>OY293416.1:12459192-21556692 GCA_958502065.1 Chrysolina americana
AGCCTCTTGGTTATGCTCGTTGCTCTTTTTAAAACAAGTTTTCACTTGTATAGGCGACCCCAGGTTTGACCCCAGGTTTGAAGTTTTCGAAGACAGTTAGCACCTCTTTGTTGGAAACTGCGACGTATGCCATAATTTCGTACTTAACAGAATAGCTCTCTAGACGGTCTGATTGTAATTACAATCTACAATTACTCTCTGTATTATTCTGGGATAATCTCTGTTCAATCACGATAAGCACTTGAAATTGCCATCCTCTTCAAATAACGTTGCACAAATAATATCTGTTAGATGTAGTTGAAAGTCTGTTATGGTATTAGCCATGGAAGTAGTTGTTTTCTGTCGGATATTTTTCTTATACTTTCCACTTGGTGGGAATGTGTGAAAACTCTGTCATCGTTGACACAATCGAAAGCCTGATAGGTCATAAAAAATGCCTAGTAAATTATCGTTTTTCCATTATTTCATTCACATATTCTCCAGACGGGCAAAAGTTGCATCTGCTGTATTATTATTTCGGCAATAAAACAAAGTATGCAACGGCAGAAGAAAATTTCTCAATTGTCCTCGCAGGTGAAGAACTTCCATTTGTCAGCGAGTGCAAAAACTGAGGAGTCTGCTTCAATCAACAATTGAAGTTTACTAGACATATTAGTTATTTTTATCAGAGCTCAATGTCTTGATGTCTTGATTTTCCAGGGATATTCTACCAACCGCTCAACTCAAACCACGCACATATCTTGGCAAGCCATTAGGAATACCCCGGTTTCCGACTTCAGTCCACTCGACCTGAGAAAAGCGAAGGTCAGGTTTCTGGATAAGCCAAGCTTGAATGCTTGAATGTTCTTGAAGAAAACCCCGTACATTGGCTTATCCTCATAGAGCTGTAGGAACCTCTCACTCTCCGTAGCTTTGACGTGGACTTTTACTGAACGGGTGACAGAGTTTGGGTTCGTCCATTCAGTGTCGAATACGAGACCGAGTCCATCGAATGCACGAGTTGCTGCCTTGAAAAGAAATGCTCTAATCCCTGCTTTTTCATGATCGCATACTGAGTAGAGAGAACTCCTGATGACTTGACAGGCTCGTTTAGGTACCATTCTGTTGTGTAGACACTCAAAGCTCAAAAGTCCATGGCCTACCCGTTGTCTAGGGAAGTATAACCGTGGTATAGATGATTCAGGATGCAAGCTCCTATGAAGATGTATCATTTTGCGAGTTTTTACGTCGAGTTGTAACAGCTCTTCTTGGGTCAAAGGAGTAAAGTACAATCGGAACAGCAAGCATATTAGTAGCAGCAATTTTGTTCTTCCCCTACGGTTCTGATGATCAGATCTGTCGGAGCTTATGCTGATAGCTGCCGCGGAGAGAGTTTTTAACAGTAGCTACCGCTTGATTCCACCCCTAGGTAGGTTTACGTTTCTCCGGCATCCAGATGATGTAGGATGCTTCCGTCTACATGCTGAACGACCTCTCCGTATTCCTCGCATCGTCCTCTTTTGATATGAACCGTGGCACATTTTTCGATCTCAAACTCCATTCTGATAGCATGCGTGTACTCTTGCCCCACCCTTATGGACTGATAAATTAATATCCTTGTCTCCGGAAGCATATAGTTTGAGGTCATCCATGTAAAAGAGATCATTTCGACACTCCCAACGAACAAAGACGTAACTCATTTTTCATCATATTTCAGGAGAGCCAAAATACTGAAATTTTTCTTCAATGTTTAAATCGAAATACAACTTTTTTCAAGTAGATTTCTTCGTAACTACTTGGTCTAGAGATACGGCTTCTTTATCGTCAGCATCAGTTTTTTAAGCTGAATACGCCTACACCTATAACTGAAAATATCTGTAACTTTATTTACGGCTTTGTTCGTTGGGGGTATCGATTTATTATTATTATCAATATTATTATTTGGTAGGAAATATTTTTTTGAGATACGCAAGGTAGTTGGGAGAGAATAAAGGTTCTCACATCATTCCGGGCATTGGTTTGTGCAAATATTGATCTCATCCAGTTTATTTCATGTTAAGATTAATTTGCATTTACTCTTCCACTAGAATGTACTGCCGAGGAGTGCTTATTACTTTTCCCCACGAGTGGCGCTGGGACTGATTGACTGTAAAACGCGACTTTATTTATGAAGAAAATATATTGAACAGGAGATTATCTTTCATCGGGTAGAGACAGGACGACTCTAATGTTGTCAATCACTGACGAGAGGCAAGAATCCCGAAATATGTGTGCGGGTGGTCATTCATTTCTGAATGTTGGATAATTTCTGTTTAATTCTGAATCTTGAAACAAATAAAGCTACCGGGTTAGATATAATAAGACCAAAAACATTTATCATAAACACGTCAACCGAACAAGGAATTTTTCCAGATACCCTCAAACATTCCATAATAAAACCCTTAGACAAATCAGGAGATAAAAAGGAGATAACTGATTTCAGACATATCTCGTTGATAAGACATACTGGAAAAATTGTCGAAAAAATCTTCAAAATAAGAATGGACAAATATTTGAAAAATATAATATACTGCCAGAAAATCAATATGGATTTCGTCAGACTAAATCATCACAAGATGCGCAGATATCTATGAAGCGGTTGAAAAAGTAGAAACTCTTGTCTTGTAGACTTGGCGAAGGCCTTTGACACAGCTTGTCAACATTCATTACTGAGAGAATTAGAAAATATCGGTTTCAGAAGCTTCTCATTAGTTACCTCTCGAACAGAAAACAAAGAGTAAAAAAAGTAAGTCTCTTAACTCCAAGGAATGCTACTTGAACCGATCTTATTCAACATCTATATCAATGATGTCTTCAATATGGGCCGTGATGGTCATGGTGGTAGAGCGCTTGTCATGGGTTCGATTCCCAGCATAGTCATCGGTCTCGTGCATGCATGGCATCACACGTTAAAAGGTAAGGGCTGCGTCTTCCCTAGCTCGGACAAGTCTTTCGAAGACTTTTGAGGGCTGTACTCTTAAGGGTGTGCAGCTGGTTGACGGAAATAACAATTTCTAACAATTTCAACAATTTTAACAATATTTTTGTGAAAGCAAATATTATCAGCTTTGCCGACGACACAGAACTTCCACATATATCGAGGCAGTGACTGGGACAACCTGAAAGCCACAGTTGAAATAAATTTGGTAACTTTATTACATTGACTCGATAAACTTTTCTAAAACTCACTTCACTGCCTTTGCAATATATGATAATAACTTACCGTCATATTATAAAATTAGATTAAAATCATTAACGACAAAATCATTGAAATTTGAATGAAGGAGCATATAAAATATCTAGGGCTCATCATAGATCAAAATCTCCGATGGAATAAACACGCTGAACATGTTACCAAAAAGTTAAGATCAATAATAATTAAATTCAAATTATACCAAAAATCGTTGAAAATACCACAAATGAAAATACTGTATACCATCCTAGCCCAAACAGTGTGCCCACTAACCTGGAAAACATGGAAAACCTGGAAAAGTCAGGGAATTGATTAATGTGTCCTGGAAATCAGGGAAAACCGTTAAAAAATGCCCAAAGTCATAGTTACTGTTCCCATAATAACAACAAAATGTATTCATTGTACGAAATTTATCACAGAGAATTCTATTTCCGGCCATCTAGGAAAATATAATATAAATCTTGACATCAATGCCCCAAGACTTCATTATCGAAAATTCACCGACAATCCCCTTCTTAAACATACCCAATAGGAAACTGCAATTTCCTTTAACAGAAGAAATAACTTTTATTTTTATTCCATTAATTTTTTTAATGATGAGAAATTATGATCATTTGAATCTATATATGACTCACTGATAATTGACCATAATTATCCACATAATTGGGCTCAGATTCTGTTTGGACAGTGGAGGTTTATTCAACATATCCTTCAGTGGTCCTGGAAAAATTAAAAGTAAGACCTGGAATACCTGGAAAAGTCAGGGAATTCAATTATACAAAATTGGTGGACACCCTGCTAAATTATATTAAAAACCTAGTCACCCAAAAATGGATGATCAAAATTATATTCAGAAAAGATTGTAGATTTCCAATGGAGCAATTATTCAAAGAATCGATACTACTCACACTCCAACACATATACTTCTTGAACCTTGCATCTTACCATCACAAATACAAATATGAGCTTTCCCAAAAAGACCATCCATAAAATGCTAGACTTGAAAATTAAACCACCAGAATATCAAAGGTTGGAATGGCAAAAAATCAAAGATTTCTCTTCTTCCTTAGTCCAATAATTTACCAAAAAACCCCCAATGAAATAAGGAACCTGAAAAATTATTGCCTATTCAAGAGAAATTTAAAAACATGGTTTTTGAGTTTATCAGGTTAATCACGTTTTTCAGATGTTTCAAAGGGAAATGTAACTGAAAACTGTCAAGTCGAATATAAATCAAACCTTATTCATCACAAACAAAAAATATTTATCACCCTCACCAATGCCCCCCGTATATTTCATATGAGGCGTAATATAGTTCGACAACTCAACCCAATGATATTTCAATTTACTCTAGTACTGATACAAAACAGTTTTTATATGAATGATAAAGTCAAAAACAATGAATGGCTGAAATATATTTTTTAACTGTATTCAATAAGTATATTAATGTATCTGTAAATATTTTCAAAATTATATGTTTTATTATTGTTTAATAGAGTAGGCTTTTGTAAGTATAGTAATCCATGCACAAGGTTTCATCTTTTGTGGGTTCTCTATTTTATTTGATATTATTCAAATATATTTTATTATTTACTGTTATACTGTGTTTTTAGCAAATAAATTATTATTATCAATTACAATAAGCACTTGCAAAAGAGTCTTCTTGAAAGAACGTTGCACAAATATTTGTCCAATGTTGTTCAATGCCGTCTTGGTATAAGCCAGGGAAGAAGATATTTGCCTCTTGGTGGCCATTACAGTGACCAATCGCAGATCGCATCTTTAGTGCATTTTACTAAAGAAACTTTCACGCCCTCTAAATTAGTAACATTTGTAGGTTGGGTTCTGTCTTCATAATGATTTGATTTATACATCTCATGGAATGAAATGAGAAAAACAGTAAAATAGAATGACTAGTAATAGTAGAATTGCATGCTTGGGAAATATTCGTACTACTAACCTCGCCTTCTACGTTTCGATTCCAGTTTTCAATCCCAGAATAGAGTTATTTCACGAAACGGAATAAATTACGCTCGTTCCGAAGCATTTAAACCTACAGTTTAGGCGGAAGCAATAAAGATACAACCAAATGTGTTGTTTAATAATATCTTATCGTTTCGAGTAAACTGACTCTGAAGTTATAACTGTTGTAAAGCTACTTAAATGTTTTGTTTGTAGACTCGGAACATCTCTTCGTAACGGACGTAAACTTCCATATTTCACGAGGGAATCCTTCGGTAAACCAAATCGTCGTGCAGCTTATCCGAATGACGTATGTTCGAAAGCCCTTTCCCATTTTTCGTGAAAGAGATTAGGAGGACTGTGGCGGACTCCACAAGAAAAGCTTTTTTCAAAAGCTTTCATTGTACCTTACTTCATTGTTAGTATGTGAAAAAACATCATTTGAACCAATCTTGACCAACCTCGACATGGAGTTCGGCATTTAATCTCCATTTTGATGCCAAATTTCATTGACAGACATGCTGAGAATTGGTAGGCGCAAGTGATGAATTGTTATTAATTAATATTGAAACTGTTGTTTCAATCCTTCAGGTGTGAATACCCTGGCCAAAACAAAAAGTTATTTCCTACCATCTTGGGTGGATTGAAAGGTATACAAAAAAAGATGTGATTGTCAATATTTCATATTGAACTTTGGTTCAACAAATCCCACGACCCATACAATGACATTGGATGTATTCTACCAGGTGAACGGAACTTCCTTGTCAAATTGCTTCGTGTCACCTGCAGTTGACAGTATAAAATCTTAAGTCCAAAAAAAATTGAATAAGAAATCAAAAAATTCAGTTCTTTCTAAATAATTTGAGTATTTCGTTGAAACTGACTGGATTTCCGATGCTGGAACCATCCTGAGTGAAAGCCTCTATTGTCCTAACTCGATCGTATGACGAGATTCGACACTAAAGGGCGCCAAATTATGAATTTTGTGTTTTTTAGAAAAATTCAGCTGATTAAGAAAAAAATCAATTCCTCATTTATATTCAATATTGTATACGACCAGGCATTCCTGAAATTTGTTACAAATATTTTGCCATAATGCAGAAAAAACGCGGAAGTTTTTCTACAGCGTAGTCAATGTTATAGTCAATTCTTCAGTGAATGAATTTGCCTACGAGGTTAAAAGTTGATTGAGTTTATCACTGGCTACCAATCAGAAAGGTTTGTTGATTGATCAAAATATAATGAAGCTGTTCAACTGAGCGTTACAAAGATAATGAAAAAAAAGAAACTGTTTTTGTATTGGTTATTAAAATATACTCCATTTTAGGTGAAAGAATTCACATTCGAAACTATGAGCTGATTGAGATGATTATTATTATTGTTCGATCAGAATGAAAGTTGATCTCTCAAAATGAAATGCAATTGAAAATACAGAGAAAATCACATTAGGAAGGCCCCATTTAATCTGTAATAATTCTTTTCGATGATTTATCATTTCGTTTTTTTATATTATAGTCATTCACGAATTTTTGTAAAGCTCAGCTGAACAACAGTTTGATATCAATTACAAATAAGATGGTAATGTTTTTTATTTACCTGATTTTACCCAAAACTAATAAATTATTACTTATAAATAATATGGACCAAACTCAATTAGCTTTATTATGTTTTGGTCGATCAACAAACCGTTTTGATTATTCCTTAATGATAAACTCAATCAACTTATAATCTTGTCGGCGAATTCAATCACTGAAGAATTGTGAGAATATTGTTGACTACCCTGTAGAAAATGAGCAACGTTTTTTTCAGCAATATGGATAGATATTTCTCACAAATTTCAGGAATGCCCAGTCGCACATAATATTGAATATAAATGAGATTTTTGTATTTTTTTATTCAGCTGAATTTCTTCAAAAATAACAAAATTCATGATGTGGCACCTTGTACCGCCGAATCAGGTCATACGGTCTAGTTGGGCCAATAGAGACGTTTGCCTCAGGATGGCTTCAGCTACAACATATCAAAAATCCTGCCATTTTCACCCAAATACTTCTTTCGATAAGATGTGTACCTTTCATACTGTCAGCTAGGCAACTTTCTGTTTCGCAACTATTTTCTCATTCAATCCAAACTATATATATCAACGTTTCAGATATTCACGCGGTTTACATCCTTTATCTTAGACTCACTGTATTCTACCAACATTGAGAATGCAGTTGTAGAAATTTTTTCAGATGATTCGAAAGTAAATGGAATCAATGAATAAATTTATTAATCCACAATTAGTAGACATAATTGAAAATGACGATCTTTACCATGAAGACCACTTGATATTTCAACAACACGGGGCAACTTCACATTATGCACAGCTTGTTATGACGTTTTTGGGTAGGATGTTTCCTGGAAGTTGAATTGGAAGAAGTGGCCAGCCAGATCTCCAGATTCAATCCCACTCGACTTCTTCCTGTGGAGTCACTTGAAAAACAAAATCTATGTAGCCGAACCAGAATCTCTGGAAGATTTATAAAGTTGAATTTTTGAAGAATGCCGTCGAATAACGCCAGAAATGCTACGAAATGTGAGGTCTCATTTTGAACAGAACTTGTACTATTGTATGGAAATGGGTGGTAGATTGTTTGAACGTTTAGTTCATTGACAATAATAATGATTGCGATAGTTCCTTTATCAGATATTGTTTTTATTGATTGAGTGAATAAAAAGTGAATTCCCAACTTCAAGTTGAAGACGAATTGATAGAAATAATTTAATTTCGTTGTTTGATATTAAGAAGGAGAATACCTTTCAAATGAGGTATCACTTGCCATCTAATAATAATAATAATAACTTAGTATCAACACAAACTCCGACAGATCTGGTCATCAAGACTGTCGGGGAAGAACAGAGTTGCTGCAACTAATATGCTTGCCGTTCCGATTCTACTTTACTTCTTTGGAGTCATGAAATGGACACTAGATGAGCTGCTGCATCTAAAAACTCGCAAAATGATGTATCTTCATAGAAGCTTGCATCTTAAATCGTCTGTTCCACGGTTATACTTCCTCAGACAACGGGGAGACCGTGGACTTTTGAGTTTGGAGTGTCTACATAACAGAATGGTACTGGATGGAGCCTGTAAAGCCATCAGAAGTTCAGATGCCCTTCTCTGCTTGGTATGCGATCAGGAAGAAGCAGGGATTGGAGCATTTCTCTTCATGGCAGCAACCCGTGCAGCCGATGAACTCTGTCTCGTATTTGACGCTGAACGGACGAACCCAAACTCTGTCACCGAGTTGGAACCCGTTCAGCAAAAAGCCTACGTCAAAGTTGCGGAGAGTGAGAGGCTCCTGCAGCTACAAAAAGATAAGCCAATGAATGGGGTCTTCTTCAAGAACATAGAAGACTTTGGCTTATCCAGAAACCTGACCTTCGCTTTTATCAGGTCAAGTGAGCTGAAGTCGGAAACCGAGGGATTCATTATGGCCTGCCAGAATGGTGTCTTCAACACCCTCGTCTACCGTAGTCGCGTGATGGGTATAGAGGTCCCTGACACTAGATGCAGAGCGTGTCGTGGGGCAGCTGAGACCTTAATGCATTTGCTGCCAGCTTGTCCAGCTTATGCAGCCTTAGCCTATATCCACAGGCATAACGCGGCCCTACGAGTGTTGTCCTACCTTCTACGACACTTGTACGGTGTAGATGAGACACCGGTTTTGCCTAATGCTCCAGGGGATATTGAGTCCGTTGTGGAGAATGAGAAGTGCCGAATCTATTGGAACTACCCATTCCCCACCCTCAGGCAAATACAAGCCAATAAGTCTGATGTAGTCCTTCTCGTTCATCAAAGTAGGACGATTTTCGTCATTGAGTTTTCAGCTCCTGGCGAATTGAACATCGTCCGAAAAGAGGAGGAAAAACAGACTAAATATCGAGATCTACTCTTTGAACTCAGCAGGCTTTACCCAAACCATTCTGTCAAGATGGTGGTTCTGATAATAGGGGTCCTTGGTGGAATGATGGACACACTGCTCTCAAACTTGAAAATCATACCGGTTTGCCATGATGCGGCAGAAAACTTAGCCGGAAGAATGCAGAAGGCCGTAATTCTCGGACCCAGTAATCACTCACCCCACGGACGTGTTCTTTTGAAGTATCGAAGCCATTACTTCACGTGTCAAAGTGAACTTTTGACCTGAGCTGATAAAGCCATTTAGTTCAAGTTGTATATCCACTTACACAACCTAAAGATAGATCGTTGAATGAAAGGTCTGCTAAAACCTCCCCATTCTGAGTGCAATAAATTATTTACACTGTTTACTAGCAATGAAAATAAGGTAGGTAATTCAGTTCCAGATGAACTCCTTCCTTATAATTATTAGTACTGTACTGAATTCATTCCGAGAAAGGCCTGTTGAATATTATATGAATCCATAAAAGTTTGCCCGCGTAGGAACTAATCCTTGAATGTCTAGGATTAAAGTGAACGCTAACTTGTGGAGCGGAAAATATGGAAGTAGGTTGCTAAATAATTCTCCAAGTAACTGTTGAGCCTTTCATCCGGAAATTCCATACGATTTCTGCTGAATGCATCTATTGAAACAAATAAGAACATTTATTTTGAGAATCATTGCTTGCTTTGTAATTTCTTAGACAGTTAGTGTGTTGGCATATCTAAGGTCTGAAGCCCCAACAACAACATTTGTTTGGTAGGCAAAATATTGAGAAATTATGATTTATAGCAAGAAAAATACCGAGCGAATAATTTGTTCTCCTGGTAATATTTACATTAGCAAAATAATCAAATTTCATTTAACTGTAATTATTGAGCTTTAACTTTTACATAAATCCGTAAAAGTTCTTGATACATGGAAGAGTAACTGTTCCTCACCTTACTGTGGTGAAACATTTGAAATCTTCTTGCTCAACTTCAATGTTTGAATTCAAACAAATATCTTTTAATATGACAATATCCATACAATATTTAATGGAGAAGTAATGACAGTCAAGAAATAGGCGTAGAACACACATTATCATTGATTAATCTACAATTTCATCATTGAAATTCTATTGTGAAAATTACCACATCCATCCTCATGATCTACAAAGAAAAGCTCTTTAACTGAGCTCACTGCCTCCTGGAATGAATCGCTGCCACAAAATACGCAGACACCCACAAAATTTGCATAAAATTCCGGAAGAATGGATTTTCTCTTTGAATTTTTCCATGCTTGAGTTGAGCCCCATTACAATCTGGCAACTGACTAAATAATTTTACAGTTTGTTAGGTTTTCGTCATATAGAAAAAAGTTTGTTTTTTGCGAGGGCTCTGATGAAATGTGTTCAAACATCCATGCAATAAATACTAACTTTATATCCACCTGTTCGTTTTGAAGTTTTATTATTCTGAAGGCTGTTTAAGATATTCCTGATGTTCGACCTACATACTTACCGTCCTCTATCGCTGGTTGCTCTCATAATAATACTTTTCAATTTTCATTAGAGAATAGGTATTCTCTTCTTCAACATAACTCTTGTCTTATTACACTACTGTCATTATCAATGTTTTTGTTTTTCTCATCCCAGCAAAACTTGTTTTCCTCATCCCAAAGCCAAAATTCTATGTTAATTCCTTTCAGAGATAGATTTTTCAATCAGTTAAATTATCGTAAGAAATTGTTAGGGAACCTTTTTATTTCTACTCGTAGCTAACTGGATGAACGTAGATAATAAAATCATTTCTGCAAGATTTGCCTAATTGGACCAAAATCAATTTCCTCCTTGTTTATGCAGGGAGAAAACTTTTAAAACTAAGTAATTAACCATAATTGGCCGGTTTTCAATTATAGAACATAATGAGTTTTCATTGTTTTGAAATGGAAGACCCCACGAAGAATTCATATAGAATACAGCTCTTGAATAAATTGCTCAAAATTTTAGTACGGCTCAGTTCACACGTCACAAGTCTCTATGAGCCTCATATCTCATCGTGTTTATTTTTTGCATACCATTAAGTTTTATACTTACCGACTTCAACCAAATCTGTGGCAATTCTCACCTACTATCTGTTGAACACCCACTTCGTACCACCTTTACTGAGAGGCAGGTAAACCAGATATTCTGAACCTAACAGGAAGCATAGTCAACTCCTCCACCAAGGTCATGGTTACGAACTCCATTATAGATTAAGATTTGTAGATGGTTTTTGACACCTTTGGTTCAAACTAACTCATACATAAAAGATCAACGTTTTCTGCTGTCTTTCCAGATCTTTTGAAAATTATAAAAATCTTCTTGATTCTAAATACGAGTAGTTATCAACTTCTTGAGAACTGCTGTCTCACAGAATAGTTCCTTTCCATTTCTACTACCACAAAATAGTAGATTATGTTGAGACAGACGAATTCCCTATTGGGATATTTTGTGATCTCATCAGAACATTTGATTGTGTGGATCACACAATTCTTTTGGATAGACACCATCAAAATGCCATACAGTCATACTCATGTGACGAAATGTAATGTGTTCCAATAATAAGTCATCTGGAGATTGAGAGAATAATATGGGTGATCCACAAGGTTCAGTACTTGGCCCTATACTCACTACAACGTACGCAGACGATACTTCTCTAATCATAAAAATTCCATAACAGAGCACTTTTTCTGAAATTATGAATAATATTACGGGTTGATTTTGCAACTTACCCCTCAACACTTTGATTAAACTTTGAATCACCTACCTACATTACCTGTGATCAGTTAGCTCACATTTCAATGTTTGAGAGGAAAAATCCAATAAATACCCTATTTATTGAATTTTATAAAAAAAAATTCAGCTGACTATGGTTGAAATCTGTCTAAGCCACATATCCCCAGACTCAGGCGCTCTTTCTCCCCACCACACAATGGTTTATTTATGCTCAAATTTGAAAATTTCAAGAAAAAATTCGACCAGAAGTTCCAAAATGAATTTATATAATAATGAACTCAAAGATGGTCTGGGAATGCCTAGACAAACTGAATGATCTAGGCAGGAACAACAAGGTGATCCTCCTCTGCGTGCCGGGGCACGTCGGAGTGGAGGGCAATGAACCCTGGCACAAAAAGGGGCATCAACGCCACCGATCGGGCCAGAACCATTCTGCGGACGTAGAAAATCTTACTTTCAAGAAGAACTCAATTAAACTGAAGAAGCAGTGAGATCAACATACTGGCAAAGACTTCCAGGGCTAAGGCAGGCCAAAGATCTCCTCGGCAACTTTAACCGAGCAAGTTCGAAGACACTGATTAACTTCAGCAAAACTAGTCTAGAGACAATTACGGAATTTCAGACTGCGCACTGCAGATTCAAAAACACCTATAGAAGCTAGGCTTAGAGGAGGACAGCACCTGCAGATTCTGTGGGAAACATCCAGAAACACCACAGCATATATTGATGGAGTGTTATGCTGTACATCACAAGAGATTGAATATACTGGGATCACACCAGCTGACTGTGGGAGAAATACCACAAATAAACTCCCTCAAAATCCTTAAATTCCCCAAGGAATTGGAGCTTGAGGGGCTGCTGTAAACGAGAACACCATGAAATTGCAGAAGAAGATGGGGCACAATAGATCTAATTAGGTCGTAGCGCATCAGTCACCATCCATACCTACCACTACCACTACTATATAATAATTAGGTATTTATTTGGAGATTTCTATACTCTTGATAAAATTCTTCCCGGAATATCATTAGTTTTCAGGGATAGAGGGGATTTTGGAGGTTGAAATTATTCGATTCTGGAGCGCATTTTATGATCACGTCTGCTATTGAAAAAAGACCTATTTTACAGGCATAATTAAGAATATAAGAGTTTCGAAAAAGCGTGCAAATACTGGACTGTTTCCAAGAAACAACAATAGTGCTTATTATTCAGCAATGTCAGGATATAGACGCATACCACTGGACATATTTATAGCCTCATTCTGGGTCATTTTGTTATTCTGGCGTCGTTTCAGTACAGACTGACGGAGCTCAAGGATTGGAGAAATGGTCATACACGAGACATTGGTGGGAAGTATAGAAGAGACAAAAGGAACATGCTGAAACTAATATGGATAACTTAGTGCGAACAGAAACGCAATTAATAAAGACTTCCAGAAATGCTAAAATGAATTTTGAACAATTTAACCTGATCACGCAGTAAATTGCTTCTCCAGTGGTATAGCTCCGGTCTCACTGAGAGTTTGCAGAAGCAAGGTGGAGGATGATTAAAAAATGAAAATACATAGAAGTCATAGAATATGGGTACATTCATATGGTTTATTAGGTAATTCTTTGAGGAAATATTGTCCTGAAATATATTTATTTCGATTACATAATAACATAGGTAGATAGATCTCTCGGGAATTTAATCCTGCAAAATATAGTATCTGTTGAAAAATATTTCAGAAGGACTTTCACATGTATTTTTAGAGCAGTCATTTTATTATTTATTCACTACATATTCTCCTCCTTTACAAGTTCGACAAGGATGTTTGCGAAACACTTTCAGGAAATGTATATTACAGTTGAATACGGAAAAATGTTCTCTTCAACTAATTCAAAAAGTGGAGGAGGAACAGTTTGTGACACATCCCGTACGGACGAAAGCCGCATCCTCTCCTACAACCTGGAAACCTTTCGTCCATCGTTAAAAATGCATACATATGATAAATCTTCTTACCGGTTGATGTGGAAGCATAAAAAAAGTACGAATAGGGATAATTTATCTCGAGCCCTCGGCCCGCACGTGTTTCTTTGAGAATAAATCTTTTTCGACGAAATAAGGATCTGGACCTTTGTAGGGGACATGGTCAAACAAAATATTTATATTCCATATCCATTTCTTTTCAAAGAATTATCAATGTTTTAACGATTTTCATGGTAAAGTTCTCAGTCAGATACAGATGACCTAAGTCCTAACAGCAATATGGGGATGATTTCGTGTGGATTTTTATTTCACCATTCACAAATGACAAATACAATGTAGTCTATAATAGACGTCTCATGACTTTGCATTTCTTTAAATCGCTGGAAATAAAAGTTAACTAAAAAATATTTACTGAATAGGCATCACCACTGTCTCTGTCCAACAAATTAATTGAACGGTTTGAAAATTTAATAACAGTGAGTATACATACTATATAATCGATCGGTCGAAATATTCTTCGAATGCTAGACTCAAACGACAGTTGATATCAGCTACATTGAATTTATACATGGCGGAACATTTTAAAACTATTTCAAAATATGAAGAAAAATCTCACGATTTTGACTTTTTTCTGCTGCAATGATGAAAATACTCTCCATCATAAATATATTATCTAAATGTTATGTTATTGTGAATCGATTTGCAATGGCAGATTTGCCAACCATTCGTGAGTTGAAAAGTTCATATGGAGATAGAGATAAGTGATCTCCCACCTTTTTTTTAATTCGATATACATGGTGATATATTCGTCGAGATACATTTGAGGGAACCTGACAATTTTTTAAAATATTAAAAATAGAAATTTTTGAAAACTCGGTTTCCTTCAAGACCTTCAAGTTTGAATATTGCATTACTCGCCTTTAGGACCAGTTTTATACGTTCAGTATAAACTCCGGATGGGCTCACTGAATGATTACACATTAAATGATTATCATTCACGTTCTGAACCATTAGTCCATCCAGAGTTAACAAGAGCCCTTAAAACTGGCCCTAAATAGTCTATGAATCTCTTGAAAATGCGAAATCAGCTCGAATTTTTGAACTAAAACACCATTCCACTTATGAAATGTTGATTATGTGGATAAGTGCATTTTCTCAACTCTTCTGAAATTTTAATATCAATTCGTTATTGAACTTTATGATTTTTGATGCCTCCTTTGAAATTTGATTCTTCCTCACTGGTTTTAGGGTTGAAGGGGACACTTTTCTTCCCTAGGGGTACATCTACAAAAATTTATGATTTTAGGATTCATTAAAAAGTTAAATGTACAGTTTGTAACATTGCTGAAGTTAAATTTGAGACGATAATTAGGTGGGTATGCTATTCGTATTGCTGTTAAAAAAAATGGTAGAGGGATGAATTGTCGATGGAGGATTTGCTTTTGTTGTTGTTGCAATTTCTTAAATAATTTGATAACGGCTGAGTAGGAGTACCTATCATAATTTGATTTGCAATATGGCTTTTTTGACTGTTGACTGATCTACATATCATTAATTTTGAAGTGTCTATTCCCGTATTTACTGAAACTTTGTTTGGTATATTGTTCTGGAATAAGCAACTCTAAGTATTTGGCCATATTACTTCAAGTAAGTTATTCCTGTACTAGTGCAGAAAAAAAAATCTGGCACGCGAAAGTTTGTTTGATCAAATTCAAAAAATAAATAGGTACTTGCTTTCTTTATTCTGCATGAAGAGCAATGAGAATTATTATTGCACATCAATCGTACCTATATGAGCCCGCCAAGTCAGTTGTTGATCGATTGTCACGGTCACGCCCAGACATTTCACCTGTCTGCCAATCTGACGCTACTTTCTAAGAAATTAGTCCAACCAATCATCGTACCGTTGGAATCAATCGTGATGAGAGTCTCCGCCTATTTGATCACGAATAAAATTACACACCGTTGCCGGTTCAGTTGAGATTGTCACCCTGATTAGCACTTCTATTCAACCTTTGGCACATCACCCTCGAAAACGTTTGCCGCAATGTCAAATAATATTATTATCCCCAGCCACTAATCCGGTCAAATTAGACATTCAAAGATACAATAATTGAAATGGAACCGATAATCGGTACGATTGATTGACATTATAAATGACTTGTGAAAAATCCTCATCATCCCTACATTGGCAAAAAAATATATTGAAGGTCAAAGTTCGCATAAATTGTTTCTTTGCTTTTTTCAGTTAAACGGTAAGCTTTATCACATCACATAGGGGAAGCAAAAATTGTAGATCATGCAATTACCTATAAAAATTGTCTTCACACTCTTCTCCTAAGAATCAACAATATTAATGCAAACATTTTTCTCACAAACTTCGAAGGGTGATTCTTTGAAAGATTTCAAGACGAAAAATTCAAAATAAACTCGTTCCAAATGGCTTGGTTTTCAAGGCACAGATATTTTTTAAGAGTTTTTGGAGTTTAATTCGAAATTTTCGACAATAATTGATCCAAATTAGATCAATGGGACAAGTACAATCCATTCAATAGTGTGCACAAAACAAAATAATTCATTTCTCGAAGTATGATTGCTGATCTCCAAAGATTAGCGCGTGACGCAATACATCACTTTGTGTTCTCATTACATAAATAGATATTTTCTGTTCTTGTAGAGAAAACGTAATGTTACGGAGCTCCCATACTTTCTTCATCAGAACTCAGAGTGAATGTGTATTGCATAAAGTTGATTATGGCAAAATTATTTTTGGTTTGCAATAGTGAATAACTTCCTTGTCAAAATACTAGAGCAAAGTAAAATAAATTCCACAGGAATGAAGAGAAGTTTAGAAAAGGACCGTTATTGTTATTGATAGTCAGAGCAACTGCTGAAAATGGCCACCGCCAACTTCATTACATGCGTTTATGCGCTTTACTATAGACTGAAGGCTTGTTTGTGATTGAATTGAACTGGAGTTCATGATTTGAGGTGCCCACCACGCCCAATCCAGCGATAGAAATAATTTTCTTTTCAATATTGGCGTGCAACCAATCTGAAGTGTATTGGAGCACCATAATGCGTAAAACAAATTCGCATTATCTTCCTCAGTGGGATCTCTTCTAGGAGTCCGGGTAAGACGAATTCAAGAAAATGTCTGTAATGTCACCATTGAGTCTATGAGGAAAAAAATGTGGCCCGATAAGGAAATTCCCTACAATTACAACCCAAACATTCACAGAAAACGTCTCTCAATCATGGCGTGTGGGTTTTCATCATGCTTTATTGGTGAATAACACTAGATATAAAAACCACGGACTTCTCACCAATTTATTTCGAATCCAAGTGCAAAGGGCCAGTCTTTTTTTGAAGAATCTCTTGACAGAAGAGGTATGTGACAGGGATAAAGTTGTTGCTCTTTTAAAATTTGCCATACCAACACACGGATTACGTTCAACTATGTCTTCTTATAACCTATATCAAACAATGAAAGAAATATCTTTTTCAGTACATTTGTATAAAAGCTTGTCTTTATACATATTTTTTATTTTATAGTTTAATTTCTTCGTAGATTTTTCTAATTCGGAAAAAATATTTCTTCCAATTTACAATTGAGAATGTTTTATTTTCAAATTATATGTTATGTGACACTGGGAAGTATTTGTATTAATATTTTCATTATAGCTCCTGAACAGAACTGTACAAGTTAAAGGAGAGAAGAGAACATAAAGATGCTAAATGAAACAGGCGCCTATACAGATTTGTTCCATGCGGGGGGTGACAGAAAATTTAAAAGCGCCACAGGCGAAGTTATTTTTGTTCAAGGTCAAATGACTTTTAATTGATAGTTAGGTTTATAAGAGGGGTATCATGTAGGGGGAAAAAAACGAGGGCAAATTCAGCTTGTTTTATTCAATATGAAAAAATATTCAACGATGATTCGAGTTAGATAATTACGCGGTGAATGAAATTAGATTCATTTTGTGAATATCTAATGTCAATTTTGATTGTAACACTGAACTTTCTTCCATCGGGGGGTGGTACCGCCGCCCTTGTATACCCGCCTGAAATGAAATGGCATTGATTATTCTTCTCTCAAAATCTCTGTGGTAGCAGAAAAAAATTGTGAAGGGTTGAACAAGGCTTGACTCTGAAAAAATGAGGACCCTGTGAATCATTTGAGAAATTAATTATTCTGCAACGTGCGTACTATTGAATGGATTGTACTTGCCTAATTTGAACTGATTTTTGTCGAAAATGAAATCAACTCGAAAAAAACCAAAAAAAAAAGAATTATTTTTATCACCCTATACCTCGACATATGTTTATATGGACTTTGAAATCTTTCAAAGAATCAACGTACTTCAACGTACTTAATTTACACCCTGCATATTAGTTGCTGTCTCCTTCGTCCCTGACCCTAGAATTTGGTAACATTTCGTTGTGGAAATTGCGTTAAAACAAAAGATAACTCACATCTACTTTGAATATTTGCCTCGCCGCGAATAATTTCAAGCGCATATCTTCCAGTGGATATTCCTGCTCTAGTCTTCTATTTACATATAAATAATTGAGTAGTGAGGGGCGGATATGCAGAAGATCGATAAGGTCGGAGTTCAGAACCCCACTTGAAGTTAACTCAGTTATGTATATATAGTCGGAGAGTTAGTGATAGTTTTGCTCTTCAGTCATGAACGAATAACAAACTACGTATGGAAAGCATGGAAGAGTTTGCGAAAGGATGAAAGGATAATTAAAGTGGTGGTGGTGTAGCTGTGACTTTTTCACTCACTTAAATGAACCAATCAGGAGCTCTAATCAAGTTTGGATTAACGATAACATCAAACTTGACTTTGATTGGCCTGTCGTCAAGTTCGGTGTTTTCAGATTTGTGTGTTAAGGAATAGGTTGGGAAGCAATTGCTCGATTTTGCGATGAACAAAAATACAACTCAACGGTTTCGATTAATCCTTTTACTATGTGAAATTGTCCAATAAAATTCCACTCGTCATTGAATTTATCTCAAAAGTCCGTCTGTCTTTTGTTTCTGCTGACTTGTAGTGTTTCCTCGAAGCAATTCGTTTCGTTCATAATTGAATCGACAGACTTATCGCAAAAATTCAATTACTTGTGATAAAAAACATCTTGACTGTTCTTGGAATCGCAAACTGAAAGGTAAGGCTCTAGTTATCTCTAGGCCGCATGCATGCACAAGTGTCACACGCATGGCATTCTTCAGCATCGTTCAACCCAAAAATTTCACGTGAACGTCAGTGTGAAGAAGAGTGCCCTTCTTCAAAATTCATTATTTGAAATTTTATCGTAGTTCTGACGCCAAAACGAATATAACGGTTTTTTTGCCGAGGTGGAGGAAATCTTTTATAGAGAAATATTGAGTCTCCAAGCTCAATAAATACTGTGAGACTCCTATCAGGCATACTCACTAAAACCTCCACCTCTGTGTAGGTCCGGTCAGGCTATTGCCTCCGGTGACACTTGCTTATTGGCCCATTGTAGCTTACCTATGTTATTATGTCACAGTACCCAATCCAATACTTTTGTGCCTTGTACGTGTTGGTACAAGTTCCCTATTGGGTGGGAACTGTATAGTTCTGGGTCGCCAGATGGCTGACCGAAAATTGCCTGTCTTTTGCGGTCTAGAGCTTCACCATAGCAAAGTATGTGTTTCACGGTTTCTGGATCCTTACCGCATAGTCTGCATGTCAGGTATCCATCGTATCGCCCCATTTTTTTGAGATGTTTCTTCACTGGTGCATGTTCAGTCAGGAGTCCCGTAATGGTTCTCAACTGGCTTCTGTTCATCGTTAACAGGTCTGCCGTTCTTTTGTTACATGGTCCTTCGATATATTCTTTCCCGTGTTTGTTTCCTGGGACATTACCCAGTAGTTGTTGTGCTTGTCTCCATCCAGTCTATTACAGACGCTCTTACTGTACACTTTGGTACTCCTAGCATCTGCTCTTGGTTTGGGAGCATTTCCGATCCTCTTCGTGCGAGTTTGTCTGCTCTCTCATTGTCTGCGATTCTCTGGACGTTACTTCCTCGCTGATAGGATGTTGATGTGCGCGTTTTCAATGTTTCTCCTATTATTTTCCTTCGCGTATTGAAGGATGGCGTACACTTCTGTTTGAAAGACAGAGGTATGGGTGCCCAGTGAGTAGCTGATGCCCACACTCGGATTCCTGGATAACACTCCTGAACCCGTTCCCTTCTCAGTCTTGGATCCATCTGTGTACCAGATTTTCCCCTGTAGAATTTCCTTGAGATGTGAGCCGTTCCAATCAGTTCTGTTTGGCATCAGCGCCATCAGCACGTTCCGGAATGTGGTCTATTCTCGTTCCTAGCGCGTCGCCTATCACAGTTCTAACGATTCTCATGTGTAACGTTCCAACGTTCAGGTTGGGTGCGATCTGTAGTCTGGAGACCCCAAGCCTTGCCTCGCTCTGAACCATAAAGTGGAGAAGTGGCAATCCCAGAAATGTCTCCATCGCTGCAGTAGGTGTTGATTTGATGGCTCCTGTGATTCCAAGACAAGCAAGTCTTTGTACCTTGCATACTCTCGTTGCGGCTCCTCTTTGTCAGGTCAGCTTGGAGTCTAGTTATTACTCCAAGATACTTGACTTTCCCCTTTATCTGTATGTCCTCCCCTCGACATCGTATGGGTACTTGAATTGACGTTGAGCCCCTCCAAGTCCGTCAATCTCGTGACAAGGTTAAGAGCCTCCTGCATGCGATTTCTAACCGTTGTGTTGAATTTTCCCTGTGCTAAGACCACGAAATCGTAGGTAAGTGCGATAACACTGGCCTGTACACAAATAGTAATGAAATTTCAACTGTGTGTCATGTTAAAGAAACTAGACCATATTTGATTCATTTTACAACACAGAGGAGTGGAACAACAGAATTTCCAGCCTTGCAAAAAGGCGAATCTGTTACCAGGTTAGTTCGTTCGTAATTTTTTAGTTTTTTTTTCTGGTTTTTTTGTTTCTTTTTTTTTCCGGGGGTATTTTTTCCGTTTTTTTTTTCTAGATTCGTACCAATTAACCACCATTTAAATCCTAAGCAATGAAATTCTGTTATTTTAATTTTGAAATAAAAAATTTGTTCATCGATCTTCTTTAGTATATTATTATGATATAAACAGGGTTAAAGAAAAATTTTAGTGTTTCACTCGAAAACATTTTTTGATGCTCGTCAATATTACCAGCCTCGGCTGGTAAACTGTTCTCTCGCTTCAAAAAATGTTACTTTTGTCACTCGTAAAACCAATATACTATCATTATTCTTAAATCCAAAAAGTTGAGAAGAAATTTGTTTTTGTTAAAATACGATTTATGTATGAGGTACAATTACATATTATTATAGTGTAGACATTTAATACGTAAATTCATCTTGTTTGAAAAGGAAAGAGGTAATAAAACTTTCAATTTACACAAAATGGTGTACATAATAATATACACAATATACTGTTAATACTTAATATAATATAATTAATTGTACCTGGATCGAGCGGCACTTGGGTTATTTGGTATTAAAGGTAGTTAATTATTGGAGGATTATACAGGTCTATCTGATCATTGAAAACTCAAATTGTTACTATCACGTAGGTGTTTCTTGACGTCTTCCCGTTTTTATGACAGGAAAACTAATTGAGTTGTTGGTATAGTAATATAATGAATTGCCTTCATTCATCACAAATACCCATGAGAAGGTGAAGTTTCTGCTCAACGTTGTTTTTCAACTTTACTGCTTATGTTGAGAACTGTTGAAGTTTATGTAGCCGACAATTTATATTATTCAAAATCTATGAAAAATATTTCGAAAATACAAATGAATATTCTACTGGGTACGAGTTCATCACCTCAATGGAAAGGATTATGGATAAAGAGTACGATTTGCGAAGTAGGTAGTTGAGACGTAAAAATCAGAAAGTTAAAAATATTCGTAGAACAGTACCAACAATGATAAGGCAATGGCCCGATTTCGTAGTCAACCTAATTCCCGCCTTACCCCTTTTGATTTTTTCCAGATATTCCTATATATACAGTGAGGGGCAATATTATGGAATAAATTCATTTTTACGAGAATAGGCAACTTTTGAGACAAATCCCGAAACACGTCGATTTTTATTTCCAAATTATGATTTTGTGGCAGATATGTCATACTAGTGACGTCATCCATCTTTGCGTGATGACGTAATTGATGATTTTTTTTAATGAGAATAGGGGTCGTGTTATAGCTCATTTGAAAGGTTATTCAATTCTCTATGCAGTGATATGAACATTAACATAATTATTTATACAGGGTGGCCAAAAAAATATTTAATTTGTAAATGAAATTAATTGTCACAAAAAGAAGTATTATCATTTATTTAATACAAAATTACATTGTACTACTGTCGGAAAACAGAAAAACAAATTAGTTGACAAATAAAAATTGCTTTTCGCTTAAATTAAATGTTCAAATTGCCACCCACCTGCCTCTTGGCAGTAATTGAACGGACGAATACATTCTTCTTGAACATTGTGGATCATTTCTGGAGTTGAATTACGAATTTCCAATGTAATGCTATTTGTCATATCTTGGAAATGTGTGGTCTATCGGCGATCTGGATCATCCTCATTGATTTTGTCTACTATTGAAACACTTGAAACAGTTTATAAATAAATGTTTAGAACTGCTGTGCTTTCTACTACTATGAAGAAACAAAAATAAATTCCGATATTAGGCAAATAAATAATGAGAACTAAAAAGATAGCAAAAAGTATAGTTTTTACAAATCGAGTTGGCTTGGGTCAAATGTAAGTCAGTTCTTGACATTTTCTCATAAGGACTAGTTTATTTCATGAAATAAATAAATAATGGCCCCATTAACTGAAACACAAAGAATCGAAGTATTAATTATGGTTGGATATGGAGATAGAACCAGAACACAACAAGAAGTATGTAATTTATTTACCATAAAATATCCTAATACGCCTATCACACAATCCACTGTTAGTAAAATTGAGAAGAAATTTAGAGAAACTGGACACGTGAAACATGTTGCAAATGCTGGTCGTCCACCAATGAATGAGGATGTGAAACTGTCTGTATTATTAAGTGTGGCAGAGAATCCTCAAATTAATTCTAGGCAAATTGCAGCTGATACAAACATTTCTAAAAGGTCTGTTTTACGTGTGCTGAAAAAAGAGAAATATCATCCGTATAAAATTCATAATGTCCACGAAATCAATGAGGATGATCCAGATCGCCGAATGCAGTTTTGTGAAGTAATGCAAGATTTATGTAATCAAAATCCACGCTTCATTCGTGAAATCCTTTTTTCTGATGAAGCAACCTTCTGTTTAAATGGAACAGTGAATCGGCAAAACTGCAGATATTGGAGTCAAGATAATCCCCATTGGATGACTGCGGTACACACTCAGCACCCTCAAAAACTAAACGTGTGGGCAGGGATAGTCGAGGATAGAATTATAGGTCCTTTTTTCTTCGATGGGTCTCTTACGGGGCAAATATATCTTGATTTTTTACAAAATGAACTTATACCCGCCCTTACAGACATGTTTCCAAATGAAAATGATCGTAATTCGCCAAATGAAAACATATGGTTTCAGCAAGACGGTGCACCTCCGCACTTTGCACGTCCTGTTCGTGATTTTTTAAACAGATGTTTCTCTAGGAGATGGATTGGTCGACGAGGAACAATAGAGTGGCCCGCAAGATCTCCAGATCTTACACCACTTGATTTTTTCCTATGGGGTTACTTAAAATCAAAAGTTTACATCGATAGACCACAGAATTTACAAGATTTAAGAAATAGAATTAGATTGGAAATTCGTAATATACCTCCAGAAATGATCCACAATGTTCAAGAAGAATGTATTCGTCGGTTCCATTACTGCCAAGAGGCCGGTGGGTGGCAATTTGAACATTTAATTTAAGCGAAAAGCAATTTTTATTTGTCAAATAATTTTTTTTTCTGTTTTCCGACAGTAGTACAATGTAATTTTGTATTTAATAAATGATAATACTTCTTTTTGTGACAATTAATTTCATTTACAAATTAAATATTTTTTTGGCCACCCTGTATAAATAATTATGTTGATGTTCATATCACTGAATAGAGAATTGAATAACCTTTTAAATGAGCTATCACACGACCCCTATTCTCATTTAAAAAAATCATCGATTACGTCATCACGCAAAGATGGATGACGTCACTAGTATGACATATCTGCCACAAAATCATAATTTGGAAATAAAAATCGACGTGTTTCGGGATTTGTCTCAAAAGTTGCCTATTCTCGTAAAACTGAATTTATTCCATAATATTGCCCCTCACTGTATAGAATAGTTATGCTTATTCACCTGAAAAAGCTAAGCTTCAGTATAGTGAAACATCTGATAGATGAAAATGTGTGATACATAAATCGTTTATACTTACATGTGTTTATAGTTATCTATCAGTGATAAACCATTCAGTTCAGCAATAACTCTGGACCCCTGACTACCACAAGGTGTTTGATAAAAGGAATAACTTCCCTTTGATGCTTTGAGGAACTGCATCGTTTGTTTTTACTGGATTGAACGTAAAGGTTTTGTGCGTTGTTTTTCCATGGATTCAAGTTTGTATTTCGAATGATAGTCGAGGTCGAATTTCTTGTATCTAACATTCACATCAATATACAGAAAAAATAGTAAAATGAAGAAGACCACAAGACACGGTTCTTGATTGAGTGAAGTTGAGTACTTTTCGGTATTAATTACACGATGTGTTTTGTAGGTTCACCGGTAACTTTTAGGAAGGTGAGGCACTGTGAGACATCAGAAAGCCACACAGTTTACTTGACAAAATAATAATTTTTTTCACAGATTATTCTCCTCCCAACTTTGAGGGTTTCAAGATGCTCTTTTGATCTGCTTGTAAGGCCAACATTCCGAAAGAGAATGTACTCCCTTTATTTCCATCAAATTGTCTTGTTTTGCTAACATGGCGGAAAGTTTCAGTTATTTATTGTAATAACATCAATGTGTACCTTTTCCAAGAAGATAGTACGGTTTTTCCTGATGGTGGAGAGAAAAATATCCGGAAGTGAAAATTTTTTCGGTAATTGTTGAGGAAATGGCAATGGAACAAATATTTTGTTTCGTATATGGCCATTTGAGATTGAGAAGTCAATAAACCCCCAAAGATCATCAAGACAATGTCGAGTAATATGCTTTATGCGCTGTTATGAATCACATCTTATTGAATCGTAATGATGTCTTTCAGTTCATAATGATATCTTGTTCGTATTCAAATCGTCGAGACAATAGTCTTGTAACTCAGATCTTTTGAGAAGAAGATTTTCACTCACGTTGATTACGAAACATTTCAGATATCAAAAATAAATTGAGAAAAGAATATTCTTCAAAATTTGGGAAGTGACAAGTTTCCATAACTGAGATTATTGTTCATTCAGTCAACTAGTGGCTGCATAATAACGCGCAACTCTAACCTTATAAGGTGCGACCCCAACCACGATCTATAAAACTATTATGTTACTCTGAGTAAGTTTATCTCCTCTCCAAAAGTGGCCAAAGTCATCGTTGCTTGACTTTAGTAGTCGACACTACCAACAACTACTACAACAGTGACATGAGTATCCATAGCAGTCCTTCATTTCAATGATCGATATTGCCATAAGCCTTTTATGGAAAAATCATGTGAGGTCCATTCCCAGAGGTGTTTCTCAAATAATTGGTTTTCTATTCCGCGGGCTGATCACTTCCCATCAACTGATTATGGTTACCTGTTTATAAATGGAAGTTTAAGATTATGTCCAGGGAAAAGCTATTCGTCTCGTCGGTGATACTCTGCTTGCAAGTTCACTCACTTCTCTGAAACACCATATAGGTATAGTGTTCAGGCTTGAACTTATCGATGGGTGTATGTTACTCCAAATAAACTCGGCTCGTTATTAACTATTTATTTAATGAAAAGAACAACTATATTTTCACTGTATTCGTCGTGAATGTTGCTTGACTTTTTTTTTGACATTGACAGCTACCAAGTCGGACTTTTTATATTAATTGTTCGGTTTTTCTCTTCTTTCACAAGCGCACTTTCAAACATACAAGGCGCTGATAATTGAAACACTATTCGTTTTGTCATAAACATATAGCATAATAGATCGCTATTCCCACGAAATAGAGTTTCACCATAATCAACATAATTTTAATGAATCTGAACCCAATAGAATTAATCGGCGCTATGAAACAGCTATCAAGAAAAGTTGAAATGTATTTCTCTGTCAACCATTCCAGGAAGCTGTAACGATCTCTGCTCACTAAGTTGTTTTCAATTAACCAAGATGCTAATTTATCGTTATCTTCAACACTTTCTAGATTGTAATATTTTCAAGCCAACTTTCAAAATTGTTATTAATTGAGATCTGGACTGATGGCCCAAATGGAAGATAAGATTTTACAAGAAAACACAAAATTCGGCTATGAATCGTTTATTGTGCCGAAAAAGAATAAAACGTTGAAAATGAATGAGGAGTTTTATATGTACTCTAATATATCAGTCATCAAATAGAAATAATTCATTCAATGAAATGATAAAGTATTAACGTTATTAAATAACTCCAAATTGTGAATTTTACTGCAAATATGAATGGGAATCCAGAAGAGATAATTTACCAGAAAAGATTATTTTTCAGTATACAAAAAACTTACAACTCATTCCAGATTTAAAACAAGAGCTTATTGACCTATATTACGACCCTTGAAATACCTTTTCAGGCTTTTCAGACCTGGCTATGGTTTTGATATGGGAGTTGTTCCATAATTGAGTAACTAATCAAATTGAGTTTCACTAGTTGATTAAATCACTATTTCCGTGGACCTCGTATTAATATGTCTGATTGATGACCATTTCCGTTGACCGTTTATTTACGATGTATTTCAGCGGACTGAAAATCGTTGATTAATGATCCCTGTTAATGAATGATTTTCTATTAATCAACGATATACTTATATGCAACCCAACGTACATTGCTCCAATACTTATTACACACTTTATAGCGTTTCAAATAAAATAACTGGCATCATCAGTTACAACAATTTTTAATTATGGTCCTGTCGTTAGTTCTTTTGTAAATTGTTTTGATTTCTTCAAAACTCATTCAACTATTAGGATACTTCAGTCATTACCCAATACTTTCGATAGGAAGATACCCCAACACAACGAACATTCGTATTTTTCCTTTTTAGGGATTTTTGTATTACAGTAATATTTGATTCAAGGCTGATTTCTCCTGTATCAATTTTTACACGGATTATTTTCATAATTCTCAATCCTGCAAGTAATGAAAATATCAGATTTTGATCAAAATACAAGTGTTGTCTAATTTGGTACAATTAAATAGCATCTTCTTTTTCCATATTCAAACACGTAGGCTTTGCTTGATTTCTATGGCAGGAAAAATAAATGAGTTGTTGATATCTGTTAAGAACTGTCAGACATTTAAGCACTCGGTTACATATTAAAGATGTATTCGAATGACGAAAGGACTGATATGCTATTTACTTATGCAAAATCAAATAGAAATCCTCTTTTGGCAAGAAATATGTATGGTGGTCGCATTCCAAACATTCAAATGTTTAGACGATTAGAAAAATTTGACAGACTGTGGTGCATTTGACAGAAATAAAACTAGAAAATGTGTTGTTACTGGAAGTATAAGGAACCGAATAAATGTTTTGGGTAAGCAAATATTACCTTACATAGACTAAAAAGTGAAAAATAACGTATTTTTTTCAAATCTAGGATTGGTCAGTTACAAAAATGTTTCTAATCAAGATTGTTTTTTACGAGAAATTGCCCACCAACTTGGGATATCTGTAAAATCTACCAGAAATAATTTGAAAAAGAACAAATACAAATGCTACAGGATACGCAAAGTTCATCACCTTAATGAAAGAGATTACGGAAGGAGAGTACGATTTGCGAAATGGTTAAGACGTAGAAATAGGGAAGTGCGAAATATTTATAAAAAAATAATATGGACGGACGAATCAAAATTCACCAACAATGGTTGGTTTAACAGAAACATCCATTATAGGTGGAATAATACGAATGAACATTTACATAGAGAAACCAATTTCCAGGAGAGGTTTGGAATAAATGTTTAGTTGGGAATTTTGGGAACAAACATACTAGGTCCTTTCTTTTACGATGAGCATTTGAATGGTGAAATGTATTTCAATTTTTTATCCAATGAGTTTGATGGCTACTTAGATGAATTGCCATCAAGCACCCACCGTGAAATACAATATTTTCAACAAGACGGTGCCCCTCCCCATAATGCAGTAATAGTGAGGGAACATTTAGATGCAATATTCCCAACAAAGTGGATTCGAAACAATGGACCAATTGCCTGGCCAGCTCGATCCCCTGACCTTACTCCTTTGGATTTTTTTGTCTGGGGATACATAACGGATAAAGTTTTTTCGACACCTAGTACCGATATCGACCATCTCAAACAGAAAATAAGAGATGCATGTAATAGCATTACAACCATCATGCTAGAAAATTGCCACAGAAATTGTATGGACTGACAACTTATGTGCATTCAACAAAGAGGTCGTCAATTCGAGCATTTAATGTAGAATTCTTTTTCTGTATTGGTTTTATTTTCTTCCACAAATTCATTATGAAATAAATTGTTTTTCTGTTTGTTTGATTTCTTCTCCTCTTAAGTAAGTTTATTTCTGGGGTAAATTGCTATCGTTCGTCTCTGAAACTGCGGAAATCTTTTATGAATTTTTATAGTATTAATACAATTTTCATAGATACATTCATTCAAAACGTCACTGATAATTTTTATATCGAAGCGTTAGATTCTGTGGAATTCATAAACAAACTAACGACAGGACCGTAATTAAAAATTGTTGTCACTGATGATGCTAGTTATTTTATATGAAACGTTATAATAATGTCGAGTGTGATATACCACTGAATTGTGATTTTATTGCTCTATCAATATTTGTGATGAAATAGACAGGTCCGTATTTGAAAAAAATAGTTGATGATGGCGCTGTTGACACGAAACGTTTGATTAAAAATTTATGGTTACGTAGTTCTAGTACATTTTGAATACAATAAAACTTTCTTTCTTCATTTTTTATATTTTCTGAAATATCAATTCTATTCGTAAAAAACCGAAAACAGTATTTTCAGTTTTCCCTGTATAAGTTGGGAAGGGCGAGAATACCCGTAAATTTTCTATGACCAATTTACTGCTCACCACAATAGTTACCTTTTTTTCCATTTAATCGTCTTTGTATCTATTACGGTTTAGAATATAGCAATGTTACCACATGATAAAAGAAACGGCCTGTATAGTGACCTGTGGCGTATGCAACCAAACATTTTTATACTTACCCGCTAAAATATTTATTTTGAAATCAAGTAGCTGTGTTAGTACTAACTGTCATTATTTATTTCATTGTTGTAATTTCTTAAAATTTTACGTTCATTTTGAAATCAAAAGATGGATAGTGCCGAAGTTCTGTAGAAAAAAAATTTCAGAAAACATCAAATATATCAGTGAAGTTGTCAGTAGCATTAATGGCTAGATAGTCACGCAGCCGGCTGGTAAAATGCTGGTTTGAATCCTGAGGTCGAGGGTTCAATCCCCAAGTAGTACCATTTTTTTTATTGAATATTACGGTCAACCTAAAAGTTTTGTAAAAAACTCGTGAATTGAAATGGCGAGTAACAATCTCGAACATTAAATATCTCAATTGTTAATTGCCCTTATTAATACACTTGTTTGTTAAATAACCATTAATGACCCCTATCAATGACTGATCTGTCATTAATGCATGCTTTTTCGATATGGACCATTAATGACACCTATTATTGTTCGATTTCGTAGCAGCCATATAATGCGAGTGTACAGATGGACTTTTTCTGTATCTTCCTCTTGTTTCTCTAATTTTACCATTACAAATGTTAATACAGATCTATTCAAATAATCAAAAGATGATCTTTAATGTTTAGTAGAATCTACTGTTCAATTCGTTGATTAAATATCTTCTAATCTAGAATTTCTTTATTTCAACAACAATGAGCTCGGCAGAAGAATATTGTAATCAACTCGTATATCAAAATGCGATTAAGGATCTCGAACATTAATAGCCTTGTGAAAGAATACGGGGTACACTTCTCTCTAAGCGTTTCCACCAAGTGGAAAACAACTACTTCCCTGGCTAATACTACGACGGACATTGAACTACATCTGACACATATTAGTTGAACAGTTGATTATTATTCATATGGCAGGGACAGGACAATTATAATGTTGTCCGACCTACCCTGTCACTGATGTGAGGCAATAAACCTCGAAACATGCATGTCTGCAGGTGGTCATTCCCAGGATAATCTTCTGTTTAATTACAGGACAAGCACTTGCAACTGGGTCTTCTTGGAAGAACGTTGTACAAATATCTGTCAGATGTAGTTCAATGTCCGTAGTGGTATCAGCCAGGGAAGTAGTTGTTTTCTAATATATATTTGCCCTTTATTTTCCACTTAGTGGATACGCTTAGAGAGAAGGGTACCCCGTATTCTTTCACATTGTTGATACCTCTCTGGCACAATATATTCGAACTCGTTCGAATGTTTACATTAATTGCCTTCATTATTACACTAGTTGATTAAATTACTACATAACTCAGAAATTCCACGTTATGAAAAAATCCCTATAATGGAATTATTAGCGTTATGGAGGAAACACTTTTTATAGCTACACAAATCGTTCTTATATCTACTCAATCTATATTCTGGATCTCTCTGTAACACTTAGGATTTTAATTAAGTAGATAATGTGGAAAATATTTTATTGAATTGCTGGTTGAACTTATTGGTAGATAGAAAGTAACTATTTTATCAAATTTACAAATTTTCCTCGAATGATTTTACAGCACTCGAAGACTGCATGCAAGTAAATTTACATTGTCTCTGAATGAGAGGTTTTGGCCATCTCAGAAAGATAATACAGACAGGCTGATTTTTCAATGGCTTTCAGATGTGCATGCACTAAATGAATACTTTTTTGTGCCTTTGCCTACTGAACAGTATGAAATTGCTGCAAACTTTCAGCAAAATCACTTAAGTGGTAGAAAACTTTGCATATATAACTACCAGTTTTCTCATCTTCCTCTCAAATAATTTACAAAAGTAAACTTGATGTATTTATAACTGAAGTTATCAGTAAATCTACTTGAAATTATATGAAAACTTGTACACAATGTTTGGCCGACTTCTATGAAAGTCTGCAAAAAACTTACAGATGATTAATTTTTTCCAAATATCGTTAAGTTTACTTGAGACAGAGCTTACAGCAATATTGATTCATTTTCACTTCTGTTAAATAAATAGAAAAATATTTGTCTAATTTCCACTAGGTATTCATTATGACCGGTTTTTGGTTTTATTCCATTATCAATTGTAATAACTGACTGGTAATAATGAAATATTTGACGGAAATTAGACATAGGTGATTTTATATTGATTTCATCAAAGTGATCATGAATTTTCACAAAATAAACAACGAAATAAAAATTTTGACAAAATAAAAACCAACCAGTAATGTAAATAATCACAAATTTTAAATAAAATACAAGGAAAATTCCCATCGAAAATGGTTTCACAAAAACAATCATAGCTTAATAAAAAATCTATATTTCTGTATCAAGTTTTTTTGGCCGAATCATATCAATACCTGAAATATGTAGAAATAGCATTATTAATTTTTTCATCTATAAAATTGTAAGTCATCATCGACAGCTTTGGAACTTACTGCCTCAGGAGGTGTTCCCTGAGGCATACAGCATGCAGATATTCGAAAGAACACCAATTATTACTTACTTTTCCCCAGCTCTCATCAGAAACAAAATAATTCTACTTTAACATTCAACAATCCAGAAATAACACATAGCAAAAATGTAATGTTACTATACCAAACTCTGTCTCTGAGTTTGCCTCAATTGAAAGATAATTACAAAGTGACTAAGCAGCTCTATAGTGAAATGCTCAAAAGATAAAAGGATAAATATTATGAGTACAGATTTCAAAACTCTAGAAACAAATCAAAAAACTCTTGGCAAATAATTGGAGACTTAACGGGTAAAAAGGGTAAGCAGAACGTGCAACCCTCCTATGAAGATCCCTTTCATTGTGCCAATTCACTAAACTATTTCTTCAATAGTATAGCATCTAATTTAATAAACGAAAAATTGTCAAGTCAATCTGACTACATATGTAACATACCTGTACATCAAAATACCTTTTTCTTTGAATCTGTAACTCATAGAGAATTGCGGGAAAGAGTAAAAAATGGAGAACAAAAAGAGCTCTGGTCATGACGAAGTGTCAGTCTTTCTTATAAAAAAGTGCTTTGACAGTATAGTCGACCCACTATGTGCAATAATTATTAATAGATCATTAGAAACTGGGGAAATATCCTCATGACTTTAAGCATGCTATTATTGAACCATGCCTCAAAAAGGGAAATCCAGATATTTTCGACAACTATCGCCCGATCAGCCTTTTCAGCTCTTTCTCAAAGCTGTTTGAGCTGGTTGTTTACAATGGACTCGTGAAGTACTTCAAAAATGAAAGTCTTTTCAGCAATTCTCAACATGGTTTTCTGACCGGAAAGATCATAGATACCGCCCTATTCGAGCTAACCAATAGCATATATAATACTATGGAAGAAGGAAATGTTGCATGTGGACTTTTTCTTGATCTATCTAGGGTCTTTGATTGCATAAACTTTTCTATATTAGAAACAAAACTTCAACATTATGGTGTACGGGGTGTTGCTTTAACTTGGTTCAAATCTTTCTTAAGAGGGAGAAACCACTGTGTAAAAATCAAAGATAATAATACGGGAAACTATATACAGTCAAAGACCTTAGATGTGTCCCTTGATGTCCCCCAAGGCAGTGTCTTAGGACCACTTATATTTATAATTTTCATCAATGACTTTGCCACGCTTGCACAGCAAAACAAAATAATAATTAATTTTGCAGATAATGGCACAATCTTATTCACTGCAAACACGTTTCCAGATCTTGCAAAAATTGCCAGTGAGACTATGATTGCAGTTGAAAACTGATTCATTAATTCTAGGTTAGTACTGAATCCTGAAAAGACTAATGCAGTATTTTTCAAAACCAACCATAGGCTTGAAACTCCCACCCATATTCTATTTAATCAGCAAAAAATACCATTTGTTGAGCATACTAGATCACTAGGAATAGTTATTGATGAAACCTTAAACATTGAAAATCATACTGATTATATCTCAAAAAAATTGAGTCAAGCTTGCTATGGCATAAGAGTTCGCATAAAAAGCTCAAATTTCAATATAACAAAAACATTTTATTTTGCCAATTTTGATGCCCGTGCCCGCTACGGTATTATATTATGGGGAGGTAGTGGGGAGCCTGAGAGGGCTTTCAAAATTCAAAAAAGAGCAACCCGCATTATGAATAATCTGGAATATCGTGATTCTTGCAGGGGTTATTTCAGGAAAATTGAACTACTCACTGTACCAGCACTGTATATATATGAATGTATCGAATTTTTATATAAAAACAGACATTAATTTGAGTCTTTTGTTTTTCCTCACTCATACGGTACGAGGCACATAACAAATCTGAATTTTCCACATCATCACCTATCGTCAACTGAAAGGTGCTTTATATGCGAGCATCAAATTCTTCAATCATTTACCTTTAGCAATATAAAATAATAATTTCAATGAAATAAAAAATCCACTTATCACAATGCTTCAAGATCTAGAACATTACTCAGTGGACGAATATCTCCATTTTGTGTTCTACAATTAGTGTATGTTGCGCATTTACCAATATATATTATTTTTTTATCACCATCTGACTAGCTTGTACATTGTATTCTATATTTTATATTTTATACTATATTTTATATTTTATGTAACATAGTGCAACAAAGATTATGATTATGATTATGATAAAGATTATGATTTCTATTTTGTTTGAATGGTTGCAAATGTATCAGAAGATGATTCGAACTGCTATTTGACAACACTTTTACAATTGTTTTCGCGCTACTAATACAAAAATTCAATAAATCCTGATTTTCAACATATTTCGTTCAGAAAAAAAGGTTGCAAAATCATGCTTTAAATCATTTAAACAAACTATTCATCAAACTGAAGATTTAATTTTTTTTAATTACTATTAAATTTTGGGAAAATCATGTCTATATCTACTTGCCTAGTTTCCCACGTAACACAAAATAGTATTCACTGATAATCTCATAGATAGATATCTATCCTTCCTATTCGGTAGGAATTCTTTGATAATGTATCAAATGAATACGTCATGCAATTAACATCGCCCAACAATTCGTGTCAACTACCGAATGGCATGAAGGCAGAAAATGGCGGATGTGCAATTTCCATCCACTCAAACGGTCATTGCAAACATTTTCGCCGTAATCATCACCCACCTGCAGTGTCCTCAAAACATTATGCGGCACGTTGTCATGGATACAATCTGTGAACTTGACGTGATCATCTTAACGAGGAAATCAGACAGCCGACTCGGCGGTAGGTGGTAAGTATTCGCGTGCTAGGATCGCATAAACCATTAAGCTATTCGTTTGACACCAGACAGTTGAGGTTGAGTTCTCGTGCACGAATGTTAATAGCTTGTTATAACCAGAGAGATAACACTTTTTTATAATTGGGACCGTTTTATTAGGTTTTCTCGTGGTTATCATTGCTCACGATAGTTTGCGTTTTAGTCCGGGCACTTAATTAGAACAAATAAGATATTGATCACACCTTCAATAAAAAAATTGACAGCTGGTTAAGGGAAAAAACAATTTTAAGCAACAATTTTGAAAACAATATACAGTGAGGACCAAAAGTCCGTCGCCCCCCCTGTAACTTCTTTATTCTACATATTACAAAAAAATGTTTAATACATAAGTTGTAGGGTTTCATTCGATCTCTTTAATGGTTTAAGTTTCATTCATACAGAGTGTCTCAAAAAAGCACGGTGATTTAGAAGTTAATTTTTTTAAATGGGATACCCTGTATTTCATTGCATTATTACATTCTACGTTGAATTCTGAACACGTTTGATTAATGGTTTTTTATCAAAAAAGTTAATAGTTCTGGACTTATGAACACTTGTAAATAATTATTTCGACTACTTTTGCACCAGTTCACGAATAAATTAATGAGGTAGGCTATGCACGCTAGGCGCGTTTATTTTATCCATGACAACGAAAAAAAACTCTGCTTTTTTCTGAAAAAATCAGAAGAATCAGAATCAGAAAAAATCTGTTTTTGCCAAATGTCATTGACATTTTGTAGGTTTACAAAACTTTGTTTCAAACGGTTTTCAATTTCTCTTGTTGATTAATATGGCTCGTTCAGTAGCAGACAAAGTTGAAGCCGTTATCATATTTGGTGAAGCTAACCGAAATTACCACGCTGCTATTCGCATTTTCAATGAACGGTTTCCAGAACGTCCGATGTGTCGAAAGTATCTGCAGAAATTGGTGGCAAAATTTAACCAAACTGACACCGTGAAAGATGCTCCGAGATCTGGAGGCCGAAAATAATTACGGAAGATGTTGAAATTCAAGTACTAGCCGAAATGGTAAATAACCCACAACAATCAACTAAGCAAGTAGCTGAGACATGTGATGTTTCTAAAACATCAGTAAAGAGGGTTTTGAAACAAAATAAATTCCATCCTTACAAAATAAAAATTTTGCACCAATTGGTTGAAGATGATCCAGACCGGCGACTTGAATTTTGCGAGACCATGGCAGAAAGAATTGTTGCAAATCGACTTTATTTGCAACACATCTGCTTTAGTCATGAAAGCACTTTTTACCTAAATGGAAATGTGAATACCCAGAATTGTAGATATTGGAGTGATGAGAATCCCCATGAATTCCGCGAGGGGCATACTCAATTTCCCCAGAAAATTAATGTTTGGGCTGGTATTTTAGGTAACCACATTGTAGGTCCCATATTCTTGGAAGAAAATTTAAATGGTCCCAGATACCTCTAAATGCTGCAAGACACAATAAGTCCCAGTATTTCAGCAAGATGGAGCGCCACTACACTATTTTCGGGAGGTGAGAAATTACTTAGATGAAAGGTATCCAGGTAGGTGGATTGGACGTCGAGGTACAACAGAGTGGCCAGCTCGCTCATCGGACCTCTCACCGCTTGATTTCTTTCTTTGGGGCTATGTGAAATCCGTAGTTTGTAAGACAGTTTGTGGGTGGGTCGTTAGATGAACTGCACCGTCGAATTATTGAAGTGTGTTCAGAAATAACACCTCAAACCTTGATTAATGTTAGGGAAGAGTTTTCAACCCGACTATTTATGTGTCAAGAAATGCATGGTGGACATGTCGAACATCTTTTGAAATAGATAAAAACTCACCATTTTTAGTTATAAATTAAAATATCGCTTCAGTTTTTAATGATTCTTGATCTGTATTTATGGACTACCTTATTTGTTAATAAAATGTTTCAACTTCATTTGTACTAGTTTTTCGTGAGATTCAACAACTCTAACAATTGTAAAATGGTGCGACGAGGTAAGTTACACATGGTGCCATCAGCAGTTTGCAACATTGGATAGCTTTCAAAAAGTTAGGATAGGAAAGTGGAATACATTGTGATCCATTTGTTACGATTTTCTCATTGAACTGGCGCAAAAGTAGTCGAAATAATTATTTACAAGTGTTCATAAGTCCAAAACTATTAACTTTTTTGATAGAAAACCTTTTATCAAACTTGTTCAGAATTCAACGTAGAATGTAATAATGCAATGAAATACAGGGTGTCCCATTTAAAAAAATTAACTTCTAAGTCACCGTGCTTTTTTGAGACACTCTGTATGAATGAAACTTAAACGATTAAAGAGATCGAATGAAACCCTACAACTTATGTATTTAACATTTTTTTGTAATATGGAAAATGAAGAAGTTACGGGGGGGGGCGACGGACTTTTGGTCCTCACTGTATAATGTGCTTTAGTGTCTGAAGGAATACTGATTGAGAAATTTTTTCTAAGATATAATTACACGTATTTTCACAAAAATACAGAAATACACACAAGAATACACATACACATAGTCTCAAAGTAACTCATACAAAAAGTATTATGCAAAAATTGTAATGAATTGTATGAAAAGACGTAACACAAAGTGCCTTTTATGCAGTAGGCGTAACAATATAGGCCTAAAAGCACAAAATTTAATGCCGCGGCGGTGTTTCATAGCCGAGACTATGAAACCAGTCAAGGCATTGAATCTGCTCTTCTGCCGTGTGAAATATATTTTTTTTTTCTTCATAGGACTCCGCAAAATCCTTATGAGAATGGCTCTCGGCTAAATTCGCTGAGACTTTGCAGAAAGATAGTATTCGGTATGCTTATCAAAAGTCCTAATGGGCACAACCTTCAATTTCTTACCCCAGACCCCGTACAGCCCCCCAAAGCTCCCAAAATACACTTTTCAATGTGGTAATATCAGTTTCAATTCATCTTCAAAGCGATTCCTTGCACTGCACACCCCTTTATCCAACCGAATCCTATATTTTGCCCTCACCACACTTCGTCCTCACCCCCGCACCTTCACCCAACTCTTCATTATCGCCCCATTACACACTATTACATAGTATACACATGAAAGATTCCGATAAAACCAATTGAAAATCTTCATCCTTGTAGTTGTGTAAAGGGGCATTCATAAAGGATATGGTAGAGGTGCGGAGGGTGAGGGAGGGGTGTGCTTATATAGGTACATATATATAATAAAAGCTTTAAAAAATTTAAATAACAACAATTGAAAAATCTGTAAAATTAAAAATGTGTAATGGGGATCAATGAAGAGTGGGGTGCAGGAGTGATCTAATAAAAATCCACTCGTAATTGAATTTATCTCGTAAGTTTTCTCGTGTTTTTTACTCCGATCAAGTAACACAACCTAAATGAGTAATACTCAAATAGAACTGAAGGTAACATGTTTGTATAATGTTATCCCTCAAATCATGACATTATTGCCATGCCAATTAGAGCATTGGCTGTTCTCAAAATCCGGTGGAGATTATTTCATCATAATTTCAGGTTTCCATTAAATATTGGGTTTCCATTATTTCTATTTTATTGAACATTAATATTTCTGTTAACACTGCCGTTGGGGGGAAAATGTCCCTTACATACAAATCTTAATGCCTGTGCGGCGAGTTACTCATCTAGGTTATGTTATTTGATCGGAGGTTTTTCATTTCTGAACTCAACTTGATTCTCGAAGCAATTCAATTTTGTTCAAAAATGAATCGACAGACTTATCGCAAAAATTCAATCACTTGTGGTATTACTACTGATAATCTACACAGTAGGTGGATTACTGCTGAATGAAATTTTAAAAACCACCCTTTATGTCGATGAAGGCACAAGAAGCCATTAGATCGTAGATTTATCGTGGATTTAGCAGCTTGATGAGAAAAGTGTTTCTTGTGGAGCGGTTTTAACTCGAGGAGATTGCTTCTGATATAACGGTGTACTATTTTCTTTATTGCTTTTAAGAGAAAGGACTTAAGACTTATGGGGCGATAAGACTTTTGTTCATCTATTGGCCGTACCCCAGTCTTTGTTATGAACGCCACCACAGCCTCTCTCCAAGCTTGCGATATACAGTGTGTCTCACTTTTCATGGAAGCACCCCCGTAACTTCTTCCGTAATTATCGAGGTAAAATTATGAAACTCGCAGGACTGATAAAAATGCTGGAAATGCACCTACCGGCTCAATGGTGTTGGCCTAAGTGATATACACTGCTCACCAATCGCGATGGAAACTGCCGACAACAAACTTTGAAATATACTTCTACACCAATCAGAAATCTCATTTTTTTTTATTGAATTTAATTCTTACTTGACGTTTCCTACTTTACGATGAATTTTGGGTTAACAATCGACTATTTTCCAATGTTCATTCAGGTTTGGAAGTTATTTTGAAACATTCAACAAAGAACAAGATATTGTTCATATTTGTGTGTTTCACTTGTCATATGTTTTTTCTATAATCATCACTAACTCTTGAAACGGAAATATCTGATTTTTATTGAAAGTTTGTCTACTTGATTATCCAGAAAAATAATTGATGATAATGTTCTTCCTTGGAAGTCACGCAATGAAATTAGAACATAACTTCAAAAATAATACAATTTTATGAAGTTAAGAAACTATAATTGCCACATTCGAAGTCAATTCAACATACTGAAGTTTCAGGGTTGAGAAAAATTCAATATAAATTATATCCAACTGCAAATAATTGAAGACAGTTCTCATGTTTCCCATGTAAAGTACCACTAATTTCAACAATGACGAAGAAAGGATATAAAGAAACTGAAAATTCTATATTGATTCGGATTCACAAAATTCAAATAATTGTTCCTTCTATGAGTCCTCCCTCGAAAAGAATACATTTTTCTGTTCATTTTCCACCACTTGTCTTAGTTCCTCAGGTGTAACTTCCCGGCATGCCTCGATTAATCTCGCGCGGAGATCTTCAGGAGACTATACACTTTATTTTTTTAACGTTCCCCATAATTGAAAGTCTAGGGGGGTGAGATCGGGGGAACGTGGAGGCCTCTTCACGAAAAGGCTATTAGGTCCAATCCACTTCCTAGGTAGATTTCTGTTGAGCCATTCCCTGATTGTCCCATAATTGTGAACGAGTGAACCGTCCAACTGAAAAATTAATTTACATTCAGAGGTAATTCTTCCAGGAAGTCAGAGAACTCGTTCTCCAGAAAATGAACGAATAATTCTAAATTCAGATTTCGTTCAATGAAAAAAGGTCCTATTGATCTTTCATTTAGTATACCACACCACACATTCACTTTTTGGGATATTTTTCAAGAAATTCCTGTCATTCAGGTAATTGCCTTATGCCCACAAACAGTATTCCAGTCTTCTTTGTTCGTCTCCACCGTGTAAAGTGTGAAGAAATTTAGGTTTGAAGGCATGCATTTTATGCCTTTTCAAGCACCTCCGAATTTTACCTCGGCCCATATTGAGTTGGAGTGACAAAAATTATATGGGAATCAGCTCGATATGCTGCCATCTTCATTACTTGGCCGGTTCTCTTGAACTAGTTGTAAATTTTGGAAACTGTTCCAGAGTGTACAGGAGTATCAAGTGGATGTCTTCGATTAAATTCAGAAGCTTCTTCGCGATAAGACCTCCCACCGTCTCCAATCATCAGTATTATTTCAATTTTCTCTTGTCTTTGACATGTTTTAGACTAAATCGATATGAAAATCAATAGATATCTATCAGAAAGAGAACTTACAGGAACACACAAACAACAGGATCAATAGGATCAACAGGAACAACAGGAATAACAAAACCAACAGCAACAACAAAAGCAACAGGAACAATAACAGAATTAACACTAGGAAGTAAGAATTAATTTAATTACGCTCCATCAACAATATTGTTGGTTAATATCAATTTTCATTTGTTTTCCTTGATTTTCATTGAATATAAGAATTTGAATTAGCGAATGAGGATGACAATGATTTAATATAGTGAACAAATATTGAGAGGTTATGAAATGTGATATTGTCCCGAAAAAATATTTTCAGTGGATATTTCCGTTGGTTAAATTGATTTATTTCTAAACTGAGAGCCCCATAAGCTAATGCTTAGATTTTATTATTATTCTCCATCAGGAGTATTGGTTAAGGTGAAAAGTGTTTTTGGTATATCCTTCAATTCCGCTCATTCCACAATTCTACATCAACACTTACGAAAGATACGTGAGCGCTTCCATGAAAAGTGAGACAAATTTGAATTTTTCAGGAGTGAGTTTTTTTTCAGGAAAAAGGTGTATCTGTAGTAATTTGGGGGTCCTGATCACGAATCTGAAAGTATATTGTCAGCCTGTTTTGTCCCCTAGTATGATTTACCGTGAAAATGGGTTTTTCAGCACGTTGCTGTCATCATGATAAACACTGAATATAGTTCAATAAAATTTTGCTTTTTGCATGAACGTAGAAAAAATATTGAATATACACATTTCTTGCCAATAAAAATGCAGATTATGTTTGTTTGTATATTACAATGATATTTAACTTCACAATGTATACAGGCCGTTTTTTTATCATATGGTAACATTGCTATATTCTAAAGCGTAATTGATACAAACACCATTAAGTGGCAAAAAAATTTAACTATTGTGGTGAGCAGTACTATGGTCAGAGAAATTCTACGGGAACTCTCGCCCTTCCCGACTTATACAGGGAAAACTAAAAATGCTGTTTTCGGTTTTTTACGAATAGAATGGTTATTTCAGAAAATATAAAAAAATTAAACAGGAAAGTTTTATTGTATTCAAAATGTACTAGAACTACGTAATGATAAAATTTTAATTAAACGTAAAATACCAAAAACAGCATTTTCAATTTTCCCTGTATTAGTTGTACTAATTTACTGCTCACCACAATAGTTACCTTTATTCCCATTTAATCGTCTTTGTATCTATTACGGTTTAGAATATAGCAATGTTACCACATGATAAAAGAAACGGCCTGTATACAATAGTTTTCATCATAATACAGTTTTATAATTACGGTGAATACAGGCAACCAACTATTTGATTACTTTGAAATACATACATCATATAATATATAATTAGGCCGACACAATGAATATTGTATTGCTTATAAGAATCAAATTATGATAGTCGTTGCCATAAATGGTGAAAAACCATTTTTGTCAAATGTTACCAGATTGTATTGTTTTCACCTATATAATAGTACCAGACATTTTTGTAAAAATTACCATATTTCTGGTAATATTCACCACATATTTTTTCAAGAATATGCCAAATGATTGCAATAAATGTCATAGTTGAATGTACTTATTCCACCAAATTGGATTTCTTTTCTGTTTGTTTCCTAGGCAATTCTAAAATTGTTATTTTTATATAGATGTCAAATGTGACAAATGCGTCTATTATTGTCTACAAAAACAATACCTTATCGAGCAATTTTGAAGCATTCTTTGACAACCGGTACTTAACGATATGTTATTCGAAACTAATAATACTTAACACGTAATGTATATCGGTGAAAAATTTTTTTAAATGTGATAGAATATTAGAGACTGGCCGAAATGGCAATAAATTTTAAAATAGTCGGTAATTTAACGTGGTGGTTCATCCCGTGAGACAGCATTTATGTCGCACCTGGCTGTGTTTATGACTTGTACATGGAGGGCTCGCTGTTACAAAAATCGATACAAATTGTATTACCAAAATAACTATCTCAAATGGTACTTATATTAATCGTGTGTTTCGAATTTTTGGGTCCACCTATGTAGATCATTTGCCTATATCTTGATTTGTTAAAAAAATTGCCTGGGATATAATCCTGCGTTAAAGAAATTTGAATAAGACAGAGGGGTTAAGATTTTTTCCATGTGATACATCAACAGATGTCATTAATAAATTCCACACTTTTGCAATAGGCTGCTGGCTCCTTCTCTAATGGTTATGAAATATTTTTACAATTTCCCTCAATGGCTCATCCGTTCGAGACGTCACGTTTTTCATCGCTGATGACGGGTTGAAATGAAAAATTTGTTTTCAGGACTTACAATATATAAATAAATGAGATTGCCGTTCTATGCGTCGTCAGATAACTTTTTTTTTTTTTTCATTCATAAAAATAGTAATTTTCTTAACTGTTGAAACAAAGAATAATAATGATATCTATTTATATATTTTTTCCTCTGACTTTCTATTCGAAAAAACTCAGGCTTACGGCTCTTGAATTATTCTGGAACAAATTTATTGTGAAATTTTTCAATAGAAAAATAACAAGCTTTTTTTTCGCCAATTTTGATTATTTTTCCTCTATATATTGTTTCAGTAGAATAGTATTTTTTTCTTGTATTTCTACGGTAAATCTTCAATTTTTCTCTCAGCAGTTGAATTATGTATTGTATATGTACAGGGTTTCATCGAGACGAGAAATCTCGTCTCGAAGGCACTTTCTCGTCTCGATCATCGAGACGAGAAATAAACAAACTCTCGTCTCGATGTTTTTTCACAATTTCGATCTCGATTCGACTCTCTCGAAATTTCGAAAGTCTCGAAAACAAAAACTGATTGTTATTAAAAAATGCTATGTATAGGTTATAACACAAGGCCAAGGCTGCACCAAAATACAGGGTATTCAGTTTTTCTATAAAAAATACATTAAAATACAGAGGCTACATGCTATGAACTGAAAGCCACATATAACAAAAAAAAACGCCGAGTATCAGCACAAAAATATACAATATTCAGCCATTGCTGTATCACTTTCGTTCAAAATTGACTATTACCAATCATAGCAAAATAAAGGCGAATAACGTTGACGTTATTTTCAACGGAAGTGATGCAGCATAGGGCTGATTGTTTCAAAAAATGAAAATTAAACGATTCCTTGATGTTTTAATTTATTCTTTTATCCATACATTTAAAATTTACCGATAGGTACAAAAGGTTCAAATTTGTTTCTTCGTTCGTGAAGAGAAGAATGTACCAGCACCAGCAACAATCTAATTCTTTATAATCGAAACAGTTGCCTGTTGAAGAAAAAAATTATCGATATTACTGAAATTATTTTATCTCAATAGTAGGGGTCGCAGTACTGCATAGTGAAATTTATGCAAAAATGGTGCCATAAGTCTGCCATAAGAATATCCTTAGAAATAATGTAGTAATAAGCTTGGACTAACATATTTAAAGAATACAATAGAAATAAAGTTGAATTTATGGCCCTTTCCCTTCATGGAATTTCTTTACCCTGAAATGCCAAACTAACCGAATCAATTGATTTTAAAAGTAATAATAATTATCTTTTAATTATTGTAATGAAGAGATATAAAATAGCATTGTACAAGACTTTAAAATTATTGTTCAAATCTAATAAAAATATAATGATATATTGCAGCACAAACAAAGAAGATATAAATAACACCACGAAAAGAAAGAATTACATAGAATGCAGGGCTTATACAAACAAACTAATAAAATCGGCAAAACTGAGGTTGTATCAGAATTTAATACAAAACAGCCAAAACATTCCAAAGAAGAAGAAGATACTGCAATAAAAGAAATACTATGTGTTAATGGAAAAACAACGAAAGATGACAAAACAAAATCAGAACTGTTCAATAATTTTTTTGTAAATGTGGGAAAACAACTCGCTGAAAAAACAACTAAACCTACTACAAAAATTCCAAAACAAGCTGTGAATTCACATTAATTTTTTCTCAAACCTGTTAATGAAAACGAAATCATGGAAATAATAAAATCCCCAAAAAATAAAAAATCACCAGGATATGATAGTATCAGAGCGGAAGAACTGAAGGAGATAGCTTTAGAAATTACACCCCACTTAACAACTCTAATAAATAATATATTCCAAACATCTCTATACCCAAACGCATTCAAAAAATCAATTGTTAACCCAATATTTAAAAAAGAAAATCTGCAATTAATCAACAACTATAGGCCAATATCGCTCATATCAAGCTTCAGCAAGATATTCGAAAAAGCAATATATTCGAAAAGAAAATAACAAACGACCGGCATTGTGTGTATTTTTGGACTTAGCAAAGGCCTTTGATACTGTTGACCATGTCCAGTTGATAGAGGCACTGGAGAGTTCGGGAATACGAGGGAAAACTCTACAACTTTTCAGAAGTTATCTGATTGGCAGGAATCAAATAGTTGAAATAAATGAAGTTGTCAGCTCACAAAGAGAAATTACATATGGTATACCACAGGGAACTGTGATTGGACCCATGCTCTTCTCATTATATATTAACAGCCTACGAAGTATGAAGATAGATGGTTCAATTTACAGTTTCGCTGATGACACGGCCATACTTTACACCGACAAGAATTGGAGTAGTTTGACTATCAAAGTTGAAAATCAAATCGAAACATTGAAAGATTGGTTCGATCACAAGTCAATCACGATTAACTTCGAGAAAACCAAGTTCCTGCCGTTCGGAAGCTACGAAAGTCAGTTGCCAAACTATGATAAACTAATACTGAATGATCAAAATAAAAACATGGAAATTTTACGAGCACACCACATTAAATAACTGGGCGTTACAATAGATCCTCATCTTAGGTGGAATGAATATATTACCCAGATCTCTAAATCCCTGAGATGTATACTGCATAAATTTAAATACTTGAGTCTATCCTCGATATCAATCACTTGAAAATAATTTATCTCGCTTCAGTACAATCTCGACTCCAGTATGCTATACTAAGCTGGGGTGGTATTTCAGACATCCACCTTAAGAAAGTTGAAGTACTACAGAGAAAAATACTCAAAATCATGTACCACAAAAAGAATGACTATTCTTCTGATCAAATCTTCATTGACTCGAAGCTACTTGATATCAGACAAATATATATGTACAATATAATCATGTATATCTACAAAAACAAAATGACACTACAACCAATCAAGCACGATTATAACACCCGCATTAAATCAAAGGGTGATGTACAAGTGAACGCAACAAAAAAATCCATTGGACAACACTCATACAAGTACCACAGTGGAAAAATTTTCAACTTCTTACCGGACATGTACAAGACCTACATTTATACGATAAATAATATTAACCTACTCAAAAACATCTTCAAAAAGTATGTACTCAATATTAATAGGGATATCGTTCACAACATTCTAATAAAAAAATGAAAACGACAATAGTTATCCAAAATTCAAAGTCTGTTATACTTACCTTTTATACCGTTGCACATTTACACTTTTCACTCAAATATACCTATCAATTTACCGTAGTTTAATATTATATTTATGTTCATGTTCTTCAATTATATACTTTTAATTCTTTTATATACATACAGTATGCTATGTTGCATATAATTTAATTGTTTCTCAAATAAACTCATTATCTATGCATTTCGCAATAGGAGTCCCACGCACAACTTCGGTTTTAGTGGGTTTCTCTGTCTTTGTTTGTACTGCATTTCTTAATGTCACTGTTTCAAATGTTTACAATATTTAATGTATTTATGTATGAATGAAGCTATTATTATTATATATATTATAACATATATTTTTTCGAGATCGAGAAATCTCGAAATAATTTCTCGATTTCTGAAAATCTCGAAGTGTTTTTTTCGATCTCGTTCTCGAAAAAACCCATTAGTCTCGTCTCGATCTCGTCTCGAAATCGAGACGAGACGAGACGAAAAATCTCGAATTTCGAGAGTCTCGTGAAAGACTGTATAAGTACCCATGCATTGTATGTTAGTGATTATGAAACCTATTATGATGAGTTAACTTTACTGGTTGGATGGAAGAAACATCCCTGCCATGAGTAATCATGTGCAGGACAACAAAAACTTTTATTATTATTATTATTATTATTATTAATACTCCGATATCGAGTTAGTGAACGAAAACCGAGCGAATGTGTTGCTGTATATCGCTCTCGTCATAATCACTATGAATAGTGCCCGCGTATATATGTTGAAGTTTGATAACACAAACTGTTATCAGCATGCAATTCGCTTCTCCTGATTAGCATTTCTAGTTCTATATTAAATATCAGCGAGGATGGGGGTTCTCCCTGTCGTTCATTTGGTTGTAACGCTTCATATAATAGGGCCTCTATTGTTTCTTCGTTGATTGGTTCATTCACAGTTAACTATGCCAGTTTAAACGTGGTTATATCATAATAAACGGGCGTACCTACTTGATTCATGTATAAATCTCTGATTGCGCTTTTGATTTCACGAATATGTTCACAAGTCTCATATACAGTGAAACTCAGGAGTTTGTAGGTATGTTTTGTTTATATTTGAATACGTGGACAAATATCGATATATCTATCAGTTTTTGATTTGACACTTTTTTGACAGATTAACAGATAAATTAAAATCAAGAGAGTTTTACTGCTTCATGAATTTAAACAAAAATATGAATGAGAAAGCAATATTTCTTCACCGTGCTAGTAAATACATATTAGATATACCGGGGCGTATAATGACATGCTTCATGCTTGCTTAATACTCATCGATTATTGTGACTGTTTACTTATCAAGTATCCTGCTAGGCGTCACGACTAAGTGAAACAAAAAAGGATTTTCTATTTTCATTTACTTATCAATCCTGTCATGATCATTTCTGTTAGTCCGGGAGGCAGTGTCACAAATTACAAAGTGATCTAACGCCGATCAATTGGTATTATTTTCGATAGATCCGGTAAGCCTAATGAAGTTCGCAAAAATGTTAAACAATAAAAAATAAAGTAATAGAATGCCGGCTGGAACTTTTATTCTAAATAGATGACATCATACTGAGTTGGAGAAAAATTGTCAGCTGCATCGTGGATGGGGCATTATGCGTTAGCTACTCGTATGATCTTTCAAAAAAAACTTGAAGTAATAAAATGCTGGATGAGATTTTACTAGATGATTGTTTACATAATTAGAAGTACGAAAATAACAGTCAGCTGCGTGTGTAGCGGTGAAAAAGCCGTCAGCTGACGCGGTAGGGGTAAAAATTATTCGAGTCTGTAGACACTCATTTTGAGATAGATATTTAATATACTGTGACATTCAAAAAGTACGTATCAAATGGAAAATATTTTTATTTATTATTAAACGAAAAAAAAATTGTCGATCACTTCCGTCTTGAAACCTACCCTATCAGAGTTTTTCAGTTTCCTAAAAAAATGTTTCTTTAAAATTAACAAAAGTTATATTTTTCTGAAAATAATTAAACATTTGGATGAGAATTTTCAAGGAGATCTTCGTTGGAAGAGATCGATTAGAGTTTCAACAAGCAATTCGAAAATCAGTCAGTTATGTGAGGTATATTGCCAAAAAAGTATGTTGCAACAAAAACTTCACGTTTTTGCATGAAAGTTACTCTTTAATGAATTCTATGAAATGTAAAGAATAAGTGGCAGTTTTCAATAGTTTTGCAATCATGACAACGCTATGGTCATTCTAAAATCAAACGGAATTTTAAAATCAATTCCTGATTACAACACTTGTAATCAATTGAAAAAAAAATTAAAAAATATACCATTGTAGAATTTCAGGAAAAATTAAATTTTTTTCACCTTTACATTGTTCATTGAGCTCCAACAAAGAACTGCTTGACAATTTTCATACAGATGATACTCATTTTCCGAAAACTATAACTTTTGAAAATTTGTTGTTGTTGTTGTTAATTTTGAAGAATGCGTTTTTTTCAAGGAACTGAAAATCACTGAGTATATTTCTATTCCTTTTCTTTTGTATTGTTTTTATATTCGTTTATATTACTTTCATTTCATACTAGACATTACTTCATATTATGCCTTCGGTTCATATACGTACCTATATAATTAATTAAAAGAAAAAAAAATTACAAAAATGCGTTTTTTCAAGAAACTGAAAACACTCAGTATATTTCTATTCCTTTTTTATGTATTATTTTTAGATTAGTTTCTTTACTTTAATTTTATAGTAAACATTACTTAATATTATGCCTTCGATTCATATACGTATGTAATTACTGATTAAGAAATAAAAAAAAATTGACTACTGTAGAATTTCAGGGAAAATTAAAATTTTTCTTACTTTCGCATTGTTCAATGAACTTCAACAAAGATCTCCTTGAGAAATTTCATGCAGATGATAATCATTTTCCGAAAAATATAACTTTTGAGAATTTGTTAATTTTCAAAAATTCGTTTTTTCAAGAAACTGAAAATCACTCAGTTTATTTCTATTACTTTTTTTGTATTATTTTTAGATTAGTTTATTTTAGTTTAATTTTATACCAAACATTACTTCATATTATGCCTCCATTTCATATACGTATGTAATTGATTAAAAACTATTACTACAAAATTTCAAGAAATTCAAATTTTTCTAACTTTTCATTGTTCAATGAGCTCCAACAAAGAACTTGAAAAATTTCATGCAGATGATATATATATATACATAACTTTTGAGAATTTGTTACTTTTCAAAAATGCGTTTTTTCAAGAAATTGAAAATTACTCAGTATATTTCCATTACTTTCTTTGTATTATTTTTAGATTAGTTTATATTAATTCAATTTTATACTAAACATTATATTATGCCTTCCTTCGGTTCATATACGTATGTAGTCAATAAAAAAATAAAAAAAATTGATTGCTTACTGTAAAATTTCAGAAAAAATTCAAATTTTTCATACCTTCATATTGTTTAATGAGCTCCAACAAAGATTTTGAAATATCTCATGCAGATGTTACTCATTTTCCGAAAATACAACTTTTGAGAATTTGTTTATTCTGAAAAATGCGTTTTTTCAAGAAACTGAAAATCCGTCAGTATATCTCTATTCGTTTAGATTAGTTTGTATTACTTTCATTTCATACTAGACATCACTTTATATTAGGCCTTCGGTTCATACACGTTTGTAAACAAACAAGTAAAAAACACATACGTGTTTCCGTACGAAATTGTTTGTCACATATTATCCGTCCCTAAATTTTCATTTAATTGAAACATCCGGTTGCAATTTGACAATCAGCCCTATGCTGTATCACTGTATTAGCAAAATAACGGAAATGGGGAATAACAGTGACGTTATTTTTAAGGGAAGTGATACAGCATAGGCCTGAATATTATAGTTTACGATTTGTCTATCAGTTGCAGATAAACTTGCATTGCTCGAATAATTTTCACCTTTACAGCATCAGCTGACGACTTTTCCACCTGTAAACTCGCAGCTAACTGTTGTTTTCGTACTTAAGTGTTTTTTTCACAAGTGCATGCAAGTAGCTGACGCATAATCCCCCCTCAACGATGCAGCTGACATTTTTTTTCCTAACTTACTATGATGCCAATCATTCATAGCAGAGGATTCAGCTGGCGCTCTATTACTCTATTTAAAAATTTTCTTACCACTATTGCCGATATCCACACCCACTACAGGTGAGTCAACTGTTGCATGTCATTTTCATTTGTCATATCGGATCTATCGAAAATTATACCCATTAATCGGACTTAAAATGTAACGCTGTCCCCCGAACTATGTGATTTGTAAAAAAATAATTATTGGAAAACTGAATGCAGACTTAACAGCTGGCCTTAAATGAATCCAATAAACGTGATCAGTGTTCTGTGACAATAAACATTTCTATACGCTCACACCGTAAATTTACAATTCCAAAATGGAAGAAGACGAGGACGAAACCACATCTCTATCGAAGGCGTCCTCCACAGTGACACTAACTCACCAAAGTGTCCACTCGTCCAGAACGTCGATTTCAACAATAACGTCCGATCAAAAAACCGAAGTTATACCACAGTGCCATATAATAACGCAACAAGCCAGTGGAGACTCCATGGAATCTGAGTCAGAGTCCATTTCGTTATCACAAAAAGCCTCTCCAAAGTATTCTTTGATGTCAAAATCGCCGCATTCCAGTTCATCGCAGGAGGACTACGAACCGGACATGAAGCAAGTGAACAAAGGACAGTTTTTAACCGCTTCCCATAGAAGCGACCAGACCAAGAGCATGGAGAGTCTCAGAGCCTCGCCAAGGTCCTTCCTAACGTCCAGCGAGAGGGACATGAGGCGGATGTACTCAGAGACCACAGAGGCCAAGTCGCTGGAGAGCATCGAGAGGGAAATCAAACTGAAAAGGCACGCAGTCAGCGGCGAAGGCTCTCTTTTGTCTTGCGTGGGCAGCGACGACTGGATCAGTGCCGAAAGAAGAAGGGTGCTTTGGTCTGGGAAGATGAGGATTCCGCAACACCTGAGCCTTCCTCCGCCAGCGGGATACCTGAGTTTGAGCCCGGGGGATAGGAGGTTGACCATTTTGTCGCCGCATTCGCCTCACAAAATGCCAGAGATGATGCATTTCTCGTCGGCGACCCTGAAGTCCCGAAGGAAAAAAGCTACCGTGTTGCCGAAGCTGGTCTTTCCCAGGAGTGATTCTGACATCAGCGAAGTCTTCTCGGAACATGGCCTTGAGTGAGTACATTTTTACATTTACTTGTTTGTCTTATTCATGTGTTAGACCGTTTCGTTTCATTGACTTGAATGAATCATAAAACCTTCTTGCCTCATTCTTAGGATTCCTAAATCAAAGGTTATGTTGAACCAAACTTTGAGTCTTTGAAGGGCAGTAGTTAACATTTTATGACTGAGAATTTTGGCTATGTGCATGGTGGTACCAAAAGTAAACCATCATTTTATGATCTGTCTACCGTTATTGCCATCTAGCGAATGTAAAAGCAACCAGATTTGATTCATCTACTTTCAAACAGCGCAACATGAGACATTCCTTGTCTAATCATGCCTGTTTCACCATAAACGACAGATTCGCTTGTATTTGCTCAAATAGAATGTTTAGCATAAAAAGGGGAATAAAATGTCAAAAATTCATTCACACGATAAAAATTTTGAAAATTTTATTTTCTGAACGGCGTTCTAATTTAAAAATATTTGCTGATTTCGCATATTCAAGAGATTTTAAGACGTCAGCTAATGCAATATTCCATTTGAAACCAAAATGAAAAAAATCACCAGATTCTCTCACGCCGAAGATATCACGAGCAGAAGACGAATTATAAAAAAATGGAGGTGAAATACTCCTCTCAATTCCAGGTGTTCTTTTCAACTAGCGACCAGGGGAGGCACATCAACTAAACATTTTTAAATAGCATGGGAGGTCATGTGTGATAATTCAATTATTTTCTCAACCATCCGAAAACTTTGGGAATTTCATTCATTCATTCAAAATTTATCATGGTCGGGTAAGAAAAGGGATTCAGATTCGCCAGATCCGCACTTATTCTGACATTTCAAATGCATATTGTGAAAAAATATAAAAACAAAAATCTAAAAAATTTAGGTGGTTGAAAAGAGAATTGAATTATCTTTTCAACGATGTGACACATGACCACCCATGCTATTTAATTTTTTTTAGCTGACGTGCCTCCCCTTCGCGTCATCTATCGAGCAATCACAATGTGTTACTTACTTACTTACTTACTTACTTACTTACTTACTTACTTACTTACTTACTTACTTACTTACTTACTTACTTACTTACTTACTTACTTACTTACTTACTTACTTACTTACTTACTTACTTACTTACTTACTTACTTACTTACTTACTTACTTACTTACTTACTTACTTACTTACTTACTTACTTACTTACTTACTTACTTACTTACTTACTTACTTACTTACTTACTTACTTACTTACTTACTTACTTACTTACTTACTTACTTACTTACTTACTTACTTACTTACTTACTTACTTACTTACTTACTTACTTACTTACTTACTTACTTACTTACTTACTTACTTACTCATTTACTTCCTGGCACTGGTGGGCGGGTTTTCAAACCCCTGCACGTAGGCCTCATCATTTGGAATCTTTGTGCATAATTCAACAGTTTCCGCTTCTGAATCTTTTTGATGTTTCCTGGGTTTAGTATACTTTTCCCAAAAGCTTTCTTCCTCTGGTGCACCATGCAGGGAATTTTGTGAAGAGGTGTGACGAAGTCTCGTCTTCTTCCAGGCACCACCTACAGGTGATTGTGTCCCGTCAGGAGCCCTGTCACTAGCTTTAGATCTCGTCTCTCAAGGTAGAGGATTGCCTTTTTGTGTTTTTTCAAAGGCCCGGGTATGTGGAGCTTCGATTGTCTCCTGCCAGGCATGTCCTGCCATGATATTATGAACTGTTTTTGTAACAGTTCTTCCATTGCAGTGACATCTAGTCTTTCGGGAATTCCTAGGGTGGGTTCTGGCCCAATCAGTGGTTTTCCTGATCCCTTTTTGGCTAGCCTGTCTGCTTCTTCGAATTCGTGGACACCCGAGTGTCCTGGAACCCATATGAGGCTGACTTTCTTCCTTTGTCAGCTTTTCCAAGACATATCTACACTCTGACACCAGCTTGGATGTGATCCTGTATGATCCCAGTGCCAGTATTGCTGCTATATTGCAAGCATATTGTAAGAAGGCCCTTTCATCAGTTACTAGCTACATAACTCTACCATGTAATACATGTCAAGAGGATATTTTCAAATTATAAAAGTCGCAACAGAAAACTAGCACAATATTGATCTATAGCAAACTATATTCCAGATTGATTGTCAGAATTCAGTAACATCCACGGTATTTGTTAATTTTTACCCATTCGCTGTGACCAGTTTTTTCAACTAATTCAATTTTCCGTTTTGTGTTGACCAAAAGATAAAAGAAATATGAATTTGCAACATACATTCATTCTTTTCAGGTTGAAATAACTTCAATAACTCACAATTAACAACATTTTTTTCATTGTGAATTGTGTTCTTTGTATTAAAATTTTTCTTTTGAAGAAGTTTCTTATAGAACAATGAGAGCGTAAACGATTTTTCTACCTTTGAAGTGATTTTTCAACAGTCCTCACTTCATACTCAACCCTCAGAATACGCGTCTGGAGCAGATGAGCAAGCCGGGATTTGGGTGGGATCAGGGAACGGTATACGCTATTAGGCCAGGCTTACATCGACTACCCCTGTTAGCCGACGGAAATTGAACTTGGATTTTAATTATCTTGATTGAAATAGCTGGCATGTCAGTCCAAAATGGTTGATATTCAATTTATGGAGCTTGCTTATAGGTAGTCTTCCTATCTGTAATAAATATTACAATTTCCTCTGACTGAGTGACGATTACTCGGTAGATAGTTTTATTGAAATTCGAATATATATTCGGGCATTTGAAAATCTTTTTGTTGTTTCTCGATTGTTAAAAAGTTATAGCTATTCCATAACTGATAGGTTACACATCTGCTCAATTAAAATTTTTTATAATCAGAAAAAGCATACATACTCAAAAGTTTGTTTCTCAGATAGATTTAGTATTTGCTGTTTGAGAATGTTTGATGGAATGATCGATATTATTTTCCAACTCGGATCTTCTTATTTGTATTCTGGAATTGTTATTCTCAAATTAAGTATAACTACAATTTTTGATGCAATGGAGAGGAAGATTATAGTACGAGAAATACAGAACTGTTTGCCAAATAGAACAATGGCTAAAACCATATGAAATCGATAAGTATATAATACTGTAACCAGTCAGGGAAGCGATTTCTAGAAATTTTGCGTGTAGCGTCTGATCTAAGCGCATTTCCAATAATAATAATAATAATAATAATGTTTGTTTTCAAAAATTTCAAAATACAAGATACATACAATCGAAATTTGAAAATAGACATAAAGATCACTGAAGCTTTAAAAGCTTGTGCGTGATGTAGGTAATATATAATAATAAAATATAACTATCAAATTAATCGATATATCAATAATTTCATAATATTAAAATAATTACAACATTAAAAATCACATGGGTTAAAACATTTAAAATCACAAAGGTAAAACATTTAAAAACTCATATAATATGTAAAATATTCAAACTAATTTTAAAGCATTTTTGTTCGTTTTTTGGCCAAAGTAGGGTATTTGCGTAGTAGGTTTGAAGTCATAGTAAGTAAAATGTCGTATTTGGGTGATATAGGGCGGTCTAATTTTTTATCGTAGAAACTTTAGGTCTATCAGGTTATTCAGTATTTTCCTATCTGTAGTGGTCATCCATTGTTTTACATGGTATTTGAAGGAGATATAAATTTTGATGGATTTTAGGTTGTCTGGTAGTAAATTGAATATTTTTGGTGCAAGAAATTCAGCTGAGCGTTGGCCGGCGGTTTTTTCACAAGTCGGATATTTCATGTTTTTATTTTTTGTTCGAGTTTCATAGCAGTGTTCGATGGGTGTTAACTTGATTTTATTTTTGTGTGTCAGAATTCGTTGGCAAAATATTTGTCTGGCATCAAGGATCTTGTTGTCTGAAAATAGCTTGTCACTGGGATATCTTATGTTTTTTTTTTGATATTAATCTCAGGATCCATTTTCGTATGATACTCAAATTATGTATGTTACTTTCTGCTGCACCTCCCCAACCTAGGATCCCATATGACATTTGAGATTGTACAAGTGCATAATATAGCTTCTTCAAGTTCTTTAAATCCAGAAATTCCACTAGGTACCTGAATTTTGTTAGTAGACCTCTCAATTTGTTTTTTACTTGCTCGTTATGTAACTCCCATCTCAAATGTCTATCAAGTGTAACTCCTAGATATTTCAACCGATCTTTTTCTCTTATAATAGTGTCGTCTCCAATGTTCAGGGTTCCCAGGTTTGGAAGGTGATTTGAGTAAGATGTAAAAGGTAAATAGTATGTTTTCTGATTGTTGACTGTTAGTTTGTTGTATTTAAACCAGTCACATACATTTCTCAAGTATTGATCTGTTGTGATTTTTAGATCTGCCCATGTTTTCCCTTTGTAGATTATTGCCATATCATCTGCAAAACTGATGAGTTTACCTTCAGATCGTAGTGTCATTAAACTATTTATGTATATGATCAATAACAAAGGTCCAAGCACCGTACCCTGTGGGACACCGTATGTGGTTGTCCTAGGATCGCTTTTTATTCCTTCAATTTCTACCACTTGTTTTCGATCTGATAGGTAATCCTTTAGCAGCTGGTATGCAGGTCCTCTTATGCCATAGGAGTAGAGCTTTTTTAGTAACCTCTCGTGGCATACAGTATCGAATGCCTTCGATAGATTTACAAAAATGCATATGAGAGGGATTTTTTCATCTAATGCTTTGTAGATTTATGATGTCATCCCAAGAGTGGTATCTTCTGTACAACGTTTTTCTCTGAATCCGAATTGGCTGTCAGACAGTATGTTATATTTCTCCATATATATATTCTTTCTTTCATTATTCTTTCGAATATTTTAGAAAATACTGATAATAGTGTTATTGGGCGGTAGTTTTCAGTATTTCTTTCATTTCCATTTTTGAATAGTGGTTTAATAAACCCTATTTTAAGGCAATTAGGGAATTTTCCTACCTCAAATTTTTTGTTGATAATATAAGTTAGAGGAATAGCTATTTGTTCTCCTAGTAGTTTTATTGTTTCTGATCTAATTTATCCCATACAGGTAATTTTTTCAGTTTTAAGTTATTGATGGTGTGAACAACTTCTCTGTCATTGTCATATTAAATGGTAACAAGTATATAGTGACCTATACCAAAATATCTTCTTTATGAGAGGTAGTTAAATTATATTTCTCTGATACCGAAAATACATGTTTCAGATACCGACAGCGTAGCGGACACCCAGAATACCATTTAAAAGAAAATATTAGTAAAGAAAAGCTTACAGAAAAACATCTTAAATTTATTTGTATAGGTAATTTGCGTTGGTCGATACGAGAAAATCTATTTTCAGTTGCAATATCACAAGAGAGTGTGAATAAAGTGAAAATAATTTGAAAGATTTTTCGAAAACTTGTTGCCAGCCAATAGACATGAGAGCCCGAAGGGCACGAGTGGTTATTGTCAAATGACAATAAGTTTGAGAAAAAATCTGGAGAATTATTTTCTACTTTATCGAACTCTCGTGTGGTATTCGATAGATTATTTTTTGATGCCCCAATCATAGACCCATTCTCTATATAACATTTTTATTTTAACAAATTATGGTTACTTCAATCACTATAAATAGAATGAACTATGGAATTTCAAGTTCTCAACATGAAATATAAAATTATTATGAATGTTTTGTCCATGATTGGAGGATTTCGTAACATTGTGGAATTGTCAAAAAATAATCAAGCGAAAATCATAACTCCTTACATTTCGATAGTATTATTTCGGAAATATCAACAAATCTAACCAACTGAATCCTAGTAGAATATATGAAATTGGTCGAAAATGATTGAATACGTTGTCCAAGTGACGAAAAAAACGATAACAAATAGTAAATTGAAAGATGTAGCCTTTACTACGTGGTAGAAATAAAACTTTGTATTTTTTTGTACCACTTGTATTTACAATTTAGGAACTTTCGGATCCCATTCTTCAGGATATCAAAAATATTTAATGTAGTCTGCGTAAGGCGGTTTGGTCTATAACTTCTTTGTTATCAGAGATATTGAAATTGAAGAATATATGAACGATATAAAACAGCATTTTTTGATAACTGACTCAATTTCATTCAAATTCTTTTGATATAAAAATAAGATTTAAATGCATTTAGTAACTTGTGACCAATGCGGGATGAAAAGAACTCATGAATAAAAAAAACAATAATATCTCCTTGCATTTTTCAAGACATGTTATGTTTTATTAGTTGTGCTACATTTCAAGAGAGATCTAACATAATCTTTCTAAGTACATTAACGGAAATCTATTCGAAACCTAATAATGTGCAGTATCAAATTGATCATAATGAAATACTAATAATAATGCTCCCTCATAAACACTCGTTGAGTGTACCCAAAGGCATAGCCTGTGCGGTTAGAGGACGGCTATTATTATTATTTGCCGTGGTGCTCCGGGGAGACTTACTGATGTTTAAGGTGATGCATTCACTTTTCAGCTGTAGGAAAACCCGGAAAACCTATAGCACCACCTCGGGTGGTCGATGTGCACTTCAAGCTAGCACTAGACGAGATTGGCATTTAGACAACTCACAATACACTTGCTTTTCAACAAGGCATGCGGTCGCCTGTCGATCCGATATAAAGTAGTTGAGAAAAATTCTCTTGTACTATATCGGGCTCGAACCGACTATCGCTATGCTGGAGTCTCGAACGACCTGTGCATTAGACTGCTAAGCCACCGACCACCATGCTCTTTTATCTTGAACCGACCATTCACCATTTCAAAAAATCAGTGGAATAAATGTAATGATGAAATTTTACATTGTTCAAAAATACAGTTTCATGTCATTTACATCAGATCCTTCAAATTCCATTATCTGCCAAAGAAAAAACGTTATAAGAGCAAACCACCTTCCTCGAACACCCGGTATAATTGGACAACTTCTCGATACAGTGAAACTTTGTTCGGTTCATAGTCACACATTTTCGAGTTTGAATTAAAAAATATCGATACTAGGAAAAAAATTAGAACAGAAGTTCTACCAAGTATCATTTCCAACATGTCGTTTAGTCAGCTTTAGGAAATGGCGAATGCGCCGCCTGAATTGGACGGAGTGGGTGTATAAAAGAAAAACACGCATGTATGTGTCCGAAAGAGAGTGACACGCATTCCTGTCTGTGATACTTATCTCAAATATTTGTTTCAAGCTTATATTTGGGAAGTATGCCATTGCATTCTTATTGTTTCAAAACAAGTAGCCTATATTTTTTTTTCATTTTTGTGCGTACTTCACATGTGTCAAAATTGAAAAAATAGAAAAAGCAGTTTCAGAAATATTCGGGAACAACTGTTTTCTTGAATTTCAACAGCCTGTACCTCAGGAATAAAGCGGATGCGACCGTATGTTTGTTTGAAGAATTCTCAAATTCATCCGAGCTTCATTTTTCAGGATCAGATTTCAATAATTATAAAACACCCTGCATATCGGTTCTGTCTTCTTTTTATTATGTCAAATAGTTTTTCATCTATAAATATGTGGAGAAAAATTCCAAGTATTTCAAGATTTCCGGAAACTGAAAGGGATAATGCGGAACTCGCCCCAGTAAGTCATTTGTAAATGAGTTAGTTCTATCTGTTTTGGATTCTCCGACCCACAAAGCATAACAAGTATTCCAAACAAAAAGATCGGAGAAGCTGTCATTGTTGCCGGTTACTTCTTTAATAATCTTCTACTCTCGAGTAAACGGATGAACATCACGAAAACATTTTCTTCAGCGAAGTTTCCATTTATTTGAGGAAGTTACAACCCCTGCGAATGTATAAGAGGGGGAATGTAACTTCGTCATGTTTCAAAGGGCGTCGAATTAACGTCTACTTAAAATTGCTCTCCGTGAAGTTAAGAGCTCCTATTTGCTGGAAACAATGTGGAAAAGGCAAATCGAAAGTTGATTGCGGTTCAGTGGTAATATTCTATTTTCTGCGAGTTCACAGCACATGGTACTGATGTTTATTTTTTTTTTCTTCCAAGCCTGTATACGGAGTTTCATAAACCACTTTGATTGAAAGAAGTCTCAACCAACGAGCATTTTTTTAGTGAGCACTACGGAGTATTTTCGAGCAGTCAGATTCGAATACAAGCGTACCAATACTGTATCGGGGGTAATACCACGAGTGCTCGCAATACTATCGATAGTAATTCTGTCGGAAATCAACATGATCAAATTGCTCAGTTTGATCGAGTTTAAGATTTCTGACAGAATTAACGATAGTATTGTAAACACGAGTTGTATTTATTGAGATAATTTCAAGAGACAACGAAGTTAGGAATTTGATCGAGTTTAAGATTTCTGACAGAATTAACGATAGTATTGTGAGCACGAGTTGTATTTATTGAGATAATTTCAAGAGCCAACAACGTATATTCTTGTTCATTTTAGTTCAATGAATAAAAACTGTCAGACTGACATTTATAATGTCATCCTTGCTAACAAGATATATCCTTCATTGTTGTTTGCATGCGTGGTTGCCCATGACGACGTGGTATTACCGGCTCAAAAGGAAGGAACTGTGTACTATCAGTGAAGCACCGTTTTTATTGGTTCTCATATCGCAGGAGATGAGAGTTTCATATAGTGAGTGAAGTTATCGACAGAGATCCTTGCAGGTGTACCTTCTCCTCCCGCGGGTGATAAAACATTTAACGTGGTTGGAATTCTACAGGGCGTTACAAAGAAAACTTGACCCCCTCTGTAAGTCAGAAACAGCCGGAAGATCAGAATTTCCAAAGAACAGGCAATTTGTGATCAATTTTGATATGAAATTCATCCCCTTGCGGTCAGCAGCTACCTCCCATATTTTTTCAATGGCATGTGGGGTCGATTGATACCTCTTTCGAAAGGTCCCCCTCTCTATCACCTCTGATATTTTCTTTTAATTGATTAATTTGTTATCGAGAAATTCGATGTTGAACGTTTTATTTGAGAAAAAACTGAGAAATCGCTGTCGTTTCTTTTATTGAGGAAATCAACAACAAACAATATTAATAGGAAACAAAATTAACACATAAGATGCTCAAAATAACTTTCACCTAATTCCATACAATAATATTGTTGACTTTCGAAACCTTTCCTCACATTATTAAAGATGTCCTGGGTAATCGGCATTCCTGAACAATTCTCTGTCGCAGTTCTTCTAGATTTGTAGGCTTAGTAGCGTAAACTTCCGACTTCAGGTATCCCCACAGAGAAAAATCCAACGGTGTGAGATCAGGTGATCTAGCTGGCCACTCCACTAGACCCCTTCTGCCGTTCGTCCAAAAACTGTCTCACGCGAACATCGAAATGTGGGGGTGCACCATCCTATTGGAATGTTATTTCGTTTTCTATCAAATTGTCTTCATTTTCTAAAATTTGCTAAATCATAGGATCCACACATTCTTGTAATAATGTACCTTTACATTTACATAAAGTTAATTGTAGAACTCGTTTCAATTGATTGTTAATAGTCACGAGTGCCACTCCACTTTTTTAATTCAAGAATAATATCACATTTCAAAGTGTGCCTCTGACGTTACGTTAATCGGGAACATCCCCCACGTTCCGAAATAGGGAATATCGTTCTCCCATAAAATATAGCTACTGGCTGAGTATAAGCCATAATAAGAAATAATTGAAACTTTGTCACTGAATACACATCAAAAAATTTTACGTAAAAGCATTTTTTTATATTATTTGTAACTTTCAAATTTTCTAAATGAACCTGCTTTTTGATGAAAAACTATTGTTGGCAACACCGCAAATCATAATAACAGTTCTTATGGAACAAAAGTGGGTATTACCACAGAACACATACAGTTTATTTGAATTTTTAATGGTGTTCAGACAACCAGGTACAAAGCACTTTTTTGACATTTTCACGGTTATAAGGAATACAGAAATTACTCAACACAAACAACGAAACTTTGAATTTGAAAACCGCATTAACCTCAGAAAATCAAGAATCTGTTAGTTTCCAGCATACAGATGTGATCTACTAGCATCAATCTTGTATCACATAAGGTAAGCAAATAAGTTAAACAGAGAAAAACAATTGATATTGATCTGCTCCGTGGAAAACAGACGAACAAACCCATCTGATATCAAATGACAACTATCATAGAACACAATCCAGATGTAATGATGATTTGAGATTCCATGATGTACAACTCATACGACGTTGCCAATTTTAATTTTGATGAACTTGACGTCACGAAACTCCTTTTTTTCAAATTATAGAAAAACTGGCTGTCAGAAAAAATAAAAATAAAAATCCCAAGTGATATTAGCGTATATACTGTCTAATTATCCGTCATAGTTCGTGGAAAGGTCCATTATAAGTATGTATTCCCATTGAGATTTCCTTCAATGAAGGATAGTCCAACAATATGATTGAATACAGCCTTATTTTACCGATTTTATAATAATGATATCACTATCGCATCTATTTGCTCAGCCACACTACCAAATTCCAAACAAGAATTTTCAGTTTCAATATTTTCAACAATACAGTGTACATAACTTCCAGAATCGGTAGATACACAAAAAATGTAGACATTGGTCTGGAAGGAGTTGTTTCAAGTGATATACATTGCACGCCACCAGCTATTGAACCACCGTATTTCCGAAACAACATAGTAGAAGGCCAAATAGATTGAAAATATCTTTGGATTCGTAATCAGAATAACTACCTATTTTCCTACTGATCCACTTTGTTCCTGAAAAAAAAATTGTCTCACTTCTCGTGGAGACACCCCTGCAATACTTCCATAATTTTTTTTGCTTTATCTATCGATTCTGCGAATTTTGCAGTTTTACGGAATTTTTTAGAACTGATTATTTTTCAGAAAATATATTTCTGCCTGCAGTGTATATCACTTGAAATAACACCTAGTTTAATTTTGTATATTTTTTATGATCCTTTCGATTCTGCAAATTTCGCAATCCTATATGAGAAATGACGAAAGTTACGACAAGTGAGACACACTGTATGTTATATAAAATTTGGTAAACAATTATGTCAATCTCTCCCTTTCCGTATTATACTATATATTTCTAATTATCGAAATATTTTCATGGCTCACATATTTCCGAATGTATTTTCAGCATGACAAAGTTTGTAGGGGCAAATTGAATGTTCTGTCGAATTTACGATGTATGTAAATATGTAAATATCCGCCTGAAATTAGCGCAGTACGGCAATTACATTTTTTTCCAGAATATTGATTAATATATTTGTATTGTATTGTATGTAGATCAGCTTTGAAGATTTTCACAATAATCATGGATTATCAAAAACATGACGATTGTTTTGCCAAAAAATGGCTTTTCAGAAGTGGAAGTATACTTGGTTAAATTTTTGTGATGTTGCCCTTAAGGCCGATTCAGATACGTACGTGCTTACCTTGCATTTTTGACCCTGCATGAGAAACGCATGCCTGTCGACGTTCACAACTGTGTCAGTTGGCGTGCGTGAAAAACGCGGGATGAGCACGAATGGAATTACGACAAGTTCTACTTTAAATAATAAAAGATAAAGTGAATTTGGAAAACTCAAATCGTATCACTTCAGTAGGTATTGATTTTGTTATTATCCTAACAAGTACGGAAAGAGTACCATTTCCGCATGTGACTGCCGTTACCCGAACGACGCAAAGCGGAGTTTGGGTAAGCAGTCTAGTGCGGGATAGTACCTTTCCGTATAAGTTATGATCAAGATTTTATCTACAAGGGCAGTAAAAATATGTATGGAGCGCTCTCGAATATATTTTCGCGTGTGGGAATTTTTTTTCCGCACTAGTGCGGGAATAACTCACTTGTAGTAACATAAGCGCGGAGGAAAATTTTTCCCGCACTAGTGCGGGAAAATGACACCTCTTAAACTAAATTGCGTGTGGGTATAGGGTGAATCACGCACGCTTGTAGGAAAAGTCATTACAGAAGCAAATAAGACATGACATATTCATGAAAACGTAAGTGAAAGGCACATATGCGAATGATCCTGCAGTTGCCAGGCATAAGAGTCAAAAAGGCATATGCGTGTAACACTTTGGTCTTAATCGGGAACAAGAAGTGCAGCTATCAAGGCTGAGAGATTTTTACTTACCAATCTCACAGCAAGGTGCTTATGAGTAGGCTGATTTTCAGAAAAATTAGATTGTTGCTGTAGCAACTTGTCAAAATGCAAGTATCTGGCTAAAACCAACAGTTATTTCATTTTCATTTGAATTATCCAACCTTCATTTACTCATCAATACAGATAACAGGTACGGAACAACTGATTTTCAAAATATCATCCAAAATACATTAGTTGTGGAATCGACGGGGTATAAAATGAAAACTTATGTATCATTCGGTTTCATTAAATATATATTGATATATTTTACGATTTGAATAGTTCACCTTGAACCGTGATTATAAATGAGTTATTTCTCGAATATTGAAAATGGAGTGGCAGTTATAGCTATAAAAGTAATGGTATTATTTTGCGACTTATTATAATCGAGGAAAATTATTTACATTACATAATAATCTGGTTACATTCAAAACTTTATCGTATATTATTGACAACGACGATGTGAAAATAAATTTATAAACTTTGGTTATTGTCACGTTATTGTCATTTTAGCTGGCATAAAAATTAATTTATTCTTAGTTAAAACTTCTTTAAAACTGTGGCGAAAATAATGGCAGATATTAATATTCCTGAATATATACTTGCGGCTGCTAACACAGAATAAGATTATTAGTCGCTTCCGGACGAATCAAAAATCCAATAGGAAAAAGAATACCTTCAGTTTTATGAGTGGCGGAATACACAGCAGGTTCAAGGTGCTGGAGGAACGGTATTACATGCTTATTTTGTACAATTCTGAAATGAATAATCTCCATCATCTTTATGGCCTAAAGATTCTACGTTACAAGCTTGTTTGGAGTAGAAGGAAAGAGTAGAAATCAATTTAAAAAAAATGTGGGATTTAGAGCGATAAAATCTAAAGTATTCACTATAGAGCAGGTTAGTGAATTTGTTCGTACTGCCCCAGATGAGACATTTCTGATGATGAAAGTAGCTTTCACGAATATGTCCACGGAAACTGTTGACATTCTAGAGAGCAAGCTAGTAATCTCAATTCCTTATTCATAAACCTATAAGGAAAGGTTTTTTGTGGTGATATCTGACGGAAACGTTAATCCTGTGATATTACTTGAGAAATATAAAGCATTACTTCCAGCAGAAAATTGTTCAAATCCTACAAAAACGGAAAATGCACCGTTCAGCCTTGCGGTATTCATTTCTTTTCTAAGATATCTGACAAAATACCTACATATCTCAAACTCGAGAATCCAACTATGTGTACTGTTCATAGTATTAGAAGATCTTCAGCAACTTTTCTTGTTAATGCGGGTGAAGACATATTAGATTTTCAAGGACTTGGTGGTTGGGAATCGAGCAATGTTGCAAGAGTATTTAGAAGATAACTTGTTTAAAAAGATTTCCATTGCGCGAAAACTTCATGTTGGAGACATTTCTGTAAACACTGTCTCTTGCATGTACGAAAGAGACCATCGAACTAAAGAATGGTGCAGGGGTATCTATTAATTTTAAAAACTGTCAAAACATTCATGTCCATAAATAGATTTTAAAATAAAATTGGTATGTAGGGTGTATGTAGGGATGTAGTAACTAACGTTGTTTTATAACTTTTAACTAATGTATGTGTTGTTTGTGATAATAATTTGTAATGAAGATTAAACTTAAAGATAGCTTAATTTTCAATGATACGAAAAAAACTTTAAGTTAACAAAATATATCTGACTAACACTTACAAATGTTTTAACACACGGTATCATCTAAGCTAGTTATACACTGAAACATAGACATATATTGGCACATACTGTCTATACTGGCTGATTACAAGTAAAGGTATACAGATTCCTCATGACATGCTACTAGAATGATTCCAATAGAGGGATATTTATAATCATTAATGAGTAGTTGGTTTATTATTAATTCGGTTATTGATTATTGGAAAATAATTGAGGTTTATATGGTCATTCACAAACTACTTTGTTACTGTCATATATGAGTATTTTAGTTTTTTCTAATATAAATATTCGAAGACATGGACAAACTTCTACCATTCTGAAAATAAATACCATGTGTTCGCTCCAATCGTAAATTATTAGAAATTTCATTTATTTTTCTTATCTCTTGGTCGCTACGACACTGTCGAATATGAAAAAAATTATAAAAGGTAGTTCTGGAAAGAAACAGAGAATCGGCAGTTGCTCAGTTGAACTAGAATTTTGAATGGCGGAAGTTATTATTTACAGTGACAAATAGTGATTTTTCTACAAACTATTCAATTATTATTTGGAGTGCAGAATAAATCTCACAACCTTTATTTTCCTTAAATTTTTCCTAAAACCCACATTAGTATTCAATGTAATTGAGTTTTTGTCATTTGTGAGCTGAACTACCTTGACGGATCGGTAAGTTTTTCTTGGAAAAATATATATCTAGAAATCAGCACCAGGCTCATCATTCAGAATAGCATGGTGCGGTACAAATATTATGTTAAGATTGTTTAATGACATTTCTTGTATCTTGTTTATTGAAATAATTGACAGAGAGCCCAAAAATACCAATACTCATCGAATAACCAAAATAAACGTGCAGCAACTAACAACGGTGTATACCATGCAAATCTTTTATCAAAATCTTCCAATATTTCTGAATACCTCAAGTTCCAGAAGAGAAAAGTTGATTCGTTGAAGCAAAAAGGACGAACACTGAAAAACTCACGTATTTATTTTCTGTTCTGTCATTTTTCAATTTGGACGATTTTTTCCTAAATAACAGAACATCAGTAGCTTTGAAGTGATGCCAAAATTTTTCCAGGTGGATGTTTCAAGAAAACATTTAAATCTAACAGATATAAATTTTAAATATGCTATTGAAACATTTCGAATACTTACTCATCTTGTATGTCAGAATTTCGAAAATATAGTTAGGTATTTATATGCTCGGCTGTTGATACTATAATTTTAATCATGCCGCATTAGATATATTGAAGAAGTACCTTCAATTGGAAAAAAAATGTTGGATAAATCAGATCACAAATAAAAAAATATGGAGATGCTTCGGTTTTAATGACTCTGTATAATGATGATTTTTGGTTTTCTTGGTAGTACAAAAAAAAAGATCGGTTAAATAGATATGAATTATAATCTAGTTGCATTTGTTATAAAAAGAATTGTTCGTCGATTTTGTATTGATATGTCTGTTTAATATTCTTCAATGCAAATGAAATCGACCAGTCGATTTGTCAATAATGTATGATTTTTCGAAATCGACCATTAATGGCACCTATATTAATGATAGATTTCGTAGCACAGCCGTAAAATGCCATTACAAATCTAACAAGTGTATGCAAATAATCGAAAGATGATCATTAGTTTTCGATCATTTGTATTCAATGTTCATTTTGTTGATTAAATATTTTATAATCAAGAATTCCTTCATTTATAAAAGTGTGAAGACGACGGAAAAATAATGTAATCAACTCGTATATTAAAATGCAATTAGTGATATGAACATAAATTGCCTTTATCAATGCACTAGTTCATTGAATAACCAATAATAACATATTTCCAGTCAAAAAGGAGTAATAATGAAATTATTAATGATCGTGACTCAACCTGGATAGCATTTATCTGGAGATTATTGAAAGACCCTGTCAGTAATAGAAGTCATTGAGTCATTAAATACAATATTTTTCTCTCCCAAAATTCATTCATTTCCGACACCTTTCGAATAAAAATAAAATACAACTTTGCAATTAGAACGGTGGACACGTATTATTTACAGGATATAGAGAATAAACATTCTGGTTTCATTCAAGAAATTTGTTTTAAATGTTAATTATTGCAAAGGGTGCCAGATTTGATACGAAGTATCCTTCTCAAGAATCACTCTTTTCCCAATTCCTCGTATATCATCTCGCAACGAGAAGTTCATGAATACACAGGAGTACACGGGAGAAAGTTATTGAATTTACCTGATGCATCATCAGTGTAATGGAATATCACCCCATTATATTATTGGTCTATTCGTGAGGTTGAATAGAACTATAGCGTTGCAGATAATAACCAATAATTTCGTTAAAAGCTGAGGTTGACGTAGTTATCACGGAAAATTGGATAAGCTCAATTTTCCGAACCAATGAATTGATAGACACGAACTGTATTGCATATATAAGGACAATAATGGGATAATTTCAAATCCTAGCTTTGTTGTGTGACTTTCCGTAGAATTATACTGGGTGCCACAACAAAAGGACTCCAGCATTTGCCATTCTTTTGAAGAATTATAAACGGCATTATGTGGTTTATACAATTAATGAAAGGTGGAAAACAATTCTATTAAATGTATTCTCAAAGTTTAATTCGACTAAAACTAAAACATCTCATTTAATTCGAATTTACGTAAAATGTAAAAACTGCTGATACCGCAACTGACATCTCACCCAGTCAGTCAGAATGATATCTCAAGATATTCTATGAGAGAAACTGCATTCTCAAGGTGTGAGGGGTATGCCTAATCAATTCTTCAAATCTTACCTCACTAATAGATCACAATGTGTCTCGATCAATGTCATACAATCGTCTCCTGTCAAATATAATCATGGTGTACCCAAGGATCAGTTCCGGGGCCACTATTGTTCATATTATATATTAACGATCTTCACAATAATATCATCACACTCTAATATATCGACTGGATCTAGCGTGGATTTACTTGTCATCGAAAACAAACTGGACTGGTCCTCTCATATTGGTCAGTTGGGGAAAAAACTATTCAGTGTTATTCTTCTGATTCGTCGAATGAAGAACTGGATTGATGGGCTTCCAGTACTGTATGGCATTCTACTCTGGGGGAATTCCTGTCTCTCTCATAAAATATTCATCTGGTAGAAAAAAGTTATCAGAATCATCAGCGGAGCGGGTTCCAGAGATCATTGTCGTTCAATGTTTTATAAATTAGGGTTAATGCTCCTTTCAATAATTTTTATTTACTTTACTTCGTTAAAAAAAAAACATGAAATCAATGCAATGGATACCAATATCCCGGGTCTTTTACCAGAAGAAAGAAGACATAAATTGGAAGTGTCAGATAAAATATTAAATTTTGACATATTCAATGAATTAGCAGTCGAAATCAGACATTTGAATTTTCACGAGTTCAAAACCAAACTAGAATTATTGTTTTGATGCAGTAAAATATTGATTTTTGATTAAACTACAAATCAAATGATGTGAAGACACCTACACTAACACTATTAATGCAAGTTGCTCATATCATTCACGTGTACCACCTAAAACGTTCCCACGTACCAGAAGTAGGCGTACCACCGGTTGGGAACCTCTGATCTAGAGCACTTTCACTGATATTTGAATCTCATGTCTACATTCGCGCCCCTCAACTCATTATTATAAATGATGTTTATTTTTACGTACTTTTATCATTTATTTTATTTGTATTTTTTTATCTTATACATTTTATTAACCCCAACAAACACTTTTCACGTCCATGGGGTCAGGGATAACTGAATCCATGAATCATGTGCCTTAAGTAGTCGGAGTAGGATCTAGGACAATTGCTCGAAAACAATTTCCTGAAAGACAATTCCCCGAAAGCAGTTCCCCGAATGGACAATTGCTCGAATGAACAATTTCCCGAATGAACAATTTCCCGAAACACAATTGATCGAATAGACAATTGCCCGAAAGGACAATTGACCGAAAAATGTATTTAAATATAGTGATACCAATAGATTTTTAATTGCGCGTACGAACATGTTGAGTGCCTTATCACTGGATATATTACGGAATATAATACCAATAAAAGTTTTAACCTAATCTTGTGGAATGTTCATCGTCAACGACCAAAAAATACGATTTTTTATACTTTTTAATCTCGATTGTCCCTGAACGAGCTAACCTGGTGACAGATTCGCCTTCTTGCAAGACTGGAAAATCTGTTGTTCCACCCCTCTGTATTGTAAAATGAATCAAATATGGTCTAGTTTCTTTAACATGACACACAGTTGAAATTTCATTACTTTTTGTGTACTGGCCATTGTTATCGTATATAGGGTTATTTTTTTCGGGGTTTTCCTTTCCGAGTTTTTTCTCCGTGGGGTATTTTTTCCACTTGCCTTGCATCCGCTACATGGTTGTGTGTTCCACTTCTTTTTACTACTGCATTTTCTAAGGTTATAACACGAGCTATTCGGGCAATTGTATATTCGATCAATTGTGTTTCGGTAAATTGTCCATTCGGACCATTGTCCATTCGGGCAACTGTTTTCGGGGAATTCTCTTTCGGGAAATTGTTTTCGGGCAATTGTCCGGAAGCCGTCGGAGTAAATCAAGTATTTTTTACTGCCTTATGCATTCTTTCAGCTAAGATTTTTACCGCATCACGGCAAGCTGGTATTATCTTAAGATTCGAGTGCAGCCTGTTCTTTATTTCACCAAGTACCCCTATGATCAGAACCGTCATTTTATCAAAATTCTTTGGGTTAAGTTTGCAAAGTTCAAATAGTAAGTCTCGATATTGAGACCGTTGTTCCTCTCCTTTTCGGACGATGTTCGTTTCGCCAGGAGCTGAAAACTCAATGACGAAAATCGTCCAACTTCAATTTTCCACGGTTTTTTCGTTGTCTTCGAAAGTATAACTTTGGAATGGACGATTGGGATGGATAAATAAGCAGTAATTTGCGAATTTTCACGTCGAGTTACCGCATCACCTCTTGAGTCCATTCCATCACTCCAAAGAAGTAAAATAGAATGAAAACAGCAAGCATATTAGTTTCAGCAACGTTGTTCATTGCCGACAGTTCCACCCCTAGTTGAGTATACGTCTCTCCGGCATCTATATGATGAAGGATGATTCCATCTACGAGCTGAATGTCCTCTCCGTTTTCCCCAAATCGTCCTCTTTTGAGATGAACCGTTTGCCATTCCGAAAGCATGGGTGTATTCTTCCACCACCCTTACGGAACGGTGAAGATCCTTTTTTTCCGAGGCATCTAATTTGAGGTAATGCATGTCAAAAAGACGGGTGACCCTATACGTCTGGTTGCTGATGGTGCCGCAATTGAAATTGCGGGTTTCCTTAGTGCGAATGATAATGGCAATTGGAAGATGCAGAAGAGAAGAGGGCTGAGGAAGTTTCCCTGAAACACACGCTTTTTACGTTCTGTTTGGACTCTGATTTGACCAGATCGTATGGTAAAGCGAGTCCTGAGGGGATTTCGAAAGGCATCTGAGCAAAAGCATGATGAGCTCATGCGAAGTTGATTTAAATGCCTTCTGGTAATCGGTTCAAGTTATTGAGAGATCACGTTTATATCGGAAGGAATCCTGTGTGACACATTTGTCGATCAGTAGGTTCTTCTAGTGACATCTTTCTTTGTCCCTCTTTTTCATCCCATCAGGGCCTGGAGCAGCAACGTTTTTTGAGTCTAAGAAGGCCCATTAAAATTGGGGTTATCGGGTTGGGCAGAAGATTGTGCTCAGACTGACGAAGCCTCCTACAGAAAGCCTCGAACTGCCCTAGCACTGGGGAGTCTACGTTGAGTGGTTGCGGAAACTCGTAAATGTTGCTTGTAATAAAGCGAGAAGGTTCACCGCTGAATTCCATATTTTCCGCGATGCCTTTCGCCCGCCTCACCAAGCTACAAGCGTTTTGATTCATTTTGGCGTGGATCTTGTGGATGCTTCTCTTGGGACAGAGTCAGGATTGATCTGCCAGATATCAGGTTCTTCTGAATGGGCATCTCAAACCTCCACATCCATCTGTGCTATTTGTTTTGGCTTCAAAGTCTTATTGTTATGAAGCGCCCTGTTCTGATGCCCTCCGTTATTTTATGACGCGAGAATTTTCTACATTTTCTGCCACTTCGTTAAACGGCAGAAATCGGTCGGAAATGCGGCATGCTCTGAGTGTCTTTTACACCATAGAGCATGCATGATCACCATGCATCTTCTTCGGGCCAGCTCACTGCTCTAGTAGCAATGTAGGAAGTCGTTCCTCAACTCATCCATCCACTCAAAGCATCCGTTGTCGTTGCGGTTGACATTGATTGGTAATCCATCGTTTTTGGTCTCACCACCTTGCTTTGTCCCCTAATCCAAGAGAACCGGTTGTAGGAACTTCTTTCATTTCTGTTCAGATCTGACAGATTTTGTATACGGGGGTTAACCTAGTATTCCCACGGCCGACATTATATTAAACAACCTTTCCTCTCCCGGTGCTCCTGAGCTGTCGGTCAGTTTTTGCACCTGTTACTCAGGAAAGTAATGTCGCAACCGACCAAGGCCTGGGATGATCGTTGGCCTCTTTCTTTATTTTCATTGATAACATCTGCATCCTACAGGGCATCACACGTTGAAAGGTAAGGTCTACGTCTTCCCTAGCTCGCACAAATCTTTCGAAGACTTCTGAGGGTTGTGCTCGTAAGGGTGCAGCCGGTTGATGGAAGTAACAACAAATTTTTAACAATCTACGTATAGACAAGACACTTGTCTTATACTCCAGTGGAAATTGGACCCGTTGAGAGAATGGGAAGTGGGGTATTACCCAGCCTTGGGTGAATACCAAAGCCTTACAAAATTGATTGTTGCATGTTTCTAATAGACGAAGATCGTTAACTATATTTGAGTGGATATTTAGAATTATTGATGGTAGGTAAAATATTGTACAATATTTGTATCATAAATGTACTCGGCCTAAAGGCCTCATTTGACAAATCTTCCATCTTATATATCGTAATATGAATGTTTACGACACTTATATCGTAAATATCTATTTCAATTCAAGAAAATTAGGTCAGTAGTGGACTAGAACAGTTGTTTGCTCACCTTGTGCGAAATTGTTCCCGGTATTATCAGAAACAAATTTCTAATGATGGTTTAGTTTAATTGAATTGTGTTCTCTAAAGGTAGAGTATAATTGGAAAGACAGCATCCACTCGCGTATTTAACTTTATTATATAACTGAGGCCATAGCTTTTCAAATCGCAGCTCTTTGAAAGTAATCAGAACTCTCAAGAGCACACGTTTCTCCCAGCCTCGCAATTGAAGTTACGTAATACGTGTGGGGAGTTACATAGAAATGAACATTTGAAGGAACTCAATGTTCAACAGTTTTCACCAGCTGCATACCTGATTTCATAGAATCCACATAAAAGCGTTCACTCGCTCAGTTTGCTTTTTCTCCGTGACCTATGCAAATTTAATATTTGCATATGTCGCCATACTGCTGGCTTGTGATAAGGACAGATTATAAACTTCTGAAGTTGTGGCTCATTTGCATGCTATCTTCCGCAGTATTGCTGTCCAAGATATTTTTATGTTGTGTAATAGCATCATTACAATTCAAGAAATACCGCCCCGGTTTGCAGTCTAAGAATCGATAAAATCTCTGTTCACAGAGTGATATCTGTAGGAGAAAAAAAATATCGAAATAAGATGTTCAATTTTGGATCAGTTCACTTATAATAACACGATAGCTTTCTTTATCAATGAGAATTTCATTGTTAGGAAATTCAACGGAAAAAACTTCCTCTGAAAAATTCCGTAGGACAAGTTATTTTTTCTGGCAGTTTTTTTAGTTAAATTGCCTAAAGGCAAAGAAATTCAAATTATAAATGTTCATTTTACATCGATATAAAAAGCTGGAATGTAATTCGGTGAGACAATTCAATGAATACATATTCAGTATTAAGTAATTTAGAAGTTACTAAATTTACGAAAACAAATTATTTTCATATTCAAATTGATTTTCAGAACCTCTATGCTTTTTGCTTATACAGGGTGATTCATTGGGAAATGCGCATACAGTTAGGGTGGATGGAAGACACCGAGGTCCTTCTAAATAACCTATATTTTATGGGTCTATCGTTCTTTATAACCAAGATACAGGGTGATTTATTGATTTTCCCCATTTTTTCAATTAATCATAACTTATGAACCACCCTATACATTTTCGTGATATTTGGTTTGTATGTTCTTTATCCACAGTAGTGTCGATTAACACAATAAGAAAAAGTCTCATTCCAGGGCCGGCCTTAAAAAAATTAATAAGTAGGTTTCGAGTTGAAACAACATTCTGTATATCAATATTTTAAAATTTTATTTACATATTTGGAAAGAGCAGGAAAAAATAAGTGAGACTAAAAGTATTTGGTATTTCCGCATACAACTTTTTGACTTATTAACTTGATTCAAATCTAGATGTTTCGATAATGAGGTGCAACAAAATTAAAAAAAAGAAAAATTCTTTCCCAATTCAATCCATGAAATCATCATCTATTCCTTATTCTCCTGATTCCTGGATCCTCAACCTTATTGAAAAACGAGAGGACATGTCCGTATTTGGGGCAAATTATTATTATCAATGAAGAACTTTCAAACACCCTGTATGGTTAAAAAAATTATCATAACATTTGTTCATTGCGCAACATTTAGAAAAAAAATTATAAAAATGAGGAAAAATGCCCATTCCGAAAAAAGCATAACTTTATTTTAAACAAAAATAACGTTGCAACAAATTGTATTAAGTCAAACAAAATGAATTAGACACAAAAAAATGTAAACACCATAACTTATAACAGTTGTTCAAAGTGGCCTCCATTTAGCTCAATACATTTCCGTGCTCTTGAAGTAAGATTTTTAATTGACTTTCTAATCATAGCTTGGTCATTTCTCAAAAATAACGTTAAACATAACAGAAAGTCAAAAAACGAGAATTTTCTTTATCCGCGTCTAATTACCTTTTAGCTAGAGCATGATCATTTCTCGACTCTTCTGATGCATTCTTGATAATAATAATAAAATCAAGCAGTCTGTACGTATTGTTTGATTTAGTAAATAATACACTTTAGATTTGATATCCCAAATTGTTTTAATTGCCAAGTTAGCTGATGTCAGAGTACAATTTTGACATCAGTTGATGACTTTGTATTTGTGTTGTTACGTTATTTGTTGATAACAGTGCCACACCAATTTTATAATAATGAATATGCAGACATGTTGTATGTATATGGATTTTGTGATGGTAATGGAAAAGCTACCCGAAGAGAATATGCACGGCGATTTCCTGGCCGGCGGTTACCTAGTAACAAGACTTTTTCTAATGTGTTTAGGTACCTTAGAGAACACGGTAAATTTCCAACTATTGCACAAATTGAAAGTTACGAAAGACGACATATCGATTTGGAGCAAGATATTCTTAATTTTTTACACAATGATCCAAAAATTAGTTCGAGAAGAATCAGTCACGCCACTAATGTACCTCAGTCTACTGTTTGGCGAAGAATAAAAAAAATCGTCTACATTCGTACCATTTACAGCAAGTTCAGAGGCTACAAGCAGGAGATGAAATTGCTCGATTGGCTTTTAGTAGATGGGTATTATAAAATAATAGGATCATTTACAGATGTTTATTTAGCGATGAATCTCAATTTACCAGAGACGGTATCAATAATTTCAGGAATTCTTATGTGTGGGCCGAACAAAATCCGTTCGCCATAAAACAAAAAATTCACAAATTAGATTCTCCTTTAATGTTTGGTGTGGCGTTATTAACAACAGATTAATTGGACCCCATTTCCTACCACATTTACCAACGGGTGAAGTGTATTTGGAGTTCCTGCAAAATATTTTACCCATATTGCTAGATGATGCAGGAGTTGATGTTGGAGGCATGTACTTCCAACATGATGGGGCTTCACCTCATTTCAGGGTAATGGTGAGAGAGTTTTTAAATTACAACTTCCCAAATCGTTGGATAGGCAGAGGAGGACCTCACAACTGGCCTGCAAGTGGGCCCGATTTGAATCCTCTCGATTACCATGTTTGGGGTTATTTAAAATCAAAAGTTTATTCAACTGAAGTAAACACTAGAGAGGACTTTCTACGGAGAATTGAGAACGCTTGCCACGAACTGAAAAATTACCAAGCTATGATTAGAAAGTCAATTACAAATCTTACTTCAAGAGCACGGAAATGTATTGAGCAAAATGGAGGCCACTTTGTTTACATTTTTTTATGTCTAATTATTTTCGTTTGACTTAATAAAATTTGTTGCAACGTTATTTTTGTTTAAAATAAAGTTATGCTTTTTTCGGAATGGGCATTTTTCCTCATTTTTATAATTTTTTTCTAAATGCAGCGCAATGAACAAATGTTATGATATTTTTTTTAACCATACAGGGTGTTTGAAAGTTCTTCATTGATAAAAATAATTTGCCCCAAATACGGACATGTCCTCTCGTTTTTCAATAAGGTTGAGGATCCAGGAATCAGGAGAATAAGAAATAGATGATGATTTCATGGATTAAAGCTGGAAAAGTACCATTTGAGGAAGAAATTTAATTTTTTTAAATTTTGTGGCACCTCATTATCGAAACATCTAGATTTGACTCAAGTTAATAAGTAAAAAAGTTGAATGCGGAAACACAAAATACTTTCAGTCTTACTTATTTTTTCCTGCTCTTTCCAAATTTGTAAATAAAATTTTAAAATATTGATATACAGAATGTTGTTTCGACTCGAAACCTACTAATTAATTTTTTTAAGGCTGGACCTGGAATAAGACTCTTTCTTATTATGTTAATCGACACTACTGTGGACAAAGAACATACAAACCAAATTTCACAAAAATGTATAGGGTGGTTCATAAGTTATGATTAATTGAAAAAATGGGAAAAATCAATAAATCACCCTGTATCTTGGTTATAAAGAACGATAGACCCATAAAATATAAGTTATTTAGAAGGACCTCGGTGTCTTCCATCTACCCTAACTGTATGCACATTTCCCAATGAATCACCCTGTATAGTTTGTTCAATGCTTATATTTTCAGTAGTAACAGTTTTGGTGGCAGTACGAATGTAATTCACGATTGAAGTATGGTGTTCTTGGTATAGCTGAAGATACGGCTTCAGTGACAACGGATTGATATGTCCTGTAATTTCAATAAATTTTTGTTCACCTACTATACCGCTCCTTGGCAATTCTGTAACGGCAGCAGCTCGATTGAAATGGTTCGTAATTTTTACTCGTTTGACTCATGCCAACTATTTTTTGCCAAAGATTTGGTCAATTTGGATAGTTCAATATAATTTTTTTACTATCTTTTAGAATTCGTTATTGCCAAAAAGGGTTAGGTGATAAAGAAACTTTTCACATGTGATATGCTTTCTTTGTTTTTTCATAATTTGTTCAGCAATTTTACTGGACACATATATTTTCTTCTTTGATATTTGCAACTAGCCATTTACTGTCGGCCAATCTTTGATTTTCCCCTTGTGTTGGTTTCGAAAACAGTGGATTATATTCAATCCCTTCGGTATCTTGTTCATTGTTGTCTGTCTCTATTTTGAAATGGATTATCTTACAGTATGATGCTTTTCCACCTCTCCAGGCTAATTTATAAACTTCATTTGGAACCCTTTTGGCTCATTTTCATTCCAAGATTATACAATTTCAAAAACTTCTTGTTTCGTGAATGTTTTAAAACTCACATTTTTTTTGGAATTACTTGTAAAATTTTGTGTTTTGTGTTACTGGCGATTCTTGCTTCGTGAATTTACTTAATGAGTTATGCTCTTCTGTATCTGGAAAATTGACTATTTTCAAACACGAATTTTTAGATTAAAAATCATACAAAATGCCTAATTCTTTTTTCATACGTTAATCTACCTACACATTTATTATCAGCAAATACAACCATTTTACTCAAAAACTCTCTTCGTGGATTCTCCTATTTGGTATGCATATTTGCGAGAATACAGATGAACCTTTCCTAGGATTACTGATCTATCGACTCAACGTCTTGCCATGACTCTGTGTAGTCTGCCGCAGCGGGTGTAGAGTTATTGCCCGCCACATAATTTCTCGAAGTTTTTCAGTTTAACTCTGCCAATCTCCGCTACACTTTTCCTATTGAAGAACCTCGAATCTTAGTTTTGCCAGATAACTATTCCACCAAGGTGCATCCCTAAAGTTCTTTCCAGTTCTAGATGGTGCTTGGCTTTCTTGTTTTCGATGTGTGCTGAATTTGTTAACGGTCGGTGTTCTGTGGCCACTGATGTTTCAGAGGCAAAACATTATTTGTCTAAAATTTTGCCAAAATGGCAGGTCATTTATACATGGCACGCCTTTAGTAAGAATTGGGCAGTTCACAGTCTGACGCGAAATCATCCGTTTAATCTGAGGGAAATATAAATCTCGTATCATTATTCCGAATATACCTTTCTGTAATTAATCGTGGTAAACTCAAATGACTTATTTTGTATTTTTTGCTCTTTTGCACTGTCATTTCCAGTCAAAAGCTTCAAAATTATTACGAGGTATTGAATTCCTGAAATATCTAGAGCTTTTGTGACCAATCCCCTCTTACGTTCCCCCAATAGAGTTACATCTGATGTAGAAAGGGGCTCAATCCAATAATCGAAGAAATTCTATAAGAGGTATATTATATACTTTATGACGTAATTATAAACTGAAAGAGGTATTCAGAAACATATGAAATTGGTTGAACAATGGTTTGATTATGTAGTAAGTACCATAAACCTTTTATCTTTCATTTTCACGTTATAAAAATACCAAACCTAGGTAAACACTTCTCAAAATTGACGAAAAATTGGAAGTTAAAGAATTTGACCAATCAAGAAGTATACTCAGGGATTGCGATTGATAAACATCTTAGATGCAACCTGCATAGTAGAATACGTTAGAATACGATGGTATCCTCTATACATTCAAAAATATTGCAAAGTTTCTAGGAATAAATCCTCTATCATGCTTTGGTTGAATCCAGAATCACCTATGGAATAATGGGATAGGGTAGTGCACTGAAAGACCGTATTACAAACTGAGAAATGCTTCAAACAAAATATGTCTGCCTTCATCTAACAATGCTGACAGTTCTCTCAACAATTCTCTTTCTTTTGAAAACCACACTTGCAAAAAGTACCTATCAAAAACCTTGATTTTCTGTTCTGTGTCAAGAGCTTTTTTTTTTGTCTCTTTTTTAACAAAAGAGAAGTTACGATCTATCAATACCGGTGCCTCACTCACAGACTCGTATACCTACTCATAACACCAAACGGCCAGCCAAAGCTTTCAAACTAATTCTCTGAATATCCGTTGATTTATATGACATTGAAGAAAAACGCTCGGGTCTGCTAATTCTTCTTGGGTTCTCACTGTGCTTTCTAAACAAAACAGCAAATGAATAATTCGGTTCATTGATTTATAAGATAAATGAGCTGTAGAGCAAAGCACAATTTTATTTTCGGAACCTTGGAAACCCAAAATTGGGGAAAGTCACATTGTTGTTGTCCATAAAGAACCTCTCTCATCAAGTATATCAATTGAATGTCTGATCTTATTCTGGATCTCCGAAAAGGTTCATCCAGTCAAAATGAAACTATGTTCTTCGTATCTACTTACCAGCACCATCTCGTCACGAAATACTATAACTCCTGTAACTTGGTTGTGGAATCGAATGGGAAACGCTTCCAAGTTTGAGCGTTATTCGGGAGATGGCAGAGCGGAAAAATTCAATCAATAGTCACCTTTGGAACAAAAGTTCAGGGAAATCCCGCGAGATGGCGGTGAATTTTAGTTTGGAAATGTCCTATACTGAAATTTTGCCATGGTAGCATTAAGAACTATTTGAATACTCGAGAACCATATATACAATTGTTGTTATGATGAATTGTTTTTGACGGAAGTTTTAATTTTTCGCAGAATATGGAAGAAAAAAGAGGTTTATATCCAAAACCCAAAAATCTTCTAGATATAATTACCACAAGTTACACATAATTTACGTGACTTTAAAAGTTCATTAGATATTATTATCACCTACTTCATCTATAGTGCTGGCTATCAACAACCAATCTTGGCTAATACCACGATGGGTATTGAATTATAATGATTATGGCCTGTCATGAAACAATTACTTTTGGCTGATGCGACGAGTATTGAATTAAATAAATTGTGCAATATTTATCATTGCAGTACATACGTACAAGTGCTCCCTGTTCCCAACTAGCAAATTTTTGTTTCGAATCGTACAAGGGGACCACCTGCATTATAATTTCGAAGTGTTTGCCCCAGTTTACGCGTGGGTCAATATAGGTAGACAGCTTTGAGTCCATGTGTTTCCTATTCATATCAATACATCACTCTGGCTGTTTGGTTACTCTGGTATTGCGCTGATGAAATTTCAGAGTTCTTTAGGGGATCGTTAAGACAGACCGATGTTTTCTTTTTTTTTACTCCCATCCGCTATCATTTAGGCAGATAGTTGTTATTCTGACATAATTTGTAATCTGAATTATCTCTGACCGGCTAGGTTTGAGTACCGGGAGTGGTTCCGCAATACGTGAATCTCTATCCTGTAAAAACTCCCCGTAAAACCCGCAGCACTACCCCGGGTGGTCGATGCACACTCCAAGCAAGCACCAGACGTCGGTATTGGCATCTAAAAAACTCACATCACACCCGTTTTTTCAAAAATTCTGTGTGGTTGTCGACTCCAATAAAATTTTCTCACTCAGGTCCAGCGCTAATAAAAGTATCAACGGCCGACATCCAACCGCTTCGATATACAAATAGAAATGAATATGAACAACGGCAACTAAATATCCATGGCTGTAATCAAACAGAGTCAAGTACGATCACTTAACCAAAAAATAAACAGTATTATCTCTCTCCATCAAAAGAAGTGAAAAACTAAGTGAAATTTGGAAATATAGAGCAAAAATTTACTTTGTATAAGTTTAGGAATCCTATGCCCCTGAGTGTAAACAAATATACAGTCGGAATCCTTATTTGTTTTCGCTTATTGAACATGGGACTGAAGCTGCTGATTCTAATGACCCTCAATAGGAATTCCAGACTTTTGCTGCTAACAATGTCTTAAACAATGCATTTCTAATGGAATTCAATCAACCAACAATCATCGCTGGAGATTTAAACGCGAAGCATAGACGATGGTGTTTGTCTAGAGGTACTGGGAGAATGTTTTCCGCTCTCACTAGCGGCCCGTTTTAACGAGAATTTACCTTCGAGAGGATTTTTGCATTTCACGTGTTATATCACCTTGGAAAATTACTCTGAAAAACTCTGTGCACTTTTTCGGTGTATTTTTACGGTCTGAATTTTACGATGGAACTTTACATTGTATTATTACCCAACAACAAAAATTTGCACTGGAATAATGCAGTGTATATTCACATTCCATTCGAGTCCACAATGGAATTTTATGTACTAGCGGGCGGTAAAGTACACTTTACCGCCCGATTCGCCGGGCGTAAAGTGGCACTTTACCGCCCGTGGGCGCATCATGGCCCGCGGGCGGTAAAGTAGACAATATACTAAAATTGTCCATATATACCTACGCACATCATTTCACGGAAGACCTACCACGAAACAATGAATTCAGTTCAATAAAGAAATACTCATTTAACAACTTTTATTCTTAATCTACATTTTTGCGTCATAACCCTGAAAATTAGAAGAAGATGGTTTTCGATTCTAGGACTTCTCAAAAAAATATCCCAGTAATATATCTTCTGGAATCACTGTCACATTATTTTCATTGCGCCATTTTATGAACTCATTATACGTCTTTTCGTAAAGTTTCTTTGATTCTGTTGGTAGCAGTTCGAGTTTGGCACTCTCAGCCGATTCCAAAATGTCCATTGGTATGTATATATTATGTTCTTCATCTGATGATTCTATAATTTTCGTGTTGAGTTCACTCACGCACTTTTTCAGAAAGACATGAAGATGACCGTTTACCTTGTTTATTGAATTTGTTGCTAGACAACAACCAGCTTGCTTAACAACGTCATAATTAGGTGGGTATATACTGGAAATTCTGTGTACAATTTGAATAAACGAATCTATTTCATTATACAGAGATGATTATTGACACGATAATTGCGATATAAATATATATACAGTGTCCGCCAAAATCTTGGAACCATATGGAAAACTTTTTTATTAATAGTTTCTCAGAAAATGTCATTCTTCATGAAAGTTAGTTTCCCATGCTGTTCCAAGTTTTGATGGACACTGTATAAACTGCTAGTGCATAAAATTTTGTACCTATCACGTGCGTAAAATGCGTTTATGGCCTTCGGCGTGTAATGGCCCTCGGCTAACGCCTTCGGGCCATTATCCACGCTGCAGGCCATAAACGCCTACTTTACGCTCTTGATACATAAATAACTATTACGTTGTTATATTACAGTTTGATTTTCTAACGTGAAAAATACACTCCATTGTAAATTTGCTATGGAATTTTATAATATGATAAGGTAAAGGGGCCAGTAATTGGCACTTTAAGGAACGAAAATACATTTATTTATTGAAAGTGGTCAATAATTTAAAATGCTGATTTTTTTTTTATTATATATTATAAACAAACTTTTTAGAACAAAATGAAGTGTTTGAAATACATTTTGTGTTTATTTATCCATAAAAAAAAATTTAAAATGAAACCAAATTTTTTGCTTCTGTAGTTGCAGCGTGATAGTTCAGTTTTTCCAGTGGTTGGCATGTAATTGATCCAGTAGATGACATCCATCAACATCTAAGGAATAAGGAAAGTCCAACATTCGAGCAATCTGATCATTTGTTACGACACTGACATCCTTTAAATTTAATTTGAACAGTGAAACAAATAAGTGCTACAACTTCTAGTTCACTCCCTGGTAACAAATCTTGTATGACGGCTACAGATTGCAATACCCGCTTCTTACCTGGAAACTGAACCAACACGAAGTCATTTTCTTTGTATTCTGTATTACCATTTTCTCTTTATTCTTATGCGAGGAGTCACAGTCTCCTGAAGGCTCTTATTCTCCTTTCCTTCTGATGAAGATTCACTCCATTTTCGTTTTTCAGATGTGCTCTTTTTTAACTTTATTCCTTATTTCTGATTTCTTTTTTTCTTTTTTTTTTTTTCTTTTTTTTTTCCTCTTTAATTTTCTTTCTGTGGTTAGTTTGGTTTCTGGCCAAAATAATTCCAATCAATCGTTCTTTTCCAATTGTAAAATTGAAAATCCTTCCTCGGCCATATGAAGTACTCATTGAACAAGGTTTTTCTCCTCCTCTATGGTTAGAACTAAACCTTCGTTTTTTCAGTGAAGTTTTCCGGTGAATTTTGCTGCTGTAGCGGTAGGTGGGCCCTTCAAAACTGGTTCCAAAGCAGCCACCTTTTGCTATCCTGGGTAGCTCAGCATGTGTTCCTTTATTGGTGGCATATTCACTCCTGAAACACCAGTAGTTGTCACACTTATGATCCAGTAAATGGCAGGGTGCCATCTACTGGTTAATGTGTATTGAACGACTCAAAAATTTGTTCGAGATATCTGCAGCCAAATACTTAATTTCTATTCTTCAATAAGAAACAGGCATATCTTCTCCACTAGATGGCACTCATGCCAACTACTGAAGCTTGGAATAAATTTTGTTCCAGTAGATAGCACTAAGGTTTTTTTTGTTAATTATACTTAGGTTGTGGAACAAAATAGATTAAAATTGGTGATAAAATGTTAGACCATAACGTCAACTTCATCATATTATTATAAAAACATTCGGTAAAGAAATAAAATTCCAAGAAATTCCACAGAAAAACTGCACTAAAAACATTCACACAGCAAAGCCGACAAAATATAAATCCACCATCTTAAGAAGAATAACCGGATGGTTTCATCATTCAACCATGAAAAACTAAAGGGTGTGAGGGACGCTTAGTGCTTATTTTATTTTACAGAAACAAACATATAAGCTTATAATTTGACTTTGAAAGTTTAAGTGCCATACACTGGTACAGTGCCAATTACTGGTGCCATTACCTTAAATTTTTTCATTGTAAAGGTACATTTTGTATTTATTCAATGAATCGGCATCGTCGATGTAGGTATCTATTAATTTGAAGAAATTGTCTCCACTTCACCAAAACATTTCATTGATATACTCGACTTACATTTTGCTAATAAGGTTAGCATCGTCAGTAGCGATAATCGTGTCCTGATGAGTTTGCAATGAAGTGTTTCAATGAAGTGGAGATATATTGCTCAAATTTTCGATGACACCAACATTTAGATTACATCGGTCTATTATAGTTCATTTGATAATTGGAAATAAAAACACAATTTCAATCATAAACTGAATATTTAATTCCAATATTGCAAAAAACTGAAAATATGTACAATTTTAATCATAAAGTGAATATTCAATTACAATATTACAAAAAACTGAAATATGTAGCTACGAATGACACACTATTACATATAAACTAACATTAATTATTTTATAAATATTTTTGAGCATATCTTCTTATTCAGTGCGACTGTCCTAAAAAATTATGATATTATACACCAAGCCAGAAGCTCTCCATCGTCTTGTTAATCCTTGATTCAGTTAGGACAGAGCCAGTAGAATTCAAATTAAATTATTATCGAGAAGATGAAGAAGAAAAAACAAGTTAAACAATCTTATTCGATTTTTGATTACGATAGCTGAATGCTTTCTATTGAGAAAAATTCACGTTACATGATATCATTGATAACTCATTATTCGTGGACCAGTGAGGTAGAGAACTGTCTAAGTGGAAATTATAAATAGAGAAGAGAGGAAGTGAAAACCACTGTTACAAAATTGGAGAAACTCTTCAGGAACCTAATCACTCTATTCTTTCTTCGTCTTCGTCCCATTATAAAATATATCCAATCCAGTTCTACTTTGTGGGAAGGGTATTTTCGACCGTATTAGTCGGAATTATTTCTTTTCATTTATTTCATTCCTTTCCGATGAACACTTTTCGAACTTTGTTCGATTTTATCAACCATAGTTACCTGAGAATGAGTTTCCCACAGAATACTTCATGATTTTAATGATTTGTTCATTTATTTCATCAGACAATTAGATATCATAATGAAACAACATGAATACAATTGCGTGAATATCCATAATAATTTTAATAAAGTTCACTCACCTTTTGTTGACAATGCAATGCACAAAATACACCTATTACTTGCTATTCCTTCAATGAACTGCAACGGCACAAACAAGAATGAACAGGAACATGTAGAAGCTGACTTTATTTACCTTTGGTTGCGTAATTTTGCAACCAACGCAGAAATTCACGCCAAGACGGATGTACATTTCATTTGCAGGTGGAAGTTCTCCCATATGAAGGATATTTGCATATCTTTTTTCAGTATATGAAAGGAAAATTTACACGCCAAATGATAAATTATATTCCTATGAATATGAAATGAAATTCCGCTCTAAGAATAGAAAATACATTGCAAATTCACAAAAATGTTCTCAGTGAAACGGAGCGAGACTATGGTAACATTATGACGTGAATGACTACCACATTGCGAAACCAGTAGAACTCACGTTCTATAGAGCAATGGGTGCGTCAGACGTGCTAGCCATAGCGTTGATGAGGATCGTCTCGTGAAACTGGGACATTTCACTCCTATCCGAGCTACCGTGGGATCGCAACCTTGTAGTACTAATGCTGGGGAACGAATCGACAGCGCACAGTCTCCTTTGCGAGAAGACGGATTGGACTGCGTTCTAGGAAATGCATGCTGATGCCAACGACAACCTAGCATGAGTTCCTCAAAATTGAAAACGTTGTAGGAAAGCAAAACCAGTTGCGCCGAAGTTACCAAAGAACCACGTTCCCTGGTGACAAGATAATACCCAGCCGAAAGGTTAATGAGGTCAGACTTGAGATCAGCAGTTACAGGAACGAAAAGTGGGCAGAAACCCTCAAAGAACTAGGACCCGGAGACAGAGAGCTTTGGTGAATTGTTAAAGAGGGATAGAACAAGAGAGTAGAACCCCCGCTAATACATGGAGCCCGTGGAATGGACCAAGACACGTTGAGTCACGGCTCAATGAGATGGACGACGATGTCATTCGCCCCTCCAAGAAGAAGCGTAATTTGCACACAAAATCCCACAACGTTGGGAAGGCTACTGGAGCTGACGCAATATTCAACAAGATACTGAAGAAGTTACCTGAAGGCTGAGCATCATCAACAACTCGCTGCGACTAAGACTAAAGAAATGGCAGTGGTGGTCAAGAAAAAGAAGCAAGACCAAAACCTAACCTGAATAGAGGGATATTTTGCTTGACAATTTGGGTTCAGAAGGAACCACTCGACTGAGTTACAAGGCCTGAGGATGTGCAGAGCTGAACAGAGGCAGATTCGCACACCTACTTTTGTTAGAGGTGTCAAAGGCCTTTGACCGAGTGTGGCATGAAGGCCTCATACACAAAATGGGTCACCTAGGCTTCCTCAAGGGTTAGCGGAAATAACCTGCCAAGTGCAGTTCGACGGATCGACTAAGGAGCAGTACTCCCACAGACTCTCTTAGTGTACATGAGCGACATCCCAAAAACGGTGAAAATCAGAATATACCTAGAGAGTTCAATGAACAGAGAATAGGGGGTTGTCTACCTGCAGGACGCAACCTTGAACTCCTTGCTCCTCAAACTGGAAGATGTGTGTCAACCAAAACAAAACTCAACTCGTTGGTCTGGGTAGGAGATACCAACCGCAGGGCCGAGTATCTAAGTCAGGAAAGTTGATAGATTAGCAGCTGCAGGCCAAGTATCTGAACTGATAAAAGACCGAAGTCTCATTTTCATGTCAACAAGATCAAGAGGAAACTTGCCTTAAAAATGAGCATACCTTTAAAGGAAAAGTAAACTCAGTATCAAGCACAGGGTTCTCTTTATATTTGTATATAGAAACTCTCTGATGAACCTTCTATCAAGAAATGTAGATCCCGCTCATACTTCCTGTTTTTCATAAATCAAATGAAACGATAGAGCGATTTAGCAATAGGGCCAATCTATTGTGCATCGTCGGGAAAATCCTAGTCGAATAAGCGCATTCACCAAAATATTTGGCGTATTCACCAAAATAAAAAACTATTCACCATTCACGATCTTGATTATTACAAATCCCAATATTTTCAACAAAACGGATAAATGACATTTAATTCAATCAGAACCGTTGCGAGTTTTTGATAAAATGGTTGACCCCTTCACAAAAAGATATGTGTGTACCCAACAAAATGCCTGATGCTCTGTAGGCTGAATTTATTAATTCTTCAGAAATATCGGAAAGGACCCCGCACTTTTCTTATGTGAAGTGGTGACCGATCTTTTCTGAAACTTTGGTATGTTGTTGTACTCGACCTAGTAACTAAAAGTTCCAATGGGCCAAACTCCTACGACTAGCTTTCTGAATACGGGGTGTTGAAACTGAGAATTGCCTAGATTTTCGGATTTTTTTTTGTTAACTTATGAAATGGATTGAATTTCTGTCTCATACACAAGTTTACTGCATATTATAGTAAAACAATGGTGAGTACATGTGACTAAAAATATTCATCTATACAATTGAAATGAGAGTAATTTTTTGTGAAATCCCACCTTTTCTACTGTGAACTTAGGAAAGCATGTTTTCGAAAATAACGCCTCAATATAGTATTTTGAGGAGAATATAACGCATAGAGAAAACCACAATATCAAATAATTTTTTTTATTCAAAACCCTGTACCTATAGATTGATTTGGGGATAAATTATTACCACTAATATATGAGGGTAACTAAGCTTCAAGATATACAAGGTGGTTGATTTGTCGAAAGGTATTCTATTCTGAGATAAGTACAAAAACCATGAACACTCTGTATTCTGAAATTTACCCGGTCAAATGTTACCATTTTCTCAGTATATGATTATTTTAATAACGTCTTGGGAGGTATGATTTCCACATTTGATCCTATGACCAGTTTTATAGATACACGGCGTTAAAGTGGAAAAATGCTGATTTCATCTGGGTTTTTTTTCCTCAAATTGAAAAACTGCAATGATTTATATTGCATATGTTACTTCATTATAAGTTTGGTTAGAGGTACATTGAAACTTACAGCTAGAAATATTTACTGCTACAGGGTGATTCACAATTAATACTCAACAATTCAACATTTGCGCCACAGAGAACTTATTTCTGAAAGATTAATACTAACTTACTCGTTCATAATTTCGAGGCTAAAAGATTTCGATATCATTGGTTTTGTACAGGGTAAGTCATATGACAAACCATCTGATAATGATAACGAAATAATTCAGCCTCAAAATTGTGATCGTGTAAGTATAAACTTCAAAAAATAAGTTGTCTGTGGCGGAAATGTTGAATTATTGAGTATTTGAAAAATGTATTGTGAATCATTAGCAGTAAATATTTAACTGTACCTTTCAATGTACATTTGACGAAAACTCATATTGAACTTACATCCGCAATGTAAGTCAATCCAATATTTCAATTTGAGAAAAAAAAAATTATGAAATCAGTATTTCTCCACTTTAACGCCCTGTATCTAGAAAACTGGTCATAGGATCGAATGTGGAAATCATACATCCCAAGACGTTATTTAAATAATCATATACTGAGAAAATGGTAACAGTTGACCAGGTAAATTTCAGAATACAGAGTGTTCATGGTTTTTGTACTTGTACTCAGAATAGAATACCTTTCAACAAATCAACCACCTTGTATATCTTGAAGCTTAGTTACCCTCATATATTAGTGGTAATAATTTATCCCCAAATCAATCTATAGGTACAGGGTTTTGAATAAAAAAATTATTTGATATTGTGGTTTTCTCTATGCGTTATATTCTCCTCAAATTACTATATTGAGGCGTTATTTTCGAAAACATGCTTTCCTAAGTTCACAGTAGAAAAAGTGTGATGTCACAAAAAATTACTCTCATTTCATTTGTATAGATGAATATTTTTAGTCACATGTACTCACCATTGTTTTACTAAAATATGTAGTAAACGTTTTTATGAAACAGAAATTCAATCTAGTTCATAAGTCAACAAAAAAAAAACGAAATTCTCAGTTTCAACACCCCATATCTAGAAAGCTAGTCATAGGATTGAGTTGGGCCCATTGAAACTTTTGGTTAATAGGTTGAGTGCAACAACATACCAAAGTTTCAGAAAATTTGACCGTTCACCACTTTACATAAGAAAAGTGCGCGGTCCTTTTTTCATGTACAGGTGGGTCAAAATGTCAGTTTTTCCCAAGCTTTTCAACATGAAGTTGAAATTACTCTGGACAAGAGGTGTGAGCATGAATTAATAAAAAAAATACTTTTCATAAAACGTAAAAAGTATCCACAATGTTCTTCTTGTCACCAAAATAAAGATCTTCAACATACCTTGTACAATCAACAAACTTCATCGCATCAATCATTTGAACCATTCCTGTAAGTGCTATATTTGAATAATATTCTCCTTCATCTATATGAGTTTCCAATGAAAACTGAATAATCAAAAAATTTTCACATCAATATTTTTCTTTCTAGTTAGGGTCTTTCCGCAATATCTTTCAGAAGTAGTTCAATATAAAGCGTTGCTTCAGCCGGGGAAGTAGTTGTCAGATATTACAAAAAAAAATCGTTGGTCTTTTTCAATTAAAGAAAAACATTCTCTTTAATTCTTTTAGAAAGAAACGTTATTCTTCCATGTTGTTGGGAACGTTGAACGATCATCTAGACCGTGTATGGTGAATAATTTTGCAAAAGAAGCATGTTTTGGTGGATAGGCAGAATATTTTGGTGGATGCGCTCATTTTCCTCGATGATCCTGATCAATATTGCCAAATCGCTCTAGTGTTTCAAGAGTGATTGATTGATGAAAAACACGGTCTCTATATTTCTTGATAAAAAGTTTCCTCTGACTGAAACTACTTTGCATACCACCAACAAGCTGAACATTGGCTCATTTCCATATTTCAATTTTTAACACAACAAAAATTAAAACTCTTGTATGCCAATAAAAAAACACTCATTTCACGCACCTAGTGAAAAACTTTTTCCATAATACGCTTTCTGTCATTAGATCGAGGAATTTCTCTCTGTAAAAAGTGAAACTACAAACAAAATTATGAAACTACATTGTAGTAGTATTTTGTCATTTCATTCAATTACACACATATCGAATTGTCGGAAACATTCATCGAAATATAAAAGAAGACCCAAAATCGGAGAACGTTGTATCGAAATAATCCACAACTCACCGAGCAATCCGAATGTGGGGCTTCAACGAGGTTAGCGAATTTAATAGGATGGATATTCGCTATCAAATGGAGGCAAGCTATTAAATCAGTACAAGAAAATCCTAATGCGAATCCTCGCTCAAATTCCCCATTCAGAAATGAATCAATTTCGCAACCGAGCTAAATAGGTCGTGATGGAATACTGTGGGAGTTCAACTAGGAGTTTGAAGTTTGTACACTAGTATAATCCCATATCAGAAGGGTATCGGTTCTGCTTTAAGTGGGTCTGATTCATCTAGTTTAATTCCACTGTTGGTTCAACATATCGAGGCATATTGCTGTCATAATTTGGGTCAATAACAAAATGAATAATTCTCGTGTCTTAGGAAATTTGTGCAGTTTATATACTGAATTCAGCTTCGAGTTGGAGTTTTTCAAGGCTGATATGAGAAGGAAAATCCTGTATCCACCGAAAATATCGCGACGACCAAAGGGTTACTCAAAAGTCTTTGATTTTCCCACTGCAATCGAAATTAGTTGTGAAAGTAAAATAGATCTCGGTTTCAGTAATGATTTTGCAATATAGGTGAGTCTAGAAGCATATCAAATTTCTGATCATGCAACTATTGGCATATTTCGCAATAAGGTCAGCAATAGTTCTAATATAAATAAAATTATTCATTTATCTAATATTGAACTGTTAACAAATTGAAAAAGATTGTATTGGTTGTGACTGGCTTTATAGCTGTGTAGATCATAGCAACCTTTTCGAAAATTTTATTCACAATTTAACGAATATATTGTATGAATAGTGTCCTTTACAATCGAAAGTTATACACCCATCAAAGGGGTTCAATGTAGATATAAACAATTCAAATTTGGAGCGGAATTCGGCTTTCAATAGGATCAAAATAACCAGTCTGATGAAGCTTGGGAAAAATATTAAACGCAAAATAAATGCAGTCGTTACTCTCTTGGAATATAACAAACTGAATCACTTTCAACAAAAAATTAATGAAGTTAGACATTATTCTCGACATATGTGGAAGACTTTGAAAAAATTGGTTAATCCACAATGTGACATTACCATTCAATAAGTCAAGAATATCCTATGTTACGGTTGAAGAGAACTTGCCAAACATTTTCAATGAATATTTTGTCAACAATATAGATGTTACAATAATTTTGTTTTATTGATAATATTTCAATTACTTTGAAATTCACCTCTATACCATGGTATTTTTATATATCTGTGAATTAGATTTGATGTTCAACAAATAAAAAATGCACCGAGATGAGTTGTGGTTGGAAATATCTTCTTACATTGAAAAAATATGTTTGGGGTGGATTCGAATTGAAGTAGTCGAGAAGTGGAAGGTAGCCTTGCAGGATATAAAGTGAAAATTCAAGAGGACTACAGAATATAGACAGGAAATGCTAGGTCTTTCGAGTGAAAAAGCGACATGTTTTTTGGCTGTCGTTATTGACAATGTTCAACTGGAATGTATTAATCGTCTTGACTACTGCCAGGGCAGCTAACGGTGGTTTTTGAAATTGTTGTATTGCCCTAAAAATTTTCAAATTGAAATTTGCAATCTATACGCAAAATTTCACGCTGATTCCAAAAATATATGATTTGTATATAGTCAGATACAAATTTTGGCATAAAAAAATCAAAAAAGTCGTAAGGGAAAAACTTTACCCTGATTTCAAAAATATATGATTTGTATCTGCACAGATACAGGGATTAGCAAAAAAAAGGAAAAAAACATCAAAAATTTTCTTGCAAGGTCGAAACTAAGTAGGTGCCGTAAAAAAACCCAATAAATCTTTTATCGATTCGGAATCGACTTCAAATTCGGTGTACATATTCAGAAAAGATTGCATTATTGTACGAATAAGACTATCAAAAAATGTTTAACGAATGCATACACTACTTCTTGAATGCACTGAATATCTGTACCAAATACAAAGTTGTCAGTACTGAAACCTCTTTTATAGAATATGACACCGACTGCTATTGCTGACCCATAGATAGATTTTGACTTTCTTATCTATGATATCGTCTATCATTATTTACTGCTGAATTGGAATACTTTTCAGTCATCAGACACACGGTTTCTGAAAGGAACAAACAGGGTACAGTTAAACATATTTTATTGATGAAGAGTGGTTTGAAGTATTTATTTTTTAGTCCAAAGTTTCACTTTTAAGTTGAACAAAATCTGAAGTTATAATGACAGAAACGAAAAAATAGTGAAAGAAGATTCAAAAATTAGGGCAATGTTTCCAGGTTGCTTTTCGATAACATGAAGCTGACCGAACAATTATCGATAAACTTTAGTCGGGTAACTTTGGTGGCAAATGTAAATCAAATCTACCTGAAATTTTACCACATCGAAATCTATCTCGACAACGTATCGAGATGTTGTGGTAATACCCCAGTATCTTATGGCAAGACACAATAAATTAAATTGCTAATGAAAATGTTTGCCGGTGAAAAAATATTCATGAAATTTTGTGATCAGAATTGATCTTCTTTCCACTCACCCTTTTAAATGCATAAGGTTTTCCTTCGAGTACCTCACGTGTATAATTTTGCTAAACAAAGGTGAGGCGTAGACTGCGTAATGAGAAAGGTATGCTGGAATGGCAATTTATATACGTACCTTTGCGATAAATCCTAAATCCATTTATTAGAGTATGTAAATGAGCCTGAACCCACATTAAAATCTCCAATTTTCCAATTTGTTCCAAACTCGGTGTAGATCCGCATTTACGGTTCACTGCTCATCGTTGTTAGTAACAACAGATATTTTTTCGTTAACCCAACACACAAACTCCAATATGTTGAAGCTAAAGCATGACCTAAATATATTTTCGAAATAGAAAATTAATTTTGTTGAATTTTCAAGTTCGTCGACATCAACTTCAGGATACCACTCGTCTTGCATCCCCTTTTCCAAATATTTCCCGAGTTTGCAAAGGTTTTCATGTGGGTCCAATAAGTAAATGGGAAAAATAAAAGATCTCAACTTTTTCAAAAGGAAACCCCCTTTTTTCTTCAAGGTTCAATTCTATTATGAAAATAAGCCCTAATTATAATTTCTCACCTACGATAATGTACTAAATTTGGCAGTTGTTTGATGAGTGATTCTAAATCTCTTTCAATAATTCTCATGTTCGTTCAGATGTGAACATTACATATACAGATTCTTTGATCAGCCGTGAATACTACTGCAATAGTTTTCAAACTAGATGTAAGAGGAATAATTTGTTCTGTGGTAATATTGTTTTTAACGTAAATTGACACACAAACTCTGATGTATTTTGTTCTGATGTGATGAAATAAGTTGAAGTTCTTCAATTTTCTTGTTGACGTATTTTTCATCAGTAACTAAAACATTTCTAGATGGGGAGTTCTGTGATAAATACATTTGTTTTATGAATGCATTCCCTTCAGCTTTTAATTTTTTTGAAAAACAGGCCCATAAATTCGTAACTCAACTATCGATTGTGTAAAGGTATACTTCTCACGGCAATCTTTCGAATTTTTTTTTTCAGTAAGTACAATTATGTTATCTGAAAAAGCAAAATATACTGCATAAATATGTTGTTACTGGATGGAAATTTACATCAATATGATTTCCCGCAATAACCTACGAGTCACTTTTTGAAATAAGTCATGTGAATATTCCAACTGAACTACTTAAAACTCACACGCCCACCAATTTTGAGACTACAACTCAGAAGGATATTATTTGATCCTGAATCCTGAAAACTGCCATTGAAAATAAATTGTTGGGCATTTATTTGAATGAAAATGTTTTACCATTTATAATCCAGTCGTCTTCAGTTAAATACTTCAAAGGGATGAAATCAGTTGAGTTCACACGCTACGGGGCGCAGATTGAAATGTGTTGGTAAATCGATATAATTTCGTTAGCGCTTTATTTGGTATACTTCCAAACTTCAATATAAAGTTTTATACAAGTTTAATTTGATAGCGCATTCGAAGCATTACCATCAACAGAAGAATGTATGGAAATTAGGGTTGAGTGACTTTGCGGAGTTTGACGACTTTTCACAATATTGCTGAATTTTCAGCTTAGTTTAGATGGGAAGAATAATTTTCAACTGGACCTAGTCGAGAGTATTGAAATAAAAATATTTCATTATTATTATCGACGGTTGTCTTCTTGGGGTAATTTTTCATGTATGATTGTTTCAACTTTTATTGCCTCGTTAGTTATATTAAATTCTTCAGCAGGCCCAAGAGCCCATGATCACTTCGTGACTTCGTGAACATGGTGATCCATATATGAATGTTTTTTGAGTGAATTCAGTTTAACCCTTTCAAGGCAGATTCAACAAAATTGTACTTTTTTAGGTTTTACTAAACAAATCAACTTGCTGTAGCTTAAGGAATAAGAAAAGTATTTAAATAATTTTTTACTTTGTTTTTGAAAAAAATTACGGACTGGTTTCAGAGTACCACCAAGCAGGGAATACAAAGTAAACTAACTTCAAGAATAAAACATTTATTTGGTTATATTCGACAACAATGAGGAAAAATTTCAACTATATTCAACAATATTTGTTTGAAATCATTGATTTGATATAACTTCACAAAACAGTTATTTTTATCTGTCAGGCATAGCCCCACCACACAATTAGAACAGGATCACCTTGCTCTGTGTTGACTTTCTTTCGAGCTACACAACGCACATCTGCGGGAATTCCCATGAATGGGCATGTGTGCCGCCTGGTCCCACCTTTTTTCCAAGGGAACATTTTTCTTGAAATTGTTCGAAATATGTTCAGCACTAGGCCTGTCCCTTCTGGGTTTGTTAGCGCCTGCCCTTACTAAGTAACCTATATTCACAATGGCAATTCGAAAGTTTTTCAAGTCCATACCCATCTGTCCAGTTCTTTCTGCGAAAATTATGAAAGAGTTGACTTGAGCCACATCCAGGAAGTGCCATACGATCCTATATGCAACCATTTTCAACTTTTTCTGGTTTTCAGTTGATCGGCTTTGTCAACAAAACCCATATTGCTGTTATAGTCTTTCACAATAAGGGGGCACTGAATAGTCTCCTTCTCTCCATTCTTCTTCTTTCTATCTACTGTACCAGCAAGGTCGGGTCTATGGAAATTGCTATGATACGGTCTTCATCACTGAAACCATCATCACCATTATCCTGATCCTGACCTGAATTATTATCGATGTCCAGGCTCATTGCGGCAGCCTCTCAACATTACCAACGGTTGCACTGATGAAATTTTGAGTACCGTCATGTTCGTTGTTTTTTCCGTCGTCATATTCCTCATATACTTAATTAAATTCTCCACGTAACTCCATTTTCTCGAGATTTTCTCCCTGAAACGACGTAATATTAATTTTTAAAATTTTCAGAATATTCCGGTGTTCGCTGCTTAGTGGTGTCGTTTGAAACCACTACAATAGTCTGAAAAAATAATCGTACAAAACAAAGAAAATTTGGAAAACGAACAAATTTAATAAATATAATTCATTATCTACTAAGCAACCCTTCTTACCGCTCATTTTTTCCGAAAACAGGTTTTGAAAACTATCAAATCACTAACACCTTGTAGAAATCATGAAATTCACCGACAGCGGTGAAACAGCACAGCACTGTGACTTCCTGAGCGGTAGAATCGCCATGTCGTAATTTTTTTTCAAGAGATGTCACCACCTTACAGCTATAGAATAAGGGGAATCGTGTTAAAACCTCTCTGCTGCATCCTCAATGTATTTAAGAAAGCTGGTATCATCGTGATACCACAAAGCTTGAAAGGGTTAATCTCTGCAAGAAGTAAATTATAGTTGTATCCCCTCACATAATAAGTTCCGTGCTTTTTATAGTATGTACATTTGAAATATTTTCTATAAAAAAAAATATTTCATCAGATATTCCAAACAATACTGCTATACACTTATACTTTTAACTGACGATAAATAAATAATAATAATAATAATACTAATGAATGCTTTTGGGGTCTTCTTCACGAACATTGAAGACCTTGGCTCCTCCAGAATTTTGACCTTCGCATTTCTGAGGTAGAGTGCGCTGAAGTCGGAAACCAAGGAATTCATAATGGCCTGCCGAAATGGTGTCTTTAACACGTATCGTGGAGCAGCTGAGACCATAATGCAGTTGCTGTCAGCCTGTCCAGCTTATGCGGTCTCAGTCTATATCCACAGGCATAACGCGGCCCTACGAGTGTTGTAGGTACTACCGTATAAGACACTCGTACGGTATAGACGAAAGAGTCCATTGTGGAGAATGAGAAGTGTCGAATCTATTGGAACTACTCATTCCCCACCCTCAGGCAAATACAAGCCATTAAACCTGATATAGTTCTCCTCGACCAACAGACGACGACGATTTTCGTCATTGAGTTTTCAGCTCCTGGCGAAACGAACATTGTCCGAAAAGAGAATGAAAAACGGACTAAATATCGAGACCTACTCTTTGAACTCAGCATGCTTTGCCCAAACCATTCTGTGAAAGTGGTGGTTCTGATAATAGGGGTCCTTGATGGAATGATGGACACACTGCTCTCAAACTTAAAAATCACACTGGCTTGCCGTGATATGGCAGAAATCTTAGCCGGACGAATGCAGAAGGCCGTTATTCTTGTCAGGGCACATGATTCTCGGACCCAATAGTCACTTACCCCACGGCTTTGGGAGTGGTTACTGGGATGAATGATCCAGCGTGCCCTCCGGAAGTGTCGGGGCTCCGGAGACAGGGCCTGACTGGAATAGTCTGAACGGCTATTATTATCGAACGTTTATCTGATGCTAGACAGAAGTTCCACTGCTAGATTCCTTAGCCACTTGTCCACCCACCACCGCAGTACAACGTAGAAACTTGAGATTCTCTAATTTAATTTTTACTAATTTTTATTATTTCCCAAAAATATTCCCATTTTTATATCCATCAAATGATTATTTACAATAAAGAGAAAAAAAAAACAAATAATTATGTTTAATTATTGCTAGATAGGGCTAGAATTCTACACTAATTGGCAAATTGTAATCATTATCATCCCTAATTACCTCACTTTCAAGTGTTATCCCTGAACAAAAATATCACGTTAATCTATACAGGCCGTTTCTTTTATCATGTGGTAACATTGCTACATTCTAAACCGTAATAGATACAAAGACGGTTAAATGGGAAAAAATGTAACTATTGTGGTGAGCAGTATATTGGTCAGAGAAAATCTACGGGGACTCTCGCCCTTCCCGACTTATACAGGGAAAACTAAAAGTGCTGTTTTCGGTTTTTTACGAATAGAATGGTTATTTCAGAAAATATAAAAAAATGAAAGGGGAAAGTTTTATTGTATTCAAAATGTACTAGAACTGCGTAATATTTTAATTAAACGTTTCGTGTCAACACGGCCACCATCAACTATTTTTTTCAAATACGGACCTGTCTATTTCATCACAAATATTGATAAAGCGATGAAATCACAATTCAGTGGTATATCACACTTGTCATTTTTATAGCGTTTCATATAAAATAACTCACTTCATCAGTGACAACAAGTTTTAATTACGGTCCTGTCGTTATTTCCTTTGTAAATTGTTTTGATTTCCTCAAAACTCATTCAACTATCAGGATACTTCAGTCATTACAAAATACTTTCGATAGGAAGATACCCCAACACAACGAACATTCGTAGTTTTTCTTTTTGGGGATTTTTGTATTACAGTAATATTTGATTCAAGGCTGATTTCACCTGTATCAATCTTTACACGGATTATTTTCATAATTCTCAACCCTGGAAGTAATGAAAATAACAGTTTTTGATCAAAATACGAGTGTTGTCTAATATGGTACAATTAAATAGCATCTCACTATTTTACCATATTTAAACACGTAGGCTTTGCTTGATTTCTGTGGCAGGAAAAATAAATGAGTTGTTGATATCTGTTAAGAACTGTCAGACATTTAAGCACTCGGTTACATATTAAAGATGTATTCGAATGACGAAAGGACTGATATGCTATTTACTTATGCAAAATCAAATAGAAATTTTCTTTTGGCAAGAAATATGTATGGTGAGCTATACCCGAATCGTCGCATTCCAAACATTCAATTGTTTAGACGATTAGAAAGAAATTTGAGAGACTGTGGTGCATTTGACAGAAATAAAACTAGAAAATGTGTTGTTACTGGAAGTATAAGGAACATATACGTTAAGACGTAGAAACAGGGAAGTTCGAAATATTTGTAATAAATAATATGGACGGATGAATCAAAATTCACCAACAATGGTTGGTTTAACAGAAACATCCATTATAGGTGGAATAATACGAATGAACATTTACATAGAGAAACCAATTTCCAGGAGAGGTTCGGAATAAATGTTTGGTTGGGAATTTTGGGAAAAAACATACTAGGTCCTTTCTTTTACGATGAGCATTTGAATGGTGAAATGTATTTAAATTTTTTATTTAATGAGTTTTATGGCTACTTAGATGAATTGTCATTAAGCACCCGCCGTGAAATACAATATTTTCAACAAGACGGTGCCCCTCCTTATAATGCAGCAATAGTAAGGCAATATTCCCAACAAAGTGGATTGGAAACAATGGACCAATTGCCTGGCCAGCTCGATCCCCAGACCTTACTCCTTTGGAATTGTTTGTCTGGGGATACAAAGAGGATAAAGTTTTTTCTACCCCTAGTTCCGATATCGACCATCTCAAACAGAAAATAAGAGATGCATGTAATAGCATTACAACCATCATGCTAGAAAATTGCCACAGAAATTGTATGGACAGACAACTTATGTGCATTCAACAAAGAGGTCGTCAATTCGAGCATTTAATGTAGAATTCTGAAATAAATTGTTTTTCTGTTTGTTTGATTTCTTCTCCTCTTAAGTAAGTTTATTTCTGGGGTAAATTGCTATCGTTCGTCTTTGAAACTGCAGAAATCTTTTATGAATTTTTATAGTATAAATACAATTTTCATAGATACAGTCATTCAAAACGTCACTGATAATTTTTATATCGAAGTGTTAGATTCTGTGGAATTTATAAACAAACTAACGACAGGACCGTAATTAAAATTGTTGTCACTGATGATGCTAGTTATTTTATATGAAACGTTATAAAAATGTCGAGTGTGATATACCACTGAATTGTGATTTTATCGCTCTATCAATAATTGTGATGAATTAGACAGGTCCGTATTTGAAAAAAATAGTTGATGATGGCGGTGTTGACACGAAACGTTTGATTAAAAATTTATCGTTACGTAGTTCTAGTACATTTTGAATACAATAAAACTTTCTTCTTTAATTTTTTTATATTTTCTGAAATAACAATTCTATTCGTAAAAAAACGAAAACAGCATTTTTAGTTTTTCCTGTATAAGTTGGGAAGGGCGAGAATCCCCGTAAATTTTTTATGACCAATTTAATGCTCACCGCAATAGTTACCTTTTTTTCCATTTAATCGTCTTTGTATCTATTACGGTTTAGAATATAGCAATGTTACCACATGATAAATGAAACGGTATAAGACATATTTGAAAATTCGATTTTCAATTTTTTTGAATAGCTATTTCAATGTTGGCCTAAAATTAAATTATAAACAACTGACTTTTTTGCTATCTTCACAAATAACCCCACTTTTGCTAATTCGTAATCAATTTTTCCAAATTGCCGCCATATTTGTGGTCACGTTACATGTTAAAATCGATTATCAGGTTTTTCAATACGCAGAAACAATCCCCTAAAATAATTTTTTGTAACTCTGATAATATTTTTTTTTTCAAATGCTGCTGTCGCTATGGCCCACACTGTATACTGACAAATATCTACTTCGAGTGTCTCATGGAATTCGTTGAATCATAAACCCAGATATAGGTGGTTCTGTCCTCGCAACTTCACTGTGCACAATTGAGTACAGCGATCGTTAATGAAAAAAATATATAATAACAGTAAAAAAGTGCAGTAATATTTGTAAGTAAATGTTAGAATCACGACTACCGAGGCCATTTCGAATAACGGAGCCATACGGAAGGACTAGACTATACCGGGTGACCACGAGATGAGGTACGCTCCCCAATTTTTCTATTAGTTTAAAGATACAGGTTTCAAATTTGGTACGTCGATATATTACTCAAACACGCTTATTTTTCCGAAATTCATCACTTCCGGTTTAACTCTTTTTTTGAATGACCGCCGTACAATTTTTTCCATTATCCGGAAGAACACGCAATTTATTACAACACTGTTCTTCAAAATTGAAAATCGGTTTAAAAATGGTGGAGTTACAGTTGATTGATCAATAGAACAAAGTTGTCCATGAACATCAAACTCAAATCATCACAACTGACGAAGGGGCAACAATTACGAGATGAAGGTTTGAGGTAGAATACAGCTGAAAATTGTGCTCCTCATGTAATTGCAGCAACCATATTCTCCAACAATAATCATCAATAACTTCCTCAAAACGGAGTAGTACCCATAAAGAAATGCTCATAACTGCCATTTCCCAAATGGTAATATACCCTTTTCATATTGTCGTAGTGAAAAGTTATGAATTATCCAAATAATCTCGTTGAAAGTTTCGGAGAATTCTGAAAGGAATCGAAGATACGGGATGTTTCATTATGAGTGTTCTTAAAATTGAATATTCCCAATCAGAGGCGGCTTGAACTTACGAGAGCTAAGCAAAAAAGCAAATCTTTTCATTCGAGTAATCTAATAATTCATAATTTTTCAATACGACAATGTGAAAAGAGTATGTTGCCATTTGAGAAATGGCATTTGTGAGCATTTCTCTATGGGTACTACTCCGTTTCGCAATTACATGAGAAGCTGAATTTTCAGCTGTATCTTACCTTGAACCTTCCTCTCGTAAATGTTGACCCCGTTCGTCAGTTGTGATGATTCGAGTTTGATGTTCATGGCCAACTTTGTTCGATTGGACAATCATCTGTATCTCCGCCATTTTTCAACCGATTTTCAAATTTGGAGAACAGTGTTATCACAAATTCTGTGTTCTTCCGGATAATGAAAAAAAATTGTACAAGGTGTCATATGAAAAAAAAGTACCAAAGTTGAAACCTTTATCTTTAAAACTATAGAAAAATTGGGGGCGTACCGGTATATGGAAGAACAGGGTCATAATAAACTCCTCGATTGGATTTAGTTAGTTAATGAATGAACATTTTGGTGTTTGATTCATTATGTAAAATGCTTACCTTCAATAAATTCATAACTTTTTTCCCCGTGGGAATTTCCCAGTCAGGTCTTGTCTCCAGTACTTCGATTCATCTGGAGGGTATGCTGGTATGTCCCAATCCCAGTAAACACTCACTATGTCTGTGGGGTGTGTGATTACTGGGTACGAAAATGATGCGCCCTGAGCAAGTGGAGTGAACCAAGGATTACGACCTTCTACATCCTTTCAGTTGAGATTTCTGCCACAACACGACAATAATAATGTAATAATAAAACTCCCTCATAAACACTCATAGAGTGTACCCAAAGGCATAGTCTGTGCGGGTAGAGGACGGCTATTATTGTTATTGGCCGTGGCGCTTCGGGTAGACGGATTTTTCACTTTTCACGGATGGTCGGCGCGAACTCCAAGCACGCACCAGACGACAAGCCTGTATAATTTTCGAGAGCAGCCTGTCCATCATTCCACCAAGTACTCCTATTTTCATAACATTTTAACAGAATGGTTTGAATCAAAGTAAGTCTCGATATCTAGTCCGGTTTTTTCCTCTTCTCCGACGATGTTCGGTTCTCCAGGAGCTAAAAACTCTTTGACGAAAATAGTCCTACTTTGATGATCGAGAAGAATCAGACTTATTGGCTTGTATTTTCCTGAGGATGGGGAATGAATAGTTCCAATAAATTCGCCGTCCTCATTCTTCAGGAATCAATATCCTCCAGAGCATAAGGCAACGCCTACCAGTATCTTGTCAATACTGTAGCGCCGCGTCATGGTCTCATGAGTCCCGCGACATGCTCTACATCTGGTGTCTGGGACCTCTGGGAGTACTTCTGTGTCCGCAGCATCGACTTTGGCTTTTTGCTGAACGGATTCCAACTCGGTGATGAAAATTGGGTCGTTCAGTGCCGAGTACGAGACCAAGTTCATCAGCTGCACGGGCTGTTTCCTTAAAAATCTAAGCTGACTAAGCAGAGAATGGTATCTGATCTGATGACCTCACAGGCTCCATTCGGTACCATTTTGATAGGCAGTGGAACCTAGGATTTAGAGTGCAAGTTCCTATGAAGATGCATCATTTTGCGAGTTTTCACGTTGAGTTGTCTTGAGTCATTTCATAACTCCGAAGGAGTAAAGTAGAATCGGAACGGTAAGCATATTAGTTGTAGCAACTTTTCATTCTACCCCGACAGTTCTGATGGCCAGGTTTGTCGGAGTTTATGTTGATACTTGCCGCTAAGAGCGTTTTTGTGGGTACTTCTTGGGAGCGTGACTCAATCAGATCTTATTGTGAAGCGAGTCCTCCAGAGCGGCATCAGCTGTTCAATGTATCTCACTATTTGATCAGGTACTGCAAGGCATCGGAGCAAATGCTTAATGATGTCATGCGATGTTGTATCAAACGTCTTGCGATGATCGATAAGAATTTTATTATTCGTTTCATACATTGAAAAGTTGTTAAATTGTCCACTATGAAACCATCGAAATTCTTCCGCGCGATATTCCTTTCTAAGAAGGAATGCTCCGTTCATTTGTTATTGGAAGCTGACAGGATACCTCTTCGGTCAGGAGGTATTTTAAAGGAAAATTCGTTGAAAATCCTGTTTTTTTTTTTCATCCCATTGCACCCTCACGAGCAAGCAACCCCCAGAATTCTTCAAGAGACTCATGCCAGCTAAAGATGACAATGGCCTTACCTTTTGAATTACGATCCCAAGGTAATATTTCAAACAAAGTATAACAAAACTCAATGAAAATTAAAGATCTGATCAATATAGCGATTTCCAAGTGAGATAATTGAATGAGTTTCTATTTTCGCCACTTTTCTGTTGAAAACATCCCTAAACCATTTTATGAGAGCAATCATTGGTATTAAAATCGATCGAAAAAACAAATTAAGTGCTCCCCAATCGTTCTATTGCTGGAATATTCAATTATTAATTTTCTTCCGACGATGCGTGTCAAAAATATCGAAAACCAATCAACTCTTTCGATTTCAGCGTCTCCTCTCCTCTTCATCTTGGGAATGTCATCAGCAGCCAGCCCAGTAAGGCAGTGTATCTGCTTTTATGAAAAGCGGTTATTGAAATATTTCAGCACGTTCCGCATCTTAACGCCCGTCGAAAGTAAACATTCCCGTTTGAAGCTTTCCATGGCCAGCCGCGAGCAGAGCGAGCAGGGGTGAAAACAATAGAGCAGGGTACATGCGCACCTCGCCGTAGTCATGGCCGCTACGATATGGCACGCACTAGATTTCAGCTTTCGTTCTTGTTATTCCTCGCACAGATTTCCTTCAAAACTTAGATTACGGAAGGAAATGACATGAGTTTGTTGACGAAAAAGCGTGTGAAGATCGATCGCAAAGTTCAAAGTCAAGTGTATGTATATTCGGTCTGATATTTAAATTCCATGATTATCTGTCCTGGGTAGGCATAACACGCACTTGAAGGAGTTTTGACGGAATGTGAAGATAAAAATCGCGGTTTCATCCGAATAAACCGAGTATTGAGGTAGGTCGAGCAATCAATTTGTAAACAAACGACAATCATCCGCACACGTGACTCTAGCTCGTTTGACGTTAGTGTAAATCTTAGCGAATTCAGTATTCTCGTTCTGTCAGTGTATTCGTAAACGAACGAAAAGCATTAAAAACACGACAATAATAACTTAGGTATTTAAAATAATCGGTGTTCATAATTTTACGTGCGTATCGTCGATAAAATAAAGATCCCACTCTCAGCTGGCAGTTTTCCATAGTGGTGCTGAAATTTCTAATGCATGTTTAATAAATGAGGATATTTTGGTGGTCCGTAGTTGTTGGAAAACTATCAAAATCAGCGCGAGTAAACATACCGCAGTGTTGAAGAAAATGGCGATTGACAGGGGCAACAACTACACTTGTGTCAGGTGCGGATAATTTATTCAGTGTGAAGGTGTCGAAGCCGCATAATAATGATCCTCGCGAGTAAAATCAATCCCAGACGGAGTGCTTGAAAGCCCCAAATCGGAGAAGATTCCACGTCCCAGACGACAAAATCGATATACTGTTGCGCGGTGTGTGATGTGAATGCCCCACTGACACGAAAAATATGTGCCGCCGGTAGAATGTGAGACATGGACGTTCCATAACCGTATAATGCTGACATTATTATTTTTAATATGGTCCCTCATTCGCGGTTTGAAGAAGCCGGTTCGGAAATCTCCGACGCCCCCAAGTTCCCCCCCAGAGGATCCCACGCCAACGCCGAGTCCAGACCCCACGTGTTCGCCTTCTCCTGAGCCGGAATTCCTCAGCGAAATGACGAACACCAGGATATCGAGTGATAGTTATCGTACTAGGTATCAATTAAATATAAGGCTTTGCGGCAAACGGTCCCCCACTCGTGTTGAATTTCATGTGGAAAACTGCCGAAAGGCATTCGGGTGTTTGCTTCGTGGTAACATTTTGTCAAAGAACAGTAGATTGTATCGTTTTGATATCCTTTTATTCATTTATCGATTCAGCTCATTGATCAGTAAATAATAATTCATATCCAGTTTGTCCCAGTTTTTGCATTAATTTCGGGGAAAAAATTAATGAGTACTATTTTCGAATTGTTGTATGTTGTCAGCATCGATACTGTTTCATATTTCTCGATATATTATGCGTAATATTAGATACCTTTCTTTAGTGTGAAAATAGCATCATATCGACAAAAAAAAGGGAACATGTACTCGAGAATGATATTATAAACTCAAATTTATATTTCATATTTGAATTAATCAGGAAATACAAACTTGGAAAAATAATTCCAAGGAATTACCATTCGCCAGAAAAGTAGCTTCTGGTAGAGAGACGATCGGCACGTATCGAGCTTGACGGTTATGGAATTGGCTAGTTTGATGTATTACAACAAATAATCTATTTAACTTATTTTGAGAATTTCCAAACACATCCTATTGAAGAAATCGAGTAGTCACCATCGCCGAGACAGTTATTATTTATCCTAAGAATTCAATTATGGCCTCTATATGCCTCTACCGGGTCGCTACGGAAGTATTGCCTACGGAATATCTCAGTTATTGTATGAAGTAGGTTTGTGAAATTTGGAGCGACGATATAGTAACATAAGAGCTAGAATTTGAGCATATTGACATGTCGAAGTTAACTTCCGGTCTGACCGGAAGTAACATCAACTTTCTTATTTTAAATGGAAACCCTATTTTTTTTTCTTTTCGCTTTATTCAGCATTCAATTCCCTTTCTAATGACATATCACAAGTTGGTATCTAACCAGAAACTAGATCAGAAAAAAATTATTATTGAAATTCACCGAGTAGGCCGTGGAAACAAAATGAAAGCCAAAAATTGAAAAGTTGGCTATGGAAACCATACGTCACTTGATAACAGTTGCTACTACTGTGATATTTTATTTTCATTCGTCGGCATTATAAAAATCCGCCAAAAAAAATATTGGAAAAATTGGGAAAAAAACAATACTCTGTATGTCCATAACTTAAATAGGAACATACAACTTTTTCTTGCCTGTACTATTCAGCATAACCATTCCTTTCTAATCCAGTCAGGTGGCCACCAAGGTCACCTGATCTTACTCCGTTCTATGGGGGCATCTTAAAAATAGGGTGTATTCCACACAGCCTACAACTCTACATGAGCTAGAAGTAAAAATTCGTAGAGCTTTCCAAGATATCACGCCCCAAATGTTGAGAAACGTTTTACATGAAAATATCACCAGAGTCAATAAATGTATTGACGCTGAGGGAATGCATTTCGAACATTTGTTTTGAATTTATTTTATCTTTAATCCTATCAATTTGAATTTTTTTTTTGGTTTCCATAGCCAACTTTTCAATTTTTGGCTTTCATTTTGCTTCCACGGCCTACTCGGTGAATTTCAATAATAATTTTTATCTGATCTAGTTTCTGGTTAGATACCAACTTGTGATATGTCATTAGAAAGGGAATTGAATGCTGAATAAAGCGAAAAGAAAAAAATTAGGGTTTCCATTTAAAATAAGAAAGTTGATGTTACTTCGACATGTCAATATGCTCAAATTCTAGCTCTTATGTCATTATATCGACGCTCCAAATTTCACAAACCTACTTCATACAATAACTGAGATATTCCGTAGGCAATACTTCCGTAGCCACCCGGTATATGCATACAACATAAAAAATTGACAGTCGCGTTCTCAAACTATTTAATGAAGTAATAGAAATATTTTTGAACAGTATAACCTATATTTCATTATATTCATCGATTCATGATCATATTTCCAATGAAGATGCTTCTTATAATTAACTAAACTTCAAAATAGAGGTATTTGGAGAAAATAGTTTTACTTAGTTCGGCAGCTAAACTCCTCCGATCAAATAACATAACCTAGATCATTAACTCGCCGCACACGCATTGAGTTTTGTGTGTAAGGGACATCTTTCCCCAACGGCAGTGTCGTGCGTTGTTAACAGAAACATTGAGGTTCAATGAAATAAATATAATGGAAACCCAATATGGAATGGAAACCTGAAATTATGATGCTCTAATTGACATGTTTTCATCATAATTCATTCATTTTTCTCTTTTCCAATTTAGTTTTCCTTTCTCGATAGTTACGACACTGGTAGTTTCGAATGATTATTCTGTCAAATATCAAATGCAGCGTTGTCGTACTGACAAGACTATATCGACAACGAAGAATCTCCGTTTGGCGATGTAAATACTATCGTTTTTACATGCTCCCAACAAGCTGAACGTTTCAATTACCTTCTTACTGTCATACAGTATTTTTGGGTTTTCGTTGCCATGAATATACCCGACAGATATCAAAATCTAGCTGACGTGCTTATTGTATCCTTAAAAAGGCAATAATGTCATAATTTGAGGGATAACATTATGAAAAGATGTTACATTCAGTTCTATTTGAGTATTACTCATCTAGGTTGTGTTACTTGATCGGAGGTAAACTCAGTATTGATACAGGCAATCAAGCTGTTTTCTAACATCGTTGAATTCAATTCCATGCAGTAAAATGTTCTGATTTATTTTCACTGTTCATTAATGCATTTTTTTTGATGTCAATGGTCCTGCTAAGTGAACCTGTCACCAGATATGACACCCCTCGATTTTTATTTTCGGAGAATTTTTCAAAACGATCTCAATAAATTAAACATAAAACGTGAATGTGTTGGAAATTGCAATAGAACTGTGTAATGAATAGTAGATATTCCTTAACTAACTGTACTAAATGCAGCGCGTGGTGTTGATAGAAGGACTCAAATATGTGATCATCAAGGTCGGTGTTCTTGAACATTCAGACTATTTAAGGAACTGAGTATCTTATCAAATCCAAATTATTATCTCTAGTCTCTTCATCAATCCTGCGAAGCTAAGTATGAAGCAACTATCTGGCAAGAAACACCAACGAAAGACATTGAACCACAACTGTTAGATATCGTTAGATATCGTGGGAGGTCGTTAATACACAGCTCAGCCGTTTAAATTATAGATGCACTCGTTATCGGAAATTATAGATGCACTGGTTATCGGGTCCTCCTTGAGGAACGTTGCATAGGTATTTGACAGATAGTTCAATGTCCTTCGTGGTATCGGATAGGGAAGAAGTAATTTTGTGCCAGACTATGTCCGGACTCGTATAGTATCAATTAATAACAATTATTCGTATTTGATATCTCCGGTTTCGTAAAAGGAGTCAATGTTTAAAAACACCGCCTACAGTTCGCCAAGTGATACCTACTATTTATTACACAGTTCTGATTAACGTTTCCGATTCTTCCACACTATTATATTAGATTCTGTAGACATTGTTCCGGAGAACTCCCCAGAAGAATTAATCGATAGGTGTCATATCTGGCGACCGAGAGGTTCAATCAATAGGACCATTTGTAGCAATCTACCTATTTCGAAAAATAGACTGTCGTGTGATTCTCGATTTGAGAATATTAATTTCTCACCTTCTACAAGGAAAGTTATAAACGCATTATTGTTGAGGATAATAAGAATATCAAAATATATTTTTCATGGAAAATTTGAGAACGCGAGTGTCAATATTCTTTTTTCTCAGTATTGCGATGGCGGTGAAAAAGTGCCACTAGTTTGCCAATTCGATTGAATTCGTAGGGTCAATAATAGGGGAGTTAACAATGGTGCCGATCTATTTTAGATCAAGCTGTATAATTGTTCGAATTAACATGTTGTCTCCTATTTCAGAAAAGTCCAGGAGCTTTAGCATATGCTTATAATTTCTACAAAATAGGTTCTTTATTCAAACTGTTACTATTTTTTAGGGTTTCACTTAATCCCATGATGATAAAAAGTGATTGTATCAATACAATTGGTATTTTTGTTGACAAATACTTTTCAGAGAACAACTACTTCCCCATGTCATCTTTGAATAATACCCTTCAGATTCTTGGCATTGTTTTTTCACGAAAAATAGTTTGCAGTGTTATCTGAAACGTGGCCAGAGTATGTTTCGATACGGATGGGGAAACACCTACATACCGATTGTATGGTTATTAGCAATCATGAACCAATTTCATTGAGAAATAGTTGTGACTCAAGCCTAGAATTTCAAATAGGAACTCCTGAAGTAGATTTTCCATTTTTTTTCTCCATTATCAAATTGTTTATATATCTGAATACTTATATAGTAATTTCAACTTTTGCGTTTTTTGTTCTTCGTCAAACCTTCAACTTTAGTTTGTCTTGATCACTCATTTTCTACGTCATATCACAACAGAACTGATAATAAAATAAAATTTCCAAAATGTTAACGGTGATAGTTGATTATGCTTTGAAAGCGGCATTTCTGAAAAAAATCTGATTGCATGATAAATGAATTTCGAATATTTTTGCTCAAACTGGAACACACTATACTGAAAATATGAAATTTACTATTCTATATCTTATGTTTGATTCTGATGATAGAGTTTTGAAGAATGTTAAAATGAGACCGACAAACCAAAATAATTTGACATGAACATAATATTTTCGAATTAAACTCTGTGAAACATTTTTGTATTCTGACGATGAAATGAAATCTTGTGTTTCATTGATACTGATGAAAATGTTCTGGAAAAAACCCATAGTTGTATTCAAAATGTTTATGCTTTGCATCGGGGGACTGTTGCCTTAAGGCTAAATATGTCATCTATCTGAAAAATATTACGTTTCATGAAAAGGTATCAGCTAATATCATGTATGAATATTCCATTAAATAACTCAGAAGTTAACAAATGGCCAACCTTCTACATAAAACGATCTGGAAAGTTGTTTTCGAGATATTCAATATTTAAGTTGGAAATCAAATCAAGTTCTCATATTTTGAAGGAATCTGACATTATTCAGCAGTGTTATTCAGCAATTCGCTTTCGTAACTTAAAGATTTCTTTTTCCTTTAATACATCTTGCATACATTGTTTTGTATTTAACGATATTTCTGTCGCAAATTCCATAGCTAGAATTGATGTCAATTTGAGAAATATAATATATATATCACATACATGTCAGGAATTCTATTCCTATGGCTTCATATGGTCATGTTAAGGAAAAAAATGAAAGATCACATATTGTGATTGTAATTCAAATTTCAAAGCACCAAAAGTCATTCATTCACTAGAGAACTATACAGAGACAAAGACAAAGTTAACGTTTTCCCACAAATGAGACACCTTTACATATTTGCACTGCACTGTTTGGAACTTCCAATAGAATAATGAATCACTGAAGTTGGACCATTATTTTCAACATCTCCACATCATTTTCAGTCACCAAGTGATCATAGAATTCGCCTTTTGCTGCTCAACACACTGTGCTTGTGCTAATCGTATGCAAAAGGGTTCAAGAAGTAATTCTTGTTGTATTCGCAGTCTGTAGTCCCGCTCTGATTGGAAATGTCTACAGGTTATGACGACAAAGGACAACTCTGCCCGCTTTATAATTTTTTATTTTTAGTCGATCTACAGGAAAATCAAAGGTAAACTTCAATTTTTTTCTGGATTTTTGTCTTAGACAAAAACACTTTGAATCAAATACTAGAATATTAGGAAATTCATTAATCGATCAGAACTTCTTCCAATTGATTTCCTCTTTGGAGTTGTTGGCTGGAAATGACACTTTTGATGGCGACGAAAATGTTCGAAGTGCAACATAGCAGAACATTGTTGAATGTAAGGTGATCTACACTCTATGGTATCGGCAGAGATATCCAACTATGGTTGAAACGTGACTGAACAATGACCACAGTATGTACATTTTTTTGTAGACGTGAGCCAACAAAATTAACTACAATCTTTTAGTTCTCCGACCCCAAGATTCCCGGACATAGTTGTTAATGTAAAACCTCCAGCAAGTATTCTTAAAACTCCTAAGTATCTTGCTGTTATCAGTAAAATAGGATTCGAACTTTTGAATCTGAAGTTTTAATGGAACTGTATCAACTACACGATGTAACGAGTCATCTGATCATATTTCTTTCATCACCTCTGCGGAAGCACTAATCATATAATCCATCTTGTGTTTGATGAACACTGGATAACACGATATGGTTGGAACGATGGGTGCCTCTGTCATTCGGAAACTGTGATGACTCTAGTTGGAACTGCTTGATGCTGAATTGAAAAGAGATATGGTAGATCTTGTGCCTTATTGAGATTTACTGTGTTCGTTCATTATTTGTGGATTAGATTCGTGAATAATGAATTGAGGCATATTGGGCTGCAAGTACATACAAGACTTTAGGAGTTTGAATGGGGCAAATTCTGTTATTGAGTTAAGTTTGATCATTCTCCAAAATATGGTCACTCAGTGACCTAAACACGTATCGATTTATTGAAAATAGTGGTTGGTTGGTCAGTGTATTCACCTAAACATGTACTTACAGATAAAAATGGTGAAGTGAAGAGGAATTCAATAAAAATATGATTCATAGAAATATTCGAACAGTGTTTTGAGATGCAAAAGCTATTTTATATGTATGAGTTGAATTTTGCGTCTGATACCTTCCATGGGACTTGATATTTTGAAGAAATATATCATGAATATATACACTGAATATTTCACCTTCGGATCTTGGTAACGATTTCAATGACAGATTACGTTTTTTCTCAACATGACCTGGAATACATCCAACCATAAATAGCCAATTATAAATGGTATTCATGTTGTAGTGGTTGTTCAATCCCAAACAACTTCACAAGAAATCGGTGAAAGTTTTCCCCTTTAAAATTATTTCCATGTTTCTGAAGAACGTTCATAATTGAAAGTTACGTCCCTCTCGGTTTCTTTCATCTTTATTTCAGCAGGTATGTATCTCGGAACAAAGGAGATTTATAATGACATTTATTAAACGAAAGGCGAAAGATGAAAGGATAAAGAGTAAGAATTAATTCTCATTTCTGAATTGAATTTAATATAATACGATCACGCAATTTTCTAGCAAATGAGGATTTTCTATACAGCGTCCAGTAGAATTTTCCAAACGAATGGAAAAATATTAAGTAGAAGTTCAAAAAAATGTTATTCCCCACTGGAACTTCTGCATCTTTTCAAATTCAGAATACGTTTGCCACGCATGTACAATTTACAATATTTTTATTGATAAGACCTTTTTAGATTGAAACTTTTCAAACAATATACAATATAAAAATTTTAATAATTCATCCCATGTTTTTTCGTGATACAGAGATTCTATAGAAAAAGCCACATCCTCACCAAACTTGAACTATAACTTTGTATTCATTCTGTATTCACAATCCAACTATGTGGTATATGTTACATGGTATGATATATATCGGGAATAAAAAATAAGGGGATTACTTACCCCTATTCTCTACCCACTCTATATAGAAAAGTAGATTTATTTCGGACAGGACTTGGTTATCAATTCTGAGTCTAGTTGATGAATGCTTACAGAATCCTCACAAGTAGGATTTGAATAACCAATTCAAATAATATATTTTTTCTACTCATCTATATGAAAATGATAATTTTTCAACCGGATACACTACATGAAAGTGACAGTTTTCCACTATAGAGATGAAAATGAAGCAAATAAACATTAGTATGCGACCTCATGGGACTATACTAAATACAATTTGATGGATTTTTGACACTAATGATAATAAATCTCACTACTTGGTACTTAAATCAGCAAACGAACGTCACTTTGTTTGACAGTTTATGAACATTATCATGATTATATCGTATGGTTCCCAGTAAACTCAGGTGTCCATCTAAAGAATCAGGCTTTCCACCTGGCCAAGAAGATGTCAGGAAACCACTAATTGGGACAGAACTCTTCCAAGGACTACGGCTAAATTTTCTGCCGTAGTACGACAAGCCGTTATAATTATTCAAAAGCAGTCCATCATCCCACCATGTAGCATAACGCGACGAAAATAATTTAGAAAAACGAGAGAGGTGGAAGGTAACTCACCGGAGAGGACTGTGGACTGTGGTGTTGAATCCGGATCTTTTGGACTCTGTAGATGATGGTTGCCGGTAGGCCTACCTTTTGGATCTTCCGCTAGTTTTCTTGTTTCAGTTCTGTTGCAGTTGATAAGTTCACCAGATGTGTTCTTTCGTACTACCTTTTAATCAATTCGATAAGCACTTTCTAAACCCAACGAAAATGTTCTTTTCATGTAAAAACACGATCGAAACCTTTTGCGACACCTCAACGCGGAAGCCATAGTCAAATTCGAATTCTTCTCTCTCTCTCTCTATAGCTTCCTCCTTCAACCGTCTCAGACCCGCGCATTCGCAAACATTAAATCGCGGATTATCGCCGCAACCGACAAATCAATGGATAATTTTCAATAGATATACCCGATTTAAGCATTAACGCTAATCACACATGGGAATCAACTATGAGTCATAATAATACAATATTATAACAACATATATATATAGATATATATTTATATACATGTTATCCAAACAAAATGATAATTCTGAAAACAAACAATGAGGACGAAACACACCAAGTAGCTCCCATGACCAGAACTACTATTTTAACAGAATGGTTTGGATAAATCCTGTGGATTTTAAAGATTGAATATCTCTGGATTTAATGATAATCGTTTTCCTTGGAGCAGAAATCTGTTTATGGCATATTGTCCAGAAAATGGGAATAGAGCACTTCCCATTCTCCATACTCAATAACCCCCATAGCATAAGGCAATGTTGTTAAGTCTATATCGTACGAGTATCATATGATAGTATAACAGTCGGAGTTCGTATTTTTGGATAATCCAAGTCCTCATTCGCCTCATTTCGTTGGCTTATCCTTGAGTAGCTGCAAAAGGACTTCAATCTTCGCAGCTTTGATGTGGGCTATTGCTCTCTTTGGTGTAAAAGTTTGAGTCATGCCGTTCAGTGTCAAATACGAGATCCAGATTTTTCTTGTATCCACGGGTTTTCCTATGTGAAACGGGAGATGTAAAGGAGAAGAGGGTTGAGGAAGTCTTCCTGAAACCCATTTCTGAGAGTAACCTGCTCTGTTTGGACTGACCTAACCAGATTTTATGATGAAGCGAGATCTCCGGAGTAGCACCAACTGTCGAATGCAATTCACCATTGGATCGGATACCGCAAGGTATTTGAGCCACTGCATGATGATCTCAAGCGATATACTTTTCGATAATCAATCCAGGCCATCGGAAGTCTTACATGATACATCTGTCGAGGAGCAGATTCTTCTTGAAGTAATTATTATTATTATTATTATTATTATATTACATCATTTGAAGGGTACAGGGAAAAAACCAGCTGAGTCCATTTGAAATTGCGGTAGCTTCACCATTTGGTGGAAAATGTTCTATTTTCTCTGAAGGATCAAGCGGTCAGGAGAATAACCAGACAAGTCACAAGTTTTATGTTGTCAAATTCCTAACTTAGGTCACTGATTTGGTACAAACTTATAATGAATTTTCATTTGAAAATGCCAATAACTCTTATTTTTTTATTTTTCCCTGTACCTTTAATTTTTTCCATCAGGTAGTACAATACTCGTAGCGCTGCGTTATGCCTGTGGATATAGGCTGAGAACGTCTGAAAAACAGGTACTCAGGGTATACGTAAAATGTTATAGATGACGATAAATGTATAGGATGTATGTTTGGAATCGCACGTTGAAAGTGAGGACTCTCGTCGTTCCCAGCTCGCACAAGTCTTCTGAAAAATTATGAGGGTTACAACTAGATGACGGTTAGAAAAAATTTCAGAACAGTTAGGCAGAACTTAAATTTGTTCACCATCTTTCATGGAAGTCGAGGACGAGTTGACTTGGAATCACAGCTATCTGGTATCCATATTTTCACCTCTAGAGAGTTTTTTTAAATATAATTGTTGGGTATTATATAGAATAACGGATGTGTTGCTTTATTTCTGTTATCCCAGTCTTGTAGAGCCGTTTTTGTGTGCCCCTAATTGTTCCAATATTGTGCCCTTATTTCCAAAAGTATCACTCTCATAATCCATTTTCATCCTCCAAATCCATGTTCTCGGCTATTTCCTCTATCTCACGTTGTGTAAGGGGTCATTTTATATGAAAATCAACCAGTTTTTATAACTCTAAAAAAAGGAAAAAGTACACCGCGTATTTATAAAAAAAAAATAAAAACACATACCAAGCGGGAATGTTACCCATAAGTTCGAATAAAAGATTTAGAGTAGGATTTTTGGACTCGGGGTCCTTAAGCGACTTCCCTTAGGGTTAAGAGCCAGTTTGACTTTTGAGAAAAAAGTAATTTAAACGACCATTCACAAGCATTTCTTCACTAACCAATTTTATAAATTGTCATCTAAAAAACTTAATGAATTGTTGTTAAAATTGATATTTCCGTCAACCAGCTGCACACCCTTGAGAGTACAACCCTCAAAACACACCTTTTAACGTGTGATGCCATGCACGAGACCGATGACCATGCTGGGAATCGAACCCATGACCCTTTGGTTAAAAGACCAGCGCTCTACTATCATGACCATCACGGCCCATAACGAAATAAAAGAGCTTATTTACTTTCATATCCGAATAATGTCCATCCGAGGAAAATCTTGAAATTTTATCTCTTTCAAAAGTCAAAGATTTCTTTAGGGCGTAACCGCTCGCCTCTCGTTTGAGAAATGCCATTAATTTTGGACACTTGATATCAATATTTTCCCTGACGTTTATTACTGATCGTAACATACTATATTTGCTCCATAAAGTTGATGGTTTCAAATATCTTGCTCACTGCGAAAAAAATAATAGGGTTGCGTCTTTGGAGACTTTTTTCACTCCGCACTCTCCCAACTATTTTTTTCATATTGCTGTCTCGATTCATCAGAAAGACGATGCATTGAAATCAATTTTGATTCTTCAGCGAGATCTTCTAGCAGGTCGTCTCCGCTGGAAGGGTGTGACAGCTTGTGACAACTGTTGTTTTTATTACCGAAATAATTGCCATAGCAACAAAGAGTTGTCAGCACGATGACGACGCGACGCAACACTTACTTTATATTCCACAACTTTCTGCAGACTATATACATACCTCAGGAGAAAAATGCTTTTTCTCTCGCGAATATAAAACTATCTGCGAGAGGAATAGCATTATTTTCTTCTCTTGGTATATTAATAGCTATTTTATTCCACATCGTCTGGGTAAGAAGAATGGGAATATTTGAATGGTGTATTTTGACTATGAGAAATGAAATTTCAGAGGAAAATTCATCAATTCCTCAATTTTTTGAATAATTAATCAATCTGGCCGATTTTTGTGCTTGATGAAACCGTACTGAGCCAGGCGCATCAGCCACGTGCTGCATATTTCGAAATTTCTCTCATGCTTCCGTTCACACACTCACTTGCCAATATCCTACTTTCTAATCGATTCTTGACCCTATGCGATCGGTATTTCCTATTCCCTTTATTAGTTTTCTATAGACTTCCGTCCTCAATGTACATCCAATCATCACGTGCTCTCGCTGTCTATGATTGATTTTCATTTCATCATTCATTTGATATTCTATTCAGCTATGATATAGCAGCATGTTACGCTAGCGCCGTATTTTAGAAGCTTTCAGCTCCATACTCCATTAACTCCCCGGGGATTCTTTTCTATTATCCAGATCGATGTCATCCGAACGACTACTAAAATCATGAAATTTTATGGAACTTTTATTGAATGGAGTTTTGATGAGTTTTTTATGCCCTCAATTAGGTTGGGATTGTTTCGCCCGTAGGTAGAATCCTACGTTTAAAAAAGATTTTTAGTCCCTGTTGCAATTTGTGAAACATGCATTTTTATTGTGCAGGTGAGGTCATTATTTAAGCTTATACAGTGTCCACCACTCTGATGGATGTTTGTTTTTGCATATCTGACGACTAGAAGATTCGTTGCGACTTTTTTCCAAGTCACCATTACTTTTGGAGACACACCTTTCTTTCTTCGAAATCAAGCCTCTCTTCGAATTCTCATGGATCAGCTTCCTATTCATACTCAATTTCTAGCAAGTACTTTGGACAACGGTGGGAGCAGGTGGATATATTCAGATTTCTCGAAAGCTTTCGATCTACCATGTATTACTACTGAATAAATGGATTCAAGTCTACTGATATATCAGCTTCATCTGGTGTTCCACAGGGATCAATTCTGGGGCCTCTTTCGTTCACCATCTCCATAAATGACATCTGCCTGACTCTGCAGTCTGATATCTTATTATATGCTGACTATTGTAAAGTAAAATGCCTATGCATTACATAGCACATATTTTTCGACAGTTTCAGCATTGTTTTTGTCTTTCATCCAAATACTAACTCCCCCATACTTTGAAGTGGGCCTACAATAAAATGTAACTAACTTGTAATTGTTAATCTTTGACAAGTTCAAATGGTCTACTTTTATTCCAACTTCAGTTAAAAACAAAATATTGACATTTAAAATTCTGAACTGTATTCTATTCTATTTGTAATTTCTTGGTTTTCTGACTCAGTTTTAGTATATTCAATTTAGGAAAAGTACAACAAACACTTACACAAAATGGAGTCTCATGTGACATGCGCATCATGAGCATGGACGAAAATCATGTCTAGATTCTGTCATAGCGGAAACAAAACTGAAATTTCAAAATCAGATGAGTACCATTTAGGTTCAATTAAATAATTTCATTAAAAAATTTAATACAACAGTAGAAAATCAACAAGAAAAATAATTAATCTGCGCTCCGGGGCAACTTGAATGAATACGGTGGAGCATTCACATTTGCAGCTGCAGGGAAACCCGAAAAAATTCTGCAACACCACATCTGAAGACTTGGAAATATTTGAAGAAAAACTTCTGGAGATGTTCATCGATTCAGAATTATCTGATTTTCTGTAAAATATGATGAATGGTGTCTCCAGAGGCTACATTTCGAAAGAATGCATCCTATTGACGAAATTATCATCAAATTTGTACCAGTTCGTTCTGTCTTTTGCTAAAGTGGCCACAATCAGCTCCAGAACCGCAGTGAACGAAGACTGCATAAAGATCATAAAGACAGTCAGATAGGTCTTCTAGCTTGATACGTCGTAATAATTTGATACTTCTGTGAGTTGCTGAATCATAACTGAAGAGTTTCAGAGTTAGGATCAGATTTGCAGGTGCTTCAACTATAATATTCATTATTTTATAGCTGTCGGTCCATATTCGACAATACATTCGACAATACATTTGACCATCACCTGTTAGTGTTTGGTTCTCAGGTGATGAACGAGTAGGTTCTGCACGGACTGGATTTCCGAAAGGTTGGGAATCGCGAGCTCTAATTCAAAAAAATCACTGAAGTTTCCGCTATCCATACTGCATCTACTACAACATAAAACTGTAGGGATTTTCCCTCCAAAAGACATTTGTACTGATGAAGTTATATGCTCTGTGCCATCAGAGAGTCCAAGAACATCAAATTAGTTATTCTCCTGCTAAGTGCAGGAAAACCAAAAATTCGGAACTATCTTGTTGTCCTGACGAAAAACTTGTTGGCTCCAAAGACTCTATGAAATCATGCGGAGAATAAGAATTCAGCTCCGAGAACAACTGAATTTTTTTATTATTGATGGTTAATATATCGTCTCTGAACGATTCTGTCATAAGTGGCGCTTGTAAAACGCTTTTCATATAAGTATTTTCCAAATCATTCAACCCAACTTTGCTCCCGTGACTTCCAAGGTGATTTGTAGACTCATCCAAAGACTTTACTGGCAAAATAGAAACAGCAGCATCTTCAATCAAACCATTCTGAACGCAGTAATCAATCCCTCCTAGTGAAGTGGAATCTTCTAGAGGGATTGATTTTGCTCTTTCTTGAAGTATTGGATTTTGGATTTTGGACTCTTCTGAAAAAGAAGGTGGATCAACTATCAATGGTTTATCGTGAATTGAATATTCAAAATGCACTGAATTCTGATTCATCCGAAGAGATTTCGCTCTTTTAATGGAATGAGGAAAATATAGAATTATTTCCAAACAATATGAAGGAGAAAAGTTCCAAAAACCTAAGCAGCATCACCACGTTGGATAACAATGCTTATTCTCTCTATCAAGAAAGTAGTTGAACGATAATTCTCCGTTGCTTCGCCTACTCTTCATCTGATATCGTGAATAAATGACAGAGATTCATGACCATTAATACCGAAAGTTTCAACAGCTACTGGACAAAACCAATAGTTATTACTAAGATTCTGGTTTATTTACCGCTTCAACTTCTCAGCGGAAATTGATGCGAGCTTAGAGCTTTCAATTATTTACCCGAAATGGCGATGAACCGCTTCTTATCCAATTGATCAAACATCCAAATAGAAACGTTCATCGAATAGTGATTAATCGATCACCGATTCATCTTTCAAGACTGAAAGAAAACAATGAATATATCATATCCCCGAGCCAGCGCAACGCCTACAAATTATTCGTGCAAACGGTGCATTATGTATACCACGGAGCAGCTTTCCATTACAATTTAGAGCTCGTCTGACAGCTGATTGATTGATGTAAATGATTTTCCAACCACGGCACCTACATCCGCGTATGATTGACTCGAGTTCGCTCCGTGTTTGAATTCCTCGTTGCTCGAAACACATCTGGAAATTCTAATCAATGAAGCGGAAGACTGCATCTGCTCGTAATTTGATTGGGGACATGCTGCTGATATTGGACTGAATTCGCTATTGTGTTGAAAACGGAATGGGTGATGATTCAGAAAATAAAAGGGGGGATCCCAACGGGTTTTCACTTTCTTGGATAATGGATTCGAGTGGGAAACGGATACACTTTCTGGAAAATTCAAGGTTTCGAATTGTTATTTCTGGTGTTATTATAGAATTATATTGTGAGAAACGCTTCGGCAGGTAGAATTTCAATTTAAATCGAATACGATTAGATCAGTTTGGGCCTTCCGAGCTATAAGCTTATTCACTGCGACCTTTTCAGATCCATTATAGTCCAGAAATATTAGTTTTCACCTCGGAATAAGAGATAGTCAGCTATCAGCTTGAATAAACCTTTATTTTGGCACTGTCAAACTTGTCTCAAAACCTACTCATCGTTGGGGATTGAATTCTCTACAACTTTTGTTTAAATATTTTTTTATATCTTGAACCATTTTCGATATGAAGGGCAGAGCGCGCGCAATATTTATAGTATCATTCGAGATATAAAAAAAAATGTAATAAGAAAAATTTTTGAACAGCAGTTGTAGAGAATTTAATCCTCTATAGTATTTTTAATAAATACCAATAGCATAAAATCCATAGGAAACGAGATATTTGCAATGAATGTGTGAAAAATCGTTTTTTTTTACTTTTGCACAGAGAGAAATAAATCATCTACACAATTGTGAATAATTTCGACACAATTTGTTTCCAAAAAGTTGACAACACCAATATGTTCATTATTCTTTTATAATATTGTGTTAGAGTTATTGTGTATAATAAACGATACACTTCAGTGTTTAATAATAAAGAATAGTTCTGTTAAATGTTATCAACCAATATTATATCGGGTGGCTACGGAAGTATTGCCTACGGAATATCTCAGTTATTGTATGAAGTAGGTTTGTGAAATTTGGAGCGTCGATATAATGACATAAGAGCTAGAATTTGAGCATATTGACATGTCGAAGTTAACTTCCGGTCTGACCGGAAGTAACATCAACTTTCTTATTTTAAATGGAAACCCTATTTTTTTCTTTTCGCTTTATTCAGCATTCAATTCCGTTTCTAATGACATATCACAAGTTGGTATCTAACCAGAAACTAGATCAGAAAAAAATTATTATTGAAATTCACCGAGTAGGCCGTGGAAGCAAAATGAAAGCCAAATATTGAAAAGTTGGCTATGGAAACCATACGTCACTTGATAACAGTTGCTACTACTGTGATATTTTATTTTCATTCGTCGGCGTTATAAAAAGCTGCCAAAAAAAATATTGGAAAAATTGGGAAAAAAATAATACTCTGTAGGTCCATAACTTAAATAGGAACATACAACTTTTTCTTGCCTGTACTATTCAGCATAACCATTCCTTTCTAATGATATAATAGAAAGTAATTTTTTGAAATAAAATACCAAAAAATCCAATTATTATTCTTCAAATAACAAAACAGATTATCGCCATACGCAAAAATAACATTAAAAATAATGTGGAATGATAAATTATATCCTGTAGGTTCTAGGTTAAATAGGAACATAAACGTACTTGGTCTGTGCCATCGTCCATAGATATTCTAATATCTACCCATGGACGATGTTTGTGCTATTCAGAATAATCATTCCATTGCAATAATCATTCGAACCAAAATATTAACAAGTAGGCTGATTAAGATGTATTTTGGAATGAAACAAAAAAGAAACGAGAGCTCTCACGAACGCTGCTATCCATATTATTTTGTCGTTCGAAGTAGTGTTTTTGATTCTGCCATTTTAAAAGGGTTTGGAAATCGAAATCAGTTAGTGGAATATTCAAAAAATGCCTCGTTATTCACGAACCGAACAAATTGACATGCTTCTCATTTATGGTGAATTTTTAAAAAATTCTTATGCCGCTGAACGATTGTATTTAGAGCGATATCCAGGGAGGCAGCAACCGTCAAGAAGGTATTTCCAGTGGCTTGAAGAAAAATTAAGAACTGAGCCTGATGTTCACGAAGACCAAGAAGCATTTGTTATTAATGAGGAAACTGAAATTAATGTATTAGCTTTAGTACAATATGATAGCACAATTTCCTCAAGGCAGATTGGCGCCGAATTAGCTATAAGTAAGGACTCTGCTAGGAAAATTTTGAAAAAACATCGATTTAAATCCTTCAAGTATCAGTTGCATCAACATTTGTATGAAAATGACGGTGAAAGGCGCCTGGAATATTGTAATTGGTTTCTTCGACAAAATTCTGAGAATCACCTATTTAACTATTATATCTTGTTTACGGACGAGTCAAGATTTACAAACAATGGATTATTTAACAGGAATAATACAAGGTAAGTACTGTACTTTATTTGGATTATTGTCGATAGTCGAAGTGTAAAGTGCTAAAAGTGTGAACGGTTTTTTGTTTCAGGTACTGGGCGATAGAAAACGAGCACCGGTTTCGACAAGGTGGCTTCCAGGAGAGATTTGGTGTGAATGTTTGGGCAGGAATAGTTGGAACTCATATTGTTGGCCCCATTCTTTTTCAAGGCCAACTAACCGGAGAGAGATACTTTAATTTTTTAACGAATGAAATTTCGGAATTCATTAACAACCTACCAGCGGAAATAACTGAGAGAATGTACTTCCAGCAAGATGGCGCCCCTCCGCATAATTCAAGAATAGCGAGAAATTATCTTCAAAATCGCTTTCAAGAGAGACTTATAACAACCCATGGTCCAGTCAGGTGGCCACCAAGGTCACCTGATCTTAATCCGTGCGACTTTTTTCTATGGGGGCATCTTAAAAATAGGGTGCATTCCACACAGCCTACAACTCTACATGAGCAAGAGCTTTCCAAGATATCACGCCCCAATTGTTCAGAAACGTTTTACATGAAAATATCACCAGAGTCAATAAATGTATTGACGCTGAGGGAATGCATTTCGAACATTTGTTTTGAATTTATTTTATCTTTAATCCTATCAATTTGAATTTTTTTTTTCGATAAATCTGTTTTTTTGTTATTTGAATAATAATAATTGGATTTTGTATTGTTTTTTTCCCAATTTTTCCAATATTTTTTTGGTGGCTTTTATAACGCCGACGAATGAAAATAAAATATCACAGTAGTAGCAACTGTTATCAAGTGACGTATGGTTTCCATATCCAACTTTTCAATTTTTGGCTTCTATTTTGCTTCCACGGCCTACTCGGTGAATTTCAATAATAATTTTTTTCTGATCTAGTTTCTGGTTAGATACCAACTTGTGATATGTCATTAGAAAGGGAATTGAACGCTGAATAAAGCGAAAAGAAAAAAAAAATAGGGTTTCCATTTAAAATAAGAAAGTTGATGTTACTTCCGGTCAGACCGGAAGTTAACTTCGACATGTCAATATGCTCAAATTCTAGCTCTTGTCATTATATCGACGCTCCAAATTTCACAAACCTACTTCATACAATAACTGAGATAGAAGAATCAATAGAAACTAAATGTTTTAATTTTAAAACAAAACAACTTAGGTTCTTTTGTAGCACCGCCTTGTGCATCTTTACTTGGTACACACAAAATATATAAAATTAATCAGTATGTTGTGGGACTGATGTCAACAACTTGTGTACTGTTTTTGTATGAATTGTATAAGAATGATAAACATGAGATGTAGGAAAGGGCAACAATTTGTGCACTTAGCTTATACAAATTGTGCAAGTATTGTAAATATATGGTGCAAAAAATTTCACACACTTGTGTAATTGTCACACATGAATTGTGTAAGTACATTGTACATATTTGTGTACAAAGCATGTACAAATTTTATAGGTAATATTTATTATTTCAACAAAGAATGATACACTGTTCAGAAATCATAACATGTTTGTGTGTCATTTTCTGTATTCTGAGGTACCTATACCCTTCATATTCCAAAAGATTGAAATAAAATGAAATTTTATTCAAATAATGTTTATTGCATCGAACAGAACAAATAACAATAACTGAATTATAAACTCTAGGTATAAATACGAGGAACAATATCATTTCAAAAAACATAAACACTCTTCCTCATTATTTTACAGCAACATTTTACTGAGGCACACTTGGTTACAGTTTGTTATTTCGTAACAAATAATCCACTTCTAGTCTATGATCATCATAATAGGCCACCCTGTATTACTCATAGCGAGTAGAAATCAGTAGTTTCCAATTGATTCAATAGATTTGACAAGGCACATTACCAACAATATTTTCAATCTTGTATAATTTGTTATTCCCATTCTCAAATTTTTCAACTTCAAAAGCAAAGTGATATGAACTACATTTTTGTTCACCGTGTACCTACAAACAAACCAAATGAATTTTCATTACTGAATGCAGTATCGAAAAACCTTCAAGTATCACAAGACCTATATTTCAATTTATGAAAATCATACATAACGTCACCACGTCAAAACCGGTGACATAACCTCTTTAGAATATACATTTACAAATCGTTTTTCTCAAAAGCGCATTGCTTGCGAAATATCGAATTTGTTCCAAAATATTGTATTGAAGATTTGGCGCGTAGAACACAATGAAGCATCGATTTAAGGCGATTCCTAGACAAAGAACTGAAAGTAGCACCAGACTTTTTTCCAAAAGTAGGTGCTAAGGTACCTAAATTTTTATCCCCCTTTTATAGCCCTCATCAAACGTTTACAAATTACAAACTATATATATATATGTAGGTAATTTTGTAGGTTTCATGTTATTACAAGAAATGGGAAGATAATACTGCTTTTCCAGCCATTATTGCACAAAACAGTACGAAACTTTTGAATTCCCGCTCATTCAACATTGCGGCTGCGCATGCTCTTGTAACATGATGAAAAGGCCTATTTGTTTTACCCAATTGAATTTAGACTCTGTCATATTAAGTTGAAAGAGACGTAAGAGACAAATTTTTGGGAGGCGGGAATCATTCATAGTTTTTATTTCAGTCAACCATGAGAGGGCACACCTGAATACCATGAGACTCAATTTTGTTGACGAGGTTTCCAGTCTGACAACAAAATCAGGGGTATTTTTAGCTAAGCAAAGCAGTCTCTTGAAGAAGGCGACCTGAATTATTCCCAACATCCTGCTGAAAACTACGATTTTGTTTTTTTTCCGTGTTTACAGTTAGATCATTTTCATGGGCGTATTGTGATAAGATTGTCAATTTGCGCTGTAAGTCTATTTGAGAGTAGTTCAGAATAACAAGATCGTCAGCATACAGCAGCAAGTTCAGATCTCTACTTCCAGATATATTGACCCCGGCACACCCCATATTTTCAAAATAAATCTCAATATCAGATATGAACAGTGAAAAGAGCATTTGGCTCAAAGGTTCGCCTTGCAAAACACCACTGGAAATATCGACATATGAGCTTCATCATAAATTTGTTTTAATATCCGTGAGTATTTAGAGCTTATACCGAGTTCATACAGTTTATGCCAAATAAGGTAATTTATTAATAGAATCGAAGGCTCTCTTGAAGTCTACGAAAGCTGCAAATACTTTCCTTTTTTAAGACGTAAATTGATTTGTACGGTGGAACTTAGCATGAAAATGATATCTTCACAGCCGCGGTGAGCTCTAAACCCCGATTGGCATTCTGGAATAATTTCATGATTGGTACAGGTATTGATAGACGGTTCAGTAGTACTGAATGCAATTGATGAGGGCGATACCTCGGTAGTATTCTGGGTGATCTTTTGGTCCTTTTTTATGCAGCATTGTTAAAATAGTCTTACACCAAGGAACTGGTATTATTTCAGAGCTAAAAAAAATGTTATTGAATAGGCTGCAGATATACAATAGCCAATTTTTAGGTGAATTTTTCAATAATTCATAAGGAACTCCATCACATCCAGGAGCTTTATGGTTTTTACATTTCTTCAAACAAGATATGAGTTCAGCAACCTCAAAGAGAGAGTCAAGAAATGTATCCCCTGCATCAAAAAAAAGATAGTTCGAGTGTAGTATTTTTTTGAAGTAAATGTCACTATAAAATAAATTGTTCCCACGCTTCTATAGATATTGTGCAGACATTTTTGTTTTTGAACTTGAATGAGTTGATAGTTTGCCAAAATGTTCTTTGGTCTTTCGTATTGGACAGTTTCTCATTTATCATGTTTTGATATTCTTTTTTCTTTTTAACGATTATCTTTCTGTATTCTCCTCGCGAGGTTAGATACTGGGTTCTATAGGGTTCTGTAAAATTGTTCTTTCTACATAAACCGAGGGATTATTAGTATTGTATTGTATTTTTTCGGCAATGTAGAAGTGCATAAATACTAAACAAATTGCCTTGCACAAATATTTATTGGACAATTGTGTGAAATATCTGCACAACTGTGTCTATACAACGTTGAGCATGAACCTACTAAAGCATTTTCTCTCTGTGTGACCTTGGAATATCTGTAGTCGCAGAAACCCTACAATAAGTAGGTTTTGAGACAAGTTTTAGGGTACCAAAATGAAGGTTCATACAGGTTTATAGCTGACTATCTCTCATTCCGAGATACTTGCTCTTATTTGAATAACGAAGGTGGACTATTAAGTGTAATCTTGTTATCGTTCAGAGTGTTTCATCTATCCTAGAGCTCCCTTCTCTCTGAAAGGACCTGCATAGCATTTTTTTTGTCAGGTCGATTGTACTCATATGTTTGTTGCTATTTGCTATATAGCGTTTGCTTTTCGAATAACACTATTTTTGCAGTGAATTCTTTAACGCCAATACATCAACAACCATCAATTTGCCAATAGAGCAAAATTTCGCCGCATTAGGTAATACTGCTTTTAATTAGATTCCGATTTACTGAACACTTTCCATTATCTTAGTTGATATTCAAATTACCGGCCTGCACAATTAATAAGTTAATTGGTAAGTTTGATAAATTAATTTCGAGTCTACCTAAACATGAATTCGAACACTTAACTCTTTGTGGTAATATCGCATCATCTGCCTGAACAGTTTTCAATGATGAAAATAGGCAATCTCCAAACTTTTGGCATGCTTCAAAGAAAACACAATGTGTTTATACCAACAAAGAGTAATTTTCATCAACTATAAATGCAAGCTGTATAATCATAGTTTAACAATAAATATTAGCAACTAGTTCTGATTGAAATGAATCAGTACTTACTTCTAAAATAAACCGGAGATACGCATATATTTTTATAAGAAAAATCATTAGTTTGGCTTTTATTAACTAATTGGTTATCAGGTGTTTTGTTTTGAAACTACGCTTATTCATAGATAAAATCACTATTTTTCTCAGTTTGCTCCACGATAATCGTTTGAACAACAGTCACATGTAGGTTTATGTTGATCAAGATGATAATTTGTTAAACATGCTATATTTCTTGCAAAACTGGATTTCAATAACCTTGTTTAACAGTGGATGTTAATTATCCGAAACAGTAAGGGATGAAGAAAACTTTTTTCACCCTCGCTTTTTATGTAGATTAGTTCTTTGTAGTTGATACACTCTGTGACATGTTAACGACTCGTTACAAAAATCCACTCTTAGGCCTTATAATGAGCTATACGAGATTCATTTATTTTAATTTTAATGAGTTGGAGGTTCACGATAAGAATTTTCTGATCTGTATCAAAGTATGTTTCAGTACTTATATCTTGAATGCAAAATGTTTTTTGAATGCTAAGTCATCACGTCATCGTTGATATACTTTTATCATATCAATATGGGTGGGTATGTGATTGAGATTAGTTGTGATTTCATCGAATCCATTCATTCATTGATTTTTATGTCATATTCATTGTACTACATACAAAATAATGATATGATTTTTATCTTGATCCATGATTTTGACAGCAGTAGTTACCATCTATTCGTGTTAGACACTCGAGTAGAACTTTGTTCACCCATAAAAATCGCCACTAGAGCTCTGTTGAAAATCGGATCGGAACTGCTAATACTTGCCCATATAAGACTCTTTCGAGACAGAATAAAATGGACGATATAACCAACTAACTGGACGCCGATGTCCTTGTAAGACTCTATAGAGCCAGAATAGTAGGTTTGTTTTGGTTCTGAAAATTATCAGTCCTGGGATGTTAGGATCTTGCGCTGTTGACGAGAAGTGTGCTCTTTAAGTTCATATTCGCTCACTTTTTCTCAACTGCGCATAATCCGGACGTCCCAGCTATAATGAACCAACTAACTATACGCCGACTAGGCTGACATCTTTCCTGTTGAAGTGCTCCCGTAAAGTTCATCATTATGCCAATGCCAACCATGTTGGCAAATCATCAGAACTTGATCGCAAACACCTTGTCTCTGGTGGTAGCAGTTCCTGGACACAGAAGGAACTACTGAATAAGAACTCTGCTTCGAAACAACATGTCTGACCTCTCTACAGGAAAAGAGTGTCATCTTCAAAAGCGAGCATTTTCCAACTGGAAGTTTACTTCATCGGAAATGGCCCAGTTCAATATAGAAAGAACTTCCTGCAGTCAATAGATTATCATCATGTCACACAGCCCAGCCCAGCAGTCATCAATGTTCTGAATTTTCATGTAATCAAACAAAAATGCATTGGGGGTACCTAGAGAAACTAAATGGACAAGGCAAGAATAATATTGGTACCTACTATAGGTTCCGGGACACCGGGGTTGAGGTTAATGAAATAGCAGACGTACTTGCAAGAAGATGGTGGGACCCAAACCCCTCAGCGGAATACCTACCAGCACAATTTTTGGTGAAAAAGTCATAACAAAATCCCAATACTGTAATCACAAGGAATGAGGCAAGCCAAGCACTACTGGAAAACCACAACCTGAAGATTTTAAATCACTGCACCAGTAAGAATACTCATAATGTTAACAGAAATTCTAACAGGGCACTCTCAATTAAAAAACTCGAATTCGTAAAAGAAGAGTGCAGATCAGATCTGAATGCATTACCCTGCAAATTCCGAGCAGAAGGGGACACAACAGACCTTTTAGGTCGCAGTGTATTGAGCCAGACGTTTAGTCTGTGGTCACTCTTGATCTATGACTTGCTAGCTATACCCTCGCTTTGGGAGATCGATCTGCGAGCATAAGCTAACAATCTGGTTTCAGTAAAGAATAAAAAATGTTAAGGGACAGGATATACTGAATAACGTAGCAGAATATGTAGCAAAACATGGAGCATGTCACCAAAATGTGACTATTGAACGACCACTGATCAGATATGGATCTGTAGTCTGGTGAAAAATGGCCCTTGCTAAAGTACGCGTTGATAACAACGGTCATTGGCTCCACACCAAAGGCAGTAATGGAAAGCTTTCTGGAATGACTCTCATTTCACGTAGTTCTAAAGAGAGAACAAGATATAGACTATATCAAACGGCCATTAGCTTGCCACAGGCGTGTGTCACGATGGAGGGCATAGAGCTTGGAAATGCACTCAGACATGTCAAAAACAATGAACTATCATAATTTTTACAATGTGATCTTTCCTGATAGGAAACACTTGGTCCAGAACGAATCTGACTGTGGGTTAATTTAATGTTCATTTACCAATGGTTCCAAAGATGTGGAAAGTATCCGAGTGCGAAAATACGGACTACAATCTAGAGTGAATCTAGAACAGTGGGGAACTATGGAGACACCATGTACAGGTTACATATACCAGTTTTACTTGCCTAGATAAGGAAACGAAATAGCGGAAGGCTTGGCAAAAGTGGGGGAAACAGAGTAGAGCACATCTCAGAGTTATAATAGGTATGATCACAGACCTATACATGGATGATGATGAAAAAAAGACTGGAAATAGTTCATGCACATGCTCTGCAACGGCCATAACCATATTTTCCACATCTGGCAATTCATTCCTTCAATGTATTTATTCATCAATTCCATTAGGAGATTGATAACAGAGAAATACAAACAGAGGGTACATGAGCGGGATCAATTCCTACATCTTCATTCAATAAAAAATCGTTATATTATAAAAACTTTTCTGCTGAAATTTAAGCAAACGTGTTTGGGTTTCCTACTTTTGTGAGTGGAGAATAATGAACACTTCATTATTCTGAACGACTCGAACAATGAATTTTTCCTCCAATCTCTGATATTGATCACATATCTGAAAGAACTGAACTTTCCAGTCCAAACAGAATTTCCGGAACGATGCAATTGAACATTTCCATTCCCTTCATTCTTTCTGGATGACATTGTATGTTTAAGTCTCAAAAGCCTCGGTCGAACATTTTGTAATATGCATAATAAGTCATTTCGAACGTTTATACAAAAACTCACTCTGGAACAATTTATTCCGCAATTCCAGCTTGATTCATCTGGAATAATTGGACTATTATCCTCCATTCTTTTGTATCCACTTATTCTGTGTAACGTACTCAATCTTCGGACCGTGATTCATCCGAACAATTCACGCTTTATAGAAGACACAATACGAACAATGGAAGGATCAGTCATCGTGACAAAATCCACGTATACGATGGGAGATTAAAAAACGGTTTACTTGTAAGCTGTTTTTAGCGTTGTCATCCCATCATAATTTTTCTTTTGATACTTGCCGGTTTATATGAAAAAAAGTATGATATTTCCTTCATATAGTATAGTCAGGACAGTATTAGCACTAGCAGATACATAGTTCCATTCATGAACTTTACGGTGTAGGAGTGATTTGAAGGAAATTTAGTAATGAAGTAATAATAGCTATTTATGTACCAAGGATCCGATATCTTCATATTCAAAAGTTCCTGCATTCTCCAAAATAACCCATAATCAAAACAACCTCTAACAAAAAAAGGATATAAATACACACAAAAAAGAAAATAAGAAAAAATTGCCTCATGAAATAAATTAATTGCATTGGGAGCGTTCTTTAGAAATTTGATGACATCTTCAGGAGATAAAATGGCAGGCTTTTTCGGCTTGTTACTCTCACTATTCCGTTTCAAAAAAATCCTCTAGTTCATTGAACTTGGTGATATCACGTTTCTCATGTTGAGTCACTATCGATTTAAGCATTGACTATTTAGTCCATAAGGAATTCGGACCTAACGTTTCTGACTGCAACGAATAAACACACAATTACTACCAAATCCACCGAAAAACATTGAAAATAGAGCTTGTGGATTTTCTTATGGGCTATGACTCATACCGTAGCAGAGGACACATTTACGTATCGGCAATGAGTGTGAGTGAGAGATATATTCAACGTCATAGCCCATCAGAAAATCCACAAGCTCTACCTTACCAGTTCTTCAAAATGAGCCAGAAATATAGTTTCAGTGGCATCATTTGTCATAACATTTTTTCGTGTCAGCCACTCTAGATATATCTTGTATTCTTTTTGGTATACGGCTTCACTTTTCTATGGAATTAATGATTCTCTTGCTTTTTCATCTTTTTTCGAAATACCCTCCATTATATTTGGGGAAGAATAGTTATTTATGCAACAAGTGCAATAAACATTCTTTGCACGAGTTGCATACAAAATTTTTTCTACGATCATGCAAAAAGCAAAAATTTATTTATTTAGGTGCGGCACTAGGTGGAGGAAAATGAAATACTCAATTTAAATAAATCATTATTACTATCGATTTCATCACCATCATTTAGTTTTCAATTAATATTTTTTTTATTTTAGTGGATAAACTTTCATTTTGCACGAAAACTTGGTTGCTTTGGTAATTGACGAGAGCAAATAACATGATAAAATCACGACGAGAGCAAATAACATGATAAAATCACGACACCGAAGGTGGAGTGATTTTATCTAATGTTATTTGGTCGAGTCATATTACAAGCTACCATGTGTGAGTGGAACAAAATTAAAGTTTATACGATGAAAACAAAACCTCGAGTGGTATTTAGTGAGATAATTGAACGAATCAAATAAATGAAATTTTAAACAAAAGTGAATAGAACATAATTTATTAAATTAAATCAATAATTCATTGAACAAAAAGTACATTTAACAGGAAATATTATTTTAATGTACAATTAGTGTAAGTATAGTTTTGGTATATAATCCTACCCGAAGAAGACTGCTGAATTTGATTATTTTCCTCTATTAGATTTGTCACTAAAGTGGAATGATGCTGTGAGTCTAACTGAAGGTATGGCTTCAGAGAATTGGCGTTCAAATGTCCGGTCAGCTTGATAATTTGTTGTTCTGAGACTTCTGCTTTGGCAAGAGTAGAAATAGTGCTAGCCCTATGGGAGCGATTAGTAATTGTATTTTTTAGATCTAGACCAATTTTTTCTGCAGAAATTCTGGTCTACTTTGAAATTTCGTTTACACCAATGGGCACATTTTTGTACCATCCCTTGGAATTTGAAATATGTTAGTTTCGTTTTTCTAGAAGCATTTTCAACAATCTTACAGGACACACGTTCGGATTTTCTTTATTTGTAGTCAACCACTTACTTCCACTGCACCTTTTATCTCCACCTTGAGCTGTTTTAGAAAAGACCGTGTTGTATTCCACTCTGCCTGTCAATGTTCCATTATTGTATTTTTCGGCTTTAAAATAATAAATTTTACACTGCGCACTTTCATCCCACAACTCTGCCATTTTTATAACTTCTTCTTCACTTAATGCTCTAGAACCTTGTCTTCTTTTATCTTAATTTCTAGCGGCTTGAAATGTCACCTCTTTGAATGGGTCAAACACAATCTTATAATCCATATAAGTAATATTTTTCTTGCACAATTTTGGCTACAGTATTCCACATTGTTTTAACTACGTACTCCTTGTAGTCATTTCCGTCTGATTTCTTCATATTATACGCCCAATCTGCCAATAAGCTTGAGATTTCTGGCTGCGACGTTGAAGGTAATAGTTCATACCCCTTTTCTCGACAAAATAATTCAAACTGCCTCCAAATTGATGATTTGTTTTTTTTGGTGTTTTTTGGAGTGGTGTTGTCTATTGCACAATTTATCATTTGAGTAGTTGTTCGAACGATTAGTAATTTTATTATTTGTGATGTCGAGTCCAATTTTAGTTGCAGAATATTTGTTCCAAGTAGAAATCGTATTAATACCCAGTGGAACATTTTTGTACCAACCTTTAAAATTTTTATTTTTCCAAAAGGGATTTGGACTTAAAAAAAGTCGTTCAGATGTTATGTTTTCATTTATTTTTTGTAACAGTAATTTTAATAATGCAACGGAACAAATACCTTCATCCATTTCATTTTTTGTTACTTATCCATTTGCTGTCTGCCAATTTTTTCGACCCACCCTGTGTCGTCTTTGAAAATATTGTATTGTATTCAAATCTTCTTGTTGAAGTTCCATCTTGATTTTTTTCTTCTTTAAAATGGTTAATTTTACAGTTTGCAGCTTCTCCCCCCCTCCAAGCTAATTCATATGAAGCTATATGAAAGAATCTTTTTTGTAATCCCTCTGGAATGTCTATATTCCACAATTTTGCCATTTTTACTATATCTTTCGTGTTCAGTGCTACAAAACTTACTTTTCTTTTCTCTGGAATAACTTGTAATTCTTTCCGTTTACTATTTCTCGCATCACGAGCTTTTTTAAAAGTTATGTCGGCAAAAGGATCAAATTTAATATTGTATTCCTTGAAATATCTTTCTTGAATCATCTTCGCAGTTGAATTCCAAATTGATTTAACTGCATATTTTTTATAATCTTCTTCATTCCTCTTTTTCATATTATTGGCCCAATCCTTTAATATATCTGCTACTTCTTGTAACGGAGTTATTTTCGACAGTTCGTAATTTCGTACTTGACAAAACTCCATAAATTGTCTCCATATTGACGCTTTAGTATTTTTTGTGGATTGCGGGATTGCTTTTTCTATATTTTTTGTTATTTGTTGAGTCGAAACATCCCCAAAACAACTCATGTTATAATGTTTCAGTATCAACTATCAACAATACTTAAATACCTGACAGGGCAGACATTAGAGTGACGTAAGCATACTAGATGTAGACGCTAAAGAGGAACAGGCGTTTTTATCGGTGATAAAAAACGATGCACCTTTTTTATCGCTGTCAAAATGACAAAACAGTCATCTTCAAATGACACATTTTATACAGGAGTTAATTTTTCAGAATTAAATTTTGACTGACGTTTATGTAACCCCAGTTGCATTATAAAAATCAAAATCATAGTAGCCATAAGCGCGTATGTTATCAGGAGGTGTGGTCATAGTACAGACAGTTTGCTCTATGCAGGTAGACGGTCTAGAACATAGCGGATCGGTTTTGATTATGGAGTTATTCTCGGGAAGGCATAGTTTGTACAACTCTGACTGCTAACATTAATATAAAATAATATAAAATATGTAGCTGTTTGAAACGTATGGCCAATCTCACATAATATCTGATAAGTATGTAGTGGGTTTGAACGTTTATGTTTATCATGATGACAGCACGTTGAAGTAGAATGACAGATGAGTGCAATACAAACTTTATTGCACTAGTGCAATAAAGAGCTTCTTTTTCCACTGACTATGGTTCAATTAAGTTTTGCTCTGTGCATGAATGTAGAAAAAAATACGTTTATGCACTAACGGGCGGTAAAGTGTACTTTACCGCCCGTGGGCGCATCATGGCCGCGGGCGGTAAAGTAGACAATATACTAAAATTGTCCATATATACCTACGCACATCATTTCACGGCAGACCTACCACGAAACAATGAATTCAGTTCAATTAAGAAATACTCATTTAACAACTTTTATTCATAATCTACATTTTTGCTCCATAACCCTGAAAATTAGAATTTTATATTAACTATGCAATTGTTACAATTTTGAATATTGAGGGTGGGATATTCACTTTTCTCTTGAAAATAATTATTCCCTTTTGAAACATCCTCACCACTCATTTTAGATGTGGATGGTAGGTCCAAATAATTATTATTTGGTATCGGTTCATCACCATCGCCGGCAATATTGGTGATACTTTCCCCAGCATCAGCCAATAAAGTGGCTGAAGAACGCCTGAAACAATGGTCCGTATATTCTTCTGGGCCTGGTAGCTTCAAAACTGCTGCAATTTTTCTTGGAATTTGACCGAGGATATTCTTCCCAACAACTTGTTTTGTACATTTGTTGTTCTCAGAATATAAAAAAACGCCCATGTTCAGTATTTGCGGGACGTTGACTAGCATATCTTCTATAAATATCCAAATAATTAACTGACTGGTATTCAGTACTGCAGATGGTAAATGTTCGTTGTATTTTAGTTTTTGACTCTCGAATTGTAATCGATAAAGCATAAGTTAGGTCTTGAATGTCATCAAGCTTGAGATTTGTTAATTCTTCCCTACGACAAGCACCATGTACCCCTAATATTAATGCAACCTATAAAAGAATCAATAAGTTTTTTAATTACTTAATAAATATAGGTAGGTATAACATACCTTCATCATCAGATATACATTATCTGGAGCTTCTTTTAGAAAAAGTTAGATTTCATCCCTATTCAATATTTTGGATTTCTTCGGCTTACATCCATCATTCTTCCATTTCAAAAATGCTATATTAGAAATTTGCTTATGTTTATATTATTATACAAATTCAAAGTAGACTTTAACATCGCATAGTATGACCACAAAGAAGATTGTTTTCGATTCTTGGACTTCTCAAAAAAATATCCCAGTAATATATCTTCTGTAATCACCTTCACATTATTTTCATTGCGCCATTTTATGAACTCATTATACGTCTTTTCGTAAAGTTTCTTTGACTTTGTTGGTAACAGTTCGAGTTTGGCACTCTCAGCCGATTCCAAAATTTCCATTGGTATGTATATATTATGTTCTTCATCTGATGATTCCATAATTTTCGTGTTGAGTTCACTCACGCACTTTTTCAGATAAACATGAAGATGACCGTTTACCTTGTTTATTGAATTTGTTGCTAGACAACAACCAGCTTGCTTAACAACGTCATAATTAGGTCATAATGGGTATTCTGTGTACAATTTGAATAAATGAATCTATTTCAGTATACAGAGATTATTGACACGATAATTGCGATATAAATATATATACAGTGTCCGCCAAAATCTTGGAACCATATGGAAAACTTTTTTATTAATAGTTTCTCAGAAAATGTCATTCTTCATAAAAGTTAGTTTTCCATGCCTTTGGCGTGTAATGGCCCTCGGCTAACGCCGCAGGCCATAAACGCCTACTTTACGCCCTTGATACATGAATGACTATTTTAACGCAAACACAGCTTGATAACGAAGTTCTGTTTATAAACAAGTAACATAGCAACAAACCAGCATCAACAAAACTCCTAGAATCATCGGTACCTGATTTTAATATAGCGGGAAGGTAACGAATTGGTACATTTATTCCGTTTCGAAAATTAATAAAATTTTATTGAAATCGGTCAGAAATTTAATGATCTATGTACCACGGGAATAACAGGCATATCTTTCCCATCGGTAATCAAGACCCTCATAATTTCCTTGATACATAAATAACTTATACATCAATCATATTATATATTGTATTTTGAGCAAATGTGGGAATTATTTTCTTACTATTGTTCACATTTTCTGTGTGATTAGATATGTTAAATCCAGGATTTGAGCAATTTTTTTTATTCCTTTTACAATGCTAACTAGGGACATGAAGTTGATTGAATTTTTATATTTCCTTGCCAACTGTCATTGTTTGAACAAAATAAAGTGAATGGAATGAGTTACTGAGGAGTTAACCGTGCCACACATTCCCGTACAATGTCCGATTCTTCAATATTTTCACTTATTTACTATGATTGAGAAAAAACTTAATTCTGTCATATCGTTACCGGCAGAAGTTCGCTGAAGTAGAACAGTTCACAGAAACAGATTGTAAACATCAATGAAGCATAGTCTTTTTCACAAATATAAAAACCTACCTGATGAATTTGAGAGCAAGGTCTTCGAATTTGTCAAATATTATTTTCACTAAAAAAAGCAATTTTCAAATCTTCAAACTGTCTCCGTGCACTCCATGAAATAATCAGATACACTCTTCATATTTATCGAAACTATGCCTCATTGATACATCTGGGACTGACCCATCACCCGTCTGACTTCCACGATTCATCCAGGTACTCACCGTTCTCCCGCGATTCCTCTGTAGATGTCGGAAATGAGAGTCGACCGTCGGTTAGCAGCATATCTTCGTATTCGACATCATCGAGACGGTACGAAATCGTCGGCCAAAGATCCGTAGACTCTCGAGCCAGCATCACGAGTCTCTGGTCCTCGGATATGTCGAGGAGGGACTCCGAAGCGATTCCCGAGCACGAGATCGACTCGAGCGATTCCCGAGGCTCGTTCGCTTCCGCCGGTAGTATCATCTCTTCGGACGGTTCGAGGAGGTATTCCGATACGGTCGGCAAGAGGAGGAGGTCTTCGGCGAGGGGTTCGCAAGTGAGGCGGTATACGAGGAGAGTGCCGCTGAGCTACGATCGACGGAGGACTACGGGAAGGTTGGTATTTGGTTAATGACATTACTCTGTATGTACACGAAAAAAAAGTTGAATGGTAAAAATATTTGTTTTGTACAACTCAAAAAAACTTGACATTTCTTCATCTCTATTGATGCGTAAATGTTTACTTTATTTCACTGCCAAAATAATTCTTAAAATAAACATGAAATATTACTTTTTGGAGGATTTTTTTTTGACAGAGTCAATTATTAATTGATTATTCATCATAAAACAATTTCATTTATTGGAACAATAAGTGATAGTGAACAATTACTTCCAACATGAATTCCCGAAGATGTTTCATGTTGCTGCTGATCAGAAACGTTGGATATTTCTTGAAGAGTTGATTCCACAATATTATCAGATATTTTATTTGTTTGGAGGAAGATGAACAATTCAATATTTTGTTAGAAATCTCAATTTTGTTATTCAAACTATCTTCTATAAAATATATGCTTCTGCTACGGAGGCAGATTGCTTCCTACATTGGCTTATACATGTCCTATCCAAGCCATTATGAAATCATGCTGGGAATTTTTCCCATTTTATTTATCCTCATATGTTGGTTAATACATTTTCCTCTCGAATAATTCAAAAATAATCTGTTACTAAAGGTTTTTGCGCAATAGGTCTTCGTATCAGGTATTTCAACAATCAATATAGCATCATCAATGGCATCAATAGTTATAAGGTTTACATATAATCCATCAGAAAAGTAAAATCTCAAACTGAAATTGACTATGAATTAAAAGTATCGAACCAATAAAATCCAGTAAAGATATTCTAGAGAAGCGAAATGGTTCAGAATTAATTTTAAAGAAATCGAAAATAATCGAACGAGAAATTTGGAAAATCAATATATTGCAGTAACGGATATTCATCAAAATCTAAAAATCGAGAATCATAAATGATCGCATCGATCTTTCGAAGAACTGAAATTCGAAGAACTGAACATTACAAGAATATAAAACTGTAATACCGTCAAAGGATAATGACAGAAAATGGGAAGACAGGTATTTGAGCAAACCAGCAAATCAGAAAATCAATATGTTGTAGAAGTGGAAAAATATCGGAAGAGAATATTATAAGAATTAAAATCGTCGAATCCACAGAGTACAAGACCTAAAATTTCCATATTGAAAATAATCAGAAGAATAAATAGTAGAATCGAGAAGGACAGAACCGAAAAATATCAGAATTTGGAGAGGGGATAGCGGATGGCTCTAGTCTCTCAGAGATGGAGCAGCGTGCGGTCAATATTACAACCTAACCTAACCTAACCTAAAATTTCTATATTGAAAATAATCAGAAGAATAAATAGTAGAATCGAAAAGGACAGAACCGAAAAATATCAGAATTTGGAAAGGGGGTAGCGGATGGCTCTAGTCTCTCATAGATGGAGCAGCGTGCGGTCAATAATACTAAATTCTAATATCGGAATTAATTCGCTCATCCCCTCCACAATTTCTGCTAGATTTCGATTCCGACCGTTTTCAGTCTGACACATTTAGTTTCCAAGGATTTTATGTTACTACAAATTCATTTTCAGATAATTTGTTGGATGTAAGTTTTTAGATACGATTATATGTTGTTTTGATGGAATTACATTTCGATATTTTTTGAGCGTGATGGTTTTATGTTTTGATGAGCTTAGGTTATTGAGATTTGCAATTACTTTATTTTCTCATTTCGATCACTTTCCAATCTTGCCGAATTCAGACCTATGAAATCTGGTTCTACTGTTTTCGCGTATGATGCTTTATTGTTTCTCATAAAAACATATTAGATGAATTTCAATTTGGATCATAAATCATTTCTATCAATTCAATTCTGCTGTTTTTAAGACCTATAAAATGTTATTCTGAAACAATTGATTCTCCATTTTGTTAGTTTTACATATTACTGTTTTTTTCATTTACCAATATCACAAAAATAATTCTGCTATTCTATGGCCCACCGTTATAAGTAATAATTCTTCACAGCGACAAGCACCGCTGATACCCAAAATTAAAACAACCTACAAATAAAAATTATTGAAATTACTACTAATCTTACCAAAGCATGAATATATCTGTAAATAAGGTAAATTTGTTACGTTATATGAAAAATTTATTGATATCATCCCTTGATAAATGTTTATATTTCTTTCCTTGGTGTATAGCCGACGCTATGAGAGGGACCAATTTTGAAAACTTCCTTATATCTATATTTTTCTTGACATTCAATGTACTTTACAACACTGAGCAGAGACTTCATAACGTAGAAGGTTTAATACTCCTTGATTATTCTTCAAAATAGCATACAAGCACATTTTAAGAATCCTTTTTTACATGTTTCTTGTCGCACCATTCACGAAATTGGTCATATATTTTTTCATATACTAACCTCTATTTGGCCGGTAACATATTAGATACTATTGCATTTGCTTTATCAGATATATCTGATGGGGTATCACTATACCAATGTCATAATCAACATCCATTTTCTTGAAAATTACTAGAAATGGAAGCAACTACGAGCAAACACAGTCAAACAGTCAAACACGCGGCGTGCCAGCAAACCGTTTCTATAGTAACGACACAGAAAGACCACTGGATGCTGTGAAATTGTAATGAAAGTATTGATAACATTAAGGATAACATGTATGGAAAGGAAGAAGTATTATTTAGCTATTTTGGAATAATTTTTTTCAGACAGGAAAATTTTTGAATACGATTTCACTGAAAAATTCTGTAAAAATTTATTCGCTGATAAACCCGCTCCGTTCCTTTTGCGAATAAACTGCATGGTCCTTACTGACAGTTGCCTGAATGTATGCAACACATTTCACAAGTCGTGTGACTATTATGTTCATTAATTTGATAAAAATAATTTTGTACGTTGTGGAATAAATGTTATTGGTTAATTGACATATTTGGGAAATAATTTGATCAAATATAACTCGACCGTCATTTATCAAATCGAACAAATTTTGGAAATTCCACTTCAAACATTTTTATTTTAGAAAATTCATCTCGTTAAATTCGAAGATTTATGTTCAAAGAATAAAACCCTCGAGCCAAAAGCTCTCGGGTTTTATTCAGAACATAAATCCCCGAATTTAACTCAATAAATTTTCAAACAAAATCGTTTTCGTTGAAATTGTAAAATTCATTCGGTGATAAACGAATACTTGTTATACCCCCGATAACTTTTCGGGACAAAAAACACGTCAAGATGTATTGGAAGTATTTATTTTTAATATATTCCAGACGATATTAATTCACATTCACAGTTGTACAAAAAATGTTGTTTGTATTTCATGTATAAAATTCGTGTTTTCGTTTTCATGGCACATTCGAGAGAAATTATCACTCTCATGTGCCATTAAACAAACTGATTCCGCAGGTTGTTCAAGATTGGGATAAATATAAAAACAACTGATTTCCGTTTACGTCTTGAATTTGATCGGATAACAATGGATTCTCTTATAATAACAAAATTTGGACTCGTCACGATGTATCAACACAAATTCAAGGAGATGTTTATGATTCAAAATTTGACAACACAGTGGAAGCGCCCTACCATGCGACGACATTAGTCAATGTATTGCGTAATGATGACTGTTGAAGAAGTCATTCTAGGGTGAATTATTTGTGTTCTAATTGATGAATGAACTAACGATTCATGTGAAATGGATTACGAAATAATGGTAAGAAATCTAGTGTTCGATTTATCAGTGAAAGTGTGATCAAAGTCCATCAAAAATAGTGTTAAAACTCAAATGTGATTGTGAGGTTATCTACTTATACCAATTTTTGTTTTTGAAGGAAATTTCTACTGCATTTATGCCTACTCGTTGTTGCGTGACAGGGTGTAAATCGGATTACGATTCTTAATTAAACTCATAATATTTGAAATTATAAGGTTGTGCCAAGTCCCATTAAAATTCATTTTTGGTCAAATATTGTTCGTTGATGACTCTCTCAAACGATATATCTGAGATTGGCATGTGATATATATGGTGCGGAAAACAGAGCTTGCTAAAAATTGTAAATAAACATGTTCAAGATCTTCCTTATTTCAAACACCCTGTTACTTCATATCTGATATTTTATAGTTTTTTGAGTTCATTTTTAGCTTTAGTTTGTTTACTTTTATGTATATACGACCAATAAAGATCTTTCTATCTACAGGGTGTCCCGAAACTCAACGTAATCCTTTCTATATATTACAGTCAAAAATAAAATTATTGGTGCCATACTTTTGGAGGAAAAAACGTATTTGCACGATTCACGAGTTAATTTATTTTATTAGCTCAGTAAGACTCTTCATATTGAAAAAAAACCTTTACGGTGAATTGGGCAAATGTTATTTTTTCTCCCCGAAGGTATGCACTGATTATTTTATTTTGGATTGTAATCAACTGAAGGGTTATTCAGGGTTGCATTACAAATATTTCAATTTGAAATTTGAAGTTTTGTACTTGTGGCACTCGAAATACTGACCGACGGTTTCGATATTTACGAAATTCATAAAAATGCCAGTACCTCCAAAACTATCAATACTTTAATGAGGTCATATTTTGATATTCTAGTCCGTCATGAGCTGGACTATCGCCTCTCGAGAGGATGGCGTGGAGGTTTGGGACACCCTATATATTACCGATCTATAACAAACGCTAACAAAGGCTATTGCTTTGGTTTAAATCAATTGTTTTCTCAAGAAAGCTTTTCTTTCGAGAAATGGGAATTTTTCCTATTTATTCGCCATAATCTTAATGAACGACATTTTTTACGGCGAAATCCATAGCGATCTAGGGTAGTTTGTATCACATGTTTCGTAATAAAACACCTTCTGATTTTTTTCATTTGATGCATAGTTTTTAAAGTTGTGAATTCAACCAACACTCTGTTAATATTTTCATTCACATTAAAGTGCATGTTTTGGAATATTTCAATTATGTCCACATTGGTTCCATTATCTTCCGATCTACAACAACCTTTCAAGGAAAAGCGAATGAATTGTTTCTCTGAAAATCAATTAGTGAGGCATGTCAAAATAATTGTCTGCCAGTATTATATATCATAGGTATCGTTTGAGAGAGTCACAAACGAACGTAAATTTTGTAGTTTCAATTCTTTAAAAACTCGCAGTCCCTCAAATGTATCTCGACGAACCACAAAAATAAATTGAATAAATTTCGATGACTAATTGACGAAACTTTAGAAAATGTTCGGTCAAAAACATTCCTATCCCCAAAATCAACATTTTCTAAGAGAAGTAGCGTTTAAATTAAAAAATACAATCTGATTTCGCGTTTTTAAGAGATTCCTAGATGATTAAAGTCAAGTAATATATTCGATATTGAAGGAAAATGAATTTGAAGAAAAAATTATCAAGTTTTCGAAAAATTTTCGCCTATCACGGCAAGCTAATCCTGCAAAATTAAAAAAAATTGACGGGAAACTACCCCTTCCCAGCTCCAGATGAACTTTTCAACTCACAAACGATTGGATATAGATCAATTCTGCGAACGCCAATAATGAAATTAGTATACTCTACAAATTTCAATTCAATTGGCGCAAAAAAGTAATCTAAAAAATTCCCGAAAATCCGTAAAAATCATGTAAAGTACAAAATCATCAGATTTACTTGCAATTCGCACTACATACGCAAAATTTCAAGCTGATTCCAAAAATCTCAAGTCTGCATCTTGAAATTGAAGAGGCTAGTCTTGGTCTTGTCTTGGTCTTGATACCAGACTAAAACAAAGACCAAGATCAAGACTAAATAAATCTTTTCAAGACCAAGACTTGACTTCCGAGACCAAGACCAAGACTCTTTCCAAAACATCAAGACCAATACCAAGACCAGACTTCATTTATTTTTCGAGAACAAGACCAAGACTTGAACAAAACAACAATTAATAATTGTGAACAAGTGAAGAGGTGGCTAAAGTGACATGGGCGTTCGTGAAAAGGAAAAAAATTGAGCTGATTGAGAGGTTAGTCATCAATACAAAACCGTTTTGAGTAAATAAAAAATTAATTAAATAATAATTGTATTTTCGTCCGGCTGAGATTTCTGCCATATCATGGCCGGTATGATTTTTAAGTTTGAGAGCAGTGTGTCCATCATTTCACCAAGAAAGCCCATTATCAGAACCACCATCTTGACAAAATGGTTTGGGTGTAAAGCCTGCGGATTTCAAAGAGTAGATCTCGATATTTAGTCCGTTTTTCCTCCTTTTTTCGGACGATATTCGTTTCGCCAGTAGCTGAAAACTCAATGACGAAAATCGTCCTACTTTGGTGGTCGAGGAGGACTACATCAGGCTTATTGGCTTGTATTTGCCTGAGTGTGGGGAATGAGTAGTTCTAATAAATTCGGCACTTCTCATTCTACACAACAGACTCAATATCCCCCGGAGCATAAGTGTCTTAGATAATAATATAATAATAATAATACTCGCTCATAAACACTCACAGAATGTACCCAAAGGCATAGCCAGTGCGGATAGAGGACGGCTATTATTATTATTTGCCGTGGTATTACAACACTCGTAGGGCCGCGTTATGCCTGTGGATATAGGCTAAGACCGCATAAGCTTGCATTACGGTCTCAGCTGCCCCACGACACGCAATGCATCTAGTGTCAGGGACCTCTAAACCCATCACGCAATTACGGTAGATGAGGGTGTTAAAGACACGATCCTGGCAGGCCATTATGGGGGGGAGTATTATTATTATTATGTACTTTGCCTGATGATTCAATTATTTTTTACGATATTGATGGCAAGGTTTAGGTAAGGTATTGAAAAAGTTATGAAGTGATATGTACTGGCTTTAAATTATTTATACCGTATGTCATCCCACACTTCATGATAACATCGTTCTATTGTTCCTTTTCGTATGTGAACTATTATAATCATTTAATTTTATTTTTGTTCAACTAGAACACTCATTATTTTTTTCATTTCTAACTTTCCTTTTGAGTAAATGATGTTCATTTAATATTAGTTAATTTCAATTATTTGAACTCGGGTATTTCAACACGTTTGTTAACAAAACACTCCGAAAAAGATGGCTGACGCTGGAGCATACCCACAAAAAAAATGTGATGAAAAGGCCTATTCCTCACGCTTGTCTTCAGTTCACGTACGGAATCTTTCATTCACATCGAATTTTTATTCCAATCTTTTTACATAATAATAACACTTCCTGCAACTTCCCTAAAAAATGTTTTACAGACATTACACAATCCTTTCTTTGGGTCTGGGAACACTCAAATCAAAAAAATACAGTTTGAAAACTTCAATTTGATCTTGTTTAAATATGTGTACGTTAAAGATAGAGTAATGACACCACCTCTTCCTATATTACTCTCCTTTCTCTTTTCCCGCTTTCTCCTGAATCTGTCAACAAAATGACTAATTTCCCCGGAACATCATGCAACCAAACTAATCATACTATGCTAAACAATTGCCGTTGTCGATGCCAGTACAACAAAAACATCACTATAATTCAGGGCTAAGCACCTAATTTAATCTATATTATCATACTTCACTGATAGATTAGCACTATCTTATCTCAACAAGTTTGTGTTTACTTTGAATATATTTAGTATACCAGTGTTTGGTGTTCGGTTCAGTGTGACAGAAGTTTCCGAGATGCCGAGTTTGCGGGGGTCGAGGAATCCTATGAGAATTTTTTACGCGCCAAGGCTGTCGAGAAGATACTCTGAGTTCTTACCGAGATATATTGGGTATAGTTTGTTCATCTTGAATTATGTCATCTCCGTCCCTATTGTTTTTCGCAGTTTATCGAATTGAATGTTGTGCGATATGTATTTTGACCAAACCGGAATTGATGTCATTATTAGAATTCGCACCAAATCCAGTCGTAATGAAAGTGGATCATTCCCCGTGAATTAAATAATCTTCGTAAGATAGATAAACTATCAGACTAGTGTGGGGTGATAAACATGCTGTGTTTGTTGAAGTAGGTCACCTCGAATCAGTTGTGTTTTAGGGAACGGTGAATATCAACAGACACAAACGTGTTTGCTGTTTTTCAAACTATAGTTTCAACCAAGCCAGAAGTATAAACAATTTCAGATTCATTAGCATTTGTATATTTTTTTCCTGACCTGTTCTTGATTACCAACTTTTTTTCACATAATAATATGACCTTAAAATTAAAATGTTGAAAAGGACCACGATAGTATCGTTAATCACAATTCAGGCTCGATAATAACGTCAAAAGTAATGAATTATTAAATATTTAGTTAGGATGATTATTTCATTTTTGAAATTTATTCTGCCTGTACTTCTTACTTTTAATATCAAGGGTTACATGAGTGTTCCTTGTCGTATGAAATGTCTTCCTCTCTATACAGGGCTAGTTAAATTCGAGTCTATGCATTGGGATATTAGTAAAGGAACAATATAGTGAGGTGGTTGAATAAAGGAAAAGTGGCGTATTTCAGAGGAAAAATCAAAAATAAAAAATTCTGCTTTTGCCTGTATTTTTTCCCTCTGAAGGGTTAATTTTCCACTGATTTTAGGTTAAAAATTTCATATGAACCTGTGTCGACGAATGTGTCGATTTAGAGGGTGTTGAAGTTGAAATTTCATTTTCCATTACCGATTTTGAATAACATTTGCAAAAAAATTAATTTTTTTAACAAAATTTGGTAAACAGGGTTTCTTTGAGATGAGAAATCAAAATTTGGTATTGATTGTTATGTAAATCTCAGAGGGCGCTGCGTATGCTATCATTATTTAATTTAATTTGCCCTAAATAAATATTATTCTCACACCTTTTCTAAGTGATTTTGGAGAATTTGCAAATTTCTGCATCGATGCAGGTTATAGGTCACTTAGGCATCGGATGAAGTTGCACAGAACTTTACAAAAACTGAGTACCTAAGTGATGGATCTCGTTAAAATAAACAACTTCTCTCTCACACAGACTTATCGAGAAATAATTCTGTATTTTGAGAACGAATAATTATATTCGATTCATATTGATGAAAAAAAAATTTTTATTTTAGCATATACTCAGTTTTTGTAAAGTTCTGAGTAACTTCATCAGGCGCCTAAGTGACCCCATAACCTGTATCGATGCAGAAATTGTATGAATTTTGATTTATCGTCTGAAAAATAAACCAATTTTCCAAATTTGGTGTGAAACATTAATTTTTTGCCAATGATATTCAAAATAATTGAAAATTAAATTTCACTTTTCAACACCCTGTATCTCCGAAAAAAAACGTAGGCGGACACATACTCTTATGAATATTATTGAAATTAGTAAAAGATTTGCCCTTTGAAGTTTGTACAAGTACTTGACACCCTGTATCTGTATCGTACACATTGGGTCATCCTCAAGTTTTCATTTTTAAATACAGACCTGCATTTTTTTATATTTTTTTTTTCAAATGCCAAGAATCCTGTTTCATATCAGCTTAGTTCTGGAAATATTAAACTTTTACCAGTAGTATTTCAAAAAAGTTGTAATTCCTCAAAAGGTGTAATTGAAAAATATCAACCAAAATGCTTTGTAGTTCAGGAGAAAATATTAGGCCGATATGGAACATGGCTTTTGAAAACATGCAATGAAAAATACAGTTCCGTATCTGTATAGTCTGGTACTAGCTTGAAGTGCGCACCGACAAACCACGGTGGTGCTGTAGGTTTTCCGGTTTTTCCTACAGCAGAAAAGTAAATATACCACTGAAAACATCATTAAGTCGCCTCGGAGCGCCACGGCAAATGATAATAATAGCCGCCCTCTACCCGCACAGGCTATGCCTTTGGGTATACTCTATGTGTTTTTGAGGGAGTATTATTATTACTATTATATTAAGAAATAAAAAGTTGAGGGTTTCCCAATCTTCATGATACTTTTTATATCATTTTCATTCGCGTATTTGTAGTCTACAAAAATTTACTGCAGCAATCTACTGAAAGTTTTGAAAAATCTTCACAAAATAAAAATATATGAAAATATCACGTCGAGTGAAAAATAACAACTTCGTATTTAAAAATGAAGAGTAATGGGTGGTCCAATTTATACGATTTCATTTGTATTCACATAATTTGGATGGTCTATAAAAAGTTGCCATTGCAAAGTGAAAGCTTTGAAAAAATTCAAAAAAGAAAAATATATAGGCAAAAAATGAATTTCGATTTTTTCTCTATAACCTAGAACTGAACAAGCTAGAGAGTTTTTTGTTTCACGTAGCTGACTTCTGAAATATTCAACTTTACCCCCCCTTCAACCACCCCTCTATTTTTTACCGTTATCGAGATACCAATCATAGACTCGAATTTGAATAGCTCTGGAGATATAATAATTATTTTATCATTTTAACAGAAAAGTAAATCAAATGGAAATAGTACAGAAATAACAGTTATTGTAATGAATTGCATGTAAAGGTTGATGGGGTTATTGAGGATACTCACCATTATAAACAAATAATACCTCTCAATAGAACTTTTATTGTCTTGAACAGAAATTGCCATTTTTCTTGTACAAATTTCTTTGTAGGAAAAATATTTTCGTTTTTCATATCTATTGTCGAAATTAATTCTGGTTGAAAATAATTTATGGAAGAATTTAGGACTCGTATCTTCCCAGTTGTTGAAAGAAAACAATAATCACATCAAAAAAATCATGAAGAGTTACGGGTAGTCGATTTTTCTTGTAGATCTAGATCAGAATAAAAATTGTTTGACACAATGATGTTCTTCTCTCCTGTTATCCCACTCGAATATTCAACTGAACAATAATTTGGCATTCAGCAAAATAAATTCGAGATAGAATGCTGTTACGTGAGACCAAGTGAGACAGAACAACTCTCAGCTGACCCCTCATATCACATGGCATGACAGAAAAAAATTTAATCTGAACCCGACACATCAAAGGCGCCGACTGGGAATGAATCTACTTCAGTTTACTTATCTACGGTGCTAGAACTAAGAATACTTTACCATTAACATTATAGAAATTGCGACCTCTACCATAATATTCTCATTCCGATATTTGGTATTATTTTCAAACTAGTTATTTTTTTACAGTTTCGATGTTGAAAATGGAGCAAGTCCTGGCAGGAGCCCTCTTGATGGGGCCGCCTCACCATCAGCTGGGTTGGTTCTGCAGAATCTTCCACAAAGAAGAGAAAGTTTTTTGTACAGATCCGATAGCGACTTTGAAATGTCTCCGAAATCTATGTCCAGGAATTCATCCATAGCGAGCGAAAGGTGAGTACCTGAATTAAAGAAATAAATAATTGCAATTGAAACTTGTGTGAGTTGTACTAGCGCAAAAATTCGTATATAAAGGGTAAACTGCAATAAATTTTTTTCATGGACATAAACAGCAAGGTCCGTTATTCACAAGAAGCTCGGGAGAATTCTGGAATAAATTCAATAACACAAATCCACTGCAAGGTGATAAACCTCGAACAAGTATATAATCAATTTTTAGAAAAAATTCTTGTGTGAATGATAATTGAGAAATCGAATCCCTTCAATCACTATCCAAAGTGGGTTTTAATGCTTGGTAATGGCATCGTAAAGAGAGCATTTGTCGATGGTTGTTACTTTGGTGTGCGTCATCAATAGCAACGAGTAGGTACACAATGGTGGCGCTTTTGTTTGGTAGTTAATGTAGTTTAGAAACTCATCAATTTACAAGTGATCACACAAAAAATATTTGTAACATCGCTAAATCATTTTCAAGGGAGATTTGACGTTGAAACACTGCGTACTTCACTAGATTCTTTCAGCTGACTTGTAATGTTCCCTGTTCCAACTCTAACTCTTCCCAACCAACGGAGAACTGCGATTCCAATAGCCAGCAGACTATTGATGGACATTCCTGGAAATATTGGCGATTTTTCAAATCGTTTGCGATGGTAAAAAAAAGAATTGATGATCTGACAGATCAATTGTACCGTGTATGATGCTGCTCAAAGTCAGCCCCAAATAGAGACGAGGGATACCGCTCCTATGGCTGAGGGGTATGAGCGAGGCATACACAAGATGGAAGCTAAGATTAAGTCGTCAAGACAACAACCTTCTCACATCCAGTGTGTGGTGGACTACATTGCTGCCAACAACAGGCCTTTCATTCCCGCAGTGCAGAAAATTGACGTAGAATTGAGACAATCTTACCATGCAGTGGTCATGATGGTAGAGCGCTTGTCTATCAATCAGAGGGGCGTCGGTTCGATTCCCAGCATGGTCACTGGTCTCGTGCTAGGAATCGCACGTTAAATGGTAAGACCTCGTTAATCCTTGACTCGCACAAGTTTCGATTTCTGAGGGCTGTCGTTCGTAGGGGAATGACAGCTGGTTGATGAAAAACAACAACAATTAATTAAAGCATACCATCAGATAGTACAAAAATACTGTTGCCTGTAAGGAAGTCACTAGTGAGGCGGGCGAGGAGAATCGCTGAAAATGTAAAGTTCTGCAATAAACTTTCTCGATTACACCAAAAGCAACCACATATTATGGTTAACTTGCCGGCTACTGATCAGGTGAAAACCTTCTTTCTGAAAGATTATCAGTGAGTATCCGCAATCAACTCTAGCCCTACCACAGTTCGAAGCTTTCTGCAGAGGGCTTCGTCAGCTTGAGCACAATGCTTTTAGACCAGGAGCTGGTGACAGGTGACGTTCTCCCATTTTACACTGCATGCCTTTTTGAGGCTTGATAACAATGAAAAATAAACGTGTTCCTGGACCCGGCACGAGTGCAGTTCATAAGGAAAAGCGCTTTTCCTTTTGTGGAGAGTTTTCGTGTTTTTTTCGCGATATTATACTGCCTGCCGTTTTAATAACCGGAAGTTCAAACAAATTGAAACGCTACTAATTAATGGCATGCAATACGCAGCGGCCGACAGGGCCCAAAGGGTTACGAAAAACTGAAAAAAAAAATTAAAGGGAATATCTGTGTTTTGAAATTGCATTCCGATGTAAAGAATTGAAGTTTCAGTAATAAAAACACTATAGAAAAGTTGGCATGCGCCTCTCGTCTGACCAACGGTGGGAAATTGCGGGAAAACTGTGTAAAAATTTAATACAGGTTTTACGTAATTCCAAACTAAATGCCATTAGAAAGATACGTCATTTGTATAATTAATTAATATAAGGTAATTGGAATGCCCATGAGGATTTCGCAAAATAGTAGCATGCATGACGAAAGTTGCAAAAAACACTGTGAAAATTTATGTAACTTTGTTTTGCAAAATCCTGGTGTGCATGCCAAATAACCTACTAATAATAATTAATTATACAAATGACGTATATTTCTAATGGCATGCAGTTTGGAATCACGTAAAACGTGTATTAAATTTTTACAGACTTTTCCCGCAATTTTCCACCGTTGGTCAGACGACGGGCGCATGCCAACTTTTCCAGAGTGTTTTTATTACTGAAACTTCAATTCTTTACATCGGCAATAGCAACCCTTTGAGCCCTTTCGGCCCCTGCAGATTGCATGCCATAAATTAGTAGTAGCGTTTCAATTTGTTTGAACCTCCGTATATTGCAACAGCAGGCAGTATAATATCGCGAAAAAACACGAAAATTCTACACAAAAAGAAAAGCGCTTTTCCTTATGAAGTGCACACGTGGGTCGGCCAGGAACCCGTCTATTTTCTCATATTTTAGGGTTAATTATCAAGCATATTATCAAAAAGGCATGCAGTGTAAAATGGAGAACGTCACTTTTCACCAGCTCATGGTCTATTTATGTAAACCGATAACTTTGGAGAAAGTCATACAGGCCCTTGATGGCTCGAGGAACTTTGCTGAGGCATAAGGTCTTCCATTCATTTTACAAGGATGGATTGGATTGCGGTGTCGACTAATGTGTCAAGATTCATTTCAATGGAGGACGTTGCGAGAAATATGAAGAGAACGTTCAGCTGGTAGGCGCAAGTATCTTACATCATCTTGATGCCGCGATGCCTGAGAGACATATATTTACCTAAGAGTGGAATACCACTGCTCCTTGAAGGTAACATCAATTAAAAACTTTCTTTCTTTCTCTTATTGGAGGTTGCTGCAACAAATGTGATCGCCGTTTCGATCATGAAATGGACTCAGGAGTAGCTGCGAAAACTCGATGTAAAAACTATCAAAATTATGTATCTTCAAATAAATTTGCATCCAAAATCTGAGTTTGAAGTGTCTACATAACAGAATGGTACTGGTTGGTCCTGTGAAGTTGTTGGGAGTTCAGATCTCTCATCTCTGTATTATCTGCGACCATGAAATAGCAGGGACCGAGGCATTTTTCTACAAGGCAGCAGCCCGTGCAGCCGATAAACTTGTCTCGTATTCGACACTGAACAAAAACCTTACATGGAAGCTGCGGAGACTGAGATACTTCTGCAACTACACAAAGACAAGCCAATGCTTGGAGTTTTGAGAAACTTATAAGACCTGGTTTTATCCAAGAATTTGACCTTATCGTTCCTCAGGTGGAGTGGGCTAAAGAGAAAGCGAGGAACTCATAATGGTTTGCCAGGATGGTATTTTCAACACCCTGGTCTGTCGTTGTCGTGTTAAGAGTATAGAGGTCCTGGACACTAGACCCAAAGCGTATTGTGGGGCACTTCAGATCATAATCAATGCAAGACGATATACGTCAAAGAGATTTCGGTTCCTAGCAGAACAAACATCGCCCGAAAACTATGACTTCAGCAGGTTTTATCCAAACCTTTGTGTTGAAATGGTGGTTCTGATCAAAGGAGTCTTTGGTGGAATAATGAACAGTTTGCTCTCGATTCTGAAAATTATACCGGCAGAAATCTTAGCAAACGAATGCAGGAGGCCGTCATCCTTGGATCTCTCCATTTGCCCAGAACTAAGAATTCACCCAAAGGTATGACCTATGCCGGTAGAGTATTATTATATGCCGTTGCTTAGTGACTGTCTATCATGTCGATAAATTTTAGTGGTGGGGCGAAAATATATATATACAGTGTGTCCCAGCTAAAACTTGTCACCCCCCTAATATCCGAACTCATGAAAAAAATTGAAAATCGCTCAGACCCGTCGATTTTTATTTCAAGGGGGAACACTTTCACCAAATACACCATCATTGTGTTGTCAACCCCCTCAACCCCAGCACCCCCTACTTCAGAATTTTCAATGGGACTACTATACTTGTGATACATCATTTTGAAGGGAATTCAATCCCAAATACATCGGTGTACTGAAATTGAGGATCGATCAAGTGTTGTTGAAGTTTTCATGAAAAGTAAGTATTATCCAGATATTTTAATTTTTCATCACCTCAAATGTTAGCGTCGTAAGAAAGGTTCACTGTGGGTACGCCACTGTATTGAAAAATAATATGCTGTCAGAAATAATAGTTTCGAAGGTGAGACAGACGTTTTTATGAAAAAAAAATTGCCCTCATGTGTTTTTGTATACGCATATCTTTGTTTACGCCTTGGTAATTGATGTATTCGAGTCACTGCACTCAACAATTTGAAAACATTCGAAAATGGTTTATACTGTACAAGAGAGAATATCCATTGTAGCTGTGTATTTTGAAAATGGACGATGTGCTACTACGGCTCGAAGTTTCAATGAAAGTCATCCAGAAAACACCACATCATATCAGTACGTGCTTCAATTGATGAATAAGTTCTTGGAGTCGGGATCAGTGCTGAATAAAAAACATGAACGAGAGAAGCCTATGAGAAATGAAGGGGTCGCTGTTGCAGTTGTAGGACATGCAGTGATGGACAACATTCAATCGTTAAGACAACTTGAGACTATTTCTGGAGTTTCGAAAAGCAGCGTACATCGAATCCTGAAAGACGCAAAATTCCATCCTTATAAAATGCAGAATGTACAAGAATTAAATGAAGATGATCCTGACAGACGTACAGAGTTTTGTGAAATCATGAGTCAATTATTGATTGGTGATAATAATTACCTCTACAATGTGTGCTTTTCTGACGAATCTTCTTTTTATTTAAATGGACATGTGAACAGGCACAACTGCAGATACTGGAGTGACGTAAATCCCCATTGGTACAGGGAAACTTATTCACAAACTCCCCAGAAATTGAATGTTTGGGCTGGTATTCTGGGAGACCATATTGTAGGTCCATATTTTATTGATGGTAACCTCAACGGACAAACGTATCTTGAACTTCTTGATACAACTGTGAACCCCAGAATCACTCAGTTACTTGAAGACGATGATAGGTTACTTGACGGTCAGCTCACCTTTCAACAAGATGGAGTCCTCCACATTTTGTTGCACCTGTACGTCAATTTTTAGATGACAATTTCACAGGGCGATGGATTGGAAGGCGAGGACCAATAGAATGGCCGGCTAGATCTCCTGATTTATCACCATTAGACTTCTTTTTATGGGGTCATTTGATATCCAAAGTTTATATTACCCAGCCAACTTCTCTTGATGATCTACGCAGGAGAATTGTTGTGGAGTGTCGTGCAGTGACTCCAGAAATGTTGAGCAATGTGCGAAGAAATTTCGAAGATCGCTTATACTTCTGTATGGAACTGAATGGTTCACATTTTGAACCTTTCATACGATGATAACATGTTAGGTGATGAAAAATAAAAATATCTGGAAAAAACTTAGTTTTCATGAAAACTTCAACAACACTTGATCGATCCTCAATTTCAGTACACCGATGTATTTGGGATTGAATTCCCTTCAAAATGATGTATCACAAGTATAGTAGTCCCATTGAAAATTCTGAAGTAGGGGGTGCTGGGGTTGAGGGGGTTGACAACACAATGATGGTGTATTTGGTGAAAGTGTTCCCCCTTGAAATACAAATCGACGGGTCTGAGCGATTTTCCATTTTTTTCATGAGTTCGGATATTAGGGGGGTGACAAGTTTTAGCTGGGACACACTGTATGTATTATTATAACGTATGTTATTGCCTCACATTCATCACAGATATTAGTTTATTAATTATTTAATGTAATCACTTAGGTGACTTTTCACAACTCTTTATTATATTCATAGATAATATTCAATTCCATCCATACACTATTATTCTCTAGACGTTGTTCGTCGTAGACTCATCCAATATTTGTTTTTTGCTCATCACTATCAAAGATGGTCGGTAGACGGACTGCTCCGAGAAAAAAACGATAGTTCGAACAATGAAAACGTGAAAGAAGAGGTGTGCACTCTGACACCTTCGATTTTCTACCAAATTCCCAATTCCTAAAAAAAGCCAAGAACCAGCCCTGCATACAGTCCATTTCACTCTACTCCTGATGGATAAGGTACATCCACCTTCCACATTCCACTTCAAGAAAAGATCACTGCGAAGCCCTCTTTTTCCGACCTTCTCTTGACAGTGGATTTTATCCCAATTTCAAATTGCATCCGTATTTTTCCAAATAAATATAAAAGTATAATTAATAATAATTATAATGCCTTTTTTGTGTACTTATTAGGAACGTTGTACAGCACTTTTTTGGTGTAGTCCAATATCCGTTGTGGTATCAGCCGTTGAAGTAGTTTTTTCCTACATATGTTCATCTCATATCCCACTTCGTGAAAAATCGAAGTACGTTTTTCTTCCCAACTCATCAGATAATCAAATCTATTAGAGCACCAGAAGATGATGAAATATTGTCGAAAGGTGTGCTTCATCAGTATTTGAAACTGCCAAGTTCGAAACACCCGAAAATGAAGATCAAAAAATCATTTTAATCAGTATTGAGGTAATTCGGCATTCACAGTTTAATCGGGTGTGTCTGCAGAAAAAAGATAGTTCCAGGATTGCTCAGAGTTGGGTCATACACCATTTTCTGTAATTGAAATGAATTCTAAGAAATGTGTTGTTTATGTATTCTGTAATTGTCTCATCAGAGTGTGAATGTTGCTTCAGTTTCAGAAATGTTATTCTTGGAAAATTATGTTTTTTTTGTATTCTTCATATCTCGAGAATGAGGTATTATAACAACAAGAGGTTTCCTTCATGATTTTGACATGATAAACACTTGAGATGATCTGTTGATTTGATTTTTTCGAAGTCCGAATGTGATATAATATTAGATTTTGTTCTTGATGAATAGTGTTTTACACTAAACGCACTCTTCCTCTGAAGAAACGATGAATAGTCACTTGTGATGGAAAATATTTAGGTGAACAATATCAAATTTTAATCAATCAATATGCTTTAATTATTTTAAAATCATAATTTTTCTGCAAAACTCATTGAATTAGAAATCTCCAACTTTTATGTAATTTCCACTGAGTGTTGGTTTAAATGTTTTGGCCTGTTTCGGTTTTACATCATTACATTTACATCTCATCCAATAATTAAACATGAATATCCACGAATTAGAATTATCAATCGAACCAAATTCTGCTATACCCAATATAATTGTAAGTCACCCATTTTAATAATATAAAATGATCACTCATTCGCGACATCTAGTGAGAAAGTCCACATTCTATTCAAGTTGGATAGAGATTAGTGTAAATCTGATATTTCTGGAGAATGCAAACTAAATCAGATAAAATATTCCAAAAACATGGGAACAAATCAATGACTATCAAGGTTTTTTCACGTGGGAAAGAGTCATAGATATCGTTGTTTAAAACTTCAAACAATAGTTTTTCCATTGCAGGAAAATGCTTAGGTTGACCATTTTCTTGCAGTAGGAATCTCCCAAATAGAAATTATCATCAATAATATCTTGAACTCTGGTTCAAATTACTGAGATGTGTTCAGACAACTCGTAGAAAAAGGTAATTTGTTGTTGAAATTGTTAATGTTGAAATTCTTATATCAGTCAACCAGCATATTAGATATTCCTTTATATTCTGTATTGAAATCATAAAAAACGAATTCGATTGAATTGCACAAAAGAACAACAGATACTAATTTTGGGTTTGTTTGTCCTCTGTAAAAACCATCATAATAGGAATCTATAAAGAACTTATCGATTGTATCAGAGGGTAATGAGAGGCCATCTAGCGGCTAGAACAGGAACATATTTTGAGAGCGTGGAGCGACTCCGAAAGATGTCAGCCACCTGTTGAGTTAGTATATTTATAGACCATAATGGTAGATCAATAGGAACGTTGAATACGTTATTTTTAGAACACAAATCGTAAATTAATTCACTTTCATTTACTTACATGAATTTGGATTTTTTTATCCATGTAACTATTCTTCAGTTGAAAATGAAACATTCGTGAATACCGAAAAAAATTACACATTTTGTCTTAGAGTGGATTTATGCAGCACAAATTTACACTAAACTACAATTAACATTTACACTTCAACTAAGAATATGAACCTCTCATTTGACATGGTTCATTTTATGCAGAGAAATTAAAACTAGATTTAAATTAATAGTTGGCCAACTTTCATATTTCTAGTGTTAATGTTAATACAAACCTAAATTTAATTTATCCTTAGTTGGAGTTTAGTTCAAGTTGAAGTTTAGTGTAAATTTGTGCTGCATAAATCCACTCTTAGTAAACGCTTAGGTATCTAGTTTGGAAACGGGTGGATGAGCTTTGGATGATTTTTCAACCATTTTCTCTCAAAACTAGTTGGAGATACGTTTACTGTAAGCATCTCACTTAGTCTGAACTAATCATTGAACACTCCCATCTCTTCAATTGTTTTAAATAATGTCTTGCTTGTTTTCGGCGTGTTTTTTATATTTGTCGTAAAAAACGATCATAGATTTCTGAAGGTAACCATTTGCTACTTTTGTTAAATTTCTCACTCTTTGAATTCGTTTGCTATAGGGGATAGAACCTTTCAAAACTTCTTCAATGCGACACAACTAGCTACAAAATAACAATAAGTAATCTTGATTTTCTTTGTGATTGATTTGAGGACGGGGGTTTTACGAACACTTTGATCTGAATTTGAGAGATTACAGACAAATCTAATCGATCTCGTTTTTCGACTCGCCACTACTGATCAGTTACATCGATACATCCCATGCATCGAACCCACAATGAAATCAAATCAAATTCTTATTATCAAGAGACAAGACTTCTAATTTGATATTTAGAATCTCAAATAGGAATATAAGCCAGATACATTGTGATGAAGATATTTTGTGCAGTGTTGTTAAAATTATCACATTAATCACTCGTGTATCAATGAAGGAGATTACTTATCGAAATATGTTCGAAATCATTGATCGTATTCCAATATATACGAGTTGATTACAATATCTTTTCGCCGACTTCACTCTTGTTGAAATATAGGGATTGTTGATGAGATATTATTAACGATAAACAATATGTATAAACTCAATTGAACAATAATGATCATTTAATTATTTAAATACATCTACATTGATATTTGTAACGGTATAATTAGAAATACTGGAATAGGGTACAGAAAAAGTCCCTACACACTCACATTTCACGGCTATTAATAACTGATTTCTGAAAATAATGTATCAATGACAAATCGACCATTGATAGGCGTCATTGATAGTCGTTTTTGTTAACTTTGAAGAACATTAAACAGATATGTTGGTACGAGGTCAACAGGGAAATAAATTATCTTTACTTATGATTCCTATATCTAGAAACAGAATGAAGAAGTCACACCTAAAAAGTCAAACGTTTTTGATAAAGAAATATGTCTTGAGTTTGTGAGGAAGGCATTAACTGATTTGTAATGTCTTTAAAGGTGATTGATGATGAATAATCATCACTAGGAGAGTGAACACTTAAACTTGTTGATATAATTGGTATTTAATCGTTATTTGCAAATGCGATTACAATCTTATCACCTTATCAATTGGAGTCAAGAGAGAATTTTAAGGAGGAATAAGGTAATAGTTTTTCGTTCCATTCACGATTCATTTTTGAGAGTAAACGCATATCTGATTTCTACACAATGTTCATATTATAATTGCACACCCTTGGTATTTCGGAAACTGCTGCTAATTTTGAATTGCAGCACAAAAAAATTATTCAAATTAGAAGGGCTATAATCACACCAAAAAAATTTACCTCCTAATCCCCAACCCCCTTGATGATGGGTATTTATGAGTAATTCATGTCTGTAGAAATAGAATCACAATAAATAATGGAATATCACAAGATTTGTTTTGAGAAAACTGATGAAATGTTTCAAATATCATTCTCACAAAGTTGATCGTAGGGTGCGTTGAAACGCCTATAAGGCGATTAAATGGGAAAAAATTTAACTAGTGTGGTGAGCGCAGTACATTGGTCAGAGAAAATCTACGGGGACTCTTGCCCTTCCCGACTTATTCAGGGAAAACTAAAAATGCTGTTGTCACTGATGATGCTAGTTATTTTATATGAAACGTTATAAAAATGTCGAGTGTGATATACCACTGAATTGTGATTTTATCACTCTATCAATATTTGTGATGAAATAGACAGGTCCGTATTTGAAAAAAATTGTTGATGACGGCGGTGTTGACACGAAACGTTTGATGAAAAACTTATCGTTACGTAGTTCTAGTACATTTTGAATACAATAAAACTTTCCTTTTTCATTTTTTTATATTTTCTGAAATAACAATTCCATTCGTAAAAAACCGAAAACAGCATTTTCAGTGTTCCTTGTATAAGTTGGGGAGGGCGAGAATCCCCGTAAATTTTCTATAACCAATTTACTGCTCACCACAATAGTTACCTTTTTCCCCATTTAATCGTCTTTGTATCTATTACGGTTTAGAATATAGCAATGTTACCACATGATAAAAGAATCGGCCTGTATATGGAGGTATGGAGCTTTGACTGTTTTGTTCCCAAACCGAAGAGACATTCACGTCAGGGGAGAGTAAGTTGAATTTTTTCCCGACCAGACCCTTTTATATTTTTTTGATAGGATCACATCAAAAGTAAATTATACTTCGATTGACCAATCCAGTGGCAGATACAGGACACATTTCAGGAGGGAACGCATGTTGTATTGCTCACAATTAATTTTTTCGATGCACTTATAGGAGTCGGAGGAGGGGGGTTGGGCGGCGGAAGCAGGAATATGGAGTTAATAGTGTTTAATATAAGGTTGCATCTTCGTTGGTCTATACCGTTTTATACAATGATTTTACGAAGCGTCTTTTCTTCTTCTTTCAAACCAAGTGTTTTTCGTTCTTCAATATCAATGTTTCGAAAATGAACTTGAAGTAAGTATAGCAGTCAGAAAATTTGAAGAATAGAACTGAATGAAAAAACTGTAGATCAACCGAGATTTGAACCCGAGATCTCTTGGTTTATAGTCGAGTGTATTACCAAATACGCTTTTGATCCTTTCGAAAATCGGTAAAGAAAATTTCAAATTATGTGTGTTGATATGCGAGGATTATGAGGGTTGAATGAGATAATGGAGACATTCTCGCATATAGAACCACTGTATTACTTATTTAACATCCAAGAAATCATGTCAGCAATTCCACGTCTGTCAACTACATGCCGAAAAGCTGAATATGTGCACTGGAATCAGAGTTTTATGATCTATCAAAACTCACTACAAGTGATTGAGGGTTATTCTAAAACAAATGATGAGTTTTCCCCATTACCATACACATTTCTTATACAGTGTTATGATAAAGTAATGCACAAAATTCATAAAACGTACAACGATCACTTTTGAAAAAAATGCAAAAACACGTCAAACTGTTCCTTTTATTCCGCATCTTTTGACATAAGTTACAAAAATAACACGTCAAAGTTGTCAAAGTTATGACGTCATCAACAAATTTTTTTAATGGGAAGCTAAGAGTTTTATTACATTATGTGATAGAGCCTGTGTTTTTACACAAGGGAAAAATAGTTGCAGTGGGGCTCACATAAGAAAAACAACGAGAAAACGGATAAAAAACGAAATAACAAAACCAATTATAAAAAGAGGTCAAACTTAAACTTATCTAGTAAGAACATGTGTTCTTATAAGTTTTTTCAATTGTTTTACTAAAACAACGGTTTGTCAGTGTCAGTCGTACAATTAGTGTCACCACAGTTTTATTATTATGGCTCGTTTAACCGAAAGAGAAAGGATAGAAATTCTAATGATGGTAGGTTACGGCGATCGCCTTCGAAGTCATGAAGAAGCATGTGCTTTATTTAACGCAACACATTTTGAAAGACCTCCAATTGCTAGAAGCACAGTAAGCAGAATTGTTGCAAAATTTGATTCAACGGGAAGCGTGAGGGATGCTCCAAAATCTAGACGACCAGGAATAAGCGTCAGTAGAAGAACACCCTCACGCAACTACAACAGAAATTGCATTACAAGAAAATGTTAGTCAGTCGTTTGTAGTAAAGATGTTAAAAAAAGAAAAACTACACCCATACAAAGTTCATCTTGTTCACGAACTCTCAGAAGATGATCCGGACAGACGTTTGGAATTTTGTGAAATCTTCATGCGGCATTGTGACGAAAATCCAAATTTTCTTAATAGTGTAGTATTTTCCGATGAGGCAACGTTTTTTCTAAGTGGTTCTGTAAATCGACACAATTCTCGCTACTGGGCTCAGGAAAATTCCCACTGGATGCAGACAAAACACACCCAGCGTCCCCAAAAAATTAATTTTTGGGTTGGATCCCAGTATTTGGTTCCAACAAGATGGCGCACCACCACATTATGGTCATACTGTTCGAAGGTTTCTGGATAACCAGTTTGAAGGACGGTGGATTGGAAGACGTGGACCAATGGAGTGGCCACCTAGGTCACCTGATTTAACCCCCCTTGATTTTTTCCTGTGGGACATTTGAAAAGTCGGGTCTACATTAATCAGCCAGACAATTTAGAAGACTTAATAGAAATAATTAGACACGAAATGACTCGTATAACTCCGCAGATGATCGAAAACTCTATAAATGCGGTCTACCATCGTCTTGGCCTATGTCAGTTAGTAAACGGGACACAGTTTGAACAATTCCTATAAGAAATAGTTTTGGTTTAATGGACTGTTTAGTTAATTGAAAAGTTATTATGAAACTTACGTTTATTTCATTTTTTATTCATTTTCTCGTTTTTTTTCTTATGTGAGCCCTACTGCAACTATTTTTCCCTTGTGTACAAACACAAGCTCTATCACATAATGTGATAAAAATCTTAGCTTCCCATTAAAAAAAATTGTTGATGACGTCATAACTTTGACAACTTTGACGTGTTATTTTTGTAACTTATGTCAAAAGATGCGGAATAAAAAGAACAGTTTGACGTGTTTTTGCATTTTTTTTCAAAAGTGATCGTTGTACGTTTTATGAATTTTGTGCGTTACTTTATCATAACCCTGTATATTCCTAGATGCCCATTAAGATAGCCATGCTGTCTCTTTCAGTACTGTCATTAAATATAAAATCACTCTATATAAACACCAATTTGAAGAAAGAATCAGTTGACCTCTATTTCCATTGGAAAATTTTAATAATTCTACTCTATCTTATCTGTACAGGCCATGGCGTAACACAAATATATGTGAAGCAAAAAGTTTCGAATATCCTTGTGATATGGCCTAGCTTTGGTGAATGTTTATCTCAGATCCTTCTGTATATGGGTTGCATTTAGTTTGAAATCCAATATAACAGATTCCTGTAAAGAAATTATCGATCGTAGGTGATATTAATACGGGGCCGCCTAGTGACTGAAATCTGAACTGTCTTTGAATCTGTGGAGATACCCCGCAAGATGTCGGCGAAATATTGATATTTTGTGGAGGAACTTATTTTCTTGATATGATTTTTTGTTGTATTTAAACGAGGTTTGCGGAATCCTAAATGAAATGATACCAAACCACCTTCAACTCTTTCATCACTTTATGATGTGTACGTCTTCAATAGTCCCAGATACATTTTTCGTTTGTATCTTGAATGTCCGAACTTAGTGGTTGGAGAGAATTATTTCCAGTTTTTGATTTGTTCGTTCGCGGAATACTCAAGTCCTTTAAAGAAATATTTCAGAACTCGAAAAGGACTGAAAAAATATTCAATGAATCGTATTTGTTCGAATGCACAATAACTACTGACTCTAACGGGAAAAGAGAAAATTAGATTCAAGTCTTATTCGAAAGGCGAGAATTCAAAATTTTTCTTCGGAAAAGCGACGAAAGATATTTGCCAATCCCACAGTTCCAAAGTCAAAAGTTTAGCGGGGCATTCAAAATTCTGAAAGGTGCTATGGTGGTTGCTTTTGTTCATTCTTTTTATTACAGCCGACCTGCTCCTTCTTGATTTATTTTCATGAGGTTACATCAGAAATAAAGTATACTTCAATGGGCATTATCATAATCAAACATGGAAAAGAATAAATCCCATCCAAGATCGATTACTATACGGCCAATGAGTATGTATACACTAAATTTCAAACAGATTCTTAAACAAAGCATCGGTTCATCTATAGGTATTCCCTTGGAAAGTTCTGACAGTGTTGCTTCTGCTATACAGAGGATCGTGCTTTTGAAAAATATGTGAAAGCTTTGAATATTCTTGTGATACAGACTAGCTTTGATGATACCATATTTGTTTCTGAGAATAATGAGAGGCCATCTAGTGACTGGAATCTGAACTTTTATTGAAACTGTGGAGAGACCCCAAAAGATATCTGCCATCTGTTAAAACCACGACTCATTGCGCATATGTGTAGTTAGTAGATCAATAATACCAGCGTACCAGCGTAAAAAATATTTATAGTAGCCATAGTGTAAATTCTCTCCTCTTTCATTTATTTATATGACGTTGGTTGTTTCTATCCATGTAACCAGTTTCCCGTTGAATATCATAGTAATCCAATTCGAAAATAGTTGCCCTTTTCTGTACATCAATGGTAATTTACCCGAAAGTTATTGGGCCGGTTTGATTGATTCAGAACCTAATTTATTTTGGGTTCAGTTCAGGATCGATTCACCGAAAGCATTGAGCTTTTCATGGAATCATCTATTTTTTTGTTTGAAACCATACAGAATATATTATTCATTATCTGAAATATCAGGCGTTGCCCATGTAAGAATTTTGGATCTTACATAACTACACTAGTGTATCTCAGCAAGTGCAAGAATCTTCTAGAGCCTCTGTTCTTCATTTCGCAGCTTTCTCGAATTTTACAACACCTTCCTAAAGCTTTGTGAACTGTCTAGAGTGTTTTTCATTATATTCTGGAAATTTCCAGGAAGTTCTACCCTACACGCCTCCTCTCTGGTTGCCGAACTCTTTAGAACATCGCTTGAGTGTCTTCCCACTATGTTATTCTTTGTTCTAGTTTATTCCGCAGCTTTCTCGAATTCTACAGCATTTTCAAATCATCGATAACGTTTGAAATGTTTCTCTCGATATTTATAGAACATCTTCTACACTTTTTCCCTGGTAGTGGAACTTTCTGGACCTACACTTGAGTATATTTTGATTAGGTCAGAAGCTACCGGAGCTTTTATTCTGGTTATCAAACGGTTTCTTTGTGTTTTCAACCCTTCTTTATTATTCACGAGATCAATTCTGATATTTTCATTTATACATCCATGGCTTAATGTTTTACCAATTGGGCCTATTCCCCGTCGAAAATGGAAACGATAAGGTTATCAACTTCGAGGGACACTGATCATATCTTTCGAAACAAAATTTCATTAATGGTATATAGGTATTCTGTGGTTTCTTAAATGAATAAAATCGACAAAGTCGAAGTACCCTTTCTCTCCACACGTTTTCACAACTACTTCCCTGGCTAATACCACGACGGGCATTGAACTACATCTGACAGATATTTGTTCAACGTTCTTCCAAGAAGACCCAATTGCTAGTGCGTAATCTTGTAATTGGCTGAGAATGACCACCTGCAGACATTGATGTTTCGAGGTTTTGCCTCTCATCAGTGTCAAGTTAGGACTGAAAACATTATAATTGTCCTATCCCTGCCAAATGAATGATAATCAACCGTTCAACTAGTATTTCCCCACGGATGACACTACGACCCACAACAAAGTTGATATCAGCGCCATCCGCACGGGAAATCATGAACAAGACAAAACACTGCCAAGTAGCACAGACTCTGTAATGAAACTGTAATATTTCGAACGAAGTTCGAATATATTGTGCAAGAGAGATATCAACAATGTGAATAAATACGGGGTACCCTTCTCTCTAAGCGTTTCCATCAAGTGGAAAAATAAAGGCAAACATCTTTCAGAAAACAACTACTTCCCTGGCTAATACCACGACGGACATTGAACTACATCTGACAGATGAGAACTACGCTCCTCGAAAAGCACAGACTTTAGGAAGAGTTAACTGTATCATTTCGAACAAAGTTCCAAAATATATGTACCGCAGAGTATCACAAAAATTAAACAAATCGTGTTTTTTGACAGATGTTTTCCTCATTTTTTCACTTGGTGGAAACGTGTAGAGGAAAAGGGTAGATTTCATTCGTTTCATTTTTGTAATACCCTCCGGTACATATTTTTTAACTTTGCAGAATGATGTAGTTTATTTGATAACAATTCTGCTTTTGAATCACGCAACAACTCAAAAAAGTTACTGAAATAATCCCACATAGTTTGCAGACTTCTCAACTTTTAATTGTTTTATGAAAGTGTACACCACTTTAATCGACCCCGAAAAAGTTTTCCTTTGTGTTGTGGATGTCTGTCATTATGCGAGACAATTGCGGATTCATCAACGTTATTACTTTGTGATTTATTCGTTGATTAATTTCTGGGAATGTTCATGTCCTTTTTCAAAATAATAATTTCTACTATACAAATCTCGTAAATCAATAGGAATTCATAAAATAAAATTGAATTGGTCGAAAGCTCAATTGACTGTGATAAGGAAGAAAGATGTCAGCATAATCAGCTTTTTCTTGAAACGGCATCAAACTATGTGAGATATTCTTACCCCATTGAATAGTATCCAGGGGCTTGAACTAGAAAGTGTTCGTTTTCCTTCTTCCTTTTGTTGCACCATTTTAACTGTTTTCTTGTAACTGATAAAGCAAATCAATATAATTGCAGCTCCACATAAAAGCATTATCCAGAAGCTAGTTGTTTGTAATGTTATGTTGAGGGTCACATCGGGTTGATTCTCAGCAATTTTTGATATTGTGTTGATCGTCCAACTTAATTTCTTCTCAACTACTCTTGGGGTTTACCTTTGACATCTCCTTGACGTTGGTATTGATTTTTTGGAACGATAATAGTTATTCTGGTTTTGTGAAAATCATTCCATTGGGCAACCTATGGCTGAGTGTTTTTTTATTCAATCGAATAATTCTGACGAGATGCTTATGCTACTGATACCTTCCTTTCAACAGGTCCTTACAATGTGATATGATGTTGAATTGAATGGAAAAAAAGTTTTGTCTAATTTCCACTGTTTTTTCCACTATTTTTCCATTCATTTCATCAAGCTGATCACGAATTTCGACAAAATAAATAAGTCACCAATTACCCAAATTAGGTCCTTACAAGATCACATCTCCAAAGCCACATTACTTCCATCTGTAGTCAAGTTGATTTATATAAATATATGGGCCGTGATGGTCGTGTGGTAGAGCGCTCGCCTTACACGCATAAGGTCGTGGGCCCATAGCACGGCCATCGGTCCCGGATCTTTTCCTTGCTCGTACAAGCTCCTAGAAGCTTCTGAGGGGTTTCCTCTTTCTGGAAACCTGGAAGATTCGTTAAAAAAAAAAACAAAAAAAAATGAGTTCGTTAATAATTGGGGTTATTTTGTGACCTCAACACGCATCTAGTCAGACGTTCAGTGATTTTCGCAAAATGGTTATGGAATTTGCTCTAGTAACCTAGGAGAGCTAAGAACCCATTTATCTGTTTTGGCGTTTTCGGTATTGGGAACTGTTTGATCTCTTTGAACTCATCTTGGTCGGGTTTTCCACAATGAGGAGTCACAGCCAGATCACTACTGGAATTTGAAGGACGATTCTCAGGCTTTCGAAATACTCTTGAAGGGCTGTAAAAAAATGGGGTAAAATTTCGTTAACTAATAGCCACAAGCTATCAACAAAATTTCCTTTGGAACTTACGTAGTTTGGCCAAATTGAAATAAAATAATTTTTCTGTTGTCTCAAGTAATTTTGGAGATATGTGACTATTTTTGAATGACTTTCTAGCATATATTTCTCACGAGGCCGTTAGGCCGAGTGTTATAAATTCTCAAGTGACCTAGGAAACATAACACACGAGTGGTATACAATGTTTCATACAAAATGTGGAAGAAATCGTTTTCATATGAGATGATATCTGATAAGTTTTGTGAACAAGTCAAAGCTACTTGCGTCTCAGTACCCTATGAATGTCAGAATGACTTTTTTACATTTGGACCAAAGGAGGTTGTTTGTTTGGTTGCCACGGGCATGATATATTGTTAGTAAAAAATGATTAAATAAATTTTGACACTTTTCAGTTTTCCCTGAAGGAAAAAATGTATAGAAAATGGAGGAAACCGATGAAAATTACAGTGGAGAGAATATTCTTACGGAAGCGGAAGAGCAGCGATGCAGATTTTGCCAGAAAAGTCCCGAGATGCTCACAAGGAGTTCAAAATGTTTGAGTCTTAAAATAATTCACAGAAGATAAAACTGCCGTCCTTAGCAAAAATGCCTTATCTCCAAAAAATATAAATATTGAGATATTAGATTATGTAGGTTTGGAAACCTATAAATTTTGCATTTTACCAAGCAGCAATGATGTATAAAAGCCAAAGTTAACAAATCATTTAGCCATATGAAAAGTTTGAGAATTTCCTTCGTATGAAGGTCAGATCTACAGAATTTCAGGCAAAATAGCAGAAGCAGATACGGCGTTTTCGCTAAGGACGGCAGAAAAGGTATCGATGAAAATGTTCTATTGGCTTATTTTTTACATTTGCAAAAAAAATTTGCTCCATCGTCGCTATGAACCAAATAATCGATGCTTCGCTCGACTATTCACCTTTATAAAAAAATCGACATTTTAAAATATGGCAAACTAACGAGCTTTTTGAAAAGCAAATCACAGGGATACAAACCAAAAGAGTCCAAGATATTAGAACGACGACGAGTCCTTGTTGATGAATGTGGCTTTGATAATGGGGATGGATTAGCGGTACTTGTAGAAGAGATGAATTGGTCAATTTGAAAATGGAAAATATTCAAGACAAAGGGAAATATTTTCACTGGAAAGGACCCTGCACGAAAACACATGTAAAATTGGCTCTCGGTCAAATTAGCTGAAATTTTATTGTATTACGATATATATTATGGGGTTGCTACTATGGATTAAACAAAATTTTTAAATGCCCATCTTAGAAACGCAACATATAAAGTTGATCAAACTTTCATATCCAATAGTCAACACTTTCGTAATAGTGAGAGTAAAATCAGGTCCAAATTGACGGTGCAGTTTTTGAGATATTGAATATAAATCTTGTAAGTGACCTAAAAAAAATTAAACGTTCCCTGTATCTAAATGAATGGTAATATTGAACAACTTAATTCACCAGAGAATTTCCTCACCATTTGTTCAATTATCAGTGGCAACAGGTAATTTTTTTGTATTTATAAACTATCTGTCAATTGTTTTCATATTTCAAACAGAGAGAGTCATCAAGGAACAAAACATGTTTTTATCGCTTAGAATAGACTGAAACAATGATATTCTACCAAAATATAAATTGTTGCTTTAGGAGTAGTGTTAGAAAAAAAATCATGAAAAATTATTTTTTTGACTATGCCCCGTATACATCCTATTGTACTTTCATCAATAACGTTATAATTGGACATGTTAACGAGTTCCGGTGAATACATTTTCATCCTGAATTTGTCTTATTTCGACTAACAAAACAGTTTTTACCTTTGTCAACCCTACCCAACTCCGACGTTCTTTCGAACTTTGGCTGCTTATATCTCAGAACCGACACATACAAAATCATTCAAACTCGCAAATTTTCCTAATTACCCATCCCACTATAACATAATAAAATTTCAGCAAATTTTACCGAGAGCTTATTTTACATGTGTTTTCGTGCGGGGTCCTTTCACCATACTTCAAGAACGATTCCCAGTCAACCCAATCAATTTGTGTAAAAAATACATGTCTTTGAGACCAAAGAATACTAGTTCTAGGCGCTTTTTTGTTTTTTACAAAAATGGGAGCTGTACCAGCCAGTGTGTGGAAATTAATATGTTGTCGAAGATACCACTAGTGAGTTATGGATTATGCCACACTAGTGTATTCTTTGATAGTTTACTTGTCTAAGATTACATTAATAATAACAGTCATAACTGTCATGTGTCAGATTATGAACTCAATGACTTCATCAAATGAAAGCAATACAAGGAGGAAAATACCAAGTAATTAAACAAGGATACAAACCAAAAGAATTCAGTAGTGACAATTTAAAAAGGACAAAATTTGGCATTCAAAGGACAATATCATTGAAATAATTGGAAAGCACGTGAATAGTTTTTATTTTTCAGTTCCATTTTTTGTTCATTTGATGGTTCCTTTCAATTTAGTATCTGTTAATCTGTTCATTCTCTGATGGTTTAGACAGAAGTCCTTCGCACATTTTTGACGAAAATCAGTAAAAGATTTTCTTGAAATAATCTGCGTCAGAATGAAGCTCACTTCTAGTAATTTGGAAAAAATATAGGAATGTCTTTCCACTTTCAGTTAGTATCCACAGTTTGGTGAGAACAAATATCCTAATCGAGATTTTTCATCGAAAAAGTAACCCTATGTTCATGAAGGTTTTCAGTTTGAATTATTTAAAGGAAAAAAATTACTTTCATTTTGAAATGTTTTTATTTTCTACTGTTTTTTGTAGTTACTAATGATGTTTCATTTCAATTTTGATCTTTCAAACTATACACTTTTCAATTATCACCTATTAGATGTACGGAGTGCACTCCACTCAAGGTGAATTTATAAAAGTCGAAACGTCGGCAACGTAGCAATAGTGGTTTCAGTTGTTTGACCTAACCTCAACCAACTTTCTGTCACTTCAATAAAGAATGTTTCCTACTAATACATTCTCAACACCTAGCCCTCAACTTTTCCTGCAATAACTTCCTTTTTGCGTTAAAACCATAATCCTGTCTAAACCGTATTTCACCCCTACGCTCAAAACTTCGGGAAAATTTCCATATTGGAATGTTTTCAATTCAAGTCCCCTCATGAGTTGAACTTCGGCAGAACAAAATAATATTGATTTATTCTGAATCATCCTTGAGCATCCCCAAATGGCCTCTTCGAAGCTCGAACCGACCCAATCCATCCCATTCTACTTGTACATTTTCCACCGTGAAAAAACCTACTTCGTTAATCTTCTTTCCAAATATTCTACTCTCATTTTCAATCCAAAGACTCCGAGAGGCGAATCTCAATACGTCTCACCGCTGCATTCGGAAAATAATTTCGATTCGTGATTGTCCTTGGCCCTTTCCGACTACCCAAGCCCTGTTTTAATATTCAGCTTTTTCCATTTCATGATCCCTTTCATTTTATTTCATTTCCATTTCACACCACACTTTACATGCTCTGTTCAGGGGGATTTCGGTCTTGAGATAAATCATGAGGGGACTTGAATTGAAAACATTCCGATATGGAAATTTTCCCGAAGTTTTGAGCGTAGGGGTGAAATACGGTTTAGACAGGATTTTGGTTTTAACGCAAAAAGGAAGTTATTGCAGGAAAAGTTGAGGGCTAGGTGTTGAGAATGTATTGGTAGGAAATATTCTTTATTGAAGTGACAGAAAGTTGGTTGAGGTTAGGTCAAACAACTGAAACCACTATTGCTACGTTGCCGACGTTTCGACTTGTCAAAGTCACCTTGAGTGCACTCCAATACATCTAATAGATGATAATTGGAAAATATATGGAAAATGAACATAGGGTTACTTTTTCCATGAAAAATCTCGATTAGGATATTTGTTCTCACCAAACTGTGGATACTAACTGAAAGTGGAAAGACATTCCTATATTTTTTCCAAATTTGACTAGAAGTGAGCTTCATTCTGACGCAGATCATTTTAAGAAAATCTTTTACTGATTGGTGATTGGACCCATCAAATGAACAAAAAATTGAAATTAAAAATTAAAAACTATTCACGTGCTTTCCAATTATTTCAATGATATTGTCCTTTGAATGCCAAATTTTGTCCTTTTTAAATTGTCACTACTGAATTTGTCCATCAGTTCTTTTGGTTTGTATCCTTGTGTTTAATTACTTGGTATCTTCCTCCTTGTATTGCTCTCATTGAGTTCATAATCTGACACATGACGGTTCTGACTGTCATTATTAATGTAATTTTAGACAAGTAGACTATCAAAGAATACACTAGTGTGTCATAATCCATAACTCACTAGTGGTATCTTCGACAACTTATTAATTTCCATATATTGGCTGGTACAGCTCCCATTTTTGTAAAAAAAAGCGCCTAGAACTTGTATTCTTTGGTCTCAAAGACATGTATTTTTTACACAAATTGATTGGGTTGACTGGGACTCCTTCTTGAAGTATATGGTGAAAGGACCCCGCACGAAAACACATGTAAAATAAGCTCTCGGTAAAATTTGCTGAAATTTTATTATGTTATAGTGGGATGGGTAATTAGGAAAATTTGCGAGTTTGAATGATTTTGTATGTGTCGGTTCTGAGATATAAGCAGCCAAAGTTCGAAAAAACGTCAGAATTGGGTAGGGTTGACAAAGGTAAAAACTGTTTTGTTAGTCGAAATAAGACAAATTCAGGATGAAAATGTATTCACCGGAACTCGTTAACTTGTACAATTATAACGTTATTGATGAAAGTACATTAGGATGTATACGGAGCAAAAAAATAATTTTTCATGATTTTTTTTCTAACACTACTCTTAAACCAACAATTTATATTTTGGAAGAATATCATTGTTTCAGTCTATTCTAAGCGATAAAAATATGTTTTGTTTCTTGATGACTCTCTCTGTTTGAAATATGAAAACAATTGACAGATAGTTTTAAAATCCAAAAAAATTACCTGTTGCCACTGTTGATTGAACAAATGGTGAGGGAATTCTCTGGTGAATTAAGTTGTTCAATATTACCTTCATTTAGATACAGGGAGCGTTTAATTTTTTTTAGATCACTTACAAGATTTTTATTCAATATCTCAAAAACTGCACCGTCAATTTGGACCTAATTTTACTCTCACTATTACGAAAGTGTTGACTATTGGATATGAAAGTTTGATCAACTTTGTATGTTGCGTTTCTGAGGTAGGCATTTAAAAATTTTGTTTAATCGATAGTAGTAACCCCATATATCTCAATACTATAAAATTTCAGCTAATTTGACCGAGAGCCAATTTTACATGTGTTTTCGTGCGGGGTCCTTTCCAGTGAAAATATTTCCCTTTGTCTTGAATATTTTCCATTTTCAAATTGACCAATTCATCGCTTCTACAAGTACCGCTAATCCCCATTATCAAAGCCACTTTCATCAACAAGTACTCGTCGTCGTTCTAATATCTTGGACTTTTTTGGTTTGTATCCCTGCAATTTTTTTTGCAAATGTAAAAAATAAACCAATAGAACATTTTCATCGATACCTTTTCTGCCGTCCTTAGCGAAAACACCGTATCTGCTTCTGCTATTTTGCCTGAAATTCTGTAGATCTGACCTTCATACGGAGGAAATTCTCAAACTTTTCATATGGCTAAATGATTTGTTAACTTTGGCTTTTATACATCATTGCTGCTTGGTAAAATGCAAAATTTATAGGTTTCCAAACCTACATAATCTAATATCCCAATATTTATATTTTTTGGAGATACGGCTTTTTTGCTAAGGACGGCAGTTTTATCTTCCGTGAATTATTTCAAGACTCAAACATTTTGAACTCCTTGTGAGCATCTCGGGACTTTTCTGGCAAAATCTGCATCGCTGCTCTTCCGCTTCCGTAAGGATATTCTCTCCACTGTAATTTTCATCGGTTTCCTCCATTTTCTATACATTTTTTCCTTCAGGGAAAACTGAAAAGTGTCAAAATTTATTCAAACATTTTTTACTAACAATATATCATGCCCGTGACAACCAAACAAACAACCTACTTTGGTAAAAATGTAAAAAAGTCATTCTGACATTCATAGGATACTGAGACGCAAGTAGCTTTGACTTGTTCACAAAACTTATTAGTTATCATCTCATATGAAAACGATTTCTTCCACATGTTGTATGAAACATTGTATACCACTCGTGTGTTATGTTTCCTAGGTCACTTGAGAATTTATAACACTCGGCATAACGGCCTCGTGGTATACATCTTTCTCGCGTGACTTATTTTCAACATAACGCACTAGTAGGTACTATAGATAACTGTTATTGTGATCTATCCTCTGCCTTATGATTTATAGCGTACCTCAATTTTTCTTGATTTAATTTTCTCTAGTTCTCCTTTTTCCTTCTTGCCATGACCTATGTCTGACTTATTCTTTTGAATAAGTACCCAAACACACACTAGTTTTCATTTATGCGCAAGCATCCATGTTTTCACAAATATCTCATGCATCTGTCATTTCGGGAGTAATATACTTATAGTTTTATTTCATATTCAATGATATGGCGACAAACTATTCCATTGTGGATGAGTTATGGAACAGTCTTATTTATCTTGGAAACCACTTTCTGAAATTGCTGCAACAATAACATTGACCCTCCACCAAAATTGTTTGAAACGAAACAAGATAAAGAACGCGAATATCCACATTTTATCAGAATTTGGTTTTCATACAATCTATGGCAAATTTATTCTCAAACTGAAACCTTCGAATAATACTATTATTGGATGAAATTTTATCGTAATTTAACAGCGAATCTTCCGGAAAGTATTTACTCGAAAAGTAATTTGTTTCATATTGTGAATGGCTTTGAAATACACAGATATTTGCTTACATTGTAGGTAAATCGTACAGTGAAAGAGGTATCAGGACTTGTTAAAGACTTTTTCAATAAATGCACATCTCAGGTTTCATCAACTTTCATCGAATAAACTACAGCGTGTTTATCATGATGGCATATCATAGTTGTCGAAATGGAACTGATGAATTCGATGATTTTTACAAAACCTACTTATGACGATTCCATCATAAGGTTGATTAAATGTGGACCTCGTCGGAGCACTTGGTTAAACTTTGATAATGGCCGTCGACAACATGCTTTCTCTTTGGATTCGTGATTATGTCGGCAAAGGGCAGTGAAAACACTCAGTCCACCAAATGACACTTTTTATTTTCATAAGGAATGTACTAGGGCTCCGATACAAACGGAGGGCGCGCTGGTGTGTCATTAACCCCAGTCAACACTCCCTACGTCCGTAGAGTGAGTAATTACTGGGCCCGAGAGTCATGTGCCCTGAGAAGGCGAAGTGAACAAAGAATTACGACCTCCTGCATTCTTCCAGCTAAGTTTTCTGCATCATCATGGCAAGCCGGTATGATTTTCAATTTTGAGAGCAGTGTGTCCATCATTCCACCAAGGACCCCTATTATCAGAACCACAGTCAGAGAAAATGGTTTGCGTAAAGTCTGCGGAGATCAAAGAGTAGATCTCGATATTTATTCCGTTTTTCCTCCTCTTTTCTGACGATGTTCGTTTCGCCAGGAGCTGAAAACTCAATGACGAAAATCGTCCTACTTTGATGGTCGAGGAGGACTACATCAGGCTTATTGGCTTGTATTTGCCTGAGGATCGGGAATGAGTAGTTACGATAGATTCGGCACTTCTCATTCTCCACAAAGGACTCAATATCCCGCCTACACCGTACGAGTATCGTAGATGGTAGTATACAACACTCGTAGGGGCGCGTTATGCCTGTGGATATAGGCTGGGACCGCAAACGCTGGACAAGCTAACAGCAAATGCATTATTATCTCAGCTGCCCCACGACACGCTCTGTATCTATTGTCAGGCACCTCTATACCCATCACGCGACTACGGCAGACGAGGGTGTTGAAGACACCATCCTTGCAGGCCATTATGAATCCCTCGGTTCCCGACTTCAGTCCACTTGACCTGAGAAAAGCAAATGTCAGGTTTCTGGATAAGCCAAGGTCTTCAATGTTCTTGAAGAAGACCTCATGCATTGGCTTATCCTTATGTAGCTGTAGAAGCCTCTCACACTCCGCAGCTTTGACGTGGGCTTTTTGCTGAACGGGTTCCAACTCGGTGACTTCTTAATATTATTATTGTCAAGACATTAATATTATCCGCCACTACTTGGACATCAGTTGGGCCAAGTGGAAAATTATTCTATTTTATACAACGGGGTATAATAAAAGCTACTTATTAATTAAATAGCGTTTCGTCACATCTCATCAGATCAGAATCGTTAATGTTATCAGTCTATGCTGCCGTCCTAAGCAAAAGTACCGTATCTACAAAAGATATAAATGTTGTAATATAAGATTTTATAGGTTTAAAAACCTATACATTTTGCTTTTTACCAAACAAAGATGAAGTATACTTGGTTTAAAAAGCCAAAGTTAACGAATTATATTGCCGTTTATAGGAAAGCTCAAGAATTTCGTATGTGAGAAGGTCGGAACTACAGAATTCTAAGCAAAATAGCAGATAGCAGATACGGTACTTTTACTTAGGACGGCAGTATGTGAACGTTACCTTTCTTCTTCACAGGCTGGAATTGAAACTCGTCGCAAGATTTACTAGATTCGCAAAGTGACCACTTGCTCTATTTTCAACTCATGAGATTCCTATTCTCAACTTGAGAAAGCTATAAGAGCCAGTTTATGAACTTCTATAAATGAAAAACAGGATCCAGAAACACTTGAATATTTATATTGATTTAATTAATGAAATAATCACAAATTAACAAATCTAGCAATTGAACATTATCGAATTTGATCTGGAAATTTAACAGGAATTGGTTCTGAATATCTGAATAATTGATGAAAGATAATTCATTCAACATCTCAACGAGATGAAAGCAATGATTTAGTTTAAATGAAATACAATGAATGCGGTAGAAGTTTGAATAAGAGAATCATAATGACTGATATAAAAACTGATTAGAAGAGTCAACTTTCCAAAGGAATCAGAAAAATTGTTCATGAAAATGAATAATTTATAATGAAAATTAAGTTGTTCCTCATATTCAGATCAGAGTTAAAGCCAGAAGTTCGAAAGAAAAACTACCAGAATACCAACTATTTCTTCCACCCCTCTGGTCTCAGAAAAGATATCTTGCCTTCCACAGAATTATCAACATATGAAAACTGAATGTCTCTGAAATGTCTCTATTTAAAAAATGTTGCCAAATACTAAAAATATTATCCCACATTGTTTATTGTAGGATCCTTTGTAACATGTATTTCGAAGGGGTTTTTAAAGGATTATGTTGAAAGTAAAGCTGATGTAGTTCGGTACCTTCACAAGTGGTCGATATGGATATAGTTACTATCCTAACCAGTACGGAAAGGGTACCTTTCCCGCATGCGACTTCCGTTACCCGAACGACGCAAAACATAGTTCGTGTAAACAGTCGAGTGCGGGAGAGTACCTTTCCGTATGAGTTAGGATCAATATTTTTTCTACAAGCGAATTAAAAAAATTAATGTAGCACTCTTTAACAAACTTTCGCATGCGGGAAAATTTTTACCCACACTAGTGCGGCAATAACTCACTTGAAGTGACTTGGGCGTGCGGAAAATTTTTCCCTCTTAAACTAAGTTGCGTGCGGGTATAGGGTGAATCACGCACGCTTGTAGGAAAAAATATTTACGATTGTTTTTACAACCGTAGCCAATATTTCACTTTCCTTGTGACAATTTTAAATGAAATTTCTGGTCTTATTGAGGTTATCTGTACTTTGGGTACTTGGTCCGTAATGGATACTAATGGATAATGCTTTACTAAACCCCTCAACTCCTCCATGTACCATTTGTGAATTCTGTAAACCTCAAATTATGGATTTCCTCACTATCAACGTTTAAGTTATTTCAGAAACTGGTCAGAGTATTAATTTGAACGTTCAATTATCACCTATTTAATGTGGACAGAACACCCCCATATGATTAAACTCTTGAAAAATTACCCCGTCTTTTCCTCAAAAATAATTTCATCTGTATGTTCTTGAATTCGTTACAGATCGAAATAATGGCGAAACATCTCGCATTCCTCGAAGCCAAGTCTCTGTAAGGATAAACAGTATGCGCAAATATTTTTAACAGTATATACCCAGTATATACCCTGTATATTTCTATGCAACAAAAAGTACCGTGATCACATTTTTTCTTTCCGTAGATGGGAATATTCATCCACAGATTCTTCAAACGTTTCTTTTATGTTAATTTTCAGGAAAGAGTTCACGAAAATGTTTGTCTTGAATTACCATCCCTCCATTAAACTTTGATAACTGTCACTCATAGTTAATTGTAAGAGTGATTGAGACAGCGTTTCATTTACACAGGAATGTTTGATGGCAAGAACGTAGTTCGAGAGTTTAATTTTCTTGAGTGGAAAGAATGCCAATAAAACACAGATGCATTACAACGTTTATTCACAATCACAAGCCCCAAATAGGAAAATGACATTCAAACCTAATTATTCCAACTGTTCCTTCCAAAACTTAGTGAATCTCAGAATGCTTTAACATCTAGGCCGCCTAGATGCTATGGCTAGTTGGTCTTGTTCTTCTGTTTAACCCGAATAGCTTTCGGAATTGTTATAATCATTCAAGAATATTTAAACTGAATTAATATCAAGTTAAGCATTCACTCATACATAAAAATAATAGAGGATTCATATCAACAGTGAGGAGCAATATATTTATTACTTGTAACAAATGCATATATAGAGCTGAGCTTTAGCTTTTAAGTCCCACCCCTAGATGGCGCCGTTTATTTATTTGCAATGCATTAGCTATGTTGAAAATAATTGAAAAAATGTATGGGTTTCCTTTATTACGTATTTTCACAAAGTAAGAATGTAATGCATATCAGCATTACACGTTTCCAAAACAGATCATATTCCCAAACATGATGCTGGCGCCATCTAGCAGTGGAACTCAAAAGCTCATTTCTATACAGTGAGGGGCAATATTATGGAATAAATTCAGTTTTACGAGAATAGGCAACTTTTGAGACAAATCCCGAAACACGTCGATTTTTATTTCCAAATTATGATTTTGTGGCAGATATGTCATACTAGTGACGTCATCCATCTTTGCGTGATGACGTAATCGATGATTTTTTTAAATGAGAATAGGGGTCGTGTGATAGCTCATTTAAAAGGTTATTCAATTCTCTATTCAGTGATATGAACATCAACATAATTATTTATACAGGGTGGCCAAAAAAATATTTAATTTGTAAATGAAATTAATTGTCACAAAAAGAAGTATTATCATTTATTAAATACAAAATTACATTGTACTACTGTCGGAAAACAGAAAAAAAAATTATTTGACAAATAAAAATTGCTTTTCGCTTAAATTAAATGTTCAAATTGCCACCCACCGGCCTCTTGGCAGTAATGGAACCGACGAATACATTCTTCTTGAACATTGTGGATCATTTCTGGAGGTATATTACGAATTTCCAATCTAATTCTATTTCTTAAATCTTGTAAATTCTGTGGTCTATCGATGTAAACTTTTGATTTTAAGTAACCCCATAGGAAAAAATCAAGTGGTGTAAGATCTGGAGATCTTGCGGGCCACTCTATTGTTCCTCGTCGACCAATCCATCTCCTAGGGAAACATCTGTTTAAAAAATCACGAACAGGACGTGCAAAGTGCGGAGGTGCACCGTCTTGCTGAAACCATATGTTTTCATTTGGCGAATTACGATCATTTTCATTTGGAAACATGTCTGTAAGGGCGGGTATAAGTTCATTTTGTAAAAAATCAAGATATATTTGCCCCGTAAGAGACCCATCGAAGAAAAAAGGACCTATAATTCTATCCTCGACTATCCCTGCCCACACGTTTAGTTTTTGAGGGTGCTGAGTGTGTACCGCAGTCATCCAATGGGGATTATCTTGACTCCAATATCTGCAGTTTTGCCGATTCACTGTTCCATTTAAACAGAAGGTTGCTTCATCAGAAAAAAGGATTTCACGAATGAAGCGTGGATTTTGATTACATAAATCTTGCATTACTTCACAAAACTGCATTCGGCGATCTGGATCATCCTCATTGATTTCGTGGACATTATGAATTTTATACGGATGATATTTCTCTTTTTTCAGCACACGTAAAACAGACCTTTTAGAAATGTTTGTATCAGCTGCAATTTGCCTAGAATTAATTTGAGGATTCTCTGCCACACTTAATAATACAGACAGTTTCACATCCTCATTCATTGGTGGACGACCAGCATTTGCAACATGTTTCACGTGTCCAGTTTCTCTAAATTTCTTCTCAATTTTACTAACAGTGGATTGTGTGATAGGCGTATTAGGATATTTTATGGTAAATAAATTACATACTTCTTGTTGTGTTTTGGTTCTATCTCCATATCCAACCATAATTAATACTTCGATTCTTTGTGTTTCAGTTAATGGGGCCATTATTTATTTATTTCATGAAATAAACTAGTCCTTATGAGAAAATGTCAAGAACTGACTTACATTTGACCCAAGCCAACTCGATTTGTAAAAACTATACTTTTTGCTATCTTTTTAGTTCTCATTATTTATTTGCCTAATATCGGAATTTATTTTTGTTTCTTCATAGTAGTAGAAAGCACAGCAGTTCTAAACATTTATTTATAAACTGTTTCAAGTGTTTCAATAGTAGACAAAATCAATGAGGATGATCCAGATCGCCGATAGACCACACATTTCCAAGATATGACAAATAGCATTACATTGGAAATTCGTAATTCAACTCCAGAAATGATCCACAATGTTCAAGAAGAATGTATTCGTCCGTTCAATTACTGCCAAGAGGCAGGTGGGTGGCAATTTGAACATTTAATTTAAGCGAAAAGCAATTTTTATTTGTCAACTAATTTGTTTTTCTGTTTTCCGACAGTAGTACAATGTAATTTTGTATTAAATAAATGATAATACTTCTTTTTGTGACAATTAATTTCATTTACAAATTAAATATTTTTTTGGCCACCCTGTATAAATAATTATGTTAATGTTCATATCACTGCATAGAGAATTGAATAACCTTTCAAATGAGCTATCACACGACCCCTATTCTCATTTAAAAAAATCATCGATTACGTCATCACGCAAAGATGGATGACGTCACTAGTATGACATATCTGCCACAAAATCATAATTTGGAAATAAAAATCGACGTGTTTCGGGATTTGTCACAAAAGTTGCCTATTCTCGTAAAAATGAATTTATTCCATAATATTGCCCCTCACTGTATATGCATTAGTAGAAAGTGATAAATATATTACTCTTCACTAATTACATTATTGACAATATTTTTATGTATGAATGAACGCTTAAATTAGAATATTGGTTTAGATTCAATTCAACATATTATCGGTGTCAAAAAATTAATATATGAGCCGGATTAAATACATTTTTGAAAAAATTAAATATATGAGAACAACTATTTTTGACACTAACGGCATCCCATAGCGAAGATCGAGCATTTAATTTTTATCTTGAGTCAATTCTGATCTTCATATATCTTCAACTGAAGTTCTAGCTTCAAAATGGGGCTGAGATTATGAAAATCGGTTGACGAGGAAAAAAGTTGTGACTGCAAAACCAAAAATTCTTTTTTGAGATCACCCTGTGAATGAAAGAGATAAAAAGAAGATTTGGAAAATGTCTTGCTGCTGTCAAATTAAAAAAAAAAGTTTTTCTTCAATTGGGATCCTTTTCAGAATTTAGAAATTTTGCACAGTTTCAGGTAACACCCTGTAGCGATTTTATGTGAAGAACCTTATGTTCTGAAGAAGTACAAGATTATTGCTGAAGAACTGGGCTAGCGAACAGTCTTAACAGAATTCAAATTGTTCAAAGCAGGAAAAAAATACTTAGATTTTAACAGGGGCAAAATTTTGGGATGTGACGAAATTGGTGTTACGTAGTTTACATGGATTCTATAAGTATGATGATGGGCAATTTTATGACTTGATTATGAATACATTTCATTCACAGACATTCTCATTCACGATATTGTCCTGAAGAAATGCCAATATTTTCTCACTCTACAGAGTGTCCAATGAGTTTGAGAATTTTTTACAGGCATTGTAAGGCGAATTCACCTCAGTAACACTGATGAAATATAATACTTACCATTGATTTTTCCTTAACCCATCACCCATTACCATATTTCTGGACTCTTACATGGATAATTGTTCGTCTCAATAAAATACATTTTTTTCAGATTCAAGGACACCGAAAACATTTTGGAAAGATCGTATGTACCTTTTCACCCTGTTCTTTTGTGCATTGTGTATGATTTGATTTTTTACACTCCTGCATGTTTTTGAATGCAGCAACAGTTTTTTTGATTTCTTAGAGTGGACCAAGTTGTTTTCAAATTAATGCTATATGTAACTCTGAATTGAGGCATAGTATGGATGGCGTTCGCAGCCGGTGTAATTTACACTCGATTTCAGTATTCGTTTGTCGAATGGATTGAAACATTCCTTTGTGTAACTGTACCGAACTGCACTCCATTCAAAATGTAGTGTAGATTACACAATACCGCGAAGCAGACGAGGACCTACTGGTTCATTATTATATTTTTCTATTTCGGGATCTTTCAGGTGATTTAAATTAATGAGTTCAGTCGATGCTTCTCTACGTTGAGTTCGCCTATTTTTATTTTGGTTTCGTTCTGCATCAGACGTATATAGAAAATAATAATTCTGAGGAAGCTGAATGAATGAATTCATTTCAATTTCATGAACTCTCAGAAATTCTATTTATTGTCGAAACTTTGATTATTTCCTTCGGTACACAAAGCATGTTGAAAAATATAAAACGACACGAAATAGACCTTAAATTTTTTCAAATTTAATAATGGAACATTGATATAACTAGTTGTGAATTCATACTTGACACGTGCACTCAACTGTCAGCTTCTTTGGGATGTTTTCATATTTTATAAGATTTCTTGATTCATGAAGGCAAAAATTTGATACACTATTGCAAAGTATACGTTTTTTTTTTTTGAAGATGAAAAGTAAATCATGACATTATTGCCATTTCGCAATTTTTTAAGGATACAATAAGCACATCAGCTAGATTTTGATATTTGTCGGGTATATTCATAGCAACGAAAACCCAAAAATACTGTCTTGGATGACATATATGACAATAAGAGGGCAATTGAAACGTTCATTGCAGCTTGTTGGGAGCATGTAAAAACGATATTATTTCCATCGCCGAACGGAGATTCTTCGTTGTCGATATAGTCTTGTCAGTACGACAACGCTGCATTTGATATTTGACAGAACAATCATTTGAAGCTACCAGTGTCGTAACTATCAAAAAAAGGGAAACCAAATTGGAAAAGAGAAAAATGAATGAAATATGAAAAAATTGTCAATTAGAGCATCGGCTGTTCTCAAAATCCTGTGGAGATTATTTCATCATAATTTCAGGTTTCCATTCCATATTCGGTTTCCATTCTATTTCTATTTTATTGAACCTCAATATTTCTGTTAACAACGCACGACACTGCCGTTGGGGGGAAGATGTCCCTTACACACAAATCTTAATGCGTGTGCGGCGAGTTACTCATCTAGGTTATGTTATTTGATCGCAGGTGATACCCCATTTGAAAATGATTTTGCCACCAATTCAGCGATAGATTTGTCCAAATATCTAAATTTTTTTGACTGTTACTTTATCTGACCGTCCTTTGTTAAATAACAAGAAAGATATTGATGACGATTTTTAGACTGTATAAAAAGAATAAGCCATAGATTCCTCTCTGACGAGTTTCGGGCATTTTTTTATTTCCGCTACATTTTTGTAGATATCTAGTGTAGATCCTTTTCAATAAAAATCTTGTTTGCTATACAGGGTGACCCAGAATATAGAAGACAAACTCCGATGGTAGAATTCTTACTTCATTTTAAGGTTGAGAGTTCATATAAACATATCTTTTAAGATTAGTATTACGTGAGTAACAGGGTATTGAAAGTGCATAAAAAATTATGCTTTCCAGAAAAGAAATTTGGTATATCAGTTCAAAATTGCAATGCAAATAAAGTGTTTGCAACTTCAAACAGGGGCACACGGCAGATAAACTTCACTAGATTAGTATTTTTTTTCTTGATTCTTAATATTTTATGAACAGAAGAGGAGTAAATTTAATTATCGAGAATGTCAATGGTTTTTTAAATGTTTGAATTTGAATTAGTGCTAGCGTATAAAAGTGAGACTTTTTGTTGTTATTTTCTTGAAAGTTGCTCCTTTTTTACTTGGGAAATGAAGTATTTTGATAATATTTCAAATTTCACTATTTGTTGAATTCTCACATCACCATATACATTGAAATATCTTTGACATTTTTTGCGGTATGGTATTTTTCAAAAAAAGGCAAGCACCAGATGTCGAGATTGGCATCTAGCCAACTCACATCCCAACTGCTTTTTCAAACAAGGCATGTGATCGCCTATCGACTCCAATTAAATTGACAAAATCTTTCTCAAACTTAGGATTCGAACCTGGCTTAAGTGCTATTAGAAGTTTCAACGGCAGACATTTAAAACCTTCGCTACCGACCACCATATAAACGGAATTGAAATATGAAACTCTATACTGTCAAATGACATACCAAATTACATGAAAGAATATTAAGACATACACATAATTTTTTAAGCACTTTCAACAACTCCCTGTATTTCTGTTGATACTCATCTTATAGGATAGGTTTATGTAAAATTTTAATGAAGTGAGGATTCTACCAACGGAGTTTGTTCCCTTTATTCAGGACACCCTATTTTATTAAATATGCCAGAATCATTTACAGAACATTCCCCACATGCTCACTCCTAAGAGGAGGTTCCTTGTGTGTTCCCTCACCCCACCATTTTATTATAGTTGAAATGAAAACAGAGTAATGTAAATTAAGTGTTTATTGAGAATTATTCTTTATGCTGGAGTTCACTGAATAAAAATTTAAGTTAATTAATGTTTCCTGTACGAAAATGGGGTTAATTAATTAACATCTTAATTTGAAATCTTCATTTGAAGTAGGAAACCTAATATACAAAATATACAAAAAAACTATTAATAGTAAATAAAACAAACACCACGAAATATATATAAAAATAGTAAGAATGAATAGTAATAAAAATTTTTAATTCAAAATAACAAACAGGAGAATGAATAAATAAGTAAATCAGCAAAATCAATATAAATATACAAACAATAAAATTATTCGGCTTGGTTTGGTTACAGATTAATTGGGTATGTCCAGCAATAAAATAAAGTTAAAATGAAATCACATGATTATAAGCAATGATTAAAACAATGAAGTGTCCAGATTATATTTACTGCATTGTTTTTATGGGTCTATTTATTTTTTTTTAAAACTCCTCAAGCGTTGTTTTGAAATCTTTTAAGGTGCCAATTTTTTTAACGATTCTGGTAATTCGTTGAATTTGCAGAAACCTTTATAAAATAACGAGTTCATGGTACTCCTGAATGCAGTTCTTTTTATGTGTATATTATTCAAATTTCTGGTATTATAATTATGAATGTTTTTGTTCAAGTTAAGAACCGTAAAAAATATTCTGGTGCCATACCATTTACTCTTTGAATACTGAAATCATTGTGAAATAGTAGATTCTAGGTTCAACTGACAAACAATTCAAACAATTTAGCATATTTTTTATGGGAGTAAGACGATTTGTTTTCAATATTTCCCTCATTCTACGGTTTTTGAGTTTTTGTAGCATATTTAATTTATTCATATTGAATAAAAATAATATAGACGCACAATAGTCAAAATGATAGTGTTGTAAACTGTAACTTTGGACTGTATCGACAAATGTTGAGCTATTCTACTAAAAAAATTGAGTTTCTTTGATATTTTTTTGTGTATATATTCAAAGTGACTGTCAAAACAAAATAAATTATCTAGTTGAAAACCAAGGTATTTGACTGTTGACACAAATTAAATTTTTTCGTTATTTATATTTAGGTTTATATTATTGATATTAAGAGAACTATATTTATATTTTCTGGTGAAGATCATGGCTTTTGTTTTTGTTACGTTTAACTTTAATTTGTTGGTGCATTTACAGTTTCTAAAACCACGTTCATTTTATGGACAGCTCTATCTAGATTCACATCACTACAGATAAGCAACGTATCATCGACGAAAAGGTTTATAAACACAGATTCAACAAATCAGATTCAATATCATTCAGATTCAGATATAACACGCCCACATCAATATCTATTTCATTTGATAGTGTATCTTTAAAACAGACTCTCTGTTTTCAATTTTTCAAATAATTACTAAACCACTCTAATACTTTTCCATCAATCCCATACTGTTTCAATTTCAACAACATAATTCCTCTATCAATTGTCTCAAAAGCCCTCTTTAGGTCTAAAAATACACCCATAACATATTTCTGGTTATCTAAACTAGTTTGAATATTACAAAGTGTGAGCTGTAATGCTGTTTCACAAAAGAATTTTTTCGGAAACCGGACCGATTGGTGTTAGCTATTTTTGGAATAGGAATACAGTACTAATTTTCAACATTTCAGGTATTTTTCCTGTATGCAGTGATTTATTAACTAAGTTTAGTAAAATATGACCTATGGTTTCAAAAACTCCTTTGATCATTTTACAGTTGAGCGTTTCATGTAAAGAGAATTTATTGTCCAAGCTATTGACTATTTTCCGCATATCTGGCATAGAAAGCATTTCAAAGTTTTCGAATTCAACAAATAAATTATTATTTACATTCTGCCAACGTTCAGTAATGTTAATATTTCGTACAATATCCTTACTGCACTGCTCTGTCTGATTTTCATTTGAATAATTTTGACCTCACTATCCAAATTCACATCACAAAATCATCTATGTTGTTCTAGAATTATTTGAGGAATAGGGAGTTGAGATATTTGAAAGGAAGTCTATGGTGTTTGTCTGAACAAAACAGATTGATAGTAGTTGTTTTAAATCAAATATATACAGCGTGATTTACGTAGGACGTGCATTAGAAGTTTTTCAACTTGCAATTGGACTAGAAACTTGAAATTTGGTGTGCTGTCATAATTGATCATGTGCGTTCTACCTCAAATGTTTTTAGTCCTACAACTATACAGGGTATGCCAAAAGTCGGTACCAACTTTCTTATTTTAAATAAAAACCTAATGTTTTTTTGTCATGGTTCGATTGGCCTTCTGATTATGACTTTAGACAACCTAAGTTATGTTTACTTATCTATCACAGTTTTTGAGATATGACCATTTTTCTGAAAAAAATTACGGCTGTAGTAGTTTACGAAAACACGTGTAGCCCGCAAACCGTTCAAAATTAGGAAACCAAATGTATGGAGCAGTTAGCTGGTAATCCAAGCTAACACCTGATGTCCCATCGACGATCCCATTTTGTACCATATGGGCGCAGCCGATTTTTGAATGTCGCAATATAAAATTGTCAAAAACTCAATTTTTTCAAATGGCACCTACCATTTCTTTTTTAACCATTCAAAAGAAAATTGAATTTTAGGATGAGTTATTTCAGCTTTCCCTATACCCAAGTTCAACCTTTATCGAGTTATTCAATAAAAATCAAGTAATGCCTTATCTTACAGAATGATTGTGTGTATGCCATGGAAACAAAAGAAAATTGTGATAATTTAATCAAAAATATGGAACAATTTTGACAGAACTCTAGCATAAATGTTCAATATGACCACCATTGTTGTTCAAACATTCTATTATTCTACTTTCAATAGATTGCGTAGCACGTCTGATTTCGTTGGGATCGAGACTGTCAAAAGTCTGTATTATTCTAAGTCTCAACTCATCTATATTGTGAACTGGTGAAGAATAGACCAAATCTTTTACCCTACCCCAAATATAAAAATCTAAATGGGTAAGATCTGGAGATCTTGCAGGCCAGAGAAAGGGTCCTCAATTTCCCCACCAACGGTGCTCGAACATGGAAGTCAATTTGGTATACACTGTTCGTGTATTGTGCGGTGGTGCCCCATCCATCTGGTACCATGAACGTGCTGCTCTAGCCAGTGGCAAATTGTCAAGAAATGTTTCTATTACGTTTTGAAGAATTTCTACATATCTGTCACTATTCAGATTTTCATCGTACATAAAGTAGCGTACCTCTTGGTTCATTACCAAACAAAACACATTTATTCGAAATTGTACTTGATTTTCAACTTCGAACACCATATGTGGATTTTCAGAAGCCCAAAAATGTCGATTGCGCCTATTGTAAACTTCTTGTCTCATCAGTCCAAATTATGTTGTCTAAGAATCCGGCGTGCTCTTGTATTTTGAGTAATAAGTCCTCGCAAAAGTTTACTCTACGGGGAAAGTCACCTGGGTGTAATTTTTGCAATCGTATAAATTTGAAAGGATGTAGCTTATGGTGGTGTAAAATGGTTTGTATTGCAGAGTATGAAAATCCCAATTCCAAAGACGCCGTTTGTAGTGAGGATTCAGGATATGCTTGAAAATATCCGAGAATGGTAATTTGATTATCGTCATTGCCAGTCTGTGGTTTGACTCTCGTAACGGATCTATCCACCTTCCCAAAATGTATAAAATTAGTTTTCGATCGTGAGAACTTGCCCCGTGTCATCTTCGGTAAGTTTGGATATTTCAAATTAAACTCTCGGACAGTTGGCTGTCAAACAAGTCAAACACAATTTCGTTTGTATAATTTTCCATATTTCAATCGATTTTATTTAAGAATTATCACGACTCCTTTTACTTTGACAGAACAGCACCTTCTTGTTTACAGTTGTTTTTTGTTTTAATGACATACTTGAATAAACACAAAAGCATTCGGCAGGATAAGGCATTTCTGGATTTTTAGATTTTTATTGAATAACTCGATAGGGAATGCCGAAATAACTCATCCTAAAATTCTATTTTCATTTGAATGGTTAAAAAAAATGGTAGGTGCCATTTGAAAAAATTGAGTTTTTGACAATTTTATATTGCGACATTCAAAAATTGGCTGCGCCCATATGGTACAAAATGGGATCATCGATGGGACATCAGGTGTTAGCCTGGATTACCAGCTAACTGCTCCATAAATTTGGTTTCCTAATTTTGAACGGTTTGCGGGCTACACGTGTTTTCGTAAACTACTACAGCCGTAATTTTTTTCAGAAAAATGGTCATATCTCAAAAACTGTGATAGATAAGTAAACATAACTTAGGTTGTCTAAAGTCATAATCAGAAGGCCAATCGAACCATGACAAAAAAACATTAGGTTTCCATTTAAAATAAGAAAATTGGTACCGACTTTTGGCATACCCTGTATAGTTGTAGGACTAAAAACATTTGAGGTAGAACGCACATGATCAATTATGACAGCACACCAAATTTCAAGTTTCTAGTCCAATTGCAAGTTGAAAAACTTCTAATGCACGTCCTACGTAAATCACGCTGTATATATTTTTTGTAAACTGCAGTTGTGAAGGTACTAAGAACACTGGGAAAATCCTCAACCATTACTAGCGCTAGATATCGTTGACCCTCTGGGCTCCACTATTTATATCAGTTGATTTCGAAAAAGTCAAAAGTTTGTAGTTGGAATGGATTTAGAATGGGCATGATTTATTTTTTATCTCGTTTCAGGATTATTTGAAGAAGCGTTCTAAATGTGAAAAAAGGACGTTTTCCCTAGGTGTGCCAAACCATCTAGATAAAAAACAAAAATTGTTTCATCTGTGAATCTAACATACTTATATGGTTCGAAAGAACAATGTAATGATTTGAAACTAACAATTTTGAAAAAAAAATCAAACAGGACCATTTTATTGTGCGAATTTACACGTTGATGTACAATTTAACCATATCTGTGTTCTGTAACGTGTAACATATTATTGGGAATTCATTAATCATACAGTTTTTCACACCCCATCAATTTCTTATCGGAATACAAATGAAGCACATATGATTGTTTCTCAATTGCATGTGCGTCATATTACAAATGAAATCTTCGAATGGTTCTGGCTTTCAAATTAAAAAAGTTTCATTTATTTTCCCTTGATTTCGCTGCAAAAATGAGAGAAATCAAAATGTTTCGTATCCATAACCAGAAATCTGCCGGCTATTTTATATGGACAGAATCTGTCAGTATCTCACATAAACTTTGAAAGTTGACCCTCACTGTCGATACAATTGGTTTCAACGGTAAGTGGAATCTTGAAGCACTGTTATTACTGTCTTCTGTAGAGGTACTTTGAAGATGGTGTCTGAATATATTATTATTACTAGCACTTGCACAACTTTTTCGTTGTTTTGTTGTATTTTCACTTGGCATGATATGAAACAGCAATATCGTATTTTACAAACAGCATTTGCATGAACAGAATTTCTTGTGTCGTTTATAAATCAATGTGTTTCAACTTGAAATCATAGCAATTATGGTAGTTATATTAAAATAATTTCATACTATATAAAATTATCTCCTAGTGATATTTGATTTGAATATTATGTATTGCGTTTTGGTTCGTTTCTGGGTTTTGCCGTGGTCTTCTTTGGTTAAAATCTCCAAACGTTTCAACTGCAACTGTGGCAGTCATTTTCAGTGGCGTGGTCGAAGTACTCTTCCAGACGTATTCAGTTGATACGTCTGACAACTCTCATAACTCTCGCAGTTTTTGAGATATTAAGATCAAATTTGAACCAAGTTCACGTTTCAGGGCTTATATCATCCATCCTATCAAGTGATTGTAAAAATTAACGCAGGAAAACTTTTTTCGGGGGTTGAGTCCTTTTCGCTCCATAAACTTTCTTGTAGTGCGCCGCTGGCAAATTCTAAAATTTTAAATGAATTCTTCGACTTTTTCATGATTTTTTCTATCTTCTATCATTTTAAGATATCTGCAACCTTTATCGAGAGGAAAGCTGGATTTAAATGAAACTTTTCAACGAAGCAATGAAAAAAGAATTGGTGGGCTTTGACTACCATTTCCATTCAGATATTTGGGTTTATTTTGGAGCATTTGACATTATTTTAAATTGTACCATGCCTATTTATTAGAACATCTGTTTATGGTAACGGACTAAAAGCTCAGTCGTTGAAGGAAGGAAGGAACTAATGGATAAAGAGATTTCAAATTTTATCGACAATAATCCTGGTATGAGTTGTACTCGACAAAACACTCGGGGTTTGGATATTCCCCATTCAACTATCTGGAGGGTTTTACACGAAAACAGAAAAGATTATTAAATATTATTGAATCAATTTGTTAGAGTCATGTAAGTTCTACAGAAATAAATGATAGTCGTCCTTATGATAGTTTGTCAAATATAATGGAATAATACGCACAGCTTCCCTATAAACTTTCCATAAGCTAAACATTTTTAGGGTATATTTTCTTAATTGATAAGAAAGCATTTTTCGTACAAAAATATTGTTTTTAGAGATATTCAACATATTCCCTGGAAATATCTGGTAGTATATAGGTGAAGAATCGAATTATTCAAACTACAAGATTTATTATAAATCCAGATCTGGTATTTATTTCTTAGATCTGAACAATATTTATTTCCACGGAATAAAATCTCCATACTCATGGATCGAGCCGAAGCCGAATCGTGAATTCACGGTCACAGTCGTGTGATGTTTGGAATGCAAAATATATTCGACTCCTGTCCTCTCCCTCTCAACTCTCTCTCAACAGGCTCAACCCATTGTTTTGATTTAATGCAGTTTTTGTCTGTTCTTCGCAGTTACATGTGGTAAGTGGTGAAAAAAATCTTATTTTGGCCTGAAAAATACGTCCCTGAAATCTCGGTACTAAATTTTGAAACACCCTGTATTTACATCGCTTGTTGGGTAGGAATTGCATTATGTTAGGAACATACTAATTAAATCAAATTGTCTTGGCTGTTGTGAAATGTCGCCCGTTTTAGTAGACTTCCCCTTTTAATTATAATTTTCTCCATTAAATCAGCAAGACAAATTTTCAGTTGTAATATCACAAAAGAGTGAGAATGAAGTGAAAATAATTTGACAGATTTTATAGACCAAATGGCTAAATGGCAACAAATTTGGGACAAATCTGGAGAATTATTTTCAATTGACAAGAGAGTGAGAATAAAGTGAAAATAATTTGACAGATTTTTCGAAAACTTGTAGCCAGGCAATAGACACGAGAGCCCGAAGGGCTCGAGTGGCTATTGCCAAATGGCAACAAGTATGAGAAAATATCTGGAGAATTATTTTCTACTTTATCGAACTCTCGTGTGGTATTCGATATATTAATTTTTGATGCCCCAATCATAGACCTATTCTCAATACATATAAATAACATTTTTCTCTCAACAATTTACTTGAATCACTATAAACAGAATGAAGGTTGGAATTCGAAGTTCTCATCATGAAATATACAATTATGATGGATGTTTTGTCCTTGGCTGGAGGATTCCGTACCATTGTTTTTTTCTGTTGGATTGAAAGCTATTGCTTTCTCTCTTTCCCTAGGTTATCAATTGAAACTGTTTCCAAATTGATACGTTATTCAAAATAGTATCCTTACATGCATTTTCGTTGATTTTCTTAAAATTTCATCGATAATGATGTACTAAACCGTTTTCGAATCATTTTTCACTTTTCATGCAAACTGATGACAGACGTCAAATCAAAAGTATCACAATGAAAACAAAACACCACAAAAAATTCCCGCAGCTATTTTCAAGGTAGAAAATTCCCACTATAATAATGCTGTGATTGGCCTGAAGGTACATGAATGCTTTGAATTGATGTTTTCGATTGGTTGCAAGAATAATCAAAAAATAATCAGAAATAATGATGCTTCTACGATGCTAACAAATTGTCAAAACTGGTTAATTATCACATACGATAAACACCTGAAAAAATATTTTGCTTGTTCGTCGCACAGCTCGTAACTAAAATTGTACTACATACATTAGCGAGATACGATCAAAATAGACGGTGCTATCCGGATCATATGTAAATATTGTCATAAATGTGCATACACTGATTAAGGCACTTCTATTTTGAAAAATATCAGTAGCTGGTCGATGAAAATTTCTCGTACTCGAACGATTTGGTTGAGTGTTTTATTAATGTTATCGGAAACTGATAAAAGCGTACTCGACAAGAACATTCGTATTTTATGATTCAATACTTTTTTGCAATCAATATGAATAAAACGTGAAATATATTAGTACCTACTAGTTACTATTCAACTGAATAACCGATGTTTTCTACGGAATTGAGTTTTTACCTACTGTTCGCAGTGCATAAGTTATTTTATCCAACACATGGCAGGTATGACTGTCATTATTGTCATTTTAGACAAATAAACTATCAAATAACACACTAGTGAGTTATAGATTATAATTCACGTTCATATTTAAAGTAGTATTTTATTTATTTATTACTATTACAAGCAGAATTCACATTTATATTGAAATTGAAGGAAAACACTAACGGTTTATTAGAATTTGAACTAATTGTAAAATTCGTTGGTTCATTGGAACCAGACGCTCTCATATCGGTACAGCTGCTGATAGTGCTGGAAGACGCCGTCTATCCAATTTCAAAAACATTGCAATTCTTAGAGGTATATTCGACAACGTATTTATTCCCACATACGGACTGGTACACTTCTCGTTTTAGTAATAAAAAAAAGCGGCTAGAACTAGTATTCTTTGGTCTCAAAGACCATTTTTTATACAAATTGATCGAGTTGACTATGGAAATCCTTCTTCAAGTATGGTGAAACTTCTCGATTTCTTTGTTTTGCCTGGCAATACTACGTGAAATATCTCCCTTTGTCTTGAATATTTTCTATTTTCAAATTGACCAATTCATCGCATCTGCAAGCACCGCTAATCCCCATTATCGAAGCCACTTTCATCAACAAGTACTCGACGTCGGGAGCTTCGTTCAAAAACTTCTCCATTTCAGGTTGTTCTGATGTTTTGGAATTTATTGGTTTGTATCCCTGTGATTTGCTTTTCAAAAAGCTCGTTAGTTTGCCATATTTTGAAATGTAGATTTTTTTTATAAAGGTGAATAGTCGAGCGAACCATCTAGTATTAGGTCCATACCGTGAATTCATCCAAGACTCAAACATTTTGTCACAAGCATCTCTGGACTTTTCTGGCAAAATCTGCATCGTTTCCGTAAGGATATCCTCAGGAACATTATTTCCATTGGTTTCCCCCATTTTCTATACTTTATTTTCTTCAAAAAACTTCCCTTTTCTGCAGGGAAAACTGACAAGTGTCAAAATTCATTAGAACATTTGCTAATGAAGTAACATGCCCGTGGCAACAAACAAACAACCTGCTTTGACCAAAATCTAAAAATACAAAAGTCACTGTCAAATCATTCTGACATTTATAGGGTAGCTCTGATTTGATCATTAAACTTATTGATTGTTATGTCATAAAAAATAATTTTTTCCACTTGTTGGATAAAATATTGTATGCCACTCGTGTGTTATGTTTCCTGAGTCACTTGAGAATTTATACCACTCGACCTGACGGTATCGTGGTATAAATCTTTCTCTCGTGACTTATTTTCAACATAACACACTAGTACTATAAATAACTATCATCATTGCACTGAATTGTAACAACGAAGAACTGTGATTTCTATTGAGATTCCATCAATCCTTTAATATTTTTGTAAAGCTAATTTATTATTAATGTCGAAGTTTAAACGGAGTTCCGCCGTGAATTCTGATAATTAAGTTAGGTGCATGAAATTAATTCTGAAAATGTAACTTTCCGCTACATAGCGTCACAGGCGTCATCCCACGCACTTTTTGGTCAACTCATAGCAGGGGAAATAAATTGAAGCGTTGCTACGTTTTTCCACAAAACATCCATGGTAACCGAACACCGATGCTGCAGATTGGAAGTTAATGAAATTCCATGAAACCCCTAGGGCCCCGTTGCCTATGAGTGGATACGAGAATACGAGAGAAAACGGTGCAGATTTTTGCCGTAACATCAAGGAAATTATAGGAAACGTAGTAATACATATGTGTACAAAACCTAGACCGGATTGAGTAAGTAGTTGGAACGATTTGTTTCGATTGGAATTAACGCGTTTGGTATGGATACACATTTTGCCTACTCGGAACTAGTTTTTCACACTCGTTATATTTTTTAACCGTTAGGAATTTTCCAGTCGAATTTTCCAGTCAGGCCCTGTCTCCGGAGACCCGACACTTCCGGAGGGCGCGCTGGATTATTTATCCTATAAACCACTCCTCCACGCCGTGGAGTAAGTGACAAGGTATTCAATGTTCTTGAAGAAGACCCCAAGCATTGGCTTATAACCGTGGAATGGACGACTCAATATGCAAACTCCTATCGAGATGCATCATTTTGCGAGTTTTAACATCGAGTTGTCACAGCTCTTCCTGAGTCCATTTCATTACTCCAAACGAGTAAAGTAAAATCGGAACGGCAAGCATATTAGTTGCAGCAACTTTGTTCTTCCTCGACAGTTCTGATGTCCAGTTTATGGTGATACTTGCCGGGGAGAGAGTTTTAGACAGTAGTTACCTCTTGGTTGTGGCGTTGTTCCACCCCTAGGTAGGTATACTTCTCTCCGGCATCCAGATGATGTAGGATGCTTCCGTCTACGAACTGAACGTCCCCTTCGTATTCCTCGCATCGTCTTCTTATGAGATGAACCGTGGCACATTTGTCGATCTCAAACTCTATTCCAATAGCACGCGTGTACTCTTGCACCATCCTTATGAACTGATCTCCTTTTCTCCAGAGGCATGAAGTTCAAGGTCATCCATATAAAACAGATGGGTGATCTTATGCCTCCAGTTGCTGGGGGTGCTGCAGTTGTATCCGCGGGTTTTCCGTAGTGCAACGGACAATGACATTAGTGAGATGTAGAAGAGAAGGGCTGAGGGAGTCTCTCTGTAACACGCTCCTTCTGAAGATAACCTGCTTTGTTTGTACTTTGACTTGATCAGACGTTATGGTGAAGCAAGTCCTCCAGAGCGGCATCAGATGTTCAATGCATCTCACTATTTGATGCGATGTTGTATCAAATGCCTTGCGATAATCGATCGAGGCCCTTAGCAATCGATGCCACTATAAACACTTAAAGAAATAAAATAATATTGGACAGAAACCATATATGTGAAGCTGTCAGGAAAATCAATAACGCAGCTCTAGAATTCCTTGCGGATTCAGAAAACCGAATTACGATTGTTTTAGTTGTTTCCATGTTTTTCTGAACCAATTCATGCCAAGACTTCCTTATTAAATTGCCAATTAAGTGAGTAAAAGTTCCAGGTCTAGAAATGGAGTGGCTGTTTTTTATGTGGAAAGTTCGTCATCTGTTCTATTATGTGGTGTTACAGTTTTACTTCATTTTATTCCTCTATTTTTCAGGATTTCCAGCTTTTCTATAGTAGTTCTGACCACACTGAACTACTTCTTGTCCTGAATATTATTTTCTTGATACAGTTTGTTGAAGAAAAGAGACTTTTCACAAGTAATTCGAAATCTATGTAACCTCATTGATATATTGTTTTTCAAGTCACATCGTTATTTCCAAACTTTCCAGCTTTTGTACTTGTTGAGCTCATTCTCTGTCGAACATATTCAATTTCCTGAAAAGAAAGTGACTGCGAAGGTAGTGCATTATGAACTTAACTTTGCTACTTGTTTACTCTTAATCAGCAAAGTCCTCATTTATTGACACTGAAACTGTCTTGAGACGCAGTGCAGCATAGCATATAACTGCTAGAGATATTACGTGACATCTCGTAGCTGGGTAATTATGTTGTCCCCCGCCTCAGCGCCTTCTCTTCATTCTCAACTCCTTCGTAATATATATTCCGTTCAACAATACTTTATTTTATTTTTCAAGGAATAAGTACTTCTTTTCAAAGGCAAGGCATCTTGAAAACCGGAGAACGTTTCGTATATAATAGTCAATTATTATTCAACAGAATATTAAAAACATCAGGTTTCCGTTCTTTCATCTAAATTAATTCATTTGACGGAAATATACCGGGTGTAACAGGATCATGGTACATCCCTGTATCTCCGTTAGTTTTAGAGGTAATACATTGAAATTTGGGATATCCCATATAAACATTATAAGCGGTACTTTTTGACCTACAAATGAATTTTTTTTCATTTCAGGTTTCACTGGAAGTGAAACCAACTTTCGATTTTTAATGGAACACACTGTATATTATTACATTCCAGAAATCTGCCTAATTTTTAATAATTTAATTTTTAGTTTTTCATTTAAGTGTGTCATGATGGTTTCGATTTATTCCAATTGACTCGTCTAATGCTAGAAAATTCGAAATCTCGTCAAAAATACTAAATTGCGTTCTTTATGGGCAAATAAAGTTCATCGTAATCGATTTTTTTCAAATGGAACCACCATATTGGTACCGTGTGGTACCATTTATTAGTACAATTAATAAGGATTTCATTCATAACTGATATGAAATGTGCCATTAATACAATCAAAATTACAGCGAAATAAAAATAAGAAAATATTTATCATTTCCCATTATTTTGTAATAATTTAGTGTTAAGAAACTAAGGAGGCTTTGAAAACAATTAAATTATTCTTTGAGATTGTCAAAATAATATTTGTTAATTTGTCTGTGTTTTTATTGAGTTTTGGAAAAGTATGTACCTTTATTGTAATACAAGGGATGAAAATGTTAATCTTTATGGAGAATGTAGAAAAAATGCCGTTGCGGCTAGAAACCGTTATGCTGACCGATATCCTGATAGACAATGTCTAGCGAGAAATTATTTTAATCGTCTTGTAAATCAATTCCAAAGTGAGCCTAACCATGATCCCGAAGAAAACGTAATCACTGACGAAGGAACGGAAATTAACGTTTTAGCTCGAATAGAAATTGATAAGACTGTTTCTTTGAGGCAAATTGGGTTTGAATTGGAAATTATTCACCTAACGGCTGCACAAATATAACTATAAATCTTTCAAATATCGTTTGCATCAGCACCTGTGCGAAAATGGGTATGAACGTAGAATTGAATTTGAAATTGGATCTTGCAGAATAATGTGCAGCCAAACAATGCTTTCTTGGTAAGGATTTTATTGTCTGACGAATCTATGTATACAAATGTGGGATTATTTAACCGACAAAATACAGGGTATTGGTCACAAGAAAATCAAAATTTATTGCGCGAGGGTAACTTTCAAGTGCGGTTCGGTCAATGTTTTGCTTTAAATACTCGGTCGAAGAATCATTATTAGTCTAATAATATTTGAAGGACCCTTGACTGGAGCTAGATACTTAATATTTCCGCAAAATGAAATTGAGGACAAGTTAACTAAATTATCTGTTCCTTAACGACCGCAAATGTATTTTCAACAAGATGGAGCTCTCCTCATAATTCAAGAATATTAATTGATTACCTTCAGCAGGCATTCGAAGAAATCTAATTTTGACGAATGGTCCTGTGCGATGGCCTCGAAGGTCACCTGATTTGACACCTCTTGATTTCTTTGTTTAGGGCCATTTGAAAAACATTGTCTATGCAACAGCCGCTTCAACCCGCGTAGACCAGGAGTTGCGAGTAAGAAGCGCAGTTAATAGTATAACAGTTCAGCAATTAGGGAACGTTCTTCAAGAAACAGAAGTACATTGACGTTAATGGACAGCATTTCGAACAATTGTTGTAATGTATTGTGTTGATTTTTTGTATTTCAAAGTCACCTTAGTGAATTCCAAGCATTACATTAGAACAAAATAATTGTATTTTCTTATTATCTTTCAGCTGTAATTTTGATTGTAATTGTTGCACATTTTACTACCAGGTTTGAAGAAATACCTCATTAATAGTATCTACTAAAGAATGGTACCACGGTACCAATATCATTATGTTTGAAAAAATTGAGTTTTACCCCAAAATCGATTACGATGAACTGTATTTGCCCATAAAGAACGCAAATTAGAATTTTTGACGGGATTTCGATTTTTCTAGCATTAGACGAGTCAATTGGAATAAATCGGAACCATCATGGCACACTTACTTAAATCGAAAACTAAAAATTAAATTACCTATCAAAATCTCGACATTTCAAATGTCACTCATGTGGTAGGTATCATTGGATTTAGAAAATTATGCAGATTTCAGAAATGTAATAATATACAAGGTATTCCATTTGAAAGTGGAAAGTTGGTATCACTTACTGCGAAACCGGAAGTGAAAAAAAAACATTTGTTTGTCTAAAAGTGCCGCTTATTACGTATATGGTATATCCCGAATGTTAATCAATTATCTCTAAAACCAAAGGAGATACGGAGGGTGTACTATGATCCTGTTACACCCGGTATGCATGACTACTTCATGTGTGCGGTAATTGATCGTTCAAGTATCAGTTTTCTTAAGTTTTGATGTTTTATTATTATTCTGATTCGTTTCCGGATGTTGCCGTTGTCTTCTTTGGTTCAAATAATATGATAATAATAACAATTAACCATTTCGCTTCTTCCAGAAGATGAGTCATCACTGAATGAAAGAAATGTTGTTAATGATACGTTTTCTTCAATTTGATCATGCATGCCAAATTAACTACTATTAATCAATTATACAAATGACGTATCTTTCTAATGGCATGCAGTTTGGAATCACGTAAAACCTGTACTAAATTTTTACAAAGTTTTCCCGCAATTTTCGACCGTTGATCAGACGAGGGGCGCATGCCAATTTTTCCAGAGTGTTTTCGTTACTAAAACTTCAATTATTCACATCGGCATGCAATTTGAAAACACGGAAGTCTCCTTTAATTTTTTTCTAGTTTTTCGTAACCGTTTGAGCCATTTCGGCCGCTGCAAATTGCATGCCATCAATTAGTAGCGTTTCAATTCGTTTGAACTTCCGTATATTACAACGGCAAGCAGTATAATATCGCGGAAGAACATGAAAAATCTCCACAAAAAGAAGTGCACACGTGCGGCGGTCAGGAACCCGTCTCTTTTTCATAATTTAGGGTTGATTATCAAGCCTTAAAAAGGCATGCAGTAATGGGAGAACGTCACCTGTTACCAGTTCCTGGTCTATGTGGGCCACCACATCAGCGAGCCGTATGTGATTCTGGATCTTATGATTGCAGTGTATAGCCAGTACATGACTTTCGGTTTCATTCCCCATGTTTTTCCCAAAGCTCTTCTGAACATCATGAATGATGAGTTGCTTTTGTTGATTACATGTTGCTGGTGCATGTTCCAAGTTAGTTTGTGTAGTGTTTTGCCAAAGAATTTGGGTAGTTTCACGCCCTTGAGAATTCTTTTGCGTGTGAAGGGAATGAGTGTGGTATTGCTGGGGTTTGCCTGCTCTCTTGCACCATTGATTCCTCTACGATCCTCAGTGCATTTGGCATTAGCTCAGAGGTCAGAGGTTATTTGGGCGTGCTTCCCCTGCACGACGACTTCTATGAGTATAGTATCCATGATTGTTTAAATATTCTAGCAGTTCGTCAACTACCATATACCACAGTATAGGGGTGACAAAATCCCGCTCTCTGTCAGATAAAATCCATGACTATCTTGTAGAGTAATGGTGAGATTTTAATAATGTAATAAATGATGAATATTTTCAAAAGATTAAAATGTCCTGTTTTGTGCGTATCAGGTGCATTTTATAACGAAGAAAATATTTTTATTGTTAAAACTTTTGATTTTATCCAACAAAAGCAATTTTACTATGCTCCTCTATTATAGAATAATTATGTAATGAATGAGTAGGTTCGTGTGAAATGCACATGGAGTAGCATTTTGGAAAGTGTATTTTTTTGGCCTAGTTATGAAATGTGATTACAGACAACGATGAATAGTGCATCGAGTGATCATTATAGTCGTGGAATTATTATATACCTGTTAGATACGAACCAATGTAACAGCCAGAGCTCTGTCAAAAACAATATTTTCAATTCAGTGCTCTCGGGTGTGAAGAACATGAGAAAGTTCAGTTTTTATCATCGAAATAATATTCCACTATAGTCAAGCCTATTAATACGAAAAAAATAATATTTTTATGGAGATCGGAAAATGTTCAGAAATAGCTGTATGTATTCAATTTTTCTTATAGTATCAACTGAAAGTTCATATTTTTTTTTCAGTTTGTCGATCACGTGATATGTATCAAAATCCATTTTCATGTTGTTGGACTTACATAATCGACCACCCAAAAATCTTACATTGGTCACTTACATGTTTTGTAGCTAAGCATGTAAGTCGGCACCGGTTAAAATAGATTTACACATAATCAAGGCCACCCGTGCTAAAAAAAGAAATTAAGCTATAAACCTATAATCGATAAGGTAGTCCTCTTCTTGGTTGCAATCAATGTTAGCGATGTGCGATGTAACTTAATATTATGCAAGTCTCAAGCAAAGCTCTTGTTGTTACATCACAATTTTGAAACATTAGTGATGTAACATACTATTCAGTAAGTGTAGCTGAACGCTCTTGGTGTTACAGCACATTTTTTCCAACAAAACAATCCTCATTTAATTCGCTTCCTACTCGAGATTGTTAATTTACGTACCGATATACCTTTTGGACAGTCGTCGAAATTATATTGAGCCTTTCATATAATCTATGATATTATTTTATTTTGAATCATTCATGAGCACACTTTTCTTATAGAGAAAAGTCTCAAAAAACAGATAAACAATAAGTCAAATTAGAACAGTTTTCACTTTGCGCCAACTGATATCACACCGGGTGAACGAGGTGAGGTACGCCCCCCAATTTTTCTATAGTTTCAAAGATACAGGTTTCAAATTTGGTACGTCGATATATTACTCAAATACGCATATTTTGACCCCATTACCGAAAATTCACCACTTCCGGTTTAACCGGAGGTGACCCTAAACTTTTCTTTTCAAATGACACCCTCTACATTTCTTTCATTATCCGGAAGAACACGCAATTTGTGATAACATTGTTTTTCAAAATTGAAAATCGGTTGAAAAATGGCGGAAATACAGTTGATTGTTCAATCGATCAAAGTTGGTCCGACGGTTCTCAATGGCCGCCATACCACCACAACGGAGTAAATTTTTTTTTTGCTAAACGATTTGTACCAGTATTGCATTTGGATTTTTGATACAATGTGACCGTTATTATATTTCTAGTAGGGGGAAAAAGTAATGCCTTAATTGAAAATCTTATTCGCCAAGCTTTGAAAATATGACTGTAAAATACGTAAAATCATGTTTACATCATGGAATCATTGTATTCTGTTCTACCACATGTATGGCATGATCAGACTTCTATTTATGATCATACAGAGAACTGTTAAAAAAAGTTTTAGGCTCGTACATATCGTTTAGTAAAAAAAATGACTCCCTTGCAGTGGTATGGCGGCCATTGGGAACTGTCAAGAACGTATGGCAAGGTGATTTACGTGAATGGCCACTCGACGATGATTAGCTGCGCAAAAATTAGCCTGGTACACATGGCTAAATTGTTTTTTTTTATTAATGTATTCGTGTCGGTATAGCGGGCTGTATGTCACACCGGAGAAGTATGGCATTACGCTACCGCCTACTTCTTTTTTTTATCGACTATACGAAAATTCATGCATTTTTGTGGAACAAATCGTTTGACACTCGTTATTTATCCATCACGTTCGATTAACGCCCACGCGATTGGGCCGCTGGTACCAGCGCTATGACCATCATTTTCTTTTTTGTCATTTCGTGATTAGTCCCCTGAAGTATCGTCATACCCCAATATTTTGTGTCTCCATCTCCCGGTCAAATAATATCTGACATTTATTCGGAACGGAGACATAATTAAACGTGAAACATATCACATGAATGACGGGTGAAAAACAAATTCGGAAGAGGGAATTGTCAAACATAGCGGCATTCAAGATCATTTATCTTCTACCTGAAACATCTAAAATGGATCTCTAGCCAACTGAATCGACCGAGAGCAGGAAAGGGTCGAAGTAATAAAATGCTACTCACGTAGAAATTATCAAACATACCTCGCTGTCAGCCCCTTTTCAGTCCATTGAATTTCACGTGGAAAAATTTTTATCAATGATATTCAAGTATATTTATTTTATGGTTCATTTTTGAATGAGATGAAAGGCAACCACGACCAAATGTTCCAACGCGTGTATTCTTATTGAACAACTCACACTGAATGATCGTCACTTGCGGAAAAGTACTACTTTCCGCACTTGTTAGGTAAATAACTATTACTGAAAACTGGATCGGTTTAGATATATGATATGTCGGATAAAGTCATATTGAAATGCATCGTAGATAATGAAAATGCAATAAAAAACAAACTGTTCCGTTCAAAAAAAAACAAGTCTCACTTTCGGCATAACCGGAAGTCGTAGTAGTTTTTTATATACATATCGCCTCAGCTGATCGTGGTATATCCTGTACACTACCTCATTGAACTTTTTTTACAGAATTTCTTCTTTGGCATGTCTTTCATTCATAATCGCCATCAGAGCTCTCTTGAAATATCCCATTAAATTTTCCCAGCTGCCTTCCATGTGCCGAATTCCCATTCATTCCCCTACTCGCATCACTCATTCAATTCTTAAGTCTTCCAAAGCTTGCGATAGTTATCGATTTGCTTCATGAAAGTTTGTCCCATTATCAAACCAAAATACTTCGACTACTCCTCGCTATGCAGCAACAAATCTTCTAATTGCCATTATGCTCGAGTTTGTATCTAACGAGTGTGTAATTTCAAGATGTACTGCTGTTATTATCGTGCGAGAGACTATACCGTTTATCCTGTCTTATTTCAATTTTTACTGATGGAATGGACCAAAATAGTCGATTCCAGTAGCTGAGAATGGTTTCAGACAATTAATTAATCGTTCTTTTGACAAAAGTCTCATTTTTGGTCGTAGTTGAACTGCAGAGGCGACGACAGTACACGGATTATGACCTTTTTTATAGTAGAACGAATACGGGGCATCCAAATCATTTTATGCTATTATTTTGTGTATAAGAATATTCAACATCTAGAATAACTGATTCTATCTGAATGACAGAAATATTGCAAAATCACATTATTCCGATTATTACAAAATTGAACAAAATAAAAATTAAGAAAAAGAAAGAGTGGATAACCTTGGAATTAATAGTCTGAATTCATTAATAAAAAAGGGAAAAGAGGGATTATTACAAAAAAATGGTTGATCAAAGCAAAAGCGACACTAAAAATCCTTGGAAAACTATCATGAAGAACAAACAAAAAGAGTGAAAACTGAATAACTCATTTGAAAAAAGGAAAACGGAGGAATATTGCGAGATAAACTGAAAGTTGCAATCACTCCAATTAATTTTTATGCCGACAAAAATTAGCACTGGAAATTATTACAAATAAAAATGAACACAAACGACGAAATTCATTTTATGCAGAAGAAGAATAATCTGAAGCGGGACAAACATATCACTGCAATGGTACAGAAAGTGGGGAGTTGTCTCTCTAAATTCAGATACTGAGGGCAAATAATGAGTATCAAACAGCTTCAGACATGTACTACGCGTTCGTAGAATCTCTTTTGAGATATGATTGCGTAGCCTGGAGAAGTTCCAATAATGGCTGCATCGAACAATTAGAATTAGTCCAGAAATGGAATTTGAAAATAACGTATAAAAAATTGATTGACTTTCCCACAGATTCTCTTTACAAAGTAACAAATTTACAAGGTATTGGACAATTATTTTGTGATACTATAATTACTTATCAAAAATACTGCATAGCAAAAATGCGATCGATCATGCAAATCCTACAAGATATAGAAACAACTCATTCCAAATACCATCAGTGGTAAGAAAATCACTCACCCAAAGATGTTTTACCTATCAATCTAGGACCTCGAGTTTATACCATGATATACCACCCGAAATAAAAAAACGAATCCATAAAGATGTACAGAAATATATTGAAATTACTCTATCAAAATTTGTTAATGGAAAATTTTAAAATATGTTGCATACTGTCCGTCGGTCACTGTAGGTTTAATATTTTTGATAAATCTGCAGATTTCATACAGTGACAGAACTATTCGCTGTTTGATCATCAATGTACATTGAGTCAGGAACAGTGGCATCAATAATTGTTTATTTTCGGTGAATAAAGTCCAAAAAATGTTTGAATTACTGCATATATCATTTTCCATATTGTAGACCGGCCGGTAATGAGAGATTTAAAGCTCCATTCACTTTTTTCATTCATTGACTATATTTTTGCTAAAGTTATCATTCCACCCGAGTCCTCGCAAAATACTCATGTTGAAAAATTCTTCTTCTATGTTTAATTTCGAATATGAATTCAGCAGAGTTTGAGATCACATATTCCTGTTTTTCTGGAGTTATGAACTAGGTCATGTTTATTCCAGTATTCCATTCAGAACGAGTACATCCTATTAGCGGATGTTCACTGTTAGAAATAGGCTAACTTTGTTTCGATTGAAATGTTTGTTTCTAGTGAAATACAGGCCACTCAATTTGCGAGTTATATATTATTTCGATTACGCAATTGTAAAATATCCCCGAATTGCATGTTATCGTGATACAGTTGTATCTGGATATTTAAATTGAACAGACGTATTCTCAATTAAGAGATCTGTACTGATGACGAAACTAGCTACTTCGGGTTTCGTTGACAATCTGTGAAACTTAATTTGCTCAAATGTTGCGGCATTCCCTCTATCATTATTGAGATATTTGTGCCAAAGCGGAATAGTATGGAATATTGCCGTTTCGACTCAGTTGATAACATATTTGTATTCCTCAGAATTTCAACTCTTCATTAGTACTTATTGACGAACAACATGTATCTGCCATTAGTACCTATGAGACATGGTGTAACCACAACTCAAACAAGATTCAATACTTATTAAATATTATAGAATAACACATGAGCTCAAATAATTACATACAAACAATGAAAATCATCGATTCTTCATGTTTATTTCAATGTCGTTTACAATGCCATTCATGAACTATGATCTTCATTTCAGTTTTTCCTCTTTGATCAAAATTCAAAATAAATGCCTCAGACTGAGAAAACGTGAATATTGTCGAATAATACTGACAGGAAAATTCGATTTTTTTATTTATCTATCATACCTTTGCTTAAAATACTTCATCGAACTAGAACCACATTAATCCCTTCAAAAAATGCCTTTTTCCTAGAGAGGTTCATCACCTCTTGCAGAATAGTTTGGTTGAAGATACTGCAGTTATTAAAAATACCCCCTACTAGAACATTTTACCCGATTTTAAGCCACCTCCTTCCCATTACCTTATACATTTCCATAATTTAAATTCTTTGTGGTGCCCTAATAAGAATATGTTCTACTAATTTTGAGAAAAAAAGTTATATCATATATGAACATATGTCCGCAAATGTTTCGTTTCGGAGATACAGGGTGTTAGAGTTGGAAGTTTATATTCAATTAATTTGAATAACTTCTGCAGAAAATTGATTTTTTGCATAAAATTTGGTGAACGCTAGAGGGCGCTGCGTACGTTATCATTTATATCAATTTGTCGTAACTTTTTTAACAGTAAGCTCTTGGGATCTTTCATGCATAAATCTCATTCCTACTTCTTTTTTTCTCTAGCAAAATGATTAGTTATTTTTACTTTTTTAGTGTCAATTCCTATATCAGAGGCTGCTGATTCAAACCCTGAAGATACATTGTTCTTACCAACTGGGCTAATCTTGTACCATCCTTTCGAATTGGGTTAGCTCCAGTACGGATTTGGTGTTGAAAATAATCTGTCGGTCTGAATGAGATTTCCCCTTTTTTCCATCAACTTCTTAAACAAACAAACCGGACACATTTGTGGATTGTCGAAATTTGAAATCAACCATTAAATTTACTATCCGACAGTTTATTAGAACCACCTTGGATTATATTCTATCCGACCTTTCGAGTTTCCGAAATTATCAGTTATTTCTTTCTTTAAAGTATTGGATACACACAGAATATCCTTCCCCTCCTCTCCAAGTGAAACTGTGTGAAAAAATTTACGCTGCAATCCATCTGGAGTATTTTCATCCTACATTTCAATACTTTTTTTGTATTCGTCACTGGTTAAGGCTGCAGCATTCACTTTTCTTTTTAATGGGTCTCTCTGTAATTTTTTGCGCTTAGCATCGCGTGCAGCTCTGGCGGTCGCAAATTCCACATTAGAAAACGGATTAAATTTTATTCTATATTTTTCGTAATAAATTTCTTGTAACTGCTTAGCAGTAGAGTTCCATACTTTCCTTATAATCTTAAAAAAAATTCTTTTTCATATTGAATGCGTAGTCCTCCAGTATAGTAGCCAGCTATACTACACTCATACATTCATGAATATTATACAACTTTTCGTCACAAAATTCAACAAACTATTTTCATACACTTGATTTTGATTTTCGGGTGTTATATGGTGCTATATTTTGAATTTCTTGTTTAATTACTTGTTGATTTTCTTTGCCAAATCGCGACATTTCGCTATACAGTTATTAAACTCAACGTACAGACGTTTTAAACTAGTAATTATTAAGCTTTGTGACAGAACTGGTTAGACAAAAATGACAAATCAACATATGTCAAAAACAACAATACCCTGACCAACTTGACAAGCAGTGAAATTAATTTAAAATGTCAGATTGGATTAATAATTTTTTTCCAAATTATAGTGTGAAATTTTCTTACCGAATACAAGGTGTTATAGATGAAACAGCGCATTTACACGGGGGAATATGATATGAAAATCAGTACAATTCCTTGTATTGTAGGAATGCAATTCCTTATTCAGGATGAATTTCCTTCTATTTGTAAATTTCGAAAATAATAATAACAACAAGTCTTAAATTTTGTTGTTTTGCAAAAATTGGTCTGCAAGAATCCCTGTTGGCTATAGTAAAATGATTCTCAATATTCGTTTTTGCACAATGAATACATCAGGTGCTCGAGTGGAAGTTTCCCAAAAGCACACTCCGTAGCGTAATCGAGAGGTGACTTGGGAATAATATAGAACTAATAATTGGTCTTGTTTAAGAATGCATCTCAAGTTTCTGAACATATAACAAGAGTTCAGTTCAGAGATCAAGTTAGCACAATGTTCCTTATAATTCAAACCTTCATCCACTAATACACCTAAGAATTCAACACTATTGGTTGGTTCAATAGATGATCTACACGTATATTTGGAGGTGTACATTTTTTTGATAATTATGGAATCACATAATATTCGATTTCTCACTAGAAGTGAAGTGAAGGAAGTAGTAATTAGACTATGATATGAGGCTATTCATGATTGTTGTACAGTTTTTTAATGGCAAAAATTGTCCTACTTTGATGGTCGGATGGTCGAGGAGGACTATACTGGCTCATTGGCTTGTATTTACCTGAGGGTGGGGAGTGGGAACTTCCAATAGATTCGGTTCTTTTCATTCTCCACAACGGACTCAATATCTTCCTTAGCATAGGGCAACACCGGTTTCTCGTCTACTCCATGCAAGTGTCGTCGGTGAAATGAATTCATTTGCAATCTCTCGTTCGACTTCATCTGCTATATAAATACCTCCGATCCAATAACACAACCTATATGAGTAACTCGCCGCACACGCATTAAAATTTATGCGTAAGGAACATCTTCCCCCAACGGCAGTGTCGTGCGTTGTTGACAGAAATATTGAGGTTCAATAAAATAGAAATAATGGAAACCCAATATGGAATGGAAACCTGAAATTATGATGGAATAATCTCCACAGGATTTTGAGAACAGCCGATGCTCTAATTGACATGTTTTTCCATAATTCATTCGTTTTACTCTTTTCCAATTCGGTTTCCCTTTCTCGATCGTTATGACACTGGTAGCTTACCTATATGAAATGATTTTGATTTCCAGCTTCAAATGGTCTTTACCACATTTCAAAATGCTTCACCATTGCTTAATAATAAAAACTAACGATAGTTTAACACAAATTAACTCAGAATTTTCTCTTTATTCACGAAAAAACACTCCAATAAGCCAAAGACGAAAAAACAGAGATGTTTTGTTGTTGTTCTGTCATTTTTGACATTCGATATTCCAAATGCAGTACTAACCCAAGGACATTACACACAGGACTGCTCCATTCCTATCTTCCATGTTTGTATCGGAAATGACCTTGAAATGACGTAATGCGGTGGCCTCCCTCCGCCACTTTATCCGCAGTTGTTTGCAGTCTTTACCTGTTTCTTTTTTCCCTGTTGCAGAAGAAAGATAAAATAAAGCTTTTGAATTTTTAAGCGCGATTATATCAACTTTTCAAAAACTCATTTCGTTTTTGTAATACTCACATTTACTGTTTTTACTCATTTTACTCGCTTGTAAATTATTCATATTAATCAAAAGATGATTCAAACTGCAAGAAGTTTTGTTTGAAAAGCCAACATTCTCAATTGAAAACCAGACATAAATGAAAAAAAACTGAAAGTTAAAATTTCCATCTTCATTCAGATTAACGATTGATTTTGCAAATATACTCAGAACTAATGTAGAGGAATTATTTTATGAATATTAGAGGTCCTAATTTTGGAAGAAATTTAGTGCATGTTGTGTTAAGGAAAAACCTTAACCTTAACTTAATATCGTTTTGTCTGACCCTAATTATTTAAAGAGAAAATATTGCTATTATCTGGGTTATTAAATACCTACTTACCCATGTAGGGAAAACGATTATACAAATGTTATAAATAAGTTAATGTTTTTCGGTATTCTCCGTACCAACTCTGAAAATAAACAATGTTAATTCTTTGTTCTTCGAGGGTAATTCCCCTACTGCACTGTGGTTTTGAAAATATGCAAATTTACAATTTCTTGCTGCCACAGGGAGAGAAAATAAAATTAAACAGTAATATTCATATAACTCCTAAAACAACACATGTACATTGAAATAAAAGATTGACAGGAAAAATGAAAATATCCTTTACAACATGAAATTTTCGAAGTGATGATAACCCAGGCAGAGGAAACTTTAAAATATTCCTCAAATATAAATATGACTTCTTGCTGTAATACCGTAATGTGAAAGGCCATTGAGAGTTCTGATTGACTCCAATTAACCCTTTTTCTTTTCTGAAGTAATACGTTAATTTGATTTTTGGAAAAGAATTTACTCAAAACTTTCTCAGCTTTATTATTTTCTTTATATTGCACCTTTTTCTTATAATAATTTAGGTGTGTTTGTAAAGAATTTACCCGTCTTTTACACTTTTGCTTGTGAGTTCTGAATTCCAATTGCACCTTATTATGACTTGCAAGGGTGTTTCATATTTCCTTTGATAATAGGTCTCATTCAGAGGATCAATGTTTTCGGAACTCCCAACAGCAATAACTTCATTTTCCTCTGGTAACAATTCATCTGAAATATCTTCTTCACGCTTTTCTTTGACTTGAACAAGCTTCTAGAGATATCGGTTCTAGTCCCAAGAAAAGGGATGGCACGACATTGGTTTTAAGAAATTTCTTAACAGGTAATCCTGAAACAAAGATTTTTTTTGTATTATTTTGAAAACAAAATGAAATAAGTAAAAACCTAGTAATTCATTTCTCAAGTCCAGTGAAATGAACTGAGCAAATGCTACTAGTCCTAGGGTTCCATATGTCACTCCTATTGCATAAACGTATCCAAACTTGTCTTATTCCTTTCCTATCATCCTTTGGGAAGTTGTGAAATATGTAACCCAAGCCTTTGGAGGAGTTATTCTTGCAAGAGGCGATGGCACACGCTTTTCCTGGCATTTCATTCAACTAAAAGAACAGGAATAAACAAATATTCAACCACAACAATACTGAAACCCCAAACCTTTAAGAACTGGCAAAATCTTTCAATATTTTCACTTCACAAAGAGTAACAACTGCAGAAAGTGTATAAAATAGTTTCTAAACGTTTCCTCAATCTGTGAAACAGGCAAACAGGCACTAGACTAGACACAAATATAACAATAAATCTATCAAAAACTCAATAACTCAATATACGAGACACCAAGCAAAAAGTAAAATGAAAAAGTGATAACAGATAAAGTGACCGTTTGTGTTTGGTAACAATGGTAACCAAAAAAATCGAACATCGAACTCAATGTGTATTTATTTCTTTTCAACAACAGATATAATAAAGGAAGGAAAGTGCAGTCGGAATAGTCGGAATGAAAGAAACAAATTGTTAAGTGGAATGGTGGTGGGGGGGCCACTGAGGTACGTCACAATTCAGTGATTGGTTGAAGTCTCATCGGGCAGTCCTGTGTGTAATGTCCTTGGTACTAACCAGACTATATCGACAACGAAGAATCTCCGTTCGGCGATGGAAATACTATCGTTTTTACATGCTGCCAACAAGCTGCAATTGCCTTCTTATTGCTATATATCTCATCCAAGACAGTATTTTTGGGTTTTGTTGCCATGAATATACCCAACAGATATCAAAATCTAGCTGACGTACTTATTGTATCCTTAAAAAATTGCGACATGGCAATAATGTCATGATTTGAGGGATAAAATTATGAAAAGATGTTACCTTCAGTTCTATTTGAGTATTACACATCTAGGTTGTGTTACTTGATCGGAGATAAATACGCATCTTATTTTCAGAAAGTGCATTATGGAATAAACGGTTCTGGCATTCAACATATGGCGAAGGAGCCAATATTTGTGAATGAATTATTTTCCCTTTCTGAAACGGTGTTTTTTGATTAATTAATAGGGTTCTTAATTGCCATAAAATGGTAGGCGAAAAGTGAAAATATTACTAGAAATTATATGGACATATGTCTGAAAAAATGTGTATTAAGTTACCATGGGGCTAGTCGACCATGGTGATTTTCGCTGCTGGAAGGCCAGCTGCAAGCGCCTCTTTTCCACTACGATCAGATATTTTCACAAATTCGATTCTCGCTTGTTTCGATCAAAGTTCTAGCATTGTTTTAAAATTTAGATTCTACCTACTGATCAATATCAACTGATATCGAAACAAATTTAATTTGCATCTGACATCTTGGTTCTACAATATTTGACTTATTCTTAAAACTCACATTGAATAATCATATATTGGATTGTTGATATAAGTAATTGATTGGATGAGAGGATATCATTCAGTTTTGAAGGAATAATCAAGGCTAGCTGCATAAAAGAAGGGTACTGTACTCTGCCATAAAAGGCCAGCTTTGTGGCTTTGAGATTGGGTGGCCGCAAACAAAAAATCAGCAAATAATATACGGAACGGAAGGAGTATTTAGGCAAATTTTTTGTCTGAATATTCCTCCTCCTCATCATCATTAGCCTCCTCCTTCCCCTCCTCCCTCTCCTCCTCCTCATCCTCCTTCTCCTCCTCCTTCTTCTCCTCCTCCTCCTCCTTCTTCTCCTCCTCCTCCTCTTTCCCCTTCCCCGAGGGTCAGCTTTATGAACCGAAACGTAAATTTTCATAGAATTAGAATTCAGAAAAATCAGCTCATCTTATAGAGAAATAGGAGTAGTATTCAGGCATAATATTTCGTACACTTAAGTATATCTCTTCCTGAAGGAGATGTATATTAATGTCATATATTCATAAAGTAAAACATAATATATTTTGAATCCCAAGAACTTGGATTAGGTACATTTCCAAACTATTGAGTATTATTTTATTCGAGAAAGTAGGAGTCTCAGCCTGATTAATATGTATAGAGGGGGCAATATTCATTCAATTTGTTGGTGATACATTATAATGTTACTATGATATAGGATAAGTTTTTCGAGTACAATTTAAATGAAACTTATTTTATTTTTCATTTTGTGAATGAAGGAGTGAGTGGATGAAGGAGGTATGTAACATTCGTACTTATAAATATTTTCATCGTATTTTTTTAAATTATTCTACAGATAGATATTCAACCTAACTTCAATTCCACCACTATAATACGAATAGTTTGGTTTACAAAGTACTTAAAAAAAATTAATAAAAAAAACTACCACAATGAAAACTTCAAGATCCAATATCTTAACACTACCTTTTTGTTACATACATCCTTCATCCACTCACCCCTTCAATTGTGATATACTCGAAAATGAATTACCCAATGATATTGTGATTTGTACATAGGATCATATTGGAGTTTAATATGATATTATTATTGATCATGAAACTGGCCTAGTGGTTTCTGGATTTTAGGTATCAAAATACGAAAGAATATATGATAAGAATGAAATTTTCCATACCAACAATTTAATTTTGAGGTTCCTGTAAATGAATGAGCTTTTATGAGAAACATGACTCTTTGTGTAACCATGTTGGTTGTTGGTAATGAAATAATGGTGAACTAAAAAGCTGAGAATCAAACTTAATGGAAAAAACTGAAGAAACACTGTTTGTGGCCACCTATTCACAACCCAAAAAATATATACTGAATTTTGTTCTATCGCTATGAATATCTACTTTCCGATTCATGGGAACGAAAATTTTTGTCTGAATGATCATTGTATTCATTTTCATAAAATGTTCATTTTTGTTCGTGGCCGCCTACTTACAACCCCCCAAAAAATATTGAAATTTGTTCGATCGCCATGAATATCTACTTTTCGTTCAGGCGAGAGCATTTTCAAACGTTTGAAGTAACATAGAGCGATATAGACACCGCTCGTTGAAGAGAGATACAACATCGAATTCGTATACGTTAAATCTCCAGAATAGACCCCCCGGCCTCTTGGGATAAGTATACGATGTTTTCCTGAATACTCCTTCCATTCCTCTATATAATTAGCTTATTTTTTGTGGCCGCCAATTCACAACCCCCCCCAAAAAAAAAATATTGAAAATTGTTCGATCGCCATGAATATCTACTTCTTGGTTCATGGAGCTGACCCTTTGAGAGAAGTATACGTAAACGGAAATGTTTTCCTGAATTCTCCTTTCATTCCTCTTTATAATCAGTTCATTTTTATTAGTGGCTGCCAATTCACAACCCCCCAAAATATTGAAATTTGTTCGATCGCCATGAATATCTACTTCTGGTTCATGGAGCTGACCCTTTGAGAGAAGTATACGTGAACGAAAATGTTTACCTGAATTCTCCTTTCATTCCTCTATATAATCAGTTTATTTTTCGTGGCCTCCAATTCCCACCGCCCCCCAAAAAAAATATTGAAATTTGTTCGATCGCCATAAATATCTAGTTTTCGTTCAGGCGAGAGCATTTTCAAACGTTTGAAGTAACATAGAGCGATATAGACACTGCTCGTTGAAGAGAGATACAACATCGAATTCGTATACGTTAAATCTCCAGAATAGACCCCCTGGCCTCTTGGGATAAGTATACGATGTTTTCCTGAATACTCCTTCCATTCCTCTATATAATTAGCTCATTTTTTGTGGCCGCCAATTCACAACCCCCACTAAAATATTGAAATTTATTTGATTGCCTGAATATCTACCTTTGGGTTCACGGAGTTGGCCTTTTGGGATGAGTATACGATGTTTTCCTGAATACTCCTTTCATTCCTCTATATATCCAGATTATTTTTCGTGTCGGCCAATTCACAACCCCCCAAAAAAATATTGAAATTTGTTCGATCGCCATGAATACTTTTCGATTCCTGGGAGAAATATGTGTGAACGAAAATTTTTGTCTGAGTGCTCCTTCCGTTCCTCCTTCCACCAGCTTATTTTTGTTCGAGGCCGCTGAATTCTTGTATATTAGATTAGTCTAATAATATTCTATGATTTACGTATTAAATAGGAGTTGAATAAAAGTGCAGGATACTGGATGTCGCACACGCATGCCTCCTCAATTCCGCTCCATGATTTTACCAACATTTTTGCGCTATTAATTGTGTTTGCACCCTTCTCATTCTACTGTACCTAGGTGGATAAAAGACATCATTATCATTATTGGATGTACCCAATCCAAGGTGCGATTAGATATTAGATCATTTTATAGCTACTAAGCTTAAAGTTAGAGTTCACCAAGAGGGGCGATACTACTTGACGGAAGACCATTAATCTAATCAGATAAATGCTGGATTACGTAATCCAATCTTCCGCAAAAAACCTATACAACAGGTTGGTCGTCGGCAAGTATTCAACAGAAAACAACTACTGTCCCCTACGACCGTTGAATGATATCTGTTTAATACTTTGCAAAGTTTTCTACAAGAACTAATTTGCAAAGCATTTTAAATATCAAAGCTGGAATTAATTTTCGATTTAATTGGGGGAACACTTCCGTACTGGTTTCATGGTATTTGCCTATCATCAACGAAGGCTAGTGCAACCCAATTGTATCGAAAAATCCTTTCAGCCTAATAGGAAATCCCTGAGACAAATACTGAAGTATGAATTCAGCGCCATCTCTGGGTTCCTGTCGGGGTGCATTTTAATTCAGGAATTGAAATTGATAGATTTCAGTAGAAGTGATGATTTTTATTAACTTTATCACGGACTTTTACACCTTGAACTTATGGAAGATTTAAAGAAAGAGTAGGGTATAACAACACGCACTCAGTTGATTTACTTGAAAAAATGTTTAAATTAGATCATGGAGAATTTAGAAATAAAATGTAAGTTTCAAATTGGTTTCAGAGGTATGTTAAAGATTCTAAGTGGTACTCACTTTAATGAATTATTATTCGTTTTTCAGGATTATATCCACACAAAAACGAATAATGGTCAAATTATTCATATTAATGGTCTATTTTAGTTGTTCACTGCGAAATATTTCTTTCTGCCACAACCGTTTTGACTTTCAAACGGTATTTAGATCATTTCAGAAAAATAACACAATTTGTGTGGTGTTATTTTTCCAAAAAAATTGGTATTCCACTCCGAATATGGACACTGTATTACTTTATAATGATATTTAAAAAGTTAATTGACATTCCTTAAAATTCAATTAACAACAATCACAATCACTATATCCTTGGAATATTGACACGAGGACCAGGTGCCATCTCTGGATCCGATTACAGAAACAGACCACGATTTCATTTGTTTTGTCTTCAAAAAATTCTAAACAAAATCTTATCAGTCGACACACCAGGGTGTTTAGGCATCTTAGCAAAGACCATGAAACCGGTACGGAGGTGTTTCCCCAATTAAATCGAAAAATATTTGATATTTAAAATGCATTGCAAAGTAGTTCTTGTAGAAAACTTTGCCAAGTATTAAACAGATATCATTCAACGATAGTAGGGGCCAGTAGTTGTTTTCTGTTGAATACTTGCCAACGACCATACCTATTGTATAGGTTTTTTGCGGAAAATTAGATTACTTAATCCACCATTTATCCTGATTAGGTTGGAGTTTACCCTATGCCGAGTGCTATTCTATTATTTTATAGTTTGTAGACACTAAGTTTGAAGAATTGTCGAAAGTGCAATAATTTATTCCCCAGTGAATACAGTCCGTACTCCTCGCCCATTAAATAATAATAATAATAATAATAATAATAATAATAATGTTTATTTCCAAGAAAAAAGACACAATCATCCTGTTTATCAGCCCATTTTGTACTAGGTCCAGTTATAGGTACCTGATGCTTGACTTATTGACTCTGCGCTCATCTCGTATCCCATGGCCGGGTCTTGTTAAATAGAATGAAATCATACTCGACGATTTTCCCACAGGGAGCCAGCCGGCTCGTCGAGGGTGGGCTCTGCAAGCACCCCCGCGATTCACACAGGACTCAGAACTCTGCACGTCAGTGCCAATCGAGGATTCGCCGCGTAAACAACTCGATTCCCGCTATGCGCCTCGCTTGTTTGTTTATGCATTTTTTTTGCTGTGACACAGGCGGTATGCCGACGGTATTTTGCGCGATACTTGATATATCAATTAATACACGCGAATAGTTATGGTTGTTAGCGTGCCTCGGGAATGAGGTCATCCTAAGCGACATGGATATAAATTACTAGTGCGATTATTAATGCTGCTTCCGACGTTGAATGTGGTTTCATGATTGAAATGTGTTTGGTGGTATGAGGCGCGAAATTCTCGTTCTGGGATCACGATGTAGATTAATTTCCCTTCTGGTAAAGGCGGACCCCAGTTGTCGTAACTTACATAACTCTCACTTACATAACGCTTAAAAATTGCACTCATCAGATACCTACTTCTCTGATATGGTGTTGTTCTTGATCTCGATCTTCTGCTAAATAATTGCTTCGGGCATAGCAATATCATGATGGACAGTTCTCCAACATTATTTCCACTATTAGTAGTAGAATATATCAATATTTATGATGTTCCTTTGTTACTCTGGCGGGCTGCTGATGGTTCTATTAGGAGTTTCCACATTTAGAATTTATATTGACGAATCATTACAATAATGAGACATTTTCGTTCGAAACAAAAAATTAAATATTGATTTAAATATATTTGTTTTGATCATACCAAAAAGAACTAAACATTATAAAATAAGGCCCCCACACTTTTCTTATGTAAAGTAGCGACCGGTAAAATTTTCTGAAACTTTGGTATGTTGTTGTACTCGACCTAGTAACCAAAAGTTTCAATGGGCCCAACCCAATCCTATGACTAGCTTTCTAGATACTGAAACTGCCCAGATTTTCGGATTTTTTTTTTGTTAACTTATGAACTATATTGAATTTCTGTTGCATACAGTAATTTGTGCGAAATCCCACTTTTTCTACGGTAAACTTAGGAAAGCATGTTTTCGAAAATAACGCCTAAATATAGTATTTTGAGGAGAATATAACGCATAGTACATATATTTCATACAGTGTGTTTCATAGAGAAAACTACAATATCAAATAATTTTTTTCATGGATTAATTCAAAACTCTGTACCTATAGATTGATTTGAGGATAAATTATTACTACTAATATTTGAGGGTCTCTAAGCATCAATATATACAAGGTGGTTAATTTGCCGAAAGGTATTATATTCTGAGATAAGTACAAAAACCATGACCACTCTGTATTCTGAAATTTACCCGGTCAAATGTTACCATTTTCTCAGTATATGATTATTTTAATAACGTCTTAGGGGGTATGATTTCCACGTTCGATCCTATGACTAGTTTTCTAGATACAGGGCGTTAAAGTAGAGAAATACTGATATCATCAGTTTCAGATTATGAAACCTCGGGTGTATTGTTTTGTGTCTTGAGTACTGATAAATTTTACTATTCATGATGCAGATTGACTTTTGGCCGCAAAGGACAGTACCACTATAATCCACACGTTATATACCGGGTGTCCCAGTATAACTGTTCCAATGGATCAGCTCAGCCATTTCGAAAGATAAAAATTTGAAAATTTTATGATCTTCAATTTGTTCAGGCTTCAACTGAAGCTTCAATTGAAAGTGACTCACGGTTTGACCGGAAGTGACTGACTTTTCTATTTCGAATAGCACCCAATATATTTTTTGCAATTTTTGATTTCTACTTAAAATTATCTTTCCAACGATGTATCACACTTTGTATTTTACATTTGATTTGATGGGGAAAACGACAATTGAAATTTCAATTTGAAAGATTTGCAGTGGGCTACGATGATTTGTGTTTTCTCAAGTTCGACTTCAATAATAGGTGATAATTCATGAGAAATTTTGCATTCGAGATGATGAAGAGAACGTCAAATTTCAAATTATTAGAATTGTAGTAGAACTGGAATAATTAATAATTCTTAAATGAAAACCTGTGTGCCATGGAAACATTTGAATAAGTACATTTGTTTGTAATTTTGACAGTTAATAATTCTGAATAGTTGTGTACGTGTCAGAGAAAGTAACATTCAAGAATGAATAACCGTGAACATGATAACTTCACTAACCAAGAGAAATAGGATATTATACTGATTTATGGAAAATGCGTAAATAATCGTCGGGATGCCCTACGTGCATACACAGAGAAATACCCTGATAGACGAATGCCAAGCACTATGTATTTCACACACTTGGCTTCGAATTTGGCAACAAGTAGATGATTTCATAGAAAGCGGTCTTCAAAAGAAAAAATGCTGCGGATGAAGAGCATACTGTTGCAGTTTTAGGGAGAGTGGTTGTTGATCCCCATTTCTCTATTAGAAAAGTATGGTGCGGCATGATTATTGGATTCATTTTAGGACCAAAATTTTACGATGGTACGTTAATTGGTCGATTTCTTGAACATATTCCTTCACATATGCGTAGAAACATTAATTTTCAACAGGATGGTGCACCCCCCACAGTGCTATAGCGGTAAGGAATCATTTAAATGAAACATTTGGAGATGGATGGATCGGCACACACAGACCGATAAGATGGCCTGCAAGATCTCCAGATTTAACACCTCTGGATTTCTTCTTCTTGGGGTATTTGAAATATCGTGTGTACCGGACTTCTCCTATTGATTTGTAAGATCTAAAAAACAAAATGAGGAATTAATGTAGAGCCCTTAATGCTGAGGTGTTGAAAAGTGTTACTTTCAATTTTTGTTTCTCTCAGTTAAAGGTTCCTTCAGCGAATTGGGGATCATAAAATTTTCAAATGGATGAGATAATCCATTGGAACATGTATACTGGGACATCCGGTGTAATCTTTGACGCTGTTTGCAATTTCTGAACTAGATTCGTGATATATTCATTGAAGTGTGTTATATTTTTAACCAACAGTATGGTGGAATAGGCTGATAAGGTAGTGCTATTTCAAATCTCAGTGACTCATGATCAGAATTGCCAAAATAACTGTAGATATTTATTATATCTGATTGGAAATTGTCCGATAGATATATTTTCTGATCGATTCAGAGAGATGAAGTAGGAGAGCAAGATTGTGTCTTTCTTACCTTGGATCCAAGCAAGAGATAGAATCCAGATGTAAGATTCAACACCGGGCAAGTGGTCAACAGAGTCTCCTTCGGTGCACAGGAGTATGCACACACCGTTAAGGAAGCATCCACTTCAAATCATGTACAACTAGAAATTTTGAGTCATTCGAATCAATTTTCAGTCCTTGAATCTTCGCTTCAGTCTTCCAGTCATCAGCTAATTGTTTCAGTCTTAGGCTTGATTGAGTCTTTAAGTCTTTTTGATTTGATTTCAATTCTTTTCAGTCCCAATCTTGAATCTCGAGTCTTTTAAATATTTTGAGACTTGTACACATTTCAGCCAGATGTTTCCTCTTCGGCACAGACGGAGTTTAATTCTTCGTAGTATAGACACACAGAGTTGTATCATTGGTTTTATCCCTTTTTCGGGATGGCAGCAGCAGATTCCGGATTGGTTTGTCGAGAGGTGAACCGTACTAATCCCAATAACAGAGATTTGTCTGATTTCAAGAACTACAGATCGATAACATGCTTGGACGCATGTTGTAAGATGTTAACCCGCATCATATACATGTGAATACCCTCCGGTATATGAACAAAGATGGTCAAAGAAGGGGATTGCTGGCTGCAAGAAGAACCTGTTGACCGACAGATTTATCACGCAGGACTCCGTGCAGTATGAGCGTAACCTTTCAATGGCCTGGATCGATAATCGCATGAGCTCATCAGGCATTTTCTCAGATGCCTTGCGGTACTCTATCAAATAGTGAGATGCATCGAACAGCTGATGCCTCTCTGGAGGACTCGCTTCACCATAATATCTGGTCAAGTCAGAGTCCAAACAGAGCAGGTTACATTTAGAAGGGACGTGTTTCAGGAAGACTCCCTCAGCCCTCTTCTCTTGAGCATCTCCCCATTGTCATTGTCACTTGCACTACGGAAAACCCGCGGATACAACTGTGGCACCCTCAACAACCGAAGGCATAAGGTTACCCATTTGTTTTACATGGACGACCTTAAACTAAATGCATCGGGAGAAAAGGATCTTAATCAGTCCTTCAGGTTGTTAGGAAAGTACACGCATATAATCGTAATGGAGTTTGTGATTGACCAATGTGCCACAGTTCATCGCAAAAGAGGACGATGCAAGGAATATGGAGAAGACGTAGACGGAAGCATCCTACATCATCTGGATGCAAGGAGACTCACCTTGGGGTAGAACAACGCCACACCCAAAAGGTAACCACTATTAAAAAATATATCCGTGGCAAGTATCAGCATAAATAAACTTCGACAGATCTTGTGATCAGAACTGTCGGGGAAGAGCAAAGTTGCTGCATCAAATATGCTTGATGTCGATCCGATTCTACTTTACTCGCAAATTGGGAGCTTGCATCCCAAATCGTCTATTTAACGATCCGTTGTGGAGACTGAGAAGTTCCAAATCTATTGTAACTACCAGCTCATTTCCCACTTTTAAGCAAATACAAGCCAATAAGCTTGATTTAGTCCTCCTTAACCATAAAAGCAGGACGATTTTCGTCTAGAAGTTTTCGGCTCCTGGCGAAACAAACATCGTTTGAGAAGAGGAGCAAAAACGGACAAAATATCGAGATTTACTCTATGAACTTTACAGGCTTTACTCAAACCAATCTGTTCAAATGGTGGTTCTGATCATGAGGGTACTTGGTGGAATGATGAGCACGCTGCTTTCGAATCTGAAAGTTAGACCGGTCGATATTCTCGGTTCACTCCACCTACTCAGGGCACATGATTCTCGGACCCAGTGATCACTCACTCCACGGACATGTATACTGAGGTTAATGACACACAAGCGCGCCCTCCGGATGTATCGAGACTCCGTTCACAGGGCCTCACAAGGATATTTCTGACGGAAAGAAAAATACTCCCTTATAAATATTCATAGAGTGTACCCAAATGTGCGAGTGGAGGACGGCCATTATCATTATTCAGCGTATAACCAATATAATTCGAGTTTAGATGTCGTGATTCATTTAAAACTCGATTTAAAATGTGTTACCTTCTTCTCACAGCATAAAAGCCTTATGCTGTTACGGCCTTTATCATCTGTATTCCGTAAATATATGCATGCACCATACGCTAAATTAGATGCATCTGCAAATAAGTTCATAAGGTTGGATGAAATGCGATTTCATTAACTAGTTTCGCGCCTTCATACGGATATTGCATTTTTCTGGATTATGCAAATGATGATATAAGTTCTCAGAAAATGCATAGGTATGTTTATCATTCGGGTATATCCAATGCAGACCTCAGACACTTCAATTATGCCACGTGGGGCTGCTGTGAATTACTGTAGGTCACAATAATAAATTGAAGAGATGAATTTCTTTGATTCTTCATTGTGAGATAATATTTATAGATTCTATCAAACCCACATAAGTATGTCATTGTTGGTATCGCACTTGAGGCGGATTTATCGGATTAATAATGCAAAATTTAATGCATATGAATAACTTCAAAATACAATTTATAACATTTCAATACTCAGATTCATATTAAACAATTTACCCGTTTCATAATTTATAATTCCTAAATGGTTTCATATGAATCTTGGGTATTGAAATGATATAAATTGTATTTTAAAGTTATGCATATGCATTAAATTGTACATTATGAATCCGATACATCCGCCTTAACACATCTAAAAACATTGGATTAAAAAAAATCCAAAGATGATATTGGTGAAAATACTAATGAAGTAGCACATGAAAATGTAACAAACGTAGGTAGGTACACGATAATACAAGTTTTTTCGAAATCTACGACAAAGGAGTAAAAGAGATAAAAGAAGAATCAACACTATTCAGAGATCTTAACAATCAGATATTATCATTGGCTTCATCGGACAAAGCGTTTGCTGATGCGTTCTGATCTTTTTGAAGTCAAAGTCTACTTACTGTTCTGTTATTTTGTAATATCATCTTTAAACGTGTTTATCAATTTTGCTTCTTCTTTTCGAAGCAGATTTCTCATTTTAATACGTTTTATTAAATCATATAGTTTTTTAACCTCTGAAATCTTTAAATTGAACAATTTTATTTTGCGCCTCGCTACTAGCATCATCTTCAGGCTTGTATTTTTGGACTCGTGCGTGCATAGGCTTATATTCATCCAAATGCACATTTTCGTTGGTCTTAGAAATAGTTCAGGACTTCGTTCTTGTTACCCCTGTTGCTGTTGTTGAAAAACTATTTTGTCTGCTCTTAAAACATCTTCGCTTTCTTTTAATATAGAGTAGGGCGTTTTCAGGAATCATCAGATCACTACGTTAAAGTTTAGATCTTAACTTATGGAATTTCAGGTCACACAGAAGAAACTGACATCACAAATTTCTTTGTATTGTTGATGATCTCTATTGCTGGAACTTTACAAAAATTTTAAGAATATTTTTGAAAATTCCAGAATGGTCTGTCTCAAACTTTCATTTTGTTTGATGTTATAAAACTCCCCCCAGAATGAAAGAGAAAGTTCCCTTTTTGATGTTTGTATACATAACCTTTGTCCGCCGTCACCTCCATATAGTTTACCTTCCTCTATTCCAAATTACGTTAAATCACCGAGGAATCTGAAAAGAATAGATTAATGTAACATATAAGATGAAGTCAAGATTTGTCTCTCGAATAATTCTTCCATTTTAAGTATCTCCTGAGAAGAAATTTTAATCTCCTCGACCTGTCTTCACTGATACTTCCTTTTCTTCTTTATGAATTAATCGTAGTTAACGATAAGCTTTATTCATTCACTAACTTTCCATGAGATTTATTATGTTACAATCTGGTTCGTAGACTAAACTTTTATAACACCCGTCTCTATGAATAACTGAAGCTGTAGAAAGAGGACCAGCACGTTCTTTTATTGAACACCATCATGAATACGTTATATGCTGACAACTCCCCGTTCGCTAACAACTTTCCCACTGGGAATGATTCCAGTAACGAGTTACGAGTTAAATTCAAGACACGAACATCTCCACTAATTCTCCTTGTGAGGAATCGAAAGACAATTGAATAATATGGCAAAGAGAAACGTCAGAGAGAAATTCTCGTTGTTAGTTATCCTTTCATATTTCCCGACCATGTAACAAAGAAGACAATGTTGTGCGTAGGACTTGAAGAGTACTGAGCTTATAGAAAAACAGTCTCAGATAAGTGAGGTTTGCCGTTCGTTGAAATGAATATTTTCAAGAAGGTTGATGTCTTGCGGCTCTCACAAGTCTGTGGGAAACTATTCATTCATCCTTCTCTGCAAAATACATTCATCATAGTATATATAATGATAATTTGTCAAATGCACCAATAATTGTTTGTTGTTTTAAAAATTGATTTCAAAATTGCTTTTTCCGTTAACCAGCTGTCATCCCCTTACGAACGACAACCCTCAGAAGTCGAAACTTGTGCGAGCTAAGGATTAACAAGGGCTTACCTTTTAACGTGCGATGCCTTTTAAGCGTGCGAAATTTCCAACTCAGGTGATAAGTATCTCAGAGGACATGCTTATAGGAACTTTTAGCTTTAAAATGAAGCGAGGATTATACCTCCGGAATGTGTCTCATTATTTCTAGGACACCTTGTATATAATCAATATATCTGAAAACGGTACATAACATTTTCAGAAACAATCCAGCTACTTTATAGAGTGGGCCATCAAAAACGACACATCGGCTCTGTAGGTCGGCAGAACCAAATTATAAAAAAAAATTAAATTATCATTGTTAAGGAATTAACTGTTTACCAACAAATAACATGAAATTCCGTTTATAATTTTCATTTCATCCTCATTTACTTTTGCAAGATCGCCATTGTGGATCTCTATCAGTGTCAAACTGATCTTCGATTGAACAACATCAGAGTGAATTACTTTACTAATGCTGCTGAATATCTTTCCTCAACGATAGTCTATACGATCGATAAGAGTTGAAATAATAACATTTTTTTAGAATGATGGGAACCGTACAGCTAATGTGTTCAATGAAACGCATCCAGATGAACTTGTTGTTAGAAAATACGTTCTAGAATTAGTGCAAAAATTTCGTTAAACTGGATCAGAAGCCAACAAGAAACGAGACCCAGAACGCCAATTTCTGTTGAGAAATTAACCTGTTGAAGTTGCAGTTTTAGGACAAATTCATGCAGACTCAACATTGAGCTCAAGGAAATTGGCTAGTGTTACCAATATCGGTAGAACCAGTATCCGCCGAATCCTGAAATATCATAAATTCCACCCCAACAAAATACATTTGGTACACCAATTAGGACAAGTTCATGCAGACCCATTATTGAGCACATGGAAATTGACTAGTGTTACCAGTATCCGCCGAATCCTGGAACATCATAAATTCCATCCTGACAAAATACATTTGGTACACCAATTAAATATGAAGATAATTTTGAGAGGCGACAGGAATTTTATGAAATTATGACTTCGAGAATAGATGTTAATGAGAATTTCCTTTTCAACATCTGCTTTCTGCATTCTTTTTGAATTCGACTGTGAATCGTCATAATTGTCGTTATTAGTCAGATGTCAATCCACATGTTTTCCTCGAGATCCATACTGCCGTGCTAAGCATAAAGGGCGTATCTGACAAATTTGTGCTTATTGAAATTAGGACTGTTTTGGTTGTCTGCATCGTTTACGCCTATCTCACTAACATTGAATGTCGTAATTGAATATTAGCCGATATATAAGTTTATGAAAGATGACTTATGTGCAAAAATTGACCCCAACCTAATAGTAAATCATGATTTTTTCGAAAACATGAAAACTGCAGATACGCCCTTTTTGATTAGCACGGTAGCATACTTAAACTCCCCAAAAAATCAATATCTGGGCCGGTATATTTTGGGACCGTTTGATTGGACCAATATTTTTCGACGGTAAGCTGACAGGAGAAACTTATTTGGAATTATTGAATGAATTTGTTCATCCACATTCAGTAGAAAATGACAATCGATACCATGAAGACCACTTGATATTTCAACAAGACGGGGCAACTCCTCATTATGCACAGCCTGTAAGGGCGTTTTGGATGGAAAGTTTCCTGGAAGTTGGATATTCTTGTGGGGTCACTTAAAGAACAAAATCTATACAACCAAACCAGAATTTCTGGAAGATTCACGAAGTAGAATTATTGGAGAATGCCGTCGAATAACGCCTGAAATGCTAAGTAATGTGAGGTCTCACTTTCAACAGAACTTGTAGTATTTATTGTATGGTAATGGGTTCTATAGACATCGGTATAGACATCAGTAATAATAATTAATAATAATGTTTTTCAAATAAATGAAGATTGGAACCTTTGGTGTGAATAAAATTCAAGAAATGGAAAAACCCAAAAATACCAAAACAACGTCAAGATTACTTGACGTGCGTTTCGCCAACAAAGTTAGCATCCTCAGGAGTTTAAAAAGCGTACTAACTGTGCGCGCACTAATGTACTGAAGTAAGTTCCTATATCTCGAAAACGATTCCATAGAATTAATTTTAGTTTTGTTGTTTGATATTGAGCAGGAAAATACTTAAGGTATCACTTGCCATATGCCATCGCTTCGAAAATGTAGTTGACTCGTCCGAGCGTTTTTATATAATTCGGATCTGCCTACAGAGCCGCTGTTTCGTTTCAATGGCCCACTCTGTATGTTTATGTGGAATTTTTGTTGAATTGAATGGCATTACAGAGTTCAGCTGTAGCTATAACGTATTCTTTCTTTTCAAAGTGAAACCTTAGTATTTCGAATATTTCTTTGTAAACGGTATACTATTGAAAAAACATCACAGTCTAAATCTGATTGAAACTTATCAAATAAATGCTTTCAGGCGAATATTCTTCGTTTTCGGCAAAATCCTTAAACAATTTCTTATTCCTTCTAGTAATTCAAGTGAGCAAGTGTTTCAAATAAACAAAAACATTACTCAGTTTCTTGTAGCTCACTCTTATACTATGAAATTGCGATTCAAGAATTATCTCTCGGTAAAACTCTTACTCATTCTCCAAACTGTATCATATTCCACCAAAAAAAACTTGTACAAACTTCTGATAATTAGTGATTCTCTCAGCTCTTTGACAACCCTAACTCAATTATATCCCAAACATCCTACGTAAAATCTTCAACCTCTTCAAATCCCAATAGGTATAAACATGAAGTAGATCATTATTTCATCATTATTTCTTTGTGGTGTATTATGGAACTAACGATATCCAGGAAAGTCAAGTGTTCTGGCGTTATCATAAAATCAATCCCATATAACATAAAAAAGTAAAACGATATCGGGAATCACCCTAGCAAGAATTAGAAGAAACTTTGGTAATACTTGGGAGCATAGAACTAGTATATCGGTTGTATACAAGGTTATTCTTGATGAGGGCTAATTGAACATATTTCAAATAAGTTCATATCTAGTTAGCAGTGGTCTACCTGTGTACACTTTTTTGAAAATATTCCTTCTCGTGTGACTGATTGGTCTTGGTTTTGGTCCCCTAAAATAAATGTAATCTAGTTATTGGTATTGGTCTTGGTCTTGACGAGACTGGCTCAGTCTTGGACTTGGTCTTGATAGTCTTGGTCTTGGTTTTAGATCAAAATGCGTCTAGAAATTTGAATAATTCCATTCAATTGTCCAACAGTTCATATGCTTGTAATAGGTCTTTCGTATTTTTGAGTTTTAAAGAATTGCCAATTTGTACGGGTAAAGTAAGCGAAATCATTTTTTCATTTCATCATAAGGAAATAATTTTTAAGAAATCTTAAATGAAGATCCACACATCACACAGGCCGATGCCCGACAGGCCGGAAAAAAAGTTCAAAAGGGTCGGAATGTTGATTAGGTTTTTATTGACCATTTTGTAAAGGATTATTGTGTGGTGAGCAGTAAGGTGCGGCAGAGGGGTGGAATCGAAATCACGAGGAAATTGCAATACACATTAACCACTGCGACACACACACACACACACACATTTGTTGAGAATTGTAAAACTGCAATACTAAATTTGAAAAATTATTTTTCGATTTTGAATGAACAAAAATTAAAAAACTACCATATGAAAAATAAATATTCGAAATAACATGCCATAACCCATTCCATTTCCATCAGATTATATTTTCTTTCGAGACCAAGACCAATACTCTTGGAAGAGAGTCTTGGGCTTGGTCTCGAAAGTCAAGTCTTGGTCTTGAGAAGATTTATTAAGTCTTGTTCTTGGTCTTGGTCTCGAAAGTCAAGTCTTGGTCTTGGTCTTGAGATGATTCATTAAGTCTTGTTCTTGGCAGTTAAGCTAGAAAGTCGTTATCCAGGATAATAGTGGAATAACCTAAAAAAATTTTGAAATGTTAATCATATGATGTCCCTATTTCAATTTACATGGTCCATTGGACACATGATATTTTTATGGTTTGGCTCTTGTACACCTGACGAGTACGCACTGATGATGACTTTGTAGTCGAAAGCGCTTTACTACAATTTTTAAAATAAATTTTTGCACTAAATACAAATATTTTCTTCATCCAATTACATTGGAACGTGCACACAGCTTGACAATTTTCACTTATAAAAGAATTTGCAAAAAAAAAATACTAAAGGATCAACACTGACACTATGCATTTGTATTTGACAATTACTGGTACTCTTTGTTCTTCCATAGCCTGCTACTAACATTTCTTCTTTCTTAATAATAATAGACTTTATTAGGATAATAAATTCTCTACATAATTTTGCAATTTCTAGGACAGTAATGAATAATAATTATTGTGAAAATAATATTGTCCTAAAAGTTCAGTAGCTACGATGTTGGCCAAAGTGAGGTCCTGTTCTACCACTTAACCTTCTAACCTAATGATTTACTAACTTATCTAACTCAACCCAACGGTTGGTTGCTGCTGTGGAAGTTTTCTGTAATGTAGTAATGAAAGAATTATCAAATATAAGCATTAAGAAGATGTTTGCAGAGTAATGTTTTGAATTTTCGCGGTGGCAAATCATTGTGGCTGAATGGAATTGAGTTAAGGATTTGCAATGTTGTAAGAGAAGGATCGTTTGAAAATAACTGTATTGTGTTTAGGTATACTAATCTGATTTTTGTTTCTGACGTCAATATCGTGAACTTCTTTTCTGAGACTCACTTTATCAGCTTTATCGTAAAGGTAAGGAGGTATTTTGATCAGCATGAGTTTTCGATAAATGCAGACCCCATGAAGAAGTCTGCTATCTATTAATTTCAGCCATTCAAGCTCTTCTAATTTCGGTGATACATGAGAGTATCGTCTCAATCCATGAATAAGCCTAACGTAGCAGTTTTGAATTTTTTGCAATCTACTGGCGTCCGTGATTGTCAGACTAGTACCGTAGATAATCAGCCCAATGCTGTATCACTTCCGTGAAAAATAACGTCAACGTTATTCGCCCTTTCCGTTATTTTGCTATGATTGGTAATAGCAAAATAACGGAAATTGCGAACAATGGTGACTTTATTTTTCACGGAAGTGATACAGCATAGGGCTGATTATCAGCTAAGTTTAACTGCGATAGTACCAAGGATTCCGTTGAAATGATTTTGGTCTTTTTATTTAAAATGTGTCGGGAACCGAACAACATTTTTAATTTTGCAAAGGATTTTTAGATGAGATGATTTACATGTGCACTGAAACGCAAATGAGTGTCCATATACAGGCCGTTTCTTTTATCATGTGGTAACATTGCTATATTCTAAACCGTAATAGATACAAAGACGATTATATGGGAAAAAATGTAACTATTGTGGTGAGCAGTACATTGGTCAGAAAAAAATTATGGGGACTCTCGCCTTTCCGGACTTATTCAGGGAAAACTGAAAATGCTGTTTTCGGTTTTTTACGAATAGAATTGTTATTTCAGAAAATATAAAAAAATTAAAAAAGAAAGTTTCATTGTATTCAAAATGTACTAGAACTATGTAACGATACATTTTTAATCAAACGTTTCGTGTCAACACCGCCATCATCAACAATTTTTTTCAAATACGGACCTGTCTGTTTCATCACAAATATTGATAGAGCGATAAAATCACAATTCAGTGGTATATCACACTCGACATTTTTATAACGTTTCACATAAAATAACTAGCATCATCAGTGACAACAATTTTTAATTACGGTCCTGTCGTTAGTTTGTTTATGAATTCCACAGAATTTAACGTTTCGATAAAAATATTATCAGTGACGTTTTGAATGAATGTATCTATGAAAATTGTATTTATACTAAAAAAATTCATAAAAGATTTCTGCAGTTTCAGAGACGAACGATAGCAATTTACCCCAGAAATAAACTTACTTAAGAGGAGACGAAATCAAACAAACAGAAAAACAATTTATTTCATAATGAATTTGTGGAAGAAAATAAAACCAATACAGAAAAAGAATTCTACATTGAATGCTTGAATTGACGAACTCTTTGTTGAATGCAGATAAGTTGTCTGTCCATACAATTTCTGTGGCAATTTTCTAGCATTATGGTTGTAATGCTATAACATGCATCTCTTATTTTCTGTTTGAGATGGTCGATATCGGTACTAGGTGTCGAAAAAACTTTATCCTTTATGTATCCCCAGACAAAAATATCCAAAGGAGTAAGGTCTGGGGATCGAGCTGGCCAGGCAATTGGTCCATTGTTTCCAATCCACTTTGTTGGGAATTTTGCATCTAAATGTTCCCTTACTACTGCTGCATTGTGAGGAGGGGCAACGTCTCTTGTTGAAAATATTGCATTTCACGGCGGGTGCTTAATGGCAATTCATCTAAGTAGCCATCAAACTCATTGGATAAAAAATTCAAATACATTTCACCATTCAAATGCTCATCGTAAAAGAAAGGACCTAGTATGTTTGTTCCCAAAATTCCCAATCAAACATTTATTCCGAACCTCTCGTGGAAATTGGTTTCTCTATGTAGATGTTCATTCGTATTATTCCACCTATAATTGATGTTTCTGTTAAATCAACCATTGTTGGTGAATTTTGATTCGTCCGTCCATATTATTTTTTTACAAATATTTCGAACTTCCCTATTTCTACGTCTTAACCATTTCGCAAATTGTACTCTCCTTTCGTAATCCCTTTCATTAAGGTGATGAACTTTGCGTATCCTGTAGCATTTGTATTTGTTCTTCTTCAAAATATTTCTGTTAGATTTTACAGATATCCCAAGTTCGTGGGCAATTTCTCGTAAAGAACAATCTTGACTAGAAATATTTTTGTAACTGACCAATCCTAGATTTGAAAAAAAGACGTTATTTTTCACTTTTTAGTCTTTATAAGGTAATATTTGCTTACCCAAAATATTTATTTGGTTCCTTATACTTCCAGTAACAACACATTTTCTAGTTTTATTTCTGTCAAATGCACCACAGTCTCTCAAATTTCTTTCTATTCGTCTAAACATTTGAATGTTTGAAATGCGATGATTCGGGTCACCATACATATTTCTTGCCAAAAGAGGATTTCTATTTGATTTTGCATAAGTAAATAGCATATCATTCCTTTCGTCAGTCGAATACATCTTTAATATGTACCCGAGTTCTTAAATTTCTGACAGTTCTTAACAGATATCAACAACTCATTTATTTTTCCTGCCATAGAAATCAAGCAAAGCCTACGTGTTTAAATATGGTAAAAGAAGTGAGATGCTATTTAATTGTACCGAATTAGACAACACTTGTATTTTGATCAGAAACTGATATTTTCATTACTTCCAGGATTGAGAATTATGAAAATAATCTGTGTAAAAATTGATACAGGAGAAATCAGCCTCGAATCAAGGATTACTGTAATACAAAAATCCCCAAAAAGAAAAAATACGAATGTTCGTTGTGTTGGAGTACCTTTCTATCGAAAGTATTGGGTAATGACTGCAGTATCCTAATAGTTGAATGAGTTTTGAAGAAATCAAAACAATTTACAAAAGAACTATCGACAGGACCGTAATTAAAAATTGTTGTCACTAATGATGCCAGTTATTTTATATGAAACGCTATAAAAATGTCAAGTGTTATATACCGCTGAATTGTGATTTCATCGCTTTATCAATATTTGTGATGAAATAGACAGGTCCGTATTTGAGAAAAATAGTTGATATTGGCCGTGTTGACACGAAACGTTTAATTAAAAATGTATCATTACGTAGTTCTAGTACATTTTGAATACAATAAAACTTTCCTCTTTAATTTTTTTATATTTTATGAAATAACCATTCTATTCGTAAAGAACCGAAAACAGCAATTTCAGTTTTCCCTGTATTAGTCGGAAAGGGCGAGAGTCCTCGTAGATTTTCTCTGACCAATGTACTGCTCACCACAATAGTTACATTTTTCCCATTTAATCGTCTTTGTATCTATTACGGTTTAGAATATAGCAATGTTACCACATGATAAAAGAAACGGCCTGTATAGTCCGAGATTTTTGGCAGTATCAACTACTTGTAAGTCTTCGATATTTATTTCAATTTTGAAATCTTGAAGAGCTCTGATGCGGTTTGGTTTCGATCCGAATAGTAATACTGAAGATTTTGTTGGATTAATAGGTAAGCAGTGGTCGATGAATGATGTAACAAGATCATGAATATCCTGATTGATATGCTCAACGGCTATTTTTGTATGTTCTAATTTGAATGAGATATATAGTTGTGTATCATCTGCGTAGAAATGTTATGTACAATAGGATATGTTATTATTATTCAGGAATTATGTGTATACGGAGAAGAGCATAGGTCCTAGAATTGTTCTCAGATGTAACGGATTTGATAACAATTCATTGATTTTCACCATTTGCATTCTGTTTTATAGATAATTATTCATGAGAAGTCTAGCGTTTTCACTCAAGCCTATGTGTTTCAGTATTGCTAGGAATCGCACGTTAAAAGGTAAGACCTCGTTAATCCTTAGCTCGTACAAGTTTCGACTTCTGAGGGCTGTCGTTCGTACGGGGATGACAGCTGGTTAACGGAAAAAACAATTTTAAAACAATTTTTAATTGCTAACAGAAGCTGTTCGTGTAATCGAGGAGAATTAGGGCTGTTAGGTGTCCCTTGTCAGTAGCTGTAAATATTTCATCGGTTACTTTCAGTAAAGCTGTGACGCATCCATGATTCTTTCTAAATCCTGACTGAAGTTCAGGTAAAATTGAGGATTCATCTAAATGATGTCGTAAATATTGAGTCTTACGAAAGATAAAGAAGTGAAACAAAAAAGAAATTTTTGAAAAAAGATGAGGCTGAAGTGTAAGTTTAATTCTAACTGATACATTCTACAAGGTGTTACAAGTTTTATGAAAAAATACGCTATCATTGGTAGTTCCGGTATTTAAAAATAGAGGTTTCTATGTATTTACAGTTTACACACCAACATTCAGAAGAAAATATCATGTCATTCTAAAAACCAAAAACAAATTGGACAAGTAGTTTTGACAAAATTGTACCGTAAACATTTGCCTAATTTTTGAGTATCACGACCCATTTCCAATAGGTGAAAGATACTCCGCGTCACGTAATGAACGACAATTTTCCCCGCCGAGATAAGTGAACGTGGTTATCTAGCAGGGAATTAACCCACATATGTTGTTCACCTCGGTGCAATTATTACCCAAGTTATGTTGCAATTGCGCCTGGATTAATACGAATATATCAGTTTGAAACTCCGCACATGTCGTTCAGTGGGGGCGTTTAAATTACTTAGTTCCTGTATATCTCCCACTTGGTGTTTAGTTAATATTGCCTATTGAAACTGTGGGTAGGTACGAGGATCATCGAAAGTTTGATCGCAATCATTCAAAGATTGCTTGGCAGATAATCATCTAAGTCTCACATTTGGTTATTATCAAAAATTTCACAAACCCCTATAAGAGTAGTCGGAAATAGACTATTTTTCTCAAAGTTTATTTTATGATTTTCTGTTGAAAAATGAGAAATAAAACTTCCTGTTTTTCTATCATCCGTGAAATTCATAAAAAAATATGAATCTTTCTTCTTGACCTTGGTGTACCTGCCGCATTCAAAAATTCATTCACGACCCTCATCTTCAAATTCACCATAATCAATAATTTTGCTGAAACCTTCAGAAATGCCTGAAAGATAGACTTTTTGGAAAGAAATAATATATTATCGGGTTGTCAGTATGGTTTCGGAGAGATTATGTCTAAAGAAAATGCTGTTTTCCAACTTACTCATAATATTTGGGAAAACAAACAAAATAAATGCTTAGCGATTTTTCTAGACCCAGCTGAAGCCTTTGACAATGTCAACCACAAAACTTTACTGAATCGCTTAGGAAATACAGGAACCAGATGGTAAAAATCAATAATGAACTTGGTTATCCAATACCTCTTATCATGGGGGTACCTCAGGGAACAGTATTGGGTCCTATTATATTTCTAGTATATATTAATAATATTTTTATAACCTTGGCATTTGTATTCAATGCGGATACTTGGGATGAAGTTTACCAGAGAGCTGAACTTGCACTTGAAAATTCATACAACTGGCTGAACACAAGTCTTCAAAATCTTAATGTAGATAAAACTAAATTCATCACATTATCTACCACCAAAACAGATCTTCCTTCTCCAAACAGTCTTACCGTACATAAACATTCCTGTCAAATGTTGAATGAATGTCACTGTCCGGTAATTGAAAAAGTAGAAAAAATCAAATATCTCGGTGTATTTGTAGCCCAGCATCTGTCATTCAACCTGTCTTACCTGTTCGACTGTGGTGCGTTGAAGTGGTTGTATAACGGTAATGTTATTTGATGGTCTGATTTTCATGTTTTCAGGGCTGGGTACCAGGTTTTGTTGATCTAAAGGGATTTATTCTGTTTAAATCATTTTTCATACTCGTACAAATACAAATTCGTGCATTGCCAAATTCTCAATACCATGCAGACGATCCCGAGTCCGATATTTCTATCAGCCGATGTGGTTTTTTTCTTTCGATTTCTTTATGGACCCCAAAATCTTAGTTTGTTTAGGATTCATCTGTTTTCTCAAGAACGCAATTATTTTGAATTCAATAAAAGACCTTCCCCGAACTCCATTCGCCAGACCTTTTCTGCGTAGATTTCTCACATAATAGCGTTATCATGTCACTCTTCCATATACCCTTTTGAAAAAACACTCACTGCTCCGTGGAAATTTCAATTGTTAATCCCCGACTCTAGTGGGCACTCGAGGCTTACGTTCTCTGAGAAATGGGGTCATGAGAATGATCGAAGAATTTACTTACGACGTAACTTCATCGCTGCACACGTTTGATGAGTTTGCCTAGAACCTCGAAATAATTGGATTTGAAGACTTGAAATAAAAGCTTCCAGAATATCAGACGAGGCTCACACGACAATGAGGGTCAAGTAGTGAAGAAATATACCACATGATATTGAGGTCAAGGGATTTTGATTCCTCCAAAAGAATGCGCATATAATATGTTACATCGGGGAACGCTTTGGGTACAATACAGGAATCGTTAATACTAGTGATTTCTGTTCTCTAACAAGCATCAGTTTGCCAGTTGGGAACAAATGTCTCAGTCATATTATGACCCATTCCTAAAGTGAACTTTCCCAGTTTTGATGACAACATCATTCCATTTCAATCTGAACCCACAGCTCCAGGCTACTGTCTCTGTTTCATTGAAGAACAATAGAAAATTGAAGTTTATGCAGTGATCGGCAGATTTATGGCAACAAATGAGAAAAAAGTTTATTTATCTTATGCAAAAAGTCTTTCGGTCAAATTGTCCAAAAGTTCAATATGTTGTTGAACTAAGGATTCAGAACAGAATTTACCAAGGCCACACGAAAATTCCATGTATAGTCTACGAGACACATAGTGTTGGAGTTGTAAAATGTATTTACAACTTTATGGGTAATATCACAAAATTATTAGTAGATTTTTCATCTACACCACAGTATTAATTACGCTTGGCAGTACGAGAATATGTTTTCTAAGCATTTTTTGAAACACTATACAGGGTAAATAATGATTTTTTCCGAGTTACGGAAAATAAAAATTATTTCAGAATGAGGCATAAACATCATAGGTCGGTTCGTACGAAAATTGAAGTTTCTGTGGTGGTTATATCCGATAAGATCGCCTGATTTCAAAAAACATGTATTTTTTTATACAGGGTCACCGTTAAAGTCCGCATCATATGGGACTTTTTTTATTATTCAGTTATTGCAAATTTAGAGTTCGTGAACAGTTTTTGCTTTGGAAATAATGCAAAATGACGTTTACGATTGTTTTCCATCGATTGGCTACACCTGTCAAATTTGACATTTTTTCAAAAAAAATTCAAAATATTAAGATATTTCTCAATTTTTCGAAAAATATTATATGAAAAAGTTGTTCATTTTTCGGTTTCCTACCCACCTACCAAATCTGAACCAGTTTGAAAAACTTTGATTTTTTTTCGCGTTTTCTTAACCTTACACTTTTTCGGAAAATTCAAATTTGGTAAAATCTGAAATAACCAGTTGAGATGTAATAATCCCATCTGCTGGACGGAGTTTTTCTGTTTAAAAATGTTTCTTTTTGGATATTTTCAAAAAAATACAAATATGCCTAAAAAATTATGTTATAGTTGATGCAAAGTGGCTCTAGTTTCGAATTATTGAATTATTTTCTAAACCAATAGACCTAAAGTATCTTCTACTTCACTGATGAATTGTGATAAAAATAATTGAAGCAAATTTTGCTATGGAATATTGAAACTAGAGCCACTTTGCATCAAATATGATGTTATTTTCTTAGCATATTTGTATTTTTTTTGAAACTATCCAGTTAGAAATATTTATAAACAGAAAAAATTCTTTCAGCAGATGAGTGTATTACATCTAAACTGTTTTTTCCAGATTTCATCAAATTTAAATTATCCGAAAAAGTGTAAGGTTAAGAAAACGCGAAAAAAATAAAAGTTTTCAAACTGGTTCAAATTTGGTAGGTGGGTAGAAAACCGAAAAATAAACAACTTTTTCATATAATATTTTTCGAAATATTGAGAAATAACCTAACATTCAGAATTTTTTTGAAATAATGTCAAATTTGACAGGTGTAGCCAATAGATAGAAAACAATTGTGAACGTCATTTTGCATTATTTTCAAAGCACAAACTGTTCACGAACTCTAAATTTGCAATAAGTGAATAATAAAAAAAATCCCATATGATGCGGACTTTAATGGTGACACTGTATATACGAGCAGGGTATTGAAAGTATACGTGTCTCTGTTTTATATTCTTTGGATTATGTGGTTTGATAAATTCAGTGCACCAGTTATATGTGCCATATGGCCACTTGACAGAACGTAAATCATCAATTTTTTACTTAGTATGACTCAGTATACACGAGACTAATATTAAGAAAAATCACAGAAATATCCTGTACTTATAAAGAAAACGGATCGGTTAATTTTTCTGATTTCTCCTCATTTTACAGAATGTTTTTATGTGTTGTTTTCGTTCAACATAATAAAAACAATAACATTATGATCCTTCCAAGTTATGTTTCAAATAACAATAAACTTCATTCGATTCTGTTGAAATCCTCGATAACAAAAGGGTGATAGGTGAAAGAGAGCCTTTGTCGATAATTTAGGTGTAAGAACTCTTTCCGTATTACTGTTCGCATCAATCAATATGTGTATACTGATGGCGGACATGGTGTAAACTTTACATGCCAAAATCAAATCAAATATGCTTTATTGTCTGAAGAAGATAATTCTAATTTAAAAATGAAAATACCTATATAGACAATATTCTATAAAAAATCAGCTACAATATCAATAATAAATAAATTAAATTGATATTGAACACAATAGGTAAAGAAAATAAAATTAGTATACACATCTTCATCGTACTGGTCAACAGGTATGTATAAATATAAACAAAAATACTGGTACAGTTCAATAAAATATTTTAAAATTGAATACTGAATAATTAGGATATGATATCAAAGTTGAATTTCACTACACTGAAAGTTCTATATCATAATTTCCATGAGTACAGACTAACCCCGCATTTTGAACAAATTCTGCATATCCATAATCTATGAGTACTCGCAGCAAGGAGAAAATGTGGGGTCAAAACAATAATAAACCATCTTTCAGCACCTTCAACCGTAAACAAAAACCAGACAAAAAAATTCTGTAGTTGATACACAAGTTCATATACCGGGTGACCACGAGGTGAGGTACGCCCTCCAATTTTTCTATAGTTTTGAAGATACAGGTTTCAAATTTGGTACGTCAATATATTACTCAAATACGCAATTTTGACACCATTACCGAAAATTCACCACTTCCGGTATGACTGGAAGTGACCCCAAACTTCTGTTTCAAATGACACCCTGTACAATTTTTTTCATTATCCGGAAAAACACGCAATTTGTGATAACACTGATCTTCGAAATCGAAAATCGGTTGAAAAATGGCGGAGATACAGTTGATTGTTCAATCGAACAAAGTTGGCCATGAACATCAAACTCAAATCATCACAACTGATGAACGGCGTCAACATTTACGAGAGGAAGGTTCGAGGTAAGATACAGCTGAAAATTGGGCTTCTCATGTAATCGCAGCAACCATATTATCCAACAAATATCAAAAATTACCTCAAAACGGAGTAGTACCCATAAAGAAATGCTCACAACTGCCATTTCTCAAACGCCAACATAGTCTTTTCATTTTGTCGTATTATCCCTATGTATTATGGGGATTTGTAATGTCAGAGTAGACTCATCATTGAGTATTACCTAGATGTCCAGATAAACTTGAGTTTCGCTCAACTGTCATCTAGAAAATTGCATTAATCGTAGTTGGTACTGACAAAACCTCATTTCTTGTGTTCATTCAGAGAAAAACAAGTATATTTTGAAATTTGACTATAAGATTGTAGGTCCAGTGTTTTTTCGACAAAATTTTAATGCAGAAAGGTATTTAGAAACGTTGAAAACATTTTCAACCAATAACCCTGACATCCTCCCTTTACGTGTCTCTCTCCACTCAACTCAAGAGGTTAGAGCATTGCTGGATATGGGATACACAAATAAGTGGATAGGGCGATACTCAAAAATTCCGTGGCTTGCTGGATCCCCAGACTTGACTCCTATGGACTTTTTTTGTGGAGATACCTCAAAGAGAATGCTATAGACAACGGCCATTTCGAGATATCGAACATTTTGAGGATACAAAAAGAAATTGTTGTATAATGATCACCCCGCAAATACTCAGTAACGTACACTACGAAATGCATACAAGACCCATCAGGTGCATTCAAAATGAAGGCCGAACATCGAGTGATACAATAAGAGGTCCACTTTTTACTACTTCTTGTATGGAGTTTGCGTTCTGGATATTTCTTCATTAAAAGTGAATTAAGGGTGAAGTTTTTCTGAGTTGCCTTCTAATCTTCATTGTTATAATCTTCATATAGTTATATTTACAATTTTTACGACCTGTATTTTTATATTGGTTGCTTTCAATTGATTTTGAACTGCAGATGTCATTTGATTGATTTCGAAAAATACTTGTTTTTTGGCCACAAAAGATGAGGTTATGTCAGTACCAAGTACGATTAATACAATTTTTTAGATGACAGTTGAGCGGAACTCAAGTTTATCTGGTTGTCTAGATAATATTCATTGATGAGTCTAGTCTAATATTACAAATCCTCATAACACGAAGGGCGGTGAGATGAAAAAAGGAGAAAATCAGTGAAAATTCGTTTTCGGAAAAGGAGGCTGTGAATTAAAATTTGGAACATTCTTTAAATTATAAGTCACTGCTTCAAATAACTTTTTTGTTTTTTGAAAAATGAAGGTTACTTACTTTTTTTTTCCTCCCTCGTATACGAAAGCATATAATTGAAATGTGGTTAGTGCAGTTTGAGTTAAGAAGGATTCAGGTGTCTTAATGAACATTAAAATTTTCTGTGAAATTTTAAAAAAACTTTTTTGCCATAAATCTTCCGCTCACTGCAGAAGCAAACAAAATGAAGTGGTTCTAGAAATTAACATAGGGTTCTTGAGTTTTCAGAACATTCGATGATATTTTTCACGAACTGTAAGTTGTTAAAATGAGAATTAAAATTTGGAAACAACTCTTAAAATCATCAGAGAGACATCTTCATCAGAGGATCGAAATCAACAACATACCATAAAAACACAACACACCAACTGTCATTTATATCCCCCAAAGTATGCACCATATGGTAAACTTCTTTATTATGCGGTTTTAGGCATAATAAAGGGACACACGTCGAAGGGGTGTTTCTTTATTCTGGTAATTCATAAAATGAGAGAGCTCAGCGAGCATCTGCTTTGATTCCAACTTTTTATATCAATTAGTGATCGCATTACTAGCAACCTCCGATCAAATAACACAACCTAGATGATTAACTCGCCGCTCACGCCTTTAAATTTGTTTGTAAGGGACATCTTCCCTCAACGGCAGTGTCGTGCGTTGTTCACAGAGATATTGAGGTTTAATAAAAATAGAAATAATGGAAACCCTATATGGAATGGAAACCTGCAATTATGATGGAAGAATCTCCACATGATTTTGAGAGCAGCCGATGCTCTAATTGACATGTTTTTTTCATAATTCATTACTTTTACTCTTTTCCAATTCCAACTAACGATAGTTTTACACAAATCAACTCAGAATTTGCCTTTTATTCACGAAATAAACATTCCTATAAGCCAAATAAGAAAACAAACAGAAATGTTTTGTTGTTGCTGTCAAATATCAAATGCAGCGTTGCCATACTGACCAGACTATATCGACAACGAAGAATATCCGTTCGGCGATGGAAATACTATTGTTTTCACATGCTCCCAACAAGCTGCAATGAACGTTTCAATTGCCTTCTTATTGTTATATTCCATCTAAGACAAATATGTTTGGTTTTTCGTTGCCATGAATATACCCGACTGAAATCAAAATTTAGCTTAGTGTATCCTGTCATGTAATGATTTGAGGAATTACATTATGAAAAAATGTTACATTCAGTACTAATTTAGTACCCATCTAGGGTTGTGTTACTTGATCGGAGCTAGCAACCTGGATAGCTAAGTTACACAAATAGTTTGTGTCCCCTTCTTTAACGTTAAGAAATAAGGTCCATGGCCGAAAACGTGGGCAGCCAGAAGAAATAGACACCGAAAGCGTGCCTCATTTTCAAAGAAATCAGACTGGCGTGTCTTATATTCAAACGTTGTGTCGTTTACATTCTAAATCATATTTTTTATTATTAATATTTGAGAAATGACAGATTCTTGAATTGTCGATATTTTTAAAATCTAAATATGACACAAATGAAATTTTCACTTGGTTTGCAGGAATTTTTGTTTAAACAATGCTGTTTTTTTTAAATTGTGTAACGGGTGAATTGGGGGTGTGTACATTGTGTTAGGGTAAAGATGGAATTTTTTTTACTATTTTGTCGCGGTGGAAATGTGTCCTGAAAAGTGTCACTCGAAAATGGGCCGATATATCCGAAATTTCGTGAAACCGCCAAAAATTTTACTTGGATTTTTGTTCAGTAGGCTAAACTATATGAGATCCAAAAAAAATTATTGACAACTCGTGGCTATTAGTTGATGGAATTTTACCCATTTTTATATTTTCGGGGGCATTCAAACGCCACTTTTTGAGTTCTGATTTAGGATTACAGAATTCCGTAAAGTTCTCCTCAAAGTAAAGCACGAAGACTCATGAAATCGAATAGTTGACATCTTTCAATTCGACATTTTCTCTAGTATCGAAGAAAGTTTCATGTCAAACTTCGAGTGGCATATAATATTACCTCTTGAAATCAGAACATTCCAATTTCATTTCATAAATGTAGAATGTATATGATCGACTGAGTGGATAAGTGATCAAAAGTATGCGGAACTCTAACCAGTGAAATGATCATAGTGCAAGCTGACATTACCAGTTCATCAATTGCATCAGTGAACTAGCCAAAGTGGCAGCCTCGGAGAGTCCCAGTTCTTCTTCAGGATCCTCACCCATATCCCCCCTCCCCATACTCAGCCATCGAGGCTCGTTGTCCAGGTCGTCTCTCGGAAACTGTTCCAGCCCGTCTCTCCTCATGGCGTCTCCCCCCAATAAATTGGAACACCAACCGTCGCTCCCCAGGACTCTCTCGACGTCAGTGCTGAGGATAAAATCGTCCCGTCTCACATTCTGGCATAAGCTGTGGGATGACAGGACTAAACGTGATTAGTAAGTTATAATGTTTTACTGAAATAATAATTTTATCGTATTTCAAAGCACAAGAAAGTTTCAATGTATTTTTTTGGAGAATCAGTTTGAATAGCATGTCATATACAGATTATCGAGGTTGAAAACAAAATGGAGGGTTTCTCAAGTGGTTACTATCGATTCCAAACAACGCTCAGACAGGCCAACATTTTCAAAGAAAAACCATTTGCATTTGAACTTTTGTGAGAGGTATTTCTGCCGCGGACGTGGCGTGGTGAAGGATTTTAAGTTTGGGGTCAGAGCACAGCAGAAATTGGTTTTCGAATTCTACGTCTTGAAGACAAGTATGTCGGAGACTACTAAGTAAATAAGTCAAAATACTCTTCTCAATACTCCCGGAAATTTGTAAATATAATGCAAATAATATCTGACAGAAAATAACATTCCATTACGGACTTTGACTTACATTCAATATATATTTGTGTATAATTTCTCAAAGAAAACTTTATAGCAAGCGTAATGGTAATGGTAGGTATGGATGGTGACTGATGCCTAATTACATCTATTATGCTCCATCTTCTTCTACTATTTCAAGGTGTTCTCGTTTACAGCAGCCCGCCCTCAAGCCCCAATTCCTTGAGTATTTTGTGAGAGTTTATTCGTGGTATTTCTCCCACAGTCAGCTGGTGTGATCCCAGTATATTCAATCTCTTGTGATGTACAGCTTAACACTCCATCAATATAAGGTGTGGTATTTCTGGATGTTCCCCACAGAATCTGCAGGTGCTGTCCTACTCTAAGCCTAGCTTCCTTGGCTATTCTTTGAGTCTGCAGTGCCCCATCAGAAATCCCGTGATTGTCTTTAGACTAGTTTTGCTGAGGTTAATCAGTGTCATCGATCTTTCTCGGTTGAATTTTCCGATGAGATCTTTGGACTGCCTCAGCCCTGGAAGTCTTTGCCGGTATGTTGCTTTCATCGCTTCTTCATTTTTATTGAGTTCTTCTTGAAAGTAAGATTTTCCAAGTCTGCAGAATGGTTCTGGCCAGATCAGTGGCGTTGATGCCCCTTTTCGTGCCAGGGTATCTGCTTGTTCATTACCCTCCACTTCGACGTGCCCCGGTACCCAAAGGAGGATCATCTTGTTGTTCCTGCCTAGATTATTAAGTTTGTCTAGGCATTCCCATATCATCTTTGAGTTGATGTTATATGAGCTCAACGCTTTGATGGCTGCTTGACTATCGAGGGGAACTGGCCCATGGGTTCGGAGTAATTGGTGCGAGGCCCAAAGAATTCTGCTCCAGTTCCGTCGGGAGTTTTGGACCCGTCCGTATACCATATTATGGTATTCTTCCCCAGTGCTCGAATGGATTCTATTCTCCATCCACTCTTGATATTTAATTCCATTCGGAAAAATTTCTCGAAATTGAATTTCCTGGTTATTTCGTCAGTTGGGAGATCGGCAAGGTGTGCACTTTTGGTGGGGGTTGAGCCCCTTACGTTGTGTGCTGTACTTTTGAGTCCGACTTTAGCCAACCTGAGGTTTGCTCCCCAAGCAGTTCTCCTCGCCATGATATGGAGAGGAGTGAGGTCCAGAATTACCTCTATTGCTGCTGTTGGAGTCGACCTCGTTGCCCCTGTTATACAATGACATGCTAGTCTTTGCACTTTCTCCAGGATTTTCTTTGTTATGGCGAGTTCGGTTCTGCCTTGTCACACTACTGCTCCGTAAGTGATCATAGGTCTCACTTTCATGGTGTACATCCATCGCAGTATTGATGGGTTACAGCCCCACGTTTTTCCTGCAATGTTCCTGCACACCATCAGTGATGATTTTGTCTTGTTAACGATCTTTTCTACGTGTCTGTTCCAGAATAGTTTTGAGTCTAGGGTAAGCCCTAAGTACTTCAGCATTTGGCACATCCATCTGGAAGTGGTTCTGTCCACTCCCTTGTTCGTTAGGGCCCTATTTATTGCTTCGTGAGAAGTGTTGTCGAATGCCCCCCTATGTCTAAGAAGGCGCATAGTGCCATTTCTGGATGCTTTCGGTAAGAACGTACAGAGCGGTTTCCTTGTATGCATGCTGCCCAGGGTGTAATGGCACCCTCTCCAGTATCTCGGTTCTAATATAGTTATCTACCATCTTCTCCATTGTCTTCAGTAAGAAGGATGAGAGACAGATTGGTCTGAATGACTTCGGGTGGGTAGGGTCCATTTCTGCTACTTTCGGAATGAAGGTTGCTCGGTATGTACCCGAGCGCCAGACTGAATCTGGTTGCTTTAATGATAAATGGCAGTAGTTCCGTTTGCCATTTTTGTAAAAGGGCTGGAAATATACCGTCAATTCCGGGTGACTTGAATGGTTGGAAGGAGTCAATTGCCAATTTCACTCTTTGGGGAGTGCATATGGTTTTGGCTACCTCCCAGTCTTCTCGTCTCGCTCTAACTGGTTTTTCCAGTGATCTGTCGGGTTCAAATGGTATGCTACCTGGAAAGTGCGTCTCCATCCTTTGTGTAGCTACCATCTGTTCTGTTCTGTTTTGGTCCTTGCTCTCTGCCTCTCCATAGTTTTATACAATCTGGCTGCTGCGGGGCTTGATGTGATTGTATCACAAAAGCTCCTGTAGCTATTCCTCTTGGCTTTTCTCATTTCTTTATTGTATTTTGTCAGCTTTCCGGTGTATCCCTGCTAATCTCCGTCCCACTTGGCTTTGTTAAATAGCCAGCAGACTTCGGATCTCAGATTTGACAGGTGTACGTTCCACCAAATGGTACCACTGTGTGATTTCTTTCCTTTTATGGGGCAGCTGGGTTCGTATGCATCCATATTTGACCCGTTAACCATCTGCTCAAATTCGACGTGACTGTTGCCGTTGACCTCAATCTGTTCTATGTTGCATTTTAATGTGATAATGTATTTTTCCCAATCTGTGTTCTTGGGATTTCTGGTAAAGGTTGTCTATGTCACAAGCCCTTCTCCGTTGAACATAATGATTCTATGATCGGAAAGAGAGGATTCGTCTGAGACCCTCCAGTTCCTTACCATTCTACTAATGCTCGGGCTGCCGAGCGTTAAATCTAATACTTCTTGCCTAGCCCTCGTTATAAATGTGGGGACACATCTTACATTAAGTACATTCAGGTTAGCCGCGAGTATGAATTCTAGTAATTGCTCACCTCTTTGATTGGTATCCGTGCTGTCCCAGATGGTGTTGGGTGCGTTGGCGTCGCAACCCAGCAGGAGGGGTAGATTGCTCCTGCTGCCTCTGTACTTCTTCTGTTGGTACTTGCCCATCTCCAGCAAAGTATCACGAGGCTATTACTACGTCGAGGGGTGTGTGTCCTGTGCGGATCTTGGCCCGAACCGGTACTGGGTCCCTCGGCATGAATTCTGAAAGACAGATATAATTGATTTTCATTTCTGATCAGGATGCAAGCTCTGGGGTTGTCACACCATACATCCCAGATCACTTTACCATCTCTGTTCGGCAGTCCTCTGATCTGCCCTCTGTTGACCCAAGGTTCTTCGATCAACACAACTCCCAAGTTTGTCCTGGCGAACACCCTCGATAAGGAGGCTGGTGTCCCCTTAACGAGATGAGTGTTCACTAGGGCAACTTTGACGGGGGTAGCAGTCTTATCCATATTGGTCCCACGAATAGCTAGGGAATCAAAAGTCGACCACGCCGGAGCTCCGCACGGCGTGGCAAGGATGGTAGTTAAAGAGGTCGCCCGGTATCCTCGAGGCTCCGTTCAAGACGGTGCTCTCCCACCGCCATGCATCCACTGGCACGGTTCGCGTAACATATTTGATTGGAGGGTTGCTCAGTGTCACCTTATTGGTTATTCAGTGGTGGCCTGCAGTGAGCCTGTGGATACACAGTCTGCACCGCAGGTCGTCTGGCTATCCGTCACCTGCCGACGCTCCTGGTAACCACCCAAGCAAGCGTAATTGGATAATATTTTTCATTTTGTTGTGAATCACTTGCAGACATGCTTCGGAGTTCTTACTTCTCATGAGTGCCAGGGTGGGTCGATCATCATTAAAATTATCCTGCAGTCTCTTCAACCGATACTTTTTTCAGCGTTTTTTTGAGCATAGAAATCACCAAACTTCGCCAAGAAATGTTTTTCTGATTGATTCAATGTTATACAGGGTGGCCCACCTATCCTCGCTCGCGCCATTGCTGCTAGGCTAATGAATTATCATTATTATTATTATTATTGATTAATGAAAATTGAGGAACAAATCTGATCGGAAGTTATTGGACGCTTGAAGTGCTACAGTGAAATTATTATAATAGTAGTGGCTGAAGAAAGAACGTTCAATGGTTTCATTCCGGGATCATAAAGTTATTTTAGTACATATCGAATAAACCGGCGCTGTAAACATTTTCTCATTCTCGAAATTATTCACATGTTTTCTGTACTGAATAATCTGGAGAACGGAAGAATCCTGAAAAATCTACTCTGCTCGAAATGAGTACGTAAGACGACACATTTAACTCGGGAGGGAAGCTTTAAAAAAGATCTTAAGAAGTGTTTGAAATATTTGGCTAGTTATAGTTATTTATGTATCAAGGGCGTAAAGTAGGCGTTTATGGCCTGCGGCGTGGATAATGGCCCGAAGGCGTTAGCCGAGGGCCATTACACGCCGAAGGCCATAAACGCATTTTACGCACGTGATACATACAAAATTTTATGCACTAGCGGTTTATACAGTGTACACCAAAATCTTGGAACAGCATGGGAAACTAACTTTTATGAAGAATGACATTTTCTGAGAAAATATTAATAAAAAAGTTTTCCATATGGTTCCAAGATTTTGGCGGATACTGTATATGTATTTATATCGCAATTATCGTGTCAATAATCATCTCTGTATACTGAAATAGATTCATTTATTCAAATTGTACACAGAATACCCAGTATATACCCACCTAATTATGACGTTGTTAAGCAAGCTGGTTGTTGTCTAGCAACAAATTCAATAAATAAGGTGAACGTTCATCTTCATGTTTATCTGAAAAAGTGCATGAGTGAACTCAACACGAAAATTATGGAATCATCAGATGAAGAACATAATATATACATACCAATGGAAATTTTGGAATCGGCTGAGAGTGCCAAACTCGAACTGCTACCAACAAAGTCGAAGAAACCTTACGAAAAGACGTATAGTGAGTTCATAAAATGGCGCAATGAAAATAATGTGAAGGTGATTACAGAAGATATATCACTGGGATATTTTTTTGAGAAGTCCAAGAATCGAAAACCATCTTCTTTGTGGTCATACTATTCGATGTTTAAGTCTACTTTGAATTTGTATAATAATATAAACATAAGCAAATTTCCAAAATTAGTAGCATTTTTGAAACGGAAGAATGATGGATATAAGCCGAGGAAATCCAAAATATTGAATAGGGATGAAATCGAACTTTTTCTAAAAGAAGCTCCAGATACTGCATATCTGGTGATTCTTTCATAGGTTGCATTAATATATGGGGTACATGGTGCTTGTTGTAGAGAAGAATTAACAAATCTCAAGTTTGATGACATTCAAGACCTAAATTATGCTTTATTGATTACAATTCGAGAGTCAAAAACTAAAATACAACGAACATTTACCATCTGCAGTACTGAAAACCAGTCAGTTAATAATTTGGATATTTATAGAAGATATGCTAGTCAACGTCCCGCAAATACCGAACATGGGCGTTTTTTTATATTCTATAAGAACAACAATTGTACAAAACAAGTTGTTGGGAAGAATATCCTCGGTCAAAATCCAAGAGAAATTGCAGCATTTTTGAAGCTACCAGTCCTAGAAGAATATACGGGTCACTGATTCAGGCGTTCTTCAGCCACTTTATTGTCTGATACTGGGGAAAGTATCACCAATATCAAAAGACACGCTAATCAACTAAAGTAGCAGAGAGCTACATTGAACAATCGATTTCAAATAAATTGAATATTGCCAAAAAAATTCCCGGCGATGGTGATGGACCGATACCAAATAATAATTATTTGGACCTACCATCCACATGTAAAATGAGTGGTGAGGATGTTTCAAATGGGAATAATTATTTTCAAGAAAAAAGTGAATATCCCACCCTCAATATTCAAAATTGTAACAATTGCATAGATAATTTATGGAGCAAAAATGTATATTATGAATAAAACTTGTTAATATTTCTTTATTGAACTGAATTCATTGTTTCCGGGTAGGTCTTCCGTGGAATGATGTGCGTAGGTATATATGGACAATCTTAGTATATTGTCTACTTTACCACCCGCGGCCCATGATGCACCCACGGGCGGTAAAGTGCCACCTTACGCCCGGCGAACCGGGCGGTAAAGTGTACTTTACCGCCCGCTAGTGCATAAAAGTAGTTTAAAGATATCTAAGTGTTTCATTAGTCAGTGTAGTAGTTTTATTTTTATAGCAGAGTTAATGGAAACAGTTTAGTAGTGTGATCGGCGTATTATTTAGTAAAATCGTGACATTAATATAGACGGGAACGATATTTCTACGTGTTGTATAGTGAATTATGTTGAATATTTTGATTTAAAAAAATTAAGTTCTAAAACCTCCCATTTACCCGCAACCCCCATTTTGAAACAGGAAAATAATCAATTATTTAGTACTTTTTTAAATGTGTTATCAAAATAAATGTTTGAATTAGCTTGATTCTGGAAAATCGTACGCTTATTCAACTATACGTTCCTTCCTTCCATTCTACTGTGTGTGCTATACGACTGCACTTCGGAATATACGCATAAGTAGAATTAGCTTGCACATTAAAGTTTTTGGTCATTAGGCTCAGGGTTAAACAGTCTCCTTGCAAAACATTTCATGTTATTTTGAATATACTGCTCTTTCTGAAAATAATCCCTTTTCTACCCCAACTTATTATAAATTGAAAGTTTCATTAGTATATATACTCTGATTAAAAGCATAAAAAATAAGGGGTTCTTTCTGGTAAATATTGAGTTGAGTAGAAGCGCATTCTAGTGAACGTACGTTTTTTTAATGAATTCAAAGGCAGCTGCGAACATCTTTGTTGATATGCTTGTAAATTTTTTTTCTGTATTTCGTGCAGAAATCTATTTATTGAAATCATTGCAGAGACTAGAAAAGTCATCACCAGTGCTTACCTGAAAGTAACACGTACCATGCTTTGATGTCAACAAAAATAATATCCACATTCAGATTGCAGTACTGAGGTATTGGGTTCATGATGAATGCTATAAAAAACCATTTTTATTTTTTTGGCGTTAGTTGATACATTGCCATTTTGTCTCCGCTATACGACGGTATTTTCAAATTTACCATCCGATGTTTCGTCTCTTGGCCACCATCATCAACTTTATTTTTTCTCAAGAGCGTCATATTATATTGTTATACATTGAAATAGATTTTGAACATTAGGCTTCGATTCATACAAATAACACTTGCCAAACTAAGCGATTTATTGCTACCCCATTATCTGTCAGGTCTGTGGTTATTATCAAAGTAATAATTACGTAAAATGTTTTTTTAACAAGAAACGAGATATAATCTAATTAAACTAGTTTCGAATGAACTTCATTGAAAATATTTGTTTCTACAAATAAACGAACGAAATAACACAACACCGACGAAGAAAAAACTAAATCATCTAAGCAACTGCTCAAAATTTCTGCCTTCTTCCTAAATACATAGACGTGATCTCCGTCCTAAGTTTTCCTACGCTATATCCCTTCTGCTTATTGACCGACACTGTTCAATTATGCTTCTCCTAGTATCCTCAACATTATTGAATTCTTGTTGACCATGAACCCAGTTTTTAATGTGCTCCACAAAAAACTTTCAAGTACAGTGAGGTCAGGCGACCTTGCTGGCTATTTCACATGACCATTTTTTCCAATACACCTATCTGGGAATTTTTTTTTAGATATTCACAAACTGCTCTGGTATCATGTTGAAACCGATATTAATTAAAATTAACGAGATATGATCCTCAAAAGGGCCTCGGAGAAACTCCAGATGAGTATTTCCATTGAGTGTTGAATTGGAAAAATAAGGTCCAAGGATTTGATCTCCACAAATTCCAGCCCATACGTTCAAACTGAACCATACCTGTGGCCTAACAGCTCTTTAACTCTCTCTTCTTGTCCTGACTCCAAATGTGCTCATCATTTTTATTGAACATACCACAATTGGTGAAAGTGCTCTCATCCGTCCAAATGACCTTTGAAAGAAATTGGGGAAAATCTTTTCTATTCATTAGCCAATTACAGTAAGCCAACCTCCGTTCAAGATCACCGGCGTATAACTTTTGTCAAATATGATTTTGTAGCATTTTAGACCATTTTTTCTTCTGAGCTCCCTCCAAAACCTTGTTTGTGGCGCACCTGTATTTAAATCAACTTCATGTGTTGAAACCGACGAATTCATATTTATTTGAAAAACAGACAATTTAAAAAAAAATATTTCAATAAAAGTATAGAAGTTTATTACCGCATTTTGAATATTGTTTCTCGTATTTTCATCTAATCGATTTCCTTATTCCTCGGTTTTTTGAAATTACCATAGTCGGGAAGGTTTCTATCTAATTTTTTGAATAATGTTATTGCTGGTTGTATTCTTTCTGGGTATAGTTGGAGGTTTATTTCTGCAGTTGTTTCAGTATTACGGTCTGATTTATAAAACAGTTTCATCATATCCCGTTTTTCTTTGTTTGAAAAAAATATTTCACGTTTATAATCACTATGAAATTGTGACAGCAGATGTGAATTCATGATAGATAATAGCATAACAACGAATCAACTCATTTCAGTAGTTTTGACGGAGTCAGAGCCTACTTGAGAATTTTATTTTGGGTGAAATATAAAAGGTTGTGACATAACAAAGTATCACATATTTATACATCGTTGAAATCTGAATGAAAAACTATTTTAATTTTAACAGTTCAACATGACGCCCATGTGAAAAAATAAAGTTGATGGTGGCCAAGAGACGAAACGTCGAATGGTATATCTGAAAATACCGTCTCATAGCGGGAACAAAATGGCAAGGTGAATATGCTGTTTTTTGTGATATCCTTCATCAAATAACGCCAGTTAAAAATAAAAATGTTTTTCAAAATTTTGTTTTTTGTCGGATATCTCCGGACACACTCGGAATTTTGAGTTTAAGTTTCTCAACGGCATATTACTGGTCACATAGAAGCGCAAATTTGCCCCCATATATCTTATATCTTATAGTTTCCGAAATCACAATGATGGCCCTCGAATTTGAATTACCCGGTATATAATGGTCCATAAATCACGCTGTCTAGACTATGGAGTGTGCATTCAAATGCAGAAGAGTGTAAAAAACTTCTAATTTCTTAGTGAAGAAATTCAAATACTCAAATACTGGAGAGCCAAATAACAAACTTTCGCATCCGTCAAATATTGAGATTGGTGCCTTCGGCAAATATTAGTATTGTCTCATTCACCAAAAATATTTCAATTATTGCATACCTTTGAAAAATAGCTGCATTTATTTAATTTCATTTATGCAGTATCAGCGGTGGAATTTGCATCACATGGGATTTGTTCTTATTATCCAGTTGTTGCCAATTTTTAATTCATGAACAGTTTGTGTTTTGAAAATAATGCAAAATGACGTTGTTCCTATTTATCGGCTACAACTGTCAGATTAATTTTCAACAAAATAACAATATGTCATGTTATTACTCTATATTTCGTAAAAATTATGGAACAAAGTTGTTTATTTACCGACCTACCGACAATTTCTCGGCTAATAATTCATTTTTGGTAAAATCTGAAAAGACTAGTTACATGATACGCTGCTTTTTTCTGTTTGAAAATTTATACAAATTCAAATTTTGTAGAAGCCAACTGCATAGTTCATCTGAACATCTCTTCATGTTGAAAATAGAGAAAAAGGACAGTGTTTTTATATTTTGAAGAATCCGAGAAACATTCAAAGTAATATAGTCAACTACTTCATGTTTTATTATCAGTATTTCTATTACCTATTCAGCGAATCTGAATACAATCAAATTTGATTACGATTTCTATAATATATAAAATATTCGTGAAAATTCGCGGAAAGCCAATATCTCATTGATGCAGGGCAGATCCATTGATCTCAAAGGAATCTCAAGAATGTTTTTCTGCATCTCTGTGCGTTATTACTATCCCTAGAGCTGCAGTCGCTCTAATGAATCCTTTAATTTCGCCACATGGTGTTGGCAATATTCTTGCTGGGGAAAATCACGTGAGGCCCATTTCTATTTCCTATCAGGAGCTATATCCTCTTCCTGATAGCCCTTCATGATATATAAAAATCTTACTTGTCCTAGAACAACTTTCAAATATGGAGCTCAAGTCCCAAATATATACCGGCAAATTCTATTCAGAAAAGAGCAGTTTGTTCCATCGGTGATATCTGACTTTTGAACTCACTGTCGTTCCTTGAGTATACCTAAGAAAAATCATCTAACTGTTTCAATTCTATGTATGAATATATTCATAGCCAATGCTTCTCTGAAATATCATCATGTATTCCGCCTATCCCAATTTCATTATAGTTGACCCAATTAGTTGACGGTTCATACCCGTTTCTCATGAATCATACAACTACCTTTTCCTGCTTTTCGCTATTTCTCTGTAGGCCAGGCAGCAGGGCGATCAAATCATTCACAACCAAAAAAAAATTGCCAAAGCTTTCATTGCTTTGAATAATTTATTAGGGTGTGATTATCAAGAATCTAGGTGTTCCCCACACCCTTGAGACCCGCGTCGATCTCCGTGAGGCTACAAAAGTACAGATTTTTGGTTTTTCGGTCATATCTTGTTTTCTCTTTGTCTTGCTGCCAAAATAGTTACAAATAATTTTTTAATGGAACTTATAGTTACTGAGCAGTAGCTGCGCAAAGTTGTGCGAGTTTTGACAAATGCAGTAAATGTCGAAGTCAGCATGTCTTTCATTAATGACAGCTATCGTTGGCGGTAACTTTGAAGATGTGAAATTCCAGCGAAAGGAGAAAGTAATTCCTTCGAAAGCAGTAAATTCTTCTTTTTTTGGATTGAATTGGTCGTTACTTGATGGAAATCCATAGTATAAAGCACTAAGGTAAACGATTAAATTTCCACAAAACTTTATTGAATTCGCAACATGTTTCACTACACTGTAGTTTTATCAAGCGATAATGGTTTACATGGTACATGGTAAACCATTGTGCTTTATAGTAAATTCTTCAATAAAACATCCAAAATGAAGTGATTCCTGTTGACCTTTCATTAATTTTACAAAGAATTACAATTTTCAAGGAAACGGAACATGATTTGCAGCAATCTTTTTACTTTGAACTAGCTCCTTATCCACCCATTCTCTCTTCTTATGATATAGGACTGCGGAAATAAATCATCATTGCATAATATGTCTTCTCATGTGGATCATTTGATCAACGATACAGGTAACGTGTTACATGTTATTTATATAGATGGTGGATTCCTTCTTCATCGTGTGGTCTGGTATAAGACAGTCTATAATATTCTTGAAAATTGTGTACAATACGTACAAGACCAACAGCATGGTTGGTTTTGACGGCTATCGGCTATGACGCTAACAACAAAAGTACTTACACCGTAGATCGCAGAGGCATGTCGCTTCTACTGTTATGTTTGATGAAACGATGACAGCAACAATGTCACAGGGAAAATTCCTTGCCAACGTCCAGAACAAGAGTCAGCTCATTTCCATACTGTAGAGCAAACTTTGAGCTGCAGGATTTCTCGTGAAGCAAGCTGCTGAAGACACTGGCACTCTTATAATTAACACTGCAATTGAATTATCGCTAGAATTCCCTAGTGGTAGTTGGTGAAGACGTCGACCCCCTCGTAGTTATAATGGACCTTGCATCATCTGTGTCGAATGTTTATCTATGAAATCAGGAAAAGGAAAAATTGACAGAAGAATTTACTCGACAAAGTCGTTTAAACATTTAGAAGGAGTTGCGGAGCACGTACTCTTTCTTAACACCTTCAGTAGGTGCGAAACAACCCCAGCATTTTTCAGGCATGGAAAAACGAAATTCATCAAGCTATTTCAGAAAAATATGAATGTACGAGAAATCTTTAAGGACCCAAATGTTTCTCCAGACTTGATTGAGGCATCCAGAAAGTCTGTCCTTGAAGCACTCTATGGAGTGAGCGGTAACACATCGATGAATGATTATAGGTTCCAGTGCTTCACGAAATGAATTTCTAAGAGTGCTTGTATCTTTACCACCAACCAAAGCAACAGCACGACATCATTCCTTCAGAACCTAATATAAGGTTCAATTGTGGTACGGAAACAAGAAGAGTGTGCAAGATTGGAGCCGTTAAAACACGAGGAATGGACTGACTGCGATATCCTGCAAGTGCAAGCAAAGGTGTTAAGCAACCTGTACGTGCAGGAAGACGGGCTGCGTTATTCGATAATTTTTTGAAGTTGCCAGGCACAAATATCGACGTTGAAGAAAATAATTTTTACGTTAATCAACGTGCAGTTCGAGCATTCATCTGCACAAGACATTTACATGACTGATTTTGACAGTGGCTCATCTTTGGTCGACATCAAGGGTAGCATTGAAGAGACGGGCAAAACATCGATTATCGCAAGGCATTCGATACAACATCGCATGAGCTCATCATGCATTCGCCCAGATGCCTTGCGGTATCCGATCAAATAGTTAGATGCATTGAACAGCTGATGCCGCTCTGGTCAAGTCAGAGTCCAAACAGAGCAGGTCCTCTTCAAAAGGGGCGTGTTCTGGGAAGACACCCTCAGCCCTCTTCTCTTCTGCATCTCACTATTGCCATTGTCCTTTGCACTACGGAAAACCCGTGGATACAACTGCGGCACCCCCAGCAACCGGAGACATAAGGTTATCCACCTCGTAGACGGAAATCTGGAAGCTGGAGAGACGTATACACGTACCTAGGGGTGGAACAACGCCACAACCAAGACAAGTATCAGCACAAACTCCACAGATGTGTTCATCAGAACTGTCGGGGAAGAACAAAGTTGCTGTAACTAATATGTTCCGATTCTACTTACTTCTTTGGAGTAAAGAAATGGACTCAGGAAGAGCTGCGACAACTCGATGTAAAAACTCGCAAAATGATGCATCTTCATGGGAGCTTGCATCCTAAATCGCCCATTCCACAGTTATACTTTCCCAGACAAGGGGAAGGCCGTGGACTTTTTAGTATGAAGTGTCTAGACAACAGAATGGTACTGGTTGGAGCCTGTAAAGTCATCAGGAGTTCAGATTCTCTGCTTAGTATCATGAAGGAGCAGATAATGGAGCATTTCTTTTCAAGGCAACAACCCGTGCAGCCGATGAACTCGGTCTCGTATTCGACACTGGACGGAAGAACCCAAACTCTGTCGCTGGATTGTAACCCGTTCAGCAGAAAGCCCACGTCAAAGCTGCGGAGAGTGAGAGGCTCCTACAGCTACATAAGGATAAGACAATGTATGGGGTCTTCAATAACATTGAAGCCCTTGGCTTATCCAGAAATCTGGCCTGCAAGATGGTGTCTTCAACTTTCTCGTATACCGTAGTCACGTGATGGGTGTAGAGTTCCCTGACACTAGATGCAGAGTATTGTACTACCATCTACGACACCCGTAGCGTATTGACGAGACACCGATGTTGCCTCATGCTCTGGGGGATATTGAGTCCGTTGTGGAGAATGAGAAGTGCCGAATCTATCGGAACTATTCATTGCCCCACCCTCAGGCAAATACAAGCCCATAAGCCTGATGTAGTCCTCCTCGACCATCAAAGTAGGACGATTTTCATCATAAAGTTATCGGCTCCTGGCCCAACGAATATCGTCCGAAAAGAGAAGAAAAAATTACCAATTTTGAACTCCACAGGCTTATCCAAACCATTATGTTGAAATGGTGGTTCTGATCATAGGGGTCCTTGGTGAAATAATGAACACGCCGCTCTCGAATCTAAAAATCATACACTTGCCGTGATGCGGCAGAAAACCTGGTCGGAAGGATACAGAAGGCCATAATTCTTGGTTCCCTTCGTTGAATTGGGCACATGATTCTCAGACTCACTCACCCCACGGAAGTGTGAGGACTGTTTACTGGGATTAATGACACACCAGCGCACCCTCCGGAAGTATCGGAGCTCCGGAGACAGGGCCTGACTGGGATATTTCTGATGGAAAAAAATACTCCCTCATAAATAGGAAATAGGAGATCAATTAGTAAATAAAGTAAATATTTCTTTTATATTTTCTCCAATCATACGATAATTTTGGTGGATGCGCCGATATCATTCACGTAACTAACAAAATAAGGACATCCAATAATATTGAATACTTTTGAATATCTTCATTTGGACAATATCCAATGGTACTCTAGATTGTCCTCTGAATTTTTGTGAATTTTGTCTTGGTGACTCTTGAATGTAGATTCGAAGTAGAACAAGGAAAGCAAACGCGCATTCGCCATATTATTATAACACCTAATAAATGGTGGGCTAAACAAGTAGGGAGATAATTATTCAGATTCCGTGATAGTAAGTGTTATTTTATTAAAATTGTTTCTCTTTCTGAAATATTTATAAACGAAGGCCAAAATATGCCATTGCCCTAACACCCACATTCTATTCTATTGTGAGTGTGAAATAACGTTGCCCGGCAAACGGTAACTCTATTATTGAATCAATTCCATTTTCTGCGTTTCAGCAGACTTCAAGATAATCCATATCGAACGTAGTAATGTACATAAAGGATGAATTTATTCGAAGTTCCTGCTCGCCTTTTGAAGTATCACTACAGAATTAAAGGAATTTAATGCCATTAGTTGCTATTCGTTAGTATAGTATTCGGGTTGTAGTTAGTTGTTGTACGAACTGAGAACGAGAGACAATTATACAGCCAGTGAAGACTAGTAGAAATTCGCTCTTGCAAACGAGGTTGTTTCGAAGCGTGAATTTTATTTACAGTATTGCGAAACGATATTCTCACCACGAATAATTTTCCTCATCATCTAATGCTCTCTTATACAAGGTGTTCCAAATTAAGTCGGCACCATTGCCTGTTATTATTGATGCTACGAATTCGGTTGAGTGGGCAAACTAGTAGCATTTTTAATGGCCTTCTCGATGCCGAAAACAAAAAGAAATTGACAGTCGCGTTTTCAGAATATTTCATAAAATGATATTTCTTCCAATCGAACACCCTATATTTTTTCATGCATTTCGATTCGTAATAACATTCTCAACAACAAATCTCATTTGACTTTTTTTCGTAAAAGTGAAAATAAGACAGTTTTATCAATAGGAAACATTTATAACTTATAACTTGTCCGCCATAATTTGTTTTTCCTTACTACGGCAAGCCGGTATAATTTTCAGGCTCGAGAGCAGTGTGTCTGTCCATCATTACACAAAGAATCCCTATTATCAGAACCACCATTTCAATGGAGTGCTTTGGGTAAAGCCTGTGGATTTCAGAGTAAATCTCGATATATTGTCTGTTTTTCCTTCTATTTTCGGACGATGTTTGTTTCTAGTCTAAGATCCTGGTATAAAACGATCTTCACCGAGCTGGTTAATAGATGAAGAATATTTTATATCAAATTAAATATGTCAATGAATATATTGCAAATAGGTTGACTAAAAAATTTCAATCCACAATATGATTAATTAACAATTAAATTTTTTCTTACATTTCACATGTTTATTTAGACAAATTCCATACCAATCGAAAGTATGAAGGCTATGGAATATGCAAACGTTAGGTTGACTATATTTTTCCTGTCACAACTCTTGGGTAGGCATGTATCAATAGATCAATCGATACTAGTAACTTGCACCGGTCTGGTTAATGAATTGAAGTTTAATGAATACGGAGTACCCTTCTCTCTAAGCGTTTTCACCAAGTGGAAAAATGAAGGCAAACATCTGTCAGAAAACAGCTACTTCCCTGGCTTATACCACGACGGACATTGAACTACATCTGACAGATATTTGTGCAACGTTCTTTCAAGAAGACCCAATTGCAAGTGCTTGTCTTGTAATCAAACAGAATATTATCTTCAATTTGGCTGGGAATGACCACCTGTAGACATGCATGTTTTGAGGTTTATTGCTTCTCATCAGTGACAAGGTAGGTCGAACAACATTATATTAGCCAGGAAAGTAGTTGTTTCCTGACAAATGTTTGCCTTCATTTTTCCACTTGGTGAAAACGCTTAGAGAGAAGGGTATTCCGTATTCATTTCACTTTGTTGATACCTCTCTGGCACAACATTTTCGAACTTGTTTCGAAGTATTACAGTTTTCTCTTCCCGGGAGTCTGTGCTGCTTGGGATTGTTTTGTCTTGTTCTTGATTTCCCGTGTGGATGGCGCTGCGATGAACTTTGTTATAGTGTCGTAGTGTCATCCGTGGGGAAATATTAGTTAAACGGTTAATTATTATTCATTTCCCAGATACAGGACAATTATAATGTTGTCTGACCTACCCTGTCACTGATGAGAGGAATTAAACCTCGAAATATGCATGTCTGCAGATGGTCATTCCTAGCCAAATGAAGGATAATCTTCTGTTTAACTACAAGACAAGCACTTGCAATTGAGTCTTCTTGGAAGATCGTTGCATAAATATCTGTCAGATGTAGTACAATGTCCGTCGTGGTTTTAGCCAGGGAAGTAGTTGTTTTCTAACAGATGTTTGCCTTAATTTTTCCACTTGGAAACGCTTAGAGAGAAAAGGATAGCGATAGACTCGGAAATGCTTCGCATCATTTTGGAACAAACTGTTTTAGACAGGGAAGTAGTTCTTTTCTATCAGACGTATGCCATGAAATCTATACAAAGTTATCTGATGAAAAAAAGTCTTTATTTTTTCCAAAGATCTGCCAGATACTGAATGTATCTTGAACGGACATCACTGATCTAGGCCCAGTACCAAAACTTGGTACTGACATTTAATGTCACACTTTCATTGTCCATAAACAACTTTGGTTTCTTGATTTTCCCTATATACTATCACAAACAAATAAATGTTAAAAATATCACCCGTTTCATAGCAAATTCTCTGAGCATCCCGTCTTTAAGCTTTCCTCGTTCCTCTAGACTCCCAGTTCAAAGGTTATGGAACTGAATTACGAATTTTCAATGTCAATAAGTTCCCTCAACTATCATTAATTTCAATAGGAAGTTTGCACGCGTAATATCAATCCAAAGCCCCTCCTCTGGCTCGGCATACCAAATGCGGTTTCCAAATTTTCAGTTCGAGCGAAGACGTATTGAAAGTTGTTATACAGGATGGAGGGCTTTGCATCAATTCTACACAACGGCTTTCCGTGTCAATGATATGATATTGTGTATGCCTCGAAGTATATTGATGTAGAGTGAAATAGTCAAGCAGCGTGCACGTATCAATATAATGGAAAAAAGAAACTTTGTGTTCCGTACAGTATATTTATTTATAAAATTGTAACGAAGCGCTTTCGACTGTTGAGTCATTATCAGTGAGTCTCTGTACGTTGTAACGTTGTACATTTATACTTAAGAACTCATCAACCATATATGCACGAAATACAAAGTTTCTTCCTTCCAAAATAAAGAACAATGTGAAATTAACTGGAAAGTGAAATGTTTACGATGTATCACAGAGGAGAGCATTCAAATCAATACGAGGCTTTTCAACTTTTTTTTCAAGCAGGCACCGGAGCTCAACAAAGTTTGCTTTGTTCGCTGCGACTGACTTATTGCAAGGCAGGGCCGTGGAAGCAAAATTAAAACCAGAAAATAAAAAGTTGACCATGGAAACCATACGTTACTTGACAGCAGTTGCTATTGCTGTAATATTTCATTTTCATTCTTCAGCGGTATAAAGCCGCATCAAAAAAAGATTGTTAAAACTGAGAAAAATAAATACTCTGTAAGTAGGTGCAAAACTAACTTTTTCTTTCCTGTACTAATCAGCATAAGTATTCTTTTGTAATGATATTATAGTATTATAGAAATTAATTTCTCCGAATGAAATACCAAATTATTATTCTTCATATAACAACAAAACAGCCCGAAACCGAAGGCCGAGGGTTGTTACCAAGCAACGAGCTTTAGAAATTTGACTTGAAATTGTGAGGCATTTTTCAATGTCCGAGGGATATTCGGCGGAAATTTTTTTGTTAAAAGAAAATTTTATTACTCAACACAACGAAATATTCATTTATTTATTAAAAGAACAATTAGTGAAAGTGCAATTATTTACATTCAACTTAACATCAGATTCGTTGCTGTCTACTTTGGAAGATCTATTACCACGCATAATATTTATGATCTTGTTGTGGTGTTCTTGATCGAGATAAAAGTATGGTTTTCTAGAATTTTGATTGCAATGACCAGTAATTTTCAGCAACTGTTGTTCTTCCACACCACTTTTTGACAATTCGCTAATAGCAGTTGATCTATTCGAGAGAATTGTTATCTTTTTGTCCTTTACATTCAAGCCAATTGCCTCAGCAGCAGATTTAGTCAAGAGGTACATTATCGTACAATTTGTCAGTTTCATTTTTCCAGTGGATTTGGTTTTAGACGGTTGTGGTGACGTGATACTGTCGCTTCGTTTCGATATCAGTTTATGAATGAATTATTGGAAATCAACCATTTACTAGTAGTACAGCTTTTAGAACTACCTTGGCACGTTTTACTGAATACCGGTTTGTATTCAATGCGATTTGTTGGATGGTCATTGTTATTTTTCTCGATTTGAAAAGATCCACCAGAGAACTATACACCAGTAGTTCTTTCGGTAGTACTTTGTTGATCTTAGATATGTTTCAAAAACTTTTTTGAATTGATTGAGATGGGTACATTGACTACAGTTCCTCACAATTGAGTTATACATATTGTTGATCTGAAAAATAACATTTCAAATTGTTCTTTTCAAAGAGCAGGGAGCGTAGAGGCTGAAACACCTTGCAAGTTTTATGTTTTTAGTTATAATTTTCGTAAAAATGCTTCATAAACAATCTTGGTGAAATTCAAGCTTAATTTTTCAATACTGTTTTGCAACTTGTTTCATTTGAGAAATTGATATCCAAATTCCCAAAACTTTAAACTTATATTACATAAAACTTCCATTGTGTCTATACGGCTTAAGTTTACTTCTGAAGCTTAATATGGTGAATATCAGGTAGATACTTTATTGAAGAAGTATTGAGGGGATTTTTCCTCAACCATTTTATGGTATATGCAGTTTGTAGCGTTTCGACATATTCAACCAATTTCAATTTGTGAGATATACCCCGTCTATACCATGTATCAAGCGAAGACTCAAAGATTGAACACCTTGTATTCTTCGCTTATCTTCTGAGTCTATAGAAGAACTGAATATTGTGCTTCCAAAATTAAATCTCGATATAACCAGAAATTCGTATAACACAGTTTACACCTTTTTGTTGAAGCTTTGTCTGTTTGCAAAAATCCTCTTTATTTTTAGATTGTATTCAATACTGATCAATTTTTCAATATGGCGTTCGAATTTAAAATTTGTACTATTACTCTGAAATTTTTCTCCTGTTCTACTGGGTTAATAAGATTACCATCAGAATGGATTTCAAAGGTAGTAGCAACAGCGATGAATATATCTTGAATTCCAAAGAGCAATACAGACGTAGTGAATGCTGTCTAGAGATGGGAATACACCCACAGCGTTTTTCATGTTTTAAAAAGACCGATGGAGTTACATATCGTCGGCATGAAAATTGATTGTCGGGTGGTTTACAGCACGTTAGAAAGTCAGAGGTATATAAAATGAATGACAGAGGTCCTAGGATGGAGCCTTGTGGTTCGCGCTGAGCGCAGGTTGGGCAAACAGTACAGTGCTGGAAAGAGACCTCCCGCATGAGATAGAAACATAATTTTTCCCACGACCGCACACAGAAATGAATACTAAGTAAATTACAAATATTTCATATTTCAATTTCAATGTCATTGTTGACTATATTATTACTATTGAACAATTTGTTTAATTTTGCAAATTGATGGCAGACCGTATCTGAAATTTCTGTAGAAACGGTTCAAGCGGAATCAGATGATGGGTGGTTGTTATTGTACAACAGTATTTGAGTACACATTTTTCTTTGTCTTCCGGAGCCTTGCAAGATACCTTCGGCGACAGTAATTGACCTTCAACCTCCAAACCTTTCTATTCACTTTTTCATTTGTACATGTCTGAGATAAATTTTGCCGAACTGTAATTCTCCGTAGAGGCTGTAAAATCTAGTGGAACATGAGTTTCTACGAATAATGAATTTGTTATTCCGAGTATTTCAACAAGTACGAGGATTCGAATCGGGATTTAATGGACTTTGACTTTTATCATCAATATTTGCCAAGGATTTATTGTGGCGAGAAACACACGTGCACGAAAAGTTGTGTAAATATCAAATTCCTTTCAATTCAAATGTTTCCTGGTAAACCATTTCACGTCCATTCTGCATGAAGCATAAATAAATCATACGTCCGGCTTTTGACCTTTGGAAAGTAAATGGGTAAAAAAATTGTTGGATGCAGGTAATCAAATATTGATTTTTCAATTAATTCGATTAATAATCAACATCATGATGAATTCGTTTTTGAAGATGAGAGATTTGAAGTGAGATGATTGAGAATGAACTGATAAATTACGTATCGCACATATGATTCAGAGGATGTTAATTAATTCAGGATGTTAATGTATTCATACCACATAATTTTATTATCTAGTACTAACTGATATCTCTTGATTTTCCACCTAGTAATGAAGTTCATACATTCAAGAAAAAATTGACTACTTGGTGAATGATCATCAAACGAATGTACCTTCAACTTATTCCATAGGCGTATTACTCGGCAAGTCTTCAAGAGAAAACAACTACTGCTCTCTACAGTTGTTGAATTATATATGTTTAATACAAAAACTACTTTGCCTCTAGCTAAGACTTCCTTGGATAATCACTGAAAAATAAAGTGCCCGACAAAAAGTATGTTATATATGAGTAAAAGGTTCGACAACCTAAATATCAATTTTGATACCTTTCACGTGATCATTAGTTTGGCTAATTGAAAGAATAACTATGAAATACCAAAAATATATTCGAATAGGTTTCTTAGAATTCAATTATACAGGCCGTTTCTTTTATCATGAGGTAACATTGCTATATTCTAAACCGTAATAGATACAAAGACGATTAAATGGGAAAAAATTTAACTCTTGTGGTGAGCAGTACATTGGTCAGAAAAAATCTACGGGGACTCTCGCCCTTCCCGACTTATACAGGGAAAACCAAAAATGGTGTTTTCGGTTCTTTACGAATAGAATGGTTATTTCAGAAAATATAAAAAAATTAAAAAGGAAAGTTTTATTGTATTCAAAATGTACTAGAACTACGTAATGATAAATTTTTAATTAAACGTAAAAAACCGAAAACAGCATTTTCAGTTTTCCCTGTATAAGTTGGGAAGGACGAGAATCCCTGTAAATTTTCTATGACCAATTTACTGCTCACCACAATAGATACCTTTTTTCTCATTTAATCGTCTTTGTATCTATTACAGGTTAGAATACAGCAATGTTACCACATGATAAAAGAAACGGCCTGTATACTCATATACAGACTTCAAAATGAAAAATCAAAAGTTAAAGAAGCCACTTTTCTAAATAATTTCTGTTTTCTTTATAAACGGACAGTTTCTCCTTATGACGAAGCTTGACTGTAGAAGATCTTTTCTCGAAGTACTTCTATATATGAAATCGAAGTGGGGACCAATCAAATTTTTTTCATGCATGGTGGAGCGTTAGAGTCCGATTGCTGTAGTTCCATGATAGATAGGAATATGTTTCAAAAACTTAAGTGAATTATATAGCAGAGCCTATAACCAGAAGTTATCTGCAGATGGCGTTATTTTGACAAAAAAATCACCACTTCCCAGTTATTATACAGGGTGTCCCAAACTCGATGGCCTATTAGAAGTTTCTGGAAAAGGGGAAGTAGGATTATTTTGAAAATTTGGTTTCTTGGGTAATCAGTTCTGTTCTATCGATCTAAAATATATTCAAAGCTGCGGCGTTGCCGCTTCTATCGAAAAGTAGTAACAACTTTGATATTTTAAATGGAATACCCTGTATATTATTACATTTTTCCTTTTGCTATTGCTTTTCGATTATTTTCATATAATACTTTCCTATACCCATCTATAGTGGTTTTCGAGAAATTCATTAATTTCCTTATTTTTGTACGAAACATAGCCTCAATTAAATGTTAATTACTGCATTATTTGACTACGTAGAAAGCTGAGATTTTGTATGTAGTTTGACAATGTCCTGTCTTTTAGTTATAACCAAGGGGATTCGGTCTTTATTATACAGGGTCGTTGAAAATTTGTGATTTTACCGATACATACTGAAGTGGTGAAAAGTGCATTTTTTCAAATGGAACACCCTGTATATTATCAAATATCCTGAAAGACAATTGAATTTTCTTTCAAATGATGTATCATGTTCCTATACATAGATAGTCAGGTTTCCGAAATAAAAGCAAATTTTCTATAAAAATTGGATTATTTTGCCATATTTTGTATTGGATAAATATGAAATGTCATGGAACATGTCATTACGATAATTCGAAAATTAGTACATTAATAATAAAACGTTTGCGCGTTCACTAACGTAAATTTTATTCACGGCACACTACTATCATTTTCCATTTCCAGTATAACGATTCGAAATAGGTGATATTTCCCATATGAAATAATCTGTAGTGTGCCGTGACCAGAAAAAAGCAAAAAAATCTGTTGGTTTGATAAACAGTGAATTCAATTGTAGTTCTGTCAGAAAGAAGTATAAAAAATGGGTTATAATGCATATTCAACGGGAATGGAATGGACAGATGAATCTAAACTTTCAAGAGAGGGAATATTTAATCGCAAAAACAATCACTTTTGGGCTACAGAAAATCCTTATTCTATAAAAGAAAGGGATTTCAAGAAAAATTTAGTTTAAATGTATTTTTTTTGCTTATGAGCAATAAATTATCGTATAGTATTTATGAAGAAAACTTGAATTCAAGAAAATATTTGAATATAATGAGAACAATAGCTAGTGACGTTTTGGACAATTTGCCGCTTCATGAATATCCAAGTTGTTGGTATCAGTTGGACGGTACCCCCCCTCACTGTACACAAGAAGTGAGCAGAGAGCTGACTACAACCTTTGAAGATCGGTGGATAAGACGCTTGGGTCTACAGCATTGGCCACCGCGATCCCCGGATCTAACTCCTCTAGATTTTCACCTCTGGGGAAGAAACAAACAGTTTGTATATGAAACACCAATGAATCCCATAGACGAATTGAAACAGAGGATAATTCGAGCTTTCGAGGAAATTCGACCAGAAGAGATTCAAAGAGCAACCACCAACCATGTAACGACTTCGATTCACGAATGTTTGCGTGCAAATGGTCAGCACTTCGAACACATGAAGCGATAAATTTTACCTTAATTTGTTTATTGATTGGAATAAAAATTGAGTTCTACTTAAGATATATTATGATTTCTCAACGCAGATACAGGTTTTTCAGATAACCTGAATGCAACTTACTGTTTTTTTCGGCTCATGCAATATTAGTTTTTGCCAATTTTTGGTTTTGGCAAAGACTCTATAGAAAAAAATTAAAAGTATCAATATCCAACGAACAGTTAAGAATATGGGACAAATTCCACAACAATTAATCAGATTTTCATTTGAATAATTATTTTCTTCCACCTTGATTCTTTTCTAATAAAATTCACGTTACTGAATGCGCAAACGTTTGATTATCAATGTACTAATTTTCGAATTATCGTAATGATATGTTTCATGACATTTCATATTTACCCAATACAAAATATGGCAAAATAATCCAATTTTTAAAGAAAACTTGCTTTTATTTCGGAAACCTGACTCTCTAGGTATAGGAACATGATACATCATTTGAAAGAAAATTCAATTGTCTTTCAGGATATTAGATAATATACAGGGTGTTACATCTGAAAAAATTCACTTTTCACCACTTCAGTAGGTATGTATCGGTAAAATCACAAATTTTCAACGACCCTGTATAATGAAGTACAAATTTCCTTGGAATAAACATATAAATGAAGCTATGTTTCGTACAAAAAATAAGGAAATTAATGAATTTCTCGAAAACCACTGGAGATAGGTATAGAGAAATATCATATGAAAATAATCGAAAAGCAATAGCAAAGTGAAAAATGCAGTAATATACAGGGTATTCCATTCAAAATATCAAAGTTGTTGCTACTTTTCGCAGTGTTGAAAATATTTTAGATCGATAAAGCAGATCTGATTATCCAAGAAACCAAATTTTCAGAATAATCCTACATTCTTTTTCCAGAAACGTCTAATAGGCCATCGAGTTTGGTACACCCTGTATGTATAACTTGAGCTGTAATATAACATACCCAATTTATACGGGGCCGATTCAAATCGATCACCCGTGCTACTACACCTAGTGGTCAAAGAAGGGGGTCGTCAAGTATTAATATTGAAACTGGTTTTACCTGTAAACAATCTTTCTGCTTCTCATCTGATCTTGGCGATTCACTGGCCTTACAGGTATTTAGAGGAAAGTCTCATATCTAGGACCGTTTAATGACCTTTTAGGCCCAGAACACCCTTCGGCCCAAACGGCCTCCCGATTTTGCTCGGTATCTCACCTGTTCAGACCCTCGACGCTGATTTTTTCGGAATCACTCAATAAAAATATAGAAAATTTGGTTCTAACTTTGTCCGACAAAATTTTTTGCGAAATCGGACAGTCAAAATAATTGACTCATATGGCAGGTTTTCCAACTCGAGATAAAGATTCATTTATTTATTTATTCATTTATTTATTGAACAAGAAATACGAACAGGACCGGTGGGTCCTAATTACAAGATTACCTTTACTTAAGCCTAACTAGAAACTAAATGAGTTACGAGCTATAAGTGCATGCAAACCCCTATACATACATGCACGCACACCCACATACCCCCATGAATAAAGAAAAGATAGTGGATAATGAAGTCTGGTGGAGCACGAGATGTCTTAAAAAAAAGGTATCGAAAAATATCAAAATCCATAGATATACATATATAAAAAATAAAAAAACAAAATTGGCATGATAATTACATCAGACATATACAAATTCTCAACGGTTATGTAGTAATTTTCTTCCCGTTATTGATCTCTGGGCCTATTAGTTCTATGGACAAAAACGAACAGACAATAATGAAGAAACAAAAAAGTTATCGGATACTATTCCGAATAACAGTTCAATTTTATTGTAACTCAGAGTTCCTGGTAGCAAACATGACAAACGATTGCATATCAACGAAGAAAGTTGATTCACAAGTATCATTTGATGAAGTCGGATCTAACTTGAGAATTATATTTTTTCTGAAATATTTGATTTATAACTGCTATATACCCAGTAATTTTGAATAAAATCCCCTATTAAAATTTCTGACAAACCAATAAAGCCAATTTCCCATTGATTAATGAATTTGTGTTCGAATAAAACCTCGAATAAAACATAACAACATAAATATATGTGAAAATCCAATATCTTTCCATTCTCAATTTGCCTTACCTTGAAATAGTGGCTGTCGAACATGAACAACCCAAATTAAATGTTCCATCAGTATTTTTCGTATTCATCCCTGAAATCAAGTTCCTATAATTGGAACGCATCCATTCGAACCGCTTAGGGCCATATTTGTTTGTTCAAAACTGTATTTGCTCCCATTTCCCAATCAGCATCATCAAGTCCAGTCACGGAATAGCCCAAAGGAAAATTATGCAATGGGATGATGATAAATTGCACGTCCAAAGTTCTGCGAAACGTTTCACATACCAAAACGATCGATATCTTAAATAAATTTTTGTCAGTGTCATGATTTGAGAGTCGCAATCAGTTTATTTCAAAAATTATGGGCCTTTCCTAAGAGTGGAGAATTCACTAAAATAATTAGAACGTGTGTAAAAGAATAACTATAAAAGCCCAGAGAAAAGGAAGAAAAGATGAAATGAAAAGGACGTAACATTGATTCAGTCTTATCGAATCCAAAGGAAAATGAACATAATGTCCCAAATCAATGCCAGAAAGTTAATTGAAAGAAGAAAAACTGCTCTACTAATAGTGGAAGGGAAAAAACAGAAACGTATGCGAAGAAAACAGTAGTTCTGAAAAAAATCTGGTGAACCAACAGAAATTGAGTTTAATTAGAAACAAAATTGTATTGTAATTTCAAAATTAAATGGGTCATTACAATAATTGAGAGGGGATTGTAACAGACGTCATTTTTTGCATGCGTGCTGCTTCTTCAGGTTCCTATAGTTCGTCTCAGTAGATCCTGTAGGCAAGAGATTAATTTTGTATTAAGAATTACAATAATTTACTATTTCCAAATCACATGTCGTAGCTGGTTCGTCTTCTTCTAGATGATCTAGCTTGTTCGAAGGAGTCGTTATATTGGAATCGAGTTCTTGTTCGTGTTCTTTCTTCTCTTCTACGCCTGCTTCCTCTTCTGCCTCCAGATCATCTTCCCCTTGATCCCGACTTTTCTACAGGAGCATGCATTCTTGCACCCTTTTTTGCAGGCGCAGGAATGGAATTGAGCAATTCCTCGGGTGCCGGAAGCTGAGTGGTTTGGATGAATATCAAACCATCTGGGGCTGATTTCCACCCCCATTGCTCTGCATTGATCTGTCGGCCCCTCCACATCTGCACCAGCAAGAACGCACTGAAAAAATGTTGCTAGTTCACTGGGGGCAACGACTCCAAGTTGAAATACTCTGGAAGAGTTAAAACCTCAGTTGGTTGAGAGATTGATCTCAGCAACCTGGCCAGGAGTGGCTTCATGATCGAGGAAAATTGAGACAACATTTGGGAGGTCGGGATTTTTGTCTAGGGTGTTGATACATTTGTTGAGGAACGTACATACTTGCTCGCCAAAGGAAAATAAACTTGGTCCCTTCTTTTAGCACCCGTTGAAGGGTGGGGGGAAAGAAAATACAAAAAACCAGGTGGCCTGGCAAAAAATAAGAGGCCCTACTACCAAAAAAAATAATCCTTGAGTGTTTCTTCCAAACGGTCCTACACTGTTTAGACACACTTCCTTTTTATAAAAGAACAATGAACTCATATATATGTGACTCACCATGATCAACTACTACTAACAAATCAGTGACTTGGTGAATAAAGTAATGAATACATGAAGTGATGCAGTTTGTCTTAAATTATTAAAATCATTTTGAGTTTAAATTGAGTTGATGACATTCACTTTTATTTGAAAAAATGCAGGAAAGTGAAAAGTTTTCAGTTCAGACAAAGTTTCGTGCGTTGTGCTGCCTCAGCGGAAATTTGACGCTACGACCTTTTTTTGGTTTGAAATTCATATCTCAGCACTGAATTGAATTTAAAATTCCCAAAAAATCTGATGACGAACTGAATTTTCTACAACTTTGGGCATGTGACATTTCTCAATCGGAGCAGTCATTTTCGACCTAAAGGCATTCTAAGTTAGGGGTTGTAAACTTTTTAGCAAAGTTGGTAAAACTGTTTGCCGCGGAACTCATTGTTCATCAAAAAAGGAAAGATGCCTACTTCTCGAGTTATACGTGGAAAACTGAAGAAAATCCGAGAATTTCGCGGTTTTTAGGCTCTCAAATCTGAAGCACAACCTAGAAAACGTCGCAATCTCTTATACCCGTTATTCAGGACCCCCAAGGGAGATCAAAACAATGTCCAGCCCTCGAGCAATTTTTAGGGGCTAGAGCACTAATTTGCATGAACTAGATGCATTTATGACGATTGCTCATACAGCTTCATTAAGAAAATGTTTGACAGACGGTCAGGCATTAAATTTGGACGGGAGTGAAACATATTATTCCTTTCGTTTTGACAGAAAAAACGGCCTAGTTCTCCATATATTCATCCCGTTTTTGAATCGAGAGAAGTATTCATCGGAATTGCCAGTCTAGTCGAAAATAATGTATATCTCACACTCGGTTCTTTTTATCACAACGGCAAATTATGTTTTCCCTCGAAGGAATTGCAACCGTGCTGAATGTGGAAAAATCCAATACTTTCCTCTATTAGTATAATAACTACACCTCTATAAAGAAATTGTACCCTTTAGGAGAATTTCAATATCAAATAAGCAATTTTTCGAGGCAAGGCACCGACATGCATGTTCGAGCGAAAGATCGTAAACGAGTTCACAGTTTCTTGGGCGACAATATACTTCTTATTATTGAAATATTCAACAATGTTTCGCATTTTCTCGAAATATTCCATGTTCCTCTAGACATTGTTGAAGTTATTGGAACTTTATTGATGGATATTTATGCAGTGGTAGCATGCCAATAAATGTGGTAGGAAATATCTTACATTATTGTTGAGTAATAAGGAACCTCATTGTGATTGACTTGTAACGACCTCTTTTTCATTACTTGAATAAATCCATCTACTTGGAACATGCATTATCTTCTCTTCAGCGAGTTATTTCATTCTAAGATGTGCGGACTGATTAGATTTTGTATAGATTTTTTTGAAGACGGAACAAATGGAATCAGTTAATATCGTCCTAAGGTAAACGTACCTTTCACCGACCTCTTAAGATGTGGTTATGGCCAAATATAAAAAACAAGTCCAGACTGCAAAAAAACTAAGTTGATTATTTTTTTCTCTATTTTAAACTATCTGGCAGATGTTTCAAAATAATCCATGAATTTATATGTTTGAGTTTACTTTGTTAAAACTTCGAACCAACTGTAAACTCTAAATTTTTCAAAAAGTACCCTTCACCGACCGAATGTAACACCGTTTCCTACTACCGACAACGTGTGTCCATTTTACCGACCAGTAAAAAATCGAGTTGTATAATGTTAAAATAAGAAAAAAGTTAAATTTCAATTAAACCTTTTGTTACACCACTTTTTGTACAATTTGAGATAATTTTCAAATATTTTACGTATAAAACATAAAAATTTATTAGAATCATAACCTATCTAGATGTACCAAACACCTTAAGTACTTACATAAACTTACGTTTTTACAAAAAAATATCCTTACATTACTCAAGAACAAATTTAAAGATAAAGAACAATTTCTCAACTTTTTCTGATATCACAAACGATTTCTTCATCTGAATAACTTAGGATTCATGGTGAATTCTTCAATTTTTTTTAATTTTGGCTTAGTTGGTTTGGAAGATTCATTTTTCTTATTTATTTGGTTTCATTTCCGGTCTGCCTTTTCATTGTCCTTTTTTTGCTTCTCGGCTTCAACCCTTCTTTAGTACTCAATGTACTTAACTGGAAAACCCTGATCTTGCAAATAGAGGGCCCATTTAAAAATAGTTTCATCTTCGGGTTTCGTCAAGACGGTATGAGCTCCACTCGTTGCTTCTTCTGCATATTTATTATTTTTTTTATAATTCAAGGTGGTCTTTGGGATATTGAATTCTCTTGCAGCCTGTCTTACACCAATACTGTTTCTGATAGCATCCAATACTTGGTTGAGTTGACTTTGGGAATACTTTATCTTTATTCTTTCCATTTTCTAATCTGGTAAATAAAAATAAGATAATTTACTACCAAACCCTTTACTGAGTTTATCTCAACCTCTGCAAATATAAAAAGTCGTTCAAATAAAAACGATGTATGTATGAAAAGATATTGAATAAATAAGTACAACTGTCTAATATAAAATATTTTATTCTTTTTGTATTATCGGGAAAAATATAATATTTCATATATCAAATTCAGATAATAAAACTGCTGAAAGAACAGTATAGGTCGTTGATAGCTTTATACCGACCACCCGGTCGGTACCAATAGGAAAAACACAAATTTTTGTTTGATCCTTGTGCCGACCACATTTTAGCAATGAATAAATTGAATGCATGATATGTCTATGTAAACTAAATATAAATTATATTATTTTGTATATAGGTTAGTGTTCATCAATAAATAGTCAATGCAAAAGTTGACAATCAGAACTGAGAAAAGGTGAATAGCATTTCATGCACTGTTTCCAAAGTATTCAAAAATATTAGAAATAAGTATTTTTTAGTTACGGCTTTTTTAGAAACAATTTCATGATATTTGCCGGTTGGTGATAGATTTCAACACTAAACAAATCATATAGGATGAAAAATGATAAGTTTTGTTAGAAGGATGTGTTATGTTCCTGGGTTAGAATTGATTTAAAAATCTGTGTTGTTTTCCTATTACCGACCAAACGGTCGGTGAATGGAAAGCATTGAATTGTGATGAACTTTTCACCGACTACTCTACTTTTGGCTATTTTTCAATGTTTTCTTATGCAAATTGCCATATTTTTTATGTAATGAAAAGAAAAATATATAAGTTAACCAACCAAAGTTTTTTGCTCTCACTTACCTAAAATATTCTCTTTCTTGAAAAATTTTAACTTTCCAAATTAGGCCTAGTTGTTTAGAAAATGGACCTGATCTGCAGCGGATAAACTTGAACTGACAAATAGTTCGCGTACTACGTCGACTAACTCCAAGCTAAATACATTATTAAGAATCTTCAGCGTCATCTGCCTCAATTAATAATTTCACTATATTTGTTTTTCATCCATATATTTGAATTTCAAATGGTATAAACACTAGCGGTCGGCAATAGGTGGACGGTCGGTGAACGGTACGTTTACCTTACCTAACTACGAGGAAACGATTGATCAAGAAAATCACGCCCTCTAACTATAAACCGTTGTTGAAGCTTATGGTTCGGGAGCTACAAATTATTAGAGTTGAAAACGAGCCACCCTGAATAACTTCTGAAACAATGATTTGCAGTGAAAATTAAAAACAGGTCAACAATTATATAGGAGGCCACACTTTGAAATATTCATTCTAGAGACAAATATGGAAGCAATAAATCAGAAAAAGGGATTTTTAAATTCTTGATTCAAAATCTGATGACTTGACAATGAGAAGAAACAAATTTTCAATAGTAAATGTTCGAAAACGTTTCCACCAACTTCCATAAAATGGAACGAACAAGCTTCCATTGCCGCCCTCTCATGGTTGAGAATTTCGGGAGTTATTTCTCTGCAATGCCTCATGATATTCTCTCTCAAATATTCTGGAGATCTGGTGGCCATTCTGTAGGACCTCTTCTTCCTATCCAGCGACCAGGAAAAAATCATCCAAAAATTGTCCCACTGGAGCTGCATAACGAGGAGGTGCACCATCCTGCTGTAAAACTATTTCGAATAAATTCATATCCTCCTCAATTGCCCTATCCACAATTTAATTAATTATTTTTTCAGCTTTCATGCACATACTCTCCATTTGTTCATGAACTGGAAATCCCGAGCTGGAGTTGCAGAGAGATGCAGAGATGAAGAAGTCCTTGTGTAATGATGGATGAGCATGAGGACTATAAATGGTGGTAGAGGAGGAGACCCAAATTTGTAAAATAGGCTTGTTTGGTGTATTACAAAAAACAGTGATACAAAAGAAACTACATTAGACTAGCTTTCTAGCGAAATGATTGAATTCAAAGTTTTTCTTGTTACTTCTCCCATAAAATAAAAGGTTGCCTAATTTGAGACAGGTTGAGTTCCCAATTTGAGACAGATACCCTTATTTGAGATACTACTCAAAAAAACATTTTCTTGGCAAAAATGACATTTAAAATTGAGATCGTTAATTTCTCCACAGTCTTCATGGGCCCATCTGCCGAAGTGAATATATTTTGCTCATTGCTTGCCATGCTTGTCCTCGGAAAATCTGCCCGAACAAAATAAGCATTTCGCGTCACTTCCTCCGGATACGTCTGAAGAGGAATCAGCCAGTGTAATACTTTTATCGCCATCTGAGTCCGAACTGGATGAAGGCTTGCGTTTTTTTTTTTGTTGTAATCCTGATGTAGAAGGTTGATCCTGTTTTGACACTGAAGATTTTCGTAAAGCTGAAGCTGATTTCTTTGCCATATTCTTGGATTTTATTCCTTTTGGTCATAACATTCCACTAATATTTTTCTTAGGTATTTTTTCAGCCTGTTTTTTTCTAAACTTTATTACAATTCGTCTTTGTAGGGAGTGAGAGTGATAATTGATGCTTTACCAGCCCTGACATGCAGCTTAGTTCCTTTGTTTTCGTATTCAGGCAAAGGACAAATATCCGTTGGAGAAAAAAAATTAGGCTGATTTGCTCTGAGTGGACCGAGTGTTCGTTCAATTGTGTCCTCAGTTGATGAAGGCATTACCTCATTTTGATTTTGGTTCTCCGGAAGAGCTTCTTGTTGATTTGGTTCTTCTGCAAGGTATTCTTCTTGAACAACTGTAGTGATTTCCATCCTCTTATGAACGCCAAAATCATAATCTCTGAAGATGTTTCTGTTCAAAGGCACTAGTCCGGTTTTTCTAAAACCATTCAACGATGTTTTCATAGTGGCAGCTCTATTGTAGGCTTTGCCAAAAATACTGCATAAGGGGACACAGTACTAAATTGGTTCTCTCGAAGCCAGTTTTCTATCTCCTGGGCATAATAGGTTTTTAACGGAGACAAATGAAACATCTAAAGGCTGCATTTTATTGGTCGAATGAGGCGGAAGACAAATTATTGTGACATGATTTTCTTTTGCCAAATCTATCAGTGCAATGTTTTTTGTGTGGGAGTAGTGTCCATCTAACACAAGTAGAACTGGATCGGCAGCTGTGGGTTTTGTAAATCTAATGAAATGACTCAACCACCTCGTGAAAATATCGGATTGAACCTAACCAGAAATGTGACACTCAGCTACTGCCCCAGCTGGAGCACCAAGCATTAGCTCTGCCTTCATATTTTTGCGGAGAAAAATTAATAATGGTGGTACATGAACTCCTGTAGCATTCATACAGGTTACAACGGTCATTAGTTCGGCAGGAAACCTGCTTTTTTACTTTCAGTGATAAAACCTTACTATGCTCATGTTGAACAATAGTAATACCTGTTTCGTCAACGTTGAAGACCCTCTCGGAAGGATCTTGAATCTTCTTATATTCTGGCTCATAGAGATTAAAAAACGCAAAGACTTTTTCTAGAGTGGAAGACTTCATACGAGCCGCAGATATTCCTTGGGGTGTTCTCATCGAAAGTTGTGGGTGTCTCTTCAAAAATAACCTTAACCATTTTTTCCCAGCTGATTTAGTAACTCCATTGAATGGATGCGGTATCTTATTTCTAAATACAAGTTGAAATGCCATTCGTTTGATATCGTCTGACCTCGAACCATAAAAGCGTTGTTCCATAGCTAATGCAAATTGAACTAGTTCTTTTTCTAGGTCAGCAGAAAAAATTGGTCTCCGACCTATCGATAGTTTGACAAGTTCTTCTGGACTTTTATTTGACTTTGAATGTCTTTCCACATTGCCTTTTGGTACATCAAAAACATTTGAGGCTTTCATATATCCCATCTCCCTATTACGCACTGCCTTTATAGCTTTTATCATAGCATGAGGATCCCATTACTTATGTTTTTTTGGCATCTGTAAAGAAAAATTAAAATAATATTTAGGTGCCTAATTTGAGATAGTCTCAAATACAGGACCCATTCGGTATCTCAAATTAGGAACTTTCCGTTAAAAAATGTTCTTCAGTATTTTTACGTTGATTATGAAAAATAGTGTCAAATTTCAATGTGACGTCATTAAGCAACACCTAAACTAACTACTAGGCCATACAAAATATTTTATTTTATCTCACATTTACTGTAAATGCCCGTTAATTTTCACTATCGAAAAAATTTTATCAGTCAAAACACACCAAACACGTGCTTGTACAGATACAAACGAACTGAAGCGCTCGACGACCAGTTTAACAATACAGGGTAGTTTAATTTACTCAGTGTACGCTATTTTTATTAGATGGCGATGCATATACTTTATGAAAAGGACCTATCTCAAATTAAGCACCTGTCTCAAATTTGGGTCTCTTCCTCTACTGCAGGTTTTTCCGGGTTTTCCTGCAATTGAAATAGCAAATGCGCCATCAAATTTTCAAGTCGCCCCGGAGCGCATATAGTGGTGGTGTTCCTTCATCTGGGATGATATGCAGATAGTGGGGAGTATCACCATTATACTTTTTATCATTAATTGAATTCAATTTTAATATTAATCTAAAGCCAAAAAGCTTTGTCTATAAGTTTTTTATAACTTCCGACAATAAAGTATATTTTGACGACGGTATTATTCAATTCTCCAGCATATCTAAATATTTCTCACCAGTCAAATTATCATCTATAAAAGGTCTTATGATGTGGTCACCTAAAATTCCTGCCCAAACATTCAGTTTTTGAGGTCGTTGGGTATGAACTTGGCGGTATAAATATGGATTCCTATCACTCTAATATCGACAATTCTGCCGATTCACCTCTCCATTCAAACTAAACGTACTTTCATCCAAAAAAAATATTTTGTACAAGAAATTCTGGTGCAAGTTGATCAGTGAGATTTTCACAAAACTCGATACGTCTTTCGAAATCATCTTCGTTCAATTCATGAACAAGTCTAATCTTATATGGATGAAATTTGTACTTATGAAGGAGCCTGAAAACATTTGTACGGCTGATTCCTGATTCTCAAGATAACTTAGTAAGAGATTGCGTATTTTCCATTATTCCAATGTGCCCTAAAACTGCAGCAGATACTGTAATGGAAATAGCTTCATCGTTGACAAATCCTGAACGGTTATGCTTTTTATTGTTAACAGATCCAGTTTCCATAAAGTTGTTCAATAATTCCGAAACGTATTTGTGTCGTACATTTCTTCCTGGATGATTATCATTGGATATACGGGCAGCAGCTCTAGCACTATTTTTATTCTGGTAGTACACTCAATCCGTTCTCGAATCGTATAAACCATTGGTTCTCAAGAATTCATAAAAACAGAAACACCAATTGTAACTTCACCTGGTAGGTAATCGTTATTGTAGAATGAGACAAATACAAAATGAAGAGAATATCGAATTCAAACTCAACTAGGCAAAATAAGACTTTTTTGAAGTATACTTCAAAATACACATATGAAACCTAGGTAACAGATTCTACAGAAGTTCATTCAGGGTGACTCGTTTTCAACTCAAATAATTTGTAGCTCCCGAACAATAAGCATCAGACCATAATATGTTTCATACTTTGTTCAAATCTGCTTGACATGGAGCATCTGATAATGCGAAACAATATAGGGTGATCCATTAAAAAAAATGGTGACATGCTCTGGGGGTGCGATAGGGAAAGTAACATAAATGGAATGCACTGTATATCTACCCTATTTATTTCACAAAATAAATCCACCTAACAATCAAAGTAAGCTGAGTCAAGTGGTTTGGTGTGGTAACCAAAGATTTGCTATAACAACCAAGTTGTCATCAAAACGTCAAAGTTTCAAGTCGAAGTGTAGTCGAAGTGACAAATTTTTCATTTATCAAATTATTTTCAGTAGTAATATCCCTAGGACAATGATAATAGACGAGATTATTTTATGACAATCGAAAGCTCGTTCCTTGGTTACCAATAAACGAGCTTGAGAAATTTGTCATAAAATTATGAGACATTTTACAATGTCCGAGTGAAATTTGGCGGAAAATTAAATCCTGAAACATTACTTTCTCTATACAATGCATATTTCCACAGAAAACTTAGTTTTTGTTTTATAATCCGGAACCCATTGTATGCCATATTTATTACAATAAACTGAAAGAAATCCAGAGCAAATTTGTCGAGGTTATTGGGATACAGAACTATTTCTCCTGTACAAGAAAGAAAAGATGACGTTAGCAGAAAAAAATATGTATATAAAGTTTAGCAAGGCCACTTGCCGGAAAATCGATGAAACCAATTCGAGTAACTGTCGAATAATGGTCGAGAATTTGTCGTGAACGATAAAAATTTGTCGTGCTTATAGTTTTTTTTTATATGGGGTGCTGTGCTAACTTTATATTGAGTTAGCACTGCCACTAATATAACTTGACAAATAAACATCAAATTTTATCACTGTTGTAACCAACATTTATCGAGTAATTGTCGAAGTCTATTTGACGTAAAAAAAAAACGAAAAATCTTTTCTTTACAGCTTATATATGAATTTTTCATTGGAATTCTTGATATTCAGGGAAATTTTGAGTAAGTGGCCATACCGCATGCCTCTTTTCAATAATGAAAATTTCCACGACAAATATGATTTCGTCAATTGTTCCAAAAAAAATGCATAATCCATACATATTTGACAATAGTTTAATGTAAAAAGCTCAAATTATCCTTATAAGTATGCGGTGTTGCCAATTACTCAAAATTTCCCCGTATATCAAGAATTTCAATAAAAAATACATATATAAGCTGTAAAGACAAGATTTTTCGCATTTTTTTTACTTCAAATAGACTTCGACAATTGCTCGACAATTGTTGGTTACTACAGTGATAAAATTTGATGTTTATTTGTCAAGTTATATCAGTGGTATATAAAGTTAGCACAGCCACCACATATAAAAAAAAAACTATAAGCACGATAAATTTTTATCGTTCACGACAAATTCTCGACAATTATTCGACAATTAATGGAATTGGTTTAATCGATTCTCTGGCAAGTGGTCTTGATAACTTTATATACATGAAAAAAATTCAACATTATCTGACTGTCTGATAGAAAACTTTCAGTGGTGTAATATTTTTAACTGACATCATCAAACACCAAAAATTACAATGTTCCACCAGGAAGCCTTTGTAGAAAGAAAATTTTCAATCACCCAAAAAAAAGACAACTATTGATACAAATTCTCTTGTTATACCATAGCATTTTTACAAGCGTGTGTTAATCACCCCATGCCCGTATAATCCTGATAGAATCATACCTACGTATAATTTATGTATATAAAAATCAAATATTGATTTTTTTCCAAAAACTCCTTATCATTGAAAAAAGTTATGAAATATTTTTTGTAAAATTGATACCTACAACATAGTTCGAACCCCGTCAGAATCGTTAGACTATTGGATTATTTTATGTAAAATATTTGCTTATTTCTAATAACCATGAACACTACCTATCAATTCACTGTGTCTAAACTTAGTAAACACTATTTTTGGAGACGTCTATATGTGTCTCCGAGCTGCTGAATAAATGAATGAATAAATATCAAAATATGCTTCATTTTCTTCCTAGAACTATTTTTAAAATCATCAGAATAGTTAAATTTCTTGAAAATATTTATTCATCAAAGAACACAGGTATATGAAAATAAAAGAATTGATCATCTTTGATGACTTTTTTGATGTCTGGTTTCAGTAACTTCTTTATTATTTTAACAATTATTGTTCTCTTTTCAGTCATGGAGAAGATCTCATCGTCACTCCTTTTGCACAAATTCTTGCCAGTTTGCGAAGCGTGCGAAACAATTTCCTGTCTCTCACCAATGTGCCCCTTAACAAGTAAGTATACAGTTTTATTTAGATTTATTTGTTCCTAATACATATGAAATACTTGATGCTGGGTCATATTGACTCGCTCAAAATTGATCAATATTTAATTCAGATATTAGAAAAATCGATTCACCAACTAATTTATCGAATATTTTTTGGATCATGTAGTATTTTGAGATATCGTATATTGGATTATGGAATGTTGATTCATCAATTTTTTTCCTAACTATCCATTATTTGCTTGAAAATATTTCGTTTGTTCCATATAACAACAGAAAAAAAAAAGTATCTCAAAATCAATATTTTTAGTATGACAGTACTGGTTGCCTATTGTCGTTTCCAAAGGAAATATACAAATAACAACATGAATATCCCAAGTTTAATAACTTGTTTCCTGAATTCGTCTCCCAAACAAAATACAATTATGCACAGAACATTTCTGAACTGGAACATTGTACTGGAGGATTAACATATTTTTTTACAATATGTTGAAAAATCGGACTAGGTCAATGAATTTTCAGTATTCTCGATAATGAATTTGTAACCTATAGTGAATTATTTATAGAAAAAACATATTTTTGAACAAATTTCAAAAAACTTGACATTTTTCCACTGCCAAAATAATTCACATAATAAACATGAAATACTACGTTCTGAAGGATTTATTCTCAACAGTCAATTATTAATTGATTATTCTTCATAAGTCTATTTCATTTATTGGAATAATAATTGATAGAGGAGTTTGAACAATTACTTCCAACATAAATTCCCGAAGATTTTCCACCAAGATGAATTCACTGGATGTCAGACTTTATAACTTTTTGCCGGACGAGTTCAAGACTATGACTTGGAATTGTCTCAAAACGAAACTGAAACGACACATTCTTAGCCACTGTTTTTATTCAATTGACGAGTATTTGAGTACCCCCTTCTGTCTCAACAGCATAGCCTCTTGACCCCCATAAAAACAAAAAAAAATATGCCACATTTAATTATTTTTTAGTTTTAGTATATTTTTAGTATGTTTTAGTATGTTTATAAACTTTTATTATCGTTCATTATTTATCGTTTTAACTCTTTTGATGTCGTTTTAAACCTTTTTCAATCTGTACTATACTGACTTGCCAAAAACTTATTTGTAAATTGGTCAAATAAATCTATTCTATTCTATTCTATTCTGTTCATGTTGCTGCTGATATTTCTTGAAGAGTTGATTCCACAATTTCATAAAATATTTTAATTTGTTTGGAAGAAGATGGACAATTCAATATTCTGTTAAAAATCTCAATTTTGTCATTCCAACTATCTTCTATATATGCTTCTGCTACGAAGGCAGATTTCCAGCCATCGTGACGTTTAGTGGATATAATTTTGTCCCCTGCATTGGCCACAGGAGTTACAGAGCTTCTCCTGAAACAGTGACCTGTGTAGTTCTTATACCTACATGTCTTTTCCAAGCCATTTTGCAATCAAGCTGGGAATTTCTCCTATTTTATTTATCCCCACATGTTGGTTGATACATTTTCCTCTCGAATATTTCAAAAATAATCTGTTACTTTCTGTATGAGGCGGGCGTAGTGCTCTATACTTGCAGTATAGCTCAATATAATCAGAATTCGAAACAGTAAACGTTCTTGCGCAATAGGTTTTCGTATCAGGTATTTTAACGATCAATAGAGATCCAACATTTTCTTCGGTATCCGACGCTTTTGTTCTTAATGAGCAGGAACAATTTCGAAAACTTCCCCATATCAATATTTTCCTTCACATTCAATGTACTTTTCAACATTTAGTAGAAACTTCATAAAGAAGGAAGTTTTAAAAATTTTTATTTTTCCTCAAAATAGTATATAAGCACATTTTCATAAACCTTTTTTACATGTTTCTTGTCGCACCTTTCATGAAATTGGTCATATTTATGTTTTCTTATACACTAACTTGGATTTGGCCGGTAATATATTAGATACTATTGCTTTCTCCGATATATCTGATGGGGTATCACTACCACTATTATAATCAACATCCATCTTCTTGAAAATAACTTGAAATTGAAGCAACTACGAGCAAACACAGTCAAACACGCGGCGTGCGAACAAACCGTTTCTATAGTAAAGAGTCAAAACAACACTGGATGCTATGAAATTGTATTGGAAGCATTGATAACATCAAGGACAACATGTATGGAAAAGAGAAGTATTATTTAGTCGTTTAAAAGCGATTACTTATCAAGATGTATTGGAAGTATTCATTTTCAATAAATTTCAGACGACGTAAATTCACATTCACAGTTGTACAAAAAATGTTGTTTGTATTTCGTGTATACAATTCGTATTTTCATGGTACATTCGAAAGAAAAAAAGAAAATTAACACTCTCATGTGCCATTATAAAAACACTCATTTCACGCAATTAATACAAAGATAACTATTTTGTCAGAGAGCACCTGCAGCAATTTTCCAAGTTTTCAATTTGAATCAAGTCCTCACACCGAATCATTCCAATAATCTTGGGCAAATAACGTAAAAATTGTCCAGCTTCCCAGTAAATGGCTTTAACTTGTTGATACAAATAAAATCACGAGAAGCAATCAGTGATCTGAACCACATGACATTCTCTATACTGAGAAAACGAGCTTTGAAATATCTGGAACGCCCGTGCGCAAACCTCAAAGCTACGGGGAATCAAATTCAAGCAAAACCAAACATGTAACAGATAACAGATCCGAACAGGTGATAGTGACACGGTTACATTTGGGACATATCATTTGATTCAAATGAATCATTGTGCGGAATACTTGTGAAATGTGGTTAACTGTGAAACTTATCATAGGGCTACATGCACCAGATTCAAAGAGATGTGTATGTTTGATGTATTCCATGATATTAGGGTAATGTTAATATGCTACCTTGTATATACATCAACCCTGAAGCCGAGTACATCTGACAGCGTTCTGCAATGGCCGGAAATTATGAAGATATATATATTAATTTTTTGACATTTATGGCAGTATGTTATTCTTTGTGTGAAGGAAGCTGCGATGTAAATTCTCAGGAATATACCCTTACAGTCATTATTATTATTTTACTCTTCTACCAAACCACAAAAAATTGCTGCAAATTTTCAGCATGATTAGTTTTGTCAGTGGGTAGTAACTTTCCTTATAACTGCCAGCAAGTTTTCTCAGAGACGGCATCTTCCTCTAAGTTTATTCACATTGTTTGATCGGGACGATCAAAATTGAGAGGGGGATAATGTTACGAGATTAATGAAAATCCTCTAGCTACGCCACTGTCGAGTGCCGACTATAAAACGTAACTCATTGCATAAGAAATGAGCCGACGCCGACCTCAGTTATTTCCTCTTCTCGGAGCTGTTCATTTGGATGTTTTTCAGGACTGAATAATCTGGAGAACGGAGTAAATCCCGAAAGATCTGGTCTGGACGAATTGGGTATATAAGGCGACACACTTCACTCGGAAAAAAGTTTTTGAAGTTTATGAGTGTTGGAATATTTAACTAATTTGAAGCAGATGTACGTGTTTTATCACTCAGTGTAGTAGTTGTATATTTATAGCGAAGTCTATAAAAACTGTTCAGTAGTGTTCTCGGCGTATTATTTAGTGAATATCGCAATATTATTTTTCATGCATCTTCCTCTACAATGAATAAATAGTACAGGTTAACCCAGGTTAAATGGAGAATCACGAAAAACCTCTGCCATTTCGTCTTCGCAAAATAATATCACAATGAAATAATATCATACACGCTTAATCTGTTATGTGAAATGAATCACTGGAAGAATAAAATGCGATATTCATTATATAGAAATCCTTCAGGTTTTATATGTCGTAAAGCGACTCACCTCGATGATTTATTTGATGTAACTGTGAAATTTACGAGCGCTATATCCAGCGTAATGTGTTTTTGAGAGTAGAAACAAACATGTGCTTGGGAATACGTAAATTCCCGGTTGCCGATGCTATTCATCACGGTCGACTTCAGCATGGAAAGCACACGTGGTGCTTTTCCCAAGGCTCTCTAACATAAAACCCAATATTATTGTTTTACCAAGCATACAGACAGCTTCCTATATAGCGGGATGAATTGAAAAATTCTCAGAATACTGTTATAGAAGTGAATCAAATTTGAAATTCAAAATATTTCATTATTCAACATGATTATTCCTCAATTAAAAGCATCCCAGCGAATCTATATAACTACTTTTCAATTGAATGGCGTTTTGTCACATCTAATACGACCGAGCAGAATCGTTAATATTATTAAATATATGGGAACTATACAAAAAAGCTACTTTATAATTGAATAGCGTTTTGTCACATTGGATACAACCGAGCAGAATCGTTGATGTTATTAAATATATGGCTCTATTGTCGAAAAATTAGAATTATACCTCACAGAACTGAAGATATTTTCCCGCTGCCGACACTGTAAATAGTCCATACACATGCTTAGCAACAAAACAGGTGAATGGCCTATATCATTCGTTTACTACAAGATGCATAGAAACCCTGGTGTGATCACTTATACCTGTGATACCGACATACAAAAGTGTTGATGTACGGCCTACTTGATTCATGTTATTTTTATTGCATTGGTACCGTTTCACTTCTTTAATACAGATGGCGGCAAAATTACAGATTAATGTTGTCATTGACGATTGACGGTTGGACAAGCGAAAAGTGTCATGTCAACATTCAAAAACAATCAAATGACAAATCAAGGCACCGTGGAATGTTGGAAACTCGGCTATTTTCGACTTCTGCGCCATCCATCGACGAATGAAGCCAACAGTATCAATGCAATTACAGTATCAACAACTTTGGTAGAAACAAAATCGAATCTGTGATCGCACCAGGGTTTCTATGCATCTTGGTTTACTAATTCATCTTGACAACGGGATATAAATAGGGTCATTTATATGCCTAGGGTAATAATGACTTTAACCTTGACAAGTAATACCTTCAGCTTCATTTATATCAATTTTTAGGTTATGTGACTTTTTGAATAGTATACGTTATGCGCACAAGCAAAATGAAGGAAGGGTAAAAAAACAAACTCCAATCCAGGCAAATTTTGAGAAATGTCAACAAGCAGTGGGTAAAACGTAATAAGTAACACGGAAAGTATCGACTGTTGACATCCTTGGCAAGCGACAAGCCTTGGCTTTGCCTCGTACTCGCTCACCTCGAATGTTAACACGTCTTTACATTCCTTGTTACTTAAATAACTATTATCTCACTTTAGTTTCTTAATCATTTTACCTTCCTTGGATTCTAGGCTGTTACTTTTTCCCTTCACAGAATGGAATTGGAACTCATCAAAAAATGTACTAAATTCGCAAAGTTACTACTTTCTTAGTTTCCAACTCTTGAAAAACATAAATGTTATCCACTTTTCAAGGCTAGAAGAGCCCGTGAATGAAATTTTATAAATGAAAAACAGAAATCAACAGCACTTCAATATTTATATTGAATTTATTAACAAAATATTCACAATCAATGATTTAATAAGGGAATTCAGAAAATAATTGTAATTGAAACTAATATCAAAATAAGTATAACAAGAACTGATCATGAATGAAATGTAAATGAGGCAAGATAAGTTACTAATATCTTAAGGATATGTAAAACAATAAACTAGTTAAATCAAAATACATTGAATGCACTAAGTTTGAATTAAAGAATCATAATGATTGATATGAAAGTTGATTGGAAGAATCAACTTTCCAGAACAATCCGTAAGATTTGTTTATGAAACTGAATAATTTGTAATGGAAATCTAGTTATTCCTCATTACGATATCAGAGTTGAAACCAGAAGATTTATGAAAGGTTACCCGAATTTACACAACACTACATAATAACCTATAAGATCAAATCTGGAGTGTTCTCAGTAGAAACTACGACTGACCGTTACTTTAAAGGACTCTTCAAATTTCCAATAAACGGGGTGGTTCGTCTATTAAGATATCTTGCCTCTCACAGAATTATCAACACCCTAAATAAATATTTATCTCTGAAATGTCCCTGTTTATGAGATTTTCTTCAATCCAATACATAAAAAAAAACTCACAAGTGTTTATTTATCAAAGGATCTTCTCTAACATGTATTTTGAAGGGTTTAGAAGGGTTTAAGGTTGAGTATCGAGTTGAAAACTAAAACTGTAATTTGATACTTTCTCAATACATTTTTACGACTGGAAACAATATTTCACGGTGATCCCGGATATTTCAAATGATATTTCTGGTCTTATTGATTTAATCTATGCTTTTGATTACAACTGTAATATTCAGCTTAATTATGATAACTGGATAATAATCTTTATTCGGTGTTGCCGTTATTATGGCTCGTAGAAGTCTGACTGATATTGTTTCAAATACTTCTAATAAATTCCAATCTAGGTATTTTCACTTAGAAAACAGGAACTGTGTCTTAAGGTCATAAATGATTTTGAGTTTATTCAGAAGATGGACAACCTATTTTCTTTCCAAAAGATATTGTAGAACCTTTTCAACCTTTGACTCTAAGAGGATATATATTCTCAAAAAAGATTAAATGACAGGTTGAATGTCCTTGTTTATGGGGATATCTACTACTATACACTCAAACTTCGAAAATAGAGATGTTGAATTGATGACATTAACTTATATTTTCAAAATTCCTAATCACACAGGCATTATCTTTCCCTAAAAGACATCTAATGACATTTATTATGAGATGAAAAGAAACTTCTGCAATTTTATCAAGGACTTTTATTTCTGCTTCAAAACACCCTATTATCAACTCTATAAGAGCCAAAATATATTGTCTTTTATAAATAAAAGACAAAATTTAACAACACTTGATAATTAGTGAAGAGTATAAAAACATACAACCACAAATTATCGAAAATGATGCGTGTATCACAAAATTTTCCTTTCGAAATGGTCATATTGTCATTTCATCAGATATTCAGGATGGATCGTTTTCGGATGAACGCAGTGTATATCATATACGTGTTCATATAAAATATTCAGTGCCTCAGAAATTCGTTTCAGCCCAGTTCGGCGATCTGAATTTATCATGTCACGAACTGCATCGATAGTTTCAGGAATCGACATAGAAATTGGGCTTTCCAATTCGCTTCCCATTTTTAATGAAAAATTCACCTTTGGTGAGGCACGCAATTAACTTTTCAACAGTCGCATAAGAGGAACAATGATTTCTAAGTTCAATGGGCATGAATTTGTGAATGTAATTACCTTTGAAACATTTCAAATATCGGATGTTTTGCCTTTCTCCTACTTCATGATTTGTTATCTTTCGAATACATGCAGGGAATTGGCTCGTTTTATAATTTATTTATTTCATCTGAAAAATCATCTCTCAATACTCATATTTCAATTTTTTTTAGTTAGAAAAAGCCTATAAAAAAACTTGAAATATACTCATGACTTTAGTTGGTCTATTTTCTCCCACCTCTACAAATATGTTTATATACCCAACTTTCTCTTTTACCGTAAATAGCATTTGGTTGGTTGGTATTATTCGAAAGAATAAATGACCGAAACATTGTTTTTAAATCACAGTGAAATAAACTCTCAGTAGTGTGACACGGCAGAACCGAACTCGCCATAACAAAGAAAATCCTAGAGAAAGTGCAAAGACTAGCATGTCTTTGTGTAACAGGAGCAATGAGGTTGATTCCGATAGCAGCAATAGAGGTAATTCTGGACCTCACTCCTCTCCATATGGTGAGGAGAACTACTTGGGGAGCAAACCTCAGGTTGGCTAAAGTCGGACTCAAAGGGACAGCACACAACGGAAGGAGCTCAACCCCCACCAGAAGTGCACACCTTGTCTATCTCCCAACTGACGAAATTACCAGGAAATTTAGTTTCAAGAAATTTTTTCGAAAGGAATTAAATACCAAGAGTGGATGGAGCATAGAATCCATTCGAGCACTGGGAAAGAATACCATAACATGGTACACGAACGGGTCTAAAACTCCCGATGGAACTGGAGCAACCAAATACTCCGAATCCATGGGCCAGTTCCCCAGTATTTTTCAAGCGGAAATTCACGCCATAGAAAAGAGCATTCAATTCAACCTCGACAGGAAATACCGGAACAAGGAAATCGCAATCCTCTCTGATAGTCAAGCAGCCATCAAAGCGTTGAGCTCATATAACATCAACTCAAAGATGGTCTGGGAATGCCTAGACAAACTTAATGATCTATGAACAAGCAGATACCCTGGCACGTGAAGGGACATCAACGACACTGGGCCAGAACCATTCTGCGGACTTGGAAAATATTGCTTTCAAGAAGAACTCAATAAAACTGAAGAAGCAATGAGAGCAACACATACTGGCAAAGACTTCCAGGTCTCAAAGTCATTATCCACGAAAATGAAACAACTTAAAGTTGAGTATAAACTATATACATTTCAGGAACTCGGAGTCCCATCTTCAGCAATGAAATGTGCTAAGGAATAGTTATACGAATTAACATTTTTAATTGAAAATGTTGTACTATATGGCTAACAGCTGTTGCGACTAGTTGTTACAACTAGCTGCTAGCCATGTGGTATAACATTTTTAGTTGTAGATGTTTCTTCGTAAAACTTTAAAACTTTTCATTAGCATACTTTTTTGCTTCAGATAGGACCCAAGGCCTGAATTGCATATAGTTTATATTCAACTTTGTTGTTTTATTTTTGTGGATAACGACTTCGGAACTCTCCCACCAAACCTGAAACATGAATAATAAGGAGGCGTTGAATATTTTAGGACCCTAGATGCCGTTATTTGGAACATGTATCAATACAAATATGCAACGTTATTTTTATGATGAGTAGGTAAGAAGAAAAATTTTCCATTTTTGAATTAGGAATTTGAAAATTAAATCAACCCTTCAAAATTATGCTGATCTTGATATAATGTGCATTCAACAATAAGCGAAGTGAACAAAAATTTCGCAAGCACATTAATGATTTTTATAGTGGAGAATATAATTTAAGATGCTCTTCACATCAACTGACGGACAATGATTTCAATGTAATAATACGATATCATTATATTCCATTGGAAAACATTGATTTACTTCCTACCTCCAATTCTTCTGTTTCCTCTTCATAGAACCTGTACTTTTTGGTGAAGTTCAAAATTTGTGCTCTGGCTCTGACAAGGACGACATGATCTAATATCCTGGCTCGTGATTGGTAACAGCACATATAGAATTTCATGAATGAAATTAAGAAGAAAGCGATTTCAAAAATGTAAAAACCAAATTCTATGAGTGTTTTCTCTTGCTAGTATAACCCCTTCTCTTTGTCTGGGCGTCCTTGTTACGAGATCGAAAAAAACGTAGCTATAAAATGGATGACGATGTGGTTGTTTTTTTTTTTGCGGAAGATTGGATTACGTAATCCACCATAATTCATTATTAGTAGTGTCGCCCATCTTTCATGATGTTTCTGGCTTCATATTGAAGTCGACACGTAGTCGGAGTGCATTTTAATCTGGAACCCAGAGATGGCGCTGAATTCATACTTCAGTGTTTGTCTCAGGGATTTCCAATTAGGATGAAAGGATTCTTCGATTCAATTGGGTCGAACTAGCCTTCGCTGATGATTGGCAATGACCATGAAACCGCTACGGAGGTGTTCCCCCAATTAAATCGAAAAATAATTTCAGCTTTAATATTTGAAATGCATTGCAAAGTGGTTCTTGTAGAAAACTTTGCCAAGTATTAAACAGATATAATTCAATGGTCGTAGGGGGCAGTAGTTGTTTTCTGTTAAATACTTGCCGACGACCATACCTATTGTATAGGTTTTTTTTTTTGCGGAAGATTGGATTACGTAATCCACCATAATTCATTATTAGTTTTATGATCTTCCGTCAAGTAGTGTCGCGCATCTTTCATGATGGTTCATATTCGATAAAATCATGTCGAAGAACCACAATAATCGAACTCGTGTCTACCAAAATTATGCCCAACCTACTCTTTCCATATTCCAGGCTGGCAGCACCTGTCCGTATAATTTTTTTACGGTATGTAAAAGTCACAAATCCACATTGAATACAGTTGGAAGAACTTGACACTTTTGTGCGTGTGTCACTTACAGGAGACGATGCCAGTGTATATGTGTAATTCTGCATTGGTAATATACGATAAATTGGCAATTCCGTAGTTGTCATGAACAGAGGTCGAGATCATTTCGTCATTTCCTTCATCAGATATAGACAGCATAGCCATGTAAATATCGATCCCACTCTGAATGAACGGGTTTACCACACACCAACCACCACATGAGACAACAAAGATTCCGTATAATGAATGCATGATTCTGGTAACATCCTACATATTGGGTATTTCGAAATGATGCCCTAAATGACAAAGTAACTTGGCATTGTCCTAACCCATTATGGAGGACTAACGCGAAAAGTGAATTCGAACATTGAACACCCGATAGAAAATATACGAACGTAGTCAAAAATCATCCAGCGAAACAACATATAGCACCAACGCAAACGTCAATCAAATCTCAAACCCCTTTTGGAAATTGTATCAGGATAGATCATTTCATCTAAACTCCATTGAAAACGTCCGTCAGGAAATTAATGGAGAATTTATATCCTTAGGGGGGTTTTCAAATCATGGTGGATATATTTTCAACAAGGGAAAATAAATGATATGATGAACATGACAGACCACAGATTGACATATTGTGAACAAGTTTATACCATTCCTGAAATCGAACCCAATACTTTTTTACACAGAGTTCAACTCTTGAGGAGTTTTCGAAATATACAGAGTTGATATCCTGGTTCCACTTTGACAATTTAGAGTATATCGATGCATCTTTACTCAAATACGATATGACAGCTGGTTAGAGGAAAAAACAATTTTGACCATTTTGAAAAATATAAGAGATTTTTATGAGGTAGTTTCTTCCTTCATTCGAGTCAGTATCGGTACTGCCTTTTTGCTCTCTCGTGCTCGTGCGCACTGCCTTGTTCATCGGTCAGTCGAGGTTTTCGCCGAGGCTGCATAGTCAAGCATTCCCTTGTCATTGTAATGCTACATTAATTTGATATACAGGGTGACAATGAAATATTTGCACAACTTAACAACTCTCAAAAGGATGCCTAATATTATAAAGCGAGCAAAGGGACGATATCGGAACACTCCTTTTCATTCATAATATTTTGACAGTTGAAGTTGTTTCCGTTTTTATAACGTGATTTGAAAAAACGTCCAATAAAATATCCAGAAAATAGGAATGAAAGTCAATCTGAATCTTGTAGGAATTGTTTTAATGCATTGGGAAGGGCATATTTCATATTTTCATTAAGGAATGTTTTTGTGGTTATGTCGCTCAACAGAAGCGTAGGTTCACAAGTAATATATGGTTCAGATAGTTCATAATATTTATATGCTGTCGAGTTCAATTTGTTTATTTATTATAATAGATGGGATAACAAATTCAATAAACGCACAAGGGATTGCATTTATCTATTGTCTTGAATCTAATTTTATTAACTTTTTCCGTCGACCTGGAATTGACATGTCTGTTCAATTTTCTTAAATGCAAATGAAATCGACCATTCATGACCCCTATTAATGACCGATTTCTCATTAATACATGATTTTTCAAAATCGACCATTAATAATACCTATTAATGTTCGATTTCGTAGCGCTGCTGTGAAATTCGAGTGATCGTAGACAGCAAAACATACGTGTGTTTGCTTCAGTGGCGCATCTTTGGACGTTGGCGAACAAAAAATATCAATCAGCACTAATTGCTCTTGAATTGTGCAGATGTGTTTCCACATGATAGATTAGTCCACCATTTTATTATCCGTAATTGTTCATCGTTCACCTTGTATATGATGAGGAAAGGTTAAGAAATATACGCCTCGTTTAAACAAATGAGTTTTCCTACTCTCCAAAGCACATCAAAATTAACACAAATTCACCCGCAAACTTTGCAGTTTACATCAAAATAGTCAGTTAGATTAGTTGCAATCGTAATGTTCAATTTAAGATGTACATATCGAAATGCAGTTCGATTATTTCTTTAACCATTCGTCATCAATTTACCTATGATCGAAGAAATTACACACCCTCTATCAAACATCTCTTTCTATCAACCGCTATGATCGAATCAAAATTCGTTAACATTTGTCTTCTAAGCTAAGAATTATGGTATTATGATGATTGATTAAAACTCAAAACAGTGAAAAGAGATAAAAACCGACAATGTTTTACATTTCAACTAAACTTGTCAACCATCAATTGCGGCATTGTTTTCTGTCATTGGGGTGTTGTTTGTCGCCAGTTTTACTTTGTTTTGCAGTCGAATATATTATAAAAACTGTTTTTTTCAAAGCTAAACGTCTCTTGGAATCATTACTTTCAAGGTTAGTACAATATAATGTGTTTTATTCACAAATACTCTTTACAATTTCTAACCTCACAATTGACATTTGTGACTATAATGCCGTACTGCCGGGATATTCACACGAGAGTTATTCATAGTGTGAAAATCCTAATGAGAAAAAAAAATTACCTAAATCTGTAAATACAGGTAAAAACATTCACAATATATTTGTACTCTTTTTTAGATTGTGCCTGTAACTAAATCACAAGCACAACAATTTGTATTGAAAGGGAAAGAGCGAATGGTGGACCTCTTTTACCACTTTCATCTGTTCGAGAGGTAACAATTTAAACCACAAAAGAAGTGTCATAACTTTTCTTTTACTGTATTTTAGAGATTTGCAGATGCACTTAAAATATCTCGAAAAACGGTGTACATCAAAATAAACGAAAATAAATAAACCCATTCCATCAACACACACTGAATCACTCATTGAAAAATGGTATGAACAAGAGAAGCTCCTTTGTGATATGGTTATTAAACCCACTATTATAAACATTTGTGACAGTTCTGAATCTGAAAGTGATTAAATATATTAATTTTGTTTTTCCTTTCATAACTGGACATAGTTCTACATGCTCGCAATACATAAAGAGTATTTCATTACCAAATATATTTCAACTGGTGTATTTTTAATTCTTAGATATTCAATTATTTATCATTATACAGTGTGTCCTTGCATCCATGCACGAATAGGTAATTAAAAAAGTTTGAATACCTAAGTCTAGAGATTATTTTTCTGAGTTCTAGTCATGTTTGAATAGAAATAAATTTTTTGATATCAAAGTATGCAAAGGTTTTGGAAATATTGCATTCCAACCTAGTTTTCTGAACAAAGTTTTTTCGTCAAACAGCTGCGGAGGTATGGATAAAAACAACTTCCTTATATGAGTGTGACTGAAATTAGAATACAGTAGGGAGGTCAAATTTCTAGTAAACTCACTGGGCAAATGAGGAAATTCCATGAACATATCTCTGCCTCCATGTTTCATTATTCTATCAAACCTGGATTCATAATAATTGGAATACACCGTGTGCTAGGAATCGCACGTTGAAAGGTAAGACCTCGTTAATCCTTGGCTCGTACAAGTTTCGACTACTGAGGGCTGCCGTTCGTAAGGGGGCGACAGCTGGTTAACGGAAAAAACAATTTTGAACAGATTCATTCCTTTTCGCTTTTGTTTCTCCAGCAATATTTTTGAAATTTGGAACATTGAATATGCTAACCTGTGGTAGAAGTCCATTATATCTCGAAGTGGAGTGGTATAGATATACAATTCAGTAAAACGCAGTCGTCTCGACAATTTAATTACCCATCTAGTATGATAGAATGGTGAAACGGTGACTGACCGCTATCAATCAGATAGCCATCAAACAGTAGTACATGTTTCGGTCCTATATAGAACCATCATCAGCTATTCAAGAATTCTACAATAAAAGAAGAATGGAGAAGAAAATAAATGTTGTATAATATATAAAATTTGACAATTAGTGTAAAATAAAGTTATAAAACCACATTTTTGAAGCAGTTTTTTGTGTATAAATTTAAATTTCATCGAAATCTGTTCAGTAATAAAAAAGTTATAAGGGAATGAAATTTGAAAAATATGTTCTAAAATGAAATTTTAACAACGTTCTTACCACACCACTGTTGATTATTGAAAAAATTATTGGGGTGATTATTGCAATGTCATACAAGTATAACATCTGAAAATCATGATGGTAAAAATAGTCTATAAAAAATATTCGTAAGCGATATGATAAATGCATTGAATTGGATGGAAGTTTGGTGGAGGCCACCAGAATATGAATTACACTCATTTATTTTTCAATTCGGTATCTTCTTGGTTTCTATTTTTACATTGATTGTGAATAAAAGATTGTTTTCCGCTAGTTTGTAGCAATTAGAAAAATGTACTTAGTTATTTTTTTGTAGATTCATTTGAAATTATTGACACTAAAGTTTGTTGTGATAAACTGATTGACTGATATGGTTCGACATACATATGAAAGGAAATTGATTCTCCCATAAACGTTTCATGAATTTTATTTGATTAATATTTTGTTGAATATTGCCCCTAATCCAGTGGTGTAGTAAGAACGTTGCTAAAATGCCATTGAACAACATATTTTTCAAATTTTATTCCTTTTATAACTTTTTTATTACTGAACAGATTTCGATGAAACTGTGATCAGTAATATTTCAAGACATCCTGAATCCAGTGGAGTATACAGAATTTTCATAAAATTCCTGAACATGAATTGGTGGGTTGATTAAACGGCATATTTTTCAAATTTCATTCCTTTATAACTTTTTTATTGATTGACGCATTCCAACGTAATTTACATGTAAATCATTTGAAAATGTCGCGAATCCAGTGGTGTAGTCAGATTTTTTCTAAAAAAATCGCTAGTAATTTTTTTAGATTTTTGACCTTGAAAAATAAGATTAGTTGGCCCTGGAAATTGAGATTTATTCATGATATTTGGTGTCCTAATAGACTTTTTGAATATCTATCTAACAAAAAAAAATCATTCCAATCGGTTGAAAAATGTAAGTTTTATATGGGTGCTTCCATCTTAAATGGGTCACACTGTATATAGGACCGAAACATGTACTACTGTTTGACGGCTCTGATTGATAGCGGTCAGTCACCGTTTCACCATTCTATCATACTAGATGGGTAATTAAATTGTGGAGACGACTTTCCGTTTTACTGAATTGTATATTGAATATGCTTACTGGACGGCACTTTCTGACATATTTGGAAAATAACGTAAAGGAGAAAAGGGGGTGTACCCACGAGTGTGTGTCACACGGTATTCTGTTGGAACTAAAAAAAACTCTCATTGTCTGGTGGTTCGCCATGAATTTGAAAATGTTAATTTAGTAATTCATTATCTTATTATCTACACGTTGTAATTTTATCGGGATATTAGCCACGGCATCCTACATTCAGATGTTATTTTGACTGAAACGTCTTGACTTATTTCATATGCATAACATTGATGACGCACGGGAAAAGATAAAACTGTATCCTCAAACATTGCTTGCTATTTGTTCGTTTCAGTAGCACTACTCGTTGTGACTTCTCATTGAACTTTTTCAAAAAATAGGTACCTACTCGCCAAAAATTAAAATGAAGAGTTGAATCATGTTGAATATTGTTTGTCTTGGACCTAAGCCATTCAATAATCAAGGAATTTGACAGCTCCTTTCTTCAATAGATACATTGCTACCATCTTTTTTTTCAATATGCTCTTTATTGAACGTTCCCCTTGATCGTATTTTCAATTAATTTCATCTTTTTGAATATTCAACACATCAGTGAATCGCTTTGATAGTGAACAACGGGTCAGATATTCAGTCATAAGAAACTTGAGCTGAAGTTTTTTTCCCTTGCCCACTACCCATAACTGTCAAGGGTAAGAGGGGAAATTGATCACTGGTATGTTATTAGAAAATTGAGCATCTGAAAAATGTAATTTGAGCATTTGAATTTATTGTGTGGAACGTAATATGGCTGAATTTTCTGGCGCGTATTTACCTGGTGTTAATTTTTTTTACATCGAAAGAATATTCATTCATGATCACATTTCAAAACTGTATGAAATAACTTTTAACTTATTCAGCAATAAATCTGGAGCAATTTTGAGAGCATCCAGCCTGGTTCATTGACTCATCTGATGGAAACGCGATTGAAATAATATCTGATTATGTTCTGAATTTTGATTGAAAATAAATTGTCAGAAAACTGTATTAATGGACTCTAATCGAAACACTGAATGAATGCACTGAGACTAAAAGTGAAAGGTAACTGAATGATGAATGCCTAGGGGCAATAAAAGCACTCTCAAACATTAAATTTTCAAATTACTAATTAGCAAAATTCAATTTCTCTTTCGAAATATATATTTGGAAGGCGGAATTAACGACGAGAACATTTATCCATATTTGACTTCAATTATTTCGTGAAGCCCACGAAAATATTCATTGCTGAAGAGAAATTATATTTTTAGGGCATTCATGAATATTTTGGAGGAATTGATACATTCATTCAGTGAGCTGGATTAATGTGAGCTGAGCTGTGGTGGCGCGACGGTAAAGCGTTCGCTTCCTAATCCAATCATCCGCAGGTGCATGGGTTCAATTCACAGTTTTCCCTAGCTTGCACAAATCTTTCGAAGACTTCTTAGGGTTGCTGGTTTTTAGGAATTACAATTTTTTAATTTATAGAGTGATATTGGATTCATAATGAAGATGTAAATATTTGGTATGTTTAATATTATTTGCATAAAAATTTGAATAATATATTGATGAGCCAAGGCAACCTCGGAAATCCTGCAACAACACTTTTCTAAATACTAACCGCCATGACAAAAATTATGGGTTCTTTGAAATTGAAAATACAGGACTTGCACACGAGGTTTAATATTCGTTGATATGGAACAATTTAAAAAGAATAACATAACTCAATGTAATATTACTTGTTTCGAAATTATTGATTTACCTAACACCAGGTCCAAATGAGCTACACAGAAATGTTTTTTTACCACAATATCAATCACTCCAAACGGCTGTTAAATTTTTCTGGATGATGATAATTGAAAAGGAACCAAGCGACTTTGATCATATTCTAAGAACGGTATCGTAATATTGGATCTTTTTATATGATAGGAAACTGCTCTTTCCTTCAGAGTCGATTGGATCATTAGTCAATAGATTTCGCCAGAATTCTAGCAGGCATTTAATACTTTTCCACGTAATAAGTAAATGTCAAGCTGTCGTTTGTAAACTTTATGTCATTATTTGCAATTTGGCACTTGATTCTTTTTCAATTATCATCATCCATCTGATGTCATAAAATATAAATTCTGGAAACAAACTCATGGGTATTATTGTCCTGTGTACTACACAAAATGATTTAGAGTTATGCAACATCTTTTAATTTATAATTTTTTAAAGATGACTAGCATTGAAAATTCCTATTTCTGCATCATTCTCTAGATCTGCCAGTACAAATCTTTAATAACTAACTTGTTTATCAATAAATTGAAATCTTTCGAAAAACAGTAGGTATTTTTTCATTTCAGTTTTCAATATCGAAATAACATTCGATGCTTTCAGTGATACCATATCCCCATTTTCAAATTGAACATAAGTTTTTGGTTGGTGCAATACTTTTCACATCGCCTAGCTTGTATTTCAACATTTCTTAAGCCAGAATGAGTTTTTAAAATGTTTTTCTCTGGCTCAGTCGGTAGCGCATGAGACTCCAAATCTCAGGATTCGAGCCCCACATTTGGCGCCAAATTCAATGAATATGGATCCTTTAATAGTGGCAATACACAACACACAAGGTTTTATATCATTTGATTGAGGGTAGTCAATGGCTCAGCGGTCACATCTCAGCCGTTTGAACTTGTATGATGGAGTATTAATACTATCATTATTCTTTAAAAAAAATATTCAATCTAATGCTCTTTTTTTTATTACCTTATTTACCCACACCAAATAATAGTTAGCTACGCAGGAATGATCGTCAGTCTGTACATCAATCACTCCATACGGCTGTTAGACAAAATGTAAATTCTCGAAACAAACTCATGAAGACATTAATTAGGTCTGCCATATCAGTCAGATAGGGTGCTATTAATCTCTAAACTACATAGTATGAAATGAGGTTCTGCAACACCCTTGTCTTATAATCCACTTCGTGGTGATATGTAGCAAGTTGAATATTTCTTCAAATCACAGTTAATGATGATGTTGAGTCACTTTGACAGTGATAAAAAAGGTGCGTCCTTTTTTATCACAATTTCTCAAATCTAGTAAGCTACCGACACTTCGATTTTCCTCTTGTCAGCTATGATTGTTGAGTATTGTCGACACAATATGAGTCATTTTGGGTAAGTTTCGTTTGAACTAATCACAAAAAAATATTAAATCAATTTTGTTTTTGATAACTGCTCCGTCATAAATATACTCGTTTGAATGACTCTATTACCTATTATTGTCGTTCATTTATAAATAGTGCGGCTTTTAATAGTCTCCCCCTGTTAACTTTTGAACGGTTTGACGTACAAACTTAAAAAAAATAGTTTGGAAGGTTTCACCGATAGTTAAAACACATTGTTATTCCTCGAAAGATGGCGCGGGGGAGCACATTAACTAAAAAAATTTGAATGGTCATGTGTCACATCGTTGAAAAGATAATTCAATTCTCTTTCCAACCATCTAAATTTTTTAAATTTTCGTCAATACGTTTTTTCACAATATGCATTTGAAATGTCAGAATAAGTGCGGATCTGGCGGTCCAAATACCTTTTCTTACCTTATCACGATACTTTAAAATGGTTTGATGTGAAATAACGGGACAGAATTTTCTTTTTTGGATGGAACGCAATTCTAAAAATTTTCAGATAGTTGAAAAAAGAATTGAATTATCTTTTCAACGATGTGACACATGACCCCCCTTGCCATTTACACTGTTTTAGTTGATGTGCCCCCCGCGCCCTCTGTCGAGCAATCACAATGTGTTTTATTTCAAAAAGTAGTATCGGTGAAACCCTCGAAACGGATTTTTTTTAAGTCTGTACGTCAAACCGTTCAAAAGTTAACAGGGGGGGGGACTATTAAAAGCCACACTGTATGATAGTTAATTCATTCTGCTAAAGAACCTTAAACCTTGATTTACTGGAAAATGACAAATTATGTTCGGAAACGCTAAAATACTTCGATTCTGCTTCTTAGGAGGACACATGCCATTCATAGATTTAGTCAAGCAACTTTATTTTCCTGAACGAAGTGGTGAATTATCAGGCAACATAGTTCAGGTCTCAAAGCTCCCCCCATTCTCTATCCAAACGTTTCTATATTTTCAAAATCGACTGAATGGTAATTGAAATTAATGTTGTTAACATGTTCAATGTAAATAAATAATATCTTACCTGTTTTTTTCGAAAATAAATTCATTAATTATTTGCAAGATATTGTCAAGAATGGCACTAATCCAAAACTCGATTAATTTTTTTATATCAAAATTCTCTCATAATTCTTCATATTGCATAAACTGTTGAATTGTTGAATCAATTACAGTTCATTATCATGAACATCAGTCACGGTCGGATTCGAGGTGGCTAGATTGATAACAATAACAAGACATATGTCATTGGCACGGCTATGAAGATTTCAACGCACTTTTTTCATTGGGCGAATTTATGAATGTAGGGCTTTGAATATTTGAATACGGTGAATCTGTCCTTATTAGTAGTTATTCTTCCTGACTACGTCCCAAGCGATAGGGCTTGTAGCTTCCCTAAGGCCCTAGTCGCAACAATATTTCCTACACAGTTTTTCTTCTGTACATTTTTTCATCGAGAAAAATCCTACTTTTTCATGGTTATTCTGGAAATATGTTCTCAGAATGAATTCACAGTTCGCATGCTTCGTATTGGTATATCGTTTAATTCGTATTCTGTGAGTTAACTTTCTGTTTGGAGATTGTTTATTAATGCGTTAGAAGAGCGAATTGAGTTAGTGAAATTTTACTAGAAAACTGATGATTGTCTATGAGCTGCAGCTAAAATTTTCAATGCAAGGCATCCAGGGAAAAATTATTCTTATACCCATCATCTTGAGTACTTATGCTCAAGCTAATCCTAGCTCCATAACTACCAAAATGAAAATGTAGGTATGTTTTTTAATCTATCATTCAGTTCAGAAGACGATCATTATTATTATTACTCGAAGCTTGGCTGGAGCTTCAGCTGTAGCGTGAGGTCCACACATGAACTCCGCAGAAGTTGAATGTTTGGCGTGGTATTTTTAGCAAACATTTTTTTGTCCACTTTTTCTAGATGATAATTGGAATGGGCACAATAAAATAACAATTTTTGTGCGGCAATTGTCTGATCCGGGCTTTCAAAATTCTGTAGCTGAGAAACTTTGTATTCACCAAACTACTGTCAGAGATGGTCAATATTTTTATTCAATTTCTTAAAATTGCCGAAGCTGTGGTGGAAGCTAAGCAGGTGTGGTCAGAGAGATACCGTTTTCCAAACGCCATCGGTGGGATAGACTGTACACATGACAGGATACGAAAATGCAAAAATTCGGTGATGACTGTATAAATTGAAAAGGATACCCTAGTATTGACATACAGGCAACTTGTAATGTGAAATAAATATTCACTAGTGTAGATTGCAAATGGCCACACTCTGTGAGAATTTTCACAAACTATGACATATACAACATTCTCTTTTAAAACAACACAGAAGAATGTGTGTTATTAGGAGACGATGGCTTTTCTATTTCGCATTGGATTATAACTTCCTGGAGAAATCCTGCAATCCAAAAACAGCAGAAATATGATAAGGTTTCCTGCTGAGAACGTGTAATAATTTATCAATGTTTTTGGCAGTTCAAAGCAAGGATTCCTGTCCGTCAATATAAAATTAGGAGTAAAAAAATACCATCGACGATAATTGCCTGCGTTGTGCTACATAATATCGCAAAACATTTAAGGGATGAAGATTATTTTGAAATCAACGCAAAGTAATGACAACCCGACAACAAATATAATTAGTCGAAGTATCTGATGAAATAAATTTTTTGCACATCTTGCCAATTAGTGGTACTCTATTCGTACTAATATCACGTTTTCCTGTTTTTTTAACTACCTTGTACATTATATCTGTAATATTTTCCAGGGTGGGTTGAACTTTTATGGGAGAATGAGTTTATTCTTATAACTAAGATAAAAAAGTTCTCCATATTTTACCTGGTATTTTTAGCAAGACGGGATTCTTTTTCACATCCAGAATTTCTAATAATAATTTCTCTCAAGGCTTATAGATTATTCGTTCATTGTCTGTCTAACTTCTCTTTTATCTCTGCCTTCAAATTACTATTTTTGTGACAACTGTTTTGTAGTGAGACGTTAAAAATATCTTTATATTGATATATTAAGATGTGTAACCTATCTATCTTATGTTAGTTTGTCATATTTTGGATGTTTTCTTATGGTATTTTTCTCCTATTTTGTTGGGATGGCAGCTCCCTGATGCTGAACAATTAGAGTGTAGGATTTTGCTTGGGAATCGTTTTGGTTGTTGGATTATACTTCTGAGATGTTCGGAGCAGAGATGTTATTCAAAACACGAGACGGTCCTCACTTTGGATGAGTCCAATTTTCGATTTATTGAAGTTTCCAACTCAATTCAACCACAATCTACAAATATTCCTCAATATGGAACGTTTTCTTCATGAAACTTCGTCTTTCGAGTTAAATGTGTCTATATACTCAATTCGTCTAGGCCAGACTTTTCGGTATAAATTTCGAGTATTACTCAATACAGAAAAACATCTAAATTCCGGGAACTACCTAATCGACGAAATTAAAACGCTTGCGACGTCGTCTCATTTGTTATGCAAGTTAAATACGTTTTTTATGGTTCGGCACTCAGCGGCGTAGCTAGGGGATTTTTATCAATCTCGTAACAATACATCATTTGTTGATCATGTATGTTAGGGGTTAACAACATATATTAGTTGAATTAGCTTCAATGTTTCTGCTTCCAGACCGTCATATCCCGAATTTTGTTTTTGTTTTTCAGTTGGTCAACCGTGTTCATTACATCAAGTTCATTTGTTGGTTACAGAAAACATTTATTTAGTTAAATATTTTTCTTAGCTTTATAGTTTGGTTTTTGATGCTAAGTTGTTCACTACATCCACAAAAGATGTATTGAATACATTTCTTATTTCTTTGGAATCATTTGTCAAATTACCATTTTCATTCTCAATATTGATAACTTTATCCACATACAGTGGAGGTAAGATATAACTGGGTAGGTAAATAACTTTCAGTCAACTCCACCAAAAATCGAACTTTGATAACAATCATTATTATTTTATTCCCATTGTAACATTTAACTTTTAGGTAGATCTTCAATCCTTTTCACTGATGATGAAGGATTAATCCTCCGAAACATGTCTGAGCTGATGTAAGTCTTTCGACTACATCGTTATTAAAGATCGATTTTTGATGGAGTTGACTGAAAGTTATTTACCTACCCAATTGATAACTTTATTCCGTTCAGAAAATTTAATTATTACTGTGTTTCAAAGTTTTGTGACATTACTTCAATTTTCCAATCCAATTTTTTTCTTCAATAAAATAATCAACTTCATTTTTCAATTTGTCCTTGTCTGGAGTGTTTTTCCAAATATGGTTTATATTACTTTTTTATAAACGATGGTAATCAGAGATTTTGTTATCCATTTTCCTCTCTCTCTTTTAGTACCTATTCTTTTGATTTTTTTCCACCCAATACAAGCAATTCATTACATTCGATGAAGAATATTTGCACTTTCCATCAAAACGAAGTCGGTGAGAAACAATTTCGTCTAACCACTTTTATATGAAACGAAGGGTTTTTATGTATTCTCCTGTGGTATATGCAAATCTCCCGTGGGACATTAACAGATCGTCGGGAATATAATCGGCTAGTGACTCTCTAGAAAATACCCTCTAGGCGTGTTATTGAGAAGAGTAGAAATCTCGAAGGAGATTGCAACGTCAGGGACGCAATAGCTCCAAGTCAATCGATTAGATATTTGCGGACTGAAAATAAAGCTTTTATCAACATTTGAAGACTGAGATAAAAATAGAAATTGAGCCAGAATTACCCGAGAACATCACAAGATGATGATCTGACGGTAGGAGGTAGGAGATGAGATAGTCAGAGTGAAATGTAGATATAAAGTCAATCATGAGAACATTGATTGGGTTTTCGATGGACTGTTTCGACAAGCAGGATAGGGAGGATTGAGGAAGTGAGTAATTGACTTTCCTTTCACGGTGAAAAGATGGATAATTCATTCGGCTAAATAGCCTTTTCTCAACATGGGTTCCTCGTGATGAATGATTGTCTGTCTTTTTGATTGCAACAATTTTCAGTGCTTTGTCATTGGTATCCTTCGTTGAAATAATCTGCCTTGCGTAGACTGAACTGCTCATCTGCTCGTCCTTGTAAAATACTATACAGTGCGGCTTGTAATATTCTCCCCCTTCTTGTTAACTCTTGAATGGTTTGACGTACAAACATAAAAAAACGTGTGGAGGGTATTACCGATACTACATTGTCATTGCTCGATAAATGGCGCGGATGGCATGGGGGGCCATGTGTTACATTGTTGAAAAGATAATTCAATTATCTTAACAACCATCAAAATTTTTTAGAATTTTGTTTTTACCTTTTTTTTACAATATGCATTTGAAATGTCAGAAATAAGTGCGGATCTGGCGGATCTGAATCCCTTACCCTACCTGACAACGATAACTTCTGAATGGTTTGATGTAAAATAATTAAACGTTTTTTTTTATGTTTGTACGTCAAACTGTTCAAAAAGGGGGGAGGGCATTGAAAGCCGCACTGTATAAAATGTTTTAGAAAGTATCGACTATGAAAATGAATATATATGAGAAAAATATACATCGCTTACTTCTTTATAAGCAAGGATTACTTTTAATGAGCGCATTGTTATGTAATTATGAAAGATATAAAATATCACATAAATGGAAGAAACTACTCTTCGAACAACTTTTGTTTAATTTTTCAGTCACGGACGTCACGGTAGAAATTCCAGAATGAAATTCACTTATTCTTTTCAGACTTGTTACGCTCCAAAGGATCCCGCACTTCTCTTATGGAAAATGGCCTTCGGTTGAATTTCTTGAAATTTCAGTATGTTGTAGTACTCGATCACCTCCTCAAAAGTGTCCATTGACTTAACACTTCTATGACTAGTTTTCGAGATAAGTGGCCATTTTTATTTCATCATTTTGTACGCCATTAGAAGATTCAATTTTTTTCTCTTCTGGCAGTCAATTTTTCATTTATTCCCAATCAGTATTCTGATGCTTGAATAATAATAATAATAATAATAATACTCCCTCATAAACACTCATAGAGTGTATCCAAAGGCATAGCCAGTGCGGGTAGAGGACGGCTATTATTATAATTTGCCGTGGCGCTTCGGGGCGTATTCACTTTTCAGCTGTAGGAAAACCCGGAAAACCTATAGCACCACCCCGGGTGGTCGGCGCGAACTCCAAGCAAGCACCAGACGTCGGGATTGGCATCTAGACAAATTACATCGCCCATCGACTCTTAAGAAATTGAGAAAATTTTTCTCGTTTTCCAGGATTCGAACCTGGTCTAATGCAAGCAGAAGTTTCGTAGGCCGGCATCTAACCGCCTCGCTACCGAGCACCCTTTTTGAGACCCCTTTTTTTCAATTATCTACAGGGTAATCTTCAAAGTTAAATAAGCCTAATCGATTTCCAATATTTTTCAGGCCATCAATAATATTTTTCAGTGAAACATGTATCATAATATGATAAACTAAACTTCATCGAAAATAATTCACGACTTGTAATCTCATACTGGGCGATTCAAAAGTTCTGACCATAAATGTCTTGGTATTTTTGAGTCGTACTGTATATTTCCAAGTGGGTACGATTTCTTTAGAAAATAAATTCTGAATATATACCAATTTGGAAAACTCTAAAGAGTGATTCGAAACTAATAAGCAAAATAAAATTGAAAAATGTGGTTTTCTATTGAAGTCATCCTATATTTTAAATTTTCATCGGTTAAATTCTTTGATTTCACATCAGTTTATCGAGTGATGATATTTCTATCGACATCATCTACTTTACTTATTCACCTTCTGTGGATAATTTTCGAATCATTAGTCGCCAAATTACCAAGTACGCAGATTGTGACAAGAAAACCCTCCAGAAGAAACTCGACTAAAATTATTCGGGACCAAGCACTTGCAATTGGGTCTTTTTGGAAGAACGTTGCACAAATATCTGTCAGATGTAGTTCAATGTCCGTCGTGGTATTAGCCAGGGAAGTAGTTGTTTTCTGACAGATGCTTGCCTTTTATTTTCCACTTGGTGGAAACGCTTAGAAAGGAGGGTACCCCGTATTCTTTCATAAAATTATTGCAACAAATTCAGCAAAACAATTAAAATATCGATAAAAATGTGCAATGTGTACATGTTCCACAATTTGAAATGTATCGAGATAGTATTGGTATTGATGGTAAGCAATAGGGCAAAGTTCCATCTTCTACAAAGGGACCGAAATATATCTTCTTTCTTGACTAATCAGTGGTCGACTATTTCAGGAACATGGACAAAATTTTCTGTCGGAAATCGATTCTCAGCATCAGCAAAAAAATCTAACAATGTTGTTGATGGATATCGAATATTTCGTTCATACTTTACATATCCAAGAAACCACAAAACACTGTCAAGTTCCTAACGTTCTTGATCCGGACTTACTAGTATAGTAATACCCACTAACTGGAGGTTCTTCATTATCTCCTTCATCGTTAAAGTTGATCACTACCCATAACAAATATTTAGTGTTATTCCTAAATCTTGAATGTATTCTGAATAGTAAAAAAATGGGTTCTTCATTAAATTCATCAAATTCCCTCTGTAGCTTATCTTGAGTATATGCCACTGGGAACACGATAAATTCCTGTCAGGTCTTTCAATTGTTGTAAATTCAAGTGAGGAAATTCAGGGACATGCAGATAAGTCAGAAGAACCCACCGACCAAGTCTCAAATGAAGATTTTCAACTGGCTTGAACTATATTCACCCGCTGTGATTTTTTCAGTATTTCTCTGGCCAACTCAGCAGTTCCTGATATGGTTATTGGAGGATGAAATCGATTGATCAAACCACCAGCAATGCGCAGAAAGTCTCCTAAATTATGAGCATGTATCGTTGCCATTATCCCTTCAAAAAATTTAAAAATTGACCCCAGATGACCATTTCTGGACCGAATCCTCGTTATCAAACGTGCTCTATTTGCGTTTGTCGTCGTTAGTTGACGTTGGCCACAGTTGAGAAGGGGCGGCATAAGATTATTGATACCAAGTTGTTCTAAAAGAGATATCGAGTCTTGATACCCTCTAATCACTATCGAAGTTCTTATATCATTGACGTTATTTTCAAGTTCAAAACACAAAATTGAAATGTCGATGTTTTGAGAATCTGATAAATAGGCCCATTATTAGTTGAAATGAAACCATCTTCAGTAGGACTCTGATGATTAGAAATGTTTCATAGCATCGAAATGTGTCGAGAATGTGACGTCATATTCGAACGTTACATAGTACCGATATTTCGAATATGACGTCACATTTCGATTCTATAAAACATTTTTAATCATCAGAGTCCTGGGGCTGGAGCAACATTCTTCTCCAGTTGGAGTGCTCGGTAGCGAGGCGGTTAGAGATAGAAAACTTCCGCTTGCATTTGGCCAGGTTAAAATCCTGAAAAACGAGAAAAAATTTCTCAATTTTTTTGGAATTGTCTAGATGCCAATCCCGACGTCTGGTGCTTGCTTGGAGTGCGTACCAACCATGTACGTGGTAAGTGTGGCGACTGATAATTCAAAAAGTAGCCATTGAAGGTGAATAAAATGGAGGATGTCGATTGAAATATCGTCCCTCGATAAACTGATGTGAAATCAAAGAATTTAACCGATGAAATTTCAAAATATGGAGTGATTTCAATAAAAAACCTTATTTTTCAATTTTATTTTACCAAATTGGTATATATTCAGAATTTACTTTCTAAAGAAATCGGGCCCACTTCGAAATATGAGGAAACAAGTCGTGAATTATTTTCGATCATATTCTGATACATTATTATTAGTAATGTTATATTACTTTGAAGATTACCCTGTAGATAATTGAAAAATAGGTATCATTCGAACATCAGAATACTGTTTGGGATTACATGATTGGTGCCAGAAGAAAAAAAAAATAATCTTTTACAAAATAATGAAATAAAAATGGCCACTTCAAATTTCAACACCCCATATCTCGAAAACTGGTCATAGAATCATGTTGAGTCAATGGACCCTTTTGAGGAGGTGATCGAGTACTACAACATACTAAAATTTCAAGGAATTTAACCGATGACTATTTTCCATAAGAGAAGTGCGCGGTCCTTTATTTCAACAAAATGCAGTCACTATTGCTGAGCCAACTCTGTAATGTCCATCTGTAAACTCTGACTGTCTGTGTCTGTAAACTTCATATTTTTTCGAGAGGCTTGTGTTGAATCATTCCAGAAACGTCGAAGAAATGTCACCGCGCGTCATTTGAAACGGTTCCGAACACTTGGTGGCTCGTCTCATTGTTTCGATGTGATTAGAACATTCTCGAGTGATGATTACATTCATGCATTGTCAACAAGCTGAACTTGATTTGTTCGACACAACGTTCGTTACATCGACCCCTTATTGAAGACGTTTCGTCCCAAAATTGTATTCTTGGAGTGTGGCGATATCTGAAGATTATCCATATCTGCAGATGGATATAACACTCCACAGTTTGCCAGGTCTATAAGATTCTGGTCCAGATAGTATCTCTCAATCTGGTGGGGCTCTTCCAGATATATGTTCATAGAAAGGTTTATCTCGAGTTTGTTTCTTGGTAACCAGGTGTTTCTCTGGGTCTTCTCAACTGTAGTACCACTCCAACTTCTGGGTTGTGTTAGCGAACTTCTTGTAGAATCCTGCAGCGATGCCTCTGGACATCTGAAGATATTCTGCCATCCAGTGCTAGCACGTAATCGTCAGGTACCTTGAAAAGGTCTCGTGGATCCTTTTGAATTACCACATGTTGAACTTTCTGTCCATTTGAGTATAAGGACATGAACTTCTAGAACGTCATCTCATTGTTCATTTGTCTGAGGGGGCGAACTTAGTCGTGATTTCAGGCGTAAGGAGTCAACCCATTGAAATGAACAATCCTAGGTTTACTTTGCGATGGCTGATGGATTCAGTAAAGAAAGTCGTTCATTCTCTTCATGATCCTGTTCCGTTCTTTCCACAAGTTCCGCAACTTTGGTGATAGTCCACGTTACCGTTTGGGGTTGTATAGTCGAATCAGGTCACCAATCTGAAACCATCCAGCATCGGCCTTGGTATCATAGGTCTCCTTCTTTTTGTCGCTGGCCCTTTGAATTCGTTTTTGGATGCCGTTCTTCCTTCATCAGAGTTTGCTGACGTAGTCCTCTTCCGCAGTGTCTTGTGCTGGTGGCGTCCCAAACTTTAGGTCACATGGAAGTCGCAGCTCTCGGCCCATAATAATACTAGCAGGACTTGTTTAGAGAACAAACTTACAAATCGAGCAATAATCACAAAATGTTTATCCTTTTATCGTGAATTGATTATATGGATCTAATCATTTTACAATATCGTCCTACTTTTACTTACGATTTTGACGACTTCAAAACAAAATCCTCTCTCAAACTGAATGACATCCCTTCTTTTTGCAAGAAAACAGAATTCATCGGCATTCTGTTCTTTTGTGAGCAAGTCGAACCCCTTTCCGAAATTGTGTCAGGAACAATGAACGAGCTGTCTACGATGAAGAAACTTCAAAAGACGGCAGCTTGTTAGTAAAGAATACGAACTTGAGATTAACAGAGAAAATCTTAAATAGATTGATTTTACGGAAGGAGATAGTCGAAGTGGAATGGACGTATAAACTTAATAATAACAACATTGATTGAGTTTTCGAGTAACGACTTTCGACTTGGTGTGGATACGGAGGGGGAGGAGAGTAGCACAATTTAATTTTTCGATCAAGGAATAAATCATTTATTCCAATTAAGACTTTACTCAGCTTGAAATATTCACTAGCGATAACATTCTGTACAAGGGTGTGTAGAAAAAGGGGGTAGGAATATGTATCATTTTGATATTCCGCTAAACCAGCAATACAATAAAGGGGGTTCAAAAATTCAGTATCAAGATTTCAGGGGCTTATTTTTCAGGTCAAAATGAGACTTTCTATTCCTACAAATATGTGTCCGCAAATGCTTCGTTACGGAGCGCTGAAGTTCTTTAATTTTTTGAGATATTAAAATCCAATTTGACACACTTGGGTTACGTTTTAGGACTTATATCATCGAGCATCCCGAATGATTGTAAGAATCTATAGGGAGATTTTTTTCATGAAACGAGCCCTGCAACCGTTTTCTAGAAGAAAAAAAATATATTTCTTTGTAATTTGCTCATTAAATTGAAAATTTTGATAAAATGGGGAAAACCTGTTGAACCAATGAAATCAAAAAACGCTACTTGAAGTTTTCCCAAACATTACCTAAGAAACCTTATGACTTTTTTTCAAATGGTGCTGGAAATGCTCCCCTCCTTCTGCGATACAAACCTCCACTCTCCTTATTATAGAGTGCGCGTTTCGAAATTTTAGTAGTGTTTTTACGATTTGAAAGGCATTAATAATTCGTTCAGTAAGAACTTCGTTGGAAGGCACTAGTTTCACAACATAAACTAGGCCCTCTACATGTTTCTACGGAAATAAGTCCAGCGGGTTGCGATCTGGGGACCGTGGGGGCCAAGGAATCGGACCTGTTTTGCCAATCCACCGATTGGGAAACACTATCTAAATAATCACGAACTGTGAGTCGAAAATGAGGAGTGTATGGTCACCGTGCATGAACCATATTTATTGACGAACTTGTAAAGTCACCATTTACGAAAATAAAAGAAATAATCGAACTATCTCCTACTATTCCTGCCCATATGTTTACGCTGAACTATTCCTGTTGTCGAGATTGTCTGATCATGTGTGGATTTTTTAGTTGTTTTTTTGCTTATTTCATAGAAATAGTTTCAGACAAGAATCATTTCATTTCACATTTCATTTATAACTGACATTCAACACTCTCCAACTGACATATTCCACTCTACATAACAACATTTTAATGTATAGGGTGCTACAACACTAGTACCTGAATATGAACGTTTTGGTAATTGACTACTCCGTCGCATGTAAATTGAGCTTCGTCAGTAAAAAAGATACAAAAAAATCCAGGATCCCTAGTACACTTGCACAGTACCTACCCATCTGCAGAACAACTGCAAGCACCATGGAAAATTTTGAGGAAACAAACCTTGGACGTGCAGGATCATTCATCACTCATTTATATCCCATATAGTCCCATATTAGGTATGGAATTGCATTCTGGGATTATTATATATAGCCCAACTTTATTCCAAAGTATATTCGTTATCCAGAAACGGGCTTTGAGATTGATTTTCAAAGTGAAGATGCGTGAATCATGCGAGCCAATTTTCGCTAGTACTCTGTATGAAATTTTCATTTTAGAAACAGCTTGCTTGATGCACAAATGCAGGGAGAAATTCATTAACTCCAGATAAAATCGTTTCACACGCCAGGAGAAAAATAAAAAACTTGCGCTACCTCTTCCCACCAACAGAAAAGAGTTTTTGATTTATAGCAGACAGATTTATAATCATTCACAAAATGAAGTCAGAGATATTTGCGATATTAAACATTTTAGAAAAATAATCAAGACACTTCTGATCGGAAAATGTTTCTACAACTCAGAGGAATATCTTGGGTAAATAATTTTTTCCAATACAGCAGTCTTCTTAATGCAGTAACTTTTCGGGAAAATTGATTAATTGTCCTTTTACACTTGAACAGATCACTTTGAATTACCACTTTTTGTTTTCAGACAGTGGAAGGTTATAATTCCTGAAAAGTTATGTCAAGGAACGAATATGCTCCACAAAAACAAACTTTTAATCAATATCCCATTTCAATGTTGAATAAAGTGAACAATGAGATATAAACCAACTTTCAAATAACGTGAAAAGTTTCGAAACAAATCTAAACGTCACAATGAAAGCCCACTAATTATTTTTTTCATTGCTTCGTTAAAATATTTTAATTGAACTAAGCGAATTTAATTTTGCTCCATAACGATTGTAGATGCGTTAAAATTACAAGAGACAGAAAAATTCATGAATAATACAAGGAATTCATTTCATATTTTAGAATGCACCAGCAACGTAGTTCAAAAAAATATATGGGGGGAAAAAAGATCTGATCCCTGAAAAAATACCTCCCTGCAGATTCTTACAATCAATCACATGGCATGCTGGATGATGAAAAACCCAAAACTCAACCCATGTTTCAAATTTGATCTTGATATCTCAAAAACAGAAAGAGCTAAGTATGGAGGAAAAAATAAAAATATCTTAAATCTCTAAATCGATAACGAAACATTTGCGGACAAATGTTTATAAAAGAAAAGGCTTATTTTGACTTAAAAATACCCTCACTAAAATCTTGGTCCTGAATTTTGAATCATCCTGTATAATAAATACAGAAAAGAAGGCACTCTCATCTGATATTGTTTCTTGGCATGGTTTCCTGTGTTGATCTTCCAGCGTCTGAAAATTAAAATAATGTAAATTTAAAGAAATCTGTATACAAGTACAGATGGACAAATTGATCAACTCTTTCCTATAAGTAACTGCTTTTACGGGACTGTTTCTTGCTTTGATTGAAAAATAATTATATTTGGTCTGTACCTTATCGTATTCTGAATTTGTCCTGAAAGAAATTATTTCAGAAACTTATCGATAAAATTTGATGCTCACTCAACCGGGAATGAAGTTAGCCACATCCACAAAATACACTGAGAAAAATATATAGAAGAATAGAATAAATCGTTATCTATTTCAATACGCGTTATACATGTATTTTGATGGCAGGGAATTATTCTAGGGGTCAAATTTAATGAGGGAGTTGTGATATTATAGTTTGTTAGGCCGTCGGGGGGTGGAAAATAAATCATTCTCTATGGTATTATCCACCACTTCGGACCGCCAGACAAATTATAATTTCACAACTACCGAATCAATTTTGAACCCTAGATTGATTTTCCGTGTTCGAAATTCGTTTACAGCTCGTATTTCCATAGATAATGATTTATTCTCTATATCCACCCCTTTTCCACCCCTTTGGACGGCCTGACAAACTATAATATCACAAGTCCTTCATCAACTTTGGGCTCTAGATTTATTTCCCGCGTTCAAAATACGTGTACAAAGAGTATTAACAGAGATAATGATTTATTTTCCATATCCACCCCTTTTCCACCCCTTCGGACGGCCTGACAAACTATAATTTCGCAACTACCTTATCAACTTTGAACCCTAGATTGATTTCCCGTGTTCAAGATTCGTTTATAACTCGTATTACCATAGGTAATGATTTATTTTCTATATCCACCCCTTTTCCACCCCTTCGGACGGCCTGACAAACTATAATATCACAACTACCCTATCAACTTTGAACCCTAGATTGATTTCCTGTGTTCAAAATTCGTGTACAACGCGTATTACCATAGATAATGATTTATTTTCTATATCCACCTCTTTTCCACCACCTGGACGGCCTAACAAACTATAATATTACAACTCCCTTATTAAATTTGATCCCTAGAATAATTCCCTGCCATCAAAATACATGGACAACGCGTATTAACATAGATAATGATTTATTTTATCCTTCTATATATTTTTCTCAGTGTATTTTGTGGATGTGGCTAGCTTCACTCCCGTCCTTCTCAATCAGTTTATATATAACTGTAACTCATTCAGCATTCAACAGTTCCAAAGTTATGACAAAGCGTTCATATCGAACGACAATGCTTTCAACTTCAACAATTCCACGACTGAAAACTCTCAAACAATAAATATCCACCCTACGATACGTTGAATGAACTTCCAACGTTTTCAAACTTTCGAAAAGTGTTGAGCGCCAAACCTACCTATAAGAAGTGTGAATCGTTGCAGCTGATAACGTGGATATGACCTGCTTCTTTGTAAATGCAAAAAAAAACATTTATATTGGCCATAAGGCATCACACTTCCAGTTTCACGAAAACATATAATATTGGTATCTTCTTCCCGACAACCACTGATTTGAATTCGAGATGATGAGATACTTTTAGACATCACCCGAATTACTTTTTGACAGATTTTCCAAAGGGAACTTGATCGGTATCAAAAGTAAGGGTCTTCCCTAGTCCGCACAAGTCTCTCGAAGACTTCTGAGGATTGCTCGTAAGGGTACAGCCAGTGAACGGAATACATTTATTATTCGTTATTTGAGACCTTTATTGAACATTCTCAAATAAAATGAGTTGCGATTTGTATGGATTATTATATGGAGGTTGTGATTTTTGGAAAGATTTATAACTGTTTTCAGGTGATCCCTGATTACCGTAGATTCCACAAGTGTGTGGTGAAATTTAGAAAAAAATCTTGGTATCATCAGAATATAGATGGAATCCTGAGGTATGGTTTCCGGGCTTTGAGGCCGTGGTCGGTTCACCTCCGTGGAGGCGGTTCCACTGGACGTTTCGCTCACAACTGCGGTGAGCATCTTCAGCATAGCTTTAGTCTTCTCGAAGAGCGACGTAAAACAGATACAACGGTTTGAAATTCTTCGCAATTTATAGTCGCAGCCTGGGTATTTTGATTATTTTGTTTTCCTTGGGGTGACTGGGTTACCTGGCCGGGTGGTATGTTGCAATTGTCTACCTTTCTAATTAATGAGTTGTGATTGTCCCGTCCTACTTGCTCGATTATGTTATATGATTGTTTTGTCTTCGTGTTTTTCAGGGCTGGGTACCAGGCTTTGTTCAGCTTTAATGATTCCACTTTTCTGTTGAAATTATTTCTGTGTTTATGTATATCTATGGCTTCTCTATTGAGGCGGGCATGATAATGTCTTGTTGTTGAGATCACTTCAGTATTTTTAAACGGGATGTCATGTGTACCTTCTCCATGGGCGTGTAATGCCACGGCAGACTTCTCTGTCTGGGCTAGCCTACATTGCCTGTGGTGTTCAGAGATCCTGGTTTTTACGCTGTGGAGGGTGGTACCGATATATACAGACCCGCAAGAGCACGGTAATCGGTATACACCGGGCGTAGCGAGGTGGTCTCGTGGATCTTTCGCTGAACGTAGCAATGAACCAATTTGTCTGGTCGGCTTATAAATGGCTTTGACGTCGTGTCTCGCCAGTACTTTACAAATCCGGTCCGGATCGCGTTATCGCGTTGTTGCCGTCTTCTCGATGCAACTTAGGGTTACTAGCCCTAGCAATTTCTTGCCGGGTGTAACCATTGGCTTGCAAGGCAATATTGAGATGTCTCAGTTCCGATTTCAGATGGGCCGGCTCACAGATGCGTTGCGCTCTGGTGTTTAGAGTTTTTAAAACTGCACGTTTTTGCCCTGGGTGATGATTCGAGTCTTTGTGCAGGTATCTGTCTGTATGGGTAGGTTTTCTGTAGACTTTGTGGCCCAAAGTCCCATCCGGTTTTCTGATGACCAAGACATCCAGGAAAGGCAGTTGTCCATCTCTTTCTTCTTCCACCGTGAGTTGAATCTTAGGGTGTCGGCTGTTAAGGTGGTGAAGAAACCATTCCAGTGCCAACCTCTCGTGTGGCCACACGACAAATGTGTCGTCCACAAAGCGAAACCATGTAGACGGTCGATTTGGCGCTGAATCCAGAGTTTGTCGTTCAAACGTCTCCATATACAAGTTCGCTACTACTGGGCCTGCAAGCAGAGCTTTCCTTCCTTATATCAAAAGATTCACGGACCGGATTGGTAAAGTACTGGCGAGACACGACGTCAAAGCCATTTATAAGCCGACCAGACAAATTGGTTCATTGCTACGTTCAGCGAAAGATCCACGAGATCACCTCGCTACGCCCGGTGTATACCGATTACCGTGCTCTTGCGGTTCTGTATATATCGGTACCACCCTCCACAGCGTAAAAACCAGGATCTCTGAACACCACAGGCAATGTAGGCTAGCCCAGACAGAGAAGTCTGCCGTGGCATTGCACGCCCATGGAGAAGGTACACATGACATCCTGTTTAAAAATATTGAGGTGATCTCAACAACAAAACATTATCATACCCACCTCAATAGAGAAGCCATAGAAATACATAAACACAGAAATAATTTCAACAGAAAATAGGAATCATTAAAGCTGAACAAAGCCTGGTACCCAGCCCTGAAAAACACGAAGACAAAACAATCATATAACATAATCGAGCAGGTAGGACGGGTCAAACACAATTCATTAATTAGAAAGGTAGACAATTGCAACATATCACCCGGCCAGGTAACCCAGTCACTCCAAGGAAAACAAAATAATCAAAATACCCAGGCTGCGACTATAAATTGCGAAGAATTTCAAACCGTTGTATCAGTTTTACGTCACTCTTCGATAAGACTAAAGCTATGCTGAAGATGCTCACCGCAGTTGTGAGCGAAACGTCCAGTGGAACCGCCTCCACTGAGGTGAACCGACCATGGCCTCAAAGCCCGGAAACCATACCTCAGGATTCTATTCCGGCCGTGAAAGCCTTCAGAATATAGATGGAATTCACAGTGCTCTGTTTCAGAGAATATAACTACCGTACATGAAATAAATAAAAGTGGGCCCAGTTTGGATCCCTGGGGTACTCCTTTAGTAACACTGATAAACTGAGATTTTAGATCAATTATGCAGACGTTCCCTTTTCTGTCAATGAGGGAACAATGACATTGATGTTTCGCTGAATATTTCAATTTGGAAACAGTCAATCGTGATTAATTGTATCAAAGTCCTTCGAGAAGTCCATCAACACAAGAGCACTCACTAACTTCTCGTTCATTCCACACCTGTAAAATGTTGTCACAAATTTTCAAGAGTGCTGAAGCAGTGCTGTGTCCTTTCCTGAAACCCGGCAGATTTTTCGGCAAGATCTTATTTTTCTGGATCAATTCATATATTTGTTGACGTTTAATAATAATAGTGAGAATAATGATATTATTTTCTCATAAATACTCGTAGACAAAGGCATAGCCTGTGCGGGTAGAAGACGGCTATTATTATTACTCGCCGTGGCGCCGGTGCGCACTCCAAGCAAGCACCAGACATCGTGATTAGCATCTAGACGATTCACATCGCCTATCGATGAAATTGAGAAAAATTTTCTCATAACCAGAATTCAAACCTGGACAAGTGTTTCAACGGTCAACCGACATCTAACCACTTCGCTAAACCGAAAAAATATCCATCGTTCAGACGAAGGTTCATTATATGTACAGGGTGTTTCAAATTAAGTCGGCACCATTGCCAACTCCATTATTATTGATGCTGCAAATTCGGTTAAATGAGAAAACTAGTAGCATTTTCAATGGCCTTCTCGATGCCGAAAACAAAAAATAATGACAGTCGCGTTTTCAGAATATTTTATAAAATTATATTTCTTTCAATGGAACACCCTTTATTTTTTCATGCATTTCGATTCGTAATCTCATTCTCAACAACAAAGCTCATATCACCTTTCTTCCTAAAGTGGAAGATATGCGACTTGTGTTAAAATATTTATATCTTTCACTAGTACAAAAAATTTCTTTGTTTTGGCGAATAAAACTTCATGATTGTCCAAACACCCAATTTTGGTACTTATACGAATGACAATATTTTGTTACTAACAGCAAAATAAGATAGTAAAATGAAAAAATTGCGCTGGGATGTGAAATCGTGAAACCCGTGATCATCATATCGCACCACTCAATTGACACCACTGAGCTATTTGGTATTAATGTACAAAAAGATGATTTCCATCTTAAAGCCATTCCGCTAGCCGCATTTATTTTGTGAATCAAAATATGTCTGCTGTAATGAAAACTTTGAAGCCGTTTTTGTACAGGGTCACATGAATGTGGTTGGAAAAAATGTGTTTGATTCTATAAAAGTATATATGACAATGTCATAAATTATTGTAACTGTCAACTACTGTTCGAATATTTTTCGAAATGCCGTTTTCCCATCAAGAAAAATGTGATATGTTAGAATCATACTTGGTTTGCCAGAAAAATAGCGTAAGAGCACTCCAACACTAGAGCAATTCGTTCCCCGATCGTGAAATACCTAATCAGCGTTTTTCTGCTGTGCTTCATCGTCGATTCAGGAACAATGAAAAAGTTTTTGAGAAGTGGAGAACTAATAAACGTTTTGTAATATCTGAAGATACAGGTATATCCAAATAATTCCATCAGAGATTTATCTAGAGAAATAGCTGTTCCACTGTCTGGTACTCAACGAATTCTGAAGAAACATAAGATTTCTCCTTATAAGTTAAGACCAGTGCAAACACTAAAACCTGGTGATCCTGAGAGACGATTGGGGTTTTGTCGGTGGTTTATGAATAAATGCAGACAAGATCCAAACTTCTATAGAAATATTAAATGGAGCGATGAGGCTAATTTTTCGAATCGTGGGATGTATGATAGAAAGAATTTTCATTATTGGAGTAGAAATAATCCATTTCTAGTCCATCCCCACAATCCGCAAAGACGATTTAGTATTAATGTTTTGGTTAGAGGCAGAATTATCGGTCATTTTTCTACCATAGTTCTTTGAACGGATCCCGTTACATTAATTTATTAACAACAAGAGTGTTGGAAGAGTTTTTCGATGATCTTGATCTGGAGGCTCGTCAGATGATCTATTTTCAGCAGGATGGAGCATCAGCACATAATGTCAGTGGCGTATAAAGAATGCTGCGAGGCTGTTTTGGAAACAGATGGATTGCTACAAATGGTCCTGTTAAGTGGCCCCCTCGTTCACCTGATATGACACCTCTAGATTTTTATTTTTGGCGATTTCTGAAAAATGAGGTCTACAAAATGAAACATAATAATATAGATAAACTGAAAAATTATATCGAAACTATAATTAATAGAATTGATGGCCGAACTGTGTTGAATGCCAAACGTAGTGTCAATAGAAGGGCCCAAATATGTGTTCAACAAGAGGGCGGTGTTTAAACATTTACTCGATATTTTATAGCGCTTTATCAAATCCGTTTGTTATAAATGTTTCCTATTAATAGAACTGTCTTATTTTCACCTTAACGAAAAAAAGTCAACTGAGATTTGTTTTTGAGAATGTTATTACGAATCGAAATGCATGAAAAAATATAAGGTGTTCCATTGAAAGAAATGTCATTTTATGAAATATTCTGAAAACGCGACAGTCAATTTTTTGTTTGTTTTCGTCATCGAGAAGGCCATTAAAAATGCTACTAGTTTGCCCATTTAACCGAATTCGTAGCATCAATAATAACGGAGTTGGCAATGGTGCCGACTTAATTTGGAACACCCTGTATGTGTTATGGGTAGTATCAAAATAATGGATAGACAGTATCTTAGCATACTCAAAGATATCCCGTCCGCCCAAAAGGTATTCGACTTTATCGATAATATTGTCTCATTAACTTCTTCAGGATCTGCCACTTTGAAATCGAAATTCAAATCTATATCGAACCTTCTAGAATCATAGAAATTAATTCTTCCAGAACAATCTTCATCGTGGTTTTGTACCGTTGATTAAAAAATATTGGTTTATATCATCCGGATCGCAGAGCTGTTGTTTACTGACAGATATTTGCCCCATATTTTCCACATTGTGGGAATGCGTGGAGGAAAGGGTATTTCGACATAGTTGAAATTATTTGCCTCATTTATTTGAAACCCTCCGGCGAACTTTTCGAACTTTGTTCGAATTAGTGGAATAGCAAATAAGGAAAACCTAATACAAATATAGTGGATGTTTGTACTGAAGGAGCCCTCTTAACTATATAATAATTTCATTGACATCCTGAGAGTGTATTTTGAGTACTTCCACAGCCTTCTGTGCCATATCCGATTCTAGTGTCTGTAACTATTTAACTTTTTCCATTTCCAAGAACAGTATAAAAATCAACCCGCTTCCGATTCAAGTTTTCCAATATTGGAAGACGAGTGAAACATCTTTGCTGTAAATAAAGTTTCAAAGAGCCAATCTCGTTATCGATTTCGTGGAAACTACATTACCGATGGGAGAACGCCCGGAAAGATATTTCGCGAAACAAGGATTTCAAACGAAATTAAAGACAGTCGACGGTTGGCATTACCGTAGAGTTCGGTATGGAGGCGTTGATGAGTCGCTCGCAAGTACGAGGTTAGCAAGAGAAGTTAGTTGAACATTTTGCTGAAAATTATACAAAAACTCATTTACGTATTCGCAATAATAGAATATTTCTTTTTACAATGTCCTATGAATTCCTTTCACTTTGCTGAAATCAAGTTGAGGGTTACAAAATATCTGACATCTGGTCTGGAACCATCCTTATGAAAAATGGCTTTCTGTTGAATTCTCTCAATTTTTGGTATGTTGTAGATTGTGAGTTCTTCGCAGAACATGGGTCCAAAAAATTTGGCCGACTAGTTTCCAAAATATAAATTGAAGAGTACAGGGGAAGAATGGTGTTTGTCCCTTTCACCTGAAAATTGAGATGCGAACGCTAGCTGTTGCCTTTTATTGTTACTAGTGCTTGGTCACATCATCACAGGGGAAGAACGATGTTGTCGTGATATATTACTCGAAGAATAAATGCCATACTGGGGAAGAACGATTCCATACCGCGCGCCTGGGGAACAATGGTTCATGTCCAAACAAGTCGTGCACGCTGCCGTAAACTTCAAGTCGGGTGGTCCCGAACGTCTCAGTTCGTAGCGTTGGTTTCTGCTGTTAACATTACGTTCTACTACTATACTTTTTTCTACTGTTTTGAACGCTGTTAATGAGTTCATTATGTGAAGAAGAGCCGGACAATGTTAGGAGTATGGAGTGTTGTGCGTCGAAAAAGCGGAAAAAACGGTAAGAATTACTGAAGTTACCAATAAATTGCGAGTGGCTCGGGGTCCGGATTGCCAATGTAAACAGTACCAGGCTTCAAATTGGTTCCTGAGGCAGAAAAAAATCGCATTTTACGTGAATTCAACCAGCTTGCTGATCACAACAAACAAAGTATATACTTGGGCGGTCTCATCACAGTGCTATCTGTTTTTCGCCGGCGTTCCAGATCAGCTAACGTTGATGACTCTTTTTCACACAGTGCATCCTATTCTTACAGAGTTCGAGTTCTCAATGAAGCAGGTTGTTTAATTGACCAACCTATTTGTAGGAAGGCTTTCGCTTCACTTCATGGAGTTTCATTGGGTCGAGTTCAGCGTATTCAAGAATCACTTACTATGAGTGGGGTAGCTCCAATTGACAAAAGGGGGACCCACAAGAATCGACCTCACAAACTTTCGGACGAAACACTCAATAAAATTCTGGCATTTATACGCTCTCTGAAAGGTAGAAAGTCTCACTATTCCACAAAAAAGACGAGTAAATTTTACTTGGACGCGGAGCTAAATATTGCTAAATTGCATCGACTGTACTCAGACGGTAACCCCAACAACAATGTCTCGTACGAGAAATTCCGTGAAATATTTGAAACGAAATTCAATATTTCCTTTGGATACCCACGTACGGATACGTGTGCCATGTGCGATAAGATGAATGTTGACATTTCCAACCTGAAACAACAACTTTTGGAAGCTTTGGATGACCGTCAAAAAGAAGATTTCTTAAAACAGTTGAAATTGCTTGAAACCGAAAAAACTTTACATTTAAAGAGGAGCGAACAATTTTATTCCCTGAAAAAGAAACAACGACGACTTGCCATGAAGAATAAACATATTGGGTCTATTGCGATTGACTACCAGAAAAACCTTCCAAACATTACATGCAATGACGTTTACTACAAACGTCAATTGAACTTCATCAGTTTCAATATACATACATTATCTACGTCTCAAGCACTGTTCTATACTTATGACGAATCCGTAGCGAAAAAAGGAGGTGACGATGTACGGTTTACCATTTCGTATACAAGATTTTGGCTCCAGAAGTTCGAGAGCTCAATATCTTTTGTGATTCTTGTTCCGGAGAAAACAAAAACTATACGATGGTAAGGTTGTTTTACCATCTCGTAAATGAGGAGCACCGCCTTGATCAAGTAACTATTCATTTTCCCATAAGGGGACACTCGTATCTAGAATGCGACAGAGATATGGCCCTAATCAATCAAAAGGCTTATACAGAAGTACCTGACGATTGGCGAGAGATTATTTGAGACATCATGGTAAAACCTACTCTATTTACAGTAATTGACTGTGGCCAAGAATTAGAATTTGTAAACTGGACAGAGCACCTATCTAGATATTACCAAAATAAATGTCCGTTTCCAACTAGGCCTATAAGAATCCTACAAATAAAAAATGAAGAGCATTACATTTCTTTCAAAAACACATTCTTTGGCAACTTAACTCCTACCTCGATCACCGAACCACCCACAGTTCAAGGAACTTCTGCAGCCGGAGCTACATGGGGGAAGGGAAGATTGAAAAAAATCAAAAACGAACGCAAGAAAATCCACCCTCCCAAAAAAATATTTCGAGAAAAATTATTGTTCCCAAGAAAAACCTGTACACCACACCTATTCCTATTCAGGCTGCCAAATACCAGATTTGCAGTTTCTGAAAACCTTCTTGGAAAAACCAGCATCCCGGAAATTTTATGAAAACCTCACCACTGTGGAAGTAGCAAAACAAAGCTCCACAAACAGAAGGAACACCGTAGGGCATGACGAGGAGACAGAAGACGGGAATTTCAGTGACGAAGTGCTCGTTGGTGATGAATTGTAGGGAATAATGGTTATATTCCATACCGTTATAAACATTTTAATTTTTTTATTATAAAACAATCAAAAATTTTAGTTCATTTTATGTATACAATTTAATAAAGAGTTAATGCATTTGTACATATTTTTATTTTTTTAATTTTGTTCCAACCCTTCCCCCAGAATGTTTTCAGACCTTAAATTTGTCTATTCTCAAAATCAGCTTTTTTGGACATGTATCATTCTTCCCCTGTGGTCTTCAATTGTCAAAGTTGAAGAGGGAAGCTTTCCGCTCAAAATTTTTATCAACTTTGAGGATTGACAAAACTGATATTTATGGACGGTACAATGTCACCTTGATCTCGTATTCATTATAATTTTTCGTTTTGTGCTCTACAACGGGGTAAACAAACAAAAATTCAATTCGATTAATTTTAATCGAACCAGTTTGAGTTCTCTGATGAAATTGAAGACTCAATCCAGTATAGATCCCTTAATCTTGATTGAATCAGAAGAACTGATTTTTTTATAAATGATGGTTCGAAAATGGAGTTATGCCAACACTTCATTCTTTAGTTCAGATAAGGGAGAGCATGTCATATATTCATCAAACATTCTTTAATGTTGAGAACGTCGCATAGTCATTTGTTGTATACAGGGTCAGTAAAAAGAAACTCTCCAAGTAGTTTTTTTAAAATAATGTATTTTTTGAACGAATACCCTGTCGGAATAATGAAATGCACCGTTTGAGGAATCTGAGATATTATATTCATATGCTGATATTAATCAGCTGGACATTGTATAAAAAATAATAAAAATTAACAAACCTATTTTTTTCGAAATACAGGGTTTTCATTGAAATTCATTTTTATAAGAAACTTGGACTGTTCATTTCTACTCATCCCGTATATATGAAATGACTATGCGACGTTCTCAATTTTCAAGAATGATATACAGGGTGTTAGGTAAATACGTGTCCAAACATGAAGTGGTGATTTTTTGAGTGATTATAAGACGAAAATTCCGTATAAACATTAGTCCAGTAATGCTTCGTTTTCAAGATACAGGATGTCAAAATTTTCAAAAGAAATCGTCGTTTTTGTATTACTATTATTATTATTGCTTTGTTTTTGATAAAAATTCTAAAACTCGGATAGAATATTTATATGGAAAAATAACAGTAACACCCCAGTTTTCGATGGTTTAGTAGTTGAAATGTTTTATTGTGTTGTCCCAGGATCTTACATAAAAGATATATTTAAATTTTTTCTCAAAAACAAACGAACAAAATACGAAAAAAATTCTAGATATAAAAAAGTTATAATTTTAGTTGCTCAATGTGAAACAAATACAAAAATTGCAAAAAAATCAGTAGCACATATTTTTTCTGTAAATTTTTTTATAGTTATAGTACCTTCTGGGACGCCATTAGATATGAAACTTTTGATATAGTTAGGGCTAAATCAGCCCTTTACAACCCTTAATCACACTGCCAAATTTCAATAAAATCGGTTGAAGGATTATTAAGTTATTTACGAACAAAACGATTTCTGTTAATTTTGACACCCTGTATCTTAAAAGAGAAGCATTACCAGACCTATGTTTATATGAACTTCTAGTCTTAGAATCATTGAAAGAATCACTCCTTCTAGTTTGGCCACGTACTTAAATAACACCCTGTATAAATGACATGTTCTTCCCTATTTAAACTAAAAAACGAGTAGTTAGCTCACCCCTGTAAAAAAATTATGTCAGTTTTAAATTTGATCAATATTGAGGGAGTTCATCCAGAATTGAAAATTTAATTATCATCGGATTACCCGTACTGGTTGGTTTAAAATTAATTGAATTGGATTTTTGTTTGTTTGCCCTGTTGTAGAGCACAAAACGAAAAAGTATAATGGATACAAGATAAAGGTGACATTGTACTGACATTGAGGCATTGTATTCCCATAATAATGTGAATTCTCAAAATTGTTAAAAATTCTGAGCTAAAAGCTTCACTTTTCAACTTTGACATCCTGTATTTCAAAAACTAGTTGACCGTTTTATTGTGCCCAATGACACTTTCGCCGAAGAACTCAAAAATCTACAACATATCAAACTCAGCGAATTTAACCGAAAGTCATTTTCATTACACGCTTTTATTCAGCTTCACACCTATATGTAAGTTTGTAACCGACTCCTTTTGACTCGATATTGATGCACTTTAAACTGACAAATATAATCGAAACTTTGTACACTTATAAAGAATAGGTGACAATACAATAATAATTTGATGAGTTTGTCTCAATATCCTGATCAGGATCGCCAGAATTAAATAATTTGGCTCTCATATACTCTGTGTTGGCGCCTTCGCCAGAATTTTAAATAATCTGCGTCGTGGAATATCTTTCAAATCGAAGTCCAAAACTGTTGACATAGCTCTGGATATTAATGACTGAGACAATTACTACAGGTAATAATAGTAAACACAGGAAGAGGATGTCAGAGCATCTGTTGAAGAAAAGTACTGAAGCCAGTACTGCGAAGATAAAATGATTTAAGTATCGAGTCACATTGAATTAAAAAGTAAGGAATATTTGTTTTTATGGGCAGAACATAATAATAAATGAAAAATATTAGTATCACTGTGAAAAATGCGTGGGGTCCTCGATATACAAAAATATGAAACAATATTTTCCATTTATTATTGTTTTCTGCCTATATAAACAATTATTTTTTACTTTTTAATTCAATGTGTTATAAAAAAGTGTTTTTGAGCTTTTTTAACTATATTTGTGTGATATTTTAGACAATGGAAATGTATCACATCATCATGTGAAACATGCACTTGTGCGTTGTCACACATACAGTGTGACACAGACTCATGGTACCCTAGATATATGCCTAAAATATGATTTATTGGATAAATTTTTGATTAGCTTCTGAGGGGTTTCTCTAAGGAAACCTGAGAGATTCGTTACAAAAAAAAACTCACTTTTAATTTGATTGATGAGGTAATTTCAAGATTTTCAAGGCTCTCTAGATCTAAAAATGAAATTAATGTTCTGACATAAATTATCAGCTAAAATATCATTTGACTCAAAAATTATAGAGATAATGTAACGATTTTATAGCCGGGCCTGACGGCTTGTATTCGGATAATCGAGCTCGGCTTGTTGAAAATGCATGACGTCAATCACTGCTCTAATTACTTCAAATATAAACGAGAACCATGTGAGGAACATCTAGAAGTGTCATCGAGTGTTCTGAACCATTCTAAATGACGGCGACATGTATCGACGGTATAAATACAGGAATCTTGAGCAGTGTATGACAGTTCATAGTTTACGACTAGTTAGTAATAATCAGAATTTGAAAATAGTTACAGTTGGCTTAGCAATGGTGACTGTATTTTGTCGAATTAAATTAGAAAATATATGTTATACAAGTCTTAAATAAGTAAGCAGATTATACTTAGGTGCATTTTTCCATTTTTCCGTATTTTCATACATGTGCTGGGTGTTCTTTGTTACTTATTTTTATATATATTCTCGTCTTCCCAGAATATCATGGATAATATTATAACATCCAGGAGATAGACTGAAACACGAGTCGAAAATGGTGGCATGGTGTTCAGAGAAAGTCGATGAGAGATATTGAATATGTATCACCAAGAAGATTCGTAACAGCAAGGTGGAAGTATTTTTGGGAAACTACATTTTGTCGAGATGAAAAGTTTGTGTAACTCATTCCTTGTGCGTTAGAAGTATAATCATTTCGATTTTTTTTCTGTAATTTTTAAGTCAAACAATTTTTGATTCAAAGAATATCCCTCATTAATACTTTCGGCCATTCCTCATCATTTTCAGTAAAATAAATTGCGGCATTTAAAGAAAGTTAGTATTTGTATTCTTTTCAAATATCCGCAAACATTTTTACCTTACTTCATTCAGGATAAGAACATCTTTTCATTTCTTGGTACTGAAGTATTCCAATCTTTCATCTGAAAACTTCATCAAATGTAGGTAATGAATACTTACAAAATAGGTAATTTATCTCCATCCCCCATTTTCTTTTCTGTTCGTCTTCAGATGAATAACTGAAATACCTTTCGTTCTTCCGGTTATATTTTACCCAAGAGAGATCCAGACACGTTAATTAATCAAAAGCGGAGGAAGGATAAATTCACCTGGAACGGCTCTTTTCTGGCTCTTTCAATTCGCTGGAGATCATTTGAATAAAGAGGTTGGCAGTGTCAATTCAGCTTGATAGAGAAATATTTCTTGAAACACTCTTCGCTTGCTCGTTCAATTCATATAATATTCACTTTTATATCATAATGATACGATTTTTTTATTAGATTATTCTGTTTGTTTAAAAATTAAAAATTGCTGGAAGGACAATCGAGTCTACAAGTTCAAATCAACTAATATCATACGAAGGAATTTGGTTATCAATACAGCAGCCTTTCGCGAATTTCATATACCTTAGAATTTTCGTTGGCAAACATTTGAAAGCAAATTGAAGAGTTGGTAATTTGTGATAGAATGAGCTGTTAGTTTTTCTTTTCAGACTTTATTGTCATTAAGATAGGATCTTATGGACAAAGCTTGCGTTTAATGAATATATTGTAATTAAAAAAGTATAAACATATAAAAACCGTTAGTACTTCTATAATGAAGTAAAGGTACAGTTAATAGTCGATTTTATAACCAGCACCTTTAAAATAGTCAGTTATGAGAAAACTCCTTTGAAATAGTCAGTTTTGTTTAAAGGGAATATAAATAAATGATATATCTTTGGATTCACCGAAGACTTTTTAAAAAGAAACTTTGTTTTCGTTAAATTAATTTATTGAGAGAACAATTTAATTTTGTATCATACAATAAACTGTGAGAAAAATTGATATGAACGTTAAATTGAACAGTTACTCGATCATGAACGGGAAACTGAATACGAGTGCATCCGGTTCCTCTTCTTTTATAATTTCCCACTTGTTCACTATAAAAATGCTGAATCCAAGGTTTTGGAGTTGACACCGATATTCCTGCTGACTCCAAGGTTAAACAGGACATGCGATCTGAATACGCAAGGTCTACGGCGTAATACTGGAAAAAGGGCTATTGTCTATTTTGATATAACATAGATATACAGGGTGTTAGGTAAACTTGCGGAAAGAATTCAAGGCGTTATTCCATGACCAATTCTAAGAATATTTGGTTCTATGATGATTTTGAAAAACCCCGTTGTTTCGAAGATACAAGGCGAACAAAATTTACGACATAATAGACATTTTATTATCCAAAAGTACATGTAAAGTTGCTTAATCTGAAATAAATGTTCGAAATATCTTCCTCCAACCTGGATACAAGCATTCAATCTTCTTGTCATGGACTGCCGAATTCTTTCAAACACACTAGAGACGTTTTCAATTGAGTTACACCCAGCAATTATCCGATTTCAGAAATTATCCAAATTCGCCAAAAGACTAGCATAAACTTATGACTTCAGATATCCCCAGAGGGAATAATCTAGAGTGTTTGAGTCCGAGGATCGAGCAGGCCATGCGTGTGGCCTACCTCGACCAATCCAGCTATCTCCGTATGCTGCTGTTCGAAAATCATATTTTTTGTACATACTTTTCACCAAAAATATTTGGTAAAAATTAACAATTATTGATAATCTCAAATTTGACAGTTCAGATTTTGAAACGTGCCAGCATTACTTTGCGCTATACATGTGTGTTACTGTCGAAACAAAATAAAAATACTTTTGTACCTATTTAATTAGTTATTTACATTTTATTGTGTCACTTTATGACTTGAATCTGTGTACAATACCCAAATTTTTTTGGAATTCTTCTATTACTTCTTCCCTCTTTGGTGGTGGAAAATCAGGCAAATTATCACTCGATATTAAATGTCTGTGTTTGATAACATATAAGCAATATTTTGGAGTGATTTTAATCATTCTTTCCCTGGGAATGTATTTGTTTGAAATGTTGAACAAACCACTTTTCGACAGATGATGGTCGAAGCTATTAGCGCAGTTAAGTATATTAAACTCGAATGTCGTACTAACAATTACATGAGTTATACTTTTGAAAACTCTCCATTATCAGATAATTATTATGTACAATAAATTTATTGAAGACAAATTGCTCTTTTGATTCAAATAATCATTTGTTCATTTAAAAAAAATTGAATTTTACCACCTTTAGAGGCCTATTCTGTAACGCATAACTATGTCGTTAGAGAACGATAATCGGTAATTAACGATATTTGCAATTCTGTAGCTTAATATCGTTATTCATCGTTTGTATACGACGTCGACGGAGGTATCTTTATATTGTCGTTGGTGGATATCAAACATGATTGAATTCACAGAATATATTGGTATAGGTGATTATTTGAAATTTGAATTAGAAACTAAATATTTGGAAAGAGGAAAGAAAGAGTGGTTAGTACAAATTTTGGCATATTTAAAAGTGGTGCGATTGTTCAATAAAAAATTAATAACCAGAGACAACTAGTACAGCTAGTTAGAGGAGATATATTGCGCAGGTGGAATACATGAATACTACGATATTCTCAGCACTTATTATACGAACGTTCAAAAATGATCTGTAAAACTATTTTAGACACCATCGATAGCGAATACTGAGGGACACAAGCAACCCGTTTGAGTTATCACATATTTTTCATCGCCAAATGTTCAGATCGAATAAAGAGGCAGCACAATAATTATTCAATGAAGTTGTGGTGTTCATGTTGCCAGCACAAAGAAACACAGGAACAGCTCCTGTTATCAGGGTGAGATGAAAACAGATGCCATATTTCGAGTGTGTCATTTGTATGTTCACAGTTTTTTTTAGCACATTATTATTTCTGGCGCATGCCAGCTACCAGAAGCCTATAGGATCAGACAGACACAACATCAGTTCTTCTCAACCGAATGTCAGCAGATCTGTTCGTAAGGTTGTTGATATGGCTTTATAACAAGTAGCATGCGCTTGCAATTATGTGTCCATGAGGAACGTTGCACAAATAGAAGACATATATACTTCAATATCCGTAGGGGGAAGTAGTTGTTTTCTGTCAGATATTTGCCTTAATTTCCACTGTGTGTTTTCGGTATTACGAAATATTTGTTTCGTAGAATTGAACTCTCCTATATACACACTCGAACTTTGTTCGTTTTATTATAGTGAATAATCTTGCTCAGAGATATGTGAAATTTCCACAGACCGCAAATCAGAAGAGGCTTTCAGACTCAACATTCGTTCATTAATGTAACCTCTGAAATTAAATAAAAAAATCAGAGTGATAATCAAATTGGTCTGATTTCAAATATAAATTTCAGTTGATGAGAAGTATTGCTTGAACTCTCATTCTGTTTACCTTCACCTTCACATTCTCTATACAAACCGGGGATCACAGACCTTGTAAACACTCAATCAATTAGTCTTAGCTATTTTAAGTCCTTTGATACTTCCAAATCAACGTAATTCTTCGGCTCAAAAAGGATTCCACTGATCACGGCAGTTTAATGGCTCTTGCTTTCCGCTATGCATTCGTCGCAAACGACAAAAGCAAATAGAAGCCGTTTCCAGTACGAGCAAATAAACCCAAGTGGATACCGTTCCGATATTTTGGCGAAGTAGCCGGGAAACAAGAATTATTTCTTTGATATAACCTTGAAAGGTCTGGGCTGTTTTCAAATTAAACAGAAACAGCACTACAATAGATAAGACTTGTTACTCTTTCACGTATAAACTACTCAATTGATTGTACTTGGTTTATACAGGGTGGTACTGAATTCATGTAAAAAAAACAAGTAGATTTCTTATAAATTTTTATGGATTCGTCCCTTAAAACAAAGTCTCGATCCAACTCCCTAGGAGGTACCATTCTTGAAAGGATTAAAGTGAACTTGTAGTCGGAAGTAATATGACAACACAACTCGAAAACAGGCAACTGAACTTTTCGTATTTGAATTCTAATTGAAAATAAAGTGTATATTAATATTTTTAAATCACAAAATTAAACCCTATAATAAATATCTGACATGAAATAAAAAAAGAGTTGTAAGTTAATTTCGTCCGCTATAGCATGAAAGAAATTGATTTACTTACATCCAAATTCAAAGTTTCTACATTACCTCTGGTTTTTATGCTGGGAATCGCACGTTAAAAGGAAAGACCTCGTTAATCCTTGGCTCGCACAAGTTCCAACTTCTGAGGGCTGCCGTTCTTTGGGGGACGACACCTAGTTAACGGAAAAAACAATTTTAACAATTTTTTAACAATTTTTTACAATGTTCTCTCTTCCTTCTATTAGTAATATTACAAAGAATTTCCCCGATTTGTTTTTCTATACAGCTTGGTTCTTGAAATACAGGGTGATCATAAAACATTTCTTTCAATGTTTTTTCGAGTTTACTTCGACATTTTCGACAATAATCATTTCCGATTGGGCAAGCATAATCTATTCATTAGTGCGCACGAAACACTATCATTGATTTCTCAAATAACCCGTAGGGCTACAAATCGATAAGTCAAAGCAACTGCTAGAAATGACCACAGCCATCTTTAATGCACGCGTTTGTGCACCTTACCATAGACTGGCAGACGCGCTGACAAATTCTAGAAGTGTTTCTTATAATGGTGCCATGACTCCTGTATGCGAGTTCTTGGGTATTCTGCTCTTCGAACTGGAGGTCCATACTGGGAAAAAAATCAAGTGGATTCATATCAAGTGACTTCGGTGGCCAAAGCTACTGGTAATTTTCTTCCAAATACCAGCATGCAACCAAGCTGAAGTGTGCCGGAGCACCATCATGTATAAACGGAATTCGATTTTTTTTATGAGTATAAAATAAATTTTATAAATGATCGGTTATGGTCACCATTGAGTCTAGGAGGCAGGAAATGAGACCCAATGAGAAAATTGCCTACAATCCAAGCCAAACGTTTGGATTCTCTTCAGCCCACACATAATTGTTGTGAAAATTGATAATAGCTTCACGGGAAAAACAGGCCTCATCGGTGAATGAAACTTATGATAAAAACTATGGATTTCTCACAAATTTATTTTGAATCCAGGTGCTCAAGACTAGTTAGTCACCGTATCGAAAATCCCTTGGCAGAAAAGCTTGAACATACTATATGTGATAGGGGTAAAAAATGATCTTTCAAAACTTGCCATATCAATAGGTACATGTTTAAATTCAACTGTGCCGCAATTTTTCTTGTATTGGTGCTTGGATTATTTTGCTCTATTTCGTTAAGGACAGCTACATCTATCTGAACTGTCCGAACTGTCCTAGGTCTTCCAACTTGAAAGTTCCTGTTTCACGAAGAAGTGCATGTTTGCCATTTCTAAATTTGTGTATTCAACTATTTTATGCAAACAATAAATCTGCTCTGCATGCACTAAGGAAAAACTGAAAATAAGACACCTTCTCATCAAGCTCGATAACTGTTAACTTGTTGATATTTAAATAAATAAATTGATATGAAGGCTCATTTTGATATTTTTATGAAAAATTGTCTTTCGATTCTTCAAAATTAATTACAAAGTCTAGCATTTTGGACTGGTTTGTGGTAGACTATTCAGTACGCCACTGGTCAACGCATGGAAGATACACGAAATTTGTAAAGAGAAACGTGGTTTATTTTCATTGTACTCGGTAAATATAATTTACATATTTTCCTTGGCAACAATCTTTTACAGGTAAGGGCTACGTCTTCCTCAGCCCGTACAAGCTGAGAAATGTGCGTAGAGGTGCAGCCGGTTGACAAAAATGGCAATTTTTTAACAATTTTTTCTTAAGCATATGAACAACAACGTTAGCCATTCCACCAACAGAAGTTGATGGCTTCAAATGCTGGTGATTATGGCCACCGTAAATTTTGTTAATGGTTTTTGAGGATGTAAGAAGGAGCAAACGACCTTCCTACATATTGTACTATCCACGGATGAGGCACGTTTATGGCCATATTTTTTGAAAGATTCAACATCTTGTCTCAAGTTGAACTTCAAGACACATCTTGAAAAACTGTTCACTTTGAAATAATGTGAAAAATTCACTTTTCTAAAGAATACACGAATAAAAATATAACAACTACGCCACTGCTTGACGAAAATAAAATATTATAACATCACATTTTCACATTAATAACCCCAGTTTTGAAAAAATCGGACTTTCAACACCCTGTATCTCAGAGGCGATGCATTTTAGGATGTACATTGATAGAAACTCACCCTGTATATAAAACTTCTCGGTCAGACGTAATTTTGAATAATAGATTTTCATTTTCAGGTCTCGGCGTTCGTCAGGGACAGCTTCTGCGGCTGCCCCCCAGACTCGGAATCTTAATCCAGGAGGTGAGAAAACTCATTTTCATTTTATCCAATAACAATGTCATGAAATTGTAATTTATAAAATGCCGGTAATCCTGGATGCGGAAAACTCGGGCGTGTTGACCCAAATTCCTAAAGAGATGAGAAATTTCCGTTTTATTGTGATTGTGTAATTTGAAAAGACGTAACTCACGTAACCGAGGCAAATGGGGAATTTATGAAACTTTGCATACTCTTTCGAACATTGCTGACAGCTCTTCCTCATAGTGGGTGTAACCGGGAGGAGGAAATTGTAGGAGATGATTCAACGGTCGTATGGGGCCGTACCAGTTTTCTGTTCGATGCTTTTCGATTCCTACTTACTGTACCATACAAGGTATAATTTCTGTTCAGATTCACCGCTTCAAGTTATGAAATTTATAATTTCTGAGCACAAAAAAACAATCTATTTTAAATAATTTTTGTTTTGTTTTTTAAACATTGATAGGGGTGGAGTTCGATCCCGCGTACTACCAATGTCATGTGGAATGATAGCTTATTAAGATTACATATAATCCATAAAAACGGAAATAGACTATGATTTAAATCTCAGTAACGATTTTATGAAGAATCTACCTAGATAGGAAATAATTTCACAGAAATGGAAATGAGTTGAAAAATACAATGCCAATTTTCATCAAAAACGAATTATCCTAGAATCAGAAATGATCACATCCGACTTTTGAAGAACCCAAATTTGATAAACTGAAAAATCACAAGACGGTATATCTGTAATGCCATAAAATGAGAATAAACACAAATGTGAAGACATATATTTGATCAACCCGTCAAATTACAGAAACAATATCTCATAAAAATGATAAAATATAATAACAGAACATTGTAAGTCTGCAAAGCGTAATATTCGAAAGTCAGGACCTATCAGATGAATAAATGCTAATACCGAAAATGAAAGAACCGAATATTTTCAGATATAAGAGAGGTTTTAGCGTAGGGAAACGCCGGTTCATCTATTCTCTCAGAGATAGCGTAGCGTGCAGTTAATATACCTGAATAAATTCTCATGTCCCCATTTAATTCCTTCTCATTTCTGTGTCACCACCTGATATTACTAAAATGCTAAGGCTCACATTAAATTTTATCACCAGTATAAGGTAAAACGAAAATAATATGATTTCATTGTCAATTTGTGACAGCATTTGCGCTCTAGAGCGAAAATATTTCGAAAACGCTCGCTTCTCCAACGTATTTCTGCATGATGATTGATGATAGTGACAGTGAATTATCAAGCACTCCTCCTTATGTAGCAGAAAGTGCAAAAATTGTTACTTTGAATCTCCTAGCAGAGAAATCAAGGAAGAAATATGAATCACAATACGGTAAATTCATGACGTGATTTCCAATATTCGGGGGATTTAATGTTAGATGGATCTGCTGATCGTCCATCAGGTTCAGGAATAATAATTAAAGAGTGTCACAATTGTACATTCAATTTTAGTATAGTCAATGATAAATTAAATTAATAATAATCTGGAATTTATAAACTGTGTTCGATATTCGAGTTAAAATGAAAGTTTCTTATAATGTGATGTACTTTTGTTGAATAAAGCATCTGGTGTTTCTTCTTCTGAAAACTGCGTTTGTAGAAAAAATCTTGTGTGTATTTCGAGCACAAAGTGTCATTGTCGCTCTCCAAAGATTGTAGCGCTCCGCTTCGCGTCGCGCAGTAACTCTCTTTGTCAAGCGACAATATATCACTTTGCGCTCTTAATACACAAATAGCTATTGCATTTCAAAATAATTATTCAAGATAGACGAAGTCACTTGAAATGCTTCTGAGCCAGCCTCTTATATTTTCTTGCACAATAGCACAATATCATCGATATTAGTTGGTGAAATTATCGCGTATATGGTCGTAAGAATAATAGGATACATTAATTGTGCGAAAGTGATTTTTACACTAGTGGGATTGTCGCACTCGGCGTGCGTTTCGTGCTACAATAGTTTCCATTCGTTTGGAAAATGTAACTTTTTGCTCCCGTAATGTTATATACTATTTAATGCGCTTGTAGAAAAAATCTTGACCAAACTTATACGGAAAGGTACTCTCCCGCACTCGACTGCTTAACCAAACTACGATTTGCTACTCTTTCCGTAGTTGTTACGATAATAACTATTATTGAATTGAGCTCGAAAAACTCTCGTATACAAATTATCAGAAAAATACTCTAAATAGTTTTCCATATAATTATTACATATCGACTCTGCTCATCGTGCTATACCCTTCAGGATGTGGCAGAAGATGGACTTTCAATTATAAAATGCAGTGATAGACTCTGAATTGGTTAGCATTGGTCTCAACCTACCTCAACCAAATAGTTTTTAATGTGTTGACCATTTCAGTTTTTATTCTGAAGCATATTCTTACAGGTAAATTACCTAATTTTTCCTGCAAGCGTGCGTGATTCACCCTATACCCGCACGCAATTTAGTTTGAGAGGAGTAATTTTCCCGCACTAGTGCAGGAAAAATTTTACTAAACGCTAAAGTCACTTCCAGTGAGTTATTCCCGCACTAGGACAGGAACATTTTTGCCGGCACGCGAAAGTTTGTTCAAGAGCTCTACAATTTTTTTTAAAGCGCTTTCCGAAAATATATCGGTCCTAACTCATACGGAAAGGTACTCTCCCGCACTTGACTGCTTACCCGAACTCCGCTTTGCGTCGTTCGGGTACCGGCAGTCGCATGTGGGAATAGTACTCTTTCCGTTCTTGTTAGGATAATAACTATTGCCTACAAGCATACGTGATTCACCCTATTCCTGCGAGCAATTTAGTTTGAGAGGTATCATTTGAGTTTTTTCCGGACTACTGCGGATGAGTTTTTCCCGCACGCGAAAGTTTGTTTAAGAGTGCTACATAAGAGGTTTTAATGCGCTTGTAGAAAAATTCTTGATCCTAACTCATACCGAAAGGTCCCTAGTGAAAGGTAACTATATTGCCTGATTGAGTTTGCAGGGCGAGTTCTAAAATCAACCCGTTACAAACTCTAGGTACTGCTATAAATCCAATTTCATATTAGTCATTCATTTTTTATTGCGTGATTCATGTGGTAATCAAAGTTGAGATATGAGTTCAAATATAGCCATTGAGACATTGGTCAAAACAAGTATGTGATTATCTATTTTGATATCAACAGATGCTGCATATCTATTAGTAGAAATTTTATGTGAAATAACTTGAGATTTAGAATGATTGATCTCCGTACAATATACAGGGTGTTTCAAAATTCATTTTCAAGATTTTAGGGGCATAATTTTCAGGTCAGAATAAGAATTTTTTCCATAATCATCTTTCCGCAAACGCTCCTTTACCGATCCACAGAGAATTGAAGTTTGAAGATTCACACGCGACAGGGTAGTGAATTACCACAACGTTCATATTTGGATATGAGAAAATCCACACATGATCAGAAAATTTCGAGACTATAAACAGTTCAGCGTAAACAATATGGACAAAAATAGCAAGAGATACTTCAATTGGTGTTTATATCTTATTGCGAATTTTAAATGGTGACACATATTTGAACTTCCTACAGAACGAATTGCTTGCAACAAATTTGGTTTATACACGAGGCCCCCCTTCATTTTTTTGTCACCAATCGCGATCATTAAGATACAGCGTTTCCCAATTGGTGGATTGGCAGAGCAGTTCCAATTGCTTTGCCCCGACGGTGCACAGATTGCAACCCGCTAGGCTTCTTTTTACATGTAGAGGGCTTAGTTTGAGGTGCAGAACCAGTGTCTTCCGTCGAAGTTTTTACTGAACGAATCTGGATGCCTTCCGAACCCTAAGAAACACTCCCTGAATTTTGGGACAGTACTTACGATAGTCTATGAAAAGAAGAGTGGAGGGTTGCATCGCATCGTTGAAAAAGGAGGGCACATTTTATTAGGTTTCTCATTTTTTAGCTAATGTTCAAGATAACTAAGTAGTGTTTTCATTGTGATGATAGGTTTTTCCCATTTGTTAAACATTTTGATTGAATTTAGAGAATTACAAAAAATTTATTTCATTTATTATTTAAGTATTTTGTTGAAATGTTTTTACGTAATGAAGAATGTAAATACCCTATTTCCATTGATATTTGCCTAATTGGTAAACTTCCAAAGTTCTTTCCTGAAGACTGATTGTCGCCTCCTCAATTCCCTCAGCCCCCCTTCAGAGAATTTCATAGACTCAAGGTTAGCCGTTAGGGAGCTTCTCTCCGCCTTTTCCGGGGTTGGTTCGAAACAATTTACCTCTGCAGAAGTCAATAAGTGCATGATTGTCTCTCACATAAATAAATGAGTGTACCCTATCAGGATTGCGATCGTAAATCAACTTACCTCCCAGTCCTTCTAGTCCTCTCACATGTCCCTTGAATGTCCAAGGTTCTTGTATGAGGAACAGGTCGATCTGCTCAGCCGTGGCCGCTTTACTATGATGAAGATTTATCTGCAGTACAGTCGCCATCTTCCATGACTGGACCCGTGACCGGCTTACTGATACCGCAGGGGCTAGAACCAGTTCTGGATATGTGTGCTTTTGACTCCCTGGCTCCAGGTTTGGTGTTTGCGTTTTGTGTTTATCCAAGTAGTTTCCACAAATAATGTCGGAAGAACGGTCGATCCCAGCAGAGCCGCTTACTGGGACAAAGTAAGATACTCCAGAAGGTCGCCTGATTTTCTGGAGAAATCGTTAATGACACATCACCCCATGTGTCACGCAAGTTTCAGCACGATGCCTCTCACTTTGGGCTAGGAGCACTTCTGACTAACCTAACCTATGTTTGGAGTTGTCCATCCAATTCTTAGCGAGTTGACTGGGGTTATCCATACAAAACGTAAGTTGGTCAGTGCCAGGTGCCGATACCTGACACTGGAGATAGGAGATAATAACTATCACCATCATTAATGTAGCTAGGGAAACTTAGCACCATGGAATCATGAAAACACCAACTTGCAGTGTTTTCGAAAGGTACTGTTGTCGTTGGTTTGAAATGAGAAAATGATGACATTTTAATAGTTTATATATCATAAAGAAATGGTCATCCATATCCAATCGTTGCAAAATCAGGAGTTCAACTTCAGAGATGAAAGCGACAAATTTTACCCCATCTACCATCTGCAGATTTGATTTTTGATAGATGATTCGTTTCATCGTCTCGGAACATCTGTTGGTTGTTCATGTGGATTATAATATCATTTCATTCACATCTCTCCAGTTTTTCCATGATTAACAATATAGCACAGGTAGAGGTATAATTAGTATGAAACACCACGTTTACTTGTTGTTTTCCTGTTTTCTCATACCTTCAATAAAGCAGCGGTAGAATCAACTGGCAGAGGTTGTCTATTGACATCAGTCACTTTGTTTCAATTGATAATTGTAGCCAGTGAATTTCCCAATGTGTATTTGCACTTTCATATTTTTCAGATTTCTTTATACTTGGTCTGTCAGCACGAATATCAAATAAGAAGACAGCTTAGGCTTTTTTTACATAAACCCAGTAACGTTAAGATGGGCACTTAAGCTATGAAATAACTATTCGATCTAAGTAGATAATGTGAAAATCTGAAAGAATCGTAAAACTTCTCATGCACAAAATCATCAATCACTTCAAATTTCACTCAACAAAAATTTCCTCTCCACAGTCCTTTCGTGAAGCATTCGATTTGATAATTTTTATAGGTCTATTAACAAATTGTTCTTGAACCCCATTTTTTGCATACTCATGATTCTCAAAGCAAAATTTTCCTGAATGATTGAACTATTTTTGTGTTTTCAACGTTGCATTGTTTGACAGCCCGAGGCGCCGGATATTTATTGATACATCGATAATTATTGTAAACAGTTAGTCTCGATAATCCATAGATATTCTCTTTGACGCAAGTTCGATGTTAACAAAGCAAATATATTAAATTTTGATAAATGTATTCGTGGAATACCGCCCACATCGACATTCCCAAGGAATTTCGGAAATTCCTTTTAATTCATAGAATGTATCGGATAAATGTTGGAGTATATTTACCATGTTTTCAAAAACCGTCAATATATATTTAGCGCATTGCAAAACTGTTCATTCAACGCCTTCTAAGAACGATGCCATTTATTCTCATTATTTGCGATCTGGATATATAATGACCTGTAATTTTCAGAGTCAATCGGGAGAACGAAGGGAAGGCATACGTAATTGAATTGGTGTAATTTCTTGAGATTTTCTGAATAGAGATGTGTCTTTCCTAGTTGGGTCTCCTAATCAGAGAATAAAGCATACTTCGCTTGTGCAAAATTTCTAGTTGTTCTGATTTTTTCTGGTTGTTCTGATTTCTTGGCATGTTGTTGGTATCAATATAAGTAGTGAAGAATCATGTTTGCATATTCCAAAGACTTAAACGAATTGAGCAATTGCCAAATAAATTTTTTTTTCCCGTTTTAGAGATTTTGCTCCTGATCTACTTCGCTGACATCGATAAATTCTGCGTTAAATATACCTCAAATGTGAAGTTCGATTGAGGAGTGTAGTCGCAATCGCCGGTCAGTTTCTTCACTTTTGGCGAAGTTCTCAATGATTGCAAGTGCTGACTCTGAAACAGCTCTTCCACATGAGAACTTACTGAATAAAAACTAACCAATGAAATTTGGTGTTGTTATACCGCGTTCTTAACGAAAAATTCCAAGTTTTACGGAATTCTCACCAGATCGCTCATCCTTTGTATACCTGAGCTGGTATGTTCAATTGAGGTTTATTTTGGGATGTAGTTATATCAGTCCTTTAGTAATGAATTTAGTCAGTACTAGGTACTAGTAGTGGTATTGGAAAGCATAAATAAATTTTCCAATAAATTATATCTGCTTCGAGAATTCGAGAACATAAAGACATTGCCAGTTGTTGATTGTTTGCCCAATAATTTAGCTACTGAAAACAATGATGAAAAAAACATCATTATGTAACTTTGTTGATTTGGCAATTTATTCAACTCAAATCTTACGTCAATATTGAAACTCTGAAAAGTACGAACTTTGCATTATTTCATGCACATATAACGTATGGCGTTGTCATTTGGGGCGACTCCTCCAAATCCATAAAAAAATTTCGACAAAAAAGCTTTGCGAATTTTTGCAAACTGTGGTTTCAGAGAACATTGTCGGCCTCTATTTGTTCAATTCAGAATACTACCGCTTCCGTCAGTATACAGCCCGTTTCTTTTATCATGTGGTAACATTGCTATATTCTAAACCGTAATAGATACAAAGACGATTAAATGGGAAAAAAGGTAACTATTGTGGTGAGCAGTAAATTGGTCATAGAAAATTCACGGGGACTCTCGCCCCTCCCAACTAATACAGGGAAAACTGAAAATGCTGTTTTTGTTTTTTTACGAATAGAATTGTTATTTCAGAAAATAAAAAAAAATGAAAGAGGAAAGTTTTATTGTATTCAAAATGTACTAGAACTACGTAATGATAAATTTTTAATTAAACGTTTCGTGTCAACACCGCCATCATCTACAATTTTTTTCAAATACGGACCTGTCTATTTCATCACAAATATTGATAAAGCGATGAAATAATTTTTATATCGAAGCGTTAGATTCTGTGGCATTCATAAACAAACTAACGACAGGACCGTAATTAAAAATTGTTGTCATTGATGATGCTAGTTATTTTATATGAAACGTTATAAAAATGTCGAGTGTGATATACCACTGAATTGTGATTTTCTTGCTCTATCAATATTTGTGATGAAATAGACAGGTCCGTATTTGAAAAAAATTGTAGATGATGGCGGTGTTGACACGAAACGTTTGATTAAAAATTTATCGTTACGCAGTAGTACATTTTGAATACAATCAAACTTTCCTTTTTAATTTTTTTATATTTTCTGAAATAACAATTCTATTCGTAAAAAAACAAAAACAGCATTTTCAGTTTTTCCTGTATAAGTTGGGAGGGGCGAGAGTCCCCGTGAATTTTCTATGACCAATTTACTGCTCACCACAATAGTTACCTTTTTTCCCATTTAATCGTCTTTGTATCTATTACGGTTTAGAATATAGCAATGTTACCACATGATAAAAGAAACGGCCTGTATATTGAACATTCTCTGCGAGAAATACATGAACAAACAGGGAAATTGATTACACAATCACAATTACATAGCTTCAGTACAAGAAAAGCAAATTTCATCAGGTTACCAAAGTACTGACTTTCAGTTTCCCAGAAGAATTCTTTGGACTACAATCTCTATAATATGTAACAAAAAATTTTCTTTTACAATATTGTTTTTATTCAGTTTCTGAGTTTAATAATTCTGAACCTGCTCACCATGCTCGTTACAAAATTCTTGTTTCAAGTTCATATTCTTTATAATATTTCTCTATATAAGTGTGCTGTTGAATGCTGAACTTCTATAAGTATTGTGTTTTTAAATGATCTTAAATTAGCCCAACTCAGTATTTATTATACATCTTATTCTATGTTGTTATGTTATGACTTATGTGTCAGATTTTATCTTTGTACTTTTATTATAAGCAATCTATATATTTTATCTTATAACTTAGGGAAATTCAGCGACTTTTATGTTGTATCTCTTGCTTTGACTTATGCTTCACACTGTAATGTCTGTTACATCAACGAAAATAATTACCTATTTACTAACTAAACAATAGAAAATGCGTAAACATCGACAATGTCCTGGGTGATGCGAAATTCTCATAAATCGGAGTACCACAAGAAACTGTGCTAGGTCCATTACTCTCCAACCATTATATCAATGATCTATTTCTATCTTTACATATCGTGATTTGCTGATGATATTTTCTCTTACCCAGGCGAGTATGCACAAACTTCTGCCTGATATACAGGGTGGGGCAATAGTGCGTCAGAGTCAGATTGCTTGAGTTCTAAGATAGTTAGGACGATAATTCAGAAACCATATATAACTAGAGAACTGTGTCTATATCTAGAAATTATTGTCGTATATACAGGGTGAACCAAGGAAAATCTACAGGGTCAATTGCATTTTTTTCAAATGAAATGCTATGTATTTCAATCCATTTTTTCAAGCATTTTAGTGGTCTCCATCCACACCTCCAATATCCTTTACTATCTCCCAACCACTCGGGAGTTATAATTTTTTTTGTCAAAATAATGCTATCTGCAGATGCATACCGATAAAACCACCGTTCTCAAGATTATGGAATGCAGGAGGTCATGATTATAATCCTATTCATCAGACATATGAGTGATATTTCTGAATCATTATTATTCCCAAAAATTATACAGGATGACTGATGTATAAATAGTTCAGGTGAAACCATCGTCAGTTATTTCTTATGAATTGTTGAATGATGTTCATTTCTTGGTGTGAAATTTTCTTACCGAACCCCCCGCGTGCTTGAATTAATTGCCAAAAGTTTATTTTTTTTTAAATTCATGTACTCAAAAAATTTCCGGCAATAATTCGAGCACTTGGGAGATTATAGTGATTATTTCCCTGATCTGTCAGAATCTATGTACCCACGATAAATGTTGTTCAATTAATAGCACACAATAGCAAACGAAAATAATTTCAAATCAGGAATCAAACACACGAAAGAAGTTGGGATTCGTTAAAATAATTGAAACGATGTGTTTCCATCATCCTTATAAGAGGTGTCAGTAAAAATGAGCTACTAAAAATTGTCTGAGTGGATAACTCGAAAACGGCTAGGAATATCCCCTGGGATGTACATACAAAAAATATTCGCCTCTCAATCCTATATAACATGGTCGAAAAATATACGGAGTGTTCCATTTGAAGAACTCGAGAAAATTTCATTCAAAAACTTCCGAATTGAAAAATCATTTTCAGTCATCCTGTATAATTTTTGGGAATGATAGTGATTCAGAAATATCACTCATATATCTGACAAATAGGATTATAATCATGACCTCCTGCATTCCATAATCGGTGGTTTTTTCGGTATGCATCTGCAGATAGCATTATTTTGTCAAAAAAAATTATAACTCCCAAGGGGTTGGGAGATAGTAAAGGATATTGGAGGTGTGGATTGAAGTACATAGCATTTCATTTGAAAAAAATGCAATTGACCCTGTAGATTTTTCTTGGTTCACCCTGTATATCCGACAATAATTTTTAGATATGGACACAGTTCTCTAGTTATATTTGGTTTTTAAATTATCGTCTTAACTATCTTAGAACTCGAGCAATCGGACTCTGACGCACTATTGCCCCTCCCTGTATAAAGGGCAAGTTTTCCCAGGGCGTAACAAAGTTCCGCTCTCGGAGATTGCCTGTATATCCCAGCGCTGACTGATTCACCTATCTTGGAGCCATCTGTGTACCAGATGATCCCAGTAGTTGGGATCAGGCGGTGCCTAATCTGCTCCCAGTCCTCCCTCTTGGGAGTGATGGACTGTGGGCTTTTGCTGAATCGGATGGTAGGCGAAGAACTGTCACTCGGCATCTTTAGGAGGAAATAATTCATTACCGTTTGATTCCATAATCGAGAATGTCCATACATTTTCTCGCCATTGTTTGGAGCTTCTCAGGCAAGCAATAGCTTCGTACAGAGGAGGCAGTCGAGTGTCTTCAACGCACTAGTGGATACCGTCCTCATTGCACTTGTTTTCGCAAGGCAGGCAAAACTTTGTATCCTATCTAATTGGATTTTCGATATGCCGGATACTGTACCTTGCCACTATACGATAGCTCCATTCGTAATCATTGGACGAATGATAGTCGTAGATCCAGTATAGTAACTTAGAGCTAAACCCCCACGTATTGTCAAATGCCCTTCTGCATGCACAGAAAGCAGCTGTGCCTGAACTTTATGTTCGATATACTCGGTCCAATTTAGCTTGAAGTCCAAGATGACTCCAAGGTACTTGGCTGAGATTTTGTATTGTAGGGACCTTCCATTGAGGTGAACATTTGGAAGGTCCCCTGGTTTGCGATTGTCACCATTCATCCAACCCATTGCCTCTTACGATGCCGGACCCCTGGATATCGACCAAGATAACAATGTCATCCGCGTAGGCCTGAGTGAAGTAACCCATGTCTTTTATTCCTACCACGAGGCACCAAAGCAAAGAGGATAAGACTCCTCCTTGCGGACAGCCCCTCATGGGTATGGCCTTGCTGAAGCTACTTGTAAGAGTTGCTTTTTCTAGCCTCTGAGAAAGCATGGCGTGAACTCATGGTATTACGGTTGGGTTCACGACCCTTTCCCCGTTTGCTTGACATAAAATCAAATGAGGTGTTGTCAAATGTTCCTTCTACGTCGATGAATATTTCTAGGGTAGCGCTGCCACGATCTAAACCCCCCTCGACCCTAAAAACGAGTCGATGGAGGGCAGTCTCCGTGCCCCTGCCATAGGGTCACTAAATCAACAGGCCGTTCCGTCCTTACGGGTATGGGAAATTGGCGTGGTCTGGTAGTTCGAGTGTTCAAAATAACCACAGAAGCGCCAATGAGAAAGCAACGGAAAAGTTGGGTTATGTATTTTTAAATAAAAAGAACCACTTTTGGTTTATTTTTATCATATTTTATTGGAGGTACTAATTCTACTAATTCTGAATTTGTTATTGATTGTAATTGAGACGTGCACAATAAACTCGAGTTACGAAAAAGTGTCGGTAGATTTCCGGGCCCAGGGCCGTCCTGTACTGACAAATTGTAAATTACAATATGGAGATTCAGATTCAGCCGTCGACCTAGTCCCATAAGGTCGATAATTATGAAGTTAAGTTAATAAAAAAATGAAAAATTGTCCTATGATGGTCATCGTTGCATTCGCATTCGTAGCAAAATACTTGGAAAGATTTTGATAGGCCAGACTATTTACTATTTATTATTGACCATATACAAAAGTTTATTAGCACATAACCTTTGTTATTAGACTAAAAACAGTAAAAACTTAAGTTATAAGAAAGCATCCATGATATATTGTGAGTGGATGGAGGAAGTGGAAGTGAAAATCTCAAGAAGCCCGAATAATAAAATGTAGTGTGAAGTGAAAAACAAATTGTAAAGCATTAAGTAGACTGCCAGACCATATTTAAAATAGGTTTTAGAAAGCCATTCGATTTCACTCCATTAACTGTGTCATAAATCGTATTTTTGTTGCAATTCTTTATTGTAATATGTGTTATTCTGTGGTAATACAGTGAATTTCATTGTTGCATGCTTTGCTCCAGAAGTCCTGGAATATCGGTTTTTTGGTATTTGTCTTGAAGTCATTAGCCCCAAAATGAATCTGAAAAGTAATAAATGGGTTTTCATTATATAAACAATTCAGATGAATTTTGCCTGTCCTAGTAAACACAAAAATATCAATATTTACACTGCACACACGAATGTCATGATTTTCCACTGAACGATTCAGCAGTGAAAGCCATTTCTTCCTCAAGGTTTCGCGATTCAATCATGAAAAATCTAATAAGGAATTCAAAAAAGAAGAGAAGTTAAAGTTTCTGGTATATACAACTTTGTTTCATCAACTTGAGTAGTAATTAGTTATTCATGATACAAGTTCGTAACGTAGGACTTTTTTGTATGAGCGTCAACTTTGTTGAATAATGCGCAGTCAAGTACAAAAAAGCTCTTCACGAAAATGTATCATACTATTTTTTTTCTTCGACAAATTATAGCAATATTTTCTAATAAAGTTTTCAATTTTCATCGTAACATCTGAAGATGACTTTTGAGTAAACTTTGACAAAAAAAAACAGTCTTTTTCAAGAATTGGTAAATGTATAAACAACGAGTAAAAATAAAATCAGGCACAGTTGATTTTGTACGCATTTATGCTAAATAGTATCACTTTTCGAACTGTGAACAGTAAAAATATATATTGAAAATTGTATGACCTGGGGCCTATATCACAAACACTACAATTCTAACAAGTGTACAAATAACAAGTGTAGTTATTCTGTAACAAATTAATTCGTAGTTTCTCTAGCGGGGGCACTGATAATTACGGAACATTGTGATAACCACAAATATATGAAATTATATGTCTCGTTCATTGAAGACTGCTCTAGCTGCTCGAGATCACTTTCACATCTGTTCGTCTCTCTCTAACATTTGTACTTCATTTGTCTTTCTCTTGAAAAATCAACTTCAAGCAAGTCGAGTAGTCAGAGTATGTCTTAACGAATGACATTTGTGTGTTACAGGAAATCAGGGTACTTATAAGTATAACTTGTAGACTTGTTACAATTGTAAAACTTGTATTATAGGCTCCTGGTATTTTCTGTACATAAATAAATGTTTGAAGCAAAAACCTACATGTGTGATTCCTATTGCCTTGGAACTTTAGTAAATCAATTCACATTAAAGGTATTCATTGATCTACTATATAATTAACAATCTCTAAATCATCTTGAACTCATCTCTGGGAATACAATATAATTTGTGACTTTTGTTCGTATTTTTGCAGGTTGTCACTGAACAATACTTAATTTTCAGGAAAAAGGTTTATCTTTTCAGTACAAAGTAAACAACTCTACACACATAGAACACTTTGTTCCTATCTGATATCGATTACCGTTTTACCAAGTATTACAAATTATATAAATGAAAATAGTTTAATAACATGACTTTCCACTATTTGTGAATATTTCAGCCTACATTGAAATTGACTTCAGTAGTTCAAACGTTGAACCTAACTTACCTAACATAACCTAATTTTTTCTGGGGGTTATTTCGTACATTCAAACTAATAGACCACGCCCATTGGCCATACCCGTAAGGACCGAACGGCCTGCTTGATTTTATCAACTTCCCCCGGAGTTTGATAGGTAAAAAAGACTCAATGGTCCAGTTCATTCTTTTATAGGTTACAATTCCAGCAGCCATCTTGTAGTCAACCTTTGTTTTGGGTGCTACATTTGGCTGTGGCTTGAGTGCTGCAGATTCAATACTATTTCTTCTCATTATTCCACCAAACAAAGCACTAGAAATAATTCGAAATTACCCATACCGTCATCCTCTCTAAGTAAGAATTGAGGATCGTCTTAGGAATTATCCATTCAAGCACATAAAATGAAATCTCTATAAACAAGACTTATCAAGAATTCAGAGTTGTTGAGTCCTAGGGTTCTATTGGAAAACATCATTTCTAACTCCAAACATCCTCTGTTCATTTTGCGACACGACTTCGACAAGTTTGTGATTTAATCTGTTTCTAATCAGAGTTGTCACTCTGCATACGGCCAACTCTAACATTTCATCAAATTATAATTTCGGAACTTGTTTCACTAATCGATTCCGATTGTTTACTACTGTTTTGTGCGAGCGTAACCGGATTAAAACTTCCTTGTTCCAGATGAAGCATACATGAAACTGGCCATGGAAACTATGGAGGAGCTGGATTGGTGCCTGGATCAACTGGAAACTATTCAGACCCATCGATCCGTCTCAGACATGGCTTCATTGAAGGTGAGTTATGTGAAAGTTCAGTTGAAAGCGTCAAAAATTGATTTATCCTCATAAAGGTTAATCGTCACTTCGGAATCCACTTTTCGTCAACTAATCGTCAAAATGTAGGCTATCTGCAACATATATACGATCGGCGTATAGGCTCGGAATCGTCAAATTCGTGAAAACGACACGATTCATGCTCGATCGTGACTTCGGAATCCCGGCCCTGTATAGGTTGGATACAGTGTCTCGTTTTAGTATCCCGAAGCTGCAAGGAATCTTTAAAATGACCATGCAGTGCATCAAAACTTGCTAAGGATATTCGGAAATGATTGAAAAATTTCAATTCATCTTTCGGAATTTCCACGAATAAAGTAAAGAAAGCACCTTCTTGTTCCCTTTTTTGATTTATGGGATGCACCCAATATATTCTTTTTCTATTTAGCCGTCGACGGTGCAACAACCACATTATAATAACTTTTTTGCGATTTGTTATTCCCCAATCCATGTTCACTAAACACGGTTCTCTAGACACTGCTATCGGACGACTAATGTCGGTTGTAAATCGGTGTTTGTGAAAATAGCGTCATTTGCCCGACTTTTTGTCGACCCGACTAAAGTCGGCGTATATGTGAAAATAGCGTAACTAGTGTTTATTGTCGTTAATAAGACGTTTGTAAACTGAATCATTATGACTCTATGAGATGCCAGCTGTGGATAAAAACATTTACTTTATAGTGCGATGGCTTCACGTCTCATGAACTAGCTGTTTGATTACATTGAAGTTTCATTTATTCGAAAGAGTAAAGAGGAGCAATACAGCCGAAAGAAATGAGTTCACGGATTTCTAGAAAAAGTTGTAAACGTTGCGTCAAGAGCTTTTAACTTTATGGCGGAGGATCTCAGCTTATTTTAAATAAGATCTTTTCAATTAATATGAAACAGTTATACTTTTTCCTGATGAAAAAAAAAAAACATACATATTTGGGAATGTATAATGTATATGGTACATACGAAACCACATCATGCGGAAATTTTTTATGATCTTTACAAATGTTATCTATTGTCAATTAACTCACCTGGATCGTTTTCGGTTTGCTAATGGACCATTCACGTTTTGTATGGATGGAATTTATTCTGTTTAAATATTTCATAAGAAACATTACATGTACGAGCTGCAGTTCTACTCAAAGCAGATAGATCACCAAGGACTGACAGATTTTTGTTTTTGTTTTGAATACTGACAGTTTCTTGAAATTTTCAAACAATACATTTGAAATGATGAATATGAATTGGACAACCGTGTATTGAACTTCATGACTCCAAGGTTATATTATTTTGAAGAAGTAGCAGTGCAAGTAACAATCAGATGTATGGAAGTATTTTCTTCTAATTCCTTCTTGATAATTGAAAACTGGTATATGTATAGCTTCTTCAAATAATTTCTTGTGTAGCATTGACAAAATGACAGCTATAAAACGTGTTCATACATAACAAACAGATTCGAAATTTCAGCCCGATATTCGATAGATTCATAGATTGGTCATTTTTTTTTTCAGAAATACTTTGCCATTGATAGAAACATCGTCAGTCATTCTGGAAATATTTAAAGGATTCTACATAAACATAATCACTCGTTTGTGATGTCGAATTTTGTGGCATAGAATTTTTTCATGTTCTAGAACCCAGATCCCTCAATGAAAAACCCGATTTTGAGTTTTTGGCAAAGTTGAAATCAGTTGATTTTGGTTTCAATCGTTTTGATGTTTCGAACATTTGTCAAGTACAAGGAATGTTTTTATTGTCATACAAGTAAAGATTATAATGGTCGTGTGTATCATTCATGCAAGTGAACAAAAAAAACATACCAGTGTGAAGTTGGCAGTCAATTCTCAGCAGTAACTTCCGATCCAGCCGTAAAACCACCAGTGGCGTCGGTAAAAATATAACTTTCCCAAAAAAAAATCAATGTGAAAAACTTATTCAGAATAAATTTCATGCACTTGCAAAGGGGACGAAGGACTGAAATCAACCATGGACAAATACCTTCAGAAAAAACCTGCCAACTTGAAATTCACAGGACAAGTTTGTATACAGGGAAGGAATGTTCCGTATCAATATCACCCACTTGCAAAGGGGATGAGGGGTTGAAATCAACCCATTGAAATAATTTAAATGGACAAATGCCTTCGAAAAAAAACCTGCTGACTTGCTAGGAATCGTAGATTAAAAGGTAAGACCTCATTTATCCTTGCCTCGCACAAGTTTCGACTTCTGAGGGCTGTCGTTCGTAAGGGGACGACAGCTGGTTAACGGAAAAAACAATATTAATAAACAATTTTAACAACAACAACAATCACAGGACACGTTTTTCTCCAAGAAATGAACGCCCTGTATCAATTTCATCAATTTGCAAAGGAGATGCAGGGTTGAAATCAACCCTCCATAATAATTAAAATGGGCAAAAACCGTATGCAAAGGGGATGCAGAGTTGAAATAAACCCTCCAAAATAATTAAAATGGGCAAAAACCGTATTACATTCGTCCATATCAATCGTTTTGGACAAAGGCAACGGATTTTCATACGGTTGCTACTGTCAGTTGCAGAATTTGTTTCGAAAGGTTAATATTTACACTACTTTTCATTAAGTTTTCCTATAGAAGAGAAATTTCAATGTTATGTAAACACAAGATTTCCCCCTTCGTCCTCTTTACAAATGGATGAAATTTCAAGTCGGCAGATTTTTTCCGAATGCATTTGCCCATTTTGATTACATTTGAATACGTCTTTCAAGGCTGATTGCATCAGATCCACACAGAATCCCATATGCTCTATGTCAACATCTGTTACCATCGTAGTCCTGAGCATACCTGGTTCAAGTCTATTAGGAGGCCATCTATCACGGGGTTCCATAATAGTGTGGATAGTACCCCCTTATTGTATCGACAGGATTCTCCAGATCTTTTGACAAGATCTTGTTCAGTAGTGAGTTTGGCCATGCTCTCAACTTTTTTGCAGTATTTCTTTTCTCTCTTTGATTCTTCGTACAGAGGAAAGGCTCAATTGTGAAATGTGTAGAGAGAGATCTGGTCTGTTTCTTAGGGTATTCGGCTCTTTGATCCAGAATGTTACCGTGCTGTTCTGTCTCCTTTCGGTCAGAGGACAGCTTCTTTGGTGAGAGAGACTATCGCATACTGAAGACAAATTGCCACCTCCTCAATTCCCTTAATCTCTTCCTTTCACCGACTCGAGGTTAGCTTCATTCCCCCTTGCTGTGTTGTGGGCGTTGACCTCACATGACACTACTAGAGGAGCTCAGGATTCTTTGCTATGAACTATTTCAGCTCCTTGGTTTCCACCTCCTTCCCCTCAAGTCTCCAAATGCATGCGTGTACCATATCAGGTTTGCGGTAGTCCTCTCACATATCCCTTGAAACCCCAGGTTTTTGTATAGGAAATAGCTCTCTTCGAATCGTGCTGCTTTACTGTGTTAGAAGTTTGTCTGCAACACAGTCGCCATCTTCCTGGTTCTGGATCTGTGAGCTTTTGGCTTCCTGTCTTCAAGTTTGATTGGTGGTTTGCCATATTGTTTCCACGAGTGATATCGGAAGAACGGGCGATTTCACCTCAGCCGGTTGCTGAGACGAGGCAAAATACCAAGCTCCCTCCGGTATGTTCCACCTTGGGTAAGGCCGAATTCAGATACTGTTGATCTTCGTTTCAGCTGCTGCAAATTGGTTTGGGGTTACCCATCGAATGCGTAATCTAGGCCAACACTGGTATTGTCGAGTTAGTAAAGAGGAGGGTAAACACTCAATTTTTCCACTGTACATAGAAAAAATCTACTTGTTGAAATAATTAACTCTTCCTTCTTAGAATTCGGTCGACAAATAAATAAAACTAAAACACCATAGTTTACTCTCGTCATTTTTAACAGTTGTGAAACAAATTTCCTCGCAGTAATTCCAATGGTTCAATAAAACAAGCAAAAGGAACATCCATGTATTGAGACTAAGCTCTCAAAACCAATTAAAGGATTCTCTGTAACTCGGAAAATAAGTTCTCTTTGTTTCTATAAAGGATTCTGTTACCCTCAGGGTATACTGAATTTGCTAGTTAATTTAAATTGGTGTCGGAACATGGCGTTATATTTACCGAGAGAATGAATGTTTAATCAGAGTACACCTTTCCTCCAAATCCTTGAACTTTCGAACTGATTAGGTCGAACTTTTATTAAAGGACAATGTCTATATTGCTTTTCTGATTTCCATAGGTCATTCTGAACCCCTTTCAATCCCTAATTCAGTTTTGGAATTCATTCGATATCTGTTTAGGAATGTATAGCTATCATATAGATATTCAGAACGGAAAGATTTATGGAGGTGACACTCCACTGTAGTTTTGAAATGGCCTAGGTTTTGTACGTTTTTGAATTATTCAGTAATTACTAAAGGAACTAACGTCAACTGAACTGATTCAGTGCCGTGTCAACTATATTGAAATAATGTCCCAATGATTCAACTCTATCGAACTAAACACCGTTCCTTTCTCTCCAAATTCAAAAATTCCTATAACACGTGCCAATTCATTCAATTCTTTCGAGGAATAAAACTGAATCTGATATGAATCACCAGCAGATGTTGGAGGAACCGAAGGTAATAATATTAGAGTGCTGGTATGGATGGAGTTGTAACGTCTGCCGACGAAGATGTAGAATCACAATTTCACTGTTACTGGTAATACACTGCGACCCAAAAAAATCCATAGACATCCATTTACATATACAGATTTCATAGCCTCACACTTGCTCAAGATTTGATAAGGATAACAACTATTTGGTGAAGCCCATTCAATTGCTGTCATCCTGGTCTCGTCAACTTCTACCAGATCATAATATGCTTTGACTAAAAGAGCGATTTCAGCTAAAGCTTGTTGTTGTAAAGCAATCGCAACTGGGAAAAGGAGGGGGATAAATGTCATAGTTATAAAGGCACGTATATGTAAAATTCGTAGGTTATGAAGAATATCTTCAAATTATTGAAATTGAACGAGAGAATTTTAATGATGACGAGAAATGGTCTCACCTGAAATACATAAGATGAATAAACAAAAAAAAACATTCACCAATGGATAGATACAAAATATTGATGGAATATTAACTGTACGGGACATTCTTCACAAACTTTCACCTCGTGAAATTATTAACATAACACAATTGCACCGAATTTTTATAGGTAAACATGATGTGAAACTTCAAATATCTCCTTTACAAAAACTGTTCCTCAATCTGTTGGTGAACATTTCAATTATCTTATGACAATAGTAAATTCTGACTTCTTATTGTGCTCACTTTGGGTATTATAATTAATGGAAAAACAAAGGTCAATGTGAAAGCAGGAGCAAAGCTGAAGCGGCTTGAACGATTTCGAAATCTTCGTATACCGAAACATGGCGATATTTAATAATGTTGAACTTTTGGGCCTGATTCATTTGTCGCGTGCAGAGCATACCCTTGGGCGTGGGAGCTGATCTTGCAAGCCTGGATTACCGATTGAGTTTTATAATTGGGGTGGAAAAACGTCGCTGGTCTCCTTTTAACTGAAAGTTTTCGCATTCAAGGAAATTAAGGGTTTAGGCGTATGTAATTGAGGAACAATTTCGTTCTAAACGAAGGTAGACATGCAGGAACTTCGTCATGCATAAATTGTGAAACGGTGAATTGTTAACGACTATAAGTGATTTCTGTAAGGGTTTCGCCTCCAAGTCAGTATATGACGGCGGTCTATGTGTGGAAATACTTTCCATCAACATATACCAGGGCCAAACCGATTTTAAATTCCCGAATTCATGAAAAAATCTCAGCAGTATGTGGGTGGTCGGAAAGTTTAGAATGAATTATTGAGAAAAACCGAGACGAATTATTGTGAATAATCAAAATATCTAGAACTTTTGTTCTACAACCAATCAACCTCCAAATCAATGTGAAAAGCGCTAAAAACCATTATTTTTTGCTTTTGATTTTCATCTCCTGAAATTTTCTTTATTTTATCATAAAACTCAGTGGAAACGTTCTTTTTTGTGTTTTAAATGAGTTGTAATTTTTTTAGAAGCAAAAAATTTATTTTTCCATTGTATACGAATTTAAACGAGAAAAAAGTCTAATATTCAATAAGAAAATAGTTGGTTAACAAATTTTCAATTTTTGAACTTTTTCAGTGTACTAATTTTTGTCTTTAATATCTCGACTTCGAGATGGTATGAAGAAAATATATTATTCGTATGAAAATATATCGTTTAAAATACAAAAAAACAAAAAAATCGACTTTTTTATAATTGATTTTTCAGTAATCTTCAAAATTACTTATTCTTTATTGCAAATTAGTGAGCATAGTAGTTGAAAATGATTAATTTTCATGTAATGGGTCATTTTCATTCAATTATTCGTTAATAGTTTTCAAATTACCGAAAACATGTCGAATAAGTAACTTCAAAAAACAAAGGATGTACATTCAGTTTTTTATTTTTCATTCATTAAACATCATAAACTATGAATAATGTACCCGTAACTTCTCGTCTTGCGGACTCGTGGGGTTTTCTCAAAGCAATTCAGTTTCGTTCAAAAATTAATCGACAGACTTATCGCGAGAACTCAATCACTTGTGGTATTATTACTGATAATATCACTCGCTATATGAAACTCGCATCTCTTGCGATTTGAGAACTAATAAAAACGGTGCTTCACTGATAGTACACAGTTCCTTCCTTTTGAGCCGGTAATACCACGTCGTCATGGTCAACGACGCATGCAAACAAAAATGAAGGATATATTTTGCTAGCAAGAATGACATAAATATCAGTCTGACAGCTTTTATTCATTGAACTAAAATGAACAAGAATATACGTTTTCCTAACTTCGTTGGCTCTTGAAATTATCTCAATAAATACAACTCGTGCTCACAATACTATCGTTAATTCTGTCAGAAATCTTAAACTCGATCAAATTACTTTGAGGTACCAAGCAATTTGATCTTGTTGATTTCTGACAGAATTACTATCGATAGTATTGCGAGCACTCGTGGTATTACCCCCGAAAATACCCACACGTCAAAATTCTTCAGTGTCCATCTCGATAATAATTCAAAATTTAACGAACATGTTAGGCATCAAAACAAAAAAATTGCGAAAGGTTGCTACGCACTGAGGAATGTTAAAAAGAAACTAGAGTTTCCCAATGCAATGGAGGTTTTATATGCTTTGATAGACTGACAATTGAGGTATGGCATACATTTCTGGGGAGTTTGTAGCACTCAACTCATGCAGTCTGTTTTTGTACTGCAGAAGAGAGCCTTAAGATATCTCTGCCAATCAAAATGGTGGGAACACCGCACCATTTGTATGGAAAGTACAATTTTCTGAATTTTTCGTATTCTATTGATTTAACGACCCCAAAAAGTGTTAATCAAAGTTTGAAACGAACGTTTGCATATTATTTATTGGTATTACTATTCCGGCTTTATACTATTCGGAGTTACTCATCCCTAGACAGTGATAAATTCACTGTATTCCACAATAACTTTTCATTAGCACCAACTTCCGTGAAAGGGTTAACACACGGATTTAGGTGTCATTCAGTGAATCTATTATTAATGTTTTTGGTTGGAAATTTCCGATGTATTCGCAAAACCCATTATTCAAATGTCGTAAATATCAAGCTAGCTGTCCGTTTTTTTACTGAGGGATCAGTGGTGTTTTTGATGGGAACTAGGTTATGATTTATTCACCGCAGTTTGTCCTCAGGTCTGTGTAAGCGCTGTCCAATCTTTTAATGTTCCCCCAGGGCCTTTAGATACTTGTCTCTTCTTCTGTGGAGGTAATCTCCTAGTCTCCAGGCATTCTTTCCAGGATTGCGTTGACCCACTAGGGGGATAATCTGTCACTTGGATTTCCTGATTTCGTTATCGAGATTATCGCGTTGAGTTACGTAAATGAAATTTCTTCACAACCATTACTTAGCGAAACCCACAAAATAAACGATTTAGGTATATTCAACATCAGTGGTTACAGTATAATTTATAACGAGAGCCATTGAAACCAAAATGATGGGATCGTTGCCTACTTCAAAACTGATATCAAGTTTGAACATAATGTCGAAGAAGTATTCAGCAATATAAACTGAACAATGATAAATCAATCATTATAACTACACATTATACAGATCACCAAATACAAACGAGCAAAAATTAATTCACGGGTTGACTCGAATACTGAATAAAGTACGGGTCAATCCAGGAAATATTGGTATATTCATAAAATATTATTCTTTCGTAGCCTACTGAAAAAGCAACTGCAGAATATTTGAATACTATAAGTGAATATGGTTATATATCCACTATGAATAGTTTCTGAAAACGCTAAAACATGCATGGATCATATTTTCCTCAAATCAAATACTGACATTAGCAATAATTCCCATTATTTCAAAAACTCAAATTACGGATTATACACAGATCCTTCAGATTGTTTTCGAATGTACAGAACCCATTATCAAGCGCAATAAAACTATGATAACGATTCAAAGATTTGTAATATATTTCAGAAAATTACTTGGGACTCTGTACCCATCATAGAAGACCCAGACGAGGCAATGACTCAATTCGTCAATATTATATTATAAAATCTTGAAAATTGCATGAAACATCGCACACTAAGAAGAAAGCATGAAAATATAGCGCCATGGATAACAAAAAGTTTACTAGTCAATAACTGATAAAATAAAATGCACGCTGAACTGAAAGAATAATCCAAATAATTTAGAATTATCCAACAATACCAAAGGATTGAAAAATAAAACAAATGCTTCAATCCGGAAATATAAGCTGAACTTCTACGCCGATCAAATAGAAAACAACAAGAACAGCTCAAAAAAACTTTGGGAAATTATTAACGAAGTAACTACTACAAGATCAACGAGAACAAAATAGATGCGCATTTCGTTAACGTTAGGATAGGAATGAAATCACTAGTGTGGTTAAGGGGAAAACTTCTTTTGTTCTCTTTGAGTGACACCACAGGCGTCCAATTTTCTACTACAAGATCAAACAAACAAATTATAAAAAAAAATCAAAAACAATCTCGGTGAAGTAATAGCTGAAGAAATTGATTGCTAACGAACTAACTCGATGACACTTTCGCAAAAGTGGGCAAAAAGCTTGCGGAATCGATTGAAAAGGATAACAACTACTTCTTTTCTAGGGGATCAATACCAAACTCATTTGTATTTGATCCGATACATGTAACTGAAACAGAGAATGCAATCACCGATCTCAAAAATTAAAAAGTGTTGGTATGGATAACATGAAGGCAGAAACTATCAGAATCATAGCCCTCTTTATAATAGAACCATTGACTTTTCCATTGAACAAATGTGTAATATGAAGATTTCACCCTTCGACCTTTGGGCAGTCTATCATCACACCCTTGTTACAAAAAGGGAAAACCATACTATGGCTACAAACTACAGACCTATATCACTAGTTACACATCCATCTAAAATATTTAAGAAAATCTTGAGACATCGATTCGATTCTTACCTAAAAAAGTATATTTTATCTGATAGTCAATATGGCTTCAGGGCAAACACGTCTACGGAAGATACAATCTTAGCTCTGACGCAAAAAATTACAGGTTCCTTGAACAACTCCAAACCATGCCTCTGTATATTTGTCTAAGACATTTGACAGTCTTAGTCACAACCTTCTTCTGCATACACTAAGTGATATTGGAAATAGGAGTGATTAATTCTTTCGTCTATTAAATATCAGTCATCAACCAATCATACGTTTGTTTCCTGTTTGACAGGACCAATCAACACGCTCTATTATCGACTATTTACATGATGCACAATAGTCACCGACTATTCAGCATGATACTCATATCAAGGAGCCTGAGCATCTGACAGTACTCTAAATAAATACATATTAAACGTCAAATAGAATCAATCGTGTTAAAGCTGAATAATTATTTGAAAATGAATCGGTTTGGAAAAATCAAAAACGATGAGATATCGAGGCTACAATCCCTGACAATACAGTGTCATTCATATGACAGATATGAAGAAATGGATTCAAGAAATAATCTTCATAAATATACCACGACCTTGATTAATTGTCGACTATTTTATTGCTGCTAAATTTCTCTTGTATTTATTAATTTTACTCGACATTATTTTGGCATTAATAATCAGAGATGAAAGCCCTCGAGCTTCGCTCTCGGGCTCTCATCAGATTATTAATGCCAAAATAATGTCTCGTTAAATTATTATAAAATACAGTCGAAATTTAGGAAGATTTTAAAATAATATCAAAGTGGCTCAAACACAAATTATTGAGTCTCCATGTAGAAAAAAAAAACAACTCAGAAACAGAAATATTCAGAGAACAATTTTGTATAAATTTAGAATTATGAAAATTATAGTACCTTTGCGACATCTGAAAACCCTCTATTATTCGCTTGTTGGAAGTCACCTTCGTTATTCAATAACAGCCTGGCGAGGGGCTCAAAAACACATATACATCCTCTGGAAGTAATACAACGCAGGTTTCACAACTGTTCTTCTTACAGTGCTGCAGAAAAACAACCAACTTTTGACATTGGTCGTTTTTGTTCCATCACATGTATCTAACATTGATTGATTCAATGTCCAGTTCAATATTGACGGACATTTTTTTCAACAAAGCAAATTCACAGAAAAATCACTAATGAAAATAATCTCGAGATATTCTTAATAGATATTCAAAAAATTAATAATATTAAGAAGTGCGACAATAAGCAAAGTGCTAATCATAAATAACTTTAATGCAAAAATTTTGAAATGTAGGTACGAAGTTAGTTCATAAATACGTTCTCAAAGTTATAGAACGAAAATTATTCTCAACCAATTTCAATTCTATGATTGAAGACTTCACATATGGGGTAATTACTATACTAATGACAATGCCACCTCTTTTTGATGTAATGAAGTAACTACTGTATGAAAACAAATAACAAAGACATTCTGGTCTTCAAGGTGGAGAGAGTAACATACATTTTTTTATGAAAAAATGTCTGTTTAAAGTAAAAGTCGACCTCTTTCGAATTTATTCTAATTAATACAAAAAATATTGAATGGTTTTCATATTTGATGAACGTAGTGTATGAAGGGCATATTTTTTTAAATGGTGGGAATGTCCGCTCACCTCCCACAATATCATATTAGCAGTGATAATGATGAGTAACTCAGGGATATTCCAGTAGAGATCAAACAGGAAGCGGATGTTGCAAATTAGTACCGTCTGTATCAGCAAAATTGTATAATACCGAATTGAAAACTTTCCATTCGTGCAAGGAAAACCCACTAATGAAATTGTACTTTTTGTCCTATTAATTTGAATGGGTTGTGGAATAAATTAAAAAATTCAAGTCATAGATAGTTGAAATATTCGATATTAAACTTGCTGATATGAAGAAGTATTAAGGTAAAGTTTCCGAAATTAAAAGCATTTCTTATAAGACGCTAAACTGAGAAATCAGTAGGTTTTTACGAAACCGAAAATCGGCCCTTTTTGTTTAGCGTGCTCATAAGCTCAAGGGCGCACCTAAAATATTGTTCGAGGGGTGGGGGGGCTGAACCATTACACAAAAAGGAGAAGCTTTAGTAAATGGGACAAATCCTGATATACAAATCCAAATAGAAAGAAATGATACGAATAACATATTTTATATATCATATAAAGTTTAATTTGATAATGTTAATTAACTGGGATCTAAAGTTACGGGGGGTTATTTCAAAAATTCTGATTGTAATATAGTTTTAGTATTTATCATAGAGGGAGCACATACTTTCAAATAAGCTGGTATCATCGGTTGCTGAACGAAAAATAATCTGTCTAGATCGCTGGGTGTTTCTTGTCAATCTGTACCAAGCGGATGAGTTTCTTCAGAGACTTTTAGGTGATGATTAGAAAACATTAGGTCGAAAATTTTGTTGTCCTCATTTTGGCAGTGTATGAAGGATTTGAGGTCGTATTCATCAGTAAGGTCAGACAATATCTACATAATTTCAGTTTGATATCGAAACAAAAATGACTGATGGATATTGAAGTTTTCTAAGAGGACTGTTTGTGTATTATTAGATGAAAATGACTCTATTGAGTCAACAAGTTCAATATAGTCTTTGTAGATTTGTACATTGAAATTGGGTCTTATATAAGTTACGTTGAAAATAAATTGATTGCCAAGAATATTAGCTTTGATAAAAATCGTTTTTTTAGGTACGTATTCAAATATACGTATACATTCTTCATTGGAACCTTCGAATTGTAATGTTTAGCATTGGAAACGTTTCTAACATGTATTCATTTGTTGCAGGTAAGAATTCCCACCCACAAAGACGTCAATTGCTAAAATTTACACGTGAGTAAAAAAATTAAATACGACTTGCGTATAACATAAGGGCTCTCGGTTTCACGTATAGATACAACAAATCGACACTCCCAACGAACAAAGACGTAACTCATTTTTTATCATATTTCAGGAGAGCCAAAATACTGATTTTCTTTTTTATATTTTAATCGAAATGCAACTTTTTTCAAGTAGATTTCTTCGTAAATACTTGGTCTAGAGATACGGCTTTTTCATCGTTAGCATCAGTTTTTTAAGCTGAATACGCCTTCACCTATAACTGAAAACAGCTGTAACTTTAGTTATGGCTTTGTTCGTTGGGGGTATCGAAATTATCAATGCATAATGATGAAAGCCTTCTCAACCCTAGCAATTGCGGAAACTTGTATTGGCAGGAAACGTATCTCATAAAAATGAAAACCATATAGAGAAAGAAGTATTGAAGGGCCCAATCTGCTGGGAATTTATTTCTCGTTTTATTATTATTCATAATGACATCGACTGAAACTTAATCAAAAATAGCCATTATTCCTATTTCTATTTGCTAATTCAACTAATGTAAAATTGACTTATTCTAGCCATGATTCGTACTGTGATAAGGAACCATGAACTGTTCTGAAATTTTTGTTCTGGCGTTGACATTTACAATGAAGAGTTCAATTAAATTCAACTATAGCTCTCCATAACTTCGTGCATAAATAAATCTTGAATTTATTTCAGCTCTATGATATTCCAAAATTGATGAATTCAAAATGTTCAAAATAGCAGATTCTTCAAATTATCTCTTCCAAAATCCTAGTTTGAATGCACATGAGCTTTAGAATTTATTTTGAACTCTTTAAATTCTGTTGGTATGAACACCATATTACATTCAATAATAATTATCTGAACATCTTCAAATGAAGCCTAGCAATATAAATAAGTAACAATATCATCCAAGTGTGACAAGATCTCCAAAACTATCCATCTCTGACAAGTCAACAGTGTGAATAATTATAGTTTTATTTTTCATATTTTGGTTGGTGCATATTAATATTACAGCAACGGGACAAATTGCTTGAATTCATTTACAGTAGTTCAGCATTGCAGATGCAGTAGTTCAGCATTGCAGATATTGTATGATCATATAGAGCTTGAAGTCATCTGAAAACATCAAATAGCAGCGATGTTCTATTACTTCTGATATATCATTAATAAGTGAAAAAAAGGGTAGTGGACCTAATGAATTTCTTATGATAGAGAACCAACAAATTTGAAACATTGCTCTCCCTATTTGTCTAATAAGATCCAATCCCATTCAAAAAGTTACAGCAAATACTCAGTGTCCTGAGATGCAATTCAAAGGTCATGATTGACTCTATTGAATGCTTTCGGAAAGTCATGCATATCCCTAGTGTTCAGGTATAAATCTCGCAGAGCAGAATTGCATGGAAAGTGTTTATTTCGAGATGATACCGAAAAACTCTCGATTTCCGACTAGGACACACTATGACTTTTATGATAGACAATAATGGATCTATTTGATGAAGATTTTCCTTACAATTCTATACCCGTCAGATAATGTTATGTCCGATAATGTCTTCTTGAAACCCTGTCGCTACGCCAATGGTTCTCAAATTCCCTGAAAAATAATTCCGGGTATATTCAATAATAAACCAAAAATCTTTTTTTCATGATTTTGGTTACGAAGCAGCTTGAGGAAGTTGTTTTCATCAACTTTAATATATACTACCAGTGTTTGGAATCTGTTTGATTCACCCTGTGCATCAACAACAGAACGTGTTCTGCCACCAAAAAATGTTAATAATATTCGAGAATGTCCAATCGGTATTGACTTATATTTGTAAAATTAGATATTACTTGAGTTTATTTCTGAATTTACTTTTTATTTCATAGTTACTTCTTTAATGCAACTCCCATTTCACGCTTTTATACAGCAACAAGGCTAGATTGCTATTCATGGTGCATAAACATTTATATTCTGGATGTTTAATTTTTTCTTTTTCAGTAGAGGGGATGCATAATTTATACTCAGCAGTGCCTTTGATTTTAATCTGGGAATTATTCATGGAATATGTTTTGATTAACGATTTTCTCGGTCATTGTGATACATTAATCCATATAATACACATTCATAATCATATCTTGTACAAATGTTTGATCATCTAGTTTGCGTTCATTAAACGCAATAACGCGTTTTCCCTTGACAGTTTTGATATATTATGTTTCGGGTTGTACATGTGATTCATTGAGTACATTTTTTATTTCATAGAATTGTGAATGATTCGAAAATTCCCGAGTTCTTTGTACTATACCTATTATAGTCATGAAACATCCGGGGTTTCAACATATTCAAATATTTCCCCAATTTTCCACTGTCACGAGCTGGTTCTAAAGAAAACTTTTAATTGGTCTCTATTATCATCACATGGTCATTGGATTCTAATTGTTATTTCTCCACAATTTTGCCTTGATATTGAAGTGAAATTATTTGAAATATATTATATCAGTAAAGCCAGATTAATTCAATTTTCGGCAAATATTTGAGGCAAAGGAGTATACATTTTGGATAAGTCATTGTAAAGTAATCTCCAGTCTTTAGGTTTATCCAAGTATTCGTCAAGTTTTTTGGTATCAGTAACCAGTTCCTGTACTCAATTTTGCAATACTACATTCTCTTAATAGAGAGATGTCGTACTGTACTTGAAGAGGTTATAGTTTCTGAGGAAAAACAATAGTAGTTTTTTTTTTTTAATAGGAGAATACATTCACGAATTTATTCCTCTAACCTTACCGAGAAACATTATACATTCCTGTTTCATCTGGAAACAGCTTTAACTAAACAAATATTTGTGAAGCTCAGTACGCTCTGAACTCCTGATGATGCCAACATTGTTGTCGAAACGTTTGTTGAGAGAAATTGACGTTGTTTGGGGTAGTTTCTATTTCTTCAACAATGAATTCTGTGATTACATGGTACAAATCGAGATCTGCTCGTTCGTCACTGATTTTATTTGACTGATCCCACGTTTGGTTGAAAAAATTATCATCTGAATAAAAACAAACAAGATCAAATGAAATATTGTGAAAATTTGCATACAGCGGTTCGAAACATTAGGATCCTTAGTGGGTTAGGTAGCTTTTCGATTAAAAAAAATTTATTATCAATTTTTAAACAAAAGACCCCATTTTTACAATATTAAAAGAAACTGTTCAATAGTTTTTGCACTTCTGGGACTAAAGTGACATCTTTAGTCTCGAAATGTATCTTTCAGTCCGTAGGGAGATAAAGTTACATTTCAAATCCCAAAGGACATAAAGTAAAAATCAAACTTTACCGCAGCTACACTATTAATAACTAGTACAAAAATTATCATGTCGGCTGCCTTGTCTATTTCAAACTGTATAGATTCATTCGTTTCTTGATATTCTGTTAGTTAAATTACGATTCGTTTAAATGTCAACATTAATTGAAATGTCATTGAATTGAAAAATTTGGTTGACACTGTTGCTATAACGTTACCTACTGAGTAATCCAAGTACCGTGTTTATATAACTCATCAAAATTATTAATTGTATCAATGTTGAAAGTTATAATACAGGGAAGTGCAAAAAATAGCGTATATGCCTCAGGACTAAAGAGATATATTATCCCATTCCCTTTAGTCCCTTGTTATATAATATACCATTATGGTTCTTCTTTGAAAAACAAATCACTGAAGATCAAGGGTGGGGCCATTTTAAGTGAGGTAATGAAATATCCTGAATAACTTAAATAAATCCAGGCATTGAAAATCTAAAATTAAATAATAACTCAGTCGATTCTAAGAAACCTACATGCCTTTTTCCTGCTTACAAATACGAAATAGAAAAATCAGGACCTCTTGGCAACGCTGCAAAGTGTTAACTCATTATAACTTACCGTATCTTATAATAATGAGATAATTTAACCAATTACAATGACTTGAATTATCTTATTGTAATAAGATAACTTAAGTCATAATAATGAGTTAACTATCTCATTATAATGAGATAACTAACTCATAATCATGAGATAAAAAAATCTACCATGTCCCTTCAGAGCCATCGTAATTTATCGATTAAAAAACACATAAAAGCAGTGGTAATGGCGAATCGAATATTCCAAGAGAAGTAATATTCATTTATCGGATATGAATGAATGACATTTTTCAGATCCATACTGTTACTCCGCAAATCCATTAAAAACCCTCAGGTACTGATGATTCAAGTAATTGCCCAAGGTCGTTAGGAAAATCAAACAATTGTTCGTTGACTGCTTTATAGTTGGGAAAACTGAGCCATTAAAGAATAGCTCCGATGAATCACATTCCAAAGTGTGGTAGAAAATTGCCATATGAATAATACATTATTATTTTGTTATTGTGACGTACGCGTAATGTAAGTACATCAAACAGTTGATTATAAAAGTTTGTCTATGTATTAGGTAAATTCCACAATATGAACAATACCCACTATAAATTAGCTTATCAGGTAGAGCGAAAAATTTGGCAAGCAACACGTCAAATACAATATATTTAAAATGACTGTAAACAGATGGTTAAAGAAAAAGTCATTCGGTCGAATTTTGCGAAGTTTGGTAGCTATGATGCCGCATTCTAAAGAGTTTGATTAGTTTTCGTGTTTAATTTTATAAGAATTTGATAAATCAGTCTGACAGTTCTTCTCGATAACACTAGGTGATACCGGGTAATTCAAATTCGAGAGCCACCATTGGGATTTCGGAAACTATAAGAGTTAAAAAGATGACTAAAATGGGGCAAATTTACGCATCTATGTGACGAATAATATTATGCTGTTAGGAAAGTTTCAAAATTCCTAGTGAAATTTTGAAAAACCATTTTTATGTTTTTGGGTTCGAGTCCACCAAATAACACTTGTAAAACTGATAGATTTGTTGTTACCCCATTATCTGTCACGTCAGCTGTTATTATCAAAATAATAATTACGTAGAATGTTTTTTTTAAAACAAGAAACGAGATATATCTGATTAAATTAGTATAACGAAACAAAATAACACAACAATGACGAAGAAAATCTGAAACATCACGAAGAAAATCTGAAACATCAAAGCAACTGCTCAAAATGTCTGCCTTCTTTCTGAATTCATAGACGTGCTTGCCGTCCTAAGTTTTCTACAGGCCTTGCTATATCCCTGTCTTGTTGACCGACACTGCTCAATTATGCTTCTCCTAAGATTCTCAACTTTATTAAAATCTTGTTGGCCATAAACCCGATTTTTTAATGTGCCCCACAAAAAAGTGTCATGTACTATAAGGTCAGGCGACTTTGCTGGCCATTTCACATGACCATTATTTCCAATCCACCTATCTGGGAACGTCAGTCCATGCGTTCAAACTGAACCGTACCTGTGGCCTAACTGCTCTCAACTCTCTGGGATTGTTCTGACTCCAGATGTGCTTATTATTTCTATTGAACATACCACAATTAGTGGAAGTGCCCTCATCCGTCCAAATGACCTTTGAGAGAAATTGGGAACAATCATTTCTATTCAGTAGCCAATTACAGTAAGCCAACCTCCGTTCATGATTACCTAGGTATAATTGGCAATCACACTGTATACAGTGTTATTCAAATTCGAGTCTATGCATTGGAATCTCGGTAATGTTAAAGGATAGAGGGATGGTCAAATAGGGAAAAAGTTGCGTATTTCAGAGACCAATTACGTTAAACAAAGAAATGTGATCTAGCTTCTTCAGTTCTGGAGTTTTACAGGAAAAATTGAATTTTTCAAAATTATTCTTCTGCCAATATAGTTTTATTTTATAAAGATATACCAATACTTTTGTACTTAGCCGCAGCAACTATTGAACTACAACAAGATGCCTGGGAGTGACGGAATACCATACGAATTCATTAAAAATATATCTCATAATTGCATACTATATCTCACTTCCCTTTTCAATAGAATATTTGATAATTGCACTGTACCGCAAAGCTGGTCTAAAGTTATATTGAGTATATTACATAAATCTGGACCTTTCGATGACCCCGCCAACTACAGAGGTATCGCTCTGGTTAATTGCGTGACCAAAGTTTTCACTCATGTAATATTGAACCGCCTTGATTCATGGGCTGAAGATGCCCAAGTACTCCCTGAGTCTCAATCGGGATTCCGCAAGAATCGTGGATGTATTGACAACGTTTTTGTTCTTTCCTCCATCATACAACTTCATATAAGACACAAGAAGAGAAATATATTTGCTTTGTTTGTTGATTTTAAGCGAGCATTCGACTCTGTATCACATAACTTGCTCTGGCAGAAATTGTTTTCCTTTGGTGTGAGTAGTAATGTCATAGGGGTTATCAAAAACTTATATGAGAATGCTACACTTGAAGTGAAAGGCAATGATGGACTCACAAAATCTTTCGATGTTACCACTGGGGTCCTGCAGGGAGAGTCATTGAGTCCACTGCTCTTCAATTTATTTATATCCGACCTGGATGCTTTCTTCTCAGATAAAGGGGCACGCCGAATTAGCATTGATAATAAAAATGACTTGCTGATGCTATCCTATGCCGATGACCTCGTTATACTAGCCGAATCTGAAATTGGTCTCTCAAACAAATTGGGAATTCTTGAAAAATATTGTCGAATCAATAAGTTAACTGCTAATACCAAAAAAAAAAACAAAAATTATGTTTTTCTCGCAGGGAAATTTTGGAGTGGATGAATCCTCAAGATTTTTAGGTATACGAAAACAAAAAAGTTGAAATTACCTCCACCTTGGGGTATCATTTGTATCCTCTACTCTCTTCAGAGAAATGACAATCAACTTGGTTATAAAAGGAAAACAGGCAATAGGAGCAATTCTTCCTGTTATTGCTAGGGGTAAAACAGATTCTTGGAAATGCAAATTGACTCTTTTTGACAGCCTCGTAGTAAGTGTTATGTTCAATTGTGTTGCTGTCTGGGGACTCAAATATGCTGAAATGTTGGAGCGTGTACAGGTGGGATTCCTTAGAATAATACTACTTCTACCTATCACGTCACCTGACTATACAGGCCGTTTCTTTTATCATGTGGTAACATTGCTATATTCTAAAACAGATACAAAGACGATTAAATGGGAAAAATGTAACTATTGTGGTGAGCAGTACATTGGTCAGAGAAAATCTACGGGGACTATCGCCCTTCCCGACTTATACAGGGAAAACTAAAAATGCTGTTTTCGGTTTTTTACGAATAGAATGGATATGTCATAAAATATAAAAAAATTAAAGAGGAAAGTTTTATTGTATTCAAAATGTACTAGAACTACGTAATGATAAATTTTTAATTAAACGTTTCGTGTCAACACGGCCACCATCAACTATTTTTTTCAAATATGAAACGTCGAGTGTGATATACCACTGAATTGTGATTTTATTGCTCTATCAATATTTGTGATGAAATAGACAGGTCCGTATTTGAAAAAAATAGTTGATGATGGTGGAGTTGACACGAAACGTTTGATTAAAAATGTATAGTTACGTAGTTCTAGTACATTTTGAATACAATAAAACTTTCCTTTTCAATTTTTTTATATTTTCTGAAATAACAATTCTATTCGTAGAAAACCGAAAACAGCATTTTCAGTTTTCCCTGTATAAGTTGGGAAAGGCAAGAATCCCCGTAAATTTTCTATGACCAATTTACTGCTCACCACAATAGTTACCTTTTTTCCCATTTAATCGTCTTTGTATCTATTACGGTTTAGAATATAGCAATGTTACCACATGATAAAAGAAACTGCCTGTATAGTGAGACTAGAGTCAAATTAATTTATAATGTTTTCAAACTTTGTCTCAATTGGATAACCAAAATACTGAACATGGATGACACCCGATTACCTAAGATATATCTCAGACGACAGCTCACACTTGAGAACTGTGCTGAAAAGTTGAACTGGACACTGCAAGTGAAAAAATTCTTTTTCTACAAGCGTGCGTGTTCCGCCCTATTCTCGCACGCAATTTAGTTTGAGAGGTGTCATATTCCCGCACTAGTGCGGGAAAAATTTTCCCGCACGCTAATGTCACTTCAAGTGAGTTTTTCCCGCACTAGTGCGGTAATAATTTTTCCCGCACGTGAAAGTTTGTTCAAGAGCATCACATAAGATGTTTCAATGCTCTTGTAGAAAAAATCTTGATCCTTACTCATACGGAAAGGTACTATCCCGCACTCGACTGTTTACCCGAACTCCGCTTTGCGTCGTTCGGGTATAGTCTCATGCGGGAATAGTACTCTTTCCGTACTTGTTAGGATATAGTCTAGTCAACAAGTGCCATTTAGACCAACTTTTTTCAGCAGTCTCCGAAAATTATGATTGAGGTGTCATTCGATTCGGAATTGCATCCAGATGATTTTTGAAAAAAATGAAGTTCCGCATGAAAAAATTGTAAAAGTTATTAACAATTAACTAAAAAAAAAAAGATGGCTTTAGTATTTTGTAAATATCTCAAAAACTAATTAAAATTTTTTAAATCTAAAAAAAGATTCAAAAAGAGGAGGAAATTTCCTAAAAAAAAGCTCAATTCCCGGAATTGTAGCATCAATATTTATAATTTTCCCAGAGGGATGAAAATACGGCCGAAAACGGGTACTCTGGCTCGGGCAAGCCACACCCACTTTGGACACTTTAACAATAAAAATTATTTTAAAATACTAAATATGAAAATAAAAAATTGGAAAAATTCAGGCACTAACTGAATAGATTAATGAACAATAATCCGCTTGAAAAAAATTTTTATCACAATTTTTCAATTAGTTAATCAATAGTTAATTAATAATTTTTTTCTGCTTGAACATGAACATTGCAAGTGTGATAATTGTTAAACTATAAATTTAAGATTTTTTTCCTCTTTTGGAGCAATTCTTGAAAGGCTTCAGAATAGAACCCCGTTGGAAAAATTAAAAAGTTTTTATTTTTCAGTTTTTTATTAACAATTTTCGTTGTTGCAAAATTAAATACTTAAATTAATCATTGAAAAAAAAAATTTTTTTTAAATATTATCAATAATCCGTTTTTATGTTATCAGGAACTACATAGAAATAATTTTTTTAAATTTTTATCTCTAATTGTTTAAAAAATTGTTATAAACAAATGCGTTGTTTATAAGATAATTGAAATTTTTTTTATGGAATTTCAATCTTTGATACAAATAATGATTTTTAAAAGAAAAATTGTTCCTTAAAAAAATTTTTTTATTGCTTGTAAACGCATTTGTTAATTAACAATTATTTTCTCCCGCTTCTAATTAATATTAAGGAACCATTTTTTTTTAAATCATTATTTGTCTTTCTTTCTGATATAAAAAAAAAAATTCCATTTTATTTAATTTTTCATTGTTTATGCAATAAACAATTTGTTATAAACAAATAAATTTTTACCTTATATTTTTTTTTCTATTCTAATTTCTGTCACAAAAACAGACATGATTTTTTTTCTTTTTTAAATTTTTTTTTATTATTTTTTATTTAATTTTTAAATATAAGTTCTCTCTAACTTCGTCATTCTTACCTGGTCTTCATCCTTAAAATTATTATAATTCACAAACTAATGGAGATACGATGAAAATACTTAAGACTTATTTATTCTCCATTACATAAAAAACAAATTTAGCAGAAAAGTTTAGTTGTTACTTATTTATTTATTGAATTTATAGCAAGTGTTGTAAAAATGTTGACTAATGAACAATAATTGATAAGATACTTGAATGAAGTAGTCATATTTTTAATAGTTGATAAGATTTTTAAGCATTAAAACAAAAAAAAAAATTTTTCCCTAAGTATTTTTCAACAACAATTGCTATAAATTCAATAAATAAATAAGTAACAACTAAACTTTTCTGCTAAATTTGTTTTTTATGTAATGGAGAATAAATAAGTCTTAAGTATTTTCATCGTATCTCCATTAGTTTGTAAATTATAATAATTTTAAGGATGAAGACCAGGTAAGAATGACGAAGTTAGAGAGAACTTATATTTAAAAATTAAATAAAAAATAATAAAAAAAAATTTAAAAAAGAAAAAAAATCATGTCTGTTTTTGTGACAGAAATTAGAATAGAAAAAAAAATATAAGGTAAAAATTTATTTGTTTATAACAAATTGTTTATTGCATAAACAATGAAAAATTAAATAAAATGGATTTTTTTTTTATATCAGAAAGAAAGACAAATAATGATTCAAAAAAAAAATGGTTCCTTAATATTAATTAGAAGCGGGAGAAAATAATTGTTAATTAACAAATGCGTTTTCAAGCAATAAAAAAATTTTTTTAAGGAACAATTTTTCTTTTAAAAATCATTATTTATATCAAAGATTGAAATTCCATAAAAAAATTTTCAATTATCTTATAAACAACGCATTTGTTTATAACAATTTTTTAAACAATTAGAGATAAAAATTTAAAAAAATTATTTCTATGTAGTTCCTGATAACATAAAAACGGATTATTGATAATATTTAAAAAAAAAAATTTTTTTTCAATGATTAATTTAAGTATTTAATTTTGCAACAACGAAAATTGTTAATAAAAAACTGAAAAATAAAAACTTTTTAATTTTTCCAACGGGGTTCTATTCTGAAGCCTTTCAAGAATTGCTCCAAAAGAGGAAAAAAATCTTAAATTTATAGTTTAACAATTATCACACTTGCAATGTTCATGTTCAAGCCGAAAAAAAATATTAATTAACTATTGATTAACTAATTGAAAAATTGTGATAAAAATTTTTTTCAAGCGGATTATTGTTCATTAATCTATTCAGTTAGTGCCTGAATTTTTCCAATTTTTTATTTTCATATTTAGTATTTTAAAATAATTTTTATTGTTAAAGTGTCCAAAGTGGGTGTGGCTTGCCCGAGCCAGAGTACCCGTTTTCGGCCGTATTTTCATCCCTCTGGGAAAATTATAAATATTGATGCTACAATTCCGGGAATTGAGCTTTTTTTTAGGAAATTTCCTCCTCTTTTTGAATCTTTTTTTAGATTTAAAAAATTTTAATTAGTTTTTGAGATATTTACAAAATACTAAAGCCATCTTTTTTTTTTAGTTAATTGTTAATAACTTTTACAATTTTTTCATGCGGAACTTCATTTTTTTCAAAAATCATCTGGATGTCATTCCGAATCGAATGACACCTCAATCATAATTTTCGGAGACTGCTGAAAAAAGTTGGTCTAAATGGCACTTGTTGACTAGACTAATATAGTTATTATCCTAACAAGTACGGAAAGAGTACTATTCCCGCATGAGACTGCCGTTACTCGAACGACGCAAAGCGGAGTTCGGGTAAGCAGTCGAGTGCGGGATAGTACCTTTCCGTATGAGTAAGGATCAAGATTTTTTCTACAAGAGCATTGAAACATCTTATGTGATGCTCTTGAACAAACTTTCACGTGCGTGAAAAATTATTACCGCACTAGTGCGGGAAAAACTCACTTGAAGTGACATTAGCGTGCGGGAAAATTTTTCCCGCACTAGTGCGGGAATATGACACATCTCAAACTAAATTGCGTGCGGGAATAGGGCGGAACACGCACGCTTGTAGAAAAATAACTATTACCTCTCTCAACCTACCTGAAATTTGGTCAAAATGAAAATCATACTTCTTAAATTCCGCGAAAAACTTTTCCAAGATGATGTCTCAGTTTCATGCCGTGCTACATTTCTCTCTTTTCATTGTTTTTTCACTCTCCACAGATCAAACCAGAATTTTTTAAACTTCAATATACCCAACCAACTCAAAAGAACAATTGCACAACTCCGACTTTGTAATAAATACTTAATTAAATTCATTTTGAGTATTTCCACATATAGAATCAATCCGAAGGAAATGTGTACGATAATATGTAACATGAATGAACTGGAAACTATCACACACATTTTATTCGAGTGTCCTATTTACAGTACAATGAAACCTCCAAACTCCAATTCCTTATCTAGTCTTGACAATCTACTTCTCTCTCTCGACAATATTGCTCCAAAAACTGCAAAAGACATATCCAATTATATCCGGAATATGTTGAGACTTCGATCTTTTGTGATAAATGAGTAAGTTTTGTTTGATTTGCAAATATCTTAGCTATTATATCATTTCTGATTTATGTTAACACCCTTGGAACCTCTTGCAATAAAATGTTTTTTGAAGCAATAAATGTATTATATTCTAACTACTGAGTGTTATAGAAATATTGAAATATTACTAGTAAAATTTCAATTTTTTTTTTCATAACAGAAAAATACCAGAGATCAAAAAGTGAATCAATGCTAAGCTTATATTTTTCAATTACAGCTTTTATAGAATTAAAAAAAAAATCCATTTCACTGGTAATATATTTTTTTAACATAAGAGGCCAGATCTAAGTAATTGCGTCTTCATTCGAAACATCTTCAGCTTCACTCGGCCTACTCCTTACAAAATAAATCCAAGATAGCAGTAACCGTTATTTTGGATATCAATGAAATAATATAACACTTCTTGAAACGTTCGATTTATAGGCCAATTTCGATAGTGATGAAAATTCATCACTTTTTAACAGTCTTAACCTACAGACCTATGTATGGCATCAATGGTATTAGTAAAAATTATACTTTAAAACTTCGTATTTATGTTCTTCATGTGAAGTTGGACATGTTATTTGCTAAAATTATCGGTAGTGCGGCATTTTTTGGGATCCCCGAAAACTTTTGTGACCGTCCGACAACTAAAATTCTTCTAGAATTTCGTCGAACAATGTTTATGATTTCCAATATTTCCATTAGGCAATTCTGAAAGAATCCTAGCTCTAAGGTTCCAAGGCCTAAAGCAAAAATATTGAAAATTAACATTGTTCGACAAAATTTTTGTGGAACTCTAGATGTCAAACGGCACCAAAAGTTCTAGGGGGTCCCAAAAAAAATTTATACGACACTAAACTATGATAGAGAGCAATGCATCTTGTTGGTGTCGCCCAAATCTCTGAAACACTTCAGGAATGTGTAAGATCTGTCTGTCTCTTTTTCATAAGTTAGTATTTTCATTGCCGATGATCATAAAACGTCCCACCGTTAACAATTTCATTAATATTTACCTGACGATTTCATTCTCCCCATCCTTTTACCGTCACTTCGAAGACTTGTCTGAGGTCTTATCCAAATGACTCGTTCATTCAACGAACGGGAAAGCTTTGCCTTAATGGAATTCATACGATTTTTCGTTTCATGTAGACTAGAGGATGAAACGAAGTCAGGAACAACGACGCATTATCGAATTTGTAGACAGCGTGGTTTTTCTGAGATTTTTCCGAGAACTCGTATCTAATCTGACTGTTGACACATCTATCTATTTTTTTATCAAAATGCAAAGAATCAACGCAACTGGTATAATATTTAATGTTCGCTTCATATAAGTATACGGTAAATATTAGCATACCTGCAGAACATGAGAAAAACAAAAGGAGAACGCAAAAAATTTCTTTCGCAAATAACTCCATTCCGACTATGAACAATATTATCAGACACGAGACGTTGACGGCTAGAAGCTGCCGTTTAAACATTTATATTATTTTACCACGTTTTTATGAACTCGCTTTTTTGTCCGTCGGTTCGGTAAAATTTTTAGTTTTAAACAACTTCTCGATTTGCTAGAGACTTGATTGACACTGAATATGTACGAAATTGTCTCGTGTAGAATGAAATTGTTCGATAATGCTTGCTGTTTTCGATATTAAAATTGAATCTGTGATCGCTGGAAACCACTTAAGACTGATTCAGATACATGCGTGCCCATGCAGAGTTTTCTTACGTTTCTTTGACAAGAACATATTTTAATTGGTTCTGTAATAATTTTGTCAATGCTGGAGTAATGCTATTCGAGTTTTTCAAATAATCCCGATGGATTTTTCACCGTCTTTTATCTCATGCAGTGTAGGCGGGCAGATACCTGAATCAGCCTTAAAGGCAGTGAAAAATACATCGAAATTATTTGAAAAACTTAAACGGCATTGACAAAACTATTCTAGAACCAAATAAAATATGTTCTCGTCTTAAAATTGTAAGTAATCTGAATCGGCCTTTATAAAATGGCATAATATGGAGATGGTTGAGAGAGAGAGAGAGGCCAACTGTGATTTCTGACCTTGAATGATTGGAGATAGCTGAAGCACTTTTGCAGAATGCAATCTTGGAGTATGCAATCTTGGTATATGGCACTCTTGGAAAATGCAACGGACCAGTGCAATAATGAAAAGTAACAGCGAATAAACTATAATGCTAGACACTCGGGTAAATTCTGTTTCTCAGTAGCAAGTTTTTCATCATAACAAGAAAACTTTCACAGCAGAAATGTGAGATTTCAAGGATTTTACCCCCACTTTCCATAGCCCACCAAAGTGTGGGCTGCAAGGATGATTAAAATGCCAAGTGAGATTTTCACAAGAGACGGCATTATAGCTATGAGTTTTATTTTACTTGGAGGCTACAACAAAGTTGGTGCCGCAGTCAAAGAAAATGTAACTTACATGTACCAGGTCTCGAGATGAAACGTCTTATTTCTGCAAGAAATGCATCAGAAGTTATATCTCTGACTACGTCAAAGTGTAGATAGAGCCTTCGTGGCGAAACAAACAAATACCTACACAAATGGATGCCTTGTACTGCTTGGCATTTTTATATTTACCTTGAGTTGCAGGTACGGACCACAAAAATCGACGCCCACTACAGAAAAGGCTTTATTGGGGGTTGAAGAGGAGTAGGGTTGAGTTTCCAACACCGATGACAATTTGATATGACTCTACGAACAGTTCTTTTTGTGACAAAAAAAATTGAAGTGTTTGTACTCCTGTACAAAAAAATAATGAATGAAATAATTATTATAACTCCGCGAAAGCGAAATGAATCGGTAGTCACAGAATGATCGAGAATATACAATTCGCTAGGGATAAAACCACCAGGAAGAAGGTAGTGAGAGAGAACGAAGATTTCTTTATAGATGACATATTCTTATCAATGTAAACCACAAGGAGAAAAAGGTATGTGGTAAACCATACCAATATGACAGCAACAAGAGCCCACTATAATAAGCTAACTAAGCATGGTGGGCTAATTTACCAAGCATTACATATTTTCCATGAAATACCAGAGGACAAGTGATAAACCACCGTCAATCCAATGAATGTGTAAACCTGTTTATTCTGTACTTTGTCCGGGATCTCCAAAATTCGACAATGGAAACCCCGACTAGCCGGATGCGTAATCTGAAAACGAAATAATTCTTCTACATAACTTGGAAGGGCAGGTAAGCTTCAAGACTTGCGACTAGCACTCACCATATGGATAGATATACCTGAAAACATCGTAGAGAGGATGTTAAATGTTTTACACATGGGTCAAGCACTTATGGAGGAAAATTCGCATGAAACAGCTGAACTTTTTGCCAATAATGGTATAAATGAATCATGAATTCCACCTGTTTTCCATAATGAGTTTGTTCAGTAGAATACTTACAGTCCACTACCCAAACAAAATTGTAATTACTGATGAAGCCACATTAGTTAATCGGAACGATGAACAGACAAAAAATGTCGATTTTAGAACCGAGAAAATCTTTGTTGTGATGTTTCAAGGACTCACAGACAGTTTTCTCAACGTTTGAGCTGGTATCAATAATTTCCAAATTATTAACGCAAATTTTTTCGAAGGCCCAGGAAATAGTGATTTTCATCCAGATTTCTTGAGGATCTATTCAGTTCTTACATTGAACACGTTTTTCAGGTGTTAATCTTCGGAATAGAATTGACAAAGTCATTTGGTACTGCATTTTTTACGTTCAGTAGGGAATTCCAGATGGATTGGGGGAAGTGAAGGTATTGAATGGTCACCTTACTTTCCTGATTTGACCCCTCTTGATACTTTTCATAAAACGAATCGGGCAATTTTGCAGATCTACAGACTATATTCCCTTCATGTCCTTTCCAAAATACGCTAGTGTGAAAAGTATTTCTTCAGAATCTGTTTTATATGAGAGATGTCTTTGTGAAAATGACGATTACTGAGTTTGGCGGGTACAGGTTGAATGGTTTCTAAGGAGTATATATTACTGTTTCTTTTATGTGCCATTTTCAACAATGCATCTTTATAAGTATAGTGGCCCTGATCCAAATTTGAAATTTCATTGATCGTGAGGAGAATGCATCTGCTCTGTAGGTGCGAATTTAGGAACACCCTATATACGAACCACACTGTATTCAACAAGATATGAGTTACCGGAAATAGCAAATATCCAAAGGAGTCATGTCTAACTGGATTGTATGGAAAAATTCTTCTGTCGCTAATTCTTGAACTTTTTTTGTCACAGCCTGCGATATCCTTCATTTTGATGGCCAGAAAGTGATGTGTTACTTTTACAGCAGTCATTAATAATTGTTATAATTCGCACTTGTCCCCAATCAGCAGTCCAAGGTGATGAATGAAAATCCATTTGGAATATCCTCCTTCCTTAGTAACAAGGTCCTTGACATCAAGCATTGTATAATCTTACCCGGAGACTGCTTCTAATTTCATTATCGATTATAATTATACAACCTGTGCAAACATGAAATGACAAATAGATTTTTTTGAGATAATAGGACAATGTCAATGGCTATGATCTATTTGCAAGGAATTTATTTTATCCATTTTGCGTAAGAGCGTTAAATTTATTACTGTTTCGTGTGCATTAAATTGTAAATCATGGGAATGATAATTATGTAATTGAAAAGGTTTATGAGTTACCTGTAGTCAGTGAGTTGGGTAGTGTCAATAGCTGAAGTCAGACAAAATAATTGGGGATTTTGGAATATTTGATTACTTCAACAATTTGAGAAATAGTTTTTCCATTTCACCAAAAAATACTTCACTACTATTTTATAGTCGACGTAGGTCTCGCTAACAAAGCATCATCAGGATCAAAAAAAATTATAAAATATAAATATTCAAAAACTACCTTGACAATTGCCAACAGTGTGTTAAGGTAAATGATACCATCAGTGACTTCAGAACTATTGATTGTGGGATATCCCAGGGAACCGTGTTAGGACTACTGATCATTTCGCATTATGTCAACGACCCGTTTTCAATCCAAAGTGAGGAAAAATAATTAGTTTTGCGGATGAATCTGATATCTTTTATAAAGGAGACTCCTAGTGCGGTCTGAAGAATAAAGTTGGATGGAATGTTTCAATAATTAAAGACTTTTTCGACTACAAGTTACTAACCATCAACTTCGACAAAACTTTTGCTAACTAGAAAGTAATATTAATAACATTATTGGATATTAAATTATTTGAATTTTGATTCAATTCACCGAAGCTTCAACATATCCACCATTTCTTTCAAAATATTCATCGACTCGTTCATTAAATTTCTGTAATAAATTCCTTATCATTCTTGAATTAATTTGCTGGCATGAATCTGAAATGATCCTCTCCAAATGATCAATATATATAACTCTGCTGGTAAACTAATTTCTATAAGTAGCCCCATCGAAAATAATCTAGAGGGGTTGGGTCTGGAGATCCTCCAACCGGCCAAAAAATGTCGGAATATATATGTATTAATTTGTCATTTCAAATAGTTTGAAAGTATTTCCTAGCAACCACTGTACTATTATAATATAATATGGCATATTTCACCGTCTTATTGAAACCATATACGCTGACGGTCTCTCTAAGGACAGTTCATCTAGAAAGTTGTTAAAATTAATTTAGTAAAAAATGTAGATAGCGTTCTCCATTCATGGACTGTTGAAAAAGATATGGTACTATAATTGTATTCATGTAGATTCGTATTGACGTTTTGAGGTTTGCTATCAAAAATACATTTGTTTTTTCAGTGCATTATAGATTAAATATCGACGTATAGACGAATTGATACTGCATATAATTTTTCAGAGCATTCCAAATTGAATGACGATCTGTTGACATAAATTATCAATGCTAAGAGGTAGTAAAAATAACTTCTGTTTTTTCATGGTAGATGGAGAATATTCAATACCTATCTGAACGTAGTTTTCAATCAGGATCAACCTTTTTTTTAATATTGTTGATATTGTGAAAAATAAAGGTACTTTGCTCTTGAACAAAAGTTATATTTTTCGAGAGACCTCTTATTTGAATATTCAAGAAAGTTGATTAATTTTTATATTGAGAATATACCTAAAATGTAATGAAAAAATAAAACCGCGGGTTTCATCCACAATTTGTTTAAATAATACATTGTCAAGTTTCCCTACCTAGTATTCGAGTTATACGCTTTCACTTTGTATTGTCTCCATTGCGATTCTTTTGTAGAAATTCTATAATATTTTTTTGTTAATTTCCATCCACTTACAATGCCTGTATTAAAATATACAACAATCCAGTCAGAGGTGAACTATACTAATAATCTTTTAATTTCAATTTATTACCATGCAATGTCTAGTTTTATTATTGTTTATAAATTTTAATTTTGATTTGTTTTTTCATATCTCCTTAGATTGAAAAAAAATCTATTCTCTTTATTCTTTTATAGTATAGTGCAATTTATTTTTGCTTGTTCATAATTATGTGACCATCATCTCACAAACAGGTGAGAACTGTGATATACTTCCGTGTTTATGCTGCAGACAGTTGTTGAATTTTTTTTTGTAAGAATCTTTTCGCAATTAAACACTTTTATTCTATTTTATTCGGATCGGAAGAATAGTTTTTAATGTTAAAATAACGGAAGTACCTTCGAAAAAGACTTCTAGGTACGAACTCATAATAAAGTGTGACATCAGCTCCTATACCAAATCAGAACAGTTTCTAAGCTGAGTCAATATTTCTTTGAGCTCTCTCTTTCCTCTCGCCTTTTTTACTTCCAGAGTTTCTTATTCTTTGTTCGTATACCCATTATTTTCATCTCGTTATAACGTTCTTTTATTTTACATATTCCGCTATAGCTGTGAATGCTTGTTTTGATGTCACTGGCGTTCCTTGATCATGTTTATTTGTATCTTTATGACTCTTCGTGTTATTGTTGTCATCTCTTTGTAGTGCAAGATCATAGTTGGGTAAACAAGCTGTGTCAATAAGAATTATTTATCCAGACAACAAAGTACATATATTTGTTTCTTTTTTCATATTATAATGCCTTGCAGTATCAATACGCTTTCATGCACAATCCATCATCAGCCATAACTACCCTCATTCATGCCATATGTACAGTAGCATTTTAACCACACTTGAAATAAAGTTTATTTATTCTAGGGTTACAAAAATGGAAGTGTTGAAATACTATCAACATTTCGTGTAAAACAGTGGTAGAATTAACAACTAGCCGTAGCAACTAGCGCCAGTTTTAGTAAAAACATTCGGCGTAACCTCGAGGGGTGTCATATCTGGTGAACTAGGAAGCCAATTTACAGAAACATTTGTAGCAATCGATCTGTTTACGAAACGGCATCGCAAAATTATTTTTACCAATGCAACTTTGTTGGCATCCTCAAGAGCTTAAAGCTCACTGAACTACTTATGATATTCTAATCCTATTAATACTACTCATCAAGGTGGCTAAATACACTCTATTTTCTACATTATGCTTGTCTATATTCGATTGTGTACCTACTTCAATTATATACTTCATTTTATAATTTCCTTGAATTCAATGACAAACATCTTTGCAAATTAATCACTAATTGATTTGAAACTTGTGTCAACATATCGCTAGTCGTGATCCAAAGCATGTTAGGCCACATTTGATTATTCTAGTCTCGAAAATCGGATATGAACAATGTGCTCTTTGAACCGTACATTCATGGCCCTTCTAGTTTGACCCACATAACTTCATAAATCTCAAATTTTTTATGATAAATATCTGACAGTTGAACGTCAATTTCTGTATGCTTAGATATCACAAATGCTTTCTCAGTTCTCCTCTCCTAAAAAATGTATCATTTAATACTGAATTTTCGATGAAGCTCACTAAGAAATTGTCGATCTAGAAACGAATTGCTGTAGTGTTGAATTGCCCTTATGCTATTTCCAAATAATCTCACATTTTTCTTTAACAAGAAAAGCTGTGAAATATGATTATACAACGATATCCACCATAATATATGAGATATTTAGAGAACGCGACTGTCAATTTTTCTTTCGCTTTCAGCTTTGTGATAGCCATGAGAAGTGCTAGTTGTTTAGCCAGTTAGCCAATAACGTAACTTCAGTAATAACAGAGTTGGCAATGGTACCGTCATAAATAAGGCACCAAAACAGGCTGTATCAGTATGTTTCAGCAACATAAATTTCTGTAAATGAATCATTATAACACCATTGCAAATATATTGAACACTTTCAGGTAGCACATTAATTTTCTCTCATGAACGTCATGAAGTATTTCACAAGTCTGATTTGATGACTAAACAATTTATAAGCATGTTCGCACTTCACACGCCGTTTACACATTTATATCTGTTCAAGATGACAATATACGATATGATTCACGTTCAAAAGTTGATGAAATAATAGGTTGTGTTGATACATTTTTTGTCGAAACAAATATACAGGGAGTTTCGCAAGTACGTGTAGAAAATTCAGGTGTGAAAATATCAAATTAATTTATTTTCCTTCAAACGACAAAAGTACATTTTGTATAGGAATAGTCAGTCTAGAAGAATATATATTACAAAGTAATAAGTCATATTTAAAATAAAAATCTATCCAGTCACCTGAACAGACCGAAATGAGTAAAATTCGTCTATGGAATAAAAAAAATGTTTCAAAAGAAATGATTTCAAATTATATTTCAATTGTTTAACATTACAAGATGTTTTAATATCGTGGTAAATGATTATAAATTCTGGGACCGATATAGTTGGGAGAATTTTGTGTAATTCTATACCTGGCAACAAGGGTATGAATTTCATTCTTTCTTCGAGTATTCATATTGTGCAAATCTTTGTTTGTTTTAAAATCATTTCTGTTACTGAAAATATAAACTGCCAATTCATAGATGTATAAACTAACAAGAGTTAAAATTCCATAAGTGGTGAAAATTGGTCTAAGTACAGAAGACATTCTACAAGTACTAGAAATGCAACCTAAAATATATTTTTGTTTGAGCCATGGTTGAGTTGCCCCACAAGCAGATGCCATATCTCAGTCTCAATTCAACATCCGCATAGTATATGAAAATGAATGAGTTTTATTCTGACAATTGTGGAAACGAATAATTTTAGTTTTCTATGTATTCAAAAATAGGTTGTGATCACTGAAAAAATTGGAGGCAATAATTATGGCAACTTCACATTTGTTTTTTAAAGATTCGGTATTCTTTGCCGACACAAGTAGCGATATGTCATCTGCATACGCGATAAAATTACAATGCATTATTTCAGATTCGAGATTGTTAATGTAGATCAAAACTAAAATAGGCCCTAATACGGACCCCTGAGGCATCCCCAACGAAACCTGTCTTATTATGAGAAAAATGTTGAAATACGTTCATCAACTTCAAATTTGAGAGAAACAAATTGACGACGATTATTGAGGAAAAAAGAGACCCATTACACGATTGTATTATTGTCGATGAATCAAGAAGTACTCGTTCTACAGAGTGCCATTTGAAAGCGGGCCACCTCTCCAAAACTGATACTTATTATTCGATTCAGAAGTTTTTTTCAATAGATAGTGCATGAATAGTTCTATTTGAGTGCCATGAATTCGAAATAAAAATTAAAATTTCAAGGCCTACTTCGATTTTTTTTAAAGTCATAAATCCAAAAAAACATACTTACTAAGTAGCGATTTTTTCAATGAAATTTGACAAAGCCATTGGATTTGTGATGCTTTCAAATGAGTTTTACTAAAATTTTACGAAAAAGTTATTTGTTCAAACAGTAATATAGCATAAGTAAAATATTCATATAACTATTAAAATAATTCAAAATTTTATAATTAAAATGATATAAAAAACTCCTTTAGAACATAACAACTGTACGTTCGATATAGTTATGTGTATTAGAACACGGCAGTTTGTTGTCAAAGAATAAAAAAGGACATCTTTACATCAAATAATATAATTACCAATATTAAGAACAAAATGAACTACTACAAAAGAATCTATTGACATAACAGTGCCTACACATTTAATTTTGAACTGTTCAACCAAATCTCCATTCAATTCACGTTTTATTTGTCTTATTCTCTCACGCAGTTCCTCTTTTCGAGTTTTGTATAATTTTTCCTTAACAAAGCCCCATTAAAAAAAACTTGTTGAATGAAGTTCGGGGATCTGGGGAGAAACTCGATCAATGCACCATTTCGCCCTATTCACCGATTAGGAAAATTTGTAGTTGGAAAGCCATCTAATTGAAATTGAAGGTAAGCCTCCTCTGTCAGTGAAAGTACATCCATACCGATGAAAAATTCGTTCTTCAAACAATTATAAAAAAATGTGTCCATTAAAATTGCTTACAAAAAAAGGGGCCAATTATTCTGGTATACAGTGCGGTCCAAAGGTATGGAATAAATTCATTTTTAGCGTTATTATGTATTTTATGAAAAAATCCTGAAACAGGTCAATTTTTATTGGCAATTTGACAATTTACAGTATGAAAATATTACCCCCTTCTTGCACCCCCTCTGAATTATGAGCACCCCCTCAAAAATTTTAAATGAGAAGGGGGGTCGTGTGGCATCTTGTTCGAAAGGGATTTTCATTATCTGTTCAGCAATACTAAGTGTTTCATATTTGGTGCAACCATAACGAAGAAATTTTTTTATTAAAATTTAAAAATATTGACACTGTAAATGATGTATCCGTTGAAACAACCTGAAACAGGTCGATTTCTATTCTCAATTTGACAATTTATAGTATGAAAATATCACCCCCTTCTTGCACCCCTTCTGAATTATGAGCACCCCCTCAAAAAATTTGAATGAGAAAGGGGGTTGTGTTGCACCTTTTTCAAAAGGGATTTTCATTCTCTGTTCAACAATACTGAGAAAATTTATTCTGAATATGTCAAATGTTGATAGACTGAAGGAAATAATGTAACATAATGTTTAGGAAGTATATTTCAATTTGGTTTACAGTTAAATTAAATGTTCAAAATGACCACCATTCACTTCTTGACAATAAGCAAGGCGATCTTGGAATTCTCGTAGAACATTTTGTAGGACCTCAGGGGTTATGTTGTTAATTTCTTCCGATATCCTAGTTTTTAAATCTGCAATATTGTCTGGTCTATTGAAATATACTTTTGATTTTAAATAACCCCATAAAAAGTAATCGAGAGGAGTCAAATCGGGGGATCTAGGCGGCCATTCAATCGGTCCACGTCTGCCAATCCACCTATTGGGAAAAACTTCTGTCAAATAATCTCGAACAATACGTGTGTAATGCGGTGGAGCTCCGTCTTGTTGATACCAAATTGATCTATCTATTCCATTTGGATCATTAACATCGGGAAAAAGTCGTTTTAATGTAGGCACTAAAAAGTTCATCAAAAAACCTAGATAAACCTCACCATTAATTGTGCCTTCAAAAAAATAGGGGCCAATAATTTTGTTTTTAATGATACCAGCCCAAACGTTCACTTTTTTGGGATATTGTGTGTGAGCCTCACACATCCAATGAGGATTTTCTCTGCTCCAATATCTACAGTTTTGTCTATTAACCGTTCCATTTAAATAAAAAGTAGCTTCATCAGAAAACACAATTTTGTTTATGAACTGCAAATCTGCTTCGATTCTATCCATCATCAGTTCACAGAATTGTTGCCTTCTATCAGGGTCATCCTCATTTAACTCCTGAACCAACTGAATTTTATAAGGATGGTATTTTTCTTTATGTAAAGCTCTCAATATCGATGATTTACTTACATCATTGTCGGCGGCAAGTTGTCTACTTGTCATATGCGGATTTTCCTCAATCGCTAACAGTACATCTAACTTTTTCTCCTCATCCAATGCAGCATTTCGACCTGGTTTTTGACGAGTTTTTACATGTCCAGTTTCACGGTATTTTGTTTCTATTTTGCTAACTGTAGATTGTGATACGTGTTGACCAGGGTATTTATTATTGAACATTTCACAAACTTCCGTTTGAGTTCGTGTTTTATTACCGCATCCAAGCATAATTAAAATGTCTATTCTTTGAGTTTCGGATAAATGAGCCATAGATGAATCGAATAATCACAAAAATATTTTTCAATACACTGACGTCTGCCAGCAACTCACAAATATCAAAATAACAGTAGTCTACTAGATTGACATTATATTATTTATGGGTTTTGTGAATAATTTTTTGGTGTCTTCAACGACTTTTTCCTGACTTTTTTAGCAAGACAGATAAGAAAGTATAAATTGTCAAATTGAGAATAGAAATCGACCTGTTTCAGGCATTTTCAACGGATACATAATTTACAGTGTCAATATTTTTAAATTTTAATAAAAAAAATTCTCAGTTATGGTTGCACCAAATATGAAACACTTAGTATTGCTGAACAGATAATGAAAATCCCTTTCGAACAAGATGCCACACGACCCCCCTTCTCATTTAAAATTTTTGAGGGGGTGCTCATAATTCAGAGGGGGTGCAAGAAGGGGGTAATATTTTCATACTGTAAATTGTCAAATTGCCAATAAAAATTGACCTGTTTCAGGATTTTTTCATAAAATACATAATAACGCTAAAAATGAATTTATTCCATACCTTTGGACCGCACTGTATAATATTCCAATGTGGATTTTCTCCCGTCCAGTACCTTGAATTTTGAGAATTAACTATTCCATTGGTTCTGAATGTTGCCTCGTCAGTGAACAAATTTTTTTTCTGAAAATTCCTATTACTGAGATATTCTCTTCGAGCCCATAAACTATACTCCATCCTCCTTTCATTATCGCCTTCTTCTAAGGTGTGAAGATGACGACTATTCGAAATATTTAGATAAAATGATAAATAATTTCATCGTAAAATTTTAGTCATACCCATTTGAAAGCATCACAAATCCAGTGGTTTCGTCAAATTTTATTTTAAAAAATCGCTTATAAGTATGTTACTAGGATTTTTGACTTTGAAAAAAATTTGGAGTAGGCCTTGAAATGTTTATTTCTGTTCTGAATTTATAGCACTCTACTAGAACTATTGATGCTCTATTTATTGAAAAAAATTACTTTTCAAACGGATAATAAATAACAGTACGAACAGTATGAACGTTTGTCCTTTTGTTCGTCCTTTTAGAGATACACGGCGTTAAATTTGATATTAAAAAAGGCCAAGTTTGCTTATATTCCGAAAATGCGTGGAAGAAATATGGTAAAAAGTGGGGTATATAATTCAGGCATAAGACTGATTTTTGTATTAGCAAGACATTTGAAAATACACCAGTGATGCACATGCGGGTCGCCCCTAATATGTTAACCAGCACCAAGACAATTGCTTAAAATCTTGATGTCCATCACAAATTAGTTTGGATAATCCTCAAAGAATATCAATTATATCCGAATCACATACATGTGCGGGCATTATTGGTACCGCAAGATTTCTTTACGCACGATTAAGATTTTGTATTTTGCAAAAAATTGCAGAAGCCCTCAGTTTATTGCTGATGTGCTATGTAATGATGATGCTAATTTTCCAATTAACTCAATAATACACTTTCATAATAATCAGTTTTGGTGGGAAGAAAATTTGCACGAAATAATTCAATCTACATTTCAACACCAATGTCTCTCATACAGGCTTGACTTACTCCACTTTGGTGAGAGATAGATTGTGGTTTATTCATGATAGTGCCACAGCACATTTTGATACAAGAGCTCGCGCATTTTAAAATAAGCAGCTCAGAAATAGTTCAGAGTCTCAAATCAACTGTAGCCTCCGAAATTCACAGACCTGAATTATATTGACTCGTGGGTCACTTTAAGACCCTATAAAAACCAAGGAACATCTTTGGGAACGTGACGTTATTCGAAATACAGTGCATTCAATTTGAAACAAGCCACCCTGAATAGCTGTTGGTACAATGATTATCAGGAAAAATAAAGAACAAGTCAACAATAGAATACAGGAGAGCACATTTTGACAAATTCACATTTGATCTAATTTTCCCTATCGCACCCCAAGAGCTTGTCACCAATTTTTTTTTTAATGGATCACCCTATATTGTTTCGCATTATCAGATGCTCCATGATGACGAAAGTATAAAACATATGGTCTGAAGCTTATGGGTCGGGAGCAACAAATTATTTCAGTTGAAAACGAGCCACCCTGAATAACTTTTGAAACAATGATTTGCAGTAAAAATAAAAAACAGTTCAACAATTATACAGGAGGCCACATTTTGAAATATTCGTTATAGAAATTATGGAAGCAATAAATCAGAAAAAGAGATTTTTAATTAAATTCTTGAATCAAAATCTGATGATTTGATAATGAAAAGAAACAAATTTTTTATAGTAAATGTTCGAAAACGTTTCCACCAACTTCCATAGGTACAAAAGAGCTTCCATTGCCGCCCTCACATGGTTGAGAATCTCGGGATTTATTTATTTGCAATGCCTCATGATATTTTCTCTCAAATCTTCTAATGTTGTTGATTCTATCTCATGCACTTTAGACTTCAAATGACCCCCATAGAAAGAAATCTAAAGGAGTGAGATCCGGAGACCTTTGTGGTCATTCTGTAGGACCTCTTCTGCCAATCCCGCGACCAGGAAAATGATCATCCAAAAATTGTCGCACTGGAGCTGCATAATGAGGAAGTGCACCATCCTTCTGAAAAACTATTTCGTTTTCGAATAAATTTATATCCTCCTCAATTGCCCTATTGATGCACGGTATTATTCGATTGTCCAACATATCCAAATACATATCTCACATATTTCTCACAAGTCAAATTATCATCGATAAAAAAGGTCCTATGATGTGGCCACCTAAAATTCCTGACTAAACATTCACCTCTCCATTCAAACTAAACGTACTTTCATCCGAAAAACAAATTCTATACAAGAAATTATGATGCAAGTTGATCCGTTCAGTGAAACTTTCACAAAACTCGATACGTCTATCGAAATCATCTTCGTTCAATTCATGAACTAGTCTAATCTTTATGAATGAAATTTGTACTTATGAATGATACTGAAAACATTTTTACGACTGATTCCTGATTCTCGAGATATCTTTGCAAGAGATTGCGTATTTTCCATTAGTCCAACGTGCCCTAAAACTGCAATGGAAATAGCTTCATCGTTGACAACTCCTGAACAGTTATGCTTTTTATTGTTAACAGATCCTGTTTCCAGAAATTTGATCAATAATTCCGAAACGTATTTGTGTCGTACATTTCTTCCTGGATGATTATCATTGAACATACGGGTAGCAGCTCTAGCACTATTTCTATTCTGGTAGTACAAACTCACTATTTCAATCCGTTCTCCAAGCGTATGCAATGGTTTGCATCTCAAGAATTCACAAAAATGGAAAAACCAATCGTAACTTCACCTGGTAGGTAATCGTTATTTTAGAATGAGACAAATAAAAAATTAAGAGGATATCGAATTCATACTAAAACTAGGTAAAATAAGACTTTTTTGAAGTATACTATTGTTGAGGTGTTTTTTTATTTATCCTGGAAATCATTGTTCCAGAAGTTATTCAGGGTGGCTCGTTTTCAACTCAAATAATTTGTAGCTCCCGAACTATAAGCGTCAGACCATAATATGTATTATACTTTGTTGGAATCTGCTCATCATGGAGCATCTGCTAATGCGAAACAATATAGGGTAATCCAGTTAAAAAAAAAAATATGAATATGTCAAAATGTGTCCTCCTGTATACTATTGTTGACATGTTTTAAATTTTTCCTGAAAATCATTGTACCAATATTCAGTGTGGCTCGTTTTAAATGGAATGCACTGTACATCAGGTATTTTCGCATGTGTACGATACATTTTTGTGTTAAATCGTCCACAATAGCAAACAACGACAAGAGTAATTTTTTGAACAGATTGAAGTTTGGAATCTAGATGATTATTCAATTGAAGAAAGATGCAGTGATCTTTACTGTTATTTTATAAATCAAAGGCGACTAATGCATCTTTATATTTCTTATAAACACATTGAGACAGTCTATTGCGCCATAAGCATCCTCAAGTGTATCGCCCTGTAGCTCAAAAACGACGAACTTACGAACGTATGTTCATAGAAACTTATCTTATTTCTTTTTGACGTCGTTAAAAAGCCCTTGCATTTTCATACGTACTTCAGACACCCTATATATTCGGTTTGATACTCTATTAAAATAATAATTGCTAGTCATCTCGGGAACGTTCCAGTAAATCTTTTTGCAGTTTGCGCATCCAACAGGAAAGGACGAGTTAGCATAAAACAATGTAATATCTGGGAGCGAAATTTATGGAATGTGTCACGAATATTCATTGCGCCACTAAAAGTGTATCAATCCACACGGATGATTTTGGTTTACTGATGAGGTTGAAATTATTTCGGCATATATCAACGGTTTTTATTCAGTTTGCATCACCCAGATGAACTCATTTTGCGTTATCCTAGCTCTCGAGTTTATAAGCGTCACTAATTGTTTTACGTCATATTTGATTTATGATGAGTACGATTTTAATGAAACGGTGCGTACATCAAGTCACGTTCGTGACAAAATTCATCGGTGAGTGATGAAGGGAACTGTGAGGTCTTTTGAAAGACATTCATCCACATCCCTTATGGTGTCTTATAGTGCTCTCATAAAGTAAAGAAACGTCTCAATATCTTGTGTATTTATGAAAAAAAATCAATCTTTCACTAAAAGTGAAATTTTCCTCAGCACTATGGTAGCTGTGAATTGTTTTTATTACATTTATTAGAAAATTGAGTTTTTTGTGGTCAGCAATAAGCTTATTTTCTGCTCTACCTAGTAGGTATTCAATTTCAAATGTTTTAAATGTTTATTTATTATTCATGATTCATGATTACGACTATCATTTATTTTTCTGGAAATGCTGATATGGTCGAAAATACCCTTTTTGTACAACTGTCAAAAAACTTGACATTTTTGCAACTCTATCGATGCGTAAATGTTTACTTCACCTTGAAAAACAGACCCTTTTTCACTTCCACAATAATTCACAAAATGAATAAGAAAAATTACTTTTTGAAGGATTAATTTCTAACAGAGTCAATTATTGATTGATTTTTCATCATAGAACGATTTCATTTATTGGAATAATAATTGATAGAAACGTTTGAATAATTACATCCAACATGAATTTCCGAAGATGTTCCGTGTTGCTGCTGATCAGAAATGTTAGATATTTCTTGAAGAATTGATTCCACAATTTTATCAGATCTTAATTTGTTTGGAAGAAGATGGACAATTCAGTATTTTGTTAGAAATCTCAATTTTGTTATTCAATCTATCTTCTATACATATATGCTTCTGCTACGGAGGCAGATTTCCAGCCACCGTGACGTTTTATGGATGTAATGTTGCTTCCTACATTGGCCAGAAGAGTAACACAGCTTATCCTAAAACAGTGACCTGTGCAGCTCTTATACATGTACATGTTCAAATGGCAACCATTTTTTGACAAGCACTTTCCTAAAAAAGGATCCCTTGATGAATCTAACAGTGTACTGATTTATTTGCGATTGGAATGAAAATAACAAAATAAATTAAACATTGCTAAGAAAAATACTGGATAATAATTTATTTAGTTTTTTCAAGTGTGCTATGGATAATAATTGAGTTACGTTTGTAATCACTTTCCGAAAAAAGGATTTTTTGACGAATCTAACAATAGTTATTCAAGTAACAAGGAATGTAAAGACGTGTTAACATTCGAGGTGAGCGAGTACGAGCCGAGGCAAAGCCGAGGCTTGTCGCTTGCCGAGGATGTTAACAGTCGATACAATCCGTTAGACTCATAAAAAAATCCTATTTTCGGAGAGTGCTTGTCAAAAAATGGTGGCTATATTTGAATCTGTCATACTAGTCACTCAAACTTTGCGATTGTAATCTTCCGACATCACCTGAGGGCCACATAGATGCAATATTAATCGTGACTCTAAAAAGGTGCAGTAGGCGTAAAAACTTTTATTCTCACATTCTGATCCAAAATTGTACCAGATACCCAAAAATATATAGGGAGTCAAATATTCGAAACCGGTTCCATTTCTGGTGAAAACGGCAGTGACCGGAAAGTGGAAAATATGCGAAAACTCTCCTCTTCATATACCATTTACCTATACCAAATCTCAATCTGATACACTTAATATTCTAGAAGCTATACTTTGTTTAATAGATTCGTTGACACCCGGTTCCTTGATGATATGCGAATATTCAGGAGTGTGATTATACATATGAAATCAGTGATAGTTTGCTTTACAAACTACAGTCCAAAAATGTCTCCTTACGAAAATACGGGGTGTTGGGATTGGAGTAGAAATATAGAAATTAATCAATATTACCGAAACCGCAAGAGATATTCAAGTGATATTGAGTAGATAGTGACATTTAATAAAACTGCATGTTTTTCAGTATCAACATAGTTTTTTTCTTCAACATTGGCGTGCTTCCAAGCACTGAAATATTTTTGAAGACAAAAACAGTTCGTCAATGTTATTTTTTTTCAAAAAATAAATCAATTTTGAACTTCTGTTTCAATTTTAAATATTAGTGTTCTTAGTTTTTCTCGTGCGATGTACCGTTAGTGAGAAAAAAAAAAAAGTCAAAATCGATGAACTGTTCGAGAGAAGATTCATGTAATTATTTAAGAATACAATTTTGTAATAAAGCTGGCCTGGAAATGTCATTCACGTTATAACCTGACATTTTTGAATAAGTTCATTCCGTTTGAAAATTTTCGCTGGGAATATTTCGTTTTCATAATCTTGCTAATGATAGTGGATTAGTCAGATGTGGAAATGGCGGGAATGCATTACGTGTATGGTCTCGCCAGTCATGCAGAGAAAGCCAGACGTATTTATTTATCACTAGAGATATCCCAATTATGCTTTCCCAGATAGCAGAACGTTTTTTTAAATTCATCGTCGTCTTGTTGGAAGGTACCTGTAGGTAGACCTCGAAATGTAAGAGCACCTGGAATTAAGCAATCGATGCCGTACCAAGTCGAAGAACATCCTGAAATTTATGAAAATTGCTTATGTCCAGGTTTTGTTTTAATTTCAACTGAACATTTCACCATCGAGTAATGCGACCATAGGGTATCGGATTTCAGTACCTTACTCAGTTCGAAAATATACATCGGTAAAACTGATACCCACAAGTTATAAACCAATTTTTTTCATGACCACGCATAACCAACAAATCTAGGCAAAATGGTTAGCGAATATTACTCATGTCAAGTTGGTAACTGGAAAAAAAGTGAGTAAATAATTTCCTGTTCATGTTGAAATTAAATGGCTCGAAAAGTTGGCTGTGCAAATATGCAGAGTTCAAAGTTATCAACTTGACATGAATAAATTCACCAAACATTTTACATAAACTTGTTGTTTTGATGTTTTTAAAATAAGGTTGAATTATTTGGATAAAAAATGATGTTTTTAATAAAAAAAATTGTGTAATACGGGTGATAAAGGGTGTGTACATTGTGTTAGTTCAAAGTAGAAAGTAGAAATTTGTCCTAAAAAGAGGCCAGTCATCACCCAAAAATAGGTCCATATCTCCGAAATTACTTGAGACCGTCACAAATTTTATTTGGATTTTTTGTTCAGGAGGCCAAACTACGTAAGTTGATAGCTTGTGGCTATTAGTTAACGGAATTTTACCAATACCAGAACGTCTGTTCTGAAGCTATACGGACAGAAAAATAATATTTTTTGGATGAGAGATTTTACGAAAACGAATGGTAAACTATGAAAACCTAAACAAGCTTGATGATATATGCAAAATTGATAGATTTCAATAGGAGTGGTGACTTTTTTTCACTTTATAATGGACTTTCACAACTTGAACTTATGGAAGATTTAAAGAAACAGTAGGGTATAATAACGCACGCACCCAGTTGATTGAATCGATTTGAAAAAATGTTTTTAAGTATTGTTTATTAGAGCTTGAGAGCATGGCGAGTTTAGAAATAAAATTTAAGTTTCAAATTGGTTCCAAAGTATAGGTTACAGATTCTAAGTGGTAGTTATTCACTTTCGGTACTAGATATAAATGAATTATTATGTTCATCTCTCTGGATTTTGTCCACACAAAAACGGATTTTTATGGTCAAATTATTTAGGAAAATAATATAAAATACAGAAAAATAAAGAAACGCACAGCATTAATAGTCGAAAACATTGCACTACGAAATTTTTGATTCTGCCACAACCATTTTGACTTTCAAAAGGTTTAGATTATTTCAGAAAAATAACACAATTTGTGTGGTGTTATTTTTCCAAAAAATTTGGTCTTCCACTTCGAGTATGGAAACTATATTACTTCAGAATGATATTTAAAAAGTTTGTTGACATTCCGTCAAATTCAATCAACAACAATCACAATCACTATGTCCCTGGAATATTGACATGAGGACAAGGCGCCATCTATGGATCCGATCACAGAAATAGACCACAATTTCATTTGTTTTGTCTTCAAAAAAATCTAAACAAAATCTAATCAGTCGACACACCAGGGTGTTTAGACATCTTACACTCAACTCTACTTAGTTTGATTGTTATGTGGATAGATTTTGAGAAATGTTTAGGTTAGATATATGAAAATATGAATAAAAATTTGTGAATACAAGAAAATAGTCTGGGTTAGATTGTATATTAAATAACATAATGATAAATATAATAACGTCAAATAGACATATTTCGCTTTCGCTTCACGCGGGAAAAATCGCTTTCCCGCACTGTTGTGGAACATTGACACTTTCAAAACTAAAAAACGTGCGGGAAAGTGGGTAAAAACGCACCGTCGTAGAAAAAAAAACTATTTCGAGAAACTGTCGGTGGTGTTTCAGACAGAATTTAAAATATTTAATTTTCTCATTCTAGCTGTCTGATTTATTAATTCTAACCTACATATACTATATAAATTGTATTTTGCTTTCTAACTTCAATTTTCCAGGAAAATTAAATAAAGCTTTCTTCTGGTACGTGGTTGCCAGCGCGGAGCCTAAAAAACGTTTAACACTCACATATTTCAGGAATTTGTTTATGAATATTTTTTTGAATGCGGCTTGATAAATCATTCTCGACATGAACACAAAACAGTTACGAGAAGTTTTGTGTCGATTATTTTAGAACTCGCAAAATATTGCATAAATCGGAATGTTAATTATCACGATCTTTCATGATTACAAAGCCGTGTTTTGTTGAAATGTTGCGAACTTGGGTTTTCCGATTAAACTTCTAAGTATTAAATTTCTACTTTGGGGCCAAATACAAGATATTTTGTAATTGAGTTCGCAGGATACGGATTTTTTTTAATATTAATTATGTATGAAAAAGTCACTCTTCATAAAACGTTCTAAAACCTGAAACTAGTCGTCAGATAACAAACAATTTTTTTCGAACGTATACGAGCTTTCTTAAAAAATGAGAATTTCGTGCAAAAGTAAATTACCTACGTTTATTTTTGACAATATTATTATGGAAAAAAGTAATTTGAAACCAACAACTATGTTGAGATATTCAATCACATCTATCAACATTGAAAAATAAAATTTTGTTATTTTTACATATTTTTTTTGTTAGTTTTAGGTTAGTTTAGTGTTAATAACAAAATTTTCATGGATATCTCAACGTACTTTTCAATTCTTAACAACTCATTTCCATGATGATTTTCAATATTGTCAAAAATAAAGGTACTTTAATATCGCACAACATTCATATTTTTTGGGAAATCTCTCATTTGATATATGACGGTTGAGTTTCAGGTTTTAAATCATGCAGAACTTCTTATGTATAACACAACAAGTGCCGACAAAATTGCCCATTCTGCCGTCCTAAGCAAAAAAGCCGTATCTGCAAAAACTCTGAAGCTGAGAATCTTAAACTTGTATACTGAAGGCAAAATGATTGATTAACTTTGGCTATTTAAATCTAGTTTACGTAATTTATTCCTTGGAGAAAGTTAAATTTATAGTGTTTCAATACTACAGAAACCAATATCTCCATATTCACATTTTTTTTACTTAGATACGACTTTTTTGCTTAGGACGGCAGCATTATTCTTTGACTTTGACGAGTTATCATAAAATTTGCGTAGCGTACCTAAAATTTCATGATAACGAGTAATGATTATGAAGGAGAAGAATTTATCGACACGAGTTTTATTTTATATGAGAAATTCACAGATTTTTCTTTCTTTCTGTATTAATAATTGGAACTAGAATTTTTTATTTCAACTCATTCAGATTCATAGATAATTACAATTCTTTACAATTGAAATTCTGAACATTGAATGTACAATTCTGAAATACTATTTTTGAATTTTTTGCTCATTTTCGTCTCCTTAGACGATTGGCATCGCTGAATGTAGAATTTGAACTCGCTCTCATTTTGGTGAGGATTTCAGAGTGTCTTTTTGGCTGCATATTCATATAGGATTATAAAGAACTGGAACTGCTGTGTCCTGGTATCTTCATCATTTCTTGTTCAGACTCTTCAGCTTGGGCAAAGTGGGTAACAGCGGTAGACGTATAGCTGTGATTTCTGAATTTTTTGTTCTGAATATCCAAATCCATTTTCTAACAAGTTTCTTTAGTCCATTTTGACATAGTCTATTCCAATAGGACAATTTTTGTACCAACCAATACTATCAGGACCCTTCCAACTAGGATTCGAAGTTAGGAAAAAGTGGTCGGACGTGATATGTCCTGGTCGTTTTTTCATCACTTCGTGGAATATGCGAACAGGGCAAATATTGGGGTCCGCAGTATTTTTATTAGCCACTTGCTTGTAGTACATTGACTCACCTTGATTGGTTTTGTTGAATACGGGATTATATTCAGTACATCCAGTCGGCCATCCAAAATTATCCTTTTCCATTATAAAAAGCGAACCGTTGTGTAACATGCTTTATTGGCCCTCCAAGCAAGTTTTTTTGGCTGCAATGAAAAAAAAATTCTTGTTGAGTCCCTCCGGATTGTTTTATTTCCAATATCTCAATAATGTCGTATTTTCCTCAATTGTAAAAGCCCTGGCCTGCGGCTCGTGCCGTAAACTTCATCCACGTGAATAATAGCCACCATAATATGCTCGTTGATTAATATACTATTTCCGTCGACCGTTTATTTACGATGTATTTTAACGCACTCAAAATCCTTGATTAATGACCCCTGTTAATGAATGATTTTCTGTTAATCAAAGATTTACTTATATGCAACCCAACGTACATTGCTTCAATACATATTATATTTATATAGTGACCTGTGGCGTATGCAACCATACATATCTATACTTACCCGCTAAAACATTTATTTTGAAATCAAGTAGCTGTGTTAGTACTATCTGTCATTATTTATTTCATTGTTGTAATTTCTTAAAATTCTACGTTTATTTTGAAATCAAAAGATGGATAGTGACGAAGGTCTGTAAAAAAAATTTCAGTAAATATCATACCAGTAAAGTTGTCAATAGCTATATAGTCACGCAGCCGGCTGGTAAAATGCTGGTTTGAGTCCTGAGGTTATAGCAAGGTCGAGGGTACAATCCATTTTTTTTTTAAAAGACGGTCAACGGAAAAGTTTTGTAGTGAATTAAAATGGAGATTAACAATCTCGAACATTAACGCGCTCGCTCCGCTCACGCGTTAAAATATCTCAATTGTTGATCGCCCTTATTAATACACTTGTTCGTTAAATAACCATTAATTATTTTCTATAATGAACCTTTATAATCGACGAAGAAAAAATATGTTAACCTCACCTCAAAACTTGAGGATTGAAGGCAACACAACATTGATATCCAAAATTACAAAACCGTTTATTAGGTAACCCCCCTCTTTACGACCTCTCCACTAGCCTTATGATGCAAGTTGAAATTTTACAATATCCATGCCACAGTAGCAAGAAAAACAAATAGAAAAATATTCATTTTACAAGGATTTCAATCAATATAATTCAGAGAATCATCGTTCACATCAGTGTTAAAAATTATCAAAAAAACTGGTCGACGTGCGATATCGCTTTTTTCATGTGTTGATCAAACAATGGCAGCCTTCATCTGCCACGATAATTATATGATTCGAGGAAAGGAAAACCCGTATGCGTTTCGACACCACGTACGGTGAATTACGGGCTGAAATTATTATTTCTTGAATGATATTTCCACATACTTGAATGTAATTGTTTAATTTGCAGTTTATTTCAATTTGAGGAAGTTTGTAGATTATGACCATGCAAAAGTATCGCGATAAAAATACTTTTCAGGGAACTTTACTAAATGTTTGACGATCGTTGGTTCGAATGCAGGATCTATTATGTTTGGAGAATAATTGAAATAATTTTGATCATTTACTTACCATGAATCAGAAAAACATTTTTTAAATATTCTAAGGACTAGGGAACAATGCAGTATTTGTAAAGCAGCCCTGACATAATTCTATTTAAAAAATGCAATTCTAGACAACCGAAGAAAAACGAAGTGAAAACTTACTTTACGAATTTCGTTGGTAAAACTTTTTGGATTTTCAATTTTCATCTACAAATGTTCACAAAAAAAGATAAACGATACGCAAAGAAAATATTAGTAACTTTTTGTTATTGAAAGTTTTTAAGGACTATTAAGGAAAAAAATCTCTTCTACCAACGTGAAGGTTGAGTTATTTTATACAGGGTGTCAATTTGAAAACTTCCCACCCGTAATATCTTCCTTCCAGTAAACAATATGAGGAATCTAAAAACAGGTCGATTTTATTTTCAAGGGGGACACTTTCAAAGAATATTTATAGACCTCGTGGTTCAAACCCCTAGGAGGGGTGGATGTTACCCTTAGAATCTTAAATGGGAAGGGGGGTCAAGTGGCACATCATTTTGATTGGCATTCAATTATTTTTCCAATGGTTCCCAGACTTATTATTTTTTGATGAGCATTTTCAGAAAAATGGTGTTCTAAACTAACAGAAGTAATTATTAGAACTTGCCCATACTGATATGCATGGTTTGACCAGATCTGGTTAGAATATTAGGTGGTACCGTTCCAACCCTTTATTAGGGCTAACATTAGCCATTAGCTCCAAAAAATCAAATCAAAAAGTAGTCTAATAGTATACCTACCGTAGAATATAGTGAAGTTGTGTTTATCAAATGCTGAATTTTCAATTCTCATAGCAGAAATTTTACAAATAATAAAAGTGTATAAAAATGTAAATATGGTTCACATTCTCCAAGAGAGAATTGAAATTTTTGTAATTATGGAGAAGTTGGGAAGTGCGCCCGAAGGGCGGCATGTTTTTTAACGAAAGACATCCAAATTGCAATGTTAGTCACCGGTATGTGCTTGATTTGGTGAATAAGTTTTACGAAACTGGTTCAGTGATAAATAAAAAAAATAACCCCATAGTACTGAATGAAGAAGCTCAAACTGAAGTTTTGGGAACATTTGCTGCAGAGCACACGAGCTCCTTACGATCAATATACGAACAGACGGGAATGTCACGCGAGACTGTAAGAAAAGCATTGAAAATGCATCAATTTCATCCATATAAAATGCAGATTCTTCAAGAGCACCACGGGGATGATTATGATAGAAGAAAAGAGTTTTGTGAAACCATGTCTTATCGAGTCAATACCATCCCTAATCTTCTTTTAAACATCTGTTCCAGCGATGAGTGTTAATTTTTTCTGAATGGCAACGTTAATAGACAAAATTGTCGCTACTTTCGGTAAGGGCATACACAACACACACAAAAAGTTAATGCTTGGGCTTGTATTCTTGTAAATGCCATTATTGGTCAATTATTTCTGTAAGAAAACTTGACTGGTATTCTGTACCTTAAAATGCTTGAGACTATCGATCCTCTTATAACTCGAGCTAGAAACTCATATTAATGTAGAAGGTTATGAACTTTTGCAGGAGGATCTGTTACATCTCCAGCAGGACGATGCCCCTCCCCATTATTTTTTTTCCGTCCGATAGTGGTTAAACGAGATAATTCCGAATATATGGATTGGCAGAATGGGAGCAGTTGAATGGCCTCCGAGATCACCGGATTCAACTCTCTTAGATTTCTTTCATTGGGGGCATTTCGAATCACTTGTTTATAAAACACAACCTTCTGATATTTCTAGTGAAGTTTTCCGTAATGTTGGAGGGGAGTTCTAAAACATACTTTATTACTGATGTTTAGAGCAAAATTGACGACATTTCGATCATTTTATAAGATAAGGGTAAGTAGATTTTATGTTTGCAATGTCTTTCTGTTTTAAAATTTCACAATAAATCAAGTACACTTGTAGTTACGAATAAATGTTTTGCAAACATGGTAGAGTTTAAGCCCATATCTGATAAGAGAGCTTAAAACGAAATCATCAAGTCCTGGCTGCTTTTGCATATGTTGAGTCAGCCTCCTCATTTCGACCATTCGCTTATAGGTTTTTGGTACACTATAATACAGACATACGCCATGTTGTTTAAAATCATTAGTATATCTCCTTCATAAAAAAATAGGAAGATATTTTTCACGTGCTCTCTTGATATCTTCCTTTGAAATATATTTCAAGCAAGGACTCTGTCTGAAATCTGAGACTTTAAAACCCTTAAAATTATAATTATCCTTTTTTAAAAACAATACATCACTACCTTCAGTGAAACTTTTGATTTTCTTTTCTTTGATGCCTATGAAGTTGTCCCACGTGTAGTTTGTGTTTCGTTGTTCCATAAAGTTATATCCGTTTGGGTTGCTTGATACAATGTTTCTTCGAATCTTGTCTGTATGCTGGCATCACTGTATTATCTCTCCAATACAATTTCCACAAATCTTGCGCTATCCATACTTTTAACACTGAAATAGGAATATTCTTCAAAAAGAAGCGTTTTTTTATTGTTTAAAACTTTTAGAGGTCTTCAAGAGACTTGTGCGAGCCAGGAAAGAATTGGCCTTTACTTTTTAAACGAGTGCCATCGGGTGGTGGTAGATTTGATAAAAAAACAATAACAGTACGACATAATTTATGTTTGAGAACAAGATTATCTTCAAAATTTATAGTACAAATCCTGCTACTTTTGTATAAAACTAATTTTTCCTTGAACATATCATTTTCCATTAAATACAAACACGGTCTTTTTCTTTTGGGTTGAGAACCCTGGAAAATATCCATTTTTTCTTCGAACTATCGCTGGAAAAATATTGGTTGGGACATTATTTGATGGCACTCTTGACGCCGCAATCTCCACCAATTGTTACGAACGAAAACAGCGAAGGAAGTGTATGAAAATCCTGCGAAAACAGAAATTAAAGATACAACAGAAAAAGGAATAAAATATACTCCAAGCACCAGAATAATTCAATTCTGAATATTGTGCTTTGGTTTGAGAATTTTTGGCACAAACCGCTTAGCAAAATTTGGATTCACTTTCGGTTTTGAGCTATCTAAAATAACAGGATTTGACGTTTGACGAATTGTAAATAGTAGTAAAAATCGAAAGCCATAGGCAGATTTTTCCCGCCATTTCAGAGTGCTCTATCTTATTTACTTATTTTTGCTACTAATGAATCAAGGTTCGCACATGTTATTTCGATTTCCCTGGCGAGCTTGCCTCGAATCGGGTTTGGGCATTTCCCAATATTCTCCATTTCCGAGATATTCCCACTGGCAACTTTATTTGCCTCACTGCAGATTGGAAAATTTTCATTATCTGAGCCTTTCACTGAATCTAGGTAATGGAAATTTCCTCTCCATCGTTGAAAATTAGCAAAAAAAACTGTACGTGCGATATCGCTTTTTTCATGTTAATCAAACAGCGGCAGCCTTCATCTGTCACGGTAATTATAGGTTTCTAGGAAAATGAAAAACTGTCTTAAATCCATTGCGTCACCTTGTTCAATGAATTACAGGAATATTTATGATCGACGACCTCTATTATGAAATAGTTCAATATAGCTTCTGGGTCAATCATCATCATGAAATAAGGTGTTTAAAGATGTTTTCAGGACGGTGTTTGAAGATTTTTTTGTTAGTGATATACTATTTTTCTATCACTTCCTTTGATAATTGTCTAAAAAGTTTCACATAAATACAGATTTTTTTTAGTTTTTATTTGCATTGTAATACATTTTTCAACAGGTACATAACCAACCTTGACAATTTTAGGACTCATTTAGGATAAATTGAGTGTACAGATTGTGACAATCAGCCCTATGCTGTATCACTTCCGTTAAAAATAACGTCACCATTATTCGCCATTTCCGTTATTTTGCTATTACCAAGCAATAGCAAAATAACGGAAATGGCGAAATGGTGCTGTAGGTTTTCCGGGTTTTCCTACAGCTAAAAAGTGAATACATCACCTAAAACATCAGTAAGTCGCCCGGAGCGCCACGGCAAATAATAATAATAGCCGTCCTCTACCCGCACAGGCTATGCCTTTGGGTACACTCAACGAGTATTTATGAGGGAGTATTATTATTATTATCATTATTACCAATGGTATTATCTGTAACAATTGATTCCCTTTGATCATTCTTCTTCCAAGGCGCAGCTTCTGTTGCCTCATCTGGTTTTAGAGAATATCCGTTCACAAAACTCTAGTGGTCTTGATAAGAATTGCTTCGATCTGAATCTTCCAAGTATCTTAATTCTCCTTTTCCAATTTTTCTACTTGAATTAACGCTGCTGCCATTTCCAATTATGAATACTACTCTTTATATTGCTTAGAGTGACCTGGCTCATAACCTGTTGGTTATTTGATGAAAAATAGAGAAAGATACTACGGCAAGTAACATTTTTATTTGACAACTTCAGTATTATTTAATCCAAATATATTTAACAGTAAACTAAAACAAATTCGAATGAGTAACCAAAACATGAATTATTAATCAGGTAGCTATAAGACGAGGAGGTACATGAAGGTGCAATATATACCATCAATGAAGGAAAAATTTCAAGCTCTTGTCCAGAATAATGCATGGGTGATAATTGACTGAACTCCAGATAGAAAAGTATCAGGTTGTAAATGGGTTCTACGAACTAAATACAAAGCGAATGGTGAAAGTGACAGAAGATTAGCTCGTCTAGTTGCCAAATGTTATGATCAACAACCTGGTATAGACTATTATGAGACAAGTTCAGTTCGTATCACACTTGCTCCGTCTGTCGAGCTTAGTTTGACCCTCTACAAGATGGATATTGTGATGGCTTATATCAACGATGATCTCAATAAACGTGAAAAAGACAAAGTCTGTCTCCTTGAAAGGTTACAAATAATGGAATAATACTGTCTGGAGGTGCTGTGAGTTGGGAAGCAAAAAAACAAAAATTTGTAGCGGTATCCAGCATAGGAGCAAAATACTTAGCTTTATCTGAAACCACAAGGAAAGCTGTTTATTTGTGAAACTTTCTACAGGAAATTGGCTACTCAAGAACCCGAAAAAACAAATTCTGTGAAAATCAACGTGTACAGAAATTGTTGCAGAACTATGTGTATTATTCAAGAACGAAACACATAGATAATCGATATCGTTATGTCAGAGAACTGTTGGTAAATGGTGATATTGATGTCAAGTATATTCCTACACAGAACACGATGGCTGATATTTTCACGAAGGCTATTAAGGTGGCTTTTGAAAATAATTTGACGGACATGGGTATGGATACTCAACGTTGAGAGGGGCTGTTGGATATATTGCACCGTCATGTACCTCAGTATTTTCTCTATGTCTTTATTGTTAGGTTACGTTTTAACGTGAGTGGGCCCATATCAGGCCCTCCACTGCGGCCAAAGGCCTATTGTGGCTCACCCTATGGTTATATTTCTCTCAGTATATCCAATCTCCTAACGAAATTAAGAAGTATGTTGGGGGAACAATTTACCAGATTCTCTGGCCTTACTGTTGTATTGTCAAATGTTGAAAATCTGGTTCTGGCCGCTGCGGAGCATGTACATAAAATATGTTTAGCCGTTTCATCCTCCTCCATGCATAGACGGCACTCTGCATCTTGTGCAAGTTTATGCATGTGGTGTTTGAGTTTGCAGTGGCCAGTGAGCAAACCTACTATAACTCTGAGATGTGCTCTACTGAGTTCTAGCAGTTTGACAGAGTCCTGTTTTTTCCTTGGGCAAGCAATAAATGCTTTGGAATGGGGTAGACCCGGTAGACTACGCCAATACTCGAGTCTTTCATTGTCCGCCCAGTTCTGGCTCAGTAAACGTTATTTCGGACCCCTATTGCTAGTGTGTTCAGACTAGGTTAACGTAGTTGCGTGCTAGTCGGTTTGAGGTTTCTCTGCAGTTCCATACTGCTCAGGATTTAAAGCAGTTGGATTCAAGCACTTTCAGTGCTGCTCGACGATCTGAAAATATGTTTATTGTTTTTCGTGTGTGGTGTCGATTTTCCAGCTCCCTTGCACACTCTTTCTTCATTGTACTCGGGATCCCAAATGAGAGAGTATTCTAGGTGACTGCTAACCAAAGAGTAGTAGTAGTAGGGTTATGCTTTTGAATAGCTTACTCATTCGAATAATGGAGCCAAGTTTCCTGAGCCTTTTTTTCGAAATATTCCAACGTGAAGGTTCAAATTAAGTTTGTAGTCAAGTATTATTCCTGGGTGTTATAGAATGTACCTCATTCAGTGGGCTATCGTTTATATATAATTTCATTGCACTTTTTCTCATTCAGAAAAAGTTTGTGGGATCTAAAAAAAGTGTCTAGCCGATATATATCTGATTGAATTCGAATGCAATCTTCGAGATTATCCACTTGTTTGGAAACTCTAGCCAGCTTACATACTCAGAGAATGAAAAGCATTTGTCGATTTCATCAACGAAAAAGAAAATAGTAGTGGTCTCAATTTAGACCCTTGGGGAACTCCGGATGTGACATTGACATAATCCGATTCGATTTCATCTTGACACAGATACGATTTTATCCAATGGAGTAGAGAATCGTGTACACCGATATTTTCCTGTGCAATTACAAGGCACCTGAATCTTTATTAACTTCAGTGCATTCCGGACTCTCTAGCAAGCAAACTGACTCATGTATGAAGTTCAACCAAAAGAATTCATTTGCTCAAACAGGCTCAGAATATTGGTCGATTTCCACTATTCGTTTGAAAAGTTGTCAAGTAACCAATATCCGGTTGACGATAGAAGGTTTCAGAAATAATAATATTTTGAAGTATCTCTGCTGTTTTGAGCCCACCCTTACGCTCCCGAAGTGGAACGGCAGGCCTAGGATACTCTATATCATGATTAAATGATTTTGTTGAATTTCCAGCGTACATCAAAGGAAGGAATAAATATTACTGCTATGTATATGTGGTGTACATTGAACATACAATACCATTTCGAAATATTGAACGGCATACCGACTGAAGCATCTATAATTACAAATTTCGACTGGGTATTTACATAAACGTATCCCAAATATTCTGTTTAAGCCTTTCCGGGACAATGCGCCCGTAGGCTAGATATTTAAGCCTTGCGAAATCTCATAGAGAACTGACTGTTTCAATTATATGAAGGGAATTTATAGAGCTTATAACTTCAATATCACTCGATCCGTATTCGGAGCACGTTTTATATGTTTTATTATTGTTGGTGGAGTTGGCTTGAAGGTATTCCGAAAAAGAAGTTGTTTATCTTTCCGGAAGTTTCCATGAAAAATTGATCGGTATACAAAATTTCAATGCATTTTCAGGAACAATTTCTCAAATAGACTATGATTTCATTATCGTTACAGATTTACTCAAAAAAAAGGAGAAATCAACAAAAAATGGAGATCAGGGGTCAATAAATAAATGTTGAAAAGTCCCAAAAAAAGTTTTATCTTCTGGAGATATCCGAAAAAAAACGAATATTGGCGATTCGAAGAAACTAAAGGCACTTTTTCATTGCCACTTTTTGAGCTCTCCAAAATGGTCTTCACACAATCTCAGTACAACGTTTCGCTTCAAAGAAACCATCATCATCTCTGTTTTTTATATGGTACGAAAAACAAGTACTCCCTGTATGGCACAACATTTTTCATAGCCAATGCAATGGCGTACGTCACAATATGTTTTCTCGTGTTCATATTTAGTGAAAATGCTTATTGATAGTTTATCAACGTAATCTAATACCTATTGAACTATCAAAAAAATAATAGAAATAAGAAGTCAAGAATTTTTGTTTATATTGTAAATAGTGAGTGCTATCGCAAATGTTCAAACATAATAATTACCTTCAGTTTATAGGCACAAGGATGCCCGTTTCACTATGGAACCTAAAACGTTATCAACATTTCAGGGATTATTTTTTGACAATTCTTGCAACCAATCGAAACCATCAATTCAAAGCATTCATGTACGTTCAGGCCAATCACAGCATTATTATAGTGGGAATTTTCTACCTTGAAAATTGTCGCAGGAATCTTCTGTGAAATTTTAAGAAAATCAACGAAAATGCATGTAAGAATACTATTTTGAACAACGTGTCAATTTGGAAACAGTTTCAATTGATAACCTAGGGACAGAGAGAAAGCAATAGCTTTCAATCCAACAGAACAAAACAATGTTACGGAATCCTCCAGCCAGGGACAAAATATGCATAATAATTGTATATTTCATGATGAGAACTTCAAATTCCAAACTTTATTCTGTTTATAGTGAATCAAGTAAATTGTTGAAATAAAAATGTTATTATATGTATAGAGAATAGGTCTATGATTGGGGCATCAAAAAATAATCTATCGAATACCACACTTCAAGGAAAACTTGTTGCCATCTGGCAACAAGTTTTCGAAAAATCTGTCAAATTATTTTCACTTTATTCTCACTCTCTCGTGATATTACAACTGATAAATACTCATCGAACTGAGCGAAGTAAGTGTTTCTCGTTTTAAAAATTTTCTTCGAATACCTCATTTTTAATAAGGCCCCAAAAAAAAACTAAAGGTGTTAGGTCTGGTGACCTTGCTGGCCAGGATGTATTACTATGAATTGCAATAATTTTCTTGGAAATCGCTTGAATAGGTATACTTATTGCCGAAAAGCTCTGGCCTTATGAGCTAGTGCACCATCTTGTTGAAACCAGTAATAATGCATAGCGCCCAATGGATAATTATCCAATGCATCTTCCAGATCTTGTCTTGTTAAAAACGTCTGGTAGATGAATAGACTTACAACTTTTGAAACAAAAATTCAACACCAAATATTCCGGATCGATGTTGCTATCTGGATGATCTCTTCGCACGTGGATTTTATTGTGACCAATAGTGTGTGTTGCGCCTGTTAAAAATGCCGTTATCGGTAACCATTACTTTAATCCGACCAGATCAGTTTAAACGGAAAATCACACATTTTTCGCAATTTCTACGCTGTTCGTCATCACCTTGTCTTAAGCCTTGACAAATTCTAAATTTATATGGCTTGGATTTATTTTTTCTTAAAATTAATCTCTAGTCTATTTCCATTTGTCTAGTGAACTTTCTGAATTTCCAATGACTGATTTTGAAACTAGGTATTTTTTTTCTTTAGCAGATGGTTTTATTCGCAATTTTTCAAATTGAAATTTTACACAATTTCTGTGACATAAAATGAAACAGAACAGCATATATATATTAATTAGAAGTTCAAAAAATAACTATTACAAAATGCAAATCGATGAAAACTTCAAAGATATAAAGAAACTATGGAAAATTGTCAATGAAGTTACAGGTAAGAAGACGAAAAATACAACATCCGTAGACAAAATTATAACAAATGAAAATTTACACATAACCAAAAATGTGGATATTGCAAACCATTTCAACTCTTATTTTTGTAACATTGGAAAATCAATGGCCGAACATTTACAATGTAATCCACTCTCAGTTGATATGACTACAACCAATAGATCTATAAGAAAATCAATATTTTTGTCTCCTGTGACAGAAAAAGAAATAATCAATCAAATAAAAACCCTAAAGAATAATGCAGCGCCAGGCCCTGGCTCCCTTAAAGCAAGTACTATAAAACAAATTGCTGTTCAAATTTCAAAACCATTAGCATATATTATAAAACTGTCAATTCAATTAGGACAATTTCCCACATTATTTAAAAAAAGTATTATTTCGCCTATATTTAAATCTGGACAAAAATATGATGCTGGGAACTATCGTCCAATATCTGTCATTAACAATTTCGCCAAAATTCATGAAAAATGTATAAAAACGAGACTAACAGAATTTTTCAATAAACATAATATTATATCGGAACGTCAGTATGGATTTAGAGAGGGCCTTTGTACAAGTGATGCTATTTTTGAGGTAACGAACACATTGTACAATTCAATTGATAAAAACGAAAAGGTAATCGCCGTTTTTATCGATTTAAAAAAAGCGTTTGACACGGTCAAAATTAGAAGCATACATTATCAGAGGCAAAGCCGCTGATCTTGTTAAATCTTATTTGGCAAATCGCACCCAAGCAGTGAAAGTTAACCAAACTATTAGTAATGAAAAAATAACTATTTACGGTGTACCACAAGGGACTGTATTAGGACCGTTACTTTTCAATATTTATATCAATGATATCCTGAATCTACAATTAGGTGAGAATACAAAGATCGTCGCTTATGCCGACGACACTGTCGTCCTGTTCAGCGGTGACTCCTGGGAAACCGTAACGAGACGTGCTGAAATGGGAATGAAAACAATTAATCAGATGTACAAGAATTTACTAACTATTAATCTACAAAAAACGAAATTTATCACTTTCTCGTTAACGGAAGCAGGATATCCAAATATCGGTAAAATAAAAATACACGACAAAAACAACTGTACTGATATTTGTGACTGTCAAAATAATATTGAGGAGGCACACGAGATCAAATACTTAGGCGTATTTATCGACCGATTTTTGAAATGGAGCAAACATATTGATCATGTTAAAAAATTACTTCGATGTACTCTACCAAAATTTAGAATATTATCGAATATATTATCGCAACGAACTATCTTTACGATCTATTATGCGCTAGTGCAGTCAATTTTAGAATATGGTGTAGTAGCATGTGGGGCAGCTCATTCAACACATATGGAATATTTAAATATTGTGCAGAGACACATACTCAAAATAATTATGAAAAAGAACCGGTCATATCCTCCCAATTATTATATACAGAGGCAAATGTATCTACAATTAAAAAATTATTCCAAATATAATAATAATAATAATAATAATAATAATAATAATACTCCCTCATAAACACTCGTTGAGTGTACCCAAAGGCATAGCGTGTGCGGGTAGAGGACGGCTATTATTATTATTTGCCGTGGCGCTCCGGGGCGACTTACTGATGTTTTAGGTGATGTATTCACTTTTCAGCTGTAGGAAAACCCGGAAAACCTACAGCACCACCTCGGGTGGTCGGTGTGCACTCCAAGCTAGCACTAGACGAGATTGGCATCTAGACAACTCACAATACACTTGCTTTTCAACAAGGCATGCGGCCGCCTATCGATCCGATATAAAGTAGTTGAGAAAAATTCTCGTACCTACATCGGATTCCAACCGACTATCGCTATGCTGGAGTTTCGAACGGCCTGTTCATTAGACCGCTGATCCACCGACCACTAAATTAATGCACTATCTATAATATATAAACACCCCAAATATTACACAAAATATGAACATAAATATGAAACCAGAAGTCAAACTGAAACTCAATTGCAAATTCCAAGATTACAAAAAACAACTTCCCAAAAACATGCATCTACATTGGCATACATCTGTACAACAGACTACCTGATGCAATCAAAAAACTAAATAATCACAAGAAATTCAAAAGAAAAATTAGAAAGTATATCATGACAAATGAATCCCCACATTAATAGACTATTTGTCTCTGTCAAGGAAACAATTAAAAATTAGTATTTAATTAAATATAGTTTTAGGTTTAGCTACAATTCTTGAACTTAATCAATATTATGATTATTATTACTTAATAGCCGTACCGTCAAGCACAAACCTTAAGTTTTTTTGACGGTATTTACCATTATTTTATAAATATGTACTAGTTATTGAATAAAAAAGAATTGAAATATCAAAGTTTTCTTCGTTTGTAAAATTATCTCTTTCCATTTCAATGTAGAAAAATGTAATGCAATAACAACAATAACAACAAGAATAAAATACTCATTCAAGAAGAAAATTGTTTATATGATAAATGAAAGTTATTTATCATTGCCATAATTGTTTCTAGTCTCCTACCAAAAATTGTTATGAAGATTTTTACAGACTGGAAACATAAGAAAACATATTGTGCCGTGCGTTGTTGCATTGTCACACAGGGTGTACGTTCTGTTCGTGCCATATTAAAAACAAAATTGACGGTTTCTTTGAAATGAAACGATATATAGAGCTTGGGTCGAACACCATTTTGTAGAGCTAAAAAAGGGCAAGTGCCTTTAGTTTTTTCAATACTCTTGTAATAACTACAGAAAATATAAAATAAAATATTTTTTTTTTCAATATCTTCGAAAGGAATTTTTGGATATCTCAACACCTATTCATTGACCTATTTTAAAACTCATGCTGTTCATCCTTATCTAAAATCATCTAAAATATCGATATTACTTGATATCACTTCCGTTTGAACCGAATACGGTATTGCAGCTAGTAACGAATAAAAATTACAATGGTTTTTGTGACCATTTTCTAGAATAGATCAAAAATATTACACATTTCAGTTGACGCCTGCAATTAGTAGAGCTTAAAAGCAAATCCAGTCAGATTTAGAAATGTTCCTCAGTGGGTGCAAAACAATCACATGAATAATTGCGTATTCAAACTGATAACGTTCCATCAAAATATCGATTACGTTCGTAAAAACATTCGCGTAATTCATACTCGTACAAAGAAAACAGTTTTCACTTTTCCGAAAACACTGGATTTAAATTAAATTAAATAAATAGATCCTATCACAACAAACCGATTAAAGAGAAACTTTGCGAAATGAACGAAACGAAAATAAATCAAATGGAAATAACATTAACTTTTTCAACAGATGTTCAAAATGCGCTTCTTTAATTGCCAAGCCAAGGTCAATATTTGGATTACTGTCTTATTTTCCTGTTTGAGATAAATAATCGTTTGTATTGACGATAATTATGGGTTAATTTAATCACAATTTTTTTAAATTCGGATTGAAGATAATTCCTGTCGAAAACTCTCGCTAAGTTGTGCCCTAGGAGGTTGAAGGTACGGGTTTCATATTTTCCAAAAATAAAAAAAAAGAGTTTTTTTCAAACAGAAATTACTTCAGTATATCAGTCAACATCGAAATATACTTTTCCACTTTCGGTGGTTTTCGGATTTGCTATTCGTAGTCTCGAGGTAATTTTTCCGTTACTACACCGCCTTTGAAAATATCCACCGCAGATGTAGACGAAATGTCAGGAAGGAATTACCTCGAGACCACGACTAGCAAACGTGAAAACCATCGAAAATTTCGTTCTTTGTTTTATCATATTTCACTTCAGCCCCATTAATAACAAGCTTGTAGTTGTCAATGGATGCCTCCTCTCGTAAGGAACGATAAGTACCAGGAGAACCTTGTATTTTGCTTTATCAAGCTTATGAGATAAAGAACCAACCACCATGTCGTTTAATTGTTGTAAGATCAGCACCTTCATTAACCTGTAATTTTGTAGAAGTGCGCCTCAGGCAATAGCCGCTATAAGCTTCTACGTTTGCCAGATTCAAAAATTAGGCAACTCTTGAAGGAACTTTTGACAAAGTGTTGAATCCAACAGGTTTCTGATTAGCGTATGGTGAAAGAAATGTATCGTTGGATAACTTCTTCGGACATGTATTTTCTACTCGTCTCCATAGTATTGATAGATCATCCTACTTCTATAATTGTGAATTTTCGTGAAATGCCGGTCTTCGTAAAATTTCGGGAGGCAGGCCCCTGGCTACGTCACTAATGAGAGAGAACATCACCATCATTTGCGCTTCGGGGCGACTTGCAGGAAAAACTAGAACATTCCCACAGTATCACCGAAGAATCCTTGATCTATAGAATGAGTGTTCCTTCATTACAACTAGTACAATTTAAAAACAAACAAATGCGCACTGATTATCACAGCAAAAACCCCTTCATCTCTGTCACCTCCAGCCTGATTGCTCAGGGAATAGGTGTTTCTACCAGTTAAAAGTATGCGTAGAAAAATATTATTCAAAATATGTTTATTTTGGACAATAAATACCAAAAATTCTATGCTCGAATCATGTCCTGAAATTCTAACTTTTTCGACAATCGAAAATTATAGGTATATGAATAACTCTTGTAAAAACTTATTCAGCTTTCCTGGCAATAAACATTCCACATCTTTCGTAGAAGAAAAAATTGATCAAATACTTTTTATATTTTCTGGAAGATGATTGATTAAACATTTTTTGATCACAATACATCTAGGAATTGAAAGGTTTATATCATTATTCTATCTAGTTCTAGTATAAAGATCAGAAGAACTGTCTATAGTTTGTGTATCAAAAAAATAGATCTGCATGAAGTTTACAATAACAGTTAGAATTCTATGCACAACTTTTTCGCGATGGCCTTTGTGTTATTAACTGAAAATAGTAAATGTTTTTTTCATAATCAGAGATCTAATCGAACTAAAGAAACAAATAGCGAAATTTTCGACACCATTGTTGGCCTTGAGCCCCTTATTTCAATATTTGGTCCGAATACCTACTATTTTTTTAAACCTTTATTCAGATTCAACCCATTATCTTTCATATAGATCATCCTAGCCTGAAATTTTCAATTACACCTAACTATCATAGACGAAGTTAAAATAGCTAAAATGCTAGAAGAAAATTATTAGAAATAGTTAGTTATTTACGGTACTAGTTAGTGTGTTATGTTGAAAATAAATCACGCGAGAAAGATTATCAAATTCTCAAGAAACATATCACACGAGTAGCATACAGTGTTTTACCCAACAAGTGGAAGAAATAGTTTTTTTTTATGAGATAATAATTAATAAGTTTTGTGATCAAATCAAAGCTACTTGCGTCTCAATACCCTATAAATGTCAGAATGACTTGACAGTGACTTTTTTAAATTTTTTTCAAAGCAGGTTGTTTGTTTGGTTGCCACGGGCATGACACATTGTTAGAAAATGATTAAATGAATTTTGACACTTGTCAGTTTTCCCTGCAAAAAAGGAAAGCTTTTTTGAAGAAAAAAACGCATAGAAAATTAAGGAAACCGATGAAAATATCGTTCCTGAGGATATCCTTACGGAAACGGAGGAAGGCAGCGATGCAGTTTTTGCCAGAAAAGTCCCGAAATGCTTACGACAAGGAGTTCAAAATGTTTGAGTCTTGGATGAATTCACGAAAGATAAAAGGTATCGAGGAAAATGTTCTATTGGCTTATTTTTTACATTTGCAAAAAAAATTAGCCCCATTGTCGCTATGGACCAAATACTCGATGATTCGCTCAACTATTCACCTACATGAAAAATCGATATTTCGAAATACGACAAACTAACGAGCATTTTTAAAAACCAAATCACAGGGATACAAACCAAAGAAGTCCAAGACATTATAGAACGACCTGAAATAGAGAAGTTTTTGTACGAAGCTCCCGATGACGACTACTTGTTGATAAAAGTGGCTTCGATAATGGGGATTAGCGGTGCTTTTATATACAATGAATTGGTCAATTTGAGAATAAAAAATATTCAAGGCAAAGGGAAATATTTTCACGTAGTTTTGCCAGACACTAATACCAAGAAATCGAGAAGTTTCACCATACATGAAGAATGATTTCCAGTCAACCCGATCAATTTGTATAAAAAATACATGTCTTTGAAACCAAAAAATACTAGTTCTAGCCGCTTTTTGGTTTTTAACAAAAAATGGGAGGCACCAGCCAGTGTGTGGGAATAAATACGTTGTCGGAGATACCTTCAAGAATTGCAATGTTTTTGAAATTGGAGGAACCAGCGTTCTACACCGGTCATTGCCTGAGAAGGTCTTCGGCGACTCTTTTGGCCGATGCAAGGGCTAACATGTCTACTTTGAAGCGTCACGGAGGATGGAATTACTCGACGGTAGCAGAAGGATACCTAGAAGAATCAGTACATAACAAAATACAAATTGCAGAAAAATACAAGTTTCTGATGTGTCGGCGTCTTCCAGCACAATCAGCAGCTAGTGAGTTATGGATTATGGCATAATCAGCATTTCTGCTTCGAGCATTTTTCTGGGGTCTGAATCCAAAAAGCTTTTCAAATAATGAAAATTGGTCAATAATCAAGTTTTTCACTTATTTCCTATTAATTTTCATGTTGTGAATGTATCGCCTTTCGTCAAGTACACAATATTTCAAATGAAATTTTTCATGATAAAACATAAATCTTCTCTTGACCATTTTTCTGCTTCAAATCCACATTTCTTTAATTTCGAAGTATGTTGGGAGCGACAAAGATTGTGCAGACGTTTTATCAATCCCAGTTATACTGTTATGACAAAAAAAACTATGTTATATTAAATAACGTTAAGAAAAATCTAAATTTACCAATTGATTTGGAAATAATCCAAGAAGTTATGCACTACGTACTTGCAGGCTGGCCACCGGCAATGGAGTCCCAGTATAAATCAATCTTCATAAATAAAAAAGGAAGAAATTGTAATAGAGGATTGTGGGGGATTGTGCCCAAAACATGTCAATGAATAGTTTTATTAAAATCACATACTACATTTGGTAAAAACGATAGCTTTAGCTAGGTTTTGTATTTGGTGGTCCTCCTTGAATGACGAAATTGAAGAGATCTGTGAAATATGTGTTTGTCTCAGTATGAGACTAAATCCTCCGAAAATCGAATTTTTATCTTGGCCCATTGGTATCCACGTAGAATTTGGTCCAATTGAAGGAATAGTCGTTCTAGATACTCTATCAAAGTGGGTAGAGGTTTTTATAATAACCTTCATCACATCATCTACAATAAAATGAAATGACGCAGATTATTTTATCAATTTGGTCTGCCCGATTAAATGATTTTGAATAATGCGAAGACATTGACATTCACATTTCAGGATTTTTTTGTGTCAGATATTTGCCTCATTGTTTCCACTTTATGGGAATGTGTGAAATATTTGTTTCATTGATTTGAAATATTCCGCTATACCTTGACAAAACTTTTTTTTTTGAGTCAAAGTCACTTTTCAGACAACACACTCGCAGCTGATTTATTTGTTGTTGGATACTGCCATCTTTCATTTTCCAATTGAGATTTATTTGATCTTTCACGAAGTCAGAGAAAATTTACCATAACCTCTTCTAGTACCATGCAATTTTTATGGGACGTTGCAAACGCTTGTATCAGACATAATCACGTGTAAAGGATAAAATCAACATTGCGAATCCCTCCCAGGTAGATCATACTGATAATGAACGCATGGAAAGGTTGCCAACTGCGTTATTAATGATCTAGTGAAGGCTATTGCACCCGTAATAGATACATAACTCCGTCGTTTGGAAATAATTTCGAAACAATACGGTTTTCCGAAAATGGCGAACTGTAATCAGCATCTACGTACGTATCGCAACATGAAGGTTAATGAGAAATTGTCGTTCAATATTAATTGTGGTTACGATTTGAATAAATTGGGCGATCGCACCCAAAGTAAATATTAATATATTATCAGTGTATTATTATGTTTCGTAGGTCGTCAAAAATGTATTTCATGAACAATAGACGTCAAACACAACCCATATGGAAAGTTTCACTCAGCCACTACTGACTTATCCTGAATATTTATAAGAAATATTCCGGAAATATTGCGTATTTGAAATTGGAAAATTGGAACGAATACGATGAGTAACCAAGCAGGATATTGGTGAATTTATTCGTCGCATATAAGGATCCACTTTCAATCGACAAAGGAACAATATATGCTTTGTTTAGGCATGGGAGTAATGCTCTGCTTTTATTGTGGGAACTTCATCGAATGAAAAACTAATTATAAACCAGGCTCAGAAAGGATCCCGACTGATTTGATAACCTGGTGAAATTTAATTAAATTTCTTATGATTGTGTTTTCTCTAATAAGAAAGCTAATTTGAGTATAACTAACATAATAAGAAAATACAAAAGGAAGATGTTTTAATAGTTCTTGATGAGTTTAATGCTCAGATAGGGAAAAGGGGTTTCATAAAAAGTTGCAGGAAAACACACAATCCATGAACACACGAATGAAAGTTGGACAAAACATTTCCAGAACAAGCGAAATAGATGATAAGACAGTAAAAGAGATTGAATAGGCAACAAAGAGCACGAAATTGAACAAAAAAGTGAAATAAAGAATACAAAAAACTTCTACAGAGGAGTCAGAGGAAAAAATTGAAAATGTATTTGTGAAACTGACAGAATAAATAATAAAGAAGGGACAGTGTAGCCAAGAGACAAAGAGTGGAAATTAGTTTGGACGGAATAAAAAAAATATTATCAAAACATTAGGTTGTAAAGGATGAACAGATAGTAATTGAAAAAGAAGGCAAGAAATGTAGAAAATAACGCTAAATGAACCCATCAGAGGGGAGTAAGAAAGAATCACAGCGAAGTGTAGAATTGAAGGATAAAGAAAAATACACGTTACTATGTAGAATTGGTAAATGGTTTATACAGTACTGAGGCGATGAGTTGAGGGAGAAAATACTTTCACTGTTAAAGAAAATTTGGACTGAGGTAGAATGCAAGACTGCGTACAAAATAATATCATCAATAATATAAACGTTTCTGGCTGGATAACAGAACACATAACACGATCATATCAAAGTAGATTTGCACAAGCATAAAAGCGATTCACACCCTAAAATAAATTGTGAAGGAAGCTTGAATAAGATATACTTCGAAATGTTTTTCGTAGATTTCCAATAAGCATTTGACTGGATGAAGAGAAACCAGCACATGCCATTGAAAGAGTTGAAATCCCTCTAAAACTGAGACAACTGATATCAAAATCGATGGAATCAACCAAGATCGCAATGAGAAAACATAAAGGAGAATCAGAGGAGACTGACTGTCAATGACGATATATATTAATTAAGCTTCAGAATAATATGTGCTGCGGAACTTCAACAAAAAATCTCAGATCGTTAGGACAAATTATTACTTATGCTGGAAGAAATTATAGAAATAGTGGGACATTATAGTACTAATAATAAAGCAAATCAAACAAAAATGATGAGATTACAAAGGGGATAAATATACGAAAATATTCATATGGGAATAAGAGAGTTAAGAAGTGATAGAGTTCATGTATCTAGTAGTGAGGATAACTAAAACAGGGGAGATTACACTAGAAATACAAGAGAAAATAATAAGCGCAAATAGAGCATATTCAACTAACTAAAAGTGTGCAAACCGTAAAAAACTATCAAATAGGCCTGAAATAAATAATATGCGGGACATAGACGATGACAATGACCAAATTGACGAGGAAGATTTGACGAAATTCGAAAGAGAAATTATGAGAGCCATGATACTGGAATTGAGATAACAGAGAAAGAATACGTAATAAGAGCTAACCTAGAAATTACAGAGAAATTGAAGAAGGATATCAGCAAAAGGAAACATTTGGTAAGAGAGAAAACTGACAGTCTACCTCTACCAAAAATAATATATGTAAGTATTGTAAATGTAGTCGGAAAACTTACATCAGAAGAACATTTTTCGAAGGGATAATTCTTCATCTTCAGCATAAAAGAGGGTTACAGCTACCTCCAGTTTTTTTTCTTCTAGCTTGATCAATATTCTTGTGAATTTCCCAGATACGATATAATTGAAAAATCTAGATTCTGAACGAATAGATCAAATTGTTTGTTAACATTGTTAACATTACGAGTCAGACAAGATATACTGGGTCGTTGATATGTATGAAAGCATTGAAAGCGGTTTATTACTAAAGTAAGATAGCTAGCGAAAATTTTCAAAATACGAAAGTAAAGAGTTTTTCAATGTCTATTACAATGAAGAAAAATTAGGTATACAGGATGTCACAGAGACCGTTTCAAAACAGTGCATAATTGTTATGAAACCAAAGAGGTGTCAAAGATCAAACAAAAAGTGGAACACCAATAAAAAATTCTTTGAATGTCATGTTAGATGTGTTAAAAAACTAATAAATTCGACACCACAGGGGGATTTGAATCATTAAATTCTATTGAAAAAATTTGCAATCTGCAAAAATTCTATCATATAAAATTCATTTGTTACAAGAATTTTGACCGTAGAATCCAGTTCTGTGGTTAGAGATAAATTAAACTTATCAACCACGTATTGTTTTCTGATGAATCTACAGGTTGTTAAAACGGGTACGTAAACCGGCACAAAGTATTGGTCAGAATACAGAAGTAAATGACCAGAAATTTGACCTTTGGTCGATATGTGTTACTCTTGCAAAATCATATCATTCCAGAGCTCGTACGATTATTCCTGAACGACAATAATCCCAATTTGCTGTCAGAACAAATATGGTTACAACAAGATTAGGCTCCTCCACATTTTGCACGTGCGGTACAGGCATATTTACATGAAACTTTACCTGATAAATGGATTGGACGCAGGGGAGCAATTAAATGGCCAGCTAGGTCTCCCGATATGACCCCACTCGACTTCTTTTTGTGGGATCGCATAAAAAAATTCTTCTCCTACCAAAATAGTCTGCAAAATATCGAATAGATGCAAGATTCACTATAAAATTTTGTTCATCCAATTCATTAATCTCATGAGGTGAATGGTCAATTCTTTGAGCACCTTATTAAAAAAAAATCCGAAGAAAATATTTTTTGTTCATCAAAGCTTGTGTTCTCTCTTTCTTCTGCCGTAACTTTTGTTTTTATAAAATTAAAAATATCTAAGACAGACAGATAGAATATGCGTATTCTAAAAATAAATAACTGTTGTTGATAAACACAATGTCATAGATAAATTACAGATGAAGAATTAATAATAATAAACGAGTCGAAGTATATTCGTGAAAAAAAAATGTTTGCGTTTCAACAGAAATGCTTTTTTGATTTCTGTAGAAAAATGAATAAATACAATTTAATCGTATCCATAGATATACTCCACTTTGTGTGATTTTCATAATGAATATCCATCATATCGGGATTTTTCTATGATAAGTAGTAAAAAGTTATTTTGAAAATTCTACATTTCTAGGTAATACTCTTCGTATCTAAGTAATTTTAAAATTCCATAATTTTTTTCATTCACCTGGTCCAAGAGAACGTTTTGTATTCACAGAACCTTAAAATTGAAAGTCAATTCACACGTCACGTTAAAAAACAATTTCAAACATTACTTGCAAGCTCTGACAATTATCTTTATCGTAAAAAAGTACGTAATCTTGATTATTTTTCATTGAAAATAGAAAATAGTGTATTCATGGAAAGAGTATCAACGAAATACAGAATAATTGAATTGATTTTTCTAGTAAAATTAATTTCTTTGTTCAAGTTCATATGCCTCATAAAATTGGTGATGTCGTTAAAATGTTATTTCTATTTTGGATGTTGACAATTACATTCGTGCCATTACTACAATTTCTTCGTGAATATATTTGTAAGCAATGACATATTTTGATCCAGAATAATATTGAAACATCTCATTTACGAGCGAATACATTTTTTAATTTCCACGAAAACGGTTTTGTTTGAAAATGTTACGTGGATATTTATGTTCTGAATAAAAAATAAAAACAAGAGCTTCAGATGAAAATCAACCTTTAGGAATAATATCGAATCGAAAAGAGGCCCCTCTCTTTTGTGGACCAAGTGTGTGGTTTATTTCTGGCAGTGTCCCAAACAACAGTGATTTAATTTTTCTCCGACTATTCTATTTCTAATATTTTTGTGAAATTGACAAACAGAAATTTCAGGAAATTCTCTGTTGCGGAAAACGTACTCAAATGTCTGAACCAGATATCAGGCTATTTCTAAGAAAAGATCCTATTGAATGATATATTTTTGATATGTTTGGGATGATAGCAAATGCCAGTAATATCAAGTTGAATCTGACTTAAGAAGGGCATCCCAAGTTGAAACTGATTTGCAACAAATCTGAAAATCCCGAAACCTATTCACTGCCGTGTTACTAAACTTGAAATACAAAGAAAATAATAATCAACCGATAGCACGGGTTCAGTTCTGGCAAATCAACAACGGAGTTGATATTCTATAGCAATTTTATGTTGAACATTACTTGTTCGATTCGACTGTGGTTAAATACCCAACATATAAAATCTCGGTAAAAATTCGACAAAAGTTTTTTTTTTTATTCAATATTTCATATTATTTCAATTCCAGTAAGTATATATTTTATATTGAATGCAGTTGAGTCTATGTATACTGACTGTTCTGAACCAAGCATTTGGTTTTCTCAAGTGTCACATTCAATTCTTCTATCAACGATATATGATGTAAACAACTTCCTTATTCTTGACTCACACTCATTATTTAAAAAGGGATCTAGGTAACTTGTACGTTGATGTGGCATGATATGTTGCCCAGGACTCAAAAAATCAATATCAGACAAATTGAATGTAGCATCTATCTAATCAGACAACGTTTCGATACACTCCGATTCACCGTCGCCTCTTTTTCGAATCTGAATAGAAAATATCGATTCTATGGAAGTTGTAGCAAACTCAGTTCATTATTATAAGGTAAAATCAGTAATAACCGAGATAATGCAATAATGGCAATGCACTTGCCTCTGTTGGGACTCGAAAAATACCGGTCCTAGAGAACAATTGATAAGGAATAACATTTTTGTCTCGAACATTATAGAAATGTCCAGATAATATATCTCATACTAATATTTTGTTACTCAAATAGTCACATAATGGCATTCTTTCTTTAATTGTTGATTTTTATACTATACTTCAAAATGGATGTCGAGTGAATAATATGGAAAACGTATGGCATCTTTCTGATATATTTTATGTATAAGTGTCATTGAAAATTAGGTTTTTTATTCACAGGCATATGAATTAAAAACTGACGTTTTCACATAATGTGTCAAAATCGCTTCTACATACACTGGTAGCTTACCTATGAAATGACATATTCTGATTTCCAGCTTCAAATGGTCTTTTACACATTTCACAATGCTTCACCATTTCTTAATAATAAAAACTAACTAGTTTTGTACAAATTAACTCAGAATTTGCCCTCTATTCACGAAAAAACACTCCTATAAGCCAAAGACGAATGCAAACAGAAATTCTTTGTTATTGTTCTGTGAAATGTCAAATGCGGCGTTGCCGTACTGACCAGACAACGAAGAATCTCCGTTCGGCGATGGAAATACTATCGTTTTTACATGCTCCCATCAAGCTGCAATGAACGTTTCAATTACCTTCTTATTGTTATATATTTAATGCAAGAAAGTATTTTTGGGTTTTCGTTGCCATGAATATACCCGACAGAAATCAAAATCTAGCTGACGTGCTTATTGTATCCTTAATAAATTGCGACATGGCAAAAATGTCATGATTTGAGGGATAACATTATGAAAAGGTGTTACCTTCAGTAATAATCGAGTATTACTCATCTAGGTTGTGTTCCTTGATTGTAAGATCCAATAATGCAAAAATACTTTTTTGAATGTTGTTTTGGTATCCGAAATATGAATTAGTAAGTATTAACTGTATTGTTTCTTCAATGCTATCCACGCTCAAATAATCCAAATGGTTGGCATTTCAATCATAAGATATTTTGTATGAGGAGCTCATCGAAACTGTCATTTTGTTGCGTTGTCAGAATTTTCAATTTTTTCGGGAAGGTCTCCGACACTTTTTCTTCTCAAACATGCGATCAATTTATGGAATTTACATATATTCACGTTTTTCTTGATATTCAATTTAGCTTTTATCACAGAGAATTCAGACCACATCGTCGATGACTTATATAACTTCGATTATTTCGAAGAAAATCGATCTGGCATAAGACGATCGAAGCTCCACATGCTTTTCTAACAGAATCAGAGGTGGAGTTATTCATTATAACAATGACTTTTTTCTTTATATCATCAACTTTCGAATGATCTTTTGATATTAATTAATGAAATTGTATCGTCCGTATATAGGTATAAGTGAACAAAAATAAATTATTTCCTTAATTTCTGAAAGCATGCAGAGTTTCACCGCACGCATAGCAATGAATAATGAATGAATTTTAGAGCCGTGATATATGGACAGGTAGAAGGACATGACCCTAACATGGTCTTTAATATTTCAGCAGACTCAATGTTTTTTGTTTGAAGCCCATTAGCTTCCAGTTCACCGATGTTTACACAAAAGTCCGCGGAATACAGTATCTGTCATTTATGTAAATACCAAAGTATCATCCGAATAAATACCTGAATGCGAAAATATTTTTCATTGTTTTCTGCATGTTTGAAAAGCCCGAATAGCACAAACGACCATCCAAATTGAGCTATTAATACTCGTCCATACTTCTTGTTGAATGCTGAAGAATTACGAGAAATCAAAATATTGTTATTTTCCGTATAAAGTTGAGTGAATTGAGCTTGAACCTTTGCCAAGTGGTTTTCCCATCGTAAGCGGAATTTCTTTGAAAATGTAATTAAAATAGAGCATTCGTTCGTACTCAACTTTCCTTTGTTTTATTATTTCAGCGTTGGAATAAATGAAATATTGTATTCGAAATTTTCGCGAAACAATTTGTGAGCTAGTTCAATGTCAAAAGCTGGGTAATATTTCAAATACGCGAAACTCAGCTAATTCATTGAAAACTGTTATTTCTATTTCAATTTGGCACCAATATCATTATGTTCATTTAGTTCATTACTCAAGTAGTCTACAGTGTTGACTTATCAGCTACCACTCCACATTTTTGCTTGTAAAGTGGGATATTTACCAACAAAATAATGACAAATTGACTGAATCTTCTTCGGAGATTTTCATCAGAACGAAGGAGGAGAATGTGGGAATTGGTGTAATTTTTTAATATCATGGAGTTTGAAACTTCGAAGAACAACTCCCTTGGCAATGAGTCCCTGAGATTTACGGTTTTTTGAGAGAAAATTTTGGTCTATATAAACACATACAACACACGTCTTAATCCAGTACATCTGTGAAATATTCATCATATTTCACAACTTGTCTGAAAATATTGAGTGGCCTTTCTTGGACGGAGATTGGCAGATGGTTGTTTTCTTATGAGATAATAATAAATAAGTTTTGTGATCAAATCAAAGCTACATGCGTCTCAGCACCCTATAGATGTCAGAATGACTTGACAATGACTTTTTTACATTTTGGTCAAAGCAGGTTGTTTGTTTGGTTGCCACGGGCATGAGACATTGTTAGCAAATGTTTAAATAAATTTTGACACTTGTCAGTTTTCCCTGTAGAAAAGGAAATTTTTTTTGAAGAAAAAACGTATAGAAAATGGAGGAAACCGATGAAAATTACGTTCCTGAGGATATCCTTACGGAAGCGGAAGAAGATTTTGCCAGAAAAGTCCCGAGATGCTTACGACAAGGGGTTCAAAATGTTTGGATCTTGGATGAATTCACGGTTGGTAAAAGGTATCGATGAAAATGTTCTATTGGCTTATTTTTTTCATTTGCAAAAAAAATTGCCCCATCGTCGCTATGGACCAAATACTCGATGCTTCACTCGACTATTCACCTTTATAAAAAAAATCGACATTTCAAAATATGGCAAACTAACGAGCTTTTTGAAAAGCAAATCACAGGGATACAAACCAAAGAAGTCCACGACATTAGAACGACCTGAAGTAGAGAAGTTTTTGAACGAAGCTCCCGACGACGAGTACTTATTGATGAAAGTGGCTATGATAATGGGGATTAGCGGTGCTTGTAAAAGCGATGAATTGGTCAATTTGAAAATATAAAATATTGAAGAAAAAGAGAAATATTTTCACGTAGTTTTGCCTGAAACTAAAACCAAGAAATCGAGAGGATTCACCATACTTGAAGAAGGATTTTCAGTCAACCTCAATTTGTGTACAAAATACTTGTCTAGTTCTAGCCACTTTTTGTTTTTTACAAAAATGGGAGGTGTACCAGACAGTGTATGGAAATGAAAACGTCGAAGATACCTTCAAAAATTGCAATGTTTTTGAAATTGGAGGAACCAGCACTCTACACCGGTCACTGCCTGAGAAGGTCTTCGGCGACTCTTTTGGACAATGCTGGTGCTAACATGACTACTTTGAAGCGTCACGGAGGATATAAGTCCTGGACGGTAGCAGAAGGATACTTAGAAGAATCGATGCATAACAAAATACAAATTGCAGAAAAAATACAAGGTTCTAATATGTCGGCGTCTTTCAACACTATCAGCAGCTGTACCGATAAGAGAGCGTCTGGTTCCAATGAACCAACGAATTTTACAATGACTTCAAATTCTAATAAACTGTTAGCGTTTTCCTTCAATTTCAATATAAATGTGAATTCTGCTTGTAATAGTAATAAATAAATAAAATACTACTTTAAATATGAACGTGAGTTATCCATAACACACTAGTGTGTTATTTGATAGTTTACTTTTCTAAAATGACATCAATAATGACAGTCATAACTGTCGTGTGTTGGAGAAATCTTCTTTACGCATCTAAATAAAGTTTACGAATTTTTGCGGTACAAATCTCAAATTCAATTCTTACTAGTCCGGCTAGGAAACTTTCATCGATTATGTGAAGTAGACTATTATGGAGACAAATGCAATGGGTCAAAAAAACACAAATTTTGAGTAAGAATTTCTTGAGCCACACTCAACTTTACATTTCTGTTTGTCTTCCCTCTCTTTCAATGCATAGCATGGTTCTTCTGTGTACATCTTTTTCGGCATTTCTGATGAACTGTGGCTATATCGCTACACATTCCCGAATGGTTTGCTCCAGATGGTCAATATCGTTAACTGGTCGGTGCTTTTATTCTTGCTGCTTCAGATAACCCCACATGAAAAATCCAGTGGGGTTGAGTCAGGAGAACGGAGTGGCCAATGATTTTCCCAATTATTGCCAATTATTTTACCTCCGAACGTTTCACCAAGAACATTTCTAACTTCTATGGAATTATGAACAGGTGCACCATCCATTATTCAATATGTATGGCGAAGTCGCTTTTTTGATGAAATATGGTTTTTTGTTTGATTTTCTTATGTATTAAAGAAATTATTAGTAATTATAGGCAACAATCTGTACAAACTTTAAACTCAGGTCAGCCATAAGACCGTAATGTGTTTTTTTATTAATTTTGATACCCGTGTTTACTAGTTATAATATATATTAGGCTCACTCTGATCGTTAAAACATTTCGAACTGACTTTCAATTCGTATTCAAGTTCATGGCCAAGTTCACAATTATATTCCATGTCCAAGCCATTCGCGAATGTAACGCATTTATTGAAAGAAAAACAAACGAATTAAATTTTAACAAGGAATAATCTCGTTATGATTTGAAATTGTTATGGCATCCACCAAAATGGGTGATTAGAATATAAAATTAGTATGCGGCATCGAAATTGGGTTATAGTCAAGTACTATACAGGTATTATCCGAACAGAAAACTCATTAAACAAAATTACTTCAAAATATACTTTGATGCTAATCTTTCTATTGATAATGCTGAGATAAAAATTGTGAAAACTCTGATGTTTACAGCGGTACATGTGCATATCCCTTTGATATTGATGAAAAAAGTTATTTCTTCAAATAACGCCCAGTCAAAAACCGTAAACAACATGTGACTGACTGATATTGTCATTGAATTTATATCGCGATTGTAGTCAACAATGTACTCAGTGTGTTCGCAAACACTTTCGTTCGAAGAATGTTCACAAACAACTTTTGTTATATGCGAGGAGGCCGTATGTACTCATAGTTGCAACAAGTAGTATTTTCTATGACTCAAACATGTAAAAGAAAAACAGTTTCTATATATCTAACAATACGGAATTTTTCCAGTGCAATTATCTGGTAATTTCGTCACGTAGTTTATGGAAAATGAAACGGAATCCTTCTATTATTTTGGTATCGCAAATTGCAAATACTTATAAAACGCAGATATAATGTCAATCAAGCCTATAAAGTCGTCTTAAAACGTCTAAGAAACAAACTCTGGATAATAAGAAGAAAATTGGTGGTATTTCAACAATTTTATTGAAAATAATTCAATAACTGTAAGAAAACTTATCCAAAAGATCATCGCAAGATTCTTCAACAGCGGCATTTTCCGTTCTCATTTTCATATACAGCCAGAGAGGATTTGTATTGTAAAACGGCGTATGGTAGAAGCTTGTTCGGCCACGGCTTAACAAATTCTTGGACTTTGCCTGAGGGGTTGAAAGGGTTGAATAATAGCCAGAAAAAGTCCACGAACCAAATTTATTTACCAAAGTAAAAATGTAGAAAATATTTAAACGATAAATTTCAAAAATGTGTGAAATATGTGCAGCACGAAAATAACTCAAGTTTGTAAAGAAAATTTAACCTGATGTGGATTTTATCAGAACAATTTTTGCACTTGCCCATGTTTGCAAGTAAGCGAAAATATAATTAAAGACGTCAAATAAAATGATCAAGTAAAATGGTCAAATGGTCTTCCATGAAATAAAACTTATTTGCAGATATAATTTCAAAAGTAAGAACCGTAAAAATACATGTTACATCATCGCTGTGTCCGCTGTTACAAAAATATACAAGAACAGACAAAAATTGAATATACTCTCTTCCTTTAACGCGATAGAATGCAATTGCAATATAATAATAAAAATCTATCAATAATTAAACAATTCAAATAGTGAATGAAAAACAATTTTATTTTTTTGAAACGAAATAAAAATACTCGAACATAACAATATTGAATAGCAAGTTAGCCCCGATGTGAGATTTGTTATCGATGAAATTACTCACTATGAGTTTAATAAAATGCAATAAAAAATACAGATCATTATCTGAAAATAAGTTGAGGATAGTCCATTTGTGCGATACTTTTTCACATATTTGGATAGTGTTTGCATGGCAGAGTGCTAAGAGTTTCAAAAAAAAGATATAGGCAAAATAGTTTCGAAATATTTGATTTTTCCTGTGTAACTCTAGAACTAAAGAAGCTGGATCAGATTTTTCGGTTGACAATTTGACCACTAAAATTCGCTACTTCATCATCTGCTGGTTCGCCTTTTTCTCATGAGAAGAAACCACCAGAGAAAAACTGAAGGACAAATTGGTATTGATCATCCAAAGGCAAATGATAATAATGAACCTAGACTAAGAAGTTCACGCTCAGAAAGTAGTAAAAGTCGTATCAGTTGCTGATGAAAATTTTTTATTACAAAACTTGAAACCTGAACATAGCAGAGCTTATTCTTCGAATATTTTGGAAGGATAGTGCATGATTTAGGGTAATTTGAACCATACCTACATAAAATACATTTGGAATACTATTAACATCAGAAAAGTATCTCTAACAAATAACAAATTAAGTGCTTACAGCGTTAGAATCAGTTGAATGGTTTTATATTATATTATAGTGATTTCAAAAAAATGGCACAACTAAGTGAAGAAGATGGGATAATTAGTAACTATCAGAATGTATATTTAATAAAAGTGTTTTTGATACTAAGTCCAAAGTTCACTAGGAAATCCAAGGTGTGCTCTCAGTAATTGTAATCACTGGTGTTTTATTGACTGCATAAGACGTTTGTTTACAGACCATGACATATGAAGGTTTAATTACGTTTCAGATTATCTAGAGTTACCCAGTACAAGACTATATTAAAAAAAAATATGTAAATTCAGATATCCTAAAGCTGAATGAAAAAAAAAATTGGGTTGATGTTTTAATTAATGGTGGATATTTCACACCAATAACTATTGTCAACCAATCGAATGCTTTTATTTATACATATTACCATGGCAACCATATCGATTTCCGTTTTTTTTTAATCCAGGATACCCATGAAGTGATTACACTGGAAATTTTTCGAAGTAGGTCACGTGTTTAGACAGTAACAACAAAAATTTTCAGAGGAACAAATTATACGTACTTCCGTCGACCTTAATAATACGAACTGAAGTGAAAGTTTAAGTTAGAAATGTTCTGAATATACTAAAGTATATTTCATAATGATGAAGTTTACGGAAATTAGCGTTTTTGGCCATAACAAATAATATAGATACATGAATTGCGTAGATTGAAAATTACTTCATTATGATCAAAATTTGTTTGAAAATTGTTTGGGGTTTGTTATATATTTTGGTGTGTCATTTTCTTATCGAGTCTTCCTGCTTCTTGAATTAATAACCAAACATTTTTCAAGAAAATCGTGCACTCCAAAAATTTTCGGTAATTATTCAAGCACTAGGGAGATTAAAGATGAAAATATCTTTTTCTAAACCCATGTCTGTAAACGTCAAAAATCGCACTGTCAACATTCCTTGTAAATGACATTTAACAATAATATGCACGTAATGAGATCTCATAACATACACGTGTATGCGTTTTGAGAAGAATGCTTAAACTTCATGGTTTAATTAAATTACAATCAAATTTTTATTTACGTATGACTTTATTTGGTCTATTTACAAAAATTTTGTCAATTAAAAAACATAAAACGTTTAGCATTAGCGAGATATATTTAAGATTAAAAAAGTTATGCCCCTAAATGTAGGCAACACTTTATGCAATTTCTTTTAAAAACAGGACACGTTTCGTTAAGTAGCATGCTATGAAAATAAATGTCATGTCATTTTATATTGTCAATTTCTTGAACAAATAATTATTTATGCAACAAGTGCAAAAAGTAAGTGTTTATTGCACTCGACGTGAAATTGTCCGACGAAGCCGTTAGGCCGAGTTGGACAACACGTTGCATACAATATTTTTTCTACGTTCATGCAAAAAGCAAAAAATTATTTATTTAGGTGCGGCACTAGGTGAAGGAAAATGAAATACGCAATTTAAATAAATAATTATTACTATCGATTTCATTACCATCATCTAGTTTTCCATTAATATTACTCATTTTAAAACTTTCAGTTCTGTAATTGTCAGAATTAAATTTTGACTGACGTTTATATAACCACAGTTGCATTATAAAAATCAAAATCATAGTAGCCATGAGCGCGTATGTTACCACAAGGTGTGGTCATAGTACAGACAGTTTGCTCTATGCAGGTAGACAGTTTAGAACATAGCGGATCGGTTTTGATTATAAAGTTATTCTCGGGAAGGCATTGTTTGTTCAACTCAGACTGTTAACATTAATACAAAAAAAATATAAAATATGTAGCTGTTTAAAACGTATGGCCAATTTCACAGAATATCTGCTAAAGATGTAGTGGGTTTGAACGTTTATGTTTATCATGATGACAGCACGTTGAAGTAGAATGACAGATGAGTGCAATAAAGAGCTTCTTTTTTCACTGAATATAGTTCAATAAAGTTCTGCTTTTTGCATGAATGTAGAAAAATATAATTGTATCCGAACATTTTCTCAACTTTATCTACGAATATGTCTGATTGCGATGTTTTTTATTTAATGGAAGAAAATGAATGGGCGTAGAAAAAGTACCTATAGTACGTTACACGAGTTGTTAGCCCATTACGCACTCATGAAATTTATGCACTCGCCGCTGCTAAACTTTTTCATTTCGTGCGTAATGGATTAGGTTTGAACGTGAGTGGGCCCATATCAGGCCCTCCACTGCGGCCAATGACCTATTGTGGCTCTGCGTAATGGATTACTTACAACTCTTGTTATATAATATACTATTAAAAATGACTGACACGCAATGAAACCGTCATATTAATGAATTCAGAAGGAGTAAAAACTATAGTCATTAGAACAGAATAGTATTTCAAAAAGATCATTTGATTTTTTCCAGAATATATTGAAAACTAATTTTCCATTTCGGAAATATCATACTTCTATATAAATTTTCCTCCAGTTACGCAATTTTTATCCTATTCAAATAAAATTTGATCAACTACTGCTACCGATATGGTGAGTATCCTTATCTTTATATTACTGAATATACTTACTTCCTTGTCAATAACGTGTTTTTACTGTGAAAGGCAATGGTTTTATGAGCGCTAGATTCATTATTATTCAATTGGATAATTCTAAGATAGAGAGAACAACAATTATAAAACAATAAAACCATAAAAATGCATGCATAACAGAGAATGCGTAACAAATTTTATTTGAAACTTTGGATATCTCTTGAAATCTGACGTTAGATTATGGCACCTAGGGTTTAGATTTTTTAAGTATTCAAAACATGGAGAATTTCTGGTTCAAGTTAATGGCCAATAATACTATTTTAGGGGTATTTCTGTCACCAAACTCAGTAACTTGATAATATTTCAGAGGAAGATTTTCATTTGCCCAATACGTTCATTTAAAAAGTAAATGGAAAAACGAGACCATTTTATAACATTGGACATAGTATTTCTTACACCAAATCCCTTTCTAAAGGTTGCTATAAGAATGTCCCGATTGTAAATAATGAAATTTCCAAGTGGATTAAATGCTCAGCAAAAATAACAGGACACAGCAATTCAGCATTGATAATCAATTCGTTTGGAAAAAGAAAAATCTTCAACACCTACTACAGAAATGATCAGCTGTGGCACACACAGCGACATCACTGTCCCTGGTATGAATTTCAATGACTGAGTTTTTAATAACTGTGCAATCAAAATAAAAATGTGTTTATTTTTGTTCACCTTTGTTTTATAAATGAAGTTTACATTGATATATTTCTGAATTTCTTATTCATTAAATTGTCCTGCCGAATTACACTCGATGTTTGTATTGACATCGAATAAATTTGTGTTCAAATTCTAAACTGTTTCCTTTAGCAATTTAACTCGAAAAACTTTCATCCTAAAAACTCTCCACTTTCGGTGTTACGTTTTTAATAGCTGGCAGTTTTTCTTGTCTAATTCCTAGGCAACAGTTTCTTAAACAACACAAATTAACCCGATAAAATACAAACCTCTCGTGCAATAATTATAAGTGATAATTTCCGAAGAAATCTTAATTTAACTCCTCAGAATATAGTTGATCAAGAGAGTATCGATGCCAAAATCTTATTTTCAGTTGATTGCCTTGTTAATCTACTCAAAAGAAACGCTCCTTTAGAATTGGAGGAAAATAGTTTTTACGCAATTGCACAATATCATTGAAAGAAGCGAATGTAGAAAACTCTGATGGATTAAAAGTTTATTTCTGATGAAACCATCATACTGCCTGAACTTCTGAATAATCCTGATGATATCAAAAAGTTTTTCATTGATTCACTGCAAATTGCAAAACCGCCAGTTGAACTCATAAATTTTTATTGAATGAACTCCAAAATCAATCCTTCATTCAGCTTGGACGAGGTTAATGACGTGTGTGACTATAAAACCCGATGTGATAGTGGGCTACGCCCATTTCGGCCCGAGATGGCAGGTACCGTGCATAAAAAGAGCCCATTTCGGCCCCAAACACAAAATGTACCTATTTTAAATGTACCCATTTCGGCCCGGAGGGTTTAACGGTGGACTAGTAATTAAGTACCTAATTAGAATTTTAAATCTAATGCGTTCACAAGATCTGTAACTATACACAGAGAAATAACAACATATATCATATTCAATTTTGTTAAAAAAAAAATATGTACAAAAATCGCCTTAATGCTACTTATTAGAATGATAATATGATACAATTTTCACATAATCTAATTTTGAAATTTCCTTGTTCTTATATTTTTGTATTTGTTCCTCCATAAACTTTTGTTTTTTCTTTCCTAAATTTCTAGACATATTTGTAATGCCAATACTATTACAATTCAACTGTGTGTAATGTTAAAGAAACTAGACCATATTTGATTCGTTTTACAATAGAGAAGAGTGGAACAACAGATTTTCCAGCCTTGCAAAAAGGCGAATCTGTCACCAGGTTAGTTCGTTCAGGAACAATCATGTCAAAAAATATAAAAAAATCATCTTTTTTGGTCGTCGACGATGAACATTCCACAAAATTAAGTTAAAACTTTTATTGGTATTATATTGGTATTATATTCCGTAATATATCCAGTGATAAGGCACTCAACATGATCGTACGCGCAACCTATCATTGTGGGCCGAAATGGGCATTTACCCAAGCTCATTAAAATTCATCTTACCTGGTATTTCACATTTTCGGGCCGAAATGGGCTACGCCCGTGATAGTATAGGATCCCTATATAAAACGACTTTCACCGAGATGTTTATTTACTAAAACGTATTTTACATTTAATTTAATATGTCATGAAATATATTGCATATGGGTTGTCTAACAAATTTCAGTCCAGGATATGATTAATTAATAATAAAAAAAAATTTTTTTTCAACATTTCACTGGTTTGATTATTAGACAAATTCTATACCAATCGAAAGTATGAAGCCCATAGAATATGCAAACGTTAGGTTGCCTATTCTTTTCCGGTCACGTTGGGTTGCCAGGTATAAACAGGTAAATCGATACTAGCATTTTGCACCAGTCTGATTATTGGATTGAAATCAAATGAAAATAATGATTATTTCATTATGAACACAGTGGTATAGGGTTGCCTGCGAAAAATCAGTTCCGAATTCCGGTTGTCGAATTTTGAAAAGTGAAATATTGCTGCGAGTGAATATGGACGATTGAGAGGTCCCAACCAACCATCCCATGCAATAGAAGAGGACACAGCATAGCAGCTGTTTGAAGTCCGTCCATTTAAAGAGAGTGCGCTTGAAAATGAAAAGGATAGCGATATACTCGAAAATACTGTGTATCATTTTGGAGTAGTTTATTAAAATAGATGAATGGTTTATTAATTTTTTTCATCAATTAATTATTTATATGTGTATATATTTTATGTGACACTAAAGTACATACCGGGTGACCACGAGGTGAGGTACGCTCCCCAATTTTTCTATAGTTTTGAATATACAGGTTTCAAATTTGGTACGTCGATATATTACTCAAATACGCATATTTTGAATCTATTACCGAAAATGCACCACATCCGGTTTAACCGAAAGTGATTCCAATTTATTTTTCAAATGACACCCTGTACAATTTTTTTCTTCATCCCGAAGAACACGCAATTTGTGATAACAATGTATTTCAAAATTGAAAATCGGTTGAAAAATGGCGGAGATACAGTTGATTGTACAATCGAACAAAGTTGGCCATGAAAATCAAACTCAAATCATCACAACTGACGAACGGCGTCAACATTTACGAGAGGAAGATACAGCTGAAAACTGAGCTTCTCGGTCAGTTGCAGCAACCATATTTTCCAAAAATTATCAAAAATTTCCTCAAAACGGAATAGTACCTACCCATAAAGATATGCTCACAACAGTCACAACTACCATTTCTCAAATGGCAACATACTCTTTTCCTATTGTCTTATTGAAAAGTTATGAATTATTCAAATAATCGTGTTAAAAGTTTCGGAGAATTCTGAAAGGAATCGAAGATAAGGGATATTTATTGAGAGTGTTCTGAAAATTGAATATTCTTAAACAGAGACGGCTTGAACCCACGAAAGCCAAGCAAAAAATCAAATATTTCCATTCGAGTAATCTGATAATTCATAATTTTTCAATACGACAATGTGAAAAGAGCATGTTGCAATTTGGGAAGTGGCAGTGTTGAGCATTTCTTTATGGGTACTACTCCGTTTTGAGAAAATGTTTGATAATTGTTGGAAAATATGGTTGCTGCAATAACATGAGAAGCTCAATTTTCAGCTGTATCTCACCTCGAACTTTCCTCTCGTAAATGTTGACTCCGTTCATCAGTTGTGATGATTTGAGTTTGATTCTCATGGCCAACTTTGTTCGATTGAACAACCAACTGTATCTCCGCCATTTTTCAAACAAAAATTGCTTGTTCTTCCGGAAAATGAAAAAAATTGTACAGTGTATCATTTGAAAAAAAAAGTTTGGGATCACTTCCGGTTAAACCGGAAGTGATTGAACTTTTGATAATGGAGTTAAAATATGCGTATTCGAATAATATATCGACGTACCAAATTTGAAACCTGTATCTTTAAAACTATAGAAAAATTGGGGTGCCTCGTGATCACCCAGAATACATCTTTGGTAAAAACGGTTATAGTAATACATATATAATACTAATCTTGCAAATTTTATTTTTATTATTAGAAGAGAAAATAAAAAACAACAAAAAAAAACTTGAGTTTGAGTCTTGTCTTAATTAACAGCTAGTCCGGTTAACTACCTCAGGACATAAAAAGTTCTCTATATTACTCTGGCTGTTAGTTTGATACTTGATAACGATTGGATATACTAAACCGATTGAAACGTCGTGCTCATAGAAACACTCCAATCAATGGAAGTCCGCAGTAAGTAGTCAAAGCAGATATCTGCTCTCAGTAGTAGTTCCTCTTCTTGGAGGACCCAATCGTCTCTCTTCGGTATTAAAACTGTATTAGGTAGGTTAAAACTTACTGTTGGAGGCATTATATCAGAGGTCATACTCAGAATGCTGCGACTTTCAGTGTCAATCAGCGGTCTGCTACGCTCTGTATAAGTCTGTGTCAGGCAATTTGCATGATTCTGTAGATTGTACATATATCCTCTCTCTTCAGGAAGATGTGGAGAGGAGGTGGGTCTAGTACGATTTCTATGGGTCGGGTGTACAAAAAATATCAATTTTTGGACCATTGCTGTGTGCTGTTTTTTGATATAACATCAAGTCTCTTTAGGAATGCTCGGTTCATCTGTATGCAGATGACAGTCAGATTCACAATAACTTTCTTTCTCTCAAGGGAAAGTGCCTGCAACCTCAATCATAAAGCATATAACCGCTGTCTGGAAATATCATCATGACAGCTGCTGAAATATGAGTTTTGAAATAAAAGATGAAAGAATACTACAGATAGAGGTATCTCAGATTGGAAAATCATGATAATGAACCCCTAGATATTTAATTATTGTCTTTGTTTGAAATCTTAATACAAAAACAAAATTCATAAAATGCAAAATTCTGTTCTATGACTTATTAACCAAATTCTTAGATGTCAGAAAATATTTTTCAAGTCGAGTGAAGCTGATTGGTTCAAATATGGACCACAGGAGAGAACTGTATGATATTATATAGTTTCATGGCTCCCTAAACTCGATTATCAGCATCTCAAAAATCTCCAAATGTCCTAGGATTGAGGTTATTTAATATTCCTCCAAAAGAACTCAAATACTTTATAAGTTTGCATGTCTTGAAAAAAAGAAGTGGAATACTTCAACCTCTGTCCCCACAGTTTCAATGACTTCATTTAAATATACAATGAATTAGAGTTTATAATCATATTTATATGTAATTATATGACTTAAGTACCTGACTTGTCCAAAGCTTTTTGGCTAGAAAGACCAAAATATATCCGAAGACTAATAGGTTTTTATTTGCATTATTTTTACTATTGAGTTGCGTATCGCTAGATGATGAGTCTTCAATAACGCAAACCAAAATGTTGATGAGATAAGCCTTCAGAATTGTTAAGAATATATACGCCTTTTAACTTTTCCACCATACGTTTTGGGAATCTGTAAACCACTCGCAGCATAACGTCATTTGTTATAAATGATAAGGTATTTTGCGCATTAAAAAAAATATTCACAGGTACATTATAATGAATACTGTTATTTTGTTTCCTATCTCCATAATGTAGATTATGTAGATAGCGATTTCAATTGAGTTGATAGTGAAACTCATTAGGTTTTTCCATTTACCAAAATAGGACAAAAAATGAGTTTGTCAGCAAATTTCCACGAAACCCTCATGATGATATATTTTGTATGGAATTGTAATTAGATGACGGGAGTCAAGTGTGGAAGCTGTTAATTTGCCAATGAATGATAATTAAAATAAACAATCTTGCTAACTTCAGAGAATGATGCTGGTAGTGACGCTTCTTGAATAAATAACGGTGGAAAGACAGTCACCAGATCAGGTTCAACTTTTTTAAGAATAGTTTTCAACGCGAGAAATGCGTAATTAGACTGGGACAGAAAAGGCTGTGCTGTTTCCAAGAATTAGGTTGATGAATTCATATCGCCTACCTGAAAATCTTTTATCTGAAAATAGTGTAGCATCAACTAGGTTTTATGAAATATGTATCGAAATTTTATCTAATACGGTAAATTTAAAATAATAAAGAGGTGTAAGAAATTTCCTATCAAGTTCGCAGATAAAATAGAGAATTAACGGAAAAAAATAATTTAATAAATAAAAATCCGTATGAGAACATTGCACATCAAAGGATACTTTCACGAGAAGGAAATTAAATTATAAAACAGAACAGGAAAACTATATACAGGGTGTTATGTAAGTACGTGGCCAAACTTGAAGGGGTGATAAAAAGTTCATATGAACATAGTTCCAGTAATGCTTCGTTTTCAAGATACAGGATGTCAACATTTTCAATAAAAAATCGTCGTTTTCGTATTATTATTATTATTATTACATTAATTTTGATAAAAATTCTAAGACTGGAATAGACTATTTATAGGGAAAAAAATAACAGTTACATCCCAGTTTTTGATAGATTAGTAGTTGAAATGTTTTATTGTGTTGTCCCAAGGACTTACAATAAAGTGATTTTTAGGTTTTTTCTCAAAAACAAACCAAGATACGAAAAAAATTCTAAATGTAAAAAAAAATTAATTTCAGTTTTTCAATGTGAACAAATGCAGAAATTGCAAAAAAATCTGTGACGCACATTTTTTCGGTAAAAAATATCGGTTACGGTGCCTTCCGAGACGCCATTGGATATGATACTTTTGATATAGTTAGGGCTGAATCAGCCCTTCACGACTCTTGAAAACAGTGCCAAATTTTAATAAAACCGGTTGAAGTATTATTAAGATATTATTATTATTAAGAAAATTTTGACACCCTGTATCTTGAAAACGAAGCATTACCGGGCCTATATGCTTCTATGGACTTTTAGTCTTAGAATCATTCAAAGAATCACTCCTTCAAATTTGAGTTAACAGTAAAAATCAAAATAGTGTAGGTGTGGATAACTTTCTATATATATATTAGAAAACGATATCAAGTCGGTAAAACCTGAAGTGACACATCCACAACAGTAAACTACCACATTTTCAAATTCAATAGTCAAAAAATCTGCAGACATTCCCCCATACATCCGGAAAGACATTTCGATAATCTATGCCCCAGCTAAAATATTTGAGAAGATAATTCATGCAAAACTATATGCTTAGTCAACAACATGGTTTTATGGCCAATAAATCTGTCAACATGAATTTGTTTATTTTTTCGAATGAAACGCATGAAATACTTGGTCGTAGGTCGCAACTTGATACGGCAATAGTGTGGATCATGATATTTTATTGCAAAAAATGATAAAGAACTAGGTCTGTCGATACAGTTTGAACAATTGATAAAAAGTTACTTACAAAACAGAAGATTTATGGTAACACTTGGAAAATATCATGCAAATTCGGCAGTACTGCGAGGTTCAAAATTGGGACCTCACTTCTTTATTATATTCAATAATGATTTTACCACTATACTCAAGTATTGTAATTGCCCCATGTTAGCGGAGTATAAAAAACAGTTCAAACGATATGTGATTGGATGCTGCTACAAAGCAAAATGTATGTATTTATGAATGGAATTGAGTAAACCAGTTCGAATTTAATCCCAATTCATTTAAAGTTATGAGTAATTATAACCATATTTTCTTCATTTTCTCAATTTAGTTTGCACACAAACAGCGTGGGAATAAAAATAAAATAGAGGAAAACGTCAGTAAAACTGAAAAATAGTCAACATGGATAAAAATGTAAATATAACTTCTGATGTAGATACCTAACGGATTCTTGACAAAATAACAAAGACTTGTACAGAAGTCCACTTTGTAGCTGAATTCACATTCCAAATTATCACTTTCCCATTGAAAACCAGAATAATGTTTAAATACAGTCACAAAAAATTATACAAATAGGTCAGTCTTATCTAAAGGTCACGAAGTTGTAAATGATAGATTAAATATGCAATATTTTATGCTCAATAAGCAATATTTTCCGATCATAACACATTCCTTGTTTGATGGATACTGCTCAGACTTATTTTTGGAAGAGACTTATATTTCGGCCATGTTTATAAACAAAAAGTAAATGTTCTTCATCTAAAAACCATTTTGTGAAAAATTATCTGAAGATATAATCCTAAACTGCAACTTCGTCTTGACAATTTTGTTTGTAACACTATTGGATGTCTTTGTAGATCAATATCACTCGAACCTAGTCCAAAATGAGATATTCATTCTACGATGACTCACTCCATTCACACCAAATCACGAAAAAATATTTGAAGAAAAAAATTGGAAACAAAGAAAGCGAAGAGTTCTTAATAAAATAATAACTATTATTCTATACAATATGCAATGTATATTAAGTTTTAATTTTTTTCTTCTCAAACAAGAGTTTTTTTTTTGTTAGAGATATGAATCATTGTGAATTATTGATTTTGAAATGAAGCGAGTCCACTCTTGTTACAGTGAAGCTCTTCACTGCGTTAGACCCATTAGGTTTTCATACTCGGACTTAATTGCGGATATGTGTCCTGTGGACACCCGAACCTCAAACCGCAAAAGTAAATCGAAGTACTGACAGGGATTTGAATATATCAAAGGGACTAAAACCCTTCATTCCCATCAGTTAACAACTGCCTTCTGCTATTTCCCCAATGACTTCTCCCTCTAATCTTCTTCCAATGGAGCGCTTTGCTTTAGTGCATTCATATAGCCATATTCACCCTTTTGATCATAGAACAAAGCAATAATATTGTCCTGTTATTGGGGCCAATCGAATTCGTTGAAGGAACCCACAGCGAGCTTAAACATTGCAGCTGTACAGAGTGAATGGTTAAATCAGGAAATCATTAGTCTTGGAGTTTTCAAAGTAATTTAAGTGTAAAAATATTCTGAAATTTAAGAAAGCAGGTTACATTTCCTTTAAGAACATTGTCCAAAACATGATATACCGAAACATAAAAAATGTATTACTCTCTCTGTAAGAAAAAACACATTGAATAAAATGAACAAACATCGATTCCATTATGAAGTTGTGAATACACCATGTTGAATTCTTTGATGGGGTTCCTGATGGAGATTATATTTCATAGAAACCGAGGCCGTTCAACAATTACTGCAATATTCTCTATAAAAAAAATTTTGGGAGGTGTGGAAGCAAATGAAATTGCCACTGCTGTATTCTGTGATACGAGTCGAGGTTTTGACTGCATCTAACATGAAGTTTCATTGCAAAAACTTTATGATTTTCGAGTTAGACGAAACCTTCACGATTGGATCGAATTGTATTTCCAAAATCGCACAAGAAGTGTTAAAGTAAATCAAAGATAGAAAATATTCAAATTCACTTCGTATCGATCGTATACCCAACCTAATTGGAGTATCCCAGGGCTCTTTTTTGGGGCCAGTATTGTTTGTAGCTTTTATCAATCGGTTGCCTGTAATTTTATCAGGATCCTTCATATGGTCCAGATGATATATCTGCATATTTTATAAAACATATTTCGACTCAAATTACAAAATCCCACATATTGATATATCGAAAATACCATGTATGTAGACGATGAAAAGTGAAGGTCCGAGTACTGTCCCTCGTAGAACACCGCATTTAACTCTCCTGAAACTACTCAATTTACCTTCTACTTCAATACATTGTTCTCTTTCTGTAAAGTATTGATATTGGTATTGGTAAGTATAGATGATGACTGATGCGCTCCGACCTAATTAGATCTATTGTGCCCCATATTCTTCTGATATTTCAAGGTGTTCTCGTTCACAGCAGCCCCTCAATCCCCAATTCCATGAGGAATATAAGGATTTTGAAGGGGTCAATTTCTCCCACAGTCAGCTAATGTGATCCCAGTATATGCAATCTCTTGTGATGTACAGCATAACACTCCATCAATATATGGTGTGGTGCTTCTGGATGTTCCCCACAGAATCTGCAGGTGCTGTCCTCCTCTAAGCCTAGCTTTCTTAGGTGTTCTTTGAGTCTGCAGTGCCCCGTCAGAAATCCCGTGATTGTCTTCAGACTAGTTTTGCTGAGGTTAATCAGTGTTTTCGATCTTGCTCGGTTGAAGTTGCCGATGAGATCTTTGACCTGCCTAACCCCTGGAAGTCTTTACTATTATGATGCTCTCATTGCTTCTTCTTGGAAGTAAGATTTTCCAAGTCCGCAGAATGGTTCTGGCCCTATCAGTAGCGTTGATGCCCCTTTTCGTGCCAGGGTATCTGCTTGTTCATTGCCCTCCACTCTGACGTGCCCCTGCACCCAGAGGAGGATCACCTTGTTCCTGCCTAGATCATTGAGTTTGTCTAGGCATTCCCAGACCATCTTTGAGTTGATGTTATATGAGCTCAACGCTTTGATGGCTGATTGACTATCGGAGAGGATTTCGATTTCCTTGTTCCGGTATTCCCTATCGAGGTTGAATTAAATGCACCTTTCTATGGCGTGAAGTCCCGCTTGACAAATACTAGGGAACTGGCCCATGGGTTCCGAATATTTGGTGCGAGGCCCAAAGACTCCAGCTCCAGTTCCGTAGGGAGTTTTGGACCCGTCCGTGTACCATGTTTTGGTATTCTTTCCCAGTGCTCGAATGGATTCTATGCTCCATCCACTCTTGGTATTTAATTCCGGTCGAAAAAAATTCTCGAAACTTAATTTCCTGGTAATTTTGTCAGTTGGGAGATCGGCAAGGTGTGCACTTTCGACTTTAGCCAACCTGAGGTTTGCCCCCAAGCAATTCTCCTCACCATGATATGGAGAGGAGTGAGGTCCAGAATTACCTCTATTGCTGCTGTTGAAGTCGACCTCATTGCTCCTGTTATACAAAGACATGCTAGTCTTTGCACTTTCTCCAGAATTTTTTTTGTTATGGCGAGTTCGGTTCTGCCGTGCCACACTACTGCTCCATAGGTGATCATATGTTTCACTATCATGGTGTACATCCATCGCAGTATTGATGGGTTACATCCCCACGTTTTTCCTGTAATGTTCCTGCACTCCATCAGTGATGATTCTGTGAAGTCAACTCGTTTTAAACTTGAATTTTTGAATCCCAATCTAGAATATTAAGCATTTCTGATCGATAATATCGAATGCATTGAAAGTGATAACAATTAAATAATATGTATAGCCTCTTTTTATTCAAAATAATGGACAATGGCAATCGAAACATTAAGACATTAACACTTTCAACGACACGTTTGTCCTGCTGTACTCACCCACTCTGTATATCTGTAAAAGTTGGGGTACAAAAGAATGTTGCTAATTTTGACCAAATATAGTAACATTACCAAGATAAATAAACAAAATCAAGATAAGTGTTGCGTAAAATTAGCCCACTTTCTTACCCACAATGGTTTTTTGAGTAACAATTTGAAACGCCATGAAGTAAATAACCTCATCATTTAATAGAACCAAATATTCTTATCTCATTTACTCATTGTCAAGTGTTCTTCATGGAGTAAATAGCATTACGTGCATTTTGCATGTACGCCCAGTCACATGTTTCAGTGAACGGAGTCTGACAAAAATTAACGTCCTCGCAGCAGATTAAAAAAATAGAGACAGCCTGGCAAAGCGGAACTTAAAAAAAATTATGAATGTTCAAAAATTAGCGAAATTTGTTTTTATCTAATTTCGTCTATAATCTTATGATTCTCAGTGAACTTACAAAATGTGATTACAAAAGTTGCTAAGTACTCAAATTTTGTATACAAAAAAAAAACTAATCTTTATAATCTGAAACGGTTTTATTGTTTTTCCAAATAGTTTACACTTTCGCTTGCGTTTCCGATTGATGTACCTCCAAAACATTTGATTTTAACGCATCAACTGCCTGTTCAGGTGTCAAAAAACGTTGACCTCTCAATTCAGTTTGAATCTGCTTCAATAAAAAGAAGTCATTAGTTGCCAAACAAGGACTGTACGGCTGATGATCCATCAGTTCGATATTTTGACTGCTCAAAAACATTTTTGCTTGAAAGTTTGCATTTTTTGTGTTGGAGAATATTCTTCTTCTGCGATTGGTTTCCCTGATTTTTCCGAACACTTCTGGCAAACAAATGCTGGCGTACCATTCAGAATGTGACGTTTTTTGCTTTTTAACTTATACATTACTTCAACGGTGAGTCCTAATGAAATGATGTTCAATATCAAATTGAAGCTGATTAAATTCTCCACAAATTTGTTTTCCTTTATTGTCGAAGTGGTTGTCGAGTGAGTTTGGCAGTCTGCCTATCCAGCATGAGAGTTTTTCTGTTGAGAATTCGTAGAACTCAACAATATTCAAAGGGAAAAGGCTAGTGAAAATTCATAAAAATTACACACGATTGACGGCTTACGAGAGGTCTCAATTCTATCTTCCAGGATGTAAACCTACAGCTTGTACATAGCAGCACAAACAATCTCCAAATGATATTAGGCTACCCAAAAGACAAAATTCGAACTTTACATAGATCAGGAATTTATGATAATATTTATTATGGCCAAACCAAGCGATCCACGAATGTACGTTTTCGTGAACATTTGACCCATGCCAAATATTCACGAGAAAATAAGTCGAGTGTTGCTGATCATTCACTAGAAACTCATCAAAAAAATCAACATTGAAAATTTAAAATTAATTATAGAAAATTGGATTGTTATGGAAGTATTGCTATATACAAAAACGGTTCAAGCAGGCCCTCACTTAATAACGATAATGGTCCATTATGTTCAAAACTATTTGAGTTGTTACCGAAAAAGTAATCAATAACATTTTGATTTAGTTCAATTTTACCTGACTGTAGGTTTGTTTACAAGTTAGGAACAACTCCTGTTTCATATTATGTTAATCATAACAATTGGATAGATATAAATATGATTAATTTGGTACTAATCTTCAGTTTAGTAATCCTATTGATGAAGTAAACTTGGTTAACGAAATCTAGGAATGAAATTATTAGTGTGGTGAAGGGGAAAACTTCTTGTTCTCATTTATTGTTCTTGTTAATTTTACACCTCGTTCTTCGGTTTACTTTGTCTTCTAGAGACTGAAATATTTGGTTGACGACCAAAACTCTTGATGGGATAAATATTGTAGAACTTTAAATTTCCGATGACACGTTGTTGTTTAAAAGTTTATCTCATGTAGATCAAAAGTTGTAGTTGGAAAACAAACATAATAGTGGAGGGATTATAATGGTACATCTAATCGATACCTGTTTATATTTCTGGCATAGTTTGTAAACAAAAATCTACAATGCTCATCTTCTATGACCTCGAATGGGTACAAGAGGGGTGATTAGATAAACGAGTGTAAAATTCACGTGGGCTTTCTGTGTTCGTTCAAAATAATTGATTGAGTAAGACGTGACTATAGTTATTTGATGTCTTTCTGTATCTTGAATAAAAACAACTTTTTGCTTACAATGGTCTCGGTGGCTAAGTGTTTTATATGTGACAGTGACATCAAAAAATCAACAAATTGAGAGATACTCACACAAAAGTATATTTAAATCATCTAGAATTCCTCAAAAAGAAGCCAGTGAAGGCAAGAAAGACAGCAAGGGAGCCCAATTGGTTGGATTGGAAGTCATAAAATACCACGAAAAACGCCTGAAGGATATAAAACTCATTGCCCCTACATCAGGATACCACCTTGTGTGAGCAGTTATATGAATCCACAAGCATGCGGATAATTTCAATAGGAAAAAGGAAACCCTGAAGCTGAACCAAATCTGGAACCATACCCTCAAAAATATAAATAAATTGCCACTCAAAAACGTAGACAATCAGGGGCTACAATGCAATCAATATATGGCCATCTAACTTGGCTCCTCCCCCAATACTTGAACAAAAGTGCAACTACCGAGCGGCATCAAGTGAGTTTATCACCATGAAGGTACTTTGAAAAAGCTAACTTTTTGTACTAGCAAAACGTTATGACGGAATCCCAACTCAGCATGGCCTCAAAACCTGATGTATAACCAGTTTGTATAAATCTTTTCATGTAAAAATGCCTCAAATTTATTGAAACAACATACCCCATCATAACTTACTGTTCTTACTACACCAATACATAATTCCAGAATTAGGCACTGTTGTGAGTCTGGGGAGCACTCAGAAACTACACTATGAGGGGGTATAACAGCGAGCAGACCAGCTTAACAGCTGCTGGGACAGTAAAGACCCTCCTGGGAGACGTGAACTCCTAATATGGGTAATAACCCTGTTGAAAGCAGAAATGCAAAAATTTTCCCTGAGGTGCGCTTGGTAAAAATAGCATTCTGTCGTGAAGTGTTCATACTATTCTTTACGCCGGCGAGAACAAAAAAAAAATGAGAGAAATAGAAAATTTGGTCAAAGTGGTCTGTAATAATTAGTAGCTTGTGGAATTTGTATCTTGACAACAGGTGGGTTGATCAAAAAACTATGAATTTCACATCTGACGAAAAAGTAAGGTGTGAAGTTCTTGAGTTTGCATTCATATCTAGAGGGGAAATATATCATCTCTAGGGAATAATACTTCACATCTGTTCCCCGTTTGTTACTGTAGAAAGTAACTTCCCCTATCGCCCTTGTAATATCTCATTACTCAAGGAACAATGAATAAATAATTTTTGAATTTGATTTCGGCCGTTAAAATTTGCATTGTTCCTGTTTTGATACCAAGTGGTAGAGAGTACTCATTAGGTCAAAAATCTTGCAGGAGGTTTAATTCAGTGACATGACTCTAACTGGTGCTGCAGAGGCTATGGGCACGGTCAACAAGAGATCAGATAACTCTCTCTTCGAGGATCAATAGTGGTTAGATTCGGAGTTTGAGTATTGTCCTGTGTGACTCGGTTTTCTGTAAACTGATGTCCGACACTCACCATCTGAAAAGGGCATTTCCTTCTCCATTATAAAGTTTACGGACGCCCTGCTGGTGTTCAAGTAGTGCAGAAAAGCATCCAGTTATTTGTCTTCATGGTTTCACGTAATGGAAGTATCATCCACGTATCTTCAACCACATCTAGGAGTTTCTTTTTAGATTTCTCTTTAGCAGAAGCTTCGAACAATTCCATGTCGATAGCTGCCATAACCGGTGATAATGAGGATCAAATTGGTAGTCCATCATCCTTGAAGAAGAATTGATCTTTTTCCTGAAAGTAACAATGCCGAAGACAGCATTTTTAATGTAGCATAATGCCACATACCGGTAACCTTGTTCAGTTTTCCAGTTGTAGTTTCTTCAGGAAAATCTGTAAGGCCTTTTCAACTAGATTTTCCACGTCGAAGCTGATCTTCTGATGCAACGATGATTTTTTCCAAGATATCAACGAAAAGTCTGGAGTTCTTCATGAAAGGCGTGTTTTTTTCTTGTAGAGTCTGAATAACTGGAAATAGAAACTTGGCTAGATTGTACGTGGCTGAGTTTCTGGTAATCTTCCTTTTGGATCTTTGATATAGGTTGCTCTTCACTCTTTTACCTGAGCAGGTGGATTAAGAAATGTAACACACCAACTTGAGAACGATTGTACATACGAAAAATCTAAACGTCGTGACTTAAACCATAGAGAATTTCAACAATTTCTCTCAATTTGAAAAGCATTTCAATAGAACATGATTCATATTCTGTGAATTCAATCGATTCCTCCATATCTATTCAAATATAACGAAAACTGCTGATTGTTAGATATTTTTTGTTCTCAACGCCAAGGGTCAACGTATTTGTTTTAATTTATTATCGAATCAAAGATCATGAGTTCAATTGCACAATAGTTGCAATCATGACATTCCGTGACTGAGTACATGTTTTATATGCCGGGTAATTCAAATTGGGTGGCCACCATTAGGATTTCAGAAACTGCTGACCATACGAAGGTCAAATAGGAGCAAAATTGCGCGTTCTTGCCATTCAGAAAAGACTGATTTCCGTATATTTCCGGAGGTATACGAAAAACACCAATATTTTCAAAAACAGTAAATTTTCTTTGGGATTATTCGACGGGAAGTATCTAACCAAACTACTTGTTAACTTTTCCATTTCTTTCCACCGTGCGGTTGTGTTTTCGGATTTACCATCAGATATTTCGTCTCTTGCCACGGTTATCATCTTTATTTGTTCTCCTGGGCTCAATATTGGATTGTAACATATTATGACGAATTTGTTCATTCTGATGTTGTCGATACATATTATATTTTTTTCCCACCTCCTCAAATATTTCACAAAAACAAACATTTTCAAGTTGATCCTGACTCGCTTAAATGAAATCGATTCGTTGTTACGTCATTATTTATCTGTCATGTCTGCTGTCACAAATCAGAGTGATTATTAACGTAGAATATTAATTTAAAGAACTCTCTGGAATTGGCATTACCAGAGTCAGCAACACAAAAACTCATATCAAGTTCAAGTAACGAAGACTTTTGAATGGGAGGAAATTTATAACGTTCAGCCCAAATTTTTGATACTTCTTACTTTTTGCAAAAATCAGGAAGTTCATTAATGGTATCTATATCTTCAAGAGTAAAAGCAGAAATCTAAGAAAGAATCAAATTCCGTTGAATCCTATCATATCTATCTTCTTCAATAAGCTTTTAAGATAGTCTGTTGAAAACACCTTCTATGGAAGATATCTTTAATGCCACTCTTTTATATTGACCTTTAGATCTCCTATCAATTTTTCTTCTCAAACTATAATCATAGCCGTGAGGAGAGATTTTTTTTTTAATTTTGATACCAACTCACCCCAAGTTTCAACCTTGAATATTCGTGTATCACGCCAATGCCCTTGAACATTCATTAATTTCAATAAATCAACATTTTCTAAAGGACTGAACAGAATTTCTCTGATTTGTACCAGTAAAATGAATGTTTCATTTAGGTGGTGCAACATATATGGGAGAAACTAAAGAGGAAGGTAAAGCAGAGGCTAATGGAATAACTGAACCTACCTTGAGAGCCAAGTCGCCCTCAAACTCTAACAATTTCAAATGCAAAATATGATTAGTCTGCATGATATCCTCTGTTTTGAATCTCTGAGTCTTTCCATAAATGAGTCAATCGAACGGTGAGGGTTTTGAAAACTGGATCGAATTTATTTCTAGAAAAATTGTTGATGATGTTGCATGTCACTCAAGGCCTCTTTAGTTCCAGTGACTTCTTGGATATGAGATAAAGGACAACTCACGAATTCAAAAAAACTGCGATTGGCATTTATTTACTCTTACTATTGATATCACGAGTAGGCTCAACGTAAATTAGTGATTCTCTTCATTTAAAACATCGAACACAGTAATTGACTTAGAAGTAAGAAAAATAGGAAACAGCAAATCAAGTATGAATACTTCGAATTTATTCAGTTGCAACTGCAGTTGAGTAAATAATAATGTATAATAAAAATATGAGGATAATCGTAAATGACAGATTGATGAACAATACCTTATACTTTCAGGATGCGCTGATATAACAAGGAATATAGTATTTAAGATAGTGTTTGTTATATTGATTACCTCAGAAAAACCCCTCTACAAATATTCAAATCATGCAGACCCACATGACCCACCCGAGAAAAGCATAAAGTGTGGCTTCAGTGCTCTCATCCATTATAGCTGATCTTATGTTCCTCTTCAATTCTTATTTTTAGATTGTATTTCTCTTCTTTGATCTTCATGAAACTCTTTAATTATCTGATTAAAATATTTTATTCCAAATTATACATCGGTCGTATCCTTGATCGGATACGTAATTTCAATGTGTTATTTTTGTTTGTAGCACTTCATCACATTTTGTTATGTTCATAAGTAACATCACTAATTCATGTTATTCAGACATGATACCAACATTCCAACATTGAGGCGTTTTTTAGCAAAATATTTTCATTTGAGATCGTTGTGCTCTTGGCTTCCGCCAATAATAAAGTTGGTCACAACAGTACTTGTCGAGTTGAAAAATACATTAGAAGATCTCTAAATGATGAAGACGCAGATATATGGGGCGCCGTTAGTGTCAAAAGTAGTTGTTCTCATATATTTTATTTTTACTCAAATATATTTGTTGATGACCATATATTTATTAGTTGACACCAATATATATTGAAACTGAACAAATAATTCCATTTTAACGTTCATTCATGAATGAGCTTTCGATTACCACCGCTAGGTGGCGCTCACATCATTTTTTGGAATATAATTTGTTTTGCAAACCTGTTATGTTGATATGCATTGCATTCATACTTTTTAAGATATGCAATGATGAAAACTCGAACATTCTTTCGATTATTTTCAACATAGCGGACGCGTTGCGAAGAAATGGCATGAATCGGTTACATGGCGCTATCTAGTGGTGGTACTCAAAAGCTCATTTTTATATATGGATTGGTAACAAGTAATAAATGGCTCTTCACTGCTAATATGCTTTGACGATATATTTATGAATGAATGAACGCTAAAATGGAAATATTTGTTAATATATATTGGTGTCAACTAATAAATATATGGTCATCAACAAATATATTTGAGTAAAAATAAAATATATGAGAACAACTACTTTTGACACTAACGGCGCCCTATACAGATACATGAATTAACACCTCAGAGTCTCATTCATACATAATACATATAAAGATACCAAAAAGAAAAACATACGAATTGTTCTATGTAAGCGTCAGGTATCATTAACATATATTTTTTGTTCTTTGGTTATTTTCATTAAGTTTGAAGAGAACGTTCAATCCGTCTGAATGTATGAGAAAAAGGAAGGAAAAAGTAATCGATTAGTGTGATGAATGTTTGACAGTTCTAGCAACCATTCAATTTTTGTCATTTTGTGTCATAGAGAACAATTCAACCCAATCATGCCAACATTACACTGACAACTTCCCTCATATTATATAAACCAATCAAATGCCATAATTTTATCATTTCGAACCAATGAGAACAGGACTTTTTGAAAACACTTCCTCCAGCCCGTGGTATTTTCAAAATGGTGTTTCGCTTCTAGCTTGTGTATACATTTCCAGAGTTACGACAATCACGGTAAATATAGAAACGTCAATTTGACGGTTCAACTTAAGATGCCTAAAAACCCTGGTGTGTCGACTGATTAGATTTTGTTGAGATTTTTTTGAAGACAAAAGAAATGAATTCGTGGTCTATTTCTGTAATCGGATCCAGAGATGGCGCCTCTTCCTCATGCCAATATTCCAGGGACATAGTGATTGTGATTGTTGTTGATTGAATTTGACGGAATGTCAATAAACTTTTTAAATATCATTCTAAAGCAATATAGTTTCCATACTCGAAGTGGAAGACCAAATTTTTGGAAAAATAACACCACACAAAATGTGTTTTTCTTTTAAAATAATGTAAATACCGTTTGAAAGTAAAAATTGTTGTGGCAGAATCAAAAATTTCGTAGTGCAATATTATTAACTATTAATGATGTTCGTTTCTTTATTTTTCTGTATTTTATATTATTTTCCTAAATAAGTTGACCATAATCCGTTTTTGTGTGGACAAAATTCAGAGAGATTAACACAATAATTCATTTATGTCTAGTACCGAAAGTGAGTAACTACTACTTAAAATCTGTAAAATATACTTTGGAACCAATTTGTAACTTAAATTTTATTTCTTAACTCGCCATGCTCTAATTAACATGGCAAACATTTTTTCAAATCGATTCAATCAACTGGGTGCGTGTTGTTATACCCTACTGGTTCTTTAAATATTCCATAAGTTCAAGTTGCGAAAGTTCGTGACAAAGTAAAAAAAACACCACTTCTACTGAAATCTATCAATTTTGCATATAATATCAAGCTTGATTAGGTTTTCTTATTTTACCATTCGTTTTCGTAAAATCTTTTCAGTATAGTTAGATCATCCAAAAATAAATTTTCTGTCGAGAAAGAATTGCACAAAAAAAAGAAACATCTTCACTATTACATGACATACAGTTTTTAAAATAGCGAAAGACCATTGTAACATACAACTCATCACACATATCACTTCTGAAAAGCAATTTAACTCAAAATGAGCTACAAAATTATTTTATATATACGTTATTATAGAGAGCTTTAAAAGGAAAACTCGGATACAATGGCGCAGATACTTGCGCATGCGCATGTTGGGCAGATGTCAGAAAGGCCCAAGCACAAGATTGACAGGTAATAATGGTGAATTTCCATGCAGCTGAATTTCAATACTTTTATGTGAAATGTGTGATTATAATTTATTCCAGTAAATTGCATAGCAGCAAAATAAAAATTATAGAATAAGTCGAAAATTTAACTAATAAAACTGCTTGCGGACAGTGATTCTGTAGATTCGAATGATAATGTTTTAATCATTTCATGCTCGTGCGTAATACTTAAAACTTCTGCTCATGAAAATTCACCCTAACAAGAAAACCGACGGTGGCGGTTCACGAAGTATCGCGCGATTTTTTGAAAATAGACCGCGATTTCATTTGTTTTCTCATTATCAAGCAAGCGAATGTCCAGCGTTTTAGTCTACAGTTTTACAGGTATGAGTCGACACATCAGGGTTTTTAGGCATCTTAGTTCAACTCTTCAACTGACATTGATTACACAAGATGAACCGTTCTTGCAATACGCATACAGTCCATGATATATTGTATTCGTGAAATTTTCAAAATACTTTCACCTTGCATTTGGTCGAGATATTACTACTGATAATTGCATTCAGTGCAGATATCAAACACTATGATAACACGTTTGAGTTTGACAACTTCATTCCAAATAAATTTTCAAATGTTACGTTCTGGTTATGAAATTGTTAAATTGTTAAAATTGTTATATCCGCCGGTTGCACCCCTACGTGCAACCCTCAAAAGTCAGAAACTTGTGCGAGCTAGGGAAAGATAGACATAATTCCGACTACGACCGAAAGTACCCTTCTCTCCACACAATTCCACAAAGTGCAAAAATGAGGCAAATATCTGACAGAAAACCACTACTTCCCCCTACGGACATTGCATTACATCTGTCATCCAATTGTGCAATGGTCCTCAAGGACACTATTTGCAAATGCTGATTGTAATAAAGCCATTGAATATCATCCTTCATTTTGTTGGAAATGACCACCTGCATACATGCATGTTTCGAGGTTATTTCCTCTCATCAGTGCTAGGATAGGTCAGACGACAACAGAGTCGTCTTGTTCCACAAAACAACGATAACATTCAAAAGCCTCATAGTATTCCTCTACGAATGAAGCGATCACTAACAATGACAGCACCAACTGCGATGGGAAAACAAAACAGCATTCCTCTGTATCACATACTCCAGGAAGAGTTAATGCAACAATAAATCGAACAAAGTTTTAAAGGTGCGTTCGGAGAGGATTAACGAAATCAATAGAAAGATAGACTCTATTGATTTCGTTAATCCTCTCCGAACACATCTTCCGAACTTTGTTCGATATATTGATGCGATATGAATTAAATGATCATAAAAGTTCAGAAGAATTGGCGTTAATACTAAAAGATTGAAAGGTCAATATGAGAAACAAAGACGGGACCGAATTCAAATAAAAGCAACGGTGAAGACAATGTGGAAAGTGTCGTGCAAAGTTTTGCCAAGTGCAAGAATGGATGACTTTTTTTATAATCACCCCTACTCCTACATTTTTACATTTTTCTATGCCAATTTGAGATCATTAAAAAATTTAATCTAGAGACTTTAAATTCGCCAACTTCCTCCCTTCTAATAAACCAAAATTACCTCAATACAGAATATTGATATAATTTTATATATAAATATCATGATTTCCATGATAATGAGACGAAAATAAAACACCAAAGGTATATTCGTTATTGCACCACAAAACATTTGCTTGGATTAAGCAAATCTTTTTTATCGTATATATCACAATCAACTGCGTCGCACACTTTTTAGTCTTCTGATAACGGTATCTTTCAATCAAGGTGGTATTTTTGTTAATATAGTGATCAGAGTAATCTGAGTTAAATTTATTTCGTGTTCGAAAATATTAGACAATCAAAAGTTGCCACTCCTATCTATTTTAAACTGGACTATTTATAAATTTATCTGGCATTATTATAGGTATTGTATAGCGAAAATCTTAACTCATAGAAAAATAGACTATTTTGGAAAGTAAAAAGTTATGGATAATCTCAAATATTCGTATAATGTTCTATATTGTTACAAAAATTAAATAATTAACAAAAATATTTGAAAATAATCAAAAATGTACCTACTAAAAATACCAATATGCATTTAAAGTTCAAACAGAAGCAACTAATATTTAACAATAATAAAGGAGGTGTGGGTTCTTCATTATTGATAAAAAAAACTTCAGAAATCGTTTCTTTTATATGCATGCTACAATATATTCTATAATACAAATACACTCACGTGCAAAAAGCACAAGTTAATATATGATAAAATAGTTCTGTATTTTTAGTTCAATTTTCAAAATTTGTTCATCAAACTGTAGATAAAATTATTAATTTTAACGTGCACATTTTATCTTTCGTTAAATGCTGGCTTATCAGCCATCATTCAAAGTTAATTACAAGTATGTTGTTAAACCCTGATTTCAAGAAATCATGTAGAATAATTTCGTGGTCAAATTTATTCAAAATACCAATTTTTGTGAAGAACCATTCCTTTTCAACATTTTATTTTTTGGTTCATGTGTTTAAGTGCAATAGTTCCTTTTTAAGAGAGAAATGAACTTGTCATCAACGGTTTACTTTAATAAATAATTTTTTGAAGAGGTGGCTTTGCTCGTTGTTGTCCTACTATCAGTTTGACAGTGAGAGACCCAAAAAAACTTTAACCATGGATTTGAGTGCGGAAAATTGCGCAAAAGCTGTTGCTCTTGTTGAAGATGGACGTAATTATGAATATGTTGCAAGAATACTTCATGTTCATCGCTCTACCATCAAAAGAGTAGTCGAACGTTTTAGACAAACTGGCAGAAATTAGCGTAGGACAGGTAGTGGCAGAAAACGAAGAACGACTGCTAATGATGACATATTTCTTCACGTGAATATCCTGCGGGATCGACAAATGTTAGCAAGTCGACAGTTCGTCGAACATTGAAGGAATTTGGTTTGAAATCTTACAGACCAGCAACTGGACCCAAATTACTTCGGCGTCATCGAGTAGCTAGATTGAAATTTGGTACTAAACATTTACATTTGAACTAAGGGCAATGGAACAATGTTCTTTTCACTGACGAATCCAGATTTTGCTTACATTCTCCAGATGGACGAAAAAGAGTATATGAAGAAGAAAAGGAGAAACATTTGCAGATTACACTTTTAGTTCCGGTCTAAGTTATGGAGGAGGTTCAGTAATGGTTTGGGCAGGAATATCCCGGGAGGCCGGCCTGCACTGAGTTAATGGTCATCGATGTATTCTTAACGGCCCATCGATACATTGAGGAGATATGGAGCAATTTCGTTGTACTTTTAAGTGGATTTATCGGCGATGACTTTATCCTGATGCAGGATTATGCGCAGCCATATACAGCAAGGTGTATTACACAAAACCTCGCGGAAGAAGGTATTAACAAAATGAACTGGCCAGCATATTCGCCTGGTCTCAACCCCATAGGGCATGTTTGGGACATGCTTGGTAGGCGAGTCAGAGTTCGCGGCTCCAGCTACCATAAATGAGCTTCGTTTAGAAATTCAGGAGGAATGGAAAAATATTCCGCAAGATGCTATTTGTAACCTAATTGACAATATTAATCGACGTATGGCAGGCAGTAATAAGAGCTAGAGGTTGTAATACAAAATATTAAGCTGAATTTGATGTGAAAAGTAAGTTTCTTCAGGTTATTTAGGTTACAGTTGAATTTGTTTGTTTTGAAGAATGATTATGAATTTGAATTGAGTTAGGTTTGCAAAATACATTTTGCAATAATTACTTATTATTATAAGTGAACAATATATTATTGCCTTCTCATTACTAGACTCATAAACTTAGCTGTCAAACTTGCATTATGGCACAATGAGCAAAGCCATCTCGTCAAAAAATAACATCTACTTATTAAAATTGGGTAAACTGTTGTTTGGAATTCATTTCTCTCTTGAAATGAACTAGTGCACTTAAAGGCATGAACCAAAACACAAAATGTTGAAAAGGAATGGTTCCTTACAAAAATTGGTATTTTGAAAGAATGTGACCACGAAATTATTCCATAGGATGTTTTAAAATTAGTGTTCAACAACAAACTTCTAATCAACCCAGCATTTAACGGAAGACTGAATATGCAAGTTAAAATTAATAATTTCATCTACAGTTTGATGGAAAATTTTTGAAAATTGAAATAAAAATAAAAAATTCAAATTTTACCAAATATTAACTTTGCATGTGAGTGTATTTTGAAAACTTCAGATGGGTCTCAAAATACAAGTTCTTCAAAGTAAAATAATCTGGAATGATAATAGTATTCTGAAATATTTTTCAACAATCATACGATTATATATAAACAAGTGAATATTACTGAATATTAAAATGTTGTAAACTGATAAAGTAGATACTTCACTGAATGGAATTAAAAGGACTCCGCACATTTCTTAAGTGAAATGGCTTTCCGTGAAAATGGCTGAATTTTTTGTATGTTGTAGTTATTGATGCACGTGACGCAGGTGATACATACAAAATGCACTAGCGGTTTATACAGTGTCCACCAAAATCTTGGAACAGCATGGGAAAATAACTTTTATGAAGAATGACATTTTCTGAGAAACTATTAATAAAAATGTTTTCCATATGGTTCCAAGATTTTGGCGGACACTGTATATATATTTATATCGCAATTATCGTGTCAATAATCATCTCTGTATAATGAAATAGATTCGTTTATTCAAATTGTACACAGAATTTCCAGTATATACCCACATAATTATGACGTTGTTAAGCAAGCTGGTTGTTGTCTAGCAACAAATTCAATAAACAAGGTAAACGGTCATCTTCATCTGAAAAAGTGCGTGAGTGAACTCAACACGAAAATTATGGAATCATCAGATGAAGAACATAATATATACATACCAATGGAAATTTTGGAATCGGCTGAGAGTGCCAAACTCGAACTACTACCAACAAAGTCAAAGAAACTTTACGAAAAGACGTATAACGAGTTCATAATTTAGTATATTGTCTACTTTACCGCCCGCGGGCCATGATGCGCCCACGGGCGGTAAAGTGCCACTTTACGCCCGGCGAACCGGGCGGTAAAGTGTACTTTATCGCCCGCTAGTGCATAAACAAAATTTTCCTTACCTTTTAAAAGAGGTGTCGCTTGACGTAAGGTTCCATTTAAAATTAGTCATCTTTGACGATTTCGTCATCTATCATCACTAGTAGGGAAGTTTACAACCTTTAATATTCAGTTTCCAAAGGACATGGCACTGGATAATTGTATATATTCCTGGGGCTCGGTAGATTTTTTTGATTTTTGAGTATAATATCATGTGAAAATATCAATTTCCTTTGATTATATCAATTATGGTGAACATTACTACAGGACGAGCCAGAAAACGCGATTTTTTTAAACTCGTTTATTGACTTCTCGCCCAATTGTGGGCTTTTCGTTGAATTTCTTGGGGCATATTGGGTAGATGAACCCAACGAACTGTTCTAAATACATTTCACAACGTTTCTACATAGTGAGCAAAAAATAAGGTGGTTGATTAATGGGATATGATGGGATAGTGAATCTATTGTTGATATCTGAGTTTGATTTTTCAGAGAGAATGAAAATCAAGTTTCTTCTACTCTTTTTGTGTGACGCTACAGGGTGACTCCAAAAAGACGAATTCTCAAATACCTATATTTAAACGAAATTATGGAAGAATACTTATTTATTTCTGTTTGATATGAAAGCTATGAATACATTAATTGAACCAACCTAATCTAATAACTAATCTAGATATTACCTGCCTCCTTTCGAGGATTAATTGATCGACGGATATCTGGTATTGAGCTTTTGGTATATCACATATTTAGCAACGAACCATGACTTTTCAATGATGAGGAACTATTGTCTATTTTGACACATTTTATAGTCACCATAACAACAATCATTTTGTTTTATAGTTGAACACTTTATAGGCCAATACGTTGATCATCGATACACTTAGAGGCGCGTTGCAAGAGCTGGTAAAGTAAGTTTAATTTTTTTAACTTGCACATATAGGTACAAACATGTAAAAAACAAAATTGCTAACACGAGCAACTTCGGGAGAACTTTTGGTTCCGAGAAATTCAACAAAAATCCTACAATTGGGCAACAATAAACGAGTTTCAGAAAAATCGCGTTTTCTGCTTCGTCCTGTAGTAATGTACACCATAATTGATATAATCAAATGAAATTTATATTTTTCACACGATATACTCAAAAATAAAGAAAAATCCATTCGCAGAAAATATTTTTCATAATTAGCTAGTTAATCAACCCATTTTTGTAGCTCACGCTATAGAGCCAGAAAAAAAGTATAATGAAGAAAGTTGCTTGTTTTGACCTGTAGAATGATATATCCAAAATCAAAAAAATCTATCGAGCCCCAGGAATACATGTATCCAGTGCCATGTCCTTTCATTTGTTTATGTATAATCGTTCCAAAGATAAGAGGGGTGGAGGGGAATTTTGAAAAGCACTGTATAATAATAGTCTCAAGCTTGTTCGAAATCGAGCATGTGGTTTAGTCGAAACAAAAAAAGATGCATACACTCAAATTGACGATTCAGTGTATGCATATTGTTTGGAGAGAGGGGGACCTTCAACATAGTCGAGATTGGTCTTTCAGTTGCAATTTTATGATACTCTCCAAAAAACGTCTCGGACTTCGTCTGAAACATTTCAGATTATTAAATGACCTGTTCTAGATCAAATCTACAGTTCGTCATTCAATTCGGATCATTGACAGGCACTAACCAGCCTTTGTTGAACTGAATTCGTGTTCACATTATCTGGCAGAGTTGAAACTATGTGGGATTTTTCGTGAAAGCAGACTTCAAATGAGTTTAATGTGTTAGAATTTCATTATAGAGCTAATAAACTGTGTACGTGAATAACGTTTGGAATAACCGGTACGATGAATCGTGGGCGAAACCACAATTTATATCATGCATATATGAACCGGGAGCAAGTATCACTTGTCGAAGCATAATTTATACCACGGATTTGTGGACCATAAGCTAGTATCACGTGTCGGTGTCATATTTGCGTGAAGTTGAACTATTGCATATCAAGAAAGTAAGCTCCTATGCATTTGGTGAGTGGGTTCAAGTATACCGTAGACTATTTCACGCACTTGTCAAATGAACCAATCAGAAGCTTTACTCAAGTTCGCATTATCGTTAACACCAAACTTGACTCTTGACTCGATTTTGGCCTATCAAGTTCGGTGTTTTCAGATTTTTGTATGTGACAGTTAAACGTGGAACATAAGTAATCACGCTATAAACGCATTTAAAAATTAGCAGATTACTGGTTCAATTAAATACCTATCTATTTCGTTCGATGTCAATGTTTCTTGTTTATTAAACTTCATAAATTTCTCAGAGCAACTTCTTAACTTTTACTGCCGAATTTCAGATTTTTGCCTTTCACTTCGTTCGTGAAATAGTCTAATAAAATTCCACTCGTGATTGAATTCATCTCATAAGTCTGTCTTTTATTCCCGAACTCAACTGAACTGATTCAAGAAAATACCTCTTGCGGACTCGTGGTGTTTTCTCAAAGTAATTCAGTTTCGTTCAGAAATTAATCGACAGACTTATCGCGACAATTCAGTCACTTGTGGTATTACTACTGACAGTTTCACGCACCTTGCATTCTGTGCGGTACGCAACTACAAATTAGATGCAAAAAGTAGCAACGAAAGATTAGCATTCATTCTAAAAGACTGGGCATTCAATATGCAGAAAATTGATGGTAGTGATCACAAGGAGGGTGTTATTAAAACCGTATGGAACACTACTTCAGAATTAGTACGAGAAAAATGATTTTGTGGGTATCAGAGACATATTGATCCCATCACAGATGTAATGTTCAAGGAGACGATGGCGGCCAGAAATAGTAAGAGAAAATTGTTGCAAGTTGTAATCGAAAAAAGGAAAATGACTTCTGTCACTACGACTTCAGACAAATATAGAAATATGTGCTTACAATGGGACGAAGGCACGCTAGAAGAACTGCAAATGAAGTTTTTTTACATTGCTGCCGTAGAACTATCTTGGAGAGGTAACGAATCAACTTTCCAAGTTACATTCTTTCAAGGGAGATAATAATGATAATAATAATAATAATATTCCCTCATAAACACTCGTTTGAGTGTACCCAAAGGCATAGCCTGTGCGGGTAGAGGACGGCTATTATTATTATTTGCCGTGGCGCTCCGGGCGACTTACTGATGTTTTAGGTGAAGTATTCACTTTTCAGCTGTAGGAAAACCCGGAAAACCTACAGCACCACCTCGGGTGGTCGGTGTGCACTCCAAGCAGCACTAGACGAGATTGGCATCTAGACAACTCACAATTCACTTGCTTTTCAACAAGGCATGCGGCCGCCTATCGAATCCGATATAAAGTAGTTGAGAAAAATTCTGGTACCTACATCGGATTCGAACCGACTATCGCTATGCTGGAGTTTCGAACGGCCTGTGCATTAGACCGATGATCCACCGACCACCTTATAGATACTGACAACAAAGGCTCTTTAACGAAAAGAATTGCATATCATCCGATAATCTCCAAAAGCTGCCAAGGTGATGATAAAAATTGTGCAGATACTAAATGGCTTACTCAAAATTTGAAAAATCATGAAATGTATCCTGTTAGATTATACCGGAAACTTATATCGAATAAAGAAGTTATTACCAATGGCAGACCTTTTCTGACAGCGAATGGCAAGTGGAATGAATATTATAATAATAATTGGCACAATAATTGCCCTATTGGTATTAATACAATATTAAAATTGACAAAACTCTCTGCAGAAAAGATATGATTAGACACTAAAAAACTAAAAATAACAAATTACTCTAATCGTGCAACTGCAGTTAGTCAGTTACTACAATCCGGCGTTAGTGAACAAGGAGCTATGAAAATTACTGGATATCATCAGAATATAGTGAGTACTCCAAGTACATCAAAATATAATACCTCGGGGTACCTAATACCAATTGTAAAGCAGATTTTAACGATCTTTTTATTCATTGACGAAGATTGATTAGAGTTTTTCAAGCCATTTGAATGGGAATCAGTCAGTTATGGAAGGTATTTTGCCCAAAAAGTGCCTTGCAACAAAAACCTTACATTTTTGCACAAAATTTATTATTTAATGAATTTTATGAATTGTAATGGAATAATTGTCAGTTTTCAAGGGTTTTGCCAATCATTACAACGCTGAGAGGTCATCCTAAAAAACAAACGGAGTTTTCGAATCAAATCCTATTAGATATACAAAATGTTTATTTGATTAAAAAACTCATTATTGTAGAATTTTACGGAAAATTCAAGTTTTTCTTACCTTGGCATTGTTTAATGAGCTCTAACAGGGATCTCCTTGAAAAATTTAATCCGAATATTACTTATCTTCCAAAAACTGCTCCAATCAAGTAACATAGCCTAGATGAGTAATACTCGAATATTACAGAAGGTAACACATTTTCATAATGTTATTCCTCAAGTCATGACAAGCCATGTCGCATTTTTAAGTATACAATAATGTCTTGGATGAAATATGTAAGAATAATACCATCGCCGAACGGAGATTCTTCATTGTCGATATAGTTTGGTCAGTACGGCAACGCTGCATTTGATATTTGACAGAACAACAACAAAATATTTGTGTTTGTTTTCGTCTTTGGCTTATAGGAGTTTTTTTTGTGAATAAAGTGCAAATTCTGAGTTATTTTGTGTTAAACTATCGTGAGTTTTTTTATTATTGGCCGTGATGGTCATAATGGTAGAGCGCTTGTCTCTTAACCTAAGGGTCATGGGTTCGATTCCCAGCATGGTCATCGGTCTCGTGCATGGCATCACACGTTAAAAGGTAAGGGCTGCGTCTTCCCTAGCTCGGTCAAGTCTTTCGTGCAGCTGGTTGACGGAAATAACAATTTTAACAATCAGTTATTAAACAACGGTGAAGCATTGTGAAATGTATAAAAAACCATTTGAAGCTGGAAATCAAAATATATTATTTCATAGGTAAGCTACCAGTTTCGTAATTATAGAGAAAAGGAAACCGAATTGGAAAATAGTAAAATGAATAAATTATGAAAAAACATGTCAATTAGAGCATCGGCTGTTCTCAAAATCATGTGGAGATTCTTCCATCATAATTTCAGGTTTCCATTCTATATTGCATTTTCATTATTTCTATTTTATTGAACCTCAATATTTCTGTAAACAACGCACGACACTGCCGGTGAGGGAAAAGACTATTGTTACCTTCGTCTATAATAGGCCTCTCTCTCAAAAGATGTCCCTCACAAACAAAGTTCAAGGCGTGAGCGGCGAGTTACTCATTTAGGTTGTGTTACTTGATCGGAGGAAAAATGTAACTTCAAACGCTTTGATAATTTAAAAAAATGCGTTTTACAAAAAACTGAAAATCACTCAGTATATTTGAAAGGAGCTAAGTAGGTTTGAAGGCAAGCCTAAGTGAAAATCACTAATAAAGATGTTTTCCTCCTACCCCTATAGAAAGTACACACTTTTCTCCCTCAAATCAGGGAGGAAACTCATACTTTTCCTCCCTAGGGAGAAAAAGTACTTTCCTCTCTAAATTGTCTAAACTTCGTATTTTTTAATTTTCACTTTAAAAGCACGTGGATACGTAAACAGACAATTACAAACACAAATTATTAAAAAAGTTCCTTGTCATTGTTATTACTGTCAGAGTATATCACTACTCTTTTCGAAAGCAGAGTAAGTAGAGTTTACTTGAAGTAAGTTTCTGAACGATTGAACGATTGTCAACGCATACTCCATACAGCTAGGGTAAGTTTACGAACGGTTTGAAGTAACCAGTCCTTCCTCTGAGTAAGTTTATGAACGCAGCCTAGGATATACGTTTTTTGAGTTCAGAATAAGAAAAGCATAGTATGCTGTGGCTCACTGACTGTAAACACGGCGATTGACTTTTGAGGTGCAAAGTCGCTACATTCATTAAACTTAGTTGAATTTTTGAAAAATGGAGAGCGATTCAAGTGATTTTTCACTACAAGGAAAATCATTAAAAGCTTCAACACTTTGGTCTAAATATTCAATGCTACGCACAATGATACAAATGAAGGACAATGTTGATATTAAATATCCAAAGTTGATTGCATTTCTAAAACGTCAAAATGCCGGATACAAACCAAATAAAGCTACAACTTTTACAAGAGAAGAAATAAATACATTCTTAATGGAAGCCCCCGACGATGCTTTTTTATTAATGAAGGTAAGAAATGAAATTCCATGCAAATAATTTAATTTTTGATATAAAATATTCATTGTAGTCCTTGTTATTGGAATTTCTGGAGCATGTCGATGTGATGAGCTTATTAAAATGACTATGGATGATATTGAAGATAAAGACAATCTTTTAGTCATAAATATCCCCACTTCAAAAACGTATAAACAACAAACTTTCGTTATCAATACTACAACAGGTAACGGCCCAAATTTTGTTCAAATCGTTAAAAAGTATATCTGTCTACGTCCTAAAACTGAGCATGAACGATTGTTGGTATGCTTTAAAACAGGCAAATGTATAAATCAAGTGGTTGGCAAGAATAGTATATCCAAAATACCACAAAAAATTGCAGAATATCTCAATCTTCCAAATGCCGAACACTACACAGGGCACAGTTTTAGAAGAACTTCAGCAACTCTGTTAATAAACGCTAGTGGGGATATTTTAGCTCTAAAACAGCATGGCGGTTGGAAATCAACCAATATCGTAGAAGGTTATGTAGAACAATCTTACACAAAAAAAAGAAAAATTTCTGATCAAATTATGGGAAATAATGTAGAACCTGAACTTGATCAAAATCAGCCAAGCACTTCTAGAAGTTACCACCATTACAATGTGCTAAGCGAAAATATTTCAAATACTAAAGCTCCTGTTCAAACCCTATCTTCTTCCAATGGTGTTCGTATAAGTGCTGCTCAAAACTGCACATTCAATATTAACATAAATAATTCTAAAATATAGTTAAACAATACTATGTACTTAATTGTATAGCATATATTGATAAATTTGTTTAATAAATAATTCTTGTGTTCTTAATTATATTCGTTACCTATTTGTGTCGTAAATAAATTTTCAAAAAAAGGTGGGTAGTGCCTTTTCCTCCCTTGGAAGAAAAGTGGCACTTTCCTCCCTAGTAATACAAATAGCTATTTCCATTTGTGGCCTATTTTTTGAATGTCACTGTAAATTAATTACTGAAATCGAAATCTGCTTATCTTGGTCATATCATCATAACTGACTGATCTAAACTTAACCAACCAAAACATATCAAGGGGTTATTGGGGACTCCATAGCTAATCGTCACTGCGTTAAGGATGTTGCAACTCCCTACATGGTTATTGACGAAGGAAACAGAAACTGTTGATTTTTCTCTTCATCCATTGTTCCGGAAACTGTAAAATTGCACTGTTCAGAAATGAACCAGTAAGGTGTACCCAAATTTCTATCAGACATTTGTCCTAACTACGGACGTCAGTTATTTTATCCTGGGTACTATCCTCCTTCAAATACCTATCGTTTCTGATAAATCAGTGGGGAAGGATGTCGATAGCGATAAACATTCTGACGTCATTATAATAATAATATAAATTTATCAAAGAATATATTTCCAAATGGCTGACGTTAACGTCGATAATTATGATGCTGACGATAAAACTGTCATACTGAATTCAAGTAATACAATGCAATTCATCAAGTGTTGATAACTTACATGAACTAGTATGAAAACAAGGGAATAAAGGAACAAATTATTATACCAAAAAGTTTTCATAGCCTATATTTTACCTATTGTCTAGTAATCCGTCTTCAGGTAGTAGGTTGGGAAGCTGGACTTGAACACATTTTTGTATACCCAAAAATAATTTCGGGATGGGAACTACAATGCCAGAATTGACTGATCGCCAATGAATATCTCAGTTATGCCAGAGCGGACAAAATAGGCTCGTTCTGACTTTTTTACTCGAAATGGCACAAGATATACCAAGAAAAAGGGTAAGGTCACGACAAGCACTAAATCTTTCTCCTAATGAACTGAAAGGACTCCAAAATAAATACACGTAAAGGTTTCCTGCGATACAAAAAGAATGTCTTCGACAAAAATCTAATCCGCAGATGGTCCGAGTGAGTGGAAGTTGTTCATAGTGAACACCTGCAAATAATGGCTAGTATGAATGAAAGCTAGCAAATGCTTCTTCCATAGGTTTGTCCTTCTCTTAACTGAACACAATGAATAGGTCTGTTTCAAGAAATAAAAGTAGAAGTAAAGTTTATTCATACCACCCAATATTTTGTAAACGCTCTGCTTCGAATCTGATGGATATAATTCACAAGTGGTAGTGGGCACTAGCTGATATCCGTTGGAATCTTTTCAACAAAATTCCAGATGCAGCACAAGGTTTAATACTACTGTAATAAAACTGCACTAATTAATTTTTGATAATTTATTTACCACGTCTTAATCAATAATTTATATCACAAGTCACTATTTTAATTTATCTTTACTGACACTCTCTATTATTCAGAATATCGTACTTCGATTCCAAAAACTGTCGTCTCGCCGTGGAGATTTCTTTATATGGAGTGCTGCATAAGTTCCGGAAATCTCTCGAATTTTCTACTGGCGACTAGATGTCGCTTCTCGAATGATCTTGTGTCAATCGCCAGCGGTGAAGTTAATGGTGACATCATCGGCTATAAATAGCGCTGTTTTCTGTGCTGCTTACGAGCTCCGTCAGAACCGGCTTTAGGAGAATTTGTCACACTACATTAACTCGCCAGTGATCCTTTTTGAACTGGGGGTACTATATTTCCATGAAAAAGAGCTGATATGAATTGATCACTGACCATTTCTGACGTTTCAGCTTCCTCAGTTTTCTTTTTTATCATTGTCGATTCTAATTACAGACAGTCCCGAGACAAATGACGTTCGAGGAAAGTTTCGAGTCTTCTCCTAATAACCCTGAACAATGAAGGTATAAGTACATGGTTTACACTAGAAATTTACGTATCTTCATATTTACGTTATACATTTGGATGGTGGTGTTTGATAGTTATATATCTTATTTATATTAACGTTATAAAATTTGAACAGAAAACTAATGTCTCTCATTCCATTCTTACAGAGTTACTATATAAATTGTATGAATCAACCGCGAAACAAACATAAAAATATTATTTGTTTGGTGATGCAAAATTTACTTTGGATTTTTTGCGGGGGGCTTGAACCCACGAAACGGTACCCCACAAGTAATTTAATTCCTAGATGCGAATTTGGTTACTATACTCACTCACTTTTTATGTAGGACAATGTGGACGTAATTTTTCTGAAAAATATGCCCAACATGGAATGTCCTTCAGGCTGAGAAAAAGTGATTCGATATTATCAAACCATTCCTTGGAATTCCGTCACAAGATCCCGAATCTGAACGATACGGAAATTTTGCTCTATGTTAAGCAATGGTTGAAAACCGAATTATTTAGAATCCTTAAAAATTAATAAGCATAAACAGTGTGACTGTAACCTACTGAATAATCAATTATACCTAATGCAGCGTACCCACATCGTCACACGTAAACGTAGTTTAGATACCAAAAAAATTGCGATTGATAATAGGTCATTAATTTTGTTATGGGTATATGAAAATTTATCATTAGTACAGGTACAAGAATTGTAATTGATAATATGTTTCTTCTTTATGGGTTTATGGAAATAGACCATTAGTCGTACACTAAGGTAGGTTTGAGGGGATTCAACGATTTTCAAAACTTAGTTTGAAATAGTCGTTTGAGAATGTCCATATAGGACGAAACTGCAATAACATAAATGTTACAAATATAAGTTTTATTTACCATATTTCATAATTTACCTTCGAGTGGAATTTTGCCTGTCATGTGCTATATAAACATGAAAATTTACTCTGGATACTTCCAAAGTTCGTAAAAACGTCGAGGTTGAGTGGGATTGACATTGATAATGTATTTTTACTCAAACCATTTTCAAATTGTCGAATATCATCTATGGAAATTTTTTCCAACTTTTTATGTTGCGTCTCTAAACTATGCAAATTTACGATATATGGAGATGTTACCATCCTCTTCTAATGGCAAAGTAGACATCATACGCGCCGTTTAATTTCTCAATTCGATGCTTTCCTCCAAATAACCCCCCTCCACCGCGGAACTTTTCCAACCTCCGTGTCTTATTAATTTAGTCATAGTTGCTCCAGCATTAGCTAGAGTAGTAGCATAAGTGCGACGAAGGCAATGTCCCTTATAGGAAGATGGGTTCATTGCGATTCTGCTGTCGGAAGCTCGAAAAAAATCGTTTAATACCTTCAGGACGCAAAGACATAAAAAGTCTTAATAAAGGCAAAGCGGAGAACTCTTTTTCATACACAACTGTTAATTTCTTCGATACACCAGTTTTACTTTCTGGTACGTTCACTACCATAAAAAGACTTATAAGAGAATCTTATTACAAGATAGTTCCTCCTCTACATGACAATCATGTTTCAGACCTATTTTTACTTAGCCTGGAACATTCTTAATAATGATCTTATTTAAATTAATTCTCCAACCCAATCAACTTCATTCTTTTTCAACTCTATTCTATCCTTTGCCTTTCTCTTTTCTACATCTTCTCATAATTGTAAGTAAATTGGTGGCGCTGGTGGAACAACAGAAGTGAGAGTTAGTCCTACGCTACTCACATTCTGAACCATATATGATAGAAAACAACATTTTCAAAAGGACATTTTTAGAAATGTTACAAATTAATGAAGAGAGTAACAGCTTAAACAAGAAAACTGATTTGAATAATTTAAGTAAAATTTTCACCTCTATTTTAAAACTGAACAGAGATAAATCGAAAAATTATAGTAATGCTAATACACCTAGTAGAGTCACTTGATTGTATAATATCAATTCAAATACATTGACATTTATTTTCAAATTCAAATACTGTCAGTCCGCATTTTAATTTTTATACAATATTTTTTACTTTACTGATGCTAATTTAAATTTTTACTCAAGTTATGTATGTTAGTAGATTCGATATATTTCTCCATTTTTAATTTTGTCCTGTTATAGTTGTCCTGAGGAAGGAAATAAACTTTTCCGAAAGCTTGACAAGATAACAAAGAGTTTTCTTTAAGACCAACATAAGACTGCAACCTCAAGATTTTTCCAATTCTATATATATATATATATATATATATATATATATATATATATATATATATATAAATTACTGCTTCTGTAATTGAGTTATTGTCCTGTATTTGGTAACCAATAAATTATTATTATTATTATTATTATAATGGAATCCCGTCCTCTATATCCGATATCTTCATATTCTAAAGTTCCTGACTTCTGCATCCTCCAAAATAATCCATAATCACAACAACCTATAACAAAAAAAAAAGGAAATAAATATGCACAAAAAGGAAAATAAGAAAAAAAATACCTTATGCAATAAATGAATTTCATTAGGATGTTCTTTAGAAATCTGATAACATCTTTAGGAGATAAAATGCCAGACTTTTTCTGTTTATAACTCTTACTCTCTCGTTTCAAAAAAGCCTCTAGTTCATTGAACTTGGTGATATCTCAATTCTCATGTATAGTCACCATCGATTTTAGCATCGACCATTTAGTCCATAAGGAATTCGGACCATACGTTTCTGACTGCATCTAATTAACACAATAACTACCAAATCTACCCAAAAACATAGAAAATATCTTAACTTGAAAATATGCCAGAAATACAGTTTCAGTGGCATCTTTTGGTATAAAATGTTTCCGTGTCAGCCACTCCGGATATTATTTAGTGTTCTTTTTGGTATACGGCTTCATTTATCGATGGAATTAATGATTCTCTTGCTTTTTCAGCTTTTTTCGAAATATCCTCCATTATATTTGGGGTAGAAAACACGTTTTTAACGCAAACACAGCGTGATAACAAAGTTCTGTTATCACGCACACTTACATAATTATCGTCTTAAACTTTCAAACAAATGGAAAAAAGTATAAAAACAGCAACAAATATATAATATCAATTTATCATGACACGTAAGCATTCTAATAGTGCCATAATTGAAGTAGTGAACTGAATAACTAATATCACTGAGTTAAATTTGAATAAGTTTCCAATTCTGAAAGCGTGTCCACAGTGCATAGCGAAAAACCCATCACAATGGTTTTCCCTGTGTATATTGCTCACCGAAAATGTTTCCTCCTCATTAATTATGTAAGATGTACCATTCAAATTGATTCACAAGTGATTTTCGATGCATCCAATCAAATTAATGAAGAGCGCGTAATTTTTAACGGGGATACAGATCAATATCCGACTAGTTCAGAGTTGAATTGGGAGCACTCATCAAATCGGAAATGTAGTAGTTGTTTTTTGTTCGAATATTTGCCTTATTTTCAATCTGATGGGATTAGTGGACAGAAGGGTATTTCGACGATTTCGAATGCAATGGAGTTTTTAATTGAATGCTTTTTTCTACTCACATAACTAAAATGCCCGCTATGCAATCAGGAAGAAACTACAAACCGATCCATGTAAACGTAAATCCAGTTCAATTTCGTAAAATTGGTCTGAAGTTAACTAAATAATATTGCTGAGGGATGAAAATACTCCTGATGGTCTTATGCGTGAATTTTACCGTATTGCTGCTGTAGAATTAGCGTGGCGAGGAGGAGTAGAGGCAGTTGCTTGGCTGGTGGATTTTTTTCAAATCGAGAAAAATAATGATGACTCTCCAACAAATCGCATTGAATACAATTCGATGTTCAGTAAAACGTGCCAAGGTGGTTTTTGAAGCTGTACAAGTAGTAAATGGTTGGTTTTTAATTGCGAAAAACAAAGCTGCCCTTTACGTCTTTTTCATAAACTGATAACAAAACGATGCGACAATATTATCTCACCATGACTGTTCCGAAAACCAAATCGACACTGGAAAAATTAAGCAGACTTATGGTACGAAGAAATATAATAAATGTATGGACTAAATCTGCTGCTGGCAATTAGCTTGAATGTAAAGGACAAAAAGATAACTATTCACTGGGATAGATCAACTGTTGTAAACGCGCGAATTGGCAAAAAGTGGTATAGATGAACAACAATGGGGATTTCCGGTATTGTAAAATGTGCACTATTTTTCACTTGAAGTAATAGAGGGCAGTTTATAACATAGTCCTAACCATTTATTTACTCTAAATTTTGAAAAACTGATTCATTATTCAATATTAAATACGTGAATTCAGTAAGCATAAATTCAAACGCTCCTCAGCTGTGACGACATTGTCTTCATGTAATACGATTGGCTGAAGTTTGGGATTGCGCGGACAAAGCCGAGAGTGACTGAGGAATGCCGCAGTTGCCAAGTCTTTGTAAAATCTAGAAAGTACTTACGTGTAATGACAAATTGAACTTAATTGTTAGTAATTTTTTAATGGGTATTCTCAAGTTACCGTGAACATGAAAATAATCGAAGATTAGGGAAGACCATATAGGTATGCTGTCATGTTCCAGCCGAGCAGATACAACCACATAGTCTGTTATGTTAGATAATATAGCAGCTATTTTCCAAATTACCAATATTTCAAGACTTCGAACAGAGGGACAGGTAGGTACATATATACCAATGATATTATTAAGAAAGTGAAATAGTATATTCTGGTAAATCATATTTTTTTGCGATATGGCAACGCTGTCAGGTATATTATTTTATCTGCAACGCGAACAACACGAGTATAACCAATTAAAATCTCGCGTAAGTTCCTCACGTTCCCGCCTCGTCTGGTCGTTTGAATTCTGTGGTTGATTTCGGCGTTTTCAATAATTTTCATCTTGAGATATTGATGGAAAAAAAAATTCAAAAACTGAACACAAGGTACTCATGAATGCACTATATCGAAATATATTTTTTCTGAAAATGACTAAAAACCCCCATTGCTGAAAATTACTGGTCATAGCAATCAAAATTCTATAAAACCATACATAAATCTTGATCAAGAACACAACAAGATCATCAAGTTACATTTTATTAAATGTACTATCACTTACTGTTCTTTCAATAAATGAATAAATATTTCGTTGTATTGAGTTATAATTTTTTTTCTGCCAAATATCCCTCAGACATTGAAAAATGCCTCAGAGCTGCTTTACAGTTCGCAATTTCAATTGCATTCAATAAATTGCACGAGATTTCTACAAATGGATAAGGCTACTCAGCTGTCAAATAGCGTCTCATTGGTTGAAAACTCTCGCAATTCTAAATCTAAAATTTTGGACCAGTTCCCCCAATCAATTGCGCTGAAATTTGGTCAACATTATTAACATCGATGACAATGCAATAATATATTACCATCGGGGATGGGGACTGGAACACTTCTCTTTCTCGAAAAAAGTTAAAGAAAACGATTAAAAATTACGAAGAATTTCTGACGGTTTCCAACGTCTGGAATTATGGCACAAAAAAATTTGAAAAATGTTGGTTGCAAAAATAAAACTGGAAAAATCCGTTGAAATAGTGAAAAACATCGGATAACCAATTTCAAAAAATGTAACCTCCCTGCCCCCTTGAAGGCTAGGTAGAGGACACTCAAGAAGTGGAAATGCTGCAAATACAAGACAAAACGCGAACGGAAAAATCCGGACAGTCGCATAATATAATTTCCAAAAATTTTACCCCCCATTCCCGTCTGAAGGCTAGATAGGAGGCGCCTAAGATGTGGAAATGCTGCAAAAACTCGCAAAAATGCAATCGCAAAATCACCTTTTAATAGTGAAACACTTTGTACAGTGGCATAGATTAATTGCAAAAAATGTAACCCTCTGCCCCCGCCTCAAAAGGTTATATAAAGATCACTTAGGAAGTGAAAAATTCTGGAAAAACTTGAGAAAATGTTTTCGAAAAATCCCGTAAAAATTGTGAAAAACATCGAACCACCGCATAATTCAATTTCAAATGACTATACTCCCTACTCACCCAAAAGAGAACGCGTGGAAAAATGTTCGATTATTTCGGACATGAAAAGTTACTACAAAAAAATGTCGGTCGGAGGCTTCGACCTTCTTCCTATTTGGATGAGGTTGCCCATACTCGCAAAAATGAAATTTTTCCCCAATTTTGTAGCATTGGCATTGCTGAAAAATATCTGGCCGTCAAATTATTTAATTTCAAAAAATTAGTCATCTTCTACCCTGAGCAGGCGAAGTGATCTGACGATGCCGGCTTTCTGCCTTCGTCCGGCTACGATTTCTGTCGCATCACGGCAGGCCGGTATAGTTTTCTGATTCGAGAACAGTGTGTCTATCATTTCACCAAAGGACCCACCACCAATTTAACAGAATGATTTGAGTAAAGCCTGCAGTTATAGTTCTTATAAAAAGCTTGTTATGAGCATAAATTTCGACAATGGTAATTTTGATATCAAATTGATAAGAAATACATGGGTACTTTCGCGACCAGCTTTAATATCATAATATTTCATATTGCAACAAAATGGTAGGTTAGATTTACTTCGAAATGTATTTTTTTCCTTTTTATAGTACTCAAACAAAAGTAATATCACGCCCCCAGGTCATGGGGCTTTCAGATTGGGGTTCTGGTAACCAATTACCAAATCCCCTATATTTATGAGCCCAGTTCATGAGGTAGGGTGGTGAACAATTGAAACAGTTGGATAAATTTAATACATCTAATTAAAAAATAATATCAAATTGTGAGGATAATGGTACTTACAAAATCATTAATGGTAATTTAACGAACAAGTGTATTAATACGGGCGATTAACAATTGAGATTTTTTAACGCGTTAATGTTCGAGATCGTTAATCGCCATTTTAATTCACGAGTTCGTTGCAAAACTTTTCCGATGACCGTAATTAAAAAAAAAAGAATGGTGCCACTTGTGGATTGAACCCTCGACCTTGCTATCACCTCAGGACTCAAACCAGCATTTTACCAGCCGGCTGCGTGACTATCTAGCTATTAATGCTACTGACAACTTTACTGATATATTTGATGTTTTCTGATTTTTTTTACAGAACTTCGTCACCATTCATCTTTTGATTTCAAAATAAACGTAGAATTTTAATAAATTACAACAACTAAATAAATAATGACAGATAGTACTAACACAGCTACTTGATGTTTAAATGTTTTAGCGGGTAAGTATAAATATGTTTGGTTGCATACGCCACAGGTCACTATATAAATATAATATGTATTGGAGCAATGTACATTGGGTTGCATATAAGTAAATCGTTGATTAATAGAAAATCATTCATTAACAGGGGTCATTAATCAACGATTTTGAGAGCGTTAAAATACATCGTAAATAAACGGTCGACGGAAAAATCATTTTAGGTACGGGTGGTGTGTTACACCTTGAGGAGACCAGCTACCAACTAACTTTTCAAAACACTTCTCTTTTCAATCGGAGGTGATAAATCCTTCATCAGTGTATTCCAATTCCCCTAGGTAAAAGCCAATAATCGCCATTATGCTGCAAAAGCGGTCTCTGCATTTTTTGTCAATACTACTTAATACGATGTGAATTGGATAAGTACTTCCTGATATTCCTGGGATTCGAAAGAAATATATATTTTATTAAAAGTGAAATTGAATTTAATAAATGAAAGTATATACGAGGTTTATTGATTTTCCCCAATATTGTGACAGTATAACCATGATACAAGTGTAGAAGTGAGCATTTTAAGCAGGCATAACAAGAATACGGGCGAAGCATTGATTGAATTAGATTAAATGCAATGAAAGAGTTGTATTTCGTGTAAGAATTTAATAAAATCGCAAAGCGCTTTCGGCTGTTAGGCCATCATCGGTGCTATACCTGCAAGTAAGTAATCGTGGAAAAATAGGGTTAAGAAATTTTGAATTACTTACTCGTCAGGTATTTATACAGGAGCAATACTTATAAAAAGTCACCAAAACCACGGTTAACATTGGTTTTGATCGGACGCACATACATGTTAAAATTAAGTACTTAATATATACATACCCATTTAAGGGATTTTATCTAAAATTTCCGGTTTTTTGGCATTTTCCAGGCAATGCAGAGCCTACTCGTGTTGAACCATCAACCACGAGAAACCGGAAAGGATAAAAATGTTTAAAATTTTACATGTGAAATTGAAAGCTGACAGATGAAATGTGGTGACATTGACATAAGGTCCATGTCCAATGAGATATGACAATGTTTCGTGACTACAGAATGTGAAAGTTCACCTAGTGAGCAAAGAACAATAAATTTAGAAAATTTGTGTTGAAATGATGATTTTAGTCTTCTATGTAAATGAATATATGATCTGTTTAATTCAACTTGTGTGTTTAAACATCGGTTGTTGCACTGTAATTCTTTGTCGATTTGTAGATCTTCAAGAAAATCTAGTCTATTAAAATTCTTTGAGTTGACTTGTTTCAAAATTTGTGAATTGCGATTTGGACTGAAGTTATGTTTACTGAATTAAATATGGTGGCCAAATGCCGAATTTCCAGATTTATTCAGATGTTCGTTTATACGAACTTTGAAAAGTCTGCAGGTTCGTCTTATGTAAGAAGCTTCACAATCATTACAATTAAGTTTATAAAACCCACTTCTTGATAATTTGTTAATTTTGTCTTTTGAATTTACTAAATGTTTGCTTAAATTATTGTAACTTTTAAAGGAAATTTTTAAATTTGTAATTTTATTCTTGATGCAACCAGAGACTTTTTGAGAAATATTTACATTTATAAACGGTAGAGATACTAATCTAGAAGGATTTTCTTCTATTGGATAGGTTAGATTTTGTTCTCTTTTATTTTTGACTTTTTGAATTAAATTTTGGATAATGTTAGGGTTGTAGCCATTATTGTATGCAATTTGTTTGATAATGTTCAACTCTTTATTATAGTTTATGGAAGAGACTGGAATGTTAAGAAGTCTATGAACGTAGCAATGAATCGCTGCCATTTTATGCTGATGTAGGTGATTAGAGAAAGCTGATATAACGTGATCTGTTTGAGTTGGTTTTCTATAAATGCTAAATTCCAAATTGTCAGTTTTATTGATGGTTAAATCTAGAAAATTTTATTTGTTCTCAGATTCAATTTCAAGTGTGAAGTTAATGTTAGAATGGAATGAATTTATTTTTCTTAAAAGGTTCTCGGCTGTGTCTGAATTGTCTTCATTGAAGGCAATTCAGACACACTTAAAATTGAATCTGAGAACAAATTAAATTTTCTAGATTTAACCATCAATAAAACTGACAATTTGGAATTTAGCTTTTATAGAAAACCAACTCAAACAGATCACTTTATATCAGCTTTCTCTCATCACCCACATCAGCATAAAATGGCGGCGTTTCATTGCTACGTTCATAGACTTCTTAACATTCCAGTCTCTTCCATAAACTATAATAAAGAGTTGAACATTATCAAACAAATTGTATACAATAATGGCTACAACCCTAACATTATCCAAAATTTAATTCAAAAAGTCAATAATAAAAGAGAACAAAATCTAACCTATCCAATAGAAGAAAATCCTTCTAGATTTGTATCTCTACCGTTTATAAATGTAAATATTTCTCAAAAAGTCTCTGGTTGCATCAAGAATAAAATTACAAATTAAAAAATTTCTTTTAAAAGTGACAATAATTTAGGCAAACATTTAGTAAATTCAAAAGACAAAATTAAAAAATTATCAAAAAGTGGGATTTATAAACTTAATTGTAATGATTGTGAAGCTTCTTACATAGGACGAACCTGCAGACTTTTCAAAGTTCGTATAAACGAACATCTGAATAAATCTGGAAACTCGGCATTTGGCCTTCAGTAAACATAACTTCAGTCCAAATCGCAATTCACAAATTTTGAAACAAGTCAACTCAAAGAATTTTAATAGACTAGATATTCTTGAAGATCTACAAATCGACAAAGAATTACAGTGCAACAACCAATGTTTAAACACACAAGTTCAATTAAACAAATCATATATTCATTTACATAGAAGACTAAAATCATCATTTCAACACAAATTTTCTAAATTTATTGTTCTTTGCTCACTAGGTGAACTTTCACATTCTGTAGTCACGAAACATTGTCATATCTCATTGGACATGGACCTTATGTCAATGTCACCACATTTCATCTGTCAGCTTTCAATTTCACATGTAAAATTGCAAACATTTTTATCCTTTTCGGTTTCTCGTGGTTGATGGTTCAACACGAGTAGGCTTTGCATTGCCTGGAAAAATGCCAAAAAACCGGAAATTTTAAATAAAACCCCTTAAATGGGTAGGTATATATATATTAAGTACGTAATTTTAGCATGTATGTGCGTCCGATCAAAACCAATGTTAACCATGGTTTTGGTGACTTTTTGCTCCTGTATAAATACCTGACGAGTAAGTAATTCAAAATTTCTTAACCCTATTTTTCCACGATTACTTACTTGCAGGTATAGCACCGATGATGGCGCAACAGCCGAAAGCGCTTTGCGATTTTATTAAATTCTTACACGAAATACAACTCTTTCATTGCATTGAATAGTTACGTGTACACAGCTTTAAGAACTTCACCAGAATTATATTATTCTATTTTGCAAATTTTATAATACCCAGCAAAACTTTAGTTCGTGGTTGTCTATGATCATTAAGGATAGTTATGAGGATGTTAGCGTGCCCCATACAATACCTAACTCTCAGTCTAAAAATAGGCCAGACAATGTTAGAGCCATCTTGTTTTTCAACCAAAAGGTAACAAAAAGCCCAGCACCTCATAGCCTTTGCATACGAATGAAGCCGCGACCTACAATGTGCACAAATGGACGTCAGATATATTTCAGTACCTGTAAGGAAGAAGTAGTTGTTTTCCGTCAGATGTTTGCTTCATATTTTCCACTTTGTGGAGTGTGTGGAGAAAAGAATAATTTTGTTTTTTTCGAAATCATTTGTTTACCTTATAATATTCCAACAAAATGCAGAATGTTCAAACAATAGTTCCACCTTACTATAAAGAAAACGGTTGCTTAGAAACACCGCAAGAGCTTGTTTGAATAGTATTTTGTACAGCAGAGCCTTAACTACCCTCTCGGAATAAACAGTACAGTTTTTCATAAGCGTGCCGGCTATGGCCAAAGAAATATGCGGACAAGTTTAAACATATTTATCTGAAGGAGCCTCTGGATTCGCCATGATAGATGCACCTTTGGAGGCAAAAAAGTCCTCGATAGTCACTACGAAACGTGAGCAGGAAAGCGAACACAGATATTTGTTCTGTAAACTATTGAGAATATGATATCCACTTCAATGCTATATGAAATATACTTCAGGATACCACCTCGTATGTCATGTGGAATATTAATCATGAATGTGAAAATTTGGCGAGCACGTGGTGATACTTCAAACTTTGGATTCGTCATGTATTTCAAAATTTTCTTCCTATTACTCAGCACTTGCTCAAATCCATATTCAAAAACGAAAACAATGAATATTTACACTGTTTAACTATGGTCACAATGGATATTCAGGGCATTTTTACAATTGTTAATCTATTTTGGTTCGAATGACTCATCGATATGTACATACCATCTGAAAATCAAAAATAGTGTGACTAGTATAATAGTATAAAGTATAGGAAAAAATTGCGAATGGCTGGATCATTTTTATATTCAGATTTCAATTTGGGATTCATTGCCTTTCGTCAAGTACTCTCAGTTCCACATAAGAAATATGTAAATATTTTTCATGATGAAATTGAACTGTTCCGTACGATTTCAAAATACTCAGAATTATTCAAACAAATATACACATTTATTTACTCATATCACGTTATTAAATCTCAGATATGCGTGTGTTTCTTAAAATTTCGTTTTGATCGTTCGAATCATATTGGTCCAAAGATATTGTGAAAAACAAGGCAAAAAAAGAGTTTCTATATTTTTGATTTTTCTTGTATAACTCCAGAAATGAAGAAGCTAATTGAGATTTTTTTGATTTATATAATCGACCATCCCTCCATCTTTTTATACCAAGATCACAATGCTATGACTCGAATTTTAATAGCCCTGTATTTTCACGAACAACACTCCCAGCTTCCTACGTATTTCCTCGGAAAAATTAAAGAAGAACATATGAGATGGGTGAAACATGTACACATGCTCTGGGGCATACTCAGTTAAGTGTGCTGCTCACTAGGGAAACCAAGTAAAGTCTTCGATAGTAGTTCTTGTGTAACATACTTTGCCACGTCTCCTTCATAATGAGCTACGTCGTTATCATAGTTGAAATATTCCGAAACTCCTCGGATAAGGATTCAGTCATGCCACCACACAACTGTTGGCTTTAAAACTACTGACACGTTTTTCGATAATTTTTCTTCATGTCGAGGTTCGGGGCAGCCTCAGGAACCTCGTAATAGAATTGAAATTGCCCATAAAGGTGGAAATATTGAGATTTTCCATAAAATTTAAAACACTAGGGACTTCAGTTTTTTTTTAGTTTTTTTTTTTTAATGGCGCAAAATTTCGTGGTCGTGGTGCTAGAGCGTTTGCCTTTCACCCAGGCCACCCGGGTTCGATCTCCACCGCCTGTCACTGAGCTAATGTGGTTAGGAATCCACTTATACGCAAGCTGTAGCTCCCGGATCTCCCTTGCTCGTACAAGCTCTGCTTTCGAAGTGTTATCTCCGTAAACCAAGGTGATTCGTAAGAACAAATTTTACAGAAAAAGATTAGCCTGCTAGATCATCCTTATCGAAAGAGACAAATATTGATAGTATACTCTTGATTCTTTTGTTCCGAAAAAAAAAAAATTATGTAGAAATGTTCTCTACGTGTTGTTTATGAATATTTTGTTTGGATGTCTATAAAACACTGGAATATTTGTACAATAATATGTATATTAACACAAAGAGGCAAGGAAAGTACTTTTGGAGTACTGATGACCAGAAATACTATTTGGTGAATGGGTTAAGAATAGAAGCAACTTTCCCTTTTATAGATTTACTTTTGACAATACAAAGATTTTCTTATGACAACTATTTTTTGTTATACGTAACAACAACATTAAATTATTCATTTTAATACCCCCCTTTAATAAAATATTTCTTGAAGTATTCGATTTTTGATTTCCCTAGGGCCTTGGTAATAATATCTTCCATCTTCAATGGTATCTTCGATGAAATGATACCTCGTATCGATATGTTTGATATGCTTGTGATCTTGAGGACATTTTGAGATCGCTATGTAGATCCTTGATTGTCTTCAATTAAAGTGGTTGGTTTCGGAAACCTTATGTTCAAATCGGTTAAAATATTTTGAATTCATATTCCTTCTCAAACAGCAGTACTAAGGGAAATATATTCAGCTTTGATTGATGACGAAGAAATTGTACTCTGTAAGGACTTCAATTTGTGATATACAGTGATATTTAGGTTGCTTCAAGAACAGCTTCTCCCCAGATGAACTTAGACATGCTAGCATAATGAATCATGGATCTTGCTTTTTCCGTCAGAGTTCTGTTCATGTGTTCACTAACTTGCAAAAATCATGAATCATGGAATTCTAAAGATTTGCACTCTTCACTGTTATCACTTCTCAATGTTGAAACAAATTCTAGCTCTAAAATAGGCAGAGGCCATTGCTTGATACTGTTTGAAATACTTGTAAACTTCACTTATACTTTGGAGTAGGTACACCATAGAAAAATGGGTGTGATCATCAATGAAAGTAACGAAGTATTTCTTTCCATCCTAAGTTTCAGGTGTAATGATGCCATACATACATCGCTATGTACCAATTCTAGTGGGCGTCTGAATTCAACATGGAATTCCTAATTCTTTGGAAAAGGGTAATTGAGATTTGAGATTGTTTCCCTTTACAACTAACTTCAATTATTCATAACTAACGATTAACCAACCACTTGGTGGAAACGCTTAGAGAGAAGGGTACCACTGTATTCTTTCAACATTGTTGATACCTCTCTGGCACAATATATTCGAACTCGTTCGAATTTTTACAGATTTCTCTTCCCGGAGACTGTGCTACTTGGGAATGTTTTGTCTTGTTCCGTGCGGATGGCGCATCGATCAACTTGGTTGTAGATCGTGGTGATATCCTTGGGGAAATATTAGTTAAACAGTTGATTATTATTCATTTGGCAGGGACAGGACAATTATAATGTTGTCCGACCTACCCTGTCACTGATGAGAGGCAATAAACCTTGAAACATGCATGTCTGCAGGTGGTCATTCCCAGCCAAATGAAGGATAATTTTCTGTTTAATTACGAGACAAGCACTTTCAATGAAAGGCATGGACGATATCGCTCTCGCCAGAGAGCGCTAGTGTGAGTGGAGGTCATGAGTGACAGTAATAACAAGAAATAATATAAAATAACACTTTAATTAGTTGCTTTTATGGAGAAATACGGCCCTATAAGTGTAAAAAGACTTATTTATGAATTGAAAAAAGGAAATGCAAAAACTTCCAGCCGTAAAGAACAGTTGATACGAAAATGAATGGATGGAATCGGTGCATAAACGTCAGTTTGTAGGTTAACTTGTCTATATTTGGTGAAATTTATTTACTAGCTATAAATCTTATTCTTTCAGATTACTCGATTATGATAGGAATAAACTTTTCATGTCCGTTATGCACTTATCAAATACTCCAATCTGACCTCCACTAACAATTGCGCCATCTACGTTAAGCTTGCCAGAATACATGCCATTGGGTCTTCTTTGAAGAACGTTGCACAAATATCTGTCAGTTGTAGTTCAATGTCCGTCGTGGTATTAACCAGGGAAATAGTTGTTTTCTGACAGATGTTTGCCTTTATTTTTCACTTGGTGGAAACGCTTAGAGAGAAGGGTACCACTGTATTCTTTCAACATTGTTGATACCTCTCTGGCACAATATATTCGAACTCGTTCGAATGTTTACAACTTTAACTACCACAAACACCTCTCAAAATTAGGTTATGTTATTGTTATTAAATGAATTGATGGGAGATTTTGTCAAAATGGTAATGAAAGTTTGTTTATCCGTGCAATTTGCCAAGCTCAGAATATTTTTTAGATTGATTCATTATTCAATAACTATAAAATGTGAAATAAGCGATTTTCTTTGAAATTAGCGCCATTATTATACAAAAAGGCCTAAAAAAACCGGAGTCTCTAGTGTTTTGTATTTTAAAGAAAATCTTAATATGTCCACTGTTACGGACAATTTCAATCCTAGTACGAGCCCGGAACCTCGACATGTAGACAAATTTTCGAAAAACGTGTCAGTAGTTTTAAAGCAAAAAATTGTGTGGTGGCTTGATCCTTATCCGAAGTCCTCTATTCAATTTTCAATTTTGGATATGCAAATTATTTTGAATAATTCTAAGTATTTTGAAATCGTACATGTGCTTCTTAACACCACAAATCATTCAAAAAGATTCACTTTTCAACTAACTCGTGAAAAAAAGATATTCCTTTCATTCAAACAGTATAAAACAAGTTCCAATTTAAATCAAATCGAATAATATTTTTCATCACTTCAGAAAGATTATGTTCAACGTTGAATTATGACCCCTCACGATCTATGTCTCAAAAACAATTTGAAGTATTTGTGAGTATTAATCTCTCAAAATAATCCAACCTTGATGAGAGAGCAACGAGCCAAAAACAAGCGCTTGTTCGGTGTTTCATATCAGAACGGTACATACAGACTGGTAATCTATATCGTTAGGAGATTTAATTTCAAGGATGTTTTTTTAACTCATAATTTTAAAATAAATCAACCTCGCCTATTTCCGTTGGAAGTAATCACTGAATGTATCTCGAACTTTTTACAGTTTTTGAGACTGCGATTGAAAATACTCGGAAGCTCATTTCTTGAAAATGATAATCAAGTGAAAAATGGCATGCATTATGATGGAATACAATTTTGAACACTCATCGCAACAAAATTAATATTTTTATGAAAACTTATGGAAAATTGGCTCTTGGTAGAATTTTCTGGAATTGTAATATGTTGTTGTAGCATGGGTCGTTAGAAAAATGAATAAGATTAAATGATTTTGTATGTGTCATTTCTGTAAAAGTACTTTTCCTCCTCATTTCGAGTAAGTTGTGAACGATGAAACTTGTGAATCTAATATGATCAAATTGTTTCCGTAATTTCTAGAATATCTTGTATATCCTGTATTCTGGTAAAAATCAAACATGAATGTTACTGCAACGTTAGTTCTTTAATAGCTATTTGTGTATTTAGAGTGCAAAGTGATTGACTTTTGCTCCATAAAGAGATAATAATAATATTAATAATCGTCTTTATTATTTCCAAAAAAATAAAAGGATTTTTTGAAAATAAAGGGCGAAGTTTATTTTTTGGTGTGCTAACACAGCAAAAAATACTATTCTACTTAACACTCTCTTCCACTTAATCTTTGGAGAGCGAACAATGACACTTAGTGCTCGAAATACACACATTATTTTTTCTACAAACGCTGCTCTTAACGATTGACACTTCATTCAACATAGGCACATAATATTACCTATGAGAAAATCAACACTTCAAATCAATCCCAAATGGGTAAGCTATCCAAATTTCCAATAATTTATATCTCTAACAAAAGAAAAAAAAGGAAAATAATAAATTCCAAAAAACAATCATTTTGACTATGCCTCTTATAAACCCTAATGAACTATCACTAATAAGATTATAACTGGACATGTTAACGAGTTCCGATAAATACATTTTCATCCTGAATTTGTCTTATTTCTATCCACAAAACAGTTTTTTTCTATGTCAATCCAATTCAACTACGACGTTTTTACGAACTTCTCAGATACATCACAGACAAAACACATACAAAATCATTTAATTTTTCAGTTTCTTTTTATACGACCCATGCTACTACAACATGATACAATTTCAGCCAATTTGACCGAGAGTCAATTTCCCATTTGTTCACTAAACTAAACTCGTCAACAACTAAAGGTGAGTTTTTGTTTGCATTTTCTCTCGCGTAATGAATTGGTTACAGAAAAAAACTTCGGGCTAATGGACAAATATTTTTCTAAACTTTGTTCTAACCATGAAAAATATGTATTTTCTATGTTAATTTCAACACACTGATTAATGCTGTAATCATCAACATTCGCTTGAACTTACACAGATGAAAAACATCATTATCAGACAAGGAAGTTGTTTTTTATCATCGGTATTTTGATTCCGAGAAGAAATATGATAAGCAGCGCATCTCTACTATTGATTATTACGTACACAGCTGGCATCTTATAAAGTCATAAATTCACTTCACAAACTTCTTTTGAAGTCAATCAAACACTAGCATAACATTCTCGAACTTTCGAAGTTTTTTTTAAGAAAAAAACGTATATAGGAAATGGAGAAAACCGATGAGAATTATTTTTTACATTTGCAAAAAAAATTAGCCCTATCGTCGCTATGGACCAAATAATCGATGCTTCGCTCGACTATTCACCTTTATAAAAAAAATCAGCATTTTGTGTAAAAAATACATGTCTTTGAGACCAAAGCATACTAGTTCTAGCCACTTTTTTGTTATTTACAAGAATGGGAGGTGTACCAGCCAGTGTGTGGGACTAAATATGTTGTCGAAGATACCTTCAAGAATTGAAATGTTTTTTGAAATTGGGGGAACCAGCGCTCTACACCGGTCACTTCCTGAGGTTTTCGGCGACTCTTTTGGCCAATGCAGGGGCTAACATGACTACTTTGAAGCGTCACGGAGGATGGAAGTCCTCGACGGTAGCAGAACGATACCTATAAGAATCGGTTCATAACAAAATACAAATTGCAGAAAAAATACAAGGTTCTAATGTGTCGGCATCTTCCAGCACTATCAGCAGCTGTATCGATATGGGAGCGTCTGGTTCCAATGAACCAACGAATTTTACAATGATTTCTAATTCGAAAAAACCGTTTGCGTTTTCCCTCAATTTTGATATCAATGTGAATTCTGGAGATTTAAACCAAAGAAGACCATGGCAAAACCCGGAAACCAACCAAAACATTGACGCCAGCCGTGAAAGCCAACATTTCTACATTCCTACAATGTGAATTCTGCTTGTAATAGTAATAAATAAAAAGAATACTACTTTAAATATGAACGTGAGTTATAATCCAAATAATCCATAACTCACTAGTGAGTTCTGGATAGTTTACTTGTCTTAAATGACAGTCATAACTGTCATGTGTTAGATAAAATTAAGATGTCTAAAAACACTGGTGAATGCAACGATTCAATTTTGTTTTAATTTTTTCGGACGGTTGAATTACGGTTTAGTTCCCGATTCTACGCTACGTTGTGCTTACATCGCTGACAGAAAACTTTTAGGCAGCTTACGCATAACGGCGTTTTGCGTTCACGACTCTTATTCTTATTCTGTTATCCTATTGGTTTCCTCAAAAACGATTAAAGCTGTCATAGATTTTTTACATTATCATTATGTTAGTCTGATTTCCATAGTCATTTTGAATTTCTGATATAGTTGCATGTGATATAATTCGTGCAGTTATTGTAGTTTCGGAAAAAATAGGACATAGTTATTGGTAAATGTCAAACTCATACGAAATTTCCACAGATGGCTTAAAACATGATAAAACATGACAAACCTAATTCATTGGAATCGCCGGGTCTAGTCGATAAGCAAGGGAAGGTAAGTTTATCGGCAGTTGTGGGATAGCACCTGCTTTAATTTCACTGTTTCATACTAAGTACTGATCGGATTACAAGGAACTTGGATAACTGTTAGTTAGGGTGGGTTGTGTCCCCTTCTTTTACGATAAGTATAACTAGGTCTAAGGCCTTCGGATTCGTGTTTAGGAGACAATACTACGTGAATTGGATATTTTTTATTTATTTTAGAGCCGAGCCCGATAAACTGACCTTCACCTTGCTTACTGACTAGACCCGACGAAACCCGAACAATCCCAATCTCATTTTAGGTATGTGGATTATAGTCATTAATTATGTTCTTTAATTAAAAAACTAGCCTTTATTTTTGTGAAGCCGAACGCTGAATTTCTCAGTGCGTTTACATTACTTACGCATGTGTGTGCGCATGTTAACGAACATGCGCGTGCGCATGTGCATACATATTTAATAAAAAATACCCAACATACGTAGTTTTGTCTCCTAAACACGAATCTGAAGGCAATCGTCCTAGTGATACTTATCGTAAAAGAACGTGACACAACCTATCTAACTGACTAACCTAGCCATCCAAGTTGCTGGTAATTCGATCACCAATTGGTATGCAAAAGTGAAATCAAAGCAGGTTCTTGCTGCTCTCGCACACAAATTGCCCATAAACTCACCTTTACCTAGCTTACCGACTAGACCCGACGAAACACAAGCAATCCCAATCTCAAATTGTTTGAAATTCGGATGATCACTCTAACCGACAATTTCTCGTATTCTTCGCTCTCATAACGCTGGCATCCCTTGTGCCAAGTCAGGTTGTGACGTAATATATTCCATGAAGTTCACATCTTCACCTGTTTTCAGAATGTTCGCAAATTATGTCTAAAATTTTTTGTTATTCTTGTTCGAAAATATTCCTATTTTGAATATTTCTGGAATTGAATTGGCAACTTCGCAAAATTATTATTGCCGTTACGAGACACAGAACTGTCATTTCATTTGCCAATTAAAATGTAGGATTTTATTTATTAAGGTTTTTATGTATTTTCTATTGAGTAATAATGATCAGTTTTTTCCTTTTTTGAAATTCCTGAGGATCATTTCACTCATACATTGCCAAAAGATGCTGATAATACTCCGTCCAACAGATTATTTGAGTGTTTTAAGCAAATTGAAAAAGGTGTTTCCGCGCAAAATTCTTACTTGATATAGTGTTTTTATCATGCTTTATGCCATCTGTGGAAATTTTGTACAAATCCGTTGTTTATCCATATTCCCTACCATCAGTAGGGAGCGCCACGGCAAATAATAATAATAGCCGTCCTCTACCCGCACAGGCTATGCCTTTAGGTACACTCAGCGAGTGTTTATGAGGGAGTATTATTATTAATATTATTATTAAAAAATTGTTTAAAATTGTTTTTCCGTTAACCAGCTCTCATCTCCCTACGAACGACAGCCCTCAGAAGTCGAAACTTGTGCGAGCTAAGTATTAACGAGGTCTTACCTTTTAACGTGCGATTCCTAGCACGATTGCCGTAATTTATCAACAATAACCTCACCTCACTTCACTCAAATCAAACCACTCCTAATAGTCCTAACCAACCAAACCTAGATCACGAACGATCACCACCGGTCAAGCGGTATTGGCGACAAGATGTCTATTTTGGCGTCATGCCGCAGGTCATGGATGAAAAATTGGCACGAAAATATGATCACCTTGTGTATAAACATAACTGAGTCGGCCCTCTGGTGGTGGCCGTAATTGTCAAGAATCAAGCATAATCAAGTAGGCTGGTGTCTTCTGTTTGATCCCACAGTTTTACAGTTATAAGTATAAACACCAGGGTTTTTAGACACACGTTGAAAAACTGTTCACTTTGAAATAATGTGTGGAATAAAGATAAGTGTTGTAGTTTGAAGGTGTAATTCAGATATCTTTTGAATGGGTTCTTGAACCAGCAGACATAAGACCACTAGATTATTTCTACAAAGTCAAGCTAGTTGCAGAAAACAAATTTGGGGTTTTTTGGTTCGAAAGTTATAGAGAGACCGTAAATATTGATTATCAGTATAATCCAGATAAATTGCTTTATTGAAAATAGAATTTATATAAGGTTAAGTGTTTGTTTGAATATTGAGCTCCGTATACGGAATAATGATTTTCGTTACGAGTATGGAAGTCAGGAATTTCCCGTGCGCGCTTCAGAAATTCATGTGGGAGGCGAGACTGGACACAAAAGTCATCCGAACACAGGACAATCCGTTTTTGGAGGTGTATCAACAATTTTCACTGACTGAAATATTAATACTACAATTTGTGTTTATGGGAATATGCATTTCTCTAGTAGACATTAAATAATTCGCCTTCGCCAAAATTTCAAAAATCCGCGTCGTGGAATGGTGATTAATGTGCCTACTGCATTCCTTGGATAGGGTCGCTATTTTTTTACGCTTTCTCCGGAGATTTTTTTTTCAATTATAAATTGAGACCTAAAAAGTGAAAAATAAAATATAGTTTTGAAATCTAAAAACGCGCTTTTATTACACATTATACTGAAAAGTCAAATATAATAGTTTGTATAGGCAGAAAATAATAATGAATGAAAAATATTAGTATCTCTGTGAAAAAAATATACCAAAATATGAAACAAACCGCCCCCTCAACACTGCCCCAAAAATTCAGTTTCCTGCTATGACTAGTTTCATAGTAGTTATTAACTGAGAAACTTATTACCATTTGCATGACGAGTTGAAGGAACTTGTTGACGCATACACTCTAATGGTTAAATTTTTTTACAAATTGTGAAACGTGAGAATGTGGAGATCAAAATAAATGTAAAAGAAGGGGAAGAATAGAGATAACAATCACATCAGATATATGAATTTATTAATATTAGGCACAGATAATTAAGTGGATTTTGTTGGTTTAAGCTTTGTCGAAATAAAAAACGAACTAAATAAAACGAACAAAGTTCGAGTGTGCATATAGGTAGGAGAGTTCAATTCAATGAAACAAATATTTCATAAAACCAAAAAATACCTGTCTTTCCACACAACTCAACATAGTGGAAATTAAGGCAAGTATCTGACAGAAAACAACTACTTTCCCCTACGGATATTGAATTATATCTGTCTTCTATTCGTGCAACGTTCCTCACGGACACATAATTGCAAGTGCTAATTGTTATGAAGCCATTGAATATTATCCTTCATTTTTTTGGAAATGACCCCCTGCATACATGCATGTTTCTAGGTTATTTTCCTCTCATCAGTGCAAGTATAGGTCAGACGACAATGTAGTCGTCTTGTTCCACAATATAAATGATAATATTTAAAAGCTGTATTCAACTAGTTACACTTTTTTCGTCGTGGCCACTAACTTTTTATCACAAATTAATTCAAAATGACGCCTTAAATATGGCTAAAGAATTTTGTCATTTATGGTCAAACTTGATGAAAAACTTCTATCTGTGAGTCCGTTGGGTGGTTGATTGTTGATTGGAAGTTTTTGTACTAAATATTAATTATTGAGAATAGTGGAAGTAAAATTATTGTTTAATGGTACTATTTTTTATTGGAATTGAAGGACCTAACCATTCACATCTTGCATATAATTTCAACCATATTCTCAATGTCTGTATGTTTACGATATCCATATTTTTTATGAGTAATTCTGTCAAGTGTAGTTGTATTTACCTTCTTAATGAATTTTCTACCCTTTTGACTCATTTCATGTTTTTGAACCTAACTCAAGAGATGAACAAAGTACCTATTTGTCTATCTGTTGACATTTCATGTCGTTTCTTCAATTCCGTCTGCAAATTCTCCAACTTAAATGTCATGACCAAGATACCTTTGATTCAGTTATTGGTACTTTCCAAACTCGTCTTGACAATGTTAACAAGAACTTTTTCATTTCTAAGACACCTTCGATTTTTTTTTTCTATTACCAGAACGTGTTACCATCGTTGGTTAGTGCTTGTACACTTCTCAGCGGAAATTATATTTACGATGAAATTTGTTATCGGTCAACTTTGTTTTGATAAGTAGATATATAAATAAGTCTTATTACCTCAATACATAAAATTACTTCGGTTCTGGTTACTTTATGGGATTTATAATTAAAGCTTTCGAGAGTTGGATATACTTCATCCTTTTCGAGTTTCCGGAGGTGGCTCTCGCCCTTCTAATATCCAAATTGCATATCTACGTCCAAGGCTTATCATATTTTCTTCATTCTCTCATCAATAAATTTTGATTCGGTAAACTCATTTTCCATTCATGTTCAAAACAGCGTTTTCAGTGAACAGCTTGTTTACTCGATCGTAGTTCGAATGGAGAGAATATAATTAATCAATCCATTGTTACCGGAAAAACAACGGAAATATCTACCTACTCACCGTATGACGGAAAAGCACGTGTGGAAACCTTCTACGTTTCAGAAAAAAGCGAAGTCGGAAAAACAAAAGTTCGATCTGCATAACTTTCGTTATCGTGTCCCTATCAACAATACAAACAAATATTCGGTTCAAAATCGGGATTTACAAAAATTAGAAAGCTATTGTGCCCAATATAAATATATACGAAAGGATACGAGCCAACTGACACACGCTCAATTCGGCTTAATCAATTTTTAGCCCGCCATCGTGTATACATAACGTAATAAGCGGAAAAGTCAGCAGGCCGCGTATTTAAGACAATATCTGTTATCGTGTGTAGCAGTTGCGCTTCGAGTTTTACTGAGCATAGTTCGTAGTGAGGATTCGAGCGATCGGTCTTACGAGTGCTTTGCCAACTTGATTGTTGTTTGTATTTTGTCGGTTGTTATCAGTGACCGTGTTTTCAACTGGATTTTTTCAATTATGCTTACTTCGGATGAGAGTCCGAGTGCCCAAAGGGTTTTGAAGAGGGCATTCTCTCACCAACCTGACATCGGACGGATTCCTCCTGATTCTGATAAACTTTTAGATTGTGTTCCTTGGGTCAATATAATGACTGATATTGCACTCACTGCGGCTATTGCTGAGATCAAGGTAACTATTTTCAATTTTTGATTAGCTGAATTAATTTAAATCCACTCAGTTGAAATGCTTTCTTGAAATGGCAAGAATTAACTGTAAGGTATCAATCCTCAGCCTTTTTCATCCCTTACTTTCGATTTATTGAGTTCTGTGTATCAATTCCTAGACTGTTGACCTTTACTTTGGCAGTTCCTTCGATCCTTTATTTAATTTTTTTCTTGGTTCTCCTGGTGTTCTCTTGGTATGTGCTTTCCATTCTGCTACTGGAAATTATTCCATTTGCCGTGATGTTTTGCCTTTTAAACAATGTTTCTATCAATTGGCCAATTTTTTCATCGTTTCCAGTTGATCCTTTCCTTCATCAACCTCTACTTCTTTCACCAGAAACCTTTCCGGGTTTAATATCTGACACTGATTTCTATCATCTCATAACTCACCCCTTGAAGTGATTGTTATTGGAAATATTTAAACAACGTTTAAAAACGTTTAAAAATTCAACAATCATATAAGTAGGTATTTAGTTCCATTCTATTACTTACTGCTACTACTGTTTCCTGGATAATCTGAAACATTTCTTTTTTCGAAAACCTTGTCCTTTGGAGAAATGTTTAATACATTTTTTTCTAAGTAAGGATCCCCCATGCTAAATATTCAACCAGATCACAACTTTGAGCGCCAAAATTAAACAAATACCTAATGGTTCGTTTAAGTATTAGTATGAACATATATGGTTCAAAACTATCTTGGATATACTTCAGCATATAAGAAGGCCTAATTTCAACACAACAACCAATTCAGCTAGATGAGATATTTTCCTGTATGAAATTATTATTGTAAAGAGAAAATTTCACCATCTCATGCTATTTCAAAGATTTCAAATTATCTGCATCACGTTTTTCAACTACATTTTTCATTAAAACCGAAACTAGGCTATTTATACAGGGAATTTAAACTCGATTTAATGATAATGATTTAAAACTCTAAGATTTATAATACATATCTGTTTCATCTTGATGATTCACGCGTCGCTAAAAAATGTATTAATTTTGATTTCGAATTCATTCTCAGAATTCACGTAACATCTTTATCTTCATCATACGTATATTTCAATTCAATGGGTGGTCATCACTACTTAGAAATACGGACAAAACGCATACAATCACAAAATAGTTTGTTTGAACTGTGGGAAGCATGACCTCATGTGACAAATTTCAGTTCCACCAAAACTCGTAAAAATTCAGTTTATCCTCCTACTAGGATTATATTTGAGTACTTTGGTCTGAATGCTTTACTTTTATAGTTATGACAGTAAAACACAGAAATGAACTTGAGAATATGGCAGTTTTATTGGCCATAAAAGAGTTATTTGATTTAATTTCCTTTCATTCAGGCCCAGATTCCGATCTTTTCATTTCCGAACTGAACATTTTTAAAATATCAATGAAAACCTACTCATATCCCTTCTATTTTCATATAAATATAAGGTAGTTATTTGCTTCAGTAATTTTACTATTGCTGGACACTGCAAATAATAAACTTATTCGGAGTGGATTTTTCAACAATTCGTTACAGTTTTTATAAATTAATTTATTCGTCGCATTAGGTTCGATCGAAACGAACTGAATTAATTGAATTCGTAGGTGATTGTATGATTGAATTTACATACACAGAATTACATTCATATATTTATGGCAAATATTGAATTTATCTCTTCAAATAAAATTCGAAATACTGATACCTATTTATTGAAAAAGATCAGTGAGCAACAATTGTACATTAGCGATATATATTCATTGAAACAGAATGGATTATAAGTACCTATTATACCTGGAATTATCATTTTCCCAATCAAAGTTCAACCATCATGGAATAATTCACAGGAAAATAACAAATTTTGTTCGTATAAATCAGATTTTCCTTTGATTTCATTATATTCTGATACAACAAGGAAGTTCAAAAAGGTTTAACGTACTAGTATTACATAACAATTCAAAAAGGCAATGACTACTTGTTAAAAAATAGTTTTTCCACTCCGGTGCCAAAATGTAAAAACAATTGAAATTAAATATCATTATAAACGTTGATAATAACAATGTTCGTACTGGTGCTGAAAAGTGCAACTTTCAAATTAAAAAATATGCGGGAAAATGACAGATGCGTGCGGACCTAACCTAAAAGTGTGGAAAATTGTAATTTTCCGCATTCAGTTTCCTACACATGAAAAACGAATCAGACATTCAATATTCAACAACTGAAAACCTCGTGAAACTTCTCCCGTACTACTTCATCAGCAAAAATATTGGATAAGATTTATACAACGTTTTGAATCTGAATTCGTTATAATTCACATATAATTTTTTTTCTCAAAACACACATGAAATGTAAATAGGTAGAAGGTCGAAGTTATCAAGTTGTTTTGATACGAGGCTAGTATAGGATATAGCTACTGTCTAAACATTGATAAAATATAATCAATTTGGTATTCGAAATTAAAATCATTTTCACTACAGTTTTTATATACCCAAATACATTCGTTATCTCAATTATTACCATCGTCATTAAGAGCATTGCTCATTTCACATGCACATTGTTGAAGAAAGAATTCTTATTTCAGATATCCTTTCACATTTTACTAATGCATTCGAGAAAAGCGCAAAATGATCTCAATTTCGGTAAAACTGCTAGAAATATTCGGTATTTTCAAAAAACTTTGGTAGTCAAGTATTATATAATCTGCTTTTTCATAGTGGATACAAAAAAATTATAGGTGTTATATATGCTAAGTGGGCAGAACTCGATTTTTTTCGTATCTTTCCATTATTTTCTATTATGATGTGACTTGAACTTTCTTCGTTGTAATAAACAGGGCAATTAAAAATTCAAAAATCAATTGAAAATTTGATTAATTCAGCTAGCTAAAAATTGAAGATCATGTTATAGTTTTCTCATTCAAATAAGAATTTGGTCCATTTCCAAATATACTTCCGATTATAAAGATATTCATGAACGTTGGTGGAGAATGACGCTTTCTGAGAAACTGAAAAAACAAGTGTCCCCATTTGAATCAACTTGTTGGTCACTGTATAATGTGTTGATTTCAAATTGCTGCGTTCAATGTCTCACAATAAATGCTATTATTATTGAATACTTCATACAATTTCTTGATATTCGAAATAACCCGACATTAATGATATATTGGTTTGTTTGGATAATGAATTATTTTTTGCAATTCGATATCATTTAAATAATTGCAAAATAATTGAGGACCGATATCAACCTACGTCACTGCGATCTCATTAATGTTTCTTGCTCCTGATATTTATTCACATAATGATTTCATTCTAGACTAATTATGAATATTAATAAAAGTTCTATCATGAATAATTAATTATTTATCGATTAAAAATTTAAGTCATAGTTCTTAGCTTTTATCTTTTTGTATTGCACCATTTATCTTGACTGTTTCACTCGATCGCTTGCAGAATACTGTGCTATAATTGAGTGAATTGAAGAATAAATAATACATTTGAAGAATAAATCATACATTTTTGGAAAAAACATCTCTGGTGTCGGCAAATAACAAAGTTTTGATCATAGCTTGGAATTCTTTTTATATTTGATGTATTTTCCTTTCATATCTCTTTTTTTGTGTTTGCATATTACTTAGAGTATAATTTCTATGGATAAATTGTTTCATTGTATGTCTTAAATCGCAAGTTATCTTCCTTTTTTCTAATTATTTCAAGAGAAAGCAGTTGAATCAAGAAAGTCGCTGAGAAATTACCAATTAGTCGAATACTACGAAGAGTTCATTGCCAGCTTTGCAAGTTTTATTGATATAGCCAAACCAGAGAGTCATGAGAATATGTTTTATCAACGATGGAGAAATATTCTAGTGTTGAAAATTCATCCATCATTACAAGTTTTTTATCACAAGGTCGTTGATTATTTGGATAATGCTCTAAAGAAGATTACAAAGTATTTGTAATACAATTTTTGGCACATTCATTACATTATATTTTGATGAATGCCTTCAAATGTCACTAGGGAAATATGAAACATAGCATTCATGTTATCTATGGTTTGACTGTCTTCCATACAAACAACTAGGGGTTTATTTTTATCAACATTATTTAAACATTGTCTTAGAATTTAAGCAAAAGTTATGCATACTACTTTTTTTGTTTTCTCTTGATTACACTGTTGATTATTATTGTTTTTTCTTTGTTACAGTTCAAACGCATGCTGAACAAGGAACTATCGCATTTTTCGGAATCAAGCAAGTCTGGAAACCAAATATCAGAATATATCTGCTCCACTTTCCTCGGTAAGTTCAATATCTTAATGTATGTTTCAATCAATCTATAAGATAACTGCATATCGTTGAAGATGGCAGCTTTATTGACGAAACACGCGTTAAACGCGATTGAATTCTCTCACAGATCGATTAATCTGTAATTATACTTCATAACCACGTCCTCCTAGACCAAAATGTAGATGTTTAATGCACCTGACTTTTTTATCATCACATACATAAGTGATATAATTCAGAAGAATTGTTAGACTATAATAACATTGGTACAACAGGAAAATGATTAGAATTTCACCAAAATGAAAAGAAATCATCAAATTTTCAATTATGAAATATAGTATGTCCAGCGTGAACTGAACTATGTATCTATGACTGATCTGTTCTGTAATTTATATTATTGAAACGACCAGCCCTATTCCAAGTGAACAAAAACCATGTATATACATGTCAATGCATTTGTTTTGTTACATGTCCTTTAACAAATTTATGTCAGAAACCTTTGAAATTTCCTACTACCATAACTACCAATGTTAGAAAATCTTTCCACGCATCTTATTAGTAAAATGACTTACTTGAAGAACTTTAAACGGATTTCCTCATCTTTGATTTGTTCTTCCCATCTGTTCAGATCACGAGATCGTTTGGGCATTATGATATATTCATTAAAAGCACACAATCCACAAGAATTCAAATATTTGACGTGAATAATCATAATGGGGTCGAGCAAGGAAAAGTTTTAAATTTTTTGCACTTTTAAAATAGTGATTCGTGTTCCACCAGAAGCGTAACTACATTTTGGTCTACGAGGACGTGGTTATGAAGTATAATAATAATTGAAAAGTTGTATGTCACAAAATTTTAATTTCTGAACCGTGTCAAGTTTACAACACAAATTACTTCCGGACATCACATAACATATCTTCTATAGTATAGGAAATATGTGAAAGGCTGGATTATTAATAATAATATTTATCTATTTTTATGAAATTATGGCCTTTTACCATTTATGTGAAATATTTAATCATTTCACATAATGAAATATCACATATATTGAAAGTTCATCCATTTTTCCAATTAAATTTGCAATCAATATACTCAGTAATGACCTTTTTTCTGTCTCATTTTACGAACAATACCAGATTTAATTTAAAATTTAGACAAAAAAAATTTAGAAATTGCAAAAGGCAAACCATGATTCCGGTAAAGCATTGTGTATTTGACCACCTACTTTGTCAATCACCTAATTGTCATCACTAATATTATGTTCTACTCACAAAACTACGGATCGGTTCCGAGCTGAATAATTGATCAATCAAAAATGGTCAATCTGTTAAAGCAAAATAAAAAAAACATTAAGATGACAACCCCATTCTTTAAATACTTCACTATGATTACTATTCGATTACAGTGGTTAAAAATCCGCCTGACAAATAGGTCTTTGTATAAAAATTGAAAATGTCATGACAAGAGGAATCAACAAAACATACAATTTTGTGGTTTCACAAATGTTTTTGTTTTTTTTCCTACTCTTTAATATCACACACTAATTATCCTTTGTTTTCTTCCAGATAAACAACAGGAATTGGACATACCCACCATCCGCGATGAAATCGCAGAGCAACCCAAGAGTACCCAACGCAAGGAACGTCCGAAAGGTTCCCACTCCACCATGTCGCAAATTTCCGGCGTCAATCGCAAGTCCTTGTGCCACACCAACTCGTTCACCGGCGAAAAATTGCCCAAACACGGCGTGGAAACGCCATTCGAGGAGGAACTCACCAAGAGTTTGCTGGTGATCGACCATTGGGGCATCGACATATTCAGAATCGGCGAACTGAGTAACGGCAGACCGTTGACCTGCGTAGCCTACACCACCTTCAGCAGCAGGGACCTCCTCAAGGCGATGGGCATACCGCCCAACGTATTCATCACGTTCATGATGACGCTGGAGGACCACTACGTCAAAGAGAACCCTTTCCACAATTCCCTCCACGCGGCCGACGTCACGCAGAGTACGCACGTGCTGCTTAACACGCCCGCTTTGGAGTCCGTCTTCACCCCTCTGGAAATCACCGCGGCGCTGTTTGCAGCTTGCGTGCACGACGTGGACCACCCCGGACTCACCAATCAGTTCCTCATCAACTCCAGCTCGGAATTAGCGATCATGTATAACGACGAGAGCGTCCTGGAAAACCATCATCTGGCGGTGGCGTTCAAACTGCTGTCCAACGACGGCTGCGACATCTTCTGCAATTTGTCGAAGAAACAAAGACAAACCCTGCGCAAGATGGTGATAGACATGGTTCTGAGTACTGATATGTCCAAGCATATGAGTTTGCTCGCAGATCTGAAGACTATGGTTGAAACCAAGAAAGTCGCTGGTTCCGGCGTTCTGTTGCTGGACAACTACACCGACCGAATCCAAGTATTAGAGAATCTCGTCCACTGCGCGGATCTGAGCAATCCCACCAAGCCGCTGGCCTTGTACAAGCGCTGGGTCGATCTCCTGATGGAGGAGTTCTTCCAGCAAGGCGACAAAGAACGGGAGGCCAAAATGGACATCAGCCCAATGTGCGATCGTCACTCGGCCACCATAGAGAAAACTCAAGTGGGATTCATCGACTACATCGTCCATCCTTTGTGGGAAACGTGGGCCGACCTGGTGCACCCCGACGCCCAAGACATCCTGGACACTCTAGAGGAGAACCGCGACTGGTACCAGAGCGCCATTCCCCCCAGCCCGCCCCCAGATGACGTGCCCGACCCGCAACGCCCCGGAATTCGCTTCCAGGTCACTCTGGAGGAAGGCGAAGCCGAGTCCGAGGCCGAGGCTCCGATGTGACGGAGGCTAGCTGGCCTCTGTAGGAAGCTGACCGAGAAGGTGCAGCTGTGGTGGCGCGTTCGGCAGTAGGCGCTGGCGTCCTGCCCCTATGTGTCACTCCGCGCAGGCGCGGACGTGTTATGTTTGCATCGCTTGACTGAATTTCCGGGCTGAGGTACAGCCTGTCCCCGCAGTTCCTGGGAGTGTACTTTTCGATTTGGATTTCACTTTTTGGCCTTCCCACGACCCTTCGTCACGCCTTACTTAGGAAGACACCACCCCTACTAACTGAACATCTGTATATAGCTCATAATATTGGTGTAATACTCAGCCCCGTGTATGTATAGGTACTATGTGTCATGTCAGCTATGTTACATAAGTAAAGCTCTCTCAATTTTAATTTGATTTGTTTTATTTTCCCCCACCCGAGCAAACAAAGTTTCGAGACTACTAAGTTCACGACTCTGAATAAACATAAAAGTTAAAAAATTATTAGATCATAGGAACGATATGACAGCCATTGCTTCTTTCATTTGTCTTAGGAAAATATTTTAGTTTCAGACTGGAATTGATATCAAAACAGTTTTCAAGAACATTATTCTTCAAAAACTGTTTTGATATCAATTCCAGTTCAAGAACATTATTCTTCAAAGAGTTAGCATTCTACTTTATATTCTCACTAGAAATCGCTATCCACATCAAATCAATGTTAATGTCATATTTAACTCCCAAGAAACCATACAGTCATTACATTGGTGTAATCCAATCAACAAACCGGGTAATGCAGATCTCCGGAATATTTTCACAGGGCAATTTCACGTTTGATGCCCTTTGAAACTCATTTCAATATCTACAGGACATTTCAAGAAAACAAATGATTAATTTTGATAATGTTGTGGTCTTCTTCGAGCTTCTCACCCTGATCAGATAGGTGTCACACAGCGAGGTGAAAGCCAAGCTAAGTTCACCAAAGAGCCTTCGTAGAGGGATCTGAAACGCAAGAACCAAAAGTGAATATTGGCATAATTTCGACCATTATCAATTAGAGCTGCTCCTGTACATCGAACACGGAACTGTCCGTGTTGCTTACAGACTCGAAGGCTCCAGTTTATGGGGTCGAAGGAGAACAAACCTTGAATACCACCGAATTTGTAATAAGGCCCTAGAGGAGAGTTCATCCCCATCGTAGGTGGTTTCAGGAAGATGAGACTCCGTCACACCTTACAGAATGCCCTGCATTGGTGCATCACAAGATTACTGTGTTAGGACACGCCAAACTGAACCCTGAGGACGTTGAAAAGTTTCAGATGGGGCAGCTGCTGAATGAATCTAGAAAAGCTGGCATCTCCAGCTGAACCCTAATATGTGAGTTCAAAACCAGTCCACCAACGCCAGGAGATGAATAAGACGAATAAAAAACGGGTTGAATATTCGATGTACTGTATTATAACCTTCTACAGGGGCATATCTATGTATTGGTGAGAAAAAACAACCTTTTTTGGAAATGGTGAGACAGTAATTAGATTTGGAAACGACAAACAAATCAACTGCTTTTGAAGTTAGCAAACAACTCTTATGATCTTGACAGCAATTTTTTCATTCTTAAAGTTATACCCATCAATAGCTAAGTATGCATCTGTAGGTTTAAAGATAGTTCATCGATAGTTCGACATGTTATTGTCTATCATAGTTTTCGAATTGTCGTTGTTTTTCTGAAAACGATCACGAACTGAAAAATGTATTGCAGTGATCGCAAAAGAGCTTGGCTACCTCCCAAAACAAGTTGATTCGTTGACATTGACATTTCCAAAAAAAAAGTTCTGTTTGCCCCACCAATCAAAAGTTCGTCCCATTTTTCTCTATCTCATAGTTTTCGAGTTACCGCGGTTTATCTGAAAAAGATCATAAAGTGTCCAGATCTCGACATGTGGGTGAAACGATCATTCCATGAACTGGAAAATTGCTTGCAATGATCGGAAGAGAGCTTGGCTACCTACCAGAACAAGTTGATTCGTTGGTCATTACCGAAAATAAGGACGTTTACAACATTTCCAAAAAAAAGTTCTGTTTGCCCCACCAATAGATAGGTATGCCCTACAGAACGATTTCATACAGTACATCAAAGGTTCAACCCGTTTTTCTCTATCTCTTCTAGTTTTCGAGATATTTCGGTTTTTCTGAAATTCGTGAATAATTCGCAAAATCTGCATCTGCGAGGCACTAACGATCTTCTACGATCGAAAACAGCAAGTACAAATGATAAATGAAGTATATCAGCCTTAGGGAAAAAATTGTCGTTAATTATCGTAAATGAGCGATTCACTTCGAGGTTCGTTTTGAAAATTGAAGACGTTTTGAACTTTTCAAAAAAAAGTTCTGTTTTCCCCTCCAGTGGATAGATATGTCCCTGTAGAGCGTTTTCATATAGTACATCAAAAGTTCAACCCGTTTTTCTCCATCTCTTCTAGTTTTCGAGATATTTCGGTTTTTCTGAAATTCGTGAATAATTCGCAAAATCTGCATCTGCGAGGCACTAACGATCTTCTACGATCGAAAACAGCAAGTACAAATGATAAATGAAGTATATCAGCCTTAGGGAAAAAATTGTCGTTAAATATCGTAAATACGCGATTCGCTTCGAGGTTCGTTTCGAAAATTAAGGACGTTTTGAACTTTCCAAAAAAAAGTTCTGTTATCTCCTCCAGAGGGTAGATATACCCTTGTAGAGCGTTTTCATACAGTACATCAAATGTTCAACCCGTTTTTCTCTATCACTTCTAGTTTTCGAGATATTTCGGTTTTTCTGAAATTCGTGAATAATTCGCAAAATCTGCATCTGCGAGGCACTAACGATCTTCTACGATCGAAAACAGCAAGTAGAAATGATAAATGAAGTATACCAGCCTTAAGGAAAAAATTGTCGTTAAATATCGCAAATGAGCGATTCGCTTCGAGGTTCGTTATGAAAATTGAGGACGTTTTAAACTTTTCAAAAAAAAGTTCTGTTTTCCCCTCCAGTGGATAGATATGTCCCTGTAGAGCGTTTTCATATTGTACATCTAAAGTTCAACCCGTTTTTCTCCATCTCTTCTAGTTTTCGAGATATTTCGGTTTTTCTGAAATTCGTGAATAATTCGCAAAATCTGCATCTGCGAGGCACTAACGATCTTCTACGATCGAAAACAGCAAGTACAAATGATAAATGAAGTATATCAGCCTTAAGGAAAAAATTGTCGTTAAATATCGCAAATGAGCGATTCGCTTCGAGGTTCGTTTTGAAAATTTAGGACGTTCTGAACTTTCCAAAAAAAAGTTCTGTTATCCTCTCCAGTGGGTAGATATACCCTTGTAGAGCGTTTTCATACAGTACATCAAAGGTTCAACCCGTTTTTCTCTATCTCTTCTAGTTTTCGAGATATTTCGGTTTTTCTGAAATTCGTGAATAATTCGCAAAATCTGCATCTGCGAGGCACTAACGATCTTCTACTATCGAAATCAGCAAGTAGAAATGATAAATGAAGTATATCAGCCTTAAGGAAAAAATTGTCGAAAAATATCGCAAATGAGCGATTCGCTTCGAGGTTCGTTATGAAATTTAGGACGTTTTGAACTTTTCAAAAAAAGTTCTGTTTTCCCCTCCAGTGGATAGATATGTCCCTGTAGAGCGTTTTCATATAGTACATCAAAAGTTCAACCCGTTTTTCTCCATCTCTTCTAGTTTTCGAGATATTTCGGTTTTTCTGAAATTCATGAATAATTCGCAAAATCTGCATCTGCGAGGCACTAACGATCTTCTACGATCGAAAACAGCAAGTAGAAATGATAAATGAAGTATATCAGCCTTAAGGAAAAAATTGTCGTTAAATATCGCAAATGAGCGATTTGCTTCGAGGTTCGTTTTGAAAATTTAGGACGTTCTGAACTTTCCAAAAAAAAGTTCTGTTATCCCCTCCAGTGGGTAGATATACCCTTGTAGAACGTTTTCATACAGTACATCAAAGGTTCAACCCGTTTTTCTCTATCTCTTCTAGTTTTCGAGATATTTCGGTTTTTCTGAAATTCATGAATAATTCGCAAAATCTGCATCTGCGAGGCACTAACGATCTTCTACGATCGAAAACAGCAAGTAGAAATGATAAATGAAGTATATCAGCCTTAGGGAAAAAATTGTCGTTAAATATCGCAAATGAGCGATTCGCTTCGAGGTTCGTTTTGAAAATTAAGGACGTTTTGAACTTTCCAAAAAAAAGTTCTGTTATCCCCTCCAGTGGGTAGATATACCCTTGTAGAGCGTTTTCATACAGTACATCAACAGTTCAACCCGTTTTTCCCTATCTCTTCTAGTTTTCGAGATATTTCGGTTTTTCTGAAATTCGTGAATAATTCGCAAAATCTGCATCTGCGAGGCACTAACGATCTTCTACGATCGAAAACAGCAAGTAGAAATGATAAATGAAGTATACCAGCCTTAAGGAAAAAATTGTCGTTAAATATCGCAAATGAGCGATTCGCTTCGAGGTTCGATATGAAAATTGAGGACGTTTTAAACTTTTCAAAAAAAAGTTCTGTTTTCCCCTCCAGTGGATAGATATGTCCCTGTAGAGCGTTTTCATATTGTACATCAAAAGTTCAACCCGTTTTTCTCCATCTCTTCTAGTTTTCGAGATATTTCGGTTTTTCTGAAATTCGTGAATAATTCGCAAAATCTGCATCTGCGAGGCACTAACGATCTTCTACGATCGAAAACAGCAAGTAGAAATGATAAATGAAGTATATCAGCCTTAAGGAAAAAATTGTCGTTAAATATCGCAAATGAGCGATTCGCTTCGAGGTTCGTTTTGAAAATTTAGGACGTTCTGAACTTTCCAAAAAAAAGTTCTGTTATCCTCTCCAGTGGGTAGATATACCCTTGTAGAGCGTTTTCATACAGTACATCAAAGGTTCAACCCGTTTTTCTCTATCTCTTCTAGTTTTCGAGATATTTCGGTTTTTCTGAAATTCGTGAATAATTCGCAAAATCTGCATCTGCGAGGCACTAACGATCTTCTACTATCGAAATCAGCAAGTAGAAATGATAAATGAAGTATATCAGCCTTAAGGAAAAAATTGTCGAAAAATATCGCAAATGAGCGATTCGCTTCGAGGTTCGTTATGAAATTTAGGACGTTTTGAACTTTTCAAAAAAAAGTTCTGTTTTCCCCTCCAGTGGATAGATATGTCCCTGTAGAGCGTTTTCATATAGTACATCAAAAGTTCAACCCGTTTTTCTCCATCTCTTCTAGTTTTCGAGATATTTCGGTTTTTCTGAAATTCGTGAATAATTCGCAAAATCTGCATCTGCGAGGCACTAACGATCTTCTACGATCGAAAACAGCAAGTAGAAATGATAAATGAAGTATATCAGCCTTAGGGAAAAAATTGTCGTTAAATATCGCAAATGAGCGATTCGCTTCGAGGTTCGTTTTGAAAATTAAGGACGTTTTGAACTTTCCAAAAAAAAGTTCTGTTATCCCCTCCAGTGGGTAGATATACCCTTGTAGAGCGTTTTCATACAGTACATCAACAGTTCAACCCGTTTTTCCCTATCTCTTCTAGTTTTCGAGATATTTCGGTTTTTCTGAAATTCGTGAATAATTCGCAAAATCTGCATCTGCGAGGCACTAACGATCTTCTACGATCGAAAACAGCAAGTACAAATGATAAATGAAGTATATCAGCCTTAGGGAAAAAATTGTCGTTAAATATCGCAAATGAGCGATTCGCTTCGAGGTTCGTTATGAAAATTAAGGAAGTTTTGAACTTTCCAAAAAAAAGTTCTTTTATCTCCTCCAGAGGGTAGATATAACCTTGTAGAGCGTTTTCATACAGTACATCAAAGGTTCAACCCGTCTTTCTCTATCTCTTCTAGTTTTCGAGATATTTCGGTTTTTCTGAAATTCGTGAATAATTCGCAAAATCTGCATCTGCGAGGTACTAACGATCTTCTACGATCGAAAACAGCAAGTAGAAATGATAAATGAAGTATATCAGCCTTAGGGAAAAAATTGTCGTTAAATATCGCAAATGAGCGATTCGCTTCGAGGTTCGTTATGAAAATTAAGGACGTTTTGAACTTTCCAAAAAAAAGTTCTGTTATCTCCTCCAGAGGGTAGATATACCCTTGTAGAGCGTTTTCATACAGTACATCAAAGGTTCAACCCGTTTTTCTCTATCTCTTCTAGTTTTCGAGATATTTCGGTTTTTCTGAAATTCGTGAATAATTCGCAAAATCTGCATCTGCGAGGCACTAACGATCTTCTACGATCGAAAACAGCAAGTACAAATGATAAATGAAGTATATCAGCCTTAGGGAAAAAATTGTCGTTAAATATCGCAAATGAGCGATTCGCTTCGAGGTTCGTTATGAAAATTAAGGACGTTTTGAACTTTCCAAAGAAAAGTTCTGTTATCTCCTCCAGAGGGTAGATATACCCTTGTAGAGCGTTTTCATACAGTACATCAAAGGTTCAACCCGTTTTTCTCTATCTCTTCTAGTTTTCGAGATATTTCGGTTTTTCTGAAATTCGTGAATAATTCGCAAAATCTGCATCTGCGAGGCACTAACGATCTTCTACGATCGAAAACAGCAAGTACAAATGATAAATGAAGTATATCAGCCTTAGGGAAAAAATTGTCGTTAAATATCGCAAATGAGCGATTCGCTTCGAGGTTCGTTATGAAAATTGAGGACGTTTTAAACTTTTCAAAAAAAAGTTCTGTTTTCCCCTCCAGTGGATAGATATGTCCCTGTAGAGCGTTTTGATATAGTACATCAAAAGTTCAACCCGTTTTTCACCATCTCTTCTAGTTTTCGAGATATTTCGGTTTTTCTGAAATTCATGAATAATTCGCAAAATCTGCATCTGCGAGGCACTAACGATCTTCTACGATCGAAAACAGCAAGTACAAATGATAAATGAAGTATATCAGCCTTAGGGAAAAAATTGTCGTTAAATATCGCAAATGAGCGATTCGCTTCGAGGTTCGTTTTTAAAATTGAGGACGTTTTAAACTTTTCAAAAAAAAGTTCTGTTTTCCCCTCCAGAGGGTAGATATAACCTTGTAGAGCGTTTTCATACAGTACATCAAAGGTTCAACCCGTCTTTCTCTATCTCTTCTAGTTTTCGAGATATTTCGGTTTTTCTGAAATTCGTGAATAATTCGCAAAATCTGCATCTGCGAGGCACTAACGATCTTCTACGATCGAAAACAGCAAGTACAAATGATAAATGAAGTATATCAGCCTTAGGGAAAAAATTGTCGTTAAATATCGCAAATGAGCGATTCGCTTCGAGGTTCGTTATGAAAATTAAGGACGTTTTGAACTTTCCAAAGAAAAGTTCTGTTATCTCCTCCAGAGGGTAGATATACCCTTGTAGAGCGTTTTCATACAGTACATCAAAGGTTCAACCCGTTTTTCTCTATCTCTTCTAGTTTTCGAGATATTTCGGTTTTTCTGAAATTCGTGAATAATTCGCAAAATCTGCATCTGCGAGGCACTAACGATCTTCTACGATCGAAAACAGCAAGTACAAATGATAAATGAAGTATATCAGCCTTAGGGAAAAAATTGTCGTTAAATATCGCAAATGAGCGATTCGCTTCGAGGTTCGTTATGAAAATTGAGGACGTTTTAAACTTTTCAAAAAAAAGTTCTGTTTTCCCCTCCAGTGGATAGATATGTCCCTGTAGAGCGTTTTGATATAGTACATCAAAAGTTCAACCCGTTTTTCACCATCTCTTCTAGTTTTCGAGATATTTCGGTTTTTCTGAAATTCATGAATAATTCGCAAAATCTGCATCTGCGAGGCACTAACGATCTTCTACGATCGAAAACAGCAAGTACAAATGATAAATGAAGTATATCAGCCTTAGGGAAAAAATTGTCGTTAAATATCGCAAATGAGCGATTCGCTTCGAGGTTCGTTTTTAAAATTGAGGACGTTTTAAACTTTTCAAAAAAAAGTTCTGTTTTCCCCTCCAGAGGGTAGATATACCCTTGTAGAGCGTTTTCATACAGTACATCAACAGTTCAACCCGTTTTTCTCTATCTCTTCTAGTTTTCGAGATATTTCGGTTTTTCTGAAATTCGTGAATAATTCGCAAAATCTGCATCTGCGAGGCACTAACGATCTTCTACGATCGAAAACAGCAAGTACAAATGATAAATGAAGTATATCAGCCTTAGGGAAAAAATTGTCGTTAAATATCGCAAATGAGCGATTCGCTTCGAGGTTCGTTATGAAAATTGAGGACGTTTTAAACTTTTCAAAAAAAAGTTCTGTTTTCCCCTCCAGTTGATAGATATGTCTCTGTAGAGCGTTTTCATATAGTACATCAAAAGTTCAACCCGTTTTTCTCTATCTCTTCTAGTTTTCGAGATATTTCGGTTTTTCTGAAATTCGTGAATAATTCGCAAAATCTGCATCTGCGAGGCACTAACGATCTTCTACGATCGAAAACAGCAAGTACAAATGATAAATGAAGTATATCAGCCTTAGGGAAAAAATTGTCGTTAAATATCGCAAATGAGCGATTCGCTTCGAGGTTCGTTTTGAAAATTGAGGACGTTTTAAACTTTTCAAAAAAAAGTTCTGTTTTCCCCTCCAGTTGATAGATATCTCTCTGTAGAGCGTTTTCATATAGTACATCAAAAGTTCAACCCGTTTTTCTCTCTCTTCTAGTTTTCGAGATATTTCGGTTTTTCTGAAATTCGTGAATAATTCGCAAAATCTGCATCTGCGAGGCACTAACGATCTTCTACGATCGAAAACAGCAAGTACAAATGATAAATGAAGTATATCAGCCTTAGGGAAAAAATTGTCGTTAAATATGGCAAATGAGCGATTCGCTTCGAGGTTCGTTATGAAAATTAAGGACGTTTTGAACTTTCCAAAAAAAAGTTCTGTTATCCCCTCCAGTGGGTAGATATACCCTTGTAGAGCGTTTTCATACAGTACATCAACAGTTCAACCCGTTTTTCCCTATCTCTTCTAGTTTTCGAGATATTTCGGTTTTTCTGAAATTCGTGAATAATTCGCAAAATCTGCATCTGCGAGGCACTTCGTCCTTCTACGATCGAAAACAGCAAGTAGAATTTATAAATGAAGTATATCAGCCTTAAGGAAAAAATTATCGTTAAATATCGCAAATGAGCGATTCGCTTCGAGGTTCGTTTTGAAAATTGAGGACGTTTTAAACTTTTCAAAAAAAAGTTGTGTTTTCCCCTCCAGTTGATAGATATGTCTCTGTAGAGCGTTTTCATATAGTACATCAAAAGTTCAACCCGTTTTTCTCTATCTCTTCTAGTTTTCAAGATATTTCGGTTTTTCTGAAATTCGTGAATAATTCGCAAAATCTGCATCTGCGAGGCACTAACGATCTTCTACGATCGAAAACAGCAAGTACAAATGATAAATGAAGTATATCAGCCTTAGGGAAAAAATTGTCGTTAAATATCGCAAATGAGCGATTCGCTTCGAGGTTCGTTTTGAAAATTGAGGACGTTTTAAACTTTTCAAAAAAAAGTTCTGTTTTCCCCTCCAGTTGATAGATATCTCTCTGTAGAGCGTTTTCATATAGTACATCAAAAGTTCAACCCGTTTTTCTCTCTCTTCTAGTTTTCGAGATATTTCGGTTTTTCTGAAATTCGTGAATAATTCGCAAAATCTGCATCTGCGAGGCACTAACGATCTTCTACGATCGAAAACAGCAAGTACAAATGATAAATGAAGTATATCAGCCTTAGGGAAAAAATTGTCGTTAAATATGGCAAATGAGCGATTCGCTTCGAGGTTCGTTATGAAAATTAAGGACGTTTTGAACTTTCCAAAAAAAAGTTCTGTTATCCCCTCCAGTGGGTAGATATACCCTTGTAGAGCGTTTTCATACAGTACATCAACAGTTCAACCCGTTTTTCCCTATCTCTTCTAGTTTTCGAGATATTTCGGTTTTTCTGAAATTCGTGAATAATTCGCAAAATCTGCATCTGCGAGGCACTTCGTCCTTCTACGATCGAAAACAGCAAGTAGAATTTATAAATGAAGTATATCAGCCTTAAGGAAAAAATTGTCGTTAAATATCGCAAATGAGCGATTCGCTTCGAGGTTCGTTATGAAAATTGAGGACGTTTTAAACTTTTCAAAAAAAAGTTCTGTTTTCCCCTCCAGTTGATAGATATGTCTCTGTAGAGCGTTTTCATATAGTACATCAAAAGTTCAACCCGTTTTTCTCTATCTCTTCTAGTTTTCGAGATATTTCGGTTTTTCTGAAATTCGTGAATAATTCGCAAAATCTGCATCTGCGAGGCACTAACGATCTTCTACGATCGAAAACAGCAAGTACAAATGATAAATGAAGTATATCAGCCTTAGGGAAAAAATTGTCGTTAAATATCGCAAATGAGCGATTCGCTTCGAGGTTCGTTTTGAAAATTGAGGACGTTTTAAACTTTTCAAAAAAAAGTTCTGTTTTCCCCTCCAGTTGATAGATATCTCTCTGTAGAGCGTTTTCATATAGTACATCAAAAGTTCAACCCGTTTTTCTCTCTCTTCTAGTTTTCGAGATATTTCGGTTTTTCTGAAATTCGTGAATAATTCGCAAAATCTGCATCTGCGAGGCACTAACGATCTTCTACGATCGAAAACAGCAAGTACAAATGATAAATGAAGTATATCAGCCTTAGGGAAAAAATTGTCGTTAAATATGGCAAATGAGCGATTCGCTTCGAGGTTCGTTATGAAAATTAAGGACGTTTTGAACTTTCCAAAAAAAAGTTCTGTTATCCCCTCCAGTGGGTAGATATACCCTTGTAGAGCGTTTTCATACAGTACATCAACAGTTCAACCCGTTTTTCCCTATCTCTTCTAGTTTTCGAGATATTTCGGTTTTTCTGAAATTCGTGAATAATTCGCAAAATCTGCATCTGCGAGGCACTTCGTCCTTCTACGATCGAAAACAGCAAGTAGAATTTATAAATGAAGTATATCAGCCTTAAGGAAAAAATTATCGTTAAATATCGCAAATGAGCGATTCGCTTCGAGGTTCGTTTTGAAAATTGAGGACGTTTTAAACTTTTCAAAAAAAAGTTCTGTTTTCCCCTCCAGTTGATAGATATGTCTCTGTAGAGCGTTTTCATATAGTACATCAAAAGTTCAACCCGTTTTTCTCTATCTCTTCTAGTTTTCAAGATATTTCGGTTTTTCTGAAATTCGTGAATAATTCGCAAAATCTGCATCTGCGAGGCACTAACGATCTTCTACGATCGAAAACAGCAAGTACAAATGATAAATGAAGTATATCAGCCTTAGGGAAAAAATTGTCGTTAAATATCGCAAATGAGCGATTCGCTTCGAGGTTCGTTTTGAAAATTGAGGACGTTTTAAACTTTTCAAAAAAAAGTTCTGTTTTCCCCTCCAGTTGATAGATATCTCTCTGTAGAGCGTTTTCATATAGTACATCAAAAGTTCAACCCGTTTTTCTCTCTCTTCTAGTTTTCGAGATATTTCGGTTTTTCTGAAATTCGTGAATAATTCGCAAAATCTGCATCTGCGAGGCACTAACGATCTTCTACGATCGAAAACAGCAAGTACAAATGATAAATGAAGTATATCAGCCTTAGGGAAAAAATTGTCGTTAAATATGGCAAATGAGCGATTCGCTTCGAGGTTCGTTATGAAAATTAAGGACGTTTTGAACTTTCCAAAAAAAAGTTCTGTTATCCCCTCGAGTGGGTAGATATACCCTTGTAGAGCGTTTTCATACAGTACATCAACAGTTCAACCCGTTTTTCCCTATCTCTTCTAGTTTTCGAGATATTTCGGTTTTTCTGAAATTCGTGAATAATTCGCAAAATCTGCATCTGCGAGGCACTTCGTCCTTCTACGATCGAAAACAGCAAGTAGAATTTATAAATGAAGTATATCAGCCTTAAGGAAAAAATTGTCGTTAAATATCGCAAATGAGCGATTCGCTTCGAGGTTCGTTATGAAAATTGAGGACGTTTTAAACTTTTCAAAAAAAAGTTCTGTTTTCCCCTCCAGTTGATAGATATGTCTCTGTAGAGCGTTTTCATATAGTACATCAAAAGTTCAACCCGTTTTTCTCTCTCTTCTAGTTTTCGAGATATTTCGGTTTTTCTGAAATTCGTGAATAATTCGCAAAATCTGCATCTGCGAGGCACTAACGATCTTCTACGATCGAAAACAGCAAGTACAAATGATAAATGAAGTATATCAGCCTTAGGGAAAAAATTGTCGTTAAATATCGCAAATGAGCGATTCGCTTCGAGGTTCGTTTTGAAAATTGAGGACGTTTTAAACTTTTCAAAAAAAAGTTCTGTTTTCCCCTCCAGTGGATAGATATGTCCCTGTAGAGCGTTTTGATATAGTACATCAAAAGTTCAACCCGTTTTTCACCATCTCTTCTAGTTTTCGAGATATTTCGGTTTTTCTGAAATTCATGAATAATTCGCAAAATCTGCATCTGCGAGGCACTAACGATCTTCTACGATCGAAAACAGCAAGTACAAATGATAAATGAAGTATATCAGCCTTAGGGAAAAAATTGTCGTTAAATATCGCAAATGAGCGATTCGCTTCGAGGTTCGTTTTTAAAATTGAGGACGTTTTAAACTTTTCAAAAAAAAGTTCTGTTTTCCCCTCCAGAGGGTAGATATACCCTTGTAGAGCGTTTTCATACAGTACATCAACAGTTCAACCCGTTTTTCTCTATCTCTTCTAGTTTTCGAGATATTTCGGTTTTTCTGAAATTCGTGAATAATTCGCAAAATCTGCATCTGCGAGGCACTAACGATCTTCTACGATCGAAAACAGCAAGTACAAATGATAAATGAAGTATATCAGCCTTAGGGAAAAAATTGTCGTTGAATATCGCAAATGAGCGATTCGCTTCGAGGTTCGTTATGAAAATTGAGGACGTTTTAAACTTTTCAAAAAAAAGTTCTGTTTTCCCCTCCAGTTGATAGATATGTCTCTGTAGAGCGTTTTCATATAGTACATCAAAAGTTCAACCCGTTTTTCTCTATCTCTTCTAGTTTTCGAGATATTTCGGTTTTTCTGAAATTCGTGAATAATTCGCAAAATCTGCATCTGCGAGGCACTAACGATCTTCTACGATCGAAAACAGCAAGTACAAATGATAAATGAAGTATATCAGCCTTAGGGAAAAAATTGTCGTTAAATATCGCAAATGAGCGATTCGCTTCGAGGTTCGTTTTGAAAATTGAGGACGTTTTAAACTTTTCAAAAAAAAGTTCTGTTTTCCCCTCCAGTTGATAGATATCTCTCTGTAGAGCGTTTTCATATAGTACATCAAAAGTTCAACCCGTTTTTCTCTCTTCTAGTTTTCGAGATATTTCGGTTTTTCTGAAATTCGTGAATAATTCGCAAAATCTGCATCTGCGAGGCACTAACGATCTTCTACGATCGAAAACAGCAAGTACAAATGATAAATGAAGTATATCAGCCTTAGGGAAAAAATTGTCGTTAAATATCGCAAATGAGCGATTCGCTTCGAGGTTCGTTTTGAAAATTGAGGACGTTTTAAACTTTTCAAAAAAAAGTTCTGTTTTCCCCTCCAGTTGATAGATATCTCTCTGTAGAGCGTTTTCATATAGTACATCAAAAGTTCAACCCGTTTTTCTCTCTCTTCTAGTTTTCGAGATATTTCGGTTTTTCTGAAATTCGTGAATAATTCGCAAAATCTGCATCTGCGAGGCACTAACGATCTTCTACGATCGAAAACAGCAAGTACAAATGATAAATGAAGTATATCAGCCTTAGGGAAAAAATTGTCGTTAAATATGGCAAATGAGCGATTCGCTTCGAGGTTCGTTATGAAAATTAAGGACGTTTTGAACTTTCCAAAAAAAAGTTCTGTTATCCCCTCCAGTGGGTAGATATACCCTTGTAGAGCGTTTTCATACAGTACATCAACAGTTCAACCCGTTTTTCCCTATCTCTTCTAGTTTTCGAGATATTTCGGTTTTTCTGAAATTCGTGAATAATTCGCAAAATCTGCATCTGCGAGGCACTTCGTCCTTCTACGATCGAAAACAGCAAGTAGAATTTATAAATGAAGTATATCAGCCTTAAGGAAAAAATTGTCGTTAAATATCGCAAATGAGCGATTCGCTTCGAGGTTCGTTATGAAAATTGAGGACGTTTTAAACTTTTCAAAAAAAAGTTCTGTTTTCCCCTCCAGTTGATAGATATGTCTCTGTAGAGCGTTTTCATATAGTACATCAAAAGTTCAACCCGTTTTTCTCTCTCTTCTAGTTTTCGAGATATTTCGGTTTTTCTGAAATTCGTGAATAATTCGCAAAATCTGCATCTGCGAGGCACTAACGATCTTCTACGATCGAAAACAGCAAGTACAAATGATAAATGAAGTATATCAGCCTTAGGGAAAAAATTGTCGTTAAATATCGCAAATGAGCGATTCGCTTCGAGGTTCGTTTTGAAAATTGAGGACGTTTTAAACTTTTCAAAAAAAAGTTCTGTTTTCCCCTCCAGTTGATAGATATGTCTCTGTAGAGCGTTTTCATATAGTACATCAAAGGTTCAACCCGTTTTTCTCTATCTCTTCTAGTTTTCGAGATATTTCGGTTTTTCTGAAATTCGTGAATAATTCGCAAAATCTGCATCTGCGAGGCACTAACGATCTTCTACGATCGAAAACAGCAAGTACAAATGATAAATGAAGTATATCAGCCTTAGGGAAAAAATTGTCGTTAAATATGGCAAATGAGCGATTCGCTTCGAGGTTCGTTTTGAAAATTGAGGACGTTTTAAACTTTTCAAAAAAAAGTTCTGTTTTCCCCTCCAGTTGATAGATATGTCTCTGTAGAGCGTTTTCATATAGTACATCAAAAGTTCAACCCGTCTTTCTCTATCTCTTCTAGTTTTCGAGATATTTCGGTTTTTCTGAAATTCGTGAATAATTCGCAAAATCTGCATCTGCGAGGCACTAACGATCTTCTACTATCGAAATCAGCAAGTAGAAATGATAAATGAAGTATATCAGCCTTAAGGAAAAAATTGTCGAAAAATATCGCAAATGAGCGATTCGCTTCGAGGTTCGTTATGAAAATTGAGGACGTTTTGAACTTTTCAAAAAAAAGTTCTGTTTTCCCCTCCAGTGGATAGATATGTCTCTGTAGAGCGTTTTCATATAGTACATCAAAAGTTCAACCCGTTTTTCTCCATCTCTTCTAGTTTTCGAGATATTTCGGTTTTTCTGAAATTCGTGAATAATTCGCAAAATCTGCATCTGCGAGGCACTAACGATCTTCTACGATCGAAAACAGCAAGTAGAAATGATAAATGAAGTATATCAGCCTTAAGGAAAAAATTGTCGTTAAATATCGCAAATGAGCGATTCGCTTCGAGGTTCGTTATGAAAATTGAGGACGTTTTAAACTTTTCAAAAAAAAGTTCTGTTTTCCCCTCCAGTGGATAGATATGTCTCTGTAGAGCGTTTTCATATAGTACATCAAAAGTTCAACCCGTTTTTCTCCATCTCTTCTAGTTTTCGAGATATTTCGGTTTTTCTGAAATTCGTGAATAATTCGCAAAATCTGCATCTGCGAGGCACTAACGATCTTCTACGATCGAAAACAGCAAGTACAAATGATAAATGAAGTATATCAGCCTTAGGGAAAAAATTGTCGTTAAATATCGCAAATGAGCGATTCGCTTCGAGGTTCGTTTTGAAAATTGAGGACGTTTTAAACTTTTCAAAAAAAAGTTCTGTTTTCCCCTCCAGTGGATAGATATGTCCCTGTAGAGCGTTTTGATATAGTACATCAAAAGTTCAACCCGTTTTTCACCATCTCTTCTAGTTTTCGAGATATTTCGGTTTTTCTGAAATTCATGAATAATTCGCAAAATCTGCATCTGCGAGGCACTAACGATCTTCTACGATCGAAAACAGCAAGTACAAATGATAAATGAAGTATATCAGCCTTAGGGAAAAAATTGTCGTTAAATATCGCAAATGAGCGATTCGCTTCGAGGTTCGTTTTTAAAATTGAGGACGTTTTAAACTTTTCAAAAAAAAGTTCTGTTTTCCCCTCCAGAGGGTAGATATACCCTTGTAGAGCGTTTTCATACAGTACATCAACAGTTCAACCCGTTTTTCTCTATCTCTTCTAGTTTTCGAGATATTTCGGTTTTTCTGAAATTCGTGAATAATTCGCAAAATCTGCATCTGCGAGGCACTAACGATCTTCTACGATCGAAAACAGCAAGTACAAATGATAAATGAAGTATATCAGCCTTAGGGAAAAAATTGTCGTTGAATATCGCAAATGAGCGATTCGCTTCGAGGTTCGTTATGAAAATTGAGGACGTTTTAAACTTTTCAAAAAAAAGTTCTGTTTTCCCCTCCAGTTGATAGATATGTCTCTGTAGAGCGTTTTCATATAGTACATCAAAAGTTCAACCCGTTTTTCTCTATCTCTTCTAGTTTTCGAGATATTTCGGTTTTTCTGAAATTCGTGAATAATTCGCAAAATCTGCATCTGCGAGGCACTAACGATCTTCTACGATCGAAAACAGCAAGTACAAATGATAAATGAAGTATATCAGCCTTAGGGAAAAAATTGTCGTTAAATATCGCAAATGAGCGATTCGCTTCGAGGTTCGTTTTGAAAATTGAGGACGTTTTAAACTTTTCAAAAAAAAGTTCTGTTTTCCCCTCCAGTTGATAGATATCTCTCTGTAGAGCGTTTTCATATAGTACATCAAAAGTTCAACCCGTTTTTCTCTCTTCTAGTTTTCGAGATATTTCGGTTTTTCTGAAATTCGTGAATAATTCGCAAAATCTGCATCTGCGAGGCACTAACGATCTTCTACGATCGAAAACAGCAAGTACAAATGATAAATGAAGTATATCAGCCTTAGGGAAAAAATTGTCGTTAAATATCGCAAATGAGCGATTCGCTTCGAGGTTCGTTTTGAAAATTGAGGACGTTTTAAACTTTTCAAAAAAAAGTTCTGTTTTCCCCTCCAGTTGATAGATATCTCTCTGTAGAGCGTTTTCATATAGTACATCAAAAGTTCAACCCGTTTTTCTCTCTCTTCTAGTTTTCGAGATATTTCGGTTTTTCTGAAATTCGTGAATAATTCGCAAAATCTGCATCTGCGAGGCACTAACGATCTTCTACGATCGAAAACAGCAAGTACAAATGATAAATGAAGTATATCAGCCTTAGGGAAAAAATTGTCGTTAAATATGGCAAATGAGCGATTCGCTTCGAGGTTCGTTATGAAAATTAAGGACGTTTTGAACTTTCCAAAAAAAAGTTCTGTTATCCCCTCCAGTGGGTAGATATACCCTTGTAGAGCGTTTTCATACAGTACATCAACAGTTCAACCCGTTTTTCCCTATCTCTTCTAGTTTTCGAGATATTTCGGTTTTTCTGAAATTCGTGAATAATTCGCAAAATCTGCATCTGCGAGGCACTTCGTCCTTCTACGATCGAAAACAGCAAGTAGAATTTATAAATGAAGTATATCAGCCTTAAGGAAAAAATTGTCGTTAAATATCGCAAATGAGCGATTCGCTTCGAGGTTCGTTATGAAAATTGAGGACGTTTTAAACTTTTCAAAAAAAAGTTCTGTTTTCCCCTCCAGTTGATAGATATGTCTCTGTAGAGCGTTTTCATATAGTACATCAAAAGTTCAACCCGTTTTTCTCTCTCTTCTAGTTTTCGAGATATTTCGGTTTTTCTGAAATTCGTGAATAATTCGCAAAATCTGCATCTGCGAGGCACTAACGATCTTCTACGATCGAAAACAGCAAGTACAAATGATAAATGAAGTATATCAGCCTTAGGGAAAAAATTGTCGTTAAATATCGCAAATGAGCGATTCGCTTCGAGGTTCGTTTTGAAAATTGAGGACGTTTTAAACTTTTCAAAAAAAAGTTCTGTTTTCCCCTCCAGTTGATAGATATGTCTCTGTAGAGCGTTTTCATATAGTACATCAAAGGTTCAACCCGTTTTTCTCTATCTCTTCTAGTTTTCGAGATATTTCGGTTTTTCTGAAATTCGTGAATAATTCGCAAAATCTGCATCTGCGAGGCACTAACGATCTTCTACGATCGAAAACAGCAAGTACAAATGATAAATGAAGTATATCAGCCTTAGGGAAAAAATTGTCGTTAAATATGGCAAATGAGCGATTCGCTTCGAGGTTCGTTTTGAAAATTGAGGACGTTTTAAACTTTTCAAAAAAAAGTTCTGTTTTCCCCTCCAGTTGATAGATATGTCTCTGTAGAGCGTTTTCATATAGTACATCAAAAGTTCAACCCGTCTTTCTCTATCTCTTCTAGTTTTCGAGATATTTCGGTTTTTCTGAAATTCGTGAATAATTCGCAAAATCTGCATCTGCGAGGCACTAACGATCTTCTACTATCGAAATCAGCAAGTAGAAATGATAAATGAAGTATATCAGCCTTAAGGAAAAAATTGTCGAAAAATATCGCAAATGAGCGATTCGCTTCGAGGTTCGTTATGAAAATTGAGGACGTTTTGAACTTTTCAAAAAAAAGTTCTGTTTTCCCCTCCAGTGGATAGATATGTCTCTGTAGAGCGTTTTCATATAGTACATCAAAAGTTCAACCCGTTTTTCTCCATCTCTTCTAGTTTTCGAGATATTTCGGTTTTTCTGAAATTCGTGAATAATTCGCAAAATCTGCATCTGCGAGGCACTAACGATCTTCTACGATCGAAAACAGCAAGTAGAAATGATAAATGAAGTATATCAGCCTTAAGGAAAAAATTGTCGTTAAATATCGCAAATGAGCGATTTGCTTCGAGGTTCGTTTTGAAAATTTAGGACGTTCTGAACTTTCCAAAAAAAAGTTCTGTTATCCCCTCCAGTGGGTAGATATACCCTTGTAGAACGTTTTCATACAGTACATCAAAGGTTCAACCCGTTTTTCTCTATCTCTTCTAGTTTTCGAGATATTTCGGTTTTTCTGAAATTCATGAATAATTCGCAAAATCTGCATCTGCGAGGCACTAACGATCTTCTACGATCGAAAACAGCAAGTAGAAATGATAAATGAAGTATATCAGCCTTAGGGAAAAAATTGTCGTTAAATATCGCAAATGAGCGATTCGCTTCGAGGTTCGTTTTGAAAATTAAGGACGTTTTGAACTTTCCAAAAAAAAGTTCTGTTATCCCCTCCAGTGGGTAGATATACCGTTGTAGAGCGTTTTCATACAGTACATCAACAGTTCAACCCGTTTTTCCCTATCTCTTCTAGTTTTCGAGATATTTCGGTTTTTCTGAAATTCGTGAATAATTCGCAAAATCTGCATCTGCGAGGCACTAACGATCTTCTACGATCGAAAACAGCAAGTACAAATGATAAATGAAGTATATCAGCCTTAGGGAAAAAATTGTCGTTAAATATCGCAAATGAGCGATTCGCTTCGAGGTTCGTTATGAAAATTAAGGACGTTTTGAACTTTTCAAAAAAAAGTTCTTTTATCTCCTCCAGAGGGTAGATATAACCTTGTAGAGCGTTTTCATACAGTACATCAAAGGTTCAACCCGTCTTTCTCTATCTCTTCTAGTTTTCGAGATATTTCGGTTTTTCTGAAATTCGTGAATAATTCGCAAAATCTGCATCTGCGAGGCACTAACGATCTTCTACGATCGAAAACAGCAAGTAGAAATGATAAATGAAGTATATCAGCCTTAGGGAAAAAATTGTCGTTAAATATCGCAAATGAGCGATTCGCTTCGAGGTTCGTTATGAAAATTAAGGACGTTTTGAACTTTCCAAAAAAAAGTTCTGTTATCTCCTCCAGAGGGTAGATATACCCTTGTAGAGCGTTTTCATACAGTACATCAAAGGTTCAACCCGTTTTTCTCTATCTCTTCTAGTTTTCGAGATATTTCGGTTTTTCTGAAATTCGTGAATAATTCGCAAAATCTGCATCTGCGAGGCACTAACGATCTTCTACGATCGAAAACAGCAAGTACAAATGATAAATGAAGTATATCAGCCTTAGGGAAAAAATTGTCGTTAAATATCGCAAATGAGCGATTCGCTTCGAGGTTCGTTATGAAAATTAAGGACGTTTTGAACTTTCCAAAGAAAAGTTCTGTTATCTCCTCCAGAGGGTAGATATACCCTTGTAGAGCGTTTTCATACAGTACATCAAAGGTTCAACCCGTTTTTCTCTATCTCTTCTAGTTTTCGAGATATTTCGGTTTTTCTGAAATTCGTGAATAATTCGCAAAATCTGCATCTGCGAGGCACTAACGATCTTCTACGATCGAAAACAGCAAGTACAAATGATAAATGAAGTATATCAGCCTTAGGGAAAAAATTGTCGTTAAATATCGCAAATGAGCGATTCGCTTCGAGGTTCGTTATGAAAATTGAGGACGTTTTAAACTTTTCAAAAAAAAGTTCTGTTTTCCCCTCCAGTGGATAGATATGTTCCTGTAGAGCGTTTTGATATAGTACATCAAAAGTTCAACCCGTTTTTCACCATCTCTTCTAGTTTTCGAGATATTTCGGTTTTTCTGAAATTCATGAATAATTCGCAAAATCTGCATCTGCGAGGCACTAACGATCTTCTACGATCGAAAACAGCAAGTACAAATGATAAATGAAGTATATCAGCCTTAGGGAAAAAATTGTCGTTAAATATCGCAAATGAGCGATTCGCTTCGAGGTTCGTTTTTAAAATTGAGGACGTTTTAAACTTTTCAAAAAAAAGTTCTGTTTTCCCCTCCAGAGGGTAGATATACCCTTGTAGAGCGTTTTCATATAGTACATCAAAAGTTCAACCCGTTTTTCTCTATCTCTTCTAGTTTTCGAGATATTTCGGTTTTTCTGAAATTCGTGAATAATTCGCAAAATCTGCATCTGCGAGGCACTAACGATCTTCTACGATCGAAAACAGCAAGTAGAATTGATAAATGAAGTATATCAGCCTTAGGGAAAAAATTGTCGTTAAATATCGCAAATGAGCGATTCGCTTCGAGGTTCGTTTTGAAAATTAAGGACGTTTTGAACTTTCCAAAAAAAAGTTCTGTTATCCCCTCCAGTGGGTAGATATACCCTTGTAGAGCGTTTTCATACAGTACATCAACAGTTCAACCCGTTTTTCCCTATCTCTTCTAGTTTTCGAGATATTTCGGTTTTTCTGAAATTCGTGAATAATTCGCAAAATCTGCATCTGCGAGGCACTTCGTCCTTCTACGATCGAAAACAGCAAGTAGAATTTATAAATGAAGTATATCAGCCTTAAGGAAAAAATTGTCGTTAAATATCGTAAATGAGGGATTCGATTCGAGGTTCGTTTTGAGAATTAAGGACGTTTTGAACTTTTCAAAAAAAAAATCTTTTTTCCCCTCCAGTGGATAGATATGTCCCTGTAGAGCGTTTTGATATAGTACATCAAAAGTTCAACCCGTTTTTCTCCATCACTTGTAGTTTTCGAGATATTTCGGTTTTTCTGAAATTCATGAATAATTCGCAAAATCTGCATCTGCGAGGCACTAACGTCCTGTAACGATCGAAAACAGCAAGTAGAAATGATAAATGAACTATATCAGCCTTAAGGAAAAAATTGTCGTTAAATATCGTAAATGAGGGATTTGATGCGAGGTTCATTCGCCAGGAGCTGAAAACTCAATGGCGAAAATCGTCCTACTTTGACGGTCGAGGAGGACTACATCAGGCTTATTGGCTTGTATTTGCCTGAGGGTGGGAAATGAGTAGTTCCAATAGATTTGGCACATCTCACTCCCCACAACGGACTTTGTTCTTGAATGTATCATCGGAGTGCATCCGTTCAAGTTGACAAATAGGCCATCTGATGAGTAAGTTTTTAACCATTTCAGAAGAGATCCGCGAACGACAATGTGGGATAACTTCTGGATAAGAATAGCATGATTGACTTCATCGAAAGCCTTAGATCTGTGTAAACAGACCCTTCTCTAGCAGATACAATGAAGCTGGTATAGGTCATGAGGTTAGTGCTCGTTGATCGTCTATCTTGAAACCCGTTTTGATTTAAACTTATTTCATTAGCCAACATCGAACTGAGGAATCTATTAACCAAGCACTCAAACACCTTGGGAACAGGCGGAGAGAAAGTAGTAATATAGGCCTATAATTTTCGGTAAGTGCAGGATTACCCGATTTGAGAAGTCGTTTGACAAAGGAATTTTTCCAGTAGAATGGACAAATCCCATCTGACATAGTTATTACCCTAATAAGTACATTCCCGGCATGCCCCGACACTTCCGGAGGGCGCGCTGGATCATTTATCTCAGTAACCACTCCCAAAGCCGTGGGGTAAGTGACTATCGAGTCCGAAAATTATGTGCCCTGAGCAGGCGGAGTGAACCAAGGATGACGGTCTTCTATGCATTCGTCCAGCTAAGATTTATGCCATATTACGGCAAGCCGGTATGATTTTTGAGTTTGAGAGTAAGATGAGGGTAAACATGCATTCATCTATTTTATCGGTATGTAGTTCTTGAAATCAGACAAATCTCCTTGGTGGTGTTTAGCAATGCCCCTCGACAAACAAATCCAGAATATTCTGCTTTCCATCTAACCATGATGTTAGTGGGTGCTTGGAAATTTTTTCCATCAATAGTTATTTACCCCATTAAGGCCTGAACCAGCGAAGTTCTTGCCTCTGAGTTATCGGATTGCGCAGTTCATTGAGCTAAGGCTGACGAAGCCTTCTGCAGAAAGCTTCAAACTGCGCTAGGACTAGAGTATCTATGTAGAGTGGTTGCGGAAACTCATATATTTTCTTCAGACCCGAACAGCCGACAGCGGGTTATCCACAACACGTGGAGGCTCTTGGAATAAGCGAGAAAGATTTATTGCGGAACTTCATGTTTTCCGCTATGCTTCTGTCCGCCTCACTAGTGACTTTTTTACAGCCACCAGCATACGTATCCTATCAAGCAGTGCTGTTTGATGGTAAACAGCACGCCTTAATTTTGCGGCAATTCGCCGCGTGAGGAGCCTGTTATGGCCGTCACGTAGTCCACCACACACTGGATACGAGAAACATGTCTCGCCGACGTGATCTTAGCTTCCATCTTGTGAATGCGTCGCTCATGCCTCCCAATCAGAGGGGTGGTTTCCCTCCTCTCTGATTGATACAAAGTCTGAGCGGCGTCATACACGTGTTAGGCTCGAAGATCGCAAATTTCCTAGAGATGGAAATAAGCCATCCTCGTCACTGACTAACCTTGATATTTATGTTTTCAATCCCAAAGCTCGAGTGGAGATGGGGTGGGTAGAATAACGGTGGATATACTGAGTATTACGTAATGTTTATTAACGTTGGCCAGACTGTTACGTGAGACAAGTGGGAAATAGAATAAACCAGCCCTGGGGATTCCGAACTTTCGATTCGATCACGAACGAACGATCAACGATTCGAACTTCAGACGACAAGAAGTAATCGTCGGGTATTCTCGGTACTTGATGAAAATGGAGGTAACATGATCGTAGATCGTAGAAAATAAGAATAAAAGAAAAAATGAAGTAGCATTAAGGTATGTAATTGAATTTAAAATCCAGAATAAGTTTTTGGCACAGCAAACGGAAGATGAAAATTAGAAGTGAATTGAAAAAATGTGGACAAACCGGGATTCGAATTCAGGTCCTCTTGGTTTGATTGGAAATTTCCTGTAAATACCTACCTAAATGACATTCTTGGACGCTTCGATTGTAATAATTGATTCCCAATAAAATCGTCAGGTGATTTCGGTACTCGATCAGTCAACACAATAAAATCAACTTGGAACGGTAAGATGATGAATTAAACCGCATTAAATATAAAATTCTGAATTGAAAATTGACATATTCTCGATATTCCCAATATATTTTATTCAATCTGCTAGTGTTTTGTGATTTTAAATTTACATTATTAGTTGAAGGAGTCAAGAGTATTGATTCAACATTTTATTCTGTGAAGGAAATTAATTTCTTGAATGTTTTTTGGATTGAATTGGTCGTTACTTGATGGAAATCCATAGTATAAAGCACTAAGGTAAACGATTAAATTTCCACAAAACTTTATTAAATTCGCGACATGTTTCACTACACTGTAGTTTACCTTAGTGCTTTATTCTTGAATGTTTGTGTATGCGCTTAATTCTGGTACCCAGGCAAAGAATATCTACATATATTCTTTGCCTAAGGTTTCCTTTAATCTAAACAAAAGTAACAAGAGGAGAGGTATTGTACTGAAATTGCAAATGTATTAAATAAGTGCAAGTTTGTTACAACTTTCATATACCTACTCTGCAAGTTTGCTGTAAGAAATTTGTAATCACTGCGCATACCTGTAGGATGCTATAAAGTAAATGTTCTATTCAGAAAACATAAGCAAGTTATATTATAGGGGCAAGTTTTCATGATAGGTAGGTGTACCTCTACCAATTCCAATTAACGTTGAAAAGATAATCTTGACCGTTGTTTATTGTTTAAGAAGTCGAAATGCATTTACAGAAGATTTGGAAATTTCCGATTGTCTACAATTTCACTGAATTTTTTAGACAAATTACCTGACTATTTCTGTAATCATTCATCCGCTGTTTTTGGAGCATTTAAAAAATAAAGAAATTTATAATCACAATAGGTAGGTAACCTATACCATTGTTCAAATATTATTTAAACAATGCCTATACCTCTATATATAATACTTTTGAAGTAGCCTCTTATTTCATTGCAGTGTATAAATTATATTACTGGCATAAAATTTGATATTGCAGTAAACCGGGATAGGTACCTACCTACCTATACCTAACTAGGTACCTACATCCTATTCCTTGAACTCGTTAATAATTTAATTTAATTTTCCCAAAAAATATTGCATCAGTTGTAATGGTACCTTGAAATAATAATAAAAAAATTGTTAATATTTCCGTCAACCGGCTGTACCTTTACGAGCACAACCCTCAGAAATCTTAGAAAGAATTCCCCATTTTTTTCAACAGGGTAATCTATTCGCCACTTAGCTATGCCCTTTTCCCCATGAAATTCATTATCAACTCCCAGTAAACTTTTGGGTTGCTCTGAAAGCCATTCTGAATAAAAAATCCCTACTGCAGAAGTAGATCATAGGTAAATACGGGATAGAAACAAATACACAAACAATAATGACCACTAATAAAAAGAGCAACACATATATCAGACCAAGATAGATATACTGACGACAAGAAAATAGTTATCGTCAACTAATCGTAAAATGTAGGCAATTTGCAACACATTTACGACCGTCATATAGCCTCGGAATCATCAAAATCGTCTAGACGACACCACTGAGGCCTAATCATCACTTCGGAACTTTTCCTCAACTACTCCTCAAAATGTAGGCTATTTACAACACATATACGACCGGCGTATAGGCTCGGAATCGTCAAATTCGTGAAAACGACACGATTCATGCTCGATCGTGACTTCGGAATCCCGGCCCTCCGGCCCAGTTTATTAATAACTTCTTAACCTCAAATATTTGGTAACTACGATAAATAGAATATGACAACGAAAGTATCTCAAAGCACTATGTATGCATTCAACTGCTAAAGTGAATGCTGTAATAGAACATAGTCAGCAATATACGGTTACTGACGTATAATACCCTCCACCATACGTATGCTGAAAGGCTACATAGCAAGCATGCAAATAAAGTAAGTATTTCACACTAAATATGATATACACTACAAATCTTGTACCTTTATGCAGGTAATATCTTTTGTTTCAGAACAATCTACTTATACCACTATAAATGCTCATCAGTATCAGTGAATGCAACTAGGTGTAGTGCGATAAGGTGCAATATTCAGTATCCGAAGCTAATAAACAGAATAATAGTAAATGTAAGGCTTATCTGGTGTAGTCCTCGGTGGTTTTATGCAGGTGCTAGGCCAGGACCACTGAGAGTAGGGCTTCGTGGAGTCACTCGTGATAGGACTGGTTGGCTTCGATTTTCTGTGAATGGATGATTCGACAGTAGAAGTTGGCCAGCGAGGAAGTACTCAATCAAGGGGGGCCTTGTCCAAATGATTTGTACAGTGTCTTGAGATGGGTGGTGTCACTGAGCGGTACAGGAACAGAAGGAATCCGATAATAATAATAGAAGTCGGAGAGGTAGGACTATAAGAAGAAGGCCTGTGGAGAAGTATCAATTTCAGACATGTGAAGTAGGTAGGAAATGTTGTTTGTAGACAGTTAATAAACTACTGAATATTTTTCAGGTTTTTGAAACATACCTGTGATGATGTGCGGCCTTCGAATGATTTTGCTATGGTTAGCGGAAGAGGTAGAAATTCAGAATATGGAAGAAAACTGAATCCACAAGATATGAATAGCTGTAACACTAACAGATTTTAGTTTTTCTTTCAATTATTCTTGAAATCTTATCAGAAGAATGCGCAAAAGCGTACGTTTCAATTCCATGCACATGGAAAAAGAAATACCTTTTTTTCTGAATTTAACGGAGACAATTCTTGGGTTTTTTATGTTAGTTTTTTGTTACTTGGAAGGCGTAAGTTGGCAAAATTGGACCACAGATCACCGAATTCCAGAAGAGGAGTACAGTCTGAAGTTGGAGTATCCTCCATGGAATATGAGAGCCCATAAATTGAAATGGAAACAGAAGAAGACATCTGTTCTATAAATCATGGAGTAGAAGAAGAAAATATGAAGTGTGACAGTTCAAGAGGTTAGCTAATTATTGACATCAAAATAAACAAAAATGAACAAGACCAAACATGAGTCTATGAGGATTGAGGGGTATGAAAGGGTCATATTTTCCCACTTAAAGCAGAACCTGTCGATCCACCAGCGATCCAGGGGTCCCTCTCCCATAGCTGCCTAAAAGGTAGGTTATGAAAGTTGCTTGTTGAAGCATATTAGTGAAATATTTCTATTATTTTAGGGAACCGCTGATACTGGAGGTGCAATCCAATGTTGAGATAGCTCGAATATCATGTACAAGATCACTCAATAAATATTGTGTTTCTTCAGTTGATGCTTTTGAAACAAATATTTATAACTTATAAGAGGGTAAAGTTGAAATAAACCCGTAACACACGGCACAAATCACTTGCCAGAGGTCAGCCTCTTCCCAAAGGACATCGTGCATCTCCACCCACATCCACCCGTGCCAGTTGAGCATGGTGTTATGCGGGTTCTAATGCCTTCCTTTGGCGGTATGATGCTGGCCTTCTCTATAGCCAGAACGACAAGTGACAGATTCGAGGAGGAGCTCTGACATAGCCTCGAACCCGAAGATGAGATACATAATCCCTCAGGTTTTGGGCAGAAAAGGTAGCATGTCCTGGGTGTATCCCACACTACAGAGCATGCATTATTGCCATGTATCTTTTCTGGGCGTGCTCACTGCTCTCATAACAATGCAGAAGACCGTCCCTCAATTCATCCGTCCACTCACAAGCGTCCATTGTCGTTGCGGCCGTCATTATGTGGCAATCACACCACCTTGTTTTTGATCCCCATTTTGAGGAGGTCAGTTATGGGGCCTCTTCCTCGTCTGGTTGGAACCGAGTAGTTGGGTATACTGTGGGGTTAGCCTAGTGTACCCACGGCCGACATCAGAAGGAATGAGCATTCCCTCCAGGGTACGCCTTGGCTGCCGGTCCGGTTTTGCATCTGTTGCTCAGGAAAGTGGTGTCGCAACTCACCAAGGCCTTGGATGGTAGTTGGCCCCCCTGGTTATTCATCATTATTGTTCTTATTATTATAGTGAAGAAATTCCTAATGTCCACTTGAAAGTAATTACTTCAATATTACCCAATAAAAATAGCCTTCACTTTATGTTAAATAACTAAAAGACTACTATTCTGAAAAACAATCAAAAAATATTTTTCTAATATGAAGCTGGTCCATTCAAGACTTTGATTTAGGAAGGAGTGGAAAGTTTATCACACAATGATTCATTCTTCATATTTTTTTTTATTTTCACGCGCCTCTTTTCTAGTGAAATTAAATACTATATTTCAATAAACAATACATATAGTAATTATAAATAATGTTGAAAAAAATCATGTCCTTTCTCAACCTTCAAGCTGTTTATATAGTATTGGAACATAATCATCATACTCTGCCTGATAAACGTTTCCAGCTATAGGTTGTCCCAAATTATACTTAGCTGCAAACTTTCTGATAGAGAAGCCGCCACGGTTATCACCAGATCTGAAATAAAATGTAGATGTTACTTCTATAAATTATCAAATATAATACCCTAGAAATATGTTGCTCAATACAAATACAGCATCCACCATAAAGTATGCAACATATGAGAAAAAAGTGTATTATTGGAGCATTGGAATTTTTCTTTGGGCATTGTGCAAAAAGGCTATTGTTCCAAATTCCTGCTTGGAGAAAATCTCGTTTGATCTGTTCGACTACTTCTTGTAAATAACACTCTGTGTAGTCATTGATGTTCTGAAGGTTTATCGCTCAATCATATGGTAAAATAACAAGTTGTTGCAACAGATCATGACAATCACTATCAATATGAGAGATGCATGATAGATAGAAAAATAAATTTATTTCTCACAACAATGACAGCAAAAACATACATATTTACAAGTCAAAGTCAGTTCCTAAGAACATTTGAGATATCCGTAAAGAAAAAAAAATGTTATCACACATTATACGGAATAATAATGAAAAAATTACAAACCTCGGTAACTATGAGAACAGTAATCTTGGAAGGAAGGTAATATTTTTATAATATATACACATTCATGCATAAGCTCTATAGATAAACGAAATTTGTTGAGAATGATCAATTGTTAATTAGTTCTAAACGTGAAAAGTATTGTGGATTATTAGAGAAAAATTCTTCCAAGGTATAATAAACATATGTGATATTTTGAAATGGTTCAGTTAACAGTTTTGTAATAGTGACATTGGAAGGTGATTTACAGAGTTGATGCCACATACAATCAATTTCACAAAATGACAACCAGACGTTGCCAATGCCACTAATTTTTGAAACTGTGTCGCAACCAGTTACAGAATGAACGGCCAAAAATGTCTGCAAATTTTTGCTGAAACTATGGAACAAATCTCAAGAATTGGAATAAATTTCCTGTATTTTCCACAACTATACTCATTTCCTAGTATTTCAATATCTTGAATTAGTAAAAATAGTGATATAACCGTTACATCCGAGTCCACAGTTTGTTTTAAGATGAAAGTGGATGTTAGTATGTTTGCGTATAGCATAATGGGAAGGAGTAAGTAGTGTAGAAATTATTCAAATGTTTTTTGATTAAGCATACTGTTTCTAGAATGAAAATCGCGAAAACAGTGTGTATTTTAAGGGATACAAACAATGTTTTTTTCAGGGAACACGTGTCTTTGCTGTAGATAAATATCTGATTGCCCGTTTTTGTAGTATCATGGTGCTTTGCATGAGATTGTTATTGGATACTCCCCAAAATGGAATTCCGTATCTTAGGTAGGACTCTATTGAGGCATAGTAGGTTGATTTTGCTACTGAAAATCTAAGCTCTTTAGTTACAAGTTTCACAGCAATACATCCAGAAGTTAAATTCTTATTTAAGCTGCAAACATGTTCAAATTTCAATTTAGTGTCGATAAATATACCCAGAATTTAGTGTTATCACAGCTCTCGATATAACCGTTATCCAATTTTATGTTGTTAGTTCACACCTGAAAGATATGTTGGTTTTTGTTACATTCAAAATGAGACGATTTGAATTACACTTAAAGCTTTCATGTCAGTATCAATTTTTTCTTGCAGAGAATTAACGTTTTTGTTTTGCCATGAAATGGTTGTGTCATCGGCAAAAACTGTAAATTTTTCTGTTGCCAAGGAGATCATTGAAGTATAACAAAAATATTGTGGGACCCAATATGCATCCATGAGGTTCGCCACAATTTACAGGTGCCCTATCTGAGAAGGTTGCAGTTTTTAATATTTGGAAACAATCCGTTGGATAAGACTTTAATTAACTCTTAACTGAGATATGGAAAATGTGGCGCATTGGTTGCCAAAAGTGAAATTTTTATTGGCTGTTCCACTCCACTATTTGAATTAAATATAAAATCAACATCTCAAAAAATTTTATAACTAGGTCCGAATATCGCCAAAATTTTCAGCTTGATAACTAGCGGTTTACAATTTTCAGGCAACAGGCTCCACACATACAGACCCCATGTTACTTATCTTTTCTCAACATTTTGAGCATTTTGAATATTTTAAAATTTTTAATAAATTTGTTGAACATATTTTTTTTCATCAAAACAATTACCTTTACTGCTTTTAAATCCATAATCTTTTTTAAATTAATTCTTACTTTTTCTATTCAAAATTTTAGAACTATCAATTATCAAAATGAGTAAAATGGACCTTTCCATGAGAAAACACTGTAATTAGAAAGTATATATGCTAATATCACTTGGGATTTTTTATTTATTTTATCTGACCACCAGTTTTTCTATAATTTGAAAAAAGGGGTTTCGTGACGTCACGTTCATCAAAATTAAACTTGACAACGTCAAGTTGTACATCATGGAATCTCAAATTATTATTATTATTAAATAAAAAAAGTAGAGTGGCTCTTGTTGATAAACAGACATTTTGGACTATTACAATCGATTAAAACGAGTTTTGCAATTAATTTTTTGTAAATAAATGTAAAGGTCCATTGACAAATGACAAGCAGTTTCTGAATCTACCAAGGTAAAAGTAAGGTTACTCTGGTGACAGATAAGTCACTTTCAGGAACTTCTTTGTTCTGCTCCCCCCTTCATCATGACAATTGAAAAGTTACTCAAAACTAATATGTAACAAAATTACATAAACATATTTCCTCACCTATTAGTCAATCTTTTCTCATCAAAGTTCAGTTTTTCGTTTTGCTTGTATACTAAAAACACATATCTGTGAAGTCCCGTGTTCGGTGGTGGTCCGGAACCTATATAGTCAGAAAGAACTTCTCCCTTCTCAACATCACCCCCAGGTACATTTCCAACGAGCCAATGGTGCCATTCACGGAACTTGGGTTCTTTTCGACTTGGAGCATCTGGATCTGAGAAATAAAAAAAATATAGTTCACTCAAAAATACTGTTGTTAACAACAAATATAATTTTATAATGGATTTCCTTGCCATAGGGGATAATCCTGACTGATTGACTATGAATAATAATTAGAACCAACACAATGATTAAATAAATCAGCAAAATTAATAATTACCACAATGGTTTTGGTTTGGTAATGAAATCACATTATTAAAAACAATAAATGATTGAAACAGTATATACTTATATAAAATCTAACACCACTACAGTAGTTTCTACTTTTCTTAACTTGAAGATTATATTTGTTTTTAAGGGTCTATTTATTTTTAAAAACCCTTTGAGTACAGCGTTGAAATATTCCAAGGTGGAATATTTTTGATTCAGGTAATTCGTTGAAATTGTACGTGGAAACCTTGACTTTATGTTACTTCTGAAAGCAGTTCTGTTTATATGTATATTATTCAAATTTCTGGTATTGTAATTATGGTTTTTTTCTGTTCAGTTCAAAATATTCTGAAATAGTAGATTCTACTTTCAACTGACAACCAATTTAAACAACTCTGCATACTTTTTATAGGAATAAGACCAAACCAAACCAAGTTAAAAAAACATTTATCACATTTGGAATCGATTTCTGACACAAATAAAGGTAAACGATGATTAGGGTAGTAATGATAATAATTTCAAAACTGGTAGTTGATATATCCAATGATTGTGAAGACAGAACTGATTTTCCCACATTTTCTAGAAATTTTGAAGACAACGCACGGAAATTAAAATTTTTTTTTACTAATAAGGACTTTGGACATTATAATAATTTAATATGATAATAACCTATCCCTGCATTGATGAAGACCAATGAACAGGACATCAGTCTGAATGTGCACACCCAAAATCAAACAATTCTGCTATTTGTACACAACAAACACTCGCAATAGTGTCCTTGAGGAACACTGCACAAGTATATATCTGATATAACTGAATATCCGTCGCAGTATCAGGCAGGGAAGTACTTGTTCTCTAACAGATACTTTATTGTAGAGCAGGAGTGAAAAAAAGGAGTAATTCGACATAGTCTAAACTTAATGAGTGAATTTTCTTTCTTTTCTTCAAAACTATCATGTCAAACTAGAGTTCTTTTGGATCATGAAGTTTTGAGTTATCTACATACTGTTTTCAACTTTTATAGACAATAATCAAATAAATCAGCCAAATCAACATAATTAGGCACAGAGTCAACATTAGTGCTACTGTACCATGTGGTTACATGTTGCCCCACTCTGAACATGTTCAGAAGAATTTTCATGTTTCAACATCAATTCCCATCACTGAAAGATCAAGGCTGAATTCACCTGCTGAAATGGGGTTAGAGTATAAACAGAATATCACATGTTTTCCAAATCATTCAGTAATAGCATGACTTGCACTTGCTTGGTAAATGGTATAACAACCCATTTGGATTTTTGTTCAATGTAATCAATTCATATTAGTTTCCACCAACAGTATGCTTTTTTTCAGGACAAATGACTTGTGTACAACCATTAAAAAGTAATACTGGATAAACAATATGAATATGAATAACCATTTTAATCATTTCTAGGGTTGTATAGATATTGGTGAACATACCTGTCATGCAAACAGTATAAAATGAGCTCTTGTCAGCTTCCCATTTGATGGTTGGAACATCCTTGACTTGTGTTGGGGTCAATACATTTCCGAGATCCACTTTAACACCACTGGGATATGAGACCTAACCCGATAGATCAATAAAATTAGTATGTGGTGCCATGATGAGGGGACACTATTTCAATTGCATTTACTAAACATGCTATTTGCCACAGTTTATATATTAACATACCTCAACCACCTGTTCAGGAGCAACATCGATTACATCTGGAACAACACCGTGCTTCTCCATACCCTTCACAACTGTAGAGAAAAAACGAGTGTTGAACACTGGTCTCCTTAATGCAAACATTCTAAAAGTAGTAATTTCAAAAAAAAAAAAACTTATGTAAATCAAAATTAAATTAGTAATAATTCATTAAATTTAACAAAAATTTCACGTTGATTTCAAAATTTGAACAAATGCCTATGCGTGTAACAAGATTCCTAACGAGTTTGCAAATGAACTCATTAGTAATCACACAAATAATCCAACCAATTTTGTTATTTAATTTTCATATAGTAACAATTATCATACCATCATTCTCTTAAAATGCAACTCATTAGGTTATTTAGTAGGCGTCAGTATCCGAGTGAATGTGCGTTGAGACTTTTTAAACTTTCGAAATTTGCGTTTTTCAAGTTGAAAACACGGACAGTACAGAATACAGGCAAAATCATCCAATAAAGAAAAATATGCAAAAAACTGGATCAAATAAGTACTACAATTACTATTAATGCTATAGAAGAACTAAATAAGACAAAATAAATTTGGAAAATCAGAAAATACGAATTTCCTAAAAAAACCCGAACGACATTACTTTACTTTTGGGTTAATGTTTAAAAGCTGAAGTATAATATGAATATTAAAACAAAATGCAATATACCTGCTTCTTTTTTCCTTTCTCAAAATCAAATCCTACCCAACTCAGCACCTTTTAACTAAAGATAATTAATTATAATGATTTATACCTAATAACCTAATATACGTTTTGTCGCTTGTGGACCTTGTCACTTGTGACTTGTGGCTTCTTATTTCTGATGTTTTCAAAAAAATTCAAGTCCTCGCACGTATAGATCATGCGCAGTTGCTAAAAAGAATACACCAATATTCAAATTCGATATTTTTTTTTTCAGCTGAGCATAGCATGATCCTGACGTCGGATGACTTGTATTTTTCGAAACCAGAACATACAAACCTCATAATTATTGATAACGATAATATATAAAATAGTTAAGCTGTTTTTTGGCGTGAACCGCATTCAATAATGTTCTAAAAACTTATTCAATTTACGTCATAGATTTGACTATGTGTCAGAATATTGCATTAGGTTTAAAAACATTCCGTCCATGACGTCGATATCTCAACGCTAAAACGCAAAGTTTATAAAACGGACAAAATACTTTTTAAAAAGTGATACGCCAAAAAACAGCTTTAATTTTATCTTTTATCAGTGGTCACCTGGACCACAAAACAAATGTCTGTTTCATGACGACCAGTCACAGAATCACAGATCACTGAAAAAAGTTATCACAGTCATTAATATATGTGTTTTGTGGTTAAGGTGATGTGACTTGTGATTTCTGCCTTCAGACTGTGGCACATCTCTGTATTGTGAATTGTGAGGGAAGATGATCTGGAGTTTACCTGAATTTGTCAATGTTATATAACATATTTTAAACTTGAATGTCAAAGACTATTTTGAATATATAATTATATATCAGAGTTAGAATCTGAACACAGACGTCACAGACACAAGTTTTCCAGTTGAAATTGGTCAATATTTCACCCCCACCCTCCCACCTGACAACTTTTCTGAATGGTTCATGTGAAGTCTGGTCAGAAAAATTCTTGTCCATTCTTGGTTTTTTACAATCGAGGTAATTATGTTTCTCAGTACTCAGTAGCAAGTTTGATATCGAAGCGAGAAAGGTCTTAAATATAGCCGCTTTCCAATTGCCACAGAGAGTAGCTCCGAGGAGCTCCAGATAGCTCCTGAAGTAATTTGACAGATCACCACAAATTATGTTCCAATTAAAACCCATTTATAAAGTCAGGTGCGGTTCACTTCAGGTTCAGTTCAGGGGTAACAGTCTCCACTAGGGGCTACTTAGCTACTACCCCTGGCAATTGGAAAGCAGCTTATATATCTCAGTTGTGTAGAGGGCTTGTTGTCAACATGTTGAACTTTTGAAGTGCTTAATTTGTCAACATTTATTTCGACCTTGGTCGTTGTGGGTTCGTGCTCGGTGTGAACGAAAGTAATTACATCATTACCCAGTCAACACTGGGCAAACATCCACATCTCAGGAATGTCAATATCGTCAATGATGGGATTTAGATGTCCTTGTGATATCATATCGTTGACATTCCTGCGATATTACACCGCGACATCCCTTAGATATCAAAATCAATAATAGCTGGATATACATGTCTCTGCGAGGTCATATTGTTGTCATTACTGCGATATCATACTGCAACATCTCTGTGATATCTAAATTAGTGGTAGCAGGATTTAGATGTCCCTGCGATGTCAAATTGTTACTTGCCATAGACGTCATACTGCGACATCATTTAGACATCAAATTCTATACTTAGATATTTTTGCTACTATATTTTTATTGAGATATCTCCAGATCAGGTGATAATAGAACTTTCACACATTCAATTGACTGCCGATTACATGGACGCCATCTGTCCTCCACCACGGACGAAAGGCAAATCCTCAATAGAGATTTCTAATGGCTTTGGACATCCAAATAAAAAGAGACGAAAGTTCTTAATTTTTCCACCCTTGTTGTCAGGGGCGCGCTCTGTGATTGGTTACCATAATGGCGGGGAGTTTGAATAACATGACAGCTACAGTTGAAAATGACATTTATACTCCCTGACCTTATAGTAACCAATTACAGAGTACATCCCCTGGCAACAAGGACGGTAAAATCAAGAACTTTCGTCTCTTTTTATTAGGGTGTCCAAAGCCGTTAGAAATCTCTATTTGTGTTAAATGTTTATTTTGAATTAACGCGGTAAGTTGGCAACACAAGATCGTAGGCAATGTTGGCCAACCTGAAAGTGGGACGCGACCACGCGAGGGCGTCATCGGCTGTTACCATATTTATTTCTAGTTCTTTGGTTTTTGTATCTATGCATTGATCGAAGATCAAAGCTTTGTTGCTTTGAATGCTTTGCATACCGTTCATGTTCTGATATTTCCGACTGGAGCTGATCACATTTGCAAATTTTAGTGCCCATAAACTGAGTGTGAAAAGTGAGTATCGTTGTATAATTTTTACCGTTATCGAGATACCAATGGTGGCATGACCTAAAAAATACGACCTGTATATTTGAAATCAGAAAGTTTAGAGCTGTTCAATGGTGCCAAATTATACTAAGTATTCCATTACTGTCCGGATTATTCCATGTCTCACTACTATCTGGCATGGTATCTTTCAGTGGTCTCATATTGTTTTATTGATTTCCAGATGTGGTGATGAGCCGTCACGGAGAGAACGAAAAAAATGTGGAAGCAGCCAGTTCCAATTGGTTCAGGCATGCCAAAGAAAGGCTTGACAGGAAAAGGAACCAATGCAATTGACTTTTAGTTTTTTAATTAATATATTTTTAATTTTGTACTTTGTTATAATGTTTTGCCAGAATAATTTAATTTTTTGAAGAATTTTTTTATTAATATTTTTGTTTTATTTTTTTCATATTGCGAAAATATATTTTCTTTTCCTATCTGTTGTTATTGTCTGGAAATCGCATAGACGTTGACGTCTCTTGCATATAAAGGCGGATTTACCGTATTTATAATGCACAATTTAATGCATATATATGCATAATTTTAAAGTACAGTTTATAATATTTCAGTACTCAGATTCATTTACCAATTATAAATTATGAAACGGGTAAATGGTTTCATATGAATCTGAGAATTGAAATTTTATGAATTTTACATTAAAATTACGCATATGCATTAAATTGTGCATTATGAATCCGATAAATCTGCCTTTACAGTGAAGAAATCGCTGCTATGTCGCTCTGTTACATCCCTGATACGTTATCAGGAGGCATCTTTGCGGCGTCTCAGAACTACATCGCAAAGACGTCTCGGAACTACATCGAACAGACGTCGCCAGCATGTATCGTGAGTGTGACAAAAGTGAGTCGCTGGGACGTCTGTGTGACGTAACAATGCAGCAATATCTTAGAGATGTATCCGTGTTTGCTGGGTAATGGCGTTTTCGCCACGACCATAACGACCGTGATAGTCATGTGGAGTATGTTGATCGTTGTGAGCGCTTAGTGGAACGCACCCTCTATATATTATGATTTCTACGATTGTTGTTGTTGTTGTTTTTTTTAATTTTTTTTTTTCCGTTAACCAGCTGTCATCCCCCTACGAACGACAGACAGCCTTCAGAAGTCGAAACTTGTGCGAGCCAAAGACTAACGAGGTCTTACCTTTTAACGCATGATTCCTAGCACGAGACCAGTGACAATTTTGGGAATCGAACCCACGTCCCTCTGATTGATAGACTAGCGCTCTACCATCATGACCACGATGATGGACGACTTTTTTAATTAATCGATGAATGAGCATTTCTTGCTGTCATTTTCCATTAGTTGAGTAAAGGCTGAAACGCAATGGAAGTTTTATGTTTTTAGTTTCAATTTTCATAATTTTTGATTTCTTTTTAACGCGAAACTATCGCATTGCCATTATTATTCTGCATACGCCTCATAAACAATCTTGCTGGTAAAATTCAAGCTTTATTTTTCAATTCTGTTTTGCATCCTGTTTTATTTGTGAAATCGATATCCAAAATCCCAAAACTTAAAACAGGACATATTACATAAAACAATGCTCATCGATGAATTTAAAAACTTGCCCGATGATGATGCCAACCGCGAATCATGAGTAGTTGGTAACTCTGGATACGTCAAAATACGTCACAAAACACGATTCATCCTCACGCCACGCCCATTTCAGAGTTTATCAGTTTTCAGTTTACTGTCAAAAATTTTGCCAACGGTTATGAATGTTATGAGTTATGAAACTATTTAATTTCATGTTTTTTTGAATATATGGATTCTTTTTTTGGATAACGAATATGGGGTTCTCTAAACATTCCAGTGTGTTGTGTTTCTGGTCATTATTATTTTTCCTAAGCAGTAAGTGTAAAATTGAAGCCCTATTCATTTCCATAAATGATTTTTATTTTCAGTAATATCAGAATGTTCAAGTTACAATTGCTCCATTCCTGTTATTGTAAGAGGTGCATGGTTTTCTTGGGAGAATGGTCGAAACACACTAACCGAAATGGATGCAACATCAATGACTCATAGGGGAGAGTGTGTTGACATTAAGGATTCATTTCATGTGAATTATACAATGGTATTTAAAAAAGATTCGTGCTATAGATGTGTCAAACTCATTGTAAGGACTGTTAATATTTTGGAAAAGATTGAGAGTAAGTGAAGACTAATTGGGATACACTGTCACGTTTTCACATGCACTGATTTTTCCAAATCGTTTGACAATACTGCAGAATTTCAATAGTAAAGTAATGAATAACTTTCAGCTCCTTGCATTAATTTGCCTGAACATGAAGCTACAGTTCAGAACGTTTGTAGAGGAATGGACCCCCATCAGCAACTGATTACTTTATTTTCTGAAAATTATGTACCAGTGAATTGTCGTTCATCGCTTGAAGGAGTATGGAACTTTGCTTATCAAAATCGTTTTAAATTCACTGGTGAATGCAGGAATCCAGATGCTCAGATACGATCATGTCAAACTGCAGGATCACAATTTTTGATTACAAATCAAAAGTTCAATATAACCTACAAAAAATGTGATGGTATGACGGGAACTTTTGATGGAGGTATGGAGTTTGTGTTCACTTTTAATTACCCACCATTTTACGTTAATTTTTATGGTTTCAAATACTTTGAAGTTTCCTTGATATTATTAATTATATATTTATATATTATTAATTCAATATTTCAATACGTTAATACTAACACACTTTGAAAAAACTTACTAAGATAACTGTGTAAATGATTAGTTGTTAATTTTTTTGTAGTTGTTGAATATAGTTGTTTGGGAGACTGGTTTGTTGATAAAAATCATTATTTTGCCGTCGCCAATACTAAAGAATCACGAAAAGATGAAAAATACCGATGTTTCCTCAAAAACAGAGATGATGATTTGTATATTGGAGTTTCAATAACTGCTGAATGTAATACACTGAAAACAGTAGAAAAAAGTCCGGAGAGATTACATATTATCCCAGGTAAATGGTATGAACTTGATAAATCTGGTCCATCAAAATATACCTATATTTTTCTCTCAAATTTGATTAGTTTTCAATCCTCTACTTAACAATTTTTAGTGAAAGCCGAGGTAGTTGAAGCAGGTTGTCGGCTACCTCAAAACTTCACAGGAGAATGGATCAACACTGCAAATATTGATGCTGATATTTTCATAAACGAAACACATATCATCGAAACATGGTATCCTGATGAAGGACGATATAGAAAAACAATTTATGTTTGTCGTGAACAGCGAGATAGTCGAGTGATGATGGCAAGATTGACTGTTGATGGATGGTAAGTTCTTTTAAAATTTAAAATTAAATAAAGAAGTAAGCACTATTACTATTATAGGGTGATTGTTTTTAGTCATAAGGAATGATCCTCTAGTTGGAATTACAGCAGTAGTTATATATATCAGTTATTTGTAATCTGAAAAAAAATTATATTTTTAAAGATAATTCAAAAGGCAATTGTTCGAGGTCCTACAGCTTTGAATGTACACAGGTATATAAACAAAAAAAAAGAGTCTGGTAAAATATAAAAAATACAATTTCGTCAATTCAATTTCACTATAAGCTGGCAAGTATCTGCAGTTTTTCGAGTAAGGTGTGTTCTGGGTGGTTCTAATCTGGTGGCAATATTTTTTTTTTTTGCCTTATATTTTATTAAGAATAGTAATCTCCAACAGACCTGTAATTAGCATCAAATCCGTGAGTGAGAGCGAAGTTATAACAGCCTTAAAAAAGTTGAAGGACAAACTCACCTGTGTATACAATAGAATTCCAAGCTTCTTAGTCAAAGATTGTGCTCATACCCTAGCCAAACCACTCGGAATCATCTTCAATACTGCATTAAAAACAAACACTTTTCCACAGATTTGGAAAAAAAGTAAAGTTATTCCCATTTTTAAAACAGGCGAGATAAACGACATGAAGAACTTTCGACCCATCACTTTATTGTGTAACTTTGCGAAGGGCTTTGAGATATGTATCTACAATAGAATATGTCCTAAAGTACAAAATATAATAATTCCTGAACAACATGGCTTTATCGCAAAAAAATCTACTGTAACCAATCTAATAATATTTACTCAAACGATAAGTTGTGCTTTAGAAAATCAGCTACAGGTAGACACGATATATACAGATTTCTCAAAGGCCTTCGACAAGTTGGACCACAACATACTCATTTCCAAACTCAATAAAATCGGTTTTGATTCAAACCTATTAAAATTCTTTTATTCCTATCTTAAGAATCGGTCTCAATTTGTTGAATATAGAGGACATAAATTTGATGAATACAATGCCATCAGTGGCGCTCCACAGGGGAGCAACCTAGCTCCCCTTCTATTCTCATTGTTTATTAATGACATAGGAATGAGTATAGATAGTGAAATCCTATTATTTGCTGATGATCTGAAAGTTTTTCGTGTTATAGAGTCACCAAATGACAGTCAAATACTACAAAATGATCTGAATAAATTAGCTCTCTGGTGCTCCTCAAACAATCTTCCTCTCAACTTAAGCAAATGTAAATATACCACCTTTTGTAACAAACTTACCACTCTTGACCATGTTTATTCAATAAATGATCATCTACTTGAAATAACAGAAAACTGCAAAGACTTGGGAGTATTCTTTGATACCAAACTCTCATTTGCACTTCACATAGAGAAAAGTGTAACTGCTGCGAAAAGAATGTTAGGGCTTATATTCAGAAATTGTAAAGATTTCAAGAACATGGATAGTTTTATAACTTTATTCAACTCATTTGTTAGATCCCGTCTTGAATATGGATGTCTTATCTGGTCACCCATATACACTACACACATTCGCTTGAATCGGTCCAACGACGGTTTATGAAATATGTCAGCTACAAACTAGATAATGTCTACCCCAGTCAGGGAATAGATAATAATATATTATTACAGCGTTCTCATTTTCTATCTCTTGAAGACAGAAGAACTTATTATTCTTGTGTATTCATATACAAACTAGTAAACAATTTGTTAACTCACCCGAACTACTATCTCAACTTGATTTTCATGTGCCAAGAATCAATGGTAGAAATAAACAATGTTTTTACCTTCCAACACCAAGAACCAATATACTACTCAAATCTCCCTTATTTGCAATGTGTCATAAATTAAATCAAATCTGTCAGAAAGTAGACATATATGCAACACCATTGAATATTTTCAAAAAAAAGATAAAAAACATCATGTTTATCAACAAACACCTATTTGATATATTTTTATTTCCTAATATTCCATGAATATAATATTTTTACAATATTGTTATGTTTCATAAATTGAACTTTGTAATTTATTTTTCTCTTTTTAATATTCTATGAATATTACTATATATATTTCCTATATTTAACAATTTCACCCGAAAATTGTATACTGTGCCCTGTAATTGGGCCTAGTACCTGTTTGGACAATAAAACCTTTTTTTTTTTTTTTTTTTTTTTTTCCAGCCAAAAGGATTACATTTGCTTTGACTTCGTGCCGCAACACCACAATGTAATTCGTTATAGAAGAGGTGTGGCTGTCATTAAATCGGAATTCAGTACAGTGTGCTCATGGGTTCAATTCCAAAATAAAGAAAAATGGAAGTACGATCTTTATCTGAGAAAAAATCCGGTACCCATCAAATGTCCAGTTGCAGGGAAATTCAATTTTACACAAAAAGGAGATGTACCATTCGAAACTAGGTCAGTTCTTAAAATCAGATTTTTTTCATAATCTTGTTCTGTTACTACTGTGAGACTCCATAATCAAAAGCTCTAATCACAAAATCCACCTGCTGGCTCTTCCTAACTATTGAATTTTAAATGTACCTGGATGGCATTGCTCTGCTTTATTTTTATACTAATTTTTTTCCAGAATTCTTGGCGGAGTAACATTGAGTCCTCGTCCCAATATATACTGTAAACAGAACATATCAGACTTTGCCGTTTGCGATTCAGAGCAAAAAGAAATTGCCATTGATGAAAATTACTGCCTTTCTGTTGATCATCTTGGTAGACCTGTAGATATATACAGTAAGTAATGACAAGGAGAGTTAGTTGTGTTTGGAGAATCCTCATCTCAAAAACCGGCGTCAAACTATGACACAGACATTCTAAGAAATATTGAAAATGATTTTATTAATGCTTCTTTTTAAAATTTTCCATACATGTATCTTTTAGGTGATCCTGACTATAAAATGAAATGTATCGGTTTTTGGAAGGAGAATTTAAAATCGTATTTGATAACTTACGATGAACTAGATCCATTTTCCAAATATCGTTGCTGGGTGTACCAGAGAGCCGATCTGAACAGAGTTTTGATGTCGCAAGGTAAAATTCATTTATATTCCTTTATAAAAAATGTATAATAATTGTTATTTATAAAGTGCTGTATATGAATATATCAGATCTATCAAAACTATCTTTTGTGGTCGCGGAAGAACATATGAAAGTGTTAATATTGGAGACACGCTTACATAATATACAAGCATCAAACTGAAAATATCATGAAAAACTTCTGTATAAGATAAAACCTTCAAGTCCTCTTAAAGAAGCCATTTTTTTCAACTGTATGATTTTCATTTGTGTTGATTAAAAATATGTTGAACTTTATAAATATTCACAGCCATTGGTCCATTCTGCGACCTAAAGCAAGACGTTTATTCATGGAACTATACAGAGGGAGCCTCAGTTGCCATTGAAATGCAGGAGTATGAAAGAGAACGTAAGTTATATTTATATAAGTTACAAAACATTCAGAGGCAGAACTTATAACTTTATTATTAAGAATCATAAGCATGAAAATAAGTAAACATTCCTTAGTTCTTTCTAATTACCTCTAAGATTCCATACTTCATATTTAAATGAAAACTGCCATAATTTATTTATAAGGAAGATACATTGAATATGAATATCACGTTTCAACAATTTCAAAATGAATAAAACAACAAATTTAACAACTTTACAATGTATATATTGATGAACATCAGTGTGAAGGGTAAATTTTGTTTGAGTTTTTTCGAGAAAATACTTGCTGACTTTGATTTTTATATTTTCTGAAAGTATTTTGTTGGTTTCTATTAAACTAGATGCGTACCTAGAAACGTACCTTAGCCAAAGTTTAGGTTTGTGTTTAGCTTCTTTTATGGCCAGACTTTCGAACCATTCCATGTATGCGTTGGCAATTACCGGTGATAATGGGGAGCCCATGGGGATTCCGACAATTTAGAAGTAGAGGCGATCTTTTTCCTGAAAGTAGGAATTGCGGAGGCATAGTCATGAATTTTTATTGTCTTTTAAATACTAAATTTTTTGTTTTATTTGTCTGCTTGCATAAAAATTTTGCTATTTCAAATTTTATCGGTGGTCGGTGGATCAGCGGTCTAATGCACAGGCCGTTCGAAACTCCATCATAGCGATAGTCGGTTCGAATCCGATGTAGGTACGAGAATTTTTCTCAACTACTTTATATCGGATCGATAGGCGGCCGCATGCCTTGTTGAAAAGCAAGTGTATTGTGAGTTTTCTAGATGCCAATCTCGTCTAGTGCTAGCTTGGAGTGCACACCGATCACCCGAGGTGGTGCTGTAGGTTTTCCGGGTTTTCCTACAGCTGAAAAGTGAATACATCACCTAAATCATCAGTAAGTCGCCCCGGAGCGCCACGGCAAATAATAATAATAGCCGTCCTCTACCCGCACAGGCTATGCCTTTGGGTACACTCAACGAGTGTTTATGAGGAAGTATTATTATTATTATTATTATCGTAAAATTTTCAGTTTCTATCTATATCATTCAAAACAAGGCGTTTGTTTTTAATTGTTTTATTATTCAAATGATAAATTTCACTTTTTAAGTTTTTAGTACAAGATGATCATATTTGAGAAATGGTTTCCTAAAACTGTTTATAGAAAAGAGCATCTGATATTTTATTCAAGAACCAAAATTAAATAATAAAAATCACGTTTATAATACCACGTTCAAAAATGAAAGAACAGGAATCAGAGTAAACCAAACAGACAAAAAAAAATTATTGCTCCTTATGTTTATGATTTAGTACCTGACAATAAAAGCCATCACATCGATTTTCTCATATAAAAAGAATCTGAAAATTTGTATATTGGAATGCCCAGAAATAATTTTTCATAATATAGTGAAAATATAAATTTCTGTTTCAATACTAACTAGTAAAGTACCACAAAGAATGTTTTATTATATCATAATTAAATAAAAAAAGAATCCAATGAATATCCCAATTCACCCTTACTTTGTAGGATTGTTTTATTATCATTTTATTATCATTGCCATCATTTTATAATTCTTCTCAAATTTTCATTTTATCATTACATATTTAGTTTTTCCTTACTGTTTTGAAGTTTTGGATTTATGGATTTTTTTGCATTCTATTATACAGTTGGCAAGTACTTCAAATGCTGGTATATCACTGATAGAAATAGTTTTAAAATAAAAACGCGGAATTTATTTTTGTCCAGAATTTTTAAAACTTTTTTATTATCGGTAAGTTTTTACAGCCTTTGCTATAATGACTGATGTGTTTTTTTGTATGTGAGTTCTTAAATTGAAGAAAACTCTATTTCTTTATCGCAATTCATTTTGACATCTTCCGGGCTCTGTATGGTATTATTCTTGGTATGTTTTTTATATTTAAATTTTTCATATCTAATAATATATGATAAAACAATGGTAACATCTCTATTCAATTAGGTATTAGGTATACAGTCTATTGAAAATTTGTTACGACGTGACCTATTATAAATGTATAACAATTTTAAATACTTCAAATGAAGCCGAAATATTTGCTTTCAAAAACTAATGAATAACAGTGTAAAATACAAATGTTCAACTTATCATTCCAGTAAAACTGCCTCTTTCTGTAATTTTTTAAATAGATGAATGGTTCCGAATAAAAAATAACCACATTAATTATTTCTATTTCAGGTGATCAGTGCCCTATGTACTTTGATGATGGTAGTAATCCATGGTTGCACTCTGATAATGAGATTCAGGTGTTTGACTTTGGATATTTTCGCAGTAGTACTTCACATCCAGTCTGGACAGCTGGTTTGATTTTCACTGTTCCCATCTGGTTGCTTGTTTATGTTGGGTTATGACACTAATCAGTTATAATTCTTACCATGTAAATGAGACTGAGTACTATGAGCCAAGTGACTATAACACTTGATAGTAAAGAAATGGTGACTGAATTTGGGTCCAAATTCGTTATGTATTTTTTTTTCAATATTTTTTAAAATAAACTTATTCATTTGGTTCATAATACTTTGTAGTTTACTTTTGAAGAAGTGTCTTATTAGCTTTTTCAAACAGTGCGACGTAAGAGAATCAAATAAGCTGAGTGAAATTTTTTTACAGTTTTCTAATAATTGAAATAATGTTTATTGTTATTTGTTGAATAATTATTTAATTTCAACTGGACTGACGCTTTGGAACAACTTTATGAGTAGTATGATTTTTTTCAACTTGGAATCGATTTCTATTCTGTACTCAGTGCTATTTGTGTTTTTTATTATTATTGATTTGAATATGAAACATACTGCAAAGCTGTGAACAAACTCATAATTGTTTAAATCAATTATTTTTATTGAGGTATTGGGAGATTGCATGATTTTTTTTAATACTTTTGGCTTAACTTAGTTTCACTCTCTCTGAATTGAAATGTAATGTTCTCAATTAATTTTCAATAGGCAAAGGTACTTTGCAGAGTGGATATTGTGAATCATGACATCAAATGACATTTATTTTATTTTGAAGCCTGAAATGAAATGTCTAAATGCATCATTTAGATATAACGTTTTATCATCAGAAAATAATATATATTTTTTATTTTCCAAATGAATCTCATATTCCAGAGTATTGAAAAGTGATCTTAATATATAGTTATTTTTGTACATTCCCAACTTTAGATGTTATTTTTTAAACCATAAAAAATACGATTTTCACATTTTTATTCAAATGAGATTTCTGTTCAATATTCACGAAGATCGTAGTGGGTTAATTGTAGTAGAAACATGCACAATTTGAATTGAGTTGCTAATATAATTCTGAACCAATGAGGTCAATTACAATTAATATTAAGATAATTAGGCAACAATTTTTCCGTCCAGTTATACTCGCTTAATTCCGTCTTTTTTATAAATTTATACATTTATATATCTACACTAAATTTTGAATTTTTACAATGATTTAATAAATTGATTTTAAATTAACTCTGTTGTTTTATTGTTTTTTGTTGATATGTATTGTTGTATGAATATTCCAAATGGATGATAAACGACGATGCATGTTACAATCCCAAGTATGTATCATATTGGTAAATGAATAAACAAATGTACGACTAGAACAGAATGAGTAATGAAGTATGCCCACGCTCAATCTCAGGTTTTTTTTGGGTATTTCAATATTTATTTGTGACTAGTATGTATGATCGTGTTGAACTGTCTATATCTAATATGTACTATTATTTATTAATATTGTTATTACTTACTATCTATACAAATAAATATTATTATTATTATTATTATCTATGACAATCTCTAAAATTTTGGGAAATCACATTAATATTATTTGATTTAGCAGTGTATATTACCGGCAGAACTGATTTTTGAGAGCGCATTTTTCATATATGCTTTTGGAGAATCGGGCATCGGGCTTAATAGATGGATGATTTATTTTCCTCTGAATCTTACAATATAGGTACAGTGGGAATTATCCAAATATTGACGGCCAGTACAATATTTGTCTAATCAAGAGCTAACCTAGCTAGATCGTAAAATGACATGGGAGATTCACATAGATATTTCAGTCTCCAAATTGAGTAGTAAGTACATGTTTTGTCTCAACAACCTTGCCTCAGGAATAAGCGACGCCCTGGAACACCAGCAGTCGCCGCATTCCTTGACATAGAAGGAGGATTTAACAATGCACTACCTCACTCCCTATATGAGGCCACTGTCTCTAGAGGAATTGAACCAATACTATGTGGCTGGATAAGAACTATGCTTCATATCAGAACTATAACGACCTCTCTACAGGGGGAAAGTGTCAGATTCAAGCCAGCAAGGGGCTGCCCTTAGGGGGGGTTCTCTCCCCTCTGCTATGGCCACTGCTGGCCATTCTCTCGCTGTGGGAGGTCGATCTGCAAGCATATGCTGACGATCTGGTCCTAGTAATACGCGATAAATCCGAAGAGACGATCTCCTACGCCCTTCAGGATACATTGGACACCATATATAAATTGTGTGAGAGGGAGGAAATGTCCATTAACCCTCACAAAATGGTCAGAGTGCCGTTCACCAGAATTAATACCTCCTTCCATCAATGGTGTAACAATTCCTTTTGCGAGTGAAGCAAAATATCTGGGAATAACCCTAGATAAAAAGCTAAATTGGAACTTGCATCTGGAAAAGACTATCCGGAAGGCTAGCCTATCATTATGGACATGCCGCAGAATATGTGGCAAAACATGGGGCATGTCACCAAAACAAGTGTACTGGCTGTACGTGACCGTCATACGACCAATAATCACGTATGGCTCTGTAGTCTGATGGAGCAAGGGCCAACAAAAAATGGCCCGGGCTAAACTTAACGGACTACAGAGACAAGCGTGTCTGGCGATTACTGGGGCCATTCGCTCCACGCCAACGGCAGCAATGGAAGCCCTTCTCGGATTACCTCCTCTTCAAATAGGTTTGGAGAGAGAGGCAAGATGGGCAACATACAGACTCTACCAAGCGGCCATTAGTCTACCGCAGGCGGTAGTCATGAGAAGCAGCAGCATGCTGGAGGGCATAACAGCTCACAACATTCTGGGAATGCCCTCAGACATCATGCCTAAAACTATTAACCTTCACACGTCCTACACTGTGGTCTTCCCCGGAAGAGAAGACTGGGTTCGGAATGAAACTGACCTATGTAGGGCAAATGAACGTTGGTTTACCGATGGTTCCAAAACTTTGGAAGGTTGCGGAGCCGGAATATACGGGATAAACTCAGTAGTGAAACGCTCATTCAGTATGGGTAAATTAGCTACGGTATTCCAGGCAGAGGTATATGCCATTGAAATGTGTGCAAGGGAGCTGGAAAATCGATGCCACACACGAAAAACAATAAAAATATTTTCAGAGAGTCAAGCGGCACTGAAAGCGCTTGAATCCAATTGCTTTAAATCCAGAGCAGTATGGAACTGCAGAGAAACCTTAAACCGACTGGCACAACGCAACAACACGGGCCTAGAAGGAAACGAAATAGCGGACGCCCTAGCAAAAGGGGGGGCCGAAACAACGTTCACTTGGCCAGAACCGGTAATCGGTATAGCACATAGCACTGCCAAGAATGTCATAACATCCTGGGCTGACAACAAAAGAGTAGAGTACTGGCGTAGTCTACCGGGCCTAGCCCATTCCAAAGCATTTATTGCTTGCACAAGGAAAAACAGGACTCTGACAAGCTGCTAGAACTCAGTAGAGCACATCTCAGAGTTATAGTAGGTTTGCTCACTGGCCACTGCAAACTCAAACACCACATGCATAAAATCGGACTTGCACAAGATGCAGAGTGCCGCCTATGCATGGAGGAGGATGAAACGGCTAAGCACATTTTATGTACATGCCCCGCAGCGGCCAGAACCAGATTTTCAACATTTGGCACCATAAGGCCAGAGAAACTGGTAAATTGTTCTCCCAACGTACTCCTCAATTTCGTTAAGAGATTGGATATACTGGGAGAAATATAACCATAGGGTGAGCCACAATAGGCCATTGGCCGCAGTGGAGGGCCTCATATGGGCCCACTCACGTTCAAACCTAACCTAACCTAACATGTTTTGTTATTAGACAATCGCGGAACACTGTATCTCCAGAAATTATTAAACTCGCGTACTATGGGTCAACACTGCGGTGTGGTCTGATATTTTGGGGCAGATCTGCTCAGTCATAAAGCATTCATAATGCAGACAAAAATAATAAGATGTCTTGTAGGTGCAAATCCACGTGAGAGTTGTTTATTAGTTTTATATATATATATTTCTCATTATTCTTGATATAAGAAAAGACAACCATAAACATATGAGAGGAAATATGATACAAGAGTATACCACTCGAAATGCTAATCATCTTCGTTTGCCATTTTCACGGTTATGTCTTTAGATTGCAAAAACGGTGTCTAAGAAAGATATTCTCTCTTTCTCAGAGAGAAAGCTGTAGAAAAATATTCGTAGAAAAGAAAATATTAACACTAACCGGTCTCTATATTTATGAATCTGTAGTATTTGTCAAAGAAAATATATCCCTTTTTGCGACTAATGATATGAATCATAACCACAATACAAGAAACAAAAATAACCTTTCGAATATAAAGACACATTTGACCTATCTTCAAAAAAATATACCCTTTTCAATCATTACTATTTATAACATAATACCTGAATCTCTCAGAACTTTGTCTTCTACAATCTTGAATAAATTGAAAACTTCGCTTCTCTCCAAAGCTTATTATTCACTGGAAGAATTATAAATATTTCATTTCTTTTTATTCTGCATTGTGATTTAGTTTAGTCTCTCTTAAATCAGGTCTGTATAGGACGTCTATAACACAATGGCTGTATATATTCATCTTTTTATTTTTTAATGTGTGTATATGTACTGTAATTGACATGTTCTACACCTGAAAAGGTTTTTATTACAAAGGACTAATAAAATATATCTATCTGTCTATCTATCAGAGCTCCTACACTTACCAGGGCATTATATGTTACAACCATACTTTGAAAAGTGTTTCTGAAATTCCAGTATTGATTATTTACACTTTTTATCTTGTCTTTTATATATTTTTAGCATTGAACCTCACTTACATACGTACGCCCCCCAATTTTTCAATAGTTTTAAATTTACATGTTTCAAATTTTGTACGTCGATATACCGGGTGGCTACGGAAGTATTGCCTACGGAATATCTCAGTTATTGTATGAAGTAGGTTTGTGAAATTTGGAGCGTCGATATAATGACATAAGAGCTAGAATTTGAGCATATTGACATGTCGAAGTTAACTTCCGGTCTGACCGGAAGTAACATCAACTTTCTTATTTTAAATAGAAACCCTATTTTTTTTTCTTCTCGCTTTATTCAGCATTCAATTCCCTTTCTAATGACATATCACAAGTTGGTATCTAACCAGAAACTAGATCAGAAAAAAATTATTATTGAAATTCACCGAGTAGGCCGTGGAAGCAAAATGAAAGTCAAAAATTGAAAAGTTGGCTATGGAAACCATACGTCACTTGATAACAGTTGCTACTACTGTGATATTTTATTTTCATTCGTCGGCGTTATAAAAAGCCGCCAAAAAAAATATTGGAAAAATTGGGAAAAAAACAATACTCTGTAGGTCCATAACTTAAATAGGAACATACAACTTTTTCTTGCCTGTACTATTCAGCATAACCATTCCTTTCTAATGATATAATAGAAAGTAATTTTTTGAAATGAAATGCCAAAAAATCCAATTATTATTATTCAAATAACAAAAAAACAGATTTATCGAAAAAAAAAAAATTCAAATTGATAGGATTAAAGATAAAATAAATTCAAAACAAATGTTCGAAATGCATTCCCTCAGCGTCAATACATTTATTGACTCTGGTGATATTTTCATGTAAAACGTTTCTCAACATTTGGGGCGTGATATCTTGGAAAGCTCTACGAATTTTTAGTTCTAGCTCATGTAGAGTTGTAGGCTGTGTGGAAAACACCCTATTTTTAAGATGCCCCCAAGAAAAAAGTCGCACGGAGTAAGATCAGGTGACCTTGGTGGCCACTTGACTGGACCATGGGTTGTATAAGATTTTGAAGATAATTTCTCGCTATTCTTGAATTATGCGGAGGGGCGCCATCTTGCTGGAAGTACATTCTCTCAGATATTTCCTAATGGCAATAAATGTATTGACGCTGAGGGAATGCATTTCGAACATTTGTATTGAATTTATTTTATCTTTAGTCCTATCAATTTGAATTTTTTTTTTTTCGATAAATCTGTTTTTTTGTTATTTGAATAATATTAATTGGATTTTTTGGTATTTCATTCAAAAAATTACTTTCTATTATATCATTAGAAAGGAATGGTTATGCTGAATAGTACAGGCAAGAAAAAGTTGTATGTTCCTATTTAAGTTATGGACCTACAGAGTATTGTTTTTTTTCCCAATTTTTCCAATATTTTTTTTGGCGGCTTTTTATAACGCCGACGAATGAAAATAAAATATCACAGTAGTAGCAACTGTTATCAAGTGACGTATGGTTTCCATAGCCAACTTTTCAATTTTTGGCTTTCAATTTGCTTCCACGGCCTACTCGGTGAATTTCAATAATAATTTTTTTCTGATCTTGTTTCTGGTTAGATACCAACTTGTGATATGTCATTAGAAAGGGAATTGAATGCTGAATAAAGCGAGAAGAAAAAAAAATAGGGTTTCTATTTAAAATAAGAAAGTTGATGTTACTTCCGGTCAGACCGGAAGTTAACTTCGACATGTCAATATGCTCAAAATCTAGCTCTTATGTCATTATATCGACGCTCCAAATTTCACAAACCTACTCCATACAATAACTGAGATATTCCGTAGGCAATACTTCCGTAGCCACCCGGTATTACGCAAATACGCATATTTTGACTCCATTACCGGAAATTTACCACTTCCGGTTTAACCGGAAGTGACCCAAAACTTTTTTTTCAAATGACAATATGTACAATTTTTTCATTACCCGGAAGAACATGCAATTTGTGATAACACTGTTTTTCAAAATTGAAAATCGGTTGAAAAATAGCGGAGACACAGTTGATTGTACAATCGAACAAAGTTGGTCATGAACATCAAACTCAAATCATCACAATCAAATCTTTTCATTCGAGTAATCTGATAATTCATCATTTTTCAATACGATAATGTGAAAAGAGCATGTTGCCATTTGAGGAATGGCAGTTGTGAGCATTGCTTTACAGGTACCACTCCGTTTTGAGGAGATTATTGATAATTGTTGGAAAATATATATGGTTGCTGCAATAACATCAATCTTCAGCTGTATCTTACCTCGAACCTTCCTCTCGTGAATGTTGACGCCGTTCGTCAGTTGTGATGATTTGAGTTTGATGTACAGTGTTATCACAAATTGCGCGTTCTTTCGGATAATGAAAATAATTGTATAGGGACTGATTTGAAAAAAAAAGTTTGGGGTCACTTCCGGTTAAACCGGAAGTGGTAAATTTTCGGTATATCGACGTATTTAGCCACTGTATTGTCTGAAGCATTATAGATAAATAAATTTATCTTACTTATATATCTACCTAGGAGACAGATAAAAGAAATACTCAAAAGATTGATCACATATGGATGATATCAATATTCAACTGTTTTAAAATTGTGGAACATAATAGCATTTTGAAAAAGATGAAAAACTGTATTTGACATGCCCAGCATTTTGCAGGGGGAGGACTACTGGGGGGGTATGAAATATAGAATGAAGGCTTTGACGGCCGGAAGTATAATCAAGGAGTAAGGCTTTGGGACCGTGATCGGTGCACTTCCGTGGAGATTTCTACGGACGTTTCGCTCACAACTGTGGAGAGCATCTTCAGCATGGATTTTGTCTTCTAAAAGGGCGCAGCGGGATACGTCTCGGTATCCAGGCGGCCCAGCACGGGATTGGTGTTGTGTGAAATGGGTCGTGTTACATATTTAATTTTAGCATTAAATCCCTCTGATCAAGTAACTAAACCTAGATGAGTAATACTCAATTAGTACTGAAGGTAACATCTTTTTATGATGTAATCCCTCAAATCATGACATTGTTGCCTTGTCGCAATTTTTTAAGGATACAATAAGCATGTCAGCTAGATTTTTATTTCTGTCGGGTATATTCATGGCAACGAAATCCCAAAAATACTGTCTTAGATGAAATATATAACAATAAGCAGGCAATTGAAACGTTCATTGCAGCTTGATGGCAGCCTGTAAAAACGAAAGTATTTCCATCGCCGAACGGAGATTCTTCGTTGTCGATATAGTCTGATCAGTACGGCAATGCTGCATTTGATATTTGATATTGCAACAACACAACATTACTGTTTGTTTTCGAATTTGGCTTATTGGAGTGTTTTTTCATGAATAAATGGCAAATTCTGAGTTGATTTGTGCAAAACTATCGTTAGGTTTCATTATTAAGCAATGATAAAGCATTGTGAAATGTGTAAATAGTATATTATATAACAAGGGACTAAATTGAATTTTTTAATTCCGCACGTGATGTTTATTGCCTGAAGGCTCGTAGAGCCCGAGGGCCAATTATCACGTAAGGGTTAAAATATTTCTTTAGTCCTGAGGCATATACGATCTTTTTTGCACTTTCCAGTATTATAACTTTCAACATTGATACAATTAATAATTTTGATGAGTTATATAAACACAGTACTTGGATTACTCAGTAAGTAACGTTATAGCAACAGTGTCAACAAAATTTGAAATGCAACTTTATCTCCATAAAGTTGCAAAATGAAGCTGGAAATCAAAATAAGTAATTTCATAGGCAAGCTACCAGTGTCGTAACTATCGAGAAAGGGAAACTGAATTGGAAAAGATTAAAATTAATGAATTATGAAAAAACATGTCAATTAGAGCATCGGCTGTTCTCAAAATCATGTGGAGATTTTTCCATCATAATTTCAGGTTTCCATTATTTCTATTTTATTAAACCTCAATATTTCTGTGAACAACGCACGACACTGCCGGTGAGGGAACATATCCCTAACAAACAAATTGAAAGGCGTCGGCGGCGAATTACTCATCTAGGCTGTGTTATTTGATCGGAGTTAAATTCCAATATAATTGGAAGGATTTTGCCATAGTGATTGTTTGGATAATAGTAGATCGATTTTCTCCTTGTTACAGGTGTGGTGATTATTGGATATATTTTCTCACTATGAGAGGTTTATTTTTAATTTTTATATACATGGCTGAATATTAAAATGCAAAGGAAAACAAATAATTTTTCAATATCATACTTTATTTCAGTTGTAAACATTACCTAAATATTTTGTGACAATGATACAAACATATCATTCAACAGTTTCCTTCAAAAAGATATTTCTTGTATATATTTCAGGAATATATGGAATAACTAACTGAAAATTATTATCAGGTATTATCTTTGATTTTGACATTCGGCAATTTTCAAATAATTTTTCAGCGAGTATATAAATACAATTCAAAGCCTGCAACTTTTCTATATAATTTAATACCTAGCTAGCATTAAAAATAAGTTTATTCTGTGCGATGAGGAAATAAGTGAAAGAAGAAAATACTCAATACGAGTTAATTCAACAATGTTCACAACAGCTGATAGTTTGCACATATTAGTTACCTGAGTTTTAAACATTTTACTACAAATGGAGACCATCAGTGTCATTTCTATACCACTCTCTAATTATACTCATTTATTCATCAATTGAGTCAGATCGTCAGGTCATGCTTTTATACCGTGAATGAAAGATGGTTATACCATAACCTCCCAACCAGAACAGGTTTTTATCAGTCAAAAAAATATATAAATATAATGGGTGATGGTAAATTTGGTCCCAGCGGGTAGCAGCAGATTAAATTACAAATTATTATACGCATTTATCGGTAGGTACATTTCCTTCCAGTAAATGAATAATATAAATGCCTGACGATTCAGAAAATAGTTGAAATATTCAGTCGATTCAAGTATTATCTGTAGTCTGCAACATATTATTCTTAGTAAAAAAGGAAAGCCCTTAGTAGTAATAAATAACTATAAGTATGGTATTCAAAACATTTCAGAAAGTTGTGAAAAGCGGTGGAGGTGTATGAATAAAAAAGTGCAGACCTTATTTGCTTAGTATAGGTGAAATAGACAATGTCACTTGTACAAAGCATATGTAAAGGAGCATTGCCATAATGGAAATGTGTAACAGTTGAACCGACAAATTGTAAGCACTTCTTGGAAAACAAAGGCTATTGATGATTTATCGGAGAAACCTCTGCAAAAATCATCCGCCGAGAGCTACAAGACAATCTGCCTTCAACGACCAATACGTTAGACGTTGCGTTAATAATGAAAAAATTGTACAATGCTTGTCGAATACTGCTTCCACAATTGCTAACTAGTGCTCAACAAACTTTTGACATTCTTGCTAAGATCAACATCAAAATCGCTGTATTTTCTTGTAAATCGAATATTCGTTTATATCGAATATTCATTTAAAAAAAAAGTCTGGCGAATATATTAAGGTGGCAGATTTAACTACTGCCCACAATTTTTTTGTCAGTTTTTACGATACACGGGTATTTTAACGGCCAATATATTCCTCTGATTTTGTTTGTATTACCCAACGAACAAAGTGCATCGAAAATAGTATTAGATGAGACATTTCTGAAATTGTATTAGATTTCACCTTTTGCAGTCGTGGTATAGAAAAATTCAGCAAATTGGTTTAATATCTGCCTACAAAGATGAAAGTTCCGATGCTGGGTGGTGGCTAAAAATGACTTTTGCCCTTACTTTCTTAAATCCTGTATAAATTAGTGATCGTTTTGTATTCGATTATTTGATAGGTAATTATTTTCAAGAAACCTTTTGATTTTTCTTCTAAAATTCTTTTAGAACAATTTGAAATTTTATCTGTTAAACAATTGTTTCTTAAAGCATCGACAGCTTACATAAGAAAAGATGTACAAATTGAAAATGGATGGCTGGATATCAACGAAAAGTTCTCTACAACTTTGATGTAACAACATGCCATTTATACAGGTAAAAAGATTTATAATAAATTACTAGATTCTTTAAAAAATCATAGTTTTTCTGGATTCAAAGATAAAATCAAACTCTGGGTGATTGAGAATTCTGAAAATTTGGAAAATTATTTGTATGTGAAATAATTTTTATTATCATTATTATTTTAATACGTACCTATTAATTTTTTTTGTCATTGTTTTTATATATTCAAAATGTGATCAATTATTCATTTTTACTATTTTTCTTTCTTTGCATTGCCACCGGTCTCGTGCATTGCATCACATGTATTAAAAGGTAAGGGTACTTCTTCTTCTACCTCGCAACCGGTTGACAAATATAACAATTTTGACAAAAATTTTTTTTTCAAACAGATAAGCAAATAAATATCTGAGGAGTCACTATTCCCTACTTCACTTTGGGCCTAAAACTCAGGAGAACTTACAAAAGCTACGAATACATGCGAATTTTTCCATAGACATTTCAACGATTCGTTTTACAAGTCTGATCCAATCATTTTTGTTTTATTACTAAACCTAAAGAGTTTCAAATCGAGACCTATGTAAAATTACAAAGTGTATATTTGAATGGCAGTTTTGTTTCACTGGTCTCCACTTCATATTTTGCGAATTTACCAATACAGTTTCTGGTACAAACAAAATTAAGTATACAAATTCTGGTACAAGGGTGGCTGAGGCGTTGCAGCTAACAGTAGTATCGACCCGTGGTCCCTAGCTTACCGTACACCGATGTCAAAATCAGATGTTCCCCCGACACTTAACACATACCCACTCACACATTACAGAGGGATGAGATAACTTGAAAAGCTGCCTTCAGTGGGAGCTAAGGAGAGGTCTCGGATTGGATGTTGCGGGACTGGTAGCCGGTGGATGAATCGCCTGCGGCCGCCATGCACCACCCGATCGAGGACTAGCCCTAGCAGGACTTTCACGAGGAAGTGGGTGGAAGGAACTCGCAGTGAGAACTCGAGAACTATTCTTCAATGGAAGCCAAGGGGGGCCTCAGATCGGATACTGCGGGTTTGGGAGCCGGTAATAGAATCACTCGCGGCCGCCACACCGCCCGACTAAGAGGCTTATTCAGTAAATTGTCGTTAGAATACGATATCGTTGCGCTAACGACATTTTCGCCAACGACATTCCTAACGATTCTGGATTCTTGAAATACAATCAGTATCGATGTCGTTGGGACAAAATCTAGTGACATACTATTAAATGGATTTGGTAATGTTGGTACTTGATGTTTAATGTTTTGTGACCCAAAAGCGTTTGTCGATACTTGTATACGCGCGTTTGAACAAAGTTGTCTGCTATCAGAGTGCTGTCTTCCTGTCTTAGCAGTGAACTGCAGAATGAGATTTGGTTGAAATATACGTACATATGTCTGTAATTTTTTCGTATAATAATGAACAATTCAATATAATAAAAGTAAATAACGATTGTTTTCATCCAAACTTCACAATACTACTGCCAAACCGATAACAAAGAAGCAGCGGGTATGAAGACGACTAGGAGCCAATTTGAGGCATTTCCCAACGAAATGGGAACTAATAATTTTGAAAACTAGTTGGAACAATTTTTATATGGGTGCAATCTATACATCCTATGATTCCTGGTATATCATGTTTCATAAAGAATCTGAAATATTTCATCAGCAGTCTGTGGAAATTTTACATATGCTCTGTGCAAGATTACTCACTGTAATATCAATAACCTCATGAACAGATCTATACTGACATTCGGTTAAGATGAACTGTTGTGTCTGTCTGATCCTACAGGCTTTCTGGTAGCTTCCATGTGCCAGAAATAATAATGTGCTAAAAAACTGTGAACATACAAATGACACACTCAATATGCATCTATTTTCATCTCACCCTGATAACACGAGCTGTTCTTGTGTTTCTCTGTGTTGGCATCATGAACACCACAACTTCATTGAATAATTCTTGTGCTGCCTCTTTATTCAATCTGTACATTTGCCGAAAAAGAATATTTGGAGACTCAAACGGGTTGCTTGTGTCTCTCAGTATTCTGAGTCGCTGTCGATGTTGTCTAAAACAGTTTTATAGATTATTTTTGAACGTTCATGTAATAGGTGCTGGGTATTCATGTATTCCACCTGCACAATATCTCTTCTCTAACTATCTGTCCTAATTGTCTCTGGTTATTAATTTTTTGATAAACAATTGCACCACCTTGAAATATCGCAAAATTTATGCCAACTACTCTTTCGTCTTTCCAAATATTTAGATTCTAATTCAAATTTCAAATATTCACCTATACCAATAAGTTCTGTGAATTAAATCATATTTCATGTTTAATATCCACCAAGGATAATATAAAGACACCTCCATCGACGTCGTATATAAACGATAAATTTTATCATACAATAATGATAAGACGATAATGATATTCAGCTGCAGAATCGCAAATATCGTTAATTACCGATTATAGTTCATTAACGACATAGTTATGAGTTACAGAATAGGCCTCTAAGTACCAGCACTACCAAGACTTTCAGGAATAGGCAGATTGAAAGAACTCGATCCCCTGACAAGCACCCACACACATAAAAAAGCTTTTGAGAAGACCACGACTGAGTTAAGTTGATTTAAGAGCATGTCATGGATGAGGAGACAAGGGGATGGCAAAAAAGGGCCCAAGAGGGTCTACTTGCCTGATAGCAGTAGCGGCCATCCTGCGTTTACTACTACTACTACTGCCCTTTATTTTTTACCCCTTTCTCCCTTGCTAGAGAATTTCCCTGTTCCCAATAATTATAATGACCAACCTCCACATAATTGTAAACAAAACAGGTACAGCATAAGTAGAAACAATTGCCACGGCAAATAATAATAATAGCCGTCCTCTACTCGCACAGACTATGCCTTTGGGTACGCTCAACGAGTGTTTATGAGGGAGAATTATTATTATAAATTAAATGAAATAAACACAAACTTTGGTATTATAGATTCTTGAAATTATACGCCTAAAGGCGAGTTCCCAATACAGGGTTTTAGCTTTTTGCGTTTTTTTTTACACGGACCTGCTAGCAGCTATGCATGAAAGTAGAATTATTTCAACTTCATATCCTCCAAAATAATATTTGTATCTAACGACACCAAATGGAAGGTGTATCCAGCGACGCAAAAAGCAAAAATGCTGCATTGTAAACTCACCTTATAGATATTGTCGTTACCAGAAACCTGTTGACTTTTCAACTGCAGGATTATGCATACGGTTACAAGGTATTCGTTCCACATCCATTTCCTCTGTAACAAAAAAATTAAATCTACATAAATTTTACTGTTTTCGTCTATCTTTCAAGTCTGCTGTTATTTTTTTTTCTTTATCTTAGGTATGTTTGAAGGAAAAAAATTTGAGAAAATTAGACACACAGCGCCCGTTCTGAGACAAAGGCGCGCCACTATTACGGCAGCGCTAAATTTCATACTCAGCCGAATACCAGAAAGTGTTCAGCCAATAGGCGTCGACAGCTCTAGATAACAAGCCACTAGTGGGGAGGATTTAGGAATGGTTTTTTAATGAGAAAAATTTATCGAAACTTTGTATTTGAATAAGCGAATTGAAACAGTCAAATACAATATGGTTGGGGCTTCAATAGCTTCGACCTGGTCTTTCTAGTGGTATGTATTATTCATTTCAAATTGAATTGCCATTCCTCGTTTACTATGATGTCTGAAGGGGTTTAATAAGTCAGGGTTTTGTACTTTAAGTATTATTAGCCGTGGGTATACCCTACTACTCGGTTCAGGAAACACGAGGAAGAGGCCCCCACAACCGACCCCTTCGGATTAGGGGTCATAGGCAAGGTGGTGGACGGATGAACTAAGGGACAGTCTTCTGCAGTGCTATGAGAGCAATGAGCCCGCTCGAAGAGGATACATTGCGAGAATGCATGCTCTGTGGTGTGAAACACCCAGAGCATGCCTTTTCCGCACAAAACCTAAGGGATTATGTATCCCACCTTCGGGTTCGAGGCTATGTTAGAGCACCTCCTCAGCCGGTCAACTCTGTCACCAAGCAAAAAGCCCACGTGAGAGGCTTCTGCAGCTACATAAGGATAAGCCAATGCATGGGGTCTTCTTCAAGAACATTGAAGACCTTGACTTATCCAGAAACCTGACCTTCGCTTTTCTCAGGTCAAGTGGGCTGAAGTCGGAAAAAGGGATTCATAATAGCTTGCCAAGATGGTGTCTTCAACACCCTTGTCAACCGTAGTCATATGATGGGTATAGAGGTCCCTGACACTAGATGCAGAGCGTGTCGTGGGGCAGCTGAGACCAAAATGCATTTGCTTTCAGCTTGCCCAGCTTATGCGGTCTCAGCCTATATCCACAGGCATAACGCGGCCCTACGAGTGTTGTACTACCACCTACGACACTCGTATGGTATAGACGAGACACCGGTGTTGCCTTATACTCCGGGGGATATTGAGTCCGTTGTGGAGAATGAGAAGTGCCGAATATATCGGAACTACTAATTTCCTACCCTCAGGCAAATAAAAGCCAATAAGCCTGATGTAGTCCTCCTCGACCATCAAAGTAGGACGATTTTCGTCATAGAGTTCTCGGCTCCTGGCGAAACGAACATCGTCTGAAAGGAGGAGGAAAAACGGACAAAATATCGAGATCTACTCTTTGAACTCCGCAGGCTTTATCCAAACCATTCTGTCCAGACGGTAGTTCTGATAATAGGGGTCCTTGGTGGAATGATGGACACACTGCTCTCGAACTTGAAAATCATACCGGCTTGCCATGATGCGGCAGAAAACTTATCCGGAAGAATGCAGAAGGCCATAATTCTTGGTTCCCTCTGCCTTCTCAGGGCACATGACTCTCGGACCCAGTAATCATTCACCCCATGGACGTGGGGAGTGTTTACTGTGGTTAATGACACACCAGCGCGCCCTCCGGAAGTGTCAGGGCTCCGGGGACAGGGCCTGACTGGTACATTCCTTATGGAAAACACAATTGTTATAAGAATAATTAAGAGTAAACATTGAGAACATCACTAGTGTCCAAGTATATTGGCCATGTTATTGTTACTTAACGTTTTCAAATATTTGGTGCATTAACATTGCATCAACTTATCAACTAACAAGATCACATTGACGAGAAACTGAACTTACCACTAACAGAAAAAGTTGATTCTTGTTCGTCTCTCTGTCCTTCTGGTCTGGCACCTTTGCAACATGGTGTGCTTACTTCAGACTCTGGTAGAGTTGGAGATGAACAATCAGGCTCTTCTTGGATGTTCGACTGACAACAATACATTCAAAATTAGTACATCAGAGCAAAACACCTATTAATGAATATTACTTTTAGTATTATATGTAAAAATTGATGTTAGGACTTTCACAACCTTATTGAAATCTGGAATTTCGACTTCATTGGGCCTCTAAATGTTTATTGACTCATATCTAGAAGGAAGTGTAAATTCTATCTTGAAAACAGTAAACATTTTTTCAAAGCAATAATTCCTCATTTGACAGGTAATTTTATTCAATTAATGTCACCAATTTCTTTCTTTTTTAAAATATTTTATGTAAATGTCCTGGTTACAAATGTTACCCAATAAAATTAGGAAATCAGCATAAATTTACTAGGTATTTAGGATCACTACGAAGGAAACATATGCATTGGACTTTGCTTTTTGCACTTTTATTTTACTTTTAGCTTTGAACAGAATTTTGATTACCTTACTTGGCATCCCAGCAAAAGTTCCTTCCATAAGATTCATTTGTAATTCGGTAGCTTCAAAAACTTTAGCAATTTCTTGAAGTTCTTCCAATTTAATATCACCTTTTTCTAAGATATTCCAACGTAATTCAGAAGATAGGCATTTCTCAATAACTTGGTCACGTACCTGGTCATTTAAATCAGTATAATTGCAGTTTTTTCCGTGTTTCAAAAGCTTTGTTACGAATTGATCAATTGATTCGCCTGGTTGTTGCTTTAGACTACGAAATATGTATCTTTCATAAACACTATTAGATTTGGGACTGAAATAACTATCCAAGGCTTGCATAGTAAGATCATACTGTTGCTCGTTTTCAGTATCCTTGGATTGAAGCAATGAAAAAAATATGTCTTGTACCTCTGGTCCAACACTTTGTAATAGCAAGTTTTTTTTGCGGGTATCTTCTGTAATTCCTTTTGCACTTAGAAATATTTCAAAACCTCGTCTCCATTTTTTCCATTTGATTCCAAGGCAAGCATTGTCTTCTTTGCAAGCAAACGGCGCGTAAAACATGGAATCCATTGTATTTGCGTTAATAAAATTCTATATAAATATAAATTTGCCTGCCAAAGTGCCAAAGCTGCTGTTGTACCTTGCAGGTGAACTCTGGTGAACGTTGTCAGTTGTATCATACAATTCGTATGTACTATTATTACTATTGGATTGTGGTGTATGTAGCTAAATTGCACTATACAATATTGATAATAAAATAGTAAGTATTAACTATTAACGGACTATTTAAATTTTAAATAACTAGAACTAAAAGTAAATAAATACACAGAACATATACCTTTTCTTTTTCTGTGAACAAATGAAACTACAGACTCATCGCATCACCGCAAGAATTTTTTTCGACCAGACTTCACATAGGTGACCAATCAGAACAGTTGTGGAATATGCCTCTCTAACTTGGAAAATTTATCCAATTTGTCCTGTCTTCGGTAGGTTGGATTGGCTAATGATTGACGCAAATTCAAGTAACAATAATTATAACTTTTATGACTGTAGACGCGTTTTTCAGGTGAAATAGGGAACACGCATTATTTTATTTTTTGTCTTTCCGGCATCAATTTGACTCACAAAAATAATATTTAATGAAAATAATTCAATAAATTATATTTTTCCGAAATATTGAGTTTTTCGATTTGACCTTGAGGTCGAGTAAATTAACTTCCCTCAAACCTAGTGCTCCTTGTGGTTGTTTACGGAATGATGAATAATTTTGACAGTTTTACACAGCTTTTGATGGCCCTCAAATCGCAAACGGTGGAAGTTTGAACCGTATGAAGTAACGATACATACATCCGTCAGAGTCGCTAGGAGTACGTTTTCAAATGGGATGAAAAAAGCAGCATTTTCGAAGAAAGGAAAAACAAAACTTCAACTTCTCGGACGATAAAGTTCATGTGCAAATATAAATATTTCTGAACGGGGATACATCCCTGTTCCCTATTAATAAGCAGCTCTTGATAGGATAACCGTGGAAAACTGGAATAATTCCCACATTCACAACTGTTCTGATTGGTCCATACGGATCGCCCAGATGAAGTTTGGTCGATTCAAATTTTTCCTAAAAGATATTTTGTCTAATGGTAGTCACAGAATACCAAATCTACATAGAAGTGTCACTCAAAGCGGCCCTATCTTTTGGGTCAAATTTTCATGACCCTGATTTAAAATTTGGCTTGTGTAAGGCCGATTCAGATATATGCGTGCCCATGCAGGGTTTATGGAGCATGGGCGGTTTTAACGCCTTTTACTCACGTTTCTATCACAAAAACAATTTTATTTGGTTCTGTTCACAGAGCTTTCAAGTTCTTTAGTTCTGTAATTATTTTGTCAATGCTGAAGTAATGCTATTTGAGTTTTTCAAATAATCCCGATGAATTTTTCACTGTTCAGATACATGTGTGCCATTCTGCATGAGATAAAAGATACAGTGAAATATACATCATTTCGATCTTGCAAAAATTTGATGTGATAGATGGCGTTAGTCTTCCCTTTTATACGAGTTTTTTGAGAGAATGGGCATACCAAGTGTTAGTGCGACAATGGATAAATGGACATGTCGTCCTCTACCCGCACAGGCAGCTATGCATGTGGGTACACTATACAAGTGTTCATGAGGAAGAATAATTATTATTATATCATAAAAAGTGTGTAACTGGAAGAAAACGAAATAAATGTTGAAGAGGATATTGGGGAACTGCGATTGAGTTCAGAAAGGCAGTCTGTTTCTAGTCTTCGTATTTTGAATGTTCTAGAGTTTGAACCGTCTTTTTGCAAAACCCATCCTTGACATGGCCTAATAGAGATTTCTAATGGCTTTGGACACCCTAATAAAAAGAGACGAAAGTTCTTAATTTTTCCGTCCTTGTTGCCAGGGAATGTACTCTGTGATTGGTTACTATAAGGTCAGGGAGTATAAATGTCATTTTCAACTGTAGCTGTCATGTCATTCAAACTCCCCGCCATTATGGTAACCAATCACAGAGCGCGCCCCTGGCAACAAGGATGGAAAAATTGAGAACTTTCGTCTCTTTTTATTTGGGTGTCCAAAGCCATTAGAAATCTCTATTAAGAATAAAAAATCTTAAAATAGTATTTGCTCATAAAATTTGATGATGATTTATGAAACTTCTCTGAACTCGGAGCTGGTGGCCGTCGAACTATTTTCCATAGAAATCATTTTTAACACTGTTGGAACCTGAAATTTGTGGGAGGCCTTGTTCAAAATACTGATGTGTAACCTTTTATTTGATTGAGCAACAAAGTCATCATAAAAATAAATATGCGCTTTGTATCGATACATAGTAAGGCTTTTACTAATAAGAAACAGATTGAACAAAAAAATTGCAATCGTTTCTGTGAATTGTATTTCAGTGACCTTCACCTGAAATAAACTTGCTGACCAGAATTCAAGAGATCACAGTGTTTTATGAATGTCATGACACTTTCTCATAAAGTAGCATTAATGCTATAAAAATGTCTGATAAAGTTCGTTTTCTGTAATAGCTATTGGAAAACATAGCGTTATAGAAAAAGAAAAGAAATGAAAAGCAAATCATTTTTAGTTATATCATCACTTTATTTTAGTCGCGAATACAAGTACATAATTATTGACTACAAGAACATAACGTAAATATTTTCTGTGACAGATGATTATAACAATGATACTAACATATAACGTAACAATATCTTTGAAATTATATTTCTTATTGTTTCTATTTCGGGAATCTACCATGGAAAAATTAAATAACTCGGAGATAGTGAAGCAAAGTGTTCAGTAATTTGAACATCCAAGACTTTCACTTCACTGATATTACTTAATTTTTACCAGTCCTAATTCGGGAAGTGACAAAAAAACTTTTAACAAAAAAATCACCTTAAAACTATTATTATTATCTGATAATTTTCAGAGAATTGTTCAGTGATTTTGTAATAGAAATGAAAACCTGCAATAATTGTTCTTCAGAATTAAAACCTTGCTAGCTTTATAAAAAAAAATATTCTTTATAAGAAGGAAATAATGAAAAAAAAACATTAGTTTACGAGTCGATTCACCAATGTTTGCAATAACTGATATATAGTTGCCCAACTGTGTTTCTAATAGATAAATTTCAAATATGCGCCGTGACTTAAAATAACAGAATTTGTGCAAATAAAAGGTCAACAGTTCACATAATCGTCATCACACATAAAAAACATCATATAAATGTATGACACTACTTGAAGGGTCTATAAGTGAACTAGGCATTACCTAACCAGCTTCACTTTTAATCCTCTCCTTCTAAACTCATTCATTCATAAATTAAGTAATATAAGAAAGCAACACCCTTTAAATATACTGTCATATCATGCTTTTATACCGTGAATGAAATATGATTGTAACTACCCAACCCTGTCAGGTTGCCTATTATTTTCAGTCATATTATGATAAATATAACAATCATCCTTCACATAATTGTAAATCAACAAAACAGGTACAGCATAAGTAAACATATTATTACATTAAATAAAAACAAGCTTTGGTATTATTGATGATGTCTGATGGAGATTATAAGCTAATATAGATACTGTCTTTACCAGAAACCTGATGACTTTCCGCCTGGAGGATTTTGCACGCGGATGCAAGATTTTCTTTCCACGTCCATTTCCTCTGTAATAAGAAAATTGAATCATGCATACGTAATCGACTGTATCAACAAAACAAATCAACAATATTTCATCATGTAAAATTATCATTTTACAATATTAGTTGATCCAACTTGATATGAGTCTGCTATAAAACCGGATACCCTACATGAAAGTAATAGTTTTTCACTTTAGAGATGAAATGAACATTATCATGCGACCCAATGGGAATATAGTAAAAACAATGTGCTAATGACACTAATGACAGTTGATCTCACTACTTGGCAAACGAATGTCACTTCGTTTGACAGTTCATAAACATTTTCACGATTATATCGTACAAAAAATAATACTTCATACTCGAGATTAAATGCGGTTTTTTCGTTCGTGAGATTGCCACACTTGATCAGCTCCACTTCGCTAGTGGACAAACTCTCACCTCACGAAACAAACAGTATTTTCATCTCTTGTTGAGAAATATACTATATTGACTGATATGTAATGTCTATTGAACAAATGTCAGAAATAGTAAAGAGTTTGTACATTTAACCGTCACCAGCGGTTTCTCATAAATTTTCCCATGTATTTTTTGACAAAAGAGTCTGTTAAACTCAATATCTTCCAGATTAATGACAATGCATGTATCAGTTCCGTTATGACGTACATTGCAGTAGCATCTGTGAGATATCAACGATTTCACATACCGGGGAGTAGCGAGTTGAGAAAATTATCAATAATTTTTTTGTTAATGATGAAATGAAGAAAGTGGCAAATAATAATAGCAGTACTCTATGAGTGTTTACGAGTATCATTATTATTAATACCAAATCAAAATTCGTTTTTAGCTTGCCTTTGCCGTTCAAATAGAAAACCAATATGTTCAAGGCATACAAAACAAATGTTTATAAATTGTCTAATAAGTCTAGAATTTCATTTATTCAATGCGGCCCACGAGGTTTTAGGCCAGTATAATATATCTCGAGAACAATTTGAACTACGTTATTAAAATTTGGCAGGTAGAAACCGTGGGTAGTATTACACATTTTAAGCAAGCAGCTACATTGTTACAACTTCACATTTCGAGTCACGTGGTTTCATGTTTAGAATGAGACACCCTGTATACTTTTCCACTGCTGTAAAGGTATCTCTTAGCTAGAAATCACACTGACCGACCAGGATCGACCGTCCGCGACCGTCCAGAAACGACCAAATATTAAAAGAGATGAATGAAAACTTTCAAAGACAGATTGACCAAAATTTTCAGCAGATTGGAGTTCAAACATGATCTTTAAAAACCGACGATCATTCAGTCTGAGTTATACGATAAGAATACACGCGATGGGAATTTTGGTCGTAGTTGGACGATCGCGGATGGTCGGTCATGGTTGCGCAGTGTGTCTGCTACCTTATACTAATTCGGCGATACCTTCGATCTAACAAGAACAATAAAATTGTGCAAGCGCGCTCATCAGATATTTCCAAAAGCTGATGATTTAAAATGTATCGCAAATTTACCGCTCAAAAATGACATAACCCAAGCCCCCAAGCCAAATTTTAAATCAAGGCCATGAAAATTTGACCCCAAAAGATGTGAAGTGACGCTTCTGTATAGTTAAGTTTATTCTATGCTTCCGTGCAACCTAAATAATATTTGGTCATATTTTTTCAAGGAATTTTGTATCACGAAATACTTATTAAGATTAGGTAGGTATTTAGAATGGAAATGTTTTTAGGGTGGAGATAATAAAACCAATTATAACGGGTTTATACAGAGTGTGTTAAAATATTTAGAATTGGAAAGTTTACAGCTCTTGGTGGAGCAAAGTGTATCGAGAAAAATTGACGTTATTTTAGTATTTAGGAAGTTTACTATATCAAAGATAAATTGTATTGAATAATTCAGGTGGTGTCAATAATAGTGACAACATCCATTCTTTGGATGGGTGGCCACATATACCTAGACAACTCAGTGAGATCATGACGAATTCTGGGATCACATGAAATAAAATAAGGCTCCCGCCTTCTTCCCTAACTCACGAAATAATGATAAGATCTTTTAAATGAAAAACTATCTACCAATATCATCATTTCATTGTTACACAATACACAACGTTTTCAAAGATTGGGTTGAATATACAATAGTAATAACTAAGTTACCATAATGAGGAAGTGAACTTACCACTAACAGAAAAAGTAGACTCTTGGATGTTTCTCTGACCTTCTGGTCTGGAACCTCTGCAAGATGGTGTGCTTACCTCAGACTCTGGCAGAGTTGGAGAGGGACAAACATGTGCCTCTTGGATCTTCAACTAACAACAACATATTCAAAATCAGTTCATCATAACAAACAATCAATCAAGGAACACAATTTTTAGTAAAATAAGTGAAAATTGATATGAATAATATAATTCAAACTGAGAAATCACATTATAGTTTAATAACCAATTCACATTATTACCTTATTAAAATCTGGGAATTCGGCTTCTACAAAACCATTTTTTGGTATTTTCAATTCCTTTAGCGCAGATGGATTGTAAATGTACGGTGCAAAAACAGGTGTTTCCACGTAACGGCCATGACCTTCTGCAACCTTCAGTTCCATCTGCTCGTAACAAATTTTTCCATTGACTATGACAATTTCTGGACTACCATGGACCTGCATACCCTGAATTTGGTGAAACATCAAATTATTATTATTTAAACATATCTAATAAAATAAGTAGAAAAAATTTTGAGGAAAAGGTAAAAACCCGGTGTTGTGCTGTCTAAAATATGCTGCTGTTTGAAAAGTATTTATTCACATTGAAATTATAAATTATATACAAGGTGTAATCTCACTTCTTGCACACCCGTGAATGACGGGTACAAATAATGCCTTTTTATATCGAATTAAAGTGATGAAAATTTAAAAATAGAATGTTTGGAATGCCACTTTTCGAAAAAAAAAAATATAGTTTTTTCGAGATAAAATATTGATAGGTAATATTTGATGAAATTTATTTTGTAGAGCCTTTATTACCTCTTCTTATTGTTCGATAATGATACACACGTCGATTTTGGATATCTCGTTTGGGAGAGTCACCAACGACAATATTTGACCAAAAATTAATTTTAATAGGATTTGGCACAACTTTATAGTTTAAAAGATTATTAGTTACGAATTTTGGAAAAAAAGCTATCATGCTAAAAATCTCAATATTTTCAAATAAAAAAGGATTTTTATGATGTGTACCTTCTATTTCTGATTGAGAAACCGAAAAACTGATAACAAATGCAGGTTGTCATTAAAAAAAAAACAAGTTGGGACCCTCCCAGAGAAAACTGAACACGCTATGTAAGTGCCATCATTTTCATTTGGTAGAGCTCAAAAAATAGCATCATTTTGCTAATAAAATCATCCATCTATCTATTACGATAATGAAAATATGGAAGACAGCGCCCCTGTTGCAGAACCCTGTATATTTTCATTTTACTCAATTATTATTGTTGTCTTATTGTTTAAGGAAAAACGTTTATTGAAGATCTAGCTGTAAATAGGTGAGAGGAAAAAAAGGTATTTTCATAAGTTTTCTTTTAGATGTTTTTGATTACGAGGATATATTGAAAAATTCTTAGCCTACTATAGAACCAAACAAAATTTCAATGTCAAAATATTTTATTACTCAACATATTCTCCTCTTAATTGGATACATTTATTACAGCGAACCTGCAACGTTTCTAGACCTTTCCAAAAATAATGTTTCTTCTTGCTCTGCAAACCACTGCAAACCAGACCTCCACCATTCCTCGTTGGAAGAAAATTTACGACCTTTTAAACTTTTTTTCAGTTGAGGAAAGAGATAATAGTTGGAAGGAGCCAAATCTGGTGAATAAGGGGGGTGTTCTACTAATTCAAACCCTAAATCAAGAATTTTTTGCATGGCAACATGAGATTTGTGTGCAGGGGCGTTGTCCTGCAAAAACAAAACACCTTTGGATAGCTTTCCGCGTCTTTTCTCTTTAATTTTTTCCCGTAGAGTGGTCAGTAATCTCCAGTTATTGTTCTACTCTTATCAAAAAAATCAATCATGATTACTCCATGGCAATCCCAAAAAACTGAAGCAAGAACTTTTCCAGCAGATTTTTGGACACGAAACTTCTTAGGTCTTGGAGAACCGGAGTGTCGCCATTCCATCGATTGTTGCTTCGTTTCTGGATCGTAGAAATGTACCCAAGTCCCATCCATAGTAACAATTCGGTTTAAGAAGTCTACGTCGTTTTCAAATCGAGCACAGATCGAACGCGATGCTACTACCCTTGCACGCTTTTGGTCAACATTCAAACATTTGGGGATCCATTTTGCAGCAATTTTTCTCTTGTCCAAATTGGCGTGAACTATATGATGAACGCGTTCGTATGAAATATTCAGTGCTTCAGATATCCGTTTTAGCCCAATTCGACGTTCTGTTAAAATCATGTCATGAACTGCATCGATATTTTCGGGGACTGACACAGAAACTGGCCTTCTCAATCGGTCATCATCTTCAATGGAAAATTTACCTCTTTTGAAGCTTGCAGTCCAATTTTTCACGGTCGCATACGAAGGACATTGATCACCAAGGGTATCAAGCACATCTTCGTAAAACTGCTTACCTCTTAACCCTTTTAAATACAGGTACTTGATGATGGCTCGATACACCAATTTTTCGATTTTCACAATTTCGGTGGACATATTTTTTCTTTTTTAATTTATTGCGTAACTCTGGTTTACATTTTTGACGTCAAACTTTACACTGACACTTCTAATAAGATATTGTTCGTTGCTATGGTAACGCAATATTTTGTTTATGCAGGGAACTGGTCTAGGCTAACTAGATATCAATACATCCTCGTAGTTAGCCATATTTAGAACTTTAATAGAACGTACTGTATACCGGGTGATTCAGCCAAGTATTCGCGGCCTTATAACTTTCTTATTTATCGAAAAAAAAAAAGTCCCTTAAATATTTTTTCAATGGTTTATTGAAAGCCATTAAGTGACTGATTTCAATTATCTGTTTGTCACCTGTCAAATATTTTCATGTTAACTTTTTTTTCAAATAAAATGACATATTTTTTATTGTAAATTATGATAAAGACTGTCTTTTTCCGAGTTCAACCGTATACATTTTCATCATGAAAACGAGTGTTAAAAGGACTGCTAGGTCGCCAGATCTTATTACATCTGATCTCTGGCCCTATTTCGTGTGTTTACATTGAAGCCCTTGCGTATATCGAAGTCCTCTAACACAATACGCCATGAGTGTCAGACGTTGAACAGCGTCAGTCTCAAAAGGGAATAAGCATTCAGGTTGTTGCAAGGAGAAAGATATGTTCTGGAAACCATTAAGGACGTCACTTCGAACATCTGATCAATTTGTATTTCCTTGTTGCTGTCCTATTTTTGCAGAAGAAAAATTAACACCTTTTTTCCATGATGATATATGTTCCAAACATCAGTGTACAGTAAATGACTGTTAACTATGCATACAAAATACGCAGTTCAATCAGTTTGAAGATTTATATATGGTCGAACCCAGAAAGACGGCCTCTATCAAATTTACAAAAAAATGTGAATTTATTTGAAAAAAAAAAAAGGACATGAAAATCTTTGACAGGTGACATGTAAATAATTGAAATCAGGCACTCAATGGCTTTCAATATACCATTGAAAAAATGTATAAAGGACGTTATTGTTTTTTTCTACAAATAAAAAAGTTACAACTTGGCTGAATCACCAGATATAGCGTACCGAAATTTAAAAAGAATATTTTATTAGGTACCTGAATCGAGCGACGATAAATCTATAGTCTCCATATTTCCACGGAGATATATCTGCAGAAAGTATTGATTTATTCAGTTTAAATGATATTTCCGGACAAAAGATATTCCATAAATACATTTTATTAGGGATTCTTAAATGAAGAACCTATTATGTCAGAATCATTCCCAACTACCAACGGAAATATAAAGATATGTAGTGGAAAAAACAATCAACAGTTACTTTAAATAACTCAATAAGTTCAATTATTTTTAACACATTCACTGCTCATGATCCCGATAATCCGATTGTTTCTTAATTTTTTATATGACAATTTTTTATAATTTGAAATTCAATATTTACGATAATTTTACTTCAATCTGCACTGGGACTCTGATGATTAGAAATGTTTCATAGCATCGAAATGTGTCGAGAATGTGACGTCATATTCGAACGTTAGAAATGGGAAGCATAGTACGGATATTTAGAATATGACGTCTCATTTCGATTCTATAAAACATTCCTAATCATCGGAGTCCGGGGGCTGTTTAAATAAAATAGTCTTTTTGTCGCATATGTTATAATGACTAATTCACTCATCTTAAAATTATCACATATAATCTGACCAATCGCAAACCAAAGACAACTCGTGTTATCGCGATAACACCAGCTGTCTTTCAATTATGATTGGAGGATCAGCTTCGGTATTTTCAACGACGTAACCATAGCAACACAAAGTTTGACAGTTCTATCAATATTAATTGTACCTGATTGTGTCAAAATGAGTCGCTTTACTGCAAATTCAAATGAAATTATGAAACGAAACATTATAATATTGATGATTTTAATAATTTGTTTATGACTGTTATAGGTACATTGTTCGTATTTATATTAATGAAGAAACTTTATTTGTGAAATAGCCTAAATAAAATTCAACTCGTGATTGAATTTATCTCATAAGTCTGTCTTTTATTTCTGAACTCAACTGGATTGTTTTGAGAAAACACCACTCGTCCTGCGGACTCGTGGTGTTTTCACGAAGCAATTCAGTTTCGTTCAGAAATAAATCGACAAACTTATCGCGAAAATTCAATCAGTCGCGGTATTACTCCTGAAAAATAGATTCGATAGTCCGCTACCCCAATAGGGGCCGGTCAGCATATACCCAGAAATTTTTGTTAAAACTAGTCACAAATTATGAAACTTTCAGCAGAAAATGGTTTCATTCTATTATATTCCTAGTAAAGATGAATTCCCAAAGTAAATAAGGCGTCAATTAAATTATGTAATTTTATACAATGTAATTGAAATGAGGTTCTGGCATAATGATCTATCTGATGCACAATACTTGATTGTTTCCCATGAAATAATCAATGGTTTGGGACGTGGCTCCTGCACTCGTGTCATGAACATTGTTACGTAAGAAGAAATTCTTTGTGAGTCCTCCATAATTAAAAAAAAAAAATCCCCAAAAGCGTCGTGACTCCATGTGAACAACACATTCGTCAATCTTGTGTAAATTACAACAGGTTTTAGACAAACCAAGAAACAAACTAGCGAAAACGGAATGGAAACGTCCTGGTTAGGGATTCAAAAAATCAACTGACATTTTTTTGATTAAAAATATGTTAGTGTAACTCGATGACCTGTAAAAACTAGTTTCAAGTAGCACACCATTTTGAAAGAACTGTCACAGGATTTCACAGGAGTATACAGGATTTTCCATAAAAATAATTTTTGTGAATTCTTCATACTGTTTTTGGTAGCATTAGAAAAATTACAATAAATAATACTGTACCTTAGAGAGCGTACTTGTCGATTAATTCTCTAGCTGTAAAACTCACCTCAAAAATGTTAAAGTCCACCTTCTGATGATGAGTGGCCGCGGATATTGTGCGAATAGAATCCGCATTCCAGATGACTAAATCGGCATCAGATCCTATCGCGATGCAACCTTTCTTGGGATAGAGGTTGAAAAGTTTCGCAGCATTGGAGCTCGTTACCTCTACGAAACGGGTCGGCCACAGAATTCCCGTCTGAACCCCCTTTTCCCAAATAACGGCCATCCTCTCTTCGACGCCGTTGACCCCGTTGGGGATTTTGGTGAAATCGTTTTTGCCAACTGCTTTCTGAGACTGACTAAACGTGCAGTTGTCGCTTCCGGTGACTTGAAGAACGTCCCTTGAAAATATTGTACGAAAAGGTGAATTCAATAGAGGACTTCGGATAAGGATTCAGTCATGCCACCATACAACTTTTGGCTTTAAAACTACTGACACGTTTTTCGATAGTTTTTCTTCATGTCGAGGTTCAGGGCAGCCTCAGGAACCTCGTACTAGGATTGAAATTATCCATAGAGGTGGAAATATTAAGATTTTCGATAAAATACAAAACACTAGGGACTTCAGTTTTTTAGGGGTTTTTGTTAAAAAATGGCGCTAAATTTAAAACTAGAGGAGTGGTGGTCGGGGTGCTAGAGCGTTTGCCTTTCACCTAGGCCACCCGGGTTCGATCCCCACCGCCTGTCACTGAGCTAATGTGGTTTGGAATCCACTTGTACGCATGCTGTAGCTCCCGGATCTTCCTTGCACGCACAAGCTCTGCTTTTGAAGTGTTATCTCCGCAAACCAAGGTGATGAAAAAGATTAGCCCGCTAGATCATCCTTATCGAAAGAGACAATGATTGGTAGTATAGTGTAGGGTTGTTTCTTTTGTTCCAAAAAAAAATTATGTAGAAATGTTCTCTACGTGTTGTTCATGGATATTTTGTTTGCATGTCCATAAAACACTGGAATATTTGTACAATAATAATATGTATATTAACATGAAAAGGCAAGGAAAGCACTTTTGAAATACTGAAGAAATACTATTTGGTGAACGGGTTAAGAATAGAAGCAACTTTTCCTTTTATAGATTTACTTCTGACAATACAAAGATTTTCTTATAACAACTATTTTTTGTTATACATAACAACATTAAATTATTCATTTTAATACCCCCTCTAATAGAATATTTCTTGAAGTATTCGATTTTTGATTTCTCTAATGCCTTGGTAATATATCTTCCATCTTCAATTTTAGCTTCGATGAAATGATACCTCGTATCGATATGTTTGATATGCTTGTGATCTTGAGGACATTTTGAGATCGCTATGTAGATCCTTGATTTTCTTCAATTGAAGTGGTTGGTTTCGGAAACCTTATGTTCAAATCGGATAAAATATTTTGAATTCATATTCCTTCTCAAACACTAGTACTAAGGGAAATATATTCAGCGTCGATTGATGACGAAGAAATTTTACTATGTAAGGACTTCAATTTGTGATACACAGTGGTATTTAGGTTGCTTCAAGAACAGCTTCTTCCTACATCAACTTAGACATACTAGCATAATGAATCATGGATCTTGCTTTTTCCGTCAGAGTTTTGTTCATGACATGTGTTTACTAACTCCGTTTTACTGAGGAGTATAGTGAACAGTTTGTATCGCCTCTATACCTTTTTGCTTGCAAAAATCATGGAATTCTGAAGATTTGCACTCTTCACCGTTATCACTTCTCAATTTTGAAATTTTAGCTCCAAAATTGGCAGTGTCCATTGCTTGATACTGTTTGAAATACTTGTAAACTTCATCTTTACTTTGGAGTAGGTACACCATAGAAAAATGGATGTGATCATCGATGAAAATAACGAAGTATTTCTTTGCATCCTAAGTTTCAGGTGAAATGATGCCAAACCTACATCGCTATGTACCAATTCTAGTGGGCGCCTGAATTCAACATGGAATTCTTAATTCTTTGGAAAAGGGTAGTTGAGATTGTTTCCCTTCACAACTAACTTCAATTATTTATAACTAACGATTATCTAACCGCCACAAACACCTCTCAAAGTTAGGTTGTTATTATTAAATGAAATGCTGAAAAGAGTAATAAAAGTTTGTTTATCCGTGAAATTTGCCAAGCTCAGAATATTTTTTAGATCGATTCATTTTCATTAACAATAAAATGTGAAATAAGCGATTTTCTTTGAAATTAGCGCCATTATTATACAAAAACCCCTAAAAAGTAAAAAAAAAGTCCCTAGTGTTTTGCATTTTATGGAGATTCTTAATATTTCCATTGATATGGACAATTTCAATCATAGTACGAGGTTCCTGAGGCTCCCTCGAACCTCGACATGAAGAAAAATTATCGAAAAACGTGTCAGTAGTTTTAAAGCCAAAAGTTGTGTGGTGGCATGACTAAATCTTCATCCGAAGTCCTCTATTGATTGAAATCAAATGCCAACATGAGAACATGCTCATGGATTCACTCATGAGTAAATAAAATAGTATTTTCCATACTGTATAAAAAAAAAGAGTCATTTTACACTAATTGACGAAGAAAACGGTTTTTTATTCTATTTTTAAAAATCGTCACTATTTTATTTTTTTTAATTTCATTTGTTAGTGAATTATTGTAGATATCTATACCATCATGGTATATCGATTTTTTTTCAAAATTACGTCTGAAATTGCTGAGACAGTTTGCTTGTCTTGTTTTGGGATTTCAATGAAATTTAAATTAGAAACTTTCTGTTTCAATCGAATGAAGTGAATAAATTAACAAATTATTACTTTATAAAGGGAATTCAAATTTAGTAAACTATTAGGTTTATATAAGTTTGCTGTTCTAAAAACGGTATGTTGTAAATACATTTCAAAGATTTATTTTGTAATTTTTTTAGAGGTTTCAAAACTGAATTATTAGCGGTTCCCCAGAGTGATATCAAATACTGTAGGTTAGAATAGATAAGACAAAAGTAAATATTTTTAAGGTATTTGATCGGCACAAATTTTCTTATTTCGTGACAAAAATACTAGGAGGAAACCGACTGTGCCATCACATGAACGACGGTAGTTATTTTCTCCACGATCATCACAGAATTTGCTCATTCTGAAATGAAATTTGATTACAGAATGCTGGAATTATCTCTCTTGAGATTGAAGAAATATTCTGCAATACCTCTGCCCTCATGCAATTCAAACGTTTTTACATTCTCTCTCTTGTAATAGAATAATATTCTCACACTGGTTAGCAATAATATCATTAGCCTTGACGCAGTTGATTGTCACCGTAGTAGCAAATTTCAGTAGTGTCAAAATTATTGCTGTCACGTTTTCATTCGAAAATATAAAAAGAATCATGAATTTATCCAGTGATCAAAATCAGAGTGTGAAAATACACCACCTGAAATTACAAAGAGTACAAATAATATACTGGAAAGTTTACTACCAAAAAAAAATCAAAGAATGAGTATGAAAAATATTAATGCCGTTAATATAATATTTATCAAATATATTTTTATGAGAGGCCGGATAGCTCAGATGGTATACCATTGGCAGAGTAGACGAGAGGTAGTGGGTTCAAGCCACCGATAAGGCATTTTTTTTAAATTCAATAGTTTATTCTTAATGCATCTTTGCGATAAAAAAATTAGTTCTGGTTAGTCCAGGATTAGTCCTTTTTGATAAACAGTGTTTTTAAATAATAGTTATTATTTCGTGTGGAAATTATCTTTTGTTCGTTTCCATTTGAAATTATTTTAAATTTTTTATCGTGGAGAAAGTATAGTCTGCTACTCGGTTAGAATATACTATTCTGTAACGTTTTGGACTCGTATGACTCTGATTGTCATTTATTTATTTATTTATTATAAATATTAAAATACAAAACCCGATCAAATTAATAATATCCAGATTTTTTTTAAATTTCATATATTTATTTTTCAAGTTGTAGAATTGGAAGAATAGTTTATTAAGTCATTTATAGTCACTTATTCAGACCTGTTAAGTACAAAATATATACGCATATATCATAAAAAGATAAATGAAACATTGGTGGTACCTAAGAAAACTAAATAGGGCTATAGATCTGATCTGGGGCCCAATTCTGAAATGTCTATTACCCTTTGTCGCATGCGACAAAATATGCCCATCGCCTTTCTCGAATGTGCATTGAAAAAAGATGGAAATATCATGTCGCATGCGACAAAGGGTAATAGACATTTGAGAATCGGGCCCCTGGTCGAACCTACTCTCATTTTGTTCCTATTTTAATTATCAACAAGCTTTCTTTTTGGTAAAACAAAGTTGCTGTATTAGTTTTCATCTTGTAAGCAGAACAATTTTTGTATTCAAATATTTACAAAAAATTAATGAATGACAGTTGCGAGTCCAAAACCGATCTGCATATAACTTCGGGCTGTCGTTTATGCGATGGCAGAGTTGATTTTCTCCTAGTATGTTTGTTACACAACCATCCCTTTTTTACCCTATTGATTGTTCTGAAAAGATAATGATTTACAACTTTAATTTAGTAGATCACATTCCATCCGCGAATAACTTAAAGACGCAATTATAAAAGTACACCAGTCCAAAAGAACAAACTCAGAATTAAAAATTGATAGCATATACAGAGTGAACTAGAACCAGTTACGGAAAATTAAAAGGGACACCTGTAAAACTTGAGAGCTATCTGTGACGATTTAAACAGTTTTTTTTGCGACAATTTCAATAGTCATATGCTCCCGCAGAATATAGTTACACAAAATAGCTACCTATTCTGTGTTCTGTGGTAGTAAGTAGTCATGAGTCACCGGAGTCACCTCAAGCGCTAATGCAATGTTGCCTCGTGTTACGATCTCCGAGAGCAGCAGAGCAGCATGCAGCATCGAAGATTCGATGATGGTCGTTGTTTAGTATGTTTTCATTTGCCTTGGTTATATTCTCATTGCACAACAACTACCCACTGCATATGTAGATACAAACAATATGATCCTATGAAATAATCTGTTTCCTCCAGAAAATTCAATTGAGAACCTGAATAGTCATGAGTATAGAAATTTTTTGAACACTGCTAATCGTGTATGTCAAAAATATTGCCAGTTTGTTTTGCAATGGTGTACGATAGTGATTATATATTGATTTTGATTCTATCGTAAATCGATAACGTTATTTGGTTTTGTGTTTAATACTGCAAAAATCATTTATTTTTTGGTAAAACTTAATTTCAAACAACCAGCTTCAAATGCAGGGGTGATAAACGACAACAGAAATATATTCTCGCTAAACACGTATATTTAATCAGGGGCGGCACGTTCTGACAAGTATTATATTTCCAAATATCACTTAGATTCACACTTATAATGGTGGAGAGACCACATTGTATAATTTTTCGTAATTAGTCGTAGTTCACCCTGTATATCGGAAAGTCTAGTGAAAGAATAACAACAATGGAATATTAAAATTTCCCTTGGGTTGAGTAGGACTTTATGCAGGTTTATTGAGAATAATTAATATAAAATCTGGTTGACAAGAAAAAATTCACCACACTTTCCATTTATAAATGTTGAGAACTGTTGTCCATTTTAGCGTTGATAGCTGACATGTAATATTCTTGTCAAAAAAAAACGATGGTTTCATTTTATATAATTTTCACATCCCGTCTTCAATATCTGATGTAGTTAAATTTAGGGGGGAACTATTGGCGGCATCACTGTGTATTTAAAAGTCATACTACTTAGTACGATAATTTAACCCCTTTTTCTTTTGTGAAGGCAGCAAAGAAACAATAGCATTACATAACAGTTTGATGATGGATTGGTTCATTATAGTTTAAACCTATAGAGTCTGATCCTCAAATAAAACAATTTTTATAAACAATTCATACATTTTTTTGTACCTTAATGTAAAATCGTTTATGACTCAGGTATTGCTTATCTGGCAGGATGCGATTGGACACAACAAACATCAAGCGCAATACAGAAAATGCAAGCAAACACCTGGTTTAGCTGAGTTAGAGAAAAAATATTCGGACTCAAACCATAACCATTATGACACAACACAACTTCTCCAATGGAACTGCTAGAAGTAAAAAAGGTCTAAAAGTCATTTTTAAGCCTATAGCACTTTGTTATCACTATCAGTGTGAAGATGACATTATGACGTTAAATGGGTTTGTTGATGATGAACTTCATTCTTCGGCAACCATAATAATTATTTTCAAATAATAATAATAATAGTCGTCCTCTAAAATCTAGTAGTTTCAGGAATGACAATTCTCAGTTCTATAAAAAAATATTCTTATCTTGTTTGGAAATTATTTAAACATTCGCTATAATGTCAATGTTTTGTCAGTCAATCAGGACTAAAAGAACCGCAACCCTGAAAAAAAACACTAGCGATTGTTACCGGAATGATGAGTAATTTTGACAGTTTTACACAGCTTTTAAGAGCCCCCAAACGGTGAAAATTTGAACCGTGTGAAGTAACGATACATACATCTGTCAGAGTCGCTAGGGTGGCCGGTGGCTTAGCGGTCTAATGCATAGGCCGTTCGAAACTCCAGCATAGCGATAGTCGGTTCGAGCCCGATGTAGGTACAAGAGATCTTTTCTCAAATACTTTATATCGGATCGATAGGTGACACTCAAAGAGTGTTTATGAGGGAGTATTAATATTATTATTATTATAGTGTACGTTTTCAAATAAAATGAAAAAAGTAGCATTTTCAATTGGAATTAGAAGAAACGAAATACAAAATTTCAAATTCTGAGTATGTCACTAAGCTTTTCGTACGATAACGTTCATGTGCAAACGAAAATATTTCACATGCCTGTTCCCTATTCTCCGAGCCATGATGAAGAAATTTGACAACACGGTAATCGACGAAATTAGTCATTGCATTGTCGAATGGTGGATGTTAACGTAAGTTAAGTAGATATTCTAGGGTGAATTATTTTTGTTCTAATTGATGAATATACGTACGATTTATGTGAAATGGTTTACGAAATATTGGTAAAAATCTAGTGATCGATTTATTAGTTAAAGTACGTTCAAAGCCCTTCAAAAATAGCGTTAAACTCAAATGTGATTGTGAGGTTATATAATTATTCCATTTTTTGCTTTTGGATGGAATTTCTACTTCATTTATGCCAATATGCCTAGTTGTAGTTGTGTATTTTCTTTCCCGAAAAAACGAGGAATTGCGAAAGAAGTGGATTTCTGCAATATCTCGTAGAAATTGGAGCCCTTCTCGAAGGTCTGTTGTATGTACAATTAATTTTCGTTATACTCATATTATCAGATATGGAACATGAACATGTCCTCTACCAGATGGATAAATAAATTGGGTCTTCTTGGAAGAAAGTTGCACAAACATATGTTAGATGTGTAGTTCAATGTCCATCGTGGTAGTAGCCAGGAAAGTAGTTGTTTTCTTAAGAAGGTATGCTTCATTTTTCCACTTGGTGGAAACGTATGGAGAGAAGGGTTCCTCGATGACATTGTCGAGTTTATTCGTTTCACTACGTTGATACTAAATATGTAAATAATTTCGCTAATTTATTTAAAACTCTTCTAAAATAACTTGATTTATTTGGACCATTTCAGAGCTCTGGGAAACCGGATAGACAACTCGGAGTCCGTGCGGTACCTGGGTGTACAGCTGGACAAAAGATTAACACTTGGTAAGCATGTCAGCTTGGTAATTCAACGAGCTGCGGCTGCAGTAAGAAGGACATACCCGTTAATAGCCAGGAATTCCAAGCTGCAAAACAAAGTACTCCGTATTGTCACAAACAGTGACAGATACATTCGGCTAGACGCGTTGAGGGAGCTGGCCGACCACAACGCCCACCACAACAGGCCACGAAGGCATGGAGGATTCATCTACCAGGACATTTTCCACGAGAACCCAGAAGACGAGTGATAAACCACACATGTAACCATGTAACCATGAATGTTTCCGGGGGGCCACTAAAAACTTAATAATACATGAATCCAATAGCCCGATGTCTTACATATAAGCAAACAATACCCCCCGCATAACTTGGAGGAGGCGGGGAAGTCTGACAACTCTGAGACTTAGCACCTACAGCATTTAACCGCCTACATAACACCATAGGGCCTGCCCTAGGGCAGGTGTGAGCTGGTTTTGCCTGCCCGCTGATAGCTCAGCAGGGCAAGAGTAAACCCTGTAGTAATAGGTATTTGTGTTTAGTTCTTATATCATTCTGTATATAATGAGAGAATTGTTAATCGAGTAGACATGTCGGGAATGAAGTCTTGTCAATGTTTTCTTGAAATAAAGTTCATTTGCAATCTTCGAAAGTCTTGATATGCATTAGTAAATGTAACAAACCCCTCGCCGCTAAATGCAATATAGATCCCTCCTGCCCCCCTGTGGCTTAGTGATAGTTTTAGCATTTTTAGATATTTGAATGTGTTATACATTTTTACCACTATTTGAATTTAAATAAATTTTTTGGATTTTGGATTTTGATCGTGTTGCCATGATGTTTCAAAAATTTGAATGATTCTGTGACTAATCGATCATTCACATACCAATACGCAAAATGTCATTTTAGTAATGCGAGTACAAAAACACATTTTTTATCAACTGACGATGTACTAAACAGTTTTTGATTCATTTTAAACTTTCCATGTGAATTACATATGCCAATTGCAAAATATAGGTACGTTGTCAGACAATTAGAACAAAATATCCTCGCCGCAATTTTGGACGTAGAAAATTTTCCCAGTATTCGAATGTGCATACATGATTTGGATGGAAAGTTTCTATTGGTTTCTAAAAGTGCCAAAAAAATAATCGAGAAAATAATGAGTGAAAGGATATCGTCAATATTCACTTACGATTTCAGGTATTTCACAAGTTTGAAGGACGTTTCATAATTTGATCTAATTGGCGGTGAAGTAATCATGTTGGAATTAAATGGTTGTCCTGTGAGGCCGATAGCTGACGCTTCCACTTCTCCGTACACTTTCTGCCCCTCCGACTGATATTTACTCAAAATCTCGGCCGATTTGTCCGAAGTAATGTGCGCCAGATACAATGGAGCGTTCACCTACATTTCAAAACGGTTAAGAGGGCACAAACATCTTGTAACAGGTCATGCGTTAGTATTCACAGACATATAGTGCGACATACAGGGGTTAGTACATTTTGCAGAAAAAGCCACAAGCGCAAAGAAACGAAAACGAAAATCTAAAAACTTACTGTGCTAAATAGTTCATTAAAGAAATGGGCGTGGTGGGGTCCGGTCTGAGAGGAGGGCTGAGGACGTGGCCTGCCGAGTGATGAAAGCACTCGTGTTTGTAGTGCGAACCGTCCGTTCCTAAAGCTGCCACTATTGCCTCGCCATACACTCGGTTACCACCACTTCTATATGCCTCTACAACCTTTGCAGCTGACTTACTCATCACATGCACTATATACAATGGACAGTCTACCTATAACCACATCAAGTAGTGGATAACTATAAAGAATAAGTAGTAAACTGGTAGGCCACATCATTTTTTGGATGAGAAAAGACAACAGTGTAACAAGTTATCAGTTCATAATCCATAAAAAAAAGATTGCATAATATTAAGTGCGGAGAAAGTTAAAAAACAAAATTTTTAGTGAAAAAGTAAAAAGAAAATTCTGAAACATATCGAATTGCCCATTCCTTGACACTTTTGATTCATTGATGGCTTATTTCGATTTTGAGTTATGTCATCCGATATTTTTTAAACACAACTACCTGTTTTTTTGTTAAAGCGATAATTTCCCTTTCCTATTTCAACCATACAATATTTAATTGAGAAAAAAAACCTCTAGCTACGCTGCTGTTAAGTGCCAACCATAAAACGTAACTCATTTGCATAACAAATAAACCGACCGATATCTGTAAACATTTCCTAATTTTTGGGGCATTTTTTATGTTTTTCTATAGTTACTGATCAATCTGAAGAACGGAAGAATGCCACGGTTCATCTCAAAAGAGAACGATGCGAGGAATACGGAGAGGACGTTCAGCTCGTAGACGGAAGCATCCTACATCATCTGGATGCCTGAGAGACGTAAACCTACCTAGGGGTGGAACCAAGTGGTAGCAACTGTTAAAAACTCTCTCCGCGGCAAGTATCAGCACAAACTCCGACAGATCTGGTCATCAGAACTGTCGGGGAGGAACAAAGTTGCTGCAACTAATATGCTTGTCGTTCCGATTCTACTTTACTCCTTTGGAGTAATGAAATGGACTCAAGAAGAGCTGCGATAACTCGACGTAAACACTCGCTCCATAGGAGCTTGCATCCTAAGTCCTCCGTTCCACGGTTATACTTCCCCAGACAACTGGGAGGCCGTGGACTTTTGAGTTTGGAGTGTCTACATAACAGAATGGTACTGGATGGAGCCTGTAAAGTCATCAGGAGTTCAGATCCCCTTCTCTGCTTGGTATGCGATTATGAAAAAGCCGGAATTGGAGCATTTCTTTTCAAGGCAGCATCCCATGCAGCCGATAAACTCTCGTATTTGACACTGAAGGGGCGAACCCACACTAGATCACCGAGTTGGAAATGGTAGTTCTGATAATAGGGGTCATTGGTGGTATGATGGACACACTGCTCTCAAACATGATTCTCGGACCCAATAGTCACTTACCCCACGGCGTGGGGAGTAGTTATTTTGATAGATCCAGCGCGCCCTCCGGAAGTGTCGGGGCTCCGGAGACAGGGCCTGTCTGGGAAATTCCTAACGAAAAAAAAAATTGCTCTGCTCAAGAACCAAGATCGTCGAGACAGGGTTGCCACACCAGGAATTTCCATAAAACCACCGACTTTTGATGAACAGTCAGTCCTCTTGGTCCATGTATCGCCGGCAATTTGAAGCTGCAGCAGTGGCTAATGGATAGGACGAAGAAGAAAAATCTACGTCACTTATAGTAGCTTTGAGAGGGCCAGCTTTGGGAGTGTCACAGACGATACCCATCGAACAGCAAAATAAATATGAATAACTGATTACTCCGTTAGAGTAACGGTATGGCGATCAACATCGAGAACCGCTGTATCGAGCGGGCTAAAATGAAAACGCACACTCAAGATAAGGTGAGAGTCTGCAAGAATTTGAAGCGGATGTGAGACGCCGAATTCAGCTAGCCTACCCAGAATCACCGGGAGATTTCAAGGAACAGCTAGTTGTGTAGTTATTCGTAGATGGACTGAGAGACACTGAAATCAATAGGACTATGCTACTAACACACTTCAAGAGGAGTTGCGATGCCTAGGTACATTCTCTAGAAGAGGAGGCGGCCTTCAACACCTAGACTCCGAAATTACGAGCGGTATCAATAGAAGAACCCAAACAACGATTCGGCGTAGTTACTTGTTTATTCAAGGAGGTTCTGGATGAGATTAAATATTTGATAAGCAGAATAAGAACACGGAAGGTGCAGGATTATGCAGACGAACTGCGAGTTAGCTGAACTGAAATCCACGAATTTGCAAGCAAAATATTGAAGATAACTAGTGATAGGATGAAGGCTCAAGGCCCATACTGGTAGATTTAAAGGAGATCGAGTGTGGCTGTACAACCCTCATCGTAAGAAAGAAGTTTCTCCCAAATTAACACCATCTTGGGAAGGAACCTATACGATAGTGAAGAGAATAAACGACGTGGTGTATAGGATTAGGCACTCAAAAGCGGCTTACAATATCTATTATGCATTATGCATCGCTATAAATTTGCATACCTTACAATATCAGGACAATAATACACACTGCCAGAATAATTTTGATGGATCATGAAAGGATGCATAATTATTTATTGGAAATCATTAAGAATCTTCGATAAAGACTCAAAATTTCACATTAATTCCACTAAACAAGTAGATGATATAAGGCTATCCAAAGAAAAAAATCTTCATTTGAGAAGAGTAGTTTGATGCAGACTTCAAACTTTTCAACTCCCGTCGTAAAAAATTAAAAGAGGCCAATAATTTTCTGATTGCATCTGAAAGATTTTTTTCAGCACCGTTTCTACATGGATATTATGATCCTGATGAAATATATACATTATTACTTTTATCAAAAGTGTCAAGAAATGGACGATTAAAATAACTTTTCTGAGATTTTTTTTGTTAAATTGTATACTACTATACAATATAATAAATGTGTTCTTTAACACACCTACAGTCTTATTAAATTAATTGTGAAGTTGAATTGCTTTTTCAACCGAACCTACGAAAGATAATTCAAGTTGATATATTGATTTGATTTGATTGTGTTCACAAAATTATTTAGAAAATAATAAAAATGCGCTGTCAATTCCTTTTGAAAGTAATGAACTAGCACTCATCAACTTAGTTTGTATGTATTCACATACTTCTGAAACTCTTTAATATTTTCAGCCAGATAAAATCATGCAAACGTAAAAAAAAAAATAATATAATAATGACCGTGCTTTCAATGAAGCAGATCATCATGCAAGTGACAAAAAGAAGGTGTGCAAAAAAGAAGTGTGCAATTCGAACAAGAACAAGAGATTGAAAATAAAATGTTTCAGGACTCATTGAAAACCTCAAATAACTTCAAAATTAATCTACTTACTTAAAAATTATTTTAAAGTATTTTGAAATGAACATCTTTTGGCAAATGGATTCAAAAACTAAATTAAGTTGATAATTCTTTGAAATGTAAATATTAATCATTCCGTCCAAAATTAAACAGTTATGAAAATTAGGTAATCTTATATGTTACCATAGCAGGATAATTGGAAGAAAATACAGCAATTTTGCAAAAAGAAATCATTTTTTAAGTTATTTCGAGGTTGAGTTTTACTGTGACAGCTTTACTAGAAAACAAAAGAATAAAAGAACAAAAGTGTGGACATCCATGAGGAAATGTTGCATTTGCATAGTGGGTGAAGATTAAGTGCAAATTAAATTCCTTGTTCATAATCTAACAAGTTTCTGAGGCACTTCAGTAGATCTACTGAAGTGCCTCAGAAACAGATACGGCAAAAAGAGAACGGACTCATCTCTCACGGAAATTTGAGTGGTTAAACAACAAGGTCACAGATGATCACCTAAACAGCATGGTCCATGTCCTAAGTGGACCTTAGCATTTTTTCGTGATAATTTCCACAAAAAATGAGATTGTTCTCTTGTTACCCTGTCTACTGACTCTTCTCTATAACTTACAGAGAAATGTAGCACCAGATATAACGATCATTAAAACAGTGCCAAAATCCAAGATTTATGTACAAGACGTTGTAATGTCGATTTCACCAGTCGAATTTCTCCATTACAGTTATAACTATGGCATTTCAATGTTGGTTGGTTATTGGGTCCTCTGATATCCAAATTTCGTAATGTAAATTATTAGTTACATTGAATTCACACCTTGTTGGTAAAGCACTGTTCTCCTGCCTGAACGAATGTATTATGACAGTTTTGGAGAAAGAAACTGGAACTTTTCAGGACTTTTTATTCAAATTATAACAAATTATTTAGTCTAAAAAATATAGTACAATCCACAGCCAAAATTACTTGCAAAAAAATTCCTGACGCGACTTGTTTCATTCCCGATCTATTGATTTCCATTTCCCAATACATCTCGCGGATTTTGTTAGTAGTTGGTCAAAAGAGTAGAGGTGGAAGAGGTTAATAACGAGTACATCTTTTCGTTTTTTGAAGGCATTGCGTTTTTCTGTTGATTCTTTATGGTGTTATTTTGCTCTGAATTTGAAAAAATAATGATAAAAAACGAGTTTGAATTGAATCATGATTTTATTTTCAAAATCAAGCGATTTAAATCATGATTCTTATCGCAATTTAAATCACTTGATATAAATTAGCCCAGCCCTGCTCAGAACAACTTAGTGTGACGCTGACACAAAGATAAAGGATGCATCAATAAGAAAATATCGTCGGCTCAGTGTGTTAGACTGCTTACAACATTTGAGTAAATTTTACGAGGGATGGAAAAAACTGCGAATAAAATTTAATACTGAATACAATAGAATGGTTTTACGCATCAATAAGAATCACTGAATATCCGTTTACTAATAACTTAGATGTTTATCACAGTTAATGAAAATTTTTTCTCTTTTTTTCGTGGTATATATAACAATTTATAAATTGTCACAAATTGGAGTTAGCAGGTTAACACCTTACAGGAATTTTTCAAAAAAATGTATCCACAGCTACGATTAGCACGGAAAAATAACGAAACAATGAAATTTGATAATTTGTAGTATTTATAACTATTAAATCAAATTTTAATTCCGACTAAGGATAATGCATTGATAATAACTTCGCATATTGTAATGCAGATCCAAATTTACTTTTGAGAATAAAAAGTTGGGATTCAATTAGTTGATATGGATTTAAAAATAAAATTATTCTGGCATGGTTAGGGAGCAATTCAGATCAGACTGATGCATATATTATTAGCTCTTCACCTTTCAACTTCAGCGAGTATCGCTACTAAAAATAATGATGCAAATACTTAGATGAATGTAAGATACGTCAATTTTTTTAAGAATACGAAATTCTCAAAATAATTCCACAAAAAGAGTTTTTCCACTGCAGTCTTAACAACAGCTCTGTTTTGACGTAAGCCACCCTAAGGGTGAAGAACTGTCGGGATCTGCATCTGCAGGTGGAAGTGAGTGTTCTTATCTGCTTAAGTTTTTATATCACTCGTGTGTGAATATGAAGGAATAAATTACAGCAAGAGTATCGAGTTCTATTATTCCAAAATAAGTAAGTAGGCGGGTTTTTTTGAAGACTTTGTCGTTTTCAATTATTTTGAAGGATTAATTTCAAACCTTCATACCCTTTGCAATTGAATGAAATTTATACGTGACTTCACTGGTGGTTTTAGAATACTATTGTGGATCGAACGTTACTGCTAAAAATTGACTGCCAATTTTACACCGGTAGACTCGTAGATTGTAGTTCTGACTGCTTTGCGATGTTGCCAATTTTCTCACCACGACTTGGAATATATCAAGAAGGCTGTGACTGTAGTATACCTTAGTTCACATAAATGAACCTATGAAAAGAAAATACAGACAGGTGGAATTTACATTCAAAGATCATACACAATTTATTTACACCAATATTGGAAAGTCAGAGAACCAATAAACCATTAACCAGAGTGCAAAAATTCAAAGTTCCACGGTAATAGATATAGCTATGTAGTGAACAATAGTAACTTTCTGAACGTTTTGAAGCCGCCTGATAAGGTAATTTCGTAAATAATGACAATTTTTTTAATTTCGGTGCCAAATTCGATACGATATCAAACAGAAAGTCGTATAAGATACGCGCAAAACATGCACTCTGAACTAATTATATCTAAAATACCTGTTTTGCAATGACACAAGCTCTGTTAACAGCCTCGGCTTCGAGTTCTTCGGGCCTGGACATCTCGTGGCCCTCGGGTCCTGTAATACCCATCGCTAACAGCCTTTCGGCGTTTTTAGCGATGAGCCATCCGTTCTCAGCGTGGACTTGAGCGAGCGCTCCCAATTTGTGACAGTGCTCGAAAGCGCTGTACAACTCGCCGTCGTTCAACATGAAATCGTAGGCCATGAACATCTTGAACGAGTTGACGCCGTGATCTCGGCAAAGAATTTCCATGTCTTTCTTCACTTGTTCGGACCAGTGAGTTATGCAGACGTGCAGAGCATAGTCGCAACAAACTTTGCCGTCGGCCTTCTCGCGGTATTCGAAGTAGGCGTCCAGAAGCGATTGTCCCTTTTTCGGAAACACGAAATCAACTGAAAAAGTAACGTTCCGTTAGTGACAAAAGATAATAATCTGGGAAGTCGCCAGCATATGATATTATTGACTAATATCCATCTATAACTTACCGGTGGGAAGTTGATAGTCAATTTTCAGCAGCAACTTTCGATCCAGCAGTAAAACCACCTGTGGCGCCGCCGTCGGTTAAAATATATAATTTTCACTGGTTCGAATAAAAATTGAATCACCTACTATGAAAAATCTCATTCAGAATAAGAGTTTTTCACAAAGTGCACGTCCTGTATCAATTTCATCCACTTGCGAAGGGGATGAAGGGTTGAAATCAAATGAAATGGAACAAAAGCCTTCAGAAAAACGGGACGTACAGACATGTCCTGTGAATTTCAAGCTGGCAGTTTCTTCTGAAGGCATTTCTCCATTTTAATTATTTCAGAGGGTTGATTCAACCCTTTATTTACTTTGTAAGTGGATGAATTTAATACGGGACGTTCATTCCCTGTATACAAAGGTGTCCTGTGAATTTCAACTTGGCAGGTTCTTTCTTTTAAATTCTTTTGGAGGGTTGATTTCAACCCGTGAAAATTATATTTTTACTGACGCCACTGGTGATTTTACTGCTGGATCGAAAGTTGGTGCAGAAAATTTACTGCCAACCTCAAACCGGTCTTGAAAGAAAGTTACTTTCCGCTCATGTGCGAAAAGTAAATCGCACGCGTGTGATAAGCTGTCAAATGCGTGACAGGCCCGATTTCATAATGAACTTAAAATTAAAGTAGTATTTAATTTAAATAGCTGTTAGAATGTGACTACCAAAACGGGGGTTTCCAGTCATTTTAAGTACCTTGTGTTCAGTTTTTTAAATGTTTTTTCATGAATTTATCGAGATAAAAATTATTGAAAAGGCCAAAATTAGCCACCTTATTCAAACGACCAGAAGAGGCGGGAACGTGACGTACTTACGTGAGAGATTTTGATTGGTTATACTCGTGTAGATAAAATTCCCGGCAGCGTTGCCATATCGCAAAAAATATGATGTACCTTAATAATATCAGTGATATATAATATGTTCGAAGTCTTGAGATATTAGCTTGGTAATTTTGGACAATTTAGTTTTGATTCGTGTTCATGGAAAATATTATTTTCATTTGTTATCCAAAAAAGTATTTATGTACCTACTGTAACGCCTACAGATTAAAAACCTTATTTGGTTTCAGGGAACCCTAATCTGTGGTTCATGTAAGTAAATGAGAAATCCAATTCAAATATTAATAATTCTTTGTCGACTTGAATCTAATTGCTGTGGCTATTACTAGAAATTTGTATGTATGAACCAGTATTTCTAGTTCAAGAAGCATTAATAATTATGTACTAAAATTTTCAGTGAAAAATGTAAATTGTGGTGCGACTAATTGTAAACTTGGCAACTGTGCATACTTCAACCTGTCGGTAACATAACCTATACGTTGCAGCTAAGATGTCTAGAAAACTTGGGGTATCTACTTATACCCGTAAAAGTTTGGGACAAAATGAGGGACTTTTGCCTACTCGATTTTGTGAGATCACTAGAGTTGCAGATGGCGCATGATCTCAGTAACTTGAGAATAGCCATTAATAAATTACCAACAATTGAGTTCAATTTGTCATTACACGTAATTACTTTCTAGATTTTACAAAGACCTGGCAACTGCGGCGTCCCTCAGTTACTTTCAGCTTTATCCGCGCAATTCCAAACTGCAGCCAATCGTATTCCATGAAGACAATGTCGTCACAGCTGAGGAGCTTTTGAATTTATGCATACTGGAATCACGTATTCAATATTGAATAATAAATCAGTTTTTCAAAATTTACAGTAAACTAATGGTTAGGACTATGTTATAAACTGACCTCCATTACGTCAAGTAAAAAAAGTGCATATTATACGATACTGGAAACCCTCAATGAATTGCAATTGGCAGCTTGTCACAGTCTGACAATTATTTAACCGAAATGACACTTCAAGTTCATTATGAAATCGGACGTAGAATGCCACGGTTGGTCTGAGCGACCCACCAAATCATTAACAAAAAATTTTCCCTAGAGGCTGTGGTGGGCCTGAACCACCAGACGGCAATTTCCTTGTGGTCACGGTGTTCCGTATAGACCCACCACTGCCATATGAAATGCAAGGCAATATGTTCCCAACTGTTTTATTAAAGTGTTGCCAGTGTTGGCCTTTGATTTGGTGGACATATAGTTTTGGTCATGAATGTTCGGTTTTTGGCCACTTTCCTGCCAGAGAGAGTAACATTTTTCTGGTAGCATCCAGAACAGATCTGCGGAAAGTTACTTTCCGCTCATGATAATGAGCAGCCTTTCACCAAAAAAATTCCGAACACAATACGAACGTATCAACTTTAAACTTACAGTACCGCGGTTTCATCAAACAAGATATATCTTATTTGAACTACTCATTCGCCTCATAAAATTCAGTTAGTTATATCTGGAGGGGAAATTTTTATATTTTATCTTTATTGATGTGATTTGTTATATTCCGAGTAAATAGTTTTCTATTTGTTTCACTTTTTTTCTGCGAAAAGTGACAAATACCACACTATTTAGTTACTTCGAAAATATCATCACCCTAGAGTTGATAAATCAAATATCATTCTAGAGTTATGAACCAAGCGTGTGTATTGAGATGCTGAGGAAGATATTCACAAAAGAACGTAAAAATTAATAATTGCGTGATGTAGCAAAAACAATATTTTCCTAAATTACGTCTAGTCTTATTATTCGTCTTTCGCAAACTTCTAACCGCCATTATGTCGGGTATCGAAACGTGTTACATGTGACCAAGTTGCTCTCGCTTACCATTATAGATGGAGGCTGTAGATCGAATGTTACAAACGACACCCGTTACAACCATCACCGATCTACCCTACTCGTACGACAATATTCTCCCACTCGTGTGAAATGCGTCACTTTCCACACTGGTAATGTAAAACGTTTCTACGTTGAAGTAAACAAGGCCATCCGTGAAAAAACTGTACCTCATCAGGATAATGACGATCGATGTCAAAATACCCTATTCAAATATTTCCGTCCACTCAGAAGTGTTCAATGTAGATTTTAGTCTCTATTATACGAGAATAATCTAAAGTATCCTATCTATCATTAAAATGTGATAAAAAGTGACCCATTCTGAACTACTGTTGATAAGTGTCAATAATTATTAACTTTTGTTGCAAAATAGTATTGCAATTCTAAGAACTGTACAGTAACTAGTGCAGAGAATTACGTATTTAGTGAGAAATTAAATAGTTCCTAAACAGCCAAAGTATCTAAATATTGTTGAATGTTTAATAAAATTAAATCTTTTTGTGTCATACACATTCTTAATTCAGTCAATTAAATTGGAATTATTAATGAGCGAGTAGTATACAGAGCACATTCGCCATATTTAATTTTTCAGGTTCATCATCTTGTCTTCAACACTTCGAGATGCTTCATTAGTGACGTATTCGAGAGTGTCACCTGCCATTGTAGTTGTTTACATGGATTGTATTGAAGGAAAGGTTAAGAGACAAAAAAATTTCTTCCTGATGCAAAACATGTATCCATGATATAGCATCAAAAACTACTATTTTTGAATAGTCCAGTTTGTAAATAGTTATGGACGATAAGAATAACTTTTTTTTTCTTTACATTTTTTCTTGTGGGCCGTGATGGTCATGATGGTAGAGCGCTTGTCTCTTAACCTAAGGGTCATGGGTTCGATTCCCAGCATGGTCATCGGTCTCGCGCATGGCATCACACTTTAAAAGGTAAGGGCTGCATCTTCCCTAGCTCGAAGATGTCTTTCGAAGACTTTTGAGGGTTGTACTTTTAAGGGTGTGCAGCTGGTTGACGGAAATAACAATTTTAACATTTTTTTAACATATTGCGGCAGAAAATACCATTTCCCCAAAGAAATCATTCGGTAACGATATGCAAATACCTCCTGTATCAAATAACAGAGCCCCATCTAATATGGGACCGCCTGCACACTATTTTCTAGGTAATTGCTTCTCTTTCATCAGTACAGGGTAGGTCGGACGACCCTTGGCCCCATTCACGTCTCGACCCCATCATTCCTCTGGTTTTTGATACAAATGATCGTGATTGAACCAGTAACTTGAAATGAGCCAGTCATCGCACCCCCTTTTAATCACTTAATTAAAATGAGTTTTTCAATTGATGATGTATCTTTCCATGAACCATCATATTTGGTCTGATGACGAAGATATGGAGGTGTTGTTACAAAACTGGATCATACTGTACATCTAACTCAATTCTATCAGAACAGACCAAACTGAACTAAAAAACAGAAAACCCATAAAAAATTTAAAATGGTTATAGTTCAGATTCTAAAAATAGAAACCCTTTGAAGAGTGTTCTTATGAAGAGTATAAAGCCATGCTTTGAAGAACGATTATTTGGGCTCTAAAAATATAACACTCCAACAGAGAGTGACTGGTAATAAACAAGGCATTGCATGCACCGAAATATGCAAACGTAGTTTTGGAGAATCGATTTTTTGATCTACTCAACATGATTTATTTGTATTAGCTTCTTTTTTTCAACTTACTCGAAATTCTCAATTTTGTAAACTAGAAAGCACAATAAGAACAAATGGAATATTTCCCCTTTACCACACTGCTAGATGCGCGTTTTCTTCATCAGTTGGAATACCAAAGTCACAGTAAGTACTCAGATCAGTCGTATTTATATCGTATTATCGTATTTATATCACGGTGGTGTGATCCTACCAGCCCAATGGTACGTTCACACCCCCCAAACCAATAATAGGTAATTATTTCTTGTTCTGGACTATTATCATTATTGAGCAAGCGCCTTAAACCGTTCTTGTGATTGGCAATACTTTCACAACAATTTCAACAATTTTTAATTTTGAACGTTGATTTTATAGTTATATATATATATTTTTTTTCGCATGATATAACTTTAATTTCACGGGATAACATATTTAAAAAGAACGGTCCAGCATGGTCTGGTGACTTTCTGTACCTACTGCATTTTGTTAAACATAAAGTTTTGTATAGTTGCTAAGCCTTTTTTTTTCTAGCTCCGGTAAGTTCTCTGCTGATACAATGATTGTTGTATCATCAGCATAAATGAATACTGTGCCATCGTGAATCAATTGTAGTAGATTATTGATATACAAAAGAAATAACACAGGACCTAACTCCTAAATTTGTCTGTTACAGGAGTGATAAAAAATCCCCTAGCTACGCCGCTTTTACATAACAAATGAGCCGAAGCTGCAAGCATTTATTTCTTCGCTCATTTCCTAGAACTGTTTATCTGGATGGTTTTCTGTACTGAATAATCTGGATGTATATGGACTGGGGCTAGGGTTCAAAATAATTTTCCTTTTGAAAATAAATAGTCTTCACTTCGATTTAATTGGGTTGAGAATGATCCAGCATTGGTTCAAAATCGAGTACTAGGAGGAAAATCAACAACCAATTGGTATGTTTTCGAAGTTTAATACACAAATTGTCATTCGTTACAGCAATGAAGGACCACCCTTCTCTGAGACAGGAAGGAAAGATAAAACAGCTGTAATGCAAAATGGTGATACTTGTGATTGATTTCTTCCGTTTTTGTTGAAACTATCATACATAAATACCTTACAGGAACTAGGCTTCTTGGTATCAGTTTTTGCAGGAGAAATGTACGCTTAACTGTCAGATTTGACAACTGGATATTTTAACTCGGCAATTGCAGCAATTTCATAGAATCATTTGCATGGAATTGTAGAATATCATCTACTCGTGAATTATATTAGTATATCAGGAATGTAAATTCCATTAAACGAATATTTTTCAACAGGAAAACGATGATGCTAGTTTGAAGAACTTTTTATGACTACTATCTTGAATCGACTGTCGCCATGGTATATGCACACTAGTTTTTGTGACATTTGTACATGAATGATCATTTGAATGACATAACAGGGTTGGCTTTAGACATTTTGGGGAAACTTTTCCCAACACTGGAGAACGGAAGTATCTACCCCGAAAGGTCTAGTCTGGACAAATTGAGTATACAAGGCGACACATTTCACTCGGAAGAAAAGTTATTGCAGAAGTTAATAAGTGTTTGGAATATTTAGCTAGTTGAATAGATATAAGTGTTTTATTAGTCAGTGAAGTAGTTTTATGTTTATAGCGAAAGTAATAAAAACAGTTTAGTAGTGTGCTCGGCGTATTATGAAGTTCAGAGAAACTTGTAAAAGCAAATTTAAAGAAAATAAATTTTTAACAGTGTACGCCATATAAATTCAAGAGAGAAATTCTATTTATATTCAATAACAAACATTTATTTGAACAACATTTTAATTACAAAGATACCTACAACACTCGATCTTTAAACTATTTTTATCCCAGACATCGATTAACAGTAACAGAGAAAAATGCTTATTACTCATGTATTCGATTTTACAATAAGCTATATCAGATAATATAAAAAAAAATCAATACTTTGAAACCCATTGAAGAAAGCACTGTATTATTTATTACTTTAAACACTTGGGGGTGAGTGATTACTAGGTCCGAGAGTCATATGCCCTGAGAAGACGGAGTGAACGAAGAATTACGGCCTTTCGCATTCTTCCGGCTAAGTTTTCTGTCGCATCATGACAAGCCGGTATGATTTTTAAGTTTGAGAGCAGTGTGTCCATCATTCCACCAAGGACCCCTATTATCAGAACCACCATCTTGACAGAATGGTTTGGGTAAAGCCTGCGGAGTTCAAAGAGAAGATCTCGATATTTAGTCCGTTTTTCCTCCTCTTTTCGGACGATGTTCGTTTCACCAGGAGCTGAAAACTCAATGACGAAAATCGTCCTCCTTTGATGGTCGAGGAGGACCACATCAGGCTTATTGGCTTGTATTTGCCTGAGGGTACGGAATGAGTAGTTCCGATAGATTCGGCACTTCTCATCCTCCACATGGACTCGATATCCCCCGGAGCATAAGGCAACACCGGTGTCTCGTCTACACCGTACGAGTGTCGTAGATGGTAGTACAACACTCGTAGGGCCGCGTTATGCCTGTGGATATAGGATGAGACCGCATAAGCTGGACGAGCTGGACACATTTGTATTATTATTATTATTTAGTAAAATCGAAACAATATGGATGCGGTTTCAATCGACATATTTTGACGGAATCCGTGTTGATATGGAGTATTTATATTATTTTTATTCAGTTAGTTTATCAGTTGGTTGTACACAGCTTTTTCGATAACTTTTGAGAAGCAACTGGACAGACAGATCTATAATTTTCTACACATAGTGGGTCTCCCTTTTTGGAAATCGGTACTGCTTTCGAAATTTTCAAGTCTGCAGGAAATTGGCCCAGGGTTACCGATCTGTTAATCAGGTCAGAAAGATAATGGCCGAGTTCATTTCCACATTCTTTCAGCAGTAATGCAGGAACACCATCGATGCCAGTTGAATATATTTTCGTTTTGTTAAACATTATAACTGATACCTACTCTGGGGTTACAGGGCTAAAATACATAGAATTATAATATTTCCCTTCGACTTGGTACAAGAGCTTTGTGGAAGTTGGAGGGACCTTATTTTATTAGGTACCGAAGGAAAACTCTACAATAGATGTCCAGATAGCCTGATGTCTTACACATAAATCATCAAGTCCCCCTGCACCTGCATAACAGAAGGAGGCAGGGAAGTTAGCATGTTTCAGTGTTGATTTTATTCATTTATACGTTGTGTGAGTTGTATATGTTTTATTGTGGATGTAATATTAATCAACTTTTTTGGTTTTGGGTATGAAGGAATCTCGAGCTTGAAATAGATTGCAGTTGACAGGCAGTCAGGGTTTCAAAAAGTTAGAGTCGGCTTAGCACTAGTGATATCAATTACTATACTTGATCAAAACAAATCAGAAATAATAGTTTACGAATAAATTAGCGGATTAAAGTTAGGTGCTTTTTTATTACATTTACTTACTAATCATCGTTGTTCCACCAGCAATGGCGGCCTTGCTTCCATGATAAAAATCATCAACTGTTTTGGTGCCCATGAATTCGAAATCGAAATGGGTGTGAGGATCAATACCACCCGGAAGTATGAATTTTCCCGCTGCATTTATTGTTCTAGTTCCTCCCGGGATGATGAGATTTTTTCCCATTTGTTTGATGATGCCATCTTCGATGTAGATATCGCTCTTGAAACTGTCTTCTTCGTTTACTACGCTGCCATTTTTGATCAACAGACGATTCTGAGCGCTCTGAAAAAAAAGTTTTGATTGAAGAATATTGTCGAGAGTTTTCAATGAATATAGGTAGGTACTGAGATGTCGAAAAACCCTGGTGTAGCGACTCAATAGATTTTGTTTAGATTGTTTTGAAGACAAAACAAGTGAAGTCGTGTTATGATTCTGTAGTCGGTTCCAGAGATGGCGTTGTCGTCCTTGTAATATTTCAGGGACATGGTTGCAAACTGAATTTCACGGAATTTCAATAAACTTTCCTCTGAAATGTTACTCTTCTTCGGGTTTGTTGGCCGTCGTGATATGGAATTGCTTCCTAACGTTTCGCCCGCACGAGTGGCTGGCTTCTTCTGAGGTTCCATCTTGAAAGATTTCCGATGACATCTTTCAAGATGGAACCTCAGAAGAAGCCAGCCACTCGTGCGGGCGAAACGTTAGGAAGCAATTCCATATCACGACGGCCAACAAACCCGAAGAAGAGTAACATTATCAAGAATCCCGGCCGCGAAAGCCTCAATCAATATATCATTTCCTCTGAAAGTTGATCCATACCTCCAAGACCAAGTTTTTTTGGAAAAATACAAGCTCAAATTGCGTTACTTTTCAAAAATAATCTCAATGACGTTCGACGGTCAATAGTGGTGGCGGATTAAAAATTGTATATCGAGTACCAAGAGTGAATACTACTAACATACTTTGAAACCAATTTGAAACTGACATTTTATTCATAAACTCGCCATGCTTTAGTTGAAAATACTTTATGGAAAACATTTTTTCAAATTGATTCAATCTACTGATTTCAATATTCCATAAATGCAACTCGTGAAAGACCGCGATAAAGTAAAAAAAATCCCCATTCCTACTGAAATCAATTTTGCTTATCATCAAGCCTGTTTAGGTTTTGATTATGTCACCATTCGTTTTATGTCTTGAAATGGTAAACTCTTTTACTTATAAAAAAAATCTATCGAAAATAATTGCAGAAAAATTGAAACATTTTCATCATTTCATTTGACACTAAACAGTTTTTAAAATCATGAAAGACTAATGCATGTAACACACAACTCGTCACACATATCACTTATGAAAACAAATTTAAGTGCCATGCAGCTGAATTTCAATATTTTTTTGGGGATTATGTGATTCATTATTCATTCCAATACATTGTTTTTCAGCAAAAAAATAATAAGTCGAAAAAGTAACCAATGAAACTGCTTGTGGGCAGTGATTCCGTAAATTTGAACAATTGGTTGTTTTATTCATTTCATGCTCGTGGGCAACAGTTAAAATTTTTTTTCATGAATATTTATCCAGATAAGGAGCCGACGGTGGCGGTTCACGCAAGTATCGCGGGATATTTGGAAAGCAGAACGTGATTTCAATTGTTTTCTCGTAATAAAGCTGGCGATCGCCTCATGTTTAATACCACGTTTAATACCTGCAGGTATAAGTCGACACACCAGGATTTTTAGGCATCTTAGTAGATACTCATTTGTCAATAATGTATCTGATAATGCCTTAAAACACAAAAAATTAAATATTGCGTAAAATAGCTAGGTAACTCAAAAATAATTCTAAAATACGTCAACTTCAATAGGAATTTGGTCATCTTTTGACAAGTTTCATTCAATGATGCCACTTTTGAATTTTGAATTATGCCTTCACCCGATATAATTCAAACGAAACCACCTAATTTTCACACTGCAGTAAGGCAGGAAACAAAGTAACCAATGCCTATTTCGAGACAGGATTTCTTAATCCATGAATTATTGTTTTCTGCCAAAAGCCACATTAGAAAATTATAACCAACTCTTCAGAATACAAATAATTATACCGTCAACTGAATCAAGGGATTCCAAATCAGAGAGTAAGCATACGTCTCCAGCCATCAAATAATTAATTGTAGCAAATTGTTTTTTTTCTCAATTTGTTCTAGCCCTCAACGGGCTGCACCCTTACGAGCAACCCACAGAAGTATTCGAGAGCTATGGAAGACGAGGACCTTACCTTTTAACGTGTGATGCCATCCACGGACAAGAAATAAAACTATTCAAATCCTTTTTGAATAATATAAAATGTGTATTGTATAAGAAGACAAAATTCTTGCTTCAAACACAATACCAAATGATTAAATGAAAATTAATTAGTCTAAAAAAAAAAGAGAATCACTTGTGTTGCCTAATTCAGTACAAACGCTACAAAATTATTTTCATTAATATTTTAATGTTTATATGGCATCGTTTGCTGTGATCATTAGCCCCTACGTGTTCTGGGTAGGTTTTGTTACCAACTAAACACGCCAAGGAATAATCTTGTGTATTCGTTGCATTTTGTTCAAAAAAATATTAGTTTTCGTTTCAAATCTATTTATATTCTGATGATGACATTTCACATGTGGGTCATAAGGATAGAACGAATACCAGTTATAATGAGATGTAACGTTTATACTCTAATTAATTTTATTTATAGTTTATACCTGGATGATCACCTGCTTGAAGAAAAGGTGAAATAATGATTCCGTAATTGCAAATAAATGTAAATAGTGGTAATGAATTCAAATTTGAAAATAAGTCGGTTTATTATTCATTCTTGTTTCCTATCGTTCCGTTTGAAAGGTACCGAACTCTAAAACTTTCCGTTTTGTACACATCACAACAAGAAAATGCAATTCTACATATAAAAAACTCATTTGGGACACAATCATTATATCGGTAGCATCTCTACTCTAATACAGGCCAAAAAATTATTATTTCAAAGTTTGGTAGGTGTGCCGGCGAGCATCAATAATAATAATGATAATGAATTGCTTTGGGTTTTTTTTGAGGTTGACCGGAGGCATAAGGTCACCCATCTGTTCTACATAGATGACCTCAAACTATATGCCTCGGGAGAATAGGATCTTCATCAGTCCTCAGGGGTGGTGCAAGAGTACACGCATGTTATCGGAATAGAGTTTGGGATCGACAAATGTGCCACGGTTCATCTCAAAAGGGGACGATGCGAGGAATACGGAGAGGAAAATCAGCTCGTAGACAGAAGCATCCTACATCATCTGGATGCCGGTGAGACGTATACTTAGCTAGGGGTGGAACAACGCCACACCCAAGAAGTAACCACTGTTAAGAACTCTCTCCGCGGCAAGTATCAGCATAAACGACAGATCTGGTCGTCAGAACTGTCGGGGAAGAACAAAGTTGCTGCAACTAAACTAATATGCTTGCCGTTACGATTCTACTTTGGAGTAATGAAATGAACTTAAAAAGAGCTGCGACAACTCGACGTAAAAACTCGCACAATGAGGAATCTTCAAAGAAGCTTGCATCCTAAATCGTCAGTTCCACGGTTACACTTCCCCAGTCAACGGGGAGGCCGTGGACTTTTAAGTTTGGAGTTTCTACATAACAGAATGGTACTGGATGGAGCCTGTAAAGTCATCAGGAGTTCAGATCCCTTTCTCTGCGAGTATGCGATCATGAAAAAGCCGGAATTGGAGCATTTCTTTTCAAGGCAGCATCCCGTGCAGCCGATAAACTCTCGTATTTGACACTGAAGGGGCGAACCCACACTAGATCACCGAGTTGGAAATGGTAGTTCTGATAATAGGGGTCATTGGTGGTATGATGGACACACTGCTCTCGAACCTAAAAATCATACCGGCTTGCCGTAATATGGCGGACATTTTAGCCGAACGAATGTAGAAGGCCGTCATCCTTTACTCCGCCTGCTCAGGGCACATGACTCTAGCACCCAATAATTACTTATCTCACGGCGTGGGGAGTGCTTATTGCTTATTATTATCAAGCGCACCCTCCGGAAGTATCAGAGCTTCGAAGACAGGGCCTGACTAGGAAATTCCTAACAAAGAAAAAAATTGCTTTTATTTATTTTATTATTGATTTACTTTACAGAAACTATCAACAGGCAGAGTTAGCGCTTTACCCGTCTAGGACAGGTCAGTACTCTCTTATAGACCAGTCGCTGGTGACAGGTGACGCTCTCCCATTTTACACTGCATGCCGTTTTAAGGCTTGATAATCAACCCTCAATTATGACAAATAGACGGGTTTCTGGCGGCCGCACATGTGCACTTCATAAGGAGAAGCGCTTTTTTTTACGGAGAATTTTCTTGTTCTTCCGCGATATTATACTGCCTGCCATTGTAATATACCGAAGTTCAAACGAATTGAAACGCTACTAATTGATGACATGCAATTCGCAGCGGCCGAAAGGGCTCAAAGGGTTACCAAAAACTGAAAAAAAATTGAAGGGGACTTCCGTGTTTTCAAATTGCACGCCGATGTAAAGAATTGAAGTTTCAGTATTAAAAACACTCTGGGAAAATTGGCATGCGCCCCTCGTCTGACCAACAGTGGAAAATTTAGGGAAAACTGTATAAAAATTTAATACAGGTTTTACGTGATTTCAAATTGCAGCCATTGGAAAGATACGTCATTTGTATAATGAATTAATAGTAGGTAAATTGGCATGCACACCAGGATTTCGCAAAAAAAAGTCACATAAATTTTCAGTGTTTTTTGCAACTTTTGTCATGCATGTCTCTATTTTGGGAAATCGTGTGCATGCCAAATTACCTACTATTAATTAATTATACAAATGACGTATTTTTCTAATGGTATGCAGTTTGGAATCACGTTAAACCTGTATTAAATTTTTACAGAGTTTTCCCGCAATTTTCAACCGTTGGTCAGACGAGGGGCGCATGCCAATTTTTCCTGAGTGTTTTCGTTACTAAAACTGCAATTATTCACATCGGCATGCAAATTGAAAACACTGAAGTCCCCTTTAATTTTCTTTAGTTTTTGGTAACCCTTTGAGCCCTTTCGGCCGCTGCGAATTGCATGCCATCAATTAGTGGCGTTTCAATTTGTTTGAACTTCCGTATATTACAACGGCAGGCAGTATAATATCGCGGAAGAACACGAACATTTTCCACAAAAAGAAAAGCGCTTTTCCTTATGAAGTGCACACGGGCGGCGGCCAGGAACCCGTTTATATTTTATAATTGAGGGTTGATTATCAAGCCTTAAAAAGGCATGCAGTGTAAAATGGGAAAACGTCACCTGTCACCAGCTCTATTACACTCAATCGTAAATGAAACGAAAAGTTACAATAAAATCGAAATACCCTTCTCTCTCTCTACACATTCCCACAAAGTAGCAAATTCTCGGCAAAAACAATTCTGTTGAGATAATTACTTTCTTTTTACCAACATTTTATGTGATGAAAAATATTACTTTCACCTGCCGCAACATCAAGTTTGAATAGACTAGCAGTAACATTGACCGAATTTTTTTTCCAATATTTTGGTATATATATTAAGGAAATATTTATTTGTTGAATACTGTTTTTGTAATTTGGGCATGTGTATCAGAATCAGTTAGACATTTTATAAAGATCAACATAATATCACAAATACTTCGTTCAAAAGATATTTTGTTAAGTAAAAAAAAATTATTGTTTCAATGCTTTGTAAATTAGATCCAAAATTTGTTCAGTTTAAATGTTATGTTTTCATGTAAACAACGGTTGAAGTTCCTCTCAATGATGTTTAACGATTGACATGATTGAACATAATAATTTGATTCAAAACACTATTTTTTGGCATGAACGAATAATCAAAAAGAAATACCTAGTTTAGCAAATATTGATTCGACGGAGCAAAATATGCCTGGCTCCTTCATGAATACGAGAAATATTTCACCAAAAAAACCAATTAGTTAGTAGACGCAAGTATAGGAAACTAATTCAAAGTTCTAATGGTCGTTTCCAAATATTTTGGTGAATTCGCCAATCAGCCCTATGCTGTATCACTTCCGTTAAAAATAACGTCACCGTTATTCGCCATTTCCGAATGCCGAAATAGTTATTTATACAAGTGTATTAATCGGAATTGAGACTAGGCCGAAAAATATTGTGTTTTATAATCGATTACTTTTCATTCCGCCCTCGTATGCTTTTTCAATTCAACTCAACTTAACTTTTTCTTCAAATCCTTACAGCATGTTTGTAATACAAAAGGTAAATATTAACTTGTGAATTGTGTGATTGAAATACAGAAATACACCTTTCGAAGGTCGAGTGAATTAGCTCCGGTTTCGTTTACGCAATCAGGCGTGATATTTCACACTCCATTTCAAAATGACACGGACCATCCAGAAATTAAGGAGCAACTAACTCAAAAGTAACAACAGTAGTCAATCCCATCTCTAGACGAAATATCCAGATCCCGATTAACAGCTATTTATGCCAATTTTTCAAAACACTTTTTTCTTATATCGTGCTTTATTGCAATCAACGCAATCACTTACTTTTCTCCCAACACCCACTCACAGAAACAGTGAACAGGTAATTTCCACGCTCAGCTGACTGAAAGAGCTAGTGGTTTATATGCATTTTCGTTAGAACCCATGTTCCTCTCTATGAAGAACCCCATCCCAAAGAATTCTTATGGTGCTCAGTCCAGGCATCGTCAGCAATTCCCGATTTAGATGTCTTCCCCCGTTGAGTCTACTTTTTGTGTTCGGTTCTCGTTTGATTCTGGCATTGTATATGGCAATTTCGGTGAATAGAGAACAAAAAACTGGCCATTCGGACAGCGCGCATCTTGGACGAGTCCAAGAAAAAAATGGTACCAAAATGTCCACTGAATGTTAGAGATCCGCAACTAATAAAAGTAATTTGTGCTTTTTTCGCTTTGTTATCATCACTCAGACTTTTGTGTGTGATTGTGTCGTAATCAAGATAATCAAGGACTTCCAGGGCTAGCTCGAGAAGAAAGAACAACCGGCCGGTTATTAACGCTGGTAAGTTTTTTGTTTCCTCGTATGCAAGTTGGCACCAATTCGAATTTATGAGTCAATGTTACAAATATCATTTTTTTTTTATTAAGATACAGTCCATTTCAAATGTGAACCACTTAGTTATCGCTTTAAATGTGAACCACTTAGTTATCGCAAATCCCTTTTGGGAACGCACAGTTATTATTACGGGTAACTGTCTCTTGATCTCTCCGATGTAAGAATCTCGTAAATGCAGTTTTTACAGGATTCTGCTGTATTTTTAGGTTCCGACTCAGTGAGGAAGTTACGTAAGGTACTGCCGGATTGAAAGCAGCTCTTAATGTTGAACTTGTTTTCGATTCTCCTGATTTTCTCGGAGATACCTCTGAGGTATGGAAGGATGATACCTAGAATTTGTGGTCATTCTTCGATCGTATTGGTCCTTTCGAGTTTTTCCTGTACTTTTCCTAGGATTTTCTCAGAGTATCTATATTGGCGTAGGTCTTTTCTGATATGGTTTATTTCCGCATCCTGTTTATTGCAAATTTGCATCGCTCTTTCCACCAATGTTCTCACAATCCCCCTCTTTGTGGAATTTGGGTGATTGGAGCAGAAGTTGGGATATTTTCCTGGGTGGGTTTTCTTTCTATAAACGTAGGTGCCGTGCTCCGATCAAATAACATAACCTAGATGAGTAACTCGCCGCACACGCATTAAGATTTGTGTGTAAGGGACATCTTTCCCCCAACGGCAGTGTCGTGCGTTGTTAACAGAAATACTGAGTTCAATAAAATAGAAATAATGGAAACCCAATATGGAATGGAAACCAGAAATTATTATGAAATAATCTCCACAGGATTTTGAGAACAGCCAATGCTCTAATTGACATGTTTTTTTCATAATTCATACATTTTTCTCTTTTCCAATTTGGTTTCCCTTTCTCGATAGTTACGACACTGGTAGCTTCAAATCATTGTTCTGTCAAATATGAAATGCAGCGTTGTCGTACTGACAAGACTATATCGACAACGAAGAATCTCCTTTCGGCGATGGACATACTATCGTTTTACATACTCCCAACAAGCTGCAATGAACGTTTCGATTGCCTTCTTATTGTTATATATTTCATCCAAGATAGTATTTTTGTGTTTTCGTTACCATGAATCTACCCGACAGATATCAAAATCTAGCTGACGTGCTTATTGTATCCTTAAAAAATTGCGACATGGCAATAATGTCTTGATTTGAGGGATAACATTATGAAAAGATGTTACCTTCAGTTCTATTTGAGTATTACTCATCTAGGTTGTGTTACTTGATCGGAGGTGCCGTGCTATTGCGTTCCTTTTCTCTCGTGAACTTAACTGAGTTCCTCATACTGTTTATTCTTGAGAGGAAGAAGATGGTCCGTGGTTCCATATCCACGTATCTTAGCCATAATTTTGTTTTCCTCGAACCACTTCATGTACAGTGCATTCTATTTAAAACGAGCCACCCTGAATAACTTATGGTACAATGATTTTCAGGGGAATTAGAAAACACGTCAACAATAATAGTATGCAGGAGGACACATTTTGACATATTCACATTTTATGTTACTTCCTCTATCGCACCCCAAGAGCATGTCACCATTTTTGTAAATGGATCACCCTATATTGTTTCGCATTATCAGATGCTCCATGATGAGCAGATTTAAACAAAGTATAATACATTATGGTCTGAAGCTCATAGTTCGGAAGCTAAAAATTATTTGAGATGAAAACGAGCCACCCTAAATGAACTTCTGTACAATCTGTTACCTAGGTTTCATAGGTGTTTTTTTGAAGTATACTTCAGAAAAGTCTTATTTTGCCTAGTTAAGTTTGAACTCGAGATTCTCTTCACTTTGTACTTGTTTCATTCTACAATAACGATTACCTACCAGGTGAAGTTACAATTGGTGTTTCTGTTTTTGTGAATTCTTGAGAAGCAATGGTTTATACGCTTCGAGAACGGATTGAAATAGTGAGTTTATACCACCAGAATGGAAATAATGCTAGAGCTGCTGCCCGTATGTTCAATGATAATCATCCAGGAAGAAAGGTACGGCACAAATACGTTTCGGAATTATTGAACAAATTTATGGAAACTTACGTAGTTTGGCCTCCTGAACAAAAAATCCCATTGAAATTTTTGGCGGTCTCAACTAATTTCGGAGATATGGGCCTATTTTTGAGTGATGATTGGCATTTTTTAGGACACGTTTCTACCGCTGAAAAACACTCAAAATTATCCCTTCTTCAAACTAACACAATGTTCACACCCCAATTGACCTGTTTCACTATCTTTCTTCATTGAAAACGCAACTTTTTAGGAAAAAAAACTCATCCTTCTTTTATGATCACATAACCAACAAATCTAGGCAAAATGGTTAGTGAATTTTATTCATGGCAAGTTGATTTCTGGAAAAAAAGTGAGTGAATAATTTCCTATTCATGTTGAAATTAAATGCCTGGAAAAGTTGGCTTTGCAAATATGCAAAGTTCAAAGTTACCAACTTGAATAAATAAATTCACTAAATGTGTTGTTTTGATGTTTTTGAAACAAGGTTGAATTTTTGGAAAAACAATGCCGTTTTCAATAAAAAAATAGTGTAAAACGTGCGAATAAGAGTGTGTACATTGCGTTGGTTTAAAGAAGGAAGAATTTTGAGTGTTTTTCCGCGGTAGAAATGTGCCCTAAAAAATGCCAGTCATCACTCAAAAATAGGTCCATATCTCCGAAATTAGTTGAGACCGCCAAAAATTTCATTTGGATTTTTTGTTCAGGAGGCCAAACTACGTAAGTTCCAAAAAATTGTTGATAGCTTGTGGCTATTAGTTAACGGAATTTTACCAAAAGCATAACAGTTCAGGAGTTGTCAACGATGAAGCTATTTCTATTGTAGTTTTAGGGCACGTCGGACTAATGGAAAATACGCAATATCTTACTAAGTTATCTCGAGAATCAGGAATCAGTCGTGCAAATGTTTTCAGGATCCTTCATTAGTTCCTACAAATTTCATCCATATAAGATTAGACTAGATGAATGTATTTAGGATTCAGATCGATCAAATCGACATTTATGAAATGTTTACAGTAAATTTTCAACATCTGTGAATCAGTGATATACTTCAATTTTGAGAGGAAAGGCAACATAAATGATTATAAGAGAATGATTGAGTACGATAGATATTTCAGAATAAGGTCAGACAAATTTCGTAATAAAATCCTAATGTTCTAATACAAAGTCAGTAGAGACAATTTACAAGTTACATTAAAATAGAAATTAAGGAATATTGTATATGACCCTGAAATCGGTCTGCAATTTGAAATATATATTTAAATATGTTAACATTATGTAAAAAGTTTATGTATGTTGCTTATCTGTGATAATAAAGTAGGATTAAAAAAAATGAATTGAACGAAGATGATTTCGATAGACGTATCAAGTTTTGTGAAAGTCTCACTGAACGGACCAAACGGACACTATGCAATGAATTGAGAGTTGTGAAACAGTTCTCACTCACACACGACAAATAAAAACTGGGTTTTACTTTTCATTTCTAACTCTCTCATAATTCCGAAAATAATCGCTTATACCCATCCTACATGAAAAATAAAGTAGGCAATTTCAAGCTGGAGATTTGTACTTTACGTTTCTGTTGTTGAACATTCAAAAACAACTCCAAATTGTGTTATAATTTGAAAAAATTCAGAAGCCGTCCAAAAACTCATTTTTTTCAAAAGATGAATAATGTCGTCGAATCGCGAGATTTTCAGAAACCCCTGACTATCCAAAACGAAAGAAGATGGAATTTATCTGTTCATTCCATATATACCAACATAGTCCAATATTATCGAACCATAATATCTGAGCCAACAATGGACACACTTTTGGAGTAGCTTTCCGTCCGTCGACAAAAACGGTTTCTTTCCTGTAAGTATGAGTACTGCCTGGTCTACGCACCATCCAATTCTTTTGACGAGGCTAGTGTTGTTCACATTGGTGTAAACGAAAATTTATAGAAGCCGCGTATATCGAAGCCACCGGCGCGCTCAATCGGCCGAGCGTGGAAATTGGAAATTAAAAACGTATGGAGACCGCTCGTAGACCGTTTTGGAGGGAAAAAAAAGCGCGAAACTATACGCGCCACAACACCGCCATAATTACACCTTAATTATATCAAATCAACAGACCCTAGCTCGGACAAGTCTTTCGAAGACTTTTGAGGGATGTACTCTTAAGGGTGTGCAGCAGGTTGACGGAAATAACAATTTTAACAACAATTCAACAATTATATCAAATCAACAGACCCAGATTTCGTAGTATCTGAACTTGTCAATATTCACCTGAAAACGATTGCAGATACAAGCAAATGAAACGTTGTGAAAATATTAAAGAAGTCAAACATCTTTCAACCCATTGATATACTTATCACCGAAATACCTACTATAGTTTAGTTTCAATGAGATTATCAGCATGTCTTCAGTACTTGGTGAATGAAAATGTGGATTTTGTATCTTATCTCACATTTAACTCTACAATTTAGCTGTATCTATTAATTCTGCAAATTCCACAATTCTGCGTTAAATTTCACAGATGTTTTGGGGGTAGAAGTTGAAAACTCTACCCCTGTATCCCAAAAGCGGCCGAAATTCTTTTAACGAAATGAACCTTTTACAACAATCATTGACTGCCAAAATCTGTTTATGAGAGAATGAAGCCTTGCAGAAATTGATATTCAGAATTCAAAAATTGTATAATCCAGCCTAGGATCCCAAGAGAAGTCCATAATTTGTTCACTAAATAAACCTTTCGCATCATCAAATCGACTAACAAAAATCTGTTTATGACAGAATAAATCCTTCTCGCAGCCCTAGATCCCAAGGGAATTCGATAATTTTATCATCGATTACCAAAATCTGTTCATGCTTTCCAGCAAGAATTCTTTCATAAATCAATTTAACAACTGCAAGGGTTGTAAAACCTGACTCCGGAACCCAAGGGAGGTCATGATTCATTAAGTAGTATGTTGAAATCTGTTCGTGTTAGTGGCAGTCCTTGGAGAAAATTCCATATTCAAAATATTTACTTCTGGTCTACAAGCGAAATTGATTTATTGCAATACCGTATTTGCTACAAATATTCAATTGCTTCTTGAAATGTGTAGTTCACTTCTTGCCTCACATGAATTTATCATACCGTATGTTTCAACTAGATGGCAAACGTTAAGTTCTTTTCAGTAACTCAATTTTGTTACTTAACATTGCGATATCAAAAATAAACCCAGAGTTAGCCTCAGCATCCCAAAACCTACGGCTATGGCTGGAGACGTGATCAATAATCAGATTAAACTATTATATTCCTACAAAATATACTGTCTGAGGAGGGTGAAGGCTTCTTCAAGTATTGAATCCATCGGTGTTCGTGTTCATCTAGCTGCTGAATGATCAGTGGCGTCCGATAAAATATTAAATTCGAGATTATTGGAAAACCGACAGAAATTCAATTTTTAAAGTAGTGGAGTGAACTAGATGTGATAAACTGACTGATTTGCAATGATGTATGACGGTGATTATTTGCCATTAAAGATCAAAGGTTGGTTTACCATTTAATTAAAAAACTAATAAGTAATTACTCTCAAAATTACATACCAAAAATGATCCATTCGGAAACCGCCCAAAGACTACTTTCTACTATACATTGAAAAAACTCGGCATTCAACCTCTAAAATATTCAGCCTACTTCATCTTTGGTACCAAATCAAATCGAGTATCTCTTGATTGGGACATTCCTGAGTCCTTTGCAAGAGAAGTTGCCGAAAATCAACTTGCCCAGGTGCTCGGTAGCGAGGCGGTTAGATGCCGGCCTTCTAAACTTCCGCTTGCATGTGGCCCGGTTCGAATCCTGGAAAACGAGAAATTTTTTCTCTATTTCATAGGAGTCCATAGACAATGTAAATTGTCTAGATGCCAATCCCGTTGCCTGGTGCTTGCTTGGAGTTCGCGCCGACCACCCGGGGTGGTGCTGTAGGTTTTCCAGGGCTCAAGAGGGAACTGCTACCAGCTACTTGTGGGCAAACTAGACGGAAAGGAACGCGGTTAAAACGACCTTTGTACCGCAGTTGGGGATCGAGGACATTACAGTTACCGTCTCAGAAATAAGTAAATTGTGGAAAATATGGATGCGCACTTGCCTCTTACGAAAGACTTAAAATGGTAAGTAGTAAGAAAATGGCTTACGCATGATATAGGTGTGCGATGTCAAAGCGCATAACACGATGTGGGGCAGCGCAAATGTCAATGAGCATGAAAATACTGAAAAGGAAAACGAATCCAACGTTCGCCATCATTATACGACAGGAAGTGATTCGACAACAAAAAGATATATTAGGTGAGAGCGAATTGGAGGGTATCAGAAGCTATAACGTTGTCAGATGTCTTAATTTCGGCGGGATACGGAGGATCTGGGAGGAAAAACAATATCACATAGTAGAAAATTTAGGAAACACAATGAACAAATCCTAAGAAGAGGCATGTCCTTCAAAGAATAGCCCCAAAGCGTCGAGTTCTTTGTTGGAATCAGTCGATGAAGAACCTGAGAAAAACGACTAGAAGAGTCCATATCAAAGCCATTAAGGAGGGCAATAAAAAAGTGTGGGAACATTACGAAACCTCAAGAAGGGAGTTGATAAATAAGCTGAGAAAATGTAGAGGTCTTACTGAGGGGAAATCAACTCCCTAAAGTAAATCACCATACTAATGAGAATCCTGAGTAACAAGACAAAAGGTTCCATAACAACCTTGAAGAAACCAGATGAGACATGGACAACATGCTCTTATGATTTGCTCAGACATCTGCTAGAAGTACACTGCCAGGGCGGTGTCAAAGATGACCAACGGGCTCTGCGAATACAGCAGGTCCCACAACGGAATTGGCAACTGGCGGAGAGGATCAGAACACGAGATTCCTAGTTCAACCCATATAAGGCAGCAGGACCTAAAGGCGATGTTACAAAAGGGCCTAGTAATTCTTACCCCAATCTTGAAGAGGATATTTCGATCCAGTGCTTATATCGCTGGAGTACGTTCCAAAGCCCTGGAAGTCAGCGAGTGTGGTCTTTATCCCCAAGGCAGGTAAAAGAGACTACATAGTTGCAAAGTTCTTCAGACCCATCAGCCTAACATCGATATTCCTTTTGGAAAGAGCCCTAAGGGTAAGCCCATTTCACAGAAATCAAGACGCATACAGAAGAGGAAGGTCGACAGAATCGGCCCTCCGTACTGTAATGCAAAGGATTGACTGGGTTAAAAGTGTTTATGGACCGTGATGGTCATGATGGTTGAGCGCTTGTCTCTTAACCTAAGGGTCATGGGTTCGATTCCCAGCATGATCATCGGTCTCTTCCCTAGCTCGGATAAGTCTTTCGAAGACTTTTGAGGGTAGTACAATTAAGGGTGTGCAGCTGCTTGACGGAAATAACAACTTTACAATGTTTTAACAAGGCAAAGATAGCAACCTTACAGGCAGCACTACAGGAACGCCTCACTCGATGGCCAGTTGGATTGTATCGTCGCTAAAGAACAGAATAATTGAATATTCTGGGAGGTACCTCAGAGTGAAAGCTGCTTCCCTTCCCGTCTATGGTGCAATCACACAAGCATACGCGGACGATGGGGTTGTCATAGCGAACGATTCATCAGAGTTTTCTGCGACCGTATGCCGCCTGCAGAATAATTGAAAGATAGTGCGGTGATTGAGGGATCTCAGTGAATCAGAAAAAACAGAGATGAATCTGTTCACCAAACGAAAGAAAAGACGGGTTTAGGCAACCAAACGTGCTTGGCCGTTAAGAACTGGAGTCAGTCCAACAGCTCAAATACCTGGGGGTGATTCTGGGAAGGGATAATTGCATCACAGAATTCTACTTTTCATCAAATAAGTAAGACGACATTATGGTTGAACTCATGGGAGAGACAAAGACATTACTGTTTTTCCCGCATGCGAAAATTTGTTCAAGAGCGCAGCATACATTTTTTTAGTACGCTTGTAGAAATAATCTTGGTCCTTACGGAAAGGTATTTTTCCTATGACCACGTATATCGCACGAAAAGAAACTTATATCCACACGTGCGGAAAGTTACTTGCGGCACCAGTGCTGTACCAACAACTTTTAGACCTACATCATATAGTAATAATTATTAATAGTGAAGTGTGTCTCAGTTTCAGTTGATGCGTCAAGAACAGTAGTTCAACCACGCCACTGAAGATTTAGAGATTTCAAATAAAGACGACCACGGCAAAACCCGGAAAACAACCGTGTCTAAGAAAATATTATGCATTTTAAAATAAGTATTCCTCGAATTATTCATAATAGATTACTTAGTTGAAATAGTTTTGTTAGCATCTTAGGTTTTCTTACACAATATGTCAATAACATTGATATCAGTTGGTGAAATTATCGCGTAGTCGTAGGAAAAATAGTTCACATTACTTGTGGGAAAGAAACATATATCGCACTGTACAGTCTCAGGGAAAGTGGCTCATATCCACACGCTTGCGGAAAGTTAGAGGTAGTGGATTTTCTCAAGAGCTATGACTCATACCGTCGCAGAGAACAAATTTACGTTTCGGCAGTCGTCTACTGAACGTAGGCTGTTATAGGCTAGGCTAGGCTAGGCTATTGTAGTGAAGTAGTTGAGTCAATGTTTTCGGTTTCCATTTCAATAATTTTGTGAGTTGTTACCTGTAAGCGTCGCGCAGATATATCAAGGTCATAGCTCTTAAGAAAATCCACTACTTACCTCTACTTTCCGCTCGATTCCGGAAAGTAAATGGTACGCGTGTGGATAAGCTGTCAAATGCGTAATTTCTGTTCAGATTTACCGCTTCAAGCTATCAAATTTATAATTTATGAGAACAAAAAATAATCTATTTGAAAGTGGAATGTTGACTCCGGTGGGATTCGATCCCGCGTACAAAAGAATTCATCACATCGCTAATTGGTCATATTTACTTTTAGAAGTACATCGTAATAATATAATGAAATATTTCATATTTGTAATAATTATTGATAGTGAAGTGTGTCTCAGTTTCAGCTGATACGTCAAGAAGAGTACTACAACTACACCACTGAAGATGACTGCCGCAGTTGCAGTCGAAACGTTTGGAGATTGCAGTCGAAACGTTTGGAGATTTCAGCCAAAAACGATCATGGCAAAACCTAGAAAATCGTAAAATCTCGTAGGTATTATGTCAAAGAAAATATTTTACACAATATGTCAATAACATGCCGTGATTGTAGGAAAAATAGTGTACGTTACTTGTGGGAAATTGACTTTTCCTACAAAAAGTAATGTATCTATAAAATGTAAATTTTCTTGAGACAAATAAAAATGTATGTATGTATGTATGTATATCGCTCTGTACAGTCCAACGGAAAGTGGCTTATATCCACACACTTGCGGAAAGTTACTTTCCGCTCATGTGCGGAAAGTAAATCGCGTGCGTGTGGATAAGCTGTCAAATGCGTAATTTCTGTTTATATTCACTGCTTCATGTTATCAAATTTACAATTTCTGAGCCTAAAAAACAATCTATTTGAAATTAATATTTTTTTTTTCATCACAAAAAAAAGTTGACACCGTACTCTTTCCGTACTTTTGTTGTTGATAACTATTAGATTATTTTGACTGTAGACAAAATAGTCAGAGGAATGTCTGAATTGAGCACTGCATACAAAAAAGATAATGAAGCTCCAGTCCAGAGGTACTTGTGACGTGCGCCAAAAAAATTGTAATTCGGCCCTGCCCTTTATACCTACCTAGCTGAATTATAAACAAACTATGTGCACCTTTATTTTTAGCATTACACCTGTTTGCAGGTAAATAAAGTATTTAATTATAATCCTGTTCCAATTTACCCCAGACTAAACACAAAAAGTGTGATTATTGGATATAGGTGAACCCCTTTATTTTATACGATGGGTAAAAATTCGATATCTGAACCTTTCACTACAAACAATAGTGATGGGTACACCTATACGATGTTACTTTAAGGTTGCCAAAATTAACAATTAATTTCCTATCCTATAGGATGATCCACCTACCTGTAAATGAATCGGTACTTTCTTCACTGGGGTGCTCATGGTGTGTGCGAAAACTATCTACTTCACCAAAAACAAAAAAATTAAGAGCTGTCAATATGAACTGATGCGATAATTTTTACAGTTCGAATTTGATACAGTTATAAGTGCAATTTGCATTCACTACTATTACTTCCGCACCTCTATGTCGCACACCGATCACGTATCGCTATAAATAAGTCAATGCAATAATGAAATTGTAGGTTGTGAATGTTGTGATGATCGAAGTTACGTGTTACGTCGCCAGTCACCGCTCTACGCTACTCGCGTACCCTCTCTCCACTCCAACCTACTCTCTTCTCTCTCTACACTCCACAGACCTGACAGACCTCATAAAAGAGGTCTGTGCTACACTCACACTGACTCATGACATTGACATGACTCAACTCACGGACCACGGACGGAGTTCTCTACTCTGTGCGGTCGGTGTGACACTAGTGAAGTGAAAAGTGAAAGTCGTACACGTACAGTCTTCACTCAAATCAAACGTAACAATTCCTATCAACCAGACTTCACATGCGCGACCTGCATGGACCAATCAGAAATGTTGTGGGTCTGGGGAGGGTCTGCGTCTACGGACAGAAAATTGTTGTTAGTTGAATATGCGTAAATTATAGCCAATCTAACCTGGGGTGGGATACCGTGTACCATAGAATTCTATAGTCGACACGATAAGTGAGATGACATTATGGTTGAATTCATGGGAGAGAAAGAGACATAACTGTCGACTATAGAATTCTATGGTACACGGAATATCACCCCTGACTTGACTAACATAACGTAGATAGAATAACCATCCAGAGAATTATGTTGGGGCGACCGACATGGTAAATATTATTAATGTGCATTGCGACAATTATTTAATATTAAAATGTCTATCTGTTTGTATAGTTCAAGATTTGACTGTGAAATTGTCACCCTCCCTCGATTTCTATGCCGGTACCCAGGCCGGATGACAACGGATTTGTCGAAAAAAAAGGTGATTTTAATGATTGAATATACATTGCCGTTTAACGAGCATCGCATAAACTTTCATTCGTTGTGAACTTTTATTGTGAAAGTTTTTTGGGCATTCGTGGCATCACTTCGAGTGAGGTTCCCAGTTTGTCCACCGAAGGAAGGTAAAAAATGAGGTACGGTCCACGTGGCCCCCTTAGTTTTAGGTCTCCGATAGGTACTGGTGAAGTAGCAGAGTAGCTAATACCATAACATTCATAGAAATATAATAGAATAAAATAATCATCCATTATTAGTATAATCTTCCATTTACTCGGTTTAAACACTCGAAACTTAATACTCAGCGAGATTGATATATTTAACGGAATCAATATCATCCAAAACATAATAATGCGATTTGTGTTGATATCAGTGGTCTGTCGGATTAAATGGAATTATACCTATATAGACTACTGATACCGACTTGTGTGAGCTAAGGATTAACGAGGTCTTACCTTTTAACGTGCGATTCCTAGCACGAGACCAGTGACCATACTGGGAATCGAACCCACGTTCCTCTGACTGAGAGACTAGCGCTCTGCCATCATGACCACTGCGGCCCAAAAAGCTCGGAAGGTTCCATTCGTTAACGCTAAAATTTATTTTTACATAATTCTTGTTTTCGATTATATTGTAACGATTTCGAGACCGGCCCCGAGACCGGCCCTGATCTTATTAATTATGCACCCTCGTTCAACTACAACTGCATATCTGCTGGCGTACGCATCGCCGAGAACAAGCTGGAATAATCGATTGTTCGATACTATTCGAAGAGCCATCTAGATTAAATGTTCTATACTCCTGAATATTCGAGAGCCGTGAATGGAAACTGCTTGGGAGTATATAAGCGGGACAGGCAGAATTCAGCACAGTTACAGTTCCAGAGTTCGCAGATAGAGACTGACACCGTAGAAATAAAATAAGTGAAGTAATGTTTTAGTGAATAATTGTTGTAAATAGTGTTTTAAATAAATTAGGAAAATTAGTAAGTGCAGTTTTACTACATTTGGTGTCAGAAGTGGGATTGGCCATAGCGAAGTTCCAAGTGTTTTACCAGCTGTTCATAGTCTTCCTGTTGTTGGGCAGTGAACGTTTGTAAAATATTTGTTGCTTCGCCACGCAATGCCAGTGTCAATGCTAAAGCTTTTTCCCCAGCATTCCACCCATTTGCTTTGGCAGCAGCTTCGAATTGTCGGTGGTAGTTTGACCATGGAGTATTTCCGTCGAACTGAGGCGGTTTCAATGAGAGCTTTCCAGGTTCAGCACTGACTTTGAGATTTTTGAGGTCCTTCTGAACTTCGTCCAAGTTCATACTCAGGTCCACCCTTGAGTTTTTGTTGTAAGTTTCTGGGGTGTGCGCAGAATCTATTCGCTTTTCTAATTTACTGAATTTTTCCTTTATCCTGCCGATTTCTGTCTCGATTCCATCTTTTATTTCATCGTGGAGCGTTTCCTTTATCTTTTTCATCTCATCCTCAATATCATCTTTTATTTTATCCACCTCTGTCTCAATGGCTCCTATTCTTCCTTCCAGTCGATTTGCCACACCACAAAGTTCTCTTTTTAGGCCTTCAGAGTTTTCTAGAAGCTTTTCTTGAAGTTTGACTTCTAGACTTTTCGAATTTTCTTCAAGTTTTTCTTCCAGATTTTTCGAATTCTCGTGAAGCTTTTCTTCTAGATATTTCGATTTTTCGAGAAGTTCTTCTTTCAAGCTAACAGAATTTTGTTGAAGTTCTTTCAGACTTACGGAATTTTGTAAAAGTTCCTCCTTCAAACTATTCGAATTTTCCAGAAATTTATCTTCCAAGGATTTCGTGGTCTCGTCGAGTTTATTCATTAAGGAACTCAAATCAATTCCAGAAACTTCGAATAAGAACGTTTCGGGGTCTTCTCCTTCTTCAATCAGTCCATCTGCAAGTCTTTTCTGGAGTACGGCCTTCTTTCCAGTTGTTTCTAACTCACGCTCCTCTAACTCTTGCTTTAATTCACTAACTTTAAGGTCAACTAGGTGAACTCTCCTGGGAAACATTTTGTCTCTTATTGTCTTTACCGAGATATAAGTCTATTATTTATTTCACACACAGTTTTCAGTTTATTGTCCCGCGACGCGCAAAACTGTCCACTTTGCACTCAAATGTTCAACGGGTCACTATCTGTTAGGCGCGATAAATGTCTATCAGTTTTTCAACGCAACGAACACTTTAACACTTATTTATTTTAAACATCCGACTTCTGACAACAAATATAGTAATTATTCACTAAAACATTACTTCACTTATTTTATTTCTACGGTGTCAGTCTCTATCTGCGAACTCTGGAACTGTAACTGTACTGAATTCTGCCTGTCCCGCTTATATACTCCCAAGCAGTTTCCATTCACGGCTCTCGAATATTCAGGAGTATAGAACATTTCATCTAGATGGCTCTTCGAATAGTATCGAACAATCGATTATTCCAGCTTGTTCTCGGCGATGCGTACGCCAGCAGATATGCAGTTGTAGTTGAACGAGGGTGCATAATTAATAAGATCAGGCCGGTCTCGGGGCCGGTCTCGAAATCGTTACAATATTTATATATGTTTATCAAATTCTAAAAGAATTTACTCCTTTGTTGCCCTCCAGACCTCTATAAGTACGGCCCTAATAGATCATAGTTTAGTCAGACCAGTGATGTCACGCCGCATGAAGGTCACGGGCCATTATCCAAACAAACTGTATTTAATGCCATTGAAAGAATGTGTATTTGGTATATTTATTGTGTTTTTGTCGAAATTAGTGTAGAGAAATGAGTGAAATAATCCAAAACATTGCATTCTCTACCATTTTCAACCTACAAATGAATATTATATTTGAATATATTTTGTTTAAATTTTACTACAGGTACCTATAGTTTGTTACAGTATTATTTTCACATAAGATACTTACAAAAATCCAACTGCTTAGGTATTTAGGAATCAAACACAAGAAAAGTATATTTGGATAATGCATATGACATAACCCAACAAAATGGTGTAACAGTGCGTAGCGTCCTCTGGTAAAAACCATTTTTTTCCATTTATAGCTATGTCTGGGTGTACAGAAAATGACAAAGAGCAGTCTTTATCATCAAAAAATACGAATATTCCATTATAGTCAAGATATTCAGAACAAAAAAATTGAATGGACCCCGCACCGCAGGCAATTTTTTTATATGTTATAAACTTCATGATGCTGATCAAATGTCTCCATTGCACTAACGTTCTAAACTCAATAGATTCGATTATACAGGGCGCTAAAGTTCACTTTTTCAAAATTTCAAATGGCCATTGTGTCGATACTATTTCGAGTATATCAACCAAATAAACGTCACATCGTTTGTTCGATAGGCCGTGTCGAATCTACTATAAGATACATCAATTCCTACACGGACTCACGATATACGGGGTGAGTCCAAAATTAGCCAGTTTTGTTGTGATTTCGGAAAAATTGAGCGGTGGAATTGTATTCATTTTAGATATTTCGTAGGATACCATCATCAATTCCAATTCATGATGTCAACATCTCCTGAATCCGACTTACATACTATATACAAAATGTTCGATTTCTCATGAAACTGCACCCGTAGGTATATCGTGAGTCCGTGTAGGAATTGATGCACTTTATAGTGGATCCGATTCGGCATTTTCGAACAAACGATGCGTAGTTGATTTAGTTGATACACTCAAAACAGTATCGACACAATGGCAATTTGAAATTTTGGAAAAGTGAACTTCAGCACCTTGTATAATCGAACCTATTGAATTTAGGATGTGCAATAGAGACATTTGATCAGCATCATGAGGTCTATAACAAATAAAAAAATCAAGCAAATTCACCGAAAGCCAATTTCCCTTTGATGCGGTGCGGGGTCCTTTATAAATTTTCCAATTTTTTAAAATGATTTCTAAAAACTCCATGTATGAGTAAAAAACTAAATTTTGAACCATTTATTGAAATAACTTTTTCCATATGATCTTGCCATCTTACCCCACTTTTTGCCACTTCATAGTAATTTTTTTCAATTTGCCGCCATACCAGTGATAACGGAGCATGTGTCAAAATCGATTGTCAGGTTGTCGGACATGCACGATAGCACGATCGATCACCAAAAAATGTTTTCTAATTCTCGAATGAAAATAAACTTTTCGATATGTTACATACTTTATGACGGACACTGTATAAACTCAATATACATATGCATAGGTTATTTGAGTTATTTCTTGGAATATTCTTCATCTTAACTTTTATGGGCTTTTCCACATACCTGTGTACAACAAAACCGTGAAAATAAAAAAATACAAATGGAAAATATCACCGTTATTTACAAAGTTCAACCACACAATGTCCTCGAACTCTATTGAAATGAGTTATATCAAAAATAAATATATAAATACTGAATTTTTAAAACCTAAAAAATTATGAATGTACTTATATAATCTATATCACAAATAATGCTACACCCTACTAAATTTTGCCACTCAAGACATTATCTTCTTTTTATCTTCTCCGCTTTTGACTACATCAATTATTCCTTCAACATCAAAAATCTCCTTTTCTGGGTATTCTGGCTGGTCTTTCGTCTCCTCCCCTTTTTGTAACTCACTTTGAATTTCGTTGGACTTGTTTTTCTTCATTCGTTTGCGTTCCTTCATCCTACCACTTTTTGACAATGAACATCTGCGAAGCATCATCGGTAAATCTTGATTAGCATCCTGTTCCTCTTCGGTATTTGGTTGGGAATAAACGTTTGTATTCTTTTTTGTCTTCTTATTGGACTTGGTAGAACCGAATAAATTCGAGAAAAAGTTAGACATATTATTTTGATGCAGTGTACCTATATACAAATATGTTCTTTAGAGCTCAGTACGGTACGATAAAAGATGTGTTTGAAAGTACTTTTGAAACAGCTTGATAATCACCTCAATATAAACTGATAAAATATTTGCATGCGATTGAGATAAGGAAAATGAATTGACAATTTGAATTTGTACTCATTGCCGCATATCAGATATTATAATAACATATTATCGCATTTTTTATTTGCAAAATATAGAATTTACTTGTATTAACTATGGTAAGCCACGAACGCCGAATAAAACATCAAAAATTAAAGAGACTAATTTTTTTTTGCATGCATTATTAGTGTAGGATTATTTTCTTAGCTGCTTTGCTTTGGTATACGATTCATTTTTTCAACGCGATGAACGTTTTCAAAAGTCATTTCAAAATTCCAACTTCAGCCAATACGACCTGAGAAAAGTGAAGCTCTCATTTTTGAATAAGCCATAGTCTTTGATATTATTAAAGGAGAACAACCATATTCAGCCATGTGATACAAGAAATGTGTATAAATGTATATATCACAAACACGTGTAAAATAAATATATGAAGGCAATGTGAAAATGTCCGCCTCAATAAAAATCATTGTGATGTCTTTTAGACGTGAAATGCGACGTCACATAGAAAATCACTAACATGGTGTTATGTATATCACAAATAGGTCACACTGGGATATCAACTAGTTTTCTAGAGTTTCTCATAGATCTCGATTTTTCTATATACTCACTGGAACAGGAAAGCTGATTATTGACCACCTCTGGGGTGCCTATACATACCTATTCAATACAACCACCCTGTTTGAACTTTGAAAACAACTCCGATCAAGTAACACAACCAAGATAGTAATACTCAAATAGAACTGAAGGTAACATCTTTCCATAATGTTATCCCTTAAATCATGACATTATTGCCATGTCGCAATTTTTTAAGGATACAATAAGCACATCAGCTAGATTTTGATATCTGTCGGGTATATTCATGGCAACGAAAACCCAAAAATACTGTCTTGGATGAAATATATATAGCAATAAGAAGGCAATTGAATCGTTAATTGCAGCTTGTTGGGAGCATGTAAAAACGATAGTACTTCCATCGCCGAACAGAGATTCTTCATTGTCGATATAGTCTGGTCAGTACGGCAACACTGCATTTGGAATATCGAATGTCAAAATGACAGAACAACAACGAAACATCTCTGTTTTTTTATTCTTTGGCTCATTGGACTGTTTTTTCGTGAATAAAGAACAAATTCTGTGTTAATTTGTGTTAAACCATCGTTAGTTTTTGTTATTAAGCAATGGTGAAGCATTGTGAAATGTGTAAAAGACCATTTGACGCTGAAAATCAAATTATGTCATTTCATAGGTAAGCTACCAGTGTCGTAACTATCGAGAAAGGAAAACCGAATTGGAAAAGAGTAAAATGAATGAATTATGAAAAAACATGTCAATTAGAGCATCGGCAGTTCTCAAAATCCTGTGGAGACTATTCCATCATAATTTCAGGTTTCGATTCCATATTGGGTTTCCATTATTTCTATTTTATTGAACCTCAATATCTGTTAACAACGCACGACACTGCCGCTGGGAGAAGATGTTCCTTACACACAAATTTTAATGCGTGTGCGGCGAGTTACTCATCTAGGTTGTGTTATTTGATCGGAGGAAAACAATATACGAGGTAATAATCTTGGATTTCCTTTTGGCAGGTTCTTTCAAAATTTCATGAAAATTATATAATTTTTAAGACAGAAAAAATTACTTTAATTTTCCATGGAGATGTTTTCGTATCGCGTGGAATATCAGAAATGAATTGTAAATAATGTTTCTGTTGGGTTGCATGTTATATAAGTAGGTATATATAGTCTAGTTCCTAAATTGTAGATAGTGACTCATCGGTTGTACGGTTCATAATTCATATAAAGCAGGTCAAAAAATAGAACAGAATTATGCTAGGTACTTTTGCTTCAAATTAAGTTTTACTTTGCCACTTTCGTACATCCCATCCGCACTTTCAAATCCTGTAAAAACCAGAAAATGTACGATGAGTCACTATCTACAATTTTGGAACTAGACATAGTTGCTAATGGTTTATTTCGCATGCGTCCAATAATGCCTGAGTTATGCGTTCATCAATGTTCACCGAAGTTCGATGAAAAGTAGGTATTATTGTGGATTCGGATTGAAACTAGAAAACATATTTCATCACTTACTTTTTCCGTACATTACAACACCTGATTGTTCGGTAGGTATTTGCCGTTTTCGAATCTTCATTCATATGAGAACAGCTACCTAGCCAACCATCGTGTGACATGAAGGGTCATATGATGTAATAACAATCAGCCCAATGCTGTATCACTTCCGTTAAAAATAACGTCACCGTTATTCGCCATTTCCGTTGTTTTGCTATTACCAAGCAATAGCGTGACGTTATTTTTAACGGAAGTGATACAGCATAGGGCTGAATGTTGCACCAATGCGATGTTAATTTTTTAACTATATTTGACGGATATTTCATGTTACAGTCACGATAACACATCACAAACAGGAAAAAATGTGATAAGGCAGCAACATTCATCAAACCACACCTATTTGACGTCAACAAAGCTTCAAAGTCATGTTATCACATTGAGACATCTATGAGATGAATATTATATAGGTTACATTTTCATATCACATACAAGTATGTACTGTAGATTTTATTAAAATCTATCACATTCTTTTGACTGATAGGAAAATTGTCAAGTACTACTTCGCACTGGCCTCTCTACTCCACTTTCATCTTCTACTATGATTATCTCACGACATATTTTTGAAGAATTTTTCATTCTAAATTTAATGATTTATCACAAATGGCAGTTGGTATATTGGTATATTGGTATATTTGTGGACGTCAAATAAATGTGCTCTAATGAATGTTGCTGCTACATCACATTTTTCCTGTTTGTGATATGTTACTGTGGCTGTAATATCAGACATACGTCGAATATAGATAAATACTGAACTTCGCATATAACGGTAAACGGAAAAAAACGGTAAAAAAAACGGAAAAAGAAAACCCGAAAAAAATACACCCCGGAAAAAAAACCCTATATGCGAAACAATGGCCAGTACACAAAAAGTTATGAAATTTCAACTGTGTCATGTTAAAGAAACTAGACCATATTTGATTCATTTTACAATACAGAGGGGTGGAACAATAGATTTACCAGCCTTGCAAAAAGGCGAATCTGTCACCAGGTTAGTTCGTTCAGGAACAATCGAGTTATAAAAATATAAAAAACTAGCAGACCCGGCCACGCGTTGCTGTGGCTAAGGTTTTTATTATATTACATAGTAGTAAATTATTCAAGGGAAACGGTAGGAGAACACCAGTCATGGGGACTACCATGCTTTTTTACACATATACCGTTGATATTGATTCTGGAGCCTTGAGTACCTCATAATCATCAAAATACATATATCATACATCGTGATTTGATGTATAGCAAATATATAATAATAAAATATATAATAATATAACTACGTGGTAATACTTACATGTATATACTTTAATTAAAGATTGTTAAATAATGAAGCACTAATAATTAAAAAGCAAGAAGGATTCAACTGTATTACTTTTACTATAATATGAATTCAATTTATAATTTAGTCTAAATAACACGTGGCCGGCTATGGTAATACCAAAAATTAAGAACGTAAGAACAATTGAACTTCACTGTATTGCGTTTACTGCGAAATAAATTTAAGTTACGCTTTAGCCTCAGCAACACGTGGTGGTTATGCCATTAAATTGTAACTTATGTGAAACGTTAGTACTTTTAACACTGCGCCATCTGTTAGAATACGTACTCAATCCAGTCAGCAGATACCGCCATCTGTTAGAATCGTTTGGGACTGACAGATAATTGTGACTGTCGAATAATAAACAAATAATGCTTAGTAGACGATAGTGTGGAAACTACGAAGCATCGCACAAAGAGGAGACCGAGAACGTGTAATGTGTTCTATCTGACTCTCTCGCCATCAACAAATAATTTGCAATAAAATAATATTGCGGCTATAAATTGAGATGTGAGCTATGCTATCTGTTAAGTTAGATCGAACTGCACACGGTGTGCAAATTTGATTGAAATCGGTTAAGTAGTTTGGGAGCCTATAGCGGACAAACAACGTGACACGTAATTTATATATATTAAGAAGAAAAGAAAAAATTGTCTGTTTTGGTCGTCGACGATGAACTTTTATTGGTATTGTAAAATGAATCAAATATGGTCTAGTTTCTTTAACATGACACACAGTTGAAATTTCATTACTTCTTGTGTACTGGACATTGTTTTCGCATATAGGGGTATTTTTTCAGTTTTTTCCGGGGGGGTTTTTCCGTTTTTTTTCCGGGGGTATTTTTTCCCGTTTTTTTTTCCTAGATTCAAGTGAAACATTGTTACATCACGTTCTTGATGTAACGCGATGGTTGGCGGGGTACCTACATGTATTGCCTTATCCTTATGAAGATTTCGAAATTATCATTCACCAAGATGGCGCTCCACCCTTTCCCCGATTATTACAGGCACACAAGGGAATATATTGATATACATTTTATCCTATATAATTAATGAATTGGAGGACGCAACGTGGTCCGACCGAGTGTGGCTTGCTCGCCAACCAAACTCAAGCCCTTTAACTCTCTTCTTATGGGGTTAACTCAAATCCACAGTTTTCATTACCCAACCTGAACATTTTTTGTACTTACGGCAAAGGATAATGCATTGATGAGCATTTCTATTCTATTTGAGATCTTTCAAAATATGCAATTTTGTAAATTAACTCTCCTATTTTGAGAAAGTCCAAATTGATTATTTTAAACAACGTGTGTGACTTATTACTGCATTTCACCTCCATTCTGTTTCGAGTTTCCATCTTGTGTGGTTCAACTGTTATAGATACGGCGGATTTTAGCAAGCACTGCCATCAACAAGTTCTACCACTGCATTTTAATAATTTTATATTTATCTGAAATAAATATGAAGTTTTCGTTGACAAGCCTTCTTTAAAAAGATTAATGGCTTTTGTGCCAAACAAAGTACATTATTGATTGATATTGCTTGGCAACTTCATAGTACAAACACATTTTGTTCCAAGAAAATTCCGAGACCAACTCGAAAATACAATGAGTAGAGGGTAAGTTGAAAGATTCTTCTATAAAATATATTAGGTATGATGAAAACATGCAAAGTAGTATTAAAATATTGGTAAATTTGGTATACTTCAACAAGGATAATGCGAATATTTATAGCGTGTTGTCAGGGTGGAGGTCGTAAAACGCTAGGCAGCACGGCGCAGGACGGCATATATAATCAGCATTATTTTTCACCACGTAAAGAAAAATTATCTGAGTTCAGAAGACATCGTGAGAACAAAGGAGTTTATGTCAATAACATGAAATCGAATAAACCCGTTTTGAGGGATTAATTACCAGCAAGGTGGAAATTGTTTTAAAACCTCTATTTGGTCATAAATGCGTGTAATCTGAGTTTGCACTATCCCAAGTGGTGAGCTTAACTTTTGGTAGCCAAAAAATCGCCAAATATTTGCACTTTTTTTTTAATTTTATGCTTATAGCTGGAAAACTAGTGCGTCGAACGGAACGGATTTCATTCAATTCAATAATACAGAAGACCAAATTTTGCGTCGACTGACATCCAAAAACATCAAATTTGATTTAGTCGTATAGTCAAAATCAAAAATTTCGAAGTTTGGTGCAAACTTACATTTTGCGACTTTCCAAAACCTATATCTTGAAAACAGATACTCCTATCAAAAAATCTATGGAAAAAAAGTTATGCAGAATAAAATTTCACGTTACCTAAATACCGTACTTAGTGTTTAAATTCAGTCAATTGAAATTCGAAATTTAGCATCAATTCATAATCGTTTTTTAGATCTTTTTTGGTAATTTTAAGTCATTTGTACCAAAACAGCACTTCTTATTGATTTGCAATGTTAAAGTCTGCAAAAACTCAAATAGAACCCCAATTATTACTTTCGCTCGGCTATTACGATGTCTGAACTTTACAGAATATCCATTTCGTGGGAACCAGAACAAAAAAGGAAAAATGTGACACCTGAAACTGCGAAGCGTAGATTTTTTTGAGCCCACTCTGATCCCACCGCTACAACGTCTAACCTTACAAAGCCAAAATAGGGCTTTCAAATTCGAGAGGTGTACACCCATATGCTCAGTTTCAGCCTCAATATTCCATATGGAACAGTTTTCTCAGATATTGGTATTTTCAATATACTCCCCTTCACGCTGTATATATTTTTTATAACGCCTCTCAATTTGTGGAGGGCCTTCCTAAATCGGTCTGGTGTTATTTCACCACACATTTGCCTCATCCTCTCCTTTAATTCGCTTAAGGATTGTGGAATGTTCTTGTTAACACTTTCTTTGAAATAACCTAACAGAAAAAAATCTAATGAAATCAGATCTGGTGATCGAGGCGGCTAACAAATAAGTGGACTGTTCCTCCCAATAATCCATCTTCCTTGAAATGTACCATTATGAATGGAGGCACCGTCTAGCTGGAATAAAACATTGTATTGAAGCACACACTTGAGGTATCTCTTATTGAGTTTTTCAGGAACCTCGGCATTTCAAGATGGCTAGAAGCTTATTCTCAGCAAAATGCAGATCTGACAACCCTACCTGGAAATGCAATCTTGGCAGATGTTTATGGTGACGGAAACTATAATTTGGTAATATCAGATATCAAATTCAATGGACGCAATCGTAGTAAAATGAAGGTTTACAAGGGTACCTCAGTACTTGATGTAGAGTTGCCTGACATTCCCAATTCCCTTATTTCATTTTATACCGATCAATTGGAACCAAAAATACCAGGTAATATGTTAACAAAGGACATATCTACATCATACATTTATCATTACTACCTTTATGTTTATTATAAATATGAAAATCTATTATACCGAGTGTCCGCAGAAGGTGAATCAAATCATTAATTTCATTTCATTTATAAAAGTTTGGAATAAACACCACTGATGTTTTCGGTCAAAATGTTTTTGCCATGTAAAGTTTAATTTCGGGTAAATTCCCTGAGTTTTTGGTACTTCCTCAGCAAAAGTGTCTATATACGCACAAACAAATCGACCGCCTGCTAGTTTTCGAGATACAGGGTGTCAAAGATGAAAATTTAAACTTTCTGCTCAGAATCGTTAACGATTCGGAAAATTAAAAAAACGCCTAATAATTCTGGGAATACCATGCCTCAATGATGGTACAATGTCACCTTGATCTCTTTTATTCATTATACTTTTTCGTTTTGTCTACAAAAGGGTGAAGACAGAAAAACCAAATTCGAGTAGTTTTAAACCAACCAGTGTATGTTCTCTATGAGAATTAAATATTCAGTTTGGCCTGGATGAACACCATCAATCTCGATCAAAGTTAAATTGGCATTATTTTTGATTATCTAGGCTCGATCGTTTGAAAATAGGGGTATGTCAATTCCTCGTTTTTTTTAGTTCGGGTGGGAGAGAGCATGTCATATATCAATCATTCATCAATATGTAGAACGTCGCATATAATAATTATTTTATGTAGGGGAGACTAGGGAGGCTTGATACTGTGGGAGGTATGATACACGTTTAAATTAACCGCCTAAAATATTTCGCCATTACTAAATTTGTCAACAGCTGAGTCCTTGCACGTGGCCGTTACACTTAATATCAGTTTTTGATAACTTGTTGGTGACAAAAATTCGTTATTGGTTACATATTTTGTACATTTTGTAAAGGAAAGTGTAAATCTTTTGTAGACAACTGTTTCAGAATATCCTGTTTATTCAATTTATATGTGATAATATATAAATTTAGCTTTCATTTATCATATGATTTAGATTTGCAATATAATTAGAGTTTTCCTAATACTATGTTTTGTAAAATATTCCACATTAGGGAGGCCTGATACATGTTATGTGAGGGAGACCTGATACATGTATCATGCCTCCCGTAATAGTGGCATTCAAACAATAATATTCCTTATCACTTCAGATGCCATTCAAATGGAAAAAGAAAACAAACAGAACAGTAACATCGCCTGAAATAGCTCTTTCACTTACTGAAGAGCATACCCATGCAGAGGGAACGTACACTAGAAGTAGAAGCAGCATACTTGTTGAACATCACACACACCATCAACTTCAGATCATACAAAGCATACACTGTAATCTGATTTTGCACAGATTACTCATAAGAAGATGCTTGAGGGTATACGACCACTTCCTCAGGCCCCGCCAAGGAAACAGTACAGCTCAAGCAGTAAACCCACAATAACTAAAATTCTAACTGACACATCTAACATGGAGGAAATTAACGTAAGCATGAAAAGAGGTCGGAATGAAAGAAACAGGGAGCGCAAAATAAAAAGAACTTTAAAAGAAACATTGTGGACGATACAGTAAATAAGACAAAAAACAAAGGTAAAATGAATAAGAAACAAAAGAATATTGCTGACACATCGCAGAGCCAAAATTCGACGGATCATCTGATGAGCTCAATGATATAGATAAACAAATTGGGAAAGAAATAGAAGAAGAAAATTTAGTTGCAGGATTTGCCACAAAAAAGACAATAGCATACTACATTGTCCAAGACTTACAAAAGTCGAGGATGAATATGTTATAAATTTTATGCATCGCAAAAAACCTACTCTCCATTTTGTATATCTGATGTAAAAGATGAATTTTTTGTGACCGAGGAAGATGTCATTAAACTACCACCACCGAGTTTTGAGGGCGAAACTGCCAGATCTTCAAAAAGTTGAGATTTCCCAATTATTTTTCAAAATAGAATAATGTTCTGTAAAAGTTTTGCATAGTAGTTTATAATGTTTTCAAGAATAAAAAATGTTTTGTAAATAATTTGTCGGGTTTACTTAGAGTTACCCTTATCCACAAAAATTTAAAATGCTAGATGATTTAGATTATTCAAAATTCAAAACTTAACAATTGTGAAAACCTAGTCACGTATCAGCTCCCATATATTGTATCAAAGCTCCCTCACTATGGGAGGACTGATACACTTTGCATATTTTAGCAAAACAGTTAATAACTCAATGCACATTCTAAACTGATATCTGTAAAGTATCCGAAATTGACTGCAAGTCATTCAGTTGTGTGGGTACCCATTTAGAGAATTTGCACGATGAATATTTTTTTAGTTATTTTGGATGGAGTGTTGAGAGTATCAAGCTTCCCTAGTCTCCCCTATACAGGGTGACTGAAAAGAAACAGACCAAGTTTTTTAGAAAAATCAATTAATACTTTGTAGGTATTCAAAAAAATCGGTTAATCTTCATGAAATTTTGCTATAATGTCGTACGATTTTAGGAGTCCAAGAAATTGTCATCAAAATCAGCATAGTTCTCCGAATTCATTTGTCGGCTATAAAGATTTTGAATGATTGGATTCTATTGATACCCCATATATCGTAGACCAAAATGGGATATTTTCCAGTAATTCTACTTGTTAAAAAATATTCGGATTATATCAGTGAGCTAGGGAAAATATGAGACCTTATATTTTATTCACCTTTATCTTTCTTGAAGCGCATGAAAAATTATACCATTTCAGAAATTTTGTTCATTTTGTGAGTCTTATCTCAAACCACCCTGTATATAACCTTCTATTTGTATTTCAGCTATTGCTGTAGCCTGTGGTTCAGATTTATTAATTCACAAAAACAATAAGCCCTATTTCAAATTTCAAGTGCCTCATTCTTCGATTTTACCGTTGGAATATGAATGCTGGAAGGATATAGCTGAGTGTGACGGTGACATTAAGGAAGAACATATAGACAAACTAAAAAAAGATCTCGAATCAGTACCATATGATTTGATAAGTAATAAGTGAGTTGAAAAATCATCACTGGCCTACAAAATGGCAGAAAAAACATTTTCTTTTGGGTATATTTGGGTACAGAACCTTTGAGATGAATCATCTATAATTTCTGAACATATAAGTTTATTTATAATTATTACTTTTAGATCCCAAGAAGTGCTAAGCATGCAGAAATCAGAAATCGCGACGGAAGTGGCAAACTACAGTTCCAAAGATTTTTTCAAAGAATCGCCAATAACGTGTATGACAACATTGAAAAAAAACTCTGATGACAAGCACGAGTTATCTTGTCCAGTTTTAGCAACGGAATCTGGAAATGTTTATATTCTGGACCCACAAACGTTTACCATAGTTCACCAGGTATGAATTTAATTCAAGTAGGTATAAGTACCGAAGCCTTTACATTTGAATAAGTAGAATGTAGAACATGTATAGAATTACAACAGTGAATCACAACAACCAAATGATGATTCCAAGAGGTAGTAAAAGATGCAGCATTGCATATAAACTTAGCAATAATTGAAATTTCACCTGAAAATATTCTTAAACTGCTAACAGGAAGAAATGTGATATGACCGCAATATTTTCATCAGACCACATCTAATTGACGTAACAAATCTAACAAGTCGTGATATCACATTGTGACATGTATGAGAGGAATATTATAGGATACTCACAACCGTGGCGCGCGAACTCAGCGCTAAATTATTCAGTCTTTCGTTCGTTTCTCGACGAGATAGTGTTGCAAAAGTTTGAAGTTAGCCTTTTGGCATTTGAATTTTCCAGTTTTAGTGAGTTTCATACTGTTTTATCGAATTGCTGTTAATAGTATTTGGTTTATACTTATTGTACATAATCAAACAGGTAAATTTTATTTTTAAGATTTTAATTTGATTTTCCCAATAGATATTCACCAGTGGACTGTTATATAACTCAGTTCAGTTGCGTATTCAGGAGGGGTCAAGTGGCCACAATTCCCCCTCCCTGAGATTTTAAATTTGTATTTGTATATCAGGATATTTCCTATTTAAACTTCGTCTTCCCTCACTCGCACAAGTCTTTCAAAGACTTCTGAGGGTTGTGCTCGAAAGGGTGCAGCCGGTTGACGGATATAATAATAAAGCTTCTTCCCAGCCAATACAGATACATCTCTAAGATATTGCTGCGATGCCACTTCGTGACCTGCGACTCGCATCGTTACGTCGCACAGACGTCCCAGCGACTCACTTTTGTCACACTCATGATGCATGCTGGCCACCTCTATGCGATGTAGTTCTGAGACGCTGCAAGGATGCCTCCTTATAACGTATCAGGGATGTAACAGAGCGACATAGCAGCGATTTCTTCACTGTTATATTCAAGAGACGTCAACGCCCGTCTATGCGATATTCCAGACAGAAACAACAAATAGAAACAGAGAATATATTTTCAATATGAAAAAATAAATATAACCAAAATATAAATGGGTATAAAAAAATCTTCAAAAAATTAAAACATTCTGGCACAACATTAAGACAGTACGATTAAACTAAAAATCAACAAAGTAAAAAATGAAAATAAATTAATTAAAAAACTATACGTCAATTGCTCTGGTTCCTTTTCCTGTCAAGCCTTTGTTTGGCATGCCTGAACAGGCTGATGCTTCCACATTTTTTTCGTTCTCCCCGTGAAGACTCATCACCACATCTGGAAATCAATGAAACAATATGAGACCACTAAAAGCTACAATTCCAGATAGTAAAGAAAGAAATAATGGAATCACACTTTGATACTGAACAACGATACTCACTTTTCACTTATAGACACTAAATATCGCAAATGTGATTAATCCATTTGGAAATATCAGAGCATGAACAGTATAGAAAGCATTCAAAGCGACAAAGCTTCGATCTTCGATCAATATACATCGATACAAAGAACTAGAACTGAATCTAAATATGGTTATACAATACAGTATCGTCAGTAACAGCCGGTTACGCCGTCGCCTCCCGCTTTCAGGTTGGCCAACATTGAATACGATCTGTGTTGCCAACTTCTTGCCGACTTACCGCGTTACTTCAAAATAAACATTTAACATAAATTGAGAATTAGCCTTTCGACAGTGGTGGTGGACAGATGGCGTCCTTGAGGGCGGCTGTCAAGTGAATATGTGTGAAAGTCCTATTATCACCTAATCTGGAGATAACTCAATAAAAATATAGTAGCAAAGATATCTAAGTACAGATTTTGATGTCTAAATGATGTCGCAGTATGACGTCTATGGTAAGTAAAAATTTGACTTCGAAGGGACATCTAAATCCAGCTCTCACTAATTTAGATATCACAGGGATGTCACAGTGTGATATCGCAGTAATGACAACAATATGACATCGCAGATATATCTATATTCGGCTATTATTGATTTTGATATCTAGGGGATGTCGCGGTGTAACATCGCAGGAATGTCAACGATATGATATCACAAGGACATCTAAATCCCATTTTTGACGATATTGACATCCCTGAGATGTGGATGTTTGCCCCGTGTTGACTGGGTTCTTCTTCTTTAATGCTTTACCCTCCTCCGAAACTTCACCCAGGGTGCGCCCTTGACTCAGTTGCCAACATTGGTGGTAACTCTGTTCTTATAATATGATAAAGATGCAAAAACGACAAATACCTACCTTCCGACCCAGTCAGGTGTTGTAGTATTCGCTGGTAAGAAGTAGTAATAAAATGTGAATTTTCCGATCAGCTCGCTTTAGTTATAATATTTTCAGTTGTCTACGAGTTCCCGTTATACCGGAAGTGGACAGCAACTTTATTTTTTTTTTAACACACAATATTTGAGATAGCCGAATTCGGCGCCAATTTATGAGCACTCCGTACAATTTTTTTTTTAAGTTTTCAAATACTTAGGAAGTTTCTGGTCTTATTCAGGCAAATTCTGTCAATTTTTGACATAACCGGAAGTCGTAGACAACTGAAATTTTTTTAACTGAAACGAGCTTCTCGGCACAGTCCCGTATGCAATTCTCACAGTAGTTTCCCATATACATATCGACTCAGCTCATCATGATATACCCCACCCCGTATTATTGGACATCTGCGAATTAAAAACGTTTGCAAGTCTATGTCTACTTATACAACATCAGTTTGCTTATAAAATATTTATAAATGGATATAAGAAAATTCTATGCAAATGGATACCTTATAAATTGTTTTCGAGATACAATCAGAGTGGGTTGTATTGAATAGGAAAGTATGAACAGAAACTACAAAAACCTCGTTGATATCACAGTGTGACCCATTTGTGATATAAAATGTGGTCTTGTATAACACCATTAATTTAGTAACTTTTTATGAGATGTTGCATTTCATGTTTGAAAGAAGTAATAATATTTTTTGAGATGGTCATTTTCACATTAACTCAATATATTGAATACATCTCTTTGACGTCAAATGCGATGTCGCATGTCACAATATTATATGTCACCTACACATGTTTTGGCTGGGTGCGAGTTCATGGACTCAAAATGTTATTCAGTCAACTGTGTATTGCCGACTATTCTGCTCTTCGATACCGCGTTGTATTTATATGCTCGATATATAGTCCTCGATGTAAGTATCTCAAGTTTTTATATAGAACGGACTTGATCGCTCGTTATTCGACTTCTCACATCTAGATGGCTTCTCGAAGGTCTGAAAAGCGCTGACTCAATGCTTCCTCGGGAGCTGGTGACAAGCAGATATAGGCGTAGCAGACAGGTCCGGCTTCAGCTCATTGCAGTAACTTCTTATAATATTAGCTCCGGTGGAACCAAACAAAAAAATGATAGTATATTTTTTCAGGCTAATGCTAACACAACAAAAGTAACTCCATTTTCAATAAAATCATCAGGAATTTTCAACGTGGAGTTCAGAATTTTTGTGGCGTGTAGGGAAAGTCATGTATGCATCTTGAGAAGAGGGTGGCTAGAAGGAAAAACTATAATCCATACGACGAGTAATATTGTGGATTTTGTTGTGATTCCCGAAGATGCATTCATCGTCGTAGCTACAGTAGATAAAATGCTCAACTGTTTCACTAAAAGAGTAAGTAATGAACAACTAGAAAGACCTCGTGGTAATCTCACGAATTTAATAATTCATAACTCAAAAAAAAATGGATTTTATCTATACCAAACAAGGTCATGTCCTTTTGCATTTGACTCTTGCAATTATATATTCAATATACCACTGCCGACAATATATCATCTCAGCCTACTCAAAAGTGTTGCATTTTTTCAGGGAAATAAGCTGTGGTCGATCACAATGCTAAATCAAATCACATGCATCTGTTTGGTTCCACTTAACCATATCAGAATCAACTTGGTTGCCGTTGGACTCAGAAATGGTTCGATACATTGTTTTCATGGAAGAAAACTTGTCGATCAAACCACAGTTACTGATGGGCCGTCTGTTATTACATTCGGTCAATTGGGACAGGAAGAAAATGTTCTTGTTGTAATAACGATGGGTAAGAACAAAAACATATAAGGCATTCAGAAACAAGTACACCACTTTAAGGTTAATACATTATTGAAACTAACTTGAAACTAAAGCACGAGTAAAATACAATAATTCAGTCAACTGCGGTCTTTACATCTTTCTTTCAGCGTTGCATTGGAAAATAATGTATTCTCATACAACACGATATGACAAGAAGCATTTTTTCAGGTTTACATATTGGATACATATTGCTTATTTTTCAAATTTAAATAATAATGATTAAAATAGGAATCACACTGACCGACCAGCATCGACCATCCGCGACCGTCCAGCAACGACAAAAAATTGAAAGGGATCAATAAAAACGATCAAACTAAGATGTCTAAAAACCCTGGTGTTCGCACTTATACCTGTAAAACTGTGGGATCAAACAGAAGACACTAGCCTACTTGATTATACTTGATTTTTGACAATTACGGCTTAGTACCGATTCGGTACTACCGAATGCACTACCAGAGGGCCGACTCAGTTATGTTTATACACAAGGTGCTCATATTTTCGTGCCAATTTTTCATCCATGATCTACGGCATGACGATGGAATATATATATGTTGTCGCCATTACCGCTTGACCGGTGGTGATCGTTCGTGTTCGAGGTTCGGTTGGTTAGGACTATAAATACTGCCGTGCTAAGCATAAAGGGCGTATCTGACAAATTTGTGAGTATCGAATTTAGAACTGTTTTGGTTTGTCTGCATCGTTTTACACCTATCTTAATAGGATTGAATGCAGTAATTGAAAATTAGCCGATATTAGTTTAAGAAAAATGTCATATCTGCAACAATTCCCCCAACCTTAAATCATGATTTTTTCAAAAACATTAAAACTGCAGATACGCCCTTTATGCTCAGTACGGCAGTATAGGAGTGGTTTGATTTCAGTGAGGTGAGGCCAGGTTATTATTGATAAATTACGGCAATGGTAGGGAAATATAGGTAAACGTCGGATTCGTACGAAATTTTCACAGATGGCTTAAAAAACATAATGAAAACACTATATCAAGTAATATCACGCTACAACCTGACTTGGCACAAGGGAAGCCAGCGTTATGAGGGCGAAGAGTGCAAAAAATTGTTTTCGATAAATATTCGGTTAGAGTGATCATCCGAATTTCAAACAATTTGAGATTGGGATTATTTTATGATAAGTATCACTAGGACTATGGCCTTCAGATTCGTGTTTATGAGACAAAACTACGTGAGTTGAGTATTTTTTAATAAATATGAATATACACATGCGCGCGCAGATGTGTGTTAATAACAAGCGCACACACATGCATAAAGTAATGTAAACGCAGAGAGAGAAATTCAGCGATCGGCTTCACAAAACTAAAGACTATTTTTTAAATGAAAGAACTATAATCTACATACCTAAAATGAGATTGATGGGATTGTTCGGGTCTAGTCGGTTAAAGGTAAGTTTATCGGGCTCGGCCTTTAAATGGAAAAAAATGCTGAACTCACATACTTAATTTTGTCTCTTTAACACGAATCTGAAGGCCATAGTCCTAGTTATACTTATTGTTAAAGAAGGGAACACCAACCTACTCCTAACCTAATTAACTTATAGATATCAAAGTTCCTCGTAATCCGATCAGTAATTAGTATGAAAAAGTGAAATCAAAGCAGTTGCTTGCACACAACCTTCCAATAAACTTAACTTTACCTTGCTTACCGACTAGACCCGACGAAACCCGAACAATTCCAATCTCACTTTAGGTATGTGGATTAAAGCCATTAAGTACGTTCTATTTTTTGAAAAGTAGCCTTCATTTTTGTGAAGCCGAACGCTGAATTTCTGTCTGCGCGATTACATTACTTAAACATGTGTGTGCGCATGTTAATGCACAAGTGCACGCGCATGTTAACGCACATGTGCGCGCGCATGTATATACATGTTTGCGCACATGCACAAAATAGTTTTCGTGATTCTATCACGTTCTTTAAATTCTGCCAGTCTGCATTCATTTGGAAACATTTTGGGTACCAACATTTCAAATAAGCAGTTAATGTAATGATAGAAAAATTTGGTATATCTACTCATTTTTCATAACTCATTCTCTAAAATATCTCATGTGATTGTGAATTGAATATTTCTGGAATCAAATTGGCAACGGCGCAAAATTTGCTCCGCTGGAACGAGAGAGCTCTCCACTGGGACTCCGATGATTAGAAATGTTTCATAGCATCGAAATGTGTCGAGAATATGACGTCATATTCGAACGTTAGAAATGGGAAAGTACCGATATTTCGAATATGACGTCACATTTTGGATTCTATAAATCATTTCTAATCATCGGAGTCTGGGGCTCATTTGCCATTCAAAATGATTGCATTTCTATTGAATACAGGTGTTTACTCTTTTTTTAATTCTTTACTCATACATTGTTACAACTATATATTTAAAGTATTTTCGGTTTGGTACAGTGCGTTTCAACTAAAAAGATTCAATGAAATACGGATTCCAGTGAATTTTATGTTTCTGTTTTGAAAATTAGTATCAGCATAGTTACTGAAATAAATGTGAAAATGATCTTTGCGCGGTAAAATTTCAATGGATATTTAATTTTTATCATGTTTCAAGCCATCTTTGGAAATTTCGTATGAATTCGACATCTACCCATATTTTCTACTTTTTCCGAAGCTACAATAATAACTATGCGAATTTCGAATAATATCACAACTATATCGGAAATTCAAAATGACTGCTGAAATCAGACTAACATAATAATAATGTCAAATGTATGACAGCTTTAATCGTTTTTTAAGAAACCAATAAGATAACAGAATAAAAATAAAAGTCGTGAACGCAAAACGCCGTTATGTGTAAGCTGCCTAACAGTTTTCTGTCAGCGATGTAAGCACAACATAGCGGAGAATCGGGAACTAAGACGTAATCAAACAGGTGGTGCCGTCCGAAAAGATCAAAACAAAATCGAATCGTTGCATTCACCAGGGTTTTTAGACATCTTAGTTCAAACTCACACTGATCGACCTAGATTTTCAGCAGATTAAAATTTTAAACATGGTCTTCGAAAACCGGTAAAAGACGATCATTCTGTGAGTTATCCAATAAGAATACACGTTTTTGAAATTTTGGTCATAGTGGGACGGTCGCGGACGCTCGGTCATGGTTGCTCAGTGTGCCTGCTGCCTTAAACCCAACCAATGAATCCATGATGTAGTTATACACAGCAAGCACAACAACATTACCTGTCTCATCTGTCTGTAACGCAATGATACACAGAGATATTGAACGTTCCATTTGATGTACTTTAAATGTTCGTGGGAGTTCCCTGCAACCGCCAAATTTCCGCAACACAGAACTTTCACACGACATACCAATAATATCACCACAATTTCTTTGTGATGTTGCCAAATGAAACCATGAGAAGTTTTTGTTGTTTTTAATGAATCGGTGCAATGTAGGTAGGTACTACATTATTGAGTGAGGTGAGTTATCATTGCTATAACATGTTCTCTCAAGAGAGAATAGAGGGATGACACTATAGTTCAATCATATGATGGGAGAGAAAGAGACGTAACTGTCCACTAGAGAATTCTATGGTACACGGAATCCCACTCCAGTCCGGTGACTGTTGTTTCGGAACCAAAACAAAACATCGTGACATTTGACATTTCGCAATTTATGCCTAAGGTGTAAGTGTTCTGTGGCCTATGTTTTCTTTTATTCTGAGCTCAAAATGTATTTGTAGCTATTTGCAAATTATTCGGTAAACAACAAAAACAGTGAATTTTTTTTCTTGATATAGTCAAGGTGAACATTTTGCGTATTATTTGAACGTGAAAATAAGTTATAGTGAAAGCGGTAAATTCATGGAGGTGGATATTATGAATCAAGGAACAATGGAAAGACAGGGCAGTTGCTTACTTTTGCGTTCTGCAAGTCAAAATTCCTTAGATGAGAGCTCTCAAAAACATATTTCTCAAATTCACCCACACAGTAAGGAACGTCCTCCATATAAAAATCACCTCCATACTCAGAAGGCTTTTGATGTCATGAATGTTATGAGGAAACAAAAACTCCTTTGCGATGTCACTCTAGTAGCTGATACTGTTGAAATCCCAGCACATAAAATGGTGCTGGCTGCTTGCTCCTCATACTTTTATGCAATGTTCTCAAGTTTTGAGGAAAGTAGACAGGACCGCATAGTTCTCCAAGAAGTTGACCATCATGCTCTCTCATTGCTAGTCGAATATGTCTATACTTCTGAAGTTCATGTAACAGAAGAAAATGTACAAGTTCTACTTCCAGCAGCTAATTTACTGCAACTCACAGATGTTCGAGATGCATGTTGTGATTTTTTGCAGGTGCAGTTACATCCTACTAATTGTTTAGGCATAAGAGCTTTTGCAGACCTACATGGCTGTCTGGATCTCCTCTCTCATGCTGAATCGTACATTGAACTACATTTTCCAGAAGTTGTAGAGTGTGAAGAATTTTTAACTCTTTCTCAACTGCAGGTTTCCAAATTGATTCGTAGCGATAGGTTGACAGTACCATCTGAAGAAAAAGTATTTCAATGTGTCATCGCTTGGGTTCAACATGATCTTGAGAATAGACAAAAGCATCTCTCAACTCTAATGGAACATGTTCGTTTACCATTGATGTCTCAAGAATATCTTGTACAACATGTTGAAGAAGAACCTCTATTGAAAGCCGATCTCCAATGCAAGGACTACCTAATAGAGGCTTTGAAATATCACTTACTCAAAGGAGATACTAAAACATCCTTTCGCACTCCAAGAACCAAACCCAGACAACCAGTGGGTTTACCAAAAGTTTTGTTAGTAGTAGGGGGGCAGGCTCCTAAAGCAATAAGAAGTGTGGAATGTTTCGATTTCAAAGAGGAACGTTGGTTTCAAGTGGCAGAAATGCCAACAAGGCGATGCAGAGCTGGGCTGGCAGTCATGGGAGGTAAAGTGTATGCTGTGGGGGGCTTCAATGGATCTCTGAGGGTGAAAACTGTAGATGTGTATGATGCAGCTTCAGATGTTTGGACCAGCTGTGACAGCATGGATGCGAGAAGATCAACCTTAGGTGTAGCTGTATTGAATAATTGCATTTATGCTGTAGGGGGCTTTGACGGATCCACAGGGCTGAATACGGCAGAAATGTATGATCCCCAAACTAACAAATGGAAAACTATATGTTCCATGTCTACAAGGAGAAGCAGTGTTGGCGTAGGAGTTCTATATGGCCAGCTTTATGCAGTGGGTGGGTATGACGGGGCATCTAGACAATGCTTAAGTTCTGTTGAATGTTACACACCAGAAACAGATTCTTGGTCTTCAATTCCCGATATGTGTTCAAGAAGAAGTGGGGCAGGGGTAGGAGTCCTGGATGGCATTCTCTATGCAGTGGGAGGCCATGATGGACCTCAAGTTCGAAAATCTGTTGAGGCATATGATCCTGCCAAAAGCAAATGGACTCCAGTAAGTGATATGGCCCTTTGTCGGCGAAATGCAGGTGTAGTAGCCATCAGTGGCTTGCTTTATGTTGTTGGAGGAGACGATGGAACTAGCAATTTAGCATCGGTCGAGGTTTACAACCCAAAAACCGACTCTTGGATATTGTTGTCCAGCTGCATGAGTATCGGCCGAAGCTATGCAGGTGTGGCAATAATCGATAAACCAATATGAAAGTCGCCTAATGCTGGCAATGCAGTTTCGGTTTCAGTTCTTTCGGGAGATAGGTATGGATATTTCGATGAAAACAGTAATGCGGAAGGTGCTGTTGGCTATGAAGCACGTCAGTCACCTTTACTACACCGAGAGAACATTTACGAAACAATCTGTAGTGAAGCCAGTGCCAGTAGTAATTTAGATGAAAATATATACGAAACTATTGAAGATATCAGGCAACGAAACATTGATGCTCAGCTACAGTCCCAGCTTGAGGATCCTGTATACGATATGAATATGGACCAGCCCAGTTGCAGCAACACTTATGGACGAATCGGCAATGCATATGGCAGGATCAACATAATCGGGCATGGAATAGGACGCATCGAGAGACATCTCTCATCTTCGTGCGGGTCAATCAACAGTAATCATTACGCAATTGAAAGTTTGTATGGCACAAAAGACAGCACAGGACGCATCAGCAAAGTTTCTGTTCAGTGGTTGCTTGCCAACAAGTGGTTACCGTTATGGATTGCAAATACGGAAACTGGAAGAGATTATAGAATAATAGATTTTCTGATAGCTCAGGGATTGGAAAGAGGAGAGGAAGAAATGAGGAATGAAGATGAAAGACAAACAGGTGGAGAGGATGAAGAACAACAGCCACCAGAAGGTGCTTGAGAGTACCTGATTGACTAGGCAGTGTACTTTTTTCCCTTGGACTTAACTGGATGAAAATTATTTGTTACTGTCGCCTATAAATTACAGTGGTTGAATTTATCAAGAAACAGAAGAAAAATCATTGATGGGTGTAGTGTGAGAGTGCTTATGTTTGTTCACTAGGCAGCTATCAACTGTTTTACAGATTATAGAAGCCTTCATTGTTTGAATATAATTCAGCAAATGATGTAATGCTACCATTTAATTATGCAGCTAAAATTAGCAGAACTGCTTTATCACTGCCCTCTAATAGACTCACCCAGTTTATTGATTTAATAGGTAGAAAACTTCAAAACATCTCGTATAGTTTCCAATTTTGATGTGTTCCTGTCTCAGTCTGCTCAAAATATTGTAATTCTTGTTGTAACCCTAAACTTTTAATTATATTGCTACATTTAGTTTTTTCTGTCAGAACTTATCCATTAACTTTTGATCCTAACAGTTTATTAACTAGTAAACACTCGAAATGATATTTCCATTCCTCTGAGTTCAAAGTAAGTATTCTTTGCTTAATAATCTTCAGTGTTCTTTTCCCAAACGGATTGATATATATTTCAAAAGAGTAATGCTTGTTTTGATGCAAGTCTTTGTTTTTCTTTGCATATAAATAGAATTGTTAAATAGGTAACACCAAACCTATAATTAGAATGCTATCTTATGGAAAACTGTCGATTAACTTAATTTCTTTAAGTCATCAAGTATTTCAGTCATTGTACTATTTTCATTTGATTATTAATCTTGTATTGAAAAACCTAATTGTTATGGAATAATTGTTCAAATATTTCCTCAAACCTGAACGTTTGATTTTTTTTAAAACAATGAATGAATATTTTATGATGCACCTCATCTAACTTGAAGGAATGTAATTGTTAAGTAGTAATTAGTAATAGTACAGTGTTTTTTTATCAATTCTGTCCAAAAACAGTTGTTGATTTATAATTTTATTGTCAAATGTACTTCTTGAAAATTACTCAAAGGTAAGCATGTTCTTTTACTCCATATGTACCCGAGTTGGTTATGTTTCAATTGGGAGGAAATTTTCTTCACTCCAGTTTAGTTATCAACTTTTCTGAACAGCCTACATGCATATCATGTAACAGAGAACATCTAGACTGTTCTGCTATTGATTTAATAGTGGTCCAAACTTATAATAAAGCAGAACAATTTTAAAATATTCTCAACGTATTTTTTCCGAAAAATTCTAAAAATGTATGTGTAGAATAAACTGTTTATAGATGTACACAAGTGCTTTTTTAACAAATACATGTTCTTTTCGATAAAGTGTTCAAGAGCTTATAATTTCTAGTGGTGTCAGTTTAAAATTATGCCACTGAAAATTCAAAAATATATGAGAAAAAACTTGTTTGCTCTTTCTATTTGTCTGTCTGAAATACGATATCCCTATAAAAATAGTATGATATTTTTGTCAGTGTAACATGATGAGTTTGCTAACGAAGCATTTGCTATTTATCATATAATTCGAATAACTGAATGGCATTTTTGCACCTATAATTAGTAACTTTAGTGCTGTGATTTATTTTGTAGAATACATTGTTATACAATTAGTTTATGTGAGGAACATTTTTTTGACCATCTACTTTGTTGACGTTTTCTTGGTTGATGTTAAAAGTTAAGAAGATATTGAGATTACTTCGAGTTGAATGAACTAGTTATTTTGAAATATTCTCTAAGAAATTTTTTTCTAGCTATTACTGTATTGATTTGTAACTAACAAAGTAAAACTTTATTTAAAATTTCAACGATAAGGATGAAATGTAGTTATTATTCTTCTTGAACTGAAAATAAAACTAATGATCTCATTTATGAGCTTGTTCATGAGTTGAGTTATCAGAATAGATCTGGTTAGCTGTAGGAGCTAATAATGTTAATATTTTGATAAAAAATATAATAAAGTTCTCCAGTAAAATAATCGATTTATTCTCCCAATCTCATGTCTAACATTTTAGCTTGTATTTGTGAGGTAATCTGTATTTCTTAGACAGTTATCAAGTAAGAATAATCAATTGTGATTATCTCAACATTAATAGTATATTATGTAACAAGTGTTACAAACTTATTTTTAGTAACGACGCGTTAGGTGTACCAACTTTTTGTCTAGAACAATCTCAGATTGAAACGTTTAAATTGTACTTTTTCTCTCGTCATTACGAGTTTCAGTAGACACTCTCAGGCGGTTTTTTAATTAATGAAATCAAACAGTAACAATAATACCTTCATTTAAATAATGCGGAGTGGATACGGTAATCTTTATAAAAAATCTGCTTAAACGCAGTTTTGAATCTGTGGTTAACCAATCATTTAGCGCGGTACATATATACGCATTCATACATTATGTATCGATGCACTCATAGAAAAGGACTCGATTCAGCAGAAATCTGATATCAATTCCATAAGAGTTATACATAGCGTTCCGTTTTGTCATAACAGTGCCAAAACTGAGACTAGCTTAAACAGTTTTCGAAACATAGGCAAAATGACATCTCTCTGTTCCAGAAAACGTATTCGTGAGTTTAGTAGTCCTCAGTTGGCCATGGCTCTCGATGTTAAGCCGTAGACACAAAATGGAAATTTTATGTAATAAGTTAAAGGATTTGCGATTTTGGATATCAATTTTTGAAGTAAAACAGGATGCAAAACAGAATTGTACAATTAAGGCTGAATTATATACAAACAAGATATTGTTTGTTTCGTATAGACAGGAAATCTAAAATTATTATAAGAATTAAAACCAAAAACATAAAACTATAGACATAATGGAAGTTTTATTTAATAATTTTTCAAGTATTGCGATTTAACATACCAATTTTTTAAATAAAACAGGATGCCAAAACAAGGGCGTGGATATGGAGGGGGGTAATTAACTCCCCAAGTAATCGCACATTTTCTGCATCCACCCTCACATAACATAATCCTATTCCTTAACTATCCTTTACCCCGCTCAAGAAAAAAAAAAATTGCGACGCCCTTGATGATGCCAAACAGTATTGAACAATAAAGGTTTAAGAAGATTGAATGTATCTAAAATTATAAAAACCACAATTATTCGATTGTATTTCAGCCTTTAATAATATAATAATAAAAAGAAACCATCTTATTTGATGAGTGAATGTTGGAATTGACACCCTTCAAACTTCCAGACATCTTCCACATCTCAATTATAATTGTTCTCAAATGAATTCCTAAGTCGTTGCATACAATCTTCCATGGTATATATAGTCAGCTGAGTATCATATATTTGATTTTCAATTGTGTCCCAAATGACAAAATAGGAACACTGATAAATCTGGAGACCGGGGTGGCCAAAGAAAAGGCCCATTTTGTTGACCATCGAGTATGTGGAAGTCATAAGTATGTTTATAAAATAGAGGTTTCTATGCTCAGCAATCAATGCATTTTCCAAGTACTCATTTTAGAAATCATGCAAAAACTCAACTAGCATCCACTTGCGAAAACTAACAACTATTTTTTTACTTACTATTCAAGTTTTCTACGCGTAATCACTTCTTATTACACAAAATACACATTTGAACTGCCAAGTCTCTTGAAAATTCAGTTCCCTGAATACATATACAGTGTCACCATTAAAGTCCGCATCATATGGGATTTTTTTTTATTATTCACTTATTGCAAATTTAGAGTTCGTGAACAGTTTGTGCTTTGAAAATAATGCAAAATAACGTTCACGATTGTTTTCTATCTATTGGCTACACCTGTCAAATTTGACATTTTTTCAAAAAAATTCAGAATGTTAGGTTATTTCTCAATATTTCGAAAAATATTATATGAAAAAGTTGGTTATTTTTCGGTTTTCTACCCACCTACCAAATTTGAACCAGTTTGAAAACTTTTATTTTTTTCGCGTTTTCTTAACCTTACACTTTTTCGGATAATTTAAATTTGATGAAATCTGGAAAAAACAGTTTAGATGTAATACACTCATCTGCTGAAAGAATTTTTTCTGTTTATAAATATTTCTAACTGGATAGTTTCAAAAAAATACAAATATGCTAAGAAAATAACATCATACTTGATGCAAAGTGGCTCTAGTTTCAATATTCCATAGCAAAATTTGCTTCAATTATTTTTATCACAATTCATCAGTGAAGTAGAAAATACTTTAGGTCTATTGGTTTAGAAAAAAATTCAATAATTCGAAACTAGAGCCACTTTGCATCAACTATAACATCATTTTTTAGGCATATTTGTATTTTTTTGAAAATATCCAGATAGAAACATTTTTAAACAGAAAAACTCCGTCCAGCAGATGGGATTATTACATCTCAACTGGTTATTTCAGATTTTACCAAATTTGAATTTTCCGAAAAAGTGTAAGGTTAAGAAAACGTGAAAAAAATCAAAGTTTTTCAAACTGGTTCAGATTTGGTAGGTGGGTAGGAAACTGAAAAATGAACAACTTTTTCATATAATATTTTTCGAAAAATTGAGAAATAACTTAATACTTTGAATTTTTTTTTAAAAAATGTCAAATTTGACAGGTGTAGCCAATCGATGGAAAACAATCGTAAACGTCATTTTGCATTATTTCCAAAGCAAAAACTGTTCACGAACTCTAAATTTGCAATAACTGAATAATAAAAAAAAGTCCCATATGATGCGGACTTTAACGGTGACACTGTATATGTTGATTTGAGTCACTCCAATGGTTCCAATCATGTCGGATGAAGTCATCATTTGTAAACTTAGCTTTGTCTGTCCATATGACAAAATAATTCGTTCACTTGCATTAGTAGTTTCAATATCATTCAACAAAAATTGGCCTTTTTCTCTGCATTCTTGCTCTGACGAACCCCCAAAGTATTTTATAATTTTCGTTTAACAGTATTTTGTGAGGACGTCTGTTTCTGCGAATATCGAATAGCAAATGTATCTTATGTTTTTCTTGAGATAATCCTATTTTTCTAACAATAACAATTGGGATATCAATATTAGAAATAAAGCAAGACGAAACAGAATTGAAATTAAAAGCTTGACTTCTACAAATATGATTTTTTGTGGGGCGTGATCAGAATTAGAATAATAGTTTCGCGTTAAACGGAGATCTAAAAATTATAAAAATTGAGAGCAAAAACATGAAGCTTCCATTGTCCATTGTGTTTCAGTCTCATAAGTATTAAAGTACCTCATCAAGTTGTAAGTATGGTTGCAGGAAAATTTGAATTAATTTTTCAGACTCCCTTTTGCAATATAATCATATGAAATATTTTTGTCTAATTTAATTTAGTTACCGAATAAAGACAGGAAAAACTGAGACTATTCCATTTGTTACCCTACTAGTCCTTAAAATGATAATTTTGCCCTTTTCACATGAACATACACTTTTTCAAATTCCTCAATAGAAAAGCAATATATATTTTACAGCTGGCACTGTGGTATTTAAAATTCTCAAACGAACAGCAGACTTCAATTTGAACACAGTAGAAAATGTACCATTGTTCCAAAGTAAACCTTTACCACTTCCCAAACGAAGTAAACTATTTCTTGAACAAAGTATGAGAGAAAGAAGCACAGCTCTAGGTGAGTATATGTATAATTAGACATTCATCACATTGATTGATTTAGGGGTGTTTTTGGGAATTCCCACTATTTGGAGATTTCCTTTGGGTCATTTTACAATTTAACTTTTGATTATATATATGTACTTTGAAAAAAAAAATGTTTTTTCCGTTAACCAGCTGTCACCCCCCTACGAACGACAGCCCTCAGAAGTCGAAACTTGTGCGAGCTAAGGATTAACGAGGTCTTACCTTTTAACGTGCGATTCCTACCACTACCACTTAAGTGCGAATCTAAGCAGAGTACGCCTTTCTGGCTGCTGTGCCTCTGGAGTCACAATGATGACACTGCAAGGAAATGGAAAAAGTTTCTTATGGTCTGAGGAACATTGTACAAATATCTGTTGGATATAATTCAATAAATGTTGCAGTCTTGAACGATTCCCCAACACAGTTTCGTATTCAGATCATATAAATATTGTAACGATTTCGAGTCTGGCCCTGATCATCGTTAACTCGAAATGTAACCAAGTTCTCAGCTGACAAACAAATAAATCACGAGGATTAATCGCGAACCTTCTGACGAAGGTTCTGGGGACATCTTAGAACTCGCCCGAAAGGCTCGAATGGCCGAGAACTGTAAATACTAGTATTATAAGGCACTGGGTATTAGATGGCGGGATAGTCGTAGTCAGAGAGATAGCCACACGCACAGTACATATAAATTTGAAATGTTTTAGTTGAATAATTGTTTTAAATAGTGTTTTAAATACATTAGAAAAATTAGTGCAGTTTTACTTCAATATAATTCAGTCGCCTTGGTTACTACACAATAACGTTTATTCTACGAGTTTTTGCACAGTGCGATTTCTGAGTGAGGAGAAAAACATCTCTATTTGTACATTTTCAAATACAAAACTGAGTTGCATTGTTTAGAAAAACGTCAAGTGTATCTGAAAACTGAAATCTCCAACTAATAACGTCTCCATATATTTATATATAAAATAATATCCTCTTCTTTTTTAGAGATACATCAAACTTTTCAGCAAGATCTGATAAGGATACGGTTGAATACTGCTAGAGAATTACTTCAGCAACATACTCATCAATCGGATACAATAAATCAAAAAGAACAAATAAAATTATCGGCACAGGTTAGTTATTTTGGCTCAAATGTACAAAAAACATAAAACATCTCCGAAGAACTTCCTTCCTGTTCTTTTATATATACGACAAAGATCGTTTACTTACAAGTATAAACAAAATTGTTGTAAATTACCACATTGCTATCAACAGTATCATCAGTGTTAATATCACTTTTTTTTTTTTTTTTTAAGTGGACGATCCTATATGTTCTCTAGATAAAAACCAACATCATTATCCAGCATCAGTTTTTCAAACTGTATGCGTGGTCGGTGGATCAGCGGTCTAATGCACAGGCCGTTCGAAACTCCAGCATAGCGATAGTCGGCGAGCCCGATGTAGGTTCAAGATATTTTTTCTCATCTACTTTATATCGGATCGATAGGCGACCGCAAGCATTGTTGAAAAGCAAGTGTATTGTGAGTTGTCTAGATGCCAATCTCGTCTAGTGCTAGCTTGGAGTGCACACCGACCACCTGAGGTAGCTAGGTTTTCCAGGTTTTCCTACAGATGAAAAGTGAAGACATCACCTAAAACATCTGTAAGTCGCCCAGGAGCGCCACAGCAAATAATAATAGCCGTCCTCTACCCGCACAGGTTATGCCTTTGGGTACACTCAATGAGTGTTTATGAGGAAGTATTATTATTTATTATTATTACTATTTATATTATTAAGCGATCTATCACAAATATAGATTTTACTACTCTAACGACGAAGTGAACAAAAGATGCTCTGTTATGTTATAACACCCGTGAAATATCAGCACAAATACTATATAATATGTAACTCATCACGAAAATAATTAAAGTATTCCATGCATTCCGAGATGAATATAAACATGTTAATTACAATAAAATGAAATATTTGAGCTATCATTCATCTAATTTGCAGGTACTCGGCCTGGGAGTGAAATTTACAGTAATTTTCACCTTAGAAAATATGGAGACGAACTCAGCAGTGAGCGGTATCAGTATGACATTACACGTGAAACCATCAAATTATGATTGTACTCCAAATAATATAGCAGTGAGTATTTATTTATTCATTTATTTGAAAATGACAAATATAATGTTTCAAATATAAAAAAAGTAATAAATTTGTTTTCCCTTTTTAGTCATTATTTTATCTGCTTCGTTTCAGATTCCTTTGCTGCAGCCAAATTTCTCTTATAAAATGAAAGTGAATGTGGAAGAGAAAATTGATGAGAATCAGATGAATGTAGTGAAATCAACAGAAAGTTTCATCATAAGAGTTTTTATAATGAGGAAGTTTCAGTCTCAACCGATATTAGCAGCAACCATAAATATGCCACCATCAAATATGTCAGTTTAAACATTGATTTAATATTTAATAATAAAGTTTTTTCACTCATATACACCGGGTGTCCCACATTTTATGTGACAGGCAATATCTGGTTTGTCGGAGGAGATATAGAAAAATATTTCATACCAAAGTTTTATAAGTTCATGAGAGCTATATTTTGATATAATTTTCAAATATACAGGGTGTTTGGTGTAGGTGCTACAGACCAAAATGCACCTACACCAAACACCCTGTATATTTGAAAATTATATCAAAATATAGCTCTCATGAACTCGTAAAACTTTTGTATAAAACATTTTTGTATATCTCCTCCGACAAATCAGATATTGCCTGTCACATAAAATGTGGGACACCCGGTATATGGTTTGGTGGAAGATGGTTGAATTTACACAGTTTCAAGTTCAAAAATTAAATTTGATTATAAAAGTAATCCAGACTTCCGCATATTTTCCTATACTATAGGATTGACGGCAAACGTCGAACAGGAATAGTTCATAACAGCCGAATCAAGTCTACCCAACGCCCGGCAAAGTTTTTCTACAAGAATTTACTATGAAATAATTCCTGTAACCACCACCAACGGGCAATCGAAAACATGTGACTATCTACACACTAGTTTCACGGTTCACCCGCTCATCAGTGCAGACCCGACCACAATATCCAATTGATTTCCAATCGGTTTTGTTAACTGGCACTACGATAAAAATATGATCGTAGTGATGTATCGTAGTGGAAGTCTCATGTGAATACTCGGAAATAGTTTTAGTAGTAAGACTCCTCAAGGGAGTCTAATTTAATGAATTGGTTATCGTCCATGGAATAGGTCCATTTGCGGGGTTCACTGTGATGGGCCCAACCTCTCATGCATGAGGTTTCTGGTGAGCGAACTCTTGGTGATCTGGAATTTGTAGAACTTGTTTGCAATATTTCTTAAGTAGTCCTGGATCGACGTGACTTTGCCCTTGTCACGGAGCTGATTCAATCGGATGTATCTGTTAGTATTAGTGAAAATACGCAGTATTTTATTCTGCATTATTTATTCCAACCTCGTGAGACGTGAGTTAGATAGATTACAGAACACTGGGCAGGCATATCATTGCTGGTCTGATAGTTTGTTTATGAACAAGAATTTTGCTTTCTAGCGACAGCTTGGCAACCCGTGTAATGAGGGCCAGGTACGCTTTACAGCGAAATTTATCAGCTCGGTTTGACCTGTGTTAAGATCAATTTTGTTGTTTTTCAAATACGGTATGATCTTCCAGTTCATCCGAGAGGTCAGTCTTTCGGCTGCCTCTCCGCTTGCAGATGAATGTGTGCCGCAACTACGGTTGATATTGTAACAATTTCGAGGCCGGCCCTGATTACCTTATTAATTATGCACCCCCAAAGTAAATAACGCGGTCTGGCTAATGGATCAACAACGATGACTCATCGCCGAGGAATGAAATCGAATGCCTTCGAATTTACGAGAGCCATCTGACTGGATCGACGCGTAGTCAAGACATTTCGAGAACTGTGAAAAGAATCTGCTTGTGGGTATATAAGACGCTCGACGGAAGTGGGCGGAGATAGAGATAGTCGCAGAGAGTTGAAGATATAGTTCCAGAGTCCGCAGACAGAGAGCCACAGTAGAAATAAATAGTGAAGTCAATGTTTTAGTTGAATAATTGTTTAAGTAGTGTTTGAAATAAATTAGCAAAATTAGTTTGGTGCATTTTTACAATATACTGATATTGTCACGTAAATTGTAAATAATTTGTAGGGAGGACGGTAGTCCATTTGAATACTTGACTCTCCATCGCGTATATTTTTTTTATTTTGTACTGGTCGACTGGCTACACCAATAATCAACCAAACGTATAGGGAATGCTATGTGCCGAGTGCGAGAATATCTAGAAAGACTATCTCGTATGTATATACCGACATATGGTAAACTTCGCAGAAACAATAGAAACTCTTATCCTAGTATTGTGCAATTTTATCATTGCTGTTGAAGCTGATGAAGTTGGTGAAGTAATGACCGTCAGAAGAATACAAAACGACGTTGAATACCCGTAAGCAAAAAACCTTCGTTGGTTCAACAAAAATCATTAAAGAAAATGTTTTATATTAGATTTCTACAAGAGGTTGATTCTCTGGAAATTTTCCAGCATGCTTATAATGGTTTGTGACTGACCAAGTTGAGAGTCTCAAGGCTTATTCATACCCTCGCGAATTTTGCAACTTTTCTGCGAATTAAATGGCTCCCAGTCGTGCCGGACCAATCGTGGATGCAGAACCATGTCGGCAGCCATTTTATTCGCAGAAAAATTGCGAAGCTAGCGAGGGTATGAAAGAGACTTCAGCGTTCAAGCTTTTCATCGGAATAATCACAAAAAAATCCATGGGAAGAAGGCTTGAAGGAACATCAAAGGAACTGCGGATTAGGCAGTGGCAGAACACGCGCTCAATGAAGGAAAGCATAGGATTTTATTTGAGGACGTGAAACATCTTTCCCCCAACCAGGGATACCATAGCAGACTTGTATGGGTGTCAATAGAGATCCACAAACTTACCGAGAATTTCAACAGAAAAGAAGATGCTATGAACCCCAACCGAAATTATAAAATAAAGGAAATGATAAAATAAAGGAAATTATAAAATAACAAAGCGTCACCCTAATATTACAAAGTTGTAAGTTATATTGTTGGCACATACAGTGCGGATTTTAATAGTCCGCCCCTGTTAGCTTTTGAACGGTTTGACGTACAAACATAAAAAAAAACATTAAAAATGTATCGTGGTCAGGTAAGAAAAGGGATTTAGATACGCCAGATCCGCACTTATTCTGACATTTCAAATGCATATTGTGAAAAAACGTATAAACAAAAATCTAAAAAATTTTGATAGTTGAAAAGAGAATTGAATTATTTTTTCAACGATGTGACACAAGGCCATGCCATTTAAAATTTTCAAGTTTACGTGCCCCTCCGCGCCATCTATCAATGTGTTTCATTTCAAAAAGTAGTATGGTGAGACCCTCCAAACAGTTTTTTTATACGTCAAACCGTTTAAAATTTAACAGGGTGGGGACTATTGAAAGCCGCACTGTATGGGCCGTGATGGTCATGATGGTAGAGTGCTTGTCTCTTGACCTAAGGTCATGGTTCGATTCCCAGCATGGTCATCGGTCTCGTGCATGGCATCACACGTTAAAAGGTAAGGGCTTTCCCTAGCTAGGATAAGTCTTTCGAAGACTTTGGAGGGTTGTACTCTTAAAATTGTGTAGCTGGTTGACGGAAATAACAATTTTAACAACAACAATAACATACAACCTTGTAATATTAGGGTGACGAAAAAAAACTAGGACATTAGGACAACAGGTAGAACGGGGTCAACTGATATTATTGAAAATGTACCTAATCCAGATACGGTAATTAGCACACAGAAGTACTAGAGTCAGAATAAATACAATCTCCGCGGACGGAACTCATCTATCTAAAGAATTAGCTACTTGCGCTACTGAAACGTCAGGAAGAAATTCTACAAAAACGACACTGAACTTTGGTCGCAAAAGCCTCAACCATTAAAACCATCAAAAGAAGATATAAAAATACAGAGCATAGAGACATATGTCTACAATAAAGACTAAAATAAAAACACAGAAGACAAAAAGAATAAAAAGATCAGGATTATAACTGAGTGATTAACAGTTTTTTACAGCTTTTCTGAAATAACATAAATAAATATGAATTGAACAGTTCAATTTCGTAGTTCATGGATTCATTTTGGGCATAATTTGTCCTACAAAATGGTATCTTAAAAATACGGAAAGTGAAGTCTGTTCAACAATTTTGGGAGAATCAATGTAGCCATTGATAATTTTATAAAGGAATACTAGATCAATTTCCATCCTATGTATCAACGTATTCATATTTAAAATATCTGGATAGTTATATTCTTCCCTACTGAATCCCATGTAATTTGCACAACTTCTTAAAAATTTCTTTTGGCAAGCCTCTAAGATCAGAATCAACTTTATAAAATGGTGACCAAATTAAAGAATTATATTCGAGAATACACCTCACCTGCGCACAATATAAATAATGACAGATAGTTCCTTACCAGAACGAAGGACAAGCCGAACTTTTTACGAGCACCAGATGATGTTTCTGCTATGTGATACTTGAAGGTCATTTTCGAGTCGAACATTACTCCTAAGTCTTTGAATTTGTTTTTAATGAAAGTATTGCTATGTACAAGAGCGGTAAACAAAACTATTAGAGTTGAACAATAACATATCAGTGTGGGTGGTTATGATTATATCTGGCCGCAGGTATGTTTACAAGTCAATATCACACCTGTCATATATTATGTTGGTTATAATAATTAATTGGATTGATATAAATACTACGGGTTTGATACTCATCATCAGTTGAGTAAACCTACTAATGAAGCTTGGCTAACGAAATGCGCAGTAGGAATGAAATTACTAGGGCGGTGAAGGGAAAAACTATTTTTTGTTTTCACAGAGTAACATCACAGGCGTCCAATACCGATTCTTTATAAATATGGCTTAGAGATAACACGTCTGATTTTTTTTAAAATACATATAGTTGAAGCTTTAGTCACTTTGAATTCAAAAGTTACCTTGAACCAACAATCTGAAAAGTAGAAAAAATCAGAATTCATTACACTGCTGGATTTATACCCGGATAGTGTAACCTTCAATTACAAATTAGGTGTCTGTGTAATAGTGGTTGAAGAGTGCAAATTTAAGAATAAATGTACTGAAACCGATACAGATGTTGGCGGCATGCTAAGAAATAGGACATCAACACTCATCTGGCTTACAGAACCGTTGATAAAATCTCTCACTTTTCAGCAAGTTTGCAAGTGCTGTACAGCCTAGAAAACAGCTTCAGCTGGTCTGTCAGGCGTAAAATGTTTATTTAAAATGTGTATTCATGGAAAAATGTGTATATGAAGACTTTGTCCATCAGTTTTATAACTTTGGACAAAAAAATTATATTTTGACTTCATTAAAAGCATCCAATTCAAAAGCGAAGTAGTACTAGAGATGTTCGGACAATAGTGATAACCAGACAGTAGTGGGAAACACTGAAAGTCCTGAAAAACAACAGAACAGAATAGAAAAATATTCTGGGCAAAAAGACAAAACAAAATGCTACATAATGAAAAACCTGACAAACTCCCAAATAGGAGAGAAAAATATACTATACTCAAATTGATAATACTGGTGTCCTTCAATATATTGTTCAAAATGAAAAAATATAATAGCAAAAAGTATAACCTGCTCCAATTTTAAGCCAAACATGCAGGACTAACACAACTGATATGTGTAAGAAGCCAAACAAAACTATTTTAGAATGTATGAAAAACATTTGACAGTTGCAGACACAGTTTACACGAAATACGGGCTGATAGGAGATATTTGGTGAAGGAAAAAACTGAACCCAAAGTTCTAAACTAGTACGAGGAACAAGGATATGTGGATGGGCATATGGATTATCAAAGGTAACACCAAAAGCCTTTGCTGCAGTGTCTTCGAGTTCAAATTGATAAAAGAAACCTATAAGAAATAAAATTGATTTGTATTCAAGAGTTAAGGAAATACACCATCATCTTCCATGAAAGCTTTTTGTTTTGGAGAATATTGCAAGAATTAAATCTTGATTTGACTGATATGAATAAATTACTAATAAAGAGCCAAAGATTTGATTTTGATGAATTTTTAACCGCTCAAGAGTAATGAAACTTCTTGAAAGACAATTAGTACTGTGATTTAGGAAAATAAAACACACGTATGAAGAACATTCTTTATAAACCATACATATCTTACCATAACCATCGTATGACATAAGATAGACTCACCTAATGATCTTCCATTCACGAGTAGTTTCTTTTTTCACCTGTTGCTAACAAGTAATCTGCGGAAAATACCTAAAAATTATCATTGACTATCGAATTTCTTAGAGATAACGATCCCCAGATGTTTTCTGAGACTTGACAGATGGGACGTCTTCAATGGCCTCTTGCTTTCTTTTTCAATGCTTTTCAAGTTGTCGAATGTAGACGACTTCTACAGATTAAACATTTTGCGGTCTTCAAGAGAGTTGCAAATATTTTCTCAATTCTCTTGATGATCTTCATGATTTTCTTTTTTCGTTCGTGAATCATTGATGAACTCTTTTCAATAAAGCTTCACGTTTTGAGCGGGGTTTTACACTTGTGTGAATATTTCAATTTCTTAAAGAAACTTCAATTTCATCCAATTCTTCATAACCCTTTTCAAACAAACACAAAAAACAAAATTAGTTTCAATTCGTACATTTATTTCATATTAACTTAGTGTCACATTTAATCAATTAATAATCATAACCTAAAATATTCCAAATTAACATCATTATTTAATGTGTACATTCAAATGGTTCAGGCAGAGCCAGTCTAATTACACAAAACAAAAAACGCGATCGAATGGTACAAAACTAGAGAGTTTATGCCTTCATCAAAAGTACAATTTGATTAATGCTGGAATAAACTCTGTATCTTTAAAACTAAAGATCTCCTCTATTTAAACGAAGTCCCTCCAAGAAGATCAATAACGACCTGAAATTCATATTGTAAACACGAATTAAAATAAAGATACCAATTAAAAATTATGGAGAACAAAAACGATAAAGTTTGTTTAGGAATTATTCAAAGAGTATTAAAAAAATAAGCATTCGATAATATTAAATTTTTGATGATAGCTGGAAAAAACACTAATTTCATTTACCTTTAAAATTTTTATGAGGAATGAAAGTCATATTATTTGACAAAACACAGCTGATCATCACTATAAGTGCAAATGATCAACTCTCCTGTAATCAAAGAGGTTTTCAAACAAGTGTTTTACGATACTTTTTATACGACGGCAAATAGAAACCATACAAATCTTTTTTTTGTAAAACTCTAGTTTACAAAAAACTGCTGGAAATATTAAAAAACTGCTAAATCTAATTTAAGAAAACACTATTCATTTTCAATATTTATGGTAACATTGGAGAATTTCAAAACAACTGGTACTTGTCATTTAATTTTAGTGATAATTATCCCAAAGTTCAAAAAATAATGTTCATACTGAAATAGGAAACAATAAAAATGAAAATTGAAAAACCTTTTCAATAAATAAATTTAATAGAAAACAACTACTTTCTCAACTAGGCCCGCTGAACTAAATCTAATAGATTTTGAAAAAAGACCCCCAACACAATATCGGGCAGTTATCAAATTTCAATTATGAATGGATGGAAAAACAATTAAAAATAGCTAGTGTATTTTCCTATCAATAATAATATAATAATACTCATAAACACTCATTGAGTGCATCCAAAGGCGTAGCCTGTGCGGGTAGAGGACGGGTATTATTATTATTTTGCCGTGGCGCTCCGGGGTGACTTACTGATTTTTGGTGGCGTATTCACTTTTCAGCTGTAGGATAACCCAGAAAACCTACAGCACCACCTCAGATAGTCGGTGTGCACTCCAAGCTAGCACTTGACTAGATTGGCATCTAGATAACTCACAATACACATGCTTTTCGATCCGATATAAAGTAGTTGAGAAAAAATCTCTTGCACCTACATCGGGCTCGAACCGACTATCGCTATGCTGGAGTTTCGAACGGCCTGTGCATCAGACCGCTGAGCCACCATAATACGGAATTTCTCGTGAAAATTAAGATATATATTTTTTCTGTTTGAGAAATTTTAGCAAGTATTGATAATAAGTTCATAAAAAATTAGAAAAGAAATTATCATCTCCTACCACGTAGTAACGGCTACATCCATCAATTGATTATAAGTTCATTTTTCATGTTACTAAATAAGGAATTACTTATTCTTTCAACACTCCATATAAAAAATAGTATTGAGTGCATTCATTGAGGAAATGTTCTCATATCCCAACATTTCACAAACACTTTCAAAATTACATCAACGTGACATTTGTTTCTCATTTTACACAATTGAAAAACTAATCTTTCAAAAAAAAAAAATAACAAGGAATTATAAGAACTACTCTCGTAAAAAAGTTTCCGCTGGAAATCTAATAAGGGTCGCCAGCCGAAAAAAAATACCCATATATAAGGGTGTATTTAAAAAAAAAGAAAAATGTTTATGTGAATTAGATTGAGAGTTTCTTTTCATAGAACAGACTCAACTGAGAACACAAGAGTTCTGTGACAGAACAAAGACCTAATATATGATTAAGTTTTGTCAATAAAAACGGCTTTGGAACAGCAGTATTTTCGTAGTAGGAATGAATCAGAACACAAAAGGAAATAGTAACACATGCCGGAAACACAAAACAAAGAAAAAGAAGAACAAACAAAGGATAAAATGGCTCAAGAAAATTGAGGAAAGGTAAAGAAAAAAATCTTATATGAAATAACAATGACCAGTCACGGAAATCTAAAAAAAAATGTTTATAAAAATGATTCTCAAATTGTGATATGAAATAAAATGAAATAGTGTGGGTTCAAGTTCTTAGGTATTGTACCCTACAATGAAATAAAACATATGACTTTGTTATCTTGATATCATCTAGGCCTTGATTACGAATCTGCCACTGACAGAAGGCTTATGAGTCGTCTGCTTGACTGGTGGATACAGGACCCAACGTCTTTTTATATACTAATTATTAGGAGAAATTGAGATATTTCAATATCGGAAACAATAAAAAGTTGGGAGATTGAAATATTGAGACAGAAAAAGTTGTCAAAAAGACAAAATTCAAATGGTTGAAAAATATTGAATGGCAGTCACTGAAAAAAAATCATTTCCGTTAATAATTGTATAGTTTGATAATTGTGGAAAGAGAAACTCCCATAATGGTAAATACCAATGAATGCACCTATTTAATTATAAAGCATGAATTATCACTTACGTGGTGAATAACTTCTCGATCTGGAATACCTCTTTCTTCTGCTGCTACTGCTGTAGTATGGCGATGGAGAACGGCGTTCTCTATAACGGGAACGACTACCTCCATAGTAATCACTGAAAATTCGATAATAATTTGAAAATTAAATGGAGGTTGAAATGGAAATTGTTATTAAAAAAAATTTATGAATGATCTAAAACTTAATTTTTTTTTTCAGTTTTGTAAAAACGAATAAAAATAAAAACATATACTCACTCTCTGTCCCTGCGTCTATCATTCCTTTCTGAATATTTGCTGTAAAGAAAATGAATACTTTTAGCAAAAATTACCCAAACAAAATCTCATAAATTCCAATAGACAAAATGATAAGTGATTGTACGAGAAAGCCTTTAACCATAACTAAAGCTTCACATTATGGCGTCTAATTTTCTCGTAATATGCATTTATTTTCCAAAACAAGCAGATCTTTTCCAATTAACTAAAAAAGGCCTTTAATGTTTCGGAGTGAAAAAAATAAATAAAAATTATAACACTTACTATGTTGGTTTTCCCATGTATATACCAGGCGTCGGAGTATGAGCTCTTTCAGTTATTGAAAAATCTACTCTGATACTTTTGCCATTGATCTTCATGCCCGTACACTGTTCCTTTGCAACTTTAGCGTCCTCTGAACTTTCGAAGTACACAAATGAAAACCCTCGTGAACGACCAGTCTGAAATGAATAAAATTGTTTTAAACCATCCAGGAAAAATTGTTGCAACTGTAACAAATATCCGAACTCGAAAAACAAACTTACCTTTGCATCAATGACAACTTGTACTCTTTCTACAGGTCCATATTTAGACATGAGGTGATACAGTTCACTTTCTGTAGTATAAACACTCAGCCCAAAAACACCCAAACATCTGGAAGCCTTTGGGTTGTCTCTGGTGCCTAGGTGTCGTTTGCGACTAGACATAGGACTGTGCGAATGAGATCTACGCCCATAGCCTCCTGAATGTGATCGGCTTCTTGAATATTTCGAAGATCTGTAGCGTTTGTCTGAGCGAGAGCGGCTGCGTGACCTGAAATTTATGAAGATTACGCTCAACATAAGAAACTTCCAATAAAGGAAGTGAATTGCACACTTGCCGGCAATAATTTGTTTTCTAAACCAAACAAATAGCTTCTCCTTACAATCTTAACGGAAATCATCTTCATTTTCTTGTCACCGTCATCATTCTCTATTTTTTTTAAATGGGAATGTGAAAAAAAAATTCTTACAAACACGATGGCTTCTATGATAATGTAGATAGGCAGCACTACGGATTGCAATGAGTGATATGCCAAACAGTCAGCAGGCTTTTCAAAAATAAAACACTTGAGCCAAGAGGAAATCCACCAAGTTTTCATCAACAAAAAAACGTGTCCCCAATCACATAAGACTTCCCCACTACCTATTAATAACAAATATCGTTCTCCTTTACCACAAGCTGTATTTACAAATCTGCGTATAGGGGGAAAAAGCACATAAGTCAAAATGACCCACTTAACATAAGTCTGACTTATATTATTATTACCCACCGTATATCGTAGCATTTCAACTAATGTGTATATACACAATAATTTTAACCTACTTATGTGATTTTACACAGTTATACATTTGCAGTCGTTTTCGACTTAATACAAAAATGCGATATTTTGACTTATGTGCTTATTCCCACTATACGCAGATATAAATATTTATAGATACACAATTTGATAACCAGTAATATGTATAAAAATAAGCTTGTGAAAAGGGGATAACATTATTTGTTCTCATTGTGGGACACCAGTGTCAAATATTGCATTGTACATAATCTTTGAAGTACATGAACTTATTACTCATAACAACCATGTTCACTGAACACTGGTTAACGGTACACCCATAACTCATCGAGAATGTATAGTCTCGATAGTTCGAGAATTGTAATAGGAATGTACTTGCCGGTACATAAGACGCTCAACATCAGATGACAGGCAGGGAAATAGTTAGTTCGAGAGTTCGCAAATAGACAGCGAAAGTGAAGTTAAATTAAAACAGTTATAAATAGTTGAATTGAGTTTGAAATAAATTACTAGAATTTTACTACAGTAGCATAAAAAAAAGAGTTGGTCGGCAATTATTTCTTTAGGAAAACCTTCTGCATATCAAATTCAAATGGAATATAACTTCATTGGCAGAGAGAAAGTTGTGGTATATGGTATATGCACTTGATAACACTCTTGTTCTTTGCCAAAATAATTTAATACCCTGACACATTTCCACCCCACTTTTTGTTAAAGATAACCACAATATTCAATACAACTCCAATCCACTCTAAGAATTTTTGAGGTCTTGGCTACTCTCCAATCAATTTCTACTCACTTTCATAAGGAAAATCGCAGCTGCATCTATTTTTCTTAATTAGTGTCTTTCACTATGAAATTTTTCAATATTAAACTTGACTTTTCACAGCAAGAACAAAAAACTTTGCATGACAGTAGGGTTTGACATGTCTATTATAAGCCGGAAACCGGGAAGATACTACGATCGCAGCTCGTGATCTGAACTGGCAGCATACTGAGAAAACTGCTTCAAAAGTGTGTCCATTGTTGGCTTAGATATTACGGTTCGATGATCCTCGATTATATTGTATATATGGAATAAACAGATGAATTGATCTTCTTTCGTTTTGGGCAAGGGGTTTCTGAAAATCCCGCGGTTCGACAAAATTATGCATAGTTTGAAGAAACTTGGATTGGATAGCCTCTGAATTTTTTAAATTATAAAACAATTTAGTTGTTCTTGTATGTTCAACAACAGAAATGTGAAGTGCAAACCTCCAGCTTAAAATTGCATACTTTATTTTTCGTGCAGGACGTGTATAAGCGATTATTTTCAACATAAACTGGATTAAATGTCGGAATTATGAAGAAGTTGAAAATGAGGCAGGAGTAAAACCCAGTCTTCTTTTTGGCGTGTGTGAGTGACACCTGTGTTCTTGCTTTAGTGCAATTATTCCGGATTACCTAAAATATCTATGATATTGTATCCTCTGTAAACAACGCAGTAGGATTATGTGCCGTGGTAAAAAAACTTTATAGGTACTCAGACCTACATGTTATATTTGCATGAAAAAGTAGAAGGGTTCATGACCAAAATCTACGATCAACACAATCTGGATGAGTAATACTCAAATAGAACTGAAGATAATATCTTTTCATAATGTTATCCCTCAAATCATGACATTATTGCCATGTAGCAATTTTTTAAGGATTCAATAAGCACGTCAGATTTTGATATCTGTCGTGCATATTCATGACAACAAAAACCCAAAAATACTGTCTTGGATGAAATATAAAGCATTAAGAAGGCACTTGAAACGTTCATTGCAGCTTGTTGGGAGCATGTAAATACGATAGTATTTCCATCGTCGAACGGAAATTCTTCGTTGCCGATATGGTCTGGTCAGTATGGCAATGCTGCATTTGAAATATCAAATATGACAGAACAACAACAAAACATTTCTGTTTGTCTTCGTATTTGGCCTATTAGAGTGTTTTAGTGAATAAAGGGCAAATTCTGAGTGAATTTGTGTTAAACTATCGTTAGTTGTTATTATTAAGCAATGGTGAAGCATTGTGAGATGATTAAAAGACCATTTGAAGCTGGAAATCAAAATGTCATTTCATAGGTAAGCTACCAGTGTAACTATCGAGAAAGGGAAACCAAAGTGAAAAAGAGAATAATGAATGAATTATTAAAATACATGTCACTTAGAGCATTGGCTGTTCTCGAAAATCTGTGGAGATTATTCTATCATAATTTCAGGTTTCCATTATTTCTATTTTATTGAACCTCAATATTTCTGTTAGCAATCACGACACTGCCGTTAGGGGAAGATGTCTCTTACAGACAAATTTTAATGCGTATGCGGCGAGTTACTCATCTAGGTTGTGTTATTTGACCAGAGACCAAAATGCATTTTTATTTTTCATTCATTGATAATTTTTAGCAAAGAATGAAATGAAACATTTAACGTTTGGCACCGCCAGAACTTGCAGCGGCGGTCAAACATGAGTATAAAATTTGATGTCGGCGTTCAATCACGTTTTCTGAGAAAACGGGCACATTTTGGAAGGAACTACTAAGGATCATTCCTGTAGGGAATTGAATGATCTTCCACCCTTAAACCATTTTTAATAAACTTCATTACCAGATACAACAAAAAAAAATATTTTTCTTCAAATCAATTTGTTTTTGGGTTCCACCCCCGGATTTTTGGTTAACAATTTTATTTCCTTGTTTGACATGGTAATTTACTAGCATGCTGAATTTGGTGGTGTCACCGATCCTCGCCTCAAAAACCGAGTGATATGGCCAATTTTGTAACTACTTTCCCATAAACTAGAGTTTTGTTGTTCACCTTATATTTACCAATTTTGATAGAGAATGAGAAGGGGTTGTAACATTTTTGACGTAAATGATGCAATAGTTGTGGAATACAATACACCTAATTTCACTAAAACAAGGACACATCAATTTTTGTAATTAGAGCCACATGGTGTAAGTGTAGGGCTGAAACTTATGACCCTTGCAAACATCAATTGTCTTCTTTTGCGATAATTCCACTGAATTTTAAAGGAATAGTATGACAGATCCAAATATACAAAAGAGAGAAACACTTTGTTTGTTATTTACTGAAGATCATATTGAAAATTGAAAAATTGTTGTGAAGAACCAGATTTTCAGGTAGAATAAAGAAGACCCAATTATTTATCATCAATTTATGATAGAAGATACCAAACTTACCTGTACTTTCTATCTCTATCATCTCGTTCTCCACGTCTTTCTCTATCTCGCTCTCCTTCTCTATAAGCTTTTCTACCTCTGCTTGGACTTCTAGAAACAAAAATACACAACTGAAAGGTATAATAACTTTACTAAAACTCCGAAGGTGTTTTGTAACAAGTGCCCATGGCAATAATAGGATCTCAACATGATTTATAGATCTTATTAACTAGTAGTTGATGTCATTAAGACTTGTATGCAAGGTCTAACACCCATAAAAGACCATAATAAACATTTGATTTTGTTCTAAATAAATTAACTCTATAATTTGTTTTATCAAGAGGCTGAACCTTTTCGAGCAACCCAGAATTCTTCGAGTCACTTTGTGTGCTAGGGAAGACAAGTCCCCAAGGGTGGCTGAGGCGTTGCAGCCAACGGGATTGGCGACCCGTGGGCCCTAGCTTACCTTACACCAACGTCAAAAACACACATGTTCCCCGACACTTAACACACACCCACTCACACAGAGGGATGCGAGAACTTGAAAATCTGCCTCCAGTGGGAGCTAAGGAGGGTCCTCGGACTGGGTGCTGCGGGACTGGTAGCCAGTGATAGAGTCACCCGCGGCCGCCAGTTCGCCCGGTTGATAACCAGCCCTACCCAGGGTTTTCACGAGGAGGCGGATCGAAGGAACTCCCTGCAGGAATCTGGTCTTCGGTGGGAGCCAAGGAGGGGCCTTGGTTCGGGTGCTGCGGGACTGGTAGCTGGCGAACGAATCACCCACGGCCGCCGCACCATCCCATCAAGAACCAGCCCTACCAGGACTTTACCAAGGAGGAAGATGGAAGGAACTCACAGTGAGAACTGCAGAACTAGTCTCCAAAGAATGCCGAGGAGGCGGGCTGGTAGCCGGTGATATAGTCACCCGCGGCCGCCGCACCAGCCGAGAACCAGCCCTACCAGGGCTTGAAGAGTGGCGGGAGAAGGAACTCGCTCCCTTGACAAGCACATACACACTACACACCCAGACTTTGAGGAGAGCAGGTGGAAACCATAGGCAGGCAGAACACCATGCATGAGGAGAGCAGGGGATAGCTGTACCAACAGCCTCCCCATAAGTACTACTACTATGGAAGACAAGGCCCTTACTGTGCAATGAGTGATGTCATGCATGTAAAAATTTCTGAATAACCAAGCCTAAATCCCAATTTTTGTTCCATTCACAATTTACTACCAAAAATTACAATATTAATGACTTTAAAACATAAATAATTTTGTTTTTCTGTTGAAATATTCAACGGTTTGTTTGAATAAAATGAGCAGTCCTATTAATAAATGCAGTGCATTCTACTGTTGACTTTTGATTATATTTTTATATTAAATTAATTCAATTAAATCAGTCCAGTCCTGTTCATATGGAATTAGTGGAGTTCTCTAATATAAGATAGAAAATAAAATATTTAACTGGCACTTCGACAGGATTTAGTTGTTATTGGGAAATGGGGCATTCAATAGTACAAAAATATAGAATCACAATATAAAACAAATAAAACAAGAACAAAATCTGAAAAACCCAGTACTTGTCATAACTATGCATTCACCATTTCAGTTAAAGGAACACCCGGTAAAGCTGGCAACACCATTCGAGTTCAGATCAATTTGTTCAAAGAAAAGCACTGTTTTGGTGCACACATTCATATAAAATTTTCTGTCCCCTAGTGAGAACGGAATAACATTTGATTGACTAAATAATGAATGGTATTTTGACATTGAAAAATTACACAATTTAAGGGTGGTTTCATAATGAAGTATCATTTAGTTTATATAGTTGTTAGAAAGTGACAAGCTACTAAACTTTGGAAATCACAATCTAACAGCTACTCAAACTAAATAATTTTTGCTGTCTTTTGTATTTGTATCTCAAATATCATAAACATTTTTTCTCATAATTTGAAATTATTTAAACCGAATTAAAAGGATGGATATGCACACCTGGTAATCACAACTCAATGTTAACATCATGAAAAGACAAAGATTTGTTTGTAAGGTCCAATCACTCCAAATACGATGAATTGATCAAACATCAAAAGAAGCTTACCTGGAATAACTTTTTCCCTTGTGGTTTCTCGGCGATTCTTCCCGCCTAGCATGTGGTGAATGGTCATTCATGGTTTTATACTCAGGTGAAGTACTTCTCTACATAAAAATTCAAAGATTAGGTTACATATCTAGATCGTAAAAATCAACAAATGAAAAGATTCACTAATATCATCGAGGCGTTTCATATCACTCCTGCCGGTTGCACATGGCGTCGGATGGAAATATCAAGTTACGCAGGTAAGCGGACGATGAATAGAACTTATTTCACTCACCTCTTTATCACTCATATGACTCTAGGAAATCAAATATTAAAGAAAATAGTATAAATTTTACTAACTTCTTTGGAATACGGCTCCTAGGCAAAAACTATCGACAAGTTTTCAACAGAAGCAAATTATCACCATAGCAGCATTTTATTTTAATCATGGAATAACACTAACAGATTGCCAGGGATTTATTTGAATTTGAGTTCTGTGAACGTAAACACAGAACCACAGTATGACAGATTCTTAGAGTACAGCACAGACAAGACTCGAAACTGACACTAGACAGCAGAATCAGAAAACAAAACCACTTATATAGGAAGGAGACCAATGATCATTAGGATGGCAGGGTTACCAATATTTCAGAAAGAGCATTAATTCAGGTAAATGTCATTAATGGTTTGGGCAACAGGGTAGCCAATAGGTTAATTCGTTTGCTATGAGGTGTAGTGTGTATAATTTACACCACAATTTAAATCGAGTGTAGCTGAGTTCAGTTAACACAGAGGAATGTGTCAATCCATCAGCAAACGATTTCTCAAATCGAGTATAATAAATTACACCGAGTGTAGGAATGAACGAATGAATGATGAACAATCGAAAATTTCTATCACAGAAATTTTCGATTGTTAAATTGATTAAGAAGAAATATCGTATATAATTAAAAAAATATCGAGATTTAGTAGCTTACCGAATTTATAAACAAGACAAGTTGAAAAATAATTGTCAAGACAGATTCATAAAACAATATATTTTGTCAGGATTCAATTATGAAGAAATATTGATCTACTTATATGATGATATTATAAGAATCAGCAAACGGACATTGAAACGACGTTTAAAAGGCTTTACATCTGTACCGAAGAAAAAACGTAACAAGTATTGAAAATTTGATTAATTTCTTAAGAGAACAGATTGTTAGGTACTTTATGTAAATTACATGGATACAAATGCGGATGCACTTGTGCATTCAAAGAGGATTGAGAGTTTCACAAGAATTAAAGCTGTATGTTTAGCATTAAATATTGTGGATCCTGTGGGAGTCCAGTTGCGAAGAAGGTCCAGATTGACAAGAGATTATTTTAGCAAAGGGCCTAAAATTTTTCCAAAATTTTGAGATTTTTTTCCTCAAAATTTTGAGATTTTATTTTCAAAATTTTAGGTGGAAAGTATATTTTGACTTTGACATATAATAAAGTAATTTTTGGTTGGCCCCAATACGCCGTCGTATGTAACTGAGCAAGTTGAGAAGCACGGGCAGATAATATACAAGTCATTGTAATGAGAAAAAAGTCAATATAATGGAAAAAAGTCATTATATAGAGAAAAAAGTCATTATAACGAAAAAAAGTCAATATAATGAGAAAAAAGTCATTATAATGAGTTTTCAAAAAAAAAAAGGGTGCGTGACACCAGCACTGGGACTCTGATGATTAGAAATGTTTCATAGCATCGAAATGAGTCGAGAATGTGACGTTATATTCGAACGTTAGAAATGGGAAGCATAGTACCGATATTTCGAATATGACGTCACATTTCAATTCTATAAAACATTTCTAATCATCGGAGTCCGATGGCAGGATGCTTTCGTAGTGATCGATCTGTATGATCCGTCTGCGTCACGTGATTTCTTTGGTTCGGGTAACAGAACTCATAATTATATCTTATAATTATGAGTTCTGTGATAAATACCCAATAAATTTCCGAAATGTCCTATTCTTTGGATTTTCGACATATCTCATCTCTTGTTTCATGACTACTATGATACTTTTTCTGCGTTCAACCGGTTCAACGCATCCTTCTGTCATTTTGCTGTCGTTTTCTCACGATGACAGTGCTTTTTGAGAATAATAAAGTGATATAGTGAAAATATGGCTGGTGCAATGTTGTTTGAAAGAGCGCAGTCTGTTCCTTCTCAACACGATAAGTTGTTAAATTTGAAGAGAAATGAAGAAAATGATGATCAAAATATCGTCAATAAAGAACAGGACATTCTCAATCTTGGCGAGAAGTACAAAAAAGAGGGCAAGGCCAAAGAACTAGCGGAGTTGATTAAAGCCACTAGACCGTTTTTGAGCATGATAAGCAAAGCAAAAGCTGCTAAGCTAGTGCGATCCTTGGTAGACTATTTCCTGGATTTGGAGGCAGGTATTGGAATAGAAGTTCAACTTTGTAAAGAATGTATAGAGTGGGCAAAAGAAGAAAGGAGAACTTTCCTTCGTCAGTCATTGGAGGCACGATTAATTGCTTTGTATTTTGATACTGGCATGTATGCTGAAGCTTTAATATTGGAATCCACTTTGCTGAAGGAATTGAAGAAGTTGGATGACAAAAATCTATTGGTTGAAGTGCAGTTGCTTGAAAGTAAGACATATCATGCATTGAGTAACCTACCCAAAGCTCGTGCTGCTCTGACTTCAGCACGAACAACAGCCAATGCCATCTATTGCCCTCCTAAGATGCAAGCTGCACTAGATCTTCAGTCTGGAGTTTTGCATGCAGCAGATGAAAAAGACTTCAAAACAGCTTATTCATATTTTTATGAAGCTTTTGAAGGGTTTGACAGTGTAGAATCCCCTAAAGCATTAACTGCGCTGAAGTACATGCTTCTATCTAAAATCATGATCAACAGCCCCGAAGACGTTCAACAAATTGTTAGTGGAAAACTTGCCATCAGGTATGCTGGCCTAGATATAGACGCAATGAAGGCTGTTGCCCAAGCTTCTCACAAGAGATCTTTGGCAGATTTTCAGTTAGCTGTGAAACAGTTCAAACATGAACTGGAAGATGATGTTATCGTCAGAGCACATTTAGGAACTTTGTATGACAATATGTTGGAACAGAATCTGTGCAGGATCATAGAGCCATATTCCAGGGTCCAAGTGGACTACGTTGCAAGAACCATCAAGCTTCCAATGTTACAAGTGGAGAAGAAGCTATCACAGATGATTCTTGATGCCAAATTTCATGGTATATTAGATCAAGGAGAAGGTTAGTAGAAATGTGTACTGTAGAGTTGGACTGCCTGTTAATGTTGAATCTGGTTTTATGACTGAAAGTTTTTATTTAACAACTTGTGCAAGCTAAATTATTGTACATTGACCTGCAGATTCTTGGATACAAATGGAAAAGGTTTTCATTGAATTATCAGAAAAGTGGGTTTCAAACTCAAAATGAACCATCCAAATTCATCTAATTTTTTTTGTGAGGAGTGGTTCTAATTCAAGAGTGAATTATCCAGTTCACAAGTATTGTCATAATACTTCTTAGGAGAAAATCATTGAAAAAACATACAAAAAAACATTTTTGGATGCCAGTAAATTAGAGAGTTACTGGCTCTACCTTGTTTTGTGAAGAAATTGGTGTAACAGACATACTCTAATGCCCTGAACATAAATAAATCTGAGGGTTGTTTGCCTTGTTCTTTCAAGAAGACGATTTAATAAAAAAAAAACGAAATATGTACCTTAATGATTATACTAGAATCGAAGAAGCTGGTAGTATCAAATATGTTGGGGTTATGCTTGATATATATCTGAAATCTGATTTCCTGTTGAGGAAATCATAGAGTTTATTATCTGAAATCATTTATGGACATGAAAAAACCCTCAACATTCTTAATTTTTCATTAATACAGTTTCAATTGAATTATCGAAATATCTAGCTTGGGGAGGAGTCAAGAAATATCATTGAAATATTGAGGTTCTTCAGAAATTGTTTTTGAAAATCATGTATAGCAAGTGTTATTTACATCCAAGTGAATATCTGTAAAAAGAAACAATGAAAATGGACAAAGACAATTATTTGGATACATCATTTTTTATACCTATAAACATAAATAGAATATAAACTCCAACAATCGTATTATAATACAAAGAATGAAAATAATGCCACAGTGAATAAATATTTTTATATATTTTCGATATCTTTGAAAATCATTTCACATCATTCACTTCAGTTAACTCAGGCAGTTTAAATTTTTTTAAATTCCCAAACCATATGTAAATCACAACTGTCATTTTTTGTGTCAAACTTTACCAGAATAATTAAACTTATTCAACTTTCACATTATTCATCTATGATGAAAAAGAAAAGTCCAATTCAATTGACAGATTATTCATAATTTTGATCTTTTAATTTTGATCCTTTAATTTCAGTCATCCAGTAGATGATCTGGGTATATTAGGGTTAAATAACACCCATATAAAAATTCAATTTGGCAAAAGATCACTGTTCAACATGAAATTTTCTGATGAATGGGACTTTTAACAGGATAAAATGAGGTGGGATTTTCATTTCGTCTGATCATTGACTTTTGATTTCCGCAAAAGTGCGATAAAATAAAATAACTGTTGAAAAACGATATCATTCATTCTTATGTATATTCATTTGTGTTGATTACCTATTATTTTTTTGAAATAGCTCGTTTAGTGAGGCTATGGTGAGGGATGGTGATTGAGTAAAACATATGTACCTTTTAACGTGCTAGGAATCGCACGTTAAAAGGTAAGACCTCGTTAATCCTTAGCTCGCACAAGTTTCGACTTCTGAGGGCTGTCGTTCGTAGGGGGATGACAGCTGGTTAACGGAAAAAACAATTTTAAAAACAATTTAAAAACAATATAATGAAACAAATGCATCATAGGTATATTAATACTGTCACGATGGTAACACTGAACAGTTCATTATAAGATTGAAATTATTTGGACTTCCATTGCCTAAAAAAAAAAAAAAAACCATATCTCCATACTTTCAAGTCACGATGTTTTGATTGTTGGGTATATACAAGTGATTCCCACCATGCAGAAATTTATAACTCATATTCTGAGTATTCTGAGCGGCTGCAATTTACCCTTAAAAAATTCGCAGGTGCAATCTTATTAATAGACGTGTATTTGATTCTTCTGAATAACCGTATATTAAGTAAATAATCTAAATAAATAACAAACCGATTTGCCTTAATCTAACAGAAATATGAAAAAAAAAACAGTATTTTAATACAATTTATAACTAATACTCTGAATTTTGTCCCTTGAAATAAAATCCAAATATGCACTGAACATACTTTGGGATTTGCATATTTTTTCCACTGATGTATATTAAAATGATAATTTTTCAACCGGATACCCTACATGAAAGTAATAGTTTTTCACTCTAAAGCCGTAGACACACTTCGTTTGACAGTTTATAAACATTTTCACGATTATATTTAAACTTCTCTCTATAACTATAACTGATATGAACTCTGATAGCGAAATTCCAATATTCCATAAACAACATTTATCCTACTCGCTTCGCTCGTGGATAAACTATTACGAAAAAAACAGTATTTTTATCTCTTTTTGAAAAATATACTATTTTATAATTTGTTTAAAAGTCGGACTGACTGTGCCAATGAATCTTTGGTAGTCCCGAAAATGAATTTGTAACAAAGGGTGAGTTCTTCACAGAAAAAACATATTTTCATGAAAGAAATTTTACTCGCATTTTCCAGCACACGTTTCTACCACGAAAAAAAAAATACGGTTAAAACACTCAAAATGCCTCCACCTTTTCACCAGCACAATGTTCACACCTAATTTACATTTTTTTTTAATTTGCCCTTTATACAACTGCAAAAACAACAAATCTAAACTAATCTGGGCAAATGACAAACGTTTTGCTCATTCGTGTTAAGCTGGTAACATGGAAATAATCAACAACTTCTCAAATTTAAACGTGAACAAATTATTTCCTGATCAATCAATATGTTGAAATTATCGGAATGTAAGCTTTTTTAATTTCCATTTCAATGAAACTTATATTTTACCAATGGCAAAACAAAACCAATTACCGGTGTTAGGAGAAATCATTTGAATTTGAAAAGTTGGTGGTGACTGAACTCCAAATTACCAAGCTAACATGAATGAAATCCCTAAAAATTTTACTGTCATGTGCCAAGATTAGCTTATATTCTAAGATCCGAATTGGAAACGACCTTCACCCATCTGTTTAATGGATGAAAAGTATTTTATATAAAGTTTAGTATGTTGAAAAATATATCGAGAGTGGGTTGCCTAAAAAATTCCAACCAGACTATGATTAACTGAAAATTCAAGAATGTATTTTTTTTTGAAAATTGCACTGATTTGTTTAACGAACAAATTTTACACCAATCTAAAGTAACAAGCCAAGAGAATATACCAACGATGGGTTGTCTGTTTTTTTTTTCTGGCCTATATAACTATTGGATTGGCAAGTATAAACAGGTAAGTTGATACTAGTAATTTACATCCATCTGTTTCATGAATCTTATATTTCATTGTGAATACGATGATAAAGGGTCGTCTGCGAAAAACTTGGTTTTAATGTCGGTTGGCAAGCTTTAAAAAGCGAAATTTTACAAAAATAAACGATGCAAACCATCGAAAAATTCAAAATATAAAATAACAAAACCATTACAATAAGGATCTTGCGTTTTTTGCAAATATATCGTTATAACATGAATACAAAAATATATCTTAGTAAAATTTTGATCCTCGAATTTGGAAGGTTCGTCATCATTTTCTGTCATTTCAACAGGTCATGTATTTTCAAAGGCGTTGATCCTCAATAAATCCTGTTTCATAACACGAGTTATGAAAACCAATAAAATCGAGTGACGCTTCAGTTAGCTCAAGTTCATTGTACTTGAAGTTCTTTTTTTACAAAACGCTAATAATAATAATACTCCCTCATAATCACTCATAGAGTGTTCAAATGAATGAAGATTGGAACCTTTGGTGTGAATAAAATTCAAGAGATGGAAAAACCCAAAAACACGAGAACAACGAGTACGCTTTTTGAACTCCTGAGGATGCCAACTTTGTTGGCGAAACGCGCGTCAAGTGATTTTGACGTTGTTTTAGTGTTTTTCCATCTCTTGAACTCATAGAGTTTACCCAAAGGCATAGCCTGTGCTGGTAGAGGACGGCTATTATTATTATTTGTCGTGGCGCTCCGGGCCGACTTACTGATTTTTGGTGGCTTTTAACTTTTCAGCTGCAGGAAAACCCACAGCACCACCCCGGGTGGTCGGAGCGCACTCCAAGCAAGCACCAGACGTCAGGATTGGCATTTAGACAAATTACATTGCTTATCAACTCCTTTGAAGTAGAGAAAAAAAATCCTATTTCCAGGATTCGAACATAACCGCTTCGCTACCGAGCACCCAATAAACAATTTTTGAAAGTTTCATCATTTGAATCAATTACACGGTCGTACGAGTCACACAAAAAAACACTATTGGTCAATTTTAATCACAATATAATGATACAGTTCAATTATTGGATCTTTGGCCATACACGTCATCGTTTTTATGAATACGACATTAGTCACACGGGATAGTTCGCTCGGACCCCTTTGTCGCACATTTTCATTAACAACCCAATTTCGCTTTTTAAAGTTCGACAACCGTCATTCAAGTCAGATTTTTCGCAGGCAACCCTGTATAATCGTGTTCGCATTGAAACGACGTTTATTTTGATATAAGATTTATTCATTAAACAGATTGGTGTAATTTACTAGTATCGACTTTTACCTGTTTATACCTGCCAACCCAATAGTTATGCCAGGAAAAAATAAACAACCCTTCGTTTGTATATATTCTCTAGGCTTCATACTTTCGATTGTTATGAAATATGTTCAATAAAAACAAATAAATGCAATTTCCAAAAAAAGTTATTTTGGAATTTTTGATTAATTATAGCCTGGCCAGGAATTTTTTAGCCAACCCACTCGCGATATATATTTTAAAATACTAAATTTGATAGGATTTTTTCTAATTTGGAATATTTGCTATAGTGATCATATTAAAGATAAGAGAACTACTATAATTTCTTTTTTGTTTCAGGTGTTCTAATAGTTTTTGAAGAAACTCCAGTAGACAAAACATACGAAATGGCCCTAGAAACGATACAAAGTATGAGTAAAGTAGTAGACACACTTTATCAAAAAGCTAAAAAACTGTCATAGGTTTGTTGTAATTTGAATGAATTTAATAAAATGACTGTATTTTGATCATCATTCATGAATTATTTTTGTTTGGTAATATTACGATTTACTATAATTATAATAAAATGTTTTTTGAAATATAAACTAACTAAATTTACAGTTTTTGAATGGATTGTGTTTCAAATTTGTAACAATGTTTAGATTTTAGCATTTTTCAATTTTTCTTGTGGGTCGGGAGATCACGAATTCAGGTTGATCTGTCTTTCCAATCGGGTTGTTAACTTTATTGTAAATATCGAAAAGTGCAGGCAGTGGAATGAACTAAAAGTTACATTTTCTGAAGCTGTAATTATTGAATAATGCTTGATATTAAACGAATTTATAAAAAAATATTCAGTTTGTTACTTCATAGTTATAGGAGTTTGTCTAGTCTTCTGATTTAGTATTATGCTTTGTTTCACTTGGGAAATAATTGTAAATGTAGAGTCAAAAAAACTGTTCGTCAAAAAGTTGGCATCTTATGGGAAAAACTTTAAATAATAATGTATTTCGATATTTGACTGGGCTTCAAGTTTTGGGGTCACGTGACTTAGGCCAATTGTAAATTTTATTTTTTTTGATAATTGCTTGAAATAGGTTCATTTGCTTGAATTTAGAAACGTATTTAAAAAAAGTTGTTTCCATTCTGATATTTACATTTGTTTTAGTTTATGCCATTTTTTAAAATCTACAAAATTTATGATGCAAAATTGATGTGTCATTAGTACTGAAGTAATGCCAAACTCATTAAACAAAAAATTATAGAACTACTTCAAGAATCAAGAAGCATAAGCTTCTTTTCAAAATTAACTCATTCAAGAATTTTTTTATTATATCAAGCAATATGGACACAGTGACAGGTCGCTCTAGAGTAGTGCATGCTTTGAATAGACAGTTCTGTACTTAAGAATTATTAATTCATCGAATTGATTTCAACATTATCATTAAATTAATGAAGCTTTTTAGTTTTGACAAATTTTGACCATATTTTTACTTTTATCTACGGTTGTGACTAGTTCCCAGTCAAATCCTATCTTGAAAAGAAGCTTACTATGATGCTTTTCGTCAATATGGAAGAAAGTTATTAGCTATTTTGTATACAGAAAAAGAAAAATATCCAAAATAAGGACTTACTTTAGAGAAGTAATACCCTTGGAGAGTTTGAGTTGTATTTGGGAAGTTGACGATATTCATATCCATTTTACTTTTGTTTACCCACGAAAACCGTGTGACGGGTACGCATTTTTCACGCTTGGGTGAAGAAAAGACCTCATACATGACACGTTCCTGAGATAAACTTCTTCACATTCTATTCTATTCTATTCGTACAAACTCAGAAATAGCTTCATTCTTATCAGAATAAAATAGGTAATACTCAACTACATATAATGACCTCCTTCATCCACTGACTTGAGTGCCACTTTCGATCCAAAACTTTCATTTTTCATACCATACCTATCAAAACCTTGTCTCCTCTCAATAAGCCACGTCTTACGTGATTTAACAGACCGATGGGTATGTTCAATGCTAGAAAATTGAACACACATTAACAATTTATGTAGAGAAACTCGAATGAGTACAAAATGCCTCCTAAAACAGCTTTCTTTTACTTCTTACACTATATATCCTATTACTAAGTACTGATAATGAGCAAGTATCCAAGTGTTCCTGGCTGAAAATATATTTTCCCGACGGGACATTTTCTATGTTATATTTTTGTAAAAAGTTAATAATAACTTTATTACTGACTCACGCACATTTTTCGGCGCCAAAACAGTAGATCTAGACGTGATAAAGATAAATCGTTTTATTTATTTACTAACATCGCCAACAGATATCTTGAAATCATCACTTTAATTTTTTTTGACACCTGATTTGTCAGCAGTTAAGTTTTAAACTTATCGCTCTTATATCGGTATAAACGATACATTCCCACAAATATTAATCGAATACAAGAGAAGTTTCACTACACTCTCGAGTTAATTAATGGTACCTATAACTAATTTTACTGAAAATTAATCCTTAGAAACCAATAAACTGAAAATTTCTATTTGCTTGCCTTCTCCAAGACCAACTAAATAATTTTTGAATATTTTTTTTTTTTCGATTATAGGAATCATACTAAATTATATTTCCATAACTGTGGTGTATATGACTTCCTTGGGAAATAATTACTTTTTAAAATAATACAATTACCGTTCCTTATGAAAATACGTAAAGTGGTGCATCCAAAGACCTGTGCGATCAGAACACGCTATTATTATTATTTTCCAAAGCGGTAAGGGTAAGTATATCGGGTTCCGCCTTAAAATAAAAAAAGTTACACAACTAACGCAGTTTTGACTCCTGCTTGAACACGAATCCAAAGAAAATTCGAGGGGTCTGAATTACTTTTCAAGTTATGTCATGAATCTTGCAAATCGACTATTTTCGATCTCACCCCACCACTATGACATCAGTGACCTTCCAGCGACCTTTAGTGGTCTGCCTGGTGCATAGGTGTCATTCGAGTGAGCAAATTCTGTTTTTCAATAGCAATTTTTTATCAGTAGTAATATCCCTAGGACTTTGACATTGGACGACATAATTTTATGATGCTCGTTCCGTGGTAACAAGCAACAAGCTTGAGAAATGTATCATAAAATTATGAGGCATTTTTCAACGTCCGAGGGATAATCGGCGGAAAATTTTTTGACAAGAAACTTTATAACTCAACACAACGAAACATTTATTTATTTATTAAAAGTAGTTAGTGAAATTACAATTATTAAAATTTAATATTAGATTCGTTTTTGTTCTTTACTATAGAAGATCCACTACCACACATAATATTTAAGATCTTGTTTAGAATTTTGATTGCTATGACCAGTAATTTTCAGCAATTATTGTTCATCTACACCACTTTTTGCCAATTCGTTTACAGCAGTTGATCTATTCGAGTGATTTGTTATCATTTTGTCCTTTACTTTCAAGCCAATTGCTTTAGCAGCAGATTTAGTCCCTTCATTTATTGTATATGTATTGTCAGTTTCATTTTTCCAGTGTCGATTTGGATTTAAGAACAGTCGTTTTGATATCAGTTTATGAAAAAGACGTACAGGGCAGCTTTGTCTTTCACTATTTACTACTTGTACAGCTTTTAGAACCACCGGATTGTATTCAATGCGATTTGATGGAATCTTCGTAATTTTTCTCGATTTGAAAAAATCCACCAGACAAGCAACTGTCCCTCCTCGTCGCCAAGCTAATTCTACAGCAGCAATATGGCTAAATGTACGCATAAGACCTTCAGAGTATTTTCATCCCATAGCAAAATTATTTTGTCAACTTCAGACAAATTTAACTAAACTGAACTGGACTTACGTTTACATGGATCTGCTTGTACTTTCTTCCTGAGTGAATCGCGGGCATCTCGGACTGGTTTGAATACTATCTTGATAAACGGGTCAATCATAATATTATAGTCATTATAGTAATTTTCTTCTAGCAAAAGTTTGCACGAAACGTTCCACATTGTCTTCATCGTTGCTTCTTTAAATAGTACTATTGAATATCACGCACTTATAATTCGATACCCCCAACGAACAAAGCCGTAACTAAAGTTACAGCTATTTTCAGTTATAGGTGTAGGCGTATTCAGCTTAAAAAACAGATGCTGACGATAAAGAAGCCGTATCTCTAGACCAAGTAGTTACGAAGAAATCTACTTGAAAAAAGTTGTAGTGTGTATTGATAATTACCGGATAGTTTTTTGACATTTTGTATGGTTCAAGAACCTAAACAATTTTGAGAAGTTTTAAGAGGATCGTATGATTGGGACAGCCGCTAGAGGGCGGTAAAGTTGAATAATCCAAAATGCATTGTTATGGTGTCTTCCATAAAAAATCATGATGGATTTAATTACAATTCATTTTTAATGCAGAAATCTTATCAAATCAAACATCAGTAACACTCTTGTACACCAAAACTTATTAGTTTAACCAATTACAAGTAGTGAAGTGGAAGAAATAATAAAGTTTGGAATCGAAACACTCAAGTCAGTAACAATGAATTACTCTGTGTAGTTAATAACACGATAAGAAATATAGTTTTCTAAGCATATTGCTGATAATTACAAAAATCGGAAAGTTATCCGTCCAATCTAAAGGTGAAACTTGCTGATAGTGAAATGTATGTATGTCTTCTGAAAATGGACAGGGTTTGAATGTGATCATAAGTGGACGAATGCACTCATATGTATAAACTGTAGTTACAAAATAGTTATATATTATTATACAAGATGTCCAAGATCGTAAAAAAACATTTTTTTCATATTGCTCGAACTATTTGGAGTATCGGCTCGTGCTTATTTGCTGTAAATGCATTGGTGGATAATTCAATCGCTCTTCATGCCTAGAATATTCCAGGTACCATAGCCTGTATGAGGGCATGTACAGTGTTTTTTTAATTTTCATTATGGATTTTAATCAAGATGTAATGTTTCTAAGCGTTTCTGAATCTAAAAAAAAAAATCATGGCCAAATAGTATTCTCCTGATGTTCTCTCAATGAATTGGTTGGAATTGAATTCTAATTTTCTACTACATTAGTTATACTGAGGTTCTAGCTTGATTTCGCATGTCCCATAGTCGAGTCTCTCCATAGATGACTTTACCTAGAAACCATGTAGCAAACAATCAGCCCTATGTTGTATCACTTTTCCTTTAAAAATAACGTCATCGTTATTCGCCATTTCCGTCATTTTGCTATTGCTTGGTAATACCAAAACAACGGAAATGGCGAATAGCGGTGACGGTATATTTGACGGAAGTGATACAGCATAGGGCTGAATATTATTCATTTATAACGAACATTATGAAATACAGTCCAAGTAAATCAGTCAAATCAGAGTTGGGTTAAGGGTCTTGCAAGCCTTTTAGTCACAACAGTATTTTAATTTTGATATATTGCGGTTATTTTTGTATATTTTAAGCTGAATGATCAAGATTCATACCATTCTTTGTGAGTTGGAAAATATTTCATTTATTCTTATTGTTTGACAAATGAGTTGATAGTCAATTTCTCCCGAAAGAATCTCAAATAATGGCGTTTGCTCGTAAGTGTTACGTTTGTGATATTGCTTTACAACAATTGAAAAGAATCGACCGGAAGGATTTTCTCCACATATGATCACTTTAAAATTTTGTCAAGTTTTAGAAGAAATTCTTGTATTTTCAGAATCTGTTTCCTTAGTCTTTCTTGTTTGGATGACTTTCCGATTTTCCAGTTATAAACAATATGCTTCATAAACTGTAAACGACGTGTTATCATCTACACAACGTTATTCATTGTTATTGATATTTTTTTGTTTTCTCCCCTTTTCCAGTAATTAGTTAAATTATTGACTTTTGGTATTCACTGTACATTTGAATATTACAAATCCTTGACTTGATGAGGTGACTTTTGCAAAATAAATGGAAACCAAATAGATCATGATTTTTCAATGGAAAAACTATAACAACGCATTTTCAATTATTCAACTTTGTCACCTTCTAGCGGCTGTACCAACCTTATAATAATAGATGTAACTTTTTTGTTGCTCAAGTTTATGCGTAAGAGCACATTCTGATCACTTTCAAACCCTGTCCATTATCAGATGAAATTCATACATTTACACTATCAGCATGTTTCACCTTCATCTTGGACGGATAACTTTCCAAGTTTTGTAATAATCAGCAGTATGCTTAGAAAACTCTGTAAAAGAGTGACCAGCGTTCTATATTGCAAATCATGTTATTAACAAATTATACAGAGTAATTCATTGTTACTGCTTTGAGTGTTTCGATTCCAAACTTTATTATTTCTTCCACTTCACTACTTGTAATTGGTTAAACTAATAAGTTTTGGTGTACCCTGTACATTTGAGTATTACTGACGTTTGATTTGATAAGATTTCTGTATCTAAAATGAATTGTTATTAAATAAATAATGATTTTTTATGGAAGACGCCATATCAATGCATTTTGGATTATTCAACTTTGGCGCCCTCTAGTGGCTGTCCCAATCATACGATCCTCTTATAACTTCTCAAAATTGTTTAGGGCCTTGAACCATACAAAATACCAAAAAATTATCAAAATTTGCTGAAAGCCATTTTCATAGGGTTTTGTGCCCTGTCCAATTGGCGATCTGTCACCCTTTTATAAAATAAGCATGAACGTGAACAACCCTCTTCAGAAGTATCAATTTTTCTTCGGTAGCAATTTCATTGATTCCCACCCCAACCCAGCATCTCGTTTCCTCAACAAATATTTGTAACTCATTCCCCAAGACGCAGTCTTTCCCTTGGTCCTCGAGATGTTCTCCGAATATTACAGACATTTCTTTCGTGCGAAGATGTAATTATTAAAAACATGATTGGATAGAAAGTTATTCGAGGGAATAGATGAATTTAAATTTTACTTTGATAGAAAGAGAATATTAATGAGGCTACATAAATACTTGTCATTTATAATTCGTTTATTTACAGCCTAACAATCAACAATAAATTCGGATAAAAATTCGATTACACCGCTAAAGTAACCTGCATACGTCCGTGGATGGGATCTTGACCTAATAAGTCCTCACTTTCAGGCGCATGTAATCCTGTGTCCGCCATAACTGTTCTCGACTAGCCGAACCAGTTTCGAATTTCCTTGGGGTCCTCCCAAATATTCCTTGGGGCTGCCTGTCTCCCATGATTACTATCTCCGACACCAATTACTGCAAATCTCTTCGGTCCTCCCAAACTTCTTTTATCCAAAGCTCCCTACCTCCGCCACAAGTTGCTCCATCCATAAATTCCTTTGACACACAAGTAAGCCAATAATCCCACTTCTGACACAAGTTACTCCGATATTGGGATTTGTGACTACAAAAATACTAAAGAGAGTTATAATTCGTTCATTTACAGCTCACCTATCAACAATAAATTCCCTTTATCAATTACACAACCCGATTACGCCGTTAAAATTCATTCATCTCTTGCTTCAACTTAGAGAATTTCTCTTACATCTGACTTCCTGCTTTTGACTTGACTAACTGATCGCTCGGATCTGCTTCTTTATACAGTCCCTACGAATCATTGAGAAATCCTATACTGTCTAGAACGCCTAGAAATGTCCAGTTTCGGATTCATTGGCGAGTAATGAAGCGTCTGTTGTTGTCCCATGCTTCGAAATCGCCTTGATAGTGCCGTAATCGGTATTCCTCTGGCAGCTGTTTTTTTTACTTTAAGTTCTTGGAATTATCTCGTCGTTTCACAGCAATTTTCGTGCAGATGCATACGGTATTGCGTAGCAATATCAATAAGTAAAGGCTGTACTGGTTTTAGGCTGATGTGTAAATATAAATGGGGCCAGGTTTAGGTAACACACTTTCACCATAGGTTAAATTTTTTCAAAGAAAAACAGCAACTTTATCAAATTGATTATTCTACATTGGAGATCTGCCATTTAAAAAAACACTTTAGGCATAAACAATCCTCAGCTGGGTTTTGAAAAACTCTATTCATCATTTAATAATAATAACAAATATTTAAACAAGTCTTAGTACCTACGATATGGTCAAATGACAAAGCCAGACCTCGGGCTTGGTTTGCAGTATAGTTTAATAGTATTTTTGTAAGGTGGTGGCTGCGGGAACTTATTAGAAGGTTGAAACATACTTTTAAATTTTTCCTCTAAATTCACTTTTGTATGCCTGGATGCTTCCCTCATCGAAGAATGTCTTGGTGGCGGTGGGGGAGGATTAATATTGTTTTCTTGCGGAAGCTAAAAAAAAAAAGATAAGAGAGAGCTCCAACTTTGAAAAAAAAAAAACTCACTGCAGTGGCGGACCTGTTCAACTGCGTTTTATGCGGCGGAGGAGGGGGCGGCGGGGCATGACTAGGCGCCTGCGGTATTGTCGATAAGGGCGGTGGCGGAGGAGGGGCGTGGTTTGGATGTTTCACAGTGTTTATTTTTGGAGGCGGCGGGGGAGGTTGACTAGGAGATGACTGATGATTCGGCGAGTGTTGTATCGGCACCTACAAATCAAAGCGAATCTGGTGAATAATGACAAAGCATATTTTTCATGAACACAATGGAAAAATATATGGATATATTATATTATTCACATGTTCAATCACAACCAAATTATGGAATTTTGGGTTGGGCGGGCGTTAATGAAAACTTTGTAAAAAATTTAGAAACTCTTCAAAATAGTTTTTGAAAATAATCTCTTCAAAAATAGTTTTTGAAAATAATCTATGATAAAAAAATATACACATACTCATTGGAAGACTTATTCAAAATAAACAAAAAAATGGATATTAGACAATTATTTTGTCATCATATTATTTTACATATGTATATAAAAAAGAAGGTATTGGCTTATGACACACGACACAACAATAAAACCACTTTAAAAAATCAAGTTCATAAAACAATAGATCAAAAAAAATTATATCTGACATTATATCATTTCTCATTTGTATGACTCATTACCAAGTGAAACTTCGTAAGGCTTCTTGTTTATTATTGCAAAAAACATATAATTGATTTTATAATGTATTTTAAATATTGTTGCAAATAAAGTAATTGTTATTATTAGTTGAAGAGTTTGCACTTGAAGTCAGAAAAAAGTCAAAGTTTACTTAGATTAATTGATTCGCTCATTTGGTACCTACAGAGCTAAATATCGATTTTGTACTAAATAAACCTGAATAAACTACAACCATTTTCAACAACCGTCAATAATCTTGTCCAAATAATAAATTATACCTAATTTTGCATTGAAATGGGGATAGGGATTCTTAAGGTGCATTTGAGTTACCAGTAATATTTGAGAGGCCAACAACAAAAAAATGGGGAATGTTGCTCAAAAAGAAAGCGCAAAGTTGCACTTTTCCAAGAAGCGAGCGTTTTTTTACTTTGCCGCTGGGGGGAACGGCAAAGTAACCAAAACGGTCGCTGAGTTACCATGGAAACCATAATAGAAAAACGTCAAATATTTTTGAGACATTTGACACCAGAGTAACAACGCGTGATTTTAAGATCGTCATAAAAAAAATGTATTTCCGTGGAAATTCAATGGAAATCGATGAAATTAGTGAAATTTCGTGCTCTCCGCCGAAAATTGCAAAGCTTCATATTATCTATGATTTACATTGATGATCATATGATCGCGTTAAATAAAATACAAAATTACCAACTTTAGTTGCGAAAAACAGTTCAAAAATTGGTTGGTGGTGGTGGTAGCAAATCAATTTTTATCTGATTCAAACTAATTATATTTATAGTTTTCGCATACTGCACAGGCAGGCATTATGTTTGGACATAATAGGAGGCAATGCTTGCTGCCGCTGTCAAGAAAAATGAACAAATAATTATTTAACGTATCAAAATGTTTTTGAAGCAGCTATTTGTGTTTGATGAATTGATTGTAATAATTATCTGATAATGGAGAGTTTTGAAAAGAATAACTTATTGAAAATAATTGTGCCATGTCCAGTTTAATATACTCAACTGCGCTAAGTGAAAACTGCGATCAACATCTGTCGAAACATGATTTATTTTCTTCAACAACATTCAGAGCAGCCTACTACAAATGTTGACCAAATATAATTAATATTTTCAGAAGAAGAATGAATAAAATTGCTTCAAAATATTCGCGACCTGTGCGACACCTATAATTATTTCGTTGAATTGATGTAATGTTGCAAGGTCTTGTTTTGCCATAAGAGCTAGTGTATCTATTTAATCTGTTTTCTCATAATTAATCGAGTTTTGGACATAAAATTGAGTTTGGTGATATTCCTTCATGTTCGTAGTTTCAGAATATAATAACCGAAATGGCAGCAGAATTAAGCAATCCAAACAATAGGCGTATTTGCTCAGTGCCCCAATGCTTAATGCATCATCAAATAGTACCAAACATAAATTTTCTTTACATAATTTTCCCATTGAAAACATAGAATTCGGCAAAAAGTGGCAATGACTACATACATGAAAATGTCTGATAAACATATTTCAATTATCGACATCTTCAGCAATTAATTCAAATTTGAATGAGAATTAAATTGAACACTATGGTCTCTTATGGAATTTGTAGGCTGATCACCATTACACAGTTTCGCACCTAAATTCTGAGCGCCCTGTAGCGGGAACGCATTTCGCGAAAAACACAGACATTTAATACTGACTAATAATTTGTCTGGTTTTTCACCACTAAAGAGGAAAGAAGTATTAGGAGAATTCCAAAAACATTTAGATATTGGTACACATAGATATCCACTTTCTGATCAGTGTACTTTTAGTAAGAGTTCATAAGAATTGATAATAGTAAATTCTTATAATAATATGCTTGTGTATCAAACACTTTTGAGTGTGAAAACTTAATTATGTTTCATAAATATCGCAGAACGCGCTTCTGATAATTTAATTATAGTTTGATAAAAGTATAAAGAACATTTTGTACATAAATACTGTTGTCTCTATAGTTATGAGCTTGTCCATTCAGTTCCACAAGATAAATAAGACCCCCACTAGTGGCACACAAAAACAAAACTTACCGAAGGTGGAGGAGCAAGTGGTCTACCATTCAGAGAAGGCCTAGACCTCGAGTGGTTCCCTGATGAATTCGCTAGAGACTGACCGATGATGGAAGACATATGCCGGACTGTTCCAAATTTATTCATTGGACTGTCCTCGGGGCTTTGGGGCGGAGGAGTCCGAGGACTCTTGAGGCTGTGGGTTCTGCTAATATTTTTACTATGTTTGATTGCAAGGCCGATGGGTTTACCTGAAAAACGGTCATAAATGACAAATACTTAATGAAATGAAACAAGATCAAGCTATATATAAAAATATTTGATGATTTTATATCAAATCAATTCAAAGTGCTCACAAATTCTTTTTGAGTAAAATAACAACTACCTATACGGTCTTGTGGCACCTTTTTTGTACTAGAATATTAATATTTATTGTAATTCGACGACTTCTTAGAATGAATAGTATTAGTTGTCAAAATCATTTATATCTTTACAACTTTCAAAATTGTCATGAGATCTGATCATAATACCGGGTGATTCTGCCAAGTATTCGCGGTCTTGCAAGTTTCTCATTTGCAGAAAAACTATAACGCCCCTTTCATATTTTTCCAATAATTTATTGAAAGCCATTAAGTGACTGATTTCAATTATACATGTTGTAACTTATCAAAGACTTTCATGTGAACTTTTTTTCTTCAAATAATCATAATATTAATATTCCCGTGTCGGTCTGGCTGTGGAGGAGGTCCGCATCATAACACCAACGGAAGGCATCAGAACCCGCAGGGCGCTTCATAACACTAAGCCTCTGAAGCCACAACAACTGGCAAGGGTGGATGCGGAGATTCACGATGTCCTTTCAGAAGAGTCTGACATCTGGCAAATGCTTGAACGCATGTTATGAGATGTTTACACGCATTTTATACATGCGAATACTCTCCGCAGTTGAGCCGGTGTATGAACGGACATATGAGCAACGAGGGTCAAAGAAGGGGATCGTTCGCTGTAAGGAGAACCTGCTGATTGACAGATGCGTCATAAGCGTAACATTTCAATGGTCTGGATCGACTATCGCAAGGCATTTCATACAACATCGCATGAGCTCATTATACAGGGTGCTATTCAAGTATGTGACCAAAATTGGAGGAGTGGTTCTTTGAATGATTCTAAGACTAAAAGTTTATATAAACATAGGTCCGGTAATACTTCGTTTAAAAGATACAGGATGTCAACATTTTTAAAAGAAATCGTTTTTTTCGTAAATATGTAAATAAACCTTCTACCGATTTTATTGAAATTTGGCAGTGTTATTAAGGGTCGTAAAGGGCTGACATAACCCCAACTATATCAAAAGTATCATGTCCATTGGCGTCCCGGAAGGCACCACATCCAATATTTTGGATAGAAAAAATGTGCGCCACTGATTTTTTGTAATTTTTGTATTTGTGTCACATTTTGCAACTGAAATACATTTTTTTTTATATCTAGAATTTTTTCGTATCTTGGTTTGTTTTTGAGAAAAACCATAAAAATTACCTTATTGTAAGTCCCTGAGACAACACAATAAAACATTTCAACTACTAAATCATCAAAAACTGGGGCGTCAGTGCTATTTTTTTTCTCGTCTACCGTAGTCGCATGATATAAGACACTCGTACGGTATACACGAGACACCGGTGTTGCCTCATGCTCCGGGGGATATTGAGTCCATTGTGGAGAATGAGAAGTGCCGAATTTATTGGAACTACCCATTTCCCACTCTCAGGCACATACAAGCCAATAAGCCTGATGCAGTCCTCCTCGACCATCAAAGTAGGACGATTTTCGTCATAGGGTTTTCAGCTCCTGGTGAAACGAAAATCGTCCGAAAAGAGGAGGAAAAACGGACTAAATATCGAGATCTACTCTTTGAACGTCGCAGGCTTTACCCAAATCATTCTGTCAAGATGGTGGTTCTGATAATACGGGTCCTTGGCGGAATGATGGACACACTGCTCTCAAACTTGAAAATCATACCGGCATGTCATGGCGGCTGAAGTGTTAGCCGGAAGGATGTAGAAGGCCGTAATTCTTGGTTCACTCCGCCTTCTCAGGGCACATGACTCTCGGACCAGTAATCACTCACCACACGGACGTGGGAACTGTTCACTGGGGTTAATGACACAACACCGCGCCCTCCGGTTGTATCGGAGCTCCGGAGACAGGGCCTGACCGGAATATTCCGGTGAAAAAAAAAAAAAAACACTACACTATAGTGTTTTAAGGATGCAATGTTAATATAAGAATAATAGACTGGCCTGTATATATTTTGTAAATAAATGCTGCTTGGATAAAAACATTATTATTAATTTCATTATTTACCAAGTGCTTTAGAAACATTATCCCGGATTTGATAATCTTTCTACATTTCAGCCTGTTTTACAAACGAGCCAAACTCAAATAATAATAGGAACAGTTCATACTCACTACTTAAAACAGGTGGTTTTGGAGCCAAGTTAGGCTTTCCATGATTGATCACAGGCTTATAGGGTTGATATCCATTCTTCTCTTCGCTAACTTCTAACATACTCAGGTTTGCATTACTCTTCGTTTTTCGATGTAACGTACTCGTGTTGACCGATAGACTTGAATTTGTATTCTGCGACGACTGACTTTGATGAAGGCTACCATTCGAGCTGATTTCTTTATGAAGAAAAGGCTGTCGCTGTACATTCACTTCAGGGTTGATCTAAAGAAAACTCAAGTTATGAGAATCATATTGATAACAATAAGATTAATTTCTTTGGTTGAAAAGTACAATAAACAACAAAAGTCAAGTATTGATTATAAAAGCCTTAAATTTGGCTTGTGATTTTTGTTCTGCCAACAAATATGACTATACAGGGTAAACTACGACCATTTACCAAAAATTACACACTGTGTTGTCCACACCAAAAATGGGTGCACAACCAAGACAAGTAGTAAAAAACTATACAAAAACAGTCACTGATTCTCTTCTATTCTGCACTCGGCGATAGTAACATGCAACCACACTACAGTGCTTATGAGTAAGAAGGCATGGCTGTGTTTACACGATTCTCATGATTCGCGGCGCATCTATGGAGGCTGTAGTACAAAAAGAATGTTTATATTTTCACAGATAGCCCTCAAATTACCAGGTGATTTCGCCACCTAATTTCCGGTAAGTGATGGTAGTCCACCTTGTATATATTTGAATGAAAACTCACATTTCTATTTAATGCTGGTGCTGGTGGAGGGGGCCCTCTATTCCGGCTGTCATTAGCTAATTGTTTCTTCAACTCCATTTGAATGCTACCGAAATTATTCTTTATCGGAGGTACAACGTTTGAAGAGGCATTGTCATTATTAGCTAACTGTTTCTTCAATTCCATTTGAATGCTACCAAAGTTATTCCTCATCGGAGATATCACGTTGGAAGATGCATTGTCATTGGCTAATTGTTTCCTTAATTCCATTTGAAGACTGCCAAAGTTATTCTTCATCGGAGATATCATGTTAGAAGGAGCATTTTCGTTCCTACTACTAGGATTCAAAGATTGTTTGTTAGACGCACCTAGGAAAACGAAAACACATTTGATCACTATTTCACGAAGGAAGGGAGTGGAACTAACCTGGAATAAGAGGTGCACTCTTATCGTTAGTGACGGTTTTTTTCAATTTTGCTCCTTTCCTGATTGAATTCAGCAGAGCCCCCCGTTCATTCGCATTGCCTTTCGCTGGTTTGAAAATAGGTGATGGTGGGATTCCCGGAGCCATCGGGGGTGGTGGTGGTGGTGCCGGCATGGCTGCTTACGAACTGTAAAAAATATGCTGATGGACTGACTACATCTGTAGGTATTCAATCAATAGATCAATCACAAGTCTTTTGAAAAATTTGCTTTATTTATTGGCTGGTTCAAATGTTGGCTCAGTGTAGTTACCAAACAATGTTGTTCATCAGTTAAATTTTCCATAAGAAATGTTCGATAATCATTTATAATGAAATAAACAAAGCGTAATCGTTGGTTCAGGTAAGTTTTTAGTTGTAGGAATATTCAATCAAGGATCACAATGATTAGGGCCACTATACTGGCTGCGTGTTCTGGACAGGGCCCGCAAAGAAAAGTTGATATAATCGCAATTTTTTCGATTTTTGTTCGAAGCCGAAAAACTTCGTGACGAAAATCATCTTAGTTTAACTGTTAAGAATTTCTTGTTCTTCACGACGGACTTATATTCTCCGAAGCATAATAGACCAATTCTGTGACAGAAATACTAGGAGGAAACTACCATGAGCTGAAAATTCTGAAAATTTATTTACGAAAAACATTACATTGAATAAAAAACTATCTATTCCGATGGAAAATATACATCGATATAATACACGGCAGGTTGCTGAAGTTCATATTTCATTTCTTCTTTTAAAAGTAAGTTCTGATGCTTCTAACTATTTAGACCCGAAATTATTCAATAAATCACTGGTCTATTAGGTTAAAGGTGTATCATTTCTTTTTTTACGAAGCATGGAGACAGTCCATACAGACAAACATACGGACGTACACACAAACATATACATGCAAAATATATAGTATATATGAGCTGAATAGTCAACAATATAAAATGTTTATTAAAGATTAGATCAAATTAGTTTGGGGCTTTCGAGCTACAAGCCTCTACACGGCAACCTTTCCAGATCTATTATGTGTGCCCTGTCTTCGTACGAGACTCCATAGGCTTGTTTTTAGAACTCCTATGTATCTGGGAGCTCTTGGTTTTCCTTCTTCCAGCGTTAGAAACCTTAGCCTTGACAAGCCCTCGCATAGCATAGTATGTGTACTGATGTTTTCTCTTCTTCCTGGCAGAACCTGCATAGCATTTCTTCAGCCAGACAGATTGTACTCAACTGTTTGTTGAGCCTACAAAGCCCGGTGAAAAGTTCTACTAATATTCTAGTAGTGCTCCTCTTTTAGCTTAGTAGATATTCTGTGAATGTTGGCTTCGGTTGTTTGATAAACTCTTTGGCCTGTCTCATTCCTGGTGAATTGTTCCACCAGTCTTGAGATTTCTGTTGGATTCAGGTTCTTACTTGCTCATCCATGGGCTAGTAAACATATCCTATACGTATACATTTTCAAAGGATACAAAAAACTAGTATTTTACATGAGTGGAATAATCAGTGTCATACATTTTGTAAAGACAATTATCCAAAAGGAAAATTATGACTTCAGAAAAGCAGCAAGGTTTTTTGCAAAATCAAGGCAAATGTACAAAGCGCAAAGCCAGATATTTATTAAATGGTGTGTACACTTTACTCCCTATAGGGATTGAATGAATCATGCGTTACTAAAGGACATACTTTAGACCCGGAATTGCAAAAATACTAAAATAGTTCCTACCTTAAGAATTATTTTTTGTTACAAGAATTAAGTCACAAGACAGCAGCGCTACCAAACACTCTTAACGTCGAATTAGAAGTGTGCATAAAAAAAAATTGAAAAATTTAATTTTTATTTGCAATGTTTGCATGTTTGCAAATTCTCAATTTGTTCATCCTTGTGAAATGAATTATAAAGGGGAGATAACAATATTATGAAAGAGTTGCAATGGTACTGTTATCTAAGATAGGTACTCCTTTATTTGGATTATGAATTATGAAATCATAGTTATTCATTTCTCAAATAAGGATGCAGGAAAAACGTTTTGAATAACTCAAAATAACTTTTTGGGAATTTTAACCTTCCACAGTCTGAAAATAAAAAAATATAAAAACTGTTGATTCATTGTAATCTGTACAAGTGTAGAAGGGCAATGAATCACAGTAAACCCCCACATTTCTACGGACTGCCGAAAATACACAAACTATCATTATAAAATGCGGAAGCAAAGAAGAAATACACAAAATTGAACAAGAAGTACAAGAAAAATTATCCAGTAAATATAAAACTGAAGTGAGAAGATTAAAAAACCCAAAAATAAAAATACCAAATTTGAAATTAGACAATAGTGTAACTAAAGAAGAGCGAAAACAAATGATAATAAATCAAAATTCTTTTATTGATGAAGAAGACTTTTGTGGAATATTTGAGAACCTTCCAACATAAGATTGCATGACTGCATTTGTGGAAGTAAATGGTAGATTATTCCACAAAATAATGACAATTGGTAATGAAAAATTGTTCATTGGATGGCAAAATCTGAGAGTATTTCATAACAATGGACTTACTCAATGCAATAAATGCTTCAGATTCGCTCATACAGGAAAAAAGTGTAGAAATGAAATTGTATGTCCACGGTGATCCGACTCAAATGAACTACATTTCTGCAAAAATAATGAATTAGCTAAGTGCAACAATTGTGTTTACTCCAATTTTAAATATAGAACCAATCACCATATCAATCACTTAGCAACACATAAAGAGTCCAACAAATTGATTACAGTCATTAACACAAATATTAAAATTAATGAATACCATACAATTTCGGAATACACCACCACACTCAAAAACAGTATCAAGATTCTTCACCTGAATGCTCGTTCTATGCGGAACAAAATGGAAGAAATAGAAGTTCTCATCAACACTATTGGAGCAAATATTGTGGTGATCTCAGAAACCTGGATGAACATAGAAGAGGAAATATATTTCAATTTCAAAAACTTTAACTCTGTTTAGTCGTCAAGATCCAAGAGGGGAGGTGGTATTGGAATTTTCTTGAAGAAAAATATGGAGTTTGAAACAATAGAAAAGGATAATCAAAATTCGTACATTGAAATTAAATTGACAGAAACGAACATTTTGCTTTGCGGTGTTTATCGATCACCAAAAGACAATATTCATACTGTTCTCAAATTTTTTGATGAAAAACTTCAAAAAATATGTGAACTCAAACAAGAATGTTTTGTACTTGGTGACATGAACATTGATATTTTGAAACATAATGAACAAGTTAATTCTCACAGTGATGTTTGCAGTTCAAATAATTTCCAAAATTTAAATATTCAAATTCCAACAAGAGACTTTAATAATAAAATATCTCTGATTGATCACATACTGAGCAATTCTTATAAAAAATGTGAGATATCTATAATGAACACTGCATTAATTGATATCAATACAACAAGAAAACAAGTAGCAAATGAGCTTATTCTCAAAACTACCACTTTCTTTGATAAGACAAAAATCAAAGACAGTTTAACATTGCTCAGTGTAAAACTTCAAGATTATCATACACCAGACAAAATTCACGATGGTTTATTGACAATTTTCGAAAAACATTCCCAAGAAAAAGTTATTAAAATAAGAGGAAACTCAAAACCTTGGTTCAATGAAAATATTTCCAGACTGATCAATCTACGTGATAAATTTCATTATAAAAAAAAGCTTTATCCAGATTTACAATCATTCAGATACTCTTTCATTATAATAAATCTGTAAAAAAATTGTTAAAGAAGCAAAGGAGAAATATTATCAATAAAAATTCCTCCATGCCACCCCGAAATCAGTATGGAGTACAATGGATGAAATGCTCTATAATAAATCTAAAAGAAATGACGATATCAAGTATATATCGAGGGATGGAAAGAAAATTGAATGCAAACAGAAAATTTGTGAAGAATTCAATGAATACTCTATCAATGTTGGCCCAAGTTTGTCAGCAGGATTCGCCACCACAAAAGAAATTCCAATGCAATCGAAATTTTCATCTATGTAACTCAAGCCTACTAACTCCGAAGAAATAGAAGAAATCATAAGTAATCTAGATACAAGAAAATCTCCAAGGTTTGATAAAATCTCTATAAAAATTGGAAAAATTATGAAATCAGAACTTGCTCCAATAATGAGTAGATTGATAAATTTAACTTTTCCTTCTGGCTCTATACCTGAAAAATTAAAAGTAGCTAAAGTAAAGCCAATTTTCAAAGCAGGGAAGAGAGATTTAATGGAAAATTATAGGTCTATTTCAATTCTTTCAGTTCTTTCAAAAATTATGGAAAAAACAATACATAATAGGTTATTGGAATACCTGGAAAAATCAAATTTATTGTATAGTGGGCAATACGGTTTTAGAAAATCTAGCGACACTGAGTCAGCTGTATTAGATGTAATTACTCAAGTTCAGATTGATATAGAATCCATCAAAAAATGTAGTATACTGTCACTAGATCTTCGAAAAGCCTTTGAAACTGTGGATCACAAAATTTTATTGAATATTATGCATAATATAGGTATCAGAGGACCTGTATATAAATGGTTCAAAAATTATCTTTCAAACAGAGAACAATTTGTTTATATAGGAGATAAATACAGTAATAAGAACACTGTTATATGCGGAGTTCCTCAAGGATCCATCTTGGGAATTCTTTTTTTAATTTATATAAACTCCCTAGCTGATTTGGATTTTTCTGGAAAAATTAAAATGTTTGCAGATGACACCACAATAATATATGGAGGAAAAAGCCTACAGGATATAAAAAATGACATGGAAAGTGATCTAGGAAAAATATCATTATGGCTTATCCACCATAAATTAACATTGAATTACAACAAATCTTCATTTATGTTCATCAAAAAACAGTCCTTAGGCATAGATTTGCAAGATCGAATCAAATTCAATAATGAAAGTATAAAATACTGTTCATCACTGAAATTCTTAGGTATCTTTATTGATGAAAATTTATCGTGGATAAGACATATTGAGAACTTGAGGAAAAAGATTTCACCACTAATTGGGATTTTATTCAAAATTAGGAATTTTCTTCCGCTCAAATACCTCCAAAACCATTTATTATTCTTTGGCATGGTACTCCAAATTTCAGTACTTGATTTCAGTTTGAACAGCTCAAACTTACCTGCTCAAACCATTAAAAACACTTCAAAACAAAATTATTAAATGTATTTTCAAACTTGATTATCAAGAACCAACAATAAACTTGTACAAACCAAGAAAACTGCTGGATATAGGTTCTTTATACAAATTAAAAATATGCACGTTTATTCATCTTGTTAAGAAAAATCTGAGACATTCTATGTTAATTTTCAAAGTGAATAACGATCAACAGCCATTTCACCAGAAATGCCGAAAATTTATCTGTTATCAAAATTAAAACTAACATTGGAGAGAAATCAATTTATTTTAATGGTGTAAAACTTTACAATAAACTTCCGAATCGTCTGAAAACATATGGTAAATTGCGATTCAAAAATAACCTGAAAAAATATTTACTACTTTGAACTCTGATTTCATAATTTTCTTTTTTTTTCTGTCTGTTTTTTTTATTTTTTATTTAGTTCTTTATTTGTGAGATTTACCTTTAAATTACCTTTCTTTAAGCAAGTGATGAGATATATTTAGTTTGTTTTCCCTCTTATAAACTGTATGTTTCTTGGGAAATGAATAAAGATATATCAATTTGAGACCTATGTTAGTTCAATGGGTTTTCCATGTCAAAAATTTGCCAGATACCTTCTTAACACTCTGAAACCAATATCTAGAAATGGAAATAGTTCTATTAAAATCACCCCCACTTCTTAGAAAAACTAAACGAATTACAAATCCAAGATACAGATGTTCTCGTGAGTTTCGATGTTGAAAGCTTGTTCACAAACGTACCAATTAAAAAAAACTTTGGAAATTGTCGAAACTAAATTGGAAAGAGACGTATCATTGAATAACAGAACAAAAATGAATGTCAATACTATCATGGAACTTCTAAAGCACTGTATTGAAAAACATATTTCCAGTATAAAAATGACTTATTACTTAACAACAATTAACAGATCAAAATAAGATATTAGAAAAGCAGAAAAAACTTTAACCATTTGTAGAAAAAATTATCGACGCGTCTCTGTATGTCCATATCTTTTCGTTCAATGAATCTAATTGCCCGATGATATCGAAGTCGTATTGAATTTACAAGCTCCTCAACGTTATTAAATGGCCGATCCTTGTAAACATTCTGGAGTGAGATCTGGCGAACGAGTAGGCCACCGTGGATCGATATTTCGTCCTAACAATTTATAATCAAATTCTACATTTAACCATTCAGACACAATTGTAGCAGAACGAGCGGGACATTCATCATATACAAACCATAATAATTTATGTCGATTTTGTAAACTCATATTATCCAAAAAATCCGTCGGTTTGTTTTCCAAAAACTATAAATAGGTATCATTAGTTAGGTTTTGAAAAAAAAGGCATCATCAATTTGTCGTTAATAATACCGCAACACATATTTGTTTTTTGACAAAATTTGGATTTTCGTCCAACCACCACCTACAATTTTGGTAAGAGACAATGCCATTTGTTGTGAATATGGATTCATCCCTAAAAAGAATGTGTCCGTGGAAGTCAGGTTGATCTTCTATTTTTCATTGAATTCACATGCAGGAGTTACACCGCAATGAGTCATAATCTCGTTCCTAAAACGTGCAAATAAATATTGGCTTAAAATAGGATTCTCAACAGACACACAGACACCTGTATGTATAATTAGAAATTTCTTGGTTGGATCTTCTAGGGTTTTCAACAACTGCCTGAAGTACTTCTAATTACATAATTTTCATCAGTACATGCAATTTTGATTCGTCCATTTTTATGTTCATAGTCTATATACCCCGTCTGTTTGAAATTACTTAATTGAAATTCTGCTGACAGTTGAATATTTTTTGTCTGGATGACGTTCACTGAAAATGTCTGCTGCTTCACGCACTGATTTATAGTTATCTCCACATATCAAAACTAATTCTGCCTTCTTAGCTAAATGTCTAGTAAAAGGAATTTGAAATCAAATAAACTTAATAAAATCGAACAATGATTATTCAATAATGAAAAATTAATGTAACCAAACTGTTATAATGTTTACTTTCAACCCTCATTTAGAGATTATTTTGGAAAAATAGCACAATCTGAGTGGTGTTATTTTTTCAAAAAAACTTGGATTTCCACTTCCAGAAAAACTAGAGTTTTTCGTATGATAATTAAAAAGTTTATTGAAATTCCATATAATTCAATTCAAACAATCTAATTACTGTGTCCCTGGAATATATTCACAAGGACAAGGACGTCATCTGTGGAACCTATTACAGAAACAGAACGCGATTTCATTTGTTTTGTCTTCAAAAAAAATCTGAACAAAATCTAATTAGTGGACACACCAGAGTTTTAAGGCATATTAGTTCCATGGAGTTCTGCAATTATTTTAGTAGGATTTCATGTTTATCGATTAATTTGTACAGTTTTTCAAAAAATATTAAAAAAAAATTTAATATGCCTATCATCATAACTAATTTTTAAATTTGTTAAAAGTAATGTTTGCGAAATTTCAAAGTTGCATTCAATATCGTTGCAACACACATGTTAATTTCACAAATATGCTTCAATTTGAACAAATTTATGCTTATTTGATGGTGATTAATTTATGAAAGTGTTTCGGGGTAATACAAAAAAAATTAAAAAGTTTGAGAAATTATTGAAATTAAAAAAAGTATACAGTGAGGACCAAAGTCCGTCGCCCCCCCTGTAACTTCTTTATTCTCCATATTACAAAAAAATGTTAAATACATAAGTTGTAGGGTTTCATTCGATCTCTTTAATGGTTTAAGTTTCATTCATACAGAGTGTCTCAAAAAAGCACGGTGATTTAGAAGTTAATTTTTTTAAATGGGATACCTTGTATTTCATTGCATTATTACATTCTACGTTGAATTCTGAACAAGTTTGATAAATGGTTTTCTATCAAAAAAGTTAATAGTTTCAGACTTATGAACACTTGTAAATAATTATTTCGACAACTTTTGCACCAGTTCACGAATAAATTAATGAGGTAGGCTATGCACGCTAGGCGCGTTTATTTTATCCATGACAACGAAAAAAAACTCTTATCTGCTTTTGCCAAATGTCATTGACATTTTGTAGGTTTTCAAAACTTTGTTTCAATTTCTCTTGTTGATTAATATGGCTCGTTCAGTAGCAGACAAAGTTGAAGCCGTTATCATATTTGGTGAAGCTAACCGAAATTACCACGCTGCTATTCGTATTTTCAATGAACGGTTTCCAGAACGTCCGATGTGTCCAAAATATCTGCAGAAATTGGTGGCAAAATTTAACCAAACTGGCACCGTGAAAGATGCTCCGAGATCTGGGAGGCCGAAAATAATTACGGAAGATGTTGAAATTCAAGTACTAGCCGAAATGGTAAATAACCCACAACAATCAACTAAGCAAGTAGCTGAGACATGTGATGTTTCTAAAACATCAGTAAAGAGGGTTTTAAAACAAAATAAATTCCATCCTCACAAAATAAAAATTTTGCACCAATTGGTTGAAGATGATCCAAACCGGCGAATTGAATTTTGCGAGACCATGGCAGAAAGAATTGTTGCAAATCGACTTTATTTGCAACACATCTGCTTTAGTGATGAAAGCACTTTTTACCTAAATGGAAATGTGAATACCCAGAATTGTAGATATTGGAGTGATGAGAATCTCCATGAATTCCGCGAGGGGCATACTCAATTTCCCCAGAAAATTAATGTTTGGGCTGGTATTTTAGGTAACCACATTGTAGGTCCCATATTCTTGGAAGAAAATTTAAATGGTCCCAGATACCTCCAAATGCTGCAAGACACAATAAGTCCCAGTATCGATGAGATCGTTGCGCAAAACCCACATGAATTTTACTTGGATGTAACATTTCAGCAAGATGGAGCGCCACCACACTATTTTCGGGAGGTGAGAAATTACCTAGATGAAAGGTATCCAGGTAGGTGGATTGGACGTCGAGGTACAACAGAGTGGCCAGCTCGCTCACCGGACCTCTCACCGCTTGATTTCTTTCTCTGGGGCTATGTGAAATCCGTAGTTTTTAAGACAGTTTGTGGGTCGTTAGATGAACTGCGCCGTCGAATTATTGAAGTGTGTTCAGAAATAACACCTCAAACCTTGATTAATGTTAGGGAAGAGTTTACAACCCGACTATTTATGTGTCAAGAAATGCATGGTGGACATGTCGAACATCTTTTGAAATAGATAAAAACTCACCGTTTTTAGTTATAAATTAAAATATCTCTTCAGTTTTTAATGATTCTTGATCTGTATTTATGGACTACCCTATTTGTTAATAAAATGTTTCAACTTCATTTGTACCAGTTTTTCGTGAGATTCAACAACTCTAACAATTGTAAAATGGTACGACGAGGTAAGTTACACATGGTGCCATCAGCAGTTTGCAACACTGGATAGCTTTCAAAAAGTTAGGATAGGAAAGTGGAATACATTGTGATCCATTTGTTACGATTTTCTCATTGAACTGGCGCAAAAGTAGTCGAAATAATTATTTACAAGTGTTCATAAGTCCAAAACTATTAAATTTTTTGATAGAAAACCATTTATCAAACTTGTTCAGAATTCAACGTAGAATGTAATAATGCAATGAAATACAGGGTGTCCCATTTAAAAAAATTAACTTCTAAGTCACCGTGCTTTTTTGAGACACTCTGTATGAATGAAACTTAAACCATTAAAGAGATCGAATGAAACCCTACAACTTATGTATTTAACATTTTTTGTAATATGGAAAATGAAGAAGTTACGGGGGGGGGGGGGGGCGACGGACTTTTGGTCCTCACTGTATAACCATTTCTTAGGAGGATATCTTTTGGTTTTTAGGCATAACTTTCAATTGTAAACGACTTTCCCTAATGACATTCTGCTCAATTTTTTGAAAGGGTACAATTTTTATATTTTATGACTCACCCCGTATGCTGTTCGACAGGACACCTAATATGATTATATGGAACATGCACAAACTTTCGGCCCTATTTGTATTTCGGTTGAGTAATTAATAAAAAACATTTATATTGCACACTTAAATGGCCATGCACATTGGATACTGAAAAACATAGTGAAACAAACCCTGGACATCTCTAAGGCATTTCATCGCCATACTACCACGAAATCCTAACCAAGCTTGCAACCAGTTTTCTACTTTGCCCTCTAGTTATACTAGATTTGCTTTGGATTCTTTTATTACTGATTCTGAAGTGAGCAGTTACGTCATATTCAAGTCGAAGAATTATACTCAACCAAACCTTGTAAGATCTCAACTAGGCGGTTCTAGAACTGTTCTAGCTCAAAACCAAAACAATTGTATCAAGAAGTCAGTTTCCAGCAAATCTCTAGAAGAGCCCTCACCAGAAATTGAAAAATTCCTTCCAACTTTCGATCGGCTCTTACGATGTTCTCTGAATATTACAAGATTTCCGTTTGCATGGGAACCTGAAGATAGAGAAGAAAACAAACTGCTACTATCAATAAAAACAAACACTTACATCAACTCTTCACAACTGTTCGATTTCAAAAATGCAGAAGTTGGACAGTCGTAGCAAAATTAATAAAAAACGTCACACCTGAGGCTGCTTAAAACTGAATTCCACATAAAAGTAAATATTCCTGATGGTAAAAAGATATTCGTGCAAAAACTTATGAACAGAATGTTCAACTTCTAGACCGCTACCGAAATCATTTGCCAAGTGAACGAACCATATTTCCCCTGGCAGTCGTTCATAATATAAGCAATGTACTTAGTTAAGATATTACTTACATTGATATTGTAAACGAATACGAAAAAAATGTTATACCTGACGACAGACAGGAAGATGCAAAATTACTGAATGTGAAAAATAAGATTCCGGTATGAAAAATATTACGATATTCGTCTAAATTGGATGAGGGAAAAAAGAGTGGAAAAAATTTACACTAGCACAATGTACACACACACTATTTTTTCATTAAAAACGGCATTGTTTATCCAAAAAAATCAACCTTATTAATAAAACATAAAATACAACAAATCTATTCAAAATGATTAATGAATTTGTTCTTGTCAGGTTGGTTGCATATTTGCACGGCCAACTTTCCGAGATATTCAACTTCAACAATCAAGAAAAGCGACGTTGTCAGTTCTTCATAAATTTCTGCAAACCAGGTAAAAATTTCATTTGTGTCATCGAAGATTCTAGAATCTGTTAATTTTCAGATATTAATAATGAAAAATATAATTTAGAAGACTATTTCACGCACTTGGCAAATGAACCAATCAGTTCAGTGTATGTGACGGTTAAACGTCAAATATAAGTAATCATTCTATGCACGAATTTAAAAGCGAGCATATTACTGGTTTGATTGAATGTGTATTTCGTTTGATGTCAATGTTTTTTGGTTTATTAAAATTTATTAATTTATAAGATCAAGACTTTTATCTTTCACTTTTTTTGTGAAATAGTCTAATAAAATTACATTCGTAATAAGTCTGTCTTTTATTTCTGGACTCAACTAAATTGATTTAAGAAAACACCACTCGTCCTGCGGACTCGTGTTTTCTCGAAACAACTCAGGTTCGTTCAAAAATGAATCGACAGACTTATCGCGAAAATTCAATCACTTGTGGTATTACTACTGATAACACGACATATCATTTGAATATAAGACAAGCCAGTCTCATTTCATCGATTTGGAAATAAAGCACGCTTTCGGTGCGTTTATTTATTCTGGCTGCCCACGTTTTCGGCGATGGACATTATTTCTTAATGTGAAAGAAGGGGGCACAAACTCACCTAACTTATTCAAGTAACTTAGCTATCCAGGTTGCTGGTGATTCGATCACTGATTAATATAAAAAGGTGGAATTATAGCAGATGCTCGCTACGCTCGCATTTTACAAATTACCACAACTATTTCAGCTTACCATATTTTGAAGAATTCCTGACAATTGGCAACGTTACATTTTCCCGTTGGCATTGTGAGCTGCCAGTCGTTACCGACCTGACAAGAATAAAATCATGCTGTCGCATGTACAGATATCACCATACATTTGTTGTTTTTCTAGTCATAAACGAAAAAGTTTTTTTATAAATAGTGCCGTTTTCAATGAAAAAAGAGGGTAAAACGGGTTAATTGGGGTGTGTATATTATCTTAGGGTAAAGAAGGAAGAATTTTTACTGTTTTTGCGATAGAAATGTGTCCTAAAAAGTGCCACTCTTCACTCCAAAATTGGACGATATCTCCAAAATAACTTGAGACCACCAAATATTTTATTAGTATTTTTTTTGTTCAGGATACCAAACTATGTAATATACAAAAAAAATTGTTGATAAATCGTGGCTATTAGTAATTAAACTTTTACCATAATTAGTGAAGGGATAGTTTTGGCGTATTTTCTAAAACTCTCAAAGACCTTTCAACCTCCCACATTATGGTCAAAATATTTAATGCTCCGTTCCACAATTTTAATAAAGGAAGAATTGATAAAAAGTACCTTGAGTTGATAGAATTTTAAATGAAATTAGGAGTTGGGTACAAGGCCCAAAAAAGCTGTTGTTTTTAGAATACTAGAGAGGAAGTTAATAAGTTTATTATTGAAGCACCAGATGACCAGTACTTAATGATGAAGGTATATTTTAGTCATCGGTTTTTTGTTACTAGATGGTTATTTTTTGTAAGACTTGGTTAGTGCAAGAACTAAATGATCGTCGCTCTCAATTTTGAGAAATTATGATCGAACAAGTGATGAATAACTTAATGTGTGTTTTTGGGATGAGGGTAGTTTCTTCTTGAAACGTTTAGTAAATCGCCACAATTGTCGTAACTGGACTGATATCAATCCAAGGAGTTTCCAGGAACTGCACACACAACACCTCCAAAAGTTGAATGTATTGAACGGTAATTTTGAAAATTCCATTGTAGGTACTTTTTTCCTTCCTGGAAATTCAACTAAAATATGTACCTGGATTTAGTACAAAATGACATCGACCCAATGCACAAGAACTGATTTTCTAAGAAGACGGAGATCTTCCGCATTTCTCTCTAAATGTGCGCAATTACTTAAATGACAGGTTTCCAGGATGCAGGATAGGACGAAGGGGTGCAATTGAGTCCCCCGATCAAGTCACCGATTTTTATGCGGGGGCGCGTATGACGGTAAGTTTTACACGTTCACCCTGTATAGATCAGTCAACTTTCAAAAAAATCAAATCATGACAGGTACTCCTACTCAGCCGTTATAACTGCAATACGAATAACCAACATACATTACATGGCGTTTGGAAAACAAGAAATCTATTTCCCACAGCTAGGTAGGTAACTATTTATAATTCGCATCTACTGTTATCAAATACCAACAAACCACATGAACGTAGTTTATGTGTAGCACAATGCAATTATTTAATTTGTTTATGTATAACTATTGTTAGTATGTTTGAAGTCGAAGAAAAGTCATTAAAACTGAGCTGAAATTATACCTAATAATTTATAAATTTTGATCTATATTTTTCCAACCTCACTAACAATGATTCACTCAAACTATAAATTTAACTTGCGCTTTTTCAATAAATTAGGTATTTGCAGAGTAAACAAACAGATCTGAATTGAAGACCTACCATTACAAACCTTCCGTGGGCCATACAAAATAATAACACTCAGTTTAACAACTCAACTGCCTTATAACAAAACAAATTACAATTTGACTAACTCAAATATTGCCTCTACTGAACTTTATTTGTTTTCTTGCGAAATCCTTCTATGAATGCAACTCCGGAAGTGATGCAACCAAAAAAGTTCATTTTTCATATTTACTTATGCCCATCCGGTATTCCGTATTACTTCGATTGTCGGTTACGTTTATAGGATTTAAGGTATGGTTTTTTCCACCTTGAATTTGAAAGGTTTCCTTCGATTTAGTGCATTCGCACATTAATGTTGTATTTCCTCAGAGGAGCAGGTACAGTGATAATCAGTGTCACTTCTTGAAGTGTCATGAATATTCCTTTTGTAGGCGTCAATCATCTTCCTCATATGATTCCACTGATTGCAACATTTTGCACTGCATGGAGATCCTTTACTCCCGCCATTCGCGTATATTTTGTAGCCAGGATAATTTTCTTCTGCATCCACTTCTTTCTCTTTCGATTTTGCCTTGAAGAATGATAAATCGAAAGCGGTTACGTCCTCCACATCTTTTTGTTCGAGATAACCTATTGTAACGAACTGGGGCCGGACTTGTACAGCATCTAACAATTGCGCTCGACTCGTCATTAATGCATGACATCACTGCTCTAGAGTGGCTCGAGGTACATCGAAAATTCGCCCAGATGAGAGTTCCCTAATCTTCATAACTGTTCTAAATATCGGTGTCCCATCTCGTTGTCTCTCGAAACCTCTGGAGCGTTCCAAAAAGAATGTTATTGCGGATACAAATGCAGACCCTCAGGCAGAAATAGCAGTTACAGTTTGAGTTCAACAGTTTGTAGTAGACAATACAGAGTTGGCTTATCGGTATACACAATAGTGACTGTCTTTGGTTGAAATAAATTGGAAGTTTTAAGTCTAAATAAATTAGTGAAACATAGTTAGGTGTATTTTAATGGCACTATTTTTTTCACTTTATTTTCTTTTTTATTTGAGAATGTCTCTTGTCTCACTTGATTGACTCAAGACACTTTCCGAACTCGTTGCAGAATCCATATTTCGAAGGCTTCAATCTTTCAATGTCCATGCCTGAAATCCGTACAAGAGAACAGACCAAAAAAAACATTTTATCATCCTATATCTAAGGCTTCGTTTCAAGTTTTTACCTGTAAAAAATGCCTTAAGAAAGTTTTTCTAGCTTGTTCCATCCTGCATCTTATTTCTTGATCCGGGTTTAAAAACGAATATTGTCGATCAGGTGGAAAAATTCTTCTCTTCACACATTCCCAAACAGGAGAGCAACAATTTTTGTCCGATTTTACCTATTTTGCATTGCGCCTACTTGCACCAAGATATTTCAATAGAAACCCTCTACTTTATGAAATATATGGACCCTTCCTCTCATTCAAGTAATTTAATATTATTTTGGCAACTGACAATATCTTAGATGGAAGGTGATGACAAAAGCTTCATGGATAGTTGATGAAAATGGCGATTTAAATTATATTATTTTTCATTTGTACAATATGGACAGGATTTCTAACTATCAGTGTTTTTTTATGAAACCAACTAATTTGTTACTCTGAATACTACATTAACTGAGTGATGTTCGAACAAGCCATTTCTCGAATAATATTTTAATTAAAGGAAAATATATATCCATATAGAATAGAATAGACTAGGATAACCTTTATTTACCGTAAAAATACAATAATATTTTATTATTTTGTAAAGGGTAATATAACAAGACCTTGATAAATAAACGACTATTTTTATTGCATCTAAATTTCAACTGTATTTTATAATAATCTAACGAGACATTATTTTGGCATTAATAATCTGACGAAAGCCCGAGAGCGAGGCTCGAGGGCTTTCATCTCTGATTATTAATGCCAAAATAATGTCGAGTAAAATTAATAAATACGAGAGAAATTTAGCAGCAATAAAATAATCGACAATTAATCAAGGTCGTGTTATAATTATGATTATTTTTTGACAATTCTTGCAACCAATCGAAACCATCAATTCAAAGCATTCATGTACGTTCAGGCCAATCACAGCGTTATTATAGTGGGAATTTTCTACCTTGAAAATTGCCGCAGGAATTTTTTGTGGTATTTTGTTTTTATTATGTGACAACTGATACTTTTGATCTGACGTCTGTCATCAGTTTGCATGAAAAGTGAAATATGATTCGAAAACGGTTTAGTAAATCATCATTCGATGAAATTTTAAGAAAATCAACGAAAATGCATGTAAGAATACTATTTTGAGTAACGTGTCAATTTGGAAACAGTTTCAATTGATAACCTAGGGACAGAGAGACAGCAATAGCATTTAATCCAACAGAACAAAACAATGTTAAGGAATCCTCCAGCCAAGGACAAACCATCCATAATAATTGTATATTTCATGATGAGAACTTCAAATTCCAAACTTCATTCTGTTTATAGTGATTCAAGTGAATTGTTGAAATAAAAATGTTATATGTATAGAGAATAGGTCTATGATTAGGGCATCAAAAAATAATCTATCGAATACCACACGAGAGTAGAAAATAATTCTCCAGATTTTTTCTCAAACTTGTTGCCATTTGGCAAAAGGTTTTCGAAAAATCTGTCAAATTATTTTCACTTTATTCTCACTCTCTTGTGATATTGCAACTGAAGATTATTTCTTAAATCCAATTCTTTATATCAGTCATATGAATTACACTGTATTGTCAGGGATTGTAGCCTCGATTACCCTGTCTATCTCTTCGTTTTTGGTTTCTCCAAACCGATTCATTTTTATACTTAAACAGCTTCAACACGATTCTATTTGACGTTTAAGATGTATTTATTTAGAGTACTGTCAAATGCACAGGTTCCTTGATATAATATAGGTTATCATGCTGAATAGTCGGTGACTAATGTGTACCATGCATATAGTCGCTAATAGAGCGTGTTGTTTGGTCTTGTCGAATAGGAAACAAACGTACGGTTGATGACTGTTATTTAATAGGCGAAAAAAATAATCAAAGCTATTTTGATCAATACAAGTTAAAACAAGTAAAAGGTAAACAACTACAATGATCACAGTTGAGTAAACGTTGTTTTTACGCTTTCTCAATATCCCAGTTTCAAAATAACTCTAAAAACTTTCCCTTGTAATCCAAACACCCTTTGTACATGAGACGAGTGCCCTCGTAGTAGGCCATAAGAAATATGGTTCATGAAAAGTGAATGATAAGCAGCGAGAATGGTCTCCAAAGATGATATATTCATCAAACTTCTTATATAGATTTTTTGCCAGTTTATTACAAATAAGATCAACATTTTTTCCCAAGAGAGTTTTTGGTACATTTTGAACACAAGAAATTTTCAGATAAATGAATAGTAGGAACCTTTCGTGTGAATGAAATTCAATAAATATTATTGATTAATTTTGGTCTATGGGCAGTTATTTAAACGGAAAAAAATTATGTTGTCTTATTTATAGTTAATTTCAATTTGTTATCAACAAAGCATTCATTACCACACGATTCTGATTCTTTCATGTTATCGACTAATTCCTAGTTTCTTTGATTTTGATGCCACACGGAATCATCATGAGAGTATTGAGAAATCTGGGCGTTATCGCCCCTCTCAAAATGAATCATGTAATTAGATATAAAATTAGCCCCAAAACCGCCCCCCCTTGCTAAACGCCGTCTTTTCTTTCAGAGATAAAAACGAATAGCGCATGAGTGATTCTTTCAATTGTGGGAAAGCCATTAAATGAAAAACTATATATTCAGATCAATTCTGTTTCTCAGTAGCAAGTTTGTCATCATAGCAACAAAACTTTCACAGCAAAATATATCTCAATTTTGTAGCAGGCTTGCTATCTATTGGCAGAAGATGTTGCTGCCACATCAACTGTCTATAAAGCAATGAAGATAGCAAGCCTTCCACAAAATTGTGATTTATTCTGCTGTTAAAGTTTTCTTGCTATGATGACAAACTTGCTTCTGAGAAACAGAATTGACCCGATTGTTGGACAGGCAATCATATGACTTCTTATGTTGCTGATGAGGACCATATTTAAAAAAATGTCAAATTCTAGCAGTTTGTTTTCGAATTTCAATGGGCTGAGTGAAAAATATAAGGACGGTGAGTCAGTCGAACCCGCAAATTACCGACCGATTTCACTTCTGTCGATATCAATCTTGTTGCTCGAAAATACTTATTCAACTCTAAATGACGGAGAAGCAGCTGCAGCAGTGTTCTGCGATTTCTCGAAAGCCTTCGACTGTGTCGGCCATAAACTACTGCTGTAAAAGCTGTAGTTCTACGGCTATAAAAATTCCTGTTTGAAATGGTTTCGCACATGCTTATCAGAAAGGGGTCAGATAGTGAAAATCAAAGAGAACCATTCTCAGATGAACAAAGTCACAACGGGCGTACCACAGGAGTCAGTCTTGGGTCCAATCCTGTTTTCTTCTATACAAATATCCTAGCCACTATTTTCTTTGCAGATGATACTACTATTTTATGGCATGGGAATGACATGAATAACTTGAGAGCAATAATTATTCTTGACCTTGAAATTTGTTGACATGTTTCTAGCTTGAATGAAAAGGGCTACTTTACAATCAAAGTTGTCTCAATAGAACTCAACACAGCTTCAGCTAGATTGGTATACTTCTCAATAATTGAATCCCATTTGGGGAGAAGCAGTGACTAGTTATTCAACTCAGTATTTATATTACAGAAAAGAGCAATTTGGTATCCATGTAAAGCTCAGTTCTATGGCCACTGCAAAACACTATTCATCAAAAAATGTCAAGACCACTTTGTCTTTTTACCTACTGGAAACTGTAAGCCTTGTATATCATTTTTTACTGCATATTTGGATAGTCTACAAAAACTTGCTATGGCGAAGTGCCAAAAGTTTTGAAAAATATTTACAAAATAATAAGATATAGGCAAAAGAAGAATTTCGAAATTGTCGATTTTTACTGTATAACTCCAGAACTAAAGGAGCTAAATCAGATTTGTTTGTTTCACGTAACTGATCTCTGAAATACGCAACTTTGCCTTCATTAAACCACCCTTCTATCTTTTACCATTTCCGAGATCCCCAAGCATAGACTCGAATTTGAATAACCCTGTATATAAATTGAGGAATTGATGACATTCAAAACCTTTATTTTGGTACCTACTGAAATTTCAAACTTCAAATTTTGGTGATAATTTACTACTGTTTCGACTTCGAATGTAGGTATATATACAGTGCGGCTTTTAATACTCTCCCCCCCTGTTCACTTTTGAACGGTTTGACGTACAAACATTGCCCCCCGCGCCATCTACCGAGCAATCACAATGTGTTTTATTTCAAAAAGTAGTAGGTATCGGTGAAACCCTCCAAACGGGTTTTTTATGATCGTACTTCAAACCGTTCAAAAGTTTACAGGGAGGGCTATTGAAAGCCGCACTGTATGTATTATATTCTGAATAAAGTACATCAAATGTAATATATGGACATTACAAGTATACATTAAAATATTTTATGAAAATGAAAACCTGGTTCCCTCACAGCTCCTTCCATACCTTATATTTTAATCGATATACTCTATAATATTGAACTTTTATATTTGTAAGTGGTATTAAATTTTTTTATGATATATTATTGTGGAATATTGTGATTTTATTTCTGAACTTCAAGGCTTTTAAGTTGCCCTTTGGTAATACATCTGTTTTATTTTATAAAATATGTACATATAATACCTATATATTTACTAGTTAGCAACATTCCAAAATTTTATTTATGTTCCACCCTTTTACTTCAACTCTAATTTTATTTACATTGTATATTATTTATTTCCTGATACATGCTTCGTCAATAAGAAGATATCTGCCCAAAAATTATCATTTACAATGGTTTGCTATCGGAAATATTCATCAAGAGTCAAATGTTCGCAAAACCTTCTGTTAATTGATCGTTTCGTTTGACCGCAATAGACTTTATCAAATCTTTGACATCTGATTTCGTAGATTCCAGATCTCTCTGAAATTGAACTTCAAGTTTTTGTGATGCCTAGCATTATTTGTAGATTGGTTTTACGGCTATGTACCAGCTGGAGATTTGCATAACAGAAAATAGTCTTGCAGTGTACTGTTTGGAACCTTTGGTGCAATAATGAATACACTGGAGTTTTATACCAACACCAATCCACTATTTTTAGACCTCGACCTATGTTTCAGTCACCAAGTGACCATCTTCTGGAGGAAAATAGAATTGAGACCCCTCACAAGTTGTGGATCTTGTAGAATTTTACGAAATTTTTGGTTGTTTTAAAGTGTATGTTTATTTCAAGGAAATTTTGAACCTTTCAATTATGTTTGAAGAGTGTCCATCATACATAGCTATCTATGGAAACGTTCATCACTCTGTGAAAAAGGAAATCAAAACTTGTTTGATGATTTTTCTAAATAGCTCTAGTGTTCTTCCCGAACTCTTATCTATTGATCTAAAAGATGATAAGTCTGATTGAGCTATGGAAAGTGGTTGATTTCCTATTTATCTTGTATGATAGTTATCAATATTCTCTGGCGAAGAAAAAAAATTGTGTTGTTTTCAGCCTCGTTCTTTTCTTCATCTACATAAAACCAACTGGTTTTTTGTTAACATGGTTCAGTTGATCATTTTCTTAAAAAAAATGTTTGCTTGCATCTTTTACAAGCTATCTCAATCCTCACTTTAATTTATGGCAATAATGGTTTTTTGATCACAACACTTTCATTGCAGGTTTTATCTTATTGACCACTAAATAATACTGCAGACTAAAACAGTTTTTAGAATGTATGCATAGAATTCCATTATATCCAACCTGAACTAAACTTAATATGCACTGATGTATGTAATGATTACTAGATATTACTTTTATGAAAGATACTACTTACCAAATAATTCTGATTATTGTAAAACTGACTTACCTGTAATTACTATTTTCACTTCCATGAACTAAAACTATTTATTGAGTTTATGAGATAACTGAAAACGATAAAGCAACACATGATAAACAAGAGATTTACCTAGAGCTGATAACAAAATTATAGTGAAATTTATCAAAACTTCAGCTTAGTGTGTTAACCTGATAACTCCATTGGAGTAAAATTTACAAAGGGAGGAAAAAACTGCAAATAATATAAACAGCATTTATATGGAACTTAACAGACACATCAGTTTTAATTTTTTTAAATGTTGACCATAATAATACAACGAAGAATCTTACTATGTTAGAGAGACACTGATTGGGATTTCATGAAAGTTCCACAAGACAATAATTCACACTTGAACTGTGACAATAACATAAAACTTGTAAAAGAAATCAAATTACCAACCACCAGTAATTACCGGATTATAATTTCTCTATTCTGGAAATATGTTATTTTTCCATGAAAAGAAAATTTAATCCTTCTTAAGTGTCTTCTGAAACTTTTCAACAGTTTAAATTTTCAATAATAAAACATTTAACTTACAAGTTCTCAAATGTGATACCAGGCTATGCTGTTGAAGTTGGACAAAAATATCTATTATTAAAAGCTCTTAAGTTTGACAGGCTCTATGTGGGAACATTACCCCAAACATCACAATTATTTAAAATTAGACCAAAGCTACCACTGTGGGGGATGAAACCTAACTAATGTTTTGCTTCAAAACTTTGGACCTATCAAATTTAAATGTGAAGTAGATGTATTAACAATATCATATCATCTGGAGACGAATCCACAAGCTGAACTATTATAATTTATGCGATATTTCTGCTGTGAGTTTAAGTAGGAGGTCATGGATCTAAATATGGACACTACAGTAAAGGAAATATCCTTCAACTTTGGAGTTGAACGTGGGCAAATACAATAAAAAATATTCAAATTATACCACACTGTCGCCAAACAAATATATGTGAGATACTGATTCGTTCATTTGTAAAATAAAAATACTACATAAATGATTTTTGAAAACATAAGTACCTACCTAGATAAAATTATGTTGGAAGTTCTTCCCGAAGATTTCATATAAAAGTAATCATCACTCAGGTGGAATAATAATAAACATAAATCACTAAACTTATTTAGAACTTATCAAAAGAATTAATCATTATTTCAGAAAAAATAGTGAAATGTCTAGACAATATGACATTTCAGTAAACACGGATATAGACTGTGACCAACTGTGACTCACAAAAGTCACAAACACGGCCATTTCGACAGTTGACAACAGTGACAACTGATAGCCGACAGGCATATATCAGACAGGGATGGGATTCCGTGTACCATACAACATAGAATTCTACTTTTCGTCAAATAAGTGAGATGACATTATAGTTGGATTCATTAGGGGGAAAGAGACAAAACTGTCGTCTTTAGAATTATATGGTACACAGAATCCCCAACCAAAATACTAAAATACCGTTAAGTTTAGGTATGAAAGTATTAGTTCTGTGAAATTTTTGTTCTATTCTAGTGATTTTTTGATACATTTTTGAATCACCATCATTTCGTATAGACAAATCTACCATCAGTCACTTCTATGTTTGAAGTATTTTAAATTTTAACAGAAGCCTGTGAATCCATCTCCCATTCATTTGCGAAAATGGTGCGTAATTTTTTTTATCGGATTTATATATAAATCCGGTGGTCTGAATCTAGTGTATTGAAGATTTTTACAAATGGTGTCACTGGTCTGTTGGTGTCCGTCAGGCAGTCCGGGGCTTTTCATTGACAATGACATTACAATTTAAGTTTTTCAATATTAACGACAGTGGATCTTGGGGGTCGTGATTTGGCGATTGCGTGTCAAATTTGACGTGAAAGAAAAAATATTGTATTGGCAAAATGGAATGTTAAACTAAAATTTATCGTATATGAACACATAACTGGTTTTTTACCTATATTGAACGTTACTTACGTCAAAGTATTTAGTACTTAAACAAATGTCGTGAAAAAAAATGTGATGAACAGATACTCCCAGATTATTAAGGCCATTGTATGAATGTGAGTATTACCGAATTACCCACATTATTCTTGATTATTGTTAGTTTACGTATCCATTCGTTTCCACCAGAATTTGGAATTTTTCCCAGGGGAAAAGAGATTAATTTCTTTCATGTAGTCAGATACCCCACCTTCTTTTTTGCTCCGGTTCGTTTTGATTAATCAATTACCTAAAACTTTGCAGTTTATTTGTATCTTTAAAAAATTACTTATACAGTGTCATCATATTTTAATGTACTTCCTGTTACCTATATAGGGCACACTATTTTATTGTTAGTGTGAACTCTTTTGATTCTATCAACCTACTTATGCCTTCAATATGCATCAATGATGATAATTTACCCATTTGATAAATTCATATGTAAACACATTCTTATTTGCTAAGTATTTAATTATTTTAATTCAAAATTGAACTGAGGTCAGAGCTGAAAATAACATTGACTATTGTAGTGTATCCTTGTAGTTTCGCTTAGGTTACTTAATTAACTTTACTCCTCAATGATTTTGCGACAAATGAAATACTTATCTGTAATCTGATAAAGTCAATATATTTCAGTCATAATTTAGAGATTGTTAAACTTCATTGAAAAATTATATTCAAATCTGTACCTGACGTGATAGTAATATTCAAGAAAAAAAGTGAAAACCTTTGATTTTGTACCACATCTGGCATCTTCATATTATTTCTTGGAGCACAGTTAGCCTTCTTGGTTGCAGGGCCTCCAGAGTCGCAACTACACTTGAAAAAAATTGCTTCAGTAACAATAGAAAGCAGTTCATTTCCAAAAAATTCACTCCAATTGCTACTTCATTCAGATTTCTATCTTACTTCGAAGGAGGAATGTTGAATATTTTGAAATTTTCTTTTATGATACTCAATATCTAGTTAATATTCGGGAATTGCTTATAAGTCACCCTGAATTGCTCAAAAAATGTTCACTTCATGTATACCAAATTCGAGTTAATATTTTAAGCTGATTTTCCTCTTTTTATTGCATTAATTATTTTGGATTAGTATAAATTACTATTTTCAAATATTCAATGTTAACCTTCACATTCAATTCATTCAGTTCAATTTCAATGCCAGTGAAACTTCGAAATTGTAAATAGTCACAGAGATAGAATAAACAGCTGACCATTGTTTTTTGTTTTTAATTTAATTTTTAAATCTATGCACTGATACATATAAAGTACTTATTACTAGTGAAAATGTAATTCTGATAAAGTTGTACTAGTGGTGTGCTAGAAAAGCGTCAAATTTTCATAACAAGTTAATGAATTGATTGTTAAAGTAAGTTATACTGGGTGAAACTTCTAAAACGTACTACCCTCATTATTTCTGTTACTTATAAGTTTTTGAGATAAATTCCAATGACAATTCATGAGTGTATCAGTAGAATAGTTTATTCTGATTATGAATCCAAGGGAATTTTCAATATGTTTTGCCTCCTACTATATTTTTTCGGAAATGTCGGTGATTCAATTGCTGCTGGCGTGCAGTGTATAACACTTGAAACAACCCTTTCTAAGTCAATTTGTACATTATTAGTGTATCTATCAATTCATGAAAAAGTATGTAAGTTACAGGGGTATTTCCATGAGAAGTGACACACACTGTATATTCCGCCAAAACATTGGCTTCTTCAAAGTGAAAATTTGCCTTGGAATGTATTTGGAATGTAGTTGTCTTAATAAGAAGTTAATGGAAACGATTGGATTCAGATAATAGGAATTTAATCCTGAGGAGGAGAAAACCAATTATTATTGTGACAAACTATCCCTGGGTTATTAACGTAATAACACTCAGTACAAGATTAGTAATCGCCAAATTGACTGATCATTCTGACCCGACTTCATATCCATACTTCACTGATCTTTCTCCAATATCCTTGTGCTCAGCTCGCCTGCTCATATATCCGAATAAATTTCTTGGAGGCAACTTTCATACCGCCCTCACTGCGAAAAGAAGAATGTGGGTCAAACAAGAAGGGCTGTAAACATGCGGTTTGAAGAGCATATCACTCATAATTGATTTTTTAAAACAGAACATTTGAAGTGTTCACATCACGCCTTGGAGAATGATCACCAATCTGATGACTAATATAAAATTGAGTACACACTGCTCAATGGACTCGAGAGTGTGGAAATAGAAAAATGCTATAGAGGTAAAGCCCTATTCTGTATGGTTCATTGTTTAACTTCATATGACACTAAATGCTCCAATAAATTAATGCAATTTTCATTATGTACTCCAGAAATTTTGTATCAATAAATCCAAATTAAGATAAGTATTTATAGTAGATAATTTAGAGTGAGCCGGTTGTATATTAGCTATCTACCTATGATTAGAGTTAATATATGTTAGTTTTTTAGAAGCAAATCAGGATGGGAATAATAAGTGTTTAACCTCAATTAAGACAAGTGTGTATGAAGAGGAAAATAGAGTTGGCTTTTCAGCTCCTGCTGAGCTAGCCTTTGTTGGCAAAACGTGTGTAGAATTGTGTGACAGAGTGTATTGGAAGCTTTAGCAAGATCTAAGAATACATAAGCATATTTTTTTTCACATTCCAAACTTTTTGATGTACATGATGTTGAATATGCAATAGCACATGAGTATTTTATTCTGAAAGCTGATTAGTTCACCATGATAATTTTATTATGCTCCAAAAACATTTCAGCTTTTCTGTATACTGTTATTTCTAAAATCTTTATAACATGGCGAAACTTTGTCGCTTCTAAAGAATCCGCAATTCTTGGTATTGGTGTTACCATAGTTAAGTTTATTTGGAAATGTATGCTTGATGAATTTTATACTCAATATTTCATTGATTTTGTTTATTATGCTAAAGACAATATTCGTCAACTCTTTGATATTCAGGTTTTTGAATGTCCACATTTTATTTGTCCTATCTGTCTTTGTTATACCCTCCACAAAGTATATATTGAAAAAAAAAACTTGCTATTTCAGCTTCCTTTCCCGCTATAACGATTTCATTGTTGATATTGAAGATTATTTTTTCAAAATTCTCCTTTTTCTTACATTTCATAAGTTGCTTCAAATTTTCCCACATTTTTTTAGCATCCTATAATTATCGATTTGTTAACTACAAAATGATTTCTATAATATTTATACCTTTCCCAATTTTCAGTTTTGTTTGCCTCTGTTTTTTTTCAAGTTTTTATAAAATTGTTTAAAAAATGTAAATTGTTTAAAATTGTTTTTTCCGTTAACCAGCTGTCATTCCCCTACGAACGACAGCCCTCAGAAGTCGAAACTTGTGCGAGCTAAGGATTAACGAGGTCTTACCTTTTAACGTGCGATTCCTAGCACTATTCATTTCCTTTGCAGTAGTCGCCAATTCCTAGTACCACAGTACTTGGTTAATTTTTTTTATAGATTCAATTGGAGCTACCTCATTCGTAATCGTTTCACAGTTATTATATAGATTGTCCATTAATGCGTTGACATTTACATCATTCAAAACCAAATCTACATCCAGTAATCTTGTTTTTATAATAGACAAGTTATATTTTATTAAGATTTCTGAACTCTATCTTATCCATAATGTCTATATCATCAGAATTTCTGTAGTTGTTTATGTTCAGTCAAAGCGGGAAGATTTATATAACACTTTTTATTCTTTGATGAGTTCGCTGATTTCTTTTGCATTCGTCGATGTTTTAGAATGAAATATTGTTTTTTGATATTCCTATTTGGCGTACAGTTCGTGATTTAATTTTTCAACATTAATGGAATATTCTACAAACACGTTGACCATTTCTAAATTATCATCTGTAGTTTTGGCACCATTAATTTCAATTTATTTGTTTTTTCGAGTTTGTTATTTCCTTCACAATATCTCAGATATTTTTATTAATAGTAGTGTTACTTTTGGCAGTTTTTGGAACATTCAGTTTATTTCTGTAGGATAAAAATTGCAATTTAAAGTTATTATCGTTATGATTTCTCTTCAAGGCTCTGTACATTTTATCTCTATTTTTAATATAATTCTTTATTGCATCTGTTATCCAAGGGGTCCTCTTTGTTGTTTATGTTCTGATAGTATAATAATATTTTAAGAATTCCATATTTCTAGTGACTGAAAAATAGAGGAATAGACAGTTGGCATGATTCCATTATTGGCAATATTTCTAAGTCTCAGCAAAGGCCAATTTGTTATCAACTCGTATCATGCGTTGATTTTTTTCTAGGACTGTGGCCTTTGGTCCTCTATGGTAATAATAATATAACTTTATTCAGAATAAGAATAATTCATACTAAATTTTTCGATTTGCAGTGAATAAAGTATTAAGGGCTAAGTGCGAAGCACTTGTTTCCCAAAATTAATAGACAGAAGTATAAAATGTGATATTGTAAAATATGTAAAACTGTAAACTAAAACAAGTTTAATGAAATGCAATACATGATATAGTTAAAAATGTTCCTAAACAAGTTAAGGTTAAAAGACATATACATACAATTATTTAAAATACATACATATAGAGGACAATACACCCCTATATATTTATATATACGTAAATAAACAAACAAATAAATACCCGTGTGTTATTAGGGTCGACACATATTATGAAGTATTTCCGAGAAGAAGCGGACACTGTTACATTGAATATTATTTAGACATGGTGAGAAAATACACCTTTCTTCTCATCAATAAAGAGTAAAATTCTATCAGAAAACTATACAGTGCTGAAGTAAATAAAATTTGGTATCTCATTAATATATAGAATATGTGGTACTGTTCTTACTATTTCGTAAGGAGGATAGCTTAAATTTCCCTGATTCCATATCAGCGACGTATTTTTCATCTTTTCAACTGCTTGTTACTGCCTTTATGGCTCCGGCTTTTGTTGTTGGACCAAATTTGTCTTACTTCTTATGGAAACACTCTCGTAATTTCTAACGTAGACATGTTAATTTTTGGTGTAAACCGAGAATGTAGTTCGTAACCAGGACAGAGCATGTGGACTTTATTGGTTGAAGAGTTGTGCTTCTGTTCGGGCTATAATATCAGGTTTTTCCGTTTATTGGTAATAATGTCTATTTATTTATTTTTCAATACACGGAGAAGATACCTATTTACAATCGATATATAACATAAAACAATACATAAAAAATAGTATGACTAACTATATCTAAAAAAATGTTTAGAGATACAGAATTGAACATACACAACAATACATGAATAATATAAGAATTACAATGAACTACATTGTGGCCCTTTCATTTGCCATAAAGAAGCTGAAAATAAAAATCGGTAGTCGTAGAGTGAACGTTTGCCTGTCGCAGTCATTAAATGTGTTTGCACCATAATTAGATCGATGTACAACCAAGGCAAATGTACTATATTCTCGCAGTGCTTTTGGAGGTACATATAATTTCACTTTTTCTAATAATTCAGGAGCATCTATCAAACCGTTCGGGATTTTGTAAATGACCAAGGAGTCAAACTCCTGCCCTCTATGGATCAATGAACTCATATCCATTACTGAGAGTATATTAGTATAAGGGTATGGAATGTTTAGTCTAAATGAGCAGTACATGAGAAATCTGCGTTGAACTCTGTCCAGTTTTTCGGTGCGAACTTGGGCATAAAGGCACAAAATATTCGAAGCATATTTCATTCCATGTCGCCGGAAATCAGAATGGAGAGGTATTTTGATCCGGAGTGTTTTACTTGCGGAACCATGAGAAGTGAGACACACTGTATATGTCGTGCTACAAAAGAAAAAATTGCATGTATTCGATAGAAAAAAAACAACCCTCTCTGGATATAACTTTATTACTTGTGGTATACATGATAGATACTTAATTATTTCATACTACACTACGAGGACGACATTGTGAGGGGCACGATACAAAGAAGCCTCGACAGGGTGGATGAATGGTGCCGTTAAGTCGGGCTGAATGTGAACCCTGGAAAGGCTTGTTCCCCTGTTTTTTTTTTAATCAGGGGTTCTCCCAAATGCTCAACTCACTGAGTCATCCCTGAGTATAAGCTAAACTGGAACAAGCATATCGAACATGAAGTTCGGAAAGCCACAACTGCTTTCCGGGCATGCAGAACGGCATTTAGCAGTACGTAGGGGCACAGGCCCAAGATTCTATACAAGATCGACACGACTCTCATACGACCAATGATTCCTTACGGAGCTATCGTATGCTGCTACAATCAAATTAAATCGAAAACACTCTTTCCCTTTAGATTCTGATTGTGTACCTCTTAACACACTAGAAACTTGATTGAGTCTTGGGTTTTTGGTTGGTCAGAACAACAAAATTGTTGGCTGCTTGTCAATGAGTAGATAATCATCTAACTTTCGTTTCAGATTAGGTTTCGACTAGTGACTGTAGATGTCACAAGTTACTTTTCATATTATTTTACATATATTTATTCTCCGATCAAGTAATACAACCTAGATGAGTAATACTCAAATAGAACTGAGGGTAACATCTTTTCATAATGTTATCCCTCAAATCATGACGTTATTGCCATGTCGCAATTTTTTAAGGATACAATAATCACGTCAGCTAGATTTTGATATCTGTCGGATATATTCATGGCAACAAAAACTCAAAAATACTGTCTTGGACGAAATTTATAGCAATAAGAAGGCAATTGAAACGTTCATTGCAGCTTGTAGTCCGGCAACGCTGCATTCGAAATATCAAATGTCAAATATGAACAACAACAAAACATCTCTGTTTGTTTTCGTCTTTGGTTTATTGGAGTGATTTTTCTCAAATTCTGAGTTAATTTGTGTTAAACTATCGTTAGTTTTTATTTTTAAGCAATGGTGAAGCATTGTGAAATGTGTAAAAGACCATTTGAAGCTGGAAATCATAATATGTCATTTCGTATGTGATCTATAGTCTAGTTCCTAAATTGTAGATAGTGACATTTTCTGGTTTTTACGGGATCTGAAAGTGCGGATGGGATGTACGAAAGTGGCAAAGTAAAACCTTTGAAGCCAAAGTACCTAGCTTATTTCTGTTTTATTTTTTGACCTTCATATGAATTATGAACCGTACAACCTATGAGTCACTATCTACGACTAGGAACTAGACTATGCCAGTGTCGTAACTATCGAGAAAGGAAAACCGAATTGGAAAAGAGTAAAATGAATGAATTATGAAAAAACATGTCAATTAGAGCATCGGCAGTTCTCAAAATCCTGTGGAGATTATTCCATCATAATTTCAGGATTCCATTCTATATTGGGTTTTCATTATTTCTATTTTATTGAACCTCAATATTTCTGTTAACAACGCACGACACTGCCGTTGGGGGAAGATGTCCCTTACACACAAATTTTAAGCGTGTGCGGCGAGTTACTCATCTAGGTTGTGTTATTTGATCGTAGTATTTATTCAACAAATACAATCAAAATAGCAGTTATACACTGTATACAATAAATATCCATTACAAGCAAATTGGTACACCATTTTTTATGTTTCAACTTTTAATTATTACCAGTATCTTTATTCGATATCAGTCGCAGTTTCTGTTACTCAATGTGATTTTTCTTTTGTAGATTGGGCAGACCGAAACAGAATAGGAATATTCAGATTGTGATTAGGACTAAAGGAGGTTCTTGCTCAGACTGACGTGCATGCAATATTTTCATCGAAAATCCTATTTATATTTAGGCTCAGCTATCAACTGTGAATAAGCGTGTTGTGAGGAAGTTGTAAAAGTATAACTCATCTAATATGTCTACATCCGGAGACTTTGGCAATCCTCTGAGGAAATTCAAACTAGTATTCTTAGGAGAACAGAGCGTGGGGAAAACATCCCTCATAACCAGATTCATGTATGACAGTTTCGATAATACTTACCAAGCTACTATAGGAATTGACTTTTTATCCAAGACGATGTATCTCGAAGATAGAACGGTCAGATTGCAGCTGTGGGACACTGCCGGACAGGAACGTTTCAGATCTCTCATACCTTCGTACATTCGAGACTCCACTGTTGCCGTAGTCGTCTATGATATCACCAATGCAAATTCGTTTCATCAAACGTCGAAGTGGATAGATGACGTCAGAACTGAAAGAGGCAGCGACGTGATAATAATGCTGGTCGGAAACAAAACAGATTTGTCCGACAAGCGACAAGTTAGTACAGAAGAAGGAGAGAGAAAAGCTAAAGAATTGAATGTGATGTTTATCGAGACTAGCGCGAAAGCTGGCTATAACGTGAAGCAGCTGTTTAGACGAGTCGCAGCCGCTTTGCCCGGCATGGACTCTACGGAAAATAAGCCGCCAGAAGACATGCAAGAAGTCGTCTTGAAAGACACACCGAACGAGCTCAAAGATCCGGACGGAGGCTGTGCATGTTGATTGAGTTATGCAATGTTATCTACTTCTGTGCTTGATTGCATAGATCCCGACTTCACAAAGGTACTGGATTCTCGGTTAGCCTTTCAAAGAATGGAACTCTGTAGCTTTTGACCAACCATTTCTCCTTTTATTGTCGGTAAAGTTGGTTTTATTGTAATCAAACTGGTTGTTTTTGAACTTTCCCTTTAGAGGATTTCAAGAATGGGACATCCATAATCCGGGTAGGGTATTCGACAATAACAACATCTACTAGCCTCATCTTTTTAAATAACACTCGAGTCAAAATATTGAGTATTTTACAATAACACTAATTTGAAAAGGATATACCCATTCTTGCAAATTGATACTTAATGTGGGATATCTTCAAATACCACAGAACTTTTAGTTATAGAAATGTTTCATAATTTTATAATTCTTTTTCTAATGTTTCAATTTACAGGATTTCAGAAATTGCAAAATACATATTTTCAGCATCAGTTTGTATCAGAACTAAATTTATATATCTGGAGTTGGTAAGTTATGGCCTTCATTCAATTTTTACAGTTCGTAACAACAGCCATATTTTTAAGTTTACCCAACTGTTCACCTACCTCTTTTATTACCTGCAACTTCAAAGTAATTTTTAAAATTGAATATAGCATAAATTTTAAATAAATAGATAAATTCAATACTCAATCTTGGATTCTCTTCAGTGTGATTAAATCTTTCTCCTTTACTCTATCTGATATTATTTCTTAGTTGTTGGCTATTGATTCTTATTATTGTTTCATTTGCATATTTTCAAGATTTATTGGGAATATAAGTTTCAAAACCATTTTAACAATCAGCAATTTATTTTATGTTTTTGTGCTTTTGTATTATATCTTTAACTTGAAGAACTAAGCTGTGAGTGTATTTGAAGAGTGCACAGTATTAAGCCAAAAATAATCATGAGCTCAATTTTATTTTACATTTCACATTTTTTGACTCCCTGCTGGGAAAACAATACCTCAACTAATTTTCAAAAGTCGGTATCTATGTTCTATAATTTTCTAGATTATTTAACAAATTTATTGCCTGTACCAGTTATCAGTTATGTAAATTATTTAATTTCGTATTAATAGTTTTGTAAGTCCATATATTTTTTATCTTGTCATTTATTTTAAGTAATATGAATCAGAACTGCTTACTGAAGGTGTTAAGAAATTGTGTACACTATCAACTCGAGTATTGTGTAGGAAAAGAGCTTTTCTTATTGGTGAAGAACACTATGTTATGCATAGGTAAGATTATCTAATTATAGTTGTTTTTCTCTAGCCTATAATTGAATTTGTAGGACTATTATATTTTTAGCAATTTGTAACTCATGCAGTTTGCACTACTCAATAGATTGGTGACATCTTAGGTATAAAATACCCGGCATTTGCAGCAAAACAAAAGTATATTTCAGTGTTTGTAGATTTCACTAACAGTTGCTAAACTATTATATAGAGAGTTCGTATTGGCATCTGAAAACAAATATCTGTGTTTTTTTCTCAAATATATTACCGATACCTTCAAGAGTAAATTTTGTGTCAATTCAGATTTTCATAGTGACTGTGATAACCTCGTTCAATAAGAGATGAAAAAATATGATATTTGAAGTTTCAGATCAAAGAACTACGTGAAAATCAAAATTTACTGTTAACATAAATCACGTGTGATGTGCAATATTATTTTTAGAGAAAATATCTTTTCCTTCACATGAATTTCACTGCTTGTGTAGTGCAAAAGAAATATTTCCAAAATACTGTATGCTTAAAATAGGCCAATATTATTGTGCTTGATCATCCATATGTTGACACTGCAGTTTTAAAAAGCAATATTTTTTTACCTGTCTATAGCATATCGGTTTGTGAAATGTTAACATTGCAGAAATTATGTTGGCTACATTCAAGGTCAATCTTTTGGCGTGCATCAGAATTGGAAACAAAATAATTTCGACTGACATCCATCCTCGCTCATTGTATTGAATATTTCATAATGATTTGCATTGGTCTTAGTAACATGTATATTATTTTTTGTATTGTAATATAATATTTTCATTTTAATTCAATGTTGATGTTTGAGTAATTTATAACATATTTCGCATACACTAACTGGGCATAAAAATTATATTTATTCAGATCTAAATATGTTTTGATTTTTGTCGACCTTGTCTGGAACTTTCTCTCTTTCCATATTTGTACATTAATCATAAGGCAGCAGTACCAGTAAATGCCATAATTTGAACTAGTGATTCCTTCACCGAAGTTCATTTTCTAAAATTTGGGCGGTGTTATTGTCACTGTAGTTATCAAATTATTGAAAGATCATCTAGGAATTTGTTGTACTTAAGAGTTTATTTGTAGTCCACCCAGTAAGATTACAGTGACACCACTGATGTTTTCAAAGCAACTAAAAATTAAACATTCATGTAAATAAAAATTCAGACAATGGAAATGAATCATTTGAGAATTAGACAAGGATGATGACGAATCTGTCAAAGCACCAACAAAAAATTACGTTTAAAATGTTTGGATCATTTGATAAGGATGGGGAAAATGAGCAACCTTAAAAATTGTGCTTCAAAAAGACCATACAGAAAAGAAAGAGGTAAAAACAAAAAACTTTACTGGAGTAGCAATGAAAAATCTGTTAATGAAACAAGTGGTGGTAAGTTTGATTTCTAAGATTAGGTCGAAATTTTAAAATTCGGAGTTGCATAAGTTGGACTTTGAACTTCGAAAAATTAAATTGGTATGGTATTATAAATGGTTGATTAGTTTTTACTGTAAACAATAATTCAGTTGAGTTTACTTTGACACAATATGTTGAAAAGATATTCAATATTCCTACACCAATAATGAAGAATTTCATCACCATATGAATTCACATATATGAATATTTAAATCTTGAGTTTTTTAATTATATACATATCTAAGTGAAGTACGAAAAGCAATTTCTATCAACTGCATGATTTCACTTTTTATTCATTTATTATCATTTGGGTTGAATAGGTATTTTACATTTGGCAAAACTAAATTTTAATATGCATGAAAACTCTAACCTACATCTGCTTACCTTTGTAAGATGCAATACCCACATTGTACAACCACAATCGTGTATGACCTTTTGAAATACTGATAATCAATATGACCAACTGCTTTTTAGCTTAATTCTTAGATGTGCTGAACTAAGAATTACATGTGAAAAGTATGTGTAACTTTGAAAATAATAACTCTGGTGTAGTTTTCGCATTATTTGTGAACTTACCGTTTTTATAGTAAAATTATATCCATAACATGGCGATTTAGGACGGAAAAATGTATTTTGATATTGGCTGATTCTTTACTGATTACCCGTTTAATCACTACATATTTCATTTATCCTAATGTGCTTAAAAGAGACTACTGCCAAAATTGCAATGACTAAAAGTTGTTTCAATTGCATGTGAATACTGTAATTTTGTATTGTTAATTGATCATACCGGTAATGCTATAATTATTATTTGATTTTTCCTCGATAAATATACACTGATCTTTAAAGGGTACAGTAGTAACAAAATAACGAGACCCTCTTCTCATCGTTGCTTGATGTAATCAGGTGCAAAATTTCAAGTTTCAAAAAGTCATGATTTGCATTTATGAACATAAGCTTGATCTTTGTGTTTATACTGAACTCATATTGTCTATGCTAGTCATTTTGCACCTGAATGTGTACATGTGGTCATAAATATTGTCCATGAGATATTTGAACTGTTTTGAGACACTGGCAATGAATCACCAACTTGGCCTATTAATTGCATAATGAAGAAATTTTTCGTCATAAGTATTGAACATATATCTCCATTTTAGTGAGTTTTACGGCCCAGACAGATATTTCAGAGTTCAACTTTATTTAGTCAGTTTATTCAGTGGACAATGTGCATTTAGTTAATCACAGATGTATTTGAGAATTGAAGGGTGTCTATTTCGTACATGGTGATTCAAAGTATAGAAACAGTATGTGCAATATGAATGATTTTTTGGAATTTTACAGTTGCCGAAAGTTTTATTGTAGTTCGACTTTGTTAGTATATCCTTAGATTTATAGCTCGTTATTAGTGAATTTGACCATAGGATAAGAATGAGCAGTCCACGAAGTTCACATATTTTGTTCAATTGGGTGTATTTTATTTACATACATTTTATTCCACGATTTAATGTTTAAAACAATCAAATATTCATGTCGCTTTTGACTCTTAGGTATATTGGTAGGTCAACATTATTTTATGACTACATTTGCACAAGGGACACTCACACTAACTGATTATGTGACTTAAATGTTTACAATAATAAAAATCAGAAAAACTATTTAGTCGTGATTATTTTGTAGTGTTGATTATCTAATTTTTATTGTAGATCATACATCAGCAATCGAACCAAATGCTCATAATTCAATTTAGATTTGAAAACCTTGAAAGAACGTCAAAATGTACCCGTCTGCATCAGGTTTATAATACAAATGAAATGAATGCAATATATGAACTATGACATATATCTATATATGTCAATAACAGTATAATCCTACTATCTATTCAGAAGGAAGCATCAACATCAGTCATACCTTTTGAACAATCTGATGATGGAAGAACTGAAATACGATATGGGTTGTGACACAATGGAATACCTAGACCAACCTCGTTTCTGTTGTTTTTCTCAGTCCATGTCTCGGTTGTTTCAGTGAATCTTGTATGATGCTTAGTGATAACATCATCTGCATAATATGTAACTGCACATTTACTTTTGAAATATGTAATTCATCAAATCCCTGGTATACTTAAAAAAAGCAGTCCAAGTATAGACCCCTGTGATACGATTTTATCATATCTAACGTAACTCTACGGACTCTATAACGTTCCATTTGCGAGTACATTATGTTATGATTGAAAAGCTCTGGATAAGTCTAAGAACAGACAACAAATTAGTGGTTTGTTATGTGTAGGGGATGTTATTACATATTCGGTGAAATCATACAGAGCTGTTTCTGTACTGCCGAGACTATAGGCATGCAATCGAAGTAAAGAACTGATTTTTCAAATTGAGTTTGAACAGCTTATCGAGCATATACCTACTGGAAATGAGACTAACTACTCGGTGAAATCATACAGAGATGTTTCTGTATTGCCGAGACGATAAGCGTGCAATCGAAGTAAAACACTAATTTTTCAAATTGAGTTCCAACAGCTTATACATGCATATACTGAAAATGAGACTAACTCCTCTATAAAAATCGAGGTATTTCATGCTTCTTTCAATATCTCAAGAAAAACTCAATGTTCCTCAGAAACATTAATGAGATAAATTAAAAAATATCGTAATTCATTGATGCATTTTTTCAGCGGATTATCGTATTTAGAGAAAATACTGTTGGCATTTAAAATATTAGATTTTTTACAAATTCAAGCAGATCGTCGTTGAAACCCTATTTTGCTTAATTTATTGTTCAAAACATGATTGGAGACGTTCAAAATATAGGTAAGTTGTCAAATGAGTAATTTCTGTTCATATTTACCGCTTCAAGTTGTCAAATTTATAATTTCTGAGCACAAAAACAATCTAAATAATGGAAAAGTGTTATTTTTCTCATCTTCACAATAAAAAACTATAACACTGGTGGGAATCGATAATCCCGCGTACTACCGATTGTAAGTTCAAAAAATCACATTGCTTTACCAACTGAGCTAATGAGTCATATACAGGGTACTGAACAAGATTATTAAGATTTCGATTTTGAAGTAGATTTCAAAATTGATATAATATATAGGGTGTTTCATTTGAAATCTCCAAGTTGATATCTATAAAATGTGGAGATGGAAATATTTTTGAAGGCTACATCACCGCATTATTTGGAAAACAATTCTTTTTTGGTTCTCCAGATATGTCTAATAGGCCATTCAATCTGGAATACCCTGTATAGGTCTTTCGGACATATATCTTATGATGCAATATTTTGTATTTGTAATAATTAATAATATTAAAGTGTTTCCATTTACGATTTTGATCTCGAAAGCTTAATATCAAAGTTTATAGTAGGTATTTCAAAATAATTATTTTAAATATATGAAGTTAGGTCAACTGCAGGCATACAACTTCAATAACATCGATAATGGTAAAATTATCGCTAGGTCGTATGAAAAATATTGCACATTACAGATTTGCTAAACAAAATCGTCAACTTACGTCAAGCTGTACTTTAATAACTTTTTGACGGACTTTCGCGAAAATGGATTCGTTCAGTGAAAGGCAAAAAGAATCGGTTGAAGCTTTAGAAGTCGAAAGAAAATTCAAACACCCCGGGTCAGAAGGAAGAACAAGGCCATTTTGGAGTTAAATTTTTTATACAACGTGTTGAACTGCACAGATGGCTGTGCAACTTGTGCAAGACAGGTCCAACCACTGAAATATTTTCCGTTACTCTTTATACAATGGTTGTAACAGTGCGGCTTTAATGTTACCTTTTGAACGGATTGACATACAAACAAGAAAATTACAACGCTTGGAGGGTATCACCAATATTACTTTTTGAAACAAAACACAGTGATTATTCGATAGATGGCGCGGGGGGCACATCAACTTAAAAAAATTTGGAGGGGGCCAATTCTCACATCGTTGAAAAGATAATTCAATTCTCTTTTCAACCATCACAAATTTTTCGAATTTCGTTAATACATTTTTTCACAATATGCATCTGAAATGTTAGGTTACTGCTCAATTATCATTTTACCAAATCCAATAAATAGTACATATCTCTCATGATTTTTGTGTCATTAAAAATAGATTAGAATGTCAAATATGCACAATCCCTCTCCTAGAATTTTTTTCAATACTCTAATAATAAACGTTTTGACCATGTTACATACTTTGTATCATTCAATTGGAGTAATAGAATTATACAAATAATTCAAGAAACTTTATTGATAAAAAATTCCATTTGAAAATTATCAGAACAACAAAATATGACTCTCATGGACAACCCATCGTTGGATGGCATGTCCCTAATTAGAATCCAAACAAAGAATAATGAGAACAGTTGAACCAAATGAACATCTAGTTTCATTCATATACAATAAATACACAAACGCAAATTTAAAAAATGTTCTACATTCCTGCTTTGCTTTAAGGCAATATCCTAAAGTGAACATTAACATTTTAAAAATACAGACTTCATCTCATAATAAAAACCTCAGAATGAGAATGATTCAAATTAAAGGTAGAAGCTTTGAGGTGTTCATTAAAATATATCATGATAATTACAATGCATTCAAATAGTTTGTCCTTTCTTTTTAAACAGAATGAAAATTCAATTGATTTATATATAATTACTTATCAATAATACATACTAAAATAATAATTAATTTTTTAAAATTACAGAATGTCTTGTTACAACAATCTCGGAAAATAATTATTTGGGGAAAATTTAAATAGGTTTTATATTTGATAGTTACAATGGGAACGGAATTCAAATACAAGTGAGAAAAAATATTTCATTTAGTATTTCTCAGAAAATTTAATTCTTTAGTATCTCTTTTAACAAAAAATAAACAATACTAACTTTGATCATCTTCTTTGTGTATGAGGATTGTTAAAAACAATTTAACGAGGCTTCCATGAGCTTTCAAAATGGAAAAAAACATTATTAACAAAAAAATCATTAGTAGAATAAATAGGAAGTCACAGCCACCTATTTTGCAGTCTTAATTGGGCTTAAGGAAAGAGATAATCACAGTTCTGATTGTTCATTTTGAGTTTGAACCAAACATTTTTATGAAGAAAATTTTCTGAGAAAGTTCAAATACATGTTTATCAATTGTTTCAAAAAACCTGCCAACATAATAATTACAATTGGTTTAAATTTTTTCCAAACACTTTGAATAGCAGAAAAATTCAACTTTTATATATATTTGTATATATAAAACAACTTACATTGATAAAAACTTTTTCCAACTGAAGATAAATTGAGGAAAAACAATCTCATATCTGATTTTGAACCTTTATTTTACCTCAAACTTTCGATCTTCCTTTGAAAATTCTTCATAGATTGTTCTATATCCTCAATATATTTTTTAAAACTAGCTTCAACCACTGCATTCTGATCTGTGGATACCTTACTAACACTTGCTACTGAATTAGAATGTCTTCTTTTACTGCCTCTAGTTTCCCTTTCATTTTCACTACGAAGACGTTCTTTAATACTAGCTAAAAAACTTTTATACGCATCTTCATTTTGGCTAGCTTCAAAAGCTCCTAAAATGTCATATAGCCTCCGTCTCTGTTTCCTACAGATTTTACACTTTCTCATAACTTCAAAAATCGTTTTAAAATTGTTAGGTGACACTCTGATTTTAGACTCTTTCAGAATTTTATAGACTACTGAACAATCATCCACATCCCTTATTCTCTGAAACTTTGAAGTTGGTTCTTCAACTGTGATGTCTAAAACGTCTGGATTTTGTCGAATTTCTTTGATTACCGCTTGGTAAAGGTTTGTTCCGATTCCCCTTCTCTGGTGTGAGGGAAGTACAAAGAACTGACTTATTCTCGCTCTGATTCGATTAGGGTAGGCCAAAAAGTTATAAACAGTACAGTATCCGACAGGAGTGACATATTGCTGCTCGGATTTAGAGTGTATTATTTCTTCAAAAACATAAAAAATCAACCATCTATGATCATCCAGACCTATGTAATTGGCTCCATCTATGAACCAAGGAATATATGTTTCATATCTTCTATGGAATTCTTGAAACCTTTCGTCAGTATTTTCACAAAGAGTAATTTTATAATTTGTGTACTTTTCTTGACTGGTGTCTCTGAATTCAGTTAAAACCTTTCCAAAAATGTTATCGTGTACCTCATTTTCTATCATTTCTAAAAATTCCTTTTCATTACTTGTGTAGTTTTCTGGTAGCCATTCATTTAAGGATTTCATAATATCATCCGGTTTGTTATTTGTTATTTCCCCTGATGCGTGAAGTTCTACATAGCATCGGGACGAATTGTGCAGATAATATAAGTTTATTGTTAATGATTGATATCCAAAAATGCTTTCACTTTCTCCAAATATCTGGTGAGCCATGGCAGGTTTGAATTCCAAAAATTTCCTCTTTTCAAAGTTCTTTTTGTCATACACAAGTTTGAATGTTACTACAGAGAGAGCATCTTTTCTGTAGGATGACATTTCTTCTTCCTCATCACAATTGCTACTAGAACAGCCACTGCTACTAGCCATCTAAAAAAAAATGATACAGATGATTATAATATTACTCGACTAGGTTATGATTAGGTAGTAGATGTGATGTATGTTAAACAACTTATATCATTTTGCATCCATAATGTTTCTCATCTTTTCTGAACACAAGTAATGGTGTTGAATATATGTTTACTTTCTTGTAAACTTGATTCTATTTTTCACACATTGTTGGCCCTAGTCGAAAATTCAGTATATCAGTAGAATCACTCTTATTCGATAAATCCTATCTTAGTTTACAAGAATTTTGTGATTGAACATTTCAACTCAAAGAAGTTTCATTTGTTGAAAGGTGTTGTTCATGTGCCAGCTTCTATAATAATTTTTAATAAGATATTACAAGACTACTTTACCAACTGTGATGTTACTAGGTTGTGACTTTATTGGCATTTCTTTTTGTTCTTCAAGTGATTTACTGTAATTCAAGGTTAATTTTAGACCACTTCAACGAAAAAAATATATATTTTTGACATTGAAGCATATTTTCTCTCTATAGGTAAATTGTAGATCAAACCATTGTTTTGTCTTCTTAATCAACAATTCAATGCCTATCAAGTCATCATTGCATTCACAGATAAAAATTTGGGGTTTGCTTTGAAAGCTTCTATTTCAGATTGCATCCAATTGAGTTTTTGAAACAAATCAACTACTTAATTCCATTTCCATGTACATCATATGCTGAGTTTCCTAAAGCTCGGTTTAAAAATGGTAGTCAACATAATCTACTTTTTTTTACCAAATAAGAAATATCCAAATTTATTAGATTCTTGAAAAAAAAACAAATAACACAGAACTAAACAGATACGTTTCTTCCCAGAAAAAAATTCAACATCTTATTTACATTCACATAAACCATATTTCTAGGTATTACCTGCTGGATGATTTTGCAGCTTCATGTTCAGGATGTGAATAAATGTTTTGGTTACTTTTAACAGTCTTTTTTTTGGTATAACAGTTTTTGCCTCCTATTCAGACCAGACGTTTTTTAATTTCTTCACAGAATGAAATAAAAGGCTTTTGACATGGAATAAATTCAATGTACACACATGATGTTACATATCAATGTGGCAAATAATGATTTCTCAACCATGAGAGTAAAATAACTGTAAGCATAAATAATTATATGGTGTTGTTTGTGACCATTTTTTGACTTCTTTGACATATGTGAACTGTTGACATTTTTATAGTACCTATCTTGGTATTATTGTACTTATGATAACCAAGTACTGATTTTTAGCACAGCATAATTATAATAGTGCGTTTTGTTCAGAAAATTTGTGTCGAAAGAATACAGCTTTTTTAAGTTGAAGTGTGACTCATTCTGATTCTTATTCTTTTTGTGTTCAACTCAGCATCATGAAACTTAATTCCCAGAGAGATAAGCCATATAATGTTTTCTACCTTGTGAGTAAAGTAATAGTTGAGTTTATCAATGTGTAGATGTATAATGCAGGTTCTCTTGAGATAGAAGCTGCGAATCAACAGAAAAAACCTGAACAGGTTTTTTTTTTCCGTTCTTTGTTGTGGAATTTTACCAACGAAGATAATCTTGAGACAATTAATTTTTGATAGCCACTATTTTTTTAAAAGACTAGTACATTGGTGGTTTGAATAAAAGCTAGCAAATACTCATACTATATAGGTTTAGCTCTCTCATAACTCAATAAAAGGAATAGGCCTGTTTCGAGACCCCATATACGTGTGAAATAACTTTATTAGTTTTTTGGTTATTGATCGGACTAATACTAACATGGTGTGAGGTTAAAAGTGAACTGCAAATTTCTTATATATAACCCATAAGACACATATTTGGGATCTAAGTTTCAAGCAAAATATACTTCCCTACACTCCTAATATTTTCTTAATCACGTTATATTTCGAAAGAAAATTTATTGAACATAATATTGTAGTTGGAACAACAGAACCTTTATACTGACGAATATTCATGTGTATTCAGTTAAAAAATATACCGATTTATGTAGGTTTTTACCTTTGTAATGTTTGATATATTTTTAATTCACTAAACACAACGGAAACAGTGAATTGAAACGTTCTCCTTCAAAAAAACAAACTAATTAACCCCAAATCCCTTACAATTACAAAATTGCAAATATACTTCCATCTTTCTCTTTCTTGGCGGGTCCGGTACTCCCTGTTCTTCTTTTTTCTTTTCTACTTCTACTTCTTTTACTATTCGCGAAATGCGTCCTGGTAGATGGCGTTCAGAATTCGCGACCTGTGCGAAGGGAGCGACACCTATAATTATTTTGTTGAACTGGTGTAATGCTGCAATGATTTGTTTTGCCATAAGAACTAGTGTATCTATTTTCTCATAATTAATCGAGTATTGGACATTAAATTGAGTTTGGTGATATTCTCCTTCATGTTCATAGTTTCAGAATATAATAACCGAAATGGCGACAGTATCAAGCAATCCAAACAATAGGCGTATATGCTCAGTGCCCCAATGCTTAATGCATCATCAATAGTACCAAACACAATTAGTGTGAAGTTATCCACGAATTTCCAGCCACAGTTCGCAAATTGTACGTGCGACGTTGCCAAACTTCCATATATTTCCTAGCCACGCTTTTTACCTATTTTCGCGTAAATCTTTGCCTTTATTGTATTATTGTGGATGATTCCTGGCAGAATAGCTCTTAATGGAGTATCCGATTCTTATAAGGCCTCAAAATAATTGCAAGTTAACATTCGAGATATTTGAAAAAACATTTCCCTCGGTATCTCACTTGTTTCTGCGTGTTCGTTGATGAATTTTTCATAGAAATCATGAGAATGACAAGAGGAACCGAGAAAAAAGTATTATGGAATATGTACCACCGTAGGGGAGACAGGAGAAATTAAATTCGTACTTTTTTTACATTTCACTCTGTATCTCACTTGTCTTTGCGTGTTCGTTGATGAATTTTTCACAGAAATTATGAGAATGACAAAAGGAACCGAGAAAAAAGTATTTTGGAATATGTACCACCGTAGGGGAGACAGGAGAAATTAAATTCGTACTTTTTTTACATTTCACTCTGTATCTCACTTGTTTTTGCGTGTTCGTTGATGAATTTTTCATAGAAATTATGAGAATGACAAGAGGAACCGAGAAAAAAATATTATCGAATATGTATCATCACCTTAGGGGAGACTGTAGAAATAAAATTCGGACTTTTTTTCACGTTTCACTCGGTGTCTCACTTGTTTCTGTGTGTTCGTTGATGAATGTTTCCTAGAAATTATGAGAATGACAAGACGAACCGAGAAAAAAGTATTATGGAATACGTACCACCGTAGGGGAGACTGGAGAAATTAAATTCGGATTTTTTTTACATTTCACTCTGTATCTCACTTGTCTTTGCGTGTTCGTTGATGAATTTTTCACAGAAATTATGAGAATGACAAAAGGAACCGAGATACAAGTATTATAGAATATGTACCACCGTAGGGGAGACAGGAGAAATTAAATTCGTACTTTTTTTACATTTCACTCTGTATCTCACTTGTTTTTGCGTGTTCGTTGATGAATTTTTCATAGAAATTATGAGAATGACAAAAAGAACCGATAAAAAAGTATTATGGAATATGTACCACCGTAGGGGAGACAGGAGAAATTAAATTCGTACTTTTTTTACATTTCACTCTGTATCTCACTTGTCTTTGCGTGTTCGTTGATGAATTTTTCACAGAAATTATGAGAATGACAAAAGGAACCGAGATACAAGTATTATAGAATATGTACCACCGTAGGGGAGACAGGAGAAATTAAATTCGTACTTTTTTTACATTTCACTCTGTATCTCACTTGTTTTTGCGTGTTCGTTGATGAATTTTTCATAGAAATGATGAGAATGACAAGAGGAACCGAGAAAAAAATATTATCGAATATGTATCATCACCTTAGGGGAGACTGTAGAAATAAAATTCGGACTTTTTTTCACGTTTCACTCGGTGTCTCACTTGTTTCTGTGTGTTCGTTGATGAATGTTTCCTAGAAATTATGAGAATGACAAGACGAACCGAGAAAAAAGTATTATGGAATATGTACCACCGTAGGGGAGACAGGAGAAATTAAATTCGTACTTTTTTTACATTTCACTCTGTATCTCACTTGTCTTTGCGTGTTCGTTGATGAATTTTTCACAGAAATTATGAGAATGACAAAAGGAACCGAGATACAAGTATTATAGAATATGTACCACCGTAGGGGAGACAGGAGAAATTAAATTCGTACTTTTTTTACATTTCACTCTGTATCTCACTTGTTTTTGCGTGTTCGTTGATGAATTTTTCATAGAAATTATGAGAATGACAAAAAGAACCGATAAAAAAGTATTATGGAATATGTACCACCGTAGGGGAGACAGGAGAAATTAAATTCGGACTTTTTTTACATTTCACTCTGTATCTTACTTGTTATTGAGTGTTCGTTGATGAATTTTTTATAGAAATGATGAGAATGACAAGAGGAACCGAGAAAAAAATATTATGGAATATGTATCACCCTAGGGGAGACTGTAGAAATAAAATTCGGACTTTTTTTCACGTTTCACTCGGTATCTCACTTGTTTCTGTGTGTTCGTTGGTGAATGTTTCCTAGAAATTATGAGAATGACAAGACGAACCGAGAAAAAAGTATTATGGAATATGTACCACCGTAGGGGAGACTGGAGAAATTAAATTCGGATTTTTTTTACATTTCACTCTGTATCTCGCTTGTTTTTGCGTGTTCGTTGATGAATTTTTCATAGAAATGATGAGAATGACAAGAGGAACCGAGAAAAAAGTATTATGGAATATGTACCATCGTAGGGGAGACAGGAGAAATTAAATTCGTACTTTTTTTACATTTCACTCTGTATCTCACTGGTCTTTGCGTGTTCGTTGATGAATTTTTCACAGAAATTATGAGAATGACAAAAGGAACCGAGAAACAAGTATTATGGAATATGTACCACCGTAGGGGAGACAGGAGAAATTAAATTCGTACTTTTTTTACATTTCACTCTGTATCTCACTTGTCTTTGCGTGTTCGTTGATGAATTTTTCACAGAAATTATGAGAATGACAAAAGGAACCGAGATACAAGTATTATGGAATATGTACCACCGTAGGGGAGACAGGAGAAATTAAATTCGTACTTTTTTTACATTTCACTCTGTATCTCACTTGTTTTTGCGTGTTCGTTGATGAATTTTTCATAGAAATTATGAGAATGACAAAAAGAACCGATAAAAAAGTATTATGGAATATGTACCACCGTAGGGGAGACAGGAGAAATTAAATTCGGACCTTTTTTACATTTCACTCTGTATCTTACTTGTTTTTGAGTGTTCGTTGATGAATTTTTCATAGAAATGATGAGAATGACAAGAGGAACCGAGAAAAAAATATTATCGAATATGTATCATCACCTTAGGGGAGACTGTAGAAATAAAATTCGGACTTTTTTTCACGTTTCACTCGGTGTCTCACTTGTTTCTGTGTGTTCGTTGATGAATGTTTCCTAGAAATTATGAGAATGACAAGACGAACCGAGAAAAAAGTATTATGGAATACGTACCACCGTAGGGGAGACTGGAGAAATTAAATTCGGATTTTTTTTTACATTTCACTCTGTATCTCGCTTGTTTTTGCGTGTTCGTTGATGAATTTTTCATAGAAATGATGAGAATGACAAGCGAAATCGAGAAAAAAGTATTATGGAATATGTACTACCGTAGGGAAGACTGGAGAAATTAAATTCGGACTTTTTTTTACATTTCACTCTTTATCTCACTTGTTTCTGTGTGTTCTTTGATGAATGTTTCATAGAAATTATGAAAATGACAAGAGGAACCGAGAAAAAAGTATTTTGGAATATGTACCACCGTAGGGGAGACTGGAGAAATTAAATTCGGATTTTTTTTTACATTTCACTCTGTATCTCGCTTGTTTTTGCGTGTTCGTTGATGAATTTTTCACAGAAATTATGAGAATGACAAGAGGAACTAAGAAAAAGGTATTATGGAATATGTACCACCGTAGGGGAGACAGGAGAAATTAAATTCGTACTTTTTTTACATTTCACTCTGTATCTCACTTGTCTTTGCGTGTTCGTTGATGAATTTTTCACAGAAATTATGAGAATGACAAAAGGAACCGAGAAACAAGTACTACGGAATATGTAACGGTACACTTATGACTTATTATCGTTCTATTCGCATCGAGAAATCACGGGAGCCATCTGAACGAGTCATTGTATAGTCTCGATAGTTCGAGCATGGTAAAAGGAATCTGCTTGCCGAGATATAAGACGCTCAACATCAGATGGCAGGCAGAGTTGTTATAGTTGCGGGGAAATAGTTAGTTCGAGAGTTCGCAAATGGACAGAATAGCAAAAGTGAAATCAATGTTTCAAATGAATTATTGTTTAGAAGAGTGTAAATAAATTATCAAATTATAGTTGAGTGCATTTTAACTATACTATATACAGTGACCGGCGGATTTTGTCCACAAATTTGAATAACGTTTATTTTCAGATTTCCACCCTCTCTATTACGAAGATTTGTAATATTAGACCTAAATATCTAAACGTCCAGATCAAGTTGAGTTTCGCACAACTGTCATCTTGAAATTGCGTTAATCGAACTTAGTGATGACAAAACCTCATTTCTTGTGGCTGTTGAGACTAAAAACGGGTCTAGGAAATTTGGGTGCGGCCAACAGGGTGCGACTAAACTCGGAGCGGCCAACTAGGTGCAACTAGGCGCAAGGGTAACTAGGCGCAAATACTACTGGACGCAAAAAAAATGAGATGACAGAAAAGTTACAATTATTGTTAGTTGAATATGCGTATTATTAGCTAATCTAACCTGACCTGACTAACCTAACGGAGACAAAATACTTCATTCCTATTTTCACGCTTACTATCAAAATATGAAATTTTGCGATAATTATGACTGTGATCTTCGGATTATAGTTGAGGCGCCCCGATGAATAGACACGGCCTCACATGATATTTCGATATTTGAAATGAGAATAATATGACGCGATCAAATGAAAAAAGTCCTTTTCTCTACAAGCTTGCAGAATCTACCCTATACCCACACATAGTTTACTTTGGGAACTATCATTTCCCCAAACGTTGAAGTTGTTTCAAGTAAGTTTTTCCCGCACTAGAGCGGGAATAGTTATTATCCTAACAAGTACGGAAAGATTACTATTCCCGCATGAGACTGCCGTAACCCGAACGACGCAAAGCGGAGTTCGAGTAAGCAGTCGAGTGCGGGATAGTACCTTTCCGTATGAGTAAGGATCAAGAATTTTTCTACAAGAGCATTGAAACATCTTATGTGATGCTCTTGAACAAACTTTCACGTGCGGGAAAAATTATTACCGCACTAGTGCGGGAAAAACTCACTTGAAGTGACATTAGCGTGCGGGAAAATTTTACCCGCACTAGTGCGGGAATATGACACCTCTCAAACTAAATTGCGTGCGGGAATAGGGCGGAACACGCACGCTTGTAGAAAAAAATGTTTCCGCACGTGAAAGTTTCTTCAACACGCGACATAATAGTATATTACATTACTAGTGCGAAAAGTGATATTTTTCACACGAGTGGGAAATATTGTGGCACGAGGCGTAAGCCGAGTGCGGCAATAACACCAGTGTGAAAAATCACTTTCGCACGAGTAATGTACACTATTATTTGTCCTACGACCATACATAATAATTTTACCAAATAATGTATAAAAATATTTTGACGTTTCACTCAAATTTTTCAAAGCCTCTGCTTCTTATATACAATAAATAACTAACAAGACGATTACAAAATTGCCTGACTAAAGTAGAGATTTGATATATGAAACTATTTAACAAAAATAAACATGAATTTTGAAAATTCCTTGCTTTATATAGATGATTCAGAATGCTTTTAAATGGATATTTGTTTAAATCAAAGAAGATGATATTGACATGTGTCCAAGAAAATCGAATGAATAGTCCGACTGAGAACCATTCTGACTATTCATTCATTAATTTTTAATAATTAATTTAAATACAAAATATTTTCTTTATGATACAATACCGTCGAGATCTAAATCATAATTAGACATCTTTTATTTTTGTTAATAATTACTAATCAAGATACACTCTAATACAATATATTTTCTTGTCATAATATGTGTCCAATAGCTCAGGACTCGACGTGACTTCTGACGAAGAGTACGCGGGTTCGATCCTCGCCAGCGGAAACATTTTTTTAAGAAGATGAAAAAAATTACACTTCTGAAGATTCGAGATTTTGTTGGTAGCATTTTTAGGAAGGATATTTTTGCTGCCTCCACGTACAATAACATACTACATACTCAAAATAACTTTTGACGTTTGACATAAATTGTTCAAAGCCTGCTTTTTATATATAATAAATATTTAGCAAGATGATTACATGATTGCCTGACAAGCTACAGGGAATTGATATATGAAACTATTCAACGAAAAGGAATATAGATTTTGAAAATTCCTTGCTTTGTTTAGATGATTCAGAATTTTTTGAAGTGGATATTTCGTCGCCTTAGTGCAAGAAGTTACTATCTAACAATCTAATGTTCAATATCATAATGAAAAAAAGTATCCGCGGGCGAGGATCGAACCCGCGTAATCTTCGTCAGAAGTCAATACGTCCCGCTGCTTTACGAACTAAATAAATAAATAAATAAAAATATATTTTCTACAATTGTGTCTGACATTTCCATAAGTATCTACAGTTCCAAACATATTCATGCCCTTCTTTCTTCGCCTCACATAGGCTGGGACGTTGGGGAATGAGATACGGACGCACATAAAGCCGCCTCCCCCTCCACCCCATTGCTGGGGAGGAGGGCGAGCGCTTGTGCCAAGTGGTGCCTAGGGCCCCCGATCAGGGGGCGCTGACAGCCTCCTCCGCTGGTGTTGACGGTAGGTCGAGCTGTGGAGCCTTGATGGGTCGTAAGTGACATAATAAACACGCCTCCTGCGAAGCTTATGCGTGTCGTTCATTGCATTCCATTGGATACTGCTATTGTCTAAGTTCGTGTGAGGATGGTTACTGCGAGCTTACCCCGGAAAAGGCTATAAGCAAAAAACCGGGTCAGCTTTACGAACTGAGCTAACGGAGCGTGCAGAAAGTTACTTTCTGCAACTGTGTGGAAAATATTTCGCACGCTTGTGATATAAGCCTCTTTCCGTGTAAAGGCTGGAACACAATGGAAGTTTTATGTTTTTGGTTTAGATTTTCATAATTTTGGATATTTTTTAACGAGACTATCGTTGCCATTATTTTTCTGCTTTGCATCTTGTTTTATTATACTACAACAAATAACATTTGCAGATCAAAATCAATTGAAATCAATCCAACTGAGTTAAAATCAACCCTAGCATATTACAGTAGTTATCATTATTATTCACATCAAATCGACCGAGCATAATCTCGTTATCACCAGTTACTTACCAGAACAACCCCGTATATTTGGGTCACTTCACAGCATCCCTAAAATCGATATCATCTGATGAGAGAGCCCGAGAAAATAGTCGCGTTGCAGTCAGCTCCGACTATCACCCGAAATGGTGAAGATGCGGCAATTATTTATTTATATTTTCGTTCATTTCGTCTTCAAAATAGTTCCGTTGTTAGCGAATCAAAGAGACTGGAGTTCGCCAAATCCGACAGAGTTCAACATCGGAGGGGTGCTCAGTAGCAATGAAAGCGAAAAATATTTTAAAGAAACTATTGATGTGAGTAGGTTTTCTATATTCTTCTAAGTCATTATTCAATTGTTTGAATATAATACATTTTATAACCCTATGTAGATTCCTAACCCCATTATTATTATTAGTAATATGCGGCGAATCTGGCTATCAGCCTAATTGCAGGTAGTTCTGTGTAATACCTTTATGCTCCCTGCTGTTAAGTTTATCTCAAAATATAAGTGGAAATTTTTTTCTGTACCCATACATGGAACCTGAGCTGTTTGATCTTCTCAATAAAAAAATTAAAAATAAGTCATTCAGTGAAGCAGACGAAGTACATGCACGACTTGCGTAAATTATACTAATGATGTATCGAATCATTTATATTTAATAGGCAATAGGATGTGTCCATTAGGAATACAGATATATAAGAATAATTTCCAGAAAGACGTAAAATCGTTGTTAATCAGCACTTCGACTGGGATACCACAAGGACCTATTCTGGGACCAATACACTTTTTAATCCTTATTATCAACGTTCATTTCATATTCTATGCTGATGACACATCAGTGATCATTTCTGATGAATCTAACACTTCTTATTATGATATAATAATGCTAACATAACTATCTGTGAAATCTCGGCATGGTTTTCCTATAACCACCTTCATTTATACAATGCAAAAATAAAACAAATGAGGCTAAAATCACACTAAAAAAGATGTGATAATCTGCAAATAACTTCTGAGGACGAGGACGTATCTTACCTGTCTCATGCATCTTGTATTAAATTTCTTGGTCTGTACATAGATAACTGTCTAATTTGGAAAACACCCTACGACTCTAGAGAGTATCTAGAGTATCGAAACTCCACTCACTGCTCCCAAGGGAGTTTCTGCCAAGTTAAAAAAAATGCCTTGATAGCCTGTCAGTTGGCTCCATCATAATCATTTTTCTGTATTGCCTGTGGCATCTTCTCAGGAAGACTGATGATGGTTCTTGACCCATTTCTTCGTATCCTGCTTAATTTCCCCAAATGGGATTCCACGGGCTGGTTCTGGTCCAATGAGAGTTGTTGCTGCCTCCGCCCTTGCTAGGGCATGCATCTGCGTTCTCATTCCCCTGGATGCTCTACGTGACCTGGTTTCCAGATGAGTTTTACCCTGTTCGGTGATCCTATAGAGGCATAGACTGACGTAATGCCTCAGTCTCTCGTATATACCAGCCCCCACCCCATTGATTGTCTTAGAGCCATCTGTTTACCAAATTTGGCCCCATGGCAGCATCGGTAGGGCCCTTGATGTGACTTCCCCATCTTGAATGATGGTGGTGAATGTTTCTTGAAAGGAATAGGTTGGGGTCATCGTTGATTCTTTTGACCTCCATTATGTTGGAATGGCCTAACAACCCATCCATTGGCCCATGCACTTTAGTCTGGAGGCTTCTATACTCGCCTGCACTATACTGTGCAGATTCAGGATCACCTTCAGGCTAATCTTCGATGTGCTAACATCGCACCAGTGACTCCCGAGCAGGGCCAGTCTTTACCAACTAACTAACCGCTTGCCTCTGGTTGTAACCGTTGTTACTCACTATTCCTAACCCTATACGGATTTTATGCAAATTTGTGATTCTGAATTTCCAATAGCTATAAAAACACTCGTAAGATTTGAAACGAAAAACGTGGGGCGTATATTTATACTATGTAATGATAGAAAGGAGTGTAGGCAGTAGGCATGTTACACCAAAGGCCCCTTCGTTGGCCCATGCTTCAGTACTCGCCTCCGTTACAATATGCAGAAAAGTGTTTTAGACCATAGCTAGAGGAACGGTGTTTTCTAGAAGTAGATCTCGAGCATTATGTAGGATGCTTCTGTGGTCAAGCTGAACGACCTCTGCCGTATTTTGCATAACCTTTTTTCTTCTTTCGATGACTCATTGCATATTTGCCAACTACATACTCCAAATCATGCGCTTTTCTTTTTCACCACCCTCAAGGGACCTTTTCCTATGGAAACAATGAATTCTGGTAAAATCAATGAGGTTTTTCTGTGTGCAATGGTTAATAGTGTGATGAAATAGACTTAACTAATTTCGCTAATTTATGTAATACCCTTCTAAACGATAACTTGAATAATTTGAAACATTTATATCACAGTAACTACTATCGTTATTCTGCGAACTCTTCAACTCTGCGACCCTGCATGCCATCTCATATTGAGCGTCTTATATACCGGTGGTAGAATTTTTTTGCCATTCTCGAACAGCCATGACTCTACGGTGACTCGTTCAGATGGCTCCCGTAGGTTCTCGACGTGGATAGAACGATAAGTCATGGATGTTCCGTTAAAAAGCGGAGGTGAGATCACCCAAGCAGGATTAGCATGCATTCCTAACAGACGTGGTCAGGTCTGGCCTCAGATTCATTTCATTGCCCCATTCCTAAAGACGTTTCATCCAGAATTGTCTTAGTTGGGTCGGGGAAGATGGTTAAAGCACACCAAAATCTTGATGCCGCTGGATCTGAATATCGTCTCCAACATGCTCACAATAACTCTCCAGTCCAGCCCATTAATCCCACAGGGCAATTATGGGGTTGCCAGGTCCACAAGATTCTGGACCAGCTACATGTTTCTCAATCTCGTAAGGCTCTTCCAGACATCTTCATATAACGGCTTATCTCGAGCTTGCTTTTTGGTAACTAGGTAGAAGATGTATCTCTGGCCAAACTTCATCTGTAGCATCTCTTCAACTTCTGGGTTCTTTTCCCGTAGTTCCTGGAGTCGACCGAACTTCTTGGAGAATACCACCTCAGGACATTTGGAGATTTTCTGCCACACAGTGGGCTAACGCGTAATTGGCGTATGGAACTTTTTGTCCATTTGAGTATAAGGACATGAACTTCTGGAACGATATTTTATCTTCCGGTAGTCTGAGGGTGCGGACTTGGTTGTGGTTTCCGGCGTAAGGGGACAACCTATTGAAATGAACAACCATGAGTTTTTCTCGTGTGGCATATATTTTCGGAAGACGTGATCGTTTATTCTCTTCATGATCGGACCTTCCCACGAGTTCCACAGCTTCGGTAATAGTCCACGGCGACGTTTAGGATTGTATAGCCTGTCTAATATCCACCAGCATTGACCTTGAGTCGTAGGGCTCCTTCATTCTGTCGCTGGCACTCTAGATGTTCTAACGGACTCGTTCATGAATATGATTCATTCTCTGACGTAATTCGCTGAAGTAGCCCTCCCCCGCGGTGTCTTGTCCTGGTGGCGTCCCAAACTTCAAGTCACAGGGAAGTCGCAGCTCTCGGCCCATAATAAAACTAGCTGGAGTTTGACCGGTTGACTCATGTACTGCGAAACGATATGCCATCAGGAACAAATGAAGGTACTGGTCCCAATCCTTCTGGTGGTCAGAGACTACCTTGGACAGGTGGTGGTTCATTGTCTTCTTCATTCTTTCTACCATTCCATCGGATTGTGGATGTAGAGCCGTGATTCTTGTCATATGGATGTCAAGCATCTGACAGATTTCTTGTTTCAGGTTTGACTCGAAATTTCTGCCTTGATCCGAATGCAGCTTCAACGGAACCAAATCGACATATCCACTCTTTTACTAAGACGTCGGCTACGGTTATGGCTTCTTGGTTGGGAAGGGCATATGCTTCGGCCACTTGCTGAAGTAGTCCATCACCACAAGGATGAACTCAATCCCATGGTCAGATTGTGGAAACGGACTAGCGATGTCAATGGTGATCCTTTCAAATGGACTGCCTACATTGTACTGGCACATTTGTGCCTTGGGTCTGGTTTGAGGTCTACTGCTGGCAACTCATACAGTGCATTTTCTGCAACAGTCCTTTTGACGTCAGTTTGGCAGTTAGCCCAGTAAAACCGTTGCCTCAGTTTCTGGAGGGTCTTCGTCACTCCCAGATGTCTCTTCTGCTTCTGGGAAATACTGTCTGATGCCTGTCTTCCCCACCATTCTCAGACTCCATCCAGACTATAACCAAACCAAGTTCTGGATCTCTCTCTTAGTCCTACAAACTGTTGCTTCTTTTGCATCTGCTCGTAGCCAATGTGTGCAGTCATCTCGAAGTCAAGTTCCTGGAGTATCTCAATCCAGCGAGCTACCTGACCCTCGAGGTTTTTTTAACTGAAGAAGCCATTTGAGAGCTGCTTGGTCAGTTCTCAACAGAAATCTTCCGCCATACACGTATTTGTAGAAACGCTCTAACTCCTTCAACAATAGCCAACAGTACCCTCCTGGTGACACATTAATTGCGCTCCGGTTTACTTAGGGTCTTACTGAAGTAGCCGATGACTATTTCCTGTCCTTCCTGGATCTAAGACAGGACAGCTCCAAGTCACGCGTTGCTGGCGTCCATTTCCAAAATGAGCTTTCCATTCGGAAGGGGATAGCTTAGAACGGGTGCGTTGATCAAGACCGTTTTCAGCTTCCTGAACGAGTCCTGGTATTCGTCAGACCACTGGAACTTTCTTCCGTGAGCTTGGTCAGTGGTTTCGCGATGTTAGCAAATCCCAGCACGTAACGGCGGTAGTATGTGCACAAACCAAGAAAACTTCGATGGTGGTGTATAACTGCTTTGATTTTCTGAGAAGCTGATTGGTTTGTTTGTCAACAAATGAATTGGATGTATACGTGCATGTCATCAGTATTTATTGAAATTTGAATCTTTCAGCACTTGAATTTTGATTCGCAATATGTTCCAAAAGGAGTGACATATTACCATACTGCCATATTGATGGATCCAAACCCAATTCGAACTGCACTCAATGTATGCAAATACCTGATTTCGAGTAAGGTGAGCATAATCAAAGGCTTTCTGATTCTGTTTTAACTATGTCAATCTTTCTTTAGGTTTATGCAGTTGTCGTTTCACATCCTCTAACAGGAGATTTGTCACCAGCAGCAGTTTCATATACGAGTGGATTTTATCACATCCCAGTTATTGGGATATCGTCCAGAGACTCTGCATTTTCAGATAAGGTAAGATGAATTCATATGAAAAAAGCTGATCCATCATCATTATCAAGCCACACTTAAAGCGATAAAACAGTATATTGTGATTCTAGTAGTAAAAGCAATACATTCCCGGACGACAATGTAAATTGTTGGCTGAGGCGATAAGCCGAGGCCAACAAGCATTGAAGTCTGGGAATGTGCTTTTACTACGAGGTACACATACTATTTTTTCTGAAATCGCAATCAGCATTATCATAAATTAAGGAATTATACTTATTGTTTGCGTGCATTCATTTACTGTCTAAAATGTATACAAGCCGTCAAAAATTTTCCTGGATCGTTTACGATACGGGAAAGTGAGCATTCTTGAACGATTTCAGAAAATGTATTTTCCCGTACAGTTTAGTGCCGAAAACGGTCCGGAAAAGTTCGTTGCTTAGCAACGGACTAAAATACTAGATTAGCGTATTTTGAGGCCTGAAGTTGCTCCGAGAAAGTGGGCATTCTTGAACGATTTCAGAAAAATAATAATAATATGAATAATCTATTCGTTCACGTTTATTCTAGTTATACAGACTAGTGCTAGGCGATTATCATTTTCCTTAATAGTCATCAAAATGCTCTATAAACAGAATTACTTTCTTGATAAGACTGAGTGGTAACTCGGATATCAGAATAATGGCTCCTTAATTATTACACCTGTGTGGTTACTCACGGATCAATAATTGGGCCAATACTTTTTCAAATAATTGATATTTATATACAAGAACAAGTATTTGTTCCTTCTAACTAGATATTCAGATAGGTATGGTAGTATAAATGTGTGTTTGCAAAATTGTGGTCAAATTTCACAGTCATGTCAAAATCTTCAACCATATTATCTTGAAATATTTTTCAGAATATTCACGTGTCATTTTTGAGGACAGTCCCGCCATATTCTCACCAAGCAGATGTCTGGGTAGACATGTTGAAATATTTCAACTACAAAAAAGTCATCTTCATACATAGTTCTGATTCAGATGGCAGAGCACTTTTGGGAAGATTTCAGACCACTTCGCAAAGCCTTGAAGAAGATGTTGATATAAAAGTTCAAGTGAGTTTTTTGTCGGTTCAAATCCACTGTTAGCTAAAAAGTGATTCACATTTTAGTTTTTCGGAAATACTAAACGTAATTATTATTGAAAACAAACAATAGATTGCGTATGTATGTATGTAAGTATACAAAAATATGCGGTAAAGGAGAAACATACTATTTATTCTCTCAGTGTATTACATCTGGTGCCTATCTTCCCTCTCACGTTATTATGATTAATATGAGATAATCCCCCATTTTTATATAATCTACCATGACAATTCAACATACTGAACACCAAACCGCTAGTTTTACACCTCGACACATGTTTGAGTCACCGATTGACCATCTCCAACGGGATATACTTATTTCAAATAAATCTAAGATACCAAGTTTCCTATTCATACCCATTAGATACCTTCCAGCGGTATCTGGGTCTTGATTACCATCTATCTTAAATTAAAATTACAATAAATCCGAACGAAGTTCAACAAGTGTGTCGGAGAGTTTCCACACTATCCCACCAAGTGGAAAATTTGAGGCGAATATCTGTCAGAAAACAACTACTTCCCCATAAGAACACTGAATTACCTCTGACATCTATTTGTGCGGTGTTCCTTCAGGAGAACACTATAGGATTGAATACCCCATCTGGTTGGGAAGGACCACCTGCATACATTACATATTTCAAGGCTGTTTCATCAGTGCCAGAATAAGTCAGAAAACATTAGTCTCTCGAATTTATGCATTTGCTTTTTCCACAGACTGTGCTGCCGACGATTGCATCTTGCTTTTGAGGCGCCTTAGAAACGTATTGTTAGAGATCGTTTGAACGAAGTTTTTCTCAATAGGTGGATTGGAATACATGGAACGATAGATCCCCCGATTTGACTCCTCTCGATTAATTCTTATGGAGTTATTCAAAACCAAAAGTAGATATATATTTCAATAAACCAGACAATTTTGCAGATTCAAGAATTAGGATAACGGATGAAATAAACTGAGGTCTTACAAAATGATATGCGAGAATTCCAAGATCACCTTGATAGATACTCTCTCATGAACACTCATAGAGTGTACCCAAAGGCATAGCCTATGTGGGTAGAGGGCGGCTATTATTATTATTTGTTCAGCTGTAGGAAAAATTATAAGGAAAGTTTACTGAAATATTTCAATTACAAAGTATTTAGAGTAAAATAAGTGAATTACTTCTAGATTCAATCGAAACTATATCTGAATTTCTATTTATTTCAGGTAGAGTCAGTTATAGAATTCGAAGCAGGATTTGACAGTTTCAGAGAGCAGCTCCTGGAGATGAAAAATGCTCAAGCAAGAGTGTACCTGATGTACGCTAGGTGAGAACTATTGTCACACAAAATATTTTATAAGTCATATTTCCTTCTAAAAGAGAAACGATTTGATATGCAAGCGATAGCAATTTAATAGGGATGAATGGAAGAGCAAGTTCTGGTTGCGCCATCTTACACTTGACTCTGAACTTGTATTCTGCCTTTTGATAGGTTTAGGTTTATAGGTCTCAACTCTTTATGTATTCAATGTATTTTGTTCACAAACCTACCAATAAAATCTATTATTTTTTAATTTTTTTCTTTTCTGTTAGGAATTATCCAGTCAGGCCCTGTCTCCGGAGCCCCGGCACTTCCGGAGGGCGCGCTGGTGTGTCATTAAACCCAGTAAACACTCCCCACGTCCGTGGGGTGAGTGATTACTGGGTCCGAGAGTCATGTGCACTGAGAAGGCGGAGTGAACCAAGAATTACGGCCTTCTGAATTCTTCCAGCTAAGTTTTCTGCCGCATCATGGCAAGCCGGTATGATTTTCAAGTTCGAGAGCAGTATGTCCACCATTCCACCAAGAACCCCTATTATCAGAACCACCATCTTGACAGGTTAGAATGGTTTGGATAAAGCCTGCGGAGTTCAAAGAATAGACCTCGATATTTTGTCCGTTTTTCCTCCTCCTTTCGGACGATATTTGTTTCGCCAGGAGCCGAGAACTCTATGACGAAAATCGTCCTACTTTCATGGTCGAGGAGGAATACATCTGGCTTATTGGCTTGTATTTGTCTGAGGAGTAGTTCCAATAAATTCGGCACTTCTCATTCTCCACAACGGATTCAATATCCCCTGGAGCGTAAGGCGTATGACGTACGAGTGTCGTAGGTGGTAGTAAAACACTCGTAGGGCCGCGTTATGCCTGTGGATATAGGCTGAGACCGCATAAGCTGGACAAGCTGACAGCAAATTCATTATGGTCTCAGCTGCCCCACGACACGCTCTGCATCTAGTGTCGGGGACCTCTATACTCATCACGGGACTACGGTAGACAAGGGTGTTGAAGACACCATCTTGGCAGGCCATTATAAATTCCTCGGTTTCCGACTTCAGCCCACTTGACCTGAGAGAAGCGAACGTCAGGTTTTATTATTATTATTATTATTAAATAATTTCCAAATAGCAACTTTTCAAAAAATTACGAAAGAAAAAGAAAATGTATAGAAAAAAACTGAAAAAGTCAGAACTGTTCCAGGGAATATGTGGAATGCTGAACATTCGAAAGACGAGGTCTACGACTCTAAACCCACAGTCCGATGGAATGGTGGAGCAAATGAATCGGACAATAAATCGTCACTTATCCAAGGTAATCTCTTACCACCGAAGAGACTGCTCGTATTATCATGGGCCGAGAGCTTCGACTTCTCTGTGATCTGAAGTTTGGAACGCCACCAGGACAAGTCACTCATCAAGGGTGATAATGGAGGTTTTCGGGCTAGTGATCTGGTTTGGTTGCACAACCCTAAACGCCGCCGTGGACTATCACCAAATTTGCAGAACTCGTGGAGGGTCCGTACAAGATCATGGATAGGATAAACGATCTCGTCTACCGAATTTATAAGCCACCATGGGTCGTTTATTATTTCAATAGGTTGGTTCCTCACCCGCTGGAAATCACACCCAGGTTCGTATCCTCAGACCACCGGAGGACGGGATGACGTCCAGAAGTTGATGTCATTGTATCCGAGAGAAGCCACGATACGTATTCAAGGTGCCTACCGATTACGCCTTAGCTCACTGCATAGCAGAAGATCTCCACAATGTCCAAAGACATCGCTGTGGTATTTTTCAAGAAGTTCGGTCGACGGGAATAGAACCCAGAAGTTGATGGGGTGCTACAGAAAAAAGGCCAGTGAAATATCTTCTATCCGGTTACCATGCAAGAAGCATTCTCGTGATGAAGCAACCTATGAAGGTATATGGAAAAGTCTCACCCAACTGGGGAACACAATGTCCGTGGACCTGGCATATCCCAAAATTGTCGAGTGTAATTGACAGGCTTGATTAGAGAACTATGAACAGTATATTGGAGGTGATATTCAGGTCCAGCAGCGTTCAGATTTTGCTGTGAAGTAACCATCTTCCACGACCGAACATGAAATGTGTGGAGTGTTACTTTCATCAAACAAAGTAACGATCCAAGATCCTGACCGCTTTTTTCATTGTTCTCAGTCGGCGTAAACAATAATTGAGTCACCATAGCGATTCGTAGAAGCGATGATTCCCATTGTTTCTCAATGCGACGGTATCGAAGTGACTGGAACGAACTATCTAGACTGGTCTGACTGGAGATCTGCGTGTGAGTATATAAGGAAACCCGTTCAGCTTAACGAACATAGTTTACAGATAGACAAAACAGAGTTGTTTTAGCGCTACTGACAAAGTGTTATAGACGGTTAAAATAAATTAGAAAAGTTACATATTACAAGTCCAAATAAATTAGTAGATTATAGTTGATTGCATTATTATTACAGTAGAATGTCGGAAGAAACTTCATCAACCATCACGAGGAGAGACCTCTGTAAGAGAAAGCTAGGCAGCAAGGAATACAACTTAAGAGGCCAGCCAAAAGATAGAATCTTGGCAAAATTTAAATATAATCAAATATCGAATAAGCAAGCAGAATTAATACCTATCGTTTTTGTCCACTATAGTTCGGTAAACTTTGTCCACATGTTTAATCCACCTCGCAAGCTTTCCATAAAAATGGCTTCTCTGCTACTGCATTTGACTGATGAACTTGATGCTGCAAAAATTAATGGTTTTTGCAGTATGGTGGAGCAGATTTTTAAAATTTCCAAAAATCGTTAAATATTGGATTCAGTAACATACAACTGATCTGGAAAGCACGAAAAAACTCAAGTTGATCTGATTCCAGCAAAATTGATGCCAAGGTGATCTTCCGAGATGCAGCTGCTTTGAACATGACAGAGGCTGGTTACGCTTGGATTGTGACTGAACAGGCTTTAGAGGCAGATAATGTACCTGAAGGCATAATTGGATTGAAACTTGTGAATGCAACCAATGAGAAGGCTCACATCAGAGATAGCATGTAAGTTATCATGTATTGATTTGAACATGATGAAAAAATTGACTGACTTCAATAAAACCACTATCAGATTAATTATTTCTGATATTTGTTTCGACTAATTGTGGATTCCCCAATGAATGTAATCCCAAGATCATTTCAGCTTTATCAAAATGTCTTACGTTTTCATATGTTCTAGATATGTATTGGCATCAGCTCTGAGAGACATGAACCAGTCCAAAGAAATAACAGAGGCTCCAAAAGACTGTGACAATTCAGGGTCCATTTGGGAAACCGGAAAAGATTTGTTCAACTTCATTAGAAAACAAGTACTTCTCAATGGCGAAACTGGTAAAGTTGCTTTCGACGATCAAGGCGATAGAATTAATGCGGAATACAACATCGTTAATATTCAGAGGAAGAAAAAGAAAGTGGTCGTTGGTAAATACTCATTCAACAGGGTAGGGATTATTAGACAGTCATATCATAAACCATTCAAAAAGCTTCATAAGACATTTATTATTTCAGGAAAGTAACAAAATGCATCTGAACTTCGACGAAAAGAGCATTTTATGGCCTGGACGGCAGAGTACAAAACCAGAAGGATTTATGATTCCAACACACCTCAAAGTTTTAACTATAGAAGAAAAGCCGTTTGTATATGTAAGAAAATTGGTTGAGCTCCAGCAAGAAGGATGTTCTGCTGAAGAAATTCCATGTCCGCACTTCAATTCATCGGAAGATTGTGAGTTTTCCTTTGTTTTCATCCAGTAGAACTCTGCTGAACTCTCCTATCGAGTAAACACTCTTAGTATTCTACAGGGGCGACTACTAGGGCCCTTGCTGATCAACAAACACATACAAAAACCTGCAACACTATGCTGACGACGTGCAGGCATTTATTTTTTTTAATATCAAACTGGTTTTTATGTTATTTTTCACATAAATCATGACACCACCTTGTTCGAAGGAATTTCTACAATTGAATCTGCCTTGTTTGTCAAATATGAGGATGAAATTTCAGAATCGCGTATGCAAATTTCCGTAAAGCACATTAAGTCAAAACTTAGTACTTCAGAAATAGCTTCTATTTCATTATATTTGTCTTATATACACTGAATGTTATAATTGAAAATTTTCAATGCAAAAACGTCGTTTATGCTGTGGTTTCTGAATACACTTCTCCTGGTTCTTTTAGAGGCTAAAGTTCCTCTGCATCATCTGCTGAGGCCGGCGCCGATATAAAAACGTGCAGCACCACATGGCCATATATCTGGGTTCATAGCTTGTTTGAAGTTATCACCATAAATTGACACTTTATAAATGACGAATAGAGATCAGGTCTCTTCGAATTTAAATTTTCACATTTGTCTTCGGGAAAATGTTTTTCAATGCGTTTTCCCAAGGTCTCTTTCGTGGTTTTTCAAACATCCTATTGACAATAAGATAGAATAGATAAAATAATTAGTTATAGTATATAAATAATTAACTCACAGTTTAAGTCGAATGGAAACATGTAATTAGGCTAACCCCTGATGTTTTCGAAAAATATGAGCCATAGTTTCTCTTGTTTAAAATGAGTTCATAATCATTCAAAAAGTCCCACGTTGGGCGCCAATTATCATTACAAGGACTAAATTGATATTGAAATAAACTTTAATTTAGATCTGAAAGGGGGACTTATATCCCTAGTGTTATCAACCAGGAATACTCTCTTTGAAGATAGGTGTACTACTTGCTGCCATGACAAAGCGTTTGGCTTTTCTCCTGTTCATACAGTCCTTATTATATCACTAAAGCAATGTTCTATACCTACGTGGAAAATACATAAAATTGAATGTTTTCAGTAACTGATGTGTACTGCTGCAAAGGTTACTGCATAGACCTACTCAAAGAACTGTCCAAGAAAATTAATTTTACGTACAGTTTATCGCTATCGCCTGATGGTCAGTTTGGTAATTACCTGATAAGGAATAGTTCCGGTAGCACCAAAAAAGAATGGACAGGCTTAATAGGTGAACTGGTTGGTGAGAGAGCGGATATGATAGTGGCCCCTTTGACCATCAATCCAGAGAGAGCGGAGTTTATCGAGTTCAGCAAACCATTCAAGTACCAAGGAATTACCATTCTCGAAAAGAAGGTTAGCGTTGTCATTTCAATATTATACTAAATGTTTTCATGAGATGTGTCATTTGAAATCATAATTGATGTATTTTATATCTGTAGGCTGCAGGCCTGTCGCATATTGAGACGGTATGCCTGAGGCAGGGCAGAACAATCTCTGTGACTCAAACGTTGAAGGAGAGTACGACGAATCTGATTCACACACCCTGTGCTGCCCTGCATCTCATGCGGTCAGTCTTACTTAGAGGTATCAAATACTTGGCTGATAGAGAAATCAACGATTTATCGAGATGTAATTGGGACATGATAGTGATCACTATATGGATCGCAGAACCAAATGTGCACCGTAGCAAGTATTCTGTTAACACTTTTTAGCCCAAAATTATTCCACTTTTCCAACTCATTACATGAAACAATACAAGAGAAATGATCTGAGGACATAGCACTGATCACATGTATTCCTAAGGATCGTCTTCCCTAGCTCGCACGATTCTCTCGGAGGGTCTAGAACATTTGGGCGCGGCCAAATGGGCGCGAGTCAACTCAGCGCGACACACTAGGCGCTGGGACAACTAGGTGCAGGGACAACTAGGCGCAAGGGCAACTAGGCGCAAATACTACTGGGCACAAAAAAATGAGATTACAGAAAAGTTACAATTATTGTTAGTTGAATATGCGTACGTTAGCTAATCTAACCTGACCGGACTAAACTAACGTAGACAGAATACTTTATTCCTATTTACACGCGTACTATCTTAATTATAGTCGTCGGATTCGTGTAAATATACCGATATTTTGAGGCGCCCCGATGAATAGACAACACAGCCTATATTAAATCCTCACATGATATTTCGATATTTGAAATGAGAATAAAATAATCAAATGCAAAAAGTCCTTTTCACCCTATACCCGCACATAGTTTACTTTGGGAATTGCAATTTCCCCAAACGTTGAAAATGTTTCGAGTAGGTTTTTCCCGCACTAGAACGGGAAAAATGTATGCGCACGCGAAAGTTTGTTCAACACGCGACATAAAATATTTTTCCTACAAGCGTGCGTGATTCACCCTATACCCGCACGCAATTTAGTTCGAGAAGTGTCACTTTCCCGCCCTAATTTTTTTTCCGCACACTTAATTTTTACGGGGCCTTGCTCATAATTATGATTAGTAGATAATTTTGTGTCTCATTGTTTTGCGATCAATCGTCTATGTGCCCAGTTGTTTTTGCGCCTAGTTTGCCGCGACGAGTTGACTTGCGCCCAGTTGGCCGCGCCCAAATGTCCTAGTACCCTCTCGGACACTTCTGAAGGGTGCTCGTAAGGATGCAGCCGGTTGACGTATGAAACAAAACATCCCATGAGTGCGCAAGTAACAAATTGGGAGATATTTTGCGATGGTTATTTCGGCTGGTAGGCAGGTAGGCATCTTCGCTTGGACTGTTTGTGTCGGAGTTCAGCAGGACATGTTAGCTTTCTTGGCGTTATTCAGCAAATTTCCTTAGCTGAATCTTTTTGACGTCCTCTAGGTTCAGTATGCTTCCTCAAAAGCTGCCTTCCATAGGTGTAACGAGGTCTCCATGCACCTACAGAAACGATCATCTATGAGCCTGATGAGTATGCCATGTGCCTGTTCAGGTGATTGTGTCCCGTTAGGAGCCCTGTCGCTAGATTAAACTCTCCTTTCCCAAGAGAGGGGATTTCCTTTTTGAGTTTTTTTCAAATGCCCGGGTATGTAGAGCTTCGATTGTCTCATGCCAGACATGTTTTTCCATGATTTCATGAACAATTTTTGTAACAGTTCTTCGATTGCAGCAACAGCTAGGCTCTTGGGAATTTCTAGGGTAGGTTCTGACTCAATCGATGGTTTGCCTGACCCCTTCTTGGCTAGCTTCCCGTTTCCGTGGACACCCGGGTGTTCTGGGAAAAGTCAGATTTATTTCCTTTCTTCGGTTTGCCAGGTTTTCCAATGCATATCCATACTCAGACAACAGCTAGGATGTGATCCTGTCCTAGCATATTGCAATTCGTCTTCGACATATATTGTTGAAATTTTCTTGGACGTAGGTGAGTATAGCATATACTTCAGCCTGGAACACTAAGGCGTAGTCGCCCAGAGGGATAGAAATTTAGACAATTCTTTCCTTAGTCCTCTCTTATACACCCCTGCTACGGACATGCCTCCTGACCTCAACCCTTCTGTGGACCCGACTATGCTGTCGGCAGGAGGCCCTTCCGATGCTATGCCATTTCATTTTTCCTCCTAGGCCATTTCTGAAATTATTTAGAACTGACAGGGTGTTGTCCCTTTCCATCAGTAGGATGGGACAGCTCTCCTGCTCTCCTGTGCCTTGTTCTAGATGAGGGAATGGTTCACCCATTGGCTTACACTTTCAAGTCTGTAGGCGGTACGCATGGCTTCATGTTCACTGTACAGGTGCAGAGGACAATCCTAGTAGAAGTTCAAGAGCTCTAGTTGGTGCCGTTCTCATAGCGCCTGTTATTCCCAGCCCTTGAACTTTGTCTAGATCATTTCTGGCCTTGCTTTTCAGCGTATCTGGCCTCTACATAATTGCTCCGTACGTTGGGCGAATAATTGCTGTGTATATCCCATAGAAACATATAATGAGTAAGTATATAATCTATATTTCTATGGTATATCCTGTGTAGGGTCTTGGGTGTCCCACGTTCTTCCGAATGTCCTTTCTGCATGACAGTATGAGCATATAGGGCCTTCTTGGTGCGATAGGCGATCTGCTCGTTCCAGGTCAGCTTGGCATATATTATAAATATAAATCTCGTATAAATTTGCGAAAAATATCTTCGCTTCCTTGGTGTATATCCTACTATCAATGATTATGGTCAGGTAACCATGAATTCATGTTCCATGGAATAATAATAAATGATTTCTTCCAGCCGTCCAGATCTTCAACTTTGGTTTCCTTCCTCCAGCCATTCAGCAATACTCTATGGATACTAGTGATGGTATCTGTTCACGTCGTGGCGTTAGTCTTGTATTTATTGGATCGATTTTCACCATTCGGGAGATTCAAACTAGCCAACACTGATGGAACTGAGGAAGATGCGCTCAATTTATCAAGTGCCATTTGGTTTGCTTGGGGTGTTTTACTCAACAGCGGGATTGGAGAAGGTATGATTCTGTGCATGACAAAACTGATGAGTTTTTTTGAGAGTATCAAGGAACAGTCAACCTGTAGTTATTGATAAATTTCATGCGTACATTAGTTTTCTGAATGTTGAATTCTAATGGGTTACATTTACATCAACTTTCCTGAAATATTTATACGGGTTGAATTATTGACAAAATTAAAAAAAGAGGCTTTATAACAGATCCTTGCATAACTCCACAACTAACGTTCAGCATAGCAATCTGACTTCGTCCTGATAAATAGCGGTTTTTGACAAATCGTAAAATATGGCAACGGCCACTTCCCTTCTATTGATTTCAGTGTAAACTGTAGGTCTGAAGTTGGTATCACTAGAACTCTTATTAATTTGAAATCCGAACTGAGCGTTACTAATGATTTCATATTTAGTAAGGAATGTTGTTAGTATGTCGTTCAGTAATTTTTCTACGATCTGAAGCTGAAGTATCGTTGAGTATTCAAGTTAGAGATTTATTTTAATCGAGTTTTTTCAGTACCAAACTGATTAATTGAAAAATCATCGAATTACTTCACAGATCTAACCACATTTTGGGACTTTTACATATCCAATTTTAAGCTATTACATTTTCTCAATTTCGATGAATTTTTTGCTCGACATACCAACTCTTCACGAGGTCAACATGAATTTGAAGCGGTTTTCTCATTTTCTTGAAGAAAAGCATATTTTAATCGGCATTCAGTAATTGAAATTTAATGGCATCATAAAGCTAGTTATATAAAACAGTTTTGTCGAAATAACAATTTTTTGATTTATCAGGAATTTTGCAGATTTAAAAAAAAAATTGTTGAAATTGAAAGTTGCAATAGACCATATACAAATATGGGTCATATATATAAAATTAAAATTGAAGCAACTTTTCTCCTTATTTTTTTTAGTTCAAACTAAGCATATTTTAAGCGATTATTTAAAACAATCCCTGTGACAGGTAGCCTCCTTTTGTACAGTATTCATCAAGGCTGTTTTATAAAATTCCTTCATACTCTCTTACCATGAGAAGTTCAAAAATTATCGGGTATGCATTGATAACTTCAAATTCAAAAAATAGAAACCACCAAAAACATGATTTTTTTGTAGCTGCTAAGGATGCTAACTCTGTTTTTCGTCCTGTATAATTGACGTTGTTTTGGTGTTTGGGGTAGTTTCTATTCATTGAATTTAATTAATAAATTGTTACATAATCACAAACTCATATCTATAACTCGATGGAATGAAAAATTCTGTTCTAGTTTTATCTCTTCTATATATTTAAATTTTTCATTATCAGGAACCCCAAGGAGCTTCTCAGCCAGAGTGTTGGGAATGGTTTGGGCAGGATTTGCAATGATAATCGTTGCATCGTATACAGCCAATTTGGCTGCGTTTCTTGTGTTGGAGAGGCCAAAAACCAAACTGACTGGCATTAATGATGCAAGGGTATGTTTTTAGTTAGTACTAGTAGTAATAAAACGCCGTGTTATAATACATTTCAAAACGAAACCGGTACCTGCTGCGCAAAAAATGCGTTGCTAGAAAAACCGGCATTAATAAGTGTAATATTTAATATTTTGCAATATGAATTTCCAAATCATCGATACTATTGATTATGTCAAAAACAACCATTCGTCATGGCTCCTTTCAACTTATTGCCTTGTGAAATGTTCCCAGAAATAAACATCATGCAGAAACTCACGAAATCCATCAATTCCTACTTCCTCTCCCTTGGTTCCCAGAGTGTTCTTAAAATATCACACGATTTTTCTCTTCATGGGAACCAAAAATTAAAAAAATTAAGCAGTAAAGTGACTGACAAATTTATATAATACAGTTACTAGCAACGAAACACGGCGTTGCTCAGGTTAAGATACATCGCATGTTTAATGGTATAAAAAATATATAAAGATACATTTTTTAACATAGATATTATAGATTTCTCTGCATTTCGGTTTATATACCATCAGACACCGAAATGTCTGGTGTTAGAACACTCCACAATATTCAAATAGTTTTTTCTTTTTCACCAAAATTTCTAGTATTAGAACAGTCTAGAACATTCAAATACTTTGTTCTTTTTCACTTGTGAAAATCACTTGAATTTTTTTGTAACTGTTTAATCGTGATTCCAATTGATCTTAACTCGACTGCAATCACGATTGAACTGACAAAAAGTCACTGAATTTCGGTTATTATACCATCAGACACAGAAATTTCCAGTACCAGATCACTTTAGAATATTTAGATGTACATCACTTCGATTTGGTTCTTTTAGATCAATAATATCAATATTTAGAACTTTCTCGAACATTTTAAATCGTTTATAATAAAATGCACTCATTTCAGAATTTTCTAGACCATTCTAGAAATTTCTAGAACTTTCTCGAACATTTGAAATCGCTTATAATAAATTGCACTCATTTAAGAATGTTCTAGAACTTTATCGAACATTCTAAATCGATCATAATCAATTGCACTTATTTGGAACTTTCCAGATTATTCGGAAAATTTCTAGAACGTTTCATCTAAAAAAAAATTGAAAAAATTACCATACTTTTGAGTGCAGAAGCTTGAAAGTAGTGTTGAAATATAAGTAATCTGCTAAGCTAATGTCGTGAAAACTATGACTAAATCTACATTATTGAATATTTTCAGCTTCGGAATACAATGGAAAATTTAACCTGCGCCACAGTGAAAGGATCTGCCGTCGATATGTACTTTAGAAGACAGGTTGAATTATCAAATATGTATAGAACCATGGAAGCAAACAACTATGACACTGCGGAGTCGGCCATCAACGACGTCAAACAGGGGTAACAAAATCTTAGTCCATCAAACACCAATATTTCATAGGTAACAATAAACATAAACTTCGTAAGAAAACCAATGAAAAAACTGGTGATATAAATTGAATTTCTTTGAATTGTTTCCACTATCTTTGGACCAATCACAAAAAATAGCCAAAGAATGCAAACTTTCACGAAAGTTGTGTTTTAGTGTTCAATAGAACTATTGAAAGTTTTGTCCTAGTACAATATTGGCATTGGCAACATTGTTAAAAATATAAATTAGAAACAATTGTAGTTATTTCGTACAGAAAAAAATGCCAATTAGTCGCAAAATGGCGAGAACAAAGAAAATATCATTGTTTATCTTTCTCCAATTCTGCGGCCATGTTAGGGCTTCGCTTGACCAAGAGAATAGTCTTGGTCTTGTCTTGATCTTGACAAGACCAAGACTAAGACCAAGACCAAGATCAAGACTTAATGAATCTTCCCAAGACCAAGACTTGACTTTCGAGACCAAGGCCAAGATCAAACTCTCCCCCAAGAGTATTAATCTTGGTCTTGGTCTCGAAAGAAAAATAGTGAGTAGATTTAAATCTACTCAATATTAATAAAATTTTGATGGAAAATGTTTTGGTATTTTATTTCAATTATTTATTTTTCGTATGGAAGGTTTAAATTTTGTTACATTTTTCAAAATCTGTATTGCAGTGTCACAGTTTACAACAAATAGGTGTATTTTGTAATGTCGCAGTGGTTAATAAGTATTGCAATTTCTTGGGGATTCCGATTCCACCCCTCTGCCGCAACCGCATCTCACTGCTTATCACACAATAATCCATTGTAACATGGTCAATAAAAACCTAATTAACATTCCAACCATTTTGAATCTTTTTTCTGGCCTATCGGGCGTCGACCTGTGTGCTGCGTGGGTCTAATTTACTCTTTATTTAAGATTTCTTAAAAATTATATTATGATGGTGAAATGAGGAATTTATTTCGCTAACTTTACCCGTACAAATTGATAACTGTTAAATACTTAGAAATACGAAATACTTAGAAATACGAAATACCTATTATTATATTCATATAAACTGTTGGACAAATGAATTGAATAATTCAAATTTCTAGACAAATTTTGATTCAAGACCAAGACTATTAAGATCAAGACCAAGGCTGAGCCAGTCTCGTCTTGGTCTTGAAACATCCAGACCAATACCAAGACCAAGACTACATTAATTTTTTCAGTGTTCCAATAAAAATCAACAATAATTATATATGTAAAAATCAAATGTATTTAGTTTCAGAATGCATCTGGTAACGTTAAATTATTTTTGTTTTTTCATATTAAATAAAACGAACTGAATCTGACATCCTTTTTTCTCACCTTGATGATACCCCACTGATAAACGTAACTATTAATTCAAAGGCATTTGACCTTGGACAAAAGAAAATTCGCCTGGGGTGCTCTTCTATTTTCTGTCACTCCCGCGCCACGAATCACCCCCCTCCAATAGAACAAAGCTGTATACGCGCCTGTTTAGTTACAAATTTCCAATAACTCATGCCTCCCCCCTGAAAAAGTCCCTAGATCCGCCAGTGTCTCGCGAAGCCCTAGACCATGTCTGTTTCGCATTTTTTCTTTACATTTTTCCAGCTTTATCAGAGTGCGAAATTTTTTGTAGTTTCCCCCCCTATTTTTTACTTTCAATGTTAAATTGATTGGCCTATTTTTTGAAATTGATGTTAGTTTTCTTGTTAGATGATTTTTTTCCATAATTGGCATTTTTCATCTTTTCTAAATAGAGTGTCCTTACCCATGCAAAATATTTCATGACTTAATTATTAATGAAAAATAAAAAATTCCAAAGTGGCAAAAATACAGGAGATGCAACGTTGTTTCTTCTTATTTTAGAAAAATATATGGTAAATAGTGGCAGCTGCTGTTTTTTGCGATTTTTAGGAAGATTTTGATAGTGTGAATGATTGAATACTTTTGCAGTTCTTATAGAAACATTTTATTGTCCTATCACTTATGTACTGTCAGTTGTATTTGGGTTGGAAGTGAAAATTATTCCAATTTTAGGAAACTAATGGCTTTTATTTGGGACAGTTCTCGCTTGGAGTTTGAAGCTGCTCAAGATTGTGAACTTGTTACTGCCGGAGAACTATTCGGTCGCTCTGGTTATGGTATCGGCTTACAAAAAGGATCGCCTTGGTCCGATGATGTTACGTTGGCAATACTCGATTTTCATGAAAGTAAGTAATTTATTATTTATTACGTTACAGGAATTTTGCCCTCCTTGTAAAATTCCCGACTTTTATTTTTTGGGATATCTGGGGGGGCCTTCTCTGCTGTCACTTCTTCCTCTCTCGATGGGTAAGCTTGATCAGCTCTGTGATGTAGTGTGGTAGGGGTTCGTGGTCCTCTTTCACGACCTTCTTCCTGTTGGTGACATCCCTGGCTGTTTGTATGTCCTCGATCAGTTTCAGAGTCTCACTCTTGATTTTCCCTTGTGTTATGCTTGGGTTGATGGTTATCTTTGTGTTCAGAACTCGCCTGTACTCTGACCCACTATATTTTCAAAATATATGAAGAAGTGAGATGTGTTGACTGATAATATAAATATAGTTCACCAATATATATGACTCAATTTATTTCACTTTTCCCAGGTGGGTTCATGGAAAGCTTGGACAACAAATGGATATTACAAGGAAATTTCCAGCAATGTGAACAATTCGAAAAAACACCGAACACGCTAGGATTGAAAAATATGGCTGGTGTATTCATCCTGGTTGGAGCTGGTATCATTGGAGGCATTGGACTGATTGTGATAGAGATGGCATACAAGAAGCATCAAATTAAAAAGCAAAAGAGAATGGAATTGGCAAGACATGCTGCTGACAAATGGCGAGGTGCTGTCGAGGTAGGAGTTCGTCATTCCAAAACAACCAATATATTTTTCATCGAAGCGTGTTTGAAACTTCTTTATTATTGCTATTTTAAACTTTCAATATTTAATCACTATATTCATGAAAATTCATTGATTTTTCAATTATCACTCGATAACTGAAAATGTTATCTTCGTTTTGAGACTATGATACTCGGAGGACAAGTAGAAAAAATATTTTTCAATTTCAGAAGCGAAAATCCCTAAGATCGTCATCCACGGCCCAACGTAGAATAAAATCCAACGGCGTAAACGAGGCAGTGACCATTTCTCACGTTTTCGATAAGTTTCAACGAATAGGCCAGTTCTATGGACCAGAAAGAACTTGGCCTGGGGACTCGGATATCAGACAAAGAAGACTGGACGATGTAGGAGGAGTTCAACCCGTTCCTAGATATTTGCCGGCATATACTCAAGATGTTTCTCACCTCATCGTTTAAATTAAATGCGATATCCAGTTTGTGAACTTTGAGGCTACGTGCGGACAACTAGTAATACCATACTCTTAAAAAAAATCAGCAAAATCCACCTTACTCAATACAGAAACTGTCTTGTTTAATACCGGGGTGTGTATCAATTCGAACAAAGTTCGAAAATATGTGCTGGATATTACTTATCACGATAGTGAAGCGATTCCACCAAGTTGACGTTGTTTAAAAAAAAAATGTTTAAAATTGTTTTTTCCGTTAACCAGCTGTCATCTCCCTACGAACGACAGCCCTCAGAAGTCTAAACTTGTGCGGGCTAAGGATTAATGAGGTCTTACCTTTTAACGTGCGATTCCTAGCACGAGACCAGTGACCATGCTGGGAATCGAACCCACGTCCCTCTGATTGATAGACAAGCGCTCTACCATCATGACCACTGCGGCCCATTGAACAACATCTGACAGATATTTGTGCAACGTTCTTCCAAGAAGGCCCAATTGCAAGTGCGTGTCTTGTAATTCAACAGTAGATTATCCTTCATTTGGCTGGGAATGACCACCTGCATGTTCGAGGTTTTGCCTCTCATCAGTGCCAGGGTAGGTCGAACAACATTATAATCGACCTGTCCCTGCCGAAGGAATAATAAGACAGCAGGCACACTGAGCAACCATGACCGACCGTCCAACTACGACCAAGATTTCCAAAACGTGTATTCTTATCGGATAACTCACACTGAATGATCGTCTTCAACCGGTTTTTGGAAGACCATGTTTAAAATTGCAATCTGCTGAAAATGTTGGTCGATCAGTGTGAGTTTGAAAGTTTTTATTGACCCCTTTCAATTTTTGGTCGTTGCTGGACGGTCGCGGACGGTCGATGCTAGTCGGTCAGTGTGATTCCCAGCTTATAAACTGTTCAACTAATATTTCCTTACGGATGAAGCTGCGACCCACAACTAAGTTGGTCGCAGTGCCATCCGCATGGAAAATCAAGAACTACACTGCTCGAAAATCATAGACTTCAGGAAGAGTTAATTGCATCAATTCAAACAAAGTCTGTGAAATAGAGAGTTGCCATTGAAATCATGTTAAACCTTTCCGTTCTATGAAGACATTAACACTTAGAAACGGAACATAGGAGATTCAACACAAGTGAACAAAAAACGAGCAAGTATATTGCGATTGCACCTATCTTCTTGCCCTGCTTGCGATATGGAGCGGCCTAGACATTTCATCAGCACAAAGCTAAATTAACCAAATAATATTAATACTCACTTACTAACACTCGTAGAGTATACCTAAAGGCCTATAGCCTTTGCAGGTAGTGAACGACTAATAATTTTATTCGTCATTGCGACTTACTGATTTTTGGTGGTTTATTCACTTTTCAGCTGTGGGAAAACCCGGACAATCTACAGCACTACACCGGGGGTAGTCGGCACGCTTTCCAAGCAAGCATGAAACGTAGGAATTGGCATCTACGAAACTCACATCACGCTTTCTCTACAAGGCATGCGGCCCTCTAACAATTCCGAGTCACAAAATCTAAAAAATTCATTATTATCAATTTTAGATGAAATACAGCACACTTTCACGGACATATGAATAAATAAAAGATATATTGAAACGCTACAACCACAGGGTGGGGGCTAGGTTCGGGTTTTAACCGCTTCCAGGGTAAGAGGCTTCAGTCCTGCCCCTGCCCTACTGTCTCCAGAGAGGGGCAAAGTCGTCCCACATCTGTCCGAAAACAGACCCCACGTTGTTATGTTGGCCATAACAACGTGTGGTTGTTTGATCTCAGCTTGGCTGTTTCCCTGCCTCTTTCAAGTTATGCAGGAGTGTTACGTGGGCTGTTTTCTAGCATCAGATCACTGGCATTAGATGGATAGAATCATCTGCTCAATTCAGTTTCTGATCCTGGTGATGTCCCTGGTCAGGAGGCTTCCAAAGATGTGTTGTCTGTAACATCTATTAGCGACCTCATTCACGTATTCAGTAACGATACGAAGTACTTAATTTTGCATTCTCTCAAGACACACAATCTGGTACGCGGGGAGGCTACAGGCGTCGTAGGTCATCAATGGCCTGATGACCTGTTTACAAGTCAACGTTTTGTTTTCCCTCAACAGCTTGGAACTCCTCGCTATCAACAGTTATGTCCATTTTACTGCACCCGCAGTATTCAATTTCCATGCTGACGTGTTTAGTAAACATCAATTTCCCGTCCAATTGTACCCTTCAGTACCGCACAGACCCTGCCTCCTCGATCCGGGTTCCCAGAGCCATAACCCCTCCCCCCTTATCTCCACGTTAGTACGTTTTCTCTCAGTGAAGTTTATGCATGAGCTCTGTTTTTTCCGGATTTACCATTATTTTGTTACTCGCCAGGTACGGCACGACCTGCCCATCCAGGTGCGAAGCCACACGGGCAGCAGCGACATTGCTTTCGCCCGCCTGGGCGGAAAGGTCACGAATCGGTTGCACTGCTAGCAGAAATTTCAGCGGCCGATAACTAGACCGCTGAGCTACCAGCCACCCCTAATAGACCGAGTGATGTGATGATTCGTTTAGGGAAGAGATGGTCCCATAGTTGTATTGCAGTGTATTGACCTACTAGTCTAGTCAACAAGTGCCATTTAGACCAACTTTTTTCAGCAGTCTCCGAAAATTATGATTGAGGTGTCATTCGATTCGGAATGACATCCAGATGATTTTTGAAAAAAATGAAGTTACGCATGAAAAAATTGTAAAAGTTATTAACAATTAACTAAAAAAAAAAAAATGGCTTTAGTATTTTGTAAATATCTCAAAAACTAATTAAAATTTTTTAAATCTAAAAAAAGATTCAAAAAGAGGAGGAAATTTCCTAAAACAAAAGCTCAATTCCCGGAATTGTAGCATCAATATTTATAATTTTCCCAGAGGGATGAAAATACGGCCGAAAACGGGTACTCTGGCTCGGGCAAGCCACACCCACTTTGGACACTTTAACAATAAAAATTATTTTAAAATACTAAATATGAAAATAAAAAATTGGAAAAATTCAGGCACTAACTGAATAGATTAATGAACAATAATCCGCTTGAAAAAAATTTTTATCACAATTTTTCAATTAGTTAATTAATAGTTAATTAATAATTTTTTTCTGCTTGAACATGAACATTGCAAGTGTGATAATTGTTAAACTATAAATTTAAGATTTTTTTCCTCTTTTGGAGCAATTCTTGAAAGGCTTCAGAATAGAACCCCGTTGGAAAAATTAAAAAGTTTTTATTTTTCAGTTTTTTATTAACAATTTTCGTTGTTGCAAAATTAAATACTTAAATTAATCATTGAAAAAAAAATTTTTTTTTAAATATTATCAATAATCCGTTTTTATGTTATCAGGAACTACATAGAAATAATTTTTTTAAATTTTTATCTCTAATTGTTTAAAAAATTGTTATAAACAAATGCGTTGTTTATAAGATAATTGAAAATTTTTTTATGGAATTTCAATCTTTGATACAAATAATGATTTTTAAAAGAAAAATTGTTCCTTAAAAAAAATTTTTTATTGCTTGAAAACGCATTTGTTAATTAACAATTATTTTCTCCCGCTTCTAATTAATATTAAGGAACCATTTTTTTTTTTTTAAATCATTATTTGTCTTTCTTTCTGATATAAAAAAAAAATTCCATTTTATTTAATTTTTCATTGTTTATGCAATAAACAATTTGTTATAAACAAATAAATGTTTACCTTATATTTTTTTTTCTATTCTAATTTCTGTCACAAAAGCAGACATGATTTTTTTTCTTTTTTAAAATTTTTTTTATTATTTTTTATTTAATTTTTAAATATAAGTTCTCTCTAACTTCGTCATTCTTACCTGGTCTTCATCCTTAAAATTATTATAATTTACAAACTAATGGAGATACGATGAAAATACTTAGGACTTATTTATTCTCCATTACATAAAAAACAAATTTAGCAGAAAAGTTTAGTTGTTACTTATTTATTTATTGAATTTATAGCAATTGTTGTTGAAAAATACTTAGGGAAAAATTTTTTTTTTGTTTTAATGCTTAAAAATCTTATCAACTATTAAAAATATGACTACTTCATTCAAGTATCTTATCAATTATTGTTCATTACTCAACATTTTTACCTTTTATATGTTAATATCACTTTATTATACTTCAAATTCTGAATATTACCATGTAAACAAAAAATTTTTAATAAAAAACTGAAAAATAAAAACTTTTTAATTTTTCCAACGGGGTTCTATTCTGAAGCCTTTCAAGAATTGCTCCAAAAGAGGAAAAAAATCTTAAATTTATAGTTTAACAATTATCACACTTGCAATGTTCATGTTCAAGCAGAAAAAAATTATTAATTAACTATTGATTAACTAATTGAAAAATTGTGATAAAAATTTTTTTCAAGCGGATTATTGTTCATTAATCTATTCAGTTAGTGCCTGAATTTTTCCAATTTTTTATTTTCATATTTAGTATTTTAAAATAATTTTTATTGTTAAAGTGTCCAAAGTGGGTGTGGCTTGCCCGAGCCAGAGTACCCGTTTTCGGCCGTATTTTCATCCCTCTGGGAAAATTATAAATATTGATGCTACAATTCCGGGAATTGAGCTTTTTTTTAGGAAATTTCCTCCTCTTTTTGAATCTTTTTTTAGATTTAAAAAATTTTAATTAGTTTTTGAGATATTTACAAAATACTAAAGCCATCTTTTTTTTTTTAGTTAATTGTTAATAACTTTTACAATATTTTCATGCGGAACTTCATTTTTTTCAAAAATCATCTGGATGTCATTCCGAATCGAATGACACCTCAATCATAATTTTCGGAGACTGCTGAAAAAAGTTGGTCTAAATGGCACTTGTTGACTAGACTATACCTGTGCACTGATGAGAGGCAAAACTTCGAAGCTGGTGTGAATAAAAACAAAATTATACTAGTTGGTTAATTAACACTTACAGTTCCTAGTGTCCTTTGCAATGAAAAATATACCATTAGTATATTCTGTTTGATATCTCGTCGTGGTATCAGTGAGACGAGCCCAATAGCACATCAAACAAATATTTGAATTCTCAGGAAGATGCAGAGTGAAATACCGTTTAACTTTCATAAGAATTTCTTTTGCCAGTCAGACCAGTCTCTAGAATGTACGGTGTTTTTCCACATACATCGATACCACTACATCGAGAAGCAATTAGAATCGTCGCTTCTACGAATCGCGATGGTGACTCAGTCATTGTTAACGCCAAGCGATATCAAAACAAGAAGCGGTCAGATCTGGCTCTTGGAACGTTACACTATGAATGCGAGGCGCTAAATCGGAAGAGATATCTTGTGTTCGGGACACTTCGGGGAGATTCCAAAATCCTAAGAATAAACCGCCAGTTGAATCGGCACCTTGTACACGTATTGGCGGGTTGGAATAAAATACATGAAGGGAAGGGGAAGCATGAAAAATCCTCGCTTTCGAAGTCGAAATGACACACGTACCCTATACAGAAAAACTATCCACCCGAATAGTAAGTGTATAGGTACAATGTGCTGTTCGTAAGTTGAGAGTGTACGCAACGTTGATTTGTTAAAAAATATGGAGTTATGTATTACTAGTTTCAACGCATAGCGCACTTCTTTCTACTTTATTCATGTCACTAACATACTTATTATTCTTGATGTACTTTGAGAATTTTTCATTAGGGATATTTTCTTCCTCTGAATGTTAATTCGTTAGAAATAGGTTGTTAGTTTTGAAACACAATAAAAATATATAAATTGTTTGCCATTAACATGTTTTATTTACTTTTAATGACATTTTCAAATGATCAAATGGCATTATGTTCAGAAGGTGTTTATTAGGTTCTCTAATGTCCTAAAATTTGGTGCAATAATTATGGTATTGAAGTTATATTGGGATCTTCATCGCTAGTTTCGAGTGCTTTTTCACGTTGATTCGCGGGTGCGCCGGCTAGCGCGTTCACGAAGTATCAAACATATTGAAGTAATATCCAAGTGTTCATGTACGAAACGCACGTGCATTATAAGTAGCGGGCAAGCTAGCGACCAAAGCGTGCGGCGCGCTCGCGACATTATCAAACGCGTGAGTTGTTTGTGTGTGTTCACGTCGAATTAGCGGCGGAGCGCGCGATTCACTCGCGACTTCAGGTAAGTTCAACCAGTTTGAACTTGTCGCTAGAAACGATAGCACGTTTTCATCATGTCTTTCAATACAGAAGAGTTAATTGGTGATTTTAAACCTCTTACAACAAGTCGCAAACGCCTAGCGGTCAATGTGAACAAGACTCGTCACGTCTACCGCACCCGCCACCGCGCCCGCGCATTCCTACGTGAACAAGCACCTAGTCTTTCAACTTGCTGGGATGTAGGATTGTTCAGGAACAATTTACGTTTTTGATGCTTTCGTCAGGATGTTTTCTGGAGCTCAAGGGGGTTCAAGTGACATTCTGGACCGTTTGTACCTAGTAGAGTTGTTTGTATGAGGGGGTTTGCATGTCTCTCTACATGAATGTCTGGGCTGAATGTTCCCACGCTGCTGGAGCATACATGATGACCGACTTGATCATCATGAGTATTAACTTGTTCTCAAGTTTGAGGTTACTTTTTCTATCAAGAAGCGGGTAAAGCAACCTTACTCTAGTGGTAAATTTCTATTTGATCTCGAGTAGGTATGTGCGGACCCAGATGGGCCTGCGGTCTAGGGTTAGTCCGAAGTTACTTGGCCTTTGGCTGCCATGGAGTAGTCTACAGGCAATAGAGATAGTTTCGTGTGGGTGGATCCTTCTTCCCAGTTGGATTTTATCCGCGTTTATTCTTATTGTTCAGTCTAGGAACCGGTCCAGATTGACCACTGCTGTCTCCAATAACCCTCATATCCCGATTCATAGAGTTCGCAGGTAGTGCCGAGTCATCGGCATTCAGGGATATCTTGCGTGCGCTGTTCTAGGTATGTGGCTGGTGTACACTAAGTACAAGGTGGGCGATTGGACGGCCCCTTGTGGTACACCAGCTTGGATTCATCTCGTATCCAAGAGAGATTCTCCAACTAGTACTCGGAAAGTTCTCTCCCCTAGGAAAGAACCTATCCATCTCATCAGACCTCTGGGATATTTTTGGTCGGAAATTGGTCATTGGATTGTGTGAGAACATTCAGGCAGAGGAATAGAATACCCATTGTGTGGTGTTGTCGATTTTGACACTCTTTATTCATTTACGGTAATTTTAAAATATCATGAATATCTTAGTACCGATTTGGTTGGAATTTGGCATATATTCCCCCTTACATCAGTTAGGAACCGTAGTTAGAAAACACCCTGTAGATGATTAACAGAGTACATTGATGATGAGAATGATCTTATAGGACGAAACTGCAGTAACATCAGTATTACAAATATGTGGTACCTACAAAAACATATGTAGTCTTATTTTTCATAATTCATCAACGAAGCGTGTTTATTAGTAGTAGTAGAGATTTTCGTAGTTTTTTTGCAAGTTTCACTATTGCACCCTTTCGAAAAAATATTCCAATTTTGAAATTTTAACCTTCGAGACATTTGCGATTTACCATATTGCGCCAAATAATAACTATGTTAATCGTCCACGAGGTTGAATTGATCTATTTAACAGTCTGATGAGAAACAGTAATGAATTCCTTTCGATTTTATGGTATGTATGTAACATACATACATAAATAATTATGCTGTAGATTCCATTTAATCTGTTCACACGCCATTACAGCTTTATTTCTCTCATTGCCCTACTTATCAAAAGTGTTTATTCTAGCCGAAATATTTCAATGTCATAAATGCTTAAAGGAGGGGGCTTGGGGGCCATGCCCCCCCTAGAGTTATACATAAGTAGTTGATATTAGTTCATCAACCAGTCTAGATATGCAACCAAACCTTGACTGATTTTCATCAAGAAGAAAATACACAATCAAATTTATTCATATTTTTCGTATTGAATGTTTTCTCAAACATCTCAAATTAATACGTTTTTGAATTTCATAGGAGTCATTCATTATCCAATACAACTACGAAACAGAAATATTCTTCTATGCAGTGCGAATATTTGGAAAGAACAGGCGGCCAAATCAAAGGGTGGCAAACCATATCACGATAGAGGAAAAATAATTTCCTTCCCCCTCTGAAAAACTCCCTACATCTGCCAGTGCCCTAGGCTAGGATATATCAGGGCTTCGGAAAAAATACCTATCTGCCCGGAATATTTTTGAAGGAAAACATTCTTTCTTCTTGACTGCTATAGGAATATATATCGAGTCGATTTGATAAAGTCATGCTTTTAAAAATACAAGTGTGTGTATATGAATTGAATGAAAGGAATTAATTCAAAACAAAAAAATAACTGGAGTTATAGACGGCAATTGATGGCAAACATCTGCTTTTTAAGCGGGCGCACAACCGTAACATGTTACCAACATGGTGAGGTTCATTGACCTTTCTATTATTCTGAAAATGGGTAAAGAAACTGATTCAGATGTTTTTTATAATGAATAAGTGATTAGATTTTAGAAGAAAATGCATAAAAAGCTTTAACCCAAAAGGTTACAACAGTAATACTATAAATATTGGCATTTTGCCATTTTTTCAAGAAGGGTGACTCATCAAATATTGAAAATGCCAAAAAGTTAAATTACTATTTCTACTAAACAACCCCATTTAGACAAAAGACTTACAACAGCATCACCATAAACATTAGCATTAAAATGTTTTTATTATGTTTGTGGCTTTATGGATGGCTAAACTTACATACTTGAGTAAAATTACATTTATGGAATCGATAGTATAAAAACTTAATTGATATGTGATGTATTATTTTCATTTATCAGCAAGTACAAAACTTTCTAATAAGTAGTAGAAACATACCAAATATGCACCGTAGAGAAAGACATTTCACTTAATTTGAAGAACCAAACGCTTATAAATAATCAACAAATAGAAAAAATAACTTGCTCAAAAATTGATAGTGAATTAATTGTATTCAAAGTTGTTATTTGAGTCCAATGCTATCGATGAGAGACTTCACTTTATCGATGTAGAGTTCTTTAGCTTCATCCTGAGACAATCCTTTTCTTCCATTCCATGCGTCCCATTTCGCCTTTCCCTTCAAATCTAACAAACCGGGACGAGCTGAAATAATAATGATAATAATTAATGATGATACCTTCAAACTGACATGATTGAAACTAGGCTAAAATTATTTGCTTTCATTATACTTTCAATGAGTTGGTTTGATCAGGATCGTAAGATTTTGTGCCAATTCTTATGATCAATGGGTAGAAAACAAAATGGCATAGAACTAATGTGATCTATGAATTCAATCAACTCTATATCACCGAAAAACATTACATGTTCATTAATTATAAAAAAATCAAATTATAAACTTAAGGTAATAATGTGAATGGGATCAATGAAACTCAAACGAATTCGGTACATCCAGATAAATCATGTATTCATATTCATTTTCTCATTTATATCAACAAATGGCAATTTGCATACAAACAGATATTAAAAAAACTGAGCTAAAATGTTATAATAGTATTGTTTATCTGGTGTTGAAATTGAAAAAAGTGGATTACTTTAATGCTTCAATGAATACCGAATCGAAGGTTCCCAATCAAATGGATGAAACAATACATTCTCAGTTTATTAAAGTAAAGTACGAATTATACTTGGGTACGGATTTTTGGCAATTTTTTCAAAAATTTTGCATATTATTGTAGGATTCGATGGGACAAACTATACATTGAACATTGCAGAATCACAGGATGATTTCGGAAAAGAGGTACAAGAATTTCTAGTTAATTCAATGAACAAACGCGAATTATCGAAAATTTCAATTTTTTTGGATGGATTTACACCATCACCGATTAAAATTGACAAATTTCATTGCCTGAAACTAATTTTTATAGTTTATAATTCTTTTAGTGTAATAAGAATAATTAATGAAATTCAGGAATTGAAGTAAATAGGTATAAACTTTCAAATCCATCTCCAAGGTATTGTACGAACTGTCCCTATAATTGGTGTTTGTTTGAAGGAAGCATCTAATGAACTCTAGAAAAATAAAATAAAATATCAAAGTATTTGCCCAAAACCAACGATATCTGTAATGGGTACCATATCTTTTACCTTCACAACGAAAAGTTTTACTGGTGTAACAAATTATTTGCAATTGAAGTATGTTTCGAATTGTAATAGAAATATCTAATCCATAATATTCAGATCAGTCTAGTAAAAGAAGTTGATTTCTATACAAAATTCAGATGTATTACGCATTTTAGGAGGCTCTGAAGTTGGGGTTTTATTATTATTTTATTTATTTTACATTCCCAATTTGAGGCATCCATTGGAACCATCAGCTTTGAAGTCAGAATCCATCTTAATAAAAAGTCTGGGGCTGGGAAATTTTAGGAGCCTTAGAGTTGGCATTCTTTTATATTCTAATGTATTTTTTTAATGAGTTTGAGATATCTGTTGAAATTCTCAGCTGAATTAGAAGTTATTCAGGGAATGCATGACAACTCAAACTTAAAATACTGGCTTGTTTTTGCCTGAGGGTGGTGAATGAGTAGTTCTAATAGATTCAGCACTTCTAATTCTCCACAACGGACTCAATATCCCCCGGAGCATAAGGCAACACCGGTGTCTCGTTTACACTGTACGAGTGTCGTTGATGGTAGTACAAAACTCGTAGGGCAGCGTTATGCCTGCGGATATAAGCTGAGACCGCATAAGATGGACAGGTTGACAGCAATTGCATTATTGTCTCAACTGCCCCATGGCAAGCTCTGCATCTAGTGTCAGAGACCTCTATACCCATTACGCGACTAAGGTAGACGAGGGTGTTGACGATACCATGCTGGTAGGCCATTATGAATCCCTCGGTTTCCGACTTATGTCCACTTGACCTGAGGAATGCGAAGGTCAGGTTTCTGGATGAGCCAAGGTCTTCAATGTTCAAAGACCCCATGCATTGGCTTTTCCTTATGTAGCTGTAGGAGACTCTCACTCCCCGCAGCTTTGACGTGGGCTTTTTGCTGAACGGGTTCCAACTCGGTGACAGAGTTTGGGTTCGCCCGTTCATTGTCGAATACGAAACCGAGTTACTGCCTTGAAAATAAATGCTCCAATCCCTGCTTTTTCATGATCGCATACTAAGCAGAGAAGGGGATCTGAACTCCCGATGACATAACAGGCTACATCCATTACCATTCTGTTATGTAGACAGACGATTTGTGGTGCAACATCCTATGAAGATGCATCATTTTGCTAGTTTTAACATCAGGGAGTTTTCGAGCCCATTTTATCACACCAAAGAAATAAATCAGAATCAGAACGGCAAGCATATTAGTCGCAGAAACTTTTTTCTTCCCCGACAGTTCTGATGACAAAATCGGTAGGAGTTTATGCTGATACTTGCCACGAACGATTTTCAACAGTGGTTACCTCTTGGATGTGGCGTTGTTCCACCCACAGGTAAATATACTTTTTTCCGGCATCCAGATGATGTAGGATGCTTCCATCTACGAGCTGAACATCATCTCCTTATTCCTCGCATCTTCCTCTGCGATGAACCGTGGAACATTTGTCGATCCCAAACTCCATTTCGATAGCATGCGTATACTCTCGCACCACCCTCAAGGTCTAATAAAGATCCTTTTGCCTAGAGACATATAGCCCAAGGTGACCTTATGCCTCCGGACAATGGCAATAGGGAGATGCAGAAGAGAAGAGGGCTGAGGGAGTCTCCCTGAAACACCTCCCTTCTAAATATAAACTGCTCGTTTTGGACTCTGACTTGACCAGATGTTATGGAGAAGCGAGTCCTCCAGAGCGGCATCAACTATTCAATGCATCTCACTATTTGATTGGGCTCATACGATATTGTGTCAAACGCCTTGCGGTGATCGAACCAGGCCGTTTATCAAAGGTTATGCTTATACTGCACGGGGTCCTGCATGATGCATCTGTCGATCAGCAGGTTCTCCTTATATTCAAGCATGTTATCGCTCAGTAGTTCTTGGGATCAGAAAAATCTTCGTTTTTGGAGATTAGCACGGTTCGCCTCTCGACAAACCATCCGGAATCCCCATCTAGCCCATCAGGGCCTGGAGCAGCGAAGTTCTTCGAGCCTTTGCGAGGCCCGTCGAATTTCTTCCGGGGATATCGGATTGGGTAGTTCATTAAACTCATTTTTATTATTATCATTTTAATATGTACCTATTGAGTCTATTGTCATTGTTTTCATCTATTCGAAATGTGAGCAATTTTACTATTTTTCTTTCTTGATTTTTCTCATAATCAATTTCACGTGATCATGTACAAGTTTTTAACTTATTTCGTTATGTTTCCATGAGAAAGTTATTGCTTTTTTTTATTACTTATTGACTCATTATAGTTGTCCTTTCTAACAATAATCCGGATAAATAAATAACATTATTGAAAACTAATAGTGAGCAAACATTACTGAAAACGAACAAAAATACCTAATGCATTAGATAAAGTGTGGTCGAATGAAAACTCAACAAACAAATTTTTTATTTTAAAGAGAAATCTTTGTAGGTAGCTTGTAAATATCTGAATTTTTTTTTTAATGTTCATATCAATTTAAAAATCGGTTTACCACTCCAATCTCTTCCAATTCAACCTTTAGGGATGTTCACTCTAGTGCTCTATTTTGAAAATAATAAAAATATACATCCACGTTAACAACATCAAATATAATGTAACGATTTCGAGTCCGGCCCCGAGACCGGCCCTGATCTAATTAATTATGCACCCTCGTTCAACTACAACAGCATATCTGATGGCGTACGGATCGCCGAGAACAAGCTGGAATAAATCGATCAATTCGATACTATTCGAAGAGCCATCTAGATGAAATGTTCTATACTCCTGAATAATCGAGAGTCGTGAATGGAAACTGCTTGGGAGTATATAAGCGGGACAGTCAGAATTCAGAGTTAGTTACAGTTCCAGAGTTAGCGGATAGAGACTGACACCGTAGAAATAAATTAGTGAAGTAAATGTTTGGTGAATACTTGTTGTAAATAGTGTTATAAATAAATTAGGAAAATTAGTTAGTGCAGTTTCACTACATTTGTTGACAGAAGTCGGATGTTTAAAATAAATACGTGTTGAAAGTGTTCACCGTTTAAAAACTGAGACGTTTATCGCACCTAATAGACAGTTATAGTGACCCGTTGAACATTTGAGTGCGAAGTGGACAGTTTTGCGCGTCGCGGGACAATAAACTGAAAACTGTGTGTGAAATAAATAATATACTGATATCTCGGCAAAGACAATAAGAGACAAAATGTTTCCGAGAAGAGTTCACCTAGTTGACCTTAAAGTTAGTGAATTAAAGCAAGAGTTAGAGGAGCGTGAGTTAGAAACAACTGGAAAGAAGGCCGTACTCCAGAAAAGACTTGCAGATGGACTGATTGAAGAAGGAGAAGACCCCGAAACGTTCTTATTCGAAGTTTCTGGAATTGATTTAAGTTCCATAATGAATAAACTCGACGAGACCACGAAATCCTTGGAAGATAAATTTCTCGAAAATTCGAATAGATTGGAGGATAAACTTCAACAAAATTCGGTAAGTCTTGAAGATAAATTTCTACAAAATTAAAGAGTCTGGAGGAAAAGCTTCTAGAAAATTCTGTCAGCCTGAAAGAAGAACTTCTAGAAATTTCGAATACTCTGAAAGAAGAACTTTCGAAAAATCTAGAAGAAAAGATTCAAGAAAATTCTGTCAGCCTGAAAGAAGAACTCCTAGAAAATTCGAATTGTCTAAAAGAGGAACTTCAAGAAAATGTGAAGAGCCTGGAAGAAAAGCTTCACGAAAATTCGAAAAATTTAGAAGTGAAGCTTCTAGAAAGCTCGGAGAATTTGAGAGAAGAGCTTCTAGAAAATTCGAGAAGCTTGAAAGAAGAAGTTTGCAGTGTGGCAAATCGGTTGGAAGAAAGAATGGGAACGGTTGAAACAGAGATGGAGAAAATCAATGATGAAATGGAAGATGAAATGAAAAAAATTAAGGAAACTCTCCACGATGAGATAAAGGAAAGATTTAGTGAGCTAGAAAAGCGAATGGATTCTGTGCACATTCCTGAAATTTCCAACAGAAATTCAATTCAACTTGGAGGAAGTTCGAAAAGACATCAAAGATTTCAAGGTCAGTACGGAACCAGGAAAGCTCTCATTGAAACCGCCTCAGTTCGACGGAAATACTCCATGGTCAAACTACCACCGACAATTCGAAGCTGCTGCCAAAGCAAATGGATGGAATGCTGGGGAAAAAGCTTTAGCATTGACACTGGCATTGCGTGGCGAAGCAACAAATATTTTACAAACGCTCACCGCCCAACAACAGGAAGACTATGAACAGCTGGTAAAACACTTGGAACTTCGCTATGGCCAAGCCCACCTTGAACACGTATATCACTCACAGCTGAAGAATAGATGCCAGAAATCAAGCGAATCGTTGCAAGAATTTGAAGCAGATATTGTACGCTTGGTTCGTCTTGCGTACCCAGCTACACCGGAAAATGTAATGGAGCGACTAGCGGTCCAGGCATTTTTGGATGGACTTCGTGACCAGGAAACCCGGCAAGCCCTAACACTAGCTCGCCCCGCACATCTCGTGGATGCATTGGCACGCGCTCTGGAATTCGAAGCAGCAAAGCAATCCTGCAAAAGCCAGAGCAGAGTCCGGATGATCGAGGAAGACCGACAGGAGCCTACTAATATAGAAGCTGTGATGCGAAAAGTGCTGAAGGAAGTTGTGCCTGAGAGAAGACTGATACGATGCCGAACTTGTAGAGAACTTGGGCACGTGCGTAGCAAATGTCCAACACTGAAAAAATCGACATCAACGATGAAGGTCAAGAAGGAGCAATCGTCAGCCCGTATCCAACGAGCCCCAGTTAACAATGCATATGTCGCTGTACTTCAAAGACAAGACAAGACGGTCTCATCAACAACGAGCCTCGCATCATGCTGCTTGATACAGATGCGACTAGGACAATCCTTGGACCTACATTTGCCAAAACACCGGCAAGAATTGAATCGTCGAATTGGAAGCTACGCACAGCAACTGGAGAGCCGGCAACTGTATATGGTGAACTTCCAATAGAACTGACTTTGGGCAGCACTACAGTGAAACACCGGGCTCTAGTAGCGGATATCGAGGACGAGGTAATAATTGGAATGGACATCATGAATTCGAGCTGAATTTTAAAGACGGCGTCCTTCGTGTGAACGGAGAAGAGCTGGTACTTCATGGGAGAAATGAAGAAATGGTTCGAGTTCTGCTGGCTGAAGACGTAAGCGTACCGGAGAGGGCTGAAACCATTTTGGAGGCTCGCCTGGATGGAGATGCGAGCAGTGGAAACGTGGTGATGTTCGAGCCCAAGCTCCATGATGAGAAAATTGGTCGAGGAATCGCACTAGGGAAGACCTTGTTGCGAGTTGATAAATTTGTGCCGGTAAGGGTAATGAATGTCCTTTATTACCCTGTGACTTTGAAGAAAGGAACAATTCTGGGGCACTGCTCGTCAATTTCCTCTGTGATAAGGAGTGTACGCGGCACTGTTAGTCGAGCCAGTAACATGCCAGCAGAATTGGAGAAGTTGGTTGCTATCTCGTCCAAGGACATGGGGCCAGCACAGAAGCCTAAACTGAGAGAACTAGTCAGGAAGTATCAGGACATCTTCGATACCGGAGTAAGCAGAGGCGGTAGAACAAAGGTGGTTCAGCACAAGATAGATACTGGAAATGCCCGACCAATCAGGCAATCAGTCAGAAGACTTCCTCTCGCCAAAAAGGAGGAGGCTGACAAAATTGTCTGCGACATGGAGAAAGACGGAGTCATCGAGCCATCCGACAGCCCCTGGTCCTCTCCAGTCGTGTTGGTGAAGAAGAAAGATGGATCAACACGGTTTTGCGTAGACTACCGTCAACTAAACAACGTAACGAAAAAGGACAGCTACCCTCTCCCAAGGATAGACGACACGCTAGACACGCTGGCTGGATCTACGATTTTCTCGACCTTAGATTTGAAGAGCGGATACTGGCAGGTAGAAATGGCCCAGGAAGATCGAGAAAAGACAGCTTTTACCATCGGCTCCGGATTATGGCAATTTACAGTTATGCCATTCGGCCTCTGCAATGCTCTAGCCACGTTCGAAAGATTGATGGAGACGGTTTTGAAAGGATTATCATGGAAGACGTGTCTGGTGTATCTCGACGACATTATTGTGGTTGGCATATTGTTCGAGGACCATGTAAAAAACTTGGAAGAGGTATTTCAGCGACTGAGAAGCTCCGGACTGAAACTGAGCCCTAAGAAATGTTATCTGTTTCAAAAAGAAGTACGTTATCTCGGCCACGTTGTCTCTGGGAAAGGAGTGGCAGTAGATGAGCAGAAGATCAAAGCTTTTAAGGAATGGCCCGTTCCGAAAGACATTCACCAGCTTCGAAGTTTTCTTGGCTTGTGCACTTACTATCGTCAATACGTGCTGGGATTTGCTAACATCGCAAAACCACTGACCAGACTCACGGAAGGACAAACAAAGTTCCAGTGGTCAGATGAATGCCAAGATTCATTCAGGAAGTTGAAAGGAGCTTTAATCAACGCATCAATCCTGAGCTACCCCCTTCCAGACGGAAAATTCATTTTGGACACGGACGCCAGTAACGTGGGACTTGGAGCTGTCCTGTCTCAGATCCAAGAAGGACAATAGAAGGTCATCGGTTACTTCAGTAAGACCCTCAGTAAACCGGAGCGGAATTACTGTGTCACCAGGCGGGAACTGTTGGCTGTTGTCAAGGGAGTTGAGCACTTCTACAAGTACGTGTATGGACGAAGATTCCTACTGAGAACTGACCATGCAGCTCTCAAATGGCTCCTACAGTTTAAGAATCCAGAGGGTCAAGTGGCACACTGGATTGAGAGGCTCCAGGAAATCGACTTTGAGATCGAACATCGGGCGGGGACCAGCCATAAGAATGCGGATGCCCTATCGCGAAGACCATGTCCAGACGACTGTTCGCACTGCCGACGAACAGAGGAAAAGGAGTCGACACTCTGCAGAACCACGGCGGTCGATGATAACTGGAATGACCACAAGATCCAGAAAGACCAAGAGAAAGATCCAGATCTTGGTTTAGTCATCGGCTGGAAGAAGAGTGAGCGAAGACCGTCGTGGCAGGAAATAGACAGTTGTTCTCCAGTCGTTAAAACTTACTGGGCCCAATGGAACTCTTTCACCTTAGACAATGGAGTCTTGAAGCGTGTGTTGGAGTCGGAGGATGGCGGGGAAGAAAGACGTCAGGTAGTAGTTCCCAGGAGCAGAAGACAGGAAGTGCTCCGAGAAATCCATGATGGGGTCACCGGAGGACATCTGGGAGTGACGAAGACCCTCCAGTTAGGCAACGGTTCTACTGGGCCAATTGTCAAGCTGACGTCAAGGACTGGTGCAAAAAATGTGCTGTATGCGCTGCCAGTAATGGGCCTCGAACAAGACCTAAGGCCCCGATGCGCCAGTACAATGTGGGCAGCCCATTCGAAAGGATCGCGATTTACATCGCTGGCCCGTTTCCACAATCTGAACAAGGGAACAAGTACATCCTTGTGGCGATGGATTACTTCAGCAAGTGGGCCGAAGCCTATGCCCTGCCCAACCAAGAAGCCATCACCGTTGCCGACGTCTTGGTGAAGGAGTGGATTTGTCGATTCGGTGTCCCGTTAGAGCTGCATTCGGATCAAGGCAGGAATTTCGAGTCAAACCTGTTCCAGGAGATGTGTCAGATGCAGAACATCCGGAAAACGAGGACCACAGCTCTACATCCGCAGTCCGATGGAATGGTGGAGCGGATGAATAAGACGATAAACCGCCACCTGTCCAAGGTAGTCTCTGACCACCAGAAGGATTGGGACCAGTACCTCCATATGTTCCTGATGGCGTATCGTTCCGCAGTTCACGAGTCAACCGGCCAAACCCCTGCTAGTGTTATTATGGGCCGAGAGCTGCGACTTCCATGTGACCTGAAGTTTGGGACGCCACCAGGACAAGACACTGCGGGAGATGACTACGTCAGCAAACTGCGACAGAGAATGGACGACATCCATGAACGGGTCCGTTTGAACATCCAGAGTGCCAGCAACAGAATGAAGGAGACCTACGACATCAAGGCGGATGCTGGTGGATATCAGACAGGTGACCTTGTCTGGCTATACAACCCTAAACGTCGCCGTGGACTATCACCGAAACTTCGGAACTCGTGGGAAGGTCCATATAACATCATGAAAAGAATAAACGACCTCGTCTACCGCATATATAAGCCACCACGAGGAAAACCTAGGGTAGTCCACTTCAATAGGTTGTCTCCTTACGCCGAAAACCACGATCAAGTCCGCACAGTCAGATCACCGGAGGACGAAATGACGTTTCAGAGGTTCATGTCTCTGTACTCGAACGGACAGAAAGTTCAATATGGGGTAACCCGAGAGGAGTCACGAGATCTTGTCAAGGTGTCTGATGATTTCGCGTTAGCTCACTGTGTGGCAGAAGATCTCCAAATGTCCAGAGGTATTGCAGTAGTTTTCTCCAAGAAGTTCGGTCGAATCCAGGAACTGAGAGAACAGAACCCGGAAGTTGAAGGGGTGTTACAGCTGAGCAAAGGCCAGAGAAACATCTACTATCTGGTCACCAAGAAGCGTTCTCGAGATAAGCCGTCTTATGAAGATGTTTGGAAGAGTCTTACGAGATTGAGAGACACGATGCTGGACCAGAATATTGTAGACCTGGCAATCCCAAAATTGGCCTGTGGGCTTGATGGGCTGGACTGGAGAGTTATAAGAAGCATGTTGGAGACAATATTCAGATCCAGCGGCATCAACATTCTGGTGTGCTGCAACCATCTTCCTCGACCCAAATTGAAGACTGTGGAGTGCTACTTCCATCGAACGTCCAGGTGCAGATATGGAGAATCTTGCAGATATCTTCACAGTCCAAGAATGACGTTTCGGGGCGAAACGTCTTTGAGAAGGGGCAATGTAACGATTTCGAGTCCGGCCCCGAGACCAGCCCTGATCTAATTAATTATACACCCTCGTTCAACTACAACAGCATATCTGATGGCGTACGGATCGCCGAGAACAAGCTGGAATAAATCGATCAATTCGATACTATTCGAAGAGCCATCTAGATGAAATGTTCTATATTCCTGAATAATCGAGAGTCGTGAATGGAAACTGCTAGGGAGTATATATGCGGGACAGTCAGAATTCAGAGTTTGTTACAGTTCCAGAGTTAGCGGATAGAGACTGACACCGTAGAAATAAATTAGTGAAGTAAATGTTTAGTGAATAATTGTTGTAAATAGTGTTATAAATAAATTAGGAAAATTAGTTAGTGCAGTTTTACTACAATAACTACACTTTTATTTTATGGCCCAATAGAAAAACTATTTTTCTAATTCTTCGTGGATATTAAATTATATTTCTCAAAAATATGTGGAAATATCCTTACTTTGAAGGAACAAGTTTGCAAGAGCTCTCTGAGAAAAATAGCAAATAGCCTACTTCAAATGAGGAACTAACTGCAAACCGGTTTCGGAATGTATGTTCCCCATCAGTGCAGCCTAGTTAATCAAGGTTGTTAACACGCAGGGTATCGCTACCCGAGTTGAATATTGCAACCTAGGTTATCTTCAGAGTTTTCCCCGATATTTCCACATTTACAAATAAATTCAATTTTAACTCATCCTTACATGTATTCACGTCTCCGATGCTACCTTGTTTGAAGAGTCCATAAATTTCCAGTAAATCTTGATCTGAAGGTTTGTTTTTTAAGTTTTTGACATCTTCAGCTGCCTTTTGAAAGTTCTGAAAAATCATTCACAATACAGTTAGTTAAATTTTTTGTCTTATGTAACTATCTACTTGATTTTACATTAATCGAATTATTCAACTAAACGCTGTATTGGAAAATATAATAATTATAATAAATATATTTCAACAAAATCTGTGTAACCATATGTTAATACAAACAATAATATTTCTAGTTACTGAAAAAAATATATATTCCGACCTTTCGCTAATTAAAAGCTCTCGACATCATCGAGTAGTCTTTGGTCATGTTCTTCTCTGATTCGTTTTAAAATTATATCTGAACAGAATTGGCAAATTGGAATTGGTAAAATATAGTACATACCTCGTCCAGCGACATCCTTATCTGAAACAAAAGAAGAGGTTTAGTTTCGACCAGATTAGAATAAACCTCAGAAAATGGGATGGACGCCTATGCTGTGACCATCGACATCACCTTAAACTATATTGCTAATGGTCATATTCCCTCTACCCGAAAAATTCATTCCAATTGAATTTACGAAAACGTGCAGAAGGCTCAAAACTGTCATTTGAGACGTTGTTTCATGGCAACGGCCATTTTGATTGGTTGGGACTCCGCAAGGACCCCAACTGCGCATGAGCTTAAGGCTCACTGAACTTTTCGTATATGGGATTAGCGGTCTAGTTTAAGGTTATGTCGATGAGAACAAATATTTTTCCCCTTCACCACACAAATATTCACATTCCAAGATAAACATTCAGATAACCAAGTTATCTTCATCATCAGAATTTTTTTTTTACTATTTTACATTGAACCTAAATCATTTCTTCATTAACTATTTGCGAAAAAATGAATTTAAAATTAAAATTGAAAATTCAGTGTGTTGTTCATTACCAAGCTCAGCGTCAGATGATACAGCTCACAACTGTCTAAGAACTACAAATATGGTCGTAGCACAAAAACTATCTAGTCTGTAAGTAGATATAAAATTCAACTGTGATCTCAAATTATATCTACGTATAAATATATTGGATCCATGTGTTTCTAAAAATGGAATAGATCACTGTTTTTTTTTTGACGAACATAAATACGAGAGCTGACATAACTATGTAGCATGAAATAATGAGATGTTTATACAAATTTCCTTCACAAGTTTTATATTTATTCCAAAACCCTGAATAAAGCACAGCCAAAAATTTTTATAAGTTCGTATAACGAGCCGTAGGCGAGTTATGGAACCTCGTAAATGCAAAAAACAGGCGTTATATTCGAGTTATTATACATGATTTCATCTAATGCTTTGGGTTTTTGATATAAAATTGAAAATACTACCGTTTTGAAAGCAAACGTCAAATTTTTATTGTTTAGCAGTGACAGTGACATTAACAGTGAGTTTATAACAGCCAATGAGATAAAATAAGGAATAAGATAAGAAATAAGACACAGTGTTGAACCCGATTATACAGATGAATTAAATTAAATAAGAAGTAAGAATCAATCAATAAAATCACGGATTTTTGGCAGAGATATTCATGTCTGCTGTCAATGATATCAACAGTTTTATCAGCACATGCGCATTTGTATTTCCATACTAAATAAAATAAGAAATGGAAAGTTGGCCAACTCTTATTTCATTGCTTATTTCTTATTCAATTCTAGTTGTTGTATAAATGTTCCCAATTTTTGTACTGTAACGATTTCGAGACCGGCCCTGATCATCCAATTAATGATGCACACTCGAAATGTAAACAAGCTCTCCGCTGATAAACACGTAGATGAGGCGCGAACGTTTCAGGAAGGAGAAGCTTCGAGAGAGAGCCATCTAGATAAATCGTTCTATTCTCCTGAAGAATCAAGAACTGTAAATGCGACTATATAACCGCTGGATGACAGAGGGCAGAGTAGTCAGAGTTCAGAGTTAGTTACAGTTCCAGAGTTCGCAGATAAGAGACTGACACAGTAGAAATAAATATTTTAGTTGAATAATTGTTTCAAATAGTGTTTTAAATAAATTGAATAAATTAGTTAGTGCAGTTTTACTTCAGTACATTCTTATCTAATTTCTATTTTTATCTTATTTGCTATATTTCAAACCCACAGTAAACAAAATTATGTCAATCAATCGCAATACCTACCAAGAAATATTTGAACAAATATTAGGATGTCAGGGTGCATAGTGACAATTGCAATTGTTGAAGTGACTATTACTGTAAAACCGTAATCAGATAATTTTCAGGAATTTATTAAATATCTATTCAATTATTGATGAAGAAAGTGATTTCAGAGATACTTATGATATTACCACAGAACTTCTATCAGTAATGTTCAGGCTACCTACTATACGGAAATAATATGATGCATCAGTTGATGGTTGGTGTTCTCAGAAAAAAAAATCTAAGGTACCGAATCCGTCATTCTTACGTATTTGGGTGAAAAATCGAAAACTATGAAGTCGTCAACCCTGTGGTTAAAGTTTTCTATGTCAAAATCAACTTTAACTGTTCATCGGGCTCCGCCTTAAAAATTTAAAAAAATCTTGATTTTCATCATTATCATTAATTTTCCAATTTTTCAACTTTCTTATTCGTCTACATGAATTTCCAATTAAAACTGAATAATTTAAAAAGTCAACTATCTGAATGAAAATGCAAAAATTCACTTTTAGATTTTTTCTCTCTAATTAGGATCTTTTCACAATAGACAGATAGATAGATTTTATTGAAGTTTTCAATTCAAACAGTTAAAAAACTAAGTCATATAAAATAACGATAAAAAAATTGACGTTACATAACATAAAATGAGTACAATACAAAATACAAATATCTACTGAAATACAATATGCAATAAATATATACACATGTATAAATATCACAGTCATTGACGTAAGAATGAAAATTCCATTCAGCTAAAATAAAGTTATTTCTCCAAGATTTCTTTTAATGAATATGGCTTGAATCTGTATATTTTATTTCAACATAGTCAAGATATCTTACCTATTCCCTCCCCATTCCAGTATTCCATATTTTTGAAAATGGTAAAGGTGCCGGTTTTAGTGTATCGATTTTCAAGTGACCTTTCAAAACTCTAATTGAGGTACTTGATAGTTTTTTTTAGAGATTTTCAATATGTAACTCATAATTTTGTATCTAAATAGATTCCTAACAATTTTGTATTAGTTGACAAGTATAATTTCTCGTTTCCGAGCTCAACATACTCCGGAATGGTAATATTATTGTGACAGATTCAAAAATTAGGCAGTCTGTTTTAGAGGTGTTCAATAATTACTTGTTAGTACTAAAATATGCAGATACTGTAGAAATGTTTAAGACTGAGTCCTCCAAAGTAAGGTGTCTGTTGACGGTTGAAATGATATTGGAATCATCTGCATAACTCACAACTGTAGTACTTGAGTTTAAAAAAATTCTGAGAAATCATTAATATATACAATGAAGTGTCAAGGACCCAGCACACTTCCCTGAGGTACGCCTTTTTCGATTTCAGTAAAACCCGAGAGAAACTCAGCATTTTGTTGCCTAATACATACATACTGGTTCCTGTTACTTGATGAGTTCGATTTTAAGAGATCTAAGGCATTTCCTCTGATTCCATAATTGAAAAATTTTCGAAGCAAAATGGAGTAATCAACACAGTCAAATGTCTTACTGATATCGAGGAAAATATCACATGCACAAGAGTCCTGTTCAATTGAGTGTTGAATCTCATCTACAAACTTGAACAAAGCCGACTCAGTACTTTTTCCTTTAAGAAAGCCATGCTAGAAATCATTGAGCAAACCATATGCCTTCAAGAAATCACTTCGAAAAAGCGAATAGCAAACTAATTAGTCTGTAGTTAGTCATGTCATTTTGTTCACCTTTTTTATAAAGATGGACGGATACCGGATATTAGGCAATAATTGAAAATGTGGCATAGAACTGGTGATAAAAATGGATTACATATTTTTAAATTTTTGATGGTACTTATATTATATATTCCACTGCTCATTTTATTTTTCAGTTTGCAGCTTGTTAGAGTTATTTCCTTTTCGCTTACCGGATACAGAAATATTGAATTGAATGAGAAATAAAAGTATTAAAAAAGAATGAGAAAATTACCTTATCTAATCTAAGCTGGGAAATTAAAACAAATGAAGAGTTCTTGGAACCTCTGCAAGCAGATGATGAATCTTCTGAAATTATAGACACATTTTCATACGTGGAGTTGAGACAATTCAATTAAGTTCGAAACAATAATAACAGAACCCTTGATCTGATATTATCTATAACAAAAATCTTATAAAGAACCTACAGCACAAACAAAATCCTCTGGTTCCAGAGAATTTTCACCACCCATCCATGGAATGTTTTCTTGACTTCAAATTGAATAAAAGGTTGGCTCGAGACAAGTTCGTTTACAATTTCAAAAAAGCTTATTATGATAACATCAATCATTCTTTATCACTTTTAAATTGGGATCAACCTTTCAAAGATAAAGATGTCAACGAATCAGTTGATGTTTTCATAAAAGAAATAAAAAATACAGTAGAAGAGTTTGTTCCTAGCTATAAAATTAAAGGTAATTAGGTATCCTGTTTACTTCAAGGCTGACACCATCAAAACTATAGTAAAGAAAAACAAAATTCATGAAAATTTCAAATCTACGAATAATCTAGAGCACTGCAATAATTCTGCCAATCTCAGACGACAATCGGAACAACTCATTAGCCGGAACTTTCAAACGTATGTTCGAAATATTGAAAATGAAATAAAACACGATACAAAAAAATTCTAGAAATTTGTTTCCAATAGGAAAAAAACTGACACTGCTATACCACAAACTATGCATTACGAAGATGCAATGGCTCAGGGCGGACGAGCCGGTAGTATGGTCTATTTGCTGAATTTTTTAGTAGTGTATTTGTCGAAAATAATACTGATGCTCCAAATTTGACTGAAAATTGTATACCAGTTAATTTTAGCCAATCAGATGCCTGCATTTTGACATGTTGCTATATGACAATAACCTAATTTCTTCGGAAATTTCCCTGCGTAGAGAAAAATTAATAAGTGGAAATTTCCCTCTGGCTTGACAGCTGTCATAAACACAGTGGCGTAAAATATTTTTGATAGATATTTATTTATAACTTAATTATAGGTACATGTTATTATCTGTTATTTAATTATTCAAACCACATTTTAATAGAGCATAGGGAAATTACAATATTTGACAACAAACCGGAGATTAATAAATGAAGGTGCCGCCGATGTAATTCATTAGCGTCCGATAGAAGTAGACCTTAACTTTTTTTCCCTTTCCTCTAGTACTATAAAATTATGTGATTTTGGTAGAATATTTGCTTCTCTATTCAATTATTTAAACCACATTTCACTAGACCATAGGGAAATTAAAATATTTGATATCAAATCCGCAAAAAAAATTATTCGCAATTCGCTGTTGTGAGACGAAGCCTTAACAACGGCCTACTATGATGTCCGTTACATGGATACTAATATGTCACCTGAGTATGTCACCTGAGTATATCACCAATTTAATTTCTATTTAAAAAAAGTTTTGGTATAACATTTTCTTACCGAATCTCCCGCGAACATGAATCAATATTCCGGAAATTTTCCTCAGTAGCGAATTTTTTAAGATTTATGATTTTTTTTATCGAAAAATTAGCGTTTGAAAATTATAAAGATTCAAAATATCATAATTCCAAAAATAGTTTAGACCCCCTCAAATTTTCTTTGGATTCGTCTTCAGAAGACAAAACTACGTAAGTTAAACCCCTAATTTTTAATATTAAGGTGGAGCCCGATAAATTACGTTTAGCAGTTATCCCAAAGTAAAGGCATTTTTAAAAAATATATATAATATAAGCCGAAAAAGGCAAACGTTTTCACGAGAGAAGAGGTAACAAAATTTTTGCTCGATACTTCGAATAAAAAAATTTATTGATGAAAGTATTGAAACGAAAATACACAAAACATTTATAGTTCCACATAACAATGAACACAAATTTAATCCGGCTGAAATTTGCCGCAAGTACCTGTTAGTGCGTTTTAAGAAAACAGAAAACCCTGGATGTCGAAGTCGAGAACAACAATACTTGTAACATTATACAATTAGAAATATTAATCTCACAGTAGTCTCAAACCGGAAGTCATATTTATGTAAGGTATTACCAAAAAATGACAAATATCGGTAAATAATAAATATTTTCCCTATAGTTTTAATTTCGACTAACATTGCGCTGAATTTCGACATCGAAAATAAAACTGATGTATACAATGTTTTGAAAGATAATATTGATTCAGTATTTACGGTTTACCACCAATGTCAACAAATAATAGCAACAAATTAACAATATCTGTCATGTACGTTATTAAATGTTGATAACACCAATGTTAGCACATCTCTCAGAGATTTTAATGAGTAACTGATATGAATAGGCGATAACATTCATAAATCAAGCGATTCCATTCATAAATTGGAATCTATTCAAGGTGAAAATAGTAACTACTAACTCACCATACCGGGTGTCAACGAGTCTATTAGACTAGGTTTAGAATTTTTTAATTGAACACCCTGTATATTGTAACATTTTTTATTTCTGAAACAGAATGTGACATTTTGTTAAGTTTTTATACCCAATAATTTTTTTTAGATTCACTTAATATTCCATCTAGGCGGCAATGATCGTACGTAAACTAATCTAAGGACCTCGGGTGATATCAGAAAATAACAATCGCAAAGTTACACAAGTATTACAGGTAGGAATAGGACAAGTTGACAAAGTTACATTTTTGTATCTAACTAGTATTTTTCAAATGCCAACAATTTTCTGACAAGCACTTAACGAAAAAAGATTTTTTTACGAATCTAACGATGCTAATTTATTTGCGATTGAATTGAAAATAAGAACAAAAATTGAATATAGCCAAGGAAAATACTAGATGATAATACTCTATTAACTCATGCCTCAAATGTTACTACAGAGACATTTTAACAAATTAAGATATTGCACTTTCAAATAATTAAAGTGCATCATTGAAATTGTTAGTCAACTTTGTTAAATTTCTTCTGATCTTAAATAAATTACGCCCTTCTTTCGGAAAGTGATTACAAAAGTGAATAAATTATTATCCATGGCACACTTGACAAAAGTAAATGAATCATCATCCCGTATTTTCTTTAGTAACATCTAATTTATGATCTTATTTTTAATCCAATCGCAAATACATTATTATCGGTAGGTTATTAGTCAAAAATTCCTTTTTTCGGAAAGTGCTTGTCAAAAATTGGTTGCAATTCGAAATAGTATATTATATAACAAGGGGCTAAAGTGAATATTTTAATACCGCCCGAGGGACAATAATCACGTAAGGGATAAAATATCTTAGTCCTGAGGCATATACGCTATTTTTTGCACTTCCCAGTATTATAACTTTCAACATTGATACAATTAATAATTTTGATGAGTTATATAAACACGTACTTGAATTACTCAGTAGGTAACGTTATAGCAACAGCGTCAACAAATTTTGAAATTCAACTTTATCTCCCTAGGGACTAAAAGATACATTTTAGTCCCTGTTATACGGGACTAAAGTTGACACTTTAGTCCCGGAAGTGCAAACAATAATATTTAGACACGAAATTGTAGTTTTGTCACCTTGTCTCATTCCTATGTATATAATAATAATAATAATAAATCGTCTTTTATTGGGAGAAGTTTAGTTTACAACTATTCTTACACTTAACCCGTCACAGTAGTCACTCAAACTTGGCGACTGTAATATTCTGGCATCACCAGAGGTCCTTAGGTTAGTTCACGTCCAATCATGGTCACCTAGTTGCAATATTAAAAGTGACTCTGAAAAAAGGAAGTATCCATAGAAACTTTTTAAAATGTTCTGATCCAGAATTGTCTCAGAAATCCAAAAATTCAATAAACAGGGTGTTCCTTATAAATGTAACCAGTAGATACTCCGAGAGAAGTACGGCAGAAAATGCATTTTAAGTGGAATGGTGCAAGCATGCATAATGCTGAACAAGATCGCGTTTGGTTGGAATGAAAAAATAAATGAAGATAAATATGTAGCAGTAGCCGGACTGACCTTGTTTTTATCGGGTACCTTGACAACTGAACTAGGATTAGAAGAAGAGTGGAACTACTAGAAAAAATTATGTAGGCATGTAGTACCTATCGAATCGATAGCAACAAGTAATACCTAGAAGACATAAATAAAATAAAGTGTTTAATTAGAAAAGATATCTATTGATGGCAATTAAAAACTACTTACTCTGTGAGTCGATGGGGACGCTAGTTTTGTAAACCATATAAAATATTCTTTTCAATTCGAAATAATAATATCAAACTGTTGTGACTCACAATGAATAATCAGTTTCCCTACTTAGTTGAGTCAATTTACGCATCAAAGAGAATGCATTTAAAATTATTCGTAGGTCAAAAAGGATACCATATGAGTCAATACGGTCACGTATTATCACAAAATTGTTAATCGAAATTTTGATTAAAACAGTGATTGATATAATTTTCATCAATTTTCTTTTGGAATCCTTCGTTGCTCATTTTACAGGGATATTTAAAATTGGAGATAATAATAATTTAAGACCTTGGCTTATCCAGAAACCTAACCTTTTCCTTTCTCAGGTCAAGTGGGCTGATGTCGGAAACCGAGGGATTGATAATGACCTGCGTGACGAGTATAGAGGTCCTTGACACTATAGATAAAGAGCGTGTCGTGGGGCAGCCGAGACCATAATTAATTTACTGCTTTACTCTTCGATCTCCGCAGGCTTTACCCAAACCATTATGTTGAAATGGTGGTTCTGATAATAGGTTCCTTGGTGGAATGATGGACATGGTGCTCTCAAACTCAAAAATCATACCGGCTTATGGCATATGGCTAATTTGAAACGGATGCAGAAGACCGTCATCCTTGGTTCACTCCGCCTGCTCAAGGCACATGATTGTCGGACCAAATAGTCACTTAGCCCACGGCATGAAGAGTGGTTACTGGGACAAATGATCCAGCGCGCCCTCCGGAAGTATCGGAGCTTCTGACATAGAGCCTACACTGAGGAAAATTAAAGTTCTTGCTGGGATATTTCTTGCTATTGTAATAAGAAATACTATTACTATAAAACATTATAGAATAGAAGTAGCACATTCAAATTCTATGGCAGCAAAAACGATTTTGCTGAAGGTGGTTTTTCTGCCACAGTTAGGTATAATGCTGTCGCTATTAGGCAGTCAGTCTAGGACAGTAAGTTCTTCAATAAGAAAATCATAATTTCACAGGTGAATAATCACTGGTGAATTACATGCCTATGGCCGTAAGGTTTTCGCTTACGATAAGTGGATCATCGCATAGCAGTTCATCCACTTAAGGTAATACAGTTGTCAACCTGCCACTAAAATATTACTCGAAGAACCTACTTACGACTACTTTGTTCCATGCTGTGGTTATTAGATGTTTTGCTGACATTCTGACGGAAATTACCACCTTCACGAACGCATCGAACATTTGGAGGTTGTTACGTTTAGAAATGAGAAAACGTAGAACTACTGTTTCAGTGTTATCTACCGCCTGTTCTAGTCCAGTCATATTGCCGAATAGTGCTCCTTGTAAACAACCAATATAGGAATCATGTGATAATGGGTGAAGTGAATGAATATAATCAAATGCTATTACTTAAGTTTTTTCGAGACATACATATTCGTGTTAATGAAGTATACGGAATATGAATCAATAGTGAGAGCTTCTGCTGAAATTTATTCACGACCCATTATCTTACATGTTTCATTTCGAAACTTCTTTCTTGTTCGTCACTGTTAGAACACATTCCGACAGACTTTTAGCAATAATTTTTCATTGAAAACTATACAGTTACAGAAATCTGTGTTACCATAGCATACCTACAACATGAATAATGCCGTAGGGGTAATTGCACACACCAGCGATAGCAAAGTCAGATTCGTACAACTATAGCAATACCTTTTAGTCATAAGTAGGTGCACTCGCTGGCGGTTGCAAAGTTTACCAGCTACCACAAAAACATTGTCTACTAGCTATAGGTAAATGCATTCCATTGCGGTAGCAAAGTTCGAGAAAATATGTTATTCGACAATTTCTATTTATCCCAAGTGAGTTATAATCAGCAAAGCCGACTTTATAACCACAGGTGATAGCTCTCTTGTCCCCTATGCTATTAGAGTTTCTTGCTAGGGTTATTGGATTTCTAGCTACGATTAATAAAAAAATTCCTCAGTGAACTGAGAAATTCCTGACGGGAAAAAAAGATAATTATAAGGCACTAGCCTGTGCAGCCGATGAACTTGCTCTGGTATTCGAGACTGAACGAGGTGACTCAAACTCTTTTACCGAGTTAGAACCCATTCAGCAAAAAGCTCACATTAAAGCTCTGGATAAGCCAATGCATGGTTGGCTTATCCAAAAATCTCCGGCAGATCTGGTTATCAGCACTGTCGGAAAAGAACAAAGTTGCTGCAACGAATATGCTTGCCGTTCTGGAATAATGAAATGGACTTAATAAACGCTGAGACAACTCGGCGTGAAAACTCGCAAAATGTTGCATCTTCATTTGAGCTTGTATCCTAAGTCGTCTGTTCCACGGTTATAATTCCCCAGACTTTTGAGCTTGGAATGTCTACACAACAGAATGATGGAGCCTGTAAAATCATCAGGAGTTCAGATCCCCTTCTCTGATTGGTATGCGATCATGAAAAAGCAGGGATTGGAGCATTTCTCTTTGAAGCAGCAACCCGTGCAGCCGATGAACTCGGTCTCGTATTCGACACTGAACCGTCGAACCCAAACTCATTCACCGAATTGGAACCCGTTCAACAAAAAGCTCAAGTAAAAGCTGCGGAAAGTGAGAGGATCTTACAGTTAAATTGTTCTTCAAGAACATTGAAGACCTTGGTTTATCAACACAGTAACATCTCAAAATTTTTAGGTTTTGAAATAAGTGCATATTCATACTCAGCAGAACGAATTCTATCTTATGCAACACTGTAATATCCTGAAATATTATCTATTTCAACTAAATATCTCTAGATGTTCACAACTGATAGACTATTCACCAGTTGTAAAAAAACTTTAAACTCGTTTATCTCAATATGGCTGATTTGAAATTGTTACGGTTTTGCACTGAGGCAGCGAATTGCCCATAGAGCATTATTCATGTTGTAGATATGCTATGGTAACACATATATCTATATCTGTAACTGTATAGTTTTCAATGAAAAATTATTGCAAAATGTCTGTCGGAATGTGTTCTAACAGTGACAAACAAGAAAGAAGTTTCGAAATGAAACATGTAAGACAATGGGTCGGGTGAATAAATCATATAATTGATTCATATTCCGCATACTTCATTAACACGAATATGTATGTTTCGAAAAAACTTGAGTAATAGCATTTGATTATATATTCATTCACTTCACCCATTATCACATAATTCCTATGTTGCTTGTTTGCAAGGAGCACTATTTGGATCTATGGCTGGACTAGAACAGCCGGTAACACTGAAACAACAGTTTTTTGTTTTCTCATTTCTGAACGTATCAACCTTCAAATGTTCGTTGCGTTCGTGGAGGGGGTGATTTCTGTCAGAATTTCAGCATAACATCGAATAACCACAGCATGGAACAAAGTAGTCGTACGTAGTGTAACAATTTCGAGACCGGCCTCGAGACCGGCCCTGAACATCCAATTACACTCCACACTCGAAATGTAAACAAGTTCTCTTCTGACAAACACATGACTCATCCGTGGAAGAGACGCGAACGCCCTAAACAAATAGTCTAGGAACCTCTAAGAAGTCGCCGAACAGACTGGAAAGATCGAAAACTGTAAATGCTACTATATATAGCCGCTGTATAGCAGATGGCGGGACGGTCAGAATTCAGAGTTAATAACAGTTCCAGAGTTCGCTGATAGATAGCCACAGTAGAAATAAATTGAAATAGTTATTGAAGTCTATGTTTTAGTGAATAATTATGGTAAATAGTGTTTTAAATAAATTAGGAAAATTAGTTAGTGCAGTTTTACTACAGTAGCTTCTTCGAGTAATATTTTAGTGGTAGGTTGACAACTGTGTTACCGTACGTGGATGAACTTCTATGCCATGATCCACTTATCGTAAGCGAAAACGTTACGGCCATAGGCATGTAATTCATTAGTGATTATTCACCTATGAAATTATGATTTTCTGATTGAAAAACTGTCCCAGACTGGACTGCCTAATAGCGACAGCATTATACCTAAATATTTATGGTAGAAAAACCACCTTCAGCAAAATAGTTTTTGCTGCCATAGAATTTAAAAAATTGTTTTAAAATTGTTTTTTCCGTAGAATTTGAATGTGCTACTTCTATTCTATGATTTGTTATAATAGTAATAGTATTTCTTATTACAGTAGCAAGAAATATCCCAGCAAAAACTTCAATAGCAAAATTTTCCTCAGTGCAGGAACCTAACCTTTGTTTTCTCAGGTCAAGTGGACTGAAGTCGAAGACCGAGGAATTAATAATGGCTTGACAGGATGGTGTCTTCAACACATTGGTCTACCGTCACGGAAAACATGAGGTCCCCTCGCATATTCCAAGCGCCTCTGCGTGTCGTGAATAACCTGCGGGCCGCTGATGAAGTAGACCTTCTGAAAGAATATTTATAGTATCCGCAACCACTCGACGTAGATTCTCCAGCCCTAGCGCAGTTCAAAGCTTTCTGAAGAAGGCTTCGTCAGTTGGAACTCAATGAACTGTGCTATCATATAACTTCGGAGAAGTTACAATGGCTCGAAGAACTTTGCTGCTCAAGGCCTTGGCGGGTTGAAAAACTATTGGCATAGAAAACATTTCCTAGCACTCACGAATATCTGGCAAGGGTTTTTAACTAGTAGCTAGATCCCAGATTTTCCAACACCGTGTAACAATTCTGGAGGCGGACCTGACCGCATGTGTTTTGAATACTATCGCTGTCTTGTTTACAATGCATGACATCACCTTTGCTTGTCGACGATGCATGCATTATTGATGAATCATTACTGATGACTCATCACAGAAGAAACGAGACAGATCCGAACTATTCGAAACGGTCACATCTTACACCGCCACTCGGAGTTTCAAGAATTCTCCTATAGAAATCTACTAAATATAGTTAGTTCGAGACAGAGTTAGCGACAGTGATTTCTTCAAATGTATTGTAGTAAAAACACACTCAACTAATTCCGCTTATTCATTTAAAATCTTCTAAACAATACCTTCATTTATTTGAAACATTTATATCACAGTTACTGTCGTTACTCTGTCGATTTTTGAACTCTCGAACCATATCTGTAACTCTGCGACTCTGCCTGCCATCTCATGTTGAGCATCTTATATACCAGCAAGTAGATTCCTGTTCCATTCTCGAACTATCGAGAGTATACGGTGACCGTTCAGATGTCTCCAACTTCTCGGCGCGGATAGAACAATGGGTCATAGATGAACCATTAACAAGAATAGGTGGGATCACCCGAGCAGGATTAGCGTGGTCTTCTAAACAGACGTGGTCAGGTCCGGCCTCAGATTTATCACAATATAAAATAAATTAAAAAGTGGTAGTTTATGAGTGGAAATAAATGAGCAAAATATAGTTAAGTGCATTTTCATTAAAACCTACTCATCACCTTCTCAGAATATTCAGCTAAACCTACTTTCGAAAAGACTGACTCAATTTTTTTTAATACTTCATTCATTCCTGTAGGCGTAAGTTAGATCAACATTAATGAAACGATTTTCGTCCTTACTTTGAGTTTTTTTTAAATTATTTTATCATTATTTCTACGTTGCTTTCTTGAGTTCTTTGTTTTTCCGATCGTTCCTGCATGTGTGGTAACAAAAAATATATCTTGTTTTCTGATGGTTTTTTCTTCTAAACAAATGGATTTGTGTAAATGTCATTCATTTAATTTAATTTTGTTTCTGTTGTTGATAGATGATCCATGTTTTGCTTTTTAGTGATGCTATTTATTTTTTTAATGTCCTTGGATGCCTGAATTGAGGTATCAATTTTCGGTTTGTTTATGTAGTCATTATCTGCTGTTCATTCTTCAATGACGTCTTCACATATCTCATATTCATTTCATGGCAGAATTGACGTTTCTTCAGCATTACAATCAGTACATATAATTTTATGAACGCTTAAAAAACTTTTTTGTTTCAATGGGAACAAACTGCTTTTGTGAACATTACAAAAAAAACTGATAAATGAAAAGAAATAATTCCGACTACGGTCGAAAATACCCTCCTCTCCACACATTGCTACAAAGTGGAAACTATAGGAAAATATCTGACACAAAAAAACTGCTTTCCCATACGGACATTGAACTACATCTGTCATCCATGTGTCTTTGAAAATTAGTTATTCTGATGATAGTTAACATTCCGATTTAGAGGGTAAAGTTTTGCATTTTCTCTACCCTCTACCAGCACAGGCCATGCCTTCGGGCACACTCTATGAGTGTTTATGAGGGAGTACTATTATTTTATTATAAATTTTTTTTTCTTTAGTTGCTCATAGTGGCATCGATTGCCAAGATCATTAGCCACTTTGTGTTCTACACTAATAAAAAATAATGCTTGGATCAAAAATATATGCTTTATTCCAAGAAAATGGTTCATTTATATATACTGGAATAAAAAATATTGTCTCATTACAAGAAATCGATATTGTCAGAATTATTTTCACAGAATGAGGTGATGATATTCTTGAACTGAGCAAAGAAATTTGTTTTTATTCAAGTATACTAAATACTCCATCGTAAAAATAGGACACTAAGCTTGAATAAAAACTTTGCTGTGGTCATTTGAAATCAGCATTTTCTTATTTCTACATATGATAATGAAGGGTTTAGAAATTGACTTTCTTGATGTAAATTAAATATTTTTTTTTCAACCAAGAGAACAGTTGTTTGAATGAAATCATTATTTTCCTATTCATAGAGAGTATTTTGTTATATTATGGAATTTATTACTGTAATCTAAGAATATGGAAAAGATGTCAATTTTGTTTCTAAGGAAGAAACCTTCAGATTTAGAGGATATTACAACTTCCTTCTTCCTAGTATATAAGGTCCTTTTCGAGAACAAAATCATCTGGTTTAAAAGAATTCTCCATAAAGTATCTCAGAAATATTTGATGTATTTTTTTTAAATGGTTCACTCACTAAGTAAGGTTTTACTTCTGATAAATACACTTGTGATAACCAATAATGCATGTAATCCATTTACGACTTTTTCGGTTATTATTAATTTACAGCCTCAGAAATAATTACGAAGTCATACAGGTTAATCATCATGTGTTAAGTAGTTCACTATGAAAAAAAAAAGATAGTTATTAACTTCGTTATGGTTTAGGTCCATAATGAACTTCATTGTGTCACTAAAATACAATGACATGATGATATCATTATAATATGACAGCAGTTAATAGTTATTCACCTATTAGAAATGACACCTTGTTACTTCAACCAATTCGTTACATTCCAACGCGAAATATGTAATTACACAACTAGGAACAATGACAAGTTATCCGTTTGCCATACTAATTCATTCCAGACAATGAATTCGTATTTCACAAAGGACTCGAGTAAAATAATACTTTGCCGAGAAAATTGAAACAATGTAGTTCAGTTGTTCACTTTGAACGCTACCTGATGGAATTTCTGAAATTTAAGTAGTTTTATTCACAATAATGCGTAATAATTATTTAGTTCAGTGATACGATTAGTTATTTTAATTACAACTTCTTGTTATTATTGTTCTGGTAGTATGGAATATTATATTATATCCAGTCCATCATGCAGAATCATCACTTGAGAACCGAACACCTTACAGGTTATAGTCAAATGTATTGGCGAATATGTTACAAAATAACCGACAGCTATAAAATAACGAATAAAGATGAAGCACTTGCAGATCTGATCCTAACTCTGAAACTCTTCAGTCATGATTCAGCAACTCACAGAAGTATCAAATAATTACAACGCTAGAAGAACATACCAATCTAGCTGACTGCCATTATGAGCTTTATGCAGTCATCGTTCACTGCTAGCAAATCTGGAGCTGATTCTGGCCACTATTAGACCTTGGCAAAAGACAGAACGGACTGGTAAAAATTTGATGATAGTTTTGTCAATAGGATGCATTCTTTCGAATTGGAGCCTCTGGAAATATCTTATACATCCTATTTTACAGAAAAGCTGATAATCCTGATTCGACGAACATCTCTAGAAGTTTTTCTTCAATTCATCAGATGTGGTGTTGCAGGTTTTTACGGGTTTCCCTGCAGCTGCAAAAGCGAATGCGCCACCGTATTCATTCAAGTCGCACCGGATCGCAGATTAATAATTTTTCATGTTGATTTTTTACTGTTTTATTAATTTTTTTAATAAATGTCATATGTTCACGATGGTTATTAAAGTTTGACTATCAGTCTTTTTCATATTTGTATAGCTACTAGGATTCTGAATTGAGTAAATGATACATGCAGTTCGATTATTTTATCTTTACCCATGCGTCATCAATTTATGATCGAAGAAATCACACACCCTCTATCGAACATCTCTTTCTATCAACCGTTAACATTTGTCTTCTAAGCTAAGAATTATGGTATTGTGATGATCGATTAAAACTCAAAACAGTGAAAAGAGATAGCCATGAAACCGACAGTGTTTTACATTTCAACTAAACTTGCCAACCATCAATTGAGTCATTGTTTTCTGTCATTGGGGTATTGTTTGTCGCCAGTTTTACTTTGTTTTGCAGCCGAATATATTATAAAAACTGTTATTTTCAAAGCTAAACGTCTCTTGGAATCATTACTTCCAAAGTAAGTACGATACAATGTGACTATAATCCCGTACTGCCGGGAAATTCTCACGCAAGAGTTATTCATAGTGTGAAAATCCTAATGAGAGAAAAAAACATTACCTTAATCTATAAATACAGGTAAAAACTTTCACAATATATTTGAACTCTTGTTTAGATTATGCCTGTAACTAATTCACAAGCACAACAATTTGTATTGAAAGGTAAAGAGTGAATGGTGGACCGTTTTTACCACTTTCATATGTTCAAGAGGTAACAATTTAAACCACAAAAGAAGTGTCATGACTTTTCTTTACTGTATTTTAGAGATTTGCAGATGCACTTTAAATATCTCGATAATCGGTGTACATCAAAATAAACGAAAATAAACCCATTCCATCAACACACACTGAATCACTAATTGAAAAATGGTATGAACAAAAAAGATTCCTTTTCTGAGTTTTAGTCATATTTGAATGGACACTCATTTTTTGATATCAAAGTATGCAAAGGTTTTGGAAATATTGCACTCCAACCTAGTATTCTGAACAACTTTTTTCGTTAACTGTTACATCTACAGAAATTGCTTGATATCAAAGTATGCAAAGTATGCAAAGGTTTTGGAAATATTGCACTCCAACCTAGTATTCTGAACAACTTTTTTCGTTAACTGTTACATCTACAGAAATTGCATTAATGTGGATAAAATTAGGATTTGATGGATTTGTGTCAAACGGCTGCGGAGGTATGGATAAAACAACTTCCTTATATGAGTGTGACTGAAATTAGAATACAGTAGGGAGGTCAAAAGTTTCTATTAAACTCACTCTGGGCAAATGAGGAAATTCCATGAACATATCTCTGCCTCCATGTTTCATTATCCTATCAAACCTGGTATCACTGGATTCATAATAATTGGGATACACCGTGTGCTAGGAATCGCACGTTAAAAGGTAAGACCTCGTTAATCCTTGGCTCGTACAAGTTTCGACTACTGAGGGCTGCCGTTCGTAGGGGGACGACAGCTGGTTAACGGAAAAAACAATTTCAAACAGATTCATTCCTTTTCGCATTTGTTTCTCCAGCAATATTTTTGAAATTTGGAACATTGAATATGCTCACTGGACGGCACTTTTTGACATATTTGGAAAATAAAGGAAAAAAAGGAAAGAAAAAAAGGAAAGGAGAAAAGGGGGGTGTACCCATGAGTGTGTGTCACACGGTATTCTGTTAAAACAAAAAAACTCTCATTGTCTGGTGGTTCGCCATGCATTTGAAAATGTTAATTTAGTTAATTTACTAATTCATTATCCTATCTTATTACCTACACGTTGTAATTTTATCGGGATATTAGCCACGGCATTTTACACTTAGATGTTATTTGGACTAAAACGTCTCGAATTAATTCATATGCATAACATTGATGACGCACGGGTAAAGATAAAATAATCGAACTGCACCGATGACTTGATTTCATATTTACAAAATTTTTAATAATTTGTTTCGTAACAAGATCGACAATTTTACAAATCATAGATAATTAGTTAGCATTAAGCACAGCTGTAACATCACAATCAAATCTTCCCAACGAAACGGTATTGTAAGAATTATGATACCTACTGTTAGAAAAACTACGTGTACAGTTGTTTCAACCAGATAAAAATATTGGTCTTGCGGTATTTTGTTAAAAGAAATCAAGAATGCGTAAAAGTCAATGGTCGCAATGAATCTGTCGATAGAATAAAACAAAGAATATGACTAGGACTAGATTCTCAATGTATTGTGGTTGAAGAAAATAATCCATGAGATATTGCAGGGCGTTGAATCAAATCCTTTAGGAGCCCACGCAAATACATTTACATTTTTTTATGAAGTGGAAACCCCTCATTCCTATACAGGGTGTTTTACGAAATAGGGTAACAAAAACTTCGAGTTCTGACTGAAAATATGAAAAAAAGTTTCTATAAACGTGAAGGTTTTCTGAGGGAGCTACAGCCCTTTGAAGGTTAGCCCCCGTAAACTAATTTTCAAGCAACAGAATTTGTTTAGAAGAAAAAAAAGAAGGAATGTTTGATAAAAATCGATAAAACGAGTTGTATTTGTTAGGATTATTTCACCAAAGAAATAAATAATCACCGAAACGGTCATTTTCATTCATATTGTTTAATTTTGCATCAAAAGTCTTTGTTGTTTTACTTATTAAAAATTCAATTAAGATAATGTTTGAACTTTATTGAATCAAAGTCAGTGGCAAAGAAATTGGGGTTAGGCTTAAAATTCAGAAATGTATGTGAGAAATATGTTTTTTCCAGATATCGGTCGCAATTTGAAAAATTTTTGTATGAAGGGATGGTTCTTTCTTCTTTTCTACAGATTTTCACCCGAACTGTTTTTCTTTTCCCGACTTTTTCTTTCTCGGACTCTTCTGGACTTCATTTCCTTGGACTTTTTCCCACGGATTTTTTTCGGACTTATTTTTCTAGATTTTTTTCCGGACTTCTTTCCCAGGACTTTATCCAGGAACTTTTTTCTTGACTTTTTTTCTGGCACTTTCCACAAACTTCTTGCTTTTCACTGTATTTACTTATATCTCCAGATTTTTTTTCCTGTATTTGTTCTGAACTTTCTTTCCACGGACTTCTTGGAATCTTTTCTCTGAGCCTTTTTTTCCTGAACTTTATTCCTTGGACTTTTTTCCCGGAATTTTTCTCCAGACTTTTTACATGGACTTTTATCCCGGACTTTTCCCTCAGCCTTTTTTCCCCGGAATCTTTTTCCCCGGAATCATTTTCCCCGAATTTCATCTCCAGAATTTTTTTCCTTAACTTTTTTTATATAACCAGACTTATTTTACTTTACATTTATCCCCGGATTTTTTTTGTAGAAAAAGACCCCGCACTTCTCTTATGGAAAATGGCCTTCCGATTAAATTCCTTGAAAATTTTGTATGTTGTAGTATTCGATCACCTTCTAAAAAGTATCATCCATTGTCTCAACACGATTCTATGACTAGTTTTCGAGATATGGGGTGATGAAGTTTAAAGTGACCATTTTTATTAAATTATTGTAAACGCCATTAAAAGATTCAATTTTTTTTCTTGCAGACACCATTCATTTTATCCCAAAAATTACTCTGATGCTTGAATGAGACCAATTTTCCAATTATCTACAGGGTAATCTTCAAAGTAAAATAAGCCTAATCGACTTTTTTATCGATCTTTCTCTCTGGAATTTTTTTCCTCAGGCTTTTTCCGAACCTTTTTCCCAAATATATTTTAAGGAGTTTTTTTCTTTGAACTTTTTTTCCTAGACTTTTCTTCTTCGGATTATTTCCCCTGAATTTTTTCCTGGACTTTTACCCGAACTTCTTTTTTCTGCATGGACTTTCTTGTCGTGAACTTTTTCCCTGGGTTTTTTGAGCTGAAGTTTTTTCCCTGGGCTTCTACTGGTCTTTTTTTGGGGAATACTTTCTAGTGTTAGTAGGTCTTGATTACTTCCATCTACAAAGCCTTCTTATTGCAAATAAACCCATGTATGCCCCCGTCTAGATGAATCACATGATTTTTTTATTTTTTGAGCACTTTCGAGGGGTATTTTAAGGGTAAAATAATGCCCGGCCCAATTCCCCTTTGGTAGGTAGTTCTTGTTCGCTACAATTATCGATTTTATCCCCATTTAGCTTGCTGACAATTTTTCATTGTTCGCAATTTCACCCTTTTTCGGTCGTGTTTGACGGGTAATCAAAGGGTGAAATCGTACCGGCCAAATCTTTTCTGGAATACGTATTGTTCACTCATATACGAAGCCTTATTATTGCATAAATATTCGCTTATTTCCCCATGTAGATGATGGGGATTTTTTGGACGTGTTTGATAGAAGTTTGAGAATGAAATCGTACTCGGATTAATATTTTGCGGTATCAGAATCCACCGAATATCCCACTACCTATTCATCAAACTCAGCCAGCAATGTACATGACGACCGTCGGTAGTCGAGCTTACCCTTGTATCAAAGCGGTATTCACTCCTGAACCTGGCTGGAACTCATGGCTGCTCCCACGCTGATTTGATTAAAATCTAGAGATCTTGGTGGCCACAGTTGAGGTGCCTCATTACCTATCCACAGGATATCAGATATTCACGAGTGATGCGACTGTAATAAACAGGTGCCTCGTCATGTGTAAACCACATATTTCGTCTTACTAGGGAAGGTACATCATCTAACAGTGCTGGCGATGTTTCTTTTATAAAATACGTTACACCATTGGCATTGGGTCAAAAATTCGGTTCTTTGAAATGGTCATCAATATCAATTCCCGTCCAGATGTTCACCGAGAACTCCTGGTCCTGGTGGAATCCACTTTCTTCAACAGCATGGAGATTTTCGTAGATCCAACAATGATTGTTATAAAAGCATCTAATGTCATCTTTGAATAAAACTTCATAGGTACGTTGAATTGGGATTGTCTACAGTTCTTTGAAGAAACAAACCTCTCGGTGACAGTGCATGCACCAGACGAATACGGTATGGATACAGTACATTGAACTCTATAGAGCTGAATTTCGAGTACTTGTTGGAAATCGCCTTGAACTTCTTGATGAATTATTTCATCTGACTGTGCTGTCATAATTGTCCTCGGTCTATCAGGATGCTATGATCCAGTTTCGTACACTCTAGCATGTAATCTTGTAAAAAGTCTTTTTGCTGTACGAATATCGTTCTCGATAAACTCGACGGGCTTCTGCAGCATTTTAATCTGCAAGTCTAATGAAATGCATTTGAGCTAATTCGAGGTTGTTCACATTCACTCGATAATGTAAGATCGTGTTTGCATGCTCAAACAATTTCACTTGTACAGTGGTGAACGATCATACTTTTCTTTATTACTTGGATTATTTTAAAATGCTACAAAAAAACGTGTTCTTAATCATGTTTCCACTTAGATTAATTTCCGTGATAATATATAATTCATTTCAAACTTGTCGGGTTTGAGAGATGATTAAATTAAAGTAAATAATTTGTGTCACTCATTTCAGTACAGTTTGAAATTCCCTGAATAGTGATCAAATGAAATTGAATAGAAATTTAGGAAATTATGGAATTATGGTAAATAAAAGATCTTTCACAAAACTGTTTGAAGTTTAATGATAAGTAACAATCCTTTCCTTTTCACGCGGCCAACTATGAATCGATAAAGTTTAGCTATTTCAAATGTAAGGCACTATGAAAAAGTTGTATACAGGGTTTCCTGAACTGATTTATTCAGGTAATAGTTCCTTAACGAACCGAGTTATTTATTTGGAACAAAATCTAAAATTTCCATCTATGAAGACACTTTAAAATTACAGTGCAATTTCATTATATTACGAACAGCTACCCTTAAAAATTCATTTCCTCTGTAAAATTTCAAATAGCACCCTGATACCCTGTACATTTTTCAACATATTCTTATAGAATGTCCATCTCTAAATTCACCAGTTTTTTTCGATTCAAAACTGGTTGGTAGCTGAGACAATTAATTTTAAAATTTTAAATCTAGTTACCATGAGAGTTTCGTTAAATTGAAAATCGTCGATAAAACATTTAAACATTTTTGACACTTGTAGAGTCACTAAGATTTTGTAAGTTAGCGAAGTTTGTGTAAAAATGTCAAGTTTGTTTACTGCTGAAGAATACGATAATATGGCTATTATTTACGGGGAATGTTTGAAAAATAGAAGAAGAGCTAGAGAGTTGTATCGGATACTTTTTCCAGATCATCGCCCAACACCAAATGAAAATACTTTTGTGTACACTCTGCGGTAACGACATTTCCCAAACGGAAATCGTGGGAATTCCAGAAGATCCGTTTAAGTGACTTGATATAACAAAGTGTTCCGTTGAACGAATTTTACAAGATTTTAAATACCATCCATTTAAAGTTCACTTAGTGCAGGACTCTAGCCAGGTGACGCTACAGACGTTTATAATATATTGCGCACTTATTAGTTAAAATTGAAGACGACCCAGCCTTCAGTGTCATTAATAGGCATAATTCTAATTATTGGTCCCCTATTAATCCAAATTGGGTTGAAGGCCTTCATTTCGAACACTTGTTAAAATAAGATAATTAGTAAAACCTTGAAATGAAGTGAAATCTTTACTTTTCTGTATTTTTTTAGCGGTTTCTAAACTTGACCAAATTTTTATGGATAACTAGATTTGAAACTTAAATATCATTAACCAATTTTGAATCGGATAAAACTGATGAATTGAGAATTAGACATCCCAAATAACACATAATATCCCATGGATATCCGTTTCATGTCCAATTCTGGTCGGAATATCCCCGGATTTGAAATGAGATATCCAGCAAGGATGTGTAATGGATATTTTTCAGAAGATATTTGAGCCGTCTAACTGCAAACCCCGCCAAGTGCAAAAAAAAACAAAAACTGAGATAGCGCTGTTATTCGATAAAGAATATTAATATATCCACGCTTTTCAATTATTATTGCTCAAAACCAGCCAGTTTAATTATTATCGCGTATCTACAAATTAGTTTACTTTCAATCCATCGCCAACTGCAGACTTGTTCATTTTCAAAAACCTCCAAGTATACGTGTGACCAATGGAAAAGCCATATTTTTGTCACGTGACCACGCGTTTTGAGTAACGGCTGTTTCCGCCATTTTGATTATACCTCGTCGTTATAAATCTACAACTTTATAATGATGCAATGGAGAACCAAAACATCTAAGATTTACCAAGCTCTTCTACATTGACAGAAGAATTCACCTGCAACGAAAACCCGGAAGATGATACAAGATTCGTTAAATCAGATTGTTGGTGTTTTTGAAGTTTATTCCTGTATTAAAGTAATATTTAGTTTATAAGTTTGTTTCATAATATTAGAACGTTCAAGCTTGTTTATTACTTCGTTTTGCTTGAGAATATTGAGTTAATTCTGTAACTACTTTTCTGAAAAAAATGTATTGATAAACCAAAAATGGAGTCTAATTTCAAAAGGATCTATGTCACCAAGTACACAACTTTTAAATATTTTTAGTGGTATTATTGAAATACTTATTTAAACTCTTCTATAAAATTTATTCAAAACACTTCATTTTATCCGCAAAACCCACCATTTTTCACGTCAAGTTTCAAATCCCGCCAAGTGCATTTTATATGTTTCATTTTATAGTGCTATAATCTCTTTCTGTTATATGAGATGAAAGATGATGTTTAAGAAACAGTATCTACATCCACTGAATAAAAAAGTATATTCCTTTTATCGCTTGTATCAAGCAAAACAGTTTTTCGCGTTTTTCTTGAAACTACATAGCATGCACTTGGCGGGTTTTGCATTTAGACGGCTCATTTATGGATAGCCATAAGATATCCAAAGCAATCATAAATTCATATAAATATAACAAAATCAGTATTGAACCTATATTTTTTACCTTCTATTTCCGTGAGAAAATTTCTTCTTTCAACAAATACTATATATACTATATCATTGCTTCTTCTTGGACTTGAGATGGACATCTAAAAGATATTTATCGATGGTTGATGGATTCGAAACGGATATTTTCCAAGCCTAAACGAATATAAATATCAAGCTGAAGTTTCATTATCGACGTTTTCTTTTCTCTCTTTGAAAATAGGTACCTAATCAGTACAAAATATTCTACGGACTGCGGTGAAGTCTAAGCAAATAAAAATGAATGTGTATGTCGAGCTGAATTTTTAATATCAATGTTTTTTTTTGTATCGAATCTTTCAGGTTTCCAGAGAGAGAAACCTCTCAGAAGCTCCTAGGAGCTTGTGCGAGCAAGGAAAACATCCGGGACCGATGACCTTATATTATGCTTGTCAGGCGAGCGCTCGACCACACGGCCATCACGGCCCATTTGCGGCTTCAACGTATACCAATTGTATCTTTTTTCTAATATGACTGGACTTTATGTGAACTTCCACAAGATGTTCATTCATGGATTCGAAATGTATATCTATTAGAAGATATTCTACAGATGGCTATGAATATCCGAAGCAAATATAAAATGAATACAATATCAATTTTCAAGATCAATATATTTAAACAGTCGAATGTTTTGATAAATAACGCCGTTTTCAATAAAAAAGTTTTGTGAAATGGGTGAATTGGGGTGTGTACATTGTGTTAGTGTAAAGAAGGAAGAATTTTGAGTGTTTTTTTCGAGGTAGAAATGTGTCCTAAAAAGTACCAGTCATCCTTCAAAAATGGGCCGATATCTCCGGAAATAGCTGAGACCGCCAAAAACTTCATTTGGATTTTTGTTCAGGAGATCAATTTACGTTTGATATTTCGTGGCTATTAGTTGACGGAATTTTACCTCAGGATAAATGGACAAAACAATAAAATGATATCAAGAAGAGTGCGAGTCAGTGTATTCTAGCTGTAAGTTTTGATTGCTATTCATCTCCAAACAATGGTTGTAACACGTGAGTAGAATGAGAAATGCTGGTTCCAGGTCAGATTGGAGTCATGATATTTGACTTCCTCCTTCATCTGTATGTCTTCTCCTCGAAGTCTAATGGGTCCCAGGCCCTCTGTTTTTCATCTTCGGGCATATGCTACTCTAGGGCTTTTCGTAAACTTCAGTGTTCCTACTCGATCACTCACCCAAGTTCATAAATCGTAACCCAACGTAAAAGCAGTCACGTATCTGACCCGTTCGTAAACTATAGAACCCAGGTTGGTGATCTATGTGATCCGTCACGTGACCTCTTTGGATCGGGTTAGTAACCCAGAGTAAACTTCTGAAAAGCCCTTATGATTGCCATGTTGGGGCTGACGTTTAGCCCTTCCAAGTCTGTCCATCTCGTGACCATGTTAAGAACCTTCTACTTGCGATCTCTAACTGTTGTGTTATATTTTCCCTGTTCTATGACCATTATATCGTCAGCATAGTCAAGGGTTCGATATCCAGCGTCGTTCAGAGTATCCAGCAGCGAGTCTGCGATGAGATTTCACAGAAACGGGTATAATACTCCATCCTGCGTGGCTCATTGCAGTTATCATGATGATGTACAAATGTTCGATGAACGTTTTCCCCGTATGTTAAATGAGAAATGCAGCCAGTTATTTTTGATGAGGCTCATCGCAATAATTATCATGACATTATTTCAAACAGTTAGTGGAAAATTTTTATGAGAACGGCAGTGTGCAAAATAAAAAACGCTCTGGAGAAGATAAACAAGTGGACATTATGGGTGAATTTATGACTAATCCGTCCTCATTGAGTAGAACTGTTGTCTTCATTTGTGAGGTTTCGCAGATGACTGTATTGAGATACAGTTCAAAGATGGTTCACGTGCATAGACAAAATGTGGGGTACTGGTCCGATAAAAATCCTCAACATTTTCGCGAAACTCATACTAACTAAAAATGTAATGTATGGGCAGAAATACTGAGTATAGGTCCATTATTTATTGAAGAAAATCTGTTTGGTATCCTCTATTTGGAATTGCTGAAAACATATAGAATAATGTAAGAATTTGACATGGAAATAATTTTGCACCAAGATGGCTCCTCCTCATTTTGCAGTTACTGTGAGGAATTAGAATCTGAATGATTTGCATACTGTTAATGTAGGGCGATATGGTTCGGTAGCCGAGGATCTGTAGAATGGCCTCCAAGATCACCTGATCTAACCCATTGAGATTAATTTCTATGGGGTTACTTAAAATCTAAAGTATACGAGACTCAGTGTCACTATAATCAGAATAAGTTGCGAGCGTGGTTTACGGAAGTGTGTGCTACAATTACTAGAGAAACTTTGCAAAGCGTCAGGGTTGAAACGTAGAATACTTAATTTTTGCCAGAAGGAGGGAACATTTTAAACATTCATTGTAACAACAGATAATGTTGGTGTTAGTTTAGTTGTCTTCCTGTTTGTGGTGTTTTGATATTTTTAAACATTAATAACACATCCTTTCAGATGATCTATCACTCACCACCCCATGCTATTTAACTTTTTTGAAAGATTTTTGCTCCCATCCAGTAAGGGCTGACATTATGAGTTCAACTATTCATTAACAATTTACATTGAAGAAATTAAAAGACTTGGATAGGGGGGGTAAACCTTATGATGCTCACTGTATGAACTTTTTTTTATAAAATATGACAGGAATTGACACCAGACATTTATTGTATCATTCAAAAAACACCCTATTAAACACGGATTTTCAACTCAATGATTTTCAAAACATTTTTTACAATTCTACCTTTTGCAACACCGAAATCCGAAGCCTGTGACTAACACATACGGTGAATCATACATACGTTTCTTATGTATAATGTAGATATCACAAGAATTTGTAAATTTTTATATTTTCACGTCTCCCAATATGGTTGTTCTACATTTTATTAGTTTATGCCATTTTAATCTCAATTCGTTTTATAGGTATTTGCATTGCCATATCTATCGCAAAAACAACTTGGTTTAGGACAATTTTTTGCATTCTATAGTTCTAGTTAGTTCTATTAAAATTACAGCCAGTCATACTCTCAACACCCTGTACAGATTTCATCTCAATGTATCCAACCAAGTACCTACTTCCGGGATTTATAATTTCAGCTTTCAGCTCGGAATGCAATACCTATGTGTTTGGGAAACTCATATTGGGGTTTCTGTCGCAGTATTTCAAGCAATTTAATTATTGTTAGTTACCTACTGACTGTTACCGGCTTATACAAGATACATGACTTATAAATTGATAAGATTTCCATTCACTCCTTTTTTTAGTTGGCCTTTATTGTAAAATAAGGATTACCGATAAGCCATAAATAAATGAATAATTTTCATCGAGTTATGCTTTTCTCGCTGCAACCCAACAACCTGTAATTCCAATTCGCAAAATGCGGTGAAATCACTGTCAATTCAAGTGCACAAGCACACCACTAATTGATTATGGGAATCAGTTCAAGTAGGTATCCAATATTATACTATACGTACACCTAATCCATTTGTCATTACTGAATATCCAATAATTTGCCGCTTGCCACAATGTGGTTTTCTGGTTTCAAGAAGAGAAAATCAATAAAAACCTCTATGAACCGTAACAACAGGTAGTTAATATGTTGGCCGAGAACAGTTACTAATACTCTGATCGCGTTTTCAGATCGGCGAATAGCGATGGTTATCATTGGTAATATTGTAATGTAAATAAGTGTATACTCACAATTTTTAAATAACTCTGTATTTCACGAGGATCTGTTCCCCCTTGCGGCTGACGAAACGACTGACTACTATTCATGTACTACAGCTTTTGAGTGTACTCGCTATTCGCATTGGTCTGTAGAGTGGAACTGACAAAATTAGGTATTCCTGAACATGACAGCGTCAGATCGCGCTGTAGTGCATGAATCATTTACGTCGTCGTTGTATAGGAGTCAAAATCGCGTTCAATACGGCATAAATAAGTTATCTTCTGGAAGTATTGACCCGAAACAGGTCGAACGGAGGAACGCTGAAATTCTTAAAATTAGGTGCAGTCGTTTACTCAGACGATGAGGACGGTGTACCTCGGAATTCTACTCTATAGATCCGGAAAGCCTGTTAAATCAGTCCGGGAGATGGTAGCATAATCTTTTTCTGGTAAAATTCTTATTGTATTTTTTGAATCCGCCTTTTTGTTCGTGGATCTCCCACAGATCTTGAATAACGGATTCGCGCAAAATCACTTCTTTCTATGACAGTGCGGAAAATATGAACTTTTTAGCACACGTGCGTCAAACATCTGTTCAAAAATTCACGCGTTCGTTCTTGAAAAATGCATTATTTCGCGTTAAATTTTACACGGAAATAATACGAGGAAAATTCAAACTCACCATATAAACATGCATTCAAAAATAATGATACAATTACTACAATTTGTGAAAACCTAGGTTACATACTTTTTTTGTCTCAGAAAAACTTGTATCTATCCCAAAAAACATGAATAATCGTTTACGGAATATTTCAAAAGTACATGCTGTAAGTAATGGTGAATAATGAAAACAAAAGTCTTCCAGACACAACTAAGAGTCGATTACAAAAACCCAGAAACGATATCCTGTCAGACGATACCATGCACCCCTCTGATTGGGAGACATGAGCGACGCATTCACAAGATGGAAGCTAAATTCAAGTCGGCGAGACAACACGCGTCTCGTATCCATCAGTGTGTGGCGGACTACGTGGCGGGACTTTTCCGCACGATTTTTGTATTGTTGACAATAAGTATATTTGGGACTAATTAAATTAAATCTTGTTCATTGAAAACCTTTTTTTCATAAATAAGATGGACAAAAACACGCGTAGGAAAAACATTGTACCTAACTCTTGCGAAAACGGTCTTTTCCACCCTTGACGGCTTGCCGAACTCTGCTCCGCGTCATTCGTGCAACAGCCGTCGCGTGCGGAAAAGTACTACTTTCCGCACTTGTTAGGTAAATAACTTTAACCCCATTTAGCAAGCGAATACTCTCCAAAGTTGACCCGGTGTATGAACGGATATAGGAGCAAAGAGGAGCAAGGAGAACCTGCTCATCGACAGAGTATCACGCAGGACTTCGTGCAGTATTAGCGAAACCTTTCAATAGTCTGGATGGATTATCGCAAAGCATTTGATACAACATCGCATGAGCTCAGATGCCTTGCGGTAAATACCCAATCGAATAGTGAGATGAATTGAACAGCTGATGCTGCTCTGGAGGATTCGCTTCATCATAAGATCTGGTCAAGTCAGAGTGCAAACAGACCACGTTATCTTTAGAAGGAGCGTTCAATTCAAAAGATACTCCCTCAATAATCTTCTGCACCCCCAGCAACCGGAGGCATATGATCACCATCTGTTTTTCATGGATGGCCTCAAGATATATGCCCCGGAGGAAAATGGTCTTCATCAGTCCTTGAGGGTGGTGCAAGAGTACACGCATGCTGTCGAAATGGAGTTTCGGATCTATTTGTCGATCCGAAATGCCACGGTTAATGTCTCAGAAAAGGACGAAGCGAAAAATACGGAGAAAACGTTTTGTTCCTAGACGAAAGCATCGTTCATCATCTGGATGTCGGAGAGAATTATACTCACCTAGGAGAGGAACAACGCCACTCCCAAGGGGTAACCACTGTTAAGAATTCTCTCCGCGGCAAGTATCAGCTTAAACTCCGAACTGTCAGGGAAGAATAAAGTTGTTGCAACTAATTTGCTTGCCGTTCCGATTCTACTTCATTCCGTTGGAGTGATTTAATGGACTCAGGAAGAGCTACGATAACTCCACGTAAAAACTCGCAAAATGATGCATCGTCGTAGGAGCTTGCATCCTAAATCATCTGTTACACAGTTATACTTCCCCAGACAGCGGGGGGGCCGTGAACTTTCGAGCTTGGACTGTCTTCATAACAGAATGGTACTGTATGGAGCCTGTGAAGTCATCAGGGGTTCAGATCCCCCTCTCTGTTTAGTATGCGTTCATGAAAAATCAGGAATTGGAGCATTTCTTTTCAAGGCAGCAACCCTTGCAGCCGATGAACTCGGTCTCGAATTCTGAATGAACGAACCCAAACTCTGTCACCGAGTTGGATCCCGTTCAGCAAAAAGCCCACGTGAAAGCTGCGGAGTGTGACAGGCTCCTACAGCTACATAAGGATAAGCCAATGCCAAGAACATTGAAGACCTTGGCTTATCCAGAAACCTGACATTCGCTTTTTCTCAGGGCAAGTGGGCTGAAGTCAAAAACCGAGGGATTCATAATGGCCTGCCAGGATGGTGTCTTCAACACCCTCGTCTACCGTAGTCGCGTGATGGGTATAGAGGTCCCTGACACTAGATGCAGAGCGTGTCGTGCTGTCAGCTTGTCCAGCTTATGCGGTCTCAGCCTATATCCACAGGCATAACGCGGCCCTACGAGTGATGTACTACTATCTACGACACTCGTACGGTGTAGACGAGACACCGGTGTTGCCATATGCTCCGGGGGAAATTGAGTCCGTTATGGAGAATGAGAAGTGCCGAATCTATTGGAACTATTCATTCCCCACCCTCAAACTTGAAAATCATACCGTCTTGCCTTGATGAGGCAGAAAACTTGGCCGGAAGAATACAAAAGGCCGTAATTCTTGGTTCACTCCGTCTTCTCAGGGCACATGACTCTCGGACTCAGTAATCACTCATCCCACGGACGTGGGGAATGATTACGAGGGTTAATTACACACCAGTGCGCCCCCCGGTTATATCAGAGCTCCGGAGACCGGGCCTGACTGGTACATTCCTAATAAAAATACTCCCTCATATACACTCGTTAAGTGTACCCAGAGGCATAGCCTGTGCGGGTAGAGGACGACTATTATTATTATTTGCCGTGACGCTCCTTTGCGATTTACTGATTTTTGGTGGCGTATTCACTTTTCAGCTGTAGAAAAATCCGGGAAACCTACAGCACCACCTCGGGTGGTCGGTGTGCACTCCAAGCTAGCACCAGACGAGATTGGCATCTAGACAACTCACAATACATATTTGCTTTTCAGCAAGGCATACGGTCGCCTATCGATCCGATATAAAGTAGATGAAAAAAATTATCTTGTACTTACATCGGGCTCGAACCGACTATCGCTATGCTGGAGTTTCGAATGGACTGTGTGTTAAACCGCTAATCCACCGACCATTCAAATCAGCCAAGAAGGAAGAGGCTGACAATATAGTCAGTAATATGGAAAAAAAGTAGTCATCGAGCCATCTTCTCCAGTAGTACTGATAAAGAAGAAAGATGCGTTTGCTTACGATTTTTTCAACCCTTGATTTGAAGCGTGGTTTTGGAAGGTAGAACTGGCTCCAGAAGATCGAGAAAAGACAACCTTCAATAGGCTCATGACTGTGGCAGTTCACTGTTATGCTATTCGAGCTTTTTAATGCTCCAGCTATTTTTGAAAGATTGATGGAGACGGTTCTGAAGAGACTTTCATGGAAGACGTGTCTGGTATACCTCGACAACATAATTGTGGTTGGCAGATCTTTCGAAAATCACGTGAAAAACCTGGAAGAGGTGTTTCTGAGACTGAGAAGCTCCGGACTGAAGCTGAGACCCAAGAAATGCCATCTGTTCCAGAAGGAAGTACGATATCTTGGCCATGTTATCTCCGGGGAAGAAGTAGAATATATGAGCAGAAGATCAAAGATGTCAAGGAATGGTCCATTCCAAAAGACTTACACCAGCTTCGAATATTCCTTGGCTTCTGCAATTACTATCGCCGATATGTGCTGGGGTTCACCAACATCGCCAAACCGCTGACCAGTCTTACAGAAGGGCAAACAAAGTTCCAATGGTCTGAAGAATGTCATGACTCGTTCAGGAAGCTGAAAGGAGCATTGATCAACGTACTAATTCTGAGCTATCCTCTTAATTCCGTATGGAAAATTCATTTTGGATACGGGCGCCAGTAACGTGGGGCTTAGAGCTGTCTTGTCTCAGATACAAGGACAGGAGAAGGTCATCAGCTACTTCAGCGAGACCCTCAGTAAACCGGAGCGGAATTACTGTGGTTAAGGGAGTAGAGCACTTTTACAAGTACGTGTATGGGAGAAGATTCCTTCTAAGAATTGACCATGCAGCCCTCAAATAGCTCCTCCAGTTCAAAAATTCCGAGGGTCAAGTGGCACGCTGGATTGAGAGACTCCAAGAACTCAATTTCGAGATGAAACATCGAGCCGGGATTATCCATGAGCATGCAGATGCCCTCTTGCGGAGACTATGCCTAGACGATTGCTTACATTGCCGACGAGCATAGGAGAAGGAGTCGACAATTCGTAGAACCACCGCAGTTGATGATAGCTGACAACAACATCCAAAAAGACCAAAAGAAAGATCTAGATCTTGGTTATTTAATCATCGGCTGGAAGAAGAGTAATCGAAGACCGTCGTGGCAGGAAAAATCCAAATGATCACCAGCCGTCAATGGAACTCTCTTACTCTGGACAATGTGGTTCTGAAGCGTGTGTTGGAGTCTGAAGATGGTTGGTAAGACAGACAGTAGTACCCAGGAGCAGAAGTCAGGAAGTGTTCCGAGAAATCCATGATGGGGTCACCGGAGGATATCTGGAAGTGATGAAGACTCTCCAGAAAGTGAGGCAACGGTTTTACTGAGTCAATTGTCAAGCTGATTTCAAGGACTAGTGCAAAAAGTGTGCTGTATGCGCTGCCAGCAATGGGCCTCGAACAAGACCTAAGGTCCCGATGCGCAGGTATAATGTAGGCACCCCATTTGAAAGGATCACCATTGGTATCGCTGGTACGTTTCCACAATCTGACCACGGGAATGAGTACATCCTAGTCGCATGGATTACTTCAGCAAGTGGGCCCTGCCCAACCAAGAAGCCATCACCGTCGCCGATGTCTTGGCAAAGAAGTGGATATGTCTATTCGGTGTTTCGCTGGAGTTGCATTCGGACCAAGGCAGAAATTTCGACTGTTCCAAGAAATGTGTCAGATGCTGAACATCAGGAAGACGAGAACCACGGCTGTACATCCACAATCGAATAAACTGGTGGAGAGGATGAATAAGACTATAAACCATCACCTGTCCAAAGTATTCTCTGACCATCAGACAGGTTGGGACCAGTACGTCAACCAGTCAAACCCCTGCTAATATTATAATGGGCCAAGAGCTGCGACTTCCTTGTTACCTGAAGTTTGGGAGGTCACCAGGACCAGACACTGCGGCAAAAGATCAGCAAATTACGACAGAGAATGGACGATATAAATAAACGAGTCCGTTTGAACATCCAGAGTGCCAGCGACAGAATGAAGGAGACATACGACAGCAAGGCCGATGCTGGTGGATATCAGACAGGTGCTGTACAACCCTAAACGTCGCCTGGGCCTATCACCGAAGTTGCGGAACTCGTGGGAAGGTCCGTACAAGATCGTGAAGAGGATAAATGCCCTTGTCTACCGAATCTACGAGTCACCCAGAGGGAAACCTAGGGTCGTTCATTTCAATAGGTTGTCCCCTTACGCCGGAAACCACGACCAAGTTCACATCTTCAGACCACCGGAGGATGAGATTACGTTCCAGAAGTGCATATCCTTGTAATTAAATGGACAAAAAGTTCTACATGGGGTAACTCGAGAAGAGCCACGAGACCATCTCAAGATGCCTGCCGAATACGCACTAGCTCATTGTGTGGCCGAAGATCTTCAAATGTCCAGAGGAATCGCCGTAGCATTCTCCAAAAAGTTCGGTCGACCCAGGAACTACGTTAACAGAACCCAGAAGTTGGAGGGGTGCTACAGCTGAGAAAGGGTCAAAGAAACATCTGGTCTGGTCACCAAGAAGCATTCTCGAGATAAACCGCCCTATGAAGATGTTTGGAAGAGCCTCACCAGATTAGGAGATACGATGATGGACCAGAATCTTGTGGGCCTGGAAATCTTAAAATTATCCTGTGGTATTGATGGGCTGGACTGGAGAGTTATAAGAAGCATGTTGGAGACGATATTCAGATCCAGCGGCATCATGATTTTGGGGTGATTGTGGTGTGACCCAACTTGATGACTGTGGAGTGTTACTTCCGTCGAACTTCAAGGTGCAGACATGGATAATTCTGCAGGTATCGACACACTCCAAAGACGACATTTCGGGACGAAACGTTTTTAAGACTGGGGCAATATTATGAATCTGAGGCCGGACCTGATCAAGTCTGTTTAGATGATCACGCTAAGCCTGCTCGTTAACGGTACATCCATGACTCATCGTTCTATCCGCGTTGAGAGCTTACAAGAGCCATCTGAACGAATCGCCGTAAAGTCGAGAACGATAAAAGAATCCTACTTGCCGGTATACAAGACGCTCAACATCAGATGGCAGACAGAGTCGCAGATATAGGTAGATAGTACGAGAGTTCATAAATAGACAGTGGCAGTGAAACTAAATTGAAATAGTTATAGTGAAATCAATGTTTTAAATAAATTATTTTTTGAGAAGAGTTTCCAATAATTTAGCAAAATCTATCTATGACTTCCGGTTATTTTGAAAAGAATACCATATTTTTTATTACATTTTTAGAATCTACGATGGATTTCAAAATGAATTCATTCCAACGTCGGGGCATGGCGCAGTGGTATGGCGTTCGGCTTGGGGGTTAAAGTTCCCGGGTTCTAGCCGGAGCTGGGATTTTTTCAATTTAATTTCACCGATTAAATTGTTATTTTGTAAAATCTCGGAACATCATATAACTAAAGGGCTCCAGTTATCAGTTATTTTAATATTTTGTAAATTTTGACAGATGCATATGTAGCCATTCACAACAAATTGATTTCTTGGAAACAAAGAGAATCAGGTCAAAAATTGTCAGAAAATGCCTAAATAACACCTGAAGCTTTCTAAATCTTTGAAAACTTTTCTAAAAAAATATACGGGGTGAACAGATTTAAATTGTTGCCGAATTCAGCTATCTCGAAAATTGTATAACCAATTCATTTTTTCAAATGACAACTTTTGTAGGACTGTCTCTTCTTCTAGAAATTAATTGTTATTTATCGTAACAATTGCGAAAATTAAACAATTGAACATATAAATTGAGGAAAAGTTAATATTTGCGCTTATCTAAATTTCTTATTGTTGGACGAGCATATTGCAAAAGTGACCAACCTATCCGTGACAATGAAAATAACTAAGAAGAAGAAGAGGATATCTTTGTGATTATAAAACGTCGAATTTTTGTGTGAAACGGTTATTTTTGGTGTAGTGATTGTACCTATTGAAAAATTTGTCTATGAAAATGGACCATTTTCAAGATTCGAAAAGTAGTTGAGGTAAAATTCCGTTAACTAATAGCCACAAGCTATCAACAAGATGTTTTTCTCACGTAGTTTGACCTCCTGAAGAAAGAATCCAAATAAAATTTTTGGCGGTCTCAAGTCATTTCAGAGATACATGCAAAAAACATTAGAAACACTCAAAATTCTTCCTTCTTATTACTAACAGAATGTAAATACCCTTAATTGACCTGTGTTTCACACTTTTTCTTCATTAAAAACGGTACGTTTTAAGAGAACTCATCCTTTTATGACCACATAACCAACAAATCTAGACAAAATGGTTAGTGAATATATTCATGTTAAGTTGGTTATTGGAAAAAAAGTGAGTGAATAAGTTCCTAGTCATGTTGAAATTAAATGGCTCGAAAGGTTCGGTGTGCAAATATGCAAAGTTCAAAGTTACCAACATGACATGAATAAATTCTTTTGCGTGAAGTTAGCCACACTTTTCCAGCCACAGTTTCTTTTCTTAGGTGCAATTGAGGAGTGACCGTCTGCGGAGTTGCCACATCAATTATTTTTACAGATATGTTCACTATCAGTTTATTTTGTTATTTGCAGCTGGAGAGGAGGGTAGCATAATTATTCAAGGAAGTAATGATGTATGTTAGGAAGAAAAAATCGAACAATTCTTAAATTTGTTGCTTTGGTGTTTAAAAAAAGGTTGAATATTTGGATAAACAATGCCGATTTTAATAAAAAAATTGTTCAAAACGGTGTAGTGTGAGTACATTGTGTTAGTTCAAAAAAGGGAGAATTTTTAGTGTTTTTTACGCAGTAGAAATTTGTCTCAAAAATGCCAAACATCACTCAAAAATACGCCCATTTCTCCAAAATTACTTGAGACCGCCAAAAATTTTATTTGAATTTTTGTCCAGGAGGCCAAACTACGTAAGTACCAAACGCTCTTGAGGTTAATTTAAACCACAGATTAGAGATATGGTCCCTAATCTGTGCTTATACACTACATGATATTTTTCTAATATTGCATATGCACAACGTGAGTTCCACTGACTAAATATCAATTTGTTGTGTTGAACATGGTTCATAGTTCATCATACGCTGTGGTCTGTAGCGTAGCGATTTGTATCACTTTCCAATCGCTCCGGTATACTCTGGGTATTCTGGGTAGCTCCTGATGTGATATAAAGTCAAAACTCCATTCATAAAGTCAGGTGCTGATCACTTCAGGTTCAGTTCAGGGCTGTATTCAACTCCAAAGGTAGCGCTGCCGAGTCGGACTACAGTATCTGTTCGCGGTTGGCTGGTTGATAATGTCTGTGGGTGATGTGATGATAGTGTTTATAGAAATACGTATTCTGTGCTTCTGTTCTGTATCTGTGTTCAGCGCACGCGCACGCGCAGTGAATTTATAAATGAGGTAGGTTGTAAGACACTGTAGTGGTAGGAGTGGACGTTTTTTCTATTCTCTTGTGGAACAATAACATCAACGATTTCGTGAAATACTGAAAAATGATTACGTATTATGGATTTCAGTAAATTGTGCTTCTGTTTGGAATCACTCATTATAAGATAATGGCAGTGTCGTGAATAGAAACATTAACAATTGAAATAAATAAATGTGTTTGAAAACTCCTTCAGTAGCATAGCATTTTTCTTGGATAACTTTCATTCCATTTCAGGTGAGTTGAAGTTGTATTTGACTGCCATTCGTTCGATCGCTTTTCAATCTTTAAATCTGGATGATACCCTTCAAAATTACAAGTGGGCAAATTCAATTCCAATATCCAATTTAACAAACGTTTATAATCAATAGTCAGATAAAATATAGGTATGTTATTATCTAAGGCTTTCTAAAATGAAATTCACCCGTTGAGCTTTGTATATTTTACTAATTTCATGAAAATCAATGACCCGACCTTGAATTGATTTAGTAGGATCGTTCCTGAACTCCCGTTGAAAACTGGCTACAGTATACTATGTTTTTTCTACCTACACCTAATATTAAAATAACGTTGGAAAGTGGGTACTCATAGGTGGGCGAGAGATTTTTATTTTGTGTTCTAATTCCGAATATACATTTAAAAATGCATCTATCAAAAACATTATAATTTTGGTTACTTCAGGATTTCCTTTTTGAAAATAGTCCTTATCCCTGCTTCACTTTTTATAAATTTGAAACAGAAATACCATCATAAAACTAGACAAAAACGGTTAATAATGAATCTTAAGTGTTATTGAGTTTTGATATATCATTTTTAGATCTGATAAACCATTGCTATAGCATTTGATAGATCAATACATTATAACAATGATGTTACAGTGCTTATATTCTACCTATTCACTTCATTCACTCTTCAGAGATCAATAACCTAAGTAAAATTCCATCCTTTTTTCAATTATATCAGAAAAAGCAGTCTTCAAACAAATAGAAGTAAGCAAACAGTTTTTTCATAGCACTAATATTGGCCAGGTTAGCTGTTCCTCAAAGAATTATTCAGTTTTAATTGGAAATATAAATTAATCGAATTGATTTCAGCACCTGTTGAGTCAGTTAGGTTGGTGAAATTATCATTTTGAATTCTCTGGAATTATGTGAATATTATTTCTAGATGTTTCTATTATAGGTTAAATGAGCTCACCTTTCGTACCTACTCCAAAGCCTAGTTGTTCCTAGATAAAAAACTAATATTCCAATTGTTCTTATTTTGAAACTTTGTTAACAAAATCCTTTGTTACTTTCAGCTTATTTGAGAGTTAATTTGATTTTGTTCAGTATTTTATTTCATCAACTTCTATGTCAATCAATAATACAACCTTTTGACAAATGTAGTGGAAATAAATCATTACTGGATGATTAATCATGATACTGTCATCAACAGTGGAAGCTTGAGCACATATAATTCTTCCTATAGGTAAATCATAATAGTATTTTTTATTTTCACAGAACTTTTCTTTAAAACTGGGGCATAAAGATTCATCAGGCGGCACCAAAATGGACTATTATAGAGTCCTTGACGTGCCTAAAACTGCCACTACAGCTGAAATTAAAAAAGCGTAAGTACCTACATCATTGATTTTGAATTTTTTTTAATCAGTATAAATAATATTTGACATTAGAGAATCTGCAATTCAAATTTACCATGAAAATATATTGTTTTGTTTGATAGCAAACAAGTTCAGTTAGAGTTGTAAGGAGTCAAAATTCAGTGGAGATGGGGATATGCAGTATATATAAAAGGAAGCACTAATTTTAGGAGACTCGTTATAAGAAGTAAAGAAAAGCATACTGACTAGTTACTTAAATTGCAATATCATTTAGATCATTCTAATGGATGTAGTACAAAAAATAGATGAAATGCCAGAATACATCCTCAGTAGATTGACCTGTAATATTCTACAATAGTCTGAGAGAGGAAAAAGTCTTCTAAATAGTGCTTCCTTGGTGGTTTTGCTGATAGATTTATATGTTGATTCATATTGGTGATATAACTAGCTTCTCTAATTGAAATTCGATTTCAGGTACCGAAAATTGGCATTGAAATGGCATCCAGATAAAAATCCCGATAATATGGATGATGCTACAAAAAGGTTCAAAGAAATTTCTGAAGCATATGAAGTATTATCAGATGGTAAGTTCAAATAAAATATCATTTGAGTTCATTTATCAGCCATTGTAACATCATTCAATTTATTACTTATTACGGATAAAATTAAAAACTGTAAAGTATGTTAAATGGAGATTATTGATAATTTTCCCAATACAACCGGGAGGGTGAACAACCAGGATGAGTCACCCTGCATTTTATATGTGCGATTCTTTCAGTTGAGACTTATAAGAAATATTGTTTTGTCTTATTGTTAGTTTTGGTAATATTGAGGTCAGTACTCCAATAAATCCTCTATTCGTTAATAACAATCATTATTCAACTAGCTCATTTGATGCATCTAGGAACCAATTGTTATTGGCATCTAAACTATCAAGAATTTTGCTATGGTTCTTAATGGAAATTACATTGTATTATATGAAAAATACTATTATTTTGACAGAATACAATAGGACACAGTCATAGTGAATGGCAAAGAAGTTGACTGATTCAGATAAATATATCTAATTCTAAATAAAAACAGAATGAATTAATTTCCATTTGGGTTTGATTTCAATATGAGGCACCTTATTTGAGAATAAACATTTACAGTCTCAGCTGATAAATCAGAGTTAACATATATCTGCTCAAAAATTAATACTAATTATGATGATAATAATGTTCATTGTCAGGGCATGGCGCTGTGGTATGGCGTCCGGCTTCGGGGATAAAGGTCCGGGTTCGAGCCGCAGTCGGAGCTGGGATTTTTTCAATTCAATTTCACCGATTAAATTGTTAAAATCTCGTGACTTGGCTGGGGTGAGTCTCGCACGATTCACTGTTGCATTCAAATTAAGGTGCTGCTCCTAAAGTGGTGTATGGAGTTAGTAATACAGCCTACCCAGAACACATAGTGCTTAGCAATTGATCTTGAAATCTCAACATATTAAAAATGTAAAAAAATTGTCCCAATGGACCTTTCTATGGACTATGAGAAAACACTGTAATTAGAAAGTATATATTATTCTAATATCACTTGGTATTTTTTATGTATTTTATCTGACAGCCAGTTTTTATTTAATTTGAAAACAAAGGGGTTTCGTGACGTCACTTTCATCAAAATTAAACTTGGCAACGTCGTATGAGTTGTACACCATGGAATCGCATATTATCATTACATCTGGATTGTGTTCTGTGATAGTTGTCATTTGATACCAGATGGGTTTGTTGGTCTGTTTCACGGAGCAGATCAATAACAATGGTTTTCTCTGTTTAACTGATTTGCTTACCTAAAGCCGTAGACACAATGGAAATTATGTAATAAGTTTTAAGTTTTGGGATTATGGATATCAATTTTAGCAACAAGATTGTTTATGAGGCGTGATCAGCATAACAATGTCAATGATAGTTTTGGGATAAAAAAATATTCTAAATTGAAGTGGATGAAAGTGTTGAACAACATTTTGCTGAAACTTGAGATATTTGCGTGGATGAAGGTGTCAAGTCCATATGTATTTAAGGCATCATCATTCATGAACATCGAAGAAAATTCTTCGATTTTAAAAATGGATGAAGGTGTTATGTGACTAGCTGGCATTACTTTGTCACTCTCCAATGCCGTTTTTCTCTGAATATAATTTTTGTGACTTATCACCTTTATCCACTTAGGTCTTCAATTATGAAAATTAAATCTAAAAACATAAAACTTCCATTGTGTTTCAGCCTTTATGTGATACAAAGTAGATGCTAGTAGATCAAATCTGTATGCTGGAAACTAGCAGACTATTGGAATATTTTATTTTCTGAGGTTTAAGCGGTTTTCAAATTCAAAGTTTTGTTGTTTGTGTTAAGTAATTTCTGTATTCCTTATAACCGTGAAAATGTCTAAAAAGTGCTTTGTACCCGGTTGTCTGAACACCAGTGAAAATTCAAATAAACTTTTGTTCCATAAGAACTGTTATTATAATTTGCGGTGTTGTTAACAATAGTTTTTCATCAAAAGGCAGGTTTGTTCAGAAAATTTGATATTTACAAATAATATAAAAAATTGCTTTTACGTTAATTTTTTTGAGGTGTTGATCCAGTGATTATTCACTGATCCATCTATATTTTATGGGAGAACGATATTCCCTATTTCGGAACGTGTATTATGGTAGGGGATGTTTCCTATGAACGTAACAGGCACACTTTGAAATGTGATATTTTTATTAAATAAAAAAATAGAGTAGCACTCCTTGATAAATAGACACTCGATCAAGAACAATCGATCAAAACGAGTTTTGCAATTAATTTTTTGTGAATGTAAAGGTCCATTACGACTAGGTAGGTGGTGCGAAAACAGTGCGAGTCCACCATGTCTTAATATTTAGAAAGTAACAGGTTTTGCCATAGGAAACCATGACAACAGGTTTGTTTTTTTTTAGCAGGCGCGCATTGCGTACCGCTCTTGCGCCTAGGGAAGGCTATTTCATTAGCGATAAACCGACGGTAGGTTATCCTGATCATCTTTCCACTTTGTTATGTTGTTGTGGTGGCTCTGATGAACTCTGACTAAAATTCTGGTGGTTCAGGGTGGTTACTTTTAGGGTGAATTGTTCTCACCAACAGTTTAGTGAACTAAGTTCAGTTGCTAGGAATTATCCAATGGAATTTCTAGTCCTTAGCAACTGAACCCAGTTTGGTTGAAATGTTGGTGAACTTATTTGTAAAAGACAACAAAAGTTGACATGAAAATCTTTAACAGGTGGCAACATGTAGATGGCTCAATATACCATTGGAAAAATGTATGAGGGAATTTATGGTTTTTTCTACAAATAAGAAAGTTACAAGGCCGCGGATACTTGGCTGTAGCACCCGGTATACTATTCCTACAATCACATAGGAAAGTAAAAGTAACGTTTATCGTACTGTACAGTCCCGCGAAAAGTAAGCGTCGTATAGTAGTTTTTGTTTGGATTTGCGCTGTCATATCATTCTATTTAGATTCACATTGGAAGGACATAAAACCATCAAGAACATTTTTTTATGAAGAAAAAAAATAATTCCTTTGAGGAATCGATCCCGCGTTCACCAAGTTAGAAGCTCAACGCTCTATAAACTGATCGAATATGTACAGATTTTATTGTGATATACATCTTATAGTACGCGAGCCCTCGTACAAAATCGGAAGTGATAACCAGCAAGTAAGTTAAACGTAACTTTCACCGACCTCTTAAGATGTGGCCATAGCTAAATATAAAAAACAAGTCCAGACTGCAAAAAAACTAAGTTGATTATTTTTTCTCTATTTTAAACTATCTGGCAGATGTTTCAAAATAATCCATGAATTTATATGTTTGAGTTTAGTTTGTTAAAACTTCGAACCAACTGTTAACTCAAAATTTTTCAAAAAGTACCCTTCACCGACCTCTTAAGATGTGGTCATAGCTAAATATAAAAAACAAGTCCAGACTGCAAAAAAACTAAGTTGATTATTTTTTTCTCTATTTTAAACTATCTGGCAGATGTTTCAAAATAATCCATGAATTTATATGTTTGAGTTTAGTTTGTTAAAACTTCGAACCAACTGTAAACTCAAAATTTTTCAAAAAGTACCCTTCACCGACCGAATGCAACACCGTTTCCTACTACCGACCACATGTGTCCATTTTACCGACCAGTAAAAAATCTAGTTTTATAATGTTAAAATAAAAAAAAAAAATCGTTTAAACTTTTTGTACAACTTGAGATGATTTTAAAATATTTTTCGTACAAAACAAAAATTTATTAGAATCATAACCTATCTAGATGTAACAAACACCTTAAGTCCTTACATAAACTTACGTTTTGAAAAGTTTCAACCTTTTCTTAAATCGTCTATTTGAGTTAATGAATATTCATCACGTTTATTGATTAAGTTGGGTTTACTGATATCACAAAAGATTTCTTCATCTGAATAACGTAACATCTTCTTTGAGGCCATTTCCAGTGATAACCACTCATGGTCATTGTTTCCACAAGAGCTCCATTCACGCCAATGGAAGTTATGACTCCTGGATAGTAGTTTCCTTCATAAATTATTTTGTTTCATGGTGAATTCTTCAATTTTTTTAAATTTTGGCTTAATTGGTTTTGAAGATTCATTTCTCTTATTTGTTTGGTTTCGTTTCCGGTCTGCCTTTTCATTGTCCTTTTTTTGCTTCTCGGCTTCAACCCTTCTTTGGTACTCAATGTACTTAACTGGAAAACCCAGATCTTGCAAATAGAGGACCCATTTAAGAATAGTTTCTTCTTCGAGTTTCATCAAGACGGTATGAGCTCCACTTGCAGCCTGTCTTACACCAATACTGTTTCTGATAGCATCCAATACTTGGTTGAGTTGACTTTGGGAATACTTTATCTTTTTTCTTTCCATTTTCTAATCTGGTAAATGAAAATAAAATAATTTACTACCAAACTCTTTACTGAGTTTATCTCAACCTCTGCAATTATAAAAAGTCATTCAAATAAAAACCATGTATGAAAAGACATTGAATAAATAAGTACAACTGTCCAATCTAAAATATTTTAGTCTTTCTGTATTATCGGGATAAATTCAGAAAAAAAAAACTGCTGAAAGAACAATATAGGTCGTTGATAGGTTTTTACCGACCACCCGGTCGGTAATAGGAAAAACACAAATTTTGTTTGATCCTTATGCCGATCACATTTTAGCAATGAATAAATTGAATGCAGGATATATCAATGTAAACTAAATATATATTATATTATTTGTATATAGGTTAGTGTTCATTAATAAATAGTCAGTACAAAAGTTGACAATCAGAACTGAGAAAAGGTGAATAGCATTTCATGCACTGTTTTCAAAGTATTAAAAAAAAAATAGAAATAAGCATTTTTTAGTTACGGCTTTTTCAGAGACAATTTCATGATATTTGCCGGTCGGTGATAGATTTCAACACTAAACAAATCATACACAATGAAAAATGATAAGTTTTGTTAGAAGGATGTGTTTAGTTCCTGGGTTAGAATTGATTTAAAAATTTGTGTTGTTTTCCTATTACCGACCAAACGGTCGGTGGATGGAATACATTGAATTGTGATGAACCTTTCACCGACCACTCTATTTTTGGCTATTTTTCAATGTTTTCTTATGCAAATTGCCATATTTTTTAAGTAATGAAAAGAAAAATATATAAGTTAACCAACGTTGAAGTTTTTTGCTCTCACTTACCTAAAATATTCTTTTTCTTGAAAAATTTGAACTTTCCAAATTAGGCCTAGTTGTTTATAAAATGGACCTGATCTGCAATTTACAGCGGATAAACTTGAACTGACAAATAGTTCGCGTACTACGTCGACTAACTCCAAGCAAAATACATTATTAAGTATCTTCAGCGTCATCTGCCTCAATTAATAATTTCACCATATTGGTTTTTCATCCGTATATTTGAATTTCAAATGGTATAAACACTAGCGGTCGGCAATAGGTGGACGGTCGGTGAACGGTACATTAGTAACTTTGTATACTGTTTGAGTGTGACGAGTCGTGACAAGATGTCGCAGAGAGGAAACCTTGAAAGTGGTAAGTTTTCCTTTGTCGCCAAATTGACATCTTTGGAGCGTCGTACTGCAGAAAATCCTTATCAATTTTATCGGACAATGGTGCCATTGAAAATCTCATTAAATTATTGGATTCTCTTAGAAAAATCAGACAAAATGGTTCGGTATTTCTAGGTTGTCCTCCACTCTAAACGTGTCGATATCATTACTTAGGTTGGTGACAGGCTGCAGTCTGATTTTTTTAGAAAAATACAAAAATTAAACGAGATTTTCAATGGCACCATCGTCCGACAAAATTAACAAGGATCTTCAGCATTCCGACGCTCCATAGATGTCGATTTGAAGATAAAGGAAAACTTACCACTTTTCAAGGTTTCCTCTCTGCAACATCTTGTCAGACTTGGCGCACTGAAACAGTATACAAAGTTACAATTTGCTGGTTATTACTTCAGATTTTGTACGAGGGCTTGCTTACTATTATAAGCTAATATTTTGTATTTGTGATAATCAAGTAAAGAGTGTCTTTAAGAAAAAAAAATTGCATTTGAATATAATTATTGAAAATTTATGAGGTTAGTTGAAATGGTTCTGTTAGCCTTTTTGATCTTGTTCACATGTCAATAATTTGGTAAAATTATCGCGCGGTCGTAGAAAAATGGTGGACATTACTTGTGCGAAAGGAATTTTTCACACTCGTGGGATTATCGCACTTGGAATGTGCCTAGTGTCGGAAGTTTTGGTTGTAACTGGACGGTCGGTCATGGTTGCTCAGTGTTCTTGCTATCTAAGTGTGTTGAGTTTCAGATATATGCGCGCTGAACCAAAACGTTTCTGTCTATCCTTCCGATAAAGAACGGTATTATTTGATTTTTGTCCCATAAGTTATTACTCTCAAACTTGGTATTCGTAAAATCCGACAGGTTTCAGTTAGAAAGCGATTTAGGGATTTGTTTGTGGGAATTTTTCGAATTATTTGTAAGTATGTAATAAATCAGCCCAAAGAGTTATTATTCAGAATCACCGTGTATTTGCCGTGCTTAGTGACGTGATTTTAAACGTCGAAACAGCCAATGACTCATGTGGTTACGGTGTAACAAACAAAGTCTTCGTTCATTCATCCTCTGCCCACGAAACAAAGAAATTGATGATTATTACCGTGTGATCATAGAACACTGCATATTAATTAAAGGAATTCATACTTTTTTATGTAAAGTGACGACCGGTCATATTTCCTCAAACTGGTATGTTGTACTCAACCTAGTAACCCAAAGGGTCAATGGGCCCGACTCAATCCTATGACTAGTTTTCTAGTCCAGATTTTGTTTTCAAACTTACGAGCTGATTTGAATGTCTGTTGCATACACACGTTTACTACATGTTTTAGTAACTCATTCGTAAATACCTACAATTTAAAATATTTATATTTACAGGGTAGTTCACGAATGTATGACGGTAGTTTTTTGCAAAATTTTGTACTTACTTATTGTACTGTGACGTCAGGGAAGCATGTTTTTAAAAGGTACTCCTCAATATGCTATTTTAACGGGAAAATATTGTAAAGTTAACATTTCTCGTACGAGGCGTTTCATAGAGATACCATATTTTTTTAATAATGTTTGAGAAATGAAAAAAAAATTAAAGTTGCGTTTAATATCTCCCTAAAAAAATTATAAATATAAGTTAATTTCACAAAAAAAATATGCTTCAATTTGAACATAGTTGTGCTCATTTGATTTGATGGTGATTAATTTATGAATGTGTTTGAATATAAAAAATAGAAACAAATTGGACAGGAGACCATGTTTCAGTATTTAGGAATTTAATTGTAAACAACTTTTCTTAGAAAATGGGGCATTGGACGTCTGATTTTAGTAATCCTACTGATGAAGTTAAGTTGGTTAACCAAATGCGTATCTAGGAATGAAATTACTAGTGTCGTGAAGGGAAAACTATTTTTGTTGTCGACTTTTTTTGATATAACATTTTGCTGAATTTTCTGAAATAAGGATCCTTTACCCATGTACAATTTTATATATTTTGACCTACTGTGTATGCTGTTTGACTTGCACTTAGATGTTAATTGCAAGGATATTAAAGGCAACTTTAAAATTTTTCAAGCATTATTTTCAACATGGTTAAACACAAGTTATGATAATGGGCATATTAAAAAAATCTTATTTAAACTTATTTTAAATGCTTATTGAAAAACTGTACTGTAAAAAGTGTACAGTGAGGAGCAATTCTAAGAATTGTCTATCTGTCGTACATAATCACGTTGCATACACACGTTTACTACATGTTTTAGTAACTCATTCGTAAATACCTACAATTTAAAATATTTATATTTACAGGGTAGTTCACGAATGTATGACGGTAGTTTTTTGCAAAATTTTGTACTTACTTATTGTACTGTGACGTCAGGGAAGCATGTTTTTAAAAGGTACTCCTCAATATGCTATTTAAACGAGAAAATATTGTAAAGTTAACATTTCTCGTATGAGGCGTTTCATAGAGATAACATATTTTTTTAATAATGTTTGAGAAATGAAAAAAAAATTAAAGTTGCGTTTAATATCTCCCTAAAAAAATTATAAATATAAGTTAATTTCACAAAAAAAAAATATGCTTCAATTTGAACATAGTTGTGCTCATTTGATTTGATGGTGATTAATTTATGAATGTGTTTGAATATAAAAAATAGAAACAAATTGGACAGGAGACCATGTTTCAGTATTTAGGAATTTAATTGTAAACAACTTTTCTTAGAAAATGGGGCATTGGACGTCTGATTTTAGTAATCCTACTGATGAAGTTAAAATGCGTATCTAGGAATGAAATTACTAGTGTCGTGAAGGGACAAACTATTTTTGTTGTCGACTTTTTTTGATATAACATTTTGCTGAATTTTCTGAAATAAGGATCCTTTACCCATGTACAATTTTATATATTTTGACCTACTGTGTATGCTGTTTGACTTGCACTTAGATGTTAATTGCAAGGATATTAAAGGCAACTTTAAAATTTTTCAAGCATTATTTTCAACATGGTTAAACACAAGTTATGATAATGGGCATATTAAAAAAATCTTATTTAAACTTATTTTAAATGCTTATTGAAAAACTGTGAAAATTAATTGGCACACTTGAAATCCTACTGAAATAATCGCGGAAACCCATGAAATAAATTAAATGGGGGTTAAAAGTGAACATTATTGTTATCATTACGAATTAATATTAACAAAAATATGTATGCATCATTTATGCACTAAACGCATCCAAATCTCACAGGCAATATTATTATATTTTTTAACATATTTGAATGTGATGCCGATGGTTTTGCCAAGTTTTCTTGGCTTATTTTTATTATTACTTAACAGATGAAAATAAATTAGAAGAGAAAATATTTAAAATACAGAAAAAATACAATTACTTATCTGTAAACAAAATTATCGGCACGTATCTGTTTCGTTCAATGCATCTAATTTTCCGATCATAAAATTCGCTGAGGAGTAGATCGCAATACACTTGCAGGAATATTTCTGCAATGAGGTCGTATCGAATTTTCGAGCTCCTCAACATTATTAAATGGTCGATCTTTGTAATTTTTTTGCTTTGAATATCCCCATGAAAAATCTAATGGGGGTGAGATCTGGCAAACCACGAGGCCACCGTGGATCGGTTTTTCGTCCTAACCATTTCTCACCAAATTCCCCATTCAACCATTCAGAAAAAATTGTAGCAGAATAAGCAGGACAACCATCATGTACAAACTTTAATTTATGTCGTTTTTGTAAACTCATAAAAAAAAATCTGTTAGTTGGTTTTCAAATAGGTAAATAGGTAGGGTTTTGGCGAAAAAAAAAAAACGGCCCCATTAATTTGTTGTTAATAACCACACGTTTATTTTTTGGTAATACTGGTTTTTATTGTCAATTACAAAATTTGGATGTGTCTATGGAAATCAGGTTGATCTTCTATTTGTCCCTGAATCCACATGCAGAAGTCATAGGTACCACAGGTCATGTCATACTCTCGTTCTTGAAACGTGTAAATAAACATTGAACTTAGAAATTTCTTGTGTGGATATTCTAGGGGTTTCAACAACTGCCTGAAGTACTAATTGCTTTTCTTCTGGATATACAGTTTAAGTACCTTCATTTTCATATTTTACCCTGTCTCTTATAGTCATCTCCACATGTTAAAACTGATTCTGCTTGCTCGGCTAACGTTAATTGTTTCGGAAGAGGCATTAGTAATCAAATAAACATAATCATCGAACAATAATTATTCAAGAATGAAAAATTAATGTAACCAAACTGTTTTATAGGTTTTGCGCATATTTTATTAGGATTTCATTCATGTTTGTCGATAAATTTGTACAGTTTTTCTAATAATTTCAAATGATTTCTTTTTAATATGCCTATTATCATTACCTATGTTTTACCTGGTGAAACATAATTTGATTTTTTTTATTGATTTGATAGTGATACATCTATGAAAGTGTTAAGGGTAGGTAAATAAAAAAATATGGGAAAATTTAAAGAGGCTATGTTTTGGTATTTAGGCATAACTTTTAATTGTAAATAACTTTTCCTAATAACATTTTGCTGAATTTTCTGAAATAAGGGTACTTTACTCTTGTACAATTTTTATATTTTTCGACTTTTCCTGTATGCTGTTTGACTTACAACCATTCCAAATGCACCTGATATGATTATCGAACATGCACCAAATTTCGGCAATATTTGTATTTCGTTGGGCAATTAATTAAAAAATTCCTATATGTTGCGCACTTAAATGTACAAGGACAAGAAAGTCAAACTTCCACGCCCTATATATAAAAAACTGTACAGGGTGTCCCAAATTCGAGCCTCATCATTTGGATGTCGGAAACTAGATGAGATTATTTATGGCATTCTTTCATTTGATGAAGTAAACAGTTGTGTGGTATTAGATTTGGAGTAAATAATAAATGTCACATTCTCATTGTAATTTTTTTCTGATCTTCCATGCGACGGTTAATCTTTAAGCAACCATAAGTAATTAACCTCATTTCTTAAAATACGTCCGTGACTTATATCAATTTCAAGCTTCTAGGGTCCGAAAAAATCATTTTAACGATGTCTTACCAAAAATCTGTTCACTGTTTCTCTAACAGTTCTCATGGAAAATGCCTTGACATACATTTTTCTAATAATTGCGATATATCATTGATTTTGGGACATTAAAAGCTCTTAAAATCCATAATAAAACATTCAAGGCCGTGTTTTAAAAAAAAACGAAATTGAAAATTGCAGCTCAAAGACGAAACATCGGTTTGAAAATCTGACAACATCATCTTGTAGAACAGAAAAAGTAGCAATGAGAATTTGTAACCTGTTTCCTTACATTTATTCAAAAATCTTCGGAAGTTTTTGGAATTGCCAAATTGCGCAACTTTGCTTCCATTTAACCGACCTCGTATCTCTTCTACTTGCCGAGATCCCGATGATGAGGCTCAAATTTGGGACACCCTGTACATAGGAGGAGTTTGCGTCCATGGAAACTTTTGATGAAAATGGCATAACCTACCTACGAAATACCCTAAATTCGGCCAATATGACCGAAAGCCATTTCCCGTAAGATATATGCGGGGGGGATTCGTATTGATTTAGACCTTTTCTTAAAAAACAAATGTTTGATTGTTTTTATTTCTCGCAGATTCGAAGCGAAAAATATACGACGGCCGGTGTAACCGAAGCAATTCGACGAAGTCATCGAGGTCGCACAGAAGTCATTTTGACTTCAACCCCTTCTCACAGCGATATTTTGGTATAAGTCGGTGTAGTATATTCACGAGTGTGTTTGCTTATTGATAACAATGATCATAACAATAATAACGTTCCATTAACCCCTATACGAGAAAGCGTTAATACATTGTGCCTTCTAGATAACCTACTATGACGGAAAAGTGGAGGTCAGGCTTTTTTTTTGAGTGGTATTGGGTTTGTTTTCATTTTAACATGCATGTGTGTTTTGTTTGCTGAATATTGAACTGTGACAAACGCGTGTGAAATTATCCACATCCGCAGTTATACGCTGACAATCGTACTGATGGTGATTTAAAGATTGATAACACGATTTGGAGAGATTGTGAGGATATAATATAATCAGAAAAAAACATTTTAATACAATTCAACAAAATAACTGCGTCAGATAATTGTTGTTTTTTGGAAATGTAGCCTTTCACGTTTGGCGCTTGGTTTCATGGTTTTGCCGCGGTCTTCTTCGGTACAAATATGCCAAAGTTTCGACATCAACTGACATCTTCAGTACCGTGGACGAAGAACTCATGACGTATCTACTGAAACTGAACTGCTTGGGTGGGATCGCGCGTTGGTAGGTAGTCTGGTTCACAAGTTCCATTTCGTCAAAAACCTAGACTGATCTACCGAAAATTATGATTTTGATCTAATACGATTCGAAATGGCATCAAAAAAAATGTTTAGAAGGAAAATTACGGCTGACAAAAGTTGCAATAGCTATGAACAATAACGTAAAAGACAATAGGATGGTTTGTTTTTTTGCAAATATTTCAAAAACTATTTGAGATAACTAAAACTTGAAAAAAGTACCTGAAAGAGCAGAAAATTTACTGAAAAAGTCCTACCTTCCCGAACTGTACCTACAGTATTTATAATTTTAAATTATGGGCTAAAAAAATTAGCTAAAAACTAGTAGCGGCTCTAGCGGGCGCGTCGACCGAATTCAAATTGCCGTTTCTCAGTTAACTGTATAACAGCAAAATAACGTCAAATATTTTAACATTTTTCATTGGTGGAATTGAGATGAAAGTTCTGAGGAACCATAATTCCACTCAGACGAGATGTAAAAATATATTTACGAAAGCTGTTATAGAGAAGAATTATATTTTCAAGCACATAATTGTGCTAGCCCATTCAAATGAGACAAATTGTCAGTACCTTCTGAAATTGTCATCGAGTTTTCTCATCAGAATTATAAATAAATACATATTTCCAATAAAAATAATGAATTCTGGTTCCAAATTTGTTCAAACGATTTCTTATAAATATTGATATAAAACACCAGCTGAATACACTTGTGTGAATTGAAAGGGGAGATGTTTTTGTATGAAATGTATAATTTAAGTTAATGCATCTTCAGTGCTTCGTGTCAAGTAACAGGAAGTTTTACAATAGAAGTCTTAGACAGAAACAGAAAAAGTGTTTAAATAACTGAAATTCTAAGACATGTTGAAAATTCAGAAGGCCATGTGGTCTGTCAAGAATATAAAGGACGGCAGCTTTTGTTATCAATAATAAATCAAGTCATTGAATCATCAACCATTAAATCGATAGATTTATTTTATGTAAAAATGATCTTATGATTTATCAAAATGCAAATGCGTCACATACAGTGCATACCTGAAAAACCATCTTTATCAATGAATTAAAAACATTACGGAATCATACTTTAGCGAATAACGGTGACATTATTTTTAACGGAAGTGATACAGCATAGGGCTGAATGTCTGTACTGTTTAAACCGTATTAACCGTTTGCTTGTTACAACTTTTTGCTGTTTTGTTTTGACTCACACCTGACAACTGTGTTAGAAGCGAATGGCTTCAACAAAAGTGACATAATTTGTGTGACACGTCCAATGGAGAAGAAAAAGTGTACAGTGAGGAGCAATTCTAAGAATTGTCTATCTGTCGTACATAATCACGAAACGAATTGGGAAAATTCTAAAGGAGGAAAAAGTAAACACTGCCTTCAGGGCGGATTTCGTAATGATTTTTAAGTCTCATTCATTTTAAACAGTTTTTGGACTGTGACGAGCATCCGATTTCAACTCAATTTTAAGAGTCACAGTCTAACAGCTATTTAAACTATTTTAATATGATCTTGAAATCGGACCTCAAACCCACAAATACAATATCAGATTATTTAAGATCAGCAAAAGACAGCAGAGATCTACTCAAATCAGCAGAATTCGGAAGTTTACAGGATTTCGTGTAATTGTGGTGAAGTTTATACATGGAAAATTCCTGCCAAAACAGCACAGCGTGCCACGGCCGAGAGTTTTAGTTGCGAATACTTCGTCCACGCCACTGAAGATGACTGCTGCAGTTAAATTCGAAACGTTTGTATATTTCCACCGAAGAAGACCACGACAAAACTCGGAAACAAACCAGAACAATATTGTCCTTTCATTGATTGTGAGAAGTTGCTGATTATTTTTCCAGAAATAGGAAATATTTAAAGGAAGATTTTTCAAAAAAAAAAATATGCTTTCTAATTTGTTGTGTAGCGCCTGCCGAAAGAAATAGTGTGATTTCCCTCTATATCAGTTTTCTTCCTTTGGAATATCGAAAACATTATTGATAATTCCATCTATCAAAAACACCAAAGTTGCTTTAAATCATTGCACTAAAAAAAATCGTTGTAACGGTAACATCTTGTTTACTGAAACGAATAAAACCGACAAAGTCAAAGTATCCTGTCTCTCCACACGTTTCCACCAAGTGGAAAAATGAGACAAATATATGCCAGAAAACAACTACTTCCCTGGTTACTACCACGACGGACATTGACTACATCTGATTGATATTTGTGCAACGTTCTTCCAAGAAAACCCAATTGCAAGTGCAAATCTTGTGATTAAACAGTAGATTATCCTTCATTTGGCTGGAAATGACTACCTGCAGACATGCATGTTTCGAAGTTTGGCCTCTCATCAGTGCCAGGGTAGGTCGGACAATATTATAATTGTCCTGTCCCGCCCAATAAATAATAATCAACTTTTCAACTAATAGTTTTTTCGAAATTATACATCTTTACTGTCAAATTTAAGGCGCCTTAATTATTTTATGTCATACTAGTTCATTATTGTGTTTTTATTGCTTAGTTACCAACTATCTACTGTCATACTTTATGAAATTACAAATGGAATATAGTTATATTCATGCTTTGCTTTTTCAATAATTTCGTTAGAAATTCCAAAATCTTCGTTCATTTTGACTTCTAACTTTGACACATATAAAAATTATTGTGATTTTATGACATTTACGTTTGTCAACATTCACCTAGCAACGATAGTGTCTACTATGATAAAATGGAAATGATATTAATTCAAACCGGATTTTTTAAAATACTGATTTGTATTGAGATTGGATTACAATAACGGCCAGAGGCCCTCGGGTTCGTAAAACGTCGCCCTGATATTTGGAGAAGCTGAAAGATTTGTTCATATAGCAGTCAGTATGTTTACTGATAGATGAAGGATGTTCGAAAAGATTCAGACCGGATGGTTGAATTCTGTCATCCTATGAGTGGTTAGTTATCAAAAAAAATGATGAATGAATGAGGCTTCCTCTAATGCATGGTTTTTCTTCAAGGGAAAGTTACCAAACAAAACGTACAATTAGAGAGCAACATACCCAGTTCCATGACATAGTTAATGTTAATGTAATGGGATTTTGGACCGATTTTCATCTGAAGGAAAAATCCATTAGAAACTGAAATTGAAACAATTAGGAACAGTTTAGAAATCTTAAATAAAATTTCAGCAGAACGGGGCACCTCGTCATTTCTATCGCATAGGTAGATATTTTGTCGATGCAAACTTTAATTGGCGATAGATAGGTCGCAGGGGAAGTACAGAATGGCTACCAAGATCTACGGATCCTACACTTCTAGATTTTTTCCTTTGAGGGTATCTGCGCCACTGAAAGCCAAATAATAAAAGAGTATGAACGCAGAAGTTAGAGAAACATGTGAAGAAATAGATGAACAGACTTTCATCAGCGTGAAAGAAGTTATTTATAATAAGGCACTTTTTCTGTCACTTTTTATGTTCTTTTTCTGTCAAGTTTTAGAAGGGGGCCACTTCGAATAGTTATTTATTGTATGCCATGAAATGCAATACGATACAAAATATGTTATAAACACGAATACTTTACAATATGACTCATAATTTGATTATAAGACACTAGTGTTTATTGTTTATTTTGAACCGGAATGTCACTTTTCAAACGTTGATATTTCGAAAACAATTAAATTACGTAGTGAAGTGTATTAGAAAAAAGTGTTGAGAATTATGAGTAGGATTACGGAAATGGAGTTGTTTAATAATATCAATAATAATAATAATGGACCTCACTTGGCGAAGTTTAACTCATAGCTATTTTTCCACTCGTCCAATATTCTTCCACTTATCCAAGTCATCCACTTTACTAAGTGTGTTCTATCTAAAAAAATATTCAAGTTGGCGCTCAGCCGTAATTTTTTCTTAAAAAGTGAGTTTTATGTCCTATTTATACCCCTAAATTTCGTTGCGATATACCAGGTGGTTCAAAAATTAGTAGGGAATAACGGACTGACGAGCAACATAGTGTAACGATTTCGAGACCGGCCCCGAGACCGGCCCTGATCTAATTAATTATGCACCCTCGTTCAACTACGACAGCATATCTGCTGGCCTAAGAATCACCGGAGGACGAAATGACGTTTCAGAAGTTCATGTCCCTGTACTCGAACGGACAGAAAGTTCAATATGGTGTAACCCGAGAGGAGTCACGAGGTCTTTTCAAGGTGCCTGCCGATTACGCGTTAGCTCACTGTGTGGCAGAAGATCTCCAAATGTCCAGTGGCATTGCCGTAGTTTTCTCCAAGAAGTTCGGTCGAATCCAGAAACTGAGAGAACAGAACCCGGAAGTTGGAAGGGTGTTACAGCTGAGGGAAGGCCAGAGAAACATCTACTATCTGGTTACCAAGAAGCGTACTCGAGATAAGCCGTCTTATGAAGATGTTGGAGAGCCTTACGAGATTGAGAGACACGATGCTGGACCAAAATATTGTGGACCTGGCAATCTCAAAATTGGCCTGTGGGCTTGATGGGCTGGACTGGAGAGTTATAAGGAGCATGTTGGAGACAATATTCAGATCCAGCGGCATCAACATTCTGGTGTGCTGCAACCATCTTCCTCGACCCAACTTGAAGACTGTGGAGTGCTACTTCCATCGAACGTCCAGGTGCAGATATGGAGAATCTAGCAGATATCTTCACACTCTAAGAATGACGTTTCGGGGCGAAACGTCTTTAAGAAGGGGGCAATGTAACGATTTCGAGACTGGCCCCGAGACCGGCCCTGATCTAATTAATTATGCACCCTCGTTCAACTACGACAGCATATCTGTTGGCCTAAGAATCGCCGAGAACAAGCTGGAATAAAATCGATCGCTTCGATACTGTTCGAAGAGCCATCTAGATGAAATGTTCTATACTCCCGAATAATCGAGAGTCGTGGATGGAATCTGCTTGGGAGTATATAAGCTGGGAATCAGAGATAGCCACGGAGAGTTAGTTAGTAACAGTTCCAGAGTTCGCTGATAGATAGCCACAGTAGAAATAAATTGAAATAGTTATTAAAGTCTATGTTTTAGTTGAATAATTTGTTTTAAATAGTGTTTTAAATAAATTAGGAAAATTAGTTAGTGCAGTTTTACTACAATAGATAGAGTCAAACAAACCATAATTTAATTCTCGATTGTGTATGGGTTCGCGCCTTCTTTGGTTTTCACAAGTATTTCAACAACTTTAGAAATGAAATATGTTTAACAAAATGAAAAAGGTTCACATTTGAATGTTACTAGAAACAGAGGGAAGAGGAAAAGGAAGTATTTGTTAAACATTGCACTTAAAGCGTAAAGTTTGTAGTTGTCAGGTGACCTTCTGTGACAATGAATTCCGCTCTAAAGCAGAGTTCTTTCCGGTCCCTGTGCTTGTAAAAGCATCAGAATGTAAATGAGTAACACCACCAAAAATATATGGGGGGACAAAACCTGAAAGACCATTAATTCCAAATTTGGTAGGGTACTACGGGGTCAAAGTTTTCATCAAAGAGATGATGATTGCATTGTCCGATGTTTTCCTTGTAGGGAGATTTGCAAAATATATCTGTAACTATCGGATTGTGAATAGTTTAACATAGCAGAATTAGCAAACAACTTGATTATTTGATAGGTCAGGGTCATCGATACTTATTCATTCGGAAACTAAAAAAAGCAAACGCATTAGTAATTGATTGATGCTAATTCTTTTGGACGGGTTCATTTTATTAATTGAACCAGTCCAAATTGACTTTTATTCGAACTGGCTTGTAAAAATGGTAATTGAGTAATCATTCTCATCAATGTGTGAGAACTATGAGGAATCTATAAGTAAAAGTCTTGCCAGACGGGAATAGAATCAGATGACTAATCGATTATCTTCATACAAATATTGCTAAGCCATTTTCAGAAGGCTGAATTACTAGTAGTTGTTCAAACAATCAACTGATTCATATTTTTTTCAACCGCAAAGTATTTAAATATCTTTGTGTTTGTTATCTTGCTTATGTACATGTAATATTTTGCTACGCTACAGTCAAGTAGAAATTATCTTCAGAATGAACCGATGTCAATTAAAACAGAACACATCGTTCGTAGGATCATATTCCAAATTTTTTCGTTTCTTTTTTGTGATGTCGTTTCCAAACCTGGAATAAAATTGTTTCATTATTGCAACGCTTGTCGCGAAATCTGTCGCCATAGGCGTGCATTAACGAATATAAATATTTGTTCTATGATTAACACAATAATTACGACGTTTTTATCAGCAATACTGGTAACTGATACATATCAAAATGATGCAAACAGATTATCATTGGCATTCATAAGTGCAGGACACAAAGGTTCCCACATAAAATGATTCTTTACCAATTTGTCTGAAAATTTAATTTTTCATACTACTAAACTTTCAGAACAACGTGTTGCATCATGTTTTTTAGATAAGTCGACAGCCCTTCAGCGGTGCTCCCTTGGCAAAAGACTGGAATCGCACCTTTTTAAGAAAATTTTTGATATAATAAAGCAATAATTTGAACAAAAAGCGAGTAATTTTTAATGAAAAAATTATAGTACTGATTTATTATAAAGCTATACACCCTCTTTTTTTGCTGTATGAAAGTAAATAACGTGGGGTTCGGTAAGACTTATGTTTCGTGCCTTGATTTTGGCAAAAAGTGGAATCGATGTCCTTCTAATCAATTGTTTCAGCTATTTCTTGCTGTATGGGTAAAGTTGACAATCCCACAAGTCTTTCTTAAGTCATTGTTGAGCGCAGGTATGTTTCAATTTAGAAAAACTGCGCTCACCACTGACCACAGACACAGGAAAAAAAAAAGATTTTCTTCTTTCGAATTAACCAGTCAAAAATTCTGTTCACACATCAACTTATGAAAACCAAGGCGAAAAACATCAAAATTTGGTTGAATTATCATCAAATTTCGACTATCACTGTAATTTTATATCAAAACTACCGATCAATAAAAAATAAAATGGATAATTCAGAAATGATAACTAAAAGTAGATATAATCGTGATTACAGAAACTTGGTTGACGAAAGAAGAAGAATACAACGATTTTAACTATTTTTCGTCAATATACTGCAGCAGGAAAGAACGAGGAGGGGGTGTAAGAATTTTCATCAATGATAGGATTGAATTCGAAGTTAAAGCAAGAGAAGATCAGTCCAAATCAATTGCTGTAAAACTTAAAAATTCAGATTTTATTATTTGTAATCTATATCGTCCTCCTCAACTGAGTACTCAAAAATTTCTGAATTTTATGAATAGAACAGTTGAGATGCAACTGTGAAATGTATTTGGGATCATACATTTTTATATTTTGTCCGAAAGCAAAGAAAAAAGCATCCAATGGACATTTGTAGATCTAATAATCTAGCGTTTCAATAAATTAAAACTACCCAAAACACCAAAACATCAATATTACTCGGCGCGCGTTTCGCCAACAAAGTTGGCATCCTCAAGAGCTCTAAATTATTTTAAATATTCTGAAAAAATTGATTAATTTAAGTCTTTTTAATCTTCTTGAAAAAAATAATCTAGTATATAACGAACAATATGGTTTGCGCAGTTCCAGAGACACTGAGGCAATAGTGATGGACGTTGTTTCAAGATATTCCAATTAATCTGACAATGATCAGAAATGTACCATCTTGTTTTTGGATTTGTGTAAAGCATTTGACACAGTTGATCACAATATATTACTCAAAAAAATTATATAAATATTAATTGTGGTGTACCACAAGGATGTATTCTTGGCCCGGATTTATTTTTAATCTATCTAAACTCTATCAAAATTGACTCTTAATGGGATATACTATCATTTTAAGCTGATGACACCACGATATTTTTTCTCTAGTAGGTACTTATAATGAAATAACAATAAAATAAAAAATTATATTGGTGAAAATTTTACTTGGTTACAAAAACATAAATTGGAACTCAATTTCAACAAATGTTCATCAATGGATATCTTAATATCTTAATCATGGTTGTGGATATTCCTACTTTTTCAATTGATTCAAATACTCACATTCTCTGTATGTTCAGTTATGTTAGTTTTGAGTTTTTTTTTTTCAAATCCCTCCAAGTAACTTGTGATATTTCTTGAGGAAATGAAGTTGATTGAAATGATATTGCAGTTACTAAATTAAGCACGCTTTTTAATAGGTCATTTTCTCAAATATAATTTAAAACTTCTTGTGGCGTAATGTTGTTTCGGTATTCGTCTTGCAATTCGCTACATAACTCCGTTGCATCAACATCCTTAGAGTCTGCAAGACTAAGATATTCTTCTAACTCTATAGTGTTCCACAACAGCGTTGAAAGTTTTAACATGCAGCTCATGAACGTTATAAAGAGATCTAAAAACATTGATAATATTTTTTTTTTACCGAGTATATCTTACTCTTAGCATGGCAAAATAAAAATTCATTTTGAAATTGTCTTTCTCATCATATATGGCCTCGTCTTTCGCTTTATAACTAAACTGCATTTTCGTTTTTCTTAAGTGGACTGGCTTCGATTCTACTGCGAAAAATGCGGAAATGTTGGCTTCTCAAGAAATTTCTCTTGCTTCTACCAGCTCTTTTTCGAAACAATAAACGATCATAACCATAACATTGTAATTAAATGTCAGAAAATAATGGGTATGTTTTTTATTCACCGGTGGTTCCACCAATTTATATTATAAGAAAAAAAAATCGAAGTTGGTAAACTGGTGGATCCACCGTTGAATAAAAAACATGCCTAATGTACGGTGTAAAGTAAACCCATATTTTGAAAATACCCTATTAGGATCAATCTTCATGCCACGGAGAAATGTTTCAAGCAATTTTAGATTAATGTAGGAATGTAGGCTTTCACGGCTGGCGTCAATGTTTTGGTTGGTTTCCGTGTTTTGCCGTGGTCTTCTTTGGTTTAATTCTCCAAACGTTTCGACTACAACTGCGGCAGTCATCTTCAGTGGCGTGGTCGAAGTACTCTTCTAGACGTATCAACTGATCCTGAAGCTTTCGAGTTTGCCATGTTATTTATAGTGATGTTTTTTCGCGCACTTTCTGTAATAGCGGGTTCGCGCGCACTTTCCGCGCGATTCGGGTGACATGGCTTCCTTTTGGCACCTTTCAATGCTATGTGCCAGATCTTTGGTAAATATGTTCTCTCTTCTTTTCTGTTGAAGTTCTCTTGGTGTTTGTGTATTTCTATGGCTTCTAAATACATTTTTGTTGAATAATTATTCGACGTTGCTAGTCTCTCGGTATTTTCGAAAAGGATCTTGTGTTCTCTGTCAGACAATGTATGCTCAGCGACTGCGGACTTCTCGGTTTGTCCCAAACAACAACTCCGCTTGTGCTCGACTAGGCGGGTACCAATGCTCCTTTTCGTTTGTCCGATATAGACCTTCCCACAGTTACATGGAATTCTGTAGACTCCCGCTGATTTGAGTGGATCTCTGCTGTCTTTGGCTGATCTTAGATATTCCGATATCTTCTTCGTTGGTTTGAAGACGGTGTTAATTTTCTCCTTCTTCAGAGCAACCCCAAGGCACTGTCTATCTGCCATACATAGAAGGTGTCACCAACAGAATTGGAAAAATTCTGAAGAAGGAGAAAATTAACACCGTCTTCAAACCAACGAAGAAGATATCGGAATATCTAAAGACAAAGACAGCACAGATCCACTCAAATCAGCGGGAGTCTACAGAATTCCATGTAACTGTGGGAAGGTCTGTATCGGACAAACGAAAAGGAGCATTGGTACCCGCCTAGTGGAGCACAAGCGGCGTTGTCATTTGCGACAAACCGAGAAGTCCGCAGTCGCTGAGCACACATTGTCTGACGGAGAACACAAGATCCTTTTCGAAAATACCGAGAGACTAGCAACGTCGAATTTTTATTCAACAAGAATGTATTTAGAAGCCAGAGAAATACACAAACACCAAGAGAACTTACAAGAGAAAAGAAGAGAGAACATATATATTTACCGAAGATCTGGCACACCGCATTGAAAGGGCCAAAACGAAGCCATGTCACCCGAATCGCGCGGATAATGCGCGCGAACCCGCTATTACAGAAAGTGCGCTAAAAAACATCACTATAAATATCATGGCAAACTCGAAAGCTTCGGTTTCAGTCGTCTAGAAGAGTACTTCGACCACGCCACTGAAGATGACTGCCGCAGGTGCAGTCGAAACGTTTGGAGATTTAAACCAAAGAAGACCACGGCAAAACCCGGAAATCAACCAAAGCAATTTTAGATTATTTCGTTGATAAATCCTATTATACGTTTTTAAATTATCTAACTGTAAGCCAATAATGAAGTTATATTTATTTGATGCTTCGATGCTTAACATTGACTAAACTGTGTCCGAATATTTTATTTCACCTAGCTTTTTTTCATATGCCGGTATAGTGCGCCAATAACGTTGTTTTGAATGAATGAATGGTAAAATTTTTATATTTGCTTTTGCAGAAAAAAAGAGACGAATGTATGACCAGTACGGAAAAGACGGGCTATTGAATGGAAACAGCCGCGGACGAAGCAGGCATGAAGATGACTTCGACTTGGGTGGATTCGGATTCTTCTCGTTCAGAGATCCAGAGGACGTTTTCAGAGAATTCTTCGGTGCCACAGTTTTTGATCTACTTGGTAAGTAAATTCATCATAGTAGACGTCGTACTAATGAATGATTTCATCATTACTCAATGATGATTATTATAAAACGATTTTATTCATCATTTTGTCCATTTTGATCACTGAATGAAATGGTGGAAAGTCGCGTGTCCTGTTTAATTAGTGTTCATATAATCGTGGGAAAACAAACATTGACTACTTCGAGGGGGAAACCGCTAAGGAATTTTGGTGTACACGCCTGGGGTATTAGTGGCATTAGTTGGGTATTAGGCGGGAATTAGTGGTATTAGTTGAAAATTATTGGGTATTACTGGGCATTACTCGGGAATTAGAGGTATTACTTGAATTTTTTTGGGTATTACTGAGAATTAGTCGGGAATTTGTTGTATTACTCGGGTATTACATGGGAATTAGAGGAATTATTCGGGAATTAGAGGAAATTTTAAGAAATCAAAATGATAAAATAGTATAAGTTAAGACTCAATGAAGCTATAAACGCATGACTGGGAATAACTACGACAACGAAGTATTTTTGATATGCTGTGCCAACTCAATGAATTCACTTCGATCTTGAATTCAGCTGGTGTATGAAAATTGCACGACAATGATTATGTGTTGAAGCTTTAGTAATTGTCAAAAACCTAAGATCAGAACAGGATTAGGAGTAGAAGGAGAATTGTAGTAATTTTTTCCATTATATTTTTTACGAATTCAGAAATAGGAGAACTTTTCTAAATCATTTATCTTCAACTGCTACAGTCACCAAGGTAACAACGTGTTTTGACTCAAATGCAGAGGAAAAATGTTTCCCAGGGAAAAAATTTATATGTTTCTTGATCATTTCATTTTGGATTAATTCAATTCCGGCATAAACTTTATTACTCGCCTCTCAACTCTCCTAATAAAAAGTTGTTTTAAAAATAATTGTTTTTCCGTTAACCAGCTGTCCTCCTCCTGCAAACGGCAGCCCTCAGAATTCGAAACTTGTGCGAGCCAAGGATCAACGAGGACTTACCTTTTAACGTGTGATTCCTAATAATCAATAAAGCACCTAAGTGGTAATTTCTTAACCAAATATACAGTGTGTTTCACTTCTCATGAAGACGAAGAATCATGAAATTTACGGGATCGATAGATGCACTAGGAATGAACTCGCTACACAAAAGGGGCCATCCTATCCAAGTGTTATGAAAATCTTTGTATGAAGTTTTTTATCAAGTGTATTGTTTTCGAGATTTTCAAGTTTTTGAGATTTTTGTGAGAAATAATTATATGTCCAAAATTTTCATAATTTTCGTAATATTTCCCAAAATATCGGAATTAGAGAAAAAAGTCATTGAAATTTTTTGTCCATCTATGCAAGTTTCATGAAAATGTTCGAATAAAGTTTTTTGTCACGTGTATGGTTTTGAAGATTTTAGAGATTTTGTTGTTTTCATGAGAAATAATTCCATGTCCAAAATTTTCATAAATTTCGTATTATTTCCTAAACTACCAGTATTAGAGGAAAAAGTCATTCACGGTTTTTGTTCACCTATACAAATTTCATGAAAATGTTTTCATTGAGTTTTTCGTCAGGTGTATTTTCGATTTTTTGTTGTTTTCATGAGTCCATAATTTTAATTTTTTTCGTAAAATTTCGTATTAGACAAAAAATTCATGCACACTTTTAGTAGATCTAATTAAGATAAATGAAACTCCTAGTATACATTTTTTCGACATTAGTTCGGTTTTCAAGATTTTGGTGATTTTTGAAAATTTTTGGAAAATGAAAAAATTTAATGAAATTTTTCATTCATTCATCGAGTACAATGAAAGTAATTATATAAGTTTTTTCATTATCTCCTTTAGTTTTCGAATTTTGGTGATAAATAATTTTTCCGTTTATTTTCGAATATTTCCCGGGCTATCGATACTAGACAAAAAATGTATGAAAACCTTTTGTAGAAATTTGAAAGGCTATTAAAAAAGGTGGTATGTAATATTTGAAAATCTGCATTGGTTAAGGAGATAACTATTTTTATTTACGACTAATATATAATATAAGTATTATACTTGTGGTTTTTGAAGTATAATGCCATATATTAATCCCTTAGGGAATAATGGCGAGGGATTAATAGTCTTTATTCCCTCTTGTACTCCTATCACAAAATTTCTCGAATTAAATAATACCATGGAAACAATACAACCAAACTCAAAAGTGTCAGTGTCAAACGCGTAGTGTTTGTGTATTTGTATTAAAATGAATGAAAATGAAGAATCTTTCACTTGTACACCACCAGAAATTGTACAATTAGCTGCAGCAACAACATCTACCTTAATACCAGAAACATCGAAATCCATTTATAATAAAACGTACGCATCGTTCAACGAATGGCGTCTTCGAAACAAGGCAAACTCTTATTCCGAAAATGTTCTGCTGGCCTATTTCGCTGAATTGGGTGCAAAATACAAGCCATCTTCATTATGGTCATTCTATTCAATGATTAAATGTGTGTTGAAGATAAACCATGACGTTGATCTGGAAAAATATAAGAAACTACGAGCGTTTTTAAAAAGAAAATCTGAAGGATTTCAAGCAAAGAAATCTTCCACTCTGACCCCGGAAGAAACTAGGAAATTTATTGACAGAGCTCCTAATGAAATTTTTCTTTTGCATAAGGTAAATGTTCATATTTAATCTGATCTATTCAAAAACTCATGTTCTTATTTGATTCAGGTTATATTAGTTATTGGAATTATGGGCGCATGCCGCTCAAACGAGCTTTATGAAATGAAGATAGAAGACGTGAAGGATTTCCAAACAGAGTTATTGATAACAATACCCAAGACTAAAACTAAAATTGTACGAAAATTCAACATAAACAGTACGTTTTACAATATTGTAAAGAAGTACATCGATCTCCGTCCGTCACATGTAGAAACCAATTCATTCTTTCTAAATTGTCAAAAATCGAAATGTACAATACAACGTATAGGAAAAAACAAATTTGCAGACATTGGTAGATAAATTGCCAAATATTTAAACTTGCCAAATCCTCAAAGTTATACCGGCCATTGTTATCGCAGATCATCTGCCACTCTGTACATTGATGGAGGAGGCGATATAACTGGATTGAAGCGTCATGGGGGCTGGAAATCTACCCAAGTAGCTGAAGGATACATTGATCAGTCTATGAGAAACAAAACAACTACAGCAGATACTATTGCCAAACAGATAAATAGTAATGAAGCAACTTCTTCTTTTACAGCAACCGAAATTCCAAATATTCGTGTTGAAAACTCTTCCAAAGTTAATCATAATTTACGACCAATTCAGTTTATTAATTGTACTGTCACTAATTTAAATGCTATTGACAAATAAAGTTGTTCATTGAAAATCTAAAATAAATAAATTTGTCGTAAATAAAGTAGAGTATACTACTCGCAATAATGGCTATTATTCTCTCGGAATGTTACTCCCTCGCCGCTAACGCGGCTCGGTTCGTAAAAATTCCTCGAGAATAATAGCTATCATTATTAACTCGTGGTATAATCTACTATTAATTTTTCTACAAATTTTTTTTTCGGATTTGAAAAAAAACAACTCTTTCCGGGTACATCTGAAAGATTACAATCCATTTGTTAATATAAAGTTATTAGATATCTCTTTCAGTTTTCGAGTTTTAGGTGCTTTTATAAAAAAAAGTCTCCGATTTTTTTTGGTATTTAATTTTTTTCCCGCGCTGTTTATGTATTCGAAGAAACGAAATTATCAAGGTAGGTAGAACTCGTAGATAGTTATTTTCAGCAAGAAAAAATTTTTCGAGGGAGATAAATTGAATTTTCTAAAAAAAAAACATTTCATTCGGAAAATCGGACGGTAAATCGTTATCAATTTTTCGATTTCCACCAAATACTATATGCTAAGGACATAAAAACACGTCTCTCAAAAAAAAATTTGTTCGCAAAAACAAAAGCTCCGACCCCTATCAAGTAACTTTCGATTTTCGGAAAAACAGCCGTGAAACTTTTCCGAGTTTAATTTTTGTAATTGGCATCATTGGAATTTCATCTCCAACGAAATCCGGAGATATAAGGCGGTTTCTGGGCACGACGGACAGACAGACATACAGACGGGCAGACGACAGACTTTTTTCAGGATTCAGGACTCAGATCAGGATTTCGTTCTCATAAACTATGGGTCTAACTCTAAAAATAAAAAAGTTAGCCCCCCTGTGATGTCGGCTGGAAGGCCTATGTAATACTCTCTAAAGGTCGTAGTAAAACAAAATATGAAATGAGTATTGTTTCGTTGTGAAGAAATAATAAACATATTGGTTTGTGCATTATAATGGCATGAAATAATAAAATTCCAGACTTCTAACAAAATCAATTAATGGTTTATGTAAAAAACCTCAGAAATATAGTGAGTCTATATAGATATAGCAAGTAATTAGTAGGCATTAATAGGTATTAGTCAGGTATCAGTCGGTATTAGTCGGGAATTACAGGTATTACTGGTGAATTAGAGGTATTACTCACGTATTAGAGGAATTAGTTGGGCATAAGTGGCATTAGTTGGGTATTACTAGAGAATTACTTGGGTATTAGAGGAATTAGTGTACACAATTTCCTAAGCGGTTTCCCCCTCGGACTGCTTATAAAGAATTGGAAACCAAATAATAATGAATAAAATAGTATATTATGTAACAAGTGTTATGAACGTCCATTCAGTAGAGTGTTTAATAAACGACTTTTATAAGAGCTTATAAACGCGTTGCATAAATTTTTTTGAGTTGTTTTTTCTTGATTTCATGACAGTTTCAACTGATAGACCAAGAACTAGTCTGACTGGCGGGTTTTTACCACAAACATTAACCCGAATAAAGGGCAAAATTGACTTTGAAAACATAAAGAAAAAATTATTTGGTTATTGAACGAAAAAAGATCTCGAAAAATTTGGACTGCAGTCATTCAGTTTGATTAGTTTTTCTATGTGGGAAATAATGCAAAAATTCATAATTTGTTATTGAAAAACATTACTGTTTGCTTTATTTCAACAGTTTCGACTTTGAAACCCATATTGGCATGTTGAAATATTCATAATATTTAAAGTCTGATATAGTAGAAGTCACCTTGGTAAACTGAACCATAAAATATGGAATCGTATACTGTAGGTTACCTTTATAACCTGCTCAGTTGTATCAAATGAGTAGACGATTATAAAACATTCGGAAATTCCATAAAAACGTATTTGAATTCATGAATATTAGTTCCAGTTTGAACTATTATCTGTTGTCGAGCTAGTTTCTACATTAATTCGCTGATTTGTTTCCCCAAATAGATTATTTCTTTGTTATCTTTGTGCTGGGTGAATGTTAAAAGTCCATTTCATTAATGCAACACATAGAAACTATATTAATTCTATTCAATATTTTACTGGTTCTGCGCCATATCTACCAAATTGACATGTTTTATATCCTAACAGTTGAAAATAAAAAACTGGATTTATTGTTGTAATGACAATATTTCACCATTCACTATATCTAGTTTGAAAATCCGAACTTACTACCATAAGTATCCTTATTTGGTGGCCTGAACTTTTTATATAGGGGATTTTGAACCCGAAGTAGAAAAATTGGGTGGTATTCATAAAAGTTAGGAAATTCTTATACTATAGGCTTGTCTCATAACTGAACAAAATGAATACATTGTTTCAATAAATCCAAATAAAAGCATACTACCTGTTGTCTGTTTCCATTGGAATTTTTTGAAAAATCAGTCTTGGAGGGTCAAACCATATTTTTCAAAATAATTCAACAAGGTACACTTGTTTTTATTTTGTGACAAACTATAAAACACAATAGTTGATACTGCATGATGTCTTCTGCTTTTTTCTTATTTCATTGTGCCTTAACCCAAATCTATAGTTTTTTTTCTGTTTGCTAAATGAAAATGATGTACAATATATTGAAGAAGTATTCTCAAGAATTAAATCAGCACCCTGTTGTAAGTGACGTAAAATACAAACGAAATGATTGTGCAGGTACAACTTATACTGGAAGACTCATTCTTAGGCCCAGGTACAAGAAAAAAATTTACATGATGACTTTTCGGGTTGTTAGGCCGACGTTCATAACGAGTTAGACTCGACGTTTCGCTTACACGAGTGATTGGCATTCTCAAGAGAATTTTTTCAGTTAATAGCTACTCGATTCATAAAACCCATTAACCCATATTTCCGGTGCGGGGTCCTTTGGCGAAGATTATTTCAAAATATATACTATTCTTTCGTTCTCAATGAAGTCCGAAGAAAACGTCTGAAATAATATGGTTCACACACACAAAAAAAGAAAAGTGTATAACTGAAGGAGTTATCTACTGAAATGGTGTGTTTCAAAACGAAACTTTTTATATCTGAATTTTTATTTTCATTGTTTTTGATTATGTTCTAGATCCACACGGAAGAGATCGAAGGCGGCACCACAGACACTCCCATCCCCAGAACGCTCTAAGCAACGCATCTGTATTCGGTCCATTTGGTCTACAAATTGGTGGAAGTCTGATGGATGACTTTTTCAATACCGGCCATTCGGGTGGCTTTACTTCTTTCAGTTCTCTCAACGCCTCTTTCAATGGCGGATCTCCTGGTAATGCCAACGTAAAGAGAACATCTACTTCTACCAGATTCGTGAACGGAAAGAAGATAACCACAAAAAAGTAAGTAGACTGAGTCATTATAGTTTTGTTTTTCTCTTGGTTCCCTGTATGGAAAAATTTATACGCTTCCCAAAATCAAAATAGTGATATAACACTGCAGAAGAATATGTTTACGAAAGCATGGACTGTGTTTATACAATTTCATACTTCATTGGCGTTTCTATGGAAGTGGTCATACAACAAAATTGTTTAAATCATCGCCGGTAGTTCTCCAATTTTACAGGTGCTTTCGCCCATGACCAGACCAATACATCATTTAATTATCGTTAAGTGGTGGTAGTTCACCTGTACTTTCCATAAATGAATTAATTTTTTTTTCAATCTATCAACCCTTGGAATATTCAGTTGGGACAAATATATTTTCAGTAATAAAATTGGAAATGAAGTTGAGTAGAAAAGTAACTATCGATATAATCGTGAAATTGTACTGTCATTTGAGGATAATATTTAGTCATAGTATTTATATTATGTACTTTTATGTCTGTTCAATACCTTTTTTTATATACGGAGAGCACGCTGATGTGTCATTAACCCAAACAATATCTGCACTTGATGTCATTAACCCAAACAATTTCTGCATCTAGTGTCAGGGACCTCTATACCCATCACGCGACTATGGTAGACGAGGGTATTGATTACACTATCCTGGCAGGCCATTCTGAATCCCTCGGTTTCCACTTGACCTGAGAAATGCGAAGGTCAGGTTTCTAGATAAACCAAGGTCTTCAATGTTCTTGAAGAAGACCCCATGCATTGGCTTATCCTTATGTAGCTGTAGGAGCCTGTCACACTCCACAGCTTTGACGTGGGCTTTTTGCTGAACGGGTTTCAACTCTTACAGAGTTTGGGTTCGTCCGTTCAGTGTCGAATACGAGACCGAGTTCATCGGCTGCACGGGTTGCTGCCTTGAAAAGAAATACTCCAATCCCTGCTTTTTCATGATCGCATTCTAAGCAGTCAAAAGTACACGGCCTCCCGTTGTCTGGGGAAGTATAACTGTGGAACAGAGCTCCTATGAAGATGCATCATTTTGCGAGTTTTTACGCCGAATTTTCTCAGCTCTACCATTTTATCACTCCAAAGGATTAAAGTAGAATCAAAACGGCAAGCATATTAGTTGCAGCAACTTTGTTCTTCCCCAACATTCTGATGACCAGAACTGTCGGAGAGAGTTTTCAACAGTAGTTACCTCTTGGATGTAGTGTTGATCCACAAGTAAACATTTCTTCGGTATCCAGATGATGCATGATGCTTCCGTCTACGAGCTGAACGTCCTCTCCGTATTCCTCACATCGTCGTCTTTTGAGATGAACCGTGGCACATTTGTCGATCCCAGACTCCATTCCAATCATTCATTATTAATATTATTATTATTATTATATCGGTGTATTCACATAAAATAATATGTATATTTTTGTGAATGAAGCTACATTATTTTTATTATATATTTTAGCACAAATTGCTTGTGTCTGTTTCAACGTATTCATTTTTGTTTCAGGGTTTATGAAAATGGAAGAGAAACTGTTTTGTCTTACGAAAACGATGTTCTAAAATCAAAGACTGTGAATGGAATTTCTCAAAGTTTAACATACAGTTAAATACCACTGATTATATAATTTTGTCCCTCTGTTAGCCTAATTGTAGTACTTACTCCTTTCAGAAATATTATAAATGTGATTCGATGTATTGTAGTACCATTTCGAGGCTGGGCACACAAAATATCCAAAATATTTCGAGTACTTGCAGTTTAACCAAGTTAAATTCAGAGAGTTGACATATTCCGATTGCCGGTAATAATAATTTGAGCTTTGAATACAAAATTACACTGTCTAATGTTAACAACTTCACATCTGCCAATAAAATGCTAAAATGAGCTCATAATTTCATTACAATTTGCCAACGTTCACTCAGTTTAATTGCACATTGCATACAGTTGATCTAATTTCGTATTCTCAGCAGCCAGACATTTCATTTTGAAGCATTAACGATAGACTACCTAAGCGTGACGTCAAAGTGGGTGGAACTTGATGGACCTTTCCAAACATTGGATTTGGTCGTTTTGACAAAATCATCAAATCAATAATATCTTATGGGTTTTCAACACGTATTACCCATTTGTTTGGAAAGGTTTTTCAAGCTCCGCCCAATCGTGAAGACAGCACTTAGGTAGTCTTTTGTTGACTAGTTCGGCTGTCATGAAGTTATTAAAAATACAAGTTTGCATTATGTAAAATGGTGAAATTCCTGAGACTGAAAAATGAAACTATTCTGCAGTATGTTTTGTAATAACTCCCTGTCATGAGAACATGAAAAATATCACACTGTTGCAGTGTACAACGGCAAATTTAAGACGTAAATCTAAGTTAGAGTGTTTCAATCAATATTTTGCTCAAATAGAAAAAGCCAAATATAGAAATGCCCAATTGCCTTACTATATTGACAGTAGCTTTCTATGTTCGATGATCTTTCTTACTCGAATGCAGTTATGATAAAAGTGATTAGAGTTTTCATACAAACTGCTCATGAGTCTTTCTACTTGTTGTATGAACACGTATGAGGAGGTTTATTGTGTCGCACAATTTGATAATTAGTTATTCCATTCTTTTAAATTTAGTTTGTTTTATTACGTGAAAGTTTGCTCAGTATGGCTTTTTTGTTTTTGCATTCCTAGAATTTGTGACTAAAGTGTCTCCCATTATATATTATAATATACTGGCATGAAACGCTAAATAGAAGATTCAGGCTTTCGAGAAAGTTACGTCAGTTGGGCTGGGTGCATTTTTTTGTTTTTATCGCAGTGATAACGGAGAATCGGAGTTACAGTCAGAGCCGTGGGTATAGCGTAACCCATAGTACCCTTCATATTCTTTTAAGGATATTTCATTTAGAGTGTTTTATTTATTGACACATTTCACTTATTTTCAAAACTATCCCTCAGTTTCTTTGAAATTGTTTATATCAATAATTTTCTTTTAATTGGGTGGATACATTGGCAAGAACTACCAGTCTTAACTTTGTTGCTCTATCTGGTGCTCGCAATAACTGAAATGGAAATAAAGGTTATTAAACTGCATTAGCTTATTATTTTTACATTCGGTTTCTATTAAGTTATTAAAATCATTGATTTATAATTTTTAAGTTGTAATAAAAGTTAAATAATTATTCTTCGACTTTTATTTTTATCTTTCAGTGGTGGAATCGAGAACAGTTCGGGATATTATTTTTTTTTTGTAATTTGTTGATGTCATTTCACTAAACTGTGACAGTATTTGGAGCTACATAACCTTGGTCGACAAAATTTTCGTGAAATTCTAGTTGACAGAGGCCCTAAGATCAAAACAATGACCATAAAAGACAACACCCCCTACTTGGAATTTTCTCAAATAAAAAAAATTGTCTCCTTAGATAAAAAACAGATATACTGAAGGCTAATGAATTGAATTATCAAAATATTTGCTGGACTGGGATGAATCCTCTGCTACGCAGAACAAATTATCTACTCGTCAATATTTCTATTGAGGTTTATTTCTCGTCACTGTCACGAATGTCCGATGAAAGAACAAGTGGCCTAATGCCACAATTGGATATTAGTCACGAAACTGTATGTTCCGTCTTGTGTTAATTCATATCAAGATGAGGATGTCTTTCCACTAGTGCTGGTTTAATACATACAGAGTTGTGCAAAGTACTCACAGACATGTTCCCCCGACACCTAACACATTACAGAGGGATGCGAGAACATGAAAATCTGCCTTCAGTGGGAGCCAAGGAGGGGCCTCGGATTGAGTGCTGCGGGACTGATGGCCGGTAATGAATCACCCGCGGCCGGCGCTCCGCCTGGTAAAGAACCAGCCCTACCAGAGTTTTCACAAGGAGTAGGATCGAAGGAACTCGCTGCGGTAACTGGAAAATCTGATCTTTGGTGAGAGACGAGGAGATGTCTTGGATCGGGTGCTGCGAAACTGGTAGCCGGTGAATGAATCGTCCGCGGCCGCTGCACCACCCGATCGACAACCAGCACCGTCCCGAAATGTCATTCTTGGAGTGTGAAGATATCTGCAAGATTCTCCATATCTGCACCTGGACGTTCGATGGAAGTAGCACTCCACAGTCTTCAAGTTGGGTCGAGTTGGGCCTTTCCTCAGCTGTAACACCCCTCCTACTTCCGGGTTCTGTTCTCTCAGTTCCTGGATTCGACCGAACTTCTTGGAGAAAACTACTGCAATGCCTCTGGACATTTGGAGATCTTCTGCCACACAGTGAGCTAACGCGTAATTGGCAGGCACCTTGACAAGATCTCGTGACTCCTCTCGGGTTACCCCATATTGAACTTTCTGTCCGTTCGAGTACAGGGACATGAACCTCTGAAACGTCATTTCGTCCTAACCTAACCTAACCTAACCTAACCTAACCTAACCTATTGAAGTGGACTACCCTAGGTTTTCCTCGTGGTGGCTTATATATGCGGTAGACGAGGTCGTTTATCCTTTTCATGATCTTATATGGACCTTCCCACGAGTTCCGAAGTTTCGGTGATAGTCCACGGCGACGTTTAGGGTTGTACAGCCAGACAAAATGTTACCTATCTGATATCCACCAGCATCGGCTTTGATGTAGTAGGTCTCCTTCATTCTGTCGCTGGCACTCTGACTGTTCAAACGGACTCGTTCGTGAATGTCGTCCATTCTCTGTCGTAGTTTGCTGACGTAGTCATCTCCCGCCGTGTCTTTTCCTGGTGGTGGCCCAAACTTCAGGTCACAAGAAAGTCGCAGCTCTCGGCCCATAATAACACTAGCAGGGGTTTGGCCGGTTGACTCGTGAACTGAGGAATGATAGGCCATAGAACAGATGAAGGTACTGGTCCCAATCTTTCTGGTGGTCAGAGACTACCTTGGACAGGTGGCAGTTTATCGTCTTATTCATCCGCTCCATCATTCCATCTGACTGCGGATGTAGAGCTGTGGTTCTCGTCTTCCAGATGTTCGGCATCTGACACATCTTCTGAAACAGGTTGAAATTCCTGCCTTGATCCGAATGCAGCTCCAACGGAACGCCAAATCGACAAATCCACTTCTTTACTAAGACGTCGGCAACGGTGATGGCTTCTTGGTTCGGCAGGGTAGAGACTTTGGCCCACTTGCTGAACTAGTCCATCGCCACAAGGATGTCCTCCGCTGAACCCATCATGAGTTTCTCAGAGTACTTCCTGTCTCCTGCTCCCGGGTACTACTATTTGTCATCTGTCTTCTTCACCATCCTCAGACTCCAACACACGTTTCAGGACTCCATTGTCGAGGGTAAGGGAGTTCCGTTGGGACCAATAAGACTTAATGACGGGTGAATAATTGGCTATTTCCTGCTACGACGGTCTTCGGTTGCTTTTCTTCCAGCCGATGACTAAACCAAGATCTGGATTTTTTTCTTGGTCTTTCTGGATCTTGTTGTCATTCCAGTTATCATCCACCGCCGTAGTTTAACAGAGTGTCGACTCCTTCTCCTCTGCTCGTCGGCGGTGCGAACAGTCATCTGGGCATGGTCCGTATCCAAAATGATTATTTTCCATTCGGAAGGGAGTAGCTATAAGGATTGGTGCGTTAATCAACGCTCCTCTCAGCTTCCTGAACGAATCTTGGCATTCCTCTGACCACTGGAACTTTGTTTGTCCTTCTGTAAGCCTGGTCAGTGGTTTATCGGTTTTAGCAAACCCCAGCACATATCGGCGATAGTAAGTGCACAAGCCAAGAAAACTTCGAAGCTGGTATATGTCTTTCGGAACGGGCCATTCCTTGACAGCTTTGATCTTCTGCTCATCAACTGCTACTCCTTCCCCAGAGACGACGTGGCCGAGGTATCGTACTTCCTTCTGAAACTAATGGCATTTATTGGGGCTCAGCTTCTATCCGAAAGTTCTTAGTCGTTGGAATACCTCTTCCAAGTTTTTTACATGGTCCTCGAACGATCTGACAACCACAATAATGCCATCGAGATACACCACACACATCTTCCATGACAGTACCTTCAAAACCGTCTCCATCAATCTTCCAAATGTGGCTGGAGCGTTGCAGAGCCCGAATGGCATAACTGTGAACTGACACAAACCTGAACCGAGGGTGAAGGCTGTCTTTTCTCGATCCTCCTGAGCCAGTTCTACCTGCCAGTAACCACTCTTCAAATCAAGGGTCGAGAAAATCGTTGAACCGGTTAACGTGTCTAGGATGTCGTCTATCCTTGGGAGACGGTAGCTCTCATTTTTCGTCACGTTGTTCAGTTGACGACACTCAACGCAAAAGCGTGTTGATCCATCTTTCTTCATCACCAACACGACTGGAGAGGACCAGGGACTGTCGGATGTCTCGATGACTCCGTCTTTCTCCATGTCAGCCTCTTCCTTCTTGGCAAGGGGAAGTCTTCTAGCTGATTGTCGGATCGGTCGAGCATTCCCAGTGTCGATTTTATGCTGAACCACTTTTGTTCTACCATCTCTGCCCACTCCGGTATCGAAGATGTCCTGATACTTCCTGACTATTTCCCTCAGTTTGAGCTTTTGTGCTGGCCCCATGTCATTGGACAAGATAGCAACCAACTTCTCCAATTCTGCTGGCATGTTACTGGCTTGGCTAACAGTTCCTCGTTACTCCTAATCACAGAGGAAATTGACGAGCAGTGCCCCAAAATTGTTTCCTTCTTCAAGGTCACCGGGTAATAATTGGCATTCAAATTTATCAGCATACAACAAGGATTTTTCTAGTGCAATTCCTCGCCCAATTTTCTCATCATGGAGCTTGGGCTCGAACATCACCACGTGTTCACTGCTCGCACCCCCATCCAGGCGAGCCTCCAGAGTATGGTTTCAGCCCTCTCAGGTACGCTCACGTCTTCAGCCAACAGGACAGGAACCATTTCTTCACTTCTTCCATGAAGTACCAGCTCTTCTCTGTTCACACGAAGGACCAAGAATCGACCTAGGCGCACCCGTACCTAGGAGCATAGTGCGAGGCTCGTTGTTAATGAGACCGTCTACGAAGACCCCTTTGTCTTTGAAGGACAGTGACATATGCGTTCTCAACTGGGGCTTGTTGGATAAAGGCTGACGATTGTTCCTTCTTGACCTTTTTTTAATGTTGGACATTTGCTAGGCACGTGCCCAAGTTTTCTCATGTATAACTTCCTTTATCACTTTTCGCATGACAGCATGCATGTTAGCTTATTAGAAGTAGTTTATTCACAATCGAACTCAAGTCGATTCCTGAAACGTTGAATAATAACGTTTCCGGGTCTTCTCCTTCTTCAATCAGTCCGTCTGAAAGTCTTTTCTGGAGTACAGCCTTCTTTCCAGTTGTTTCTAAGTAGGTGAACTCTCCTCGAAAACATTTTGTCTATTATTTATTTCACACAATAAGTTTTCAGTTTATTTTCACACAATAATGTTCAACGGGTCACTAGTCTATTAGGCGCGATAAACTTCTATCAGTTTTTAACACAGCAAAATCTTGACACTTATTTATTTTAAACATCATTCTTATGACACCAAATGTAGTAAAAATGCACTAAACTAATTTTGCTAATTTATTTTAAACACTACTTAAACAATTATTCAACTAAAACATTGACTTCGTTATTTTATTTCTACCGTGACTCTCTATCTGCGAACTCTCGAATTGTATTTGTAACTCTCTGTGACTATCTATCTGCCATCTCCCGCCAAGCGCCTTATATACCCTCGAGCAGATTCTATTCACAGTTCTCGAAATATCCAGACTACGCGTCGATCCAGTCAGATGGCTCTCAGATCTTTCATTTCATTCCTTAGAAAGTTCGCGTTTCTTCTACGCGAGACTCGTGTGTTTGCGAGCAGAGACCTTGTTTACTTGTCGAGTGTGCATTATCAATTAGATGATCAGGGCCGGTCTCGAAATCGTTACAATATGATGGAAAATACCGTTTATTACACGTCCGTCCATAAATGCTTTTTTCGTGCTTGCACGACTTCCTGTGTTCGGCTGCGCCTCTCAAGGAAACTTTTGTTCCGCGCGCATGGAAAAAGCCTATTTTCTCGACTCCTAATGAAATATACTATTACATTTCTTTATTATAGCTTTGTTAGTTTGTTAACTTGTGATGCAAATATTTATGCCTACGGCACCAAAAGTTTTGCATGTTAAAAGTTGCAGGTCAGATTTGTTGACTTCCCAAAAAAATTATATCCTAACCAGTGGTGCTCTACCATTCTTAAATACAGGGTGTTTCCTAACAACAAGGGGTGAATCGTTGGGTCATTTTGCAATAGAGTGGCTTTACTTTTTTTTCTCAAAAACGAAGGTAGATATGAAGAAAATACAAGAGACCAAAAAATTGTATTTTCAGTTGCTAAATCTAAAAAAAATCTGGGAAAAAAAGTCAGTGGCGTACTACTTTGTACAATATTGTTGCCCACTGAGACGCCACTGGCCCTAATAATTTCAATCCAGTTAGAGCCTTATTAGTTCAAATAAATATACCACATTTCAACCAAACGGTTCTAGGATATTTATAATATTTTATAAATACCGTTTTGTTCTTAATTTCAACGCCCTGTATCTCAGAAACAAACCAACACCGGACAAATAGGAACTTTTCTTCTTAGAATGACCTAACGAATCACCCCCTGCAGTTAGGAACCGTAGTAGGTTTATGAGGAAATAAGTGGAAAACTAGATGTCGCCAAATTTCTTGGTTATTTACGAATAAATAGGTATACAAAATTCAATTTTCATACCTCGATACGTGTTTCAGTCACCAATTGTGATGAAAAAAAAAAAACACAACCAAGATGGAAGCTAAGATCAAGTCGGCGAGATAACACGCGTCTCGTATCCAGTGTGTGGCGGACTACATGGCGGCCAATAGGCCCTTTCACGTCCGCAGTGCGGCGAATTGCTGCAAATTTAAGACGAGCTCATCACTAACTAAATCAAGGCGTGGTGTTCACCATCAAACAGCACTGTCTTGATATGATACGAGTGCTGGTGGCTGCATAGAAGGCGGGCGAGAAGCGGAAAACATGAAGTTCCGCGATAAACCTTTTCGCATATTCGAAGAGTCTCCACGTGTTGTGGATAACCCGCTGGCGGCTGATCGGTTCGAAACCTTCTGGAAGAACATTTACGAATTTCCGCAACAACTCAACGTAGATACTCCAACCCTAGCGCAGTTCGAAGCTTTCTGCAGGAGGCTTCGTCAGCCTGAGCTTGATGAACTGCGCAATCCGATAACTCCGGAAAAAGTTCGACAGGCTCTCAAAGGCTCGATGAACTTTGCTGCTCCAGGCTCTGATAGGCTAAATAACTATTGATGAAAAAAATCCAGGAGCCGTATGTTTGAATTTTAACGCGTGCAATATCAATGTTATATTTCTCTTCAATGCGTGTTGTTTGTATCGCTCGATGTCACTTCAAACGCATGAAAATGATTTCGCATGAACTCAAACATACGGTCCCAGGTATCCACCACCATCTAGCAAGAGTTTTCAACTCATGGCTAGATGGGGAGCAGCAGATTCCAAATTCGTTTGTCGAGGGGCGAACCGTGCTAATCCTCAAAAACGGAGATTTGTCTGCAGACCGATAACACGCGTGAACGCATGTTATAAGATGTTTACAAGCATCTTGTACAGAATACTCTCCACAGTTGGTCCAGTATATGAACGATGGTATGAGCAAAGAGGATCAAAGAAGGGGGTCGCTGGCTACAATGAACCACTCAGGACTCCGTGCAGTATAAACGTAAACTTTCAATGGCCTGGAGCGATTGTTGCAGGGCATTTGATACATCGCAAGAGCTCATCATGCATTTGGTCAGATGCCTTGTGGTACCCGATCAAACAGTGAGATGCATCCGCTCTGGAGGACTCGCTTCACCATAACATCTGGTCCAAACATAGCAGGTTATCTTTAGTAGGTGCGTGTTTCAGGAAGACTCTCTTAGCCCACTTCTCTTCTGCATCTCCCTATTGCCATTGTCCGTTGCACCACCGAAAACCTGCGAATACAACTGCGGCACCTCCAGCAACCGGAAGCATAAGGTCGCCTATCTGTTTTACATGGATGACCTTAAACTATATGCATCTGGAGAAAATAATCTTCATTAGTCCCTAAGGGTGGTGCAAGAGTACACGTATGCTATCGGAATGGATTTTGGAATCGACAAATGTGCCACGGTTCATCTCGAAAGAGGACGATCAGACATCAGAGATGTCGGGGAAGAACTCGAGAAAGGCTGCGACAACTCAACGTAAAAACTTGCAAATTAATACATCTTCAAAGAAGCTTGCATCCTAAATCGTCTATTCTTCGGTTATACTTCCCCAGGGGAGGCAGTGGACTTTTGAGCTTGAAGTGTCTACACAATAAAATGGTACTGGTTGGAGCCTGTCTGAGCCTGTAAAGACATCAGAAATTCAGATCCACTTCTCTGCCTAGTGTGCGATCATGAAAAAGCAGGAATTGGAGCATTTCTTTTCAAGGCAGCAACCCGTGCAGCCGATGAAGTCGGTCTCGTATTCGACACTGAAAGGACGAACCCAAACTCTGTCACCGAGTTGGAACTCGCTCAGCAAAAAGCCCACGTTAAAGATGTGGAGAGTGAGAGGCTCCTACCAGCTCCATAAGGAAAAGCCAATGCTTGACCTTTTGGCTTATCCAGAAACATGACCTTTGCTTTTCTCAGGTTAAGTGGGCTGATGTCTGAAACCGAGTGATTCATAATGGCCTGCCAAGGGTGTCTTCAACACTCTCGTCTACCGTATACGACTATAGTCGCGTGATGGGTATAGAGGTCCCTGACACTAGATGCAGAGCGTGTCGTGGGGCAGCTGAGACCATACCAATTTTACGTGTCGTACCTATACGGATTGTATTTTATTCAACAGGTTTATAAAAATTACTTATTTTCAAAAAACATATTTATTTTGGTTCTCGAATAAACAAAAAATATATATTATATAAAAACGTATAAAATCATATTGTTGGAATATATACGGATATGTATGCACATGTTTCATCTATTTACAACTCGTGTAACAATATGCACATGTTCTTCGTTCAAGTCATTTCTATAGTTGCCCATGAACTCTCCACAAAGTGATCAACGCTTACATCAGGAACTAACGTGAGATATCTACAGATTAGGCAATCAGTCTCAAATCCTTACTTTACAAGTGAAACAGCATGAATCTCCATCATTCATCGAATTGTTCTCTGTCTGCTGAACTTTTGGAAAGATACCACTTCTCCTTGAAGATTTTTTGTTTGTGCGTCACAGGAACGAACTGAGACTGTCGCCCTTCAATCCCCTCTCGTGGATATTGGTCAGAATCTTTGGAAAATTTGTAGGACTTGAACTTCATAGTACGCTTCTTGCCAGAATCCTTAGAATGTTTCTTTTCTGGGTACTCGTATCTACTACCGTAAATTATCTCGTCTCTTTTACCAGGTTTATTAAACTTCTTCGGGTATTTGTTCAATTTTGAAGATATATATTTGGTAGATCCTCCGTTGCTATCTTCCTCGTCATCTTCCTCAATATCTTCATGCTCTCTGAAGGAATGGTGGTCGTTATCATCTTCATCCTCAAAAGAGTATTTCTCATGATTTGGCCCCTCATAATTATCCGAGTCATCTTCATGCTGGCGGTATTCTTCGTTATCTTCGTCGTCCTTATCTTCTTCCACCGACTTTTCTTCTACCTTCTGTCTCCGCGACTTCTGTTGTCTTTCAGTTTTTGGGGGGGCAGTGGATGGAGTATCTATCGGCAGCATTTGGCTTTGTGGTGGAGGCTGGAATCTATTTTGAGCTATTGGCTGATTGGCCAATGGTGGAACCAAATTTTGTCTGGGTACACCATTGTGGTTGACATGATTTATTATTGGTTGTCTTTGAGGAAACTGTTGACTAGAATGGTAAAAAGTTGGCGCATTCTGGTTATGAAAACTGTTTGGATCGTAAATAATTTTTCCATTCACGTAGATATATTTCTTTGGTCCGATATACTGAGGTTGGACGTTGTACAGTGGATGAACTCTAACGTTATTGTAAGGATGAACTGGGTGAATGTTATTTTGTAGGAGATGGCTATGCTGTACAGGACTGACTATTGTTTCTGAACCCACAACATTGGGAGCGTTACTTTGTAAAAAAGGCCTGTAGGTTTGTCCCATTAGCTCTTGGTTGAAGTTATTCGCTCTCACGACGTTAGGGGTGTTGATTTGCAAGAAGGGTTTGTATGTCTGCCCCGCTAACTCTTGGTTGAAGTTATTTGGACTCACAACATTAGGACCATTGTTTTGTAATAAAGACTTGTAAGTTGGCCCTGCTAACTCTTGATTGAAGTTATTAGAACTCGCAACATTTGGGGGGTTATATTGTAATAAAGACTTGTATGTCTGCCCTGCTAACTCTTGGTTGAAGTTATTAGAGCTCGCATCATTGGGAGAGTTGTTTTGTAAGACAGGCTTGTAGGTTTGAGCTGCTAACTCTTGATTGAAGTTATTTGCAGGCTGGAATAGTTGCTTCAATTGTAGATTCGACGCTGGGTTGGTTGGTGACTGTTCGAATGCATACTGTACTTGGTCATCAGTGACTCTCGGTTCATAGACTTTCAACGGACTGTGCACTCCAACTAATGATACTGGTCTCACGTTATTAGAAAAGTAGGTGTTTGCATTTCGGATTACAGATGGGTGTTTTTCAGAGCTGAGCCAAACTATGTTGGATTCACCGTAATTTTGAATATCGCCTGATAGATTTCTTTTGATCTTGTTTTTCCCTTCTGTGATGTTGGACCCTTCTACCATCCATATTGAAGATATAACGAACGCAATCTGTAAAACAAAAGCCAATTTATATGAATAATATTGTACTGTTTTTATTCAGTTCGAACATTTGATTTTGATTTCAAGGAATATATGGCATACTTTGAAAAATCAGTTGGAAATTTTTAAGTATCTGCCAGAGACAAAAGATAAAAAGCACACTCCAAAACTACTGCAACTAATGAAAGTATAGATGCTTTATGCAAAAAGATAAAATCATAAGTAATGCAAAGTCTGAATATACTTTGTCAGAAGTTTAATAACTGAAAGCTTTAACTAGATGATAATGTATCAAAATTAATTGATTTACATAAGAATTTGTAAACAACAATGATTATCTTTCCCCTCATCTGGTTGAAATTCATGTTCACTAAAATAGGATGAAACATATCTATTTTCCAAAGAAAATTTTATAATTTGTGGGTGGATTCGATTAATACACCATCTTCATAACCATGTTGAAAATCAAAAATATTAAGTCTTGAGAGCAGACTGGTAGAAAATCACGACCTGAAATTCAAAGAAATATACAAAGCGATTGTGTAAACTCGTTATTTTTTTAATCTGCTGGACAGTGCTGGAAGAATGTATATTCTCTTTAAAAACGTTTATAATTGGATATTTTGAAAAAAATGCAAATATTTAATAAAAATATGTCAAACTTGATGGAAATTGGCTCTGGTTGTGAAATTTCGAATCCTTTTCCAAATAAATAAATCCAAACTTTGGCTAATTCACCCAAGTATTATGATAAAAATTAATGAAGACAATTTTACTATTGAATATTGAAAAAGAGCATCGGATAGGAAATAATTATTTTATCAATATTGTCTTTTTTTAAATATCCAATTAGAAAAATTGTTTTACAGAAAAAAAAACCTGTAGCAGATGAGTATTTTACACCTAAACTGATCTTTTCAGATTTAACCAAACTTGAAAATTGTTAGGTTGAGAAACGCAAAAAACTGGAGAAAATTTTGAAAATTAAAAAAATGTCAAATTAGACTGCTGTAGCCGATCGATAGGAAAAAATTGTTAGCGTCATTTTGCATCGACTGTTTTGCAGTACCTGAAATATAATCTAATTTTATTATTGAATGATTTGATTGGACATCTGAAAGATAGGATCATAAACTACAAAAATGTATTTTTCAACTTATGTTTTCTGCTACCAACTGTTTTTTTGTAAAAAATTTGCTGAATGTGGAACATAAAACTTACTTATACAGTGTGACTCATTTAAAATGGAAGTACTCTATAAACATACATTTTACAACAACAATTTTTTTCCATTAGGTAGACATTCAAAAAGTCTACTAAGACACTAAATTTCATGAATCAAAGTAAAAAATCTAAATGAATTATAAGCATTTTTCCGAATATTGTAGGTATATCTGTTGTGAAAACTATATGTATATGCTTTTTTCTGTAGTGTAATGGGGGCCCATAAACGAGGTTCACGGCAACAACATAAAGTCATTACAGAAATAAGTATATAAAATCGGAAATTTCACATCATCCGTCATCATAACCATACTCTTAGCTTTGTGACAGACATCGGGTTTTGAACCCAAGTCGTCAGTGTGAAACACAAACGCTTTAACCACACTCCAATCTCGCTTCTATTATGAGTTTTTCATCAGATGAATTGGTGTTTTGTTCAGAAGAATCTTGTGACTTAATGGCATCGAATTATTTCAAGAGCGGCAGATAAAATTTAGAGCTGACAAGATCATGGCCGGAAATATTTCCTAGCTCGCATGTGTTGAGGGAACGAAGAATTGTTTTTTTTTCAAGGCCGAGAAATGAAAAATTTGTGAACTTTTCGGAATCGAAACAGCACGAAATGACAATGACACATTTTCATTTTCAAAATATTAGAACATATTACAACTGGTTATTCATACATAATAACTAATCAATCAACTTAAGGTCCCCATTCATACAAAAATAAAAAAATTTCGAAATAGTTACTTACGAATGACGACTTCATGCTCTTTATGCAAAGATCTAGTTTTTACTGATGAAAGTGTAGATTATTCGTTGTCTTATATACTTTCCCTATTATTGATTTGTCCAAGAGAGAAGTGCATTATGGTTTTTTCATCATTAACATTTTAAGTAAATCTATATCGATTTTTTACACCCGAGTGAAATGTGTTCGATATACTTGCAAACGAAATTAGATGAATAAATTCAATTTTATTTGATAGCATTTCTGCGGTGGTCACACTTTTTGATTTCCACTTATTGCTTATTTATTTCATGCTTCACCTGTCGAAGTCGGCTCGGAAGAGGGTCAAAAACGTTAGAGGTGTCCGTCAAATGAAATACAAGTGCATTTTTTTTCTTTCGGTGGTCATTTCATCATTTCTATAGGATATAAAATTTCGTTCCGTTTCGGAACTGGAACAAATTGATGACTTGAAAAATATACAGGGTGAACCAAGCTGAGCAGACCTGTTGACTTTTCAAAAAAAAAACTTTTGATTTATTTTGGTATTTTCAAATGTCCGACAATGATCACATTGCTGTTATGAAAAAAAATGTTTATGAATATGTCAAACATAATAATGCAATCCCATAAAATTTGCAAACTTACAAGTAAGTTGGATTGGAACAATATTGCAAACTTGAGACACAAAGTGACAAAAATAAACAAAATAACGAGTCGTCAAGTTAAATTTAAAAAAAATTGTTTCAGATTTTAATTCAATTTTTCTCTAACTAAGATAGTATGATAAAAAGAGCGATTTTTCACAGAATTAATTAACTAATTAACGGTTCTTTTTGCTGCAACAATCGATAAATTATTTATTTTGAATGGAAATTATATAGGTATGATATAACCTTTCATTGAACAAAAAATTTTTGGTTTAAAATTTGTTCATCCCGTAATCCAGCTGGGCCTCTAAGAACAACCCCTCAAAATACATCAAAATAATAGTGTGGGTAGGGAAGACGAGGGAGTAACCTTTTAACGTACGATCCCTATCACGGTCGAGAATTAACCTATTTTATGTTCGTCTAAGTAATAACAATGACAGGTTACACACTGTTATGAATTGGGGTTGTTCTCGACTAGGCATTAATTTGTCGATCCTGGACATACCATAGTCAGGTTTTGTTGAATTCTTCCATAAGCAATGAAGCAGAGTCAAGCGAAGACCTACCACGCCAAAGCTCCGTGACGTCTTGTCAGACAGCCAAAATGGTGTCCAACTAAGCCATGTCAAGCCCAGTAATAAAGCCACGCTATGCCAAGTCCAAGCAAGCAGATCAATGCTGAAGCCCAGGCCAGCGAATCTATGACAAATCCAGTCAAGCTAAGCTAGTCCAGCCAAGCCAACCCAAACCGAACTGCCAAGATCCTAAATTCTTTATGTAGACGCCATAAGAAAAATTATATGAATCCTCCCAGCAAACACAGATACATCTCTGAGATATTGCTACGATGTCACTTCGTGACCTGCGACTTGCATCGTTACGTCGCACAGCGACTCACTTTTGTCACACTCATAATGCATGATAGCGACGTCTGTGCGATGTAGTTCCGAGACGTCTTTGCGATGTAGTTCTGAGACGCCGCAAAGATGCCTCCTAATAATGAATGTATCAGGGATGTAACAGAGCGACATAGCAGCGATTTCTTCACTGTTATATTCAAGAGACGTCAACGTCTATGCGATATTCCAGACAGAAACAACAAATAGGAAAAGACAATATATTTTCAATATGAAAAAAATAAATATAACAAAAATGTTATTAAAAAATCTTCAAAAAAATTAAATTATTCTGGCATAACATCAACAAAGTACAAAATTAAAAATTAACAAAGTGAAAAATAAAAATATATTAATTAAAAACTTAAACAATTGCTTCGGTTCCTTTTCCTGTCAAGCCTTTGTTTGGCATGCCTGAACCAATTGAAACAGGCTGCTTCCCCATTTGTTTCGTTCTCTCCGTGAAGGCTCATCACCACATCTGGAAATAAATAAAACAATATGAGAACACTGAAAGCTACAATGCCAGATAGTAGTCGGACATGGAATAATTCAGACAGTAATGGAATACTTAGTATAATTTGGCACCATTGAATAGCTCTAAATTTTCTGATTTCAAATATACAGGTCGTATTTTTTGGGTCATGCCACTATTGGTATCTCGATAACGGTAAATGATACAACGATACTCACTTTTCACACTCAGTTTATGGACACTAAAATTCGCAAATATGATCAGCTCCAGTTGGAAATATCAGAACATGAACGGTATGCAAAGCATTCAAAGCAACAAATCTTCGATCAATGTACAGATACAAGAACAAAGAACTAGAACTAAATATGGTAACAGCCGGTCACGCCGTCGCCTCCCGCTTTCAGGATTGCCAACATTGCCTACGATCTGTGTTGCCAACTTCTTGCCAACTTACCGCGATAATTCAAATTAAACATTTAACACAAATTGAGGATTTGACTTTCGACCGTTGTGAAGGACAGATGGCGTTCTTGTGGTCGGCAGTCAAATGAATGTGTGAAAGTCCTATTATCACCTGTTCTGGAGATAACTCGATAAAAATATAGTAGCAAAGATATCTAAGTATAGATTTTGATGTCGCAGTATGACGTCTATGGCAAGTAACAATTTGACATCGTAGGGACATATAAATCCAGCTATCACTAATTTAAATATCACAGGGATGTCGCAGTGTGATATCGCAGTAATGACAATAATATGACATTGCAGAGACATCTATATCCGGCTATTATTGATTTTGATATTTAAGGGGTATCGCGGTGTATTATCGCAGGAATGTCAACGACATCTAAATCCCACTTTTGACGATATTGACATCCCTGAGATGTGGATGTTTGTCCAGTGTTGACTGGGCCAGAGCTGCTGCCCTATAGTGGCATCTTCGTGTATCCAATAAAATGTTTTATAAGGCATTAAGTATGTAACTATAAATTATGGACAACGCACACTGATTCCTTCTGTTGTTTGTGCGTTTGCATCGCATCCAAGAATCAGTTGAAGTTTTTACTTCGCATATTTGTGGAGGTGGACAAGCCTCCTCGCCTGGGAAATATGGGGTAACTTACTAACCAGCTCTCTGCTCCTTCCTCCGTTGGCGTGATCAGAGGCGTCAGAGCTGTAACAATATCAGCGGTGCATAGCACCGGCTTAGTAGGCAATTTACCCTGTTGCTATGTAGGATATAAGCGCGAGGTTTTTTTATACCTTCTTTGTATAATAATAATACTCCCTCATAAACACTCATAGAGTGTACCTAAAGGCATAGCCTGTGCGGGTAGAGGATGACTATTATTTGCCGTGGCGCTCCGGGGCGACTTACTGATATTTTCAGTGGTGTATTCACTTTTCAGCTGTAGGAAAACCTGGAATACCTACAGCACCACCCCGGGAGGTAGGTGCGCACTTCAAGCTAGCACCAGACGTCGGTTGAGAAAAAAGATTCTGTACCGGAGCCTCGAACGTCTATCTGAAGCGAGCCAGAAGTTCCACTGCTAGATACCTTAGCCACTGGACCACCGACCGTATAGTACCTTACCTTGGTTGATTTAAGGCCTGCAACCCTGCCAAATATATTCCAGTCTTGTCGAACTCCCTACATACAATAGTTGGCTGCTTTTAGCATGGACTGACGTATCTAATAGCTTCAAAAAGCTCAAATATGGTTCAATAAACATATATCTATCCATATATGGTGAAAGTTCCCTTGCAGAATCCTGTTCTCAATTCTGTGAACTAAACGGTTCTTCTGCCTTCTTTGGAACTTTCATAATTTCCATCAAGTGCTGCGTGCCTTTTGAGAGGGCTCACTTCTTGGGGATGTTCTGCGTCTTCTCCCTGGACCTCTAAGATCTCCGAGTGGAAAATGAACCCTCTTTCGTGATGGTGCTCTCTTTTGGGCTGTGTCTTCCCTTAACCTTGAATTTCATTCCCTCTAGGTTGTAGTAGGGAAACATTTCTATTTTCTGAAGTTCCTCGAGAGATTCACTCTCCATTGAGAAAGCCCATGTTTGAACTTTGTGCGATGGGGTTTTACCCAGCACCATCTATGTTGGTATTGAGCCCGTGATTTGCCACTTTGAGCCTTTGCCTTTTCGCTTCTGGCCTCTGTCTTCCGGGATGTGGGAAGTGATGACTATTGCCTCAGGGTGGTACCTCTCAGTCTGCACTATAGTGCGATCTGCACACGTCATGACCAAAAGAAACACATATCTCAATAAAACAGAATATGAACTAAAATGATAATAAAAAAGTGCATTGGTGGTCTAGCAGTAAACAACAGAAGAAATCCATAATTTACCATTACTTAATGCCTTATAAAACATCAGCAGCAGCTCTGGGAATCATATAATTTTTCTTATGGCATCTACATAAAAAAATACGATCTTTGCTGGAAAGCTATCGGTATTGACTATATCTCAAAGGAGGAGGTAAGTACAGGACGTCTAGCTCGTAGACGGAATTATAATAGATTATTTAGGTGCGGGATACAAGAAGTTGTTACTATCAAGAACTCTATCCGTGGTATCAGCAAAAACACAAGGGAAAAACAAAGTTGCTGCCACAAATATGTTTGCATGTGGACTCAGGAGGAGCTGCGATAACTTGCCTTTGAGACGCGTAAGGTGATTTATCTAGATAGGAGTTTGTATTATAAATCGCCCTTTCCTTTACTTAATTTTTCCCGGCAACAAGGAGGCAAAGGATTATTGAGTTTGGAGTATTTTCACAGTAATATGGTTCAAGATGGATCCCCTACTCTGCATGGTCCGTGGCCATGAAAAAGCAGAAATTGGAAAGCCTTATCTTACGCGCGTCAAGTGGTTTGAAGTTGGAAACCTCGATCTTCCGCAGTCGCTGGATAATAATAATAATAATAATAATAATAATAATAATAATATAATAATACTCTAGGCATAGCCTGTGCGGGTAGAGGACGGCTATTATATATTATTATTTGCCGATGGGCATAGAGTTTCCTGATACTAGATGCAGGGCCTGCCGTGGGGCTACTGAAACCATAAAGCATTTTATGTTAACCTGTCCGGTATAGGCGGTATTATAGCCTATATCCACTGAGATAACGCGGCACTACAAGTGTTATATTACCATGTACGAATGACACTTTTACGTTATACACCGGTTTCGAATTTATTGGAATCAACCAGATTTTCTGAAGAAAACCCCTCAAAAGCAAAGATTGTGCGAGCAAGGGAAATTCAGTACCTTAGAGCTTACGTACAAATGGATTCCAAACCACTTAAGCTCAGTGGCAGGCGGTGAGGTTTGGACGCCTAGGTTTGTGGCAAACGCTCTTACACCACGAACACTTTGTTTCTGTTTGTTGGTGACCATGTACGGTCCTTTAGTTTAGGAAATCAAATTTGTATAAAAATTTAAATCGAAAAAATCTGTAAAAATTGTAAAAAACATTGAGTGGTTCGGAAGTGAGAAACTATTACTAAATAAAATATCAGTCGGTGCTAAAACTCAAGGATTAAAATCGGAAAAATTTGTAAAATTGTGAAAAACATCGAATTGTTGAATAATTTCTGTAGCTTGACCTGTATGTACCTATGTATCTAGTAAGGTGGGGTAAAATAGTATGGTAGGGTAAAATAAACTTCAAAGTAGGTGAATCAAACCAGTTATTTTGTTACATTGTGAAGTTGTATATAATGCCTATAAAAGCTATTCACGATGATAAATTTTGACACAGGTAATTTCAAATTTGTTTTATATGGAATCTAAGCAGGTATTTATAGCAACGAGGTTTCATAATATAACATGAAATTTTATAATGTAACAAAACGGAGGGTTTGATTTACTTCAAAGTTTATTTTCTTTTTTTAGCTCATTTGAACGAAAGCTTTTGAAAAGTTTTTTTATTTCTTCACACTCGCATCGAATCGTATAAATATATACCTACTGCTGAGTCACTTTGTAACAGTTGTATAATCAAATTGAACACGTGCAAAGTGTATTACAGATCTTGATAGTGGCCGTAAACAAAGTGACTCGCGTAATTTGAACGTTTCATACTTATCTGTTTTATACAACAAACCTTGTCTACTAAGGCAAGCCTCGGCCTTGAGTGGCATCCATGGTTGATACCATCCAATATTCATGTTTTGTCATTCGACAAAATTTGAAAAATGATTCGAATCAGAACTGTATTCAATAAGATCAAGAACAACGGCGGTCAAAGATCGTATTCGACTCAAAGAGCATTCAAAGAAGTATCAATAAAAGTACCTTGGGGTCAAGTAGCTGGAAAATGGTGGGAACCCTACGATACAAGACCCATTTTGTCTCTGCATGGCTGGCAGGTAAGTTGTGTGATGTTGCATTGAAGAATTATGGCTTATTTTAGTTGTTTGTTGTTTTGAATTTTAGTTTATATTTTGTAAAATTATTACGAGATCGTTATAGTTCGGCGATATTCGTTTTAGAGATAGTGACTATTATCCCAGCGCCCGCCTCGATCATCTGGTTGATTTTTAAACACCGACTTCACATAAAAATGGAAATTTCGGTAGAAAAATAATCACTCTGTCCCTCTGATTGGGAGGCATGAGCGCCGCATTTACAAGATGGAAGTTAAGATCGAGTGGCGGCCAATAGTAGGCCTTCACGCCCGCATTGTGGCGAATTACCGCAAAATTAAGACGAGCTGATCACACACTGAATCAAGGCGTTCTGTTTACTATCAAATATGAAAACATGAAGTTACGCGATAAATCTTCTCGCTTATTCCAAGAGCCTTCACGTGTTGTGGATAACCCGCCGGTGGCTGATCGTGGCTAGATGGGGAGCAAGAAATTCCGGATTGGTTTGACGAGGTGCGAACCGTGCTAATCCCCACAAACGGGTATGATCCGTAGAACTATACAGACCGATAACATGCTTGAATGCATGTGTACACGCATCTTATACAGGCAAATACTCTCCGCAGTTGCAAAAAAATTACTGATAATATTTTTTTGAAAATATTATTTTTTTGAGAGTGAGCTTACAGCAATATTGATTTATTTTCACCTTTATTTAATGAATAGAAAAACACTCATGTCTAATTTCTACTAGGTATTTTATTATCACGGCCGGTTTCGGGTTTTATCCCATTATAACTGACTTACATAACAGAAATTAGACAAAGTGATTTCCTATTCATTTCATAAAAGTGGTCATAAATTTTCACAACATAAAAGGTCCGATTGCATAATGACCTTTAAGTATTATTTAGTGACTCTTGCTTGATACCTGAACAAAGTTACAGTCGAATGTGCGTTTTTAAATACTTCGATAGCACAAGCGTGAGATAAATGAACATCATGTTTATGTGTTACAATCGGTAAGATGCGTTGCTTACAGAAATAATAATAAGAAAAGACAGGAGGGGCAACAGGTGCAAAACCGGACCAGAAGCCATGGCGCACCCTGGAGGAAATGCTCATTCCTTCTTATGTCTGCCGTGGGTATACTAGGCTAACCCCCCGGTATACCCTACTTCTCGATTCCAAACAGAAGAGGAATAGGGGTCAAAGGCAAGGTGGTAGGGTCCAGGACGATAGATTTGAGTGGTCGGACGAACTAAGAGACGGTCCTCTGCATTGCTATATGGAGAGGATACATGCTCTGTGGGCGTTGCCTTTTCCGCCCAAAATCTGAGGGATTTTGTATCTCATTTTTGGCATCGAGGACTTTGTCTCAAGCAGAGAGGAGGGATACCACCACTCTAATTGGGAGGCATGAGCGACGCATTCACAAACTACGTGGTGGCCAATAGGCCCTTCACGCCCGCAGTGCGGCAAATTGCCGTTAAATCAAGACGAGCTCACCACACACTAAATCAAGGCGTGCTGTGGCTGCAACAAAGTCACCACGATGAACCTTCTCGTCTATTCCAAGAGCCTCCACGTATTGTGGATAACCCGCCGTTATAAGATATTTACCCGCATCTTATACATGCGAATACTCTCAGCAGTTGATCCAGTGTATGAACGGATATATGAGCAAAGAGGATCAAAGATGGGGGCCGCTGGCTACAAGGAAAACCTGCTGATCAAATAGTGAGATGCATTGAACAGCTTATGCCGCTCTGGAGGACTTGCTTCACCATAATATTTGGTCGAGTGAGAGTCCAAACAGAGAAGGTCATCTTTTGAAGGGTTGTGTTTCAGGGAGGCTCCCTTAGCCGTCTTCTCTTCTGCATCTCCCTATTTCCATTGCACTACAAAAAACCCGCAGATTCAATTGCGACACCCCCAGCAACCAGAGGCATAAGGTCACCCACCTGTTTTACATGAATGACCTGAAACTATATGCCTCGAGAGAAAAGGACCTTCTTCAGTCCTTTGTGTGTTGTTACGCATACTATCGGAATGGAGTTTGGGATCGACAAAAATGTGCCAGGGTTCATCTCAAAAGAGAACGATGCGAGTAATACGGGGAGGACGTTCAGCACGTAGACGGAAGCATCTTACATCATCTGGATGCGGGAGAGGCTTATACTTGCTTATGAGTGGAACAACGCCACTCCCAGAAGATATCCACTATTAAAAACTCTCTCCGCGGCAAGTATCAGCATCAACTCTAACAGATCTGGTCATCAAAACTGTCGGAGAAGACCAAAGTTGCTGCAACTAATATGCTTGCCGTTCCGATTCTACTGTAATCCTTTGGAGTGATGAAATGGACTCAGGAAGAGTTGTAAAAACTTGCAAAATGATGCATCTTCATAGGAGCTTGCATCCTAAATCGTCTGTTCCACGGTTATATACTTTCCCAGACAACAGGAAGGTCGTTGACTTTTGAGTTTGGAGTGTAAGTACACATAACTGAATTCTGTACTGGGTAAAGTCGTCAGGAGTTCAGATCCCCTTCTCTGCTTAGTATGTGATCATGAAAAAGCAGGGATTGGAGCATTTCTTTTCAAGGCAGCAACCGATGCAACCGATGAAATCGGTCTCGTATTCGACACTTAACAGACGAACACAAACTCTTTCACCGAGTTAGAATCCGTTCTGCAAAAATCCCACGTCAAAGCTGCGGAGAGTGATAATCTCCTACAGCTACATAAAGATAATCAGATGCATAGGGTATTTTTCAAGAACATTGAAAACCATGGCTTATCCAGAAACCTGACCTACGCATTTCATCTAAGACACTCGTACGGTATAGAGGGGGTTATTGAGTCCGTTATGGAGAATGAGAAGTGCTGAATCTATTGGAACTACTCATTCCCCACCCTCAGGCAAATACAAGCCAATAAACAGACTAAGACAATTTTTGTCATAGAGTTTTCGTCTCCTAGCGAAACGAACATCGTCCAAAAAGAGGAAGAAAGCGGATTTAATCTTTGAATTCAGTAGGCTTTACCCAAACCATTCTGTCAAAATAGTGGTTCTGAAAATAGGGATCCTTGGTGGGATAATGGAAACACACTGCTCTCAAACTTAAAAATCATACCGACTTGCCGTAATATGGCAGAAATCTTAGCCGGACGAACGCAGAAGACCGTCATCTTTGATTTACTCCGGCTGGTCGGGGCACATGATTCTCGGACTCAATAGTCACTTACCCCAAGCGTGGGGAGTGGTTATTAAGGAAAATAATGCAGAGCGCCCTCCGAAAGTGTCGGAGCTTCGGAGATACCCAGTGAACCAGAATCCATCGCATAGAAGTTGCTAAGTTGCTGGGATCTGCTACTTCGCAATTTGGATACAAAATAGAGGCACTAGTAATTATTTGCGAGTGCTTATAATGTTCGCAAACACGCTCATCGCCAGTAACTACCCAAGACGTCGCGAAGCGTACATTTTTAAGTTTCTATAGACAGCCTCAAAGTGAATTCACAAAGCAGCGGTTTTTTGAAAGATTATAAATATTCAATTGGAATTTAAATGCACCTCTCACGGAAATTAAATGAATGTACACATTTGTTATTATTGCATTGAACTTTTGAAAACATTCCTTTTGTATTTACCAAATTGATGAAATAAATGTAGGTTTGGGAATTTCTCTGGAATGAATAAATGGAAAGCAATTTGATATAATTTTCAAAATATTTATTAACACTAACTAATATAAAATAACATAAAACCACAAAATAATAACATAGTCTTCAAACAAATATATTTACATATATAACGAATACAAACAAAATTTTCAATGGTGGCTAATCACAGAAATCGACGCAACTAAAAAAATAACTTTCTTCATTGCAAAAGTTGAGGATAAGTTGCTGTGCTATTTTAAGGCAGTAGTTTGGGGAATACATTTAATAAGCGTTATCCTTAAGTCACTGCCTGTAAAGCCATCCCCACTACACCACTACATAATCTTCAATATTTTTACTCCTTCTCAAATAGAACATATATGAGTAGAAAATATATTTATTTAGAGAACAAAGCATTAGAAATCAGAAAATGGAACTTCTTCAAAATTATGAAGTGTGGGTGGAAAAAATTATCGAATATTCCTATCAAAGAAGAGTGAACGACCCTACTTGACGGTATGTCCACATAGACCTATACATTTTTCGTTTGCAAGTATTCAACAGCAAATAATTATTGAATTTTTATAATTTTCACTAAAATCATTTTTAGCAACCCTGTACAATTTGAGGGCATGAGAATGGATCAAAAATATCACACATCTGTCTATTAAATGTTATTATGATTATTTCCTCTATTATTTCGATTTGTATCTGCATATAGAAACCCATGGCCCATCATGTACATTTTTGTATCTAAACCTAATCATAATCAATAACGTTTTCAATTATTTTTTTATTATTGAACTATATTCAGTGGAAAAAGAAGCTCTTTATTGCACTAGTGCAATAAAGTTTTTATTGCACTCATCTGTCATTCTACTTCAACGTGCTGTCATCATGATAAACATAAACGTTCAAATTCACTACATATTTAGCAGATATTCTGTGAAATTGGCCATACGTTTTAAACAGCTACATATTTTATATTTTTTTTGTATTAATGTTAGCAGTCAGAGTTGAACAAACAATGCCTTCCCGAAAATAACTCTATAATCAAAACCGATCCGCTATGTTCTAAACCGTCTACCTACATAGAGCAAACTGCCTGTACTATGACCACACCTCGTGATAACATACGCACTCATGGCTACTATGATTTTGATTTTTATAATGCAACAGTGGTTATATAAACGTCAGTCAAAATTTTATTCTGACAATTACAGAACTGAAAGTTTTAAAATGAGTAATATTAATGGAAAACTAGATGATGGTGATGAAATCGATAGTAATAATTATTTATTTAAATTGCGTATTTCATTTTCCATCACCTAGTGCCGCACCTAAATAAATAATTTTTTGCTTTTTGCATGAAGTAGAAATAATATTGTATGCAACTCGTGCATAAAATGTTTATTGCACTTGCAACTTTTCTACACCAAGGGATCGAACTATGCACGAATACCTACAAAATACACAACTTTATAAAGTACCGATATAATAATTACAATTCTAAAACTAAACAAACAATAGCACTACAAGCTACAAGTTCGTCAGCATCAAATGATGAAGTCAAAATGTTTGCCGTGGGCCGGCCGTTGCCAGTTGATATCCTCTGCCGCTAGTGTCGAAAGAGGCGCTGTTCACTTCTCAAAAAACTCTCCCGATCATAATCCATGGAACTTCTCGAGTAATATATTATTGAGAATTCAATAAATATCACGAAATGAACGTTAATATAAAACAGTCAATAATATGTGGCATGGTGGTAACATTGTGAAAGTCGAAAGGACTTCTCTAGATCGCATTGATTTTAACTGCTTTTGAATGGTATTTTGCGAAATCACTAGGTTAATATTTATTGCATATCATTGTCCGCAAAGCGAAATCGCTGGTACTTATCTGTAAAATCGCATTGTTGATCCATATAGAGACATCAAATTGAATTCCCTGCCACTTACTGCGACTTCGCTGGTTGAATGGGTAGGGCTTGACTGGGAACCTTTTCAGTGATAAAAAAGAAAAGTCGACGAATCCACTGAGAAATATCGCCTAAGCCAATCCAAAGGGACTCTTGAAAGATCGTCAACTTGGTCTGGATGTTGTTGAAATCGTAATGTTTGGGGCGCCTTTCTTCATCCAGACGTCCGTAAAAGTTGAACACATGGTAAAAAGTGATCACCACACCACGTAGGTATACAGAAATAAATTGTAATGTGCCGCGTTGTGTGATTCAGAAAAATAGAAGTAGCTGAATTAGTTAACAGAAGTATATTCTTCACAAGAGACAAACCGAATGTGTCCGTTTTCCATCTGAAGTTTTTGAGCAGGAAGGTAGACAAAAACAGATTGTTCGATGGCGGACATAAATTTATGAACATTATAATTAAACTAATTTAAGTGAAAACTTAAAAACCGTTATGGGAAGATTATTCATTATCCAAGTTTCCGTTGATAACAAAAAGTTGTATCAAGTATTCAAGAAGACAAGTCGGAGTCATTACAAAGAACGTTGTATTTTATTCATATTTATTGGTGCAATTCAAAAATCGAATGAACTATTGTTATCAAAAATTATAATCTATTATTAACATCAACCAAACTTCTAACTTCCTTGACCCAAAAGACGTCGATACATTCCCATTGAACAAGCAGCAACACTGCATATGGTAGATCAGTTTTTTTCTTATTTCAGGATAACTGCAACACGTTCGATAGAATAATACCCTTGCTGAATAAAGATGTTGGTTACCTTACAATCGATCTACCGGGGCATGGATACTCATCTCACCTCCCGAAGGGAATCAACTACCATTTTACTACATATTTAATTGCAATTCGAGGCCTAACTCAATACTTTAACTGGCCCAAGATCTCTTTGATGGGCCACTCTATGGGAGGAGTGATAAGCTACATGTACTCAATGCTTTATCCTGGTGATGTCGACATGTTATTAATGATAGATGGATCGAAACCCATAAGCAGAAAAAAATTGAATGTACATATAGCCAAGACCGTTGACAAATTTTTGAAGTATGATTCGTTCATAGATTCTCCGGAAGAACCTCCGAGTTACAGTTTTGAAGAGATGAAGAGAATGGTTGCCGCGCCGAATATCAACTCTATATTACTAGAATACACTCCCATTTTGCTGGAAAGGAATATTGCTCCTTCTAAAATGCACCAAGGTAATGACATATTTAGGCCTTTGTTCAAAATTATTCGAGTTTACTATACTGTTCATGTCGAAAAGTACATTTGGCTAACATAGGAATAATTATGACAGAATAATCGACTTCAAAGTGCTTTAATTTAGATAATTGGTGTCAGGTGTGGTCTTTGTGGGAGATGTAAATTTCACGTACATCATCTATCATGTATACAGTGTTCTTCCTATTTGTCTACAACTCTATGTTGGCAATGGTCCAGCTAATTAATGAGTCTTTCTCTAAAGGTCTTTTTCCGAACTTCTTGAAACTAAGCGTTGTTGTTCCTATTCACAAAGGGGAAGATACTTCGGATCCTACAAGTGTCCGTCCTATTTCTCTTATTTCGACTTTGGGAAAAATAGATTAATGAAGTTTCAGTTCGCTCGAAAAATTCTGAATCCTCAACAATTTGGTTTCCAACCACAGTACAGGAGACGCTGTTTTCTCCTTTCTGAGAGAGTTATATAGCAGAGTCAATCTCAAAGAGGTTTGCGCGGCAGTATTTTGTGACCTATCGAAAGCTTTTGATTGTGTAAATCATGGAATACTCCTACGCAAGCTTCAACTTTATGGTTTCAGAAATCAGAGCCTTAGTTGTATTGAGTCCTCAATTCGTCAAAACAATCACTCACTCAGAAACTAGAACGGTCAATCATGGTGTGCCTCAGGGCTCTTTATTGGGACCTATTCTCTTCTTATTATATTTCAACGATTTGTCTAATCTCAAAATTGATGACAGTTTTTACTATATTTGCAGACGACACGACCATCTTGTGGCATGAGGCCGATACAAATAGACTACACTCGAGTATTACTAATGATATCTCCACTATAAAAAGGTGGTTCAACTCCAATCTGCTCTCGTTAAAATATAGATAAAATCAAGCTCTTATCATTTAAATGTAATTTACCAGACATCCAAAGAAGGAAATCTGATGGGACATATCTGAAGATTTTGGAACAAATCTCCCTTGAAGCCTTGTCTAAACCGACAGATATCAAGCCGATCAAGTACGACTTCGAAGTGCAGTTTGAAAAGGTCATAGACAACAGGTTTGCAGAGAGAACTGACCTCAATTGGCAACGGATGCCTCAGTGTGGTACACAGATGGATCCAAGATGGATGAGAGGTTGGAGTGGACGTTTACAGGGCCAAATTTCAGTCTCTCAAAACCCCTTGGCAAGACCCCAACCATCTTCCAAGCAGAAATTTATGATATAGAGATCTGTGCCAAGGAATGCCTTGAAAGAGGCACCCGAAGGGCAGAAATCTTTATACTATCAGATAGCCAAGTAGCATTAAAAGTCTGAAGTCACACACTTGTGTGTCTAAGCTAACTTGAGACTGTGAAAACCCTAAGACAACTGGCAGTAAACAATCAGGTAACCCTGATGTGTGCGCCAGGTCACAGGGGCATCAAAGGCAACAAGGAAGCAGACTGCATTGCCAAAGAAGGGGCAAACACACCATTTCCCGGCCCAGAACCCTTCTGTGGACTCTCCAAAGCCCACCTAAAAGAAGAGTTCCGACGCTGGGAACCCGATGAAATGAAATCTCACTGGAATAAAGTGCCAGGACAAAGACAAGCGAAGTCTAGTGAGACTGTCGCCAAGGAAAGCTATACAGCTTCTTGAGTTGGACAAAAAAGACTTGAAATTGTTAACGGGAATACTCACTGGGCACTGCCCTCTGGGGTATCACCTCAAAAAGATGGGCAAGTCAGAGAGTGATAGTTTGCCGCTACTATGCGAGAGCTTCACGGAAACTGCAGAACATCTGCTTTGCGAATGCCCAGCGATCTTCTGCAAGAGGCTTAAATTCCTGGAAGGGGCATTCTTAACGCCCTCCGATATCAGGAACTTAGCTCCCAGGAAACTGATAAACTTCGCACGAAGTCTCAGAATCAGGGACCTCGAATAGACAAAAGGCACAAAAGACTTTATAGGTCGAGGTGCTTCTGAGGCTGCAGAGCCTGCACGACCCCCCTACAATCTACAACGTAACAGACATCCCTTTGAGCATCGATATTGTCATTGAGTAAACATATACAAGTAAATTCTTCGGAATTCATCTGGATAGCAACCTGAACTTTCAGAAACATGTGAAGTCCTTGATCGGAAAACTAGCATCTGGCTGTTATGCTGTACGAATGGTGTCGAGAGAACTGGGAACAGCTACTGCGAAGGTAGTGTACCACGCTCTGATAGAATCACATATCATTTATGGTATACCCTTTTGATGTATTTGCAGCCAACAAAATTTCAATGGTATATTTGTTCTTCAAAAGCGCGCAGTTCGATACCTTTGCAAAGTTAGACCCAGAGTATTTTGTAAACCGCTGTTTGGTTAAATGAGAATCCTCACTCTTCCGTCGTTATATATTCTCAAAAGAGTGTGTCTAGTACATAAAAACAAAGCATCATTTGATGCAAATGTAGGTATCACTCGCCAAAACAACAATTTGAGACTTCCTATTCCGTCCTTACCAAGTAATAGCAAAATAACGGAAATTTTGCTATTGTTGTTTTGTTATTTTTAACAGAAGTGATACATCATAGGGCTGATTGAGAAATTATATTTGATTCCTTATAAATTTTATTTATACTTATTGCTCAATTGATTTGATATCTGCTTATTCCGTTTGGTTATTGTTGTTCTGTTTTGGTGAATAAGTATTTATCATAATTGTGACAATGTTATAGTACCTATTTATTCAATTTTGTATTTGTATTTATTATAACTTTATCTATAAGATTTAAATCTTCTGATAATACACTTATAAAGTATATTTTGATTTGATTTGAATGAATACTTCGAATAATTTTTGGAAGTTCTTGGCAGGAAATGAAGGCTTTTCAATATTAATTTCATTAAAAAATGCTATTTAGTTTGTATTTATTCCAAGAATTCTAGAGATGGCAGAAAACTGAAATTATTATTATATTCGAAATAAATATCACTCGGCAAAGATTGCTATTTCACATAATATTGTTGAATACCCCTTCAAGAGGCATTGTCAAGAGGCATAAGATAATTGGGTCTGCAAGTAAACTCAATCATAAATAAAAAATATTCAACAATTAGGTAAGTAACTCCACAAAAACAAACATGAAGACTACTTAACATTTCAAAATAAAATATTTCCAAAAAAAAACCAAAATATCGAGTAAATAATCGGTAAATTCTTGGCCATTATACTTATGGCGGAAAATATATAGGAACCTACGAAATATTACTTTTGAAACACATGTATAACAAATTTTCTCCATATAGGGTATATTTTACAAGAAGTCACATTATAGTCTAAGAGCCCGTGAACCCCAGACCTTCGTTATTTTATAAAACCTGAAAGTTTGTCAGCGCATGCTCCCAACACAGGTAAGAACGATGGACCATTATGAAGTTTGGGTTGTAGTGGCTTTGGCAGGTAAACGGTACTTGAGGTGTGTAAAATACCGATCTAAATTCATCAAATAAAAAAGTGCGATTTTTTGATATTACCTTCAGAGTATTATTGAAATTCACGTTATTCACTGCCGCAGACACTTAACGTCGTGGCAACCCTTTGCCAGACACCTTTAATGTTCATGAAATCATAATTTTACTTACGTTATAGTATAAAAGCTGATTTTTATATATAATACTTGGGTAATAAGTAAATGATGTTTCCTCATTAGCCAGACATTTTTTATAGTTCCAACCCCTTGCCAGACAAGCATGTATAGAGTAACTGTAGGAGCGAGCGCGAGGCAGTATGTATATAGGTGGGTGCGAGTGAGATGGCGAGTTAAGTCTACCGCGATCTCTCACTGCGCAGTTGATATTTCTTCTGCGCATGTATTGTTCAGTTCTCAATACATGTTTACATCAGCTAAAATAATATTTTATCTTATAATTATCGTCAAGTGATTTTGTATTAAAAAACAAGTCATGGGTGATATATTAATTTGTGTTATTTGCTACAAAAGTAGTGGCAAAATAATATTATTTTCTGACAAAACAAAAATGTGAGTTAGGTAATTTTAAAATTGTGAAAAAAACATAACCTAAAATATAATGACATCATTCTTCCACGTGAATATACAGAAGGTGGCTATCACAGGGAATGTTACAAATCATTCACAGGACTAATAAAGGATATTTTTTCCTCAGAACCAAAATATTCTGAAAAGACTGTTGAAACAGAGCAAGAAAAAGAAACATCTAAATACGTCAATACATCAACAGACGATTCAATACCAGGTTCATCGCATTTGGCTAAGTCAACTGTATCATACCTACCTTCAGCTTCTCAATCAACAGAACCACAATCTTCCTAGGTAGCTGTGGACATTAGTGAACTTGAAGAAGTGAGTGAAAATGCTAATGCAACCACTGAAGTAAATAGTTAATTTTAAAGTGATACCAGTGTTGACACGAGTAAAAATATTTGTTTATTTTGCCATAAAAAAAGAAACAAGTGAGATCAAAAATGCTTTCACTCCATGCGTGTGATAAAAATCAATTTCAGTCTCATATAATGTCTAGCATCGAAAATGAAGAAGAGTTTAATGAATTGTTAATCTGCACCAAAAAGTTAATTTGCATAAGTCATTCTAATCACGAATCTCTTCTTAAGATTTACAATGCTTGTCTGGCAAGGGGTTGGAACTATCAAAAATGTCTGGCTAATGAGGAAACATCATTTACTTATTACCAAAATATTATTCATAAAAATCTGCTTTTATTCTATAATGTAAATAAAATTAGAATTTCAAGAACATTAAGGGTGTCTGGCAAACAGTTGCCACGATGTTAAGTGTCTGGCAATGAATAACGTGATTTTTAATAATATTCTGAGGGTAATTCCAGAAAATCGCACTTTATTATTTGATGAATTTAGATTGGTATTTTACACACCTTTAGTACCGTTTACCTGCCAAAGCCACTGCAACCCAAACTTCATAATGGTCCATCGTTCTTACCTGTGTTGGGAGCATGCGCTGACAAACTTTCAGATTTTATAAAATATCGATGGTCTGGGGTTCACGGGCTCTTGCTCTATTTTAATTCAACAAAGAAAGAAAATCAAAATAAGTATATTTTGTATTCCGTTTGAAACTGATTACCTACTCCCTCAAATTAATGCCCTCCAAAAGGTATAATCCATGCTTTGCGTAAACATTCCAGTAAAGTATCCCGGTTATTTCTGTATATGTTCTAGATGTATTTTTCGATTCACATCATTTTCCAATTTTCAGGTAAATACTTTTTCACAAGAGATCCAAGAGTGAAAACAAGTGTATCGCTGCAGTTTTCCCAGGATGATCTGATAGAATACGCACAACAGATGACAATGCCCATGCTCATTGTTAAAGCTAAGGATGCTCCCTATTGGGAACCCAAAGAGAACTTTTATCAGATTATAGATATTCTTAAAAGGACAAGCGTTGATTGTGATTTTCAATATGTGCCGGGTACCCATCACGTTCATTTGAATAATCCTGAAAAGTTGGCGGATTTCATGCAAAATTTCATTCGTCGACATAATATCGAAGATAGAAGCAAGGGAGGAATTACAGATGAGATACTTGTCCAGGAAAGTGATCAAAATTGTCTTCATATGAAAGAAATAATTTCAAAGATTTGAAACTGACGCCCGTTTCACATTTATCAAGATGGCCGTGTCGCCCGCACCAACAAATGAATCATGCCGAACAAAAATATTAGTTAAAACTGTTAGGCTTGTTACCGTTTTTGTCATTTTTTAATACCTGTTTTCCTGTTTTCATTTTAAATTATTATTAAACATCGCACCTAACCCAAAAAATTGGCTATAGAAGCGTAAGGTAAGAGGAGGTACGTCACTTTTTATGTATAGTATACAGAGTGAGCATACAAGATGGCGGCGCGTTGCCGTCGCCTCTCGTATTTTTCGGTTTTCTCTCTCTCTACCTACCAGTTCAATACTGAATGCACAATGCAGTGGTTTCTGTGATCTGTGGAATGCACTCTAGCCGGGCTAAGATCAGCAGCAGATTAGCGCTTTCTCAACCGTGTGTCGCCGAGCCCCGGGAATTCCCCCCCCCCTCCACCCTCCTGCTTGTCGGCCTTATTGCATTTTCGCCAATACAAGCACCGCCATATATGCTGATGACACGGCAATCTACGCCCGGGCATACTTTTGCAATGTGACTGCGACTAAAAAAACACGCCTACATGCAGCGAAAATTCGTGCCGTATTTGGCGAGTAACAAGATCGTGCTAAATCCGGCGAAAACAGAGTTCATGATTTTCACCAAGAAATACAAACCGGCACTGGAAGAGATCGCCGGTAGATTCAGAGCTCTATGAAACCGGATACACCTCTCGGAGATTGCGGCTGGAAAAAAGGTTAAATTTGGTAGGCATATGTCAGCTTGGCAATTCAACGAGCTACGGCAGCAGTCGAAAGGCCATACCCGTTGATAGCCAGGAATTCCAAGCTGTCCATGGATAACAAGGTGTTAATATCTAAGCCGGTTAAGAGACCTGCGATGACTAATGTATGTCTAGTGTTTTGCAGTCTCGCCAAAACTCACACGTAGATATTGGAGAGGATGCAAAAGAAAGTATTTCGTTTCGTCACAGACAGTGGCAGATACATTCGGCTAGACGCGTTGATACCATACATCCTTGGAATTTTGCTAACCAACCAGTCGACACAGATACATCTCTAAGCATATTTGCTGCTACGTAGTCCGCCGCCACACACTGGATACGAGACGCGTGTTGTCTCGTCGACTTGATCTTAGCTTTCATCTTGTGAATGCGTCGCTCATGTCTCCCAATCAGAGGGGTGCGTGGTATCCCTCCTCTCCGAATGGGACAGAGTCTGAGCAGCGTCATACACAGCAGAGTTGATCTGCCAGATGTCGGTCTCTTCTAACAGGATACCGTTTTTAGTTTTTTGTAATCGACTCTTCAGAGTTGTGCCTGGAAGACTTTCGTTTCCATTACCTATTTACAATTCCCAGCCAACACCGATACATCTCTAAGATATTGCTGCGATGTCACTTCGTGACCTGCGACTTGCATCGTTACGTCGCACAGACGCTGGCGACGTCTATGCGATGCAGTTCTGAGACGTCTTTGCGATGCAGTTCTGCGACGCCGTAAAGATGTCTCCTAATAACGTATCAGGGATGAAACAGAGCGACATAGCAGCGATCTATTCACTGTTATATTCAAGAAACGTCAACATCTATGCGATTTCCAGACAAAAAAAAACAAATAGAAAAAAAATATATTTTCAATATGAAAGAAATTAATAAAACAACAATATAAATAAAAAAAAATTTCAAACAATGAAATTATTCTGGCATAACATTGACAGAGTATAAAATTAAAAATTAACAAAGTAAAAAATATAAAATAAATTAATTAAAGAACTAAATGTAAATTGCTTTGGTTCCTTTTCCTGTCGAGCCTTTGTTTGGCATGCCTGAACCAATTGGAACAGGCTGCTTCCACAGTTTTTTGTTCTCTCCGTGAAGGCCCATCACTGTATCTAGAAATCAATAGAACAATATGAGACCACTAAAAGCTACAATGCCAGATAGTAGTAGGACATGAAATAATAACGTTTGGACATAATTATTTTAAAGTAAAATAGAAATAATGGAATCTCACTTTGTTGATACTCAATAGCGATACTTACTTTTCACTTTCAGTTTATGGACACTAAAATTCACAACAGCTCCAGAGTTGGAAATATCCGAACATGAATGGTGTACAAAGCATTCAAAGCAACAAAGCTTCGATCTTCGATCAATGCATCGCTACAAAGACCAAAGAACTAGAACTAAATATGGTTATACGATACGGTAACAGCCGGTCACGCGGTCGCCTCCCGCTTTCAGGTTGGCCAACATTGCCTACGATCTATGTTGCCACCTTACCTCATTACTTCAAAATAAACATTTAACACAAATTAAGGATTCGCCTTTCGACCGTGGTGGAGGACAGATGGCGTCCTTGTGGTCGGCAATCAAGTGAATGTGTGTGAAAGTCCTATTATCATTTGAAGGGTCCACTGCAATAATGATGCATGTCCTAAATTATTTTGATTCTAAGTACGTCATTCGGAAACTTGATATGAGCAGTTAGTGATCTCGTTTACAAACTCCTCAGTATCGCTTACAATCCCGAGATAAATACGTTTTTAATAATTGGATACACAGCTAGACCGCTCAGCGTCACTGCTGTTTACGGTAGTAATGATAAATGTCCATCACCATTTATAAAATTGAAACCGAATTATCTCAAAACATCGAAATAAGAATAGATATTCATTATTATTGCAGTGGACCCTTTATTTGATCTGGAGATAACTCAATAAAAATATAGTAGCAGAGATATCTAAATATAGATTTTGATGTCTAAATGATGTCGCAGTATGAAGTCTATGGTAAGTAACAATTGACATCGCAGGGACATCTAAATCCAGCTATCACTAATGTAGATATCACAAGGATGTCACAGTGTGATATCGCAGTAATAACAACAATGTGACATCGCAAAGACATCTATATTTGGCTATTATTGATTTTAATATCTAAGGGCTGTCGCGGTGTAATATCGCAGGAATGTCAACGATAAAGACATCTAAATCCCATTTTTGACGATATTGATATTCCTCAGATGTGGATGTTTGCCCAGTGTTGACTGGGAGGGATATAACAGTAGTCCAAACTCACCATACCAGGTCAAGAAGGCACGAAGAGCTCATCTACCCAGAAGAAGAGTGATAAACCACACATGAAACCATGACAATGTTCGGAACTGGTTTTTCCGGGATACTACTCAAACCCAAACAATACATATATCCAATAACTCGAAAAATTCCCAGCGAAAAATTCCCGGCGGGACATTTTCAGGCTGAAAATTACCCGGTAGGTATCGAAAATTACCCGCTCGGTCCGTGTATCTATAGTAACGATTGTTAAAATGTACATTTTTTATCTTGACAGGCATTAATACTGAATTTTAAACGTCGTTGAAATGTCACGTTTCGGGAATGATTCGATAACTGAAATTCAAGAAAAAATCACCAAGAGCAAACCAAAAAATATAATGTTGAACCATCAATATATATGGAAACAGTTTATGGTTCTTTATGACTCCGGAAATATTCTACCGAATTACACTCGTGCATCAAAATAAAGCATGTTGTCAGTAAAAAAACTGCATTCGGATATTTTCATATATTTTCGACAAAATATGAAAATTAACTCATGCAGTTTTTAGACAACATGCTTTCATGGAAAATTATCGGTAATTTTGAAGCACTTGTGTAATTACTCCCGAATATTATTTAGACATTAGTGAATCTCAAGGACTATTCTATCAGTTATCGAGAACTAATTCCAAGAACATTTTCTTTGTGTGTAATATTGAATGCAGTTGTTATAATATTGTTTATGCACTAGCGGGCGGTAAAGTACACTTTACCGCCCGGTTCGCCGGGCGTAAAGTGGCACTTTACCGCCCGTGGGCGCATCATGGCCCGCGGGCGGTAATGTAGACAATATACTAAAATTGTCCATATATACCTACGCACATCATTTCACGGAAGACCTACCACGAAACAATGAATTCAGTTCAATAAAGAAATACTCATATAACAACTTTCATTCATAATCTACATTTTCATTGCGCCATTTTATGAACTCATTATACGTCTTTTCGTAAAGTTTCTTTGACTTTGTTGGTAGCAGTTCGAGTTTGGCACTCTCAGCCGATTCCAAAATTTCCATTGGTATGTATATATTATATTCTTCATCTGATGATTCCATAATTTTCGTGTTGAGTTCACTCACGCACTTTTTCAGATAAACATGAAGATGACCGTTTACCTTGTTTATTGAATTTGTTGCTAGACAACAACCAGCTTGCTTAACAACGTCACAATTAGGTGGGTATATACTGGGTATTCTGTGTACAATTTGAATAAATGAATCTATTTCAGTATACAGAGATGAATATTGACACGATAATTGCGATATAAATATATATATATACAGTGTCCGCCAAAATCTTGGAACCAGATGGAAAACTTTTTTATTAATAGTTACTCAGAAAATTTCATTCTTCATAAAAGTTAGTTTCCCATGCTGTTCCAAGATTTTGGTGGACACTGTATAAACCGCTAGTGCATAAAATTTTGTATGGATCACGTGCGTGAAATGCGTTTATGGCCTTCGGCGCCGCAGGCCATAAACGCCTACTTTACGCCCTTGATACATCTTCTTAATATATATAAATTACGTGTCACGTTGTTTGTCCGCTATAGACTCCCAAACTACTTAACCGATTTCAATCAAATTTGCACACCGTGTGCAGTTTGATCTAACTTAACAGATAGCATAGCTCACATCTCAATTTATAGCCGCAATATTATTTTATTGCAAATTATCTGTTGATGGCGAGAGAGTGAGACAGAACACCTTACACGTTCTCGTTCTCCTCTTTGTGCGATGATTCGTAGTTTCCACACTATCGTCTACTAAGCATTATTTGTTTATTATTCGACAGTCACAATTATCTGTCAGTCCCAAACGATTCTAACAGATGGCGGTATCTACTGACTGGATTGAGTAAGTATTCTAACAGATGGCGCAGTGTTAAAAGTACTAACGTTTCACATAAGTTACAATTTAATGGCATAACCACCACGTGTTGCTGAGGCTAAAGTATAACTTAAATTTATTTCGTAGTAAACGCAATACAGTGAAGTTCAATTGTTCTTACGTTCTTAATTTTTGGTATTACCATAGCCGGTCACTGAATTATAAATTGAATTCATATTATACTAAAAGTAATACAGTTGAATCCTTTTAATTTTAATTATTATTGCTTCATTATTTAACAATCTTTAATTAAAGTATATACATGTAAGTATTACCACGTAGTTATATTATTATATATTTTATTATATATTTGCTATACATCAAATCACGATGTACGATACATGTATTTTGATGATTATGAGGTACTCAAGGCTCCAGAATCAATATCAACGGTAGTAGAAAATCAATGATGGCGGTCGCCATGTATTTTAACAAATGGCATCTGTGTAAAAAAGCATGGTATTCCCCATGGCTGGTGTTCTCCTACCGTTTCCCTTGAATAATTTACTACTATGTAATATAATAAAAACCTCAGCCACAGCAACGCGTGGCCGGGTCTGCTAGTAAATAACTATTATGGATCAATAGATTCTTGATATATTCGAGTTTACTTACTGGATTGGAGAAAGGAGGAAAATTTTTAACATAATCTCGAATAATAAATTACACGAGCAGGGTTTGAGTGAGGTATCAGCAATACATTATTGACAATAACAATTTATCTGTTGTCTACATAATCTGCAAATGTTTTGTCTTGTTTCACTACGAATAAACGACTTCAGTTCTTTTTTCAGTAGCATTAGGTTGCCAATTATGTGTATATATGGAGGGATGGTGTTATACATTTTTGGAGCTAAGTATCGATAAGACCGTTGTCCAACCAATTTTTGTGTTTGGGGAACTTTGTGGAGATGCTTTTTTCCATTGGGGTAAGAGTGAGATGGCAAGATGAAAGTGTTTTTATTTTTGTGGTATGTTAGTATTGTATTATAATACTTAATAAAGTTGTCGGGGATCGAAAACATTAGCCTCATTGTAGAGTCTATCTGAGGGATATTTATATTCTTTTGAGAGAATCAGTTTCAGTAGTCTTTTCTGCAATATTTCGAGAGGGCGCATATATGAGTCTTCATTGCCCCTCCCCAGCCTGCTATACCATATCGTAAGTGACTTTCAAACAAAGCATGATACAGAATTTTAAGCTGATAAAATGTTAGTATATCTTTCAGAAATTTAAATTTGTAGATGATCGAGCGTAGTTTGTTGCAAACAAAGTTTATATGCGGGTCCCATATCTGAGGTGAGTGTATATGAATACACCTAGGTATTTAACTTTTTGCTGGGGTAAAATTGTATTTTGTTGTTCGTTTGTAGTGAATGTGAGGCAATCGAATGATGGTGAGTTGGAACGGTAGGAGTTAAATGGTAGATAAAACGTTTTGTCAAGGTTCACGGTGAGTAAGTAGTATTCCAGCCAATTTTTGATCGACGGTGTTTTTCAGTTGTTCCCAATCGTCTGCTTTGTAAAATATTGCAGTATCATCGGCAAATCCTAGTATTTCCCCATTGCTTTCTACAGAGAACATCCCATTGATATAAATGTTGAAGAGAAGAGGATCAAGTACGGTCCCCTGCGGTACTCCATATTCTATTCCCCTTCGTTCACTGATCGTATCATCCACTCTGACGCACTGAAATCTATTGGTGAGGTAACTTCCAAAAAGTTTGAGACACTGGTTCCTCATACCAATATCTTCCAGTGTTTGCAAGAGCAGACTACGACTCACAGTGTCGAATGCTTTTGACAAATGCATAAAGACGCAGAGGCACGTTTTTTTTCATCTAGAGCTGACGATACTTTTGTAGTGAGAGCCAGAGTAGTGCATCTTGAGTGGAAAGTTTTTCTCTGAAGCCATACTGTTTGTCAGATATTAATTTGTACTTGGAAATGTAAGTAGTCAGTCGTTTTTTAGTGCTTTTTCAAAAATTTTGGTTAAATGCGTTATCAGCGATATGGGCCGGTAATTTGATATTTCTGACTCCTCCCCCTTTTTGAAGATTGACACTACTATAGCTTCTTTAAAAGTATCTGGCCAGGTACCCTTTTCCATGCATGAGTTAATCAAATATGAAAGGGGTTCCTTAATATATATACTGATGGACTTGAGAGTTTCAGCGCTTATGTCATCAATGCCTGTACTCATTATTTTGCAGTTCGCCAGTTTTTCAGTACTAATTTACAATCGATATGGAAAAAAACTGAAAGAACAAGTTTAATCTTTGGTCAATATTGATTTCGATATTTTCAGGTTATGAAATTTTGCTAATATTATTATTTCCGAGAATTTCAGATTTTATTATAGGGGTCGCCCCACTTAATCCCCATCAAACATTTTCTATAAATTAATGCTGCCCCCGTGACACCGCCATAGCAAGGCTCACGGTCAAATAGTTTGGTCGACCTTGAAATTACGTCATTTCTATTGGTTTTTGTTAAAAACTATTTGAAAGAAGCCACTAGACACGACGTCACTAGACAGTTTGATCAGACTGTTTCAACGTGAGTCAAAAGCTTAATTCGGTAATGAAATGAACTAAAAGTTCAATATTACGAAGCCCTGGAAGGGTCACCTATTATAAAAAAAAAAGATTTTTCTGAGTTATAACTCAGAATTTTGAAGTAACATATTTTTTTTATTTTAGGTGACCCTTCCAGGGCTTCGTACAATATAGGTACAAAATATGCCGGTCTTATATATTCTGATTCACCCTGTATATACATAGTAAACACATAGGTGTTGTATGATTAATACTTTATACTCGTAAAAAGTTATGTCATTTAAATCTAATTTTTTTCAACCGGAATCATTCCACTATCGTTAGTTCAAAATTCTTACGGAAATTTGCCAGTGCTAAAGGTTGCGAGAGTAGCCTCAGGCGGGCTTTGTTATCCGCGAAATTGTTTTGTCAGTATTCGGTAACTTTTACATAGCATAGACAATGATTAGCATAAAAAATGTAATCTTTAGAAGTACAAATATAGGTAGTTATTGCTATCACAAATGCTATACAACAACCCGACGAGAATTTAAAGAAGTTTCAATAAAAGTACCTTGGGGACAAATAGCTGGAAAGTGGTGGGAGCCCTACGATGAGAGGCCCATTTTGTCCGTTCATGGCTGGCAGGTATGTGATGTGGAGACTGAAGAGTGGTACTTTATATTATATTATCAATAATCAATGAAAACATGAGAACGATATGTCTGCCCTGCCGTGACGTTATATTTGTACATGGAGGAAGTGGCTATTATTCCGCCAATGTTTTAGAAAGTACTAAAAAGTAAAAAATTATACCAGTTTTTTTACACTTGAAGACGAAATCAAATTCGAAGTATACTGCAGACACTAGTCAAATTTCAGTCATTAGTAAATAGCGATTTATAGTGTTTTCTGTTAATGCACATTTAGTGTAGGTATACTTATGTCTATTTGTTAATTGTAGACCTACCAATAGGTATTCGAAAATAATCCAAATAAACCAAAACGTGCACTATTTTCACTGTTGAATAATGCAATAGAACGCGAAAGACGTGGATATTTTTATCAGTGGCACACATTGGATTATTATCATAGAAAGGCTAGCCAAATAGTGCAGGTTGTCGATTTGAATTGGTTTCCGAAAGAAGGTAAATAAACCAAACAGCCCGTGATTTTCTGTGATATAACAGGTTTCACCAATTTAAAATATTTTAGATTGATTTTATGGTGTGATTCGAATACACTAGAAATTTCATGAAACCATGTATTTATCGATCTTTTCGGTTGACCATAAGACATGTCATGAATGCAGGTGGTCATTCCCAACCAGCTGAGGGGCTAATATTCAATACTTGTTTACAATTAGCACCTCTATAATAGTGTCCTCCTGGTGGTGGAACATTGCACAAATAGATGTCAGGTGAAATTAAATTTTTAACACAATGTAGAAATAGGGGAGAGTGTTTCCACTCCGTCGAATTTATCATATGATGAAGACTGCGAACGGAAATATGAAGAAAATTCATAGGGGAATGAAGTAGTACAAGAAGTCACAAATTCGTTTTTTATATAGTTTCTCGCTTTGTTGTATGATTTTTTTGTTCAAAATTTATTCTTTCTGTCAACCGGCTGCACCCTTACGAGCAACCCTCAGCAGTCTTCGAGATAGTTTTGAAAAAACGAGGCCCTTACGTGGGACACCACCACGGCCCATTTATTTCGCAGCTTTGAATTTTTATTTCTCAATTACAAAAAGAGAGAGGATGTTGGGAATATTACCGTAACGACCCTGAGGCTGGACCATGCCGCGTCTGTTTGGATATTCACGCTCAGCCTGCCCAGGTGATCTCATCTCTGCTTGTTAACGGTACACCTACGACTCATCGTTTTATCCGTATCTACAATGTATGGAAGCTACCTGAACGAGTCACCGTTTACTCTCGACAATTCAAGAATGGTAAAAGGAATCTACTTGCCGGTTTATAAGACGCTCAACATCAGATGGCAGACAGAGTTACAGTTCGAGAGTGATTACTATAAATGTTTTAAATAAATTAAGTTATTGTTTAGAGTGTAAATAAATAAACGAAATATAGTTGAGTGTATTTTTACTAACTTGGTGTTAAAAAGAGGGATTTTTTTAAATAAAAATGTGTTCGCGAAGTGGACAGTCTCCGTGATACGTGTGAAAAGAACTGATAGACCTTTATTATGCCTAATATACTAGTGACCCGTTGAACGTATAAGTGTTTGCGATTTGGACAGTGTTGTGCATTACGGTATAATAAACTGAAAACTTTGTGTGGGAAATAATTAGACCAATATCTCGGTAAAAGAAAAATGTTTTCAAGGAGAGTTGCCTGGTCGACTTGAAGGTTAGTAAATTGATGCAAGAATTGAAGTAACGTGAGTTAGAAACGACCAGAAAGAAGAGCGTACTCCAGAAAAGACTCGCAGAAGGACTGATTGAAGAATAAGGAGTAACGAAGACTTTCCAGAAACTGAGGCAACGGTTTTACTTTGCCAATTGCTAAGCTGACGACAGACTGGTGCAGAAAGTGTGCTGTATGTGCTGCCAGCAATGGACCTCCAACACGACCTAAGGCCTCGATGAATCAGTCCAACGTAGGTAGCCCGTTTGAAAGGATCGCTGGTCCTTTTCCGAAATCTTCCCATGGGAATGAGTACATCCTTGTGACGATCGACTATTTCAGCAAGTGGGTTAAAGCCTATGCCCTGCCCAATCAGGAAGTCCTCGCCGTTGCCAACTTCTTGGTAAAGGAGTGGATATGTCGAATCGGTGTTCCGTTGAAGCTGCATTCGGACCAAGGCAAAGTTTTGAGTCCAATCTGTTCCAAGAAATGTGTCAGATGCTGAAAATCCGCAAGACCAGAACCACGGCTCTGCATCCAAGTTCCGATGGAATGGTGGACAGGATGCACAAGACGATAAACCGCCACCTGTCCAATATAGTCTCTGATCATCAGAACGATTGGGACTAGTACCTCCATTTGTTCCTAATAGCTTATCGTTCCGTAGTACACAAGTCAACCGGCCAAACTCCTGCTAGTATATTATGGGCCGAGAGCTACGGCTTTCTTGTGACCTGAAGTTTGGAACGCCACTGACAAGACAATGCGGGAGAAGACGACATGAGCAAACTCTGGCAGAGAACGGACGACATCCATGAACGAGTCCGTTTGAACATCCAGAGTGCCAGCGACATAATTAAGGAGACCTACGACATCAAGGCCGATGCTGTTGGATATCAAACAGGTGACCTTGTTTGGGAGTACAACCCCAAACGTCGCCGAGGATTATCACCGAAGTTACGGAACTCGTGAGAAGGTCCGTACAAGATCATGAAAAGCATAAACGACCTCGACTACCAAATCTATAAGCCACACACGAAGAAAACCCAGGGTAGTCCACTTCAGTAGGTTGTTCCCTTACGTCGGAAACCACGACCAAGTCCACACCCTCAGACCACCGGAGGATGAAATGACGTTCCAGAGGTTCATTAGCAGAAGATTTCTCAATGTCAAGAGGCATTGCCGTGATATTCTTCAAAGAGCTCGGTCGACTCCAGGAACTACGGAAATAGAACCCAGAAGTTGGAGGGATGCTACACCTGAGAATGGGCCAGAGAAACATTTACTATCTACCAAGAAGTATTCCCGAGATAAACCGTCTTATGAAGATGTCTGGAAGAGCCTAACCAGATTAAGAGACACGATGCTAGACCAGAATCTTGTGGACCTGGCAATCTCAAAATTGTCCAGTGGAATTGACGGGCGGCTGGACTGGAGAGTAATAAGAAGCATGTTGGACACGATATTCAGATCCAGCGGCGTCAAGATTTTAGTGTGCTGTAATAGTATATTACACACCGAGGTGGAAAGAGATTCATTCCTGTCGTGAGATCAGTTAGTTAACCGAGACGCAAAGCGTCGAGGTTAGCTATGATCTCAAGACAGGAATGAAACTTCCTACCGAGGTTTGTATAATATTTTATTTACAACCATTATATTCCGATCAAAATTAATAAGTCTCTGTTTTGTTCTGAACACACCTAATATATTAGATTTAACGACAAATTCCCAAGAACGCGGTTTTCTCAGAATAATCAAGTAGATATATTGTTACCGTGACTACGGGTTATACAATTGTCACCAATATAAATAAATGTCAGATTAAGTCGGATATTGAATTCGCGAATAATAAATTGAAGAACATGTCTTCCGACCATGGATTGTACCCCACCAGAAGTAAGATAGGCTGCTCACGCAGCAGTCCAGGGCTTGGTGCCAGAGAAAAGAATAGATAGAATAGATGAAATGAGGGCGGTAAATGAGGGCGGGAAGTGAGGTCGGGAAGTTGAGGTGTGTAATATGACACTTCCCAACCTTCAATGACGTTAGTGATGACTGCATTACATATATGGTTGTAAATAAACATTTTCAACGACCCAACGTGAAGATTGCAGGTATCCACACACTCCAATGACGACATTTCATGAAGAAACGTCTTTAGGAAGGGGACAATTTAAAGACCCTGAAGCCGGACCTGGTCGCATCTGTTTGGATATTCACGCTCATTTCTACTAGTTAACGGTACACCCATGACTCATCGTTCTGTCCGCATCGAGAATGACGGGAGCCATCTGAACGAGTCACCGTATAGATCAATAGTTCGAGAATGGCAAAGAGAATCTACTTACCGGCATATAAGACGCTCAACATCAGATGGCAGGCAGAGTTGCGGCAGTGGTAGAGTGTAAATAAATTAGCGAAATATAGTTGAGTGTATTTTTAATAAATTTCTCTTATTGTTTCGCAGTGTAATAAAGACGTAGTAGTATTCTAATCACTGATCATCCAAAAATTGTGGATGAAGAATTGTTACAAATAGGGAAATCTTACTCATGAAGATAAACTTGGTTATCTAGTAGTATAAGCGCGTGTTGAAGGGGAAATATAATATTTTTCATTTTGTGACAACCACGGGCGTCTTTGTTGTTTAAAATAATTTTTTCCGTTAACCAGCTGTCATTCCCCTACGAACGACAGCCCTCAGAAGTCGAAACTTGTGCGAGCTAAGGATTAACGAGGTCTTACCTTTTAACGTGCGATTCCTAGCACGAGACCAGTGACCATGCTGGAATTCGAACCCACGTCCCTCTGTTTGATAGACTAGCGCTATACCATCATGACCACTGTGGCCCATTCTTCCATTCCATTTCAGATTTTTACAACAATATTAGGTCGTTCGTTCGAAAATACAATTAAGTTATGGGATAATCATGATAATTATAGCCATAATGAGTTTTATAGACCCATAGAAATTGGAATTAAGTTATAAAATAAATGTACACAACTACACGAGATATTGGCACACTTAGGGTGATCCTAAATATCGTACACGCTTACTTTGAATGGACTTGAAACAAAAATGTTTTCTAATACGATGTTTTTAATATGTTACGAGCCATTATTTTTAAGGAATCAAATCAAGTGAATATTTTCAGAAACTGAAAGATTTTGCATATTGCGCATGCTATGGATCATTCTTAACAGTAATCTAATATATGAAGATTTCTGCTGAAAAAACTACATTATTAAAATTATACAAAGTACCCAGTAATAATATACATATTTAGGATGTCATAAAATCTACCCAAATAAAAATGTGTCAATGGCTTCCAAAGAAAAAGACTGAATAAAGAGATTTGGCTTCTTGCGATGCCTAGTACAGGCTCCGGCCCACAAAACGGCGTTGCGGAACCGATTCAGATGCTGCAACTGATATGCTTGCCATGATGAAATGGACTCTAGAGGAGCTGCCACAACTCGACGTGAAAAGAAAAAGCATCCTAAATCGTTCGTTCAACTGTTATATTTCACCAAACAATATAAAGGCCGTGGACTTTTCAGTTTGGAGTGTCTGTATAACAGAATGGTACTGAATGAAGCCTGTAAATTCACCAGGAATTCAGATTTTCCTCTCTACATGTTCTCAACGCAGCAGCTAGTGCGGCCGATGAATTTCTTCTCGTTTCCGAGACTAGACGGGTAACTCGGAGTCTGTCACCAAGTCAAAACCCCATCTGAGCTACTTCTGCAGCCACATATAATAAGTCTAAGGACATCGAAAAGTCGGACCTTTATCTTCCTTTGGTCAAGAGGGCTCGAATGGTATAACTAATATACCGGGGATATCGAACCTATCGTGGAAAATTATTACCGGCAGATGTATTAATTGGAACAACTCAATCTCCACCTCCAGGCAACTACTTACTCACAGGGTTTTGTGTACCCAGTCGCTTTATGCAAGAAAATCAGTGTGGGTCGAGGGTGCTACCACTTATTTAGAAATTGGCCTGTGACTGTTTCTACGAAAGTGTGTTTGCACAACAACGCCATTTTGATTTTTCTCAATTGATCAAATTGCATCTCGAAGCTCAAGAAACTAATCAGGGCACTGAATCCAGATCGGAATATGTTGAAACTAAAAATATGTGCAAAGAACAATCGATTCTTCATCGTTTTCACTTTGTAGGAAAATCCCGGAGAAGTTCACTATTAGCGTTTAAGATTCAGGCCTTTGCACTGCTATTTCTATAATCTTTCCAGTTGCTTGTGCGGAGAGACAACCAAAAACACTTAACAGTTCCGAACACTGACCAAAACAAACGTTTAACTAATTATTTTTTCTATTTCAGGATAACTGCAACACATTCGATAGACTAATACCCATGTTGAATAAAAATGTCGGTTTCTTAACAATCGACCTACCGGGACACGGATTCTCATCTCGCCTCCCCAAGGGTATCAACTACCATTTTACGAATTATTTAATTGCAATTCGGAGCATAGTGAAACAGTTTGATTGGCCCAAAACCTCTCTAATGGGTCACTCTCTGGGAGGAATCATTTCGTACACGTATTCTATGCTTTATCCTGCAGATATCGATATGACATTATGCATAGATGCATCGAAACCGTTGGTCAGAAAAAATATGAATAAATACATGGCCGAGGCTATTGAGGCGTTTCTCAAATATGATTCGTTCATCGATTCACCGAAGGAACCTCCGAGTTACAGTATTGAAGATATGAAGAAAATTGTTGCGGCGCCGAATGACAACTCCGTATTACTTGAATACGCCCCTATTTTGATGGAAAGAAATATTGCTCCGTCCACAGTGTATCCTGGTAATTGAATTTTCTACTTTATTAATTGCAATGTAACCGTTATACTAGTTGTGATGAAAAAACAAATAGAATCGTGCCGTGCTTCTGTAATAGGTTCAGATGGCGTCCAAGAATTTCAGTCACTGACAAGTTCTAATGGTGAATTTTCTTAGAACTGAATGCCACAACTACAACAAGTATGTTAATAATGAGGTTATTACTTCTAGTCCATTGCATTTCAGCAAAAATTAATATAATTTGTCAAAAATGGTTATCAGTAACAATTAAAAGTACCTGTAGAAAGTGATTCCATATATTACGCCCACTATATGTTGATTTGTTCATTGAAAGAACCACGCACAGACCTTATGGGAATCTGGCCCTCTGTCGAATTGGCTATTACTTTGGGCCTACAAGTCCAAGACTTTTAATAATGTTTCGCCTGTAAGTAGACTCCGCAGGGCTGTTGAAAAATAGCATTTTTGAATCCTACCGTTTGAAAGTAAGTGATGGAAATGTCGAAAAATCCGGGAAAACCTGAAAAATTGTGGAAAACTCGCTTAAATTTACATTTATCGCTGTCGAGAAGATGTAAACAGCCTAGATTTTTTTCAAAAAAAGATTTCGTTTTCAGAACTTGAAATCTCTCGCCTAATAATAAAGTGTGGGACAATCGGAAAATCAAAGAAAATCTAATTCTATCCTAGGTCATTATTGTACTTGTAAAGCTGCACAAGTACAACATCCATCCACGTTACTGTGCATAACATTTTGAACGCTCGAAATGTTAATAATCTTGAGTAATCCAGATGCAAGCTGGTGTAGAGATTTTTTTCAGTCGGTTTTGGTACTAGCATTTAAATAGCCAAGGTCGCATCTTTTCAACTGACCAGATTTAGGAGGCGCAACACCAGGTAACCATTACCCGAATCCGGCACAACGTGCGTAAAGGAATTTTCCAAGCTTTTAAGTATTTTTATTGATTTTCCGATTTTCCCACACTTTGGTATCAAGCGAGAACTTTCAAGTTCTGAAAAAAAATTCTTTTTTGATAGAAATCTAGACTATTTACATCTCGACGGCGAAAAATGTAGATTATAAGCGAGTTTTCAGGTTTTCCCGTATTTTCTGACATACTTTCAAACGATAGGGTTCAAAAATACAATTTATTTAACAGCCTCAGCTTAAGTTTACGTTTAGTTTTACTCCCAGCTTAGTCTACAGGCGCAACATCATTAAAAGTCTCGGACTTGTAGGTCCCTTATATCCGAAACTACTCATAGGATCTTTTTGTGCCCGTAGTGACTTTTGTTAGGCATGCCGAGAACTTCATTTTTCTAAAGTTACAGCTAATTACCCTAAGAAAACCGGTGGCGATACACGAAAGTATAACGGTATATTTGAAAAGCACACCGCGATTCCATTTGTTTTCTCATAATCAAATTGGCGAATGTCTCACATTTGATCCCACAGTTTTCAGGTATATGCAATACAAGATATTATAGTTTTTTTTGACATCTTACTAATAATTAAGATGAATAAAAATCCTGGTATTGTCACTTTTACCTGAAAGACAGTGAGATCAAACTGAAGACACCTTTCTAATTTTGGTCTCATTTTTTTTAGTACTAGCTTTAGTTTCGAATTCACTGTTAGGCTCAGCAAACGTTATATATTCAGGGTAGGTACACTACGATGAGCTGAGTCGATGGGTATATGGGAAACTACTGGGTTAATTTTTCTGATAATGTGTATACTGGAGTGTTCTGAGGATCTCGTTTCAGATAAGATATTTTCAGTTGTCTGCGACTTCCAGTTATGCCGGAAGTGGACTCCAACTGTTTTCGAAAGGGAACACCTTGTTTTTTATTGCATATTTAGAATCTACGATGATTTTCAATATAACTTTATTCAAAACATCATATGTCTAAAAGGTTCCAGTTTTCAGTTATTTATATTTTTTTGAAAATTCCAACAGATGCAATCCTTCACAAAAAAAATAATGTTGTGGAAACAAAGAGAATCAGGTCAAAATTTGTCAGAATTTTCCTGAGTGAGACGTAAAGCTTTCTAAATCTTCGGAAACTTTTCAAAAAAATTATACGGGGTGCTCAGAAATTGGTGCCAAATCAGACTATACCTATCGAAAATTGTGTATGGTAAGCTCGGGTAAGTGTGACCGTGATTTTCATTAGTTCGCATTGAATTTAGTCCATCTGATGAACCTGAACTAATATAACAATGAACTTTTGCAGGTATTTACTTCGAAGGTCAGTCTTTGTAATACGCCACAGAAAACTTTTGAAAAACGTATTCTATGAATTATATTTATATATTCAGATATACATCTCCATAGGTCACACTTCCCCGGAAATTTGGGGCAAGTGTGATTCTGGCCAAATTTAAAGATATTAATGTACGTAAATCTCTCTTTGGGGCAGGTGTGAGTAAACAGTAAAGGAACTTTCACCACAATTTATTTGTTTCGAGATATCTTTATTCAAAACATAGGAACTTTTTAATATTGAATTTGAAATGCCCCTTTGGAAAAAAACAAAAAATAATCGTGAAAGTAAACATTTGTTGAAAAGAAAAATTTACAGGTAGAACTGACGAGTGGTGATGGAAGCACAGTTGTTATTTCATCCTCAGAAAGTGTATCAATGTCTTCTACATCTGGCCAGGTATATTGTTTGGCTCTCTGAGATTTCCGTATATAATTTCGTACTATAGCTGAAAAAATATTACTGTTTAGATTGGCCAAATGAACCAGTTTCCCACTTACCCCGACAGATAGGTCACACTATCCCCAATAACATTTAATTTCGGGGTAAGTGTGATATGCAATGGAAAAATGTAAAAAAAACAACTTCATGAAAAAACGGCAATCTATAGTCAGATTCATTGTTTAGGCAGAAGAAAAGGGTATAAAATGGATTCTTACCTTAGATTATAACAATACACTCAAAGCTTGAAATAAACTCGTTATACTCGTTCGGGTTGATGAATTGTAGGTTAGAAAATTGGGGAAAATATTTGGATTTCACAAGATCTCTTTTGTATTTTATATGATGGTTATGGATTCATTATGAGTGTAGGCTATTCGTCAATAGATGGCATTGGGCTGTCGCCCGGTTTAGCGATGATAACGAGCAAACTTACACTTGCCCCAAATTCACACTTACCCGAGCTTACCTTAACTCATTTTTTTCAAATGGCAACCTCAATATTTCTCAACGCCAGTAAATTCTACGCTAAAACTAAGGGGAGTTTATGCTTACAACCCTTTATTTTAATTAAACGGTTGAAGACAGTAAAATTTCCGTGTGGTTATTAGAGATATCTGAATCATCAGTAGGATTTTTGGATGAATCGACAAGAAACAAATGTTGAATTGTCATGATATGAGATTCATTATCAAAATTTTCACGACTTATGAAATGTCTACTTAAAATACGTAGCTGGCTCCTGGTCTATAATGGTCGTGGAATATTTTCAAAATGTCCCTCAATGGCGGATCCATTCAAGACATCACATTTCTCATCTCAGATCACGGGTTCAAAAAAAAAATTAGTTCTCAGGACAAAAATAAATGAGATTGCCGTTTCACATGCGATGTCCGGCAACCTTCTTTTTATTAAAAAAATAGTAATTTCCTGAACTATTGAATTATTTGTTTCAATAATAGGTAACTATTTTTGATTTTTTTAAACTTCCTAGAACAAACTATTCCAGTGAAATTTTCCAAAAGAAAAGTAAATAATATTGTTCTTAGAAAATTAAGCAGTGAGAAAGTTATATCTACGTACGCCACTGACTGGATAAAACTACAATATCGCTAAGAATCAGGGCCGTATTTGGAATCTGTAGACCCCTAGGCTGTCTAGGCTGATAACATGTGGTGCGGGCCCTACCGGAGCGGGAGAGTGTGGATTAAATTAACCTACAAAAATCACATTCTGGAGCAAGTTTTTATAACTAAAAACTCAAAAGAAAATCCGATAAAGCTAACTAAGTATAAATGAAATGATAACTTTAGTGATCCAATCGAATGAAGGTATTGTAACGATTTCGAGGCCTAATTAATTATTCACCTCCGGCTGCTTGTAAGTAAAAAACGCGTGATCTGCTGGCTAACGGATCAGCGATGACTCATAACGTCCAAAAAGGAACGAGAACTTGATAAGATATATATGTTCTGGTTCTGAAAACTATTAGTCCTGGGACGTCAGGATTATGCGCAGTTGAGGAAAAGTGAGCGAATATGAACCTAAAGAGCACAGTTTTCGTCAACTGCGCATGATCCTGACGTCCCAGGACTCATAATTTTCAGAACCAAAACAAACCTACAATCTAGATCGTTCGAGAACTGTAAAAAGAATCTTCTTGTCGATGTACAAGACGCTCGACATGAGAGGGCGGGGAGTGTCACAGAGTTGCGTTGCAGATATAGTTCAGAGAGTCCGCAGACAGACAGCGACAATGAAGATAAATTGAAATGAGTAAATGTTGCAAATAAATCAAGTTATTGTTTAAGACGAGTTTTAAATAAATTAGCGAAATCAGTTTAGTGTATTTTCACTACAGTATTAATAAGATGGCTTGGACCAATTGAAGATGCATTTCAGATTAACGATTCTATAATGGTATCGGTATATCTACAATGAGTTGTATATGGAAGGAAAAATGGTAACACATCGATCGATCGAGAATATAATTTTACTATTATAGTACACATTTGGTTGATTGACTTCTATACCAGTTACCAGTTTTGGTTGCGAACTTCTTCGACTATTAATTGTTAACGAATAGGTCAAGTAAAAAAAAGGTACTTTCTTCAATTTGCAGGTAAATACTATTTCACAAGAGATCCGAGATTGAAAACAGGTGCATTACTGTACTTCTCCCAGGATGATCTGGTAGAATATGCAAAACAGATGATAATGCCCATGTTCATTGTCAAAGCTAGAGGTGGTTCCTATTTTGAACCGAAAGAGAATTTTTATCAAGTCCTGGACATTCTCAAGAGGACAAGCGCTGACTGTGATTTTCATTACGTGCCAGGTACCCATCACGTCCATTTGAATGATCCTGAAAATATCGCAGACCTAATGCAAAATTTTATTCGTCGTCACAATATCGAGGATAGGAGCAAAGGAGGTATAAGGGATGATTTACTCGCTCAGGAAAATGTTCAGAAATTGATTAGAACAGCAGATATGTGTTGAAATAATAGTGAAACTGAAAAAAAGCAAAGTATTTATATATATAAGCATTGTCGAAGGATCAAATAACAAATGCAATGTTCACTCATTCACAAGCAAAATTTATAATCTGATTAACAATAAATGGTTTTTATTTAACGTGTATTTCCTCATAAGTCATACTTTTTGCCCCGAGAGTCGCTTTAAGAGCAGTGGAATTGTGAACTCGGAATTATACTAATTAGTTTAATTCCGAGTTGTGAAGTCAGAATTATACTAATTTACATCTTCCAGACAGAACAAGTTCTGGTGTAAGAAAGATAATACATTAAATAATATAAAGATAAGTTTTAACAATTTCAAAATGAATAAAAAGTAACAAATATAACAAGTTTGCATATTTATATATTGATGAACATCAGTATGACAGCAAATTTCGTTTGAGTTTTTTCAAAAAAATATTTATTTTCGAGTTGTGAATTCAGAGTTATACTAATTTTGAGTTGTAAAGTCGGAATTACACTAATTCCGAGTTGTGAAGACAGAATTAGAATAATTCCGAGTTGTGAAGTCAGAGTTATACTAATTTTGAGTTGTAAAGTCGGAATTATACTAATTCCGGGTTGGAAATACAGAATTAGGCTAATTCCAAGTTGTGAAGACAGAGTTATACTAATTTAGAGTTGTGAAGTCGGAATTGTACTAATTTAGAGTTGTGATGTCGGAATTATATTAATTCCTAGTTGCGATCTCGGAATTATTCTAATTGCGAAGTTTGAATTATATTTTTTAGTCATTTGTGGCCCTTCTACGTTTTTGTATAATAGGGACGATAAGAGAGCTTCAGCTACTGAAGATGATAATTTTGTTGGCGGAGGCGGAATTTATGGTTTTGGTGGTTGGGAAGTATTCATGTCTTGAATCAAAATGAAAACTGTGATTGCTGAACCATTCGGACCAGAAAAAAGGCACAGGAAATAGAAAAACGAACCGAACAACAATTGCTAAAAGTAGAAATAAGTTGAGGATCATTATACAGACCTCATAGTTGGACATGCTCCTCTGAAGGAACACCGTTACTAAATGGAATAAGGATCAACTCATACTGAGAACTCTGTGAGATTTAATGAATGAAAGCAAGACACTGGATCATACAAACCAGAGCAATAATTGAACTGTAGCTACAGACCAGAACAGAGTACTGAGGTGAGCCCTATTTCTGAGGATTTTCATTTTTGAGAAACCAAACATATGCTCATTATCATGAACATGAAACAGGAATTTGATGCCATATTGATGGTCTGGAGAATCTTTTCACAGTGAAACAACATACAGCTGATTCTATTCCAATCGGAGACTCTGAAATGTGAGTGGGCAGGAAAATTAATGTGTTGACTTTTATTATAACATATCAAAATTATCCCAATATTTTCCGCTTGTCAAAATTTTTATTGAAAAAATTACAAAAATAGACCAATTCTCTAATGATCAGGTACTTGAATAATAATTCATATTTTAACAAAACAAATCATTTTATTTGAAATTCAATTCAGTCCTCATCTTGCTCTTCAAAATCATGTGTTTTTACATCTTGGTCTTCTCCAAATTGTAGTATATTGTCAATAGTAATTAAAACATCTCCAATACTTTCATTGGATTTCAAATTCAATGGAATAAATCGAACTAAAGAATAGTCCTCGATTAGCCTGCCAATAGCTTCAGTTAATTTTTGGTACTTCGCATTAAACAATGCACTGCCTGACAAATCAAGATCACTTAATAAATAATGTGCATCAGGTTCTAAAAACCTGTCAAGTAAATTTTTAGCACCTTTACTCAGAAGATCCATTTTTGATAAAATATTCACATGAGGCAATTCTAAGTTGACCATAACACTCAAGGCAGACATAGTACCAGATAAAAATTTAGGTCCGTCAGTCATGAACTGTACATCAACAAGGTAAACAGCACAAATGCTGAAATTCCAGTCTTGGAGCTGCTTCACCAATTTTTTCATTGCAGTGAGGTGAGTATAGAGTTCTATTTGGCCTGGACAATCGAACAGTATGTAGTCCTCATCTTGATCTCCTATTTTATCCTGTAACCAATCAGAGTTTTCCAGTAGATACTCGATACAAAATACTAAGCCCCCGTTAGGGCCAAACTGAAGTTCTTCATCTTCCATTGTGTCTTGAACATGGATTAATTCTCTGATATCTACCAGAGGAGTATACTCGAAATGCTCTGCGGCTGGGTCCAAATTCACAACCTCAATGTTCCTTTTAATATCTTCACCATGCTGCACTAATGATTTGCAATATGTTGACTTGCCACAACCAGCTGGACCTATAACTAATTGCGCATATCTCATTTTAGAATCGTTTCTTCTGTTTTTGGAATTCAAAAATCGAACCACTATTCTGTGTCTCTAATCTCACACACTCTATTATATTTTATTACATCTGCGCCTACTTGCCCAGTGTTATACTAATTCTAATATCACTTATTAATACTGCTAATACTGGTAAACATTTTTATTATTTCAGCAAATTTTATTTTACTGCTGAAGTGCTGAATGCTGAACCTGAACTGACAAATGACAATTTTCAGTTTTCACAAGTCAGAAGTGTCATCTGTCAAAGCCAAAACAATAAATTCTTCCTCGCTTTTTCGCGCTAACACAGAATAGATAGGGTTACGGAAGCGTCACTTTCACCATTTCAAATTTCAATGCGCATGCGAGCAATTATGGTAGTTTTCCCAATAAAGCCGTGACTCACGGTCAAATAGTTTGGTCAAACTGCCTTCAAGTGACGTCATTTCTAGTTTTGTTAAATAAACCGATAGAAATTACGTAATTTCGGAGCAGTTTGAACAAACTATTTGACCGTGGGCCACGGGCTTGACAACCCACCGAACACATACATGTTCATGCGACAACCTTTCTATTTACAGTATTTGGTATATAGATGTGCTGTTATTTAGTCAGTTATTATGAACCAATTATTCTCAACGGTTGTGCACGGCTGAACAATCCCAATGTTTGTCAAATAACAACTTGGGAGTACCAAAATGAATAATTATGAGACGTAAAGTTGTAACTCCCTCCAAACAAGCTTGCTAAATATTCCTGAATAGGGGCAAAACCTATGTAATGTGACAGATAAACTACCCATTTTATTCTCAATCAAACTAAAGTCGAAATAAGTTTATGATAGCCCGAACGGCACATAGTGGGTCGAGAAGTAGCGAATTTCTGCCCCTACACCTTCCTTGGTTCTTGATTACATTAGCTATTAGCCACCTTTTTGTTAGTATGAAATCTATTAGTGACTCACCTCTTGCATTGATGTCTGTGCTTCCGTGCGTTTGCATCGCATCCAAGAATCTGTTGAGCTTTTTCTTTGGTCGCGTATGCGATTTTACTTCCCCCATTTGCGGTGGTGTGCAAGCTTTCTTGCCCGGGAAATATGCGGAGCTTACGTTACCCAACCAGCTCTATGCTGCTTCCTCCGTTGTAGTGGTCAAGATAGCTGTAAAAATATCAGCGGGATTAGTATGCAATATTTACCCTGGTGCTATGTACGATACAAGCGCGAGTTTTTTATGTTTTCTTCCAAATCTAGTCCCTCTTTGTCGAACCTCTTATATACAGTACCGCTGGCTGCCTTATTAGCATGGTGAAGGTTCACCTACAGAACCCTGACTCCAGTGACTCCTGCATTCCATTCTGTGAACTGAGCTATTCTTCTGCTTCGAAGCTTATCCAATTTCCATACCCGTACCGCCGCTCGTTACTGCGTACCTTTGGGGATTTTCTGCTTCTTCTTCCTGGACCTCTATGCAAACCCTCTTTCGTGATATAGTGCCCTGTTTCAGGCTGTCTTCAGTTACCTTCCTTATATTCTCCCTAGGTTGTAGTATGGGAATACACGTCTATTTCTGGAGTTCCTCGAGGGAATCACTATCCAACAAGAAAGCCGATGGCTTTAGAACCTTCACAGATTTTTTTTTCGCTTCTGACCTACGTCATCCGAGATGGCTTATTGCCTCTGGTAGGACCTAAGAGTTGCCCCTTCCCAGAGCTTTATGGTTGGGATGACATTTCTCATCCAGTCTGCACACGTCATGCCCATATAGCCTGCCTGGTTTGTGCGTACATTTTGCAAAAGGCAATAGTAATCCCTCAGGAGTATCGTCATGGGCCTCAGAGACTGCGTTTTGAACTCTGCAGTTAGCCTTTCCAGGCTCAATTTGATCCTTGAGTGCCCATTCGTCTCCACCATAGCAACTTTAACTAGGGCGTATTTGAAGGAAACACCTAGACCTAATTTATTCTTCCTCAGCAGATTTCATTGTGAGGGTGTTCTACTGCTTGAGCCGTGGCGTTTTATAGATAAGCTTTAAACGGCATATTTCGTGCTTTTACGCGCCTCTTTATTTCCTGTCGCCCTCATCATCGTAACCTGCTTTGGAGCGTGTTTTGGATGTTTGTTTTTCAGAAAGTTTTCTTCTATGACTAGCTTCTTCATTTCTAGCTTCAATCTCGAGGCTCCCACTTCCTCATCAGTGAGTAGTTCTATTTCATCTTGGGAAGTTACAAGAACCTTGATTTTGGGTTTTGGTGCTAGCTGGAAAGCTTTACCACAAGGCAGTTTTGAAGTATGTTTGTGACTGGGTTTTCAGGACCCATTTGCATTCCACAAGTGCCTAGAGGAAGCCAGTCCGTAGCGACAAAGCCCTATAAGTCGCGGTAAGATGCGGATACAAGGTGTTACCTACTGGTGCCCCCAGGGGATCGTTTGAGACTAAATTTTCAACCCTGCAGTCACTCAGCCCTCGTCTCTTACAACAGGCAGACCTTACCTGGGGTCAATTCGTCAACCCTGAACCCCTAAGGATTTTTTCTAGGTTCATGTTCATATTGAAAAATGTATAGTGCGACTAACTAGTCCATTTATTTTAACGTGATTCTGACTGTTTATATGATTGTTTCAAGTGACTTTATTTACTTGATTTGTCATTGGAAATTACATTTTTCACAATAAGGCATATTGAAATAGAAATGTACTTAACTTCTTTGAATTGATTTATTTCTACTAGTCAAATAATACAAATTTATTTACACAACTAATTAATATGACTATTAATTCATTTCGATATGCGACTGTATGTTCAGCTCTCTCCTCAGTAGGTTTTGTCTTCTATCTACCTGTTCCCTTCGACCTTCGCCACAAGCAAGTTCTTCTGGATGTAACGTCACGCAACGTGAACGTGATTAACTTTTTATTTCCCATCTAGATGGGGCGAAGGTCGAATCTTTTAGAACTCTCGGCGATGGCGTAATACAATCTTTCTTTCTTGCGAAATGTCCGGCTCCATGGAGCGACTCGACAAAAGATGCAAGATTCTCTATATCTTCATATTTGGACATATCGTCTCCAACATACTTATTAGAACTTTACAACTCATCTCATCAATCCCACAAAATAATTTTGGAATTGCCAGATTCTGGTCCACCATCGTATTCTCAGATTCTCCCAGACATCTTCCGGTTCATCTCAAGAATGATTTTTGTTTACCAGGTAGGAAATTATTCTATGGCCCTTCTTCAAGTGTAAGACCCCTCCAATTTCTGGATTCTAGTACTTCTTGGAGTCGTCCAAATTTCTAGAACACCAAAGAGATGCCCTTGGTCATTTGAAGATCTCCTGCCACTCAGTGAGCATCAATCAAAGTCAAAGCCAAAGTCCAAATATACTTTATTGTCGGAAGTTATAAAAACATATAGAAAAAGCTTTTTGGTTTTGGATTAATATTAAAATTGAATTCAATTAATTAATGATAAAGTATAATGGTGATACTCCCCACTATCTGCATATCATCCCAGATGAAGGAACAACACCTTGAAACGTGGCTCCTCTCATATAGTACTTTCTATATATTCGAGTACAAGATTATTAACTTCTGGAACGTCATCTTATCCTCCGAAGTGCGAACTTGGTCGTGATTTCCGGCGTAAGCATTCAACCTATTGTAATGGACCACTCTAGGTTCATCTCAGGGTGGCTTCTGAATTTGGAAGACAAGGTCATTTATCCTTGTATGGATGGGCCTACCCATGAGTTCGCTATAGCGATGATTAGGGTTGTACAGCCAAACTAAGTCACCAGTTTGAAATCATCTAGCACCTGCGTTGATATCATAGATCTTCTTCATTCTATGGCTGGCACATTTGATGTTGATGTTCAAACGGACTCGTTCATGGATGTCGTGGAAGTTTGCTGACGTAGTCGTCTTCCGAAGTATATTGTCTTGGTGGCGTCCCAAACTTCATGCCACAGGGGAGTCGCAGTTCCCGGCCCATTATAACCATAGAGGGGGTTTTTCTGATTGACTTATGCATTATTGAATAACAGGACATCAGAAACAAATGGAGGTACTAATTCCAGTCAGAGATTATCTTGAATAAGTGACGGTTTATCGTCCTATTCATCAGCTCCACCACTCCATAGGACTGTGGATGGAACATGTTGGACTCAAAATATCTGCCTTGGTTCGAATACAGCTGCAATGGAACACCGAATCGACATATCCACTTTTACTAAGACATCGGCGACGGTGTAGGCTTCCTGCATGGTTAGAGCATTGGCTTCTGCTCAATTACAGAATTAGACCATTGCCAAAAGAATGTAAATATTCCATGGCGATTCTCTAAAATGGGATGCCTACTTTGCCTACGACACCTCAGGGATTGAGGTTATGTTAGAGGTTCATTGCTGATTGTGCATTAAGCACACTTCCTGCACTAGTTCTTGACGTCGCATCGGCTTGATAATCAACCCAGTAAACTCGTCTCACTTTCTGGAGGGCCTTCGTCACTTTCAGATGTCCTTCAATGACCCCATAATGGATTTCTTCGTCTTGTTTTTGGGTACCACTGTGTGAAGTATTTCTTCCCACCATCCTCTGACTCTAGCTTCGAGACCCTATTTTCCAGAGTGAGAGAATTCTATCAGACCGTATAGGATTTAACTGCTACTGAAGAAGGTGCTTTTTCTTTGATTCCTCTTCTTCTAGCTTCTAGCTGATGACTACACCAAGATCTGAATGTTGTTGTTATTCCAGTTATCATATACTTCCATGGTTCTACAAATTGTGTCTTCCTTCTATTTTGTTTGTCGGCAATAATATACGCCCTCATAATTCCTAGACTGTACCCAAAGATATAGCATATGCGGGTAGAGGACGGCTATTATTATTATTTGCCGTGGCCCGGGCACATCACTTTTCAGCCGTAGGAAAATTCGGAAAATCTACAGCCCCACCCCTACGGCTCAATGCGTGAGCAGTCATCTGAACATGATATCCGTGATGGGGCATCTGCATTCCTGGAATACACTCGGTACAGATCACTGTCTAATGGAAAACTGTCAGACTAAGTAAAGCACTTTTTTATAGCATGCATGTATTTTATTTTACACCCATTCAACATTTATATTACACTACTATTACACTCTCCAAAATTAACATGCCAATTTTTTTATAAACAGTTATGGGAATAAACAATAATTTCTCTTGGTGAAGCCGAAAGAAAAAATAAAAATTTTCAATATGTTTTGTATAGTTATTTTTTACAAATCCAAGATGTAAATACACACTCACTCTCAAAGCTCAGGGCGGAGTAACAGAATTATATATATGAATTATTTGCTCTAATTCAATTTACATTACCTCTTATAATGGACTTGATTCTTCATTTTTGAGTACTTACATCTTCGATCTAGAGGTTCTATATCAATAAACCTTGAGTAAAAATGGGAGGTACATTATATCTAAGAACTACATTTCGAGGATAACAAAGTAGCTTTTTTCAATATGTTGCTAGTGAAAATTGTCCTATATTTACTCAACATCTTTGCAAAATACAACGATAAGTGAATAACTACTACATAACTATCGTCGATGAAAGCAAACAGCCTGGGAATATTATATATGCATTTTTAATTTTCAAAAATTAAATATGAAGAAAAATCAGATTGTCAGCGACATCCAATCCACACAAAAAAAACTACTATACAGCGAGTTCCAGGATGTCCACCACGCGGATATCGTTAAAAGTATGGAATACAGTTTTGGTAGAATGGGAAACAAGTTGGGTAACAGAGTAGCAGAAGAGCCAATATGGCAGTATAAAATTTCCCGAAAATTTCAAAATATTTCCGAACATATGAATATTTCAATTTATCATTTAATTTTTTTCTGGTTTTGTTCTCATAGCTGAAAAAAAAATAAGTAACATTTCTTCGCAGCAAGTTTTTATATTACTTGCAGTTTTCCCTAGCGGCGTTTCGATATCAATATACTACCGAATTATTTTTTGTAACAGCGTTCTTTTAATAAAGGTGTTTTGAAGTAGTTTCTGTTCTAAATTCATTGATGAATAATATAGAATAGAAATATTTTACTGCCGTATGAATGGATTCTGTTACCCAACTTTTTTCTTACCCTACTAAAAATATTATTCTTATTTTTAATATGGCTACCTGACAACCCTGTCTCTTCTCATGGAAATATAAACTTTTTCATGTGCCTTGAACTAGAATTGAAAAACAGCTACAATCAATATATTATGAAATACTAATTCATGTAGGCTGTGACTATTCAGTTTTGTTGAAGTTCCGTCAACTGAATTATGAAAATCCAGCCAGATGATTTCATTTGAAACAATTGTTGAAAAAGAGGTGGTAAGAGTTATCCATATTCAAAAATTTTTACGTAACAAGGTTTTCCACAATCCGTCTACAATTGCAAGAGCGGGGACACTACAGCCAAGAATCAAATTAATCTACTGAGAGCAATTTAACAACAGTAAATTATGAATGATTATGTATTATTAGGAATGATAACAATCCTTAACATCTCCAGAAACACATCATTCTCCCTGCTGTGAATTTATTATAAATTTATAATCCGAATTGCCACCACTGTTTCAACAATTTGCTGTAATCTCCATATAATATTGAAAAGAAATTTCATAGTATGGTATGAGGTCTCAGCATGTTCCAACTATTGAAATTCAATATTTTCAATTATATTTTCCGAAATTACAAAAGGTTTAAAATGCTGAAATTGAATATTTTTAAATAACTCCTTATTTTGATATATTATCGGTATTACTTACACAGTAAAACACCTTCCTTACATGAATTCATAACATCCAAACAACAATCTTTATGATTTATACACCAATGTTGATGTTTGATCACTTCAAAGGTGTACTGAAAATTGCCGAAATTCGGAGATTGATAGATGAACAATATCTGAAAATCTGTATATTCTCTCTATATGACCCAGCTTGACAGTTCAGCATCCTCAAAGTAACCAAACATTTCCTTTCCATCTGTTCCGAGAGATTCAGCATCTGGTTTCATATAGACCGCTCCTGCCAATGTACCTCACCCACTTGATAACATCGTGGTCTGAATAGTTGAGCTTGGGTTCGAACACTTTGAGATATCTTACTTTGAATCCTGATGGAGCAAACGGAACCTCAAAGTTCATGGATATGGGAGGGCGTGTCCATTTCTTTTTTGTGTCCGTTTCAAGCAATTCAATTTCCGCAGAAAGCTGAGTTTCTTTCATACCAGCCATTCGTTTGATCCTACGAATAAACAACAAAATAAAAAAGTCAATGCTTATACCCCTGACAATTAAAGAAAAATAAGATAGTCGATGCCCGTGGAATCACTACTGGAACAAAACGCGAGTGCCATCTAGCGTTTTTAGTTGAAAATTAATAGGAACTACAAAAAACTGTAGGTTTTTACTCAATACAAAATATTTAAAGTTTTTTTTGCAATTTCAACATATTTCACAAACTGTATACTCTGGATTCTTGAATCTCTTCACCAAATATAATTCGTATCTATAAACTATCTCGTTTTTTGCACCAGTCCAAAGAACAGATTCTTAATAGATATTTTCTTTCCTTTTTCCTGTGTCGTCTATAGACGGTATCGAATCTAAAATTTAATCGCCACCTATTAGTTGGTAGTTTCATTACATCAAGTTGCGACTAACGAATATCGATCCTCAAACAATGATCTACGACCTGACTGGGAGACCAAGTCATCTCCCATCGGATCTAATCAATGATTGTTTTACTATCTAATAACCCTTTATATGAAGGCTGGTATTTTGTCATTCACATGACTTTCCAAAATATGTTTCATGACTTTTTCAAAGTATTTACCAAGTACTGGCAGAAGTGTGATTGGTCGATAATTACAGGGTTTGGAGTAGTCTTCTTTATTTTAGAGGGAACATCCTGTATATTATCGATCCATATGAAGCGACAAAAAATGCTCTACAAATTTCATTAAATCTTTCCTATGGACAATTTACGAAATTTGTGTCATTATCTTCCGGTTTACAACAACCTTTCAAGGAAAAGCAAATAAATTGATTCTTTGGAAATCAATAAGTTGGGCAGGTTTGAAAATGAATTAGTTGGGCAGGTCACAATATTTGCCAGCCAGTATGTATAAGTATTGATGTCTTTAGTGAATGCCAGTCTGAGAATTGATATAGTAAATGTTGCTGTACAGAGAAGTTTAAAAAAATGTATTCAAAATGTTGATTTCAAAAACCGATTTGATTGATATGATTTTCATACTAGGTGAATCAGACAGGGATTGTTTATTGGCAACTAGAATTTATTCTCAACAGCAACCAGATGAGAGATCGCGGTAAAACAGTCGTTCGTTGAGATTATGGCAAAGGAATGGAAAGAATTTCTATTTTTCGAAAAAACAAAGCTTTTTCAAGATGAAATTGGTAGAGCTTTTGTTGACGCTCCTTATGAATCGATAATATTCAGGGTGTTCCATTTGAAATAAGGAAGATTTTGCACATTTTTATTTACAATGTATGTCGATTTTAGATATACAGTTTGAGAGAATCACCAACGTACAATATTTGACCAAAAATGAGTTTTAATGGGACTTGGCACAACTTTATAATTTCAAATATTATGTGTGAGGAATTTCGGAAAGAAAAGCTTATCATGCTAATAATCTCGAAAACTACCAATATTTTCGAAAAAAAGATTTTTATAAATTAGCTTTTATTTCTCATGTAGAAACCGAAAAACAGATAAAATGTACAGGTTGCTCCTTTAAAATATAAAGTTGGGACCCGCCAAGAAAAAACCGAACACCCTGTGAAAGTGGCATCATTTTCATTTTGTAGATCTCAGAAAATAATATCTTTTCGATGATAAAATCATTGATCTATCTATTACCATAATAGAGATATGGAAGACTACACCCTTGTTGCAGGACCCAGTATATATATATATATTTGAAAATTGATTTCAATTTTGTGCTCAGAAAAGTTCATGAAATTTTTGATCATGCTAAATAAAAAATTGTAACCTGATAGGTATTTTGAGTAGACTTATCCTTCAATCAAATCTTTTCTGAGGAATAGCTCTGCATTTTAGGATTTCTGTGGCTAATTCCTACATGTAATGATCGTGAATTTTGTGATAAATTTTTGACCATTTTGTTAATTTAAAGGCAAAATTCAGATACATACGTACCCAAGCAGGGTTTTTGAAGCACGGGCGGTTTAAACGCCTTTTATTCACGTTTCTATCACAAGAACATATTATTACAGAACCAAATAAAATATATTCTTGTGATAGAAACGTGAGTAAAAGGCGCTCAAATCGTCCATGCCTCAGAAATCCTGCCTGGGCACGCATGTATCTGAATCGGTCGTTATATGTTTTCATTTGACTTTGGTCTTAAATCATAACACAGCAAACATTTATTTTGTTATGCATATTCACAATGAATGTACTCACTTCCATACTATCGCATTTTCTGATGCTTTGTATTTGGCCTTCCCTTTCAGGCAAATCAACTGCACCCCGGAAGTGTTCAATGGAGTAGGTATCTTGACTTCTATCTTCTGGCCGAGGAGAGATGGTTTAAAATTACTCTTAAGAACAACCTTGACTTCCATTTTGGTACGCCCAACTTCACGTACCAATGGTATAACTCGGAATGGTAGAGATATGTCTTTTGTTGTCCTATATCTGAAAAATAATTCTAGTTATTCACTGTTTTATAGTTTATTGTAATCTCAGGAAAGGATAAAAATATAAATCAGTATCTTTATATTGTGGAAGAAAGTGAAATATACAAGATTTCTTAAGATATTTGCACTGGGTTTATACTATTATATTAGTTGAAGTACTAAACAGTCTCATGAGCGGGAGGAAAAGTATAAAGAGCAAAGAATGATTAAAGGGTAGAAAATGGCTTTTTTTTCTTGTACAACATAGGAAAATATATTTAAGTGATAGATTCATTAATAAATCCATAAATCCATGCAGTTTTTCTCTTATGAGATTTCTAGAAGAACGAAACACTCAATGCTGAACTGAATATTAGATAAAGTGGCTCAGAAAGTATTTAATTGGTATCGGAGATCATTTGAAATGTTGAATTTTGCAACTACTTACCTCATCAATTCAAACTCTCCATCAGGAGGAATGAAACTAATGGAATGTTCAGTTTCGAATTTACTAAGTTTCACACACTGATGGAACTGACAGTCATCAATGACTACGACAGGTTTACCAGATCTAGCTGGGTCAGGGTCTGAAGTTGTGCCCAGACTCCCTTTACCTTTGGCCTCCATAACAATTTTATCATTTATGCCAAACTTGCATTCAGGCATGCCGGACAGGTATGATTTCATCACAACTTTACCTGCTACATGAGCAGAAAGCACCTGACCTGAAAAAAAATTGAGAAACTGACGGTGGAATACAAAACGTTTTTTGAAATTATCAAAAAAAATTTTGCTCATATTTTTCGTTCTGGCAATAAATTTCGATATCTTCTCTTGTTGAAATTTTTTTAATATTGCTCTTTTGAATAGATATATGAACATTACTCACCTTGCGGAGACATTAACAAATTAACATATTCCAAAACATCAAGGAAAAGCTCATTGCGACGATATTTTATTCCCTCTCGGCGCCATCCAATTTGGCCAGTAACCTGAGATGTTATCTGTGCTTGTTCCTCTTTAGTAGCGGATTTTATGCCTTGCTGTGTAATAAAGGTTTTCAGCACGCCTGTATCTGTGTTCTGAGGGTAACCAAAATCTAATATCTCTGAAAATGTATTCAGTGATTTCCAATCAGTCCACTGTACTCAAATGTTTTATTTCAATTTAACGAAGGCATTGTTCCAAATAAGTTTTGAATAATTATTGTTACTTTTAAAATAATTCATGATGGAAAAAGGAACAGTTACAGAGATTTCATCTTTAAAAAATTAATCAATAATCAATAGTTGTTATCTGAAGAATCTGAACTCATAAGGATTAAATAAACATTTATAATCAACTGACAATGCTTTTGCCCTGACGAATAAACTCAACATTTATTACAGTTTTTAGTACTTATCATTATTTTCTCTCACCATCAAGCAGCTCATAAATCAATACAAAATTATTCTTGATATTTTCCTCGGAAATCTTTCCGAAATAGGACTGCATCACCCCAATGATTTTGAGCAGAAATTCAAATACCATCGCAGCATTGACATTTTGTTTTGTAACTGCAGCTATCCATATGTTAGCTCTCTGCAAAAGTCAAATATTGAATACTAACTCAAATTAGTGACGATAAAATTTTTTGTTTTCTGTATAATGAACTAAAAAAATTATCCAAAAAAACTGTTAGCCTTCTTATATTTCCACAATATAATAACAAAAACTACAAAATAGAACTGCGTTTCTAAAACCATAGTACTGAAACTATGATTAACTCAATAAATAAATAAAATGAGAGAAGTCACAGAAAATAACTGCAATGGCTTCTCTACTGTTTACAACTCAGGATTTTCAACATATGTAATAAATAAAAAACCCACACTCCCACTTCCCCTCTCAACTCTCACGAAACAGTCTTTAATTTATAGCATCAAGCAGATTTAAAATAATTTACCAAATCAAGGGAGAGATATTGCGATACAAAACATTTTAGAAAAATTGTTATAACACTTCTGATAGGAAAATGCTTTTGCAATTTGCATAATATGTATTCTAGTCGATTTATATTCAATATCCTATCCTGTGATACTGGATTTTTTTTACATTTATATATTTTTCCCGCTGCCGACACTGTAAATAGTCCTTACATGCTTAGCAACAAAACAGGTAAATGTCATTCGTTTATTAATTCATCGTGACCACGGAATGTAAATAGTGTCATTTACATGCCTATAGTGCATTCATATTTTAAATACGATGTCAACAAAAGCACGTGAACACCAAACTAGAAAAGAGACGCATTTAGCTTGTTTACCCAATGAAATTAATTTGAAAATGTAAAATCATCCAAAACCAACCCAGAACTTTACACCAAAACAAATATTTAAAATAAATAATCAATAAGGTAATTAAAAACACAAAAATAAATCAACGCTGCAACTTCGAACAAATAGCAGTTTCAATAATTGTAACGCAGCCAAGCTGAATACATCTCTGCAAAATCATTTCGTTTGGTGTTGTGTCAGTTTGATGTTCTATCGACCAATAGCGTTGCGAGAATTGGCGATCACGAGGTGGACACGCTGCAAGCATGCATTGATCACTGTTTACATCGAGCGTATTTGAAATATGAATATAGGGTAATACTGACTTTGACATTGACAAGTAATACCTTCAGCTTCATTTATATCAATTTTAAGGTTATGAGACTTTTTGAATATTATTGTTGTCTGTTTATTCGGTAACTTAGTTACGTGCACAAGCAACTTAGAATGAAATAGCGGACTGAATAGTCATGAAGGAAGGGTAAGAAAACAAACATCAATCCAGGCAAATTTTGAGAAATGTCCACAAGCAGCGGGAAAAACGTAATAAGTAACACGGAATGTATCGACTGTTAACATCCTCGGAAAAGCGACAAGCCTCGGCTTTGCCTCAGCTCGTACTCGCTCACCTCGAATGTTAACACGTCCTTACATTCCTTGTTACTTGATTAACTATTACATCTTACTTTGTTTATGTCCTCTTTGTAATTTTCTCCGATCAAATAACATAACCTAGATGAGTAACTCGCCGCACACGCATTAAGATTTGCGTGTAAGGGGCATCTTCCCCCCCCCCAACGGCAGTGTCGTGCGTTGTTAACAGAAATATTGATGTTCAATAATATAGAAATAATGGAAACCCAATATGGAATGGAAAACTGAAATTATGATGAAATAATCCACAGGATTTGACATGTTTTTTCGTAATTCATTAATTTTTCTCTTTTCCCATTGGGTTTCCCTTTCTCGATAGTTACGACACTGGTAGCTTCAAATGGTTGTTCTGTCAAATATTAAATGCATCGTTGTCGTACTAACAAGACTATATCGACAACGAAGAATCTCCGTTTGGCGATGGAAATACTATCGTTTGTACATGCTCTCAACAAGCTGCAATGACCGTTTCAATTGCCTTCTTATTGCTATATATTTCATCCAAGACAGTATTTTTGGGTTTTCGTTGCCATGAATATACCCGAAAGATATCAAAATCTAGCTGACGTGCAATAATGTCATGATTTGAGGGATAACATTATGAAAAGATGTTACCTTCAGTTCTATTGGAGTATTACTCATCTAGGTTGTGTTACTTGATCGGAGGTGATTTTATAAATGCGTAATCAATTGTTTTTATCTTTATTGGAGCATTTTCTCTCGAGACTGATATAAATCCTATTATGTAAACAGTTAACACTTAAATAACTATGACTTTGTCGACAAATGTTTGATTTTAGACAATAAAGATATATATAGATGAAGAGGAAATGAGTGAAGAAGAAAATAATACATTGAATGAGCCCACCAGAGAGGAGATAGAGTCATTGCGAAATGAAGAAATGGTAAGGCGTCCGAAAAAGATGAAATTAACATCGAATTTATAAAATACGGAGGACATGAGTTGAAGGAGAGGATGATTACATTATTAAGGAAAATATAGGCAGAGGAAAAAATACCAAAAGAATGGGAGACAGGACAAATAATAACTATCCATGAAAAAGCAGACCAACAAACCTGTAAGAATTACCGAGGAATGACACAACTCAACACAGCGTATGAAATAATGACATCAATAATACAATCAAGGTTGGCAAGTATTATAAAAAACAATGGGATAATATTCTCTGATCAAGTAACACAACGGATTTACACAAGGAAAATAGACGCGATTCATACACTAAAGCAAGTAATAGAAAAAGCCCATGAATACAAGATAAACCTTAATCTGCTCTTTGTATATTTCCAGCAAGCACTTGACTCGATAAAAAGAAAACAACTCATGATAGCACCGAAACAGTTAAAAATCCCACAAAAACTGAGAAAGCTGATAATAATGACGATGAAAACAACTAAGATCACAATAAGAACACAAAAAGGAGGAAGGAATTCACAATCAACAAAGGGATAAAACAGAGGGATTCGCTTTCAACGACGTTACTCAACCTAGATTCAGAATATGTGGTGAGGAGAATTAACAAATCGAATCTTAGGACAGGAGGAGGGCAAATTATTGCGTACGCCGATGATATAGCCATAATTACCAAGACCAGAAGAGTAATGAAAGATATGCTAGAAGAAATTATAGAAGAGGAAATAATGGGGCTTAAGGATTACCCAAGAAAAAACGAAAATATTGAGATTAGGAACGGAACAAATACAGGGAAAGATCAAAATAGCGAGAGAGTTTGAAGAAGTAAAAAAATTCAAATATCTAGGAGTAACGAGAGAAGACCAGAAATACAAGAAAAAATTTTAAACGCAAACAAAGCATTATTATTATTATTGAAAAGTAAAATATTAACAAAGAATAGTGAAATAAATATGTATAATACCATAATTAGACCAATTATGTTATACGGAGCGGAAACGATGACAATGACAAAAAAAGACAAGAAAGGCATGAGGAAATTTGAAAGATAAATTATGAGAGCAAGATTAGGACAAAAAAAAATCTCAGAGGAAGAATACAGAATAAGAACTAACCTAGAAATTAGACAGGAATTAAAAGAAAACATAATATGTAAAATAAAACAACACAGAATTAGATGGTTGGGACATGTATAGAGGGCGGGAAAAGGGGTAGTAACTTACTCAATGTTACAATGGGACCCCGGCGGACGAAAGAGAATAGGAAGACCAAGATCAAAATAGATGCAGGAAGTGGGAGAGGACTTAAGCAGGGCAGGAGTGACAAAATGGCAAGAAAACATCAAAGACAGGGTTAGATGGAGAAACATATCATAAATTAATAGATTGGGCGTGATCTACCCAAAAAGCTAGACCTAGATAGCTTTTGCGGCTTAACCCCACAAGGGGTGTATAGCCATATATTTATCAATCTGTCTAATAATAATAATTATTAATGAGAACACAATTTATACCAAAATACAAGTGATTAAACATATAAGTAAGCATCTGATATGAGCAAGGGTTCATTGACATATTTTACAATTATCTGAAGATTACATTTTCAAAATTATCTTTGTTGGATTGACCAATATTTATATATGAAATGAACTGAAATATTGCCACATAAATGTACAAATAGCAAAGAGAAAAAAGGGTCATTGTCATAGTAAAATATTTAACATGGTAAAAATCAACAAGTGTGCTAATATCGCCACGGTTGTAATTTGTAACTGATCATAACGGTAAACTAATACATGATGAGGTGAATAGCAGATAGATAAATTTTATAAATCAATCGGCACTTAGTATAAACAAAAGTTTGTCTGGACATTTATGGTTACCTGAAAGACTCACCTTGATATGAAAAAATGATGTCCTTGCTATATTTGTGACTGGTGATCTAACTTGTTGGCGAGCATGGATAACATTGACCCGAAATGCATCAACAGCATTCCTGCCAATATCATCTCGATAAACTCTGGAAATCAGTACTTCCCCCTTATGGTTGTAAACGAACAAGCCCCCAATCATCTTGACAAGCAATTGAATGGTCTAAAAGTAAATCACTATTCATACATTCAAATGAAGGAATCTTAAAAAGAAAACATTATGCTAAGATAAAATAAAAAATAATGATTACTTAAACAACCCAAATACGCTGGTTGAATTTTTTGTACTTATATTGTTAGGTTAAACCTGATTAATGTTAAAATATTGTAAGTTACCTTACAGAAGTGGAATTAAGTTGTCAAATGTTCTTGAAAATATTGATTTCAAATATATTAAAGGGGGCGTCTGAATTCTATTTGTTCAATTTAAGCGCCAGGAAATTAATAAAAATACATTTGGGCCAATCTCATTTCTCACGAGATTCCCACTTAAAGAGGGATACGAAATGAAAGTGATTCTGGTTTTCCTTTAGTGCTTATTTCAAAGTTAAAGATATCTTCAAGCATTGGAACCTTCAGAATCATTCAAGTGAGGTTTCTCTCAAATAAGGCGACCAACAATTCAAAGTTTCTTAAGTGAAATTTTATCGGATCAATCAGGTCCGCCCTTTGAAAAGATAATTAAGCACATGACAACTTAACTCTACTAGAGTATAAATAATACCAATTATCGACTTACCTAAGAATAAAAAACATTCATGTTTTTCTTCTTGGGCAAATTCAACCGAAATTCTTAATTTTTCAGGGCAGAAACACAAGCAAAAATTATTGACGTCTACCTTTCAACTTTCGTTCCTCCCCCTACTCCTCTTCTTAAATTTCTTCAACTTCATTGGCCGGAACACGGTTGCCGAGACCATTAGCCAGTTACAAAAGCAAAGCTTTTGAGTTTCAAGGCCGATTCGGATATATGCGTGCCCATGCGGGGTTTTTGAAGCATGGGCGGTTTAAACGCCTTTTACTCACGTTTCTATCACAAGAACATATTTTATTTGGTTCTGTAATCATTTTGTAAATGCTGGAGTAATGCCATTTGAGTGTTTCAAATAATCTCGATGTATTTTTCACTGCCTTTAAGGCCGATTCCGATACATGTGTGCCCATTTCTGCATGAAATAAAAGTTAAGTGAAACATATATTGGGATTATTTGAAGAACTCAAATTGAACATTACTTCAGCATTGACAGAATTATTACAGAACCAAATAAAATATTATGTTGTTGTGATAGAAGTGTGGATAAAAAGTGTTTAAACAATCCGTGCTTCAAAAACCCTGTATGGGCACGCATGTATCTAAATCGGCCCTCATTCTTTAAATGGGATACTTAAACTTTCTGTTCACATTCATGATATCCGATGAAAGTGTTACTATTGGTTGATTATTTGAAATTGACCAAGATGAACCCTGAGGTAACATTATCTCGTATCGTCGGATATCATGACTGTGAACAGTAAGCTTAAAGTCTAGTTCATACCCTCGCGAACTTCACAATTTTTCTGCGAATAAAATGGCTGCCGACATGGTTCTGCATCAACGATTGGTCCGGCATGACTGGGAGCCATTTTATCCGCAGAAAAATTGCGAAATTCGCGATGGTATGAACAAGATTTCATGCAGAGTTTTCTCAACGGCAGATAGCGGATTATTTTTAAGCGAATTTTTCTGCGATCCGTTAAAAAATATTCAAAACTACTATACTACTACTAGGTTTAATTGAAAACGTTCCGCTTAGATGAAAACAATATTTTTGGACTGTAGACAGTTCTGTGATTCCACCATCCACTATCCGCCGTTGTGAAAAATAAGCTTCACGCGGTGGTTCATATTAATTTATCAATTACCAAGATTGAAAAACATGTTTTTTTTAGAACCATTAAATATCATTGTAATGATCTTGATTTTATTGCTTACTTAAGTAGCCTAGAAAGTTTATACAAAGAAATTTGGACAGTGACCGAGCAGTTTGTCCGAAAAAATAGAAATAAATGGTTTTAAAAATGTCTACAAAGTGGAACGTGAGGCTGACTGAACACAATTATTCCTCTGGCTGATATATAGCACAACCGGATACTGAAATACGAACTACATATTAGGTTTCATTTGTAACTTCCCTCAAACTTCTTGCACTCTGTCCAAGTCCTTCGCATTACTCATCTCAGTTTTAAGTAACTTCATCGACAAAATAATATTTCATGACAATAGAGCATTTCTGATTCTTATTCTTGGCTCCAAAGGAATGCATCTGTCTTTCCTCGCTAGGAAACTCTGCGATTGAGTTCAGTTGAGATTGAATAGTTATACACCCATTCTGGTTCCTGAAAACAAACAAAAAAATGCAGCTTTTAATGTAAGTTGTGGTTCAGGTTCGTGATATCGGTATCGAATACTAAAATGATTATGACGACACACGTACGTAACTCCATAATTTTCTGATGGCTACCCTCTGACGCTGATGAGGAATCGGTGGCAGGTGCTTGATCACCATACCCAAGTAAAGCATATTATTAAATCTAATTTTTACTCACAAAGAAGTACATGCAAGTGTCCTAACTTTAGGAAGATTGCATATACATACCCGACAGATCCAAAATTATTATTTGCTAATTTGCGGAAATTGTTGGAGATATTGTAATTTTTGAAAATGAGTTTATTTTCGGTAAATATGAATTTTTAACCATAACTTTTTATTTGTTTGCTGTTTGCATCGGGTCTATTAGTCGACTATTTGTTTTGAAAATTCACCATCAACACCCATTTTTTTATTAGTGTTACCAAACTGGATGAACGCCTTAGAACTAACCAGCTTACGAAATAATTAAAACTAGAAGAAGAAGCAACGATTTTGATTTTTGGTGTCGGTTTGTAGGTTACGTCACGTTTGACGTTTATGGGTTTATGTCACGGTTGGTATTTGGTATGAACGTAATTTTATTATATCCCATTTTTTGAAATGACAAAAATTGGTTCTCAGCAGATACTGAAATTGTATAAAGATTTATTACGATATGGTGAACATTTGTACTTGACAGACAAAACCTATTTTCTGAAACGAATAAAGGAGGATTTCAAGAAAAATAAAACATTATCTAATGAGCAAGATATAAGCTATAATTTTGCGGTAAGTTTATGTGTCCTTTAAATGAAGGAAGCGACTCCTTTAATATTATTATTATATAGACATACACTTTTCTTCAAGAACATTGAGTTATTCTTTGGTTCATTCTGGTTTAGGAAACGTTTCCAATTAATTTTTGTTTAGATTAGAAAGGAGATTTCTTTTATGTCTTTGAGGCGGCGTCGGAGTTTCTGCTGCTTGTCTCATGAATAAAAAGCATTATAGATCTGAATGTCTTCGCCTGAGAGCAGTACCATACAAGTGTTTGACAAAGCACTGGGATGATGAGTTCTTTACCCTATGAAGTCATGATAACCTAAGTAGTTTAATTTTATATCTTGCTGTCTCCCATCCTTTTTTTGATGCCATTATGCTTGAGTTTGGAGAATTTGGATATATTTTAATTTTGATTCTATTACACGAGACTTTGGGATATACTTGGATGGTTTCCCAGACATTTCATGTGTATTTTTCATGTGTCTTGAAAGTTTCAAACAGATCTATTATTCAATTTATTATCAATAGGTTATTCGTCCTATAATCGAGTAAATTTCGCAGTCCTGAATAGTTTGCATGTTTATTTTCTCATCTGTTGAGCCTTTCTAGAAGTTTCTCACTTCTCAATATTGGTTGCAACTCTTTGGTGGTCCTAGCTTCAGCTTGAGAAAAATGATTAGAGGGAGGGGTTTCCATATCTGGACAGAAGACAGACGAATCAAATGCCGCCTGACTTACCCTGATGATGAGGAGCAAGAACTCCGTTTCGTCGAGATCGGCGATATATCTGTTATATCATTACAAGAGCCACTTGAAATGGGGTCGGCCTTCTCAGAGAAACATCGTACAAAAGTTTACTTGATGTAATTAAAAGTACCGGTGTGAAGTTAGCCACATACACAGATATACTCCAAGAAAAAAGTTACGTTTTTTTTTTCTGAAAGTAATAAAGTGATAAAACTGTACTTATCAAGCCTCTCAATCATTATAATATTTCTCACCCCTCTTACCAATGGGGAATGCCATGTTTGATAAAAGTTTTTTGTAAATTGAATATATTGGAAGAAGACATTAAAATAATGACACCACTTAATTATTGTCTTCAGGCGATGCTTCATTATATACAATAAACAATTTTTACTGCATGTGACGTCATTTGATCACAAAGTCAATATGGCAACGGTGCCTACTGAATTAGCGCTTCGGGTTCGTTCGCGCACGCGCATAACATAATTAATCTTTTGATTTGGACAGACAGCTGTCAGAGTGAAGTAACACAGACACGTGTGTTTGTCACTCGTCAGCGACCACGGAGCAAGAATTATGGTGTCAAAACTGATGGAATACATCTTGTCGGCATGTGACGTTGCCAAATGTGGTTTTACTACATATGACGTCACAATTTGATTTTTCGCTTTTTTTAACAAAGATCATGAAAAAAATTATAAAATACAAAATACGTATCCCTTATTTTTGGAAACGCTATATATTCATGACGAAATCGAAATATAGTGGCATTGCCCATTTTCAGGCCTTCAGAGGGTGGTAGATAATAATGTTGTTTTTTCATAATAATTCAATAACATTCCCAAATAAAAAAGTACCACATTGTGCTTTCAATATGTGTTTCATAAAGAAAAACAAATCGAATGACACCCCCCATAAAGTTTGTCAGGCCTCAGGTGGGATAGATTTAGGAAATAATTCAATTACTTTCCCAAATGACATAGTACAGCGTTCTGCTTCTAGTATGTTCCTCAAGAAGGGAAATGAACCGATTGACATCCTCTATATAGTTTGTCAGACATCAAAAGGGTGGTGGAGAGGGTAATTTCTAGATAATATTCCAATAACTTTCCCAAATGAAATAGTACCGAATTCTGCTTTCAGTACCTATGTGTTTCATGAAAGAAAAATAAATCAAATAACGTCCCCCATACAGGTTATCAGTCCTCAAGAGTGGTAGAGGAGGTATTTACTAAGATTTAATACAACAACTTTCCCAAATTCAATAGTAGGTACCGCATTATACTTTTAGTATGTGTTTCATAAAACAGTATCGCACCAAAATATTCTGGAGAATGTGGAAATTCAAACCCTCTTGAGACCTGATGAACTATATTGGGGATATCATTCGATCTGTTTTTTCTTCATGGAAAACATATTATAAGCAGAACGCGGTACTGTTTCATTTGGGAAAGTTATTGAATTATTTCCTTGAAACTACCCCCTCCACCACCCTCTTGAGGCCTGACAAACTATATGATGTCAATCGATTATTTAACCCTTCATGAAAAACATACTTGAAGCAGAACGTAGTGCTATTTTATTTGGGAAAGTTATAGGATTATTATCTAGAAATCACCCCCTCCAACACCCTCATTAGGTCTGACAAACTATATGGGGGAGTTCATTTTTTCTTTCTTAAAACACCTACTGAACGCAGACTGCGGTACTGTTTCGTTTGGGAAAGTAACTGAATTATTTCCTAGAAATTACTTCCTCCACAACTCTCATGAGGCCTGAAAAACACTATGGGGGATGTCCTCCGATCAAATAACACAACCTAGATGAATAACTCGCCGCTCACGTCTCAAACTTTGTTTGTAAGGACATCTTCCCCCACCGGCAGTGTCGTGCGTTGTTTTCAATATAATAGAAATAATGGAAACCCAATTGGGAATTGAAACCTGAAATTATGATGGAAGAATCTTCACAGGATTTTGGGAACAGCCGATGCTCTAATTGACATGTTTTTTCATTGTTCATTCATTTTTCTCTTTTCCAATTTAGTTTCCCCTCTCTCGATAGTTACGACACCTATGAAATGACATATTCAGCTTCAAATGGTCTTTTACACATTTCACAATGAATCACCCATTGCTTAATAATAAAAACTAACAATAGTTTGACACAAATTAACTCAGAATTTGCCCTTTATTCACGAAAGAACACTCCAATAAGCCAAAGACAAAAACGAACCGATATGTTTTGTTGTTGTTCTGTCATATTTGACATTTGATATTTCAGATGCGGCGTTGTCGTACTGACCAAACTATATCGACAACGAAGAATCTCCGTTCGGCGATGGAAATACTATCGTTTTTACATGCTCCCAACAACCTGCAATGAACGTTTCAATTGCCTTCTTATTGCTATATATTTCACCCAAGACAGTATTTTGGGGTTTTCGTTGCCATGAATATACCTGACAAATATCAAAATCCAGCTGACGTGCTTATTGTATCCTTGAAAAATTGCGACATGGCAATAATGTCATGATTTGAGGGATAACATTATGAAAAGATGTTACCTTCAGTTCTGTTTGAGTATTACTCATCTAGGTTGTGTTACTTGATCGGATTAATTTTCCATTCATGAAAAACATACTAAAAGCAGAACGCGGTACTATTTAGAGAAGTTATTGGAGTATTATCTAGAAATTACCCCCCGCCACTCTCTTGAGGCCTTAAAAACTGTATGGGGGATGTTATTTGATTTGATTTATCATTATGAATCACATACTTGAGGCAGAATGTGGTACTGTTTCATTTGGGAATGTTATTGAATTATTTCCTAGAAATTGCCCCCTACATAACCCTCTTATGAGGCCTGACGAACTATATGGGGGATGTCAATCGATTAATTTTTTCCGTTCACGAAAAATATACTAATAGCAGAATGCGGTATTGTTTCATTTGTGAAAGATATTGGATTATTATCTAGAAATTACCCCCTCCACCAACCTCTTTAGGCCGTAAATCAAATCGAATCATTTTCCCTCTATGAAAAACATACTAAAAACAGAACGCGGTACTATTTCATTTGGGAAAGTAACTGAATAATTTCCTAGAAACTACCTTTCCACCACCACCCTCCTGAGAACTGACAACTCTAGGGGGGATGCCATTTCATTTATTTTTCCTTCATGAAACACATACTGAAAGCAGAATGCGGTACTTTTTCGTTTTGGGAAGTTATTGAATTATTAATTAGAAAAAACCTCATCTGCCACCCTCTGAAGGCCTGAAAATTGGTGAGAGGGGTGTACCTAATAAAGGGAGAGATGATAATATAATAATATATTATCGCTTTATTACCAACAAAAAATAAAGAAATATTCTCCCAATTTTTTTCTCGGAGTATATCTGTGGATGTGGCTAACTTCACACCGGTATTAAAAGTGCTTAGGGGAAAGTATTTATTTTATTTGCGTCCTAACCTACTGCGTAGGTTTCTCGGAGAGAAGGTAATTTCCACTTGATCGAAATATTGACAATGTTACATTTGTCAATCTCCTGTCAATTTTTTGATTTTGGCGATTGTTTCATTTCAACTATGCAATATTTTTTCAGAAGGGAACAACACTGTTATCAAAACAAACTGTACTATAATGTTCTTGCAAAGAATTCTTCTTCGGAGGCCAATTTCAGCTAGTCTTTCACGATTCAAACATTCAGTAGACTATTCAAGGTTTCCAGTTTTAGACGAGAAGGAATTGGAAGAGATGCATGTCAGAGGAACTGGACCTGGAGGACAAAAAGTTAATAAAACCTCAAATTGTGTAGTCTTGAAACACGTTCCTACAGGTACTTATTTAATATTCACATCTTGTAAAAGAATATGAATCGTTTTTGAACTGAAAAACTATATGACCGTTGAAAAGTAATTAAATAATTATTTGAGAATTTTTTTATGAGCAAAATGATGCAATGAAAGATTGTGATCTATTCGAAAGTTAGAATGAGTTTTACATTCCTTATGTGTAAAAGGAAATGTGAACTATTGAATAAATTACGGGCGTCTGTTTCAGGTATTCTAGTCAAATGTCATGAATCAAGATCGTTGGAAAAAAATCAAGAGATAGCACGATCCCGTCTTCTCACGAGAATTGATAATTTTTTGAATGGCGACGACAGTGTTGAAGCTCAGCTGAAAGCGTTTGTGGATAAAAAGAATTCGGTGAAAAAGGCGAAGAAAGAAAAGCTGAAATTGCTCAAAGAAAAATGGAAAGAAAGGGAAGAAACATGTAGTTGAATTTAGAAATTTCATTTTGTAAATATACCAGAAGCTATTCTTAGGGTTCACATCAACAGGATCGAGTCTAAACATTCTTCATTTATTGAAAATGTAAAATGACTTACAACAGACATTTACTGTCTTTAGAATCTTTTTTTTTATGAATTCATCTCTGTATTTAACTTGAAATAACTTCCTATCGAAAGCAAATGAGTAAAATTTGTTTAACTTGGAAATTTTATGAGTTAAATTTTAATCACCTTTCTTAAATACCTACCGCAATGAAAATAACTTTAACGAATTTTCTGGAGTAGGCAAAACATGATGGTTAGTATTGATGGGAATCCTGTTGAAGATCATTGTAAGATTATATAGTTAAACATTAAATATTGTATTTTTCATTTCCTTCCCTGTTTAATTAATAACAAGAAAACGTCTGCTGCACAACACAATAAAATGTGAGTATTTCTATTGCCAAATGAATAATATTACAAAATTTGATTGGGAGGTTTCAAGTGCATTATGACGGTCATTTTCGTGAAAGTCTGTATATGGGTAAAGTATGGTAAAAGTCTGTTCATGGATTAATGTAAGAATTGCCATACTTTTCGCTAACCTAAGTTAGTATTATATCAAGATTAGAAATTCTAACTATACTGTAAATTGTATTGCATAAGTATCTTATAAGTCTGTATAATTTGGATCTGCTGCCAAATGTTTTCTCAACTCTGGTGCTCAATCAACCATCGTGTGACTTGATGGGTTATGTGATGTAACAATGTACCATTGCGATGGTATTTTTTTACCTGTATTCGATATTACAGTCACAATAACACATCACAAACAGGAAAAAATGTGAAAAGGCAGCAACATTCATCAGACCACAGCACATTGAAAGATCTATGAGATGAATATTATAGGTTACATTTTCGTATCACATACAAGTATGTACTGTAGATTTTATTAAAATCTATCACAACCTTTTGACTGGTAGGAAAATTGAGTCTACTCCACTTTCATCTGCTACTATGATTATCTCACAACATAATTTTTAAGTATTTTTCGTTCTAAATTTAATAATTTGCCACAAATGGCAGTTTCATTATGTGTCGATCGGATCATCTCGATTTTTTAAAAGAAATCGATAAATTCAGTTTTTCCAAAATAATTTTACAATTCCATAGTTCCATATAGACTGCCCTTCTGTTATGCAACATTTAGCCCAAACGGCATCTATTACCGTTTCAGATATCAACGTGGTGGACAAACTCATCTTGGATTCATTTTATATATTTGTATATTGTCACAAACGTAGCCTCTGATTGATATCACAGTGCGACACATTTGTGATGATATAAAATGCGGACTTGCATAATACCTATTGGTGACTTATGAAGCGAGTTTTAGAGCGCTAGCGCTGGTCATCCAGGCGGCCTGGGGTTCGATCCTCCTGCCTGTCACGGAGCAAGCAATATTTTTTTTCATGTTACATCCCATTCCATGTCCAAAAGACGCCACATATATTTTCTTTGAGGCGGACATTTTCACATCGCATCAATGTATTGGATACATTTTTATGACTTCAAATTAGATGTTGCACGTCTTATGTGATGTCACGTATACATGTTTCTCGTATCACACAACGGACTCAATAACCCCCGGAGCATAAGGCAACACCGGTGTCTCGTCTATACCGTATGAGTGTCTTATATGGTAGTACAACACTTGTAGCACCGCGTTATTCCTGTGGATATAGGCTGAAACCGCATAAGCTGGACAGGCTGACAGCAAATGCATTATGGTCTCAGCTGCCCCACGACACGCTCTACATCTAGTGTCAAGGACCTCTATACCCATCACGCGACTACGGTAGACGAGGGTGTTGAAGACACCATCCTGGCAGGCCATTATGAATCGTTCGGTTTCCGACTTCAGCTCACTTGACCTGAGAAGAGCAAATGTCATGTTTCTGTATGAGCCAAGGTCATCAATGTTCTTGAAGAAGACCCCATATTCGACTCTGAACAGACGATCCAAACTCTGCCATCGAGTTGGAACCCGTTCAGATCGAAGACCAAGTTCATCGACTGCACGGGTTGCTGGCTTGAAGAGAAATGCTCCAATCTCTGCTTCTTCATGAACGCATACTAAGCAGAGACGGGGATCTGAACCACTGAAGACTTTACAGGCTCCATCCAGTACCATTCTGTTGTGTAGACACTCCAAACTCAAAAGTCCACGGCCTCTCCGTTGTCTGGGGAAGTATAACCGTGGAACGACAATTTAGGATGCAGGCTCCTATGAAGATGCATCATTTTGCGAGTTTTTACATCGAGTTGTCGCAGCTCTTCCTGAGTCCATTTCATTACTAGTGAAGTAGAATCGGAACGGCAAGCATATTAGTTGATGCAACTTTGTCCTTCACCGACAGTTCTGATGACGAGATCTGTTGGAGTTCTGATACTTGCCGCGGAGAGAGTTTTTAACAGTAGCTACCTTTTAGGTATTGCGTTGTTCCATTCCTACATAGGTAGGTATACGTCTCTCCGGCATCCAGATGATGTAGGATGCTTCCGTCTACGAGCTGAACGTCCTCTTCGTATTGCTTGCATCGTCCTCTTTTGAGATGAACCGTGGCACATTTGTTGATCCCAAACTCCATTCCGATAGCATGCGTATACTCTTGCACCACCCTTAAGGACTGATGAAGATTCTTTTCTCCGGATGCATAAAGTTTAAGGTCATCCATGTAAAACAGATGGGTGACCTTATGCCTCTGGTTGCTGGGGGTGCCGCAGTTGTATCCGCCGGTTTTCCGCAGTGCAACGGTCAATGGCAGTAGTGAGATGCAGAAGAGAAGAGGGCTGAGGGAGTCTCCCTGAAACACGCTCCTTCTAAAGATAACCTGCTCTGTTTGGACTCTGACTTGACCTGATGTTATGGTAAAGCGAGTCCTCCAAAGCGGCATCAGCTGTTCAATGCATATCACGGAGCATCGGAGCAAATGCATGATGAGCTCATGCGATGTTGTATCAAATGCCTTGTGATAATAGATCCAGGCCATTGAAAGGTTACGCTTATACTGCCCGGAGTCCAGCGTGATGCATCTGTCAGCAGGTTCTTCTTGCAGTCAGCGACCCCCTTCTTTGCCCCTTTTGCTCATATATCCGTTCAAATACCGGCTCAACTGTGGAGAGTATTCGCATGTACACATCTTATAACATGCGTTCAAGCATGTTATAGGTTTGTAGTTCTTCGAATCAGACAAATCTCCGTTTTTTGGGGATCAGCACGGTTCGCCCCTTGACAAACCAATCCGGTATCTGCTGCTCCCCATCTAGCCATGAGTTGAAAACTCTTGCTAGATGTTTTGGTGGGTACATGGACATTTTTTCCACCAATAGTTATTTAGTCCATCAGGGACTGGAGCAGCAAAGTTCTTCGAGCCTTTGAGGGCTTGTCGAACTTCTTCCGGAGTTATCGGATTGCGCGGTTCATTGAGCTCAGGCTGACGAAGCTTCTTGCAGAAAGAGTATTTACGTTGAGTGGTTACGGAAACTCATAAATGTTCTTCCAGAAGGTTTCCACCCGATCAGCCGCCGGCGTGTTATCCACAACACATGGAGACTCTTGGAATGGGCGAGAAGGTTTATCGCGGAAATTCTTGTTTTTCACGATGCTTCTCGCCCGCCTCACTAGTGAATTTTGCAGCCACTAGTATTCGTGTCCTATCAAGACAGTGCTGTTTGATGGTGAACAGCACGATTTGATTTAGTGTGTGGTGAGCTCGTCTTAAATTTGTGACACGTGTTGTCTCGCCGACTTGATCTCAGCTTCACCATCTTGTGAATTCGTCGCTTATGCCTCCCAATACGACGGGTGGTAATCCTCCTCTCTGCTTGGGATAGGGCCCGTCATACATGGCAGTTTTGATCTGCCAACTTCTTCTGAAAGGACATCGTGAATCTCCGCATCCACCCGTGCCAATTGTTGTGGCTTCAGGGGCTTGGTGTGAAGCGCCCTGTGGGTTTCTGATACTTTCCGTTGCTGGTTTGATGCGCACCTCCTCTACAGCCAGACCGACACGTGGCATATCTGCTGACGAGTGGCTCTGACATAGCCTCGAGCCCGAAGATACATAATCCTTTAGGTTTTGGGCGAAAAAGGCAGCATGCTCTGGGTGAACTTCACACCAAAGAGCATGCATTATTGTCATGTATCCTCTCCGGGCGGGCTCACTGCTCTCATAACAATGCAGAACACCGTCCCTTAATTCATACGTCCACTGAAAGCGTCCGTCGTCATTGCGGTCGTTATTAAGTGGCAATCCATCGTTTTGGGCCCCACCACCTTGCCTATGACCCCTAATCCGAGGGGGTCGGTTGTGGAGGCCTCTTTCTCGTCCATCGTGAACCTAGCGGTAGGGTATACCGGGGGGTTAGCCTAGTATACCCAGGGGCCCCACGGCCGACATCAGAGGGGATGAGCATTCCCTCCAGGGTCCGGTGTTGCACCGGTTGCTCATTGCTCAGGAAAGTGGTGTCGCAATTCACCAAGGCCCTGGGTGGTGGTTGGCATCCCTGCTTATTATTATCATTATTATTCACCCTTTCCGGTCCGGTCAGTGGGAAATGGTACGAGCCCTGTGGGACACCTGCTTCGACTGAGTATCGTCCCCTTACCGCAAAACACCTTCCTGTGAGATAAGAGTCAATCAATCTCACCAGGGTGCTCGGTAGCGAGGCGGTCTTATTGAGGATGATTTTATTCACCACTTGAGCTGGTTCTCATCCTTGCCAGGTTTCAGGATTGGTATTATCACAGCGTGCTTCTGGATAATACTGATATCTCAGAATGGCATTAAATGTATAAATGAATCAGGGTTCCAGCTACAACATATCAAAAATCCAGCCATTTTCACCAAAATACGTTTTTCCACAAGATGTGTGCGTGGTCCTTGATTGATTTTTTTTGGTGAAATAAAGTTACTTACACGTGTGTTCATGGATTTTTATATTGGCTCTCGTATGAGTTAGCTGGGGTTTCCTGAAGCAGGGGCATAAAGTTCAATTTTTCAGTTTTGTTTTCAGCTTATATAATGTACTCTTTATTCCTAGTTCTCATGGATCTGTTCGTCGTCCCCAACTTCCTACACGTACATGAGCTACACTCCGGCAATTGGAAAAGGAACTCATGTTTTTGTGAATGAAACTAATTTGCGTAGCTTTCATTTTTGATACTCATATCGGTAGGTACGTGGAAAAATAATACGAGAGATTTTCCTCTGAAGATACTTGTGAAAAACCCCGTAAACGAATGCAAAGGGAGTGATTTCCAACGAGCTTCGACCTTTCCCGAACACTCTCGAACCGTACAGGTGGTTGGAAAGAGCTTTTCATCGAGTGGAAGTTTCAGGGAAATTTCAGTCGCGAGTTTACGTTTATTTAGGTCGAGTGCCAATCGATTTTCGGTGACGGGCTTTTAACCACTCAAATTGTTAATGAGATCTGTTTACACTTCAAAGCGGAATTGCCGAGAACGCTGAAAACGAATATGGGCCGATATTTAACGTGGCGTGAAATGATTAACGACAGCCTCGGCAAAAACGGAGGATTTTCTTTTTATAGTTCGTTCAAGTGCACGGAAAACGAATCCCCTGCGAAATAAAAGTAAGAAGCGAGGTTTAAAGTGAAGTAATACCATCAAAATTCGATGAGAAACTCATTCGGATCGCTAGTTACCTACCTATATAAAATTGTACAATTAATTTTGTGAAATTGTGTTAGTGAGTTTCTCCTTCGAGTTTTGAAATCGTCTTATTAAAATTTTATTGGATGTGGAAAAACATAACCTAGCTCGCATTTATTTTGTATCCGCCGGGTTGAATTAATGGTTAGTCTGAACCTCAGTTCGCTTTTTAACTTGATAAGGTTTGTAGTTCCAAAATAATTCATTGATGGACACATTTGGTTTTACTTTCTGCAATAATGATCTGTGAAGTTTCCACATTTCCACTAGAAGCAAGCAAGCTGTTGGACATGTGATATTTGATTGGTCAAAAATTTACATTCAATAATAACATTTTTTGTTAATATTTTTGGTTCCCTCTGAATATATTATTGTAATATAATAGTGTTCAGTACGTGGTGATTTTTTGAGAGATTTCAGGACAAAAGCTTGGTTTTGGAGGTACAGGGTGCGGGTGTTTAAAATAAAATAATTTCAAGGAATTTTGGGATTTAGGTACTTACTCCAAAATTTTTGACAAATTGGGCAAGTATTTCCAAATTATCCACAAGGTCCTGTTTTTCCAGAGTTGTGCCTTATTTAACTGTCCAGAATTTTGTTTTCACCGACACTTGACAGATTCTGAAATAGTTATCAGTACCTTTCCCGCATGCGACTGCCGTTACCAGAACGACGCAAAGTGGAGTTCGGGTAAACAGTCGAGTGCGGGAGAGTACATTTCCCTATGAGTTGGGATCAAGATTTTTTCTACAAGCGCATTGAAACATCTTATCTAGCGCTCTTGAACAATTTTTTGCGTGCGGGAACTTTTTTTCCGCACTAGTGCGCACTAGGCCGCAAATACTTGGTAGAATCACCCGGTATATGAAGTTAGCAAGACAATTTCAAAAAATATAATAACTAATTATTCCATAAATTGCCGCTTTTTGTCGCTAATGAGCTGCGGAGAAAAAAATGTGTTGCTATTTTTTTAAATATTCGACGTTTTCCGAATTTCATACGAAGTTGGCAAAACGCATATTTTTTCAGCAAAATGGGCGACACATTTTTTGCCTCCGCAACTACCCGATTAGTGACAAAAAGGCTGCAAATTAGGGGTACTTCAAATCTGATGAGAGGTGGAAAGTTATTTCTCTAAATTTATATGAAGATAGCACAACCGTATATTAAAGAAAAGAAATACATTATTTATCGACAAAAAGGCAGTCATTTGAAGTTAGCAAAACATCGTATATTTAAAAAAAGAACTAAATATTTTTTTCTCTGCCTGGTATTAGCGACAAAAAAGGAGCAAATTAACTCTTTTTTCTAATGACCAACCTGATATAATTACATCTCTTAATCCCCTACAGGTAAAATGATTGAATCTGAGAGAGCTGACAATGGAGTTTCACTTGGTAATAATCCAGAGAACGTAAACTGAAGATACAAAACAAAACTCAAAATGTGTGAACCGGCGAAAAAGGATTCGTGGCGGTACTCGGCCTCCAAAAACGGTTATCTCAACTCCAAAAGTGAAGTGCCGGAATCTGCAAACTCTCGGACTGCTGTAGTTGAAGTTACTCGGACAGGTACCAAAACTGGTGTGGTGAACAAAAAAAGGCCCGAAAAAGAAAAATTCCTCATTGCTTTGATATTAGCTCTATTCATATTTTGCGGAGTACTCATGACGATGGTGTTCAATAATAAAAGTCCTTTATGTTCCGGTAAGTAAAATAATCTTAAGTTCTATTCAGGGTGAGGTTAGATTTAAATGTGAGTGTGGCTTCCCCAAATTCAAATTTATCCCAGTATATCTTTACCAGTTTTTCGGAAATTACTATTGCATTCCCAAAAATAGAAACCCTAGTTCAGGGGTTCAGGAATTCATGGGAGAAACAGAGACATAACTGTCGACTATAAAAGTCTATGGTACATGGAATCCCACCTCTGGCCCCTCCAGGACACGTTCATACAATATGTTAAGCCATCTCATCATCCTCCATGCTCAGTCGACTCAGCATTCTGTGCCAGGCCAATTTTGGGCAAGTGTTGACTCATCAACACTGGTCCCTGTGTTGATGTTTTCTTGTATATACGAAAAATATTGTGGAATTTGCTATGTCTGGTAATCTGAACCAATACTCGAGTGTTTTTTTCCATACAGGTAGTAAATACATTCTCAGCAGTGCTGTCTGCTAAACCGATTGCCGGTTCTGGTCCAGTGAACTTTGTTTCAGCTCCCTCTTTTGACAGAGCACCCACCCTTTTCATTTTCTTCTAGGCCAGACTTCTTTCTTACACCAGTATGTTTAAGGGGTCTCGACAGTTCCACACTGCTCTTGAATTACTTACAGCAATTGTATTCAAGCGCTTTTAGTGCTACCTGACATTTTTATTGATTTCCCTGCGTGGTGCCAAATTTCCTGATCCCTTGCCACATTTCAATGGCATATACCTTTGCTCCAGCTAGATTGCTCATGCTGAATGAACGCTCCACCACTGACACCCTTCATATTACTCATACGCTCCTACGCCTTCCGTAGTATTGGAGCCATCGCCATACCAACATAAATTTGGCATACATAGGTTAAATTCTTCCGAGCCCAGTCTTCTCTTCCAGGGAAGACCACAGAATTAAGGACGTATGATATCTAGCGATAACTGAGTACGGTGGATTGATGGCCGCTTGATAAGGTCTGTAGTAATAGAAACCACAGTCAGGCAAGCCCTCCTGTTTCCTACTTATTTAAAATACTTCTCCTTTCTTTTCGAACCTTCGTGGGCCTTAGTGAGATGCCTTGTAGCTACAATTAGGATGACGAATACTCCAGCTTGAAAAACTAAGATACATCTTCCCAAAGCGTAACTTTCCCGCACACCTCTTCCTTTTAGGTAGAAGCCTGCACCGGAAGCATTTTTGTCAGTCAGATGCAAACCATCCGCTTCCTGGGCAAAGTTCCACTGTATTTTCTTCCTACTGTTCTCTACTCGGAATAATGAGAGCAAACTTTCTATTCCACTGTATCCGCCCTGTCTTGTGCGCTTTTCGTTCTAAGGTCGGAAATAGGAATTTCCTGCTCCGCCCACTTCGCGATTTCCGCATCATGGCGCCTTTGTTTATCCAGACATCCGAGTTCCGCATCCTCAAATGTGCTACCACTTGCAGACTGAAAGCAGGCGTACCTTCAGCAGTACCTCCATTATTGCCATTCATTAGAAAACAGGCCAATATCTGAACCTTGCCAGGCATTTGGCATATTGTGCTGCTCTCTGCACTTGGCTACCATACAGCGGGATCCTTGGTCTTGTAACTACTGTGTACAGCCAGCGTATAATCTCTGAATTGCTTTCCCAATTACTTCTTACAATTCTCCGCAGTCGCCATTGGATTTCTACCGACTTTTAAATAATTGTATTTGCATTAGGCATCCTGGAAAGTTGGAAGTCCAGGTATTTGACCTGTTGGACTAAGTCCAGCTCCTAACCAAACATGATAAGTGGTTAAGTCCGTCTTTTTTCCTTCAATTTGTGAACAGTAGCATCTCTTGCACTGCACTGTTTAGAACTTTCGGTGTTGTAATGAATATACTGGAGTTTTATCAGTCACCAAGTGACTATGTTCAGGAGGAAAGATTAAACATTTTCTCTGGAAGATTAAACTTGATATATCCTCCGGAAGATGGTCACTTGGTGACTGAAACACGTGTCGAGGTATAGAAATGTCGGGATGAAACTCCAGTATATTCAGGATCATATTTTTTTTCGGATTTACCGAGAGCCCTGCTTGAACGCACCTTCTTTCAATTATTCTGCACGCAGCCTACATATGATCGTAGACGACTCCGATGAATCGTCCGCTGACTAGGACAACTCCATCGTTCGCGTATGCTTGGAACTCGAAACTTTCATAATTGAACTTACTCAGGAGTTCATCCATGACTAAGCACCATAAATGGATAGAGAGGCAGCTTCCCTTTTCGTCGTTAGCAACGATACAACTCAACTGACCATCGAGAGAGGCGTGAGATCGCTGTCTTCGCCTTGTCAACAGACATGGAAGAACATTTCTAACGTTACCCCTTTGAACCTTGATGTCCTTTCAACCCTTCGTGTGGAGGGCCGTTTTCGAACTTCCCTTTCTGTATGCATGTTGATTTCTGAGAAATGGGCTTTTTCTTAAGTTCCTTTTCTTAAGCGGGAACTGTGTTAGGCTGATGGATCTGAGGTAGTCTGCTACTGTTTGGTTTGTTTTCTCCGCATTGGGAATAAATAGTACAATCGCTGATTTCCAGACCATTGGAACGTACCCCAACGCTTAAACTGGCACGGACTACCCTCCCCAATGTTGGGATGAAAAATGCAATGCCTTCAGTAACACTGCCAAGAAAATTCCGCCAGGTTATATGGGCTGAACTCGTTCACTGCAAAAGCTATGGGGTCGTTGTAATTACCCTCTCTATCAGTTACCAATCCCCTAGTGTTGGAAGAGCCTTTTTGTCGTTGTCGTCACCAACCGAGAATTGTAACCCTAGCACATATCTGAGCGAATCTTCGGATGATGTTGTTCACGTCTCATCTGCTTTCTTCGAGGTTGTTATGGAACCTTCTGTCTCGTAACTCAGAATCCATATGAGTCTGCGGATTCTGCTAGGGAGTTAATTCTTCCAAAGTAAGACCTCTACAGGCTCTTTTACTTTCTCTCAGGGTCTTTGCATTGTCGCAGTTTTGTAGTTTTCCCACTTTTCCTCATTGCCCTCCTTGATGGCTTTGTCATAGGCCTTTCTGGTTATCTTCTATACAGAGTGGATTATCGAAAACTTAACAATCAAGTTTTTTGGTGTTTACCATAATTTTTATAAAAATCCTTCGCAATTCTACACTAGATGTACATTTATTGACATCTATGTTATCTTTATTTAGTAGGTATTACGTTGCAGTAAGTGAATGCCCGAATATTTTAATACGTTTTTGACATTGATAATTATAATGTCACATTTTTTCACGGCAGTACGTACTGTTTTGTCGTAAATAGTTATTTTTGTATCTAGTGCGCGAAATGCCACTTTGGTGTTCTAGAACTGAAAAAATAATCGAGATCACCAAAGTATTTCGCGCATGAGATGCAAACAAAATTATTTCTACAAACGTCAAAAATATTGTTCTAAAATAAGTAATATGCTTAGCTTAATATGAAAAATAGTATTGAACTGGCTTAAACTGTTTTTCCAAATGAAGTAATTACTGTAACTATGGAAATAAATATTGGTTCGTGCACTGGCTGCACCATTAATGTTAACATTGTAAATAATAAATAAAATTAGGTAGTGTAAAATTTTCTCACAATTTGAAAGCCCTAATTATTGTTATACATTAATGATTAAATGATTTCTTGGATTTTTGCTTGATTGAGGAACATAAAGGTTAAAATATAAAAATCCCATATAGTTTACATGCAGTGTGCGAAATAAGTATTTCACAGTGTCATGGTAACGAAGGAAAATGAAAAAAAGGGTCACTTCGCATATTGTTGTCACGAACCTTGTCATTTTTTGACGTTTGTAGAAAATGGTATTTTGTTGAAGTCGACATGTCTCATTAAAAAAAGTGCTACTCTACAAACGTGTATCACAAAAAACTGTTTGAGTTGTCATGTAAATGTGAAAAGTAATCAAATGGAACAAAAATTGTTGATCAAAGTAATCAGATTCGTATTGTGCTCGAGATTTTTCTGGTAAAAGTCTAATTCTATTCATTGCCAGTTTCGCTCCTTCTTCTATATCGAATGCTTTGGAAAAGTGATCGATTTTTTTGGAATTAATCATTTTGCTCAAAATTTGATTAGATTTGAATTATTATTTTTCGGGAAAAAAATTGTATGGTAGATACACCTGTGAAAAAAAGGCTTGAAATACTGGTGTCAATTGAATCGCTGTATTTTTAAATATATCAGTCGTTTTGCCAGCATTCACACCCGTGTTTTAAACACACTTTCAACATAAATAGCTATTTCCGACGGCAGTATATTCCTTGCAATGTACATTTAAATGTCTGAGCGAATAAAAAAGAATGCAAAAAAGGCCCTTGTTACACTTTATGATGGACCACTCGGTATTTTCCTTCATTATTTCACTTTCATATATATTTTCCTTAACCGGATTGTCACGTAGCTGCCTCTGTGGCGGACATTGGATGTTATACTGAAATTACAGTTTTCTCCCTGGAGCCAAAATTACGCATATGGCTTCTTATTATTTATTCAGTTCGTGTCTTTCGGTCTTGAATTCAAATGTTGCATATCCGTGTATTTGGTTACATCGTAATGACGGATATCGAATGCGTTTACACGATTACTTCTCACTTATAACGATTTTTCCAGTATCTCATTTTCGTTTTCAAATGTTTTTTTGCCATTACACTTTTACTTCCATTGTCTCAAGTTTTTTGTATTTTACAATTATTAACGGACAAGGGGTCCTTTGTCCACAATAAGCATAGGAAATTGGCCCATAGTGGGATTTGCCTGAAATTTAAATATTATTATGTTATTGGTATTGATTTTCTGATCAAATGTTCTCATTGCCCAATCCTCTAAGACCAATGATTTAGCTCTCAGTGCCGTATTTAGTATCTATAGGTGCCAAAAAAACAAAAAACAAAATTAATCGATTAATTTGACAAAATCAATAGGGATAAAGGAAATAAAATAAAATTTCAACATGTCACTGAAGTTAGTTTTAGATTTAAAACTAATCGGTATTCGAAATATTACAGTGGGCCATGTCAATAATTTTTATGCGTCTATTTTGGCGAAAGTCCTAGGTCTCCAGGAAAAATTGTTGTGCTAAGGCTATGATAATAAACCGATCTTTCCTGTTGTTGATTAAACATGAAGATCTTTGTAATCTGATGCCACAACGACGATAATGTGTTGTCAATCAAGGAATAGTGACCGCTGTTTGCTAGATTTTGGTCGAGATTTCAGAATTTGAATCACACGAAGATCAGCGAAAGTGATTTATAACTGATTCTTCCAGAAATTATTCAGGCCGCAAAACAGGCAAAAAAGCAAAAAAGCGTTAATTGAGATTCGCATAAATCTCGGTACTTTTCGTGACAATTGCAATATTTATGTCATGGTAAGGTAACGCCTCGTCTTGTTTTGGCATATCATCTCAATCGAATTGAAATAAATGGGGGTGAACCACCACTGCGACTGTTAATTTTCCTACTCAACAGTATTTGTCATCAACAACAGGAAAGGGCGGTTTGTTATAGCCTTAGCACAACAATTTTTCCTGGAGACCAAACATTTTCTCTAAAAAATACAGATGAAAATTATTGACATGGTCCACTGTGATATTGCGACAATTAGATTTAAAGGACCACGCACACTTCTTATGCAAAAAGTCTTTCGGTCAAATGGTCCAAATTTTGTCGAACTCGAGGTTCTGAACAAAAGTTACCGTGGGCACACAAATATTCTATGTATAGTTTACGAGATACAGAGTGTTGAAGTAGTTGTAGTTGTAGTATTTGAAACATAACTTGGAAGGTGATATTTTTCATGTTAAACGAAAACTAGACATAGAAAAATTATGTATTTCCCACAAAAGTTCATGTGATATATTCTCTGTAAAATGAAAAGAAATCAGGAAAATTAACTGGCCCGTTTTCTTTATAAGGGGTATTTCTATAATTTTTCTCATTATTAGTCTCGTGTATACTTAAGTCACACTGTATAATATTCATAATTTACGTTCTGTCAAGTGGCCACATGGCTCATACAACTGGTGTACTGAATTGATCAAATCACGTATTTCAAAGAATATATAACAGATACACGTATACTTTCAATGCCCTCTGTATATATAAAAAAATACATATTTCGAACTCAGCCGATTTTATCATCGGATATATCCAACACAGAAACTTTACTCTTCGTACGATCCGACTCATGGCGTTGATGTTTCATTCTAAAATTATTTTCATTTTTCATAACTCTGAAAGAGTCATGATTTACTCTGTATATTGTTCAAAAAAAGGCTTACAAAACATACTGTTGCACGGCCAAGTGTTATACTGTGGTGTGGATAAAAAAACCACTAATAATTTTGTGATATTATCACCAATAACGCTCAGTTTATAATGGCCCAAAAGTGACATTACACAACTTCAACACTCTGTATCTCGTAAACTATACATAGAATTTTTGTGAGCCCATGGTAACTTTTGTTCAGGAGCTCGAGCTCAACAACATATTGAAAATTTGGACAATTTGACCGAAAGACTTTTTGCATAAGAAGTGTGCGTGGTCCTTTAAAGCTAACTTCAGCCACATAATTTCAATGTATCCTGCATTCCTTTAAACTTACAGGATGGTTCAACCATACAGTTACCTCGGAACAATTCTCAACATCAGGTGTTTTTGATCTCTGAAAGGTCTGTGTTCATGAACCTCAGATTTTTATATTCCCATAGAAAGAAATCGCATGGGATTACTTAGATTGGGAGATCTAGGAGGCCATGAATCCACTGAATATTGTCCGATCCATCTACGAGACAACAGATAATGAAGAAAATCACTCACTTCAAGTGCATGTAGTGTGCTGTTGAAAATATATTCTTCTGCGCATGTTCAATGTCATATTGTCTAATAAATCAAGCAGATGAGTATGAAGTAGAGCAGGTACCTCTCAGATTTAAGATCTTCTTTCAAAAATACGGAACCAATGATAATTCCATTCGATGTGAAAGTACTGTAACAACTCTGAAGCCGGACCTAACCGCATCTGTTTGGATATTCACGCTCAGCCTGTTCAGATGATCTTATCTCTGCTCGTTAACGGTACACCCATGACCCATCACATCTAAAAAGGAACGAGAAATAGGTTGGAAGAATCCAGAAAATTCGCTAAATGACGGCCACGCTTCTCGACGTTACGAGAACGTTCAAACAGAATCCTTTCTGATATAAATAGAGGAATCTCGAGCGGTTCAAAGCACATATGGAATGAATGATGGATAATCTTCTATTTGCATGCCTCTACACCCAAAAACTAAAATACAGCCGATTATCATAATCTCGTTCTTGCTATCAGAACTCTTCTGGCCGATGATGGGGGATATCATGATCTGTTGGCCGTTTTTTTGAAGAATAGTTCTTGGATCCTCGACAACAGTTTGCATTACCTGTGGTTGTCGCTCCTCATCATTTAACCGAGGGTTATGAGGTTTTTTGAACTTATTTTTAAATTCTTCCAAAATCTTGTGGAGTAGTTATTTCTAACATGTTTGTTGGGAAGCCGTTTGTTAGATATCCTCCGCTGCTTCCCTGTACGTTTTATAATTTTTACAATCAATTAGAACAAACTCTATTTTTCGTTGCTGGTAAGTTTCATTTCGAAAAATAACTATAATTAACTGATTCTAACGGATTGTCAAACTTGCCAATAATTTCGCCATTCACTTTTACAGGAAAACAATCCAAAGCCATCTCATATTATGTTTCCGAGTCAATTAACCTGGCTATGTTAGCGCGAAATAACAAAGATTCTTCATTTCGCAGCCAATTGAAAAGCAGATTGTCACGATCTTTTTGGTAGTAATTCATTGGCATTTTGCAAATCATTAGTTACAGGTACTACGCTGAACTCGTCTTCAGAAACACTATTTTCATTACTATTTTTATTATTTATTTATTATTTGATTATTGTTAGACGCGTCAATATCAGAGTATGAAGATGATGGTTCATAAATTGGGTTGTATTCTCTAGTAGGTTTGAAATTATTATGATCCATTTTTCTCAAGAATCTCCTGTTCCTCACAAATATTTTATTATTTTTCAATAATTTCACAACATATGCTCTCGGTCTAGAATCATATATGTCAACTATTAAAACTGGTTCCCAAATTTGATCAAACTGTACCATAACATAATCTGTAATCGTAAAACAGGTAAGTCTTTAGCATTTCGATCATAATTTAGTTTTTGTTTGAATTGAGAATTTATATACACTTTTTTGTAAGTTTTATCGAAGTCTTGTGGTGAAATTCAGCCTTGGCAAATTAGTTTCAAGACAACTGTAGTTCTTATTCCTTGCACCCAATGTATTGATTTCAACGGAATTTGTTTTGTCTGTGAGCTCCTTAATGTGAAGCTCTGTTCTGAAGCACGGCAAATATCAATTGCTCTTGTTAAATCCAAATTCCTCTCTCTCAACAAGCGGTCTTTCACTCGTTTATCTCTGATTCCACTAACAATCTTGTCTGTGATCAACCTGTCTCTGAGATTACCGACATCACAATTACTAGCGAATTTCTTCAAAAAACTATCGAAAGATTCTCCCATTAATTGCTTTCTTGAGTTGAACTTGTAAGTCTGCTCCACCATCCATGGACATTGGCTTTGGTTGTTTAAAAAATTCTATTTTTCTGCTTCTTTTGACTATGAACGTAGTTTTCTTTAACGACTGCGCCATGTTTAAGTAGTTAAAAATAGAAAATTCAATAGAAGTTATTTTAATGTCAAATTCTTTACAGAAAAAACATTTTATATCTATCCCTTCAATTATGTTAACTAGATATCAATATAAAGAATTATACAGGGTATAAATAACACAAATAATATCATAACAGTAAAGGAATACTTAACTGTCAGTTTTCGAGGGTTTTGCCAATCATTACATCACTGAATCCTAAGAAACAAACGGAGTATTTAAATCAATTCCAGATATACTAAATTTTTAATTGATAAAGAAATAAAAAAATCGGTTATTGTTGAATTTCACGAAAAGTTCATTTTTTTTTAACTTTCACATCGTTCAATGAGCTCGAACAAAGTCCTCTTTGAAAAATCTCATCCAAATATTAGGTACTTATTTTTCGAAAAAAAAATATAGCTTATAAGATTTTGTTGATTTTGATAAATGCCTTTTTCCAAGAAACTGAAAATCACTCAGTTTATCTGATAGGTCGGGGGAGTAGATTTCAAGACAAGCGAAGTTGATAAAGATTTTTTCCGTATATTGCGTATTTTTTGAATGTCACTGTGTATTGACGTTGATGGATAATATCCTGGTTGGCTGATTTTGGCGGCAGTCATGCGTTGAAAGGGCGTTTTCCGTACGTTTTCTAACTGCACACATGGTTGGCGATGATTGCCGCATCAATGAGCCTCTTTCCATTTGATGTTATGCAATGTTCTTATTGGATATTTCTGATAAGATGTTTCTTCAAGCAGTTGTCTTCTGCCCATGTTCACCCTCAAGCTCATTGGTCATGTCTATATTTTCATTTCAAACATCCGAACACTACTAAAAACAGAATCTGTCACGACATTTCATAGCATAATTAGGACCGATGATAGACTAGTTAAAAGAAGTTCGAATTATTTTCTTGAAAAAATAATTTTATCATACACTCCATGAATGTAGGCTTAATTAATTTAAAACATCACTATTTGAACATTATCTTTGAATATATTGTTATGAAAATGCACTCAATCACATAATTTGCTAATTTATTTCCACTATTCTAAACTCAGTACTTCGAATGTGGGAAAATTGCAGAGCCCGAATGGCATAACTGTGAACTGACACAAACCTGAGCCGACGGTGAAAGCTGTCTTTTCTCGGTCTTCCTAAGCCAGTTCTACCTGCCAGTATCCACTCTTCAAATCTAAGGTCGAGAAAATCATAGAACCATGCAGCCGGCGTGTCTAGCGCATCGTCTATTCTCGGTAGAAGAGGTAACTGTTATTATTCTTCACGTTGTTCATTGAACCATCTTTCTTATTTACCAGTACTACTGGAGGGGACCAGGGACTGTCGGATGGCTCGATGACTCCTTCTTTTTCCATATCACTGACTATGTTGTCACCCTCTTCCTTTTTGGTGAGAGGAAGTCTTCTGGCTGATTGCCGGATTGGTCGGTCATTCCCAGTATCAATTTTGTGCTGAACCACCTTCGTTCTACCATATTTTTCTTACCCAGTATTCTCAGTTCGACTTGTTAAGGTTTATTTATGCCTTTGGAACAGGTGACAACCAACTTTTTTAATTCCGTTGGCCATTTATTGGCTTGGCTGATAATGCCGCGTACCTACACTCCTATCCATAGAGAAAGTTGACGAGCAGTGTCCCAAAATTGTTCCTTTCTTCAAGGTCACCGAATGATAATTGACATTCATAACTTTTACCGGCACAAATTTATCAGCACGCAACAAGGTTTTTCATTCCTCGTACAATTTTCTCATCATGGAGGTTGGGCTCGAACATCACCAAATTTCAACTGCTCGCACCTCCATCCAGGCGAGCCTCAGAACACTTCTCGTATGAAGAACCAACTCTTCTCCATTCACACGTAGGACGCCGTATCTGAAATTCATTTCAAACCCTCTGGAATTCAAAACGTCTATCGATATGACTTCATCATCCTCGATGTCCGCTACTAGAGCCCGGTGTTTCACTTTAGTTCTGAGAGTCAGTTGAATTGGTAGTTCACCATACACAGTTGCCGGCTCTTCTGTTGCTATGCAAAGCTTTCAATTCGATGGTTGGATGATTCTTGCCGGTGTTTTGGCAAATGTAGGCCCAAATATTGTCCTAGTCGCACTCGTATCTAGGAGCGTGGTGCAAAACTCGTTGATGAGACCGTCTACAAAGACCCCTTTGTTTTGTTTTTGAAGGACAGCTACATATGCGTTGTTAACTGGGGCTTGCAGGATACGGGCTGACGATTGCTCCTTCTCGACCTTCGTTGGTGTCGATTTTTTGAATGATGGATATCTGCTCATACTTGCCCAAGTTTTCTACAATTTTGGCATCTTAACAGTCTTTTCCCAGCCAACACACTTCCTTTATCACTTTTCTCATGACAGCTTCCATATCAGCTCCTGACTCTACCCTGGCTTTTTCAGGATTTTTTCGCAGCCTCAAATTCCATCTCTCGCGCCAATGCGTCTACGAGATGTGTAGGACGAGCCAGTGTCAATGCTTGCCTGGTTCCTTGGTCACGAAGTCCATCCAAGAATGCCTGAACCTCCAATCGTTTTTCGGTATGGCTGGATATGCAAGGCAAACCAAGCATGCAATGTCAGCTTAGAATTCCTGTAAGGTTTCGTTTGATTTCTGGCAGCGATTTTTCAGCTGCGTATTCTAGGTGGCCCTGGCCATATCGAAGTTCTAGATGTTTTAATAGCTGTTCATAATCCTCCTGTTCTTGGGCAGTGAGGGTTTGTAAGATGTTTGTTGCTTCGCCGCGCAATGCCAGTGTCAATGCCACAGCTTTTCCCCTGCATTCCACCCGTTTTCTTTAGCCGCAGCTTCAAATTGGCACATTCTCGATGCGGATAGGAAGATGAGTTATGGATGTACCGTTAACGAGCAGAGATGACATCATCCGGGCAGGCTGAGCATGAATATCCAAACAGACACGGTCAGGTCCGGCCTCTGGGTCGTTACAATATGATACGTCCAATTTATTAATTTTAGAATGCATTGATATACAATCATCTATATCCAGTTGTTCTATATAAACTGTGCAAAGAAGTTAAAAGTATCGGTCATCTGACCATATTTAGACTATTAGTAGACTATTCCTGATTCTTCAAATTCATCCAACACTATGATATTGAATGAAGGCTTTCACGGCCGGAAGTAGAATCCTGAAGTATGGTTTCCGGGCTCTGAGGCCGTGGTCGGTTCACCTCCGTGGAGGCGGTTCCACTGGACGTTTCGCTCACAACTGCGGTGAGCATCTTCAGCATAGCTTTAGTCTTCTCGAAGATCGACGTAAAACTGATACAACGGTTTGAAATTCTTCGCAATTTATAGTCGCAGCCTGGCTATTTTGATTATTTTGTTTCACTTGGGGTGACTGGGTTACCTGGCCGGGTGGTATGTTGCAATTGTCTACCTGACTAATTAATGAGTTGTGATTGCCACATCCTACCTGCTCGATTATGTTATATGATTGTATTGTCTTCGTGTTTTTCAGGGCTGGGTACCAGGCTTTGTTCAGCTTTAATGATTCCTCTTTTCTGTTGAAATTATTTCTGTGTATATGTATTTCTATGGCTTCTCTATTGAGGCCGGCATGATAATGTTTTGTTGTTGAGTACTTCAGTATTTTTAAACAGGATGTCATGTGTACCTTCTCCATGGGCGTGCAATGCCACGGCAGACTTCTCTGTCTGGGCTAGCCTTCATTGCCTGATGTGGTGTTCAGAGATCCTGGTTTTTACGCTGCGGAGGGTGGTACCGATATATACCGACCCGCAATTAATTATAATAATAATATACTTAATTAATACGCTTGAAAGTAGGGAAATCATGAAATATGATACTGTGAATAAGGAAAGAGAAACGACAGTTATTCATACAGATTAGTTAGGTAGAGTAGGAGCAGGAAATGAATTATGAGTGTAAAAAGAACTAAGGATCAATTCCTTTCAGTTATTTCTATATTTTATTTAGGTAGGGTGAGGGAAGAATTTGTTATTCAGAATAATTATTGGACATTCATAGATTGAATGTTAATGAATTTGTAAAATTAATAGCTAGGGCGTAATATAAAGAGTATATCTACTAGTTTTAAATGTTTACAGTAGTCGATAACCGCTCCTAATAATATTATGTCAGCGAAATGTACTTCGAGTAGGTATAGGTGTAGTGTTTCTCGAACTATTGGAGAAACTAAATATTCCAAAGCCTGTTGAAATCTATCACCCAAAAAATTCCAAGAGACTCGATCTACAACGTTAAATATAAACGAAGTGGGGGCAGTGAAAGCTCTATTGATATTCAAACTGAAAGCTTGTCTGCGATACTCAAACAACCAGAATCACTTGGAATGTGTACATATCCTATAACATCTTCAAAAGTGCCTCATAGTGAAAGCTTTCATAAATCATTGTGTGTTATTGATTCTATACACATTTTCATATTCCTCGGTTTCCATGGAAACTTTTAAATAACGAATGTTTCCGCATTGTCGGTATCATTCTGAAGAAAGGCAACTGCGAGAACAATATATAAAGCTTTATGGTATATATGATCCAGTTTTCATTAACAAAGACGCCTATATGAATATGCATGTCAAGATATCAGAGTATGACGAATGACTCAGATTTTCACAAACAATACGCATAGTGTAAACCTATGACGGCGCAAATAATCTGACAGGCTCATAGAAGACAGTGCTCAAAAGCTACCGATGAAATAGCTGAAGAACTTTATAATCGAATGTAATATTGATATAATAATGAATTATGGTGAATTACGTAATCCAATCTTCCGCAAAAAACCTATACCCCTACGTAGGGGGCAGTAGATGTTTTCTGTTGAATACTTGCCGACGACCATACCTATTGTATAGGTTTTTTTGCGGAAGATTGGATTACGTAATCCACCATAATTCATTATTAGTTTTATGATCTTCCGTCAAGTAGTGTCGCCCATCTTTCATGATGTTTCTGGCTTCATATTGAAGTCGACACGTAGTCGGAGTGCATTTTAATCTGGAACCCAGAGATGGCGCTGAATTCATACTTCAGTGTTTGTCTCAGGGATTTCCAATTAGGATGAAAGGATTTTTCGATTCAATTGGGTCGAACTAGCCCTCGCTGATGATTGGCAATGACCATGAAACCGGTACGGAGGTGTTCCCCCAATTAAATCGAAAAATAATTTCAGCTTTGATATTAGAAATGCATTGCAAAGTGGTTCTTGTAGAAAACTTTGCCAAGTATTAAACAGATATAATTCAATGGTCGTAGGGGGCAGTAGTTGTTTTCTGTTGAATACTTGCCGACGACCATACCTATTGTATAGGTTAATATCATCAACAACTCACTCGCTAAGGAGGTGACAGCATGCCAAGATCGTGATAATTCATTGTTCCTTAGGACTAGAGACCCATGTGTTTGCGAAACCGTAATGTGTCGTCCTGCAAATATCGACGGAGTCGATCTATATATTCGGCCGAATACTAATCCAAGTTCAAGTAAATATACTTCACAAAAATCAAAGAACTAAGGTGAGTACTTGCTACAGTGTCAGGTTTGATGTGGAAACCTGCACACGAATGTACACGAGAATATCCTAACATTCTCAGAGGAAAGCTTGAACAAGTCTTCTGACAACATAAGGGAACTGATCGAATCATTCCCCGTGTATTTTCTAGAATCATCATCAAAGATCGAAAAGACCATCACGTCCACAATTGAAAAAGAAGACAACAAGATCCTAACGTTACTAGACATCAAAGTCGAAAGGAATCAGGGTTCCATTCAAATGATATACCGATAGAAAAACGGATATTTTTGAGTTTCAACTCCTACCACCCGACGTCAACGAAAAAAGGCAACGTGAAGACACTCGTGGGAACAAGGCACACACAACAAATATACCAAAGATCAATAACCAGTCCATTTTGCCCTTCCACTATATAACAAAGGTATATCAGAGGAACTGGAAAATATTGGGGACAAATTCAACGTCAGACGCTGCTACAATTCCTGCAAAACATTGAGGAGTTTTCTGACAAAAATCAAATCGGAGAATCCAACTGTATATATCAGATACCATGCGAGTACGAACTCTGTTACATCGGTCAGACTAAAAGACATCTTACCATAAGGATTAACGAATACAAATGCTGGACTCGGCGGGAACAGATATAACTCGTCAAATTTGGCATCGTAAAATACGCTTGGACGGAACACAAACGTATCCAGTGGAAAGATGTCACCTTGATAGAATACTGGCGGATTTGAGGGGGGCATGGGAGCTATGGGGGCCATGGCAATAGCTGATATTAGTTTCAACTTCAACAACCCGAGTCCAAAGTCTGGATGTGCCACAAAATCTACAGTTGGTTTTCAACAAGAAGAAAACACACGTCATGTACACCTATAATTTTACTTGGTTGCGTTTAAAACAAACGTATTAGGAAGTCCTGCAATTTCGAGTACTGCTAAAAATTGTTCAATCCCTTGATATTATAAGAAGGAAGGAAGGATATACTCTTCAATTGAGTCTAAAAACTATGCTTCAGCTGTGAAAGATAGTTCCTTCATGCAAGTCCTATATTTAACGATTTTGACAAATGAAATAAATTACTATGAAGAGACAAAAAGTGCGGTAAATTGGTAATATATCGAAAAAAGTAATTCAAAAAAGTTGCTTGCCTTGATGGAAAGATAAAACAAACTTTTCAATCAGATTGATGAGGTTTCATTTAGGGAATTAAAAAGCTGACTGAGGTTGTGGAAGTCAAAGTGGATTTAAGCTCTGAAGAAGACCTTTCTATTCCTAACGATTTACTAGGAGCACTTGCTGACCGCGATAAATCAATGTTTTAATTAATAAAATCATTGGAATTATTATTACACTTTCCACCAATGTAGCCTCATTTTCTTATTTCGTCGGTCACAAACTCCTATCAACCCATGCCCCCAGTAGCATAGTCAGGGAAGGAGCTTTGGGGCTGCCAAGCCACTAATTACTTCTATGATTCGTTAATAAAACGTGAAGAACGTTGGATCAGGAATAAATTCAAAGAATCCATATACAGAGAGTAATCTAACATTTTGCACTTACGTGATTAACGGTTGTATTCTATAATTCAATTCAGTGGTTTAATATTAGAAATTTTTTTATTTTTTGGTTTCCATAATTGGCTGCCTCTTATGCAAAATGGTTTTGGTTAATTTTTCCGAATTTTGAAAAGTTTGACTTCTTGAACAAAAGGGTTACTCAATCCTATGACTAGTTTTCGAGACACAGGGAAGTTGATAAGTAGACATTTTTTAAAAAGCAATTTTGGGAAAACATCTTGAATGTGAATGTTTTGCGAGACTAATATTGGCTCATTCGCCACTTGAAATCAAACGATCGGAGACTAGATATCAATTTAACCGTAGTGTTATTTCAGTAAACATTCAGGTAATGGAAGTCAAAAACACATGTAATCAATACGTAATCGACTTTGATATTATTATAATATGATTATTACTTCTCGTTTATTCTGCACATAGTCACCAATGTATCATCTGTCTCCTTTCCTCTTTTTTTTGTTCCAGATAAAAGAACCACCATTTGTCTTACCGAAGAATGTGTCAGAACAGGTACGTGTACATGTTTCGAAATTTTGATTAAGTTTCACCTTAACAAATACGCAATCAGAATTTTTCATGATCTCAAAAAGAAACAAATCGTGATAATTTAAAATGTGTTTTCTAGTTTCCTTTTACATAAACATCCAACTTTCCAAAATTTCTATACAATCAAAACTTTGATTTATGTGTCCTGCATTTTCATTTGGGTACATTTTCAGCATCATCTTTATTATCAGCGATGGATCATAGTATGGACCCTTGTGTGGATTTCTTTCAATACGCTTGTGGGACATGGAATAAAAAACACGTCATACCAGAAGATAAAAGCTCCATTAGCACATTTGAAGTGATGGCTGACCAATTACAAGTCGTTCTCAAAGGTATTTTGTTTTTTCTTCTAGAGAAATATGTATATTCTTTTCCTCTGGGAATTGTTGGGAATGAGATACATTTTAAATTCAATAAAATTCTTCATCAAGGTTCTAAAAATAAACAAACAGAAGAACTGATTTTTGGAGTCCTAGAGATGACAACAGACAATGATTCTTCTTCAAACCGAAAAACCCTTTAGGAATAATCATTATCTGGATCACCACATTCGAATATAGAACTTCGGTTAGAATAAGGAAGCATATATGTCGAAATTTTAGCGATAATACTAATACTAATAATATAAGAGCACTGCAAAATTGTTCTTGAAAAAAACTTTGTCCATTATCTAACAGATAAAACTCAACGGTTGTAAGGGGCAGTCGTTGTTTTCTGTTGAAGACTTACCGACAAATATCCCTAGGTATTGCATAATTCAGCGTGAAAGACTGGATTATAAGATAAATTTTTCATTATTAGTTAGGTTTTGTAATGAAAATGCTCTTGACGGTTTCAACTCATTATTCATGCAGGAAGTTTATTTAATTTCACAAATTGACTCATAACACTATCGTGTATGAAACTCTCTTTTCGTCGAAATCAACGGTGAATTGTCTGCTGAGTAACTGCCCCCCAGCTGAGTTCTGGACGTATCTCGAGTTTTCCTTTTCGTCGTTCCTTATTCGGCGACTCGAATCTAGATGGCTTCCTATTCCTAAGTGCCACAAGCGATGATATCATGCATTCCTTACGAGCTCGAGACAGACAGGTGTAGAAGACAGGTCTGGCACCAGCTCGTTACAGTATTCATGATGAAATATTATTTCGTGATGCCATTATATAAAATAAGTATAAACTTGAATATATTTGAAACGGTTGTGAAACGAAATCAGCTCTGTTCTGTTGTATATTCGAAACAGAAAATGCTAATACTTTTCAAAAAAATGAAAAAAGACGTCAAATGTAGGGGTGTTGTGTTGGATCAGTTTCTTCAGGGCGCTATTCTCCAGCACTCTCATGGGGACTACGTTGCTGGATGAAGAGTAGTCTTGATCCGTCCTATGTAAAAATTTTTACTGTTCATACTTTAATAGTAATAAGTGTTCACACCTTCACACAGTAACACCCTCTTATTATTGTTTTTTCCGTTAACCAGCTGTCATCCCCCTACGAACGACAGCCCTCAGAAGTCGAAACTTGTGCGAGCTAAGGATTAACGAGGTCTTACCTTTTAACGTGCGAGACCAGTGACCATGCTGGGAATCGAACCCACGTCCCTCTAACTGATAGACTAGCGCTCTACCATCACGACCACTGCGGCCCATTACGACAAATCCGTGGTCATCCGGCCTAGTTACCTGCGTAGAAATAGAGTGGATCGACAATTTGTCAATTAAATCTTAAACAACAGACAAATATTTAATTATCAGAAATTCAGAAATGAATTCAGTGCAGGTACTCAGAAGGTCAGACATCACTAACACATAACGAGTTTCGTTTTCCAATAAAAATTATTGTGGTCACGTGGCCTAGTGTCAAGAGTGCACCATCAACTTTTTTTTCAAATATAAAGGATGGTGACGTGGCACCTGGTTTAGAAAGCCTTCCGGTTCTCTATCTAACATCGCTTCGTTTGAAATTTGCTTCAATGCCTAGGCCTGTAGTAGTGAGGGGGTGCACCATCTCGTTGAAAGGTGGTGTGCGGGTTGAGTCCTCGCCTCATAAGCCAGAGAGCGTGAGTTCAAATCTCAGCATTGCCACCGGTCTCGTGCATGGCATCACACGTATTAAAAGGTAAGGGCTACGTCTTCCCCTAGCTCGCACAAGTCTCTGACTTTTGAGGGTTGCACGTAGGGGTGCAACCGGTTGACGGATATAACAATTTTAACAACAACAAAAAACAATTCATTTGTGTTTGCCCCAACTATTTCTTCAATATTGTGATGGATCTGATTTTGAAGCATACAGATACATTTTCTGACATAAATATTGGACCAATGATATGGTTACCCAAAGTTTGAGTGTGACTTTCTCTAAAAAATAACGCACATGTCTACTTTCAAACAGTCAATGTAACCGGGATGTTGGGTTATGCGGTCAGACATGACCTAACAAAACTGCAGTCTTCTATCCGGGTCGTCTCCTGTTAGTTGTTGCAGGATTATTAATTCATGTTGGTGAAATTTGTGTTTTTAACATATTTTTTCACAGTGGTCGTAGATACGTCACAATCTGTAGCTATCGTTTTCGTTGTTTGTTGCGGATTATTAAAGAAAGCGCTCATTGAATATTCTTTCTGTTTCATGGTAATTACGCCTATCTTCAGCGTAAGTTAAAATTGTTCGGTTTTTCGCCTAAAGAACGAGGACGAGGCATTTGAAAATTTTAATAAAATGCTAAAATCTATCAAAACTGTCAAATGAATCGAAAAAAGTAAAGTCAATACTAGACTGACATTGACATGAAATGCTATTTGGAGTTTGGAGTCTCCAGCAAAATAATAAAAGTAGATAAAAAAAAATTAAACGAAAAACACATTTTGAAATCTACTACAAAAAAATTTGCTTTTCGACCAGAATCAGTAACGGAGTACAAACTCTGCTGCAATTAATTGTTGAAATAATTTGTCAAATATATGAAGCAAATTTCAAACGCTTGTCAGTTATAAAGTGCTTGGCCGATTTGCACGAACGAAGTGGTGATGGATAGAGAATCAGAAGGCCTTCAAAACCAGGTGCCAAGTGACCATCCATTACAAAAAAAAAGTTGATGGTGTCCTCTTGACACTAACCAACGTGATCACAATCATTTTTATGCCAAAAAGTAGTATAATTGGTACCTTTTTACCTGACTTCGATACCTTGTGGTGTTCAAAAATTAAGGGGGGGGGAAGGACTTTTCACGCCCTCACTGTTGATGTGATCTCAAGAAATGTAGGATAGGTATACGAATATGGTTATTGAGCTTGTAGCATTTGAAAATGCTACTTCTCATTCTCCTCCCCTGTATATATGTATATTTTAGCCGGTAAGTGATGGGAACAAGTTCAGAGCTACACCGAGAAAGATCGAGATATCTTCATTAAAAATTGTTAATCACTGCGCTCAACTCGTAGTTCAGCTTTCAACTAGTGGGTGTCGTTGATATCAAATTATTTTAAAATTCACATGGAATAATGTGTCAGTCCACTCAGGATTAACGCCAGTGATTTGTTGGCGGCATATTTCTAGGATTTTCTCAAGCTGGGAATAAGAATACAATTTTTCCAAATTTAATGATATATTTCTACTTCATATTTTGAAGAAATTACGAAAAATTATACATAAGTATTGAATCCACTTGATTCTCGGAACCTAAAAAAAAATAGATAAGGTCATGGGTGATCAATGTTGTCTGAAATTTTATTAAGAACATGTTTTCTTACCTAACTCATTCCTTTTGATTTTTTTTACATCGTACGATACATTATGTGAGTTGTCGAAAATCTAGGCATTCCATTTTTCCACTCACAGTTCGAGTTTTGTTTCTCTTGGGTGAGGTATCTTCATCAATAGATGGCATTGTTAAATTCCTATCAGGCGTATTGGAAGGATGAGTGCGCAAGAATGATAAGAGCGAGGTGGGTAAGAGAGCAGGAGATCCATGTGGATAATGGTACGAGAAAATGGTCGTCCGGTCCTAAATTGTGGGTTTTGTTTCTACGATTCGATTTTTCTCAATCCAACTTTTGATGTCCATCTGTGATCAAAGCAATCCATCCATCCATTTGGTATTCCACACGTCTTGGTTGGTTTCCTTTTTTTTTTCGTGAGTAGAAGTTCTTCCACTTTTTCCATCCATTTGGATTCAGTTTTTATTTCTATTACAGAGTTCGAGACATCGTCATCGAATTAATCCAAAAAATCGTTGTGGCTTGAATTTTCTAATCATCGTAATATTAGATTATAACCCTCCTGGTGGGGTAAGTTAATTCCTTGTATATATTTTACTTGCAATACTAATTGTTTTCTTTAGGGTTGTAGGTATGGTTGTAAGCGAGGGAATGAGTGGTTACCTCACAATTACCGCAAGGGTGTGATATTGTCATATTTTTCCACATCCATTTCTTCCGATGATCAATTTTTTTTACGGAAGGGGTCTTGACCCATGAGATAACTGGAAGCCATTTTGTCGAGGAGATATCCAAAAATAACGCCTCTTGCCAATGTCAACTAAGTTTAATTACTTGGAAAAGATAGTACCACAGATAACCGTCTACGTCGCAGGAGTTGAACAGGCCAGATATTTCATTTTCATTAAATTATCTTATATAAAATAATTACGAATCATATATGAGCAATCTCAATTTTTTTTCACTTTACATATGTGTAAGCCGCCACACAGTACTGGGTGAAAGCACGTAAATTATTATTACATGAAATTCAAATAATTTTCCCATAAACACCCTGTGTTTTTTGGTATATCTGAATGGTTTTTATTCTCTCATTACAACTGCTATAAAAATTGAATTTTTTGTTTGTCACCCAAATTTCTTTTCAGTTGGCTCATGGATTTAAAAAAAAAATCAAACTCGAATTCTTTCCACAGAGTTTGATTTCCTGACCAAGCGATAATTTATTATCTTGTTTTCAAGGCGGTCGGGTGGCGCCCAATTGTTTATTTGTTTTTAAATTTACACTCTAATATCCACGGCTCACATCTCACCAGACGAACGGCAGCCGGAGCTGACATTTTTTTGCATATAAAGAGAAAATGGTCATAAGCTTCTCAGTGTTACCGCTACACAACCGAAAACAACATAAAGGTTCTTCGTTAATTATACAATCAACGAAATAAAATATGTATAGTAGATGACCTATAGAATTTGGGAGTATTTACTCTCAATTGATTGATTTATAGGTGTTTACAAATTCCTATCTGCAACCCTATAGTACATTTCGTCTCAAAATGGCTCAAGAAATCACATTTATGACACTCCAAAAGCTTCTTGAGATAATTCAGTTGGTAATGGCCACACGTATTATAATTGAAACACTGTACGTCCTTAAAATCTGATGATTTTTGGGCCAATAAGTTCTTTTTGATGGTAGGCAAACTACCAGAAATTTGAAGTGTTAGTGAAATTTCCATTTTACTGAAGTAATAATTCGTCATTGCTTCGCCTACTTATTTTTCCTGTTTGAAATTTTTCTCAACGCTACTGCAGCATGATCCACGTGACCTGCAAAGGTTTTCGCAGCCAAAACTTTCCATTCTGACCAATTGCTTGGGTAGCTTGTCACTTTATGATACCAGCTTTTCGCCAATTCTGTCATCTTTGATTGCATATATCCAATTTATTGGGATATGCAGTTGCTCCAAATCGACAGGTTTTTTGGTCAGCGCTCTCGGCGCTTCGAGAACAGACGAGAGCCATCTAAATTCATCTAGGCGAGTCACCGAATCGTTCAAGCTGTCTTAAATATCGGTGAGCGATCCCCCTTGTCGTCTTTCGAAGCATCGGGAACGTTCCTAAAGAACTTTACTGCGGATATAAATACAGAGCTTATGATCAGAGATGGCAGTTAAAACCAATCAATATATTCATGAATGTGTTTTTGCCATAATGCAGTACATACTTTACATTGTAAATTGTTAACTTTAAAATACAGTTCAACACAGTAAATTTATGGACAACACTTATCGTTAATACAGAAGAAAGCCGGGTTGCATATTGAACAGTATAAATACGTTATCATAGTTATACTGAATTGGTAAATAACAATAGTAAAAATAACAACGAAGTTTTGACAGTAATTTTTTTTTCGCTACTGGGCCCGAGGACTTCACTTATCGTTAATACAGAAGAAAGCCGGGTTGCATATTGAACAGTATAAATACGTTATCATAGTTATACTGAATTGGTAAATAACAATAGTAAAAATAACAACGAAGTTTTGACAGTAATTTTTTTTCCGCTACTGGGCCCGAGGACTTTGTTGAAAACACCAATCTGGCAGTCATTATGGATCCCTCGGGCCGTAAGGGCTGCTGCCTTAATAGGAAATGCTCCAATTTCTGGTTTTCATGATCGCGCTTATAATGACCATAAAATCGATGACAGCTAATGACTTATGCTGCAGACCAATGAATCGACCAATCTAAATCGGCTCGACTTTCAAAATGCGTGTCAACACGAAACTGAACTTCACAAATTATTCATACAAATCACACTAGATTAGATTCTCCATGCCACGATACATATAAAAACGAAATTCATTTTGGGTATGTATCTACAAAAGAAATTTACTGAATGTTTCAGGAGTTTTGGAAGAACCAATCGGCATGGAAGATAATGACGCAACTAGGAAAGCGAAAGTTTTCTACAATTCCTGCATGGATTTACGTGAGTTTTTTAGGTGATGACAAAGGCGATTATTCGTCCGATATTAAAATCAACACAATAGTTTCAATCATCAATTGATATGAGCTTATGCGTAAACTATTGAGTTAGAATTTTAAACATAATGTTTTCACTCGATAAGTATATTATTTTTAATTTTTTTCCATAAGGAATATCCCAGTCCTGTCTCCAAAGCTCTGATACTACCGGAGTGATTAATGGGTCCGAGTATCATGTGCCCTGAGTAAACGGAGTGAACCAAGAATAACGGCCTTCTGCATTCTTCCGGCTACGTTTTCTGCCGCATCACGGCAAGCCGGTATGATTTTCAGATTCGTGAGCAGCGTGTCCATCATTCCACCAAGTACTCCTATGATCAGAACCACCATTTTGACAGAATGGTTTGGGTAAAGCCTGCGGAGTTCAAAGAGTTAATCTCGATATTTTGTCCGTTCTTTCTCCTCTTTTCGGACGATGTTAGTTTCGCCTGGAGCAGAGAACTCCATGATAAAAATCGTCTTACTTTGATGGTCGAGGAGGACTACATCAGGCTTATTGGCTTGTATTTGCCTGAGGGTGGGGAATGAGTAGTTCCAATAGATTCGGCACTTCTCATTCTCCACAACGGACTCAATATCCCTCGGAGCATAAGGCAACACCGGTGTCTCGTCTATATGGTAGTACAACACTCGTAGCGCCGCGTTATGCCTGTGGATATAGGCTGAGACCGCATAAGCTGCCTCACGACACGCTCTGCATCTAGTGTCAGGGACCTCTATACCCATCACGCGACTACGGTAGACGAGGGTGTTGAAGACACCATCCTGAGAAAAGTGAAAGTCAGGTTTCTGGATAAGTCAAGGTCTTCAATGTTCTTAAAGAAGACCCCATGCATTGGCTTATCCTTATGTAGCTGTAGGAGACTGTCACACTCCGCAGCTTTCATGCGGGCTTTTTGCTGAACGGGTTCCAGCTCGGTGACAGAGTTTGGGTTCGTCCGTTCAGTGTCGAATACGAGACCGAGTTCATCGGCTGCACGGGTTGCTGCCTTGAAAAGAAATGCTCCAATCCCTGCTTTTTCGTGATCGCATATCAAGCAGAGAAGGGGATCTGAACTCCTGATGACTTTACGGGCTCCATCCAGTAACATTCTCTTATGTAGACACTCCAAACTCAAAAGTCCACGGCCTCCCTGTTGTCTGGGGAAGTATAACCGTGGAACGGACGATTTGGGATGCAAGCTCCTATGGTTCATTTCATTACTCCAAAGGAGTAAAGTACTATCGGAACGGCAAGCATATTAGTTGCAGCAACTTTGTTCTTCCCCGACAGTTCTGATGACCAGATCTGTCGGAGTTTGTGCTGATACTTGCCGCGGAGAGAGTTTCTAACAGTAGCTACCTCTTGAGTGTGGCGTTGTTCCACCCCTAGGTATCCGGCATCCAGATGATGAAGGATGCTTCCGTCTACGAGCTGAACGTCATCTCCGTATTCCTCGCATCGTCCTCTTTTGAGATGAACCGTGGCACATTTGTCGATCCCAAACTCCATTCCGATAGCATGCGTATACTCTTGCACCACCCTTTAGGACTGATGAAGATTCTTTTCTCCGGATGCATAAAGTTTAAGGTCATCCATGTAAAACAGATGGGTGACCTTATGCCTCTGATTGCTGGGGGTGCCGCAGTTGTATCCGCGGGTTTTCCGTAGTGCAACGGACAATGGCAGTAATGAGATGCAGAAGAGAAGAGGGCTGAGGGAGTCTCCCTGAAACACGCTCCTTCTAAAGATAACCTGCTCTGTTTGGACTCTGACTTGATCTGATGTTATGGTAAAGCGAGTCCTCCAGAGCGGCTGTTCAATGCATCTGACTTTTTGATAGGGTACCGCAAGGTATCTGAGCAAATGCATGATGAGCTCACGCGATGTTGTATCAAATGCCTTGCGATAGTCGATCCATGCTAGTGAAAGGTTACGCTTATACCTTGCATCCAGCGAACCCCTTATTTGGCTATTTGGTATTATTAAAAAAAGTCACTTATGCTGTGTTTTCATTCAAACTTATGTCATAGTCCTTTCATTATCGACCTTCCATGCATGAATCCGCTTGAAAAATCGCTATTTGTCTTTACTAAAATCTTCTGATTACCATTAATTTTTTCTAGGTAATATAAGAACCATTGGAGACAAGCCCATACGAGATGTTCTCAAGCAACTCGGAGGCTGGCCGGTCATTACGAAGAACTGGACAGCCCCTTCGTTTTCCGTTGAAATTTTGATTGGTTTGATAAGAAGCCACTATAACGAGGGTTTTATCATAGAACAATGGGTGGGACCAGACGATAAAAATAGCTCAGTGAATATTATTCAGGTATATTTTATGATTTCATACACAAATTTTGAATTGTGAACATTGTCGCACTAAAAAAAAAAGAAATAATAGCAATTAGCACAGTGGGAGTAACTCCGATTAGCTCCTGAAGTGATCAAACCCCATTTTTGAAATTAGGAGAAGTTCAGTTCAGGGGTAACAAAAGCTCTAAGTGGGTGCTACCCCCTGTGAAGCGGCTAAAGTCCGTGCTTTGAAGTGTGAAGGTGTTTCACAAGAGTTAAAACAAATTTTCAAAAATTACTTCACTTCAAGGCAGTTTGCCCAAACCATTTGACCATGAGCCATAGGCTTAACGCGACGATTCCAGTATTGCCACTACAACATTTTCGGGTCCAAGTACTGCGACATTATCTAATAGATCAACTACAAATCTGTGGGCATTAATTTGTTTTTGTAATCAAAAAATGGAACAAATCAACGTTTCAGTATGAGATTCTATAAACTAAACCAAACATCAAAACATTATTTCGGCAGAAAAACGCGAATTTCACTAAAACTTCGCGTCCTACAAACAGCCATTTTGAATTGTTCTTTTCATGTCAGTATTGATAGGATTCTCAAAAGTGTATACCAGTATTACGTGCCGTTTTTATAGATTTGTCCATAAATAGGAAGTAGGTCATGCCTCATAAACAATTTAAGCGCCTTTAAAATTTCCTATTGTCAATAGCGCTTCGAATTCAAGCTACTTTTATATGCAATGGATGTCATTTTCGGCACGTTTGAATACTTCGTAGGTTCTCGCATAAAAACTAAGCTTTCAACTTGAAACCAGAGTCCGTATTTATTCGGAGACTTCGGAGTAAAAATATGTATATGTACAATTCGATTCAGTTTCATGAATCAATGCATGTTTCTCAGCTATTCAAATTCAAATGTAAAGGAGATATTCCAATTGAAAATATGAGTGTTTGCACGTTTCAAGTGTCGGTGTGAATTGTGAATTATAGGACTTTGGGTAGAATTTTTTCCTCCTCGACTGTCATATTTTCTACGGTCCAGTCCCCCGCATTCGCACATTAGGTATGCTGCATCTGGAAACCTTTCCGCAGAATCAGAACTTCAACAAAAATTATCTGAACCGTTCAAAACTAATTTATTTATACGGGAAATGTGTAATTTATTCTCACAAACTAACCAATAACAGAAGTGAATGCTTCGTGAGGAGTCAACGTTATTAAAGTCTGGATGAGTTTAGATGGCTCTCGAAATGTCTAGAGCGATGACGTCAGGCACTCCTCATGAGCTGGAGACAAGTAGACAGGTCTGGCCCGAGTTCCTTATTTAGTCTCCTTCTTGAAAACATTTCGTCCCGAATTTTCATCTTTGGAGTATGTCGACACCTGCAAGATTCTCCATATTTGCACCGTACAGTTCAATGGAAGTAATACTCCAATATTCATGTTCTGTCGTAGAATATGGTTTACAGCACACCAAAATCTAGATACCGTTGGATCTAAATATCGTCTCCAACATTCTTCTTATAAATCTCCAATCCAGCCTATCAATAGCACAGGACAGGAATTTTGGGATTGCCCGATTCACCAGATTCTGGCCAACCATCGCATTTTTTAGTTTGGTGAGGCTCTTCTAGACATATTCAGGTAACGGTCTATCTCGAGAATACTTATGGTATCCAGGTAGTTGATGTTACTCTAGGCCTTCTTCAACTGTAGCACTCCGATCTTCTGGACTCTGTTCCCATAGATTCTGGGTTCATCCGAACATCTTGGACAATACCACAGCGATGTCTCTAGGCATTTGAAGATCTTCTGCCACATGGTGATCTAGTGTGTAATTAGCCGGCACCTTGAGAAAGTCTCGCGACTGTGCTCAAGTTACCGATTATAGCACTTTCTGCCCGTTTGAGTACAAGGATATGAACTTCTGGAACGTTATCTTCTTAAAGTCTATCGATCCAACGTGCTATTTGACCCTCAGGATTTTTGAACTGTGGAAGCCATGTGAGGGCAACAGGGATGTTCTCCCATACTTCACTCCTTTGAAAACGGCCAACAGCTTTCGTCTGGTGACACAGCAATTTCGTTCCGGTTCACTAAGGGACTTGCTAAAGTAATCAATGACCTCCTCCTGTCCCTGCTGGATCTCAGACAGCACAGTTCCAAGTCCCACGTTGATGGCGTCCGTATCCAAAATTAATTTTCCGTTCGGCAGGGGGTAGCTCAAAATTGGTGCGTTGATCAAAGCTCATTTCAGTTTCTTGAACGAATCTTAGCATTCTTCGGACAACTGGAACTGTTTTCAATATTCCGTGAGCCTGGTCAGTGATTTAGCGATGTTGGCCAACCCCAGCACATATCGGCAATAATCTCCTTCGATATAAACACCAATCAAAACGGTGTGCCTCTGATTGTACAAAGTTCCTTCCTTTCGAGCTGGTAAAACCACTTTGTCATGGGCAACCACGCGTCCAAACAACAATGGCTATGAATCTAGTGTCAGGGACCTCTATACCCATCACGCGACTACGGTAGACGAGGGTGTTGAAGACACCATCCTGGCAGGTTATTATGAATCTCTCGGTTTCCGACTTCAGACCACTTGACCTGAGAAATGCGAAGGTCTTCAATGTTCTTGAAGAAGACCCCATTCATTGGCTTATCGTTATGTATCTATAGGAGCCTCTCACTCTCCGCAGCTCTTTGCTGAACGGGTTCCAACTCAGTGACAGAGTTTGGGTTCGTCCGTTTAGGGTCGAATACGAGCCCGAGTTCATCGGCTGCACGGGTTGTTGTCTTGGAAAGAAATGCTCCAATCCCTGCTTTTTTATGATCGCATACTAAACAGAGAAGGGTATCTGATGAACTCCTGATGACTTTACAGGCTTCATCCAGTACCATTCTGTTGTGCAGATGCTCCAGCTCAAAAGTCCATGGTCTCTCCGTTGTCTGGCGAAGTATAACCGTGGAACGCATCATTATGCGAGTTTTTACGTCAATAGGAGTAAAGTAGAATCGGAACGTCAGGCATATTAGTTGCAGCAACTTTATTTTTCTACGACAGTTCTGATGACCAGAATGTCGGAGCTTATGCTGATACTTGCCGCGGAGAGAGTTTTTAACAATAGTTACCTTTTGGGAGTGGCGTTGTTCCACTTAGTAGTTAGTAGTTAGTATACGTCTCTTGGTCTCTCCGGCATCCGGATGATGTAGGATGCTTCCATCTACGAGCTGAATGTCCTCTCCGTATTCCTCGCATCGTCCTCTTTTGAGATGAACCGTGGCACATTTGTCGTTCCCAAACTCTTGCACTACCCTTAAGAATGAAGATCCTTTTCTTCGGAAGCATATAGTTTATTTAGCCCATCAAGGCATGGAGCAGCAAAGTTCTTCGAGCCTTTGAGGGCCTGTCGAACTTCTTCCGGAGCTATCGGATTACGCCGTTCATTGATCTCAGGCTGACGAAGCCTCCTGCAGAAAGCTTCGAACCACCACATCCAGAGCCACAAGTCCTTCTGTGTCGACGACACGAAAATTTACTATAACTCACTGATTGACCATCGTACCCTGCAAGTCTACCTGAACTAACTCAATTCATGAATGATGCAGCCAGTGACTTCTCCCGCTGAACAGAAAAGTGCGTCGTTCTCTATGTTGGTAAAAACAATCCTTGTCTCCCATACACACTGCAAGGAAATCCTCTAAAAACAGTTTCATCTTATGTGGACTTGGGTGACACTATATCATCAAACCTCACCTGGTCTGATTTACCTAGTTCGCAAGACTTTTACACACGTATCGTTCAAAACATCTATAAAACTTTATAAAACTTACATTCGCCCGATTCTTGAGTATGCTGGACCAGTTTGGAGACCAGTGTTAATACGTGATCAAAATTTTATAGAAAACGTCCAGCGCCGTGACACGTATGACTTTTTCTACCACCCGACCTACGTACCAAGAAAGACTAGAGGCTGCAAACTCAACTACTTTCCTGCAGCGTAGATTCAGAGGAGATAATCCTCTCTTTCCTAGTTATGAAATTTGATTATGCAAATCTGAGCAACTTTTTAATTCAAAACCATGATAGTCGTCTACGAGGACACCAACTCAAATTGAAAAAGGAAAATTTCAAGACAAAACAACGTCAACATTTCCTAACCAACCGAATCTTCGATACCTAGAATGGTCTTAGTGCAGAAGTCGTCAACACCTCATCAGTCAACATTTTCGAAAATAAAATCGACGAAACAGTGTTTGTTTTTGAATAAATTATTTCTCTCTATACAGTAAATTTGTATTTGGTTAGGCTTTTATAGGACCGAGTCCTCAGCCTTGACTTATCTATAATAATAATAATAACTGCGCTAGGGCTGGAGTATCGCGGAACTTCATGTTTTCCACGATGCTTCTCGCCTCTCGTCCGCCTCACTAGTGACTTTTCTGCAGCCACCAGCATTCGTATTATTATTAGTATGCACGATATATTCTAATTAAGTTTTTGTATAGTCGAGCAAATTCAAGTCGCCAATGAATGGATTTTTAGGCGATTGTGTTGGATAAACCTTGAGGCAGCCAGCATTCTGCAACCATGACCGACCGTCCGCGACCGTCCAGTTACGACAACTAACACTGAATGATCGTCCTCGACCGTTTTTCAAAGACCATGTTTGAAATTACAAATTGCTGAAAATTTTGGTCGATCAGTGTGAGCTTGAAAGTTTATTCTTATCCCTTTCAATTTTTCGGTCCTGGTCGGTCAGTGTGTTTTCTAGTTGAGAGATCTATCAAAATGGTGTGTACTGAAGAATTGTAGTTCTTCAAAAAGCCTACCGAAAAGTCCGCGATGGCGTATTACTATCTCTTAAAATTGACCCACAGTAACCATTTCATCTTTAAACTATCCTATCTACTATATAACTTTAACTACCAATACCAAAGCGATAAACTCCAAATCGATAAAACACAAATGACAACCACATGTAAATTACACCCATACGAAGCTAGGGCGGGTAGCTAGTTATTATTATATGACAAGAGTGTCGAGGCATTATTAACGCAGTACGTAGTATGATCGAAACCGATAGGCATGTGACTTATCGTGAAATACAGGGGTTCTTAGGCATTGGTATGGAAGCTGTTTGCAGGTTGGATCTCACACAATTTGACAAAAGCCCAAAAAAGACCTGCGTCGAATGAAGCTCGAATATGCTCATGAAATTCACCCAGAATGCTTCAACTAGCGTTAGAGGATTGAATTGAATAAAGCGCCAATTTTTTTATTTTTCAGATGGATCAAACAGCTTTAGCACTTCCAAGTAGAGATTACTATTTGAAACCAAGCAGCAAGGACGATATGGTGGCCTACCACAAGTACATGACGAATATTGCAATTCTTCTTGGTGCTAATGCAACTTCTGCCAGCGAAGAATTGCAGAAAGTTCTTGATTTTGAAATGCAGTTGGCCAATGTATGCATCATATTAGTTTTAATATAATAGTAGATGATGGGCATAAGTTAAGATATCTTTCACATTATCCAGTTTTTCATCAGTAAAACTTTCAGGCATCTATTCCGGAACAGGACAGGCATGACAGTAGTGTAATATACAAGAAACTGACTCTGAGAGAGTTAGGCAGACTTGTTCCTCAAATCAATTGGCTGGAATATTTCAGATCGATATTTGATATCAATATCGGTGAGGAAGAGTACGTTGTTGCTTATGGGCTTGCATATTTTATCGAAATGGGGAAGATCGTTGCCAATACAGAAAGAAGGTATGTACAACTTCTACAAGTCTAGAAAATTACTGCTTTAAAAATCGAAGGTACATTGAAAAATTCAATTATTTTTTGTCACATTCGGAAATTTGTAGAATAATACACAATTACGCGTTATGGCGGCTAGTGATGTCGCTTTCATCACATCTGATCGACGAATACCAGAGGGAACGTGTGGAATTCAGAAGAATACTACAGGGTGTCTCCAGTGAAAGGCATCGATGGTCACAATGTGTGGAATGGACGAACAAGAAAATGGGGATGTCCGTGGGTGCCTTATACATCAGAGATAATTTTAACCAAGAAAGCAAGGTAAGAGTTCGACTGTCAATGTAAAAATGCATAACCAAAAAGTCATTCAAAATACAAGGTGTTAGGGGTATGACTGCTGTAAATGCAAAATTTTCGTAAACCGGTTTCGAATTATACTCAAATAAACAAAAAACGTTTGTCAAATTGTATTGGATCCAGGCGTTGGCGAGGTAAAAATAACAACTTACTTGTTACCGAAATAAATTAAAAAGTTCACAATTGCTGTTTCAAGGAATTTTTGGGTGGACCCAAGCGCACATCTGGTGTCGAAGGTAGTAATAATTGGACAAAAGAAAATTGTGCCAGAACAAAAGAAACAAATTGAGGAGAAACCTTGGCAAAAGTTGGAGGAATGGCGACAGAAAGAGCGAGCTAGAGAAAAACAAATTAGGGAAGAAGTGAAGCCATGAAGAGAAACAAGAAGAAACACTAAAAGAACGAAGGCTCAAAGAGATAGGTACAAGATAAATAGTAGGAACGTAGGCAAAATTTGAAGGATCGAAATATTTAGGTGCAAGAAAAAGTTCGAAAAAGTTTGGAAATCAAAGAAAATAACGAGAAGAATAAAAAAAGCGTTTATTTATTAGATTGTCCAGAAAATTTTCCAAGAACAAGTTAACAGGGTGGGGGCAAAAAAAAGGAAATGAACCAGCTTCTGAAACTTCGCAAGAACTGACAGATGAAAAGCCTAAAGAAAAACAAGACAGCGGGACCCGCTGCAAGAAATTTTGGCACAGAAGTTTAGCAAGGCTAAAAGAATACGAAAGAAACAGGACCAGAGAATTCTTGAAGAACAGTTGGACGAAGGACTTGAAGAACACATATCCGGCTGTACGACTTTTGGGACAACTGAAAGCTAAAAAAGTTGCCCAATGTTCTTGTAAGAACAGGTGAAAATCCCCTCTGGAAAGTAAGTGGGAGTCTAGAACCAGAAATGGATGGAGCACGTATAGAAAAGAATGAAATTGAGTATGGAAGCCGATAAAATCAAGACTCGTAGTCTCTCTGGATTAAAGATCCCTCGGATTGTGTCAAATATCAGATACTTTGTTCGTCTTCATTTCAAAGTTGTTGTGAATGATTGGAATACTGAAGAGATGAGTGCCTCCTAGATGATTATGGCGCTTCAAGGACTGGTTTTGAAATCGCGTCATTTCTCACTCACTAGAACTCGAGAATTAAAACTCTTTCACGACTACGAGAATGCTTACTATTGAGCGCCGTCAACGGATTGGTTGCCATGAAGGAGTCGCTGATAATAGAAATAATACAGTAGTTCAAAAAAAATTATTAAAAATATTCAGTCCAGGATTTTATTTTGACAACCCATTTTGGATATATTTTCTAATATACAAAATGTATTATAAAATAAGTATTATTCTATTATCAGCTAGGTGAAGGTCGATTTATGTTCGGATCTTAGACTATAATGTAAACAAAGAAACTCACTCGGTTGCGTCACCATTGAAGCGATTTCGAAGTGTGGGCCAGCACCGGACAATTCGAGAGTCAACGATGCATCAGGAAATAGACGTTTCTAGGCATTCTAGATGTCATAGAAGTTCTCGCTGTATCTAATAAAGTATATGTAGAGAGAGATTTGAATGTTCGGACAAGTTAGTAGTATGAATTAGGATTGGAATGGAGGAGTTTCAGTTTCCAAGTAGGAATTGAAGGTTAGGCTGTAAATAAACGAGTTATAACTGTCCAGTATTTTCTGTAGCCATGAATTCCAGTATCTTATCAATAACTTCGTAGCATTTTTGTCCAAAACCGGTTTAGTTCGGAATATAAAACTTTTTTCAGTTAGTTTGGATATTATTTGTTGAAATTACGAGAGTCATACTCCTAACTCCCTATAGATTATTTTACAGTGAATCCAGGCACTTTTAAATTCACCTAACATTTTCAGGAAACTGCTTTACAAATGATACATACGATTCGGGAAGCATTCAATGAATTATTGTCGGAAAATCATTGGATGGACGATGAAACTAGAGCTGTTGCTAAAGAAAAAGCAAATGCTATGAATGAGAGAATAGGTTATCCCAAATTAATAACTGATAGGGTCGAACTATACAAAGAATATGCGGGGGTGAGTATGGTTGATACAATTCATCCGAGAATAGTGTGTTATTGTGTAAATCAAATATATGGATATTTCTCCCCAGTTCGCTTAAATTATTTAGCGAAAAATGTATATGAAGTGAATCCGAGAAGTGAAACGAATACGAAGTACCCTTCTCTCCAAGTGGAAAAATAAAGGCAAACATCTGTCAGAAAACAACTACTTCCCTGGCTAATACCACGAAGGGCGTTGAACTACATCTAACAGATATTAATAAAATGTTCTTCCAAGAAGACCCAATTGCAAGTGCTCGTCTTGTAATTGAACAGAAGATTATCCTTCATTTGGCTGGAAATGACCACTTGCATACATGCATGTATCGAGGTTTTGCCTCTCATCAGTGACAGGGTAGGTCGGACAACTTTATAATTACCCTGTCCCTGTCAAGTGAATAATAATCAACTGTTAAACTAATATTTCCCCACGGATGAAACTATGACCCACAACTAAAATGGTCAACACTCCTAGGCAGCACAGACTCTCATCAACTATGGTGGATGGCGCTACTACTAGCTTAGTTGTGGGTCGTAGTTTCGTCCGTGGGGAAATATTAGGTGAACAGTTGATTATTATTCATTTGGCAGGGACAGGACGATTATAATGTTGGCCGACCTACCCTAGCTGTCACTGATGAGAGGCAAAACCTCGAAACAAGCAAGTCTGCAGGTGGTCATTCCCAGCCAAATGGGGGATAATCAACTGTTAAATTACAAGACAAGCACTTGCAATTCTTGGAAGAACTTTGCACAAATATCTGTCAGATGTAGTTCAATATCCGTCGTGGTATTAGCCAGGGAAGTAGTTGTTTTCTGACAGATGTTTGCCTTTATTTTTCCACTTGGTGGAAACGCACGGAGAATAGGGTACCTATTAATTTCACTATATTGATACTCTGGCACATAATTTCGAATTCGTTCGAAATATTACTGAATCGAGAAGAGCAAACTGGTATTTGAAAATTGTATCGATTCCAATTTGATCGATTTACGAGTTAAACTGATTATCTGTAATGCAGTTTCAGTGACGTCATTAAGGGATAAACTATTCAGATCCCGCCGACAAGCAAACGATTGATTGCCATTCTGAAGTGATAAATATACGAGGATGTATTGACATCTAGTTAGCCTAGACCGGTTCCATGGATAAAAATATATTGCGACTATAGCAACGATCAATAACTTATTAGAAGTGTCGGTATAAAGTTTCACGTCAAAAAGTCGAACCAGTTTTATGCAATAAATTTTTAAAAAAAGAATGTCATCTGAAATCATGAAAATAAAAAAATTATCAAGTGACTGTATTTGAAGAAGTTAAGAGGTAAGCAGATTCATGAAACTTTTAGTACCCGTGGCGATCAATATACTTTGTTCGCGACCGTTGGAAAATTGGATTGCAAAAGAGGTAAAAAATGTCAATGATAATGAAGAGCAATTAGGAAGGCCAGTTTCTGTGCCCGTCTCCATAAATATCGATGCAGTTCATGACATGATTTCATCCGTCAAATTGGGCTCAAACGAATATCTGATGCACTGAATAAGAACGTGTCCATCATACAGATATGGAAAAATATTATCGGCATATAGCAATCCTAATTCTGCCGCGACTGCAAACAGTTTATAGGTAATACAACCGTAGTACAGTTGATTACTTGACTGGCCATCGCGTATATTTGTTATATTTTGTACTGGTCGACTGACTATACCAATTATCAACCAACAGTATTGGGAACGCTATAGGCGAATAATATTTCACCATAGGTGTATAGTTCACGTAGATTTGAACATAAGAAAAACGTCTGCAAAATGGATCCCCAAATGTCAGAGGCATCTCAAGACGTGTTGTTACTATGGGTACATTTCTACGACCCATAAACAAAGCAGCAATCGATGGAATGGAGACACTCTGGTGCTCAAAGGCATAAGGATTTGTATGTTCAAAAATCTGCTGGAGAAGTTCTTGATTCAGTTTTGTGGGATTGCCTTGGAGTAATCATGATTGATCATCTGTATAACGTTAGAACAATGACTGCAAATCACTATTCAACGTTTCTGTTATACGAGAAAAAATCAAGAAGAAAAGACGTAGAAAGTACGAAGGTATTTTTTTACAAGACAATGCCACTGCACATAAATCGCATGTTGCCATGCAAACAATTCGAATTTTGGGGTTCGAATTACTAGAACACCCCCCTAGTTCACCATATGTGGCTTCGTATAGCTATACTCTCTTTCCTCAACCGAAAAAAGTTAAAAAGGTCGTAAATTTTCACCCACTGAAGAGGTTATAGAAGCTGTAGAGAACTGGTTTGCAGAGCAATATAAACCTATTTTTTGGAAAGGTCTAGAGGCGTCTTGGTTCGTTGTAATAAATGTATTAAATTAATAAATTAAAATAGGCTACGAATTTTTCAATACATACTCGTATACGTCAACCAATTCACTTCAATCTGACCTTGTGAAAGAATTATTTTCTATTTCTTCCGTATGAGATGACATACTTTAACGGATAAACAGTTTGACCATGTACTTGTTGAACTCTAAAAAATGTAGCTTTCATATATATTACTAAATACGCAAATATTGCAATGTTTTAGCTGAATATCACAAAACTTGAATTTATGAAAAATATACTCAACATCCTCAAGTTTGAAGCGACGCAAAATTTGGAAAAGCTGAGAAAACCTGTTGACAAAGATAAATGGTCAACAGAGCCAGCAATCGTGAATGCCTTCTATAACCCGAACAAAAACGATATTGGTAAGTAAGACACATTTTTCATGTCTTCAGAAACATTTGAATTTTGTTTTCAGTGTTTCCCGCTGGAATATTACAGCCGCTATTTTATAGCCAACATTTTCCAAAATCATTGAATTATGGAGGTATTGGGGTTGTGATTGGACACGAAATCACACACGGATTCGACGATAAAGGTTGGTATATGATTCATACAAAGTGCCGTTTCTCCTCCGATCGAGTAACACAACCTAGACGAGTAATACTAGAATATTACTGAAGGTAACATCTTTTCATAATGTTATCCCACAAATCATGACATTGGTGCCATGTCGCAAGGATATAATAAAGTACGTCAGCTAGATTTTGATTTCTCTTGGGTTCATTCATGGCAACGAAAACTCAAAAATACTGTCTTACATGAAATATATAACAATAAGAAGGCAATTGAAACGTTCATTGCAGCTTGTTGGGAGCATGTAAAAACGATAGTATTTCCATCGCCAACGGAGATTCTTCGTTGTCGATATAATCTGGTCAGTACGGCAACGCTGCATTTTAAATTCGTCGACGACGACAACAACAACAAAACATTTGTATTTGATTTCTTCTTTGGCTTATAGGAGTGTTTTTTGTGAATGAAGGGCAAATTAAGAGTCAATTTGTGTTTAACTATCGTTAGTTTTTATTATTATGGTAAAGCATTGTGAAATGTGTAAAAGACCATTTAAAGATGGAAATCTAATCAAATTAAAACAAACAAATAATGTTTATTCGCAGTAATATAAAACCTATGGAACGGCACCATATAAATGTAAATATAAATGAGTGTAGATTGTAGATTGTAAGGGGGTCGTACAGGCTATGCAGCCCCACAAGCGCTTCGACCTATAAGTTTCTTTTGTGCATGACCCTTGATCTATTTGAGGCCCGGGATTCCGAGACTTCTAGCGAAGTTTATCAGTTTCCTAAGTTCCTCATGTCGGAGGGCGTTAAGAAGGCCCCTTCCAGGAACTTAAGCATCTTGCAGAAAAGCGCCGGGCATTCGCACAGCAAATGTTCTGCAGTTTCCGCGAAGTTCTCGCAGTAGCGGCAACCATCACTCTCTGATTTACCCATCTTTTTGAGGTGGTACCCCAGAGGGCAGTGTCCAGTGAGAAGTCCCGTTACCATCTTCAAGTCTTTCTTGTCCAACTCGAGAAGCTGTTTAGCTTTCTTTGACGATAGACACACTAGTCTTTTCGCTTGTCTTTGTCCGGGCACTTTATTCCAGTGAGATTTCATTTCATCGGTTTCCCAGCGTCGGAACTCTTCTTTTAAGTGGGCGTTGGAGAGCACAGAAGGTTTCTGGGCCGGGAAATTGTGTGTTTGCCCCTTCTTTGGCAGTGTAAAAATATAATATGAATTTTTGTAATGAGGAGTTTCAGCAGTGTTAGAACAAAATTTCGCAGAATAAATATAACAATAACAGATGCTGTGGGCCAGCTTGTACGTGATATGAATATGTATGGTAAGTATAAATTATATATTGTTTGTTTTATTTTTCATTTTGATCTCTATTACAGTACCTATTTGAAAGATAAGTATGTTTGATATATAAAGAGAATGGATAAAAAAACAAAATTAAATTATTGGGTCAAATTGTGTAGTCATAATCTTTTATATCCACATATACATCCATATGCGATTACAAACACATGTACGAACGCAAATATTAATACATATAAAAATATTTATATCAGATTCTATGTTCATTATTTCTTAAATTTGAGTATTGTTGATGATGTTATTGATTTTTGATCTCTCAGTGTTTTGAAGCAATTGCTTGATTTCATATTTGAAAGTGCCATAATTGTTTATAGCATAATTGTTTATAGTTCTATGTTGTGATGGTATGTAGTTGTATAATTTTAAACTTAAAAAAAATAAAACTTCTTCGACTGACAGTTTTCTCACATTTTAACGTTTTGTTTTTTATGTCTGGTGTAATGGTCATGCTCCACAGGTTGGAGTTGTATTTTCTTTTTGTGAGTATCGATTAAAATGTTTAGGTAGTATAGCTGGCGAATATCGAAAATGTTGCTGTGTTTATATAAGTTGTCACTTGGTGAATTTCTTTGTTTTTTGTACATTATTCTTAATACCTATTTTTGAAGCACATTCGCCTTATTCAAATAAGTGTCCGTTACTCCACCCCATCCAATGATTCCGTAGGTGAGTTGTTATTGGATGAAGGCATAGTATACAGTTTTCAAGTGTTTCGTGTCTAGGAAGTCTCGCAAATACTTTATTTTGCCAAGAAATCCTCAATTTTTTTTGCCAAGTATCACATTTGTAGATCCCATCGTGTCTCTCAACTATTACTCCTAGATGCTTGACTGATTGTGCCACTGATATGGAAGTGTTCTGGTCAATTTCTAAATTTCCTAGCTGTGGTAAGTTGTTAACATACCATGTGAAAGGGAGATATTGTGTTTTATATATATATTGTTAAGAGTAAGTTTATTTAATTGAAACCAAGACTTGATTGCTCTGAAATCTTTTTCTACCGTTTCTATTAGGGACATCTAAGTGTTTGATTTATAAAATATTGCGGTTACATCCGCAAAACTGAAATTAGTGGTACGTTTTTCCTCTGATACCATATAAATTCAACTCCTTTAACAAGATTTCATGACAGACCGTGCTTTCGAAAAGTATATAAAAACGCACAATGCAGGATTTTTTGCATCAATTTCAGTATAAATCATTATTGTTAATGATCGTATGGCATCGTCGCCGTCGGTTGACCTCCCCCAAGATGAATAGAAACCCTGGTGCGATCTCAGATTCGATTTTGTTTCTACCAAAGTTGTTGATACTATAATTGCATTGATACCTTTGGCTTCATTAGTCGATGGATGGCGCTCGAAAATAGCCGAGTTTCCAACATTCCACGGCGTCTCGATTTGTCATTTGATTGTTTTTGAATGTTGACATGACACTTGTCGCTTGTCCAACCCACAATCGTCAATGACAACATTAATCTGTAATTTTGCCGCCATCTGTGCTGAAGAAGTGAAACGGTACCAATGCAATAAAAATAACATGAATCAAGTAGGCCGTACATCAACACTTTTGTATGTCGGTATCACAGGTATAAGAGATCACACCAGGGTTTCTATGCATCTTGACCTCCCCTCTCTAAAGATGAATCAAAATATATCATTCCATAGCTATCAAGAAAGGGAAACCGAATTGGAAAAGAGAAAAATTAATGAAAAATTAAAAAACATGTCAATTAGAGCATCGATTGTTCTCAAAATCATGTGGAGATTCTTCCATCCTAATTTCATGTTTCCGTTCTATATAAAGTTTCAATCATTTCTATTTTATTCAACCTGAATATTTATGTAAACAATACACGACACTGCCAGTGAGGGAAAAGGCTATTGTTATCTTTGTCAATAATAGGCCTCTAACTCAGAAGATGACCCTTACAAACAGAGTAGAACGCGTAAGCTGCGAGTTACTCATCTAGGTTGTTATTTGATCGGAGCGTTTCTCTCATCTTGGAATATTTACAATAGTGAAAAAACTTTCAAATATTGAAATTAAAAACATATGAGTTTTTTTTTAAGGAAGGCAATTCGATAAATATGGAAATATGATGCAATGGTGGAATAACGCAACTATAAAAGCTTTCCGGGAGAGAACACAGTGCATAATAGATCAATATTCCCGATATAAAATCGACGAAGTTGATCTATACGTTAATGGTAGGATGACGCAAGGGGAAAATATCGCTGATAATGGCGGCCTCAAACAGTCATTTAGGGTGAGACTCATTGTCTATCCATACCCCCGTGTTGAATAATTATGTTTCGCAGGCATATCGAAAATGGGTGTCCCAACACGGAGAAGAACTCGACTTACCCGGACTCAACTTGACTCATGACCAACTATTTTTTCTGAACTACGCTCAAATTTGGTGCGGTTCGATGAGACCAGAGGACGCTCTAACAAAAGTTAGATCGAGTGTTCATTCTCCAGGTCCCGTAAGAGTTTTGGGGCCGTTGTCAAACTCCAAAGACTTTGCTGAAGCTTACAAGTGCCCTATCGGATCTCCTATGAACCCAAGTGATAAGTGTAGTGTATGGTAATATCCCTAGAACTCGAAATGAATTCAATTGCACAAAAATTTCAGTGCCTCAGCAGTATTAGATAAAATGCAAATAATGTAATTAGATATATGTCCTACAGAATATGATGTCAGATGCATGGGTGTTTGAAAGATACTAGTTACATTTTCAAGTTTTCAGCACTCACTACTAAAATATTTTTTCAACCCGTTTTCAATTTATAGTTGTTTGTTGAGTGTACTTTGTTCAATGTTCGTTCAATTAATCAATATGGATATAGTGGATTCCTTATAAAAAATTATTTGTATCCTTCAGTATTCCCAATAGACGTGATATGAATTAAGAGAAGCAACATATCCTAGACACTGTGAGGTGAAGACAAGATGTTAGGTCAGACGTCAGACAAATGTATAGACAGTTCAAGCAGTCTTGAAAACAATGTATTACCGAGATATAAAAATTCTCCCTACAGCTAGCAGACATGTCACAAATACTTGATGCATTGAATGTGTTTGAAAAATCATGAGTTAGCGGCCAACAGATGCGATGACCAGCTGATTTTTTGATTCAGATTAAAATAGGTTCTATGGAGTTGTTCCAGAAATGTTTTCCAACCGAGCTACAAAGACCTCAATATAAGTACAGGACAAATATATATTTGATAACTTCAAAGCTTATATAAACCAGGGGGTGAAACTTCGTAACCTATTTTAGTCACAACATATTATCATCTATATTAATTGTACCTGGATGCATTTTGGCGTTGAATTAATTAGTAATAAAATTTATATGCAAAAATATTTTTTTGTTTTTGAATTGCAGCCCATTTTTGCTAATCGTTTTATGTCGCGTGGCCTGTAAGAAAGACTATACTATAATCTAGGGTCACGTAGCTAGCAGACATATATGCTGTCGCACCACCACAGAAAAGCCTAAAAATTATATGATGGCAACCGTATTAGACAGACTAGTTTTGCAGACTTTGCTGTCACAGTTTACGCGTCTATGGCCGATATTCTTCAGTTTGCAATTTAAAATGTATAAATCACTGATGTTCTCAGAAAACACATTGCCACATGTATATTTTTTGAGAATACGAAAAGTGAATGGATGAATTCCATCATTGCTGAGAGAAGAGCATATCTAATCAATTCCTCTTCTAATTTTCGACAAAAGCTTCTTTCTCACGTCTCTAACTATGAAGCTTATAAATGAATAAGCTCTGACAGTCACGATATCCGACGAAACGATGATCCGATAATGTCACCTCTGGGTTCCTATTGGTTAGTTTCAAATTATCAACCAATTGTAACACTTTCGGATAATCGTATCGTCGGATATCGTGACTGTGAACACTGAGCCTTACTAGTTATACCCCGCAACGATTTTCGGTCGACCATTCTGCTTTTACGATCAAATTAGTATTGTCTAATATAACTTTCAATGAATCGTAACGCATCTTGACGCACACGGATGAAAAAACAAATGTTTTTGTTTCCGACCAAAAATAAGGCCGTCCACGGTTGTATACGTCAGTGCTAGACGGTGTCAATGTGACCAATCATTCAGACACATTTGATTATTTCACCGACATCGGTCGATTTGTTAGAGGTGGGTATATATAGGTACTATTAGAACCTATTAGAACCTCTACTCTTTGGTAAAACCTAGAGATCTAAATGTTATGCGACATACGCTTATACCTCATGGCGCTCAATGTGTTGAGCTAATCAACAAACAATTTGTCTCAAACAGCTCGTGACTCTTCCTTTGAGAAATAAACTGTGACTACTAAAGATACACAAGTAATTTGCCGGTGAGTAACAAAATAAGAGAGATAAAAGCAAAAATAAATCTCCAAAAATGTATATGTAGGTAGGGTAACTTCTATATACAAATAGGTACATAATATTTACATATAATACAAGAACAAGAGTTCCACTATAACAGTTGACTAATAACCATCACTAGCTGGTGACAATTTTACCCTGGAAAGGTATATTTGGAATCAATATTGAAGGGCACCTGAAAATAAAATTACGGTAAGTATTATTAATGTGTCTAATCCAGCTATATATTCACACTAAGTTAATATTAGCTCAGAAATATTCCATTCAGAACATAATGTGCTGCCTCAAAGTTCACAAAATAATGATTTTATGCTAAAGTAATTCGAATGTGACTGAATAATTCGTTTTCTTGTGATATTCGAATACAAGCGCCCTTCTGTCAACTGGGGCAATCATAAAAAAATTATTACACAAATACGGAACATATTCTTGGTCAGATACATCAATATCAAAGCATTAGGCAAATTTATGATGGATTGTCACAGAGATACAAAATGGTACCAACATACATATGATGCATTTAATTCCCAAATGAGAGTTACCATTTGCCTAAGTGTAAAATTTCGAGATTCTGCATTATTCATTTCTACAAACTGAAGTTACGCCAAAAAAGTTATTAAAACTGAGATATTGTGAATGAATTCATTCAGATTATCAATATTTTGTTCCTAATTTGTAATCAAAAACCTTTTGATGAGTTGAAATGCCATTCAATGAAAAAATCCTCAATATTTTATGAATGAAATTGTCCATTAGACCATTCAATAGTGAAGCACTCACACTAATTGTTTTACTGCTTTTTCTACGCGGTATAAAAATTTAAAATCCGGGTTCTAACAAAACATTTTTTGCCTTTCTAGATTAAACAGTGTGCTACAAAATGAATTAAATTATTCTAATTTCCTGTACAAGATCATCAACTAAATTTACTCTGGCTGAATTTGAATATAAGGACGGAACAATATGCATACAAAATATTCAGTTCATTTTAAGAATAATTGATTTTAACATTTAAGTCATTGACAGATGACAAAAAGTAGATGATTGGAATCAATCATTCCAATTGCTTTGAATAATTCATTCAAAAACTATACAGTAAAAACCAGGCAAGTACAAACATAGGTCCAACTTGGACAAATTTACCCATGATAATAGATTATGACCAAACAAAACGTTCTGAATCTGTTATAACATGGGAAAAGGTAAGTTTAAAATAAAATAAACGTGATTTAACTCACGTAGTTTTGTCATCCGAAGAAAATTCGAGGAGGTCATAATTACTTTTTGAGTTATGCCCTTCATCAGAATCTTCAAAATCAATTATTTTCATACTCGAATTGGAATCTGCGCCACAGACTTTTTTGTTCAATTGTTTAATTTTCGTCATTTGAAATTTTATGCATTTTTTAATTTTATCTAAAACAGATTAGCACTTTTTATTTATTATTATTAATTTCTTTATTTAGCAAGTTGCTAATTAAAAAATATTTACATTTTATGATACATACATATAAATGAAAAATGCACATTTTTTATTGCTAAATCTATGACTATTTTATGTACATCGAATATTTTGTATTGACGTAAAAAACCTAAAAAAAAAAATATATTTCAAACTATAAACTCAAGAGGGGGAATTCAGGAAAGCGGCTACGCAGACCAATTTTGCAGGCCAGTTTTTGTGCGAATTCAAACTTCAACTTGAAATTGATGGAGTTAGTGCATAGATAAAGGTTGGGAATAGGTGTTGACATGTGATGAAGACAAGTATCAGCTCCTAACCTAAATTTGAATCGTTTGGTAGAATTTGTCCGAAAAAGTTATTTCTGCAGCTAATTCTCTACTCGAGGTAATCGAGAGATATTGCAGTTCATAATGACGTCAGTCAGTAATAAAGTTGTTCTTATTTTGACATATACGCACGCGCAATGTAAATCTGGAATAAGGACAACTTTATTAAATACGGTTGAGGCCATGATTTAAAGTTCCTTTATTTTTACTTTGGGTGAGATCGTGGACCATAACTCATGTCTGATAATTATATGACTTTTTCAACACAAATCGATATCGAAGTCCCCTCTGGCCATTCTATCATCACAGTAATTGTATCTTAGTACAAAATAAATTATGTAGAATGAAAAATCTAATTAGATTTCATTTATAGGTTATGAATAACGAAACGCTTGTTCAAATAAGGGACGGACAGACAAAACTCCAATATCTCTGTTCATAATCACAGAATAGTGCCAGTAACTATTAAATTAAAGTTGCATTTAATACTGGCTGGCGTTATTGCAATATCTCTCTATTGACTGTCATTTTGGTAACCTATATGAAGAAAGGATAGTTTGGACATTATTTATTCAATTTATTTATTTAACAATAAGAAGAGTTGAAGTTATTCACTTATAAAACTCTTTTGAAGATTGACATGGGTTGGTGTACAATATTTCTTATCTAAACTAATATGTAGTAAACTTTCAAGTTAACAAAAATTCTTGGGAGTTTAGGTTAGGATTAGCAGCATTTAATTTATCCAGCCAGTTCTGAATGAATTGACACTTGAGGAAATAACAACTGAAGTTGGCAAGTTATTCCATAAATTGAACGGTTATTCCATAAATTGAACGAACGGTTGAACAAGCAGTATTGTCTCAGGCCTGTCATCATCAATTGTGAAAAATTGAACAATTGAACATACAAATGAAGGGGACGTAAATAACTGCTCATATTCGAATAGTCAGCGGCACAGATTTCAAGTGACCAACTTACCTCGAGAATGAAAGTTAATGAAAAAAGAAGGTTAAGTTTGTGGTAATAGGAGTGTTAAATTTTTGTTCAAAAAGGTTGTTTTTGGTGTAAGTAATTGTGAAATTAGGTAGATTGGCATCCGAAAAAAGTGCCAACAAAAAAAGGAGGCCTTTAATTCTTGTAACTTTCAATCGAAAATTTCATGTTTGAAAATAGATGATTTTTAAGATTCACAAGAATTAAGACACTCTCGAATTTTCTTCGGATTCGCTTGAGGAGACAAATTACTTTTTTTATTTTAAGGCGGAGCTGATTAACTCACCTTATAATAACACGGACAGAACCTGCGAGTATGAATTAATCAAATCTCAGGAATATTCGAACTATCTACAAAAATACAAAGTACTTACTTGCTGTGTAGTAGAATGCTCCTTGTTTCTGTTGTCAGGATACATATTCGATATTGTGCCCTAGCAAATACAAAACAATTAATTTAATTCTATCTAATACTACTTATCGAATAAAAACCTTATTGATTTCCGGAAATATGGTGCTCAAATTGAAGTTTGTCAAAGAAGTCCCGGCAGCATTCATCGAAGGAGAAGTTTCCGGATGCTGGATGCTGTTTAGGTGTAAGCCTGCCAGAGGTATCAGCGAATTGGAGTTGAATTCGTTCCCTTGTCTCTGGTAAAAGGAATTTTTAGACGAATAAGGAGCAGTAGGAGGTAAAAAGTTCGCGTGGGAATGGAAATCATCTGGTAAGATAGGCGAGTTTGTAGAGCCGGGCATCGATAACAGCGGATAGTCGAATCCGCTATTATTACTCTCGTACGTCTGCTTTTTTCTCGATCTCTTCACGTTGCTCGAATAATGTACGCTTTTGTCGTCCTTATTTGAAGGTCGGTAATTTTTACTAGAACAAGTCTTGTTATCCTTGAGGGCAGTATTCGCTACATTGACAAAGTTATCTTGGGGATACTCATGTCCAACTGCTTCAAAATTACTCGTGACGTGCGTAGACGAAATCGTTGGCGTGGTATAGACAAAGGTGTTGGGATTGTAAGTATTACTTTGAAAAGAGTGCAGCATGTTGTTCTGATTTTGTGTCATATAACCATCGTCGACAGCAGGGAAATAGTTTATGATGTTCTCCGTTAAGAAGTTCGAAGACCCAGCCGGTTTAATGGAAGTTGAGGGGTATTTTTTCGGTATTTCAGACACCTGATTGCCTATCAAGGCTTCAGCTGAATAATTACTAGACATACCCTTGGTTATGCTCCTATTTTTTTGCTCATGGAACATATCATTAGTACCTAACATATAGTTGTTCGGTGTTGGTTTCACATGGCTGGCTTTATCATGGTCGTTTTTGGGAGTCTTCTTGTTTTTGACAGGCATCATGTTCTTAGCCCTGTTGCCACTATTTCTCCTGGCTGCTATTTTAGCCGGAACATTTTCAGCTTTGTTATTGTCAACCAGCTGGCTAACTGACAAGAAATTGCCCTGGTTTTCGTAAACCGCATTCTTACGTTTCGGCTCTTTTGGATAAATACATTCGGATTTTTGTTCGCCAAATGTAAGTGGATTGCCCAATGCCAAATCGCCAACCAAAGTGGGCAAAGTTGGAGTGACAAAATTCGCGGAGCTATCCAAAAAATTGGGTAATTTCGTTGGAGACCAAGAAAACTGCTTATCATCTGAAACCAATGGAACTAAGTCTGTTTTCTTCGGCTCCATTATACTGTTGACTTCACTCGCTTCTCCGGTATTACAAGAAGCAAAAGAATACGATTGATTGGCGAATGCTGGTAAGAAAGGTTCTGGGGGTTGTACTCGATTATCAGGAGTTGTCATCCAGTTGACCGGTTTATTCTGAGTAGGGCATTTGTCTTTGTCGCTGGTTGCTTTTCCATCCTTCATATAATTCGAGGTATTTCCGTAACATTTCGGAGTAAACGTGGACGTATCCATTTTCCTGTGTTCCTGGTAATTTTCGTAGTTGAGCGTATAATAAGATTTAGTTTCGCTTCTGGAAATAGCCGGTTTGTAGTAGTTATGATTGAAATTCGTCTCGGGATAGTTGTAATTGTAATTGGTACAGTTCGTATAAAGCGGGTTAGGACAATTCTTATTCAGGTTCATATACGAACATGTTGGACAGATTTTTGATGGGTTGCTTCTATAATTGAAGCTACAGGAAGCGTCTGTATAAGTCGCTGGAAAATAGTATTGTGATTTCTGTCCCGAACCTCTCATGCAAGTGTCATCTGTTTTTTTATGGTGCTGTAGATGATCAACAGTTGTTTTTGAATTGAGATTCGAGTCGATACTTCTCAAGTTACCGATTTTTTCGGGGCTATTGTTCAAACTTGTAGGTATTTTCTTGGTTGAGTTTGTATGGGCGACTTCAAAAAGATTAAATTGAACATTTTCAGATAGCTTGCTACTAGCAATACTTCCATCACAATTTCTAGTTGAATTTGAAGAAGGATTTGGAGGTTTCGAATTAAAACTATTGTAATGTGGGCCATTTACTTTGTCCATTAGTGGTGCTGAAATATTCATACGACTTGTATTGGCTATATTGGAATTGATATTTTTGATGTCTTTGGAATTGTTGTGGATACTTTCAAAATTGCTTATATTGATATCAGCTACAATTTTTCTGGATAAATCTGGCTTGGATTCATATATATAGGGAATATCAGTCATTATATTTTTGGTGATATTTTCACAACTGTTTTCCATGATTGTTCTTTTATTATCAGAAACGCTTCCTTTAGGAAATGCTTCTTGGCACATATGGGATTTCGAATGTTCCAAATGTTTAGCAACGCAAATGAAATTTTCAGTTCTTTCTTTTGTTATATTTTTCCTTTCTTGAGTCATACTATGAGGCGTATTACTCATAGTATTCAATGACATACTGTTGCAAACTTCTACCTTTTCTTCCAATACATTATTATGAGAAATTTTTACATTATCTGTATTATTAGTCGTCTTTTTTTCCACATTCACTGATTTGTCTGGCTTACTACCAAACATTTCCAAATTGTGATTTTCGTTGCTTTTTCTCATCAGTAATTTTTCTGAACACATATTATCAGAGCGCAACTTCTCATACTTTTCATTAGACAAAGCATTACTCTCTATAACTTTCGAATGTTGTTGCTCGCCAATAATTTTCTCACAGCTAACATCTTTTCTTGAATTATCCTGAAACGTATTCAAATGAGTGCTCTCAAGTTTTTTACTACTGTGTAGTATTCCTGAGAATTTATTGTCCGAATTTTTAGCCACTGCCATTTGAACTGGTTCAATAAATAGACTTTCCGTCATTCCGAACTTATCTTTTGGCATTCTGTGATCCCCAGCTTTTGTTTGTTTCACATAAGCTTCCTCTATTTTCGAACAGTAATTAAATTCTGCGGAGCTACTACCCGGTAGAGCTTGAACCATCTCATCGACGGTAAACTGCTCACAAATTCTCAAGGGTGAACTTTTCGTGTCCATAGCAGGCCTACTTGTAGTATTTACCTTTTCATCAGCAGAATCGTTTACTTTTTTCGCCACTGTAGAATACGAATTGTAATAGCTTCCACACTCGTCTTTGTTGAAGAACGAAAAACTGTCCAAAGCAAGTAAACCACTGGCCAAAGTATCGGTGTGTTTAGATTTCGTTGAATCCATCGTACCAATCTGAAGAAGAGTCGGTGTTTCTCTCTGACTTTCAGAGTTGTCTTCATCAATTACCTCAGTTACTTTAACAGATGAGACTAGAGGAAACGCCAAAAGAAATGCAGCAGTAGGAGAGGTCGACTCGGGATTCTGGCATCCAGGTGGTACTTGCAGTGAAGCAAATATGTCATTGGATAACTCAGAATGCGTCAAATTCAGTTCAAGGGTTTTGATGGTATCTTCATGCACATCAGCAGTAACTGAATGGGCTACATTACTTGAGCAAGTTTCAGAGCTCTGAGGGTGTGTACTGATGGACTTTCCTAAAGAGCTATTATTACAAACGTCTCCACTTTCTGGACATATCTCCTTTGTACAAATCTTTTCGCTCTCATTATATACCTTTTCATCTTTCAGAGTGTTGGACTTGGCGCTTTGTGTGATGACAGAAGATTTCACTTCTGTAATCAATACTTCTGGTGCAAGCAATTTTGTGCCATTACTTTGGGAAACATCAACACTACTAGATGCTTCTGATAACGGAATCAGAGTAGGAGTCTCTGATACGGTTAATTCAGAAGTCACATTTGCTGTAGTACTCGTAGTAGTGGTGATAGTACTAGTAACATTAGTGGTAATAGTAGATTCCAATATGTCGGAGTTTTTAGATACCAAAGCTGTCGAAAGATTATTTTCACTCGATTTTTTAACATCAGTTTTAATTTCACAGTCGATCGTGTTTTCACTCGAATTACTGTTAGACTTTTTAGCAGTACTGTCAACCACTGTGTCATTTTTCCTTTTGTTTGTTTTTCTTCTCACACACGTATTCTCTTTTGCCCTCTGTGAATCTTTAGTCTTATCACTATGACACTTTTTCTTCTCACTGGCTTCACTGAATAAGACGCAGCTGTTAGCGTAGCGAGAAGTTAATGCTGGGATGGGGACTTTATTCACTTGAGTTGTTTTTGTAACACAAGGCTTTGGTCTAACAGTTAGAAGTTTTTTCTTTTCTACATTTCCATTACTCTCAATGGATTTTTTATTTGTTGCGCTTTGTTTCGGTAAATTAACGTTCAACGCAGGTTTTGAAACAACAGATGGTTTCGAAACAACAGTTGGTTTCGATATCACAGTTGGTTTCAAAACAACAGATGGTTTTGAGGAAACAATTACCTGCGATTGAGGTAAAATCGGTACAACGGTACCGTTTGCTAGGATCAGTGTTCCAGGTCCCAAGGACGGTATTGTAGGATTGATAAATGGGACTGTGGCATTAATTGTGGGCAATGTTTGTAATCCTGAATGAAAAAAGAATGAAATGTTGATTGTAATATTGAAAAATTTTAAATTGAGAACATAAATAATTCTAATGAACGAAATAAAAATTCAACAACGCAAGAATTGAAGAACAAATCAACAAATTTTTGGGTCCATAGGAAATGCATGTAATGAATCGTATCAAATTTCCCTTAGAACCCTAGTATTATGATTTGTTCTTTCACATCAGAAAAAAAAGAGGCTCAAACCTCATAGAGTAAATGATACATTAGATATCAGCGATACTAAACAATACTCTCCCTTATAAACACGCAGATGAGTGCACCTTAAGAAATAGGTTGTTTGGGTTACAACTAGCTATTTGTCAAGTGGATTTAAATCGCAATCAATGAAAAGTACTCAGAAGGGAAGATATGTGCATGGCATCATACGTTAAAAGGTAAGGGCTGCGTCTTCCCTAGCTCGGACAAGTCTTTCGAAGACTTTTGAGGGTTGTACTCTTAAGGGTGTGCAGCTGGTTGACGGAAATAACAATTTTAACAACAATTTTTTAACAAAAAAACAAACGTTAAAATGAATTTTTGAATGGAGAGAATTAATCAAATATTGAAATGTTTATGAAATAGTAATTCAGTTGTTAAATTATTAGGCCAACTGAAGGTTTTCAGTATTTTTTTAGTATATCTGTGACATATTAAATCACTTTATCGATCCTTTGGAATTTACTACAGTTATAGGACAAGTCAAAATTAATATAATACAAATTCATAATACAAATAATAGGTACAAATTGGTCATGTTGAAATAGAGCAGGTCGAAAGCATTTATAAATTAGAAATAGCAGATGAATGATTTTGATGTTGACGTAGATGAATAAATCAAACATTATCAATTTCTTTATCATGTAAAATTATAGGTCAAAATTAAGGTGAACACATCAAAACAAATAATAATAGAAAACATTGACGATGAGGGTATATTTGCCTATTGTACAAATATTCTCAAGGCTTACAAATTCCTAGGATACACAGGGTGTTAGTGAACAAGTGCGACAAATTTCAGGGGGTGAATCTGCATCGAAAAAAATACAGTATGCAATGCAATGCAATGCAATATAATTTTCGTCCGCGAATGCTTCATTTTCAAGATACGGGGTGTTAAAGTTTCTATCAAAAACTGACTATGTATTCATTGCTCTGAAACCGGTCGAGATATGTCGAGTAGAAATTATGCGCCGTCAGACATAGCAGTAGAAAACTCGTAAAACGTAACGTATGCGTTGCGACATAGCCAAGCCGCACAGTAACGATTTCTTGAAGAAAATTTTGATGTTTACAAGTAAAATTCTTTATATGATGAAAGTCGGATGATGGGCTGGTATAAAATCAAACTGATTCAATTGATAATATAATATTTTCACTGAATAGTAGTAGCAGGTTCCCAATGGAAATTTTCAAGAACTCGTTTATATGAGGCGAGTCGCGTGTACTGGTATGAAATCAAAATTATGGAATTGATAATATTTACGTTGAGTAGCAGAGGTAGCAGACTACCTATTGAATTCTTCAAGAAAAATTCAGTCAAGGTGATAGTTGAGGAACAAATCCTATATAGTGGTTCAAGAGTAAAAGTCCATTTGTGAAAAATAATGTTTATTGAGTTTGAATTTTGTAGCGTAAACATATGCATATAATCGAATTCAAAATTACTCTGTAATATCTTCGTCCATCAAATTCGAATGAGAAAAATCAGGCGAATGTTCAATAAAAAACAAGATTTGCGGCTCTGCTGAGGTAGTCAGAAAGGAGATATATTATAAAAACGTTGTATTGTACTCGACTATAATAGAGGAACCAGATTGCCTGAATTTTTAGGATCATTTTCAACAGTGAAAATCTATATTTTGGATACATAGTTCGTTATAAGTTGTTATGGTGATGGTTGAACGCTTTGTATAGCTCATAAATATATCATACATATCAATATATAATGAAAACATTGAAATATTGCAAGAAATAAAATACCTTGGCTTCAAAGTGGATAACCTTATCACTCTCAAAAGTCATTTCAATTATACTCATAGCAAAATAAGCAAAAAAATATTCTTCCTCTCAAGAATATGCCAACAATTATCGTTCTCTTCATATATAACGGTCTACAAAACTTTAATCCAGCCACACTTCGAATATTGCTCAAGTTTACTGTTGTTACAACATTTTAACAGTATTGCGGCATTACAAAAATTACAGAATAGAGCAATGAGAATCATTCTCAAGTGCAAGAAGTCCACTCCCATTAATACCATGTTAGCTGTATTGAACTGGATTCCATTAAACACCCGACTATATTATCTTTCAATGATTTTTATTTATAAAATGTTGAAAGGACAGTTACCTCATTATTTTAATCAATTTATCACATTCAATGATCAAGTTTACAATTGCCAGACCAGAGAAAGTTCAAACTTCCATTTAAATAGAACCATATACAAAAAACCATGAATTCTTTGTTTCACAAAGGATTACTTAAATATAATAATCTACCCATTGATATCAAGGATAGTGCAACACTGAGTTCATTCAAATGCAATCTTCGGGAGTACATCAATGTAAACAATGTAAACTAACCTTCATCATGTAAATGTATTATTCATACAGGAACTACTGTACTTATAGACGATATTCATTCATTTAATCAAATAATTAATTATGTAATAGTTATTATTAGAATTTGTATATTAGGATTACTTCTATTTCAAATAAAGATTATTATTATATCAATTCGCTAAAGTACAGGTGTGGAAGAATACTGATATTCATTCGATGTTTTGGAAATTGATCAAAAATAACCAAGCCTTTTGCTTATTCCCCCTACAATAAGGTGTCGGCAAACGTCAAACAGAAAATAATTCAACAGTCCCATACGACTGCCGAATCACTTCGGCCTAACGCCTGGCAAAGTTATTCCACGAGAATATACTGGCAATATAAATGACTTGGCAAGAACAAACATTTCAGGAAAAATAACCCTGTTTGCAGATTATACGAGTATATTCTGGCATAATAATGATTCTGAAACACTTCTTGAAATTATCAAGGATATGTGTGAGGTGAAAAGATGGTGTGACTCAAATCAGTTAGCTGTGAACATATGAATATGGCAAAAACTAATTTAATGTCATACAAAGGTGGATTAGGTGAGCTGGTCATGGGTGATGACGTTATAGGAAACACAAAAAATACAAGATTTCTAGGTATTCAAATAGATTACAGATTAAAATTCGACGAGCATGTTTCAATTTCGAACAGAAAACTGTCCTCTGGAGAGTCAAATCGAATTAACTTCCTCCAAGGTTGTGTACCACTCTTTAGTGCTAGGAATCGCACGTTAAAAGGTAAGACCTCGTTAATCCTTAACTCTCACAAGTTTCGACTTCTGAGGGCAGTCGTTCGTAGGGGGATGACAGCTGGTTAACGAAAAAAAAAAAAAAATTATTTTTAGTAGAATCTCTATCTGGGTGGTGTGTAATGTGAATCTTATAGACTCGGTTTTTGTACTACAAAAACGTGCAATAAAATATATGTGCAAAGAAAAAATTCGTGAATTCTGCAAAACTCTTTTTGTTATACAACAAATATTAACAGTATTTGCAATTTTTGTTATTGAAACGGTATGTCTAATTAAAAAATATCTTCAAAAATTTGACACTACCTTTACACATCACACCACCCGCCAAGCTGGTAACATCAAACTCCCAATTCCATCACTGACCCTACATTACTTCATCTGCTTCAAAGAAAGTCTTCAGGATTCTCATTTTTTAGTGCAAATATAGAAATGTACAGTCGATATTTTTGATTCTGCTAATTGTGATGGGGAAAAATGAGTCATCAACTTCATTTTCTGATCAAAACGTGACTTGATGAAGTGAAGTTGGGCATTTTCGTTATATGACTTAGTTTGTTCTGACCATGTGGGTGTTCCCTGGTTCTGTAAGTTTCTTCGGGTTTTGCTAGTGCTGAACGTGTTCATGAGGGAGAGTATTATTATGCATTACCAGAAAAAAGAATGCTCTAAAATGCATATTTCTCGCCTTGAATTGGGATTAATGACAAATAATCAATAAAAATCTATTAAAGAAACATACCTGAGCCTTTAGTCTGAGATTTTGGCAGAGCTCCAGTTGGAGGATTCGAAATAACATAGCATTGTTGATTCAGACTACCCACTGCTGAAGGTTGTGACAAAACAAATACACAGGATGTGGTTGCCAGTGCTTTCATCATTTTTCTCTTCTTCAAATTCATCTTTTCTGGCTTTTTATCAACAGGCATGGGGCGATTGGTTACCCCATTTGGCTTTGATTTAACTTTTTTCTTTTTGACCTGTGCCAATTTATCAGACATATTTTCTTCTGCAATAAGTATGAAAAAACAATAACTTTAATATTGAAGATAGCTACTAGTTGAAAACAAGTAATTTGAAAATATGGGTCACTTGTCTACTTACTTTCCATCTCATTTTTCTGAAAAACCTTTGCTTGTCTTGGAGAAATTCTTTTAGACCAAGGCCGTTTTCCTGAAAAACTCTTGACATTTCCAACCACTTTGGGGGCTGAAATCCCAACATCTTTCAATAAATTACTCAGTTGACCATTTCTGGTAACTAATCTTTTAATTTGCTTTTGCAGTTTCTGCACTATGTCATCTGAAAGAAATTTAGAGAAAACAATATTAAATAAATACCATAGTCAAGAGTACTGTGACTGCTGTGTTAACTTGGTCACACAATTTTTATTTAGAGTGAGGCCCAATAAGTTTCGAGAAATTACAATTTTTTTATAAGGGTGTTTCCATTTTGATGGGTCTTTTAATTTATATTTTTATAATTTTTTGAAATGTTGTCTCCACCTAATATCATAACGTTGTGTCAATAAGACTAATAATTCTTGGACAATGAAGCAGCTTTGATTGATTAATTACAAAAGGTTCAATCATGTTTTCAGAATCATCATTCCAAGATTGTTCTAAACATAGTCTCAGTTCGGGTAAACGAAACTAGAATTCCTGAATATGACAGATGTGATTATGTTAAAACGTCGTGTTAATGGATCCTCTAGGAACCAAAGTTACTCAATGTGAAATAAAGCCGACAGTAATTAATATTAATCTTTGGAAATTTTGATGTTTGTAGAAATACCTTTAGCTGAACCATTTTCTGGACCTGCGGAAACTATTTTGTTCACTTCATCTTGTAATTCTTTGATAGCACAAGTAGCTTTGCTGAGTATATCAATTTTGCTCAGTTTCAGCGAAGGGTCATAACATGGTAATACTTTAGCTAACGATTCAAATTCTTCGTTGAGGCGATTTCTGCGCTCCTTTTCCCATCCTCTGCATTTACTGAAAAATAATATATATACCTACCAACATATCAAGAATCTAAATACGTATAGACACAAAGTACATAGTGTAACGATTTCGAGACCGGCCCTGATCGCCTCATTAATTATGCACACTAAGTAAACATTCCTCCACTCGCAATCACATGAGTCACGCGTAGAAGAAACGCGAACTTGTCAAGGAACGAAATCGAAGGTACGAGAGCCATCTGACTGGATCGACGCGTAGTATGGACATTTCGAGAACTGTGAAATGATTCTGCTTGTGGGTATATAAGGCGCTCGACGGAAGAGGGCAGATAGATAGTCGCAGAGAGTTGCAGATATAGTTCCAGAGTCCGCAGACAGAAAGCCACAGTAGAAATAAATAGTGAAGTCAATGTTTTAGTTGGATAATTGTTTAAGTAGTGTTTAAAATAAATCGGCAAAATTAGTTAAGTGTATTTTTACTACATTTGGTGTCATAAGTCGGATGTTTGAAATAAATAAGTGTTCGCTGAGTTAAAAACTGACAGGCATTTATCGCGCCTGATGGACTAGTGACCCGTTGAACATTTAAGTTTTATGTAAAGTGGACAGTTCTGCGCGTCGCGGGACACAAAACTGAAAACTTTTTGTAAGAATGCGGATGCCCTATCGCCAAGACCATGCCCAGATGACTGTTCGCACTGCCGACGAGCAGAGGAGAAGGAGTCGACACTCTGTAGAACTACGGCGGTGGATGATAACTGAACGGGAGAGGGCAGATAGATAATCGCAGAGAGTTGCAGATATAGTTCCAGAGTCCGCAGACAGAGAGCCACAGTAGAAATAAATAGTGAAATCAATGTTTTAGTTGAATAATTGTTCAAGTAGTGTTTTAAATTAATTAGCAAAATTAGTTTAATACATTTTTACTACAATAGATATAATTATAAACGTAAGAATTTTTTGTGTTACTGAAGTATACACTCCTTGAACGTAAATAATTGTGTAGAGTGGGAGAAGGGTATTTCGGCTTTCTCCGAATCGTTAATTTCATTTATTTGAAATCCTTCGGCACACTTTCGAACTTAGTTCACTGTAATGCATCTACTGTCTGGAGTCTGTTTGTTGTTCAAAATTGTTTTTTCCATTAACCAGCTGTCGTCTCCCTTCGAACGACAGCCCTCAGAAGTTGAAACTTGTGCTAGCCAAGGATTAATGAGGTCTTACATTCAAACGTGCGATTCCTAGCACTTGACTGTGCTACCGAAAAATGCTTCTTGCTTTGCCGCGGGTGGCGCTGAAACTGAGTTATTGTGAGTCGTCGCGGCTCATTTGTAAAGGGGGTTAATGATGATCATTATTTGATGGAACAAGACGACTCTAATGTTGTCTGACCTATCCTAGCACTGATGAGAGGTAAGAACATTGAAACATGTATGTAGGTAGATGATCATTTCCAACTAGAAATAGCATTAGCACTTACAATAGTATTCTCTTTGAGAAGCATTGCACAAATGGATGATAGATGCAATTCAATGTCCGTAAGGGGAAGTAGTTGTTTTTTGTCTGATTTTTGCCTAAAATGTTCCACTTAGTGTAAATGTGTGGAAAGAAGGTTATTCTCCGTCCGGCACACATTTGTTTCAATGTAAATAATATAGATAAAATAAAATAATTCGATATAATAATAACATTTACTCGTAAACACACAGAGAGTGTACCCAAAAACATAGCCTGTGCTGGTGGAGGACGGCGATTATTATTATTTGACGTGGCGCTCTGGAGCGACTTACTGATGTTTTTAATGGTGTATTCACTTTTCAGCAGTAGGAAAACCCGGAAACCCTACATCACCACCTCGAGTGATCTGCGCGCACTTCAAGCTAGCACCAGACGTTGAGATTGGCATTTAGGCCACTCACATCACACTTGATTAACAACAAGGCATGTGGCCACCTAAAGAGACCCATGCACTTAAGAAAAAAGCTATATTTATTTTATTTATTGTTCAGCAGATTCGATTTACAGGACAATACCAAACTAAATTAAATTATTTAAGACAAAATATATGATTACAAGTAAGAATAAAATATTTATCAGTCACCATTAGTACATGCCCCACCCGGAAAAATCAAATTAGAGGTGAAAAAATATAACAACAAAATATAGATGATACAGAAATATTACTAAAAATTACTAATTTTGTAAGAATTTCAAGTGAATCATAAAAAATAACAGTATTGGTATAGATTTGAAAAGTAACAAAAATTGAAGATTTTTGAAGAATATTTGTTTGTGCTCTAGAAAATCTGAGAGTCATAGTCTGATGTTAATACTAGGCAAGTTAGTAGATAGTGTTTTTTTTTAAACTTAACAGAATCATCCTAGCAGAAACTTCCTTTGTACATTTTCAATATTTATTTTGTGACAAGCACTCAAAGGATTCCAAACTATACTGGCATACACCAACTTGGATCTCACAAATATATGATGTAAAGACTAAGTAGGGTATTTACATTAATAAAATTTTATGTCTCTGATGTGTTTGTTCTTCAAAATATTTTAGACACACGCTACATAAAATACCAAAAGGAATGAAAATCATAGTAAAAACCTAGGTTCAAAATAATTTTAATTTTGCTAGAAGCGTTATTGAAAATTTGAATTGCATTTATAAAGTGATCCATACTTGATAGAAGCTTTTCACTGGATTACCACCACCGTGTACCGTAAAATTTAACTTTTCATGGAATAAGTGAAATGATATTATGGATTAATTCATTGAAAGTATCTGCCAAGTTTGATAGTTTTATCTAGATTACTTCATACTATAGGAGTGTATGACCTTATGTTTGTCTGCTTGCATCTTTGATTTTATTATTTTTATAACAATGTTACTAATACAGAATTCTCTAAGCAATTTGTATCCAAATAAGTCAGTGGATAAGAATATCATTGAAAGAGTTTGGTGTGATGGAAAGGTAAGTACAATAGACATGTTTCTCAGGACTCTGATATGAACATCATTCCTTTGTACAATTTTCATTAATAAGTATTTTGGAAGTTCTCTTTACAGAATTTTGTTGGTGTTAATGAGACAAGATTCAAGATAAGGAACAAGTTTCATTGAACTGATCATTGTCAGGCTTTTAATATATTTATCCCAAAGCTATTTGATTAATTTGTTAGAACCTCATTTCAATCAATCTATGTTTTTAGTTAAATTTCTGAGTGTTGTTCTGGAAAGTCAGTAGCTGAAGCACTATTATAGACACTTTTTTATTGGAAGCCAAGTCACATATATGTGGCATTTTTTATCTAAGAAAAATAGACTATGACGTAATGTTGATATACCCTTCTCTCCAATAATAAGGTAAGATATCCTTTGCAGTTATTCTTCACAGTCTTTGTTGGTAAAGGGAAGCAGCGACTAATTGAATATGCCCCTTGATCAGCTTGAAATAAAAGTAAAAAAATACTATGTTTCTGATTGACTTGTGTTTTTAAATATTTCGAAATGAGATGATTGACATTGAACACGATTTTAATTGATGAATTTGACATGACATATAACTCATAGCGTATTTAACTGAAATGCTCGCATTCGATGTAGAAGCGCATTGAGCGCTGCTCTGATTTGGTATAGAATTCTTGATTATATACATGCAAAAAATGCGAATTTATTCAGCACAACTATCACTGGCATGAGGCACATGTAAAGTGACAAGCGCATTCGATTGGACCGATCAAATTATCAAAAAGCAGCCGTGTTCGCACCGTCCACATAGTACGGTGCAGAAATATTCGAATTCGTAGCGAGCGATGATTGCCAGTCGAACATAGATTTTGCTCTAACCTCGGGTAATACATGCCAAGTCGAACAAGAATATTATTGGTACTGTACCAGTGCATATCCAGCCGAACACACAAGCTCTGTAAAGGTTGGAATAAATGCACATTAGTGCAGCCAGTCGAATACACTAATAGAGTAGTGGTATATAACATTTGCTCAGACAACACAAACAGCATCAAAAATAAGTAAAATTAGCTTTGCTCACCTAGCCTCTCTTGGCATAACGATCTGTTATTCTCCATTTGCCTACTGCCTAAGAATCCCTTAATAGTAATTTCAATACATTTTGGGATTTGTTATTTCCTCAATCTGGATATTCATATAATTTTTGTAACACTCTATTTTTGTTTACATTATTTATTATTATTCAGATTATTCTTCTTCTTTTAAATTTTGCACTGCCACTGTGCCACTTGCCACTGAAGTGTTCTGTGTTCTAATCAGATCAGGATCAGACTCGCATAGAGCAAACTTACCATCCTTGGGTTATTAGAAAATCGAAGGACGGTTTTCTGTGTCAATTCAGAATTCAAAAGTCTCAAAAACTGATTTTTTTTTCTAGGAATTTCAACGCCTAAAATTGCTCTTCGATTCGAACTTAATCGGGTCGATTCTGTTTCTTATCAACAAACTTATGTCATCATAGCAAGAAAACTTTCACTGAGAAACAAACCGATTCGAATATGGACCATCTGTGTATCTTCAAACTCCATTCGGGGTCGCCGCGGAGAATATATATTCTTTACTGTGTCTACATTTTGAATTGTGTACGACAAACTCCGGGAAAACAAACATTGGGCATGAGATCTCGTGTTAATAAATTGTTGATTATTTCTTTCCCAGAAATCAATAGTGCCAGAAATTAGCTAAAGCATGGGGAATTAGACTAAAATATATGTGTGTTTGCAGCGAATACTTTATTTTGGATGATTTCATACCTGGTAGGATATATTTTGTTTAAAATAATTGGCGTGAATCTATCTAGTTATTTTCTAGACACGAGAAGCAAAACATTTAAATGACTGATGAAAGGGGTCATTCCATCTCAAAAACTTTCTGGGAGAAAATGGCAACAGGATTTTCTAACTGTGTAATTGTTTAATGATTTTGAATCAAGGATAGACGCTATGCAACAGGTGCAGAAGTTATAGGATTTGGAAAAGTTTGTGTTGAATTATAAATTCTACATTTAAATCACTCTATATATTATAAATTATAGACTGTTATTGTCAGTTGGATGTAAAAATGGAATTGTTGAATTTGTTGATCGATTTGTCATTAAGAATTTTCCAATTCAGTTTTTCTGCATTTTTATATTAAATAAAATTGTTCTTTTACAAGTACTCCAAGGTGTAGATTTCTTTGGTATATCTGCTTGATTCACGACCGTTAACAGTTTGATTAGTTCAGTGCATTTCATTGGATGTAGCCAGTTCACTTTCAGTCTCGGAACAGATACAGCAGTAGGGCAGTAACACGGAACCATGCACTTTCAATTATAAATTAGATGAATTTACAGACACATATCTGTTTGAACACCATTTCGTTTGTACAATCTCAGTGCTAATCTTCAAACAGACAATAATATGATGTGTTTTACTGGTGTCGACAGAAATATTGTGAAAACTCTAGAAATATATATTGTGAAAATATTCAGAAGATATTTTAGATAATCTCCAAGCAACACTCACACTCACAAACAACACTCAGAAGTCTTTGAGAGATTTGTGCGACCTAGGGAAAACCTATCTCTCACCTTCTTGAACATATATATGGTGCCATGCACGAGACCAGTGACCCCTCTGAGGTTCATATTGATGATCGGATTGAGAAGCGATTTTCGCGATGTCACCATGGCTCGTACTCGTGGCAATATTGAAATGCAAACATAGTTTTCGCTGACACAGTCTTTAGTGATCCTAGTAATATTGTTAACGGTTTTGATTCATCATTTGAAAGTGTTTACTCAGAGAGCTAGAACCAAAATAGGTATTTTAAACCCCTGATCTATGTAATGTGTAACAACTATAATAAGATTTGTAAATACTGTGACATACAAGTATAAACAAAATTAATGAACTTTTTAGGGTAGCCAAGGTTTGCCTATAAAACTCATTTATATTGTTATTTAAAACATCTGCACATTATTGTAACTATCTGCATAATAAGTTGTCCTTCAAATGGTTCTACTGTTGGACAATAAAGCATTATTATTATTTGATACATGATAATGAAAATCTGGACTGTTAATCTAATTATTTCATATATTGGGTACAGTAACATTTATTTTGTATAGGTAATAAATGAAATAAAAAAGATTTTCAAAATATAGTTCATTTTATTCAAAAATAAATCAATATGAGTAGATGTACTGTGGATTCACAATAATAAATTTCACAATTAACACTCTGATGCTTTCCCAACATTTCAGCACCAATATATATGCACTTAGATAACAAAATGAAATCAAACAAATAAATCTACACAACAAGTATTTTAAAGGAAACAAAGTTGAGACGAAAATTAAACATCTAAAATTCGTTAATTGTCACGTGACTGATGTGACGTTTGCTTTATTTTCCCGTAGTTTTGGAGCGTCACCTGGTGCCATTGGCGACGGCGAATAGTGATTCAACAAAATAATTCAACGTGGCTGATGATTCTGATTTATCAGCAACGAACTTCATGATCAAAAATAGAAGGAAACAAGTTTAGGTTAGGTTTTAGGTTATAAAAAATAAAAACTTGCTGCATGGTGCATGTTTTGTATTTTCTATAAAAGTTACTGGCAATTTGTACTCTTGCCTTTCAGTCCTTTTAGTCGAGTCTAAACTCTAGACTAGTCTGATATTTTGATGAGTGAGTAATCCCTTATTAAAAATTTCAAATGGCCAGCTGTTTTTGTTTGAAATAACACTTTTTTAATCCACCATGGCTGATATCGAAAATTCTTTAATAGAATATTTGCTGATTACAAAGCAACCATCAGGAGATGATGATGAAAAACTGGAAAACGGCAGGGAAATCTGGGACATAGGTGGTTGTGTGACATGCGAGGATAATTGGAAGATATTTTTTGATCAGTCATTTGAAAGTGGCTTACTGAAAGTTCATTTTAGCCTACTGTCTGAAGATGAGCGTATTAGAATTTTCAAGTTCGGGATATCCTGCATTATATGTTTTGTGCAGTGCAATTTCACAGGGCCAGATGTAGATCAATCAATAGAAGACTTTCTCAACAAAGACATTTTCAATACTGTATCTTTTCCTAAATTTCTATCTGTCAACAATGAAGAAATAAACAATAATACAAAGTTTCCATCATTACTGGTGGTATCTAAACTGATTTTTGAATGGTGTGCTGTTCATAACAATATCAACAATTGGTGGTACTGGAGATCAATTTTAATACACCAGGAAATTTTGGAAGAATTGAGTCCAACTCTACTGTCAGATGCTGATCGCCTGTATAAACATTTTCAAGTTGATCCGAACTTGAGTGGTAATTATTGTAAATATATTTGACTTCCTGTTAACTTATGTGGCATTGTTTCTAGGAAATGTCAGAGCGTCGCTTGATGTAGAAGTTGCTCAGTTATATTTACTGTTTAGACATGTCTCTAAAGCCAAAGAGCATATTAGGTCAGCTAGTGTCTTACTTGGAGTACACTATGAATTAATAGGTGTACTAGGTAAGCGTACAAGATATCAAGAGAAAGATCTAGCCCAATTATCTCTGAAAGTTACTCTGGAAAAATTTGATGAAGAGGATAGATCGGAAGGTGAAGAATCCAATGTGCCCAAAGATATACCTTTAAATGATGATACTCGCCTAGATTCAATAGAATTTGCAGATGGGGACGATGAAAAAATCAAAATAGCAAATACAGAGCAAAAACTTTTCATAACAATTGTTCAGGAAATGTTAATTGCTAAACCTCAGGATGAGTTACAAACAGAAGAGCTGCAACCATTTGTAGATATGATCCTAAAGCAACAAAACACTTATACAGTTAGGGTGGTTGCATTGTTGTTGAGGTGCAAACTGGACAGTAAAAGTAGGAGAACGGTTGAAAGATCCTTGGGTCAGTGTGAAGAAATAATAAACAGCTTGGGAAAGGAAGACCCCCCTTTGTTGAATAGGATAGCGGATGTATTTGGAACTGGAATGCCACCTATATGGAAAGTTGAAAAGCAATATGCAGATTTATTATTAAATATGGGACTTGTCAAAAATGCTCTTGATATATACTTGAAAATAAAACTCTGGGAAGAAGTCATAGTATGCTACACAATTCTGAAGTTGCGGCACAAGGCTGCCGAAATTATTCAGGAACAACTGAAGGAAAAACCCACTGTCAAACTCTGGTGTCTTTTAGGTAGGCTATACACAATTTGACAACAATATTTACTAATTGTTCTTTTATCAATGAATATCGGAAAAATGGATAATGGTTCCATCATTTTATGAAATGTGGTCACAGGTCAGTTTCAAGTCTTGTGTGAGCTAAACTCTGATAGAATTATCCGAGAAATATAATAGACTGAAGCAGAATTTTGTTATTATGTCAATAGTGTTACCTGAAAAAGTATTATTGAAATAAATGTAATTTATTCTCAACAGTATCCAGATAGAAGGCATCCAGATGAAAGATCATGTTTGTTCATTGAGATTATGGTGAAGAAATAAGAATTGCCCCATCTTGAAAAAAAAAATACTTTTTCCAAGAAAAAGTATTGAAATAAACCATTGGGAGCCTTTGTTGGTGCTTTTTATGGATCGATAATATACAGGGTGTTCCTTTTAAAATCCAGAACATTTTGCACATTTTTATGTGGGGCAAACTATTTTTCGCACCCTGTATATCAATTTTAGATAATATATCGTTTGAGAGAGTCACCAATGTACAGTATTTGACCAAAAATTAATTACTTATTTCTCATGTAAAAACCGATTACTTATAAAAAGTACAGGTTACTATTTGATGAACAAAATTGGGACCCGCCCAGAGAAAACTGAACACCCTGTGTAAGTGCCATCATATTCATTTTATAGAGCTCAGAAAATAGTATTTGATTAAATTATCCATCTATCTGTTACCATAATGGAGATATGAAAGACCGCGCCCTTGTTGCAGGACCCTGTATATGTCCAACTTTGTATCTCGGAATTCTGAGTTACTAACTCGGAATTTTATAATTTCGATTTTGTATCTCGGAATTCCGGGATTCTCGGAATTCCGAATTGGTAACACGGAATTACATATTTCAGACTCCGTATCTCGGAATTCTGAGTTACACACTCGTTGGTATCTCGTGATTCCAACTTGGTAACAGGGAATTCCGACCAGGTATCTCGTAATTCCGACGTGGCATCTCGGAATTCCGACTTGGAATCTCGGAATTCTGACCTAGTATCTCGGAGTTCTGAGTTAATAACTCGGAATTTTATAATTTCGACTTAGTATCTTAAAATTCCGACTTGATATATCGGAATTCCATAATTCCGACTTGGTATCTCGGAATTCCTACTTGGTATCTCGGAATTCCGACTTGGTATCTCGGAATTCCATAATTCTGACTTCGTATCACGGAATTCTCAGTTACTAATTCGGAATTTTATAATTCCGACTTGGTATCTTGGAATTCCGACTAACTCGTAATGTTATAATTCTGAATTGGTAGGTATGTTGAAATTTCGACTTGATAATTCCGAGATACCAAGTCGGAATAATTATAAAATTCTAAATCAGTAAGTCCAAATTCTGAAATTATGGAGTTTGGAGATTTCTAGCCCGAATTATAAAATTAGTTAGTAAATAGAATTCCGAGTTACCAATTCGGATCGACGAATCGGTTTATTTAAGTCGGTCTAGTAAAATAATACTTATTTCATAAATTCCTCGTGTGTAGTGAGCACAAGAACATTTTTGATTGAATATTATCTTGCTTTCTTGGTTATGTTTTGCATTTATTTTGAAGGGTTTTTATGTATAAAGCATGTGAATGATCGATGAAATGGTAAATTATAACTAGTTCACTGATGATTTTTCTTTAAAACAGTGTACTCAGTACAAGTATAATATTTAATTGTATTTTCAAATATTTCAATTTATCTAAACATGCTAAAATCGGAACGCATGCTTTTCGGGCGAGGTTAGAGTAGCTTCTCGCATGCAAAAGCTCATCAACAAGTAATCATCGTTTGATTTTTGGAAATGAATATTTTCTTCGGTGAAAAATATCGGTTATCGTTTGGTGATCTGGTAGGAACTTGGGGCCCCCTATCGATCGCGGGGCCCTGGGCAAATATATGATGCCTGGCATTATACAGATCGCCCAACTTTGTGATACAATTTGCTACATTCTACACATTTCATGATTGAGGCTCGCTCGTATTCTTGCCTTATCTTTTCTCATGTCATCTGACATCACTTAAGGAACATCGAAAAATGGGTTGACATCAAAACCAAACTTTTAGTCGAAATAAACTGCGCGACAGATGAAATATTGAATATGTCTATTTGTATTGCAGGAGACGCGACGGATGATTTGACCTGTTATGAAAAAGCTTGGGAAATTTCGAAACGCCGAAGTCATCGCGCCCAGCGGCACTGGGGTAACTACTTGTACAACAGAAAGCAGTATGAAGAATGCATTCCGCACTTTGAAAAGTCCGTCAGCATAAATCCTCTGCAGTCCACTGTTTGGTTTCGTCTCGGATATGCGGCTCTGCAAAAAGAAAACTGGCAAACAGCCGCCACCGCCTACAGACGATACACTTACCTGGAGCCTGATGGATTCGAGGCATGGAACAATCTTGCGCAAGCCTACATCAAAATAGGGAACAAGCGCAACGCTCATCAGGCGATTCTGGAAGCATTAAAATACAATTTCGAAAACTGGAAAGTATGGGAAAATCTACTGGTGGTTAGCTGTGATATTTCAAATTTTTCGGACGTGATCAGAGCTTATCACAGACTGCTGGACCTTAAAGAGAAGTATCTGAATATCGAAGTGTTGAATGTGTTAGTGTATAATGTATGTAATGATGCAAATGATTGCGAAGGACAGCCATCGCAGCGTTTCATCCAGAAAACCAGAGAGCTTTTAGGTCGAGTTACTGCCATTTATCCGGGTGAAGGGTACATCTGGGAGCTGTATGCCAACTTATCTCCAACAGTTTTGTTGCGAGCTCAGAGACTGCAGAGAGCTTACAGAGGTTATACCCAAGGTGCTTGGGATAAAAGCCCTTCAACTTGCCAACAGGTGTTATATGTGTGTATTAAACTGGCCGAAATTGTACTTGAAAGTGAAATTGATCCCAAAGATAGCATTATGAATTCAATTAGATTGAATTTGAGTTCTGCCGTCACAGCTATAAAAAAACAAGATTGGGAGGAGACTCGGGAGCTGGCCACTCAGGTTTCTGGAAATTTAGAAAAGATACTTGATAAAATCAAGATAGAAGGTAGTAATGTTAAGGCTGGTAATACTAATTGAGTATTTTTTATTGTAAATATGTACGTTTAGTATTTTCATTAAAATTTTTATTTCAATCACTTTGTTCTATTTTATTAATTCGTATATAAAGTGAGTTTCAAAAAGTTTGCACTATATGGGAAATCTGTGTAAAGAGGCTACCCTTATTTTCGACGTTATCAATCAAAATAGGTTGTTTACAATTAAAAACAGTATTTAGATTTAAGTCACAGGCACCTACACAACGAATATATTTTTTCTATTTATTTTTATTCTAACGTAGTAAAAGAGTAATAGTGATATTATAAATCAAACGATACAACTGAGCAGAAGGCGCGAAATCTCAAAGGAGCAAATCCATATTAAGCGAAGTGGTCGTGGTGTTGGAGCGTTTGCTTCCGGCCCAGGTTCGATACCCACTTGTACGTAAGCTGTAGGTCTCGGATCTCCCTTGCTCGCACAAGCTCTGCTTTTGAAGGGTTTTCTCCAAAAATCTGGGTGATTCGTAAAATCAAATTTTGTTTACATATACTTATCATTTAACTTATTCAAGGACTTAAGAAATAATGATAATGCAATTTAAATTGGAATTTGAGGTTGAAGTGGAACGTTAAAAATGTATTTATAAAGCGGAAATTTGTAACAATTTAGTGAGTTTTTGATAAAAATGCAAATTTGGACACTTATTATAAAAATGTTTTATACTTATAGGTACACTATAAAATAATTTCATACTTATTTTATAAAGCAATTGTATTTGTCCTTAATAACTGTTTTAATTATGACCTTAAAAATCTCCTATATAACTTGCAAAATTATTTTTTAACGCAGAAATTAAAAGTGTTATACAGAAATAATATAATCATTATACAGCACTTGAAATACAAATTTTAAACCGGTTTTTGAGCGGTTTCTAATGCGTTTTAAAACCAAGTTTTAATTTTATAATATGTTTTGTACCTATTGTAGTAAAACTGCACTAACTAATTTTCCTAATTTATTTCAAACACTATTTACAACAATTATTCACTAAAACATTTACTATTTCAATTTATTTCTACTGTGGCTATCTATCAGTGAACTCTGGAACTGTAACTAACTCTCCTTTCTGACTGTCCCGCTTATATACTCCCAAGCAGTTTCCATTCACAACTCTAGATTATTCAGGAGTATAGAACATTTCATCTAGATGGCTCTTCGAATAGTATCGAACAATCGATTTATTCCAGCTTGTTCTCGGCGATCCGTACGCCAGCAGATATGCAGTTGTAGTTGAACGAGGGTGCATAATTAATTAGATCAGGGCCGGTCTCGGGGCCGGTCTCGAAATCGTTACACTATAAACAATTATAGGACAATGTAATAGAAGCTTTTTTCTACAGACACAAACATGTCGCAGTCAAACTCATTAAGGTGGGCGTCTGATGTCGTGTATTGCGACATTTAATTGTATTGAGAAACGGTAACACATAGAGAGTTGAAATTTGGAAGGTGAACTCAAAAAAGATTGGAGTACAGAGTGATAATATTGAGATTTTTATCATTTTGAATTTTAAGATTATTTTGGTCAGCATTTGAGTAAAATAAGCCAATACTGGCTTCTGTTTTATGTCAATCTGAATATTGATAAAAATAGTGCTATTTTCGATTGAAAACGAATCTTCAGACAATATCGTTTGGGAGATTAATTCAAAGTTAGAAATGGGCTAGGAATAGCCAAATTCGAACATATGGCGCGAAACAGTTCCTACTTTACCAACATTCTTACTCATTTCCTAGTTCGGCAGTTTTCGGATAGAAAGCGCCATTGTATATTTCATTCATTCAGTTTCCTCAATGAGACGGAATGTGATTTTGATAACATCGGTAGGAGGAGCCAGGTCAAGTAAATGAAATAAAGAAAGACGTTGTGTTGTTTGGGATCCCCAAATCAATCATAAGCGTATCATGGAGTGCAATTTGAGGATGCAAAAATAAAAATCAACAATCAATGACGGGGTTTAGAGTTTCAATATATAATACAACGAAACTTCTCCTGGCACATGCGAGGTAATTTTTCTGAACTTCTTGCTCAGGATGCTGTAAGTATATCTCGCAGTTAATTTATTCAATATTTCTGAAAACGCTCACATTTTTTCAAGATTTTATTAAACTTGCCTTGTTTGTTTCTCTGTTCACTTATTTATTGTAAGTTCAGGTGAAATCTTTCAAGTGAGTTTTAACCCACCTATAGTTGCCCGATCATCATGAAATTGGGTAGGTGTTTATGATTCCGATGACAATGTATTTTGAAGGGTAATGCCACCAGAAACATATATTCCTGGAGCTCATCAGATTTTTTGAGTTATGGATTTAGTATTCTAGAGGTGGAAAGAAATTACTTTCTTCATTAAAATTGTTCATGGCTCTACAGGGGAAGCTACAGAAATGTTTGAATGTCTAACGCCAAATATGGAAAATAGTATTTGCTAATGGATTTTTCTTCATTTATAATGCTTTGAAAATTATTGATTGGCTTCGGATATATCAGTTATGGTGTACCTACTTACAGAGTGAGGCAGAAAACTCCTTTTTTTTAATTCGTTTATTGACTTCTCGCCAAAATGTGGTATTTCCGTTGACCTTCTCGAAGCATATTCTATAGTTGAAGCTAACAAACTGTTCTGAATACATTTTACACAGTGAGCAAAAAAAATTTGTTACTTATGGGACATCATATGAGTGGATTGTTTGATAATTCACAGGGAATAAAGGTAAACTTTTGTCTACTCTTACGTGTCACGATACAGAGTGAGCCCAAGAAGACAGATTTTTGAAAACCTATATTTGAACGGAATCATGGGAGAATATTCATTTAATTTCTGTTGAAACGAAAGCAATTTCCCAAAGTGTCTACATATGGTTGGACAAAATAACACTGACTCATTGGAGACTATTATTGGTGGATTTTGTGCTGATTTTTGGATATGACATTCTATAGATGATGATGATCAATTTTTGTGTAACTGGAGAGAAACTGGGTAATTCTAAAAAAACACAGAAAGATTTCGACTAGTAACACGACTTCGTTTGAGTCGAAGATCTAAATTTCATTATGAAAAATATTTAAATATTTCTCATTTGAAACTGAGAGTACTTGACGAAAGGCAATTATTTCAAAATAAATGGTTTCGCGATTCAACTCGCTCATCAGTACAGACTCGGCCACCAGTTGGTTGTATTGCAAAGTATATTCTTGTAGAAAAACTTTGTCAGGCGTTGGATAGACGTGATTCGGTAGTCGTATGGGGCTGTTGAATTATTTCTGTTCGACGTTTGCCGACAATCCTATAGTATAGGAAAATATGCGAAAGGCTGGATTATTTTTATAATCAAATTTCATTTATTGTGAAATAATTGTCTCTCGTCAAGTTCTCTCAGAGAAGATTTATATATTTTTGATGAAACTTAGATCTTCGACTCAAACGAAGTCGTGTTACTGGTCGGAATCATTCTGTGGTTTCTATAGATGGCTCTGCTGCTCACTTTCTTAGTGGGTGCCGGAGTTATCGTAGTAAAGAGTTATTTTCAAAACCTTCTAGAGTGAATCCAATCGTACAATAAATACATTCTTGACACTTTATCTAAAACGCTTAGTTTTTCATTTAACCTTCAAAGAGTGAAAGCAGCTGCAAGCTACCTACCAGGGATTTAAAACTAATAAAAACTTTGTTGACAATGGGAGATTTTCAAAACATTCACTATGAAACAAATATCAAAAACAAAATCCAATAACGTGCCGCTGCCACTGGCGCTCAAGGAATTTATTCCATGATAAAGTATGTTTTCCTTATACTTCTCACGACAACGCAATAAATAGGTGGGCTATTCTCGAATAGTTCGATTTTAATTATCTGCCTAAAAATAGGAGAGAGAAATATATTTCATATGTATTGATGTGAAACAGAAAATCGAAATCGCATACGTACGAACTCGAGAATAGGACACCTGCTGGCATGTTGCCAAGTGCCCCAATACACTAATCTCTAGGCTCATTTTAATTTTTGCCGCTATTTGACCTGATAGTAATGAATATAACAACGTCGACTTCTATTTTCAAAAAAATTTGATTTGGAATAAGTATATAACGAATCATTTCTTCTTGAATAATCTCCAAACCAAATGGTAATTATTAGTCCAAGAGATGTATTAGGTATACGGAATATGTGATATTATTGGCAACAAGGCTCATCGGCTTCCTACTAGCGTTTGTAAAGAGTAGTACCACCCTAGATAATTATCTACGGTGGTAGGAACAGACATTAGTTTTGACTATCATTTCTCATTTACGCGGAGGGAGACTTGGATAAATATTCAACAGAAGGCATGGTGGCTCCTCTGACGGATTAGTTTGTCAAGCCGTATCAAACGGCGACCTTAAGTGACAAAATACTGCTTAATTCCGCATTATGAGATACTTATAAAATATTTCACTTCATAATGCTATTATTTTGATACTTGGGCTATGACTCGTATGTAATTCGAATAAACTTGTTTACTGAACATTTTTTAATTGATGGAATTTTTTTTATTGGACCTTTTAATAAATATAAAGGGTGGGTATAAGCATAAAACCGACAAACTTCGAACACATATTCCTTACCTCATTTCAAGGTGAAAAGTTCCTATCAACGTATATCCTGACATGCACCCCTTCTGAGATACAGGGTGTCAAAAGTCCGAAAAAAAATTTAGATTTTTTTTATTCAAAACTACTGAAGGAAAATAATTGAAACTTGGTACACTGATCTAGGTTTATCAGTGTGATAGTTTGATTTTATCAGTGTTTAATTTCCGTTAAACTGTGGCGTAGGTACGGTATGGGTTCTGGGTCACAGAGGGGTGCACGAAAACGAGGTGGCAGACGAACTTGCCAGAACCGGTTCCTCAACGCCGTTCTGTGGGCCGGAGCCTGTACTAGTCATCGCAAGAGGCCAAACCTCTTCAGCCCTTGACGACTGGGCGGAAGAAGAGCTAGCAAACTTTGAAGGGATAATGGCGGCTGCAGGCAGTCGAAAGACTTTGTGGCCGGCTCCAGCAAGTCAAGGACGGCATGGCTCCTAGGCAGAAACCGCCAAGCACTACGTCTCCTCATAGGAATACTAACAGGGCATAACAAGTTAGGCAGATACCTATCTCTAATAGGTATAGAAGACAACCCCACTTGCCGCAAATGCGAATAGGATGAAGAAACTTCGTCTCACTTCCTCTGCGCCGAGTGCGAGGCGTACGGGAGGATGAGATTTGAAATCTTTGGAGTCGAAAAACTCCAACAAGAGGAACTTATCAACTTGAAATGGACGGATATACTGACCTTCATCAGGAGGTTACGAAGGTTCGAAAAGGAAGCCTAGAAGGAAGAACGTAGATTTGCCTGGCTCTGCGATAGCGGTCTCCCCACAAATTACTTCTACTACTATACTACGGTGGTATATGTTATTGCTATATTTTCCTTCACATTTTAGACAAGTGAATTGATAAATTAGTTTTTGAAATCAGTTAGGCTTATCAATACTGGACCTAAAAGTCATACATTCCATGTGCCTAAATATAAAGTTTTCCGAGATATTTATACGAAAAACTGAAGGTATGTCCTGAGGAAGCATCGGATAAAGATATTTCCCGTGTGCCATATAATCGCAGAATGTTCATTTGTAATAACATATAGGAGTATTTTCATCCTTCTGGATATTTTTGAATGTTGGAAAAATTGAAAATATGGCCACGTACGTGCCTTCTAGCCGTGAATAGTAGAATATCTTGGAAGTCGTTTGCGAAATAGATACAATTGTTGTTCATGTGCTACCCGATTTAATGTTGAAAAAATTGTTAAATTTGTTATTTTTGTCAACAGGCTGCACCTTTCGCGCAACCCACAGCTTGTGCGAGCGTCTTGCATCCTTTGATTACGTTCAAGGTTAATAGGCTATTATAACTACTTGTACGCCTTTACAAAATTCACTCGTCAATAAACTGAAAAAGCACCGCTTCTAAATAATATTTTGCAACAACTGACTCCTCATCGTCTCACTAACTAATGGTCCCATTTCCATCCATGCGTCACCCAATGATTACCCAATAGTATTCGTCATACTGTCGAAGAATCTTCCGTAAAACATTGTTGGTATGTCAGCACATTATTTGAAGTGGAAAACGTCTAATGAATGCATGTTGAATATTTCTATACAAACATGTAAATTTGTATTCTTGCTCGGCAATAAATACTGTAAAAGTACTTTTATAATTCTTAAGGCATTTATCCAACAAAAACAACTGCTTCCCTGGCTAATACCTTGACAGATATTAAACATGTACTAGACATAAAGTGCAAGGGTCCTTGAGGACAAAGAACAACTTTACCAATGCTCTTAATAAAGATGAATAGTAGAACTTTGATTCAAACAGCACACAATGTCTCACAACTTGCCGCAAGGTCCGTTTGGCTTTCAGATTTTCAAGTTCTCCAGTTATAATATTCTATTATATTCTCATAATTTACTAGTCATTTAGATTTTTTGCAGTTTTTTGACGGTGATTAAAAAAAATTAAAGTTGAGTCCAATCAATAACTTTAGACATAAGAATCATTTTCACATTCACACAACTTCTTAAAAAAGCAATACTTCTGCACATATAAAGAGATGTGTTAAATATTTGAAAAATAAAATGACCGGAATGAAAAACATAACATTAAAGCCATTTATTTACAAGACAGCTAGTTTTACATAAATTTAGATTGATATCTAAATAGGTTTGAAGTTATGTAACAACAGATCACCATAAAATCACAGCACATCAATAGTTTCAGAAATTTATCAAGTATCTTTAACCAAACTTGAAAAAACAAACAGCATACATTATCTTGAGATCATATTCATAAAACAATATCATGGAAAACTTTCCAAATTATTCAGAATTTTTTAAACAAAAAAAGAAACTTATAGTCAAGAATTTATGACTTCTAATAATTGCCTGAACTCTGCATCAGTCTGTGTCTCGGTATGCATCATATCTTTCAGGTTGCCGTGATTTTTCTTTCCATGTGACATCATCGTCTGGCTCTCCACAGACCTCAACATATCATCAAACACTGTCTGTGTCTGAGTATCAATAAATCCAAAATCATTCAATATATCATCACAAGTTTGTGTATACATATTGCTCATATAGTCACAGCTAAACATTTCGTCTTCAAACATAAAATCAGTTTGAGTCTCCATATGACAATTATCAAACTCAAAACTGTCTATGTTAGCATCAAGAGTATTGGCTAACAAATCCGAAGTATCCGTTTTGATAGAATCATGAGTCATTGTGGAAGTTGAAAAAATGTTTGATCTATCATAAGTCTGTGTGCTTGAATTGTTCACTTCAGTTTTATCTTCCATATCAAAATTTGCATGTGATGATGTATTGCAGGAGAAATTCTTGGATTCCTTAATATCAGTTTGAGTGTCGGAGCTTTTCTGGTTAAGTGAAGTACAAAGATCATTTTTCTGAGTGGAAATAATAAAATCACCCACAGTTTGAGTTTCTACAGTGAGGTAGTTGCTCAAGGAACCGGTTTGGGTTTGCTGTGAATTAAAAGGAGACATCATATTTCTAGTGACCTGTGTCATTTTACTCTTTAACTTTGGTTGACTGTGAAAAGTTTGGCTTTCCTGACTAAACACTGTTTTGTTGAGACTAGGAATAAATAATAAACTAACTGTGTTTTTGGGTAAGATTGGACGATACTGATTCGAGGCTGGCACACTAATTTCACTCTTTGAAGTCAATGTCTTGAATTTGTACTCACATTTGTTGAGTATGTTATGTTTCTTACGTCTGCCATGTGTTTTCAAAGTTTCATAACAAGCATACGTCGACTGGCAATCACAGCAGGTGAAATGTACACCGCAATAATCCTCATGAAGTTTTAGATGGTTTTCACAAGAAAAACTTTTTTGACACAAGGTACACGAGAAGGTCTTAGGTGAATGAATCTTCATATAGTGCTGTCGAAGTTGTTTTAAATTTTTGAAACTTTTCATAGAATTATAAGCACACTCTAATTCAGGACAGTAATATTGTTTTACACATAAATCCAACTCAACTGATGTAGACTTTTTGTGAGTTTTAGCTAAATGAAGAGAGAAATTCGACTCTGAAGTGAAAACGCTCTGGCAACCCTCTTCAGTACACCTGACCGTATTGTTCACTTTGCATTCTTCCACTGTGGGGTAGATTTTTTTGATGTCAATAGATATATTGGGATTGGTTGACACATCCATTTCTGAAAATAATGAGTTATACATATAATAAGCGTTATCCTAGGATTTATTACCTATCAAAATCCGATGATACAGTTTACTCCATTTAATAGCTTATTTAGTTGCAAAAATTCAAAATTGTTTGAACGATAAACAAAAAATTTGACAGATGACGAATGCATTTAAAATTTGAGAATGTCATTTGTCTTGTTCACACTGTTCACAGACCAAGGTGGTCTGAGGTCTGAGACCGAGCCGCAGGGGCAGAAGCACCCAGTGTCGCATGTTACTCCTGAACTGAACCTGAAGTGAACCGCACCTGACTTGATAAATGGGGTTTAATTGGAATCAGATCACTTCAGGAGCTACCCGGAGTTACTCAGAGCTACTCCTTGTAGCAATTGGAAAGTGGCTCTTGTATAGAATTCTATAGTCGACTGTTATGTCTCTTTCTCTCCCATGAATTGAACTATATTGTCATCTCACTTATTCTGTCGACTACAGAATTCTTTGGTACACCGAATCCTACCCCTGAACTGAACCAGAAGTGAACCGCACCTGACTTTAACTGGAACACGATTTATCGTGATCTGTCAGGTCACTTCAGGAGCTACCCGGAGTTATTCAAAGCTACTATATGTATGTTTGTCTCTTTTATTCGTTCTCAAATTTTAGGCGAATAATTCAAGAATCGAGACCCTGAGGCCTGTGGTCTTGTTCCTCTATGTTCGTTTGATAGGAAGAGCTGATTGACAGTGTTCGGACTTACACTGCACACTGTATGTTGTTGAAAACCAAAAAGTAAAAAATTATCATCTATAAAATTGTAAATAACCATTCCTAAGATGTATCCATATTATACAGATCCGATAGTAAGACATACCTATTTTGATTTATTGAGAATAAAAGGATGCGATGTTCATAAGATCAGCCCCCGGACTCCGATGATTAGAAATGTTTTATAGAATTGAAATGTGACGTCATATTCGAAATATCGGTACTATGCTTCCCATTTCTAACGTTTGAATATGACGTCACATTCTCGACACATTTCGATGCTATGAAACATTTCTAATCATCAGAGTCCCAATGCAGACAGAATCATCTGAGGATAAAAGGCAAACTTCAGTCGCTATTTTTCATTTGTCAAGATGACATCTTAGTTGGTATTTATGTTGAAAAGGGAAACATCCTCAAATGACTATTGAAAAATAATTATTTTTATTGTACCTTTTTTCCTTTTTAGAAGAAATCATATTTTTTAGTAATATTATCTATAAGGGTGAGTTTCCCACATCGTTTTTGCTTTTCGCTTCACGTATTCTGATTGGCTAATTTCCAACGCAATTCACCAATCACAATATGAGACGCGCAACGCAAAAATCAAAAAAAGCATCAATGGGCGTACTCACTCTCATTCTCCGCTGGACTCTGTTCAAATACCACAGAATAACTGCTAACTGCCTAGTGACCAAAAGGAACTGTCATAAGAAGCATATCTTCCGTCAGTTTTTATCATATTATAATTTAAAGTCTAGTTCATACCCTCGCGAACTTCGCAATTTTTCTGCGAATAAAATGGCTGCTGACATGGTTCTGCATCAACGATTGGTCCGGCATGACTGGGAGCCACTTTATTCGCAGAAAAATTGCGAAATTCGCGAGGGTATGAACTAGACTTTAGCGATCGACAGCCGGTAAACGCTTTTAAATCAATGGATGTCAATTGTCAATAGTAATGTCAATGTCATGTCATAGACGTTATGATCATGGCATGGAAATCATGTGTCATCAATGTCTTGTGAATCTGAATAATGTCATATTCGTGTAGATCGAATGTGTTGTGATTTATTTACTACTACTAGTGATACGATGTAATTGTTGATTTAACGTGTTTTATTACGGGATTTGTTTATTGAAATTAGTGCAGTACCATGAAAAAATCGTTACTCTCCAACACCAGATATGAAAAACTACCATACGATGACTTATTTATACACTGCAGGGTGAGGACATTTCATTCAAAAATTATTGTAATATCAAAAAACAATATTGCCTGTTTTCACTTCGTTTATGTGCTTTCAGTTATTGATGAAAGGAATAATTAATCAGCTGAAACAGTTTTATTTACATTTAGATTAACAAAGCATTTGAATGTTCAGAAATAATTCAAAGGTTCTATCAGAATGGTTAATAAATAATAAGCTTATCGATTATTATTAGAGAATCGTGAATTTTCAATAGCGTATGGAAAAGGAACAATATATTTCATTTCACACATCAATTGACTAAATTCCATTGAAACCTGATTGTATTTAATATTACAGTGAGATTTCAAATTATTTTGAAAGACGTATACATTTTATGTATTCAATTTACTTATTGAGTCCTAGTTGCTCTTATCAGTAACTGGTTTAAGGTACTAGTGATTATACTACATTTTTAGACAAAATAATTCAACTTGAAAAAACTGTGAAGTGTTCCACCTTTAGTTAAATTTAGAATTTTATTTTAAAATGTTCTGAAATATGCATTTCCCATATTATTCCAACACTCCTTTGGAAATCAGTAGTACCCACCTAACATTTCTCAACAACAAGGCTCATTTTGCCATGATTTGAATTAGAAATGGTTGAAGTTAGCATTGTCCAGAATCCAGAAGGGAAATGTTTGATTACCTTTTCATTAAATACACACACTTGCATTATCGAATATTTTGTGTAAGCATGATAAAAATCCAAATAGATGTAGATATCGTTTCTGGTCTTTCTCAAGATTTGTCAGGTCACCTAGAGAAAATATTTTGAAGTTTTACTGCTGTGTTCTTTTTGTACACTTCCTCTGTAAACATATTGAAATATTGGTTTACTCCTTTATATGATCTAGTTGAGCACAGTTAAGAAATGATGAATAAAGACTTTACAAATGGATATGAAATCCTTAGACTTCCGCACGGCACCACGGTACAATTTTGATAAAGGTAATTTTATTGGGCTCTGCCTTAAAATAAAGAAAAGTGACTCGACCTATGTAGTTTATTCTCCTGAACACGAATCCGAAGAAAATTTGAGGGGATCTCTGAATCTTGAAAATGGTCCATTTTTTCGATAAAAAATCTACAAAATGCCTTGTTTTTAACTACACTTTATCTTTTTAGAAGCTAATCTACCTAATTTGACAATAACAATTACCAAAAACAAATATAACCTACTTTTTTTTAGTTATTTTCATTGTCACGGTAGGTTGGTCACTTGGAATCTGCGCGCCCGACTATTCAAATTTAAATATGAGCCAAAATTTACCTCCCATTGATATAAATATATGTTTTTATTTTCAAAATTGTTATTAATCTTAACAATGACGAAAATTGAACAATTAACGTGTACATTGAGGGGGAAATGAATATTTGCTCATATTTTAATTTGAATAGTCGGCTCCATATTACAAGTGACCAACCTAACGTGACAATGAAAAAAAAACTCAGAAAAAGGAGGTTATGTTCGTGATTATAACAAGTCGAATTTTTGTGTAAAATGGTTGTTTTTGGTGCTTATAATTGAATTGAAATCAGATAAATTAGTTTCTAAAATAAGAGTTGTCAAGCTTTAAACAGCATTTTTTGTGATTTTTCATCGAAAAACTTGTGTTTGAAAATGGGCCATCTTCAAGATTCAGAAGGGCATAACTCGAAAAGTTGTCGAGACCCGCTCGCTTTTCTTCCGGATTTCTGTTCTGGAGAAAAAACTACGTAAATTATGTAACTTTTTTTACATATTAAGGCAGGATCCCGATAAACATACCATTACCCAATTTGTTAATTTTTTTATTTATTTTTCGAGTTTGCAAATTTCACAATTCTACGTAAAAAATTAGGGAATTTGAAATTTTAAAAAATACAGTGGTCAAAGATAAAAAAATTTGCATTTTATTGTAGTCAAATTCAACCATATTTTTAAAACCAATTACTGGCTTGAACTCCACTAAGTCGCCAAATATTGTCATACACTATGCTTTCTATTCTTACTTACTCAAATTTACTTATTATTCTTCGCAGAGCGAGCAGAGATACAACTGATTAAGTAGAAGACCCGACTTTGATCTCGACCGACGGTTATTTTATATTTTTCTCAAAGATAATAACAGTAATGATAAAAATTGAGTTTTTATTACCCAACAGAACAAGTTGTTTTCATGAGTATTAATTACGAAAAGAAAAATAGTTGGCCTAAAAGTAAGAAGAGAAAAAATTCAGAGAAAACAAACAAACGGGTGTTTTCTTACTAACTAATAATGTTGTAGTAAAAAAGCACTTTTATAATTCGCGAATTTATTTACACTCTAAACCATAACTTTTATATTACTATCGCGGTCTATTTGCGAACTCTCAATTTAATTATATCTGCAACGCCTGCCATCTGATGTTGAACGTCTTATTTATCGGCAAGTAGATTCCTTTTACCATTCTCGAACTGTCGAGAGTATATGGTGACTCGTTTAGATGGCTCCCGTACATTCTCGATGCAGATTGAATGATGCGTCATAGGTGTACCGTTAACAAGCAGATATGAGATCATCCGAGTAGGCTGGGCGTGAATACCGACGCGGCCAGGTCCGGCTTTAAGATTGTTACTTTGGCTCCTTCTCAAAGACGTTTCGACCCGAAATGTCAGTGTGTCGATACCTGCAAGATTTTCCAAATCTGCACCTTGAAGATCGTTGGAAGTAGCACTTCACAGTCTTCACGTTGGATCGAGGAAGATGATTACTGAATATCATCTTCAACATGCTTCTTATAACTCTCCAGTCCAGGGCATCAATCCGACAGGACAATTTTGGGATTGTCAGGTCCATACGATTCTGGTCCAGCATCGTGTCTCTTAGTCTGGTTAGGCTGTTCCAGACTACTTCATGGGACGATTTATCTCGAGAATGCTTCTTGGTAACCAGAAAGTAGATGTTTGTCTGGCCTCTCCAACTTCTGGGTTCTGTTCCCGTAGTTCCTAGAGTCGACCGAACTAGGAGAATACTACGGCGATGCCTCTGGACATTTGGAGAACTTCTGCTACACAGTGAGCTAAGGCGTAATCGGCAGGCACCTTGAAAATGTCTCGAAAATTACTCGTGTAGAACTTTCTGTCCGTTTGAGTACAGGGGCATGAACATCTTGAACGTCTGAACGTCATTTTATCCTGCGGTGGTCTGAGGGCGCGGACTTGATCGTGGTTTCCGGCGTAAAGGGACATTCTGTTGAAATGAACGACCCTGGGATTCCTTCGAGGTGGCTTATATATCCGGTAGACGAGATCGTTCATTCTCTTCATGATCTTGTACGGACTTTCCCACTAATATTACCCACATTATAGCTATCATTGAAATTTTGCATAATATGTGAAAAGTTAAAACCTAATTTTCAACATTTCGCAACAATCGACACGACTTTTTTGGGTGATTTTCAAATTATGCGGTAGCCAACGCGAACAAATCTCTAGGACGGCCAAATGTTCATGCAATATTGAATGTAAGCGAGTGGAACTAATGCCCAAGTATGCCTCAATCTTATGGTATGTCACAGAGCATCGATGTTTTCTGGTACAACAGCCGGTTTTGGATGACCTTCACGAAATTCGTCTCGTAGCAAACTGCGACCACGATTGAATTCTGAAAACCAGCGGAACACGACTCAAGATGGTGCTTCAGTACCACAAGTCGAAGCGAGTTGATCGGCACACTGCTCTTGGTTTAATCCATATCGGCAGTCGTAGAAAATCATTGCACAAAAATGTTCACGATTGAACTCCATTTTTTGACCAAGATGAATATTTTTAGACTACGGCGGGGTATTTTATTTTAATTAAAAAAAATTATGTCTATAATAGTCTACTTTCAAAATTCTTGATATGTGGGACAAATTCTCAGTAATTTTGTATGCCTTCAGGTTTCAGGCATAAACGGCGCCGGATTGGGGATTTTTTCTTACCGAGGTCAATTTGGCCTCCGACCCAATGTGTACGCAATAAGTACGAGACTATGTACTAGCAATGCCATGTAGATTAGCAGATTATTTTAGCATTTCCTTCTCCCCTTCAATATTATTGCCTATCACCCACTTGAAAGTTATGATTTTTTGCCAAAAAGGACATGTGCAGATAAATTCTTAAAAAAGTAGTGTCGTCACGATAATGGCATTCAAGAAGAAATAATAAAACCAATCTATAGACAGATGTGCAGATAAATTCTTAAAAAATAGTGTCGTCACGATAATGGCATTCAAGAAGAAATAATAAAATCAATCTATAGACAGATGTGTGATATTTCTGATCCATTTACATGTCCTTCAATTATACAGGGTGCCTGAGAAGAATTTTTTAATTCCGAACTTCTGAATTGAATTTTCTCGTGTTTTTCGAATGAAACACCTCATAAATTTTTCAACTATATTGTTTTTGTAAAATTGTTTTTTCCGTTAACCTGCTGTCATCCCCCTACGAACGACAGCCCTCAGAAGTCAAAACTTGTGCGAGCCAAGGATTAACGAGGTCTTTACCTTCAAACGTGCGATTCCTACAATGATAAATACAAATTATTTTTGTATACATCCCTACGGCTATTTCTAGCTATTTGCTATTTCAATTCTGGAAATTATCAGTTGTTCAGTTTCACTGACACACATTCGTTTGCTGTTTTTCTGTGACTATCTTTAATTAAATTATTTCTCGATATTGGATTGATTTTTTCATAAATTTTCAAATATTCAAAGTCAGCTTTAATGAATTCCAGAAATGAAGAACTTGTTGATATGATTTTTGTATTGAGATTGTCTTGAAGGAATGGTTTTGATGCCAGCGTATTTATATCAGCAGGATCGATGTCAAAAAATTGGTTTTCTTTGATTATGAGTTCTAACGCACTGCCCCGACCTGTCCCGGAAAACTTCCCAGTGCAGGAAACCTTTTAAATTATGTTAAAAACCATTTGTCTCGTCGGTGATGCTTTGCTCACAAGCTTGCTCACTTCTCTGGAATACCGCAGAAAACTTGTCGATCTGCCTTCATTTTATAGATATTTTTGTGAAAGATCATCAATCATTCTACCTAGCTCCGCTTCCATCGAGACTGACCATCGAGCTCAGTCTTCATTCACATCAGCCCTTTATCGCCACTTTGGAGACGAACGATGAAACTTTGGAACAGTGCCTCAAGAACACCAATTTGTTCTTACTCTTCCTCGGCTCGTATTTTCCTTTTCGTAGGAACAAGAAAAAGGAAATAAAAACATGTTAAGCACTTATTTCAGTTTGTTCATTTAATTTGATTTCGATTTTGCATTTGAGTGTCCATAGAGGAAGTTGTATTGGGAGTCAACTACTTGACTAATTGAACTTATGTGTGTAAAGGAATGTAGGTATGTCACAAAAATTGGGCAACTAAAAATTTTCAGAAATAGAAAAAACGGCTAGAAATATCAATAGGGAAAACTATACAAACAATATTCGTATCCTAAACCCAAATGATAAGGTCGAAGAATATTTGAAAAACACGAGAAAATTCAATTCAAAACGTTCCAAATTGATGAATAAGTTTTAATCATTCTGTATAATTTAAGAACAGGAGAATGAATCAGAAATATCACACATCACACATATTTTAGGTATTAATTCCATAATCGATACGCCAGTGATATTTTCGGCATGCATCTGCAGATCAAATTATTGCGACAAAAAAAAAATCACCGAAGGTAGGAGTCAATAAATAATATTATATTGGTGGGTAGAAGTCACTGATATGTTTGAAAAAGTATAATAATATACATAGAATAATCATTTTTAGAATATTATTTTATACTCACGAGAAAATGACTCCCATCACTTTTTAATTTTACATTTTTTGTCAAACATTCGATGAGAAACCACATTATGTTTCTGTTGGTTTCTACTTTGGATCTCACGGCAGAGTGATAAAATGTGTGAGTACTCAGGTTATCAAATGAAAATATTTATTATGAACTTAGCTTTTATGGGTTTATAACCAACATCTCTATATGAAGAAACAACACTATCAAAAACGTGCGAAATGACATTTTATAGAAATGTTTATCCAAGGATATTTTTATATGGGGGGATACTTGCAGTAGCAAGTAATAATACAATGGAGGTACACATCAAAAAGAGGCCTAGGCCCACTATGAATCATGATCCATGTTTACTTTTTCACTAGGATTTGTTGAGTGGCGCATTTCCAATTCTAGAAATTTCATTTAAATAATATTACCACAAAGTGTAAAATATGAGGCAAATATCAGACAGAAAACAACTACTTTCCCTTACGGGCACTGAATAGCATCTACCATCAATTTGTGCAATGTTCCTCAAGTACTAATTATAATAAAATAATCGAATACTATCCCTCATTTGCTTGAAAATGGCCACCTACATACATGCATGTTTCATGGTTCTTGCCTCTCATCTGTGCTAGGAAATATCAGACATAGAATCGTCTTGTCCCATCTTATAAACGATTCAGAAAGCTTTATAATATTCTACGAATGAAGCCGCGACCAACAATAAGTTGGATCACTGAATCATAAAATGGTTTGGCCTTCTTACGTGTACTGAACCAGGTCCAAACAAATTTTGGACACCCGAATTCATGAAATAGTATATTACATAACGAGTGCAGAAAGTGACAATTTTCACACGAGTGGGAAATATTGTGCACAAGGCGCATGCCGAGTACGACAATCCCACGGGTATAGAAATCACTTTCGCACAAGTACTATACACTATTTTTCCCACGACCGCACGATAATTTTACCACATAATATCGATATTTTTGATAGTTGTGCAAGAAAATTGAACAAAAAATCTAACTGAGAACAATTTCAACTAACCATCTATTTTGGATCATTATTTTGAAAAATATTCCATGATAAGATGTAGGTCTAACGATATTAGATATGACCAATAAGCTCAGTAGGTAAAGCGATGCGACTTTTTGAACTTGTAGTCGGTAGTATGCGGGGTTGAATCCCACATGTTCGTTTAATTTTTTTTTAAATTTTGAAGAAGAAAAAGTTATACGTTCAGATTCGATTTTGTTTGTGCTTAGAAATTATAAATTTTATATTGAAAATTACGCATTTGACAGCTTGTCTACACGCGTGCGATTAACTTTCCGCACATGATCGGAATAGTAAAATTTTTCACACAGGTGGGAAATATTGTAGAACGAGGCGTAAGTGCGAAAGGGCTCAAAGGGTTACGAAAAACTGAAAAAAATTAAAGGAAACTTCCATGTTTTCAAATTGCATGCCGATGTAAAGAACTGAAGTTTCAGTAATAAAAACACTCTGGAAAAATTGGCATGCGCCCCTCGTCTGGCCAACGGTGGAAAATTGCGGGAAAACTCTGTAAAAATTTAATACAGGTTTTACGTGATTCCAAACTGCATGCCATTAGAAAGATACGTCATTTGTACAATTAATTAATAGTAGGTGATTACGCATGAACACCAGGATTTCGCAAAACAAAGTCATATAAATTTTCACAGTGTTTTTTGCAACTTTCTTCATTCTATTTTGCGAAATCCTGGTGTGCATGCCAAAATACCTACTATTAATTAATTATACAAATGACGTATATTTCTAATGGCATGCAGTTTGGAATCACGTAAAACCTGTATTAAATTTTTAGTTTTCCCTCAAGACGAGGGGCGCATGCCAATTTTTCCAGAGTGTTTTCGTTATTAAAACTTTAATTATTCACATCGGCATGCAATTTGAAAACACGGAAGTCCCCTTTAATTTTTTTCAGTTTTTCGAACTGTACAGTGTGATATACGTTACTTTCCTACGAGGTCGTAGGAAAAAATTCTCAGCAGTATGTGGGTTGTCGGAAAGTTTAGAGTAAACTATTAGTGTATTGAAAAAAATCAAGACGACTCGGTAAAAGTTCAGAAAGGATGCTGGGGGTAGCTAAATATAGACTTTGTCCATTTAGTTCATAATTCTTCGATATTTCGAAAGCCGTAACCACTAGAGGAAAACTTCAAGGAACAAACTTCTTCAGCTACTGAAGTGACCCAATTCAGAAAATATTTTCAACATTACTGGGTGTTTTATAAAAGCGGAACGACGAGTTTATTTTTTTCTAATAGAACTCCCATTCCGCAAAGTTTTATCTTTACATCGCTCTAAACAAATTGAAATCAGTAGCGGCGTTGACAAGTTATAATTGATAAACCTATTTTTACCACCATCAAAGGGTTTATTTGAATTGTGCATGGTTTATTCATATATTCAATTTTTTTAAATATTTTTGGCATACAGTAGTATCGAGGTCTCACGTACACCTATCCAGTAATTTTGCGACATGTTTCTGTGCACAAATTTGTATGTTGAATATTATAAAATTCAGAAGAAATTCATTAGAAATTTTCAATTGAAACACCCTGCAATTTTCATCATAAATTCATTCCGAAATCTGTCACCTTCCCATCGCTGGAAAGCAAATCAAAATCGGTTAGGGCGTTATCAAGTTGTGAGTTATTTTCTTATTGATTGTTACCACTGTTTCAGGATAATTTCTGAGTCATACTTCTTTCATTCATTTCTAATTATTTTGAAAATATTGTGTGCCAACGGTATAATCAAATTTCTTCATGAACCATTCATGTATTTTTATGATAGGATTATTTACAGGCTCTCCAAGTTCTTGAATTAAAAACAAATAGAATAGGTTTTGAAAAAATTGATCCAAAATACTGCTTATACAGATTTTTTCAGACTATGAAACTTTGTCGATATGCACTTTCATTATTCGTAGAATGGCCGGTAAAACATCGCCACAATCGAATATACATTGAATTTAATTTTGCAAAATTCCCATTACAAACCTGTGCAGTAGTGGAATATTGTTTGTATTGTGAAAGTTGCAAAATAACACATATTTTTTGTTAGGATGTTGTTATTCGAAGTATTCCAAATGATAATGTTGATATAAAAAACGAGTAATGGACGAATTGAAGCAAATTGAAATCTACTATTACAAACTTGTTCGAAATGTCATCCATTCTGATTCATACAAGCTTTAAGTCGTATTTCTAAAATTTTTCTTCGCGTTGAACAACATGATTGGTGTTATACTTAGAAATGCACCACGTGAATTTTTTCTTCATGTCATCAATGTTGGTAGCCGGTATGCGATAAACCATAGATTATACGTGACCCCAAAATAAAGTCCATACTGGTCAAGTCGGGAGATCTCGCTGGCTATTGAATTGGTCCTTCCCGACCTATCAATTTTTGAGGTAAATATTGTTCAAGATGGTCCCGAACTTCTCTATGATAGTGTATTGTTGCACCATCCAATTGTCCAGTTAAGTGGTAGCTTTCACGAAAGGATCACGCACACATCTTATGCAAAAAGTCATTCGGTCAAATTGTCCAAAATTTCAATATGTTGTTGAACTCGGGCTTCTGAACAGAAGTTACCGTGGGCACACAAAGATTCTATGTATAGTATACGAGATACAGAGTGTTGAAGTTATGAAATGTCGCTCTCAGGCTATTATTAACTGTATATTGTTGAAAACAAATGCTTAGAAAACATAATGTTGCACTGCCCAAGTGTAATACTGTGGTGTAGATAAAAAAACCTAGTTAAAATCCTGTGTTATTACCACCCATAATGTTCAGTTAATAATGGCCCGATAGCGACATTTCACAACTTTAACACTCTGTATCTCGTAAACCATACATAGAATTTTTGCGTGCCTATGGTAACTTCTGCTCAGAAGCCCGAGTTTGACAACACATTGAAATTTTGGACAATTTGACCGAAAGACTCTTTGCATAAGAAGTGTGCGTGGTCCTTTCCTTTTGAAAAATTCAACTGTGGCCGTTAAAGGTCAAAAAGCCGTGGGGGCTTGCGCCCCCCAGCTCCCACCGTTCCGGCGCCTATGGGAACACTTTGAATTAGGTAGGTTGAACTGTTTGAGGAGGGCCAGTGGATGATCTGCCTTCAGACCACTTTTCTGAATGCTTTCAGATCACTTTGACCTGTTTGTTTGTTTCACATACTTATGATTGATATTATCAAAGGTAACAAGATTACGGAATATTACAAATTTGGACAACGTCGCAAAAATCCCAAATGATCTATGCATAACCTCGATTTTCTGTGGCAGGTAATATTCCCACAATCGAATCAAAAGAAACCATGCCGTATAAATATAAGGAAATCACTCATAACTTGCCAACGTCCTAACCGATTTTGATTATCTTTTCAGCAATGCAAAAGCGACAGAATTCGGAAAAAAATTCTCATGTAAATACAGTGTGTTTCATTTGAAAATTTCAAATGAATTTCGTCTGAATTTCACAATATTTCTATGTTTCGATCAAGTAACACAACCTAGATGAGTAATACTCGAAAAGAACTCTTTTTATAATGTTATCCCTCAAATCATGACATTGTTGCCATGACGCAATTTTTTAAAGATACAATAAACAGGTCAGCTAGATTTTGATTTCTGTCGGGTATATTTATGGCAACGAAAACCCAAAACTGACTTGGCCAGTACGGCAACGCTGCATTTGATATTTGACAGAACAACATCAAAACATTTCTGTTTGTTTTCGTCTTTGGCTTATTGGAGTGTTTTTTCTGAGTTGATTTGTGGTAAACTATCGTTAGCTTTTAATATTAAGCAATGGAGTATTGTGAAATGTGTAGAAGGCCATTCGAATCTGGAAATCAAGATATATGTCATTTCATAGTTAAGGTACCAGTGTCGTAACTATCGAGAAAGGGAAACCGAATTGGAAGATAGTAAAATGAATGAATTATGAGAAAAAATGTCAATTAAAGTATCGGCTGTTTTCAAATTCCTGTGGTTCAAACACATTCAAAAGTGTGTTTAACTCGATGAAGAATATTTTGAAAAACAGTAAAGCAATTTCTGATTATAATGATTTGTTTTTATTTGTCGATCTCAAAACTTAAGTAGCAACCGTAGTAGCTATATTGAACATACATTGCTTTATTATTGTATACTCATTTTGTTTTACTTAAAAAATATGGTTGGCGCACTATTGGAATAGATCAATTCTGAAATCCAATAAACGTTTCATACATTCATTTAATAAATACCATTATATCAAATGATGCACATGGAACGCCGAATGTGCATGCTGTTTTAAACATATTTTGGATGGATCTTGAGAAGTATTGTATCGAACATCGGCGTCTCTTTGTCTACTTCAATGTAATGACAACTAAAGAAAGTCATGAAATTATCGTGCATCAGCATCTCATTAATAATAATAGCTGACGCAAATTTATTGTTCAAATAAAGCTTTCTGGATTACGCTTTTTATTACATTCTTTTTAAATATCGAAGCGACATTGTTTATCTAGTATCAACGCAAGATAGTGTTTGATAGAAAAGTCGCGCATGTTCCGTCCAATGTAATCAAGACATTTTACTATAAATCCAATTGGATTTGATGTTTTGTTCCTTTTTTGTGTATTCGTGCAGGGGAAGTTTGCAAGTTTGTGTGATTCAAAATGACTAGTAATCCTGACGGGGTAAATATTTTTTTTGGAATAATCATGTGATTTACTTACTCACTATATGTGTTGTCAGTCGTTGTTTATTTTTCGATACTCGATCAAGACTCATGTTTTAATAATATTTTATTCGATTTAGTTTAGTTTGAAGTTTTTTTTTTATTTGGAAAAATATCTGAATACGTAAATATTTGGAAGGTATTTGGTTACAAAACAAAGAGGGTGGAATTTTCCAATTCGATTTTATTTAAAAGTTCATAATTCTGATTTGTAGACAATAAGATACCACTATTTCTGGACACAAGGACACATGAAGTTTTTTTAAATTCAATGTCAATTTTGATTCAGCCATACCATCATCCGGAAATAATTGTAAATATGTACACTTCTTAAACTTCTGTGATGTGACTACAATAAAATACTGACTATTCGTAGGATTGATTTTTTACGATTTTACCAGTTCTAGTTTACGAACACTCGTAATTGGTTTAGTTCATTCCAAATTTAATTAAAATTTAAGCAAAACAAGCAATAAATTTTGAATCAACGATGTTTATTAGTTCATTATCAGGTATTTAAAACTGCGAGAAACGCAAAAATAGCTTGGAAATCAGTTGATACCAAAACTGGAAAAACCAAAAGAGAACTTCTTCTTAAAAAATGATTATTAACGGTAAAGCAACTACTGATCCTCACATAATATGAAATATTTTTGCCAAGCACTACTATGTTAATGTATTGAAAAGCATTGATTCTCAGTAGCGATCTGAAAAAATCCTGTTCGTACGGACTGCCTATCCACCAAAGTAGTGAAACGAACAAATATATAGTAATAATAATAATACATTTAAAAACATTAAATTTCATAGCAAGAGTTCGATAATAAGTACATAATTTAAGCACTGAAAAATAGTTGAACGAATGCATTACGGAACACGTATAATCAACTTATAGTTTTGAAGTTCCTGATATGCTGAAATTTGTAAAAATAATTCTTATTTATGAAAAACAGGATCCACCTTCAGTTGATAATTATAGACCAATAATTATTCCTCGTGTCATCAGTTAAGTGATCGAGCACTGTATATTTACAAAATATTTAATTTTGTGTTGAAATATCATATAATCAGCAAGTCACAAAATGGTATCATCGAATCCTCAGATACCACAACATTCCTAGGAATTCATATAGCTCAAAATTTGTGCTGGAAACATTACATCAACCATGTATGCAAGAGACTCTTTAGTGGGTACTATGCTATTTTCCAGTTAAAGAATGAACTCGTTCGTTCGACTCTCCTAAATCAGAATCAGTGCAAGTTTCATTAGTTTAATTTACCTAAACCTCATGCTTTTTGAATTATTTCTTATTTTCTGAAAATGTAGTGTCACTTTCAATACTCAAATTCTCAACTGGTTTTTTTCTTGTTCTTAACCAAATTAAGGCTATATCGCACTTGTGAAATATTTACTAACTTATGCAAGGTGTGAAAATATTAAGGCAAAATGATTACCATCTTTAAACGGCAATAACTTGTTTAATTCAAATGAAATGCTCTGTATTTTATGTCAACAGAAAGTATCTAATTTAATTGACTATAGAATACTATGCTACATTCATATAGCTTCACGTTTTTGAATAAAATGCACATTTTCATTTTGCGCAAACTATTCTCAAGAAATTTATTATTTATCAAGTTGCCTATGGCATTTTGACGAATCAAACAATTTAAAAAAATAGTGGATATTAAAATAAGCAATATTTTATATGAATAGTTCATAATTGCGACCATCAGACTCAAAATAAAAACGATTCCTCTTTCTAAAACATTCAGCAATATTTACATACGCGGGCTTTTACATTCAGAAAATCGCATCTAATGCGCTGATTCAGATTGTCTGCTGTTGAACGTGCATTTTAAATGATTCCTTTAATTTTTTTTTGCATCCCCATAAGAAGAAATCGGGTACCTTGGGGGCCAATATCGAAATCCATTCCTTCCAATCCATTGATTTCGGAAATGAACATTTTAATAGGTATTTGCAAAGCTCACGATGGAAATGTGCTGTAACTCCATCCAGTTGAGGGTATTTCTTCGTATGTCAAGGGAATGTGTTCTAATAAGATTGGAAAATAAGTAGTGCAAATTCTAAAACAACATTCCATTTATATGTTCTTTGATAAAATAAGGACAAATTAAATATTGACCCATTATTTCGCCCCATACTTTCGCCCCATACTTTCACTGACCATCTATATGTTGATTATGGATTATCCTTGATGGGAAATGCCACGTTTGATAAAAGTTTTTTGGAAATTGAATATATTGAAAGAAGGCATTAAAATAATGACACCACCAAATTATTTTCTTAAGATATTTTCTGCATGTGACGTCATTTGATCACAAAGTCAATATGGCAACGGTGCCTACTGAATTTGCGGTTCGGGGTCGTTCGCGCATAACAATTAATCTTTTGATTTGGACAGCTGCCAGAGGGAAGTAACACAGACACGTGTTAGTTTCACTCGTCAGCTACCACGGAGCAAGAATTATGGTGTCAAAACTGATGGAATACATCTTTTCGGCATGCGACGTTGCCAAATGTGGTTTTACTACATATGACGTCACAATTTAATTTTTCGATGTTTTAACAAAGATCATGAAAAAAATTATACTATTAACGAAATCGAAATATAGTGACATTGCCCATTGGTGTGGATTGGAATTAGATTAATAGTGGAAGTTATGTCATTTACATTGTTATGAAAGGTGCACTCATCACAAAACAAATCGAAAAAGTTTTCATCATCTGCAACTTCACCTAATATACTGCTACGATATTACTAAATAATACGCCGAGCACACTACTTAACTGTTTTTATTTCCTTTGCTAAAAAAATACAACTACTACACTGACTAATAAAACACTTAGATCTGCTTCAACTAGCTGAATATTCCAAACATTCATGAACTTCTTCAAAACTTCCTAATTAATACTTCTCTCCCGAGTGAAATGTGTCGCCTTTATATACTCATTTCGAGCATAGTAGATTTTTCGGGATTCTTCCGTTCTCCAGATTATTCAGTACAGAAAACATGTAAGTATATGATACTGGGTGAGAAAATGTTCAGGGCGCCGGTTTATTTGTTATGCAAATGAGTCACGTGTTATAATCGGCACTCGACAGCGGCGTAGCTAGGGGATTTTTTTGATCTCGTAGCAATACGCAGATACAAAATTAAATTCAATTTACTCGTTTTCGTAAATTTATTGGTGAAGCTGGATTTTATAAGGATGGTAACTATAATTTTTGAGATTTCTCGATAGGTTTGCTTGACTAGTGTCGATGTTTTTCGCAATTAGGTATTGACTTGTGTGAGAATTTTTGATTACAAAGGCAAAAACCGCGAATTCAATTTAATCGTTATCTGTCAGAGGTTTCTTGATGCGTTTTTCATACTGAACACTTTCAGTCCTTTTAAAAAGTGCTAACAATCTTTCGAATTGTGCTTCATTTGGATAATTTCTGTTGGGAAATCTTTCAGCGTGAATTTGTGATGCAGTTTTGAAGATATTCTTTTTTCGGATAAACTAGCATTTTTGATAACAAAATAATGATAACAAGATCATAACAATTACGCTATCACTAATAGGATGATTTGGAATTAAATAGTCATGAATAACTGACAACTATAAGTAAGTAATAATACAACTTAGCAGAACGTCATAGGCAACCTGATAAAATAAAAATCTTAAAATCAGTTTGCAAAATGAAAATCTGCATTTTACTTGAGGATGTGATGAGTTATAGTTGGGAGTCATAGAGACCTATTGGGTTGCAAAGCTTACATGATATGAAGAAAAAAGATGTATGTAATGTATACCTTTTCATCGGTGGGGGAAGCGGCTATAGATTTTCAAATTTGTAAATAAAAACTGTTGCATGGACATACTCGAGCGCGTCAGATATTGATAGCATCAATGTCCTACGTATTTTTAATGATGTACGTATGTTAATCTGATCGATTGCATGATGGGGATGGTCGTAGGTAAGGGTCGAAAATGAAAAAAAATAAAAATTTGATCGAGTGCGTCAGATTTTCTTGTGGGATCTTAAGTAAACCTAAAAAAAGGCTCCCATGCAATAATCTGACGATGTCGATGTGACGCAAACTCGCGGCCATTATTATAAGATGAAATACTCAATTAAGATATATATGGTTCATCTTTATGTCCTAGAGGTGCTATCTCCTATGCTGACGATTATCTAGAGGGATTCGCCTAATCTGACAAAAAAAAAGTAGGAAAACGGTTGACCCTAAAGGCCATCCCTGCAACTTCCCGCTAACTCCATACCTAAGCGCTCAACATTTCACTTATTTTGTTTTTGAGCTCTTCGAGTTCAAAAATATTATTTTTGTGTCATTATGCCGCAATAAATTTTGGATAAATTAACCAATTTTCACGCGATTGACAGCATTCGATGCAGTTTTTCAAGCTCCATGAAGAATCTTTAAGTTTGAATTGATCGAACTAGAAATTTCAGAGTGATTCCGAAAAAACACTTTTTTCTGTTTTCTTTCGACAACGATAACTCACGAACGAATGAACCGATTCTGATCGGCGATCGACGTGGTTTTTTGATATTAAGAGCTGATTAGTTTTTGAAATCGATTGATAAAGCCGTTTTAAAGTTATTCCAAAAAACCACAATTGAAGAAAAAAATTCGTAGTTTTTTTGAGATTTCTCAAAATCTACCCGTACGAATTGGTTCAAATTATATTCAAAATCTAAGTTTGGCCAAGCCAAATAGATAGAATAAGAGTGAGAGAGAAATAGTAAGGCGGAGAGAGGAATATAGGCATTACGCAGCTGCACGCATTAGACTTTATCGACGAATTTTTGTTATTTCGGCTTGTGGAAATCGTCAGATTATATATGTTTCGTTATCCTTGAATTATTTCCTTCAAAATAATTTTTTTTTGCCACGCTCGAGAATGTCGAGATGACGTTTTTTTACAACTTTGTAGCCCTCCCCTTTCTTTACGTCACTCTCATAGTGTCAGATTAGTAGAATATACATTTTTCAGCATGTAATTAACTCACCCTACCTTAATCTGACTCGCTCGAGAATTTCAGATGATCAATTTTTTTTTACTCATCTGATCCTTTATCCTGGACGCGCGGCCTTATTTATGAGGTTCATATTTGGTGGAGGTACTTATCCGGGTACAAGGTATCCCCCTATATATTAATCTGCCGCGCTTCAGTAAATCCAGAATTCCCCGCTTGGGCTCCCCTGCTATTAGCTGTAGGAATGTATACTAATATTCGACAGACAATTTAATTTGACATCTATTGTTGACATAAAACACAAGTCGTTCCATTTGAATGAAACACGTTATTGCCGTAAATTGTAACTATTTCGCCTCAATTTTTACACATCTTGTGAAGTTAAAATAAAAGATATTTCAAAAACCATATGGTTTAGGTGAATTGAATCTTGATGAAGCTTGCCTTTATTTTGATAATAAAATTCGAAAATAAAAATAATTTACAGGGTATTCTATTTGAAAATCAATAACTTTGATACGTTTCGTTTTTAAATATATCGCTAATAGTCCTTAAGATGGATAATCTTAAGAGAAAAACTTTTTTTCAACTAAGTTGGACGCAGCGCCATCCGCACGGAAAATCAAGAACAAAACACTGCCAGGGTAGGTCGGACAACATTATAATTGTCCTGTCCTTGACCCCCCCATACATTATTTATTCTAACTCAAATTTTGTCATTTGTCCATTGACATCGGTCTATCTGACCATTGTGACCCATCCTATAGCATGTATTTGAACCTACAAGACGAATAATTATTATTCTATATTACATTCGCGTACTGATTTATTTTTTCTTCAAAATTATAATCACTTAAGACAGGACAGGTTAACAGGAGCTGTCATATTCACAAAGACGATACCTAAAAACCCTGAACTGGAATTCCGTGTACCGTATACTAAAGTCAATCTTTCAGCAGCAGATGATTTTACGTCTGATTTTATAAACATCATGTTCATATTTTCAATAAAGAAACAAAATAACCACTACAATCGACCAAGAGCTAGACTATTAAAAAACCATTTGCTTCAGTGGCGAAAGAACCAGTCCAGGAGGCATTGACGATTTTTGGTACTTACTTTCCTAATCAGTAAACATAGATGGTTCGGTTTCCGATGGGTTGAGGCGAAAAATGCGTCAGAACTTACGAATACACCGCCCTTTTTTTCAGTGATAAAAATAATTCTAGTAAAAAGAGGTATAATGAAGTTAATTAAACTACATTAAATCTACAAACTAGTATCACGGTTCACTCAATCATCAGTGCAGACTCAGACAGAACATTTTTCATGATGAAATTACTTTCGGTTTGATTCATTGTATGCACCCAAATGTTCCATATATCCATTTAATCGAATTCTAGGGTTAGTTACATGGTTGAAGTTTGGCTTCCCTGCTAAGAATCATTACTGTCAGATATTGAACAACTCGAGAGTGGTGATTTACTTTTTTCGTTGTTATCAAATTTGGTATCAGTTCATTACGCCCAAGTATTTCACCTCATTTAGCAGAGCTATGTTACTGAGGTATTAGAATTGGAACTTTTCAATTTTTGTACATTTCTCAGTGGTCGTTAAAATTGGTAAAATAACCTGCAATCAACAAAGTTATTTTTTTAAGCTGTAATCAAGTAATTTTCATTCCCAAAAATTAGATTGTATGGGATCATTACAAAAGTGGTCTAAAAAACTCGATATTTTAGATTAGATAGGTCTGCTTAAAGTATGGGAGCGCGGAAGATTAACATAAGGGGGGATATACCTTTCACCCTGTTGAGTACCTCTACCATAATATTAGCCCTTGATATAGGATCGCACGTCTAGGACAGCCGACCAGATTAGTAAAAAAAACGATCGTTCGAAATACTCGAGCGCGTCAGATTAAGGTAAGGTAAGATAATCACATGCTGAAAAGTGTGCATTTCAATAATCTGACGAAGGCACCTTGACATTCTCGAGCGCAGTCGATTTTTTTTCTATTTTGTATTAAATAATTCAACAATAATGGGAAAAATATAATCTGCCGATTTCCACAAGCAAAGCCTACTCCGCCACAGCATATCTAACATTCGCCCCTCTCTTTTCTTTCCACTTGTTCTGTATCTCTTACTCTCTCGCACTGTCCCCACACTAGTCTCCGTTGCCATGTTGTCATCACAGTTGATTATACGCTTTCATGTCAATGTCAATCATGTCATAATAAATTATATGTTCCACGTTCGAGTTTGTTTGTATGTATTTTATATATTTGTGTTTTGTTAATCAATTTTGTTAGTGTGATTATCTACTACGACGATGAATGATGATACTATAAAGTATAAAAAACATTTTTAAAGTTTATATTTCATTTTTTTGCTTCTTCAAACAGCCGCCACAGGCTTAAATTGCAGACGCTTGAGTAAATCTCCATTGAGCATCGTAAGCTCTCCTACTATTACGAGTGACGTAAGATCAAACAATTACCTTGGTAAAATGTCCGTAGAATTTGGCAAATAGAACTGAATGTAAAAAATGTGGATCAACTGGGAGAGTATAGTTATATATGAGTTTTGATATTATGTGTTATCAGAATATAGAACGAAAGAAAGAAAACTTAAGCAGCCAAAATTGTGAGGCGCAGTATGTTAGATCCGACATGACCTGACCTTTACCGGCGATTTTACACTCAGACCTAACTTGAGCAAGCGAATTATATTATTTTGTTTCGTATACGAGGATGTATTGATATCTAGTTAGCCTAGACCAGTTCCCTGCATAAACAAAATATTGCGTTACCATAGCAACGAACAATAACTTATTAGAAGTGTCAGTGTAAAGTTTAACGTCAAAAAAGTAAACCAGAGTTACGCAATAAATTAAAAGAAAAAATATGTCCAACAAAATTGTGAAAATCGAAAAATTGGAGTATGGAGCTGTCACCAAGTACCTGTATTTAAAAGGGTCAAGACGTAAGCAGATTTACGAAGATATGCTTAATACCTTTGGTGATCAATGTCCTTCGTATGCGACCGTGAAAAATTGGACTGCAAGCTTCAAAAGAGGTAAATTTTCCATTGAAGATGATGACCGATCGAGAAGGCCAGTTTCTGTGTCAGTCCCCAAAAATATCGATGCAGTTCATGACATGATTTTAACAGACCGTCGAATTGGGCTAAAACGGATATCTGAAGCACTGAATATTTCATACGAACGCGTTCATCATATAGTTCACATCAATTTGGACATGAGAAAAATTGCTGCAAAATGGATCCCCAAATGTTGGAATGTCGACCAAAAGCGTGCAAGGGTAGTAGCATCGCGTTCGATCTGTGCTCGATTTGAAGAAATGGCGCCTCGTCCTCGTGTCAATATAACAGGGACATAGTGATTGTGATTGTTGTTGATTGAATTTGACGGAATGTCAATAAACTTTTTAAATATCATTCTAAAGCAATATAGTTTCCATACAAGTAGAAGACCAAATTTTTGGAAAAATAACACCACACAAAATGTGATATTTTTTAAAAATAATCTAGTCAATGAAAGTCAAAATAGTGGTGGCAGAATCAAAAATTTCGTAGTGCAATATTATTGACTATTAATGATGTTCGTTTCTCTATTTTTCTGTATTTTATATTATTTTCCTAAATAAGTTGACCATAATCCGTTGGAACTTACATTTTTTTCTTAAATCGCCATGCTCTAATAAACATGGCAAACATTTTTTCAAATCGATTCAATCAACTGGGTGCGTGTTGTTATACCCTACTGTTTCTTTGAATATTTCATAAGTTCAAGTTGCGAAAGTACGTGACAAAGTAAATAAAATCACCACTTCTACGGAAATCTATCAATTTTGCATATATCATCAAGCTTGTTTAGGTTTTCTTATTTTACCATTCGTTTTAGTGAAATCTTTTCAGTGTGGTTAGATCATCCAATAAATTTTCTGTCGAGAGAGAATTGCACAAAAAAAGAAACATCTTCACTATTACATGACATACAGTTTTTAAAATAGCGAAAGACCATTGTAACACACAACTCATCACACATATCACTTCTGAAAAGCAATTTAACTCAAAATGAGCTACAAAATTATTTTATATATACGTTATTATAGAGAGCTTTAAAAGGAAAACTCGGATACAATGGCGCAGATACTTGCGCATGCGCATGTTGGGCCAGATATCAGATGGGCACAAGCACAAGATTGACAGGTTCTAATGGTGAATTTCCATGCAGCTGAATTTCAATACTTTTATGTGAAATGTGTGATTATTATTTATTCCAGTAAATTGCTTATCAGCAAAATAAAAATTATATAATAAGTCGAAAATTTAACTAATAAAGCTGCTTGCGGACAGTGATTCTGTAAATTTGAAAGATAATGTTGTTTTATTCATTTCATGCTCGTGCGTAATACTTGAAACTTCTGTTCATGAAAATTCACCGTAACAAGAAAACCGACGGTGGCGATTCACGAAGTATCGCGGGATTTTTTGAAAATAGACCGCGATTTCATTTGTTTTCTCATTATCAAGCAAGCGAATGTCTAGCGTTTTATTCTACAGTTTTACAGGTATGAGTCGGCACACCAGGGTTTTTAGGCATCTTAGTAGAATTCATCTGCGGAAATAGTTATATTCTCAACAAGTGCGTAAAGTGATACTTTCCTGCACGCGAATGCCGTTGACCCGAACGACGCGAAGAGTTCGGATAAGCGGTCAAGGGCGGGAAAGACACTTTACGCATGACTGGCTTATTTTTTCTACGACCGCACAAAGATTAAAAAGCACATTAAAAATATATATTTTATTTCAACATACTAAAAAACTTTCAATGAAAATCCAGTAATTATTATTGATACTAATGTTAAAATCACAATTTGATGCATGATTCAGAATAGCCGGTCGAAAGTATTGTTAGTTGGCAGAAGTGGCTGTTAAGAGTAACAGTCGTAGATTGCAAAGTGCCTGAAGATGACATGAAAATAATTTTATTCGAGATTGTTTTCTTCTGTTCTATGGAATCTCTCAAATAACTTTCGGCCACAGCAGTTGACTTCCAGCATCCAGGAAGGTTATCCCTTCGCCTGAATCTGCTAGAAACGTTGCCAAGGATCGTCTAAAACTGACCTATGTAACGTTCTGGTGGGTTAGGTAGGCGTAAGAATTCCTTTCCACAACACTTCCCAATAGGCAATCCGCATGGACCAATCAAAACTCTATTTTAGTTGCGCTTGCGTGGTGTGCAATGTAATTTCACGTTAAGTTGAGGAATGAACAATTGCTACATTTTCATACATAGTGTGAAGTTTATATCTTAAATATAGCTCTCTAGTACTGGTTACTAGTGCAAATATGCAGTCAATAGTAGATAAGATGAAATTATTTTGGAAAATGTAGTAATTGTTCATTCCTCAAGTTAATTTGAAATTACATTGCACACCACGCAGGCGCAACTAAAATCGAGTTTTGATTGGTACATGCGGATTGCCTATTGGGAAGTGTTGTGGAGAGGAATTCTTGCTAGGTGGGCCTAAGTAGGTAGCGATCTCTGCCGGCATTTTACCAAATGTGTTCACGACTACGCACTGAACAGTGAGTGCATTTGCCTTTTTTATAATAAAAAAAAAAATTACGGTGCGTTGTTATAGGAGGTCGTAAATTTGCATACTTTCTATAGACCTTCAAAAAAGTTCCATTATTTGTGTCTTCAGATATAACAAAGGATCTTGAAGTGTGGTTTATCGAATCGGAAATTTCTACAATTAGGTTTCAAGGACAAGGTGAGGTAGCCGAGTGGTTAGAATTAAAGCTTTTCAATCATTCAGGTTTGCCGGTTGTTCAATCCATCGACATGTCCTTAAACTAGACCGCTAATCCCATATACGAAAAGTTCATCCCTTTACGAAATGTTAGTGAGCCTTAAGCGCATGCGCAGTTAGGGTTGCGGAGTCCCAATCAATCAAAATGGCCGTTGCCATGAAACAACCGTCTCAACTGACAGTTTTGAGCATTCTTCGCATTGCGCAGACACGTTTTCGTAAATTCAATTGGGATGATTTTTCGAGTAGAGGGAATATGACCATTACCAGTCTAGTTTAAGGTTATGTCGATGGTTCAATCCAAGCGATTTCACTTTATTGAGAAAATAGATTCTCACCTACTGAGGACTCGAACGTATGTCCGATGCGAGCCAGGAGCTCCACTGCCAGAAACCTTAGTCACTGGTCTACTGATCACCCATAATACTTTTATAGCATAAACTTGGATATTATGTCTTCTTTGGTAAAAATCTGCGCTTTATGTGGTCGAAAACCAACATTTTGCTTTTTTAGGAACGATGTCAACTCATGTCCAGGTTTTGTTTTATTTTAAATGAACATTTCACCATCGAGTAAGGCGACCATAGGGTATCGGATTTCAGTACCTTACTCTTCTCCTCTTCTCTGAAGCTGTTAACTTCTTTTTCTTTACACCTGTTCAAAACTTGGTTATATTGCTGTTCGTATCTTTCTCGTGATTTACTACGTAACTGGTCTAAATTTACCTCATCTGCGGCCTTCAAAATTGCTTCTGGGAGCTTTGCGCCTGACGAATCCATTAAAATACTGCTTTCATTGAAAATAATTTGACAAATGTTGAATCTGTCACTTCGACTTGAAACTTTGATGCCTTGATGAAAACCCGGTTGTCATAATCATTGGTAACTTCACCAAACCACTTGACTCAGCTCCAGTTTGATTGTTATTTGGATTGATTTTGAGAAATGTATACGGTAGATATATAACTGTATCCCAATTTTTATTTTATTCCAATGAATAAAAAATTGCGAAAACAAGAAAAATAGTCTAGGTTTGATTAAATATTTCAATCTACATTAGTTTGAATAGTAATATACAGGTAAAATCAATGAAAGGTATAATAACCACCTAGTGCGGGAATAGTATATTGTGTATCTAGTAGTAAAAGCAATACATTCCCGGACGACAATGTCTGGGAATGTGCTTTTACTACGAGGTACACATACTATTTTTTCTGAAATCGCAATCAGCATTATCATAAATTAAGGAATTATAAATATTGTTTGCGTCCATTCATTTACTGTCTAAAATGTATACAAGCCGTCAAAAATGTTCTCGGATCGGTTCCGATACGGGAAAGTAGTTTCCCGTACAGTTTAGTGCCGAAAACGGTCCGGAAAAGTTCGTTGCTTAACAACGGACTAAAATACTAGATTAGCGTATTTTGAGGCCTAAAGTTGCTCCGAGAAAGTGGGCATTCTTGGACGATTTCAGAAAAAGTATTTTCCCGTACAGTTAGTGCCGAAAACGGTCCGGGAAAGTTCGTTGCTTAGCAACGGACTAAAATACTAGATTGGCGTATTTTGAGGCCTGAAGTTGCTCCGAGAAAGTGGGCATTCTTGAACGATTTCAGTAAAAGCAATTTAGTGACACTTTCAAAACTGAAATGCATGCCGGAAAGTGGGTAGAAACGCACGGTCGAAGAAAAAAAATATATAGCGTCTCATTGCCCAATCTGTTACGAAGACGCACACGTAATATTCCTACAATTTTTATTCGAAACATTGTTTTGTACTCATATTCTTCCAGTCAAATCCTTTAACAGTGCAGTGATTACTCCGTATCGGTTGTGTGTAAGTTCGCAAACGTTATGATAACACAATTTTATCGGAACTATTTGGAATAATCCTTGTTTTTTTTTTCTGAATTATCTATTGAAACAAACCTAGAGAATAGCAATGTTGTTAAATAAGGTTAATTCGATGTTTGAAAAAATTCGCGTAGTGATAATTGTTATTCTGCTAACGTTATTGAAGACTTTTATTTTGTTGTAATAATGAAAACCAGCCATGCCTGAATATTGTTTCCCCTTCCACGGCGAATGAAAATTATCGGTATCTATAGCATTATAATGCATACCGTGGTAATGTAAATCAACTCTTCATTTGTCGCCGTAAAAATACAGTGGCAGTTTATATAATGATCTGGTGCAAAAAAATTGTGCCTTGTTTGAAATCTGTCGAAACTGAGGTAAGAATTTATTGCCAAGCTTATCAGCTGCATCGTCAGCTGATTAAAAATCATTCCTTGGATTAATATTCGATTATCGTTGTGTATGGAACCTTCTGATGAGTGGTTTTTCATTCCTGGTTGTCATTTGGATTTTTTTGGAGCGTGAACAAGATGAAAACAAAAATGTCTGAACCTTTTGTTGATAGATATGTGAGTGAAATAATTAATTTTTTAATTTTTGCTCCTATTATTACTTACGTATAATGAACGTATCCAAGATGCTGTTGGATACGAATTGTTTTTTGTCATAATCATATTTGTTGGCGGCTGAGCTTAGAATTTGAGTCAGGGTAAGATCACGTATAGTTAAATAAGAAAATAAATGAATAAAGTGTCATCGAGTGACAGTTCATAGCCAGTTTATCTGTAAACAAGATCACGTAGTTGAAAATGTCATAAAATAAATTAGGATAACAAATTCGTGCAATTTAAACAGATTACTGACATAATAGTCGATGAGAAAAAATAATCCATCTAAATATATTTAAACAGGTTCATGGTAAGATATTTGGAGTTCTCTTGCAAGCTATATCAAAATCATTTACTGTTTTCCTGGACTGAGCGGCAATAAAATTTGCTGCCCAGACTCAAGATAAACAGGTTCCAAAAATTAATCTATCAACTGTTATAAAGTATACAGATCCGGAAATAAATCTCCACATAGGGAAATAACGAGCGTAACAACGTAAGAATGTAATTCGAATGTGGTAACGTTGAATTAACGATATTTTTGTCTCATAAGAATGTACCAAAGAATTTCTTGTGGAATTGATTTCCAGAAAGATGGAAATTAATTAAATATTTTTATTCGGTTCTAAATGCGTGTAATCTGAGTTTGCATCATCCCAGGTGGTGTGCTTAAGTTTTAATGCCAACCTAGCGTTTAAATTCAGTCATTACAATTCAAAATTTGACATCAATTCAAAATCGGGTTTTCGATGTTTTGAGTCATTGTATGTCATTTGTACCAAAACAGCACTTCTTATTGCTTTGCAATGTAAAAGTAATATGCACAAACTGAATAGAGATTCGAGTAGTACGAACAAAAATCATTATTAAGTTCATCACAGTTCTGTATTACCATTAAATCTTTAAGTAAGTATTTTTCTTATTAATTTATTGATAAGTGAATTAATCATAGTTCTTAATAGTTTAGGTGCAATGAAGTAACAAAAACACTTTATTGATGAATAGTTTATTTATGAAATATAAATGTAAACATGGTATAAATTAATATACAGTGCATTCCATTTAAAACGATCCACCCTGAATAACTTTTGGTACGATGATTTTCGGGAAAAATAAAAAACATATCAACAATAGTGTTACGAGATTGATAAAAATTCCCCTATCTACCCCGCTGAGAGATCCATAAAAACAAATTGCATACAAATGTGTTGACGAAGCGCCGCAGGTATTTAGGTAATCGAGCAGTTCTAAGAAGTGATTATTTGGACGGCCTTCTGTCTCGAGTATTCTACGAAATTTCGCGATTGATCCAGTCGGCACAAATTGACTATATAAAGAGATTTCACTGGGATTAAGAGGAAGAAGATTAAGGAGATTATGATGAAGTGATAAGCAGTTCGTGAAGAAGTATAGAAGTGTTTGGAATATTTAGTTAGTTGTATTGTTGTATAGATCTAAAGTGTTTAATTAGTCAGTGACGTTATTGTATGATTTTAGTGAAGTTAGAAAATGAACAGTTTAGTAGTGTGCTCGGCATTATTATTTAACAAAAACGTAACAATAGTATACAGGGGGACACATTTTGACATATTCACATTTGATGTTACTTCCCTTATCGCATCCCCAGAGCCAGTAACAATTTTTTTTAAATGGACCACCCTGTATTGTTTTCCATTGAATACATTATGGTCTGAAGCTCATAGTTTGGAAGCTAAAAATTATTTGAGTTGAAAACGAACCACCCTGAATAAATTTCTTCACAATCTCTTACCTTGGTTTCATGTGTTTTTTTTTTTAAGTCTTATTTTGCCTAGTTAAGTGTGAATTCGATATTCTCTTCATATTGTATTTATCTGATTCTACAATAACGATTACCTACCAGGTGAAGTTCGAGTTCGAGAACAGATTGAAATAGTGCTAGAGCTGCTGCCCGTATGTTCAATGATAATCATCCAGGAAGAAATGTACGACACACATATGTTTCGGAATTATTGAACAAATTTATGGAAACTGGATCTGTTAATAATAAAAAGTATAACCGTTCAGGAGTTGTCAACGATGAAGCTATTTTTATTGCAGTTTTAGGGCACGTCGGACTAATGGATAATACGCAATCTCTTACTAAGTTATCTCGAGAATCAGGAATGAGTCGTACAAATGTTTTCAGAACCCTTCATAAGTACATATTTCATCCATATAAGATCAGACTAGTTCATGAATTGAACGAAGATGATTTCGATAGACGTATCGAGTTTTGTGAAAGTCTCACTGAACGGATCAACTTGCATCAGAATTTCTTGCAAAAAATCTGTTTTTCGGAAATGGTTGAAACTAGAGTGATACGAATCCTCATTATATCGTCAATTTCATACCCAACGACCTCAAAAACTGAATATTTGGGCAAGAATTATAGGTGACCACATCATAGGACCTTTTTTTTATCGATGATAATTTGACTGGTGGGAAATATTTGGATATGTCGAAGAATCGAATAATACCGTGCATCAATAGGGCAATTGAGGAGGATGTGAATTTATTCGGATACGAAATAGTTTTTCAGCAGGATGGTGCGACAATTTTTGTATGATAATTTTCCTGGTCGCTGGATTGGCAGAAGAGGTCCTACAGAATGGCCACCAAGGTCTCCGTATCTCACTCCTTTAGATTTATTTCTATGGGGTTATTTGTCTAAAGTGTATGAGATAGAATCAAAATTAGAAGATTTGAGAGAGTATATCATGAGGCATTGCAGAGAAATAACTCCCGAGATTCTCAAACATGTGAGGGCGGCAATGGAAGCTCGTTTGTATCATTGTATGGAAGTTGGTGAATACGTTTTTGAATATCGGCTGCTCCATTCCAAAACCCAGTATGTGAAAAAAACAAAATTGGGAGAAAAACGAGTGTTAGTGTTTTTGTTTGGGGTTGAAGAGGTTGCACATACTAGGTTAGAAGTATGTCTGTCTCTGAAATTAGTACAGCTATCAACAAACAGGTCGGGTTAAAAGATGCGCCTAAACACAGTATATCCAAAAATATTGAAACTTCATTTTCTGAAAAAATGTTGGATACTGTGTTTTGGAATGGAGCAGCCGATATTATCTATAAAAAATTTGTTTCTTCTCATTGTCAAGTCATCAGATTTTTTGATTCAAGAATTCAATAAAAATCTCTTTTTCTGATTTATTGCTTCCATATTTGTCTCTAGAACGAATAAATGTGGCCTCCTGTATAATAATTGTTGACCTATTTCTTTATTTTTACTGCAAATCATTATTTCAAAAGTTATTCAGGGTGGCTCGTTTTCAACTCAAATAATTTGTAGCTCCCGAACCATAAGCTTCAGACCATGTTTTATACTTTGTTGAAATCTGCTCATCATGGAGCATCTGATAATACGAAACAATATAGGGTGATCCATTTAAAAAAATTGGTGACATGCTCTTGTGGTGTGATATGGAAAGTTAGATCAAATGTGAGTATGTCAAAATGTGTCCCCCTGTATACCATTGTTGACGTGTTTTTTATTTTTCCCGAAAATCATTGTACTAACAATTATTCACGGTGGCTCGTTTTAAATGGAATGCACTGTACATATAATAGTCATGCAGCACAAAATGTGGCAGCATTCATGTTTGCATTTTCTTCGATGTCGATGGCCCTTCATCTGAGAAGCTCGGGAAGAACGATTGCATATCGAGGTCCTCTTCATCTGGATCATTTTCAGAATGAGTATTCTCACCTATTCCTGCTTCTACGGCAATGAAGGTGTCATCCTCATCCTCGAAAGATGAGAATTCGAGCATGACTGGCCGTTACCGTTGAGGCATATTGTTGAATATTTCATACCTACTTTTTGGGAGCTGCACTTCCCTGGAGCTGGATCCTTGGAGTTAATGATGGGGAGAAGGTCAAGGCTCGTCCTCCTCCAAAACAAGCTTAGAGGATTATTTGGTTTATCATACCAGCCCTGGATTTGAAGGTACACCCGCAGAATATGTTGGCTTTGTTAGGGATTTTGAAATTATCTTAGATTCGGTCCAAGGTGGTTTCATCTGCCTAGATGAATGAAGGGCTGTCAAGAAAAGTTAAAATTAGAACTTCACGATCTGTATCTTCTGATGAAAAAACTTGACAGTCTCTTGTAATGTCGTGTTGTTTTCAAGAAGCTTGCTTTGGCGATAGAATGCAGAGGTTGTATTACATCCACCTATTGCATGTAGGAACTGGATATTCTGTTTGACAACAGACGAGAAGTTGAAGTACGTGGGAGAGAAGAATGTGTTCTGAGAGGATCCCTTACCAGGTTTCATGACGTAAATGTTGGACGACAAACGATGTTTGTACTGGCAGGATTGTAGTATTTCTTAACGTAGTCCACAAATTTGACGAGAATTGTTGAAAATTTTTCCTTGAATTGCCACCTTGCTCATGCGCTGCTTCTTGCCACTGTTTATTTTTTGCGTGCATCTGATTTTAACGGTCTGGCGATCCGGATAGTTGGAGTTCGGATAATCGGAGTTCTACTCTATCTATGTAACGTAAAATTTGATTCTCTTCATCTTTAATTCCATGGGGTTTTTCAATAGGAGTATCTGTTTACAAGATATGTCGCCTTGGAAATTAAAATGAAAGTTTGCACCGAACTACGAAATTTTCGTCGTTTTTTATTTTTGATTTCGGCTATAATACCACTCAACTGAATTTGATGTTTTTAGATGTCATTCGACGCAGAATTTCATCCTCTGTGTTATTGAAATTGAAATTTCTGGAAATCAATTACTCAAAATATATTAGGTAATTTAATTGGCACAATAGATAACCATTTATTTCAACATGTTCTTTGGACTTTCTTTCGTTCAGTGGTTGTTCTGTGGGATAATATTTTTGCAGTTTTGGCACTCTACCTGCCTTGTTATTTGGGAGTCATCCGAAAATGGTACCTATCTGCCATTTTGAGGGACAGAGAACTTTTGCACATCCTACCAATAAAAATTTGATAATTTTACTAGAGCTCGTTAAATAACAAAGATCCTCATTTGAGAATTTTACATTATGTACCGTCATTTTATTGTAGATGGATAGTTTTGTCTGAAATTTAGCTGCCATTTGAAAAATCTATTCATAACGTTGGCCTCTGTCAAAACGGCGGCTGGACGCTTTCTATTCTGATAGCGAAACACTGTTTTTTATTTTTTCAAATATTTTTTATCTACAACCGTCCGCGTACGAAAACAAGTCCAGATAACATTTTTTATGAAGAGAAATGACAATAGGAAATTACACTTTTTATATTTTTCCTTCAAGGGTTCACAAGTTAAACTGGGTAAAAAACGATATTTCAATAATTTTTTTCCGGTTATGTTCGATCCAAAAAACAAAAGGATTAGAGATGAATTCAAACACTAGCTCAAATTCGCGCCAGATATTAGGTATCGGTATTTCATTGGACAAATAATACAAGTGATGTCAGTGTCCTTAATTTACAGTGTACACTGTGATTAAAAATGGTAACAAATCTTCTTTGTTCAAAGCACTCACAGAACAAACGTTCCTAGTACAATACAAGTGACGTCAGCCCGCGTAAATATGGCGTTTGAATCTTTCTTGATTCGGAACAGTTTTGAAGCGGGTTGTAGTCGATATGAAATTAATAAATAGGTTATCTTTTCTTACATTATTATAAAAATGATATTTATTTGAAAGAGTATAGTAACAGGGACGCCATTGATGTAAATTTGAATAAATTTCATACTGGGAAGAAGGGAGTTTATCGTCCTTTAAGATCAGCATTCAATTATCCCATCATCCCATCTTCTATCCTATCTACATCCTATATTCAAAGAATTGAAAGAATCTTGTGAAGAAGTAGGTATGTTTTATCTTGTTCCAGCTCTGACGATGGTATCAGAAAAAATTAAATGAGAATTCAAAATATTATTATTTGTGGAAATTTTATACCTCCATATATAGATAGCCCTTCTTCACAAAATGAAAATTGATTAAAAATAATCGAGCCTTTTGATTATAAGGTAAGCTCGGGTAAGTGTGAATTTGGGGTAAGTGTGAATTTGGGGCAAGTGTGAGTTTGCTCGCTATCTTCGCTAAACCGGGCGACAGCCCAATGCCATCTATTGACGAAAAGCCTACACTCATAATGAATCCATAACCATCATATAAAATACAAAAGAGTTTATTTCAAGCTTTGAGTGTATTGTTAAAATCTAAGGTAAGAATCCATTTTATACACTTTTCTTCTGCCTAAACAATGAATCTGACTATAGATTGCCGTTTTTTCATGAAGTTGTTTTTGTTACATTTTTCCATTGCATGTCACACTTACCCTTAGTGTGACCTATCTGTCGGGGTGAGTAGGAACCTGGTTCATTTGGTCAATCTAAACAGTAATATTTTTTCAGCTATAGTACGAAATTATATACGGAAATCTCAAAGAGCCAAACAATATACCTGGCCAGATGTAGAAGACATTGATACACTTTCTGAGGATGAAATAACAATTTGCTTCCATCACCACTCGTCAGAAGATGGGATCAATGAAATTCTCATTCGATTTTTCAGATTTCTACTTGTAAATTCTTCTTTTCAACAAATGTTCACTTTCACGATTATTTTTTGTTTTTTCCAATGGGGCATTTCAAATTCAATATTAAAAAGTTCCTAACTATGTTTTGAATAAAGATATCTCGAAACAAATAAATTGTGGTGAAAGTTCCTTTACTGTTTACTCACACCTGCCCCAGAGAGAGTGTTTTACGTGCATTAATATCTTTAAATTTGGCCAGAATCACACTTGCTCCAAATTTCCGGAGAAGTGTGACCTATGGAGATGTATATCTGAATATATAAATAAAATTCATAGAATACGTTTTTCAACAGTTTTCTGTGGCGTATTACAAAGACTGACCTTCGAAGTAAATACCTGCAAAAGTTCATTGTTATATTAGTTCAGATTCATCAGATGGACTAAATTCAATGCAAACTAATGAAAATCACGGACACACTTACCCGAGCTTACTATATTTAAATAAGTTTATTCGGCTTCAAACGTTTACCAGTCGGATTTCTTTTTGTGCTACCTATAGATGGCTCTGATGCTCACTTTCTTAGTTGGTGCAGGAGTTATCGTTGAGCCAGTTGACAAAACCAAGTAGAAATCGTTTGCATGTTGTGTCCGGGTTTACACTGATGATCTGGTTAATCGTGAAACTAGTATGTGGTCGTGATGGTAGAGCGCTTTCCTCTCAACCACAGGGGCTTGGGTTTTATTCCCAGCATGGTCACTGGTCTCGTACGTACATGGCATCACACGTTGAAAGGTAAGGCTACCTCTTCCCTAGCTTGCACAAGTCTTTCGAAGACTTCTGAGGGTTGTGTTCGTAAGTGTGCAGCCGGTTGACGGAAATAACAATTTTTTCAACAACATGTAATTCGTCAGTCGTATGAGGTTGTCAATTATTTTCGAATCGACGTTTGACGACACCCTATTGTATGAGGAATGAACGAAAGGCTGGATTATTTTCACTCAATTTTCATTTTGTGAATGTATTGCCTTTCGTTAAGTACACACAATTCCATATGTGAAATATATAAATATTTTTCATGATGAAATAACATAGCCCCTCTGTTACCCATCTCTTTTCCCATTCAACCAAAACTGTAACAATTAACGTTTAAAATTTTCCCGTGGTGGACAATTATGTCTTGGACTTCCTGTATGTATCCACGTTGACTTCTCAACAAAAAAAAATTGATACTGTCAGTATTGCAATTTATTTGCATATACTATCGGCTTTTGCCCTAAATCGTCATCATTTATTATTTCAGGGCCACACGAATTTGAAATTATACAATTTACTTGATATTTATTCAAATTTTGTCATGAATTATTCATTTTTGAACCAATAAAAAATTCAATTCAAATTTGTTAAATAATTGACCGTAGAAGAAAATACTTCAAATTATTGCATGGGAAATATGGCTTTTGCGTTTCAAATAATACTCGATGAACCGGATTTGCGATACGTAGTTTCGACTGGATTTTTATCTCTGCAATAAAAACAGGGTGGCCCACTAAAAACAATCCATAATGGGATATTTTTTCTTGAAAGTTTGCCAGATTTTTTTATCGTTTTTGTCGCTGTAACCTCAACCCATCCATTATTTTCCGAATGACAAAAGGCGTATTTTGATACATCTTTTAAAAAGCTTTTATCAAACTGTGTGTTGGTTAGTCAGGTCAAATTTTGCAAACTGATTCAGAACCACTCACTCCATCCTATCCTGAGACGTTGAGATTTTAGATGTTGCTTCAGTTTTGAAGACAATAAAAATGTTACACCCTTGTCCCCGCGTCTCTAAGGCCAGATAGAGAACTCCTAGGAATTAGAAAAAATGTCAGTCGTGGTCTCCCTCATTCTCGATGACAATTAGGGAACACTCGCGAAATTAAAATTCATAAAATTGGAAAAAAAATTCCCCCTTGCTCCCACTCAAAGGCTAGATAGAGAAAGCATAGAAATCCAAAAAACAATCTAAAAAATATATTTCATTGAATTAGCAGTAAAAATGTATGTAGCACGTTACAACACTAAAATATATAAAATGCTTAAACTATCACTAGCCACAAAGGGGGTAGGAGGGAGTTATATTGCATTTAGGGGCAAGGGGTTTACTCCTGCCCTACTGAGCTGTCAGAGGGCGGGCAAAACCAGTTCATACCTGCCCTAGGGTGGAAAATAACGACGAAAAAACATCATCGGTGGGGGGATCAGTCTCCTCTGCTTTTAGAAAAAAGTTGCAAAAACTCACAAAAATAAAATCGGAAAATTTTTGAAAATATTGAATCGTCGAATAATTTTCATCGCTTGTCTTATATGTATGTATTATCCACTAAGGTGGAGAACGTGCCAAGAAGCTAGGCATCTGGTATGTAAAACGTTGGTCCCCCTTCGGACCTTCCCCTTCTTGGAAAAAGTTGCAGAAACTCGAGAAAATAATAAAAATCCATAAAAATAGTGAAAAACATCTAATAATTTAATTAAAAAAAATTCATTACTCTGTCCCAGGCTAGATAGAGAACGTGTAGAAATTCGGAATAAACTTCGACTATTTCGGATGTGGAATATTACTACGAAAAAATAATATCGGTGGGAGGGGTTGGGACCTCCCTACTTTAAAGGAAACAGGAAATCTAAACATTTTTATTGCATCTTTTTAAATGTCAAGAGATGGACTGAATTATTTATTTTTTTATGGAACAGATCCTTTATATTCCACAACGAGAAATCTCCTCCCGAATTTTCCATGCGAATTTAGCATTTCCCTGTATAATATTTATGCAAATATGAGAAAAATACGAAAAAACGAAGTCTAATTATAGAACTATTCGAAGTTAACAAGTGTTTTTCATAGAGGCAGGTTATTATTGAAAACATTCGAGAAATAATGAACTTCCTAGTAATAATGACTATTATCACAAATTTTGTTTTGTAAATACGAATATCACGCTGAGAAACCAAATAATTTCGTAAATATGACGGAGCTAAGGTTTCCTTTTATATTAAATAACCTTCGTTAGATAGAAATATTGCTCTCTTAAAAATTACAGAATACACCTATTATTTTTTAAATAATTCGCATAACACGATTTTGATTATTTCTAAATTAATAATTAGTGTGGCTGGATGTTGCTATATATAGAAATTTCGGATTAGGTTGAGAAAGTTTATGCATTCTAGAGAAAATTAATGGTTTCAATACTTGTTTGTTAATAAAGGAATTTAAAAAAATATTGACCATTCACCTGGAAATAATAAATTGTATACTTTTAGGAGGTTTTCCACACTTGATAGTCTTAAAATAGTAGTGTATACTTTTAAATTTAAACATTTAATTAAAGTTATTCACACACCATTATTTACTTATCATTATTGAAGTATGTGTTCCACTTCCAAAACAAACAACATGCCCAAGTATTTCAAACGCTTGTGCTATGGCGTTACATTTAGAATCGTAGTGTTGTTGAAACAGTGTAATGAAATTCCACTAGGAAATATTCATTGAAAAATTTGTTGAATCTTTAATATTCGTGAATCACTCTTCCATCAGCGCTTATATACTCAAAGTTTCTCGTATATTTCGACGTTCTAGATTTGAAGACCATCACTGTTCGACCAACAGATATCTCCTTATGAAAATAACGGGTATTCAAATCTTCAATTCTATAATATACCATATCAATTATTAATAAGCCATAATTCAGAAAATAGCCTTCATTTAGTGCAATGATATAATTTTAACTTCACGAAATAGAATTCATTCGCTATCATAAATTGTGAAGGTATATGTTCAATAAAAGAATGTGTTTATGGTAATGTTGATATGAACGCATGTACCGATAAATTCTAATGACGGATGAAAAATCGGCATTGAAATAGCGCCTTGAAAGTATAGAAAAATTCACTGTAATGGCTGATTACGAATTAGGTAACATTATCTTTTGGCATGGCGTTCGAGAACATCTCTGAAGGCCGTGAAATCACTTATTGCTGCCAGTGTCAACCTTTCCATCGTGTAGGATGTGTACGATGTGTCAATGAGCAACTCTCAGAAGTATTCGAGGGACTAGCGGAAGACGAGGCCCTTCCTTTCAACGTATGATGCCACGAACAATAACTCAAACTATTAAAATTAACTAGGAGCCTGCTTCTAGGAGCCGCTCCACTGCGACCTTTGCAGATCTCTTGTTTGTGTTATGTTAAGAGTTCCTTGTCTAGATCCTTCCGTATTTATAGACTCCACATGCCATACCTCAGGTCCTCCATGTATTGGAAGGGTTGTGGCTGCTCCTACCCAATCGTCGAAAACCTTAGCCTAGTCAGATCTTCGCAGTAGCACAGTATGTGTGCTGAGGTTTCTTCATCTTCTGTTCAAAACCTGCATCCTTTATCATGGTGTGTTGTGTTTTTTGAGTCTACAGGGCCTTGTTGAGAGATCAACCAGGACTCTGGTTCTTCTCCTGTTCTGGCTTAGTAGATACTCCGTGAATTTTGGCGATGTCTCATTTCCGACGATATGTTTCACCATTTTTTCAGCGCTTTCGCTATACCACAAAATGTTCTGTACCAACAGAAGCACGTTGTGCTTCTTCTTATGGTCCTTGTAAACTGTGTGAAAATGTACCCAGACTAAGGACAGTCGATTTTGGCTGCCCAACTCTTGTAGGGTTTCCAAGCAATCCCAAACGAGTTTGTAAATAATCTGCAAGGAGGTGGAGCTTGGCTGTCGGGAACTATGTCGGTGGCATTTTCTTCAAACTCTTGCCTTAGTAACTCTCCCGCACAGTGATATAGTGCTGCAGCTTCTTCCTGGAATATCGTCACGTGTGTATACACGTCGAGAATCTTGTCTTTGGCAAAAACCTAAGCAAAACGAAATACCAAGTTGTTGTTTTTTTACATACTGAGAAGGACTAGAGCTTCGCGAGACCAAGAGATTAGTCTTGGTCTTCTTGGTATTGATACAAAACCAAGATCAAGACTTAATAAATCTTCCCAAGACCAAGACTTGACTTGTGAGACCAAGACCAAGATCAAAACTCTCCCCCAAGAGTATTGGTCTTGGTCTTGGCCTCGAAAGAAAAATAGTGATCTTAATTCTACTCAATATTAAGAAAATTTTGATGGAAATGTTATGGCATTTTATTCCAATTATTTATTTTTCATATGGTAGGTTTTTAAATTTTGTCGATTCAAATTTGAAAATACATTTTTAAAAACTTATATTGCAGTTATGCAGTTTACAAGAAATAGGTGTATGTTGTTAGGTCGCAGTGGTTAATAAGTATTGCAAATTCCTCGGGTTTCCGATTCCACCACTCTGCCGCAACCGCATCTTTCTTACTGCTCATCACACAATGGATTGTAAAATGGTCAATAAAAACCTAATTAACCTTCAAACCATTTTGATCCTTTTTCTGGTCTGTCGGGCGTCGACCTGTGTGATGTGTGGGTCTTATTTAATATTTCTTAAAAATCAAATTATGATGGTAAAATGAGAAATTTTTATTTCACTTACTTTACTCGTACAATTGACAATTGTTAAAGACTGAGAAATACGAAATAACTATTATATGCATATAAACTGTTGGACAATTGAATTGAAATTTCTAGACAAATTTTGATCCTAGACCAAGACCAAGACTATCAAGACCAAGACTATTGAGACCAAGACTGAGCCAGTCTCGTCTTGGTCTTGAATCATCAAGACCAATACCAATACCAAGACTTCATTTATTTTTCGAGAGCAAGACTGATTAGTCTTGGTCTTGGTCTCACGAAGCACTAATAAAAACGAGCCAGTAAAGTTTTATTTTGAATGTTGCGTGATCTGATCGGAGATCGGTCGATTAAGGACCCCGGCGTTTCTTATGACATATGGCTTTCCGTGAATTTGTCTGAATTTTTGATGTTGTAGTGCATAATGTGCTGATCAAAAATGTCTATGGCCACAAAGCTTAAAAATGGACAGTTTTCAATTTTTGCGGTATGAACTCATCAATCGAAGATTATTAGGATTGAGACTGAATTTGGATGCTTGGCATCTAGAACCAGACCTATGAATGGTCCTTCTCAGTTATATTAGGCACCGCCATCGAAAAGTTCCAATACACTGCTCCACACTGGCCATGAAATGAGATTCAAATTCCAAGATCTTTCATACATCCATTCATATTACAAAATAACTGAAATATAAATACAATAAATATAACTAAAATAACAATAATTTCCATTTCCTGAAAACGATATATTTTGGATATATTTTGAAGAAAGGCCGAATTAACTAATTTTGAATATACCTTATGTTCAATAATATGGAATATGTGCTCTAGAATGTTCATAACTAGGCTCAGCGAGCTGTTAAATGGATAACGAGAAAATTATAATCATATATTCTTATATAGATAACAAGATCACTATTGATGTATTTTTTTTTATGATATATGACTTATTCCTCATTGATCTCGATAATCTGGTAATGGGGTTCCTAGATAATTTTATCGGAATGATTTGAAATGGATGAAAGCATCTCACAGCCATAAGAATCCGTGAAATTATGAATAGGGAAGTTTAGGAATTGGAAACAAGCAATGAATGGAATTTTTGATATTTACCCCTGACTTCGTGATTTGCTATATTTTTTAATGGTAAGGTAAGCTCGGGTAAGTGTGACCGTAATTTTCATTAGTTCTCATTGCATTTAGTCCATCTGATGAACCTGAACTAATATTAACAATGAAATTTTGCAGGTATTTACTTCGAAGATCTGTCTTTGTAATACGCCACAGAAAACTTTTGAAAAACGTATTCTATGAAATTTATTTATATATTCAGATAAACATCTCCATAGGTCACACTTCCCCGGAAATTTGGGGCAAGTGTGATTCTGGCCAAATTTAAAGATAATAATTCACGTAAATCTCTTTTTGGGGCAGGTGTGAGTGAACAGTAAAGGAACTTTCACCACAATTTATTTGTTTCGAGATATCTTTATTCAAAACATAGTTAGGAACTTTTTAATATTGAATTTGAAATGCCCCATTGGAAAAAAACAAAAAATAATCGTGAAAGTGAACATTTGTTGAAAAAAAAAATTTACAGGTAGAACTCTGAAAAATCGAATGAGAATTTCATTGATCCCCATCTTCTGACGAGTGGTGATGGAAGCACAGTTGTTATTTCATACTCAGAAAGTGTATCAATGTCTTCCACATCTGGCCAGGTATATTGTTTGTCTCTCTGAGATTTCCGTATATAATATCGTACTATAGCTGAGAAGATATTACTGTTTAGATTGGCCAAATGAACCAGGTTCACACTTACTCCGACAGATAGGTCACACTATCCCCAATAACATTTAATTTCGGGGTAAGTGTGACATGCAATGGAAAAATGTAAAAAAAAACAACTTTATGAAAAAACGGCAATCTATAGTCAGATTCATTGTTTAGGCAGAAGAAGAATGTATAAAATGGATTCTTAACTTAGATTTTAACAATACACTCAAAGCTTGAAATAAACTTGTTATACTCGTTCGGGTTGATAAATTGTAGGTTAGAAAATTGGGGAAAATATTTGGATTTCACAAGATCTCTTTTGTATTTTATATGATGGTTATGGATTCATTATAAGTGTAGGCTATTCGTCAATAGACGGCATTGGGCTGTCGCCCGGTTTAGCGAAGATAGCGAGCAAACTCACACTTGCCCCAAATTCACACTTACCCGAGCTTACTACAGTTGCATTAAAGTTTACACATATGAATGAATTATATCTATTCATATGATCGTTAGCAAAACTAACTGAAATTTACGGCTTCAGGTTATCAAATTTATAATTTCTGAGCACAAAGTCACTTGAAAATAAATAAAAAAGTATTGCCTATGAACTCACATTAGCTTAAATGTATTTCCGTTTTACCAACTGTAATGATACCATGATTCCATCCAGATTTTGCGAAAAAAAAATCTCATACATGTTTTTGTTGTATTCGCATTTGAGTCAAATTCGAGTTCTTCTCATCGATTTTTGAGACCCTTTACATGTTATTTGTTGGTAAACACTTAGATCATTTAATTCCTTGACAATGATAATTAGCTTCAAACAGATGCATTCTTAGATCTTATTTTTATTGATTAAGTGAATAAAAATGGTGGTTCTGATGGTGGTGGAATCATACCGGCTTGCCGTGATGCGGCAGAAAACTTAGCCGGAAGAATGCAGAAGGTCGCAATTGTTCACTCCTCCTACTCAGGGCAAATGATAATCGTACCCAGTAATCACTGGGTACATGGGGAGTATTTACTGGGGTTGATGATACACCAGCGCGCCCTCCGGATGTATCGGTGCTTTGGAGACAGAGCCTGACTGGGAAATTCTGACAGAAAAAAAAAATAATAATAATAATAATAATGAGCAGGGGGTGCAAGTGCAACCTACATCCAGGGTCTTGGTGAGTTGTGACACCACTCAAAACCGAACCGGCAGCATAGGTGCACCTGAGAGGGGAAAGAGCATTCCCATTAGTGTTGCCCTGTGTATAATAGGCCAACCCCCCGGTATATCCAATAACTCGGTTCCCAATGAACGATGAAGAGGCCCCCTCAAGCGACTCCCAAGGCAAACTTATACAAAGCGGAGAATTTCACAAGAATATACGTCAGTGAGCTACAACAAAACCATAATATTTCAGAGGTTCAATATATTCCTTTGTTCCCTTGGAAGCCATATTGATCGGAACTATAGTTATTTATGCAACTAGTGCAGGCCGAGTTGGACAACACGTCGAATGCAATAAGCATTTTTTGCACGAGTTGAATACAACATTTTTTCTACGTTCATGCAAAAAGCAAAAAATTATTTATTTAGGTGCGGCACTAGGTGAAGGAAAATGAAATACGCAATTTAAATAAATAATTATTACTATCGATTTCATCACCATCATCTAGTTTTCGAATAATATTACTCATTTTAAAACTTTCAGTTCTGTAATTGTCAAAATTAAATTTTGACTGACGTTTATATAACCACAGTTGCATTATAAAAATTAAAATCATGGTAATGAGCGCGTATGATATCACAAGGTTTGGTCATAGTACAGACAGTTTGCTCTATGCAGCGGATCGGTTTTGATTGTGGAGTTATTCTCGAGAAGGCATTGTTTGTTCAACTCTGACTGCTAACATTAATACAAAATAGTTTAAAACGTATGGCCAATCTCACAGAATATCTGCTAAATATGTAGTGGGTTTGAACGTTTATGTTCATCATGATGACAGCACGTTGAAGTAGAATGACAGATGAGTGCAATAAAAACTTTACTGCACCAGTGCAATAAAGAGCTTTTTTTTCACTGAATAAAGTTTTGCTTTTTGCATGAATGTAGAAAAATTATATTATTGGTTGCAAAAGGTTCAGAATGCGATTTTCCATATTTTTTTTACATGTACTCTCAAAATTCTGTATGTTTACTATTTTTCGCCTTTTGGACTTTAAACCGTTCTCAACCGTGCTTGGGATCGAACGTTAAACACACCACTTTAATTTAATTTCTGATAGAAATTGAACTTACTCTACTGCATTGAAAATCGAAGACGTGAACGCGATAGTCACCTGAATAACTATAAAATTCAACTTATATGCTTTTGTAATTTAGGAGTATTGAATTATTATCACTCATTAGTGCTTGTTCAACAATTTTGGGTGATAAGAAGGCAAATTCTAGAGGGCAGAGCCCAATTATATTACGTACTAAATTATATCGAAAGTACAAAAACAAAAATAATGTCAGAATTTTTAATTCTTTTATCGAAACGAATTGAAAATTTGTATCGAAACAATTCGAAGTGAACCTTCAAGTACTTGAAGGTTCACTTCGAATTGTTTCGATACAAATTTTCAATTCGTTTCGATAAAAGAATTAAAAATTCTGACATTATTTTTGTTTTTGTACTTTCGATATAATTTAGTACGTAATATAATTGGGCTCTGCCCTCTAGAATTTGCCTTCTTATCACCCAAAATTGTTGAACAAGCACTAATGAGTGATAATAATTCAATACTCCTAAATTACAAAAGCATATAAGTTGAATTTTATAGTTATTCAGGTGACTATCGCGTTCACGTCTTCGATTTTCAATGCAGTAGAGTAAGTTCAATTTCTATCAGAAATTAAATTAAAGTGGTGTGTTTAACGTTCGATCCCAAGCACGGTTGAGAACGGTTTAAAGTCCAAAAGGCGAAAAATAGTAAACATACAGAATTTTGAGAGTACATGTAAAAAAAATATGGAAAATCGCATTCTGAACCTTTTGCAACCAATAATATAATTTTTCTACATTCATGCAAAAAGCAAAACTTTATTCAGTGAAAAAAAAGCTCTTTATTGCACTGGTGCAGTAAAGTTTTTATTGCACTCATCTGTCATTCTACTTCAACGTGCTGTCATCATGATGAACATAAACGTTCAAACCCACTACATATTTAGCAGATATTCTGTGAGATTGGCCATACGTTTTAAACTATTTTGTATTAATGTTAGCAGTCAGAGTTGAACAAACAATGCCTTCTCGAGAATAACTCCACAATCAAAACCGATCCGCTGCATAGAGCAAACTGTCTGTACTATGACCAAACCTTGTGATATCATACGCGCTCATTACCATGATTTTAATTTTTATAATGCAACTGTGGTTATATAAACGTCAGTCAAAATTTAATTTTGACAATTACAGAACTGAAAGTTTTAAAATGAGTAATATTATTCGAAAACTAGATGATGGTGATGAAATCGATAGTAATAATTATTTATTTAAATTGCGTATTTCATTTTCCTTCACCTAGTGCCGCACCTAAATAAATAATTTTTTGCTTTTTGCATGAACGTAGAAAAAATGTTGTATTCAACTCGTGCAAAAAATGCTTATTGCATTCGACGTGTTGTCCAACTCGGCCTGCACTAGTTGCATAAATAACTATAGTTCCGATCAATATGGCTTCCAAGGGAACAAAGGAATATATTGAACCTCTGAAATATTATGGTTTTGTTGTAGCTCACTGACGTATATTCTTGTGAAATTCTCCGCTTTGTATAAGTTTGCCTTGGGAGTCGCTTGAGGGGGCCTCTTCATCGTTCATTGGGAACCGAGTTATTGGATATACCGGGGGGTTGGCCTATTATACACAGGGCAACACTAATGGGAATGCTCTTTCCCCTCTCAGGTGCACCTATGCTGCCGGTTCGGTTTTGAGTGGTGTCACAACTCACCAAGACCCTGGATGTAGGTTGCACTTGCACCCCCTGCTCATTATTATTATTATTATTATTTTTTTTTTCTGTCAGAATTTCCCAGTCAGGCTCTGTCTCCAAAGCACCGATACATCCGGAGGGCGCGCTGGTGTATCATCAACCCCAGTAAATACTCCCCATGTACCCAGTGATTACTGGGTACGATTATCATTTGCCCTGAGTAGGAGGAGTGAACAATTGCGACCTTCTGCATTCTTCCGGCTAAGTTTTCTGCCGCATCACGGCAAGCCGGTATGATTCCACCACCATCAGAACCACCATTTTCACAGAATGGTTTGGGTAAAGCCTGCGGAGTTCAAAGAGGAGATCTCGATATTTAGTCCGTTTTTCCTCCTCATTTCAGACGATGTTTGTTTCGCCAATAGCCAAAAATTGTATGACAAAAATCGTCCTACTTTGATGGTCGAGGAGGACTACATCAGGCTTATTAGCTTGTATTTGCCTGAGGGAGAGTAATGAGTAGTTCCAATAGATTCGGCACTTCTCATTCTCCACAACGGACTCAATATCCCCCGGAGCATAAGGTAACACCGGTGTCTCCTCAATACCGTAGATGGTAGTAAAACACTCGTACTGTCGCGTTATGTGTCTGTGGATAATAATAATAATATAATAATACTCCCTCATGAACACTCGTAGAGTGTACCCAAAGGCATAGCCTGTGCGGGTAGAGGATGGCTATTATTATTATTTGCCGTGGCGCTCCGGGGCGACTTACTGATGTTTTCGGTGGTGTATTCACTTTTCAGCTTTAGGAAAACCCGGAAAACCTACAGCACCACCTCGGTTGGTAACACACGAGATACGTTATTTTTTTAATTTTTTACAATTTTCACGGAAAAGACATCCAGAAAAGACAGCAGTTCGAGTCGTTGTTAATACTTAATATACATAGGAACCATTGAATCTCATGTCTTTTTGTCTCAACTTCAGCATTCATAAAAAAATTTATTGTTATATTTCTTTCTGACACTTATTCTATCAAGTGAATTAGAATTCCTGTATGAATAATCGTTGATCACCGTGCGATTCCATTAATTCATTACCAGTTCTGGCTGGAGTAGAATTGCGGTGAGAATAAGTTTCAACAATCAAATTTGTTATTTCCGCCAAGCTGTACCATTACGGATGTAAATCAGCTTTGTAACAAATTCTGAATAATATGTGGAAGTCTAACAACCGATGGTAACGTGAGTCGTAACAGCAGTTCAATTAATTATAAGTTGGTATATGATTTTAAAATCAACAAAGAAAATCATTTCCTTTCTTCGGTTTGTGTTTGTTACTAGTGAAACACCCCAAAGACTGAAGCCTCCTTTCATTGCTGTGGTCAGTGAAAACGTACCCATGCGTACCATTTCGAATCTGAAGCCGGTCGTAATAGAGGCAAGTATGTTACTTATACGAATCATTTCTAATATTTTCCGACTTATATTTGAAATTCCTACTAAGATCGCGGAATTCCGAGTAAGATCCTGAAATTTATGCAGGGGGGGTGCAAAACCGGTGCAAAACCGGACCGGCAGCCAAGGTGCACTCTGATGTCGGCCGTGGTATACTAGGCTAACCCCCCGGTATACCCTACTACTCGATTCAAGATTCACGTGGAAGAGGCCCCCCTCAACCAAAATAGGGGTCATGGGTAAGGTGGTATGGCCCAAAACGATGGATTGCGACCTTATCAACTTTGCCGTGTATGACGCTGCTCAGACTCTGTCCAAATCGGAGAGGAGGGATACCACCCCTCTGATTGGGAGGCATGAGCAACGCATTCACAAGATGTAAGCTAAGATCAAGTCGGCGAAACAACACGCGTCTAGTATCTAGTGTGTGGCGGACTACGTGGCGGCCAATAGGCCCTTCACGCCCGCAGTGTGGCGAATTGCCTCAAAATTAAGACGAGCTCACCGCACACTAAATCAAGGCGTGCTATTTACCATCAAATAACCCTGTCTTAATAGGATACGAATGCTGGTGGCTGCAAAAAAGTCACTAGTGAGGCAGGCGAGAAGCATCGCGGAAAACATGAAGTTCCGCGATAAACCTTCTCGCATATTCCAAGACCCTCTACGTGTTGTAGATAATCTGCCGGCGACTGATTGGGTGGAAACCTTCTGGAAGAACATCTACATATTTCCGCAACCACTCAACGTAGATAATTCAGCGATAGAGCAGTTCGAAGCTTTCTGCAGGAGGCTTCGTCAGCCTGAGCTCAATGAACCGCACAATCCGATAACTCCGGAAGAAGTTCGACGGATCCTCAAAGGCTCGAAGAATTTTGCTGCTCCAGGACCTGATGGCCTCAATAACTATCAGTGGAAAAAAATTATCTTCATCACTCCTCAAGGGTGGTGGAGTTTGGGATCGACAAATGTGCCAAGGTTCATCTGAAAAGATCTCAAAAGAGAGGAATACGGAGAGGACATTCAGCTCGTAGACGGAAGCATCCTACATTATATAATAATAATAATAAAGAATTTATTCAGTAAGTAAGTAATTATTACGTAGTCCAATACCATATTATTCATACCTATTATAGAAACTTACTGAAAGAGACCATGTTCAGTGTCATGATCCAACCAGCGACGATTGCATCATGACCACATGGCCTCGAAAAAAAAAAATAACAAATCTTAAAAACTAAAGTAAACTAACGACATAATGTAAGAGCAATACGACAATACTTACAATATTCAGGTTATAAATTATAACTAATAATAATAACAAATATAAGAAATATTCATATTTTGAAATCAATAGGTAATTTTTTTTTCTAGTAACATATTTTTCACTTTTTTCTTGAACTGATTTACGTCATAAGATTTCAGTTCCCTAGTAAGAGCATTCATTACTTTGCAAATTACATAGGAATATGACTTCTTAAATAGGGATGTCTTGTGTTTAGGAATCGTCGGGTTGTCTTTTTGACGTATGTTGATGCTATGTACGTCTGAACGAAATTTTAGTTTTTGGTATAAATAAATTGGTGTTTTAAGCTTAATTACATTATGGAATAAACAACTACTATGAAGAAATCTCAGTTCTTTGATACTCAACCACTTCAGACTGATAAGTTTGTGTGAGATATGTGACCGTCTTTTTATATTGAAAATGAATCTAAGGCAGGAGTTCTGGATTTTCTGTAATCGATTCTCATTTTGTTTTGTTAAACATGGCTCATAGACAACATCGGCGAAATTAAGGTGTGATAATACGAGTTCTTCACATAATATGGTTTTAGATTTCATACTGAGTATACTCCTGTTGGCAAAGATAAGTTTGAGGCTACCGTATGCTTCTTTGATGATGCTTTTTATATGTTTATCGAATTTCAAATCGGTGTCAAGTAGGAGTCCGAGATTTAGCAGTAGTAGTAGCTGGTATAACATCATCAATCTGTATTTTTATTTTATAGTTGCACCTATCTCTCAAAACTTTGGGACCGAATAACATCACTTGAGATTTACTTGGATTGAGAGAAAGGCAATATCTCGACAGGGCTTTCAATTCAGAACTAATGATTATATTTGATATTTCAATATTTGATTCATCGAAAGACATGTACATCTGAGTGTCATCTGCATAAAAATGACTTTTGCATTGACTTAGGCTATCTCTGAAAGATGACGTGTATATTGTGAATAATAACGGCCCCAAGATGGAACCCTGAGGCACGCCACAGATAATGTTCAGTTCTTTAGACTTTTCGTGTTTATACTTAACAATTTGAGAACGATTCATCAAATAACTTTCCATCAACGACAATGCAATATTTTCGAAACCTATGTTATGGAGTTTGGCTAACATAATACGGTGATTTATTTTGTCGAAAGCTTTAGAGTAGTCTAAAAGTACAAGAGTAGTGAGTTGATTTTTATCGGTTGCAGAGATGATATCATCAACTACGGTTGACAAGGCATAGGGCACAGGTATGTTTCTGTCGGAATCCTGATTGGTTATCAGGAAAAAGTTCGTTATTTTTCAAGTGCAGCTTGATTTGTTCGCAAATCACCTTTTCATGTACTTTGGAAAGAGAGCATATTATGCAGGGCGGAGCTGGGATAATTCCGACGGGTTTTTGATAAAGGTAACACATATGATGTTTTCCACTGCTGTGGGAAAACACCTCGATTGAGAAATTTATGATATGGGTGATATAGGGAATTATATGTGGACAGCAATGAAGTAACATGGATAGACTGATATCGTCGACACCAACTGCGTTCGATTTCATGGATAGAAGTGCTTTATATATAGTATTCCCGTCAACATTATTGGAATTGAAGTCTGTAACATTTGGTTCACGGGTATTTCTCAGCAAATCAATCATTTCTTCATCTGGGTATTGCGAAGAATTTGAATGACTCACAAAATGATTGTTAATTGCGCATCTACATCTGCCAAATTCAAAGGAATATCTGTGCTATCCTTCTTAGAGTAAATATTCAGATTATTCAGTTCACGGTAGACATGTTTAGTATTTTTCTGTTGAAAACATAGTGCATTTACTGTCATCCTGTCCAGCTTAAGCGGTCTTAGTCTATATCCACAGGCATAAGGCGGCGCTACTAGTAATGCCCTACCATAATATACGACACTCGTTGCAACGAGACTGTTGCCTTAAGCTCCGAGGAATATTGAGTCCGTTGTGGAAAATGAGAAGTGTTGAATCTATTGGAACTACTCATTACCCACCCTGAGGCAAATAGCAAATACAAGCCAATAAGCCTGATGTAGTCCTCCTCGACCATCAGAGTAGGACGATTTTCGTTTCGAATTTTCGGACTAAATATCGAGATCTACTCTTTATTCTGTTAAAATGGTGGTTCTGATAATAAATGTCCTTGATGGAATGATGGACACAGTGCTCTCAATTTTAAAAATCATACCAGCTTGCCGTGATATGGCAGAAATCTTATCCCGAGGATTACAGAAGTCTCAGGGCACATGATTCTCGGACCCAGCAATCACTCACCCCACGGACGTGGGGAGTGTTTACTGGGGTTAATGACACACCAGCGCTCCCTTCGAATGTATCGGGGCTCCGGAGACAGGTCAATTCCTGACGAAAAATAAAGTTATGATAAAATTTATTGACCCATGAAACATAAATGTTTGTAATAGGGTTGTAATTCTCCAATTAATAAAATTAATAACAGAATATAAAAAAATATCTGCTACAAAAAAAGTTGTCTGTATTCCGACTAAGATCTCGGAATTTTGACAGATCTAAGACCAAATAATCATCCTAAGACATAAGTCGGAATCCCGAATTAGAACTAAAAATTTTCACTTAGTTTTCAGAAAACCGAAATAGGCGTCGAAGTTCCGACTTAGATTTCAGAAGTCCTACTTACAACTTTGAATTCCGAATAAGATCCTGAAATTCCGTCATCTAACAAAATGCTCACTATATGTTTTCTGCAATTTTTGTTGTTTAAGGAATTCAGACGATGTTTGGTGAAATTATCATTGAAAAGAGTATGAACTTGCTGTGATTTGAGAAGCATGCGAGAGTCACTGAATTTGATGGCCAACAAAAACGCACGTAGTTTTCAATAAATTCAGGCACATGTCAGAACATTGCGGCTGGTTGAATTCTACAAGAATAAATTGAAATGAAATTTTTATTTGCTGTGGGAAGTTAGTAATCTCTATTCGTGAGGCAGAAGTGAATTAACCAATACAGAAATTGCGACCGTGAGCAAAGGTAGAGGTTTTCTATCACTGTTGTTTTGTTTTTCAATATATATAATATATATATATATATATATATATATATATATATATATATATATATATATATATATATATATATATAATGTATAGCATTAATTAAAATATTCGAAATGGCCAATATTCGAAATTTGAAGATTGTTTACCTTTTATTTTCCATAACACCAGTTCTGAAAATGTCTGATTATAAAACATTTTGGAGTGACAAATAACTTCAAGGTGAATAAAATTTAAAAACACTTCATTTAAAATAACGAGCACATGAAAATATAATGGAAAAAAGCAACGTTTATAATAAAACTGATAATTCGATATCGAATGAAAAATTTGAATTTAAATGTGAACGATTACAAATACGCCGACGAATAGCATACAGTGTGATTCATATACCTGCTTGAGTAAACGTATGAAAATCACACGTGAAAAAGTTCATAAACTTTGCATACAAACTAGTAGGGTTATTTTTTATTTCCATTATTGTTCTGAGGAAAAAATAAGTCAAAATATGAAAATCACACGTGAAAAAGTTCATAAACTTTGCATACAAACTAATGGGGTTATTTTTTATTTCCATTATTGTTCTGAGGGAAAAATAAGTCAAAATATTCCTTCAATACTAATATTTACAGATTTATCTATCACAAAGAAGATGTGGCATCCAAAAGTGTCAGTCGGCTATGACTGTAGTCTTCTAATCCAGTTGCTCTTTCTGAACTGAATGTTGGTTCGTATTTTCTCTTAAACCACTCAGAAAATTAAGAATTGACCCTGGTCTAGAAAAAACCGTTTATACACATGGGCGTATAATACGTCCATATTTATATCTATGAACGTATAAATGAATATTATGGTCCCAGACCCAGTTGTTTACATTTCCGCTGAACGGCCACATTCTAAGGTTGTGCTGTTGAGTTGAGCGTTGCCATATCGAGTCTGTGATAATTCTTCATTATGCGCCAACACTTTCTTAAACTTTCTGAATTCCATTCAGTAACTGAACATTCCGATTCTTGTTCATGGAATGACAACCGACATTCCAGAATCTAATCTAGTGAAATGAATTTGAAAAATCGTTGTACACTTCCAAAGAATTCCGTAAATTTCGTTGCAATGATGCACTTGTGGCAACGCTGTTGAAGTAAGCTTTGGTTACAGCCTATCATAAGAATTATAATATGTTGTTAACAAAAAAATTTCATTAGTTCAGGTCTTTCGTGTATGGTATCGGTATTTGTGGATTCGCGTTCATTATTCTCATTGGCGTCACAGTGGGTATCCAATTTCTATACACATTAAAAAATTAAAAATGTGAATTGAAATATTGTTATATGAAGTTGACGATCGACAGTAACAAAAAATGATGTACAAACTAATAAAACCTTAATGAAAACTTGACTAAACTGGTGACGACTGATGGCTGAAAAGGTGGAATGACAAGTGTGTTGAGTTTTCATTGTGAAAATGAAGATTGAATATAACAACTCTTTGAATTTTTACAAGACTTTGATTTGTGTTCTGCATGTGATAATATCAGGGCAAAAATCAGTTATGTATAAATGAACCTGATATTTTCCGAAGAACAACAATTTTTTTTAAACTTAAAATTAACTTCATATGTTAGTTAATTTTTCAAACCCACTTCTAGTCCTTCTAACTTGAAATTTGACAGATGTTCATAATTCCGGTGACAAAATAAGTTCCTAACTTTGTAAGAGAAACAACGAAATGGCAGCTCCAAGATGTTGAATGAGATTTATGGTAATGGTTGGATTCCATTCGAAATAATTTCTTGGGGAAGTGTTGAGGTCGAATTCATGATTTTTTTGTCAAAATTCATAAAATCAAGGTAGCAACTCCTATTAATTTAGCTTCACGAACAAAAAGTTTCAAATGAAAATAAAAAAAAAATCGTGGACAAGCTTTTTTATTCAAGTGCACATGAAGTTAAAAAAAATGTCTTCAGTTGTGTGACGTAAGTTACTCTGTGAACAGTTTCAAAAGTTTGTCGCTTTTGTATTTTAATTGAAAACTTGGCGCGGCAGGCTTTTGAAAGTGTTTTTACTTTATTTTACGTTGTTACAAAAGAACATCTAATTTTGGATTTTTCTTTACGTGTTTGGTTGTAAAAGTTGGGATTGAAAGAGTTCACTGAAACTATTTCAAAGTATACTAGAATTTGTACTTATTTGTACTTATTTGGAACTAAATGAAAACAAATTACTGTGGTGAAAGGGTGTATTTTTGGAGTTTTTTACGCTTCATCTGATGAAAAAACCCAAAGTTGGTTTATTCTCTGTTTGGCATTTCTTCATAATAATTGCCATCCGATCACAGAGATCACGGTAGTCCTCTATACAATACAAGTCGAAGTAATTCTGTGGAATGAATGAACGAACTATGAAAAATTGTATTATATCACACCTTCCCCCTTATCTAGTAAGTTTCCATATACGCGAACTCCTCACTACAATATATCTGGATTTGCTTCAGTTTTAGACTCATCAGAATCGTCGCTTTATTGTGACTGTAATGGAGAAATATAACTGCCACGACCTTCTCAATTGATTCACTCGATTTTGAATTATTTTCAACTATTTACAACATCCAAATTATGGTGGTCCGTTTTTCTATTTATATTATTTTGTTGTGAATAACGGTATTTATTGCTGATAAACATTCAATTATCTGGCTGATATGTCTACTCCATGTCCTCTCTACATCTGGAATATAAATTATTTACGTCCGTGGTTCAATGATTTTTGTTATGATACTCTTTATCCATCCAATCTTTTTTGGCGTCTGCAGGGACCTCGATGAGCTGAATCGATATGTACAGGGGAAACTACTGGGAGTATTTTTCTGAAAATTTATATACTGAAGCTTTCCGAGGAGCTGGATTCAATCAATAGTATACTGTAACAAGGTTAGAATGAAAAATTTGATAAAAGAGGAAAAACCACGAGTAACATAAATGATTACCAAATTGATGTTCATGTTTGAATTCTAAACGGGACATGAAAAGTTTTACTATACTTGATCGCAAATTATTAGCAAATATTGTTTGTTGACACTAAAGCATTTGTTTCTTGTCGATCTTACAAAAAAGTATATTGATAATTTAGATATCTCTTATAAACACACGGAAATTTTAGTTTATCCAAGTTTCTACAAAAACCTTTTAATTCAGATATAGGTTTGTAAGCATGAACTTCCCGTATTTTATAGCGTAGAGTCCCATAACGTTAAGAAAAAATGAGGGCGGCCAGTGGAAAAAAATTAGTATCACTATTTCCGATACAGCCGAGTTTGATGGAAATTTCTGAACAACCTGAATTATTTTTCTGAAAATTTTCCAGATATACAGCAAGCTTTAGGTCTTTTTTAGTCAAATTTTGGCAATTTTTGATATGACTCTTTGTTTCTAGAAAATGTGAAAGGTGTTAAAATTTTCTTAAAGATTGAAATAACTGAAAACTGAAGCTTTTCATACATATGATATTTCGAATAAAGTTATATTGAAATTCACCGTAGGTTCTAAAATTGCAATAGAAGACATTTAAAAAAAAAAGTTGAGGTCACCTTCCAGTGTAACTGGAAGTCGTAAACAACTGTAAATATTTAAATTGTAACGAGCTCTTCAGAACACTTGCGTATAAAATTGTTCAAAAAATTAATCTCTGTAGTTTCTCATGTACACTCAGCTCGTCGTGCTATACCCTGTACTCTTTGAAACAAATCAGTGGAATGAATTGTATTATTCTCATTGCACAACTGGTATTTCACCTTCAGAATCAGAAGTGCATTTGATTTAATGAAACCGGAAGCAATTGTAGTTGTATTAATAGTTCCAAATAATGGTTTATAATAAATATTACTGCACTTGCCATTTTTTAATTATCAAATTATATTTTGACAATTTTGTGACTAACATACGCACAGTTTTTTTCATCTCTTCAAAAGTCACATAACAAATGGTTGCGGTGAAACATAGCACCACATTACTCCCGTACGTTTACCTCAACAACGAGACTTGATAATAGAAATATACCGAACCACTTTTTTTCGTTTTCTTAATGGTGATCCTCATTCCCCAAGTAATTGTATCTGAAATGTTTCTTATCACAAACCGTTGCAATGTGGCCTTTTGTTCTGCATAAATAGCACGTTGCAAACTTGAACCTGCATTGACTGTTTGAATGATTTTTATTTCATATATTGAATCCTGACTTCCTTAGAATTATCTACTTTCTCTGTACTTGTACTTCTCTCCTCTGATAGTTTCGAATGGTGACTCTAACATTGAAAGATCCCTACTTGCTAGAAGAAAATTTCCTGTACGATAGTTGCCTTCTTATTCATTCTTACTTCATGGCTACTGGCAATTTCTAACGAAATATTTAGATTTTCTTCAAAAAGCCAATTTTTGATTTTACCTTCATTGAAACCAATCACGACTCTGTCTGTCAACAATATCTTTAGTTCGCTTTGAAAGCCACATTTGAATGCTAAACTCTTATGCCGTGTCAACCAATCCCTAACTGATTCATCCATATTTTCTGTTACACTAAAGAAACATTGTCTTTCGGCAAAACTGCATTCAAACGAGGTGAAACGTTCATCAAATAATTTAATGAGTTCCTTGAACGTCTTGTCTTCTAGAGATTCGGGAATAGAAACATTCTTAAGTTATTTATAGGTTTCCTTGTCACAAGACACTAATAAAATTGACTTCTGCTCATTTTCATCTTCAAAATCTTCTGCTATGAAACGCTGTTTCAGTCTAGTGAAGAATATTTTTCAGCCTGAATCTTGAAACTCAGAGTCTCAATTGCCTCAAGAGTCCATTTGATTTGTCTACCATTGTAGATTCTTTAAATTTTCCTCTTCACCAGTTATTTGTGATACAGGTATTAGTTTACATGCAGACGCAATTGTTATACTTCACAATGCAGCTGCAAAAATAGTGAAATTGTATATACCTACACGAGTTTGCAAGGTAGTGAAGGCCTAAAATATCTCAATGCCCGATACAAAGAAGAAAAATCAACGGGCATCGACCGAAAAAGCAGATTTCTGAAGGTGACTTGGAAAAAAAGAATTAGTTTACCAAACTCGTTCAGTTTTATTCTGTGATTTCTGTTGCTTTTTAATAAATTAGAGCATCTTATTTTATAACTTGTTCATTCGTACTTGTTCGATTCTTCATTCTCACGACAAATAAAATATTTTCTCAAAGTTTCATTAACGGGGAATTTTTTTGGTATTTTCTATTTTACAAACAATCGAACTACCAACATTCAGTTCTCCAACCATAATATCTCACAATAAACTTGTCTTTGGAGTAAAGGTATTAACGATTTCTTCCAAAGTATAGTTTTTCTAACTTCAGTTTTTTAGTTTAAGACATTCTACGACAGAAATCAGTTCGTGACATACTTCAAATACATTTGTTCGTAAAAGCAGTTGTTGAACTGAAATCAATTTAGCCTTATGCAAAGTCTGGCTATGCTTGAATACTCTCTTATTATTTTGTTACTGAAACCGTTGGCCAGCAGTAACTCTCAAATATTCCAAGGTTTTGGGAATTGGTTCACTTGGAAACAAAGACCTTACATACATCAAAAGAGATCAAGATTTCTTCTTGTTCCAGTTTTATGTTCTGGTTGTGCCACTGGAAGATTCTCACTCGTTTGTGAGCCACTTTTCTAGTATATGTGGTTCCCCACTGCTACATATGAGTTTAATCTTTCCTCCGGAAGATGGACACTTGATGCCTGAAGCACGTGTGTAAAAACAGCGGTAAAATTAAAATTAGGAAGTTTTCTAATAGTTTTTGTGGTAATAAGTATAATAATAACGGTCATTATGTGCCAACTTTAGTCCCGTATAATAGGGACTAAAATGTATCTTTCAGTCCCTAGGGAGATGAAGTTGTAATTCAAATCTCTAGGGACAAAAAGTAAAAATCAAACTTTACCGCAGCTACACTATTAATAATTAGGACAAAAATTATCATGTCAGCTGCCTTATCTAGATCAAAATTTATAGATTCATTCAGTTCTTGATTCATTTTCTTGATATTCTGTTAGTTAAATTACGATTCGTTTAAATGTCAACATTAATCGAAATGTCACTGAATTGAAAATATTGTTGACGATGTTGCTTCAACGTTACCTACTGAGTAATCCAAGTACCGTGATTATATAACTCATCAAAATTATCAATATTGAAAGTTATAATACTGGGAAGTGCAAAAAATTGCGTAAATGCCTCAGGACTAAAGAGATATTTTATCCCTTACGTGATTATTGGCCCTCGGGCTCTACGAGCCCTGTGCGGGATCAAAACATCCACTTTAGTCCCTTGTTATATAATATACTACTATTTTTCACTTGTCCATTACTGCTTTATAATACCTTGGCAACGGTTGCTATTAACAGACCCATAACGCCCGGGGCGTTATGGAGGGCATTATGAATCATAACGCCCGCTAAATATTTTTTCTGTAGTTCAATAAATTAATTAAGTACTCAGAATTTTTTTATTTATAACTGTATATAAAAAAGTGACTAATTATTTTCTTTCAAATAGAAATTAAAATTTTCAAATGTTCCTTAAAAATTAGTACCAAGTTTGAAGTTCTGTGAGTTGACCGATGATGAACGGAATGGGCTATCATCGTAGCAATTTTGTAATACTCTTCCATTTTCCATGTGAAAAATAAAAGTAAACAACGTCGTTTAAGATAATTTTTTCTTGAAAAATAAAATCTTGCATGCACCACGAGCGTTACGAGATCCTAACGCCCATCGGGCAACATTCATCCCTCGCAACATTCATCTATATAACGCACATAAATAGCTAGAATTCGGTTGTTATAATCCTCGGCTGCGCCTCGGATTACAATATTCAACCTCGTCCGTTATTTGCTACATATCGGCCTTGTAACGTTAATAACTATTGTAGTGAAATCTTTGACAATGGGTGATCCTATGATGAAAACTATAATCAGAATCAGCCATTTTTTGTATTTTAAACAAAATTGTTTGATAGCAATTACTTGCATTTTTTATGAAGTCGTGCCAAACTTAAAGAAACTTCGCATTTGAATTTTATTATAGTAGTACTTTGTACTTCATTATGGTCCTAGGAATGGGTAGCAAAAACTGAATTTTTATTGGTTCACAAAACGATTTCTATGGCGAGTTGTTTTCTTTTTGAAGGTTCCACCTGTTTGTCCGATGTGAAACGGACTCGTAATAAAAGTTAATTTGACTCACACTTTTGTTGTTTCTCTACTTTATCGTAGTCGTTTTTGATATATTTACCTCTGATGGCGTACCAATTGTGGTTTTGTTAACTCATTTTCTGTGGAAATCATAAATGTTTTATTATAAAAGACGCGTTTTCGTTCCGTGCTTCCGGAGATTTTTGAAGTTAGGTTTTTTCTACTTTCAATCTTAGGTCTATTTTCGCGAGTAGCTCTTGAGCCTTGTTTACGTCGTTATAATAATGGTAAATGACTGGAATTTCAATTAGAAATTGCAACTAAGATGTTCTGCAACATATACAATGACAAATACCAAATTTCACGGCCAACCGGTATACTCTATCGTAACCAATACTGGTTTATTGTTTTTGAAATTTTCTTGCACTTTTTTCAATTGCATGGCACCATACTCCATCTCTGATATTTCTTGTTTTCTGAATTCATTATTAGAGTGAATGTGAAAGATGGCACCTAATGAGGTACCCCAAAGTGTGATGAAAGAAATTCTGCAAAATCTAAAATGCCCCTTTTTGTTCCAGACTGATAAAGACTCTACGGGATTATGGTTAACGGCTAGTGAGGCAAGCAGTTTAGGATACGAAGAAGTGGCAGAAAGATTACACGTAAATATTCAAATCGGCTTGAATTGGCAGGAGGCAAATGAAAGGAGGAAGGTATCAGGGTAAGTTACAAATAATAATACTAATATATAATTATAAAATGTTTATGAAGAAATAATTGCTAGATAGTTATTTATTGGGCCTTTTCATTGACGACTACTAAGTTATTCAGAACGAACGGATAATTATAATCATACTTCATAACGAATCACTATTTTGAAGCTGCAAAAAAACATTACCTATTCCTTGCTCGATCTTATCAAATGATACATTGAAAATAACCTACAAGGCAAATCTGTTAATGCAAAACTTTCCCATGATATTTCAGATTTCTGAATATACAATTAAGATTTTATGACCATTGAAAATAGTGTCAGTAGGCAAAACTAAACAAGAATGTTGGTATCAACAATTTTATTATCACAAAATGCTTCCAAGGATAGTTCGGGTTTTTGATAATTTTTGGTAAAAATACTAATACTAGAGCCAACAATATTCCTTATTTACGAGTATAAATATCGCAGGAAAATTCACACTCTTTGCAGACAATAGGTAGTTACATCTTTTGGCACCCTGACATACCAAATGACATTAATAGAATCATATCTACTGATATGAAGAAAGTAAAGAGTTGATGTGACGCTAGTCACCTTTTTCCTAATATTTCGAAAACTAACTAACTAGTAACTTTCTGATGTGAGCTTGAAGATATACCGCTACCGAATGATATTATTGAAAACAAAAACAGTTTTAAATTCTTGGGGGTGTATATTGATCGTGAATTGAAATTTTAAGATCATGTTCATGCCCTGTGTAACAAAATTTTGTTTGGTTGTTATGCAGTTAGAGTAGTCGCAAATGAGCTGAGGTTGTCAGCAGCTAAGACTGTTTATTACTCTCTGGTGGAATCTTACTTGAGATATGGATTCCAGTTTGGGGCCTATGCAGTGGTGTTATCTACTAGAAAATATTCTAGTTTTGCAAAAACGAGCCATAAGATATATGATCAAATTGAAAAGTAGAGACTCTTGTAGAATATTTTTTTCCACTCATGGAAGTCTAACGGTGATTTCTATTTTTATAATGGAATCAGTTTAATTAATTGAAAAATATCTGAACAAATTTCCATATTTACCATCCCATTATGTAACAAAATGATCTATCGTCTGCCAAATGACACAAAAAAAGAAAATCTTTATGACACTTCAGAAGGACTGTGAACTGTTTTTTTTTTATGTGCTAGACCTTATTATAATATACAAGAAGTTTATAATGAATATATTTTTATGTTTATTACGTGAAGTTGGTTAAGTCAAACTTATTTATTTTTTTTACATTCATGCAAAAAGCAAAACTTTATTGAACTATATTCAGTGGAAAAAGAAGCTCTTAATTGCACTAGTGCAATAAAGTTTTTATTCCACTCATCTGTCATTCTACTTCATCGTGCTGTCATCATGATAAACATAAACTTTCAAACCTATTATATTTAGTAGATATTCTGTGAGATTGGCCATACGTTTTAAATAGCTACATATTTTATATTATTTTGTATTAATGTTAGCAGTCAGAGTTGAACAAACAATGCCTTCCCGAGAATAACTCCATAATCAAAACCGATCCGCTATGTTCTAAACCGTCTACCTGCATAGAGCAAACTGCCTGTACTATGACCACACCTCGTGATAACATACGCGCTCATGACTACTATGATTTTGATTTTTATAATGCAACTGTGGTTATATAAACGTCAGTCAAAATTTGATTCTGACAATTACAGAACTTCAAGTTTTAAAATGAGTAATATTAACAGAAAACTAGATGATGGTAATGAAATCGATAGTAATAATTGTTTATTTAAATTGCGTATTTCATTTTCCTTCACCTAGTGCCGCACCTAATTAAATAATTTTTTGCTTTTTGCATGAACGTAAAAAAAATGTTGTATGCAACTCGTGCAAAAAATGTAACGGCCTCGTCGGACAATTTCACGTCGAGTGCAATAAACACTTACTTTTTGCACTTGTTGCATAAATAACTATAAAATCTTTTTTGTGCGACATAATTTTCATATATTTTGGGTTAAGTGAAACTTTGTTAACTAGATTATTTTTATAACAATCAAGTATATTCTCTATTTTCCTTTGAATACTCTTATAGCGTCTAGATCTTGCTTCGATGTGACGAAATCGCAGAAATTTTGCTGGATGCTATTTCTTTACATGTACTGCTTTCTAGTAACTGTATTTCATGGTCTATTACTTAACATATTTTGAAGTTTTCTTCTTACACTTCTTGGTGCTGTTATAATATAATATAATTAGTTATTTATGCAACAAGTGCAAAAAGTAGGTGTTTATTGCACTCGACGTGAAATTGTCCGACGAGGCCGTTAGGCCGAGTTGGACAACACGTCGAGTGCAATAAACATTTTTTGCACGAGTTGCATACAATATTTTTTCTACGTTCATGCAAAAAGCAAAATATTATTTATTTAGGTGCGGCACTAGGTGAAGGAAAATGAAATACGCAATTTAAATAAATAATTATTACTGTCGATTTCATCACCATCATCTAGTTTTCCATCAATAACACTCATTTTAAAACTTCCAGTTCTGTAATTGTCAGAATTAAATTTTGACTGACGTTTATATAACCACAGTTGCATTATAAAAATCAAAATCATAGTAGCCATGAGCGCGTATGTTATCACGAGGTGTGGTCATAGTACAGTTTACTCTATGCGGGTAGACGGTTTAGAACATAGCGGATCAGTTTTGATTATGGAGTTATTCTCGGGAAGGCATTGTTTGTTCAACTCTGACTGCTAACATTAATACAAAATAATATAAAATATGTAGCTGTTTAAAACGTATGGCCAATCTCACAGAATATCTGCTGAATATGTTGTGGGTTTGAACGTTTATGTTTATCATGATGACAGCACGTTGAAGTTGAATGACAGATAAGTGCAATAAAAACTTTATTGCCCTAATGCAATAAAGAGCTTCTTTTTCCACTGAATATAGTTCAATAAAGTTTTGCTTTTTGCATGAATGTAGAAAAAATAATAAATCAAACTACATTTCTGGCTGAATTGACTGTTTATGGACTTGAACTTTATGATTTGGACTACTTCAATTTTGTTCCAGGTACAATGAATTCTCGGTAAAAAACGGCGAACCGATATGGAAAAAATACCTAGAACAGTTCAAGAACCCCCTCATCCTGTTGCTACTTGCTTCGGCTGTCGTTTCTGCTGGGATGAGTCAATTCGACGACGCGATCAGTATTACAGTAGCTATAGTTATAGTAGTCACAGTAGGTTTTGTTCAGGAATATCGATCTGAGCAATCTTTGCAAGAATTAACGAAACTGGTGCCGCCATCATGTCACTGGTAAGTATGCACCGAAGAATATGCCTTGAATTCAAATTTGGACAGTCTGTATATGAACATACCGCAAAAATGCATTGATGATCTAGGTGGAATCCTGGTTTTAGTCTAAGGACAATAGGGTCGTATGCATAAACTTGAAACAAATGCTTTTACTCGGATTTATTGAAAGATACTCATTCAGTTTCATAAGTTATGGGAGAGACAAACCTATAAAATGAGCATTTGCTAGCTTTTAGGAATATCATCCAATACGCCCATATTCGAAAATAACTACGTCGCTACAGATTTTATTTATATTTGCTTGGATAAAAGGGCAATTAATTCCGGATGAAGAAGTGGGGCGTACTTATATTTTCACTTGAATATATTTTTTGATGACCATATATTTATTAGTCGACACCAGATATACCGAAACTGAATGAATATTTCAAATTAAGCTGGTGGTCTAGATGTTAAGGTATCTGACAGTGGAGCTTCTGGCTCGCATCAGACAGAGGTTTGAGGCTTCTTTAGGCGGCCATATGCCTTGTTGTGAAGGAAGTGTGATGTGAATTGCCTAGATGCCAATCCCGACGTCTGGTGCTAACTTGGAGTGCTGTGGGTTTTTCGGATTTTCTTATAGCTGAAAAGTGAATGCACCACAAAAAATCAGTAAGTCGTCCCGAAGCGCCACGGCATGCCTTTGGGTACACTCAAGAGTGTTTATGAGGGAGTATTATTATTATTATTCACACGTAAATTTATCGTCAGTACATATTAGTAGTGAAAAGTAATATATTCATTACTTGTTACCAATGCATATATAGAAATGAGCCTCTGAGTTCCACTAGTAGATGGCGCCATGTAAACTATTTCTATGCAACGCGCCAGCTCTGCTGAAAATTTTTGAAAACATGTGTATTTCACCATCATTGCGTATTTTCAAAAAGTATTAATGCAATGCAGATCAACATTACAGGTTTTCAAACAGATCTAATTCCAAAACATGATGTGAGCGCGATGAAAAATCAAACATGTTTTCAATCATTTCCAACAAAGCTGTCGTGTTGCATAGAAATAGGTTTTATGACGCCATCTAGTAGTGGAACTCAAAAGCTCATATCCATATATCGGGTAAGTAAAATTCGAGTAGATGCATGGGGACTATGCAAACTGTAAGAGCCACAGAGAGGGTTCAATGGAGGCAAAGTTGCGTATTATGGAACTCATTACTACGATGTTGAAAAACCTCGCTTTCAGAGATTACAGGAAAAAAAAATTATTTTTGTTTGTAACTTATATCTGCTTCAATACAATAGATTTCCAGAATCTGTTTGCACTTTGTCATTGCAACTTTCAATGGGCTGTAAAAATATGTAAACGAAAGTGTTCTACAGGGTGTTGTTTTCCTACGGACCTGGATTTTGTAAAAAATTGTTAAGGCTTCAATGGTCATATTTTATCATGATCGTGAATAGCTGGAATATCCTGGAAAGTTGGCCTGTATACCCACGGCCGATATTAGAGGCCACAACATTTCCCTCTGGTGCGCCTGAGTAACTGGTCAAGTTTTGCACCTGTTGCTCATGAAAATGGTGTCATAAATCTCCTGTTTGTTTATTTTTATTATTGCTGTTTGTTGACTCCGCTTGTGCAACCAAGTGTTGCACATCCATGCGCTTGACTACACCGTACTTTTGATGTCCAAACACGTGTCTACAGTTGCATATTTACCAGAGGGCTTGGTATGTCTTATGTCTTTCCTTCCTGTTGCTCACAGCTTCCCTCAAAACCACATCCATTTATTTTTTGTATAATATACTACAGAAACTCGGTTTATACAGTGACAGATTTTCTGACTGATCACGTACTGTGCCTGTTCATATCTTTTATGTCCGTTTAACAAATAAATAGTTAAAAAACTTGCAGCATGAGGGAAGCGTCACCCAGCACTTTCCTCGCTCGGGAATTGGTACCAGGAGACGTGGTAATACTCAACATAGGGGACAGAGTTCCTGCAGACATTCGTTTATTCGAAGCAACTGATCTCACTATCGACGAAAGTTCTTTCACGGGCGAGACGGAACCGTCGAAGAAAAACACAGATTCTGTTATCAGACCCAATGGAGCGCATTCCTCGAACACTAACATCGCTTTCATGGGCACTTTGATAAGATGCGGCGTTGGAAAAGTAATATCTCCGACATTTTTGAGATTACAGTTTCATCATTGTACTTTTTTAGGGAATTGTTGTGAGCACGGGGACAAATAGTGAATTTGGATCTGTGTTCAAGATGATGTTGGAAGAAGAAGCCCCGAAGACGCCGTTACAAAAATCCATGGATAAACTAGGAACCCAATTGTCTATATATTCCTTTGGTATAATTGGTTTGATCATGATAATAGGATGGATTCAGGGTAAATTAATAATGGAAATGTTCCAGATCGGTGTCAGTTTGGCTGTTGCAGCAATTCCTGAGGGTGAGATAAAATTTAATTAAGTAAAATATGTAGTTTCGTTTTTTAATATAGCCTTTTATCATCGGTGAAGTTGAATAATAGTTTTGATACCGCACAAGCGTGCTTGGGTGTATACGAACACAAAATACTATCTTAATTAAATATTGTAATATTACTCATTTTCACATCTACGCCTAAAATTAGTTTTTGTTGAACTGTGCAATGCCATCCAATGTTACATCATTGCAGATAGCTGGTGTTTGCAGTAATAATATCCTAACAAAATGCAGAATTGTCAGAAAATACTTGCTCTTACAAAAACTGCTTCGCTTAGAAACACCATAAGGACTTGCTCGAGTTTTCCTACATCTGAAAAAGTGAAAACACCCAAAATCAGTTTAAATTAAGAATACCAGGTAAATAAACTGTGATAAAGCCTTTGAAAACTTCACCAGAAGACGACTGCGGATAGGAGAAGTTGAAACGTTGTGATTATACAAATTATAAGACGATGGAAGTCCGAAATGAATGTACTCAAATTACATCATCGTCTACAACCTTCAAACTCCAGTATTTATCTTGTGGATTCCAACAAGAGCTAAAAGGATTTTTCAATTTAATTGGATTGAACTGGCCTGTGCTGAAGGTTGGCAAGAACCACATGATATGCAGGTGTTCCCCAATTTTGGTTGGACTCGAAATTTCTGCCTTGGTCTGAATGCAGCTCCAATGGAATACCAAATCTGCATATCTACTCTTTTACCGAGACGTCGGCAACGCCGATGGCTTCCTGGCTGGGCAAGGTATAGGCTTCGTCCCACTTGCTGAATTAGTCCATTGTTACAAAAATGTATTTACTCCCGTGGTCAGATACTGAAAACCGCTGTACTGACGCATCAGAGCCTTGGATCGTGTTCGATGTTCAATGCTGGCAGCACATACAGCACACTTTATGCACCAGTCCTTGACGCCAAATAACGCCGTTCCCTCAGTTTCTGAAGCGTCTTTGTCACTCCCAGATGTCTTCCGGTGACCCCATGATGTATTTCTTGAAGAACGTCCTTTCTTCTGTTCCTGGGTACCACTGTTTGTCGTCTTTCTTCCTCGCCATAGTTGGACTCCAACACACGGTTCAGGATCCCATTGTTCATGTAAAGGGATTCGAGTGGACCAGTAGAATTTAACGGCCGGCGAATAATTTGCTATTACCTGCTACGTTGGTCTTCGATTACTCTTTTTTTAGCCGATGACTAAACCAAGATCTAAGCTTTCTCTTTCTGGATCTTGTTGTCATTCCAATTATCATCTACTGCCGCGGTTATACAAATTGCCGACTCCTCTGTTTGTCGGAAATGTGAGCAGTCGTCTGGGGTCCTATTCTCGAGTTTGAAGAAATACGAATTCGATTAACTGTTTCACACTTGTGCACATGAATTAGGTATGTTTGTCTTTCTCATTCGTTTACGAATTGAAACCGAACGATTCAAGAATTGCCGCCCTGGACATTGTCTCGAATTCAAATTATTGCAGTCTCTCCAGCGTGATACCGGGGATTTTGAACTGCAAATGCCATTTGAGGGCTTCTTTCATATACGCATTTGTACACATGTACACAGTAATTGCGCTCCGGTTTACATGAGGGTCTGGCTGAAAAAAAAAACAATGCCTTTTTTCTGTCCATCCTGGATTTGAGACAGGGCAGCTCCAAGTTCTACGTTGCTTGCGTCCGTATCCAAAATGAATTTTTCGTTCGAAGGGGATTCGTGCGTTGATTAATGCTTGTCCAAGTTTACACTCAGGTCCAGCATTTAATTTTTGTCCATAGTTCCTGTGGTGTGCGCAGAATTCATTCGTTTTCAATGATTATTTTCTACATTTTTTCGATTTTTACGTCGATTCCATCTTTGATTTGATCCACTTTCGTGTTCATTTCATCCATGATTTTATCGATATCTGTCCAGATGGTGTACATTCTTTCCTCTAACCTGTTTACCACACCACAAAGATCTTTTCTACAAGCTCTTCTCTCAAATTCTTCGAATTTTCTGAAATATTTTCCTCCAAAAATTTTTTTGAAGCTTTCTTTCCAGATTTTTGAATTTTCTTGAAGTGTATCTCATAGATTTTTTGAGTTTTATGGAAGTTTTTCTTTTAGATCCTTTGAATTTTGAAGTTCTTCTTTCAGACTATTCCAATTTTTTTGAAGCTTCTCTTGAAGTTGTTCTTTCAAGCTCGCCAAATTTTTTAGAAGATCAATCCCACGACTTTCAAATCCACCAGGCGGACTCCTCAAAAATATTTTGTCTTTGTCTTTTAGTGTCTCAAACCGAGATATCAATTAGTCTATTTCACACAAAAACTTTACCAGTTTATTGTACCGTAATGCGTAAAACTACCCACTTCGCGAACACTTCAACGGTCGCTAGCCTATTTTGCGTATTTTTTTTTTAACACAGAGACTTTTTACTATGCCAATACTCATTTATTTCGAGAATCTGATTTCTGACATCACTGTAATAAAATTGCACTTAACCATAATCCACAACTTTATTTAAACTCATAAAATATAACTGCTAATTTATTTGAACCAAATACAGTGATTTATATCAGTACTGCTAAGCCAGCTCTGTAATTAACCTGTTAATGTTTACAGTTCTGCATTTTTCCATTGATCTTATGAAAATCTGATGGATAGAAACTGTTCTTGTCCGATAGAAGTTGTTTCTGAAAACATAAGCATTTTCCAAACTGCGGCACACTATAGCATCATTTCATTTTCTGAATTTTCCAACAGGTTTGCCCATCGTCGTGACAGTAACGTTAGCGTTGGGTGTAATGCGGATGGCTAAGAGGAAAGCGATAGTTAAAAAATTACCAACGGTAGAAACATTAGGCTGTGTCAATGTGATATGTTCTGATAAAACAGGAACAATAACAAGAAACGAGATGACTGCCACCGTACTAGTTACGTCCGATGGGTATATAGCTGAAATCACCGGTGCTGGGTATAATGATCATGGGCAAATATTACTACGCACGAAGTACGATTTTCCGGATAAAGCAAGGGAGAGTATACATGCCTTGTTGGAGGTAAGTTTTGTTTTAATGAGATATAATTTAATATTTATCGCGTATTTCAGTAGTTATTAAAAAAGTATGCATTGAAAACTATTCCATGTTATCTATTCAACCAATAATTTGGTGTATTCCTTGTAATATATAAATAATATGTGATTGAGGATGGATAGATAGATAGATAGTTTATTCGTTCTCCATTTACAATATTCATAATGAAAATATAAATGAACAAACACGTCAAAGAACACAAAGTACTGTTACAAAAATATATCATGTATATCACAAATATAGTATTTGTTTCAAAGGAACACAAAAAAATAAAGTAATGAATTACAATTTACATGATTCATCAATTCCGTTTATCATTTGCAAGTTGTTCTTACCATTGCCTCTGTTGGCAGACATCAGAGGCAATCTGCTCAAATATTGAACTGCTAATCAGGGTGACACAATCTTATCTAATTTGGAAACAGTAAGTATTGTTACTTCACATGGGTTCTTCAAATAATAACTCTGGATACAGAAACTCACTACTCACTCTCTTTACAAAAGGAAAATACAAATTTATTTTCCTGAGTTATTTTTAGCCGACCGTACTACATTGTAATCCAACCTGTAAACTGTTCAATTTTCGAATCTTACTTCTTTCAATTTGCTTTTTCCCCCGACTTCGACGGTTAGCTATACTGCGTAAATCATTTGGAACGTCTATGCTTCGCTCATCCATGACTATTCGTTCGTCGAGAAGTTTCCATAATCTCTGGTACCAAAATCAAGCAAGCTTTGACTGTGGTTTACGCTGGCCGAGAATGTTCGTTCTGGAAACAATCGCATTGTCGGTGTATTATGCTGGAATTTCTATATCAAATAAAACACTGATCTCTCCTCTTCGATCTTACACACATTGATGAATCTCGATAACTCCCTGCTGAGTGACTGAGTGACACACCATGATTCACCCGTGCTGTATCATCCGTTTATTTACGATATTGGTATACTACAGCCCGTATGGTATAAAATCCGTACGTGTCACCTAAAGAGGATCTGTGATAGTATGCGAATGCTCGTTTAATTCCTGTCATGCTCCTCAAGATTGAAACCCTTTTTATTCGGCAGGAGTGAGGACACATTACCATCATCAAATCTGTTTCAGCTTATGCCAGTTGGACAAGCATTTCTACCATTGCCACATTGCTTTTGATATTATCTGTCGCAGTGGAAAAACAAATCTCCAGGGCAGAATTACCTCCACTTATATCGGTTTTATCAATTTTGAAAACCACTTATTACTAATAAAATATCGACCGTAAAATCCGAATTTCTCCAAGTTAGGTTTCTTCTTGTTTTTTCTCTTCATGTATTATTTTGCATATTTTTCCAACACACGGTATTTCAGGCAGGAGTGGTCTGCAACAATGCAACAATCAAAAATGAAGTGTTGACAGGACAGCCTACAGAAGGGGCACTGTTAGCTGCAGCAATGAAACACGGAATGGACAATGCAGCTAACTGTTATATTCGCCTCAAAGAATACCCGTTCAGCTCTGAACAAAAAATGATGGCGGTCAAATGCATATCGAAATATGACGACAGTAAACAAGAAATTTACTTTGTTAAAGGGGCCATTGAAAAAATTTTACCAAAGTGTACAATGTTCAGTTGGAACGGCAATGAACAACCCATCACTGACAGCAAGAAGGCAGAATTCCTAGCTGAATCGCATGAAATTGCCAAAAAGGGATTGAGAGTTATCACAATGGCGAAGGGAAGTACCTTGCAGGATCTGGTTTATTTGGGTATTGTAGGAATCTGCGATCCTCCCAGGCCACTCGTCAGAGAAGCCATAACAATTTTGAATGAGTCGGGCGTACAAGTGAAGATGGTTACCGGAGACGCTATGGATACAGCCATTGCTATTGGTAAGTTTCGCAAATTTCATTATTCGTTTGTGTGAAATTGTGGATAAGTTTGAAAAATGCTAGTGCGTGCCTGACCAGCGCAGCGTTTGTTTTAAACGTATGTCTGCATTGACAGTCCGCAGCCAGTAGCGCTAACCTAACCTTACATTTGTTTGTTATGTGTGTATTCAGGTGTTTGGTTCTTTTGAGTGCAACTGTCGCTGCGCTTTTTTTTTCAGTGATTCATCAGTAAAGGTAAGTTTATCGGGCTCCGCCTAAAAATAAAAATAGTTATTTAACTTACGTAGACTTGCCACCTGAACACGTTTTCTAGGGGCTGTCAATTACTTTTTAAGTATTTCCCTTCTGAATATTGAAAATCGAATGTTTTCAAACAAGAATTTTTAAGAAGTTTCGGCGGTTTTCGGGTATGTTAGTCATGATCTCGACATAATTTTTCCTGACGTTTCGTCTACATCTGCGTTAGACAAAATTATACTCCATTGGAATTAGAGGAAACCTTAGAAAGCAATGTGTATTAGTTGATGGTATTAGTAGTTCACTAATGGACATACAATGTGGAGTACCACAAAGATCGATTTTGAGACCCATTTTGCTTTTGATTTATATCAACTCTATCACAAATTGGGAACTGAAAGGAAATAATTTTACTATTTGCGGATGACACCACGTTAATATATTTTGCAAACGATCTTAACGAGATACGTGAAAATATGAAGAGTGATCTGATAAAGATTTCAATTCACTTTGAATTTTAGTAAAACCTCATTCATGTATATTTCGAATAAAAAAAAACATTAAATATACATACATACTAATATGGAATAAACATACTAAAAATTGAGGAAGAAAATTAATACAGTCATTGGTATTTTGTTCTAGATTTAAAAAATTCGATCCCTTCAACTAACTGAAGAATATTCACTAATGTCTTATTTACTCAAATCTACAGTATTTGATTTCTATTTGGGGAACCGCTAATACTTCAGTCTTGAGACCTTTTGAAAAATAAATCCCTAAAATGTATTTATAACTTACTATTATTTTTTGAGCCCACCGTTACTTGTATAAGCCAAAGAGTTTACTGGATTTGAAATCTCTATATAAAGTGAAAATTTGAGCATTCATTCTTTTTATTCGAATCAAACAGAAAGTTTATAATTTAAATTTTACAGAAGTAAATAGTATACACGATCATAAAACAAGACGAGCAAACTGTCTAACCCTGGGAAAATTCAAAACTAACTCAATATATCTCAATGGTATAGTAATTTATAATTCACTCCATATAAAAAATATAAAAAAGTGGCGATTTTCAAAAGTTAAATTAAAAAATATTTTCTTTGTTGAATCTTAATTAAATTCATTGATCCTCATGACAAAAGAATTTCGTTATATTAATTTCAACATAACCTCTTTCATTCATTAATATCTCTTAGCTGTCGATCCTTCATTGCATCTATTTATTCTGAATTAAAAAATCTAAAGGTTAGGTAGCATTATTTTTTTTGATATGAATTATACTTGTTAGTTATATGAATGCTCCATACAGGGAGTCCCACGGTTCGAGACGACTCAACGCTGCCTCAGCAGAATAAGGACACTTCTTCCCAAGTTTATAAATATAGGTTCACATCATATTCTTTAGCTTTTCTGTTAGTCTTTGAATTATAAACATGTTGTAAAGTTCCTCTTCAATTAATAAATTGTTTTTAAAAAGTTTTTTTCCGAAATCATACTTATTTTTGGCGCAGTCGGTAGGATTTCGTCTAACGGTTCGACGACAAAAATCGCGTTGTGCCGGCAATAGTTTATTGATGAAACGAACTTTTCGTGAAAGTGACCATTTGAAGCAATTGAGAAGAGTCATCTGAAACCGAGGGCCACGTTTCCAAAGTTCCTCTTCAATTAATAAATTGTTTTTAAAAAGTCATTTTCCGAAATCATACTTATGTTTTGTTTTAATTGTATGTATGTGTCAAATAAGTTCGAATAATTATTTTGTATCCCTATTATAAACAAAATTATTTCTTGGGATAATAATAAAGTACTACTACTACTATAGGGTGTGTACAGGAAATACTTTTGATTATCAAATAATTATAGACGGTTATAAACTATACAGGAAAGATCGGAATTCTAGAGGAGGGAGATTGTGTTTTTATCTGCGTGATAAAATTCACCGTGAATTACTCTACTTTTCTAATAATTTTTGCGAACAATTGTGGATAAAAGTAAAAACTAAAAAGCAATGTTTTGCTATAGGGGTAGTTCATAGGCCTCCGGGAGAGGATGCTAACTTGTTTCTAAGTGATTTCGAGGACACGTTGAGTATATTATATCCAACTGTAGACAACGTTATTTGCACCGGTGACTTGAATATAAATTTCCTTCTGGAATCTTTCTCAGCAAAACAAATAATTGACATCCCTACAATAATCACTGCATTTACATCTACTCTTTTGAATATAATTATAACTACGGAGGAAGAAGTAATAGAGAAAGGTGTCATTGACAGTAACAGAATATCCGATCATTCACTTGTATTTTGCAAAATGCGTACTTGTGGGGATGATCAAAGACATAAAATATATACTTACAGAAATATCAAATATTTCAAAGAGGATGATTTCAGAAGAGATTTATTTTAGACTCCATTCTTGACTTGTCACTATAAAAATTGAACTTCGCCTTTTATCTTCATATTATTTTATATTTATATCAGAATAATTTTTTGTAAAACCAAATAATTTGAAAATAATAAGACTATTATTATTATTATTTTTTTCCATAAGGAATGTACCAGCTGGTGTATCATTAACCCCAGCAAACACTCCCCACGTCCGTATTATTATTATTATATATTTATGTTTTTGTCTACGGAAATTCTATTTTTCCAGATAGAACATATTTCAGTTTGGTTTGATTTGCATATTGTTTCTGAAAATATGCTTTTATTTTTCAGCACAATTAATCGGTCTCGAAACCTTGCCCAGCCAAGTAATATCCGGAGAGCAACTGGATTCATTTACGGAAACCGAGTTAGATGAGGCGATTCCTCGAGCTACCGTTTTCTACAGAGTTTCCCCTAAGAACAAGCTATCAATAGTCAAGTCTCTACAGAGAACTGGTCACATTGTTGGAATGACTGGTGATGGAGTTAATGATGGCGTTGCTCTGAAAAAAGCTGATATTGGTATTGCGATGGGAAAGAATGGCACGGACGTGTGCAAGGAAGCTGCAGATATGATACTTGTAGATGATGATTTTTATACTATTATGTAAGTAATGTCTTCAATAATTTGTTTAGTCTTATTTTGTTTTTTTGTTGCAGAGCTGCCATAGAAGAGGGCAAAAGCATATTTTACAACATTAGGAATTTTGTCAGTTTTCAACTGTCAACTTCGATTGCTGCCTTGTCTTTGATAGCACTAACGACGATGCTGGACGTCCCTAATCCTCTAAATGCTATGCAGGTAATGTGTAACTATCACAGTTATTGTTGTATAGCGAACGAAGATTTTTGTAAGTTTCACACTACAGACGTTCAACTTCATATTTAAAAAAGTAAAAATTTTGGAAAACACGTTGGTTGGATTCTTTACAATATTTCTGTGAATTTTCTAAAAAAAGCCTCTTTTCGGATAATCTCAAACCCTCAGGATCATTCAAACGGTCTGAATTGACCGTCTTTAGCATTTTACGTCACGATTTCAGGAGTAGGATTGTAAATTGCATAGTTCAGTGCCGGACTGGCCAGGTGAGATAATGAGAAAAATCTCACAGGGCCCACCCCCCATTTGGGGTCTCGGGGCCCCTAGGAAAACAGACATGGAAACAATAATTTAAAATTTATTAAGAAAAAAGGTCAAATGTCGAAATTGGTTATTGCCAGAAACATGACAAACGCAAATATTCACTTTCGATTTGGTAGGATTTCTTGAGGACCTCTTGCAACGTGGCAACAGTGATGCGCGAGTATGTATGGTCGGTGGGCGGTTTTGGTTTTGGCGCGCGGCGCGCTGGATTATTGATTAGTCGTATGCGAGACACTGAGACAGCAGAGAGTAAAGCCTGCCTGTGCAAAAATAATTTCATTTGGCGTAGTTGCAAACGCGGCCAAGTAAATACAACTCTATATCTCGGGTCGCTCAAAGTTTGTTATGTTTATTTAATTTTTTACTCTAAGACAAGTGTAGAGCTGATCTTGCACCTTAATCATTAATAGTACGAAAACCAATAATTTGTTGAAATTTCCGTATGCGACTCATGAAATAGAATGAACCTGGTAATTGGGGGCCCCGATTTTTCAAAATCTCACTTGGCAAAGATAGGCCAGTCCGGCACTGTGCATAGTTGCCATATATTTGAAAATCAAAATATAGTAGGGATTTTTCCAATGTATAAATCTGAATCAGCTTGAAACGGAACCATTGTATTTGTGTTTCTTATTTAAATTGGTTGAGCACTTGGTATTATCAAATAAATGAAATGAATGACGTTGGTCAAAAATAATTTGAAAAAATTCAGAATTGTCAAGAATCAAAATTTGAACTTTTCAACGATAATTCACTCGAGATTCTATTTTGAAGCTACCATCCAACCATGTTGTTACGTGGTTGAGATTCAGTACTGAATGGGTTCAAAGTTGGGTAAGAGCAACTAAGAATTATTTGTGAGAGGAATCCGAGCCCATTCATTCAAGTGTCAATTTGATATTGCCCAACTAACGGCTGAAAAAAGTATCTTATACCAGGGATAACAAGCTATTCATCTTACAGCATAAAAATCTGACACAAAATATTGTTGATTGGAATTAGCAAATAAACTCAAACTCAAAAAATGCTTGTGCCATAAACGTGAAATATTATTATGGTAGAGTCAACGAAAAGTTACTTTGATTTTTTTTCTCATAGATATTATGGATCAATATCATCATGGATGGTCCACCGGCACAAAGTTTGGGAGTGGAACCGGTGGAAGGGGATGTTGTGAAACAAAGAGCGAGAGATACTAAAGAGCCAATGATCACAAAAAGACTTATTTTAAATGTTCTCCTCTCTGCTTTCTTCATCATTGCAGGTACCTTATGGGTTTTCCAAAAAGAAGTGAGTATGGAATTATTTAATGCTGTAAAATAATATTTTTTATTGTTGTTCAGAGTTTTTTCGGAGGTAATATAACAAGACCTGGTATATCAGCGAAAAAAATTTTGTTTGAAAAATTTTCGGGTTGAATTCGGAGATATATGTTCTGAATAAAATCCGATAGCTTTTAAGTTCGAGGGTTTCATTCTTTGAACATAAATCTTCGAATTTAACGAGATGTATTTCCTAAAACAAAAATGTAAACTCTTCATCTATTTTGTCTCTGGGCCTACAGAGCCAGTAGAAATCTATATTGACAAACCAGTATGAAATATTCAATTCATCTTCACCCTTTTCTTTATTATTGTTTAGATGAGTTATTGATATCTATCGTTTGTATACGAAATATGCGCAAAAATGAGGTGGCTATGTACTGGAAACTGTCAAAGGATTGATTAATATCATCCAAATAATGTATTTGCAATAAATGTTTTGTCGAACCCTAGTCGCTGATTTGTTTGATTTTGTTCCAGCTAAGTTCGGAAGGTATCACAGCAAGAGATACGACCATGACATTCACCTGTTTCGTATTTTTCGACATGTGGAATGCCCTATCATGCCGATCACAGACCAAAAGCGTCTTTACCATAGGCCTGTTTGCTAACAAAATGTTCCTGATTGCTGTTACTTTATCCATAGTCGGGCAAATGCTGGTGGTATATGTACCTCCGTTACAAAGTATTTTTCAGACAGAAGCACTCACTGCTTGGGGTAAGTACCTTATTCAGTGATGTTTATCTATACAGGGTGAACTATGATCTATTACGGAAAATAAAGCGGTGTCATTCATGTGGAAAAACATCTGTGAAATTTTTGAGGAATGCTTGATGATTTATAACATTTATTTATAACACGCCTTTGTTTTTGTAACACACAACGACCTCTGCCTACGATCTCTGAGTGCGAAAATCGATGATCGTTGATAATATTTAATTTTCTTTAATTGTTCGTGGTTTCACGCACATTACAACCACGCAGTTGTTATTTTCCAGTCAGTTTGGTGTTTACTAAGGCATTATTTCGACATATTTTTGTTAGTTGATACCTAGGCTAGAATGTAACTCGTGTTCAAAAGGGCGTTCTGGTCGCATAATATTCACTTCTACTTTCATGTAGAGCTGTGTTGTGCTTTGCAAAAATCATTTATCTCTGCAATTTTTTAGAAAGTGATAGAATGAGATTTGTTCTCAAACATTTGATAAAAATAGGATTTAATCATGAGAAAATCATGCTGAATAATAAATAATTATGCAAATATCAACGGAAGTAGTGAAATTTGATGAGACTTCTTGAGAAAAAACAGTCAATTGTATAAAATATTTCATTGACAGTAGGTAAATATTCAACATAATTACTTCGAGAAAATTTTTCATATCAAATGCAAAAAATTTTTGAATAGTTTTTGTTTCAAAATGAATGAATATCTGGAAAAATGAGACAAACTGTGGTAAGCATCTTCGGGGGTGATCCGACCATGGCTTCCAAGCCCAGAAACCATACTTAATCCAGCTGTGAAATCCTCCATCCCATGTCCAATGAAAAACGTATTGATTCAACAATGGTAATTCGAATATTCAATCACATTTATTTTGATAAATTTTAGGAATACAAAATAACTCATAATTACTATTGTTGAAACAGATTTTAAAATGTACAGTTCTGTTGAAGTTTTTTCAAAACAGTCAAATTTTCTTACAAAATGATGTACTTCGTAACTAAATGAAAAATTTCACAACTATTCATAGCCATATGGCCTCGCCTGGTTGGTTACTGTGTGTAAAAATCTAGTTGAGACTATGGGACATTTTTTAAATGATATTTTTATTATACCTCTATATCAACTTGATTTCACTCCAAATAACCTATAAGAGATGTTTCTTTCTGTATTGTTTTTTGAAAGAACAATAACTCATAACAATTCTGAACATTGATAATGTTCACCTCATCGTTGAAGCAGTTGACTTGATATGCAATTCATCAAAAAAAAAAAAAGGAAAATATTCTTCCAACTTGTTTTCATTTCAAGAACTGCTTGAAAATTGATGGAACAAATCCAAATAATGTTGGAACAGATTCAACTGAACATTTAAACTTTTTCAACCGAGCAGTTTTTTCTTTGATATCAACTGAAATACTGAAAACCTAAAGATAAATCCAAAGATAGAAATTTTTCAAGATAAAAACTACCTTAACATTAATGGCACGTGAACCAAATGACAACATATGTCAGAATCTCAGTTAGAGGAAATATTTTTGAGGTTACTTTCTCGTCAGATTGACAAAAATTGTCTGTAAATTTAGTTAAGATTATTTACTGTTTACGTTTAGGGCCGATATTAAAGTACAACTCTATCATATGGCCACCATATCATAATGTAGATATAGACCTTCTGAAAGGTACCCAAAATACATTTTTAAGTCACTTTGCTCATCACGTAGGTTATTAATGAGTTAGTCTCAGATTTTGAGCATCTCGAACATGAAAACTCTTACACATAAGAGACTTGAACCTGATATATTTGTATACGAAATAATTAATATGTACATTGATTCTACTCGAATAGTTGACCTTGCTACATTTTCTTCAAATCCCAAAAGCACAAGTAGAGACATATTCAGAATTTTATTTTGTCATACAAATTATTGTCTAACGGTTATGGTAGCAAAAAGCTTTTCAATTCATCTTTGTCATCTTTCAAACTAGCTACAAATTTGCAGCTCAATATTTTCCTTATTTTCAACAAATACTAACTCTTATGTAATTTTGTACACCTAATTATGAAAGAATGTAATGAATTTGCTTTTTTCTTGAATAATCAAATTTAATATATAATAATATATCTATCAATACCTTTCATTTCAGATATTGCGTTTTTAACAGCACTCACCTCATCAGTATGGATATTCTCAGAGATCAAAAAATGTATCGAAAGGTACCTGGAAAGTAGGTGCAAGGGTAAAAAAACGCCATTAGAATATGTATGACAAGAGAGGGGGTCAGGGGCGAAAACCCGCTGCAATTAGCTGCTCCCTACTTCTTGCCCCCCAGGTTAGTCGGCCCTTTCCCCCTTAGAATGTGCAACATGTTAATCTGCGACAAGTGCATAATTTCAAATTTAAAAATATGTACTCTGAATGATATTCTATTCAGCCTTGAATAAAATTTGGCACTTGCATAGTCGCTTGTCTAACACGTATATTTGGTAAGTTTAAATGTCAACTTTTCATTCACGTTTGTGTATTAATATAAGTAAAATAATTGAAGTATTCAATTGTAATTAACTAGCTTGAAATAACATTGTAGGTTTGTTACTGCTAAATGTGATTTTTATCTATTCCTCAATTTTGATGGTGCTTTTAGATATACAACAAAGATTTTTTTCCATACTCGTCCTTACATCACCGAAAATTTGTATGAGAACTGGTAAATGTGGGTGTGACGAAACACATTTACAATATTTTCATCTTAAATTTTTGTTATGGCGAACTTTAAAGAGATTCAGTTAGCCTTTTGTTAGTATATTCGTTATTTTAGTAGATGTGTCAAGTATCCAAAAGTAAATATGACAACGTTTTTAATAAGAAAATAGTAACATTTTTTATTGAATGAAGATACCAAATGTTGGAGATATTAGAAGTTTGGATAGTGTAATCGGGTTGAATTGAACTAAAATTATCAGACGACCAATGTAAAAGAAGAGTGAAATTATAAGTAGGTAATCATTCGTACCCCCGTTTAACAGTTCTTTATAAATATATGTATATACTCATTCTGACTTAAATCTGGAGGTGTATTGACAGATTATTTTTTTGGTCCAATCTTGCTAAATTGAAAAACATTACAGGGCTGAATTTAGTGCATTTAATTGTACAAACCTTGCCCAATTTATATTTGGAAAGTTTAACGTTTTATTCAATTTTTGGCAGCTTCTTAGTGAGAAATCAGCAATGAGATTTTGAGTTGGTTGAAATACCACCAGTGCTTTTGAAAAAAATTATGTATGTTTGTCCATTTTCCATTTTCAGTTTGAATATATTTGCATTTATTGTTTTGAATAAAGCCTTCATTGAATAAATACTCTTAGTACTCATTATTTGAAGAGTATACAATGGTATTTTTAAAATATTAGGAAAATGCTCTGCTGGATTTTGGTGTTTTCACCTCTAATAAGTCTGATAAAAATTAAATATAATAATTAAATTTATCGAGTTTTCCAACTACTTGATATTTGAACAGATTAAAATAAGATAAAATATAAAAAGAATGATTTTTTTTTGAGATTTTAACCTTCAATTGAAACGTCGTAAGTGTGAGACTAGAAAATAATTATATTAACGTTATATTCAAACCGCAGAGAATTAATAATAATAATCTTTATTGACCGAAGAAAAATAAATGTTTATAATAGGGTTGTTCTAATTCTCTAATACATTAAATGACAAAATTTAAAGAAATGATTGTAACAAAAAAATGTAGGAGTATTATTTATTATTAATCTCCAAAACAGTTTTACTAAAAGTAATTCAGTTTTTGAGTACTGTAACTTATTGAAGCAAACTGATTGTATACATGTATTGATTTCACATTGATTTCACATGTTTTCATTTAGTTACACTGTGGAAGGTTAAAATCCTAAAAGAATCTGTCAATCCGTTATTGGGGTTTTCACCTTTTTCAATAATAATGACAATTCTCTCTCATAAACACTCGTAGAGAGTACCCAAAAGACAACCTGTGTGCAGTGGATGGCTTTATTATGATTTGTCTTCATAAAACTTAATATTTAAACACTGAAATCTATCGATCTTTATATTGACATTTAATGTTTCCTCAACAAAAAACATCAAAATAATGAATGAAATAATTAATTTAGAATAACTTTAAATTTTCTAAATATTTTTATTGGGTATATCAACTCATCACTTTGTTTCGAATATCTTGTTTTTTAATATGTGTAAGTTTGTTTTTGTGAGATTTTTGTGGAAATTCCTTCACCAAGCACTTGTTACGAAAATACTTTAATTGAAATGACCATATTTGTCAGGGTTAGAACCAACTTGGTAAATAAATGAAATCAGTCGAACAATTCCAGAAATATTTTCTAATGTCATAAGTTATTAGTTTGGAATCATATCTTATATCAGATTATCTAATACATATCTATATTTGTAATGTGTAAGATGGTTATATGACAAAGGAAAATAAAATTAAGTTACGTAATTGTTATGTACTAACGTAATAAATACTGATTTTATAAAACGAGTAATTCGCAAAGGCAAATATTAAGACAAGAATTGAATTTTCCGATTTTGGTAAAAACCCTGAAAACGTTTTATAATTATTTAGTCGTAGTTGTGAAATATACTTGTTGGTCTGATTTCCTAAAAGTTATTACTTGCTTGCACATTTTTAAGGATTACTTGTACATTTTGCAGCTAATTGTGTTAATTTATTTATTTATTTCGTCTTAGGAATTATTTCATGTTTAGCATATTAAGGTCCAAGAAATTATTTTATTACTTTATATGGTATTCCAAACTTCAATTTTATAAATGACTTCAGAATAATGTAAACTTAATCTAGACAATTAAACAGTGTATCTAGTCTTATTAAATGTTTGTTCTTTGTACATTAATAAGGCAAATATACCATATTTCTCACATTTTGTATCTGGCGGCAACTTAAATTTAACAGGTTGAGATTACAGCAAAAAAGTATATTTTCTTTCTATATTCTCGGAGCTGTTTTGGACTTCCTTCATTCCAGTTCCATTTTGAGCACAAAGTTTGGACCAATTTCAATTGAAATTACTGAAACTCGAATTCTAAAAAATGTTCTTTGGTAATAAGTATTTGCAATACCAATTCTAGACTTGTAGTTTAAATACGCCATACTATGAGTTACTTTGCTCACATTTTAGAAGTAATACCAAGTATGAGATCACTTAAAATTAGGAAAATACTTGCCCATTTTCAAGAATAATAATTTTTCAGTAGTTTGATGATGAAATAATTGAACAAATGATCCATATCTTTTAACAAATCTGACAATACTGACTGAAACGCATTTAGATATATTTGTTAGCTGAAAATTTTGGTTGGAGGCTTATCAACAACCTTTTGAGATAATTTCAAATTACAGAACTTGCATATCGTTCAACTATTGTGCTAGCACAAATTTATTCTACTGTAACAGTTGTCAAATGACTACAGGATGAGCGCTGAAAGTATAATATCAACTCATTTATTTTAAGATTAGCCCTAATTATTATGTTTTCTGAATATAATTTAGATATGAAGTTACATGAAACGACTTTGCATAGGTGCACCTCGACAGGCATTATTCGTGCTGTGAAAAATATTTTAATTTGCTCATTTTAATTAGGTGAAATCTAGGATCAATTGTTGAAAGAAAAATAAATTATTAGGATAAAAAAAATGTTTTCAATTATTCAGATCCCATTAACCATTCCGAACTTCTTTGCTGCAGGTAAGACAGGTTTCTTGTTAGTCTTTGAAACATTGTTCTCCTTGGTTTGATGACAGTCGAAATATTTACATTTTTTTAGATAAGCTTGATTGAAATCAGTATTTTTTCAAAAAAATGCATAATCTATTGAGAGTGGAAGAATTTCCTCTCTGTGAAATCAGTGTATTAAAAAATTTTGAGGTTTTCATCTTTATGGGTAAGAGAAGTTGCATTATGGTGGGTAACAATATCTCCAATTCCCCATTCACGAGCATCACTTTTCTCCTCCGATCAAATAACACAACCAAGATGAGTAATTCGACGCTCATGGCTTAAACTTTATTTGTAAGGGACATCTTCCCTCACTGGCAGTGTCGTGCGTTGTTTAGATATATTGAGGTTCACTAAAATAGAAATAATGGAAACTTAAAATTATGATGAAAGAATCTCCACAGAATTTTGAGAACAGCCGATGCTCTAATTGACATGTTTTTTCATCATTCGGTTTCCCTTTCTCAATAGTTACGATACTGGTAGCTTCAAATGATTGTTCTGTCAAATATCAAATGCAGCATTGCCGTACTGTCTAGACTATATCGATAACGAAGGATCTCCGTTCGGCGATGGAAATACTATCGATTTTACATGCTCCCAACAAGTTGCAATGAACGTTTCAATAGAGATTTCTAATGGATTTGGAAACCCAAATAAAAAGAGGCGAAAGTTCATAATTTTTCCGTCCTTGTTGCCAGGGAATGTACTCTGTGATTGGTTACTATAAGGTCAGGGAGTATAAATGTCATTTTCAACTGTAGCTGTCATGTCATCCAAACTAACCGCCATTATGGTAACCAATCACAGAGCGCGCCCCTGGCAACAAGGATGGAAAAATTAAGAACTTTCGTCTCTTTTTATTTGGGTTTCCAAATCCATTAGAAATCTCTAATAGAGATTCTTCTTCTTATTGTTATATATTACATCCAAGACAGTATTTTTGGGTTTTCGTTGCCATGAATATACCTGACAGAAATCAAAATCTAGCCGACGTGAGATTTCTAATGGCTTTGGACACCCAAATAAAAAGAGACGAAGTTCTTAATTTTTCCATCCTTGTTGCCAGGGGCGCGCTCTGTGATTGGATATCATAATGGCGGGAAGTTTGAATGACATGACAGCTACAGTTGAAAATGACATTTATACTCCCTGACCTTATAGTAACCAATCACAGAGTACATTCCCTGGCAACATGGACGAAAAAATTAAGAACTTTCGTCTCTTTTTATTAGGGTGTCCAAAGCCATTAGAAATCTCTATAGATGATAGAGCCCTTATTTTATAGAGCTGACACGAGTAATCTCATTCCTGGAGCAGAAACACTAACTTTTGAGCTCTACAAGTAATTCTGCACAGGGATGAGCATTTATTCCACTCGTTAACAGAGATTTGTAACATTCTTTTCGTTTTTCACAAAAATCTTAATAACTCGAAAACCATAAGAGAGAGAAAAACTGGTCCAACTTTAGATGTACTGAATGAAAACCCTCTTTAGTGGCATATTTATTCATTCCTGCAGAAAACAGATTTTTTTTTTACAATAGCCTCTAATTTTCGAAGGTGACAAGAGTAATCCGATTCCCAGGGCGAGTGAAATGAAGTTACGCAGCTGTTCATAATTGCTTGCAAAGCTATTATTTCTGCTGTAGGAATTGGTTTTTAACTTTCATTTGCTGAGACAAAAAGTGTCGAGAGCTAGATAGATACGGACCTTGCCCTTGGTAAAAATGCACTCAACGGTTTATCTAATTTATTTATACTCGTGAAATATCACTCCTTTGGCTATTCATCTCAGACGGTGAATAGTCTACAGACCGTTCTCAACTCCCGTTATATTTATATACATAGCAAACATTTTCGCGACGGATCGCGAGTGTTGTAGAGACAGGCCGCTTTTATACTTCACGTCTAGAGGGCCAGTCACGAATCGTCGAGAAGCGGTGGCGCGACACACTTCTTCGGGCAGCCATTCGAGAGGCAGACAGGTCAGACTCCAGCTCGTTACAATATCTTGAGTTTCAGTCTTCTTGTATTCATAACCGGGACAATTGTCTGTGCAGGATAGCATTCAAGTTAAAGCCTTTCAAAAAACTCAGCCGATTTGGAGTTTTAATCAAAAACACTTTTAAAAATGATAAGACTTACAAACTAAGAAGTGAACATGTTAATAAAAATCTTCATCACATTTAACATTTTGCTGCTGGTTTTTGACCTGTTCTTGATTTGAATACATATAAGCAATTTGTTGTGCTGATGTTGCTTCTTCTACCGTCTTGTCATCTCGAATTCTTATAAACCTAGGAAACCGCAACGAAATGCCTTTTTCAGGATCAGCCTGAAATGAATATAATAGAAAAACGTTAGAATGATGACAGTTTGACGCTAATGAAATTATAATATCGTCGGGTGACAGGAAAAACTCACTAAGTACTTTTTCGTTAATAACTTCTAATTTAAAAAAAATTATATTAAAAAACTTTAATACTCAGATTTTAAGTAAAATATGTTTCATCATTATGTTCGATTAGGCTAAGAACTGCTTTTCAAATGGATTTATGTTTTAAAACAGTAAAAAATCTATAATTATCTTAATTGTTCAAATAGTACTTAGTGAGTTCTTCCTGTCACCAGACGATATATTCTTCAAGTGCTATATTATCCAGAAAACTGTCACAACAAATGGGACTGAATGAGATATCACTGGAAAGCATTCTTTGTGAGAAAATGATGTATGGTGAGTTGAGGCTTTCATTTGAGGGTCATTCTGAGAGAAATATTTTGCTAATTGATCATTTCTAAGATTACAAAACAGAATGGTTTGGGTAAAGCCTGCGGAGTTCAAACAATAAGTCTCGATTTTTTTTTCGTTTTTCCCCCTCTTTTCGGACGATGTTCGTTTCGCCAGGATACGAAAACACTTATGACAAAAATCGTCCTTCTTTGATGGTCAAGGGGGACTACATCAGGCTTATTGGCTTGTATTTACCTGAGGGTGTAGAATGATAGATTCGGCACTTCTCATTCTTCAAAACGGATTCAATATCTCCCGGAACATAAGGCAACACCGGTGTCTCGTCTATGCCATACGATTGTCGAATATGGTAGTACAACACTCGTAGCACCATCTGTGGATATAGACTGAGAAATCATAAGCTGGATAGGCTGACATCTAGTGTCAGGGGCTCACGCTAATAAGGTAGACGAGAGTGTTGAAGACACCATCCTGGCAGACCATTATGAATCCCTCGGTTTCCGACTTTCAGCCCACTTGACCTCAGAAATGCGAAGGTCAGGTTTCGGGATAAGCCAAGGTTTTCAATTTTCTTGAAGAAGAGTCCCTGCATTGGCTTATCCTCTTGAAACTATCACTCTCCGCAGATTTGACGTAGGCTTTTTGCTGAACGGGTTCCGTTGATAGAGTTTGGGTTCGTTCGTTCAGTGTCGAATACGAGACCGAGTTCTCCGCCGCACGGTTTACTGCCTTGAAAACAAATGCTTCAATCCCTGCTTTTTCATGGTCGCAGACCATCCAGAACCATTCTGTTACTCAAAAATCCACGGCCTACTCGTTTTCTGGGAAAGTATAACAAAAAACGTGTAAGTAGTTGGCTCCCTGATGGATTATTGTTATTATTATTATATTGCCAGTTAGGATTAGGACAATTTTTGATTAAATTTATTCTGAAAAAATTGGTTTCTTGATCATTTCTTTCGGAGTGTTAATCCATTTATATTTCAAAAAATGTTTGAGTGAAAATTTCAACAGGTATTCAAATTGTCAGCTACTACTTGATTTTTCTAATAAGCAATCAAAATATATGACACCTGGGTAACGACCGCACCTCCATCTGTCCCTATTCAGTAAGTAGAGCATACCATTCAAAGCTGGCGGTCGAGGCACCACGATGAGATCTACAAGTTTGCGCTTGACCCAAATTTTCAACCCGACTGAAAAGTTGTTATACTAGTTTCTTCGTTATCTTCCGTTATAAAGCTATTAATCAATCGTTATTTTTTGCATTTACTTACAATTCCCAATGCCGCTTTATGAACAGGAGATAAGGACAAATCTGCACATTTTATTTCCCAAACTTGAACTGCATCAAACCAGTGATCCGGTTCTAAGGAACCATCGAATCTGTAATAGGATTTCGGTTGTGGTATCACGTGATCCTTGAAGAACTCGGAATGAGTTTGCAAATTCTCATCACTGAATCCTGTTCCAATCTGAAACGAATCACGGAAGGTTTGGCATTTCTCAAGCAAATATTGAAAACATGTCTCGACAGCCTCAAAAATTAAAACTCGTTATACCTTGCAAATGCTTTGATATTCCTCATTTTCATTGTCATAACAAGCCAATAAAAAGCCTCCGTAATGTCCGGTCCGTTTTCCTTTGCCAATGTAGCCTCCTATCACCACTACATCAAGGGTATCTCCTACACCTTCCAGATAATCTTTTTTCAATTTCAACCAATTGTGTGACCTCTTAGCTATTTCGTAAGTTGCATCTTTTTCCAGTGTCTTGACCATGAGACCTTCACAATTTCCTAAAATTAAAAAAACATTAGCGGTGTCAATTTTTTATTGATTAATCTTTTTCGAAAAATTGTGTAAGATGTTTAAAAATACTGATTGATGAAAATGAAGCTTAAAAACCCTAATTATCATTTCAACAATGAAACAAATTATTACCTTTTACGCTCTCTTCCAAAAATTCTTGTACTTCTTCCATTGTTGTAGTATCTAAACTCTTCGCAAAAATCCATTCACCCTCTACCTCTTTGAAATACTGCCTTAGTAGCTGTCTCCTTTCTATAAATGGTTTTCTTACCAACGCTTCCCCATTTAAGTACAATAAATCAAACATGAATACACAGACTTGAACTTTAATGTCAGCTTCATTTGCATCCTGAAAACGTTATACATCCAATTTTAGCATGATCCATAGAGTTCTTTGAAAAAATTGAAGAAAAAACTCCAAGAAGTTAAAGACTCATTGTAATTACTCCAGTGCCCAAGAAAATCAACAATTCCCTTCATAAGGGCTGCTGACTGGACGCATAAAATGCGGTTACTTACACAAGAGCAAATGCGGAGTTGACTTATGTAATTCTTTCAGATTTGATCAAAACTGATATAAAATGTAACTAACTCTGTTAAACCAATTTATTTTTACTGTAAAATATAACTAATCTAATTTTCATAAACATATGACTACTCTATGCAACTCTATATTCAGCTGTCTTCCTTGCTCTGCCTTCAGACTCAGTACAGTTCTTCCCAATGGGGCGCGAGTCTTCCAGAACCGAAGCTGTTAACTTTGTTCTGGTTTCGAAAAATACGAGTCCTGGGACCTTAAGAACATTCTTCTGACCAATTGCGCATAATCCTAACGTCCCAGAACCAATATTTCTCGAAACCAAAACAAACCTGTTACTAGACAGATCGTCATCGATGGTTCTTTATTCCACCCTTCACGTTTTGATGTGGCCAATCTCGAATTTCGTATAAGATCGAGTTGACATTACTTATACCTCGAACTTCGCTGGGGCCACATGCAGACAGGTTCGGCTCCAGCTCATTACATTAGTAGAGTTTTATTTGTTCCATACCGGTAGCGGTGTCGGAATGGATTGACACATGACAAAAATTATACGAATGACAGATAAATGACTGAATTATTCAAATATGCAAAAAAACGACAAAAATTACATGAATCCAGTCAATTTTGACATTTTATTTGTATGTCATATGTCAACTTATTCCCCCACCGGTACCGAAAAACTATTGTCCCCTTCTTGAAGACATTCTGTCCCGAAATGGAGTGTGTCGATATCTGTAATAGTTTCCATATCTGCATCGTGAAATTTGATGGTCGATACCTGCAATATTCTCCATATCTGCATTGTGAAGTTAGATGGAAGTGGCACTCCACGGTCTTCATGTTCGGTCACGTAAGAATGTTACAACACACCAAAATGTTAACACCGCTGGATCGTAATATCGTCTACAAATTATAACAATCTAGCTCATCAATCCCACAGGGTAATTTTGGCATTGCCTGGTTGGTCTACATGATCCCGATGCGGCATAGTATCTCTTATAGTTTATGGAGGCTCTTCGAGACATAACCATCCTGGCATCCACATCAGGGTGACCTGATTGTTTACTGCCAGTTGTCTTGGGGATTGTTCACAGTCCCAAGTCAACTTAGACTCACAGGTATATGACCTCAGAGCTTTTGGTGCTGCTTGGCTATCTGACAGTATATTGTTACGAGATTGATAAAAATCCCCTAGCTACGCCGCTGGATAGACTTGCACGCGTATCGTCGATATGGTTTCCGAGAAAAAGGTAGATAACTGCCGGTAATGAATATTCGGGATAACCGAACCGTCGCATCGCGAAGATTCTGGTTACACTTGAGTACCTATATAAACGCGAGACATTTGACTGGGAAGAAAGAAGTTTTATGAAGAGAAGTTGAATTAAGAAGATTAGGAAAAAGTGATGATAATCAGTTTTTGAAGAAGTATAGAAGTATTCGGAATATTTAGCTAGTTGTATTTTTGTATAGATCTAAGTGTTTTATTAGTCAGTGAAGTGTTGTATGTTTGTTTATAGTGAAGTTAGAAAATAAACAGTTTAGTAGTGTGCTCGGCCTATTATTTAGCAAAAACGTAACAATATTATAGATTTATGCCCTTCGAGTGCTTCTTTCAAGGCATTAATGTTGTAATTGTTTGGTACGACCCATAAATCATTTTTGGTTTCAGACCCCATGTCTTACTAAAGACTTTGCGGCATGTCCAGCTTACCGCTATAGCTTTGGAAAGAATGTGGTTGATTTGGTTGTTCCAAGTCAGTTTTTGGTCTATTGTAACTCCCAAATATTTCACCTTGGAAAATATAAATATAAATAAATATTTATTATTAGTGTGCAATGCGGATATGTTGTATGATGTTTTTAAAAATTTAATTCAAATATACTTTTATTACTATATACACATGATTATTATTGCTTTGTCCATGAGATTTTTTGTATCTTCTGACAAGTACTTTTGATTGATTGAATCTTCAAATTAATCCAGAGTTCTCTAATAATTGTTCAATTTCAATGGCAATGGGGGTTTCCAGTAGTTTTCAGAAAAAATATATTTCGATATAGTGCATTCATAAGTACATTGTGTTCAGTTTTCGTTTTTTTTTTTTCATCAATTTATCGAGATAAAAATTATTGAAAACGCCGAAATTAACCACCGAATCTAAACGATCAGTAGAGGCGGAAACGTGACGTACTTACGCGAGAGATTTTGATTGGTTATACTCGTGTTGTTCGCCTTACAGATAAAATAATGTGCCTGACAGCGTTGCCATATCACAAATATATATGATTTACCAGAATAGACTATTTCACTTTCTTAACAATATCATTGGTATATATGTACCTACCTGTCCCTATGTTAGAAGTCTTGAAATATTTGGTAATTTAGAAAATAGCTGCTATATTATCTGACAGAGTATGTGATTGTATCTGCTCGACTGGAACATGATAACATACCTATATGATATTTCCTAATTTTCAAATATTTTTATGTTCTCGGTAACTTGAGAATAGCCATTAGGAAATTGCTAACAATCAAGTTCAATTTGTCATTACACGTAAGTACTTTCTGGATTTTACAAAGACTTGGCAACTGCAGCGTCCCTCAGTCGCTCTCGGCTTTGTCCGCGCAAACCCAAACTTCAGCCAATCGTATTATATGAAGACAATGTCGTCATAGCTGCGCAGCGTTTGAATTTATGCATACTGAAATCAGGTATTTATTATTGAATAATGAATCAGATTTTCAAACTTTAGAGTGAATAAATGGTTAGGACTATGTTATGAACTGCCCTCTATTACGTCAAGTGAAAAAAAGTGCATATTTTACAATACTGGAAACCCCCATTAGCAAGATGACCTAAGAACAAATTTTAGCGGCTAATTTCAATTTTGGTAAAATGTGAGTGGGATTAAATCAAAGCACTGTTATATTATGTTAATCAATAACATATCACCATCTTTCACCTCTTGCCTACCTTTCTTTTCCTCGTGCTGAGGATTTGAAATGGTAAAATTTGTTTATTTTCTTTATCCCAAGCAACAGCTTCACAATCCAGGATACAAGATTCAACACTTTCTACCTTACAACTCTCCAGACGTGAAATAATATCAGGGTACTTCGAAGTATTATTTTCCTGATTCCTACTGAATATATGTACATTTTTCCCATCGATGTGGATCTAAAACAAAATAATTTGCAGCCAACCACGCAGAACATTTTTATTACGTGAATTACTTGTGCCCTTTCACCGTCATATTTCCATTCGCAAGTGAATTTTAAACCCTCGAATCTTCGAAGAACCTCCTGTACGCCCTTTGTCGGATGGGCTAACATGGGTTTCAGTGGAATACCGGGTGTTAATTTACAGTGTTCTGGTAGTTCTTCAATGCCCTTTTCTAAAATTATCGGGATAATTTTGTCGTAGTTTGGACACTCGCTTAAAAAAAAATGTTAATACCGATATGTTTATATATCAAATTGACTCACCAATAGGCAGTTTTGAGGATGATGCTGAATTTATCGTATTCCTCTTTGAATGAGTCTGCCGACATATTTTTGGCCCTGTTTATTTCCTCGGGTGGATATTGCTGATTTGAAGGAGTCATTGCGCATGCCAAAGCTAGAGCTTGCAAAACAGATTGTTCCGCCAAGCCGATTCTCAATTTACCAGCCAGGGAACGAATCAGGAACCTTGCTTCGGATCCTTGACATGCCACAAACATAGTTTGGATTTTTTCAACTTTTTTGCTTTGAGAGGCATGTCCTGTCATCTTTGCGATGTCTTTCAGCTTTTCAAATACCCCTCGAACAGATAATCTAGCCGGCTTGATTAGCATCCGTTGATTGGACTTGGATTTTTCGGCCACTAGGCCCAAATCCCCCACCTCTTGCGAGTCTGCTTTGATTTGAGACAGGCTTCTTCCAGTTGATTGGGCGATGGCTTTCATAAGGCTGGTTTCAGCTATTCCCAATTCTAATCCTAAAAAGTATGCACTGTTAACGCCGTATATTAACTTATTTGGTATCGGTTCATTCAACTTTTTGTATCATATGGCAACGGGCCAGTTGGGTTGGTTGTCAGTCAGAAAATGAAGTTAGCATCATCATTTTATTCATTTTCATTATAAAAATTACCAAAACTGATTGAAAAAGAAGGAGCAATCATATATACACAAATCATTAACATAATCATTTGGTCCATCGAGCCGGATTACCAAGAAATGTGGTAATCTGGCTACAAGATATAAATGTAAATCGAATCACTTTTCAACTCTCACACCAGCCGGTTCCATCCACACTTTCTCTATTTTGGAGATTATCTTCCTGAAAATCTCCCAAGATCTACAGTTTCCACTCTCGCCTCGAAAAAAGTGGATAACTGAGGATTCAAAACTCATCTAAACGCAGTTTCTTGATTTTTGCCAACCCAAACTTGGACTTTGGCAGTTTTGCCGTAGACGATAGAAAATGCCTTTTTCATCGAAAAAAAAAAGATGTAACATTACACGGACTCGCCAAAAAGCCAAAATGGAATAAATGATGCTAAAACTAAAGACACACATGAAAAAAGATTCTGTAGGAACTTTGCATAGAGGATTTTGATTCCTGGGATGTGCTAATTAAGGCGATTTAACAAATAGACGAATATGTGGGACTGGCTGCAATAATTGTATTCTATAGAATACTGATTCTCTTCTTTGTATCAGCTATCAGCCATGATGTTTCAGTTGGAGATTATTGCAAAAGGATTATAAACATCTACAAAAAAGGAACTTGTGCGACCGGCTGAAATTTGTATGACGAAGAAACTCGAATTGCGCGAATCGCTGATACTGTCCAATTGTGACCGCATTTATAGAGCAGCATACTGATGCATTGAACCAAAAAAAAAAACGTAACTCACAAAGTTTGAAAGTTTCACTAACAGGCGATTCACCTTCTCGAATATTAATCAGATATACAGCAGGAAATAGTTATCCTAACAAGTAAGGAAAGAGTACTATTCCCGCATGCGACTGCCGTTACCCGAACGACGCAAGGCGGAGTTCGGGTAAGCAGTCGAGTGCGGGATAGTACCGTTCCGTATGAGTAAGGATCAAGATTTTTTCTACAAGCGCATTAAAACATCTTATGTAGCGCTCTTGAACAAATTTTCGCGTAAGGGAAAATGACACCTCTCAAACTACATTGCGTGCGGGAATAGGGCGGAACACGCACGCTTGTAGGAAAAAGTTATTATCCTAACAAGTACGGAAAGAGTACCTTTCCCGCATGCCGTTAGCCGAACTCCGCTTTGCGTCGAGTGCGGGAGAGTACCTTTCCGTATGAGTTAGGATCAATATTTTTTCTACAAGCGAATTAAAAAAAATCATGTAGCACTCTTGAACAAACTTTCACGTATGTGAAAAATTTTACCCACACTAGTGCGGGAATAACTCACTTGAAGTGACTTAAGCGTGCGGGTAAATTTTTCCCGCACTAGTGCGGGAAAATGACAACTCTCAAACTAAATTGCGTGCGGGTATAGGGTGAATCACGCACGCTTGTAGGAAAAATAATTTACTACCTCATACACTTTTTTAATTTTATACATGAAAAAAATCTGCAGCCAGCTTTCTAAGGATGAAAAACCCAAAATTACCCCGTAAAAAAAACAGTTTGCCGAATTATTCCCAAGTTTTCATATGGGCCTTACACTCACGCTTATTTACGTCGTACGGATGAGGCAGAACCTGTGTGCTGTACTTTTGTTTATATATTTTTATTTATTTAATTAATGTGCCAACTGTCATGTATTGCCCTTATACTTTGTGTAACTTTAGTATTATCCAAATAAATGAATTTTGTAATCTTTGGTGTGAACAAAATTCAAGAAAGAGAAACTACCCAAAACAACGTCAATTTAATTCGACGCACGTTTCGCCAATAAAGTTGGCATCCTCTGGAGCTCAAAGCCCCGCTTTTTGACGCTGTTTTTTATTTGGGTTAGTTCATTTCGGATGTATCTATCTATCCTGAAAAGTTCATGGTTCTACGGAAGATACGGGGGTGTTTCCATGAGAAGTGGAACAAATTAGAATTTTTCAGGACTGAAAATTTTTACGAATCCGAAGGAATATCGGGTTTGTCTCCTAATATAACTTTCCGGGAAAATGGGTGGTTTCATGGCTGTTGGTTTCACATAGGATGACACTGATTGTGCAGCGAGTTCATTTCTAGTGTATCTATCGATCCTCGAAATTTCATGGTTCTACGTTGAAAATTACGGAATGAGAAGTGAAACACACTGTATGTATAAGGATCTCGGTAATATATATAGGGTTATTTAAATGGGGGCAAAGAAGTTTCAAAGGTCGATTATATGAATAAAAACATTTTATCTGGCTTCTTCAGTTCTGGAGCTATACAGGACAAATCGAAAATTTCAAAATTTTTCTTTTGCTTACATCTTTTTGTTTTGTGCATACTACTTTTAAAAACTTTCAGAACTTTGCCACAGCATTTTTTTGTGGACTATCCCAATAAGTGAATAAAAATTATATACTCACTAAGTACCATACAAATTGGGCCACCCTCAACTTTTTATTTTCAAATACGGACCTGTATTTTTATGGCATTTTTTAAAATACCAAGTCATGTTTCATATTGGTTTAGTGATTTCATCTGAAAGTGTTCTGGAAATATTAAACTACCACTAGTAACATTTTTTAAATTCCATATGATTTCTAAATTAGGGGAAGGTGTTCAGACAATTATCTACCCATATGCACAATATAATAGAATTGTGGAGAATGTAATGATTATATAGTAATTATAGCAGGACAAAATGATTTTAAATATAACCACGCATATCCAATGCTTAAAAATATCAATAGTCATACCAACATAATTTTAGTATCAGTACCATATTTGGCCGGCAACAATGCGCATATAAACAACTTTATTTATAAATTCAATGGAAAGTTAAGTGAATATACCAACAAGTTGAACAGATTTTCACCCAACACTGTTATGATTATAGATATCAATAGTGATGGAGGAAAAATGTTGACTAAAACAAAACTAGCTAATGATATAATCTACCTGATGCAATCCAATAATCTCAATATGAAAAAAAAAACTAATAACTGTCTCGTTGACAGAAAATAACTTAGAAAACTGTCAAAATTTTCAAAATCGGTCTCATGCAGAGGCCATAGGATAAAAAGTGGAACGAATAGATCAATTAATTCTAAAAGAACGGTGTTGTACTTGAATGCAGAAAGCCTACTATCCCATTTTGAAGAAATATCTAGATATGTGTTAGTATGCAACCCTTATGTAATTTGTGTATCAGAGACTCATGTAATATGCGACATATATGATTCAGAAATAGAAATAGAGGGATATGAAAGTTATAGATGTGATAGTGATAGTAGGCATACGGGAGGAGTCCTAATTTATGTAAAAAAAGGAATAAACGTTATAGTTTTCCAAAAGTATTGTATACAGAAAATGTTGTGGATTGCCTCAGTTAAATTGTTTTTGTGCTACAAATGGTTCTTGATTGTAGCTTTGTACAGATCACCAAGCAGTAGCTGTGCAATGTTTACTGAATACTTCAATATGTGGGCTGAAGATAATTTATGTGATATCAATTTGACCGTCATCGTTGCTGGGGATTTTAATGTTGATTTGCTAGTGACAGAAACCTATAGTACTAAATTAAGAAACATTTGCACTGAAAATGGTTTAAAAAATATTGTAAATGAATACACAAGGCCAAACAAGAATGGAGGTGGTACTATGATTGATTTGATACTAACAAATAAAGATCATATTCATGCTGATATCATTGAAACCCCAAGAGTAAGTGATCATTTTATGATTTTAGTGGAAATTATGGGTAATTTCAATAAACCATGTTCCCAAATCAATATAATAAGTAGAGGTAGACAAATCGATTATGACTTAATAAATGCCAGATTAGCTGCAGTATCGTGGAATTTCAAAATAACTGATATCAACCAAAAATATGTTCACTTTATTATGCTGATCTTAGAGGTAATAGATTCGGTAGCACCGAAAAAGGAAATGAAAATTTTACCCAAATACAAAGTATGGTGGAATGAAAACGTGAAAGAAGCAACAAATAGTAGGGATCTGAGTTATAAAAAGTACTCGCAAAATAAGACTGAAAAAAATTGGAATGACTATAAACAAAAACGAAATATTGCTGTTAAGATAATTAGAAATGAAAAGAGCAAGTATATGGAACAAAGAATTCAGGATTCCAAAGGGAATTCCAAAGAAATGTGGTTAAATTTAGAGTGTATGTTACCTAAAAACACTAAATTGAGTAGTATTTTGGAATTGGAATTCGAAGACAACATTGTGATCACTGACACTGATAGATTGCCTAATACTCTTAACAACTTCTATGTAAATAGTATACAAAAAATAATTGATTCGATAGATATAGGAATACACCATGACATTGTAGATAAACAAAATGAAAACTGTATATATGGTTTTCAACTTACTAACATGGAATCACTCAAAGACGTCGTATTCTCACTTCCCAATAAAAGCAGCCCTGATAGCATCGATATAAATATTTTAAAACGTTGCTTCAATAATATATGTGACCCACTCTTGAATCTGATAAATACATCATTAGAAACTGCTAAAATGCCTGATGATCTTAAAATAGCAACAATTGTGCCAGTACCTAAAGTTAATAATTCAAAAAAAGGTAGTGATCTTAGGCCTATCAATGTACTTACCGCAATAGATAAGACTATTGAAAAGATTGTATATGAACAGATCGTAAGTTTCCTAGAACAAAATCAAGTTATTACTATAAATCAATCAGGGTTCAGGGGAAAACATAGCTGTGAAACTGCCATCCAATGCGTACTAGATGACTGGAAGATCCAATTAGATAAAAATATTACAACTCTGGCAGTTTTCCTTGATTTACAGAGGGCTTTCGAAACAGTGGATCGAAATATACTGGTAAAAAAGTTACAAAGTGTAGGAATTATGGGAATGGCTTTAAAATGGTGCATAGACTACCTGACGAATAGGAAACAGAAACTGAAACTGAACAGCATCATATCTGATGAAATAAATTGTGATTGAGGCGTACCGCAAGGAAGTGTATTGGGCCCACTTTTTTTATTATTTATATAAATGACATTATTGATGTCAGAGATCATTATATTGTTCATATATTTGCTGATGACACACTTATATACTTCTCATCGAAAGTCACTGAATCTCTAGTTGGAACTGTCAATGACACATTGAAAGTTATAAATAAATGGTGCTCTAGTAACCTACTGAAGGTGAACTCAAATAAAACAAAATATATGGTTAGTGGAAATAGTCCTATTCATTCACAATTTATCGATAAAAACTACACTATACAAATAGGTAAAAATAAAATAAATATGGTCGATAAATTCAAATATCTAGGTGTAATTATAGACCGGCAGTTAAAATTCAAAGATCATGCAAACTATATCATTAAAATCATATCATACAAGTTCAATTATCTATTTAGGTGTTCCTATGGATTATCAAAATGGACTAAAGAAGTAATCTTCAACACTATAATTCTTCCACACTTCAACTACTGTTCTACAGTACTGTTCTTGTTGAATCAAAATGAAATCTCCAGATTGCAAAAAATTAAAAATAGGGCAATGAGAATACTATTGTCCTGCTCTAAGTATACTCCCATCCTGGACATGCAACTAACATTACAGTGGTTACCAGTCAAGGAATGTCTCTTATATAATGCCATGATATTTGTGCATAAAATGAAAATAGGCTTATCACCTCCTTACTTACAACAAAAGCTTCATTACAATGTGCATAGCTACCCAACTAGAAATAGAAACAACTTCTATGTTACTTCTGTTTCTAAAAGTGCCTCATACATTATAATGAATTACCAAATGATATTAGAGGTGCTGATTCAGTAAATATATTCAAAATTAAGTTAAAGAGATATTTGATGAATCAATGCTACTCCCAGCAGTGATGAGGTCAATTGACAAACTATTTGTCTCTATTCAATCTTGTTTGATTGATATTATTGTTGTAATGTGTTTTATCTTGAAATTTATACTTGTGTTGTATTAATTGTAAATTGACAAAAATTGTAAATCGATATATAATTAGTGTTATAGCTAAATAAACAATAAACAATATTACCTAAAATTGAAAAATGATTCACTTCTTAGCTAGGAAACAAACTGACCGACCAGGATCGACCGTCCGCGACTGTCCAACAATGACCAAAAATTGAAAGGAATCAATGAAAACTTTCAAACTCAACTGATCGACCAAATTTTTTAGCAGATTGAAATATCAAACATGGTCTTTGAAATCCGGCCGAGGACGATCATTCAGTGCGAGTTATCCGATAAGAATACACGTGTTGGAAATTTTGGTCATAGTTGGATGATGGCGGACGGTCGGTCATAGTTGCTCAGTGTGCTGGCTGCCTTGATCTTTGATATTTTTCAATCACATCCGTTATGGAAAAAAAAAATGACATTTTTACTGGCGATAGTTTAATATTTCCAAAACACTGTACTTAGTTCAAATGACAATACTATGCAATGAAATGAAAAATACAGGTCCGTATTTTAAGATGAAAAGTTGAGGGTACAATACTTGGAATTCAGTAGGTACCAAAAATTAAAGAAAAAATCTCAAAATGAAAATATAGAGACAAAAGAACTTCGACATATTTTTATTTTTTCTGTATAACTCCAGAACTAAAGAGCCTAGATCAGATTTTTTTATTCTCATAATTCACCTCTGAAATACACTACTTTGCCCCCTTTCAACTACCCCTATAATATGCATCCATTCTTTTTCTTCAATTCTGTTTGACCACGATTGTTATTCTATCAATTTTATACAAATATTCACATATTTTATCGTACTTAATAACTTTAAAATTTTGGTCATTGTTACGATTTTATAATGTTTTTAATATTTATTTATAAATTTTTATCTTTATAAACTAATATTTTTATTGTAGTATTTTTTCTTGTTGTTCCCATTATGGGGTTAATATAGTATTTCCTTTCAGGAATATAAGGTTGAGTTTAAAAACAGCCCACGCTGACATTCCGCCATTTCACCAATCCTTTTTTTGTAATTATGTTATGGTGAATAAAGACGAATTATTATTATTATATCTATTACCGTTACTGAGATCTCATTGCATAGACTCGAATTTGAATAGTAAGTAACCTTATTATTTCATATTAAGTTTTAAAACTTCTATCATTTTTAAAAATAACAATGAAATGCTGATGATATACTTTGAACACATCAAAAGATAATTTTTTTCTGAAATACTGAATACTTACCTTCATATGCTGGTGCTAATTTATTTAAACATAAATAGACACTAGGAAGCAAGTCTTGGGGTGTCAAAACAATCACAGATCTGAAATAGTTGCTTAATATTTCAATGATCTTGAGTCTTGCTGAAATGTTTTCTATTTCTTCAAAAGTCCTAGCTAATGCAATGTAAGGAACTCTGGAAGAATAAATATCAAATAAGACTTGAGAGTTTCATTCACGATTTTTGATTATTTAGATTTATACTCACTTTTCTTTGTGTTTCCACACAGCATCTTTAATCACATGGTATTTAGAGGAATTTGGAGTATAATTTTCGGTATCATTCTTCTTGTCCTCTGTCGTTTCCTTTCCTGAAAAAAAAAACAGTTTTCAAAGTGAAATATTCAAAGAAAAAATGCAATAAATTCGCTGACATCGACAATCATATTACAATAACTTTTTCTTTAGAATGATATAAAACAAATTGAATTTAAACTGATGCAATAGCCTATGGACAATTCCTCCTTATTGAAGAAACAAACTGAAGTTGGCGTTGTTATTTTTACTTTGTGTGTGTATATATTTAGTTGTTCAGTTGTTATCAAATATACATTTCAAGTAATTGTCACTGTACTTCAATAAAAGTAAAGTTTCTCCATTTTCTGAATCATTCACAAGTTGAATACTGCGTTTTATTCTGATTCAATTGGTTATGGGCCCAGAGTAAGCGGAAAGCAGAAAATTGGAGGTAGAAACAGTCAAAGTCGAAAAGCTAAAGAATCCGATCAATTGGAATGAATGGAAGTTCCAAATGAAAGTAATACTGAGATCTGCAGATATCTTTGAGGTCGTGAATGGTGAAATCAGCAAACCAGAGAAACCATTACATGAAAATGAAGGAGTAGCGGATGAACAGGAGAAGGCTAGACAGAAGAAAGAAGATGAATACCTGAATAAACTAACGAAATGGAACAAAGCGGATGCAAAAGCTCAAAAGTACATTGTTACTTCAGTTGAAAAGAAAGTTTTGCAATATCTTATGTGCTGTGAAACGGCGAAAGCTATGTGGGATAAACTGCACAGAGTATTTGAACAAAGGTCAGATGAAAGTCTACATCTGATACAGAAAAAGTTCTATAGTTAAAAGTTAGACAGCGATGATATGGCTACCAATATATCAAAGTTGGAATCATTAGGAGAGCAGCTCAGACAATTAGGAGAACCTGTTCCAGAATCTATGATGATTACCAGAATTCTTATGACATTGCCACCCCACTTCATCCATTTCTACAGTGCATGGGAGTCTACTCCAGAGGAAAAGCGGACTATGAGCAATTTAATATCGAGACTATTGCTGGAAGAATCAAGAATGTCCACCCAAGTTCTGAGAGAAGAAACGTCGACTTTCGTTTCAAAGAAGTTTAATAATCATAAACCACACATAAAAAAACAAGATAAAGGAAATTCGAAAAATCCACCATCAGGAAGATGTTTTATTTGCGGAAGAAAGGGCCACTACAAAACAAATTGTTGGTATAGAGCAGAAAATTCAGCAAAGAAACCAAGCAGAAAAGCCAATACTGCAGAGCTTCAAGATAATTTTGATGCCTTCGTCGGAGAATTGTTAACTATAAGCCAAGAAGGAAATTATGACAAATATAATGATTGGTTCATGGATTCAGGAGCTAGTGATCACATGACCAGCAGATATGAATGGTTTTCGGACTATCAAGCCTTCGAAGAACCTGTACCTGTCAGAATAGGTAATGGTGAAAGTGTCCATGCTAAAGGAAAAGGTTCTATCAAGATTTTGTCCTTGATCAATGGAAAATGGCAACCAAAAATGCTCATAGATATATTATATGTTCCGGATATCAGAATTAATTTATTTTCTTCGGGATCAGCATTGGATAAGGGATTGAAAATGACATCAGACGATAAGGAATGTATTTTTACCAAGAATGGAAAAGTCGTAGCTATTGGAATTCGACGATTCAAGTTGTACCAGATGGAATTTAAAGTCATTCAACCAGATCATGGTGATGGAATAACAGAAGTTAACATAACTGAAAAAGTTGAAACTCTTCGCCTATGGCATGAGAGACTAGCACACCAAAACAAGCAGCATGTCAAAAAGTACCTGAATAGACATCAAATTGAGTTCAGTTCTTTTGAAGATGACTTCTGTTGTGACGCATGTTTACTAGGAAAACAACATAGAATGCCGTTTCCATCAAGTTTGACAAAAAGCAGCAGACCTGGAGATCTCATCCATACAGATTTGTGTGGGCCAATGCAGAACGTATCAGTTGGTGGAGCAAGATATATGTTACTATTCAAAGATGATTTTTCACATTACAAAATAGTTTATTTTCTGAAAAACAAATCCGAAGTTTGTGACAAATTGAATGTCTACTTAAAATTCATCAAAAATCAATTTGGCATAAACGTCAAGAAAATACGTTCGGATAATGGTTCAGAGTATATAAACGAAAACGTTCGAAAGATACTTGAAGATCGGGGAATTCAACACCAAAGGATTGTTCCATATACTCCCGAGCAGAATGGATGTGCTGAGAGAGAAATGAGGACAATCATTGAAGCGGCAAGAACGATGATACATGCTAAAAATATAAACTTGGAGTTGTGGGCAGAAGCAGTCAATGCGGCTGTTTACGTTCTCAATAGGACTGGAACCAGCACGGAAGCAGACAAGTCTCCATTCGAGTTATGGACCGGTGAAGTTCCTGAAACAAACCATCTCAGAATATTTGGTTCCGAAGTGTTCACACATATACCAAAAGAAAAACGACAGAAATGGGATCAAAAGTGCAAAAGGGGCATATTTGTTGGATATTCTGAAACCGTCAAGGGTTATAGGATATGGTATCCAACAGAAAGGAAAATAGAGTTTAGTCGAGACATTGTTTTCAAAGAAAAATTATCACAAAGTCAGACAAGAGGAACAAATAGTGTTGAAAATGAAACACGGGACAGACAAAATGTGATGAGAAGCATAATATCAAATGAAAATGAAAATGAAAACGAATCGTTAACAGGAGATGAAAATGTTCTTGAAAATTTACATGAAAACGTCGAGACTATTGCCCAATCAAACGAAATCGCTGAAATTAAAAATCCTGAAAGCAGTGCATATCAGCTTAGAGACAGATCGAATTTAATTCCACCTTCGAGGTATGCTAATTACTTCATGGCGATGACGATGGTTGCAGAACTGGATTTACCAAGAAATTACAAAGAAGCAGTTACATCAGAAGATTCAGTAGAGTGGAAAAAGGCCATGGACGATGAAATGTCATCTCTCATTCAAACCAATATATGGAAGATGGTGGAATTGCCAGAGAGTCGACAAATTATCAACAAAAAATGGGTATACCAGCTGAAAATGAAATCTGATGGCAGTATCGACAGATACAAAGCTCGATTGGTGATCAAAGGTTATTCGCAGAAGTACGGCATAGATTACGAAGAGACCTTTAGTCCAGTTGTCAGATTTGACACAATTAGAATGATTTTGGCGTTAGCAGCAGCACATCACTTCAAGTTGAGACAATTTGATATAAAAACAGCCTTTTTGAACGGTAATTTGAGAGAAGACATCTATATGGCTCAACCAGTGGGATATGAAGATGGTACCAATAGGGTTTGTAAACTTCTCAAAGCCCTTTATGGATTCAAGCAGGCATCACGAGTTTGGAACGAAAAATTCACAAAATTTTGAAATTACGCAAGCAGATCCATGTGCTTTCGTGAGGAAAAACCCTAGGCTAATGTATATTGCCTTATATGTTGATGATGGGCTGGTAGCAGCTTCAGATGAAACTGATATTGATCATTTGATAACTCAATTAGAAAAGGAATTTCAACTACGGATAACAACATTTCAATACTTTCTTGGATTGGAAATAGAACGAAGACAAGATGGGTCCATATTTCTTCATCAAGCTAGTTATATTAACAAAATCTTGAATAAATTTGGTATGGCAGACTCAACACCTGTAACTGTACCTGCCAATTCCAGTGGTGATGAAAATTCAATTCAGAACGAGGATCACAGCAGAATCCCTTACAGACAAGCGGTTGGAAGCCTCATTTACCTTGCTGTAGGTACGAGACCAGACATTTCGTACGCAGTAGGAAGGGTTAGTCAATTTTTGGAAAATCCTAACAAAAATCATTGGAATTCAGTAAAAAGGATTATGAAATACCTAAAAGGAACCATGAATCTTGGTATTTTATATCACTCAGAAGCGAATGTAATTCTAAGAGGCTACAGTGATGCTGATTATGCAGCTGATACGACTACTAGACGGTCCAGTAACGTGGGGATCTCAGAAACAAAGTTCCGTATCCTTATCTACGACAGAAGCAGAGTACATAGCAGCAAGTCAAGCACTTAAGGAACTTATATGGTTGAAGCTTCTTTTTGAAAACTTTTCGGAAGACTCCGCTCCAAGCCCTGTTTTATTTGTGGACAATCAGAGTGCAATAAGATTAGTGAAAAACCCCGAATTTCATAAACGAAGTAAACATATTGATGTTCGCTTTCACTACATTCGTGAAAAATTTCAAGAAAATGTTTTCTTGTTGGAATAACCATTGCCCAAATTGAGATTCCAGTATTTACGAGATCTTCTGGGAGTAACTTGATCCTTGTGGAAATCAGAGAGTCGCCATTTACCAGTTTGAGGGGAATATTGAAGAAACAAACTGAAGTTGGCGTTGTTATTTTTACTCTGTGTGTTTATATATTTAGTTGTTCAGTTGTTATCAAATATACATTTCAAGTAATTGTCACTGTACTTCAATAAAAGTAAAGTTTCTCCATTTTCTGAATCATTCACAAGTTGAATACTGCGTTTTATTCTGATTCAATTCTCCTATCATGCATTTTTTACTTACTGTTATGTAAATATTAGGTACTTGAAGCGATGAACAAAAAAATGTAAGCCACCATCAGTGACTCAATGTATTTCAAGAATTTCACAGATGTGTTCCACTTTATATCTTCTTTTGGGGACACATTCCTCTTTAAATAAGTTTTTTCATTCCATAAAAATGTCCATGCCTGAGCTCTTCGAAAGAATGAAGAGACACATTGTTTTCACAAGTTTATATCAAAAAATTAATTTTTTCGATTGAATATGGAACTTGAAAAGATGATGAAATAGAAGTGATAGGTATCAGAAAGTGGTATATAAAGTTAAATTTTTAGATCTACTCAATGAAGATCTGATAAATGGTAATACTTATATAATACATTATTCTCAGATGAATGACAATTGTTTTGACTGTAAAAAAACTTGGTAGTCAAAACAAAAAGGATGACAATTTCAAATATATAGGTAATATTTGAAGGCATTCACAATTTTCTAGCTAAAACATTACGTGGAAAATATGTTCTCCCTATGAAGTGATAGGGGTGCATGAACCAAAAATCATAAAACCTGTTAATCTCTACATTAGGTATATCTTATTTTTACAAAAAGTCCTCAAGTAAGCATTACCAAAGACAATACTATTAACTTTCTTCTCAGGCTTATCTGCTGTGATGCATTTTCCTTTCATTTCATCGGACTGTTCAGCCAAAAATTTTTTAATATTCTCTTCCTTGAGAGGTGATTCATTCTTTATTTGTGGTTTGTCTTGTGATGCTTTTTGTTTTTTGTTTTTTTTCACATCTTTTCTTTCTTCAAGTTTTGATTTCTTTTCTTTTATCATTGGAGATTTATTACTTGACACTCTCTGTTTTTTGTCTTTAATTTCTTCTAGTTGCATTTTTGTTTCTGAACTAATTTCTTCTTTACAGTCCAATTCTTGTTTGATGCCTCTGAAACCATATATTTTTGGTTGTTTTCAAATTAATGCAATTACCTCTGTAACTTACTCATCTCCACTGGATTCATCGCTGCTAACTATCCTTGCTCTTTTCTTATTCTTCAACCTTCAAAATTGTTTGAAACATATTTAATTAGAATCTAGTAAACAGAAATTATGGGCCTAATAAATATGGTAATAAATCAGTTTTTTCTTACTTAAATGAATCAGTGGGAGATTCTTTTAAATTATCAGTATCTTTTTTCCTATCCTGTTTTGGAGACCTAGAAAATAAAATAGATCATTTTTGATGATTTATTTTCAACATCATACTCACATAAGTGGAAAATAATAACACAATTTCCTGTTTTCATTCTGAAATGTGTATATTTTTAAAATAACATTGGGTTTACTTAAGGTACTGGATTTTATTGAGGTACATGTATTGCAAAATGATGTAACCAACACAACTTGTTTAATGTGGCTAATGAATTTATAAGGAACGTTACGGAATGCTAATGAATTCATTCTTTGGCCAAAAATAATCATTAAACTTGACATACCCTCGCTCTTCAGTTTCCTTAGAAGGTGCTCTATTGAAAAAAGATCTAAAAAAATAATTAATAGCCTCATTAATATGAACATTGTTCCGAACTCACGTTATACTCTGTTGAAACATACTTTAAATTTTGATTTATTTTAGGTAACTTTTAAATTCAAAATAAATACATAACAACATAACCTTTATAGGAACGAAGGATCGAAGGAAGGTAAGGCACAGAACACATAACCCAAACAGAAGCGTAATTCAAGCATCCCGCCAAAATCTCTGAGGACAAAACAAATTATTCACGTCGGCTTCGGCTTGAAGATATTTTTTTGTCATTACTTCGAAGTAGATTCAATATGGGACGCCTCATTTAGAATCTATGTTTAGGGGGCACCAACCACAGAACTCATAATTATATCTCATAGGATAATAATTATAACTCATAATAATATATAATTATTCGACAAGTACCTACAATATAAAATAGCGCATACCTTCTTGTCGTATAGATCCACTTGAAATTTATTTTAATGATTTTAATCCATATAGTGAATTTACCACCCTGAACGACATAATAAATGCCAAATTTTAAATCAAGTCAACAAAATTTAATAATCTGATTTAATTTATGATTTATTTCCATAGATGTATATACTTATTAGAGGCTAGAGGCCTATTCAGTAACGCATATCGATGTCGTTAGTGAACGATAATCGGTACTTAACGACATTTGCGATTCTGTAGCTGAATATCGTTATCGTTTTATCGATACTCTACGATAAAATTTATCGTTTGTATACGACGTCGATGAAGCTAGAGGTGTCTTTATATTGTCGTTGGTGGATATCAAACATGAAACATGATTTAATTCACAGAACATATTGGTATATATAGGTGATTATTTGAAATTTGAATTAGAATCTAAATATTTGGAAAGAGAAAAGAAAGAATGGTTAGCACAAATTTTGAAATATTTCAAAGTGGTGCAATTGTTCAATAAAAAATGAATAACCAGAGACAACTAGTACAGCTAGTTAGAATATTGCGCAGGTGGAATACATGAATACTGCGATATTCTCAGCACTTATATGAAGGTTCAAAACTATTTGAGACAACAGCGACTCGGAATACTGAGGGACACAAGCAACCCGATTGAGTTACCAGATATTCTTTTTCGGCAAATGTACAGATCAAATAAAGAAGTTGTGATGTTCATGTTGCCAGCACAAAGAAACACAGGAACAGCTCCTGTTATCAGGGTGAGATGAAAATAGATGCCATGCATATTTCGAGTGTGTCATTTGTATGTTCACAGTTTTTTTAGCACATTATTATTTCAAGCGCATGGTAGCTACCAGAAGCCTATAGGATCAGACACACACAACAGTTCATCTCAACCGAATGTCAGCAGAGATCTGTTCACGAGGTTGTTAATATGGCTTTATAACAAGTAACACTTAATTCAATATCCGTAGAGGGAAGTAGTTGTTTTCTGTCAGATATTTGCTTTAAATTTCCACTGTGTGGAATTATGTGGAGAGAGAGATGAAATATTTCAAACAAAACATGTGCACAGTATGAAGTATATATATGTAGCAGATGTTTAATAATAACAAATAATTGATGAATTTACAGATTCTTTATGAAACATGAGATACCAGAAATCATAGGATGTATAGATTGCACCCATATAAAAATTGTTCCGCCTAGTTTTCAGAATCATTAGTTCTCATTTCGTTGAGAAATGCCTCAAATTGGCTCTTATATAGTCGTTTTTTATTCATACCCCGCTGCTTCTTTGTAATCGGTTTGGCTGCAGTCAAAGTCAAGTCTGGATGAAAACAATCATTATTTATTACAAATTATATTAAATTGTTTATTATTATGTACGTATATTTTATTCAAACTGTAACCAAATTTCATTCTGACAGAAGCCAACTTCGTTCAAACTCGCGCACAAGTATCGACAAACGTTTTTGGTCACAAAACATTAAACTTCAAGAACGAACATTTACCAATCAAGTACGAACATTTACCAAATCCATTCAATACTATGTTACCAGATTTTGTTCTAACGACATCGATACTGATGAATGTATTTAAATAATTCATCGTTAGGAATGTCGTTAGCGAAAATGTTGTTAGCGCAACGATATCGTATTCTAACGACTATTTACTGAATAAGCCTCTATAAATGGGGTTTAACTGGTACATGATTTCTTATTGTGATCTGTCAGTCCACTTTAGGAGTTACACTGAGCACAGATTATTGAGGTACTTTTGGAGGAATCAAGTCTAATTCATACCTGCGCGAATTTTGCAATTTTTCTGCGAATAAAATGGCTTCCAGTCATGCTGGACCAATCGTTGATGCGGAACCATGTCGGCAGCCATTTTATTCGCAGAAAAATTGCGAAGTTCGCAATGGTATGAACTGGACTTTATGCGGATCGCCTATATGAAGTCAGGTATGTTAGAATTCTTCTAAACGGAACATGTTTGGGGTGAGATTCCGTGTACCATAGAATTCTATAGCCGACATTCGACAGTTATGTCTCTGTCTCTCTCATGAGTTCTGCCATAATATCGTCTCATTTATTTGATGAAAAGTAGAATTCCATCATACACGGAATCCACCCGAGATCCCAATAAAACAGTTTTAAGTTGGCAGTTTGAACCCCCTCTCCTTTTTATGGGTTGACGCTTGACAGTTTTGGCTTCCCTTATATTTCCATTTAAATTACTTTTCTTTCTGTTCGAAACTTCGTTGTAGAGTGTTAAGAAAAGTGGTGAGAATATTTAACACATATTCGGGTGGTTTATATATTTGGAAGAAAATTTACCGAAATCAAACATTTTCCGGGTATGTCTCATTTATCTCTCGGTTTTAAAGGTCGTACGAGATTTGTAGGCATGTGTAAATTCTCAAACAATGAACATTTTGTTGGAGGCGTTGGATCAAAGACATGATACCTATTGGTAAGTATAAGTTGAGCCATCTGAAATAATCAGAATCATCGTCAAATATTTTTATTTTATATCTCCAGAAAACTTAGTTTAGATTGATTGCCATGTGATCCCTAATGATATTTTTCACAATATATGATGAATTTATTGTCTCGTTCGTATGAACACATGATTAAACTATTTCGGATATTCTGATTACTGAAAAAATATGAAATATAGGTTTCCGATTTTTCGAAGTTTTAATCCAATTACATTTTTCTTTGTTGCAGAATATTTTAAATATGAAAGCATGCCCGCAGATATCAGAATTGAATTTATTCTTCCTGAGGAGCATATATCGGGTAAGTAGGTTATAAAATTAGAACTTATATCAGATTTGGTCATTTGGTGGATCACTGATCACTCATATATTCTATATTGCCGTATTGTTGCCACAGTTTAGGTTTATTCAGAAAGGTTAGATGATAATTCTTTATGACTGCTCTGAGGTAGTTTTTTAATAACAAATGTTGCTGAAGTTTTAAGTCGTAAGAATATTCGTCAATGATTGGTTAGAATGAACTGTTCGACCAATTATTGACGAATATTCTTAAGAAAAACTTCATCATAAATGAATATTGCTTCCATCTTTTGCATGATGATTTTAATAATAGACAAGCATATGACAGAAACTGCTCTGTTGATAATTTTGAACTGAAGTCCTTGTTACTAGAAATTTATAATATATATTGTTGTAAACAAATTTCTATTTCAAATTTCTTTTTCAGCAAATACAGGGTGATCTCTCCACAGACAGCCCAACTTGAAGAAATGGTGAGTATTATTAATCTTGATATTAACTAGTCATTATATTTGAGAATAAGTTTTGTTCCACATGTAAACTACAGGATAGTTTACAACAATTTTTACTGCTTTGGTGATGTATTTTTTCCAAAACTTCTGGGCTTCAGATAAATTATTTTATATCTTTCTCAACCATCACAAATAAGTTTCTTAGTGATGATTTAACAAATAGACAAGCATATGACTGAATTATTTATGTTGATATTTTTAACTGAAAAATCTTTACTATTATTAGGGCTCTCTTGAAATATTTTATGTGAAATTAAAACTATAATAATGTTTTCAGTGTTCAAATGATGATGATTTGCAAAACTAAAGAATTTACATTCATGTGAGTATTATTAATAAGGAACATTTTTACCGAAATAAAATTTAATTTTTACTTTTCACTTATGAAATTAATTCCAAACATTAGTTTTAGTACCTGTAAATGCAAGTTTTATCGTATTTTTTCTAGTAAATACTAAATAATTTGAATAAATTAATAATAACGTTTTTGATTTATTTTTCGAAACATTTCAGGGCTTGGATAAATAATTCCATATTTTTTCTCAACTAATACAATAGACACTTGAAAAGATTCTTGATGATGATTTGATAAATAGACAAGCATATGACTGAATCATTAATGTTGATATTTTTAGCTGATCAATCTTTTCTACTAGTACTTTCTTGAAAATTTTCACATGTAATTAAAAAACTCATTATTTTTTCAGTGTCTGAATGATGATGAATACTCCCAGAACAAATTTAAAATCATGTAAGTATAACAAAACTATTATGTTTAATAAACACTGATGAAATAATTTCAAATATCAGTTGATTTATATCTTTTTGACAGAATTACCATGATTATCAATATCTTACCTACATTATTTGAATGTAATGAAATAAAAATCACAATTTTGTATGAGTCCTCCCATATAATTTATTACATTGTGCTAGAATATAAATGCATATGCTAATTGTTTTTCTTGTGCAGGTGACCGGATTCGTCAAAAGAATGTTTTATTACATTTCCAAAATATTTAGGTGAGTAGTAAATTACTTGAAGGGCTTGATTTTTTGTGTAGGCTTCAATATTTTACACATATTCAAAAACTAAAATGATGAAAATAATTACCGTCTGAAAATTATGATTAATAATTTTGGCTGCAAATTTGCACTGACCTTATCATGAGTAATACTATTTTTATTATTGTTGAATTTGAATAACAGTTTTTTTTTCTTCTCCAGCTCCATGCAGCTATTTGATTGACTACCACCCAAGAGGTCCAAGGCAAAGGATGCTATGGAAGGTGTGGTACTGTTTTCAATTGAATAATTTGATTCATAAAATTGAACAAAACGCATATTTGAAAATCAGGAGCCCTTTGCTTCCCTCATTTGTTCAATTTATTTCTTTTATATTATTTCTTGGAAGAAACTTTGAAATTAATTAATGTTACAGTCTCTGATTCTGTTAAAGAGAAAAGGGGGCCATATGCAATGGTACCAGATAGATATCAGAGGGACTAAGCTATAAATTTGGTTTTCATTGATTTTTAATTTCAGTTGATGCAGAAAAACTTATTTTATATCAAATAACCAATATTTTCTTTTGAGGCTACAGTTGACCTTTCAAATTCAAATATGATGACTTAGTTATCCCTGTCATAAAAAATATTGATGATACAATTTTCACTGATTTGAAAATATTGCAAATAATATAAGACAACTTGATCTTTGGTACCTGTTACATATTTTTTTTAATTTTCAGAATTGACTGGATTAGAACAATTGCTGCCAAATTACAACAAAACTTAAAAGTAAGTCAACTCATTAGCCAACCTCTTTCCTTGCTTTTATTGATTGCTTGAGAAACATTTGCAATCTTTTTAAAGATATGATTATTGAGTAGTCTATTTAGCTGGTACCAATCTAGTAACGCGAAACTAAAAGAAAAAAGAAGACTCTCATGAGTGATTTTGATATTACAATTTATTTGACTAGGACTCGATTGAAAAAAAAATTTAAATTTTTCATTTAGACATCAATAATTTTGAAGTGTGATTGTGATGAGTTTAAATATATACGCTATTATGAAATGTTTCAAAAACATTTGAGATTATAGCTTGCCCTCTCTGAATGACATTGTTCATCCATTCAGAATATGAATGTCACTTTATTGTTTTTTAAAACATTTATTTCTTTCCTTAGATCTTGAGATGGCAGCTGCTTATTTGAATAATCTGTTTCGAAATCAAGATTGCAAAGTGTCGAGTTCTGGAAAGTTATTTTCCAGAGTAAATAGGAAATTTGCCAAGGTTAGTAAAAATGTTTTTCTATAGTTTTACATTGGAAAAATTGATAGCAACAGTTCTTATTTTATGATAGGAAAGTTAATTTGGATTTTTCTTGTTCTTTTCAGAAGTTCTAGTTAAATACATAATGAATTATATCTGGGGTATGACATTTATATCTTTTGATAGAAACTTCAGAAAAAAGAATTTGTAGAGTTTTTATTGTGAACAGTTTTTGCACCAACTAAATTTACTTCAATTTTAATATTTTCATGAAATAAAAAAAAATCAGTTCATCTCATCCATTTCCTATGTAATAATTTCTCATGATGATACTAATTCTCATGATGATACTAATTACCGTCTGAAAATTAATGATTATTAATTATGGCTGCAATTTATTTGTAACTGATTCAATGTGATATATTATTATTCCTTTTTTATTCATGAATAGAAATTTGAAAGTCTTATTTATTTTCAGGAAGAAATTAGCAAGGAAGTATTCTGTGAGGCAGAAATATCATTGCTCAGTGAAGAGGTAATTATGTATGCTAGTAATTAATAGCTTTTCATCTACTCCAGACATTTCTTCATGAAAAAAATTAAATAAAATATTTCTTCTCTTTACAGTCAAATTTGTTTATCAATTGGATGTATTTGTACATCCAGATGATATATTTTCTTTCCTTTCCGAAAATTCTTTAGATTTTTCAGTTTGAAAAATATGAAAATTGTAAATCACCGAAAAAGAAAGAAAATGTATGTAAATGAAATACTTTACTCCAACAAAGGATAATTAATTTAAAATTATGTTGACAATATTCTTGAATTTCTCCTGGTTTTTTGGATGCTTAAGACAAAATTGAATAGTAATAAAAGTTGAAACTCAATTAAGTCCTATTTCTGAGAATTTGAAGACAAGTGGCTTTTTGTGATGACAAAGTTATCCCTGTCATAAAATAATTGATGATAATGTAACTGCTGAAAAATGTATTAATTTTCAAATTTGACAGTGACCATTGTTCATTACTCCAATGTAACTTGTTCTTTTTTTTGTTTCCAGTAAGTAGTATACATCTTAAATATTCAAACTAGGCGATCAGATTGAGAGGTAAGTTATAATTTGTTCTCAGACTGAATTTTGAGTTGAATAGCTAAAATTAAATTAGTAAATACTGAAAAACTTACTGAAGGGTTATATGGCAAAATATTTAATACTCTTCCAAAGGGGAAAAACTTTTAGTCAATAAAAAAATTCATTAAATTATATTGTAATAAGGACCAATAATAATTTCATTAAAAAATTAATATTTTTTCATTAAATTCATGATAAATGTGCTATATAAAGTTCACAGCAAATGGAACTTTCTTTTTAATCGGTTTTTCAGAACATTTACTTGTTGAAAATCTCTGCTTTACCCATATAAAATCAAATTGCATTTAAAAACATTGGATTTTCCTGCGTTTATCCAAAATATCTGATTAATAGCAAACTACAAACAATTAGAATTGTTACTTTTCATTTACTAATTTCCTCATCACCCTGTATGACTTCAGACTTTCTGTCCTTCCCTTCCATAGGAATATCACATTTTTTTAATATTTAACAGAATTTCATAATTTTCTGCAAATAGTAATTAAAACTGGAATGATACCAGAGTAAGAACAAATTTATTTTTCCATTTCAATTAACATTTTTTGGTACAAGATGTCAGTTTTCCTGGATTCTTCATTCTCATAATACATTTTTTTTAACGGGTGAAAATAGAAAAAATGTTTATAAATGGAAAAGATTCATACATTTATTGCTAAACAATTTAAATTGACCCGAATTATATCAGTGTTCTGAGAATGTGAAAGATAAATTGCTTTTATATGATGACAAAGTTATCCCTGTCATAAGATAATTGATGATAACGTAACTCCTGAAAAACTAATTTCCAAAATATAAAAGAACTTCGATAAAATGGTCTTTACTCAATGTTACTTTGTTTTCAGATTGTATTGGGCCAGTACAAATCTATAATTTTCACACCAGCAATCAGAAAAGGTAAGATAACATTTGTTTCCAGACTAAATTCATACTTGAAATATTCAGATCGTAATTTTGCTCAAGATCTCAAGAAAAACTGTTTCAATTATTGCATTCAATTTATGATGAGCCTAAACATATACGCTATTATGAGGTGTTAACATTGTTGATTATAACTTGCCCTCTCTGAATATAATGTTATTTATGTGTGGGTGGCTGCATTTGTTTGTTTCAATTTGTAACCCTGAACTTTTGTTTCAGAATGCCTATTACTGAAAACACTTCAGCTTCATTCATATCCTTTGTTGAATGATAAAACCATGTCATGTTCTGGAACACTGACTTGTCATTTGAATGGAGTTTCCTAAGAAACAACAAAATAGGTATGTAGCCAGTCACTCTCATCTTTTTCAGCTTTCTCTGAATACATTCCAAAATACAATGTATTCATATTCATGAGGTGTAGCAAGTAATGGACTGATTTTTTTCTTGATTTTGTAATGTAATAAATATTTCCATGTAAAAAATTGGCATCTCGCCTAGAACAAATATTTTTCCTTTTACACATTTTCAATTCACTGTTAGGTGCGAATTCCGACAACCATAGTATCTTCATCAGTAAGTTATTACACTGTTATTGTAAAATGCATCTAAAAAAGAGAAGTAAAAGAAGAGAACTTTTTTTATATAATCATTCCTTTGATCACAAAGGAATTTATTTTGGCATTTTGGAGTAGTTACTCATGATGCTTTTAATATACGCTATGATCGAAATGATTATAATTTTATTTTCTGAATTATTTTACTCATTACTGTTTATTTTTTAGTTTTTTTGGTGGTGTTGACCTCTTACCTCTTTTTTTATAGATTGTACCAATGGAGTTCTTCGAGTTTTTAACTCCTCTTTGACATCTTCCAGCAAAGCAGTTCAACCACTTCAATTATGGAAGATTTCAATTATTCAATGTTCATAAGTGGCACACGCTTTCAAACTGTTATTATTATGAAGTATCATTTTATATATTAGGATACCTATATTAATAATAAACACATTACTCGCTCATTTTTTTATTATTGATATTCGGCCATCGGTCGAAATGCAGGTAGGTACTCTCGAACTGTATCTGCCACTATATCCGCCCTATCTTGTCGAGCGCTTTATATACCCATAAGCAGATTCTATTTACAGTCTCGAACTATCGGGACTACACGTCGATCCAGTCAGATGGCTCTCATAATTTAATTCCTTAGCGAGCTCTCGGCGATGAGTCATCGTTGTTGATTTGATAGCCAGCATACGTTGTTTTCTTTGAGGGTGCATAATTAACTAGGCCAATATACTCGCCGAAACAAATGTCAAAACATTTGTACAACTATTTGTATATAGTTATGCCCTAAGGCCTAGTTCATGTAAATTCAAGGTAAGGGAACGCAAGAACGGGAAAAATTTAAACTACACCTTTTTCACTGTAATTCAGAAAGTGTAACTTGATATTCAGATTAGTAAAATTTCAGAAAATATGACATGTAATTCAGCATTGTTAATTGTATTTCAGAAAGTGTAACTTCAATTTCAGATTAGTGAATTGTTATTCAGAAAGCGGCAATTGTAATTCAGAAACCATCACTTGTAATAGAGATTTCTAATGGATTTGGAAACCCAAATAAAAAGAGACGAAAGTTCTTAATTTTTCCATCCTTGTTGCTAGGGGCGCGCTCTGTGATTGGTTACCATAATGGCGGTTAGTTTGGATGACATGACAGCTACAGTTGAAAATGACATTTATACTCCCTGACCTTATAGTAACCAATCACAGAGTACATTCCCTGGCAACAAGGACGGAAAAATTAAGAACTTTCGTCTCTTTTTATTTGGGTTTCCAAATCCATTAGGCCGAAGACACAATGGAAGTTTTATGTAATAAGTTTCAAGTTTTGGGATTTTGGATATCAATTTTACAAGTAAAACAAGATGCAAAACAGAATTGAAACATGAAGCTTAAAATTTATCTACAAGATTGTTTATGAGGCGTGATCAGTATAATAATGGCAATGATAGTTTCGCGTTAAAAAATATCCACAATTATGAAAATTAAAACTAAAAACATAAAACTTCCATTCTGTTTCAGCCGTCAAGGACTTAATCAAGGAGTATAGTTTCGGGGTTTTGGGGCCGTGGTCGGTTCACCTCCGTGCGGAGGCGGTTTCTATGGACGTTTCGCTCACAACTGCGGTGGGCATCAGCATGTATTTTGTCTTCTCGAAGAGCGACGTAATACTCATCAGTATACGACGAAATTCACACTGAAGATGCTCACCGCAGTTGTGAGTAAAACGTCCATAGAGACCGCCTCCACGGAGTTGAACCAAAGCCCGAAAACCATACTACTCGGTTATACTTCCGGCCGTGAAAGCCTTCATTCTATGCTCGTCAAGGACTTGATAATAGGTTAGAATAGGAAATGGTAGAACAATAAATTAAAGCTGGTACTCTTCAATAACAATTTACGCTTTCTGAATTACAATAAGTTACACTTTCTGATTATCAATTCACTAATCTGAATTACAAATAACACATTCTGAAATACAATTCACTAATCTGCATTAAAAGTTACATTTTCTGAATTTCATTTCACCAATCTGATTTCCATTTGATGTTTTCTGAATTACAATTTATTATTCTGAATTACAAATTATACTTTCTGAAATACATATTATACTTTCGGAATTACAACTGAAAAACGTGTAGTATAGAATCGTCTATGTAGATACGTTCATGACATTCATCGATGACATCGTCAGAGAAATCTCTGATTGTAATTTCCTCATGTATGCAGATGATGTCAAAATATTTCGCGTTGTACAGAATCCCGGAGACTGTATCATTCTCCAGGATAGCCTGAATGTTTTTTCACGTGGTTGCTTGATAAATAAAATGAGCATAAATCCTTCGAAATGTAAAGTCATCAGCTTCCACCGCATAATGCAAAGATTGAACTTTAACTATGTTCTCGATAATATTGCAATCCAGAAAGTTACATCGATCAAAGATCTTGGAGTCGTGTTTCAGTCTACTCTCTCATTTTCTTTGCACATTGAAGTACATTTGCAATAGAGCACTTAAACAATTGGGTTTCATAAAGAGACATTTCAGAGATTTCGTTCATATGAGTACAGCGAAAATCTTATTCAATTCATTAGTAAGATCTCATCTGGAATATGCTTCGATTATTTGGTGCCCTTATGGCCAAGTTCACATCGAAAAACTGGAAAGAGTTCAACGCAGATTTCTCATGTACTGCTCATTTAGACTCGGCATTCCATACTCCTATACCAACATGCTCTCAGTAATGGATATGAGTCCATTGATCCAAAGAAGGCAGGGGTTTGACTCCTTGTTCATTTACAAAATTCTGAACGGTTTGACAGATGCTCCCGAATTATTAGAAGAAGTGAAACTATATGTACCTCCAAGAGCACTACGTGCATATAGTACATTTGCCTTAGTTGCACATCGATCTAAGTATGGTGCGAACACAGGGATGATTCGATTACTGCGACAGGCAAATTTTCACTCTATGACTATCGATTTTTTCTCAGCTTCCTTATGGCAAATGAAAAGGGCCACAATGTAGGTACACTTTTTAGTACGTCATGTCTTGTATTATTTATGTATTATTGCGTATGTTCAATTCTGTACCTGTAAACATGTTTTTATTTATAGTTAACCATACTCTTTTTTATGTATTATTGTGTTATGTTATACATTGTTTGTAAATGGGTATCTTCCCCGTATATATATAATAAATTAAATTAAATATAAAACGCAAGGTGATATGTGAAATGTAAGGTAAAGCAAAGGTTGACTATTAACTTTCTTAGGTGGGTTACCTTACACGTTCTATAATTTACCTTGCGTTTTATCATGAACGTGTCTACACGATTCCTATAGTTCAACTTCTTCCATTCTTGCGTTACCTTACGTTTATATATGAACCAGGCCTTAGCCGTGGGTCTGTATAGTGCGAGATACGTTACTTTTCCCGCACTCGACTGTTTACAGTACTTACCCTAACACCGCTTTGCGTCGTTCTGGTAATAGCAGATATACTTTTTCCGTACTTGTATCATATAGGATAATATTGATTAGGTATTTTATAAAATATTCTTATCAGTAGTTCCACGTGGGGAAGTTGGAGGTTATAAAAGCTTTGAAAAGGACTAAATATGGGATCACGGATCATTCTAAAAGCTGGCAGTTTGGGACGCCAATATAGAGTCCATCGGCTATATTCGGGCATTCTAGCGTTTTAGCAGCTGGCAGCTAGCCTCTGGCAGTCAAATTCACTGCTTGAGAATCATAGATCTCTTGTCTTGTTAAATAAAAATAAGTAAAACAAACAAACCTTGATAAAAAGTTTCAAATATTTCCTGATAGGGGTCATGACCTAATGCCAAACTCTATGCAAACTCTCCAATAACCGACCAACAGTCAACAGTGTCAACATCAACAGCAAGAATTCCTATCCACAACACTTTCCAAAAAGCAATCCGCATGGACCAATCAAAACTCTATTTTAGTTGCGCCTGCGTAGTCGTAGTGTGCAATGTAATTAAGGTTACGTTGAGGATCAACTTGAATATCAAGGTCCAGTTTGATTAGATTAGATCATGTTTCCTTCCTTTATAGCTTAAAAATGAAAAAAGAAGGGAACATGATCTAACCTAACCAAACTAACCTTGCTATCCAAGTTGAATACTTGGGACTACTATACCGCCTTAGCATCGATTTGAATATACCGGCTTGGCCAGGATAGTTCTGATTGGTTCATGCGGATTCCCTATTGGGAAGTGTTGTGGATAGGAATTCTTGCACATCAACACTGTCAGTTTGACAGCAAAAAGGTGAGAAATGCGAAGAGGAAGAGAATAAAGAGAAATGGAGTTTGTCAGTTTGTGATGTTGGAAATATTTTTGTAGTATTTGTTTACATTAAAAATTTATCCTGGATTCTTCAATAAACTCCCAACGAATAATCATTTTAAAAATTCTGATCCGATGAGAGATGAAAAATTTCGATTCTGACGAACAAATAAAAGATATTGAACGATCTACAGATGTATTAATTGATAAAAGAGGTCAAAATTGTTCAGAAAATAAACGAGTGCTCATCAGAAATAATGGGTTCAAAATATCCATGGGACAAAATGGATACGAAAATCTTCCAACTTTCAGCAATAGTAACTATGATGTTGCAAGTCATAGTCTACCAGAATGTGTCAACAAGGATGGTACATATGATCCCTTGGACAAGAAGTCTGTTGAGATAATCCATGATAGTGAAACATGGTTCAGAACCTGGCCAGAACGTTATGATAAACTAAAAAGTTGTAACTCTAGTCCTACTCATACTCAAGCAAATCCCCATGATCCTAGTGACAATAAAAATTTGAAGAATAAGCTAACTTTCAGTGAAGCACTGCAAAACATATCTCTAGCATATAGCCCAGTAACAAAGCAATTACATTTAGTTGAAAAATCTGAAATCTCTGAAAGTGATCCAACTGTGAGAGAAAAAGATGAGTATAAGAATGAAGTGAGTAAAACTGGAGAAATCCAAGTGAAGAAACTAGGACACAGAAGAATCGAGGCTGGATCATTTTCAAGTACAGTTTCAACTCTGAGTGGCATCAGTGACCCTTCCACGTCTGGTAGTCTGTTGGGTTCTGACGACCAGTCTTTATCAAGTTTTGATATTCCCAGCACAAAACCAAGGAAAAAAAGTCTCACCAATTTTTTCACAAAGTAAGTTATCACATTTGCAAACTACTAATACAGAATAATACCTGATATTAACCATAAAATGGGGACAAGATTATGGGTATAAATCTCAGAATGTGAAAACAGATGTTCCTTGAATACAAGATCCAAAAGAAGTCAACAACAAGAAGCCAATCACAGATTTGTGGCTTCTGTTAGAAAACCTAGAATTTTCAAAGCAAGAAATATCATTGTCAGTCACCTGAGTACTGACCCTACTCAGGAAAATATAAACTAAAATGGAAAAACACTTTTATTTATGGTTTTCCATGTTATTTTGTATTTTCTTTGGTGGGATTGTCACATATGTTCAATTTTCCCGGTCGTCTAAATGATACAGGCAAATTATGTGTATGAAAAAGAACATTTTGCAAATCATTAAATAATTATCTCTATTCCTTCGATTTTTTTTAAACTTTGTGTATGATAGACTGTTCAACAATATATTTAAGATTGCTTAATTGATTCTTTTTCTGAATATGTGTGCATAACTAGTCCTTGTGCCCAGACAGAATGTCCCAAATACAAATAAATCTAGGAATTTCATATTAAATAATACTTTTCATCTTTTAAGAAAATACTGGGACTAATTGAATATCTGGGCAGTACCTAACAGTATTTTATTAAAAGATCAATCATATTTCAGACTTTACTACTGTGAGAATGCCTGCTACAGTCACCTTAACAAAATTGAAAGTATCTATTGATAATAGATAAGTTCAAGGACATGACACTACTCAACAAAAGTGATTATTTTTCGAGATATTTTCCAACAATTCCATCTTCCAAGAAAACATTTCTTTAGATCAACAAGTCTTTGATAATGAATTCAAGAAATACAATAAATTGCCAGTACCCATAACCACTGTTTTGCAGCTCAAAAACGTTAATAATGTTTGAATAAACCTTGATTGACTCTCGAGAATATCTATCTGTTGGATAGGAAACTTGGTCCAACTTTGTTGAAGTTTTCATGTTTTTGTTTTTCAGGCATGTGTTTTCTTGGAAAGGAATCTCGAATGAACCAACACATTTTAGTAGCAATGTTTGGAATATATTCAATAAGCAGTCAATCCAGAGTCTTCCATCTTCCCCAGTTAATGTAGTCGCAAGTTCTTCTGCCCTAATTCAGAATGAGAGGTACATATTTTACTGAAAATTAATTTAGTAAAAAAAATCTGTTATTATTTTTTAGACCTTCCAATTTGCCGGCAAAATCCATGGAAGAGGAACAGAAGCATAGGGATGAATATAAGGCAATACTTGCTGCAGCAAAAAAGAAAGATGCTCAAACTTCAGCTGCTAGACATAAACAACAAAAGCTGCAATTGAAGATGGAAGAACAGCTAGCTGCTGCTACAAAACATTTCACCCATTCTGTTCTTCCAAATTGGGATGCTATGTAAGTTGTGTGTATTAGACTACAATTTGTTAATTTCGTTATATTTAGATTATTTACAAAAAGTAAGTCGTACCAATTCTGTCAGTTTCAAAGATTTATTTGAATTTTTATTTGAAATAAAATTAAAATTTACAAATACAGAATTTTTCTTGTTTTCTGTATGCATTTTCAAAGTAGTTTGTTAGTCACAGAGAGTATTTGAATATCTGAGAATTATATTTATTTCTTATAATACTATGTTTTTCAGCTGAGTCATATGTTTAACGTTTGTAGCGATGAATTCAATACCAACATTTTCATGACCTGAATGACAACTTGAAATACATTGCTGGCTCTTGGTCTTTAATGGTTATGGAATATTTTCAAAATCTACCTCAATGGCTCATCCATTCGAGGTTTTTCTCTCGGGTCACGGTTTAAAATAAAAAATTTGTTTTCAAGGCTCATAAACAAAAGAGATTGCCATTCTAGATAGGTCGTTCGGCAGCCTTCTTTTCATTAGAATGATATTAATTTTTTTAAGCTATCGAAACAAATAATAATGATAATAATTTAGCAGAGCAGAGAGGGTCAAAGAAGGGGGTCGCTGGCTGCAAGGAGAACCTGCTGATCGACAGATGTATCAAGCAGGACTGTGTGCAGTATAAGCGTAACCTTTCAACAGCCTGGATTGATTATCGCAAGGCATTTTATAATACAACATCGCATAAGCTCAGATGCCTTGCGGTACCTGCCTTCCAAGATGGTGTTTTCAACACCCTCGTCTACCGTAGTCGTGTGATTGGTTTATAGGTTCATGACTGTCAGATCGAAGGGAACGGTGCATTCAATTGAATAAAATCTAATAATAATATAATATTGATAATGAAATTTATACAAGCCAATAAGCCTGATGTAGTCCTTCTCGACCATCATTTTCGTTATAGAGTTTTCGGCTCCTGGCGAAACGAACATCGTCCGAAAAGAGGAGGAAAAACGGACTAAATATCGAGATCTACTCTTTGAACTCCGCAGGCTCTACTCAAACCATTTTGTTAAAATGTTGGCTCTGATAATAAGAGTCATTGTTGGAATGATGGACACACTGCTCTCAAATTTAAAAATCATACTGGTTTGCCGTAATATGGCAGAAATCTTACCCGGACGAATGCAGAAGGCCGTAATTCTTGGTTCATTCCGACTACTCAGGGCAAATGATTCTCGGACCCAGTATTCACTTGCCCACGGACGTAGGGAGTGTTTACTGTATCGTGGCTCCGGAGACAGGGCCTGACTGGAATATTCCGGAAGGAAAAAAAAATTTGGCCCATTTTCTTTTTTTCTGGCCTTCTATTCAGGAAAAATTCAGGATTAGGGGAATTATTCTGGAACAAATTTTTCTATTGAAAAATATCTAGCATTGTTCTTTGAAAAATAAGCACCTGGGAAAGTTATACCTAGGTATGTATGCCACTCTCTGGTTCGAACTGTCATATCGCTTAGAATATCCAATTGGCTACATTTCCTGATTGAGAGAAATTTCGAATAAATCTAGTGATAGATGAGTTAATTACAGATGTGGACACAAAAATACGAAACACACTGTATATACCGAAACCGTACCAATGAAATGAGATTAATAGAAGATTTCTTACGATACTGAACGCAACATACATTCTGAAAAAAATTGTCGATGACGTCACTTCTTCACAAATAGCAAATAAAAAAATTAGTTAAATACTTTTCAACTTTCGAATGTTTTTTTTTTCGAAAACTCTGATATTAATTGTGAAAAATAGGCGGGTCCATACATTTGACTAACTCTGTATATTTTATATGTCAAGTCTTTTAATCATCTGTAAAATATGTTCATCCCATCTCATTGTTGGTCTAAACACACGCCAAGATATGTAATTTTCCTATTCTTTTCAATTTTTAGGCATAAATTAAAAAAAGATTTACGAACAAGTATTGAGCATGTTGGTTACTTCGTAGAGAAAACGTTATGAATTTCGTTTTTGAGACACTGAGGCTGAGGAGATTGTCACTCAGTCATATTTGTACTTTTTCTAAACTTTCTTCTGCATCCTTGCATATTTGCATGTTGATATAATAATACTTCAAACATGTATGAGTCCCACTCATTGCTTATATTCTACAATTAGAGAATATTTTTAATTTGTAATATTTCATGTAATCAAGAAGTATGGTTTCCGGGCTTCTGAGCTGTGGCCGGTTTACCTCCCTAGAGTCGGTTTCTACGGACGTTTCGCTCACAACTACAGTGAGCATCTTCAGCGTGGATTTTGTCTTTTTTTTGATGAACGACGTAATATTGATAGGGCGGTTGAAGGGTCCTAGCAATTAATAGTCACAGCCTGACAGGATGGGATGTTGCCATTGTTTACCCGCATGATTAGGGTGCCATGATTACCCTGTCTTATCTGTTTTATTGTGATGCGTTGAAGTGGTTGTAAAACGATGGTGTTATTTGATGGTTTTATTTTTGTGTTTTTCAAGGCTGGGTACCAGGTTATGTTGATTTTCAGGGATTCCTCTTTTCTGTTGAAATAAATTTTGTGTCTGTGTATCTTTATTGCTTCTTTATCAAGGCGGGCATAGTAGTGTCTTGTGGTCGAGATCACTTCCGTATTCTAGAACTGGCCAGCCTACATTGTCTGTGGTGAGTTCAGAGATTCCTGGGTGTTCTGCCCTGGTGCCCTGGGTGATGGTTTGAGTCCTTATGTACACAGAAACGTGCAGTATTAAAAACGTCAAACACCACAGAGCAACGCATCTGTGAGCAGGTTCATCTAAAATCAGAGCTTTGGTATTCCAATGACGCATTGCAAGCCAATGGTTACACCCGTCAAGAAATTGCTAGGTCTCGTGGGTCTTTAGCTGACTAAGTAGCGATCTGTCTAGTCGGATACTACTATGCTCGCCTTAGTAGAGAAAGCAAAACAGATACACAAACACAAAAATAATTTCAACAGAAAAGATGAAACCCTGAAGATCAACAAAACCTGGTACCCAGCCCTGAAAAACACGAAAATAAAACCATCAAATATCACCATCGTTATACAACCACAATCGAACAGGTAAGACAGGGTAATCATGGCACCGTAATCATGCCGGTAAACAATGGCAACATACCATCCGGTCAGGCTGTGACTATTATTTGCAAGGACTCTTCAATCGCCGTAACAGTATTACGTCGCTCTTCGAGAAGACAAAATCCACGCAGAAGATGCTCACCGCAGTTGTAAGCGAAACGTCGTAGAAACCGCCTCCACGGAGTTGAACCAACCTCGTCCTCAAAGCCCGGAAACCATACTTCTTGATTATACTTCCGGCCGTGAAAGCATTCATTCTATTCAAATCGTAGTTTTAACATCCATTCCTCTATTTTGATATGCAGTTTTTGATGTGATTTCAGGCATTCGAATAAAAAAACCATTGATTTGTGGTGGCAGGGCCTACCGTCCAGTGTTCGTGGAAAAGTATGGAAGTTAGCAATAGGTAACGATTTGAATCTCACGCAACAGCTCTACGAAATTTGCCTTTGCCGTGCTCAAAACAGACTTAATAGCCCGGAACCGCCCCAGTGTAACACCGAAATCGACCAGGAAAGCAGTATGGACGTGATTCAGTTGGATATTTCGAGAACGTTTCCCCACCTGTGTATTTTTCAGGAGGGCGGCCCCTATTCTGAAACCCTACATTCCCTACTCGCAGCTTACGTATGCTATCGTCCGGACGTTGGCTACGTCCAAGGCATGTCCTACATAGCTGCTATTTTGATATTGAACATGGAGGCGTTCGACGCTTTCATTTGTTTTGCTAATTTACTCAACCAGCCGTTACACTTGTCGGCGTTCACTCTGAATCAAGAACAAATGCAGGCTTATTATAATGCATATAACCAGATTTTCAGTTACAATCTTCCGAAATTGTACTCGCATTTTGAAAGGTCTGGACTCACTCCGGATCTTTATTTGTTGGATTGGATTTACACGATCTTTGCCAAAGCCATGCCGTTGGATATTGCTTGCCGAGTTTGGGACGTATTTCTCAGGGATGGATGTGAGTTTGTTTTTCGAACTGCTTTGGGTAAGTGACATCTGTTTGGAAAGGAAGTTTTGCAATATCTGGTGCAGAAGTTCGTTCGTTATTGTTCTATAATCTATCGCAAAAAGAGGAAAACGGGTCATTTCGGTTTTCCCTGTATATTTTGAAAACGGATTGTGATATTTTCGATTTGCAAACATCATTTAATTGTTCACTAATATAGGCAACTGTTGTCTAATTTACATTTACCTTTTTTGAGATGCTAATAGCGGTACCAAATATAGAGCCTGTCTGTTGAGATATTTGGGTAAATAATTCCATGTTTATATTCACATATCACATCTAAGAATTTTGATTTGCATAATACATATTTCAAACTTTATTAGCACAATGCTTTTCATTACAATAAAATGTATGATATGTGTATGTATAGTTCAGTGTGGATACCCCAAACTATAAGTTATAAAAGTCAATAAAATACAGATACATAATGTTCATAGTTCAACAACACAATATGTTAATACATAAAAATATATTGCTATCACTTGGTAATTTTTTATTTTTAAGAATAAAACACAAATTTTTGAAACTATCTAAAGACAGCCACTTTTTTATTTCACTTGGCTGATTGTTGAACATGGCTAGACATTTTGTAAATAAAGTATCACAAAACACATTTTCAGAATTGATGTAAAAATCATTTGCTGCTTGCATTCTAGTATTGTGCCAGTGTACATTCAGAATACAATTCAACTCTCTTGATAATAAAAATTAAAATCAAAGAATTGTAATATGTTCACCATTTTCACCATTGGACAACTCAAAATGGCTCTCATTGATCGAATTTGGATTTTTGCAGTATTTTTATCTGTTCGTTATTGAGGAAAGTTGATAAAGTCGTACAATAATTGATATGAGGTGCAATGATAGACTTGTAGATAGTTAATTTTATGAAATGAGATACTTTGTCTCCAAACCTATATACAAAATCTATTTTTTGGGCCATTCATTTGACTATCAATGATCACTCCCAAATATTTAAAAATTTCAACTTCTTCAATGTTTTCTCCGTTTATTCTAATATCAAATTCTATTCCCTCGTCCTTGATCATTTTCATATTTGCTTTCGGGGATATAATCATGAATTTTGTTTTTTTTTTTCTACTGCAGGTGAAAATATTCTGAAGATCTTCATTCAAGAATTGTTTTACATTCTCTTTTTCTCCGGAAAAGTAAAGCAGAGTATTGTTACGTTTTTGCTAAATAATAGGCCGAGCACACTAGTAAACTGTTAATTTTCTAACTTCACTATAAACAAACATACAACACTTCACTGACTAATAAAACACTTAGATCTATGCAATACAACTAGCTAAATATTCCAAACACTTCTATACTTTTTCAAAAACTGCTTATTATCACTTCTTCCTAATCTTCTTAATCCCAGTCAAATGTCTCGCGTTTATACCCCCATTGCCATTGAAATTGAACAATTATTAGAGAACTCTGGATTAATTTGAAGATTCAATCAATCAAAAGTACTTGTCAGAAGATACAAAAAATCTCATGGACAAAGCAATAATAATCATGTGTATATAGTAATAAAAGTATATTTGAATTAAATTTTTAAAAACATCATACAACATATCCGCATTGCACACTAATAATAAATATTTATTTATATTTTCCAAGGTGAAATATTTGGGAGTTACAATAGACCAAAAACTGACTTGGAACAACCAAATCAACCACATTCTTTCCAAAGCTATAGCGGCAAGCTGGACATGCCGCAAAGTCTTTAGTAAGACATGGGGTCTGAAAACAAAAATTATTTATTGGTCGTACCAAACAATTACAACATTAATGCCTTGAAAGAGGCACTCGAAGGGCATAAATCTATAATATTGTTACGTTTTTGCTAAATAATAGGCCGAGAACACTACTAAACTGTTTATTTTCTAACTTCACTATAAACAAACATACAACACTTCACTGACTAATTAAACACTTAAATCTATACAACAATACAACTAGCTAAATATTCCGAATACTTCTATACTTCTTCAAAAACTGCTTATTATCACTTTTTCCTAATCTTCTTAATTCAAGTTCTCCTCATAAAACTTCTTTCTTCCCAGTCAAATGTCTCGCGTTTATATAGGTACTCAAGTGTAACCAGAATCTTCGCGATGCGACGGTTCGGTTATCCCGAATATTCATTACCGGCAATTATCTGCTTTTTTCTAGGAAACCATATCAACGATACGCGTGCAAGTCTATCCAGCGGCGTAGCTAGGGGATTTTTATCAAACTCGTAACAGTATTGTCGACAAACGTTTCAGTTTTCATTTACTAACATGATGTATAACATGATTTATGAATGAAATAAATAATATTGGTCCCAATATCTAACCTTGACGCACACCATACTTGCCATTTTCTATATTCGAATTAAAGTTATTATACTTGACGTGTTGTTTTCTATCTTGCGAGTAGCTCTAGAATCAATCAAAAAAAAATCCTTCAATTCCATACTTGCTCAGTTTTTTCAAGAGTAGGTTGATATTATTTATAGTTTCGAAATCCCTTTGTAGGTCCAAGAAAACCATGAATATCTACTTTCCAATTTGATATCGAAACCTGTACAGCTGTTTCACATGAGTGAGATTTTCTGAAGCCTGATTCAACATAAACACTTATGTGTTCCCAAAGACAGCCTGAGCTGATATAGTGAATATAATTGGGTTATGGAAAAAATTCATAAACTTTGTAATGATCAAATTTTTGCACTGCATCTGAAAGATCTAAAGGAACTTTTGATAAACAAAATAGCCAATGGACAACTTTTCGTTCGTTCTAGGTATTCTACATTTGCACCAAGATGACTTGATGGAAATGGATTTTTTGCATGGAGCCCAATTCCTAACTCACCTGCCCGATGACATCTCTTCGGATCAGTTATTCAAAAGTATACAGTTAGTTAGTACCACAATAGGAAAACGAACTTTTAACCAAATTGTCGATAAATGTTTTTTCTCTCTACCGGAAACGATGAGATAGTACATGGAGTTTATCAATTTTTGTATATATCACACCATAACATAAGTCCCGAACTGATTGTTATTGAAGGTCTGTATGATATTCGTTTGATAAGTTGCAGAGAGTGTGAGGAGTATGATGGTAAGGTAGATATTGAAATTTATTCAAACCGAGAGCTCATGAAAGAGTCTACATACAAATGAACTGATTTTGAATTGCTATTTAGTAGTGTGAAAGTTCTTTTGTTTTGGTATTTTATGCTTTACTGATAGTTTCACACCCACTTATATTTCTTTGAAGTTTTTGGTCTGATAGCACTTTGTAAAATTTTCATCTTAGAATTGAGATGCGCAGATAGAGAATCTCTTATGCACTAGGGGCAAATGGACAGTCAATCAGTTCAAGCTCACTATTTTATTTATGATTTTACATTCGTGATAAGTACTATATATTCGTTTTTTTCATGAACAGATTAAAATGTAATCTGACTAGTTCATATTCATTGACTTGACATCATAATCATATATTTTTAGGTAGCCTTGTGATTGAAAACCAATTCAATTTGAAAATAATCCATAGTTTTGTATTTCATTACAGATCAGTTGAAAAGTACTATTGAATAACAATTGCTTTAAAACTTTACATAAAGAACTGTCAAAGAATATTTTTTGTTCTGATTGATTTAAAAAAAAAATAATATCAGCAATTTCTATTAAAATTCACATTTAAACAATAGTTGTATTGCGAACGCATTTCATTTTTCTTAGTCCTCATAGAAATATAAGAAAAATGTTTCAATATGTTTGTTATGGATGAAAGAAAAAAAAATCTCTTAATAACAGTAAATAATATATTTTTTTATGCGTTACTACACTTTTTGATGAATTATTCATCAAAAGTGACGTCGTCATAATTGAGAATGTATGAAAGAATTCCATACATACATTTTACATGTCTTTTAGCTTATGAGTAACATTTTTATTGGCTTCATATGTTTTAAGAGATACCCAAACAATTTCTGTTGGGTTAAGTTGGGGGTAATGAGATCATGAATTAAAATATTTGAGTACATCTTATTGACAAAGTCTGATATCGTGAATTTAAAAAGTTAAAAGTGTTAAAAAGTTGCTTAAGTCTCAAACGCAGGCCTCAAAACAATATTATTGCCTTTTTGTTGTGAAATGACGAGTTCATAAACTCTAAATTTTGGATAAAATCATGCTTGGGAGTTTTGTCAATGTTTTTATTTATTCTCATTATTATAAGTAGTAGAGGTAGGTAGTGGATTTTCTTAAGAGCTATTACGTTGAATATATCTCTCACTCACACTCATTGCCGATACGTAAATTTGTCCTCTGCTACGGTATGAGTCATAGCTCTTGAGAAAATCCACTACCTCTACTTAGCTAATCACTTCCTGTTTTCATTGTCTTTGCCTTGTTTAAAACATTTTTTCACCGAACAAAAACCAATTTCAGCAGTAATCGTATTTTTTCGACTTTCTTGTATCATAAATTCAAATATTCTTGCAATATATCATGATTGTATGCACTTGTCAGGTTTATTTTTACGAATTACTTCTTCTTGGACTGTACCTCCGATCAAGTAAAACAACCTAGATGAGTTGCCTCTCACGCCTTGAACTTTGTAGGGACAACTTCTGAGAGAGAGAGGCCTATTATAAACAACAGCCTTTTCCCTCACCGGCAGTGTCGTGCGTTGTTTACAGAAATAATGAGGTTCAATAAAATGGAAATAATGAAAACCCAATATAGAATGGAAACCTGAAATTATGATGAAAAAATCTTCACATGATTCTGAGAAGAGCCGTTGCTCTAAATGATAGTTTTTTTCATAAATCATTCATTTTATTCTTTTCCAATTCGGATTCCCTTTCTCGAAAGTTACAACACTGATAGCTCACCTATCAAATGATATATTTTGATTCCCAGCTTCAAATGGTCTTCTACACATTTCACAATAATAATAAAAACTAACGAAAGTTAAACACAAATTAATTAAGAATTTGCCCTTTATTCACTAAAAAACACTCCAATAATCCGAAGATGTTTTGTTGTTGTTCGGTCGAACACGTATCAAATGCAGTGTTGCGTACTGACCAGATTATATCGACAACGAAGAATTTCCGTTCGGCAATGGAAATCCTATCGTTTTTACATGCTCCCAACAAGCTGCAATTAAGGTTTAAATTGCCTTCTTATTGTTATATATTTCATCCAAGTATTTTTGGGTTTTCCTTGCCATGAATATATTCGACAGAAATCAAAATCTAGCTGACTTGCTTATTGTATCCCTAAAAAATTGCGAAATGGCAACAATGTCATGACTTGAGGAATAATATTATGAAGAGATGTTACCTTCAGTAATATTCGGGTATTACTCATCTAGGTTGTGTTACTTGATCGGAGGACTGTACCTACTCTGTTTACTGTGCTAAAATCACTGAGTTTGCTTCATAGTGATAAAGATTCAAGAATCTTCACATCTACAATCACATTTACTGTCTCCATCAGCTACTGGCACCTGAAGGTCACATCTAAGATGAAATTTGTCAAACTGTACAAATGCAGGCCGTTCAATATGAATATAAAGTAAAAACATGAAAGCGTTGAATTCTGTAAGGACGTAGAAGCAAATGTTTTGAATCAGTTCAAAACGCCCAAAAATGTTTATTATCATGCTCACCTTATAGAACTATACATCCCTATCAATTTTGGTATTGAGAAGCTTTACGGCCTACCGCGAAATCAAGATTTTTTTTAATATATTATTTATAACATTATTTGTTAGCATGTTTTATCTATAAGGGTATGTTTTATTTTTTGTAGACAGTTTATACTATAATAACCAGTGTCTTGTGCTTTTTATATGTCTATTCTGAGTTTTTTTTAATAATTTGATGAATATACCGGAGTTGTATGCCAACAAACATCAAACCACAATTTTTAACATCTTCACGTGTTCAGTCAATGACTAAAACAAGTGTCCAGGCGTTAAAAATATTAATTTAATCTATCTACATAGTTTGTTACATTGCATTCAATATCTGTTTCATTATTAGACACGTTGCATTTGAATGCAAATAGATACATCCTGTTTGATCTATATCTTACCATAGGTTTATTTAGGTTTCTAACTATTACTGTTCTAGAACTGTTATGAATTTGTTCAGTTGGAAAAAAGTTAAAAAATATGAACCTAAAGTGCAAATTTCCTATCAACAGTAATTGTCCGAACCCAAATAAACCTTATATTCTCTCATAGATAAATCTATTTCTGAAAATTTTTGTTTGAAAGTGGGTATGTTTCATAAAATTAGATCTTAACTTTTTTTTTTTGGAAAATTACAGTGAGTGAGTTTTCACCTGACTTTAATTTTTTCTGGTTATTCAGTAATGTATAGAAATCCTGCAATACTAGCAGAATAAAACTATAGACTTATGTTTATTTCGAATGTGGCCAAGGTTGATGCCAATCTTTCAGGTTTAACCATGTTCCAAATCTTTCTTGAATCATTTTATCAAAATTCATCTAATAAAATCGTTTTTTTTTTCAAGCAACTTTCAAATTTAAATAATCAACATTTAATCAAATTCAAAAACCTACCTACGATATTGACAAAATAGTTGATTAGGGTTGGTTAAACGTTTCTACTTTTATAGAGTTGTCTTCAGGCCAATGAAGGTCCCATTGTCAATACAAAGTTCTTAGTGAGGACATTTAAATAGAACTTGATTTCATTTGTTTTCTCCTAAACTCCATTTAAATAAAGTGTTTGTTGTGCTTTTTAAGGCGAGATCTTTTACAACAGTTGGCACTTACATTTTTATAGAAAATGGTACCTTATGTTAAGTGCCCTGAAGAGGAAAATTCGAAACGTCGGAAATGGATCAACTGTGGTTTCAGTTATTTGACCACACCTCAACCAGCTTTCTTGTCATTCTTTTATGTTGAATTTGGTTTAGTTCCATTCATTCTCTTTCATACTTTTGCAAAGGTACGGAAACAAAAATCGAATTTTTATACAAATTAGTCACAATGAAAATATATAGTTGATGAAGACATTGATGGTTATAAAAGAACAATTAGAAAGTTGTTCATTTGGGATATCCTGACCAAGCACTTCTATATTCTATCATTTACAATTCTTGCGTTTAAAAGTTGTTATTATATCTAAGATATCTTTTCAATGGGTATGAATAACAAATAATTGGCAATTTCAAAAATTTTGAGATGATTTTTCTAATATTTGATGTTGCTTTTGATTTCGTTATCTTCCAAAAAACTATGAAAATACCGAAATTTTATCTCGAAACCAAACCGCTTTTTTTAAACACCTTGACACGTGTTTCAGTCACCAAGTGACCATCTTTCAGAGGAAAGATTAAAAGAACTAGACAGGAAAGAATTCTGTATAAATTCATATCAAGCTACTCAATTATCTGAAAAATGAAGGCATTTTTTCGAATCCAAAATGCACATAATATTCAAATCAAATTACGTTTTTCCTTACTTTACAATCACCTTATATATTCATCTTCTTAATGTATCATGAAGTTTGCCCTTATTATTTTTTCGAGCCCATTTTATAAGCAAATAATCTCAAACAATTCTTGTAATTGTATACTATCTCATGTATAAAATTATTTTTAATTGATCTTTAAAAATGTACCCTATTTCCTTATTTGCTCTCTAACATATCTATTATTTCAATGGTAGTAGTTCACGATGACATTTCGAATATTTAGACTTAGTAGTACTAGAATTATGTTTATATCTGCTCATGATTATTTTATTTTTGAGATTATTTTGTATGTAGAGTTTATCATTCGTATATTACAAAATATTTTGATTTCTATTTACTGAGAATCTCATAGATGTTTATGTCTTACCAACGGTGTCTGTCGCTTTTCGTAATTGAAATTTGTTCAGTAATCAATTGGCTGTGTAGTAAATTGAAATTATTGACAAAATTTTGTGTTATATTTATCTTTTTGAAATTGTATGTATTTTCATAAAGAAATGTTTATTCTCTTGTCAGCCCAATATATATTTTTTAGATACTATATATATATTCTTTCATTTCATGTATCCTAATGTCTGATATTAATTATTAATTGATTAGTCTTCTGAATTTTGCAGTAATAATTATCTGTAATTTTTACGAAACCATAATTTGGTGCCAAAGTGTTATAGTCAGCCCTAAGCTGTATCACTTCCGTTAAAAATAACGTCACCGTTATTCGCCATTTCCGTTATTGTGCTATGATTGGTAATGGCAAAATAACGGAAATAGCGAATAACGGTGACGTTATTTTTAACGGAAGTGATACAGCATAGGGCTTGATTGTCATATTACAAATATGTTTTAATGACAGAAGTTTCACAACTTATGGACTCTATCGAAAACTTTTGAGAGGTCTATAAAAACGGTTCTGGTAAGGTGGCAATTGGCGGTGCGGTTCCAGCTCCGAATTTCGGTATCTACAACGCAGGTGATAGATCACTATATTAGTTCAAAAGTAAATACCGAGGTGGGTGCAGAACATGTCAAAACTTAAAAAAAAAAACAAAAAAAAAGAGTTATCATAAATTCTCAGTGTACAAAACTGTTACTGTAATATACTAAATTAACACAATAAGAGTATAAAACGAATACTTCACAAAAATATCACATTTTTTTCATAAAATTATAGTATTTCTCAAGAATTTATTGGTGAGTAAGAAATGTCTTATTTACTTTTTACGCCGGCAGAAGTTAGTTTCTCCGGTAAGAAAAGAAGGGCAGAAGTGGCGTAGTATTCCTAGGGAGATAATGACGTATTTTCTCCCTAGGGAGTTTATATTATTATTTGACAATTATAAAAGTGATAGTATGAAAGCAAACTGAAGAACTCATTTATTTACATTTACAATAAATGAAACAGTAGCACAATTACTAAAATTAATATTAGCTGGAAAATCACACAATATTTTTTCGTCAGATGTGACATTTATAGTCTTTTGATAGACATACGTGCTGCAACGTCCACCTTGGAGGATTCGGCGTAAAATATATGTTATATGTTTTATTTTGAACTATGAAACATAAATGTATCCCTCGGCCACAGGCTACAGCCATAGATTTCCAGCCGCCAGCCGTGTCGTTTCACGATGGTGATGTCAGCTCTCGAGACTACGAATAAAGTTCCAGGTAAGTTGCAATTATGCTTGGTATCTTTCCAAAAGTGTTTTTGTCTCTTGGGTGAGAAGTGCATTTTCCTCTTTTATAAAATATAAACAGTCGGCAATGGTTGATATTGGAAGGGCGAAGTTTTACATACTTCCGATTTATTGTGTTTCCACTACCAGTAATTACAAAATTTCTTGTTATTTTTGGCACCTTGACAATGAGAGATGTATTTACGTCTTCGATATCATTAAGGGTGGCTTTTGTCAATTCATCTTAACGTAATGCACCCGCAAAATAGACTACTTAAGTGTTGTCGTCACGATTGGGCGGAGCTGGAAAAACCTCTCCAAATAAATGGGCAATACGTGTTGAACTGTTGAAAACCTATATGAGATTATGGATTCGATAATTTTGCTTATTTCCGTCAAGAATAAGGACAATCGTTATTATTTTCAATAAAGGGTCTGTTATATAGTTGAAACCTCTTGTCGAAAGTACCAATTCCAATGTTTGGAAATGTTCACCAAGTTCCACCCATTTTGACGCATGCTTAGGTAGTCTTCCAAATTTTTAGTATCTTTGGTTGTGATATTCTGTAGCAGGATCAAGAAATTAAACATCACCGCATAGAATATTATGGCTCACTGGACTCAGCGCGTGACTTTACTGAACATTTCGTGGTTGATTTCAAATGTATTTTGACACTGATGTGCTTACCCAAGACTTTTCCTATTTATGTCTGTTGCCCGAGGAAGATATGGTGTAATAAGCACGTGAAGTCGATAGTGGTTCATTCTGAAATAGATTTTCGAACTCATAGCCCTATTAATCTCAGATCCTTTCAATAGAAAAGATATTTTGGGATGATCCAACTCTTCCTGCCTGGGTCACAAATCCTCTGGACACGCTCTGTGAGTCGTGATGTATCCACGTTTTTTACTCGGATAATGACTGTATATAGTGTGCATATCCATCACTGAATATATCTATCACTGAATATTGAATCTTTTTCAATATAGAATATTTTTTCAATGGGCCTTATTTAGGTGCACCTTATTGAAACTTGTTTATTGATTTGAATATTGAAAAGTTTGGCGGATTTCTATTTAGAGGTTCTTGGCGACTAACCATATGGTAATGGTAAGTATGGATGGTGACTGATGCGCTGCGACCTAATTAGATCTATTGTGCCCCATCTTCTTCTGCTATTTCATGGTGTTCTCGTTTACAGCAATTTTAGGATTTTGAGAGGGTCTATTCGTGGTATTTCTCCCACAGTCAGTTTGTGTGATCCCAGTATATTATGTTTTATTATTTATATTATATTTTATTTTATATTTTTTATATTATTTTATTTTATTTATTTTATATTATTTTATTTAAATTTTATTATATAGCATTTTTATAGCATTTAATAGTATTTTATGGCATTTTATTGCATTTAATGTACATACTGTAACTTCATTGTTTTCCTATATACCCTTACTTATAATCGAAACAAGTGCATTGCACTTATCGATTACCAACTTTATTTATGCTACTTTTATATGTACCTACTCTCAAAAATTATTCTTATTTCATGAATAAAGTTTATTATTATTATATTATTATTATTATATTCAATCTCTTGTGATGTACAGCATAAGACTCCATCAATATATGGTGTGGTGTTTCTGGATGTTCCCCACAGAATTTGCAGGTACTGTCCTCCTCTAAGCCTAGCTTCCTTAGGTGTTCTTTGAGTCTGCAGTGCCCCGTCCGAAATCCCGTTATTGTCTTTAGACTAGTTTGGCTGAGGTTAATCAGTGTCTTCGATCTTGCTCGGTTGAAGTTGCCGAGGACATCTTTGGCCTGCCTAGCCCTGGAAGTCTTTGCCAGTGTGTTGCTCTCATAATGCTTCTTCAGTTTTATCGAGTTCTTCTTGGATGTAAGATTTTCCAAGTCCGCAGAATGGTTCTGGTCCGATCAGTGACGTTGATGCCTCTTTTCGTGCCAGCGTATCTGCTTGTTCATTGCCCTCCACTCCGACGTGCCCCGGCACTCAGAGGAGGATCACCTTGTTGTTCCTGCATAGATCATTAAGTTTGTCTAGGCATTTTCAGACCATCTTTAATTGATGTTATATGAACTCAACGCTTTGATGACTGATGCTTGACTATCGGAGAGGATTGCGATTTCCTTGTTCCGGTATTTTCTGTCGAGGTTTAATTGAATGCACCTTTCTATGGCGTGCATTTCCGCTTGAAACATACATGGGTTCGGAGTATTTGGTGCGAGGCCCAAAGACTCCTGCTCCAGTTCCGTCGGGAGTTTTGGACCCGTCCGGGTACCATGTTATGGTATTCTTTCCCAGTGCTCGAATGGATTCTATGCTCCATCCACTGTTGGTATTTAATTCCGTTCGAAGAAATTTCTCGAAACTAAATTTCCTGGTAATTTCATCAGTTGGGAGATCGGCAAGGTGTGCACATTCGGTGGGGGTTGAGCCCTTTACGTTGTGTGCTGTCCCTTTGAGTCCGACTTTGGCCAACCTGAGGTTTGCTCCCCAAGCAGTTCTCCTCACCATGATATGGAGAGGAGTGAGGTCCAGAATTACCTCTATTGCTGCTGTTGGAGTCGACCTCATTGCCCCTGTTATACAATGACATGCTTGTCTTTGCACTTTCTCTGTTTTATATTTTTATAATATTTCAGATAATGACTAACATTTCAAATAAAGATTAGAACATGTTGTAGACATTTTTATTACATTCCATACAGGATACATGAACTACTGAATACCGAATATTGACATTGTCTTGGAGTAGATTTATGGGACACCTTGACACATGACATGGGATAACCTAAAAGTAAGTTTACAGTAAACATAACATTATTATACATAGAACATTCTCCAGGATTTTCTTTGTTATGGCGAGTTCGGTTCTGCCGTGCCACACTACTGCTCCGTAGGTGATCATAGGTCTCACTATCATGGTGTACATCCATCGCAGTATTGATGGGTTACAGCCCCACGTTTTTCCTGCAATGTTCCTGCACACCATCGGTGATGATTTTGCTTTGTTAACGATCTTTTCTATGTGTCTGTTCCAGAGTAGTTTTGAGTCTAGGGTAAGTCCTAGGTACTTCACCTCTAGCTTCAACCATTTAAATACCCAAGGTATGTTTTTTCAGATACATTATAGTGAATGTTGGTTATTAAAAAAATTTAATATTGAATGTTTTTGAATTTTTCTTACACAGGTAGCGAGGCGGTTAGATGCTGGCCTTTGAAACTTCCGCTCGCATTTGGCCAAGTTCAAATCTTGATAATGAGAAAATTTTTCTCTATTTCATAGGAGTCGATAGTCAATATAATTTGTCTAGCTGCCAATCCCGACGACTGGTGCTTGCTTGGAGATCGCACCGACCACCCGGGGTGGTGCTGTAGGTTTTACGGGTTTTTCTACGGTTGAAAGGTGAATACGCCATAAAAAAATCAGTCGCCATGGAGCGCCACGACGAATAATAATAGCCGTCCTCTACCCGCACAGACTTTGCCTTTGGGTACACTCTATGAGTGTTTATGAGGGAGTATTATTAATATCATAAGAGTGTACCCAAAGGCATAGCCTGGCCATGGCGACTTCTGATATTTAGGTACATATATGCTTAAGGAACTGTTTATAAACCTTGAATATTTCATTACGGTTATTTACAGAGTTAGTCAGATGTATGGACCCGCCTATTTTTCTCAGTATGAGAGTTATCGAAAAAAGTATAGAAGTTAAACGGTATTTCACTGTGCATCTTTCTGTGATTTCGATTCCGAAATTATTAGAATTTTGGTCAGTTATTTTTGAGAAGTCGGGTGTAGAGTCTGAATTTTCGACTTCGGAGGACCTTGTGTCAACTTTTAGGGGGATCGAAAACCTAACTTTTTTCGACTTTTCTGTTTTTTGCCTATATTTTCTAAAATATTCGTGTTTTGAGTGAAGGCACGGAAGACACAATTGTAGAATAATAAATCTTCAAATTTCACCGGTAAAAATTATTTTTTTACCCCTTAGCAGGCGCGTATACAAGGGGTGGTAATGGGGGTAATTACCCCCCACGCTCGAAGAAAATTCAGTGTTACAATCAAAATTGACATTAAGATATTCACAAAATGATTCTAATTTCATTCACCGCGTAATTATCTAAATCGAATCATCGTTGAATATATTTTTTTTCATACTAAATGAAACAAACTGAATTTGGCCTCGTTTTTCCCCCTACATGATACCCCTCTGATAAACCTAACTAACTATATCAATTTTTAGGCCTTTGACCTTGAACAAAAAAAAATTGTCTGCGGCGCTTTTCAATTTCCACCCCCTCTACACGAATTACCCCCTCCATGGAACAAATCTGTATACGCGCCTGCCCCTTAGTTCAAAATACGACAATTTTCACGAAATAAAACAATTTGCAAACGTTTTTAAGGAGAGGGTTTGGGGTAGGGGGGCCAGGGGGTATACATAGTATGAGAAATATAGGTAAATATGTTGAAATAACAAAGGTATATGGCGAAAACCTAAATTTTTCTGCAAATTTTTATAATTTGAGACATTTCTCGTATGTTTGATCCTCTGTATCTCGGTAACTACGGATAATTACACACGTTTGGCCATATAGTGAAAATGTATTGAAAATTGTGTGCCTCATAACTTTTTGTGTTTTCCATTATCTCAAAAAACACATAGTTTAGAAGAAAAACTGAAAAAAGTCCAAAAAAATTAAGTGTTTGCACCCCTCAAGTTAGACCTCCTAGAAGTCGAAAACTCATCAGATTCTACACCCTAAACTACCCTCTAAAAATAATTGGCCAAAATTTCAACACTCCTCCAACAGTACCTGCCGATTGGTCTGAAAGTCAGAATTCTGACTTGACATATCTGAAGAAGCTCATACTTAAATGAAATTCTCCGACCTGGCAGAGATATATACAGAGGGTGCAATTAAAAATATCGAAATTGTGATTCCTTCCGGTTGTCCCAGAAGTATTTTTACATGTATACATTCAATATCTGATGGGAACCTAACTACGATGAATACCTATGAATTCGGTTCAGGTCAGCTCGTCCCGTTGGATTGGTTCAAATTATGTCATATCCTGATGGACATCCCAGGATATGGAATTATTGTTAAATAATACAACTAGCGTATTTCCGTACTTATCTATTTTAGATCTAGGTAACAACTGGCGTGTCGGCTTCCCTGCCATCACGGTATGCACATGTGTGTCATACATTGTTGTATTGTTGGTTGTATACTAGTCAATACCTATATTACATCCTCCCTCTCACAGATCAAGTTTGTTATAGGTGCTTTAAATGATACGACCAGACCTAAATCTATATTGTGATCTAACAGACTCTGCAGAAGGCATTTCGGTAGCATCAGATACTTATTGTTCATGATATCCTTTTTGCTTTGTATGATCTATATGTGAACGACTTAACTGATTGTGGGTCTGATCATGATCATTATTGACACTCTGCGTCATGCTGTATGAGTCATGTTCGGAAGAAGAGTTGAAGCTGATTGGGTGAATCTTTTATGTCGATTCTATTTCGTCTCATGATGTCTCCATCCTTGATTTGAACCATATAAGAACGAGGTGAACTATGCCTGCTCAACACTTGACCAGGTTCCCTCTTCTTCCGGGCATGATTATATACAGTTATATTACAATTGGATGATGATAATTGAAAAGGAACCAAGCGCCAAATTGTAAAAGTTGAGATACCGTTCTTAGAATATGATCAAAGGCGCTTGATTCCTTTTCAATTATCATCATCCAATTGGGTTCCAAGGGTTTCAGATCTTTACATGTCTCATCATAATATTTTTTATACATATCTCGCTTATGATTAAACTTTTGAAATACTTTTTCACACAATTTGGGGTATGATAAATTCACACAATTTGGGGTATAATAAATTGGAGTCAATGCATATTCGACTCATCAAGAGTTGAGATGGTGAATAATAAATATGCTTGGGAGGTGAGTTACGGTATTGTAGCAGTGCAATTTCAATATCTTCATTACCTTCCAAGGATTTTTTATCAATAGTTTTTCCAATTCCAACCCCTTTTTCAGCAAGACCATTCGAACGTGGGTAGTTTGGGCTTCTAGTGATTATTTTGAAATTCCACGCTATGTCAAACTCTTTGAATTCTATACTATTAAAAGGTACATTGTCACATGACACAATATCTGGAGAGCCAAATACAGAGAATACTTTTTTCAATGCTTATCAAACTGACTTTGCAAATTTATCTTTAATGTGACAGAGCTCCAACCAGTTCGAGAACGAGTCGAAAGTTACTAAGTAACTTTTCCCTGCATGAGTAAAGATGTCAAAACCCATGCAGGCGTTCCCAGGGACGATCAGGAATTGGGTACAACATCAGCGATTCTTTTTGTTGTTTATGTGCATTTGATTCACAGATTTTACACTTTCTGTTGCTATTCTCGATGACCTCATTGATGCCTGGCCAATAGAAAATTTGTCGAGCTCGAGATTTCGATTTTTCCATACCTATGTGGCCTTCATGAAAAAGCTTCAACATTTCTGAGCGTAAGGCTTGAGGCACAACGATTTTCTCGGATAAAAGTAATGATCCATCAGCAAAGATGAGGCTGTCTCGAATTTTGAAATAATGTCGAACCAGTTCAGGTACTTGGTGTTGCCAACCATTCGTTCAAAAATCAGCAACCATTCTCAACTGTGGATCGTGTATTAACTCACTTTTGAATTGAGATTTTCTGTCATCTGCCATAGGAATGTTTTGTATTGTGGCATGAATGGCATATTCAAATTCTTGGTCACCTTTGAGACCTTTTTCATTTAGAAATGCCCTCGACAGAGTGTCTGCGATATACAAATACTTTTCCAGTTTACATCTTAAGTTGCTAAGATTTTGTACTGGTCGTCATTATTTGGATGACCAATTGAGGATGTTTATAGCAGGATTTTGCAAATACTGTTCCTAAAAGTAAATCTCCACATCGTCCTACGCATTGTTAGCATAAAACTATTAGATAAGACCTAATAGTATCCTTTGGTCTGGCACATAGTGACCTTCCCGATGTAATACAGAACATTTACGTTATACCTACTATATCGTAGAACTGAACTAGTACACTAGATGTAAACAACTAATAACGAAGTCGAACTCCTATTGTTATGAATTATCAGTAATGTCATTGAACATAATTGGTTAAATGAGTATTGTGTCGTTATCAACATCGAGACAGATTGTTATTGTTGTATAACTAAATATTTATACTAACTTATGAGTCATGAGAAGTCAGGGATTTATTTATGTAGGTAATACATTTTCCATGGAAATAGAAATTTGAAATTGTTGATTATCTTTGTACGGACTGACTAACTTATTCAAGAAATGCTTTCTCGGTCAATTTTTAAATCAGTGACGTAAAACAGAGGAAAGCAAATATTTCAGAAACGACTATATTTTTCTATAGATTTAGTGGCAATAAAACAACTATTACCCTGTCTGATACTTTGACGGATATTGAATTATATCTGTCATACACACGTGCAAAGATATTCAACTTCGCAGAAGCTCTCCGACAGGACTAATGCATCGGCCAAAAATTTACATTATTGTCCGAGAATGTATTGCTTTTACTACTAGGAACATAATGTACTATTGCCTCTTGGACAAAAGGAATTTCTATCCCTTTGAGTAGTAGTAGTACTACTATATCCCTTTGAGTACTGCTGACCTTAGCCCTTCCATTACTTTCTTTTGAGTCAATTTTATGTATGCGTTTTTATGAGAGTTCACTGATAGTTCGTCTCTTTGTACAACCTTTTGATTATATTTAGAGCTGTTTGTGTAAGCACCGTTCTTGCGAAACCAGGAGAAGACCTGAGCCTGCATTGAAAATTACAAAAAACAAAGATTTTAGACTTGTTTATCAATGGAACAAGATTTGTCCCTAACTACGTTATTATTTAATTACTTTTCTAGTGAAGTTCGAGGTTAGATAATGAAGGTCTTTGCCTATCCTCAATTTACATCATATTATTGTCGAATTATGTGGTGAATGGAAATGAGAATCATGCCTGAAACGACGTTTTCAATGGTAATAGGTGAAGGTGAGAAACCGCATAAAGGTTGAGACTGATGTCTTCGCACGAAATGGAAGATTTTGCAATAGTGAGATAATATAGTTTTAAACATGTAATAGAAATATACTGCTCCAAGGAACTAACGCACCACCGAATGGATATTTAATTAATAAGTACCTACCTTCGAATAAATTAAATGGGGTGGTGCTGTAGACTTTCCGGGTTTTCCTACAGATGAAAAGTCCCCCGTAGTGCCACAGCAATAATAATAATAATCATGGTTGTCTTCTACCCGCACAGGCTATGCCTTTGGGAACACGTGGGAAAGACGTGTTTCCTATGTACCTACCATCTGATTGCCATTCTTACTATAAAACCTTACCGTAAAAGTTCCCAATCGAAATGATTATCCATATGGAGCCCCTGACGAATTGTATTCTTAATAAAACAAATTAGGAGTTTCATGTATGTTTTGCTGTAGTGAACTGTGAGTCTGTTAATGACCTGTTATCTCGCCCATGATTTGTTTCAAGAAAAATAAAAATAAATTGAAATAAATTGTCTGAAGTCCACTTCTTCAACAACTTAGGGTCAATTTATGCAACTTTGTCATTATCATAGTCCTAATCACATTCTTAATCATAAAATAAAATTGAAACTACATTCCACTAATAGCATTTATTCAATTTCCTTAGTTTTAGTCTTAAAAAACAACAATTGGGACTAAAACTGTAATAATGATAGTGACTAGTTGCATGAATTGGCTCTTAAACACTCTATAGAAGTGAAATTGTATTGGAGTTCCATTGTCTAAATAAAAGAGACCATTCAACTCATGTATAAAAAATCGCATCTGCCAGAGGGCAATTGTTACTTTGACAGCGGCAAAAGTTAACTGCAACTGTTACAGCGACAAATGCACTAGTGTTTTTTCACTTGCAACGATTGAGTCGATTCGGTGAGTCTACGAATGCCGAAATTAGTCAAATTGTCAATACTTACCTCTGTGTGCCTACTAGGTAATAAATACAGTTGCGACACAATCATCAATCCGGCAATCTAAGATGGATGGATGGATGGATGGATGGATGGATGGATGGATGGATGGATGGATGGATGGATGGATGGATGGATGGATGGATGGATGGATGGATAATCTGGCCAGACAAGGTGCGAAAACTCAACGATCAGACCAAAACCTATTCCAGGAGTTTCTAGATCACCGAACACCTGAACCATAAAAGAAATCAAGTCAAACTCTAGGATGCAGAATCTCCACATCTTCACTTCATCTTCTTCTAGGAGGACCAAGACTGCTTTCAATGAGCAGAAAGAAATTCAAAATAGTGGTAGGGCTTCTGACGGGTCACAGCCATCTTGACAAGCACGCCTCAACATTATACTCGTAGGTATGACGGATTATACTGAATGCAGAGGGTGCTTGGAGGATGAGGAGTCAGCCACCCACATTCTTACGGAATACCTAGCAGTGGCAGCAATACGGGAAGCGCACATTGGGAATATCTTTCTAAACCCGGGGAATGTGAGAAGGGTATGTTTAGAAGGCTGCAAAATGAGCTACCTTCAAAATTGAACCAGTTCCCAGCAGCGGTGGGTGCAAAACGGGCCCGAATGAGAGGCCTAGATACTTATGGTTCTGTCCGCCCACAAAATATATTTATCACCATCATCAATAAACTGAGACGTTAAAATTGTCTACTGAACGGCCTGTTGAATCTCAATTCTTTTTTGTTACATTTATTTTCTGAATGAGTTATGATTGAGATTTTTGTTATTGTGTGTAAAATCTGTGGAAATCTAATCGAACTCACCTTAGTGTCATATACTATGGATCAATCAAAAAAAACTTTTTAAAGTTTTTAAACTGATGAGATAATTTTTTTACTTGGGTAGAATGTATTAGAGATGCAATGCAGTTCATATTAACGTCAGTCAGTGATAAAATTATCGTTATTTGGATATATACTCAGGCGCAATGTAATCTGGCATAAGGACAACTTTATTAAAATACTGTCTGACTTTATTAGAGGACGGTTAAGGCCAGGATTTAAATTTCCTTTATACATTTTGTAGAATGAGAAATCTGAGAAACTAGATTTTATTTATAGGTTATGAATGATACGCATAATTTGTTTATTTGTTCCGCCATAATTTCGACTTTAATCTCGAAATTTCAACTTTAATCTCGAAATTTCGACTTTGGTATCGAAATTTCGACTTTTAATCTAAAAATACACCACAGAAAAAAAACAGTGAGTCGCCTCGGAGCGCTACTGCAAATAAAAATAGCCGTCAACGTAAACTATCAACGATGAAGGCAGAGTAATAGTTGGGAGTGAAGCTGTAAAAGAAATATCTTGGCTATGTCGTCTCATCAGAGAAATTTGTACTTGCGAAATGTCCACACCAATTTTATGGATTGATAATGCAATTGCTTTGAAATTATGCAGAATTTCATACACGTTCTAAGCACATCGACCTACGTTACCATTTCGTCAGGGAAAAACTGGAAGAGGGTATTTTCCGATAACAACATATCGCAGGAGGAAACCAGATGGCGGATAGGTATACTTATTCACCAAATCACTGTGCAAACCACGTTTTGAAAAGTTGAGGAAGCTAATGGGTGTTTTGAAATACTGATCACATTTTAGTTCAAGGGAAAGTGTTGATTTTTGGATAAAATGCAATCATTTTCTGTTTCATGCCCAGAACATATGATTTTACTTCTGTACCATACTCACGTGTTGTGTATCTAGAGATGGCTCATATAATATTTTACTGTCGTTATTGCATCTTAAAACTTCATTAAATTTATTCGTTTTTGGTCAGATATTTTCACGATATTGGTTTTGGTATAATCACAACAGTAATCCAATAAGGGAAATTAGTTGTCTTCTGACAGATATTTGCTTCAAATTTTCCACTTTGTGGGACAATGTGGAGAGGAGGGAATTTGACTGTACTGAAATTGTTAAGTTAACTCGAAATTTCGACTTAAAAGTCAAAATTTTGAGATTAAAGTCGAAATTTCGAGATTAAAGTCGAAATTATGGCGGATCAAATAAACAAATAATTTGTGGCCTTCTACGCTTCCGTAAATAAGGGAAAAACAGACAAAACTGCAATATCTGTTTTTATTCTCAGCCGTAATAGAAATGCCTTTGTAATTATCGTTGATGTATATCCTTTCTTTTTCCTCAATTTTCTTGAGTGTAAACCCATTTGTTATAAAATAATTCATAAATATAGGTAATACACACGATTTGTCATGTACCATGATAATTTGTACTGATTATTTTGATTACCGAGGAGCGCTTCTATCGAATAATATTTATCGTTTTACATACTACATAACAGTCCATTTCTGAAACGAAATGGGGTTTACCCATAGCAGAAGAAGTATATTATGCCTAGAACCGATGGCAAAACTTGCTGCAATATTTTGCGTCCTACCGAACTACAGTTTCAAGAATCGATCACTTCATAGAAACAAATGCTATACATTGTACAACTGTGTAATGGCGATAACGATTTTTGCGGGATCTAGTTATATGATTTACTCTAGATACGACAATGCAGAAGATATATACGGCACAAACAGTTCACTCTTGATATATTTGGAACTTTCCACCGATTGCGTCGGTATTTCAATATTTTTATTTTCAGCACTCATGTCTCTTTCGAAAAAGGCGAACGACTGGGCAGAGTTGATGAACAAGTTTGAAAAACTAGAAGCACCCGAAAATCTCAAAACTGGAGAAATGATGAACACAAGCGTCTTGAGTAATGCTAACTGTAACTTGGTCATCAGCAGTCTCGTTTACGCCATAATATTGTACATGGAATTGGTGCTGAACAGTCAACAATCAGTAAGGAATTTACGATACTACGGATTTTCTCTTTTTGTAAATTATGTGGAGCTTGTTCAGATCAATCTCATATCCAACTTATTCATCTGCATCAAACATAAATTTGAGGATATTAATAGAATACTGATGAGGAGTAATATTGACGTTTTCAATATCGAGGAAAAGATAGAGAAAGTTGAAAAGCTCTACTTGGTCATGGATGGAATGATCGAATTGATGAACAGCGTATTTGGTTGGGTTCTTCTGGCCATATTCTTCCACATGAGCTTGATGGTACTCCTTGCCCTAACTTCACCTATCGCCCACTATTACCTTTCTAAAAATGAATTTGATCATTCGCACTCATATTCAACTGAAATTTCATATGGAATTTTCTCAGTGGTAAGAAAACGAAATTGATAATAACAGTTTTGAATTTTGGTTTTGATGTATACCGAGTGTAACACTCATTATTTCCGTTAGTTTTAAAGGTGATTGATTGAAATTTGGAATATTCCATATATATAATAAGCGGCACTTTTTGATCTACAAATGATTTTTTCGCTTTCGGTTTGGTCGGAAGTGATACTAACTTTTGATTTTTAAATGGAACACCCTGTATAATATTACATTTCTGTAATCTGCAAAATTATTTTAATCCAATAATACCACTTATGTGACATCTCAAACATCAAAATTTTCGATATTTCAATTTTTAGTTTTCCATTCTAATATATCATGATGGTTCCGATTTATTCCAATTGACCCGTCAATGCTATAATAATCGAAATCCCGTCAAATATACTAAATTGCGTTTTTGTTTAGCACATAATCATCGTAATCGATTATGAAGTGAAACTCAATTTTTTCAAATGGAACCATATTGGTACCGTGGTACCATTTATCAGTACTCTTAATAAGAAATTTGTTCATACCTGAACCTGGTAATAAAATGTACGATTAATGCGATCAAATTTACAGCTAAAATAAAATAAGAAAATACAATTATTTTGTTCTAATTTAATGCTAAGGAGTTACTGAGGTGGCTTTGAAATGAACACAAAACATTACAACAATTGTTCGAAATGCTGTCCATTAACGAATGCACTTCTGAACTCGCATAGCTGTTTCTTGAAGAACGTTCGCTAATTGCTGGACCGTAATACTATTAATTGTGCGTCTTAATCGCAACTCCAGGTCTTCGCGGGTTGTAACGGCAGTTACATAAACAATGTTTTTTAAATGGCCTTAAACAAAGAAATCAAGAGTTGTCAAATCAGGTGACCTTGGAGGCCATCGCACAGGACCATTCGTCGAAATTACGTTTTCTTCGAATGCCTGTTGAAGGTAATCAATTACTATTCTTGAATTATGGAGAGAAGCTCCATCTTGTTGAAAATACATTCCCTGTCGTATATAGACAGAATTCAGTTAACCTGTCCCCAATTTCATTTTGCAGAAATCCCAAGTATCTAGCCCAAGTCAAGGGTCCTTCAAATATTATTGGACCAATGATTCTACGACCGAGTATTCCAAGCATTGTTAGGCTGCACATTATTCTGCAAGATCAAATTGCAATATTCCATCCTACGTTCATAATCATTTTCGTGTAGGTGCTGGTGCAAATGATATTTGAAAGATGTATAGTTATGTTTGTGCAAGATTCGGCTAACCGTTTGGTGACTAATTTTCAATTCAAACCCAATTTGCCTTAAAGAAACAGTCTTATCAACTTCTATTCGAGCTAAAACATTAATTTCCGTTCTTTCGTCAATGATAACGATTTCTTCGGGATCATGGTTAGGCTCTCTTCGGAATTGATTTTCAAGACGATTAAAATAATTTCCCGCTGGACATTGTCTATCAGGATATCGGTTGGCATAAAGTTTTCTAGCGGAAGTGACAAAAATCATTTATAGGTCAAAAAGGGTCGCTTATGATGTATATGGGATTTCCCAAATTTCAATCAATTACATCTAAAACTAACGGAGATACGGGGGGTGTACCATGATCCTGTTACACCCGATATAGACTTGTGAGATGTGATTATTCAAATCGATATACATGGGGGAGATGTTTCATTATTTAATAATAAAATAATATTTCAGGGAGTCAGGTTTATTTTTTTGCCAAATGAATTGACCTGACTAACGTGAACGCAATTGTATGTCTTCTTCCTATTGCAAATTTTTAAAATGCCACCTTTCGTATTTCTTCAGTATTGTTAGGGGAAATCTGTTCACCTATAATTTTATATCGAGAATGTGTCATGAGGGTTCCTATGAGAGGGTACTGAGGCTACTTAAAGAATGAAGGCTCTCCACTGATACCAGAGATTTTTTCAACATATTGAAGTCGGTTTTTAGTTACAGATAATGGTGATTTGTATAATGGTGTTCTGCATCGACTCAGCTACGAGAGAACCACAAAAACTGGTCAAGTTCTGCATGAATCTCGAGAGCAACTTTCCTCTCAGGTTTGAACAAAACAGAAGGGTTCAGATTGCTATTGACAAGTTGAAATGCTTGTCGCCGAACTTCAGTGCAGCTGATTTCTTTCAGATAACTCGCTCAACACTTCTGTCTCTGATAAGCGTCATAACTACGTATTTTATAGTGATGGTACAACTTCATATGGGTTAAGTTTTCTGTAAGAACACCATTTTGGTGAACTATACCTTAGAGTTTCTTTCCTCTATCCTACAAAGAATTCTCTAATATAATTGTAGTGTTCGTAGTGTGAAACGACCTACAATGGAACTCACAGTGTTTTAGAGCTAACACTTACAAATGTAATATTTTTTGAACAGTTTTTGTTTCATGTAGTATTCTTATATTTATAATTACTATTATACAATGGTTGTAATTTTGTAGCACAAATATATGTTCACAGTAAGATATTATTGTTTTAAAATATTGTTTGAATACATTTTCTGTCATTGTCTTTAATTCTAATAGTGGGGTTAAGGTTACTTGGGTATCTCGATAAGGATCATGTTATGTCTGGAAGACATTTTGGATTCATTCAACGTTTGAATACTAAAAATGCTCTTTCAGATTCCGTGGAACACACGACAGAAATATTAGATGAATAATTAATATGTTTTGGTTGGTTTCCGGGTTTTGCCGTGGTCTTCTTTGGTTTAAATCTCCAAACGTTTCGACTGCAACTGCGGCAGTCATCTTCAGTGGCGTGGTCGAAGTACTCTTCTAGACGTATCAACTGAAACTCGGAAACCCGGAAACCAACCAAAACATTGACGCCAGCCGTGAAAGCCTACATTCCTACAATCATTAATATGTTTGTCTGTATTTCTTTATATGACAAAAGCATTTCACACCATGTCTCACTATGTTTTATTGAATAAATAATTTGAGTACGGAATATGAGGGACCAGTTTACATTTCATGCGAAATGTTTTGTCACAAAGAAGACCAAGAGTTAAGAAATGTAGAAAACGTAGTAAGTAAAGCAAATATATTTATTGGTGTACCTCAGTGCAGATTTTTTGGCCCAATTCTGTTCCTGCAAGTACATCAATAGTAAATCTCAAATTAAGGGTTTTCTGGCGCGAATTATTTGCCAGACAGATGAAAATACTGAGACTTCCCACATATCACTTTTATATGCTTGGAGGTATTCTTTCACAAAAAAGCCAATATAGCCAATAAAGCTAGGTATTCCGTCGGAAGATACATGTCGATCTTTTACTGGACAATTTTCATCATTTTTCGAGTTGACACTGTTATTCTACCTCCTTGTGCAGCTGCAGGAAGAAGGCACTCCCATGCAAAATCGCATGTAAAGTTTGTGATTGTACAAACTGTACCAACGTCGACATGGTTACTGCCAAAGATATCATTGCGACCGAGAAAGACGTTTTTCAAGAATCACTACAAGAAGTTTCCCAAGAAGATCTTCAAGACGAGAGTTCTATAGATGATGATGCGTGCGATTTTCAGAATGTTTGTAAGTCAGGTGTTTGTAATTAAAAATTGCAGCTATTTTGGAAATTATGCCTATATAGTTATTTGTTTTACTAGGCATAAAAGCACAAGATTTAATGCCGCGGCTGGAGTTTCATAGCCGAGCGTAGCGAGGCTATGAAACCAGCCAAGGCATTAAATCTGCTTTTCTGCCGTGTGAAACATATAATTTTTTCTTCAAATTTGTTCCAATTCCACGCAAAATCGACTTTTTCATATTTAAATTGCGTTTCATTATCAATATCCAAATAACTAAATTATTTCATCAAAGGTAACTGGGCCCTGCGTTACTATGTTTACCGCTGATGACGTTTGTTGAATTTGTTTGTTTACTGTTTACTTTGTCATTGTCAATTTTAATAACCAGTTTGATTTAAATTATTACTTGGAAGGTTACCTAGCAACGAACTTTTTCTGCCTAGGCATTAAAAGTACAACTTCTAAGCCTGCCAAGTGTCATTAAAAGGCCGCTTTTAATGTCATTTGGAGAAAAATATTATTTGGAGCCATAGCTTGTCTTTTTTTTGCACTAGAATCTATTGAATCCATGAGGAATTTTAAAGATTGTTAATACTTATTCGTTACGAGCGACCCGAACCCCCCCCCGACAATCGATGTTTTGAAATCATTGTAGTTGCGAAATGTCAATCTTAGCATTTTTTTGGCTTCTAGAGGGATTTTTAAGGATAAGCTCAGCCAAAGATCAAACAAAATACCCAAATCTTTGGGTTGTGAGCATTGAGTTAAAATATGATCCTTTATCAAGTGAGGATAATGAGTAACGTTTGCTTCTAGACTAAAGGTTATGTATTTACATTTTTGTATGTTCAGAGGTTATGAGTTAATGAGCTAACTCTGCACCAGTTTTATAGGAAATTGATGTCCTTCTGAAGTACTAGGAAGTCATCCAATTAACGTGTCGGAATAATTTCAGGTCATTTGCGAATGAAGTTACAGTGCTCACAAATTCTTCGCATATATATGATTTATAAATACGAAAAAAAGGAGAGGTGCTAATATCCTGCCCTGGGGTGCATATCTGGATTATATTGATTATGATTGGTTTCTGATTTTTCAGATTTGAATTCTTTTGAAATTTTATTTTTGAGTCCTGTCACGTATTATATTTTTGTTGTACCAAGGTGAGTATTTATTTATATAATTATTTTGGATTGGTGCACATTGATTTAAAATAGGTCTGATCATTTCATAGAATGTTTCCAATGCAAAGTTAACAACAGTGAGACATGTTTGTAAGTAGAGAGTAATAATTGTAAATTTGCTCTGCGAAAGTTATAGTGTGAAAAGTTCTCTTCATGAATGAAATGTGTGGTTGGCTTTGTGAGTAATTGTGATGGAAAATTTCAAAGCATGGTGATGGATATTTTCCTTCAGGAAGGGTAGGTCGCCTCTTTCAACAGATCAATTGATACCTATTTGATAGGATTAAGTCAAGAGAACGGCATGATCTATTGAGACCAATGTTGTACGGTTTTGATTCATGAAAGCTGATGAGGTTCCTAAGAGCCAAAATATTAGCAGATGTATTGCCTTCTTCATTTATACGATGATGTTACGTTCGTTGAAATCACCAAAAATCATCAAATTGCTGTCGTATAGATTTCTAAGATATTCTAGTGTCTTGGTTAAATTGATTACATTTTTATTCCTTACAACAGGTGGGATATATACTACAAATATATAATAAGATTTATGTTCGAACGATACTTGCCAGTCAACTACTTGAAGAGTGGGTGCTCGGTAGCGAGGCGGTTAGATGCCGGCCTTCTAAACTCACTCCTTGCATACATATGATTTTCCTCTGTGCGAGATTACGAAGACGGCTATATACGCGGATGACACCGCTATATATACGCCCACTCATTTTCCAGCATCGCAGCTGCTAGGCAGATCCAATCTAGGTTGGATAGGGAAATCATACCGTATTTCGAGGAGAACAAGATTGTGGTAAACCCGGCAATCAATTTCTCGAAGAAGTTTAAGTTCTCTAAGGTTCTTCAGAAGTTGAAGGTCAAGGACAAAGCCTTGGATGTCCGGACCAATGTGCGATACCTGGGGGTACAGCTTGACAAGCGTACAACATGGCACAAGCATATTAACTTGGCTATACAGAGGGCCGCGGCCGCGGTAAAACGCACCTACCCTCTGATAGCCAGAAGTTCACATATGACGCTCGAGGTCAAAATGATGGTCTACAAGCAAATCATCCGGCCGGCGCTGTTGTATGCTTGCCCAGCGTTCTGCGGCCTGCCCAAGACTCCTTTTATGAGGCTGGGCAGGATGCAGAACAAAGTACTTCGTATCATCACCAAGAGTGACAGATAGATTCGTTTGGATGCGCTGCGCGCTCTTGCTGGCGTCGACTCCATCCCGACACATGTTAGAAACCTGTCAGATAAATTCTACAGGTTCCACCTCTCCAAGAGTCCGCTAACCAGATACCTCACTAGGCTCAGAGTGCATGATAATCAGCCCCGCAAAAACGGTGGGATGATCTATCAATCGTTGGCCATCTTCCAAGAAAGATGGGTGGAACCGGTTCCATAGGGAACGCCGGTAAGACCTAAGCGCAAGTACTTCAACCCGGTTTTTTGCATCAGCTTTTTCCGGGACAGCACGATAACAACCACCTCCGAGAAACTCATCCATACGCATTCTCTACATTGAATGAAAACGTTACAACATGCATAAGCGTTGCAGGAGGCATGTATCTTACTTATTACCACCACTACGGATTGGCATGCTCGACCCACCGCTAACATCAGCGGGGGTGGATACCAGCGCCCCTTCGCCGGGACCCTGTGTGATTGAGCTGCAGTGTGCGGGAGTAATGAACATATCAATCCTGGTGTAGAATTGAAAGAATACTATGTAACAATAAACCTATTTATTTATTTATTTTTTCTTGGCCAGGTTCGAATTCTGGAAAACGAGAAAAATTTTCTTAATAGGCAAACTATTGTTTGATTTTTTTGTAGTGTTTCACTCGATTTGGTCACTTGTGATTGTGAGATCCTTAAAATTTTCCAGTTAAACTTCGCCCTTTATTTCTGAGAAGACTGTAAATATGTACCCACATACATTATACCTACAAATTAGTTTTTGGAAGTGATAAAGACGATTTATCAATATCAATATTATACACGTAAATGGCATACACTTCAAAGAAACTTCTGATGTACCGTCCACTGTGAATCACCCGTTAATCAGAGTCAAATCCAAACCTTTCGTTCCAAGCAGCAATTATTATTTCAGTGAAATATGTGCGGGAATGGATCGTAATGGGAAATAAATTTTGGGACGAAAGTTACCTTTTAATGATGATTATGGTATCTGTCACACTCTGAATATTTCCTTTATGAAGATAATATAACAGTATTTTACTTCTTCTATTATTCATCAGCATTAGGAAAAATACAGATCTTATGGAATATTTTAGTATTGGCTTATGTCCCAAATAAAATTTTCCATGTGTCCAACTTTCCAATCTAGGCTACGGGTGGGGGAAATAATAATAATAATCTTATAGAGAGTGGATTATCAAAAACTAAAAAACGCTTGACCAAATCAATTTTCAAATAAATGAATATTTGGAATCTTTGGTTTGAATCAAATTGAACAAGGAGTAACTACCCAAAACAACGTCAGTTTTACTTGACGCGCGAGTTGCCTCTTTCAGGACATAGAGCGCACCCAGGATTAAGTGTCGAGGGGGGGGCTGGAGCATTATACAAGAAGAAGAAGCCTTATTATAGAGGAAATATTCTGATATACAAATACAATTTATAAAATCTGGGGAAGGCTATAGCCAAACTCAAGAAATTGAAGAAAAATTTCTCAATACTGTTCAAATTGTTCAAATTACCTACCGTATTTTGACTTAGCGTCCACGCGAAAATCTTGGAAATTCTATATAAGTACAGTGCGGCTTTTAATAGCCCCTCCCCCCTGTTAAGTTTTGAACGGTATGACGTAAAAACATAAAAAAAATTGTTTGGAGGGTTTTACCGATACTACTTTTTGAGATAAAACACATTGTGATTGCACGATAGATGGCGCGGAGGGCACATCAACTAAAAAATTTTAAATGGCATGAGGTGTCATGTGTCACATCGATGAAATGATAATTCAATTCTCTTTTCAATCATCTAAAAAAAATTTGATTTTCGATCCATTCAAAAAAAAATCAGTCCCGTTATTTCACATCAAACCATTCAAAAGTTATCGTGGTTAGGTAACAAAAGGGATTAAGATATGCCAAATCCGCACTTATTCTGACATTTCAATTGCATATTGTAAAAAAACGAAAATCTAAAAAATGTAGATAGTTGAAAAGAGAATTGAATTATCTTTTCAACGCCATCTATCGAGCAATCACAATGTGTTTTATTTTAAAAAGTAGTATCGGTGAAACCCTCCAAATGTTGATTTTTTTTATTTTTTAACCGGGGAGGGGACTATTGAAAGCCGAACTGTATATACAGAAATGAGTAATAAATATAATACATCATTATAAAATTATTTTCCAAGTACTTATCAAAGGTGTTATAGATCCAGGACAAACTTTCCTTTCTGATAATATTTCACAAAAAAAAACACAAAGCAAACACGAATACTCAAAGAGACTAAGATGACTTACCCAAAGAAGCCTAATTTTTCTCGGACCTCGGTTCTATGATAAAATTCCATCTGAAATAAGAAAAATCAATTAAATCCAAATGTTCAGAGCCAAACTAAAAGCATGGAAACAGATATTGCACAGACCAAATCTTAGATTTTAAAATAAGTACTTACAACTCAATAATATTAACACTGCGCTTGATTACATGCATGTATATTTACGTTTTTCATAAAAGAATGCAAATATTTTATTTAATTCTAATCATGGAATGGGTTTTACTTTTTCCATTGGTATGAAATCAACATTTGATCCGTTACAAACAAGCCTCAGATAATTTTGCGAGTGGATGCGAGGATAGAAGCCTCCAGACTAAAGTGCATGGGCCATCAATGGAGATGTCGTCGAACAAAATTAAATTTTGTTACAGGAGTAGTAAATGTAAATGATTATGTGCTAATACGATTTGCCACAAAAAATACAATAGCACACTACATTGGTCAAGTCTTACAAAAAGTTGAAGATGAATACAAGTTCAATTATTTTATCTTTACCCATGCGTCATCAATTTATGATCGAAGATATCATGCACACACCCTCTGTCGAACATCTCTTTCTAACAACCGCTATGAGCGAATCAAAATTCGTTAACATTTGTCTTCTGAGCTAAGAATTATGGTATTGTGATGATGACGCACTGGTAAAGATAAAATAATCGAACTGTATTTTATTAATTTTATGCGTTGCCAAAAACCTGCTTTCCTTTTTGTATATCCTGATGTGAAGGATGAATTTTTTGTGCCCGAGGAAGATGTCATTAAATTACGACCACCGAGTTTTGTAGGTGGAACTGAGAGATATTCAAAAAAGTTGAGATTTCCCATTCATTTTATTAGTTATTCATGTATGAAGAGCGTAAAGTAGGCGTTTATGACCTGCAGCGTGGATAATGGCCCGAAGCCGAGGGCCATTACACGCCGAAGGCCATAAACGCATTTTACGCACGTGATACATACAAAATTTTATGCACTAGTGGTTTATACAGTGTCCACCAAAATCTTGGAACAGCATGGGAAACTAACTTTTATGTAGAATGACATTTTCTGAGAAACTATTAATAAAAAAGTTTTCCATATGGTTCCAAGATTTTGGCGGACACTGTATATATATTTATATCGTAATTATCCTGTCAATAATCATCTCTGTATTATACTGAAATAGATTCATTTATTCAAATTGTACACAGAATACCCAGTATATACCCACCTAATTATGACGTTGAGCAAGCTGGTTGTTGTCTAGCAACAATTCAATAAACAAGGTAAACGGTCATCTTCATGTTTATCTGAAAAAGTGCGTGAGTGAACTCAACACGAAAATTATGGAATCATCAGATGAAGAACATAATATATACAAACCAATGGAAATTTTGGAATCGGCTGAGAGTGACAAACTCGAACTGCTCCCAACAAAGTCAAAGAATCTTTACGAAAAGACGTATAATGAGTTCACAAAATGGCGAAATGAAAATAATGTGAAGGTGATTACAGAAGATATATTACTGAGATATTTTTTTGAGAAGTCCAAGAATCGAAAACCATCCTCTTTGTGGTCATACTATTCGATGTTAAAGTCGACTTTGAAGTTGTATAATGATATAAACATAAGCATATTTCCAAAATTGATAGCATTTTTGAAACGGAAGAATGATGGATATAAGCCGAAGAAATCTAAAATATTGAATAGGGATGAAATCGACCTTTTTCTAAAAGAAGCTCCAGATAATGTATATCTGATGATGAAGGTATGTTATACCTACCTATATTTATTAAGTAATTAAAAAACTTATTGATTCTTTTATAGGTTGCATTAATATTTGGGGTACATGGTGCTTGTCGTAGAGAAGAATTAACAAATCTCAAGCTTGATGACATTCAAGACCTAACTTATGCTTTATTGATTACAATTCGAGAGTGAAAAACTAAAATACAACGAACATTTACCATCTGCAGTACTGAAAACCAGTCAGTTCATTATTTGGATATTTATAGAAGATATGCTAGTCTACGTCCCGCAAATACTGAACAATGGGCGATTTTTTATATTCTATAAGAACAACAAATGTACAAAACAAGTTGTTGGGAAGAATATCCTCGGTCAAATTACAAGAAAAATTGCAGCATTTTTGAAGATACCAGGCCCAGAAGAATATACGGGTGATTGTTTCAGGCGTTCTTCATCCACTTTATTGGCTGATGCTGGGGAAAGTATCACCAATATCAAAAGACACGCTGGTTGGAAATCAACTACAGTAGTGAGGATGTTTCAAAAGGGAATAATTATTTTCAAGAGAAAAGTGAATATCCCACCCTCAATATTCAAACTTGTAACAATTGCATAGATAATATAAAATTCTAATTTTCAGGGTTATGGAGCAAAAATGTAGATTATGAATAAAAGTTGTTAAATGAGTATTTCTTTATTGAACTGAATTCATTGTTTCGTGATAGGTCTTCCGTGAAATGATGTGCGTAGGTATATATGGACAATTTTAGTATATTGTCTACATTACCGCCCGCGGACCATGATTCGCCCACGGGCGGTAAAGTGCCACTTTACGCCCGGCGAACCGGGCGGTAAAGTGTACTTTACCGCCCGCTACCCAGTAAATCAAAATATGTGTCAAACACATTTCAGACACCAATCATCTATCAGTTGAAACATTTCATCTTTAGACTCAGACACATCCCTGAAACATTGCAGAAACCACGAATGACCTAGGCAAGAAACATTTCACTTGCTACATTACAAAAGAATCATTTCTGAAACTTGAATGAATTGTACATGAATGCATTCTGGAATGTTTCAGCTGAAACATTTCAAAAATAACATATCTGAAAGGCGAGTTTATTGGTTTATAATGCATTCTTGAATGTTGCATATGAAATATTCCCAAAGTAACATATCTGAAACATCAGTGAATTATGTACGAATGCATTTTTAAATGTTGCACACGAAATATTCCAAATGAAACATATCTGAAACGCCAATAAATTATGTCTGAATCAATTCTTCAATGTTTCACTGATGTTTCATCATAGAAGAAAAAAGGCCTTTTTTCCAGTGACGCCAGTGAGTAGAAATCAGAAGTTGTAATACAATTTTTATTATTTTTATAGTCGAATCAATTTATTTTCCCAATACCCATACAGTTTATGGGAGGGAAAAATTTTTGATAATTCCACACAAAAGTAAAGCAAGTAACATAAGAGGTTAAATATAAAATCAAAAAATTAATAAAGAAAATCATGAAATCAGAATTGGAATGGACTCATGTTTTCAATTAATGTTCACTGGAGACCAATTTTTATGAACCAGATTTGGAAAAACTATCCCAAAATAGTTTTCTTTTCGCAAGTTAGATGATGTGTATAAATAGGGCACAATATAAATAAAATAATTTCAAACCTTTCACTATATCTATATTTGTTTCATATAATATATAATATTGGTAGGTACATGTAATTAATTAATCATCGATTTATTATTTTCTCTTTTGTAACGCAGTGCCGCCTGACGAAACCACGTTGCCACAATTTTTTCAAACTCTGCATCGGTTAAATGTGGGAAACGTTTCCGGGTAGCATCTGAAAAAGGATAACAAGTGAATATGTGGAAGAAATGAAACTGTTTTCATAAAAAAAGTTATAGTTTGAAAAACAAAAATCACACTTTATGTTGAACATTGGACTAAAGAGTAAAAAACTAGTCACTTATCAAGGCTCCCTCCCATATACTGTATCAAAGCTCCCTCACTATGGAATACACTTTGCATATTTTAGTGAAACAGTTAATAACTTTTTGCAAATTCTAAACTGACATCTCTGTCAAGTATCCGAAATTGACTGCAACTTATTCACTTGAATGGGAACTAATTTAAAGAATTTGAACGATGAATATTTTTTTGATGGAGTGTTAAGTGTATCAATACCTATATTATATTCTATGAGTCCTGCCCTGGATTGCACATTTGTTTAGTTTTGTTGAATGTTACATTCATATTATTTATTTCTATATTTTGTTTTGGGTCGTGGTGGCGTGCGGGTTCAGTTCTCACTCCATAAAGAGGCGTTTTCCTACACCTTCGCCAATCGTCGACGACTGCGACTGAGTAGCCGCGATCCATTACTTCCAACTCGTTTTCCTAAAGTGCGCCATTTCCACAGTGTTCGTCGCTCTTGTGGTCTGTTCAAGCATGTAGAAAAATAAAAAAAGTCATCACTTGTAATATTATTAGGATATCTAGAGCGGGAGAAAAATCTGTTTCTCCTTTTAACAATAGAATGAAAAACATAGGAGCAAAATATAAGCATGTTAAAAAAAGAGTTGGAAGGATCTCAGATTATTTTAATGAAGACCTGACAGACAATGAAAAAAAATATTCAAACAGTTTTACGAATATCATGGCATCAAACTTGTAATAGAGTGAAATTTTCAATAATACCTACTCAAAAATTAAAAAACAATGCACATTCGACGACAATTCAGTCGCAGCACCTCTCTCGGAGACGAGCGGCGACTCGCAACCGGACGAACGGCGACCGTTCAAATGCATTGAATATGGTCTTGACGAATCGGTTGCGGCTACTTGGTCGCGACGACTGGCGAAAGTGTAGGAAAACGCGCCTTGAGCCAAAGAGCATGAGTTCGAATCTCAGCATTGCCACCGGTCTCGTGCATGGCATCACACGCATTAAAAAGGTAAGGGCTAAAGGCGGACTCCCACTACTCGTGTATTTGGCAAGTACGCAAATATTTGCGTACTTGGCAGGTACACCAAAAGTTATGTCCGTATGGGAAGGTTTGCGGTTAATGGAAAAATCATGCTTTTAGTTTATTTTACTTATTATTGTCAAGTCCAAAAAATTATTGTATTCAAATTTTCTACTTCAATTGTGAATTTTATGTTTCTGTGAATATTATTAATATATTTATGAAAAATATCTACTTGACTATGATAGTGTAATATTTGTATTTATGCAACTATAAATTATTGTATTTATTTTTGAATTATCCGGACTTATACCATCTCCCGAGATAATATGACCCATGTAAGTGATTTGCTTCTGTCCAAACTTGCATTTTTTGAGATTAAATCGAATTTTCTTGGGCTAAATGCAAGACCTTTGAGTCTTTCATCATGTTCTTCCTTGTCTTTGCCCCAGTTAAGAAGATCATCGATATAAGTATCCGCACCTTCAATGTCAAAAATTTCCTTGAACCGGGCCCGGAAAACTTCGGGGGCAGATTTAATTCCATACGGAAGCTTAAGAAATTTGTACCATTCATATGCCGTGTTTTCTTTTCCTTGGAAATGGTTGTCAAACTTTTCAAATAGAACATTCAGTTAGTCTTCCTCGTTGTTCTGGAATTTGAAGGTGGTATATATCTTGAATCCTTCATCACCCAAGTAGTGTAGAAGTTGAGCACATTGAGTTTTCTCATCTTTCTTGATAACTTCGGAAGCAATAAGGTAGTTTTCGAATTTGGCTTTCCACAGCTTCCAATTTTCAGTCGTGTTTCCTGTCAGTGACAGAGATATCAGACCACGATTATCGCCCATTTCTTTGTAATATTTGATTTGCTGGATTGCAATTGATTCTTCAAATGAAATATACACTTTCTCGAAGACTTTGCAGTGTTGAAAGTGCGACTGCGTCATGTAATATTCGCATTTATGCAATTATAAATTATTGTATTTCAGAGCTAATAATGAAAGTCAGGTTCAACTTCAGCGCTATTTATTATTTCAAGACAACTCCATGACAAAGTACGGTTACATATTAATATACCGTACGATTAAACAATGTTTGATTTAAATCAAATAACAGATAGTACCTATGAAACATACCAAAACATCATCGACATATCTATACCAATACAAGAAATGCTCCAATGAAGGATGTTTATGAATCAACATCTCTAGGTTATCCATGAAGATTTCTTCAAGTAAGATATTTCTCTTGATTAACCCTTTTGAAGAAGAAAATAGATTTCTTCATCAAATTAGAAATAATTTTGGTTGAGACATGATGATAAAAAGTCTATGACCTCTTTAGGTTGAAATTGGCAAAGGTTCCTGATGATATTAATCAATTTCTCTGAAAGTCTTACTGATGGTGACGTAAAACAAAGGACACTTCTGGTCTAATAGGGTAATTTTATTCGTGTAATTTTATAAGTGAATATAATTTTGGAGTTTGCGGGTTCACTGAAGTTGATCTAAATTTTTCATTGAAAATTAATCTTGAATTCTTCAGAAAATGTTTTACTTGTTTTTGATATGAATTAGCGGGATCACGTTTTATTACTTCGAACTCTCCTGAATTCATGAAATCAAGAGTTTTCTGGACAGTCATTTCTGTTAATAGCAATGACCGTGTTACCTTTATCTGCTCTGGTAAGTGTAACATCATTCATTATTGCTAATTTTACGTCGTGTAGATTTTATATGTGGTGCCTGGTATTTGTTATAAATGTTATTCAAAGTTTTTTTTAATGGTTTATTTGCTATGAATGATCCTGTTCTCTAACATTGAAATCTAAATAATCAAATTCTGTACGATGTAGCTATGGAGTAATTCTGTACCTATGTATTACCTTAAGATGATTATAAATATCCTAGTAACGGCCGAATCAATCAGAAATATGTTGAAGTGCTGTTTTACATAAAAACTGAAATAAGTCAAAATTGACGATAAAGATATGGATCGTATTACTGTCCCTAATTTTCATAGAAACGAAGCAATTTGTCTGGAAATAATGCATGATATAGACATATCATTTATTATGCAACCGTTATCGAAATTGGTAGTGGTTATCGGGGCAATGGTAAACTGAGAAATATTTGTCAATTTTCACCAGAACAGTGTATTTTACAAACAAAATGAGATTCACATATAGCAGAAAAACTGTATTATGTCTAGAGCCAGTGGCAAAACTAGCAGCATTTTTTTACGTTCTCCCACAGTACAATTTTGAATATCGAACACTCTCTCAAAAGAAGATGAGTTCATACGTCAAATTGTTGATTATGACTACAATTTCTGCAGCTTCTTTGTATGCATTCCATTCCAGATATAAGAAGCTATCGAGTATATATAAAAACAGGGAGTTAATTTTTTTCTATATTAATATTTCAGTGGATTTTATTGGGTTTTTAACGTTCTTAATAGCAACGTTCGGATCGCTTTCAACGGGGGCGAATTATTAGAAGGAATTGATTGAGAATTTTGAATATTTGGAGACTTCTGAGAATCTGAATACTAGTAAATTGACAGACACGTCTATCTCAAGCAATGGAAACGTTATTTTCGTTATTTGCAGTTTGATATTTGGCATTTTAACGTATCAAATATTTACACTAGCTGGTCTGGATAATTTCTTGACTAATTTGCAGTACTTTGGAATGAATTTATTCATGATTTATGTGGAAATTCTTCAGGCCATTATCCTCTCTGATTTATTCATCTGTATCAGACAAGTATAGAGATATAAATGGAGTATTGATGAGACCTGATACTGACATTTGTAATGTTATCAAAAGGATACGGAAAGTTGAGAAATTTTACTTAGTCATGGATCGAATCATAGAATTGGTGAACATGTTATTCAGTTGGATTCTTCTGGCTATGATCATTCACATCAGTTTGGTGGTGCTTCTGTGTATAACTTCACCGTTCGTCAATCACTTCCTCTCCGTTGAATAGGCTAAGGAAGCATCAAGAGACTAATCTGAAAAATATTATCATTGGAATATTTTCACTTGTGAGTAAAAAAACGTATTCATTACATTACCTTTTATCTACACAAATAATAGTATCATAGTTATGAGTATAAAGACAGTTTCAATAGATCCGGTAAGTACATGAGAATTACTTACAAATCTGGTTAGAATTTGAACCTCTGACTTTTGTACTGACGGAACGGTGCATGCCATCAAATAGAATCAAATGATAATATGATAGTAATAATACAATTTGTTTCTACAGCAAAACATGTTTAAAACAATAGTTGACGAAGAAAATATATCATTTTCAGTTTAGAATGAATAAAGCGAGTCTGTGGTTCAGTATTCTCCAGTCCATTTTTAATCCATTCTCTGAAGATACGCTCGTGAATATGATACATCATCTTCCTAATTATAATAAGAAGGCTATAACATTTATATGGGCACCGAGCCATTTATACCATCCCATCCTAAAATTCCATATGTAATGTGAGATGCGTCCAATGCACAATACATTTTTTCAGTTAATGTATTTCAAGTACTTCCCTCAGAATTTGAAATATAATCACTATGTTTATTCCAACTCAGCTGGTCAACCGGTTGATAACAACACCTACATACTCATATTCATGTCAGGTACTAATTGATATATTATTATTGATATACCTAACTGATTGAAGTTTGGTGGATTTAATGTATTTCTGTAAAACGGCAAATAGTTTGTTTTTGTAAATTTTATTGTAAACGACCTATTTTCCATCCAAGCTTTAGTTGTCACAAGGTTTACTTCAACTTCATGTTAGTTAGTTATTTCCGGAATGAAAGATGGCAGTATCATCTGCATATGAGGCAATTTTACCGTTGATACGAACCTTTAACAATCCATTGATGTATATATTAAAAATTATTGGTCCAAGTACACTTCCCTGCGGTACACCAAACTCTGTTTTTCTCATATCATGCATGACACTTTCAATTTTCATGGCCTGGTATGAACTGTTGAACCATCAAACAGTCTGAGCGGTAATGCCCTGAAATCCATATTTTCTATCATTTCGAAAAGTAGGTTGTGACTTACTATATCAAATGCCTTGGACAGATAAATGAATACACAAAGTGAAGGCAAAAATATATAAGATGTTAACGATAAAATTGTATCTTGAGTTGATAGACCGTCGCGTATGTTAAGCTGGCACAGCCGTTTCAGCACAATGAAACAAAATAAGTGCGGTATGTTATAACTGATTATTAACTATTTTTTAACACAACTCCCAATTATATAACTCAAGTGGTTTCGGAGACAAAGGGGTTGTGGTAGCTCAACGATTTAGCTGACTTTAACTTTTTAATAACGAGTTATATACAAGGAGTTTCGAAATTTCCCGTCTTAAAGCACAAAAATCACTGAATATTCGAATTAAACAGCGGAAACCATTGAAATCGTTTCCGAAACGCAATGAGACAGAAATCCTAACCAGATCACCATCTCTTCTTACATTTTCCAACTCAAGCACTATTATTTGAAAATTATGAAAGCATTACATTGTGTATCACTTTTGACTTGTGAACTATCTGGAATGAAAAATGTCTACGTTAAATACAAATGAATTAATTATCCTGTCTGGATATGATCACGAAGTGAATTGAGTGAAAATATTTTCACCATATTCGATACGGAATGAGACTGAAATAGTTATTAACGTTACAAGGCCGATATGTAGCAAATAACGGATGAGGTTGAATATTGTAATATAACAACCGAATCCGTTATTTGCGTATCGTCCATGTGTCGTCAAGAATTTTCATAATCCTGCTGAAAGATTACTTGATTCCGAGGAGAGAACAAACCACGTACCTCGTAATTCTACAGAAAAATATCAACATCGTGTTGCTAAGGAAGAGCTTAACAACATCACAACAATATTATAAACAACGTCAGTTTTTTGTGTTCGCTAGTTCGCCTCAACAACGACCATGTATGAAATTGGAGAAATTGAGGAACAGAATCAAATTTTTTTAGAAATATTGGGAGAATCATGTGCAGCGAGTGTTGATTTACAGCCGAAAATATCTCAAGAGCGATACCAAAAAGAATATGAAAATTTTGAAGAGTGGCGTAAAAGCAAGAATGTGAGGGTGGTTAATGAAGATGTTTTATTAGCTTATACGAAAGGAAAATTAGAGGTTTATTCTCCCAACTCGCTGTGGACCAAGATTTCAATGTTGAAACTTGCTTTGGAAGTTTATGACAACATTGACATTTCAAGGTTAGTGGATTTGTCGATTTGGTGTTCCGTTGGAGCTGTACTCAGACCAAAGTGAAAATTTTCAGTCAAATCTCTTCCAGGAAATGTGTTGGAAATAGTTTCATGTTTGATCTTATTTTTCTTTGATTTTCAGCATAATTGTGCAACCATAATAATCTCAAAAAAAAACTTATCATTAGGAGAGATGCTAATCTGAAGAAAAGTCTTTTCAATATCAGCTGTGACACCTATTGCCTGTAATCTAAACTTTAGTAGGAGTAATGGTATGAGCTCAATCAATTGGGACTGTACAACCCCAAATATCGTCGTGGAGTATCACCAACCAAAGTTGTGGAACTCGTGGAAACTCCCTACTGTAACAATCCTGGAGACGGACCTGACCGCATCTGTTTGGAAAATCGAGCTTGGCTTGTTAACACTGCGCGCATGACATCATCACTCGATAATGCTCCAATCACATCGTAGAATAATCGAGAACCATCTAAAATATATCTAGGCGAGTCACCGAGGGTTCCGAACCATTCTAATTGGCAACTCCTCACGTTGTCTCCCAGCGTTTCTGGAATGATCCAACAGAAGCCTACTGCGCAGGTCGCTCGACGAGACATGGCAGATTATAGCTAGTTAGAGTCTGAGTTCAAAGTTAGCAAATAAACAGAGTTGGCTCAGCAATATTGACTGTATTTTGTTAAAATAAATTAGAATCCAAATTTAGCAGATGAAATAATAGATGAAATAGTTTAGTGGATTATAGTTTAGTGTATTTTTATTACACCACGATACAAACTGAAATGAATCTGAATTGTCAGAAATACGGATCATTTTATTCTCTCTAATTTTCGTAAATACGAAGCAATCTATCAGGAAATAATTCATAACATAGGCATATCATTTATTATGTAAACGTAATCGGAATTTTTTGTGATTATCGGGGCAACTATAAACTCAGATATATTTGTCCATTCTTCAGATTCACAAACATAATGAGGTTTACATACAGTAGAAAAACTATCTTATGTCTAGAGCCAATGACAAAACTAGCAGCATATTTTTACGTTCTCCCACACTACAACTTTGAATATCGATTATTCCCCCAAAAGAAGATGAGTTCATACGTCAAACTGTTGATTATAGCAACAATTTCTGTAGCTTCTTTGGATGCATTTCATTCCACATTTCAGAAGGCATCAAGTATATACAGAAACAAGGAATTAATTTTTTTCTATATAAGTATTTCAATTTATATTATTGGGTTTTTGACGTTTTTGATAGGAACATTAGGATCCTTTTCAACGAGGGCGAATTATTGGAAGGAATTGATTAAGAGTTTTGAATGCTTGGAGGATTCTAGGAATCTGAATACCAGTAAATTGACAGACACGTCTATCTTGAGCAACGGAAACTGTATTTTCTTCATTTCCAGTTTGGTATTGGGTATTTTAACGTACCAAATATTTACACGAGTTGGTCAAAATAATTTTTGGACTGATTTGCAGCACTTTGGATTAATTTTATTCATGAATTATGTGGAAATTCTCCAAGTCAATATCCTCTCTAATTTATTCATCTGCATCAGACATAAGTATAGAGATATAAATGACTTATTGATGAGACCTGATACTGACATTTGCAATGTTGTGAAAAGGATACGGAAAGTTGAGAAATTTTACTTAGTCATGGATCGAGTCATAGAATTGGTGAACATGTTATTCGGTTGGCTTCTTCTGGCTATGATCTTTCACTTTACTTTGGTGGTGCTTCTGTGTATAACTTCACCGTTCGTCAATTACTTCCTCTTATTGAATACGCCTAGGAAGCATCAAGAGACTAATTTGAAAAACACTATGCTTGGAATTTTTTCGCTTGTGAGTAAAAAAATCTATTTATTAACGTTTATTTACACATAAAATATTATTACATTTATGTATTAGTATGAAGATTTAATAGAGCTGTTACATGAGAATTACTTAATGATTTATTTATTTATTCAACGAGTAGTCCCAATTTCAATTTGTTATATAAAAAAATTGTAAAATCTTAAACTAAAGATAATTGGATACGTAATACAATACTTACTAATACTAAAAATAGTATAAATCAATACAAAATATAGTGGTCAAATACAATACAATATAGTGATAAATTAAAATATAATATAGTAGTACAATATCACATAAAAATATAAAGCAATATAATGAAATAATACTACAGAACAATGAAAGGAAGGGTTTCAGGAAATAATGCGACTCAGTTCAATTTTAATGGTTTTTGTGGAGCTGTTGATACTTATTTCCATTCCACATACAGTATTTGTTATTAAGAATAAATTTGAATACCTGTTTCATCAAATAAAATCGAATAATACCTATAATAATGATAATAATGAAGAGGACGATGCGAGAAAAACGGACAATACATAACAGCTGCGAAGACATCTGTGACGTGTTTCTTTATGATTTTTTGCTTATAAAATGAAGACTCATACAGCAATTTGAAATACGAATAAAATGACCGGACCATTAGTAATCGAGAAAAACTGAAGAAATCGTACAATTCTGTGATTTAAAAAAAACATAAGTCCGCCAATTTTCGATTTGTAAGGTTGGCCCTTCTCATGAAAGTATTGAGTCATGTGTGCTTTATGTGTGCACAAAACAGGCGCAGTCGGATTATTAGTTTTGGTACAATTGCTATTTGAATTTTTTTTTGCACTTCGTTGCAGCATACCTGGAGGCTCTAGTGATAGTACGATTTCAATTCCTCAAACAAATTTTGAAGGTAGAAGTACCACATAATGTATATTCTCATTATGCGCTATAATGCTGCGAACTGGGTGAAAAATGCTCGCAAACATCACTAATAACGGCTGAGCCCATGTAAGCGGTCGTGTAGTAGGAGAGACCGGGAGGTAACGGGAATCCTCCTAATGAATGCGTTACGTAATAATACGCTTTCCCTCATTTCCCGCTCTCTTGACCGCTGATGGCCTATCGTTTCCAAACCAAACCTCTGCTAGAATTATTATGGACCGAGAGCTGCGACTTTCCTGTAATCCGAAGTTTGCGGGAGAATATACGTCTGCATACTTCTACAGAGAAACGATGACACCCTTGAATGAGTCGGTTAGAACATTCAGAGTGCCAGCGACAGAATGAAGGAGACCTATGACATCAAGACCGATGCTGGGGTACTTCAGATTGATGAAATGACGTTCCAGAAGTCCATGTCCTTATAATCAAATGAACAGAAAGTTCTACATGGAGTGACTCGAGAGGAGGAGCCACGAGACCTTTTTAAGTTGCCTGCCGATTGAGCGCTAGCTCACTGTGTGGCAGAAGATCTTCAAATATCAAGAGGCATTGCTGTGGTGTTCTCCAAGAAGTTTGGTCAAGAAGGGTTGCTACAGTCGAAGAAGGGCCAGAGAAACACCTTCTACCTGACCTGGATTCCTATAAGCTTACTGAAGGTTATCGGTAGAGCCTCATAAGATTAGGAGATACGATGCTGGACCAGAATATTGTAGACCTAGCAATCCCAAAATGGTTCCGAGGAATTGACGGGCTGGATTGGAGAGTTGTGAGAAGTATGTTATATTACTTTATATTCATTTCCAGCGGCGTCAAGATTTTGGTGTGCTGTAAAACCATCTTTCACGACGAACATGATGACTGTGGAGTGTTACTTGTATCGAACTTCGCTCTGCAGATATGGAAGTCTTGCTGGTATCGCCACACTTCAAGACTGATATTTCTGGACGAAACATTTTTAAGAAGGGGGTCATATTACAATCCTGGAGACGGACCTGACTGCGTCTGTTTGGATAATCAAGCTTGGCTCGTTAACAATGCCTGCATGACATCATCACTCGACAATGCTCTAATCACATCGATGAATAAATAAGAACCATCTAAAAAACATCTAGAGTCACCGAGTACCATTCTAAACGGCCACCTCTCATGTCGTCCTTTCGGCAGTCCTGGAATGCTCCAACAGAAGCCTACTGCGAGTATAAATGTAGGACGCTCGACGAGAGATGGCAGATTATAAATAGTTAGTTACAGTTTGAGCTCAATAATTAGCAAATATACAGAGTTGGCACAACGATATGTATTTTGTTGTGATAAATCAGAATCCATATTTAACAGGTCTAAAATAGATTAGTGGATTATACAGTTCGATAATTTTATCTTTACCCATGCGTCATCAATTTATGATCAAAGAAATCACACACTCTCTATTGAACATCTCTTTCTAACAACCGCAATGAACGAGTCAAAATCGTTAACATTTGTTTTCTAAGCTAAGAATTATGGTATTGTGATGATGACGCACGAGTAAAGATAAAATAATCGAACTGTAGTTGAGTGTATTCCTATTATACCCCGATACAAACCAAAATGAATCAGAATTGACAGACATATGGATCATAATATTATTCTCTAATTTTCATAAACATGAAGCAATCTATCAGGAAATAATTCATGACATAGGCATATCATTTATTATGCATATACGAACGTAATCGGAACTTGTAGTGATTATCAGGGCGATTGTGAACTGAAGAATATTTATCCATTCTTCAGAATAGTCTATTTTCACAAACAAAATGAGATTTACATATAGCAGAAAAACTATCTTATGTCTTGAGCCAATGGCAAAACTAGCAGCATTTTTTTACGTTCTCCCACACTACAATTTTGAATATCGATTACTCTCTCAAAAGAAGATTACTTCATACGTCAAAATGTTGATTATAGCAACAATATCTGTAACTTCTTTGAATGCAATTCATTCCACATATCAGAAGGTATCAAGTATATACAAAAACAAGCAGTTAATTTTCATCTATATGAGTATTTCAGTGTATTTCATTGGGTTTTTAACGTTTGTGATTGGAACATTCGGATCCTTTTCAACGAGGGCGAATCATTGGAAGGAATTGATCAAGAATTTTGAAATCTTGGAGGCTTCTAAGAATCTGAATACCAGTAAATTGACAGACACGTCTATCTTCAGCAACGGAAACTGCATTTTCGTTATTTGCACTTTGGTATTTGGCATTTTAACGTACCAAATATTTACACTAGCTGGTCTGGATAATTTTTTGACTAATTTGCAGTACTTTGGAATGAATTCATTCATGATTTATGTAGAAATTCTTCAAGTCAATATTCTCTCTAATTTATTCATCTGCATCAGACATAAGTATAGAGATATAAATGGCTTATTGATGAGACCTGATACTGACATTTGCAATATTATGAATAGGATACGGAAAGTTGAGAAATTTTACCTTGTTATGGATCGAGTCATGGAATTGGTGAACATGTTATTTGGTTGGCTTCTTCTAGCTATGATTTTTCATATTACTTTGGTGGTACTTCTTTGTATAACTTCTCCGTTCGTCAATTACTACCTCTTGTTGAATACGCCAAGGAAGCATCAAGAGACTAATTTGAAAAATACTATGCTTGGAATTTTTTCACTTGTGAGTAGAAAAATCTATTTATTAACTTTTATTTACACAAGAAATAGTATTATATATATATACAGGGCTATTCAAATTCGTTTCTGTACATGGAGATCTCGTAAACGATAAGAGATAGAGTGTCGATCAAATTGTGGCAAAGTTGCGTATTTTAGAGACCTATTCAATGATGTAAAGAAATCGAATTTAGCTCTTTTGATTCTGGAGATATACAGGAAAAACCATAAAATCCCAAATTGGTTTTTTGCTTGTATCTTCTTTATTCGCAGACATATCGAAAATCTGTCCACATTTTGCTATTGGCACTTGATGTGGGCTATCAGAATATAATCTGACTTGGGCCACCCCATCTTTGAATTTTTAAATACGGACCTTTCTTTTTTTATGTAGTTTTTGGATCGTCGACGTTCACTTCATACTGAGAAATTAAATTTAATTTTATGTTTCGGGATGTTTCGATAATATTTTATTATAATTAGGTGAATTATTCCCTTTCAAATTACGGTCCTGGAAATTGGTTGACTGAGTTAAATAAAAACACAGTAGCAACTTTCACGTCTCCCCATGTACCATAGTGCTTTTCGAAAGTATTTTTTTAATTTTTAGGTACTAATTCATATTTCTTCACATTTTCAATGCCTTTTGAGCGTTTTCTACAATGAACTTCGAAAAGCAAAATCTTTTATGATTATATGAAACATATCTACAACAAAAATAGATTATATGTATTTTGTTATGCTGAAAAAAAAATGATAGCAATAATTACATCCGCAACGAAAACTATAATTGTAATGAAAATTGAAATGGAGTAATTTATATACACAAAAAAATTAATAGCGCAATAAATGTTCGAATTGGAGTCCTTCCATTTCGAAACATTTCCAACTCGTTTTTCATATTATTTATTACCCTCAATACACTCCTTTGCTGCTTTGTTGCGGAAGCATTCAAAATCCTCAATCTCTCAAGTCTTCCACATTTTCTATCTCTCCGCCAGCGTAAATCCTATTTTCCAATGTCCCCCATAGAAAAGAGTCCAAAATAGTAAGATCTGGTGATCTTGCAGGCCATCTTATTGGCCCATTATTTGCTATCCATCTGTTGTTGAATGTGGTATTCAGAAACTGATTAACCTCTCTTGTACAATGAGGACGAGCTCCATCATGTTCAAACCAGAATTCATTCTCTTCAAGTTAATTGTGGAAAACGTTCAAAGAGCATTGAAAATGTAAAGAAATATGAATTGGTACCTAAAAATAAAAAAAATACTTTCGAAAAACACTATGGTAAATGGAGAGACGTGAAAGTTGCTATTGTGTTTTCATTTAACTCAGTCAACCAATTTTCAGTGCAATAATTTAAAGGGGAATAATTCACTCAATTATAATAAAATATTACTGAAATATCCCGAAATATATAATTGAGTTCAATTTCTCAGTATGAAGTGAACGCCAACGATCCAAAAATTACAACAAAAATTACAGGTCCGTATTTAAAAATTCAAAGATGGGGTGGCCCAAGTCAGATGACATCCTGTATAAAAGATTCATGGACATATTCTGATAGCCCACATCAAGTGCCAATAGCAAAATGTGGACAGATTTTCAATATGTCTGCGAATGAAGAAGAAAAAAATTAATTTGGGATTTTTTGGTTTTTCCTGTATATCTCCAGAACCAGAAGATCTAAATTCGATATCTTTAAAACACTATGGTACATGGAGAGACGTGAAAGTTGCTATTGTGTTTTCATTTAACTCAGTCAACCAATTTTCAGTGCAATAATTTAAAGGGGAATAATTCACTCAATTATAATAAAATATTACTGAAATATCCCGAAATATAAAATTGAGTTTAATTTCTCAGTATGAAGTGAACGCCAACGATCCAAAAATTACAACAAAAATTACAGGTCCGTATTTAAAAATTCAAAGATGGGGTGGCCCAAGTCAGATGACATCCTGTATAAAAGATTCATGGACATATTCTGATAGCCCACATCAAGTGCCAATAGCAAAATGTGGACAGATTTTCAATATGTCTGCGAATAAAGAAGAAAAAAATTAATTTGGGATTTTTTGGTTTTTCCTGTATATCTCCAGAACCAGAAGATCTAAATTCGATATCTTTAAATCATTGAATAGGTCTCTAAAATACGGAACTTTGCCACAATTTAACCGACACTCTATCTCTTATCGTTTACGAGATCTCCATGTACAGAAACGAATTTGAATAGCCCTGTAAATATACATGTGTATGAAGTTTTAATAGAGCCGTTATATGAGAATAACTTATTCTACAAACAATATTCGTTATCGAGAATAAAAAAATTTAATTACCTAAAATCTGTTCAGAATTTGAAAATCTGATTTTCATAAAAAATCGAAAAATGGTATGATAACGGTTACCGGTCTCGTGCATGGCATCACACGACTAAAACGGCTAAGGCTACCTTGCACAAGTCTCTCGGGGACTTCTGAAGGTTGCTTGTAAGGGTGCAGCCGGCTGACGGATATAACAATTTCAACAACAATTTTTATCTCTTCAGTAAGCAAACTTTGACCTATCATGGAAGATGATGGTAATGTGTGAGGTTTATGATGTGTATTATAAACACGCTGCTCTGTTTTTTCGTTCGTGACTGTTTTCTCTTGCCCAATATTTGAGAAGAACTAGGAGAGCTGGCGCAGAATGAGAGAATTTTCCTAATATAAATTGTTCGAGTGATATCAATGTTTTTTTTAATGTTACCTTGATTATTTTCTGTTGAGCCACTTCTAGCTTCTTCAGGGAAGTTTTTGTTATACCAGATATAAAAAAATTACAGGGCCAATATCAATATCTGTGTGCAATAGCTAAATTATTCGAACATATAATGTACAACAAAGTGTGCGGAGTTCTATCGGAGCTAGGATTTGTGAAGAGCAGCACAATTTTGTTCCAACTAAATCTACAGCTACAAATTTCATACATGAATTGCATATATGGTGCAGTCCATTTAAAACGAGCCACCCTGAATAACTGTTGGTACAATGATTTTCAGGAAAAATAAAAAAATACGTCAACAATAAGGGACACATTTTGACATATTTACATTTGATCTAACTTACCCTATCGCACTTTCAAGAGCATGACATCAATTTTTTTTAACGGATTTCCTTGTATTGTTTCTCATTATCAGATGCTCCATGATGAGCAGATTTCAACAAAGTATAAAACATATGGTCTGAAGCTTATGGTTCGGGAGCGACAAATCATTTGAGTTGAAAACGAGCCACACTGAATAACTTTTGAAACAATGATTTGCAGTAAAAATAAAAAAAACAGGTCAAGAATTATACAGGAGGCCACATTTCGAAATATTCGTTCTAGAAACAAATATGGAAGCAATAAATCAGAAAAAGATATTTTTCATTAAATTCTTGAATCATAATCTAATGTCTTGACAATGAGAAAAAACAAATTTTCTATAGTAAATGTTCAAAAACGTTTCCACCAACTTCCATACAATGGTACAAATGAACTTCCATTGCCGCTCTCACATGGTTGAGAATCTCGGGAGTTATTCCTCTGCAAAGCCTCATGATATTCTCTTTCAAATGTTCTAATGTTGTTGATTCCATCTCAAATACTTCAGAATTCAAATGACCCCATAGAAAGAAATCTAAAGGAGTGAGATCCGGAGATCTTGGTGGTCATTCTGTAGTATCTCAGTGACCAGGAAAATGATTATCCAAGAAATTGTCCAACTGGAGCTGCATAATAAGGAGGTGCACCATCCTGCTGAAAAACTATTTCGTTTTTGAATAAATTCATATCCTCCTCAATTGCTCTATTGATGCACGGTATTATTCGATTCTCCAACATATCAGACCATACAAGGTCAGATATTAAAGTCATTGTTCTGGAGAATATCATGCAAACTCAGGAGTACCCAGGGAGCCCCACTTGGGACCACAATTATTTTCAATTTTCATTGATGACTTACCGCAGTACCTCAGATATTCTGAATGTTTAATAAAAAATTGTGAATGAAACGTCGTCGTGGAGTATCACCAAAGTTGCGGAACTCGTGGGAACTCCATACAAGATCATGAATGTGTTAAACGACCTCTTCTACTGAATCTATAAGCCTCCCCGAGGAAAACCTACGGTCGTTCATTTTGAAAGGTTATTCTTCCATACTGGAATCTACGACCAAGTCCGCACCCTCAGACCACCGAAGCATGAGATTCTGGCGTAACTGGAGTGGAGCCACGAGACCTTTTCAAGGTGCCCATCGATTACGCGCTAGCTCACTGCGTGGCAAAAGATCTTGAAATATCGACTCTGGGAACTACGGGAATAGAATCCAGAAATTGGAGGCGTGCTGCAATTGAAGAAGGGCCAGATAAATATCTACAACCTAGTCATCAAAAAGAGTCCCCCAAATTGAGTGATACGATCTTGTGGATCTCAAAATTATCTTGTGGGATTGATGAAATGGATTGGAGAGTTGAAGGAAGTAGGTTAGAGTCGCTATTCAAATCTAGTCAAAATTTTGGTGTGCTGTAACCATCTTTCACGACCGAACATGAAGGGGGTGTTACTTCTTTTGAACTTCGCACTGCAGATATGGAAAATCTTGCAGATATCGCCACACTCCAAGACTGACATTTCTGAACAAAACATCTTGAAGAAGGGGACAATGTAACGATCCTGGAGCCTACCTTATCGCTTATGTTGAGACAATCGATCTCGTTAACAATGCATGCATGACATCGGCATTCGAGAATGCTCTAATCATATCAAAGAATAAACAAGATCCATTCAAGAAATACAGGGTGTATCTCCGATGCGTGGGTGGACGATAGTTGCTTCCCTATTGGAGATATGGGAAAATGTTACAGATAAACGTTGTAGAGATAAATAAAATCTATACTCCAAATGTAACTACCAACATACAGGGAGTCCGATAAATGTGTGAATTATCAAAGTTAGTTTTTTTTTAAATAAAACACCTTATATATTTTCACTCCATTGAATTTATTTGAAATAGTGTTTCTCAAAAATATAGGGTTATATAGGTTTATACAGGGTGGTTCTGAAGTTATGGTGACATATATGTCCCAAAATAAGGAATGAGAAAATGTTTTCACCAAAGATCTTTGAAAATGATGGATTTTCATTTCATATTTATAATTGTACCGACTGGTACTTTACCCATACTGTGGCAATTAATACTCGGTATCACTTTTTTCTCAGTTTTTTCACCCTCTAAACCATACCAGAATATTGCAAACTATGAGCTTCCAGAAAATGTAGCGTTTGCCCAATTTATTTCCAACGGAAATGTATCTAATTCTTAAAATTCATAAAAGCAGTAATAATATTTGTATTCAATGAAGGACAAATACGGCAACAAAATAATCCCAAAACATGTTGAAAAGAGTTAATTCACAGGGGATATTCAAACAATCTCACATTTTGACCAATGCACAAATTGAGTCTATCTAAAATGGCTGTTCGAACTTCAGATAAAGTTTATCTATCCTTCATGTCTCCTGGTGTTGATTTCTCTGGATAGACCTCGCCTTTAACATATCCCCCGAGATAAAAATCTAGGGGTGAGAGGTCTGGGGACCTTACAGGCCACTGAATAGGTCTATTTTTTCCTATCCATTTATTTCGGCACCATCTGTTTAAAACCTTTTAAATTAGATATATTCCTGATGGAAATCAAGTTGGCAAACCCTATATTTTCTGGAAGCTCATAGTGTGGACTTTTCTGGTATGGTCTCATTTACAGGGTGTTCCATTTGAAATAACTGAGAAAAAAGTTATACTGAATATTTTACTTGCCACTGTGTGGGAAAAGTACCATTCGGTAAATTTATAAATATGAACGATACGAAGGCGTAGAAGGGCCACAATTTTTTTTAAATATTTTTTACTAATTTCCGACTTTGGATTCGGAATTTAATCAAATTCCAAGTTTAAAGATGGAATTTGATTGAATTCAAACTTCAGAGTCGGAATTTAACAAAAGTTCGAGTTTAAAGTTTTAAAGTACTTAATAAAATTCCGGGTTTAAAGTTGGAATTTATTAAAATTTAAAAATATTTCTAATTTCCTACTTTGAAGTTCGAATTTAATTAGATTCCAAATTTGAAGTCGGAAATTAGTTAAAAATATTTTGGAATTTTTTCAGTTCCAATATTCATGTCGTCTTTCTGCGTTTCTGTAATGATCCAACAGAAGCCTACTGCGAGTATAAATGTAAGACGTACGAGAAATGGCAGATTATATTTAGCAAATATACAGAGTTGGCTTGGCAATGTATTTTGATGTAATGAATTGGAAGTTATTATTTAGCAAGTCTGAAAAAAATTGTGGATTATGTTATAAGTATTTCTATCAGAAGCTATCAAGTATATACAAAAACAGGGGGTTTCTTTTCTTCTATATGAGCATTTCAGTGGATTTTATGGGGTTTTCGACGTTCTTAATAGCAACGTTCGGATCGTTTTCAACGAGAGCGAATTATTGGAAGGAACTGATCAAGAATTTTGAATGCTTGGAGGCTCTCATGAATCTGAATACCAGTAAATTGACAGACACATCTATCTCAAGCAACCGAAACAGCATTTTCGTTATTTGCAGTTTGGTATTTGGCATTCTGATGTACCAAATATTACTAATAGACTAGCTGGTCTGGATAATTTTTTGACCAATTTGCAGCACTATGGACTGAATATATTAATGAATTATGTGGAAATTCTTCAAGTTAATATCCTATCTAATTTATTCATCTGCATCAGACATAAGTATATAGATATAAATGGCTTATTGATGAGACCTCATACTGATATTTGCAATATTATGAAAAGGATACGGAAAGTTGAGAAATTGTTCTTAGTCATGGATTGAGTCATATAATTAGTGAACATGTTATTCGGATGACTTCTTCTGGCTATGATCATTCACATCAGTTTGGTGGTGCTTATGTGTATAACTTCACCGCTCGTCTATCACTTCCTCTCGTCGAATGAGATAAAGAGGAATCCAGATACTGATTTGAAAAATATCATCATTGGAATCTTCTCACTTTTGAGTAAAAAATCTATTAACTTCTATTTACACAAAAAATAATATTATATGTATATGAGTTGAAGGTAGTTCTATAACAGCCGTTCCGTGAGCATAACTTACAAACAATTTTTTTTAATATAAAAAAAAAATTACCTGTAATCTGGTCAGAATTTGAACCTTTGATTTTAGGATCGAAGGGAACGGTTCATTCAATCTAATAAAATCAAATAATAATGAAAATATATATATTAGCAGAGAGGGTCGAAAAAAGTGGTAGCTGGCTGCAAGGAGAACCTGCTGATCGACAGAGGTATCACGCAGGATTCCGTTCAGTATAAGTGTAACCTTTCAATGGCCTGGATCGATTATCGCAAGGCATTTGATACAACATCGCATGAGCTCATCATGCATTTGATCAGATGCCTTGCGGTACCCGATCAAATAGTGAGATGCATTGAACAGCTGATGCCGCTCTGGAGGACTGGCTTTACCATAACATCTGGTCAAGTCAGAGTCCAAACAGGGCAGGTTATTTTTAGAAGGGGCAAAGAATATCTACATTACTGTAGATATTCTTTGGAAGGGACGTGTTTCAAGGAGACTTGGCTCTGCTTGGTATGTCATCATAAAAAAGCAGGGATTGGAGCATTTCTTTTCAAGGCAGCAACCCGTGCAGCCGATGAACTTGGTCGGGTCGAGTGGTTATTGGGGAACACCGCTCCTAAGAGGTACCCACTGTTTAAAACTCTCTCCGCGGCAAGTATAAACTCCGGCAGATGTGATCATCAGAACTGTTGTGGAAGAATAAAGTTGCTGCTACTTATATATTTGCTGTTTCGATTCTACTTTACTCTTTTGGAGTGACGAAATAGACTCAAGAAGAGCTATGACAACACGACGTAAAAACTCGTAAAATGATACAACTTCATAGGAGCTTGCATCCTAAATAGTGTAGTTTGTTCTACGGTTATACTTCCCTAGACAACATGGAGGCCGTGGACTTTTGAGCTTGGAGTGTCTACATAATAGAATGGTACTGGATGGAGCCTGTAAAGTCATCAGGAGTACAGATCCTCCTCTCTGCTTATTATGCGATCATGTAAAAGCAGGGATTGGAGCATTTATCTTCGAAGCAGCAACCCGTGCAGCCGATGAACTCGGTCTCGTATTCGACTCTGGATGGACGAACCCAAACTCTGTCACCGAGTTGGAACCCGTTGAGCAAAAATGCCACGTCAAAGCTGCTGAGAGTGAAAGGCTCCTACAGCTACATAAGGATAAGCACATTGAAGACGTTGGCCTCTCCAGAAACCTGACCTCATGCTGAGTCCGTTGTGGAGACTGAGAAGTGCCGAATATCATTTCCCACCCTCGGGAAATACAAGCCAATAGGCCTCGACCAACAGATAATTTTTGTCATTGAGTCTTGGCTCCTGGCCAAACGATCATCGACCGAAAAGAGGAAGAAAACTCCTCAGGCTTCACCTAAAACGTTCTATTAAAATGGTGGTTCTGATACTAGGGGTCCTTGGTGAAATCACAAAATCATACCGGCCTGCTGTATGGGGCCATCATCCTTGGTTCACTCCACATATTCAGGACACATGATTCTCGCACCCAATAGTCACTTACCCCACGGTGAAGGGAGTGGTTATTGGGGCAAATGATCCAGCGCGCCCTCCAGAAATATCGGATCTTCAGCATGACTGGAAAACTACTAACGGATAAAAAAATGCTTTTATCATCAGGAACACAGCGCCACGGCAAATGATAATAAGAGCCTCTACCTGCACAGACTATGCCTTTGGGTACACTATATGAGTATTTATGAGGGAGTATTATTATTATTATTATTATTTATCCGTTAGGAATTACCCAGACAGGCCCTGTTATTATTATTATTATTATTACAACAATGAGCTTATATCCTGAAGCAAGGCATGATTCAATTACTGCACATAATTACTCATGGCAGGGATTGCTCTAGCATCCATAGAAAGTGGAATTATATAATGTAGTTATATTGTTTTTGGTATTTGTAAATGATAAAAATTCAAACCCCGTGTAACGGAACAATTCATTTTGGTTTGAGAAGTTGTCTAATGGGAGCCTCATAGTGCATCTTTCATTAATTAATGTCACTCGTTATGAAATTACATTCTTCACTTTCACTATCCAAAAGTGCTCTAATGTCATAAAGAATATTACTTTCATAAAAAATTTGAATATATGCAGTAGACAGAAAAATATGTTTGATTGAATTGGAATAATATAAAGTTATGGTAGCATTTGCACTTTCACTATTTGTATTACTATACAGATTTGGTTCAATCAGTGTGCAACCTTTCAGTCAATTGGACCCCGTTATGCAATAAAGAACCAACCGACAAAAACATAATTCAGAGTAAAATTAGAAAAAAGTTGTCTACTGATTATTGAAAATGATATTGTTTTTAAAGAAGGACATTTTTAATTGTTTAATGTTTTTTCTATCGAATTATAACCTTAAGAAACAAACTGCAGAACCTTAAGAACGATAATTGAGTTCTTAAACACGGCATATCTCATTTTGCCTGAAAGTAGTTGGTTCCTTATTGCATAATGGGGTCCAATTGACCTAAGTATATATTTTTTTTTTGGAAAACTTAATTTTTTCAAATACCGGTCGTTAAAATCTTTACATTTATAAATTGAATGTTTGCTTTTGTAAAATGCGCAAATATTGCTACTAACAAGAAGATTAAAAAAAAAAACGTATTTAGGTATATTGCGGTGGACTGGACCTTCTCAATAAATCGTCCAATCGTCACTATCTTCTACTAGAAAAGACTCAAGGTTTTCCAAAGTTGGCACTTCATGTTCTGAATTTTCTTCTCCCTTGGCGACTGACTGTCACACTGACACTTCAAAGACTGATAGGCCAGGAATATGTTAGGCCAGGAATATGTTAGGCCATGAGTCGTGTCGTTATTGACAAGGGCCTTGATCGCTGTCGGTGCATATCATGATTTGCTGGTCATGGTAAGCCACTGTTCTTCCAGAAGTACAGTGGAAAAATTTTCCAGGGCGTGACAGAATTCCTCTTTCAGAGATTGCCCGAATACGTCGGTGTCGGCCGATCCACCCATCTTGGTGCCATCTTTGTCTGGCTAGATTATTGGCCTGTCCGTTTCCTGGCACTCCGGTATAACCGGGGACCCAAAGTAGTCTCATTGGCAGTGGATAGCCTTTGTAAATCGTTAATCCACTGAAGAAAGAAATCAGCAGCGAACTAACTCTGTATGAGGTGAGGGCCTTGATTGTCGCTTGGCTGTCGGTACATATCGTGATTTGCTGGTCGTGGCAGCCTCTGCTGATATCTCTTACACAGGCGAGTATGGCATAAACTTCTGCCTGAAATACAAAGAGGCGAAATTTGTTAGGGCCTAACGAAGTTCTGCTCTCGGAGATTGCCCGTATACCCCGGCGCCGGCTCATTTACTCATGTTGGAGCCATCTATATTAGATGATCCCAGTCGTGGGGATCAGGCGGTGCCCGATCTGCTGGCTTATGCTGAATCGTATTGTAGGCAAAGAATTGTCACTCGGCATCTCTAGGAGGGGACAATCCTTTACCGTTGATTCCATAACCGAGAATGTCCATACATCCCCTCGATCCGCCATTGTTTGGAGCATGCCTCATGCTCAATGAAAAGGTATAGAGAAGGTAGTCCGATGAGTGTCTCCAACGCCTTAGTAGGTGCCGTCCTCATTGCACTTTCCAGATTACGTAGAATAGAGATGAAAGATATGAACCGAGCCAGTATGAGAGAGAACCAGGTATATTTCATGCACAGCATGTGGGCAGATTTAAAAGATGCGCAAACGTTATTGCGACAGAGAAAGGGCAAGAGAGAGCACACCAGGTGTGCTAACAACTGATTCTGTCATTATAATGTCAGTATTGTCAGTTACCTGATGATGTTTAACCTTGGTTATGAATATGATTTTACATATAATGTAAATATTTATTGTTATCGTACAACACGCATTATCAAGCAACATGTGTACTATGGATTATGAGGATTGGAGTAAAGACATTTCACGTTTCCAAGCATTGAGTTTTGGCAGTGCGAAGTTTTGTATTTCAAAATCATGGACCGAGTTATGTTAGTCTTAAGTGTCATTGTAGCCATCATTATTTCTTATATTTGTATTTTACTAAGGTTGCCCGTTTTACCATAACTAAATGCACAGGAGTATCTTTTTCTAAATTATTATTTTATTACAACAATTTCAGTGATTTATCAACAACTGGGTCGATTTGAGTAATAAAAGTTAATTTAGTGTCAAAAATAATCCCTAGATCTTCCATTTGTTATTTATGTTGATTGTAAATTTTGGCTTTTAAGTTTATACTGATAATCAACTGAATCAGATTTTCTGTAAGCACAAGCAAAAGTTCAGAAAATTTGTTGAAAAGTATTTTATATAATTACTATATTTTACATCTTGATATCGGTCAGTTAAGTAGCTGAAGATCCATTCAACTCTCCAAAACTATATGCTCTCAGGCTCAAAGGCCTTTGAAAGAAGAATCTGTATAAATAACCGACCTAGTATACTGAGGCATTTATGATCAAGTCAGTGCGAATAATCAATAAATAAATAATACAAAACAATCTTTATTTGTCTCAAGAAAATAAGCATTTTACAGACATGTCAGTTTCCTAAACCTACCAACAATGGTTGCAAATTCAAAAATATAAAAATTTGATGCATAATGATCATGACAATTAAAATTACCTCCGATCAAGTAACACAATCTAGATGAGAAATACTCAAATAGAACTGAAGGTAACATCTTTTCATAATGTTATCCCTCAAATCATGACATTATTGCCATGTCGCAATTTTTCAAGGATACAAGAAGCACGTCAGCTAGATTTTGATATCTGTCGGGTATATTCATGGCAACGAAAACCCAAAAATACTGTCTTGGATGAAATATATAGCAATAAGAAGGCAATTCAAACGTTCATTGCAGCTTGTTGGGAGCATGTTAAAAATATAGTATTTCCATTGCCGAACGGAGATTCTTCGTTGTCGATATGGTCTGGTCAGTACGGCAATACTGCATTTGGAATATCAAATGTCAAATATGACATAACAACAACAAAACATCTCTGTTTTTTCGTCTTGGGCTTATTGGAGTGTTTTTTTCGTGAATGAAGGGCAAATTCTGAGTTAATTTGTGTTAAACTATCGTTATTTTTTATTATTAAGCATTGTGAAAAGTGTAAAAGACCATTATTTGAAGCTGGAAATCAAAATATGTCATTTCATAGGTAAGCTACCACTGTCGTAACTATCGAGAAAGGGAAACCGAGTTGGAAAAGAGTACAAAAAATTAAATATTGAAAAACATGTCAATTAGAGCATCGGCTGTTCTCAAAATCATGTGGAGATTATTCCATCATAATTTCAGGTTTCCATTCCATATACGTTTTCCATTATTTCTATTTTATTGAACCTAAATATTTCTGTTAACAACGCACGGCACTGCCGTTGGGGGAAGATGTTCCTTACACACAAATTTAAATGCGTGTGTGGCGAGTCAATCATCTAGGTTGTGTTATTAGGTCGGATAAAATTACACTAAGAATTACGATAGTACAAGAGTTTTTCTTATGTACAATAAACCGAATAAACATATACAATAGCACAGTACACTATTCAGGTTACATGTAAAACACAACCCAAATAACTCATCAGAAATTTCACAAGAATCAAAAAACTCTCAACATAACTTCCTTGTTTTGTGGATGAAAAAGTAGAACCGAACAAGTATCTGATCACTGTTCTTGTTCCCATACGTGACCATTCTGTTAAAAGGTGTACGTTTCTTGTCATTGCTTGAAAATTTCTCCAAATTGAACAAAGCCTTTGGCTGAACTGATTCTTGTAATGTTTTGATTTCTTGATTGAGTTATGTAATTTCGTTCCCTAATATATCTATGAATTTTGAACAGGAGCTTTTACAGGTATCTGATTCCATGTTGTCACTACCCGTTTCATGTCTGAGAAATTTTTTATGTGAGGTCGACTTTTGCAAGAGTAGGCTGCATCTTGATAGTGATATTGTCAATTCTTCTCTAGCTTTTGGTATTCTCTTACGATATCCAATTCATGTTCATTGAAAAATGGTCGGCTGCTTTCATTGTTTCATTTGTGAATACCTGAAGAAAACAATAAAAACATTTTATCGAGAAAAATGGCATTAGTATACAAAGTATAGCTACCTTTTTTGGTGTAGAAGTGAAATTATTCAACTAATCCTCAGCATAATTTTGCTCTTCAGATAAAAAGCATTCACCTTAGTATTGACTTCGCTTCTATTCTCACTTCGGTTAGACCACGACATCGAGACTGTTGAAGGATCCTACAACAATAATACACTATTATTAAAACATTCCAGATCATAAAATGACTAAGGCTTTCACTACACTTGCTTAATGTTCTATATGGCTTTGGGGTATTCGGTCATATATCCATTATTATTAGCTCTTACCGTTTCGCCAATATGAGCGATTGGTACTCTAGATCTTATGTCATGATTGATGAATTTGAGATCTAGAGTACCAGCCCAGTGTTAGTATAGTATTAACACTTTTAACTTCTGCAGAAGCCAACCGCTCAAGAGCCAAAAATAGATACACAACCAAATACTCCAAAGACATATGGAACATTCCAGATCATTTCAAATAAATACCGTGGATCTTGAAAGTTTAGTGCTCCTAGAAAGAGTTTCAACTGCTTCTTGATATGGAACATGTTCCATTTGCACGTATGTGTTAATGGCAGTCTAAAAAATATTATTTATTTGAAATCATTTTAACCAGAGCAAAGATCTAATATTACCGTAGATGATGCAGTTGGCTAATCTTGTGTGTCGCTGCAAGGAGGCTCTAATCATGAAGTATTCGGGATAGCACATGTCTTCAATTTTCTAATATTGCCCCCTATAATAAAATCGTCATTTGTGAAGTGTTGCGAACAAACCTATAACAAAAGTGGTTTCATTGATTAATTATGGATAGATAGATGAATGTACACTTTTATTTACGCATGATTTTGCGTCCCAGTTTCTTTTTTCAAGCCCACTCGCCATCAACCATTTTTTCCGCATTATGGTTACTTGTTTAGGGAAGCAATGAAATGAGATCCCACTGGTGAGGCATACTTATAAATCTTATTTTCAAAAACTCAATAAACAAATAAAAATAGAATCCAACGTGTCATAACGTTGACTGCGGAAGAAAATGTCATCTGCCAATTGTCATATTGTTAATTATTCAAGGCGGGAAATTTTGTCGACCAATAAAATTCATTCTTAGCCCACAAGTGATGCGCGCAACTTTCACCTGCACAGGTAATTCTGGAAAGGTCTATGGGTCTTCGATTTACCGGATACTGTACCTTGCCACCATACGATGGCTCCGTACGTAATCATTGGGCGAATGAGAGTCGTGCAGATCCAGTATAGAATCTTGGGGCTGAGCCCCCACGTACTACCAAATGCCCTTCTGGATGCCCAGAAAGCAGCTGTGGCTTTGCGAATTTCATGTTCGATATTCTCGTTCCATGTTAGCTTGAGTAATTGAAATTATGAATGTAGGATAGAGAAAATAATAATGAATTTAGTTAGTTTACTTGATAAAAATCATAGTGGAAATTAGACAAAAGTTATTATTATTTTCTCTATATTCAACATGAATTTCCATAAAATGAATAGTTCATTAACTGAAAAAAAATTAAATCATTTTGGGTTGGGTTTAACATAGTGAAAGCCCAGATAAAAATTGTTATTCCGAAAATATTAGCAATTTCCATGTACATGAATCGTTCAACCTCGTATGTTCGATTCTACTTAATTTCCCTGAGTAAGAACCCATCTGTTACGAAATAATTCATATATACAGATTTATTTGTTATGCATAATTAAAAGCCGTAGTGGTAATAATCGATGCAAGTTGAAATTGTGAAGTATTAGTCGATTTTTCAAACAGTGTATTCTGATCCACGAAATGAGATTTACTTATAGCAGAAAAAGTATATTATGTCTAGAGCCAATGACAAAACTGGCCGAATTTTTTTGTATTCTTCCACTATATAACTTTGAAACCCGATCACTTTCTCAGAGGAAAATGGGTTTATACGTCAAACTGTTGAAGATATTAACAATTTCTGCAGGTTCCATGTACTCATATTATTGTATATATCAGAACGCAAAAAAATTCTATAACGAAAGACAGTCAATTTTGACCTATATGAGTATATCAACCTATTTCATGGGCTTTTTGTCGTTCTTACTGGCAACATTTGGATCGTTCTCGACAAGAGCAAGGTATTGGGAAGAACTGATAAATAAATTCGAGTGTTTGGAGGCTCCTGAGAATCTGAATACTAAAAAAATGTCAGACACGACTATCTTAGGCAATGGAAACTATATTTTCATTATTTGCACTTTTCTGTTCAGCCTCATAATGTATCTGATATTTACACGGGATGGCTTGGACTTTTGGAAAAATTTGCAATACTTCGGATTTGCTTGTTCCCTGAATTATGTGGAACTCCTTCAAGTCAATATCCTCTCTAACTTATTCATCTGTATCAAACATAAATATAGAGATATAGATGATTTATTGATGAGAACCGATACTGACATCCGCAACATCATGAAAAGGATACGGAAAGTTGAGAAACTTTACTTGGTCATGGACCGAGTCATCGAACTGGTAAACATGTTATTTGGTTGGATTTTTCTGAGTATGATAATGCACATGAGTTTATTGGTGCTTCTGAATCTGATTACACCAGTTGTCAATTACTATTCATCAATCTGGTTGAAAGTACCTCCGAAAATTGATTTGACAGACATTATGCTGGGAATATATTCAATGGTGAGTAAATAAATCAATTTTTTGTGAATAAGTGTGCAGTTCAAAAAATTAAAATATCAATACCTGTAGGTACTTAACTCCCACCCGGCAATGTGCTGTAGGTTTTTGTACAGCTGAAAAGTGAATACACCACCAAAAACATCAGTAAGTCGCCCCGGAGCGCCACGGCAAATAATAATAATAGCCGTCCTCTACCCGCACAGGCTATGCCTTTGGGTACACTCTATGAGTGTTTATGGTTATTATTATTACCTCTTGAGCTACTTCCACATTTTCACACCTCCCTCGTATATAAAAGGAGATCATTTGAATTTGAATTTATAGATATAGTGCCTCTTGAGTTTAGGAAGATGCAGACATTTTGATGAGTAATATTGTTTTCTGAGAAATTTGAAATTCGCACGTTTCCGACGATAGTGCGTGAAATAGTTTTTTATATGCATATGGGGAAGTAGTTGTTTTCTGTCAGATATTTGCCCCATTTTTACACTTTGTGGAAATGTGTGGAGAAAAGGGTATTTTCGTCCGAAGTCGAAATTCTTTGTTTTCAAAAATTGATAGTTACAGATGACACCATGTATATTTTAATGAATCGAGCACTGAGATTTGGGGTTTTCAGAAACAAAATGTAGTTTTGAGTTAAAAAAAAATCGGTAAATTTTTTCCAATTTTTCACTTTTCAATTGAAACGAGAAGAAATATTACAGTCATCTCCACAACTTTTCAATTTGTTGAAGAGAGCCGTAAAAAACGGATATACGAATATAATAATGTTGCTTAATATATTTTTTTTAATAATTTTGTTCTCAAGAAAATATTAGGGTGTGGCTGCTCACTGTATATATTCAAAGAAATAAATACATCATCTCTGCACTCTATGGACAGTCTCCACGAAAAATATTAATTTTTCATTTCCATTAGCTGTTGGGCACAACACGTTGATCTGAAGACAAACTCTATTACAGGTACTACCTTCTGAAACATTCAAATCAGGATGTCCAATAGTTTCTCGTCTAACACTGCCTCTTCTTGTATTTAGTTGAGAATCCGAATTAGAAAGACCTCCACGCATCTGTTTAATGGATGAAAAGTATTTTATGTCAAATTTATAGTATGATAAAAAATATATCGCGAGTGGGTTGGCTAACAAATACCTGGCCAGACTATTCAATTGATTATAGTCCGGCAAGAATTTTTTTAGCCAACCCACTCGCGATATATTTTTTAACATACTAGGTATATTTATTTTGATATAAAATATTTTTCATTCATCAAACAAATGAGTGAAGGTCGTTTCTAATTTGGATCTTAGTACTAACTATGCCGAATATTATGTCACAAAATGAATGCAACAATTCGCTCAGTTTGCTAATGCCATAGGTAATTATCAACTCAAACTCAACACTCACCCAAAATCAACACAAAAATTACAAAATACGCAACTCTCCGCACTAATAAGATTTAGACAAACTGAACAGAAACCCAAAAACACCAATATTCTCGAAAATTTCTGTGAAAGGTAGATGTAAAAACAACACTTCTTGTCGGGTTCCCTTAAGGCCAATTCAGATACATGCGTGCCCATGCAGGGTTTTTGAAGCACGGACGGTTTAAAAGCCCTTTAATCACGTTTCTATCACAAGAAAATATTTTATTTGGTTTTGTAATAATTTTGTCAATGCTGGAGTACTGTTATTTGAATTTTTCGAGTTGTGTCGATGAAGTCATGTTTAGTAAGACATGAATCGCACAATATATAAATCATATGGGAAACTGGCTGAAATTGTATTATGTTGGAGTAGCATGGGTCGTGAGAAAAATTTGTAAGTTTAAATGATTTGTATGTGTCGTTAATAAGATATAAGCAGTCAAAGTTCGTAAAAACGTCGTAGTTGGTCGAAATAAGACAAATTGAGTTTGAAACTGTATTTATCGGAACTCGTTAACATGTCCAATAATCTCATTGATGATAGAATATCAGGGTCTATACGAGGCATAGTCAAAAAGTTCGTTTTTCGGATTTATTTTAGCACTATTCTAGATCAAACAAGTCATATTATGTTAAGACGTCATAGTTTCAGTCTATTCTAATAGATATAATGAAAACAATTGACAGGTCGTTTATAACTACAAAAAAATAATTCATTGGTTTTCATGATTAAACAGAAGATGAAGTAACTTTGTGATGAATTCAGTCGTTCAGTATTGATTTTCATTTAGATACAGGGTGTGTTAACTTTTTTTAGGTAGTTCATAATGTTTTTAAAGAATATCTCATACCATTTTGAAAATGTCGGCTATTATCTACAGAAGACTTTTGAACTTTGTATGTTGCGTTTCTAAGATATGCAATTATTAAAGTTCACGGTAGGTTACGATATGTGAGGATGTTACTATCGATTGAACAAAACTTCAGGAAATGTTTCGATAAATCAAATTAAATAACTTTTCGAAATTAATTAGTTGATACTAAAAACAACCCAAACTAGAGATCAACAACCCCATAAATAAACGCAAACTTAATAACAAATCATTATTAATGACTTTAAACGTAAAAAGTCAGTGGATATTATGTTAATGTTACAGTACTACTCAAAATAATCGGGTAATGTTATCTATAACAGTATAAAAAATTATGGAAATTTGAAAAAACAATAAAAAAATTATAATTGGACATGAATGAGTTTCGATAAATATATTTTCAACCAAAATTTGTATTATTTCGACCAAAAAACAGTTTTTTCTATGTCCATTCCACACAACTACGGGGTTTTCACGAACTATGACGGCTTATATCTCAGAAACAACAGATACAAAATCATTTGAACCTACATATTTTTCCTACGACCCATGCCACTACAACATAATACAATTTCAGCCAATTTGACCGAGAGCCAATTTCCCATATGATTTCCTGTGGGTATCTTTGTGAATAAAAATGATTGACTAATGGGTTTTTCAATTCTGAAAGAATAACAAATAAATAGCATCCCCATTTGGGCCTTTTTTTTAATCAAAAAATACCCAAACACTGAAACTTTGTCAATTTCAATCGGTGAGTAGTTTGTCGAAAATGTAAGCATAAGTTTTTATATCTACTTTTGTAACTTCGAAGGTATAAAAATAAACGCCCCGTTGAGAAATCGTTTTCATAATAACTTTATTACATGCTAGTCTAATCATTCCGGGAGCAAACCCCTTGATTACCTTCCGTGCCCCGTATAAAACATTCCAAAATTGCTACTGTTATGAATCGATCAGGCCTATCGTAAAAAACTCGGTAAAACCTTCTTCATTTTCTTGAGTGGTAGGCCATTTGTTACAACATAACTCCTATATTAGGATAAACCATTTGTTATATCTAATGGGGTTTTGTGATTTTCTAGCTAAGTGAACTGTTAAAACATTAGTACGCATTTCTCAGAACCGTATACTGAACAAAATGAGATTATCCTATAGTAGAAAAAGTATATTATCTTTAGAGCCAATGACGAAACTTGCTGCGTTGTTTGGCATCCTTCCAAACTACAGCTTTAAAACTCGATCTCTCTCTCAGAGGAAATTGAACATATTCTTGAGATTCGTAATGATAGCAACAATTTTGGCAGGTGCTCTGTATACATTACGAACTATATATGCCAACGCAGGAAGTTTGTACAGACACAGACATTCAATCTTGTCATGCTTGAATATAGCAACATATTCTGTTGGAGTGATATCATTCTTAATAGCAGCGTTCTGGCCTATTTCGACAAAAGCAAAGTATTGGGGAGAACTGATCAAGAATTTTGAAATTTTAGAGAACTTTGAGAATCTAAACTCAAAGAATCTGACCGAAAAGTCTTTTTTAAGCAATGGAAATTGCATATTTATTTTCTCTAGCCTCATATTCGGCACCATCATCTACTTGATGTTCATACTTGACGGACAAGATTTCATCACGAATTTACATTACTTTGGAATTGCCTCATTCCTGCTATATGTGGAGCTCCTTCAGGTTAATATCCTATCTAATTTATTCATCTGTATCAAACAAAAATATAGAGATATAAGCTACATATTGATGGGAACTGATACTAACACTTCCAACGTCATGGAAAGAATTCGGAAAGCAGTGAAACTCTACTTAGTCATGGACCGGATAATAGAGTTGGTGAACAAGATGTTTGGATGGATTCTTCTTGCTATGCTTTTCCACATCAGCTTGGTAGTACTTGTGACTCTAACTGCACCAGTCGCCAGTTACTATGCTCCAAAAATCACAATCGTACGTTCTCAGAGGGCGCAGTGGGCAAATGTTATATATGAATTGTATTCTTTAGTGAGTATACATCGAGTACATTGTTGTAGGCACCTTTTTTACTAGTATATTAAAAATTGTTAAAATTATTAAAATTGCTGCACTTCCTTAAGAGTACAATCCTCAAAAGTCTTCGAAAGACTTGTCCGAGCTAGGGAAGACGCAGCCCTTACCTTTTAACGTGTGATGCCATGCACGTAGTTAGTTTACTACTCTAATTGTGTACAATTTTTGTATACTCCTTTAATTTAAATTTTCACGTAGAAGTTAATAATCTCTATTCTCACATCATTTAATAAGATTTTTTCATTTCTAAAACATCAGAGAATAACTAATTGATAGTTATTTATGTATGAAGTGAGTAAAGCGATACTTCTTTTCACAAAAAACACTACTCACGAATTTCATATAATATATTTTTTTCTACAACTGTCAAAAAAGACAACCCATTCAGATTTTTCTTTCAAATGTGAAATGAATTTTGTAGATTTGTTGAATCTGATATTAGGTTAGGTTAGGTTTGAACGTGTGTGGGCCCTATATCAGGCCCTCCACTGCGGCCAATGGCCTATTGTGGCTCACCCTATGGTTTTCTCCCAGTATTTCCAATCTCTTAACGAAATTAAGGAGTGTATTGGGAGAACAATTTACCAGGTTCTCTGGCGTTACTGTTGTATTGCCAAATGTTGAGAAGCTGTTTCTGGCCGCTGCGGGGCATGTACATAAAATGTGTTTAGCCGTTTTATCCTCCTCCATGCATGTGGTGTTTGAGTTTGCAGTGACCAGTGAGCAAACGTACTATAACTCTGAGATGTGCTCTACTGAGTTCTAGCAGTTTGTCGGAGTCCTGTTTTTTCCTTGTGTAAGCAATAAATGCTTTGGAATGGGCTCGGCCCGGTAGACTACTCCAATTATCGAGTCTTTTATTGTCTGCCCAGGATGTTATAACATTCTTGGCAGAGCTATGTGCTATACCGATTACAGGTTCTGGCCCAGTGAATGTTAATTCGCCCCCCCTTTTGCTAGGGCGTCCGCTATTTCGTTCCCATCTAGGCCGGTGTGACCTGGAATCCAGACTATAACATTGTTGCGTTGTGCCAGTAGGTTTCTCTGCAGCGCTTTCAGTGCTGCTTGACTATCTGAAGATATTTTTATTGTTTACCTGCCTGGAATACCTTAGTTAATTTGCCCATACTGAATGAGCGTTTCACTACTGGGTTCATCCCGTATATTCCGGCTCCGACGCCTTCCAGAGTTTTGGAACCATCGGTAAACCAACGTTCATTTGCCCTACATAGGTCAGTTTCATTCCGAACCCAGCCTTCCCTTTCAGGGAAGACCACAGTACAGGGCGTGTGACGGTTGATAGTTTTGGGCATGATGTCTGAGGGAATAACTAGAATGTTGTGACCACTGCCTGCGGTAAACTAATGGCCGCTTGTGGAGTCTGTATGTTGCCCATCTTGCCTCTCTCTCCAGAAATATGTGAATTGCCCCAGTAATCGCCAGACACGTTTGTCTCTGTAGTCCGTTCAGTTTAGCCTGGGCCATTTTTATAGACTACAGAACCATACGTGATTATTGGTCGTATGACGATCACGTGCAGCCAGTATAATTGTTTTGGTGGCATGCTCCATATATTGCCACATATTCTGCGGCGTGTCCATAACGATAGGCTAGCCTTTCGGATAGTCTTTTCCAGATACAAGTTCCAATTCAGCTTTTCATCTAGAGTTATTCCCAGATATTATGCTTCACTCGCAAAAGGAATTGTTACACTATTGATGGAAGGAGGTATTGAATGTTCCAGCCTCCTTTTTGAACATTCTGTGAGGGGTTAATGGACATTTTCTCCCACTCACATCATTTATATATGGTGTCCAATATATCCTGAAGGGCGTAGGAGATCGTCTCTTCTGATTTATCGCGTATTACTAGGACCAGATCGTCAGCAAATGCTTGGAGAATGGCCAGCAGATCATCCACCAGTAGTGACCCTAGCAGAGGGGAGAGAACCACCCAGTAGAGCAGCCCCTGGCTGGTTTGAAGCTGACACTTTCCCTCTGTTATAAAGCATAGTTCTTATCCAATCACACAGTATTGGTTCAATTCCTCTAGAGACAGTGGCCTCATATAGGGAGTGAGGTAGTGCATTGTTAAATGCTCCTTCTATGTCAAGGAATGCGGCGACTGCTACCTCCTGGTGTTCTAGGGCGTCGCTTATTCCTGAGACAAGGTTGTTGAGGGTGAGTTCTGTTGATTTCCCAGCCTGGTAGGCATACTGGTGAACATTGAGTGGGTGCTTTGTTAATACACCACACCTCATGTGCCCGTCCAGTATTTTCTCCATGCTTTTCAACAGAACAGATTTTGGGTGTGGGTCAGTCCGACCCAATCTGATATTATTAACTTTCACTCAACTTTCAAATAACCAGTCCATTGAGAAAAACTTTTTTTTCTCATTGGTTAGGTGGTTACTTGATGAAGGTCTATATAAACTGCACAAACTACACGGAAAATGATTCGATCTTCACAAACTTTATTTCAAATATCACATGATTCGCTAACACAGTTGTTAACATTGTTAAAATTATTATATCCGTCAAAAGCTGCACTTTTACGAGCAACCCTCATAAGTCAGAGACTTGTGCGAGCTAGGAAAGTCGTAGCACTCACCTTTTAACGTGTGATGCCATGCACAAAACTAGGAATCGCACGTTAAAAGGTAAGACCTCGTTAATCCTTAGCTCGCACAAGTTTCGACTTCTGAGGGCTGTCGTTCGTAGGGGGATGACAGCTGGTTAAAGGAAAAACAACAAAATCCAGTAACCGTGAAGGGAGTCGAATCCACGCCTCTGTAATTAAAAGGCAAGCGCTCTACCGTTACGACCACCACGGCCCAGTAGCTTCCTAATCCAAATATTTATATACCCTTTCCAATTATCAATAACGACCCTCTACTTTCCGAAAACCATTACTTATAACTATCAAGATTAGGTAAAACCCTATAAATTAATATGACATCAAAGTTCAAGATTAAAATTCTAATTACTTTTTAATTCCAAGAAAGAAATTTAACAAAAGTGAATTATTTAAATCGAATTGGTCGGTAAGTCATATATTTTAAATTTTATTTATTTCTAATGATTCCAAATCCTCCATTTTCTGTATGTAAAATTTTTAATTCTTCATCAAAAGTATGGTTCGTTTCTGAAAGATGATTTGAATATGTTGATTGAACAAGAACAAGAAAACCATTCTAGACATAACTCGTATGATGTTCATGAGTACGATTTCTGGATGTTCTACGAGTTTGAACAATATATGGTGACACGTCAGAATAATATTAATTTGTAAAAATAACACAACAAAATATCATTTCACTAAATCAACATAGGAAAGAATAACATTTAAATGAAATAACATTATTAATGAATAACATTAGGAGAAAATATCACTTTTAAAATTATTATCGGAAAGAAATACTAATGATGTGGAACCCCCCGAAAAAAATAACCCTGTATGCGATAACAATGGTCAGTACACAAAAAGTAATGAAATTTCAAAAGTGTCATGTTAAAGGAACTAGACCATATTTGATTCATTGGACAATACAGAGGGGTGGAACAACAGATTTTCCAGCCTTGCAAAAAGGCGAATCTGTCACCAAGTTGGTTCGTTCAGGAACAATCGAGTCATAAAAATATAAAAAATCTTCTTGTTTGGTCGTCGACGATGAACATTCGACAGGATAGGTTGAACCTTAAATGAAGGAAATGAATGAATGAAAATGAATCAAATATGGTCTAGTTTCTTTAACATGACATTATTATACTATGATATATTTTTTTAATGTTATTTTTGTATGTGTTATTTATGTATGTGATATTCTGACGTGATATTTTGTATCTATGATATTCGGACGTGGAACCCAATATATACCTTATGGAGAGTTCCACAATTTAATTTATGTAGCACTGATTTATCGAATTTAGAAGTTCTGTCATTATTACTTTTGATTAACTTTACCAACGTTTTATCTAGGTCAATGTTGTTCAACCCCATAGGGATAGATGTTACCCTTTTAGAATCTCGAATAGGAAGGGAGGGTCAAGTGGCACATCTTTTTGATAGGCATTCATTTCTATTTTCAATGGTAATACCGTGATTTATTATTTATGATTAGTAGGTTTCCAAAAAATAGCGTTCTAAACTTACAGAATTAATCACAGAACTTGCCTGCACTGAGATGCATGGTTTTCTGGTTAATATTTGAAAAAACCATTGAATTGTGTCTTCTATTAGTAGAGCTGGTTGGATGATTATGTCGTACCGTTCCAACCCTTGATCAGGTGCAACATTAGCCATTAGCTCCAAAAATATTACATCAAAAGTTATCCAATAGTAAAATGTAGATGGTAGTTTAGTTGCGTTTATTGAATGCTGGATTTTTACATTCACCACTAGCCTTTCTTTTTTACTACTTCTTCTGTAAAAACTCCTGTTTTCAAGCAACAAATTTTGTGCAAATTTTAACGATGTGGTAGTATTATTAATAAAGTTTTACTCGTTGGGCTGTTTAGTGATGACTTTTGTAAGTGTATAAAAGTGTGAAAATGGTTCACATTCTTCAAGAAAGAATTGAAATCATTTAAATTTATGGAGAGGATGGAAGTGCGCATGAAGGGTTGCATCTTTTTTGAATGAAGGAAATCCATAGGATGGTTTTACGAAATTGGTACGGTGGAAAATACAAAAAGAAATAACCTCAAAGTACTAAATAAAGAAGATCAAATTGAAGTTTTGGGAACATTTGCTGCAGAGCCCACGAGCTCCTTACGATGAGTAGTAGAACAGAAGAGGATGTCACGCGAGACTGTAAGAAAAGCACTGAAAATGCATTAGTTTCATCCATATGAAAAACATATTCTTCAAAAGCTTCATGAGGATAATAATGATGGAAGAATAGGATAATAATTGATATGTCCCATCGAGTCAATGCTATCCCTAATCTTTTGTCAAACATCTGTTTCAGCGATGAATGGCAATATATATTGTCGCTATTAGAGTTACGAAAACCCGCATATTCTTCGTGAAGGACATACACAACACCCACAAAAAGTTAATGTTTGGGCTGGTATTCTTGGAAATGCCATTATGTGTCCTATGTCTTGAAGAAAACTTGACTGAAAATATGTACCTTGATACACTTGGAGAGACTATCGATCCTCTAAAACTAAAATTAATGCAAAAGGTAAAGTACTTTCGCAGGACGATCTGTTACATTTCTAGCAGAACGGTGCTCCACCTCAGTGTTTTCTTCCTGTCGGACAGTGGTTAAACGAGATATTCCCCGGTAGATGGATTGGCAGAAGGGAAGCAGTTGAATGGCCTCCGAGATCACCGGATTTAACTCCCTTAGATTTATTTCTTTGGGGAAATCTTATATCCGTTTTTCATAAAATACAACCTGGTCATATGATGAACTTGAAAGATGAGCAGCATGACAAAATTAACAACATTTTGAACAAGTTATAAGGTAGGCCTAAGTAAATCCTGTTTGAAATATATTTCTCACAAAATAACAACAGTATTTCTTGTTGAAGGAAAATAACCAACCAAAAAAAATCACTTCTAAATAGATTTATTCGTGTTATTCAAGGGTTGGAACAGTGTCACCTAAAAATTTCAATGGAAAGTTGATTTGATACAATGTCTGTACGTCTGTAAGAATAGAACGCAATTTTTTGGAAACTGATGCTCATTAAAAAATAATAAGTCAGGGTACGCCTTCAAAAATAACGTGCCACTCTAACCCCCCTTCCTATATAAGTTTCTAAGGGTAACATGTACCCCTCCTAGGAGGGAGGGTTGAATCACGAACGCTAAAAATACTCATTATCCCTTTGAAAATGAAAATGACGTGTATTCTCGGTTTTTCACATTACTTGCTGAAAGGAACATAGTAAGGGTGGAAAGTTTTCAAATTAAAACCTTGAAGACAGTAGGAAAGTTTATCAAAAATAATAAAGACAGAACTTTGAAATTCGAGACATCAGGGGTACGTAAATTCCAACTTGCCCTATGCCGTATACAGTGTGACCCACTTGAAAGCGGGACACCTTCCTAAAATTTGCATCTTTTTTCCGATTTCGAAGAACTTTTTTTTTAATTGTAGAGCTCAAAAAACTGTAATTTGGGACAGAATATCATTTTCTTTTTACAAAAACCAAGGCCTGCTGCGTATATTTTTAAAGGTGAAAATTCAAGAAATCGTATTAGCGATTTTTTTAGAGAATATTTCAAATCACCATTGGATTGGGCACCCTGTCAAATGGTAGGGCACCAAATTTCATCAAAAAATTTTCAATAATAATAATTCTGTGGTCGAATCAAAGAAGATTTTATTATGAATTAATTCAAGTATCTAATGGACTGAAAAGTTATCGAGTATCTATGTGGCAAATTAAATAAACGAATGAACATATTCATGCTGAACAATCAACCATGGAACAAATTAAACAATTGAAAAATAATATTAAACAAATTATTGTAGACAGAAACAGGAATGAACGTTCATCAAATTTTCGTTGTTTCAACCAATCCGCCATTCATTGCAATGCACTTGTCATATCTTCTATTAATATTCAACATAACTTTTCTCAGTTGTTCTGTTGTAATTTCTGCACAAGCTGCAGATATTCTGATGCGAAGTTCTTCTACTGACTGCGGTCTGAACTTGTAAACTTTTTGATTTACAATACCTCAAAGAAAAAATCTAGGGGTGTCAGGTCCGGTGATCTTGGCGGCCACTCAATGTAAGAAATATTTCGACTAATCCATCGATTTCCATAACTGTTATTCAGCCATTCTCTTACAATAACTGCATTATGTACAGTGGACCCATCTAATTGAAACTTCAAATTCAGGCGATCCTGGACTGGTAAGTTATGTATTGCGTCAAAAATCTCATTTCTCAAAAAGTCTAAAAATACGTTTCCATTCAGATTACTTTCAAAGAAAAATGGACCGATAATTTTATTATGGACTATTCCACACCACACATTTATTTCATGGGAATATTATCTTTTTGCGTTCATAATCCAATTAGGATTATCCACTGACCAGTGTCTACCTTGAATTTTGGGACGAGACTACTCCATTTGTAGTGAACGTAGCTTCATCACTAAACAAAATTTTTTTGAAGAAGTTTATATCATTCAAATATTCTCCTTGAGCCCACAAACAGAATTCTAACCTTCTTTCTTCATCTCCCGGTTCCAGAGTGTGTAACATTTTTGGCTTGAATGGTTTAATTTAATTTTTTTCAAGGCATCTTCTGATATTTTCTCTGGGGATATTTAAGTTCAAACTAGCCATTCGCAAGCTTGAATGAGGATTATTACGAAAATATTGCAATATTCGCACACCATTTCTATTCTCACGATGTGAATTGTTTCTGTTTTTGAGCATATGCCTCGATACACAACCTGTTTCGTTAAAAACAGAATTTATAAGGTTCACCGTACTGCTGCTCACTGGAAGTTTATCAGGATGTCTGTTATGAAATTCTCTGGCAGCTTCTCTTGCCGAAATAGCATTATCTCCGACAAGGCGCACAAGTTCAATTTTATCTCGCACACTTAATTCTCCCATGATAGATCACTAATTTCTACTGCTTTACTAACTAGTTTTCTTGATTATCGGGCATAATTTGACAATATTGTTTCAATACAGTTTTTGACAACAGCATTAATAATCAACAATAGTCTTTTGTTTCCAGTGACAAATGCGTGATTTGTGTATTTCACGGCCAACTCACCAAGATTTAAAAACCATTTAAGAGGTGTGCAGTTAAGATTCTATCATGATACAATGTGAATGTTGATTCGGCCACAGAATTATTAATATTGAATGTTTTTTGATGAAATTTGGTACCCCACCATTTGAGAGGGTGCCCAATCCAATGGTGATTTGGAATATTCTTTAAAAAAATCGCTAATACGATTTCTTGAATAGTAACCTTCAAAAATATACGCAGCAGGCCTTGGTTTTTGTAAAAATAAAATAATATTATGTCCCAAAGTACAGTTTTTTAAGCTCTACAATTCAAAAAAAAGTTCTCTTCGAAATCGGAGAAAAGATGCAAATTTTAGGAAGGTGTCCCGCTTTCAAGTGGGTCACACTGTATATTGGTCAAACTGGTAGAAAATGCAGAAATCGCACTCATGAACATCACAATTATGTGAACAAGAAAACCAGTTTCCTTTATTCAAATCATCTTTTAGAAGTAAACCATACCTTCGATGAAGGATTCAAAATTTTACAAATTAATAGAAAATGAAGGATCGAAGCTTAATTAACCATTGGAATCAATAAACTTAAAAATTCAAACATATTACTTAACAATCAACTTGATTTGAATAATCCACTTTTGTTGAATTAATTTTCTTGGAATTAGAATTTTAATCTTGATCTCCGATGTCATTATATCATGGTGGATAATAACTACTCTTGTTAGTTACGAGTATTATTATTATATTATTAGGTAGTTATTATAAATGATTAAAAAGGGTATATAAATATTTGGATAAGGCATTATAGCATTATTGTCGTTACCTGCGAATCCATAGACTATGAGCAAAGACCAAATATTAATAACTTTTTTATCTAAGAAACTTGGGCGTTTTTCTGGAAAGTAAGATGTCGAATTCAAATGATTATTAGGTTGCTGAAAAGGCTTCCAAAAAAATCTTCAAAATGAGGTATCGCTCATCCCCTGTATGCCATTCAAAATTCTCGAGTAGATGGTGCTGGAGGCGGGAGAGGGGCGGACAACTGCACATTTCCTTGCAAAGAAAATGTATTCCTCGAAAACAAAAGCGATCTGTTTTGAAAAACTTGTCTTAGAGGTAGTGGATTTTCTTAAGGGCTATGACTATACCGTCGCAGAGGACAAATTCACGTGTCGGCAGTGAGTGTGAGTGAGAGATATATTCAACGTCATAGCTCTTGAGAGAATCCACTACCACTAACACGTATTTTCTGAAATATCCCCCTGAAATGGAAACTCTGTGTATGATTTGGAAAAGGAAGGATATATTTATATCAATATAGAATGATAAAATAAGATTAATTGTCCGACAACGCGTCCAATATCGCTAACAGCGTTGACTACTTTATAAGTGCAATTAGCTAGTATCTCGTTATGTACTACAAAGGGATTGGACAGTAGTTAATTTTTTTTAATTTTTTTTCTATTCTGTTCCAAAATCGTCAGCTTTTCTGTTCAGTTATTTGCATTTTTTTGGATATGGTGAATGATGGTTGAGCTATGTCTTGTTGATAGCCTGGATGGTTTATCTATATGGAGGGAAAACCCCACTCATCTACTGTACACATATAGTGATGTCCTTACTATAATTTTTGAGAACACTGATATGCCCGAGAAAATTTAAATGTTTTTAATTGGAGGATAAAAAAAATCGAAACGTTATAATCGAACAGATGCAAAATTATTAATAACCATAATACGTAACTGAATAAATTAATAAAACTATATTTTTAAAAGTCAATGCTTTCAAAAATATATAGATGGTTGACATTAAATCAACTAATCAATATACTGACAATTTCGTTTTAGTTTCAGATTATCGTTATCATCGTCATGATATTCTGCATCGATGCAGCTACGACAGAACCACAGGAACTCATCAATTATTGCATGAACCTCGAGAGTAGGTTTCCTCGAAGATACGAGCAGAATAGAAGAATCCGTATGGCAATCGACAGACTGAAATATTTATCGCCCAAATTTACTGCTGCTAATTTTTTCCAGATAACAAGATCGACTCTTCTTTCTATTATAAGTGTCATCACTACATATTTTATTGTAGTGGTACAACTTCACAGAACGTAGTTGTTTTGTTGCGATAATTTAGTTTGAATTAGATATTTTTGAATCACCAGTGCATGTAGAATTCAAATTTTTGTGTTTTAAACGACCTCACCCTGTCATATGATTGGTTTCATTACATATGGTTCATCATTGACCTACGAAAGCTTCCAGGGCAAAAAGTTTTCAATATTTTCCTAACTTTAAATTAGAGAATTCTGACTTTAGACAAGGAAGTTTCATCTCAGAAATTCCGACTTCAGAATTAAAAGTCGAATATTCCGAGTTCAAAGCTGTGATTTCCAAGTTCAAAGTCGGAATTTTTGAGTTTGAAGTCGGAGTTTTCAAGTTTAGAGTCGAAATTTCCGATTTAAAAAAATGAAACTTTGTGGTCCTTAAACAATTTTGTATTATTTATCATTGTCCCAATTTACTCTATTCTACACGATCCCACTCACTCATTGATGCATTTTTCATTCAATGAGTGTCGTCAAAGATGTACTGAAATATATTGTTACGATATTTACTAAATAATATGCCGAGCACACTACTAAAATGTTTTCATTAACTTCGCTGGAAACATACATCTACTACACTGACTAATAAAACACTTAGAACTGCTTCAACTAGCTAAATATTACACTTCTTCAGAAACTTCTTAACTTCCTTATAACTTCCTAAGAACTTTCTCTACGAGTGAAGTGTATCGACTTATATGCTCAATTCGACTTTTCGGGATACTTTCGTTCTCTATATTATTCAGTACAGAAAATCATCGAAATAAACAATTCCAGGAACTATACGAGGAAACGCTTACGGCGTCGGCTCATTTGTTATGCAAATGTGTTAAGTTTTGTGGTTTGGCACTCGACAGCAGCGGAGCTAAGGGATTTTTATCAATTTCGTAACATTATACCCTCTCGATGATGATCGTCCCTATCAAACAATGTGTCGTTGTCTCCATTATAACGTTTGTGTCCTTCTACACATTATATTGTACTTACTTTGGAAGTAATGATTCCAAGAGATGTTTAGCTTTGAAAAAAACAGTTTTTATAATATAGGTATTCGACTGCAAAACAAAGTAAACAATACAATACAATACAATATTTATTTCAACCAGTAGATCATTACAATGATATAGGTCATGTCAAAACACATTAAAATCATGGAAATACATGTTTGCACAAATAAAATTAAAATTTAATAAAAAATATTCAATAGTATATAACACTTACATATATATATATATATATATATATATATATATATATATATATATATATATATATATATATATATATATATATATATAAACATGCACACACATATTATACAAACATACATATTATACAAACATTTATGAATATATATAAAAGTTTACCCATAGAAACTTTTCGTCTCAATATAATCAAAAAATTCATCTCTTGAATAAAATCCTTCAGAGGATATAAAGTTTTCAACTTTATTTTTGAAAGTAGTCAAATTTGAACTTAATTTCAACTCAGCTGGAAGGCAATTGTATAATTTAGATCCCATATATATTGGCGACTTTTCGAAAAGTTTTGTTTTGTGTTTTTCTATTTTCAGCAAATTTCCTTTTCTTGTTGGATATTTATGCGACTGAGCATTAGTTTCCAAATTCATTTCATTTTTTTTTATATAAACGATTAGGCTGTAAATAAAGATACTCGGAACAGTTAGAATTCTATATTATATGAAATAAGGTTTGCAGGAGTCTGTTCTCTTCAGGTTGAATAGCAGGCGAATTATTCTTCTCTGGGCAATAAATACTCTTTTGATATCACTACTACCACTCCATAAAATTATATTATATATCAATATTGAATGGATCATTGCATAATATACATCCAGGAGAGATTTTTCATCTAGAATATTTTTGAGTTGAAGTATAGCATAGAAACTACTATTCAACCTTTTGCAGACATAATTAATTTGCTTGTCCCATTTCAATGCAGAGTCAATATATATACCTAAAAATTTAGTATCTTCGGAGGCTCGAGTGGTATCACTATTCACTGTAATTTCTATTGACATATTCTCTACCTTTTTTCCAAAGAAAGTTATCAGTACCGTTTTATCTGCATTGACAATTAATTTATTTTGTTTACACCATGTTATCTTCTTCTTCCGCAATAGAAGTATCGTCCGCGAAAAGTACCATACATTCCGATTTTACATGAAAGGGTAGATCATTTATGAATAGCAGAAATATAAGTGGTCCCAAAACCGAGCCTTGTGGAACTCCAAGGTTGACATCATATATATCTGAATCTGCTTCTGGCATACTAACAATTATTTTTCGGGATGTGAGATATGATATAATCCACGAAAGAATATTTCCTCTGAGGCCTATTGAGTATAGTTTGTCGTATACAATCTTGAGGTCTATTGAGTCAAACGCTTTCGATAAATCGAAGAAAAGTGCTGCAACATATTTTCCGGAGTCCATGTGTTTATGAATATACTCCACGAAGACCGTCGCCGCGGTCTCTGTTGATCTGCCTGGATGGAATCCGTTTTGGCAGTTTGTTGTTACATTATATTTCGTGAGAAATGGAAATAATTTATTATATATGCATTTTTCTATAATTTTGCTTTTAACACAGGGAATAGTAATTGGCCTATAGTTCAATATAGAGAAGTGGTCTTTATTTTTGGGAATTGGCATTACCTTTCCTATCTTGAGATTATCTGGGAAAATATGCATCTGTATTGAAAGATTGATTATAAATGAGAGTGGTCCACAAATGATATTCGCTATAGATTTGACTATTTTTGTTGACAGGCAATAAATGCCTACAGATGTTCTATTTTTAAGTTGACTTATCGACTCTAAAACTTCGTCCGGCGTAATAGAGTGAAAATAGAAAGAATTTACTATATGTTTTCCCGTAGTGCCAATTTCAAAGTTAAAATGTCGTTTTATATTATCAGACACTGTGAATGAGAAATATTTTGCAAAATTATTTGCAATTTCTAGAGAATCTTCTATTGTTTTATTGTCGATGATTATTTTTTTTTGGATAAGAATTTGTACTCCTTCCGGCCTTTTCCCTAACAATTTTCCAAACTTGTCTCTGTTTGTCTTGATAATTTTCCGTATTGTTCACCCTATTCTGATAATGAATTCTTTTGGATTGTTTAATGTCTTTTTTATGTTTTTTTATTTTTTCATGATATTCTTCTTTTAAAAAGGAATTTTGTGTATTTTTCACCAGCCAGAACATATCTTTCAATTGCCTTCCCGCTATTTTTATTTCATTCCTTATCCACGTTTTTTTATTTTCACTATATCCACCAAGTTGTATTCTTTTTATAGGACAATTCCAGTCTAGAGCATGAATAATTATTTGGAAAAAACTGTTATATGCCAGATTTACATCTGTCATACATTCATATACTATATGAAAATCTTCATTTTCAAGAAATTCACAAAGTTGATTCATATTTTCCCCTCGGATTTCACGTTTTGAAATAATTTTCTCATTCGACTCATTTTTATGTAATTTTGAAGCAATATTCAAAGTAAATAACAACCCATGATGGTCACTGATACTGAATGGCTCTATTTTTTCATCAAAGGAAGATAAATCAATATTTGTGGCAAAATAATCAAGTTGAGATATACTAGTTTTTCCTGTATTATCTGTGAACTCTCGAGTTGGTAAACAGTTCTTGTATTTTAGCTGATAGCTATCTAAAAGATCCAAGAAGAGTTTATTATCTTTTTCCCTCTGAGGAATTTGTTTTAAGTTTAGATTATCTATATTAATATCACCACATATTATGATATTTTTATAAGATTTATAACATTCATTTAATATAAGGGACATTCTGTATATGAATGTATCAACATTTCCACTAGTAGATCTATAAATATTAATCAGACAATATTTTTCATTTGCTATTTTGAAGGAGATGGCACATGTTTCAATTTGCATTTCCTCGCAATTTACTTCAAGATCGATTTTTTTGTATGGTACATTTTTTTTGGTGTATATAATTATTCCACCATGTTTGTGATTTCTTCTATTGAAAAAAGTAGCAATATTAAAATTTCTAATGTTCATTGTATTGATATCGTTGTCAGTACACCACGTTTCACTCAAACATAAAATGTCAATTTTTTCTGCCTTTGCTATAACTTCAAGTTGATCAATTTTATTTGGTAATGATTGGACATTGACGTGCAGTATATTAAACTGTTTTGTCTCGGGCCAATTTTTTATTTCGTTTTCATTAGAGTTCTCAGAACTCATATGAGTTGCGAAAGGGCTTACGAAATGTAAATCTTTTCACAACTACATGTTTTGGCCAATACGAGGGATGGTAAATTTCATCCTTCAAATCTAAACTTGCTCCTACCTTGAAAGATTTGAAATGTCCTACTGTATTTAGTTCAGCGACATCGAAATCTACTCCTGGTGATTTCTTTTGTAGGTACATTTTTACTTTCTCAGCTGTTGCTTGCGCTTTGCATCGACCTACATACATCCATAACTTAGGCTCCCCTCCGCTGAAATCATTGTTTTCTCCATCATCTGTTGAATCAGTTCCTACGAGCTATTTAATTATATTTAATTTATTGTTTGGAGTTTTTGTTGACACATCTTTTTTTGTTTGCCTCTTCTTTTTATACATCACCTCTGTGAATGGTTGTTTATCATCAGTTTTTGTTTTATTTTGAGTCGCTTCCAATATCGTATCAGCTGATGAACACGATATGAATGACGTATCCAAATCATTTCCCACTTTATTTAGGAATTCATTTCTCTGCATATTTTCATTTTTATTAGTTAGCAGATTGATTAGATCAATGTTGCTGTCTTTCAGTGTTTGCACTTCCTTCCTCAGATTCAAAATTTCGTCAGTTAGAGTTTTTGCATGTTTTTCCATCTCATGTCGAAACAGTTTCCTCATTTCATCCATCAGATATTTTTGTATTTCTCCACTATTTATTTCACCCATTTTTAGGTCATTTCCACGAGTATTCACCATGTTTTGATGTTTCGTATTTTCGATTATTTTCAATTTATTCTCATGAAACGAAGGACAGTTCCTCACACACCGCACACTAGCTAGAGGCCTACTTGCGACAAACGATACCCCAATGACAGAAAACAATGACGCAATTGATGGTTGGCAAGTTTAGTTGAAATGTAAAACACTGTCGATTTTATGGCTATCTCTCTTCACTGTTTTGAGTTTTAATCGATCATCACAATACTATAATTCTTAGCTTACAAGACAAATGTTAACAAATTTTGATTCGTTCATAGCGGTTGATAGAAAGATGTTCGATAGAGGTTGTGTGATTTCTTCGATCATAAATTGATGACGCATGGGTAAAGATAAAATAATCGAACTGTATGTATCATTGTTTCGTGATAAAAACACTTGTTGTAATGTTTCATCCGAGATTTACATTTTATGTGTATCACTCACGTAACACCCGGTACAATGCAAATATGCGACCTTCGTAATACATAATAATTGCGAGGCATACAATTATTCATTCATAGTGTGTTCAACAAAAGGTAAGGTCCATTTGAGGAATCCCTTTATTATAATTCTTTCAACTCTCAAAGCGGCCACCCTCCTCGATTTTTTCAAATCTTCAAGTTCACATTAAAGAAAATTCCTGAGATATCCAATGGAATTAAAAAGAGCCAATAAAACGTAGTTGGAAATTGGACAAATCTTAGGATTTTTAGATGTTGTAAGTTGCGGCGAATAAATTCTTAGGGAAAGCGTTCAATAGCTTTGATGCTTTTTGAAAGAAAGCACCCCAAGAATGAAATGTTTGATGGGCCCTCAAAAATGGGTTGGGAAGACTGACCTTGCTGATAATAATATGATAATATTTCAGAAATCAACCATAGAAGAACCTCAATTAGAACTACACTTCCTTTCAGGTAAGTCGTTCAATCTATAATATATTATACTCCTCACACCAGAGGCGTAACTACATTTTGGTCTACTGGGATGCGGTTCTTCGTATAATTTAGAATGAACAGAAAAGTCGTTTATCTATGAATATGCATTGTGAACTTTTCAGGAGTATTTCAAGGAGTCGAGCGAGTTTGAAGAGCAAAATTTCTCTTGTCTGGATTGAATATGATGATAATATATGAAAGATCTTGGAAAAATGTCTTAAAGCAAGGTTAAATAGTTACCTCACCAAAAATGATATATTTACTTAAACAGCAATATGGGTTAAGAGAAGGAACCAGCACTAATGATGCTCTGTTCAATCTCATCAACCTTGTAAATATAAGCTTGGAGAAGAATAAAAAACGTCTGGCAATTTTGCTAGATCTGGTAAGGACCTCAGACACTGTACCCCATAGCACACTCCTAGACGTTCTTGAACACTATGGTGTCAGGAGAACAGTGATGAAGGTTTTTAAAAGCTACCTTGAAAACAGAATAAAGGTATTAAAAATCGGAAATGTTGAGTGATTCAATGGTAGTAAAAATTGGTGTACTCCAAGGTACAGTCAAAGGCATTTTGCTTTTCCTTGCCTACATAAACTCTCTATTAGCATCTAACATAGATGAACTGTTTGAATCATACATTCAATGGAATACAGTGAAAAAAAAAAGTTATTTGTGGTATTACTAAAGTTAAATAACAGTTTGATTATAATAAACTCTCTGAAGTTTATGTTAATAAAACTATACGACCACACTTTACATCTCTCCAAATCGGCAATATTGCTGACTCTATAAATGAAACTAGTTTTACCAAATATCTTGGAAAAACGATTGATAACAACCTCGAATGGCATGCACATCTTTACAATGTAACTAAAAAATTAGAAGATTCATATATAAAGTCCACTAACTGTGAAACACACTCAGCAAAGAAAATTTGTTATAATAATAAACACTCGTTGAGTGTACCCAAAGGCATAGCCTGTGCGGGTAGAGGACTGCTATTATTATTATTTGCCGTGGCGCTCCGGGGCGACTTACTGATTTGTTTTTGTGGCGTATTCACTTTTCAGCTGTAGGAAAACACGGAAAACCTACAGCACCACCTCGAGTGGTCGGTGTGCACTCCAAGCTAGCACCAGACGAGATTGGCATCTAGACAACTCACAATACACTTGCTTTCTCCTGTACCTACATCGGGTTCGAACCGACTATCGCTATGTTGGAGTTTCGAACGGCCTGTGCATTAGACCGCTGATCCACCGACCACTCGTAAGGAGCTCGTGGGCTCTGCAGCAAATGTTCCTAAAACGTCGATTTGAGCTTCTTCATTTAGTACTCTGGTGTTATTTCTTATTTTATTTGTCAGTGAATCAGTTTCGTAAAACTTATTCACCAAATCAAGCACATGCCGCCCTTCGTACGCATTTCTTCATAAATTACAATCATTTAAATATTTTCTTGAAGAATGCAATCCATTTTTACACTTTTATACACTTATTAAAATAATCACTAAACAGACCCACAGGCAAAACTGTATCAACAATACTACCACATCGTTCAAATTTGCTAAACAATTTTTCGCCTGAAAACAGAAACTTGTTAAAGCAGAAATAGCAAAAAAGGAAGGCTATCTGTAAAATTTCTGCGATGAGAATTAAAAATTCAGCATTTAATAAACACAGCTTTACTACCATCTACGTACTATCAGACTACTTTTTGATGTAAATTTTTTTAAGCTAATGGCTAATGTTATCCCTAATAAACGATTGGAACGGTCCCACCTAATATTCTAACCTGTTCTGGTCGAACCACACATCTCAGTTTCAATAATTACATAGTTAGTTTAGAACGCCATTTTACGGAAAATGCTCATAAAAAAATAATAAGCCAGGGTACCATTGGAAAAAGAATTGAACGCCAATCAAAATGATGTGCCAATTGAGCCCCCTTCCCATTTAAAATTCTAAGGGTAACATCTACCCCTCCCAGGGGGTTGAACCACGTGGGCTATAAATATTCCCTGAAAGCGTCCCTATTGAAAATAAAATTGATCTGTTTTTTAGATTCTTCATATTGTTTACCGGAAAGAAGATATTGACACCCTGTATATGAATGAATATGTTTAATGAGTTTGATACCAATTCCATTAGGTCTTGCAGAGCAATTATTTTTCAGTTTTGATAGCAAAAGTATTACTTCCCTTTCCCTAACTGGATCCAGAAAAATTGATATATTCTTATATCGTTTTTTGGGTAATGTTGTTTTCTCTATTTCACGTGCCATTTTAATTCCTAGTTCTATATAAAATTTTTTGAATAAATCCACTTCTTCTGTTTTATTTGTCTGTGCTGGAGATTTGTGAGATTATTCATATTTTTTACAGTTACTACTAGGACCATTTAACTTATCTTCATAAAAGTAGTTTATAGTTTTTTTTCAATGCGTGAAGTTTAGTTTTATATTTGTTATAGCTTTCTTCAAGTTCAGGATTGTAATTTTTTATCAACTTCTTTTTCATGTTGTCTCTTTTATTGATGGATACTATTAAAGCAGAAGCTATCCAGAGTTTCAACTTTCTTGTTTTTTTTTATAATATTCACTTCAGTAAATTAGTTAATATTTCTATTCAGTTTTCCAATGAATCTATCATATGTAGTTTGTAAGTTGTTAATTTCTATCACATTTTTCCATTCTCTACTACGAAGTAAATTGTTGAGTTTATTATAGTTATTTTTGTATAAGTATTTTCATTTGTGTCTTCAATTGAATTTAAATGATTTATGAATGATATGTAGATGAATAATGCGATATAATGGAGTCTATTTCAAGTTTATTTTCTAGTTTATTGGTTGCCTTATGAAAATATGATTCATGGTTAATTTTTATGTAGGGGTTACCCTTGTGGGTTTGTTTATATGAGAAATAAAATCATATTAGTTCAGTATATTCAGATATTCAATTGATTTACTCAATTATGTTCTCAGTATGTTTATGTTGATATTTCCCGAATATATTTCTGAGTCTTGGTTTATAACCTGCTGCGAATATTTTTCCAAGTCATCTAAATATTTCTGAGCGCTTGTTGCTGGAGGTCTGTAGTATGCTGTTAGACCTACCTCGTTATTGTGAACTGAATGTTTGATACCAAAGTTTAAGCGCAAAAATGTACTGTTATTTATCTCAATAGTATCAATCTGAGGTGTTATAGTATTTTTTATATACATCACTGTTCCATCGCATTTATTGATACTCGAGTTATTATAATAAGCAGTATAGTTTAGTATATGAAATGATGAATGATGTCTATTATAACAATTCCACTTTCGGTGCGCTCACCTAATTCAGGTTAAACGCTCTGTACCTACATTAAAATTCAACAGGTGGCCACTTTCCTATTCACGAAACTATTCGATTTATCTCATTAGTTGGAAAGTTATCAATAACATATCGGTCACGTTTCGAACGAACACTGACGTTCGATGGGACACTCTGTACCACCAGTTTCGATAAAAACCACCGTGGATGGGTTCCGACCGTCTGCGAATTCCATCGGTGATGCTTGTGTAGTTTAGTTGGCTTTGGGGCAGTTCACGAGTCCACTAACATTGCAGAATTTCAATCCTGCATGCTACTCGCGGTGTCTTAAATTTGTGATTAGCTGTGGGCTACCAGTGGTTGTTATTTGGTGCAACGCAACAGTGCATACCGCATAGGAGCATTTTTATTATTTTAGCAACATGACCAAGAAATATACTTTGGTGAGTAGAATACCTAGTTATTTGTATTCATGTGTACCTAGAACGGGTTAATGATGTGTGATTGTGGTAAAAACCTTGGTATTTACTACTTGATTGTTTTTCTCAGGAGTTAGGAATCAGTTCGGTACCTTGAAAAAAGTTATGCGGAATAAATTACCCACCTAAAACGTTTATAAATATGAATTAATTAAGTAGGTGTCTGTTTATATATTGGCGCATATTATCACAACATAATTGAATATAAAACCAAATATATTCAAATAACATTCCTGACAAAGCGCTCAAATAAAAAACAACGAGATATTGCTTTAAAATATTCTGATTAGATGTAAACGCCCAAGTAAAATAAATCGTTTTCAATTACCTACAAAATGCTATAGAGGCTTCATTCAAAATAATCGAAAATAACAAAAACTAGTTTTTTATGGAGTGGGTATATTTTTTATGGGATTTTCTAAACACAGCAGGACAACCACTTGTGGGTTTCCCAAAGAAATTATCGTTTGTCTGGTAACACTATGGGATGTTTTTCTTGGAAAGACCGCAAAGGTAATTTCTATGGTTGATTATAATACTCGGAATATACAATATTCCTGGAAGAAACAAAAAACACTGGAATTTGAATCATACTTTTTGGACAAAATATTATCAATATTGATTATCAAGAATTATTGAATGAAATAATGATAATAATCAAAATACCCATCTTGAACACTCGTAGAGTGTACTTAGAGGCATAGCCTGTGCGTGTAGATGAACGCAATTATTATTATTTGCCATGGCGTTCTGGGACGACTTACTGGTTTTTGGTGGCGTATTCGCTGGAAACCCCGAAAACCTACAACACCATCTCAAAATTAAACGTTGACAGGGTTAAAGTAGAGTAAGGACAACAGAGTTGTTCTTGTACCTACTACCTTTAAGGAAATACCCATTCGATACGAATCAGGCGACTTTTGCATAACTCAGCTCTATTTCCAAAGGGGAAATATCGTTCGCAACCTATTAGAAAAGTGTTAATTTTTATTTTTACATTAATTATAATAATAATAATAAATGCTCTTTATTGAAGTATGAATCGTCGGCATAGTGTTAACCTGCAAACTTCACTTTGTAAAAATTTATTGTTCGTTATATAAACCATTAAAAAAAGTAGAAAATTCTTCATTGACTGTAAAACAGCTAGGATATTAGTAAACGGACATTCCGTGAAAAACAATATTTTTGCATGGAGTTAAAAGTAAGAGTTGCCAGATCAAAGTGACAATTGTCAGATAAAAGTGACAATTGTCAGTTCAAACTGACAATTGCCAGTTCAAAGTGACAATTGCCATTTCAAAGTGACAATTGCCAGATCAAAGTTACAATTGTCAGATCAAAGTGGCAATCCCAACTAATTTGAAAAATATTTTGTTGTTGGCCCTTCTACGCCTTCGTAGGTTTTCCTTAAACATTACCTGAAAAATAAGAAACCTAAGAAACCTTGACTTTTATGTAAGGTGCTGGAAATTCCCCCCTTCTTCTGCGACACAAATCTCCTTCTCTTTTTCTCATAGACTGACATACATTTCTGAAGTTACGGTTTGGAAGACATCCATAATTCGTTCCGTAGGAACTTCGATGGAAGGCACTGGTTCTGTACCATAAACTAGGCCCTTTACATGTCCCGATAAAAAGAAGTCCAGTGGGTTGCAATCTGGGGACCGTGGGGGCCAAGCAATTGGACCTGCTCTGCCAATCCACCAAATGGGGAATACTGTATCTAAATAATCGCGGATCGTGACTCGAAAATGATGGGAGCCTATCGTGCATAATCCACCATTTATTGAATAATTTGTAATGGCACGTCTTGCAATAATGCAGGCAATTCGTTCAGTATAAAATATAGTTGCTTAAAATTTTATTGATGTCTCTTTACCTTTTTGCACCTATATTGAAGCATTTTCAGATGTAGGTAAGGAAGTAGCTTCATCACATATTTTAGTTACTGCAATGTACTAGAAAACGTATATTTTCGTTTTTCACTATAATGCCAAGAAATAGATGAAAAAAGTTTGCAAAGTCTACTCAATTGCATACGCTGACTCAGCCGATGTTAGTCATGTTTGCAAGCATTTTTCGGTTTTTCCCAGTTGCCAATGATCCAATCGGATAGTTTTCTTTCCTTCCTGAATTCTCCCATTCATATGATGACAGACGATTTTCTCTCAGATATTTTTGTCACAGACTCACTCTTTTTATGTCATACTCATTTACATACAGTGTCACACATAAAGTTAGCAACATATGGAAGTTTTTTTATTAATAGTTTTAATGAAAATTTGACTTCGCTGTTATTTTGTGCTCGAAAAATGAGGAAAAAACAGCCTATTTCCTTTGTAATGTGCCACTCTAAACCTATCAAATTGAACATTTCTTTTCTAAAATTCTCAAAAAAGCAGGTGTTTTTTTGGAAATTTAAAAAAATGCCATTGAAAAAAATTTACAATTTTATACCTTTCCTTCTAATATGTTCTCTTTACTACCACGAAACATGATTTAAATTTCATAATTTTGATGAAAACGGGACCTGTTACCAGAAAAAAAATCGTATTTCTTTTTTCAAAAAATTTTTTTGATAATTCAGTTACAGAAAAACCCGATATACGTAATAGGTACTTTTCTGTAAACTAAACAATAACATACAGTTTCATAATTAATCACAAGTTTTTGATCAAGCAAATTGTAATAAACATGATATAAAATTTCGTGATTTAAACAACACAAAACTTATCTCGGGAACAAAATAGTACAATTGACCGAATCGAAATGAAATTTTCCCTTAGTAGGCTCTCGAAACAAATTTTTAGTTTTGGTTAATGTTAAATTATGGCCTTCAATAAACCAAGTTGTTTTATGTAGGTACAGATTTTTGTAGATTATAATACACAAAAAGTTTTATGTACTATGTTATCCACACAAGACAAAGTGGAAATCGTTCTTTTATGTGGAGAGAATGTGCCATATCCATATGTTGCTGGTAGTTTCAATCACCGGCATTCAGGAAATATTCACTTCAGAACAGTGGGAAGGATATTGAAAACATTGAAAAAACTGGCCCTGAAAAAACTAATATTCAATTTTCTGCAAAGCTACTCTTAGGGATTTTGTCTTCTCCTAGGACTTAAGGTATTCAATCGCATCTATATGTTCTTCCAATTTTCGGGTAGATATTTCATCCTTTATCTGATTGTAACATGTTTCGTTGTTGGAAACCAATCAACAGATCTACTTGACCAGGCTAATGCTTTCGGTAAATATCTGACTACAAATATAAAACCACTTTGAAAATAATCCCGGAAATAATTGTACCACAAGTGACACTTCAGTAATCCGATGTTTTTCTTACCCCTCACCAAATCCGAAGTTACAGAAGTGATTGACAAATTACCTAATTAAAAATCTACTGGGTATAGATAAAATCCCCATTGAAGGAATGTAACAAAATAATTGCATTTTGGCTCATATAAACATACATATATTTGCAACTAGCCTTAAGAAGAGGTTTTTGAGAAAAAAGTTGTGTACAGAAACGTTAAATTTGAATGATTGGCAAATTCATATCTGCTTTTGATGATCCTAATTCGAAATAAATTTCAATGTGTTTGTATTTCACAAATGCTGGAGAACAAAAGAAGAGGTCGAAAATCAGTATACCTAATCAGTTCATTGTTCATCCTTATTGACGATTGATATATCATTATCAACTTGTATGTTATTTATGTCTTCAATAGTGATTGTGAACCACGATGAAAATAAGTTATGTCTAGTTTAGCATTCTCTTCGTTCTCGTAGTGATAATGTGTGTAGTATAGCTGGCTGAAGAAATAATCGTTATTAAATTCGTGACTAATCACTGAAAACAAGTAAGTAATCAGAAAAAGCCTACTGGAAGATACATTGCAGATGGAGTAAATTTATTAGAATAGCCACAACTTCAATAGGTTGGTTGATGAAAAAAAAGGAATTTTTCAGCGAACATAAATATTGTTAAACATAAACACTTATGTACATGAAACCGTTTAAGAGGAGTTGGCAGCAATTTTTTTACATACAGTGCTAGTCAGAAGGCTCTACCATCTGTATCTTTTGCACGGTTATAGTTAATCTAATGAAATTTGAAATGTGATTAGGAAGGGATATAATCTCCTTTCCAAGTGCTAACCGATGCGATGATGCAATCATCATAAATGACTTCAGAGTGTCCTTAATTGTGACCAATAACTTGAAATGGAATCATATATGGCAAGTGACACCTCGTTTGAAAGGTATGTAATCAACCTATTCAACCATACTAATTGTGGAAGGCTTTCGCGTCCGTCGTTGCTTGAGTAATGGTTTTTGGGATATTCTCGACGTTTAACCGACACGAGTACATATGTTACCATAGCACAGCCGTTTCAGCACAATTGAAAAAAAATTGGTACTTTAGAAGTAATTAATAACAATTTTCTCCCACAACTCCCAATTTTAATCCTGAGAAAAAGGGGTTGTGCTAGCTCAACGCTTAAGTTAGCACATCCGTCGCGAAACTTTTTTCCTGATGAATGTATTCAAATGATTGAAACTCTGGAATTTATACCTTTTCAATAAGTTCCAAGTGATATACAAGGAGCTTCGAAATATTCGAATAGAAATTCCATAAATATCACAATTTAACACCTTCATTTTCTAACTTTTGCAAAATTGAACACCAAGGAAATACTAAGTGATGTTTCATTCTTATGGCCGATTGTGGATGAAAAAGTTTCAGTGTAAAAAATTATAAAATCGTTTCTGAAACGCAGTGGGGCCGAAATCCTAAGCAATGCACCACAACTTCTATTACATTTTCTGACTCTAGCACTACATTGGGAAATCTTAGAAAGATCATATTCTCATAAAATGGTATTACATTGTGAATTACTTTGTGTAATACACCCTTGTGAACTGGCTGGGATGAAAAATGTCTAGGTTTAATTGCAAATGGGAAATTAATTATTCTATATTGATATGACTAAGAAGAAAAATCAATTGGGAAAATCGAGAAAAAGTATTTTTACCATCTGCGAGACGGAATGAGACTGAAAACATTATAAAGGACATGGCACTGGATACATGTATTCCTGGGGCTCGATATATTTTTTGATTTTTGGATATATCATTCTACAGGTCAAAACAAGCAACTATCTTCATTAGACTTTTTTTCTGGCTCTACAGCGTGAGCTACAAAAATGGGTTGATTGTCTGACGCTAATTATGGAAAATATTTTCTGCAAATGGATTTTTCTTGATTTTTGAGTATACTATCATGTGAAAAATATCAATTTCCCTTGATTATATCAATTATGGTGTATATTACTACAGGACGAGGCAGAAAACGCGATTTTTCCGAAACTCGTCCAATTGTGAGCTTTTCGTTGAATTTCTTGAGGCATATTGTGTAGATGAACCTAACGAACTGTTCTAAATACATTTCAATGGGATATGATGGGATAGTGGATTTATTGTTGATATCTGAGTTTGATTTTTCACAGAGAATGAAAATCAAGTTTCGTCTATTCTTTTTGTGTGACGCTACAGGGTGCCTCCAAAAAGACGAATTCTCAAATACCTATACTTAAACAAAATTATGGGAGAATACTATTTTATTTCTGTTGATATGAAAGCTATGAATACATTAATTGAACTAACCTAATCTAATAACTAATCTAGATATTACCTGCCTCCTTTCGAGGAGTAATTGATCGACGGATATCTGGTAATGAGCATTTGGTATATCACATTATAGCAACGAACCATAACTTTTCAATGATGAGGAACTATTGTAAATTTTAACAGATTATATAGTCACCATACCAACAATCATTTTGTTCTATAGTTGAACACTTTACAGGCCAATACGTTGATCATCGATACACTTAGGGGTATGTTTCAAGAGCTGGTAATTTTTTTAACTTGTATATATAGGCACAAACATGTAAAAAACAAAATTGCTAATACGAGCAACTTCGGGAGAACTTTTGGTTCCGAGAAATTCAACGAGAAGGCCACAATTGGGCGAGAAGTCAATAAACGAGTTTCATAAAAATCGCGTTTTCTGCCTCGTCCTGTAGTAATTTACACCATAATTGATATAATCGAAGGAAATTGATATTTTCCACATTATATTATACTCAAAAATCAAGAAAAATTCATTCGCAGAAAATATTTTCCATAATTAGCGTTAGACAATCAACCCATTTTTGTAGATCACGCTGTAGAGCCAGAAAAAAAGTCTATTGAAGAAAGTTGCTTGTTTTGGCCTGTAGAATGATATCCAAAAATCAAAAAAATCTATCGAGCCCCAGGAGTACATGTATCCAGTGCCATGTCCTTTACAATCATCAAATTGATATGCAGAGATGTATTTTCTCATTTTCTAACTGATTCGGGAATGTATAACATAATATTCGATCCATCTGAGCTGACTGGGATGAAATTTTCCTGATATTAATTTTTATTGCATGTGTTCGAAACTTGATGCGCCCGAGAGGATTGCAATTCCTCAACGTTTTTGCCCTCTGATTTTATAACTCCATCACAATTATCCGAAATAGCTATACAGGAATTTATTACATCATTATCGACCCATCTGAGCTGATTGGGATGAAATTATTTCTGTTATTAATATTAATGTCTACATAATGCGAAAAGATTGATTAACCTTGATATTTATCGCAGTATTTCGATTCTCGCATTATCAAACTTCAGCACAATGACCGATAAATGCAAGTAAATGTGAGTGGAATAGAATGGAGTGTGGAGTGTGGAGTGTGTGGAGTGTGTGGAGTGTGTGGAGTGTGTGGAGTGTGTGGAGTGTGTGGAGTGTGTGGAGTGTGTGGAGTGTGTGGAGTGTGTGGAGTGTGTGGAGTGTGTGGAGTGTGTGGAGTGTGTGGAGTGTGTGGAGTGTGTGGAGTGTGTGGAGTGTGGAGTGTGTGGAGTGTGTGGAGTGTGTGGAGTGTGTGGAGTGTGTGGAGTGTGTGGAGTGTGTGGAGTGTGTGGAGTGTGGAGTGTGTGGAGTGTGGAGTGTGGAGTGTGGAGTGTGGAGTGTGGAGTGTGGAGTGTGGAGTGTGAAGTGTGCAGTATGGAGTGTGGAGTGTGGAGGGTAAAGTGTGGAGTGAGGAAGTGAGGGAGTGAGGGGGTGAGGGAGTGAGGGAGTGAGGGAATGAGGGAGTGAGGGAATGAGGGAGTGAGGGAGTGAGGGAGTGAGGGAGTGAGGGAGTGAGGGAGTGAGGGAGTGAGGGAGTGAGGGAGTGAGGGAGTGAGGGAGTGAGGGAGTGAGGGAGTGAGGGAGTGAAGGAGTGAGGGAGTGAGGGAGTGAGCGAGTGAGGGAGTGAGGGAGTGAGGGAGTGAGGGAGTGAGGGAGTGAGGGAGTGAGGGAGTGAGGGAGTGAGGGAGTGAGGGAGTGAGGGAGTGAGGGAGTGAGGGAGTGAGGGAGTGAGGGAGTGAGGGAGTGAGGGAGTGAGGGAGTGTGGAGTGTGGAGTATGGAGTGGAGTGGAGTAATTTTTTTTTTAAACATTATTTTAGATAAGCTGATGTGTGAATCTCGTGAAATCTGCCTCGAGCTATTTCTCGAGTTTTCTTGAAAATACTGTAGAAATTGCCCGTCTATCTCTAGATGTTCTCTTTGTATCGGTACATGTTTGTCATTAACTCTCCCGGTTATATCAAATGATATGTTATTCCTGAAATCGGTCTTCAACGGCTTCTCTCGTTGATCGAGCATTATCACCAACAAAACGCACTCAATTATTTCGACCAAATTGAGATTGGCTTATTGAGATTGGCTCATTGATATTGGCTTATTGATCTGATCTTATGAATTGTCCATATGAAATGAAATCATGAGAATTTTGCCAAAATTTGTGTGAAAAGTGTTTCGAAAAAAAGCATAGAACTTAAAGGGGTATTTTCACAATTGTTTACTGACTATTATACTTACTAAAAAACTAAACGATATGGATAATACGTTTTCAATTTTTGATTTTTGGTTGAAATAGGGACATCTATCTATACAGGTTACGAAGATAAAACTTCGATGTGTTTTTCACTTGAATGGCTACTTCACTTCCTCTTTAAAATGTACAGTTTTTTATACGGGGTCAGTCAAAAAATTTGTCATCATATAACTAACACCCTAAATGAGATGATGGACTGAAACTTGGTCTATAGGTGTTAAAAATTTGCCCAAATCGAATAGAATACACACTTTTTCGAGAAAAAATTGGAGATTGGTCCTCGAAATATTTACCCATTAAGCAGGGCATAGTAATCCTTGAAAATTAGAATAATTCATTTCTGCCAACATCTTTAAATAGAGCTCGTCGAGTACTATGACTTGAACTTTCATTTTTGAAAATCGGATAATGGGTTCCAAAATAACGGGGTGTTGCGGTTTCAAATCTCACACACTGTATATGGTATACATATATTATTTATTGTAAATTGGATGTTTCATTTCCTCTCTTAAGGATTAACACATATTAAATGCCTACACTATACAACTAATAGCGTCTTAAGTGAGAACGCTGCCTATGTTTCCAGGAACTACTTTTTTTATAGTTGGAGTTTTTCATTAGATCAATTAAACAACCAAGTTGAGCAAGAACAAAAAAAACTGTTATTAATTTCATGTTATACACGGCATTTAGAAAAACGAACGAAAATAAAATCGAAATAACTAGTTTGTTATGTACTAACGAATTCATATAGGTAAGTCGAAGCATGCAATTTGAAAATTGCCTTCCTTTCACTTTTGAACTAGGAAAGTATCTGCTTAATATGCATACCGCGACATAACGGGCCAGTGCAAATGATAATCAGGTAGTACAAAACGGAGAGAAGAAATTTTCCAGAAGTGATAAGTGATCGCAAACAACGATTAATGAATTTTTGTAGGTGAGTACGCCGTAATGGTATCTGAACTAAGTTTCGATGAAAAACATTTGAAATTTGAATTCACCGATACTGTCGATGGTAATATCACGAGTGTTCGCAATACCATCCATGGTAATTTTTTCAAAAATCAGTCAGATCATTGCTTGATAACACCACGAGTATAAGATTTCCAACAGAATTTTCGGTAGTAGATATGTGGACACGAATGGTAATTATGGAAACGAACCACGAACTCCACGAACCAACAAAGTCACGAAAGTTTCATTGTCGTAAATTATTCAATAATTACACTTAATGACATAAACATAAAGTCTGTCAGACAGAAATTTATGTCAAACTGGGTAACAACATATTGAGATGTCTAAAAACTAAGATAGCTAAAAACCCTGGTGTGTCGACTTATACCTGAAATACTGTGGGATCAAACGTGAGATATTTGCCAGCTTGAATACGAGAAAACAAATAAAATCGTGTTCTGTTTTCCATATATCCCGCGATACTTGCGTGAACCGCCACCGTCGGTTTTCTTGTTGAGGTACATTTTCATGAGCACAAGTTTCAAGTATTGCGCACGAGCATGAAATGAATGAAACAACATAATCATTCAAATTTACGGAATCACTGTTCGCAAGCAGTATTATTTGTTATATTTTCGACTTATCACATTATTTTTGTTTTGCTGCAATGCAATTTACAGGAATAAATAACAATCACTCATTTCACATGGAAGTATTGAATTTGAACATTTTCCTTTAATACTGACGTTTTCCAAGATTGTTAATAACATAATAATAGTAATAATAACAGTTTCGAATGCCTTGGCTAGGTCTTCAAATACAGTGAGGTGGTATGTTCTACTTAAATCCATACAATCAAAAATACTTTTTGTCGACTCCAAAATGGCATCTTTGGTTGACTCTCCTTCTTTGAATCCAAATTTCATATCGAATGGAGTTTTATATTTTTTTTATATAGCTCCTGAGTCCTACTTCAATAATCCTTCCGAGTGTTTTACTGAAATTTATAACTACCGAAAAGGGCCTGTAATTATCTACCTCTGTCTTGTGACCATTCCTGAAAATTGAAGTTTTAATGTCAGATGGATAATAATAGATCGGGAGATGATGACACAAAATATTAGGTGATTTGTACCAGTATGGCGGTTCTTCAGGGGTCTAACTACGAAATGACAAAAAAGAAAATGATGGTTATAGCGCTGGTACCGGCGGCCCAATCGGGTGGGCGTTAATCGAACGTGTCGGATAAATAACGAGTGTCGAACGATTTGTTCCACAAAAATGCTTGTATTTTCCGATAGTCGATAAAAGAAGAAGTAGGCGGTAGCGTAATGCCATACTTCTCCGGTGTGACTTACAGCCCGCCATACCGACACGAATACATCAATTTAAAAACAAACAATTCAACCATTTGTACCAGGCTAATCACCTTGCAAGGGTGTAATTTTTATTTTTTTTGCCAAACGATTTGTACCAGTATTGCATTTGGATTTTTGAAAAGTATTTGATAAAATGTGACCGTTATTATATTTCCCATACGTCTAGCAGGGGAAAAAGTGCTGCCTTAGTTGAAAAACTTATTTATTTGACACGTTTTGAAAATACGACTGTAAAATACGGAAAATCATTTTTTACATTATGGAATCATTGTATTCTGTTCGTTTGGATGTAATTCTACCTAAAAAATATTCCAGATTGTAACCATGGGGCGGACGACTTTCGGACTTAAGCCAAGATGTAAAAAAAATAAAATTTTGACGATTTGTACCAGTATGGCATTTGAATTTTTGGAAATTATATGATACAATGTGACCATTATTATATTTGTATACTTCCAGTAGAGGGAAAAAGTGGCGCCATACTGGTACATATCGTTCGAATTACGAATTAAATCTTAGAATTTAAAAAAATATTGTACATATTCGCCACCTCCCACAAGTATGGCATGATCAGACTTCTATTCATGATCATACAGAGAACTGAAAATGTTTAGGCAGGTACAAATCCTTTAGCAAAAAAATTTACTTCTTTGCGGTGGTATGGTGGCCATTAGGAACCGTCGGGAACGTATGGCAAGGTGATTGCCGTGAATGGCTACTCAACGATGTTTAGCTGCGCAAAAATTAGCCTGGTACAAATGGTTGAATTGTTTGTTTTTAAATTAATGTATTCGTGTCGGTATAGCGGGCTGTAAGTCACACCTGAGAAGTATGGCATTACGCTACCGCCTACTTCTTTTTTTATCGACTATCGGAAAATACCCCTGAAGAACCGCCATACTGGTACAAATGATCTAATATTTTGTGTCACCATCTCCCGGTCTATAATGTCTAGATTCCATTGATGAGTTGAAGATTTGAAAGAGAGGATTTGATATGTTTTATGGAATCGATTTCAAAGTTTCTGCTCTACTTTTGTCTACCTCTGGAGATTTTCCAGTTTTCAAGTTGTGGATAACAGTTCTCAGTTCCGTATCATATGCCAGAGTGAGATATATGGATTTTTCTAGTTTTTTGTAGTAATTTTTACTGCCAAATTTCCACCCATTTAAAAAAGCTGTGTAGTTGGAAAATTCCACAATTATTTTTTTTATCGGTCAGATTACCCATTTCATCTTTGATACATTTTTTTTTGGATTTTGTACATACTATTTACAGTTTTCCACAATTGCTCGGAATCATTTTTAGTTTCATTTAGCTCTACAATAATCAATTTTGTTAATTTTGATTAACTTATTCAGAGCTCTTGTACCTATAGCTTTTATATTCGTCCACCAATCAAGTATTTATTCTGTTTTTTTCTAAGGTGCAGAAACTTTTTTTTTTGTTCACTGAACGAACTAGGTAGTTGGTTATCCACGATAATTTTTCAATTCAATTGTAATTTTGATTTTAATTTTGCTTTTTCCTTCTACCATTTAAATAATTTTCTTGAATATTCTCTTTGCGGAATCAGTTTTTGCTGAGGAATAACCTTCATTCCAGGAAGTATTTGCTATTATATTGATTCAATGATAAATTTTTATATTCTCAATGAAGATCAATATTTTTTTTTACTCTCCTGTGTTTCTGATAGTTTGCGTGGAGTACCTACTTGAAAAACTTTTCATTTTCGAATCTTGGGCCAGCTCAGTCTCGGCTTCGGGTAAAATCGAAACAACTACCACCCATATTAAAAATCATAGAATAATAATAATTTGTTGACTGAGAATGCGTTAGGCCTTCTGCGGACTACGACCAAACCCAAACAAAACAAAAACGCAATAAGGCATAAAAAGACACTTTAAAAAGCAGAAACGTTTATCGAACTCCCTACGGTACAGGAAACCGGTTCTACTCTATACGGATGGGTACATCGATTATGCAGTCAGCGTCAAATCTTTTTCTGCAACGACGTTTTTGGGTAATGAATTTGTGAAACACAGTTTGCATATTTTATTAATCGAATCGTCGTTTATCGAATTACAAATGTTTCCCCTCTCCACGTTTTACATCAAAAAGTTTGTGGAAATATCTAGTTGTTTTCTATTTCTATTTTCCACTTGGTGCCCTTTGTAGGAACGTGTGGAGAGAATCGTATTTCAACTTCGTCGAAATAATATGTTTCATTTAATAGGTACAGGGGGGCTAACATTCGAGTTTCATCATTGTAAACCGCAAGAGATATAGAAAGAAAATGTCTTTTAAAAATTTGGAAAATGCCGAATACTTTCGTAGATATTTTTTTCGTTATTTGAAAAACTTTATCAAAATAAATGAAACTTTATCACGACCACTCTTCCTTCTCTAGATGTTATCTTAAATTTTTTTTAAATGCTTTCCTGAATTTTTTATTTGATTTGTAGTTGCTTTCAGAAAAACAAATTTTGTGTATTTACAATAACAGAAATTCATTCTATCAAATGAAGAAGTTTTACAAAAAAATGGGCCAATAAAATTTCATTTGGATTATAGTTCAGGAGACGTAAGTGGCAAAAACATTTTTTTTTTAAATTCGGATACTCAGGGGAAGGAGGTTTCATTAAAATTCTGCCAGTGTTTCGACTACCATTTCTTCACTATTTGAAAAAATTGATAGAATAATAAACAGAAACGGTCGATTTTTGTGATCGTAACGTTCAAAAGTCGAAAATTGTGATTGGTCATAGTTTTTGTGGCGACCAAAGGAGACAAAAAATTTAATAAAAATACAGGTCCGTATTAAAAAAAAATGAGTTGATGGTTTCTGAAAGACGAAACCTCAGTTTACAAATATGAAAATGCCATCTTTACTCCATGTACATCCTACCTGGACTCAATTCCGAAGTTAAAGAAAATTCGTAGGATCGTTTAGGGATGGTAGAGGGTGTGTTTGCTGAGTTTTCGAACACGAGGACCCTGTGCTCTTTACGGGGGGAGGGGGAAACCGGACTTTTTTCGGTTATTTGCTTATATCTTCTAAACTATGCTGTTTAGGAAAAATCCGGAAAAACTACGTGAAAGAGCATTTAATTTCCTTTTATTTATTGATCTTTTCGATAAATTAATATCCAAGATAGAGGCATTCAAAAAAGGTAAAATTACTCAAAATGTAAGAAAATTCAGAAAAATGCAGTTTTGGGCTAAAAAACATTTAAAATTATAATATTAAAAAAGATATTACTGCACTGAGAATTTAAAATAAATTATTCACAAATCACTACACAGTCTCTTAGCAGGAAGAAGGTAGTCGTCGTCGCTCTCGACAGCCTATTCCTATACAATGTTGTGTGGTCTACTGGAAAATAAAGATCTTATCTTATCTTATCTTACAGCCTCCTCCTCGCGAGAACACATCTGATCAAAGAGGGTCGGCTCATCATAGTTTTCTTCATCAGTATCTTCGTCGTTCAATTCAGCCTCTGGAGAATTCTCGCAGCCATTTCTAGCGCAGTTCTTGCACATGGTTGTGCACAAGGGGCCTGCTTTTTTGCAGGAACACCTTCCTGCACTGAATTCTGTTGCACACTTGCATCTGATACATGATAGATGACATGGTTGTGGGTACGACTTCTGGAAAAAAACGAAAAAAAAATCGTTATTGATATTCTCTTGATGAAAAATGTGAAATGTTGATACAATCAAAATGTGATAGTAATACCAACCTTGTTTATTCAACGTCCAGCCCCATGCAGATGGCAATTTCCTCAGGAACCTGATCAAGCAATTGACCAAGGGAAAACTGGCACTCATCACTGTTCTCTTCGAGGAACGTGAAAATAATATCCATAGTTTGATCATAGTTGGGAGAACTAACACGTCCAGGCCTCTTTTGAACTCGTGATGGCATGTGTTAAAAACTTAACATACATTTATGGTACTCGGCGTTCACAGCTACTAAATCTGTTCAGCAATGCCATACGGGCTACGATTTTCAGTCCCCGTTCATCACCACGATCTTTTGCCTTCGTCATAATCTTATTTGCTAAACTAGGTAGCGTCACTTTTACAAGACGATTATGCCTCTCAGTTCCGACCTTAATCTGAGCTTGTCTGTATTCTTCAGTAATTTTTTCATCGCAAAGGAAGCACGTATTGTTGAAAGTAAATGGTGGCTTGCCTCTTCGCGCCGTAGAGAGGCAGAGTTTACTTTTAGAAATTCCAAGAATTCAGGTATGCAAATTACTGTATCAAGAGAGTTATGAGGATGTCAATTACCGAGGGCATCAGATTGTTGAGTTGACCGAGGTTAACATCCAATAACTCACGTGAGAGAGATTTAATTTTATTTCTGACTAAATGAAATACGATTTTGATCAAATACAGCTTTTGGCCCTAGTGAATGGAAAACGGGTGCCATCATTACCATACCCACATATTTAGATCACTCGGCTACAAAAAACCATCGTCCAATAACATTACTGTCGGTACTGGCCAAAAACCTGGAAAAAATAATTAAAATTCGTATTCTTCATAGTCTTGATAACAAAATACCAGATTACCAATTTGGTTTTAGAAATGGACGTTCTATTCAACACCCCCTCATAATTTTGAAAAACAACATAGAAACATCAAAGATAAACAATGACAGAATGGCAGCTATACTTCTAGATACTGACAAAGCATTTGACAGCATCTGGCACGAAGACCTTCTATTTAAGCTACATCATCTAGGATGTCTAAACTACATTGTATTTTTCATACACAGCCTTCTCTCCAATAGAAAACTCAGAGTCAAAATACTCAATTGCTACTCAGAAGAATTCACTCCCAGACAAGGTGTGCCCTAAGGATCGCCTCTCTCGCCGTTATTGTACAACATCTACTGCTCAGATATTTACTACTATCACCAGGGTGATATTGAATACTTCAATCCTAGAGCTTACATTCTCCAACATGCCGACGATACTGTACTTATAGCACATGACCATACCTTGAACAGAACAATTAGTAATTTGCAGGATCTGATTCACAGTACTAGCTCATGGTTCAGTAAATGGAGGCTTAGACCAAATCCATCAAAATCCCAGTTCATCATCTTCAACCACCATACCTCACCAACTTTCCCAACAGTATATTTTCATCATCACGTTCTTCACCCAAAAGATTCTGCAAATTATCTGGGAGTTAACTTTGACACCAGATTGAACTTCAACAGCCATGTTATGCTCAAAAAGAAGAAAACCATTACAAGAGCCTCACATTTCACAAGCCTGATATATAAAGGGAAAGGTGCAAGCATGACTACGGCAAGCCGTATATACAAACTCATTTGCCGTCCACTTAATCAACTTAAGACAACCAACTCTGCATGCACTTGAAGTAGCAGAAACAACAGCTATCAGAAACATCTCCAAGATACGACACCCTAACAATCCTCTCCATAATCCTTCTAATCCTCTGCTTTATCAGCTGACCAATGTAATGCCAATACAGCATCGTCTACAACATCTCTCCAGGAAGTTTTCACAAAAACAGGAAAATATAGAGATAATCACCAAATATGCCCTGAGAAGAAACCCAAATGTGCAACAAAGACATCGCTATCCAGAAGAAACCTTGCTGGAAAAACAGTTATATTTTTCAAAGAACAATCTACAATAGTGCATTATTTACTTTTATCAAGTTCATGTCGAATTTTTAGTTTTATATGTGAATATGAATAATTTGATTTTTTTTTCAATTACGATAAGCTATATATATATATATATATTTTTTTATCCAAACATATTTCTATAAAAGAAAATTGTATTTAATGGGCAGAAGGACCTCGGTCGATAGCCTTTTGACTAGTTCAATAAACAACATTTATTATTTATTATTTACAGCTTTTGGATATTGAAACAAGGGTTAGATCGAGTAGGGGTATGCATAATATGTGTAATAATACATAGGTATGTGTAAAAAATATAATTTTTCTAGACCAAAATTCCTATTTTTATTGCATTCTCTCGCATTTTGAGAAATTTGACCAATTTTAAAGGAAAGTCAATGAATGCTCTTTCACATGGTTTTTTTCGATTTTTGATAAACCACATAGAGATATGAACAAAAAACCAAAAAAAGTCTGGAAAAATCTCGTTTCTTCCCCCCGTCCCTGAGAAGAGCACAAGGTCCTCGTGATCAAAAACTCAGCAAACACACCCTCTACCATCCTTTAAGAATCCCTCAAATTTTCGATAACTTTTTTACAAGGCTCCTGGATTACTTGTAGAGTAGGAAACGTGGCTACCACAAAGTGTTTTTAATTTCTATAAAGTTCTTTAAATAATGCCATAAAGAAATCCAAAAGGTTTTATGAAATGTAGGTTTTTCCGGATATCTACAGAAGTATTGGAAATTTTCCAAATTTTTAAAAGGTTTTTTTTTGACAAGAAATTGTGCAACTTTGCCATAACTCAACCGCCCCTTTATTTTTGATCAGTTTACGATATCCCGATGATGAGGCTTGAGTATATATACACTGTTAAAATTAATCAGTTTTATACAAAACTTGTTTTTGCGCTAAAAAACATTGTGTAATGAACTAATAACATTAAAACAGATTCGGAACCGTCACAGCTTACCTCTTATACAGATCTGAAACCATATTGTTACGTTTTGCTAAATAATAGGCCGAGCACACTACTAAACTGTTTATTTTCTAACTTCACTATGAATAAACATACAACACTTCACTGACTAATAAAACACTTAAATCTATACAACAATACTAGCTAAATATTCCAAACACTTCTGCTTATTATCACTTTCTAATCTTCTTAATAAATTCTCTTCATAAAACTCCCTTCCCAGTCAAACGTCTCCGTTTATATAGGTACTCATCGTGTAGACTGGATTAATCGCGATGATTTCGAGAATACTCAAAACGAAGAACTTCTACACATTTCCAGGAATTGAGCGATGACGCGGCAGCTCCGTTATCTAGACTATTCATGCAGTACAGAAAACGATCCATCCAAATAAACACTTCTTGGAACTGATTTATCGATGAAGCGCCCGCGGAATGGACTCAGCGGCGCAGCTAGGGGACTTTTATCAATCTCGTAACAATATATAAAAAGCTTGCTGAGAGATAACTGCTGGAACAACAAATGGCAAGTGAGATAGTGTGCCCCGGGGTGTTGGTTGTTTAATATAATTCTGGGATTGTACCTATACAGGAAGGAGGAAAGTACTAAACAAATAGGTGAAGTATACACCAATCGTACCTGCACAAAAGAGGACCTAGCAGACTTCCAAGTATAGCAGAGAAGTATGCCGGTAAGGAATAGAACGCTATACGTTATGCATCCACAGGATAGGATCCACATTCTGGATGTCAATATAAATCTCTAGGCATTATATAGATTCGCTTTAGAGAACTAAAAGGAGAAGTTCATTACTTTGTAACTGGTGATACGGAAGTTTGACTTTACGGACACCTGGGACATCAGTTATGAACTCAGTACACAGATTATATTTCTGTAGTGGTACTTAGTAGATACTTTTCTCCATAAACTGACACTATAATCAATCACTGTTCAGGACAAAAGGGGACACAAAAGGGATTTTTCCAAAGACTTGTCCTAAGCGTCAGATGTCATCAAACCGAGTTTTCCAACTTTCATGGGGGCTTTGTGAGTGAATGGGGCATCCCGCTGGTGAAGGGTCTGTCCTTGAGGAAAGATCAGTTATCTTAGCACCTTTTTCTGTGAGTTCCAGATTCAGGGTTCACCATAGATGCAGAGCAGGATTCCATTTTTGGGCAGAATACATCGAATTTCATATCTTGACGCGGTAGTTATGGAAACCATTCTTTACTATAAATACCAGGCCGAAAATCAGGAGAAGGCGGTTCGTCTGAGTCCTTCAAGCAGAGCAGACCACAACTAGGGTTGAACCTGAACCTAAATGGTACCAGAACTGACAAATAGATGGAGTCACCAACATGATCGGGAGAAGTACTTCTAGATCAAGAGGCTGCACAGGGCACAGGTTCAGATTTCAGACTTTCAACCAAGCATCCAGATGATCCAGAGCCGAAATCATTCACTATCCCTCATTACTTCTTTCAGAATTTTAAAATCAATAAATTAAATTCAGGGTGTAAGTTCTTGAAAACCCTTATTGCAATGAAATATTATTCGGGTTGTTTGTCCTATCTGCCGCTAAATTGTGAGATGGTTGAACTAAGTATGTTTACGTTCACTGCAATGTTACTCTCATAAATAGATATGGATCCTCCCTCACAATTTGGAAATCCAAAAGAAGTATGAACAGAATTCACTCACATTTTGCAGTGCACAAGATGGGGTGGACGGTATCGGGTTGGTTACAGATGGCGTGCACCCTAAAAGATTTTTAAACCTGGCCAACTCCATAGTTGTGGGAATTTGGATGTCCCATGCACAATTGGCGACAATCCTATTTCATCGAATCTTTATAACTTTCAGACCTTTACACACATTGGAGATGTACTTATTCAGTTTAAAACCTCTCAGATATTTTTTCAAGTTAGTTTGCTTTTCAGAATTCGATAGTTTGAAAATTATATTCTCAGGTGAAATTATTGGAAATATAATACTTGAGTTTCGATTATGAAAATTAATAATGTATTTCCAGAAGTTGTAATATAAAATTTATACTTTTTCCGCATGTCATTTCTCTTCAGTTGTGCAGAACTTTGTATCCTAAAATAACCAGAGAAAAAACACAACGTGGGAAAAAGGGTGTTGAATCAAAAAGGGGCTTTCCTTCATAAGGCTGTGTGCCTGGAAACAAGAGTGGGCATCTTTATGAAACTAGGCTACATGCTTACTTCATACAGGGAGCTCACTTCTCACCAGAACAGCAGGAGAGTCAGACGATCAACACGACAGTATTTTAGACGATCAGATAAGGCAGGGTTATGTTCGGTCTCACAAGATACACGATCCAAGCTTAATGAAATTAAGCCAAAGGTAGGCCCGTGGGATCACGGAACCATGAACAGGAAACAAGTCATTATGACACGATTTCGAATAGGACACACCAAGTTAACTCACGAATACCTGCTATCTCGAGGAGAGGAACCACAATGCCGAATTTGCGAAGTTCCACTTACAGTGAAACATATCATAGTGGGATGTCCAATGTTCCAGATAGAACAAAACGTCCACAATATACCTCAGGAACTGAAAGAAGCTGTAGAACCGAAAAATGTGAAGAATATCATTTGTTTCTTAACTGATTTGAACCTCATTGAGAAACTGTAACCTAGTAATTTAGTAACAAATATTTATTATTTTATACTACTAATTTTATGTAGGTATTGATAGCAAACTTTATATCCGCCGCTAATAACCATCAAGTTATTTGTAAATAAAAAATTTAAACAGATTCAGTCAAAAACATTTTGTTTTACAGAACCCAAACGTTTCTGCTTTGTCATGAATTCATCAGTGTGTGTGGCCTTGTTGAGAATGTAAATAGGAACACGAATCCTCGAGACGATAATTTTTTTACTGACACATATTTCGTGTTGTTGTTTTTATGAGAGTATTTACCTTGTTCCTCTACCACTCGGCCATCCATTCACCTTGATTGTGGATTCCACTCCTAGCGAATTAATTTTTGCAAACAAATCATTGTTTATTTATAAGTCACTTCGACGTGTGAAAAAACACATAGTTATTTCCACATTACCTTCGCATTATTCATCTGATGAGTTATTAGAAATTAATTGATTTCATGACCATGTAAGGAACTATTGCGATGAAAAATTGCACGTGTCGTAAAAAGCTTCATTCGATCATAACGAGGACAAAGTGAAATATCGTCTAGTCTGGTTTGAAAAAAATTTTGACTTCAATGAAAAAAAAATTAGTTGAGTCTATCGGAAAGTAGAAAGGCTATCAGAGATAGAATAAATGGAATTACATAGTAGTCCAGTAATACTTTTAATATAGGCTGCGTTAAGTTAGGTTCGGTGAGGTAAATGCTTCATATTTAAGCAAATCCGTCTTTTTGAGCTCTGGAAACGATGTTATTCATCTTAATATTGCGATGAGGAATATCTGACATTGTTGACAAGAGGTGAGAATGTTTTTTGAGGTTATGGGAAGGCCTCACATCTCATTCATGAATATTATGAGAATCATGAGTATGGCCAGTACAGCCCGTATTAAATGTAATATAATTGGGTTAGAAGTGTCCCAATAGTTTTGGTTTCAAGAGGTTAGTTTGGATTGAGATCAATATAATGTTTAACCCTTAACCACAGAGGTGTACTTTGTGTGAAAATTCCACAGAGATGTGGTCACGGAAATCGCATTTTTTGAAAATTTGTTCTGGGATATTCATTCATTAAACAGATGAGAGTAACGAAAACCGACTAAATTGAGTTTTCTTATCCGACCGGCATAAATTTCTATATATCATTCTCTGAAAGCAACTCAAAAAAAATTATATATTATTTATAAAAATATATTGAAAACGTATTACTTTATATAATTGCCCTAGGACGGAAAAATCCCTATTATTTGTCTACATTCATTATTACATTACATTACATTACATTACAAATTTGAATATCCTGAAAAGAGATGCTGAGAAAACTGCTCAAAAAGTGTGTCAATTGTTGGCTTAAATATTATGGTTCGATGATCCTGGACTATGTTGTATATACAGAATGAACAGATAGATTTATCTTCTTTCGTTTCGGATAGTCAGGGGTTTCTGAAAAGACAAAATTATTCATCATTCGAAATAAATGAGTTTTTGAAGAGCCTATGAATTTGTTAAATTGTAACACAATTTGGAATTGTTTTTGTATATAGCAACGTAAATGTATAGTGCAAAGCTCCAGCTTGAATTGCATACTTTATTTTTCATACAAGATGTATATAAGCGATTATTTTCAACATTTACTGGATAAAATGTCGGAATTATGAGGGAGTTGTATATAGATGAGGCAGGAGTAAAACCCAGTTTTTTTGGCGTGTGTGAGACCTGTTTCACTACTCTTAAATCATTGCATGGTATCTAAGGAGGGTGATGGTTCCTGCTTTAGTGCAATTATTCCGGATTAACTGGAATATCTATGATTTTTGCATCCTCCGCAAACATCGCAGTAGGATAATGTGACGTGGTAAAAGTACTCAGATACCCACATGATAAATTTGCATGAAAAAGTAGAAGTCTCCACGGCCAAAATACACTTTTATTTTTCATTCTTTCATCATTTTTAGCAAAGTTATGACACATTTTTTAACGTTTGGCACCGCCAGAACTTGCAGCGGCGCTTAAACGAACCTGAAATTTGATGTCGGCGTTCAATCACGTTCTCTGCGAAAACGAGTGCATTTTAAAAGGAAATACTGAGGATCACTCTTGTAGGGTATTGAATGATCCTCAACCCTATGACAACAAACAGATTTTTTTTTTGGATTTTTGATAAACATTATTTTTTTTGTTTAACCTGGTTCCAAGCTAGCATGCCAAATTTGGTTGTGTTACAACCAATCCTTGTCTCAAAAACTGAGCGGACTGGACTATTAGTGCTGCTTGGCTATCTGATATTATATAAATTATTGACTTTCGGGTGCCCCTTTCAAGGCATTCCTGGGCACAAATCTCTGTAGCATGCGTACTTCTGCTTGGAAGATGGTTGGGGTCCTACCAAGGGGTTTTGAAAGCCTGAAACAAAGCCTGAACGAGTTAAGTACTGATGCTGGTTTGTTGCGAAGTTGAGTTTATTCTTATATAAATAACTTCGTTGATATACCTACAGAGTTGGTCAAATGTATGAACCCGCCCATTTTTCTCAGTTAATATGAGGGTAATCAAAAAAAAGTTTGGATGAAAGTTGAAGGGTATTCCGCTCTGCATCTTTCTAGGAATTCAAATATTTTTCAGATTTGCCATTGGTGGAAAAGTGACGTCATTGGCCTTCTTTAATGGAACCATATGTCATGTTTAGTATCGCTAGAAAGCTTGTTTTTTTCTCTATTCAGTGGTACTTATATTCTTTCAATTATCTCGATGGGTAAAGTGTGTTTTGTATTTTCATGTCCATCTCTTCAATTCACTCTCCTATTGCTCAAGTTGTTCAAAATTTCTCTCACTCGGGAATGTAGGATCTTTTAAGCGATATGCCAATTTGATTCAGACAGTGGTATAAAAAGCTGCGCTGTATAACCAAAAATATTTATGAAATAACTTCTCTTGATATCATACAGTCTCCCTCAAAGAAAGATATGTACACCAGAGGTTTGCGGGACCCCGTATACTGCCATTCTAAGATTGAAGTGTAGATTGCAATCTATTGCAAAACTTGTTGACACATTTGATCAAAATATCTCTGACGATATTTTCCATATTAGTGTTACTGATTATGTTTATCGAATCTAGTAACCAGCACACCCACATTCAGTGAGAAACAGTTGACGTATCCAAGGGAGAAGATGTTGTAATTGATGGGATTCCAGCGATAGGAAAAAATGTATTTCTCAACTTTTCGCACATTCGCATCAACGTCTTAAGAAAAACAACCCATATAAAAAAATAGCGACGAATTTTGATTAATTTCATATCTTCAGGTTGACACGAAAAGGAATATATCGATATTCAAGGATGGAGAGGACAAGGAGATGGAATTCTTGATATTTTTAATACAAATTTTGAAGGTTTTAAGCTTTGGGAGAAACCTCCTCCAAGGACCAAGTTCCAAAGTTTTGTGATCAGCTGAAATAAAAATAATTATAAAAAAACTTTCGAGGGAATGAGAAGGCTAACCTTGTCGGGTAGATCAAATGACCAGGAATGAACAGTGGTTGATATTTCTATGAAACCATGAAACTGAAAAAAAGGTGAGTTTGTGAGCAAAACAACAACAACCAGGCAAATTTCTCTTTTCTTAATGGAATTTTAGAGTTCAAGTGTATGGTTAAGGTACTTTACCCCTTATATGGAAAGAGTATTTTACTTCACACTCTCCTGTAAGTAATTATTTATTGCACAAATTGTAGTTTGGTAAATGAGTTATGGTATCAGAGCAAGTGAATTGTTGCTAGGTGACTAACTGTCCACCATCGACTTTTCGAACTCATGTGATGATGTTCATAATCTATGGGAAATATAACTCGGCCGTATATAATTTATAGACAAGAACACTCGCAGCAAAGCGTGCTTAAACCATAGGTAAATACCTACCGAAATAATGTCACTTATATATCACAGAAACGACCATGAAAGAGATACAAACGACCAAAATCTTCAGAAAAAAACCTGGCATCGACACTATAAACTGCACGTCGCGACTTTGAAGAACCTGATGGTTTATTATGAGATACAATCAGCAGAAATTTTTGCCAACACCTTCACTAGCTCCTTCACCATCGATTTACCTGATAGTCAGCAGAACGACTTGTGACTTGTTCAGAAAAAATGAAAAACCTTCTATTGAACATTGAGCTGAATTTATCTCTTTCAATAACCATGTCAGATTCTCCATAAATGATTAACAAATTAAATTAATGTTAATTTTTAAATTCTATACGGGAATTTGTCTCATCCAGACAAATTCTGGCAATTTTTGACCTAATTCTTTTTCTTCCAAAAAATAATTTTTTTTGTGAAGGACTGCATTTTTCAAAATTTTCAAAAAAATTTAAATAACTGAAATTTGGAGCCCTTTAGACATATAATGTTTGGAATAAAGTTATATTGAAATTCATCGTTGATTCTAAAAATGCAAAAAAAAACGGGGTGTTCCATATAAAAAAACAAGGCTAAGACCCACTTCCGGTATAATCGGAAGTTGTAGATTCTGACTCCAGTATACAATTTTTCAGAAAAATACTCCTAACGGTTACGGTACGATTGTAACCAATTTTGGAAATGAAACAGCCTTATATTTGGAAGCCATGGTTGATTTGTCAGTTATACCGACAGTATACAGGATGTTACCTAACTATGGCTCCTAACTGCAGGGGAAAATTCGTTAGGCCATTTTAAAAAGAAAATATCCTATGAACGTATATTCGGAGTTGATTCGTTTATGAGATACAGGGCGTTGGAATATGTGTAGAAAAAACCCTACTATCAATATCAGCAGGTCTTCAATGCAGTCGTTCATGATAATACAGGGCGTTGGAATATGTGTAGAAAAAAACCTACTATCAATATCAGCAGGTCTTCAATGCAGTCGTTCATGATATGCAATAGAGTGGCTTTAATTTTTTTTCTCGAAAACGAAGCTAGATATGAAGAAAATACAAGAGACCAAAATTTTGTATTTGTCCAAATCCAACAGAATAAAAAGTGGCGTCCTCTTTTTACAATATTATTGACCGTGGTGCCCACTGAGATGCCACTGGCCCTAATAATTTCAATCTAGTTAGGGTCAAATGAGCGCCTCATTAGTTCAAATAAATGTACCAAATTTCGACCTAATCGGTTCTAGGATATTCATGATATACTTAATATATTGTTTTTTTTTTTATTTCAACGCTCTGTATCTCAGAAACGAAACAACTTCGGACATATGTTCATAGGAACGTTTCCTCTTAAAATATCCTAATATATTAAAACACATTGTTTTTAAAATTGTTTTTTTTTTTTCGTTAACCAGCTAACCGTTAACCACTATAACCCCCTATATCATTCGAATTCCACTGATATCGGATGGTTCTCTTGAAAGTTGAATTCTAACTCGAATTGTAATTCGAAATAGATTTTATAGAAAATTTTGGACCTCTGTGAAATTTCTAGAACCTGTTTTTCTTTGGTTTTACCTAAAGACTGGTTCTTTTTGTCGTGAACTGGACTTCTGTTACTGTCTAGTATTGGAGAATAGTGAACAAGTTTGCGAGCAAGTGATTCATTTTATCAGAATTGAATGTAAACCACTAAAAGTACGCTTGTGCTTTGAACTTCATAATCACCTTTCAATAGAACCTCATGAATCATTGGCAGAAAACGGTGGAAAGAGTATATTGATATCACTCAAGAAAAGTGAGTGATATCGAATTGTAAGTTGAAAAAACTTCCATCATTTCATTCAATGCAGTTCGACCTACTTATGAATAACATCTATTCTGGAATGACATTTCAAAACTCAAAATCTAATAGCCGGTTCACACTTTCTATGTCTCATTTCACACAATTCTCTTTTCCACTTCAAGTTTTCTTTCTCGGGCGTGAATGCATGAATATTATTAATGCGTATGAAATTTTTTCTCTGTAAAACAAAATGTACTTGTGCAAAAACAATAAGCGAAGTGTTTTATCGATTTATTGTTGAATTGTTAAGATAAATGATTTATTGGTCATGACTAGGTATACGATAAAATTCATTCGTGATTTGACTAGTGAGAAAAGCATATCGAGGTGAGCAATAAAAATTTATTTATAGACCATTGATAGAGTCCAAGTTTTACTGTTACATACAGTGTGCCCTAGTTCAGTTCACAAATGTTTTTTTTTTATTTCTCCACATCCAGGTCGTTATGAGGTGAAGTAAAAGTGTGAAATTATTCCTGACTGAGTTTTGTCGTATTTTTATTTAGCGTTTCTAAGGTCATAATGATGGAAAAGACTTAAAGGGGTTTGACCAACTATGATACTGTGTAGACTGACTTCCTTTCCTTGGAGAAATCGAAAGTTTGGGATTACTGCTTCCATTTATACAAGGAAAACATGCGGCAAAAATTAAATGGGCTATTCCTTGACCTATTCTAAAAATATTTGATTCTATAGATATTTGAAAAACGCCGTTTTTTCGAAGAAACAGGGCGAAAAACAAACACATCAACATTTTATTATTGAGAAGTAAACGTAAAGTTGCTTAATCCACAATGAATGTTCGAAATGACTCCCTCCAGCCTGGATACAAGCATTCAATCTTCTCGTCACGGAATGCCTAACTCGACATACCAGGGACGTTTCTAATTGAGTAACTATCCGATGTTGCAAATCATCCAAATTCTTCAATGAAGCAGCGTGAACTAATGACTGCAGATGTCCCCAGAAGAAATAATCCAGGGGTTTAAGTCTAGGGATCGACCAGGACATTTTAACGAATATCGAAAATGGATGTAGCAAATTTTGTTCGTCCTGTGTCTTGAAAACAAAGGGATTTTTCAAAAATCATCAAAGGACAAAATCTTCTTGGAATAGGTCAAGGAATATCCCCTTGAATTTTAGCTGCATGTTTACCTAACTCTGTATATTTTCGAGATTTCTGGTGACAATTTGTGATGATAAAAGTTGCATTGTAGAGTATCTGCAAAGTAGAAACGCGAATAAAGTGGGACAGAACCCTAGAGAAAAAAATATTGGTACAAATCAGAAATTTGTGAAGGAAACCTTTGAACATTCTGGATCTTTCAGAACTCTATGATTATATTTATCTCAACGATCTCTATCCGCTTCAAATTCGATAGCATTGAGTTGAGTCATATCACCCTTCCGTTTATGTTGCAACATATAAGATCAAACAATCCTACATACTTCAATCCAATTGAAAAAACCTAACTTCAAAGCAATATTTCGACTTTCGTAACTTGAAATTTCTTGTGATCTGCGAATTAAATTACTAATTTCTTTTCTTGGCTATTATTTTGTTCTCCATTTTGAGAAAGATCATTGACAATCAACAACTAATTTGAATTTGTCTACTTTCGTCTGGCATTTGTGTCAATTTCAAACTCGTTCATCTCGTAATTTCACTCCTTTTCAAGGTGATCGGTTGGTCGAATCCGATACCAGTGGGTCAAAATTGGCAATTATATATCTGACATTGTAGAAGTTAATTCTGGCGTTCCTCAGGGAAGTCACTGTGGCCCCCTACTTTCAACTTATTTGTCAATGACATTGCCCTCAGTATAGAGTATTCTCTGATAATTTGAAAATTTTGAAAGTTATAGAAAATGCAATCACTTGCCATGAACTACAGAGCGATATCAATAACCTTGTTCATTGGTGCAATTCCAATGGAATGGGTCTGAACCTTAATAAATGCTTCTTCATAAACTTCAACAGAAACCAAACACCCTTAGATCATTCATACTCTATCAACTCATTAGACCTTGAGAGGGTAACTCAAATAAAAGATCTTGGGGTATTATTGGATGATAAACTATCTTTTCCACAACACATAATAATGATCTCCCTAAAAGCACGCAAGATGCTAGGTTACACCAAGAGAGTATCCAGAGACCTCTCGATCAACTCTTTTTTGGTTCTTTACTGCGCCTTTTTCCGTTCAAACATGGAATATGCGTCTGTGGTATAGAACCCTTACCATCAGACTCATATTAATATGCTGGAAACTGTTCAACACAAATTTTTACGAACTTCTGCATACAAACTGGGAATGTATGTGGACAACTACGACTATGATTATCCAGCCCTATGCTCCTCATTAAAAATAACTACTCTTGAGAACAGGAGAATTGAATCGGATTTATGTTTTTTCGTCAAGTTACTATCTGGTGAAGTTTCTTCCCCAGATCTTCTATCTCATGTTGAGTTTAAAATTAATACTTCTGGCACTAGTTCGAATGATACCTTTCATATAAAACATCATTACCGAAACTATGGGTATCACAGCCCTTTAACAAGAATGGTGAGGAATGCTAATGATAAAGATTTAAACTACTTCGGAATGCCCTTTTCTACTTTCAAACGTCACCTAAAAAATGATGGAATAATAAATAAAAATAATTTAAAAAAAGACACAAACACTTGGCTCAATGATACTGGTTGAATGTATGCGATTTTCTTCTTATCTTATCAAGAGAATAAATGTTCTCTGTGTAGTGAATGTATTTTTTTATGTATATGTATTATATGACCGCAATTTTTTAACTTTTAACTTTTTAACTAAGTCAAGCTGCAGAAAGTGTAGGGGCTAGCCTGTCTGGGAATCACAGGGGCAATATTTACGTGCCCTACTGCAGCCTTAGAGGCAATGCTAAACCTTCCGCCATTGCACCTATGTGTCATGAAAGAAGCAGCAAACAGTGCCTTCAGACTGAGCCAGACAAAAAACTCAAAATCAGTAGATCTGATCGGACACTTAAACATTTTGGAACAGATGGATCTAAGATGGACGAAAGGATTGGAGTGGGCGTTACAGGACCAAATTTCAGGCTGTCAAAACCCCTTGGTAACACGCTCTACAATTATGTGTCCAGGAAAGAGGCACTCGAAGGGCAGAAATCTATATACTGTAAGATAGCCAAACAGCACTAAAAGCTCTGAGGTCACACACCTGTGAGTCGAAGTTGACTTGGGACTGTAAACAATCCCTAAGACCACTGGCAGTAAACAATCAGGTCACCCTGATGTGGGTGCCAGGTCACAGAGGAATTAAAGGCAGCGAAGAAGCAGATTGCCTTGCCAAAGAACGGGCAAACACCCAATTTCCTGGCCCAGAACGCTTCTGTGGACTCTCCAGAAGAATTCCGACGCTGGGAAAGTGATGAAATGAAAGCTCACTGGAATAAAGTGCCAGGACAAAGACAAGCGAAAATACTAGTGTGTCCATCGCCAAAGAAAGCTAAACAGTTTCTCGAGTTGGACAAGAAAGACTTGAAGATGGTAACGGGACTTCTCAGTGGACACTGCCCTCTGGGGTACCACCTCAAAAAGATAGGTAAATCAGAGAGTGATAGTTGCCGCTACTGCAAGAATTTCGCGGAAACTTCAGAACATTGGCTGTGCGAATGCTCAGCGCTTTGCTGCAAGAGGCTTAAGTTCTTGGAATGGGCCTTCTTAACGTCCTCCGACATCAGGAACTCAGCTCCCAGGAAACTGATAAACTTCGCAAGAAGTCTCGGAATCCCGGGCCTCGAATAGATCAAGAGTCACGCACAAAAGAACTTATAGGTCAAAGTGCTTGTGAGGCTGCACAGCCTGTACGACCCCCTCACAATATACAATCTACAATCTAGAGGCGGAGTAACACCTCTCCTAAGAGGTAACCATAGTTATAAACTCTGTCCGCGACAGTTCTGGTTATCAAGAAGAGATACGAAACCTTGACGTAACAACTCGCAAAATGATACATCTTTATAGGAGTTTGCATTTTAAAGTGGGCTGAAGTCCGATACTAACGGATTCATGATGGCATGCCAGGATGCTGTGTTCAACACTTTGATCCACTGTAGTCGTGTGATGGGTATAGAAATCTCTGACACTACAGGCACCTGAGACCATAATGCTAATGGTGTCAGATTGTCGAGCTTATATGGTCTCAGCTTATATATAGAGGCATAACGCGGCGCTAAGAGCGTTATACGTCCATCTTCGAAACTCGATAGTAAAGATGACATACCAGTGTTGCATTATGCTTCGGGTAATTTAGAGTCTGTTATGAAGAATGAGAAGTGTCGAATCTATTGAAACTAGTCATTACCCACCCTCAGTCAAATACAAGCCAATAAACCTGATGGTTTCCTCCGCGACTATCCAAGTAATTGGATTTTCTTCATATTGTTTTCAGTTGCTAACAAAACGAATATCGTCCGAAAAAAGGAGGAAAAACGGACTGAGGTATCGACTGACATAATAACCATGAGTTAAATTTAGCTTGAAGTTAAAGTACAATGAAAAACCGGCCCTAAATTTTGGTTCTGCTCATAGGGTTCCTCAGTGGAATGACGGCACACTCTCGATTCTCAAAATAACACCGACTTGCCGTAATAGAAAACCCGATATATAATTTGATTTTTGATATCCCCATAAAAAGCTAAATTCAAAAGTATATCACACATAAGGTGTGTATAAAGCGTGCCCGTTATATTCAGTGCTCTACGAAAGTAATGTTCTCGTTAGTACAAAATGCAAGGATGAGTGTTTGGAAAAAAACACCCAAAGCCGTCAAATGTTATTTTCAATTGGGCATTCTTTCAAATTTTTATGGCACCCCTTTTCTCCGTGGGGAATGTGATAGGGCTCCTTTTGTACATAATTTCACTGAAAGAGGAAGAATTGAAATTTTTTGGAGACAGCATTCGCATCCAAAGAGAAGTAGTCGATTTGTTGCAACTCATCCTGATTAGCAACCTGTTAACCAAAGCTTGATGAGCAACGTCAAAATACCAGAAGACAAGCAGCTTCCGGTTGTGTTGGCAGTGCATAAAAATCATCACTTATCACACAACCAATTGGCTTCTGATTTCAATATGGCAGCATCGACAGACCACAAAATTCTGTGAAAATCAATGAGCTAAATGAAGACGACTTTGATCGGCGAAATCAATTCTGCGAACAAGTGTGATATAATGATCATGATACTTTCGAGAAAAATATAATTTTTTCTTACTAGGCTACGATTATTTTGAAGTAACACGTCAATATTGACGTTATTGGCTTAACAAAAATTTCCTATGGATGATGTACTATCACACTCAAAATCTACAGAAAGTTAATGTATTGTTTGGCATACTTGACAAAAAAATTCTGGGTCTCTATTCCTTTCACGTGAACCTGACTGATACAATACATTTGGATTTTCTTCGATTTGATTTTATTCCTGCACTAATAGCTGTTTCATTTTTCCAACAAGGTAGTGCCATCAGCTTTCCACGACTATTTAGATGTGTTTTGAGTGGCCAGCTCGAGCTTCAGATCTGTCACCCCTTAATTACTGTTGTGGGGAGACTTAAATAATGGCATATATGCTAATAGGCTGGATGATTTAGAATATTTAGAAGCAAGAATTTGTCACGAGATAAACTGTACAGTCTTGACGTTATTGACAATTTTCAAAAAGAAATTATTCATCGTCTTGCCGACTGTCAGAAAGCAAACGGTGCACAATTTGACCATTTAATTTGATCGTTTTTTGAAGCTATCATTGCCAATAAATTCAGTAGTTTCATATTTCCAAATAGTTTTTCTTATTTTATTTTCATTTCACACATCCTCACCATCTTAGGTACATTCCGTAATGAAAAATGAGGTTGCCAGTGAAAAAATACCGCGAAGTACTCCCACACGAATCATTCTGTATGAATTAATTGAATTTAAAAGATAGCTCAAATGAAAATACTTCTTTCGGTTTATCTAATTCAATCAATACAAATGTTAATATAAATATAATCAAATAATTAAAAGATCATTAATGTTCAGTGGAGTTTGTATCTACTGTTCATTTCGCTGATTGAATGCCACAAAGTGTTCTACTAACTGCGATTTTAGAGCAGCTTCGAATATTTTACCAAATTTTGGCATTATTGAGATAGGTCTTAGTTTACACTGTTCTTCGGACATTGTTATTTTTGGTATCGTAATAACTTTTGTAATTTAAAGGCAATCAGGAAAAGTTCCGGAGTTGATGGCCTAGTGTTTGTCATGTCTCTGTCGGTCAACAAACTTCCCTGTATAGAATATCAGATATTTTTTTATGAAATCTTCAGTTTTTTCTATTCTGGCTAGTTCCCTCCCAATGTCTGTCACTGTTTTAATCTTATTTCCGACTCTTGGGAAGGCTGCAGAACACAGGACAATAATAAGATTGTAGACTAGCAATTCTATTTCCATCGACAGCCTCGCGATGAGTAAATATATCCTTTTCACTGCCACTGATGCTCGCTGGATCTCCAGGCAGACAAGGGAATCCGAATTCAGTGACCTGTCGAGTTTGACTCCCAGTTACCTCACGGAACAAGCCTCCTCTACCCGCTTGTCCAGAACCAAAAATGTCCCATTGATATCCGTATTGGTGAATTTATTTGCGGAAATCATTAGTTTGGTCAAGATTCATCACTATCTTGTTGGTCGCCATATTCGGTATGACTCCCATTCCAAATGCATGAGAATTTTTCTAGCAACCATAGTGCTGTGTCATCAGCATAGACGGCCGTATTCGTTTGAAAGAACTCGAGGAAATCATACGTATAAAGCAAATACGAGAGTAGTGACAGGCTCGATCCCTGGGGCACTCCTACTCTGGCGTGGTATTCATACTATTTTTTACATAACTCATAATCCGTAAATTTTGGAACCAAAGTGTTAAAATTTTTGGGATCAATGTTTCAAGATCTTTTAAATGAGTTATCGCATAATGCACTTTCTCAGTAAAAAATTCGAAGGGGTATCTGCCTCATGAAGAGGGATCATAGAATGCTATGATTATTATGAAAATCGACCTGTCCAAGCTTTTTGCTGATGATGTAACATGAGTTAATAGGAGGAGTAACCCTTATCCCAGCTTATTGCATATATGAAAAAGTTGTTCCTAATACTCATAAAGCCAATGGAAGAATATCCGAAAAAGTCAGCCAATCCATGTTTATGCACCTCTGGTGTGCGATAAAATATCTGGAACAATTATTCCAAGAGAGATTTTCAAGTATTTGAGATGAGAACCTGATTTAGGTTTTGGAACAGGATTTCAGTTTGTTAAAAACTATGGAAATACCTGTTAAAGGCCAAAGTTGTACCAACGGCTTTGTTGAATAGGGCTTAGAATCCATTCGATACACAACTTTTCATTCTTGTTCAAAACCTTGGAAATTATTGTTTTAGAATTATCTCCAGTTAGTGCATTCCTCCATTATCCAAATGATAAAATTCATGAGCTAGTACCATAGATTACATATTCACGACAATTTAAACAGTTTGTTAAACTTAACCATGACGGGTGATAAAAATGTACAGGATGTCACTAACTCTTACAGTTTCTTCTGAGCAGGTGGAAAAATTCAAAAATCATTATTCAAAAGATACATAGGTCACAGAGACGTTTTGATACAATTCAGATGATTATTTGTTTACCTATTGACATGGAGGCTAATTATGTACCCCTCCATATTTATAATGTAACTTTTTTGATGGTTTGGACACAGATGTGACAGTAACTGTTGTTTTCGGGAGCGAGCATGGATCTCAGAAAATTGGTACTATTGAATATATGAGAAGCATTGGTTAATTATACAAAATATGATAATACTTGAAGAAGCTATTGTGATAGCGAAACATGCCGAGTAATTTAAAATGAGGTTTGTTAAGATCGACTCGTTTTCCGTATAGTTTGGTGAATATTCGCATCAACCTGTGCCATTTGTTGTGTCCTCGGGGGCTTGGTATAATGAAGCTCCCTGCGGGTTCTGATATGCCTTCCGTTGGCGGTATGATACGATCCTTCTTTACAGCCAAACCGGCACGTGGCAACCTGCCACGGCTAAGAAGGGACTGTGACATAGCCTAGACCCCGAAGATGAGATACATAGTCCCTAAGATTTTGTGCGAAAAATTTAAATTTCAATTTATTTGTCTATAATACATAGCAAGATTTCAGTAACAGGATTTTTGTTATAATTTGTTTCTACTAATAGTAGGTATCATAACAAATAATATGCTACTGCCCAAAAAAAGGGTAAACCTTGAACATGGGCTTTTGATAGTCATTATTTGCTTACAAAAGACTTTACACAGTATCTTTTGATTTTTGTTGTTGTAACTTTTGGTATTTTTGTGGTCTTAGCCTTGAAGCGAGTATCATACTGGTTTTCGATTTGGTCGCAGTAATTTTTGTGTTTGTAGTGGTGGAGAATTAAGGATTGGAAGTAGAGTTGTCGGATATCTAGTTGTTGCGCATCTTTGAATAGATTATTTGTTGGGTACCTGTAGTTTTTCCCACATATTACTTTCAAAATCCATTTCTGGGTGTTTGGTAGAGTTTTTAGATGGATATCAGTGATCCCCCCCAGATTTTTATTCCATAGTTAAGATGAGTTTGTATTAAGGATGTATATAGCATGTTTAGATGTTTTTTATCAAATATATTTTTATATAGTTTAAATTTGTTGATCATGCATCTTAGTTTTTTGGTGACATAGTTTGCATGGTGGTTCCACCTGAGATGATTGTCTATTACAATTCCTAGGTATTTAATATGATTTTTGAATTTGTACGTTTTGATAGTTAGTTTTTATTTGTAGGATATCGTAGGTAGGCATATGGCTGATCTGATTAGAGAAAGGAACAAAGAAGGTTTTGTCATAGTTAATTGTCAAAAGTCTATTCCCAAAGTAGTCTATAATGTTAATGAGATCTTGTTCTATTTTTATTTTAGGCTTGTCCAAGTATTATCTTGGTAAAATATGGCAGTATCATCGGCGAAACTTATGATACTTCCTTCAGTTGTCGCTTTGAAGAGATCATTAATATATATATTGAACAATAGTGGCCCCAAGACGGTTCCTTGTGGCACGCCGTATTGTATTATTTTCTCGGAGCTTAGTTTATCATTGATTTTAACACATTGTCTTCTGTTTGAAAGATAGCTTTTCATGAGGTCTGAGTCAGCTCCACGGAACCCAATGTTTTCCAAGGTCTCGAGGAGTTTACTGTGGCTAACGTGTCGAAGGCTTTTGCCAAATCAACGAAGATACAAAGGCAAGGTTTGTTGTGGTCTAGCGAATAGTATATGTCTGTCATTAACTTGGTCATTGCATCCTCCGTTGACTTGGCTTCCATGCATCCAAACTGTTGCTCTGATAATATTTTATGTTTTCTTAAATAACTAGAGAATCTTATTTTCAGAATTTTTTCAAAGATTTTGGCAACTGTAACTATCAATGAAATTGGTCTGTAGTTGATTGCTTTGGCAGCATTGCCGTACTTGTAAATTGGTTTAATCATTGATAGCTTCAGGGAATTTGGAAATATACCGGTTTCTAGAGATTTATTAAATATATAGCTCAGTGGCTCAGATATCAGGTCCGCGTTTTCTTTAATAATTTCTGGTTTAAGGTTATCAATACCAGGCGCTTTATTTGATTTAAGAGTACGTATGATTGTTTCCACTTCAATTTTGCTCGTATTCTCGAGAAATATAGAATTTGCGATTCTGGTTTCATACCGCGGGTTCTTGCTCGGATTGGGAGTGATTTTTTCTGCTAGACTTTTTCCTAGTTCGGTATAGTGTGTGACAAGATGTTCAGCGATTTGTTGCTCGTCTGTTAGGGATTTTCCTTCTTCGGTTTTTATTATTCTGATACTATTCCTAGAATTTCGATCTCCGTTATTTATACTTTTCAAGGATTTCCCTAGTTGGTTTGGATTATTCATGTTGTTTTTGACTAGTTTTTTGTAATATTGAGTTTTTGCATTTTTTAATAATTCATTAAGTTTATTTCGGTATCTTTTGAATTTTTGCTGGATGTCTTGATTTTCAGGATTGTTTATGGGTTCTTTATACAATTAATTTTTTCTGTTAACTGACATGACCAACCATGTCAGTTAACAGAAAAAATTAATTAGTTATCCATTCCTTGTGTTTGGTCTCTCTTTTTTTTATCCTTTTTTTTCAGTAGCTACTTGGACTTTGTGTCTGAGTGTTTGCAGAAATGTGTCTGTTGTTGTTTCGATATCAGTTTCCATATAGACCCTCTCCCATGTTTCATTCATTAATTCGTTTCGATGTTTTTTATAATTGAGATGAAATGCATAGTTTTGATTATTTTTGTTTATTCCTGTTTTTCTTTTTTTGAGTGACATTATATGTTCATAGTTATAGGAAAGTGATCAGTAATTGTAGTATTAATGATACTGGGTATAAACAAGTTATTTGGTAATGTTGTTTTCACGAATATATGGTCAATGCATGATTTTTGATTGCCAAATACTCTGGTGAAATTATTGATAGCTGACACGAATCCCCATTCACTGAGAATATTCAGGTAGTCTTCAGCATAATAATTGTTACCTAAAATGTTGATATTCAAATCACCTACTATCAGGTTAATGTCACTATTACAAGTTTTTTTAATTTCAAAAAATTTGCTGAGGTTACTGTCGAAGCTATGAGGACATGTTGCCGGAGATCTGTCTATAGCTGTTATATCAATGGAGTAGTTATTATGGTCCAGTTTCAATGAAATAACTTTTGTATCTTCAAATTCAATGATGTCATGTGAACAGTTTATGTTATCACGGATGTATATTATTATGCCATCATTTTGGTTAAATTTGCTAAAGTTGTATATGATGTTATATCCTGTCATATCAAGTAGAAATAAATCTGATATTTGCCATGTTTCCGTTAGGACTATCACATTAAACTCTCTTTCATATTCTGACAATGCTACTTTTGGTTCATCTATGTTCTTATTGATACTACGTATATTAGTGTGGAAAAGTCGAAAACTGTCTTTAAGTTCGTTTTTGTACAGTACATTATATTCCTTAGTGTTTTGGATATTTTTCGTTTCTTGTTAAAGTTATATTTATGTATGGATCCATGAGTATTAATTAGTAGATTGGGTGTTTGTTTTAATCGATTTTAAGATATGTAACTATGGATATCAATGGGATAAGTAGTGTAGAAGTATAATGGTAAGAAAAATATAAAATGATGAAAGGAAATATTATAAGTGTTCTATACGGATAACGGTTGAAAATAGAAAACGATAAAACGTAACAATATTATAAGTGTAGTTAGCGGCAATACTTTGGGTGTATCTCAAGCCACAGAGCACTGTATGTGTAGTCGGTGTATATGAAGATTAGAGCACACAAGGGTACGACAGTATCCAGCAAGACATATTTTGTGGGTGCCATGTATCGACACAAGCCATTGATGTACACAATGAATAATAATGGTCCGAGTACTGAACCTTGTGGTTCCTCAAGTAAAATTTTTCAGATTGAACATTCTTTCACTTCCCACATTGGCATCTGTTTGGGAGGTAGGACGAGATAGATCTAAGGTTGTGCGTCTTATTCCATCGTAACTTGAGTTTTTCAATGAGTATGTCATGCGTTATATAATCAAAGGCCTTGCTGAAGTCGCATGGAGTCAGGCAAGTATGTTCATTTTTATCAAGACCCTCAACTATATCGCCGATTTATTCTTGCGGAAATCATATTGTCACTCGTCGAAATACAATATTTTTTCGAAATGGGAGGACAATCTTTCAGAATATATCCAATGATTTTACCAATGATAGAAATAATGGAGACTGTACTATTGTTATCCAACGAGGATTTCTCTTCTTTTTTGAATAATGGTATCGAGTGCTTCAGATTCATTATATAACTATTTGAATGATGGATATTGCGAGAGCTAGATTAGCTCAGTTTTTTAATTGCATTTGATAATTCATCGAAATTGTACAGAGAAATATATTAAAAAATTATTTTCCGAAAATTACTCAATGTCTTTCTTGTGATGCAATTCATTTCTCTCTAAATTGAGTATGTTCCAACAAATTCGAAATAAATTTGATACTTATATTCATCATACACTTGTTTTCTTGCCGTGACAATTCTGTATAATATCTCATCTTCATCACTTTAAACGGATTTAAGTCCTCGGTTCGTCCAAGCTTCGGATATTATTTTCATAGTTTCAAGATTACTCTTCATAATTTTCAGAGTATCACCGTACTATTTTGATTTGGAATGACTTTTTTGTTGGTGAATTCTTCTTACGAAAACACTCGACTTAAATTGATTCAAACCTGCTTGTATGTGTTATGGTAATTCTATTAGCAATATCAGCATGGTTATGGTCGGTGGTTTTGAGCTTTCAGCTTTGAGTAATTGTACAGTACATCTACAAGGTTGTTCAGGAACACGTTATCATCGCCTGTACATGATTTATAGAAACAGATTATTGATATTTGTAAGTTGAAAATGAATGCCACAGTATTCAAAATTTAACTCTTCATCGAACTCCCCATGTCCAAAGTATTCAAATTCGAATTACTTCTGCAAAAAATGGCTACCCTGCTATGTTGTAGAACTCTCCTACAAAAGTTCTTCCCTAGATTTTTCGTTTTCTTACATATTTTTTTGCAATTTTCAGCTTTCATAGTCTCTTGAACAATCATCATCACATCCAGGGCTGCTTGGTACTCGTCCAATTTGTCTCTCTCGCAGCGTTATACAAATTTTGCGATCAATAAGCATTGTTTTGTTGTATAAGTGTTTGTTTGTATAAGTGATGAAAGTTCATATCGCCAGTTAATCGATTTTCACCTCGTACTCATTATATTTATCTCATAACGATATCGAATCATTGAATTATTAACCTATTCAAATATTAATATTGATTAATGTTAGTGAAAATAGAAAGGTCTATTATTGTTGTAATATATTAGATTATATGTGTCGAAAGCAATTACAGCGATAAGTTCAGACCTTGGCAATGAATAGGTACGCGGAACACGTCGTCAGAGGTGCTAGGTGCAAGCAAGCCTTACCGTTCCTCCAGCAAAACTCAGCTAAATGCTTTCCCAAAAGGACAACTGCCATTATTCTCATTATTTTTCTGTACCATCTCTTTTTTGTCGGCAACGTTTACATGATAAAAATATATATACAGGGTGATCCAAATTAAGTCGGCACCATTGCCAACTCCGTTATTATTGATGCTACGAATTCGGTTAAATAGGCAAACTAAAAAAAAATGGACAGTAGCGTTTTCAGAATATTTGATAAAATTATATTTCTTTCAATAGAACACCCTATATTTTTTCATGCATTTCGATTCGTAATAACATTCTCAACAACAAAGTTATATCACATCACCTTTCTTCATAAAGTGGAAAATGAGCGACTTTGTGGAAATATTTATTTCTTTCACTAGTACTAAAAATTTCATTGTTTTGGCGAACCTTATGATTTTCCAAACACCCAATTTTGGTACTTATACGAATGACAATATTTTGTTGCAAATAGCAAAATATGACAGTAAAAAGAAAAAATTGTGCTGGGATGTGAACTCCTGAAACCCGTGATCATCATGTCGCATCACTCAATTGACACCACTGAGCTATTTGGTATTAATGTACAAAACGATAATTTCCATCTTAAAGCCATTCCGCTAGCCGCATTTATTTTGTGAATCAAAATATGTCTGCTGTAAGTAATGATAAATTTGAAGCCGTTTTTGTACAGAACAGAAAATACTGGAAGGTCATATGAATGTGGTTGGAAAAAATGTGTTTGATTCGATAAAACATAATTATTATGAGCAATCAAGTTGCCTTGAAACTTTGTTGAAATACTATTTGTCAAATATTCTCAAGTATATCATGACAATGTCATAAATTATTGTAACTATCAACTACTGTTCGAATATTTTTCGAAATACCGTTTCCTATCAAGAAAAATGTAATATGTTAGAATCCAACTTGGTTTGCCAGAAAAATAGCGTAAGAGCATTCCAACACTACAGCAATTCATTCCCCGATCGTGAATTACCTAATCGACGTTTTTTTGCTGTGCTTCATCGTCGATTCAGGAACAATGAAAAAGTTTATGAGAAGAGGAGAACTAAAAAACGTTTTGTAATATCTGAAGATACAGAAATTGACGTTTTATCCTACTTTGAGGTAAGTATATCCAAATAATTCCATCAGAGATTTATCTATAGAAATAGCTGATCCAATGTCTGGTATTCAACGAATTCTGAAGAAACATAAGATTTCCCCTTATAAGTTAAGACCAGTGTAATCACTAGAACCTAGTGATCCTGAGAGACGATTGGGGTTTTGTCGGTGGTTTATGAATAAATGCAGACAAGATCCAAACTTCTATAGAAATATTATATGGAGCGATGAGGCAAATTTTTCAAATCGTAGGATGTATAATAGAAAGAATTTTCACTATTGGAGTAGACATAATCCATTTCTAGTCCATCCCCACAATATGCAAAGACGATTTAGTATTAATGTTTGGTGTGGTCTATTTAGGGGCAGAATTATCAGTCCATTTTTCTACCATGGTTCTTTGAACGGACCCCGTTACATTAATTTATTAACAAGAGTGTTGAAAGAGTTTTTCGATAATCTTGATCTGGAGGCTCGTCAGATGATCTATTTTCAGCAGGATGGAGCACCAACACATAATGTCAGTGGCGTGAAAAGAATGCTGCGAGGCTGTTTTGGAAACAGATGGATCGCTACAAATGGTCCTGTTAAGTGGCACCCTCGTTCACTAGACATGACCTCTAGATTTTTATTTTTGGGGATTTCTGAAAAATAAGGTGTACAAAATGAAACATAATAATAATGTAGATGAACTAAAAAATTATATTGAAACTATTATTAATAGAATTGATGGCCGAACTGTGTTGAATATGCCACACGTAGTGTCAATAGAAGGGCCCAAATATTTGTTCAACAAGAAGACGGTGTTTTTGAACATTTACTAGATATTTTATAGCGCTTTATAATCCGTTTGTTATAAATGTTTCCTATTGATAAATTGTCTTATTTTCACCTTTACGAAAAAAATCAAATGGGATTTGTTGTTGAGAATGTTATTACGAATCGAAATGCAGGAAAAAATATATGGTGTTCCATTGAAAAAAATATCATTTCATGAAAACGCGACTGTCAGTTTTTTTTTCGGCATCGAAAAGGCCATTAAAAATGCTACTAGTTTGCCCATTCAACCGAATTCGTAGCATCAATAATAACGGAGTTGGAAATGGTGCAGACTTAATTTGAAACACCCTGTATAGAGCATAGTATTGTTTTACCCGTCAACCGGCCGTACCCTTACGAACAACTCTTAGAAATCTTTGTAAGACACTTGTGTAAGCTAGGGAAGACGAGGCCTTTTCCTTTTAACGTGTGATTCCATGCACGGAAGAGAATTCAAACTATTCAAGATCGTCCACCTATGTAATTATATTGTAATGATCTTGAAGCTGGACGTGACCGCTTCTGATTGTATAATCTCATAGAAGAATAATGGAAACCATTTAAGAAACATGTAGAAGGGTAACCAAATGTTCTGAACTCTTCTAAACAACGATTTTCAAACACTTTGTATAGCTTCTAATAAAAATTTTAATATCACTTCGAAAGTCATCATATATTCCAACTATGGTAACTACTACTACTACTACTACTACTACTACTACTACTACTACTACTGTAAATATAATAATTTTTAAAGATTATGGTGCAGTGAGAATTTTTCACAAAAATCAAAATAACGCGGAAACGGTTGAGGGTAGGGGCATGAAGAAATTATCTCAAAACATCAGGTGCATTTCAAAATATAATAAATAAAAAAAGGGGGATTCATTTGGTAAAAGTTTGTTTGAAGTTTAATCGACCGTTGTGGTCGCATGGTCATTGGTATCGTGCATTGCATAACACGTCAAAAGGTAAGGGCTACGACTTCCCTAGCTCGCACAAGTCTCTGATTTCTGAGGGTTGCTCATAAGGATGCAGCCGGTAGACGCATATAATAATTTTAAAAATTGCTACGCCACTGATGATATTTCAAATCGATTGTTTATGTTGCCGCATGTGATGTTCAAAATTTTCAGAATTTTATTTCATTGGGATTAATGAAACTTCTGAAGAACGGTTTGTGGAATAAACCTTGTATATCCTCTCCTATAATGTTCCAACACAACATCAGAGCAAATCCCGAACTAGACAAGAAATACCTCTTCAAGGTACAGAAAGGAGCCGTTATGGACTGACCTAATTAATTCCGAAAAAACGATTCGGTTTTAAGGCTGGCAAGTCGACACATGATGCAATCGTAGAATTGACCAAGCAACTTTACCAGGTATTGAATTCGAATCTTTGTCGACTTGACCAAAGCTTTCGACACATTTAGTCATGTTCAACTGCTACAAACCTTGGAAAATTCAGGCATTAGAAATATTCCGCTAAAACAGAAAATAATGTGTTCAAATAAATGACACCCTCAGTACATAGAGACAAGTAGAATACGGAGTACCTCAGGGAACAATTCTTGAACCAATTTTGTCCAGTTCATATAAGAATGATCTTTTTGACAACAGTACAAAGGGAAACATCATAAATTTCGCAGACGATACTGCAATTATATATGAAGAAGATACTTGTAAGAAACTGAAGGAAATGACTAAAACAGATTTTAAATCAATAATATCCGTCTTCAACAGTAAGTTGCTAAGTATGAATGTGAAAAAAACAAAATCCATACCTATCTGGTACAAAGCTGGTCACTAATCTATAAATAAATCACTCAGTATCGATAATAATGGTGATGGCCAAAGTGTTGAGATTGAATCAGTTTCTAGTATGAAATATTCAGGTATTTATATTGATATTAAGTGCTAGGAATCGCACGTTAAAAGGTAAGACCTCGTTAATCCTTGGCTCGCACAAGTTTCGACTTCTGAGGGCTGGATTCGTAGGGGGACGACAGCTAGTTAACGAAAATAACTATTTTGAAAACAATATATATTGATAGCCATTTGAAGTGGGACAAACTGACAGAATATGTTACAAAAAAAAATCACTTCGGTGGAAAGTATAACAGAAAAATTGCCTGGGGAGCAGCGTCTTTAACACACCTAAAGAAAGGTGAGGTTACCAAAAAAAATGCTCGCAAAATAATTCATGAATACTTACCCTCCAGAACAGCTCATGGCTTTTCTAGAATGGTCCAATAGAACCTACTACGAGTATAAATATTGGACGCTCGACATGAGAAGGAGATTAGTTGATTATACAATAGTCAGTTTACATTAAAATAAATAGGTTTATAGTTAAGTAGTGTCAAAAATGGGATTTTTAAAATGAAAACGTGTTCGCGTAGTGAACAGTCTCCATGTTCAAAACACTGATAGACTTTTTTACACAAAAAAAGCTAATGGCCCGTTAACGTGTTCGAAAAGTGGACAACTTTGCACATAACGAGAAAATTAACTGTAAAAAACGCTAAAGGACGAAATATATTCGAGGAATGTTCGCCTGGTCTACTTGAAAGTCACGGAATTGAAGCTGGAAGAAAGAGAACTAGACACAATCGGTGAGAAGGCCGTATTCCAGAAAATACTTGCAGAAGAACTGATTCAATAAGGAGAAGACCTGAAACATTTTCAATCGAAGTTTCTAGAATCGATTTGAGTTCGATAATTAATTAATAAACTGGAAGATTTTAAGTCCCTGAAAGAGAATATATTTCAAGGAAGTTTGGATAGTTCAGAGAAGGAATATCATCAACACTCAAAGGGTCTGGAGAAAAGGCGTCTAGAGAATTTTATAAACTTGGAAGATAAACTACAAGAAAATTCTAAAAATTCTAAGAGTCAGGAAAACAAACTTCTAGAAAATTCGGATATCAGAAAGTTAAAAAAAAATTAATGGGTTCTGCTCACACCACAGAAACTTTCAACAGAAATATAATGCTGGACGTGAGTGTGAACTTGGATGAAGTTGAAAAAGACATAAAAGATTTCATGGTCAGTTCTGAACCTGCAAGCTGATATTGCACGTTTAGTGCGCCTTGCATACCTAGCCACATCAAAAAATGTGATGGAGCGATTAGCGGTTCATGCATTCTTGGGTGGATTTTGCGACCAAGAAATCAGACAAGCATCGATATGTCAGCATGTATCCAGCATGTCCCAGTTAACAACGCATATGTCGCTGTCCTTGACAAAACAGAGGTGTCTCCGTAGACGGTCTCATCAACAACGAGCCTTGCATTAAGTAACTAGATACAAGTGCAACTAGAAACATCTTTGGGCCTACCTTCGCCAAAACACCGGCAATAAATGAACCATCAAATTGGTGTCAGCAACCGTGAATAGTGAACTACTAATTGCACTGACTTTTGGCAGCACTGAAGTAAATCAACGGGGTTTTGCAACAGACATCAAGGATGATAGATTCGTTGGGATGGACATCATGAATTCTAGAGGGTTTGAGCTGAATTTCTACGATAGTGTCCTACGCGTGAATGAAGAGGAGCTGATGCTTCATGGGAGGAGTAACTGAATGATATGGGTCCTGTTGGCTGAAGATGTGAAACTATTCTGGAGGCTAGCCTAGAAGGGGGTGTGAGTATTGGAAACATGGTGATGTTTGAGCTCAAGCTTCATGATGATACAGTTAGACGAAGAATCGCACTAGAGAGAACCTTGTTACGTGTTGAATTTCAGCCAGTAAGGGTAGTTAATGACAATTATTAACCGGTGAATTTGAAGAAATGGACAATTTTGGGACAATGTTCCTCAATTTTCTCTGTGATTAGGAATTAACATGGCACTGTTACTCAAACCACCAACTTGTCAGCAGAATTGGAAAAGTTGGTTGTTACCCCTTCCAAAGGTATGGATCAAGCTCAGCAGTTCAGACTGAGAAAACTAGAAAGTACCAAGATATCTTCGATAACGGACAAGGAAAAGGGGGTAAAACAAAGTTCGTTCAGCACAAAATAGTCACTGGGGATGCCCGACCGATCTGGCAATCAGCTAGAAGACTTTCTCTCGCCTAGGAGAAAGAGGCTGACAACATAGTCAGTGATATGGAAAAGAAGAAGTGAAGGAGTCATCGAACCATCCGACAGCCCCTGGTCCTCTCTAGTCATACTGGTGAAGAAGAAAGGTGGATCAACTCTATTTTGCGTAGACTATCGTCAACTGCACAACCCGACGAAGAAGAGCAATTATCCTCTTCCGAGATTGGACGAAAGACTAGGCAAGCTGCTGACCGGTTCTACGATTTTCTCGACCCTTCATTTTAAGTGTGGATACCGACAGATAGAACTGTCCGAAGAAAATCGAGAAGAGGCTCCTGTTGGATCACTCCATAAACGCCGAGAGACGACGAGAGAGGTCGTTAGTATTTGGAAAAGTTAGAAGAGTTCTGTGTCTCATCTGTATTAGTCTTAGAAGTTTCTAGCGGTATTCTCAAGTGATGAGTTATGCATTGTTTTCGGGTCGAGCTGGATTTTCCCAACAAACGTTCAGGTCCGGATCCAGGATCATTAAAATAGACTATATTTAGGACGCAGGTACGTCTAGAAAGTATCTCATGGGTATTGATAGAAAAAAATATTTTCTCACACTGAGTTGAATCTTTTGAAGATATATGAAAAATATTCGATGCAGAATACTATTGTTATAAATCAAGAATATCCTAGAGTCGAAAATGATGACAATTTCTGAATTTTGTGTCCGTTTTCTATAATTTGAGATATCGAATTCTACAGATTGAAACGAAAATAGAACAATCTAGAAGGTGCGAGCACATTTAATCAAGCATATCCTGGAAATCTAATCGCAAAATTCGAATTCGCTTGTGTTTCCATCCTCTGACATGATTGATCGTAGGATTTGAAAATATGAAATCGGTATCAGAGCCAAAAAAAACATTCACACACCTCATTATTTTTCCATATTCGATCAAGATAGTTGAACGTCCCCCAAAATTGTGGATAATTTCGTTGGTCAGTTGAAACCTACGATCAAATGTACGCAGTATAATCACTGATCTTCCTCTACCGATGCCACAAGAAACAAACATGAGACTGTTGCAATGCTTGTTTTTTTCACTGAGGAAGAAAATTAGTTGAGAGATATTACAGAGTTAGCTTAACGGTATCCAAATTGGTGATACTTATCGATTGTTCTGAATTCAAGTTGCTCAAATAAATTAGTTGTTTCACTGTAGAAATAAATTAGAAAGAGTTAAGTACATTTTGAATACAATTAGATTTACTCAGTTGAGTGATGTAGAGTAATTTCTAGCGTAAACAGTACTACATCTATATATAGTTTATTCGCTATGATAAAATACTATAAGAGTATTTCCAAATTTACAGAGTGATCCATTAGTGTGAGAAAGTAACTTATCTCGCCTATCATGAGGAATTTGAAAACATGTTTCAAATAAATGTTATACGGTAGAACTTCTGCTTTTTCTAATATAACTTAGCCCCTAATTGACAGATTTTTGTGAAATTTACAATTTCATTTTACTACCCATATGGAATTCGTACATTTACAGTATTCAAGAACAGTTTTTATAAGTTAGCTTAGGGCACATTCTTTGAAATTCAATTACTTAGTTTTTATCACAACTGAACAGACTATGTAGGCTACTTGAAGTCAAGAAAGCGACTTTAAATAGGGGTTGTTACGCAAAAATTTTGAGTAAGGGTCTGTGACAATTGTCTATTGTATGCCTTTCCTTAAAACATCTATCAAACCTAGTTTTCTATCTACATAATCTATTGAAATCATTAAATGTTTCAGTGAACATTCCTGTATCAATTCTGAATGGTATCAACCCCGACTGAGATGCAATGAGCAAGTCTTTGTATTTAACTGGAAATTTTGACTCCGAACTCGAAATTCAGACTTTCAAATCGGGATCACAAAATCGAAATTGAGATTCTAAGTCAAGACTCCGAGATTAAAGTCGGGAACTGTAGTTCAATGACAGTAAAGGATGTCAAGTTTGAAATCAGGATGCCGAATTCAAAGTCGAGACTTCAAAGATAGATTGCTCTCCAAATAATGTTTGGGCTATAGTATTGTGTAGGACAATCAAATTACTATATTTTAAAGAAATAATTTCCGGGAAGCTTTAAATCATTTCAATACTCTTATTCGGTCCCAAATGCCTGTAATATAAGTTTGCACCATCCCAGGAGATGAGCTTACCTTTTGATAGCCAAAAGACAGCCAAATTTTTTGCACATTTTTTAGTTTTTTGTTTTTAAGCGGGAAAAAATGTCATTTCATTCAATAATTATAGAGGACTAAATTTTTCGTAAATATTAAATTCGATTCAGTGGTATAGCCAAAATCGAATATTAAAAACAAAGAAAATTTCGTAGTTTGATGCAACTCACATTTTGGCTGGTAGTAGGTAAAGGGTCCTTTGAAACAGGGCTCCGCCCCCCATAATGGGGCCCATAGGGCGTCGCCCCTTGTCTCTTAGGGCCTTTCATCGAACTCCCTAAAAATAGGGGCCCACGACGGGTCTGTAGGGCGTTGCCCCGTTCTTCTATGGTCCCCTTTGCAAACCCCTTCAAAATAGAGGCCTATATCCGAAAAATAAGTGGTAGCATGTCCGTGACATAACCTTCAAAAGGGGGGAATCTTCCATATATTGAAGCGGGCCCCCTGGTTAGGTTCGGAATATTGAATCACAATATACATAACCTCCAAGTAAAACTGAAACTCGCATCAATGGGGGCCCATATTCAGAAGTCTCGAAGATTACTGAAACCAAACCCATGGTTCTTAGTCGTTTCTTATAGAAACTAAGGCCCCCATTTCGAGATTGATCAAGTAAGTTTGGGTGTCCCTTGTACCAATAAGTAGGGCTACATTAGTCTGATGTTTAAGGTTATGTTATCTTTCAATTGTCACTCAATAATCTTTGCAGACTAATTTCGCGATTTTTCTGCGAATAAAATGGCTGCCAGACTTGCCGCAAGAAAGTTAAAATATTTTAACTTTTTGCGAAATCGCGCAAACCAGGGAACGACAGAATTCATATTAAATTATTCCATGCCTTCGCCATATTGACTCAACTAAGTTGAAAGATATCTTTGGTTTTTGAATCTTTTATTTTGATTGAAAAAAGATTTCATTTGCATTTATAATATTTCACAATCAATTATGAAAGATTTGTAGTGTTTGTCGACTAACTATTCGATGCTATAAAAGTTCAGCAAGATTAGTAGAGAGAGATGGGGATTCCAATAAATATTTTATTTATTTTCGGGTGACGAACTGTTGTCCACAGAGGGGACAAACTGAAGAGGGTGTCTTCATGTTTGGAACCATTGCATTCTGCAAGAAATGCTCTGGTTGTGACTGATATATGTAATTTATAGAATTTACATAATATACTTATATTATTCTCCCATTCAACATTAATGCCATTTTGAAAAATCAAACATTAGGAAAGCATGGTGGTGACTGAACAGTGACCATAACATGTATATTTCAAAGTAGATTTTGAGTTGAGGAACAAAATGCATTCATAAAGTCAGGTGCAGTTTGGGGGTGGATAGCAAGCTCTACTCTACTCCCCCAAAAGTATCTAGACCACTATTCTGTAGCATTTTCAAATATTTTTGTTGAAATCAAATCTCGCTTCTGCAATGATCTAATAACATCTTAACCGACTACCTAGTATATGGATCTTCAGAACTCCTGAGCATCTTGCTGGGCGTTACTGTTCAAGCAGGGTGTGTAAAACTTTGTATCTGACTTTTTAAGGACACTGTATCAAACACTCAATCTGCTGAATCGTCCTACCACAGATCCTTGATATTAGTTATACTGTAACTGCATTGTTGTTGAAGATACTTGGCTTCTGGAGATAACAATAACATGATATCGATGTCATTTGCATGCCGAATTGAAAAATACTCAGTATTACGAATTATATTGGAAACATATAGGTAATGTTATTTGGGAAACATTGAACTTCTTCCATGTTCAACTGTTATTTAAGTTATTTTAGAAAAAAGAAAAAACAAACAATTCCCAACCCCAAATACCGAAAAATGATATGTTATGATTCATCATTTACCGCAATTTTTTTGCCGCATGGGTATGAACGTTAATGCGGCGATTTTTTTGCGATTTTCTTAATCGCACAAAACCTGCGAATATTCGCGAGGATATGAACTAGCCTTTAACCGCCAAAGCACCAAATTCACCCAACATGCACGTCATGAACCATGGAAAGGGAACCTCTCAGAACACATTCTACTCTTCCAAGTACTTCAACTTCTTGTCTGTTATCAAACATAATATCCTGTTCCTACATGCAATCAGTGGATGCGAAACATCTGCATGCTATCGCCAAGGAAAGTTGAATTTTGTCAAGCTTCTTGAAAAGAACACAACATTAAAAGAGACTGTCGAAGATTCTCATCATAAAGATACAGATCCTGAAGTTCGCATTTCAGCAGGTCAACTGTTCTTGGCAGCCCTCTATTCATCAGATTAGACCTCCTCAGACCAAACCCGCTACGAGATATTCTCAAAATTCCTAACGAAGCAGACTTTCGAGCTGGCCTCTCTACCTCCAAGAAATGCAGCCACCGCTTAACATATTCTGCGGGAGTACCTTCAAATCCAAAGCTGGTATGATAGACCAAATGATCCTCGGAGCTGGGGTTGAAGGAGAGCGGTCATTGGCCTTCTCCCCATCATAAACACCAATGATCCAGTTCCACCCAAAATTCTCAACACTTTGTCCTGGAAATGTACAAAGGAGTGTACAGGGACGTGCAGATGCCGAAAAGTAGGCATGAAATATTTAACAATAAAAGCAAAAGACTAAAAGAGTGCCAAAATTTGGCGGTTTTTTGGCTACCAAATGTTAACCTCACCACCTGGAACGGTGCAAACTCAGATTACACGCATTTAGGACCAAATAGAGGTATTAAAATGATTTCCACCCTGCTGGAAATTAATTCCTCGAAACGGTTTTTTTTCGATTTAATTTTATAGGCCTATCATGCGTGCGTGCTACTTTATTGATACTCTTAATACCCGTGGAAAAATTGTTATCATAAATAAATTTCCTCGAGTACTTAATGGATGAGTTTCATTAAAACGGGTTGATAATCAAGTTGTTATCGATTACCTCCCTGCCACATTGAGAAGTGGCTTGATTATTATAGATTTTTTTTTGATATTTCAGAGATAAGAATCCTTGTTCTACATACTGTGTTGAATAAAACATACAACTTTTAGTCTATTACTTCCTCCCCATGAAACATTAGTTATGAAATGTGGAAACAATTAGTAATACAAAAATTACCAGTCACATCACATGACAGGTCAGTGGCTTCCGAAGTAATTGTAATCTCCCAATTTTCTCCAAAATATTAGAATCAAAACAATTTGGAAACACCATCGAAACAGTATGAGGCCACAAAATGCAACTATCTATGACTTTATATTTATTATATATCTTCAATGTGCTTAGAAGAAAGCAATAGTTCTGACAAAAAAAAGGAACAGTGGTAATCAAGTTCGAGTTTGGGAAGTATTCGATACCATCAACTACGAACTACTTTTGACTAGTCTTCAATTCATTAACCAATACCAACAGTTTTCAGCTTATAATATGCGTATATCTAAGGGTACGCGAAGGATAAGTTAATAATGATAATAATATTAGATTTTATTGACTGTAATAGTTATATCAATATAGCAAGGAAAATAGAATACTCCATCAAATGTCAGGATTCAATGTATGACCATGTTAGAGTTCCATGATCAGACCTTGGAAAAAATATATTTTCCTTCGACCTCGTATTAACATGACTGATTAATGCAAACTAAATCGACCATAATTACTCGACCATTAATGGCAACTATTAATGTTCCATTCCGTAGCGCATCCGTAAAATGAGAGTGTACAGATAGATTTTTTTGTCCCCTCAGTTACTCTAATTCTACCATTATGACAAATGTTAATAAATGTATTCAAATGGTGAAAGGTGATCATTCATGTTCAATATAGTTTGTATCTACTGTTCATTTCGCTGATTAAATATATTTTAATCAAGAATTCCTTCATTTCAACACAATTATGAGGTCGTCGTAAAAATATTGTAATCAATTCGTATATTAAAATGCGATTAATGATCTCGAACATTTACGCGCTCGCTTCGCTCACGCGTTGAACTATCTCAATCATTAATCACCTTCATTAGTATAAAACTTGATTGAATAACTATTAATGGCGCATAAATAAGCAAGCGTTGATAACAATGATGATAAAAAATTATTCTTATTCTCAGATTCTAACCATCAAATGACCAATTATAATGATGATGTTCGTGTAAGGAAAGAAAAGTTTCGATATGGGTCCTCAGTTTTTTGAGGGTTTGTTTTGTTAGGATATATTTCACTTTGCAGACATGTTCGGAGAGAAGGGTATTTTGAATTTTCAAAATGAATTGTTCGATTTTGAAAATGGTAAAATTCCGTTCACTAATAGCCACAAGCTATCAAAAGTTTTGTTTTTTTGAACTTTCGTAATTTGGTCTCCTGAACAAAAAATCCAAATAAAATATTTCGCGGTCTCAACTAATTTCGGAGATACGGGCCTTTTTTTGAGTGATAACTGACATTTTCAAGCACACATTCCTTCCGCGAAAAAATAGTAGAAACAGTCAAAATTCTTCTTTCTAATCACTAGCAGAATGTAAACAACCTAATTAACCTATTTCACACTTTTTCTTCATTGAAAACGACACTTTTCATAATCACATCAACAACAACAAATCTCGGAAAATTGGTTAGTTAATTTTATTCATGACAAGTTGGTAACTGGGAAAAAACGTAAATAAATAATTTCCTGAATAGCTCGAAAATTTGGCCGTGCAAATATGCAAAGATCAACGTTACCAAGCTGATATGAATAAATTCACTGAACATTTTGAATTAATTAATTTGTTATTTTTGATGTTTTTGAAAGGTTGAATTTTTGGATAAACAATGCAATTTTTAATAAAAAATTGTGTAAAATGGGTGAATTAGGGTGTGTCATCGTGCTAGAGTAAAGAAGGGAGAATTTTTAGTGTTTTTTTGCGGTAAAATGTGTCCTGAAAAATGCCAGTCATCGTTCAAAAATAGGCCCATATCTTCGAAATTACTCAAAACCGCCAAAAGTTTTATATGGATTTTTTGTTCTGTGGACCAAACTTCGTAGGTCCAAAATTTTTTTTTGATAGCTTGTGGGTATTTGTTAACGGAATTTTACCAAGATTGTTATCAACAAACTATAAAAGAATCTTTTTCATATTCGAAGATATCTACTGAAAACAAAGAGCAGGCTTGTAAGAAGAAAGTAGCTTGCCATGAGGCTTGAAGGCAGTATTGAAATCACAGGCAATGCCTCCAACCCCAACCAAATGCATTGAAAAAAGTGAATCTGTTGAAGTTTTTTCAAATCCCTAACTCAGAAGACGATAGTAAGAGTTTTTTTATTTACGAAGACAAACCTCTGTTACTGCCGTAACGTACACTATGGTTTTCATATGTCCCAAAAAATAATTTCGAGGACAACTTCTCCGAGAAGATTCTGTGAAGATTACACAAAAGTCGAACGTTTTCCAAAATGCGCAGAAAGTTTCTGTACACAGCACAGCTGATAACATTAAAAATATTTTTGAGAATCCATCTCAGTTGAAAATTGAATCGTTTGACGTCACCTTGTTGGAAAAATTGAATCAGCAATTGTTATATATTTTTGTCATATATATGATTGATATATTTTTTTGATGTATTTATAAACAGCATTTTCACAAAGACTTGTCATCCATTCTTATCTTCCTAATATGATTTTAATCAGATCAAGTTGAATTGCAGTTTAGATCGGAATGCATTTTACTTATGACATGTTAAATGGAAATTGTAATAATAATACTCCCTCATGAACACTCGTAGAGTGTACCCGAAGGTATAACTGTGCGGGTAAAGGACTGCTAGTATCATCATATTTCGTGGGGCTTCGTAGATATAATGCATTTGCTGGAAAATTGATGTAGGTATGCCTGTCTCTAGAGTAGTTGGCAAAAGTTTCGTTTTTTACATGGCTATGATCAATATTCAAATTGACTTTTTTTTGCAGAACAAAATGGCGGATAGTGGGCAGTCCAAAACACTACCTCAATACGTGGCAGCACTATCTGGTAAGTTTCTTCTTCCATACATACCGTTTGAGTAATTTGGCAATCGTCTAACACTGACGTTCACTACCGCGTACGCCTGATTGTCGAAAACAAACAGATTTGTTTTTGTCGACCTCATATAAGACTTGTAAAATATAAAATTTCTATTTTATTTCAACCTACTATAATAGGATGAGTATGTCATTAGGGCTAAGCAAACTCTGTCTATTTGCAATCTCGGAACGACAGCCCTCATAAGTCGAAACTTGTGCGAACCAAAGATTAGGGAGGTCTTACCTTTTAACGTGCGAATCCTAGCACGAGACCAGTGACCATGCTGGGAATCGAACCCACGCGTCTGTGATTGCAAGGCAAGTGCTCTACCATCACGACCACTACGGCAGCACCCCTTCAACTTCTGGGTTATGTTGCTGAAGTGAGCTAATGCGTATTCAGCAGGTAACTTGGTGGGCCGTGATGGTCGTAATGGTAGAACGCTCGCCTTGAGCTCGTGGGTTCAAAGCCCAGCACGGTCATCGGTCCCGGATCTTTTCCTTGCTCGCACAAGCTCCTAGGAGCTTCTGAGGGGTTTCCTCTGTCTGGAAACCTGGAAGATTCGTAACAGAATAAACTTGAAAAGATCTCGTTGCTCTTCTTGAGGCACCCCAAGTAGAATTTTCTGTCCAATCGAGTTTTAAACACAAACTTCTGGAATGTCGTGTCCTATTCCGGTGGTCTGAGAGTGCGGACTTGGTCGTAATTTTCTTGGTAAGAAGCCAACCTATTGAAATGGACGACTTCAAGTTTCCATCGGGATGGCTTATGGACGTGTTTGTTTATCGTTTTCATGAATGATCTTGTACGTACCTTCCCACGAATTTTGCAACTTTGATGATGGTCCACGATTACGTTTGGAGTTGTTCAGCCAAACCAGGTCACCAACCCGAAATCCTCCAGCAGCGGCATTGATATCATTGATCTCCTTTATGATGTCGCTGGCACTCTGAATGTTCAGACGTACTCCTTCGTGGATATCATCCATTCTCCGTCGAAGCTTGCTGACGTAGTATTGTCCGGCAGTGTCTGGTCCTGGTAGCGTCGTGAATTTCAGCTCACATTGAACTCGCAGCTCTTAGTCCATAATAATAATGACAGGGGTTTGGCCGGTTGACTCGTGTACTGCGGAACACATGAAGGTACTGGTCCCAATCTTTCTGGTGGTCAGAGACTACCTTAGACAGGTGATAGTTTATCATCTTATTCATCTGCTCCGGCACCATTCCATCGTACTGTAGGTCCAGAGCCGTGGTTCTGGGTGTCAACAGAAATCCTTTCAAATATGCTTAGATCGTGTTCGAGATCCACTGCTGGCAGCGCATACAGCACAATTTTGTACCAGTATTTGACACAGTAAAAAATTGCCTCAGTTTCTGGAGGGTCTTTATCTTCTGTTTCTAGGTACTACTGTCTGAAGCCTCTCTTCCCCGCCACCCTCGGACTTCAACACACGCTTCAGGACTCCATTGTCCAGTCTGAAGGAGTTTTGATACAACGGTCTTCGATTACTCTTCTTTCAACTAATGACTGACCCAATATCTGGATTTTTCGCTTGGTCTATCTGGATTATGTTGTTCTTCCAGTTATCATCTACTGCCTTGGTTCTACAATTTTTCGAGTCATCTGCTCGTCAGCAATGTGAGAAGTCGTCTGAGCATAGTCTCCACGATAGAGCATCAATCTCGAAGTCAAATTCTTAGAGTATCTCAATCTAGTGTGCTATCTGACCCTTGGGGCTTATGAACTGTAGAAGCAATCTAAGAGCTGCGTGGTCAGTTCTTAACAGAAATCTTCTCTCCCAATACTCCTTTAATGAAAACCAGCTCTTGCCTGCTGTCACAATAATCACGTTCTAGTTTACTGCGGGGGTCTTAGTGGAGTAACCGTTACTTTTTTCTGCTTCTCTTGGATATGAGACAGGATAGCTCCAAAATGAATTTTCTTTTCGGAAGGGGATTGCTCAGAATTGGTGGGTTGGTCAATGCCCCTTTCAGCTTTCTGAACGAATCCCGATATTCTTCGGACCACTGGAACTGCGTTTATCGATGTTGGCAAACCACAGCACATATCGGCGATAGTAGATGCACGAGCAAGTCAAGAAAATTTCGAAGCTGGTGTATGCTTTTTGGACTTGGCTATTCATTAACAGCTTTGCTCGTCTACTGCTGCCCAGAGAAGATGTACCCAATATATCGTAATTGCTTCTAGAACAAATGGCATTTCTTGGGGCTCAATTTCGATCCGGAGTTACTCAGTCGCAGTAATACCTCTTCTTAGTTCATCACATGGTCCTCGAACGATATGCCAACTGAAGCTATTTCGTCGAGATATACTAGACACGTCTTCCGTGACAGTCATTCCAGAACCATCTCTATCAATCTTTCGAATGTGCCTGAAGCATTGCAAAGCCTAAATGACATATCTGTGAACTGTCACAATCCTGAGCCGACGGTGGAAGCTGTCTTTTCTCGGTCTTCCGAAAAATACATTTTTATCCCGAATTTGTCTTATTTCGACCAACAAAACAGTTTTTTTCTATCAATTACACCCAACTACGACAGGGCTCGTTTTTGTTCAAAGAATGAACGTCCTGTATTAATTTCATTCATTTGCAAAGGGGGTGAAGGGTCAAAATCAACCCTTCGTCCGTGATGGTCATGATGGTAGAGCGCTTGTCTCTTAATCTAAGGGTCATGGGTTCGATTACCAGCATGGTCATCGGTCTCGTGCATGGCATCACACATTAAAAGGTAAGGGCTGCGTCTTCCCTAGCTCGGACAAGTCTTTGGAATACTTTTGAGGGTTGTACTCTTAAGGGTGTGCAGCTGGTTGACGGAAATATCAATTTCAACAACAACAATTATTGAGCTTAACTCATTATCTCTCATAAGAAGGAATTTCCGAAAAAAATATGTGGACACCTTTTTTGTGAATTTTTTCACGATTCATAAGTTTTGTCCATAAATTATCGAAATTTCCAACCCCTTCCAAGTTATTGATGGAATAGCGATTTTCCGAGTATTTCCGAAAATTTTCCCCACTTTCCTTAGGTGCCCGCGTGCAGAATATTTTTTTTCTTAAAGTAATCCTCAAAAATTGCTCGTATGCCAAAAATCATTTCTATTGGTTTGAGTGGCAGGTTGAAACCCGTTGTTCCTGGATCACAAAACGTAAATATTTCTTGAAGTCGGTTTTTAACGTTATCAAGTATTTTAATCTTCATTCATCCTCTTTCAATATTTTACTTATTATTGATATTTTCTGTTTCAGTTTGTTTGGGAGCCGTCGCCGCAGGCACAGTTCTTGGCTGGACCGGAAACATATTAGTGAAATTGCAAAACTCAGACCTCAACGACATTTATATCGATGATGCCTCTTCCGGCTGGATTGGTTCCTTCATGACCCTCGGAGCCATGGTGATGTGTTTTCCAATAGGATTCATATGCGACTTGATCGGCAGAAAATGGGGTTGCATCATGACAGTCATACCCTTCACCATCGGGTGGGTACTCATCATCTGCGCAACCAACACCGGCATGATATACGCAGGGAGATTCCTGACTGGACTGGCTGGAGGCGCGTTCTGCGTGGCTGCGCCGCTCTACACCAGCGAGATAGCCCAGAAAGACATCAGAGGCGCCTTGGGAAGCTTTTTCCAACTGCTGCTCGTCGTGGGTATACTGATTGCCTACGTGGCGGGCGCGTTCATGTCTCCCGCTCACGTCGCTATACTATGCGCGGTGATACCTCTAATCTTCGTAGTCGTGTTCTTCTTCCAGCCTGAAACGCCGGTGTACTTGATGAAGAAAAACAACCCGTCCGAGGCCCGGAAATCCCTGCAGCGCTTGAGGGGGCCGGCGTATAACTGCGATAGCGAAATGAAGGAAATTCAAGAGGCCTTAGAACAAGAACTCACTTCCAACGTTCCGTTTTCGGAGGCGGTTCGCACCACGGCGAGCAAGCGCGCGCTGTTCATTTGTTTCGGGCTCATGTTCTTCCAACAGATGAGCGGCGTTAATGCGGTTGTTTTCTACACCGGCGACATTTTCGAAGCAGCGGGATCTTCCCTGGAGGCGTCTACTGCAACCATAATCGTGGGAGTGACGCAGGTCATCGCTACTTTCGTTTCGTCAATGATCGTGGATAGATTTGGACGCAAAATTTTGCTGCTGATTTCGATTTTCTTCATGATGCTTTCGGGTCTCGTATTGGGAATATTCTTCACTCTGAAAGACAGGGTTTTGGAAGAAGGCGGGACTGACAGTTTTGGATTTTTGCCGGTTTTGTGCATGATCGTCTTTATATCAATGTTTTCTCTTGGCTTCGGTCCTATTCCTTGGATGATTTCTTCGGAATTGATGCCCTCAGATATCAAATCCGTCGCTGTTTCTTCGGCGGCCACTTTCAATTGGTTCCTCGCTTTCATTGTGACCAAATTTTATGGGGATTTGAAAACTTCCATAGGTGGCGACTCGACTTTTTACATTTTCGCTGGGATTTCCTTAGTCGGTATCGCTTTCGTACTATTATTCGTTCCGGAAACTAAGGGAAAATCGCTATCTGAAATACAGCAGCTTCTTTCTGGAACGAAACAGGAGGAAAAGAAGGGAATTGACAATCCCAGTTTTACTTGATTTTTACTGAACAGATGTTAATGATTTAAATGTGTGATGTGTACCTGAACTGAAATACTGAACAAACAACAAAATTAAAATTACGTTCCAATTGCTTAGCTTGCCACTATTGTTCAGTTGGTTCACAACAATCCTCTTGCTTCCAAACGTTTGAACGAAATGACAGAGTTACAGAGACAGTTATTTTATATTTGTATAATAATTTATTTTATATATTTAATTGTAATTAACTAGTTTTACCATCATATTCGATTTTTATCATGTAAGGTTTTTTGCCATGTGAGATATTAATATGTTATATATGTTTTTGTTTGATATTGTCGATTCAATGTATCAATTAACATAACGAACAATTTCATCATTGATTGTTATACCTGTTATACCATTCCAATAATGATTTTAGCTCAAAATATATCACGAAGGCTGACGAAATTAGAGTATTTTTCTTATCGAGGTTCAACTGAATTTGATTATAACTCGTATCGATTTGGTAAACACAGTTAATTATGAAACCCTTCTATAACTGATGTATGTGAGAATGAAAAATGAGATGTAGTTGTGGGGCGGCTACTATTTCAGCCAAGAAAGTAGTTCCCTGTAGGCCCTTTTTGCCATCCCCTGGTGTTCTAATCTATAGAACAAAGAACCCTGCACGATTCTTATGAAAAACGAGTCCCGTCGAATTATCTGAAAATGTATGATTTTGTTTATGATGTCCTAATCAAATGTCTCAATGGCAAACGAGATCTAATGGGCAGTTTTCGAGATACAGAGTGTTAAACATGCGGAGGCAGGGTTGTGACTTAACTATAAAATCAATAATGTGGCGATTATTTGTTACAATAAGTTAAGGACAGGGTTTACAATCTTAATATTTCCGATACGAGTTGAAATGGAGAATTCTATGACTGTGTATACTGGTAATTCTTTTTCTACTAGTCAATGTTAAGATATTTAAGTTATTCTTTGAACAAACTCAGTCAAAAGCTGAAGCCAGTAAGACTTGCAAATAGAGTAAATATCATTTGATTTTGATATTATAAGGGTTATTTACAATTATCATTTTCAGTTGTATTTATATTAATATTATTCAGGACCATCTACAAAATAAAGTAGAAAACTAACTCTTGTTACATCTTATACGGATCCTGGTCAACGAAGTGATAGACAATCAGATTGGAGACTACTACATTAAAGATCTCTGTGATACACCAACAGAAAGTTCATAAAATGAGTAGGTACCTATTAGCAGCACCCTCCAAATGGCAAGTTTGATTTCATAAAAATGCAAATAAAGTTGGCGCACCGTCTTATGCCCAAGACAAACTACAGAGGGATCACGACGAAGAATTTCAGTTTGAAACTTTGAGAGATATCTACAGACTACCATGGCCAGGGTTTTTACGAGTTATAGTATTCTTTCATTTAGAAATTCAGCTGTGGATTTTATACCGACCAACAAGTAATGAAGGAATTTTTGATAAAAAAGAAACTATAGATGGGTAGATATTACTGCACCTGTCAATCTGGTGCTCAAACTGTTGATACCTGTGCACATATTGCTAGTGCAGTTTGGTTTTGGGTTACCCATTCCATCAACCAAACATTCTCTACCCCTTAACCCAATTATAGGAGTCCTCGATTGTAAAACATTCAAACCACATTATCACAGTTCCATATTTTTCTCTTTGAAATATAGAAGTTGTGTGTAGTATCTTTTAGAGCAAATAAAATCAAATTTGTATTTTTCATTCATCAGTTCATCCAAAATGTTTGAGTTTTTTGTTGTTCAAAGACGAAACACAATAATAAATAAATACAATGAAACAGATTACCGAATTGAAGGATAGATTGTCAGTTGCAAAATACTCTTCTATATTGAGTAATGGTATTGAATTATGTTAGAAAAACTTTGAAAATATAATAGTTGATGATCGGGATCGGGGATCAAATGCGCAGCCAAACTAAAGGTGTCTCATCATTTAAAACGTATTATCCTAGTCCGGGAGCCAGTGTTACATTTTAGCTGCTGATCGAATGCCGATCTATTGGTATTATTCTCGATTCATCCGGTATTAGATAAAAAGAGAAAAACAAGATTGTAATCCCATTAATTAGAACCGTTCATTCTCAGTAAATAATATTGATAATATTAATTGGGTTGAGTGGAAGATCAGAAAACGCTTTCCATTTTCCGTCTACGAATAATGGAAACGTACTCTGAACTGTGCCCTTTCAAGATTAGTTATATATTTACAATCAAATGTGTTGTTTTTGACGAGAACACAATCTTGTAATATTATTCACACAAAAATTAAAGCTTCGAAAAAAGAAGTGAGATAGATATTAAAGTAATTAGATGATAGACTTCAATACAGACAAAAATATTCGTTCGTTTTGATGGTGGCAATAAAATATGCTCAAAACGACAAATAAAATACACCTGACTTTTCAAGTTTCGACCCCTCTAACAAACATCCCGAAGAGGTGACAATCATTTCATCATTTATTTTTTATGTTGTGGATTATTACCAACAATTTGATATGTAGTGCAATTCGGCAGAAAGAATGTTATCATAAAAAAATTTCCTCGAGTACTTAATGGATGAGTTTCATTAAAACGGGTTGATAATCAAGTTGTTATTGATCACCTCTCTGCCACATTGAGAAGTGGCTTGATTATTATAGTTTTTTTATTATATTTCAGAGATAAGATTCCTTGTTCTACATACTGTGTTGAATAAAACATACAACTTCAAGTCTATTATTTCCTCCCCATGAAACATTAGTTATGAAATGTGGAAACAGTTATACAAAAATTACCAGTCACATCACATGACAGGACTCAGTGGCTTCCGAAGTAATTGTAATCTCCCAATTTGCTCCAAAATATTAGAATCAAAACAATCTGGAAACACCATCGAAACAGTATGAAAATTAAAGCTTCGAAAAAAGAAGTGAGATAGATATTAAAGTAATTAGATGATAGACTTCAATACAGACAAAAATATTCGTTCGTTTTGATGGTGGCAATGAAAAACTGCTCAAAACGACAAATAAAATACACTTGACTTTTCAAGTCCCTCTGACAAACATCCCGAAAAGGTGACAATCATTTCATAATTTATTTTTTATGTTGTGGATTATTACCAACAATTTGATATGTAGTGCAATTCGGCAGAAAGAATGGTACAGATTTTACGGTTTTATATTTGTCGAAATATCATGAATACACTTAACTCTTCAAGTTTCGACATTTCTGACAAAAAGTCTGAAGGGGTGACAATCATTTCATTATTTATTTTTCATGTTGTGGATTATTACCAACAATTTGATATGTAGTGCAAGTCAACAGAACGAATGGTACGGTTTTTACGGTATTTTATTTATCGAAATATCATGAATACACCAGCTGACTCTTCAAGTTTCGACCCCTCTGACAAACATACCGATTTCATCATTTATTTTTGTGTTTTGGATTATTACCAACAATTTGATATAGTGTCATGAAGCGTAAGTATTTGCATAAAATTCAAAATTGAAAGATTTCTTCTCCTAAAGACCGCAATAGCATTTCAGTTCCTGCTATGCACTTATTTGTATTTGAATAAAGTCAACACCCTGTATAGGACACTGCAGTCAATAATAACGGGAACTGAGGTGTAGAATTACACTTATTGAACTCGATCAGCGATTAACGCTGATCAAAGTGTTTTTATGGCATGACCTGTAGAGAGTTTTAATGGAAAATTAAAAGCAAAAAAGGAATCAGTTGATCGTGAAAATTAATCAAGCAAGCATCGAAAAGTCTACTGATGACGCTTCCCCCTTCGGCACCCGAAATGGTTGTTTTAATGTAAGTACTTGTGTTTTTATTGTTTATTAGTAAATCTTTATTTTCGCAATGTGTCTTTTTCTTGGTCTACACACCTTTACTCTCGCGGCCTAACTGCTAAACCCCCTCAAGGACAAGTCAAGATTATTAAATAGGTTTCAGGCAACCTATTGTAATCTGGAGTATCCCTCAAATTCAAAGTAGGTGTTGTGGACTCTAAAAAAAGTCCCGACAATATAGTGCAATTCGGCAGAATGAACAGTACGGTTTTCACGGAATTTTATTTGTCGAAATATCATGAATACACCTGACTCTTCAGGTATCGACACCTCTGACAAAAAGTCTGAAGAGGTAACAATCATTTCATTATTCCTTTTTTTGTGTTGTCGATTATTATCAACAATTTGATTTATAGTGCAAGTCGACAGAATGAATGGTACGGTTTTTATAGTATCTGTCGAAATGTCATGAATACTCCTAACTTCAAGTTTCGATCCCTCTGACAAAAAATCTGATGGCAACAATTATTCCCATTCGTGCTCTTCCATTTAATGGATTATTATCAACGAATCAGTCTGCAGACGGGACGGTACAGTTTTTATGGTAATATTTTTTGTAGAAATTGTGGTGGATACATCGATTTTTCAAATTTCGTCTCTGCTAACAATAAATCCTACAGGGTAACAATAATTTTGTTATCACTCTCTCATAGAATGAGTATTATTCAATAATTTGGCATATCGAACAAGTCTGCAGAACGAATGATACTGGTGTTATAGTAGAAATATTGTTGATATATTTTACTTATCCAAATGAGTAATACCAACTGTTAAAATTGATTAGTTGCTTCCATAACTAGCAGTCATTCAGCCCTATGCTGTATCACTTCCGTTAAAAATAACTTCACCGTTATTCCTTTATTTTGCTATGATTATGTAATAGCAAAATAACGGAAATGGTGAATAACGGTGACGTTATTTTTAACGGAAGTGATACAGCATAGGTCTGAATCTCAGTTACCGTTTTCACCTCATCCCACATTAAATGTTTGATGTTTCAGGATTCGTGGATGAGAACCAGTTGCTAACTTCACAGATTTCGCGGATAAGAATTCGTTGCTAATTTCCCACCAATTTCAATACCTACCTTACGAACTCTAAGACCACGTATCAATATTTTTTTTGTGTTTTGGCATCGACTGCTATGGTCATTAGCCATTGTATCAATAATTAACCTCAGATCTGCGCCGGTAGAGAATATTCAAAAAACTGTATTACAAAATGTGTACCATTTACTTGCTAGACTTTTTACAGTTAAAATTAATGCTATGTATAAGAAAAATCACCGTTGTTGAAGGTCATCATGTGGATTTGTATGTTTCACGATTCTTTTTTGGTAGTCTGTAAACAGAAAAAAATGTATTAGGTTTGACTGCATGCCAATGAATAATTTAATGAACTCAGTGTCTTATGTTAAAGAAACTCTTATGGTATTGTTTCTATTGGTATTTAATACGATATTACAACTGAGCTTGTTTGAAGATATCTTTATAAGTATGTGTCAATGATACCAAGAAAAAAATAATTTCAAAATTCTTCTTTTTCCTTGATTTTCTTGTTCAGTGAAGATTTTCTGAAACTTCTAGCACTTTGCCATAGCCACTTATAGTAGACTATCCAATTTTGTGAATAAAAATTTATACAAAGTATCCATTCCCAATTTCTAATCCCCAACTTTTTATTTCCAAATACGGATCTGTATTTCTTATTGCATTTTTTTAAAAAGCTAAGAATCATGTTATATATTGGCGTCGTATTTCATCTGAACTACAGAGTGTTTTTGAAATATATAACTATTCCCAGTAGAAAAAAATATAGCTGTTATGGAATTAAAAATAAAACAATTTTATTGGTAATCGTTCGATAATATCACTTTGTAGTTCAAACAAAAATACTAGGCCAATGTGAAACATCATACATGAGATTTAAAAAATCATAGACAGGAGATCATACTCACAAGACTACGACTGGGGCATACACGACTCACACACGAATACCTCAGAAAAAATATTGAAGTTCCTACTTGTGACGTATGCGGAACGAATATAACGGTGAAACATATCTTAATCGAGTGCACTAAATATACAAGAGAGAGACTAACACATCAAATTGGACTAACAATGATGGACAATTTCAGTGACAGCAGTAAATCAAAACAATTATGTTCATACCTTTCCGATGTAAATATTATCAATGACATATAGATTGTAAAAGCCACATAGTCGCTAATAATCTTGTAGATTGATGCGACTCTAAATTTTGAATAAAAAAAATGAAAAATAAAAAATATAGGTCTGAATTCTAAAAAAATTTGTGGGTGGCCCAATTTGTTAGATTTTTTTTATATAATTTGCATTCAAATATTCGGGGAATCAACAAAAAGTTGCTATGAAAAAGTGCCAAAAGTATTAAAAAATATTCACAAAATTTAAAAAAATAGGTGAAAGAAGAATTTTGAAGTTTTCGATTTTTCCTGTATTACTCCAGAACTAAATGAGTTAGATGAGATTTTTTTGATTGATATAATTAACCTCTGTAATACTCTACATTTCCTCAATTCAACCACCTTTCTATCTTTAACTTTATGCATAGATTCAAATTTTAATAACCCTGTATAAAAATAGACCAGGCTAAAATCGGGAGTCCAATGACTTGGATGTATTGAAAGCAAGTATCGAAATGTAATTTTTTCTCTGAAGAAGTGAATAGTGTATTATTTTCAATATACCATTCACCATCAGTAATGGTCTATTTGGACCCAACAAAGTGAAGTCTATTGCCAGAAAAGACTTCTTAAAATACCTATTCAGCAAAATGTAGGGAATAATTAACGTTTATTTCTTGAAATTTTCACAGATTATGAGGAACATCATAAAAAACAAAGATAAATTTCAAAAATTGCAGAAGTGACCGGAAAAATCGATACTGGAAAAATTGTGCATCATTTTCTTTGATCAAAATTAATTCTGACTCATTCTTGCTACAATCATGAATGCGCTGATCTTACCTGCCCGATAAGATAAATGACAATATGCTCGCTTACCTACCTTACCTCGCTATCCAAGCTCGATTTGTTTGTTCGCTTCGCTGACCACTTCATGTCTTGTGGAAATTTGAAAATGTATAATTTCCACAGAAAACATTCTATTTAGTATTGTTTTTCATGGTGTTCTACAGCATTTCACAATAATCACCTTATTTCTATTAACAATATTTGCCTGAACACTCAAGTAAATCTAAAGAGATTTCTTTCCCTTCATCATGGGAGCAGAGAACTGTTGGTTCACAGATGGTTCAAAAATACCCTCAGGTATTGGAGCAGGTGTATACAGCCGTATACCTAGGATAGTCAAGGATTAAGCGGTAGTATTCCTTGCGAAAATTTACGCCATCGATCTAGGGGTAGAGAGAGACTGGAAGAAACCAACCTCACACAAAGATCAATCAAAATTTCCTCAGGCAGTCAAGCGGCTTTGAAATCTCGTATCGATCAAAGTCTAAGCTGGTGTCAAACTGGCAGATAAGACTCTCCTCAAAAGGAAGGCTCAACAGTTTGTTGGGTATAAATGGCAATGAAACGGCGGACCATGATGCAAGAGAAGCTGCCGCAAGGTGTATTGGACCAAAACCTGCCATTGGCATCTCACCAAGTTTTGCCAAATATATATTGAACACCTGGACAGCAAGAAATGAATTAAACTTCTAGCAAAACCTACCAGGATTGGCTCATTCCAAGGCATTCATACATTCCTCGAAGAATTTGACCAAAACACTGTTAGACTCCAGCAGAGATGACCTGCGATGTCTAACAGGCCTACTCAAAGGCCACTGTCGTTTGAATCATCACACGACAAAACTGTCGGAGGACCCAACATGCCGTCTTTGTCTTGAAGATGATAAAATAGCAGAGCACATACTTTGCGCCTGCCCCGCCGCGTATCAACTCAGGTCGATGTTTCACAGAGTTTAATTCTCTCCCTCGGACCTGAAAGATCAGAAACCAAATAAACTAATCGGCTTCGTCAAGATGCTGGGTTTATTTGGTGGAATATGAATTGAAATGAGCCACAATAGACCCTTACAGGTCGCAGTGAAGGGTCGAGGAGATCCGCTCATTTCAAACCTAGCCTAACCTATCCAACTCAACCTCTCTATCCAAGCTAGACCTAAATTTGTTCGCCTCACTGACAACTTCTGGAACTAGAAATTTAAAAATGAATAATGTCCACAGAAAACATTCTATTTTGTATTGTTTTTTATGGTGTTCTACAGTATCTATAAACATTTCAGAATAATCACCTTATTCCTATTAACAATCTTTGCCTGAACACTCAAGTAAACCTGAACAGAGATGTCTTTTTCCTTCATCAAGGCATTATTAACTAAATTTTATTCATATTCCATGATCCTATTTCGATAAAAAGTCAACGTTGTATGTATGTCCGATCAAACCTGGACTTGGTATCTCGGAATTCCGACTTGGTAACTCGGACTTCCATAATACTGACTTGGTGTCGCGGAATTCTGAGTTAATAACTCGGTCGGAAAAATACTAACTTGAAATTAGGAAAATCCGAGTTACCAATTTGGAATTCCGAGATACGAAGTCGCAATTATAGAATTACGAGTCATCAAGTCGGAATTCCGGAATACGAAGTCGGAATTATAGTTGGTGAGTCGGAATACTGAGACACGAGGTTGGAATTATGAAAATTCGAGTCACTGAGTCGGAATTTGAAAATGAAAATTGGTGTAGCCCTTCTACGCCTTTGTAGAATTCATATTGTATAGAATTTTGAGGAGGGCGTGTAAGTTTATATCGAAAAGCAACAGAAATGAAAAAATTAGACTTACATCAATGATGTGACCATCCCCAGCCGCTATGGCCATGGGTGGCAACGGAAATACTTCCTGAACCACTTCCTGAACCACTTCCTGAACCATTTCCTTTACCACTTCCTGAACCACTTACGGAACCACTTCCTGAACCACTTCCTGAGCTGTTACCGTGGCCAAAGATTGCGCCTAAGATTCCCCCAAGAATACCTCCTGATTGAGAAGCGGTGGTTGTTGATGGTTTCTGAGTAGTTGGGGTTAAGCCCACTAGCCCTTTAATGAACGCCAATATTTCAGTTTGTATAGAGGTGGATGACTTGATGATCGTTGTTAGACTGAAGGATCCATTGCTCGATACCTTAAGTGCCAAGGATAAACCGTTGAATATTTCTCCGAAAGCAGGGAACACTCTCGACAGTTTTTCCACGTTCAATCCTCCTAAAACTATGCTTATAATGGACTGAATATTGAGTCCCTTGATTAATTGTGTAACGATGTCGCCGCTACTTATAGATACATTGATTTTGATTCCCAATCCGTTGAGTAGAATTATGCCAGCAGCTGTTCTCAGTTGTGTCAGCAGGTAGAGCAGTAGAGCCGGAATTGTCACTGAGATTCCGAAACCGACAACCACTGTTAGCTTCAGGAGAACAGATACGACCAGTTGTAGCGCGTTGGATACCACCCCCTTTTGTAAAATGGTGATGATTTCTGAAACGTTGAGCTTACCATTGACGAGTTTGCCGCTCTGTAAATTCTTAACGAAAGTTATGAATACTGTAAGTTCGCTAGACGAAGACCCTCCTGAAATTTCAATAACTCTCAATAGACCTTGGATGTAAATATCTAAATCAAAGCTCTCTCCTGAAGTTAGAGAAGCAGAAAATTTCAAAAGAACTTGAAGTAACACTTCAAGTTTGATTTTGTTGTTGATGAGAAGGTAAATGTGGAGGATAACTTTGAAGAGTCCAGTTACTCCGGTGGAGACGTTTCCGCCAAGTTGAACAATAATAGCAAGAATTTTATCATTAGAACTCAGAAGACCAGCAAGAAGTGAGATTTTTCCTTTCGCTGCAAAAGCGAAGAGGATATTGATAAAGAGTTCTAGACCGTTGGCTGCTCCAAAAAGGATGGTCAAATCGAATTTAATTTTGGCTGCCAAGACTGCGGTCAGTCCACCAGAAATGCTACTGAACAATGCTTCAAGTCCTTCAAAAACTGCTCCTAGCCAAATCAGGTCTCCGTGAATTGCTATCAGACCATTTCCGGCACCTGTGAGGAGTCCTTTCAAAGAACCTGTCAGCAACGTTGTTATAGAAAGAGTTATTTTAACCAAAACCGTCAATGAAGCTTTGATATCGGTTAGACTTTGTACTCCAATATCAGCAGAGAAATGGATTACTAATTGACGAAGAATTTTCAACGTGTCGGTTGATATTCCGGCAAACGTGAACGTTTTGCCAACTTTCAGGTTTATGAAAACTTGAAGAGATGGTAATTTCGAAAAGAAGATTTCAAATGTCGACTGCGAGCTAATCCAGCTGATTTTCGTTAGGCCTGCGGCTATATAGACACCGGTTTGGGCTTTCAGATTTAGGATGAATACAGCCCCGTTAGAGCCATCGAAGACACCCACCAGACTTGTGGTGATATCAATTATCAATGCTACTTTGGCTGTTGCGTTGTATATGCCCAAAATTTGAGTTGTCTCGTTGTAGATAATTTGAAGCTGTCCTCCTTTGCCACTATTGTCGGGCTCACAAACGAGAGAACATTCATCTGGGGAGGCGGTCAAAGCGCGGTCTTCGAATGCTGATGCTAGTCTTGATGATCTGGGTTCGGGTGCAAACCGTTTGGCCCTCAAGAATTCTGAAAGAATAAAAAATAATACAATATATAAGTGGGAGGCAGGTGAGGATGTACACGAAAGAATTGTTTTGAGAAAAATAAAATAGACGACCTTGCGGGCTCTCGGTTTGATGCGAATGGAAACATGCAGATGGCGGTTGCTATCGAAGTTGAATACTTAGGACTACTACACCGCCTTAGCATCGATTCAAATATACCGATTGGTTCATGCGAATTACCTATGGGGAAGTGTTGTGGAAAGGAATTCTTGCTGTTTCCAAGTCTTGAGGGAGAGAAAGACACTCCGATCAAGTAACACAACTTAGATGAGTGATACTCAAATAGAACTGAAGGTAACATCTTTTCATGACGGAGATTCTTCGTTGTCGATATATTCTGGTCAGTACAGCAACACTGCATTTGGAATATCGAATGTCAAATATGACAGAACAACAACAAAATATCTCTATTTTTTTTTCGTCTTTGGATAATTGGAGTGTTTTTTCGTAAATAAAGGGCAAATTCTGAGTTAATTTGTGTTAAACTATCGTTAGTTTTTATTACTAAGCAATTGTGAAATGTGTAAAAGACCATTCGAAGCTGGAAATCAAAATATGTCATTTCATAGGTAAGCTACCAGTGTCGTAACCATTGAGAAAGGGAAACCGAATTGTAAAAGAGTAAAATGAATTAATTATGAAAAAACATGTCAATTGGAGCATTGGCTGTTCTCTAAATCCTGTGGAGATTATTTCATTAAAATTTTAGGTTTCCATTCCATATTGGGTTTCCATTACTTCTATTTTATTGAACCTCAATATTTCTGTTAACAACGCACGACACCCTGCCGTTGGGGGAAGATGCTCCTTACACACAAATTGTTATGCGTGTGCGGCGAGTTACTCATCTAGGTTGTGTTATTTGATCGAAGGAAAGACATATATTTTATTGTTTCGTGATACAGTGACCACCAAAGAGTATGTACCATATGGAAAAAATGTTAATTATTGGAGTATTGGAAAAACATTATGGGGAAAAGTTTGTGAATGTCCGATAACCTGAAAATCAATTTTGACACATGTCACGTGATCGCTGGTATGACGGAAAATAAAAAAAAATGCTTTGAAAAGGCGAAAAGTGAGGAAATTGGCAAGATATCAAAAAAGTTCATTTGAAAAAGTTACAATTCAATTTTATACACATATACAAAGTTTCAAGAAAAATTAAAATAGATATTTTTTTAATCTTTTCATAAAACAACAAATTCGTCCCTGCAGCCAATAGGAAAAATACAAGCATGGATCGTAGTCTCTCTACTTAAGCGTTTGAATAAATTTTGGTTTATAAGGCTTGAATTTGTTTTTTTTTATAAGCAATCTTCGGATAGAAGTTGAAGATGAACCCAAGTTCCCAGACAATTTACTGATTGATGTTCTTGTTTCCTCAGCAGTAACCCAGTGCAGTATTGTTTTCTGAATAAGTTTTCAACGGACCCAGTATTTTTGGGAGGATCTGGATAACTTTTCTAGAGAGGGGTTAAACGATATCGGTATAAAGTAGAAACAAGCATATATTTTCAATTATAACAGCATTTTTTTGTATATATCGATCCATTCTTGATCCGAAACGAGCGTTACTAATGATTTAGTGAGAAATGATTTAGTAAGAAATGTCGTTATTCTTTCTTTTAGTAGATTTTCTATAATTTTTGCTAAAGTAGGTATAAGAGCGACAGAGCGATAGTTTCAAAGCTTCTCGAAGTTTCCTTCTTTATTTAGGGGAATTATAACTAATGTTTTAAGTTGATCAGGAAATATTCATTTTTTATGAATTGATTGATTTATCAGGGGGAGTATCAAGAGCTATCAAGTGCTTCGTCTAGAGAGTTTTCCATGATTCATATTGATATGTCATTAATTTCTGATGATTTTTATTTTTTATTAAATGAATGACTCGTTTCAATTCAAGAAGGTCGGTATCGTGTAAAACGACTGTGTCGTTAATTTTTAGAATTTCATATTATCAATCGGATCATTTCTAGGATTCAAGTTTATATAAATTGATTTCGCTACTGAACAAAAATGGTCATTAGGGATGTCTGGAGCCAATGGTAAAAATACGTCTTCTGGATGATTTCTCCTCAGCTCATTAACTGTTTGCCAAGTTTCTTTAGACCTACTGTCAACTTCAATAATAATTCTATTTGATTTTGGCTTGTTTGATAACTTTCCTATAGATATCGCGGGAATTTTTGAAATAATCGAGAATATATCTATATAATGTAAACAACGTATATTTTTAGATGATGTTTTCATATATACCTTTAGTCAGTACCTTGGTTGACTACTACTACGAATCATTAAATGCATGCAGAAGACGTCTAAAAAACTCTATAAATTGATCTTCTGACATAGAAATCCAATATATTCATTCCTACTCTAGGAACATATTATATGGAACCTATATATTTTGTTATAATATTCCACCAAGTTTTGAGTTTTCTGTGCTTATTTCACCCTAATACATTCTACATGATACAGCCTCATGTTCCGACAGTCCTGAGGGTATAGTATTGGACCGGCATAAAAAGTTTCGAAGGAATGTTCTGGAAAAAAACTGGTAGTATGTAAATTTCTCATTTGCCGGCAGTGCATATGAACACTCCCCGTAGTGCTCTTATTTTTATTTTTATTGCCGTTCCAATTGGAATTAGAAATACTAACCTCATCACATAAGCTACGACCTACTAGGAAAAAACCGGTATGGAAAAAAAGTACTATAGATTGATGGATGTAGCCGAAAAAACTGAATTTACGAAAAAAAATATTATTTTTAACATCAGATCCTTCGCCATATTATGAATAGAACCAGATTAATTGAATAGTTTTCGTTACTTCCAAGTCAGTTCAAAATCGCAGAAGAAAAAAATACAGTAAAAATAACTTGGGCCTTTTGAAATACAGTCATGGAAGACTAACTGACTTCTTTCGAAAAACTGCTATTCTAAAAGCATGATTGAATATGTAAGCGTTTTTCTGATGTATTTCTATATGAAACAAAAAGTGGTCGAAGAAGAAAAAACAAAACCGAGTGAACTTTTGGATTTTTGGAGATTGCTGTGCTATTTGCTGATTTGATGGCTTTGTATTGAGAATGGAAAACATTTTTTTTTATAATATTCTGATTTGGATTTCATTTATAGAATGAGTGATGAGTTCTTCCATATCAAGATGACTATTCTGCCGTGACGTTATCATCTGAGTGGATTTCGCAAAAACACCACGAAAATAAAAGGTTAATCAAAAGTACCATTTTCTGATGAACTGGATTTCGAAGGGGTGGGTGGTATGTGAAATTTCGGACAATTAAATATTTTTGAAAAATAGTATCGCAGAAGAAGAACATGAAGGTGGGGAATAAATAACATTATCGTAGGGAACTACGCTGTTCGACAGAAATTTTTTCTGTCTTTCATCAGCATCACAATGTCAAATATATTTTTTATAATTTTTTAAAAGCTCATTTTGTTAAGTGAGTCGTAATATTTTCATGTAAATGATTAAGTTATAAAATAATTGGGCATTATTCGCTAGGAAGAAAAAGTGAGAGATTTTCCCCCGAAGAAAATTTGAAGGGGGCTCCAATACTTTTCAAGTTATGCCCTTTAGAATCTCGAAGATCGACCATTTTTGAACAAGAAATTTTTAGCCTAAAATCGCACAAAATGCCTCCTTTTTGTCGACACTTTTATCAGACACATCGACTTGTATTTCGCACTTACAAGCACCAAAAGCAAACGTTTCATACACAAAATTGACCTTCTAATATCAATAAACAACACTGCTCTTTGGTAATTTTCATTTTTGCAGTAAGGTTGGTCACTTGGCCAACATGAGCAATAACTTCCCCTTCTTTTATAAGTTCAAAAAATATACAATATTTTCTGATAATGCTTCATTATTCTGAATATATTGAATTTGAAAAATTGGCGGTGACTGAATTCCAAGTTATCAACCTGACATGAATGAACATTTTGCTGAAATGAGCCTAGATGATCCTAGATTTGTTCTTTCTGTGGTCGATAACAGAAGAGCAAATTATATGATAAAAGTGCCATTTCCAATAAAACATGTGTAAAACGATTGAATTCGGGTGTGTAAATTGTGCTCGTAGAAAGAAGGCCGCATTTTGTGTGTTTTCATTGTTTTTTTCCCGGTCAGTTATCTTTAAAAAATAGGCCGGTATTTCCGAAAAGAGCATTTCAAAGTAAATCTCGCAGAAAACTTTGCAAAGTATCAAATAGATATAATACAATGGCCGTAGGGGGCGGTGCTTATTTTCTGTTGGATAGAAAAACACATATTGTGTATGGTTTTTCGCGGAAGATTGGATTATGAAATCCATTTTTTATTATTAGTTTGATGGTTAAGTACTGTTGTCTATAATTTACGGATTTACTAGATAATTGAAGTATAAAACATTATGAACGTTAAAATAAAAAAGTTGTTTGGAATATTGAGTTTGGTGCATTCGTTTTGTTGATTTGTGACATTCTCTTGAATATTCCATCATTCTGATTCATTGAAAGTAATCAAATATATGAATACCCTTCCTAATAAAAAATGACCAATTCTGTCTTTAGCTGAATTTGGAAATGACAGTGATGTCTGAGAATAGTAGGTGTAGGTACACTGAAGACTGGACTCTGCCACTGAATAAGCTCTAACTCATCACAATTGAATTGTTAGTTTTGAAATGGAGGGTCAAAATGTGCTGGCATCTTTTCATCGAAATCATCCAAGCTGTTTCGTTTGAAATTCGACACTGTGAATATATTTTCCATTTGTGGTAAGTATCTGTGGTATCACCAACAATTTTGGTCTGTGTATCTTCAAAAGATTCGTTGAAAATAATATAAAATAACAAATTGAGGAAATATTCTCTAAAGTTTCCTCATTTTTATGTTTGCTCTAAAACTTTGACCACCAAATAAACCAAACTGAAAACTCACCATGACCCAAAGTGCTGCCGACTAAGGCACACAGCAAAATCGCTGTGACTTGCTGAGTCTTCATTTTACTTTGAACTGAATTTTCCAGACATGTTTTTGCTTTTATATGTAAAAATGAAAACCTTCAGAATTTCTATAATTCGTAAAAAATCCTCGCTGTCTGGCATATTTTAAATATATTTGATTTGCATTAGATTATCAGCAGTGGGAATGTTTAAAATGTATCTACCACGGAATAATTTGAAATGCAAGCAATTCTTGAATTGCATATGCAATAACTTTGATAAGCAACTATTTTCTTTATTCAAGGCGACCATGTCTTCCCGTTATTTTTATACCTATCTGCTCACATAATAGTTTGGAGTCCTACACTATAGTAGCCGTGTCCACTACCCGATACTTAAAACCGTATTCTTGAGGAGTTGCAGTTGGCAACTTTTAACTAACATCAACTAACAGCAATTTAAACCAAATGGTACTCTAATCTCATTATTTATTTGGCATGATGGGGAGAAAACGTTCCCCATGAGGAGCAACTCCCAGGATTTGTAAAAGAACCAAGTGTAAATTGCATATGATTGGCTTGCTTCCATTTCTGAATAGAATTAAAATGACAGGACAGATCTGTCATCAGTTATAAGTTAAATTTATCAAATTTCTGTCAATGCGGAATGTTAATCTGGTCAGATATTATTTTGTATTTCTTTTGTTTTATCTTCTGGGTTTTTAACCTTTCAATAATCTGAGAATGAAGTAATGTTAAATCAAAGAAATCCAGTCAGGTTTCTTCTGACCTTCCTCAAGCTTTCTATAATCTGTGTCGAAACGTCAACGTTCTTCGAAAGAAAATTATGCTGAATGCTCTTAAATGTCATTTATTTATTTATTTATTTATTCATCCATCCATCCATCCATCCATCCATCCATCCATCCATCCATCCATCCATCCATCCATCCATCCATCCATCCATCCATCCATCCATCCATCCATCCATCCATCCCTCCGTCCGTCCGTCCGTCCGTCCGTCCGTCCGTCCGTCCGTCCGTCCTTCCATCCATCCATCCATCCATCCATCCATCCATCCATCCATCCATCCATCCATCCATCCATCCATCCATCAATCCATCCATTCATTCATTCATTCATTCATTTATTCACTGATTCATTTATTTATTGATTCATTTATTTATTCATTTATTCATTGATTTATTTATTCATTTATTCATTCGTTCGTTCGTTCGTTCGTTCGTTCGTTCGTTCGTTCGTTCGTTCGTTCGTTCGTTCGTTCGTTCGTTCGTTCGTTCGTTCGTTCGTTCGTTCGTTCGTTCGTTCGTTCGTTCGTTCGTTCGTTCGTTCGTTCGTTCGTTCGTTCGTTCGTTCGTTCGTTCGTTCGTTCGTTCGTTCGTTCGTTCGTTCGTTCGTTCATTCATTCATTCATCATTAATTGATAACATATGCTTAGAAAAAACAATATTGGTAAAAAAATATGAACAAGCACTCAAATAAAACAAGAAAACAAAATAATGTGATAACATAAGACGGGACGAACAAAATTCCATAGGATTGACACTAAATGCGAAGAATTTTTAGATATTTTCATCAAAGTGCTATACCGATAATTTGTGTTACTAATGTTTTTCTGTACGCTTTCTGTGACTCATTCCAATTTAGGTCCATCAAAGCATTGAATTCATTGGCAAGTCGAAGCATACCTACAAGAGGGGCCTTTACGGAGAATGATAGTGGTATAGTGAATATGGTCGAGAAACGAGTTCTTCTGGGTGGTACATTAAATCTTATCATCGATAATAAATAGGGTGAATTTATTTTATTATTGAGAAGTTTGTATAAAAATGATAGTGAACCCACTTTTCGCCTATTCTCCAAAGACAATATTTTAAATTCATTTCTCAATTCAAATGACCTCACCGTATTATAATCTGGACGAAAATGGTATTTTTTTAAATAAAGATATCGTAAAAATTTATTTTGAACTTTCTCTATTTGGAATAAATTTGATTTATATTCGCAGAACCATATATTGGAGCCGAATTCTAATTTACTCCTGACAAGTGTGTAATAAAGTAACTTGAGCGTATGTATATTGGTAAAATTACTGGTTTGCCTGAATATGAATCGCAACATTCTGTTTGTGGATTTCCTTGTATTTTCTATGTGGGTTTTGAATGATAATGAGTCATTATATAGAAGACTTAAGTCTTTTACCTCTGTACAACGCTCAAGTATCTCTCCATTCAACATATATTGAAACATCACAGGATTCTGGGTACGTGTTATTGACATAACACTACATTTTCCAATGATAAAAAACAACTCCATGCATATAGATTATTTAAATCTTTCTGTAATAATACGCTATCCCGAACTGTTTGGATACGTTTGAAAATTTTTAGGTCATCTGCAACATAAGGCATTCTGAGTGTTTGAATACAGCTGGCAGGTCGTTGACGAATAGTACAAAAAAAAAGAGGACCCAGGTTGGAACCCTGAGGAACCCCTGATGTAGCTTCAAACTTTGCTGAGTATCTTCCCTGATGTCTAATGATTAGAGCTCTGTTTTCCAAATAGTTTTTGATGAGTCTGAGAATATTATTTGTCAAACCATATTTATTCAACTTCAACAATAAAACGTCATGATTGACTTTGTCAAATGCTTTGCGAAAGTCTGTGTAAATCGTGTCTAGCTGTGATTTATTTTCCAATTCCTTATACACGTAGTTGGTGAATGTTAAGAGGTTAGTATCAATAGATTTATTTCTGACAAAACCATGTTACTCAGGAGTTATATATTTTTCAACATACCGATATAAATTACAGTACATAATTTGTTCGAATAATTTTGCTGGTGCACACATTATAAATATAGGTCTGTAATTTTCGATATGCGTTTTGTTTCCTTTTTTAAGAATTGGAGTAACTATAGCTGTTTTCCATTCAGTTGGGAAAATATTTGTTGATAAAATGAGATTGAAAATATGTATGAGAGGTTGCCGCAACCAATCACTACACGCTTTGATAACATAAGGAGGTATACCATATATTCCAGCTGATTTCTTAGGTTTCAATTTTCTTATCGCATTGTCATAGTCCGATTCAGTAACGGAATTGAACAGAAAACTATCGTTGAAGGTATTGAAATATTCTGTAGATTCAATATTATAAGTTGCTTTTGTCAAGTCGAATACCGAAAAAAAAAAAACTGCAAATGCATCGGCCGTTTTAGTTTCATCAATAATTGAATTTTTGTAAATGAATTTTCCCTCATTTGCACTACTTTTTCTCTTATTATTGACGTAATTCCAAAAATTACATATATTTTTAGTTGAATCTATTTCGACCTTCTTTATATATTTCTTTTCTTCTGATTTAATCAAACTCTTTACCTCTCTTCTCAAACTTTTATAATTTTCATTATAAAAATCAGACACTGACCGTAATCTCCTAAATTTATCTCTTTCTTTTAAGATACTTTTTATTTCTTCATTGAACCAAATCGGAAAGCGACCTTGACCTTCATGATTCGTATACTTAGGTACACATTGTTCGACAATTTCATTCCACACAATATAAATTATGAGTGCTTGAAGGCACTGGTAAAATTTCCTAATAAAATAGAACTTTTTTTTATTATGCCTGCATCATGATTTGAAAAATAATGCTGGAAATGAATATTGGATTTTGCTAATGTCCCAATAATATACTGTAGTATACCGGAATATATACGGAATATCTCAGTTATTGTATGAAGTAGGTTTGTGAAATTTGGATCGTCGATATAATGACATAAAAGCTAGAATTTGAGCATATTGACATGTCGAAGTTAACTTCCGGTCTGACCGGAAGTAACATCAACTTTCTTATTTTAAATGGAAACCCTATTTTTTTTTCTTTTTGCTTTATTCAGCATTCAATTCCCTTTCTAATGACATATCACAAGTTGGTATCTAACCAGAAACTAGATCAGAAAAAAATTATTATTGAAATTTACCGAGTAGGCCGTGGAAGCAAAATGAAAGCCAAAAATTGAAAAGTTGGCTATGGAAACCATACGTCACTTGATAACAGTTGCTACTACTGTGATATTTTATTTTCATTCGTCGGCGTTATAAAAAGCCGCCAAAAAAAATATTGGAAATATTGGGAAAAAAACAATACTCTGTAGGTCCATAACTTAAATAGGAACATGCAACTTTTTCTTGCCTGTATTATTCAGCATAACCATTCCTCTCTAATGATATAATAGAAAGTAATTTTTTGAAATGAAATACCAAAAAGTCCAATTATTATTATTCAAATAACAAAAAAACAGATTTATCGAAAAAAAAAAATTCAAATTGATTAAAGAGGATTAAAGATAAAATAAATTCAAAACAAATGTGGCGCCCCTCCGCATAATTCAAGAATAGCGAGAAATTATCTTCAAAATCGCTTTCAAGAGAGACTTATAACAACCCATGGTCCAGTCAGGTGGCCACCAAGGTCACCTGATCTTACTCCGTGCGACTTTTTTCTGTGGGGGCATCTTAAAAATAGGGTGTATTCCACACAGCCTACAACTCTACATGAGCTAGAAGTAAAAATTCGTAGAGCTTTCCAAGATATCACGCCCCAAATGTTGAGAAACGTTTTACATGAAAATATCACCAGAGTCAATAAATGTATGGACTCTGAGGGAATGCATTTCGAACATTTGTTTTGAATTTATTTTATCTTTAATCCTATCAATTTGAATTTTTTTTTTTTTCGATATATCTGTTTTTTTGTTATTTGAATAATAACAATTGAATTTTTTGGTATTTCATTTCAAAAAATTACTTTCTATTATATCATTAGAAAGGAATGGTTATGCTGAATAGTACAGGCATGAAAAAGTTGTATGTTCCTATTTAAGTAATGGACCTACAGAGTATTGTTTTTTTCCCAATTTTTCCAATATTTTTTTTGGCGGCTTTTTATAACGCCGACGAATAAAAATAAAATATCACAGTAGTAGCAACTGTTATCAAGTGACGTATGGTTTCCATAGCCAACTTTTCAATTTTTGGCTTTCATTTTGCTTCCACGGCCTACTCAGTGAATTTCAATAATAATTTTTTTCTGATCTAGTTTCTGGTTAGATACCAACTTGTGATATGTCATTAGAAAGGGATTTGAATGCTGAATAAAGCGACCGGAAGTTAACTTCGACATGTCAATATGCTCAAATTCTAGCTCTTATGTCATTATATCGACGCTTCAAATTTCAGAAACCTACTTCATACAATAACTGAGATATTCCGTAGGCAATACTTCCGTAGCCACCCGGTATGTATAGGTCAATACCTACCGATAATTTTTGAAAACCAAACTCCTTAGCGTATATGAGGAAAACATGTTTTTTACAATGTTCAGTTCATGAAACTCCTAAGATATCATAACTGTTGCTATCAAATCATGTCATATGCAGAATTCTAGCACTCTGAAATTATATAGGGATTATAGTGAAACAAAACTTCTACTTTTAAATGAAAAATTAATTAATTGCAACTGGAACTTGAACTTGAATGATACTAATACAATATATGCTAACCTTGTTAAGAACATAAGTGAACAAGTTTATATTATTAGTCCATTGAAGTCATACAAACAATATAAAAACCAATTGCCTCGGTATGATCATGAAGTTTTTGTTGCTTACAAAGAATTTAAAAATTGTAGAACTGGGAATGATGAACAACTTAGTTGGGCTATTTATAAAAATTATAGAAATGAAGTAGTTAATTTGTTGAAAATGAAAAAAGCTGAGTACTACAAACGTAAGATTGATGATTGTTCGTATGATTCGAAGAAAATGTGGAAATATCTGAAAACACTTATCGAACCCAATAATAGTCCCCTTCCTGATGTAATTGTATTTGGCCCACAAAGAGTGAGGTTAGACCAAGACAAAGCTGAAAGCTTTAATAATTTTTTTATTGAAAGTATTCTTGATATTAAAGCAACAATTCCGGCTTCTATACAATGGTCAAGTGAAACTCTTGAAGTGAAGGGATGCAATTTATCCGAGTTCAAACGTTTGTCACTGAAGGAATTGAAGTCAATTATCTCCAGTTTGGATAACAAGTGTAACACTGATATAATGAACAACAAGGTTCTTAAGAGTATCTTCTCAGTACTGGGTCACGTACTTCTTGATTTTGTCAATACCTCATTGATAAATGGACAATTTCCAGATTAACTCAAAATGAGTACAGTCGTTCCTGTGCCTAAAGTTAACAATTCAAATTCAGATTTGTAGTAGCAGTATTTTTAGACTTCAAAAGAGCGTTTGAAACGATAGATATATCTATTTTGTTATCAAAATTAGAGTATTATGGAATAACTGGCAGGGTGTTGCAATGGTTCAGAAGTTATTTACTCAACAGATCTCAGTGTACTAAAATAAAAAATGTCCTATCAAGTCAAAAAGCAATTGATACAGGTGTCCCCCAAGGGAGTGTACTTGGCCCTGAGTTATTCATACTTTACTTGAATGACATAAATTTCATTAGTGACTAGGAATTCATCAACCTCTTTGCAGATGATACTCTCACCCTGATATTCATAATGCTGTACGTAAAATTAATTTGACTCTTGCGAAGTTATTGAATATAAACAAACTTAAACTGAATACCACTAAAACGAAAGCTATGATTTTGACAACTCAATATACATATGATTTAACTGATATCAACTCCATTAATATTGAGATCTACGGAGAAACTATTGAAATTGTGGAAGACTTCAAATACCTGGGTTTCATTGTTGATAACACTTTGAACTTGAAAAAACACTTTCAGTATATGTGTAATAAAATTTCGGAAAAAATGTTTTTCTTTACTAGAATTAGTAGTCAACTATCCTTCCAATCTAATTTGACGGTTTACAAAACAATAATCCAACCTAACTTTGACTACTGTGCTAGTCTGATATCATTACTAGACTGTAATTCTATCTCTACAAAAACTACAAAACAGAGGAATGCGCTTGCTATTAAAATGCCGTAAGTATACTCCTATATTATCAATGATTAATGTTCTAAATTGGATGACAGTAAAAGATAGATTACAATATTTTTCAATAATCTTCATATATAAAATACTCACGGGAAAAGCACCGCATTACTTTAATGAATTCATTAAATATAACCATCAGATTCACAACTATGACACAAGAGGAAGGGGGGACTTGGTTGTCTCACGAACAAACCTTGCAAGAACAATGAACTCTATATTTTACAGAGGTCTCTTGGACTATAACAAGCTTCCTAATAAAATTAAACAAAGTAACACCCTACAACTCTTCAAACGCTCCTTATCTCAGTATCTACGAGCACACTATGATTCCAACTGAGTTGTCCATCGTTCATCTCTTCATCTCTCTATTAATCTCTTCATCATTTTTTTTACGACTGTTAGCTTTTTACATACCATATTTTACTGTATATGTCTTATATATTTTGTTTATAACTTATATATTTGTATAATCTTTATGTATATTAGGATATCTTTTTCGAATAAATCTATTCCTATTTCTATCTATTTCTATTTCAAGTCCTAGTATATAAATAAAAGTTAATCATAAAAGTTGTAGGTAATTGCAAGATCTACAACTTTTATTTCAACTATCTTCCTGCATAAAGTCAGAAATTATTTGATTTTTGCGTTGGACTATAACAAGCTTCCTAATAAAATTAAACAAAGTAACACCCTACAACTCTTCAAACGCTCCTTATCTCAGTATCTACGAGCACACTATGATTCCAACTGAGTTGTCCATCGTTCATCTCTTCATCTCTCTATTAATCTCTTCATCATTTTTTTTACGACTGTTAGCTTTTTACATACCATATTTTACTGTATATGTCTTATATATTTTGTTTATAACTTATATATTTGTATAATCTTTATGTATATTAGGATATCTTTTTCGAATAAATCTATTCCTATTTCTATCTATTTCTATTTCAAGTCCTAGTATATAAATAAAAGTTAATCATAAAAGTTGTAGGTAATTGCAAGATCTACAACTTTTATTTCAACTATCTTCCTGCATAAAGTCAGAAATTATTTGATTTTTGCGAATTAGATTTAAAACAACTGTTTAATTTTCAATAAAAAAAGTGACTCAACAAAATTTTGATTGTTGTAAACTTAAGGGCGCCTTTATTTTCGTGGGTAAACTTTGTCAAAATGGAACAAACCAAAAAAAAATGTTCCGTGATTAATTCTCCATTGTTCGTGTAAGGTTTGAGAGTGATTTATCATGCACTGGTGAAATTCCTTGTGGTGTTCCTCAAGGCTCGGTGCTAGGTACAATTTTGATTCTGCTGTATTTCAATGATCTGGCTTACATCAGAGGGCTTCTTTACACTTTTTGCAGACGACACAACGATTTTGTTGACAATCTACACTTAAAAATGGTTCAGTGTGTTTAACTTCTCATGGTAACACCCTCTTATTTTTTGTAATTTTTTAAGAAAAATTTCGAAATTTTTAGAATCAATAGATGCACTAGAAATGAACTCTCAGCCAGAAGGGGTCATCCTACGTGATATACACTGCACGCCAGCAGCGATGAAACCACCCAATTGTCCCAAAATTCCTTTGGATTCATATTCAGGATTCCCAAATTACTACTAATACACCTGTCTCCTGAAAAAATTTCAGTTACCTAAAATTCCAATGTTTTTCATTTCCCATGGAAACGCCCCCGTGTATATCACGTATGATGACCCCTATTGTGCAGTTGGTTCATTTTAAGTGTATCTATCAATCCTGAAAATATCGTGGTTCTTCGTCGAAAATTACGGAAAATGCTGGGGCGTTTCCATGAGAAGTGAAACAAATTAGAATTTTTCAGGAGACAAGTTGTTTAGTAGTAATTTGAGGATCCTTAACACGAATCCTTTATTATCCTACAGCCCAGCATGGCGGAAATCCACTGGTTCAGGACTGGAGCAACGTTTCTTTCCCTAAGGAGTGTAGTGAAAGATGCATATGATGCGTTATCAAACGCCCCTTCTACGTCAAGAAACGCTGTGAGTGCAATCTCTTTATTCGACAGCGACTTTTCAGTCCTGCAGACTAGACTGAGTAGCGCAGTCTGAAAGGATTTACCGGGTTGCCAGGCGTGTTGGTACACCGAGAAGATATGATACTCTGTATCATTAACTCGGATATTTCTGTCAACTAATTTTTCGATCGTTTTGAGCATGAACGATGACAGAGAGGCAAATTAGTCTTAACGCCTTGGCCTGGGCAAAGGATGGTTTCCCCGACTTCGGTATGAAGACCACTTTGGATCTACGCCAGGTGTTGGATACGTACCTGTGAGCCAGGCTCGCCTCGAACAGCCTGACTAGGTATGGAATCAGTAGGTCTGCTTCTCGCTATAGTAATATAGGTTGCTGATTTGAATGGTAAAGTTTTCTATAGACCATTCTATTTTTCTGTAGGTGATGACTTTTTTCGTCATGTCCCAGGTTTTCCTTGTGGGCTTGACCTTGACTATTTGTACTCTCTGGGACACGACTGGGTCGCTTGTTCCCCTAGAATCAGAAAAGAAAGAATGATCGGTCTGCTCGCATTAGCGTCCCAACTGGGTTCACCGGATCTTTGTTCAGTCGTGACTATTCAGCCGTGCTCTCGACATCTTCGCAGAAAGTTTTTCCACGCCTTCCTTTTCTCTTTTGTACTGAAAGAAGGCTTCATTGTATTCGTCCCACTTCTTTGTTTTGTAGGCCTTATTGAAGAGAGATCTGGTCCTCTTTTTCAAGGTTTCCAGATCTTTGGTCCAGAATTAGATTTATTTATTGATAAATTACTAAAACCATGTTGTGATGATGTAATCAGATTAAATCTGTCTTATTTTAGTAAGAGGGCAGATTTTCTGGAATGAGACAGATTGCCGCAGACTCAATTTCCTCAGCCCCTCCTTTGGAGAATTTCACAGACTCAAGTTCAGCCGTTAAGGTTAGTGTTAAACTTCCCTAGACGCCATAATGCCATTCGAAGTTCATTAGCTGCTCCTCTCAAGTTTGTTCCGTTATCACAAATAAATTTTTTCAGGTTGTCCTCGCCTAGGAGACGAATCTTCTTATAGCTTAAATTGCTGAGTCAGTACTCATAGAAGCTATCATCTCTAAGTGAACAGCTCTCACTGCCAAACAAGTGAATAAGATGCCCCATCTCTTTTCCTTCCTTTGTCCAATTGTTACGAAATATGGTCCAAAACAATCCATTCCTACATTGATGAATGGTCGTATGCATTTTATACGTACTAAAGGCAGCTGCTGATTTGATTTTCAACCAAATTCAGAAAAAAATTTAATTTCTGTGGAACTTCACTTTTATTGTGGAGAAAATAGACAGTTTTATGACGGGAGAAATCGTCTTTCAACAACAAGAAATATTTCGATCCACCTAGTGACATTTCTTCCATTGGTCCGCACAAATCGGTATGAATCAATTCTCCTGGTCGGGATGCTCTACTGGAACTTGATAGAAAAGGTAACTGATGTTGTTTTCCTTTTGCATAAGCTTCGCAAAAGTTATTTCCTTCCATATCCGTGAAATCAATGACGTTTTTCTTCAAAATCCTCTTGACGTGTTCTAGACTTTGATGACCCATTCTTTTATGCCATATTTGTAAGTTGATGGCACTCGTTTTGACACCAATATTAGCAGTTTTTTCCCAGAACTCATTGGATTTTGTGACGCTGATTTTGCAGGGGACAAGGTTGAGAGAAAATTAACCCGTGGATTTGTTATAAATTATTCAAAAGGAGCAATCATGTTGGGATCCAGAAAGCAAGCCACAGTTGCACTCTCTACTGCCGAGGCAGAATATGTGTCAGCCAGTGAGGCCACGAAGGAAATTTTGTGGATTCGACAATTGGCAATGGAATTGGGTGTTGTTGAAAAAATGGTGCCTTTGTTCATGGATAACAAATCTGCGATTCACATGATGAAAAATAATTATGGAAAAGCGTTGAAGCGAACTAAACACATTGACATAAAATATCACTTCATACGGGAAAAATTGAATGAGGAGATTGACATTCATCACGTCTGCAGCGAAAATCAAATTGCAGACATTTTGATGAAGATTTTACCTGTCCAGAGGTTTTATCATCTCAGGAATCAGTTGGGAGTTACTTATTTTAATGAAGATTCAAGATAATAATATTTCAGGGGAAGTGTTCAGGTGAATTATTATTTCATATTTATTATTTTGATCTATTTACCGTTTAACATATTACTGTAGATATGTCATGTTATTGATAAAAATAGTTATTGTAAAAAGTCAAAAATAAAGTCATTCTTTTCTGTCGTTTTCATTCAAAGTATCAACGTTTCTTCTATAATAAATTACAACAAGAAAGACTCGAATAAGATAACCCACCATATGAAAGACCAGACTTTTCCGTTCATACGATAATAGAATTGCTAAAGATCTGCCTATGCAAGTCCTACCATCAAGAAAAAGATCGCTTCTATGTTCAGGAATTATTTATTCAACTCAACTTTCTTGTGATATATGTGTTGTCAAATCATTTATTTTCGAAATTTAATTTCCACTTGAAGTCACGCTGAAACTTCATAGTTTCATTAGTTTTCTGTAACGGTCTTATTTCCACCCTGTATACAAATAATTTGTTTTATCGAAAACACACTGGCGCTGGTATGGTTTCCAAGCAGCATAATGTGTTTTTCAAAATAAAAGGAATTTGTTAAGAATTTGTATTTTGATGATTATCGATACATTCATGTGTATTACAAAGTAAATAAACGATTAGAATATCATAAAATGGAATTAGATTATGAATAATACAGCCATTCGCAAATTACCTTTACTATAGAAGTTCCGTCTGCAAATATCGAACAGAAAAAAATCAGACATCCATCCACTGACCAGAAGTGCTAGTTCATGTAAACGTAAGGTAAGGTAACGCAAGAACGTGTAAGGTAAGGTAACGGAAATGTACGGTTCACAAAAAAGGAAGGTGGAATTGGCACGACTGACACTTGTTTCTCCAATTCGTCATAAATATGGCGGAATAGTTCGATTAAACTTATGAGTTGAGTATCGTTCATATTCATTCAGATTTTCACACTTTCAAATTTTCGAACCGTCTGACTGACGTTTTATACGTTTCATACCATATCTTGCGTTTTATCATATAAAGACGATTATTCCAATACTTTAACTTTCTTGCATTCTTGCGTTACCTTACCTTACGTTTACATGAACCAGCCTTAAAACTAGTGGAATCGTGTAGACACGTTCAAGATAAAATACAAGGTGATGTATGAAATGTAAGGTAACGCAAAAGTTGACCGTTTTATTATGAACGTGTTTACACGATTCCTATAGTTTAAACTTTCTTTCGTTCTTGCGTTACCTTACCCAACGTTTACATGAACCAGGCCTAATCATTTGGAGTTAAGCTTACTTTAATATTACAACTATATAACTGTATTATACAGGGTGTTCCTAAACATCATGTACACATCCGAGAGATAGACAATCCTTGGCTTATTTTACGAATAAAATTTTATATTAGGTAGACGCTTCCTTATTATCGATGTACGGGCTCAAAATTTGTTTTATAGATCCTGTAGTTTTCGAGATATTTGGCTCAAATTTGAAATATATAGGTTATGTTATGGGGCTTAATCAATGGACATCTCAAATGTTTGGGAAAATCTACAGGGTGATATTTTTTCTGGGCCATGTCCCGTTTTCTCCCCCTGAAATTGTTTGCGGTGTGCTGGTGGGGAATTCAAAAATACAAAATAAATTTTTTGGTTCGTTTAAAAACTTTTTTTGGTCTTCCACCATAAAAATACATTACTGGATTTTGGTTTTTAATATTTAAAACACTGTATTTTGATACACTGACATCTGTCAGATTCAAGGGATTGGCTGTGGATTGGTTATAACAATTTGACATTTGTCATTGCTGGCACATGGCACATGTCAGTGTATCAAAATACAGTGTTTCCAATATAAAAAACCAAAATGCATTACCAACCTGACAGCAAAAAACCGATCACCTATAGCTTGTGGAATATTGTCAATTGTTTTTACCAATTTGACCCTACGATAAAATTATTTATTCAGAAATATATATACTGGCATCAATCAAACATCACACTACTTCCTCAAAGGACTTATTTTTGTTTGATGTCATCATGATATCATAATTTTGACTCATATTGGGTCATATTAACGTTTATTATGACGTCATCTTGGAGGTCACTCTGACGTTATACATGACCAAATAATGACGTACCTACAGATGACGTCAGTTTTTATTTATTTGTAAAATTGATGACCTCATCAAAAATATAAGTAGACCAAAAACAGCGCAACTGATAAAGAAAATCGATGTGTCTGAGTTTTTTCCCCAATTGAAATGTCAAGCATTCAACGAATTTGTTATTCCAACCTATATGTATATACGTACTCACTGTATATTACCAACAAAAGTTTCATCGGTAGGCATATTGGGTACAGGGGTGATCTATTATGCTAATAATAAAAATAGAATATATATATATATATATATATATATATATATATATATATATATATATATATATATATATATATATAATAACAAAGTATTCTCGACCGAACTCTATTAATTAAGTAGGAATTCTCGGGTAGCGGTCTGTTGAACAATGAAACTCATTCGATTTAAATCTTCAATATTTCGTCAACCTTTATTGACTTCTTCAGGAAGAGCTACAATTAAAAAGGAATATGAGTTGTTGAAGGACTACATAAAAATAACATGATTACTTACAAAATTCACAGAGTTAGTTCTAACCTATGGAACATTTGGGAGGACAATTGTTATTCTCCGCTGCAGACTAATCGCTTAATTTACCTGACTGGAGTGTTACTATGGTTTGAATAAGGATTCGTTTAAATACAATGGTGTTAATTAGTGTAGGTATTCCATTGGCACCAACTGTCAAACTACACACAACGTTGAATGGAATTTAAAATATTACAATATATACTACTAAGTTGTCCTGTATCGGTTTTGTAGTTAACTGTGTTAGGATTTTTGTTGATATGGACCATCTCAAGGAATAACCTGTTTTTTTGATTGCTGACTTTGTCTAGAATTTTTGGATTTGAATAATCAAACCGGTGGCCTGTTTTCTGGGTGTGGTCGACTGCTGCACAGGAGTTTTTTCCCAATTGGGCATCACTCTTGTGCAAAGCTAGCCGTTGTTTTAACCACTGTGAGGTCTGTCCGACATAACTACCTTCACAACCTTGGCATGGTAGTTCATAAATTACATTGCTAAGGAGTGGAGTTGGTGTTTTGTCTTTGATTTTGGAGAACAAGTTGGAAAGTTTTGTATTATTACGCTTGGCTATTTTGATTTGTGGAAAGTCTTTGAAAATTTTTATTATGCGCTTGGATACTTTGTCGATGAATGGGATTGATTTATACTTATATTGTATTGTAACGTCATCAGTTGGTCCGTCATAAAAGTTGGAGTTATAGATTAGTTTTTTTAAGATGTGTTTTGGGTAACCGTTGTGTGTAAAAATGTCGAATAACTTTCTCAGATTCGATTCGAATAAAGGTTGACGAAATATTGAAGATTTAAATCGAATGAGTTTCATTGTTCAACAGACCGCTACCCGAGAATTCCTACTTAATTATATATATATATATATATATATATATATATATATATATATATATATATATATATATATATATATATATATTAATAACTTACATTAACTTAACATTATTTTTCGATTTGGGCGGGTTGAACTAGCCTTTGCTGATGATTGGCAAGAACCATGAAACCAGTACGTAGAAGTAGAAGAAGGAATAAAAAAATAATGTCGGCTACTATGTTCAAAGTGCATTTCGAATTAATAAGTAGTTCTAGTGTAGAATAACCAACTATCATCAACGGGATATAATTCAACGATCGTAGGGGATAGTAGTTGTTTTCTGTGGAGACTTGCTGAAGAATAAATCTATTGTATAGGTTGAAGCGAGAGACTGGATTACATCGTAATGTGTGTGAGGCGGACCTGTATTAGTGTACATCTGACCACTTGTTTGGATAGTCGAGCTTGACGACGAGCCCTGAACCAAATATTAGTGGTCTCCGAGCTTTTTGTACATGCGAACCAATGTTATCTTGATCACAAATTATATTCAATTCATAGGTATGCAAGGCCTTTTGAACGATCGATCAACAAAAATACGTCGATTTTGACCTCCCCGCCATGATGGTGACCAATCCACAGATCACAGAATCAAGTTGTTTGATCACAGAGCGCCTTCCCTGACAACAAGAATGGAAAAATTATGAACCATTCTTTTCGTACGGAGATAATAGAAATCTCCATTCAACTAATCTTTCTGGTATCGAACTTCTACGCTACTTTCAAGTACATCGTAATTATTGTTTCCGACAAAATTTCCATGGTATATAACAATTGTTTATGTACATTTTTTTGACTCTGAGATGATTATTGCTAGGTGAAATTCTAATACACACCTATATGTGATGAATATTATATGTTCTTCCGTTGATAGAATCTACAAAAGTGGATTAGTTGACGCCACTTCGGCGCTGGCATATACAGGCCGATTTAGGTACATGCGTCCCCCCTCTGCTTGATATAAAAGATGCATTGAAAAATACATCGATTTTATTTGAAAAACTCAAATAGCATTACTCTAGCATGGACAAAATTATTACAAAACCAAATAAAGCATGTCCTTGTCATAGAAATGTAAGCAAAAGGCGTTTAAACTGCACGTTCTTCAAAAACCCTGCATGTATCTCTCAATCGGCGTTACCATAAGATGTTTATTTCTGAACTGTCTTGTCACTTGTCGCTCAGGTACCAACTTTAGATGAATGAGTAATGACCAAGAGAAATGGACCAATCTGACATATGGCATGTGACCAACACAATCATTACAATCTCGCTTATCTCTTGTCTCTATTGTTTGTTATTTTTCATGTTCAATTGATTAACAAAAATTTTATAGGAGAATATTCGATTAATATTTCATGGAAATTGACTGTCGATGGCGATCTGTTCAGTGTTTACATATATTCCATAATTATCGAGAACTGATGTAAACAGTGTAGACATAAAAATGGAAAGCAGATCTCCAGAGTGTGAAAATGTTGATGAAAGTTGTGATGAAGAAACTTGCAGCATGACCAATCAAAGATGTAGCAGAAATGTCTTGAAGCCTTTATTAACGGAAGAAAAGATGCGAAGGAAACTTCAGTTTTTTTTCATGAATCCCATAGAAAAGTGGCATGCCAAAAAAAGGTTTCCCTACAAATTCGGAGTGCAAGTGATAAAAATAGTACTAGTTACTATTCAGCTGTGTTTGTTTGCCTATCATCAGTACAAGCATGTGAATTACACTGGAGATAATAGAATCTCATTCTCACATCTCTTTCTCAAAGGCTGGGATGCAACGAGAGAAATAAATGTTTATCCTCCACCTGTTGGTCCTTTAGCTGTCTATAAGGTAGATGATTTTTATTCAACCATTGACTATGCTTACAAAGGATATGCCCATTTGAATGAGGCAGTTGGACCTTACTCCTACGCTAATGAGGACAATACCATGACTGACATGATAATATGTCTGCATCAATACAAAGAAGGAATCATATTTGGATTCAACGAATCATACATTTTCAACAGTGAGATAATTGAGACCTGTCTGAATGTATCGGAACCCACAGATTTGCTGAATTCCAGGGAGTACCTGATGAATAACAGTTTGAATGTAAATTTCTCTGCCTTGGTGAGAGCTGAACTGATGTTTCCCATTAAAACTGTCAACTTCAAAGCAGCTGGCAGAATATCGCCTCCGAGCTGCTTCAGGTTTGATATTTCTATTGTTTTTGATAACGAGGACCACGATGGACAAATTCTTGTGTACTTGGATGCCATGGCCACCCGATTGAAGTGCAGAGGTGATGTACAATATGTAACCGATAATGAGATTGAAACTATTCTTGGAAGTCTACTGAACTACTTGGTTATAATAATTTGTATAATTTCACTTATTTTGTGTAGTAGAGCAGTATGGCGGGCTCAACAACTGAAAAATATCACAGACAAATTTTTCCAGACCTATTTTGAACAGTCATTAAGCGACCAAGACAGAATGAAATTCTTGAACATGTGGTATATAATGATAATCATAAACGATCTGCTCATTATAATAGGGTCTTCTATGAAAGAACAGATCGAGAAAGAAGAGTTTGCCACTGATCAGTGGAATGTATGTAGCATGTTTTTGGGTATCGGTAATATGTTAATTTGGTTCGGAGTTTTGAGATATCTGGGTTTCTTCAAAACCTATAATGTTGTTATACTAACCCTCCAAAAGGCAGCACCACAGGTGGCAAGATTTTTGCTTTGTGCATTGTTGATTTATGCTGGTTTTACTTTTTGTGGCTGGTTAATTCTAGGACCATATCATTTGAAGTTCAGATCTTTGTCAACCACCTCGGAATGCCTATTTTCACTCATTAATGGTGACGATATGTTTGCCACTTTCGCTATCATGTCCAACAAATCAGACATTTTGTGGTGGTTCTCCAGAGTTTATTTGTATACCTTCATAAGTTTATATATTTACATAATTCTGAGTCTCTTCATCTCTGTTATAATGGATGCTTATGATACAATCAAAGTTTACTATAAAGAAGGTTTTCCTAAGAGTAGCCTGGAATGTTTCATTGGTGACACATGTACCGAAGATGTTTCAAGTGGTATATTTCGAAGCAGCTCGAATGATAGTTTGGGAGGATTGATGAAAGATCTTTGTTGCTGCACAAAGCTTCCTAGGTCCTATTCTTCTTTATCGACTACCCCCATCCATCAGACTCACTCCAGATCCAGCATTTTAGTGTGACTGAAAATTTAATAATGAATCACTAATTGCTCTTTTTTTAGTCAGCAAAACCAGCAGCTTATTGGTCCTTGTGGTATTTCTAGAATCGAAAAATATTATAATTATTATAATGATATTTATATTAAGTATAAATAAAGTACTGCCTAGGGCAAGACATCAAAGTGAATCAATTCAATTTTCAAAATTTTTGCAAAGATCTTTAAAACGTACAAGGAACATCCTCAGATATACACCTATTTAACTTTCACAAAGGCTAAAAACTAGTAATTATACAAACAGTACAGAGGATCTTTCTAGCAACGTAAATGGGAATCTGGGTACAGCTATAACACATTTTTGCTGCAATTCGGAATAAGAGGCATAACTTGACTAAATTTATTCTTCTATATTAACAAAAGGAATATTGAAGAATACAAAACTGCGAAATGCACAAAAGAAAAATTTTAACTGAATAAAAGTGAGAAATGGTCTGATATGGAAAAGAGATTATCAGAGTTCGGGTTGTACACTTTATTAAAAAATTAAATTTTATGGGAATAAAAGTTTCCTATTAAGGTCCCAAAAATAGTATGGGTTGCAATTCCAAATTTCCCAAATGAATTTTTTTTAAACAATATAAATTTGAATACAATATTATTAAAGAACTTAAAGAATTATAAGTTTATATGTAATATGTTCTCATTGTTTTGCCTTTAATGTGCATGGTTTTCTATACTTGAAAAGATTCTGATTACTGGTTCAAAAGAATATGATATTTATTTACTTCCTTTGCAAACTATTCATTTGACGACCGAGTAAAAAATCATATATGAATTTTATCTTTTAGCTGTAATATTTCGATTTATGCTCATTAGGAATTATTACAGGTCTCAAAGTTGTTATAAACTCATTCAGAAGTTGCTGATTCAATAGGTCAACGGGTTTAGCCTACTCTGGGATTTTCGATGTTACATATATCGTATTTTATATAAATAATATGGGCTAAAGAATACTCTGTGGAATTCAAACATTGATATCTCTAATATAGTATTTTACTCTTAACTCAGTGTGTTCCTCCCTCCTCCATACTCTTGCTTTTTTTTTCTTTTCTTAAATATTTTTACCATGAGATTGTTTTTTTACTCGCGCAAGGTTTTTATGCTCGTACTTTACGTTCAGGTGACTGTTTTTTTTAATCTTGATACAACTACTTCATCTGTGATCAAAGTTTTGCAAGTTTTGAGTGATTTCCAATAAAAGGCATTTTTCAAACAAACAAATTATGAAATTTCAGTCGCAACTCCTAGTCAATATTATAAAGTGAATCCTCTGAGATATAGCAAGTTGTATCTATTAATACTAAGGCCCTACATCTACTTTGAAATTTAAGAAACTATTTGTGATGCATATAAGTATATATTAAAATACTCTATATTTTTTCAGTATCTAGTTATGTACCTATTTTCAATAATTAGGTATTATAGTTTCACGCCAATTTTTATCTAACATGGTAAAACAAACAAATATGACTTAAAATTAAAAAAAAAAAATTCAGTCAAGATCTTGAAAAAATATTGGATCTTTCAACTCGATCCATCAACTTTTTGATTCAACAAACACAATATATCAGGAATCTCAAATCTTACCCGCTAGGTATAATAATGATATATTTGTTGCCTGATCATTCCTGTGTATTTTTGGTGTAGATTTCAACATAAAACAACTGAACTTTTTTCAAGCTTTCCAGCTTAGAAAAAGATCTGGTCTTCCAAGTTCTAAAATAAAAATGCATTTAAACAACAATGAGTTGTCATTATTAAAGTTTATTTGTTTATTCTTGAGTATCATCAGCACGAGAGATGCTATCGCTTAAAATATTTCACATTGGTATTCCAAACAAATGGTTGTTTGGATTCTTTCCAAAAAACGAATAATTTGAAGTTCGCTTGATTCATAATATTGCCTACAGCTCTTCGGAGAAATTACCAAATATCCTGGTGTAATGAACAAACACAAATTATATTTTTTCAATCATATATTTGAATACAGTTCAACGCCAACAAACATATATCATGAGCATAAATGAGTATATATAATGTATAGTATTACATTTATAATAACAAAAAATGGTGAGGCCATGGCCCCACTTGCAATAGAGTACCTCATCACGATAAAGTCGCGACGACCTTATTGCAAGTATGGCCATAGACAAAATTAGTCGATAAACTATTTGTATCATATAAAATGCTAAAAAAAACTGTCTATCCGCACATCAAATGAACTGAAGAACAAGAAACAAGTTTCGAGAACAAATCGAGAGTTAAATATTGAAAACCATCATGGGCGAAAACTTATTGTAGATAATATTCAGTTTTACAGTACAAACGGTCAGTTTAGCCCCAGTATTTAGCAACTATATAAATTAAACTTAAATTAGGAACACTGGTAACATATGATTCAATTGGTTTCAAAGTGATAATAATTGTGCGATATAAAAATGAAATGAGGCAAAACGTAGACTGTAGAACCGAACCTACTAGGTAAATCTGATATCGCTTCATTTGTTACCCCAGTTTTGCAGTTGTTTTGATTTGTATGAAGTTAGTTCAAATGGTATAATGCAAAGTTGTGGTTATACCTGCATTTAGTTGAATATTATCCTCATTTTGATAAAGTAACTGTGACTATATACAAATGTAAATAAAATTTGTTAGGAATATATTTTATGTTGTTTAATAGTATTTTATTCTTCCCAACTTATGTGACTCATAAATATTCGTCAAATAATATTAGGATTAAGTATTTACTTTGTCATTGTAAAAAAAAAGCAAAAAAAGACACTTATACAGAATGTTTTATATTAAACCCGATGATAAATTGGTCAAAATGTTAAATGAGGAGTAAAACTTCCTATGTTTTTGTACCACTTGTAACACTGATGTTACTGCAGTTTCATCCTATTTGGACATTTTCAAACTAAATTTTGAAAACCCTTACATCTGCCTTGGTTCAATTAATCCCTTGCATCCATAACAGACCAAAACATATCAATGATTACAATGTTTGTACTTTTACTAAATAATGGTCTCTTTTCATATACCCATAACAGAATTACTGACCTATTATTAATTACAATTTTTATATCTGAACATGGGACAATTTGGGTACACTGCGTTGAAAACTAACAATAAATCAAATCTAATTGATCATTCAGCAGGTTACGTTCGCCATATTTATGAATTTCTAAGGGAAGCAAAAGAAGTTTTCCCCTTCCAACACTAGTATTTTAGGATTACCGAGGATTAGTACCAAATCAGATATTATATTTATATATCTTATTATTATGAATAACATAATACGAAACAGCAGAGTGATCCTAACTTGTAAACATACCTACGGTCAGATTTAATTACAAAGTTATCCTTACTGTAAAACACTTTGTCGGTAACAACTCAAATAGTTTTCAACATAATGGACCATTATTGATATAACATTTTAAAAGTACGGGTAGTTGTAATTATACCGACCGTAGGTATGTTTACAAGTTAGGATCACCCCGCTGTATAATCTAAGGTTAATCATAACAATTAGATTTGGTACTAATCCTCGGTTTGGTAATCCTAATGATGAAGTTAACGAAATGCGCATCTAGGAAAGAAATTACAAATGTGGGGTGAAGGGGACAACTCTTGTTCTCATTGAGTGACATCATAACCCATTTTCGAATTTCTAAGGATTTTAAATAACTCAGTTTTCAACCCTTGCTTTTAGCAGATATATTAATGAACAATTTGGAGACAATAGTAAATTCCGACCTGGGTGAAAAACATATTTATTTTTTGTACAGATATTTCGAAGGTATTTTCGCCTATTTCACAGGTACAACACGACCACTTAACCTCAAGAGAAACATACAGGAAAAAATGGGAATATTCTCATTATGAGTACCTTGCAAGAGGTTATCTTGAACAGTGGAAAATGGCAACTAAAGATTTATCTTTCGGTCGCAGATGATTTCACATTTGACATATTTTCAACGAAATCAGAAACATACAGTTCACGCTCGAGACAGAGAAACAAATTGATTTCTTAGACAATTAGAAACAGGAAACTCATTACCTCAAAAAAGAACTGAGAATATTGCGAATCATTGATATGATTTGGTCTTTTGTGGGTTCTATTAAGGTGTTAATTAAACCAAGGTAGATGTGATGATATTTAAAAAATTTAGTTTGAAAATGTCCAAATACGATGAAACTGCAGTAACATGAGTGTAATAAAAAGATAACATGCATGTAACACAAAGATATGAAGTTTTATTTTATCCATCAACTGATTGGTTTAAAGTAAGAAAGTGCTAGGAATCGCACGTTAAAAGGTAAGTTTCTACTTCTGAGGGTTGTCGTTCGTAGGGGGGCGACAGCTGGTTAACGGAAAAAACAAGAAAAACAACAAAATGTCATTGGGTTATTCATGACCAAAATTGCATAAACCATAGTAATTTTAATACGGACCCCGAATTCATATTTTTATTCTTTGTGATGCATAAGGAGGTTCCTTATAAAATATCGAATTGACCTTTGAAAGCTTTCTTATTTCTCAGTCGATTTGGACAAAACTATTATCTATATCGCTACTATGACAGGTTTTTTGCGAGATCGGTTCCTTCTTCAGTTATTTATTCCATTTTGTAGGAAATATGCTTCTTGTTCCCAGATTTCTACCAATAACTGACCAATAATCAGCTTCGAATAATCTATCCATAATTTATGGAGACCAGCCTGATGCCACTTGTAACTGCTGATTTGAATCTTAACTTCCCTCAGGTCACGTAAATCCGTTTAGAAAATAACACCTTATTTTCCCCGAAACCTTTTAAGGCAACTCTTCCGATTTCACAACTCGAAATTACCAAATTTGCACCAGCACAACAAACTGGAAACTAACGTAAATAATTGTGAATAACTTCCTCTATAACTGACTTCCCACTAACTACATTTTTGTTGTAGACATTTCTCAGATTTGGAATGGAAATAAATCATTTTGTTTAATTGATGACTAGTTTATTTTGTATCACTTTTATGAAATGGATTTTAAAACACTCCTGTCTAATTACAGTTAGGTATTTTATTATTTGGACTGCTCAGTTATTACACTTGATAATGGGATAGAACCCGAAACGAAACCGGTCGTAATAATAACATACCTAATGGAAATTAGAAACAAGTTTTTTTTTCTATTTATTTGATGAAAGAGAAAATATATCAATATTACTGTAAGCTCGCACTCAATTTGCATGATAATTTCAAAAAATAATCCGTGGGTAAGTTTTTCGCAGAATTTAATAGAAATTGGTCAAAAATTGTGTACAAGTTTTCATATAATTTCAAGCTAATTTCTTGATAACTTCAGTTATATTTACATCAAGTTGTCGGTAAACTTGCAAAATACAAGTTAACTTTTGTAAATTAACTGAGAGGAAGATGCCATCTCTGAGAAAACTTGCTGACAGTTAGGTATATGGAAAGTTTACACTCACAGAACTAATTTTGAAAAAAATTTGCAGCAATTTCATATTGTTTAGTGGGAAGCGTCTGTCTAGAGGCAGCTCAATTAGAAATATAAACCGAGTTCATATTTCCTCTCCATAATATGGTCATTAGGTGACTGAAACTTGTGTCGAGGTTTAAAAATGGAGGTTTTTTGTTGGGATGAAACTCCAGTATATTCAAATTGGTATATATTGTGGAATATCAGTGAATTTAATTTCCAAATAGTTTAATACCCTCATAAGTCCTAAGCTAACTCGTGGAATCGCAATGGTTACACTAATTCCAAGTTGCTAAGTCTAAATAATAGTAATTCCGAGATGTAAAGTCGGAATTATAGAAATTCCGAGATGTAAAGTCGGAATTATAATAGTATCGAGATTCGAAGTCAAAATCGTATTTTAATTGTTTGTGGCCCTTCAACGCTTTGATACGATAATCTGGCATCGCTCGTGGAAATTTCCATTGCCTATAAATATTTTATCTTCGAAAATTTATACCATATCAAAAAAATATCATTATGATTATAATAAGCACAATATGACTAGAATACGTATTCTCCTTTGTAAATGCTATTATACAAAGAATTAGACACATTAGATTATATCAAAGGGTTGTGTCAAGTATTAAAATGTACGAGAAGATTTCAAGAAAATAAACAATCCTGACAGGTTTTTGAAGTAACAGAAATACATCTGTTTTTTAATCTCGTTCTCCATGTCATTTTGATGAAATTGAAAGATTTACTCATTGACGAGGGCCGACTGTATTTCCAACAAACTTTTCCCCTTAGTTTCCGGCACGAAAATATACACGAAGAATATCCCAATCATAGAAGCGAAGCTGAAAATATAGAAACTGCTATCCTGTCCTATGTAATCGGACACTTGCAGGAAGAATTTGGTGATCATGAACGCCAAAAACCAGTTGATCGTTCCTGCGGACGAACTGGTAATGCTTTTTATTTCCGTCGGAAAAAGTTCGGAGGAAATCACCCAAGGAATGGGGCCCAACCCCAGAGAGAAAGCTACCATAAAAACGCACAGCGCTCCAACAGGCATAAACCAGAGCTTCGCCAGAACGCTTTCGCCCACGCCCGCTCGGTATTTGAGGGTGAAATACACCGCTAAAAGGAACGTGGTGAGCGTGACGAACAGCGTAGAAACGCAAAGCAATTTGCGCCTTCCCAGCTTGTCGATAACGAGGGATGCAGCAAAGGTAGCGGCGGCCTGAAAAGCTCCCACGATAATCGAGGCGGTTTTGGGATCTATGTGGACCCCCGAACTCTTGAAAATCTCGCTAGTATATAAAATGACCGCATTCACCCCGCTGAACTGTTGAAAGAACATTAACGACGATGTTATGACTACTGCCTTCACCACCGACTTCTGCGTGAACGTTTCGTAAAGCGAAACTGTAGTTTGCGCGCTCTCTTTCAAATATCCCTCTATCTCGTTTATTTCCGCGTCTATTTTGTAAGTTTGTCCTCGCAGTTTTATCAGAACCAATTTCGCCTCATTGTACCGTCCTCGCTTCATTAAATAGATAGGCGTTTCCGGTTGAAAAACGAACAAAACGACGAAAATAATAGGCACGCAGGCGCACCAGATAGTAAAGTGAATCGGGTTCAAATATTTTCCCAACACGTAGGCTAAGAGTATACCCATCGTCACCATCAGTTGAAAATAGCTTCCCAGAGTACCCCTCAAGCTTTTGTGGGCGATTTCGCTGGTGTATAGCGGTGCCGCAATGCAAGAAGCTCCCGCGGCCATGCCCGTAATCAAACGCCCAAAGTATAACATCAAAACGTTATCGGCGAATATTAAGAGCAACCAACCCACAGTAAACGGGACGATTAATGACAGAAGAGTCTTTTTACGGCCGATGATGTCGCAGATGAATCCAGTGGGAATGCACATGGCCATTCCTCCGAGTGTGGCGAAAGACCCAGTCCAACCAACTTGGTTGCGATCCAGTGGAATATTACCATATTTACCAGCCTGTAAGTCATCGAGAAGAGGAGACGTCCATCCTAGGACAGTGCCTGCGGCTAATGCAGAGAATGTCGCTGAAACAAATTAAAATGATCAGCGTTTGTATACATCAAGTGACCGACCGTATTCAACCAACTGCTTTCGAAACATTAGATAGCTGGTGAAACATTTTCATACAATTTGATCTGGTCCATACTTATTCAATTTCATCAAAAGTAAGTCGATGTTGACTGTCTCAAATGCTCTTTTGAAATCCTGGAAGACCACCCCTTTATGTTTTTTTAGATACTTTTCATTATCATCATAAGATTAATGAGATTGGCGTTCTTATATTTGATTATCCCATTGCGTTAGATTACATGATAGCAACATGATAGACTCCTTCTTTTCATTATTGTGGGTAAGAAGCTTTAGTATTTTTGAAAACTGGTAGCCAAGCTTTGTTTTGTTGTAATCCTTCTTCGGTTCTGTTCCAACCTTGTCAAAATTTGCCCAACTTTATCGTATTTCATTTTCAAAAACAAAATATACAGGGCTAAGTATTCAAATTCATTTCTACTGATTTGATCGAGCTTATTCAGTTCTGTAGTGATACAGAAAAACTCGAGTATTTCGAAATTCTTTTTTTCCCTTTATCTTTTTATTTTGGGGAGACTTTGAAACTAAGTATGTCGTGCCACCCTCAATTTTTTATTTTCAAATACGGACCTGTATTTTTAATGGCATTTTCATCTGAACTACAGAGTGTTTTGGAAATATTTAACTGTTACCAGTATTTTTTATTTTATAACAGCTGTAATTGAAAAATATAGAATGAGAAGTGAATCAATGACAAATTAACAATAAAAAATTTGGAAATTTCCCTGGTGATAATTCAATATTCTCAAAACGTTCTCTGTAGTTCAAATACTACACCAATATGAAACATGACTCTTGGCATTTGAAAAAATGTAATAAAAAATACGGGTCCATATTTAAAAAAGAAAAGTCGAGAGTTGCTCAATTTGTAGATACTTTGCATATCATTTCATTCACATATTTGGATAGTATACAAAAAGTTACTACGGCAAAGTGCCAAAAGTTTTCAAAAATCTTCACAAAATAAAAAGATATATAAACAAAATAATTTAAAAAATTTCGATTTTTCCTGTATAACTCCTGAACTTAAGAAGTTCGATCGGATTTTGTATCATTAATTGACTACTGCGAAATTGACTACTGCGAAATACGCTACTACTAGAGAGTTAAGTAACAGATTGGCCAATTCTACAGAAAACATGAGATTAAAACTATTCATAAACCTTCGAAAGAACTAAAAGATCATTTGAGATCACCAACGGGCAAACAAGACGTGCTAAGCTCTCTGGGGGATACGGCGAGGACATACTCTCAACAGAGTTAAATTTAAAGAAACCTAGGTTACATCTGCATATTACCCAAGAAGTAGGTAATTGAAATTGAGAAACACAACTTCAACAGACTAAACAAAGATTGGCTAGTTATCAAAAAACTATATTAGCTCATTAAACACAAATTGAAGGTATGAATGACTAACATGTTACCTGATGCATTCAACCTATCACATATAAGAACTCAAATTTTTCAAGCCATCCTATTCTTTCGTTATTTACGTGACATGCAGATGTCAGTAACAGTTATAACCTTACATATTAACGATAACCCTCCCCCTCCCGTTGTGGTTGTGATAGTTTAATAATCATTTACGATTTCAAATTTTAACTGCTCTATTAATTTGTCGTTCAATAAATGTACTATGGAACAAATGATTGACAACATCATTATGAGAAGAGATCCTGGAGGTGTAAATCACAATGTGATAAGAGGGATAATCCTTCGGAACACATTTCCCGTTGATGGCGACGTGGTTGTTAAGCCGATCTTTTTTTCAAATGAGTATGGTAGGAAAGAAGCTGAACTAAATTTTCGATTTGCCAAACAAGACTTACCCAGAGTGTTTAGGTGGGGTATAGTTTGGTATATGAACCGATGTTGCCATAACATTTAATTTTACGGAATGTTTTCCATTTCATACTAACAAAAAGTGGTTAAAATTGTGAAAACTGTAGATTTACTCGAATATTCGAAATTTGTATATGTATTCATCATAGACTTTCGAGTTTACGATAAAACTTAAATATAAATGTCTAACATGCGGCACCATGGCAAAATCAATATCCTTCATTGGGGGAACATTATTTCAACTCTAATAACGTAAAGCAATATCGGTTGTTAACGTTGTCCCTTATTTCAGCGCTATTGCGCATGCGATGTATAAGGGATAACGTATATTGTTGTACAAATAGGTGGCTTAAAATTTCCCTACTTTTTGAAAAAACACATGTCAAGCAGTCGTCATTATAAACTGTCAACATGTGAAATGAGAATGCCATCCACTTGTGTTGGCGAAATCCGAGAGTATCTCGTAACGAAAGTCGGTCTAAAAACGCGGAAAATAATGAACTTAAGGCTTTCCTTGTCAAAATCAAAATATACTTTGTCAGTAGTTATAAAAACATAGACAAAGAGTCATTTACTTAAATAATTTTTCAAATAACCTCGTGGAAAATTGCATTGAAACAAATTTCATAATACGAAAAACTCATTTCCCTATTGTTTATCAAAACTTTGTAAAATGATAGAGATTTTAATTTCACAATTTTTTTTTTTAAATCAATTTCTTCTAATCAACTCCAAAATTTTTTTCTTGCTCAAAATTGAATATGTTGTATTCTCATATATGACATGAAATTAAGTGTTCTTATATAACCTTTGAAATACAACTTTTGAGTTATTTAAAAATGTAACACTTATTCTGAGTAGGAGGTTGAAAAAAGCCTATTTTAAAAGATTAAAATACCCAGTGCTCGATCTGTTTCAACAACTCTTTACACTGTGTGATGAAATTTTGTCTAGAGTGTACAGTAAAATAATCTCTTATACAAATAATAGCAATAAATATATTATTGCAGAATTGTTTTCATCGTAGCCAAATTAAATCACAGACGAATTACATATGAAATAACAGCCTATTTTTATCCTGTTTTGTAGCAAATTGTTTCATCTTGAACAGAAAAAAATTGTACTATATTATTGCAGATATTAAGGACTTAGGTCTAATCTAATGTCCATACAACATGATAGGAAATTTAAATTTATAGGCCAATAATTTTCCACTGAAATTATCTGCTATTAAATAAACAAACAGCTACTAAAACACAAAGACAGTAACTAAAACATTGAACTTTCAACCCATATTCACAGATGAAAGGTTTGCTATTCAAGGCACCCCGAATCAAGTATTTTTACAAACATAAAAAGGACATTTTCATATTTATAGTAAATAATAATAATAATAAATGCTTTTATTGGAAGTGAAAAAAAACATATACGTACATAAATAATAAAGTTTTAAATAATAATAACTACCAAAAGGCAGAGTTAGCTCTTAATTATTGCCCGTAGGCAACAAATAAGTGCTCTCTTCCACTCAACCTAAATAATGGTGTCTTTGTCAATGAATAATACATCTCGATGGTCTTGAATGTTTTAAAGTACTATTGCTATAGTCAATAGATCTGAATCAATAAATCATATAAGTCTGTCAACCAGTAGGTAGTATGTAGTCTATACTTTTATTTAGGTTTCCGACAAGTCAGCAAAATATTGATTATCACTACACAGATTAAATGTGGAGACAATCCATTCAAAAAAAATGTTAGGTTGTCAATAAATATTGAATATTGAATGCATTTTTTTCTGTAAAAAGCGATCACTAGTAATTGGTAAAAGGAAGTATTCTAAATCCAACAGTCTTGCAGCAAAATTAATTATAAAATGGCATATTGCAGTGAAGGAACAGTGTAACAGTACTTTAATTACCTACCTGCAAGTGCTGCAAAGTACTGTCTGAATCGATGTGGATTGCTTTCCCTGGGAATACTACGAATGTCCTGGAACATATGATAAAACACAAATAACAACATAATGTTGTACTCCAGATACTTACTACGGATTCATAACCTGATTCCTGATTTGAATTAACTTGATTTATCAAAGAGTACCTGTCGTGTTCCATAGTATAATATCCAATAATAACAAGTATTTTATGTTAAAATATTTTTTTAAACTCGAAAATTTGAATTTCAAACCTTTGTTATTATATTTTGACAATCAATTATACATTAAAACACGGTCGCCAATAGAAAACCTTAAAAATGAAACATACCATGTTGATGCGGTCCAAGACTGCCAACCGCTTTTAACAGGTCGGAATTTTTCTCAGGACTAAAATTTCTATTTTGCCTCCCATGAGATAAAAGGACAAAATTTTCGAAGATACGAGTCAGAGTCAAAAGTCAGAGCCATCGGTATTTGGAAGAAAAGGAGACTGTTTTTTCAGTATTTTTAATTTTTTTTTTAATTTTTGGAATTTATGGATTTTCTAGTTTTACTGCTACATAAAAGAATCCAACAATGTCAGTCATCCCGACAAGGAACTCAAGGAAAAAGGAAGTGATAATATACGAAGTGTCTCAGTCAGTTACATTATCTGGCTTCTGGAATATCTGGACAAATGACAAGCTGTTCCCTAAATGACCGAGAAAAAAGTTAAAGCCCGTGGCTCATGGTCAAATCGTTTGGTCAAATTGCCTGCAAGTGACGTCATTTCTAGTGGTTTGCTTCAAGTTTTGTGAAATGAACCGATAGAAATTACGTCAATTTGGAGCAGTTTGATCAAACTATTTGACCGTGAGCCACACGGGCTTAAGGTAACGTTCAAATAGTTTGATCAAACTGACGTCATTTCTGTTGATTTGATTCACACAATTTGAAGCAAACCAATAATTACACGTCACTTCAATGCAGTTTGATTGAACTATTTCATCGTGAGCCACAGACTCAAGTCGCCGATTTTTCAGGAATTTGTTAATTAGGGACCGCCAAACTACCAACCAGAGCAATTTAGAATATAAACAGCCCGTGGTTCACGGTCAAATAGTTTGGTCAAACTGTTTTGAAGTGACGTTATTTATAGTGGATTACTTCTTACGTCACTTCGGAGCAGTTTGATTAAACTCATTGACCGTGAGCCACGGGCATACGAACCACCGACCTGTTTTACTATAGGTCGGTGATACGAACCGTGTTATATATGGACATAATATGGTAGCTATCGGAGAAGGGAGTATTTTATTTGACCTACCAAATGAAATTGGTTTGATTTATTTGAAGTTAGAGCGATGACGCAAGCCCATAAATAAAATCGTGATTGTTAGGTGGGAGGTGGAACGACTCGAACAACTCCACGAGCGCTATGAGTGCATAGCTACATGTAGAACGCAATAATGGAAAATTTCAAAACTTGGCAGCACTGACAGCAATGTTGTCAGTGTTGCCAATCAAATTTAAAAATTGAAAACGCACATAGTGAAAACGTCACATATCATATGTGACATTTTTAGTACTATTTTTTGTAGTTGAGCATACATATTTAATCTGTTATCATTTTTGTATATTTCATTATATCTGACTATATAAAAAATAATTATATTGTTTCTACAGAGGAAAGAGGCAGTCGTGAACTTGACCATTTTACAATTTCAGTAATGTTGATTTTCTGTCTATGGTAATTATGGCAAATATCGAAATAAAACACCTATTAAGGAACAACAGGTCAGCCTAGTTCGAAAAACAATTTCTGATTGTTTATATTCTATTATTTCAGGTTGCCGGAAAGCGATGCCAGTTTGATATGTTTCCTTTTATATAGTCCTGTAGGATTAATTATCTTTATCTTAAGAGCTATTCTACTTCTAGGACTATTCATATTAGGACAGGTTTTACCAGATACACCAGTTACTCAGAAATTTATTAACAAAATCGCTTGCTTAGCATTAGGAATATCGGTTTCTATAGAAAATCCCAGGAAAAAGGATAATGTTGATGTATATATTAGCAATAGTGTTTCAATATTCGATCAATTAGCAGTATGTAGTGCCACTGGATCAGTTTCTGTGAGTATAACCTGTAAACCTATGTTCTTCGAATATTCTGAAATGTATAATGAACTGATAACAAAAATTGCTAAGGCAGCAAATTACAACACTTATAATATTAAGATGTATACTTTTTGTTATGAAAGTTACTTATCAAAACTTCTCTCTACTAGCTTCTTGTAGCTAACAGAATTATTGATAACAGACATACATGAAAGGCAAGTCATCGAAAACTTTTCTGCAAATGGAATGAAACCGAGTATTATTTTTTATCTTGTAAAATTCTTAGTTACTATAATCAAGAAACAACCAAAAATTATCTGATAGTGGCAAGACATTAACTGTTTTATCACAGGCATCCTGATTGGTCACTGCCAGCGATTTAAGCCTCTCCACAGAGTGGGTGTATTTAAAATACGCTAACAACTAAGAAAAAATTTGTAACCCTTGAAGAACACAAAATGAGCTCAAAGAAGTATTGGTCTGTAAATTGGGCCATTCTCCCAAAGTACAGATACAGTACTTCTTTATGCTTTCAGTAGGTATAAAGTATCGTATTAATATCTACGACCTTGAAAATGTGTTCATAGATGAATAAATATTTGATATACTTCCTAAAAGTTTCATCAGTATCTTCAGTGAAAAAAAAAATTCAATATATATGCTTATGCTTTCATTACGTTATTTATTATCATGTAACTTACATATTGACTGAATTCATTCATATATTTCACTTATTTTTCCTCCATTTCAGCCCAGTGCAAGAACAGCCCTCGAAAAGGTCCTGTGTTTAAGCACTTATTGTTTTGGAAATGTGACAAATACAGATAACTTCAAGAATAGCATTAATCAATTCATCGCTGAAAGGAAGACCCCCTTGTATTTTGCCCCTGAAGGAAAACCCACCAATGGAAAGGGTTTACTCAAATTCAAGACCTATGCTTTCGAGATTTCCTCAAAAATTCAGCCCATTTGTATAACTATTGAGAGACCAGTATTAGACATATCTGTGACAACGCTTGGGTCTTCGTATTTCAGTGACTTGTTTTATTTCATGTTTTGTCCTCTCACTGTTTACAGATTGAAGTTTCTGACGTCTCTCGAACAGAAATGTATGTCAGACTCAGAGTTTGCAGAAGTAATCAGAAAGGATATTGCGACTACCTTGAAAGTGAGTATCAGATATAACATGAATAATAAATACATGGCGAGTTTGTAAATTGAATCAAATGTAATATTATGTTGAACCATGAAAAATTCGTGGAGAAAGTTCTGGTGAAAGGCAAAACCACATTTGAATTATCATGACTAAGGACAATCTTGGCAAATGATCTAATATATCCAGCTGGAACTTTGATACAGTTGGATGAAAAATGCACACATACTTTGCATCTGTCTTATGTAATCGAAGCTAACTAACAGCTTCCATGTTTTTTAGTCCCTCCCAAGCATAAAATCCTCAAAACGAAACTGTGAGACATCAAAAGAAGTAGTAACCTATGACTGAAAACTGCGTTATGACTTATTTGATAACAATAGTAAATCAACTCTATGCATCATGAAACAAGACAGTGCCGCATGGTGAAAAGGCTGTTTTTTAACTCCACCTTATGCTTTCAAAGCACCTGGATCAGATGAGATGATATCACCTGCAGCAGTTCTTCAGCAGGTTGAAGAACTCGTGCTCTAAAAACTAATAAGAGCTAGTCTTGTGAAGGGTTACATACACTACTCATGGAGACTGACAAAACTTAAATTTATATCTGTGCCTGGGAAACACTATTCTCAAATGAAGGCATTTATGATAAAACAGCATTGAAACATGCTTATCAGTCTGGAAAATCTTGCGATTCTACCAACTTCTATATCAGCTTGAGCCAAGAGTAGAAAACAAACATACTGTCAATTCAGAAAATTGCTCTTGTTGCATTTTTAGATTTTGTGACAGCTTTAGATCATACTTCCTTCGAATTAACGTCAGTGGCACTGTTAAACTGTGGCTGGACTAAATCCGATGATCCAAAACGTTAGTTGATAGATCTGCCCAACACTTTGGAGGAAAATTTGAAGGTGTCATCAATAGAAGGCTGTCGCAAGGAAGTTTTATCTCCATTACTATCAGTCTAGGTATTGATGAACTGCTTTCCAAACTAAATGTAATTGGTGTAATGAGAACTCAAATTCATTGGATTTCGCGAGACTGCTCATAAATTTCTTAAAACATGTAAAACCAAAAACCACTTACACTTTATAATAGACACCTCTAAGGTTGTGAAAAATTCAAAATTAATGAGTGAGTCTGATGGATTCATACTAGGTCCAAGCCTGTACATTTTTAATATGCTGTCACAGACATTCAAACTAAACATTTCAACTATTTTTCAGTCATAAGAGACTACACTAACAACACATTAAAATTTATACATGGGGTGTATCATTGTAAAACTCATCCAAAGTGTAGTATGCCTTATCCAATAGTAGCTCCTTGACCCTCTGATTTTTTTTCTGAATTCAAATTTTTTGTCTTGTGGTAAATGAATGAAGACTTTTTTCGAGTTGTGAAATAGCGAATTCCTAACTTGTGTAGAGTTGGGTTTAGGAAGATCAATATTACATGTCTACCTGGTAAGACTAGAATTTTTGTGAAGTTATTATTCAACTTGTGATTTTCAAACATCATTCAGACGGTCTCCAATATAACTGTGTGATTTAAATAAGGGCCGACATGTATCTCTGAAGCCAGCTCTGCACACAAACCGAGCCGCTCTTTTTTAAGGTATGAAAACCGCCGTTAATGATGCTTGGCCAGAGTTCCCCCAAAAGCAGATCCTGTATCTCAGATGGGACTCAAAATTGCAAAATAAGTTGTGTCGAGTTCTTTTGACATGACTCTTAGTGCATAACAACCTTTAGCCAGTTTAGTTCTTAAACTTGAGATACGTTCTTTAAATGTCAGCTCATTATCAATATACATTCCAAGCAATTTGGACTGGGAGGATTCATGTATACTTTGACCTGCTATTGAAGTCTGGTTCAATGAACACTTAAATGTGAAAATATGGGTTTTATTAACATTGAAGATCAAGATATTGCATTCACACCATTTCTTAACTTTGAAAATATTGTTTTCTACAATTCTGTTCAATTGTTGTGCCACAGGATGCTGGTATCATCTGCAAACAGGATGAACCTGCTGCTGCGAGATTATTCACATATAGCAGGAATAAAATCGGACCTAGAACAGAGCCTTGTGGTACCCCATACTTTATCACTGCCTTCCAAAAGGTCAGGTTAGGTTGGATTAGGTCACATATAGCAGGAATAAAATCGGGTCTAGAACAGAGCCTTGTAGTACCCCATACTCTATCACTGTCTCTCGAGAGGTTAGACCGCTTGAGAAAACTATCTGTTTCGTTTACAATTTCAGGAACAAATCACGAAAACCGTAGCTTTCTAACTTTCTCAGCAGTATTTTGTGATTTAAATAGTGTGAAGATAAGTTACAGAACACCACTGCCGCAGTTCCTTCCATATTTACCAAGTCCTTTGGAAAATTGAATAGTCATGAATCACAGTCAAAAAGTCGCTCAGGACAGAGTTTTTTAGTTCTTAAATGATATCAGGAGAATTCAAACCTGATTTCATTCAATCCGATAATGTTCTTTTTTTCATAGTTTCACTACAGACAAGAGATTTCTGAAAAATCACAGAACTAAAAGTATCTCAAGTATTTGAAGCTAGTAAATCTGTAGTTCAATGTCTGCATAAATAAATTTGCTGTTTCTGCTTCCAGATTGAAATGACTGAATATACATCAAATGATTTAGCAGAATGGGAGAAGAGGAAATTAGTTGAAGAACAACAAAGAGCTCAGAACAGAAACATTAATAGACCGATAATCCCTGAAATACAACGGATGTCATATCAAGTTAAGGAAGTTTTGCCCCATGTTCCATTCAGTGTTATTTATAATGACCTTTGTAAGTACTAAGACAGATTTTGATTATGAAATATCGCTTCAGCTGATTAGGTATTGAAATGGACAAGGCAATATTTATAATTTTGTTTGATTGATGGTCAATTTGTTGAAATATAGAACAGGAATTCCTGTTACTTGATAGTAACAAATAAGTCCCCATGGAAATTAGACAAAAGTCATTTGTTCCATCCTGTATTTCACTATTTATAGATATTTTGCATTCAGATTTGTTTGGAAATCTAACGAAGTGATTTGGAAGTTTTAGCTCAAGTGTTTCATGCCTTCAATAAAAATCTCCGAATGTAATTAGATGAAAAGCATTCCTACCCTATGATTGGATTGGCCGTATTCTACGAAAATATTAAATTAAAACTATAAAGTGAAGAACAAACGAGATGTCTTAGGTTCTACGTTACTTTGGCAGGGTTTATATGTTTATATCGGAACCACAAAACGTTCTATTAATACAAGAATCACACACGGCCAGTTGTCAGTTAGGTCACACGGAAAAACCGGCTGCCACAGAACGTACTCTAAACAACAATAAAATCACAGTGAAATTTGAAGAAACTTGAGTAATGTAGAGAGATGGTTTCACTCAAGACATTTCCGCGAAGCAATTTATATCTAGAAACCACAACAACTTCAACACAACCGAAGAAGGATTACAACTGCCTTGCTACCAGTTCTGAGAAATATTAAAATAGCTCCCTACCTCTAATCAAGTAACACAACTTACGCCTTAAACTTTGTTTGTAAGGGACATCTGAGAGAGAGGCCTATTATTGACGAAGATAACAATAGCCTTTTCCCTCACCGGCAGTGTCGTGCGTTGCTTTTAGAAATATTGATGTTCAATAAAATAGAAATAATGAAAACCCAATATAGCATGGAAACCTGAAATTATGATGGAATAATCCCCACATGATTTTGAGAACAGCCGATGCTCTATTTGACACGTTTTTTCATAATTCATTCATTTTACTCTTTTTCCAATTCGGTTTCCCTTTCTCGATAGTTACGATGATCTATGAAATGATATATTTTGATTTCCAGCTTTAAGTGGTCTTTTACACATTTCACAATGCTTCATCATTGTTTAATAATAAATACTAACGATAGTTGAACACAAATTAACTCAGAATTTGCTCTTTATTCACGAAAAAACACTCCTATAAGCCAAAGACGAAAACAAACAGAAATGTTTTGTTGTTGTTCTGGCAAATATCAAATGCAGCGTTACCGTACTGACCAGACTATATCGGTAACATAGAATCTCCGTTCGGCGATGGAAATACTATCGTTTTTCAATTGCCTTCTTATTGTTATATATCTCATCCAAGACAGTATTTTTGGGTTTTCGTTGCCATGAATATACCCAACAGAAATCAAAATCTAGCCTATTGCTTATTGTATCCTTAAAATATTGCGATATGGCAATAATTTCGAATTTAATGACTTGAGGGATAACATTATGAAAAGACCTTCTAGGAATCTAGGAATCCTTGGCTCGCACAAGTTTCGATTTTTGAGGGCTGTCGTTCGTAGTATTACTAATCTGGGTTGTGTTACTTAATCGGAGCGCCCTACTCACATTATATCGGTATCAATGACAGTCGACAGTAACTGAGTAGCTGTCAACATCTCTCTTACAAAAACGTATGTTGACGAAACGTCGAGAATATCTCGTAATGAAGTTTGACTTAAAAACAAAACCGATTATTGGGTTCCTTCATTATCGCCAACAACTCAGTGTGTGCCTGTAAAATGTATCTCAAAAATTTGGAAACTGTTGAGGAGAATGATATTATATAGCGTGTCCCGTAAAGACCACGTCAAACCGAGGGAGAATGTAGATCAAAGGATAACCCACCTGCTATGACAAAATTCCCATTATTAAAGTCTTGCCGTTTTCGAGATATTATTATTTTTTTGAAAATAATGAATTTTTGCCCATTTCAATAGTTTTGTCTTTACGGTTAGTACAATTTTACACCTTTTTGGATCATTTTTTCAGTAAAATATTACTGAAGAATGATTTTAACGTTTACATTAAAAACATTTTAAAGGGGGGCTATGAGAAATATTTTTATTGAAAATTTTTGTAGTGGATTCTTTTGTTCATGAAGTTTAGCCCATCGTAGTGGAACCAAAATGTACTGAGCTACTGCTGCACATTACACCAATAAATTGTGATTTCAAAAAGGTATAACACAAGTCATTTGTTATTCAAAGAAAAAAGATATGGCTGTTTTTATCCAAATAGGTACATTTCTGACAAAATCAAGTCAATTCTGTTGAGAAATCTTCGATTTTGCATTACCTAGTGAACAATGGCAATCGTCTATGTGCGAAAATATTACTAGCATAATTATTCAGGCGCAGCGGTACCCCGGCCATTATTTGTAGGGGCATTTGTCGCGGACCTAGTGAAGTACTTGCCATCTAGCTCATTCATCCACCTAGCTCAGCCAGAGAACTCAACACAGGCAGTACAGCTGTGGCTTCGCTTGAGATTAACTTGCCCTGTCATTCTTCAGTATGTGACTTGCCTGCGCTAAGCTCACGCATCGTTCTCGCTTTTTGGTTATCGGTCACGTACTAAGTATCTGATTTTGCTCCAGACCTGGACTTTCTTTTGCCTAACGAGTTGGATTTTGTTGAAGTGATAACGGAACTTTAGCGCTCTGTGGACTCTGATCTCTTAATTGTTGTGGACGTTATTTTGCAAAATGGCGGAAGCAAACGTTCCGTATACGTCGCGGGAATACGCTGACATGCATTTGATTTACGGAGAAGTGCGACTCAATGCTGCGGCGAGGTTGTATTCAGAACGGTACCCTAATCGCGGACACCCCAACTATGAAGTGGTTATCCGAACATACAACGCTATTGCCGAAGGCAGAGTTCCTGGGCGTCGTACCAGAGTGGCCGGCCCGCAACGGTAGATGTTGACATCGTTTTGGATGCAGTCGAAGAAGATCCATCAATTTCTACTCGATTGATAAAACGCCGTACAGGCATACCCAAATCAACTGCCAGTCGAATCTTGCAGCGGCACAATTATCACCCCTACCACGTCCAACGAGTTCAAAGCTTGCTACCCAGGGATTACCCAGCGCGAATTTAATTTTGCCGCCAAATGTTGGGAAGACATCATGCAGATCCAGATTTTTTAATAAGATCATTTGGAGCGACGAGTCTTCCTGTACCAAGGATGGGTACATGAATCTCCACAATTTGCATAGCTGGCAGATCATAAATCCACACGAGATGAGAGAAGATAGTTCACAATATCGATTCAAGGTCAATTTATGGACTGGAATATTTAATGGTGCAATTTTGGGCCCGATCGAACTGCCGCCATCACTGAACGCCAACAATTATTTGGAATTTTTAACCGACCAGCTGCCCATTTTATTGGAAAATGTGCCACTGGCACTGCGAAGTAGTCTGTGGTTTCAACATGATGGATGCCCAGCACATTATGGACGCGAAGTAACCGCACATTTGAATAGAACTTATCCCCACAGGTGGATTGGAAGAGGAGCTGAAATTGTGTGGCCTCCTCGTTCACCTGACCTAAATCCTCTGGACTTTTATTATTGGGGCTGCCTGAAAGACAAAGTATTCGCAACACCCATACGTGATGAAGCCGCATTGAGAGAACGCATCCGAGTTGCTGCAGCGGAAATATCCGACATCCATTTGAGGGGAGTGAAAAGGTCTTTTCTCAGTCGATGCAGAGCCTGTATACGCGAAGGAGGTCGCCATTTTGAACATGTTCTGTAATGATTGTAAATTCTTTTCATGTCATTAAAAATATTAGTACCTACCCTAAATAATAACCGTCAAATTATAGTCAGAAACGTACCCTGTTTGATAGAAACAGCCATATTGTTTGTCTTTGAATACAAAATGACTTCTGTTATACCTTGTTGGAATCACTATAAAATAGACAATTTATTGGTGTAATGTGCAGCAGTAGCTCAGTACATTTTGGTTCCACTACGATGGGCTAAACTTCATGAACAAAAGAATCCACTACCAAAATTTTCAATAAAAATATTTCTCACAGCCCCCTTTTAAAATATTCGGAAAATGATTTTAATGTAAACGTTAAAATCATTCTTCAGTAATATTTTACTGAAAAAATGAACCAAAAAGGTGTAAAATTGTACTAACCGTAAAGACAAAACTATTGAAAGGGGCAAAAATTTATTTAAAAAAAAAAAAAAAATATCTCGAAAACGGTAAGACTTTTATAGTGGGAATTTTGTCATAGCAGGTGGGTTATCCTTTGATCTACATTCTCCCTCGGTTTGACGTGGTCTTTACGGGACACCCTGTATATTAGCAAAGGAAGGACTGGGAATTTCAGCAATTAAGTTTGACAGAGAAGGAAATAAATCACTGTTAAATTAAAAATATTGGATTTCTTTACTTCAATATCGTCAACAACATGATGTGCGCCTGTTAAAATGTGTTTAGAAAATTTAGGAATTGTTAAGGATAACGATGTGGTTTATTGGCAAAGGGAATGAGAGTTTCAGCGAGTAAATTTTGACAAATGAGAAAAAAATCATTGATGTGAAAATTCATCTTCAGTAATCAGAAGTAATATTTTTATACTATGCGTTTCAAACCAGTGCTCAGGATTTATTTGAAATTTTAAAAGTATATTCTGATTTGGTATAATGACTTCGGAGAGTATGTCAAAAAAGTAGTGAGGTTTCATGTAGTCACCTCAAAAACTATAGCTTAAGCTTAGTGGTGGGATTATGAGTCTTCTATTAATCATGACTAGGTGAAGTGGGTTCAAATGAAACTTATTTCTATTACATATTTTACGTACTGCTTATCTATATTTCACGATTTTAGGTTCAACGAGAAATGTAGACAGTACAATAACCAACATTTTGGAGGGTCGTCTTCATTTCATTCCTGAACAAACTACTGCTAACACCCAACAGTCCTCGTCGATGACCAATTCCACCATTTCGGGACCTTCTAGTTCAAGGGGTAAACTGTTTTCAGTTATGGCTGCGTCTACGTTTCCCAAATCCGCAACTGAACGGAGCAAGTCGTACCAAGAGAGAAAAGAACAACTCATTGCCAGTGCTAGAAAACGGTACATTGAAAAGCACAATCTTGATATACCTTTATAATTTTATTCGGGATAAGTAAGTGTGCCAAAACAATTTAGAGATGAATTCGCCTTACTCTTCTGCACATTTTAAAATACTTTTTAAGGTATACATATTATCAGGTTTGTACATATTCTGCTGTTATTTATTTCATAAATAAAGTACCATACTTAAGTGATTTAATTTTTTTACTATAAAAACGGGGCTATAATTTTTTTATATAGCTTTTGTTTTTGATTGTCTTGTAACAGCAATAATAATACTATAAGGGGCAATATTTCTTAAAATATATTTGAAATAAAATTGGTAATTTTGTATAGGTGCCTTACCTATTATCCTGAAAGATCCATTTCAAATATCACAACTTGTAGAATCAAGAGTTCTACAGTAATGTGATTTTATTTGATCTACTATGATAAAAAGTTTTTTGAATGGCTAGTGAAGATGAAAATATAACTCCAAAAAAATGGTGTGGGATTAGTTTTTACTTTGAGGATAATGTCAATTCTTAAAGTACTCAAGTACTTGCTATTCGCTTTTCAAAAAGTCGAATCACTAAAAGTTGTAATGTTTGGCACATTTCAATATTTTTAGTGAATATTAGTTTTGACTATTAATATTATATTTCCGTGTGTGATTTATTGAAATATTCTTATTTGGTTGGAGTACCGGACATCTGTATTGAAAGTGGATTGAAACAGTATTGACTGAATTATTGATCAATATACGATTTTTTTTGTAATGCAATTTGTAAATAGGTAGTAATTTTTGTTTTAGTGTAATATTTTTTTTCAGGATGATTTTTCAATAATTTTTTTCTGTTTTAGAACAAACTTTTAGTTATTTACTTCTATTTTTCATATTTTTTTTTCTGGATATAAATGAATCATGGATTATCCCCATAACTTGAAGAAGTATACAGATTTATTTAAAATTTTCCTTACCTTTTTTGAAGGAACTATGCTTCAGAAGCTTTTTTTTATTAAAAATTAAGATTTTATTACTGTTTCATTTAACAAAAAACATCGCTCTACTAGTAGTTGAATGGGCTATTTATATAACCAAGTGGCCAACTCACGTTTAATAAAAGTGCCAAAAATATTTTTTGAGAAAATCGACACGTCCTAGTTAATTTATATCCACCATGAGTGATTTAGTGGTGTTTGTCTCATTTATGAGTTGATCTATAAATATTTTGGTTGTGGAACCAAATTATGTTGAAATATACTGGGTTTTCCATATTCCAAATATAATTTTTCATATAATTTTCAATGATACCAGAATTTGGCCATATTAACATTTTATATCGTATCATTTGATTTATCAGAAAAAAAATCGAATTGTCAACCTTTTCCGAAGTTGAAACTGTTACAAGGGTGGCCCATGACCCATTTATACCTGGTTTATGTCAAGGTAACATCAATTGTTTAGGGTTTTCCATTCTTATGTATAATGTTATATTTATAATAAAAATTTCCGAATTTACTCTGAATTCAATTTATAAAAATGTGAAGGATGACTTTGAGGATTTGTGACAGTGCTGAAACATTATAGGTCACCGTATTTATGTTATACAGAGAAGTTGTAAATAGTTCTCATCACTATTGTCAATGCAAACAAAATATTGAAGATGTGTGAAAATTAATAGAATGAGATCTTCCAAAGTACCTTTTTTTTGAAAGGTATATTGAAGGAAAGGACACAAATTTCTATTAAGTAATTTTATAATGTTTTAGAACCTTGAAAACAAATTATACTAAATTTTTGTCGCCGCTTGAAAGCAAAAAAACCTACTGATAATTGAAATATCAATAAACACTAAACGAAAATTTTAATTTTTCCAAGTTTCTACAAAAACTTTTTTATTTAGATATAGGGTTTTAAGCATATTTCCCCCCGATTTTCAATCTAGAATCCACTGGTTTTCAGAAAAAATTAGTTTGCCATTTAAAAAAAAAGACTTATACAATTTTCGAGATAGCCTATTTTGGCGCCAAATTCTGAGCACCCCGTATAATTTTTTTGAAAAGTTTTCAAGGATTTAGGAAGCTTTAGGTGTTTTTCAGACAAATACTGTCAATCATTGACCTGACTCTCTTTACTTCCAAAAACTTATTATTTTTTTTTTGTCAAGGTCTGCATCTTGAAATTTTCAAAAAAATTTAAATAATCGAATACTGGAACCCTTCAATTATGAGGTTTCAAGTAAAGTTATATTGAAATTCATTATGACTGGAAGTCGTTGGACAACTGAAATCATTTTAATTGAAACGATTTCTTCGGAAAACTTCCGTATATAAATTTTCAAAAATATACTCCCAGTAGTTTCCCATATACCTACACCCTAGCTCATCATGGTGTACCCTGTATACCACGTCACAGAATTAATAGGATTTGAAAGCTGTTTTAGGACCAGCATTCTATTATCAAACACCCTGTATATTATATGGGTTTCACTGAAATTCATACAAGTTGTGGAGGCGTTTTTGATGGAGATTTACGGAACAAAAAAAAATTCCATTTCATATAACATTGAAAGGCGCCAAAGTGTATAAAAACCAAAGTTTAAACATAAAATTTAGGAATAGTATGCGTACAAACTTGTTTAGGCTCTGTCTTAGAAAAAAGAAGTTTCATTTTCAATATGGTCCATTTAATTTTTGTTATTGTATGGAAAATATAGTTTTTAAAACAACTGATATTGTTTTGATGAATAATGCAATTAGGTAAAACATCTTATTATTTAATGGAAAATATATGTTCTACAACGGGCATCAAACTACTATTGTCAGTTTCCAATGTTTTCCTTGTAAACTATATCATATCGTTCAATAGGAAATGTCATTTTGAGTAAATTGAGTAGGGTGGGAACAGAAGTAAAAAGAAATAGCAAGATATCCATTAAAGAGTGCGTAAAAAATTTGGACTCTGATGTGTACGTATTTTTTGTAACAAAAAGATAAGGTCAAATCAATATACATTGCCAACTAATGGCTGATAAATTTCCTCAAGCAGTCAATGTCATCGATTTAGATACTATTATAAAATAAGCAAAGAATCAAAACTTGAGTCAGTTATCACAGAAAACAGAATGAAAAAATAGAAATCACTTTCAAATTCTTTTTTGGTGTATTATTGGATGTTTGTAAATATTTATTCTGAAAATTGTGGAAGAAAATTCACTACGAGGTTACGGAAAATGAAAAAGAAATAATGTGAACATTTATTCTGAGGAAAAAACTTTCTTTTTTTAAATTATCATCATTAAATATACTTCATTTATTTTCTCATTCTCGCCTTATTTCTCAAAAATATACTAAAGTGGGAGGTTTAACCAGACTGGTTAGGATGGGGAACGCACCATTAATTTGCCATCTTATTCGGTCACGGTAGTGAATTTTCTTAAGAGCTATGACCTTGAATATACCTGCGCGTCGCTTACAGGCAACAACTCACAAAATTATTGAAATGGAAACCGAAAGCATTGACTCAACTACTTCACTACAATAGCCTATCCTAGCCTAGCCTAGCCTATAACAGCCTACGTTCATTAGCCGAAATGTAAAATTGTTCTCTGCGACGGTATGAGTCATAGCCCTTAAGAAAATCCACTACCTCTACCTAACAGGCGTTCGAAAAAAACAAGGTGGATGAATATATTAAAATTATTTCAGTATATTTCTAAAAATGAACAAATGAATAATAGAATATGTTTCCTTTTTTTCGTTGTACAATTGATGCGTATAACAACGGCGTTTCCATCTGATACATAACGTCCAAATTTTCGTTTCTCCGATATAGGTTACCAAAATGACAGCCCTTATCTCGAGTAGAGAATTAGCTACAGAAATTAGTTTTTTGCTCAAATTTTACCAAACGACTGGTACTTTCCTCAACTCTCGTAAAATATTCAACGCAGATATTGGGAACTTTTCATTTAAATCTGAGACGAAAAGTTTTGAATGTTGTCGTTTGAAAAACTATATGCAGCTTCATTTCTAGGCTGAACTACATCTTCATCACATCTCAACACCTATTCTCAACCCTTATATATGCAGAAACTTCATCAATTTCAAGTTGAAGATTGAATTCACCCAAAAAATGGCCAGCAATAATAGATCTGCATAGCCGTATTTTTCTTCATATTCCCCCTCTTTGATTACCCCAATTACCCCACCTTAGATCCGCCCTTGCTTTCCACCAATGTTCTTACAATCCCCGTCTTTGTGGCATTTGGGTGATTGGAGCAGAAGTTGAGATATTGTCCTGTGTGGGTTTTCTTTCTGTAGATAGAGGTGCGTTCACATCGAGAAACGGCAAGGTTCCTTTTCCATCGTGAACTTGATTGTGTTTCTCATATATGTGTTTATTCTTGAGAGGAAGTCCTCAAAGATTTTCATCTCCGTGGTTCCATATGATGAAGGTGACATCTACATATCTTAGCCATAATTTTGGTTTGTGTTCTGCCTCTCTAATAGCCAATTCCTCGAACCACCCCATGTATATATTGGCGATTACTGGGGAAAGGAAAGATCCCATAGGCAGTCAGTCGACTTGTGAGAAGAAACGGTCTTTTTCCTGAAAGTATGAATGATGCAGTAATTTTACTATAGCGTGTTCCCTCCTGATGATGCTAATTAATGGATTATGCTATGGAGATATTGGTGTAAAGGCTCTCCACGTCAAAGCTGATGAAACGATCTTCAGGTCCTACTTGAACCTCTTTGATAATGTCCACGAAATGCTTCGAATTCTTGACGAGTAAACTGCTAGCTAGCTCCTTGCAAGGGTTTATAGGCAAGAGGTATTTCGCTAGATTATTGGTCGACGATGAGTTCTGGGAACTGATGGTTATTGGTCTCAATGGCATGTCTGGTTTATTGATTTTTGGAAAACCGTACGTAGAGATGAGGTGGTTTGCTATAATGTGGCGTCAGATGTATCCGTTCCTTATCTGGAATGAACGTTTCCTAGCCAAACGTGATAGTGAAAGTCTCTAAATATGTTGATTTTATTGAAAACATGAACAGGATGTTCATCAAGTCAGATGTCAGAATCATCTGCAGATGAAAGATAAACTTTTTTTTTGGGGGAGGTGGAGAAAATCTTTAATAAAAAAATATTGAGTCTCCAGACTCAATAAATACTGTGATACTCTCCTTATTAGGCATACTCACTAAAACCTCCACCTTTGTGTAAGTTCGGTCGGCTATTGCCTCCGGTGACACTTAGGCTTATTAGCCCATTGTATCTTACCTATCGATGCCTTATTTCGCAAATCCGCCAACTCCACGTTTTACCAATGGAGCCAGCAGGTCCGCGAACCAAGGCACCGCTTTGTTTCAATGTCACAGTACCCAGTCCAATACCTTTGTGCCAGGTTTCATATTGGGTGGGAGCTGTGTAGTTCAGGGTCACCAGATGGTCGCCCGAAAATTGACCGTCTTTTGCGGTCTAGAGCTTCGCAATAGCACAGTATGTGTTTCACGGATTCTGGATCCTTATCGCATAGTCATGCAGGTCAGGCCTTCATCGTATTGCCCCATTTTTTTGAGGTTCTCCTTCACTGGTGCATGTCCAGTCAGGAGTCTTGTCAGAACGGTTCTCAATTGGATCCTGGTCATCGTTAACAGGTCTGCTGTTCTTTTGTTACACGGTCCTTTGATGTATTCTTTCCCGTGTTTGTTTTCCCAGTAGTTTTTGTGCTTATCTCTAGTCCAGTCTTTTACAGACGCTCTTATTGTACACTTCCGTGAAGGTCATGATGGTAGAGCGCTTGTCTCTTAACCTAAGGGTCATACCCAGACAGCACACAATATTCTATGAATATTCTCACAACGTTTACAACATACCTCTATCGAATATTCTAGAGAAGTTCCGTAGAATGTGATAAGTATGTTCTAGATATTCTAGGAATGTTTCCAGGAATGATCATATCATTTGAATATTCGATCTTGGAACGTTTTAGAATATGTCACAATATTCCGTGGATGATCTTAAAGAATGGTCATAGAATATATAATATTCGAATATTCTAAGAACGTTCTAGAATATCTTATAATATTCTATGGATATTCTCCAGAATATATTATTTGATTATTGAAAAGAAGCAGAACCTTTGATCAAATTTAAAAATATATTAATAGGTACTATAGTTTTGTATTCAGCTACTGTATATTTTGAGAATTATAATTTATTTTTCATTAAAGTGATATTATATTTTTACAATTTTTGATATTCCTATTCATTTAAGGAATGCGTCTATAATAAATATTGGAATTAAATAATCGAACAACGTTTGAAATGTGTTTCATCAGAGAGTTATCATATAGGTAAGTAAATGAAAACAAATGATTTCAACAAACGTTGAAAATACCCTTCTCTCCATTTATTCTCACGAAGTCTTTGTGGGAATGTTTCCACAAAATATGGAGAGGTTATTTTGAACTTTAATTGAAATTTATTTGTTTTCATTGATATAAGGACTACATATACATGAGAAACAAATAATTTCAGCTAAAGTTGAAAATACCCTACTCTTATAAAATGAAGAGAGAGGGTATTTTTAACTCAAGTTGAAATTATTTGTTTTAATTTATATGTTCGATTTATTTAATCCCAATAGTTTTTATGGGCTCATTTGGAGAATATGCTGCATGAAATGTTCTCAGAATGTTCTGAAAATATACTTAGATATATTCTGAAGATATTTTGATAAAGTTCTCAGAACATTCCAAAACATACCCAGGAATATTCTCAGCATGATCTTGAAACTTGCGTTTCTGTCCCATTTTCGTGTTCTCAGAACATATGGTGCACCTTGTGAGAACATTCTGAGAACACTCAAATGTTCTTCGAAACTATTCTGAGAACATTCTCAGAATAATCTTGTGCTGTCTGGGTGGGTTCGATTCCCAGCATGGTCATCGGTCTCGTGCATGGCATCACACGTTAAAAGGTAAGGGCTGCGTTTTCCTTAGCTCGGACAAGTCTTTCGAAGACTTTTGAGGGTTGTACTCTTAAGGATGTGCAGCTGGATGACAGAAATAACAATTTTTTAACTTCGGTATCACGGTACTCCTAGCATTTGCCCTTGGTTTGGGAGCATTTCCGATCCTCATCGTGCGAGTTCATCTGCTCTTTCATTGCCTGCAATTCCCTGATGACCTGAGACTCATATCAGTTTGACTTTATTCCGGTCTGACAGAGTTTTCAGTTCTTCTTTGCAGTCCCATTCCAATTTGGACGATACTTCCTTGCTACACAAGGCCTTCAGTGCCGCAGTGTCTGGTAGGATGTTGATATGCGCATTTTCCTTACCCTTTTGAAGGAACTATGCCTCAGAAGCTTTTTGGCACTTTTATTAAACGTGAGTTGGCCACTTGGTTATATAAATAGCCCATTCAAGTACCAGTAGAGCGATGTCTTTTATTAAATGAAACAGTTATAAAATCTTAATTTTTAATGAGAAAATCGACACTTCCTAGTTATGACTTCTAATAGGATGTTGATATGCGCATATTCAATGTTTCTCCAATTAGTTTCCATCGCTATCATTGGATGATGGCGTACACTTCTGCTTGAAAGGCAGAGAGGTATGGGTGCTTAGTGAGTAGCTGATGTTCCCCCTCGTTACTAGTTGGTGGAGTGCTGTCTCTGTTGAACAGCCAGTCCTGTAGGCATATTGTTCGCGGTGCAGTGGTCTTTCTACCAGTCTCCAGTACTTCCGGTTTTCCCATAGCTCGTGTCTGACCTATCTGTGCTCCAGAGAAGTGAACTCTCAGTAGTACAGGTGTCCTCCTCTAGTTCATTCTTCAGGGATTATTTTACTTGTTGCGTATTCTTTGAGAGTACTTTCTGGAGTCTAGCACACTCTCGAGAGCCTTCTATCTCCTTACAGTGTCTCCTCCAGGAGTCTCTCTTGGATTTGTTCAGGTCCTTTTTGAAAATGGACAAGGCGTTCTTGTAATCATCTCACCTCCCATTTTTTTGGCTCTGTTGAATTATTTTATTACTTTGTAGATGCCACTCTTTATTATGAAGTTAATGTATCTGTGATCCGAGCAACTTTTACATCATCAGATACATGCCATTCTGTAACAAGGTTACTCACATAAGTTGAGGCTATTGTTACGTCGAGTACCTCCTTTAATTCCTATTTTTTGTAATGAAGGTGGGTTTGTTTCCTACGTTCAGCATTTTCAGGTTGTTAGCCATTATGAATTGTAGTAGATTTTCACCTCTTAGTTAGTGTCGCTGCTGCCCCAAGTGATGTGGTGCGCATTAGCGTCACAACCGATGATACGTTGCTTTCTTTGTTCCAACAATGTCTCACCAGGTCTTCTACATCCTTTGTGGGTGGTGGTTCAGGGTGGTCCGATGGAAAATAGGCCGATCCAAGTACTAGCTCCTTCGTCCCGTTTCCCATCTTCGTCCTGATCATCACTGCTGTAAGATCTCTTGAACAGAAATTCGTTAGCGGCAGTATTTTTATGGTTATGCAGGTTCGAGGACCTCTGCTGATCTGCTGTAAATGAGCTCTCCGCATTCTCCCCCCAGTCTAACCCATGGGGTTATCCTTATCCCCTCCATCGCTGGTGTTCCGCTTTCTACTCAGATCATTGAAGAGTACCTTTCCGAGTCGGTAGTATACGCTCGGAAGTACATTCTTGACAACACCCTAAAAGATGCATCATCAACTGAGAAGGCCAAGATTTGTCCGCCTTCCCTCTCAGTGATCCTACTCAGCAGAGTCCATTCCTGCGTCCTCAAGTACTGGCTTTGGAACTGGAGGTGCCGTCTGAACTCTGCTGGTTTTTCTCTGGTGGCTCCAGACTTGAAGATCAGCACTCTGTGACGCACCGGGAGGACTTCAAAGTTGACTACCGTCAACTCCGCACCCCCACGAGCTGCCGTCGCGCGCCGACCGTCTTTCTCATCGAAAGGACACCTGCGCTGAACGAAGTTCTTTCAAATTGTGGAACGTCCCTACTTCCGGAAGAAGACTGGTAGAACGCGGCCACCGAAGTGGTCGTGGTGTTAGAGCATTTGATTTCCACCCAGGCGGCCCGGGTTCGATTCCCACCGCCTGCCACTGAGCTAAAGTGGTTCGGAATCCACTTTTACGTAAACTGTGGGTCCCGGATCTCCCTTGCTTGCACAAGCTCTAATTTTAAGGGGCTTTCTATGAAAATGGGTGAATCGTAGAAACAAATTTCACAAAGTTTTTACAAAAGAAATTTCGATACTCTGATTTTTCTATTTCTAACGTAATTTCCTTCCTCATCGACGCCATTGGAAATGATTCAAAACAAAAATTTGTAGTTGACGACTCATATCGTTGACGGGAAAAGAAAATTACGTTCAATTTGGAAAGCAGAGCACTGATATTTCGAATAGGACGTCACATTTTTATTTTATAAAATATTTCTAATCATCGGAGTCCCACACTGCAGGCGATGGGCAACATAAAACGACCACTTGCCTTGGATATGCTGACGACATAGTCATTATGGCCAAAGGCAAATTCGAAGGAACCCTCTGCGATCTCATAGAAAGGGAGCTAGAGACTACCAGAAGATAGTGCCTTTCTCTGGGGTTGAGAGTTAACTCATCAAAAACCACAGTGGTCCATTCACTAGAAGAACAAAGTTTCAGCACCTAAGGGCTGTTCGCCTCGACGGAGCAGACTTAGAATGGAAGCAAGAGAGGTGAAGTACCTAGGGTTTACCCTAGACTCAAAACTACTCTGGAACAGACACGTAGAAAAGATCGTTAACAAGGCAAAATCATCACTGATAGTGTACAGGAACATTGCAGGAAAAACGAGGGTCTGTAACCCATCAATACTGCGACGGATGTACACCATGATAGTGAGACCTATGATCACCTACGGAGCAGTAGTGTGGCACGGCAGAACCGAACTCGCCATAACAAAGAAAATCCTGGAGAAAGTGTAAAGACTGTCATTTCTTTCTATAGCAGGAGCAACGAGGTTGACTCCAACAGCAGCAATAGAGGTAATTCTGGACCTCACTCCTCCCCGTATCATGGTGAAGAGAAAAGTGCACACCTTGCCGATCTCCCAACTGACAAAATTACCAGGAAATTCAGTTTCGAGAATTTTTTTCGGACGGAATTAAATACCAAGAGTGGATGGAGCATAAAATCTATTCGAGTACTGGGAAAGAATACCATAACATGATATACGGACGGGTCCAAACCTCCCGGCGGAACTGGAGCAGGAGTCTTTGGCCCTCGCACCAAATACTTCGAACCCATGGGCCAGTTCCTCAGTATTTTCAAGCAGAAATGCACGCCATAGAAAGGTGCAGTCAATTCAACCTGGACAGGAAATACCGGAACAAGGAAATCAAAGATGGTCTGGGAATGCATAGACAAACTTAATGATCTAGGCAGGAAAAACAAGGTGTTCCTTCTCTGGGTGCCGGGGCACGTCGGAGTGGAAGGCATTGAACAAGCAGATATCCTGGTACGAAAAGGGGCATCAACGCCACTGATCTGGCCAGAACCATTCTGCAGACTTGGAAAATCTTACTTTCAAGAAGAACTTAATAAAACTGAAGAAGCAATGAGAGCAACATACTGGCAAATACTTCCAGGGCTAAGGCAGGCCAAAGATCTCCTCGGCAACTTCAACCGAGCAAGATCGAAGACACTGATTAACCTCAGCAAAACTAGTCTAAAGACAATCATGGGATTTTTGACGGGGCACTGCAGACTCAAAGAACACCTAAGGAAGCTAGGCTTATAGGAGGACAGCACCTGCAGACTCTGTGGGAAACATCCAGAAACACCACATCATATATTGATGGAGTGTTATGCTGTACATCACAAGAGATTAAATATACTGGGATCACATCAGCTGACTGTGAGAGAAATACCACGAATAGACCCCCTCAAAATCCTTAAATTTCTCAAGGAATTGGGGCTTGAGGGGCTGCTGTGAACAACAACACCTTGAAATAGCAGACAAAGATGGGGCACAATAGATCTAATTAGGTCGCAGTGCATCAGTCACCATCCATAACCATTAACATAAAAGTCTTAGTTGCTGAAAGTCAACTGCTGTTGCTGCATGAAGGATGTTCGGAGGACTCTGTAGAAGAGAAGAAAACCATCTCGAATAGCATGTAATGTACACTATTTTTCCTACGACCATGCGAAAATATCACCACATGATATTGATATTATTGATATGTGAACAAGCAAATCGAACAAATAGGCAATCTTAGAACCATTCCAAAATTAAAATCATAATTAGACGCACTTTACATTTGTTAACCATTACAGATATGAAATATTCCATAATAAGACAGGTCTAACGTCCTCACATGTAAGCAATCAGTCCAGTTGGTAAAGCAATATTACTCTTTCAACTTGCAATCTGTAGCATGCAGGATCGAATCTCACCAGTGTCAATTCTAAAGATACTTTTCAAATTTTTCGTTTTATTTTGTGCTCAGAAATTATGAATTTGATAGCTTGAAGCGGTAAATTCAAATAGAAATTACGCAATTGACAGCTTATCCACACGCGTGCGATTTACTTTCCGCACATGAGCGGAATAGTTATTATCCTAACAAGTACGGAAAGAGTACCATTCCCAGATGGGACTGCCGTTACCCTAACGACACAAAGCGGAGTTCGCGTAAGCAGTCGAGTGCGGGAGAATATCTTTCCGTATGAGTTAGGATCAATATTTTTTCTACAAGCGAATTAAAAAAAAATATGTAGCACTCTTGAACAAATTTTCGTAAGCGGGAAAATTTTTTTCCTACAAGCGTGCGTGTTCCGCCCTATTCCCGCACGCAATTTAGTTTGAGAGGTGTCATTTTCCCGCACGCTACTGTCACTTTAAGTGAGTTTTTCCCGCACTAGTGCGGGAATAATTTTTCCCGCACGCAAAAGTTTGTTCAAGAGATGTTTCAATGCGCTTGTAGAAAAAATATTGATCCTAACTCATACGGAAAGGTACTCTCCCGCACTCGACTGCTTACCCGAACTCCGCTTTGCGTCGTTCGGGTAACGGCAGTCTCATGCGGGAATGGTACTCTTTCCGTACTTGTTAGGATAATAACTATACTCGCACTAGTGCGGGAATAACTCACTTGAAGTGACTTTAAGCGTGCTAGAAATTTTTTTCCGCACTAGTGCGGGAAAATGATACCTCTCAAACTAAATTGCGTGAGGGTATAGGGTGAATATCACGCACGCTTGTAGGAAAAGTAACTTTCCGCACTTGTGTGGATATAAAAGCCACTTTCCGTGGGACAGTGCGATATATGTTACTTTCCTATGTGGTCGGAGGAAAATAATTATTTCATACATCTATTTGTATATCTACGATATAGTTCCATTACACATATTTATGACAATGATAAATTTTGAGATATTTGAAAAGATATACAGAATGCAAAAAAGGGAAAATGGAGAAAAAAATTAATATGAAATAAAATTTAAGTAAAAGTGAAGGAGGGAGAAAAAGAGAGCTGTAGAGTTTGTTCAATATTATTTATCTATTCAACAAAAAATAAATCGACACCTTCGGAATTGAGCAAAATGAATGTATGAAATCTATTGGAAAAGTTTTTAATGCTTGGTGGCAAAATAATTGATGATTTTGGACCATGATAGAAAATACATCTCTGTGTGTGACTTTTTTTAATGCTAGTAGGTTCAAATATCTACCTATCCCACGATGTATTGTCCGTAAAATGATAGACGTTGTCTGAGAGCGTACTAACAATGTCGGATGCTTTGATACAAAACTCCAAACAGTCCCCGCATGAATGTTTAATAAAAGGAATTAAGCTCTAATATACACGAACTATAAATTTACCTATTCTTCTTATCAAATGAACTTTCAGATCTCGAACTGCAGCTCTACCCTGTATTTGCATCCAACTTCGTGCCACCCTGTACCTACCTGTGCGATTATATGAGTTATGTGAGGCACGTGAACCTGTCAATCTCGTCAGACAGTCGACGGGGATCTAATCCAGCCATGGTCAGAGTCAGACAAATTCGCAAATTTAATTCCGACGTACGCATATCCTTGAACTGATTTCACGCGTGGCTTCTCTATAGTCTATACTCTACTTTCGAGTTTCGGGTTGAGCAGTTAGGTTGTGCGGTCTGGTCAGTAGTCGAAAACATCTCATCGGTCAATTAATTAGTCACATCATTGGGAACGGTGAGTTTTTCTTAAACTATGAAAGAGAAGAAGCTTTATTTTCTTTAAGCCAGTTTCAGTTAAAAAGTTTGGTGGTTTTGAAAATGGTTAAGATGTTTTAACACGACGCAGAAATTATATCCAATTTGGTATTGGCTATCAGGAACCGGAAATTCTTGAAGAAAATTGGTGTATTTTCTCAAAGGGTCTAAACGTTTTCGATTATTTAGTGGTTTCGGTGTCATATATTCTAAGGAGAAGAATATAAAATATGCAATGTTAATTATTACTATGAGAAACAAAAAAGTCGATAACTACCGTATTTTTCTAAGCTCGTAACTATTCATGGTTTATCAAACCAGTATTTAAGAGTTGAAAAATATAAATTTGTGCACAAAAAATAAGAAGTTCCTAGCTTAGGTATGACATGAAGTTTTACTCCGTTTATTGCAGCGTAACTTAATTCTGTTTTTTTTATAATTAATTGATTATTTCAAGTTTTTTTTTTAATTCATTATACCTATTTTATATCATAAACCTTGTCAAATTGCATTAAAAAGCGTGCGAAATCTTCAAGACCAATTCCTCATCAGTTTCGTCTATATGCCTTACAACCTTGATTAGATTTTGTTTAGATAACAAAATATGAAATCGCGTTCTGCCTTTGTAATCGGTTTCAGAGATGGCGTCCTCATCCTCGTATTGATATTCTAGGGACACAGTGATTGTAATTGTTCTTGATTAAATTTTACGGAACGCCGATAAACTTTTTAAATATTATACGAAAACAATATACCTAGTACATACTCGAAGTGGAAGTTTTTTTTGTAAAAATAACATTACTCAAATTGTTTTAAAAAATTTCGGAGTTCACCTTCCAAATATTAGTGTTATTATTTTTTTCATCCGTTAGGAAGCCTCGACACTTTCGGGAGGCGCCCTGGATTATTTGCCCCAATAACCACTATATACCCACGCCGTGGGGTAAGTGCCCTTTGAGTCCGAGGATCATGTGCCCTGGGCAAGTAGACTGAACCATGGATGAAGGCCTTCTGTATTCGTCCGACTAAGATTTTTGCCATATTACGGTAATCTGGTATGAGTTTCAAGTTTGCAAGAGCAGTGTGTCAATCATTGCACCAAGAACCCCTATCATCAAAACCACCATTTTAACAGAATAGTTTGGGTAAAGTCTGATGCAAAGTTCAAAGGGTAGATCTCAATATTTAGATCGTTTTTCCTTCTCTTTTCGGACGATTTTCGTTTCGTCAGGACAAAACTCAATGACGAAAATCGGAAAATCGTCGTAGTTTGTTGGTCGAGGAGGACTACATCAGGTTTATTGGCTTGTATTTGCCTGAAAGTCGGGAATCCAAATTTGTTGGAATTACTCTCCCACAACGGACTCGATACGGGTGTCGTAGATGGTAGTACAACACTCGTAGCACCGCGTTATGCCTGTGGATATATAATATTATAATTTTTTTTCATATATACTTCTTAAAAACTGTGCATATAGTTGACTGTTTGAATTGGATACTGTGTTTGACATATTTTTGTGTTTTGTATGTACAATGTATTAGTTTTTTTTGACTAAATAAACGGATATATGTATAGACTGAGATCGCATAAGCTGGACCTCCTTTACCTATCACTCGACTTCGGTAGACGTAGGAGTTACAGACACCATCAAGGCAGGCCATAATGGATCCCTCGGTTTCCGACTTCATCCCACTTGACCTGGTTTCAATGATTTTGAAGAAGACCCCATGTATTGGCTTGTCTATGTGAAGCTGAGGAGATTCTCACTCTCGGCAGCTTTGACATGGGCTTTTTGCTGAACGGGTTCCAACTCGGTGACAGAGTTTGGGTTCGTCCGTTCACGGGTTGCTGCCTTGAAAAGAAATACTCCAATATTTGCTTTTTCATAATCGCATACCAAGCAAAGAGGAGGATGCGATCTCCTGATAACTTTACAGGCTCCATCCAGTACCATTCTGTTATGTAAACACTCCAAGCTCAAAAGTCCATGGCCTACCCGTTGTTTAGGAAAGTATAACCGTGGAACAGATGATTCAGGATGCAATAAGCACCTATGAAGATGCATAATTTTGCCTGTTTTCACGTCTAGTTGTTGCAGCTCTTCCTGAGTCCATTTCATCACTCCAAAGGAGTAGAATTGGAACGGCAAGAGCATATTAGTTGCTGCAACTTTGTTCTTCCCCGAAAGTTCTGATGACCAGATCTGTCGGAGTTAATGCGTACTTGCCGCGGGTGAGTTTTAAACAGTGGTTACCTCTTGGGTGTGGCGTTGTTCCACCCCTAGGTGAGTATACTCTCCGTCTCTCCGTCTACGAACTGAACGTAGCATGCATATTGTTATTATTATTGAATGGATGAATGAATGAATGCATTTATATCGAAATAGGCTTTACATCCTCATCTATACATACCATATACTATACTAGTATTTGTTGTTGTTATTGTTATTATTCTATAACCTCTACCCCTTAAATGATCATGATCAAATGTGATTAATTGATATTTATTTAATTCTCTGCTTAGTTTGTTTTGTATAGATACATATGTATTCATTTGAACATAGGTATATACACTTTTCATGGGTCCATAGAAGAGCGTCTGATCATGATACTCTAACATGGTCATGCATTGAATCCTGCCATTTGATAGAATATTCTATTTTCCTTGCTGTACTTTAATTTCAATTGTTCCGTAAAACTGCTTTTCACTCGCAGTTGAAGTTATTCATGAGAATTACTGGCCAATCGTAGACTTGAATATGTTATACGACCCATGAATAAAAATCGAGAAGAAATTTATTTCAAGCCACTTTCCTGGAATAGAACCTGGCTGTATCAAGAACCCTAATAATACTACATACTCGCTCCATAGCGAGTGGTATGTCGTTGAGAGAGCCAACAAGTTCGCGGGAATTATGCCGACAAGGTAGTAACCGGAGGACAGCTTTTTTAGTGCCATAGTATGAGACTCGAACTTCAGATTGTTGTCAGTATGTACAATAAGAAATTTTGTTTCAGACTTGCTTTGAATCAGTTCAGAACCTGAAGATATTTGTTCGAAATCCATCTTGAAAGTGACCAAATTGTTTGTTGTTGCGTTGTTATACTCAAAAACTCACTAGTGTGAGTAGGATTTACATTGATATTGAAATTACAGGACAACGCTAACGGTTTATTATAGAATTTGAAAACATTGTAAAATTCATCGGATCATTGGAACCAGACTATATTGGTACAGCTGCTAATAGTGCTGGAAGAAGATGAAACATTAGAACCTTGTATTTTTTCTGTAATTTGTGTTTTGTTATGCACCGAATCTTCTGGGTATCCTACTGCTACCGTCGAGGACTTCCATCCTCCGTGACGCTTCAATGTGGTCATGTTAGCCCCTGCATTGGCCAAAAGAGTCGCCGAAGACCTCCTCAGGTAGTGACCGGTGTAGAGCGCTGGTTCCTCCCATTTCAAAAACATTGCAATTCTTGAAGGTATCTTCGACCACGTATTTATTCCCACACACTGGCTAGTACACCTCCCAATTTTGTAATAAACAAAGAAGCGGCTAGAACTAGTTTTCTTTGGTGTCAAAGACATGTATTTTTCACAAACTGATAGGGTTGGCAGGAAATCCTTCTTCAAGTACAGTGAAACGATTTCTTGGTTTTAGAGTCTGGCAAAACTACGTGAAAATATTTCCCTTTGTTTGTGTGAAGGTTGTAGACGATGTAGTAACTTGATAACTTAGGTTTCGGGCGTCCATCGTCTTAATGGTTTTGAAATAATAATAAATAATAAATAAATAAAGTTTATTCACTACGAATCAAAAAATGTTTATACAATGAGGGAAGTTGCAGCAAATAAACATAGGGTTACCACAGAAGCTTTAGTTCCGAAGGACTATTGCTTGTACGTGGTTGGTGGAAAGATAATTAACTTCTTTAATTTCTTCACAACGTTTCGATTGCTTGTATCCGAAATCGCCTTCAGGTGAATACTGACAAGTTCAGATGATATACGAGGTGTTTATAGATCTGTTGATATGGGTTATCAAGGTGTAATTATGGCGGTGTTGTGGCGCGTGTAGTTCAAAAACTTCTCTATTTCAGGTCGTTCTAATATCTTGGACTTCTTGGGTTTGTATCCCTGTGATTTGCTTTTCAAAAAGCCCGTTAGTTTGCCATATTTTGAAATGTCGATTTTTTTATAAAGGTGAATAGTCGATCGAAGCATCGAGTATTTGGTCCAGCGACGATAGGCAATTTTTTTTTTTCAATGTAAAAAATAGTCTAATAGAACATTTTCATCGATACCTCTTATCTTCCGTGAATTCATCCAAGACTTTTTGGCCTTCAATCTGATGTCGCTTATCAGGGCAGTTGTTCCTTTGCCCTGTATATAGACATAAGATATCGCAGTCAAAAGTTTGTGCTGATGAAGAAACGGAAAATGTTTTTACAATAAACTTTTTAACAAAAAATTATATATTTCCAGTAGCAATGACGAATCTCTTTAACCACCTGAAATTATAATTTCGTATTCGTTTACAAGGGAACTCTGAATAATTATTTACATGAATTATAAAATAATGAACATCTACCAGTCAACAGTGTTTTCTAGAACTGTAGATAACAACATGCCTTCAGAAATTTCCTGACTTATTGCCGAGCTTACATTAAAGAAATCTAAGTTGACTAGAAGGCTTCACGGCACATCTTGAGCAATATTTGAGAGAGAATATAAATCAACGTGATATGAATATTGTTGTGGGTGACATCAATATTAACATTCTCGATGAAACAAAAATTGCAAAACATACTGTGGAGCCGGATTTTTATCAGCTATACACGTATAGGGGCAAGTTTGGAAACGTACCTATACATAGACCACATATTTCACCAGCAATCAGAGATACAAGGTGTTGAATATGAAAAATTAAAAGTATTTTTCATTCATAACTTCCACAGTTTTGAAAAAATTTCAATGGAATTGGAAGAAATATTTTTATTCAATTAGTGCTTTACTTTGAAAATCACATTTTCAGTTACCATCAGTGGCGTACAAGAAAGTTATCATGGTCCTTTTTCTTCCCTATTTTTTCAAGCCACTGGTGAAAGTAAAAAAATTATTATATTTTTGAATTCCTCTTTTAAATTTGAGTAAAAAAATTTTGAATCTGGAAGAACCAAACGTTTTCAAAATAATTCTGCATTTATGATTACAAACATTCCTGATATATAGGGGCTATTCAAATTCTAGTCTATGCATTGGGATCTCAGTGACGGTAAAAAATACAGAGGTAGTTGAATGGGGGCAAAATAGCAAATTCCAGAGGTCAATAAGGTGAATCAGTTCTGGAGTTATACAGGAAAAAGTGAAAAAAATTAGAAATTCTTCTTTTGCCCATATCTTTTTATTTTCTGAAGGTTCTTTAAAACTTTTGGCAGTTTGCCATTGCAACATATTATACACTATCCAAATATGTGAATAAAAATTATATACAAAGTATCGTACAAATTTGTATGTTCAAATGCGGACCTGTATTTTATTGCAATTTTCAAATGACAAGAGTCATGTTTCATATTGGCGTCGTATTTTTATTTGAACTACACAGTGTTTTCGAAATATTGAAGTTATTTCAAGAAAATGTTTTTTTTTTTAGATTCAATAACAGCTGTCATTGATTCACTTAATCTCTGATATTTTTTAATCACAGCTGCTAGGGAATCAAAAAATATTTGAAATTTTACTGGGAATAGTTTGATATTTCCAAAACACTCTGTATTTCCGATGAAATTACTACGCCAATTTGAAAATAAAACGTTGAGGATGGCCGGCCCAGTTTGTACGATACTTTGTATATGATTTTTACTCATATACTTGGATATTATACAAAGAGTTGCTATGGAAAAGTGCCTAAAGTTTTAAAAAGTATTCAGAAAATGAAAAGATATAGACAAAAGAAGCATTTTGAAGTTTTCTAGTTTTCTTGTATAACACCAGAACTAACGAAGCTGGAGGAGACTTTTTTGATTCACATTATAGACCTCTGAACTATGCAACTTTGCCCAAATTCAACCACCCTTTCATCCCTGTCCGTTACCTGCATCCCAGGCATGTACTCGATTTGAATAGCCTTTTATAATATGTCGACTAAGTCGAATTTATTCATTTCACAAACATACTACTTAAAAATTGAAAAAATTGTTCAACTGTGTCTAATGTTTCAATCTCGAGGTATGTGAGGTGAGAAAATAAACTAGGATACTGATATTTTTTCAAAATAGGTCCCATTGAAGGAAAGCATACCTTCAAATTTGATCGATTTTTCTCAAAACTATGAATTTTTCGAGATAAATATCTTTAATTTTCCAGTTTTAACACCCTGTAACACTGCAAGAAAGCAGCTACGTGAAAAAACGCATGTGAAAGTGTCCCTTTTGAACCAGTACTTAGGATTGCAAAGTTTGCAATTTTTTCACTATTAGTAGGTAGGTATGTTTGTATTCATAAAAGCGTAGTTATCTTGAAAACGGTTGGTTTTCTCGGGTTCAAACAAGAATAAATTTTGAATCCTTTTTCTGAGTTTATCAATGGCGTAAAACATTGGGGAGAAAAGGGACCGTAATACTTTAATTGTACCTCACTGGTGTCAATTGAAAATGTGTTTTTTTTAATAAATCACTTATGACTACTAAAAAATTCTTTCCAATTCAATTGAAAATATTTTAAAGCTGTGGAAGTTATGAACAAAAAGCTTTGTTCATGTTTAACACCCTGTCTCTCTGCAACGAACAACATTTGAGAAAAAGATATTAGGACATCATAGTTTCGGGACACCCTATATACACTGCTTGCCAAAAGTCTACCCCCTTGTCTTGCAACAGTTGAACCACACCAGACGGGAACCTGAAACAGCATGAGGGTGAAATGATAATGCTCTTTTAACTTTTTTTCAAGGTGTCAACTTAAAAATCTCTAATTGGAAGGGGGTGTGCATTGCGCACCGTCGAGAAGATATTTCATTTAGTATTCAACGAATAATGGGAAATCCGAATGAATTGATCAGTTCTCAAGTTATAAGCAGTATTATCAAAAAGTTATCACAATGTTTACCAAAATGTTCACCTTGGACTTCTGGGCAATAGATCATCTATTATGTTATTATGAATTACATTTTTCGCTTGGGTGATAAAAACTCTGGATTTCAAGGGGCTCAAATATGGTGAGCGAACAGGCCACGCAGTTAGCCCACATCGTCCAATCCACTGACTGAGAATACTTAGGTACGTTTATCAAGAAACAAGAAACTCCTCTGTTTGCCTAAAACTAAGGGGTGGAGCGTTATCTTGCTGAAACATAATTTCGCGACCTTCGCATTTTATATTGTTCCGACTATTTCAGACTAGAATATATTTTCCAGAATAGGCATAATATGGTGATTATAACAAACTGTCTCGTCAAGTTCTGTTCTGTGAAAAATGGTCCCATGATATGATTCCCTAGTATATATACCTGATCTGATGCACGAACATTCAGCTTCTCAGGAAACTAGTCTATTATTTTTATTGTAATATTGTATATTGTTGAATCGTACTGTTTGAATTAACAAATTCACATTTCTCCCTGAAGTATGTAAGGCAGATGGCGAATACACTACAGAATTCATTAAATGACCAATAGATTTGGAATCACAAGAAGGTACGGATTTTCCTGCGAAGATTTTCCCATAAATGGAGCCAAAGAGGTACGTGTTTACTTTATACTCGGCGAACTATTCTCAGAAAAATTTTTGCGTGATTCATGAAGTTGTCAACTGGACAGGCAGAATATTTATATGACGTAGAAAAGGTGTTGCTGCTGAAATGGACCCTTGCGAGACATCAGCGTTTCTAGATATTTCCACATGAAACCTCTCAACCAATGGTTACTGCCGTTTCTTAGAATGCGGTATATAGCCCTTTCATCTCACCCTATAGAAACCAAGTCGGAACTCATAGAATTTCCGCATCAGTTGAATAAAATGAACAATACTACTGAGAAATATTCTGTGCATGATGCATGATAACAGAACTAATCTATAAGCATTATCAAACAACGATATTACTCAATAAACAAAGGCGGCGATGATTATTCGAAAATGGAACGCACCTACTGTATCATGTACAGTATGGCATTTAAAATAGTATAAAAGAAATGCATTCAACTATAATCCTCTAACTTGTAACTATAACTTTATTTCATTGGCGTACATTCACTATTGTTAAGCCAACTCTGTATTTCTATCTGCAGCTAATTTGTCATCTCAGGTCGGTCGTCCTATATTTTTTATATCGGCATGTAGATTCCTCCACTATTCCAGAACCGCAAAGAGTGAGATGTCGCCGTTTCAAATCGTTGGTAACAGTCCGTGACTCATCTAGATGATACTCGTTTCTTCTGTGATGGGTCTTGCATGAATCGTAAACCGAAATCGATTATTCATGCGGTCTGGCCCGTCTCCAAAATCGTTACAATAGTTCTTATGACGTCGGGGCATGGCGTAAGTGGTGTGGGGTCCAGCTTCGAGACTAAAGGTCTCGGGTTTGAACCGCAGTCAGAGTTGGGATTTTTTCAATTAAATTTCACCGCTGGAATTGTTAAAATCTCGTGGCTTGACTGGGGTGAGTCGTGCACGATTCACTGTTGCACTAATATGAATATGAGAGTTTATATCGTCACTAATGTGAATATGAAAATGTTTTTTGTAGATAAATAAACTTCTTTAGATAAAGAATCCCGCACTTTTACTTACTACGTTAAATGGCTTTTGGGTAATTTTGCTCGAATTGATATGTTATAGATCCTGGCATCCTCATTATGTAGTCCAATTTACAGATCGAACCTATAACCAGTTTATGAGGTACAGACTTTCAAAATTTGATTTTTACAATTTTTGGTAGTGTGCATCGATTTGATTTTTGTCCTCTAATTCTATAATGAACTTTGGTAGGAATGAACTCATCACAACTAAGTTGTAGCTCCATTCGAATTGAAAATAATATCTCACAATAATGTTCATGGACATAGATAAATATCATAATCGTTTTTATTTCCATCAAATCTTTTAAAACTAGAAAAGAAACGGCAAGAATTTGCTTATATAGTTTTCCATGAACAGGGTAACAATTTAAATGCTTACAAATGCTTTATCCCATGAACAAAATTATATAATTATTACGAATTGTCCATAACTGTTAAATGAATATGGAAGTTGAACTGAAATTGCTCATGGAATAATCCTCCCCATCGCATCGCCCCCTTTATTTTCAGCTACTCCAATCATCCCCCCTGTTTTACACACACCCGCATTCGAATACTCTGGTAAAAACGCTCTCCCCTTCCCTTCCTCATCAAACAAGTGATTAAAAAATATTATTTTGCGTATTTTTAAATTCTAAGGAATTAGAAAAAATATGATAGGTGAATGAACAAAACAGAGTGGATTTTACATTCTATATACAATTATTGGCATCTTCAGTTTCAAAAAAAGGGGGAAAATGGTCTAATTTTGTTCTCCATTGTTCTCCGAAATATTATTCTTGTCCATAGCATCTTATATTGTATTCAATGAGGTAGCTGATGGATATCGTATTTCCAGATACATTAAAACTAGCCACGTGTGCACAATAACCTAATATTCGGGCACGTCCGGAATGCGATTTCACAAAATATACTTAACGCCAGCACAAACTCCGCCCACAGTCGCACATCATCATTAAATCCGAAAATATACGTGGCCCTAGAACGCCGTTACTACAATATACTTGACACCAGTGCATATTCACACATCTTCACATACCACGGCACCAAGAAGCTGAAAACTGTGAGTCTTTGTGAACAAAATTACTCCACAAAAGCTCACTGATTTCGGCATCTATAGTCTAGTTCCTAAATTGTAGATAATGACTCATCGGTTGTTTGGTTCATAATTCATATGAAGCAGGTCAAAAAATAGAACAGAAATGAGCTAGGTACATTGGCCTCAAATCAAGTTTTACTTCGCCACTTTCGTACATCTCCTCCGCACTTTCAAATCCCGTAAAAACCAGAAAATGTACGATGAGTCACTATCTACAATTTAGGAACTAGACTATAGGTCGTTTAGCTTTCAACTTTGCAAAACACCGACCCCCAAAATGAATCAGGTATTTATAGATATGGTTATTCTGTCGTTAGGTTAGTCAGGTCAGGTCAGATTGGTTGATAATTTATGCATTTTCAACTCAGTTTGCATGCAGCTGCCTTAATGCCAATTGATTCCAATACTCTGGTGTCAAGTATATTTAGTAACGGAGTACTGGGGCCGCGTATATTTTCGAATTTTATGATGACGCGCGACTGTGGGTGGGATTTGTGCTGGCGTTAAGTATATTTTGTGAAATCGCGTCCGGGTTCCAGATTTACAAATTCAGTGGTACCATACGCATAGGTGTTTACAAAAATAATATTACATCACTTGTATGAATAGGAGGCGAAGGTGTACCAGCTATTCAATAAGGTATCACGAGTAGAGATTTCTATTGAAAGTATTTTAATGCAGATGGCTGCAAACCAGGGGGGTGATGGGGGGTGGTGGTAGCAGGAAGTAAGGGGGGTGATGAGGAAGATTATTTCATGAGTCATTTCATGAGATAAAGCCTTTGTAAGTATTTAAATTGTCACCCTGTACATAGAAAACTATATACCTACTATTGGACAGGCAATCATATGAATCCTCATGTGGTTGATGAAGACCCATACTTTTTTAGCAGTTTGTTTTCTAGTTTGAAGGAATTGAATGAAAATCAAAACGATTATGGTAAGGTATTGATATTAATCTGTCTATGAACATTGTCTTGCAGTGCTGTGAGAATTTATTTTTTATTCGAATGGATGGACTCATGAGCTACAACGTAGTTGTGATGAGTTCATTCCCAAGAAAGTTCAATTTTGAATTAGATCACTAAAATCATATCGATGCTTGATATCCAAAATAGCAAAAATATGAATTTTTACATCCTGTAGCTTGAAAACTGGATATCGGAGAAATTGCACTACATAATGCCAGGATCTGGAACATATCAAGATTTGAGCAAAATTAGCCGAAAGCCATTTTACGTAGTAAATGTGCGGAATCCTTTGTTAATTGATGAAAAATTTCTTTTGCAGTGGCAGCTTCAGTATATTTTGTTTTTGCTGCGAATAACCAGAAACTGATAATTTTGATCGAGAGACATTTTCAATTTTAACGACTTGTTCAAAAGACACGCTCATTTTGCAACTCATTATACAAACCAATCTATCTATATGATTTGGATTAGCTGAACATTTTAAGAGCAGCATTTTTTTTTATTTGAAGGAAGCATTTTTCAGTCTAGCGTAGCAAAACCAAAAAAATCCAGCTAGCCAACGCGAGGTCCTATTGAGGACGTATGGACGATCACTGACAGTACCGACTACTTAGTTACTCAATTAATTAAATGTTCCGTTGAGTGGGATAGTGAGTGGTAAAAATAGTTAGGAACCTGCATGTTTACCGAGACCTTGGTGCATTCTGATGAACTTGACACACTTAACCCACATAATTAGCGTAACAATATTCTACACTAATTTAATTATTTACGTTATGTTATAAATATGTGCCATTCATATCTCAGGCCATTCAAACAAAAAGTAAACATCGTAATCTACCGGGTCCATGTGATAAATAAGTATGGTACGGTGCTTATGATCTACCAACCATCAAAACCTCAAAAAATGTCTCCCAATTAAATTAACAATAAAATATCAAAAGCTCACATCTAACCATGTGAATAAATAGAACCGCTTAAAACTATCACGAAACCACAGGGTAAGGGAAAAGGGGGGAGTTTAGATCAGCCTTAGGTGATAGAGTCGATTCCTGCATATCTGGGGGGTTCCAGAGAGGAGTTTTGGGTAATTATAATTCTAACTGACATTGATGTATAATGAAGGATAGCGTCAGCTCGAAATATTATGAAAATTGTCCAGTAAAAGATCCACGTCTGAAGTATCTTCCGACGGAATACTTAGCTTTTCCAACGATTTGGTGGGTTGTTCCGTCCAAACTCCAGAGGATGACGTAACTAGCCAGGTCGTCCGGTGCACCATGTCCTCCGGGACAGGTCACCGATGTCAAATTCGTGAAGAGCGACTTGAAAATTTATTATCACTTCGGGTGAGATCGTAGACACGACATAACTCATGCACACAAATCATCAACACAAATCGATATCGGAGCCCCCTTTGGCCATTTTATCATCACAACTGTATAGCATAAAATAAATTTTGTACAAAGAAAAATCTGAGAAAATAGATTTCATTTGAAGTTCATGAATAACGAACGCCTGTGTGAATAAGGGACTAGTAGACAAAACTGCAATATATCTGTTTTCAATCACAGAATGATGCCAGTCACTATTAAAATAAAGTTGCCTTTAATACTGGCTGGCGTTATTGCAATATCTCTCTATCGTTACACCGGAATTTGTTAATAAAAAGAGGTTCAAGAACTGACCCTTGGGGTACACCTAATTGCATGATATATGAATTGAATCTTACATCATTGCAACTCACTGTCCTTTTTCGATTTGGTAATGCCTAATATTTCAGAATACACGGTATCGAGAGCTGTTTATAGGATCCAATAGGAAAAAAATCACAAACTTATTGTTGTCAAGTTGTTGATTTACAGAACTGAGCAGATGAGGTGACGCAATTTCAATAGATGTTCATCCCGAATCCATGCTGATCCTCACCCAAAAATTCAATCAGATTCGGATGTTACATTATTCGATTTGCTATCATTTTAAAGGGTGCTTCTGATGAGTTCAAAAGTTATATTTGCCGGTAATTTACAGGGCCACTTTTGTGTGCCGTGGAATAAGATATAGGTAAGTAGGCATCATTCAAACTGCGTAGTCAGGATCCCAACATTGAAGTCATGCAGGATCCCAATAAAAGTCAGGATCCTGACATTAAAATCGGGATCCCGAGTTCAAAGTCGGGATCCCGAATTTAAAGTCGGGATCCCCAAATTGAAGTAGGGATCATGAATTCAAGTCGAGATCCCAAGTTTAAAGCTGGGATCCCGAGTTTAAAGTCGAGATCCAAAGTTTAAAGTCGAGATTCCGAGTTTAAAGTCGAGATCCCGAGTAGAGTCAGGATCCCGAGATTAGAGTCAGGATCCCGAGATTAAAGTCGAGATTATGAAAAAAGAAAAACTCTGACTCTTCAGCGCCTCCGTAGGTTTTACTCTGATAAGTGATTTATTATTTTGGAAATAACTTAAAACAATTATTTCATAGCGGATGCCATTTCTATGTTTTGTAGCAACCTAAATTAGCAAATTTATATAAAATAAATAAAAGATCCACACGTGAAGTACGAACATTGACCTACAACGATTATTAACATTAAACGGAGATTCAACGCCAGATTTATATTCGTGATGATGAGACTAATTGAATGGAAGCTTATTGAGATTGGTTGAGTGAAATCAATTAATATACGATGAATGTAATGCGTCAATAATTGTTTAGTAATTAGGTTCATAAATTGGTGTGGCTGATGCGATGACGATGGCCTGTGGTCATAAAAAATGGAATTGAATTGAATCAATGATAATGACAGTTGGATTGTAAACAATCAAGACTTAGGCATTTTGAATTTTTTGTAAAAAAAAATATTATAAAAGTACAATCATTATCTTGTCAATACTTTCGCCGACAAGTGTCCAACGGAAAACAAGTACTGCCCCCAACGATCATTGAAATATATCTGTTATATTCTTGGCAAAGCAGTGTCATCTCTTCCAACATGCTTATTATTTCACTGCAGAAGAAGTCGACAACGATCATGTGCTTTTAGTACCTAAAGATGGCTCTGTATTCATATAACAGTATTCATCATAGGAATTCCTATCTAATGCTTAGACATTCTTCTTACTAAATCATCTAAAATTGGAATTTTCGTCGACAAGAATCCAATAGAAAGTAACAGAAGTCTACTACGAACGTTGATTTGAATCTATTAGGTTCCTGGAAAAGCTTTTACATCAATCAATCCAATTCAAATGGAAAACCACCTTTATGGTAATTTATATTCATTTCTCCAAAGTGGTTGTTTTCCGTTGGATTCTGGTCGACAAAATTTTTTTCGTAAAGGACAAATAAATCAGTTTTCTGAAGGCTGGATTCATTATTCAATGAGTATTTCTTCTTTTAATGCCATAAAGTACTTTTATGTCAGTGTTTGACCCTCTAAACTGAAGTGGCAGTGTCCAGAGTGTTCTCAGTTTCCGAAGAGGTAGCGTTATTGTGTTCACACCACAATACTTATAGTAGGGATCCTTTACGTTTACCAATCTGCATTGTTTGCATGTTAGGTTGCATCAGGTATCCCTGATGTGGGTGCCAGGTTACACGGACATCAAAGGCAATACTGCCTTGTCAAAGAAGGGGCAAACATACCACTTCCCGACCCAGAACTCCAAAGTCCACTTGAAAGAAGAGGTCCAACGCTGGGAATCTGATGAAATAAAATTTTACTGGATTAAAGTGCCATGACAAAGATAAGCGAAAATGCTAGTGAGCCTATCGCCAAGGAAAGCTGAACAACTTCTCGAGTTGGACAAAAAAATACTTGAAATTGGTAATGGGAACTCACTGGGCACTGTCCTCTGAGGTATCACCTCAAAAAGATGGGCAAGTCAGAGAGCGATAGTTGCCGCTACTGCGAGATCTTCTCGGAAACTGCAGAACATCTGATTTGCGAATGCCCAGCGCTTTTCTGAAAGAGGCTTGAACTCCTGGAAGGGACATTCTTAACGCCCTCCGACATCAGGAACTTAGCTCCCAGGAAACTGATAAACTTTACACGAAGTCTCAGAATCCCGGGTTTTGAATATATAAAGGTTCACGCACAAAAGACCTTTCAGGTCGAGGTGCTTGTGAGGCTGCATAGCCTGCACAAATCCCCTACAATCTAGGGCAGTTGATGTTGATTCAGTAACAACAAAAAAACCAACCACAAAGTAGCTAACCACTGGAAAACAGAAGCCCATCTAGGTACCTCGGTAGGATTCAAATGATACACGTCCTTGCACCTATATTGCATGTGAAATTATTGATCAAATGGGGCTACTGGACTTTGCCACGTTATGTCACTGTCATCAAAATCGAATAAGGAAAAAAGCTATATCACATACAAGATTAGCCGAACTTCTGAGTCATATCGCTCCACCTGACCTAATTTTGAGAGCCTTTGAAGGAAGGCCTTGGTAGAGGTATGAAACAAAATACACGCATCGACGCCAAGATCCTTGAGGCATTACCAGTTCCTCGCAGTACAGGTGCTTCACCAAGACATGGTGATTGACACAATCACATTAGATGCACTAACTCATCCTCGTTCTGTTTCCTTTGCTCTCGTTTTCTATGACAGAAGTGAGCTGAACATTGAGTTGTATGAATGAAAGCTAGCAAATGCTTTTATTATAGGTTCCCCTCTCTCATAACTCTACAAAATGACTCGGTGTGGTTCAAAAAATTTTAGTAAAAGCTTTTACTTAACGTTTATTCGTACGACTCGTTATGTCTGTTTTCGGGTTTCTTGGCTTATGTGCTCATTGACAGATGTGCCCGGCAGTTTGTGTCTCAGGACATTCAACCTGGCGCGAGTGGCACATGAGTATCCACGGGGCATTAGAAATATCCTACAGGCACATCCTTAGACAGATGAAGCCAGCAGCGCACCGCTGCTCTGACCGTTACGTCAAGTGATGGGGTGATTTCTCTCAACACCGATGCTTGGGTGTGTATCTATCTAACTGCAATATTCACGCTCAGCCTGCTATAGCTTTCACCGTCGGCTCATCAGGATTGCGGCAGTTTACAGTTAGGCCATTTGGTATAACTGTAAGCCACGTTCGAAAGATTGATGGCAACGGTTTTGAAAGGACTATCATGAAAGACAAGCCTGGTTGGCAGAGGCGTTTCTGAGACTGAGAGGCTCCGGATTGAAGCTGAAAGCTGAGCCCCAAAAAATGATATCTATTCTAGAAGGAGTAGCAGTAGCTGTTAAAGAATGGCCCTTTCCCTTCGAGGTTTTCTTGGCTTGTGCACCTACTATCGCTGATACGTGTCAGGATTTGCTAACATCGCTAAACCACTGACCAGACTCACGGAAGGACAAACAGAGTTCCAGAGATCTGAAGAATGCCAAGATTTGTTTATTCGCTGAAAACAGTCTTGGACGCAAGCAATGTGGCACTCGGAGCTGTCCTGTCTCAAATCCAAGAAGTTCAAGAGAAGGTCATTGCTTCAGCAAGACCCTCAGTAAACATGTTTCGAATTTCGACTTCTGAGGGCTGTCGTTAACGGAAAAAACAATTCAACAAAAATAACAACAACAAACCGGGACGAAATTATTGTGTCACCATGCGGAAGCTGTGGGCTGTTGTTAAAGGAGTGGAGCACTTCTACAAATACGTGTATGGCAGAAGATTTCTGTTGAGAACTGACCATGAAGCTCTCAAATGGCTTCTTCAGTTCAAAAACCCCCAGGGTCAAGTGGCACGTTGGATTGAGATGCTCCAAGAATTCGACTTCGATATTGAACATCGAATGAGGACCAGCCATAAAAATGCAGATGCTCTATCGCGGAGACCATGCCAGTCATCGGCTGGAAAAAGAGTAATCGAAAACCGTCGTGACAGAAAATAGCCATATTCTCCAGTTGTTTGATCTAACTGGGCCTAATGGAATTCTCTTATCCTGGACAATGGACTCCCGAAGCGTGTGTTGGAGTCGGAGGATGGCGGAGAAGGAAGGCGTCAGACAGTAGTAGGTACACGGGAGTAGAAAACAGGAAGTGCCCCGAGAAATTCATGATGGGGTCAGCGGAGGACATCTGGGAGTGACTAAGACCCTCCAGAAACTGTTACAACGTTTTTACTGGGCCAATTGTCAGCTTGACGTGAAGGACTACTATTACTACTACTACCCAACTTATTCTGTTAAAATGTTGGTTCTGATCATATAGAGGTACTTGGTGAAATGATGGACAAGCTGGAAGAATGCCTTATTCTTGCTTCACTACGGCTACTCAGGGCACATCATTATCGGACTCAGTAATCAGTCACCCCACAGACCTGCGGAGTATCTATTGGGGTTTATGACACACCAGCTTACCCTCCGGATTTATCGGGGCTCTGGGGACAGGGCGCGACTGGGATATTCCCAACGGAATAAAAAAATGTATGTGATACTTTTTCCACATTACACTTTTAAACAAATCGACACTAATGCAAGACACTATCGGCTTTTCTTATAATAAAAAGAAGGTTGCACTTTTTTCTGAGGGCTTCGTTCGTAACTGTGTTACCCACAGTTCTCTTCAATATCTCACCTTTTTGACATTCTTCTTGTAAGTTAATAGGTTTGCAAAAGGTTTATGAAAAGAGGGTTAGTTCCATTAAAAATTGTTTTGCGAGGATATTTCCATTATATCTACAAAGACAAAAAAGTTCCCCAGGAAGCAACAATTTGAAAATATTTTGCTATTGCCAAATTATAGGTGGTGGATAGTTTTTAAATTAACAAAGTGTGTGTAAATCACAAGTCCGCACTAAAAATAAAAGTCATGATCAACAAGGTGAACGAATACCATATAATTTGTTCTAATGAACATGGAGTTTTTGAACAGGTAATGCAGTTACTTGAATGTGTTTGTCTGGAACCCAAAAACCCATTATATAAGACGATAATAAACCTTGAGATTCCATCAGTTATAGATAGTTTATCATTGAACAATCATGAAAGTTATCAAGTTTTATTCTTCAATCCTATAGACGATATTAGATTCTGAATTAGTGAAAATTGACAAATTTTAGTTCAAGAAAGACAAAGTTACATACCTACATCAAGGATATCAGATTGTTAAATTTGAATGAAGGTAGTATTGCATTTTGAATCAAAAACCACTGGAATTATACCTATCATGTTATATTTACACAGTTCATTTCACAACAATTGTGGTTATCCATAAACTATGATCATAAATCATTTAATTTATCTGTTGACTATCGTCCTCCTATAGGAAATTGCTTGAATGATAGACAATGCTGTTCTTGATTTTCTTCCTCAGAGAGGCTTATTCTCAATTACCGGAGATTTTAGTGTGAATCTACTGTACGTGACATCTGAAAATTTCACAACATATTTAATTCCTGCGTATATTCAGTTCAGTTGATCAATAAAATAACCTTACGAGAGTAACTGAGGTCAACCAATCGCTCATATTGCCAGGGCAAAATGCAATAGAGCTATTCAAAAAAATGGGAAAGGCCCGAAAGTTTTGAAAATAACGAAATAAATAGATGTCGGAACAAGAGAAATTTCGAATTTTTTATTTTTCCTGTTAACTCCAGAAATGGAGAAGCTAGATCAGATCAGATTTAGATAATCATAAATAATGACCTCTGAAACACGCTACTTTGCCCCCCTTCAAACACCCCTCTATGTTTTACCGTTCCCCAGATCCCAATTTATAGATTCAAAAATAGCAGGGTGTTAGTATGTCAAATTTCCAGTAGATAATTTGTTTGTGAATTGATTTCCTGAGAAGTAATCACTTATGTGAAATATATATCTTTTTGTACTTTTCATGATTTTGATATCAACACGTTTTCTGAATATTTCCGCACTACTGCCAGAATAGCTATTTGTGTATTAAGAGCGCAAAGTGATATATTGTCGCTTGACAAAGAGAGTAATCTTTGGAGAGCGACAATGACACTTTGTGCTGGAAATACACACAAGATTTTTTCTGCAAACGCAGTTTTCAGAAAAAGAAACACCAGATGCTTTATTCAACAAAAGTACATCACATTATAACAAACTTTCATTTTAACTCGAATATCGATCACAGTTCTTGATTAATATTAATTTATCATTGACTATACTGAAATTGAATGTACAATTGTGACACTCTTTAATTATTATTACTGAACCTGATGGACCAGCAGATCCATCTAACATTAATTCCCCCGAATATTGGAAATCACGTCATGAATTTACCGTATTGTAATTAATATTTCTTTCTTGATTTCTCTAGTAGGAGATTCAAAATAACAATGTTTACACTTTCTGCTACATCAGGAGGAGTGTTTGTTAATTCACTATCATCAATAATTATCATGCTGAAATACGCTGGAGAAGCGAGCGTTTTCGAAATATTTTCGCTCTAGAGCGCAAATGCTGTCACAAAAAGACATTCACGGAAAACGTCAACTTTGCGTTGAAATCTGAAAGCGTCAAAGGATACTTTGTTAAGCAATTGTAGAAAATAGTATATTGTGTATCTAGTAGTAAAAGCAATACATTCCCGGACGACAATGTAAATTGTTGGCCGAGGCGATAAGCCGAGGCCAACAAGCATTGAAGTCTGGGAATGTGCTTTTACTAGGAGGTGCACATACTTTCTGAAATCGCAATCAGCATTATCATAAATTAAGGAATTATACTTATTGTTTGCGTGCATTCATTTACTGTCTAAAATGTATACAAGCCGTCAAAAATTTTCCCGGATCGTTTACGATACGGAAAAGTATTTTTTCTACAAGCGTGCGTGTTCCGCCCTATTCCCGCACACAATTTAGTTTGAGAGGTGTCATATTCCCGCAATAGTGCGGGAAAAATTTTCCCGCACGCTAATGTCACTTCAAGTGAGTTTTTCCCGCACGCTAATGTCACTTCAAGTGAGTTTTTCCCGCACGCGAAAGTTTGTTCAAGAGTGCTACATATTTTTTTTTATTCGCTTGTAGAAAAAATATTGATCCTAACTCATACGGAAAGGTACTCTCCCGCACTCGACTGCTTACCCGAACTCCGCTTTGCGTCGTTCGGGTAACGGCAGTCTCATGCGGGAATAGAATAGAAAAATTTTTCCGCACGCTACTGTCACTTTAAGTGAGTTTTTCCCGCACTAGTGCGGGAATAATTTTTCCCGCACGCAAAAGTTTGTTCAAGAGAGCAACATAAGATGTTTCAATGCGCTTGTAGAAAAAATATTGATCCTAACTCATACGGAAAGGTACTCTCCCGCACTCGACTGCTTACCCGAACTCCGCTTTGCGTCGTTCGGGTAACGGCAGTCTCATGCGGGAATGGTACTCTTTCCGTACTTGTTAGGATAATAACTATTCCCGCACGTGAAAGTTTGTTCAAGAGCATCACATAAGATGTTTCAATGCTCTTGTAGAAAAAATCTTGATCCTTACTCATACGGAAAGGTAGTATCCCGCACTCGACTGCTTACCCGAACTCCGCTTTGCGTCGTTCGGGTAACGGCAGTCTCATGCGGGAATGGTACTCTTTCCGTACTTGTTAGGATAATAACTATTCCCGCACACAATTTAGTTTGAGAGGTGTCATATTCCCGCAATAGTGCGGGAAAAATTTTCCCGCACGCTAATGTCACTTCAAGTGAGTTTTTCCCGCACGCTAATGTCACTTCAAGTCAGTTTTTCCCGCACGCGAAAGTTTGTTCAAGAGTGCTACATTAAAAATCTTCCTGACAGAATAGATCTTTGCCGGTCAATTGAAAAAAATCAACAATTCAAATACTTTTTTTATTTTAATATAAGTTTATAGAAAGGGTTCGGTTGTATCGCGTTTATCACTCTTTTATTAATTCATCTAAAAGGTCGTTTATAACACTTGTAACATAATGTATGGAAGATCACAATACATTTGTGTTGACTTTCAATATTCCTCTCATCTTGACATTCTCTCAGGAGTTCCACAGGGATCAATATTGGGGCCCCTTCAATTCATGAATTCAACTGTCATCATATCCTTCATCAGGAGTTGTGAAATTCAAACATTGAGAATCGAAGACTGCGCAAGAATTGGTAAATGCGTATCTGGAATCAATTGATAGGTTGTCAAAAAAACACGATTTGAAGGTCAACCCAGATTAAATAGTCATGATGTGCTTTGGTAACCATAGGAATCGCAAAATCGCTAAAGACAATTCGAAATTGAAATTAATCAATATACATATCAAAACGAACAAAGTTCGAGTGTGTATATTGGAGGGTTTATATACCAAGACTAAAATTAGGATAAGCAGTGGAACAGAATATACTGAAAGTATACATATTTCAACAGGAGTTCTACAAGGTGAATCATTGAGTCCTTTGCTCTTTGCTCTGTTTGTCGCTGACATTGAGGATTTTTTTCGTCAGCACGGAGCATCTTGCCTCAATGTTGATGGAAGAAATGACATTATCGTGCTCCTTTATGCAGACGACCTCTGGTTTTATTAGTCAGAAATAGATCTAATACGCAAGATGTCAGAAAAATATTGTACACTTTCAAAACTAGAGATCAATACGCAAAAACTATCCGAGTCATCGTTTTGTTTTACTCGGGCAGGCCCTTAATGTCGTCAATAATTATGTTTACTTGGGCGTGAAATTCTCGTCAAGCTCCTTATTTTGTGAATTGTCAGATAAAATTGTGGCAAAAGGGAAGCAAACTGAGACTATTGCATTTTTTATGAGCATTTTTGCTAATTCCAAAGTAAATTCTTGGCCATCACGTATAGAGCTGTTGGAACCCCTAATAATCAACTCTTTATCTCATTGTTCACCCGTTTGACGTACTTGATCATATTCAGGTTTCATTTTTCAAAAGGCTCCTCAATGTATCCGTCAGCACACCAGGTTGTCATTCGTCTTGAGACAGGAACAGTTAAAATGTCTTTTTATTTGTTCAAGGCATGCTTAAATTGGCTCTCAAATATTTCAGCACAGGATGATTACAGGTTGCCAAAAATTTGTTACAAGCGACAACGCAGTCTCTTACCTCTCTGAGGTAAGGTACAACTGCGTTGGGCAATTGAAACAACTTTTTGTCATAATTGACATCACTGATATGAATGGGAGAACCTAACTTATAGATCTCTTAAAGTAAATAAAAACCTCTTACTTGAACGTTTTAAAGAGAAACTACGTAGTGATGATTTAAATTGTGCTATTTTTTCTTCATCAGTGAATTACTACCGTTATTTTGGACACTCTGAAGGAGCAAACAGTTACTTACATTTTCGACTACCGATTTGCGTAACGCGAATAATTGCACAGATCAGATTGAGTAATAGGTACATAGTTAAATTTACACACAAAAGTATTAGGTATTGTTTTGACCCGAACATAATTTGCAACATCTGCAGTTTAGCAAGAGAGGAAACTATTAACCATATAATATTGGAATGTCATATGGTACCACCAATTCAAATCTCCAACACTCAGAGAAATTTCAAACAAAGAAACTCTGATTGAACTACTCGACAACCTGTTACCACAACTGGCAAGATATTTCAGTAATTTTTTCACCTCAATTTTGAAACTTAGGTCTTTTATCCTCAACGAATAAATACATAGCAAAACATCAAGAGTATGGTAAAATAGTTTTAGTAGGTAGTGTTCAGTGGACAAATTCAGTAAGAAGTAACTAATGTTATTTTTTTTGTCAAACTGTCAGAAAACAACTACTTCCCCTTCAATATCCGTAGGGGGAAGTAGTTGTTTCCTGTCAGATATTTGCCTTAATTTCCACTTTGTGGAATTGAAACAGGTATTTTTCGGTTTTACCAAATATTTGTATTCATAATCAATACATCTTTAAACTTATTGAGTCAACTAGGATTTCAGGCGTCGTGCTTAATCCAAATATCAGATTCTCTAAACTGAATGTTTGATGTTAAATACTGAGTCTGCTTCAATTACTGTGATTTCATATATGGCCCATCTTGGTATCTTTATGATAGATAATGGATACAAAAAGTTCAAAATTCATGGCTCCGTTTGATATTTGTATGGTTTGAGAAAATACGACTCTATTTCAGAAGTATTCAAACAAACCAACAGGTTGAGTATGTTGAACTGAAGGAAGCTTCATTTGGGTTGCTCTGTGCATACATTGATCCCCCTACTAAAATCCAAATTATTATTATGTAAGGCCATTATTCGCTTTAGGAACGTGAGGAATGTCACAAAATCGGACTGCAATATTTCAGAAATTCTTCTTATACTATCATAAATTATAACAATTCACCTGAGAATTTAATGGTACTCAATATTAATAAATATACATATAAAAACATTACATTTCAGATAAACAATAAAACAAGGACCAGCAGAATAATAATCGTTATTTTCAACATCCTGTATTATCATACAACTATGAAGTGCGAATTGAGCAAGGTATTTTTTCAAGTGTTATTTTTTTATTTTCCTGTTAGGAGATTCCTATTATTGGTTGAGTTTGAGTAGCTCCAAGATAGATTTCGCCAACAAAAAGGAAACTTTCTCCGGCATTTTTTTGTCAAAATTGAATAGAAAAGTTGATGTAAAAAAATCAGGGCCCGCTCTGTTTTTTTGCTGACTACTACTCGGGGATTTTCTATTGTTGCATTTGCATTAGGTGTATCTTCTATAATCGCTCACAAGTTGGTATTCGAGATGGAGATAATAAAAGGATTTCTTTGATAAAAATATCATTGTGCAAACAATCGACACATTTAAATATATCCGAGGCCTCATAATTTTTTATTTTTTTCAGATTATTTATATTCAAGATGCCCAGCGTTCTACACGAAGAAACCACTCCTTTCAGGAAAGCAACCTTTGGTATGGGATGTTTCTGGGCCAATGACGCGTTGTATGGAGGACAGAAAGGAGTCTTGAGAACCCGAGTTGGCTATTCTGGAGGAAAAACATTGGACCCTGTTTATAGAAATTTGTGAGTTTTATATACCTTCGACCAGTGAAATTTGAACAATCGATATTCGTTTTCAAAATGTGGGTTGGGAATTATATTGACCATTGCTTTCTCTTTATGATAACAAATCTGCTATGGAAAAAATTGTCCTGCCTAATGTCCCCAGGCTGGTTCTGATCCAATGAGAGTTGTTGCTGCCCCCGCTCTTACTTGGGCATCTGCGTTCTCATTCTACTGGATGCCCTTGTGCTTGTACCCAAATGAGTTTTACCCTGTTCTGTGCTTCTAGGTAGTTGAGGTTCCTGAGAGTCTCCCAAACTAATTTGGAAGTGAATCTGCAGCCTTTATTGCTATCTGGCTGTCGGAAAGAATGACTATTGGCTGGTTTCTAGGACCTCTCATTAAACTTTCTTGTGCAGACGGGAATAGCTGTTACTTCGGCTTGGAATACGCGGAGGCTTGAGTACCGAGGCCCGTTTATGTTAACCTCTACCCCATTGCTTGTCTTACCAGATTTGCCCCCTTGATAGATTGGATGGGTCCTTTATGTGACTTCCCCATCTTGAATGATGGTGGTGAATGTTCTATCAAAGGAGTAGGTTATGGTAATTTTTTCCGACAGCATCTCGGATGCGTCGTTTCTGAAGACCTCCATTATTCCGAATGGCCTGAGTTGTTGCCCTTCCAATTCAGTCTGGAGACTCCGCTATAATTCACAGATGTGAAGAAGGGAGATTCAGGATCACCTCCAGGCTAATCGTTGATGTGCTGGACGATTAGCCTGGCCACGAATCAATTCAATCAGTACGTTGAACGATCATTTACCCAACGGAAAACGCGGATGTACAATAACAAAAAAACAATCCATGTACTCTTGACTCGTGTACCACCCTTGAAGAATGCAGAACAAATGGGTGACTTTAAGCCTCTGGTTGCTGGGGTGCGACAGTTGTATCCACGGGTTTTCCGTAGTGCGAAAGACAATGTCAATAGGGAGATGTAGAAGAGAAGAGGGCTGGGGGAGTCAACCCCCCTTCTAAAGATAACTTGGACCCTGACTTGACCAGATATTATGATAAAGCGAGTCCTCCAGAGTGTCATCTGAGCATATGCATGCTGAGCTCATGCGATGTTGTATCAAATGCCTTGCGATAATCGATTCAGGCCATTGAAAGGTTACGCTTATACTGTACGGAGTCCTGCGTGATACATATGTCGACCAGCAGGTTCTCCTTGCAGCCAGCAACCCCCTCCTTTGACCCTCTTTGCTCATATATCCGTTCATACACCGGATTAACTGCGGAGAGTATTCGCATGTATAAGATGCGGGTAAACATCTTATAACATACGTTCAAGCATGTTTTTGGTTTGTAGTTCTTGGGATCAGACAAATCTCATTTCTCGGGGATAATCACGGTTCGCCCCTCAAACCAATCCGGAATCACATCCAGCCATGAATTAAAAACTCTTGCTAGATGGTGGTGGGTACATGGAACATTTTTTCACCAATAGTTATTTATCCCATGAGGCCCGTCGAACTTTCTCCGGAGTTATCGACGGGTTGCGCAATTCATTGAGCTCAGGCTGACGAAGCCTCCTGTAGAAAGCTCCAAACTGCGCTAGGGCTGGAGTATCTACGTTGAGTGGTTGCGGAAATTCGTAAATGTTCTTTCGGAAGGTTTCCACCCGATCATCCGCCGGCGGGTTATCCACAACACGTGAAGGCTCTTGGAATAGGCGAGAAAGTTTATCTAATGTTTTCCGCGAAGCTTCTCGCCCGCATCACTAGTGACTTTTCTGTAGCCACCAGCATTCGTGTACTATCAAGACAATGCTGTTTGATGATAAACAGCACGCCTTGATTTAGTGTGGGGTAAGCACTTCTTGAATTTGCGCCAATTCGCCGCACTGCGGGCGTGAAGGGCCTATTGGCCGCCACGTAGTCCACCATCTTATGAATGCGTCGCTCTTGCCTCTTAATCAGAAGAGTGGTATCCCTCCTCTTTGTTTGAGACAAAGTCTGAGCGGCGTCATACACGGCTCAGTTGATTTGCCAAATGTCAGCCTCTTCTGAAGCTTCAGGGCTTCAGGCATCAGAAGCGCCATGCAGATTCTGATGCCTCCCGTTGGCGGTATGATGCAGGCCTCCTCCACAGCCAGAACGACACATATCTGCCGGGCTCTGACATAGCCTCGACCCCGAAGATTAGATACATAATCCCTCAAATCATTATCATTATTATTATATTATAATAGTCAGTCAGCCAGTCAGTTAATTTGAAACCAGTAAAATCTTTGAGTAATCAAAAAAAAATACTTTTTGTTCCAGAGGAGACCACACAGAAGTTGTTGAAATTGACTATGATCCTAAAATAATTAGCTATGAAGATCTACTGCAACTCTTCTGGAACCATCATGAATATGGCCTAGCCACTGTTGTCAAAAGACAGGTGAATAATAGAGTTTTTTATGTTATTTGGTACGAACAGTTTTTAATTTGTGTCAGATGTTCCTGAAATTTGCTTGCTTCATAGATTTTATAATGACTTCTTAAATATTTATTCTTTCGTTTTTCAGTATATGTCGTTGATTTTATATCATTGTGAGGAACAGAAAATCATAGCTGAAATTTCCATGAAAAAGGAACAGCACCAGAGAAATGAGCCACTGCGAACTGAAATAGCACCTGCTGGACCTTTCTACCCTGCTGAAGAGTAAGTTGACAATTTTCAGATCTATCCCACATTTTTGAAAGTATGAGTGTCAACACCAGAATTTTTATACATCTTAGGGCGAGTTGTACAAGACAAGTTCACCAACAGTTCTAGCAAACTGAGTTCAGTTGCTCAGAAATTTCATTGGCTACCTCCTAGCAATTGAGCTCGGTTCACTTGAACTATTGGTGAACTTGATTTGTACAATCCGCCCTAAGAGACACTTATACAAAACAAGTTCAGCCAAATTGAGTGCAGTTGACAAGAAATTTCAAATATTTACTGAAGCACATTGGCCTAGAACCCTGCAAAGAAATTAAATAGTGTACACCCTGACAAAAGTATAGGTTCAGAACGAAGTTTATTGGGCCAAATTTTGTAAAAAATCACCTAAAATGAACTAATAATACACTGGATAAAACTTAACTAGTTGATTATTCACATAATTACAAGAAAACAGCCATCAGCTGCGTGTGAAGTAAAATGCCGTGAGCTGACGCAGTGAGGGTAAATATTATTCGAGCATTGCTACTACCCTATTTTCTTTCAGGCACATGTTTTCAATAAACACTACGTAAGTGTTCTGCAAACACATTTTCCCGGTTCTAGAAAGGCTGTGAAAAATGAACAGTAGAAGGGGTTGTCCACAAATCTAATAGATCCAGCAGAAGCCTAGCTGGGAAAATCTTCAGGACTCAAAAATTCAAATGAGCCCCAGCTATCTTCAGTTACATAATGCAAGCTTGGAGAGAGGCGTTCATACCACAGACTGGGAGACGCTCAATGGATGAACAAAAATCGTACCGCCCCCTCAGTCTCACGTATTCTCTCCTAAAAGCAATGGAGAAAAATAAGTTAAATTCGCTCCACAAGAAACAGTTTGCTTATCAAAAAGGTAAATCCACGATTGATGCTCTATAATGCCTGATGGACACCACTGAAAAGACATACGTGACAGAGGAAATTATTATTTGTGCCTTCATCGACATCAGATCTTTGTCTAAGTGCCATGGTCACTGCATGGTTGTCGAGAAGCTAAATAACTCTGATATCAGGACTCAAGGTATCATATATAATAAAATAAGCAGCTGATGCGCAAAGAAGAGGTGAAAGTACGAACTGAAGCGTCAATTCTGAATGGAATCCTGCTAACATTTTCCAGAGAGGTTGAATATCTGGGCGTTATAAATCGACCAAAAACTAGCATGGAACAGTCAAATCAACCACAATATATCCAGAGCTATAGCGACAAGCTGGACATGCCAATCTTTCCTAAGACATGGAGTATGAAACCAAAAATACCCAACGGCTATGAAAGTAACTATTACGATATATGGACTAGAACAGCTGGTCGAAATACCCGCCCGTATTCTTGATGTCGACTACTCAGTCTGCCAATTACCTGATCTTTTTCTAACCATCCATCCTGATCCATACAGTTTAGAAACTTGTGCTCCACTCGAGACCTCCGACCACAACCTCACTCTTTGCTTTCCCTAAGTATTAATGGGAAAGAGTGTTTTGCTCTTTTGGAGATCCAACATAATGCGCGACCCAATTCTTGAAATCATAACGCTGAGAATGCAAACAAATGATACGCTCTAGTTTAGCAAAAACTAATCCGGAGCTGTCGCCTTCAAGTAATAAGCAGCATACCATCGATGGTACCAAAAGAAGATCGGAAGTTGAAGCATGTATGAGAAGACAATGGAGTACTCGGAAGCAGTGAGATCCATTGCCAAAATTGCCTCTCGAAAACTTGGGTTTTTGTTTCGTGCCAAGAGCTATTTCACTCTCCGTCAAGGGATTATGTTTGATAAGGCACAAATCCGACAAGTCGTCAAATACTGTTCCCATATATGGAGTGCAGCCCCTAAATACACACCGAAACTTTCCGATAACGTTTCGTCTTATCAGAGACGTTTACATGCCCGTTCACTTTTCTGGATCGTTTTATCCACGCGCCACCACAGCCCGTCTTTTGAAAATAATAATATAGGCTAGTCCAAAACGTGCTCTTCGACATTTTTTGGTCCAACAATATCATTTTTCATTTCAATTCGAAGCGTTGGCTGATGTCTTCTCCACTGCTACAAGAGCAGCAGATTGTTGTTTTGGAACTTTTAACAATTATCCATTTGAAATTATCATCCGGAGAAGCTTAATTTATTCAATGAGGTTATTTAAAAAGTTCAAGCGAGCAGCTGACACATAATCTCTCCTCCACTATGCAGCTGACGATTTTTTTTCGACATTATACTATTTCAACAATGTTTGGAAAAAGTTTCAGAAGACGTACTGTTACATTAAATGTGTTTTTATCTGAACTTTTGAGGGGTTTTCTCCGCAAACCTGGGAAGTCTGTAGAAACAAATTATAAATACAAAAAATCTGAACTGTTACAAAATAATGTACAAACTCAGTAGGTACCTCAGACTATAAATATTTCTTCGGACAAATTAACAAATCTTATCGATTTTTTCCTTTCAGTTACCATCAAAAATATCGATTGCAAAAATTTCGTTGGATTTGCGATGAGTTAGCACTGACCCCAAAACTGTTACAAACATCCCACGTTGCCGCTCGCCTTAACGGTTACATTGCCGGAGTTGGAACGGAGGAAGATTTCGAAAAAGACGTTGTGAAACTGGGCCTTCCCGAAAAAGTTGCGGAGTTTATTCGTATTCAACTCAAAGAAAACGCTGGTGGAAATTTATATTGTTAACGAAACAGTGTTTGTACCGAAGTATTTTTCAGTTGTAATCTCAGATTATAAGTTTTACAAAATATGGATTTGGGTTGGTTTGGAATTTTGGGCCATTTGATATTATGAATTATGGAAATACCTTTTCTTGCACATAAATTGAGGGCTTTCTTTGGATGCCAATTCTTTTAGGTATTGAACGAGATGTTTTTTTCCATACTTCTTTAGAACCGTAAACAAAATATTTATATTTACCAGCAAAAATAAACTGTATTTTTTTATTTTTGGGTTTTTATTGGTGGATTTTTCCAGTGCTGTGTGGAAACTAATTCAAAAATCACCTAGAAGTAGCTTGTGAGCAAATCAGACTCAACGCCATATTTGATCAACTGCCTTGGAGTGACGTCATTTCTATTCGTCACATCACATTAATGCAGTTTGATCAAACTATTCAATCGTAAGGCGTATAAAACCCGTGGCTCAAGGTCAAATAATTTGATCAAACTACTTTGAAGAGACGAAATTTTCAGTGGTTGTTTCAAGTTTTGTGAGAAAACCAATAGAAATTACGTCACTCCGAAGCAGTTTGATCAAACTCTTTGATCGTGAGCCGTGGGCTCAAGTTCCCCGGAGCGAAATACCAACAGAACTTATAAATTATACCGGGTGGCTACGGAAGTATTGCCTACGGAATATCTCAGTTATTGTATGAAGTAGGTTTGTGAAATTTGGAGCGTCGATATAATGACATAAGAGCTAGAATTTGAGCATATTGACATGTCGAAGTTAACTTCCGGTCTGACCGGAAGTAACATCAACTTTCTTATTTTAAATGGATACCCTATTTTTTTTTCTTTTCACTTTATTCAGCATTAAATTCCCTTTCTAATGACATATCACAAGTTGGTATCTAACCAGAAACTAGATCAGAAAAAAATTATTATTGAAATTCACCGAGTAGGCTGTGGAAGCAAAATGAAAGCCAAAAATTGAAAAGTTGGTTATGGAAACCATACGTCACTTGATAACAGTTGCTACTACTGTGATATTTTATTTTCATTCGTCGGCGTTATAAAAATCCGCCAAAAAAAATATTGGAAAAATTGGGAAAAAAACAATACTCTGTAGGTCCATAACTTAAATAGGAACATACAACTTTTTCTTGCCTGTACTATTCAGCATAACCATTCCTTTCTAATGATATAATAGAAAGTAATGTTTTGAAATGAAATACCAAAAAATCCAATTATTATTATTCAAATAACAAAAAAACATATTTATCGAAAAAAAAAAAAATCAAATTGATAGGATTAAAGATAAAATAAATTCAAAACAAATGTTCGAAATGCGTTCCCTCAGCGTCAATACATTTATTGACTCTGGTGATATTTTCATGTAAAACGTTTCTCAACATTTGGGGCGTGATATCTTGGAAAGCTCTACGAATTTTTACTTCTAGCTCATGTGGAGTTGTAGGCTGTGTGGAATCACCCTATTTTTAAGATGCCCCCATAGAAAAAAGTCGCACGGAGTAAGATCAGGTGACCTTGGTGGCCACCTGACTGGACCATGGGTTGTTATAAGTCTCTCTTGAAAGCGATTTTGAAGATAATTTCTCGCTATTCTTGAATTATGCGGAGGGGCGCCATCTTGCTGGAAGTATATTTTCTCAGATATTTCCGCTGGTAGGTTGTTAATGAATTCCGAAATTTCATTCGTTAAAAAATTAAAGTATCTCTCTCCGGTTAGTTGGCCTTGAAAAAGAATGGGGCCAACAATATGAGTTCCAACTATTCCTGCCCAAACATTCACACCAAATCTCTCCTGGAAGCCACCTTGTCGAAACCGGTGCTCGTTTTCTATCGCCCAGTACCTGAAACAAAAGACCGCTCACACTTTTAGCACTTTACACTTCGACTATCGACAATAATCCAAATAAAGTACAGTACCTACCTTGTATTATTCCTGTTAAATAATCCATTGTTGGTAAATCTTGACTCGTCCGTAAACAAGATATAATAGTTAAATAGGTGATTCTCAGCATTTTGTCGAAGAAACCAATTACAATATTCCAGGCGCCTTTCACCGTCATTTTCATACAAATGTTGATGCAACTGATACTTGAAGGATTTAAATCGATGTTTTTTCAAAATTTTCCTAGCAGAGTCCTTACTTACAGCAAATTCGGCGCAAATCTGACTTGAGGAAATTGTGCTATCATATTGTACTAAAGCTAATACATTAATTTCAGTTTCCTCATTAATAACAAATGCTTCTTGGTCTTCGTGAACATCAGGCTCAGTTCTTAATTTTTCTTCAAGCCATTGGAAATACCTTCTTGACGGTTGCTGCCTCCCTGGATATCGCTCTAAATACAATCGTTCAGCGGCATAAGAAATTTTTAAACATTCACCATAAATGAGAAGCATGTCAATTTGTTCGGGTCGTGAATAACGGGGCCTATTTTGAATATTCCACTAACTGATTTCGATTTCCAAACCCTTTTAAAATGGCAGAATCAAAAACACTACTTCGAACGTCAAAATAATATGGATAGCAGCGTTCATGAGAGCTCTCGTTTCTTTTTTGTTTCATTTCAAAATACATCTTAATCAGCCTACTTGTTAATATTTTGGTTCGAATGATTATTGCAATGGAATGATTATTCTGAATAGCACAAACATCGTCCATAGGTAGATATTAGAATATCTATGGACGATGGCACAGACCAAGTACGTTTATGTTCCTATTTAACTTACTTACTTACAGTTGGTAGTCCTGATCACGAATCTGAAGGAATTTTGAGACTATTTTGCCCCATAGTATGTTTTACCGTAAAAATGGGTTGTTCCATCGCCAGTGGCGGGCAGTGTAAATCACTTAGGTCAACCCCATTCAGGTGGTGGGTGCATTGTGAGCATTTTCATCAGTCCTGAGAGTTTCACCATTCTACCTCAATTATTACGGAAGATACGGGGGTGTTTCCATGAGAAGTGAGACTCACTGTATATATTTGTTGATGCAAGCAGATGAAGGCTTGCATGTTCAACGCTCATCGCCTCGCGCGATAATATTCACGGCTACTATCATAATTAATTTTATTATTATCCGTATTTTAAAATATGCGGGGGTGTTTCCATGAGAAGTGAGACAAATTCGAAATTTTCAGGACTGAATTTTTTTCAGGAAAAACGCGTCTTTGTAGTAAGTTGGTAGTCCTGATCACGAATCTGAAGGAATTTTGAGCCTATTTTGTCCCCTAGTATGATTAACCGTAAAAATGGGTTGTTCCATCGCCAGTGGCGGGCAGTGTATATCACTTAGGTCAACCCCATTCAGGTGGTGGGTGCATTTTGAGCATTTTCATCAGTCCTGAGAGTTTCACCATTCTACCTCAATTATTACGGAAGATACGGGGGTGTTTCCATGAGAAGTGAGACACACTGTATAAATTTGTTGATGCAAGTAGATAAAGGCTTGCATGTTCAACGCTCATCGCCTCGAGCGATAATATTCACTCACGGCTACTATCATAATTAATGATATTATGATCCTTATTTTACAAAAATAACTGAAGCTTTTACTATAAGGATATGAAAGGAAAACGAAAGTGTTTTATGACATAGTCCACCACCATATTATTATTATTAGTATTAGGTGGCCGCAGGTTTTCTAATACCGCTAATTTGGATTTTACTTTAAATTCAAACTGCTTCATTTTCTTGAAAAAATTATAGATAGAGAGCAAATATGAGGTATGCTTTTGTGGATATTTGAGGTGGCACTAAATAATTTGTCGCACACCCGTAGCTCGTTATTAAAGTGGTGGCAGCAGTGGGATAATCTGACTTTAGGAGCATTCCAATTGTTGTCAGTGCGCCTCTGGAGTTTGCGAACCCGCTAGTATTATCTTATGAAAACACAACTATGAAGTTTTAAAGCAATTCGTGACAATCTATATAACCTTTATTCCCTAACCTCTGAATAAGCGCTACTTTAAGAAACACCTGTTTATACTATTTGCCTACAATCGCTCGATGTTAACTTTTATGGTTGATTATGGTTCCACATACATTAAAACTGTGAACAGTCTTATTCTTAGTTCATTGAGGTGTTTACTGAGACATTATTTCGACATGTTTTCGTTAATCGATCGTTCAAAAGGCCTTGACACCTATGCTATGGCTTGGATGTAATTTGTGCTCAAAAGAACACTTAGTTCGCGTACACAGAAAGTTCATTCGATACCATTATCTATTTCAACTTTCATGTTGTGGTGTAATGTGCTCTGCAAAAACCATTTGTTTTTGCAATTTCTCATTGTGAGTCATGCCAAAACTTAATTTAAAATCACAAGCTTCAATTCGCTATTTCCGTTATTTTGCTATGATTGGTAATAGCAGAATAACGGAAATGGCGAATAACAGTGACGTTATTTTTAACGGAAGTGATACGGCATAGGGCTGATTGGCTATGGGCGGCGTTTTTCTACACGTAACCTTTTTAGTCAAGATTTTCTTTAGCACTTCATTTGGTGGGAAGAGCGCACTAAACAATTTTCTTTGGTCGTAGCTCAAACTCAACACAAAACACACTTTAGGAATAAACCAAGATTTCAGATTTTTCTACTTTATTTTGAACCAAACAGAGGCCACTTCAATACAAGTGGTGTAAAATAAATATGAATTAAAATATAACAAATACACTAAATAAAAGTAAAAGGTGATGCTCTTGAGTGGACATAACCAGAACAGGTAAAAATGAAAACTAAAATAAAGTAATTTAAGGAATACTGTCAATTTAGACAAAGCATATTATGATGTGTAGAAGTTCTTGAAATTTGCATTTGACACATTTTTAATGCCCTCCAGAATGTAATGGCAAGTTGATAAATCATAATTAGGCAAGAAGTGTCCGAACCACAAATAAAGAATCATCCAGAATTCGAAATATTTTCTAATACATACAAGTATTCCTAGCATAAAAACACAACAAAAATAGTTTCATTATCATTAATACTAAATAGGATGGAATATACAATTTCAACATGGATTTTATAGTCTTTGCAAGTTGAATTTTGAAAAAAATGTACATGTAAAATCAACTATTTCAAACAATCCTTGCTATGGTCATAAATCTAATAACATTTCAACTGGGTATAAAATAACTGAGCTATGAGAAAAACAATTTATCACATTTTTGGAATGCAGTAAAACGAAATTATAATACTACGATCAATTACTGAAATATTACTAAAAGTAATTAATAATTGAATGTTTATATAAGTCTAAAAATATCACAATACAATAATTACAAAACCCCAAAGGATTCAAAAGAATTCCCAAAAGAAACTCGATTGGAACACATCATAAGAAAAACGGATTATAGTCCTTAACAAAATATAAAATCTACAACCAAACCATTATTTTTAAAATGATCTATACAGGGTTTTCCATAACGACATACTAATAATTCAGGTATGTTTTCTCATGGAGAAAGGTACATATGAACATATTTCAGCAATGGTGCGATTTTTTCGCTACAAGGTGTTGAATTTTTTATTTTTTAAGAGCTATCTTGTGATATTTGAAAGTACTTTGGATATTTTTTTCAATTTAGCTATGTGTTGATAGGACACAAAATCATATATTCAAGTTAGAAAATTGTATCTATTACTCCACCAGTGGCGTCCCTGCAAATATGTCCTCTTTGGTTTATAAAAAAAAAGTAATGTACTGACATTTTTCCACGAGAATATTTTGAATGATTTTCCTGGTCGACTTTACAGAATCTCAGGTTTTTCTCGTCAGGCGTCTCGTCTGATTAAAGTATCAAATTAAAATTAAAATTCATTCTGATAGACATCGCTACCCCTTTTTCAGTAGTCATTGTTGTACTTCATAAAATGACCCAAAGAATCACACCCTGAAATATTGGCATGTCTTTAAGAGACCCTGTACAAGCAACACCGAAATTAAAGCTTATCTTAGAGAAACTAAAGCAGAAATTCAATAGAATGTTTCCAAATGCCTACTCAACAACTAACAAAACAATAAAATGGTAGGACCCTGTAATTCATTTTGCTTCCAGTTGAGCTTCAACAAATCTTTACATTAAGTACTTTATTGCCATAGTTCTCCATATACAAATACTAGTTAATTATAATAAATAAAAGTGATGCTTATGAATTATTACAAAATGAAAAAATGTGACGTGTGATCAGAAGCGATGATGCTAAAATAATAATCATGAGATGTGAAATGTAGTATATCACAATGGAGTGAGTTTTCAAGTGCCATAATGACACTAACAGGAAATTGTAAACATTTTCTCAATCCTGTATAAGACAAAATATTATAGAAATAGTAAATTGGAGTTTTAGGCCGGACGAAGGGAAGAATGTATTGACTGAATGAACTATATTTTATTATTTTATAATTGTTTTTGAAAGTCCCGTGTTTTACCTTTAATTTGAAATTCAGCAGTCTAGAGTAGTCGCTGAAGATACAAAACATGTTCATAGACAGTTTTATGCAATCGTACGTTGTAGGTTAAGGGGAGTTACCGAAAAATATTTTAATTTATTTGCTTAGCCTATAAATTGAACCGAAAGTTGTGAAAACTGCTTCGAATATTTAGAAAAATCACTTGAAGTCCAACAGAACCACAGACTTACATCATTCTAGCGAAAACAATAAAGCAGTGATAAAAATACACTTGTATCATAGTCATTTTGTATCAAACATACTTCGGATATGGTTATCGGAGCGAATAAATACAGTTAGTTGATAATGATTGGACTTTTATTATTCTTCAATAGATATTTCTACTTTGAAACCAAATTTTATTTAAGGCACAACTGGGGTTCACTTTTAAATAGTTACGATTATTTCAGTTGTCACGTTGCCATTATCAATTTAATTCTTTTAATATTATTAGGCCGGTTCAACCCCATATTGGGTTGTAAACGTTAAGTATGACTAAGAAGTAGAGGCCACTTGGGTGGAATTTGTTACATTCTGAACTTAGTACAGTAGGATGGAAAATGACGAAAAGTTCGAAGTTTGGAAGAAATGTATAATAAATCAAAACTATCAGATGGTGGATGTATGCGCTGACTCAAAATCCAAGGGAGAAAATTAGTCTGAATACTTTTGCCAGAACCAGTATCATATCTCAAAGACCCTTGAATAATGTTAAAAATCGCAAAAATGTGCCCTTTCTTGTAAAGTAAATGTACGAGAAAAGGATATCAACCTTCAAGATATCAGAAATGGTGAAAAAGTTGTGTAACTAAAGATCTATTCATATTATAGCAGTAGAAAATTTCGAAACGATATATTCCAAGTTATTTCGAAAAAATTAATACGGCACCGTTTTGATAAAGTTTGTTGAAATATGATTCGTTGTAAATTCAATAATGTATTACTTATGACGGTTTCATTACGTTTCAGATCGTTTTCGGCCACAATCAGGAATTTTTGAGATATTTTCATTAATCATTAAATTTTGATTTTTTTTCAACTCTAGGATACCCAATTTCACAATTTTTTTCTAATTTGTGATTTGTAATCGATAATATCTTTGGAGATTTGAAATGTTCTGAAACGTAATAAAAACCCCCATGTGGGAAATCATTCAATTTGCAATGGAAAATTAATTTTTTTTTTATCAGAACAAACAACAAAAATTAAGCCGATAATGGTTGTTCGATCACGAAACGTCGGACAGTGAAACGGACATCATCAGGCGAAAGTTATCATGAGTTATGTAACGATAACATTAGAAAAAAATTTAATAATAAATAGAAACACAATTTTTTCCGAAATGGTTCGAAAATCCAAAATAAAAATTTGTGAATTTATTACCGTTTCAGATATCCTCGATGGACATCCTCATCTTGGACTCACTTTATACCAATGGGTTAACTTTTCAATTACTCACACATAATGTTACATTTATCTGGTGTCGTTCATTAATAGTTGGCACATGATAGTGTTGTTCTTTCAGTTCCGACTGTTTTTTTCGGTCTGATGAATGGCCAGGGTCATTTACAACTTTCTTTTCGAGGGTTCTTCATGATCGATACTTATGCCAAGATTTCGCTCAAATTTAAACTTTTTTCCTATTGAACTTCACGAAATGTTTTCGTATTTCGGTAGATTCTTTGTAGATTCGTATAGCGGTCAAATATAGAAACTAATATATTTCAAGGAAGAGCTTGATCTTGAAAAGTCTTTAGAAAAAATGGTTCAAGCTCCAATCAAGTAACACAACCTAGATGAGTAATACTCAAATAGTACTGAAGGTGACATCTTTTCATAATGTTATCCCTCAAATCATGACATTGTTGCCATGTCTCAATTTTTCAAGGATACAATATGCACATCAGCTAAATTTTGATTTCTGTCGGATATTTTCATCAAGAATACTGTCTTGGATGACATATATAACAATAAGAAGGCAATTATTGAAACGTTCATTGCAGCTTGTTGGGAGCATGTGAAAACGATAGTATTTCCATCGCCGAACGAATATTCTTTGTTGTCGATATAGCCTGGTCAGTACGACAACGCTGCATTTGATATTTGACAGAGCAACATCAAAACATTTCTGTTTGCTTTCGTCTTTGGCTTATTGAAGTGTTTTTATTCATGAAAAATTACAAATACTGATTTAAATTGTGTTATCGTTAGTTTTTATTATTAGGCAATGGTGAAGCATTGTGAAATGTGTAAAAGACCATTTAAAGCTGGAAATCAGAATATTTTTTATTCCATAGGTATGATTTAAAAAAATTTGAAAAATGGCTTTATTCTAACCTTTTATCTATAAATACTAATAAAACTGAGTATATGATATTCCAGCAAAAAAGCAAACAGAATATTTCCCTTAGTCTCAATATCAAAAACGAAATATTGAAACAAACTGAACAAAAAAAGTATCTTTGTATTTGGATTGACGATAAACTGAAGTGGGACAAACATATTGAGATCTTAACGAAAACAGTATCTCCAATCATTGGTGTTTTGAAAAGATGTCCTAAACTTGATAAAAAAAAATATTAATATGATTCTGTATTCGCACATACTTGGTCGCATAACCTATTTGATAATCATTTGGGGATCTTGCTCCAAAAATGTTTTCAATAAAATATCTACATTATATAGAAAATCTTTGAAAGTGCTGTATCGTCTTCCTTATGATTTACCAACTGATAAACTTCATGAAATTACAAATAAATTTTCTTTAGATGAATTGTATTAAATTAATACCCTAAACATTTCATTCAAAATTATAAATAAAATATTAAAATCAAATTTCATCTTGATATGAAACTCTGAAATTCATAGTTATTGCACTAGACAATATAACCTGTTCCATCTCAATTCTGCTACCTCTTCAGTTGGTCAAAAAAGATTTACCCACGCTGCTCTAGCTGAATTCAATAAATTACCCAATAATATAACAAGTTGCAGAAATTTCTCAAAATTCAAAATCTCTGTGAAAAAGCACAGTATTTCCTTACGGAGTAGATAAAACTGTATTATTGAAATTGCTATTGAGATTTGATCTTTGTTGACTGATCTATGAATTGGAATGAATGAATGATGAAAATACCATGTCAGTTAGAGCATCTGTTCTCAAAATCCTGTGGAGATTATTCTATCATAATTTCAGGTTTCCATTCCATATTGAGTTTCCATTATTTCTATTTTATTGAACCTCAATATTTCTGTAAACAACGCACGACACTGCCGTTGGGGGAAGATGTCCCTTACACACAAATTTTAAGGCGTGAGCGGCTAGTTACTCATCTAGGTTGTGTTATTTGATCGAAAGGTTCAAGAAACAAGAAAAATAATACAAAATGCAGACTAATCATTGGGAGACCAATAAGAATATGAAGCACATGATCTAAAGAACCATCAACAAGCTAATGACAGCAATTTAAGGCTGACTTGTCTATATCGCGGTCCCAGTGAGTTTTATTGAATTAATTTTCTTTGCATTATTCCTTCGATAACGGATTTTCATCCAGTGTTGTGCGAAGCAAAGAATAAAACAAAATTGATTTTTTCCCAAACTCTTTCGAACAACTGGAAATATTCTGGATAACAAGTAACAGATCGATCCCCACAAAACACAACTTTGCATCCAATAAATCTCTATTTTTACTGTATCAGAGATCCAATGCACCAATCCAAGTCTAAATGCGAAATATCTGATAGAATGGTGTTTTTCTGGACTGAAATTTCTGTAACATATTTCTACAAGTAATTAATTCAGATATAAAGACACGTTAAGAGGTAAGTAAATAGTAACTATCACTTTTTATATGTTGGATATTGGCATCCATTTTGAACCCTAGATGTACCCCCACATCGATCATATTTGAAGGGTACAGGGGAAAAACAATCTAAGTCACGAATAATGATGTCAGAGTTATTGGCATTTTCAAGTTGATCATTCAGAGAAACTAGAACATTTTACACCAAATAGTGAGCTACCGCAATTTAAAATGGACTTAGCTGTTTTTTTCCCTGTACCCTTCATTTGCAATGTTTATAGATATGATCCGGCACATCGCAAAGAATAATTTATAATTTGAAAATATAGTTACCTGTTTCTTCTACTAGTTAAGTACGCAGCTTTCTATTCTATAAAAATATATATCTAAAAAGTATGTTCGCGTATAAAAAACGAAACGTCCTAGAAAAATAGACAATAATTTTCACAACCTACTGAATTATACAGCATCGTTTCGGCTTTGAGTATTCCATATTCTCTTCGATCGTATCGCCGGTGAACCTGGCGATGTCCAGGGCGGGAGACGCGTTGGAATCGTTTTCCGAGACGCTCCCCACCGGAGACGTAATACTGTTGACGTCAGTGCTACTGTTTCTGATCTGCATCCTCTGTTTCTTCAGATCGGCCAAGGTGCCGTTACCGTTGATGGTTACCACGACGTGGACCGTCACTTTGCCATTAACGTCGGTCGCGTAGGACTTCTCCTTGGCGTCGCCGTGATCCAAAACGGAGTCGTCGTCTTTACCTTCGGGCGATTTTCTGTCTTCCGTTATCAGAACCGCAGTAGAGTCGTTGTCTGTGGAAAAGGTGGAGTTGTGTTCGTTCGAGATATTCGTAGGGGAGTTCGATAAGTGGTTGTTGTTTATGATCGCTTTGGGGGACGTTGCGATGGCGTTGTTCGTGTCTGGGTTGTCCAAACCCTGAAATAAAGTAATGAATTAATGGACGTCAGATACAGTTTTTTTTCGATCCAGTAGTTTATATCAACAAATTTAGTAGCGGTGAATTATTCAGTTTGAGTTGGTCGTCAAGAAGATTCTGAGAATTTTCCCATTCATTAATTTCCATACTCTCGAAAAGATTCAGCTTCAAGCCGTTGTTTTGAACATGACATGTCAAATTCATGGTCGAAAGCATAGTTTTCGGTTTGTAAATAGGCAGCATAAATTGAATATTGCTTGGTTCAACAATATAAGTGATTGTTTTGAACGTTTGGTGGTCTTTTAGAGGAGTATAAACTTCTTGAATTGCTTTCTTATATTGCTACTTAGCTAGAAGATTATCTATCAAAGACGATTTATAACCTATGTTGACTGCAAATTATTTGATATCTAAATTTTTTTTTTTTAAATTTGGGGTATTGAGAGGAATGCTATCTAATCTATGTATCACACTATTGTAAGCTGCTGCTTTATGTTGATATGGCTGTGATGAGCTATTGTGAGTTGTGATATCTGTATGTGAAGGTTTGTGAAAATTAGAAAATTCATGTTCATTGTTTGCTCTAGATATTGTCAGGCCGAGAAAATTAATTGAACAATTCTTTTTCTATTCTGTTGAATAAATTCCAAACATAGAATTACTTGTATCTGTGAAACCTACCAAAATATCATCAACATATGATGTTTTTAAACTATTTATTCACTTTTATTTGAGTTTCTAAATCATCCATAATAATTTCAGCAATTGAAGGGCTTGAGGGATTACTCATAATCAACCCTTCATTAGACGAGTAGAATTTATTGTTGAACTAAAAATAATTTTGACTCAACGAAACCTTGAGTAAATCTTATATCTCCTCTTTGATGACGCGGTTTACATGATTTATTTCTAATAGTCTTTCAACTAGTAAGATTGTTTCCAACAGTTGCAGGAAGTTTGAAAAAATTTCTAGCACCACATCTGAGGAGCCAAAATTTTCATGATGGAACAGGCGGAAACGGCACTCGATCGGTTTGTCTCTTCAAAAAACTACAAATACCATTTTCTGATAGTCAAGCAGCACTGAAAGCGCTTGAATCCAACTGCTTTGAATCCAGAGCAGTATGGAACTGCAGGTAAACCTTAAACCGACTGGCACAACGCAACAATAATATTAATAATAATAATCTTTATTGACCCAAGAAACATAAATGTTTATAATAGGGTTCTAGTTCTCTAATTAAAACAATAAATAACAAAATTCAAAGAAATGATTGCAACAGAAAAAAAAGGAAGGGTTGTCAAAAGCATCATTGTAATAAATGTTTCTTCAAATGTTTTTTGAAAAGATTTTTTTCTATATTTTTCAAATTTTTCGGTATTTCATTGAATATCAAAATTCGATTATATAAAATTGATTTTTTTCCAATGGTTGTATTTATTCTGTGTGTGACGAGACTATTGGATTGTCTAGTTTGGTGATTATGAATGGTATGAATGAAATTGCAGAGATGAATGTTTCCTGTTATTTATAACAGAATGTATGAATATACATATTTTCAATTTGTACAAAGAATTGATGTCTAAAAGATTGTTAGGAACATATAAATGGGATGTTGATTCAAGGAATGGTAATTTAAAAATACATTTAATACTTTTGTTTTGCAAAGATTTAAGTGGACGTAAAATAGAAGAATTGGCACTTCCCCATACTGAAATTGAATAATGTAATTTTGAATAAATTAAACCGAAATATATTAGTTTTAGATATTTCAATGGAATGTAATGTCGAATTTTGAACAGAATACCAATTATAGTTTTTTTTTTCGAAGATTTCCAATATGGCTTTTCCAAGAAAGTTGTTCATCAATGTATAATTCCAAAAAATTTGTTGCTTCAGATACCAGGTCACACGGGCCTAGAATGAAACGAAATAGCGGACGCTCTAGCAAAAGGGGGGCCGAAATAACGTTCACTGGGCCAGAACCGGTAAAAGGTATAGCACATAGCTCTGCCAACAATGTTAACATCCTGGGCAGACAATAAAAGACTCGAGTATTGGCGTAGTCTACCGGGTGTAGCCCATTCCAAAGCATTTATTGCTTGAAAAAACAGGACTCCGACAAACTGCTAGAACTCAGTAGAGCACATCTCAGGGATATAGTAGGTTTGCTCACTGGCCACTGCAAACTCAAACACCACATGCATAAAATCGGACTTGCACAAGATGCAGAGTGCCGTCTATGCATGGAGGAGGATGAAACGGCTAAACACATTTTATAATAATAATAATAATAATGTGTCTTTATTCATTAAAGCAATTTTATGTACATGCCCCGCAGCTGCCAGAACCAGATTCTCAACATTTGGCAATACAACAGTAACGCCAGAGAACCTGGTAAATTGTTCTTCCAATGCAGTCCTTAATTTCGTTGAGAGATTGGATATACTGGGAGAAATACAACCATAGCCCCAATTAGCCATTGGCCGCAGTGGAGGACCTGATATGGGGCCACTCACGTTCAAACCTAACCTAACATGATTGGCTAATGACTACCTTAGAAACCGTAAGCAATGGGTACGTTTTATAATAATGTAGGCATTTCACAGAGTGTTCTAGGTCCCCTACTTTTTATTTATATATATATAAGATCTATGTTAACGACACTCAGTTGGTTCTCAGTGGAAAATAATAAACCATTTAGCACCAGATTACTTTCAGAAGTACTTAACATTTAATAAGAATATTCATAATTAGCCTCACTTATCCAATTCTAAGACAAATTGTTGGAATACATCCAAAAGTAAAAAAAGTAAAAATTAGCAACTATATATGTCTACAAATATGGATTTAAAAACATCATAACAATTCATTATATATAATATGTGAATTTGTAAAAGTTTCCTTTTCTGTTTAATTTTACCTTTTCATTAATATAATACCAAACATTTCAGTCCATTTGTTTATAGTATACATTTTCGATTGCTGTGATTCTATTATTATTCATTCTATTTTAATATTTTATTTCATGTGTATTTTTAATATTTTACTTGCAAATGTTTAGAAATGTATGTTTTAGTAAACAAATTTTTTTCTATGTCTATTATATTTACATTTCTGTATATTATAATATGCCGTCTTATATGTATATTAGGGTTACTAATTAAATAAAGATCTATCTATCCATGTTTATTTGCTAATTTAACTACCACTGTAATTGACTCATTTTGGCCATAGTTTGTACTGTGATGAGGAACAATGAACAGTTTAAAATTCTTGTTCTTCTTGGATTGACATTTAGATTAAAAAGTTCAATTAAATTCGGACAACTCATATCTCTATTTATAACCTTGTGTAGAAATTCCAAATCTATTTCAGCTCTTCGATGATCCACACTTGTTAAGACTTAATATATTCAAAATATCAGTATAATCATATCCACTCCTCTATCATTTCGATATCTGCTTGATAAAACGGAGAGCATATAATACAATTATAGGTACCTAATAATTGACTCGTTATAGAATTCGGGCATTTATTTTTGTTGATAAAAGAATAGAAAGATTGATTATTTGAAGTTCAAGTATCGGTTTTATTTGCCGGCTCAGAGATTCAGGGGCAAATTTCATAAAAATGGTTCTGTCAACAAATAGTGAAGTTCAAATGTCTCGAACATTAATTCAATTTCAAATTCTTCTACATGCGCCAATACTACTTAGTTGTCACTTTATTTTGAGCAGCTTCTACGCATGCTAGGGAGCTGCCTCAGCATCACCGGTTTTGAAGAATTGCAATCTTAATGAATGACAAATAGACATTCAAGTTGCAGACGATGAGTAACAATTCAAAACATGTATTTAGATAAATAACTATGAAAAATCAATCAGTAACGAAGAGAATAGTCTTTAGGATAGATTTAAAATAATGTGGGCTGGGACAAAAATACTTTGGATCAACCTTTTTAGATAATTTCAAAATTATTCAAAAGTTCCACTTCGAAATTATAGACAACTATAAACAATTTATTCGCATAGAATTCACTGAAAAATTTTGTAAAAAGGACATTTTTCTGAGAACTAAGTGCTAGGATACCGCAGTTCAAACAAGAACAGCTTGTCTATTTATCAGAGGGTGTTGTAGTTCAAATATGAACATTTGTCAAATAGATTTGAATTTGTCAATAGATTTTTTCAAAATACTTCTTCCTTCAATGAACAAATATTTATCGGGCATGAATTCAATTTATAATTTAACCAAATTTACTCATAAATCAAAACCGAAATATTCAAAGAGTAGGTTAATGAAGCAACAAGAAAAAGTTTTAATTTCAATGTTGAATGACTTACTCTGTAAGACAAGCAAACCACCTCTAAATTTTTCTTCCTCATATTCCAAAATAAATCATTACCATATGCACAAATGAACAATATTCCCAAGGAGTTAAAAACATAGAATAACATATTTTTTTTGTTATAACACAATCAATTTCACTTGAAGAATGTTGCACAGTGAGTGAGCTCGGTTGGAACTTGAAAGGAAATAAAATTTCATATTATTATTTCTTAATATACTTTATGGGTATGTACTCGGTTGTTTAATTATGGAATCACTAATTGTGAACAATTAAATTAATTCATCTGAATCGTAGAATACATTTCATGTATGATTAAAATGTACCATCATTAGGAGAAATTGTTGCACAAGGCAGATTTCATATTTGTTGGTTGATTCAAAATCTGCGAATGGATAATTTCTCATAGGATTTGCTAAATGATGTTGAGTATGATAATGCAATAAAAAAGTTGAAACCAAAAACGTCAGCTGGTGTGGATGGTATGCCTCCGTATGTGCTCTGTATCTGCTATATTTCTTGTGACTCCTATCTTTTAAGCTGGTGATAAAACTAATTTAGAAAACTATAGACCAGTTTCAATAATGTGTGCGCCGGCCAAACTTTTTGAACAGATTGTTTGCTCCACTTTATATAACTATATCGAAAAATATATTGGACCACAGCAGCACGGTTATGTTTTCAATAGGTCCGTTAACACAAATCCTCTTACTTTCACCAACTATGCATACGAAACCTTGGAATCTAAGTCTCAGATGGACATAATTTACACTGATTTCCGAAAAGCATTTGACCAAGTTGATCATAATGTATTATTGCAGAAGTTGAGTGGGTTTGGCTTATCTAATAATATGTTGAGGTTAATTAAGAGCTATTTACAAAGCAGATTTCTTGTTGTTAAACATAATGGTTTTTATTCAGATAGAATTGAGGCAGTATCTGGAGTTCCACAGGGATCAAACTTCTCTCTTCTTTATTATATTTATTAATGATTTACCCGATGTTTTCCAATATTCAGAGTGTCTTATGTTTGCAGATGACTTAAAAATATTCGGACAGTCAGAGATTGTGTATTGTTGCAAAAAGATATAGATAAATTGAGCGAGTGGTGTGGTAGAAATAAACTGGAATCCAATATCAATATATGTTCTGTTCGTCAAAAAAAAACAGTACTATTTGATTACAGTCTGATTGAAGAAGCCCTAAAAAGGTCCACTGTGGTCAAAGATCTTGGGGTGGTTTATGACCACTTATTCTCATTTAGCAAGCATATTAAGAACGTAACTAAGTCGGCTAGCCGCCTGTTAGGATTTATTATACGCCAATCATATAACTTCAAAAATATTGGTACGTTCAAACTTTTATATTACAGTCTAATTAGAAGTAAATTAGAATTTGGATCACTGGCCTGGTTAGGAGAAAGTCAAACAACGCTCAGTCAACTAGAAAAGATACAAAATAAATTTTTAAGGTTTTTATATTTTAAGAATCATCATACATATCCTGACTATCGTATAGTACGATCATCACATTTGAGAAATGAGTTCAAAATTTTATCGCTTGAGAAAATTATCAATAACAAAATAAGCTCATCTGAACTGCTGGCACTGATCCGATTCAATGTCCCCCCTAGAAGAACCCGTTCATCTGTAATGTTCAACATTTCCGTGACATTAACCTCTACGAGATCTCCTTTTGTGACCATGTTTCGCCTGGCAAACGAATTCAATGTTTTTATAGACTTAGACTGGACATCCTCATTGAAAACATTTAGAAATGCAATATTAGAACACGTTCTTTCTCTATCAATATAAACTAGCCCAAAAATTTATTTACAGATGTGTACTACTGAAAAATATTAATCATTATTTGTGTGTGCATCAATATTGATGTTAATATTAGGTATCTATTTTTATAATCGAGAATTTATTTGTATTAAAAAAAAATTAAATTTAAATTAGTTTCTTATTATCCATGCAATTAGATTGTTAAATCTGTATGGATGACAAAGTCCTAAAAACAAATTATTTGTAAGAATGAAACATTTAGTTTTTCAACGAAATAAATAAAAAAATCCCATTTCTACATGGTATCAGAGATATTCAATTCTTCTGCAATTCTTTGCCTTTTAGGAAACAATATAATGAAATGTTTTTCTTTCACACAATAAAGACAGGGCATATTGGCATAAATAACGTAGAAGTGCCCTTCAGAAACGTGAAATGGAATAGATAGAAAACCTCACGTTCACACTTAGGTTCACCATTATTTTTAATGGACCTCAAGCACACTTTTACTAATACTCCATTACTAAATAATCCAGGTCTAAATAGATTCAGAGGCGACGATCGACTGAAGCACCATCAAATTTGATATGCTAGTGGTTGGAAGACTGCAAAGCAAGAAAACGAGAAAAAAAAAATGTTTACGACAAAACCAGGGGTGAAATAAACATTTTTGATAAAAAAAAATAGATTCTTGCTGCTATCTGAGAGGTATTTGGTTTGTTTAAAATCGGTTTCAACAGGATAGAGAATAATTCAATTTCCTACTAGAATAATATTCTATCCAATAACCCTCACGAAATGTCCCCGTTTTCTCAGAAAACGTGATTGAACGCCTGCATCATCTTTCAGACTTGCGTTTATCTGCCACGGCATATTCCGGCGGGACTGGACATTAAATTTGTTATAACTTTGCTAAAAGTGACCAGAGAAGGGTAAAAGTGTATTTCGTTCCCGAAGACTTCTACCTTACCACGAAAGTATAACCCGTAGGTATCTGAGCACATAATTTTTTTGTTCCGCTTCACGTAACGCTTCCACCACGCTATTTACAGATTATCCAAAAGTCATGAATATTTTGGTTACTTAATATATAATAGTCATACTGAAGCAAGAACCACTACCCTCTTTGTACTATATTCAGCGATTCAAGAGTAGTGAGAGGTCTCACTTAGACATGCCAAAGAAAAACTGGTTATTACTCTCGTTTAATTTTCTTCACTAAATGTTGGAAATAATCACTTTTACATGAGTAATAAGGCATACAAACGGCGTATCTTACCGTGTGTGATACCCTGTCATGAAGTGTAGTTGTTTCGGTTGTGAAAATTGGAGTTTATTCTAGGAGTCGAAAAATTGTCTAGTGTAAGACACCAAGTAATACAATTAGTCCAATAAAGGATTTTTTTCGTAACAAAAATACTAGAAGGAAATCGACTGTACCATCACAGGGAAGACAGTCTATAGTTAAATTCTGTTTTGTTTTGGACTCGCAACTTGAAATTAATTTGTTATAAACATTTGAAAGCAAAAGTTGATGATACCAGACAGATTTTAAACTTCCAATTCCTAAAAGTACACTTTTCAAAAACTCGACATTTTATAATGGATGTAAGATGTTTAATCACCTTACAATAAATATCAAAAGTATCAAATCACTTTATCGTTTCAGAAAAGACGTGAAAACTTTATTACCAGAAAAAGCATACAAGAGTTTTATGATGATAGTTTATAGGAATCGCACGTTAAAAGGTAAGACCTCGTTAATCCTTGGCTCACACAAGTTTCGACTTCTGAGGGCTGTCGTTCGTAGGGGGATGACAGCTGGTTAACGGAAAAAAACAACAAACAAACAATAATATTTTAATTTTTATATCATGAATACTTTCATGCATACTTTTTTTTCCTTTGCTATTGATCGTTTCTATATCATCCATAATTTGAATAACATTTTCTTCTGCTTTCATGTACATACTCTTCATCTGTTTATAAACTGGAGTTCACGGGCTGGAGTTGCAGAGAGGCAGATATGAAGAAGTACCGGGTGTAAAGATGGATGAGCATGTATTTGTGTTGTAGTTTTATTGTTTTATTCCCTAATTCGCTAAGGACTAAATGGTGGTACTGTAGGTTTTTCCGGAATTTTCTTGCAGTTGAAATAGCAAATGCGCCATCATATTATCAAGTCGCCCCGGAGCGCATATAGTTATAATATCCAAACCGTTTTTCGATAGCCCTCTCATTTTAAGAGAACACTCCACCCAGGATTTTTTGGTAAACAATGTCAAGAAGTCATGTACCGAGTTTAATTCTGCAATAATTCACCCTTTACTTTTGTCTTGTGGTTACTAGACCCTGATTTTTGCCAATATTTTATCCACCATTTCACATGAATCGAATGACAAGTCATCAATCAGTACAAAAATACTTCACCCTGGAATCGTCTGATCTACCTAACCTAATATGTAAAAAATTACAAAGAATAACTATAACAGAATATTTCATAAACCTGATTAGTGTCACTATAAAAAAATCATATTCAAGGCATAAACACAAAACAGGTTTATTTACGGGATATTTTTTTCTCAATATGAAATCTCCTACTTACACTATTTTCAGCCTGCAACCTGAACCTGGCCTCTTCTACTGCATCTCTCCTAGCTGTTAAACCTTTATCTCGTAAAGAAGTTCTTCTGACCGACTGCGTTCTGGTGTTACTCTGAGATCTCCTCACTTTCCGTTTGGCTTCTGCTTGTTTTTTAATTTCTTGTTCGGTTCTCAGTTCTAGGATTCTCTCTTTGATTTCTGGATCCTCACAAATATCTACAGAAATTATTAAGAATAATGAAATAGTAGAGAATAAAGCAGCCACCACACTGAGCAACCATGACCGACCGTCCGCGATCGTCCAACTACGACCAAAATTTCCAACACGTGTATTCTTATCGGATCACTAACACTGAATGATCGGTTTTCAAAGAGCATGATTTGAATTCCAAGGAGCTGGCAAATTTTGGTCGATCAGTGTAAGTTTTAAATTTTTCATTGGTCCCTTTCAATTTTTGGTCGTTGCTGGACGGTCGCGGACGGTCGATCATGGTCGGTCAGAGCGTTCTCTAGCTAAGAATATAACGATAAGAAAGATTTTCTCATATGATATTTATCTGATCCAGTCAGTATGAGAACACTCACAAAGTCTAATCAATGTTCATTGAAATTGAAGTAATATGTACTGGTATAGTAAATAATGTAGAACAATAACAAATTGAATAACAAACAATATTCTAATTGGAACACAGAATACGTGCCAGGACAGCTCTCTTCGATGTATGTCGATCTTATGTTATTTATTATTATAAACAATCATGTAATTAGATCTAGGAAAAATATAGTGGGCTAGGTTAGGTCTCATAAGCATGTACCGAGGATGGCCAGATCAGGTTGATTAGTCTGAATAGATAGAGCTTTTTTACGAAGTCGTTTCATTTCCACTTCTCATAAATGAACCTGAAGTGAGTTTATTACAAATAGTTAAAAAAATATCATGTAATAAAACTAGTGAAGTGTTGTACATTTTATTATGGTTAGCAATTTCGTTGAAAACTGCATGATGGAGACAATTATTCCGATCACAAAAACATTCACTTTGACATCACGGGAATGACCAGATTCTACTAGACTTATCAAAATCCCCGACGAACAAACTGGGACAAGATAACGATGTCAGCTGACCAGAGATGACCGTGAATTAGCTGCAGAACGACATAATTTCTGTTTAAAATGACAGCTGTTTTGTAATGTCAAGAAGCACCATCACTCAAAGAGGGACCCTGTCCTGTTACCGCTGTTTGTGTTCGGATATTTTCTATTAGAATGTGATAACTTCACCAACAAAATCAAACATAAAATTGAAATCAATAACCAAATAACAATTCCATATAGGTACCTACAAATCCAGAAAAAAGTCAAAACACAAATTTCTAAAATGTTCCCTGTTTGTGGATTGTTTCTAAAAAGCAGGATGCTTCTGGAAAATAAAAGTGAGTCGTCGATATCGATTATCGGAAATTGATCGTACTCCCTGTTGATGATAAATACATACCGAATATTTTCGATCTACTGGACCATCTTGGAAAGTGTCATTATTTCACGCCCCTCGATCTCACCGGGCTTCCACAAAATACAGAATAACTCGAAAGATACACCCAAGAGAATCATCTGGGGAGAACGGCCATTACGAATTTGTTCGTATACCATTCGGCATGAAGAATGCTTCATCAACATTCAATCGCGTTATGGATAACATTCTTGGCACCAAAAACGAAAGTTGCCTTATGTTCATGGATGATATTAGAATATCATTCATTCTCCGACTATATCAGAACACCTTTCAAGGTTAACAGAAGTATTTAAAAGACCAAGGAAAGCTAAAAAGATCCAACGAGTTAAATGCGAAGAATTCTTCAGAAAGGGAGTCGCATCCTTTGATCACATCATCAAGAAGGAATGTGTCTAACCAAATTAAATTCATCGAAAATTGAATACATCAAGATTTTTGCTAAAATATCCAAAACCCTAACGGAACTTTTTTAAAAGAAACTTTCGACTCAGAATTCAAAAAATCATTCATTGAGTTGGAATTTTCTCTCACCTTCAGCCTCATTTTGATTTACCTTAACTTTAAAGAAACGTTTTTTTTTACGCTGTGGAACCTTTAGTGGAGTCTTGATGGCATTTACAATAGGAGCTGTACTTTCACAATAGTGTATATCTTACGAATGTTCTACAATGACGAAACGAAGTACTTTATAGTAGGGAGAGAACTTTTGTGAATACTCTGGTCGGCAAAACATTTCTGACAATATCTATTCGGCAAAACTTTTAAAATAGTTGCCTGCCAACCATAGATCCCCTCACTTGGTCCTTCTCAATTTACTGCTCTCGGACATGCTGATGACTTAGTCATTATTAAAAAGAGAAAATTCAATAATGCAGATCATGCAAAGTGCCATAAACGAAGTTTCAATCCTGGTAGGAAAGGAGAAATTGACACTACCATAGTAGCATTCACTAGATCCTATCAGCCAACACTTTTATATGAATCAAAGCGAGCTTTCATTTTACAAAAAAAACGCAAAAACTTTCCACAAAATTTCGGATTTCATGTAAGTTCCATAAAATTTTTCCTTGAAGGTTAAGCTAGGAATCACACTGACCGACCAGCATCGACCGTCCGCGACCGTCCAGCAACAAAAAATTGAAAGGGACCAATAAAAACCTTTAAACTCACACTGATCGACGAAAATTTTCAGCAGATTACAATTTTAAACATGGTCTTCGAAACCAAGTTGAGGACGATCATTCAATGTGAGTTATCCGATAAGAATACACGATTTTGGTCGTAGTTGGACGGTCGCGGACGGTCTGTTATGGTTGCTCAGTGTGTCTGCTGCCTTAATATTTCACAAAAAATTATTTTTATTGATATCTGCAAAGTCTAGAGTGTGAGTTGTTTACCAGTAATTTTTTTATGATTGAATTGATGAAAACATTGTCAAGTATCAAACTAGTACGACTTCAACAAATGAGCCACCTGCCCAAACCTACCCAAACAAAGATAACTTACCAGACGGGGTTTCATCGTGTTTATTTTTGGCATTCAGATTGGCCCCTGCTTGCGCGAGTAATTCCAGGACTTCCAACTGAAAAATCATCAAATTTCATAAAATAAAATGCATGAATGGACGTCCAACACTTACGTGACCCCAACAAGCTGCAGCATGTGATGGTTGCCAATCGTCTTTATCCTTAACATCAGTCCGTACTCCATTATCGAGTAGAAATTCTACGACGGATATGTACCCGTTAGCCGCAGCTATGTGCAACTGAAAAAAAATATATAGAAATGAGAATAAATTCTCTCAACATTGTAGTGTTTTTGTTGGTTTGTTACCAATTCCATTCGCCAGTTCAGGAGCAGCACTGTGAATGGTGTACGACAATACCTGACCAGTCAGTACCGTAAAATGAGGTGAAAAAAACATTTGTCAAGTTTTCATACTGTGTTGTAAAGCTGATAATCATTTTTTCTACAAGCGTGCGTGTTCCGCCCTATTCCCGTACGCAATTTAGTTTGAGAGGTGTCATATTCCCGCACGCTAATGTCACTTCAAGTGAGTTTTTCCAGCACTAGTGCGGTAATAATTTTACCCGCACGTAAAAGTTTGTTCAAGAGCATCACATAAGATGTTTCAATGCTCTTGTAGAAAAAATCTTGATCCCTACTCATACGGAAAGGTACTATCCCGCACTCGACTGCTTACCCGAACTCCGCTTTGCGTCGTTCGGGTAACGGCAGTCTCATGCGGGAATAGTACTCTTTCCGTACTTGTTAGGATAATAACTATTCCCGCACATGAAAGTTTGTTCAAGAGCATCACATAAGATGTTTCAATGCTCTTGTAGAAAAAATCTTGATCCTTACTCATACGGAAAGGTACTATCCCGCACTCGACTGCTTACCCGAACTCCGCTTTGCGTCGTTCGGGTAACGGCAGTCTCATGCGGGAATAGTACTCTTTCCGTACTTGTTAGGATAATAACTATTTCCTACATGCGTGCGTGTTCCGCCCTATTCCCGCACGCAATTTAGTTTGAGAGGTGTCATTTTCCCGCACTAGTGCGGGAATAGTTATTATCCTAACAAGTACGGAAAGAGTACCATTCCCGCATGAGACTGCCGTTACCCGAACGACGCAAAGCGGAGTTCGGGTAAGCAGTCGAGTGCGGGATAGTACCTTTCCATATGAGTTAGGATCAAGATTTTTTCTACAAGCGCATTGAAACATCTTATGTAGCGCTCTTGAACAAACTTTCACGTGCGGGAAAAATTATTCCCGCACTAGTGCGGGAAAAACTCACTTGAAGTGACCTTAGCGTGCGGGAAAATTTTTCCCGCACTAGTGCGGGAATATGACACCTCTCAAACTAAATTGCGTGCGGGAATAGGGCGGAACACGCACGCTTGTAGGAAAAAATTATTCCCGCACTAGTGCACGCGAAAGTTTGTTCAAGAGCGCTACATAAGATGTTTCAATGCGCGTGTAGAAGAAATCTTGATCCTTACTCATACGAAAAGGTACTATCCCGCACTCGACTGCTTACCCGAACTCCGCTTTGCGTCGTTCGGGTAACGGCAGTCACATGCGGAAATGGTATTCTTTCCGTACTTGTTAGGATAATAACTATTTCCTACATGCGTGCGTGTTCCGCCCTATTCCCGTACGCAATTTAGTTTGAGAGGTGTCATATTCCCGCACGCTAATGTCACTTCAAGTGAGTTTTTCCAGCACTAGTGCGGTAATAATTTTACCCGCACGTAAAAGTTTGTTCAAGAGCATCACATAAGATGTTTCAATGCTCTTGTAGAAAAAATCTTGATCCCTACTCATACGGAAAGGTACTATCCCGCACTCGACTGCTTACCCGAACTCCGCTTTGCGTCGTTCGGGTAACGGCAGTCTCATGCGGGAATAGTACTCTTTCCGTACTTGTTAGGATAATAACTATTCCCGCACATGAAAGTTTGTTCAAGAGCATCACATAAGATGTTTCAATGCTCTTGTAGAAAAAATCTTGATCATTACTCATACGGAAAGGTACTATCCCGCACTCGACTGCTTACCCGAACTCCGCTTTGCGTCGTTCGGGTAACGGTGCGGGAATAGTACTCTTTCCGTACTTGTTAGGATAATAACTATTTCCTACATGCGTGCGTGTTCCGCCCTATTCCCGCACGCAATTTAGTTTGAGAGGTGTCATTTTCCCGCACTAGTGCGGGAATAGTTATTATCCTAACAAGTACGGAAAGAGTACCATTCCCGCATGAGACTGCCGTTACCCGAACGACGCAAAGCGGAGTTCGGGTAAGCAGTCGAGTGCGGGATAGTACCTTTCCGTATGAGTTAGGATCAAGATTTTTTCTACAAGCGCATTGAAACATCTTATGTAGCGCTCTTGAACAAACTTTCACGTGCGGGAAAAATTATTCCCGCACTAGTGCGGGAAAAACTCACTTGAAGTGACCTTAGCGTGCGGGAAAATTTTTCCCGCACTAGTGCGGGAATATGACACCTCTCAAACTAAATTGCGTGCGGGAATAGGGCGGAACACGCACGCTTGTAGGAAAAAATTATTCCCGCACTAGTGCACGCGAAAGTTTGTTCAAGAGCGCTACATAAGATGTTTCAATGCGCGTGTAGAAGAAATCTTGATCCTTACTCATACGAAAAGGTACTATCCCGCACTCGACTGCTTACCCGAACTCCGCTTTGCGTCGTTCGGGTAACGGCAGTCACATGCGGAAATGGTATTCTTTCCGTACTTGTTAGGATAATAACTATTATAGAGCGAAAAATGGGAAATTGTGTCAAAAATGGGAAAATGTGTCACGGCTGATAAAATTCCGATGACTGATAGCAGATTGCAGATTCAGAATAAATAGCTGAATAAGAATTCACACTAATTATAATATAAGCTCTCACTGGAGAATAGAAATATTTTGGCATAGATAGGTACTGTTCTGATAACTAAAAATTGCAGAAGGTCGTCTGCAAGAATTGTATAACAGCTGATCTCATATGAAATACCTACATTACTGTATACTTCTTGAATACGGTACAAAATTCTGGTATTTGAAAATTTGATAATCGATTTTATCGTGCCTCCAGCGTGTCTCTTTTTTCTGATAAATCATAAAATGCGAGCGCAGGAAGCATCTGCTTTGATTCCACCTCGTCATACTGATTAGTGATCGAATTACCAGCAACCTGGGTGGCTAGGTTACTTAAGTTAGTAAGGTTAGTTTCTGTCACCTTCTTTTACGTCAAGAAATAAAGTCAACGGACGAAAACGTGGGCAGCTAGAAGAAATGAACACACTGAAAGCGTGCCTTATTTTCAAATCAATGAAATAAGACTGGCGTGTCTTATATTCAAATGATATGTCATGTTATCTTCTAAACCATATTTTTTATCATTAATATCTGAAAAATAACAGATTCTAGAATAGTCGATAATTTTGAAAACTAAGCACAACACAAAGTTACCAACATGACGTGAATAATTCACTATATTATATTTATATTTGTATTGAACACAATAACAGTAATTACTCGTATTTCTATAAAAAAAAATCTACAAAATTGTAATTAATGGTATTACCTCGGGTATCACCATGGGGATTGGAAAACTGCAAACACTCTATTTATATTCATATTCAACATAAAAATATTTTGTACTGCATTTTCTGCTCTCTCCGATATGTGTGGAGGAGTCGATGGTAATCAGACATTTTGATAAAATAATTATCGAGGTTTAGCCATATTCTACGAAAATTTAGTACCTACTGATTTCGATAAATAAAACAATTAGAGCATGCTTAATTGATAAAAAATCTGTATTGTTATGAAAAATCTGTATCATAATGGATCTCATTATGAAACGGATTAAGGGCCTAAGTGTAGGTATTATTAAAGTACTGGTGTAGAAAAAGTTTATTATGTGACGCACTTGTCAAACCACATCACCATGTCGCCATATTCTCCATTCTCGATTTTGTTCATTTATTTTTGTTAAATTGTTATTTCCGTCAACTGGCTGATACTTTTTTGCCACACCCATACTGCAAGAGGAACTTTGGTAGGGTTTTTACAAGTGATACTGCAACGTTTGCAACCCAGCTATTTATCAGCTTTTTATTAGCTTCATTTTATCATAAGGACACTGCATAAAATATTCAAAATATATTGCTGAATTTACCCGTTCATGAAAACATATTTACCTCAATATTAGATCTACAACGGTGTTTTAATAATCTATTGATATGTTGGATTCACAAACATAATGTACGTTAGACATATCTGTTAATTCGGAATCTGAAAAATCGTTGGAAACCAACGGTAATTTCGATGGGCAGTCAGCGAAATTATTAGTTGAATTCACATATTCAGTTATCTGTGGTGTATGCAACAAAAACTGGTAATTCTTTTTTACTCCCGAAAATGGTCAACGATTTGTGGTCAAAGAACAAACAGTACAAACCGCTGGTCATATATATATTAAATAACTTCTTCAGACCGAATATAATTGCAACGGCCTCCTTTTCGATTTGGGAATGTTTTACTTCCGCTGTATTTAAAATTCGTGAGACAATAGCGATCGGTCTTTCCGAAATAGTTGGGACTATTCGACTGATAAAAGCGCGAATAAAAGTTTGTCAACGCATTTCTTCTACGGTTTCCGCGTTAAAAATGTGAATTGCGGGGTTTTCTGAGAAACTGACAGTTTCAGAAAATTTGGATACCGACTGAAATGGTCCTGTAATAAATCGCTAGGGTGTTAGGCGACCATATCTTTGGTTCAATTTCAAACTTACACCAAAGCAAACAACCACTCCTCAGTCGCAGACCTAGGAAGTATTTTTTTAACAAAATTAAATGAGTATATGATGTTATTTATACTTTTGCTGCAACCAAACCCAGAGTATAGTTTTGAATCCGCTCTGGATCACCCGGATTTAGGCTTAGGGGACAGCCTCCCCAAAAGCCAGAATGCTCAATCTTATAATTCATAGCTCTACTGGTTTTCGTAATTTCACCATCATCTCGAAGGCAAAGATTTAGATTTGTAGGTTCAGCCACGGCTTCACAAATGTGTGGACTTTGTATTAGGGGTTGAAGAAGTAAATAATAGTCAGCATAGTTCCACCAACCAGCTTTATTTACCAAAGCAAAATGGTGGAAAATAACAAAAATATAAAAGTACCGAATACGTGAAATATAAAAATTTGTAAAGAAATAAACCAACTGTAAGAATTCATACACTCCGTATATGTAAATAAGCGAAAATAATATGAAGTATATATATTGAATCAAATGGCCACCCTCAAGAAATATCGCTTTACTGTTAAAATGCATGTTTCCAAACAACTCACCAAAATATGATTCTTCAATTATCTTGTCCATCACATCTATCTTCAAATTGGAATCATCATATTTATCATTCTTATTGGCCCTAAATTCACTTTAAAAGCGCACCCAGTGATAAAACAACAGCCATATTTGAAATGAAATTTCCACTATTATTACTACAATAAAAAAAAATATAGCCAAGTTTATATTAAAATTATTATCATTATTTATTTCAAATTTTCCTTCATATCGCCCTCAACATTATAACGAACCTCTCTTCAAATTGACAAAACACCCAATTTGAGGTTAATAATTATTACTATTTACATGGAACTAAGTACGTTAAATACATTTAACAACAAGGTGATATGAAAAAAAAACATATTTCCCTCCAAACAAACATTGATTCAAAATACTAAAGACGACCCAAGTTTATAACGAAACATTATTCTTTTTATTTGTCTTGGAACAATTACAGTAACACTACTTATTTGATACACAATAAACAAACCACACATCGACGCTGGGAAAATTTAAAGATGTTTTAGTAACTTCATTGGAGGGTGGCATTCTTATTTCAGATCGTGAGTCATTAAATTTATCAACCCAGAGCGACCCTTCATATTTTAAAACAATTTTGTTCCCAGATTCATGTTTAGAGGTACAAATTCTTATCTTATATTGAGTATAACATAGACACACGAGATTTTCTCAAATTTTAAAGAGCGTTTAATAATACAAGGTACACTAAAAACATATAACACTGCCCACTGTTACAGTACAGTTTTAGGCGTAACTTCTGATCTGTCAGAACGCTGTTACAGATCAAACTTGGGTTTTGATTGGTGAAATGTACTTTGATGAACTACTGACCAATAATTGGATGATGATTATTGAAAAGGAACCAAGCGACTTGGACCATATTCTATGAACGGTATCGTAATGTTAGATTCTATAATAGGAAACTGCTTTTTCCTTCAAAGTCGTTTAGAACATTAGTAAAAAGATGTCGCCAGAACTCTAGTAGGCGCTTAATAATTTTAAACATACCAAATGAATTTCAAACTGTCTTTTGGACCCTTTATCTCAGGTTTTGCAATTTGGCGCTTGGTTCCTTTTCAATAATCATTATTCAATTAATATTTAATACTCACAGGTGTTGCTCCTTGGCTATCGTAATACTCTAGATCGCCGCCGGTGGCAGCCAATTTCTTTATGTCGTTGAGCATATGCCGTTCCGTTGCTGCCCTCGTTTCGTCAATGAGTTGTTGAGTTACACCCCGTTTGGCCATCTCGCTTTCTATATAGTCTAAAGCTGCTTCATCCTCGCATATGTCATAGGGCATATTTCCATCGGCATTGACAGCCAACAGATTAGCACCTCGTGCAATGAGAATTCTGCAATATATATATATATATCAAGATTGAAACTAGATCGATATCGCGTACCACAAGTATTCGAAAGTATAGTAATAGCTTACTTCCATTACTTGAAAGCAATACAAAATATAACATTTCGTCGGCTCCATTGGAGTAAAATTTACAACGGAAGGAAAAAACTGCAAATAAAATTCAATACTGAATAGAATAAAACGCTTTTTTCTACGCCCATGTCTGTAGACGTCAAAAATCGCACTGTCAACATTCCTTGTAAATGACATTTAACAATAACATACACGTAATGAGATCTCATAACATACACGTGCGTTTTGAGAAGAAAACTTAAACTTCTTGGTTTAATTAAATTACAATCAAATTTTTATTTACGTAAGACTTTATTTGGTCTATTTACACAAATTTAGTCAATTAAAAACAAAAACTTTTAGCATTAGCGAGATATATTTACTATTGAAAGAGTGATGCCCCTAAATGTAGGCAGCACGTTATGCAATGGCATGTATTCTGGCAAGCTTAACTGACGTTTATGCACCGATTCCATCCACTCATTTTTGTATCAACTGTTATTTACGGCCGGAAGTTTTTGCTTTTCTTTTTTTCCATTCATAAATGAGGCTTTTTGTACTTAAAGGGCCGTATTTCTCCATAACAACAACTAATTGAAGTGTTATTGTCTATATTATTACTTGTTATTACTGTCACTGATGATCTCCACTCACACTAGCGCTCTCTGGCGGGAGCGATATCGTCCATGCCTGCCATTAAGTAGCATGCTTCGAATATAAATGTCATATCATTTATATTGTCAATTTCTTGAACAAAATATAATTGTATGCTTCGTGCTTAAACTTTTTCATTTTCGTGCGTAATGGGTTAATATACTATTACGTATCAATAAAAATCACAGAATATTCGTTTACCAATAACTTTTACACTGTCAATGAAGATTATTTTTCTTTTTCTGATGGTTAATATAACAATCAATAAATTGTCAAGTGGAGTTAGCAGGTTAACGCACTAAGCCGACGATTTGTAGATATATGCTTGAATATTACATTTTGAAATATGTTGAAACAATCTTCCACAATCAGTAATTATCTATCTCTCTTTTTTCCCCTCTATCTATCTTTCTTCCTCTCTTTTTCTCACTCCTCTACACTTCACTCATCCAAATCACTGATACTTAACCAGTTACAATTTTCATCAATACGCATTTCAGTTTGTTAGAAAAAAATTATGTCATGTTATAAAGGAGCTGATCCAGAATTTTGTTCTCCCAGAAAAATACTCCCAGAAGTTTCCCATAAACATATCGACTCAGCTCATCGTGGTATACCCTGTATGTAGCATTAGAGATCGATATTTCTCTAGTTTTTTATCGCCAGCAGATACTTCAAAAGCTACCCGATGTATTTTCGGTTTTAGCGAAATTATTTGTTTCACTCTCTGAAATTCCCTTTGTTCACAGTCACGTCGGAATCGTTGAAAATATCGGTGTTATGGAGTATCCAGTTTATAATCTCTGCGTCAACAAAATGGTAAATTTTGCCACCCCAGGAAGATAAAATTCTCAAGTATAGGACAAGGTTGTTCGACTCAACCTGCAATAAATACGTTCCATCACAAGTTTGTAGGCGTGAGACCTGGATATTAGTTTTTGAATCGTTCAATAAAACTTGTACAATTTTCATCAGTAATTTCGAGGGAAACTCACTCGGTCGATCGATATACTTAGTACTGATAATTTGAAATTTCTTAAATTGGTCAAGATAAAGTGCTTCGGTCATGAGTCAGAGGGGGGGGGGAAGAAATTGCCCTCACATATCGTTATCTATTGTATTTAGTTTTCAAGTATGAGTGACTGTTAGTCAAAGTCAAAATATACCTAATGAAAATGTTAAAATGAATTGAATCAATTTATAATTATGACCTATAATGGTGATACTACCTCCCATTTACATATTAGTCCAGATGAGAGTTCCATAATGTTGTCGAGTGTGGTTTATGTCGTTTGATTTTAAAAAATGATTCATTTATCAAAAGTTTCCTTAAAGTTTAGTCATGAAGAGGGGTGACATTACTTGACGGAAGACCATTAATCTAATCATGATACGTAATCCAATCTTCCGCAAAAAAACCTATACAAAAGTTATAGTCATCGGCAAGTATATTCAACAGAAAACAACTACTGTCCCCTACGACCGTTGAATAATATATGTTCAATACTTGGCAAAGTTTTCTACAAGAACTACTTTGCAATGCATTTTAAATATCAAAGCTGAAATTATTTTTCGACCGAATTGGTGGAACACCTCCGTACCGGTTTCATGTCCTTGCCAATCATGAGCAAAGGCTAGTTCGACCCAATTGGATAAAAAAATCCTTTCAGCCTAATAGGAAATCCCTGAGACAAATACTGAAGTATGAATTCAGCGCCATATCTGGGTTCCAGAATTAAAATACACCCGACTGCGTGTCGACTTCAATATGAAGCCAAAAAATATCATGAAGAGCGGCGACACTACTTGATGGAAGACTATTACTCTAATCATGACAAATGGTGGATCTGGTAATCCAATCTTCCGCAAAACATCTATACAATAATGGCCGATTTGTCATTTATGCAAGTTTTGTCGAAATCGGCCAATAATGACAGTACAGTTTCAATTTAATTTTATGAATAAGACAGTGATTGTGATTAGGACTATGATAATGACAAAGTTGCATAAATGACCCTTACTTTCGAATACTCATCGATATATTGGAAACTAAACTCACAATACATACCTTACTAGTTTTATGTGCCCACAAGTTGCTGCTGCGTGTAGTGGTGTCCATTTTTCACTATCTTCGGCATTGACATTCGCTCCGTACTCCAGCAGCAGAAGCAACATCGACTCATTATCATCGATACAACATTGATGTAAAGCTGTGAGACCATCTTCGTTACAAGAGTCTGGACTGACGTCTTTTTTCAGCAACCGTCTAACTGCAAAAAAGTAATCTTTCTCTGATGTTCATTCGCAACAAGATCGCAACGGATCGAAATCTATACATCTCTATAAACATTTTTTATGCTCAAGTTCATACGACCCCGTGATAATTTCAACCCACCGAGATTTTGATCTAGAAAGAATTTGCGCCAGTAAGAAATAAGGAATGTATCTATCTATCCATCAAAAATTCACGGTACCTATTGAATTAATTCGTCGATATCTAATGTCGAATTCTAACTGGGTTTAAGTCCTGCTGTGAATGATTTTGACCCGAAGAGAAGGATTAATTCGCAATATTTCTCTGTGTGATAATATTATATTACATTACGAGTGCGGAAAGTGACATTTTCCACACGAGTGTGAAATATTATAGCTCGCGATAATTTCACCAACTGATAACATGTCAAGAAAATCGAAGATAAAGACTGACTGAGGATTATTTCAACTGCAAAATGTTTTCTTTAACTTAATACCTACAAGATCAAAATCATAGTTAGACGAACTTTACAATTCATAATTATTACAAAAATATGAAATTCTTAGGAGTAATACCACGAGTGATTGAATTTTCGCGATAAGTCTGTCGATTTATTTCTGAACGAAACTGAATTGCTTCGTGAAAACACCACGAGTCCGCAGGACGAGTGGTGTTTTCTCAAAACAATTCAGTTGAGTTCAAAAATAAAAGACAGACTTATGAGATAAATTCAATCACGAGTTGAATTTTATTAGACTATTTCACGAATAAAGTTTGTTCATTAATATAAATACGAACAATGTATAACAGTCATAAACAAATTATAAAAATCGTCAATATTATAATGTTTCATTTCATAATTTCATTTGAATTTGCACCGAAGCAACTCATTTTTTGACACAATCAGGTACAATTAATATTGATAGAACTGTCAAACTTTGTGTTGCCATGGTTACGTCGTTGAGAATACCAAAGCTGGTCCTCCAATCATTATTGAAAGACACCTGGTGTTATCGCGATAACATGAGTTGTCTTTTGTTTGCGATTGGTCAGATTATGTGAGAATTTTAAGATGAGTGAAATAGTCATAATAAGATGTAAGTAGATCTAATGAAGATAATGGATATAATCAATTAGTCCGGCTGGTAAAGCAATCTCACTTTTGAATTTTCAATCAGTACTACGTAGGATCGAATCCCACTGGTGGCCACTTCTTTTAAATTGTAATTTGAAAGTGAAATAAATTATACTTCTCAAATGGATTGGTTTTTGTGCTCAGATATTAAACATTTGATAGCTTGAAGCGGTAAATCTAAACAGATATCACGCATTTGACAGCTTTATCCACAAGCGTGCGATTTACTTTCCGCACACGTGTGGTTATAGGCCACTTATCGTGGGACTGTACTGGGCGATATACGGTACTTTCTTATGTGGTAGTAGGAAAAGATTATTTTTCTACGGCCATAAAACAATACTGCTCTTTCCTAAATGGTTTTGATTAAACAATGAGGTGCACCGTATGTCTTCAATTTCATTTCCTTACCTGATATCACAATGAAGTCATTGTGTTTTTATTTCACAATTTATCACGTCTCCCATGGAATGTCATGGAGGTTTGAAATCAACCACGGTAGCAGAAAGTTATATTAACGATTCTATGAAAAATAAATTTGATGTCGCTTTTCTATCAATAATTCTGAAAACCTGCCATCTATTTCAATATCCTATACTCTAGAGCACAACTAAAATACAAACATTTCATCGCCATGCCCAGAGGCTTCAAATATAACATTTAATCACTGTCACAATATAACTGTGAATAATGTTAATAATTATATTATAATTTGAGATTTTCAATATCATTGAATTTGAAGTTCACAATTATTTTGTAAAATCATTTGGCTATTATGTTACAGCCGTAGAAAACGTATGGTGCATACGGCTCATTCTGCAAACTTCATACTCGTGGGACATGACTATCATTCCGTGCTAGTTATGAAACTAAAAATACTACTAAAAAATTTCACTGGTATGGAAAATTTATGAGAAGCCTTTCAATCGCATTTCTCGATATTTGTATTTCAGCTTGAAACAAAAATACATTTTTGATTATAATGAAAACTGATTATAATAATATTGTAAAGCAACAATAAGTGCACTTGTCAACTTTGAAATTTGATGTCAGATTTTTCCTCAGTTTCTCTCAGCAAGAATCTACAAACACCGACACTTCTCTATTCATTAGATCATAAAAAGGTCTGGCGACGAGCTACCAGATTCCATCCTAGGGGCCAGGGGCCGCAAACTCTGCAAGTTTAAATTTACTGCCCGCTAAATCTGAACATATATATGAAAAACAATATAAAGATCTTGAATACTGGTGCCACAACAAAGGGATAAATAGTATCAAGGAGGAGGTGTTCCTTGCCTATTTTGCAGATTTACGAAATACATTTCAGCCAAATACTTTATGGAGTGAGTACTCTATGATGAAAAGTGTTCTTAAAGTTATCTGATATGAAGCTCGTATGAAAAATGTTATTCCTAACACGTGCGCAAAGTACCTTTTCCGCACTTGATAAAAATATCTATTGTCTAATTTCCACTGAAACCTAATTTTGTTGTTACGAACGGTTTTGGCTTTCACACTATAATCAAGTAAATACTAATACAGTTTACAAAAGTCCATGGTATACAGTGGTCGCCATAAATTATGTAACATATGGGGATGAAGTTTATTTATTATCAGAGTATTGGGAATATTTTAATGGGGGATCAATTGTGCATGTCCGACAACCTGAAAATAGATTTTGACACACGTCACGTAGTCACGTAGTATGGCGGCATGTTGACAAATGGAAGTGATATAGGAAGGAATTGAAAAAAATGGAATATTTTCTAATCCGTTTTGTTTGGTTTCCGGGTTTTGCCGTAGTTTTCTTTGGTTTGAATCTCCAAACGTTTCAACTGCAACTGCGGCAGTCATCTTCAGTGGCGTGATCGAAGTACTCTTCTAGACGTATCAACTGAAACTGAAGCTTTCGAGTTTGCCATATGTTATTTATAGTGATGTTTTTGCACGCACTTTCTGTAATGGCGGGTTCGTGCGCACTTTCCGCGCGATTCGGGTGACATATCGAGGGTGACATGGCTTCGTCTTAGCCCCTTTCAGATCTTTGGTAAATATGTTCTCTCTTCTTTTCTGTTGAAGTTCTCTTGGTGTTGTATATTTCATTGGCTTCTAAATACATTCTTGTTGAATAATAATTCGACGTTGCTAGTCTCTCGGTATTTTCGAAAAGGATCTTGTGTTCTCCGTCAGACAATGTGTGCTCAGCGACTGCGGACTTCTCGGTTTGTCCCAAACGACAACTCCGCTTGTGCTCGACTACGCGGGTACCAATGGTCCTTTTCGTTTGTCCGATAACATGGCAAACTCGAAAGCTTAAGTTTCAGTTGATACGTCTAGAAGAGTACTTCGACCACGCCACTGAAGATGACTGCCGCAGTTGCAGTTGAAACGTTTGGAAATTTAAACCAAAGAAGATCACGGCAAAACCAGGAAACCAACCAAAACATTGACGCCAACCGTGAAAGCCTACATTCCTACATTTTCTGATCTCTACATAGAAAACATTTTTTCTTCTGAATAGCTTGACTGTAGCGTAAAATTTCAATTTTGGTGATAATGGCGGGACTTTTTAATTTTCTCCACGCCAGATGGCACCAAAATAAAAAAAAACTGATTAAACCACAACCCTTGCAGTTACATTACATCGAATCTTTATCATTATTTTTATTTATTTATAGTCATGTGTTTTTGTAATTCTTGATGTTTCTCATATTTTTAGGTACTTTTATCTGTTCATAGTAATTTAAGATTTTATATTTTTTATATTGCTAATTTTGATTGTCTATAACGCTTTGTCCATGAGATATCATATCTTCGACAATAAAGTTTTTTCGATTGATTGATTGATTTCCTGAGCAATTTATACTAGCGTATGTCCTTTCACATTTGAGTTCCTCCTGATTTGGGTAAAGTTTATTCGTTATTTGAATCACAATCAGAGGAATCCAAAAAATGTATACAGTACATGGTTTTCTATTGAAAATAACAAACAAAGATGAGGTCACTCCTGTCAAATTCAGAAGTGTCACAAATAACAAAAAAAATTTAGTTGGATTCTCATTGTTTCTTTCAGGGTCTATGAAAATTTTCAAAATCGTGATACTTTTAGATCTCTTTATATAGATCGTGTATAGTTATTACTATATACTCCACATCAAAAATTCAATTATATCACTCAATTCTGCAAATGTAAATTTTTCTAGCATGCTGTGTACACCCATCGACAGTGTTTGATGACAAATATAATGAAATTGTTTATCGTTAGATTCGTCTTATCAAGTGGTGCAATGTGGCTCGTGTTAAATAAGATAATCACGATTTCGTTGATTTAATTGTCATTTATATTCAATATAATAATAGTTCTCAGGACAAATGCCTGAAAAAATAATTACCAAAACGTTGAGACTTTATACTCTTCATCGGCTGAGGGGTCCAAATTTTATTTGCCGTCCCGGAAAAAATATCATGTCTTAAACACCTTCGCAAATGTTTTTAGAATTGTTGTATTAGAATCTGTACTCTTTTTATTTCGGTTAAAAATGTATTATGTTAAAAAATATTCAAATAAGTATTTTTTGCGTTTTAGCGTAATGTAAAGTTGATTACTTATCTGGGGGAGATTAGTTCAAAACCGATGGCAAAATTGTATCGAACAGACGAACACTATCATCATTATTATTATATTGTCATTATTACAAAATGCAATGATTTGATCGTCATCAGTACTGAGATATCCTTAAAGCTGGTTTAATTATATAACTGGGGAGTCAGTTTTGAACCGAATACAAAATTTGCACTGAACAGACAATGTAATGGTAATGGTAAAAATGGATCGTGACTGATGCTCTGCGATCTAATTAGATCTATTGTGCCCCATCTTCTTCTGCTATTTCAAGGTGTTCTCGTTCACAGCAGCCCCTCAAGCACCAATTTCTTGAGGAATTTAAGGATTTTGAGGGGGTCTATTCGTTGTATTTCTCCCACAGTCAGCTGGTGTGATCCCAGTATATTCAATCTTCTGTGATGTACAGCATAACACGTCCTTCAATATATGGTGTGGTGTTTCTGGATGTTCCCCACAGAATCTGCAGGTGCTGTCCTCCTTTAAGCCTAGCTTCCTTAGGTGTTCTTTGAGTCTGCAGTGCCCCGTAAGAAATCCCGTGATTGTCTTTAGACTAGTTTTGCTGATGTTAATCAGTGTCTTCGATCTTGCTCGGTTGAAGTTACCGAGGAGATCTTTGGCCTGCCTTAGCCCTGGAAGTCTTTGCCAGTAAGTTGCTCTCATTGCTTCTTCAGTTTTATTGAGTTCATCTTGGAATTAAGATTTTCCAAGTCCGCAAAATGGTTCTGCCCCAATCAGTGGCGTGGATGCCCCTTTTCGTGCCAGGGTATCTGCTTGTTCATTGCCCTCCACTCCGACGTGCCCCGGCATCCAGAGGAGGATCACCTTATTGTTCCTGCCTAGATCATTAAGTTTGTCTAAGCATTCCCAAACCATCTTTGAGTTGATGTTATATGAGCTCAACGCTTTGATAGCTGCTTGACTATCGGATAGGATTGTTCCGGTATTTCCTGTCGAAGTTGAATTGAATGCACCTTCCTATGGCGTGAATTTCTGCTTGAAAAATACTGGGGAACTGGCCCATGGGTTTGGAGTATTTGGTGCGAGGCCCAAAGACTCCTGCTCCAGTTCCGTCGGGAGTTTTGGACCCGTCCGTGTACCATGTTATGGTATTCTTTCCCAGTGCTCGAATGGATTCTATGCTCCACCCACTCTAAGTATTTAATTCCGTTCGAATGAATTTCTCGAAACTAAATTTCCTTGTAATTTCGTCAGTTTGGAGATCGGCAAGGTGTACACTTTCGGTGGGGGTTGGGCCCCTTACGATGTGTGCTGTCCCTTTGAGTCCGACTTTAGCCAACCTGAGGTTTGCTCCCCAAGCAGTTTTCCTCACCATGATATGGAGAGGAGTGAGGTCCAGAATTACCTCTATTGCTGCTGTTGGAGTCGACCTCATTGCTCCTGTTATACAAAGACATGCTAGTCTTTGCACTTTCTCCAGGCTTTTCTTTGTTAAGGCGAGTTTGGTTCTGCCGTGCCACACTACTGCTCCGTAGGTGATCATAGGCCTCACTATCATGGTGTACATCCATCGCAGTATTGATGGGTTATAGCCCCACGTTTTTCCTGCAATATTCCTGCACACCATCAGTGATGATTTTGCCTTGTTAACGATCTTTTCTACGTGTCTACCGAATAGACAAACATCATTATTATTATTATTCAATACCGAGCTATCTTCAATGTTGGTACTGAGCTATGTTTGGAAATCATCCAAAATCAATTGAAAAATGTTTACAGCACATACAAATATTATTATTATCAATATAATGTACAGGGATATTCAAATTCGAGTCTCAGTAAATAAAAAAGATAGAGGGGTGGTTAAATAGGGGCAAAGTAGCGTAATTCAGAGGTCAATTATGTTAATCAAATAAATCTTTCGCTTCCATCTTTATATTTAATATTCGAGCAATTTGTAGACTATCCAAATATATGAATAAAAATCATATACAAAGTATCGTCCACACTGTTTCAAATACAAAGATATTTTTTTTATTGCATGATTTCAAATGCGGAGTGTCATATTTTATATTGGCGTAGTATTTTTATCTGAATTATACAGGGTGTGGCACCGAAAACGAAACGAATCGAACATCTTCAAAACAAATGTGTTGTGAAGAAAATGCAAAAACACGTCGATTTTCAATCCAAGAGGGACATCTTCCTATCATAATCTCAACTGTCATACCTCTCCCCCCACCCCTTGGTCACTATCACCGCAACAATTTGAATAGGGAAAGTAGTAAGTGTGACACATCATTAAAAAGGTAATTTCCTCTGGCGGGTAAAACAACTGATCCGTATTTCAGATTATGATACTTCATTTGCAAGCTAATTTGACATAAATTCGGTGAATCTGCATTATGGAATTTTTCTAAGGAAAAAAACAAAATTGCGGACAAGATTTAAAATTATGGTCCGATTTGATTCAAACTTGATAAGTGGTGGTTTTCAGGGTCGGAATCTATAAATTGTTTATCAGTGCAAAAAACAAGATGGTGGCTCCAAGATGGCGGACGAAATTTGTAATTACGGTCCATTCCTTAAAAATATTGAACTATTACAAGTAATATTTCAACATATTTTCAATTTCATAACCGCTCTGATTGAAAAATGTCATCTTTTCACTAATTCACTCCTTATTCTCTGATATTTTTCAATAACCGCTGTCACAGAATTTTAAAAATGCTGAAGTTTCACTGGTGATACTTCAATATTTTCTAAACACTGTAGTTTAGATGAAAATAACACGCCTATATGCAACAGTTGCAGTCGAAACGTTTGGGGATTTAACCCAAAGACGACACGGCAAAACCCGGAAAACAACCAAAACACTGACGCCAGCCGTGAAAGCCTACATTCCAAAGAGAGTTAGGAAAAATTGACAGAATTTGTCTGAATGAAACCTGAAACTTCCTGAATCTTTGGAAACTTTTCGAAAAAAATATAAGGGTTGCACTAAAATTGTGTAACACATTTTTTCACAAAAAAAAACATTTTATCTCAACGCCAAACAATATTTGCTAATAATTTACGTTCAAGCATTCAATTGTTGTAAAACAACCACTGGAACAAATAAGAAATTGAACAAACTATAGTGAATGTTTGAACTGGTTGCCCCCAACTTCCAAACATTTATGATTCCTTAAAAATCCGGCATTCTGTATATATGAAAGAATAAATAATAAAACGATGGTTTCAAATACTTCTCTTGGAAGATTCTGAAATATTTTTATGGAGATGTCATCGTATCTAGTTGATTTTCTATTCTTCATATCTTTCATCAATATTTGTGTCATATAAAGGTATTCCCTGATAAGAGAGTTGTAAGGGATACTTATAGCTATGCTCACGAGCAATTGAACAATAGAACTCATTGATGTCACTGATTGCTATTTTTTTATTGTTCTATTTTTAGGATTTTCTCTCAAGTCATTTACTATGGACCTCGTCTCTTTTATTTTGTTGTTTGAGGAATCAATTCTATTCTGGAAGTGACTTGATTTCATTAACTTAGAAATAGTTCTATATATTCTACGGTTACACAAAAAAATCAACCCAATAAATGGAAGGCGCCGAGTGGAAGTGAATTTACTTCTATTTACTCATATACGGTTTCATTGCAATCAATCATGGAATCTCTGTTTTGGTTGTTTACTTGAATATCGATCTTGCAATCGAAATCAAAATGTAAATAAAATACCTTGAGTTATCGTGAATTCAAATTTAATGGAAGAAAATGAATCATTTGATTGTCATGAAATTCTGACTAAGTTCAATTGTGACCAAGTCTATCACATTCTAGACACATCACACATTTCTGGAATTTCGGCGATATACTGCCGATAGAATTATCTCGCATGTAAAATTTTCCATTGGCGTACTTCTGAATGTTTTCCTCAGATCAAATATAAATGTCCTCAATCGTTAATACCGACAATGATCACTAAGAATTACGTTTTTTCTCAGTTTTACTTTGTTTGGACCTATCGAAGAACTTTTCAGAAATTCACCAAACAACGACTGTCAGTTCAGCTAGTACAGGCACATAATATCTAAACTACACAGAATTCATAGCGTTCTGAGTTGCCACGGCAGTGGAGTGGCATGGATCGGAATGCGGCAGTGAATCAGTCGGAAAACGCCAGGCGACAGGCCCGGCTCCGGGATCCTTACAGTACTCTCAAATTGAGACATTTGTTCCAAGAAAAGAATTTGGGATTTTGGCCAGTCGATCCATGAAAACAACGATTTTGGTTCATTTTACCTAAGTGGATTTTCTGACATATTATTTGGATTGTGCTTACGTATGTACATGATGTGAATAATTGGTACTCCTGAAACCAAAAATGAACGAAGTTGGAATCCTCTGGAGCTCAAAGCATTGAGTTTCATTTTCCGAAAGTCGTTTAATATCAAAATGGAACCAACATTAAAAGCCTAATCAGCTTATCAATACACTCTATACCCTAAACACGAAAAAAATTGAAGCATATTGAATTTTAATAACTACATCTGATATTACTCTTTGAACAATTTTTCGGTTGTCCTTGTTTAAACAATCGTTACAGATATGAAATATGACCTTAAGAAATTTTTACCGGACACTTACAAGTGTGTTATGAACTTACGTGTGAAGAGAAAGGGGAATCAGTTTTGTAATGTACTATCACACTGGCAAATTGATTACGTTCAATTATTATCGATATATTATTCACGCTGTTTCTATACGGATGGAATGCCTAATTTCGGTAAAATTAGCAAATTGAGGAATGTGAAAAAGGAATGCGTTTTCTATTTTTCGTGCAAATTCAAAGTTCACTCATAAAAAACATGGAAACAACGGAGTTTTATAGTGGACGATAAAACATGACATTGTTTGTTAGATTCATGGTATTGTTTTTATAGGTACGATAGTACTATTGAACATTTTGAGAAACTAAAAAATAAAAGATAGGACAAATTACTATGTTTTCTCAAATTATTTGCCTTCAAGGTGCAGACTGTTATGCATACGCTAGAACCAAGTATAATAATAATAGTATGGAAGCATATTCAACCCAAAAGAGGGGATTTCAGAAATATGCACGATGATGAGAAGTTTTCGTTTTTTTTTCTAATTTCGGTAACAAATTGTTGTATAACCATTAGCCAATTGCTTGTGACCGCCAGTTGCAAGCAGCACTGTGGAGAGTAGGGTATTTCAACTTTGTCGAAATTATATGTTTCATTCATTATAAATTATAAACTTTCCGGCACAATTTCAAACTTTGATTCAAGCTTTGATTGCTATCATTCGTAGGATGAGAGAAGCTGACTCTAATATTGTCCGACCTATCCTAGCTCTGATGAGAGACAAGAACATTGAAACATGTATGTATGGAACTGGTCATTCCCAATCAAATGGATGATACTATTTATTGTTATTACAATTAGCACTTTCCATAGTTCCTTGAGGAACATTGCACAAGTGGATACTAGATGTAATTCAATGTCCGTAAGGGAAACTAGTTGTGTTCTGTTTAAAAGTTTTAGACAATGTTGTGAGTTGATTACTTTCACTGCGGACTTCCATTGTCTGGAGTTTTTTCTATGATCTTATAGAAAAAACTCCAGACAATGAAAGTCCGCAGTGAAAGTAATTAGTTGTGTTCTGTCAGATATTTGCCTTATATTTTTAATTTTGTGGAAATGTGTGGATAGAAAGAAATTTCGACTATATCGAAATTATGCGTTTCATTTAGTTCGTAATGTTCGATTTTCGGACACTGTCATTTTTGTCACGAATATCCACCATTTCTACCTTCTGCATGCTTGGATTTATTCACACCTCACGTTTGTCTTTCAATCTATAGCCGACAACCTAATTTCTTCGGCGCCACACACACTTGCCTTTTTACTACGTTTTTATTGGCTCGCTTATTTACCTATCTGCCTGTTTGTTTGTCTTTTCGGGTGGAATTTTGCAATCGATTTCAAACTTATTTGAAACTTGCTTCGAAGGTAGCTCAGAAATGGATTACAGTGCAATATAATTGCATAATATGTTGATAAAATACGGGGTATACCACGACGAGCTGAGTCGATATGTAAGTATGTGGGAAACTATTGGGATTATTTTTCAGTTAATATTACATTAGACATTTTTGTTTGTGGTCTTACAAAAAATAATGTCTATGCTGCGCCGCTAACAACAGAATGCCGGATTTTTAAGGAATCATAAATGTTTGGAAGTTGGGGGCAACCAGTTCAAACATTCACTATAGTTTGTTCAATTTCTTATTTGTTCCAGTGGTTGTTTTACAACAATTGAATGCTTGAACGTAAATTATTAGCAAATATTGTTTGGCGTTGAGATAAAATGTTTTTTTTTGTGAAAAATTGTGTAACACATTTTTTCACAAAAAAAAACATTTTATCTCAACGCCAAACAATATTTGCTAATAATTTACGTTCAAGCATTCAATTGTTGTAAAACAACCACTGGAACAAATAAGAAATTGAACAAACTATAGTGAATGTTTGAACTGGTTGCCCCCAACTTCCAAACATTTATGATTCCTTAAAAATCCGGCATTCTGTTGTTAGCGGCGCAGCATAGACATTATTTTTTGTAAGACCACAAACAAAAATGTCTAATGTAATATTAACTGAAAAATAATCCCAATAGTTTCCCACATACTTACATATCGACTCAGCTCGTCGTGGTATACCCCGTATTTTATCAACATATTATGCAATTATATTGCACTGTAATCCATTTCTGAGCTACCTTCGAAGCAAGTTTCAAATAAGTTTGAAATCGATTGCAAAATTCCACCCGAAAAGACAAACAAACAGGCAGATAGGTAAATAAGCGAGCCAATAAAAACGTAGTAAAAAGGCAAGTGTGTGTGGCGCCGAAGAAATTAGGTTGTCGGCTATAGATTGAAAGACAAACGTGAGGTGTGAATAAATCCAAGCATGCAGAAGGTAGAAATGGTGGATATTCGTGACAAAAATGACAGTGTCCGAAAATCGAACATTACGAACTAAATGAAACGCATAATTTCGATATAGTCGAAATTTCTTTCTATCCACACATTTCCACAAAATTAAAAATATAAGGCAAATATCTGACAGAACACAACTAATTACTTTCACTGCGGACTTTCATTGTCTGGAGTTTTTTCTATAAGATCATAGAAAAAACTCCAGACAATGGAAGTCCGCAGTGAAAGTAATCAACTCACAACATTGTCTAAAACTTTTAAACAGAACACAACTAGTTTCCCTTACGGACATTGAATTACATCTAGTATCCACTTGTGCAATGTTCCTCAAGGAACTATGGAAAGTGCTAATTGTAATAACAATAAATAGTATCATCCATTTGATTGGGAATGACCAGTTCCATACATACATGTTTCAATGTTCTTGTCTCTCATCAGAGCTAGGATAGGTCGGACAATATTAGAGTCAGCTTCTCTCATCCTACGAATGATAGCAATCAAAGCTTGAATCAAAGTTTGAAATTGTGCCGGAAAGTTTATAATTTATAATGAATGAAACATATAATTTCGACAAAGTTGAAATACCCTACTCTCCACAGTGCTGCTTGCAACTGGCGGTCACAAGCAATTGGCTAATGGTTATACAACAATTTGTTACCAAAATTAGAAAAAAAAACGAAAACTTCTCATCATCGTGCATATTTCTGAAATCCCCTCTTTTGGGTTGAATATGCTTCCATACTATTATTATTATACTTGGTTCTAGCGTATGCATAACAGTCTGCACCTTGAAGGCAAATAATTTGAGAAAACATAGTAATTTGTCCTATCTTTTATTTTTTAGTTTCTCAAAATGTTCAATAGTACTATCGTACCTATAAAAACAATACCATGAATCTAACAAACAATGTCATGTTTTATCGTCCACTATAAAACTCCGTTGTTTCCATGTTTTTTATGAGTGAACTTTGAATTTGCACGAAAAATAGAAAACGCATTCCTTTTTCACATTCCTCAATTTGCTAATTTTACCGAAATTAGGCATTCCATCCGTATAGAAACAGCGTGAATAATATATCGATAATAATTGAACGTAATCAATTTGCCAGTGTGATAGTACATTACAAAACTGATTCCCCTTTCTCTTCACACGTAAGTTCATAACACACTTGTAAGTGTCCGGTAAAAATTTCCTAAGGTCATATTTCATATCTGTAACGATTGTTTAAACAAGGACAACCGAAAAATTGTTCAAAGAGTAATATCAGATGTAGTTATTAAAATTCAATATGCTTCAATTTTTTTCGTGTTTAGGGTATAGAGTGTATTGATAAGCTGATTAGGCTTTTAATGTTGGTTCCATTTTGATATTAAACGACTTTCGGAAAATGAAACTCAAAGCTTTGAGCTCCAGAGGATTCCAACTTCGTTCATTTTTGGTTTTAGGAGTACCAATTATTCACATCATGTACATACGTAAGCACAATCCAAATAATATGTCAGAAAATCCACTTAGGTAAAATGAACCAAAATCGTTGTTTTCATGGATCGACTGGCCAAAATCCCAAATTCTTTTCTTGGAACAAATGTCTCAATTTGAGAGTACTGTAAGGATCCCGGAGCCGGGCCTGTCGCCTGGCGTTTTCCGACTGATTCACTGCCGCATTCCGATCCATGCCACTCCACTGCCGTGGCAACTCAGAACGCTATGAATTCTGTGTAGTTTAGATATTATGTGCCTGTACTAGCTGAACTGACAGTCGTTGTTTGGTGAATTTCTGAAAAGTTCTTCGATAGGTCCAAACAAAGTAAAACTGAGAAAAAACGTAATTCTTAGTGATCATTGTCGGTATTAACGATTGAGGACATTTATATTTGATCTGAGGAAAACATTCAGAAGTACGCCAATGGAAAATTTTACATGCGAGATAATTCTATCGGCAGTATATCGCCGAAATTCCAGAAATGTGTGATGTGTCTAGAATGTGATAGACTTGGTCACAATTGAACTTAGTCAGAATTTCATGACAATCAAATGATTCATTTTCTTCCATTAAATTTGAATTCACGATAACTCAAGGTATTTTATTTACATTTTGATTTCGATTGCAAGATCGATATTCAAGTAAACAACCAAAACAGAGATTCCATGATTGATTGCAATGAAACCGTATATGAGTAAATAGAAGTAAATTCACTTCCACTCGGCGCCTTCCATTTATTGGGTTGATTTTTTTGTGTAACCGTAGAATATATAGAACTATTTCTAAGTTAATGAAATCAAGTCACTTCCAGAATAGAATTGATTCCTCAAACAACAAAATAAAAGAGACGAGGTCCATAGTAAATGACTTGAGAGAAAATCCTAAAAATAGAACAATAAAAAAATAGCAATCAGTGACATCAATGAGTTCTATTGTTCAATTGCTCGTGAGCATAGCTATAAGTATCCCTTACAACTCTCTTATCAGGGAATACCTTTATATGATACAAATATTGATGAAAGATATGAAGAATAGAAAATCAACTAGATACGATGACATCTCCATAAAAATATTTCAGAATCTTCCAAGAGAAGTATTTGAAACCATCGTTTTATTATTTATTCTTTCATATCGTAATGGTAAATTTCCTACATTTCTCAAAAAATCAGTTGTTATTACTTTGTACAAAGGCGGTGACTTGGACGATCCCTCAAATTATCAGCAAATATCCCTTATCCCGACTCTGGCAAAAATAATTGAAGAACTAGTTAAAAAAGGCTCTAAATAGAACATTCAAGATGCAATTGTTTCCTTCTTGCATTTCATTCCGTTATATTACTCAAAAATCTGGAAACGAATTGAAATTACCCTTGTTTTCCTCATCTCTGACAATGGAATCATTAATAAATAATAAGCAATGTATTCGAAATTCGGCCTAAGCCGAGGTTAATAAATACTAACTACTTATTATAAGAAAAGGGTTTTATCATTCATAATTAATTAAACTCCACTTTTAAGATTATTATTAAAACGCAAGAGAGAGTGTTACTTACTAAAAAGGCAATTTGACACATTTCACGTGACGTTTCGTCCAAATGCAAATCAATTTGCCACGTGACGTTTCGTCTAAATGCAAATCAATTTGCCACGTGACAAATGTCCAATATCCTTTTTTTTTAAGAGTTAAATCGACTATAGCTGTGGATAGAATGGGGGTTTACATGAAATAAATGACAGCATTTCTTGCAACCATAGGAGGGTTAGTTATACTCAGATTTGATTTAGATTTATCTTAAATAAACAAGATTAATCTGCGCAGGTTGAAATGTTATTTCAACTATAAAATTTTAGGTCAACGTGGCAATCATGCTCCAAAAAGTTCAAAAAGGATATTTGCATCATGGTATCATTCGTTTACCTTCGGTCATATAATTTTGTGTTTATGTATAAAATTGATTTTCATGAGATAGTTACGTTTAAAATAATCGAGACTATTGAAAAGAAACAAAGAACTAACTGTTGTTTCCAATCGTTGGGAACAATGTGGAACATTGTTTTGGCCCAAAAAATTTGCATACAAGTACCAACAGATCCAGAATCCGCTCTTGGCCCTAACTGAATGTTCATACCATGTAAGACAAAAATACAAGGGTTTGCATCATTTCTAATGGCAGAAGCAGAATTATTCAAGATGCTAGATACCAACGAAAGTATCACTGAAAACGAAGAGCAGCAGAGCCCATCTACCATGCTCAAAAGACTCCAAAGAGCAGTAAAGGTTTTTCCCCCAAAAACTTCGCAGATATCAACTGATTTAAATGATTTGGCTGCTTCATGCACTGTAAATACTTACTTGTTGCCCAAGTAATCAGAAGCTTTCTGATTTCAATATTTTTCTCAGTTTCAGAAAGCAATTTTGTATTTTCTTCGTCGTCATCACTAGAAGTCGTACTATTATTAATTAAAATATCAAAAGAAGTATCCTCAGACTCCAGATTTTGAACAACCATACTAATACTATTATTATTATTGGATCTGTGTTGTGTGATGGGAGAAATTATTTCAGGCCTACTTTCATTAAAATTAAGACATAAAATCTCTGGATTTTGTTTTACTTTGATACTTTTTCTTACACGCTTTTTGAATATTGCCACTAAGAAGTCATACTAAAATATTTCAATGCAAAAGTGAGATTACATTCACTTATAACGCAGATTTTGGAACGAATTTATTCTGTCAAACACTATTTTATCCTATAAGGCTTTTATAAAGAAGAAAGGCTTATAGTATTCAAAGTTCATGTATAAAAGTGTTTTATAATGCAACGCAATTGAATGCTATAAAATATTTATTATACAACATTATACAGCTTCAATAAGACAAGCTTAAGTAACTATTTTATAATGTTGTAGCTACTAGTTATATAGTATATTCTAGAAATCTTATACAATAGGTATACAAGTCTTATAAAATGATATTTTTGATACTGTATAAACTTGCCTTTGAAGAGCTTTTGAAGAAATTATACTAGACCCCCAGCCATTTAAAAAACTTGGGGTGATTCCTACCCTCGCTATGTGCTGTATGGGACCCCATTGCATGTAAAAGAAATGAATAACTTGCGGAATGAACTGAAAACTAGACAAGAGTCCGTCGAGTCCTATATCACGATCAAATATGTAAACATTATTCCAAAAATTGTAAACGTGGATTCATCTTCAACTACCGAAGGTTCAAAAAAACAGTAATCATTACCAATATATGATACTCAACTATAAAAACTAACTAGACCGATTTATCGGTGAAAATAGCGAACTTTTTAGTACGCTCACATTCCTATAACCTGGCTTTGCTCATTGTGTTCATTTTCTTATCACCCCATTAAATTTTACGTTTTATTTTTGAGTTGTGTTCATAGTGGCAAAACGTTGATTTGATTGAATCATTTACAATCATTACAATATCGCCGACCCACTTTTGTAATCAAGAGTTATAAAAGATTTTGAGTCTTCAACATTCATCAAATTATTAAGTAAATGCATACAATGAATAATTTCAATGGGTCGAAGGACTAGCTAAATATACGCACAAAAACGTTCACTAATTCACCCACCTTCTTCGATATCATTCCTGGCAGCAGCTTCCAACAAAACAACGCTATCGTTGAAAATAATACTGCGTTTGTTCGGTTTTTGTTGTTTCGCGCCCTTCCTCCCGTACTCCTTTTCCTTCTGCAACCAAGTTTTCAGCTGGTGATTCCTTCTTTTTCGCGCCAGCGTTAGCCTTTCTTGCGTGGGCATTTGTTCGATGTGAGGCATTTCCTCTATCAGTTGGTGATGCTCCATGATGATGTACTTCTATTTACAAATGATCAGTCTTATCTGCAAGACAAAAAACAATCTAAGTTTTGGTTGTATTATTTTTGGTGGTCAATTTAATTTTGCACTTTTTAATTACTTCATTAGATTTTGTATGCTATGACCCACAACTAAGTTGGTCGCAGCGCCATCCGCATGGAAAATCAAGAACTACACTCCTCGAAAAGCTCCAGACTCCAGGAAGAGTTAACTGTATCAATTCCAACAAAGTTTGAAAATATGTGCTGGACGATAATGAAACGTATAAAGTCGAAGTACCCTTTCTCTCCACACGTCTCCACCAAGTGGAAAAATGAGATGAAGATCTGTCAGAAAACAACTACAAAGATGAAGAAAAATGCTTCAAGATGACATATCATGTTCCTATACCTAATACAAGTTTTCTCAATAAAATCCCTTTTTTGAGAGTAATAAAATTTTGAATATTTTAATTTTAGAAATACGTGGACATATCAAGCTTATTATTACAGTGTGGTGACTTTTATAAGTACTTTATAAACAGTTATTGACGGTGTTTCAAAAAATACCCCATTATGAATGCAAATATTTATTGTTCGAATGAAGTTCTTATGAAATTATTCATTAAATAAGAACAATGTAATCAAATAATTGACAGAACTTGTAGAACATTTAACCAAATGTATTCTAATTAAAATTCCAATGAACGAGTGAATGAAGATAACAAAAAAACATTATAAAAAAACTGTTATTTTAAATGAAGACAATATTTTACACGATTTGGCATATTTTAATACATATTCAGAAGTTTCCATTTATAGTGCCGAAATAGAATTGGGTGTACAACGAATTTTGGAAAATTTACCAAAGTTTATGGCTCTCAAAGCAGAAAACTACATTTTTGCGAATCTCTGAAAATTTTACTTAAACATTTCTGTATTCTAATAAAAAGAATAATCACATTATTTTTCTTATATATTCGGAAACTCACTAAAGATCTGTATTATTCCAACTAATATTATAATAATTACTGTTAGATCTACAATCAGCAAATAAAAGAATTATTTTACAATAACAAACTCAGTGAGTCTCACACCAAGAAGAGACACTGTTAATCATAAGACTTGAAAGAAGAATCAAAAAAACAAAGTTATAGTACTACCCTCAGCAGTGGCGGATCATAGGCGAGGCGCACGAGGCGCGCAGTTTTCCAGGCAAGGGGCGCCAAACAAACAGGGCAAAACAAAGTCAGAAATAAAAAATAAAACCTTCGCGCCTTCTCATTGAACTTCAATGAAAACTTGCCAACGACCTATCCTGACTGCCCTGCTGCTGCATTGACTTAGTGTTTACTGAACATCGATTGCGAGTATATATCGATAGTTTTTGGCTATCGGAAACTATAGATAGTCTTTACCGATAGAATTGATAGAATAAAACTGAAGTTGTTGTAAACTGAAAATGTTTTCGTTCCCAAATTTGTCAAAGAAATGTCAAACTGTTTTGATTGAGTTGAGTAAATCTTGAAAAGATAAGAAAATAATAAAAGCACACCAAAATTATTCAGCTAATACGTCGTATAAAATGAGACAGAACTCATACGTCATCAGTCATTTGTTTATTTGAATATTTTTCGCCAATTTTTGACTCATTTCTATTTGAAATTGTTAGGTTGTCCGATCAAGTAACACAACCTAGATGAGTAACACTCAAATAGATCTGAAGGTAACATCTTTTCATAATGTTATCCCTCAAATCATGACATTATTGCCATGTCGCAATTTTTTAAGGATACAAGCACGTCAGCTAGATTTTGATATCTGTCGGGTAGAATCATGGCAATGAAAACCCAAAAATACTGTCTTGGATGAAATATATAACAATAAGAAGGCAACTGAAACGTTCATTGCAGCTTGGTGGGAACATGTAAAATCAACGCCGAACGAAGATTCTTCGTTGTCGATATAGTCTTGTCAGTACGACAACGCTGCATATGATATTTGACAGAACAATCATTTGAAGCTACCAGTGTTGTAACTATCGAGAAAGGGAAACCAAATTGGAAAAGAGAAAAATGAATGAATTATGACAAATCATGTCAATTAAAGCATCGGCTGTTCTCAAAATCCTGTGGAGATTATTTCATCATAATTTTAGGTTTCCATTCCTATTGGGTTTCTATTATTTCTATTTTATTGAACCTCAATATTTCTGTTAACAACTCTGTCGTTGGGGGGAAGATGTCCCTTACACACGAATCTTAATGCGTGTGCGGCGAGTTACTCATCTAGGTTATGTTATTTGATCGGAGGTTAGTTTTGTAGTGAATTTAACCATGACTTTCAAATAAAAAATATGGATAAGGTGAACGCTTCGTTTGCAATGGACAAGCTATATGCAGAGTTCAATATAAAAGAAGTACAAACAAATCAAACTTATAGAACGACATTGATCAAAACATCGAGCTCTCTGGAAAAATTCAACGAGTATAGGTGAAGTAGAAAAGTATAATGCAAATGATGTAAGTACTTCTGCAATGTCTACACTAGCAAAAAGAACCAGAATTGTTAGTTAATACGACATGGAATATTGATTATCAACTCGTTGTTACCTTGCCTCATATTTGACAACACTATCGATATAGCGATTATTCATTGAAAAATATCGGAATATTGATTATCAACTCGTTCTTACCTTGCCTCATATTTGACAGCACTATCGATATAGCGATTATTCATTGAAAAATATCGGACAGTATTGATAATCAAAACATTTTTTTAACGCTTAAAATTTTGTTTGTACCTTCGGGGTATTTCATACGGATATTTGACGTATTCGTTGGTTCACGAACTCACTACTCAGTACTTCAGTAGTACTCATTTTCATTAACTTGGTTCAAGATGTTACTTAGCAACTACCTTCAGAACATGGCGTCTTATCATTGAATATTCAGTCTGTTTCACTTGAAATGGCTTTTTAATTTTTCATTTGATACAAAAATTTGAAAATTCGTTATATTAATCTTATGAAGCTGTTCACGATGGGTAAACAACATTTCAGTCTTTGCAAAAAACTAGCCCACCGTGATAAAAAATGTTTACATAAAAAAACGTAAGAGGGAGTTTTTTTCAAAAATTCTATTGAAAAAACTTCTTCGGAATTACCTCAAACCCCTAATTCCAAATTTGGTTGAAAATAAAAAATAAAAAAAATCGCCCCAAAGAAGTTTTAATATTTTTCGCAATCGCAGTCCGAAAAGTAATCATTATTAAACAAACAACAAAAGATGAGTCTTTTTACATAATAAAAAATCATCAGCTGGTAAGTTTATCACAAAAAAAATTTAAATCCCTTTTAGTTCTTTTTATTGAAAAGGAAGTCATGGAAAAACTGAATTTCGATGATGTGATAAATGACTGCAAAAAAAGCCCAGAAAGGTTCATATTTAGACTAACTATTTGTGGATATATGGCCTGCTGTGAAGGCACATTCCAGAAGGAAAGGGGCGCTGAAGTCAATTGCGCTTCAGTATGCCGAAGATCATGATCCGCCACTGACCCTCAGTCCTGACACTAAAAAGGAGTTTCACTGTACAAAATATGAATATGTATTAGTATATTATTCAACCATCGTGTAATGATTGCAATACTCACGAGAATGAAGTTTGCGACGCGAGCCGTAAGCAATAGAAACAGCAGTACACCACAAAGAAAACCATTCGAGTAATCTTTACAAGAACATGAAAGAGAGACAACTATTTTGTTCTTAAACGTTGCTTCATCGGAAAAACAGTATTTTTTAAGTATTACAAACGTCGTCAATCATGCCATTCATTTGAATACAAAACGCAACTCTATTTACAAAATCATTATCATACAACTTTTGTAGCTTCAGATGAAAAGGGTGGAAATTATGTTTCACCATTATTCTGTTCGCACTACTTTGTTCTTCACATAAAATTGCTACAGGGTGTTACGTTCTATTCTATTCTATTCTTTATTTACAGGGTGATCTCAAAAAAAAACTTTTTCGCTTTGCAGTTTAACTTTTTTCCTTGTCAACCGATTTTCAAAATCTCAGCCTCATTTTGATTCCGAAACTTTAGATGAAGAGATATGATGATCAGAATTGACTCGAAATAAAGATTGAAGATCGAGGGTTTCCTCAAAAGTGAGCCAAATCTGAAACACCCTCAAAATCCCGGTTGGGAGGAGAATTTGATGAAAACCAACTTGTTTTCGGAAGGATGATTCATTCTGGATACGTCCAGATCTGTCTTGCTTGCAGAAGTCAAGAATTGTGCGTGAGAAAACCCAATTGAAATGGCATGTTTTTGTCAAGCCTTAAATACATGGCACGTAACCAAGGTAACAAGAATCACAATAAGGGACTGACAAGCCAGGTTAGACATCAATTTTAATTCGTGTGAAAAATATTGGAACTGATTCCACGAATGATAATAGAACAAGGATTATCTATTTGAAACAACAGTTAGATCTGTCCAAAGGGCCCACCTCCGACCTTACGCTGGGGATATTCAGTACCGACCTAGGGGGCCAAGAAGGGGAACAAAAGAAAAAAACAACTCCCGCTCAATACAGCTTTATTGGAAGATTTGTACAGCGGGCCCAGACTTCAAAGTCAGACAATCCGAGGTCGGATCCACAATTTGGGATTACAAGGATACGAGCAGCCCGCCCCTTACTGAAACCTGTTCATCGAGCAGCAAGGCGATTGTGGGGAAAAGGACATCAAAACTGGGGAAAAGCATAGTGGCATAGGTTGTATGTTCACGAATGAGAGGAGGAGTGACTGTCTGGGATGGACTATCGATGATTGGGAAGAGTGAATTGGTGATTCTGAGAGAAGAGAGTATGAACGGTGGAAGGTAAAGAGATTTGTGTGTGAGAGATATCGTGGTACATTACGCCGCAAATATCGGCGACAACTTTCTTCTCGTTGATGACAATGCGAGACGGCTTATATCTTCAACGAGTTTTTGAGGGACCGCGGTATTGAGCGAATGGACTGGCCGCCTTTCTCTCCGGATATGAATCCGATAGAGCATGTCTGGAGTCGTATGAAATTGAAATCAAAAGAAACGAAAGGGCGAATGGAAATTTTTTATGACTTGGTGAATGCGGTACAGCATGAATGGGCGGCTATTCCCCAGGAATTTATTGATAGTCTGATAGACAGCATGCCGGAAAGGGTCAATGAAGTGAATGCCAATAGGGGAGGACCCTCTAAATAGTGAATTTTATAAATATTTTTCAATTCTAAAGTTATATCAATTTACCCTTCATCTTTGTTGTTCAATAAAAATTCAAGGAAAGTTGTTTTCTTGTTGTTGCTTACTTACTCGATCAATGCTTCGCAATTAAGAAAAAAACCGCTATTGTGGAATGAGCCTCGGCTCTGTCAGTCACTTAAGCCGGCGCTACACGATGCGTCGAACATTGGCTCCAAAGCTGGACCGAACATTTGAGGCAAAAAGTTCGACAGTTGGTTCGACAAACGTTTCTGCTATACGGTGTAACGAATGTTTAAAGCATAAACGCTTGAAGCAAGTGTGGTATAAACATTTGCCTCTATATCACCATGGAGGATACAGACGTTGCAATTGCAGCAGCTGCAGCGGTAGTAGTGTTCAGTTGTGTTATGTTATTAATTGAAAAGAAAGAATATGAAAGACGTCCTAGAAGGTGGTGGGTGTTTTCTCTGAATAGGAGCAGAGGACGGTCAAAAGACTCTCCGAAACTACGAGTCGTATAGCAGTGCATCAAATCAACGAATGTATTCCTTCCAACGTTCTAGGAATTCCTTTGACTCGGGTCAAGAATACCGACAATAGCCCGAACGTACTCCAACGCGAACGTTGGAAGCTCGATCTAGGTATCTCGCAGGTTTGAAGGTCGGCCACTGTCAAGCATGCAACCTTGGAGGGTGTTCGTGGCATCATGTAGTGCCGGCTTTATTGTGATTCATTTCAGGTGAACAATGGGCCGATTTTCAATTTTTTTTTTTTCAAAAACATGCTTTTTTAATTGGGTTTTCTCACTCGCAATTCTTGACTGCTGCAAGCACGAAAGATCTGGATTTATCCATAATGAATGATCCTTCCGAAAACAAGTTGATTTTCATTTAATTCTCCTCTCAACCGGGATTTCGAGGGTGTTTCAGATTTGGAACACCTTTGAGGAAACCCTTGATCTTTAATCTTTATCTTGAGTCAATTCGTATCTTCATATCTCTTCATCTAAAGTTTCAGGGTCAAAACGAGGCAGGCTGAGAAAAAAATTATGACTGCAAATCCAAAAAGTTAATTTTTTGAGATAATTCTGTGAATAATACAGATAAGGAGACAATACGAAAAATGTCTCAAGGCAATGAGATCATCTTTATTCTCTGATGTAAAATTTGAAAAAAAAATTCAATTGGGACCCTTTTGAAAGTTTCAGGTAACACATTGTAGCGATTTTATGCGAAGAACCTTATGTTTTGAAGAAGTACGAGATTGTAGCTGAAGGACTGGGCTAGCGAACATTGTGAACAGAATTAAAATTGTTTAAAGCAGATTCATTCATATTTAACAGGGGCAAAATTTTGAGGTGCGACGAAAATAGTGTTTAGTAGTTCATGTCTCTACTGCTCAAGTGAGGATTTACCTATAATAGCATCAATAAAACTTGCAACTCATTTTACCATTGATTTGATCACCAACAATTTCTTTTTCAGTATGAGACACACTACCAGTGAGTTCAAACCGATCTCTAAACTTTTGGAACACCCTTTGAGTTCTTGCTTGTGGATATTTTCGATGATGAGAGATTCTGCTTGCTATTCAAGGATTTCTGTCAGCTTCGCCAATACAGTAGGTCATATTCAATGATTCTTCACGAGTGAAATTCATTATTAACAATTAGACGTGTACAATTATTGAAAGTAAACGGATGTGTGAAATTTTACGAAAGCGGCCTACTCCAATTCCTCAAAAACCATCCACATTTCTCAGTTTGCCACATATTTCGCAAACTTTACAAAATGGACCACACAATGCCTATATCGATTAAAAGCTCTCAAAAAATGCCAAGCAATGGTGCAATTAAATACAGGATGAACAGGATAAAAGGATGAAAGTCGAGTTATTAACATTTGTAACTTGTCATTAAAAAAAAAAAATCTTAGTAGTTCACCTTCATTTCGAAAGACGTACTTGAAGCTTGAGGAATCGACTTGAAAAAAGTTTTTGAGCTATGTTGAATGTTTCTGAAATTATGAATTTTTCTGTGGGTCCATGCACGACACTATTTTGGCACATAAATTGACATGAGTCGAAAACTATCGCAGATGAAATCCGGATACGTTATCGAAAATTCAATGGTTAATCCAAAACTGTAACAAAATTAGGGGGAGGGTTGCCAATTAAAAAATACAGCACTTAGTGGTGTATTTTATTTTGGGACACCCTGTATATAAAATCACCAATCGAGCAAGTTTAATAATAAGAATTTTTATGAAAAAAAATTAATATTTGTAAATGCTCGGTTTTTCCGGTATGATACGGTGTAGAGCGTTCTATACTAGGAAATTGAACCAGTATCTCATGAACAAACAACCTTGAATACAAAGTTTGATTTGCATACTCGAAACTAATGCATTTATTGAAAGAGAAAAGCTACAACTAGGTACATATTCGCATATGGGATTCGAACACTTTCACTTCTTGCACTGTTGCATTTTTGCAATATAAATATTCATTCAATCAGTTCAATCATAATGAAACGATATGATAAACCTAACAATCACGTTTCCATTCAACTTGTACTATAGGGTTGTTACTCAAAATCAAAGGAGTTGTAAATGTTGGAATGTTGGAAAACCTCAAATTAGCTTTCATACACGCATGCGAATCAATTATTTTGGCCAGTCATGCAAAGTCGGATAGGTGAAGTCTGATATTCAATGGTGGCTCTACACGTACCAACTTTGGCAGCAAGCACACTGAGCAACCATGACCGACCGTTCAGCTAAGACCAAATCCTCCAACACGTGCATTATTATCGCGCAACTTACTATGAATGATCGTCCTTGACAGTCCTCGACTGATTTTCAAAAATCATGTTTGATATTACTATCTTGATGCGCCAAATTTTCATGAACTTTTGATCCTAGATCTCTATGCCGGTAACCAGGCTGGATGACAGGGGTTCTTGATCGACCCCCTTGATCTCCAAGCCGATACCCAGGTCAGATGACAACGGATTTATCGGAATAAGAGGGTTTTATAAAAGATATGGAAGGTGGTGGTGGCAAGCGGGTTAAACGACTGCATGTTAATCTAGTGAATGCACAAACCAGAAAAGGCGTTCCGCCAAGCCTATGCAGATGGGAAAGGGCCAGTCTAGAGAGAAGGAAAATCATATCCACTTTGGGAGAAGACACCATCATTGCGAAAGCAGGCGGAGGCTGCCCACAAGGAGGAGTCCTGTCACCGCTACTATAGTCCCTATATGCCGGTTTACTGGGAAATAATACATAGGGCCCTAAACATAGCAGACAATTGGTGCAAAAGAGAACAGCTATCAGTCAATGCTCAAAAAACTTAAATTGTCGCATTCACGAAAAAACGAGCACTGCAAGGCCTGAAACCACTAGTGCTAGAGGGCATTATTCCATTGGCCAAAGAAGCGAAGTACCTAGGGGTAGTCTTCGATCAAAGACTTACATGGATAGCCCACACAACAAAAATCGCCAAAAAAGCATCCATAGCACTCGGCAGGTTTGGCAAGAAATGGGGATTCAATCCCAAGATGACCATATATGGCTATACACAAAGGTAATCAGGCCTATGATATCATATGGGTCAGTGACGTGGTGGCCAAAGACTTTTCAGTCAGGAATCATAAGGCTGTTAACTGGCAAACAAAGACCTGTCAAGAGACGCCACAGTATTTCAAGCGGAAGTAGCAACAATACACTCCTGTATAAGAGAAATAAATGGGCAAGATAGCATAGGTCAGTCCGTTTTCATATTCTCCGACAGCCAGAAAACACTGAAAGCACTAAACGACACCCAAGTGAACTCCAAACTTGTGTGGGACTGTGCATGTGCCCTGAATGAACTGGTGAACCACCTGGGTTTCAGCACACAAGGTATACCAAGGGAATGAACAAGCCGACGAATTGACTAGACAAGGCTCGTTAATGGCATTCCACGGCCCGGAATTATTCTGCGGCATAGCAAAAGCAACAGTTAGGAAGACAATCAGCAATTGGGTGGAAAAACAGCCCCAACGCTGGTGGGAAAAATCCCCAGGACAGAGGCAGGCGAAAAGGTTTCTCAGAAAACCATCGCTCACGCTCACGTCAGACCTACTGAGCAAGCTGTGGACCTCACTCCTCTCCGTATCATGGTGAGGAGAACTGCTCGGGGAGCAAACTTCAGGTTAGCTAAAGTCGGACTCAAACGGACAGGACTCAAAGGGACAGCACACAACGTAAGGGACTCAAACCCCACCGAAAGTGCACACCTTGCCGATCTCCCAACTGACGAAATTACCAGGAAATTCGGTTTCGAGAAATTTTTTCGAACGGAAATAAATACCAAGAGTGGATAGAGCATAGAATCAAGCACTGGGAAAGAATACCATAAGATGGTACACGGACGGGTCTAAAACTCCCGACGGAACTGGAGCAGGAGTCTTTGGGCCTCGCACCAAATATTCCGAACCCATGGGCCAGTTCCCCAGTATTTTTCAAGCGGAAATTCACGCCATAGAAAGGTGCATTACAATTCCACCTCGACAGGAAATACCGGAACAAGAAAATCGCAATCCTCTCCGATAGTCAAGCAGCCATCAAAGCGTTGAGCTCATATAACATCAAGTCAAAGATGGTCTGGAAATGCCTAGACAAACTTGATGATCTAGGCAGGAACAACAAGGTGATCCTCCTCTGGGTGCCGGGTCAAGTCGGAGTGGAGGGCAATGAACAAGCAGATACCCAGCACTAAAAGGGGCATCAACGCCACTAATCGAGCCAGAACCATTTTGCGGGATTGGAAAATCTTACTTCCAAAAAGAACTCAATAAAACGAGCAACATACTGGCAAAGACTTCCAGGGCTAAGGCAGGCCAAAGATCTCCTCGACAACTTTAACCGAGCAAGTTCGAAGACACTGATTATCCTCAGCAAAACTAATCTAAAGACAATTACGGGATTTCTGACGAGGCACTGCAGACTCAAAGAACACCTAAGAAAGCTAGGCATAGGGGAGGACAGCACCTACAGATTCTGTGGGGAACATCCAGAAACACCACACCATATATTGATGGAGTGTTATGCTGTACATCACAAGAGATTGAATATTCTGGGATCACACCATCTGACTGTAGGAGAAATACCATGAATAGACCTCCTTAAAATCCTTAAATTCCTCAAGGAATTGGGGATTGAGGGGCTGCTGTAAAACATCTTGAAATAGCAGCAGAAGATGGGGCACAATACTTATCCATACTTACCATTACATTACAAGGTCCGTGAAAGCAATAGTAGGCATGCTTACAGGACACTGTAATAAGAGTATGAAAAACATAGGACTGTCAAAAGAAACCACCTGCAGGTTTTCCCAAACAGAAGAAGAATCCTCCATACATATCCTATACAAATGCGAAGGAATAACAAGGTTTCACAGAAGGAAACATACTTAAAAGGAGGAAGTTTGCGCAAGTGATATAAAGATCAAGGGAACCACAACAGATCTGCAAAGCTCGCTGCAGGCCGCAGGGCCGCCCTTCCACATATCTATCTATCTATAATACAATCATCCGTAGGTGCATGGGTTCGAACCTCAGCGCGGTCACCGGTCTCGTGCATGGCATCACTTGCTATCTGGCACAAGTCCACGTTATGTCAACAGTTAAAAGACGAGAGCTTTTTTTATCGGATAGACGTGATTCTACGTAATTAATTTGCCAATCAGTAAAATTACTAGAAACGCACTCATGAAAAATTTGGCAGACAGTAAATCGAGCAATTTTGTCCAATACAAAATAGTTAACGATGGGAATATTACGGATCATTCTAAATATGATCTTTAATTATATGCAAATGTGGTGCTAAATTTAGCTGCTCACCTCGAGTGGCCAGACACATCCCCCCCTAACGTATCAACGCTAGCGAGATTTATCAGCGTTATCAGGATTAGAATAAAGTTACAAAACTGAAAACATATAGTCCAGGCAATAAGAATGAGTTCTTTTACCTGAAAAAAGTGCGGGAGAGATTCAACTTGGTAATACAGTACATTTTGACATCCTATTTGCGAAACCTCTACCCTCTAGAATTTCAGCTGCTATTTTGAGAAATGGTTCATGGAACTGGAATCTTCGTTAGGGTGATAACGTCAATGAGAATACTCCTGTTACTCCAAATTTTATTCAAACACCATTTACAAAATATCAAATGTTTAACACCAAGGTAATCTGTCAGGCTTGGCTATCTGCCTGACAGTTCATCCACGACTGTCAGTCACCATTATCGCAAGAAGCGTACTAACTTACTCATTCAAAAATAGATCTGAAGAACTACAAACTTCAGTTTGGTACAACCTAAAAAAAGGTTTCATAAAAAGTATAGTGAATAAAATTATCTACAACTGTTATTTTACACATTCTGATATAAACTTAATAGTTTTATATTAGTGTATTGTAGAGATTGCATGAATTGTCAATCAACTATTATTGTTTAACTTCTTTAGAGTTATGAAATGGACTCAAAAGGAGCTGCTACAACTTGACGTGAAAAATCGCACAATGATGCATATCCATAGCATCCTAAACCGTCCGTTCCACGTTTACACAGTTATACTTCCCCAGACAACGGGGTGGCCGTGGACTTTTGAGTCTGGAGTGTCTGCATAACAGAAAGGTTCTGGATGGAGCATGTAAAGTTATCAGAAGTTCAGGGGCGGTATCCTCAATTTGCTATCCTACTAAGCGAGAAATCCCTCAAGATAGCGATTTGATTGGCGGCGATATGCAAATTCTCGATTCTCAACTAGCACAACCCTCGCTCATTTTGAGCGTGAGTGTAAAGTTCAGCAACAGCATTAGCGGGTTGAGGATACCGCGCCAACAGCATGGTATGTGACCATGAGAACGCAGGATTGAAGCATTTATTTTCAAGGCAGCAACCCATACGGCCCAATTCTGTCACCGAGTTGGAACCCGTCCATTCAGCAAAAAGCCCACGTCAAAGCTGCGGACGGTGAGAGGCTCCTACAGCTACATAAGGATAAGCCAATGCATGGAGTCTTCTTCAAGAAAATTGAAGATCTAGGCTTATCCAAGAACCTGACATTTGCATTTCTCTGGTCAAGTGGGCTGGAGTCGGAAACCGAGGGATTCATAATGGCCTGCTAGGATGTTGTCTTCAATACCCTCGTCTACCGTAGTCGCGTGATGGGATTAGAGGTCCCTGACACTAGATGCAGAGCGTGTCGTGAGGCAGCCAACACCATAATACACGCTGTCAGCTTGTCCAGCTTATGCTCCACAGGCAAAACGTGGCTCTACGAGTGTTATACTACCATCTTCAAAACTCGAATGGTATAGACGAGACACCGGTGTTGCCTTATGCTCCGGGAGATACCATTGTGGATAATGAAAAGTGCCGAATCTATTGGAACTACTCATTCCCTATCCTCAGGCAAATACAAACTGATAAGCCTGATGTAGTCTTCCTCGACCATCAAAGTGGGACGATTTTCGTCATAGTTTTCGGCTCCTGGTGAAACAAACATCGTCCGAAAAGAGGAGGAAAAACGGTTAAAATATGGAGACTTACTCTCTGAACTCTGCAGGTTTAATCCAAACCATTCTGTTGAAATTGTGGTTCTGATCATAGGGGTACTTGATGGAATGATGGACACCGACTTGTCGTGATGCGGCTAAAATCTTACTCGGGAGAATTACAACCTTCTGCATGGCCGTAATTCTTGGTTCGCTCCGCCTACTCAGGTCACATGATTCACGGACCCAGTAATCACTTACCCCACGGACGTAGGAAATGTTTTCTGGGGTTAAAAACACACCAGCGCGTCCTCTGGATGCATCGGGGCCCAGGACACAGGGTCTGATTGAGAAATTCCTGACAGGAAGAAAAAATTGTTTATTGTACTAGTTTCCTCACCTCCCGTGAGGAGTTATTGGCGCGTTATTTTTCGTTCCGGATTTTGGTTGATCAATGGATATATTTATGAATGATAAATATATAAAGAGTAGCCCATAAAAAACTTACCACAAGGCATTACAGGAAAAATCCAAAAACACGTCTAGATTGTGCCAGGACACATTTTGACTCAAAAAGCACATTAAAATCCATTTTTTTTAATGGGTACGGGGGTCAAGTGATACCTAATTAGAAGGGGCTTGTCATTCCTTATAAAGTGCTGCGTAGTTATTGAAAATCGATCCACTCTTTTAGAAAATATGAAGCGTTGAAACTTCAACAATATTGTGTGATGAAAAATGCAAAAAGCGATTCAATTGTACGTTAAAACTTATCGTAGGTATCATTGAAATAAAGTCCTTTGAAAGAAATCGCTGTTTTTGCCGATTTTCAGATTTTTTAGGCTCATGTTAGTGAGTAAAAAAATAGGGTTTCTTTCTTCACGTTTAATAGGTCAAGTAGTTGCTGGATACCTGTCGTGGTTAAAGTGTTAAAAAATGTATCAATATGGTGTATTCACTAGCAGAAATGGTGGAAATAATTGAGTTCTTTTTTAAAAAGCGATGAATGTGGAAATCGGGTTGCGGAGTTGTTTAACCAACGGCATCCTGAAAAACATCCTCTGGAAAAATTATTCCCAAAATCTGCCTATCTGCAATCAAATGACGAACCGCATCCCCTTTTTGCATTTGCCGAAGAGGACATCCTCAGAAGCAAGCTCTTTAGTAGGTGTAGGTGGAGTAAGGTCAGTCCCGCTCCCTTGCTTCTCTTCCATCCACATTCATCAGGATTCTTTCGAGCACCACATTAAGATTGAATGAGACTAACTCGGAATAAATGCTATCGTGCTGCTGCGGTGGTAGGTGGTAAAGAAGCAAGATTGAACTTGCTTTCGGTTACCGATTGAGTGAAATGCTGGTACCAAAGAGAATCAAGAGAAGACTGTATATTTTTTGGTAAACTGCCAATAAGAGTTGTTCCCCTGTTGTAGTGATCGAGGCACCATTTGCAGTCTCTTGCTGCATTACTTCAACAGCCTCATTTAATTGATGGGAGTTCGGAAGTATGTTCTAAAAATTGTTCTAGCCTCGACAAAAAGATTACAGACGTCGCGTTGTATCGAGTAAAAAATTAAAGGAATTTCTCATTCAGAATTTACCATTATTATTATAAAAAACATTAGCAACAGTAATAGTATTACAAAAAACATTATACTCAATTCATTAATGTATTTATAGATCTTTATAAATACAAAATACACATGAGAGCGCACTTGAATCTAAAACTGTTTCTTTGGACAGAAAAACAAAAGTTTCAGATAATTCAATCCAGTATAATTTTGATACACGCATTTTTTTCTAGCACGTCCCAAACTGAAGTTAGTTCGTAAAACCCAGAACTGTTTTTCAAGATGACAGCAAAAGCTTAAGAGAGTGGGAATCGCAAACTTAATATGTTGATCAGGATATCGAAATGTGCCATATCAAAAAGTTTCATCTCACCCGCTTTTTGTTCCAGGTGACTTTAATTTCAAAGCCCTGCTGCCAGTACTAATGAATATACATAACTGGTATGATGAACGCATTCACTAATTACAATTATAGTTTCTTGTTTGTCCAAAAAAGTACCTATTTTTAAAAAACAACAGGATTCAAATACAGTATTCATAATTACAAAATTCTATCGATTTGAAAGAGTTTCGAAGGTAAAAATGTGATCAATTACTATGTTTAGATATTGCTCACCTGATCACGGTAAAAACAGTGCATGGTAGGAAGTCACCAAAAACATATCTGTCGTCACAATAAGAAAAAACTTTTATTAAATTACGTAATTATTGTCTACCAATCACCTGCACTTTCACATATTCATCAAGTGTACTTATTTCAACTTATCGCATTCAAAAACACACCGAATTCTGCAAAACCACAAAATACTATATGGTATAGTACATTTCGATTAAATTGTCACAGTTCATGAACGCACCGAACGACACTAATAATAAAAATTACCTACCTTTGACACTACTAATATTATCATTTAATCGGTTTATTAGGTTCAATATCTTATCAATGCGATAAAAATTCGGAGGCTATCGTACTTGTAGATTGGCGTCAGAATATTTGCACGTTGTTAACAGACAAGGTATATAGACGGAATGATGTTAATCTAATTAACAGTTCTAAGAGTAATAATCAGATTATGGAATGTACAAAAAATTAAACTATTTGAAACTATGTAAGGGACTAACCTATGCTGGATAGACATCGGGAATGGTTATCAAGCGTGAAAAAATCCATAATTTTAATACACAACTGTTTCGAAAACCAATGAGGTTTCCTTAACTATTTTAAATCGGCCAAACAAAAGTCATATTGAGCGATAAAAAGCTCCCTAGTTGTTTTTATAATAAAACTTCAATATTGACGACTTTCACAGATTATGGGTTTACAAAACCATGACAATTGTTTCGCCAGACACTGGCTTCTGCAAGAGGAAATATCGTACCATTATAACTTATACAATGTTGCGCGTTGCCCTTTTATATAGGGTAACTCGCGGTCGATGGTAGGTTAGACTTTTATAGAAAACTCAATGAAAGCAGCAATTTTGGCAAGAGAATTGTTTGTACATGCACCCGTTTTAAAAATGCAAAGCCCTTTCAAATAAACCATATTATAGCTAAACACTAGAATAACTACAGTTCTATTATTATATCTTTTCCCGTGCGTCATCATCACAGTACCATAATTCTTAGCTTAGCAGACAAATGTAAACGAATTTTGAATCGCTCATAGCGGTTGTTAGAAAGAGATGTTCGATGGAGGGTGTGTGATTTCTTCGATCATAAATTGATGACGCATGGGTAAAGATACAATAATCGAACTGTACTTCTCCACCTTCTTATACAGCGTGATTCACGGTCAGTGGTAAATTAGGAGTTTAGGGAAAATGGACCGCGTGATTCTTCTGAAAATTTCACATCTTACATTTCTTTACATGTTCTAACGATCTAAAATATTTACTTACAGCGCAACGTTGCCGCTTCTATCAAAAAGTCCCATCAACAAATTTGAATACTTTTTCGATAATGATGCCATATACCTATATAAAATAATGTATGTTAAATATAGACCAGTACTTGAGTAAATTAGTACTTTCAATTCCTGAAAAATTGATATTTTGATGGTAGTTCAAACTCGAAGTTTTTAATTTACACAGAAAAATAAACTCCATATTATATAAAAAATTACTATTATTTCCGTTATGCATAAAAGTGGTCAAAAGTTTGTTTATTCAAATGAACAGTGCTTTCATTTTAATTTGTCCCACTTTTGAAAGGCTGTAAAATATTTATTTTTTGAGCTAAAAGGTCGAATAAAAAAAGAAATTGTAGTGTTTTTCGATTGTCAAATGTAAAAATTATTGACAACTTTTTTTAATGGCATTCCCTGTATTTCATTAAATATTTAAGAATACTTCTTAAATATGCCACACTTGCCCTTTATTTCCATTACTTTAGCGCAAATTGGTGTACTTAAATATGATTAAAATTATGATTTTTCTAGAACATCAAGGTACCTGCGTTCATTATTTTGTCATTGATTTTATAGTAATAGTTCTTAGGCATTTATTCCTCACCGAGTAAATTACTGGAGTCTAAGAGCAAAAAAGTTATTGAAAAATAAAATAAATCCAACTTACAAATAGCAAACTATTTTTGCATTTATAAGTTCTGCTCCACTTGACCTCCTTCATTCTCAATGCACGTAATATATACTTTTTTTAATGAAAGCACTGTACATATTATAAATTGAAAGACGAAGAAAAATGCTTCAAGATAACATATCATATCCCTATACCTGAATCATCAAGTTTTCCTAAAAAAACACGATTTTTCTGGGAAAAACTATTTTTTAATATCCAGCTTATGACAGTTTAGTGACTTTTATAAGTAATTTATAAACAGTTATTAACGGTGCTTCAAAAAATCTCACAAAATGAATTCAAATATTTATCATTCAAACGAAGTCCAAATTAAATATATTATAAACGAACAATGTGATCAAATCAGAACTTGCAGAAAATTTGACCAAATGTATCCTGAATTAACACCAATGAACGAGACTAAAAAATAATTCCCTCAACTATGGCCAAAGTTGAAAGCGCCTCCAACATTATCAAAATCTGTTATTTTAAATGAGGACAATATTATTTACGTTTTTGAATTATGCATATTCAGAAGCTTCCATTTGTAGAGCAGACAAAAATTTGGGTGTATCACATGCATTAGTTCAATGAAGTTTGGAAAAGTTCTCAAAGCACAAGATTTTGAACGTTGAGTGCACTTTTGTGAATCCCGTTTAATGATCTTAGTAATCGATACCACTATAAACACCAAAAAAAGAATACAAACAGGATGATCGGGATTTTTAATAGAAAAAATGAGTATTTAAGGGCCTGATAATAATCCTCATGTGACAAAAGAAATTTTTCAAGAAAAATTCTACCTAAATGTTTTCTGTTTTTTAAAGGACAATACATTATTTTTATTTTTTTTATTTGTAATGCTGAGAGATTTCTCCAAATACTAAGAGTGTCTGTTACCGATTTCATCAAAATTTTGTCTTTTGAGGAATATAGAAATTCGTGCAGCTGATTCCATCCAGTAAGTTTCTTGAGAACTTCACGAAATGTTTGACGATCATTGGTTTGGGCATTTGGGGCCGTGGAATTGGCCACCGAAATCACCTGGTCTAACGCCGCTTGACTTTTTTATGGTATGTTTTAAAAGGAAGGGTGTTCAGTAGTCCAGTGCCTACGAACGAAGAATTGCGACGCCGAATAGTGCGGTGTATTTATACAAATAATATAAAAGAAACAGTGAAATATCACACCGGTAGGTGGAAACAACGAACACAGAGTGATGAAAATATAATTACTTAAAAAATATTCATAGTATTATGATCCTAGATCCGCTTGGTAATATTCATCTAGAGAATGAAATGTCGTTTCAAGAATCAACTTTTTCACATTATTTTTAAAAGAATACAAGCTAATTATTTTTTTAATAGATACTGGGAGCTTATTATATATTCTAATTTACATAATGTGATGATATGATGATGCGATACAGCTGCCAGTTATGACTAGTTATTAAAAAATTATAATTTTGTCTCAGAGTATAACCCATGGCCAGTCCAGTAATAATTAAAAAAATTATCGCAGTGAGTCTCAATATAAGTGACGCTTGTGTTATGTATGTATGTCAAAATAAGTAAAAAATAGTAAAACATATACAAAAGTCTGTTATTCAATACTAGTTACAACGCTATTAAAAATATACATACGTAGAAGCAACAGTTAAAATTCCTAATTCGAAAAACAACTCTCTACACGAATCACTATATCTTTTAATGTACATGAAATTGAAACACCAATCACAAATAAAAGAAAGAGGATAGGTCCAAAAACACTACCCTGCGGAATTCCTATGTCACGGGTTTTACGAAAATATGATCCAGATTCGAGTCTCACCTTAACAGTTTGAGATATTTCAGTCAAATAGGTTTCAATCCATTTTCGACCTGAGCCCCGAAGAACAAGATTATGAAATTTATCCAGAAGCAGTGTATGGTTGATTATGTGAAACGCTCGTATCAGGTCTATTGTTTTTTACTATTCTTGAATTTGGTATCTTGAGTTCATAATTCAACTTGGAATCCATACTGTATCCTTGAAATAATACTGTGCCTTCTTCAGAACGACATTAGTCGAGACTGATAGGACTTCTCGAACATTATAGAGAATGAAGGCAATCAGAATTTTTTTGTGAAAAGGGATTATATTACATGTTCATTACGGAAATACACCTTCCACCATAGATATATTCACAAAACGTACGTTCAACAAGACTCTACGCTACTAGAGCTCTTTGACGAAATAGAATAGTAGTATATAAAAAATCTCAGCTTCTTTCAATAAATAGTGGAAAAGTGAGTTCAATTTAAAATCACTATTTTCCTCAGCAGTTGGATCTGTTTCATCAACCCACGACCTAACAATAAAATCAAATTTACCCAATAAATGGGATCTTCAATTCTCTGGGGATAAGAAGGGACTTTCCTTGAAAGGGTCGAAGAATTAAGGGTAGCACGTAATATTTCTAAAGATATCGTGCTTGTTTTTTTTTTCTGGAAGGGCTTATCGATTTTATGTCGCCTATAGAAACGAAGTAAGTTCTTGGGATGAATGTATTGTCCTTCTTTGTGAAGAGTATCTTTCAGCCAATTATAATGAGAAGTTCTATCAAAAAATTCTAAAGCATACACAGGAGACTGACGAGTCAATTGGTATATATTTAGCCATCATGACTGGCTTTTTTGATAGGCTCACTTACTATTTTATTATTATTATTACTTGTCCAATTTTGAAAGAAATTAAACTAAAAATTTTGATTGGGAATATTGCACCATTCTACCAAACACAGCTAGCCTTGGTGGAAGAAACTTCGAAAAATCAACTTCGCGAACTTGGTAGACGCTTGGAGATAAAAAAGGAAGCAGTGGAAAAATTTTTGGCACCATGTAGAAAAAGTTCTGCTTCAGAACCTGACCTGCTTATGTTGAAGTCGAGGGAAGGCGTATCGATAGTTGTCAGGCCACAACTTGTTCCAAATCCAAGGTTCCCGATAAGAAAATTATTTGTTTCAGATGTAACAAACTTGGTCATATAGCAGTTGGTTGTACTATTGAGCCGTAGACACAATGGAAGTTTTATGCAATAAGTTTCAAGTTGTGGAATTTTGGATAATAATTTCACGAATAAAACAAGATGCAAAACAGTATTGAAAAATGAAGTTTGGATTTTACCAACAAGATTTTTTATGAGGCGTGATCAGAATAATATTGGCAATGATAGTTTTGCGTTGAAAAAATATCCAAAATTATGAAAATTAAAACTAAAAACATAAAACTTCCATTGTATTTCAGCATTTAGGCGTGGTAAATTTTGCTTTAGGTGCAAAAAAGAAGGATTCCTAGATGATCGAGGTAGAGGTGCGATGGATAAAAACTCTATCGAAAAATATCAGGTCCTCTTGAATTATGTGTTAGAACATGCATTTAATCATGAGCGTCCGTACCTGAAAATTGAGGTCTTAAATAAATAGGTGAATCGCTATTAGGGTTACTAGATTCAGGTGCTTCTCGCACCATCCCTGGTAGGAAAGAAATAGATATTATTCGTGAGCTAAATAAACCGATTAAAAGCGGTGAGACCACAACTTGCATTGTAGCAAATGGTAGTGTTACCAAAGTATTGGAGTAGTCGAATTGCCAATTTTATTGGGGGATCTGCTTCGTCTTTCTGAAGTGATCGTAATTCCTGAATTGTTCCATTTGTTAATATTGGGGGCAGACTTTTGGAGAATAATGGAAAAAATAGATTTCAGGCAGTGATTGATCGCAACGTAGCTTTGGTAGGAATAGAACTAGATTGCAGAATGAAAGCTTAACACGTTATTGTGACCAACAGTCCACCCATTTAACAGAGGTTTTACAGAGTGAATCCATAGTGGTGCAAAAGCAAATAGATCAGGAACTTGAGGAGATGCTTCGACTGGGAATTATCGAGCCTTCCAATAGCCCATGGTCCTCTCCTATCTTATTTGTCAAAAAGAAAGACAATACGTTCCGCTTTTGTGTATACTATCGAAAGCTGAATTCGGCCACAGAGCGTGACAGTTACCCGCTTTCTCTGATTTCTTACACGCTAGATAAGCTAAGTTCTTATCCAGTCTAGACGTTAAGTCCGCCTACTGGCAGATCCCGGCCAAACATGACTGACTTTTTGTTCCATATCGCTAGAATTTTCTTTTCTTTTGTGTTCTCATTTTTCACTTTGAGAAATTGAACTTTGATCGTATCTGTGAGTATTTTGGTATCGGTGAGCAATGGCACTAAGAATTTTAGCAAATCGGTTGACCCAAGATGAGCTCATTTACGAGCTGCATATCAGATGTATCGCAACGCGTTGTCGATGGCTTTTAGGATGGAGAAGAGTGGAGCTAGTATGCAGTACCCAAATTATTCTTATACTATGGAAGATGTGAAGGCTGTCACTGAATAATTGGAAGAACTTCTCATAGATGGATTCAATGATTCACCTAGTAGCAGTGCTTTGCATCAGTGTAAGCTCAGCCATGTTCTACGTTGGATCGACAACATAAAAGCGAATACGGTACCAGATCGCCCAGGTCTTCTAGCCAAAGCTTTGTCATTGTTGGAAAACTTTCAGGATAAAGCTGAAATTTATCAGAAGAATGTCCCCCCTCCACTAATGCTTAACCGCAAATATCCAGAAACTACAACAAGCTGGTGTGTCGAAGGGTTTCATTTTGGCAATGAAAAGTTGGCTGAAAGATTAAGACATTACCAAGCAAATAGACAGTCTATTTGCTTCTTTGTTTTGTGCATTTGACAAGTGATCTATTGGAATATTTCTTATTCCTTGTATCATGACGATAAAATTATGCTGGTGTATTTATATTTATTTTTATTCCCCTATAAAATAACTACCAACGCGTAAATTGAAGGAGGTTGAATACAAAAACAGTTATGAAGTTTTGTCGTTCCTTGATATGTCAGTGTATACTTCAAATGTTTTTTGCATAATAACACAAACACTTGAGAATAGTTTCAATTTACTTCTCAGAAGGAAAATCTTATAATTTTTCGAAGTAGTTATTGTTCATCAGGATACCGTTGAGACTAATATACGATAACCAGGTAATCAATCACTTGAGAATGACAGGACATCACATTTTATCGAAACTATTCAATAATCTATTCAAATAAGCAGCCGAAATATCATGGAACGTACCCTTTCATACATCTAGCGGGCCACATTGTTATTTCCGTCAACATGCTGCACCCTTACGAGCACAACCCTCAGAAGTGTTTGAAAGACTTGTGCGAGCTAGGGAACATGTACCCTTACCTTTTAACGTGTGATGCCATGCACTAAACACACTTTCATAGTACTATGAATTAAAATGTGAAAAATAAATGATATCTTGAAAAAAATGAAAAAAACAAACACTTTTTATAGTAATGTGAAGTAAAAAAAACTTAAAAAATCAACTTCAATATTAAAAAAGCGTGGGGTGCTTGATATCAGTAAACTTCAATTTGTTTCATTGCTTATAGTTTATCCCTGATGAAACCAAATATAAATGATGGAATATTGAGTACATGAGAAAACGATAGCACCGCAGATAAGTAAACTGAAGTAGGATCACTCGCCGCCATATTTGGGTCGACATCCCCACCCCGAATTTTGCGTTTAGCCGATGTATTCTGTGCTATCGCGCAACCAAAATGAATCCGAGATAGAATGCCGTACGTGAGACCAAGTGAGACAGGACAACTCTCTCCTTACCCCACCGCATTCCAGAAAAAAATTAAATCTGAACCCGATACATCAGTTTACATATCTACAGTGACAATAGAGTTAATTGAACAACATCCCTAATAATTTCATGGTATCAATGGTATCCTATGGTCGAATGTATGTTTTTGGGATTATCTCCTCAAGAATGTACGTTTTGAGAATTATAAACGTAAAATGGTTGTTCCAAAGTAATCCCTAAAAACCCTACTGTGCCGACTTACACCTACAACACTGGGATTAAACAGTCGCCAGCTTAATTTCGAGAAAACAAATGAAATCGCGTTCTGCTTTCCAAATATCCCGCGATACTTGCATGAACCGCCATACTTACTCGGTTTCCTGTTTTTAATGGACAGAAGTTTCAAGTACTGCCCACGAGCATAAAATGAATAGAACAACATAATCATTAAAATTTACGGAATCACTCCCGAAACAATTTTATTCGTTACATTTTCGACATAATTATTGTTTTGTTGGAATGCAATTCACTGGAATAAAAATAATCACACATTTCTTATAGCCCAGGAAAATTAGTACAAAAAAGGACTCTAACCTCTAAAAATTGTTCAAGAGCTGAAAATAATTTTAATCTCTCTTGGGGATCCTAAATAACGGGTATATGAGTTTGCGACGATTTATAGGTTGTGCTTCAGATTTGAGAGCCCCAAAACAGCGAAATAACTCGAAAAGTGCGCATCTTAAATAAAATATCATCATCATTTTTTAAAGAACATCAAATTTTGCATCGACTGGTTCTGAAACATCTAAACGCCTTTAGGTCGAAAATGACTGCTTCGATTGAAAAATGTTTTGTCGAAGTTACAAGCTCTTAAATGTATCCAAAATTTCAAATATACAGGGCTATTCAAATTCGAGTGAGTGTCTCGGTAACAGTAAAAGATATGGGGTGGTTAAACGAAGGGCCTAGTAGCGTTCCACGGACTATGAGAAAACACTCTAATTAGAAAGTATGTACGCTAATATCACTTGGGAATTTTATTTATTTTTTCTGACCGACAGTTTTTCTATCATTTGAAAAAAAAGAGTTATGTGACGTCACGTTCATCAAAATTAAACTTAGCAACGTCGTTTAAGTTGTGCACCTTGGAATCTTAAATTATCATTAAATCTGAATTGTTTGTAAATGTAAAGGTCAATTATGTGCATTAAAAAAATGTGATGAAGCTTCTTTAGTTATGGAGTTATACAGGAAAATCGAAGTACTTCTTTTGCCTATATTTTTTATTGAATGAAGATTTTTTTAAAACTTCTGGCACTTTGGGCCGTGATGGTCATGATGGTAGAGCGCTTGTCTCTTAACCTAAGGGTCATGGGTTCGATTCCCAGCATGGTCATCAGTCTCGTGCATGGCATCACACGTTAAAAGGTAAGGGCTGCGTCTTCCCTAGCTCGGACAAGTCTTTTGAAGACTTTTGAGGGTTGAGGTTGTGTGCTGCTGGTTGACAGAAATAACAATTTTAACAATTTTAACAATTTTGCCGAAGCAACTTATTGTAGAAAATCCGAATATGTGAAAAAAAAATAGGTACAGAGTATCGTAGAAATTGGGCCATCCTCAACTTTTCATTTTTAACTACGGACCTGTATTTCTTATTGCAGTTTTAAAAATGTCAAGATTCATATTTCACATTGGCATTGTATTTGCATTCAAACTACATAGTGTTTTCGAAATATTAAACTATTACCAGTAGAATTTCAAAAACAAAATTATTCCATAAAAACTGCACTTGAAAAATGTCACCTTATCATATTGCTGTTATGAAATTGAAAAATTTGAGATTTTATTGGTGATACTTCAATATTTCCAAAACACTACTTACTACGCCAATGTGAAACATAAGGCATTTGAAGAAGTGCAATAAAAAATACAGGTCCGAATTTGAAAATAAAAAGTTGAGGGTGGCCTAATTTGTACAATACTCTGGGTATATATAATTTTTATATGCATATTTGGCTAATATACAAAATGTTGCTATATGAAATGGCCAAAGTTTTAAAAAGTATTCGCAAAATAAGATTTTGGTAAAAAAAGAATTTTAGTTTTCGATTTTCTCTGTATCACTCCAAAACTAAAAAATCTAAATGAGATTTCTTCAATTCATATTATTGACCTCTAAATAAGCTACTTTGTCCCAATTTAATCACCTGAACTTATTTAAGGTTTTATAGATTAAAATTAGTGAGTGGTTATGAATATTGATGCATCAATGAACAATTGAAAGCTTGGTTAAGAAGTCAAGAGTCCAAAAACTAATCTAAGATAATTTTTTATGCAATGTCTGGATAAAATGAATTAGTTTCTCTTTCAATAAATTACTACTAGCAGACCTCAGTAACAAGAGGTCCATATTCCCCAGTGTGACAGGTTCATTTGAAGTTTTTTAGATGAATTTAAAGGTGGTTATAAATATGTAAGCATTCATGAAATATTGAAAGCTTGGTTAAATCAGATAAGGGAATTGGATACAGCAAATTTTATTCAGCAATGTTGTGGCAGATGATTTTGTATACAAAATATTCAGCTATTGCTCAAATCTATTTGCATACAGATATACAAAAATGTTAATTCCTGTTTGATTATGTTGAATACAACCAACTTAGACAATTCGAATATACACGTAATTGTTCATTTCTTCATACCAAATGTTTGTTTGTTGCTCAATTTTTATATTAATGGGATGTTTACTATTTTTTTCAATTGATAAACCTATTAGTTATATAAACTGTTATATGTATTTGCTGGAAAAATATTCACAGATTTTTATCAACAGTCTATAGTGAAAAATAAACTGAACTTAATAAAAATTACAAAAGAATACAAAAACTACTTTTATAATATATCACCAATTTATAATATCACTTGATTGTTTTTCAATTCATTCAATTTCTGTAAGACTTCTTCTGTATTATTTAATCTAACGAACCTGATCAAGCAAAGATGATAATGAAAAACACCAAAATGATTATTAAAAGAGGTATTTCCGTTTCAAACTGAATGATTCAAAAACAAGAAAAATATATATCACAGTAATCACTCAAAAATATTCATTATCAGTTATTCAAGACAACAGTTTTCTGAATGATAAGTAAGTTACTTACCATTGTATTCATGTCGGTTTCATAACTATTTCCACACATAGTTCAAGGAACAGAGTATGCAAACTCAAATGATTTTTTTTGGATAAAGTAGACTTCAACTTGATTATGATGACCAGCTGCCAGTAACCAGTAAATACGATTTACTATTTTGGGGGATGAGGTAAAAGATCTAAGTGGGCAAGTCAGGCAAGAAATAAACAAATTTTATTCGAAATCACTGTATTAATAATTACTTTCATAAAATTAACCTGCACATACTGACAGATTTTATCTATGATCTAGTTCTCCATATTATGACTATCGAATTTTAAATATCCACAAGCAAGCTGATTTTTTTGGTTTGAATAAAAAACTTTACCATGAAAGTAGGTCTAGTGAAGAGACATAATTGGCATATAGGTAAAACATGCACACAAACATTAAATTCAACTGGTACCAATTACTTGATATATCATAGTAGTTAGTATCCTTTTAAATATGAGCTTTAAGACAAACAGTCTGTTGACATTTCAAATGAAACAGGATGTCGAGAAAGGAAACAGTATTGTTTATTTTTTATACAAGCTGACCAATATGTTCCCATTTATGTTCCAAGGCAGAAACTATGTGAAAACAATATTCAGGTAGGTTCCAGGTTTGAAAGTAGGTTCTTTTATAGAAAACTCACCTCTCTAAATAGGTTAACCTCATAACATAACTCCAATTCTTGATTTTCACATCTTTTATGACACCAACCAGAACTTCGTGGAAACCGTTCGACTTTGATATACTATAAAATCATCTTTCACGCTTTTTTATTTATCAATCATTGACAAAAGTTTGAAAATGAAATATATCTAATAATTGCACAAAACTGTTTCCTGTCAAGCTTCAGTGCATTTTGAATGCGACTGATTATTTCCAAAAGAACGAATAACGAATGCGCAAGCGCAAGAGCAATTGTTCAAAGAAGTTCTGTCAAATTCAAAGCACGTGTTGATTACTATTAGAATATTCTGACTTCAAAATAATGAAGATTAGTTGGCAAGAATATTCTAATGCGCACACTCAATGAATATCGTCACAGGCGGTCTGATGTGAAAGCATAATATATGAAGGGATAATCAATTTATTTTAAAACTGTTAGACGATTGCATGTATCACAATATATTCTCAATGAATATTACATATGACTGTTAGGTAAGTTTTAAAGTTTTGATAAATAACTCTGGTTCATTTTGGCTTACGTAGTCAACATATACCAATGATGAAACTTAAAAGAGTTATACTTTTGTTGGTTGAATTAATATTTTCAAATCATTCATCAATTTCATAATCAAATAGACGCACACATGAGGTCAAATTCAATAATTTTAACGACCTCAATAAAAGGTAGGAAGCCAAACAACCATGCTCAACTCTGAAATTTCGGATTCATATAGAATTCAACCTCCAAATTGATTAAGAAAAAATGCTAGTGAGTGTTAATATGTTGAAACATTGTATAGAGGAGTGTAACTAGCACTTTTTTGGTAAGAGCTGTATTTGTAGAAAAAAGCTTGTATGTATTTTGAGCACAAAACGGACCAGTATTTTCCATTTTTTAGATGCGAAAAGAGTCTTCGCATAATGACGTATTTTCAACAGAGAACTTCATAGTGTTTAATTTTCTTCGATAAATATTTATAATCTAGATGAGATCATATCCCTCGTTTTCTGGTTCACTTTTTGTGCACTGACCTTAATATTGTATCAGTACATTTTATTACGATTGAACAAACTGGCGTTTTTCAAGAAGCTGAAAAATATTCTAGCACGTGGGCAAGAATGTAAAAAATCACCTTTGAGCAAGTATTTACACTACGACCAAGCGAATAACTTTTCTAAGTAATGTGTACCATATACAGTGTCACCGTTAAAGTCCGCATCATATGGGATTTTTTTTTATTATTCTGTTATTGCAAATTTAAAGTTCGTGAACAGTTTGTGCTTTGAAAATAATGCAAAATGACGTTTACGATTGTTTTCTATCTATTGGGTACACCTGTCAAATTTGACATTTTTTCAAAAAAGTTCCAGAATGTTAGGTTATTTCTCAATATTTCGAAAAATATTATATGAAAAAGTTGTTTATTTTTCGGTTTCCTACCCACCTACCAAATTTGAACCAGTTTGAACAACTTTTATTTTTTTCGCGTTTTCTTAACCTTACACTTTTTCGGATAATTTAAATTTGATGAAATCTGGAAAAAAAAAGTTGAGATGTAATGCACCAATCTGCTGAAAGAATTTTTTCTGTTTATAAATATTTCTAACTGGATATTTTCAAAAAAAATACAAATATGCTAAGAAAATAACATCATATTTGATGCAAAGTGGCTCTAGTTTCAATATTCCATAGCAAAATTTGCTTCAATTATTTTTATCACAATACATCAGTGAAGTAGAAAATACTTTAGGTCTATTGCTATAGAAAAATATTCGATAATTCGAAACTAGAGCCACTTTGCATCAACTATAACATAATTTTTTTAGCATATTTGTATTTTTTTGAAAATATCCAAGTAGAAACATTTTTAAACAGAAAAAATCCTTCCAGCAGATGGGATTATTACATCTCAACTGGTTATTTCAGATTTTACCAAATTTAAATTATCCGAAAAAGTGTAAGGTTAAGAAAACTCGAAAAAAATCAAAGTTTTTCAACTGGTTTAGATTTGGTAGGTGGGTAGGAAACCGAAAAATGAACAACTTTTCCATATAATATTTTTCGAAAAATTGAGAAATAACCTAACATTTTGAAATTTTTTTGAAAAAATGTCAAATTTGACAGGTGTAGCCAATCGATGGAAAACAATCGTAAACGTCATTTTGCATTATTTTCAAAGCAAAAACTGTTTATGAACTCTAAATTTGCAATAAATGAATAATAAAAAAAAGTCCCATATGATGCGGACTTTAACGGTGACACTGTATATCGATGCGGAGTTATGACATATCCCAGTAAACATGAAAACATAACTGTTATATCACATTGTGACTTGGTGATGTTATTCAGAGATATGTTACAGATACGTTGCGTCCATATGCCTTTGTGCCTCTTTTAAATATTACAATGTAATATTAATTACTTAACATTACATAAATGTATCATATTTTGCGCAACTTCAATGTGACTTTATTACATACATATAATGTTACTCAAAACATCTATGCAACATTTGTAAAATGTAACATTGTAACATCAGGGTGGAGCATATACTCATTGTTTACCAACACTTATTTTTCTACAGTTAAAGTTGTATTTCTGGAATTTCAGTAGTCACTTTTCAGTAGATGAATAACAACAATAGCAATTAATAAAGTTATTCATCTACCAAAGAGTGGCAATTGAAATTCCAGAAATACAACTTTAAGTGTAGAAAAATAAGTGTTGGTAAACAATTAGTATAAGCTCCACCCTGTAAACTAAGAAATAAAATATGTATATAAGGGGGTAATGATGTAAAACATACCAATCAATCAAAAAACTTTATTTTCAATGATTAAAATCTCATGGATAAAGCGTTATAAAACAAGATAGTTACATCATTAACAATTATATTAAAATTAGCAGTATAAAAAATATAATCTTGAATCACTATGAACAGACCAAAGTACCTAATAATATGACTTACCACCTGAATCAGATGAAAAATTTATTGATAGATCTACCAAAGTTAAGTGGTATTAGAAGAATAATATTGAATGAAAACCTATTTCTTTTGAAAAATAAAAACAGATATCACTGAATCAATAATTATATGGTTGTTGTCTCGGTCACTTCTCATCCTTTCTTTTTAGTTTCTGCTCTGCTAATGTCATCCAATCCATCACTGTGAGTCAAACTCTTCATCTGTGATTGAACTGCAAACATCTTTTACATATTCTGAAAATATAAAGTCATTACAGTCACTGAAAACTCATATTAATCTTTATGATATAAGAAAGCGACCATTCAATAATTATTAATAATTCTATGTTGCCCCTAGAGGTAAAATAAAAATAATTACTTACGTTTCAGTATGTCTATAATTATCAATTCAAAACTTTGGATTTTTTTCTTTGCCCAGTCCAGAAGGGCTCATCTTCGATTAGTTCGGAAACAACAACTGCTATTTAAGTTTTTGTAATCTGATCATTCAATAAGTACCAGTTTGTACATCAAAACTGATAGAGGAATGTGAAAGGACACAACCAAACTGAAAAGAAAGAGAAAATGCAGTTAGTTTATTGATAATTTGTATTTAACAATTCAAGTGATTTCTCTACAATCTCAAGGAACGTTAATATTATCATAGATTAATGAAATTAAGAAAGATCAGAACACTCTGTATAAAATATATAATTTTGAGTTCACTTACAAATTAAGCAGCTCCAATATTGTTGTTTTAGCAAGCTAAATTCATAGGTTTCAGTTCCAAAAATACCTTGATCAATTGGTTCAAAATAATTTTACACAGCTCCAGATGTCAGCAACCATTTCCATGCTGTCCAATATCTGATTAGCAGGAACCACAACTGATAGCTTTTCTACTATTCATAGCATCATATGTAGATACTCTCTAATCAATAGTAGATATCACTATATTCACTACATAACCTAAATGTTAAAATAACAATTAGTGGATGGAGTAGTGGAAAATCATAATCTTAGCATGAAAATTATGAGTTTTGCAATCCTATTGATTCCAATCACTGCTTTTAAGTAGTTTGAATTATATTTTAATTCTATGAACTCAAAACTCATACCATGACCGCCATGATTATTAGGATAAAATGAACGATGGCGTCAGTGATATATTTATTTCATATTTACTGGGTAATATTGTTTGAACGTGGATATTACTTTTTTAAGTTACGTTGATGAATGGCGTCATGACGTGGTCATTACCCAAAAACTACATTTAAGATAATATTAATTTCAAAGGCTCCTTGTACACATGTCAGTAACGTTTTGAGAAGGTTAGACAAAAATATCGAACAAATAACATAACTACTCTGTCTAAGACATATCTGGGCAACATATAATCAACATTATATGTATTATCTAATGAATATTATTGGTTATATTATTTTGATGTTACATAAACATATAGTTGAAAACACTGTGTTGGAAACGTCAAGATGACATTAATATAATGTTAGTTTGCCAATATTACAAAATTGCACAAAAGTTATATCTGGAAAATATTTTTGTTATGTATCATGTTTAGTGGGATATTGGTAAAGAAAATATTTCGCAACTGACAACATAGTTTTGAAAGTTCACAATACCTAGGCTGCATGGATGCATTTGAACCATCGTTAAAAAAATAATATTATAATTATTCGTAATTTTAGTTTACTGAATATATTGTTTCATTTATGTTTTGAGGCGGAGGAGAATAATTGAAGTTTGGTGGTTTATGGTTCAGTCGCCATTACTGATTTCGCCGTCGCCGAGGTACTAGGCACTGACTCCTACTGCAGAGTACAGTCACCGAGTAACCGTAGATAAGTAAACGTAAAATTCCGGCTACGTAATAATACTTGGTACTAACCCGGTACCCCGGCAATCCCACGTCACACTGGAAAGAACAAAATATTCTTAAATGCAACTTGAAAAGGTACGAAATAATTTTACAGGGGATTGGAATAGTAATGTGATTGCAGAGCCATTTACTTTTACGTGAATCAGCTGACTATATCATACATAGCATTTAAAATAATTGTTACTTAGAATCCACAAAAAATGATAGCTTTTGGAAATGTAAAGTATGCTTTACTTTCCGGCTTATTTGCTTCTACAGCTAGTACGTTCGGAAAGTTATCTGGTTTGTCAAATTTCGAGGTGAGTTAAAAGTTCTTCTGTCTTCATCTTATTATGTCACATTGAACAAGCTGAACGTGTCTAGTAACACGTTAACGTGAATTTAAAACAGAATGCAGCAAGAGCAAGATCAGTACGATGTAATTGCCAATTGCCACATTTTGATGACTTCATTCGTATGGAAATTTTTTATTTCCTCTCTATTGATGTCCATTGATAAATTGTCATAATTTTTCAAAGTCAAAGTCAAAATATACTTTATTGTCGGAAGTTATAAAAACTTATAGACAAAGCTTTTTGGTTTTGGATTAATATTAAAATTGAATTCAATTAATTAATGATAAAGTATAATGGTGGTACTGCCCACTATCTGCATATCATCCCAGATGAAGGAACACCACCACTATATGCGCTCCGGGGCGACTTGAAAATTTGATGGCGCATTTACTATCTCAACTGCAGGAAAAACCTACAGTACCACCATTTGGTCCTTAGCGAATGAGGGAATGAAACAAATCATAATACATGCTCATCCATCATTACACAAGGACTTCTTCATCTCTGCATCTCTCTGCAACTCCAGCTCGGGATTTTCAGTTTATGAACAAATGGAGAGTATGTACATGAAAGCAGAAAAAAATATTAATCAAATTGTGGATGATATAGAAACAATCAATAGCAAAGGAACAAAAAAATAATAACAAATTGTACGCTTACTTACTATGCTCGATTCATGATATAAAAATTATGATTTTTAGATATTATCATCATAAAACTCTTGTAGACTAATAAGCTTTTTCTGATAATAAATTTTTTACATCTTTTCTGAAACGAAAAAGTGATGTGATACTTTTGATATTTATTGGAAGGTGATTAAACATCTTACATCCATTATAAAATATCGAGTTTTTGATGAGTGTACTTTTAGGAAGTGGAAGTTTGAAATCATTATTCTGTCTGGTATTATGATCGGAAGAACTGCCAATAGTGAACTTTGATTTATGTTTTTGTATCAAACAAACAGTTTCAAGTATGAAAATTGCAATAACTAAGAATTTTATGTTTAAGAATGAGAGGTCGACATGAATCCCGATATCTCGCTTTGCATAAATATCGCAGAGCACGTTTTTGTAAAATTAGGACTGTTTGTAAACGATGACTACAGCAAACTCCCCAAAATGCAATACCATATCGTAGATGAGATTCAATAAGACAATGATATACTGGCTTAGAAACTGAAAATCCTAATTCATTCGAGACAACTCTCAATGCGTAGCAACCCGAAGAGAGTTTTTTACATAATATTTCAACATGCTCTTCAAATTTCAACGAATTATCCAGATAATCTCCAAGATATTTCAAAGTCGTTTTATTTTATTTTCAGGGACTCTTTTTTCTGCGAGTGTTATTTTTCATTTGTATGCTAGTTTGCAATGGAGCTGTGTGGACATTATTTGTGAAAGCTCTTCAGAGAACAAGTTCACTTACTGCCACAGTCATCAGTTCAGCTACAAATTATATATTTTCAGTAAGTATTGAGAGAAACATAAGTCACTGCAATATTATTATTCCCTGGTGAATAGTTCAAACAATTTATACCAGGGAATATTTTGTAAACAACGTACTTGAAACAATTTTTTTAATTGATTACATTTTTTTCAGGCTGTTTCTGGATTCTTGTTGTTCCACGAAATAACTTCTGTCTTATGGTGGTCTGGCATGTTCTTAATTATTTCTGGATTGATTCTGATAACAGTGGGAGAATCGAGAAATAGTGATACGGATAAAAATAAATAAAGCGTCTTTAAACAATTATATTGCCTTTTCGTCATTTCGTCCAATCTTTTGACCAATGATTGGAACAACCATATATTCACAATAATACACACGTGTCCTATGGTTTTCATACTATAATAAAATGAGTTTTTGTAGTAAATTTTCTTGGAGATCTGTTATACAGAATAATAATTGAAGTAGATACATGTATATATTCATTGAAGTTCATTCACATCCACACGACTATTAATAATGTGTATAATTTTATAATTTATATGAATCTTTGTACCAGTAGATGAAACGATGTTAGATCACATTTTGTATAAAAATTATTCATAAACTAGAAACCACTGCACGTAAAAATAGATTTCATATTCATCAGGTTCACATATTGTTCTTCAAAATACCGTATATATTACTTTTAGTTATTTTCTTTTGAGACAGCACAATATATTGATCCAAGCAAAAGAACACACTCCGATATATGTAACCCTGTACATTGGAGGGACTAACATGAAATTGACGGTTTGTGCAGGAATCCAAAACATACAACTCGATTTGAACGTTTCGCCAAACTTATTTCCACACTCTTCAAATATATCAGGTTTCCTCTCCATTATACTCATTGCTGAAAACAAAGAAACACTTATTGTATAATCTGTCGGCAATTCATTTTACTGTTCCTAGATTTTGTATTTGGATTCACAAAAGTTAATGACTGACTTACACACGTAAAAAATCACCAACAGTACCACAGTAAATGTAAACTGGTCGACCAATAATTTCTTCACCACTATTTTAGTGGTAGTTCCTTGGAATTTTTTGTCTAAAAATCTATACCTGAAAAAAGTAAATAGATAACGTAAATAAATATATTGGTTACTGTAATCTATAAAATGAAATGAGTTCGTGACAATCCACCGGCGGCGCATGCACCGCTAGGAATTTCAACTCGGTTTTGTAATGTGTAGCGTATTCGCTAGAAATTTCAAAGTTTCCTGAATATATATAGTGCGGCTTTTAATAGTCCCCCTTGTTTTCTCCTGAACAGAGTCACGTACAAACTTTTAAAAAAACATTTGGAGGGTATTACCGGCGATCATACTTTTTGAAATAAAACACACTGTAATTGCTTCATAGATGGCGCGAGGGGGCAAATCAAATCAAAATCATGGGTGGTCAAGTGTCACGGAATTTGAAAAAATTTAGATGGTTGAAACGATAATTGAATTACCTTTTCAATTAACGATGTGACACATGACCCCTCCTGCCATTTAAAATTTTTCATTCGATGTGCCCCCGCGTCATCTATCGAGCTATCACAGTGTTTTATTTCAAAAAGTAGTATCGGTGATACCCTCTCCAAACGGTTTTTTTATGTCCATACATCAAACCGTTCAAAAGTTAACAAGGGGAGAGGGGCTATTAAAAGCCGCACTGTATATATATAGGCCGAGACCGAACATGCTCGGTTAATACTGATGATTGCAAATTCATAATGTTCTCAGTTTCCTCGAGGCATATTTTGCATAAAGTATCAGAAATCTCTTTTCCCATTACACGCGACTACATCAACCGCCAGACCAAGGTGTAGAGGGCAATAACGTAATTAATAATAATATTACAATTAAAAAACTAAGGGAATTGCGTTTTCGAAGTGAATTCCTCTCGTGGCTAGAGGTTAAACAATTATAGTAAGAATTGACGATAAAAGTTCTCTCACATGACGTGGATGCTCTAGCTGGTGTTCCTCAAGGAACGATTCTTGGTCCTCTGATTTTTCTTTTACGTAAATGATATTCCTATAAATACGTCAGCACAGAACATCTAATTTTATTTGACGATGATACTATAGGAAACTTTGTATAGATTTTCTTGATTTCACAATTTTTTTATTATAACGAGTTTTCTCCATGAAATAGAACTTTCAATCAATACGTACTAGAAAAATTGTCACAACTTCTCGGATGAAAAAGTTTTGTGATTCATCATTCAGCTGGCCGATATATGCGTCGCAAATCAAATGCAAAAACCTGATATATTACTGGGTTTTGAACTCACTCGAAACTTACCAAAGCGATACTAGAGGACCTCCTATACAAGTTCCATAAAACGAGAATCTACCAATTACTCCGTAATCCAATGGTTGAGAATGTTCAGCCTACAATTACAAATATTTTCATAATTCTGGCGCGACAAAAATGTAAAAAAAAAACAATAATTCCAAAATTTTTTGTCAAACAGAAACTATAGATATTTAATTCGTTAAATAATATTTTTCCCGATCATATTATACACAATTACCCTTATGTATGCAAGACATTATACGCCCGTTGATTGACGATATTGCAGTAAATGAAATTTAGTATGAATTGTGGAATGAGTGGTTTTTATTAATTGACACATTTGAAAAATAATGATAATATAATAATAATAATACCCCCTCATAAATGCTCATAGAGTGTAACCAAAGACATAGCTATTATTGTTATTTGCCGTGGCGCTCCGGAGTGACTTACTGATGTTTTCGGTGGTACTATTCAGCTATAGGAAAACCTACAGCACCATTGAATTGACAATATTGAAAATAAAAAAATCACCAAAATTTCATCAATTTCATTGCTGTTTTCATCGGTTCAAAAAAAGTACAATAACACTTGAAACTGAAATTTTTAGAATTGTTTTTGCCAGAAAATATGATAGCTATACTCACCAAAACCTTTTTTGATACAAGTTGTTGTGAGCATTCGGCAGCTGTGCAGAGAGTTCCATAAATGATTGAGTTCGTCAAGATTGGGCGTGTGCTTAAAGATTTTTTGATGAAAGCCCGAAAGGTATTCATACTGAAATAAAAAAATTGTTTATTCAAACCTGCAACTTCAAAATGCTGCGTTAACGCACAAAATAGGTTTCAGCTAGAAGTTATTTGGTTTTGGTACCATATTTCCATTTCAAATAAATTATTTTTTAGTCATATATAGCAAATATATTATATTGTGTTTAAATGTCACCTTACCCTACCCCCCATCTAAATTTCCCATTATATAATTCGTAGAAAATCGGTTAAACAGTAGGGGATACCGGGGTATTGTGGGGTACTTAAGATTCATCTGCTATCAATAAAAAAATGTTTTAGACATCGCTTACTTGACGTGTTGTTTCTTATGTACTGTGATGTTTCATTGCTACATCATCAAATAATCAACTAAACAAAACATTTTTGTTGAAACTCATTTACCCCGCTATGCCCCGCCATATGGGGCAATGTAGGGTACTCATTGGGGTAATGTGGGATATCAGTTATTGAATAAAAAAAATCACAGATTGGAAAAAAAAATTTCATTAATCAACATAACGAATGAACGAAAACATATTAAAACACAAAATATATTCTAATATACAGTTTCGTCAACATTGTAAGTGCGCTGAGGCGTAATATTATATTTATCGATGGCTTTTTCAGGTAGACTGCAAAAGTTATCAACTGCAACTCTGTTAAACCCTATGGCCTTAGCCGCTGACGTTGCTTCCGGCTTTCTATAGGTTAAATCTGGATGTCGTTTCAGAAAGCCCCTCAGCCAGTCTGCCCCCGCCACTTTATGTGTTTTGTTGTTCGAAGTTCCATAGACGTTAGTCCGTAAAATCGAGCCTCCATTAATTTTACATATTCTACTAATTCAGTCTCTTGCTCATCGTTGAATACAATTACGTGTAATGACCTGATTTCTTTGTTATGATTGTTTCATCAGGATTGCTCCTGTACTTCAAAACATACCGTTCAAGAGTAGTTTGTGGCACATTGTGTTCTTGCGCTGCTTTTTTGAATCCCATTTCTCCTGAAACATAACAAAGGACGGCTTTCTTCATTGCTTTTAGAGACCAAGAATGCTGTTCTGTTTTTCTCTTATACGTCCGAACGATCGCGCTGTAATTGATTATTAACAAAAAAAGTATACGATAAATATGGGGCATTGTGGGGTACAAAATAAACGTTTTCCACTTTGCCCCTGTCGACTACCCCACTTTGCCTCGGTAGTTATCGGCTGTATTAAATATATGAAATCAATCCTCAAACACACCTCTATCCGTAGGAAAGTTCATCGAAATTATATAAACACTAAACACTTGATGTCAATACGAATGTTCACTAAAGAGTTAAGAAAACTGCGTTTTTTCAAATATGTTTCTGAACAAAAGATCCCGGCGTTCCAGAACGATTAACTTACGCGCAGGTCTACTGGAAACTAAAAACCATTAGCCGCGTCACTAACTCGCCATCCTGCGGTCATTTTTAGAAGCTTTAATGGCGCTATATACCCCACTATGCCCTGCTACCCCACAATACCCCGGTATCCCCTACGTACTTCATCGACTAGAACATTAGTAGGTACTCTAGAGTACAAGGAAATAGCTCTAATATAGCCTTTTAAACTTGAGGGTGCCTTCGATATTAGTTATTCTTTCCATATCTTTCAACGGAGCCACCAAAAAATTTTTTTTCAAAAGTTAGGTAGAATTTAAATATTAAAAGTTGGCAACCGATTTTGAAAATGCTGCAAGTATAAAAAATATTCTGAACAGAACGCAGTACTATTGGTACCCACTATTAACTAACTTCTTATATTATTTGGAACCTCTTGTACAAATTTTCAAAATGGACTTGGCTCATTATAAGAATTTCTTCCATAAGGCTTTCAATACATTGTTTATTGACAGTTTTAAGAGATGTTATAATTTTCTTCTCCATTTGAAACAGTCAATAAATTATTTAGATAATTTGTCGGATGACACGACAATCCACCGGCGAGAGGTAATTTTTGAAGGGGACTATTCTGATTAATTAGCGAATTATCCACCAACACAAGTATATATAGTGCCACTCTGATAACCTGTAACGTGTTTATTTTCATTACGAGAAATTTTTTGTTGAATCCTCTATTTAGCTCATTATTATTATCTTTATGATGCCTTTTCCGCCCAGAATCTAAGGGTTTATGTATCCCATCTTCGGGCTTGAGGCTGTCAGAGCCCCTCCTTAGCCGATTAACGAATTGGCAGATAAGCCACGTGACGGTCTGGTTGTAGAGGCCTTCAGCATACCGCCAACGGAAATGATGCATTAAAATTCTGAGAGAGCTCTTCGATTCCGCATCTGTCGATAGAATTGTGGTCACAGCATCATGTGGTTGTCATTTGGGTAAAATTCTGTTAACTAATAGCCAAGAGGTATCAAAAAAAATATGGATCTTACATAGTTTGGTCTGCTGAACAAAAAAATATAAATGAAATTTTTGTCATTCTCAAGTAATTTCGGAGATACCGGCCCATTTTTGAGTGATGACTGGGACTTTTTAGGACACATTTCTACCACGACAAAAACAGTAAAAATTTTTCTTTCTTTACCCTAACACAATATACACACTCTAATTTATCCTTTTTACACATTTTTTTATTGAAAACGGCACTGTTAAAAAAAATACTTATTCTTGAACATAACCCCATTTCCTTTACTGTTGACACCACTCGGAACATGTGCAATCGAAAGCTCTCTTAGGATTTTAATGTTTCGTCAACGAAAGGCATCAGAACACGCAGGGCGCTTCATAACACGAAACCACTGAAGCTTGTGGCTTCAACAACTGGCACGGGTGGATGCGGAGATTCACGATATGTACTTTCAGAAGAGGCTAACATCTGGAAAATTACCTCTGTCTTGTATGATGCCGCTGAGATGACTTTGTCTCACACAGAGAAGAAGGATACCACCCCTCTGATTGGGAGACATGAGCGGCGCATACACAAGATGAAAGCTGAGATCAAGTCGGCGAGACAACACACGTCTCATATCCAATTGTGGTGGACTATGTACCATCAAACAGCACTGTCTTGATAGGATACGAATGCTGGTAGCTGCAAAGAAGTCGCTAGTGTGGCGGGCGAGAAGCATCGCGGAAAACATGAAGTTCCGCGATAAAACTTCTAGCTCGTTTCAAGAGCCTCCACTCTGGAAGAATAGCTATGAGTATCTACAACCACTCCAGCCCTAGCGCAGAGTGGAAAACAGATTCCAGATCGGTTTGTCGAAGAGCGAACCGTGCTAATCCCCCAAAAACCAAGATTTTTCTTATCGAAAGTACTACAGGCCGATAACATGCTTGAATGCATGTTACAAAATGTTTACCCGCAACTTATACATGCGAAAACTCTACGAAGTTGATCCGGTGTATGAACGGATATACGAGCAAAGAGGGTCTAGGAAGGAGGTCGCTGGCTGCAAGGTGTAAGAACCTGCTCATCGACAGATATATTACGAAGGACTCCGTGCAGTATAAGAATAACCTATTAATGTCTTGAATAGATTTCCGCAAGACATTTGTTACAAGAGCTCATCAAGCATTTGCTTTAGATGTCTTGCGATGCCAGATAGTGAAATGCATTGAACAGCTCCGATGCTGCTTTCGCTTCACCATAATATTTGGTCAACTCAGAGTCCAAACAGAGCAGGTTATCTTTAGGATCGTGTTTCAGGAAGACTCTCTCAGTCCTCGTCTCTTTTGTATCTACCTATTGCCATTGTCCGTTGCACTACGGAAAACTCGCGGATACAACTGCTGCACCCTCAACAACCAGAGGCACAAAGTCACCTATCTGTTTCACATAGATGACCTGAAACTATATGCCTCAGGCGAGAAGGAACCTCATCAGTAGTCAAGGGTGGTGAAAGAGTACATGCATGCTATCGGAATGGAGTTTGAGATCGACAAATGTGCCATGGTTAATCTCTAAAGTGGACGATGCGTGAAATATGGGGAGGACGTTCAGTTCGTAGATCATTTTGATGCCGGAGATACGTAATATACTCACCTAGGGCTGGAACAACGCCGATTCCAAGCGGTAAAATCACTGTTAAATCAAACAAGTATCGACATAAACTCTGACAGATCTGGTCATCAGAACAATCGATGAAGAACACAACTGATGATGCAATAATTATGCTTGCCGTTTCGATTCTATTTTACTCCTTTGGAGTTATGATATGGACTCAAAAGGAGCTGCGCCAACTCGACGTGAAAACTCGCATCTTGCATCCTAAATCGTCCGTCCCACGGTTATACTTGTTTTCATTTCCCAAATATTTCCTAATACAAAATAAGTAATAATCAACCTCATATGAGGAAATCTTATGAGAAGATCAGGAATTTGCAGAATATCCGATGAAGATACTGGAGCAAAGCCCCTGTTTTTCATAAATAGTAAGTAGTGAGTACTTTGCAATTCTGCTTTAAATTTTTATTGGTATTGTCAATAGCTCTGATGGCCCAGATGGCCATGATGTCCAAAAGCTGTCTGCACTGATGCAAAATATTTGAATTGATCTGCAGGTGGTTTCTCTGTCCAACTCAAAACAAACTTCAGCTCTTTGATATAGGGACCACTTGCATCAGTGACCACTTGTAATGAGAAACATTGCACAAGTATCTGTTAGATATAATTCAATACCTATCGTAGTATAAGTCAGGGAAGCAGTTTTTTGCTGAAATACCCTATAAGTGATTGTAACTAAAACAGGGTGAAACATCAGTCGGCAAAGACTTGACAAAACGGCCCAAAATAACTCTAGCTTTGGATTCATACGTCTGACAAAATCGGTTTTTCGAAATTATTCAAAATTTGAGTCGATATAATCGAAGATTCAGAAAATATATTAACGTTATGCAGAGATAAAAATTTATCAGGTTCCGCCTTAAAATTCAACCGGAAATTTATAAAATGTGAGCGTAGCGAGCATCCGCTTTGATTTCACTCTTTCATACTAATTAGTTATCGGATTACCAGCAACTTGAATAGCTAGGTTAGTTAGGTTAGTAGGTTATACCCCTTTCTTTTATGTTAAGAAAGGAGGTCCATTTCCGAAAATGTAGGCAGCCAGATGAAAAGGACTCTGTCTCTTATTTCTTCTGGAAATTTATAAAATGCGAGCGCAGCGAGCATCTGCTTCCCTTCAATTCATATGCTTTTAATTTTAAAATTAAATTTTTGTGTGAAACGACTGCTTTTGGTGTTGTGATTGTGAAATAGGTAGATAAGATTTTGAAAAAAGTTTTGTCAAAGAGAAGAAGGCTTTTTGTGTGATTTTTTGTTGAAAAATTTGTGTCTGAAGATCGGCCATTTTCGAAATTCAGAAGGGCATATTTCGAAAAGTAGTTGAGACCAACTACGTGAGTTGAGTAACTTTTTTTTTATTTTAAGGCGGAGTCCGATAAACTTGTAGATTGTAGATTGTCTGCACGACCCCCCCCCCTTCATGGGAGCTAAGTTCCTGATATCGGAGGGCGTTAAGAATGCCCCTTCCAGGAATTTAAGCCTCTTGCAGAAGATTGCTGGATATTCGCAAAGCAGATGTTCCGCAGTTTCCGCGAAGTTCTCGCAGTAACGGCAACTATCACTCTCTGACTTGCCCAACTTTTTGAGGTGATACCTCAGAGGGCAGTGCCCAGTGAGTAGTCCCGTTCAAGTCTCTTTTGTCCAACTCGAGAAGCTGTTTAGCTTCCCTTGGCGATAGGCTCACTAGCTTTTTCGCTTGCTTTGTCCTGGCACTTATTTATCCCAGTGAGATTTCATTTCATCGGCTCCCAGCGTCGAAAATCTTTCTTTAGGTGGGTTTTGGAGAGTCCACAGAAAAATTCTAGGCTTGGCTGAGAAATGGTGTGTTTACCCCTTCTTTGGCAAGGCAATCTGCTTCCTCACTGCCTTTGATGCCCCTGTGACCTGGCACCCACATCAGGGTTACCTGATTGTTTACCGCCAGTTGTCTCAGGGTTTTTTTACAGTCTCAAGTCAGCTTAGACTCAAAAGTGTGTGCTGCTTGGCTATCTGATATTATAAAAATTTCTGCCCTTCGGGTGTCCCTTTCAAGGCATTCCTGGGCACAGATCTCTATAGCATGAACTTCTGCTTGGAAGATGGTTGGGGTCTTGCCAAGGGGTTTTGAGAGTCTGAAATTTGGCCCTGTAACGCCCACTCCAACCCCTTCATCTATCTTGGATCCATCTGTGTACCACACTGAGGCATCTGTTGCCAATTGAGATCCGTTCTGTGTGCAAACCTGGTGGTTGTTTATGACCACTTCAAACTTCACTTCGAAGTCGTACCTGATCGGCATGATATATGTCGGTTTAGACATGGCTTCGAAGGAGATTTGTTAGAAAATCTTTAGATGTCCGATCAGATCTCCTGCTTTCAAGTTTTTTGTCTGGCTAAGTCTGAAGGCACTATTTACTGCTTCTTTCATTATACATAGGTGCAATGGCGGAAGGTTTAGCATTGCCTCTAAGGCTGCAGTAGGGCACGTAGATATTGCCCCTGTGATTCCCAGACAGGCTAGCCGCTGCACTTTCTGCAGCTTGACTTTTGACTTTTGAATTTTTGGCCACTATACCAGTGAGGCGTAGGTGACCATAGATTTAATGATTGTTTGGTATGACGAATACATCATTTTTGGTTTCAGATCCCATGTCTTACCAAAGACTTTGCAGCATGTCCAACTTGCTGCTAAGGAAGTGGTTGATTTGGTTTTTGGTCTATTATAACTCCAAAATATTTCACCTCTTTGGAAACTGTTAGCTGGGTTCCATTCAGAGTTGGGGCTTTAAGTTCGTACTTTCGCCTCTTGGTGAATGGAACCAGCACTGTTTTGCTAGGATTGACGTTGAGTCCTTCCTTAGTGCACCAGCTTCTGATTGTGTTTAGGGTTGATTGCGTGCGGTCGGAGATTATACTCCGTCATGTTTGCCCTTAATGGTGACAATTAGATCATCCGATAAACTTACCTTCACCAACTTTTTATCGGGATGTGTACGAAATAAAAACAAAAATTTGGCTGGGATTATTTTGTACAAAGCAAGTGTTTTTGCTAACGTCAGTTCGGTAACCTTAAGGCATCAGGATTATTATTATTATATATACTTACCCAGTTGAATAATGTATCTTATGTAGTTTTGGAGGCGGCATGTTTCTTAGTTATTTATTCTTGGAGAATTCTGATTTCTATCAACTGTGATTTGATCTTCAGCAATTGAATATGGAGGAATAAAAATACCAGATGAGTTTCTAATTGCTGCTTTAGCCTCAGCAGTTCCAGAAATGAGTTCTTCAATTGGAATTTGACGTCTGAGTTTGGGACTTTCTCAAAAGAACACATTTTAATGAAGAAATTAATGACTCTGCGTCACACACATGTCAGAATTGAAGGTGAACGTCAAATGAATCAATAGTTAATAAACGAAGGCATAGGTGAAAAAAGCTTTATAGAGATGAATGTACGGTAAAGGTAAGTTTAACGGGCTCCGCTTTGAAAAAGAAAAATAGTGGTTAAACTTACATGGTTTTGTCTCCTGAACGCGAATCCGAAGAAAATTTGAGGAGGTCTCAATTACTTTTCGAGTTATGCTCTTCTGAATTTTCAAATGCATTGTTGGGGAAGATGTACACCCACAAACTTTTGAGGCCACACACAGAGATAGTTCATAAATCACTATTCGAGTCAGAATATTGATAATTAATTAAAGGTGAACTATAGGACTTCAACCAGAATTTAAAAGAAAGTGGTGGTATGGAGTTTTATCTCCTGAACGTGAGTCAGAAGATAATCGGAAAGGGTCCCAATACTCTTACAGTTATGCCTTTTGAGACTAGAAAATCGATCATTTTCAAACACGAATGTTTCAGTTTGTACTGAACATGTTACACATAAAGTCAATATGGGATAAAGATAAAACTTTAGCCTAAATTCCACCAAGACTTTATTTAATACAACCGCGATTTCGGTATTTTCAAATTTTACTGACTTCTGAGGAACTTTATTGCTGACTATTATGTACCCCTGCAAAGTTTATGTATTTGTGAAGCAGTGGCGAATGGCGAAACCTTCAAATCTACAATTTGTCATGATCATGGTGAAATCACAAGAAAAATAAGAACTGTGAAGTTTAGGATTGAGCATTCTGGCTTTTATGGGGGCTATTCCTATAGCCTGAATCATTGTGATTCAGAGCGAATCCAAAACTATACTCTGGTCTGTTGATAGCAAAAATAATAATAATAATAATAATAAAAACACAGGAAAACATGAAGATCCGCGATAAAACTTCTCGTTTATTTCAAGAGCATTCACGTATTGCGAATATCCCGCCAGCGGCTGATTGGGTGGAAACCTTCTGGAGAATTTCCGCAATCACTCATGATAGATACTCCAGCCCTAGCGCAGTTCGAAGCTATCTGCAGGAGGCTTCGTCAGCCTGAGCTCAATGAACTGCGCTATCCGATAACTCCGGAAGAAGTTCGACAGGCTCTCAAAGGCTCGAAGAACTTTGCTGCTTCAGGCCTTCATGGGCTAAATATAACACTATTGGTTGGAAAAAATTTCATGTAGTAAGAGATTTTAACTCATAGCTAAATGGAGAGCAGCATATTTCGGATTGGTTTGTCGAGGGGCAAACGGTGCTAATCCCCAAAAAAGGAGATTTGTCTGATCCCAAGAACTACAGACTGATAACATGCTTGAAGGCATGTTATAAGATGCTGTGTATGAACGGATACATGAGCAGAGAGGGTCAAAGAAGGGGGTCGCTGGTTGCAAGGAGAACCTGCTGATCGACAGATGCATCTCGCAGGACTCCGTGCAGTATAAGAGTAATCTTTCAATGGCCTGGATCGATTATCGTAAGGCATTTAATACAACATCGTATGAGCTCATCATGCCTTGCCATACCCGATCACATAGTGAGATGCATTGAACAACTGATGCTGCTCTGGAAGACTAGCTTCACCATAACTTTGTTCAAGTCAGAGTCCAAACAGAGCAGGTTATCTTTAGAAGAGACTTGTTTCAGAGAGACCCCCTCAACCCTCTTCGCTCATCTGCCTCTCTCTATTGCCATTGTCCGTTGCACTACGGAAATCCCGCGGATACAACTGCGGCACCCCCAGCAACCGGGGGCATGAGGTCACCCATCTGTTTTACATGGTTGACCTCAAACTATATACCTCCGGAAATAAGGATCTTCATCAGACCTTAAGGGTAGTGCAAGAGTACACGCAAGCTATCGGAATGGAGTTTGGGATCGGCAAATGTGCCACGGTTCATCTCAAAAGAGGACGATGCGTGGACGTTCAGCTCGTAGATGGAAGCATCCTACCATCATCTGGATGCCAGAGAGACATATACTTACCTAGGGGTGAAACAACGTCACTCCCAAGAGGTAACTTCTAACCGATTTGATCATCAGAACTGTCGGGTAAGAACAAAGTTGCAACAACTAATATGCTTGCCGTTCCGACTCTATACTTTACTTCTTTGGAGTGATTAAATGGAAGATCTGTGACAACTCCACGTGAAAACTCGCAAAATGGTGCATCTTCATATAGGAGCTTGCATTCGAAATCATCTGTTTCACGGTTATACTTCTCCAGACAATGAGGAGGCCGTGGACTTTTGAGCTTGGAGTGTCTACACAACAAAATGGTACTGAATGGAGCCTGTAAAGTCATCAGGAGTTCAGATCCCCTTTTCTGCTGAGTATGCGATCATGAAAAAGCAGGGTTTGGAGCATATCTCTTCAAGGCAGCAACCTGTGCAGCCGATGAACTTGGTCTCGTATTCGACACTGAACGGACGAACCCAAACTCTGTCACCGATTTGAAACCCGTTCAGCAAAAAGCCCACGTCAAAGTTGCGGAGAGTGCGGAGCTCCTACATAAGGATCTCAAAAACATTGAAGACCTTGGCTTATCCAGAAACCTGACCTTTGTATTTCTCCGGTCAAGTGGGCTGAATTGGAAACAAGGATTCATAATGGCCTGCCAGGATGGTGTCTTCAACCCCTTGTCCACCGTAGTCGCGTGATGGGTATAGAGTGCAGAGTGTCTGGGTGGATGAGGGACCATAGTCCTAGACTGGAGGGACCACAGACGTACTATATGTGCAATCAATAATGCTATACGGTGCCCCCGTTTGGAACAAGATAGTAAGGAAAAAGGGGGAGTTGATTAAGCGAACGAAAAGCCCGTCTCTATGATAACCGTACAGCGGCACTATATATGTTATAGCACTGTAGATCAGTAAACTGAAGTAGGGTCACTCGCCACCATATTTGTGTTGACATCCTCTCCTCGAATTTTGCGCAACCAAAATGAATCCGATATAGATTGCCATACGTGAGAGACCAAGTGAGACAGGACAACTCTCAGCTGACCCCTCTTAAAGGTACTGGATTTTCTTAAAAGCTATGACTCATACCGTCGCAGGAGGACAAATGTACGTTTCGGCAGTGAGTGGTATATTCAAGGTCATAGCTCTTAAGAAAATCCACTACCTCTACCCCACCGCATGCCAGAAAACATCAAAGGCGCCGACTGGGAGTGAATCTACTTAATTTTCACTTATCTACGGTGGTATAGCGAGTATTGTACCTATGAGCAGAAGAGAGGAGGATGTACGAGCGAAAAATGGAAACGAGAGAGCAAGGAGAGAAGAATTAAAGGGTCAAGACGATATTGGACTAGCAGAACAAATGGGTGCATTGACTTCTACGTTTCAGTGAATGAGCTGTGAATCCCGGACCTCAGAAGATAAATTAATTGTCTGTGGACACAGGCGGGAGGGGACACAGGTTACAGGACATGGATATTTCCGTGTCTACTTGAAGAGGTTCAAACATATCGAGAAGAATGTTTTCCTATATGTCGGCAAGACGGATAAGTTATTGTAGTGCCCTCGCTGGGTTGGAGAAAGGATGATCCTGAATAGCATCAGATTGAATCGCGTTGGACGGATAGAGTCGATGACTTGGTGATGAAGTGCATGTTGAGGAGCGGAACGTGATGAGAGAGTTCGTGTGGAATGTGCTGTGAAAAAATGAGGAAGAAGAACAAAGGCATGGATGCTATACATAAGGAAATCGAAATCAGCCTGAAGGTTATAACTTATACAAGTCTGATTATGAGAAACCAGGAGGGTTTTTATCAGTAAGGGTCCGACAGTACCGAACATAATCAACATATAAGCGTTCGGTGCTCAGGTTGGGTTTCCCTCCTAGCGTAATATATCGTTATATTTCCAGCCGAATGGTGCTCCAACCTCATCATTTTCTTCCCGTATATACGATAGTGGTTAAAAGAAATATTCTCGTACAGATGAATTGGCAAAAGAGGAGGAGCAACTGATTGGCCTCCGAGATCACCAAATGCAACTCATTTAGACTTCTACATCTGTGGACATCTCAAATCTTCAAATCTAATGAGATGAATTATAATCAATCAGTCAATTCTGTTTGACGTTTTCCGAAATGTTAGAAAGCAGTTCGATTATAGGCTTTAAGAACATAATGGACCACATTTTACACAGTTATCAGTGTACAACTAAAATGATCACCAAGACAAGAACTTGTTTTGTTTAAGGGTTGCAACAAACCAAAACCACATGATAAGTAATGTTTGAAATAAATTATAAATCAGAGTTTGATTGTAAAAATAATTCAACGAGCGTTTTTAAGGATGTCCCACTTGACATTACACTTCTCATTCAACATTTGAACCACGATGCTTGCAAATAGACTAGATACGGTGACATGCCGGTCAATTCCTATTGTTTTAAGATAGGCGTAGCTTTGAGTAGATCCCCTCTTTGCAATTTCTTTCTCGCAAATTTAAAGTTTTTTTTTGTAAAAGGAAAATAACCAATAAATAAAAAAATCACACGTGTAGAATGGATATAATCGCGTTTTTCAAGGGTTGGAACGGTGCCACCTATACTTTTCTAACCATTTCGTTTAGAAGGAGAATCAATCAAGCATCAAAAAAAAAGTTGACGTGTTCGAATTTTTAAATCTCTTTATGAAACATAAAAATACCTGAAGGGTGAAGATTTTTAAAGTTGAGACCCTACATATTGTGAGAATGTGATGCAATGGATTTTGGGAAATATAACCTATTCGGTTGGGAAAAACTGGATGTGAAGTCCTATACAAAAGTCTGCAATCGAACTGAAGCTCTGCTATTACAGGAATAGTTTCCTGGGTAAAAAAAAACAATTATCATGGGGAAGACAATAAGCCTCGGCAGACTTGGCTGCAGCGCTTCCGGAGTCTACGTAATAGACGGACCCTGTGGCAGTTTTCTCACGAACATCTTCTTGAGTACGAACTATTTTTTGGACTTCATTTTCGCGTATGCTGGATTTCTGTCCGTTCGCAGGGTCTAACTCTCGATGGTCTGAAAAAATTATAGAGAAATTGGCAGTCCCTCTTCATGTCCGTATAGTAGGTAGGAGATGGAGCAAACATCTGTTAGAAAACAATTACACACTTCTCTGGCTATAACTTGACGAAAACTAGACTACATCTAACAGGTACCCGTGTGCACCATGCCTTGGAAGGTCACTACAGCATGTACCAATTTTGTAGTGAACTTTCTCAAGAAGATAACCACTTAACTAGAGTAAAGCTGCGAGACTATATTACATCGTATTCGGGAAATAATGAAAAATTTGTTTCAAAACATCTCGTTTATAATAAGTTCACAATAGGCGAAATACGTCAACAAAGAACCCACACGAATTTATTTGAGTACCTCCGTGCTTTATTTCTACTAATTCAATTAGTTGGTTTATAATGAATCATGTATTTGAATTTCAACTGAATATTAGTGCCTCGATGGTGGAGGTTATAATATAAGAAATATCTCACCTGATAAACGTATAATTGAATTGTTAAAAAGCGTGGAACTAACTCACTCTTATCAGATTGTAGGTATTAAAAATCACACCTCAGAGTTTACAAAATTATTCGAACTACCACTGTATCATCAGTCGGCAAACACAGCTGGAGGGGACAATTTAACGTAGTATGCGCATTACTTGGCTGGATAGAATAGTGCATTAATATTTATGATAGGACCAAAAGTTTACACATGTTGAACTAACTCTACGACATAATAATTAAAGCATTGTTGATGTAGGGAAATTTTAGACAGGGACGTGGAAAAAACTAGTTCTAAGAGGTGATATAGGTATTATGTGGAGCGTGGAATAATTTCTCTGTTTTATGAACTAGAATAATATTTGGGGCGAAAATACAACAAAGAATATCTAACTAACAGATTACAATAAGCACGGGATGTTCATAACAGGACGGATCCTATATCTATAACCTTTATAACAGTTTATGCATGAAACTTAGGTCGACTTCAACAGCAGCAATAGAGGTAATTCTGGACCTCACTCCTCTCCATATCATGGTGAGGAGAACTGCTTGGGGAGCAAACCTCAGGTTGGCTAAAGTCGGACTCAAAGCGACAGCACACAACGTAAGGGGCTCAACCCTCACCGAAAGTGCACACCTTGCCGATCTCTAAACTGACGAAATTACCAGGAAATTTAGTTTCGAGAAGTTTTTTCGAACGGAATTAAATATACCAAGAGTGGATGGAGCATAGACTCCATTCGAGCACTGGGAAAGAAAAACCATAACATGGTACACGAACGGGTCCAAAACTCCCGACGGAACTGGAGCAGGAGTTTTTGGGCAAACTTCAACCGAGCAAGATCGAAGACACTGATTAACCTCAGCAAAACTAGTCTATAGACAATCACGGGATTTCTGACGGGGCACTGCAGACTCAAAGAACACCTAAGGAAGCTAGGCTTAGGGGAGGACAGCACCTTCAGATTCTGTGGAGAACATCCAGAAACACCACACCATATATTCATGGAGTGTTATGATGTAGATCACAAGAGATTGAACATACTGGGATTACACAAGCTGACTGTGGGGGAAATACCACGAATAGATTCCCTCAAAATCCTTAAATTCCTCAAGGAATTGAGGCTTGAGGGACTGCTGTAAACGAGAACACCTTGAAATAGCAGAAGAAGATGGGGCACAATAGATCTAATTAAGTCACAGCGCATCAGTCACCATCCATACCTACCATTACCATGCATTACCATAGTTTCGCGTGAATATATATGGTAGTGAGAATACACTTTGCTATAATTCTAGTAAATTATTTAAAACGCAATATCACTGATTTATTTCACTATAACTATTTCGATTTATTTTCTCTGCCTGCCATCTGATGCTGATGAGCGTCTTATATATCGGCAAGTAGAACCACCATTCTCGAACAGCCGCGACTCTACGGTGACTCGTTCAAATGGCTCTCGTGTATTCCAGAAATTCTTGGAACGATGATTCATATAATGGTTGTACCTTCAACCAGCAGAGTTGAGATCATGCGTTGTTTACAAGCCGAGGTGAATCAGGCGGTCAGGTCTGGCCTCAAAATCGTTACAATATCAAGATCCTCAACAGAAAAGAATATGCTTATGTCTGTCTTTTCATTTCCCAGTTCATATGAAGAGGAAAACCTTGTAATGCTTATTGAATATATTGAGAGCAAAGAAAATAAGTTAGAACTCTATTTTTGAAATTTTGACCTAAATAAAAGATTCGACGCTTTGCTATCAGGCCCCGTTTTAAAGTGTTTACCGCTTTGATCAGCACATATTTTGCAGCTCTTTAACACAATTATATGCTTGCTATTTTTTTATAAAGTAATGTAAACAATGCGGAACGGGATGAAGCACCGTTTTTGGGCCCGCTCACGCTAGGGAAAATAATTTTTCTACGACCTGACCTTACACAGTTTCTCGCACGCATTTCAGATTAAGATTAAAATATGTTAATTTTACATTATTATATGTACAATTAATTGATTTTATCTGTATATATTACTATTCAAACTTTTATGCAACAGGCATTTTTCTAGTGTCAATTTTATGTTGAACCATCTTTGCTCTCTATCGCCTCTGCCTACATTAACTCTGGTATCGAAGATGTCCTGAACCTGCCTGACTAATTACCTTCGTTTGGGATGCTGTACTGTCCTTGGATGGCAACCAACTTTTTCAATTCTGCTGGAAAGTTTCTGGCTTGGCTAACAGTGCCGTGTACATTTCTAATCACAGAGGACCATAAATTAACAATTATTACCCTCACCGGCACAAATTTATCGACATGAACAAGTGCAATTCCTCGTTTAATTTACTCATCATGAAGCTTGGCCTCGAACATTTCCACGTTTCTATTGCTCTCACCCCTATCCAAAGCTTCCAAAATGGTTTCAGTTTACTCGTAGTGCGCTCACTGTCTTTGAAATTCAGCTAGAACCTTCTGGAAATCATGATGTCCATTTTAATAATTGCGGTAGTGTTTCACTATAGTGCTGCCTAGAATCAGTTCGATTGGTGGCATGGCCATACCGTAGTTCTAGATGTTTGATCAGATATGTTCTTGGGCGGTGGGGGTTTGTGAAATATTTTGTTGCTTCTTCTCGTAATACCAGCGTCAGTGCTACAGCTTTTCCCCTGCATTCCATCCGTTTGCTTCAGCCGCAACTTCAAATTGTCGGCGGTATTTTGCCATGAGGGTTTTCCATCGAACTGAGGCAGCTTCCATGAAAGCTTTCCTGGTTCAGAACTTCCTCCAAGTCCAAATTCAGATCCAGCATTGAATTTCTGTTGGAAATTTCTGGGGTAAGCACAGAATCCATTCACTTTTGTAACTCACTGATTTTTCCTTCATTTTGTCGATTTTTGTCTCGAAGTCGTTGATTCTTTAACTTATAGTTTTCTTCATTCTATCCATTTCTGCCCCGAGACAGAGACAGCGAGATTATTCAAAACACATGCATGCGGTCAGGTCCTGCTCCAGAACTGCTACATTATGAAAGCTCATTTGGTTGAGAAAAGTGACTATTTATTTTAGATATCATGCACGGCCTTTCATGTCAACATCGTCAATGGAGACGCATATGAGTATGAAGGCTCATATGGACAGACGAGAAATAATAATAATACTAATAATACTCCCTCATAAACACTCGTTGAGTGTGTATATACTGAAACTTCCTTGATATTTTCTAACCTCGGTTATCATTTCACACAAAAACATAGTGTACACTATTATTGTCCTCTAAATTTCAGCAGTGATTTCTATCACTTTTATTTTGTATTTTGAAATCATCTTTCATGTCGAGTCTGTTTTGAAAAAAGATTTCTTGTTGATTTCATCTGACAGGACTTGGTTGTCAATATTTGGAATGAATGAATCTAAAATGATGAACCTTCAACAGTTTTGCCGATGATTACACATATATATTTGTTAAATATATACAGGCCGTTTCTTTTGTCATGTGTTAACATTGCTATATTCTAAACCGTAATAGATACAAAGGCGATTAAATGGGAAAAAATTTAACTATTGTGGTGAACAGTACATTGGTCAGAGAAAATCTACGGGGACTCTCGCCCTTCCCGACTTATACAGGGAAAACTGAAAATGCTGTTTTCGTTTTTTTACGAATAGAATGGTTATTTCAGAAAATATAAAAAAATTAAAGGGGAAAGTTTTATTGTATTCAAAATGTACTAGAACTACGTAATGATACATTTTTAATTAAACGTTTCGTGTCAACACGGCCACCATCAACTATATTTTTCAAATACGGCCCTATCTATTTCATCACAAATATTGATAAAGCGATGAAATCACAATTCAGTGGTATATCACACTTGACATTTTTATAGCGTTTCATATAAAATAACTGGCATCATCAGTAAAAAACCGAAAACAGCATTTTCAGTTTTTCCTGTATAAGTTGGGAAGGGCGAGAATCCCCGTAAATTTTCTATAACCAATTTACTGCTCACCACAATAGTAAAATTTTTTCCCATTTAATTGTCTTTGTATCTATTACGGTTTAGAATATAGCAATGTTACCACATGATAAAAGAAACGGCCTATATATCCGTTTAATAGGTTAAGTGCCACATGAGGCCAACACGGAATCACACAAAAAACTGGTAAATGGGCCACATGTTTTTTTTTGGGGGAGAGGGGAGGTGGAGGAAATCTTTTATAGAGAAATATTGAGTCTCCAAACTCAATGAATACTGTGAGACTCTCCTTATTAGGCATACTTACTAAAACCTCCACCTCTGTGTAGGTCCGGTCGGCTATTGCCTCCGGTGACACTTAGGCTTATTAGCCCATTGTATCTTACCTATCGATGCCTTAATTCGCAAACCCGCCAACTCCACGTTTTATCAATGGAGCCAGCAGGTCCGCGAACCAAGGCACCGCTATGTTTCAATGTCACAGTACCCAGTCCAATACCTTTGTGCCTTGTACGATTTACTACAGGTTTCGTATTCGGAGCTGTATAGTTCTGGGTCACCAGATGGCTGCCCGAAAATTGCCTGTCTTTTGCGGTCTAGAGCTTCGCAAAAGCACAGTATGTGTTTCACGGTTTCTGGATCCTTACCGCATAGTCTGCAGGTCAGGTCTCCATCGTATTTGTCCCATTTTTTTTGAGGTGCTCCTTCACTGGTGCATGTCCAGTCAGGAGTCCCGTAACGGCTCTCAACTGGCTCCTGTTCATCGTTAACAGATCTGCCGTTCTTTTGTTACACGGTCCTTTGATGTATTCTTTCCCGTGTTTGTTGGGACATTGTCGCAGTAGTTTTTGTGCTTATCCCTAATCCAGTCTTTTACAGACGTTCTTATTGTATACACTTCGGTACCCCTAGCCTCTGCCCTTGATTTGGGAGCATTTCCGATCCTCTTCGTGCGAGTTCGTCTGGTCTCTCATTGCCTGCAATTCCCTGATGACCTGGGGCCCATATCAGTTTGACTTCATTCCCGTCTGACAGAGTTTTCAGTTCTTCTTTGCAGTCCCATACCAGTTTGGACGTTACTGCCTTGCTACGCGAGGCCTTCAGTGCCGCTTGACTGTCTGATAGGATGTTGATATGCGCATTTTCAACGTTTCTCCTATTATTTTCCTTCGCGCATTGAAGGATAGCGTACACTTGTGCTTGAAAGACAGAGGTATGGATGCCCAGTGAGTAGCTGATGCCAATACTCGGATTCTTGGAGAACACTCATGAGCCCGCTCCATTCTTCAGTCTTGGATCCATCTGTGTGTAGATTTTCCCCTGTAGAATGTCCTTGAGCTGTGAGCCGTTCCATTCAGGTCTGTTTGGCACCAACACTCTTAACTGGTTGTAGAAGGAATACCGTTTTAGAATGTGGTCCGTTCTCGTTCCTAGCGCGTCCCCGGTCACAATTCTAACGATTCTCATGTGTCCCGTTCCAACGTTGGGGTTGGGTGCGATCTGCAGTCTGGAGGTACCAAGCCTTGCCTCGCCTTGAACCACAAAGTGGAGAAGTGGCAGTCCCAGGAGTGTCTCCATCGCTGCAGTTGGTGTTGATTTGATGGTCCCTGTGATTCCAAGACAAGCAAGTCGTTGCACCTTGCTTAGTCTCGTTGCGGCTCCTCTTTGATGTTGTGTCTTGGGTCACCACACCAAAGAAGCATATGTACTATGGAGGGCATGAGCACCGTGCTATATAACCAGTGCAGAATATGTGGTTTTAATCCCCATTTTTTTACAAAAGTGCTTCTGGTTATCACTAGTGAATTCAACGCTTTTTTGGTTATTTTTTCGATTTGTTGGTTCCAGGTCAGCTTATTGGAGTCTAGTATAGTACTCCAAGATACTCATAAAATATGGTGTAACTCCACAATGGCTTCTCGTATCCATTTAAAATACACGGAAGCGTTTAAGGCTAGGCCAGATGATCTAGAAAACGTACTTATTGGCCTGTGCTTCTGAGAGTCCAAGCCAGACTCATATGGCTCCATATTATTGGGTAATTCAAATTATAATAAATTCAAGTTTTATTTTTGCCAGAAAATGTTGTTCTTTCTCGTACGACTGCATTATTGTACCTCGCTAATATGCATAAAGAATAAATCCGTCACTTTCGCGCAGCGAACATGAATTATCAAGTCAGTCGAGACGCCACGTTGGACTCACACTGGCAATCATCTGATGAAAGTTTTGCTGGTGGCCTTGAAACTCCAACCTGGACTCACATTAAAAAATACATTTTTTGGTCTGAAAATCGGACATAAGGATGTAAAACATTAATCTGGAGTTAAGAAAAAACATACAAAGGCAATTTGATGAAAAAGATATCGGCCAATAGGGACGTAAAATTTTTAAACATTGCGGCACTTAACCTATTAAGGACCATTCCCCCTACTAATTTCAACTGGTATATCGCAACGAAATTTGGAGGGCTTGTATGGGAGATAAAAACCTAATTTTTTTATGAAAAAATTACAGCTAAGAGTTTCAAAATGACGGCTGAGCGCCATCTTCAATTATTTTTTTAATAAAAGAGTTAATTACCAAATGAGGATTTAAGTATAATGCTCCTAGCTCCTAACTTTCGATCGTTTACATGACCTTTGAGGTAATAAATAGCAGTGCGACATAATGATAATAATACTCCCTCATAAACACTCATACAGTATACAAAAATGCATAGTCTGTGCAGGTACAGGACGATTATTAATATTATTTACCGTGGCGCTTCGGGGAGACTTACTGATGTTTGGTGGTGATTTCACTTTTCATCTGTAGGAAAACCTACAGTTCCAACCCCGGGTAGTCAGTGCGCACTCCTAGCTAGCACCTGATATGTTAGTATTGTTGCTGGGTAGGGCATTTTTTTCTCTAGATTTTGAATAGCGGCTATTTTCTTGCAATTTTCCCGTCGGACATAAATAACCCAAAATCACAAGAGAGGTTGAATAACTTGCGTTTATTTGGGGTCAAATTTCTTGAAAACGATCGGCGGATTTCCCTCATATTACTGAGCTTTATTGTCAGTTCAATTGGGAATCCCTGAGACAATTACTAAAGTATATCTTCAGCGCCATCTCTAGGTTCCAGAAAATACCTAATAGAGATTTCTAATGCCTTTGGACGCCCTAATAAAAAGAGACGAAAGTTCTTAATTTTTCCGCCCTTGTTGCCAGGGAATGTACTCTGTGATTGGTTACTATAAGGTCAGGGAGTATAAATGTCATTTTCAACTGATGTAGCTGTCATGTCATTCAAACTCCCCGCCATTATGGTAACCAATCACAGAGCGCGCTCCTGGCAACAAGGATGGAAAAATTAAGAACTTTCGTCTCTTTTTATTTGGGTATCCAAAGCCATTAGAAATCTCTATTTCAACGGTCGTAGGAGGCAGTAGTTATCTTTCTTCTGTTGGATACTTGCCGAAAATAATACCAATTGTATAGTTTTTTTTGCAACAGAGTGAATTACGTAATCCATTTTTTATAACTAGATTAATGAAGTAGTGTCGTCCCCTCTTCATGAATTAATTAATTTTATGTAGATATGATGTATTATAAATTATTATTATTACTTGTATTCAATATTTTGTTTGGATTCTGATATAACCAAGATTTTTTCATGAATTCTCTCTTTCTGGATAGAGTTGAACATATTCCAAATTATAATACTTAAATAATGTAAATAGGGATGCTATTGGAACACACAAATTATGATACATTGGTATCTTCGAAATAAACATCACATTTATTATATTTGAAAAAGCTATAAATATATACATTAGTTGTAAACTACAACGAAACTACAATTAGACATAATTACATAAAAATGTTTTCTAATATAATAATAAATAAAACCGTTTATGTACAATACAATCAGTTGATGGTAAAGCTAAATTAAAATATATATTGATATTACTTTCACTGACTATAGTGCTGGCCCAGCGTCTTCATCAAAACTTGTGAAGTGATCATTTTTTTCCTCTATCCTATGCATGTTTTCCAAAGAAGCTGCCATCATTCTCAAATTATCAACTCCAGTCAATAATTGCCTGTAAAGATAATAACTATAGTCGATATCCTTCAAAAAGAGATGTAACAATTTAAATCATAGGTTCAATATAACATTTTTTCCAATATTAAACAATGATAGAACAGACAACTGAAAATAGTTCACAAAGTGTTTTAAAAATTACGATATATCGCCCAAAAGAAAATAGTTCAAATATGTATAACAATTCAGTGGTCATGATGGTAGAGCGCTAGTCTATCAAAAAGGAGGGAAGTGGGTTCGATTCCCAGCATGGTCACTGGTCTCGTGCTAGGAATCGCACGTTAAAAGGTAAGATCTCGTTAATCCTTAGCTCGCACAAGTTTCGACTTCTGAGGGCTGTCGTTCGTAGGGGGGAGGCAGCTGGTTAACGGAAAAAACAATTTAAAATTAAAACGGTATATTCAGTGTTTCTCAATTCAAAAAAAAGAAAATACCCAAAAACACCAATACTACGTTAATTTCACTCGACGCGCGTTTTGACAACAAAGTTTGCATCTTCAGGGGCTCCAAGCTTCGAAATTACAAAAACCAGCTTTAATTCGATGTCTACAGAAAAAGCACGAGTACACTCGGATAAATAATAATAATAATAATAATAATAATAATTTTTGTAGGAGCCTTTCTGACATTGACAATGTTACATTGAAAGTTCAGCTGTGTATACCAGAGTTTACACGCTGTTCTTCCACTTAACCCTAATACATAGTAGTAGTTTCAGTATGATCTGTATATTTTTCAATATCTATTTCTATTAATGTACAGTATGATTTGTTTAATTACAATATATATATATATAAATATGATTACGGAACAAGTGAACATTTAAATGTCATGAGTTACATTTTCAGGTGTTCAATAAAATATTTTTCAGTTCTTTTTGGAACCGGGAGACTGACACTTTTTTGAGATGCGGTTGCAGCGAGTCATAAATTTTTACGATACTGCAAGAGAAGGAGCGTTCATAAACTTTCGTATTATGTGAGGGCTGTGACAGGTTACCCTTGAATCTGATGTTCAGATTGTGCACATGTGTGCGATATTTGATTTTTCTGTATAAGTATGGAGGATTTTTATTCAAAATGATTTTATGATACATGATAGCACAATGGAAAAAACGTCTGTTTTTCATATTGATCCATTTGGCGGTTCTTAATTTATGACTGATGGGATTTCTTTTTCGTATGCCATATATTAAACGCAGACAGTAGTTTTGAATCTTTTGTATTTTATCAACTCTAGCAACCGTCAAGCAGCTGTCATATACAGTATCAGCATAGTTGAACACTGACAAAATTAGTGAGTCACAAAGATATTTTTTCAGTTCGGTGTTCAACAAGTGCCTAGAGCTGTATAGAGACTTTAGACGAATTATTGATTTTTGTATGCATTTTCTGACATGCGTCTCGAATCTCAAATTTGTGTTTAGAGTCAAACCTAAAAATTTTTCCCTGAGATCTCCCACCATTGCACACAGCAAAAAATGTCGGGATTTAATTTCTTGGTGAATCAACTCTTGTCACTCTCACTCAACAAGGAAATATTCATTACTGGAAAATAGTTATTAGGCAGATGATTGAGCTGAACGGTTATTCTGTGGACTTGGTGGAGAAACTGATAAGGAAACAGATATCAAGAAAATCTTTGTAACTCGTCAATTTTTCAAAGAGAAGAAAACCCTCCCAAATATCCCGTTATCCCACACAAACCTCAAGTTCATTAGGGTTTCGAAAGCATTTTCAAAACCCTCAATATGAAGGTAGTAGTACATAAAATACCTTATCAACTAAAACAGATCCTGGTTACTCCCAAAGATGGAACAGAAGAAAAAAATAAGTCGATGATTTATGAAATCAGCTGCAAGGACTGCAAGAAGTATTTATGTGGCTCAAACTAGAAGGGCCACAAAAGTACGATTCAAAGAGCATTTTTCTCAATCCAAATTTCCGATACCAGAAAAATGAAGTGTGGTTCAACATGCTTTGGATCACGACCACCGATTTGATGATGAGTTTGAAATTAATTAGACATGTTCGTGACCATATATTCCTTGATGCATTCGCGAGTCTATAAATTGCAAAAAAATATGAACGGGAATAAAAGCCCAGTTCCATACAATAAAGGTTTCTTCTTTTCTTAAAGAACTCATTCATTCATTATTTATACATTTTCAAGAATGTATGTAATCAAATTAAAATTAAGTGGGTAGAAGAGAGATCAATAGCAGGTTAATTCTAAAATGAAGGTGAATAAGTAAATAATTCATCATTTTCTCTTCATCAGAAACTTGATACATCCTGATAAGTTGTGATTTCAGAAGAGAGTACGATTGAATTGTGAAAATAGGTTTGAATTTTTCTGCGATGGAACAATCCAATATCAAAAGTACTTTATTAAACTTGATTTTTTCACCAATTATCACTTATTTCGAAAATAGATTCAACTGCGCGAAACCATAGTTCTGGCTCATGTCTCCAAGAGAGAGACAAAGAAGTCTATTTGGCATGTTCGATTTCTCTTTCACTTTTAGGGTACGGTCAGAATTTTTTGTCTCTGAAAAATTCTGATTTCTATAGTCGAGATTTTGGATCTGGAGGTTCCATTGAGGGCTTCATGTAGTTTTCCAAACTTTTTGTTAATGTCGGCAAACATCTGCATCATTTGCATACACATGTATTTCAGATCAGTTATTTTCTCCTCCAAATTTTTATTGATTCTGTTTTGGTTGTCTCACCACTCTTCGTGAAGGCTTCTATTTCATCGAAAATTTCAGAAAAATCGAAAACTTTTCTATATTTCTGCCTCAAGTATCAATTTCAAATCACCCACGGTTCCATGAATGCACACTGGGGCAATTTTATCACATTGGGGTCACCAATTGTAGTTATACCACTTCAACAATGAACTGACATTCCAAGGTATCAAAACACATGCTGGGTTTGGAATTATAGAAGGTGCCACAGTATTATTAATAGGATTAGAATATCGTAAGCAGTTTAGTGAGCTTTGAGCTCCTGAAGATGTCAACTTTGTTGACGAAACGTGCGTCGAGTGAAATTGACGAAGTTTTGATGTTTTGGGTAGTTTCTATTTCTTGAATTACATTCACATAAAAGGTTCCAAATGTTCATTTATTCAGTGTTTTTCAACCATGTCAATCAATTGATAAAGTGAAGAATTAAAAATACTTAAAAAGTCTGTGAATAAATAATATAATGACATGAATTTAACACCTTGACTGAGTGAATAATAGTAAATAAAAAGTGTATTATGTATTACACACCTTAGAGAATGTTCAGCAGTACTAGCAGCAGTTCTCAGTTCTTGAGCTAATCTGTGTGAGTGCAATTCGTTAGAGGGGTTATAATACCCCTGTCCTCCTGCAGCCTCATCCCCTCTCAAAGTCCGGTTTTCAACTTTCAATAAATTCAGTTGACTCTGAAACAAAGGCGTTAATCGAAAACAGTAACCTCAGAAGCACCATTACTGCCAAATTATTTGTTTCATTTAGAAATTATACTTATGTCTAGTTTGCCTGTCAACTACAAGAATCTACGAAGCTCTGGAAGGGGTAATCCTTAATGAAAAAAATTTATTCTGACTTGGAACTTGGACAGGAGTAGTAATCTATCAGTTATTTGCATCATGTCACTATGAGGAAATCCTTGAAAAGGGTAATTCAATATTTCCCAGAATTACTCGTTTTTGAACGATTTCTTTTCATAAACCAATAGTTCTTTATAGTAATTTGCTTCATCAAAAGAAGACGATTATCCATTTGTGAAGACTCAACACCCCAATGCATTTAGCAATATGATTAGCACCAGCAATCAATGAATAAATAAGTAAAGAACTTATCAAGAAGTTTAAAAAAAAAAACATTTTTATAACAAAGGCTAACTTTAAATAATCCAACTATCAAATTTTTTCTCACATACAAGCTTATATAATTATTGCTTTTATGAAGTTCTAAAAATCTGTCACTCGCGTAGTTATAATTCACTATTACTTACCGTCAAAGATTTTATTTCTTGTTTTAGCTTCGTTACTGTATTTTCTGCAGAACTTGCTCTTCTCTAAAAATATAATATAGTATTAGTTTCTAAACTTTAAAGAAGTCAATAAAAATGTACATACATTACTCTTTTCCAAATTGCCTTCCACTTGTCCGAGAGCCTTGGCAAGATTTTGAGTATATTCATGTTCCTTATTTCTAGCTATTTCTAATTCCCTACTCAAACAATCACACAATCGATTTTTCTCAGCCAACTGCCTTTTTGTGATGTCAAGTTCATGTCTAAGTCTTTCAAATTCACCCTCTGGGCTGTGAGGGACAGATACAGTTTCACATTTTTGTGTACAAACCGCACTGTCAGCAAGAAAGTCTGGCAAACTTTTTGAATTCCCGACCTATAGAAGAATATCTTTATTTGAATATATTATACACACTTGCGTATTAATAGCACGTTAAAAAAAAATTATATATAGTTCAAATAGGAATACATCACAAACAATGTACGTAGTAATCAAGTGATTACATATAAAAACAATTGTTTAGTGAGCATTAAGAATAGTGGCCCCGAAACAGAACCCTGGGGGATTCTACTTCTCTGAAGTTGGACAAACCATTTTTTTCAAAGGACTGCTTGGAATCGATTTGGTAAACAGGATAAAATGAGGTTTAGAGTAACACCCTGATTCCATAGAAATTAGAGTTTTTCAATGAGAATATTGTGAGAAACACAATCAAAAGTCTGGATCAGTCTCTCCACAACATATGTTACTGCACCGATGGTGGAACGATTTGACCTAAAGCCAAATTGTGAAGTATTAAAAAAGAATTTGTCTTCAAAGTACCTTGTTAGTCTACATTCTATGATTATTTCAATTATCTTGGAGAGGATGCAGATGATTGATATTGGGCTGTAATTTCCAGTTTCGTTTTTATAACCTTTTTTAAACATGGGTTAATTTTATTTTAGAAAATTTAATGCTATCCGGGATTATTCCTGTCAAGATTAGATTGATCACGTTGGTTAAAGGTTCAGTGATATAGTCACTTAGGTACTGCTTTTATTATTTTTCTATTGCAGCCACATTAGGTTGAGTTTTCTTTTCTTTGTCTGTTGCTTTCAATAGAAATATATTTTTTATCAGATCAAAGAAAAAAGTAATTATAAAGGAAGCTAGAAAGTTGACATCTGTGTTGGATTTGAATACTTCTCAGTTTAATTGTGATAGTTTTTCCTTGATAATATCTATTCTCTTATTTGAAATTTTTAAGTATATTTAACTATTTCTGTGGGTTTAATATCAATTACTATAATATAATGACCTATATGATTTGATAGACAAGATTCAGTACACCTTATTTGCAAGTAGTTGGGTACAAGTTTGTGATGATGTTGTCACAACTGGATTTCTCCAAAGATATTCTAGTCAAATTATCTATAGTTACAGAGAGACCATAAGAACCCACCAAACATAAAAATCGCAGAGTAACAAAGAATTGCCTTTAAAATCGATATCAAAATCATCTGATAACATGAGTTTCTTATATTTTAAATATTTATCAAGGATAGTTTCTAAATTAAGAGTAGACTTTCAATGGTAGTAGTTTGAAACAGATACTGTCATTTATTAGTATAAACATAAGACCAATGATTTATACAAACAATCATCAACAAGATATTTTTGTCTTTTTTATCTAATTCTTGTTTGGAATCTCCTCAATCTACAACTAAGTGTTGCACATTTCACACAAAATACCCTAAATGCTAGGAATTTAACGAAGTTAGTTCAGCCGGGAGATTTATCTTGATACCAATTAATCTTTGTGAAATATATCTTGAAGAAATGTAGCTGAATGACAATGAGTATTATAGCTAGAGAATATCTTTAGGTTCATTCTTTTTCATGGAAGTGTAACAGAAATAAACATTCAAAAAAAGAGGTGTAAATTACACTACACTACAGGACCTATTATCTTTTAGAGATGATGATCTCTCTGAAATTCCTAATCAACTATTACAATCTTCCTAAATGAGAAGCTGATAACAAAAATTTGGTTACCTCACCAACTGACAGTCCATTTCTTGAACCGCTAACAGATGTATTAACAACAGGTAAATCTAATGGAAAAGCATCTGGTGGTCTTATTGGCAAGTCCAATGGCACAGGCCTGCTTGTACTTTCAGAACTGTCTCTGACAACATCCTCATAACTATTCCTATTTTCTCTGCTAGGAGTGAAGTCTGGCAAGTTATCGATTTCAAGATTATATTTACTGTTAGCGTGATTGCCCAAGTAACACTGTTCAATGACTAGATGGTCTTGAACAAAATCAGGAAGAGCAGATGAAAATTCAGGGGCTAGTCGATTCTGCTTTGTTTCAGTAATATGGTTACTGAAGTCTGAAGAATTTGATCGATTTTCAGAATAAACTTTTGGCCTGGCTCCTTTATTCTGGTAGCTACTGCCAGAGTCACTGCGTAAAAAATGTTTGAATGAAAAGGGATTGTCCTCTCGTTTTTGACTCTCAGGAACACTTGAAGTAGACCCTAAAAAAATAACCAAGAAGCATAAAAAACATGTGATAACACGAATATTTAAATAAATTTTCGCGTGTTCCTCAGAAATTGTATAGTGACATTCATATATCCACCAATATTCAAGAAAGATCGGATATATCCATTGGATATTTTCATGGGTGAGTATTTTTGAAAGATTTCTTGTTTCAAAAAACTGGTCCTTTATGTATAACGGCACAAGAGTTCTATTTAAAATATATGTATTAGGAAATTAATTCTAGAAATACAAGATATATATTATATATAGGATTCCTCACCAGAAGGGCCAGCTTTCTGTTTACCTGGTCGATTTGATTCCCTATTGTGCGAAGAATCGTCACCCAAATCTAATTGCAGAGTCGACGATGGTTCCGGTTCAGAATCATTATCTTCTTGATTATTACCAAATGAATTTGGTGAATCATCTTCTGCCATTCTATATATCTTACAAAAAAAAAATCACATACAAAATTCACAAATAAATTAACGGACCAACTACGACGAAAACCCAACCTCAATCTACTACAATCCAAAATACAAAATTTTTGACGTTGACACTGTTGACAGACTGCTGGAAACGTCTACTTCTTCTGAAAAAAAAGTAAATTTGTTGGCGACTAGGGGCTTTAGACAGTGTTAGGGCCACGGGACTATGGTATTCGCGAAATGCTTCCCCCCATATGTTTCCTTCGATCCTTCACAACCAATATCAGGAAACGAAATATGATATATATGTTATTATATAGCTACTTGAGAGAATGAAAAGGCAATGCTAGATATTTATTCTTTGGCATTTTAACATTTGACAGCTCATCGCTTTGCCAATCAATCTTGTTTATGTGCTGTTAACTGATTTCGTTAATGTTTAATTTTTATAGAAAGGTGAGTCTAATTATTGGTTTCTGTTGAATGTTCGTCATTTTCTCCATCTCTAATAAAAAAATGAGTGGATATAGGTATATTTTTATTTTTCAGAGAGGCCGGAAATAAATACACAAGTTCAAAGGTGGAGAGAATTGGAAAGATAACTAGGATTTTAAAAAGTTTCTGGACAACGAATTGGCTCACTGATGTTCTTGGTTGGGACTACGCCAATACCAAAGTATAGGAGATCTCACCTCAGAGTTGTAGAAGGTGCGTACACACACTTCAATTAATTTCTGCAATACACTTTTATTGCCAATGCAAACCAAAACTTGTTTCTTTCAGGTGTTGTGATGAGGGAGCATATCATGTTACACAATGCTAGGGAGGTTCAAAGATGAACTGCGTTAGAATGATTTCACCGTACCAAACAATGAAGGTTGAACGAGTTGAAGGTTAAATGAATGAATGAATGAATGAATGTGTTCATTAACCCCTTTTTAAAGTCGTTATAGAGTGTTTTTTGTTTATATGGAAATATTTTAAAAGACGTTAAAATTTTTTATTTATGGTCCAGTAAGACTGAATTACTTTTTGACATAGTTTTCAAGAAAAAATAATTTTTAGTTTTTATGAAGTGTTTTTTTGTGGAATGTTCAATAATCGTTTTTCGATCATTGTGTTCGTTCTTATGGCTAGATTATATATTTATTCCAACAAGATTCGTTTTTTATTTACTTTTCAGAATATTTCATTGGTGAGACAAGTGCTCATTTATTTCATATATCTTTTGGAAATCTTCTGTTGGTGATGATACCAGAAATGGGCACTAATTTCACCAATGAAAGAAAGCATTCAATGAAAAAGTATGCATAGCGAATGACTATTCTTGGTACCTCCCATCAGCATGTAAACGAGTAGGATGTACCCTGGATTTACAAAAAGCTGAATCTCAGCGATCTCACTTCATGATATACAGGAGACCTCTATCCGATTTTAGCATTAGTATGACAATTTCACTGATCGGCGAGGTCTCTGGTCCATCTATGGGATTTTAAATAGATGACGTACTTGGTACATGCATGAGACGTAAAAATGTTAGCAGAGAATAATGACCATGAGAAGTTTTGTATCCAATTTTACATGTAGAATATGGATACATCTGTAGTATGTACTCAAGGTTACATCTCGGACCCAACATCAAATCCTAAGTACATCGCATATAGATGTAAAATGAGTAAATCTGTAGTACGGATACGAGGTTACATCTCATATACATCGATTTTGTTAACAGGGAATGTATCATCCATTGTTTTTTACACAATATTTTTCAATCAGAAATGGTTATTCAAGAAGTGGCAATAAATGAATATGTCTGTTGAACTCATATCAATTCCGACATCTTCAACAATTTTTCAAGTTTGAATGAGAATCAAATCGAACACGATATTGTCTTTTGATTTTTTTGGACTTGAATTCGAGCGTGACCTAGAAAAAATTACAAAATGAATAATATAAGAAGAAGATTTCATAAGTCATAAGTCATAAGTGACATAAGACATAAGTCGTAAGGTAGAAGAAGCTAGGTTAGTTTTTTCTAGTTAAAAATTAAATTTATTTTTCAAATAAATTGCAGGTTTTGCATCCTATGGTTGAGAAATTCACAAGAATAAAATAATGTCAGACCGCATGCCAAAAACTGATTTGAGTAAATTGAACCCAAGGGAATTGCATTTCGTCCAGAAGGTTGAAAGACAAAATATAGAACGAGTTCAAAAACTGAAGATAGTACGAAGGAAAAATCTGATAACTGGTGTATTATTAGGACTTGGCGTTTTTGGTATTTATGGTTACTCAATGTATGCTGTCAGACAAGAAACTTTTCTTGACGATTTTGAAGAACCAGCTAAAACCAAACTATAATGGCAGTCCCTTCACCTCATATTCGTTTACCCCCTTTACCTTCAGTTAGAGACTTAGTTAAGTTGTATAGGATTAGGGCTCTACGGAAATTGTCTCAGAATTTTTTGATGGATGAGCGTATAACTGATAAAATAGTTAAATCTGCTGGGCGAATCAGAAATCATTATGTATGTGAAATTGGTCCGGGACCAGGAGGAATAACGAGGTCTATAATCAAACAGTCTCCTCATAAGTTGATTGTTGTTGAAAAAGATCCCAGGTTCCTGCCTACCTTAGAGATGTTGCAAGAAGCTTGTAAACCTCACACAAAAATGGATATAGAAATTGGAGACATAAAATCATACAACTTGGAAGTCGGTTTTGCAGGTGCTCCTAAATTCAGTTGGTTTGAAGCTTCTCCACCAGTCCATTTGATAGGTATACTGTTTCTCATAATCCAACCATTGTATTTTCAAGTTTATAATTTGTTCTTGATTTTCCTTGATGATTTAAGATTTTGTTGTTTTAGGAAATTTACCCTTCAGTGTTTCCACGAATTTGATCATCAGGTATTTACAGTCTATCTCTGAGAAGAACTCTGCTTGGAGTTTTGGACGAACTTCGATGACCTTAACATTTCAAAAAGAAGTAGGAGAGAGAATGATAGCTCCTATAATGCACGAACAGAGATGTAGGTTGTCTGTTATCTGTCAGCTCTGGTGTGATGTCAACTATAAGTTTACAATCCCAGGTAGGGCATTTGTGCCTAAACCTGATGTAGACGTAGCTGTTGTAACATTTGTTCCCAAGAAATACCCACTGGTTGATTTACCTTTCAAAATGGTAGAAAAAGTTCTCAGAAATATATTCAATATGAGGCAGAAGTACTGTATTCGAGGAACTGAGAGGTTGTTTCCAGAAGATATGAGAGAATTTCTAGGTAAGGATTCCATTCTTATAAAATGTATACCAGGGGGACAGGTTTGATAGTTACAATGGAAAATGCCTATCATCATCCTCGGTAAGCAACAAGCATCGGCTTTGCCTCGGCTCGTACTCGCTCACCTCGAATGTTAACACGTCTTTACATTTCTTGTTATTCAAATAACTAGGTATTAACAACAAGATTCCTTTGTGAGGTTTAATCAGATTATTTACTAGAATATTTGATATTTACACTTATCTATAGTTATTTATGTATTCATTTCTGGAAGAACTTATCTTATTATTGTTATTCCCTATCTCTGAATCTTTTCAATGATTTTTCTTGATGAGAAAGTTGACATTGAAACTTTCATAGTTGTGGTGTAATTGAGTCGGTCGTTCTAATATGTTAATATAAATGATGAATTCTTAACCTGTAATTTTACTGCCTTTTTTTGACGACAATAATCATGTAATTCACAACTCGCCTCCTTTCCCTAGCAGGAATATATACAAAGTATATTGAAACTCAATAATAAATAATAATCTTCAACATGGGGCCTATATAGGAAGTTGAAGGGAGAAGAAATAAAGTAAAAGATGTCTCATAGAGGGTTTTTTACAATTTATTAAAATTTCATTAATACTGTTCTTAGTAATCAAAATGAAGAATAATATAAATTTAACCTGCTTTTCCTACTAGCAATAATATCTGAATTTTCAGGTATGAAACTTCTGAAGTTAGCCGAGGTTGACCCCACGACAAGGCCATTTCAAATCAGCAATGAAGAGTTTGTGAGAATTTTGTATGCTTATAAAGTGATATGTGAGGAACACCCTGGGCTAGAAGACTATGATTCGAGAGCTCCTAAAAGTCAACCTAATGTAGAAATGAGTAATTATTAGTGATGTTTTTGGTAATGGCGTAAATATTTGAGTTGTTAGTTATTGTTTTAGTGTTGTATTGTATTTCAAGTATAGTACTTCAACTCTTATTATGTTTTTGTTTTTCAATCAACAATTATGAGAATCCAACAAAATGCATAATCAATCATTGAATATGAACTACATGAGAACTATACTTCTAATTAATTAATTTTAATGCTAGCAGCATCCAAACCTATATTAGGAAGGTATTAAAAAAATAGTTAATTACTTAACACTGCTATATAAGATTGCGTTGGACTTAAAGCGTTTATTCACTACTATTAATCAGAAATTTTAAAATCCTTGAATATCTGAAGGTTTGGCAATATCTTCCTTTATTTACTTGCTCTGTATTGTTTAGAAACTTTGGCATTCGTAATACACTGAAGTTTTATTCCAACAACAATCCACAGTTCCACAGTTTTTTAATACCGCCACGTGTTTCAGTCTCCAAGTAATCAAGTACTGAAGAAAGATCTTTCTTGGTGGCTGGTAGAACAGCCACCAAGATTACCAGATCTTACCCCACTCGATTATTATGGGTTTATGTTAAATACAGATTTCAAGATTCAATCCTAATCTGTTTTGAATCTACTACAGAGATTTAAAGAATTTGGTAGAATATTGATATAGCATATCTAAAAAATGTCAGGGAAGGAACAGGAATATGATTAATTACTGTTATGAAGTGGATGGGGAATAATTTACCTTTACATTAAATAATTTGTGTTTCCCATTTATAGTGACTCTGAGTACTCTTAAATTCATAAAAGTGCGAATTTACACAGTGCAATTGTTCTTGAACTTTATTGCTATGCGTTAATAAATATATGACAATTTGTACTTGACCAATAATTCATGAATTTTACGGCAATTTTTGATATTTCTATTAAATTTTTTATTTTGTAATCGCCTTTCGTCAAGTAAACACCCACATGAAAAATATTAGAATATTTTTTATGATGGAATCATGAAATATTGATGAATTTTATTGGACTCTATATCTCAATTAATTTATCAAAAACTATAGTGACACAAATTTTCTTTTTTTTTACACTATTGAATATATAATTTTGAGCCTTTTCAAATGAGGTATCACTCGATATACCATGCTGTAGAGAAAGTTGAGGTGGTACCTGTCACTTTGTGACAGTGAAAAAAGTTTGTGACACTAGGTTTGTTTTGGTTCTGAAAATTATCAGTCCTGCACTGGGACTCCGATGATTAGAAATGTTTCATAGCATCGAAATGTGTCGAATATGTGACGTCATATTCGAACGTTAGAAGTGGGAAGCATAGTACCGATATTTCGAATATGACGTCACATTTCGATTCTATAAAACATTTCTAATCATCGGAGTCCGGGGGCTGGGACTTCGGGATCATGCGCAGTTGACGACAAATGTGCTCTTTAGGTTCATATTCGCTTACTTTTACTCAACTGCGCACAATCATGACGTCCCAGAATTAATAATTTTCAGAACCAGAACAAAGCTCTATTTTTACGTCGTGCATTGCCGAGTTATAGAAGGAGAAAACGTGGAAGTGGATTCTGCTATTCGAATCTTCATTTTGGTATATTTCATCAATTGATGGCACTACTCAATTCAGAGCTCTGTTTACAAGCTTTTAATGAACTTGGCCTTATTTTTTCTTTACTTCCAATTTCTTCTTAAGATGAGATGCATATTGTACATTGAAAATCATTATACTATTAAACAGGTGCATACAGTTTATAGGACATTCAAATTGTGAATAATTGGTAAATGAAATGGACAGGATATAAACAATACATTCATGAACACAATAGACGAGGAAGGCGTGAGGTCACAAATGTCATTCTTGTCAAAAAACTGATTCCAAACAAAGAATTTGAGGTTAGGTTCTCTGTTGAATTGTTGATGCTTTGCTTATTAGTTAGTTTGTTCAAATCCAAGATAACACAAATATTTTATAAATACAAAATAGGTAAACAATCTTCTACCAAACAACTTAACGGAATTAATATCAGACAAGTTGGTTGAATTTTGACAAGAATGCGATTTGTGACGTCATGAATTTCTTCGTCTGGTGCCTAATAATAGGTATTTCAATTCAATGAATATTGACTTAACATTTGAAAAACACAAGTTTAACACTAAAATTAGTGTACCGCTACAAAATTGTGAAATAATGTCTTTTATTTGTGGAATTTTATTGTTTCATTTCCAAAAGTGGGTATTTCCTGACCTTTCGTATTTCAGGTCTTCGTCGTATTATTTCTATCGCATCTTCTATTGTTTTTTTTAAACAAATGTTTTTTATTTAATTCTGTCTTCTATTGTTCTTGTAAATATTTCAGGAACCAGTTATAGTTTTAGTTTCTACTGTTATAATGCCGTTCTCTGGTTCTTCTCTTCGAGTTTTATTCGCATTCGTTCATGATCTTTTGTTTTGTCGTCCTTCCTCTTCTTTTTTTTCTTGGCATCTTCGTTCTTCATCTAATTTTCGTCGTGTTCCTTTCCTTGTTTCTTTTTGCGACTTAGTTCTTTATATCTTACTGTTTTATATATATCCCTGTTTTTTTTTCAGCACTCTGACTTTCTGCGTTTTCTCAAAGTCAGCTGACACTGCCCATATGTGATCAATTTCAGTCGCTGTAATCCTATATTTGACAACAACTGAAAGAAAAATCCCCAAAACTTCTTGGTATTGTCTGTATCCATTCTAGTACTATTGCTGAAAAGTGAATACACCACCAAAAAATCAGTAAGTCGCCACAGCAGATAATAATAATAGCCGTCCTCTACCCGCACAGGCTTTGCCTTTGGGTACACTCCATGAGTGTTTATGAGAAAGTATTGTTTTATGGTGGTCGGTGGATCAGCGGTCTAATGCACAGGCCGTTCGAAACTCCAGCATAGCGATAGTCGGTTCGAATCCGATGTAGGTACGAGAATTTTTCTCAACTACTTTATATCGGATCGATAGGCGGCCGCATGCCTTGTTGAAAAGCAAGTGTATTGTGAGTTGTCTAGATGCCAATCTCGTCTAGTGCTAGCTTGGAGTGCACACCGACCACCCGAGGTGGTGCTGTAGGTTTTCTGGGTTTTCCTGCAGCTGAAAAGTGAATACATCACCTAAAACATCAGTAAGTCGCCCCAGAGCGCCACGGCAAATAATAATAATAGCCGTCCTCTACCCGCACAGGCTATGCCTTTGGGTACACTCAACGAGTGTTTATGAGGGAGTATTATTATTATTATTATCATTATTGAATACTACTTCCGAAATCAATCATAGCAAATCTTCTATTGTTCTTGTAAATATTTCAGGAACCAGTTACAGTTTTAGTTTCTACTGTAAATGAATGTCTCTGTTTCTTCTCTTCGAGATTTATTCGTATTCGTTCATGATCTTTTGTTTTGTCGTCCTCCCTCTTCTTTTTTCTCTTGGCAACTTCGTTCTTTATCTAATTTTCGTCGTGCTCCTTTCTTTGTTTCTTTTTGCGACTTCGTTCTTTATATCTTTTACTGTTTTCTTATATATACCTGTTTTCTTTCAGCACTCTAGGATTCTGCTTTTTCTCAAAGACACTCTTTCCACGGCAAATAATAATAATAATAGCCGTCCTCTACCCGCACAAGCTTTGCCTTTGGGTACACTTTATGAGTGTTTATGAGAGAGTATTATTAACATTATCATTATTGAATACTACTTCCGACCCAATCATAGCAAATCTCGTATTGGGTCCTCTCCAAAGACCACGTGGTCCTCTCCAAACTATAGGAAACTTTCTTTGTCCCATGATCACTACCTTCTAATCGAATTATGGCTAAGGATTGTGAATTGAAAATTTTAGAATAAACTGAAGGAAGGGTATAAATATTTTGAGGTGCTCAAATTCGTTTCTAAAGTAAATTATCGGGAGTAATTACACAAGTGCTTCAAAATTACCGATAATTTTCCATGAAAGCATGTTGTCTAAAAACCGCATGAGTTTATTTTCATATTTTGTCGAAAAAGCCCGACTCCGAAGGAGGAGGGTTTCCATATATATTGATGGTTCAGTATTTTTTGGTTTGCTCTTGGTGATATTTTCTTGAATTACAGTTATCGAATCATTCCCGAAACGTGACATTTCAACGACGTTTAAAATTCAGTATTTATACCTGTCAAAATATGACAAATGTACATTTTAACAATCGTTACTGTAGATACACGGACCGAGCGGGTAATTTTCGATACCTACCGGGTAATTTTCAGCCTGAAAATGTCCTGCCGGGGATTTTTCGCTGTAATTGATCGAAAATGTCCCGCTTCATATGGGATTTTTAACATACGATGGAAATATTCGCAATCAAGACCCATTTTGATTCGAATTGCTTGGCGCTGAAATATAAATGAAAGATTAGCATGTGGGGAATGGCTCATTTTGTGAGGTATCTATATAGTAGCTTATTAATATGTAATGTATCAATTCATAGTAATATGGGTCCTTAGACATGGTTATGACACATGCATTTGGACAGTTTTCTTAGTATAAATAGGACCAAAGAAGTTTAATATTAAGTACTATATATACGCCATAACACTCAGTAATATGACACTGTCTTTAGTTCTCGATGCTTTGATTGAGAGTAATAATAAGTATCCTGATTCCCAAATTTCATGTAGAAGCTGTTGTCACAATACCATTCCTCACTGGTTATCGAATGTGAGTCATCAACTGTCGTGTTAATGAATTTAATATGGCCCATGTTTTTGCCTGCTTGAGGTCTGATTTCAAAATGAACAAATTAGTTTTCAGTTTTGACAGCTGTTAGACAGTGACTACCAAAATTGAGTTGCAATTGGCAGTTTGTCACAGTCTAACAACTATTTTTTAAACTAAACTAAGTTCATCTTGGAATCTGCCCCAAGTTTCAATATATCCGAAAAATTACCTCATTGAAAATTACGAAACTTTACTTGGAAACAACGGACTAGATTGACAAGTGTAATCTCGTGGTCACCCGGTATATTTATCAAAGCTACAAAGTTCATATATTTGAATATTGATGACCACCTTCTAGGCATTGTTTGGTAATTTTGAATATTGTACTACACAATATGCTCCTTTCTGTATGAAAAATCTACCGGTAACCCAGTTACAAATCTTCATCGATAACGGTTTATCTTGGGAATGCAATTATTCCCTGATTAACAATGAACAGAAGTATTCAATGTCTAAGAAAGTTTTCTACAAGACCAGAACTTCCTAGATGTGATTTCATCCCGAAACCCTACAAGGTAGGACTCACAGTATTATTTGTAATTCAATTTTTTGAAAAAGACCAAATAATTTGTTGTTCTTTCTTAATATAGTTATTGACGTTACAAGGCCGATATGTAGCAAATAATGGTGAGGTTGAATATTGAAGCGGGAAACAGATCGTATTGAAGAAAATCCAAAACATGCACTGATTAGGGTCACATGCATCAGAAGAATAGGGACCCATAATCTTCTTTATACACACACTCAATTTCTGGGAATTTTGAATTTGATTCTTTATTATCCATCTGGTATTTGTAGATAGCCCAATAGTGGATACAGTTCTCACTATCAAGATGGTTTTATTTGATTTCACAGGCCGTCGTTCTTCATAATTGTTTCCTAACGTTTCGTTAGCACGAGTGGCTAACTTCTTCAGAGGTATTATCTTGATAATTCACTGATGAGTCATGGGGTTTTACTCCGCAAATTGTATTCTGCCTGAGTTAGTCTGGCTCATTAATTATTGTTTCTTGATTCGCATCTATACTTCCCAGCCAACCATGTGATACGAAAAACATTATATGTACCTATACGTGACATCGCATTGTGACGTGCGACATATCATTTGAAGTCACAAACATGTATCCAATACATTAAGGTGATGTGAAAATGTCCGCCTCAAAGAAAATTCTTGTGACGTCATTTGGACATGGCATGCAATGTCACATGAAAAAAAATTGTTTGAACCCGACCCCCTGGATGACAGACAAGCGTTCGAACACCACGACCACTTCGCATCTTAACATAAAAAGTCACCAATAGGTATTATCATAGAAATATAATATAGAGTAAGTATTATATAATTCTATGGGTATTATACAAGTCCGCCTTGTATATCATCACAAATATGTCACACTGTGATATCAATTAGAGGCTACATTTAGGACTATTGTGACAAATATATATACAGTGAGTCCAAGATAAGTTTGTCCACCATGTTGATATCTGAAAGGGTAATAGATACCGTTTGGGATAAATGGGGTAAATATTGCATAACAAAAGGGCAGTCTATATGGAAGTATGGCATTATAAAATTATTTTGGAAAAACTGAATTTATCGATTTCTTTAAAAAATCGAGATGATAAGTCATTGAATTTAGAATGAAAAATACTTCAAACATGTGTCGTGAAATGATCGTATCTTTCAGGGTTACTGCTTGTACCATGCCGCAGCACACCAGCAAATAGTAGTAGATGAAAGAGGCCAATGCAAAGTAGTACTTGACAATTTTCCTACCAGTCAAGAGGTTGTGATAGATTTTAATATATAATCTGCAGTACATACTTGTATGTGATATGAAAATGTAAACTATAATATTCATCTCATAGATGTCTCAATGTGATAACATGACTTAGTAGCTTTGTTGACGTCGAATAGGTGTGGTTTGATGAATGTTGCTGCCTTATCACATTTTTTCCTGTTTGTGATGTGTTATCGTGACTGTAATATCAAATATTCGTCAAATAGAGGTAAAAAATTAACATCACATTGGTGCAACATTGTTACATTACTTCACACGATGGTTGGTTGGGATGTGACTGCATTGTTCAATAACATATTTGTACCCGCTGTCATTAAATTGCTCTTTATTGTTTGCCTTGCATTTTTGATAATGGGATTACAGATCCGGTTAAGGTCTCTTCTTAAAATTCTGCATGTGCTTGTGGATATCTATTGCTTCGCGCACAAGTCGACTATGATAACCGTGGTTTGTGGCAAGAAGTATTTCGTCTTCAAAAAGAATTATGTGATTTCCTTTACTAAGCGTGTGTTCCGCTACTGCCGAAGAGACTCTGAACGTAAACCGAATCTGGAATCCCATTCTCAAAAATACAAGATAAAGAATAATTAATGAGCCAGACTACCCGAGGCAGAAAAAATACAATTTGCGTAGTAAAAAACCGTGAGTCATCGGTGAATTATCAAGATGAAACTTCTAAAGAAGTTAGCTACGACAGCCTGTAAACTCGAATAAAAATAGCGATAGTGAAAACTTCAGTAGCGAAAGCCTTTACCATTTTATGATGGATGAAGTTTTATTTTTACTGATATGGTCTCTCAAAACAAAAGCTAGTGTGCTATTGAATAAAAATATCGATGACGTCTACTCTGTAACATCTTCAACATGAGTTATCCTGTGTGTATTAATCCTATTCTAATATATACTGAAACAGAAACAATACCAACCAGCAAATTGAAAAACGTAGTATATACAGTGTGTTACACTTCTCATGGAAACACCCTCGTATTTTCCGTAATTTTTGACGCAGAATCATGAAATTTTCAGGATCGATAGACACACTAGAAATGAACTCACTGTACAAAAAGGGTCAACCTACGTGATATACACTGCACGCCAGCCGCGATGGAACCATCCATTTTTACGGTAAAACATACTAGGGGGCAAAATTCGCTCAAAATTCTTTCACATTCGTGATCAGCACCCCCAAATTATTATAAATACACCTGTCTCCTGAAAAATTTGTTTCACTTCTCATGAAAACGCTCCCGTATCTTCCGTAATTTTTGACGTAGAACCATGACATTTCCAGGATCGATAGATACGCTAGAGATGACCTCTCTGCACGAAAGGGGTCATCATCAGTGGAGAATTTGAAAAAAAAAATAATTTTTCTAAACTGAAATTTTTTCAGGAGACAGGTGTACTTATAGTAATTTGGGGGTGCTGATCACGAATCTGAAAGAATTTTGAGCGAATTTTGCCTCCTAGTATGTTTTACCGTAAAAATGGGTGGTTCCATCGCTGCTGGCGTGCAGTGTATATCACGTAAGTTGACCCTTTTTGTGCAGTGAGTTCAGTTCTAGTGTATCTATCGACCCTGAAAATTTCATGATTCTGCGTCATGAATTACGGAAGATACGAGGGTGTTTCCATGAGAAGTGTAACACATTGTATGTCACTTTTCTATAATTTGTGATCTTGTTATGTCACATAATATAGATCACAGTTAACTAACATTTGACTCCAATATAACGCAAAATGTCCGCACTTTCTGCCCTCAATAATTTTCAATAAAAAAAATGGGAATTTGAGCTCACTGATAGTTCATAATCATATATATAATTTTTGAATTCAATTATATTTCCATTTGCCGAATCAGATTCCATAGCAGATTCACTAAAACTTCATCCATATTTATTATATGAAAAGAATGAACGATACTCCAAGAATTGATTTTGATGATTTGGAACTGATAATCTGTCTAATGCACCTCGATCGGGTATTGCAAGGCATGTATAATAAATGCATGATGAGCTCATATGCGATGTTGTATCAAATGCCTTGCGGCAATCGATCCAGGCCATTGAAAGGTTACGCTTATACTGCACGGAGTCCTTCGTGATACATCTGACCATAAGCAGGTTCTCCTTGCAGTCAGCGATCTCCTTCTTTAACCCTCTTTGCTCATATATTCGTTTATATACCTGGTTTACTGCGGGAGTATTAATGTTTTCTGTAGTATTCGCAAATAAAATATAAGAATGCGCGTAAACATCTCATAACAAGCTATATGTCTGAAGTTCCTATGATCAGACAAATCTTTATTTTTGAGGATTATCACGGTTTCATCCTCGACAAACCAATCCGGAATATTTTGGCCCCCATCTAGCCATGACTTAAAAATTCTTGGCAAATGGTAGTGGGTTCTTGGAAATTTGTTCCACCAGTATTTATTTATTCCTTTAGGGCCTGGAGCAGCATTCGCGCTTTCTGCGATGCTTCTCGCCCGCCTCACTATAGTCACTTCTTTGCAACCACCATCATTCGTATCCTATCTAGATAGTGCTGTTTCATGGTAAAGAACTTGATTAAATATGTGTTGGGCTCGTCTCAATTTTGCCGTAATTCGCCACGTTGTAGGCTTGTAAGGCTTATTATTGGCCGCCACTTAGTCCACAACACATTGGATACGAGGCATCTGTTGTCTTGCCTATATGATCTTAGCTTTCATCTTGTGCACGCGTCGCTCATGCCTCCCAATCAGAAGGGTGGTATCCCCCCTCTCTGTTTGTGACAGAGTCTGAGAGTTAATTTGCTAGATGCCCTCAGTCTCTTCTGAAAGGACATCGTTAATCTCCGTATCCACCTGGGGCCAGTTGTTGTGGCTTCAGCAGCTGGGGGCTATGAAGCCATATGCGATATGGGCTCTGTTCTACAATTTTATACCTATACTGACTCGTCCAATCTCTTGTACTATAGTAGAATAGTATATTTTGTAACAAGGTTAGAATGAAAATTCGATGCGAGTGGAAAGTTCCGAGCGCGAGCCGAAGGCGAGCGGGAGGAACCACGAGCATCACGAATTTTCATTCTAATCGAGTAGCAGACTATACTTTCTCCACGATCAAAAATTTTAAAATATTTTTAAATGGAAACAAACAAAAGATAATTTCCACACAAAATAATAACTATTATTTAAAAACACTGTTTATCAGAAAGGACTAATCCTGGACTAACTAGAACTATATTTTTATCGCAAACATGCATTAAGAATAAACGATTGAATTAAAAAAAATTGCCTTGTCGGTGGCTTGAACCCACAACTTCTTGTCTACTATGCCAATGCTATACGATCTGAGCCATCCGGCCTCTCATTAAAATATTTCTGCTAAATATTATATCAACGGCATTCTCTTCCACGAAAACTACGAGTCTCAATAATTATTCGGGTGTTTTGGTAGTAAACTTTCCAGTATATTATTTGTACTCTTTGTAATTTCAGGTGGTGTATTGTCACACTTTGATTCTGAATCACTGGATAATTTCATGATGCTTTATATATTTTCGAATGAAAACGTGACAGCAATAATTTTGACACTACTGAAATTTGCCACTACGGTGGCAATCAACTGCGTCAAGGCTAATGTTATTATTGCTAACCAGTGTGAGAATATCATTCTATTACAAGAGAGAGAATGTAAATACATTTGAATTCCATGGGGGCAGAGGTGTTGCAGAATATTTCTTCAATCTCAAGAGAGAGAATTCCAGCATTCTGTAATCAAATTTCATTTCATAATTAGCAAATTCTGTGATGATCGTGGAGAGAAGATATAATGAAATATTACATTACATTACCAATAATCAGACAAATTTGCTAGGTAACTGCCTATTCAGGTCTGTCGACTGTGAGTTGTCTACTATTCCTTTGTTCGCTGGTCTCGTGATATTTATATCCACAGCAAACTGCTCTTGATGGTTTGTGATTCTTTTTTCAGAATGGACGAATGTTCATTGTTCCGCTCTCACCTAGAGGGGACCATTTAGAATTGTTCAGAACTCTTGGTTCATCGGAATGCAGCGGAGACCTAATGCATTCCTTATGAGCCGATGACAAGCAAACACCTATAGTAGATAGGTCCGGTTCCAGTTCGTTACAGTATTGATTCCTCTTGGTTAAATAATCTTCGGAAACATATGAAGCTACTGTATTATTTACAATTTCTGTTGAAAAAAGATGCGATGTGGTGGGCGTATTACATTCAAGAGTATCCCTGTGATGTTGTATGCAATGAACATATTTAATTTTCAGGGACTCTCTTATGATGAAATCACGCATATCCGGAAGAGAAACTTGAACCCTGCTCTGAAGACATACTACAGCAAACCCCTCGCTTTGCATCAGGGACATAAACAATGGTTATTCGATATAGATGGTAAACGATACCTAGATATGTTTGCTGGTGTTTGTACTGTATCAGTTGGACATTGCCATCCGTAAGAAACTGTTAATTCAAAATAGTACATGGACTAGATTTAAGAAACAGATAAGCACAATTATGTACCTCGAATGTACCCTGCTAATAACCTTGATGGTTGAGGGATTGCCTAGAATAAAAAAAAATAAAATCGATTAGCTTCACTACTTTCAAGTAGAAATCGGAAGGATGGTTTGGTGCTTCATTAGCTTGAATGGTAGGTATAACGTGCTAATAAAAATTATAACAAAGCTTTGATAGTCCAATATTCTGCAACCCGATGACCCAAATTGAGATGCATATATCCGGTCACTGAATACATCCGTTGGAAGGATATGAATCAGGATGCAGTAAAACACCACAAATCCTTCCTCAATACTGAATTATCGTTCTACAAGTAGTATAAATTGTCACTCAAAATTCACATACTACTTATTGCCACAAAAATCCATTGAACAGTATCTCAACAAAATTTAACATTTGTTATTTCCTAAGGTTATTTCAACGAAATGGAAAGGTATTACTAGGCCTAATGAAAAAATGTGGACACCCTCTTTGAGATATTATGAACTGCTTTACTTGAAAAATATTGTAGTGAAAATACACTTCACTAATTTATTTAAAACTCTTAAAAAATAATGTAGTTTATTTGAAACATTCATATCAAAGTCACTATTTCAATGTATCTTCACTGTAGCTGTCTGTCTGCGGACTCTCGAACTATATCTGCAACGCAACTCTGCAACTGTGCCCGCCATCTCTTGCCGAGCAATTTTCTTCTACAGTTCTCTAACTATCGACACTATACGGCGACTCATTCAGATGTCTCCAATAATTTCTCGGCGCGGATATAACGATGAGTCATAGATGAACCGTTAACAAGCATAGGTGACCCGAGCAGGATTTGCGTGGTCTTCTGAACAGGTGCGGCCAGGTTCGGCCTTAGATTTATTACAGGTCTCTCTTGGAGTGTGGATGTACTTGCAGGATTCTCCATATCTGCACCGTGAAGTTCGATGGAAGTAACACTCCACAGTCTTTACGTTGGGTCGAGGTTACAGTACACCAAAATCTTGACGCCGCTGGATCTGAATATTGTCTCCAACATGCTTCTAATAATTCTCCAGTCCAGCCCATCAATCCCATAGGACAATTTTGGGATGGCCAGGTTCACAAGATTTTGGTTTAGCATCGTATCTCTCAATCTGGTAAGGCTCTTCCAGACATCTTCATATGACGGCTTATCTCGAGAATCCTTCTAAGTAACCCTTTTCAATTGCAGCACTCCTTAGACTTTTAGGTTATGTTCACATAGTTCCAGAAGTCGACCGAACTTCTTTGAGAATACCACAGCGATGCCTTTGGAAATTTTGAGATCTTCTGCCACATATTGAGCTGCTATAGCGCATAATCAGTGGGCACCTTGAATAGGTCTCGTGGTTCTTCTCATATAGAACTTTTTGTCCGTTCGAGTTTGTTTGAGTACAGGAACATGAGCTTCTGGAACGTCATTTTATCTTTCGGTGGTCTGAGGGTGTGGACATGATCGTGGTTTCCGGCGTAAGGGGACAAACTATTGAAGTGAACAACCCTGGGTTTTCCTCGTGGTGGCTTATAGATTCGGTAGACCATGTCGTTTATCCTCTTCTTGTACAGAACTTTCCACGAGTTCCGCAACTTCGGTCACATGTATGAAATCCACCAGCATCGACCTTTATATCGAACGTCTCCTTAATTTTGTCGCTGGCACTCTGGATGTTCAAACTGACACGTTCATGGATGTCGTCCATTCTCTGCCGTAGTTTGCTGACGTAGTCCTTTGTCGCAGTGTTTTCTCCTGGTGACGTCCAATACTACAGGTTACAAGGAGGCCGCAGCTCTCGGTCCATAATTATACTAGCAGGGGTTTGTTTGACTGGTTGACTCGTGTATTGCGGAACAATAGGCCATCCGAAACAAGCCAATGTACTGGTCCCAATCTTTCTTGTGGATGGTTTATCGTCTTATTCATCCTCTCCATCATTCCATCCGACAGTGAATGAAGAGCCGTGGTTCTCGTCTTCCTGATGTTCAGCATCTGACACATTTGTTAGAACAGGTAGGACTCGAAATTTCTGCCATGGTCCGGATGCAACTCCAGCGGAACACCAAATCGACATATTCACTCTTTCACCAAGACGACGGTGATGGCTTCTTGGTTGGGCAGGTCATAAGCTTCGGCCCACTTGCTGAAATAATCCATTGCTACAAGGATTTACTTATTTCCATGGTCGTATTGTGGAAATGAGCCAGCGATATCTATGGCGATACGTTATACTGGCGCATCGGGGTCTCAGGTCGTGTTTGAGGTCTATTGCTAGCAGCGCATACAGCACACTTTCTGTATCAGTCCTCAACGTCGGGTTAACAATTGACCCAGAAAAGCCGTTACCTCATTTTCTGAAGGGTCTTCGTCACTCCCAGGTGTCCCCCGGTGCCCCCATCATGGATTTCTCGGAGCACATACTCTCTTTTGCTCCTGGGTACTACTGTCTGACGCCTGTCTTCCCCGCTCGCACCTCCATCCAGGTGAGCCTCCAGAATGGTTTCAGCCCTCTCAGGTACGCTCACATCTTCAGCCAAGAGAACACGAACGATTTCTTCATTCACACATAGGACGTCGTCTCTGGAATTCAACTCGAACCCTCTGGAGTTCATGATATCCATCCCTATGATTGCATCATCCTTAATGACCTCTAATAGAGCCCGGCGGTGTTTCGTGCTGTCTGAAGACTATTCAATTGGTAGTTCACCTTACATAGTTGCCGGCTCTCCTGTTGTGTGATTCAATTCTTGCCGCTGATTAGGAGCATGGTGCGAGGCTCGTTGTTAATGAGACCGTCTACGAAGACCCCTTTGTGTTGTCTTCGAAGGACAGCGACATATGCGTTGTTAACTGGAGCTTGCTGGATACGTGCTGACGATTGCTCCTTCTCGACCTTCGTTGTTGTCGATTTCTTGAATGTTAAACATTTACAATGCATGTGCCCAAGTTTTCTACAATTTCGGCATCATATCAGTCTTTTCTCAGGCAGCTCTTCCTTTATTACTTTTCTAATGAGAGCTTCCATATGAGCAGGCTCCTGTGGGTCTTCTCCAATCATTCTGACTTCTTCTGCAGGATTGTTTTGCAGCCTCAAATTACAAAGCTTGCGCCAATGCGTCCACTAGATGTGTTGAACGAGCTAGTGTCAGCTAGTGTCAATGCTTGCCTGGTTTCTTGATCACGAAGTCCATCCAAAAATGCCTAAACCGCCAATCGTTCCATCACGTTTTTCAGTGTGGCTGGATATGCAACGCGAACCACGCAAGCGTGTCATATCAGCTTCGAGTTCCTGTAAGGATTGGCTTGATTTCTGGCAGCGATTTTTCAGCTGCGAGCGGTATATGTGTTCTAGCTGGGCCTGGCCATATCGAAGTTCTAGATGTTTTATTAGCTGTTTATAGTCATCCCGTTCTTGGGCAGTTGGGGTTTTTAAGATGTTCATTGCTTCGCCACGTAATTACAGTGTCAATGCCACGCCACAGCTTTTTCCCCTGCATTCCATCCGTTTGCTTTAGCCACAGCTTGAAATTGTCAGCTAACATTTCAAATTGAGTTTTCCCATCAAACTGAGGCGGTTTCAATAAAAGCTTTCTTTGAACTTCCTTCGAGTTCACACTTATATCAGCATTGAATTTTTGTTGGCAAAACAGCTCCGGCTTCAGGTTTGTTACAATACACAAAAATGTCAAATTTCCACAATATTGTTGAGTTGAGAGTAACTGCTTACTTTAATTGAATCATATCCGTTCTGTTTTTTTGATTTTCTGTTTCAATTTACTCGAATGTTTTTTGCATTATGCCTGGGTGGACAGACCTAACCCAATTATTTTCGGTGTTGTATTTTACTTCCGAAGTTCTTCAAAATTAAACCACTAGTAAGATTCGATATTTTTTGTTACAGGAAAATTACAAAAGCAGTGACAGAACAAATGCAGGTATTAGGCCATTCAACAAATATTTACTATCATACAAAATTGCACGAGTACGCAAAGAAGTTGGGAGCTACTTTACCTGGGGATCTGGAGGTGAGAAGTGAATTCAATATGTCTTCTTGAGATTGGATGGAGATCCGTTTCTTTATGTTATAATAGCCAAAAATTGTTCATATCTTAGAGATATATCAGACAGACTCTTTGAAAACATCCAGGTCAACATCAGCAGATTGCCAGACATAAATGATGTTATTGAATATAATGATTTTTATTGAGACTTATCTCCTATAAATAATAATATAATATAGAATGTTGAGAGTGGTCCAATTTATACGATAGTTTGTAAATCCTTTTATTCATATATTTTGATAGTCTACAAAAAGATGCTGGATGCCAAAAGTTTTAAAAACCTTCACAAAATAAACAGTCAAGGCAAAAGAGAGTATTGAAATTTTAGATTGTTCCTGTATAACTCCAGAACTAAAGGATCTGAATCGGATTTTTTTGATTCTCATAATTGACCGAAATCCCAATGGATATAATTTGAATAGCCCTGTATATGAAGATAAAACGAATTTTTGTCCCAGACATGATTTGAAAAACATATTTTCATAATTTCAGTGCATCTATTTTGTGAACAGTGGCTCAGAGGCAAACGATCTGGCGTTGTTGATGGCAAGATCATATACAGGGCGATTCGATGTGGTGTCGCTAAAGAACAGTTATCACGGGATGACTTACCAGACGATGGGACTGACCTGCAACAATTATTATAAATATCCCGTTCCTGGACCAGCGGGGATGTTCAAAGTAAGCTCCCTATTGGCAATATTACTTCATCTGAACAATTGAAATCATCAAAGTAAAACAAAATCTGAGTTTTTTATGCTCTCCAGTTTGATAAAAGATATTGATTGAAAGTTTGGTTCTGTGGACGAAATTTGTTTCTTGACATGATCTTCTGAACATTTTTCTAACATTTAATAGTGTGAAAATGAAAAAAAAATAACATTCAATTTTTTGTCAGGTAACATATAACTTTTAAACTAACTGAACAATACTCATTTTCAAAAAATATTGATGTTTTGAAGGCAGTTTAATTTAGGGTTTGAGTCAACAGTGTCTGATCATGATCTACTTCCAGTACACCAGAATACTATAATTCTCCTGGTGACACCAAAAAGGATTCTTTCAGCTTCCTGAACGAGTATTGGCATTCTTCAGACCACTGGAACTTTGGTTGCCCTTCTGTAAGCCTGGTCAGCGGTTTGACGATGTTGGCGAACTCCAACATATATTGGCGATAGTAAGTGCACAAGCCAAGAAAACTCCGAAGCTGGTGTATTTCTTTTGGAATGGGCCATTTCTTAACAGCTTTGATCTTCTACTCATGTACTGCTACTCCTTCTGGAACAGATAGCATTTCTTAGGGCTCAGCTTCAATCTGGAGCTTCTCAGTCTCAGACACACTTCCTTCAGGTTTTTCACGCAATCCTTCAACGATCTGCCAACCACAATCATGTCGTCGAGATACACCAGACATGTCTTCCATGACAGTCCTTTCAAAACCGTCTCCATCAATCTTTCAAACGTGGCTGGAGTATTGCAGAGGCCGAGGGGTATAACTATAAACTACCACAATCCTGAGCCGACGGTGGAAGCTGCATTTTCTCTATCTTCCTGAGCCAGTTCTAACTACCAGTGTCCACTCTTCAAATCAAGGGTAACTGTCCTTCTTCTCCATTTGGTTCAATTGACGATAATCTACGCAAGACCGGGTTTACCTATCTTTCTTCTTCACCAGTACTACTGTAGAGGACTAGGGACTGTCGGATGGCTCAATAACTACTTATTTCTCTATGTCACTGACTATGTGGTCTGCCTTTTCCTTTTTGTCGACAGAAAGTCTTCTGGCTGATTGCCGGATTGGTCGGGCATTCCCAGTGTAAATCTTATGCCAAACGCTTCCAAGTTTTGTTGTAGTTCTTTTTTCGAAGATTTAGTAGTTTCTTCAAGTTTATTCATTATCGAACTCAAGTCAATTTCAGAAACTTCGAGTCCTTTCCGGTTGTTTCTAACTCTCTTTCCTCTATCTCTTGCTTCAGTTCACTGATCTTTAACTCAACCAGGCAAACTCTCCTCGAAAACATTTCGTCTTTTATTGTCTTTAACCGATATATCAGTCTATTTATTTCACACAAAAAGTTTTCAGTTCATTGCCCCGTAATGTGCAAAACTATCCACTTCACTTATTTGTTTAACGGGTCACTAGTCTATTGGGCGCGATAAAGGTCAATCCGTTTTTTCAACACTGCGAGCACTTATTTATTCGAACATCCGATCTCTGACATCATTGTAGTAAAAATGCACTCTCGAACTATATCTGCAACTGCAAACGGTGACTCGTTCAGTACATTCTCGATGCGGATAGAACGATGAGTTATGAGTGTATCGTTAACGAGCAGAAACGAGATCATCCGAGCAGGCTAAGCGTGAATATCCAAACAGACGTGGCCAGGTCCAGCCTCAGGGTTGTTACAATAGTTTTAATTTGTTCAGTATTATTCATAATTTTTTTTCTATAGACCCTCAACCCAGATGTTTACAATGGTATCTGGGGTGGAAACAAATGCCGTGACAGTCCTGTTCAGACAGACAGATCGTGCTCCTGTACAGGGGAATGCGAAGCTGGCTTGAAATACGTCGAACAGTTCGAGGATGAGCTGAACTTTGATATTCCGAAAAACGGCATAGCAGCGTTTTGGGCTGAATCTATACAAGGTGTTGGAGGAGCAGTTCAGTACCCCAAAAATTACATCAAGAGAGTGTACGACATTGTGAAGAAACAAGGGGGACTTTTTGTTTCTGACGAGGTGAGAAATTGATAACTATATCATTTTGTAGATATCTAGACATAATAGCGATATATTCGATATAGTCAATATTATGTTTTGTCAGGTTAGATAAGGTCGATTGTGAGTGGGTCAAATGGGGTCCGAATATATTAGCAGAAAAGCAAAATATCCGATAAATACTTCTTGATAATAATACATATATAAATGGACAGAATTGGATTATGCTAAAACAGAACTTTGGCGACAATACTTTAGGGATTTTAGTTGAAGCTATACGCCCTATCGCTAGGGACGTAGTCAGGAAGAAAAATAGTTCATTTCCGGTATGCTCACTAAAAGATGAAACAAGTCACAGATACACTAGATTTCAACAGGTATATTACAATGGCCGCAATAACCAGGCAAAGCACTATGTTCCTATAGTCCCCCGAAAGGGACAAGGGACAAGTCAACATATACAACATACAAGGGTGTCTAACCAAATAAGCACTATCAACTCGCTTGGGGGCATTTTTCTGAGAAGGGTTTGTCAAGAGGACTTTACCGCCGTAAACCTGGGCTATGTTCAACTGTGCCGAAAACCGGCTGTGGGTTCGACAGTGTCGCAAACTCACTCTGGGTCCCACTGTCGACTGTCCTTTCCTCCTCTTTCATTATGCATTTATCCAAGTTTCGCGTTACTGTTACGGACCTTTTCATTCAATGAAAAAGGTCCTTGAAATCTTCATACCCATGCCAATGACACACGTCGTGTTTTTGTTATCGATCTAACCACGGTGAACTCGACTGATGTTTATGATATTGAACTTCAGTAGTAGTAGTAGTAGTAGTAGTAGTTGTAGTAGTTTTTTTAATTTTTTTTGGAGGGGGAATGGGAAAATCTTCTAAAATACTACAGGTCGCCCCATGACCTGACTGTGACGGATTTTTACCGACTAAAAACAATCATATTTTCGTTAGTTCCCCTGTCGTCTATTGGAGGGGTTCTTTCAATCATCAGCAGAGCTTCGGTTGATGCCGTTCTGTAAGCGCATGCTATTTTTATGGCTGCTTTTCTTTGGACACTCAGTAATATATTTTCATACGGCTCTTTCCCATATTGATGTGCCTTCGACTGGGCGACAGAGCATAGTATCCTTCTGTTGCCTTCTCGGGGACCTCCGACGTTCGCATTATTCTGCATATATAGGGCTTTGATTATTGCTTTGATTATTGCCGATCTTGACAATACAATTGTCAACTGTTAATATAGCGATTGGATCCTATCAGAAATTACACTTCTATAATATTAAAATGCAGAACGCATTTTGTGATAGCAGTAAAAATGTACATTATCAAAAATATACACCAGTAATGCAGAGTTTTTCAAAATAATCGAGAAGTTATTCCATCCAAATGGTTTATTAACAGAAACGGAATAGCAGAAGTGTATTTACGCAGATTCGGAATTGATCAAATCCGATTTTGAACAGATTGGATTCTGTTGACCGGAAATTCATCAGATTGTATAATTATATTATGCGCTACCATACAAAACGTTGGACAACAACTGAAACGCACCTTGTGCATGGCACTGTTGACAGGCTGTTGTCATGTTGTTACGTCAATAAAGTGAATTCAGCAGTGGAAATACTGGCATAACTTGAAATAGTTGTTATCAATGGATGTTGTCTTTTTATATGAATCCAGTCATGTGATGAACTAGAATTGATAATTGAATTCGAAAATCACATTCAGCAGACAGAAGACTGACAAAAGGAATTTTCAAGAAATAATCGATCCAGTAAACTGCAGCTAATTTGAAAAATATAGAATCCTTATTTGTGAAATGATGTTTGTTATATTATCATTCCAAGGCACATTCACTATTCATATAAATATCTAATTGATAGTTTATTTCATTAAAAATGAACAATTCTCTAATTTGCTTTTCAATTGCAATCTCCGGCAACGCTGTACAAGATTCAGTCTGACGGAACACGTTTCTGCTGCCTTCACTATGTGAAACAATTCGAATATTGCCGAATGCCATTAATAATGCAGTTTTTGATGTGGAATAATATAAACTCGTGTTACATTACTGAAATACACTCCCTCTATATTTTGTTGATTTTTCTGTAGGTCCAAACAGGCTTTGGCCGAACTGGTGACCACTTTTGGGGTTTTGAGTCACATGAGATCATTCCTGATATAGTCACAATGGCGAAAGGGATTGGAAATGGATATCCCTTAGCAGCTGTGGCAACTACTCAAGCTGTCGCAAGTGGCTTGAATAAGGCTGGACATTTTAATACGTTTGGTGGTAATCCTGTTGCTTGTACGATAGGAATGGCGGTTCTAGATGTGAGTTGTTCAACTTGTTTTCATGCGATATGAACCATCCATTGAATTTGTTCATTGAAACAGTACTTATAAACCTGATCATACCATTTACATTCAACAGTTTTCCTCTTACTCCTCTTCCCATCAAGTTTCAGTAGTCTACAACTCTATACCAGGAAATATAAAGACAATGAAAAACAATTTGTTCAGGAAGCAATTGAAGGAGTATCTACTTAATGAACAAATGAATATATGATTATTAGGATTCAGACCATAATATATTGAAGAAATTTAGTCGGTATTGGATAATGCAATATGTTCGAATTCTGTTTATATCATCAATCAATTTTTAGGCGATACATTCATTTATTCATTTTGTTATTCAGTTAGCATTTTTCATACGACCTCAAACAATGTCTTTTTTGTGTGCTCAAAAATAATAATGGATATCTCATGTACTTCATATTCATGAAACCAGCTGATCTTCAGAGTTTTCCCAAATAGTCCCTATTATTTGTATTTTGCTTTTTTGGTATTATGTAGAAAATGAAGACCTATCACTATTTTTTTCTTCAGGAATTTTCCAGTACCGATACATCCGTAGAGTGCGCTGGTAAACCCCCGTAAACACTCCCCGTGTCCATGGGATGAGCGATTACTGGGTCCGAGAATCATCTGCATTATTCCGGCTGAATTTTCTGCCTCATCACTCACCATAGTGGCCACTACGTAGTCCGCCACACACTGGATACGAGACGCGTGTGGCTCGCCGACTTTATCTCAGCTTCCATCTTGTGAATGCGTCGCTCATGCCTCCCAACCGGAGGGGTGGTATCTCTCCTCTCTCTTTGAGACAAGGTCTGAGCGGCGTCATATACGGTAGAGTTGATCTGCCAGATGTCAGCCTCTTCTGAAAGCACATGGTGAATCTCCGCATCTACCCATGCCTGTTCTTGTTGGTGGTATAATATGCGGGCCTCCTCTAAAGCCAGACCGACACGTGGCATATCTGGCACTTCATTAACCGGCTGAGGAGGGGCTCTGACGATGAGATACATAGTCCCTTAGGTTTTGGGAGGAAAAGACTGCATATTATCAGTATATTTCACACTACAGAGCATGAATTCTTGCTATGTATCCTCTTTGACCATCCCTTAGTTCATCGGTCCGCTCAAAGCGTTCGTTTTCATTGCGGTCGTTACAAAGTGATAATCCATCGTTTTGGGTCTCACCACTTTGCCTATGATCCCTATTTCGAAGGGATATCAGAAGGAATGAGCATTCTCTCCAGGGTGCGCCTTGGCTGCCGGTCCGGTGTTGTACCGATTGCTCAGGAAAGTGGTGTCGCAACTCACCAAGACCTTGGATTCCATAGATTAAAAATAGTAGTCGAAGTAATATGTTTATATAAATTATCAAACATCTGGGTATGATAATTTTATTACGACTGCTCATTGAAACAATGGTGTACATAACTTATATTTAGTGGCTATGGCTTATCGTATGGTTGTTGCATGATATATTATTGTTTCTTATTGAGTTTCTATATTTCGTATACAGAATTCGAAAAAAAATCTTAAATATCCTTTGGTTTCATAGGATATTGAACATTGCATTATGATGTGATTTGGTGATTTCTAATTGATCACAATGGGTTGGTTCTGTGCTTGGTTGATTGAGTGCTTGGTTGATTTTATCCTTTAGGGAATGAACATTTTTTTAATTTAGACAGCTACTCAAACTGCCCTACCGCTCATTTTTGAAGCATCTGTTTAAATTTCTAGAATTCAGTCGAGGAGGGTTATTGTTGAACTACGTGCCTATTTCAGATTATCGAAGAAGAGCATCTCCAGAAAAATTGCAAGGAAGTTGGTACGTATATGTTGCTAGCTTTAGCCAAGCTGAAAACGAAGTACTCGGTCATTGGAGATGTTCGTGGAAAAGGTTTGATGATCGGAGTAGAATTGGTCCAGGATGATAAAACGAGAAAACCTCTGAATCCTGAAGAGTTCATGAAGATTTGGGAGCACTGTAGAGACCTTGGACTAATCGTTGGTAAAGGTGGACTTTACGGAAATGTCAGTATAGGATTTGATTAGTTAGATTTCGTTCTTACTAATCCGTAATGTCATTCCAGGTGATCAGAATCAAACCACCGATGTGTATAACGAAAGAAGATGTAGATTTTACAGTAGATGTTCTAGAAAGCGCCTTCAGAGCTTTGTTATGAGATAGTTTTGGGATCAATATAACAACATCAACATAATAATAATTCTCCTCTACATTAAGGATCAGTTCCGGGATTCAATTTATTATTGATTCATATTCAGTCAAAATCAAGAGGAAAATGCAAGAAAAAAATTACTGATGACAATGATATAATACTGATATTGGGTCAATGACTGAAAATAAATTGCACATACCTAATCTAAAAATGTATATTAGAAAGTATAAGTATGGTACGAAAATTAAATAAATGATTTGAAAAGGAATAAATATGAATTATAAATAGGTCTTGCATTCTCCTTGATTCTGCACACACCATAATGGAGTCACTGGTCCAGCTTTTATACCCCTCTGGACCAATCTTGATACTTGAGCGAAAAATCTAGCTTCGGCATAAACCGCTGAGCTTCTCGGATTCGTCCACAGTCGCTCTGCAGCTGCAGCTGCTCGTGGCCATATCCTTGACTGTATGTTGGAATCGTCGACTAGCTCTCCCCACATACAAACCTGTAAAGGTAGAAGATAATTAGTTTTAAAAAGAGCGTTTATATCCATCAAGTATTACGCGTATAACAGGAAATGCTGTTATTGATTAATTGAGTTCATAATAAAATTCAAAAAAATAAAGCTGGAGAATTTAATTTTTTTTCTATTTATGTGTTTCTATCTATCGCTGGGTAGACGTGATTCGGTAGTTGTATGGGGCTGTTGCATTATTTCTGTTCGACGTTTGCCGACAATCCTATAGTATAGGAAAATATGCAAAAAAAATTCATTTTGGAATTTTTTACTCCCAGTTCCACATGAGAAATATTTAAATATTTTTCGTGATGAAAACATCAGGAATTGATGACATATCAATAGGAATTATGGAAAATCTACCAGACGAAGTAAGTACTTGAACTCTTGGTCCACCTGATAAATCAATCATATCATACAGGAATAATCTCAGATGAGCTAAAAATATAAGTTATAATTCCCCTTTATACAGAAGGAAACTATAGCCAAATTGCTCTTTTACAAATTATAGCAAATATTATAGAAAAACCACTGGAAGAAAGAATAACAACATTCCTTACTTAATATGAAATCATCAGTAACACTCAGTTCGGATTTCAAAGTAACAAGAGTACTACTAATGCCATCTTCAGAAAATCAATATGGTATTTTCGAGAATGTAAGAGCTTAACAAAATCTCAATTAATGGAAAACGATCTCATTGATGGAAAACGAAGTTTGAAGATCACATAATTGTTTAAGAATAAAAATATCTGCAGTATTCTTTGCAGTGAAAATAGTTGCGAAGTATAGCATAGTAGTATAAGTATAGTAGAGTGAATTGTTTCAGATGCAAAGAGAATATCACTCGCTTATCGAATTTCGCTTTGACTGGGGAGGTTGTAGTCATCACCAATTGAAACGCATATTCACTATAAAAAATGAGCTATCAGATATATGTGTGAACACAAATTTCAAGACTCAAAGTCTGTTCAAATTTCAACGAATTATCCAGAATAATTCCAAGATATTTCAATGCCATTTTATTTTCAGTGATATTATTGTCCAACGGAATGTCATGATGACATCTGAATAGTATATTAAAGTATAAGTGGATAAATAGGTCTTTCAAACACGCGCGATTTTTCGAATAAAAAAATGTATTATGAAACATTAATTATAGAACCAAAAAATGAACAACAATCCATTGAAACCAAAAGAGATCTCAACAAAAATATCAATATAGGAAAGCTCAAAATTGCTATTGCAGCAGTAAAAACAAGAAGAAACGGTGGATTGGAAGTAACCTGTAAAGAAAAACGTGATTTCGAAGCTCTAAAGGAAGAACTTCATAATAAATTAGAAAAAAATATTCCATTGAAGAAAAGAAGCTCATCAATCCCAAAATAACCAAAATAAAATTATAAATGAGGATGACTTTTTTTAAATAAATTTTATGAAATATATTGAGAATAAAGACTCCTATACAATATTTATGGAAGTCAATGGAAGATTATATAAGAAAATATTTGAAGAAAATTTTGGAAAATTATTCATTTCATGGCAAAATTTTAATGTATTTGATAATAATTTGCTAACCCAATGTTACAAATGTTATCGTTTTGGTCATACTTCAAAGAATTGTAGAAACAATACAGTATGTCCCTGTTGTGGAAAACAACATGAAGAAAAAACGTGCAAAAATGCAGATATCTTGGAATGTCCGAACTGCGAACATTCCAATAAAAATTATAAAACAAAACTTAATTCCCAGCATTCTGCAAGTGATAGAAATTGTCTTATATATAAATTGAACCAAGAGAAAATGTTTTCCCGAATAAATTATGGATAAAAATTTTATCAATCTCTATGATTATTCATCATTAGATCAACAAAAAGCACTTCAAAATGATGAATTAGGAATATTATATACTTATGAATGCAAGTTCAATAAAAAATTAACTTGACAACCTGGAAATACTTGCCAATGAAAACCAGGTCAAAATTCTTATCATAACGGAAACATGGCTATCTAAAGACGAGGAACAATTTTTTTGTTTCAATAACTTCGATTCTATATTTTCAAGCAGAGAGAAGAGGAGGCGGTGTTGGTATTTTCATACATGAAGATTTAGAATTCAGTATTTTGGAAAAAGAAGGAGATGAAGTGAATTATCTAGAAATTGAAATCAAAAACCCAAAAATGATAATTTCGGTAATTTATAAACCCCCAAATTTTAAAAATTCGAACTTTTTCAATATATTAGAGAATAAAATGAACAAAATTAACAATCGAAATGTGAAATGGTTTTTCCTAGGAGATATGAACATAGACTTATTGAATGTCTTTATGTAATGATAAGATTCCAACAAGATCTGGTGCATCTAGTGCGACGATAATTGATCATGTTTTAACAAACAACAAGGAAGAACTTCACTTATCTCTAATTGAAAATTCACTTGGTGACCACAAATATTGAGTATAAAATGCAACAAAATACAAAAACATCCATACACTGTGCGCCAAATCAAACTTCATGATACAAAGAAATTGAAAAGTGAATTAATACAATTTGCAAGTTATTTGTAAACTTTAACAGACCCCAATATTATATACAATGAACTACTGAACATTTTCGAATCATGTGCATGTATCAAAATCATAAGAATGAGAAATGACAAACCATGGGTTTCAAATGATCTGAAACACATGATCAAAAAACCCCGGTAATGAATATTATATTGATTTATATAACCACCAGAATAAACTTGTGAAAAAAGCATTGAGGACTGCAAAAAAGAATTACTATGATAACAAATTTGAAAATTCAACAACAAAAGAAAAATGGACTGCAATAAACAAACTACTGAATTCCAACAATGGAAAGAAGCGCAATATTGAATTTTTAGAAGTCGATAATGAAGTAATTGAGGACTGCCACAAAATATGTGATAAATTCAATGAACATTTCACCAATATAGGACCCAAACTTTCTTTCAAAATTCCTAAAACATCGCAAAGCTGTATAGAAAAAACAACAATTTCATCAATGTTCCTGGATCCTCCAAATACTGAAGAAATCATAAGTATAATTGATAATCTTGACCCAAAGAAGGCTTGTGGATTTGACGAAATTGATTTCAAACTTGTAAAAATTGTCAAATCTGAACTTGCTCCAATTTTGAAATACTTAATTCGTAAGTCAATCCAAACCACAATAGTACCAGAAAAAATGAAAATTGGTAAAGTCACACCAATATATAAAAATGGCAAAAAACAGATATGAACAATTATAGGCCCATCTCGGTGCTTCCTGTATTTTCAAAAATCTTCGAGAAATTCATAAATGACATACTATTTGAGTATTTGGAAAAGAAAAATCTTCTATTTGGAAACCAATATGGATTCCGTAAATTAAGGGATACTGAGAGAGCAACAGAAGATGTTATTTCGTCTATACAACAAAAAGTTGACAGCAACCAAAAATGTGCACTATTATCTTTAGATTTATGTTAAGCTTTTGATACAGTTGATCATAAAATCATATTGAAGAAATTATACAGTTTGGCATTAGAGGCAATATTCATCACTGGTTTAAAAATTTTTTGAATAATCGACAACAGTATGTATTGTACAGGTTTTATTGCGGAAGATTGGATTACGTAATCCACCATATTTCATTATTAGTTTTATGGTCTTCCGTCAAGTGGTGTCGCCCCTCTTTCATGATGTTTCTGGCTTCATGTTGAAGTCGACACGTAGTTGGAGTGCATTTTAAACTGGAACCCAGAGATGGCGCTGAATTCATACCTCAGTGTTTGTCTCAGGGATTTCCAATTAGGATGAAAGGATTTTTCGATTCAATTGGGTCGAACTAGCCTTCGCTGATGATTGGCAATGACCATGAAACCGGTACGGAGGTGTTCCCCCAATTAAATCGAAAAATAATTTCAGCTTTGATATTTGAAATGCATTGCAAAGTGGTTCTTGTAGAAAACTTTGCCAAGTATTAAACATATATAATTCAATGGTCGTAGGGGGCAGTAGTTGTTTTTTGTTGAATACTTGCCGACGACTTTATCTATAGTATGTTTACATTGAAAATAGTTATAATCAATATAGAAAAATCAGTTATGGTGTACCACAGGGATCTGTTTTGGGACCTGTTTTTTTTTTGATTTACATCAATTCTATTTCAATTTTGGATTTAAAAGGATATCTAAAATTATTTACAGATGATATAACTATAATTTATTCAGGATCCAATACAGACACTCTCAAAAAAAATATCCAATCCGACATTAAAAATATTCTCTCATGGTTACAAAATCATAAATTAACCTTAAACTTTTCAAAATCCTCATATATGTTTATTGCAAAACGAAAAATTAATGACCAATTCACACCATTAAACTTTGATAAAAATCAAATTGAATACAAAAGCTGTATAAAATTTTTAGGACTCTATATTGATGAACGCCCCAGTTGGAAAAAACATATTGAAAAAATTAGGAAAAAAATATCTCCAATTATTGGCATACTTTACAAGATTAGAAACTATATATTTCGTAAATATTTGATGAATGTATATTATTCCTCCATATATTCTCAATTACAATATTTGATATCTATAGGGGGATCCGCGAATAAATCTGTATTGAAATCTTTGAAAAAACTCCAAAATAAATCAATAAAATGTATTCACAAACTTCCCCATCTTGAACCAACAAAAAATTTGTACAAACCAAAAAAAATATTAAACTTGGAATCTCTTTACAAATTATCAGTATGTTTATTTATTCATTTAAGCCGATTCAAAAAAAAAACTATACTGGTTTGCATTTTACAGAAAACAAAGGTATTCATAAACACCTAACAAGAAATTTCAATGAACTACATCCCAGTAAGGCAACATCTGAAATTGGAAAGAGGTGCATTTTGCATGATGGTGTCATAATTTATAATCAATTACCTAACCGTTTGAAAAATATAAAACATCTATCGAAGTTCAAATTACAACTGAAAGAGTATTTCTTAGTTTCTTAATTTTTTAGAATTTTATCAGATTTGACAATTTAATTTAATTTGTATTCATTTATCCTATATACATATTATATAGCCAATTAATCCTTGACTTCCCTGTAAAAACATTTAATGTTTCTTGGGTGAATAAAAAAATATATATATATGATAAACATATCATCAACTAACCAAGAGGACATTCAGAAGAAGGAAAATTTACCAGGTGAGTTGTCTCTTTCAACTGTCGCAAATTCCAAATTTTATTTCGCAACCAGCGCTGAGACCAACAGACTTTCCAATAAAAATTTACAGTCACACAACTTAATCTGTGGTCACACACAATACCCACTATCGATGGATTGGAGGATAGGTTGACATGGTCCAATACATTAGCTTGCACGTTCTCCGGATTTGACAGTCGATGATGAGGAGATGCCGATTAAGAATTAAACAAAATGGCGATCCTTTCGAACATTTGATTTGAATGCATGTTTTTGTGTCTATATTCCAGTCAGCAGTTATTATTTTCAAAAACAATAATTCTCCATAGTGAAATTGTTTTTTTTTTAACTTGTCTGAAGAGACCACATATTACTGCTCCTATGCTACTGGTTTACGAAAATTGAAAAACTTGAAAATTATAACTCGAATAACTCAAAAATAATTACACCAATAAACCTAGAATGGTGTACCAAGTTTGAAATTTTTTCCTTGAGGAGTTGGGAAAAAATCTTGATATTTTTCGACCCCTTTTATGTAATAGGGGATTCATTTCAGGACATATATCGATAAAAAATCAAAATGAGGTATGGAATCTGTATACGGATATCATCGGTTTCATTTTGACTCACTCAGTATACAGGGGGTCCCACCGGGAACTGCATCGATCAATATATAGAAAACCATAGGTGGGCCGAATTTGAAAATTTTGGGATAAGTGCTATCCGGCTAAGATATTTTGTTGATGGCACTTCCGGTTGTGTATTAACAAAGTTTTAGATTTTGCGCATGATTCTGAACATGTTTCCTATGCAGTTCCCAGAGGGACCCCCTGTATTTTATGCGTTCGTGGTAGATCATTCTTCTCGAGTTACACCCCAAGCAAATATTTTTATCACTGAATTTCTTCCATGCCACTCACCTCGCCACCTAAGACCGCTTCGTGGGAGTAATCATATACTTTATTTTCGTACACTTTCTTCCAGTTATAGTACTGAGTCACACCCCAAAATCCATGGTCTAAGTACCAGCTGTCTTTGGTCGATACTATTACTCGGTACCCTAATTTCAACAGATCTGCTATCACGGAGTTTTCACTCGATGGTACCCATGTTTGAATTATGTATCTGGAAAGTAAAAAGGAACATACTCATTATCATATACCTACCGTACTATTCGTGGTTGGAGCAAAACTGATTTTTTGATAATTAATGTTTGAATTAAATGGGCTATTTTCAGTACAGGAAACTTCACGTTGGATTTCAACAAGAAACCTTTTCTAACACAAGACAGGTGAACTAGGAAACCACTTAGTTTCCTATCTAACATATCAGCAGCAGCTCAGATTGTCATTGGTAATAAGAAAGTGGATTGAAGGACTGATAAATTATGTAAGGCTTTCGCGGTCATCGTTACTTACAATAACGAGATATTTTGGACGTTTCATCAAAACGGGTTTTTAGAAATCTCAAGGCATTGCTGACATATTGACAGATATCAGCGTACTGAGAGACTGTCCGATAATATCTCGCGAAGAACTTCGTCCTAAAAACCTGGAAAATCAGCATGTAATCGAAGGTGTAATAATAATAATAATAATAATAATAATAATAATAATATTCCCTCATAAACACTCGTTGAGTGTACTCAAAGGCATAGCCTGTGCGGGTAGAGGACGGCTATTATTATTATTTGCCGTGGCGCTCCATGGCGACTTACTGATGTTTCAGGTGATGTATTCACTTTTCAGCTGTAGGAAAACCCGGAAAACCTACAGCACCACCTCGGGTGGTCGGTGTGCACTCCAAGCTAGCACTAGACGAGATTGGCATCTAGACAACTCACCATACACTTGCTTTTCAACAAGGCATGCGGTCGCCTATCGATCCGATATAAAGTAGTTGAGAAAAATTCTCGTACCAACATCGGACTCGAACCGACTATCGCTATGCTGGAGTTTCGAACGGCCTGTGCCTTAGACCGCTGATCGACCGACCACCGTACGTAATCAATGGTACAACTGGAGTGTTTGGAGATATTTAACAGAAGATCATCGAACAACTGATGAAAAATGAAATTTGGAAATAGAAATAAAATCCAGCTGCTTACTACATCCTTATTCAAACGAAAACAGCTATTACTCCATACAACGCAGAATTATTTTATGGAGATAGAGGCCGTAAAGACCCCGCAGTAAATCTTATGATAAGTGACTCGCGGTAAAATTGGCTGAAAATTTTGAATATTGTAACGATTTTAAGACCAGCCCTGTTCGCTAATTAATTGAACCCGGCTTGTAAACAATACATCTCTGCTGGCTGATGACTCATCACGTCCAAGAAGGATCGAGAACTAGCTAGAATGGAATCTTCGCTCGAGAGTGTACGGTAGCCATCTGAATGGGTCGCCGGTTAGTCTCGATAGTTCGAGAACTGTAAAAGGAATCTGCTTTTCGGTATGTAACACGCTCGGCATGAGATGGCGGGCAGAGTCGCAGAGTTGCGGTTGCAGATATAGTTCAAGAGTTCACAAATAGACAGAGACAGTTGAAATAGTTATAGTAAAATCAATGTTTCAAGTAAATTATTGATTAAGAAGATTTTTGAATTAATAAGCAAAATTAGTTGAGTGTATTTCCATTATAATATTGGAGATATCGATTTCGTGATTTAATATCTTCATAGGCGCATTGTCCAAAAGTGAACAGTTTTTGAGATAATCAGGGTTAAAACCTGTAAAACTGACGTCTTCAGCTATCAGGGGTACTTAAATACGCCATGAACAGATTGATAGTTTCAACAACGCAATAGTCCCAAAACTTAACTGGAAATTTCACCCAGGGTTTCTTTGGGGTCGTTGATACTGAATCTGGGATCAGAATTGAAAAAATTACATCAGTGGTCTCCCGAAACTTGATAAAAAAAACTAGACCCAGGAGGGATTCAGGGTCGCTGGGTTCAATTCATGTCATTGGACCCGATATTTCTTACCCCAAAAATGGACCATTTTAATATTTTCAAACATTGGAACTAAACAATAGTGTTAATTTATTTACTAAGTTGTTTCAAGTGAATTTTTCCTGCACTAGTGCGAGAATATTTCTTATCCTAAAGAGTATGGAAAGAGTACCTTTCCCGCATGCGACTGCCGTTACCCGTACGACGCAAAAGCAGAGTCCTAGTAAGCAGTAGAGTGGTACTTCCGTACCTTTTTGTACATTTCGCCAATTTATTTTGACTCGTAAACTACAACTCACTGTCGCTAACTGTGTCTATTTGCAAACTATGGAACTAACTTTATCTACAACTAACTACCGAAACCGTTCAAAATTCCTTCATTTATATCGGAAAGGCTTCTGCTGAAACATTTCAGAGTCGCCGAGAGATGTCACCGTCGCTCAGTGACTCGTCTTGATCTTTCTGGTATGGTTCGCGTTCCTTCTTGGAAGTGATAAGTCATGCACGTATCGTTAACGAAAAGAGATGATGTCATGCGTGCGAGCTGAGCATGATTATTCAAACAGACACCAAAATCTCGACGCTGCTGGATCTGAATATCGTCTCCAACATAATAATAATAATAACGTTCATTATTACCGAGAAACAACAATATGTTTAGATATAATACTGAAAATGGGGTATTGGACGCCTGTGGTGTTACTCAATGAGAACAAAAAAGTTTTCCCCTTCACCACACTAGTAATTCCATTCCTAGATGCGCATTTCTTTAACCAAGTTAACTTCATCAGTAGGATTACTAAACTTAGTAATTTATGTAGTTTCTGGAGTCGACTGAACTTTTTGCCTCTGGTCATTGAACGATCTGCCAAATTATGTCGCCAAGATAAACTAGACACTTCTTTCCCTTCATTAATCTTTCGAAAGTGGCTGGAGCATTACGAAATCCGATTGACATAACTGTGAACAGTAAACCAGTAATGAAGGCTGGAGGCTGTGGTTTCTCAATCTTCTGCTAATATCTGCTCTTCAAATAGAGAAAATCATAAAGCCGTCCAACGTGTCTGGGGTTTCGTTTCTTCTCGGAAGAAGGTAACTGTCGTTCGTCAGGTTGTTCAGTTGACGATTATCTTCGCGATAGCGTAATGACCCATCTTTCTACTTTACCAGTACTACTGGGAAGGATCCTCAAAGACTGGTGGTACATATATGTACCATCAGCCCACCATTTCTTATGAATAAAAATTTATTTAAATTTTGATGAAGAGGTTTTATTTGATCGCCACTGACATTAAACCACTTAAAATCTAACCCATGACCCTTAAAACAAAAACTCGTCTCGAAAGGGTTAACGGACCACTAGTCTATTTCACGCAAAAAAAGCTTATCAGTTTTTATCACACGGAGACTGTTCACTACGCGAACCCCACTTCCGATACCACTGTAATGAAAATGCACCTAACAGGGCACTTTCGCTGACTCTGTCTATTTGCAAACTCTGGAAAAAACTATGTTTGCAACTAAATATCTAACTTGCTCCAGATTCATTTATTTATGTCGGAAAGGCTTCTGTTGGAACATTCCAGTGTCTTCGAGAGATGTCACCAACGCTTGGCGACTCGTCTAGATCTTTGTAACATGGTTCTCGTTCCTTCTTGGATGTGATGAGTCCTGTATGTTTCGTAGCGGCCTGAATGTTACTTCCACATTGTTCTTCCTTGAAAAACTCGCGTGAAAGTATCAGATTTCCCAGTTTATAATTTTTGACTTGGGTTATATTAATTTACGAGCAAATATTATCGGATATTCTTCTTGCAATTTTCAGCCAGAAACTGCGCATTTTTAACCTCTATACTTGATGTAGATCATCTTTCTACCTCCCAATTCCCTCAAATGAATTCCTCACCTGTCTTTTGGTAAATATTTCTGTATCACTTCAGCTTGCGTCAACTGGCTCGTCCAGAGAACAACTGATGAATCTTGGTGACCAACAGCACTGTCATATGCTGCTAAAGTTTTCTTCTGATGTTCGGCCCATAAATCATAGAACGTCTCAGATGATAAAGGTTTATCTTTCAAATAGTCGCGAATTTCTTGAGTTGAATTCCAACATGGAATAAAAACCTGAAACATTCAAAACAGTTTCTTTAAATTCATCGGCATATACAGAGTTGTAGAATAGTTACAATCCATTCTAATCAGGTTCTGAGATGAGGATTGACTGTAGCACCACCGAAATCTAGGGGTGGAAATAATTTTTTTAAGAAAAAAATGGTTAGTTTGCTATTAATAATCAGAGAAGAAAAAGTGAACGTGTATTTCGTGAAATGAAAACGGAGTACCTTTCTCTCTAAGCGTTTCGACCAAGTGGACAAATAAAGGCAAACATCTGTCAGAAAACAACTACTTCCCTGGCTAGTACCACGACGGACATTGAACTACATCTGACAGATATGTGTGCAACGTTATTCCAAGAAGACCCAATTGCAAGTACTTGTCTTGTAGTTAAATAGAAGATTATCTTTCATTTGGCTGGGAATGACCACCTGCAGACATGCATGTTTCGAGGTTTGTTGCTTCTCATCAGTAACAGGTTAGGTCAGACAACATTAAAATTGTCCTGTCCCTGCCAAATGAATAATAATCAACCGTTTAACTAATATTTCTCCACGGATGACACTACGACCCACAACTAAGTTGATCGCAGAGCCATCCGCAAGTGAAATCAAGAACAAGACAAGCAATCCTAAGCAGCACAGACTCCCGTGAAGAGAAAACTGTAATATTTCGAAACAAGTTCGAAAATAATGTGCCAGAGAGGTATCAACAATGTGAAATACTCTAAGCGTTTCCACCAAGTGGAAAAATAAAGGCAAACATCTGCCAAAAAGCATTAGACTATTTGTATTGATCATCCCCATAATCCTCATAATATACAGTGTGTCCCTAGACCAGTGAGACAGTTGAATATCTCTTGAGCCTATAGGAATTTTCAAAATATTATAATTTCACGTAAAATTGAGAGCTAACTTAAGATATGATTATTTTTTATACGAGCAGCGCAAGAAAGGCTCACAAAATCGAACATCAGTAAATAGAACACCCCATATATTTCAACATATCTGTATTCTCATTCATTTATTAGGCTATTTACTAGATTTTATTTTTGAAAATCCGACAAGGCGTTGCAAAGTTATAACAGTTTTTCATTAAATGCGGAAATTTTTGAAAACAAACCCATTATTCATACAACTAAGAATTTATGAAATAATTTAAGGCTATTGGTAGTCGGTAGCATATTCTATCATATGAAATACCCCTTTTCTTCGAAAGTTATATAGGGTGGTCAGAAAAATGATATTTAAACTTTCTTCACATCAATTTTTCGAATAGTGCACCCTACAGAATGAGCGATTTTATATCCCATTGGTGGTTTGATTGCTTATGGTCAATAATTGTGGAAGAGTGTTGTAAATTCCCTTGTCACCAAATACGAATAAAAAAATGCACTAAACTATTTATTCAACTTTATTTAACTACTAAAGAAACAGTCACAACAAGGAAAAAACTGTATTGACGAATAACTAGGCACGATATTATTCACTGTGTGTGTGTTCGAATTGTCTTTCGTTTGATGCAAGGCCCATTTAAAAAAAAATTAATTACATGATTTTTTTTTAACGTTCTCCAACATTTTGAGGCGGTGCTCCAACTTGCTGGAAGAATAGTTCTCTAAGGTGTCCAAGGGAAATTTCATCAAGATGATTATTGAACTCATTTTGAAGAAAGTGAAGGTATCTTACACTATTTAGTGTGCCTTGATGAAAATATGGTCCAATTAAATTTTTTTTCTGCAGCCAGTACTAGAAGTATTGTATAAAAATTTGTAGGAAATTTTATTGCTTCTTATAATATCAAAGGAAACTAAAAATCAAATATGCTCCTATAAGCAGGTATTACATGTTAGGAGAACAAGGGTTCCCTCCGTCACATTGTACTGGACTACTTGTCTCGATAACATGACACCATACTATTTAAATGCCACATAACCTGGTCCTATTTACGTTGGATGAACTCTCCTTGATATTACTTTATCTTGGAAAGTTAACGTCATTATGAGTCTCGCAATTTTTAACGTGTCAACGAATTATGTTGACAAGGGACAGAATATTTCCTTGTTTTGTTATTCAATTCAATTGTTTTAAAACGGTGTTCATAATGATTCCTATATTTTCTTGGCATTTTTTTAAAATTGATACGTGCAGGCAATCAATTTTCATTTAATGTACTTATCACGGAAAAAAAAGAAAGATAACAAAAAAATAAATAACTCGATGTTATTGTGACTTGACTTGACTTTTTGAGAAATTTTGGCGAACCATTAGACCTAAATATTTAATTAACCGTATGATATTAACTCTTCTCAAAGTGTTCAAAGGCCTTTTGAATAAAATTCCTGCGAAAACTTCATGTTTATTGGTTAGATATTTGTTTATTTATAACATGCTTGTAATAAAGGAGAAATAAAAACATTAAAATGGTATTAATTTACAGTTTTATCAATTACCCATAGGTCTAAAAAGAAACAAATAAAAAATTTGTTCAAAATTAGCAAAATTAATTATCATACAAAATATACTTTTATGGTCTTTAGTGCGAAACTTGTTGTTTGCCTGTGATCAACATTAGGAGTAATGGAACTTATCTTCACTGTTAAGTCCTCTTCAACACTTATTCTGCTTCTATGTTCATTTTTTATGTACAAGAGTTCAGAAAATCCACTCTCCCACAAGTAACTCGTATTAAATGTCATCCAAAATAGCAGAGCTTGCTGGAAGATCAAAGGGTATTCGATTTAGCATCCGATCCAGAAGTTAATTGAAGATTTCTATTTAAAATAATCTTTCATGGAGCTATCTTCTGTAAAACCGATAAAACTTTCTTTTAGTTCCAATTATTTTGGCGAGGTCCCGAAAAAGGATTTCTGATCCAGTCCACTTTTGAATAATCTTAAGAGAAATACTTCTTGAACCTTTTTTGAAGGCAATCCAAGTGAACAATGATATTTGCAACCACAACTTTTTTCAAAAAATTATGATAGAGTGAGAAATGCAGATAAATTATCATCCTGTATTTGTGAACAAAACAGGACCAACTTCCTCTTGAAGGCTATGACGGCTGTTGTGTTTGGTCCCCGAAGTCCCAAGTTCAGTGTGTTGAATTTGTCAAAAATGTTGGCTAGATAAGCCAGTCTTAACAAACATTCTTCACCAGCAAACAAAATTTCTCCTTGAGATACACCTCACTTTTGTAAGTGGGGTAAATGGGTGGCAAGTCTTCACATACTAAGAAGAATAATCTTGTGTTTAGAGCCCTAGCCTTTATGTAGTTATAAACTTTCACAACATCTGATAGAACGGAGTTAAGATTTCTTTGGCATACGGATGACACAATGCGTACTTTTGCATTCAGGAGCAACTTCCTTTATTTTTGCTGCTAGCCCTGTTAGTCTTCCTGACTGACAGCTTTTGCCCCATCTGTAGCCACTACACTTGAACCAGGGAATACCTACTTTGAGCACATATTCATCAATTACCTTAAAAATTAGTTGCACTGTGGTATTTGAGTCAAGTGGTTAACAGAACAAAAACTCTTCTATTACCTCTTCATTATAATCAAATCGCACGAAAACAAGTAGCTGTGCCATGTTTGTAACATCGGTGCTTTCATCAACTTGAAGTGCATTCTTGGAGTTTTAAAGCCAGGTGTTCTTCCATATTATTAGACACATCGACAATTCTACTCCTAACTGTGTTATTTGACAGTGATATTTTTTGAATTTCTTTACTGCCTTTTCTCCTAACACTGCTTGGACTATATCCACAGCGGACGGCACTAAAAGCGTCTCACCGATTGTGTGAGGCTTTCCATCTTTTGTAATTCTTGAACTAGCAAGGTATGACGCCTTTATCAAGTTATTATCAGTATTGACAAACTTCGTCAAACATTGGATTTCTTTCTTAAAAAAATAGATTTTTTAATTAAAAGGGCTTACCAATCAAATCAGAGCGCTTAGTATTTTGGTGTTGCATCAGTAAGAAGGATTCATGCTTTGATTCGAAAGTGTTTCGAATCAGGTAGGTGATTTAGGTTTTTTAGCACAATCCTTTGAAGTAGAAGAGGACTTCAGAAATCGTTACATAGTTCAGTTTTCTAATATGAATCTCTGGTCGTTTTTGGGAAGCGGTGACGCATAGTTGTTTACAAATAAGTGTTCCTGTGATATATCACAGGGGACAGGTCCGGCCTAGATTCGCTGCAAGCTACACGACACTATTAATGTATGTTGCTCACATCACTCAAGCGTACCGCCTGAAACGTTCCCGCGTACCAGTGGTACGCGTACCACCGGTTGGGAACCCCTGGTGTAGATAAAAGTAAGAGAGGCAATCAGCCCTATGCTGTACCTATCACTTCTGTTAAAAATAACGTCACCGTTAGTCGCCATATCTTTCCTATTACCAATCAATAGCAAAATAACGGAAATGGCGAATAACGGTGACGTTATTTTTAACGGAAGTGATACAGCATAGGGCTGAACATCGGATATAAAAATATCAACTAGAGCTCGAAAAAAGCCATAATCTTATATTTATAGGTTGTCAATTATGAATTTGAGTTTTTCATATACCAATGCACTCTCAGTGGCGTGCATTGTATGAATATGAACAATGCGAACCAGTTATAAATAACAGGAGAAAAGGAAAGAGACTAGAGAAAAACTAGATTGACGGAATTGATGGATTGAAAAGTAGATGAAACAAAAGAAATTACTTATGCGACACCCATTTAACAACAGAAGAAGTTCGTATATTCGAAATATTCATAATTGAATTTTGAGACCTAATACTAATATAAAAGTTTGAATAATTCCTTATGGTTCATAAGGAACACTCACCTCATCTCCTCCCATATGAAACATTCCAGTGTTTGGCAGCATCTCTGAAACATCCTTGAATAGATCCTCCATTACCCGGTACAAATTTGGATTCGCTGGGTTCAGCTGACCACAAGGAGGCTGGATACAATACGATCTCCACGGCTGTTTATTCACACATACTGCCAGATCACCTAGTCCAGCATCCGCACCCCATTGCCAACCCACGCCGGCGTGTGATGGCCCGTCGATTTCCAATAAAATTCTGACACCTCTAATTAGAGCATATTGCTTTAACATTTCGATATCTTCTGGTCTGTAGATCTGTCTTGGATGGTAAGCCCCATACCTTTAAAAGTGAGAAGCGACATAAGTCAAGATATCCATTAAAATTGACCTTTTTGGTGATTTTTTTTTGCAACAATTGCGTTCTATTTGGTCCATTCCGATACTGGTGTCGGAATGGATTGACATATAACATACAAATTGAACGACATACTATATTACTGTGTGTATGTAATATGTTAACATATTCCTTCACCGGTACAGGAATAGACCAAAGAAGTATTCATTCTCATAAAGAAAGATTGTCATGAACATTACATAAAAAAACTGTTATTTAATTTTTTAATTACCGATAGTAGAGATGTCATATTTTCTTTAATAATAAAAATTTCCAGTTTGGTTAAAATTTATTTTCATTTCATGATTTTTACTGAAAATGATGTGACACATGACCCCCCCATGTTGTATAAGAAGTTCAGCATTTCTTGTCTAATAATGATGTACATCCAGATGTTTAGTTAAGTGTGTGTACATTTCATTGATTTTACCTGTATATTACTATTCAAAGTAATGTAGGTGTTGATATTTAGTCCAACCCAGACTGTTTTTCTGGTCTTTGCAATATTTTATTCATTGGAATGAAATAAAAAATGAGATAATTTTTTATATCCACCTAATACATTTCTCAGAATCAATCCACATAACAATCAAACTAAGCTAAGTCAATCACTAGAGCTCTCAGACACAGAGAAATCGAGGAACCATGTGTGGCCTGGATAAACTCAATGCTGAGAGATAGACCGATACACATCACTATATTAGAGGAGACCGTAGTAGCCAGGGCGACCAGAGAATGCCCACAAGATGGAGTTCTATCTCTGCTTCTGTGGAATCTGATCGCGGACTCGCTGCTGGTAACACTGAACGAAGCAGGACACCGAGCCCTTGGCTATGCTAGCGATATCGTAGTCTCAGCACAGGAAAAATTTAACACAACGGTTAGAGATCGTATGCAGGAGGCTCCTATCCTTGTCACGAGATGGGCGGACTTGGAGGGGCTCAACGTCAATCCTAACAAGGCAACCATAGTAGCATTCACTCGAAGACGAAAAACAGAGGGCCTAGGACCCATATGACTTCGAGGGGAGGACATACAGATAAAGGGGGAAGTCAAGTACCTTAGAGTAATACTAGACTCCAAGCTGACCTGGAACCAGCATCTCGAAAAAATAACCAAAAAAGCGGCGACGTCACTAGTGATAGACAGACGCACTTTTGGAAAAAAATGGGTACTTAAACCACATATGCTGCACTGGTAGTAGAGCACGGTGGTCATGCCATCCATTACATATGCTTCTTTGGTGTGGTGGCCCAAGACACAACAAAGAGGAGCTGCAACGAGACTAAGCATGGTGCAAAGACTTGCTTGTCTTGGAATTACAGGGGCCATCAAATCAACACCAACTGCAGCGATGGAGACACTCCTGTGACTGCCACCTCTCAACTTTGTCATTCATGGCGAGGCAAGGCTTGTTGCCAGACTGCAGATCGCACCCAACCTGAACGTTAAAACGGGTCACATGAGAATCGTTAGAATTGTAATCGGGGACGCGCTAGGAACGAGAACGAACCACATTCCAAAACAGTACTCCTTCAACAACTAATTAAAAGTGCTAGTACAAAACAGAACTGACTGGAACGGCTCACAGCTCAAGGATATTCTACAGGGGAAAATCTGGTACACAGATGGATCCAAGACTGAGAATAGAGCTAAGAGCTCCCAGAAGTCGCAAATGAGGTAAATTCAGACCTGTTACCTAGTAAATCACGAAAAAGATACAAACAGCAATTCCACCCATTTTCAAACTGGTGTAAAAAGGAGTAAATAGCTTCAGATAAGATGTTTTTGGCGTATTTTTCCAAGCTGAGTACGATACTGAAATCCAATAGGTATCTACCCTATGGTCGCATAACTCGATGGTGAAACTTTTAGACAAAATAAAAGAAAACTTGGACGTAAGAGAGTTTTATGGGTTGACGGGTTGACATCGTTCCTAAAAAAGCAAAATGTTGGTTTTTGACTACATACACTGCAAATTTTTACCAAAGAAGACATATCCAAGTTTATGCTAGCCCCTGATGAGGTATATCTTATGAAGTAGGTACCATTTTTGCTCTAGCAGAGCGGAACTTATGAAAATCACGCTTGACGATATTCAAGATAAAGAAAACCCAATTATCATGAAAATTTCCGATTCGAAAAACCATACTTCAAGATCCTTTGTTATATCTGAAGACATGAATAATGGAACATTTTTGAAGCTCTATAGAAAGTATGCATATTAACGGCCTTCTACCACTATGTACCGTCGTTTTTTTTTAATTATAAAAAGGCAAATGATCTGTCCAGTGCGTAGGCGTGAACACATTTGGTGAAATGCTAGCAGAGATCGCTATCTACTTAGGTCTTCCTAATGTAGAACGTTACACAGGTCACAGTTTGAGACGATCCTTGGCAACGTTTCTAGCAGATTCAGGCGAAGGAATAATGAACATAAAACATCTTGGAGGCTGGAAGTCAACTGCTGTTGCTGAAGGTTATTTGGAGGACTCCATAGAACAGAAGAAAACCATCTCGAATAAAATTCTTTCATGTACCGACAACATACAACCAATGCCGTCTCCGTCATCTTCATGCACTTTGCAATCTACGAGTGTTACTGTTAACAGCCTACACCCAACTAACTACTTTAGACCGGCTATTCTGACTCATTTGCGGAATGCAACAAATTGTTTTTTTCAACATTGATATAATTAGTAATTATTGGTTTATCTTTGAAAGTTTTGTATGTTGAAATGCAATATATATTTTCAATGTGATTCTAAATAATGTTCCTAATTCATGCGTGAAGTGTCTTTTCCGCCCTTGACTGCTTGCCCGGACTCCGCTTCGCGTCGTTCGGGGCAACGACAGTCGCGTCCGGGAAAGTATCACTTTCCGCACTTGTTAGGAAAATAACAATTTCGAAACAAATTATGTTGTTTTAAGAAAGCAAGCATCATAATTTGTTTCTCAAATTGTAGGATTTTTTTTCGATACACCTTTTGTATTAAATACGAAAATGACTTTGATACATTACTTTCCCTGAATACACCTAGAATGAAAAAAAAAAAAGAAAAATAACACCTACTCGGTCATGTTTGGCAATCTCTTCGACACCAGCGGAAAGCTTTGGGAGTCGGTAATGTGCCAATGCAAAACGTTCATTTTGGAAGCAGCCATTCCGTCGATATTGATCTTGATGGTGTCGATGGACAGAAAGTTCCTTGCCGTATCTAAGAGGAGGCCGCGATGTTTGTATTGTGGTGCATCACTGACTTGGATGTTGCTGAGTGTTGTCAAACATTTGTCTTCAAACTCGTCAGGCACTATGAGTTGCAGAAGTGTTTCTAGACCGTGTCTTACACCGAATACTGTCGGAGCTGTTATGTTTACGACGAGCTGCGTTCCTGAAAGTGGCAAAAAATTGTGAAAGTTTAAATAAAATATTAATTTTCTATAATTAAGTGGAAAGAAGACATTTTTGGAATAACACGTTGAAATAGATTGGTATTGAGAGAGGGAGTCGCCGCTTTGGTTTCCTGTGTGCTTCCAACATATTGTGCCATTTAAGTTATTTCGACATCATATCGAAAAACCAGCTATGAGAAATGTCAAATTTGCTAGTTAAGTACAATGAAATTAAATTTATTAGTCCAGTTAAACAAAACAAAAAGACGAGACGCGAGGGAAAAAGACTTCCGTTAACTAATCAAGAAGATGAATCACCAGAATTTGTGCAAATTGATTTCATAAGGTTCTGACTACATAAGTGAAACAATGGATGCAATTTCAAGGCTTAAGGAAGAAAATATGAATTTATGAAGAACTAGAATTATTGTTAATTGAAAAAAAGAAACTGGCAGAATACTACAATCTAATTGTTTCGAACATCGTTGAAAAAGATACAATTACACTAGATTAAATAAAAATAGAAATTAATAAAATAAAAATAAAAAATCACTGAAAACGACCACAAAATGATGATGTCTCATATGCAGAAATTACTAAACATAAAAGTATTCTGAACCCAACAAAAACTTAGGAGGGTTTAACGGTCCTTCCAAAAACCAATACGCTTACAATCCAAACCCAAAAAGATTTGAGAAACAATAGATATAGTAGGGGAGCCCACGATGCTAAATGTGGATTTACTCGAGCGTCATAAAGACCTATTGGGTAGCAAAGCTTAGATGATAAGAAGAATAAAATGTTATGTAATGTATACCTTTTCCCAATCTCATAGTCCTCCAAATCTGACGATTATCTAGAGGAATTCGCCTAATCTGACAAAAAAAAAAGGAAAACGGTTGATCCTGAAGGCCATCCCTGCAACTTCCCGCTAACTCCATAACTAAGCGCTCGACATTTCACTTGTTTTGTGTCATTATGAGCTCTCCGAGCTCAAAAGTCTGATAGAAGTTTATACAATTTTTTGAATTTTCAAACCGCAATAACTTTTGAATAAACGAACTGATTTTCACGCGGTTGGCGGCATTCGACGCAGTTTTTCAGGATCCATGAAGAATATTCAAGTTTGAATTGATCGAACTAGAAATTTCAGAGTGATTCCGAGAAAACACTTTTTTCGGTTTTCTTTCGACAACAATAACTCACGAACGAATTAACCGATTCTGACCGAACTGGCGGAGATCGACGTGGTTTTTTGATATTAAAAGCTGATTAGTTTTTGGAATCGATCGATAAAGCCGTTTGAAAGTTATTCCAAAAACAACACATTAAAAAAAACGTAGTTTTTTTTGAGATTTCTCAAAATCTACCGGTACGAATCGGTTCAAGTTATATCCAAAATCGAAGTTTGGCCAAGCCAAATAGATAGTAAAAGAGTTAGAGAGAAATAGTAACATGGAGAGGGGAATATAGGCATTACGCCGCAGCACGCATTAGACTTTACCGACGAATTTTTGTTATTTCGGCTTGTGGAAATCGTCAGATTATATATTTTTCATTATCCTTGAATTATTTCCTTCAAATAAAAAAAGATTTGCCACGCTGGAGAATGTCGAGATGACCTTTTTTTTTACAACTTTGTAGCCCTCCCCTTCCTTTACGTCACTCTCAAATTGTCAGATTAGTAGAATACACTTTTTAGCATGTAATTAACTCACCCTACCTTAATCTGACGAGCTCGAGAATTTCTGATGATCAATTTTTTTTAATACTCTGATCCCTTATCCTCTTGGGCTCCCCTGCTAATATAAATATCGCTCAACTGAGTATATCTGTTGATACCATGGAATTTTATAAAAATTGTGGCATTGAAATCAATTGCAGAAATAAAGAATTATTCTATATTGGAAAAAAATAGAATCCAAAATGAATTCTCAATATAATAATGCCATGAAGAATTTTTCAAAAAATCGCAAAATTATTATGCCTGGAATTTGTTTTGAAAATGATGCGAACAAAAAATATATTTGAAAAATAATTCGTGAACAGAATAACTTTACTGATGAAGAATGTATAAAGATAAATCATATAAAATTCGTTGATAGCAAAAAAACTTATACAATTTTTGCTGAAGTGAATGGGAATTCATTTCGTAAGATTTTCAGTAGTACTAATCAAAGATCAATGATCATTGATTGGCAAATCTGTAAAGTATTTGATGGAAATGAGGTAACACAGTGCTACAACTGATTCCAATTCCATTATGCTGCCCACAAATGCAGGAATACTCCCTCATATCTAAGGTGTGCTGGCAATCACAATAGTCCAAATGAAACCAATAGTCACTCTAAATGAGGAAACTGCATATCTTCCCACTCCAAGTATAGTACGAAATATACAAGTCAGCTATGTCCCACTTTTAAATATTACCGAAAAATTTCAGAAAATCGTATAAATTATGGCATATTACAATAATGTCAGCATTTCAGAATATACATCACTTCTTGTTTATAAATTGTCATCATCAACTGAAAATTTGCAAGTATTCTACATGATTGCAAGATCTTTACAAATAAGCTAGATCATCTTGGAATAATAATAGAAGATGTGAATCCTGATGTTTTGATCATTTCCGACACGTGGATCAGAAGAGAAGACATTTATTGTAACCTGAGCCAATATAACTCCATTTATTATTCCAGACCCAAACGTAGAAATGGTGTTGGTATTTTTATAATAAAACATTTAGTGTTTGACGTAATTGAAAAAGCGGTAGCAGCAGAAATCAAATTTCAAAATGTGATCATATGTGGGCTATACCTTTCTCCAAGAGATAATACTCAACATTTCTTGAACTTTATTGATGAGAAACTTCAGAATTTCATTACAAGTGGTTAGACATGTTTTTGCTACGGTGATTTCAATATAAACACTTCAACATCCTACCAGCATAAAATCCAGTGCCTTCGTGGACACTTTTCTATGCATTTTAAAATTGATTATGTAGAATATCCATCAGTATACTCACCTACGAAATCCAAATTCAGTTTATACGATTCATCACTATCCAGTTGCAATGACAAATCAAAGCTCATTGGGAATAAATAAATATGCATAGGGTACACATCATCATCACAGTCGATGGGTTCATCTCGTTTCAGTTCGTTTTTGAAGTAAAGCGTTAGCTCCGTCAGATAGTCAATACTGTCAACTGTTCCATTGAAATGGAAAAGAATGTTGCTGCAAGAAAATCGAACGAAAATATATTGAATTGAAAAATTAAAAAGCTGTTGAATAAATATGTATGTTGTTTGACATAAATTCTGACCCCAGTCAAAATTACTATTAAGTATTGTAATCCAGGCAATGAACACTTAAAATGGGACTTTCACTAAAAAGGGTCAAGGAAAGTTCTGATTCGGTAAATTCATACTGATGTCTTTATTGATATTTCTAGTTTGCGACCTTGATTGACCGCCGCTCGTGCCGCCTTAGTGAAAAAATGGTACCAAAAACCAGTTATTTGAGAATATCTTCTCTCCAGTGCCACCTAGGTCAAAAATAGTTAAATAAAATGAGGATGAAATTCCCTGCAACTTTCGTGGAGAATGTTCTCCAATTGTCCAATCAGATGAATAGTTCAAGAGTTACAGCGTATCCAAGTTTAGCAAATTTCCACAATTCGCAAAATCGTATATGATTTCTCGAAATTTCAGTAAATACCAATTATTTAATACGTACTACCGTATTGATCGTTAACACGGAGATCAGTATGTCCTCATCGTTTAATTCTGTATCCATAGTAGGACATAGATCTTCTTGAAAATATCAGACATAGTCTGATGGCTTCAGGAGAGAGACATAACTTTAGTAGAAACCCCTTATGCTCTTCTCAATTTAGGCAGATATCTGACAGAAAACAACTACTTCCCTGGGTAATACCATGACGGACGTTGAATTAAATCTGACAGATATCCGTGCAGCGTTCTCCCTAGAATCTGGGAGACAGCCACAAATGCTTTCTGTATCAAGTAGCAGAATCCTGCATGGCATGATCAAGGACTTAACCACTTGCATACCGGTTTCGAGGTGTATTGCCTCTCTTCAGTGCAAGGTAGGTCCGACAACATTTACAGTGGTCGACGTCCCTGGTCATGCCATGCAATTCACTGATACTTGAAATGATTCTCTGAAGTGGATGCGAAGTCTCGTAAGAAGACAGTCGCAGCGCCACCTCTAGAAAACTTCAGAAAGCACTCCAAAGTAACTCGGGGTAGAGTTTGTTTGAAAATATCAGACAAAGTCTGATGGCTTCAGGAGAGAGACAGAACTTCAGTAGAAACCCCTTATCCTCTCCTCAATCTAGGCAGATATCTGAAAGAAAACAACTACTTCCCTAGCTAATACCACGACGGACGTTGAATTAAATCTGACAGATATCTGTGCAGCGTTCCTCCTAGAATATGGGAGACAGCCACAAATGTTTTCTGTATCAAGTAGCAGAATCCTGCCCGACATGATCAAGGACTTAACCCATACCGGTATTGCCTCTCTTCAGTGCAAGGTAGGTTCGACAACATTTACAGTCGTCGACGTCCCTGGTCATGCCATGCAATTCACTGATACTTGAAATGATTCTCTGAAGTGGATGCGAAGTCTCGTAAGAAGATAGTCGCAGCGCCACCTCTAGAAAACTTCATAAAGCACTCCAAAGTAACTCGGGGTAGAGTTTGTTAGAAAATATCAGACAAAGTCTGATGGCTTCAGGAGAGAGACACAACTTCAGTAGAAACCCCTTATCCTCTCCTCAATTTGGGCAGATATCTGACAGAAAACAACTACTTCCCTGGCTAATACCACGACGGACGTTGAATTAAATCTGACAGATATCTGTGCAGCGTTCTCCCTAGAATCTGGCAGACAGCCACACATGCTTTCTGTATCAAGTAGCAGAATCCTGCCCGACATGATCAAGGACTTAACCACTTACATACCGGTATTGCCTATCTTCAGTGCAAGGTAGGTCCGACAACATTTACAGTCGTCGACGTCCTTGGTCATGCCATGCAATTCACTGAGACTTGAAATGATTCTCTGAAGTGGATGCGAAGTCTCGTAAGAAGATAGTCGCAGCGCCACCTCTAGAAAACTTCATAAAGCACTCCAAAGTAACTCGGGGTAGAGTTTGTTAGAAAATATCAGACAAAGTCTGATGGCTTCAGGAGAGAGACACAACTTCAGTAGAAACCCCTTATCCTCTCCTCAATTTGGGCAGATATCTGACAGAAAACAACTACTTCCCTGGCTAATACCACGACGGACGTTGAATTAAATCTGACAGATATCTGTGCAGCGTTCTCCCTAGAATCTGGCAGACAGCCACACATGCTTTCTGTATCAAGTAGCAGAATCCTGCCCGACATGATCAAGGACTTAACCACTTACATACCGGTATTGCCTCTCTTCAGTGCAAGGTAGGTTCGACAACATTTACATTCGTCGACGTCCCTGGTCATGCCATGCAATTCACTGATACTTGAAATGATTCTCTGAAGTAGATGCGAAGTCTCGTAAGAAGACAGTCGCAGCGCCACCTCTAGAAAACTTCAGAAAGCACTCCAAAGTAACTCGGGGTAGAGTTTGTTAGAAAATATCAGACAAAGTCTGATGGCTTCAGGAGAGAGACACAACTTCAGTAGAAACCCCTTATCCTCTCCTCAATTTGGGCAGATATCTGACAGAAAACAACTACTTTCCTGGCTAATACCACGACGGACGTTGAATTAAATCTGACAGATATCTGTGCAGCGTTCTCCCTAGAATCTGGCAGACAGCCACACATGCTTTCTGTATCAAGTAGCAGAATCCTGCCCGACATGATTAAGGACTTAACCACTTACATACCGGTATTGCCTCTCTTCAGTGCAAGGTAGGTTCGACATCATTCACATTCGTCGACGTCCCTGGTCATGCCATGCAATTCACTGATACTTGAAATGATTCTCTGAAGTAGATGCGAAGTCTCGTAAGAAGACAGTCGCAGCGCCACCTCTAGAAAACTTCAGAAAGCACTCCAAAGTAACTCGGGGTAGAGTTTGTTAGAAAATATCAGACAAAGTCTGATGGCTTCAGGAGAGAGACAGAACTTCAGTAGAAACCCCTTACCCTCTCCTCAATTTGGGCAGATATCTGACAGAAAACAACTACTTCCCTGGCTAATACCACGACGGACGTTGAATTAAATCTGACAGATATCTGTGCAGCGTTCTCCCTAGAATCTGGCAGACAGCCACACATGCTTTCTGTATCAAGTAGCAGAATCCTGCCCGACATGATCAAGGACTTAACCACTTACATACCGGTATTGCCTCTCTTCAGTGCAAGGTAGGTTCGACAACATTTACATTCGTCGACGTCCCTGGTCATGCCATGCAATTCACTGATACTTGAAATGATTCTCTGAAGTAGATGCGAAGTCTCGTAAGAAGACAGTCGCAGCGCCACCTCTAGAAAACTTCAGAAAGCACTCCAAAGTAACTCGGGGTAGAGTTTGTTAGAAAATATCAGACAAAGTCTGATGGCTTCAGGAGAGAGACACAACTTCAGTAGAAACCCCTTATCCTCTCCTCAATTTGGGCAGATATCTGACAGAAAACAACTACTTCCCTGGCTAATACCACGACGGACGTTGAATTAAATCTGACAGATATCTGTGCAGCGTTCTCCCTAGAATCTGGCAGACAGCCACACATGCTTTCTGTATCAAGTAGCAGAATCCTGCCCGACATGATTAAGGACTTAACCACTTACATACCGGTATTGCCTCTCTTCAGTGCAAGGTAGGTTCGACATCATTCACATTCGTCGACGTCCCTGGTCATGCCATGCAATTCACTGATACTTGAAATGATTCTCTGAAGTGGATGCGAAGTCTCGTAAGAAGACAGTCGCAGCGCCACCTCTAGAAAACTTCAGAAAGCACTCCAAAGTAACTCGGGGTAGAGTTTGTTTGAAAATATCAGACAAAGTCTGATGGCTTCAGGAGAGAGACAGAACTTCAGTAGAAACCCCTTATCCTCTCCTCAATCTAGGCAGATATCTGAAAGAAAACAACTACTTCCCTGGCTAATACCACGACGGACGTTGAATTAAATCTGACAGATATCTGTGCAGCGTTCCCCCTAGAATATGGGAGACAGCCACAAATGTTTTCTGTATCAAGTAGCAGAATCCTGCCCGACATGATCAAGGACTTAACCCATACCGGTATTGCCTCTCTTCAGTGCAAGGTAGGTTCGACAACATTTACAGTCGTCGACGTCCCTGGTCATGCCATGCAATTCACTGATACTTGAAATGATTCTCTGAAGTGGATGCGAAGTCTCGTAAGAAGATAGTCGCAGCGCCACCTCTAGAAAACTTCAGAAAGCACTCCAAAGTAACTCGGGGTAGAGTTTGTTAGAAAATATCAGACAAAGTCTGATGGCTTCAGGAGAGAGACACAACTTCAGTAGAAACTCCTTATCCTCTCCTCAATTTGGGCAGATATCTGACAGAAAACAACTACTTCCCTGGCTAATACCACGACGGACGTTGAATTAAATCTGACAGATATCTGTGCAGCGTTCTCCCTAGAATCTGGCAGACAGCCACACATGCTTTCTGTATCAAGTAGCAGAATCCTGCCAGACATGATCAAGGACTTAACCACTTACATACCGGTATTGCCTATCTTCAGTGCAAGGTAGGTCCGACAACATTTACAGTCGTCGACGTCCTTGGTCATGCCATGCAATTCACTGAGACTTGAAATGATTCTCTGAAGTGGATGCGAAGTCTCGTAAGAAGATAGTCGCAGCGCCACCTCTAGAAAACTTCATAAAGCACTCCAAAGTAACTCGGGGTAGAGTTTGTTAGAAAATATCAGACAAAGTCTGATGGCTTCAGGAGAGAGACACAACTTCAGTAGAAACCCCTTATCCTCTCCTCAATTTGGGCAGATATCTGACAGAAAACAACTACTTCCCTGGCTAATACCACGACGGACGTTGAATTAAATCTGACAGATATCTGTGCAGCGTTCTCCCTAGAATCTGGCAGACAGCCACACATGCTTTCTGTATCAAGTAGCAGAATCCTGCCCGACATGATCAAGGACTTAACCACTTACATACCGGTATTGCCTCTCTTCAGTGCAAGGTAGGTTCGACAACATTTACATTCGTCGACGTCCCTGGTCATGCCATGCAATTCACTGATACTTGAAATGATTCTCTGAAGTAGATGCGAAGTCTCGTAAGAAGACAGTCGCAGCGCCACCTCTAGAAAACTTCAGAAAGCACTCCAAAGTAACTCGGGGTAGAGTTTGTTAGAAAATATCAGACAAAGTCTGATGGCTTCAGGAGAGAGACACAACTTCAGTAGAAACCCCTTATCCTCTCCTCAATTTGGGCAGATATCTGACAGAAAACAACTACTTCCCTGGCTAATACCACGACGGACGTTGAATTAAATCTGACAGATATCTGTGCAGCGTTCTCCCTAGAATCTGGCAGACAGCCACACATGCTTTCTGTATCAAGTAGCAGAATCCTGCCCGACATGATCAAGGACTTAACCACTTACATACCGGTATTGCCTCTCTTCAGTGCAAGGTAGGTTCGACATCATTCACATTCGTCGACGTCCCTGGTCATGCCATGCAATTCACTGATACTTGAAATGATTCTCTGAAGTAGATGCGAAGTCTCGTAAGAAGACAGTCGCAGCGCCACCTCTAGAAAACTTCAGAAAGCACTCCAAAGTAACTCGGGGTAGAGTTTGTTAGAAAATATCAGACAAAGTCTGATGGCTTCAGGAGAGAGACAGAACTTCAGTAGAAACCCCTTATCCTCTCCTCAATTTGGGCAGATATCTGACAGAAAACAACTACTTCCCTGGCTAATACCACGACGGACGTTGAATTAAATTTGACAGATATCTGTGCAGCGTTCTCCCTAGAATCTGGGAGACAGCCACACATGCTTTCTGTATCAAGTAGCAGAATCCTGCCCGACATGATCAAGGACTTAACCACTTACATACCGGTATTGCCTCTCTTCAGTGCAAGGTAGGTTCGACAACATTTACAGTCGTCGACGTCCTTGGTCATGCCATGCAATTCACTGATACTTGAAATGATCCTCTGAAGTAGATGCGAAGTCTCGTAAGAAGACAGTCGCAGCGCCACCTCTAGAAAACTTCAGAAAGCACCCCAAAGTAACTCGGGGTAGAGTTTGTTTGAAAATATCAGACAAAGTCTGATGGCTTCAGGAGGAGAGCATAAGGGGTTTTTACGGATAGATGTTCTTGTTCTGCTAACAGCAATGGCGAGATCCTATCCAAACGTGTACCTCCGCAAACCAGGCAGATAAAAAGTTATTTGAAAAAATTTAAACTCCATCGTTCTCGCATGCATTCAGCGGTTGTGACATTTCTGCTGATTCAAGATGGGAAAAATTAAGTTTTTTATAAAAACACTTGAAAAGATCGAATACTTGATCCGAACTCTACAAGTTTCCAAACGGGAGAAAGCTTTTTTATCGCTCTTTACGGCGTTTCTAAAGAAAGAACCATTACTTTGGGCTCCCTATGTTATAAAAATTTCGCAAGAACCGTAACCAAGAGTGAATTCAATCCCCCAAAAGAGAAGCTGCACGGCAACATTCCCTTTCGACCTACCACCAAGTTCAGGCTTAATATGATGTATACGAGACAGAGGTGAGGCCACATAACTCAAAATGTAAACGCTAATTGTTCCGTAGGAATCCATTTGGAATAGAAAAGTTTCAGTAAAGTTTTGATAGACCTTTCAAACAGAGAAAGTAATTTGGGATGAACGATTATAATCGCGTATGACTGCTTTCCAAGTTCATATCTAAATACAAGTCGATCCCCTGTAGATAGTTATTAACATAACATATTAAATATAGACCACAATTACTGGTATATCAACTGAATATTCACCTTTATTTAACAGCAGTTATTCATTCTTGTCTGATATTGTCACCTTGACGCTGAACATCTATGAACAGAATTTGCTGTTTCTTCTAATATTCTCGAAATTCACCAGCAACTGAATTTTATATCTCAAACATTTTGCTCCCATGGATTTTACGTTACTACAGATTAATTTTCGGATAATTTGTTAGTTTTTTCATTTTTAGATGAGATTGAAATGTTTCAATATAATTCTATTTCAAGTTTCTGAATTTGATGGTTTTATGTTATGAACAACTTAGGTTATGGTATGGTCCATACACTTGTTTACTTTGATTAGTAATTTGGTGGTATATATCAAATACCTGAAGAACCTGTGACTATTTTCTGAAACTTCGGTGACTTAAAGTTTTAAAGTTTTGAATAGAAAAGTAAAAATTGATTTAGAAAAGTTTGTGGGTATGAAAGCATACGAGGTAGTTGTTTTCTGACGGAAGGTAAATATTTTTAACAAATTTATTTCAAAATACTTACTCAAAATTTTGACCGAAGACAAGTGATAAGTCGGTTGCCTGAAAATTTATAAACTGCTAGTTACCGAGCTGAATATTTGGCGATACCCGTACCCTTACTGAAATTTGCGACTGCTCCGTATTCTAATTTTGTTAATTAACGAATTCAGATCTATGAAAACCAGTTCAAACGGTTTTCGCTTTTGTTTAGTCGGTTCTCATAAATACACATTGGATGAATTTTTTCTCGGCTTACAAATTAGTTCTATACATTTAACATCATGAAAGAGGGGCGACACCACTTGACGGAAGACCATAAAACTAATAATGAAATATGGTGGATTACGTAATCCAATCTTCCGCAATAAAACCTATACAATAGGTAAAGTCGTCGCAAGTATTCAACAAAAAACAACTACTGCCCCCTACGACCGTTGCATTATATTTTTTTAATACTTGGCAAAGTTTTCTACAAGAACCACTTTGCAATGCATTTCAAATATCAAAGCTGAAATTATTTTTCGATTCAATTGGGGGAATACCTCCGTACCGGTTTCATGGTCATTGCCAATCATCAGCGAAGGCTAGTTCGACCCAATTGAATCGAAAGATCCTTTCATCCTAAATGGAAATCCCTGAGACAAACACTGAGGTATGAATTCAGCGCCATCTCTGGGTTCCAGTTTAAAATGCACTCCACCTACGTGTCGACTTCAACATGAAGCCAGTTGTTTTTTGTTGAATACTTGCCGACGACTTTACCTATTGTATAGGTCTTATTGCGGAAGATTGGATTACGTAATCCACCATATTTCATTATTAGTTTTATGGTCTTCCGTCAAGTGTTGTCGCCCCTCTTTCATGATGTTTCTGGCTTCATGTTGAAGTCGACACGTAGTTGGAGTGCATTTTAAACTGGAACCCAGAGATGGCGCTGAATTCATACCTCAGTGTTTGTCTCAGGGATTTCCAATTAGGATGAAAGGATTTTTCGATTCAATTGGGTCGAACTAGCCTTCGCTGATGATTGGCAATGACCATGAAACCGGTACGGAGGTGTCCCCCAATTAAATCAAAAAATAATTTCAGCTTTGATATTTGAAATGCATTGCAAAGTGGTTCTTGTAGAAAACTTTGCCAAGTATTAAACAAATATAATTCAATGGTCGTAGGGGGCAGTAGTTGTTTTTTATTGAATACTTGCCGACGACTTTACCTATTGTATAGGTTTTATTGCGGAAGATTGGATTACGTAATCCACCATATTTCACTATACATTTAATTCCATGGCTTTTAGTCTATTGAAAAGTTAGTCTGGTAAATTATTGATTCTCCATTTTATTGATGCTAACGTATTCACTGATTTCTTATCGTTATTAAAAATTCAATTCTGCCCACCATGTAATCGTGTTTACCTTAGCACGGATTTAAATTGTTAAATTGTTTAAATTGTTTAAATTGTTATTTCCGTCAACCAGCTGCACACCCTTAAGAGTACAACCCTCAAAAGTCTTCGAAAGACTTGTCCGAGCTAGGGGACACGCAGCCCTTACCTTTTAACGTGTGATGCCATGCACGAGACCGATGCCCATGCTGGGAATCGAACCCATGACCCTTAGGTTAAGAGACAAGCGCTCTACCATCATGACCATCACGGCCCAAGTAACGGCCAAGTCAATCCAAAGTGATGAGAATTGGAGAAATCAATATCGAAAAGAACTTTATTATGTTGAAAATATAACATACTCCCACCTTTTCATTTCATAAAATTGAAAATAAATAAAAAAATCACTATACACCAAAACGTTTGGGCAGTTTCACTGTACTCTCACATCTTGTAGTAACAGGCTGCTTCATCTCCAACTGGCTACTTCTGGATTCTGGATCTGGATTGGATTTGGGGTCAATTTCTTCCTTAGGTTGTAGATCAGATTTGAGTTCTTGGTCAATTTTCAGTTTTGGTTGTGGATTAGATTTTTTTTTTCTGATGAACGACTGTTTCACTGATTTCTTTATAATTCAAAGCTGGAATTTCTAAGGGGAACAACCGTTGAAAAGGTCGAAGTAGTTCTCCCCCTGACAATTTTACTTTAGCTACTCTTGATACATTATCTTTGCCAGGATAAATTTCTACTAAAGGCCAATTAACGCGCTTCTTGTTATCCACTTCAACTAATACAATGTCTCATGGTTGAATTCTAGTCATCTTTCTCTGACCATAATATACCAGTTCTGCTAGATAGTCCTTCCAGAATCTTCCTCTCAAATTATTCCTCACATTTTGCAGATATCTTTGTCGTCCCAGTAAGTATTCTCTATCTACAGGGCAATTCAAATTCGACCCCCACCATTGGGATCTCCTAAAGTACAGGAGATACGTCGAAGCTTAAATTGGGGCAAAGTTGCGTATTCTGGTGCTTAACAAAATACTGTTTTGAAACTTGGAAAATTCCAAGTATTTCCGGAAATATCGGGAAAAAACTGAAAATCGGAATTTTCGTTATTTGACAACATAGCTCAGAACCAAAAGTACATTTTCATTGATACTTTTTTTCAGCTATACGTTTTCATGTTCAGATTTACTATCCGACGTTTTGTCTTCTGGCATTCATCATCAATTTTTTTTTCTGTTATGGGCGCCATATTGTTTTTTTATACAGAAAAATTGTGATTCTCATTCCGATTTCATTGATTTATAATTTGTTATGATTCGCACTTCTGAAACCACAGATATTAAAAAAAACAACTTCATCTGAGATGGTCATGACTCCATCGAAAAATTTTGTATAATAAACACTAGTTGTCAGAACTCATTAAACATCATAAGTTTGCACAAATACGTCAGTCGAAATGTCCTCATTCTCAAATGAAGAAAAACGAGATATGTTGAAACATTATTATGAATTTGATAGTACGAAAACAGCACAAATGTATTTTGAATTATATCCGGAAAGACAACAGCCGGATAGAACATTATTCAGAATTTTGGACAAACACTTGGCTGAGTACGGTGCGAAACGTCGTATAATAAATCTGAACATGAAAACGTGTAGCTGAAAAAATGTATCAATGAAAATGTACTTTTCGTTTTGGGCTATGTTGTCAAATATCGATATAAAAAAATAAAAACAAAAATTCCGATTTTCAATTTTTTTACGATATTTCCGGAAATACTCGGAATTTTCCAAGTTTCAAAACAGTATTTTGTTAAGCACCAGAATACGCAACTTTGCCCCAATTTAAGCTTCGACGTATCTCCTGTAGTTTAGGAGATCCCAATGGTGGGGGTCGAATTTGAATTGCCCTGTATAGTATCTACTAGTTGGTATAGTCTGCAAAAAATGCAACGGACATCTTTGGGCAGCTGAATCAAACAGTGCTCTTACCAGTAGGGATTTTCCATTTTTCACTAGTCGAATTATAATAGTTTGCAATAAGGTTTGAGTACAACTATTGAGACTCGTAAAAACATTTTCCGTATCACCTAATTGATCTTTTTGTGAACCGTTTACCTTGTCATTCACCAATTTATTCGAAGGTAAATCCGGACACATTAATGGAAAATGTTTTTTCCCGCATGACAAACATATATTTTGATGAAAAACCTACAATTTTTCACGTTATGATTTGGTCTGAGGCATCCGAAGCAACAGTTTTTCTTTACGACCAAGCTTTTTTTTCATCAAATGTCAGTTTATTCGCACTCAAACTGTCTTGACTGGGATGAGAGCGGTCACAGAATATACGGTTCATGACTTTCTTACCTTTCTTCTTCTCTGATGTGAAAATAGTAGCTGCGGTGTTTAATTCTGGTATATTAGAGTGGTGTTATTTTACCTTTTGATAGTTCTGAGATTTTCCAGATTCCTTTCCTTGAGAAAAACTAGTTCGTGCTAATTTGATGCGTACCTCACTCTCAACTTCAGCTTTCAGGAAATCTAATTAAAGATTCAAACGATTAGTGGGACTCTCACATTCATTTCCACCTGAAAAGTTGTTTGTTATTGAACTCTGACCATTTTATCCGGAATGGTCTCTTGCAATAGAGCTTCTATATCTCTCCCAAACCTTAAGAATATCTTAGGGTGAAGTTGATTCTGTTGAAGGATATAAAATTGCGACATACTTGTCACTTGTGTTACCCAAGGTTTCAAGAGCTCTCAATTGTGTTTCAAGTTTATCAAATAAGTTAGATAGAGACGTACCTGTTTTATTCGACATCGACTGCTTCAACACGAGATTCAGGAGCTCCCTGACGTACACCTCAATTAAGAATTCGTCTCTAACAAACCTGGTTTTTAACTGTTTGACGGCCTTTTCGTAATTGTCACCCGATGGTGGGAAACTCTCTCGCAGTGGAACCCTGTTCAGTAGATTGAATCAAATATTGGAATTTATCTTCATTGTCGATGGCAGGATCTTCATGAATTTTCCTAAATTGACCCCAAAATCCGATCCAATTCTTCACCTCTCCGTAGAATCTCTTCAACTCAAGTTTGGGTGATTTGGATCCTAAGGATGTGGAATTGGCCTTGCTGACTATTTCCTCTTGTTTCGTTGCCTCGTTCAAAAACATAGTACCTACATCTGGTTTTGTATTTTATGGATTCCTCTCTGAATAATTCAACTGAATTCCATTCTTCTTCGAATTCTTCATCATCAACATCATCAGCTAGTAGTTTATCTCGAATTTGCTCATCCAAAATGTGGAGACGGTCGCTCTGATCCTCTAACTGGTTCAAACAAGCCATTAGTCTTCTTTTATGGATAGTTTGTCCTTCAGTAAGCTATCCAAGTCTTTGCAAATCTTTGTAAATGATCGCCTCAACTGAGTTCTTTCTCTCTTTAACTGGTTTGATCTCTCCATTGAACTGTCCTGTCACGGTCGCCAAATGATGAGAATTGGAGAAATCAATATCGAAAATATACAGTTTTCTCTTATGCTTGACAAAACATGTCAAAAATCTGACTTGTTTTTGTAATAAAAAAATTCATAACATTGAACAACAATTACCCCAACCTACATATTACGTATTTGGGTAATATATGGAGTGTTTTCCAACACAGAGTTTATTTATTTTGTTATTATAGATGTAAATCTTTGGTGGACAGCTTATACATCCAGGTTAGCTACTGAGTGTTAATTTTCTCATAGGTAATATTATGTGCATATATTTTTTAATAGCTGCATTTAAAGAAACAATCTTGTATGTCGAGCACATTGCGCTCCCAAAACATTATTTAATTTGGCTGAAGGCAGATGTAGAGCAGTTCTTCGTATCTGAGAACCATCACGTTTGTACAATTTAGAATTAAAGATCATTTACGAATGCATGCGTTTCCGATTGGCTTGAGTTCAATGCCAATAAGCTCATAAACAAATGATAGTTACCGAGTATCTATGTGGACGAGATCTTTCCATGATTTCACAATTCCTGTGGGATGAGGCCATATGTTGAGGTAATTAGTACACATAAGTTGGCATAGCTCCAAAGTAGAGTAAATATCCTTTTCTGTCTTTGCCATTTTCCTCGTACAGAGGCCATTTTCGCATTTCCATGTCCAACTGAAATAATGAATAGGTATGATATAATAAGATTAAAAATTATATATTCGATTATTTCATTCACACATTGCTACACTAATAAAATTTCATGACTGAAGTCACATGATATGTGATATGAGCGGCTATTTAGGTAAACAACCGGATATTTAGGTAAACACGGCTATTATTCATGTAAACAAAGCTTTCTTTTGTTTGTATGTGTCAAACGTTCACAACTCAGTCGCTCAAAATTGAAATGTCTCGTTTTGGGTTGTCTTCTATGACAAATCAATGCATATAAGCAAATCCATCCCAGAAAATCCCTCGAGCTAAAGCTCTCGGGAGTTATTCAGATTATTAATGTTCATATGGTCTCATTAAATTGTCAAAATACAAGGTACTCTCGATAGAATTATGAAGAAAATAATAGTCGGCTTTTTGTCATGGTCTTGGGATATTACCAACGAATATTTTTTGAAACATTGCTCTGCTATACCTGTATTTTACTAGCCAGGAGTTGGAGAGCGTTTTTTCAATGCCACATATTTAGTGAATGAATCAGTAGATTGAACAGAAGATGTAATACTAGCAATTATCCTCATGTAATGAATTAATCAATGGGTGTACTCTTGTAAAAAATAAAGTGATACCTGTGAAAACACCATTCAAGGATTTCGGTAATTATTCATTTTGAAGGAGTCTGAGCCAATATAGGGTGTCCCAATAAGAATAACTCGACTTCAAAGCAAAGCCTTGATAAATCTCAGAATTGTTACAAAGTGTTGAATATACAGTGTCTGGCATAAAGTTTGAAGCATACGAAAAACTTTTATATTATTTCTGAAAAAAAAAAAATTTCTGATAAAAACCTGAATTGCAAACGTCAAAAGTGGATTTCATACGACTTCATACGAGGGATATTGAAAAGTTTGTTTCAGAAAAAAATATCCCATTACTTTATTTCTCACGGTAGAATTAGAAGTCACTCTCTGGATGTTCTCTGCTTTCTCCCTCCCATCGAAAAATCACATTAATTCAATTATGTTCCCACAAAATGTTTTTGCAAATAGTAGGTAAATGATACCAAAAGGAAAATTAATTAATTTTCACACTACGAATAAATTTTTTTAAACTAATTATGCCCTATTGTTCTGGGGACATCTTTCAGTATGTGGTATTTCATCCATATCATAATTTTTAATAGTTTTTTTTCAACAAAACATCAGAATGCATCTACAATGTTTTATTGAATTTTTTGCAGCATTCAACGTATAAGAAATGATCTTGGTTGACGGTAAGTTGACGTAATTTTTACAAGAAAGGCCGGGCGGTTGAAATGAAATGCCTTCATTATGTTTGGAATACATTCTAATGAGAAAGCAGTCTGATATTTCATGGGATGAAAGACATGTGATATCCTGTGAGACAAAATTTCTCCAGGTACACCTGACAAAAAGGATTACAACGAATCAGTACGTACTATGGAGTCTCTACAATCCAGAACCACTGGAAATTGCGTACATTTTCCGTTTTCTGCAAAAAAAACATGATTATTTAACCACTTTGAGAAAATTAGAAAATTTAAGGCAAATTTGGTGATTATTTGAGGAAATCTCTTTGGAAACACTTCGTTTTCGATCTAATGTCCCAAAAAATACGAAGAAGATTACTTGAAATCAAGGATTCGACTATAGACAAAGCGATTGAAGTAGCCAACAGTATGAAAACTTCGGTTAGAGATTCCAGTGTGAACCAAGTGAAAACACAGAAGAAAGATGATAGATTTCCGCCCCGATCTAGAAGCAAGAGAAATATTAATAATTTGAATTATTACAGGTGATGGTTAAATCATCACTTAAACTAATTTGTGCAATTGGAAGAAATTGTCCTGAATTCAGAGATGAATTCATGGTTTCAGTTCAGAAAACGGCATTCATTCACAAACGGAAGCAGATATCGGAGCGGCTGTAGTATTTCCACATTTAAACCAAAAAGGAACAAACTCAAATATTTTTTTATTTGAATTTGATGGGATTTTTCGATGTAACAGTAGTTCAATATCTGGATAGCTTGGAATAGATTTGAATTTTGTCTCTCAAATTTCAATTGAAAATGAGGAGGAGGCTTTATAGGAATTTTTAGATGAATATTCCGCAATATCTCAAGATAACAATACAGATACGACAAAAAGCTCATCCAGTGTTCATCGAAGCTCGGAAAGTTCCATATTTTTTATTACTTAAAGTTGAAAATTAATATGATTAACTTGAAAACGACGTTTTTAAAGTTAGTTGATTCCAGTAGTAAAATAGGACATTTATTTAGACCAAATTAGATCAATTAGGGAAAATACTCCAGAAACCAACGAATATTATTACTCGTATCCGGATAATTAGAATGAGAATAATAACAATTCCAACTCATAACAATATTCTGGTTTCGCCAAACATTCCTAACGATAGTAGGAGAAATTTTGATGGTTCGAACCATCAAAATTTCTCGTTATCATCATCAATTATGTCACCTCCTGGTTCTGTAGACATTGCAGATGGAATGCTTTAGCGAAGATCACAAAGAATAAGAAAATCAGTTTTGAGATTGAGTTTTTCTTCGAACTAGTTTTGTTTTAACTAGGAGAAGAGGAGACTGTTTTGATCTGTCTGTATATATATTTTTAGTGTAATTCAATAAACCCTATACTGAGGTCGTTTTGACCAAAAAAAATAATGGTAATTTATGATTATTGGATGTAATTCTTGATCTTAAAAAGAGCATAAACAAATTTGGCTACGATGTTCGATGTAACCACCTGACTTGATGTAGGGTTACGACTGGTCTAATTTTCCATTATTCATTCGCCAAGCAATGTCAAACCCCTATTTTTTATTCACTCTGTATCCACCGTGCTTACGGTAGATAGAGGAAATACGTTCAGTTGTTTCTGAATAATCATGACCTACAATATTCTTTTTGAATATATGATGTCACTCACGGTATAGTTGGCTATTATTGATACACACACACATAGAAGGTAATTTGAATATTTTAATGATGGACCTCTGTATATTCAAGTAACTGCGGAACTTTATAGTATACTTAGATCGACAGGTGGATTAAAAATGATTGATGATGGTGACAACAGTGTTTTGGTGTGACCGGTTATTCCAGTAGAAGTACCAGTGAATATATTTGGAGGATTTCTCGGCATTTTTTTGTCCTCAAGTTAACATAAAATGTAAAATCCTGTACTGTTCAGAGAATATAGTGGAATCCAAGAGAAGTAATATGGGAATTGTTAGATAGGTAGATAGAACATATTTCGTGGGCGGACAGAACCATAAACGTGAAGGACTCTCATTTGAGCCTGTTATGCACCCATCGCTGATGGTAACTGGTTCAATTTTGAAGGTAACTATTTTGCGAGCAAAACAAGCCAGCCTTTTAACCAATAGGTACCCTTCTCACACTCTCCGGGTTCAAATTGATGCTCCTGAGGTGCGCATTCCGTATTGCTGCAACTGCTGGGCATTCCGTGAGGATGTGGGTGGCTGACTACTTATTCTCCAAGCACATCTACATTCAGTATCATACGTGGAGCCTTACTACTATTCTGATTATGTGAAAGCTATTTGCCAAATTGACAAATTAAACAAAATGTATTCTACGGTGTTGGCACCTAATATGTGTGAATTAATTCAGGGTGATAAAGCAATGAATAACACATTTTCACTATTTCTTCTATCTTCAACATTCTTCACCATAGGCAAAGGTTGCCTACAAATATCAATCAGCGCCAGGTAATATGTATAAAACTTCGCAACAGGTCTCTCAAATGTTCCATTTTTATTTAATATTTCCACGACTCTTATGAATACGTCTTTTATTCCTTCTTAAGATAGCAGCATCCTCTTTGAACATTTCAGCCTGACTCTTTCTAATCCATAATATTTTGAATTTTTTTTATTTCTCTTGGATATCTAGTTGTAATGTAGTTAGCCGTAGTCCAGCCATTTTCACAAAATTCAAAATCCATGCAGTCGCTTCAATAAGTCGATTGAATTTGGAAAATCTTGAAATGTCTGCAAGATCCACTTTGAAATTTTCAGTGTCGTCCAAATTCACGACATGAATTTGTTTACAGTCACTGGAGCATTATGGTTCGATTGGCCAATTGGACTCACATAATTTCAGGAAATCTGGTCCGGAAAACCAAGTAGCTTATGGTAGGAGATTGATATTCTTCATTTCTTTTGTTGCTTGGTCTGCAAAGTTAATTTGCAAAGGTACCCAGTGCCACTGTGAAAAACATGAGTTTCTTCGTGAATTTCTCCGAGTCTACTTGCTACTAAGACGGGAAATCTTCTCAGTTCAGACCTGATTTACTGCAATACTACCATGGAATCTGTCCAGGAGTGTACATGATTGATTTCAAAATTCAACTCTCTGCGTCTTAGCCACGCTACATGCAAGTACCGCACCTTCTAATTCTAACTTTTGTATTGTTTGTTGACACAAATGCTGGGTATATATTTCCATTGTCGACTGTCCTGAAGGACGCAACTGTAGCATACGCCTTATCACTTGCATCACAAAACATAAGAAGGTCAACTTGTTCGGCATGTTATAGAGATAATTTTTATGAATTGTAAACAGTCGTCTCAACCACTTCAACTAAGCTTCGAAGAGTTCTTCTATTATCTCTTGATCCCAGGATATATTATTACTCCAGATATCTTGAAGTAGAATTCTACCGTTGATTATGAGTGGAGCAAGGAAACCTATTGGATCGAATGTAGACATGACCATTCGCAGTATTTCTCTTTTTGTTGGAACATTTAAACTAGACGATATTTCAGAAGGAATGTTATTCAGGTTAAGGGTGAAACTAAAATTATCAGTATCTGGAGACCAATACAATCCCAAAGTTTGTTCTAATGTTTTTGAGTGATCACCCACTTGACCATTTCAAAACTTGATTCCTTATGTACATGGATTACGTTTCTTATTCTGTTTTTGGCTTCTCCTTCTGTACAGCTAGAATCTACATAATGTTGCTTTTCAATGGCTCTCTCTATTCATGGGTATTTGTACTCAAATGAAGCATTTTTGTTCTCAACAAATGGAGCAATGATGGGGAAGATATTGCACCAAAAAGCATAGCATTCATGATGTAAACATCAGTATCTTTATTCTTGTCCATATCACGCCAAATAAAAAGCTAGGCACATCTGTTCTTTTCAATGATTGACACCTGATTGAACATATCCTTTATATCGCATTCGAAAGCAAATTTATTTTGTCTGAGTTGCCACAAAGCAGATATGAGAGATGGCACGAAATCAGGACCTTTCCAAAGGAAATCGTTCAAACTGGAGGCTTGGGACTTTGCTGCACCGTCAAGTACCATCCTTATTTTTCTGGGTTTACTAATATTCCAAACGGCAAAATGAGGAAGATACCATGTATTGTCACTGTTCGGTATTTCTGTGTGATTCAATTTCTTGGCACATCCTTTTCGTATGTACTCTGCAATCTTCGCAGAATACTGTTTAGCAAACTTGGCATCATGGTCCATCTTGAGATCCATACACCACAATCGCTTTAGAGCGTTGGATTTACTATGAGGTAATACACAATCATCATGTATCCATAAATATCCAATATGTTATGCCTATCAAATTTTATCAAAGTTTTTTCCATAATTTACATTGCTATTTTATCTTCTACTGATCACCTGATCTTGTATTTGCACACTGAAAGCTTCTAAATGAAAAATATCTTTCTCAATTTGATGTAAATTGTCATCTCCAAAGTGTCGGCAGCACAGACTCACATGAGAGGAAATTTTCCTTATCTATTCCAATTCCATCCAAACCGTGGATCGTCCAGCCCAATTAGGATGAAGACATTATAGGTCGATTTAGTTTAGGTTGGATGACAGTTCTCGATACGATTAGACCATAATTAGCAGTTCCGGTTTTGTGTAACTGATATATTCCAAAATATCAAAGTTCAGATAGGGAAATCTTTTTGTCAGATCTTCAACATTTATTTTCTCTCCCGGCAATATCAATTTTTTAACAGCTCTTACTTGTTTCATGTTGTAAAACTTCGGAACTGTTTTATCTATAGACACGATTTGGGATTTATCTTCGTAGTGAGTGATTCCGATGGTCTATTGAAAACAAAGGGGTACAATAATCCCAAATTGTAGTTTACTAGCTAAGTCAACTTCTGTCTTAGTACAGGTAGGTCCTTCGTCAAACAAAGCGTGCGTATTTATTTCACCGGCAGAGCAGGTCTTCGCAGTTTCATTTGATGAAGACTTCCTGATCAAACTGGCACATAAATCAGTAGATGAAATAGATGGATTTTCTTTATTCTTCTCACTTCCGCGTTATTGGGAATTTCTGTGGAATCCAATTTCTTTTTTCTGTTTTACTTTTTTTTTTTCATAAATCTTTATTCAATATTCAATCTAGAAACACTTGAATTTTTAGATTCGACAGATGATTCTTTTCTAGATCCACCATTTGCAGCATTTACATTTGTGGATTCTACAGACCTCACTTCTTCTGGATACACTTCTAGGAAACTCCACTCCATATTGATTTTTGCCAGACACGACTTCCTACAGAACATGTACTTGATAGATCAGCAATTGGAGCTAGGTATATTTGAACGTATTTCTGCATTGTTCAAATCTGCATATCTCAAAGGTGGAACTCCTTTATTGTATCCTCTACTCCTTTGCACTTTTTCAACATCTGTTGATTCTTTTTCTGCATTACTATCTTCCGTAGGTCACTGGTTCAGATCCGGCTCGAAGAAAGCTATTTGCCAAATCACAAATTCACACAATTTTTGCGTTCTCTTTAAAACTTGTCAAACACAAATCTGTTAAAAAAAATCACTTCCTACTGACATATATTTAAAACAAAAAACTGAATGTGTATACTCAGGGTGATAAAGCAATAAATATTACACATTTTCATTATTTCTTCTATCTCCAACACATTTCGTTTTTGCTCATTGAGAGCAGAGTCTTGGCCCTCCTAGTGAAAAGTCCTTCGATCTGGAGTTTCGAGAGTCTAATGCCTGGGGCAAAGGAAATTGTTATATTTGAACGTTTTTTGAGCAGCAATCTATCCTTTCGCGTCCTAAGTACACATATAACTACTGCAACTCACCTTTGGCTTAGATCCAACGTAACCAGTAGGAGAAAAATCACAGCAGGTAACCCTGAAAAAAAAAATCTATAGAGTATTGCAGTATTCCACTACATTTCAGTTGTTAGTTTGCTGAATAGTAGGGTTTCGCAGGAATTTGTAAGATGAGAGCATAGGTTAATCAATTTCAAACATTTCACTCAATATTTTCCTTCCCCATCATGGAAAAAATTGTTACATTATATTCGCCATATCATCGTTTTTATTTTATCATAATGTATAATTATCACCTCTGTATGTATGTCAAGTTTTGACATAATTGTTTGATTGATGTTTTAGTAAAACGTTTTTTCTCTTCAAGAATAAATAATTAATTAAAGGTCTGTTTCATTATTAAAAACCCATCAGGTTATGGGCCCAGTGCACGCGTGAAATAGGCATTGCTCCAGTTGAGTGTTGTTACAGAGAGAAAAACGGTGAAATGGAAACCTCTTCAGATAACACAAGGTTTGGAGTTGCAAAACTCAACAATAACAATTATCAACCTTGGAAATTCAAAATAAAGATGCTGCTTATCAGACAAGGAACTTGGAGGGTGATACAAGATCTCAAATCCGAGAAAGACAACGAAAAAGAATGGAATGATTTAGATGAGAAAGCTCAAAGTACCATATCATTGTCTGTGGAGAATATCCAAATTATTCACATTTGTAATTGCACTTCTGCTAGACATATGTGGAAACTTCTGCAAAAAGTACATGAAAGAGACAATCTCAGCAACAAACTGTATCTTCTATGGAAACTCTACCAAACAAAGCTTGAAAGTGGACAGTCAATGTCAGAGTATATTCGTAAAACTCTTGAAATGGTGGAACTACTTAGAGGTATCGGAGAAGAAATAAAAGATTTTCATGTTGCTGCCCTGCTTCTTGGAGGTCTACCACAACGGTATGATACACTTGTTACTGCTCTTGATGCCCGTCCAGACGACGAACTGACATTTGAATATGTAAAAGGAAAATTGATGGATGAATTCAATCGAAGAAATGTGAATGACTCTGAGTACTGGAATAGGTGATTCATTCATTGTTTAGTGTCAGAAAATGTTACACCTATACGTGTGAGTGACGTTTTATATGTACCCGACCTACAGTCGAATTTGTTGTCCGTAAAAAAATTGGCTGAGAAAGGATTCACTTTGAAATTTGAAGAAAATAAATGTCTCGTGAATATGAACCGTTGCAGTTGGTGAAATCGAAAAAGGTCTTTACAGAGTGGTTGTTGGTTCAACAAATCTGACCAATATGTCAAATGAGAAAAATCAAACCGATTGTATTCATATAGGCGATTAGGACACAGAAATCCCGAACATATCAAAAAGTTGTTCACCAAAAATCTTGCCTCAGGGATTGTTATAAATGATTATACGGAATATTTACAATGTACCAGTTGATTGAAAGGGAAGTTAATGAAGAAACCATTCTCAAAATCCTGTACCAAACAATCTAAACAGTGTCTTGATTTAATACCCACCGATGTGTGTGGTCCAATGAAGATTGAAACGCCAGGGAAGAAACGTTATTTTGTGACATTCATTGATGACTTTTCGAAATATACAGTCATATATCTATTGAATTCTAAAGACGAAGTCGCAGAGAAAATGGCTGATTATATTGCTTCGTTAAAACTAAATTCGAAAAGCCATCAAAATTATTCAGATTTGATAATGGTGGAGAATTTTGTGGAAATCCAGTTCAGAATAAATTGAGGAAGAACGGTATTCAATTCCAAACTACCGTACCATATTCGCCACAACAAAATGGGGTGGCGGAGCGCAAAAATCGAACTCTATGCGAATCAGCTCGATGCATGTTGTTCGATGCAGAACTTCCAAATACATTTTGGGGTGAGGCGATTGTTACTGCAAATTACCTACAAAATCGGTTACCCACCAAAGCAATAGACGGTACCCCTTACGAATTGTGGCATGAAGAATTACCAAATATAAGTCATCTCAGAAGTTTCGGAACAAAAGCATATTCCTATGTTCCAAAGGAAGAGAGAAGTAAGTGGGAGCCTCAGAAGGTTTATTAGAGGGATATTGTGAAAATTCTAATGGATACCGAATTTTGGACCCGACATCAAACAAAATTACGATAAGCCGAACTGTTCGTTTCATTGAAGATCATCACAAGGTAGGATACGAAAGATATAAATCAGAAAATACTGAGGTTGATTCGTTAGAAAATCCAATAGAGATTGCTATAAAGAAAGATGAAACTGAAACAAACCAAGATCAAGAAAAGAAAAAGAAGCGAGTCAAGAAGAATTCGAAAATAATTCAGTGGAAAAATAAAGGAGTACATAGTCAAAAACTAACCTATTTTTCACAAATTGAGACCTGCAGGGACGAGATTCATGGAAAGAATTGATGAATTTACCAAAAAATGAAAAACTGAAATGGCTGAGGGCTGTTGAGGATGAAATGAAGTCATTCGAAGAAAAACAGGTCTGGGCACTCACTGAACTTCCTCCCGATAAAAATGCCATTGAAGCCAAATGGATATTCAAAATAAAACATAATTCAGAAGGAAATGTGAAGAAATATAAGGCACGATTAGTGGCAAAAGGACTCTCCCAAAAATATGGTGAAGATTACGATTGCACATTGGTCCCATTCATGAAACAAAGCACATTTCGAGTCCTTTTGACGATTGCAGCAGTTCATGGATTAAAAGTCAAACACTTTGATTTCAAAACCGCCTTCTTGAACGGAGTGTTGAACGAAACATTATTTTTAAAACAGCTAGAAGGTTATGTCAAAGAAAACCAATCTAACCTAGTATACAGACTTCATAAATCGGTATACGGTTTGAAACAGGCTGCAAAGGCATGGAATGATACACTTAACGACATTCTCCAAAGTCATGGATTCAATCAAAGTGAAAACGACCAGTGCTTGTTCACAAAGATTGAAAATAATGACTATGTATATATTTTGATTTACGTCGACGATCTGATTATTTGTCATAAAAACGAATCAGTAATATATTTCATTGGAGAAACATTGAACAGTCATTTTGACTTAGTGAATTTGGGCAACTTAACCTTTTTTCTTGGTATTAACATTCACCGTAATGAAGATGGAAGTTTTCTTCTAAATCAACAGAAGAAAATTGCTAATTTACTTGAAGAATTTGGAATGGAAAATGCCTCCTGTGTTACAACTTCGATGGAACCAGAATATCATAAGTACACGGAAGACTTTAAAATATTGCCTGATAATGAAAACTATAAGAAAGCAGTAGGGGCTCTACTTTACTTGTCTACTACAACTCGCCCTGACATTGCTACCGCTGTTAGTTATCTAACTAGAAGAGTGAGTAAACCACGTCAATTCGATGCAGTAAAGAGGCTCATGAAATATCTCAAAGCCACAAATGACTTCAAATTGAAAATAAGGTCCGATGTTCAACTTGAATTAGTTGGATATGTTGACTCTGACTGGGCAGGAGACACATCTGATAGAAAGTCATTGAGCGGCTTCATATTCATGCTTGGAAAAAATGCAATATCCTGGACAAGCAAGAACAAACATCGGTTTCATTGTCGTCTACAGAGGCCGAATACATATCAGCTTCTCTTGCTAGTCAAGAACTTGTTTGGCTGAGAAGACTCATTATTGACTTCGGACTCAACTGCAATGATCCTACATTTCTTTTTGAAGATAATCAAGGATGCATCAAGACAGCTTCTAATGAAAAATCGAGTTGCAGAACAAAGCATATAGATGTGAAGTATCATCATTTAAAGGAGTTGATCAGAAACGATGTGATCGTTTTTGCTTACTGTCAAAGCTCGAATATGATAGCTGATGGACTAACAAAACCTCTCGCTAGAGAAAAATTCAGAATTTCGATAGGAATTGTTGAATAATGAATGATTCGGCGAGTGGGGGTGTTACAATATATTCGCCAAATCATCGTTTTTATTTTATCATAATGTATAATTATCACCTCTGTATGTATGTCAAGTTCTGACATAATTGTTTGATTGATGTTTTAGTAAAACGTTTTTTCTCTTCAAGAATAAATAATTAATTAAGTTTCATTATTAAAAACCCATCAAAAATTACAGGGAAAATAGTCAGAACTAGATTAATGAAGGTTATATCCACTCGAAAGTAACTGAATCCTTATGTGGTTTTCAACCACTAAAAAATACAGGAGATGCTGTTTTCTCGTTTCTGAAGAGCTATATTCTCAGAGAGGTTTGTGCGGCAATATTTTAACTGACCGTCTATCATGGCATCTCCTTGAACTGAGCCGGAATTCTTTCAGGATAGATGGATATCTTCGGACACTGTAATGAGGGAGATATCATCCCATAAAAACCTCGTGAGATATCTCCAGAAATGCATCAAAAGATCCAGAGTACTCCCGAGATAGACCTGACAGCGGGGAGCAGAAAGGTTATACCTACGTAGAACTACCTGCATTTCGGGCTTAGGCTGATTCGTTAAAACATTTTGTGATACTTCAAATCAAAAATGTCTATGTATGTACTCTAAATTTGCAATAACTGAATAATACTAAAAACGGTGTGATTGTACTAGTATGTTGTTCATATTGTAAAAATCCTGGAGCCCGATCTGTCCGCGTGTGTTTGGATAATCAAGCTTGGCTCGTTAACGATATCATCATCACGCGATATTGCTCCTATCACACTGAAGAAGAGAAGATAACTATGTAAGAAACATCTAGACGAGTCACTAAGTGTTCCGAACCGTCCTAAATGACGGCGACATCTTTTGGTGATTCTGGATGTTCCAAAAGTAGCCTTGTCGGTTCAAAACAGGAATCTCGACCGGAAGATGAAGAGATTCACAGTAATCAGTATACAACTCACAATAAATACAGAAGCTAGCGGATTATAGTTGAGTGCATTTTTATTACAATATTCTGTAGTTTTATTAATTGATTTGACTTAAATTGAGTTCTTGTCTTGGTTGATAAAATCTGTTACATGGCATAACAACTTAAAAACGTACACGAATCCGCTATATCTTATAATTCTCACCAATCATTTCAAAGACAACCCTGTTTTCCTAAAAGACAATCACGCAAATTTCTACCTACTATTATCACTATCACACCGCGAACAAAAAGCCACAGGCCAGGGGTCCCGTCGGACCCACACTTTTATCTCTGTTTCCGTTCCTTTTATGTGAATACAGCAAAGTAATTTGACAATCAACTGAACTTATCAGCAAGTAAAATAACTACAAAGGCCGTGGGTAACAGCGTTGATTTTTGTTAAGTAATAACCAATTACATTCTGACTACTTATACAGTGAGCATGTAAAGTATCGAAACCAGGAATGCTTGTCTTTTCCAAAACGAGTTTGAAAAAATCTCTCTAAACGATCGATTGATTTACTTTACGAGGGATATTTTGAGGGTTTCTATTTTTGAAGACATTATGACGCAATTCTTTAATTTTTCGGCCGTTTTGATCATGATGGAGTGGTTTTTCGACCATGACCATGCATACCTTTATTAAACTAGATGGTAAAAATCTACTTTGCTGAACCATATGGAACCAATTAGCAAATTTGAAAAAGATACCAAACTTTGAGAACCGTATCTCGGAAACTATCAGATCTTGAGAAACAAAAAAAAATTATAATTCTATCTAGCTGAAAAGGTATGCATGGTTATGGTCGAAAAACTATTCCTTCATTGTCAAAACGACCAAAAACTGAAAAAATTGTCACTGCACTCAGCAGATGTTATTGATTTCCAATAACGAGGTCTCTGTAGTCTCGACTGAACGAAAAACTTATGTTATGCAAACTGAACTCGGCCTAGCCGACTAAACACTGACAATGACCTATAAAAACCGGAGATGTTGCTAATCTGGATGATACCATATATCAATTGACTATTCTGTATAAAGAACCAGAAAAAGGGGGTTACTCGAATAAATCCCCGATGGCACTGCAAATATTGAAGTTGTAGCTGTAAAGAACAACACAATCCTCCAACACCGGAACATGAAGACCAAAACTAAATTCGTACAAACAGCATAAATACAAATGGAATTAAGCCACCTAGCATATAGTATCATACACTATCCGTTCAGTCAGAAAAACTAGAACCGGGCAAGCTCATCGGGAAACAAAAATTTACAACAAACCGCATAACATATCAGGATGAAACAAATACGAAGCAGAATAGACAAATAATACGAACAAGTTTAAAAAAAAACATTAGAAAATCCAAATGAATATAAAAGTAAGTAAGAATATATGGTCTTGGATAACTGCACTTGAGTGAGAACCTTCTAGAATATTATAGAATATTCCCCCTTTATTCTACAAATTTTTACCCAACACGCCAACTCACTGGTGGTCAAACTGTCTAGAATTTCACTTGAGTGTCTTTTTAGTACGTTCTCGAACCTTAATTTTTTTTGTTTTGTGAATCTTTCTTAAAACTTTTGACACTTTCCTATAGCAACTTTCTGTAGACTATCCAAATAGGTGAATAAAAATCAAATTCAAAGTATCGTACAAATTGGCCACCCTCTAATTTTCATTTTAGAATACGAATCTGTAATTTTCATTGCATTTATTTAAATGATATTGGCGTAGTATTTTCATCTGAACTACGGTGTTTTGGAAATATTGAACTATTAGGAGTAATATTTCAAAAAATTCATTCCATAAAAGCTGTAATCGAAAAATGTCAACTTGTTATCGATCAACTTGTTATTTTTTGATACTCTTAGTTAAAGATATAACGGAATTATTTTTTTTTCATTTAATTAATAAAAGTTTGATATTTCCAAAACACCCTATAGATCAGATGATTATATTACGCCAATATGAAACAAGATTCTTGCTTTTGAAAAAATGCAATGAAAAAATATGTCTGTATTTGGAAATAGTTGATTATAAGAGGATTTAAAAAAAATGTGTGGTTGATAAGGATAACAAAACATTTTGGCAAGAGCACGGGAATATAGGAATTTTCTTACTGTATTAGTTGAACAAACTAAACAAATTTTTTTTTTTGAAATATCTGGATGCAAACATAAATACGAAAATAATATGGGAAGGTATAAAAAATTCAGTTTCAAATAACGAATTAACCGAACCCTCTTCTATATATAATGGAAATAAAGAATATGACATCGATGTATTTAAGTGTTGAGGAAAATCTTGCAAGAACTATCAGATCGAACCCACTCTCAGATCATGAATAATTACCTGACATAAAGGAGAAATCAATAAAGAACTCCCTATACTCAACACCTGATGTCACGGCTCCAAAAATATTGAGAATAATTAATAACCTTACAAATGATACCGCAGGAAGAGACACAATTTCAGACAAAACTATCAAAATGATAAATCAATATTGTTGAAGTTCTAGTTCACCTAGTAAATTCGATGTTCCACAGTGGCGTTTTTCGAAATAGGTTTCAAGACTCTGTCGTTACTCTTGTATGCAAAGGATGTGACCCACATTTCATAAATAATTACCGACCTATATCTGTCATTAATAATATTGCAAAATTGTATGGAAAAATTATAGCCAGCAGATTTCAAAATCACATCGATAACGACCAACTCATCTCTCCTAAACAATTTGGTTTCAAGGCAAGATGTTCCACTGACGATGCACTCATTATTTCACTAACGAAATTCACATCTCGATAAAAATCAGAAAGTGTTAGGTATCTTCTTAGATTCAGCTAAGGCTTTCGACAGCATTTCAAATGATAAACTTTTGGAAAATTTTGAAAAATACGGGATTAGAGGCTTATTTATCCATTCCATTCCATTCTGTTATTAAATAAAAAAAAATATATGATGTTCCCCAGGGAACAGTCCTCGGTCCTGAGTTATTCCTTTTTTATATCAAAGAAATGTTGAACAAGCAGATGGGTGAAGGTATCATCTCATATGCTGACGATTCGTTTCTCCTATTCCAAGGATGAAATTGGCAAAATATCACAAAAAATGGTGAAGCAGGTTTATATAAAGTCAAAACACAATCCAAATTGAAATAAATTAAATTTCACAAGAAGTGTATTCTGATCAACTGTGGTTCTGAAAATACAATTCAAAACCCTAAAGAAACCAAATATCTTGGAGTCATTAGATATCAATGATATGCTCAGATGCTCTTGAAGTATCTTTTACCATTTTCTTAGTTTATCATGAATTTAATTATTTATTTTTATATTTTTTATATTATTCAATGTCTTATATCCTTTAACGAATGTTCATATTACTTAGTTCAACTAGTGTCATAGTACTACTTAGGTACAAAACAATCTCACCCTGAGATCAAATATAGCTTTGTTCTGGTTCTGAAAATTTTCAGTCCTGGGACGTCAGGATCATGCGCATTTGAGAAAAAGTGAGCGAATATGAACCTAAAGAGCACACTTCTCGTCAACTGCGCATGATCCTGACGTCCCAAGATAATTTTCAGAACCAAAACAAACCTAAATGTTACAATTGTAATGAAAGAAAAAGCATAAACTCACTACCTTTGTGATCATAAATTTCTACTTTATCCAGTTTTGTATTACCTATAAAACATTGTAGTTGATATTTCAAAAACATTATTCGAGTGCACTTTTCACGAAAATCATGTGTATTCAGATATCAATAACCAGAACAGGAATTGATAATTGAATATATAAAATAAAATCAGAATAAATATTTCCGCTGACAATAGCGTAATACCTATTTGAAATTAATTTCGATAACAATTCTTTTTTTTACGGTTAGATTCTTGAATAAATCTGGTGGCTCCTCTGTCGGATTGGATTGTCAAGATTGATCAAACGACAGCCTTAAGCCTTGGTTCCTTTGAACATTCGGTCGCGAAAAGCGACTAGTCGGCACAAAGCAGCGGAATGGCGCAGTACCGGCAGTACTGCTCAGCTAAGAGGATTCAAGAAAACCGGCCCCATTTAAAATGCTCTGGTTGGATAAAATCGTCAAAACGCGACGGACGACGGTCTGTCCGCTTTCCGCGACCGAATGTTCAAAGAAACCAAGGCTTTAATTGAATTAAGTATATCTGCTTAAAGATACTTTTGATGGTGGCTCGATAGCCCAATTCTATTTTCATAATTTCTGTCGACGTCATTTTATTCAAATTCTATTGCGCAAACCTGGTTTGACTTTTCGACGTAAAACTTCACACTAACACTTCTGATGAGTTGATTATCGTTGATATGGTATCGCAATATTTCTTTCATCCTTCCTTCTATGGAACCAGTCCAGGCTAACTACATATCGATACATCCTCGTAGTTTTAGATTCGAATTAACAAGTAAAACACTCGTTGAAAACTTTGTAAAGAACAAAAGCAATGTATTCGTTGTTTATATTTTATCAAAAATTGCTGTAGAACTTAAATCGTTCATTTAAAAATTATTACCGCAAATATATGGGATGCCACGGAAGTTTGCTCTGTTGACAAAATTGACATGAGTACAAGCAGACCAGGAACAAGTAACTGAACTTTGTCACGGATAAATCAGCATTTCGATATTTCTTCTAGCTTGAATGCTTTTTGGTTTTATTCATTTTAACAAAAGTGCTAAAGTACTGAATAATAATTTAATAGGAATACCACCAATATTTACACTATTTAAAATAATAGTACTTAATTGAAATGCGATATATAATTTCAATATCAGGAAAAACATTTAGTTCGCTCAGAAACTGTGAAGAAAAACAAATCATTTTTATATATTTTATTAGAAAGTGCTGAGAATTACAAATGTACAAATAGAATTTGTTGGGTACTGAGGAAGAAAAAGACAGTTATAGAAAAAAAAAGAATTTGCATAGTATTTGTTAACGATTTTATTTCGCCGTAACTCATTAACACTCACTAATGAGTCGTTGTTCATTCAAAGATGATTATAAATAACTATTCTACTAGCTCACTTACCAGTCATGGCATCAAATAACCCACCCACTATTCCAAAATTTAAGTCTGGTATACGCACATTCTACCTTATCGCACAACTAAGTTGATAACTTCCCCACAGTGCACACTGAATTCAAATGAAACGCGGTCCCGTTTCAATAAAAGAACGTATGAAGATCTTTCCCGCGACTTTTGATAGTCCAGGAGCTCGGTTTCTTGATTACAAGACGAGGACCATGGTTAACTAATGATGGCCAGGTCCGTCGCTGGAAATTTGAAATAAAATTTGAACTTTGCCGTTCGTTTCAACCAAGTCCAATTCACAGTATTGAATTTTTACTTAGATGATCACGATGAGAGTTGAATAGGGTATCAAAATTAATCATATCCATATCATTGATTGTATTTAATGATTTGCTCACCCTGCGAATCTTGCGTTTCAGTTTGTAAGGATAAAATACAATATTACATTTGATATTTTGATGTATTTGGAACTGCTCCACTCCTTGATCACTTCTTTGAGAAACATGTTTACTATTTCATGGGATGGAATGAAAATAGACCATTGGAAGATCCTACTTGTCATAAGAGCTGACTAAAAGGATAATCATATATGTGAAATAAATCACTTCATAATATTTAGTCGATACATTCCGTCCATCTTTCCCTTTCACCTTTTTCCTCTCTCGTTACATGAGTTATTTCGGTAAAAATAATGATAGTGAAATATTGTGGAAGCTAAATACCTCTCCAACCAGATCTTTGGGTGAGAGATGACAAGAGCATCAGTGGTGTCCATAACCTTCAGGTTGAAAAACCGGAAATTCTGACCCTAACAAAATCTTAAGCCAACTCTTTCACTGACGAGGTCTTTAGTGGATGACGTTTAACTTGCTTTGTTTTTGTTCTCCATTAATCTTATGATATTTGATTGAACTGGTATTATTTATTTTTGCTATGCGATGAAAAATGATAGCATTAATAACAAATAAATAATTGGTTTAAGCGCCTACACCATTCTGATGATGTAAGCGGCAGTAGGAATTGTGAGTGTGCTATGAACTTCAATCTGCCTAATGATTTATTACGGTTTCTTATCAATTTCTATCTGCAGAATCATCTCAACTTCGTTGTTCAGGCACTTTTCCATTCAGATAAAATTTTATTTCGAAGGATCTTAACTATTGAATGCGATAATATAGTATAGTGGTATATGATAGTAATAATAATAATAAATATGTACGCCACACCCAAGAGGCAGCTACTTTCAAAAACTCTCTCCGCGGCAAGTATCAGCACAAACTTGCTGCAACTAATATGCTTGCTATTCCGATTCTACTTTACTCCTTTGTAGTAATGAAATGGACTCAGGAAGAGCTGCGTCAACTTCCCCATACAATAGTGAGGCCGTGGACTTTTGAGTTTGGAGTGTCTACACAACAGTATGCGATCATGAAAAAGCAGGAATTGGAGCATTTCTCTTTAAGGCAGCAACCCGTGCAGCCGATGAACATGGTTTCGTATTCGATACTGAATGGACGAACCCAAACTCTGTCACTGAGTTGTAACCCGTTCAACAAAAAGCCCACGTCAAAGCTGCGGAGTGTGAGAGGCTCCTACAGCTACATAAGCATAAGCCAATGCCAATGGGGTCTTCTTCAAGAACATTGAAGACCTTGGCTTATCCAGAAACCTGACCTTCGCTTTTCTCAGGTCAAGTAGGCTGAAGTCGGAAACCGAGGGATTCATAATGGCCTGCCAAGATGCTGTCTTCAACACCCTTGTATACCGTAGTCGCGTGATGGGTATGGAGGTCCCTGACACTAGATGCAGAGCGTGTCGTGGGGCAGCTGAGACCATAATGCATTTGCTGTCAGCTTGTCCAGCTTATGCGGTATCAGACTATATCCACAGGCATAACGCGGCACTACGAGTGTTGTACTACCACCTACGACACTCGCATGGTATTGACGAGACACCGGTGTTGCCTTATGATCCGGGGATATTGAGTCAATTGCGGATAATGATAAGTGCCGAATTTATTGGAAGTACTCAAGCAAATACAAACCAATGAGACTGATCCGAAAAGAGGAGGAAAAACGGATTAAATACCGAGACTAACTCTTTGAACTCCGCAGGCTTTTCCCAATCCATTCTGTTGAAATGGTGGTTTCGATCATATGGGTACTTGTTGGAATGATGGACACGTCACATCGCGATGCTAAAACGTATTAATGTGAGTCCTAATCCGGAAATCTCATGGTACGTCACATTAAGGCCAATGTGAGTAACATTTGGCAACCCATTGTGATAACGTTTGTCCGCAAGAGGGGCCGTAATGGAAATCAATGAGATTGTAATTTTAGTAACAATTCACTTCACTCATGTGATTCGAAACTTCAATGTGAAGCAATCTAATTTCTTTAAAATCATTATGTGTTAACTGGATACCCAACAGAACAAATATCTCTGTTATTGTCCTATCACCTGATGAGGTGTCTTGTCGTTTATTTCACTCAAACTGAACTTCATTTATAGTTATTTATGCAACAAATGCAAAAAGTAAGTGTTTATTGCACTCGACGTGAAATTGTCCAAAGAGGCCGTTAGGCCGAGTTGGACAACACGTCGAGTGCAATAAACATTTTTTGTACGAGTTGCATGCAACATTTTTTCTACGTTCATGCAAAAAGCAAAAATTTATTTATTTAGGTGCGGCACTAGGTGAAGGAAAATAAAATACTCAATTTAAATAAATAATTATTACTATCGATTTCATCACCATCATCTAGTTTTCCATTAATATTACTCATTTTAAAACTTTCAGTTCTTTAATGGTCAGAATTAAATTTTGACTGACGTTTATATAACCACAGTTGAATTATAAAAATCAAAATCATAGTAGTTATGAGCGCGTATGTTATCAAGAGGTGTGGTCATAGTACAGACAGTTTGCTCTATGCAGGTAGACGGTTTAGAACATAGCGGATCGGTTTTGATTATGGAGTTATTCTCGGGAAGGCATTGTTTGTTCAACTCTGACTGCTAACATTAATACAAAATAATATAAAATATGTAGCTGTTTAAAACGTATGGCCAATCTCACAGAATATCTGCTAAATATGTAGTGGGTTTGAACGTTTATGTTTATCATGATGACAGCTCGTTGAAGTAGAATTACAGATGAGTGCAATAAAAACTTTATTGCACTAGTGCAATAAAGAGCTTCTTTTTCCACTGAATAAAGTTCAATAAAGTCTTGCTTTTTGCATGAATGTAGAAAAACAAAATAATCCAATTGCTGAAATCAAGGGGAGGCTGAAGATGATACACTTTCCACACAAGCTGGCACTATGTGAGGAAAACTCTTTTGATTTCCATTAACATGACTGAGGTCTACAAAAGTGAGAACTTCATGGCTTACACAGCTGAAAACTTCAAATCCTCTAACATTTGATGGCCATTGGCTATGTATCGAAATTACTCTGAAACACCAGCAAACTTGAAGTGCTGGTCCTAGAAGAAAACAGCCTGTGTCTACAAAGTCAACTATTAGATATACCAGATCCAACGAAACTGCAGGAGTATGGAGTCGATGTAAAACAACTCTTTTAATTGGCCCACCCACCAGTACCAAAGGAGTTTATTGTACGAATTGTAGTGCAGATCTTCAAAGGTGGCTTGACTAACATGCAGCTAAAGTTCGAACTATAAACACAACACTGATAGCATCATTGCAGTTCGATGTGGCGATGGGTCAAAAATAGTTATTTATGTATCAAGGGCATAAAGTAGGCGTTTATGGCCTGCGGCGTGGATAACGGCCCGAAGGCGTCAGCCGAGGGCCATTACACGCCGAAGGCCATAAACGCATTTTACGCACGTGATACCTAAAAAATTTTATGCAATAGCGGTTTATATAGTGTCCACCAAAATCTTGGAACTGCATGGGAAACTAACTTTTATGAAGAATGACATTTTCTGAGAAACTATAAATAAAAATGTTTTCCATATGGTCCAAGATTTTGGCGGACACTGTATATATATTTAGATCGCAATTATCTCTGTATACTGAAATAGATTCATTTATTCAAATTGTACACAGAATAACCAGTACATACCCACCTAATTATGACGTTGTTAAGCAAGCTGGTTGTTGTCTAGTAACAAATTCAAAAAACAAGGTAAACGGTCATCTTCATGTTTATCTGAAAAAGTGCGTAAGTGAACTCAATACGAAAATTATGAATCATCAGATGAAGAACATAATATATACATACCAATGGAAATTTTGGAATCGGCTGAGAGTGCCAAACTCGAACTGCTACCAACAAAGTCAAAGAAACTTTACGAAAAGACGTATAATGAGTTCGTAAAATGGCGCAATGAAAATAATGTGAAGGTGATTACAGAAGATATATTACTGGGATATTTTTTTGAGAAGTCCAAGAATCGAAAACCATCATCTTTGTGGTCATACTATTCGATGTTAAATTGTTGTTTGAATTTGTATAATAATATAAACATAAGCAAATTTCCAAAATTGATAACATTTTTGAAACGGAAGAATGATGGATATAAGCCGAAGAAATCCAAAATATTGAATAGGGATGAAATCGAACTTTTTCTAAAAGAAGCTCCAGATAATGTATATCTGATGATGAAGGTATGTTATACCTACCTATATTTATTAAGTAATTAAAAAACTTATTGATTCTTTTATAGGTTGCATTAATATTTGGGGTACATGGTGCTTGTCGTAGAGAAGAATTATCAAGTCTCAAGCTTGATGACATTCAAGACCTAACTTATGCTTTATTGATTACAATTCGAGAGTCAAAAACTAAAATACAACGAACATTTACCATCTGCAGTACTGAAAACCAGTCAGTTAATTATTTGGATATTTATAGAAGAACAAATGTACAAAACAAGTTGTTGGGAAGAATATCCTCGGTCAAATTCCAAGAAAAATTGCAGCATTTTTGAAGCTACCAGGCCCAGAAGAATATACGGGTCATTGTTTCAGGCGTTCTTCAGCCACTTTATTGGCTGATGCTGGAGAAAGTATCACCAATATCAAAAGACACGCTGGTTGGAAATCAATTACAGTAGCAGAGAGCATTGAACAATCGATATCAAATAAATTGAATATTTCCAAATAAATTGCCGGCGATGGTGATGGACCGATACCAAATAATAATTATTTGGACTCACCATCCACATCTAAAATGAGTGGTGAGGATGTTTCAAAAGGGAATAATTATTTTCAAGAGAAAAGTGAATATCCCACCATCAATATTCAAAATTGTAACAATTGCAAGTTAATATAAAATTCTAATTTTCGGGGTTATGGAGCAAAAATGTAGATTATGAATGAAAGTTGTTAAATGAGTATTTATTTATTGAACTGAATTCATTGTTTGGTGGTAGGTCTTCCGTGAAATGATGTGCGCAGGTATATATGGACAATTTTAGTATATTGTCTACTTTGCGGCCCGCGGGCCATGATGCGCCAACGGGCGGTAAAGTGCCACTTTACGCCCGGCGAACCGGGCGGTAAAGTGTACTTTACCGCCCGCTAGTGCATAAAAACACTTTCAGGTTTCCTGAATCATTATCAGAATTGAATGCGGCTTACTCACCTGGGAGAGGGAGATAAGTATAGGGAGAGGAATTCTTTTCACAGTATCTTCATTTCAGAGTGAATCTGGAGATAAATAATTTCAAGAATTGCCAGTTTTGCCTCTACCTCTGAATATTCTGCCCTGTAAAAATAATAGTTTCGATTCAAGGTTGAATTTATCTGCTCTCTGATCGATGTTTATTTATGGAGCTATCTCATGCCCAGACAAACTGCGCTCTTTTCTATAAAACCTGTTGATTTGAATTGATAATCACTGCTGTTTGTTTGAGTGAAAGTCATAGCATAACAAAACAATATTTATTTCTGAAATAAGGAATTATACAATGGAAAATGAATATCGAGGGCGAGAGGTTTTCTTTGATTATCACCATTTCTATAAACGACAGTCACTAATTGCTGTACTATTCACTAATTTATTTTATATAAAATAATTTTAGCTTTCGTCCTGATACCGTTTGTCTCACTAAGAAACCATTTGTAGTTCATCTACAAACCAATACTTTGTATGAGAATGATTTTAAAAAGTCTCAGAAACGAGGATTACCACGCTTCCCTTACAAAAATTATTAATTAAGCATTTCCACAGAAGTTTTCTTTATATAACTGTTCTCCAGAAAGGATAGCCGTGAATTTGGATATCATATATTTGGGAAAAACTGATGATGGATGGCCAAAAAGGAATCAAATCACATTGAAATCGACAACACATAATCAAATTTAGAATGAGAACTGAAGTCAACAGAGCAAAGTCATATTCAATTTTTTTTTGTTGATGATGGTCGATTGTTAACGAAACTTTACTGCGAAAACTGTTTCTAACTTCATTTTCAGCAACTGCATATTAATTCAAAATATATCGACATTTATTATTAGGCTTGATGAATATTTGGGATACCTCTGTTTACCAATAACATTTTGTTAATGAAAGTGACGTAAGGATATATTTTCTACATATTTAGAGATATTTCTTAATATGTTCCAGCATGACTCCTTATATCACTGATTATCTGAGACATCTGATTATCTGATACATCTGATTTTTTCTGACCAAACTCCTCTTAGATATCCTGTGCAGGGTGGTACATTTTTGAGTGGGCAAACGGTTTCAACATACATGCTAATCTATCTACCGCTTCATATGATAATTGTTAAAACCTCCAAAAATTATGACACACTACTTTTCTCTATCATCATCATTACAACTGTGTTCCTACACCCGTATTGCTATCGGGCGCTAAACTTTTATTCATTTCGAATTTATCAACATTGTGTGAACTCTTTGCCATGGAAAGGTCATCAGGGCCCCCAGGGGATAACTGTGAAGGACTCGGTGAGCTCCTGAAACTGTGTGGGCTCCTACTTTCTGCACCAGGTGAACAGTGACATGGCATCGGAAGAGCAGGATTCATGGTTGGTGAGTACTCGTGGGGTTTCTCTGTCATTTCCTGTGGGTTGCCGGGTAGTTGAGGTCTACCTGTAAATTTCAAGAACATAATATAATAACAAAAATGAGAATTTGTCCTTTATTTTTCGCGTTTCCATCAGGTTTTCCAATGTTTTATGATTTGCAAAATTCAATTATTCCCAAAATTTATTAAATATTATTTCTTCATGGTAGATAATATTGGATATCTGATCGTAATTTTCAATTGGGATCAACTTTTCTCAATAGAGATTGTCAATATTGTTAAAAATTAAGGTTTTTACTCTTGAGCAAAAATTCACATTCTTCGACAGACCTCGTATACGAATGCAAAAAAATTGATATCTAATTATTTAATTTTGGGTTTTTATCCATGCAGAACTTTATATCAAGAATAACTCTTTTTCTTAAAACAAATAATGAAAAAGTGTCCCATAAGGTGCCGACTTAATTGGGCACACTTGTATGTCATCATGAAACATATTACGTCATCTCTCAATTTATCTAGTAATATACAGGAGGTTTCTTTGAAAAAAAAACGAACTTTTGACCCCTCTAATGCATATGAAAATAATAGTTATTTTAGCACGCCCTGTATGATATGGAATCGATATCTTGGTGTAAATTGAATACTTCGAATTTGTCCAAACTACCTTCAGACTATGAATATTTCATGAATTGATAGTACGAATTTATTCAAGTTCAATCAGGACTATGTATTGGCCTATATTCAACACAAATTATTTTTGATATAAAAAACCGAGAGATATGTATATGACATTATTATCAGAAAAGTATTGTATCAAAACGGCGTTTCTGAAAATATACGATGATAATGATGATAGAAGCGGCACTTCGCAATTCTGAAAATATTTCATATCGATAGAACAGGTAAGGAAGTGTAAGATGTGAAATTTTCAGAAAAATCCCGCTTTGCGGTTTGCATATACGTGTGACCTACCATCGACCGTAACTCATGTTTTGTTTGCGGATGACAATGCCATATACCACCTAAATGGATTAGTACACCATATTTGACGAATAACGAGAAAGGGCATTTACCAACGTGAAGGTAGAGGTGGATTTTCTAAAGAGCTATGAATGAATATGAATATATCTGCGCGTCGCTTACAGGCAACAACTCACAAAATTATTGAAATGGAAACCGAAAACATTGACTTAACTACTTCACTATAATAGCCTAGCCTAACTTAGCCTATATCAGCCTACGTTCAGTAGACGACTGCCGAAACGTAAATTTGTTTTCTGCGACGGTATGAGTGATAGCTCTTAAGAAAATCCACTACCTTTACTCGGGAGTTTATTAGCAAAATTTCACTAAGTACCTGAAAGTATTAATTGAGGAGAGGTGATTCCCAAACATCGCATTCGCCAAGCATCTTGAAGGAGTTGAAGTCTTGCCTGTTTCCGCCATTTCGCTCGTCTGTTTTGGAACCAAACCTGCAAAAATCGTCAGAATATTTCTGTGTTTATCATAAAAATATTCATATATTTATCAAAAATTATTGATTCTTTCATACGGTTCAAAGTAATTTATTTGAGTTATTGAAATGTTGGCTCGTTGTTTCAAAACATAGAGCAGGCAAAAATTTATCGACTCAATTCACGATTGAAGTGGAATCCGCGTTTTTCTAGGTGGCCACTCCATTGGTCCACGTCTTCCAATCCACCGTCCTTCAAACTGGTTATCCAGAAACCTTCGAACAGTATGACCATAATGTGGTGGTGCGCCATCTTGTTGGAACCAAATACTGGGATCCAAGTTGTCCCCATTATTTGGATCCGGAAATGCCGCAAATAGGTCCGGAAGCACTGCCATACGAAGATGTTCCAAATATCGTTCTGCTGTTAAATTCCCGCGAAAGTAATAAGGACCAATAAACCTTACACGGACGATTCCTACCCAAACATTAATTTTTTGGGGACGCTGGGTGTATTTTGTCTGCATCCAGTGGGTATTTTCCCGAGCCCAGTAGCGAGAGTTGTATCGATTCACAGAACCACTTAGACAAAACGTTGCCTCATCGGAAAATACTACACTATTAAGAAAATTTGGATTTTCGTCACAATGCCGCATAAAGATTTCACAAAATTCCAAACGTCTGTCCGGATCATCTTCTGAGAGTTCGTGAACAAGATGAAATTTGTATGGGTGTAGTTTTTCTTTTTTTAACTACAAACGACTGACTAACATTTTCTTGTAAGGCAATTTCTGTTGTAGTTGCGTGAGGGTGTTCTTCTACTGACAGCAAAATATTTAACTTCACATCGTCGCTTATTCCTGGTCGTCCAGATTTTGGAGCATCCCTCACGCTTCCCGTTGCATCAAATTTTGCAACATTTCTGCTTACTGTGCTTCTAGCAATTGGAGGTCTTTCAAAATGTGTTGCGTTAAATAAAGCACATGCTTCTTCATGACTTCGAAGGCGATCGCCGTAACCATCATTAGAAATTCTATCCTTTCTCTTTCGGTTAAACGAGCCATAATAATAAAACTGTGGTGACACTAATTGTACGACTGACACTGACAAACCGTTGTTTTAGTAAAACAATTGAAAAAATTTATAAGAACACATGTTCTTACTAGATAAGTTTAAGTTTGACCTCTTTTTATAATTGGTTTTGTTATTTCGTTTTTTATCCCTTTTCTCGTTGTTTTTCTTATGTGAGCCCTACTGCAACTATTTTTCTCTTGTGTAAAAACACAAGCTCTATCACATAATGTAATAAAACTCTTAGCTTCCCATTAAAAAAATTTGTTGATGACGTCATAACTTTGACAACTTTGACGTGTTATTTTTGTAACTTATGTCAAAAGATGCGGAATAAAAAAAAACAGTTTGACGTGTTTTTGCATTTTTTTCAAAAGTGATCGTTGTACGTTTTATGAGTTTTGTGCATTACTTTATCATAACCGTGTATATATTTCTTCCTTTTGGGTGCCCCTTTCAAAGTATTCCTGGGCACAAATCTCTGTAGCATATACATCTGCTTGGAAGATGGTTGGGGCCCTACTAAGGGGTTTTCAGAGTCTGATATTTGACTCTGTAAGGCCCGCTCCAACCCCTTCGTCAATCTTGAATCTGTGTACCACACTAAGCTATCCATTGCTAATTGAGGACGGTTCTCTGTGTAAATCTGGTATTTTTCTGTGACCACTTCGAACTGCACTTTGAAGTCGTACCTGATCGGCATGGTATCTGTCGGTTTAGATATGTCTTCTAGGGAGACGTGTTCCAAAATCTTCAGATGTCCGATCAGATTTCCTGCTTTCAAGTTTTTTGTCTTACAGTCTAAAGGCACTATTTGTTGTTTCTTTCATTACACATAGGTACGATGGCGGAAGGTTAAGCATTGCCTCTAGAGCTGCAGTAGGGCACTAATTATTGTCCCTGTGGTTTCCAGGCGAGCTAGCAGCTGCACTTTCTGCAGCTTGACTTGTACTGAAATGTGTTGCATCTTTGGCCACGATAGCAGGAAGGCGTAGATGATCATAGGTTTGATGATCGTTTGCTATGACCAATAAATCATTTTTGGTTTCAGGCTCCATGTCTTACCGAAGACTCTGCGGCATGTCCAGATTGCCACTATGGCCCTAGAAAGAATGTGGTTGATTATGCAGTTCCATGTCAGTTTTTGGTCGATTATAACGCCCAGGTATTTTACTTCTTTGGAAAATGTTAGCTGGGTCCCATTCAGGGTTGAGCCTCAAGTTCATACTTTCGCCTCCTGGTGATTGGGATCGGTACTGTTTTGCTAGGAATGACATTCAGTTATTCCTTTGCGCACCAGCTACTAATTGTGATTAGGACTACGTGCATGCGGTCGTAGATTACTCCATTATGTCTGCGCCTGATGGTGATGACCAGGTCATCGGTGTAACCCAGATTCTTGTAGTTTTTCTAACAGGTCATCGACAAATAATGACCACAGTGAAGGCGATAAAACTTCCCTTTGAGGGCAACCTTTTTCCGCTGTCATCCTGACTGTTTCTTCCTCCAGGGTCGCTACAATGATTCTGCTTTTCAGCATTGCTTGTTTCCATCAGATCAATGAGGCATTGATATAACTTTCCTGTAGTGATTTGATGAAGGCATGTGAGGTGTTATCGAATGCACCTTCTATGTCGATGAAGGCACAAAGAACCGTTTCTTTTGCCACGTACGTCTTTTCAATGCTTTCAATCTGGCATTGCGGAGCAATTATCGTGGATTTACCTGCTTGGTAAGCAAACTGTTTCTTGTGGAGTGGTCTTAACTCGAGGAGTTCGCTTCTGATGTAACACTCGATTATTTTCTCCATTGCTTTTAGGAAAGAGGAAGTGAAACTGATGGGGTGGTAAAACTTTGAGATCTACCTGATCTAAAGCCACCCGATATCCTGGAATTTTTTTTCTCTCTTTTTGATTGTCTATCCAGCAATTTCACTTTCAATAATCTAAAATTTAGATTTTTATTTTAATGCCTCTCTAGCACGGAGTGGGGTGACGTGTTATATAAGCCATAAGGCTTAGACAAGCACCCAGTGCCGAACCACTATAAATAATCTTGTAAATATGTCTGAATAAATATATAATGTCATATCATATCATATCATGTCATATCATATAATATCATATCATATCATTGTGATTGTAATAAGGCTCTCCAAGAATATCGTGTTTTCCAGATTTGAATCAAGTTTCGATGGTAATAGTGCATGAGCGTTTCACTTTCCAAATAAAAAAATCGAAGATAATTTGTTAAATCAAAGAGATTTATGAAAACTTGATTATGATAAGTGAAAACGATACTTTTTGATTGATTGCCATGTCATCACAATAGTCGTGGAACTCTGTTGAGACTTTTAGATAGGAAATAATGTAACAGCGAGGTCCTTGGCAAAAACCATTTTTCAAGTTGAGTGCCATCTAGTGTGGAGAAATTCATATGTTATACAAGTGTATCGATGAATACAATATTCAAATCTCTTCAATTTTGACAACCCACATTATATTGCAACATAATCTGTTTCGTGACGGAGAATCAATTTTTATAATCATCGATTGAACGAGTTGTATTTGTTGATATTATTTCACGAATGAAATGATCACCGGAACGGCTATTTTTGTTGATATTGACGTTGGATTCTGAATTACCATTCTTTGTTTTTCCCTTCATCAACGTTCTCCCACAGCTCACTACTCGGTTCGATGAAACTGTATCGGGTTTTGAAAAATGATATAATTTCTGGTTAGGTTATGTCATTAGATCGGTTTTATTGAGTTATCAATGAACATTATTCATATTTTGTCGAAAACTGTGTGGTTGATAGTGAATGCTTCACGGTTTTGGTCAAATTTCGGTGATGTGTCATTTCCGAAAGAGACAAATATTGTGACAGCTTGTTGGTGGAGGTTAGGTTAGGTTTGAACGTGAGTGGGCCCATATCAGGCCCTCCACTGCGGCCAATGGCCTATTGTGGCTCACCCTATGGTTATATTTCTCCCAGTATATCCAATCTCTTAACGAAATTGAGGAGTACGTTGGGAGAACAATTTACCAGGTTCTCTGGCCTTACTGTTGTATTGCCAAATGTTGAAAATCTGGTTCTGGCCGCTGCGGGGCATGTACATAAAATGTGATTAGCCGTTTCATCCTCCTCCATGCATAGGCGGCACTCTGCATCTTGTGCAAGTCCGATTTTATGCATGTGGTGTTTGAGTTTGCAGTGGCCAGTAAGCAAACATACTATAACTCTCTCTACTGAGTTCTAGCAGCTTGTCAGAGTCTTGTTTTTTCCTTGTGCAAGCAATACATGCTTTGGAATGGGCTAGGCCCGATAGACTACGCCAGTACTCGAGTCTTTTGTTGTCAGCCCAGGATGTTATGACATTCTTGGCAGTGCTATGTGCTATACCGATTACCGGTTCTGGCCCAGTGAACGTTGTTTCGCCCCCCCTTTTGCTAGGGCGTCCGCTATTCCGTTTCCTTCTAGGCCCATGTGACTTGGTATCCAGACTAGGTTAACGTTGTTGCGTTGTGCCAGTCGGTTTAAGGTTTCTCTGCAGTTCCATACTGCTCTGGATTTATTGCAATTGGATTCAAGCGCTTTCAGTGCCGCTTGACCGTCTGAAAATATTTTTATTGTTTTTCGTGTGTGGCGTCGATTTTCCAGCTCCCTTGCACACATTTCAATGGCATATACCTCTGCCTGGAATATCGTAGCTAATTTACCCATACTGAATGAGCGTTTCACTACTGGGTTTATCCCGTATATTCCGGCTCCGACACCTTCCAAAGTTTTGGACCATCGGTAAACCAACGTTCATTTGCCCTACATAGGTCAGTTTCATTCCGAACCCAGTCTTCTCTTTCGGGGAAGACCACAGTGTAGGACGTGTGAAGGTTGATAGTTTTAGGCATGATGTCTGAGGGCATTGTCATAATCAGTAAAAACGATAGTTTATATTTATATAAATCAACCAATGGGGATGCGAAGAACAAAATCAAAAACATAATATTTCCAAAGCTATTTTCAATGTTTTCAAATTATTGCTTGAACATATCTCACAGAGTGGGCCATTGAAAACGAAACAGCAGCTCTGTAGACCGACAGAACCGAATTATATAAAAACGTTCAGACACGTCAAATATATTTCGAGGGGGCATCGTTCGCGATTAAATTTACCCGAAATACATTCCATCCCTCGGATCTGTGACCGCCACCCCTAAATTTTTGACTGGCAATATATGGCAAGTGATACCTCATTTGAAAGGTAAGTATTTTCCTTCTTGATATCAAACAGTAAAAATAAATTAATTCTATCTATTGGTTCTCGAGATATGAGAATTTGAATTTGGGAAGTCACTTTTTATTCACGCAATAAAAATAAGATCTAACAATGCAACTTCAAAAAAATAATTATCATCATCAAGGAATTAAATGATCTGTTTACTAACAAATAACATGCAATTCCGTTTCAAATTTCTATTTCTTCCTCATTTACCTAAGAATCTTTGATTGAACGACATTAGAGTGAATTACCTGAATAAAGCTGCTGAATATCTTTGCTCAATGATAGTGTATACGTTCGCGGAAAGAAAAAAATATCAATTTTTTTTAAAGAATGATGAGTGCGGCAACCGTACTGCTAATGTATTCAATGAAACTTGAATTTCCGTTGAGAAATGAACCTGTATCAGTTGTGAAATTATGACTACGAGAATAGATGCTGATGAAAATTTCATTTTCAGCATCTGCTATTTTGATAAGTCTACATTCTTTTTGAGTTCGACTGTGAATCGTCATAATTGTCATTATTGGTCAGATGTCAATCCACATGTTTTCCACTGAGTCCATACTCAAACTTTCCAAAAACTCAATGTCTTGGCCGGTATTTTTGGGGACCGTTTGTTTGGACCAGTATTTTTTGACGGTAACCTGACAGGAGTAACTTATTTGGAATATTTTTTATGGCCAACTTAATTGTGATATTCAAATGGTTTTTGATTTGGCGAAAAAGTGTAGTCAACCCTCATTCATCTGTTTGAATCAGAATTACCTCATTTTTGAAGCATGAAATGAATAGAGCGTCCAAAAAATTGAATTGAAGTCACAATTAAAAATTTAATATTTTTTGGCAACTTGCGATGTCTGTAGCTTGAAGCGGGTGAATTTTAGGACACATGTTTATGAGAAAAAAGTCTTATTTCGACCCCAGGAATACGCTCTAGAAATGTTTGTATTGAATTCAGATACACCCTGTATATAAAAGTTATCAAAGTAAGTCTCCTTTATACTAGCTTCTTTGATTTTTCACCGAATATACTGTACATTTTTAAAATAAACATTACTGTATGCTGAATATGAATATTTACAGCCTGATAAGTATATACAGTGTGACCCATTCTTAATGGAAAAACCCCCCTAAAATTTGAAGTTGTGAACCGATTTTAATATTTTTTTTTGAAATGTCAAGTACTAAAAGGTCTACCTTGGGACAAAATTTGAAATGTTTATTTCAATTTTCAGGGCATACTACGATTTTTTTTCGCAGTCGAAAATAGGGATTTTTCATTAGCGATTTTTTTATTGAAAAAATCACTACGCCACTGGATTCAGAGTGCTTCTAAACAGGTGTGACCAAAATTTCATGAAAAAATATTGATCAATAACAAAGTTATGACATATCAAAAATTCGAAAACTCACACAGCTAATGAACACCCTATATCAACAGATATAGCCATGAGAATATTTTTTTATGATTTCAACAATAAAGTGCCGCCAGATGAAAAAAAAAAACAAATAGCGTAAATATTTTTAATGAAAATAACGGAATTACATTCAAGTTTTCACGCAAATTAACTAAAACTAAGAATTAATAGATTTTTCAATTTAAATCTTAGTTGCCATGGAAATGATATTACAGTTTGACACTTGTGAAAGACTTAAGTGTACTATTGTTAACAATATTCATCTTACAGTTCTTCGAATTATTTTATTTTGTGTCATGGCTGCAAGATTGAGCGTAAGAGAGAAAATTGAAATTGTACGTTTCAGTTGACGTCTAGAAGAGTATTTCGACCACGCCACTGAAGATGACTGCCGCAGTTGCAGTCGAAACGTTTGGAGATTCAAACTAAAGAAGACCACGGCAAAACCCGGAAACCAACCAAAATATTTAGGGGGGTGTTTCCAATAAAAATGGGTCACACTGTTTACGGTGATTACTACACCACAATATGATAAAAAATTAATATTCGTGTACCACCATATAGAAAAAAAAAAATACCATTTCGTACTTTCACGTATTAATGCGGTTCGAAGAGTGTAACTTTTTTTCCTATTTAACAAATAGCTATCTCAGCAACTGTTGCTAAAGAAAGCAGATCTCTCCGAAACGTCAACGTTTTCTGAAAAAGAGATGATTTTTTCTGCTGATTTGAACTTTGAAGGTGTTTTTCAGACAGGCAACTTCAAAATACGTTACTGACGAAGTTGATTAATTCAATTTGAGACAACAGTCTTGTAACTGCAGTTACTTTTCGAAACAAATTGCGTAGATTTCCTTGAATTAATTTTTTTTCGGACTGTGGGTGGTTGAAACACCCAAAAACCATGTCAATAAATGAATTTTGAATGTTTGAAAAAAAATTATTCGTATTCACAAAATATTAGCCATGTCGATTGCAAATTTAACAGTTAAGACTTTGTGTTGACATTGATTTTTTGGCTAATTTCTTATACAGAATAATAAAGCATCAATTGGAATGTTCACTATTTCCACAAATTCCATTGAAAATATATTGATTGTTTTGCTGTTTTTGATATTTCTAATTTGAAAAAAATTAATTCCTATTCACAAAATATGAGCCATGTCGGTGTCAAATCTAACAATGAGGACTTTGTTTTGACAATAAGTTTTTGGCTAACTTCATATACAGATTATTGATGCAGCAATTGAAATGTTCAGTATTTCCACAAATGTCATTGGGAATGTTATTGATTGTTTTGTTTTTGGTTTTTTTATATTTCATGTTTGGAACTGATTAATTCATATTCACAAAATGAACCGTGTCGGTTTCAAATTTAACAATAAAGACTTTGTATTGACATTAATTTTTTGGATAACTTCATATACAAAATAATAATGCAGAATTTGAAATGTTCACTATTTCCACAAATATCATTGAAAATACATTGATTGTTTTGTTGTTTTGATATTTCAAATTTGAAAATAACTAATTCCTATTCACAAAATATGAGCCATGTCGGTTTCAAATTTGACAATTAGGACTTTGTTTTGACATTAATTTTTTCGCTTACTTCATATACACATTGAAATGTTTACTATTTCCACCAATTTCATTGAACATTTTTTGACAGTTCTAACTACCATTCAAATTGTCATTTTGTGTCATATAAAACCATTTCACCCAATCATGTCAACATTACTGTGACAACACGGTTGAGTTTGACAACTTCATTCCAAATAATTTTCAAAAGTACTATACAGGGTGTTTCTTAAGTACGTGTAGAAAATTCAGGAGCATGTTGCTGACGTCAAAATAAGAAAGAAAAGTTCCTATAAAAATATGTCCGCAAGTTATTCGTTTCTGAGATACAGAGTGTCAAAGTTGAATTCGTAATTTTGTTTTGTTACTGTTATTATTATTAGTATTAAACTGTACTAACACCCGATTCCTATTTTGAAATTAAATTGAAGAAAAATAATTTCCCTTACTCGAAAACAGTTGTTCACTGCGACCTCTACCAGGAATATATTTTTTACACAAAAGTGTTCTAGAAATCTATTTTTTCACTATAAAACGTGATATACAGTTACGCACAAAAAAGTTATGACATTTCAAATGACTCAACAACATGTAGGTGGCGCCACCCCCACGAAAGAGACAAACTAACATTAAATTTGATATTGTCATTAAAAAATACCCCTAGATACCAAACTTCATTCGAATATCACAATTATTTTGAAATTTATTAACAAAAAACAAAAATAAGAATTCAACTTTGACACTCTCTATCTCAGAAATGAATAACTTTCGGACATATCTTTATACGAACTTTTCTTCTTATTTTGACGTTAGCAACATGTTCCTGAATTTTCTACACGTACTTAAGAAACAACCTGTATAATGAGTATAATATTATGATTGTTTAATAACACAGTATGTAAATCAGCCCGAGATGCTTGAGAATCAGGAAGAAACTACAAGCAGATCCATGTAAACTAAGTCCAGTTCAGTTTCGTTAAATATGTCTGAAGCTAACAAAATAATATTGGTATGGGATGTAAAGACTCCTGAACGTCTTATGCTTAAATTTGAACATATTATTATGGCTGCTGTAGAATTAGCGTGGCGAGGAAGGCAGTTGCTTGTCTGGTGAATTTTTCTTGAATCGAGAAAAATGACGATGACTTTCCAACAAATCGCATTGAATACAATCCGGTATGCAGTAAAAAGTTTCAACATGGTTCTAAAAGCTGTACAAGTAGTAAATGGTGGGTTTCCAATGGTGAAAGACAAAGCTGCCCTGTACGTTTTTTTCATAAATTGGTATCAAAACGACGCGACAATATTTCATCACCACGATTGTTCTTAAAACCAAATCGACACTGGAAAAATTTAACTGACAAACGGTACGATAATGTACTTGTTGGAAGAAATACAATAAATGGATGGACTAGATCAACTGCTGTCAGCGAATTGGCAAAGTGGTGTAGAAGAACAACAATTGCTGAAAATTACTGGTCATAGCAATCAAAATTCTATAAAACCATACTTGATTCTCGATTAAAAACACCACAACAAGTTCATAAATATTATGCGAGGTTATAGATCTTCTATAGTAGAGTATTTTCACTAACTGTACATTCAGTAAATAAGTAAATGTTTTGTTGTGTTGTTGCCAAGGAATGAGCTTTCGATTGTCATAAAATTCTCGTGTATTATCAATGTCCCAGGGATATAACTATTGAAAATATACTAATTGTTTCCTTTTCTTTTTGATATTTCATACTTGAAAATAATTAATTCATATTCACAAAATGTTAGCCGTATCGATTTCAGATTTAATAATTAGGTTTTCATTTTGACATAAATTTTTTGAACGATACTTCATTTACAGATTAATGACAATAAAAATGTTCACATTACAAGACAAAAAACTAACTTGGACTACTTTTACTTTCATTGTAATTGTTTCACGCAATTTGAGTAATTTTGACATACATGCTATCATTGTCAATGACAAAAACTCACCTGAACTCTCGCCTCCGACAAACTAATCCTGAGAGCGACTTCCTCCCTCAGAAACACGTCCGGATAGTGCGTTTTTTGAAAAAGCGACTCGAGCTCTTGCAACTGCTGCGGACTGAACGTCGTCCTGTTGCGACGCTGCCTCCTCCTGCCGAACATATACTCCGTCAGCAGGTCTCCTGGCAGAGACGACAAATAGGGTCCAGCCATTATCTGATTCTCCACGATAACGCAGTTAAAATCTAACTGTGCCTTCTGAATTGCATGTTATTATAGAAATTAAGCGTGACTCCACCCTGCGTTTGTTTTCATTGGCGCTCGAGCGACGCCTTGGAGGCGTCGGGACGCCCGCGCATACCATCTCTTAATGAGATAATGCTATTATTGGTTGGACTACCTGCAACAAGTCTGTGTTGTTTTTTGGCGCATCGCCCGATTCGGATTGGTTTTGTTCGACTTGTGACGGAATGTTTGGAATATTTTGGTTGTTGTGGAGAGATTCACCTGAAATTCGTTTTGTCGATTCATGCCTTACCAATGTTTCGCATTCGTAGCGTAACGTGAATTTGGCGATATTATTTCTCTCATCTTTTTGTATAGTTTATTAGGAATTTTTATAGATCTATTGAAAACATACAGCCAGATTCACGGTGGATGCCACATTGGACGTTTCTGATGAACCAGACAACGAATCACTTCGGAAATTTAATGGAGAGCACATTCGGATATTCTCTACCCAACCCAAATATTTTCGACAATGCTGTTTTGCCACTTCTATTAGAACTTGGTAGCAAGTTTGATGTTTCAAATGAAACACTCCGTAACATTTTGGAATCTTCAACATTTGCTCGACAACTTTTCTTGATATCTTCCTATACCTATCTGTTACCGTTTTCGAAATAAAAATTAATTTAAATTTTTTTCAACGGAAATGATGACCTCTAAACATGCCGATATCTTTGAGTGGGGAATACTATGATATCGAAATTTTGTTTGGAGTTAGGTGAAATGAATAAGGAGTACAATTCTTTCTTAGCGTTTTCACCAAGTAGAAAAATAAAGACAAACATCTGCCAGAAAACAAGTACTTCTCTGGCTAATATCACGACGGACATTGAACTATATCTGACAGTTGTTTTCTGACAGATGTTTGCCTTTATTTTTCCACTCGGTGGAAACGCTAAGAGAGAAGAGTACTCCGTATTCATCTCTCATTTTTGATATCTCTCTGGCACATTATTTTCGGACTTGTTTCGAAATATTACAGTTTTCTCTTCCAGGGAGTCGGTGCTGCTTGGGATTGATTGTCATGTTCTTGATTTCCCGTGAGGATGGCGCTGCGATCAACTTAGTTGTGGGTCGTAGTGTCATCCGTGGGTAAATATTAGTTAAACGTGTTGATTATCATTTATTTGGCAGGGACAGGACAATTATAATGTTGTCCGACCTACCCTGTCACTGATGAGAGGCAATAAACCTCGAAACATGCATGTCTGCAGGTGGTCAAAGGATAATCTTCTGTTTAATTACAAGACAAGCACTTGCAATTGGGTCTTCTTGGCAGAACCTGGCACAAATAACTGTCAGATGCAGTTTAATGTCCGTCGTGGTATTAGCCAGGGAAGTAGTTATTTTCTGACAGATGTTTGCCTTTATTTTTCCACTTGGTAGAAACACTGAGAAAGAAGGGTATACTCCATATTCATTTCACTATGGCTATTTATGTACCAAGTGCGTTATATAGATCCTAACGCCCGGAGGGTAACATTGTCCCAAGGGCCTTTGACCCAAGGGATCAATATTGCCCGATGGGCGTTAGGATCTAGTAACGCTCGTGGTGCATAAAAAATTAAATTTTTCACGAAAAAATTATCTTAAACGACGTTGTTTACTTCATAAATTGAATTGAATAAAAGTTAGCTTCTATGCAATTGCCATGGAAACATTGAAGAGGTTGCTAAGGGTTGTTTATTTGATAAAATGACGCTGCATTTTTGTGAGAATTGACAAGCTTGTTTGTTGGAGGAAACTAAAAACGGTTGTGTTCCTAATAATTATGGTGATCCCACAGAATGTGACGCTCAAAGCTGAAAGAGCGTTAGGAAATTTATTGCCTGTGAAATCCAAATACTTATACGAGAAGGGGTATGACCATTTGTTGAAATGGAAAGATGAAAATAGAGTGAATACCGTAAATGAAACTGTCTTAATGGTATACAGGAACTGGTGAGTTTATCTCATGAAAAATATCAATATTTTTTATTTATTTCACATTATTTCATTGTGAAAAATATACTGCAAATAGTCTATGGACCAAATACTCACAGCTGAAATCAACATTGATTGTTAAAGGAAACATTAATATATCAGCATTCAGTTAACTGATGGCCTTTCTGAAAGTTAATTGAAAAGAATACATTCCTAAAAAATCAAAGGCGTTGGAAGGTGGACAAGTATTACTCTAGATGATACTTTTATGCTACATAAAGTTGTTCTGGTAATGGGCGTATTTGGAGGCTTAAGACGTGATTAAATGGTCAAGATGACAATTGATGACATTGAAGACAGATGAGCCATTTTACCGATCAAGATACTAGAAACCAAGACATGCACCTCAAAAAGTTTCACTATTGTTGAAGAATGCGAAATAGGAGCCTTGAACTTAGTTAAAAAGTACATTGCACTACGACCATAAGGATGTAAACAAAGTAGTTTTTTTTAACCTACAGAAATAATAAATGCATTGACCTGTAGGTAAAAATACAATAGGAAGTAGTTCTTCTATTATAGCGAAATACCTTAATTTGGAAAACCCGAAAGGTTACACCAGACATTGTCTACGCCGAATGTCGTCAAAGCTTCTTGTTCAAGGTGGTGCTTCCTTTGAAACACTTAAATTACATGGAAAATGGAAGAGAAGTACGGTAGCGGAAAGCTATATTGAAGAAAGTATCTCCTCGAAGAAGAAAATTGATACAATGATAGCCCATTCCGTTTCCGAAAAAGAAAATATTAACGTTCCGAACGAAACCGAATGCACATTGAGGCTGTCGACTCACAGAACTTGGTACTAATTTTTCAGGAACATTTGAAAATTGTAATTTCTATTTGAGAGAAAATAATCAGTCCTTTTTTTATGTACAGTTATAAATAAAACTGTCCTGGGTAATTATTTTATTGAACTACAGAAAAAAACATTTACCGGGCGTAATGATTCATAATGCCCTTCTCCATAACGACCCGTTATCAGCATTCAGTCAAATGATGGCCTTTCTGAAAGTTAATTGAAAAGAATACATTCCTGAAAAATCAAAGGCGTTGGAAGGAGGACAAGTATTACTCTAGATGATACTTTTCTGCTACATAAAGTTGTTCTGGTAATGGGCGTATTTGGAGGCTTAAGACGTGATTAAATGGTCAAGATGACAATTGATGACATTGAAGACAGAGGAGCCGATTTACCGATCAAGATACTAGAAACCAAGACCTGCACCTCAAAAAGTTTCACTATTGTTGAAGAAAGCGAAATAGGAGCCTTGAACTTAGTTAAAAAGTACATTGCACTACGACCATAAGGATGTAAACAACGTAGTTTTTTTTAACCTACAGAAATAATAAATGCATTGACCTGTAGGTACAAATACAATAGGAAGTAGTTCTTCTATTATAGCGAAATACCTTAATTTGGAAAACCCGAAAGGTTACACCAGACATTGTCTACGCCGAATGTCGTCAAAGCTTCTTGTTCAAGGTGGTGCTTCCTTTGAAACACTTAAATTACATGGAAAATGGAAGAGAAGTACGGTAGCGGAAAGCTATATTGAAGAAAGTATCTCCTCGAAGAAGAAAATTGATACAATGATAGCCCATTCCGTTTCCGAAAAAGAAAATATTAACGTTCCGAACGAAACCGGATGCACATTGAGGCTGTCGACTCACAGAACTTGGTACTAATTTTTCAGGAACATTTGAAAATTGTAATTTCTATTTGAGAGAAAATAATCAGTCCCTTTTTTATGTACAGTTATAAATAAAACTGTCCTGGGTAATTATTTTATTGAACTACAGAAAAAAACATTTACCGGGCGTAATGATTCATAATGCCCTTCTCCATAATGCCCCGGGCGTTATGGGTCTGTTAATAGCAACCGTTGCCTAAGGTATTATAAAGCAGTAATGGACAAGTGAAAAATAAATAACAATTTGGATAGTGTGATAAAAGTACCAGCAAGACATGTAGAAAGTTCAATGAAATATATCCGAATATACCTCCAATGAACCTCAAGGAATGTATGCGAGTTTAGAACAATTTCATGATGTTTGGATAAACTTTAAAACAGCACCAAAAAAATTTAAATATTAATATAAATAATTATAAAAAAGTAAAACAATCATATGGAATATTTCAAAATTTGTTCGAATCGCTGACCGTTTACTTCCAAGCACTTCAAATTGCTTTCGCCGTGGCAGTTCTGATTTCACTTGGATTCAAATGATCAACTGTTTGGGTATTCCTTTCTAACAATTCATCTCCCGAATGCAGGGGTGTTTTGTAAATTTTTTTCTTCAAACATTCCCCCACAGATAAAAATCTAATGAGTTGAGATCGGGTTATCTGGCTGGCCAATTCCATGGTCCCAAGCGCCTTATCCACTGATTGTCAATAAGTCTTTCCTGTTCTGCGCTCACTTTTCTTCTACAAATGTACAGGAGTTCCATTTAGTTAGTACCAACAGTTTCGATATTCTTCGAGTGGCAGATTATCGACGGAGCTCTTTCTCTATAGTATTTTCTGAAATATTCAGGTAGCTTCTAGATGTTAATGATTCCTCGTATAGTACGTACCTCAATTTGTTCTCTATTAACATACAGAAGACATTAAAACTGAATTTTCTTTTGTGACATGAGGATTTTCACTGGACCAATAATAACAATTTTTTCTGTTGAAAATCCTTCCTATCAAAATGTCCCATGCAATAATTTTATTTAAAAATGGATCTTCTTGAATGCGTGTCAACAACATTTCACAAAATTCAACTAACTCTCCGTTGATGGTCTTGAGGCTTCATTGCTTGAATTTTGGTGAATTTATAATCATGTTTTCGCAAGATTTTTTGAAGCGATGAACATTTTATACCCAAATCTTCTCCAGCACTTCTTATCGATGACTTGGGAAATGCGTTGAAATATGGTAAGACGTTAATCTGGTTGTCTTCAGAAATTATGGGTCGAGGCAAGCTTTTTGGTGGTTTAAAGTTGATCCAAATGCATTGAAATTGTTCTGAATGCTTATAAATTTCTTGAGGATACATTCCATTGAACAATCTACTTGTTCATACTGTGCAAAAATAATAACAAATTCATGAGAACTTCGTTTTGAATAGTTTTATTCCATCGTTTTGAAGGTATTTGCAACTTCTGAAGAGACGAAAATGTCGATATTATTAGGAAAATGTCACAACGTTACTGTCAAATAGTAATCATGGCCTGCTTACCAAATACCGAATGGGAATACCATTTTCACATATAAATGCTCTCAAGTCCGAAACTTGACTAGTTAGGTATAGGTATGATGGACATAAAAAAGACGCAAATTTCAGCAGCTCTCCGAATTTTTAATTATATACATGTTGTTCCATTTGAAATAATTAACTTTCAGTTACTTTTGCAAGAAACGAAAATACTGTATTTTTTTACCACCCCATATAGAAGTAATGAAGAGTAGGCTGAAGTGTGGGAATTGGAGGCTTCCATCTTTACCATAGTATTTCTTGATTCAAAGATATCAGTATTTATATAAAAAAAGTTTTATTAATTTTTATTTCGAAAACGGTAACAGATAGGTAAAGAGAAATATCAAGAATAGTAGTTGTCGAGCAATTTTTGGATATTCAAAAAATCATAATATATACAGGGAGTTTGAAAAACCAAAGTTGCTACTACTTTCTAACAGCCAGTTCCATGATCAACATAAAAAAAACTCCTTTATTCAAAGTCGGCTTTACGATAAAGTGTTCTTTACAGTACACTTTGAAGTGCCTTTGGTTCCATAATCTTACCAACACCTCCTGTTAGTTAAAGCCTCCTTTAAAGAGGCATTCGTTATGTTTATACTGGGAGCTACGCTGAAGAGTAGTATTTTTAGGAACACAGTTGTAGTGATTTCGTTAATTCTCAAGGTGTTTTGTAGTTCTGTGGTAAATGTCATCTGATATTATAGATTATGGGTTTGTTTGTATTTTCATAAATAAACATAAACATTATTTTGTTCAAGGTAAGATTCATTATGGTCAGAGTAAAATTTCAAAATTAACTGTTTACGGTAAGTTTTTCTTCCAGCGTGGAGGAACAAATATTTCTCTGGATTCAGTTGCCAGGTTAACTATTTTTTATGACCAAGCCTGGCAGTGAGTTACCTCAGCAGTTAATGCCGTGTGCATCGCATAAATATGGACCATATGAAGTCAAAATATCACAATTTTATAACAAGAACAAGGTAGCTCCACAATGTAATTATATAAAATGTGGTGTGGAGCTCCTGTAAATGAGAATTCGATCCAATTATAGAGAGCGTTTTGAAAATCTTCGTTATCAAAACAGTGCAGGGCACTTGCAACATTGTCGATTCTGACACAGTATGAAAATAAGCTATTTGTTAGTTCGTGGTCGAAAATAATTTGTATGTCTTCTTTTGAGGATTTAATAAAAAATATCGCAGAGAAAAAAACTCGACATAATACTTCTCAACGTCATGAAAAACATTACTCTTTCCCTGTCACTCACACACATAAAAAATATTTATATGCAAGTCATTCATGAAAACAAGAATACATAACCTGAGTTGATTTCTTCAGCTCTGGTCTTCTACATTGACATGGCATAATCTGGCACTGGACGCTAGTATACTCCAGTGGCTGTCTTCACATTACTCTGACTCGGCCATCAGGTCCGGGGTAGACGACTTTTCCCTAGCTTCTAAGATCTTCGCGGAACATTGTCTCCAATAATAATTACTATATCGTCGATTTTCAAAGGTTTTCCATCGTTTGTCCTATTAGTTCTTTTGGTCAAAGTTGGTGAGTACTCTCTTTTCCAAAATGCTTCAATAAATGACTGACTTTCTCCACCCATTACTATAAATGTCTATGTTGAATATCTCTGAATTCAGTAATTCCAGTAGAGGTATCTATCACAAGGTAATTTGGTGTTGAGGCTTCTAAATCATTCGGATCAGTGGAAACCTTTGTCAGCAGTCTTTAATTCACTATGTATTCGCATTCAGCAAAAAGACTGAGAAGTTCATCTTTGAGAAGTTGTCCTTTCAAAATTGCATTAAACGTAGTTTTTACCGAGCGTACTAGTCTCTCCCAGGCACCTGCCATATGAGGTGAGGCAGGAGATAAAAACTTCCAATCCATTCCATGTTCCGTAAAACTGTCGATCATTTTCTCCTGATCAGAAAGCATTTCTTATGGTTGTCCTCTTCAAGAGACCATCTTTCGTACAGCCATGCATAAATAGCGGACAAAAATAATCAATACCTGTATATGTAAATGGTCCTAAATTTGATGTCAATCATGTATTGAAAGCTGTCCCATCAGTGGAATAACTGGCTGCTTCCTCCACTTCACATCTTTGACAACTAGTGAAGGTCGACTTTACAGCATGCTACCATCAAGCTCACTGCATTCGGGACTGTCTCCACTCCTTGATGGGCAAATCTCTCGTGGAAATATTGGAATAGGAGCCGGGTTATTCTAGATCATAGGGCGTTAAGTGGAAGGTCCTATGTCTGGAGCATTGTCGATTCTTCCACTCAGAACCTATAATACACGGTCGTCTCGATTAGGAGATACATTCTTTAATCTGCTGTGTCCTTTAAGAGGTTGATACAAACTATTTCTTCTTCGAAGCATTTCAAGTGACACTGCTTGAGAAGTATAATTTTAGATTAATTTCCCTCGCTGATAGTTCTAGGGGCACATAATTTTTTTTTTCTCACCCATCATGATTTTAACAAATCTGAGAATCCATGTAGTTGTTCTCAGCAATCGAATCCATTTCGAATATCTTTGGGCATCCAACAAATGTAAAGGTTAAGTTTTCGTTTATGTCGTATGGAAATATTACTATATCATTCATCAACTGCATCAACTGCATCAACTACTTTGAGGAGTGGGAGTTCGTCAAGGTATAGTATGAATTAAATTTGTACCAGCACGGTGCCTTGAGGAACTCCAGAAAAAACAACCTCCTTGCTGACGTTTTACCTGTAGAAAGGATGACATCCGATGCCCACCAGAATTTCCAAACTACTGAAACTTTCCAGCTTAATGAGCAAAGTACCATGGTGAACTTTTTTGAAAGCAGTAGAAAACACATACTACTGAAAGCTCATTCTTCTTCGTGTATTACAGGGTATTCTGCTGTAGTTGACGATAGTCTTGAATTAATTAGGAAAGTGAAGCAGTAGGCTAGAAAAATATTTGTATATCCATTTTTGATTAAATCGCGATTAATCAGTAGCATCTGAAAACTGCATGAACTCCAAATTAAAGTGGGTCTATTGAAAGTAGACTGGCTCCGCCTTGCTAATTGTTGTGCATGTGTAATATCGAACAGAGAATTGTAGACCAAGTGCGCGCTGCGACTTTATTAATTACAGAACTCGATGTTGTGACGTGGCCCATTGTAGGGAATCCGATTGTCATATCACATCAGCTAGTTCTCTGACAATGCACATCTGTTCCTGTTTTAAAGTAATTAATTTTAGTTTGGTTGGATAGGGATGATGTTACCACAAAATTGAGCTGATATCACTTTGGGTTCCCATTCCATAGTTTTCGTAGTTTGAACTGGGGACATTGAAAGGATTTACTGAATGTTTTCGAGTTACCAACAATGTTTTTCAGAAAATAGCGATCTCTTAGGGCTGATGACGATCGATTATAACTTGTTATTAGTTAGGTTAGATTTCTCATGGATACTGGGGCAATTATGACACTTTTTAATTTGATAACAGTAATAAATTGAACAATAATGTAAATTTTCTCAATTCAATAAGAATAGAAGACACTACTTGACGGAAGACCAGTACTAATAATGAAAAATAGGTAACATTTGGTATTTTTTTCAGCAAGAATCCAACAGAAAATAACTACTGCTCTCTTACCCGTTACTATTGAATTATATCTGTTCGATACTTCTTTCTACAAGAATAACTTAGAATAATATTGTTGTCTTATACATCCTCTTGAGTTCGCAGCTTATAGGAAATTTTATTATTAATGATTTCATTGTGGGCCGCAGTGGTCATGAGTCATGACGGTAGAGCGCTAGTCTATCAATCAGAGGGACGTGGGTTCGATTCCCAGCATGGTCACTGGTCTCGTGCTAGGAATCGCACGTTAAAAGGTAAGACCTCGTTAATCCTCAGCTCGCACAAGTTTCGGACTTCTGAGGGCTGTCGTTTGTAGGGGGATGACAGCTGGTTAACGGAAAAAACAATTTTAAACAAACAATTTTAAACAATTAACAATAGTTATTGTTTTTAGGAAGTTCTACATGATCCAAATGGGGACGGTGGGACGGACGGAGGGACGGACGGAGGGACGGACGGAGGGACGGACGGAGGGACGGACGGAGGGACGACGGAGGGACGGACGGAGGGACGGTCGGAGGTACGTACGGAGGGACGGTCACGGGACAGACGGAGGGACGGACGGAGGGACGGACGGAGGGACGGACGGAGGGACGGACGGAGGGACGGACGGAGGGACGGACGGAGGGACGGACGGAGGGACGGACGGAGGGACGGCCGGACGAAAGTAAGAAGGAGTAACGTTGTTTTGGTGATTTGGGTAGTTTGTTTTCCTTGAAATATCTTTTCCATATCATTTTCCATTCTCAATTCAAAATATTCCCAATTTTCGGAGGAATACAAAATCACTGTATCGTTTACTTAGGATTTGACCATCAATTTGGTGTGTGTTGAGTAAATTATTACATCGGAAGAATAGCGTTATCAAGACTGTGCCCAAATGTACTCCGTATTTAATAGTTTTTTCGTTTCTCAACGTATCTCCTATTTTCACCAAATATTTCAGACTTCTGAGATGATTAGTCACCTATCTCTTACAATTCTCTACAAAAGTTCTCTCGACTGTGAACCGTTACCTTCAATACCTTCAAGATATTTGTAAAAAATAACTTTGATGCTTTTCAATACTATTCCATAGAGCGATTTTGCTGGGGTCGACATTTCAATTCACAAACTATCTTCTGAAAGGTAGTGTAGGTTACTGGCATATTCCTATGAGTTAAAAAAACACGCTGTCGGTTGGCCTATGATGTGAGAGTCAGAGTTGAATTAGTTAGTACTCCTCGTTCAAAGTAAAGCTTTCGATCGAGTGAAATTCGAATTGATCATAAGTTAACTTGACTATTCTCTGAATAACATGACAAGGTGTCAAATTGTACAGCAACCGCAAAGACGTGTTTCAGACTGGTTCGTCGTCGTCAGTACTGTGTAGGCAAATGCAGAGATGACAAGGGGAAAACATTTCAAATAATTGATTATAATCCCATCCATATCCAATATCTTCAATAAAACGAATGGATCCACTGTGTAATGGAAAGAAATCCCATGCATAAATATTCGATTCCACAAATTGCAGAAAACTGCGATCCAGTAATCTCTACCTCGTTCGCAATTCCGGAATCTTTAAGAGCTGCATTATCAACGTTAAGGCACGGAACAAAACAAAATAATGAAAATGCATTCATTTTTATGAACGTGTATATTTCATAGTGAACCAGCACGGCGTAGTTAATAGCTCCCGGATTTATAACTCCCGGAATAAGATCCGCTACAGCGCTTCGGGCGTGTTCCGGATGGAGGTGATGATCCACACACTGTTGTTATTGTTCACCAGCACAAAACATGGATCTTGTACGTTCTTAATATTCTGCATTGTCGCGATGAGTAGATTGCTAGAAATACTGGGTGACAGATTCTTTATTCTTGGTGTACTGAGTATGGCGCTTGATAGAATATACTTGATAAAAAAGTAGGTATGTTGGTTTTGTTTGTAATAAATTGCCCATGCATTGTGATAAATCTGAACCCAATAGAATAAATCAGAATATTTAAAAAATTTGTGTTCGTAAATTCAATAGCTCTGAGATAATGAGTGATTCATCGTGAGGTACTTTTTTCAATATTTCTTTTTGACAGAATAGGCGTCAATTGTATTGCTTGCCATTTCAGCATGGAAAGACTTACACCAGCACAGCGACTCCAAATTGTGGAACTGTATTACGAAAATCAGCGGTCTGTGAAGCAAGTTTTTCGTGCACTTCGACCAACTTACGGTCGGCATAATCGACCCACCGAACGCACTATTGCCAATACTATACAAAAATTTCAAACCCAATTTTCATTATTGGATGACCGACGACCGAATATGGCGTATTTTGCGAAAGGATCTAGGTTTAAAAGCATACAAAATCCAACTTATCCAAGAATTGAAACCGACAGACCTGCCTAAGCGTTGACTTTTCAGTGCCTGGGCTCTGCGAAAGGTCAATGAGGATCCGTTGTTTCATCGCGTGAATCCATGGACATATTGAGAAATCATTTCGGTGAGCAGCTCATTTCTCGTTTTGGACCAGTGAATTGGCCGCCTAGGTCTTGTGATATTACCCCTTTAGATTATTTTCTCTGGGGTTACGTGAAGTCGCAAGTTTACGCGGACAAACCAGCTTCGATTGAGGCATTAGAAGCAAACATTACTCGTGTTATTGGCGAGGTTCTCGTCATCATGCTCGAAAAAGTGATCGAAAATTGGAGGTTGAGAATGGACCATCTGAGGCGTAGCCGTGGCCAACATTTGACTGAAATAATATTTAAGAAATAAATGATATTGATTGTTCTTTCAGTTCATAATTAAGATTTTTATATCATGTTCAATTTTATGGGTTTTATTTCAAAATATTTTCCTGAACCTCACGATGAATCACCCGTTATGTGTAAGATTCAAGTGACCGTTCAATACATGCAATCTTATTTCCAGTTGGATCACAAATCAGTGACATTAAGGGAATTTAAATTTGGCAAATACATTTGAAACATTGTGGAATACATATTGAATATATCGAGATTGAAATTTTTAAACAAAGTCGTGATTTTTCGTTTGAAAAAATCAACGAATAGATGAAGTCAGACTAACGCAAATGGTATTGGGTATTCAATTCATTCTTTCAAAGAGTACAGTTACAGTAATTTTATCAATAATATTTTTCACCACCTGGAGACTGAAAGAAGATACCTAAGCGCTTATGACAACATATAGTATTGTGATTATTATGTAAGATATGGAATATGGAAGAGTCTATAGAGTCCACAGAAAAAGTCGGTATATATTTACTCCATTTTGTTAATTGGTATGTATTATTTTGTAAAATTGTCATTATTAACAAATTATTTTCAATTATTAACTGCTCATTAATTTTTTATATATTTTAAAATATGTTATATTTTTTAATGCAAGAGGTAGAGCATTGAAGTAATGGTTTATCTGTTATTTCAACAAGTAAACCTTTTGAAAATGTTGAGCATCTAACATGAAGCATGTCTCGTTATTGAGAAAAACAACTGGAAATAGGAATTTGGTGGAAATTTACTAAAATCCAGCAAATTGATAAGATATTGCAGCTTCTTACCGATGGATTCAGTTCAGCAATTTGCGAATGGATTACGCCATAGTAAAATTCATTCATGACAAACAGGAATACTTGTCAAAATAATGAATGATGGTTTGATAACAATAATCAAGCATAGCACTATATCATAGAATGCAATAAAACAAGCATGTTTGCCTTGAGTAGTGAGCAACAACCCTAGATGTTTATATGCCACCTCATAGGCATGTATGGTTGCATTTGAGGTTGGGTTCAACATGCTTTTGTGTTCATTTAATTAATGATCGAGTTCTTCAAGTCCCACTTTGATTGCGTTCGTATGAGAAATTTTCCGTTGAGAAGGGAATAGCTCAGAATTGGTGCGTTGATCAATGCTTCTTCCAGATTCCTAAACGAAACTTGGCATTCCTTGGACAACTGAAACTTTACTTTCTTTTCCGTGAGCCTGGTCAGTTGATTAGCACATATCGGTAATAGTAGGTTCTCAGGCCCACAACACTTCAGAGATAGTGTATGTCTTTTGGTGGGCCATTCCTCAACAGTTTTGATCTTCTGCTCATCTACTGCCACTTCTCCTCCAGGACAACGTGGCTGAGATAACGTACTCCTTTCTAAAAGACATTGCATTTCTTGGAGCTCAGTTCAATCCGAAACTCTCAGCCTCACGAACGATCTGCCAACCACAATTATGTCGTCGAGGTATACCATATTCATGAGAGTCCCTTCAGAACCGTTTCCATATCCAAGGTGACTGGATCATTATAAAGCCTGGATGGCATAACTGTGAACTGCTAAAGTTCTGAACCGAAGGTTGAAGATGTCTTTTCTCGATCTTCTGGAACCAGTTCCACCTGCAAATGTCAGCTTTTTGAATCTAGAGTCAAGAAAATCATATAATCGGTAAGTTTCCAGGGTGTCGTCTATTCTTGGAAGAGGGTAAATGTCCTTCTTCGTCAGGTTGTTCAGTTGATGATAATCTACACAAAAGCATGTGGATCCATTTTTCTTCTGCACCAGTACGGCTGGACTAGGGACCATCAGAAAATTGACGAGCAGTGCCCAAAGTCGTTCCTGTCTTCAAGGTCACTGGGTAATAATTAACATTCATCAATCTTACTGGCACACATTTATCAACTCGCAGCAAGGTCTTCCCTAGTGCGATTCCTAGTCCATATCGAAGTAACATATTAGTAATGAAAAATTTGTTCTATAATAGAAAGGTTACGCAGAAGTTCGACTTGAAGGGATCGATGCGACCACTAGATTCAGTCTCAAAATAGCTCTGGTCAGAATTTCATCAAGGTCTGTTAAATGAATAGTATACTATATAACGAGCTCTATTAGCTGCTATTACTCTTGAAAATAAAATTTGCGACGCGGGCCATATTTGAAATTAAAAAAAAAAATATGGTAGAAAACCAAAAGCTCATCATCCATCTCAGATTCGAATTCGTACTACCTCGCTTGTGAGTTGTGTCAGGCTGCTTGTTCTGCAGTGATTAATCTGTGGCTAATTGGCCACCGCCCGTGAGTTATAATTTATTACTCATAGGGTGTGGCCAATCAGTGACAAGCAGATTCATTACTCAACAGTTCAACATTCAGAAATGATAAATTTATGAAAATTTCAGGAAAGTTCCATTTTATTTATGAGCGGTTTTCGATGAATTTATGAACATTGATACTTCCTGAGTCAAAATTTTGAAAGTCCTGAAATTGAAGTAGTTGACCCTCAAAATAAAAATGTATTCATGAATTTTGGTTAAAAAATGTATGTTCTATAAGGGCGTTTCCATTTAAAATGGATTACACTGTATATTTATTAACTGTAAAAAAGAACATAAGTGAGCGCCTATTGTCTTGGAAGGAAAAACCTTTGGGGTGAGGAAACTATTGAAAATTGTGCGTTTTTTCAATAGTGGCAGTGATTGGACATGTTTTTTTTCAACTGGTTATAAAGATGGTGTCAGAATGCCACGTGGGAATCAAACTCGTTATGAGTCAGTGATGTCCGCCTGCTAGTACGTCAATGGATCAATATTTATAAAATAATAATAACAATAATAAATGGTCTTATAAGCAGGGAGGGCCAACCACCATCCAAGGCCTTGGTGAGTTGCGACACTACTTTTCTGAGCAACCAGTGCAAAACCGGACCGGCAGCCATGGAGTACCCTGGAGGGAATGCTCATTCCTTCTGATGTCGGCCGTGGGTATACTAGGCTAACCCCCCGGTATATCCTACTACTCGGTTCAGGATACACGAGGAAGAGGCCCCCACAACCGACACCCTCGGATTAGCGGTCATGGGCAAGGTGGTGGGACCCAAAATGATGGATTGCCACATAACGCCATAATGCATGTGCTGTCAGCTTGTCCAGCTTATGCGGCCTCAGCCTATATCCACAGGCATAACGCGGCCCTACGAGTGTTGCACTACCACCTACGACTCTCGTACGTTATAGACGAGACACCGGTGTTGCCTTATGCTCCGGGGAATATTGAGTCCGTTGTGGAGAATGAGAAGTGGCGAATATATTGGAACTACTCATTCCCCACCCTCAGGCAAATACAAGCCAATAAGCCTGATGTAGTCCTCCTCGACCATCAAAGTAGGACGATTTTCGTCATTCAGATTTCTGCTCTTGGCGAAACGAACATCGTCCGAAAAGGGGAGGAAAAACTGACTGAATATCGAGATCTACTCTTTGAACTCCGCAGGCTTTATCCAAACCATTCTGTCAAGATGGTGGTTCTGAGAATAGGAGTCCTTGGTGGAATGATGGACACACTGCTCTCAAACTTGAAAATCATGATGCGGCAGAAAACTTAGCCGGAAGAATGCAGAAGGCCATAATTCTTGGTTCACTCCGCCTTTTCAGGGCACATGACTCTCGGACCCAGTAATCACTCACCCCACGGACGTGGGAAGTGTTTACTAGTGTTAATGATACACCAGCGCGCCCTCCGGAAGTGTCGGGGCTCCGGAGACAGGGCCTGTCTGGGTAATTCCTAAAGGATTAAAAAAAATAAATAGTTATTCTTCCACTCAACCAAAATACATTTGTATACAAACGATCAGCACACAACAGAATTGTGTACATTTTCCTTAAAACTAACTTAAATCTGGAAAAATAGGTTTCTTATAGGATAACGTCATATCTGACCTAATAGAAGGCCAGGTGTGATTGTTGTTTACCCAGCAGGATAGGATAGGATAGAAGTTGTATTCAGCTACAGCATTACGAGAGAAGGATCGTTCATATAGTGCTGAGGTGTCGTGTAATAGTTAGAAGTTCTATGTGTCGAAGGTTCCTAGAATGAAAATAATGACGTGGTTTGCTTTTCGAACAGAGGTACTTGAGGCATTGGTTTCTCAATAGTTTATGTGTGAAACACACGAGATGTTATTTCCAGCGATTCATCATTTTGAGTCATTTTAGTTCATTTATATAATTAGATACATAATCTTTATATTTCAACACAAATATAAAACGTATAAGGCATTTTGAACCTTCTGAATTATAATGGCAGTGACCAGGTCAAGACAAGGGCCGTACACTATATCACAATAGTTGAATGAAGATAGAATGAGTGTGTCACAAAAATGCATCTTTAGATTTTGACAAAGGTAATATTTATGCGGGTAAAGTTTTTTCAGTATACCATTAGATCTGGAAATTAAAGTGTTCACATGATTAGAGAATCTAAGAGTATGATCAATCGTTAAACCAAGGCATTTTATTTCGTCACAGAATTCAAGTTTTATATCATTAACGAAAATCGATAAATTATTTACAGCTTCGAGACGATCTCTGCTATTTCCAAATATCATAACTGTTGATATTTTTGGATTTATATTCAAGTAGTAGTTTCCTGATATTTTCAAAATTTCTTTGATATCTTCTCTCAGCGAGTTTTCTGCACTTATGACATCGAGTTTGGCTGAGAAGTATAAATTTGTGTGATATCTGAATCGAGTGCTTTAGAAAAATCAGAGGCATAGATGATGAAGAGTAAATAAGCAAGAATAGAGCCTTCTGGTGCTCCATGTAGTATATTCAGCTCGATGGATATATCGTTTTTTACCGATTTCTCAAGAATGACTGAAATCCATGGTATTGGAGTAGTGATACTATGTGTGATATTATAGTGATATGTGTTTGTGAAATCTGCCATAACACGTGCAATCAAAAAATATATTTATGCATGGTGGAGGATTGCCTTCAGCAAGACCCCCCACTCTCCCAACGAGGGCCTCATTTCTAACAAGGTTTCCTAGGCTGTGGCGGGGTAGATCCGCCCGAATGGGGGGTGCCCTAGATAAGTACGCCATTAGGAAGCAAGGCTGAAAAACAGAGAGAGAAATCATCTCAAGCTGTAGACAAAATGGAAGTTTCAGAAAACAATTTCTAAGATTTTGGATTTAGGATTTCAATTTTACCAAATGAAACAGGATGCAAAACAGAATGGAAAAATTAAGCTCGAGTTTTACGAACAAGATTGTTTGTGGGGCGTGATCAGAATGATAATTGCAATACTAGTTTCGTGTTGAAAGGAAGTCTAAAATTGTAAAAATTAAAACCAAAAACAAAAAAACTTTCATTGTGTTTCAGCCTTTAGTTAATTAGAAACTCACTACCTACATCAAATATGTTCTAAATTCTGTAATATTTTGATTAAATGGATACAAAAAATTCTGTTTTATGTAGGTATCCATTTTCTTCAGACGCATTTCATCAAGCTTTCTTCTACACATTCGTATGTAAAATATACGGACTTTTCATATGATATACTCAGTTAACATATGAGCTGATTTCTATTCATTAATGTGTATCCGGTATCCCTCATACAAAACACACTCACAGGAAGATTGTATGGATACGAGAGGGTGGAATTCAAATTCTATTAACTAATCGCATTTCAATTGACTTGTAAAAGACCCCAACCCTAATTCGGTGAAAACACCAGCTGATCCGGATAATGGTCATGTTTTTGATGAAATTAATTCCTAATCGTTTGATCTCTCATGATGATTTGATAAATTGGACACTATTAGCAATATTTAACGAAATCACTGAATTATCTATCGTATTGAGTGTATTGTGAGTATATTCTTCGCGTATTGATTTGATTTGGGAGTAGTTACAAATTGAGATGTATTTCTTGTTTTATATTTAATAAAATTGATTATTGATACAGTGTCTTTCAAAAGTATCGGAACGGTCTCATATTTCAGAAACGGCTCCTAGAAAATTAAATAAATTTTGACAGGGTGGTTTTTGATGATGCTCGACTCAACGGTGATATCGGCAATGTTGCCAAATCAAGGGTTTTCCAGATACTTGTTTTCATTGCAATCAATTCAGCGACGCCTCATTACTTATGTCTCCAAATATCATATTTTAAATTAATGCTGTTTTGGAAATATGACAATAATATGGCTTTTTCGTTCGAAGTCTAGGAACGTTCCAATATTTTCAATACGGTTCAATAGAAATTCGTGAAATTTTATTCAAGATGGTTTTTGATGATGCCCGATTCAATGGTGATATCGGTAATGTTGCCAAATCCACGTTTTTTCAGATATTGAGGGAAAATAAATATGGTTTTCCATTTGAAAAAATTGAGTTATCCTCAATATATGAAAAACTGTTGATTTGGCAACATTGCCGATATCCCCATTGAATCGGGCATCATCAAAAAACATCTTGTATGAAATTTCATGAATTTTTTGAACCGTATTGAAAATATTGGAACGTTCCCAGGCTTTTGATCGAAAAAGCCATGTTGTCATATTTCATAAACTACATTTATTCAAAATCTGTTATTTGGGAATATAAGTGATGAGGCGTCGCTGAATTGCAATGGAAACAAATAGGGAAGTGATGAGGCGTCGCTGAATTGCCATGGAAGCAAATAAGGTGTTTCATTTGAAAAAATTTAGTTACCCTCAAAATTAGGAAAACTGATGATTTGGCAATATTGCCGATATCGCCATTTTATCATTAAAAACCACCCTGTCGAAATTTTCATGAATTTTCTCGGAGACGTTTCTGAAATATGAGACCGTTTCGATACTTTTTTTATTCATTCAACCAAGAACTTATTGAATGGTCTATAACCAAAAGTTTTATAAATTCTAAAACAGTACCTACGACATTACAAAAAACCAATTATAATGTAACAAAAATTAGTATGTAACTTTGCTTACACTTAGTGAGTATCCAAACAATTTAAATGATAGAGCAGACTCTGTTATTTTTTTTTGTTTTAATGGCTTTGGCATTTCGTCATTCAGCCAGCCACAAGTGGAGTATGAAGTTTAGTATTATTTCAAGTTAATACTTAAACGAATAAAAAAGAAATGGAAAATTGAAATAGAAGACCGTACAACAGGAATAGACAGGTACACACGCTTCACGTCCAATTAGACCACGGATTGATGGGTATATAACACAAGGATAGGTCTATACACAAAAAAACTCTGTTGTAAAAACACTAAGAATAGGGAGAACTGATACATTCAGATGGCCTCGAAGCTGGTCCATAATTACAGAAATCAAATTAGATGACAGATAGTTCGTGATAATAAACAAACACAGAAATATAAATGGAGAGAATCGAATTATACTAAATCTGTACTTTGGCAATGAGAATAAAAATGTCTACTGGTAAATTGCATACAGAGTATTAGGAAAATGATAGAATGGTAATCTATTTAAATCGTTTCATTTCAGCAATTAGACTGATTCGAATTTCAGCGACTCGTATTTTTCAGAACGTATTGTTCGTTATTTCATTTTTATATCACTTATATATTTTACTATTATATATAATTACATTTTTCTTTATTTTGATCCTAGATTTATTGACGAATGTACACATGTTTTATTGTTTACATGAATATATTACATATTCTATTCTATAGAACAGAATATTTACAGACACAGCAGTGGAAAATCCGTAAAACGTCGTCTGTGCGTTACGACATTGTCGAACTGCACAGTAATGGTTCCTTGAAGAGGATATAAATATTTACAAGTTGAGTTATTTATATGATGCGAGTTGGGTGATGGACTGGTATGAAATTATGCACCATCAGCCTTAGCAATAAAAAAACCCGTAAACGTGCGGGAGAGTATTCGATTGTTTCAGTGACGGAAGGAGTTCAAAATGAGAATTAAGGCAATATTTTCCAAACCATTTGTTTGGTGTACTGGAAGTGGTGGATGCTACTGCCTGTCCGCATCCTTTCTCATACAAGTCTTGATGAACAGGAGATCAGAATTGATGTGTTAGATTAGATTAATGAGGTGGCTTGTGTTGTGCTTCAAGGAGCCTTTCCACTGCGATCTTCGCAGATGTATTTTGTGGGTCCTCATGCTATGTAAGGGCCCCTTGTCTAACCCTTCCTTAATACTAGACTCTATTGGCCAGAGCTCAGGTCCTCCGTGTATTGGGAGGGTGTGGATTTTCTTCCTCTATCGTCGCAAGCTTTAGCCTAGTCAGACCTTCTCAGTAGCACAGCATATGTGCTGAAGTTTCCTTATCTTCTTGGCCAAACCTGCATGTTTTTCTGTCTGCCATCCGATGATTTTCAAGTACTTATTTGTTGGAGTCCACAGCGCCCTGTTAGGCGCCCAACTACGATCCTGCAGTTCTATTCTCCTAATTTTGTAGCAGGGCTAAGAGAGATTTTGGTAGACTAAATGACTTCTGTAGCTATGTTCACTGGATAGATTTAGCTCCTTGTTCAAATTTCGTATTCTACTAGGATTTGTAGTAATTGTTGTAGTTATAATTAGGACTTTTATTATAAACTCTCTCTTAACCCGCGATGGAGATGGTTATACTAGAAGTCTATGTTTCTGTTGAAGCTGGGTGGTAGTTGATTAAAAAAAAACGTTAATTCTAAAGACTTCAAGGGTTAGGTGCTCTTCTTCATCTACGAAATATAAACAGGATATGAAATGAACATACAGTTGAATTTACAGAGAAGGCTGTTAAGAGATGCATCAAAAATGCTTTTGAACTGACAGACTTACAATTCATGAAGTTCTTTAGAGCAGACAGAGAAACGGTAAGATATCTCATAAATACTCCACCAGACTCTTTGGGCTGTCTAATTCCTGGCGCATTGTTCCACCATCATCAAGTCTGCTTCTTTACCCAAGCTCAGTTATTTTTCAGCGCTTTCGTTGTGCCACAGAAATGTTCTGGACCAATAGGAGCACGTCGTGTTTCTTTTTAGGCTAGTGAATCTGCTTCTTCATTGCCCTTAACCTGTGTGGCGTTTATTCACCGAGAAAGGACAGGTAGAACCCCTTTTCTGTCTGGAACTTTGATGACTAACATTGAAGATGCTTAGATGAAAACACCCTCTATGTCTGCAAATAATGACATGACTATCATTTTGACTACCAGGTCAAATTCACCATCATCCCGAAGACAAAGATGTTGATTTCTAGATTCCGCCAAGGCTTTACAAATTTCTGTATCATTGATATTTCGAGTAAGAATCCCATTTTTTATGCCTGGCTGGAAACAAAACCGGTCGTGGATTGATCCATCGAGATAGGCACTCGGTTTTATCTCCTCCTAATAGATGCGAGGTGGCCAAAATGAAAATAGTCATATTGTCTACATGTCTATGATATGGCTTCAAAGGCATGCTTTACTAAGCCCATAAGGATGTGTTTTCCAGTTCGTGGCCATTCGTACTTACCTGCTGATATGGCAGGGCTGAAAATTGATAAGATCACAAATTGGAAAATTACGTCATTTAAGGGTGCAATGGGCAGCTACTTACAATTTTAAAGAAGATTTTTCTTGTTTGAAAAAAGTTCCAGGAATTAGCGGAGCAGAAAGAATCTTTATCAGAAGACTTAGAAATGGAGATGTAGAAATAAAAACTAATCAGTTCTATAGGAATATTGGAAGAAATATGAAACATGGAAGAAAGTATCGCTTAGTAGAAAAATTAAAGGAAAAAAATTAAGAGATTTTCTTAATTATTGATTGAATTAGCTACTGAAAGGAGGAATGATCCAGAATTGGCATGGTTTGCTCCAATTTTGTCTGAAAATGTTGAAGATATTCCTGGAGATTAGGGTGTGAGTGATGAAGTTGAAGATGATTCTGAACAATTAAAAATATGTTAATGTCAAGAAGATGATATTGTGGTAAAATTATAGGTTCGAGGTTCTAAGTTCATTCTTTCATTCAATACTGCAATTTTAATGTTGGTGTTTGTGTTTACTTATCTGTAAATACATTTCAACTTTTTCAGATTGCCCATGTTGATAACAAACAGCATTAAGTCCCTGATTCAGTCAAACAAAATGAGTTTTGTGCTTTATGGATAATCAAAGAGAATTTCAGCTCATTAATCTTTTGGAGTGACTATCAAAAGTAGATTTTTGAGAACAAGGCAATATTCGACGTATTAGATTCTTCATAGAAAACTTTTTTATTTCCTGAAAATTATGCAGTTTGGACAAAATGCGTTTTGGTAGTCTGCTCCTCAAGTGAAATGTTCAATTTCACTTGATAAAAAACACTAGTCGTTTGAGAACAATGAAGTCAACACAAGAGTCCGTTCCATCAAGATCGGACACCCCTTAAGCATCTTCTCGGAATAAAAAATATCCGTTCAGAACTCTACAGGGATAATTTGTGTAAAAGCATCAATTATGATGTTTTTTAGATTGATTAAAACGGGGCTCGGGATATTATACGGCTGCAACAATGGGCAGATGTAATGATTGATTTTGAATGAAATGAATGATTTTTAATTCCAGAGTTCCGGACTCTTTGTTCGGCCGGAGCGTGCACCAGATGAATATATATGATTTTATTCATTGCGCGTTGTTGCCCTCACCCTGCCACCCTCCGGTTTGTGTTCTGAAAAATCCCATCGCAAATTAAAAACTGCTTCAGCGGCTACAGCTCGAGTAATTATTCAATGAACTGTTGGTATTTCCACACTTCTTTTTTTCAAGTCACTCCCTGGAATTCGAGCAATTCATGAAGAACGTTGGCATTGTGTTGGATATTCTTGATATAGCAGATATAACTTTTAATTTCATCGATTCCATTTTTTGTATTTGTACAGGATGATTGAAATTGGGTGCTTTTAGTGGAGCTTCAGATTCTTTCCGGAGAGACAGAAAAAACCGACAGGAACTGTCAATAAACATTCAATACTGGATATTAGTTTAAACTGGATGGAGTTCAAAAAGGGATCAAAGATGTCAAGGCCTCCGAAACAGGAAAGCTTTCATTGAAGCCATCTTAGTTGAACTTGGACAAAGTTCAAAACGACATAAAGAACTTCAATTGCTGTACCAGGAAAACTTTCACTGAAACCGCCTCAGTTGGACGGTAAAATCTCATGAGAAAACTATCGCCGACCTTTTGAAGTTGCGGCCAAAGCAAACGGAAGGAATGCAGGGGAAAGAGCTGTAGGAGGACTACGAACATCTGATGAAACATCTAGAACTACGATATGACCAGGCCCACCTTGGACACGTATATGATTCATTGATGAAAAACCGATGCCAGAAATCAAGAATTCGAAGCAGACATCGCATGCTAAGCTCGTTTTGAATAACAGCTACGTCGGAATATGTAATACAGTTCAGACATTCTTGGATTGGCTACCTGATGAAGAAACAAGGCAAGCATTGACACTAGCTCATCCAACATATCTGGTAGTTGCATTGGAATTTGATGCCTCGAAAAGTCATGAAGTGTTTCAGAGAAAAGATTGATGAGATGTCGAAACTTCAGAAAACTTTCAGCAGTAAGTACCAAGACATCTTCGAAATTGAAGTAAGAAGATGGGGTAGATTGAACACAAAAGGTTAAGCACGAAATTGCCCAATCCATCCTGCAATCAGCTAGACTCTCCAGTAGTACTGATAAAGGAGAAAGATGGGCCACCACGCTTTTGCGTTGATTATCTTCAGCTAAACAATCTGACGAAATATGACAGTTTTCCCCTCTCCCGAGAATAGACGACAGCCTAGACACGTTGGCCAGCTCTACGACTTTCTCCACCCTTCATTCGAAAAACGGATATTGGCAGATATAATTGACTCCAGAAAATCTAGAAAAGACAGCCTCCATTATGGGTTCAGGACTCTGTGATGCTCCAGCCATATTTGAAAGATAATTGGAGAGAGTTCTGAAGGGACTTTCATGGAAGACGTGTCTAGTAATGTTCCAGGAGGAAGTGAGATATCTTGACCATGTTGTCTCTCGAGAAGGAGTTGCAGTGGATGAGCAGAATATCGAAGCTGTTGAGAAATGGCCTATTTAAAAAGCATAAACTAGCTTCGATATTCTCTTGGCTTGTGCATCTGCTATTGCTGATATGTCCTAGGGTTTGCAAATATCCCTAAACCACTGACCAAGCTCACGGAGAAGCAAACAAAGTTGTAGTGGTCTGAAGAATGCCAGGATTCATTCAGGAAGCTCAAAAGAATATTGATCAATATACCGATTGTGAGCTGTCTACTTCCGAACAGAAATTTAATTTTGGATACAGACGCAAGCAATGTGGAACTCGGAGCTCTTCTATCTCTGATCCAAGAAGAACATGAGGATGTCGATGGTAACTTTATCAAGACCCTCAGTAAGACAGAGCGTAATTATCGTGTCACCAGGCGGGAGCTGTTGGCTGTTATCAAAGGAGTAGAGCATTTCTGCAAATACGTGTACGGGAGAAGATTTCTGTTGAGAACAGACCAAATGGCTTCTGCAGTTCAAAAACTACTGAGCTTAGGTAGCTTACTGGATTAGAGATAAAAAAAAAATTGAAAAATCATGAAACTGCAACGCTCTGTACATCGGTAATGAAGCGTTTGCGGATACATGTTCACAGGTGAAAAAAAATCCTATTTTGACCGGAAAAATATGCCCCTAAATTCTAGATAGTGAATTTTGGAACACCCTGTATTGTTGAACTCGTTCATTTCCATAGAACAAACAAATTTGACGCAGACATACACACACAAACACAAACAACCATTTCCTTTCAATAGCTTATGTCGTTAATTATCTCATGAATATGGGACGACGAGCTGGACAACCGAGAGGGTGAATCGTTCGAGAGGGACAACTGCCATCCAATTTCGCCGAATAACGTTAAAATCAGAATAGGTGGAAATCAGTCAGAGAAAAGGATGCAGGTTTTGATCTTGTCTGCGGTTGGCTTCATGAATACGCCAATGATCAATGCTGTTAATAAAGCAAGCAAGCAGCTCGGGAGTTGATTAATTAAACATCGGTACGTGTGGCGAGCTTTCTCTTACAGATAGACATTTCGTTCGTTATGAGTTTCCCGTGGGTTGGTCTAGGTGGAATGGAGAGGATTTATGCAGTGCGATTGTAGTGATTAGAATGAACCATATTCTGTTTACGCCTTCACTATGTTGATTGTTCTTCATGAACTAGCTTGCGAGATCATGGCTTTGGTATTCTGCTAACGTGTCTCCGTTAACAAACTTTGGTTTGCTCCTTGGGGTGAGCTGAATGCAGAATACTCTTCAATTTCTTGCCCGTCGTGATTTCTTCAATAGTTCATAAATCACATTCTTGGGATCATCTCTTATGATGATAGCTAGCAGCATCTCCTTGCAGTGCTGATCATTGTAAAAGTAAACTTTCTCATGGAGTTCAAGGTAGTGCCTGGAGTCCGCACATCTCAACGCTACTCTCATCTCCACGTGGTGAATTCTGGGTTGACCTGTCATAACGGCTAACGAGAGTAAAGCGGACTCTAGGGGTGGCTGAGGCACCGCAGCCAACCGGAGTAGTGACCAGTACACCGTACAGCGACGCCAAAAACATACGTGATCGACACTCGAAACAAACACATTCATACATCACAGAGAAAAGCGAGAACTGACAAATTTGTCTCCAATGGAAGCCAAGGAGGGTCCTCGGATGGGGATCTGTGACACTGGTATTAGACGAACGAATCGCCCGCGACCGCCTCACCGCCCGTCTGGAAATCAGCCCTACCAGGACTTCCTTGATGAGCTGGAGGAACTCTCAGTGAGAAGTGGAAAACCTGTTTTCGATAGGAACCAAGAAAGGGCCTCAAATCAGACGCTGCGGGACTGGTAGTTAGTTAATGAATCACCCGCGGTCACTGTAGCGACCAGCTGAGAACCAGCCCTACCAGAATTTCCACGAGAGGGTGGTTTGAAGGAACTGGAATATCTGTGTCAAACGGAACCCAAGGAGGGGTCCCGGATTGGATACTGTGGGACTGGTAGCCGGTGATTGAATCACCTGTGATATTTTCAGATCGAATTAGGATTCGTCTAACGTTTATTTACATTTAATGAAAACGAGGATATATTTCCAATAATGTATGAAATATATTATTATAATAAAAGTTAAACATAAAATATAACTACTAACAACTGTATCTTTACACCTCACTGTCATCACTCCCCCCACTCTTCACTTCACCGCCTCCACTTCTTTATTTGTCTGACACAGCCGGAGCCGCTCCGCCCGTCTGGGAACCAGCCCATCAGGACTTCCTTTAGGAGGTGAATTGAAGAAACACGCAGCAATTACTAGAGAACATGTCTTTGATGGGAAGCGAAGAGGGGCCTGGGATCGGACGCTGCAGTACCGATAGCCAGTAAACGAATTACCCGCGGCCGCTCTAGCGTCCAGCCGAGAACGAGCCCCAGCAGGATTTTTACGAGAGATTGATTTGAAGGAACTTGCTGCGAGAACTGGAAAATCTGTCTCAAGGAGGGGTCCCGTATCGAATACTGCGGGACTGGTAGCCGGTGATTAAATCACCCGCTGCCGCCGCACTACCTGACCGAGAACGAGTCCTACCAGAGCTTCCACGAGGAGGCGGATTAGAGGAATTCGTTCCTCCTACAAGCACCATCACACTACACACCCTTTACGTCGCCACATATTGAGTGAAAACCGTAAACGGGTGAAGCCAGGAAGTTTTTACAGAGCATGCTATACCGGGTGGATACGGAAGTATTGCCTACGGAATATCTCAGTTATTGTATGAAGTAGGTTTGTGAAATTTGGAGCGTCGATATAATGACATAAGAGCTAGAATTTGAGCATATTGACATGTCGAAGTTAACTTCCGGTCTGACCGGAAGTAACATCAACTTTCTTATTTTAAATGAAAACCCTATTTTTTTTTCTTTTCGCTTTATTCAGCATTCAATTCCCTTTCTAATGACATATCACAAATTGGTATCTAACCAGAAACTAGATCAGAAAAAAATTATTTTTGAAATTCACCGAGTAGGCCGTGGAAGCAAAATGAAAGCCAAAAATTGAAAAGTTGGCTATGGAAACCATACGTCACTTGATAACAGTTGCTCTTGCTCTAGTATCGCCATACACAAAAATAACATTAAAAATAATGTGGAATAATAAATTATATCCTGTAGGTTCTAGGTTAAATAGGAACATAAACGTACTTGGTCTGTGCCATCGTCCATAGATATTCTAATATCTACCTATGGACGATGTTTGTGCTATTCAGAATAATCATTCCATTGCAATAATCATTCGAACCAAAATATTAACAAGTAGGCTGATTAAGATGTATTTTGGAATGAAACAAAAAAGAAACAATAGGGAATTGAATGCTGAATAAAGCGAAAAGAAAAAAAAATAGGGTTTCCATTTAAAATAATAAAGTTGATGTTATTTCCGGTCAGACCGGAAGTTAACTTCGACATGTCAATATGCTCAAATTCTAGCTCTTATGTCATTATATCGACGCTCCCAATTTCACAAACCTACTTCATACAATAACTGAGATATTCCGTAGGCAATACTTCCGTAGCCACCCGGTAGATGAGATGACCAGGGACCCTATGTTAGAGTTCATGCGAAATCATTTTCATGCGTTTGAAGTGACATGGCGATACAAACACCGCGCATTGGAGAGAGATATAACATTGATATCGCACGTGTTAAAAATCAAACATACGGCTCCAGGGAAAGGCAGAAAGGGCCCATGGGGGCCTACTAGTCTGGAAGAAGTAGCAGCCTTCTCATTAACTACTTCTACTTCCTCATTTTCAACTTTCTGACAATATCGGCACTGCTGTTGTCAGCATGGACTTGTTAATGATTCTGTATTGATGTGTTTTTTGCCACTGCGATGAATAATTTTGAAATCATGTTGTTGGAGTATCTCTGACCTTCTGGACATCTCTGACACTTCAGCAAAATGCAGAATTTCCAAAATACTTTCACCTTGCCAGGCACTCAAACTGTGTTACTGTACAAAACACCACTCGAGCAACCTCTCGTGGTGTTTCTAAGCAACACAGTCTTCGTGCCAGCAAGGCGAAAGTATTTTTCGAAAATTCTGCATTTTGTCGGGATATGACTACTGATAATTTGTTCATGCTGTTTGATTGGATTTTTGTTTAAAGTTAGCCATTGACTTGGTTGTCGCAAGATAAGGCAACTTCAATAGAAGTACACATTTTAACATTTTAAATTCAGCACTGTTGCCATTGTGAAGTATCAGTCATATTTGGATTTTGAGATTTTCACTGAGGTATAAGGTAAATGAATTGGTATAAATTCGAAGAAATTTCACAATTACTTTTTACAGAAACCAACACGAACACGAGATTTAGTCAAAGCTCGGCTCATTTAATACAATTAGCTGTCGAATAAACAAAGCAGAATTGTAATATAGAAACTCCTAAACAGTTTTCAGAGTTTTGTCTCCAACGTAATCATGAGGTACCTGCATCAACCAAGGTAAAACGAATTGCTTCAATCATTAATAAATGGGCATATAACATGCACAAAAAATGGAGAAAACGCGAAATTGTACACGCCGATAAATTCAACGGTAAAAGGTAAGTTTATCGGGCTCGGGTAAAAGTGTAATCAAAGCAAATGCTCGTTGCGCTCACATTTTGTAAATTACCAGAAGAAAAAGACACTCATTCGTTAGAAATTCAGTGAATGTCGAATTGAAACCTAAAAACCACCGGGACGTCGGCGTCGCTGTCCGTCGACCAATCTCGTCGACAGGCAACAGCGACTGAATCGACTATAGAACTCGGGAATGTAAACCAGATTTTCATTAAATGTTGCAGTGTTCCTGATAAACCGCTGTACAAGCCGCACTCGCTACTAATCTGAGAAGTAATTAAAGTATTTTCGGAGCACCTTATTTCAAATTTAGCCGAAAAGCTCAATCAGTCTAAGGAAAAGGCTCTCCTTTCATTTGAATTGGAACAGAATACATCCTTTGAAATTCTCTGAATAAGCTCGCCGATTTGGGAAAATTACTTGTTCGCTAACCAGAGTATTTAAAACAAATTTATTTTGATTTCCCATCTAATCGGGAAATAATGAGAGATGTACTTGGTTCTGGACTTCTATCTACTAAGATCATACATTTTTAAATTTAGAATTATTACTTCTACTATCAACAACTATAAAATTGATTGATTGAGATCAATAAGTGGCTTAGGTGCTTCTAGGAGCCTATCCACTGCGACCTTTATAGATCTATTGTGTGTGCCCTCATATCATGTTGAAGTTACTTGTCTAGACCCGTTCTTATCACTAGACTTCATAGGCCAGACTGAAGTCCATGTAGTCGGACCTTCCTCATCTTCTTAGCAGAACCTGCATATTGTGGTATCTGCCAATCCTTTAATGTTCATGGGTTTGTTGTGTCTATAGTGTCCTGTTAGGAGCTCAACCAGGATCTTGGTTGTTTGCCTGTTCTGGATAAGTAGGTACTCCGTGAATTTTGGCGATGGTTTTCTATGGCCTGTCTCATTCCCGGTACCTTGTTCCACCATTCTCGAGCTGCTTTTCTACCCAAGTATTGTTATTTTTTTTTTCAGTGCTTTTGCTATATCACAAAAAGGTTCTGGATCAATAGGAGCACGTTGTGCTCCTTTTCGGCTAGTGAATCTGCTTCTTCATTCCCCTTGTTAGCTGTGTGACCTAGAATAGCGTCAGTCAAAATAGAGCTGGACAAAATAGCGTTACGAAATGGCGCTAGGTTAAAATAGCGTCAGTCATAATAGCGCTGAACAAAATAGCGCCGTACAAAAATAACGCAGAATAAAGTCAGCGGCGGGCAAAATAGCGTCGGTTCAAATAACACTGTGACTAAATATAGCGGGTTAAGATATCCTTAGAAAAATAACTATTTAAATAGGACGTGATTGAAAAATCAAGTTTTCAAAATCAATTTTAATACCAAGCAAAGTTTATAACAATCAACAATTCGAAAAAAAATGATATGGACAGATTATAAGCCACAGACTATAAATACAGCCCAACGTTCCTAGAAACATACGATTGAACCAAGGTTTTCAACCTGTTTTTTAGCTGGACGTATTTTATGTTAGGGCTTTTTTTTCCTAAATCCTGAACGGTATCTAGTAATAAAGATTTCTGAAGACATTTGTTCTGTTTTCAATTGATTGATCAATTTGTATACATGAGGATTGGAAGTTTAGACCTTTCCGTAAGGAATTGTGACATTTCAAGAAAATTATTTGTTTCTGGCAAATCGTTTTTCACCTGCTTATATTGATTCCTACTGAATCGAGGCTTGATATTATGAATCCTCTTACCAACGTAATTATCTTCCCAACAGTCAATCACCGGCTTCAGATCATCAGGAAAGCTTTCATGAATGATTTCCAGTACAAACAGCATGTATGATTGTACCTACAGCTTATCTTACCTTGAAAAGGATTGTTATTAGATTCGGCCGAATGACCAGCGATTTTAGCTTCGTTTCTTGGTTTTTTGATAAATTAATAAACTTGTCAACTTATTTTTCTTTAATTGTCAAAATTCTTGTCAAATTCAAAAACTCTCTTTTTTCAACAACTTCGGGTCCGACATTGCATAGCACATACGTGATTCAATAAAAAATTCAATATATACAAAATTTTCAATATTGAAAATGAATAAATGAATGATTTCTAAACATAACTAAGAGCAAGAAATATCTTACATTTTTTTTAATGTTTTCGGGGTAGCTGTAGAGGTTTGATATTTGACAATGTTGTATTTTCTTCCATAAGTTCTGCGCCAGATGAAACGAACAACCGACGCGTATTGGAGAATACTTTTTTCACTGCGTTGATAGACGATTGTTCAAAATAAACCAGTATAGTTTCAGGTTTAAGTTCAGCATCTAAAGTTCAGTGTATTGAACGTAAATATCTTCTGATTTATTTCACAACAGAGCATATACTATATACTAGTGGTATAGCTTAGTTAGGTACATAGTACCTCACATGAAATCATATTATTTTTTCCTGACCTATTCAAAAGTGTAACGAAACGCAGCGTGTTTCATTTAAAAAAAATAACTTGGATGTGTGACACTTTTTTGAGTCACCCTGTAGACTACAAAATAATTTCCTTTTGTACCCTTAATCAATTCACATATAATGAAATGGAGAGATTCCCGAAAAAATAAATGATGTGGCTTACAGGGACCGTGTCGTATGGGGTGCCCCACCCTGTATGTAATAATACTTTCTTATAAAAACTCATAGAGTGTACCCAAAGGCAAGCCTGTGTGGGTAGAGGACGGCTATGTCATTGTTTGCCGTGGCGCTTCAGGACGACTTACTGATGTTTAGTGGTGTATTTACATTTCAGCTGTGGTATAACCTACATCACCACCACGGGTGGTCGGTGCGCACTACAAGCAAGCACCAGACGTTGCGATTGGCATCTACACAAATCACATTGCATATCGACGCCCATGAAAATATAGACAAATTTTTCCATTCATAGGATTCGAACCTGGCCAACTTGATGAGCTTATACAATTCTACTTCGCATTCAGCAGGAAGCGATAGTGGTACTAAACCAAACTTCAATATAATCATAAGTGTTTGGTATCTATTATGAAGCTCTGAAATTATATTATTTTTCTAGTAGTTGTGATGTTTTGCTCGTAGATTTTCATCTACAGAAAATTTTACATAAAATAGGTACCCCGAAAGTCCTCACACGGTTTCTTATATACCCTCAATAATATTCAACTACATGTAGAACAGTGGCCAAACTCTATTTCTAATCAAGTCGCTTTCATTTCCGAAGATCGAAAACCAGCTGGCTGGTAATATCCATCGCAAATCATCCAGTTTGTTCAGGAAATATAGAAATGGGATTTATCATTCATTATACCTGTTTAAAGGATGCCGTGAAACAGCGCAGCACGGATTCTCATTCAATCATATTCTCTTTCAGAGGCGTTTTGTGTTTTGTGAAATTTTTCAATCAGTGTTGTCGTCCATTAGTTATATTATACACTGCCTGTTTGGCTAATGCATCTCCAGTGGCGTACAGTTAGTTATCTACAGAATCACAGAGCACTATTTTAACTCCATTCACGATATACAGTGCGGGGATATGAATATTTCTGTCCTGCCACCCTTCATTTACTTCTAAACCAGAAAAGTCTCATGGACCATTTTCTACAACCACTTCCCATGGTGACCTTTGACCCTTTCAGATCTCACAGTTGATTTTTTCCGATAAATGTTGACAAATAATGAGTGAATAATCTCGGCCAGCGGTACTATTTTTTCTCAGGCAAGAATTATTTTCTTCAACACAGGTTGATTGTTCCATTGATTGATTGATAGGCCGTGGTGGTGTGTGGGTTGAGTTCTCACCTCATAAGCCAAAGAGCGTGAGTTCAAATCTCAGCATTGCCACCGGTCTCGTGCATGGCATCGCACGTATTAAAAGGTAAGGGCTACGTCTTCCCCTAGCTCGCACAAGTCTCTGACTTCTGAGGGTTGCACATAGGGGAGCAACCGGTTGACGGATATAACAACAATAACAATTTAAAAATTCATTATTTATGATTTTATCTAGTTCTATTGTATTATTGCGATAACGAATTTGAAAAAACGTAAATTGCGTTTTGCGCGGTTTGAAGAATGAAGAATGGCTATATAGATAACCAGCCATAGAGACTTTGGAGAGTTATCCTTCAGAAAAGACTCATTCTCTACTCGGAACATAAGAATTGTGTTGTCATCATATAAACCAGAGAAGGCTGGTGAAATTACCAGCAATATAAAGTGTAAACACCACCGGCCCCAAAACAGAGCCCTAGGGTTCTCCAATCCCATTTGTATAGGTGACGATTAGGTAAATCGAAACTGATGATTGCCCGGGTTTCAATTTTCTTGTATATATTAAGTTGAACTGTATAATGAACAAATATTGCCTATCGAGGTCTTACAAATTACCAAAAAATATATCTCTACATCAATTTGACATGACAGTTCCTTATCGTAATTTTTTATTAGTCTGTCACCTTTTCCTGAAATTGTCTAAAACACTCTACGATAGTTTCACGCGATTTATAGGTGGTTGCCGCCATAGATATACGCACTTTGCCCAACAGAGCGTTAGCTTTATTTTTTTTGTTGGAGATGTGATTTGAATAGCTATTGATTACATAAATGTCATGTGAGATATAATGGATGTCTTTAGGGTTACTATTTCCTCAATATTTTGATAGAAAGAGGGTTCATGTTATGATTATGTTGGGAGACATTTCAATTCCCCTTGGCGCAAAGTTTTCTCATTAGATTTTATGAAAATTGTACTCATTTGCCTTTGTAACTTTATTATTATCCTTGAGTTAAAACCGTCGAAACTATCAAAGATATCATGAAATGAAAATTGATTATGAATAATCCTGCCTTTTGCAATTTTTCCATACTGAAAGAGTTTTGTAGGCAAACGTCGAACAGAAACAACAGCCCCATACGACTGTCGAATCACCTCTGCTGTTTTTTACAAGAACATATTTTCCAATGCTTCCTGTAACTACTAGCGAATATTTATCAAAACAGGTGACTGATGAACAGGTCGATCATCAGTGCAGACCTGATCAGGATAGGGAGCTCATGCTCAAATCCATTATCCTGCAGCTGGTTCTCATTTGCTTTCGTTAAATGACCATTTATAGGAATCACAGAAAGCTCTTAGTCTATAGCTCTGACTTCGTCTGAAGCAAAAAGTATCTGCCAAATTCTATTCTTCGTTGATCAGGCTTTCTTCATTTCATTTTATTCAAAAAAAGCTCTTGAAAATAGTTGTATATAGCACATCAATATCTTGTTCATCAAATAATATTGGGAGTATAAATTATAACGTGAACGTTTATGAACGTATATCTGGTTTCTCCCAGCGAGAAAAAAATGTGGTGTAACCATATTTTGGAAAAAAACTTGCTATCTTTATCAATACTACTGCCAGGTGTGAGTTACAGGAGGCCAAATCAATTATTATTATTATAAATCAATACTAAAAGCACGCATTGCCAATAATACCAAAGAAATTCGGGGAACAGTGTTTGCAAGGCTAGAAAGATTAGATAATCACATATTTAATAAATATTTGTTTTTATTTCTTAATCCCGAAACTCAAGTAGTAACCCCCATTTATTTATTTATTTCACACCGAAAGCTTTTGCTTTTTAGTGAATTGTAGGTAATTTTTTTGAACACCAATTAAATAATAAATGTATTGAAGTCTGCGAGTCTCATGACTTCAAATATGTTGAGGTAATAAGCACAGAGTAGCCTAGAGCGGTTCATTAGGAACAAAAGTATTCCTAGATTTGAACCTTGAGCCATCCCAGAACTATAGGTGTTCACAGGTGACTCAAAGCTTTCGTATTCCACAATTTATTTTCTATTGAACAAATAATTAGTGAGAAGTTCTATCAAGTTCTCTGAGGAGCCAGATGATGCAAATCGTTGAAAGAGTATGTAAAAGTTTGGTCAATGGCCGTATAGATGACGTCAACTTGCTAACTTGTACTGAACACATCAGACAAACTATGAAATAAAAAAATTGGTAACAAAATAATTTTTTCTTCAAATCCAAGCTGATCAATGAAGATCATGTTCTTACTGAGTTATGAATGAATAATAATATTAATAATAATAATAATAATAATAATAATAATAATAATAATAATAATAACGGACGCTTTGAGTGGACGGATGAACTAAGGGACAGTCTTCTGCATTGCTATGAGAGCAGTGAGCCCGCCCGAAGAGGATACATGGCGAGAATGCATGCTTTGTGGTGTGAAATACACCCAGAGCATGCTGCCTTTTCCGCACAAAACCTGAGGGATTATGTATCCCACCTTCGGGTTCGAGGCTATGTTAGAGCCCCTCCTCAGCCGGTTAACGCAGTGGCAGAGGTGGCAGATATGCCACGCGTCGATCTGGCTGTAGAGGAGGCCCGCATCATACCACCAACGGAAGGCATCAGAACCCGCAGGGCGCTGCATAACACCAAGCCCCTGAAGCCACAACAACTGGCCCGGGTGGATGCGGAGATTCACGATGTCCTTTCAGAAGAGGCTGACATCTGGCAGATCAACTCTGCCGTGTATGACGCCGCTCAGGCCCTGTCCCAAACGGAGAGAAGGGATACCAACCCTCTGATTGGGAGGCATGAGCGACGCATTCACAAGATGGAAGCTAAGATCAGGTCAGCGAGACAACACGCGTCTCGTATCCAGTGTGTGGCGGACTACGTGGCGGCCAATAGGCCCTTCACGCCCGCAGTGCGGCGAATTGCCGCAAGTTTGAGACGAGCTCACCACACACTAAATCAAGGCGTGCTGTTAACCATCAAACAGCACTGTCTTGATAGGATACGAATGCTGGTGGCTGCAAAAAAGTCACTAGTGAGGCGGGCGAGAAGCATCGCGGAAAACATGAAGTTCCGCGATAAACCTTCTCGCCTATTCCAAGAGCCTCCACGTGTTGTGGAAAACCCGCCGGCGGCTGATCGGGTAGAAACCTTCTGGAAGGGTATTTACGAATTTCCGCAACCACTCAACGTAGATACTCCAGCCCTAGCGCAGTTCGAAGCTTTCTGCAGGAGGCTTCGTCAGCCTGAGCTCAATGAACTGCGCAATCCGATAACCCCGGAAGAAGTTCGACGGGCCCTCAAAGGCTCGAAGAATTTTGCTGCTCCAGGTCCTGATGGCCTGAATAACTATTGGTGGAAAAAATTACCAAGTACCCACCACCATCTAGCAAGAGTTTTCAACTCGTGGCTAGATGGGGAGCAGCAGATTCCGGATTGGTTTGTCGAGGGGCGAACCGTGCTAATCCCCAAAAACGGAGATTTGTCTGATCCGAAGAACTACAGACCGATAACATGCTTGAACGCATGTTATAAGATGTTTACACGCATCTTGTACATGCGAATACTCTCCGCAGTTGAGCCGGTGTATGAACGAATATATGAGCAAAGAGGGTCAAAAAAGGGGGTCGCTGGCTGCAAGGAGAACCTGCTGATCGACAGATGCATCACGCAGGACTCCGTGCAGTATAAGCGTAACCTTTCAATGGCCTGGATCGATTATCGCAAGGCATTTGATACAACATCGCATGAACTCATCATGCATTTGCTCAGATGCCTTGCGGTACCCGATCAAATAGTGAGATGCATTGAACAGCTGATGCCGCTCTGGAGGACTCGATTTACCATAACATCTGGTCAAGTCAGAGTCCAAACAGAGCAGGTTATCTTTAGAAGAGGCGTGTTTCAGGGAGACTCCCTCAGCCCTCTTCTCTTCTGCATCTCACTACTGCCATTGTCCGTTGCACTACGGAAAACCCGCGGATACAACTGCGGCACCCCCAGCAACCGGAGGCATAAGGTCACCCATCTGTTTTACATGGATGACCTTAAACTTTATGCCTCCGGAGAAAAGGACCTTCACCAGTCCCTAAGGGTGGTGCAAGAGTACACGCATGCTGTCGGAATGGAGTTTGGGATAGACAAATGTGCCACGGTTCATCTCAAAAGAGGACGATGCGAGGAATACGGAGAGGACGTTCAGCTCGTAGACGGAAGCATCCTACATCATCTGGATGCCGGAGAGACGTATACCTACCTAGGGGTGGAACAACGCCACACCCAAGAGGTAGCTACTGTCAAAAGCTCTCTCCGCGGCAAGTATCAGCACAAACTCCGACAGATCTGGTCTTCAGAACTGTCGGGGAAGAACAAAGTTGCTGCAACTAATATGCTTGCCGTTCCGATTCTACTTTACTCCTTTGGAGTAATGAAATGGACTCAGGAAGAGCTGCGACAACTTGACGTAAAAACTCGCAAAATGATGCATCTTCATAGAAGCTTGCATCCTAAATCGTCTGTTCCACGGTTATACTTCCCCAGACAACGGGGAGGCCGTGGACTTTTGAGTTTGGAGTGTCTACATAACAGAATGGTACTGGATGGAGCCTGTAAAGTCATCAGGAGTTCAGATCCCCTTCTCTGCTTGGTATGTGATCATGAAAAGGCAGGGATTGGAGCATTTCTTTTCAAGGCAGCAACCCGTGCAGCCGATGAACTCGACCTCGTATTCGACACTGAACGGACAAACCCAAACTCTATCACCGAGTTGGAACCCGTTCAGCAAAAAGCCCACGTAAAAGCTGCGGAGTGTGAGAGGCTCCTGCAGCTACATAAGGATAAGCCGATGCATGGGGTCTTCTTCAAGAACATTGAAGACCTAGGCTTATCCAGAGACCTGACCTTCTCGTTTCTCAGGTCAAGTGGGCTGAAGTCGGAGACCGAGGGATTCATAATGGCCTGCCAGGATGGTGTCTTCAACACTCTCGTCTACCGCAGTCGCGTGATGGGTATAGAGGTCCCTGACACTAGATGCAGAGCGTGTCGTGGGGCAGCTGAGACCATAATGCATTTGCTGTCAGCTTGTCCAGCTTATGCGGTCTCAGCCTATATCCACAGACATAACGCGGCCCTACGAGTGTTGTACTACCATCTACGACACTCGTACGGTGTAGACGAGACACCAGTGTTGCCTTATGCTCCGGGGGATATTGAGTCCGTGGTGGTGAATGATAAGTGCCGAATCTATTGGAACTATTCATTCCCCACCCTCAGGCAAATACATGCCAATAAGCCTGATGTAGTACTCCTCGACCATCAAAGTAGGACGATTTTCGTCATTGAGTTTTCAGCTCCTGGCGAAACGAACATCGTCCGAAAAGAGGAGTAAAAACGGACTAAATATCGAGATCTTCTCTTTGAACTCCGCAGGCTTTACCCAAACCATTCTGTCAAGATGGTGGTTCTGATAATAGGGGTCCTTGGTGGAATGATGGACACACTGCTCTCAAACTTAAAAATCATACCGGCTTGCCGTGACATGGCAGAAATCCTAGCCGGGCGAATGCAGAAGGCCGTAATTCTTGGTTCACTCCGCCTACTCAGGGCACATGATTCTCGGACCCAGTAATCACTTACCCCATGGACGTGGGGAGTGTTTACTGGGGTTAATGACACACCAGCGCGCCCTCCGGAAGTGTCGGGGCTCCGGAGACAGGGCCTGACTGGGTAATTCCTAACGGAAAAAAAAAAAAAAAAAAAAAAAAAAAAAGAAAAATAATAATAATAACGCCACACCCAAGAGGTAGCTACTGTCAAAAGCTCTCTCCGCGGCAAGTATCAGCACAAACTCCGACAGATCTGGTCTTCAGAACTGTCGGGGAAGAACAAAGTTGCTGCAACTAATATGCTTGCCGTTCCGATTCTACTTTACTCCTTTGGAGTAATGAAATGGACTCAGGAAGAGCTGCGACAACTCGACGTACAAACTCGCAAAATGATGCATCTTCATAGAAGCTTGCATCCTAAATCGTCTGTTCCACGGTTATACTTCCCCAGACAACGGGGAGGCCGTGGACTTTTGAGTTTGGAGTGTCTACATAACAGAATGGTACTGGATGGAGCCTGTAAAGTCATCAGGAGTTCAGATCCCCTTCTCTGCTTGGTATGTGATCATGAAAAGGCAGGGATTGGAGCATTTCTTTTCAAGGCAGCAACCCGTGCAGCCGATGAACTCGATCTCGTATTCGACACTGAACGGACAAACCCAAACTCTATCACCGAGTTGGAACCCGTTCAGCAAAAAGCCCACGTAAAAGCTGCGGAGTGTGAGAGGCTCCTGCAGCTACATAAGGATAAGCCGATGCATGGGATCTTCTTCAAGAACATTGAAGACCTAGGCTTATCCAGAGACCTGACCTTCTCGTTTCTCAGGTCAAGTGGGCTGAAGTCGGAGACCGAGGGATTCATAATGGCCTGCCAGGATGGTGTCTTCAACACTCTCGTCTACCGCAGTCGCGTGATGGGTATAGAGGTCCCTGACACTAGATGCAGAGCGTGTCGTGGGGCAGCTGAGACCATAATGCATTTGCTGTCAGCTTGTCCAGCTTATGCGGTCTCAGCCTATATCCACAGACATAACGCGGCCCTACGAGTGTTGTACTACCATCTACGACACTCGTACGGTGTAGACGAGACACCAGTGTTGCCTTATGCTCCGGGGGATATTGAGTCCGTGGTGGTGAATGAGAAGTGCCGAATGTATTGGAACTATTCATTCCCCACCCTCAGGCAAATACAAGCCAATAAGCCTGATGTAGTACTCCTCGACCATCAAAGTAGGACGATTTTCGTCATTGAGTTTTCAGCTCCTGGCAAAACGAACATCGTCCGAAAAGAGGAGGAAAAACGGACTAAATATCGAGATCTTCTCTTTGAACTCCGCAGGCTTTACCCAAACCATTCTGTCAAGATGGTGGTTCTGATAATAGGGGTCCTTGGTGGAATGATGGACACACTGCTCTCAAACCTAAAAATCATACCGGCTTGCCGTGACATGGCAGAAATCCTAGCCGGGCGAATGCAGAAGGCCGTAATTCTTGGTTCACTCCGCCTACTCAGGGCACATGATTCTCGGAACCAGTAATCACTTACCCCATGGACGTGGGGAGTGTTTACTGGGGTTAATGACACGCCAGCGCGCCCTCCGGAAGTGTCGGAGCTCCGGAGACAGGGCCTGACTGGGTAATTCCTAACGAAAAAAAAAAAAAAAAAAAAAAAAAAAAAAATAATAATAATACTCCCTTATAAACACTCGTTGAGTGTACCCAAAGGCATAGCCTGTGCGGGTAGAGGACGGCTATTATTATTATTTGCCGTGGCGCTCCGGGGCGACTTACTGATGTTTTAGGTGGTGTATTTCAGCTGCAGGAAAATCCTCGGGTGGTCGATGTGCACTCCAAGCTAGCACTATTTAGCTAATATTTATGATAATAATAACATGCCTTTATTCATCATAAAAAATGTTACACAAATTAAAGTTGAACACGAATGATGAATGGGCGGGGTTCAGCTATATGGAAGCTGTTTTTAAATCCAACCTACGTACGCACCTAATTCTACAATAAAATTTAATATACTTATATATGAGACAAGTACATTAAATTGATAAACAATGTAGACATACAAATAATTGAGTTGAAGATTGTAATCCTCCTTGTACATGTGCCAGAAACCATTGCAAGCGTTATGGAAATAAAAAACACCATTGCCTTGATCGAAAGATGACTTTCAGGCGTTTTTTTGAAATTTCTCAAGCTCAGATTCTTGATTTCACGGGGTAAGGTATTATATAATTTTGCAGAGTTGTATAAGAAACTACTAGCTATTGTATGCCTAGGAATTCGCAAATGATATTTATTTCGGGAATCTTTATTTTGTGAGTGAAAAACCAATTTCTTTCGCAGATATATTGAAGATCCTGATTGCAAGATCTCATGGGTTATGGTGAGGTGTATTTTCCTCATTTGCTTCATTTTCAACCCACCAGAGACCTCAAAGGAGCTACTTTTATGGGCATACTTATACCGAATGCGAATCGAATGCAAGTATTTTGTATTCTTTGCAACCGTAACACATTTACGAATTGAATGGGAATATCATCAATTCGTATGAAAAGTGAACTAGAAACGGAATTTCTCTTCCCTTTGGCACCGAACATCAGTTGTGATTTTTTGGAATTGAGTGTCAAGTTGTGTGCAGAAGATGCGTCAAAGATTTGTTCCAGGTTTCTGTTTATATTATCCTCGGCTTTGATGACATTTCTGAAACTGAATTACATATATCATTTTAAGGAGTGAAACTGCAAAAACCAAAATATTTGAGTTTTTTACATAAAACCGTGGTCTCCAAATTGTAAAAAGCTTTGCTGTAGTCCAATAGAATGAGTTTCCTCAGCTTTGTAAATACCATCGGTGATCAGACTCAATGCTGTTGTATATTATATTGAAGGCGAAATCCAGATTGAACATCGGTTATAACCTGTTCTTTAATATCATTTCGAGTGCCTTCGGGAGAGTTGGGAGTATGCTGATTGGTCATATATCTGACAGTTCTGCCGGATCATTACATTTTGCTAGAGGTCTCACATTAACGTATTTCCACAGAAAGGAAAATGTATTGGATTCGATAGCAAAATTAAAAATATATGTAATATACTCCAGTAAATAGGGAGGGCACTTCCAGGTGCAGCATACGAATGGAAATTTCATCAGACCCTACGGGATTGCTTTTGATTTTATTCAGATATTTCAAAACAGTTTCCGAACACTCGGTATTTAACTTGAAATCAGGCTCGTGTAAAGGTATTACATACTTATCAAGCATAGCAGTTTGTCCTTGAGTTTTATTGAGAACTGATAGTGGTGAATTCTTCATTTAAAATCCAAGTTTTTCAGTTGTGTAGGAATTTCAAATAGTGTGAAAAAATTAAACAATGTTGTGATCGGTATAAACTCTTACTATTTTCCATTCCATTCGAGGAAATTGCTAGTTCCCAAAATCTAATCTGAGATATGAAGAGAAGTGGTTTGCAAACTACTCCTTGAGGTTTGGTATAAACATTATGGATAGAATTTCTCGTTATTTTCTCTTTCTGACGGCAGCCACTGGGCTTCCTGAATGAAAGAGAAAACAAGAAATTTTACATAACGCTATTTAGGCTCTACTCAAATAAGGGTGCGTTTCGCTTGTCTTGATCAGACTAGTTTATAAAGCTTCGTGAAAAGCTTTTGTTGTATTTTGACGACTCCGAACAATGAAAAATATAGGGTAATTTTCAGATATGCTTGAAGGTTTGGTATTACCTTTCTTACGGGCTTATGGAATAAAAAGTATTTTAATCAGGAATCCGTTTCGTTGTTTCACTCATTCACTGTAAATGAATAGAAAATAATGTAATGAGATATACAGCAGGTAAGAAAAAAGAAGATAAAAGTTCATTTGACTGTACCGTATAATATGATATGGTGTCAATTTGAAAACTTTTCACTCTTAGTAGGTATCTTTCTTTCAGTAAATAATATAAAAAATCGAAAAGACACTTCGATTTAATTTTCAAGCAGTAGGTACACTTGTAATAAATATTTTTAGCACTCATGGTTCAACCTTCTACGAGGGGTAGATGTTTCCCTTGGAAACTTAAAGGAAAAAGGGGGTCAATATTTTAAAGGGCGTTTATTCATCTTTCTCTGAACCTACAGAAGTAATTATAACTGAAATGCATTACTGTATTGACTCTTCTTTGATAGAAATGGTTAGATAAGTGGGTGACACCGTTCCACCCCTTGAATAACAGGAATAAATCTATTCTACACGTGTGATTTTTTATTCGTTTGTTACTTACAAAAAATTTCAATTTGCGAGAAATATATTCAAAACATGGGAACTACTTACTAGATACTATCTCATAAACTGTTCAAAATGTTGTCAATTTTGCACTGAATAGTGATGAAGCTTGTTTTCCGACTCTTCTATCAGATTCCGAAAAACTTCATCGGGAAATGACCGGCATGCTGCTGTAATTCGTCTTACAAGTTCATCAATATCAGCAGTTTGTGTTTCATGAACAACGGATTCATGATGTCCCCAAAGGTACAAATTTAAAGGAATTGAATTTGGTGTTCTTGGATTAGTAGAAGAGAAGCAGTGGAAAAGCCTTTGGCTTCACAAGGGATTGTTTGGTCCCGTTTTGCTAGAAGAAAGCTTGGCTATCATTAGTAGGTAATGTCCTTGCCTGTGTCAGCGCTTTGTTCAGTGTTTGTTCCAGATGAACTTTTAGCCTTAGTTAAACCGTAGGTATTTTCACTTTCCTGACATCTGCTTGTTTCTACAAAAGACTGGAAGATATCTGTTGGTGTATCGGTTTCTTCTTCTGGTGGAAGAAACAATCGTGCATCACGTCTGTGAGGGCAGATTGTGTATGGTATCTACTAAAATGTTTATTCAAAGATATCATGAAAAAAGTTGAAACATTTTATGTCTTTCATTACTATTACGAAGTAAAGGATTTTTTTAATCGTTTCTTGAATAATCCACAACAGCTGCAAAGAATCAAAGAATAGTGGAAAAATATTTTCGATTATACAAACTTTTTGAAATACATTAATGTCTTTCAAAGTAATAACATGAGCGTCAATCCTAATAAAAGAAGAACCTTCTCATGCATAACATTTTTTTTGTTCTTTCCATTTTTGTACTCAGTTTTGAAATCACACAATTGCTAAAATTGAATTCCTGGATAACTAAGTTCAGTTTCTTCTCACGTGTAAATTCACATGAAGCTTTCATTGAACATTGAATATTATGCTTGATTCTTAAATTACAATTTGGAATGGCTTTGTATGTTCAGTCTTTGATTCAGTTCTTCAAAAAAGGTGTGACAATGTTTTCCTCGAACCAAGTCCATTGAAACTTCAAATGGTCCCCCTCAACTGCTAGGAAGTGAAGCTTGGACTCGTCATTCATTTTTTGCAATCCTAAGCGATCCTGAAAATATGAAAAAAGAATGAAATTGAAAGTTTCAAATCAGATAAATGTAGCACGTTGCAAAATAATGAAGTAAACATGCTGCAATAAAAATAGTAATTTCAATCAAAACAAAAATACAGGAGCATTACAAAATATATTTTTTTATATCTAATATAAAAACGTGTGATACAAGGCAAATATCAGACAGAAAATAACTACTTCTCTGACCTGAACCGAAACAGTAGAATTCTGAAATGGATTTAAATGGGGTGATACGAGCACATGTTCTTTCTTCGATAAATTTATAAAATAGGACTCAACTCAAAGACAACAAATAGTTTTCTTTTCCTTCAGCACTAAAGTAGTTTCACTCCTAGATGCACACTTCGATAACCAAGTTTTCTTCATCATGAAAGAATGGCCACTTCCACAAGACATACACCAGCTTCGAAGTTTTCTTGGTAAGTTCACCTGCAACCGCCGATACGTGCTGGGATTTGCTAATATCGCTAAATCACTGACTAGGTTCATGAAAGGGTGCCAGTAGTCCGAGGAATGCCAAAATTCGTTCAGAAAGCTGAAATGGGCATTGATCAACGCATCAATTCTGAGCTATCTCTTTCCAAACGGAAAATTTATTTTGGATACAGACGCAAGTAATATGGGACTTGGAGCTGTCCTGTTTCAGATCCAGGATGGACAAGAAGAAGTCATCAGTTACTTCAGTAAGCCACTAAGTAAATCGAAGCGCAATTACTGTGTCACAAGGCGGGAGCTGTTGGCTGTTGTTGAAAGAGTAAAGCCCTTCTACAAGTACGTGCATGAAAGAAAGTTTTGTTGAGAACTGACCTCGCAGCAGTCAAACGGCTTCTCCAGTCCCAAAATTCCAGGATCTTGTGGCTCGTTGGATCGAAAGGCTCCAATAATTCAACTTCGAGATCGAACATCGAGCGGGGATCAGCCATTAGAAAGCAGATGCTCTATCACGAAGACCATGGCCTAAAGTTATATTGAGTATGTTGCATAAATCTGGACCTTTTGATGACCCCGCCAACTACAGAGGTATCGCTCTGGTTAATTGCGTGACCAAAGTTTTCACTCATGTTATATTGAACCGCCTTGATTCGTGGGATGAATATGCCCAAGTACACCCTGAGTCTCAATCGGGATTCCGCAAGAATCGTGGATGTATTGACAACGTTTTTGTTCTTTCCTCCATCATACAACTTCATATAAGACACAAGAAGAGAAAAATATTTGCTTTGTTTGTTGATTTCAAGCGAGCATTCGACTCTGTATCACATAACTTGTTCTGGTAGAAATTTTTCTCCCTTGGTGTGAGTAGTAATGTCTACTCTCTTCAGAGAAATGACAAGCAACTCGTTTATAAAAGGAAAACAGGCAATGGGAGAAATTCTTCCTGTTTTGCTAGGAGCAAAACAGATTCTTGGAAATGCAAATTGACCCTTTTTGACTTCCTCGTAGTAAGTGTTATGTTCAATTGTGTTGCTGTCTGGGGACTCAGATATGCTGAAATGTTAGAGCGTGTACAGGTGGGATTCCTTAAAAGAATCCTACTTATGCCTATCACGTCACCTGACTATATAGTCAGACTAGAAACCGGTAGGGTCAAATTAATTTATAATGTTTTCAAACTCTGTCTCATTTGTATAACCAAAATACTGAACATGGATGACACCCGATTATCTAAGATATGTCTCAGACGATAGCTCACACTTGAGAACTGTACTGAAAAGTTAACTGGACACTTCAAGTGAAAAAACTCTTCACCTCTCTTAACCTACCTGAAATTTGGTCTCAAATTAAACGTGGATCTATCACTAGTCAAAAAAAATCATACTTCTTAAATTCCGTGAACAACTTTTCCAAGATGATGTCTCACTATTATGCCGTGCTACATTTATGTCTTTTCATTGGTTTTTCACTCTCCAAAGATGAAACTAGAATTTTTTAAACCTCAATATACCCAACCAACTCAAAAGAACAATTGCACAACTCCGACTTTGTAATAAATACTTAATTAAATTCACTTTGAATGGTTCCACTTATAGAATCAATCCAAGGGAAAAAATGTGTACGATATGTAACACGAGTGAACGGGAAACTATCACACACATTTTATTCGAGTGTCCTATTTACAGTACAATGAAACCTCCATACTCTGATTCCTTATTTAGTCTTGACAAGCTACTTCTCTCTTTCGACAATATTACTCCAAAAACTGGACATATCCAATTATATCTGGAATATCTTGAGACTCCGATCTTTCGTGATAAATGAGTAAGTTTTGTTTGATTTGCAAATATCTTAGCTATTATATTGTTAATTTTTTCTGATTTTTTTAGGCATACTCATTTCTGATTTTTGTTAACACGGTATACCCTTGGAACCACTTGATATAAAACTGTATGTTTTTTGAAGCAATAAATGTATTGCATTCCATTCCATGGCCAGATAACTGTTCGTATCAACTCTTTGTAGAATCACGGCAGTGGATGGTAACTGGAATGACAAGTCCTAGATAGACCAAGAGAAAGACCGTCGTGGCAAGAAATAGCTAGTTATTCGTCCGCTGATAAATCTCCCTGGACCCAATGGAACTCCTTGGATTCCTGAAGCGTGTGTCTTGGAGTCTGAGGATGGTGGGGAAGACAGGCATCAGACATTAATATCCAGTTGCAGAAGACAGAAAACGCTCCGATAAATCCATTATGGGATCACCCGAGAAATTTGGGAGTGACGAAGACCCTCCAGAAATTGAGAAAACGGTTCTACTACACCAACTGCCAAGTTGATGTGAAAGACTGATGGAGTAAATGAACTCTATGCAATGGATCTCAAACATGACCTAAGGCCACGATGCGTCAGTAAATCGTAGGCAGCCTATTTGAAGGAATCGCCATAGACATCGCTGGCCCATTTCCACAATCTGACCATGGAAATAAATATATCCTTGGATTACTTCAGCAAGTGACCGAGGCCTATGCCCTGCACAACCTAGAAATCCATCACCGTCACCGACGTCTTGATGAAGGAGTAGATATTCCGATTAGGTGTTCCGTTGCTGCATTCGGACCGAGGCAGAAATATCGAGTCCAGCCTGTTTCAAGAAATGAGCCAGATGCTGAATATCCGGAAGATAAAAACCATAGCTCTACATCCACAGTTCGACGGATTGGTATGGTGGAGAGAATAAATAAAGACGATGAACCGTCACCTGACCAAGATAGTCTCTGACCACCAGAAATATTGGGACTAGTACCTCAGTTTGTTCCTGATGGTCTATTGTTCCGCAGTACATGAGTCAACCGGCTAAATCCCTGCTAGTTATTATGGGCCGAGAGCTGCGACTTCTCTGTGTGCTGAAGTTTGTGACGCCCATCAGGACAAGACACTGCGGGAGAGGACAACGTCAGCAAATTACGGCAGAGGATGGACGATATCCATGAAAGAGTTCGTTTGAACATCCAGCGACATAATGAAGTAGAACTATGATATCGAGACCAATGCTGGAGGATTTCAGACAGGTGACCTAGTTTTTTTAGAAAAATTCGTCTCATCGCTTCACCATTGGCGGCCCTTTACAGGCCTGGATCTTCGTAACGCTCTTGGAATGAGTCCAGAGCTGTACACGGAGGCATTTTCGTATACACCCTCATGGAAGTGAGATCGCTCACCAGGATACAACCTGTCGCTAGAAGAACGTTCCTTGATATACGTTGAAACTACATCGACTCCGCAGATCTCCCAAAGGGTATCCAGGCGAGTGCATCTGTCAGTCTGCAGAACACAGGACAAGCGTACAACATTGCTATAGTCTTATGATCTGTTCATAGATCAACAATTTATCAACTGTACTCAATTTATATTTCATGGCTATCAGAAGGTACGTGTCCTTAATCGTAGCCTCCGACTTCTGAATAGCCAGGTTGATGTGTTTGTTAAATGTCCTACAATTGCCGAAGTACTGCACAGAGCTTGATTCTCTCACGTATTCATTCTTGACACTCAACATCCGAGAGGGGAAAAAGAATACGAATTTTTGATGATCATTGATATTCACCCCATCCACGAATCCCCCACAATTTACACCCGTAGCCACGGATTCCTGCATAGTGGGGGAAGAGCTGCATAAGTGCACTTTTTAGAAGCAAGATCCAAAAAATACAGAGAGAGGTATTAGGCAGCGGAGATACCTGCAGCACCATAGATAAGTAAACAGAAGTAAGTTCACTCGCCGTCATATTTGTGTCTACATCCCCACCCCGAATTTTTCGTTTAGCCGATGTATTCTGTGCTATCGCGCAACCGAAATGAATCCGAAATAAAGTGCCGTACGTGAGACCAAGTGAGACAGGACAACTCAGCTGACCCCTCTTACCCCATCGCATGCCAGAAAAAAATAAAATCTAAACCCGATACATCAAAGGCGTCGACTGGGAGTGAATCTACTTCAGTTTACTCATCTACGGTGCCTGCGGTCTCAACCAAAAATTGAACAATTTTGGGTTAGGGTCATATTGGTTTTGATTCATCAATAAACATCATATACAGTTCGTTCAAAACTTCGATATTTTTATGAAGTGATAATGAGTGGTTATCACGGATTTAACCAAAGTTTGGTGTTGTCATTTTCGAATCAAGAAAATAGTATTACAGCCTGCTGGTGATGGGTCTTGTGAACTGCAAAACACATTATATAGGTATTCAAAATCTAATCAAGCATCGAACTAAACTCACATTTCAACCAATCAAAAAGGTATTCAACATGAGTGGGATAATCAGTAGTACTACCAAATGTACTTCGAAATAATCAGGAATACTAATAACTTGTTGCATAATTACAAAGAGTATCAGTTTGACAGTTTAAATAATCCAACTGCGAAGAGGTAGGATTATTTTGTATGTATTTTTGTATGCTTGTATGTAGCGATATGAATTGGTTACTATGGCAACGTAATTATTGTAAAATTTTCGATTGGTGGAGTTACTCTATGTATATAATATAATCAGGTTTTATTGAAATTATACAAGGTAACTGTAATACAAGTTGTATCCGGTTTTAATTGACATTCGGAGTGATAACTTCAAAGTAATTCAAGGAAATTTGTTAATCAATTTGTTTTGTTTGTCAAATTTCTTGGGCCCTCATTCCCAAAGGTGCCTAACATATTTATGAAATTCACCAAAACCCATTGAATTCATATCCATGATAATCATAACCACCATTTTGAGGTAAAAAACTAGGTCACTCACGTCTATGAACAAGTCGGTTTCTTGCAAGCTCTCGATTACAACAGACTGCCCCGGTTTGTAAAATCCGAACCATTCGGACTCTATGGGCACAACCATGCTATCGTTCTCAAATTTGACCATGACGAAGTTTTGTAGAGATTGAAGATTGCGAATGTACTCCGTGTTCAATGTTTTTTCGTTGTTGATGTCGGCCAAAAACGTACTGTGATCTCTGTAGGTTTGTTCGTTGAGCGGATCGTGCCAAAATGTAGCTTGAACTAGCATTTTTTGTACAGAACTGAAAAGAAGAGACGTGGAGATGCAATTGAAATAAAGCAAGGAAAGTAAGATATTGTGAAAGTGTTCATGTACTAATTTCCAACGTGGAATCTTGCTCTTTCTGATTTCGAAAAAGCACAAAAAATATATTTTTCTTCGTTATAATAAAGTGATTCTCAGTTCTAATATTATTCAATTGAAAAATACAAGTTAATTCCATAATTTGGGAAACAGTATAATAGTTCTCTAAAAATGTTTGTCTCTGTTATTTCTAATTTGATTCAATGATTCTTGGTAATCCATTTCTCAGTTTGCCCGAAGAAAATATAATTTCCTCGCTAACTTTACACAAAATCCATGATTTTATCTTCAGGAAAAGAGAGAAATATACTTTATTGCCCTAGAAATCAAATACCTTATTTTATATATACATGAAGATTAAAAAAATAGGAACAATCCGTTAAAAAATTAACATACGTTAAATATAGAATAACTGTTTAGATAAAGATTACAGATAATTTGATCGAAAACAAAAAAATGTGAATTACAGCTTACTAAAGATTGAAACCAAGATTTGGAAGTTGAAGAACTGTAATATTTGTAGTACAAAAATGTACAGTTCTACGTCAAAAATTACGGAAGTTACCGGGATGTTCCCATGAGAAGTGAGACAATATCTGATTTTTCAGAACTGACTTGTTTTTAAGAAAAAAATGGATTGTTCTGATTACGATTCTGAAGACATTTTCGATCTAGTTTGCCTGCTACTATGATTTTATGAAAATTATTTCGTATTTCCTTCAAAATTATCTGCTTTTTCAACTGAACTGATGCCATGATTTTTGATCAACCTTATTTACTCCATTATTACGTACCCCCAAGCCAATAATTTTGTTAACAAAAAACAAAATATTTTTTTTAAAAGAAAAAAATAATAAAACAAATGTAATTCTCACAAATACTTCCAGCTTCGCATATCTTTGTGTTTGCAATTTCAGAGTTTGGGAGAAATTATTTAAATTGGATTATTGCAGCACCAGTTCATTTAAATGTATCTCAATATACTCACGCTACGTAAGCAGCATGATTCAATAATCTTCTAACAAAGTCACAAAGTTTGGTTTCAAGTGATCCACAACGGGGCAGACCGTACACTCCTTGGTGTTGACCTCCTAGAGAAATTAGGTTCTTCACTTTTGCTTGCGGACATCTCTGAACTAGGCCTCGTCTGGAATTATGAATATAAACTCAGAATAAGACTTGAGAATTATTTACATGATGACTTTTCGGGTTGTAAGGCCGACGTTGATTACGAGTTTGACTCGACGTTTCGGCAACACGAGTGGATGACATTCTCAAGAGAGATTTTTTGTATTTGACAGCTACTCATCACAACCGTGGGCCTAAGCTTACCGTACACCGAAGCGCGACTTCAAAAAACACATGTTCCCCCGACACTTAACATACCTACTCTCACTCACACATAACAGAGTCGTTCATACCGTTTTTATGTGGGTAAAGAGCTAAAATGCAGTATTTTTGAGAACTGGTAGCCAAGCTCTGTGTTGTAGTCCTTCTTTGGTTCTATTAAAGTTGTTTTGGTGATTCTGGATTTCAATTATTGCTTCTCGTAAGAGTCTTGGGTAATAAGCAGATGTAGAGATGACTTGGGCTTTTTCAAATTTTACTCTGTGATTATCGTTGTTGGAAGTATGTTTACAACAACAGATTTAGCTTTGCATCTTAACTGACAATTTGCCCTGTGCTCTTTGATTCTTGTTTCAACGGAACGTATCGTGGTTCCGATATAAACGCTGCCACAGGAACATTGGATAAGGTATACCCCAGAAAAGCTCAGCACTTCTCGTTTGTCCTACTCTGATTCCAAATGGTCTTTTAGTTTTTCCGAAGATTTATAAATAGTTTCAATCTCGTATTTCGTAAAATATGTCCAATCCGATCTGTAACCCTGAGGACATATGGTACGAATGTTATTTGTCTGTCGGTGTTAGATTGACTGCTACTCGGTTCACTGTCTGGGCATTCATTCGGTCTACTATCGATTCTTTCGTCTTCATTCTCTCTTCTGTGTTTCATAAATCTATCAATATCGCTTGCTTTGTACCCGTAAGAAAGAAGAGCGTTTCTTAAGTGTTTCAGTTCTGCTTCCAGGTGTTCGGGTTCGCAAATTCTTCTGGCTCGATCTATAAATATCTTGATTATACATTGGTTTTGGCATGGATAATGGTTAATAGCCAACATTGAAACTGCTATTAGAACTTTTCCCGATGAGCAGACAGAAGAAATTTGATTCATAGGAACCTATGACATACAAAGAAATGAAATGAGACTTAACACAGTCACCGTCAAAATTGTAAATTGCTATAAAAATCTTCTTCATTGAACGACAACACCCAAAAGGAGTTGTGTAGAAGTAAATAACATTGTCTCAACAACATATGAACTTGCGAAACATTTATTCACGCCAATACAGCCATATATTGGTCATTTGGTCAAAAAGATCAAGGACCATTGACCCAAATGTCATACTTGTCAGTTTTGATAAAAGTCTCGTTAGATGACGCCATAATGGAAATTGAACTACTTTCCCCAAGCGATATATTCAATCTTCTTAAAATTTTCCTGATATCATCATATTTAATTTTGGTAAAATTCCGTTAACTAATAGCCACGAGCTATCAACACAATTTTTGTCCAAAAATTCAACCTTCTTTTAAAAACATCAAAACAACACATGTATGTAAAATGTTTAGTGAATTTATTTATGTCAAGTTGGTAACTTTGAACTTTGCATATTTGCACAGCCAACTTTTCCATGCATTCAATTTCAACATAAAAAGGAGTTTTTTTCCCTAAAAAGTAGCGTTTTCAATAAAGAAAGAGTGTGAAACAGGTCAGTTAGGGTATGTACATTGTGTTAGTTTAAAAAAGGAAGAATTTTGAGTGATTTTCCTCGGTAGAAATGTGTCCTAAAAAATGCCATTCATCAAATAGGCCCATATCTCCGAAATTAGATGAGACGGCCAAAAATTTCATTTGGATTTTTTGTTCAGGAGACCAAACTACTTAAGTTTCAAAAAATTATGTTGATAGCTCGTGGCTATTAGTTAACGGAATTTTACCTTAATTTTTAACAACAATGTATACGAGCAATCAGATGGTGTTTCAATGGGAAGCAAACTAAGCCCAGTTACTGCAAATTTCGTCACTATAAAACAAGAATAAGAAGCAATCGAAACAGCAAATTCCAAACCTAAAGTATAGTTAAGATATGTAGATGAAACATTCACAATTTGAAGCCACAGACCAGAAAAACTCAATGAATTCCTTAACCATATCATTAACATGCACCCGAATATTCAACTCACCATGGGAATTGAATATGAGAAGAAACTGGATTTCTCATACGTTATTATTTCTCGAAAAGAAGGACGTCTGGGGCATGCGGTAAATTAAAAACCAACACACAAAGATCGATACCTTAAAGCAAATTCATACCAGAAACAAGGTATAATTAGGAAATTATTAAATCGAGCCAGAACACGAACACCTGGAAGCCGAATTGAAACATCTAAACTCTAACGCTCTTCATAACGGGTACAAAGCAATGGATATTGATAGAGATGAATGAAATATAGAAGAGAAAACGAAGACAGAGGGATCGATAGTAAACCAAATGACTGCCAAGACAGTGAATCGAGTAGCAGTCAAAGTAACACCGACAGAAGAAAAGCATACCTACCGTATGTTACCAGTGCTACAAATCGGATTGGAAGTATTGCATGGAAATACAAGATTAAAACTATTTATAAACTTTTGAAAAAAATTAAAGACTATTCGAAATTAGCTCTTCTGAGGTATGCCTCATTCCATGTTTCTAAGGCATCGTTTAAATCAAACCAAGAAACGTTCCGTTAAATCAAAAATCAAAGAGCACAAGGCCAATTGTCGTGTAGGACGCACAGATAAATCTGCTGCCGCAGAACATACTTCCAACAACGTTTATCACAGAGTGAAACTAATATCCAAGACTCATCCGGAAAGCAATTGAGATCCAGAAACACCACAACAACTTCAACAGAACCGAACAAGGATCACAACTGAACAAAGCTTGGCCACCAGTTCTCAAAAATACTGCATTAGCTCCTTACCCGCATAAAAATGGTTTGAACGACTCGATAATGTTATCTAACGCTATGGACCAATCAGAGGTGAGAATGTCATCTCACAGATACCTATTGCGACAACGATTGTCAAATGTCAAGCAACCGACAGGGAATTGAGTAGCTGTTAAATATAAAAAGTCTCTTTCAATATTACCAACCACTTGAGTTGGTTGAACGTCGAGTCAAAACGTAATCAACGTCCGCGTTACAATCCGAAAAGTCATCATGTAAGCAACAATGGCTGCAAAAGTCTTTCACAATTTATTGAGAATCATTTCCCAAGTACTTAGTTCGAAAATGATCTATAATTTTCAATGGATTTGCAATAAACTATGAATATATCCTTACAAAAACTGCGCTCCTTGTGATAATCCAATGGCGTTGAATCCATCGGCCAAAAGTGGATCGGCCGCGATCGTTTCGCAAGCCTCTTGGATTTGTTTATCGGGATGTTTGAAGAAACCATTTTCCACGTCTTCTATCACGTTGTCACCAATCCGAATGGACACAGTATGTACTCCTGGCAGAGAGTTATTCAGTTTTGTCATGAGAGCACCCAGACTAAAGGGAAAGCAGCAACTGTCACCTAATATTTGAGAAAATACATCAATTTTGTCATGGGTGAATTATAGTTATTAGAAAGCAGCGACTATGTTAACTGTTAATTCACCTAATTGATCCAGATGAGTGAATTTGTAATGGGTTTAAAAATTAATAGAATTAAAGGAAAATTATTATTTTAATAGCTTTTTTACCTTCCTGGTTTTTCTATCTTTTAGAGGTAGTTTGATGCTTTGCTGAACTTTACCTTCTTCGGATACTCTTCTATTATTTCTTATAATTGTAGATTATTATAGTAATGAAATGAATGAAATGAATGAAATGAATGAAATGAATGAAATGAATGAAATGAATGAAATGAATGAAATGAATGAAATGAATGAAATGAAGGTTATCATCTTGTTTATTTGAATTTGTTGTCAGTTTTCACAAAAAATCTCCTGTATTGTCATCGGCAGATTCAACATTCCTGATTTCGTAACCAAATGATGCTGAAATGTGATTCCACCGGTGGGACAAAGAATAGTCGAATTTCTTTCTTAATAACAATGAATGAAAAAACCGTTAATACATTGATAAAATGGAGAATTGATCATTTATCAGAATAACTTTTTATAAGACTCAAATATAGCAGAATGAAATCTACCTACCTACCATAAGGACGCTTTCGGAGGATGTAGCGTGTCAATCCACAAAACATTTGGAGGCGGAATCATATTATTTTTGTGATATTTGATACTGGTGATGAAATTGAATGTGAGCCTTAGCATTTTAGTAATATCAGGTGGTGAGACAGAAATGAGAAGGAATTTAATGGGGACATGATAATTTATTTAAGTATATTAACCGCACGCTACGCCATCTCTGAGAGAATAGATCAACCGGCGTTTCGCTACGCTATAACCTTTCTAATTTTCTTTTCGGTATTAGCATTTATTGGTCTGATGATTTTTGATATGCCAATTTTAGGTCTTGTGGTATACTGATTCGACGATTACAATTCCTTTGACTTTCGAATATTACGCTTTGCAGACTTACCATATTCTGTTATTATATTTCATCCTTTTTTTGATATATTGTTTCAGTAATTTGACGGTTTGATAGAATATCCGTCTTCACATTTGTGTTTATTCTCATTTTATGGTATTACAGATATACCGTCTAGTGATTTTTCAGTTCATCAAATTTTGGTTCTTCAAAAGTCTGGTGTGATCATTTCTGATTATGGGACATTTCGTTTTTGATGAAAATTGGTTATTGTAATGTTTTGGTTTTACAACGTTTTTTTCAATTTCTTTTCCAATTATTATTTCCTATCTAGTTCGATTCTCCATAAAATCGATACTGAACTTTGTTGGTTCGATAATTTTAAATCATAGTCTATTTCAGATCTATATTTTAACGTTTTTATAGATTATCTATAATCATCCCACCTTGATTGTTAATATTCTATTCGTAAGTAAATATTGATTATAAAATAAAGAATGAAAACTGCCAAGATTCATTCAGTACTACTTGTCTACTTAGAATTTGACATCGGCCAATGAGTAGTAGACTATCAAAATATATAACGTTTTTATCTTAGAAATACTAGTAGTAGTTGTAGATATTATTTATGGGAAGGCTGTTGTTACAGCCAAGCAAGTAGGCCCCTGTTGTGTTTGCGGTACACAAATAACCAGTACGTTCTCAGAAGTACAACTTTATTTAGTAATGAAGTAACGTACAAAATGTGGTCAATCAACTATTTGACAACTGTCATGTATATTATTTTGTAACTACTAAGTGTTCACCAAATTATCATGATCAGGACTTCTGTTGAATTTTCTACGATTATGGATGAAATATAGTCTCCCAAATAATTTGGACAACGTTTACTCCTTTGAGGTCGTGATGAATTCGTACACATATTTCTCATAAGTTTTCGTCTTCGGGCTCATCTGGATGTTCGGAATTTTTGATCAGTTGTTTTCAGGCGATAAGATTGGACCTAGAGACGTGTCCACAATGGCTGGACACCATTTATCTCCGATGCCATAATTCCTAGCGAATACAGGGCTACCTTCTTGATATACCTTAGGAATGCAGTTAGCATCCAATTTGTTCTCTTGTTTCGTTGACATTTCTTGGAGATGAACAGTATCTAGCATGGTGTGAAGTTATCTTGACATTAGTAATTCTGCAGGACTTTGACCTGTCGTAGAGTTTGGAGTTATATGTTGTTGCAATACAAATCTCACAAACTTCGTTCTCATGTCTCCAACAGATAACTTCTTTAGTGCTTCCTTGTTAGTCTGTACCATGCGTTCTACCTGGCCGTTGGACGCAGGATGATACGGTGCTACTCTTGCATGTCTAATAAGATTGTTTGAAGAAATTATTGGAACTCCAGCGATGTAAATGATGTTGCATTGTCAGACACTACTACTTGGGTTGAAAATAGTTTTCTCAATACCGCAATTGCTGCATGTGATGCAGTAAATTGCACGATGCGAACTTCCAACCATCCAACTTATTGTAAATAAGCGTCGATGAATGGTTCTTCTGGTACTGTTTCCAACATACAAACTTCCAGAACTGGAGGAGCTTCAGTTTCATCGCATTCAAGCGGTAATCGACTCAGTGCGTCGCATGCGGAATAGAACTTCCGGAAACATAGACAAGCTTGTTATCATAACTATTCATTATGAGTTTCCAGCGAAGCATTCGAAGTGAAATAACTTCCGGAACGGGTTTATTCTCCCCTAGTATACCCAAAAGTGGTTTGTGGTCGGTATGTATTTCCACAAACCAGCCATAAATGTAATCATGAAATTTCCTTAGGGCAATGATGATAGTGAGAGCTTCTCTGTCCAGTCGAGCAAAGTTTCTCTCTGATTTCGACATTGTTCGACTGTGAAATGCTATTGGTTTCTCTTCACCATTTGATTCTACGTGACTCAACAAAACTCCCACGCCATAGGGACTGGCGTAACAGCTGAGATGAGTGGTTTCTTTTCATCGTAGTGTGCCAGTGCAATGTCAGTTGAGAGAATCTGTTTCAGTTGTAAAAAATAATTTTCTTGTTGCGTCGTCCATTTCCATGGTACATTTTGATGGAGAGGTTCCGTCAATATTGCTTTATCTTTCAAGAATAGATGATAAAAATTGAGCATGCCCAAAAATGCTTGTAGTTCATGTTTACAGGTCGGTGCAGGAGCCTCATTATAGCTCGTACCTTGTCTTTTGTGGGCTGGATTCCTTCAGGCGTAATCCAAAAAGCAAGAAATTTAGTTCTTTTACAAACAATATACATTTATCTTTTCTCAAGCGGAGACCATCTTGGCGAAACCGTTCCAAAATGTCATGCAGTCGCTGCTTCAATTCTTCCGACCACCAATATATCATCAAAATATGGTAAAACTCCAGAGATTCCTTGTAGGCGAGTATCCATGAAACGTTGAAAAATCTGGGGTGCCACGGATACTCCAAATTGTAATTGATTCACCCGGTATGCTCCCTTGTGAGTTATTATAGTCTGGGCCTCAGCACTGGCTCTATCAACTGATAGTTGCTGATATGCCTGTTTTAGATCTGATCGTGCGAACAATCTTCCACCAGCAAGTGTACCTAATATTTCTTGGATAGATGGAATCGGATAGACATTTTTTATCAGAGCGAATTCTTCCAGAATCTGATCCGATTCAGTTCTAAGGTCTGATTCGACAGAATTTACTAAAATCCCTGTCAGCGAAATATTCAGTGGAACAAACCAATTTCTACCTAACAAATTGGCGGTATTGTTTTTTGCAATCACTAATGGTGAATACTTCGGAAGTTTACCAAATACCACAGGAACTTCACACATTCCCAGCGTTTCTACTTCATTCGATGATCAAGTAATATAAAATTGTTTTTCTTCAATACTGTTTTATGTTCATTTCGACTAAATGATTGTTGATGGTCACTGCTACTCGGAATTCAGATGATTTTTTCGAGACACTGTAGACAACCTCGTATATGGAATCATCTTTCTCATGAGATGACATTTGTTTATTGTCATCTTCTGAACTTGAAGACACCTTCCTAGCAGGCTCTTATGAATCCTTCGTTCTCCGACTTCATCCCACTTGCCTTGAGGAATGAAAATGTCAACACGGTCTTCAATGTTCTTTGGCTTATCCCTGTGTACCTGCAGGAGTCACTTTACATAGCTTCGATATGAGCTATTTGCTGTCGAATGCAAGACCAAGTTCATCGGCTGCACGGGCTGCTGCCTTGAGAAGAAATGTTCCGTTTCCTACTTTTTCATGGTCGTAGACTTAGCCGAAAAAGGAATGTGAACTATTGATGACTCTAGAGGGACTCCATCCAGTATCAGTCTGATATGCAGACAGTCCAAACTCAAAAGTCTACGTCCTCCCCGCTATCTGGGGAAGTGAAACGGACGATTTAGGATGCAACCTCCTAGGAAGATGCATCATTTTGCTAGTTTTTACGTCGAGTTGTCGCATATCCTCCTGAGTTCATTTAACATTATGATTGATAATCCTATTTGACTGCAATCCTTCCGAAGTCACAATGATGAGCAAATTCTAAGCATAAATAAAAAGCAGTGCCTCAACCAAGAAGTTATTACAGTTAATGACTTTGTTTATCCAAGCGAAACCAATTCATATAACAGTGGAATAGACCACTAAATATAAACGTCACAAGATAATTTCTTGTAATTGATTTCTTTCTAATGATGAGTTAATTTCGAAATGAATGCTATTATTCAACGCAACTTTTGTATGATAGGTAAAATGTGGGATGTGAATGGTTATTCAGTCGAACTGTATTCGGAAAGGTATATTGTGATGGAAATGTTGTATTTTGCTAAGCAACTGTAATAATAATAATACTCCATCATAAACACTCTCGTATTGACCGTCAGGTAGAGACAGATTTAGGTGCCCTATTTTCGCATAGAAGCCTCGAGTAGGGATCGATTGGTGGTAAAATGGAATGAAATTTAATAGTGGCCCCCGATGATAACATATCGAAAATTCGATTTTTCAAATCAGAAAAAAATCTACTTATCTATTCGCACCACTCAAGCCATTGTATTTTTTGGTCTGGTGACAATGTTAGTTTTCATACTTTCGATGGGCGTGTGTAAAAAATTAGTCACAATCTCCATTTTACTTTACAAGATTACGCCCTTATTTCAACCCTTCAGCCTAGTGTATCACTCAAGCCTTTGGTATTTTGAAGTCAGGTTCTATCAATCAATAATTTAGACAACACGGCTTGCGCGAAATAATGGGCAACATACTATTTTTTATTTCCTGATATGTTATCCCCAGGGGCCACTCGTAAATTACACTCTATTTTACTCAATATCAACATACTTTTCATTCCTATTGGAGGCTTGTATGCAAAAATGGGGCACCTGAATCTGTCACTATCTGACGGTCTAATAGTGTACCCAGAGGCTTTTCTTGTGTAGATAATCATTATTTCTCATGACGAGTATATTCCAGCAAAATAACATCTTGGACACGATAATTTTTTTGTGGACGCCAATGATATCGACTTATAAAGATGTCTACTCATTAATTTATTATCTACTGTATTATTGACCGATAATTATAATTATAAACAACCGTAATATATCCTATGGTAAAACGTAAAACAACATGGAATTGATCATTTCACAGTTATTCATGAACATTGTTGAACGTTGAGTGAATGGCTAGACTGTTCATTGTCCCTAGAAATGGTATTCTAACATCAAAAATAGTTTGATGAATATTCGGAATAAAGGACATGAATCAAAACGAACGTTTTTTGATTCATCTTCATTATTGAAATTAGGGAGTCAAAAGGAGAATGTTGATCTGGTAAGACCATGAAGTATGACGAAAAACTTTGTTATGAAAAAACTTACTGTGAGAAGAGTAAAGTAAAGAAAAATACATAGAGTTTCAAGTGAAAATTAGCTAAAAGTAAAAGTAGCAGCTTTTTTACGTCTCTTCAGAAATATCCATTTTTTTCTTCTCTACAGCTGCTTGATTGACTGTAGTGAAATATTGTTATTTGATAACACTTAATTGAAAAAAAATTGTTTTTTCCAGTATTCTTGCTGTTATATTGGTTCGGATCTTCTATTTAAATAAAAAATTAATGACTTCTTTAGTGATGTTTTCTTTTTATATTTCCCTGACTATCTATCTTAGGAAGTAGATGCTTTTCATTCAATTTCGGTATGAATTTGAAAATTTCCTGATGTTAGCAAAATATTTGATATTTTTCAAAATGAAATCTTCCCTGTTGAAGCTCTGTATAGTTTTCAAATTTTGATTCATTAATCGGTTTGGCGAAGTATCTGTTTTTGGCTGATGAATTTATTTACGAAAATCGTCGAAAAGGTGTGAAATTTGCGGAATCGATAGACACAGCAAAATGTGTAAGTTACCGGCGTGTTTCCAATAGAAGTGAGACAACTGTAATATTTCAAAAGTGATTTTTTTCAGGAAGTAGTAGAATGAATGTTGTGATTATGGATCTGAAGTTATTTCCGATGTAATTAGCCGTCTACTATAATTTTGCGGAAAGTTCTGGGGTACTTTCATTGCTGGTTTATAGTGAGTATGACTTAGAATGATCTTCGACGTTACTTTTTACAGTCTAAGTGTATCTGTTGATTCCACAAAATTGAGAATTCAACGGACAAAATTATGCAGATTTCCCATGAGCAGTGAGACACACTGTATATTATGAGGACCTACTCAACAGTAATCTAGTGGTTTTGGAATATTTTATTAACAATACATAATAATCGATATTCCAAAAAATATACGATAACTAATAAAATAAGATTTTATTACAGATTTTAGATTATTTTCAGGTGCTGATTGGAGTAATCTCAGATAATATAAGATTTTCATCTATATCAATGAGAATTCGGCATTCTGTCTAGGAGTAGTATGAAACTGCAAACGAGATAAAGACAATTCAGGAATCTTTCTTTCTTGTTTTTGCCTAGTTGTACCCTCACGGTTACGAGCAATCTTCAAAAGTCCTCGGGGATAATAGCCTGCTGTTCCCACACAGGCTATGCCATTTTATACACTCTACGAGTGTTTATGAGGGGATATTAGTATTATTTTGAAAATGTAAAACGAACATTTGAAAAATCTTTTTCTGGTCTACCAGCAGCTTTCCAAAAGGTAACCCTCAGAAGATTGAATTATTTTAAAACCTCGAGAATATTTGAAATATCGTAATACTTTGAACTTATTTTTTGTGATCTCATGTGCATGAAAGGTTCCCGCACTTCTTTTATGGAAAATGGCCTTCGGTTAGTTTCCTTGAAAATTAAGTATGTTGTAGTATCCGATCACCTTATGAAAAGTGTCCATTGACTCAACACGATTCTATGACTAGTTTTCGAGATATGGGGTGTTGAAGTTTAAAGTGGCTATTTTTATTTAATTATTTTGTACGCCACCTTTTTTTCTGACAGAAATCATTCATTCAATCCCAAACAGTATTCTGATGCTTGAATGAGACCTATTTTTCATTTATCTACAGGGTAATCTTCAAAGTAAAATAAGACTGATCGATTACCAATAATTTCTTGGCCATCGATATTTTTCAGTGAAACATATATCAGAATATGATGAACTGACCTTCATCGAAAGTAATTCACGACTTGTAATCTCATACTGGGCGATTGAAAAATGTTGACCATAAATGGTTCAGTATTTTTGAGTCATACTGTATATTTCGAAGTGGATATGATTTCTATAGAGAAGCAATTTTGGATGTATATCAATTCGGAAAAATCCACCAAGTGATTCGTAACGAATAAGCAACATAAAATTTCAAAATATGGATTTTAATTAAAATCACCCTAGGTTTTAAAATTTCGTCGGTTATATTCTTTGATTCTACATCAGTTTATCTAGTGATGATATTCCAATCGACATCATCAATATTATTCACTTTCAATGGCTACTTTTTGAATTATCAGCCTCCAAAGTTACCACGTACATGGGTTGTGACAAGAATACATTCCAGAAGAAACTCGACTAAACAAAATTATTGCAACAAATTCAGCAAAACAATTAAAATATCGAGAAAAATGTGCAATGTGTACATGTTCCACAATTTGAAATTTATTGAGGTGGTATTAGTATTGATAGTAAGCAGAAGGGCAAAATTCCATCTTCTACCCACTAGCAAGTGTCAATTTCAGTGGGACATCCATGTGCTTATTTGCTACTTGTATTGAATTATTGTTACCTATAAGTCATATGCAACCATCTGCAAATAAACAATATTCTAATCTTTCCTTTTCTATTATACAAAGGGACCAAAAAATATCTTCTTTCTTGACTAATCAGTGGTCGACTATTTCAGGTACTTACATGAACAAAATTTTCTGGCGGAATTCGATTTTCAGCATCAACAAGACAATCTAACAGTGTCGTTGATGAATATCGAATATTTCGTTCATTCCTTGCATATCCAAGAAACCACAAAACACTGGCTACATGGGCCAAGTGCCTAACGTTCTTGATCCGGACTTACAAGTACAGTAATACCCACTTACTGCAGGTTCTTCGTTATCTCCTTCATCGTTAAACACTCTTCACAAGTTTCATTCCTAAATCTTGAATGAATTCTGAACAGTAAAAAATTGGGTTCTTCATTCTATTTATCAAATTCCAATATATTCAATTCTTCCCTCTGTAGCTTATCTTGAATATATGCCGCTGATAAAAGAACATGATAAATTTCTGTCAGTTATTTCAATTGTTGTAAACTCAAAGGAAATTAGTCTCAGTGGTAACATACTCCAAAGTGTTTTATAATGTGGATATGAATACAACTTCTAATACCAATTTCCAACTAACAGGTTCCATCATTAAATGATCTACAAATGTGAGGCACAACGACATGCAGGTTCTGAGTTGTACAAGCAACTTCATCTGTCAAATTTTCCACAAACATCATCTCATAGTTGGGCTGCAAACCACTGAAAGTACTGAGGAACACTCTTTACGGCGTAGAACTTCGAGCATGATGTACTGTAGCCTTTGAAACAAAAATCCTCGTCCAATGTAACTGTTAGTATGGAACCATCCAGTCGACTGGAAATGCTTCCATAGATATTGCTGGGCGGAGGATAGACGTTTTTCGGCATATTAGATTTTTTATTTTTGAATTGTAATTAGCTGACGCAGGCAGGCCGTAGCCCAGAGCAATTTGAACTGAAGCGGAAGTAAAAAAAAGTCGAGGTCAAGAGATCTGACTCATAGTTTCACTGCTCTTTCTATATCTTACGGAACAGTCGCATGATACGATTACTAATACCCAACTAATAAAAACACCAGATCTGTTTCCTTCTGTAGTTGTTATATTCCAGTACACCTATGTACTGAGATAATACTAATTCAAACATATAATGTTCGCCTATGGTTTGTGATGACCTCGTAAACATAACCTAGCCTAGAGCCATTTACTCACCCATGCCATGCCATAGTACGATGGGAGTTACGGAATCATTAGCACAGGAAACAAAACAAAGAAAGCTCGAAAACAGAACGATATAGCTAGTTGGCGTCATTTTGATCTTCTGATTGAAACTAATAAAAACTCATTATCGGTTATAAACGCGGTTGAAGTATTTACCTTCGTTGCGCAGTCTCAGAGCGAGAAACAAGAAGTATATGAAGAGCAATTCTCGATGCCATAGTCGGGTAACGGGTGGCAGTAGGATATTATTGTGGGACGATTTAAATTAGACTGCATAAGGATCACAACGGCAAAACTTACAGAACATGAGAAATTTGGGTTGTATTGCGTCAATCAAAATGCCCTAGACAAAAATGAAATGATTCTCTCAGCTAATGGGGAATAACTAAAATTCTGATATTTTGTTTTGATAAATTACTTGCTTCAATTATAAATGTCACAGAAAGGATTAGTCTGCGAATTTTTTTTCATGAACTTCAATTTAACATTTGACCTTTCGTATTCTGCAATTGCCTCCAGCTTAATTTATCCTAATGAGAGCCGATAAACACTTGAAAGCACTTGTAATAGTGCCCTCATTGAGGAACGTTGCAAACATGTCTGTAAGATATGGTTCAGTGGACATTTCAGATCAGTTAATTTTCTATCAGATTTTAGCAACTTTTAGGACATGTGTGTAAAACTGGGTATTCCAACATCGTAGACTTTTTTCGGTGAATATATTTGATACTTGTCAGCACATTTTATCTGAAACTTCTAAAGTATGTGCTAACAAGGAGTGCTTTTTGCTTTTGCTCAAGGGTGGCGCTGCGACTGACTGATTGTAAATCGCGGCTTCATTCGTAAGGAAACGCTATCAAATGAGATATTTTTATTTGTTGGTTTGGGATAAAATAACTATAATTTTGTTCGACATACCCTAGCACTGATGAGAGGCAAGAACAGACAGTTCGGTTTCAGACACGGACACAACATAACTTCAGATAACCCATAGTAGAAGCAGCAGTACAGGGCTGGAACCGCACCACACCACGGGGATAGATCCCTTGGACGTTTCAAAAGTGTTCGACAGAGTCTGGCACGAGGAACTGATAGCGAAACTAATAGAAGTAGGCTACCAAATACCCATAGTTGAGCTCATCAACCCCTCCTTGGGAAACCAGATATATCGATCGAAAACGAACTTACGGCCCTAAGAAGGACAGAGGCTGGAGTTCCACAAGGTGTGCTGTTATCACCACACCTCTTCTCAATATTCACCGCTAACACTCTAAGCGGATGGCACGGTCATTATTTATTTATTCTCAAACAGATGTGAACCTTTCAACATGAGAAAACTATTTCTAGATCTATCATTGATTACAGTCTAAGTTGAGTATAAGAGACGTTCACTCTCGAAATAACCTCGGAATTACTAGTACATAAAATTAATCTAATATATATGATTTCAAGTCAAGATAAAATTATTTAGCGGGAGAACAGAGCTGAGTTTTGACAATATAAGGAATAGCATGGGCCCAAATTGGATCCCTGGGGTACTCCGGAGTTGGCATGAATCTTTCCCGAACAGTTACCTTCATATTTCACCCTGAAGTACCAATTGTTTAAGTACGAGGCCATGAATTTTGAAATTTGTAAATTAGCGCCACACTTGTGAAATTCTTCTGAAATTATGTCATATTTTACCTTATCAATTGCCTTCCGAAAACTTTTATAGATCACATCGACCTGTTTGTTGTTGTCCAAATGACTGAGAACGTGATGAGAGAATGTCAGAAGATTAGTCGTTGTGGATTTTTTTCGAAGAAACCCATGGTATTCATCGGAAATGTTATGCCCAACACCATCCCACACCTTCGCATAAATAATTTGCTCCAACAGTTTTTCAACGGCAGGAAGTACTGTGATGGATCTATAATAGTTCTCAATCCCGAGACACCGCACATAAGAGGGATCACAGCCAATTTACAGCGACAAGTAACCGAACTTGAGTAGTGATTTGAATGGTGGAAAATTGGTATGAATGCAACGAGCACGTCATCATGAACGGCCGACAAATTTCCTGGGTAGTAACAGCCCTGTACCTAGGGGTGAACTTGAACAAAAAACTCACTTTTCAAAGACACATCACAGTTTTGGCTTGGCTAAATCGGCAAGGCAGGAGTTAGGTCAAATCATAGGACGAAGTAGCGGAATAGCACTTGAGCTATAGCTACTTCCATCAGGATCATCATACTATACGAGTCAACCACATGGGGGTCAATGCACTTTCACGTGTAGATACAAGATATACACCTTTTTCAACGTCTGCCTAAGAATAGCAACAGACGCACCATGATACATGCCAAATAGATTCATACAACGAGACCATAGATTCACAGCCCGACTACATAGACAAACTGTCACGCACGTAGGCGGAGACTGTTCTCGGATGAGTAAAAACTCACGTGAATACAATAATGACTGCCTACGGACTTACTCGAGGGAGATGACAGAGATAGAGACAAATACAGATGACCAGTCAACCAAACAAGGTCCTCAACTAGTTTTGGGGGGCACCATTGCTATAAAAATAAACTCATGTCAGATATAAGGGAGCTTCATGCATGTAATGGCTGAGCACTCCATATCATGATTAGATTTCGAATTGGGGAAGAGCATCCAGACATTTCCAATGCTTGGTAGATCCTCTTCACATCTTCGTCTTATATCTGTTAATGGGTCGATTATCACAAGATGTAACTCTAGTGTTTTTAGACATGAACGGTGCTTTTGACAATATAATAGAGAGCGACTTATGTGCATTACTAGCGCCCAGATGACCAGCTTTGTCGATGGTGAGCTGGGTTGTCGTCACTCACAAGTAGCAGTAATTGTGGTGAAAGAAATATGCCCTCAGGTGAGCTACAAATACCCTTTACTTATACAGTGCCTTAACCAATTGTTCTATCGTCAGCGATTTATATTAGAATTGGATTGTGCCTTTCAACAAGTTTAGTGGTCTGTTCATTAGGAGTTTTGGATTCATTTCTGTTTCCCGCTTGATCTTCACGCTGTGTAGTCATGGAAGAACTCTTAGGAAAACTCACCGATGAGAATTTTGATACGAACAAATCAATAGGCGATTAATCAAAGTCATCTATGTCTTGGCCTCTTGGTGTTTCTGGAATGATTAAATAGTAGCCTATTGCTGGTATAAATACAGGAATCTCGAGCAGATATGGCAGTAGGTTATAGTCAGTTAACATTGAATGCAGAAGCACAGAGAAAAAACAGAGTCACGTACAGATGGGCCGTGGTGGCGTGTGGGTTAAGTACACGCTCCATTATCCAATCTTCCGTAGCAGTATTTTGAATCTCAGCACAGTCACCGGTCTCGTGCTTGGCATCATACGTTTAAAAAGTTAAGGGCTACGTCTTTTCTAGCTCGCACAAGTCTTTGAGTTCTGAGGTTTGCTCGTAGGGGTGCAACCGGTTGACGGATATAATATTTCAACAATTTTTTTTCAACAATATAAATTATAGTCATAGTGTGGATAAAAATTGAATACTTGTTCAAATAAACTAGTGTTTTATAGTAAGCGCATTTTTACTACCTAACTGTAATGTTATGGCCCAAAACAATCTCAGTGACATTGCAGTATTTTTTGTCACAGCGAAGTACACTTAACGATAAGGTTCAATTTCTTGTGCTATGGGAGAGTGCAACAGGGTGGGAGACGTCGCATGTAAATAGGGTTGTGCAAGAATCGGTAACAATTCCACACCAATTGAGCAGGGTTATTAGTACACGGCAAACGTAAGACCAAAGATCCATGTTCTAAATGCATTTTGGAGCGATACTGCCGACTTCAGTATGACTCTGTAGCTGGTCTCTGTGAGTCGAGGGAGGTATTACTTTTAGACTGCGATTGCATTGAAAATACTAATAGGACATAAAAATTAGACAGGTATCTATGGTTTCTTCCACTTGCTATGAATGTGAATAGGACGAAAACATTTCATAATTCACCTTCTTGAACGTATGAGACGTATGATTTGAACGATAGCTTTTCCCAGTGACATTCTCTTGAAAAAGCTACTGTGTTAGCGAAACATGTGAATTTAAAATAGGTTTTGTGGAGATCAAATCATTCCTACCACATTATTCAATAATTTATTTATTTTTCCACCTTTACTAGTTTGTTTTGCATGGCGATCTTTCTTTTTCTAGGTATTCATCCTGTGCTTCAGATTTTCAATCTGTCTCCACCAGTGGTTTTTGAATTTTTTTGCACAAAAGCTAAATTATGTAGTCCTAATGACATATTTTATCTCTCGTGGAATGTTTAGTTTCAATTGTCGCTAATGTTCCTATTGCAGTTGTACTGGTTTAGATATTAATACTCAATTGATTTCAAGAATCCATTACCTAAGTATTTGAAATGATTAGAATTGTTGAAAATTAATGTACGTATTTTTGACTTTTCAAAATAGTATCAAGAGATATCAAACTGAAATTACAGTAGCAACCTCATTAACGTGTATATTTTGAAGCGAACCACAGAATCGAAAGAGTAGAGTAATGATATGGGTAACAAATAAACGGAATATGTTATGAAAGCAACGATTGTATGTGATGGAGAGCTTAAAAATAAAATTCAGAAAATGTATTTAAAAAACAGTTATGTAATTATAACAAATCAATCGATTGTTGTATGAAAACACCTCAATATTATTTTCATTTGATAAGAAGAGTGTGAATGAAGTTATAAATAAAATAATAGTGTGATTTCAGTACGGGATTCAAAGAGAATATATCTTTTTAGTTGCTTTTGTGAAACCATTTATGTTTTTGAAGTTTTTTAATCTGTCCGGTAGATTGTTATATAGTTTCAAACTTTGATCTGTGTTTTTTTTGTCCAATACTTTGATCCATGTAAAGTAATTTAATTTTTATATTCTCTACTCATTGTTTAATATCAACGATATATTTTAGGCAACGCTTACTTTTTTCATGTAACTTTATGCTTCTGTAGAGAAAAAAAGTTGTATAGGTTCCAATATTTCATTTTGTTAAAGATAAAGATAATCTGACGGATGGATTGAATTTTTGATATAAAATGTTTGCCGCGGTTGGTATTAGGAATGAATCATCTAATAACATGTTAAATAATGTTGGTCCCAAAATAATTCTCTGCGAAAAACCATATTCAATTTTTTTGAAGTTGCTTTTCCAGCCCTCAATTTCAACGCATTGATGTTCATCTTCTAAACAGCTACTGAACATTTTCAATGCGGTTCCCCTTTATAATTATTATTCGAAGGCCAAAATGTTATGCGCATAACCATTCTGCTTCCCGCTGTCAGGTCGATCTCATGATTATTCCGGATCTTCTGATGAACTCCTTAAGAATTGTTACGAGGTTTTTTGGTGAGACGATTTCTTTTGCACTACAATATCTGAAAATGTCCATCCTCATGAATGTCAGTATTTCGCATTCAAACAGAACCTTGATAGACGGTCAGTTGTCCCCATATTTATAATTTTTCTCAATGTCTCCGACTGAGATTCCACTGGCTGATTCTGGTCCAATAAGAGTTGTTACTGCCCCCGGTCTTGCTAGGATATCTAAGTACGCTCTCATTCCTTTGGATGCACTCGTGATCTGATACCCAGAAAAGTTTTACCCTGTGCTGTGTATTGTGGAATTTGGGTGATAAAAGTAGAAGTTGAGATATGGCACTTTCAGTCAGCCGAGCGTGGAATTTAAAAACGTACAGAGACCGCTCATAGACCGGTTTGGAGGGAAGAAAAAGCGCGAAACTACACGCGCCACAACACCGCCATGATTACACCTTACAAACACCACATCAACAGACCTATATAAGACCTTGTATCATCTGAAATTCAGCCCTATGCTGTATCACTTCCGTTAAAAATAACGTCATTTCGCCATTTCCGTTGTTTTGCTATTACCAAGCAATAGCAAAATAAGGTAAATGGCGAATAACGGTGACGTTATTTTTAACGGATGTGATGTAGCATAGGGCTGATTGTCAGTATTTACCTGAAAATGATTGCGAATACAAGCAATTGGAACATTGTGAAAAAGTGGAAGAACTCAATCATCTTTCAAACCATTAAGACGATGGACATCCAGAACCTGAGTAATCAGGATTTTCCTTGTTGATAGGCAAGTTGGTACTCCAAGAAGATTGGAGAGTCTGTATCACTATCTCGGATATTCCTATCAACAAGTTTTTCAATCTTTTTGAGGTAAACGATTGATCTGAATGCTTTGGCCTGGGCATATGATGGTTGGATTGCACCTTCGCCAGGTGTTGAGTATGTACCTATGAGCCAGGTTAGCTGTGAACAGCCTGACTAGGTAAGCAATCAGTAGGTCTGCTCCCTGATGAAATAGTACAGGTACGATTCTTACTGACTCTGCTGATTTGAATGGACTAAAGATTTCTATAGCCCACTCTACCTTCCTGTAGGAGATGACCTTTTCCGCCATGTCCCAGGTTTCTTTTGTGAGGTAGGAAAGTGGGTATCAAGGAGTATCTCTAGAGATAATTTTTCCCATTTGGTAAAGGATCCGTCTGCTCACATTAACGTCCCAACCGGGTTCACTGGATCTTTTGACATGATCTTGTTCAGTCGTAAGCATTTAGCCGTGCTTTCGACTTCTTTGCAGACATTTTTCCGTGCCTTCCTTTTCTCTGTTTGTATGAATCTTTTGTAAATAGAGAGGGCTTCATCATATTTGCCCTACTGTTTTGTTCTGTAGACCTCATTGAAAAGAGATCTGGTCCAGAATTGGACCGTGCTGTTCTGTCTCTATTTTATAAGAGGACAGCTTTTCTAAAATGAGGAGATTATCGCATCCTGAAGACAGATTGCCGCCTCCTTATTTCCTCCACCCTCTCCTTTGGAGAATTTCTCAGACTCAAGACTAGCAGTTCCTCATAGCCAATATTTTCTAGTGATTGCAATAGGAGTGGTTGACTAACGGGGTCAAAATATTTAGACAAATCTATGAAGACAAGATACCTGGTCGGAATCCATCAGATAATGAAGATTTCCTAACATTTGATATCAGTCAATAATCTACTAGTTTGTCTGTATCGCCCATTTCGAATTTTGGAAGACTTATTGATGCTTTAAGTTGTGGTGGGAATATCCATTCAGCTAGAAACCCATTTTTTAGGTGAATTAAGGGTTCTCGAATATTTAGTGGAACATGCTTCATGAGTATAGCTTTAATTCCATCCATTTTAACTGTTTTCCTTTGTTTCAATAATTCTATTAGTATAGGTACTCTTAATTCTGTCGGATTTGTAGAAAATAGAAACATTGACCCCTGAGAATTTGTAATTTCTTTCGGGATATAATAAAAAGAATTTTTCACAATTTCATCTGTTAGTTTTTTTCCAAGATATATTTAGTAGTCGTAAAAAGCTTCAACAATTTCATAATCTACTTTGGTCTTGCCCAGAATATTTTTGTAGCGTGTATATTTTCGGAGACAACAAGAGAACAAGAGAATCAAATGAATAAAATGGGATTATTGTTGGTTGATTGTAGATTGTAAGGAGGTCGTACAGGCTGTGCAGCCTCACAAGCACTTCGACCTATAATTTCTTTTGATCTAATCGAGGCCCGGGATTCCGAGACTTCTTGCGAAGTTTATCAGTTTCCTGGGAGCTAAGTTCCTGATGTCAGAGGGCGTTAAGAAGGCCCCTTCCAAGAACTCAAGCCACTTGCAGAAAAGCGCTGGGCATTCGCACAGCAAATGTTTTGCAGTTTCCGCAAAGTTATCGCATTAGCGGCAACTATCACTCTCTATTTCACCCATCTTTTTGAGGTGGTACCCCAGAGGACAGTGTCCAGTGAGAAGTCCCGTTACCATCTTCAAGTCTTTCTTATCCAACTCGAGAAGCTGTTTAGCTTTCTTTGGCGATAGACACACTAGTCTTTTTGCTTGTTTTTGTCCTGGCACTTTATTCCAGTGAGATTTCAATTCATCGGATTCCCAGCGTCGGAACTCTTCCTTTAAGTGGCTCTAGAGAGTCCACAGAAGGGTTCTGGGCCGGGGCATTGTGTGTTTGCCCCTTCTTTGGCAAGGCAATCTGTTTCTTCGTTTCCTTCAATTCCTCTGTGACCTGCCAGTTGTCTTAGAGATTGTTTACAGTCCCAAGTTAACTAAGACTCACAGGTGTATGACCTCAGAGTTTTAAGTGCTGCTTGGCTTTCTGACAGTATATACATTTCTGCCCTTCGATTGCCTCTTTCAAGGCATTCCTGGATACATAATTATATAGCATGTACTTCTGCTTGGAAGATGGTTGGGGTGTTACCAAGAGATTTTGAGAGCCTAAAATTTTGTCCTGAAACGCCCACTCCAACCCTTTCGTCCATCTCAGATCCATCTGTGTACCACACTGATGCATCCCTTCCCAGTTGAGGTCCGTTCCCTGTGCAAGTTTGGTGGCAGATCTTCTGCTTTCAAGTTTTTTATCTGGCTCAGTCTAAAGGCACTTTCTTTCATTACACATAGGTGCAATAGCGTTAGCATTGCCTTTAAGGCTGCAGTAGGGCACGTAAATATTGCCCCTGTGTTTCCCAGACTGGCTAGCCACTGCACTTTCTGCAGCTTGACTTGTGCCGAAATTTGTTTAATTTTTGGCCTCCATACCAGTGAGGCGTAGGTGACCATGGGTTTGATGATTGTTTGGTATGACCAATAAATCATTCAGACCCCATGTCTTACCAAAAACTTTGCGGCATGTCCAGCTTGCCGCTATAGCTTTGGAAAGAATGTGGTTGATTTGGCTGTTCCAAGTCAGTTTTTTACCCCCCAAATATTTCACCTCTTTGGTTCTTCTCAGTAACATTTGTCACATTGTTATAGATTATTCGGTCTAAAGGGCCTGAAATGAAAAATGAGATTGTAATGTGAATAACAAGTCACTCCACAATGCGATGCTGAAACACATTGATGCGCGACCTGATTCAAAAATAACTTTATGTCACATTTAGACCATCGTGAGTAAAATTTGACATCACATTGTGATACTTTTGTCGGTCGAGAGGGTCCGCAATATTAGTAACAATTCACTTCACTCATGTCCTTTGAAACTTGAATGTTAGGCACTCTACTGTCTTTGAGGCCATTTTGTGTTAACTGGGTCGAAACAGATAGTCAGTTGGAATAAATCAAAATATGATATCAACTGAATTTTATTCAAGTTTTTATAAAACATTTTGAACTCCTCACAATAATATAATACTGATAATTTTATAGATTGGATGGAGTTCAAGATCGAAGACACTAACAGAAAACTATTATTCTCTACAGTAGGAGAATTAGTACATTAACAGTCAAAGAGCATAATACAAGAATACAGCCTCATATTTTTATTTACAGTTAAGTATGACCTGGAAGACATTACTAGATTTTCATATAAACAGCATATCATTATGGCTGCTGATTGATAATTTTTCTGCAACATTAGTATTTTGCTGTCAATCGAAGAATGAATAATCTATCACATAGGCACCATCAATTACATTTGTCTAACGTAGAATCGATAAGAAATATTTCAAAGTCTTATGTCAAAATTACTCGATGAACTCGAATATATATCCTGAAAAAATATGTGTAGTTGAATGTTCCTGTGAGATTCAATAACTAACTAAGAGACCATGCGTTTAGGTCTGTCGATATGGCCCTTCAAGTATGAATTATCTGAAGATGTTTGAAGTCAAGCTTTACTATCTTTATTGTTTCTCACCACAACCACCCACTACAAATATTGAAGAGACAGTACTGTCATAGTATTCAGAAGTACCTACTGTTTTGAGTCAGGATAGTATATATTTGTTCAGTACTCATATAATATTCGAGAAGGCATTAAATCATTGTCGTTTGATTCGAGAACTTTCTATGCATTTTTTGTATGAGTATAATTAAATGATTATGATGATTTCAGTCACAGTTTTTTTTCACAATCGCCTCCCATCTCTATATATGATATAAACGGGTGTCTAGCTAATATCCAATGATATTTTTTATTGTCATTCATGAAATTTGTACTCAAAACATTATGTTTCCATAAAACAATTCTTTTATATTCGTTTCATTGTCATCAAACTAATACACTTAATTTCTTTGCGATAAACATTTTTTTCGTTTGTTCTTCATTGAAAAATAGATCAGTACTTCCGAATGCTCTCTATAACAGTTGACGAAAAACTCATTTTGAATATAGTAGATTTTGATAGCTAATTCATCATTATTCTCATACATAAGAGCGTATGATATTTATTTGACAGACATACATTGCCAAAAACATGAAAATCGATTCAGTCAGTATCAAATACTCATTTACTAAAATAGACCCCATTCTAAAATGTCCAATTCAAAGATTCAACTTGATTTTGATATTGGGATATATTTTTAGTATACTTCTTTGAAAACACCTCATTCCAATCAGTTTCAGTAGTAATGTAAGATAGGCTTTTTCGGACTATCGCATCGAGACAATTTTCCCGATCTCTGATTTTCACCATGTGCTGAATAAAATACCGAATAAATGGCTTTAAAATAGAAATATAGAGTAAAGAAAACTAAATCTAGGATAATATGTCATCTAAAATTCATGTACCTATTTTGTATTTTAATTTGTAAAATAAAACAACTTTATCATTTTGACAAAATCAAAACATTTACGAAGAGTCTGATTGAATAACTTACAGTTTCACAAAATTAAATTCCGAAAGAAGAGTCTGTGCACTAATTTGAATTGCATAGTAAACATAACCATTAATAATAACAATTCAAACTAAGGACATGGTTAGTTGAAGGGAGCTGTTATTATTCTAATAGTTATCAAATTTACCATATTCTGAGGGCCGATTGCATAAATATTTCTGTTTTTTAGGTAATATTTTGTTTTCATGTTTTCGTTTCCAAAGAAGTATAATGAAAAATATCGTTCATTAACTACTCGTCCAGAAAAATATTTTTCCATGCCTGTGTTTGGTTTTCTGCACGAGAATTTGTCACATGCGCGTGGAAAAATCTTCATTTTCAGATATCATGAAATTTACTATTACAGTTATCATCAGATGACTTGATGGCATTTCTTTGTCACAACCAATAATAAAACAAAATTAGGATAAGTAATATGGGCATTCGACTCTCAAACTCTTGTTTTTTTTATTTTTTTTTGCCAAGACAAAACTATCACAGTAAGCTTTTGAAGACTTATACTCATTTGGTATGGGATTGGTGAACCAGTCAGTACCCACCATAAAGGAGTGGACAAGTGACAATTCAATTTTTTTCCGTTGTCGTATGAAAACTTTTTTCAAATTATCTCGGTTTTGTGTGAGTAGAAATAGGAATTACTTATGTTCGAAATATTCATAAACGTTGATATTTTGAAATAGGTTTTTTTGTATTGAAAACTGTGATTATAACAGTTGTGATGAATACATTCATTTTCCTGAGGTTATTACTTGTGTCTCTAATGTGTAGAAATTTTTTTGGTGTTGAAGCTAGTTTTCAATGTTTCCTCACTACTGAAACCATATTGTTTATGATGTAATGTTATTCAAAACTGAATGAGGATCTCTTACTCTTCCAAAATAGAAATTAGTGAAAGTTATGTCAAACGTTGGCATCATTTCTTGGACAAAGAGTGCAAAAATTTGATATCCAAAAAGTGGGCAAACCAAAAGTTAGATGAGAAAGCTGCGGTGGAAAATAACATCAAATTTCATACTCCTACAAAATACTGAAATAATATTAAGAATCTACCCTCCTGGGTGGAAATGGCCAACTTATCGAGTTCAAGGTCTATCCCTGCAATTAATTGCCTATAATGTCACAGATGACCCCGGCCATATACCAGGAAGATGACTCTTGTGCCTTTGGTTATGCTTCAGGTAAGTTTTGTTGGGTACACCTTTGGAGCATACGATCCGTAGTTTCTCTTCATCGGAAGGGGAAACCAGCTGATACACGTCCATGTAGCAAGTCGGTTTACCACTGAGTGAGGGACTGGTGTACAGGTGGATGAAGTGTCTTCTATCGATATGGTTTTTTCTAGTGAGGGCTCCTTGACTTATGGATTCCAGTTTTCTAGATCTGAAACATAAATTCAAACGATAAAAAAGTGATGACTGGACCCACAGAGCTAAAAGGTAGTTGTTAAAAACTTTTGTTTAAAATATAAAAAAACTGAATATATTAGTGCTGGGTTTCTATCGATTATTCTTACAAGCTGGACTAAACTTGTAAATAGTCGCGATTAGGGGATGAAAGTGAATAACATTTTCTTTGTTTTCACATTATGTGATTCTCTTACATTTTTCTCTATAAAATAACCACAATTGCACTATGTACATAACAGAGACAACAGACACGACACTAGCAAACATCAACTTGGACGATTACACGACTCAAAACCAGGGATCCATAAAATACTTAGGCCTGATACGATCGAAAAGACAGTACATAGCAAACTGGCTCTTCGTGGTGGCGGTAAGAGAATGGGAAGCAGATAGAGGAATCCTTCGAATCATCTACGAAAGAGCAGTGAAACCCTTGATATTGTATGCCTCACAAATATGGTGGCAAAGAGCCAAGGATACCAGGAACACAAGAAACCTGAGAGCTATGGAACGCCCATTCTAACTAGCCATTACGAAGGTCTATAGGACAACGCCGACGGACGCACTATACGTTCTGGCGGAGGTTGTTCCGCTCCAGGCTGAGGCAGACGTAGGAGCCCAACACATAAAATCATATAGAGAAGACCTTGTCAAAGACAGGATTAAACCTCAAGAAAAAGTTCATCCCGCAATCCAACATCGAGCACTAGAAACACCAAAAGACGCCACACAGAATGCACAGGAACACCGACTCTAAGAGAGCCATAACACGAATACAAAACACCAAAACAACTGATATCACAATAAAAAAAATACAAAAAATCATACAAACAAAACACGATGAAGAACAAAAATAGCTTACACACACACAGCGAACACATCAAGGAATAAGGAAAGTATAGAACGCAGCCAAAGAACACATTGAAAATGAAGAGATACACTAAAGGAACTGAAAACAATAAAACGAACACAAGGAACATAAACATGGCAACGACACTGGGACACAACACCAACGGGCAGAAGTACATATAACATTTTCCCCACCGAAGACACTAAACGCATTGCACTCTTGGAAGACAACTCAAATGATAACAAGGCATGGATACATCAGCTCCTACTACAGACGCTTCAACCTGAAGGAAACGGACGGCATCTGCAAGTGCATACAGGAAGAGGAGAACACAACACATATAATACACAATTGCACAAAAACCCAAAGACTACAAACATTTCTACAAGACAAACATGGAATATACACCAATATACACCAACATTCACAGACAGAAAACTACTCGATAGAACAACACTAGAACGCATAAACACGGGTAACATAATGATCCTGGATGATGTCGACGATAATGAAGAATAACAGAATGTTGGCACGTTCACAAAATATATCTCCTCGGTAGTTATTGTGGTAAATGCGGCAAAATATATGAGTTTTAAGAACAGAAAATGGATGAATGAATATTAAGGAAATGCATAAAACGAAAACAGGGAATCTTAGACCCGCAAAATTTTCGGAGAAGTGGTAGATGGAATGGGTTCCTCTGACAGGGGTTTCGCTGAATGAAAGGCCTTATACCAAAAAATAGATCCTGCTACGATTGTCTGTCTAAAAGTTAGTAGAGATTTATCGACAAGCAGACAAGACCTCAAAAATTCTTATAGAGTGGATTAGAGTAGTATTGAATGTTGTGGTTCCTATGAAATTATTAGTGCTTATTTTTTGCCAAAAGTGGGGTGGAAATGTGTCAGGGTATTGAATTATTTTGGCAAAGAACAAGAGTGTTGTCAAGTGCATATACCACAACTTTCTCTCTCACAAAGAAGTAAAATTCCTTCAATTTATGTGGAAGATTTTCTCACCAAGGGTAATTGAAGTGAAAAAAATTATGAAATACATACATTATAGTGCACTGATCTTCTCTGAAGTAAACGCAAGTATATAAGCTGTGTGCCAACAAATTTGTTTTCAGCATATTGAGATTCAAATAGAATTGTGAGTATATACGTACACAAATCATACGGATTTTTCTGTCTCACAGCAATTACATGAAGAAATGCGTTTCCAATATTAAATAATATATGATTTTTTTGAGTTGCTTTGAGAGAATGTTATACAGTGTGGCTTATACTATTCCCCCCCCCTGTTAACTTTTGAACGGTTTGACGTACAAACTTAAAGAAAAAACCGTTTGGAGGGTTTCACCGATACTAGGTACTTTTTGAAATCAAACACATTGTGATTGTTCGAAAGATGGCGCGGGGGGGCATATTAACTAAAAATATTTAAATGGCATGGAGGGTCATGTGTCACATCGTTGAAAAGATAATTCAATTCTCTTTTTTACCATATACATTTTAAGATTTTCGTCAATACGTTTTTTTACAAGATGTCAGATTAAACGCGGATCTGGCGGTCCGAATCCCTTTTCTTACCTGATCACGATACTTTGAATGGTTTGATGTGAAATAACGGGACAGAAATTTTTTTTTGGATGGAACGGAATTCTAAAAATTTTTAGATGGTTGAAAAGAGAATTCAACACATGACCTCCCCATGCCATTCAAAATATTTTAGTTGATGTGCCCCGCGCCATCTGTCGAGCAATCACAATGTGTTTTATTTCAAAAAGTAGTATTGGTGAAACCCTCCAAACGGGTCTGTTGTACGTCAAATCGTTCAAAAGTTAACAGAGGGGGGCTATTAAAAGCCGCACTGTATAAAAAAGATTGCCGGTCGGATAAGAGGAAACATAGGTGTAGATTCAAATGGTTGAATTTGAAAAATGCGTCTGTAGGATGCCAAAAAAGGAAAGAATTTATATTTTTTGCAATACAGATATATTTTGCCAGGATTGGTGTCTTCTCACTCCAGCAGGGATGGAAACATTAATTTCTGTGAACAGAGAAAGGGAGTTCTCATACAGAACACTTAATGAACTAGCGGACAGAGTACAAGAAATATGTCGACAGATGTCACTCAGGGCTTCAAGTTCTGAGAAGTTCAAGTAGGGCAATGAAAATTTCCTTAGCCCTGACCCTCGAACTCAGGAACAGTTTATACAATTCATTTCCAGGTTTCATATATTCTAGAAACTCATTTTAGTCAGTTCTCAAGTTACTCTCGTCTGTACGAATTTCCAAGAAATACGGTTCTCCTGTCACATAAAGTACACCTCTGTGGTTAAAAAGGTTGAACATTATATTTATCACAATCCAAACTAATCTCTAGAAACAAAAACTATTGGGACAGTTGTAACATTCCAGATATTATCCTCACCACTTGTCAACAAGAGCACAAAAAAATTGATTTGCTTCAAATGTGAAGCATTAACCTCACCGAACCTAGCCTAACTAAAATTATAACAGAACTACTTTGTAATTACATTCATTCTATCGAAGCCTTTTTTTCCGATAGCCTTCCAGTTCCGAGAAAACTCCAAAAAGTTTTTGTTTATTGAATTTTTTTTTGTTTTCCAATCGAACATGATGTCAAGAAATCAGGTGTTGAGTTTCATAGTACTACAATTCATCCTTCAGTTTTGGCACAAATTTATACTGGACTATCTAGGAACAAATGAAAAAATCGTCTTGAAAACTTTGTATAGGTAAATAAATGTAGCTACACATTTCTATCGCTGCCATGCTTAATGAAGAATTTGCCAATTATTGTGAACCAAGTTTAATTTTTTCTCATGTTTCAACTGTTTTCCGACTATGCAAGCAATCGAATTATGGAAAACCTTTAAACCCATTACGACGATAATAATTCAAAATTATAGTAATCGGAATCAACATGTTTTCGCGTAAACTGAATGAATAAGGAAGGAAATAGAAATCAACCACATGTAATAAATAACCCGTGTTCTTCAACGTTGCGACCGTGAAATGCAATGAAGTATTTTTCAAGATGAATGTCGAACATTTATTCTTGAGCGCGCCTACTTCGATCACACGACTATATCATGCAATGTCAAATGATTGGTTTGAAACGGTCATTAAAATCAATCAATCCCATTGAAACTAAGTATCGTGACTATAACAATGAACAAAATAAAATATGAGTTTCTTTCAATTAATTTCAAGAAGAGAATAAGAATATACTTTGATGATGATTCCCTAGTACTCTCAGGGAAGAATTATTAGTTAGCGCTGGTCAGAATATTTTGTATTCACCATAAAAAATAATAAGGTTTTGTACCACGAGAGAAGACAACAGCTTTGTTTTGGTTCTGAAAACTAGTGGTTCTGGGACGTCAGGATTATGCGCAGTTGAATGAAAGTGGACGAATTTGAAACTTGAGTGCATTCTTCTGATTAACTGCGCATGATCCTGATGTCCCAGGAATAATATTTTTCAACAACGCTAACCTTCGAAAGATAATTTCGCCAGATTGCGACACGACCCAATTGATGGTGGCCAATTTCAAGCAAAAAGAACAAAATTATACACATAAAACAGGGAGAGGACGTTGGAAGGAATAGTCGTTTTAAGAACTGTTGAAAATAATTTCAAAATGTCAACGCGACATTTGAATAATGAATCTGAAAACTAATAATTAATCTGAGTTTGAACAGCTGCATTGACATCTTTTATGACAGCTATATAATACTACTTTGGAAAGAAATACTTTCCCTCCAAACTTCTTGATCAGTATTTCAAAACTGGTGTTTCTTCACTTTTTTTATATAAAATTTGGAGCAACCCCAGAACCCTCTAGAGTAACCCATTTGACAGGTACTGCAATTGTCAACAATTTCTTGGCTGCTAATTTTGGCAATAATTGAATAGCCAACCAAGGACCTAACTGTTGGCCGGACAGTTCACCGGACCTAACGTCTATGGACTTTTAAATTGGAATAACCCATTTTTTGATGGCCGACCAACTCTAGCCACAATTTGAAAGCCGCAGTGATGCAAAGGTTTGCTTCTCTCACTCCCACTGAACTAATTAATTTGGCAAGAAATGACCAGAGAAGGTCTTGTGTAGAAGAAATTGGTAGATATATTTCTAAAGAAATATTTTGTTCTTGTTTATCCTTTTTTTTCCGTAAGTAATTTACCAGTCAGGCCCTGTCTCTGGAGCCCGATACATCCGGAGGATTACACTCCCCACGTCCGTGGGGTGAGTAATTAGTGGGTCCGAGAATCATGTGCCCTGAGTAGGTGGAGTGAACCAGGAATCACGGCCTTCTGCATTCATCGGGCTAAGATTTCTGCCAAATAACGGTAAGCTAGTATGATTTCAAAGTTTTAGAACAGTGTGTCCATCATTCCACTAAGAACCCCTATTATCAGAACCTCCATTTTAACGAAATGGTTTGGGTAAAGTCTAGGGAGATCGAAGAGTAGATCTTGATATTCACTCCGTTTTTTCTCCTCTTTTCGGACGATGTTCGTTTCGCCAGGAGCCGAAAAACTCGTCCTACTTTAATGGTCGAGGAGGACTAAATCAGGCTTATTGGCTTGTATTTGCCTGAGGATGGGGAGTGAGTAGTTCCAATAGATTCGGCACTTCTCATTCTCCACAACGAACTCAATATCTCCCGAAGCATAAGGCAACACCGGTGTCTCGTCAATACCGTATGAGTGTCGTAGGTGGTAGTACAACCCTCGTGGCGCTGCGTATGCCTGTCGATATACGCTGAGACCGCATAATGGTACAAACACAGAGGAGCGATGCGGCAAGCGGCAAGCAACGCGACTAGGATGAGAGAAGAAATGCAGGCACATGGTAATCGCGTCCAATTAAAACCCATTGAAATATTCGCTCCACTATTATATACTGGTATCTTGCTGGAAAGGCTGACAGCAAATGCATTATGATCTCAGCTGCCCCAGGACACGCTCTGCATCTATTGTCAGGGATCTCTATACCCATCACGCGACTACGGTAGACGAGGGTGTTGAAGACACCATCTTGGCAGGCCAGTAGAATTCCGTCGGTGTCCGACTTCTACCCACTTGACCTGAAAAAAGCGAAGGTCTGTTTCTGGATTAGCCAAGGTCTTCAATGTTCTTGAAGAATACTGCATGAATTGGTTTGTCCTTATGTAGCTGTAGGAGCTGTCACTTTCCGCAGCTTTGGCGGAGTCTTTTTGCTGAATGGGTTTCGACTTGGTGACAGAGTTTGGGTTCATTCGTTCAGTGTCGAACACGAAACCGAGTTCATCGGCTGCACGGGTTGCTGCCTTGAAAACAAATTTTTCAATCCCTGCCTTTTCATGCTTTTTATCTGGGGAAGTATAACAGTGGAACAAACGATTTAGGATGCAAGCTCCTATTCTGCGAGTTTTTACGTCGAGTTGTCGCAGCTCTTCCTGAGTCCATTTCATTGATGGTGATGGTAATGGTAAATATGGATAGTGACTGATGCGCTGCGACCTAGTTAGATCTATTGTGCCTCATCTTCTTCTGCTATTTTGAGGTGTTCTCGTTTACAGCAGCCTCTCAAGCCCAAATTCCTTGAGAAATTTAAGGATTTTGAGGGGGTCTATTCGTGGTATTTCTCCCACAGTCAGCTGGTGTGTTCCCAGTATATTCAATCTTTTATGATGTACAGCATAACACTCCATCAATATATGGTGTGGTGTTTCTGGATGTTCCCCACAGAATCTGCTGGTGCCCTCCTCCTCCAAGCCTAGCTTCCTTAGGTGTTCTTTGAGTCTGCAATGCCCCCGTGATTGTCTATAGACTAGTTTTGCTGAGGTTAATCAGTGTCTTCGATCTTGCTCGGTTGAAGTTGCCGAGGAGATCTTTGGCCTGCCTTAGCCCTAGAAGTCTTTGCCAGTATGTTGCTCTCATTGCTTCTTCAGTTTTATTGAGTTCGTCTTGGAAGTAATATTTTCCAAGGTCGCAAAATGGTTCTGGCCCGATCAGTGGCGTTGATGCCCCTTTTCGTGCCAGGATGTCTGCTTGTTCATTGCCCTCCATTTCATTACTCCAAAGGAGGTTTTATGGTGTGCCTAGTTTGTAATTGGGTTCTTCAATCACCTGTTTCTTCAAGTCTTCATGCACTCATCTCAGCCTTCCTTATGTCTGAAAGTGCAACGTTGAAGATTATTTCCATATCAGCGGTTGGAGTAGTATTCATAGCGTTCATGATACACAGACTGGGGCCGTATGTTTGAATTTTACCGCGTGCGATATCAATGTTATATCTCTGTTAAATGCGCGGTGTTTGTATCGCTCTATGTCACTTCAAACGCATGAAAATGATTTCGCATGAACTCAAACATACGGTCCCAGGCAAGTTTCTGGATTCTGCCGAGGTTGTTCTTCAATATCGAGCCATGTGCGAGTCCGTATCTCGTGATTGCGGTCTGTAGGTCAGTATTTCTACCATTACGTTTGATGCACATTGTACTCTGGATTAGTTATGAAAACGAACCGCGAACCCTTTAAATGACAGTATCATTTCCGAGAGTATCGTTCGCTAACGATCTATTACACATTCTACTAGAGCTCAACACCAATAAAGTGAGTGATCAGGGAGTTCTTTGGGACTTCTTGCTAAGCTTCCATCTAATGGCTTGCCCCCATTCCCAGTTGTATTCTTTTTATCCAGCTTTTATCCGCGGAAATCCATTCGAGTACCAACACGGTTTCTTTTTCTCTTCAATGGGGCTTCATCATGCCCAGTGTACAGCAGCAGTAGTGCAAATCAAATACTCGAGGACTGAAAGGCTTAAGCCGAATAAATAGGGACAGAAAATTAAATCAAATCACTCAACATTTCTAGTTGTACAAGATTAAAAGTAGATATTCATTCCTCAATGCCGATACTATTCGTTGTTTTCCATATGTCCAATCTACTGGGTTTTCCACTCCTTCCAAGAAAAAGGATCTGGAAGCCAATGAGAATTGCTTTACGTAGCAGTTACCCCTAGGCTGAGAATTTCAGGATATTATGTCTGTCATTGAACTATTCACATTATCAGAAAAACTGGTTGACATGTATATTATCGAAGGTGTGTACAGGCTTGAAACTCACAAAACTTTTATACACATGTAACGTTTTTCGTTTTTCGAAATTTACGGCAAATTCGATGAAACCTTCTCAATTCTATAAATCAATGATATCACTAAATGGCACGGAATCAACGCAACTGGGGCTCAATACGAAGGAACGAGGTAGAAATCCAAGAATAGATTCAGGATGCTCATGCAGAATTTTCAGAATGAATCACGATTCAAATCACGTAGGTGAGCAAGAATTTAGTGGTCAGAAAATTTCCATAGTGGTATTTTCTTGATGGAGGAATTCTGGGTAATTTCCTTCTCACAAACTTCTAGGTGGAGATATATATATTCATCAGGAGCGACATAATGAGCCTTCTTGGATGCAGTGCCTATGAAGACGTGCAGGTATACTTTACCTCCATCACGATGTCATACAATTCAGAATTCTGCTGTTGGTGATCTCTTGCACCACTATTGTTTTTTATACTATCTGACCATAAGTCTTTTAACCAATTGCCAAATCGCGTCAGTGCCGATTGATCCTATTGTATATCCAAATCGTAAACATTTTGTTTGGAATTTGCACTGGCAAATGAATGAATAATTTCAATGAGCTCCCCCTGCAACAGCTGAACCACAATTTTGTTTAATTATAGAAATGGGGATATTCATAGATTGCAAAAATAGTATGAACTTGATCCAAAAATAAACGATAGAGAATTAATCTGACACTGGTAAATAGGACCATCAAGCTGTCGTTTTAATTTAGTGTATCAGCAAGAAGTTATTAATAGACTTGTATTCGAGAGTCTGATTTATCGTTCATTTATTTCAACTACGTTTATTGAAGGAAGTATTTCTACTCTGCTGTCCCTTGAATGACTATTTATATTGATAAGTTCAGTAATCACAGTCTGAAACTGAATATTGAATAAAAAATATTAAAATAACAGCCAAACGGGCTCTTCAATATGTGAGCCAAGCTGGAGTCCGAGATTCCTGCAGACCACTTTCCAAACAAGAAGAAATTCTACTACTAGCTGTTTCTTCATCATTTAAATGATATGCCTGATATAGAAAAAGTACAAGGGAAACTCTAACACTCGACTTAAATATAACTATCAGGCTTGCAGTACCATTCAAATCGAGCACAAATCGAGATCTCCATCCATTTAAATGGAAGATGAACCGTTACTATAATTTATTTTTAGAAGAAACCTAATTGTATATAACATAGAAAACAATCCCACGTTTGTTACAAGTGTGAGGAAAGGCATAAAAGAACTAATGATAAACTGGAGAGTATATAGAGTGAATCGTCCATGATTACATTCAGATTAGAGACAGGCACTACTACGCTAATTCTCAGAAAAAATCATTCAAAAACAAAATGGTAAATATAAAATACCAATCTGAAAGCAGCCTTAGCACATGTCCAGAAAAAAGGACCAGGTGCAATTGACAGATGAAATCCAGGATGCACGGAGCTGTCAAAAGAGCATAAGAAGACAGAGAAGTAGCAATTACAATCTATCATAATAGCAGATCCTGCAATAGAGCAAGACACTAATGCATAAGCAGAGGAAGCCTCCAAAGGGGAGTAGCCTCCCCATTTGCAGTTTGACCGGGATCGGTATATCGTGTCAAGGCTATGCAGATAACATAGCCATAATCGCAAGATGCAAATTTGAGAGTATTATCTGTGACATAGTTCAAAGAGTTGGGACATGGCGTCAACTCCACCAAGACTACCCTAGTTGCCTACACAACGAAAAAAAACACCAACCTCAAAGCCATTGAATTGGACAGAAAAGTTATTGAATGGAAGCCAGAGGTCAAATTCTTATACAAGATAATTAACTCATCTGGAAAAATCACGAGAAGGAAGTAACCAACAAAGCCACGAAAGCCGTAATGGTGTGCAAGAACTTTGCGAAGCAGAACTGGGTATGTAACCCAATGACTTTGCAGTTGATGTACACGTCAAAAGTAAGACCTTCCATCACTTACGGAGTAGTGGTTTAGGGCAGCAAAACTAAGTTGGCTAGTACAAGTGCAAATCTATCGAAAATTCAAAGACTAGCATGTGTAACAGGTGCAATGAGAACGCCTTACACCCCTCCATATAATAGTTGAGAGTTTAGCGAAAATGACAATATACAGAATGGGCAGAAAGGGAACCAAAAGCAAGTTTTGACTCTTCCCTGGGAATTACCAAGGTGTGAGACAAAAAAGTATAGCTTCATGAACGGATTCAACAGAAACCTAAGAAGCAAAAGTAAATAGAATAAAGATACTATCGTAAGACAAAAGGAATGCCATTAAATCGTACACAGATCCATAACAACTAATAATCGAAACCAAATATTCCGAAAGTCTAGGCAAATCCCCAAGTATTTTTTAGACTTGAAACCTTAATGCGGAATTCTTACCAGCACAATACTCGATGAACTTAAAGAAGAAGTATACAACAAAAGATCATAATAATGATCCCAATTACAAGGAATGGGGCAGGCCAAGAGACTACCGGGAAACTACAACTAGAAGAGATCAAATGACTGCACCAGTAAGAATACTAACTGGAATTTTGACAGGGCTTATCTGAGAGGGCATCTTAAGAAACTATGATTAGCTGAGGAGGAAGAATGCAGATTTTGCGTGGAAGACAACAAAACCTCTATCCAAATCGTCTCAGAATGCATTACACTGCAAAATCCGAGGGTCAAGTAGAAGAAGATCTACGTCACCTGAAGCTATCCATATCCTGCACTCTTCATAAGACATAGGATTGGAGGAACTGCTGTAGTCGTTGAGACATCCTAAACGGTTGTGCAGTTGAAGAAAACACAATAGACCTTTTAGGTCGCAGTGTATTGATACCTCCTCTGAATAGAATATATTAGAATTTTAATAAAAGAAAATTATTTACCTACTCACCTTTCTTTTTGTTCTTGAGAATGAATGGAAATAAAAAGTTTTGCAAAGAAATGAAGAAATTGCTTGTACTGAAAGTTTGATAAAGTACAAACGAATTTCTACTGGCAGCTTCATACCCTTGTACTGCTTTTTTGCAGCACCACCCTAAAGTAAAGCAAGACGTACTCGGCGGTGGAGGTAGTGGATTTTCTTTACTATATCTTATCTTTACTACCTTTAATCGGTATGGACGCGTGACACGTCGATCTTCACCACACGCTCGTAGGTCTCGAATGTGGATGTTTTTACAACGTTCAGACGACGACTGCCGAAGCGTAAATTTGTTCTCTGCGACGGTATGAGTCATAGCTCTTAAAAAAATTTTGCACATTGTCCAGAAAGAGTAAACACTTGGAATCGAATAATAATACTGCCAACATTCTGTAGAGTTTTTATGGTTTCAAACAAGACTAGAACTTGGATGCGTCCTAGCAATAAAGCTTGTTATTATTATTATTCAAGATCCGCCTCATTTACATTTTGGTGTCATTAGTAGATATTATTTTTTTGTCTCTGATAGTAGAAGAATTCCTGATATTTGCCAGCGACCTCTCGAAAAAAAAAAATCGCATCGTTATCATGAATTCGGGAAATGTGGGTTATCTTATTGTTTCTTGGTACTATATGCGTTATTTTTAACGTTGTTGTGAAATATTTATCAGAATATTTTGTGCTATAATGAACAGTCGATATATATTAAACAATGAACCCGTATTTTCAGTGTTACTACAAGCTGAAACTTTTGCTATCCCAATATTCTTATAACGAATGGTGTTGGTTTAATCAGCACGGATCATTGTGTTCTAAAATCAAAAATAAAAATGACCGTTTCAGAAAAAGATAACAATCAAAAAATCTAATTTTCACTCTGTGATGCTATTATCTCCTTCATTAGGAATTGAAAACTGTAGAAGGTATGCCGAAAAGTATCAATGATTGGTTTTTACAAATCACGTTTGAGGTGATTATTTTTTATAGTTGCAGTTTCATTGCTTGCGTATTTGTGGTATAGGTAAAAAGTGCCTTTCATTTATGAAAAGTGGAGTGTTCAACATATTCTATTACTTCAGATAGGGTCACCACATCCTCCATAATGGCTCCTTCCTGTACCTTGAAAAGGAATTTCTCATCTTAGTGCGGGATTTGCTCTGATGTTGTGTTGGAACATTATATTTAGTACATTTATTATAATAAACCGTTCATCAGAACTTCCGTTTATAAGACCGAACTTTCGTTCATTAGAAATTTGAAAATCGGAACCCCCTTTTTGTATTTATCAAATTTTCAAAATGCGTTAATTCGATTTTTCTGAAAAATTTTTACTGCATCATTATCTTTGAAAACAATCATCTTCACGAGTTTAAACAAAGTCTCTTTTAACTTTCTACGATAGTTAGTATATATGATGACTTTCGAAGTGGAATTATCATTTTTATCAGAAGCTACACAGGTTGTTTAAAAATCAGTTGTCATGCGGAGGTTTTTCAAAACACTGAAATATTAAAAAAATATGAAATATCCTGCATATTACAAACTAATTGATTTCTGCTCTGTCTGATATAGTGTTTCAAAGTTCGAAAAGTATTTATATGGAGAGGATCAAATAGATTAAAAGAAATAATTTCGACTACGGCCGAAAATACTCGTCTCTTCACACATTTCCACAAAGTGTACGAATGAGGCAAATATCTGACATCACAAATGGATGACAGATGTAATTCAAGGTCCGTAGGGAGGAGTAGTTGTTTTCTGCCAAATATTTGCTTAATTTTTCCACTTGTGGAAATGTGTGGATAGAAGGGTATTTTCGGCTATAGTCGGAATTATTTCTTTTGGAGTATTGATACAATCAGTGAAGACGGAATTTGACATGAAAAAGTTAATCTAATATTTTCAATACCGAAACCACTCTCAATACCTTTTATATAAATGTAACGAGTATTATAAATGACGTTTTAGTCAAGATTTTCCTGCGAATGGAATTTATCGGCTCCCACTACCGTTTTTGATAAGTTGAATAGAAGAAAATACGTGATTAAGCAATAAATTCACACTTTGCAAAAATGAAGGCGAGAAAAGTGCACGTTTTCTCAGAAAATTTATGAATAACTGACCATTAAAGTCATTTATTGTTTCAATTCTCCCATTAGCTCAACAATTAGGCATGCCGCAACAATAACTAATTACAGAATATTTTGATTGACGCAATGTCTTGCTTTGAAATGAGTATCGGAATACGCATTTGGAATACATGCAATTTCTCAACGGAAACCTTGCTTGCTATGACGAAAACGGCAATGATCTGAATATAAAACATGTAGAATACCAAAAAGTACCAGAAAGATGTAACGATGAAATCAATTGGCTGTTTGAAGAAGACTAGAGTAAGAACTTTGAACTATCAATACATTTTTCTATTCGTAGTTATAAGTGAATAACTCTGTAGTATTATATATAGTATAGTATTATATATAGTATAGTATTATATAATAATTATTTAACTAAATATAAAAATAAAAAAATTTAAAGAATATAAGACAAATTGATCATAAATTGTAAGAATACTAGCATTTTAGGGAAAGAACTAAGAATATTGTGAACGAATGCACAAGTTATTTTTTTGATCTGGTTTATTGAAAGTGAAAGAGGGCTAAATGGTTTTTTGTTTCAGACCATCGTATGCAGTGAAATACTGAAGCGACCAGACACTTAAAATAAATAAACACAGTAAATGAATTTACACTTGAAGTGAGCAATGTGCAAACGTGTTTATTCTGAAAACCAAATTTTGAAATAGTCTCGTCTCGGTAGTCTGCATCTTCGATATTTTTATATCTGTGTATATGATTTTTATATTCATATTTTCATTCATACATTAGGTCGAGTACCTACATACATGATAATGATTTGTCGATATAATTAATTTTCAAATTACACGTTTATTCGAAACAAATACCACAGCTCCTGTATACCTTACCTCTCTTTCATCTGTTTTATATCTGTATTAATGACTATGACTTGTCCCATCTACATCGTCTGTAGCTGAAAGAATTGATACATTATATCTATCTATCTAACAGAAGCAAACGCCCTAATCGTAAATCGCTCTATCAAATCTCTTCACTGGACGACACACCAAAAAGAAACTTTGTAAAAGTGGGGCTCTTATTCCTAGCCTGTATCATCTACCAAAAATTCATATCTTTTTATGAAGATCCTGTTAAATGAAGCCACGAGGATAATTAAACTTTTTGTTCGAGCGATATATCCAATGTCTTCGAATTTTACTCAAAACCATCATATTTCATTTTTAACAACAAATATACAAGCAATTAGATGGTGTTTCAAGTTATTGCCAATTTCTAGAAGAAGAAGCAATTGAAACTACAAAATCCAACCCCAAGGTCACGTTCATTCATTCATTTTCAAATTCAGGTTGCTAACAGAACATAAATCCAGAAACAGCATCCGCTATGAAATAATTTCTCAATATTAAGTAACGATATGAAATGTTTTTATAATCTTCATAGTATCATTGAAAATGATTAAGCTTCCTTCAAGTTAAATCTTCATCACAAATTATTATTAACATCACAACATCACATAATACATTAGTTACAAAATATAATACTGTAACGATTTCGGGACCAGCGTCGAGACCGGCCCTGATTATCTAATTAATCACGCACCACAAGTAAACATTCCTTCGGCCACAAAGTGGAATGAGTCACGCCTAGAAGTAACGCGAACTTGCTGAGGAACGCAATCGAAGTTCGAGAGACATCTAAGAAGTCGACGGGTAGTCCCAATTGATCGAGAATTCTAAATGCCACAAATGCTTTCTGTATCAAGTAGCAGAATCCTGCCCGACATAGAGCTGGCTGTCTCCTAGGCTGCACATATATCTGTCAGATTTAATTGTCCGTCGTGGTATTAGGGAAGTAGCTGTTTTCTGTCAGATATCTGCCTAAAAATTGAGGAGAGAATAAGGGGTTTCTTTGCTGAAGTTCTGTCTCTCTCCTGAAGCCATCAGACTTTGTCTGTTGGCTTCAGGCCGCTTTTATGAGGACAGAACGGTAAATACTTAGTATTGGTGGAATTCAAAGTCAGTTCATTATAACTAAGCAATTTTTTTATTAGAAGAAAGTGATTTTCAACCAGTGTATTTAGTTTTTGCCATCTATTAGATTAATATATTTATAAAGAATGTCTGTGTCGTCAGCAGAACTCAATATGTTGCCTTCAGTTTTCATTTCGAGTAGGCCTTTCATGAAAATTATGAATAACAATGGTCCTAGTACTATTCCTTGCGGGACTCCGATGGAAACATTCCTATAGTTTTATCCATTTTTGCATCAATACTCGCACACGATGTTTTCTTTGACATTTTATTTAAAAGTTTCTGTGAGCAGACAGTATCGAATGCTCTGTATGAACCGACGAATATAAAAACACAAAGTTTTTTGTTTTTCAGTTAGTGTATCATAAATGTAAGAAGTTAAGGCAAGTAAGCATTGCATCTTCTGTCGATTTTCATTCTGTCAAGCCATAGTGTCTGTTGGATATTACATCATATTAATTTGACAAATTTGCTAAAGTTTTTTGAGTATTTTTCTATTATTTTGGCTTCATTTGAGATTAAGGAGAGTGGTTGGTTATTCATGATGTCATTATCAAGCAGTTGATAGTGAACTGAGCTGACAATATGTCAAAATCTCTCTTGAGAATCACTCGTATTGGCAAAACGTTGAGGATTGCTCGCAATGAACGTCGCTCTGAAACCAGGAATACCATCTTATAAGTAACTACTGCCGCGAGAGCCTTTCTCAATTTTTCAAGTGCTCATATTGTTGGACCATGAGAAAAGACCAAAATGATAATAATTTATCAAAAAAGTTTCTAGAGTTTTCCAATAGGATGGACCACTTCCACATTTTGCTGTCAATGTATGGCAATTCCTTAATGTAACATTTCCTGGTAGTTGGATGAGTAGGAGAGTTAAGATGATGGTGTGGCCATGAAGGTAACCAGAGTTGACCCCGTTGGACTTATGAAGGGGGAGGTCATTTAAAAACGAAGTCCATGCACCCCAGTCAAATTGCAAAGATTATGACTATATACGGATTACGGAGAGCTATCCATAAGAAGTGAGACAAATAGGGATTCTGATTTTTACAGAAACGAAGTGGATTAGCAATGAAATGGTTGATTCATTGTTTCAGCAGTACAGTGTATTCCACTTTCAATGGTCGCTACCAAGTCATTTTGTACCTTTTTGGTGCGTATTGATTATACAAAATTAGGAAATCTACGGAAAAATTAGGGAAGTTTCATGGGTGTTTCATCCATCAAGATTTTTTTTGAATTTTCGGATTTTTCAGAAAACATAGTATTTACAGAGGATTTCATAGATGAAGCAAAGGGATGATAATTGGAAAATACTATTATTTACAAGATTGTTTTCAGATTTCGAAAAAAATTTAAAATATATCGTCCATTTATTTTCAAGTCACATCGTTTAATTATCTAATTTCTCGAATTCTCATAGACACAGGCGTTCAATTGAAATTTTCATTGGAGTAGGTATATTTTGTTTACATATTTTTATTATTCCAATAATTGAAGAATTTTCCAGAATAGGTATGTGACTCTGATATATAACATGTAGGTATTTCATAAAAGTTTATTTTGTTTACAATATTCAGCCGGGTTTTGTGATGTTTATTTCTATGAATATATTGACAACGACAAAGTTTTGTGAGAACACTACCTACATAACTATTTCATTTTGAGAAAATTCAAAAGCTGCTACTCACGATTTTGTGTCTGATCCAAAAACATTATAGATGAGATGGCAAATCCAAAGGAATTGAAGCATGACACCGTCCATCACTTTCACTAACATCTCCATTTCCTACATCAAGTGAAACTGGCGGTGGCGAAGAAAACGAAAACAAAAAATATCTGTTACAATTTTTATCACCAACAATTATTCAACGATCACTGGAAGTGGGCTGTGCCAAGAATAATTTGAGAATGACACGGTATTAGTCAAACCCAGCGTCAACAGAATGCTCGGGTAATGTTGTGCTAATAGTATTATTTCAAACGATAGTATATGGGCCAGAGCGGAAGTGGGTCGGACTTGAATGCTGTGGGGGAGATTCATTTGTTCGTAACACGGACAACACGGTGCCTTCTGAAAATTCATTAGAATACTTGTATACGGATATTCCTACAAAACTGAGAGAATGTCTTGATGAAGCATCGTTTAAAGATATCATTTCCCGTATGCCATAATCGCAGGATGCAAAATTGTTATAACATGTGGAAGTATTTTCATCATCCCGAATATTTTTGAATATTGGAAAATTCAACAATATGGCCACGTACATGCCTTATCCGTTGATGGAAGAATATTTAAGAAGGTCGTTTGCTCCTTCATACATTCTCAAAAACCATTCACAAATTCTATGGTGAAGAATGTCACTGGGTCTGTAGACTGACTTGAAACTTTATGACCGTATAGCCTAAATGTTTAGAAATAGACCTTTTCATTTAAGAAACGATTAGCTTTTGTTCTGTATATTGCGGAAACAACGACATGGAAGGAGGTATTCCAAATTTAATAAGGGATAAATAATTTAAAGCTAAATTCTTGAAGATCTAGAAACTCAGATCTCACTCGGAAGTTTGCTAAAATTTAAAATTTTTATAAAAGTATTTGTAGTGGGAATTGTTATTTTCAATGTTCGACTCAATCTACCGCAATTCTAAAAATGAGATAATACTTGGATATCTAGAATTTTGAGCTCTCTATAAATGTGCGTCTTACTCATTTCAATTTTAAAAAGATGTTTGATTAAATTTAAATGATACTCTCGTCTACGGCAGAAAATGACTGAAATAAGGGCCACTGTTCACGTTCACAGTAGCGATATCTAAAAATATTGAAAATCAACCTATAGTTTTATTTACGGATCGTGACTCAACAGTAACCTTAAACTCAAGGAGTTTCAAATCGATCGGCGTTCCGCCCACAGTACTCATATAATTATATATCTTAAGATATATAATTATGAGTTCTGTGGTTCCGCCGTACGTTGAGGTTAGGTTTTTATTCATAAAAAAATACAAACCAAAGTGTCTGTATATTTAACAATACAGTCAAACTGTAAATGTCAGGATCTCTACAGATCTAGCTGTTAATTTTATTTTATCATTACTGCAAAGAACTATCCTATTTTTTGTTGATATAAAAACAAAAAACTAATTGTATTTCTAACCGGTTCACAATGAAATAATGCTCAGCAAGTTATCTATCTAGGGCATCTTGGTGTCCTTTAACCTGAAGCAGCCAGTTTGATTCTTTATATGACAAGTTATGATGTATCTATTTCCTCAATATTCTTCATTGGGAAATAATGGTAATAAAAAGAATTGTATAGTGTATTCCAAGCAGTTATTCGATGTCCATATCAAAAACATTGATATGCCCTCCCTTTTTTTATGACTCGAACTTGGCTCCTCAAGTTGACTGTCATTCGATATCTGAAGAAACTTGGAGTGTAGTTAGTACTTTGAGGAGTAACACCTATATCAAAAGCTCAAATAGAGTAGCGAATATAGCATATACCTGCAGATGATATATCAATAAACTCGAGATATAATGTGAAGGTCAAGCCATCCTTCGGAAGGGACGTTAATCTGGAGTCAATGGATATTGGGTTTGTTAGACATCTAAGTGTACACAGTGGCTTCGGTGATAAACCTTGGTAGTAGAAATATGCTGAAATTAAATAAAGCACAAAGGGAGAAATCTTACATGTTCTCGCTGAAAACCGATGATTGAACTTCTTCCTGTTACAACTGCTGCATAAATCCACCATATCACATAGAAACAGAGCTAAATGTATCAGTAGATTCATTGAATGTGTTGGATCTCCTCATAGGTCTTTCAGATGATAATTTAATTGATGACTTACCTCTTGCTTCACTAGAAGAAACAATAAGACGGAGCCAATGGCTCAATGGTTCTAGAAATATGTTTTGTGTTTCATTGCATTTTATTGAAATTACAATACAAAACAGAAAATATACATCACATAAGTTCTTTCAAAAGACACTTAAGAAAAAGCAACTTATGCACAAGTATACTAAATAAACAGTATAGTAACATGATTTATATTGAAGTAATAAAATAAAACTGTGGTAATCAAAACAAGATTTAGATTTATATCAACAGTAATATAATTTGTTTGGAATTTTATTATTTCTATAAACGCATTTCATCCTTGGAATACATACATACATACTTATTCAATTCGCTCAACCAGCTGTTATATGATAGAACTCGAACAGAACTGTTCCAACAAATAATGGGACAACTATCAAGCAAATTCGACAAAAATAATTCAACAATGATACAATGAGGACAATATGTTAGAAATAATTTTTTTCACATCGTATTACTAGGAACCAACAACTGAACTTATCTTCATACAAAAACTTTTTTGTTAAACTGTTAATTTTCTAGTCATTGTTACTAAGTGGTTGTCAATTCATGTACCTATCATACATAAATCACTTGTTAAAATCATCAATTGTCTATTGGAATCAACAAAATTCAAAAACTATCTTACAATCTTTAAATGAAGTCTATAGTCTTTTCTACTTGGTAAATGTTTTTATACACTCGATGATTTTTTATACGATCCACTGTGTTTTCCTGTACAGAACGAATTTGTATTTTATCCATGTACTACTTTTTTATAATTATTTCTTGTATTTTGTCATTGCTCCTTAGTATTAGACATTTTCTTAACTACTACACAAAATAAAAAAAAATGATATGTGAAGGAAATAAAGAATTTGAATACCTACAGGTTTGAACTCCCATCGATGGCGATTTGATTTATTTCATTTTATGCCAATAAAGCTCTTTTATTATTATAACTATTGTTATAATTGTTAACAAGTGAAAATCTCATTGACATAAACTTCAATTGATATTTGTTTTCGTTCTACTAAGCTGGTATCGCAAAAAAAAGCAATGTTGCTAAAATACAGCCTGATTTTTTTTTATGCAAACAATTATATACTTCCTGTAAAACAAATACTCAAATTATGGGTCTCTGTTGCATTTCTTGAATTTCTTCAGTTCAACTTTGATGAATACTTTTACACTGGGATCTCTGTTCTGTGTTTCATGGAAAATATTTCATTGGATACATCATGAAATGATGGACAGGTTGGGTTTTTCTCATGCAACGTCTTCACTCAAAAGGTTTACCTGAATGCACTGTGTGATGTACAATTGTTGCTGTGGAAAAAAAAGAATAAGCTCTGAAAAAATATCACTATGTTGAAAAAGTAAATAAAAAATCAAGCAATAAGTGAAAAATAATTTATTTTGTTTTTTGACCTGTTTTTGAATATTTCTTTTTTCTAAAAAAATGAAAAAATTACATAAGGCGTGGTCAATGGAATAGTGAATACCTGCCAAATTTCAAGTTAATCAGACAACTAGAAGAGGGTCAAAACAGTCTGAAAGATTTCAACTGAACTTGAAAACAAAGCAAAAAAAAATTAACAAAGGAAGTTAAACAAAAGTTTATACATAAGGAAGTTAGCAGCCTTACCCACAATAAATAATTCTTCAACATGTTGAAACTTCCTTGATAGTTAGCATAAAATGTAAGTGTCTGAATAATTTGATAAATTGTAATTGTCTTCAATTTGATGCAACTGCTTTATTATAAAATAGTTAATATGTTGGAGCTTCCCTTCGATATTTTTTGCCATTTTTCAACCAATTTCTTTGGCCTTGAAAGCTTTATTCTGCAAAAAATAAAAAGTTATTTTATGAATACAACCCAATGTGTATTATTTTCTACTTTGAATGCTTGGTAGATACTTTTTTTGAAACTTTATTATATTTTGATATTCGATTAAGATAGTAATTTATGAAAATCTTTGGATATTGTTTCTAATGAGATTTTAATACATTCTGTTAAAATTGTATTTTCATCTAGTGGTACCCATTGAAAGATCTTCAAATATTTCTTCAACAAAAATTCTCCTTGCTGAATTTGTGCAGTTCTCCTGTTTAATTTATGTCTTGCTATTCCTCTTTCTTCAGTTCAGTGGATTTAAATTGTTTTTGATATTGGTATAAAGACCAGAGTGAAATATGAAGGTTTGTTCAGTACAATGACTATTAGACCATTTAATATTTTTAAGCCCTACCTAGAAGTATCCAAATTTTGAAAATGATTTTAAATGCAGGATTTCATATATTCCTTGCAGGAATACTTGTAAACAAGAATGCAGAACAACAATTACCTTCAACGACTCAACTTCCTTCCAAGTAAATGTTTGTATTGAATCATCATGTTTTGATTCAGAAGTAATTTTTTCCACCATTTCACTGAAAACAGAAATATTATTTAAATGTTATTGGAAGAGTTAAGAATAATATTTTTAGCAACTTAATATTTGCTTGAAATGTTTGTATTCAGAAATTGACAATAGAAGAAGGAAAATACACATGAGTAAATTTTATGTAACTGAAATTGTACACTTGTACCAAATAAATAAATCTGAGTTCAGAAGGTTGATCTACTGCTTGGAGCAAGAAACCCATTTGTTGTATGGACCCGCATCATTTGAAAATGAAAGCTAAGAGCGGTAACGTAAGTTATTCATTACAACATACTGACAACTGAACCAAACAACAGAAACGTGATTTTCTTCTGTATTCAGAGAATATAATTATATTGAAAACATGTGATCATTAGATTAAAGATAAAATATAATTAATAATCAATGTAAATTCAAATTGGTTCCTACCATCAAACATATTTCTTTTAAAAAGTCTAAATGAATTATAATATTGTATATAATTAATTTTTTCAAAGACATTCCATTCTTAACCTGTTAGTTTCAAGCCCATCATCACTCTGAATAATAGGTCCAGATGTTGACGTGGATGTTGAAGAAACTGAAGACTTTGAATCCACAAAATGTCTAGAAGTGCAAGAAATTATGAAACACAAAACATAGGGCCACCACATTTTTAAATTCTTTCATATGTACATTCCACATAAATAGGATAACATATTGGTGTAAGTATGTCTCATGAAAAATGGATTATTTAAATTTATTGTAAAAGAATTATATTTTTGTTTATTGTTTGTATATTTTTGTGTGTTTAGCCTTCGAATGCCACACTTTTTTAGATACTATACAATTTGATAAATAATGAAGTTTTCTGAGAAATCATAATTATAATCTTATAAGCCATAAACTGAAGATTGTAATTCTCGTAACTATGTGTTATTATGATTGGCAAAAATTCCATCAATAAGAAGATGCAAGTTTAATGAAAATGGGGTTTTTCATTATTGACAGTTTCTCATTGATAGAATGTAGAACAATACTACCTACTGAACCAAATGAAAAAAAAAACTCACATTATTGGAAGTGTTCTCACTGGAGGCTTTCTATGAATAATGGGCAAGGCACCAAACTTCAAATATCTTTTACCTCTGGTTTTCATGAAAAATTCATCTTTGGTGAAGTGGTCTGAGCAAACAAATTTTGCGATAGTATCTACATTTTCCAACCCCAGAAAAGATAACCATTGAGTTCTCCCAGGTTCTGCAGGAAATCTATTACATTAATATATCAGATTGATAAATTGAGTAATTTGCGTAAATAGGTATTATATTTACTTTTTCAAATGGAATGAAATGGTTTTTAACATTTAACAATTCGAAAACAAAAATACACAATCCAATTATCTCCACTTTCAAATGATTGTGTATATTATATAACCTTAGCTTATAGTGCTACATATCTTAAAATTCCATTTTAAAACCAATATTCGACAATAGTCGATAGAATGAACCCGATATGAAACATACATAACAATTATAAAAAAAAATCAGAAAAGAGTTAATGGTATTTACAATTGTCTTTTTAACGAATCAAGACTTTACATGAATAATTTCAATAATGGAAATATAATTAGTCAAAATTGTAATGAATATCAACAGCAAAACTTGGCGTGATCTTGGGCGATTCGATTATGCAGTACACAGAAATCATAACCTTAAAAATGCGAAAAATAATGAATTTGAATGGAAATTTAGGTTATCGAATATATAATAAATATCAGCAAAACTTACCGGTGCAAAGATATCTCGGGTGATTCTTTATGAATTTCACATCAAATGAATGCACTTTATAACCATGATTATTTAATAAAAAAAAATCACAAAGACTAACAGGACGGAAACTAGAAAATATAGTTGATAAGCATAGACAAGAGTTTTATACTGTTTAAAAAGTTCAAATTCACGAATTCACACTTAAAAACTCCTAAAAAGTCAATGCCGACCCTTACGAACGACAATGAATTGTCGAAATATTTGATGACAAGTGGCATTCATTCTCATCATTTGATTGGTCGAAAAATAATTTGAATCCCCTCTAGGGGAAAACAAGTGAAAGTTGTTTCCGAATTATGGCACATGTGATATAGCCAAAATGCTTAAATGAAAAGGTCTATACACCGATCTTGTTTAATTCAGATCAAGCAAGAATTGTTGAAGTTATGACAATTTCAGATTCCGTCCTTTTCAAATATTTCGGTCATTTTACAACGCAACATTCTCATCGTACACATTGCTTTGCTATGAGATGTTCCTTATACAGTGCGGTCCAAAGGTATGGAATAAATTCATTTTTAGCGTTATTATGTATTTTATGAAAAAATCCTGAAACAGGTCAATTTTTATTGGCAATTTGACAATTTACAGTATGAAAATATTACCCCCTTCTTGCACCCCCTCTGAATTATGAGCACCCCCTCAAAAATTTTAAATGAGAAGGGGGGTCGTGTGGCATCTTGTTCGAAAGGGATTTTCATTATCTGTTCAGCAATACTAAGTGTTTCATATTTGGTGCAACCATAACTGAGAAATTTTTTTATTAAAATTTAAAAATATTGACACTGTAAATTATGTATCCGTTGAAAAAACCTGAAACAGGTCGATTTCTATTCTCAATTTGACAATTTATACTTTCTTATCTGTCTTGCTAAAAAAGTCAGGAAAAAGTCGTTGAAGACACCAAAAAATTATTCACAAAACCCATAAATAATATAATGTCAATCTAGTAAACTACTGTTATTTTGATATTTGTGAGTTGCTGGCAGACGTCAGTGTATTGAAAAATATTTTTGTGTGTATTCGATTCATCTATGGCTCATTTATCCGAAACTCAAAGAATAGACATTTTAATTATGCTTGGATGCGGTAATAAAACACGAACTCAAACGGAAGTTTGTGAAATGTTCAATAATAAATACCCTGGTCAACACGTATTACAATCTACAGTTAGCAAAATAGAAACAAAATACCGTGAAACTGGACATGTAAAAACTCGTCAAAAACCAGGTCGAAATGCTGCATTGGATGAGGAGAAAAAGTTAGATGTACTGTTAGCGATTGAGGAAAATCCTCATATGACAATTAGACAACTTGCCGCCGACAATGATGTAAGTAAATCATCGATATTGAGAGCTTTACATAAAGAAAAATACCATCCTTATAAAGTTCAGTTGGTTCAGGAGTTAAATGAGGATGACCCTGATGGAAGGCAACAATTCTGTGAACTGATGATGGATAGAATCGAAGCAGATTTGCAGTTCATAAACAAAATTGTGTTTTCTGATGAAGCTACTTTTTATTTAAATGGAACGGTTAATAGACAAAACTGTAGATATTGGAGCAGAGAAAATCCTCATTGGATGTGTGAGGCTCACACACAATATCCCAAAAAAGTGAACGTTTGGGCTGGTATCATTAAAAACAAAATTATTGGCCCCTATTTTTTGGAAGGCACAATTAATGGTGAGGTTTATCTAGGTTTTTTGATGAACTTTTTAGTGCCTACATTAAAACGACTTTTTCCCGATGTTAATGATCCAAATGGAATAGATAGATCAATTTGGTATCAACAAGACGGAGCTCCACCGCATTACACACGTATTGTTCGAGATTATTTGACAGAAGTTTTTCCCAATAGGTGGATTGGCAGACGTGGACCGATTGAATGGCCGCCTAGATCCCCCGATTTGACTCCTCTCGATTACTTTTTATGGGGTTATTTAAAATCAAAAGTATATTTCAATAGACCAGACAATATTGCAGATTTAAAAACTAGGATATCGGAAGAAATTAACAACATAACCCCTGAGGTCCTACAAAATGTTCTACGAGAATTCCAAGATCGCCTTGCTTATTGTCAAGAAGTGAATGGTGGTCATTTTGAACATTTAATTTAACTGTAAAACAAATTGAAATATACTTCCTAAACATTATGTTACATTATTTCCTTCAGTCTATCAACATTTGACATATTCAGAATAAATTTTCTCAGTATTGCTGAACAGAGAATGAAAATCCCTTTTGAAAAAGGTGCAACACAACCCCCTTTCTCATTCAAATTTTTTGAGGGGGTGCTCATAATTCAGAAGGGGTGCAAGAAGGGGGTGATATTTTCATACTATAAACTGTCAAATTGAGAATAGAAATCGACCTGTTTCAGGTTGTTTCAACGGATACATCATTTACAGTGTCAATATTTTTAAATTTTAATAAAAAAATTTCTTCGTTATGGTTGCACCAAATATGAAACACTTAGTATTGCTGAACAGATAATGAAAATCCCTTTCGAACAAGATGCCACACGACCCCCCTTCTCATTTAAAATTTTTGAGGGGGTGCTCATAATTCAAAGGGGGTGCAAGAAGGGGGTAATATTTTCATACTGTAAATTGTCAAATTGCCAATAAAAATTGACCTGTTTCAGGATTTTTTCATAAAATACATAATAACGCTAAAAATGAATTTATTCCATACCTTTGGACCGCACTGTATGTTCGACCACAATAACGTTATTAACTCAGGTTTCAAAGTGAATCAGTGTAACAATAGATAAGTATAATTTTAGGTACGGATGTGGTACTTCACTGAAGAATCTATGGCTGGAATAGTTGAATAGTACGCCTTATGATTGTATCTGCTGAACCAAAATTCAGTGCAAGGATAAATGCGAATTTTGAATTATATCTCTTAGGGTATACAGTGTGTAGTTTCAGACAAGATATTTATGCAAAAATAACATTGTTGTGGTGTTACTAGTAACACTTTTCCTTCTTTAGATATGCGCATAAGAGCTGCCTTTTCCATGTAGGTACTATTCGAAAAATGCTTTTTCGTATTCTGTTTCATCTGATTCCGAAGGTGATTATCTTTCTCGTATATATTATGTTTTGTACTTGTGATTGAAGAGGAATCGGTTAAACTGGACATTGAAACTGTATCCATCAGCTCTTTGTACTGCATCGTTGACTTTTTGACTGTATTGTTCTTTTTCCTCAGCAATTGTTGCTTCATGGCCAGCTTCACTTTTTAATTTCACTTGTACAGATTAGTGATTCATAGACTTATTTATGCTTTGATTATTGTTATCATGTAAAGGATCTTCCTCTTGAAAACAAGCAACAAAAATACTTTCTTGGGTATGATGATGTTGAAGGATTATCTTCGTGTAAGAGTTTCACGAAAAACTCTATTTGGTTTCGTTTATCTACTGCAGACCATTCAGGCTTCACGTTAGTTGGTTTTTGGAATTGAGACTTATGTAGAACAACTCTTTTTTCAAGTAAGATTTTAGCTCTAACTAATCTATAGTTCATGTAGTTTTCCATGTCACTTTCAATCTGAAACAAAAACATATTCATATAGGTAAAACTTCCATTATTAAAACCAAGTACCTAAAAAGGGAACATCTGTTTTAAAACACCCACTCTAGCAAAAAAACACAATCTAAATAATAGTTATTTATTTATCAAGGGCGTAAAGTAGGCGTTTATGGCCTGCGGCGTGGATAGCCCGAAGGCGTTAGCCGAGGGCCATTACACGCCGAAGGCCATAAACGCATTTTACGCACGTGATACAAAATTTTATGCACTAGCGGTTTATACAGTGTCCACCAAAATCTTGGAACAGCATGGGAAACTAACTTTTATGAAGAATGACATTTTCTGAGAAACTATTAATAAAAAAGTTTTCAATATGGTTCCAAGATTTTGGCGGACACTGTATATATAGTTTTATCGCAAATATCGTGTCAATAATCATCTCTGTATACCGAAATAAATCAATTTATTCAAATTATACACAGAATACCCAGTATATACCCACCTAATTATGACGTTGTTAAGCAAGCTGGTTGTTGTCTAGCAACAAATTCAATAAACAAGGTAAACGGTCATCTTCATGTTTATCTGAAAAAGTGCGTGAGTGAACTCAACACGAAAATTATGGAATCATCAGATGAAGAACATAATATATACATAGCAATGGAAATTTTGGAATCGGCTGAGAGTGCCAAACTCGAACTGCTACCAACAAAGTCAAAGAAACTTTACGAAAAGACTTATAATGAGTTCATAAAATGGCGCAATGAAAATAATGTGAAGGTGATTACAGAAGATATATTACTGGGATATTTTTTTGAGAAGTCCAAGAATCGAAGACCATCTTCTTTGTGGTCATACTATTCGATGTTAAAGTCTACTTTGAATTTGTATAATAATATAAACATAAGCAAATTTCCAAAATTGATAGCATTTTTGAAACTGAAGAATGATGGATATAAGCCGAAGAAATCCAAAATATTGAATAGTGATGAAATCGAACTTTTTCTAAAAGAAGCTCCAGATAATGTATATCTGATGATGAAGGTATGTTATACCTACCTATATTTATTAAGTATTTAAAAAACTTATTGATTCTTTTACAGGTTGCATTAATATTTGGGGTACATGGTGCTTGTCGTAGAGAAGAATTAACAAATCTCAAGCTTGATGACATTCAAGACCTAACTTATGCTTTATTGATTATAATTCGAGAGTCAAAAACTGAAATTTACCATCTGCAGTACTGAAAACCAGTCAGTTAATTATTTGGATATTTATAGAAGATATGCTAGTCTACGTCAAATACCGCAAATACTGAATATGGGCGTTTTTTCATATTCTATATGAACAACAAATGTACAAATCAAGTTGTTGGGAAGAATATCCTCGGTCAAATTCCAAGAAAAATTGCAGCATTTTTAAAGCTACCAGGCCCAGAAGAATATACGGGTCATTGTTTCAGGCGTTCTTCAGCCACTTTATTGGCTGATGCTGGGGAAAGTATCACCAATATCAAAAGACACGCTGGTTGGAAATCAACTACAGTAGCACAGAGCTACATTGAACAATCGATTTCAAATAAACTGAATATTGCCAAAAAAATTGCCGGCGATGGTGATGGACCGATACCAAATAATAATTATTTGGACCTACCATCCACATCTAAAATGAATGGTGAGGATGTTTCAAAAGGGAATAATTATTTTCAAGAGAAAAGTGAATATCCCACCCTCAGTATTCAAAATAGTAACAATTGCATAGTTAATTAATTCTAATTTTCAGGGTTATGGAGCAAAAATGTAGATTATGAATAAAAGTTGTTAAATGAGTATTTCTTTATTGAACTGAATTCATTGTTTCGTGGTAGGTCTTCCGTGAAATGATGTGCGTAGGTATATATGGACAATTTTAGTATATTGTCTACTTTACCCCCTGAGGGCCATGATGCGCCGACGGCCGGTAAAGTGCCACTTTACGCCTGGTGAACCGGGCGGTAAAGTGTACTTTACCGCCCGCTAGTGCATAAAAAAATGTTAACGACCTCTGAAAAAGTTATCTTCTATCAAATTATAGTTAGACGTTTATGGCGTGTATTGCAGTATATACTTACATCATCAGCCCTCTTCATGATTTGTTCCGACTTTTAGGTTCGAAAGGAACAATAATAAAAACATAATAAGCGATTTTATAGTTTCTGGATTTGAAATTTTTTTCAATTTTTGACGCAGACTTTATACACACAGGGCGAGAACAGAGCACGCAATGAGCGACTGTTGTAGAGTGACGTCACAGCTAAACAATTGAATATCTCGAAAACTATAAGACGTATCAAAAAATACATTGTACAATATTTTTTCATTTTCAATACTGAGTATTGTCAGGTGAGAATGAAAAATTTGTGATATTCTTCATTTGGAGCCATGAACTTCTGTCAGCGAAATGGATAGAATCGTCGATCATGTTCTACCCGATTCACTATTAAGAAAAAATTGAAAAATTTTCGTCAACCAGCTGCACTTTTACGTGTGACCCTCACCTTGTGCGAGCCAAGAAAGACGTAGCCCTCACCTTTCAACATCTTTTGCCATGGAAACTTGTATATCCACCACGATCTATTTTCATTCCAAATTTCGTGTATGTTTTGTGCGTCGACCAGTGGCGTACTTAACAGCCTACTGATCGACTTTGGAAATTGTAATGAAGAATCAGAAGAAAATTTTTCAGGAAAGTATGGTCACATATCAGCTTACCAACGAAACTAATTATTGAGGATTGAGTATGGAAATCCTGAATCGAAGATAATTTTATTTGATCTCTAAGTAGTTCATTGAAAGTTTCAGTTTGTATTACACGTGTTTTCAAGTGAAAAATAAATGGTTACATTTTTGTCAAACAGGTTGTAGATGAGGACTCAGCCTGATAAAAACACGAGAGCGATGCTCGAGGGCTTTCATCTCTGATTATTATTGCCAAAATAATGCCAAGTAAAATTAATGAATACAAGAGGAATTTAGCAGCAATAAAATAGTCGACAATTAATCAAGGTCGTGTTATATTTATGAATATTATTTCTTGAATTCAATTCTTTATATCAGTCATATGAATGACACTGTATTGTCAGGTATTGTAGCCTCGATTACCCCATCTATCTCTTCGATTTTGGTTTCTCCAAACCGATTTCTTTTCAAATACTCATACAGCTTCAACACGATTGATTCTATATTTGACGTTTAAGATGTATTTATTTTGAGTACAGTCAGATGCAAAGGTTCCTTGATATAATATAGGTTATCATACTGAATAGTCGGTGACTATTTTGTACCATGCAAATAGTCGCTAATAGAGCGTGTTGATTGGTCCTGTCAAATAGGAAACAAACGTATGATTGGTTGATGACTGATATTTAATAGACGAAAGAAATAATAAGGTGGATATTTACTCCGATATGTAATAATAAAATATCATTCTGCGATTGTGCCATACGGAAAATGATATCTTTACATTCGTCACTCGATGACATACTTTCAGTTTTTCGTAAATACTTTGGAAACTTCCACATTCAGGCACATGAAATGTTATGACTTCCAGGTCAAGCATTGATGAGCCTGACTGATGTTAAACACTCAATTTACTTGTCTGAAGAAAATATGAACAAAATTATGGTAACATACCACCGTAACTAGGCAAATATTTCACGAAAATTAAACACTATAACATCAAATCATCACATCAATAAACATAGATTAGTGTACCCAATTTTAATTATTATTATTTAACTTCTGGAGTTTTGAAGATGAAAAATTAAATCTAAATATTTTCCGGACTTTTGATCCCTTGTATCTCAGAGGGGATACGTTTTATTAGGACATTGATACAAACTTTTCACCTCGAAAGTAGGTAAGGAAGCTGTGTACGAAGTTTGTCGGTCTTAATCTGACTCAGCTTGTAAATCTATCTTCTACATACTTTGTTTGGGATTCATGACATACATTCTTGAAAATGGACAAGGGGCTCTAAGGTACTGGGCCTCTATTCCCGCTCAAACCACTTTTTCAATTTGCATTTTCCAGACTCTCTGATGCATCGAGAAGTATATGGTGATGAACCTGTTTAATTAATTCCGAACTTGTGTTATCAAATCGGTGGTCCTGATCCAAAGCATGTTGGGCCACAGTGGCTTATTCTGGTCTCGACCGTACTTTCATGGCCCTTTTAATTTCATCCACATACTTCTCGCAGTTTTTTCATTCCCTTTTGTCTTAACTTTGGTTCCAATATAAATTGTTTCATTATTATTAGAATTAATTCAGTACAATTATAATGATAATTGTACTGAATTAATTCATAAAAATCTTTAAGATGTTGGTGCTTCACAGTTCACACTGATTTTGATCGAGTGAACTGAACTGTTGAATAAAAATAAAAAATTGAGAAATAAATATTTTTTTATTTGCAATATTAATCAATGTTAATAAATTTTCATGATAACACTAAGCATGAAATGTTTCATATAGTTTATATTTGATGAAAATATATGAATAATTATAATATTAGTTATAATATGAAATCATACCTGATCAATAATCATTATGTTTTTTCATCAAAATTACCTAGAATTTTTGGAACAATTGACATAATATATTCCTTCAAGGTTAACATTGGTGGCTACGTGTCTTTTTTCATTATGGCATATATTGATACAGGAACAGCTGTGGTGTCAAACTCCGTTATCCTAACTATATCAATATATTATTCATTTAATTATTTATTCAATTCTGTTATCATTTTTTATTTTATTATTTGGAACTATCTTTTATTTTTTTTCAACTTAGGGTAAGAAGGGTTTCCAGCAAATCAAACACCAGAATTTATACCCACAAATATCTCATTTATTTAAATTTTACGTCCAAAACTAGTTTACCCTCGTAAAAGTCTATAGACAGAAAGCAAACGTGGGATTACTATTTCACAGAAATAATCAGATAACTTGATCAGAAATTACTGTACATGTATACGTAGAGTTCACAGTTAAATTTCACTGGCCCACTGTCTGCGCGTAGTATGGTAAACGAAGGGGGTTATTGTTCAACTCTGATACTAAATAAATTTGGCCCTCTAATAAAATGGGGGTTGATACTGTACTGGACGAAACGATAAATCTTATTAACTAGGTAAATAGTAATAACAAACAGCGTTTCTAGGCGAAGAAAGGACATAAACACGACAATAAGCTTATCTAACCCTCTAATAAGATAGGGGTTGATATACTGTACTGGACGAAACGATAAATCTTATCAACTAGGTAAATAGTAATAATAAACAGCGTTTCTAGGCGAAGAAAGGACATAAACACGACAATAAGCTCATCTGTTGGTTTCCGGGATAGGGGTCACTTCCAAGGCCTTCAGCATTCGGGGATGATAACCAAAATAAGGCAGACCTTCTCAATGGCTGGGCCTCAGCCACCAAACTCCCCTAGGTCAGGAGTATTGCGTAATGAGCCCGTCAATAAAATTTCTTGGTATTAGTAATTATTGTTCCAGCTGCATTCGTTTAATCGGTATTCAGGCAGAAAAAATAAATTGATGGAGATTACTCTAGTCTCCAGGAAAACCCTCTATGTTTTTGAGGGTACGATTATTCCACTGTGAGTTCGATGTATCTGGCGTTGATTCGAATCCTTCCCAGAAGCAAAGAAACAATCTTTCAAATACAACTCCACTGAGTCACTTCAACACTACCAAGATTGATTTAAGTTATATGTGTGGAAAATATCCCATTTAATGGACGATATCAAATCGTAAATAGCACCCACACACTTTTCAACTTCCAGAATATCACCTCTCACCGGTTTCTCTCTCTCTCTCTCGACTCCTCGCAGTTGGCCTTCTATTTCTCTCGGTTCCTTTTTTTTTTGCCAATCGAAAAAAACTGAACTACTCGATACTCCTGATAAGGATTCCTCAACAGGCCCGACCTTCAACCTAGCGCGATGGATCAACGCATTCAACGTTGCAGGGGTGCCTCACCTATTCTACTTCCGGAAGGACTTTGATGAATCTGGGGAAAATGAATGAATTGCAGGTGAATTATATATACAGGGTGCCTCACCTAGTCTACTTCAGAAATGACTTTGATTGATATGGGGAAAACGAAACGTTACAAATAATATTACTGTATTTGAATCTATGTTTTTTTCGAGTAATTTTTGATTAATTCTAAAGTTTTTTCATTGAAAACAATCACTTTTTTCAAATTAATTACTCAAACTAACTTTCCACTACTCATTGTGAATAATCAACAATTGACAAACATACACATGCGTGTTATGAGTCATGTCGTTTCTCTCGTTCACCTGGCAGTTCCCACCAAATTGATCTGGCCTTTTGGGATTTTATATTTTCAAATGCCTATATCACTACTCTCCCAAAATCTCAGTGTCTAAAGAAGTAATTTTTGATTTTTAAATGGATCATTTTGTGAACACCTGATTAACTTTCATACCCGACTGAATTATCTGGCTTTTCCATTTTTCACGTCACCAAATATTGAATTTGAAGACATATAAATTTCAAAATACCTCAATAATACTCTTTATTAAAAAATTACTCTTATTAAAAAATTCGAGGGTTGGTTAAACCCCCCTTAAGCCAGGTCTCTACTTTATACAATTTTGCAAGGTGTTTCCAATACCTACCCAAAATGTTCACCAGCTCTTGGACTATATTGGTTTCAGTGCAATCTGTCGTTTTAAATATTGTTTTGTGTTATATACACCTTTTATTGTGTTGTTGTTGTTGCGTTGCCTGAAAAACATCAGTTATCAATATTTTAAAAGAAATACAAAAATATTTTTCATGAGTTTAACATCCACTGGACAACAGCAACAGGACAGTTAATCTAAAACATATAACATCAACAAAACGAGAGTTCGAAATCAAAGTTGAATCGAACGAAGACTATGAAGAGTCTATTTGGGAGAGCAAATTCAACTCACACTCTGAATTGATTATCATTGAATTCCTTTCTTGCTCTTCTGTAACATTTGTTGAAGATTCAATTTTTTGTTTTTCTTTGAACCATATCCTACTCCAACACCTTCAGCTTAAATACGAACAATAATTAGTTTTAAAACCTCAATATTTTTTCAGAAATTTGCATGCAGAGTTGTTGATATTTCAGAGAGACACTTATATATCTACCTGATGGAAGCTGTAAACGCGAACTCTTGAATAAATAAAGTAGTCAAACACTAGACGACACAAATTTGATGGCGATAAATTAAAATTGCATATTTTTCTTTAGGGTTGTCAGTATTTCGACCCGTTACTGACGTTATTCTGAGTTTCATTTCGTCATTTTTCATTGCCGATTTTATTCTTCACCAATAGATCCTAGACATTGCTACCAGCCCAGAAGTATGCGGTTAGACTGTGAGTAACCTATACATTGATCAGGATAGAATAACTTTTGATGCTCATTTTTATTTGGCGTATTTTTATATCATATTTATGCAAGATGCAGAAATGTAAATATTGTTGAAAGTCGTCAGAATATCTCGTGTTTGTTATTTAAGTTGACATTACACATTTCTGTTGATACGCCCGAAGGATATACAATAGACGTCCAGTTGACATATTCAACATATTTTTCAATTAAGTTGAACGAGAAAATTAATGTCTATTTTATGTCCATGTCTACATAGACCAATCGTGGACATGAAATGAATATCCAGAGTACATAATAAAACGCTATTCCCGCGAAATAGGGTTTTACCACAATCACCATATTTTATTATAATGAATCTGAACCAAACAGAAATGATAGGGTTTTATATGGCTGAGCGAAGCCTTTACACGCTCTCTTTCATGACATTTTCTGAAGCGACTTGGTCAATATACAACTTACGTATGGGAGAGGAAACGAAGAAGAGTTGGAAGCTATACCTTACTCCTCATATTTCTAGAACTGAAATTCCCGCAGCTCCTGCACTATATAAAGTGACAATGTTGGTTTCTACATCCGCTAAAACCGGAAATGATATTGAACAACCTATTTAACCTCTATGTTTATAAGATTACATTTCACAAATTCTCTGATATATATATATATATATACCGGGTGTCCCACATTTTATGTGACAGGCAATATCTGATTTGTCGGAGGAGATATACAAAAATATTTCATACAAAAGTTTTATGAGTTCATGAGAGCTATATTTTGATATAATTTTCAAATATACAGGGTGTTTGGTGTAGGTGCTACAGACCAAAATGCCATATTTTAAAATAGAACGCACTATATATCATTACATATTCAGATTCTACGCTTAATTCTGATATCATTTCATGTCTAGTTTTTGAAATTCGGTTACGGCGTTGTTGAGTTATTGCACTTAAAACAAGGTTTAATATAAGATATCAAAAAAACTTTAACGCGTACACGAATCCTGTCTATATCTTTTATTGAATTGAACTAGAATCCTACTGAATAATAGCTATTAATGTAACGAGATTATTATGCGATTTATGATAATCGAGGACGTGCAACTTCCAAGATTTATTCAAATTGCATAATAATCAAGTTACATTCACAGCTTTATCATATCATTGACAACGATGATGTGAAAATAAAAACAACAACTTTGGTTATTGTCACATTATTGTCATTTTAGCGTGTCATTTGGTGTGATTTGATCTAGTTGAGGGAAGATATTCCCATAGCAGAACGACAAGGAATTTGGTGGCAACAAGATGGTGCTTCTCCTCACAATTCACAGGTTGTTACTGAATATCTGTATAGAACGTACCCAAATAGATGGATTGGTAATAAGGGTCCAATTCGGTGGCCGGCTCGTTCCCCAGATTTATCACCTCTTGAAATTTTCCTATGGGGTTATTTAAAAGATATTATTTTCACCACTCCCCCTTTGAATGTGGATAATCTGAAAATGAAAATTCGACTAGCGTGCAGTGATATTACGCCTGATATAAGAGCGACTTGTTCGAGAGAAGTGATTAGACGTTTCGAAGCCTGCATAATATCTAATAGGCGTCACTTTGAACATTTTTATTACATATCTAGGTACTATTCTTATGAAATGATTCATCAAGTTATATTACATTGTTATTGACGATTTGTTCCTGAATACACCTCTTTCAATTTCGCAATTGTTTCATATTCAAAATGATTCCTGACTGAATTCCACAACTTAAAATTGAAATCATTACTACGAACACCCATAATTTTGACTAATTTTCATGTGATCTGATGAAGAGAGAATAGTTATTGTATGAGATATTTTTAAAAATAATCGTTCTCAAGACTTTACATTTTAAGCAATAACTCAACAACGCCGTAACCGAATTTCAAAAACTAAACATGAAATGATATCAGAATTAAGCGTAGAATCTGAATATGTATAGTGTATATATATATATATATATATATATATATATATATATATATATATATATATATATATATATATATATATATATATATAAAGTGAATAGAGTATTTTCGTTTCAACTCCGAGAGCTCACGATCCGTGGACAGCGCTGTTTCGTTGTTACCAACTCATCAGCACGGCTCTATGAGGTCTCTCGAAGTTGAAACGAATGCACTCTGAATTAGTACCATAAGGCAAAGAGAGTATAAATGAATAGTAACTTGTGACATCTACAGTCACTAGTTTGAAACTTAATTCGACACGAGCCATGGAATCCAAAGGTAGATGTTTACCTACAACATTGACAGGCAGACAAATGTTTATTTGTTCTGTCCAACCCAAGACTCAATCAAGTTTCTCGTGCGTTATGAGGAACGCAAGCAGAATCTAAAGTGAATAGAGTATTTTCGTTTCAACTCCGAGAGCTCACGATCCGTGGACAGCGCTGTTTCGTTGTTACCAACTCATCAGCACGGCTTTATGAGGTCTCTCGAAGTTGAAACGAATGCACTCTGAATTAGTACCATAAGGCAAAGAGAGTATAAATGAATAGTAACTTGTGACATCTACAGTCACTAGTTTGAAACTTAATTCGACACGAGCCATGGAATCCAAAGGTAGATGTTTACCTACAACATTGACAGGCAGACAAATGTTTATTTGTTCTGTCCAACCCAAGACTCAATCAAGTTTCTCGTGCGTTATGAGGAACGCAAGCAGAATCTAAAGTGAATAGAGTATTTTCGTTTCAACTCCGAGAGCTCACGATCCGTGGACAGCGCTGTTTCGTTGTTACCAACTCATCAGCACGGCTTTAGGAGGTCTCTCGAAGTTGAAACGAATGCACTCTGAATTAGTACCATAAGGCAAAGAGAGTATAAATGAATAGTAACTTGTGACATCTACAGTCACTAGTTTGAAACTTAATTCGACACGAGCCATGGAATCCAAAGGTAGATGTTTACCTACAACATTGACAGGCAGACAAATGTTTATTTGTTCTGTCCAACCCAAGACTCAATCAAGTTTCTCGTGCGTTATGAGGAACGCAAGCAAAATACTCTATTCACTTTAGATTCTGCTTGCGTTCCTCATAACGCACGAGAAACTTGATTGAGTCTTGGGTTGGACAGAACAAATAAACATTTGTCTGCCTGTCAATGTTGTAGGTAAACATCTACCTTTGGATTCCATGGCTCGTGTCGAATTAAGTTTCAAACTAGTGACTGTAGATGTCACAAGTTACTATTCATATATATATATATATATATATATGGCTCGTGTCGAATTAAGTTTCAAACTAGTGACTGTAGATGTCACAAGTTACTATTCATATATATATATATATATATATATATATATATATATATATATATATATATATATATAAAAGGGGGAGATTTTTTGGGTAAAAGCAGCAAGCAAAACGTGTACTCTTTTAACACTATAATTCCGATATTTCGGTGGATACTGTCATCTTCAGGGAAGCTATAATTAATAAGCAGGATTGTAAACTAAATGGAGTGAAGCCCAATAAAAGCTATACTTACTGTGTTATTGAGGTTGAATGCTAATGATGTAATAAATGAGATATAAACAATATCGAGTGTACAACATGACTTTGATGATGAAGTAACAAGTTGAAAAACAATTAAAATTTTAGTCAAAGATTTAAAAACATTTTAAGAGTACTATTGTTATTATTGTTTTATTCCTTTGGGAATTTCCCAGTCGGTCCCTGTCTCTGGTGCCAGCATTCATCTGGAGAGTGCGCTGGTGTGTCACTAACCCCAGTAAACACTCGTCACGTCCGTGGGGTGAGTGATTACTGGTTCCCAGAATCATGTGCCTTGATTAACTGAACTGAACTAAGAATTACGGCTTCTACATTTTTCTGAATAAGATTATTCTCGCATATTGGCAAGTCAGGGGGTGGGAAATGAGTAGATTCAGTAGTTTCGGCACTTCTTATTCTCCACAACGGACGAAATATTCCCCGAAGCCTGAGGAAATACTGTTGTCTCGTCTGTACCGTACGAGTGTAGTAGGAGTTAGTAGAACTCTCGTAACGCCAAGTTATAACTGTGGATAAAGGCTGAGACTGCTGAGTTGGACATAGACAGCAAATGCATCATGGTATCAGGAGCCTCACAACATACTCTACATCTAGCGTCTGAGTCATATATAGCCATCATGTGACCACGTTAGACCAAGATGTTGAAGACACCATCCCGGCAGGCCAATGAATCTTTTGATATGTGTGAATGTGAAATTTTTGGATGAGCAGAGGTCTTCAATGATCTTGAAGAAGACCCCATGCATTGGCTTATCCCTATATAGCTTCAGGAGTACTTCTGTCTCCACAGTTTTGAAGTGAGATTCCAACCAAGATGCTATGAAAAGTCCGCGGTCTTACTGTTGTTTGGTGAAGTATAACCGCGCGTGGAACGGACGGTCAAGGATGCTTCTTCATTTCAAGAGTTTTTAAGTCAAGTTATATCAGCTCCTCTTGAGTCCATTTCATTACTCTAAATCAGTGAAATTGAACCAAAACGGAAAGCTTATTAGTTGCAGCAATTTTGTTCTCTCCTGACAGTTCTGATTTCCAGACCTGTCGGAGTTAATGCTGATACTTGCCACAGAGAGTTTTCAAATTTGGTAACCTTTCGGGACCGTAGTTGTTCCACCCCGAGGTAAGTATACATCTCTCCGGCATCCAAATGATGTAGGATGATAATTCTGTTTAGGAGCTTGAAGTCCTTTCCGTATTTCTCGCATCTTCCTTTTTTGCATGGCACATTTGTAGATCCTGAACTCTATTTCGATAGCAAGCGTATACTCTTACACCTATTCCTTTGGGACTGATATAGATCATTTTCTCCTGAAGAAGGAAAGTGGGTTCTGAAACACGCTCATTCAAAAGATAACCTGCTCTATTTGGACTTTGACTATTTACGAGTTCTAACTACCTTCATAATTTCGTTTCTTCGAATTCATAAACAGCACGGGAAAAAATTAAATACCAAAACAATCGGAGACTTTTTTTTATGAAAGCACCTAAAACTCGAAAACTGAAAGAGATATCGAATAACTTTATGTAAACAAATGGATAGTACTTTATGTAAACAAATGGATAGTACCCGTTTATATGTACCCGGAATAAGTTTTTGTTTTTACAAATCCGAAAAATTTTTTTTTTGAAAAATTGAAAATAGTTATCTCCAAAATCAATGCAGATTTTCAAATATTACATACCACCTCTTTTGATCGCCTTTCAACTTTCTACAAAAAGTTTCAATAATTTTTTTGTCTAATGTCGATAGTCCGGGAAATATCCGAAAAAAAAACGGAAAAATTTGTGATCTTCAAAACTCGAAAACTAAAGGAGATAACGAAAGAATTTATATGAACACATTCATTGTACTCGATCCGATGAACAAAACATTTCCTTTAATCTTTTCATTTTCCAAAAACACCAAAATCTTAAAAACCGAAATAGATATCGAAAAAATGTATACTTGGAGTTTCATTCATCTTAATTAGATCTACAAAAAATGTAAATGACTTTTTTGTCTAATACGAAATTTTACGAAAAATATTAAAATTATGGACTTGGAAATATTTCTCATGAAAACAACAAGAAAATCTCGAAAACCATACCCCTGACGAAAAACTTTATGGAAAAATTTTCATGGATTTTGCATAGGTGAACAAAAAACGTAAATGACTTTTTCCTCTAATACTGATAGTTTAGGAAATAATACGAAATTTATGAAAAATTTGAACATAGAATTATTTCTCATGAAAACAACAAAATCTCTAAAATCTTCAAAAGTATACACGTGACAAAAAACTTCATAGGAACATTTTCATGAAACTTGCATAGGTGAAAAAAAATTTCAATGACTTTTTTCTCCAATACCGACAGTTTGGGAATATTACGAAAATTATGAAAATTTTGGACATAAAATTATTTCTCAGAAAAATCTCAAAAACTTGAAAATCTCGAAAACAATACAGTTGACAAGAAACTTCATATGAAAATTTTCATAACACTTGAATAGGTGAACAAAAAATATCAATGATTTTTTTCTCTAGTAACGATAGTTTAGGAAATAATAAGAAAATTATGAAAATTTTGGCATATTAACCACTAGGCCTCGAGACACCTCAACTTCCGAGCTATAGGTGGATCCACGTAGGTCGTATTATCAAAAAGTTATTGTAAAAATAATTATAGTTTAAACACATGCCCAAAGATCATTTCTTATAAGCACATCAACCATTAGGCATATCAACCATTAGGCATCTCAACTTCCCTGCTATAGGTGGATCCGAGCACTCACTTGTTGTACTAGGATTTTCTATTTAATTTTTCAGGACACAGGTGTATTGGTAGTAATTCAGGAATCCACAAATCTGAAGGAACTCAGGTCCAAGTTTGTCCTCTAATAAAACTTTCCGGAAAAATGTATGTTTCCATCGCTGCTGGCATGCAGTGTATATGACGTAGAATGGCACCTTTGGTGCAGTGAGTTCATTTCTAGTGTATCTATCGATCCCGTAAATTTCATGATTCTTCGTCAAAGACTACGGATGATGTGGGGGTGTTTCCATGAGTAGTGAAACACACTGTATATATTTGGTTAAGAAATTATCACTTAGGTGCTTTATTGATTATTATAGGAATCGCACGTTAAAAGGTGAGACCTTGCATGTAATCCTTGGCTCGCACAAGTTTCGAATTCTGAGGGCTGCCGTTCGTAGGAGGAGGACAGCTGGTTAACGGAAATAGTTATTTGTTTTACTAGGCATAAAAGCACAAGATTTAATGCCGCGGCCGCTACGCTCGGCTATGAAACCAGCCAAGGCATTAAATCTGCTTTTCTGCCGTGTGAAACATATAATTTTTTCTTCAAATTTGTCCCAATTCCACGCAAAATCGACTTTTTCATATTTAAATTGCGTTTCATTATCAATATTCAAATAACTAAATTATTTCATCAAAGGTAACTGGGCCCTACGTTACTATGTTTACCGCTCATGACGTTTGTTGAATTTGTTTATTCACTGTTTACTTTGTCATTGTCAATTTTAATAACGAGTTTGATTTAAATTATTACTTGGAAGGTTGCCTAGCAACGAACTTTTTCTGCCTAGGCATTAAAAGTACAACTTCTAAGCCTGCCAAGTGTCATTAAAAGGCCGCTTTTAATGTCATTTGGAGAAAAAAACAAATTTTAAAAACAACTTTTTATTAGGAGAGTTGAGAGGCGAGTTATTAAGTTCATGCCGGAATTGAATTATACCAAAATAAAATGATCAATAATAACAATACTCCCTCATAAACACTCGAAGGGTGTACCCAAAGGCATAGCCTGTGCGGGTTGAGGACAGCTATTATTATTACTTGCCGTGGCGCTTCGGGGCGACTTACTGATGTTTTCGGTGGTGTATTCACTTTTCAGCTGTAGGAAAACCCGGAAACCTATAGCACCACCCGGATCAAGAAACATATACATTTTTCCCGTGGGAAACATTTTTCCACATTGACATTTTTCCTCTGCATTCGAGTCAAAACACGTTGATACCTTGGTGACTGTAGCGGTTGAAAATAAATGATTTAGAAAAGTTTTCCTATTTCTGAATTCGTAAAAAATAATATAATGGAAAAATTTACCTACTACAATTCTCTTTCTACTCCTAATCCTGTTCTGATCATAGGTGTTTGAAAATTACTAAAGCTTCAAAATATACTCTTTGTCGTGCAATTTTCGTACACCAGCTGAATTCAAGATCGAAGTGAATTCATTGAGTTGTCCCAAAATATAAAAAATACTTCGTTGTCGTAGTTATTCCCACTCATACATTTATAGCTTCATTGTGAGTTCATTCAGTCTTAACTTATACTTTTTCATCATTATGATTTCTAAAAATTTTCTCTAATTCCCGAATAATTCCTCTAATTCTCATGTAATACCCGAGTAATACCACTAATTCCCGACTAATGCCCAGTAATACCCAATAATTTTCAACTAATACCACTAATTCCCGACTAATACCCAACTAATGCCACTACTACCGAAGGCATGTACACCAAAATTCCCTAGCGGTTTCCCCCTCGTACAGTAAGTAATAAAGAGAGATGGATCGTGCAAAGAAAATGTGTATTTAGAACTGTTGATAAAAATAATAAGCTGTATGAAATATTGTATGTTGGTCTTTCGGCGTTATCCTACACGGCCATCTCACAGGAAATGCGATAATTATTGTTAAAACGTCAAAAAATCGTCGAAATCGTCGAAATATTAAATTCATCATCAAAATAGGACAGTTATACAATAACTTTGTAAAATATTTCATCTCGCTTGTTTCGCAAACTTTTTCACTCGCAAAATGAAACATTACTGTTACACTATTATTATAGATAACTATTACTTTATGTTAGTAAATTATGAATCACAATGATTACCTTTGATTATTTGATCTAATAATAGAATATTCTCCAGACAAGATGAAGAAAATTGTTGATGAACTTGATTGTGGCTCTCATTTTGAAAATCCTGAAGAATAAAGTGGAAAATAGTTTTGGGAAATGCAGAGCCCAATTTCCCATCAACCTAATTTTTATAATAATTTCTCATGGATTCTAGAGTGGAACGGTTATGAGCGTATTGCGTATTTATAGTTGTTATTCGTGGAGTATGCCTTCGAATTCCCTCTCTTCAACTCGATAGCATGGAATGAAAATAATGCTATTGATACTATTATTTGTTTTCAAAGTCATAACATTCAATACAACATACCATCATCATTAATTTGTTGTGTTCAGAGTAATGACGTCTTGTTTTGTCCAAGAAATGATTGATATCAATTGACATTGTACTAGTTCAGTTGAATAGTGTCTGCAAAAATTAGACGCTATGGAATTTTCTTGAATAGATACCTCAGAAAGTATTCCTCAAAATCCTCTGTATTTTTCAAAACGTTGAATGAACCATCCAGGAACCGATTATAACAATATTATTCGAAGATGGTGTTGAAATATTGAAATAGTTCAGAATGAAGTAGGTAAGGTAAGCTCGGGTAGGTGTGACCGTGATTTCCATTAGTTCGCATTGAATTTAGTCTATCTGATAAACCTGAACTAATATAACAATGAAGTTTTGCAGGTATTTACTTCGAAGGTCAGTCTTTGTAATATGCCACAGAAAACTGTTGAAAAACGTATTCTATGAATTTTATTTATATATTCAAATATACATCTCCATAGGTCACACTTCCCCGGTAATTTGGGGGCAAGTGTGATTCTGGCCAAATTTAAAGATACTAATGCACGTAAATCTCTCTTTGGGGCAGGTTTGAGTAAACAGTAAAGAAACTTTCACCACAATTCATTTGTTTCGAGATATCTTTATTCAAAACAAAGTTAGGAACTTTTTAATATTGAATTTGAAATGCCCCATTAGAAAAAATCAAAAAATAATCGTGAAAGTGAACATTTGTTGAAAAGAAAAATTTACAGGTAGAAATCTGAAAAATCGAATGAGAATTTTATTGATCCCCATCTTCTGACGAGGGGTGATGGAAGCACAGTTGTTATTTCATCCTCAGAAAGTGTATCAATGTCTTCCACATCTGCCCAGGTATATTGTTTGTCTGAGATTTCCGTATATAATTTCGTACTATAGCTGAAAAAATATTACTGTTTAGATTGGCCAAATGAACCAGGTTCCCACTTACCCCGACAGATAGGTCACATTATCCCTAATAACATTTAATTTCGTGGTAAGTGTGACATGCAATGTAAAAATGTAAAAAAACAACTTCATGAAAAAACGGCAATCTATAGTCAGATTCATTGTTTAGGCAGAAGAAAAGTGTATAAAATGGATTCTTACACTCAAAGCTTGAAATAAACTCGTTATACTCGTTCGGGTTGATGAATTGTAGGTTAGAAAATTGGGGAAAATATTAGGATTTCACAAGATCTCTTTATTATTTTATATGATGGTTATGGATTCATTATGAGTGTAGGCTCTTCGTCAATAGATGGCATTGGGCTGTCGCCCGGTTTAGCGAAGATAGCGAGCAAACTCACACTTGCCCCAAATTCACACTTACCCGAGCTTACTATACTTTTTAATTATCGGAATTCACAAAAATGTACTTTGAAGGTGTTGATAACTGATATAGTTTATAAGATATATAATCACCTACTTAAAAAAAATTCATGTATTGTCCTGTTTTTTCTAGTAAATAATATTATTCAAAGAGTAGCTACTACTAAACTGTTGCAATGTTGACAATACTATTCATAGTACTTATATCGTTATTGGGAACATCAGCGGGTTAAACAGTAGGAATCAAAATACAATCATAAATACAGGGTGATGAGTTAGCGCGATCTATATATTCTAAAACTACTGTCACCGAAAGTGACGTCATATTTGTTATTTTTCATGGCTCTCTCTGTATTTTTGAATTCTCATGTTTTCGATTCTAACTCATGTATTATACCCTATACCCAATACGAACCGTTTTTTATTCGAGTTTTTTGCAGCCTCTCGGACATACACGTCATTGTTATGTGAATTATCATTTTAAAAGACGATTTCGTTAATTCATTGATGATTTATGGCGAATGTTATAAGGTTTTAACAAGGACATGTGATACTTATGCTAAAAGGTATCCAGAAAAATCGAAACCATCTCCAAATATTATTAAAAGATCAATCTCCAATCTTACGAATTTTGGATTATTCCAAAGGAAAATAATTGATTCTAAAACTGTGGTGAACAATGTAGATAACGCAATTACAGTGCTGGGGTACTTCACAGCTTTTCCAGAAGAATCGTTGAAATATGCAGCACAAGATTTGGGATCAAATAAAATGTCCATGTAGAGAATAATAGCAAAACACAAATGGCATCCGTATTCTCATACTTGGCCTGAAGCTATCCGATTGTGAGAAAAGAATGAACTATGCGGAGTTCATCATTATGAAGGCCTTGGTGGTCATAGTGGTAGAGGGCTTGTCTCTCAATCACAGTGACGTGGGTTCAATCCCCAGCATGGTATGACACGTTGAAGTGTAAGGACTACGTCTTCCCAAGGTCGCACAAGTCTTTCGAACACTTTGGAGGGTTGTGCTCCTAAGGGTGCGTCCGTTTGACGGAAATATCATTTTTTTTAACAACAAGAAAACGATCAATTTTTGAGAAATATTATATGAAGCTGCGAATTGAAATTTACCAAAAATGGGATACTCAACAATCGGACTTCTCACTACTGGAGCGATACAAATCTACATTCAGTTGGGAAACGTCAATTTCAAAACCGTTGGAATTTCAATGTTTACTACGCTGTAAAAGAAAACGCCACTGTGATGCTTCACTGTTATGACGAAAATTCAAATGATTTGTTGAAAAGTATCGAAATTATTGTTTCATTGAATTGACATAAAAATAGAACACGTCACTCGGGAAAATGCTACTCCGGTAGCTATGTAATAAGCATTTATAGCATGTAGAAAATGCATAACAGACCTACAGGTATATTTGTTGTCAGTGAACGACAAATAGATAATTTGTAAAATCTCGATACGTATCATTTGAAACGACTGATGCTCGCTAACCATAGGAAAATTTGGTGACAACATGGTGGAGCACCCCCACATAATCAGCAGATGGTGCAGATGTATTTAAATGAAACTTTTTGTGACCAATTGTTTGGAACCGACAGTCCTCAATTATGGCCACCGCGATCGCCCAATTTAACCCATATGGATTTTATTTTATTTGGGGTTATATAAACAATGAGGTGTATTTCCATACGCCAACAACTAAAGAAGATTTTCAGCAGAGACTTCGTACGGCTTTCAACTATATTCCACCGGACATGATAAAACGAGCTGCAGGAGCGTCATACGGAGTAGTAAAAATGCTTACCTAGAAGTTGAAGGCAATGTGCGAACTTTTGTTGCAATGTGAAAAAAACGGCTAACAAAAGTGTCACACGTTCCTCTTTTGCATATAAACTAAATTTGAATTGTTGATATGATATTATTTTTTCATAAAATTTTCAATAAAAATTAGGGGGTACAAACGTGAATCCTCGCGTGAAAATAAATTCTATTGCAGAATATCTCAAAAATTATAAGTTTTGAGTTAGGTTTTAATAACTATGGTTTATTTTCATGATAGAATTGAACCTTGGAGAAAATAAGTGGGTTCCTATTTGAAAAAGTTGAGATTTTTTTATTTTCTCATTTACTGAGTGAACACACATTTTTGCGCACCCTGTGGATTATTTAGTGGATGTGAAAATGGTAGGTGACCCGTTCAACCTTCAATATTCACGATTCATTCACTGCATATTTTTTTAAGAGATATTTCATTGAATTGGATTGGATATGAGCAATAGAAAATGCTGCCCCTGTATGCATTATTCAATCAAAACGAGCCAGTGTAGACACCCTGACGCAGACACGTGGCATGAGAATAATGACTCGTAAGTCACCAATTACATCAAAATTACTTGTGGGCTGGAAAGCATAAGGTCTTTTGTATGACTTCGACCAATAGAATCTGTGAAATGCACCTTTGATTATAGTAATTTGAATGTTGTGCCAATATTTTTGGTTTTTAATAACATTCCACCATTGAAAATTACTGGCCTATATACAGGCCGTTTCTTTTATCATGTGGTAACATTGCTATATTCTAAACCGTAATAGATACAAAAACGATTGAATGGTGAGCAGTACATTGGTCAGAGAAAATCTACGGGGAATCTCGCCCTTCCTGACTTATACAGGGAAAACTAAAAATGCTGTTGTCACTGATGATGCTAGTTACTTTATATGAAACGTTATAAAAATGTCGAGTGTGATATACCACTGAATTGTGATTTTATCGCTCTATCAATATTTGTGATGAAATTGACAGGTCCGTATATGAAAAAAATTGTTGATGATGGCGGCGTTGACACGAATCGTTTGATTAAAAATTTATCATTACATAGTTCTAGTGCATTGTAAATACATTAAAACTTTCCTTTTTCATTTTTTTAATATTTTCTGAAATAACTATTCCATTCGTAAAAAACCGAAAACAGCATTTTCAGTTTTCCCTGTATAACTTGGGAAGAGCGACAATCCCCGTAAATTTTCTATGACCAATTTACTGCTCACCACAATAGTTACCTTTTTTCCCATTTAATCGTCTTTGTATCTATTACGGTTTAGAATATAGCAATGTTACCACATGATAAAAGAATCGGCCTGTAGGTATATCACATTAAGACTGAAAAAGGAGAGCTCATCCAAAACAGAAGAAAACCAAAAATAGCGATATCAATGATATGCTGGCATATCGCAATTTCCAGGCTCTCAAATCCATGGAGTAGCCTTCGTTCATATCATCAACTGAATAATTTCAAACGTGTGTCATCAAATAGATAATAATTTTTCAAAGAATTTTGTACAGCATTCGATTTTTCTGGTCTCAGATATCTAATACGAACTATGAGATGTGTTCTCATAGCCTTTCTAGTTTGATGAACATACATGTCTTCTCAAGCCTCAAACCGAGTTCTTCACAGAATCCTTATAACTTTCAAGCTGTTCTTGAATTTACTAGTTCCCCTTGTTTACGGAAATGTCGAAAATGTAATTGGTGCTTCTGTTTCGAACTTGAATATATACAGAAGGTTGCATGAGGTATAACTTTTTATGAGGTATCTCATACATAATTCTCCCTACGTTATATTCCAATATATGCCCGTCACTACTTCTTATATTCATTCAAAGCAAAACATGTTAATTTTTCAAAGTTCCATGATTAGTTGAACTGTAGAAATTTCAGAGAAAATGCGTATCAGTAAATGTTTGTCTGAGAATTCCATATAAACAAAATATTTTGACACACCTAAAACTTCCGGCGTAAAATGAGATTGCATACTACAAACTGCAGTCATGTTTCCAAAAATAACTTTATATGATGGCACTTTCAGCCACCCACTTCTTCTCATTCCTTGACCCTGACACTCACTGCAACTTAGTTAAGTTGTTGTTGGTTTTCAATTATTGAGACTTTCCAAATGCCAATTTATGTTGTGACTATAAATTATGAAGAACAAACTTTTTTGGGGTTTTTCATCAATTTCACAGATGTCTGATTAAGTAAAATCAAGGTGCATGTCATTGTTGGAAGATTATTCACACCCCGTTGACAGCGTTTTGTAAAATATCAATCATCTAATCAAAATAATGAGTAAGGACATACAAGGTGAACTACCACTTACTACCAAAAAATATTAAAAGGGATCGTGGTCAGTCTTTCAATCGTTGCTCATTAACCTCTATTGAAACGCCAATCAGGTATGGAATTCTATGAATTCTACAAACTGTAGCCCGTACCTTGCGTTTCTGAATTGTTGTCTCATGTTCCGATCATCCAGTTCATAATAGAAGAGAATCAATGATGGTCGTTGTACAGTTTTTCAATGGGGAATTCTCCTCAATTTGGGTTATTGGAGCAAATGCAAGTTTGAACAAAATAAAGTTGAGTTTCATTCATGAGTTTTTCAATTTCAATGCGAAAAGTATTCAAATAAATTTTTAAAGTTTGGGTTTTAAATTTTAAAGGGTTTTGTTTCTAATTAACATGTTGGCAACAGCGCCTACAAAATGTAGGGGATGGTAGTATGCTCGAAGAAGAAGTACCATAGTCAATATATCTGTCTTTGTTAGGGGTTAGGAACACAGAACACAAAATGTCACAGAAGACTCGGAACCACCGACCTATATTTTATTATAGGTCTGTGCTCGGAACATTGTCATCTCTGTTTAACTTATTAACATAACAGATTTGTTGTCCTTTCTTATCTGTGAAAGTTGTAGCCGATGTTGCCAGATGGTGAAATAGGAACAAATCCCTTTAAATTTTAAATGTCCAATTTTATTTTCAATTTTTAAGTACTTGAATAATTTTTTGAAAGAAAATTTTTGGAACGGTGTGTTTTAAATGCAGTGTTTTATAGATCTTTAATGGAAAATACTTGATTGTCGTCAGGTGAAGAATTCCCAGTTTGTCTGAGTTCGTAGTTCTTTGATGTTATCCTCATCGTCTGAAGTGTACATTTTCCAAGAAGCCCCATTGGTCCAGTATAATCAGAAACGACATATTCGACACACTGTCATTATAATAACACCTTACTCATCTCCACTCACATAATATGAGAAGATATTCGCCAGAGAATTCCCACTTCGTCAGACGCTCAGAAAAAATTAAGATAAAACTTACGATGACACCTTGAATTATTGGCCAATTTTTCTCATTTCCACTTTAGAAAAGCTTATAGAAAAACTAGTGAAGACAAGGATAACTGCATTTCTGATGAAACATAAAATCGTTAGCAAATATCAGTTTGGCTTTCAAAGTGACAAAGACGACACTTATGACGCAATTTTTATATTTATGAAAGATGTTTATACCTACTGGAATCAATAGAAGATAGGTTGCTTAAGTAACTTATTTGTTTAAATAAGATACCCATAGTTATTTATAGAAAAATGAGACATCCTGAATATTTCTGCATATTTCAATAGAGCTTAAAATTAAAAAGTAACACACTTGTTGTTTTGCCAAAGTCCTCCTTGAAATACAGAGCTTTTAGGATGTTTCATGTAGACTTCAACAAGTAGGCTTTGGACGACGCGGCGATAAAATGGAATGCAAATGTTTACTGGTAGCTGTCAAATTTTGATTTAAGCAGTAAAGAAGCTCTTCAATTCGTGGTTTCTGTTCACATTCGCAATGAAGTATGAGAATTATGAAAAATGGGATATGATAATCTGTTTCATATAAACCGGGGAAAATGCAGAAGCAGCAAGCAATTTGTATCACGAGAGGTTTCCAGAGAGAAGACAACATTTTAGAGACATTTTCGCAAGATTGCGACACAACCTAATTGATGGTGGTCAATTTGAATCAAAAAGGGTTAAGGAGTTGAAAGAAATAGTCGTTTTAAGAGCTGTTGAAAATAATCACAAAACGTCAACGCGAACTTTGAAAATATCAGCAAACCTACCAAGAACATTTAAAAAAAATTTGTCTGGATGACTTCCATCGAAAATTTCAGCTAATTCTCTTGTGCTAAGATAATTTTTGCCATAAGCAATACTATTTCTATTTTTTTGTATACCTAATTTCGGAGCCCTTTCTTTTGATGAATTGAAAAACACAAAAACTGTTAAAGAACGACAACTCCAACAAAATTGTCAACAAGCTATAGTGACACTTGTTATCATTACAACAAACGTAGGTAGATATTTTTTCAAAGCCGCATTATAAAATTCGGAAACATAGCCAAGTTTCTGAAGTTCGAAACAGACAATAATAAATTCATTAAGGATAATACGAGGATGTATTGATATCTAGTTAGCCTAGACCAGTTTCCTGCATAAACAAAATATTGCGTTACCATAGCAACGAACAATAACTTATTGGAAGTGTCAGTGCAAGATGCATAGAAACCCTGGTGTGATCACTTATACCTGTGATACCGACATACAAAAGTGTTGATGTACGGCCTACTTGATTCATGTTATTTTTATTGCATTGGTACCGTTTAACTTCTTTAGCACAGATGGCGGCAAAATTACAGATTAATGTTGTCATTGACGATTGACGGTTGGACAAGCGACAAGTGTCATGTCAACATTCAAAAACAATCAAATGACAAATCAAGGCACCGTGGAATGTTGGAAACTCGGCTATTTTCGACTTCTTCACCATCCTTCGACGAATGAAGCCAACAGTATCAACAACTTTGGTAGAAACAAAATCGAATCTGTGATCGCACCAGGGTTTTTATGCATCTTGTGTCAGTGTAAAGTTTGACGTCAAAAAAGTAAACCAGAGTTACGCAATAAATTGAAAGAAAAAATATGTCCACCGAAATTGTGAAAATCGAAAAATTGGAGTATCGAGCCATCATCAAGTACCTGTATTTAAAAGGGTTAAGAGGTAAGCAGATTTTCGAAGATATGCGTGATACCCCTGATGATCAATGTCCTTCGTATCCGACCGTGAAAAATTGGACTGCAAGCTTCAAAAAAGGTGAATTTTCCATTGAAGATGATGCCCGATCGGGAAGGCCAGTTTCTGTGTCAGTCCCCAAAAATATCGATGCAGTTCATGACATGATTTCAACAGACCGTCAAATTGGGCTAAAACGGATATCTGAAGCACTGAATATTTCATACGAATGCGTTCATCATATAGTTCACGTCAATTTGGACATGAGAAAAATAGCTGCAAAATAGATCCCCAAATGTTTGAATGTTGACCAAAAGCGTGCAAGGGTAGTAGCATCGCGTTCGATCTGTGCTCGATTTGAAACCGAATTGTTACTATGGATGAGACTTGGGTAAATTTCTACGATCCAGAAACGAAGCAACAATCGATAGAATGGCGACACTCCGGTTCTCCAAGACCTAAGAAGTTTCGTGTCCAAAAATCTGCTGGAAAAGTTCTTGCTTCAGATTTTTGGAATTGCCATGGAGTGATCATGATTGATTTTTTGGATAATGGCAGAACAATAAGTGGAGATTACTATTCGACATTACTGACCACTCTACGGGAAAAAATTAAAGAGAAAAGACGCGGAAAGCTATCCAAAGGTGTTTTGTTTTTGCAGGACAAAGCCACTGCACTCAAATCTCATGTTGCCATGCAAAAAATTCGTGAGTTATTGTTTGAATTACTAGAACACCCCCCTTATTCACTAGATTTGGCTCCGTCCGACTGACTATCATCTCTTTCCTCAACTGAAAAAAAATTTAAAAGGTCGTACATTTTCTTTCAACGAGGAGGTAATAAAAGCTGTGGTTTGCAGAGCAAGAAGAAACATTTTTTTTGAAAGGTCTAGAGACGTTGCAGGTTCGCTGTAATAAATGTATCCAATTAAGAGGAGAATATGTTGAGTAATAAAATATTTTGACATTGAAATTTTGTTTGGTTCTATAGTAGGGTAATACTTTTTCAATAAATCCTAGCATATACCCATTGTTAAGTTTCAACTACGAATATTTGTTGGCTTGACTACACCTAGTGACAATAATACTGAATTGTGTTTTTATAATATTATCTAGTCTACCGAAAAATGCCTATTCTACAAATATTTCATTAGTTTTGACCCAAAGTTATGTGTTTCAGGTTATTGAAACAATTTCTAGATAAAACATGAATGTATAGTATTCCTCAGTATGGGTAAAGAAATGAAGTGGTATCTTTGTTTTTCTTTCTCAATTTGAAACACGTTTTCTCAATAACGGTCAATTTGACAAATATTTCTGCATCAAAGTTTTCAATTTTTTTTTCAATTTCTGCCATAAATCTGAGGTCACGTGATACAAGTCGCAACAGTATTTTTAGTTGTCACAGTAATTTCTCGTAAATTCTTCATTTATATGGTTAGATAAATATTCATGAGAATAATAATAATTAGTGGTTTCTCTGTCAGATCAGTTGGCCTAACCTGATCATACGACAACCATAATAATGATACTTCCTGCGGAGATAATTTTCAACGTTGTATAACTAACTGAGATGGCGTTGTTCACTATTATTATTCTCTTCCCCTGTTTCATCTCGGAAAAACTTTTGGTTGAATGAAATATAGAGACCATGTGTCTAGTTCAATATTTTTTCCAATGAGATTCTTTTTTTAATTTTTGATACCTATTTATCACGGGTAATAAAGGAATACCGTTTTTATGGCGTATGAAAATACTATTCACTTCTTACTCGTACGAGAGATGTGTAACCAGCCAGTATCAGATGCAATAAATACAAATCACAAAAACACAAGAATTCGCCGATTGTCTTTCAGATTCTTCGGCAAATGCACGTCTGTATTTCAGCTTGGCCCATTGACTATGGAAACATTATTTTTATCTCCGGCAATTATAGCTTATTCAATTATGTTATGATACGTCAGTCGTCTCGAGTAGAGTACAGGTGCACCGAAAATTTCTTTTTCACGAAATGACCTTCTACCGAGCTTGGCGAACTTCACGAAAGCCGTGAATTGAGTAAAAATGTAACAGGTGGCTATTTATAAATGAGTATTCACATACCTACGATCACACATGTATCGATGACGTGTTGCAGCCGAAGGTATCCGTATAATTTATTCACGGAGGAATGAGGAAGTTTTAATTTTTAGGTGATATTCATTTGAAAGAAAAATGATGTATTGCTTTTTGTCAAAGTCCAGTTGAAAATTTCATGAAATAGAAACTACCCAAACACCAAAACTACGTCAATTTCACTCGCGCGTTTCGCCAATAAAGTTAGCATCGCAGAAGCAGAAGTTCCCTAATTGTATCTATTTTACCCTAATCCTTCATTCTGACCCGATATTCAGCCCTATGATTTATCACTCCCGTTAAAAATAACGTCACCATTATTCACCATTTCCGTTATTTTGCTTTTACATAATCATAGCAAAATAAAGGAAATGACGAATAACGGTGACGTTATTTTTACCGGAAGTGATACAGCATAGGGCTGATTATTGGTGAATCATTAACGCCTTCTTCAAATTGTCCACTCTTATTGTTTACCTGTTTTTGAATCAATTTTGAGTTTATACCTACTCGATTGAGTGGAGTTGTTCTGGATTTCCATTGTCTAAAGAGGGCAGAAAATCAAGTAAGCGTTGAAGAATATTACCTACCAATCGGTAAACTTGATATCGATTTTTACAGGTAAGGCAAAAAAATCTCAATTGATCTACCTGGCCTATTCATGGTTTCAAGACAAAGCGAACCTCTACACTTGGTTGAATAAACATGTAGTTCAGAATGTAGGTACGCCGTCTCTTCAAATTTTCTTCTAAACCAGTTCTCTTCTTTATGGATCTTCGGCTTCAGACCATTTGATATTATGCTGGTACGTCCACACGTGTTCTGCTATTCCTGTTTTCAACGTTTCTTCCCGTTGGGTATTCTTCTTATATTTACCGATTCTGATATTCAGAGGTCTCTTACTTTCTTCAACGTAAGCCGCACCACATTGGCCAGAAATAAGGTGTGTGGATGCAGTTTTTGGAGTCACTACTTACGTTCGATGGTCACGTTTTCGTGAGTTGGCTGCGGACGGTGTTGCCGAACTTGAACCATGTACCTTGAACCTCTTATATTCATGGCAGGCACAGGGTAGGTGCTAGTTTATCTGTTTTCTCGGTGTTATTCAACAAGTGCTTCTACTGGGAATGCGCGAACAACTTTTGTTGGCTTTGACTCATCTTGAAACACCCATACAGTTGACAGCTGTTTACTTTTGGGCTCATACGCGTAAATCCACTATTCGTCACCTGTCACGATGTCATAGATGTGTTTCGAAGACCCGGGATCGTATTTTTTGAGCATTTCTTTCGACCAATCGACACTAGCATTTTTTCGAACGATTGACAAATTGTGCAAACGCGAACAATTTTTTTTGACAGTCAAATGTTCATGCAATATTGAATATATGCCGGTCCCACTAATGCCTAAGGTTGTCTCAATATCAAAATATATCACATGGCGATCTTTCAATATCAGTTCGCGTACGCTTCAATGGTTTCCAGAACAGCTGACTTTGGACGATCTTCACGAAAATCGTCTTGGAGCGAACTACGACCTCGATTGAATTCACCATACCATCGATAAACACTGGCTCTTGATTGAGCTTCATTGCCAAAAATTCATCTAAGTTCATCGATGCACTGTTGCTGAGCTATCCACGTCGAAAGTTGTAAAAAATAATCACACGAAAATGTTCACTATTCAATTGAATTTTTTGGCCGAGATGAATCTTTCAAGTTACTGTAAACAACAAAAATAGCGCTCGTGTGTCAAAGCGTTCTGAGTACGCATGACTTAAAAAATGTCAAACTTTACGATAGAGCTGTCAGTTGCCAGATTGCAACACTAGGGTTGTCAGATTCCGAAATATAAAAAGCAACCTTCGTAGTCTGTAGTTACCTTTACTAAGAACTTCTTCAACCTTTTTCTCATAGAGTTCGATGTCCATGACGGCCATTGCGATATACCTTTAACCGCAGGAAGAATTTTCTTCGTGTAAGCCTTTCTCAGGTTGTTCATTACCTTCTGTTCTTTCCGGCTGATATTTTTGTTTTTAGATGCAGTTCTTTTTCCAGTTGCTCCTCCGCCTTCCATATAAACTCTTCTGCCAGAACCAGTTCGATGCAGGGGCTCATATCAATGATGGTATTCTTCCGGTCATTCTGTGTTACCGTTTTTTATTGGCGTTGTTTTTTTACAGGTTCTTCCACTTGCGCTACTGTATCTTGTCAATATTCTGCCGAACACATGTGCACTTGCCGTCAATTTTGGAAAAGATTAGTCGATAGTCTCTGGTATATGTCTCTTGATCTCCCCCTGCCACTTAATTGCATCATCCAGTGAGAAAAATTTCCCATATCAGTTCAAGTTTAAGTGACATGTATATCTTGGAAATTGAGAACACATTACAAAGTGGAAATGAACTTCATCGATGAACAATGTGCGCTATGGAATCCTATTTCTTATTCGAATCAAAACTTTAAGATTATGTTCGACAGAGAACTGTTGAATTTCAACAAACTCTCAGAGAATCAGCTGGTATTACGCTGAGATCCTATTCAGTACCTGAGTACCGTTAATCATAATTGTGTGGTTCCTAAGCTAGTAAGTAGTGCATGCTCTGCAACCACAAATTTCTTGGATCGCTCATACCTGTAGTTCCTCTTGTGTTCGGTTAAGTGGCTCCTTATGATCCTTTTTATTGTACCAATATATACGTCACCCTAGCTGCAAGGGACGTGGTAAAAATCTGGAGTAGGGTCTTTTGGGTCTTTTGCGGATCTCGGACTTTGTCCATGGTCTTCGTTGGTTTGAAATGAAATCATTTTTTATTTTATACGGCTATGGATTTTGTTTTCAGTATCCATGTAAATGTTAAAAATATATGATGTTGTAGTTGTTTTTTAATAAACAAAAAGAACAGTTTTCCAAACATTATTCCAAGTTTCTCAGTAAAGTATTTCAAACCACTGATAAGTTTCATCAGTATTGTTTCAACTTCTTGTTTCCCAGAAGCTTGTTAATCCTGTCTGTTGCATTCTTAATGTATGGCAGAGTTCCCCTTCCTTGTGGTGAACGTTATTCTGTGTCCTCTGGTGGTGATTTGACTCTTTGTTCAAGTATCGGTCGGGATAGGTTGATTTTCTTTAAACTATGTGTCCTAGTTTTCCATTTGGTTTCTTTTCAACAAATACATCTCTGTTTCCATTGTGAACTGGAGCTTCGTATTTATGGAGTTGAGGTGGTCGTGAAAATTTAATTGTTCTTGTTCTCCATGCCTCCATATTATGAAATTGTCGTCCACAACTGAAAACAAGAGAAACTGGAGGTATGAGCACTCCGACAAGCTGAGGACAACCATGTTGGAATCAAAAATTAGATGATTATCTACTCACTGATAGGGAGTCAAAAATTTTGTTGTTCTGACTAATTCAACGCCCGATCAAGCTTCCAGTGTGTTTTGAGGAACGCAAACTGAATCTCAAGTAAAGAGAGTGTTTTTGATTCAATTCCGAGAGTTCCATCAACCGCTGATGCTGTTTCGGGGTGTCCCACTCATCGGACGGCTTTATGAAATCTTTCGAGATCAAAACAAATGCACTACCTACGGCAAAGACAGCTATGAAGTTAGGGGTGAACTCTCCGATCAAATAACATAACCTAGATGGGTAACTCGCCGCACACGCATTAAGATTTGTATGTAAGGGACATCTTCCCCCTATCGGCAGTGTCGTGCGTTGTTAACAGAAATATTGAGGTTCAATAAAATAGAAATAATGGGAACCCTATATGGAATGGAAACCTGAAATTATGATGAAATAATCTCCACAGGATTCTGTGAACAGCCGATGCTCTAATTGACATGTTTTTTCATAATTCATTCATTTTCCTCTTTTTCAATTTGATTTCCCATTCTCGATAGTTACAACACTGGTAGCTTCAAATGATTGTTCTGTCAAATATCAAATGCAGCGTTGTCGTACTGACAAGACTTTATCGACAACGAAGAATCTCCTTTCTGCGATGGAAATACTATCGTTTTTAGATGCTCCCAACAAACTGCAATGGACGTTTCAATTGCCTTCTTATTGTTATATATATCATCCAAGACAGTATTTTTGAGTTTACCCGACACATATCAAAATCTAGCTAATGTGCTTATTGTATCCTTAAAAAATTGCGACATGGCAATAATGTCATGATTTGAGGGATAACATTATGAAAAGATGTTACCTTCAGTTCTGTTTGAATATTACTCATCTAGGTTGTGCTACTTGATCGGGGGAAAACACTTATGATGCCCACTGTATACTCACTCGCAGATCCTGGTTTCCAAAATTCTGTTCCATGGAATGTTTCCTTTATAAAAGCATAGAGATAAGTCAGTTTCGTCTTGAAATTTGACAGTAATATAGTTTTGAAATCGTTAGTTTCGAAAGATATAGATAATCGATACCCTCAAAGAACAAAGCCGTAACTAAAGTTACAGGTATAGGCGTATTCAGCTGAAAAAACTGATGCTGACTATAAAAAAAGCCTTATCTCTAGACCAAATATTTACGACGAAATCTGCTTGAAAAAAGTTGTATTTCGACTTAAATATAAAAAAAATCAGTATTTCGGCTCTCCTAAAATATGATAAAAAATTAGTTACGTCTTTGTTCGTTGGGAGTGTCGATATGGTCTAATACGTTTCACTACCTTGGGTAATATAATTCATTATCGACAGAAATCCTTGACCATGCAGAACATTTCAATATTTAAACAGGAGAGTATTGTCCCCTGATATTTATTTATTTATCTCCTTCAAATATTGTGTAATTCCAGTAATCTTTTTTATATTAAATTGAGATTGCAACAACGTCAGGCATCATTTATGGAGACTTAGTTTTGATAATGACTGGCACTTTTCAGTAATCAAAAAGTAAACTATTTAAATATTGTTGATAATGAAATGAGTTTCTTTGGTTTCAAACGAAGTCTGGGTACCAATCTGAGTGCCTCCTTCTGCTCACTTCGGCAAATGGCTGGATTGATAATTCATAATCCATTTTCATTACAGGAAGATACCGCCTTTTCTTCTCCAACTTCCACATGGAAAATCTGAAATCGATTGCATGTTGGAGTTTTTTTCCAGTTTTTTTATTAAAATTTATTCAGATGCTTCAATGTATTCAAGTATAAATAAAATTATATTACTTCATCTACGCTCTTATGAAATAAATATGATAGCTAATTAATAGAAATTAGAAAGACAGAAATAATCATAATGATAATGATTATAATAAGTACTTATACTCGAGTTGATAAAAAGCCGTCTAAGCACTGTTGTGCCCATATTATATCTTCCAGTACCAATTCAGGGACAACATATCAAAGATATCAAAAATAGGAAGGTTTAGATTTAGTTTGGGAACTAAATGATCAATTGGTTGGATCAAAAAGTGATTAATTTTTACATTTTTTGTATATAACCTTGAATATTTCGCAATAGTGAATGAGTGAATGAGTGACAGTATACAATTACTGCCAAATTAATTTATTTGTATTGCATTTGTTTTTTAAATTCTCTCTTGGAAATAAACTCACCTTTGATATTTTTTAGTTCAATTGACATTGAGTTATACAATTATACATTAGTAATCATCAGCTCTTTGCCCTAACCGGGTATGCACTGATGATCGGGTGCATCGTGAACCTACTATGCAGATAGTTATCTATTTTCGATCACTATTTGGTGGTGGTCAGAGGAAGTATTGTAAAGTATATTTTGGTAAAAAAACTTTGACAGGCGTTGGTCAGGGGTGGTTTGGCAGTCGCATGGTGCTGTTGAATTATTTTATTTATTATTTATGGAAAACGAAAACATTGACTCAACTACTTCACTATAATAGCCTACGTTCAGTAAACGACTGCCGAAATGTAAATTTGTTCTCTGCGATGGTATGAGTCATAGCTCTTAAGAAGAGTTTTTTAATGCATTTTTATAATCTATGATGTCTATTTGAAACATCATATTCTAGAGGGCTCCAGTTTTCAGATATTTTTTCGAAAATTTTCACAGATTTAGCCCTTCACAAAAAATAAAATTTTCATACGGTTTTCAAGATAGCAATATTGAAAAAGAAGATTAATGAAATGGTCTGTATTATCAAGTCAATAAAATTAAGAATGTATTTGTAAATACCATTATATATGGATGAATCAGTGATAAGTGATGAGTTGCACAATTATCAGAGAATATAGAGTCTGTTTATTTTTTTGAGTAATCATTACTAGTTACAAAGAGTTAGTATACATGTCGATAACGATATGTACAGATTTTCGAACAAACAAGCTTTGCAAATATTTTTGTAGTGATGTGATAAATTTTTACGATATGAGTAGATATACTAAAGACTCATATCGCGATATGAGATAGAAAATTTGTCATAGGAATGGCCTATGCAGAGTTTAATAATTATAGTGATATGAATTTACCATGAAAATATTGTACAAAATATCACATACAACAATAACTCTATTTATCCTCAGTTGTAATATCACAAAAGAGTGAGAATAAAGTGAAAATAATTTGACAGATCTGGAGAATTATTTTCTACTTTATCAAAGTCTTGTGTGGTATTCGATAGATTATTTTTTGATGCCCCAATCATAGACCCACTCTCAATATGACATTTTTATTTTAACATTATACTTGAATCACTATAAACAGAATGAAGTAAGTATGGAATTTGAATTTCTCAGCATGAAATATACAATTATTATGGTTTTGTCCTTGGCTGGAGGATTTCGTAACATCGTTTTGTTCTGTTGGATTGAAAGCTATTGCTTTCTCTCTGTTCCTTAGGTTATCAATTGAGTAGTTTCCAAATTGACAAGAATTAATCAAGACAAAGGAGTGATTCTATGAAGACAAAGGACATTTTAGAACTGATCATGAAACAAATATCACAGTATGGTCACCTGAGCAATTTAAGTGAACATTTTGCAGATTTTCCAGAAACTCCATAAACGATATATCATTGAATTTTTTTCGCGGAAATGCCTGGAAGATACTTTACTTTAGGAAAAAACGAGCGATGGTAATACTCAAACACTAGCAACTGTCTGAGAGGGTAACTTTTCACGACCGGTAATCTCTGAACTTTCGGTGGTTTTTGGGTTTGTTGGTCTTGTTCTTGAGGTAATTCTTCCTGACGTTTCGTCAACATCTGCGGTAGATATTTTCAAAGGCGGTGCGGTAACGAACGAAGCGTTCGTTTAAACCTAACTGAATTGGTGTCATTGTTGATTCCTTCTTTTATTGTGCTCATTCTAATAGGAGGCGTGACTTTATCAAGCCTTGATTCCGATATCTGTTTTGTTTTGGGTTTTAATTATCATTGTTTGTATCTGGGAAGCGTTTTGTTTTGATATCTATGATTACCTACCCCAATGCCTCAGTAATTTCATGGATACAAGAAATGCTGAAAAGCAGAATTATTGTAGCGACCCTGGGGGGAGAGACAATCAGAATGACAGTGAAAAAAGGTTGCCCCTAAGGGAGAGTTCTACCACCTTTACTATGGTCACTGGTTGTCGACGACCTACTAGTGAAGCTGCAAGAATCTGGGTTCACGACCTAAGATTACGCCGATGACCATTAGGGGCAGACATGACGAAGTAATCTCCGGCCGCATGCAAGTAGCCCTAAACACAAAAAAAGCTGGTGTGCAAAGAAGGGATTTAATGTCAATCCTAGCAAAATAGTGCTGATCCCATTCGCCAGGAGGCGAAAGTATAAACTCAAAGCTCCAACCCTAAATCGGACCCAGCTAACATTTTCCAAAGAAGTGAAATACCTGGGCGTTATAATCGACCAAAAACTGACATGAAACAGCCGAATCAACCACATCCTTTTCAGGGCTTCAGCGGCAAGCTGGACATGCAGCAGGGTCTTCGGAAAGACATGGGGTCCAAAAATGATTTATTGGTCATACCAAACAATCATAAAACCTATGGTCACCTACGCCTCATTGGTATGGTGGCCAAAAATCAAAAATGCAACAAACTTCAGCACAAGTCAAGCTGCAGAAAGTGCAGCGACTAGCTTGCCTGGGAACCGCAGGGGCAATATTTACGTGCCCTACTGCAGATATAGAGGTGATGCTAAACTTTCCGCCATTGCACTTATGTGTAATAAAAGAAGCAGCAAATAGTGCCTCAAGACTGTACCAGACAAAAAATTTAAAAGAAGGAAATCTGATCGGACATCTAAAGATTTTGGAACAAATCTCCCTTGAAGCCATGTCTACACCGAGAGATATCATGCCGATCAGGTTCGACTTCGAAAACCAGTTTCAAAAAGTGGTCATAAACAACTACCAGGTTTGCACAGAGAACGGACCTCAATTGGTAACGGATGCCTCAGTGTGGTACACAGATGGATCCAAGATGGATGAAGGGGTTGGACTGGGCGTTACAGGGCCAAATTTCACGCTCTCAAAACCTCTTGGCAAGACCCCAACCATATCCCAAGCAGAAGTTCATGCTATAGAGATCTGTGTCCAGGAATGCCTTGAAAGGGGTACCCGAAGGGCAGAAATCTTTATACTATCAGATAGCCAAGCAGCATTTAAAGCTCTGACTTCTGAGTCTGAGCTGACTTGGGACCCTGAGACAACTGGCAGTAAACAATCAGGTGACCCTGATATGGGTGCCAGGTCACAGGGACATCAAAGGCAACGAGGAAGCATACTGCCTTGCCAAAGAAGGGGCAAAGACACCATTTTCCGGCCCAGAACCTTTCTGTGGACTCTTCAAAGCCCACCTGAAGGAAGAGTTCTGACGCTGGGAACCAGATGAAACGAAATCTCACTGGAATAAAGTGCCAGGACGAAGACAAGCGAAAAGGCTAATGAGCCTATCGCAAAGGAAAGCTAAGCAGCTTCTTGAGTTGGACAAAAAAATACTTGAAATTGGTAACGGAACTACTTACTGGGCACTGCCCTCTGAGGTATCATCTCAAAAAGATGGGCAAGTCAGAGAGTGATAGTTGCCGCTACTGCGAGAACTTCACGGAAAATGCAGAACATCTGCTCTGCGATTGCCCAGCGATCTTCTGCAAGAGGTTTAAATTCCTGAAAGGAGTATTCTTCCGTCCGACATCAGGAGCTTAGTTCCCAGGAAACTGATAAACTTCACACGCAGTCTTAGAATCCCGGGCCTCGAATAGACAAAGGGTCACGCACATAAGACCTTATAAAATGTGGGGTTGCAGTGCCTGCACGACCCCTCTACAATCTACCTACCTCCAGGTTCTGCTCAGATTGAAACCTTCTTCCTTTCGGATGAAATTATCCGGGTGTTTTTGAATTTCAATGGCCTCTCTGAAAAATTGCGGGTAATATCATGATTATCCAGTACCAGAGTTTCGCTGAACATAATTGTGTGGTTGTCCCAAGTTAGTAGAACATGCTCTACAAATGTGGATTTTTCGGAGTACCTGCAGTTCCTCTTGTGTTCGGTTAAGCGGGTATTTATGCGCTTTTTTGTGGTATATGTTACATAGCTGCATAGAATGCGCTGAACACCTGGAGTAGAGAAGGGGTTCCTCGGACCTTTTTTGAATATCGTTTTAACTTCATGTTTTTCCAGAAGCTTGCCAATCCTGTCTGTGACATTCTCACTGTACGGCAGAAATGCCCTTTCTTGGGTGTGCGTTGTTTCCATTACTGTTGCCTTGACTAAAAACTTGCACACTTCTCTGGGACACGACAGAAAAGCTGTCGAATTCTCTCACATAGATATATTCATAGCTAATGATATTCTGAAGTACTGCTAATGATTACACCAACAGTTTCATAAAAATTGACCCGACCAGTTTGGTTGAAAAAAAAAACATATCTTGCCGTCTTTATTGGTTCTTCGAAATCCTTAGATTAATGGAAGATAATAAAAAAATATTCATTTTCCTGGCATTGGGTTTGTTCCCTTTGAACTTGGAAAAGTTTTGTTCAAAAAGATTCATTGAATAATCGATTGCATTTTATCTGACCGCGCGTTTTATGCTGATTCATATTTCTTAGGAAATGAGTATTGTTTCAATTCAATGATTCATCCTCATTTAATTACAAGGTCTCACTAATCAGTTTCGTTATTTTTTATCAGCAGTAGATTCCGACAAAGAATAATTCAATATTTTGTCGGACAGTCTGGCTAAATGACATCATCTTGCATCACTATTGATACGAGTATTGATGAGTTTGAAGATTTCACATGAATTATCACGCCAAAATGTCCAAATTGTCTGGTATTAGTTATCTCACCTACTTTGCGAGATTTATCTGAAATCGAATCATTTCATGAATACCGTGTGTCAAAAAGTTTGGTCTCATAAGTAAAATTTTTATCAACCATTTGTGAGAAAATGTTATCCAAAAAGTTGGTGCATTGCAAAAAACTTCTATTGGAGTATTAGATTTTTAAGTTAGTACATTCATAGAAGAACAAAAAATGAAAGTGTTGATCAAGAGTAAAATAACCTTATTTTAGGAAATATCCAAGAAGTTCATTGAGGAAAGTTGTTTACAGTTAGAAACAATATTCTCATTTGGAATCACAGCATACTGAGTAGCAAACAAACTTTTTAAATCAATATTATAAGTGATTTTCAACTTGCAGATTTGTATTACCTTTTTTATTGTTTAGTTTGAATGAGTTCATTCATCTGCCAATTTTCTGCAAATCATTCATAACAGTTGTTATGTATATCTGTGGAAGAAATTCTGTGAAGAGGTAACGGATGCCCCCACATGCTCGAGAACCCACAAGGTACTAGCCAAAGAAGGTACTGTAAACCAAGTAGGTTTCTTGAAAAAGGACGACAACACCTACACAACAACATTTGAGGAAAGCCTGAAGATGCTCACTGAAGCACACTTTCTAGGCTCGGTGATTCTAGAGAGCCCGTTAACAGTAGACAGCACCATAAGTAAGGCAAATAAGCCCATACCTTCAGATTGGAGGATAGCTACCGGAATATCGAGGCCAAACAGAATCAGGTGGGCTATCAACAAATTCAAACCATATAAATCTCCTGGAGTAGATGGAATGTATCCCATCTTCCTCCAGAAAGGAGAAGAAATATTAATTCCACACTTGTACTTAAGGCTTGCATAGCACTTCGACATATACCTACGATTTGGCAAAAGGTGAGAGTCATATATCCCAAAAGTAGGGAGAATCGGTGCCAAGACACCCAAGGCATATCGTCCGATCAGTCTAATATCCTTCCCACTCATAACGTTGGAAAGACCAATAGATAGATACAGAATAGATGAGGTATTACAAACAAGCCCTCTTAGCAATCGCCAATATGCCTATCAACCAGGCAAGTCAACAGACTTAGCACTAGACGATCTCAACAGGCTACTTACAAAGTCCTTAGAAGACAAAGAGATAGCTATGACAACGTTTATAAACATCGATGGTGCTTTTAACAATGCATCAATTGAGTCTATATCAAGCGCCCTAGTAAATAGAGGGGTACCTCCCCTATTATGCCAGTGTATAAACGCCAACTTAATAAACAGGGTCATAATATCAACAATTGGCGGAGTAACACTGACAGCTAGAGCAAATAGGGGATGTCCGCAGGGAGGGGTAATATAATAGCCCCTACTATGGGCCATCCTAATGGACGAACTGATAGAAAGGCTAACATACAGGCTAACATACAGGATTTGCTGATGATCTTGCAATTATTGCAAAAGGCAAATTTGCAAGGACATTCTCGGAGCTTACACAAACAGCCATAGATACAACCGACAGGTGGTATAAGGAGGAAGAATTGAGTGTAAACAATCATAAAAGTACTATAGTCACATTCACACGAGAGAAAACACTCGAAGGACTAAGGTCACCTGTGCTAAACGGGATAGAAATTCCTTTCGCCTAAGAGGCTTAGGAGTCATCTTCGACCATAAGCTAACGTGGAATCACCATATACAAAAAGTGATAGAAAAAAGCTCAGTAGCCTTCAATCTGTGCAGGAGAATGTGCGGAAAAAATTGGGGGCTACAACCAAAAATGACCACATGGCTTTATGCCAGAGTCATCAGACCTATGCTAACATTTGGTTCTGTGGTATGGTGGCCAAAGACAAAGCAGGCAGGGGTAGTATGACGGCTGGAAGGACTGCAAAGACAAGCTTGTCTGAGTGCTACAGGAGCCATGAGAACTACTCCAACAGCCGCACTAGAAGTCTTGCACAACCTGCCACCACTACATATACACATTCAAGGCGAAGCCAGGTCGGTCACGAGCAGATTACTCAGAGGTCAATAAGCAAAATGCATGGGAGAGATTACAACAAGCTATATGAAGAGTTGGAAAACGACCCTACATGAGAATGCCATCAGATGGTATACTCCCGAGATATAGCTTTGAAAAAACTTTCAAGATAAGCATAACGGACAGGGAAAGGGCTTGTCAAGGCTGGGGATTCTAATGCTGGGAGGAGAAAAACCAGAAACTCCCAAATATATGTGAGTTCTAAAAACTAGCCTATGGTGTCTCGTGATGAAGACAGGGCTAGACAAAGAACTCTAAACGATTTCGAGGGCACATACAATGGATCTGCAAAGGTCGTGGTGTAGATGCTTATAGGAAGCCAACCACCTGAGCAGATTACCGTGTGCACCAATTTTGGCTAGTTTCATTATGAGAATATTATGGTTAATTTTATCAAAAGCTTTACTGCATGAAATCCGTATACGGAATCTACCTGCAAGCGATAATCCATACAGTGAGAAATGAACTTAGTATAACATAACAAATTACTTTCAATTGAGCGGCCCGAGAAAAATCCGTGCTGTTCTTGCACAATGAGTGACTTCACGCTTTCAAATAGAACATCATAAACTATGGAATCGAATAGTGAACTGAAAATGCAGAGCTTACTGATACCACGATAATCCTTGACAGCATTCTTATTTCCGGGATTTTTGAATATATGGATCAAATAGCAACTTTTCCATGCTCGAGGCAGTTCCCTAGTCTGAAGTGACAAATTGAACAAAATGAATAGCGGCATCGATAAAGATTTCGCACAGTGTTCTTTGAAGTAGGATGGAACGCCATCGGGACCAGCACCTTTATTATCATCCAAAGATGGAAGTTTTTTCTCTATCTCTCCATGCGGTATTTATAGACGACACACCGGTATTGCCTTAAGGCAGCCAGCATACTGAGCAACCATGACCAAAATTTCCAACACGTGTATTCCTATCGAAAAACTCACACTAAGTAATCGTCCTTGATCGGTTTACAAAGACCATGTTTGAAATTTCAATCTGCTGGAAATTTTGGTCGATCAGTGTGAGCTTGAAAGTTTTTATTGAATTCTTTTCAATTTTTGGTCGTTGCGGACGGTCGCTGTCGGTCGGTCCTGGTCGGTCATTGTGTTTTCTTAGCTTATGCTAAGATATCGGGGGATATTGAGTCCGTTGAGGGAAGTGAGAAGTGCCGAATTCATTGGAATTATTGACTTCATAACTTTGGAACTATGAAAAATAAAATTACATGAATCAAAACATCTTTGTACCCTCAGTCTGTTCAATAATCTTCGTTTTACTAAAACTCTGGAAAGAAACTTGAGTAAATCACACAGTAGATACTTGTAAGCAATGTATACACTATGTGTTACTTCTTATGGAACCACCCTCATAGTAATTTTTGAAGCAGAATTCTGAATTTTGTAGCACTTTCTCTCCAGAGTACTTCCTCAATTTTTTCATGCTTCCATTGGCGAGTCACTAGGAACTGTTTTCACATGAATTGAAGTGAAAGTATTTGAAAAACTCAAATGGCATCACTACGGTATTGACAAAATTATTTCAGAATGATGATTATTGTTAACCCTCAAACATATCATAAAACTGGTAAAATTGAATTTTCTTCTTTCAAAATTATTGACAACAAAGGCCAAACGATAGAAATTAAATTGGCGGCCACTTTTAGGACCTCCTCCGTGAGGGCCTACCGGGAAATTTCTCAGCTCAGCCTGAATCAATCAACACATTTACAAAAAGTTCTTCTTCCATTTGAACACATTTATTTCAAGGAGTTTTTCGAGCCATTTATAGATGTCTGTTCGAAACACACACGGCTCTATTCAGCAATCGTTTCCTTTTACATGCTCTCTGGGCAGTCTTTCACGAGACTCTCGGAATTCGAGATTTCTCGTCTCGTCTCGATTTCGAGCCGAGATCGAGATGGGACTAATGGGTTTTTTCGAGAACGAAATCGAGAAAAACACTTAGAGGTTTTTCGAGATTTCTCGATCTCGAAAAAATGTATGTGCTGCAATATATCATTATATTTCTATTAGATTTAAACAATAATTTTAAAGTCTTGAACTATTGTACTATCTTATATTTCTTCATTACAATAATTAAAAGATTATATACTTTAAAAATTTATTGATACGACACTATTCGGTCAGTCTGGCCTTTCAGGGTAAAGAAATTCCATTAAGGGAAATGGCCATAAATTCAACTTTATATTGTATTCTTTAAATATGTTAGTCCAAGCTTATTCACTATATTACTTCTAAGGATATTCTTATTGCAGACTTATGGCACCATTTTTTCATAAATTTCACCATGCAGTACTGCGACCCCTACTATTGAGAAAAAATAATTTGAATGATATCGGTAAGTTTTTTTCAGACAACTGTTTTGATTATAAAAAATGAATTTGTTGCTAGTGCTGGTACATTCTCTCTTCACGAACGATGAAATTATTTCAAACTTTCACCTTTCGTACCTAAGTAAATTCGTACCTAAGTAAATTTGAAATGTATAGATGGATGGATTAAATTAAAATATCAAGGATTCGTTAAATCTTCATGTTTTGGAACAATATTTTTTATTTTTGTGCTTATACTCGGCGGTTTTTTCATTATACGTGGCTTTCAGTTCATAGCATATAGCCTCTGTGTTTTAACGTATTTTTTTATAGAAAAATTTAATACCCTGTATTTTTGTGCAGCATTGGCCTTGTGTTATACGTTATAACCTATACATATAATTTTTAAATAACATTCAGTTTTTGTTTTCGAGACTCTCGAATCGAGATCGAGAAATTGTCGAGAGTTTGTTCATTTCTCGTCTCGATGATCGAGACGAGACGAGAAAGTGCCTTCGAGATGGTATGTTTCGTCTCGAGTACCTACTCAAGGGCTTTCTCCAAACCCAATTTCCTGGTCGACTAATTGAATAAAGAACAAATACTCAAAAGAATAGAAACATCTGGTGACTGATCTCATTTTCATCATACACTCGAACTTACAAATATTTTTGTTTAGGAATTTGTTGTTTATCATTTCGAACATATAAATATTTGCTACACTGAAATATTCCAATACCGTCGAACAAGTGACGTGGAGATATATAACTCAAATCATGAAATGAACCTTAGAAGTGATATATTTTTTTTATGGTAATTATGTATAGGTACATTTTTATCATGTTACTTGTCGCTTCGCATAATGTACGAAGAGCTGAAGGGCTAAAGTTTTTTTTTTTTTTATAATCCCGACTCCAATCTCGGGTTCCCGACTTTATTCTCGGGATCCCGACTTTAATCTCGGGATCCTGACTTCGCAGTTAAAAGGTAAGACTTTGTTAATCCTTGGCTCGCACAAGTTTCGACTTCTGAGGGCTGTCGTTCAAACAATTTCATAATAATTTTAAACAATTTTTAAACTCAAATAAATTAGGAATAAGCAGTTTGAAGGATGCTAACGTAAAAAAAGGTTACTAAAAAGAAATTGTGAATCACCGGCAAATATCAGTATTGAACTCATTATCAAAAGTACCTATATGTAGAAACCGGATACTACCCTATCTCACCCCATTATTCTATTGTTACAGAATCAATATGCCTAGAATCACAGAAGGTTTTCCAAACGTCTTTTATAGGCCTAAGGCGCAATAGCGAGAATAAAAACTATTACCTGACCGTTTAGACGTCGAATATTTCTTTTTCATGTCGAGTTGGACAACATAATATTTGCAAACATTTTTAGTTACGCGGTGTTATTAGGGCCCCCGCAAACTTTTGCGACTGTCCCATAACATGAATAATAATATAATAATAATAATACTCCCTCATAAACACTCGTTGAGTGTACCCAAAGGCATAGCCTGTGTGGGTAGAGGACGGCTGTTATTATTATTTGCCGTGGCGCTCTGGGGCGATTTACTGATTTTTGGTGGCGTATTCACTTTTTAGCTGTAGGGAAACCCGGAAAACCTACAGCACCACCTCGGATGGTCTGTGTGCACTCCATGCTAGCACTAGACGAGATTGGCATCTAGACAACTCGCAATACACTTGCTTTTCAACAAGGCATGCGGTCGCCTATCGATCCGATATAAAGTAGATGAGAAAAATTCTCTTGTAAATACATCGGGCTCGAACCGCCTATCGATATGATGGAGTTTCGAACGGCCTGTGTATTAGACCGCTGATCCACCGACGACTCCCAAAAAGTTTGCCTGGAAATGTTACCACTAAACCTAGTCGATATCGGTGGCACCAGCCTTTCTACGTTGTCTCCTGAAATTGTGTCCATCGTATCGAAAGCATATATGATTGATTACATATGCAATTGTAGAAAAGACGAGGTCCAAGAACTGATCCTTGTGGACACCCAATTGCACGGTATATGCATTGGATCTTACATCGTTGCAACTCTCTATCAATTTTAGATTTGCTGTATATGATTCCACCCAATCAGCAATATCAATAGGAATCCCAAAATATGATAGCTTGATTATATTATATTTCAGAATATATGGAACACTGTCTATAGATCTAATAGAAAGGACATCACAAACTTATTTTTGTCCAGTTGTTGCAACGGAGCAGATGACATGACGCAATTTCAATACATGTTTTTTCTGAACCCATGCGATTATTCGAATTTTAGCATAAGTAAAATATTTGGGTAGATTATTCACGTATAGTATAAAAATATGGTGTCCAATCCTTGGTGTTATGCAATGGCAGGTTTAATAGGGACTGCGGAAGCGTGAACTTTTTATAATGATAATAATACCCTCAAATTCTGACTAATCTTGTCTTTGGCTGATGATTGTAGCTGGAGTCTAGGGATCCCTGACTAATCTTCCTGATTTGGTAATCTTCAACTTTAAGGGTGGCACTGCGGGAGTAGTAACAAAGCATGTACACATAAGCAGCGGAAACAATAGTCATAATTAATATAAAAAAGGCGATAATGGACACTGCAAGCCTGTAACTTGACACGTGAGATAGGCTCCCAGCCTATTGTCTAGAACACAATGAACACACACAATTTTGTGCACACTCATCTTTTGGATGCGTGTACCGGGTACATCAAAACTTGAGAGGCAATATTGACGAGTGAAGTAAAAATAAGTTAATGCCATTCCGCAACACTTGGGGAACACCGATTTTAAAGTTAGGATCCCGAGATTAAAGTTGGGATCCCGAAAATGAAGTCAGGATCCCGAGATTGAAATCAGGATTATAGAAAAAGGAAAACTGTGATCCTCCAGCGGCTTCGTACATGTCTCAAAGCTAACCTGCTTACGTCTGAATTCCTAAGTAACAGGGCTATAAACTATACAGGCTTCCATATTCGGTAACACAATGGAGGTTAGAGCCACGAGAGGCTGCCTTCAGGGAAGAGTACTGTCCCCACTATTGTGGAACCTGGTGGTATAGATCGAATGGTGTTTACCCTTACTGTCTGCATATCATCCCAGATAAGTGAACACCACTAATTTGCTCCAGGGAAAAACTCGGAAAAACCTACAGTATACCACCATTTAGTCCTAGTTAGTGTAGCCCGTAAACACATCGGTGATGTTTCGCTCACAAGCTCACCCACTTTTCTGGAACACCACAGAAAGATTGGCGATCTGTATCTGTTTTATAGATATTTTCGTGGACGATTGCCATATCAGAATTTAACTTTTCGTGGAAAACAGAACATAAAAAAGTCATATTTCCGATATTCAAGAAAAATTTCTTTGAATTTGTTTGTTTGAAATATAGATATAAATTTATTTTCTTGTAATGATACATCGATTTGTTAATAGTAATAATAATAATAATAGTAATTTATCTTATGAACCAGAAATAGTTCTCTAATCCAAATCAGGTAATAGTGATCTATTTTGGGGACTATCTGGCAGACAAAGCGAAGATAGAAGGGTGAGGTTGTCCATTTCAGCATAATTGGGTTCAAGCTGACTTTCAGACTGTAAGTCTGGAAGTAACATTTCATCGGTCTCTGTGTTAGTGCCCTTGTATGATTCCAAATTGCAGATGAGATGCTCGTTTTCATGCTCGATCAACTCTTCGCCTTCTTCTACTTCCCTCTCATCCTCCTCGTCATCCTGTGAAGTATAATAGTAATAATTATAATAAAGTATATTCAATATTGATAAAAAACATGTACATCAGTTTATGAATAGAGTACATAAACGATTTAATCAAACCCGCGAAATTTATAACTTGTGTGCATTATAGACATATTATTTTTAAATTTCTCAAAATTGAACGAATAGTAATAAGGAATGAACTGACTGAGTTACTGAAGTAAAATATATGAAATTTCCACGAAACTCATGATTTTACTTTTCTACATTTTTTAACTTGTTTTTCGGAAGAGAATCATGAACATACTATGAAATGTGTATAAATGTATTAGACCAGAGTTTTATTCATAGAAAATGAAAATAAAATACCCTGTGAATATTTGTAATTATTATAATATTGATATCTATTATTTTTGTGCGAAATAACAAATCAATTGATGAATAATAATAATAAATAATAAAGCACACGATGCACCATTCTGCAACAATTGGATACAGTGTGTCCAATTTAGGAGTTGCCAGTAGAATAGTCTCAGAAATGAAAAAAGATATCAAGAAAGGCCCAAACCCTTCTCGAGGGAAGCTCGGTGGATTTGGAATAGCACAAGAGCAAATCTCGATACTCTCACCTCTTTGTGTGAATCCCATATTCACAAGTTCAAAAATAGTCGAATAAATCCCAATCAAGCCCGACATCATATATTGAGCTTAAAAAATCATTTGATTGGAATCAGCTGTTTGACTGTTACAAGCTACTGACTAAAACTCAAAGTTGGTAGTCACAGTCTAACAGCTATTTGAACTAAAAAATAATTTTAGTACATTATGAAATCGGGCATCAACAAGCTTAGATGAATAAATTTGAAAACATCGTACACATTGACTATTTTTTCGCTCTGAGGAAATAAACCATTGTCGTAAACTTCAATTCTGCAATAACCCGAAAAAATAGCAATAGGAAAAACCCACAAAACTGTAACGTTCTTACAATCTATTTGTCTGAAGATGAACAAAAAAGACTCATTCTAGTAATACAGTATTATCAGGTGAGTATACCGTTTGTGACGGCTTCATAATTTCTTTCTGCTAATTTGAAATCATGCAGTGAAGACTCAGAAGAATTTTCCAAATCTGGAGCATAGTATCTTGCTCAGATCTGCGTGTGTATTGCTTCTGATGTGTTTTTTCGAATTCGAATTAGAAACTATGGAATAACTGTCAAAACTGACCCTTATAGATCACATGTCAAAATCCGACATTAGAAATAATATGTCAAGTCCGGCTCGAAGGACCAAATATCCGAGTTTTGATATAGAAATGTTTTTACTGAATTAGTGTCAGTGAAATATATGGAAAAGATTTGTTAACATTTTGCTTCTGATTTTGATTTGATTTTTGTTATTGTTACTTGAATTGCTGGTATCTAATGACTACATTTGAATATATATAAATTCGACAGGAACTATGAACTTAACAATAATCGAAAGGTAAATATGTCGACTGGAATTTATAGAGATGAAGTTATAGTGCTATAACACACAATATGTAATTTTTATTCAGCAGTTCTTAAATGGATATACTTGCCTGAACAACTGGTGTTGTGGATTTGTACTGAAAGGCACTATTCGATAAGTCGACCTCTACTGGGAAAAGTGCAGGTCCGTCGAAGAGTTGGAGTACATTCGCGTGCAATTCCGAAAAGCCCTTGATAATTTTCACCAGATGACCTCCGAGTGATTGAACGTGCTTGTTGTCCAACAGTTCCATCTTGACCAAAACATCAGCTCTCAGCTTGGCAAATCTCGTCCTTGCTAGTTGACGGCAACGTAGAATCAATCTGAAAATAAAATATCGTCACGTGGAATGATCTTCACTTGATGTAGTCACCTGAAAGAATAGAATGACTGCTCTAATTATTCCCAGTTGGAATTTAAGGGCTGAGTCTCAGTTTTAATGCGATACCGAAGGTGATTCGGCTTAAGGTTGAGAGAAATAGAAATGATTCCTCAATCAGAAGTGTTTAGTTTTCTATTACAAACCGCATTGAAGAAATCCCATAATGAAATTTTGCTGTGAAAGGCGTGATTACAACCCTTATGACACGTGAACTTTTCACAGCTCTGAGAGGGCTTTAAGTGGTTGTAACTACGTCGTATTTCGTCAGATTCAGATGATTCAGTACCTACAGTAAGTAATTGGTAATTCTGAATTTAGTATATCCAATGCCATATCAATCGGAGTGACCAGCCTAGCTGATATCACTACTTTTAGTTTGTCCATTCCTTTCTTTGTAATGAAAGTGAAAAAAATATTCAACTTTGTTAGAGATTACAGTAACCACAGCGATTTAAGAATATTTTGTTGAAAGTAACATCAAAGTCTTTCAGAATTTGTTTGAACTTTAGGAAGATTGTAGGGGGGTCCCAAGCACCTCAACCTGTGAGGTCTTTTGTGAGTGACCCCTTATTAATTCGAAACCCTTCTAGGAATTTGAGCCTCTTGCAGAAGAGCGCTGGGCATTCGCAAAGTAGGTATTCTGCAGTTTCCGCGAAGTTTTCGTAATAGCGTCAACTATAACTCTCTGACTCTCTGCCCATTTTTTTGAGGTGATACCCCAGAGGGCAGTGCCCAGTAGTCCCGTTACCAGTATCAAGTCTTTTTTGTCAAACTCGAGGAGCTATTTGACTTTCCTTGGCGATAGGGTCACTAGCCTCTTTGCTTCTTTTTGTCCTGGCACTTCATTCCAGTGACATTTCATTTCATCGAATCCTAGCGTCCCAGCATCTTTAAAGTGAGCTTTGAACAGTCTACAAAAGGGTTCTGGGCCGGGAAGTGATATGTTTGCCTCTTCATTTGCAAGGCAATCTATTTTCTCATTGCCTTTGCTACCCCTGTAACCTGGCACCCACATTTGCTGCCAGTTGTGTCAGGGTTCATTTACAGTCCCAAGTCAGCTTAGACTTACAAGTGTGTGACTTCAGAGCTTCTAGTGCCTCTTGGCCTCCGATAGTATATAGATTTCTGCCCTTCGGGTGCCCCTTTCAAGGCATTCCTGGGCACAAATCTCTATAGAATGTACTTCTGCATGGAAGATGGTTGGGGTGTTTTGAGAGCTTGAAATTTAATAAATAAAATAATTGTAAGATTAGACTTTGCCCTTCATCCATTTTGAATCCATCTGTGTACCACATTGACGCATCCATTGTCAATAATTGAGGACCGTTTCCTATATAAATATTGTGGTTGTTTCTGACCACTTCAAACTGCACTTCGAAGTCCTTTCTGATTAGCACGATATATGTCAGTTTAAACTTTAGGAAGGACTAGAGTTCAATAGCTGAACATTTGTATTTTCGAACTTTTGTAAGATTCCTTCGAAATCAAAAGTTGTTAGAGAACTTATAATTCCTAAGAGATGCTGGCATTCATTCCGAAATCGTCTTATAGGGTCGACACGCTAGTCCGCATGCAAATCTTGGTTCGTCTGGGCCATTTCAACCTGGTTTCATAGTAAAATTTTTTCTGTGATGAATAGACTTCTAATTAGGAACTAACAGCTTTTCAAATTCTTAGAGTGTAATTCATTTGAATAAATGCATTATTTGATTTTTGGCAGGTTCTATTATCTATATAGAAGGCAATATGATCAGGTGTTTTCTTTTTTTTTGAGGTAGAAACCGTCCGCATAAGTTTAAAAGTTAAACTTCAAAGGTCTAAAATCTTCTTGGAGGTTCATATCCGAGAGTTGGCGGGTGATATGCCAATCTGTATATAGCGTTTTAGCGAGCGTATAAGTATGTAGTAGAAAATTATTTTGGTCATTCAAAAAGCTTGCTTCTAAGAGTCCACATATTTTTTGGGTGAAAACTACTGGTAACCAACTTCATTCAAGAATGTTAATTGTAAGATTAGATTTTGAAAGAGAATTGGGTCATTTGGGTCCCGATGAAATAAGTGAAAGTAAGTGTTGAGACATTTCGGTAGTCGGAAGTACCTATCTTTAAAGTTGACACTATTTGGAGGAATAGAATTCGAGGGAATTCTTCCATATTTTTCAATACAGCTCCAAAAGTGAATGAATTCAGTTTGCCGGCTTTCTGAGGAAAACCGGCACTTTCACCCAAGCTTCGTTTTGCTGATATTTTGTGGAGAGATTTTGAAGCATAAAAGCCTGGAAAGAGGTGTAGACCATTTTGTAAATGTTTTAGTGAATTGTTTTCGCAGTAGCTTTCAAGCAAAAGGGTTCAGGGATGGTCAGACGGTTATCCTCGTTGTCTGGCGCGTTTCGACGTTGGGCGTTTTTTCCACGTATATTTGGACATCGACTGGATTCATCTTCGCAAGAATCGGCGTTCCGCATAAACAAAAAATCCTCAGCGTAGAAGAGAGGTCAGGTACTGATAAATATGCACAAGGTGAATGGTGAAGGAGGACTTACTCTATGGGCAGATCCACGTGGGTGTTAACGAAGCCGGCTCGTTTTTTGTTTGAATTACTAACCTGTCAAGCCATCAATAGACTTCAGCTTTGCTGTTATCGAGCTCACGTTCTGGGAGTCCCATGAGGGTAGCTTTGCGCATCTTTATCTTTCCCGCGGCCGCTCTCTTGTCGTGGGAGTGCGGCCTATGAGAAAGTCCTCTCCTTTAGAATATCCCGAGTAAGAAAATCCTGTGGAGTTTAGCGGATTACCGTATTCGTCATCTCAAAAGGCATCAAGAAGCCCTGTATAGTTGTCGGATTACGAAGTCGACGACACCAAGGCATTTTAGATTCAGTTAGGTAACAGTGAATTCCTCTTCTTGGTCCATCCCAGTCCAAATCATTTTATTGCCAGGAAACAATGCCAGTTACACGTAGCGCATGGTCGAAAGAGGGAACTTGTCAGAAAAATAACACTCCTCCAGAATCACCATGGAGAGTTTTTATAACCTGCCAAGCATTTCTTGTAGAGTTTTTCTCAACCCGTTGGTGAATCAAGCGACGTCGCACAACAACTCAGGGCTGGACCACCAGACCTGGCCTAATCAACGGAGCGTCGTGACGTCTTACTGGATGAAATAAGGGGTGGTGGAATGTTTCGTCAGGCCAGGGAGGAATGGGGTGCGCCAGCGCTGGCTGAGGGGTACCAGGATGTTAAGGAAAAGTGCAGGTATCAGGGGCAAGAGCGACCTCTTGAGGCATCTAATATGCACGACTCGTTTGATGACGAGGCGAACCTAAGAATGTTACGAAATATATCAATTAAATATCTATTTTCAACTCTTCATCGGATTAATGATAGATATAAATGACAGTTTGAACATTCATGTAACTGGTTCATTTAAATAGATTTACAAAGTGAAAGATTGGTGTGGCCAATTTCACTACCATTTAACCTAGCAAATACTAACTATTATTACATCTAACCATCTATTTACAACAACAACAATAATTTTTAACAATTTATGTTTCCAGAACCAGTTCGCCCAGTTTAACTGATGATTTATCATGTAGGACTTTCAAAGCTGTTTTTTCTATTGAAAAAATCTCATACAACGTCTGAATAGTATGCTGAGGAGCAGGCCAAATGAGGATATATGCTCAAAATGTTTAAGAAATTGAACAGAGTGATGGATCGTTTTCTGTGAACACGTGTGAAAATGAAAAAAATCAAGCGTACCTATACTCGTAATTCCCAGTTTCGACCCTGTATAAAGGTTCCTGTAAGGCAGCATAGCTGCATTCCTCGTCGTCCATTTCTTTAACTTTCAAACAATATGCCAAATATTCGAACTTGGCGTCTGCATATTTTTTGACGGTTAATCTTGTGTCTGGTATAGCTTTATAAAGGTAAGTTCCCATATCAGATAGAACCTAAAAACGAAGAAAAATTAATTCGAATACAAATACATAAACTCCCAAATAAAAAGTATTAAAATGAAATAATTTTTCATACGAAGCTCTTGAATGCATTTTGATTTTTTGAACTTTTTATTTCAGTTGGGAGAATATTGTATAATTTGATGCTGAGGTAGTTGAAACTTTTTTGTCCTACGGTTTTATTCATGAAAGGAACATTTAAATTATTCTGTTTTGTTCGTGTGTTGTATTCATGTTCTATTTTCGGTACTATGTGTTTTGATTTGAAAGTTTTTAAGTTGGTATTCCAGAAAAAGAGCTGTACTGGATCAAAAACTTTGGTTTCAAAATGAAGAGCATTTGTCGAATATGTCCTTTTTTTTCTTGAATATTATTTTTAGTAGTCTTTTTTGGGTCACTATCAATTTATTCATGATGGTCTTTCCTGCTGATCCCCATGCCAGTATCCCGTAGGTTAGATGTGTTTGAACAAGATTGAAGTAAAATGGCATTAAAAATTGAAGTTTCTTTATTACAGTTTATATGGAATTCCCATTTGAGTTGGTTATCTATTATAATTCCAAGATATTTAATCGGTGTTATAGTGAAATGATCAGATACAATGAGGGAAGTAAACGAAGGGGAAATTCGCGTAGATGAAAGGATTGGTAAGTAATACGTTTTGCTGAAGTTTATTGTCAGGAGTTTATACGAGAACCAGTTTTTGATATTTCCAAGATCTATTTCAACTTTATTTTTCAAAGAAATCCAGTTGGTATGTTCATAAAAAATTGCTGTACCATCTGCATAAGTGAATATTTTTCCTGATGTTTGGATTGAAAATAAATCATTTAGGTAGATGTCAAAGAGAATTGGACCCAATATGGTTCCCTGAGGTTTACCATATTCTATATTTCTGAACTCACTTTTGTGTTCACCAATTTTTACACATTGTTTTCTGTTCAGCAAATAGGTTTGAAACAGCTTCAGTGTGTTTCCTCTTAAGCCTACACTTTCAAGTGTTTTGAGAAGGATTGGGTGACTAACGGTGTCGAATGCCTTAGACAAATCTATGAAGACACAGAGTGATGCCTTCTTGTTATCCATAGCAGTAAACATTTCAGCAGTTCAGATCTAGAATGCCATCTTTGGTCGACACACCTTCTCGAAATCCATACTGTCTATATTATTCTATATTTTTCTCTTTTTTTGGTTCGACTTTATTCTGTAACTACATTCTGAATTACTATTATTATTATTATTTTTTAATCCCTTCTATAAACAGGTAATGGTTCTTAGGAAATAAAGTTGATTGATTGAATTGTAATTGAGGTTTGATTGATTGGCTATTACTGAGTTCGAAGATTTTAATGAGCTGTTGTTCACCAATTCCTTTCTTGCCAAAATTCAAAACAGCTGATGCCCTAGCAGAATGGTTGGTGATTTTACCATTTCCACATTAGCGGCTGCTGATTTGAACCATGGAGATATCATGTTCTCACCAACTGGACTGTTTTTATACCATCCTTTCCAATTGGGTCAACTCTAGTATGGGATTGAAACTAACAGCAATCTGTCAGTCTCAAGCTGAGGTCTCAAGAAATAAAATTTTCCATTTTATCCATTCAAATTTTCGAATAAGTGAACGGGACATATCTGTGAATTGTCGAATTATAGTAATGGTATTCGAGTTGAGGTCAATAATACACGAAATTTTGCTAACATTTTCCAAAGTATGCATGAGGAGTTTACTTCGTGAAATCAGTTGATAAGGCTATCCTCAACAAAAGATTCATCTTGCATCGCTAATGTTAGTAGCGATTATCATCATACTTATTGCCAATATATATTTTATAGTTCACATTTTTATTAGTCATGATCATATTTTGTATAGTATGTTGGGTTGATGATGGCAAATCTAAGACACTTACCGGTTTAACTTTTTTCACCATATCTAGTCCATATTTCTCCATGGTCCTATGCTGCTCTCCAAAAAGTCGAAATGCCTCACTTGCTCTTGGCTGAGGTTCTCTGACGGCAAGTCCTGCAAAAACATCGCCCATTGCTTTAACAGCTTGCTCTAACTCCAGGTGAGCCTAAAAATAATGCTCTTGAGAAAATTCTAGAATCGGTATCCAATAGTCAGAGTCAGTCGGAGTCGGAGTCGTTTTTTTCACTGCCTGGATTGCTTATGTCAGGAGTAAATGTCCTAGTGAAGTATGTAGTTTATTTCGGATTCGTCTCGCAGGTGATGTCCAATTACATACTGATTGTCACTGATAAATAACTGGTTGAAGAATACAAATATTCACCAAATCTACGCCAATTTAACTCGATGTGCGATCCGACATAAAGAACAGAAACATCAGGAGTTATAGGTTTACTGAAATTGTATATCAGAATTAAATAATTGATAAACATTGGTTAATGTTATTTAACAAACTCATTTTGAGTAAAATACAGTTCATTGAAGCTTACCAATAAAAAAAAAACAATCAGGTGGCTATTGTGATATATTCAGAGCTATTTTCTTTATTAAACCAAAACCTTCTCAAATGGTTCGTTACTGAATTTGGTTCAAGAATATTAGAATATTTAAAATTATAACAGAAATGTCGAAAAAACTTTCTAACCCCTCACCCTACACACCTTACATTGTAAAAAAGAAAAATCTGACAGAAGCCAACTATTTTCCAGGTATAGATTGGAAGTTTGGTATTGCGGAGAAAATTCATTAAATAATATGTTTTTTGGAGTGTTTTTCCACACTCTCAGAATGGAAAAATGTGAATTCAAATAGATCTACACAAGAATGACAAACAAATCAGTTTGCCACGATAAGTCATTACGCTAACAAGGCTGTTATGTTGAATGAAATTATTTAATTTTTTCGGTTACGTATCTGAAAAAAACAATTTCAAATTATGAGAGTTCCCTTTTTTTCAAAAAAAAACGTTGATTAACATCTGTCTTCCCTATCGAGATAATAAAAACAAAAGTAAATCAATATTTCACAATATCAGAGAAGCGGTAGTTATGAATGAAGCAGTTGTTAAATGTTACGTCATGAATCATTTTCTCAATGATTGCTTTTCATTCAGATGGCAATCTCTTCATGATTAGATATATTGGCTTCCTTTCTTTCATAAACTTATCCATCTAAGTAGGAAATTCAATCAGGGAATTTCTTTTCATGTATCAAACGTACTAATAAGTATACATACCTGTAAAACTCTTTTGCAGTGATCCACCAATCCTCTGTACATCAGTTCGGTATCTTGAAGCTCCTGCATTTTCTTCACAAGGGTGTCGTTACATAAAATAGCTCTGGAGAGTCCCAAGGCATCCGCTGTGGAAGAACTCATATTTTCAACTAACCGGTGTTTCATTTTCTTCAAGACGATATCCAAGCTTTTTCCCTGTTGCGGGTCGGCATGAAGTTTGTTATAATTGATGACCACTTCGTCCTGAAAAAGTAACGGGAGTGGAGTATTAAATTAGACAATTTTCATGGTTTCGACTCCAACCCGTCGTTGACTCTAATATGATACGGAAATTAATAGAAAAAATTCAGGGGTTGAATAATGAACTTGGGAGGAAAAATTGCAGAATCAGCGTAAATAATGATTACTGTCTAATATCCATAAACATTTTCCTGAGAGTGACCTCAGAATTTTTGTTAGCAAAGAGTGATTCTTGTCGCTGAGATTTCAGTGTTATCATTCGTTTGGTGAAACAGGCTGACTCTATTGTTGTCTGACCCACCCTAGCACTGATGAGAGGTCATAACATTGAATCTACATGTCACTTATGTTTGCACTTATTTAACCTCAAATATCATGAAAACTGATGACATTTTCGATAACGAAACAATGGGAATTGAGAAAAATTAGACAAAATCCGTATCAGCTAGTGGCGTGGAAGTTGTAGAGGGGCAATTAAGAGGGACATAATTATTGAAATGATTGCTGGAAAATGATTAACATAAGGAAATGTTATGCCCTCATGAAGATATTCTTGAAAACAAACTTTTTCACTACTTTCAACATCATTGAGAATCAGTTTTTAATTTTCACACATACTACCTGTTTCAGACTATATTTATAATGGAATGAAGAAAAATTTGAGTTGATGGGGAAAAAGACTAACTTTTATGCTACAAATTTTCACAAACTGGTGAATAATTTGATGATAATTTGTTTCCAGCTCCATAATTGGATTGTCCTCCTTATTTTTTGTTAATTATATTCAATAATATTGCTCAACGTTCCAATTGGGCGATTTTATTTGACGTTATAAATGTGATGAATCAATTGGAAATGATTAATGAATTATTTCATTTTCAATCATGTGACTAAATGTTCAAAGTTTAATGATCTGTTTCAAAGGAAGAACGTTGTATATTCATTTCCTTAATAGGCAACGTGACATTAAATTCAGCATTCGTTTTCCGTAGAATATTTATAATCATATAGTGTGTAACCTGAAAGTAAATTAAAATGTTCATATGATGTACTCCTGAAACAATTTTAAGAAAAAAGTCTATAAAAACTTCAGAAGTGCTTCGTCTCGAGCTTCAGGATGTTGGAATTTTTGTTTTTTCAGTTTTTCAAATATTTCTTCACCAAAAATTAAGTTCATGAAATTATTTACCCGTTTTTTTTTGAGGCGAGAAATAATAATCTCGTTTTAATTTGTATGTAGTGCTGAGAGAGCGCTGCGTACGCTGTCATTATTATATAAAATTGGAACAATCTGTAACACAATGAATATTTTATAAAAAAAACGTTCATTCTGACGAGATCTACCACATACCTAATTTTTGTAATGTTCTCAGTAACATCACTTAGCGCCTCAGGAGCTGTGTAACGTGCATCGATATAGGAAATTGTGAATATTTCGAAAATTATCACCTCTTCCGTTGTTCAGAAAGTCTAACTCTTTCAATCAAAATGGTGTGGGAATAAGGTTTTTTCATGAAAAGTACCAAAAGTTCACTGTCAACAAATTTAGGGCAATTTAAAATAAATAATGACAGCATGCGCAGCGCTCACCACAGTGGTACCATTCACTGGAAGAACAAAGTTTCAGCACCTCGACGGAGCAGACTTAGAATGGAAGCAAGAGGTGAAGTACCTAGGGCTTACCCTAGACTCAATCAAAACTACTTTGAAACAGACACGTAGAAAAGATCGTTAACAAGGCAAAATCATCACTGATGGTGTGCAGGAACATTGCAGGAAAAACGTGGTACTGACCCATCAATATTGCGATGGATGTACACCATGATAGTGAGGCCTATGATCACCTACGGAGCAGTAGTGTGGCACGGTAGAACCAAACTTGCCATAACAAAGAGAATCCTGGAGAAAGTGGAAAGACTAGCATGTTTTTGTATAACAGGAGCAATGAGGTCGACTCCAACAGCAGCAATAGAGGTAATTCTGGACCTCACTCCTCTCCATATCATGGTAAGGAGAACTACTTGGGGAGCAAAAACCTTAGGTTGACTAAACTCGGACTCAAAGGGACAGCTCACATCGTAAGGGACTCAACCTCCCACCGAAAGTGCACACCTTGCCGATCTCCCAAATGATGAAATTACCAGGAAATTTAGTTTCGAGAAATTCTTTCGAACAAAATTAAATACCAAGAGTGGATGGAGCATATAATCCATTCGAGCACTGGGAAAGAATACCATAACATGGTACAAGGACGGGTCCAAAACTCCCGACGGAACTGGAGCAGGAGTCTTTGTGCCTCGCACCAAATACTCCGAATCCATGCGCATGTTCCCCAGTATTATTCAAGCGGAAATTCACGCCATAGAAAGGTGCATTCAATTCAACCTTGACAGGAAATACCGGAACCAGAAAATCGCAATCCTCTCTGATAGTCAAGCAGCCATCAAAGCGTTGAGCTCACATAACATCAATTCAAAGATGGTTTGGGTAGCCTATAGACTACAAGCCCAGACCAATTTTGGAGGGGTCATTTGACCCAGCATGAATTATATTTAGAATTGTAGTACAACACGAAACAACTCCTTTCCGCACTGTGCCGTCAGTTGTGAGCGGTGCGGATGAGTACGCAGGTCAATAAAAGTTTTCATCCAAAGGAGGGATAATTCGACAAAAGATTCTTGGACGGCATTTGTTATGATGATAGAAAACTGAAAAATAATCAAATAGGACATAATGCCGTACAAAGAGAACGGTACTGAAATCCAGGAATTCTTTTTAATTTTCTCAAATTTTTCTTATGAATCCAGGTGATTTATTACTGTACGGTATTTGTACAATTGAATTTATATAACTACATATATTCATTTTTTAGCAACGCCGTACATATTTGTCGGTACAGGGGTGGGGAGCCCCGCACTTAACCCCCACCCCTAACTAGTATAGTTTGGGCCATTTGATACAACATCAAACTCAATTATCTGTATAGGTACTATTCTATGAAACGATGTAATTTTTTGTTATTCCGTACATTTTTCATGGAACATATGGCTGACCGGAAAAATTTATTTCCCTCTGAAAAGGGTAATTTTACGGTAATTTGATTTTTTTTACGGCGTATATATATTTTACTAGTAAGTATAGCAATAATCAAGAAAAACTCTATGCCGTACAAAAAAACTAGTTCTATACGACTGGAATTGGTATACAGTGAGATTCAAAAAGTTTTGACCTGGAGAAAACTTGTTTATTATCCATTTTTCAGAAAATTTTATTCCATATAAAATTTGGTGCAATGCAAAAAAAATGCACGAAAGTTATCAGAATTTTAAATTTCTAAACAGTATACAGGGTAGAACAAAATATAGGAATTTGATTAAGTATAAACTACCCTTATTTTTGACATTATCAAGTTTATCTAGAAAAGTTATTTGGAATCAAAACCAACACTCAAATTCAGGATCATAGCCACATTAGCGGAAAAAATTAAAAAAATCACATGTTTTATGATTAAAGTGTTCGTAAAGTTGAATATTTGTATCATTTAATCGTTTACCAATAATTTCCTTCCATATCACACTGATAGTTGTTATGGACATACATACAGAGTGAAATAGGTATCCAATTTGCACCAAAAAACTAGTAAATATTCAACAACCATCGATATTCTAGTACAAATGATAAATAAGATCAACTTTTGCATTGAAATGTAAGTGGGGCGAGTGATTACTGGGTCTGAGAATCATGTGCCCTGAGTATTATTATTATTATTATTATTTCCTTAAGGATCTTTCAGTCAGGCTCTGCCTCCGGAGCCCTGATACTTCCGGAGGGCGCGCTGGATCATTAAGCTATATAACCACTCCCCACGTCCCTGGGGTGAGTGATTACTGCGTCCGAAAATCATATGCCCTGAGTAGCCCTAGTGAACCAATGATGACGGCCTTCTGCATTCGTCCGGCTGAAGTTTCTGAAAGCTGGTATTATTATTAGGTTCAAGAGCAGTGTATCCATCATTCCACCACGGATCCCTATGACCAGACCAACCATTTTGGATAGAGCCTGCAGAGTTCAAAGAGTGATTCTCAATATTTTGTCCGTTATTCTTCCTCTTTCCGGCTATGTTCGTTTTGCCCGGAGCCGAAAACTCCATGACGAAAGATCTTAAATGCATGAAGAAAATCGTCTCAACTCCATGACGAAAATCATCTCACTTTTTTGGTCGAGGAGGACTACATCTTGCTTATAAGCTTGTATTTGCCTGACGGTGAGGAAAGAGTAGTTCCAATATATTCGGCACCTCTCATTCTACACAACGGACTCAATATCCCCTGGAGCATAAGGCAACACCGGTGTCTCGTCTATACCGTATGAGTGTCGTAGATGATAATATAACACTCGTAGTGCCGCGTTATGTCTGTTGATATAGGCTGAGACCGCATATGCTGGACATGCTGACAGCAAATGCATAATGGTCTCAGGCGCACCACGAGATGCTCTGCTTCTAGTGTCGGGGATCTCTATGCCCATCATGTGGCTACGGTACAAGAGGGTTTTGAAGACATCATCCTGGCAGTTCATTATGAATCCATTTCAATGAAAGAGTTGTATATCGTGTAGGTAAGTTCATTACAATTCGGCTAGTATGCCATCATCAGTGCTGTACCTGCAAGTAAGTAATAATTGCAGGTATAGCACTGATGATGGCTTAATTGCCGAGAGCGCTTTGCGATTGTAATAAACCTACACGAAATAAAACTATTTCATTGAATTGAACAGTTACGTGTACACAGCTTCAACAATTTCACCATTTTGATTCCCTTGGTCTCCGACTTCAGCTCACTTGACCTTGGGAAGGTAAAAGTCAATCATTTGGATGAACCGAAGGTCTTCGGTGTTTTTCAGTGAGTTTTTTGCTGAACGGGTTCCAACTCGGTGACAGTGTTTGGGTTCGCCCGTTCACTATCGAACACGAGACAAAGTTCATCGGCTTCCCGGATTACTTATTAGTAGTAGTAGTTTATTGAAATAGGCAAGCCTAATATACAATCATCAGATAAATTGTACATTTTTTTTAAATACGAACATATACCATTATTTCATCAAAATATTAAAAATATCTTAAGATTAAATTAGCAATTAAAATTGAAAATCAAAATCTAAAATCTAAAATTTTAAGCTCATCATTTAAAATATGTTCCAGCAGCAATGATTTAAAACTTCTCAAGTTTTGTGATCCTCTTACCGTTTTTGGTAGCTTATTGAATTCATTCAGGCCTTTAAAAAATAAAGAATTCATACAGTTTTTTTAATTTGTTTTTTCAATATGGAATTCATTTTTCGACCTTGTATCATAGCCATAAATCTCGTTGTTTAATACAATAAATTTATTAAAATATTCTGGTTGTAAACCATTTACGATTTCATATATGAATATCATAGCCAAGTAATATAAATTTCTGCATACTGGCATCTATTTTAACATTTTATTTACATTTAGAATTATTCTCATAACGCGGTTCACCGTCAATTTCAAAATGAATTTCCTCCATCCTCACATGATTCAATTTATTTTTAGTTGATATGATCATTGCTTTAGATTTATTAGCATTCTGTTTTAATTTATTTGTTTTAAAATAGGTATTAATTTATTTTAGAGATACATTTATGTTTTTTACAGCTGTATCTAAATTTTCATTTGATGTGTATAGGAGGGTATATCGTCGGCAAATAAGTTCAAAATATGGAAACCAGGGATATAATTCAAATCATTGAGATAAATGATGAACAACAGTGGTCCCAATACACTCCCCTATGGAACACCAATATTAACATTGGATTTCTCAGATACAACATTTTTTATTTTGGTTATCTGTTTTCGATTTGTTAAATAATCTTCCAGCCAAGCCAGTACTGTACCGCCTATACCATAGTATTTCAGCTTATCAATTGAAATGCTCCTACCGATGGTCTCAACCGCTCTTTTCAGATCTAAAAAAATTGCAACAACGAATTTATTTTGATCATGTTTTTTCCATTCTGTTATTGTAAACTGAATTGCTGTTTCACATGAATGATTTTTCCTGAATCCAGATTGGTATTCCATCAAAATGTTCATTCAGATAACTCAACAACTGTCTGTTAACTGCAATTTCAAGAACTTTCTCAAGTGTAGGAAGTGTATTTATACCGCGAAAATCTTCTGCCTGTATGGAATTTTTATTTTTGGTATTGGTATTATTGTACTTGTTTTGAAATGATTAGGAAATGTTTCTTTTTCTAAAGATGTGTTCACCAAATTCAAAATTATATGACCAAATACTTAAAATATTTCTTTTAAAATCTTGGTGTTAAGTATTTCAGCTTTGTTCATCTTGTTCAACACAAAAACTATTTCTCTCAACTGAGACATTGTGAGTAATTCAAATTTACCCAAACTGCAATTCAAAACTCTGAGGCTATCTGAAGACCATGCTGGACCATTATTTACGCTTTTAGATATGTTGCAGATACTATTTATGAAAAATGAGTTGAAACAATTTGCCATTTCCAAGCCATTAGTAACAACTCTGCTTTGATTTTCATCAGAAAACAATTTTAGAATAGTCTGTGTCATTATTAATATTATTATTAATTTCTAACTACCCAAATGCCAGATTATCTTTTCAAAAGGCTAAAAACGTTTTCGGACCAAACCAGATTTTCCACAATAAAACAAAACTCATCATTCCAAAGCGCAAAACTTCATTTTTTACTCGTAGCTTCTCGTACAACGCACCTATGTTATAACTCACTTGCCAGTGAATTTAGATCCTATTCATTGAATAACTTCAAAAAAATACTGAAAGTTTTTCTTAGCAAACATATTGATGTTTACGTTCGAACTAGGCTATTTACTAAATTGTTAATGTACTGCTAATTTCACTGTTTTGAATTAAGTACCCGTTAATAAATGAATATAATCTGTGAGGACATTCTTATCCAGATTGAGAATAAAAAATACGGTGTTTCAAAGAAGCGACACAGTAAAATACTTGAGAATAAAGATTGTAAGGTACAGTAGAATAATTCACATTGAACTGAGAAAAAAAGCTCGAATTTTCAAGTTATACGGTTTCAGAGTGGGTATTTTATGTTCCGTCTGATATGAACGGCATTGCAATTCTCAATTATTATTTTATATTGCCAATAAAGTTTTCTGAATGCCGTACAATATTTAAATATTTCGTAAAAACATAATGCAAACTCTTATCAGCTGTGAGAAATCCTTAAATTGAAAATATACGGCATCAATTTATTTTTATTTAGGGATGCTTGAGAAATTAAAAGAGCTATGATATTCTAAAAATTTCTTCTCTAATAAATCACAGTGCAATATTTTTTTATTATTATTTTCATTTAGTTCCATCAATTATAACCTGCTATTACATGAAACAAAAATATTTAGCCTAAAAACCGGTTGCCATATGGCATTTATAACCTCTCTTTGAACAATATTAGATTCAACTCCCCTAATAGAAGTAATTTTTCATTTTATTTTTTATTTATTTTTTGTACCAAAATTTTTAGAGGGCATAATTTCTGAAAATCATTTTATATGTTGAATAATAATAAATGGAACCGATGCCGTACATTTTCCAATGATCTTGAAACAAACAGGTCTGAGTATGAATTTACGTGCGGGGCTCCCCACCCCTGTGCCAGCAAATATGTACGGTGTTGCTAAAAAATGAATCTATTTAGTCATACAAATTCCATTGTACAAATGCCGTACAGTAATAAATCACGTGGATTCATAAGAAAAATTTGCGAAAAATTAAAAAAATTCCTGGATTTCAGTACCGTTCTTTTTGTACGGCATTAGGTCCTATTTAATTGCTTTTCAGTTATCTATCATCTTGAGAGATGCCGTCCAAGAATCTTTGGTCGAAAAATCCCTCGTCTGGATGAAAAGTTTTTTTGACCTGCGTACTCATCCGCACCGCCCACAACTGACGGCACAGTGCGGAAAGGAGTTGTTTCGTATTGCACTATAATTCTGAATATAATTCATGTTGGGTCAAATGAACCCCACAAAATTGGCCTGGGCTTGTAGTCTACTAGACAAACTTAATGATCTAGGCAGAAACAACAAGGTGATCCTCCTCTGAGTGCCGGGGCAAGTCGGAGTGAAGGGCAATGAACAAGCAGACACCCTGGCACGAAAGGGGGCATCAACGCCACTGATCGGGCCAAAACCATTCTGTGGACTTGGAAAATCTCACTTCCAAGAAGAACTCAATGGAACTGAAGAAGCAATGAGGGCAACATACTGGCAAAGACTTCTATGGCTAAGACAGGCCAAAGATGTCCTCGGCAACTTCAACCGAGCAAGATCGAAGACACTGATTAACCTCAGCAAAACTAGTCTAAAGACAATCACGGGATTTCTGACGGGGCACTGCAGACTCAAAGAACACCTAAGGAAGCTAGGCTTAGAGGAGGGCAGCACCTGCATATTCTGTGGGGAACATCCAGAAACACCACACCATATATTGATGGAATGTTATACTGTACATCACAAAAGATTGAATATAATGGGATCACACCAGCTGACTGTGAAATACCACGAATAGACCCCTCGAAATCTTTAAATTTCTCAAGAAATTGGGGCTTGAGGGGCTGCTGTAAACGAGAACACCTTCAAATAGCAGAAGAAGATGGGGCACAATAGATCTAACTAGGTCGCAGCGCATCAGTCACCATCCATATTTACCATTACCATGCGCAGCGCTCTCTAGGCGTTATATGAAAATTATTATGAAATTATGATTTTCCATGTTTCCATGTCAAAAAAACCGTAGGTACCGAATTTCGTATGAAAAACATTTTTTTTAAGTAATTTTTTAAAAACGAAAAAAATAACAATTTCAACACCATGTTTCTCCAAAACGAAGATTTCCGGATACAAGTTTATATTGACTTTTTTCTTCAAATTATTCCAGGAATACGTCATCTGAATATTTCAACGTACTCATGCTACACCCTGTATATCACGAATAATAATTGTTCTCACCTTCGCCGCTTGAATCATCTTGGCCACCTCGACTTTCGTTTTTCCTTTCACAGATTGACCATTGACAGAGACCAATTCATCGCCTGACTGAAGAGTACCATCACGGCAGGCTGCTGTATTATCGAAAATCTGAACGATGTACAAACAAGGACAGAGTGGAGATCCACCTCCAATGCTTATGCCAATGAGATTGTTGGCGTCTTTTTTAATCGTGACGCTTCCGGAAGTCACAGTCATGCCCCTTTAAAAGAAAAATATTTAAAATTACCACTCGGTATTTTTTTAGAAAGCAGGGTTGCATAGACTTACATGTCTTGGAGGTTATCAATTTTTATCAGATGTGCTGAAATTCTGAGAAGTTTGTTTCCTTGTAAAGATTGTATTTACCAACAAATCGAAAAGTTATTTGGAGAACCTTTCATGATGATTTTTATAGTATTCAAAATGAAACCTTTGAAGAAGTTAGCCACTCGTGCTAACGAAACGTAAGGAAATAATCCCGATGAACGGCGACCTATGAACTCGAATAAAGATAGCGATAGTGTAGGCTATACTTTACCCGAATCTTACCAGGGAATGTAAGCTTAACTCAAAGTACGAGGTTTTCTTGTGTGACACCATGATAATGTCAGATATCTTGCATATCCCAGCAGCGTGAGGGTACTTCGCGTTACAAATTTGATAGTTCTGGAGCAGGCCCAGAGCAAATATCTAAATAATTTAAGTTACCTACTATCAAACAGAGCATCCAGAGTAGGAATGCGAATCAAAAGAAGTCATAGGTCGAGGACACTTCAAGAGATATAGTCACCAAGAACCGAAGAAGAAGTATTAGAGAATCGCAAGCCAGATCCAGAACAGATTACACAGAAGTACCGAAACGTACAGCACGAATAGTACGCGAGCCATCGTACAAAATCTGAAGTGATATCCAGCAAGTTGTAACTTTGTATACTGTTTGAGTGTGACGAGTCTGACAAGATGTTGCAGAGAGGAAACCTTGAAAGTGGTATGTTTTCCTTAGTTGCCAAATCAAAATCTTTGGAGCGTCGAAATGCTGAAGATCCTCATTAATTTTGACGGACAGTGGTGCAATTGAAAATCTCATTTAATTTTTGTATGTTCCTAGGAAAATCAGTAAAAAAAGTTCGGTACTTCTAGGTTGTCCCCCACTCTAAACTTGTCGATATCACTACTTAGATTGGCGACAGGTAGCAATCTGATTTTTCTAGGAAAATACAAAAATTTAATGAGATTTTCAATGGCACCATTGTCCAACAAAATTAATAAGGATCTTCAGCAGTCCGACGCTGCAAAGATATGCATTTGGCGACAAAGGAAAACTTACCACTCTCAAGGTTTCCTCTCTGCGACATCTTCTCAGACTCGTCACACTTAAACAGTATACAAAGTTACAACTTGCTGGTTATCACTTCAGATTTTGTACGATGGATTGCGTACTAGAAGATTAGTGGGAGACTAGATTTCGCGAAGAATACAAACGTGGGGAAGAGAATCGTGTTATAATAAAACGAGAGACTCATTGGCACTTAATCGTTACAGGATTCATGACTGGCTTTGCGCCAATGAAAGTGCACCCAAATGGAATGGGACTGTAATGGTAACCTCACTTGTAGATTGTGCGGTATCCAGAAACAGTAACTCATATACTGTAAAACTACGAGGCAGTAGATTGAATGACAGTTGATTTTTGGGCAGCCATCTGGAATTCCAGAACTATTCAGTTGTTACCCAATAAAGGAAAGTGGAAAGTCAAATTCAACAACAGAGAAGTGAGATATAATGGGCCAAAAGGCATGAGTGTCTTCAGAGGCAACAGTCAGTAACATTTTCAGTGAGGATACTCTGATAGTAGGAGATATTAAACTCATTACCTCCCCATAAAGGGTTTTATTCACTTGGAGAAGCCATTGTCATGGTTTTGTAAATCCATATTCCGTTCAAGTCATTAACATTTTCTGTGGTTTCTATACATAGCTCTGTATCTACTTCCTCAGAGGGTACTGGAACTATCATATGGCCATTTGACAAAAGCAGATGGAAATAGATCGCAGAATAATGGAATGGAGCCTCAGTTTTCCGTCCTGACTGGGTCTGCACTGATGATCGGCAGAACCGTGAAATTAGTGTGCGAATAGTCAATTTACATTTGCTAGTTGTTGCAAAGTATGTTTTTGTAGAAAAACTTTACCAGGCGTTGGGCAGAAGTAATTTGGCAGTCGTATAGGCTCTGTTGGATTATTTTCTGTAATTGTGTGTACTTGACAGAAGGCAGAATGAGAAGGCAAATGACGCACGTGAATTATTTCTTGTTCGACGTTTGAAAACAATTTTATTTTATAAGCGAAAGGCTCGATTATTTTTGTCACATTTTATTTTGTGTATTTTCTGTTCGATATTTTCTGACAAAACTCCTATTATAGCATTATGGTAAATTTGCCAAAAGCTTGAATTATTTATAATCAATTTTCATTTTATTAAAGTTTTATTATAATATTATAAGTAAATTCAAGTATGGGCTACACAAATTCATAAATAGGAGATAATGTGTTATTGTTGTTTTGATTATTCAGTAAACTTAGTCAATTTTTGGAATTTGGAAACTAGTGTTTAAGGCAGCCAGCACACTGAGCAACCATGACCGACCATTCGCGACCGTCCAACTACGAACAAAATTTCCAACACGTGTATTCTTATCGAACAACTCACACTGAATGATCGTACCAGTTTTCAAAGACCATGTTTGAAATTCCAATATTCCATATTTTCATGAGTATGAAATAAGTGAATGATGCGCAGCCGCGTTCATCAAAACACTCAAGTACAAAAAATAAAATCCATGAAAATGTGTCATACAAAGTTTTCCCTACGATATATGTATAGAAAGTTCCTTCAATTTGAATGTGTTATCTCAGGTGTTTTATACTTTAGACGTTATACTTGCAGAGCTGGGTTCGATTAAATTTGAAAAGCAATTACTTGAATGATACAAAACTGTAGTTCACTTTTAACAACATTTTATTAACTGACATCCAATGACTCCTCTTGTCAAAGTCCCTTTTCATATACAGGGATAAAAGAATAATTTCATGATTATATAACAGCAAGTTTATCAAGTGTGTGAAGTTTACTCTGCGCACAGCTGATGTTTTTTCACGCAGAAGATTTTTTCAGAATCGCACTTTGAGCAATCTTTTCTAGTTTTCCATCAACTTTCTTTGATACAGAAACGAAGCTTTGTCCAGAATTTCAGTAAACCTGAAGAAATTATACAGAGAAACCTCTGAGGTTCTTGGGGAGAGCGTTGAGAAAAGCAAGATGATCATGCGAAAAGAAGCCTATTGAATGTACATGCGTAATAGTTCAGGTGTGAGCAGTAGCAAAGTGCAATGACGCCATCAAAATAAAATTTTATCTTAGTTTACAATAGAGATAGTGAACGTGCTTTTCAGATATCATCATCTGGGCCTGTAGAATATAGGGTTAAACCGCCAAACGTTTTTTTAGGTGGAAATGATTTTTTTTTCATATGAACAGGTGTTCATTTCCGTTAATAAGGGGCTCCGATCAAATAACATAACCTAGATGAGTAACTCGCCGCCCACGCATTAAGATTTGTGTGTAAGGAACATTCCCCCAACAGCAGTGTCGTGCGTTGTTAACAGAAATACTGAGGTTCAATAAAATAGAAATAATGGAAACCCAATATGGAATGGAAACCTGAAATTATGAATAAATAATCTCCACAGGATTTTGAGAACAGCCGATGCTCTAATTGACATGGTTTTTTATAATTCATTAATTTTTCCCTTTTCCAATTTGGTTTCCCTCTCTCGATAGTTACGACACTGATAGCTTCAAATGATTGTTCTGTCAAATATCAAATGCAGCGTTGTCGTACTGACAAGACTATATCGGCGATGGAAATATAATTGAGTTTTCGTTGCCATGAATCTACCCGACAGATATCAGAATCTAGCTGACGTGCTTATTGTATCCTTAAAAATTGTGAGATGGCAATAAAGTCATGATTTGAGGGATAACATTATGAAAAGATGTTACCTTCAGTTCTATTTGACTATTACTCATCTAGGTTGTGTTACTTGATCGGAGATAAGGGGCTTCATTGATGTTCTATAAAGAAAATTACCAATTCCAGTGGTGTCCCAGGGGGTAATAATTGATATTAAGACAAATCATTGTAAAAACGCCACTGTTTTTTGTTTGTTTATTTAAAAATACAAATTTTTTCGCCTCTTACATTTTATTCATACCTCACCTTATTTTTGAGAAAAAATTCAAAAACATGTTCCCTGCATGTAATGAAAATTTGATTTTATTTCATTTAGTGAGTGAGACCATAGGTAATTCTCAAAGAGTGCTCAGTGTCTCTCATGCTGCTTTAATAATCCTCTATATCAGAATACACTGGGCTACCCTGTATATTGTCCGGCAATTTTTTGATATATTTCAATAATCTTTTTCATTACATTGAATGTATAACATGCAGATTTCTTCCAAAAAATAATCATAAAAGTCAAATTTGAGAAAGTCTTCTTTGCTAGATTTGTTTTTCTAGAACTTTATAACATTTTTTTTATTAGTCTGCGTTGAAAGAAATGTCAGTAATCCAACTTTGTTACAACTAAACATTTATTGACTTTATAAGAAAAGCTTGATGTCTGCATGTATCACGTTTATAATAGATCAAAGACGTTGGATTGATTATTGAGTGAAAATTACTCAAACTTTTCAGAACTCAATTAGCTGAAAATACTTATAAGCAAATTCATTTTGCGTGAATCGGAAATTTGCAGACCCTGGAAGCAGACTAATGAAAATATGAAACTTTGGATGTTATTAATAAGGTAAATAGCACTCTCCAGACCTTCATTCATAATCTTAATTCAACTGATATCAAAGCCTTCATTCATTCAGCAGATTAGGTTTAGAGGCTCACATCATCAAGCATGCCAAGAGTTTGTAAAAATCTACAGGGATATATTTATTCGAGGGCCATGTCCTTTTATTTTGGTGGTGCGCCGCTAGTAGATTCTATGATACAAAATGGAATTTTTGTTTTGTTTATAAAATTTTTGCCTAGTGGAAGTTTCACGCATCTGCTACCGTTATCGAAAAAAATCTCTAAACATTTTTTTTTAAGGGATTAATGAGAAAAATAATTGGTAGGCTTTGACTACTGTTCTCATTTTGACGTTTGGGTTTGTTTTGATGCATGTGACATTTGTTTGAAAGTTTGTTCATGTCTTATGGTGTATTTGTTAATTTTCTTTAATTTGTTTAACATTAAAATGAAAATCTGGCTGATGTCCATTTTTTTCATGGTCTGGCTAATGATAACGGATTGAAACTCAGAGTTTGTATGCGCTATAGTATCCTAATAGTCAGCTTGCCAAATATAGAAGATGTTTCATAAATTCCCATCAACACCTTCGGGAATATGGCAGATTTCAGACTCCAAGGCACGATGCTGACAGACCACGACAAGCACGTAACCCAGTAATGGATGATTTTTTTAAAAATGTTATCGACGAAAATCCTGGTATGGGTACTCGACAAATTGCATGGAATTTTAATGTTTCTGAATCAACTGTCTGGAGTGTTTTACACGACAACATGCTGTACCCATATCAATTCCAAGGTTTGCTTCCTCGAGATTTTCGACGGCTCTTGCAGATTTCCAGATGGATACGACGCAAGTGTACACAGGTCGTATCCTTTTCACTGACGGACCTCAATTTACAAGCGACAGAGTAGTGAAATACCACAACGTTCATATTTGATTACTAGAAAATCCACACATGATCAGACAGTCTCATTACATTCGGGCATAGGAATTTCAAATGATGCACATATTCAAACTTTCTACACAACTAATTGCCTGCAGTAGTGGAGGATGTCGACAAATGTGGTTCAAGCACGATGGGGCCTCCTCTCACTTTCGAGCCACCATCCGCAATTATTTAGTTACAGTGTTTCTCAATCGGTCGATTGGTGGAGCAGGTCCAATTGCATGGCCCGCACGGTCCCCAGATTGCAATCCGCTGGACCTTTTTTTTGGGGACATGTTCAGGGCCTAGCTCATGGTGTAGAACCATCGTTTTTCATCGAAGTCCTTACTGAGCGGATTATCCAACCGTCAGAGACACTTTTGTAATTTTGAAACGCGTACGGCAGCCTATGAGAAGGAGAAGGGAAGATTGTATCGCAGAAGGAAAGCACTTTCAGCTTCTTTTATCAAAAAGTCAAGGTTTGTTAGGTTTCTTATTTTTTAGTAATGCAGATAGCGCCTTACGGCTCGCTGTCATGAAACTGGTCGCTGAACTTATTTATTTATTTTGAGATTACAGACTCATTTGAAAATTTGTTGAAATACTGCTATTATCCCAAACTTCAATTTGAAATCTCCTCAGGAAATAGTTAATATCCTAAAAAAGTATGGAAAGAGTACCTTTCCTGCCTGCAACTGCCGTTACCCGAACGACTCAAATAGGAGTTTGGGTGAGCAGTCGAGTGTGAGGAAGTACCTTTCCGTATGAGTAAGAACTAGGACTTTTCCCACGAGGGCATTAAAAAATCTTATGTAGCGCTCTTGAACAAATTTTCAGGTGTGGAAAAATTACAATTTCCAAACTATATTGCGTACGGATATAGGGTGAATTACAAACGAAGGCTCCGAACCAACCATCGTAACTAGATAGCTCAAAGTTTCTGAGCAACAAGATAACTGGGCAGAATCTTCTGAACCTGTCTGTTTAGATCACAAATACATTCTATTTACTATTGAAACAGATCCAAGACCAGTAGTGGAATATCGTGAATGGACCGGATACAAAAATTCCCTTCAGTCGTACATTGAAGTCGGATTCACTACAATCAACAATTGTGATGCCATAAATAAAGGCTGAAGCAGAACAAATTCGTGATGTAGTCTCCTTATATCACGAAAACTGTCCACTGATAACAAAAAAAAATTACAGAAACTCTCCATGATGGAACGAAAGCCTTGAGAAATTAAGAAAAGAAGTTCGACAACTATTCAATCGAGCTAAGAAGTCAGGTAACTGGGAACACTATATAGTCTAGTCAACAAGTGCCATTTAGACCAACTTTTTTCAGCAGTCTCCGAAAATTATGATTGAGGTGTCATTCGATTCGGAATGACATCCAGATGATTTTTGAAAAAAATTAAGTTCCGCATGAAAAAATTGTAAAAGTTATTAACAATTAACTAAAAAAAAAGATGGCTTTAGTATTTTGTAAATATCTCAAAAACTAATTAAAATTTTTTAAATATAAAAAAAGATTCAAAAAGAGGAGGAAATTTCCTAAAAAAACGCTCAATTCCCGGAATTGTAGCATCAATATTTATAATTTTCCCAGAGGGATGAAAATACGGCCGAAAACGGGTACTCTGGCTCGGGCAAGCCACACCCACTTTGGACACTTTAACAATAAAAATTATTTTAAAATACTAAATATGAAAATAAAAAATTGGAAAAATTCAGGCACTAACTGAATAGATTAATGAACAATAATCCGCTTGAAAAAAATTTTTATCACAATGTTTCAATTAGTTAATCAATAGTTAATTAATAATTTTTTTCTGCTTGAACATGAACATTGCAAGTGTGATAATTGTTAAACTATAAATTTAAGATTTTTTTCCTCTTTTGGAGCAATTCTTGAAAGGCTTCAGAATAGAACCCCGTTAGAAAAATTAAAAAGTTTTTATTTTTCAGTTTTTTATTAACAATTTTCGTTGTTGCAAAATTAAATACTTAAATTAATCATTGAAAAAAAAATTTTTTTTTAAATATTATCAATAATCCGTTTTTATGTTATCAGGAACTACATAGAAATAATTTTTTTAAATTTTTATCTCTAATTGTTTAAAAAATTGTTATAAACAAATGCGTTGTTTATAAGATAATTGAAATTTTTTTTATGGAATTTCAATCTTTGATACAAATAATGATTTTTAAAAGAAAAATTGTTCCTTAAAAAAATTTTTTTATTGCTTGAAAACGCATTTGTTAATTAACAATTATTTTCTCCCGCTTCTAATTAATATTAAGGAACCATTTTTTTTTTAAAATCATTATTTGTCTTTCTTTCTGATATAAAAAAAAAAAAAATTCCATTTTATTTAATTTTTCATTGTTTATGCAATAAACAATTTGTTATAAACAAATAAATTTTTACCTTATATTTTTTTTTCTATTCTAATTTCTGTCACAAAAACAGACATGATTTTTTTTCTTTTTTAAAATTTTTTTTATTATTTTTTATTTAATTTTTAAATATAAGTTCTCTCTAACTTCGTCATTCTTACCTGGTCTTCATCCTTAAAATTATTATAATTTACAAACTAATGGAGATACGATGAAAATACTTAAGACTTATTTATTCTCCATTACATAAAAAACAAATTTAGCAGAAAAGTTTAGTTGTTACTTATTTATTTATTGAATTTATAGCAATTGTTGTTGAAAAATACTTGGGGAAAAAATTTTTGTTTGTTTTAATGCTTAAAAATCTTATCAACTATTAAAAATATGACTACTTCATTCAAGTATCTTATCAATTATTGTTCATTACTCAACATTTTTACCTTTTATATATTAATATTAATATCTAGATTTTTATTTTCAGGTTCGGTTTCTTTAATGTTTGTAAAAGTTTATGAATGACAATCTTTATTTTTTTCTTTTGAAATATTATTGAGACAATAGAGTCTAATAAATTTAATTATTTATCAACGAACAGAATATTCTATGCACGTTCATATGTATTATCATTTAAATCTCATTTGATTATAATAGACCCTCATATCTACGAGTAATTATCAACGGTCACCTAATAATAATTATAATTACTTTCTAACATGTCTGTCTTAAGCTTCCATATTTAGCTGTGAATATTTTTCATTCTCCAAATCACCTTTAGATTCAGGTTTTTGCTTATGAAAAATATTCACAGCTAAATATGGAAGCTTAAGACAGACATGTTAGAAAGTAATTATAATTATTATTAGGTGACCGTTGATAATTACTCGTAGATATGAGGGTCTATTATAATCAAATGAGATTTAAATGATAATATATATGAACGTGCATAGAATATTCTGTTCGTTGATAAATAATTAAATTTATTAGACTCTATTGTCTCAATAATATTTCAAAAGAAAAAAATAAAGATTGTCATTCATAAACTTTTACAAACATTAAAGAAACCGAACCTGAAAATAAAAATCTAGATATTAATATTAATATATAAAAGGTAAAAATGTTGAGTAATGAACAATAATTGATAAGATACTTGAATGAAGTAGTCATATTTTTAATAGTTGATAAGATTTTTAAGCATTAAAACAAAAAAAAAAATTTTTCCCCAAGTATTTTTCAACAACAATTGCTATAAATTCAATAAATAAATAAGTAACAACTAAACTTTTCTGCTAAATTTGTTTTTTATGTAATGGAGAATAAATAAGTCTTAAGTATTTTCATCGTATCTCCATTAGTTTGTAAATTATAATAATTTTAAGGATGAAGACCAGGTAAGAATGACGAAGTTAGAGAGAACTTATATTTAAAAATTAAATAAAAAATAATAAAAAAAAATTTAAAAAAGAAAAAAAATCATGTCTGTTTTTGTGACAGAAATTAGAATAGAAAAAAAAATATAAGGTAAAAATTTATTTGTTTATAACAAATTGTTTATTGCATAAACAATGAAAAATTAAATAAAATGGATTTTTTTTTTTTTTATGTCAGAAAGAAAGACAAATAATGATTTAAAAAAAAAATGGTTCCTTAATATTAATTAGAAGCGGGAGAAAATAATTGTTAATTAACAAATGCGTTTTCAAGCAATAAAAAAATTTTTTTAAGGAACAATTTTTCTTTTAAAAATCATTATTTGTATCAAAGATTGAAATTCCATAAAAAAAATTTCAATTATCTTATAAACAACGCATTTGTTTATAACAATTTTTTAAACAATTAGAGATAAAAATTTAAAAAAATTATTTCTATGTAGTTCCTGATAACATAAAAACGGATTATTGATAATATTTAAAAAAAAAATTTTTTTCAATGATTAATTTAAGTATTTAATTTTGCAACAACGAAAATTGTTAATAAAAAACTGAAAAATAAAAACTTTTTAATTTTTCCAACGGGGTTCTATTCTGAAGCCTTTCAAGAATTGCTCCAAAAGAGGAAAAAAATCTTAAATTTATAGTTTAACAATTATCACACTTGCAATGTTCATGTTCAAGCAGAAAAAAATTATTAATTAACTATTGATTAACTAATTGAAAAATTGTGATAAAAATTTTTTTCAAGCGGATTATTGTTCATTAATCTATTCAGTTAGTGCCTGAATTTTTCCAATTTTTTATTTTCATATTTAGTATTTTAAAATAATTTTTATTGTTAAAGTGTCCAAAGTGGGTGTGGCTTGCCTGAGCCAGAGTACCCGTTTTCGGCCGTATTTTCATCCCTCTGGGAAAATTATAAATATTGATGCTACAATTCCGGGAATTGAGCTTTATTTTAGGAAATTTCCTCCTCTTTTTGAATCTTTTTTTAGATTTAAAAAATTTTAATTAGTTTTTGAGATATTTACAAAATACTAAAGCCATCTTTTTTTTTTTAGTTAATTGTTAATAACTTTTACAATTTTTTCATGCGGAACTTCATTTTTTTCAAAAATCATCTGGATGTCATTCCGAATCGAATGACACCTCAATCATAATTTTCGGAGACTGCTGAAAAAAGTTGGTCTAAATGGCACTTGTTGACTAGACTAATTGGGCTATTTTAACAAACAAGACGATCTGAAAGGCAAAGCGAGAATCTTGGATGAAGTTCGGATTGATGAAACGAATCGCGAGCACATTCACGATTTCTAGAAGAGAAACGTTAGAGCTATTGATAGAAAATCACTTTCCTGGAAGCTTGACTCTTGATAACAGTCAAACTCCAAGAAGGAATGATTGGGAGGTCGCTGGGAAAGTTATCACAGCACCGGCAGTTGAAAAAGCAATTGAAACATTTCAGCCATTCAAATCCCCCAGTGAGGATGGTATATTTCCAAGTCTGTTTCAAAACTGACTGGAATTGCTCCTACCTATACCAATTAAAAAAATATATATATATATATATAAAGTGACTGTAGATGTCACAAGTTACTATTCATATATATATATATATATATATATATATATATATATATATATATATATATATATATATATATATATATATATATATATATATATATATATATAATTAAGTAGGAATTCTCGGGTAGCGGTCTGTTGAACAATGAAACTCATTCGATTTAAATCTTCAATATTTCGTCAACCTTTATTGACTTCTTCAGGAAGAGCTACAATTAAAAAGGAATATAAGTTGTTGAAGGACTACATAAAAATAACATGATAACTTACAAAATTCACAGAGTTAGTTCTAACCTATGGAACATTTGGGAGGACAATTGTTATTCTCCGCTGCAGACTAATCGCTTAATTTACCTGACTGGAGTGTTACTATGGTTTGAATAAGGATTCGTTTAAATACAATGGTGTTAATTAGTGTAGGTATTCCATTGGCACCAACTGTCAAACTACACACAACGTTGAATGGAATTTAAAATATTACAATATATACTACTAAGTTGTCCTGTATCGGTTTTGTAGTTAACTGTGTTAGGATTTTTGTTGATATGGACCATCTCAAGGAATAACCTGTTTTTTTGATTGCTGACTTTGTCTAGAATTTTTGGATTTGAATAATCAAACCGGTGGCCTGTTTTCTGGGTGTGGTCGACTGCTGCACAGGAGTTTATTCCCAATTGGGCATCACTCTTGTGCAAAGCTAGCCGTTGTTTTAACCACTGTGAGGTCTGTCCGACATAATTACCTTCACAACCTTGGCATGGTAGTTCATAAATTACATTGCTAAGGAGTGGAGTTGGTGTTTTGTCTTTGATTTTGGAGAACAAGTTGGAAAGTTTTGTATTATTACGCTTGGCTATTTTGATTTGTGGAAAGTCTTTGAAAATTTTTATTATGCGGTTGGATACTTTGTCGATGAATGGGATTGATTTGTACTTATATTGTATTGTAACGTCATCAGTTTGTCCGTCATAAAAGTTGGAGTTATAGATTAGTTTTTTTAAGATGTGTTTTGGGTAACCGTTGTGTGTAAAAATGTCGAATAACTTTCTCAGATTCGCTTTCAAAAACGTTTCATGGCAGATGTGGGTGACTCTATTTTTCATAGCAACCCACCCACATCTGCCATGAAACGTTTTTGAAAGCGAATCTGAGAAAGTTATTCGACATTTTTACACACAACGGTTACCCAAAACACATCTTAAAAAAACTAATCTATAACTCCAACTTTTATGACGGACAAACTGATGACGTTACAATACAATATAAGTACAAATCAATCCCATTCATCGACAAAGTATCCAACCGCATAATAAAAATTTTCAAAGACTTTCCACAAATCAAAATAGCCAAGCGTAATAATACAAAACTTTCCAACTTGTTCTCCAAAATCAAAGACAAAACACCAACTCCACTCCTTAGCAATGTAATTTATGAACTACCATGCCAAGGTTGTGAAGGTAGTTATGTCGGACAGACCTCACAGTGGTTAAAACAACGGCTAGCTTTGCACAAGAGTGATGCCCAATTGGGAAAAAACTCCTGTGCAGCAGTCGACCACACCCAGAAAACAGGCCACCGGTTTGATTATTCAAATCCAAAAATTCTAGACAAAGTCAGCAATCAAAAAAACAGGTTATTCCTTGAGATGGTCCATATCAACAAAAATCCTAACACAGTTAACTACAAAACCGATACAGGACAACTTAGTAGTATATATTGTAATATTTTAAATTCCATTCAACGTTGTGTGTAGTTTGACAGTTGGTGCCAATGGAATACCTACACTAATTAACACCATTGTATTTAAACGAATCCTTATTCAAACCATAGTAACACTCCAGTCAGGTAAATTAAGCGATTAGTCTGCAGCGGAGAATAACAATTGTCCTCCCAAATGTTCCATAGGTTAGAACTAACTCTGTGAATTTTGTAAGTTATCATGTTATTTTTATGTAGTCCTTCAACAACTTATATTCCTTTTTAATTGTAGCTCTTCCTGAAGAAGTCAATAAAGGTTGACGAAATATTGAAGATTTAAATCGAATGAGTTTCATTGTTCAACAGACCGCTACCCGAGAATTCCTACTTAATTAATAGAGTTCGGTCGAGAATACTTTGTTATTATATATATATATATATATATATATATATATATATATATATATATATATATATATATATATACCACTTAGTTGCTTGGTGACTAGGGTGGTATACATCTTTTCTGTTGAAAGAACCTGAAAGGATCCTGGACGGACATATCAGACGGAACGATATTTGTCTGCTTCCCCTGAACAACCACCAGGATGCCTATCAAACCGGCAAATCGACAGATTTATCATCACATAACCCTGTAGAGAAAATCACCCAATCACTCAATAACAAGGAGATTTCGGTGGCCATATTTCTCGATACTGAAGGAGCATTCGATAATGCACTACCAAACTATATTGTCATGTTATGCTCATGAACCAGACTGCCACTCTTCAAGATGAGGTCATTAGGTTCAGGGTCTCCAGGGGATGCCCATAAGGTCGAGTACTTCTTTCCCTTGTATGGTCACCCCTGATGGATAACCTGCTCAATGCCCTTGAGAGGAGAGGGGTGGAGCTTCAAGCTTATGCATACACCCTGGAAAGGAACACGTTGGAAAGGGTAGTCTCTAATATCCTAAAAAGAATGTTGAACGACGTTCACAGTTGGTACCAGAGGTAAAAGATATATATGTCAACCCCAGAAAACCTGTGATAAAACCCTTTACCAGGAAAATGAATCTGAAAGACCTATCTCCACTTTCTTTCAATGGCAAGGTTATCCAATTGCAGCAGAAGTGAAATATCTAGGGGGACACCTTTGATAAAAAAACACATGGAACGCTCATTTGGAAAAGGTTCTCCACAAAGCCAAAATGTCCTTATGATGGGAGGATTTGTGGAAAATCTTGGGGCCCAAACTGGATATACAGTGGTTTTCTTTAATGCCCCCCCACCTTTTATTTTTTGAACGGGTCAACTCAAAACACTGATATTCAGGATGGTCAAATTTATGCAGGAATACTATATTTTGGAGTAAAATTCACAGATGGAAATTTCAAGATGACGAATACCTAATGATCCTAGGATATAAAGTCAATATCTCACCCACTACAAAATGGCGGAACATTTAAGAATTGCCTGAATACATCGACGTTTAGCTTCATAATTTGAGAAAATAAGCTGAATTCAGTTCAGAAGATGCTCGAAATGGTTGCCTTGAATTACTTGACATAAGATTAGCCTATCCGATATTTCACATCGAACATTTCCGAACACAGTAACGTCGATATTTCTACAAATATTCATTATTCTCTGCCGTATATTCAATATTGAAGCAGATTCAGTTTTGTACACCGTTTGCCTCAAATAGCCCTTCAAAAAAGCTCAAGGTGTCAAATCTGGCGAGCGGGTTGGCCATTCCGTAGGATCCCAACGACCAATCCATCGACCGGGGAAAGTATTATCCAAATAGTTTCTTACTTGTCTGAAGTGATGTGGTGTTGCTCCGACTTGTTGGAATACAATATCCATATCAAATTCATTTCGACAATTTCTGTGATTAGAGGGTCAATAGCATATTCAAATACAGTTGTCCTGTTAATTTTTTTTCAATGAATAGAGGTCCTACACTATGATCCCCCAATATTCCTACCCAAACGTAATTTTTTTTTCTGTATATTGAGTTTCCCGGAAAACGTGATGGTTGGTGTCACTCCAATAACGGTAATTTTATCTGTGAGCACTTTTAGTTGAGAATTGAGAAAAAATGTACATGGCACACCTCACAAACATTCGCGACGGAAAAAATAGACTGTTAATGATTCACAATCATCTTGAACTTGATGTTCTTTCGGAACGGACGGATGACCTAGAGGCTTTTTGTTCTGTGCACTACCGGTAGTTGTAAATTTGGATACAATTCCCCTAAATGTTTTCTACAGATAGGACGATTCAGGAATCGATCATTGAAAATACTTCCGGTTTCGTGAAAGTTACGCGTCGCACCGTAAATAAAAATCACTTCGATTTTTTCTTTCTATGGACAAGAATTGACCATTTTAGAAATAGGTCATGTAGTACCTATCTACTAGTAAAACCGTAAATGAGAATATTTTAACTGAACGATGATGTTCGTTGTCGTACTGACATTTTTTCTCAAACGAAAATTAACCTATTAAACCTTATCGGGTTGTTGGGATTGCCATATGGCATAAAAAATAATTCTAGAAATATCGAGATTTATGTGTTTATATTCAGATGTGTAATCATTAAATGTTCCGCCATTTTGTAGGAAGTGAAGGTATTGACTTTCTATTCTAAGGTTGTGACTTATCGTCAGGAGCTTCAAAGAAATGTGTCACAAGACCCTCCTTTCATAGAATGAAGGCTTTCATGGCCGGAAGTAGAATGAAGAAGTTTGGTTTCCGGGCTTTGAGGGAACCTCCGTGGAGGCGGTTCCCCTGGACGTTTCGCTCACAACTGCGGTGAGCATCTTCAGCTTCGAGAAGACAACATCCAAGCTGAAGATGCTCACCGCAGTTGTGAGCAAAACGTCCAAAGGAACCACCTCCAGGGAGGTGAACCGACCACGGCAGCAAAGCCCGGAAACCATTCTTATTTTATTCACCCCCCTTTCAATAAATTTTTTTCCCAGATGGCGCACAGTCGCCATCTTGAAATTTTCATGTGAATTTTACTCCAAAATATAGTACTCATGAATCAATTTCATTATCGTAAGTTTCAATTTTCTGAGTTGACCCGTTCGAAAAATAAAAGGGGGGTGCTTTAAGAAAACCACTGTACCTATGAGATGAAATCAGTATATGCTATTATTTAATGATTCCTTTAAATACGTATAGAAATCAAAAATTTTCTAGGAAAAATGTAACTGAAGTGGATAAGAGGGAAAATCTCGTTTCCATTGTCATTAAAAGATTTTTAGGTAATTTAACGTTTCTTCAATTGTCGGAACCATGACCAAAAATCCACTAATAATTTGTCGAAATAACTCAAGCAATAAATCAAAATGAATGACAAATCAAAAAGATGTAACTTTTTCTAATATAAATTTTAATAACTCTACATTCTACTAGATATGCAACTAGAACTAGAAAATCGAGTGTTATTGTGAGAATAAAACAGTGCAACTTGGCAATTCCAAGATTGCAGGATTTCCTTCAAAGTGTTCCAATCTGCGTCTATGGCTGTTTTCCTAGGATTTTTTCACATGAAAGCTCCTTCATATATTCTCTTCACTGGTGTTGTTGGCATTGTTTTTGTCACGATGCTCTAGCGTCTAGATCTAAACTGATCTAATCCTACTCTTTGAATTTGGTGCTTGGTGCTAAAAGCTATTGATATTCAAAATTCCTAACGATTCAAAGCGAAATGAGGTCATTCATCAACTTACATCTTATTCTCCGTCTGATACTTTTCAGTTGGGCATAAATCGAACTGAATGACTTCCAGTTCTGGCGCCGTCATATGGGTAGTTTTTTCGTTAGACTGCTCAGTAGAGGTTGAATTTGTCTGGAGAGCCGAATCACTACAACAATACATTGGTTTATTCGAGTCATGGTACTAGAAGTTTCCTAGAGATTGAAAATGTTCCTTCAAATCATTAGGTATTTGTGACTTAATATCTCGGAAACTTCATTCAGTACTACCCAAAGTATACACAATTTATAAATAGGTTGATGAGTTTAAATTTCGGATTGATGAAAAATGAGTCATAATTATATGGAGTGAACTATGACCACCTAACAAAAATGAATTGGGGTACTAGTTCATCATTTGAGAACACAACTGCGAAATTTCAGCATTCATAACTTTTTATTTGACGACATACAACTGAATGAGAATTTAACCCTCTGTAATTTTTAGTGCATTATCGTGTTTACTGGGACATTAATTCGATATATTCTTGTTGATCCATCATGCTGAAGGCATTGATAAGAATGGGTTAAAAATACGATTTGTCCCAAATAGAACGTTGTGTTCACGCAAATGAAAAGTTGATGCATGCTCTGTGGTATGAAATACACCCAGAGCATGCTGTATTTTCCGCTCAAATTCCAAGAGATTATGTATGTCATCTTCGCGTTCGGAGCTATGTCAGAGCCCTTCCTCAGTCGATTAACATAGTGGCTGAAGTGGCAGATGTGCCATGTGTCGGTCTGGCTGTAGAAGAGGACCGCATCATACCACCAACGGAAGGCATCAGAATTCGCAGGGTGCTTCATAATACCAAGCCCCTGAAGCCACAATAATTGGCACGAGTAGATGCAGAAATTCACGATGTCCTTTCAGAAGATGCTGGCATCTGGCAGATTAACTCTGCCGTGTATGATGCAGCTCAGACCCTGTCTCAAGCGGAGAGGAGGGATACTATCACTCTAATGATCTAGCGAGTATTCAACTCATGGCTTCATGTGAAGCAGCAAATTCTGTAGTGGATTGTCGAGGGTCGAACCGTGCTAATCCCCAAAAACGGAGATTTGTCTGATCCCAAGAACAGACCGATACCAAGCTTGAACGCATGTTATAAGATGTTCACCTGCATCTTATACATGCGAATACTCTCCACAGTTGATTCCGTGTATGAACGGATATATGAGCAAATAGGGACGAAGGAGGAGGTCGCTGGCTGCAAGGAAGTCCTGCTGATTGATGTATTACGCTGTACTTCGTGCAAAATGAGCGTAACCATTCAGTTGCCTGGATGCCGGAAAGACGTATACTTACCTGAGGGTGGAACAACGCCACTCCCAATAGGCAACCACTGTTAAAAACTCTCTCCGTGGCAAGTATCAGCATAAACTCTGAAAAATCTGGTCATCAGAACTGTCAGGGAAGAACACAGTTGCTGCAACTGATATGTTTGCTGTTCCGAATCTACTTCACTTCCTTGAGGTGATGGAATAGAATTAGGATGAGCTACGACAACTCAACGTTAAATGAGGCATCTTCATAGGAGCTTGTATCCTAAATCGTCTGTTCATCGGTTATACTTCCCCAGACAACGAGAAGGCCGAGGACTTTTGAGCTTGGATTATCTACATATTAGAATGGTACTGGATGGAGCCCGTAAAATCATCAGAAGTTCAGATTCCCTTCTCTGCTTGGCATGCTGACATGGAAGAGCAGGGATTGGAGCATTTTTTTCAAAGGCAGCAACCCGTGCAGCCGATGAACTCGGTTTCGTATTCGACACTGAATACTCTCAATCATCGAGTTGACACCCATTCCGCAGAAACCTCACGTCAAAGCTGCAGATTGTGAGTCTCCTACAGCTACATAATGATAAGCCAATGCATAGGGTTTTCTACAAGAACATTGAATACCTTGGCTTATGCAGAATTCTGATCTTCGTATTTTTCAGGTCAAGTGGACTGAAGTCGGAAACCGAGGGATTCCTAATGGCCTTTTTCAACACTCTCGTCTACCATCTGAGACCATAATGTATTTGTTGTCAGCCTGTCCACCTTATGCGGTCTTAGCCCATATCCGCAGGCATAACGCAACCCTACGAGTGTTGTACTACTCGAATGGTATAGACGATACACCGGTGTTGCCTTATGCTCCGGGGGATATTGAGAATAGTGCCAAATCTATTGGAATTACTCATTCTCCACCCTCAGGCAAATACAAGCCAATGAGCCTGATGTAGTCTTCCTCGACCATCAAAGTCATAGAGTTTTCAAGTCCTGGCGAAACGAACATTGTCTGAAAAGAGGAGGAAAAAGGAAAAAATATCAAGACTTACTCTTTGAACTTCGCAGACTTTACCCAAAACATTCAATTGAAATGTCAGTTCTGATCAAATGTGTTGAAGCTTAGGCCCTGCCTAATCTAGAAGCATCCACAGTCGCAAGAGCTCTAGTGGATAGCATATTTTCAAAGTTCAAAGTGCCAATGGAGCTACATTCCGATCAGTGACGGAATTTTGAATCGAAATCATTCAAGGAAGTTTGTGAATTGATGGAAATTAGCATAACTAGAACAACTGCCCTCCACCCATAGTGGCATGGTTGAAAGGTTCAACAGGACTATGAAAGAACATCTTTCCAAAGTAGTAGAGGAGCATCAAAAAAACTGGGATCGACATCTTCCCCTATTTTTGATGGCCTACAGGGCCTCTGTGCACGATTCCACAACGCTTACCCCAGGCAGTATTATTTTCGGGAGAAAACTTCGTTTGCCGTGAGACTGTGTTCGGATCAACAAGTTCTGAAGAAAAAGAGGTACAGAATTATGCAGACGAACTGCGCGATAGCCTGAATGGGATCCACGAATTTGCATGAAAAAGATTGAAGATAACTACTGATAGGATGAAGGCTCGATACGATATTAAGGCCAATACTGGTGGATTTAGAGAAGGAGAACGTGTGTGGCTGTAAGATTATCGTCGTAAGAAAGGAGTGTCCCCCAAATTAACACCATCTTGGGAAGAACTCTATTCGATGGTGAAGGGAATAAACGACGTGGTCTATAGGATTCAACGCAGCCCGAGAGCGAAAATGAAGGTCGTTCACCTAGAAAAACTCAAACGTTATAATGGGACAACGAGAGGGGGATAATGTAACGAGATTGAAAAAAATCCCCTAGCTACGTCGCTGAGTGACGACTATGAAACGTAACTCATTTGCGTAACAAATGAGAGGTCGCCGACTTTTAGTTATTATTTCCTCTTTTCAGAACTGTTTATTTGGATGTTTTTTTTCTGCACTGAGTAATCACGGAAACATCCCGAAAAGTCTGGCCTAGACGAATTGATTATATAAGGCGACACATTTCACCCGGAAGACAAACTTTGTGAAAAAGTGATAAGGAAGTTAAGAAGATTTTAAAGTAGTTAATGAGTGTTTGGAATATTTAGCCAGTTGAAGAGAACTAAGTGTTTTATTAGTTAGTGAAGTAGTTGTATTTTTATAGTGAAGGTAATAAAAACAGTTTAGCAGTGTGCTCGGTGTATTATTCAGTAGAAGTCGAAACAGTATGTTTGAAATATTCATATAAACCGAACTGAATATTCCTGAAAATTATTTCATCCGTCTGAATGTATATTAAACTATTCTCTGTAACCTCAGTAATACAAATAAAGTACAAATGATGTATTAGAATATTTATATCAAAATCCATGTCGTTAAATATTACTTCTATATGACAAATGAAAAATTATTCAGGGTGGACCAACGAAAACTCAACACACAGGTTTTTGGGTAATAATATCGTAGGGTGGAAAATTCTTTCTTCAAAAATAATGATCCTTGGGTATTTGAGATCTACCCATTATTGTACGTAACTGGAAAAAACAGTTGCAATACCTCATTTGTTTGCTATGATACTGTAAACGTTTTTGCTCAGTTTTTTCTCCCTACCAAAAAAAGACTTTCAACTCAATAGAACAAACAGATAGCACATGCAGTATCTCTGTCTTAGTTGATTACTACAAGTGATCTTCACTCCTGTGTGGTATTGTAATTATGAACTCTAACGAAATAATGGTATAGCTGAATGCAGAAGAGGTTGAGTGATTGATCTGTATTATAAAAACAATTTAGAAGACAATGGGGTGAAATATTATCTCTGAAACGCAGCGGGTGCTGGAACAGTTCCACAGTTGGCAAGGGATAAGTCGAAGACTCCTGACAAATAAATAATTGCTGGTATGGTGCAGGTTACACTTTGTCAACGTGACTCACCTAGTGGTTTCTGTGAAGGGAGTATGGATGTATTTGAGGAACCTCAATAATAAACGCTGGAGTAAATGTACCGTTAGAAAACTTTCCATCCATTACTGGTGGTAGGTGACTTGCAAGTTAGTGGTAGTTGCTTTCATTTTAGGTTTTTACCATAATACGAGTAGATATAGTTGGCCATTATCACCGAGAATGGTATACTATGACTAATAAAGATTCAATGGATGATGATTACAATTCCCCAAACGAAAACGTAATTCAACCGGTGCTCACTATTATTGAAGACGTAGAGAGTACGAATTTTTCCGATAGGAAAACGGCCCAAAATTCTAAAAACGAAATCGCGTCTGTGCGATAAAATTGGTAGATGTATCTCTCGGAGAGTGGGTATGCCCAAAAATAAAAAAAACGAAAAATCCACTGATTTAAGGAATTGAAAAACTGTGAAAATACACAGGCCATTGTTTCTGTCGATTTTTGGTAGTAGATAGACACCAGATTCTTAACTAGATTGTCAAAAGTAACTGGATCTAGTTACTTTTGGGTTTCTTCATGCCTCCCATGTCAGAATAGTAGAATTTGCGCGCTTATTATTACGGCCATGGTCACGCGCTCTCAAATTATATATGATAAGTGGATGGTACTGGGCAAATTTAGGATGTATGCCTGGATGAATGGAAAAATGTTCAATTGTATTCAGGAAAAGGGAATGGACACTTCCCCTTGGTCTCATCGCAACACAGAAACCGGATATCGTAATCTCCTCATTCCCATGGTAATGTCATCAAGTAAGGGCTTTGTCTTCCCTAGCTCGCACAAGTCTCTGACTTCTGAGGGTTGCTCTTAAAGGTGTAGCCGGTTGACGGATATAACAATTTCAAAACAATTTTTTTCAATGTTTGAATAGAACAAAATATGTTATTGTTCTCGAAAGAATCGCAGCCAGATAAAAATATTAGCTTCGCATGTCAAAATTATGAATCAGTTCGAAATGGAAGGTTTTCAATACTCACAACTCGATGAGCGTTTCTTCAACTGAACTTGCATCCATATTGTTGATATTTCATGAAATTGAATGACGACCGTTCATCCAAACCTGGAAATTTAAAAACTCTGAAAACACTTCATATTTTTCTTAATGTTTATAAGCACAATCAGAGGGCATATTGAATTATACTTACCTTAACGTTCGAAAACACACCCAATTTGAATTCAGGTCGTTTATGAGTCACTGAAAGTTGAATATCCTGTTGGTTTTGGAGTCCTGGATAAATTTTTTGGGAAGCTATATTCATATCTTGTACATAGTGTAAAATATATCAGCCAAATAAAATGATCTGAATATCTCCTATCCTAACAATTATCACTGATGTGCGTAAATTTTTATTGTAGTGGATATCTTTGGTTCCAACTTTGCTATCCATATTCTTTTTATTAACATTGACAGGTTCCGAATTGCGTTGAAGGTGATTAAATATGTTTCATCACCTAGAGCTGTGTTAACTTCTTGTTCACGTTAGTTGGGTTAGAACAACGTGACTATTATTGAAACCAATAGACCATGAATAACTGGTAAAATCAAAATCGATCAGTGACAACTGTCAAAATATCGAAATATTGAATTTCATTTAGCTGCAATAAAATCAACAGATAAAACTGATTCAGGAATTTTCGAAAACATGTTCATGAAAATGTATGTATATGCTTCAGTTTTCTCACATGTAAGTTAATATGTCATTTAAATAAGATCTGCTTGCCAATTACCAATCATTGCATCAGAATTGTAATAACTGACTTGAGAAGCTTGAAGGAGTATAACAAAGCAATGAGAATATTTGAGGAATTACCGAGAACTGCATCTATCGAACTTTTTGAACATAGCATTCTGAAATTGAAACTTTTAGTGACCTATTAGTGATAATGGCCAATTGAATTTTTATTCATGAATTCCCATTAAGAGACCAAATAATTCAATCCTTTTATCGTAAACAGTAGAAATCACCATGACTGTGGTAAATTATTCGTCCGAAGGTAATAATATATTTCTAGTACGCGAGCCCTCGTACAAAATCGGAAGTGATAACCAGCAAGTTGTAACTTTGAATACTGTTTAAGTATGATGAGCCTGACAAGATGTCGCAGAGAGAAAACCTTGGAAGTGGTGAATTTTCCTTTGTCGCCAAATCGACATCTTTGGAGCGTCGGACCGCTGAAGATCCTTATTAATTTTGTCGGACAATGGTGCCATTGAAAATCTCATTGAATTATTGTATTCTCCTAGAGAAATCAGACAAAAATGTCGGTACTTCTAGGTTGTCCCCCACTCTAAACGTGTCGATATCACTACTTAGGTTGGCGACAGGCAGCAATCTGATTCTAAGTCGACCAAAGACCATAGTCATTGACAGACAATGGCGCTTATGCACCAGACATATACAAGGTCGCTTGAAGGTTATTGATGACATCAAAGTGGTAGGGGATATCTAGAATCGGCCCGAATCTCCTACTAGCCTACGAGCCATAACGATACTCTTCTTGAATGGTGTTTCCTCTGCATACTGTTTCCAGAAATTCGAGGAGAAGACTAGTTCTCACCTATTTTCTTATCTGATATCAAGATGTTTTTTGAACAGTTTTACTTATAGGAAGCAGAATAAAGAAACTGGGAACATATGAGCGGGCAATTACCCCAATCCAAAGAAAATTTAAAATTGATGTGAAAGGTAATTTGTTAATAATTAGATCATGTACATACTTCATCTTAATACGGAATGGAAATTTTACACTTGAAAACGACCAGAGAGACAAACAATATCGATTGAAGCAACCACAACAATCCCGGAGGGCCTGAAATGTAAATGTGACCGAACCTTTGAAAATAACAAGATTTTTCTAGTATTTGGAGTAGCGCTCATACTTTTTCTTATTATTTCAACTATCGCAAAAGTAACAGTTATTTCTTGTTTTTGATTAAATTATGTGTGAGTATACAAAATTCTTATGGCTAAAAATTGTTCATTTAATAATTTAATTATGAAAATCTAAAGGTTAAATTTGTGCTTCTGATTAGGATGTATATAAATATGCGAAATTTTAGGGATAAATGTTCGTTTATTCGTGCTTTTCATCGATTTATAAATGATTATAAAAAATGTTAGGGGTTAAAATTTATTAATTTCTGTTTTTGACTGAGTTAGATGTGTGTATATGAAATTTTTAAGAATAAAAATTCATTCAATTGTGCTTTTTACTAGGTTAGATGTGAGTATGCAAAATTTTTAGGGATTATAAAAATTAGAAATATTCCAATGTAGAAAAAAATTATTATCATATCACCAAATAATCAGACCCAAGCAAAAATTAGGGTTTATTCAAACCTCCAAGGTAAATTAAGGAGGGATTTCGTAAAGATTCGGTGATTGCAAATATGTAACCTTCATGAGTTTTCACAAGATTGCCATGTGATCAATGAAAATTTGTAGATCTTACAGGAGTCAGAATTTAGATAATGTAATTTAATGATTATGTCACGTATAATAAAAATATAGATGAAGATATGGTGTTTTGTTGGTGATAAAGGAGTTGCTATCAAAATATTTCACGAGAATGGGACATTGTCAATAATCACATGTTTCAGACTTTCATATTTTGAAAAATACGCCTATATGGAGATGAAAACATCGTAACTGTCCAGAGACAAACATCTCTTTTTCTTGGAGTATAGTTTCATTGCATTCAGTTTGAAGGTAATTTTCATTAAATGAGTAAGCTAAATCTTCAAAAGCAAGAAGCGAAAAATAAAAAAAATTAGTTACATTTTATCCTCGTATACATAACTATCGCCGAGATATCTAGCGGCATACAATTCCATTGGTAACATCCTGGTGTATTGATAGTTCTTGTGGTACATTAAAAAGCTCGACGGAATTCATGCACTAGAAAAAAATAAATAAATACTGAGCCATGCACAATGCAGAAGTTATAAATAAATACTGGCGGAAAGCGATAAGGTTTAATTTGAATTACAAATTGAGAATATGGGTCGTCAACCTTCCCACATTTTTCACCATGGGTACTACTCCACAGTAGGTATTTTGTTTTCGTAAAAATAGGTTTTCGATAATTATGATTGGACAAGACAACAGAGCAACGATAAATAATAATAGCACTGTATAGAATTTAGAAGCAGTTTCATTCCACTAGAATTTTCGACAAAGGGGAGAAATATAAACTTTCGAAGTTTTGAGCTGATTGCCCACTGAATATGTGCCACATAAATCCAAATCCAAAAGTCTTTATCCCTAACAAAAAGGAGTCCAAGACGATTTTTTTAATGATAGAAGGATGTGTGAGTGTATGAAGATAAAAATAAAAAAAATATTTTTCAAGTATTAAATGAATGAACAGTATATTTCCCCTCATTTTTAGGTATTTGGATCATTGCCACCATCAAATCGAACGAATATTTTTATGTGGTTTTATCTCAGTATTGAATTCTATCATTCACTCAGTTATACAATTACCTCCCTATAATTTGTGTGTAAAAAAATTTACTGGAATGTGTTGTTTTCGCCAAAAACAACACGTTCTTGTCAAATGTTCGGGACATTGAGGCAGGCGAATTAAAAAGAATTCAATATCTTGGACGTTAAAGTATTCTTGAACACTACGCCTACTATACAGCTAACACCTAACTTCTCTTCTTTTTTTTTGGAATTTAAAATATAAATGCTCAGATATATGGATTTTGCTTTTGAGGATGACACATTTCAGACTAATTTTTCAACCTGTCTTTCAACCCAGCGAGAAGCTGACACAACCCTAAAATTTTAAATAAAAAGTGAGGTTGAGTGGTAAAGCATTTGAACGGACTCAATCTTTATAATGATTCGTTCAATTTTACTTGAACAGTTGATGCGAAATCGGCTTTAAAAACATTAATCCGATAATTTTGGTATTAATGAAAAATACATGAGTTTTGGTTATCAGTAATCAGAATAACTGCAATCATTTCTGAACTACTTCGTTTTAACGAAAGGGGGATTTCAGTGTAAAATTTTTTTTATCACAACTAAACTCCACATTTATCGTTTGCGTTATTTTGTTGAAAAACAATTGCAGATAAGTGTAGGCAAATAATTTAGAATGGTTTATTCCATTCCAGAATGAGTTCAAATTATTAAACCGTATTTACTAAACAAAAGTTGTGTAAGACTAACTGCTCGCTTGTTTAGTGTCATTCCGAAGAAGATGTGAATGATTCGTATGTTGCTAATTGAGTTAAAAAGTTTGTCAGTACCGGATCTGTCTGTAATGTGAAATGCTAGTCGCAAAACCCCATCAGAAATTAAGCTGTGGAAGTCGCTGTTTTGGAGTCTCCCATTCATCCACAATACGGATTCCAAATCAAATTAGAACAGGAACTCAACGAGGATCCTGATAGAAAACTACAATTTTGTGAACAAATGAGTCAGCGTTTGATTGAAAATTCGCATCACTTAACATTTGTTTTTCCAATGAGTGTTCATTTAATTTGAATGGAAGTTTCAGGGCCAGTTTATCAATGTCGTGTTAGCGTACTTTGACTCCCGGTTAAATTTGACTCGTGGTTAGGATGAATATGACATTTACTAAATGACGGAATCGACTCACATTCTAACCATGAGTTAAATTCAGCTCGAAGTTAAAGTACATTGAAAAACCGGCCCTCAATAGACATAATTGTTACTGGGGTGACAGTAACCCGCACATTTATTCTGTGAGGTTCATACCCAGTTACCTCAAAAAACAAACGTCTGGTGTGGCATTTCAGGAAGTTATATCAAAACACCACTTTTTATTCTTGGAAATATAACTGTTGAAATCCACCTAAACATGCTTGAAGATGCAATTGATCCTTTCATAACACAAATCATATCAAAATCCTAATGCTGATTGGCATTTTCAGCAAGATGAAGAACCTCCGCGCTATGTTACTCCTACCAGAGAAATCTTAGAAAACCGGTTTCCCTGACGGTGGATTGGAAGGAGAGGCCCAATCGAATGGCCTGCCAGGTCACCTGATTTAGCGCCATTAGACTATTTTCTTTAGGGACTCTTGAGAAATAAATGTTTTGCTACAAAGCCCGAGTTCATAGTAGATCTTCGCCAACGGAGTACAGCAGAGTGCAAAAGCATAACACCTGATATGCTACAAAATGTTTGTAATATATTCGAACGAAATCTGTGATATTTCATGGAAGCAAATGGGTCACATTTTTATCACATGTTGAAGTAACGTTTCAATAAATCAATTTAACAGTTTGTAACTCTTTTTCACCAAGCACTGTTGTAAGTAAAAACATTGAAACGTACTACTAATTGTAGTTGTTTTGATTCCTAATAACTGAAACTTATTTGTATTTTTCATTGATACTTAATTACCAGATTAATGTTCTTGAAGCCGTGTTCGCATTAACTGTTCAAGTAAATTTCAACAAATAGGTTATCATTTGAAAGAAAATTATGTGCCTTTTTGAATAATATATCACTCAATACGGGTTGAAGAGTTTGTCTGAAGTGGGGGTTCAAGGGGTTGCCTGGAGTCCGGTGTCTCAACGCTACTCTCACCTCCACATGGTGAGCTTTCACGATGGGGATAATTGGAGGAACCCGCTTCTTCTACAAGCACCAACACACCACACACTTTGAGGCGCTACATTTTTAGGGAACACTATGAGAGAGCGAAACCAGGAAATTTGACAGAGCATGCCATGGATAAGGAGGCAAGAAAATGGCAAAAATGGCCCATGGGGGGCCTACTTGCCATGCTGCAGTAGCATCTTCCCCACTAACTACTACTACTACTTGCCTGGAGTGTATCTCGCTCAAAAGCAGACTCCACATGTCATAGAATTTTTGCTTTAAATTCAAAAAAGCTAGGTATATAGTTTTCGTTAAACCGCTCTGTATATAGTAGGTAAATATACTTTTAACAAGCTTCACCTGATTTCACGAAAATTATAAATGCCACCTACATATACATATAGTCCGCAAGCCCTGTTTAAGTATGCAGAGTCCGACAAGATTTCGCAGAGAGGAAACCTTGATAGTGGTGAGTTTTTCATTGACTTTCTGAAAAACATGTCAATTTCGTATTTATATGTAAGGTAATGACCAGCATTTAGTTTTTAAGTTAAAGTGAAAGATATTCACTAAAAGTAATCTAAACAAAAATTGTCTATCAATCAGTGGGACGTGGGTTCGATTCCCTTAACATTACCTTTATTTATAAAAATTAAGTTGATCCCTGCCCAGAAAAAACTGGAAAACCTATATAAAACAATTTGATTTTATATTCTATTTTGAATAAACATCTATAGCTATTACCATATTGGATACACAGAAGCCGCGCCCTTGTTGCAGGTCACTGAATTCTAATTTCTAACTATGTTATCATTTCACTAGAGCTCGTTAGCAACCATGTGGTCCAGGAAAACCCAATTATAAGAGTTCTAAAACTACACCACTATTTTTGTTCAGATAAATATTTTTGTCTGAAATTTTGATGCTGTATAGAGAATTGAAAGACGGTTCAAATTAGGTATAACTCGATCCGTAGTGCCATTCAAATAACAGCATTCAAAATTGCGACCCATGTTGTCAAAGAGCAGTTTAAAAACTATCATTCAACCAAAAAAAAACTAATGAAAAAAAGATTTTATCCGTGTCACGTATGTAGACCTCGTAAAAATGTTTGTAAACGCCACCATTGTCCATAAGTACGAGGGTGGAATACCTTTGTGGACAGACTCTGTAAATACATAGAAACTATGTTCTGGTATTTTATCTTTTTCATTATAATTATTGGCAAACTCTGTGCCGTGCGAAATATTCAAATTTTCGAAATAATAAGCGACTGAAATTCATCTTTGAGACTCTCGTTTCAATGTGCCCTTTTTTTCTGGTTGATCTATGGATGAGGGGGGCTATTACCATTATAGTTCATGATTCATGAAGTATTTCAATTAATTTCCATTTATTATAGGTTAATACAGTGTTGTCTTTAATTTTTGATGTTGATCATTGGCTTTGCCTAGTCAGTATTTATTTCGACAAATATTTTGGGAATATACAAGAAAACGAGAAGAAATCAGTCAAAAATCTACCGAAAAAGGGAAGTTTTCTTCAGATGAGTATTTTACTACTTGCAAAAGTTATTTGGTTGTATGCAAAAGCTTTTACTCGACTTTCTTGAAACATAAGGAACGCTTTTCTTGGGGAATATCTAGAAGACTTTCACTAAGGGCTATCTTTGGATATCCAAGAAAATATATATTGAAATCAGTTGAAACCCGTTGGACTCCTATTTACCACACATTCATTCAACAAGTGTTCAGTTATGATGCCGATGTTAGGTACCAGTAAGTGGAGATATTGATTCACAATTTCCGTCATTTGCAATCAGCTGAAAACTTGAATGGCTGCCTGATGATAATTTTTAAAAAATAGTCACTTTTCAACTAATAGAGGAAGAGCTTGGGAAGGTAATTTTCATCAATTTCTCAAGCGTTATACATTCAGCAATTATTGATTATATCTACAACGATATCAATACTCTAGATAATGCAATCTAACTATTATCGACAAGCAACTTACATTTTATCCTCCTCTAAGAAGTAATCATATTCTAGGTCTAACATTCTCCAAAACTCAATTTTATTGTATTGTGAATGAAAATACCAACAAGTTTACAGGCTGAAAACAACCATTATAATTAAAAATAAACAAACCGACAAATCGAATTGATAACAACTTTATCTATTATGGCATACTGACATACGTCATGCGTCGGGACGCAAAATGAGTGCCGTACGTTTATGTCGTTTATTGATTCCGTGTTGAAAACTAACTCCTGCTGCCATCTATTTCTGAAAGATCGAAACGTTGAGAATCAAAAAGAAGATGTCTTTTTTGAACTGGACGTGACATGAGCTATCGATTGTTGTTTCATAAAAAAAATTGATTTTTGACTCATTTTTTGGCTAATAACTGAAATGTAATTTTTCACTTATTATGTCAATGTAGAGAACGAAATTTTTCAGGAAAAAAGTTTGCCGGAGAGATTTAAATAAATGAAGTGAATAAGTCCAAAGCTCTTTCTCTCCATAATATTACACAAAGTTGAAAATTTAATTCAAATATCTAACAGAAGACTACTTCCCGTACTACTTTTTATTGATGTTTTTTATATACAGTGTGTGCGATTTGTGAACTGCAACAACCTGTTATTTTGGAACACATGGACTGATTTTGATTAAGATAATCAAGGAGCTCTATTCAAAGAAGTTGACATATACGAATTTTTTTGTTTGTTTGTTTTAATTTTTTTTTCTTCCGTTAACCAGCTGTCACCCCCCTACGAACGACAGCCCTCAGAAGTCGAAACTTGTGCGAGCTAAGGATTAACGAGGTCTTACCTTTTAACGTGCGATTGATTTCTAGCACGAGACCAGTGACCATGCTGGGAATCGAACCCACGTCCCTCTGATTGATAGACTAGCGCTCTACCATCATGACAACTGCGGCCCATGATCCTTATTTTCGAAACCAACTATGCTCTGCTGAATGGGTCGATGTTTCCAGCAGGGCCATTAGGCCTTTTTTCTCGAAAGATAAAGTAGTCATCTAATAAAAGTGATAATAATGTCGCATTAGTGGCAGATATGCCACGTATCGATCTGGCTGTAGAGGATTCCCGCATCATACCACCAAAGGAAGGCATCAGAACCCGCATGGCGCTTCATAACACCAAGCCTCTGAAGCCACGGCAACTGGCACGGGTTCATGCAGAAATTTGCGATGTCCTTTCAGAAGAGGCTGACATCTGGCAGATCAACTCTGCCATGTGTGACGCCGCTCAGACCCTGTCCCAAGCGTAGAGGAGGGATAACACCCCTCTAATTGGGAGGCATGAGCTAGGCATTCACAAGATGGAAGCTAAGATTAAGTCGGCGATACAACACGCGTCTCGTATCCAGTATGTGCCGCAAATTCAAGACGAGCTCACCACACACTGAATCAAGGCGTGCTCTTCACCATCAAACAGCACTGTCTTAATATAGGATACGAATGCAGGTGGCTGCAAAAAAGTTCCGCGATAAACCTTCTCGCCTATTCCAAGAGCCTCCACGTGTTGTGGATACCCCGCCGGCGGCTGATCGGGTGAAATCCTTCTGGACGAACATATATAAGTTTCCACAACCACTAAACGTAGGTACCCCAGACCTAGCGCAGTTCGAAGCTTTCTGCAGGAAGCTTCGAACGAATGTTATAAGAAGTTAATCCGCTTCTTATACATGCGAATACTCTCCGCAGTTGAGCCGGTGTATGAACGGATATTAACAAAGGGGGTCATAGGAGTGGGTCGCTGGCTGCAAGGAGAACCTGCTGATTGACAGATGTATCACGCAGGACTCCCTGCAGTACAAGAGTAACCTTTCAATGGCCTGGTTCGATCATCGCAAGGTAATTGATACAACATTGCATGAGCTCATCATGTATTTGCTCAGATGCCTTGCGGTACCCGATCAAATGGCATGCGTTGAATAGCTGATGCCGCTCTGGAGGACCCACTTCACCATAACATCCGGTCAAGTCAGAGTCCAAACAGAGTAGGCCATCTCAAGAAGGGGCGTGTTTCAGGGAGACTCCCTCAGCCCTCTTCTCTCCTGCATCTCACTAATGTCATTGTCCGTTGCACTACGGAAAATCCGCGGATACAACTGCGGCACCCCCAGAAGCCGGAGGCATAGGGTCACTCATCTTTTGTTTAAGGGAGACCTCAAACTATATGAATCCGGAGAAAAGGATCTTCATCAGTCCTTAAGGGTGGTGCAAGAGTACATGCATGCTATCGGAATGGAGTTAGGGATCGACAAATGTGCCACGGTTCATCTCAAAAGGGGACGATGCTAGGAATACGGAGAGGACAATCATCTTGTAGAGGGGAACATCTTACATCATCTAGATGCCGGAAAGACGTATACCTACCTAGGGGTGGAATAACGCCACACTCAAGAGGTAATCACTGTTGAAAACTCTCTTCGCGGCAAGTATCAGCACAAACTCCGAGACAGGTCTCGTCATCAGAACTGTCTGGGAAGAACAAAGTTGATGCAACTAATATGCTTGCTGTTCAGATTCTACTTTACTCCTTTGGAGAAATAAAATGGACTCTGGAAGAGCTGTGATAACTCGATGTAAAAACTCGCAAAATGATGCATTTTTATAGGAGCTTGCATCCTGAATCGTCTGTTCCACGGTTATACTTCCCCAGACAACGGGAAAGTCGTGGACTTTTGCGTTTGGAGTGTCTACACGACCGAAAGGTATTGGATGGAGCCTGTAAAGTCATTAGGAGTTCAGATCCTCTTCTCTGCTCAGTATGCAATCATGAAATAGCACGGATTGGAACATTTCTTTTCAAGGCAGCAAATCGTGCAGCTGATGAACTCGGTCTTATATTCGACACTGAACGGACGAACCCAAACTCTGTCACCGAATTGGAACCCGTTCAGCAAAAAGCCCACGTCAAAGCTGCGGAATGTGAGAGGCTCCTACAGCTACCTAAGGATAAGCCAATGCATGGGGTCTTCTTCAAGAACATTGAAGATCTTGGCTCATTCAGAAACCTGACATTTGCTTTTGTCAGATGAAGTGGGCTGAAGTCGGAAACTAAGGGATTTACTTTGACCTGCCAAGATGGTGTCTTTAACACCCCTGTCTACCGTAAGCGCGTGATGGGTTCAGAGGTCCCTGACACTAGATGCAGAGCATATCGTGGGACAACTGGGACCAAAATGCATTTGCTGTTAACTTCTTCAGCTTACGCGGTTTCAGCCTATATCCACAGGTATGACGTGGCGCTACGAATGTTGTACTACTACCTACGACACTCGTACGGTATTGACAAGACACCGGTGTTGGCTTATGCTCCGGGGGATATTGAGTCCGTTATGGAGAATGAGAAGTGTCGAATCTATCGGAACTACTCATTTCTCACCCTCAGGCAAATACAAGCCAATAAGCCTGATGCATTCCTCCTCGATCATCGAAGTAGGACGATTTTCGTCATAGTGTTCTCGGCTCATGGCGAAACGAACATCGTCCGAAAAGAGGAGGAAAAACGGACACAATACTTACTCTTTGAACTCCGCAGGCTTTACCCAAACCATTTTGTCAAAATGGTGGTTCTGATCATAGTGGAATGATGAGCACGTTGTTCTCGAATCGGCTTGCCGAAATGCGACAGAAAACTCAGCCGGAAGGATGCAGAACGCCGTAATCTTTGGTTCACTTCATTTACTCAGGGCACATGATTCTCAGACCCAGTTAAGACACACCAGTGTGCTCTCTGGATGTATCGGAGCTCCTGAGACAAGGCGTGACAGGGATATTTCTGATAGAGAAAAAAAACTTCCTCATAAACACGCATATAGTGTACCCAAAGGCATAGTCTGTGCCGTTGCGCTCCAGGGCGACTTACTGATGTTTTTGATGGTGTGTCCACTTTTCAGCTGTATGAAAACCTGGAAAACCTACAGCACCACCCCAGTTGGTCGGTGCGCACTTCAAGCTAGCATTGGCATCCAGGCAACTTACATCAAACCTGATTTACAACAAGGCATATGGCCACTTTAAGAGACCCACGTACTCGAGAAAAAAGATTCTCACGTACCGGATCCTCAAACATCTATCTGATACGAGTCAGAAGTTCCACTGCTAGATACAGCCACTGGTCCACCGACCACCTAAACACAAACATGGAATACTCTTCTCTTATCAAGGGCAGAAAATACTATATTTGTCAAGTATGTGATGGCATCTTGTGTGGATAGATTTCCTTCAAAACCGAATTGCTTATCAGATAGAATTTTGTAGTGGTTTAGGAATTATACTAATCTATTTTTTATTTCTCTTTCATATATTTTAGTGAAGTTTGTTATTAGTGAAATCGGTCGAAAGTTACTGGCTAAGGCATGTTCACCATTTCTGTATATTGGAATAACGATTGCATCCTTAAGAGCAGAAGGCCAGATTCCCATTGGCATATATTTGTTCATAACGTATACTTTTGCCAATTTTTTTCTCACGTTTGTGAACGTTTTATTTGAATTCATTTGCAATATCCTCTGTGTCAGTAATGACATCTCCATTTTCATTTCTTAACTTTGATATTGTTTAGTCGTTATATTGAATTAAATTATCTCATCAATATGAGATAACTAACTCATAATTATGAGATAAAAAAATCTACCGTCCCTTTAAAGCCATCGTAGGAAACTTTTGAAAGGAGCTTGGTGTGAAATACACACACAAATTAAGGCACCTTTCTAAAGTATGTATTTTAGCAAAATATCAATGACAATGGACTGCAGTGATGACGTCACAAATATGCAACCAACATTACACCGAGTCCTAAATCATTTGGCGCGAAATGATATGCGTCATTCTCGACGTATGACATAAGAACGATAATAGAAGTATCGTAACAGCTCTTTTTGTTTTATGCTCTTACACGAAATGAGTAAATATTTAAGGAATTGCTTTCAGCAGGCCTTGGATATGAAGGATGGAAGAGACGATAATTCCATAAAACAATTTTCTGAAAGGATTATACATAATTTATTGATTGATCAAGTATGCTGGATGGAATTTTATTCAGATTCAATGAAAAAATTATCTTGTCGTTTTTTGGACACCATGAACTCGTTCTACATGCTCAGAGTCAATCCGAGTAGTCTCCTGACCTTCAACCCTCAGATGATTGAATGAGTGACCTTCTGTGAATTACATATCCATTTGGTCATCTCGAAACCTGCTTGCTGGTGAACATATATAACATCTTTAATGGTCTTGATAGCTTCCTCTTCAACATTACAAGAGTCAAGATAATCATCAACATAATGTTGCTATTCCATTAAGTATCCTTTAATACCGAGACTCGTAATTTCTTGCATTTTTATTTTTCACAAATTGAGCAACAGAAGGTGATGAAACGGTACCAAAAATCATGACATTCGTTTGATAAATGTCAGGTACGCTATTCTTATCCATACCTCTTCACAAAAACAGCTGGGCGCATCTATCTTCCTTTCTAATAAATACTTTATGAAACAATTCTTTGATATCTCCACCAAAAGCTTTTAGGGAAGGGACAAAATCAGAACCCTGGAGTAGAAAGTCATTCAAAAAATATCCATGAGATTTGCAGGCGGCGTCAAAAACCATTCTTGTCTTTCCAGGTTTATTTGGATTCCAAACAGAAAGATGAGGAAGATACCAAATTTTTGTATTATCGAAAATTTTTTCTTCTATTATCTTCCTTGCAAACATATTCGTTGACTTTTTCATTATAGTCTTTGGCGAATGCTTCATTTCGATCCATTTTCATCTCCATACAAAACAGGCGTTTCATGGCGTTATCTTTACTTTCTGGTAATACTACTTTCTCGTCCCGCCAAAGATGACCAATTTCATAGTATTTGTTTTCAGGAATTTTCATAGCAGTAAGTTCCGCTGTTGCAGAAGGATATGTTGAAAATTCCATTACCAATAAAGAATCTATAGCAGAGGAAATTCTTGGCTATGAAGTCAGATCCCCATCACCAGTGTCTATAGTACATCACAACCGATACTTCAAGAACATGATTTCTCTTCACTTTCCGAATACAATTATTCGCATATTTAGTATCATCAATAATTGTGATAATGTTAAGATCACTTACAATAGTGTCTAGCTGCGGTAAGTATAATTTTTTATTTTATGTACCCTAGGAATTTGAAATGCAACTTCATCTCCTCAGGCACTGAAAGATACATTTTATAGTCCCTATTATGGTGCAAAACACTCAGGCCCGGATTGAGACAGGCGAGCTACCGAGCAAAATTCGGGAGGCCGCAGGGTTCGAGACCGTTTTTGGGCCGAAGGCCCAAGTTTCACCCTCATTATGATTGAATAGAATTCAAAAACAAACTTTCGACTGCTAGTTTTGTGATCCTGTTAATCTTCTAAAAGAGTATTTTTCCACAACCGTCTACCAAAGTAGTCTTTGACGTTTTCAGACACAATGTTGTGACAGCATTCCAGTTCTAGAGTGAAAATATTGAAAAAACGTTAGATTTCCAACGATTTTGTTGAAAACGAACATATTCTTGCGTTATGGAAAATGGTGACAGTGAAGTGCTTTCTTTCAGGCATTTCAGTAACCTCCATCTACCCATCCAATATTAATGACTGTCTTCCATCCACTTGAACGTAATGATATGCATCTGTAGATGCATGACGAAAAAAATCACTGTAGTCACGATTATGAGATTTGAAAGAAAATAACTATAATACCATTTGACAGATGGATGTGCGATATTTCTGATCCATCCTAAAATATTTTGATGTATATCCCTATTGTTATTTCTAGTAGTTTCTGTTTTTTTTGTCACTTTGACATGTTTAGTAACTCCTTTTCTATGGCAAAAATGGTCCATGTGGGCCTACTCGCCTGGCTGCGATAGCGGCATCCCCCCAAATTACTACTACCCCTTTTCTTTGACACACATTGCTTTGCACCTTAAAAACACATAGGATTAATTATTCATTTTGGTGATTCTCAATACAATACAATAATGTACATTGATTCTAACAAAATTTTAAGCAAACAAAAACAATTCACATGCGAAATATACAAAAAATCGGGAATTGGGAAACAAAATGAAATAACTTGTTTAATTGATGATTTATTTATTTTGTAAAAATTTATGTTGGAATATTAGAATAATGACACTTTATTCGTTACGGTGGGTTTCAGCTTTTACGTTATCCTCAAGTAACTTGACCAATATATGGTTAATATAAATCTCTATCTGTCTTCGAAATTAGTTTTCTCCTGCTCTTAGAATTTACGGTAAGCATTCACATTTGAATAATTGTTGGTGTATACCTATACCTATACGATTTCTTTCACGTATCCCCATAGTGAAAAACAATTTAAATGAGATCTAGAGATCTAGCAAGTCATCGAAATCATTTCTTTCAGTCCCTACCAAACAAAAAATTATATCAACGAGATCTTCTTCCATAACATTCAACATTGAAAAAATTTATTAAAATTATAACTAACGAAGGATTTCTGTGTTATTCTTATGCTATTTTTATGGAGCAAAGGCATGTGTGTCAGTGAGAAAGGAATAAAATAACGGAAAATTTTAAAGTTCAATAAGTCAATGCGTTCTAATCCTATTATTAAAAAAAAAATTGCATCGATTGTTCCATCTCAAATAAAAAAGTTGTGAAATCATTAAAGTCACCCTGTATAATTTCACGGACATGTGAATGGATCAGAAATATCACAAATCTGTTTAGCAAATGGTATGTTTATTATTTCCTCTTGAATTCCATAGATGGCATTATTTTGACAAAATCCTAATTTTCAGAAATAGACAATGATAAAATTGAAAGGCGCGTGGAGATCACAAAGATTCTTCAAAAAATTAACTAATACATGGCTTTCCATTTAAAACAAGTACCTACTCCATTCTGTAGATTTTTGTCGGTTCGCCCTGTATATTCAACGAGTGTTTATGAGGGAGTATTATTATTATCATTATTATTATTATTATTATTCGAAAATTATTTCTGCTTATAGACTCTGTTGTCTAGTTTGTTCTAGTTTTTGAAACATATTACTAGTTATCATGAAACTCCAGCAATCGTACTCTGACAGTCCACCCTGTATAAACAAAAATCGATTAGTGCATCATTTCAACTTCAGACATAAGTACTTCTCGCATGATTTCGTATAGGCAAAATCATATCAGATGAGGTTTGTCGAGATTTGCTGGTATTATAGGTATAGTCTCGTATCATGTTCAAATTAGGACGGAGGCCGCTTCAATGATTGAGCTCGGTGAGAAAAAAAAACCCAATCCGGCGCTGCTCCTGCAAATGCAGTGGACTTTCAATTCCAAGGCAATGTTGAGCATACAGAACCTCTGGTACTCAAACCCAGTTAATCCACATGCATTAATCCAACACCCCCACATAAAATACGCCACCAATGAAAATGCAGATCGTGCGAAAACGAATATAACACTAAACAACACGCCGCTGTTCATGACCTGTCCGATGAGGTCAAGAATCAAGAAAGCATGTTGTGATTTCTACTTATCTAAGCGATAATTACCATGAACGAATTTGTAAAGCGACATTTTTGACAGTGGTTTTCATTTTCAATATCGAGGGCTGATATGTTTTGCCTAACTTGGCTGTTTTTATTAGTGTCGTTAGTGAATGTTTCTCATGGGCAATACGAGATTCCACCGGTGATACTGGAGGCCTACCAGCCAAAAGGATTTCGGGCTTCTATCAAAGGTAAAGTATCATTTTCACTGTGTATGCTGACTGGAATCACCCAGCTCAATGTCAAACTTGACTATTCCTTGGTTTTAACTGGCTGATGATTTACAAACAGAATCCTACTACTAGCTCAATTATTTCATGTAATCTTATAATTGTGCCGGTTAGGACGCCATGAATAATTTTTGTAAAACGCTAGGCGATGTTCAATTATATTATACATCGAATGTAAGCCTCTCATTTTACATATTAGATCAGGCTAAAATATACCATATCACTTATTTTGAATTTGCAACAGCTTTCGATGTATGCCTATAACAGAATTATTCACCTACAATTCAATAACAATAGTTTATTACCTAACAAGTTCGTAAAGTAGTACTTTTCCGCACGCAACGGTAGTTGCACTAACGACGCGGGTGGAAATAGTGCGGAAAGTAGTTCTTTTCCGCGCCGATAAAGGGTTAGGTACAATGTTTTTCCTAGGAGTGTTTTTGTCCACCTTATTTATAAAAAAGGGATTTTAATAAACAAGATTTTATAATAATGCTATAAAATGACACATGAGACAGAATAGTTACATAGATCATTTAGTTAGTCTTAAATATTGACTTGTTGACTTATTGTCAACAATAGGTACAAAAATCATGCGGAAAAGTAGCTTTTCCACACGATTTTTATGCACTGAAAAGTACAACTCCCAAAACAAAAATCGTGCGGAAAGTGACAATGTTCATAGAAGCAGATGAAAATCAATACCAAAATCGTTTTAATTTCCACTCGATCCATTAAAACTAGAAAACGAACGTCTATAGAATTTGCCGCGCTCTCCTGTTTCCCTCCTCATGAAAAAAATAATTGAATTATATTTTCGTGAGCAACTATACGTAAGGGAATGGAATAAAAAATTGGGTCATGAATATTTTATTTACCTGGATAGGTATGTTCAAATAATATGTTACAAGAAATAATGATCGATGGAATTGAGTCCAGAATTTTCAGGAGTAATACCACGAGTGATTGAATTTTCGCGATAAGTCTGTCGATACTACTCGACTCTATTGATAAAGACCTCATGGCCTCAAAAATGTATGATATGGGTATTAGGGGGAATGTTCTGGAATTAATTACATAATTTTTATCTAACAGAAAAATCTTTGTTATGAGTGGCCCAAGGCTCAATTCTAGGCCCACTCATTTTTCTTCTTTTCCTTAATGAAGATATGACTAATGGCATTGAACAGGCAATAGAAGAAATGACAACCTACTGCAACTAAAATAAACTTATATTAAATTCTCGAAAGACCAAAATCATTTTCTTCAACAAAAACAAGTTATCCAACGAATTTTTCCCATATGCACCACTCCACAAAGTTCCTAGGTGTGACGATTGATAGATCACTTTCGTGGTCTGACCATATCGAGTTAACATAAAAAAATTCTCTAAGTCAAACTTTGCCATCAGTCAATTGAGATACTAGCTTCACGAATTTATCCAAATTCAGGTATACTATGCAATTGTCTTCTCTGCCATATCATTCCATATCATTCTTTGGGGAAATGCAAGCGAGGTCAACAGAATATTCGTAGCCCAGAAGCGAATCATTAGATTGATGTTCAATATGAAGCCACGTGACTCATGCAGAGATACATTTAAAACCAAAAAAATACTGACTGTTTGCTGCATTTTTATTTTAAAGTGTTGCTTACTTATCAGAAAAAATTAACAAAAATTCGAAAAAAATAGTACCCATCATCAATACAAAACAAGAACTGGGAATAATTTACTGACCACTGCTCACAGAACAAGCATATTTGACAAATCACCTTCTTATGCGAGCACTAAAATATACAACAAGCATCCTAATTCTATTAAAAGTTGCCGTACTATCAATTCATTAAAATAAAACTGAAATATCTGCTTTACTCGAAAGCTTATTATTCATTATCAGAATATTTTGATGATGCTCATATGGCAGAACCCATATTATGAATTTGATGGCCAAATTGTACATTTTATACTTCATTTTTAAATTTTTTTTTTTTTTTTATTACCCTTATACATATTCTCATACTTATTTTAATGTATTACATACTATCATGTTTATTACTTCGAAATTTATATATTGTATATGTTATAATATTTTACGCAATTATCGATATGTATATTTTTTTTATTTTTGAAATCCGTCTATATGTTTGTGCCTATAGATATGTATATACCAATGTGTGTATATAGCCTGAGAATATTGGTTTTATATCTTCTATACTTGTTTTAAACGCTAGTTTTTAACTCTTGGACCTGTCCAACACCTTGTATGTGGTTTTTATGGATTAATAAAAGTTCTATTCTATTATATTCTATCAGTTTATAGCTGCGAGAATGTACAACACGATTCCTCAGCAACTACAGAAAATCAACAATTTTCCACTGGTCCAAAGAGAATAGAAAGCATTCATTTACACACATACACATGCTGTTATTGCCGATTTGGTCCACTGATAAGCTGAGAATCACCTCCACCAAATCTCTAATTCTATTTTAATTGCGATGTTCCATACAAGCTCCCTTCACCTATAGGTACTATTATTTATATCTGATTCTCTGTTTTTATCTTGTGCTACATTTATACGTATCAATATTTTTATTATATGTTATAAGTGTAGATATATTCGCATTCCGCTGTATTTTAATATTTTTACATATAGTTCGATTATTTTATCTTTACCCTTGCGTCATCAATTTATGATCGAAGAAATCACACACCCTCTATCGAACATCTCTTTCTATCAACCGCTATGAGCGAATCAAAATTCGTGAACATTTGTCTTCTAAGCTAAGAATTATGGTATTGTGAAAAGAGATAGCCATAAAACCGAAATTGTTTTAAATTTCAACTAAACTTGCCACCATCAATTGCGTCATTGTTTTCTGCCATTGAGGTATTGTTTGTCGCCAGTTTTACTTTGTTTTGCAGCCGAATGTATTATAAAAACTGTTTTTTTTCGAAGTTAAACGTCTCTTGGAATCATTACTTCCAAGGTAAGTACAATACAATTTGTTTTAATCACAAATACTTTTTAAAATTTCTAACCTCACAATTGACATTTGTGACTACAATCCCGTACTTCCGGGATATTCACACAAGAGTTATTCATAGTGTGAAAATCCTAATGAGAGAAAAAAACATTACCTAAATCTATAAATACATGTAAAAACATTCACAATGTATTTGAACTCTTTTTTAGATCATGCTTGTAACTAATTCACAAGCACAACAATTTTTATTTAAAGGGAATGGGCGAATGGTGGACCTTTTTTACCACTTTCATCTGTTCAAGAGGTAACAATTTAAACCTCAAAAGAATTGTCATAACTTTTCTTTGCTGTATTTTAGAGATTTGCAGATGCACTTAAAATATTTCGAAAAACGGTGTACATCAAAATAAACGAAAATAAACCCATTTCATCAACACACACTGAATCACTCATTGAAAAATGGCATGAACAAGAAAAGCTCTTTTGTGATATGGTTGATGATGATGATGAATATATGTTTATTGTACATAAGAATAAATTCTTGTCGACAAACACAGGTAAAAATATAAAAATAAACATGTATATACAAACTCTTACAATTTAAAATTTAAAACATAGCAAAATAATAGCAAGCATGAAATATGTCAAATATAAAGTTCATTGTTTCACAATTATAAATGTAAACATTAAAATGTATCGTCATAAAACTCCGATAAATTATAATATGCCTTATCACTAAGAAGTTTTTTTGTCATATTTCTAAAAATATTGTACCTTTTTTCCTTAATTTCCCAAGGTAATTTATTATACATTTTCACCCCATTATAGATCAGAGAATCTTTTATTAGATTTGTTACGGGAATGGGGATCTTTAAACTATTTTCGTTTTGACGAGTATAATAGGTGACATCATTTACTCCGTAATCTAATCTATTTTTGTGGATTAATGAAACTGTTTCTAATATAAAAATTGAAACTAGGGTCAGGATCCCATGTTCAATAAACATAGGTTTACAGGAGTCCCTAAATTTTAATTTACAAAGGTATCTAATTGCTCGCTTCTGTAGTATAAACACTGACTGAAACAATTGGTTGTTACAGACTCCCCAAAAAGATATACCATAACGCAAATGGGACTCCACAAGTGCGTAATAAACTGATTTTGCAGCAGCAAATCCCATTTCATTAGACACCACCCTCAAAACATAACAACCAGATGCCAATTTTTTATTTAAGTTTCTTATTTGCTCTTCAAATTTCAGATTTGTGTCCAAGTAAATTCCCAAAAATTTTGCTGTATCCCTGTTTTCTAATATTTGGCTACCTATATTCACATTCGGTATTACAGTTTTGAAGGAAATGCCACTTGTCTTTTTAGTATTCAGTGACAGTAAATTAGAATCACACCAGTCTTTGATTGAGACCATGTCACTACACATTATTTCGTGGAGTCTATCCTTATCTTTATGGTGCCATAATATGGTTGTATCATCTGCAAATAATGTTAAATTTCCCGAAATTGGTAGAATTGTAAGGTCATTTATAAATAAAAGAAAGAGTATAGGACCCAGTACAGAGCCCTGGGGCACTCCACACCTTATGCCAATTGTATCTGAAGTAGTGAATAATTTTACACACTGCTTTCTGTCTGAGAGATATGATCTAAACCAGTTCAGAGTGACTCCACCAAAGCCATATCGATTAAGCTTCTGCAGCAAAATGTCATGATCTACACAATCAGATGCTTTTGCAAGATCACACAGCACCGCCGCGACAGCTTCTTTACCATTTATGCTTCTATAAATCATTGAAATTAATCTATGCATGGCATCATTTGTGCTTTTTGAATTCTGAAAACCAAACTGCTCTGCACTCAGTATTTTGTTACTCGTCAAAAATTCCATAATTCTTTTCTTTACTAGTTTTTCTATTATTTTTGCAAGTGTGGGAATTAAAGATACCGGTCTGAAGTTGGAGGGATCTTCCCTGTCACCTCCTTTATGAAGAGGAATTATAATAGATGTTTTCAGGAATGTCGGAAAATTTCCAGTTTCAAATGAGGTATTTATGACTTGTGCAAGAGCGTCGAGCGCCCTATCTGGAAGGTTTTCAAATATCTTTATAGAGATATCATCTGAACCAGCCGCGTTCTTATTTTTTATAGAAAAAATAACTTCTTTCAATTCATATGCATTAGTAGCATAGAGTATTAGATTTCCATCAACGTGGATGTCCCTCAGGTAGTCTAATGGATCATATTTCGGAAATATATTTTCAGTAAGTTTTTCAGCCACTGTACTATAATACTTATTGACGAGATTAGGTTCGAGGAGGGTATCTATAGGTTTTGAAATTCGTGGTTTACCCCTGAGCTCATTTACTATGGTCCAGCTTTCTTTTACTTTGTTTTTTGCCTTTGCAATTCTGTTGTTGTAATACATATCCTTCGCGGCTCTGATTATTTTTCTATATGTTTTTCTGTACAAGTTGTAATAATTGTAAAAGAAAATGTTTGTTGTAAATTTTCTTATATAATGAAGAGATCTTATGTTTTTGGAGGAGATTCTAATTCCATTCGTAATCCAAGGTTTTAGTTTTTTCAAGTTAATTTTTTGCTTGGGAAAGGCACTCTCAAAGTTTTCAACTAGACACTTATAGAAAGATTCAAAAGGTTCTTTTCTATATATTAAATCACAGTTGGTCTCAGCGCATAACTGAGAAAACTTATTATAGTTTGCAGAACTGTAGAGGCGGCCATAGCGGTGTTTTTTGGTTTTTGTCTGTTCGTTTAAATATATATAGCTGTATATGGGATCATGATCTGATAAATTTGATTGTAAGACTGAGCAGGAAATACAGTCTTGGTCCAGGTTTGTACAAAAATAATCAATTGTAGTTGATGAAAATTGGGATGTTCTAGTAGGTGTTTCGACATGCATAACTAAATTGTATGAATTGAAGATATCAAAGAGCCTCTGGGTGTTGATTGAGTATTTATCATTAAAGTTTATATTGAGATCACCAGTAAACAGAATATTTGAGTGTGATGGGATACGTGAAAGAGTTTGCTCTAACTTATTAAGAAATACATTCACATCAGATATAGGTGCCCTATAAATACACAAAACGTAAAGATTGACCTTTTTTGAAAAAACTATTGACATTTCAAATTGTTTCTCTTCAACAATATCAGAATACCCATCAACCGTACTAAATGCAAGATGTGACAAAGTGTCATGAATTAAGATGGCAGTGCCACCATGTGAGAATGTGCTCCTACAGTACTTTGATACAACATGATAAGCAGGTATACATAGTAACTCCTCTGGTTTCAGCCAGTGTTCAGTCAACGATAAAATTTTTGGAAAGTTGCTAGATTCTAACAAGATGAATAGTTCATTTGTTTTATTACGGATGGATTGAATGTTGAGGGAAAAAACTGAAATTATGTTTTCATTACTGACCGATCTTTTGCTCTTAAAAAATAAGGTTTACTCGCCGATTCCTCTTGGGTAGTCTTCAGATTTTGTGATATAATTTCATGGTCTTTGGTTTGTACAGATTGAATGGTCTCCTTATTCGTCTCATCTTCCAATGATCTTCGCTGTTTTCCTATTTGGTACAATTTTGGTCTCAAATTTTCATGATCCAACGTTTTATTCTTTACTTGTGCTGATGTTGTATTTAACTGTGTATTCAAAATACGCGTTTTTATAGCCTTGCACAAAAACCACTTGCCAGTTTCATTCAGGTTGTTTCCACTGACGTAATTATTTTTCCTTAAATAGTTGTTGCAATCCAGTAGATATCCTCCGAGATTTGCCTGATATGCTCTCTTGAATAACTCGAGATTCTTTTGGTATGTAATATTATTCCTTCTGGAGTAGTTGCAGTAGTATGGCTCAGTGATTATGATGCGCCGACTATTTTTAGAAGGAATTAAGAACTCATCCACCAAGTTGCCTGTACTTTCATTTGGCCAGAGTATGACCATGTCATTCATGTTCAGGTGTACTGAATTGTGACGAGCTGTGTATATCAGTTCCTTGTCATTTGCATTAGGTTTCATTATAGTTTCTACTGTATATTTTTCTCCCAATAGCTTCCGCAGATATTTGCAGAGGTTTCTACCTTGAGAATTACTCACTATTAATATTTTTATTTTTTTCTCTTCAAATCTATCTTCTTCTATTTCCACTTTCTTCCACTCATTTCTGTTATTCAAAGAGTATAGTTCTTTCTTTAATGTCTCCAATTCATTCAGGTACAGGTTATTTTCTTGTGTTAGAGTATTTATGGAAGTTAGCATATTCTGCATAATGCCATTCAGTTCTGTAATGTCTTTTTCCAATTCATCAGCCCTTTCTTCATAGTTCACTTGTGTTAAAGTTTGTGTTGCGAGGCTACTCGTTTTTCTTTCATACTCTGTTTGTGCTGAATTATGTTTGGTTGACAGTACAGTTTGAGTTGAAACTGTCTGAGTGGATTTTTTATTAGTTTCTTTTAATTTGTTTCGTAAGTCTGCTATTTCTGCTTCATATTTTCTGATGCATTCACGATGTTCCTCAATCTGTTCATTCAGATCTTCCTCCCTTTGTGAGACTTCTTCAAAAAATATTTTATGATCATTTTTGAGTTTTTCAATATAGCTATAATATAGCATCTCGTTATTTTCGTTCAAATCACTAATGGTCTGCTCCAATAGGGATTTCTCGTCATTGACACCATCTGTTCTATCGATGCAGCAAATAATCTGGAAGTCCTTCAGAAATTTGTACTTGTCTTTATTCTGATGTACGCAGCTTCTATGAAAAACTTTGAAGCAGTTTTTGCATATGAAATAATTAGATGGGAAAGGTCTCGTCTTACAGCATCCATAGTTAACCATATTTGTCGGTGAGAATTCTGTTCGGATGTCGTAAATTTTGACCTTTATCTCCTGTACTATATAAATACAAGTTTCACTTGAATATCTCCTTTTTTATTCGGTAAAGGTTTTTGTACATAAAAACATTGAGATACACTTGCACACTTAGGTTATCCTTAGTTTACTGCACAATAATTTCAAAATATAACTTTTACTTCAACTTAGATTGGAGGGCACGTTGAGCTGTATTATTTAGTACAAGTTTCCCAACTCTTTACCACTTAATCACCGAATTATATTAGGAGCTTAGAAATTCGTGCAACCAAAAGTACGTGAAGACACAGACACCCATTATTATAAAAATTGGTGACAGTTCTGAATCTGAAAGTGATTGAATATATTAATTTTGTTTTTCCTTTCATATAACTGGACATAGTTCTACATGCTCGCAATACATAAATAATAATATATGAATACATTTTTTGTTAATTATGTGTTGAGTATTTCATTACCAAATTTATTTCAACTGGTGTATTGTTACTTCTATATTCATTTATTTATCATTATACAGTGTGTCCTTGCATCCATGCACGAAAAGGTAATTGAAAAAGTTTGGATACCTAGGTCTAGAAGATTCCTTTTCTGAATTTTAGTCATGTTTGAATAGAAACTCATTTTTTGATATCAAAGTATGCAAAGGTTTTGGAAATATTGTACTCCAACCTAGTTTTCTGAACAACTTTTTTCGTTAACATCTACTGGAATTGCATTAATGTGAATAAAATTAGGATTTGATGGATTTGTGTCAAACGGCTGAGGAGTTATGGATAAAACAACTTCCTTATATGAGTGTGACTGAAATTAAAATATAGTAGGGAGGTCAAAAGTTCGTAGTAAACTCACTGGTCAAATGAGGAAATTCCATGAACATATCTCCGCCTCCATGTTTCATTATCCTATCAAACCTGATATCGTAATGTGTATTTTGAAATTGATTGTTTTACTATTTCACTATTTTTATAGCCAGATTCACATCCATTGTGTGTCCATCATTTTTTCCTTATCTTAACTGTGTTTTTAATCTCGAAACAAGTGTTTTACACTTATCCAGACCTTTGGTATTTATATCACACGTATATTGTTCAATTGTTTTTTCTTGTGTTCTTCGTCAATAAATATCTTTATTATTATTATTACTCCTATTTTGTTATGAATTGATAGTCCAAATATCATTTCGTTAATATATTCTTCAGAAAACTTCTCACTGAAATACAAGCAAATTTTAGTTCACAAAAAACTTGAATGGAACGAAGTCCCGCTCGTACAGAGTCTATTAAGAATAAATAGAGCGAAACCAGAAAGCATTTAGTGAGAAGAAATTTACTGTCCTGACAACATCAATTTCGCACCTTTCACCACAGACTGTACAAAAAATAAGTTCTCAGCATTCATCATGCTGCACAACTTTTCCTGTTTCTGAGAATTACTCAATTTGCAGACAACTCATAAAATTTTACTATTTCAGCTTCTCCCAGTACAGAATTATTCGCATTTCACGGAAAGTTGAACGAAGACATAAAAGAAACAGAACCAGGTGACTTCAGTGAAGATATAAAGACCCCAGTGGATGGTTATTTCACCTACTACAATCCAAATTTGGAACTCAAAGTGGATGATGTAGTCCATTATTGGATTTTCGTTCAACACGATAAACTAGGCTACAGGAAAGATGCACAAGTATGGACAGTACATGGTCAGTGAGAAAATAAGCATAAACCTTTCGTTCAATTTTTGGATTTCAGCATTGGGAAGCCCACTTGAAGAGGAATGCATACCAAGTGTGACAAGTATTAGTGATCGTACGAGGGTATGCATAAATATGACTGTATTCGAGGATGAATTTGATGGATCCGAATTGAATAGTACAAAATGGACAGTTGAACAGTACATACCAGGAGCACCGGTGAGTGGTGCAATTTGTCAAAATGAAATGTACTTAGTTATATGTCTGTGTTAAGATGTCTAAAAACCTTGATCTGTCTGCTGATTAGATTGTTTAGATTTTTTTAAGACAAATCAATCGAAATCGCGATGTGCTTCTTTATTCGAATCCAGAGATGGCGCCTCCTCCTCATGTCAATATTCCAGGGACATAGTGATTGTGATTGTTGTTGACTGAATTTCACGAAATGTCAACGAACTTCTTAAATATTATTTTAAAGTAATACAGTCTCCATACTCGAAGTGAAAGCCCAAAGTTTTGGATAAATGACACCACACATATTGTGTTATATTTCAGAAATGATCGTAAGTGAAATGAGTAGTGGCAGATTCGGAAGTTTCGTAGTACATTTTTTTTTTCAGGAATATCCCATTCAGGCCCTGTCTCCGGAGCTCCGATACTATCGAAGGGCGTGCTGGTGTGTCATTAACCCCAGTAACTACTCCCCATGTCCGTGGGGTGAGTGAATACTGGGTCCGAGAATCTTGTGCCCTGAGTAGGCGGGGTGAACAAAGAATGATGGCCTTCTGCATTCGTCCGGCTAAGATTTCTGCCATATCATGGCAAGCCGTTATGATTTTTAAGCTTGGCAGCAGTGTATCCATCATTACTCCAAAGAGTCCTATTATCAGAACCACCATTTTTACCAATTGGTTTGAGTGAAGCCTATGGAGCTCAAAAAGTAAAAAAAAAATTAAATTGATTTTTCCGTTAACCTGCTGTCACCCCCCTGCGAACGACAGCCCTCAGAAGTCGAAACTTGTGCGAGCTGACGATTAACGAGGTCTTACCTTTCAACGTGCGATTCCTAGCACGTAGTAGATCTCGATATTTGGTCCATTTTTCCTCGTTATTTCGGACGATGTTCGTTTTGCCAGGAACTGAAAACTCTATGACGGAAATCGTCCTACTTTGATGGTCGGAGACTACCTGTGGCTTAACGGCTTGAATTTTCCTGAGGGTGAGGACTGAGTAGTTTCAATACGGCTCTTCTCATTTTCCACAACGGACTCAATATTCCCTGGAGCACAAGGCAATACCGGTGTCTCGTCAATACCGTACGAGTCTCGTGGTAGGTAGTACAACACTCGTAGCGCCGCGTTATGCCTGTTGATCTAGGCTGAGACAGCATGAGCTGGGGAAGTTGACAGCAAATGCATTATGGTCTCAGCTGCCCCACGGCACGCTCTGCATATAGTGTCAGGGATCACGCGACTATGGTAGACAAGGTTGCATTTTTTTAAATGTCAAAAGTAATATTTCATATTGGCCGAGTATTTTCATCTAAATTACAGAGTGTTTTAAAAATAGTGTTCTATTCCATAACAGCTGTAATTTAAAAATGTCAACTTGTCATTGGTCCACTATTTTATTCTTTGAGATTTTTCAAGTAATTATAGCTATTATGGAGTTAAATAATGTTGATTTTACCGCTAATAGTTCACTACTCCCAAAACACTCAGTAGTTTGATGAAAATACTACGCCAACATGAATCACGGCTCTTAGCATTTGAATAAATGTTATAAAAAATACAGGTCCGTATTTAAAAATAAAAAGTTGGTGGTGGCCCGGGTTGAACGATACTTTGTATATAATTTCTATTTGCATATTTTGATAGTCTCCAAAAATTGCTGTGCCAAAATGCCAACAGTTTCAAAAATTCTTCACAAAATAAAAAGATATAGGCCAAAAAGGAATTTCGAAATTTTCGATTTTTCCTGTATAACTCCAGAACCAAAGAAGCTAGATCAGATTTTTTCGTGTCACGTAATTGACCTCTGAAATACGCAACTTTGCTCCTATTTAACCATCTTCTATCTTTTACCGTCACCGAGATCCCCATGCATAGACTCGAATTTGAATAGCCCTGTATATTCTGAAACTTTGTAGTTCTGAAGAGAATATTTAGAATAATATTCCTTCCAGGACATTAACGATGATTTTGTGAAACTTTTATTTCAACTACCTGTTTGACTTGATAGGTTTTGCTTCATTTTATGTAATTACAAACATTCTGTCTTTGGGGTGAAAATATTCTGATTATGTAATTTTTTTTCAGGATTACGAGTTCGTTGTGTATAGACAAACTGAAAATGTTATACTCCTGAGCAACAACCAGTTGACCATTAGGCCAGAACTTGCTACCCAAAAAGATCTAGAAGCAGATCCATTGGATTTGTCGGATAGGTAGGTTTAAAATTTCTGTTATGCATAACGAAAACTCACCTTTCTTGTTAGTCTTAATCAAAAGAGTTAAAGCTAAACTGATAGGCTATTGAAAGGTAAAAATACTATACATTTATTTGAGGTATTTTTTGTCCAATAAGTAAGTTGAATCCCCTATTATGATCGCGAAAAATCCTCCTTCAAAATCCAAAACGTCGCAATGCCCAACTCTCAGAAGTCCATAAATGCAGAAAAAACAACCGAAGGAATGTCCATATTTTCTCAAGAAAATTCAGGAATCAATATTTTTGAGGAGAAATCCTCAAAAAATTGTGAATATCATACTAAAAATTATATCGTTACATCTTAAAATACAGGTTGGTGTTGACCGCCAGATACGAATGCAATTAAATTCTCTCTAAAAGATTAATTTTATTGGGTGACATGCTTCAGGAGATTTTGTGAGACAATCACATCGAGTCCCGCAGCAGCCAGATTGTATAAAACTATGGCGAGAGGCAGAGAGCAAGGACCAATGTCACTTAGAAGAACAGATGGTAGATACACAGAGGATGAAGAGCAACGAGCTCTCCTCCTACTGGAGACACACTTTCCAGGTAGCATACCATTTGAACTCGACGGATCACTGAAAGAACCAGATAGAGCCAGACGAGAAGACTGGGAGGTAGTAAAAACGAAATGCTCTCCTCAAAGAGTAAAATGGGCAATTGACTCCTTCCAGCCTTGAAGTCACCCAGAATTGACGGTATATTTCCGGCTGTTTTACAAAAAACGCGAACGGAACTACTGCCATTCATTATTAAAGCAACCCGATTCAGTCTGGCGCTCGGGTACATACCGAGCAACTGGAGGAGAACACGGGTTACTTCATTCCGAATTGGGAAAAAAGGACCCTACCCTCCCGAAGTCATTCAGACCAATCCGTCTCTCATCCTTCTTACTGAAGACACTGGAGAAGATGGTAGATAACCATATTAGAACCGTGATACTGGAGAGGGTGCCATTACACCCCGGGCAGTATGCATACAGGGCTGGCAGATCGACGGAAACCGCTCTGTACGTGCTTACCGAGAGCATCCAGAGATCACACGAGCATAAAGAAATGGCCCTATGCGCCTTCTTAGACATAGAGGGGGCATTCGACAACACCTCACACGAAGCAATAAATAGGGTCCAAATGATCAAGGGAGTGGACAACATCTAGATGGATGTGCCAAATGCTGGCTACAAGAACTGCTGAAACGAAAGTGGGCGATATCTGCTTTCGGATCAGCACAAACAAGGGGTGCCCACAAGGAGGGGTACTATCACCTCTTATGTGGAGTCTCGTAGTGGAGAACTACTCGGAACACTAACCGGAAATGGAGTCACTTGCCTTGGATATGCTGATGAAATAATTATTATGGACAAAGGCAAATTCGAAGGAACCCTCTGCGATCTCATAGAAAGTGAGCTAGAGACTACTAGAAGATGGTGCCTTTCTGTGGGGTTGAGAATGAACTCATCAAAAACGACAGTGGTACTATTCACGAGAAGAACAAAGTTTCAGCACCTAAGGGCTGTTCTCCTCGACGGATCAGACTTAGAATGAAAGCAAGAGGTAAAGTACCTAGGGCTTACCCTAGACTCAAAACTACTCTGGAACAGACACGTAGAAAAGATCGTTAACAAGGCAAAATCATCACTGATGGAGCAGTAGTGTGGCTCGGCAAAACCGCACTTGCCATAACAAAGAAAATCCTGGAGAAAGTGGAAAGAGTAGCATGTCTTTGTATAACAGGAGCAATGAGGTCTACTTCAACAGCAGCAATAGAGGTAATTCTGGACCTCACCCCTCTCCATATCATGGTGAGGAGAACTGCTTGAGGAGCAAACCTCAGGTTGGTCAAAGACGGACTCAAAGGGATAGCACACAACTTGAGGGGCTCAAGCCCCACCGAAAGTGCACATCTTGCCGATCTCGTAACTGATGAAATTACCAAGAAATTTAGTTTCGAGAATTTTTTCCAACGGAATCAAATACCAAGAGTGGATGGAGCATAAAATCCATTCGAGCACTGTGAAAGAATACAATAACATGGTACACGGACGGGTCCAAAACTCCCGACGGAACTGTAGCAGGACTCTTTGGGCTTCACACCAAATACTCCAAACCCATGGTCCAGTTCCCCAGTATTTTTCAAGCAGAAATTCACGCTACAGAAAGGTGCATTCAATCCAACCTTGACAGGAAATACCGGAACAAGGAAATCGCAATTCTCTCCGATAGTCAAGCAGCCATCAAAGCGTTGACCTCATATAACATCAACTCAAAGATAGTCTGGGAATGCCTAGACAAACTCAATGATCTAGGCAGAAACAACAAGGTGATCCACCTCTGGGTGCCAGGGCATGTCGGAGTGGAGGGCAATGAACAAGCGGACACCCTGCCAGGCCGATCAGGGGACATAACCATTCTGCGAAGATACTAATAATTAACCTCAGAAAAACTAGTCTAAAGACAATCACGGGATTTCTGAAAAGACACTGCAGACTCAAAGAACACCTAAGGAAGCTAGGCTTAAAGGAGGACTGCACCTGTAGATTCTGTGGGGAACATCCAGAAATACCACACCATATATTGATGGAGTGTTATGCTATACATCACAAGATATTGAATATACTGGGATCACATCAGCTGACTGTGGGAGAAATACCATAAATAAACCCTTAAATTTCTCAAAGAATTGGGGCTTGTGGGACTGCTGAAACTGAGAACACCTTGACATAGCAGAAGAAGATGGGGCACAATAAATCTAATTAGGTCGCAACGCATTAGTCACCATCCATACTCAACAATACCAATACCAATACATGCATATGAACTTGTCAGAAAGAAATAATTCAGCAATACTTTATACACGACCGAATCATAATAAAACGAAATCTATAATAGATCATGTCGTGAGAAATTATCAGTAAAATGGTATAAAATATCTTATTGAATATGAAGATTATCATAGGTCACATCATAAATTAATAAATATGAAAACTGAAAAAAGAATTAAAGACAAATATAAAATGATGAAAGAGATGTAAAAATAAAAAATAAATAAATTTCGCGAATGTAGTTTGTTGCAATTAAACTCATTTAATGATATGCCAACATTTGAAGAACTTGCAAACTGTATAAACGAATACAAAAAAATACAGTAAAACCAATCAAATTTAAAGTGAATTTAGTATACTATTAACATCTAATAAATAATAAAATTTGATGAATTCAACTCAGAAATTTAATTACCTATATAAAAAAAAATTTAAACCAAACCAATAGTAGCGAACATATTATGTTTTCAAAACATAGTTTGGATCAAGACATTCTTGAAATTATCTTTCGAATCCGACAGTGGTCCTGATGAAGATCAAATTATTTCAAATGCCTTGAAAGATAAAGTTGATGATATAAGCCTACCCAATCACTGATTCTTAATAAATGTATTGAAGAACGTGTCTTTCTAAATTACCTCCAAAGAACCATATTAAAACTTGAAAAATGTATAAGGGAGGAGATAAAAACTGTTTTTGCAATTTTCGTCCTATTTATGAATGTTTTTCCAAAATTATTGAAAATATTTTTTTTATATAAAAAGTATTTGATGAGTAAATCACAATATTATTAGAAATTTTAAATAATTACCTGCATTCAGTAGTACAAAAACATCACTTGCAAATTTTGACCTGACCATTCAACAAAATCTGTCAAAGAAATTAAATATCAATGAGGAGAGTTGGGATAAACATATAATATACCTCACGAACAAGCATTGTATATTATATGTTTGAGTACTTGAATTGAAAGAAAAAAAATTATCAAACTGTCGAGTCTGGCTTAAATTAAGCGGATTATAGTATGGAAAGGGATTTCAAGAACCTTCTGGAACTTGGAAACTCGCGAAAAAGGTTTCCTATGATGATATCGAATGGAGATTATAAATACCCTTGTGACTCTTTATATGCTAAAACAGCAATATTAGACACGTGTGACTCTTTATATGCTAAAACAGCAATATTAGACATAAAACATTCATTATACAATACCTGAATAAAACCCAGCAGTATGTACTGACCCCACTCGTATCACATTAGACAAAGATACCAATATCTAACCCCATTCATTGAAAAGAAGAAATGTTGATTTTTAAAATTCCAATGATCATGTAATGAAATCAATCAAAAATCGAAGTAACAAAACTGAAACATACATTTCTATTTCATTTTACAGTCAGTTCTATTATTATTATCATCAACAATACAAATTAAATAATTTATAACACGTTCTTTGTGTAATAGCTGGCCACCAAATTGTAACCGCTGTACGATAATTGCAATAAAACTGGCCCCCTTTGTATAAATAAAGAGGGGGGTCATTAAAAATTATTAGAGAAGTTTTACATGTATCAATCAACTTCTGCTTTCTCTTTGCTTCTCTATTATGTTATGTTTATATCATCTGACTTTACCTGCTAATCGAAATACTATTGTTATTATTATATCAATACCATAAACTTAATCTTATGTTACAGTTGTACGAAGCCAGATCGAAAAGGAGACTTTTGTCTCCGTAAACGGTTTTTGATGCAGAATCCTATCGTCTCTGGCAGATTGGTTTCTAAACAGTCATTCTCCTACGCAGATGTGGAAATTAGAGCCAAGTTACCATCTGGTGACTGGATCTATCCAGGTACAGTATAGTTGCAAAAATGTTTAGAAGATATGATTCATTGAAATATCTGTGAGGTGTTCTAAAGAGTTGCTCCTTTGTATTTTGATATTATTGCATAATTCCTATATAATCGAACACTTTAGTAGTTATCCAATGGCAACCGTTGACGAAAATAATCATCTTATGTAGGCAATATCTGAAAAGCACTACGATATATCCATGCATAGATAAATAGATAGATACATTTATTCAACCAAGTATATATATAATGTATATTTGTAGCAGGTCCAAGTAAATAAAATAAATATTCATAAGTGGGTTCACACATCACATGAAAATATTGTAAAAAGGTGTAATAATTTTGGTTATTTCAATTATTGATCATCATCTTACGTAGACAATATCTGAAATGTAATACGATATATCCATAGATAGATACTTTTATGTAACCACGTAAATATACGTAAATAAACATTTATAAATGGGTTTGCACTTCAAATGAAACTATTGTAAACAAGTGTTATAATTTGGGTTATTTCAATTGATTTATTTTCCCGCTAGGTACATCATGAATCATTTGCAATATTCTTGAAATAAATTATTTTTATACCTATTGCCAAAGGCTTAGGGAAAGTGCTGACTAATGATTTAAATTTGATGTAATGAAGTGGGTACCTTCGAGCAGATGAATATTAATACGTCCTTCAGTTGGAGTTAAATAAAAAAAAAATCTTCCAGGTCATAACAAATATGGTTTGATATCTGTTGTATAGAATGTGAAAGATAATTATTTTTGAATCATTCTTGTGTTATGTATTCGTTATGCAAATCCAAATTATGAAATTTTTTTATTATATTTTTGACTGAATTCATTCATTTCAATTTTTATTTCTTTAGAAATTTATTTAGAGGACGATAACCAGCAGAAACTTGTCATTGCCTATTCAAGAGGCAACAAAGTCTTGACTGGCTCTGACAATGTGGATATTGGAGGATCTCTGTTATTTGGTGGGCCAGTGTTGGAAAGCAAAGAGCCAAAACGGTCCGAGAAATTGAGTTCTACTAGGAGCACATCAGGAACTTTTAGTGACGACTTTCATACTTATAGACTCAGATGGACAAAAGGTACGTTGGTAAAATCTATTAAAGCATGGTAGATATATCAGCAAATTCTTCACGGGTGTTTTGAGTGACTCAAAGTTAGTTTTATACTTGATAATGAGATAAAACCTGAAACCGGTCGTACAAATAAAACATCTAGTGGAACCCAAACTAACAAATTGAATATTTCAGGTAGATGAAGCTAGATATTCTATTTTGTTTTTTTTTCTATAACTGGCTGCACCCTTACAAGCAACCCACAGAAGTCTACGACAGTTTGAGCGAGCTAAGGAAGACGAAGCTCTAACCGTTAATATTGTCTCAGAAACATCAGACTTTACTCGAAATGTAAGAGGAAAATGTTCATGATCCAATTATTGCAGTTTTCAGCTCCTGGCGAAACGAACATTGTCCGAAAACAAGAGGAAAAACGAACAAAATATCGAGATCTAGTCATTGAAGTCAAACTAAAAAATCATATACCCCTAGGCGAATAATGATCTAGAACGTGTCGGAGCTTTGGAGACAAGGTCTGACTGGGAAATTCCTGACGTACAGAAAAAAATGAAGGTCTTCATTTTTTTCAATCAGATAAACAATATATATTTCAACAAATGATAAGCATAACACTTCGGGTTGATAGAAAGATTCCGAGGATCGAGTGACAGCACCATCTGTGATTATAGGTAATACTGTCTCGGTTTTTCATCTCAAGCGAGATGTATTCATGATAATTCAATTTTTTTCAACCATCTACAATTCTACATTTCTCGGATTCCGTGACACTTGACCCTCCATGATTTCTAAAATTTTTTAGTTGATGTGCCCTCCGCGCCATCTATGAAACAATTGCAAAGTGTTTTATTTCAAAACGTGGTTATACCCTCCAAACGTTTTTTTAAGTTTGTCAAACTGTTTGAAAGTTAACAAGGGGGGACTATTAAACACGGCACTGTATACATTTTGATATGGCGGGATGCTTGAAAGACGCTTCTGTGTAGATCAGGTGTTATGTGCTGATATACCCTGTGATGAATTCGTGGTGGGTTCTAGATAGGTATTTGATATTTCAGCAAATTACGTGACAGGTTCAATATTAACTCTAGTCTGCTAGATACCAAGTTTTCTTCTTTCTGAAATGAAGGTTTTGTTCAGCATGTACATCATCATTATTACCACTGCATGCAGTATTGAAAGACCGTTTATTTGAAGTATCACAAGACCTGCTTGCATTCCAATTTAAAATTTGCCGATTACGTCACCACATCAAAACCAGTGACAAAGGTAACCTCTTTATAGTATATAAATTTGAAAATCATTGTTTGCGAAATATCAAATTTGTTCCATAATTTAGCAGCGCACGTTATACAGATTGATACATATCACCCCCATCATTTCAAACATATATAAAAATTCAATAGTGACGACGATATAAAGGACTTCGAAGTGTATTGCCGGACGACATAAAGATTGTATGGGGTGATTTCCAGATTGATTTTCATTTCCTCGGAAAGCAGTATAGGGTTCTCGGAAAGACTCTACGTTACTGCACATTAACAATTTTAATTCAAATAGCCTGAATCCATTTCGAACCATTACCAAAATTCATGGCATATACTACATCTCTAACCATCAATCTATTTCCTTTTCACTGTCAATGTTCACTCTCTATTATTTCATTGATACAACAGGGTGTATATAGATGATGGAATTTTGAATTGAGTTTCAGAGATATCATCAGCTCTGCCTGACTTCTTCCGGTAGTAATATAAGGCCTAATATGCACTGAAGATGACATAACAGTTGAGCACTTTGCTACGAGTTCAATAAATGAATTTTCAGCGCGACATACAAAGTTTCTTCGTTCAATTACAGTTTACAATATCAGTTTCGTCATTTTGTACATGCTTCGTGCAAAGTTGGGAAACTTATGTCAACTCTAATACCAATATAAATGTAGTGACTAGATGCTGATAATTCTAGGAGGGCTTTTTCCTTTGCTACATACTTTTCACATATGTATACCAATGTTTTTTTTAGATTCAATAGAGTTATACGTAGATGGCAGAAACTATGGAGTGACCAATTCAGAAGCCATCAAATCTTCTGGCTTCATTGGAAAGTTTCCGAAGCAGGTTAGCAGAATTTTAACCCCATAATTATTCGAAGATTATGTATTGCTACGATTTTGTTACATAATAGGCCGAGCACACTACTAAACTGTTTATTTTCTAACTTCACTAAAAACATACAACTACTTTATTGACTAATTAAACACTTACATCTATACAACAATACAACTAGCTAAACATTCCAAACACTTACATACTTCTTCAGAAACTACTTATCACTTCTTCATGAACTTCTTAATCTTCTTAATCAATCCCAGTGATATGTCTCTCGCTTTATATAGTCAAGCCGTGCAACCAGATGATTCGCGATGGTTCCGTTATCCCGAATATTCATTACCGACAGAATTCCACACAAATCATAATCTCTTCTTGGAAATAATTATTGACGATACGCTTGCGAGTCTACTCAGTGGCGCAGCTAGGGGACTTTTATCAATCTCGTAACAGAATCCTATCCTTCATGTAGACTACGACATTAAAAAAAAAATTTGCTACAAGTAATGCTTGTTTTTTCGCAGGTACGACTGGTTCTGGGAGTTGGAGTAGGAGGAATCACTGACTTTCCTGACGGATATAAATCAGGAGTACAGGAAAAACCTTGGGTGAATCGGAACAGAGAACAAGTTAAATTATTTTACACGAGCAGGACTAAATGGTTACCAACCTGGGCAAATGGTGGAAAGCTACAAGTCGATTTTGTAAAAATAACTGCCCTATGAGTATCCATTTTAAAACATTTGATTTTGTATGTAGTGACTGAGACATTGAGGCCTGAATTTTCAATAAAATACCTGAGTTAGTTAATTTTTCCATGTGTTTTTCATCTCCCAGATGTTCAACTCACTGGAAGGTCCCTGCAATACAAAAGCTCAGTCAAGTACCTTGGAGTCATCCTTGACTCCAAGCTAAACTGGAGCGAGCATATTGATCATAAAGTTTAGAAAGCCACAGCTGCTTTCTGGGCATGCAGAAGGGCATTTGGTAGTACGTGGGGTCTCAGCCCCAAGATTCTATATTGGATCTACACAACTCTCATACGCCCAATGATTACGTACTGGGCTATCGTATGGTGGCAAGGTGCAGCATCCGGCAAGTCAAAAACACAATTAGTTAGGGTACAGAGACTTGCCTGTCTTGTGATAGCAAGTGCAATGAGGACGGCATATACCAGGGCGCTGGAGACGCTCATAGGACTGCCCTCCTTGGACTTCCTTATCGGACATGAATCACGCAAAGCTGCAGCTTGTCCTCTTCTTGAAATGCCGGGTGACAGTTCGTTACATGCCATACGATTCAGCAAAAGGCCGCAAGTCATTTCCAAAAGAGAGGACTGGGAGCGGATCGGGGACCGCCTGATTCCCACTTAGGGCTCCAAGATGGGTGAATCAACCGCCTCCGGGGTATACGAGCATAAATGGCTATACTTGCCTGTGTATGAGAATATCTCAACAAAGGCTACCGTGACCCGCAAATCATGATATGCACCGACAGCCAAGCGGCCATCAAGGCTTTTACATCATATAGAGTCACTTTGTTGCTGGTGTCTGAATACATCGATGATCTGCAAAGGCTATCTGCCGCCAATAAAGTAAAGCTACTTTGGGTCCCTGGTCATACCGGAGTACCTGGAAACGAACAGGGTGACTATTTGGACAAACAAGGTGCGAAAAGCCCAACGATTGGTCCAGAACCTATCCATGGAGCGTCTCTAACATGAAGGATATCCTGGAAATAAAATTCCAAGATTAATAGAAAGATGCACAGGGCATCAGGCAATCGAAACTCCGTAACGAAGACCCTTTAACTAGGAGTACCAAGACTCTGCTCACACTGAGCAGAAAGGAAATCAGAATAGTAGCAGGACTACTGACGGGGCACTGCCATCTCAACAAGCACCTCAACATTTTAAGTATCACGGATGATACCGAATGCAGGTGGTGCCTGGAGGATGAGAAGTCAGCTACCCACATCCTCACGGACTGCCTGGCAGAACGGGAAGCACACCTCAGGAGCATCTGAATCCGGAGAGTGTGAGGAAGGTGTCGGTTAGAAGGTCTACATGCTTATGGCTCCGTCCGCCCACATAACTTATTCTATCTATCTCTATCTCACCCCGAAGGTCCGGAGATCTAGCAGGCCATCCTATTGTTCCGCGTCTACCTATCCATCGGCGGGAGTTTCATCCAAATAAACACGCACTGGCCGCCAAGAATGCGGTAGTGCGCCATCTTATTGAAACCATACAGAGTTATCCGGTACATTATGGTTTCTGCCGGAATTATGTTTCGTTGAAGCCACTCCAAATATTTTTCATCATTCAATAATCACCCAATGAAAAATGGACCTAAAATTAAGGTTCCAACTATTCCAGTCCACACGTTTACCTTTTGTGGAAACTGGGTACCTACGTGCCAGACGTGCCTCCATATTATTCAATGTGGATTCTCGGGGGCCCAATATCCCCCAATTGAACAAAAGAAACATAAGTGCATAACTTACTTTGAAAATGTTTTCCATGTAATTTGAACCTATCATATCTACGTATTAGTGATCGAGTGACCAGAAATAGCCAATCAGACAAACATTTTACTGATAAGTGCCCCGGTAAATTATCACTTGTAAAATCACAACGGAGTGTTGGCAACAAGTTTTAAAAAAAATCTGAAGAATTAATTTGTACTTTATCGAACTCTCGTGTGGTATTCGATATATTGTTTTTTGAAGCCCCATTTATAGACCTACTCTCTATACATATAACATTTTTATTTCAACAATTTACTTGAATCACTATAAACAGAATGAAGTTTGAAATTTGAAGTTCTCATCATGAAATATACAATTATGGATGTTTTGTCCTTGGCTGGAGGATTCCGTAACATTGTTTTGTTCTGTTGGATTGATAGCTATTGCTTTCTCTCTGTCCCTAGGTTATCAATTGAAACTGTTTCCAAATTGACAAGTTACTCAAAATAGTATTCTTACATGCATTTTCGTTGATTTTCTTGAAATTTCATCGAATTATTATGTACTAAACCGTTTTTGAATCATTTTTCACTTTTAATATAAACTGATGACAGACGTCAGATCAAAAGTATCAGTTGTTTCATAATAAAAACAAAATACCACAAAAAATTCCCGCGGCAATTTTGAAGGTAGAAAATTCCTACTATAATAATGCTGTGATTGGCCAGAACGTACATCAATGCATTGAATTGATGGTTTCGATTGGTTGCAAGAATTGTCAAAAAATAATCACTATTGAACAATCGAGTCACCATGGTTATGACATAGTTTGACGTTTACTCAATTAAATTTTCAAAATGTCTGTCCCTTCGAGTAGATATGGAAATATTCAAAATAAGTCGATCGATAAAATTATAAGTGACAATTCTATGGAATTTTTTTTTTCTGAATATCCCTCGGCTATTGATAAATTATCAAAATTTGTCTTAACTTTTCTCAAGCGATTTGCTTTAAAGTAAGAGCCCTTCGCCTTCGGCGTCGAGCTGTTACCAAGCAACTCGCTTTCGAAAGCATACGACAAATTATTTCGAAAATATCAATAGCCTAGATATTTTTCGATTTTGTCTTTACATTTCCCATTATAAAGGAAATTATCAAAGACGATCTCAATTTTAGCTGGAGTATTCGAACGTGCGTTCAGCAGCGTACGGCGTACTAGACGGAGGTTTTCAATGGTGCGAAATGAAAAGAAACTGCGGCAAAAAATTGCAGAAATCTTAATACTCTGAACGTCGTACCAGGACTACCTGGTCAAACTACTCCGAGACGAAACTGCTTATATAATCGTAGTTAATTCGTTTTCATTATTCACACACCCTCACAAAGAAAGCAGTTAACAATGAAAATGCAGATCGTGTGAAAATTAAAATTAAAATAAACAACATGCCACTGTTTATAACCTGCCCGACGAGGTCAAGAATCAAGAAAGCAAATTATTGTGATTCCCACTTATCCAACCGATCATCATAATGAAAGATTTTGAAGCCGGATTTTATCGGGGTTTTTGTTTTCTATATCGACGGGTGATATGTTCTACCTAACTTGGCTGTGTTTATTAGTGACGTTAGTGAATGTTTCTTATGGGCAATATGAGATTCCACCGGTGATCTTGGAGGCTTATGTACCAAGTGGATTTCGAGCTTCAATTAAAGGTAAACAATCAATTCCACTGAATAGGATGCATGTATTTACCATATCAAAATATACTCAGTTTGAAGTAAGTAAGCCTCAAATAATCCTGGTTAGCTGACAAATGTTTGATTATATTCATGGTTAGGGAACGGGCAAAGCGGGTACTTAATATGTTGTCCAAAAACTTCATGAGGTTATTTTTTTATTTTGGCGGGCATTTATAGAACAAAAATATAATAAATAACTATGTATGCATAACATATAAAATATAAAATTTACATTAATCAGGTAAGTACATAATGTGAATTTTATAAAAATTAATAGATTGAACACAACATTAAAATTGCATGAATTGCAGTGGAATACACAGTTGTAAAAATTAGTAATTTTTGTGTCTTGTTAAAGTATTCAAGATTGCCATTGTATTATAACTTAAAGAACTTATATTAGTTTCTTTATTAAGGTTAGTAGAGTTATCGCCTCTCATTTTCTCTGCTATACTCGCATGGTGTTGCTCGTACAGTTGGAGCTATGGATGGACTTCGAGTCTGAATGTCCAGTCTATTTAATCAAAGTATTTACATCATCCCTTTTGCAAAGTCTGAACCATCTGTAGCACGTACTGACTGATTGGCTATTTTCTCTTTTTCAGTCGCCAAACCTGACTTTTTTTCCTCCGTTGGCCTCTACTGAGAGATCATGTTTTTTCTGACAGATATTTTTTTACCACTTGCCCAATTTCTGATAAGGATGGCCAGTTGAGAAGAATCTTGGAATATTTATATACTTTCTCTCCTCCATAAACTTTCCGAACAACCTTACAGGACACAAATCCGGGTTAACTATGTTTCTGACAAGCCACTTGGAAGGAACGCAAGATTTATCCCCTCCATGCGTTGTTTTGTCAAATAATGGGTTGTTTTAGAGTCTGTTAGTTTTTCTTCCGCGCGTTATTAATGTATTACTTTAAATATGGAATCAAATAATTTACTCCCTCTCCTCGTCGCCATGCTAATACGATTAAACAAAATATTACTTTTTTTGGAAGCCATCAGGCTTGTTTTCATCACAGTTCTGTATCCTGGCTGTGAACTCTTAATATTTCAATAATACAGCGGGCATTTTTAAATTCTATGTCATTGAAAGGATTAAATTTAATATTATATTTGTCATGGGGCAGAAGGACCTCGGTCCTCAAGATGTTCATCCCCGTTGTTCCATATGATGAAGGTGTCATCCACGTATCAAACCAAAATTTTGGTTTGTGTTCTGCCTCTAGTCTTTTTCCTGAAAGTATGAGTGATATAGGCAGCACTGTAGTAGTTCCATCATAGCGTGTACGGGTAGATCAGTACTTTCGTGGAGAAGGATGTCTTCTTCCAGTTTCCTCTTGATGATACTGATGGATTTTTCTATGGGAAGATTGGTGTGAAGGCTCTCTACGTCAAAGCTAATGAAACAAAATTCAGATCCTACTTGAATATCTTCGATAGTGTCCACGAAATGCTTCGAATTCCTGACGAATGAACTGTTAGTACCCTGCAAGGGTACTGGTAAGAGATATTTCGCTAGATTATGGGTTGGTGAGTTCCGGGGGCAGATGATTGGTCTCAATGGCATGTCTGGTTTATAGAGTTTTGGAAGACCGTAGAAATGACGTGGTTCACTAAAGTGTGGCGTCAGATATGTCCGTTTCTTATCTGGAATGAATGCTTTGTATTTCCTCGTATTTCTATCGTGGAAGTTGGATCCTTCCGTAGGAGTTTGTAGTTTCCTGTGTAGAGTGCAGCTTGTAATTTGTCATTGTACGTCTGGATGTCCATTATAACTGTGGCATTTCCTTTATTCGCAGGGGGAATTTTGATTTGCAGTGTTTTCAGGGCCTTCTATTCTCCAGCACAGATGTTTTCTCGTGGGTTTCACTGCTTCTCCAAAACGTCTATCACTTTCTATCTAAATTTTTCTGCCTGGATAGAGTTCATTCTATTGCTCATTGACTCTACGAGAGCTCACGATGTCAGGATAGGTATCGTTCTTGGTGCGAAGTTCAATCCTTTTTCCTGCAGTGACTCCTCTATTTGTGTCAAGGGTTTTGATGTAATGTTAATTATGGCAGTTTTCATTTCTTTGTCGTTGGTTCATGGTGTCCATTATCCTCTTGCCAGTCGGTTCCATTTCTTCCGATATCTATTCGCTTGGTTTTTGCGAATCCTCATGCAGGTGTTATCAATTTTCGCAAATATGGGTTGGTTGTTCTCTTCCAATATTCTTTGTTCAACAAAACTCGATGGGGCAAGAAAATTTACACTTTCCTCCCTAGTTAACAAATGAGATTTGTTTTCGATAACTTCAATTTCACTTATTGGTGTTTTCACTTGAGAGAATTTTCAGATGACACAGAATTCCTAGTTTTGTTTCTTCGTTTCCAAGTCATTTTCAATTTGCTAACAGCTCATTAATTTTTGATATTTCAGCTTCACCTGACACAGAACTATTCGCGTTCCGTGGAAAATTGAACGAAGAAATAAACCAAATAGAACCGGGTGACTTTAGTGAAGATGTGACGACCCCAGTGGATGGTTATTTCACTTACTACAATCCAAATTTGAAACTCAAGATGTATGATCAGATCCATTATTGGATTTACGTTCAGCACAATAAACTTGGCTACAGAAAAGATTCACAATTATGGAAAGTAACTGGTCAGTATGAGGATGAGTGTGGGCCTCTCCTGGATCCCAAATCCAATTTGTTTGATTTTTGTGTGTCTTCCAGAATTAAGGAATCCACCTGGAACGGAATGCACACCGAGTGTGACAAGTATTAGTGATCGTACGAAGGTATGCAGCAATATAACTGTATTGGAGGATGAATTCGATGGACCTTATGTTAATAGAACCAAATGGATACATGAACAGTATATACCAGGAGCTCCTGTAAGTAATGCCATCATATTCATGAGTCGGTGGGCTGAGTCTGTTTTTCTTCCATACTTTAACTATTCAACCAACTGAGATGAAGTCATGCTTGAAAGTAGTCTGGAAAAGATCGAAGAACTTCCGTATTCAAGTATTTTGAATGTTCTGACAAAATTATGAAATTCAAGATGGGATTCAACTCGGTTTAAAGAGTCTTTGGGTTGGAAAATCATTCATTTTTTATTTCATTTAAAAACGGGAATTCAATGCAAGTTTTGTGATTTATGGTCTGATTCCATATAATATTGTAACCCACCTAGATGGTTTTTGAGATCGAAGATAATGATATCTTTTACAAAATTCAGAAATTTAATTAAATTTTTTAGCAAGTCAACGCTTGGCGTCGGGAGGCGTTGGGACGCTAAAAATTGTTGGCGCGAATCAGGAAATCAAAATAACACAAAATATGTCAACATTAGCAAATTGACGCTTGGCCTCAGGAGGCGTTGGGACGCTGAAAATTGCCTCTGCAAATCAGAAAATCAAAATAACACAAAATATATCAAAATTAGCAAAACGACACTTGGCATCGGGAGGCGTTGGGACGCTAAGAATTGACACAAAATAGGTATATCGAAATTAACAAAATGACACAGCGTCATGAGACGTTGCGACGCTAAGAGTTAACTGCACAAATAAGGGAATCAAAATAACATACTATATATAAAAATTTGCAAAACGACGCTTGGCGTCGGTAGGCGTTGGGACGCTGAAAATTGCCTGCGCGAATAAGATAATTGAAATAACACAAAATATATCAAAATTAGCGAAACGACGCTATGCGTCGGGAGATGTCGGAATGCAGAAAATTGCGCGGATCAAGGAATCAAAATTCAGGCAGACTCTCTTTAGCGTCCCGAAGGGAGGGAGGACAAGCATCGTTATGCTAATTTCGGTATATTTTGTTTTATTTCAATGCCCTGATTCGCTCAGACTATTTTCAGCGTCTTGACGTCTACCGACTACCATTATCGTTTTGCTAATTTCGATATACTTATTTTGTATTATTTTGATTCCCTGATTCGCGCAGAAAATGTCCAGTGTCCCAATGCCTCCCGACGCCAAGCGTGTATTAGTACATCCCGATATATTTTTTGTTATTTTGGTCCCAACACGTCTCGACGCCTCCTGACGCAAAGGGTCTTTTTGCTAACTTTGATATATTCTGTATTATTCTGATTCTCTGATTCGCGCTGACAACTTTCAGCGTCCCAACGCCTTTTGACGCCTCCCGACGCTAAGCGTTGCTTTGCAAATTTCGTTATCTTTTGTGTTAGTCTAATTCCCTTATTTGCGCTGATCATGTTCAAGAAAATTTCAACTTTTTTATTACCGCGTGCAGCAAGAAAATCACTTTTGAGACACAGCAAGCGTTCACCACACTTTCCATTCAGGAAAGTGCACAAATAAAGGCTCAATTCGGACAAAATAATCAATATGGACCCTGAAGATGAAAAAGGGAGCTTCAACAAATGTAATAGGATGCAACGTTCACCCCTCCAACAGGAAAATACGGGCAACATTAAAAAGAAACGAATGGAAACTAACTTGGACGCCACAATCATCGATGATAGCGAGGAAGATTCGAAACCAGAAACCAAAGAAGGACAACAGGACAAAGAAGAAAATGCACAAAAAACATTCGAAGAGAACGAGTACATGGAAGATTTAATTGTTGCAGTCAACACAATGAATACAAGGACATCCAAGGATTTGGACGGCAAAATGACAAAGGCGGCCCAAACCATCATCAGAGGCGCTACACAGGAGATCATGGACAAGCATACGAGAACGGTACGGAAACTCGGCTCTCTTCGAACGGCAAAGTCCAGCTGTGAAGAACCAGAGACACCATGATACAGACAAGAGAGACCTCCCCAATAATACAGCCAGTCACTCCGCGATACCAACTCCCACCTCAACCCCTACCACAAGAAAAATGCTACAAAAACCAGCGACAGGGGCAGAAAATGATAACCAACGCTGGAAAATAGAAAGACATAGGCCACTATGGTCCAAAGACCCACAAATACCGAAGCAGCAGCAACACCTCGGACTACCCCACCCCGGAAATATGAAGTCATAGTAAGATTGCCAGGAAAATAAAGGCGCAGCGAAGACTATGACTGCTATCAAAGAGATGTTGAACAAGGAAAAAGTGACAAGGGCACTCAAAAGCATCAGACAACTAACTCAACATTGGAGTGGTGATACTAGAAGCGAAGGACGAAAGCCAGATCTTAAAAATCCATCAAAATCTGAAGAAGAACCCGACCCTGGAAACGAAACGTATGGGAGGAAATGACCCCATGATAATCCTCATATGACTGGAAGCAGACTTGGGCCGAAAAAATATTACACAAGCTTTAATAAATGAAAATGACGAACTGGTAGAAGAGATAACGGATGAAGAACTGAAAAAGGGAATAAAATTACATTCCAAAAGATCATGCAGGAACTTCAGGAAAGAAAATGTCATCCCGCAATGCACGCCAGCTATATTCAGAGCCGCTATGAAACTGAAGGAAATTAGCATTGAACTGGTAGCAATAAGAGTAGAAGGGTATTTTAGGGTAGCTATGTGCTATCAGTGCAGTCGTTACGGACATGTAGCGAAGTACTGCCGTGAAAAACCGAGATGCTACAGATGTGGAGGAGAACACCAATATATTTTGTGTTATTTTGATTCCTTCATTCGCGCAGACAAATTACCTTCCGACGCCTCTTGACACCAAGCGTCGCTTTGCCAATTTCAAAATCTTTTGTGTTATTTTGATTCACTAATCCGCGCAGACTGTATTCAGCGTCCCGACGCTTACCGACGCCCTGCAACGCTTTGATAATTTTGATATATTTTGTTTCCGCCGCAATGTCTGGTTAGTACTCCGGTAATTATGCGTATCTTAGATCTTAGATAGGTTGAAAATATCAGCCGCCAATGTTTTGCTTAAATACCTCACCATAAATCGTAACCCAAAACTTTTTTGGTCGTATGTATCAGCGGTTAAAAAGATCCACATGCTTCCACAGCAATTTGATGACATATCTGCCTCCGATGACAGATCAATTTGCGAATTATTTTCGACATATATTATGTTAATCAAGTATTTGAGCCTGACTCCACGCCTTCACTCCTTGTTGTCGAAGCACCGAGGGGTAATTTTGATATCAGTGCTATAGCAAAAAAAAACAAATAATCAATGTTTTAGCTGGAATGGATATAAATAAAGGGGTGGGACCAGACGGAATTCCTGTCATATTCTTGAAGTCGTGTGTTTAATCGAACCTCTGTACGTTATTTTCAATAGGTAATTGGCACATGGTGTAATTCCTGAAAAATGAAAACTTGCTAAAGTCATACCCATTTTCAAATCAGGTAACAATAATGATGTCAAAAATTACCCACCCATCCCCCTACTTAATTTGTTAGGTAAAATATTAGAGGCCATAATCACAAATGAACTCTTTTTCTTGACAAAAAATTATATTTCTGTCCATCAGCATAGATTCTTCAAAAAAAGATCAGTCGTTACAAACTTGGCACCTTATGTTCAAGATTCGTACGAACAGATGGAAAGAGGGACACCAGTGTGTGCCGTGTACACCGACTTTTCCAAGGCCTTCGATGAGGTACACCACCCTACCTTCTTGACTAGGCTTGGAAACTTCGGTGTGCAGGGCAACTTGCTTCAGCTACTTTCCTCATACATAAGAAAAAGAAGTCAGTACGTGGCCATTAAAAACTTTGCGTCAAAATCTTACAGCATAACATACGGAGTACCACAGGGCTCCCATCTAGGTCCTCTGCTTTTCAGCATATTCCTCAGTGACGTTGAAAAATGTCTTAAACACTGCAAAATGTCCATGTATGCTGACGACATCAAAATTTTCAAATACATTAATGATGATTCGGATATTGTAAAGTTACAATCTGATATAAATAATTTCACCAATTATTGTGCCACATATCGGCTTTTCTTGAATATAAAAAAATTTAACCAGATTACTTTCACTCGGAATCTGAACCCCACTCCGATTCAACTACAACTGAATGATGTCCCCATCAATGTAGTGTCTGCTTTGAAGCTCAAATTGAACATATTGTGCAAAAATCATTGAGGCCCTAGGTTTCGTTCTAAGAAGTACCACAGAGTTTCAGGACTACCGATCCGTGATTAAAATGTTTAACTCGTTAGTCAGGCCAACACTTGAATACTGTAGCACTATATGGAATCCTGCGTATGATAAATACATTAAACGTATCGAATTTGTTCAGAAAAAGTTCGTCAATGTTCTCAATTACAGGTTTCATCGGTACAGACATTACTTTTCACACCAGAGTAATTTGACTTTTTATAGACTAGAGTATCTCACCATGAGACGTGATTTTATTGACATTTATCTTGTGTTAAAAATTTTCAATGATCTTATAGACTGTCCACATTTAACTGATCGCTTCTATGTAACCCCTATAACACTCGTGTTAAACAAACCTTCCAAATTCCTCACTACACGAATAATTACTCAGGCAATGCACCCATCACAGGTTGTATTTTAACATTTAATTAGCGACTCCTCTATTAATTGAAATATTACGAGCGTCAAAATCCACTAAAAAGAAATTGAAGGAACTTCTCGTATCGATGTATGTTGCTCTCCCCTGATGAATATGATGAATTGATCAAGTTTACATCGTACGGTTTTAATTTTCTCCTTTTTTCTCACCTACTGGATTATTTATTGTCGATATCATTGATAAATTACACGAAGTTACACTTTGCTTGAATGTGTATTTTTATTATAATTTTCTCTTAATTAATTTCTCTTTCTTCTATTTTTTGCACAATTATTATAAATGTATACAGAACTCACAAAATGTTATCACATGATAGTTATTTACCTTTTGTTTTTTATAAGGGTTCTAGATTTAGGCACGCATATGTATTATTTTGTAATATGTGACTCCTTGTCATTGGGCTTGCGCCTGTTAGGGGGCCTCACATAAATGAATAAATAAATAAATAGCTGCGCTGTGTCGGTGCCCTTCGATTTGGTCCCAATGTTTGGTGTTCGGTTTTATTCAACTCATTCATTAGGTTTCCGCATCGGGATTCGATAATTCCAAACACTGGTTCTGGACCTGTGAATGGTAATTCAGATGCACGTCTTGCAAGTTAGTCTGCTTTTTCATTGCCTTCTTTTCTCCTATGTCCACGCACCCACACAAGAGCTACCTTATTGTGTTTTTCCAGTTCGGTAAAGTTGACTTCATGAATGATTTTGGTGTGTCCAGTTTGTAGTTGGGATCTCCAATTATCGGTTCGTACGAGTCTGTATGCACTCATCCTCACCTCTCTCATGATTTTGGGCCACCACAACAGCGAGCCGTATCTGATACTGGGTCTTATGATTGCGATGTATAGCCAGTTCATGACTTTCGGTTTCAGTCCTTATGTTTTTCCAAAAGCTCTTCTGCACATCATGAATGATAATTTGCTTTTGATGATTACATGTTGCAGATGCATGTTTCAGGTTAGTTCCTTTTCCAGAAACAGTCCCAAGTATTTGACACGATCAGCTACTTGTAGTGTTTCGCCAAAGTATTTGGGTAGTTTCCTGTCCCCCAGAATTCTTTTGCATGTGAATGGAATGATTGTGGTTTCGCTAGGGGTTTGCCCTCTGTCCTTCTCTTCTGCACCATTTTTCTACGGTCCTCAGTGCATTTTGCATTAGCTCAGAATTTATTTGGGCATGCTTCCCTTACACGACGTCTACTATGTCGTCCGCAAGACTCCAGCAGTTCTTCAACTACCATATTCCACAGTAGGGGTGATAAAATTCCACCCTGTGCGGTTCCCCTGACAATTAATAGCGGCGCGGAATCTTCGAACATCGTAGTTTAGGCCTTCTGACTTTAGAACATTGAGAGAATCCATCTGCAGGTGGTTTCGTTAACGCTTCTCCTCTTGGACACTGAGCAATGCTTAAGAAGGATGTATTGTCAAAGGCTCCTTCGATGTCTAGAAAAGTGCACAGTGCGAATTCTTTTTTCGTCATAGAGTTAGTTCTTCAACCTTGACACACATTCTCGTACGATTTTCCTGTTAGGTGAGCACGAGGGTGAGCATGTTGGTTAATATGTAAAGGCCGGTGTATTAGAGCTTCCTCCCGTTTTTTATGTTACTTTAACTTATTCTATCAAATCTGTGATCATCTCGCAGAAATGATATCCGTACCTGAGTTGGAGTTTGAGTGAACTCATGGAAATGTGATATTGCAGCCAACGTGAATCAGTAGAAATTGCATGTGGAAGTTTATCATTAACTCTCATATTGAAGTATATAGTAAGATATCATTTTGAAAATTACTTACAGTAATTTCATTTTTGTAAATTTTACGAAGTAATATTGTAGAGAGTTCTCATTTGAAACTGGAAAAAACAGATTCACAGTAAACTTACACCAAACTTGCAAATATTAATTACAAATAATAATAATAATAATTTATTCACTCAAGTTAATTTCATAGTCATATCAGTTTATAACTTAGGTGTAAGAGACATACCTACGAGATACATATAATATATCTAGATATACATATACTAGGTTTCAACAAATTGTAAATAAAATAAAAAGATACATTATAGATATATTTAAAAGTTATAGACATAAAAGATAAAAATAAAAGTGTATGATTGAATACAAATATAAGATCGCATCGCTTAAATTTAGGATAAAATGTTGTATATATGGAATGTAAAATAAGGGTGCATGAAGGTTAACCACAAAAAATAACATAATATCACAATTAGGTGAGGTAATAGCAGTGTACAAAAAATTCTATGAAAACAAATACAAGTGACAATTGATACCTTCAACTCTCAAGAACTGAGCAAATATGAAGAAACGGTAGCCCTTTCAAGGATGTTTTCAAAGATTTTGTGAAACGACGAACTCTGTCGGCTAGATACGATTTAAAGAGTTCATGTGTTCGTACTCCCAGGTCTTCCAAGCTTCCTAGCAGAATAGCGTGATCGACAGTATTGAATGCTTTCCTCAAGTCAAGGAAGATTGCTATGGCTGGTTTTTTTGTTATCTATAGCTTTGTATATTTTCCCAGTTAGTTCTTTTATCGCATCGTCTGTGGATTTTTTTCTCTAAGGCCGTACTGCGCTTCTGAGAATAATTTATACTTATTTAAATAACTGTTGAGCCTCGTTTTTATTATCTTTTCCAAAATTTTGCTGAGGTTTGAAATTGGTGCTATTGGACGATAATTAGTTACTTCAGTATTTTCACCATTTTTGTATATGGGCACAACTGTGGATAATTTAAATGCCCTAGGAAAATACCCTCTTGCAAACGACTTGTTAACTATGGATGTCGACGGCTCGGCTATAGGTATAACATGAGATGACCTTCAGTGTTTTTCAATTGTCAAATCATACTCATCACTTCGTTTGAATCAGTTGCAAAGAGAAATAGTGAATTGATCGAGTTGGTTTTAATTTCTTTAAAGTTTATATCTTTTTTAATATCTTTCGTTAGATTTTTCCCCACATTAGTGAAAAAGGAATTGAATTCCTCTGAAATTTCTTTTGCATCATATGTAATATTCTTGTTTTTGGTTTGAATTGACGATATTTCACTAAATCGTCTGGGAGTTGTAAGTTCGTTAACTATTTTCCACATCTGTTTGGAGTCGGAACTTTCTTTTATCTGTTTCTTGTAATACATTTTTTTGCTTTCTTTAATCAATTTTTCAAAATGTTTTTTGTAAGCGTTATATTCTTTTTTCAATTGTTCGTTCTCAGGATTTTTTTGTAATTTATGGAACATGTAATTTTTTTTATTTGTAGATCGTAGTAATGATCCAGTTATCCATTTTTTCCTTTTGTAATTGTAAATGTAAATGAATATCCATACTTGCTGCAATATGTTGTAATTTTCAATGTTAAGTGGGATACATACCTATATAATAAGATGGTATAATAATATAAGTATAATTCTGCTAGTTGACGAATAATGTTGACTTACTTAAGTGTAGAAATCATTTGAAGATGTTTAAATGATTACGTTTTTCTACAAGGTATGATGATTTATTCCTATTGACAAAGCATTGTACGTGAATGCAGTCCTGAACATAATTAAATACAAATCTTCAATTATGATTCGAATACTCCATTTATTTTCAGGATTACGAGTTCGTAGTTTATAGTTGGAATGGAGATGTCGTACTCGTGAATGATAACCTGTTGACCATCAAACCAGAACTCGCGACCGAAAAAGAAATAGAAGCAGATGTATTGAATCTGGAGAATGGGTAAGTTCGAAATTTCTATTATGAATGATGACGCATTTTTCTTATTATTCTTGAGCTCAAAAGTTCCAGAACTGCTTTGAAGGAAGCAAAAACTAGAATATTTTTTTTTTCAATAACTCAGTTACATGAAAACTAGAAATATTACAACTTACAGCGCTACTTTTGATCTATTACATTTGATTTCACTTTGGGTCACATATTCAGCAATTGTTTCTGCCGAGGCCCTAGGCTATATTTACAAAAATAAATTTTATCAAGTGGCCGCGCATCGGGCACGCCGGCTATATTGTTTCATTTGTTTATGTTTAAATTATCCAATAATTTGACAGTTCACTGTCCGTTCACTAATCGTTAACGCGTATTAAACCAAACAACGTTTTTCTAATGAAGAAAAACGAGACATGATAAGGATTTATTATATTACGAATCGAGATTAAAAAACGGCTCGTGAGCGCTATTTGATGATATATCCAGAAAAACGGCAGCCGCTATAGTTTGCTAATATTGTTAAAAATTTAACTCAGTATACGGAAGATTTGTTAAGCCAAGGGTCAAATATGGAAGACAAATCGATCCAGAAAAGGAAAAAATGATCTTAAACACTGTAAGTTTGAAAACTATCACAAAGTAGAAATTAAAATGATTAATTTTAAATTATTTGTTGGCGCAAATATAATTCTCGAGCTTCAGTTTTCCCAATCGAAGTAGTATCAGTATCACCGCGAATAAAACTTCCAAAATTCATATCATTCAAACACCTGGTGATGATGAGAAACGATTATAATTTTGTTACTAGTTGAGAATTAATGAAAATGATTTCCTAAAAAAAACTATATGGATAAATGAATCAAATTTTTCAATAGATGGACTATTGAATAGACGTAACGAACATTATTGGTCAATAGAAGACCCAAGGCAAGATCAAGAAGTAGGACCTCAGGGACGACAATCATTTAAAGTATAGGTCGGTTGTGGTACAATAAAATTATCGGTCCTTTTTTTATTGAAGAAAATTTAATTTCTGATAGATATGCAGAATTAATGAGGACCAATATATTGGATTTCTTAATGAAAGAATTTTTGGATGTATTATGTCAACTATGGTGGCAACAGGACGGTGCACCACCGCATAATGAGAGACGTATTAAAAATGTATTTGATGAATTGTTTCGTAATGAATGGATTGAAAATCAAAGTCCAATTGAATGTAATGGCAATGGTAAAGCAGGCGCTACACGATGCGTCGAATATTGGCTCCAACGCTGGACCGAACAATTGAGTCACAAAGTTCGACAATTGGTTGGACAAACGTTTCTGCTACACGATGAAACGAATGTTTGAAGCATACACACTTGAAGCAAGTGTGGTACAAACATTTGCCTCTGATATTCATTATGTATTATTTTTCTAATACAATTCAGGAACTTTTGATTGAAGGAATACGAAATAGAAACTCTGCCACTGCTTATGTCGAACGACTGTACGAAACTACGAGTCGTGTAGCAGTGCATCAAATCAACGAATGTATTCCTTTCAACGATCTAGGAATTGGAATTCCTTTGACTTGGGTCAAGAATACCGACAATAGTCCGAACGTGCTCCAACGCGAACGTTGGAAGCTCGATCTTGGTAGCTCGCAGGTTTGAAGGTCGGCCACATGATGGGCTGCACTGTCAGGCATCCAACGTTGGAGGGTGTTCGTAGCATCATGTAGCGCCGGCTTAAGTATGGATGGTGACTGATGCGTTGCGACCTAATTAAATCTATTGTGACCCATCTTCTTCTGCTATTTCAAGGTGTTCTCGTTTACAGCAGCCCCTCAAGCACCAATTCCTTGAGGAATTGACGGGTCTATTCGTGGTATTTCTCCCACAGTCAGCTGGTGTGATCCCAGTATATCCAATCTTTCGTAATGTACAGAATAACACTCCATTAATATATAGTGTGGTGTTTCTGGATGTTCCCTACAGAATCTGCAGGTGCTGTCCTCCTCTAAGCCTAGTTTCCTTAGGTGTTCTTTGAGTCTGCAGTGCCCCGTCAGACATCCCGTGTTGCCGAGGAAATCTTTGGTCTGCCTTAGCCCTGGAAGTCTTTGCCAGTATGTTGCTCTCATTGCTTCTTTAGTTTCATTGAGTTCTTCTTGAAAGTAAGATTTTCCAAGTCCGCAGAATGGTTCTGGCTCGATCAGTGGCGTTGATGCCCCTTTTCGTGCCAGAGTATCTGCTTGTTCATTGCCCTCCACTCCGACGTGTCCCGGTACCCAGAGGATGATCACCTTGTTGTTCCTGCCTAGATCATTAAGTTTGTCTAGGCATTCCCAGATCATCTTTGAGTTGATGTTATATGAGCTCAACGCTTCGATGGCTGTTTGACTATCGGAGCGGATTGCGATTTCTTTATTCCGGTATTTCCTGTCGAGGTTGAATTGAATGCACCTTTCAATGGCATGAAATTCCGCTTGAAAAATACTGGAAAACTGGCCCATGGGTTCGGAGAATTTGGTGTTAGGCCCGAAGACTCCTGTTCCAGTTACGTCGGGAGTTTTGGATCCGTCCGTGTACCATGTTATGGTATTCTTTGCTCCATCCACTCTCGGTATTTAATTCCGTTCGAAAGAATTTCTCGAAATTGAATTTCCTAATTATTTTGTCAGTTGCGAGATCGACAAGGTGTGCAATTTTGGTGGGGGGTTGAGCCCCTTAAGTTGTCTGCTGTCCCTTTGAGTCCGACTTAAGCCAACCTGAGGTTTGCTCCCCAAGCATTTCTCGTCACCATGATACGGAGAGGAGTGAGGTCCAGAATTACCTCTATTGCTGCTGTTGGAGTCGACCTCATTGCTCCTGTTATGCAAAGACATGCCCTTTCTCCAGGATTTTCTTTGTTATGGCGAGTTCGGTTCTGCCGTGCCACACTACTGCTCCGTATTTGATCATAGGTCTTACTATCATGGTGTACATCCATCGTAGTGTTGGTGGGTTTCAGGCCCACGTTTTTCCTGCAATATTCCTGCACATCATCAGTGATGATTTTGCCTTGTTAACGATCTTTTCTACGTGTCTGTTCCAGAGTGGTTTTGAGTCTAGGATAAGCCCTAGATACTTCACCTATTGCTTCTATTCTAAGTCTGCTCCGTTGAGGAGAACAGCCCTTAGGTGCTGAAACTTTGTTCTTCTAGTGAATGGTACCACTGTCGTTTTTGATGAGTTCATTCTCAACCCCACAGAAAGGCACCATCTTCTGGTAGTCTCTAGCTCACTTTCTATGAGATCGCAGAGGGTTCATTCGAATTTGCCTTTGGCCATAATAACTATTTCATCAGCATATCCAAGGCAAGTGTCTCCATTCCCAGTTAGTGTTCCGAGTAGTTCATCCACTACGATGATTGTTTCGTAATGAATGGATTGGAAACCAAAGTCCAATTGAAACATTCTCATAGTAATTTTTTTCTGATCTACAAGATCGTGTTGTTAGGTTTTCCATTCGACGGATAGTCTTCAAGCCACCTTAATTAACTTTATTTTTTGAAATACGGCCTCCATTTTTCATATAAATTTTTAGAAGCTTCTCGTGTCCTGAAACCAATGATGCATGTTTTTTTTTTCGAAAAAATCATTTTAACCTGATAACATCTTACCAAAAATCTATTCTCTGTCACTCTTTAACACATGAGTTCTCATGGAAATGCCAATAATATGAATTTTTCGAATAAGTGCGATACATTATTGATTTTGGGACATTGAAAGCTCTTGAAACCCGTAACATAAAATCAAAGTTGATGATAGCAACTCAATTACATAACGTCGGTTTGAAAATCTGATAGTACATTCTTGTAGAACAGAAAAAGTAGCAATGAGAGTGTGTAACTTGTTTCGTTACGTCTATTTGAATAGTCAATAAAAAAATCAAAATAAAATGGCGTATATTCGCATTTTTTCCAAAAATATTCAGAAAGATTTGGAATTGCAAAATTCCCAAATTGCACAACTTTGCTTCCATTTAACCGACCACGTATCCATGTCCCCACATTTGATTACGGGCCCTGGACCCAGGATCTCATCACGGGCCCTCTACCCAGGATATCAATACGAGCCCTGGACCCAGAATCTCATTACGGGCCCTAGACCCAGGATCTCATTACGATCCTTCGACCCAGGATTCAGGATCTCATTGACGATCCCCCCTTATTTTACAGTCGCGTCATATATCATAATTGCAAGGTTATTTCTTACCCATACTCTGTTTCTAATGTAATTCAACATAAAAATACAACAAAACTTCATTTATGAAATTATTTTTACTCAAAAATGGCCACAACAAATATATTCATTCAACACACTAAGATGAAAATTAAAATAGTTACATAACATTAAGATTATAATCTATGTAAATCATATAGGCACCGTATTTTTTAGTTTGTAGTGAATTATAATAAAAAAATAAATAATAGGCTCCTCTGCAGGCAACGGCGCTGGACCCAAGGGTATACCCAGCCCTTTCATTGTGGGGGCTATGCTCATATCTCTCTAGTTTCCAAAATTCCAATGATGAGGCTCGAATTTGGGACACCCTGTACATTGTATCACTTTTCTTCCCAGTTCATTTTGTAACATTTCGCAGATAGTTCCATACCTTGGCTTTCGAGTACTCTATTTCAACATATATTCATATTTTTTCACCTGTACCTTGAAATAAAACGAAGCCGATGATCTAATGTAGTTGATGGGCACATATTTGTAGACAATAAACCCCTTATTCATGTTATAGTTGTACGAAGCCCGACCCGAAAAGCGAGTTTTGTTTCCATAAGAAGTTTTTGATACAGAATCCCGTCGTCTCCGGCAGATTGGTTTCTCAACGGTCATTCTCCTATGCAGATGTGGAAGTTAGGGCAAAGTTACCATCCGGTGACTGGATGTATCCAGGTACAGTATTTGTTCAAACAAGTCTGCATGATAGGATTCATTGAACACATGTACTACGATGAGTCGATATGTAAATGGGAACTACTGTAAATTTGTATACGGGAGTGTTCCAAGGAGCTTGTTTCAGTTGAAAGATTCTCAGTTGTTGTCTACAACTTCCAGTTAAACCAGAAGTGGACTCCAACTTTGTTCTTTCAAATGGATCACCACGTTTTTCATTGTATTTTTAAAATCTACTATACAATTCATTATTTCATTCGAAACAGCATATGACTGAAGTGCTCCAGTATTGAGTTATTTAAATTTTTTTTCTTCAACCGTCCAATAAAAAAATAAACGGTGTGCTCGGAATGTCGAAAATGTGTAATTAATTTTTTTTTCAAATGGCAACCCCACTTCTCCTCGACGCTAGTGGATTCTACTCTAAAAAAAGAGGAATATATCTAAATTGAACGATTTTTATACAAACTTGAAAAAACTAAAATTTGTAGTTAATGGGAAGAGAGAAATGACAGTCATGGCTCAGAGCGTATACAGAAAAGTACTTGAAGATGCAGAAATAAATGTGGAAATAACTGTGATGAGCATTCATCGGATTCTAAAAAAATATAAGTACCTTCTATAATAATTCTCATAACTTCGGAATTTAAGGGCAGGTGACGATCAATCAAAGAAGAAATTCTTTTTTTAAAGTCAAATTAATTAAGATTCAGAATGTCGATTTTTTTACAAAAATTTATTTGGAAGGATAAGACAAAATTTATGAAAAATGAAATGTTTAACCGCCATAACTCACATTACTGAAATGATATTAATCCACATGTATTTCGAGAGGGACAGTTTCAAGGTTACTGGAATTGCGGAGTTTCAATACTTATTGTTGGTTAATACATTTTCCTCTCGAATATTTCAAAACTAACCTGTTAATTTTTGTATGATGCGGCCGTAGTGCTCTATACTTGCGGTATATCTCAATATAATCAGAATTTGAAACGGCAAACGTTCTTGAGCAATTGGTCTTCGTATCAGGTATTTCAACAATCAATAATAGATCCAACATCTTCAATGGCATCAATAGTTAAGAACTAATTCTTCATGACAACAAGCACCGCTGATACCCAAAATTAGGATAACCCACAAATGAAAAATTTTGGAATTACGTTACTAATATAACAAATTATGATTATATCTGTACCTTATAAAGTAAATTTGTTTCGATATCAGCATCTTGAATTAATTTATTGATATCATCCCTTGATAAAACTTCAGATTTCTTTCCTCGGTATCCGACGCTTTTGTTCTTACATTCAATGTACTTTTCAACATTGAGTAGACACTCCATAACGTAGGAGGTTTTATCATTTTTGATTTTTCCTCAAAATAAAATGTAAGCACATTTTCTGAAACGTTTTTTACATGTTTCTTGTCGCAACATTCACGAAATTGGTCATATGCTTCCTCATATACTGATTTGGATTTGGCGGTAACATATTAGCATTTGTTTCTCAGATAAATCTGATGGGGTTTCACTACCACTATTATAATTCATCTTTTTGAAAACAGCTTTAAATTGAAGCAACTACGAGCAAACAAAGTCAAACACGCGGCATGCCAACAATCCGTTTTTATAGTAGTAACGACATAGAAAGACCACTGCATGCTGTGAAATTGTATTGGAAGTATTGATAACATTAAAGATAACATGTAACAAGACAAAAAATTTAAATACGATTTTACTGAAAACATTGAATAATATTTTCAAGACAACAGTCGTTTAAGAGCGATAACTTAACGGGATAAAAAACCAAGTCAAGACATATTGGAAGTACTATACTTTGGCATCACAAAAACAAACAAGATCTTGATCAATTAGTATGTTATGATCTTAAAAAAGTAAAAGATTGGTGTGATTCAAATTTATTATCATTCATCATAAGGAAATCTAACATGATATCTTTCAGATGTCATCTTGAAGATATTCCGTTAGACAATAACATCATTGGAAATAAAATGACTTTGAAATATCTTGAGTTTATCTGGATAATTCGTAGAAATTTGAGGAGCATCTTAAAATATTGTGTAAAAAACTCTCTCCCGGATGCTACGCATTGGGAGTTGTCTCGAATTAATTGGGATTTTCAGTTTCTAAACCAGTTCATCATTCCGTTATTGTATCTCATCTACGATATGGTATTGCATTTTGGGGAGTTTGCTGTAGTCATCATTTACTGACTGTCCTAATTCTACATAAACGTGCTCTGCGATATTTATGCAAAGTAAGATATCGGGATTCATGCCGACCTCTCTATCTTATATATAAAATTCTTACGGTTATAGCAATTTTCATACTTGAAACTGTTTGATACACAAACAAAAATCAAAGTTCACTATTGGCAATTCTCCTGATCATAATACCAGACAGAGTAATGATTTTAAAGTTCCAATTCCTAAAAGTACACTCATCAAAAAATCATTAGTTTATAATGGATGTAAGATGTTCAATCACCTTCCAATAAATATCAAAAGTATCACATGACTTTATCGTTTCAGAAAAGACGTGAAAACTTTATCATAAGAAACAGCTTATTGTAGTCTACAAGAGTTTTATGATAATATCTAAAAATCAAAATTTTTATATTATGAATCGAGCATAGTGAGGGTTAATTTTTTTTGGTTCCTTTGCTTTTAATCGTTTTTACGCCATCCACAATTTGATTAACATTTTTTCTGCTTTCATCTGTTCATAAATTAGAAATCACAGGCTGGGCTTGCAGAGAGAGGCGGAGATGAAGAAGTCATTGGTGTGATGATGGATGGGCATGTGTGTTTTGTTTCACTCCCCCATTCGCTAAGGACTAAATGGTGGTACTTTAGGTTCTTCCGGGTTGTTTTTCCTGCAGTTGAAATAGCAAATGCGCCATAAAATTTCGCCCCGGAACGCATATAGTGGTAGTCTTCCTTTATCTGGGATGATATGCAGATAGTGGGGAGTATCACCATTATACTTTATCATAATTAATTGAATTCAATTTCAATATTAATCCCAAACCAAAAAGCTTTGTCTATAAGTTTTTATAACTTCCGACAATAAAGTATAATTTGACTTTGATAATGTGAATTCACATTCATAGTTGTACAAAAAAATTTGTTATTATTTCGTGGATAAAATTCGTGTTTTCAAGGCATATTCGAGAGAAATTTTGGCCTTGGCCTGCGGTCTCTGCCAAAAATTAACACTCTCATGTGCCATTAAAAAAAACAATCATTTTACGCACTTAATACAAAATAACTATTTTTGTGGAGGGCTGCTACTGAAACTCGGAAAACATATCGACCAAGCTCATTATGGTATTCTCTGAACTGAATGGCTACTTTTTTGGGGCTCACCATTGGGATCTCGTTAACTGTGAGAGTTATAACTCTCTATAGAGAGTTGGTTGGAGAAATGAAGTTACGTGTTTCGAAGATCAGTTGAACGGTACTAAAATCTAAAATATATCATTGTGTACCCGAGGTATTTGAGAGAAGAGAAAAAACAAACAAAAAGTGCATTTTCGTTTTTTTTTGGTCCAAATAACGCACATTTTTGAAAATAGCAGAAAACTGAACTGAGGTTGTTGGAAATAGTTCTTTGTTTAATATTATTATCACTTTTGTTATTACCTCAGTCTGATACCCTGTGTATCGAAACAAAAACGAATGATAGTGTGTCGTCAATTCCTAAAACATAGTGTTTGAGTATTTCCAACTCAATACTCCCTTTGTGAAGACCGTGATAGGATATAAAGAGGCGTTGGAGGTATTATAAAGAAAGAGAGAAGTTTCGAAGAATATTCAATAAAAACATGGCAATGCAGAGAACAAGTGTGAGCTTCCTTGAGTAATTGAATGACAGGAGTGATAGATATTTTTCAGTGGATGAACTCATAAAAGAGAATCTGTTATTATCAAAGAAGAATTAACGAGAGACCACGTCGTGAAACTTACAAATCCCTTGACCTCTAGTCTCAAGAAAGGATCAAAAATGACACATAACGATAAATTCAACAACTGTTTTGAACACTGCAAAATGCTATTGAGTAACGACCTAATCCTCACCTACCCAGACTTTGAGAAATAATTTAACCTCACATCAGATACAAGCAGTGAGGCTATCCTTTCCAAGGACCCATAGGCTCAGATGAAGCCTGTAGCTTATGCTTTCAGAATGCTAAATAACAGCGAACAAAACTACTCTACTATGTATGGAATACAAATTATTTTCGAGCATATCTATATGGAAGAAAATTCAACATCATCGCAGAAAAAAAAATTAAAATGGGTTATGTCCCTCAAAGACCCAAACTCCCGGTTAGTGAGATAGAGATTCAAATTCGAAGAGTTTGAATGCGGAGTGATTCATAAAAAAAACTTAACACCAACGCTGAAGCACTATCAAGAGTAGAAATCCATGCAGATGACATTACTCCTGAAAACGATATGAATTACATGGGTAATGGCCCTCGGCTAACGCCCTCGGACCATTATCCACGCCACAGGCCATAAACGCCTACTTTACGCCCGTGATACATAAATAACTATTATTTTATAATGTTTATTTCAATTTTGTCACCTATACTCAATTTCCACTCCGGATCATACAACTATTATCCCTCCAGAACTTTTTCTGGTTGTAATTGATGAATATTACCAATATGTACATGACCCATGTCAATTAGTACACGACAGCTACTAGCTACTAACTACTAGCAAAAATCCACAATTACTCTAGGAACTCCAGACGACTCATTGTACCATCCGAATCCTAAAGACAAATTCAAAGTCAATAAGCTGTGTTCGACAACCTACATCCAGAAAAAGAAAGCTGACCAAACTAGTAGAGCAGTCCAAGTCATCCAAGCGAAGAACTTCCAAAAACAGTTTTTTCTGGTATGAGGATAGAGTTAGTTACATGGGCTCTCAGCCCTTATATCTTCCTTTATCGCCGACACCAGTGTCCGGTGCGAGGTTTCCTTCAGAATGTCAGCAGCACCATAATTAGTTCTAGTTATACTTTCCTATTGTGTTGATTGACTAAATATCTATATTTCATAATTAAAGTTGTTTTTTATAACTATTAGATTTCCTCGAAACGTAATTCGCAAAATGTCTATTCCACTAATATTTCAGTTTTGACCTAAACTAATGTGATTCAGGTTATGAAAGCTATTTCCAGATAAAACAAGAATTCATAATGTTTCTTAGTAACGGTTGGTGAATGAAATGGTATTTTTGTTTGATTTTTTATCTGGCCTAAAATTGATATATGGGACCTCGGTGATTGTTTAGTTGTCAGACATGCAAAAACTAACCTCCACTAGAGATTTGTAGATATTTCAATCACACATTCTTTCCCATATGTAGCCAATTTCATGGCTAACTTATATAGTTATTTACCACCAGTCGGGATTCCCAAATATAATGTATTTAATTTTTTTTTTCCTAGAAATTTATTTAGAGGACGATGACCAACAGAGAATCGTCATAGCCTACGCAAGAGGCAACAAGGTCTTGATTGATTCTGACAATGTGGATATTGGAGGATCTTTGTTATATGGAGGGCCAGTATTGGAACACAGGGAACCAACACGATTCGAGAAATTGAGTTCTATAAGGAGTACATCTGGAACTTTCAGTGAGGACTTTCATACCTATAGAGTCAAATGGGCCAAAGGTATGTTTGTACAATCTTCACAAACCTTACAAAAACTATGGTAGGTATATCAACAAAATCTGCACTAGTATTTTAGGGATTCCCACTCGAGATATTTCAGGAAGGGAGAGCTTCAAATATTGTTAATTTCTTTACAATAAATTGAAATACATTTTATCTGCATCACAATCGGAATAATCAAGAACTGTAGTTCTGAGAAATCAGTCCTCGAATTAACGAAGTCAGTCCCCAACTGCTTCGATAATGAACTACATTGTTTAACCATATTCTTAGACTGGGCCAAAGTATTCGATACTATAAATCGCGGTATTCCATTCCAGCGATAAGAAAACTTGAAAATAATGTCTCAATATCTTTGGTACGCTGACGAATTACATGTTCTCAGGGTCCTACATTTTTAGATTCGGATGAAAAATTCGAGGTTAAGTATTTCCTAAATACTCTAGGTAGACCCAGCGAGCTATCCTAATGTTAAGTATTTTCCATCACTCTTCAGCATTACCTAACAGATGGTGAAACGCAAATTGCAGTTGGGAATTCCTAAATCTGACTCAAGCATTTCCTAACTTTAGGAATTGGTGATATTGGCTGAAGTGATCCTTTACTAATATCCGTATTGGGTACAACTCTCTGTATTGGGTCCAGCTCTCTGTATTGGGCCCAGCTCTCTCACTTTATATCAATAGCATGTTCAATTCAGAAGGTATAAATGGAGAACTCATCTCCGCTAAACTGACGCATATCAAAATCGCTAATTATTACCATTGGCATTGCTATATTCGACTTTCCAAGTTGACAAATTGCCACACGAAGCGTTGCGCATGGATTTTTATTCACCAGTGCATCCACCAGTCTACGAAATTCGCTCTTATATTCCTATAAACGTTATTTTGCTATTGCTTGGTAATAGCAAAATAACGGAAATGGTGAATAACGGTGACGTTATTTTTAACGGAAGTGATACAGCATAGGGCTGAATGTCATTCCTTTCGAAATTAAAAATTTTCACAAATCACCAGGATGGCTCTTAACAAGGTAAATCGACAGGGGGTGCATCCTGTGATCTATTCAAATATGTTTATACCAACCACGAAAAACATAGATATGTTGGAGCGCTCTTCTTCGATCAACCAAAAGCATTTGATACTATGAATCACACTACATTTGAAAAGAAATAATATAATCTGGGATTAACCTTCTATCCTGGCTTGTGTCATATCTTGAAAATAGACAGAAATATGTCAAACTCGACAATGAGTCCTCACACTATTATGATACTAACCTAGGAGTTCCCTAGGGTTCAATATTGGGACTTTTGATCTTTTTGTTAATTATCAATGATATGCCAGTATACATAAGCACACTGTGCACTGTTATATTTGTTCTTTTACCGTGAATGCGGAAAACTATGATACATTGGAAGAAAAACTGAATTCAATATCGCAAGAATTCACAAACTGGTGTTCCAAAAAATTTATTGTCAATACCAATAAAACTGTTATCATTCAGTTCTACTAAAGGCTGAAAAATACTCCCCCAATGCATACCTACATTAATTCTGACATGAATTTGGTCACTACATATTGATCATGTATGTGAAAAATTAACAGTGGCTACTATGCACTGCTTCAACTGAAAAATGTTCTCAGTTTACAATAGTTGTTGAATGTATATTCAACCACTACAAATGCAAATCGAATTTTCTCAGAAAATAATATGAGACTAATTTCCAACTTAATTAACTGAAACCTGCAAGCCACACTTCTACCAAAATGACATCATGACTATCTATCCATGTATTCTTATACCTATCACATGTGAAAAAAAAATGTTTGAATTCTTGAAACACTCCGATAATCATGATGATACTAGAAAAGCCAATATTACTGCAGATTCCAAATCACACATCCAAGCTATATAAAAAAAAACAACATATATGAGCATTGAACTCTATAATCAGGTATATAAATTTTTTTAATGATTTCCTAGCATTCAAAAAAAAACTGAAGATATTTCTCATTGAAGGAAGTTTTTATAGTAGATATAGAGGATTATTCCTTGATACGAAATGACAGTGATTTCACTACGTTGAATAATCTTATCAAGTTTTTTGGGATTTGAATGTTCCCAGTGATATTTAATACAAATTTCATTTCATGACGTGGGTATCACTATTGTGACCTTAAAGAATAATAATTTATCTATCTATTTATCTATATGGTATGTTCGAAACATTCTTGACAATATTGCATGGTTTTTGGTCCAATATCCTTTTGTGCCACTTACATCAGCTGTGGCACTCAAAAATTTTTAATATGGTGTGGATTTTCATGTATTTATAAAAGTGCAGATATCTCGAAATCAGAATATTCTTATAAAATAGGTTATAATTTTGATAGTGTAATAATTTACTGTCACTGTCAACGGTTAGTGATAATCATTGAGTTCTATCTCAAACTATATTCAATTCTTCTAATCAATTTGAACATTTCGGCCATATTCCATTCATGAGATTGGAAACTCATTTGCGCTCTAATACCGATACCAAATAGGTTTCTAGATGCTGGGTGTTTATGATAATATTATTTTCCTTTGCCACTACTTTTAACATTTTTCAGATTCCATAGAGTTATACGTAGATGGCAAAAACTATGGACTAATAAATTCAGAATCCATCAAATCTTCTGGCTTTTTTGGGAGTTCGCCAAAGCAGGTGAGCAGAATTTGTACGCCATGAAATCTTAGAATCACCATCCCATCAGATAGTGGGCGACATCACCAATAGTTTGGCTACAAGTAATCTATTTCCACAGGTACGACTGGTTCTGGGCGTTGGAGTGGGAGGAATCACTGATTTTCCTGACGGATATAAGTCGGGAAAAAACGAAAAACCTTGGATAAACCTGAAAAGAGAACAAGTCAAAACATTCTACAAAGGCAAAGAAAAATGGCTGCCAACCTGGGCAAATAGTGGCAAGCTACAAGTCGATTATGTAAAAGTAACTTCACTCTGAGCATCCATTTTGAGACATTTCATTGTTTATGTATGACTGACTTGTTGGGATCTGAGTTTTCAATAAAATACTGGAGTCGATATGTTTTTTATTCTGGATCGAACAAGTTGTAATAATGATAGACATGTGAACATATGCAGACTAACATAATGCCTATATACCAGGTGTCCCAGTATACCTGTTGCAATGGATTCATTATCTCAGCCATTTCAAAAGATAAAAATTTGAAAATTTTATACAAATACAGATACATTTCCACAGATTATTTTATAATCATTCACAAGAGTGGCAGAATAGTTTTGCCTGAGAAATACGTCAAAAACTTCTGAAACATCAAAATTTTTACATGTAAGTTTAAAAAGGTATGAAACATTCTAACACAATGACAAACAATTTAAAATATGTGACATTTTACATTGTTATTTAAACTAGAGATAATTTTTCAATAAATTATGTATCAATGTATAGATGTATAGCATGATTTTGTAGATATAAAATTGGATTCATAAATTTCTGCAGGCCCGAAAATATTCATCAGTAATGTAGGGCTCCAAGTTACATAGAAATTCTCTAACAGATTTCAGAAATCTGTTGGCAACTCTAATATCTTCTATATCTTGTGGGAAGTTGTTATAAAATTTCATTGCGCTATAGACAGTGCTACGTTCATATATGGATGTTGCATGAAATGGATATTCGAAGTCTTTTCTTTGCCATGTCCCGTAAATATGTGATTTGTGACGTATGTCATGTGTGTCCAAGACTCCGTTCAAAGAGCAGTAGGTCGCCTTGAAAACTATGGGCACCTTAATTACCGACATGGCGGACGAGTGAGAAAAACTACTGGTAGACAAGACAACTTCATTTCGATATCCGCAAGAAGATGTACCATAACTGCCAGGCAGTTGAATAATTCTTTGAGAGCTGCTACTGTCGTGAATGTGAACTGAACAAATCGGATACACGAGAATAATTTACGTGCTAGAAGACGGGAAGCCTGTTGTTTGTTGATAGAGCGACACAGAGTTGCAAGACGACGATGGGCAGGAAATCATTCAAACTGGGGAAAGCAGAGTGGGGTAAATGTATGTTCACGGATGAAAGCAAGTTTAATTTGTACAGGTCAGATGAAAGAATATTGGTGTGGAGAGGTAGGAATGAAAGGTTTATTGAAGAGAATATGGAAGCGATGGTAGCATTTGGGGGTGGAAGTGTGACTGTCTGGGGTGGGATCATGTTCAATGGAAAAACTGATTTTTCATATTGATAGGTAAAAGTATGAATGCTGAACGGTACAGAGATAGGTGTAAGAGGGATATTGTGGTTCCTCATGCTCAAAATATCGGTCCCAATTGACAACGCTCAACCCCATCGTACCGGAATCGTAATTGACGCTGAGGGAGCACAATATTAATAGAATTTATTGGCCCGCGGTGTCTCCAGACATGAAACCCATCAAACATGTTTGGAGCAGAATGAAACTGAGGCTTAAAGGAAGAGAAGGTGAGTTTTTGAATTTTGAGGAACTAATGAGGTTTGTTTCAATATTAATGAATGGTGACATCTAATCCTCTTGAATCCCAATGAAAATTTATCAACCAAAAAAATATTCAGAAAATAAGTGAGAATATGTATATTTCTTGAGAGTCAAAGGGATTGGATGTTTTTTGTGAAATTTACAGCTGTTATAACACCCTGTAGGTTTGTCAGAATATCGATGTAATAAACACCAATCAAAAAAGTTTCCAGAATTAATGAAGTATGTTCAAATCGATTCAGAAATGAAAGAGCTGAAATTGTAATTGGTAAGGTGTAACATGTCACGTTTTCTTAAAACATCGGTATTTCTGATTCCAGTGCACCTATTCCATTTTTTTCCTCAGAATATCATGAAAATGCATGAGATTTCATGTTCGAATAGTTGGGAAGGGAAAAAAATGTTTGGCGTAAACGGGGGTTGAATGATTTTTAGTCAAATTTGCACAAACTAATATATCACCCTGTAACTTTTTCGAGGATGACAACAGACAAGGTTGACTCAAACAGTCAAAAGCCAATCGAACGGACTCTCATTATCTGCAAAGAACATCAAATCGGTTTAGGCAATCAAAAGTAACAACTCCTCAAGTTCGAACAAAATTTCTAGGTGTCTCGTTTCTATTTTTGAGCACTGTAGTTCATAATGCAAACCAGAATCTGAATATAGAATCAAATCTCACAGGGACAGAAAAAATATACATACATTCATAGGGTTTTTGATTTCATTTATGTTTTTTTTTTTCATTAAACCATACATCTGATAAACATAACAGAAGAATTCCAACAACAAACACTCTGTGTTTGCAACATACCTAGTTGGTTTTATGCAAATTTTGTAGATGAAACATCGAGACTATCGACTATGCGTCAGAAATAGCATAGAAATCACTCTTATAAGAAATCGGAAAATACCTGGTTAAGAAAAATGTCCGAAAACCATCTCGAGTCTTTTTTGTTTTGTTTTAATTATCAACCGGCTACACTCTCGCCTGCAACCCTCAGAAATCTTCAAGAGACTTGTGGGAGCTAGGGAAGATGCGTCCCTTACCATTTAACGTGTGATGCCATCTGATAAGTGATCAAATGATGGAATTAACGGTCACAAACATACTAATGAGAGAATCAAACCAAAAAGATATGAGCATAGAATGAAGGCTTCTACGACCACAATCAAGAAGTACGGTTTCCGGGATTTGGGGCCGTGGTCGGTTCATCTCCGTGGAGGCGGTTTCTACGGACGTTTCGCTCACAACTGCAGTGAGCATCTTCAGTGTGGATTTGGTCTTCTCGAAGAGCGACGTAATACTGATATGGCGGTTGAAGGGTCCTCCCAATTAATAGCCACAGCCTGTTTTATTACTTGGTTTTGAATAATTTTCATTTGTTTTGCTTGGGGTATATGACCTGACCGGATGGGATGTTGCCATTGTCTACCTGCATGATTACCCTATCTTACGTGCTCGACTGTGGTGTGTTGAAGTAGTTGTATAACAGTGGGGTTATTTATTGGTTTTATTTTCGTATTTTTCAGCGCTGGGTTGATTTCCAGGGATTTCACTTTTCTATTGAGATTATTTTTGTGTTTATGTATCTCTATTACTTCTCTATTGGGCATCGTAGTGTCTGGTTGTCGAGAGTACTTCTGTATTCTGGAACTGGCTACCATCGACAGGGAAAAATTTGTAGCTACACTTTTCTTCGACTTATCCTATTGATCCTATTGACTCTATAAATGTTGATATACTTGCTGATAAATTATATGCAGTGGGTGAAATGGGTTGATACGGACTCAGATCTATCCAATGCGGACGTTGGTGTTCCACAGGGCTCAGTTTTGGGACCTTTACTCTTTTTGATTTATATCAATGACCTACCACAACATACAGGCACAACCTCATTATCTCTTATTGCTGATGATACCTCCATTTCTGCAAGACAAACTCAATACAATAGGTAGGAACTTCTCAGTATGGTATCACTCTAATAGACTAATCCAGAATGCAGATAAAACGGTGCTGGTTCAATTTTTTCGAAAATAACACATTGAACAACCAATACATATTAAAATCAATGATGTGGCAATACATCCATCAGAAACTACGAATTTTAAAACATCACTCGCGCTTTTACAGCTCAGAAGCGAATAATACGTATGTTATATGGTCTTCATCCCACAGATTCTAGTAGACCTGTTTTCAAAGAAAAAAACGTTTTACCATTACCATCTATTTACATATACAGCTGTTTGCTTTATGTAAAAAAGCGCAAGTCTGAGTTTGAAACCAACTCCAAGTGCCACAACTATCCAACAAGAAATGGAAAACTACAACAACATCCACAACGCTGTTTCAAAAGTTACCCACTGTAATTGGTTCAAAGTTATTCAATTGCCTACCTCCAGATATAAAGAGTATAAGTTTACTTTCTACCTTCAAAAGAAAGGTCAAGGAATATCTTTTGGAGGGATGATTTTATTCCACCGACAAATATTTTGAGTATTCATATACTCCCTGGTAGATCAACCGTCTTTCATGTATTGTGTATAAATTAGTAATGTATTGTGTACTTATACATTTATGTGTTTTATGTTCATATTGACGATTCCTATGTCATTGTGAAATGATCATTTCAAAGGAATAAATATTTATTATATATTATATTTATTATTCATGGGTACCTTCTCTGTAGGCGTGCAATGCAACGGCAGACTTTTCCATCTGGGCCAGCTTTCATTGTAGTGGCAAACCTGTATATGGAGCCGTTTGAACAAAAAGAATTGGATTCGGCGACAAATCGACCATCTACATGGTTTCGCTACGTATATGACACGTTTGTTGTGTGGCCACATGGAAAGTTGACGCTAGAAGGGTTTATAACCACCTTAACAGCCAACACATTGAAATTCAGCTCACTGTGGAGAAGGAAATAGATAGACAACTGCCTTTTCTGGATGTCTTGGTCATCAAAAATCCAGGTGAAACTTTGGGCCACAAAGTCCACAGAAAACCCACACATACAGACAAATATCTATACAAGGACTCTAACCACCACCCAGGGCAGAAACGTTCAGTTTTAAAAACTCTTGACACCATAGCGCAACGCATCTGTGAGCCGGTTAATATAAAATCAGAGCTACGGCATCTGAATGATGCATTGCAATCCAGTGGTTACACTCATCACGGAATTGCTATGGCTAGTAAGCCAAGGTTGCATCGAAATGACGGCAACAGCACAAAGTAGAGCTTTCCTATCCCATATTGAGAGAGTCAACGACCAGATTGAAAAATTACTGGCAAAATACGACGTCAAAGCCATTTACAAACCGACTGGACAGATTTGTACTTTGCTCCAGTCAGCTAAAGACCCACAAGACCACCTCGCCACTTCCGCTGTATACCGACTACCGTGCTCGTGTGGGTCTATATATCGACATCACCTTCCGCAGCGTACAAACCAGGCTCTCTGAACAACACAGGTCACAGACAATGTAGGCTGGCCCAGACGGAAATGTCTGTCGTTGCATTGCACGCCTACGGAGAGTGTACACATGATATCCAGTTCCAGAATACGGAAGTACCCTCGACCACGAGGCTTGCCTCAATAGAGACGCAAAAGAGATACACAAACACAAAAATAATATCAACAGAAAACAGAAATCCCTGAAGATCAACAAAACCTGGTACTCAGCCTTGAAAAACACAAAAATTAAACCATCTAAGAATATCTTACCATTAAACAACCACTTCAACATACTCTTACCTCCATTTATGCAAGCTATGGAAGGAGCTAAATTGGAATAACAAAAAGATGTTGGACGTGAAAATGTCTGGTTAGTTCAGGGGTAGATTGGGCGTTGAATGACACAACCAAGTCAGGTGAAGCTGATGATATTATTCCTTCAACAGTCGTTACGTAGAAAGACCCCCCAATAAATGTTGACAAAGAGCTTGTGGAGAAAAAAGTAAATAATTATGTTTCTATGAGGAGAGAGTTTCTAAATACAGAACAGCAATATCTGTTGGACAATACTTGCAGAAGTAGTTGATTAGTTAGGCGCTCAAGCTTAGCTACGACACAATATACTTTCATCTGCCCGAATATACATAAATATACATAAGAGTTCACAACTTTATATTAACCAAGGTAAGCATTAACCTATTCAAATTCATATATAATTCTCAGGCTTGATTTATTTTCCAGCACCAAAAATTAAGCTGGGATATGATATGAAGAGTTAGCTGTAAGCGCTACTTGTTATCAAGTCTGCTACTAGCAAGTGAAATAAGTGAGCAATGAATAGTAGAAAGCAGTGTAGCAATGAATGCGAATTATCTAAGATTGCAAATAAGCAAGTAATTGAAAGGAGCTCGCCTGAACTGTAGTTATAGATGTCTTCTGGTATACTCGTATATGGCAAGACTCCGCATCACCTATAGAGCCCTCAATATAATACAGCGGATAAGCGAGTAAGCATCCAGCATTAACCTTCGACCTTAATCAGGTGCAGCTTTGTCATGATATGGTCCAGCGTTATACCAGGGAACCGATAATAAAAAGAAGGCCTAAAATAGGGATTTAGTAATACGAGCAAATTCTACAATCAACTCTGGGGTAAGCAAAAGGTTATAAGAGATAACTTGAACATCAATAATTATAAACATATATTTTAGGATAGTAATATAGACCTACCTACAGATGGTTTGGCCTGAAGTGATGTCTCGGAATGAAAGCACCGTTTAGAGAACAGAATAATAGTATAAATCCACAGAGTATATATCCTAATCTGCTCGATTACAGGAGAACTTAAATATTCAGTTACAACTAATTGATATTGGCAAATCCACCAAAGGTGAAAGTACTTCTCTCTTTCTTGCTCTTGCTAGTTGCTCTAGCCATGTGCCTCTCCATGGTTGAAAATAATTTCACAAAAGGCTCCTCTTTTTTTTGTAGAGATGTGTACCTCGTTACTGGACCTTTTGATATTCTTTTGCTAAGAAGTTTACTTGGATCAATGATTATGGATCAGTTCCAATCATGATTAAGTGGTTTGATATTCTTTTGCTTGGATCAATAATTATGGATCAATTCCAATCATGGACAAGTAGTTCACTTTTAGTTTCAATTGTTCTATGTTCAGGATCATTTCTTACCCTAATTTTGACAATTAGGTGATGATGATCAAGTTGAATAATACTAAATGTTTATATGCTCACATAAGTCATGTAAATTTCTCATATATCGTACTCAGCTATTTTTTAAATTGGCTAAATGTAATAATGACAATAATGGAGACAATTAAGCTCTTCAATTGTCTGTTTGCTAGGATTCTTATGGAAACTGAAAAGGTAATAAACCGAAGAGACTACTACTTTCGAGCAGTATTTAATACTTGAAAATCAACTGAAACTTCAAAAGGTGTGGTTATTTTATTTTCATTGGTATGAAGAAATTACATAGCAGATGCATATTATTCATTGTTGAATGTTATAGTTGAATTAGATAACAGAATGGCGATTAACTGATACTGGATGCTCTATTGAAAAATTGCTAGTATATCATCCCAACTGAACTTTTGTCAGATTAAATCTTTTTCTCCAAAGAATTATCTAATTTTCTCCAAACATGATATAAAAGGATTTTCAATTAGGCTTGCGGATAAAAGTAGTTTACCTCTCTGACTGTTCGGCATACAGATCCACTCTACTGTCTCAGAGGATAAAGTCCCCGAAACAGGTTTTTTATATGTTGCTTGAAGAGCATACAAAAGAAAACAAAGGGCAGAAATCCCGATTGATTTTGTTATAACCAAGTTAAAAGAACGTGGCTGGCTGACGTATACCAGCTTAAGGTTCACTGCAATTTCTCTATAGGATTGGAAGATTGTGCTACTTGTGCAAAAGAGTATAAAGTTTTGAAGTATTATTGTTTTCAATTAAGGTGATTTGGTGTCAGTGGAATGTCCAATCAAACATAAAGGTTGGAATAAAAATTATTTATCCATTGGGAAAATAACCTTTGGAATCGATCAATGAAAACAGAACAACAAACAAATTGTAAAATAAGTTTTCAGGGTAATTTTCATTGTCTTTGAAGCAACTTAGGCTCTTGACTAAGATTTATACGTTTACCTACTGGAGCCAATTTGTAGGTGCTTTGTTTTGAGAGGGTTTTGTTGTAGAAAAAACTATCAGCTTCCTTCCAAAGTGCGAAGAACGTCCTCAACAATTTGAGGGGCAGAATGAACCAAAGCGTTTGTGCATGGTTCGAAGGAACTTTCTGATGTTTTTTCACTGAATTCTGATACATGTTTTGAATTTCGTTTTAACCCCGAAAATAATGTGCAAAATCCGCCCACCGTTCTCACGATAAACGCGTCAGATTTTCATTTTTGCCTCCAAAATCTCACTGATTTTCAATCTTCCTGGGCAAGGGGTTTTTCTTGTAATCCTCTGGACCCGATAGAGAAGCGATCCCATCCACTGAATTTGCATCTTTCTCATTAGTCGATTCCATAATTCATTGCTTTTTTTCACCACAATCTGTGAACTGTCATGAATCTCTATAAAATCATTATTTTTTTCATATTCAACTTTGCAAAACCCGAACAAAATTATTCCAAAGTGAGCGGAGATCATCCGAGGAAGAAATGCTCGAGAGTATATCGTGCAGAAATTCTGATTGGCCACGTCCACCGGCCGATTCTCTATTTAAGAGATCGTTTGTGGCATTTTCGCGTTTTCGAACATGTAGCTTCTCGAGTAAAGATCTGACCTTATTCGTCGTTTTATTTTATAGCATATTATGTACTATAATATTTCGAATCTTCTAAAAGCAAATCAAGTAGACTATCCCTTAGAAATATTCCCTGGCATTTACTGTATAACTTCGTTATATTACATAGTGAATTTTCGACTTAGAAGTTTGGAAAAATAGTCGGCTTTTCCTTGTACAGAAATCTAAGGCCCGCTGATTTGGTTGATGGAGTTCCAAAGGTAGCTGATCTGGGTGGTAGTACCCTGCAACTGGTTATTTCATTCCAGAAACCTATGGTATCCCTTCGAAGAAGGAGTCTTAAAGAAAAAGCAAGAACAAAGGTGCATATAATTGCGAGAAGTTTTCGAAACCAAATTATAGTACTTATTAAGAAAGCTATATTCTTACGTGTGCATTGTGAGACTGATTACAGAGAGACCCGGACTAGTTACCGGATTAGTGTCTTTTTATTTCCAAACAAAAGTGAGTTACTTTTCCTCAGTGAAAAATTCTACTTTTGACTTTGAAACATTCTAATTCTACTGAAGTTCTGTTGAATGCTCGTGAACATTGATAAATTGCTGAAATTTAAATACTCATTTTTCAATTCTGAAAGCTTTGAAATTCATTTTCTCTGAGCGTCGGTGAAGTTTTGGTATTGCTTCGGTTGAAACATACTTTTTTCACGACTAGATCCGCCATACATTTATTCCAGGGGTCGATTTTTGCTAGGGCAGAAGCAGCCATCGGAAACCACTGTTCTTACTGAACAGTATGACTAATTCGTATTTATAGAGCCCTGGCATTATAGACCTTGAACTTTACAACTATCTTAGACAAACAGTAATACATATATACTTTAAAGGAATTCGGATCAGTAACCGAAATTATTGCATTTTATATTTTTCTTTTCGAACTTGGCCGTACACGGAGTGCACTTTGAATTGAATACCAGAATTTCTGTTAGTAATTTCAGTGGCACTCACAAAATTAGTGACGATTAAGGAGTACGTGTGTGATGTGAGAATCTACGATGCAGAGTGATATATCGAAACTCCTAGCAGGGCTGAATCGAAGGTTTTCTGAACTATCTGACTATCTGAAAATGAAAATCTATTTAGAAATAAAATGTTTACGTTGATTGATGTTTCAAGTTAATAGCATTTAATAAAAAGCGTGTTCATTCCGAGTTGCTTTCGTACCATATCTGATTTCAAACCGAAACAAATTATTCAATGTAGTTTAATCACGTTGTCAAAGGAATTTTATTTTATTGCTGTAGTGCACGAATTTATTCAGCAAGGAATCGAAGAATTCTTAATGAAATTTGCATATGGGGATTTGTTACATTTAGTTATGCTAAACTAATTTTCGCAGATTGGCAAATTCAGACTACTTACCATAAGTTCCAGACAAAATTAAATAGTTTTTTTCCGGATATCATGACCTATCGGGATGAATTGATCTGGCTTTCTAATTCAATAGTTTATATATGAAAGCTTCAAAAAAATATTCAATTAATTTTTCTCAGTTTTTGTATAATTTTTCAGATGCAATGCAGTTATATGTAGATGGTATGCAGTATGGAAAAATGATGTCAGAATGTTTCTCTGGCTTTGTAGGAAGTTCGCCAAAGAAGGTAAGTGACTTGAGGTGGTCGGTGGATCAGTGGCTAAAGTATCTAGCAGTAGAACTTCAGGCTCGCATCAGAGAGATTTTCAAGGCTCCGGTACGCGAGAACCTTTTTTCTCAAGTACACGCTCTTCAGGTGGCCACATGCCCTGTTGTGAATCAAGTATGATGTGAGTTGCCTAGATGCCAATCCCGACGTCTGGTGACCACCTCGATTAGTGCTGTTTTCCGGGTTTTCCGACAGCTGAAAAGTAAATACACCACCAAAAACATCAGCGAGTCGCCCAGGAGCGCCAAGGCAAATAATAATAATAGCCGTCCTCTACCCGCACAGGCTATGCCTTTGGGTACACTCTATAAGTGTTACTGAGGGAGTATCAATATTATTATTATTGAAATGAAACTTGACTCTCAGCCACCCTTCAACTTAATCCCAAAGAGTCACTTATACATTAGCCTGGGTTTATTATGGGATGATTACGTGAAAATAACCTCAATTTGATCATTTGTTTCTGTACATTTGGTTGTTTGTGCTGTGACTAAGTTCTTTAAAATACACTTATACTAAAAAAGGAGTACCATGGTTTTTTCCTTGTTACTTCTCTTTTCCTGTGATTCAATAACTTCACCATATCTACAGCTGGGGAGACTGAGATTGTCAGACCGAACTATATCAAATAAAGAAACTGTTGCTTTGAAAATGGATTTTTTTTATTTTTTCGATATTTATTCAACATTCGGCGAGCTCTCATTTCGGGTTGGAGCTGAATTTAGATGTTCGACATCCAGAACCACACCGATGAATGGTTCCCTTCCCTGTTGTATTGGACACCACCATTGATAATTTGCAATACATTGGCCATGAAATTATTTACAAATTTTAAGATTTCCATACATCATTATTGCTAAGAAATAACTTTACAATATTGTTAATTTTCTGAAAATAACATATTTTGAAATAGACCAAAATGAAAAATTTTTATTGTATCATGTGTCCAATAATATGGAATATGTGCTTCAAAATATTCATAACTAGTCCCAGTAAGCTATAATGGGGAGAACGGTAAAATCGTACTCATATATTCTCAGAGATAACAGTGGCACCTAATTTGCATGTGCACTTATATCCCTACATTCATTTTCACCATAAGTGTACCATTGAGTTCCAGAATGTAAAATAAATTCTGACTTTCAAAAATCCAGAATTGCTGTTCCATATAGAGTTGACCTGTACGAAAGATGGTGCTAAAATAATCTGATAAACATCGTTAGTTCAATCTCTTACATAGTCCATGCTTAGTTTATGGGCCGCAGTGGTCATGATGGTAGAGCGCTAGTCTAACAGTCATAGGGACGTGGGTTCGATTCCCAGCATGATCACTGGTCTTGTGCTAGGAATCGCACGTTAAAAGGTAAGACCTCGTTAATCCTTAGCTCGCACACGTTTCAACTTCTGAGGGCTGTCGTTCGTAGGGGGATGACAGCTGGTTAACGGAAAAAACAATTTTAAATAAAACAAAACCAATTTAGTTTTGGAAACTGTGGCTCTGATGTTCATTCAAAGATATCCATCTTCTATTCCTCAAATGAAACCGATCTACCTCTACCCGACCCTACACAACACTGGACAATAGTGATAACCGGAGTAGTTCCTCTACGACCTGTTCATTTGCTCCTTCCATCATCATAATAATAATAATGAAAATTTCCCTCATATTATATAAACCAATCAAATGCCATAATTTTCTCATCTCGAACCAATGAGAACAGGACTTATTGAAAACACTTCCTCCAGCCCGTGTTATTTTCAAAACGGTGTTTCGCTTCCAACTTGTGTATACATTTCCATAGTTACGACAATCACGGTAAATATAGAAACGTCAATTTGACGGTTCAACTCTTCAACTGACATTGATTACACAAGATGAACCGTTCTTGCAATACGCATTTAGTCCATAATATAATGTATTCGTGAGATTTTCTGATCAAATATCCCTTCAAAATGCAGAATTTCCAAAATACTTTCACCTTGCCAGGCACTCAAACTGTGTTGCTATACAAAACACCACTCGAGCAAGCTCTCGTGGTGTTTCTAAGCAACACAGTTTTCGTGCTAGTGAGGCGAAAGTATTTTTCGAAAATTCTGTATTTTGTCGGGATATTACTACTGTTAATTCTTTTCAAGGTAGCAACCCGTGCAGCCGATGAACTCGGTCTCGTATTCGACACTGAACGGGAACCCAAACTCGTCACCGAGTTGGAACCCGTTCAGCAAAAAGCCGACGTTAAAGCTACAGAGAGTGAGAGGCTCCTACAGCTACATGAGGATGAGCCAATGCATGGGGTCTTCTTCAAGAACATTGAATACCTTGGCTTATTCAGAAACCTGACCTTCGTTTTTCTCAGGTCGGAAGTCGGAAACCGAGGGATTTAAAATGGCATGCGAGGATGGCGTCTCCAACACCCTCGTCTACCGTAGTCGCGTGATGGGTATAGAGGTCCCTGACACTAGATGCAGAGCGTGTCGTGGGGCAGCTGAGATCATAATGCATTTGCTGTCAGCTTGTCCAGCTTATGCGGTCTCAGCCCATATCTACAGGCATAACGCGGCCCTACGAGTGTTGTTCTGTCATCTACGACATTCGTACGGTGTAGACGAGACACCGGTGATGCCTTATGCTTCGGAGAATATGCTCCGGGGGATATTGAGTCTGTTGTGGAGAATGAGAAGTGCCAAATCTATTGGAACTACTCATTCCCCACCCGTAGGCAAATACAAGCCAATAAGTCTGATGTATTCCTCCTCGATCATGAAAGTAGGACGATTTTCGTCATAGAGTTCTCGGCTCCTGGCGAAACGAACATCGTCCAAAAAAAGGAGGAAAAACGGACAAATATCTAGATCTACTCTTTGAACTCCGCTGGCTCTACCCAAACCATTCGTTCAAAATGGTGGTACTTGGTGGAATGATGGACACGCTGCTCTCAAATCCGAAAATCATACCAGCTTGCCGGAAGAATGCAAAAGGCTGCAATTATTCTTGGTTTACTCCGTCTTCTCAGGACACATGATTCTCGGACCCAGTAATCACTCACCCCATGGATGTGTGGAGTGTTTACTGGGGTTAATGAAACACTAGTGTGTCCTCCGTTTGTATCGGAGCTCCGGAGACAGGACCTGACTGGAATATTGAAAAAAAAAACAGCTCCTGGCAAAACGAACATCGTTCGAAAAGAGGAAGACAAGACAACTGAATATCGAGATTTACTCTTTCAACTCCGCAGGCTCTACCCAAACCATTCTGTTAAGATGGTAGTTATAATAATAGGGGTCCTTGGTGGAATGATGGTCACCACGCTCTCAAACTTAAAAATCAAACCGGCTTGCGTTATATCGCAGAAATCTTAGCCGGACGAATGCAGAAGGCCGTTATTCTTGGTTCACTCCACCTGCCAGGGCACATGATTCTCGGACCCAATAGTCACTTACCCCACGTCGTGGGGAATGGTTATTGGGCTAAATGATCCAGCGCGCCCTCCGGAAGTGTCGGGGCTCCAGAGACAGGGCCTTACTGGGATATTCCTGACGGTAAAATAATAATGATAATAATAATACTTTTATTGGTTACCAGCACTATTACATTCAAATAATAAACAATTTTTATTTTATTTTTATTGTTGCAAACAAATGGCAATTCTGGTTCAAAGTGTGAAAAGCCTTTCATAGCCTTTCACTTCTGTTCTTCCACCAGCGCCCAAACACTGATAAAATGAATTAAAGATGACTTGCGGAGATGAGGAATAAAAAAGAAGGAATAAAGAGAAAAATAATAGAGAAACTAGGAAAGAACAAGAGAGAGAGAGAGAGAGAGAGCGTAGGGGTATGGACTGAAGCAGATAATTTTGTTGATTTTGTGATCTAGAATTTTAGGATATACTTAGTTTAATCATGTATCACACACATTGTTTATGTTTGGGATAAATGAAACGATTTTTCAATATGAATTTTTTTTTAATTTGTTTCGAAAGAGTTAAAGAAGAGATAAAGTCAAAGAGAACAATTTGACTATGCAAATTGTTGATGATGGTAGCCGTGTTAAAGCTGAAAGATCGTTTATGATTCTTTTTCATGCTCAGGAACTGTAAATATTCAAGACAACGAATATTTAAATTATGAATGTCGGTTCTATATGAATTTTAAGACTTTTTGAAATAGACATGCCATATGTAGATGTCGTCTATTCTACATGTTTAGCCAACCCAGTTCTTTGAATTTCAATGAGTTTTTTTTTCAAGCCACTAATCAATCTAATACAAGAATTCTGTACTGTAGTAAAACTGCACTAACTAATTTTCCTAATTTATTTAAAACACTATTTACAACAATTATTCACTAAACGTTTACTATTTCAATTTATTTCTACTGTGGCTATCTATCAGCGAACTCTGGAACTGTAACCAATCCTCCATTCTGACTGTCCCGCTTATATACTCCCAAGCAGTTTCCATTCACAACTCTAGATTATTCAGGAGTATAGAACATTTCATCTAGATGGCTCTTCGAATAGTATCGAACAATCGATTTATTCCAGATTGTTCTCGGCGATCCGTACGCCAGCAGATATGCAGTTGTAGTTGAACGAGGGTGCAAAATTAATTAGATCAGGGCCGGTCTCGGGGCCGGTCTCGAAATCGTTACATTGCCCCCTTCTTAAAGACGTTTCGCCCCGAAACGTCATTCTTGGAGTGTGAAGATATCTGCAAGATTCTCCATGTCTGCACATGGACGTTCGATGGAAGTAGCACTCCACAGTCTTCAAGTTGGGTCGAGGAAGATGGTTGCAGCACACCAGAATTTTGATGCCGCTGGATCTGAATATTGTCTCCAACATGCTTCTTATAACTCTCCAGTCCAGCCCATCAAGCCCACAGGCCAATTTTGGGATTGCCAGGTCTACAATATTCTGGTCCAGCATCGTGTCTCTCAATCTCGTAAGGCTCTTCCAAACATCTTCATAAGACGGCTTATCTCGAGAACGCTTCTTGGTAACCAGATAGTAGATGTTTCTCTGGCCTTTCCTCAGCTGTAACACCCCTCCAACTTCCGGGTTCTGTTCTCTCAGTTGCTGGATTCGACCGAACTTCTTGGAGAAAACTACTGCAATGCCTCTGAACATTTGGAGATCTTCTGCCACACAGTGAGCTAACGCGTAATTGGCAGGCACCTTGAAAAGATCTCGTGACTCCTCTCGGGTTACCCCATATTGAACTTTCTGTCCGTTCGAGTACAGGGACATGAACCTCTGAAACGTCATTTCGTCCTCCGGTGATCTGACGGTGCGGACTTGATCGTGGTTTCCGGCGTAAGGGAACAACCTATTGAAGTGGACTACCCTAGGTTTTCCTCGTGGTGGCTTATATATGCGGTAGACGAGGTCGTTTATCCTTTTCATGAACTTATATGGACCTTCCCACGAGTTCCGAAGTTTCGGTGATAGTCCACGGTGACGTTTAGGGTTGTATAGCCAGACAAGGTCACCTGTCTGATATCCACCAGCATCCGCCTTGATGTCGTAGGTCTCCTTCATTCTGTCGCTGGCACTCTGGATGTTCAAACGGGCCCGTTCATGGATGTCGTCCATTCTCTGTCGCAGTTTGCTGACGTAGTCATCTCCCGCAGTGTCTTGTCCTGGTGGCGTCCCAAACTTCAGGTCACATGGAAGTCGCAGCTCTCGGCCCATAATAACACTTGCAGGGGTTTGGCCAGTTGACTCATGAACTGCGGAACGATACGCCATCAGGAACAGATGGAGGTACTGGTCCCAATCCTTCTGGTGGTCAGAGACTACCTTGGACAAGTGGCGGTTTATCGTCTTATTCATCCGCTCCATCGGACTGCGGATGTAGAGCTGTGGTCCTCGTTTTCCGGATGTTCAGCATCTGACACATCTCCTGGAACAGGTTTGACTCGAAATTCCTGCCTTGATCCGAATGCAGTTCTAACGGGACACCGAATCGACAAATCCACTCCTTCACCAAGACGTCGGCAACGGTGATGGCTTCTTGGTTGGGCAGGGCATAGGCTTCGGCCCACTTGCTGAAGTAATTCATCGCCACAAGGATGTACTTGTTCCCGTGTTCAGATTGTGGGAACGGGCCAGCGATGTTAATGGCGATCCTTTCGAATGGGCTGCCCACATTGTACTGGCGCATCGGGGCCTTAGGTCTTGTTCGAGGCCCATTACTGGCAGCGCATACAGCACATTTTCTGCACCAGTCCTTGACGTCAGCTTGACAATTGGCACAGTAGAACCGTTGCCTAACTTTCTGGAGGGTCTTCGTCACTCCCAGATGTCCTCCGGTGACCCCATCATGGATTTCTCGGAGCACTTCCTGTCTTCTGCTCCTGGGAACTACTACCTGACGTCTTTCTTCCCCGCCATCCTCCGACTCCAACACACGTTTTAAGACTCCATTGTCTGAGGTGAAAGAGTTCCATTGGGCCCAGTAAGTTTTAACGACTGGAGAACAACTGGCTATTTCCTGCCACGACGGTCTTCGATCACTCTTCTTCCAGCCGATGACTAAACCAAGATCTGGATCTTTCTCTTGGTCTTTCTGGATCTTGTGGTCATTCCAGATATCATCGATCGCCGTGGTTCTGCAGAGTGTCGACTCCTTTTCCTCTGTTCGTCGGCAGTGCGAACAGTCGTCTGGACATGGTCTTCGCGATAGGGCATCCGCATTCTTATGGCTGGTCCCCGCCCGATGTTCGATCTCGAAGTCGAGTTCCTGAAGCCTCTCAATCCAGCGTGCCACTTGACCCTCGGGATTCTTAAACTGTAGGAGCCATTTGAAAGCTGCATGGTCAGTTCTCAGTAGGAATCTTCGTCCATACACGTACTTGTAGAAGTGCTCAACTCCCTTGACAACAGCCAACAGTTCCCGCCTGGTAACACAGTAATTCCGCTCCGGTTTACTGAGGGTCTTGCTGAAGTAACCGATGACCTTCTCTTGTCCTTCTTGGATCTGAGACAGGACAAATCCAAGTCCCACGTTACTGGCGTCCGTGTCCAGAATGAATTTCCCGTCTGGAAGGGGGTAGCTCAGAATTGGTAGCTCCTTTCAACTTCCTGAATGAATCTTGGCATTCATCCGACCACTGGAACTTTGTTTGTCCTTCCGTGAGCCTGGTCAGTGGTTTTGCGATGTTAGCAAATCTAGGCATGTATCGGCGATAGTAAGTGCACAAGCCAAGAAAACTTCGAAGCTGGTGAATGTCTTTTGGAACGGGCCATTCCTTAACAGCTTTGATCTTCTGCTCATCTACTGCCACTCCTTTCCCAGAGACAACGTGGCCGAGATAACGTACTTCTTTTTGAAACAGATGACATTTGTTGAGGCTCAGTTTCAGTCCGGAGCTTCTCAGTCGCTGAAAAACCTCTTCCAAGTTTTTTACATGGTCCTTGAACAATCTGCCAACCACAATAATGTCGTCGAGATACACCAGACACGTCTTCCGTGATAGTCCTTTCAAAACCGTCTCATCTTTCGAACGTGGCTGGAGCATTGCAGAGGCCGAATGGCTTAACTGTAAACTGCCATAATCCGGAGCCCATGGTAAAAGCTATCTTTTCTCGATCTTCCTGGGCCAGTTCTACCTGCCAGTATCCGCTCTTCAAATCTAAGGTCGAGAAAATCGTAGATCCAGCCAGCGTGTCTAGCGTGTCGTCTATCCTTGGGAGAGGGTAGCTGTCCTTTTTCGTCACGTTGTTTAGTTGACGGTAGTCTACGCAAAACCGTGTTGATCCATCTTTCTTCTTCACCAACACGACTGGAGAGGACCAGGGACTGTCGGATGGCTCGATGACTCCGTCTTTCTCCATGTCGCAGACTATTTTGTCAGCCTCCTCCTTTTTGGCGAGAGGAAGTCTTCTGGCTGATTGCCTGATTGGTCGGGCCTTTGTTCTACCGCCTCTGCCTACTCCGGTATCGAAGATGTCCTGATACTTCCTGACTAGTTCTCTCAGTTTAGGCTTCTGTGCTGGCCCCATGTCCTTGGACGAGATAGCAGCCAACTTCTCCAATTCTGCTGGCATGTTACTGGCTTGGCTAACAGTGCCACGTACACTCCTGATTACAGAGGAAATTGACGAGCAGTGCCCCAAAATCGTTCCCTTCTTCAAGGTCACCGGGTAATAATTGACATTCATTACTCTTACTGGCTCAAATTTATCAGCACGCAACAAGGTTTTTCCTAGTGCAATTCCTCGTCCAATTTTCTCATCATGTAGCTTGGGCTCGAACATCACCACGTTTCCACTTCTCGCACCTCCATCCAGGCGAGCCTCCAAAATGGTTTCAGCCCTCTCCGGTACGCTTACGTCTTCAGCCAGCAGAACTCGAACCATTTCTTCATTTCTCCCATGAAGTACCAGCCCTTCTCCGTTCACACGAAGGACGCCGTCTTTAAAATTCAGCTCGAATCCTCTAGAATTCATGATGTCCATTCCACTTATTACCTCGTCCTAAAATTGTACGAGATGACATATACATATTACTTGTTTTAGAAAAATCTGAAGACTCTTCACGTGACCATTTCGGGATTCCATTATCCATCTGCTATTTGTTACTAATTTATATTTTTTTCTTCCGTACTGAGTTGACTTCATCCTTTCAGTCATTTGCAAAATGGGAAAAAGATACTCTTTAGTCAACATCGGGTATCACGGTTCCGGAGAATGAATATGACCTAAATAAGAAATTTCACTTTTGACATTTACCAGGGTCACATGGAACCATTTTATGTATAAGATAAACTTCAGAGAGAACAACAGGAAATATTTCAATTCGATGAGTTACTTGAACCTAGATTTCAGACCTCATCAAAGTATTAGCTGGATAGCGCACACTCTCAACAGAAATGGATAGAAAATACAGGTATGGTTTTATGGTTCATTGGTTGTGATCGTTATATATGCAATGTGTCAGATATAAGTTATAATAGTAATAGTAATTTTTGTTATTACCAAATAATCCATTTTGCACTAGATTTAATTAATTAGATGGTCCGGCTTGTTCGGGGTAGTCGTCATCGGAATCGATTTCTCGTTCTTTCTCCTCTTCCACCAGATCATCTTCGTCTTCCGAAGCACTTCTTTCGTACTGAAGTTCAGAGGACTCGAGAGTGATTTCATGCTGCTCCCTCAAAGAATTGAGGAACGCATGCCCCTTGCAGTGGGCACAAATGGCTGAGCACTTGAGCCTGACATTTCCACATCAGCATGCATTCTTGCAGCCTCTTTTGCAGGCGCGGGAAATGGAGTTGAGCAATTCCTTTGGTGCTGGAGGCTGAGTGGTTCGGATGGGTATCAAACCATCTATGGCGGATTTCCGTTCCTATTGCTCTGCTTCGATCTGTCGGTCCCTCCCCATCTGCTCCTCAAGATTGCCCTGAAAAACTGTTGGCGAGTAGCACATTCACTAGAAGGCAGCCATTCCAAGTTGAGAGAGTTTTTCAACAGGGCCCTCCGGAGGAGTTCAAATCTTAGTTGATTGAGAGATTGCCACCTGCTGCCTGAGTGAACTGCTGCAATGAACTTCGCTTCAGCCTCAGCAACCTAGTCAGGAGTGGCTTTATGATCAACAAAAATCAAGACAACAAGTAAAATCAATCCTTCCTCAAGGAACAACCTAGTTATTTCATCATTGGATTCTTCAATTGGAATTTTTTGGTCCTTAGGAGATATCCTTCTTGAATGTTTTCTACATAGAGCGAAGAAAGTAAAAAGCCATCGTTAACAGAAATTTGCTTGTAATTTTCATTGCAATGAGTTTTGCTGACCCGTCTAATGTCCTGTGAGATGGGCATGATCGCATACCATTCAATCTTTATTCATAATATGGACAACATTCATCTGAATACTTTTTGATACAAATGTTGGGTGTTTAACTGAGGAAATTGAATTTTTTTGTTTATAATTCTAATAGTCATTTCCTATATGCACCACTCTAGGTCATGTTGTACACCTCAAACGATGTGTCCAACCTTTTTATTGCTTTTTTTAGTAACTGAATTTTTCTTCTCTATACCAATATAGAAACAGAAGATTGTCACCGTTATCATCATTGAAAGATTCAAATGTATTTTAAATTATTTATTCAGAATTATTTGTTTTGAACAGTTACATAGAAATTCACAACAACAATGACGTTCTAATAAAAATCAACACTAAAAATACAAAAACTTTCATTCCCTAAAACAACTACCTCAAATATCTTATAACTCATCTTCGGCGACAAAAATCATGACTATCGGAGAAAAATCAGTAGGCGTAACTTTCCTGAATATCAAACTTAAGAAACAATTGACTAAAATTCGAAAAAATTCTCACAAATAACGACCTTCGGTGTATGGAAAGTCGAGCACACTTCAGCATTTTGGGTCAATGATGGCTCCAGTTTTTCATCGCAGATCAGAGAGTCATGCTGCATAGTGTTCATGGCAATTTCTCCCTGAATGATACTATTTGAATCAGCTTCTGAAATATAATAAGCATTACAAATAATATGTCGTATCATCCCAATACTGTGTTCAATGTCCTAAGTTATACCGGAAACATAGTTACCCAAGTCTCCATTTAGAGCTTTTTCTTCAACTCTTCGCCCGTGCTCATCTAAAAATTCAATGTTGACATCTCCAATAATATCCGACGCTTCAAATCCACTGGGGAGGGTGATGTCTTCAATATGAACAGCATGCTCTGAAATCAAGGAAATGTTATCATGGCACGTAGAAATATCCTATCACCACAACTAGGTCAAGTGTATCGACATCATCAATAGCTATGAGTTTTCTGAGCATACTTCAGCAAAAAAGGCGTCGAATGCGACCCACGATGTAAAATTGTTGTTTTGTCCTCATCACAGAATCCGCATAGTATGGAAACTTGATGTATCCCACAGCAGATATAGAAGTTTTCTCAGATGACAGTGCCCTTTCAGGAGTCCCACCAACTCCCTGAGAGAGTTCCGGTTCAGTTCCAATAGATGTTTTGATAGTCGGCTATTTTGGCCTCATTATCATATTTTTCCTATGGGTATTGCCAAAAGCATTGATGATGCATATCAATCGAATTCTTCGTATCCTGCTGAATGTCCCCAAACGGGAATCCATAGGCTGGTTCTGGCCCAATGAGAGTTGCTCCAGATGCCCACCCAAAAAAGTTTTACCTTGGTATGTGATCTTAAGTTATTTTCCTGTCTGCCAAACTGATACGGAAGCAAAGCTGCATGATCACAGAGTCTTTATTGCTGCTTGGCTGTCGGATAGAATGATTATGGATTGGTTTGTAGGATCCCTTCCTAGAGTATGCCTCGTGCAAATGGAAATAGCCATTACTTTTGCTCAGATTATAGAGAATGAGTGACGAGGTTTACACAAATGTTCTACCTCTATCTCTCCTCGTATATCTCAGCACATACCCCTTTGCTTGCCTTAGAGAAAAATATATATGTGTGTCCTGCACCACATACTTTTTGATTTTGTTCGATTCGAAACTGGAAAAATTCTGTATCAGTCTGAATCTGAAATCATCATGCAAACTCGTGGGGAATAAACCAAATTTTCCACTCGACCTAGACATAGAAATCTAGCAGGATCAGGTCTGGTTACCTTGCAGCCCACAAGACGTTCCTCACAATTACCACCAACGACCATCTAATAATGTTCTCAATTTGGCATGAACACCCCTCATTTCCAAGAATCCTATCCTTTGAAAACTCGAAGAATGTATTTTTCATGTCCACATTGGAATATTATCGATTTTTACTTGAAAACATCGAGTTAATGGATCACCTGGTCATTGCCTGCGTGAAACTTTGATAAGAAAAAGTTTCATTGTCGAATCCCTGAGGAGGTTGGATGTTTACAACAAATATTGAGTCAAAGATTTACAACGATCTCACCTGATACAGAGTCGTGATTAGTTAGCGTAGAGCTGTAGACGAAATTACTCAGATTCGAGTCGATCATGCCTGATTGATCGCCGAGCTCGCCGTTTGGACCTGGACTAACAACGGACATGGACATTTGACCTCCCAAATCGTTTTGCTGGACTACGGTTGCCACTACGGGTATCTTGATTTGGACGGTACTGCCGACGTGTTTGCCAGTAACTTTATCTAGAATATTCCAAGAGTCAAACATTAAGAAAGCTACTCATATTTCTGATGGATGCGCCATCATCTTCATAAATGTAGGGCTCGCTGAATACATGACTTTACAACCAATAATATTGTTAATATTGAATTAAACCACTTGCTTCTATTTTGAATAAACGTTATTAAAATTTCAACTGAAGATCTGTCATGTGCTATGGTAAGTAATTTATCTAAAATAATAACAATACTATTGGTACTTCTGACCATCTATATTATATTGCATGAATAGAGGAAACACATCGAATCAACCACTTTCACAAGAAATAAAAAAGAATTTATATATGGGGATAAGTGGATAATATAATCACAAATATATAAATATACTGAGACTTAGATCAAAATATCGAGATCGATCTAGTTCAAGAAAATTATAGTAGAAGGGCAAAGCTGACATCAGGCATGACGGGGACTTATCTCTCGATGGCCGCGTTCATCGAGTTGCCGCCATTGGTGAAGGGTTGGGCTGAAGAAGAAGAGTATCGGGGGTGTGTGGTGCATGTGCCTTATCGCTGTTAGGGGCAGCACGAAGAGATAGAAACAATTTGCGAATATCAAAAAACAACTCTTAGGTCAAATCGTGTGCATTTTCCTAGGAATTTCATTCATTTCGAGAGAAAATCAATAATTTTAATTTTCTGTTCCAAGTCCGCCGCTAAGACAGACATTTTCATTTTGTTTCATCAATTTGGCGGTGGCCATTTTTTTTCCTACACAGCGAATCACGTGATGTTTTTTGTCCCTCAACCAATTGCTCTATACACCTACTATCACATGTGCCACAGAGGCCATTTTTTTTCTACACAGCGAAGCACGTGGCCATCACCGCCATGTTTTTTGGCCTCCCGCCATCGCCGCCATGATTTTTTGCAGCACCACTTTGAGGACCCCACACTCTACCACCACACACCTCCGAAACTCTTTGGCGAACACGTCATCTTCTTCTTCAGCCCCCAACCCCCAACCCTCCACCAACGACGAGAACTCGATGGTCGCGGTCATCGAAAAATAAGTCCCCGTCAGGAGCAAAGCCGATACCAGGCCACTCATCCCGGGAAAAGTACTAATCATTATTCGAACCCTCTCAGAAAAATGAATCGAATAATAACGGCTCACCTATATTTTCTTTGTCGTTTTCACTCTTCGGTGTTATGGAAATGTGGCTGTGCTTCTTCAGGTCCTCGGCTGTTGCAGGAACTAGCATTTGTTTATCGCCGGCTGGTAAAACTCTTACTAAAACAGGTATTCCCGCCAAGGGGCGCAATAAAGCGAATGGCGTTTGATTGGACTCGATGGCCAATCGCATGGCTTCCGTTTTGATGGTATCGACGACGATGGCATTTGAGTAACTGGAATTTAGAAAAATTAATGAAACAGAAGAAAAATATTAACAGACATAAACTATTGAAATATTTCTTTATGTTTTGGAGCTCAATAAAACGAAGATTCTGTGATGTTAACAGAAACTCACGAGAGCTGAGCAAAAGTATAAAATAATTGGTGTTCATTTTGAGTTACTGCAGGTTGTATGCCTCAGGGAATACCTCGTGAGGCAGGAAGTTCTATAGCTTTGCCGTTCGTTACATAAATGAGCCTAAAGAAATGTTCGGCAAAGTGTCCACTAGGGCTTCGCGAGGCCAAGAGACTAGTCTTGGTCTCGAGCCCTCTACGAGCCCTCAGGCAATAAACGTGCGGGATTAAATCCTCATTATATAATATACTATTTGTTCATTCCAAATCAAAACTACATTTTTCAAAATCTGTATTGCAGTTTTACAGTTTACAACAAATAGGTGTATGTTGTCGCAGTCGCAGTGGTTAATAAGTATTGCCATTTCTTCTGGATTCCGATTCCACCCCTCTGCCGCGAACACATCTTACTGCTCACTATACAATAACCCATTGTAAGAAGGTCAATAAAATTCTAATTAACATTCCAATCATTTTGAACTTTTTTTCTTGACTGTCGGGCATCGACCTGTGTGCTGTGTGGGTCTAATTTAATCTTTATTTAATATTTCTTAAAAATTATATCATGAAGGTGAAATGAGAAATTTATTTCGCTTAATTTACCCGTACAACCTGATAATTGTTAAAGACTGAGAAATATGAAATACCTATTATATGCATATAAACTGTTGGACAATTGAATTAAGTTATTCAAATTTCTAGACAAATGTTGATCCAATACCAAGATTATCAAGACCAAGACCAAGACTGAGCCAGTCTCGTCTTGGTCTTGAAACATCAAGACCAATACCAAGACCAAGACTTCATTTATTTTTGATACCAAGTCCAAGACTGATCAGTCTTGGTTCTGGTCTTGGTCTCGGTCTCGGTCTCGGTCTCGGTCTCGGTCTCGGTCTCGGTCTCGGTCTCGGTCTCGGTCTCGGTCTCGGTCTCGGTCTCGGTCTCGGTCTCGGTCTCGGTCTCGGTCTCGGTCTTGGTCTTGGTCTAGTGACCTAGTGACCACAAGGGATGGTATTTCAGAAGAGCATCGTCCATGAAGAAGTAAGCGAACCATCACCGACGAGACTGATGATTCTTTTTTGGACAGCATTCAAAAGTTTCAGTGTGTGTTTTGGAGCTGCACTCCATATATAGAAACAATATTCCAGCGCATGTCAAATCTGAGCCTAATAAATCATAATCAGTCGACGGGAAGTGGAATAGCTTTTTGAACAGAGCAGAATACCAAGATTTTGAGATGCACTTGTGACAAGGGACCCCACATGGTAATCCTATTCAAGGGTACTACTGATGGTAATCATAATGTCTTCGAGGAAACAACCTACTTGTATTTTGTTAGCATTGAACTCTAACCAAGTTGTTGGATCTCCGTTCTAGAATTTTTGCCAAGTCCATATTCAAATCGTTCACGTTCATCTCAAGTTCTTTTCTTGTTTCACTGGACACTTCAAATTTAATTTTCAAACTTGCACTTTTTGGAATATAGTTTTTTTGAGTGACGTCATAACTATATCAGTTATGACGTCATCAATATATATTTTTCAATTGCATGTTTATCTTCCGGATAGACGAGGATTCTATATGACCACTTTAGCTAAACTGATACTCATTTCAATAATCTAGTATTATTTCTCACCCATTTTTGTCGGTGATTTGAGGAGTGACGGCGGGAGGATTCACCATACCATGGCTAAATTGTTCATGATGACGCAGACCCATGCGCTTCGGGAAAGATCTGTCACATATTTGGCAAACGTATTTCGGTTTCTCCGTTCTCTGGTGGGCCTGCAACATAATGTTCACTCAGTAATTGATCTCTGTTCGGAAGTTTCAAACAATGAACATTGATTACTTTCATTTCGGGTAGTCATTATCTGAATTGTTACTTTGAACACGACGTTTCAATCGGTATGGTAGCTCCGATCGTTCTCAAGTGTATAATGAACTGTTTAACGAAAGAAACTCATAGTTCTTGAGTGCTACCTAATTGCAAGAAGAGGTGATCAATAATTTTTGGATGTGGGTCCTGTTTTTTGGAAGGTGAAGAAAACCCTTCATGGTGAGGTTATGAGCCTTGCATCTGTGAGAGTTTCCTGTCTCCTCATTCGTAGTAGGCGTACTCACTTGAAACTTCATTTTCATTCAGGCTCGTCTAACTGTTGCATCCGGCACCGTAGATAAGTGAACTGTAGATTCACTCTCAGTTTTTTTCTGGTAAGAGGGGTCAGCTAAGAGTTTTCCTGTCTCACTTGGTTTCACGTACAACATTCTATCTCATATTCATTTTGGTTGCGCGATAGCACAGAATACATCTGGTAAACGCAAAATTCGTGGTGGGGATGTAGACACAAATATGACGGCGAGTGACCCTACTTCAGTTTAGTTATCTTCGGTGCCTCCGGTAACACTTAGGCCTGATGGCCCTTTGTATCTGACCTCTGTAGTGTGATCACATTACCCACTCCAGTGCTTGTTTGCCTCGTACAAGTTTGCACAAGTCTTTTCTTGGGAGAGAACTATATAATTCTGGACTGCCAGATGTATTTCCGAAAACTGCCTGTCTTCTGCGGTCCAGTGCCTCGCAGCAGCACAGTATGTGTGTCACTGTTTCTGGCTTCTTACTGCATAGTCTGCAGGTCAGGTCTTCATTATACAGTCCCATGTGTGACCACTTAGAAGTCTCGTTTTTTTTTTGTGACACGGTCCTTTGATGTATTCATTCCCATGTTTGTTTCCTGGGATACTTTCCCAGAAGTTTCTGCGTTTGTCCCAATTCAGTCTCTAACAGACGCTCTTGCTGTACACTTCGATATTCCTGGCATCCGCCCTTGGTTTTGGATATTTTCCGAACATTTTCTTGCGATTCTGTCTGCTTTCTCATTGCCTGCATTTTCCTGGTGTCCTGGAATCCATATCAGTTTGAAGTGAGTCTGATTTGCTAGTGCTCTCAGTTCGTCTTTGCAGTCTCGTGCCAGTTTGGACGTCACTTCCTTAATTCACAAGGCCTTAAGTGCTGCTTGACTCTGACAGGATGTTGATATGCGCGCCTTCAGCATTCCTTCTACTTTTCTCCTCCGCACATTGAAGAATGGCGTACACTTATACACCTCTGCCTGAAAGACAGAGGTATGGGTACCCAGTGAGTAGCTGATACCTGGAGAACACTCCTGAGCCCATCCTATTTCCAATATTAGATCCATCTGTGTACCGATCACAATTGTAACGATGCTTATATGCCCTGTTCCAACGTTCAAGTTGTGCATATTCTGCAGTCTGGAGGTACCAAGCCTTACCTCCTTCTGCATCTTCAAACGGAGGGGAGGCAACCGCAGGAGTGTCCCCATGGTTGCAGTTGATGTTGATATATTTGCCTCTGTGATTTCAATACAGGCAAGTCTTTTCACCTCGCATAGTCTTGTCTCCTCTTTGTTGTGTTTTGGGCCACCACACCAGAGAAGCATATGTAATGGAAAGTATCATTACCGTGCTGTGAAACCAATGCAGCATATGTGGTTTCAGCCCCCATTTTTTTCTAAAAGAACGTCCGGCCATCACTAGTGATGTCACCGCTTTGTTGGTTGTTTTTTCTAGATGCTGGTTACAGGATTACTCCAAGATATTTGACTTCCCCCTTTATCTATACTCATGTCTTCCCCTCGAAGTCGTATGGGTTCCAAGCCCTCTATTTTTTGTCTTCAGGTGAATGCTCCTTTAGTGGCCTTGTTAGAGTTGACGTTCAGCCCTTCCAAGTCCGTCCATCTTGTAACCGGGTCCTTTTTACTTGTATTCTCATAGAATTGACCTGTTATTGAACAATGTTTTCCATACATTCTTCATTTCTATGCTTGATTAACTGATAGTATTGGGCATATGTAAGTTTTTACTTGAATTCATAGTTGTGGCCAGAAGGCTACTTCAATGAAGTTATTGAAGCAGCTTCTCGGTTGTACTCATTCTAGATCCTTGTCAGTTCAATGTACGGTAGAAGGACAACATGGCCTGGTTGTTGATTCTTGGTTGTTTATCGCCATGTTTCAGAATTTCTTCTAGAGGTTTTCCTTAATAACTGGCAACAATCGGAGATACCTTACCGGTTGAATCGTCGTATACAAAGTAACAATTCAGACAATGGAAGTCAGACATAAAAGGAATCAGTACATGATCTCTTACATTTTATATCGATTTGGACTTACTTTTAACTTGTGGCACATCAAGTTCGACATCTGATTGAAACCTTTTTCGCATATGTCGCATTTGTAAGGTCTCTCATTGGTGTGGGTGAAAATATGGTTGCGGAGGTTGCCTAAAAAATCATATATTATGAACGACAAGGGCGTGGGAACGCTAAAGCTGGACTTATAGTTTAACGGACTGTAAACGTGAACGCACTGCAAAAAGATCAACTACAGAATGTATCTACTCTTGTTTATAAATGTACGTGAACATTTTTATAAATAAGAATCTCCGTTTACAGTCAGTCAGACTATAAATCCAGCTTTAAAGAGCATCGGCTATGGAAATAATAATATTAGGGTGATTTTGCGTGCAATGTAATGGTCAATATGGCAGATATATATATATTTTTTTGTAGAAAATATAGCAGCATTAATATGCACTGCCTCTTGAGAGAGAACAATACCATTCAAATCTGGAAATTTTTTAGGTCAGTGATTTTTGCTTCACATTACCTTTCTGATGGAAAGCTTTGGTGCATAAATGACATCTGTGGGGTTTGAGGCCAGTGTGGGTTTTTCTATGGGATATTAGGGTGGAAACTCGGTTGAAGGTTTTCTGACAGATTTCACATACATAGGGTCTTTCAGTGGAATGGATGGCACGGTGTTGGGACAGGGTGGACATCTGGCGGAAAGCTGAAAAGGATGGTTAGGATTATCATGGTAGGAGTTAGGATTTTGCCTTTGGTTCTAGTAGTTTATCAGTGTCCTACAAAGAGTTGGCATCATATGGAAAATGTTTTTTTTTTTTTCGTAATTTTTTTCGTAATAATGTGTCCAGAAATTCAACGTCGTGCTTTCAAACAGATGACAAATAGTCCACTGGGATTGGATCACGTGACTTTCGCTATATGTCAAAAAATAATTTCTTCCAAAGTAATCGCTCATAATATTCCCATACCTTCTGATTTAATCAATCAATCAATCATTTATTGTTCCTTAAACTTCAGGTTACTCAGTATACATAACAAAAAATAAAAATCATCGAAAATTGTAGTAATTATAAAATATATATATTGAATGACATAGTAATAATCATAAATCATACTTGCGCAAGTTAAAAAAATGCTATATGTAGGTAAATATAATCACCTCAGTGGCCACAGCTAACCAACCTCATCCCAATATATTTCTCCGTGTGGTTAAAAAACATTAGCTCAAATATAATATTTTGAAACAGGACAATCAAAAATACCTTCTGATCTAAATACAATTCAGAAGAAGAAGTTGTTTTCATTCCAATATCACATAACTACCCCGAATTTGAAATTTATACTGCAACTTTTAGTTTTTGTCCGAATTTCTGTGGTATTTAAATATTTACAACTTCTACAAAACTATATTCCACCCCTTGCTCTTCCATCCCACAGTGTTTGAATTACCGAATATCGTTAAAAACAGACATGTTGGTCTTTGAGAAAATGAATAAACCCTTGCAAATTTCTATTGTATGCAAAACTGATGTACCGTTGAGCATTTCAGTTAGAAATCCATATTGATCGATTTTTGTCACATTGATAAAAGGTTCATTGAAATACTTAAAATATTTAAAGAAAAAACAGTGGTGTATCATCATTTTGATAAAAATCTTCAAAAACGTCAATCTCAGAAATAAAGCAGATGTAGACCTATGTTCATATGAACAATTTTTCTCAGAATATCTCAAAGATTATAGCCATTTACGATCAGCATTCAATTATAAGACACTCTGTATTTATATTTTTGTGAAGAATAAATTGATTGCTTGATATCTGTTAGGTACTGAAAATGAACCTTCACACGATACCATTTTTGCTACAAATGTTGTTTTCGAGTATTCACTTCCTGTTTGGTTTTGTCTCAAATGAGGCCATCGAATGTCAAAAGCGATAATCCATTTTTGAACGATTAGTTGAACGAGAACACATTTTCAGTGGAAAACTATCCTTAATTGTACACCTTACCTTTGCCGCAGGTATTACATTGAAACTTTCTCTCATCTGTATGGGTTGGAAGATGTCGCATCAACGTGTATTGGTGTGTGAACTCCTTCGAACCTGCAAAATGTTAGGAATATTCGATGTGATGTGAACCAAATGAAAGCCGTAAGGTTTCGACCTGTATCAAAGTAAAGACGACCTATAAATATTTTACAAGAAATACGTCCACAACTTTAATGAATTAGGTATTTTCAAATATTATTTTGTTTATGTTTCAGTTTATATTGTTAGCTTTAGCTTTATATGTATCTATTTCACATAAAGTCAGTATTCACTGTTCATTTACTTTTCAAATAGCTTCTTTGTTGAATTTTTGATGTCGTTGTCGAAAAACAATATATACTTATAATTTAATTTGGTCAGAGAATCATGTGCCCTAAGCAAATGAAGTGAACCAAAGTTGACGGTCCCCTGCATTCGATTTGTACCGTATCACAGAAAGGAACATACTTTTTTAGATTCGAGAGCAGTGAGTCCATCATTCCATCAAGAACCCCTAAGACCAGAACAAACAGTTGAGGGAAAAGTTTAGGTAAAGCTTGCGGAATCAAAACAGGAAATCTCGATATTGTGTCTGGTTTTACCCCTCTTTTCAGACGTAGGACTGTCGTAGATGATAGTACAACACTTTGGAACGCATAGAAAAACAAAGGGAAACAGACTTCCAGAACGTTCTAGAACATCAAAGCAAGTTTTTTCAACATGTATTACAGAAAACCGAAGTACAAATGGAGGAAAGAAGAATTGAAGGAAGATGTCAAGAAAATTGCTGATGAGCTGAATAAGAACGTGGATGTAATGCAAGAAGAGTTGAAAGGACTTTAAAACCAGATAGCTCTCCTCAAGATCATCAAGACAGGGTTGACTTTTGATGAATAGTCGTCTTGGTGCATTAATCGCCGGCAATTTGTAGCTGTAATTTTCTTATAGTAGCTTTGAGAGGGCCAGCTTTGGGGATGTTGCAGACGATACCCATCGAACACCAAAACATTAGAGTAACGGGATGGCGATCAACATCAAATGAAAATGCGCACTCAAAAATCGGGTGAGAGTTTGCAAGACTTTGAAGCAGATGTGAGACGCTTGATTTAGCTGGCTTACCCTAAAGCACCAGGAGATTTCAAGGAACAGCTAGCGGTGCAGTTATTCATAGATAGACGTAGAGCCACTGAAACCGAAAGGACTCTGCGACTAACACACTTCAAGAGGAGTAGCGATGCCTTGGTACGTTCTCTAGAAGTGGAGGTCGCCTTCAACACCTCGAGGTCGATAGTACGAGAGGTATCAATAGAAGAACCCGAACAACGATCTGGCACAGCTACTTGTTCATTCGTGAAGGTTCTGGATGTAACTGAATCATTGATAAATGGAATAAGCACTAAGAAGAACAGGGCGTACTATAGATGTGGGAAATTGGGTCATCTTTTGATAGAGTGCAGGGTAAGAATGCCACTACGTTCGCAATCACCTGTGAGGACAAGGTTTTCCATCGAGTCCTCAAATGGGCGGCAGGAAAACTAGAATCAGCCAGAATATCGTGTGAGGACTCAAACATCGAGGAATTATGGGTGAGAATAAATATGTTTTCTTACACTCTGGACTTATGTGTGGTATATATTCCACCAGAAATGAACATTGAAACATACAGGTGTTTCTTCGAAAATACGGAAAATTCACTAGTTGGCTCCGACTCTGTATTATTAATATTAGGAGATTTTAATATATCTGGGTTAGTAGACAATACAGGTGCACTAAATATTTTGAATAGGTACGATAATTTCACAAATTTTCTTAATGTTCATCAATATAATGGGGTATTCAATAAAAATAACAAAATACTTGATCTGATCCTGAGTAATCATAAAACTAATAATGAAATATGGTGGATTACATAATCCAATCTTCCGCAATAAAACCTATACAATAGGTAAAGTCGTCGGCAAGTATTCAACAAATAACAACTACTGCCCCCTACGACCATTGAATTATATTTGTTTAATACTTGGCAAAGTTTTCTACAAGAACCACTTTGCAATGCATTTCAAAAATCAAAGCTGAAATTATTTTTGGATTTAATTGGGGGAACACCTCCGTACCGGTTTCATGGTCATTGCCAATCATCAGCGAAGGCTAGTTCGACCCAATTGAATCGAAAAATCCTTTCATCCTAATTGGAAATCCCTGAGACAAACACTGAGGTATGAATTCAGCGCCATCTCTGGGTTCCAGTTTAAAATGCACTCCAACTACGTGTCGACTTCAACATGAAGCCAGAAACATCATGAAAGAGGGGCGACACCACTTGACGGAAGACCATAAAACTAATAATGAATATGGTGGATTACATAATCCAATCTTCCGCAATAAAACCTATACAATAGGTAAAGTTGTCGGCAAGTATTCAACAAAAAACAACTACTGCCCCCTACGACCATTGCATTATATTTGTTTAATACTTGGCAAAGTTTTCTACAAGAACCACTTTGCAATGCATTTCAAATATCAAAGCTGAAATTATTTTTCGATTTAATTGGGGGAACACCTCCGTACCGGTTTCATGGTCATTGCCAATCATCAGCGAAGGCTAGTTCGACCCAATTGAATCGAAAAATCCTTTTATCCTAATTGGAAATCCCTGAGACAAACACTGAGGTATGAATTCAGCGCCATCTCTGGGTTCCAGTTTAAAATGCACTCCAACTACGTGTCGACTTCAACATGAAGCCAGAAACATCATGAAAGAGGGGCGACACCACTTGACGGAAGACCATAAAACTAATAATGAATATGGTGGATTACATAATCCAATCTTCCGCAATAAAACCTATACAATAGGTAAAGTCGTCGGCAAGTATTCAACAAAAAACAACTACTGCCCCCTACGACCATTGCATTATATTTGTTTAATACTTGGCAAAGTTTTCTACAAGAACCACTTTGCAATGCATTTCAAATATCAAAGCTGAAATTATTTTTCGATTTAATTGGGGGAACACCTCCGTACCGGTTTCATGGTCATTGCCAATCATCAGCGAAGGCTAGTTCGACCCAATTGAATCGAAAAATCCTTTTATCCTAATTGGAAATCCCTGAGACAAACACTGAGGTATGAATTCAGCGCCATCTCTGGGTTCCAGTTTAAAATGCACTCCGACTACGTGTCGACTTCAACATGAAGCCAGAAACATCATGAAAGAGGGGCGACACCACTTGACGGAAGACCATAAAACTAATAATGAAATATGGTGGATTACATAATCCAATCTTCCGCAATAAAACCTATACAATAGGTAAAGTCGTCGGCAAGTATTCAACGAAAAACAACTACTGCCCCCTACGACCATTGAATTATATTTGTTTAATACTTGGCAAAGTTTTCTACAAGAACCACTTTGCAATGCATTTCAAATATCAAAGCTGAAATTATTTTTCGATTTAATTGGGGGAACACCTCCGTACCGGTTTCATGGTCATTGCCAATCATCAGCGAAGGCTAGTTCGACCCAATTGAATCGAAAAATCCTTTCATCCTAATTGGAAATCCCTGAGACAAACACTGAGGTACGAATTCAGCGCCATCTCTGGGTTCCAGTTTAAAATGCACTCCGACTACGTGTCGACTTCAACATGAAGCCAGAAACATCATGAAAGAGGGGCGACACCACTTGACGGAAGACCATAAAACTAATAATGAAATATGGTGGATTACATAATCCAATCTTCCGCAATAAAACCTATACAATAGGTAAAGTCGTCGGCAAGTATTCAACGAAAAACAACTACTGCCCCCTACGACCATTGAATTATATTTGTTTAATACTTGGCAAAGTTTTCTACAAGAACCACTTTGCAATGCATTTCAAATATCAAAGCTGAAATTATTTTTCGATTTAATTGGGGGAACACCTCCGTACCGGTTTCATGGTCATTGCCAATCATCAGCGAAGGCTAGTTCGACCCAATTGAATCGAAAAATCCTTTCATCCTAATTGGAAATCCCTGAGACAAACACTGAGGTACGAATTCAGCGCCATCTCTGGGTTCCAGTTTAAAATGCACTCCGACTACGTGTCGACTTCAACATGAAGCCAGAAACATCATGAAAGAGGGGCGACACCACTTGACGGAAGACCATAAAACTAATAATGAAATATGGTGGATTACATAATCCAATCTTCCGCAATAAAACCTATACAATAGGTAAAAAATTTAAATTGAACATTGTGAGTCTCCTTTAGTGCCAGAAAATGATAACCATTCATCAAAATTTCTCAAAAAATGAAAATACTTTCAATGCCCACTACAATTTATAAAAAGCAGATTTCTTGAATATGTACAATATGTTAGGATCAATTGATTGGAGCTCTTTGCGCAATATAGGCGACATTGATTCAACGGTAGAACATTTTTACATTATATTTGAAGAGGTGTTGAAAGAATGTGTTCCTCTGGCAAAGAAATCTAAGAAATTGTATCCAACCTGGTTTAATTATACTATTATATCTCAACTAAGGCAAAAACATTACCATAGAACACAATTCAAAAAAACGAAGAGCATTATCATGAACAAAAATTCAAATATTTGAGAAGAAAAACAAAATACGACATACAAAAAGCATACGAAGTATATGTTGGGAATATCGAACAAAATATTGAAAATGACAATGGTGTCTTTTGGAGATTTGTAGGATCTAAGAGGAGCGTTCTTAACAGCAATACCGACGAAATGGTTTATAAGGATCACACATTAAAATCAAATGAAGATGTAACTGATGCATTTGCCAACTTTTTCGAAAGTGTCTATGATGAAGAAGTGTCATCCTATCATTATGAAAGTTTTGAACATGCGGACATATGTATCAATCCATCGGTGGAAATAGATGTAATCAACGAAAAAGAAATTTTGAATGCCATTAAAAGTTTGAAACCAAAAAAATCAGTGGGCCCAGATAATATTCCAGCATATGTTTTTAAAGGATGCTCTGAATTTCTATTAGAACCACTTAAAATAATTTTCAACAAAATAACAGAAACGGGTTCATATCCCAACAGGTGGAAATGTTCAAAAATTTGTCCAATCTTTAAAAAAGGTAAACGAAATCTGATCACAAATTATAGACCAGTATTGTTAATATGTGTACCAAGCAAAATTTTTTAATTTATATTATACATTTGGAACCCCATATACAATAAATATAAAAATCTAATAGAGAAAGACGTTTTCTTCGTTATTTGCACTACAAAAAACATGGTATATATAAATTTGACATACCTACCATAGATATAATTACTTAAGGAATTTAGTTTCAAGAGACTAGAAACTAGAAGGATAATATCAGGTCTAATGTTTATCTACAAGATCATCAATGGTAATGTAGACTGTTCTCAAGTTTTATCGAGATGACTGTTTTCAGTTCCACAATATAATAAAAGAAATAGATCTATACTCTTCGGTCATTCAAATTTAGGCGAAAATGCTCTTATTTATAAACTCTGTAATTTAGCTAATAAGTACCTTGACAGCACGGATGTATTCTTTGACAAAGTTTCTGAATTCAAAAAACAAATTAATGAAATATTACAAATGTATTCTTTATTTTGGGTCGGTGTTTTCTATGTTCTTATACTGGGAATTTATTAGATTTCATTAGGTTTTTGTGTGACACTTATATTTTTTCTAGTTATTAGATGATGTATTGTAATATGTAATTGGGCTAAGTTCCTGTTGATTGCAAATAAAATAAAATAAAATAAAATAAAATATTGGGGCGCATGCTGGCTAGCAATAATCGAGCCCCCAGGATCATTCCTGTTAAGGGGCTAAGAAGAACAACGGAAGTACACAACAACGCAGATGCCTTGTACAGAAGACCTTGCTCGGATACTTGTTAGCATTGTCAGCGATTTTAACGTCGCGAAAAAATCAACCAAGTGAGATTATTGGTTGACGACGATTAGGCCACAGCGAAAATGAGACAAGACCAAGAAAGTGATCGAAGAGTTGCAGATAAGGGAAGCGGAGTGAAGAGAACCACCTGAAAGGAAATCTCTGTACGATCACCAACTTCGGAAGAGAAACGTGTTTGCCCTGTGATTTGGTGTTCGAGTCGCTAAGTGCAGGATTATACAGACGAACTGCGAGATAACTTGTCTGGGACCCATAAATTTGCAAGAAAAAGATTGAAGATAACTACACTTTACGATCTAAAGGCCAATACTGGTAGATTTGAAGGAGATCGAGTGTGGCTGTACTACCCTCGTCGTAAGAAAAGAGTTTCTCCTAAATTAACACCATCTTGGGAAGGACCCTATACGATAGTGAAGGGTATAAACGACGTAGTCAATAGGATTCAACACAGTTCGAGAGCGGAAATGAAGGTCATTCACCTAGAAAGACCTGAACGTTATAATGGAGACAACGAGAAGTTGTTCGAACGGAACGATCAAAATTAAGAGAGGGGTAATGTCACGAAATTGAAAATAATTCTTTAGCTACGGCGCAATTGTGTGCCGACCATAAAACGTAACTCATTCGCATATAGTTATTTATGTAACGAGTGCAAAAAGTAAGTGTTTTTTTTGCACGAGTTGCATACAACATTTTTTCTACGTTCATGTAAAAAGCAAAAAATTATTTATTTAGGTGCGGCACTAGGTGAAGGAAAATGAAATACGCAATTTAAATAAATAATTATTACTATCGATTTCATCACCATCATCTAGTTTTCCATTAATATTACTCATTTTTAAACTTTCAGTTCTGTAATTGTCAGAATTAAATTTTGACTGACGTTTATATAACCACAGTTGCATTATAAAAATCAAAATCATAGTAGTCATGAGCGCGTATGTTATCACAAGGTTTGGTCATAGTACAGACAGTTTGCTCTATACAGTTGACGGTTTAGAGAACATAGCGGATCGGTTTTGATTATGGAGTTATTCTCGGGAAAGCATTGTTTGTTCAACTCTGACTGCTAACATCAATACAAAATAATATAAAATGTGTAGCTGTTTAAAACGTATGGCCGATCTCACAGAATATCTGCCAAATATGTGGTGGGTTTGAACGTTTATGTTTATCATGATGACAGCACGTTGAAGTAGAATGACAGATGAGTGCAATAAAAACTTCATTGTATTAGTGCAATAAAGAGCTTCTTTTTCCACTGAATATAGTTCAATAAAGTTTTGCTTTTTGCATGAATGTAGAAAACAAAATAAATCGACCGTTCGCTGTAAATAATTCCTCATTCCTGAAGCATTTTCTTAATGTTTTTCTGTTATGATTCTGGAGATCGAAAGAATCCCGAAAAATCCACTCTGCTCGAATTGAGTATATAAAGGCGACACATTTCACTCGGTAGAAGAAGTTCTTGGAAGAGTAAGCTAGTTGAAGTCAGTTGAGCAGTTTAAAAAGATCCAAGTGTTTTATTAGCGAGCAGTAGTTGTATGTTTATACCAAAGTTAATAAAAACAGTTTAGTTTGCTTGGAGTATTATTTTAAAAATTTCGTATCAATGTTCTTCAATTGATGTCATTAGCGGTCGCAGTTCGTTGAATTACCGAGCTGTGGGCATTTACACTTCCAGCTATTCTCTGAACACTCAAATTCTTGAATCACAAGATAGAATCAAATTTTTGAACATTGTGTTTTGAAATAGATTTTATGAAAACTCAAAAATTCGATTCATTATTACTAATATATATCTACGCGTTCAACTATCATGGAATATTCTCACGCAAAACTATTCCTATCAATATTTTATGTTCAACCGATTAGAAATATTAAAATCAAAGATCATTTTACTTACATACTCCACATTCCCAAACTTTCACGTGTTTTCCGTCCTGTAGCTTGTATTTCACATAGTGAGACGTACCATTCCCATCGCTTGGTGGAACTTTCGGTTCATTATTCTTATCGAGATCCACGGAAGGTTTCTCGTTCATATTATTGAACGAGCTCTGCATCAAATTAGCGGCTTCGTCCATTCGGTCCATGTTTTGGGCCAAATGGAAGTCATTGCTATTCGCCGCAAGATTATTCGTTATGTTATCCAATTGGGCGAACAAGAGAATGTCGTCTTCGTCCTTCATTTCTTCCCGTTTTATTGACCTGGAATTTTGAATGCTTAAATTATTTCTGCTTCGGTCTCTTCACTCACCCACACCCTGTCCGTACTTCATCCTTCTACCAGATTTGCCCTCTTAATAGGATGCATAGGGTCATCGATATGTCTCACACATCTTATATGTTTCATCAGCAAGTGAGTTAGAGTCATTTTGTCCGACAACATCTCGTGTCGATTCTTAGCAAAAAGTGCACAATAACCACTATGCGCAAGTTTCAGGCAAAGTGCGCTGACAAAATCAGCCTCAAAATAACCGATCCATGAATCTTGAAAATGGTCCATTTTGAAATATACATTTTTTTATAAAAATTCACACAAATGCCTTATTCTTTTTGAAAACAGACATTTTAGAAGCTAATCTACCTAATTTAACAATAACCAGCACCAAAAAAAATAGACACAAAAATTTTACCATTTAAAATCACAAACATAACCTTCATTTTCTTAGTTATTTTCATTGTCACGGTAGATCAGTCATTTGGAATATGCGCGGCTGACTATTCAAATTCAATTATGAGCGAATATTTACTTCCCCTTGATATTTATATTCAAGTTTTTCATTTTCGTCATTGTTGCGATAGATAACAATGGGAAGCAGATGCCTCCAGCGTGTCTCTTCCTTCTGGCTGCTGACGTTTTATGCCATGAACCTAATTTCTCAATTTTGAAGAAGGGGACACAGGCTAACCTAACTTACTCAGCTATCCAAGTTGTTGGTAATTCGATCACTAATCAGTATGAAGAAGTTAAATCAAAGCAGATGCTCGCTGCGCTAGCATTCTATGCGAATCTCTTTCTGCTGGCTCCAGTTTTCAGCATAATTACACATAAATTAAGGGGAAGTAGCAACCTACCAGGACAATGAAAATAACTAAGAAAAATGAGGTCATGTTTGTGACTAGCAGGGTAGTACTGTAGGATAGTGCTGTCGACAATGTTTTCACTGCTGGTCATGCATACGTGGCCTAAGTAGGATAAAATCATTAAAATGTCTCCTCGAAGAGCTAGACCGTTCGGAATTCACCGGCAAACAACCTTGCAACAGTAGGTACTGCGTTGAATGAGATGAATAGACTGAGAATCCTGTCCAGCGATTACTAAAAAGTTAAAAATAACTAAAAATTGAAGAAAAAAAAATCATTTATTTAAATGCACCAACGAGAATAATGAAAACTTTCACCATCAACTTTTAACGTCTTTACACAATTTATATGATATAAAAGCTTGTCGCGAAATTTACATGTAAGGATAAACAAGAGAATTAAATAAATTGATCTGATTGCTTTTAACTTTCTTCAAACCAAGTAAATACGGGTACTTAAATCTCGCCTCAAGCTTTTGTATCATACGGAAAAGTTTATTTTATTCTTTTTAGCGCATTTAAACAAAATATTGTTTTAAATTTTTTTTCAACATTTATTACTTCTTAAGCTACAAGAGAGCTAACGAAGCAAGCTTTGTTTCTTGATTGTTAGCAGGCTTATAAGCTCTCGCTAGTATATTTTTCGAATACATTTTTCAAGTTGTTATTAATTGTAGCAATTGCAAAAATCAAACAATTCAACATATGAATGAAGATTTGCTCATACTTTAGTAGTCGGCAACGCAGACTACATGTGACCACTTTACCGTAAGAATGAAAGTTACTAAAAAAGGAGATTATATTTATGCTTATAAGAAGGTGATTTTTTTTGTAATAGGGTTATTTTTGGTGTTAGTACCTAACTATGGAATCAGGTGGATAATTGTCTAAAAAAAGTATCGACAAAGAAAAGAAAGCTCTTTGTGTGACTTTTCGAAAAATTCAAGTTTGAAAATAGTCGATTCTCAAGATTCACAAAAGCATTTCTCAAAAAGTAGCTGAGACTCCCTCAAATTTTCTTCGAATTCGTGTTCAGAAGACAAAACTACGAAAGAATAATCACTTTCTTCTTTATGTTGGGGCAAATCTCGGTATAAAATTCCGTTAACTAATAGCCACGAGCTATCAATGAATTTTTTTTTGATTCTTCCATAGTTTGGGCTCCCAAGAAAAATTTTGACGGTTTCTTGTAATTTCGGACATATCACCCCATTTTTGAGTAATGATTGTTACTTTTTAGGACACATTTCTGTCTCGACAAAAACAGTAAAAATTCTTCTGCCTACACACCCCAATTCACCTGTTTTCTTTCATTGGAAACAGCACTTTTCTTTAAAAACTTATCCTTTGTGTATGACTAGAAAAACAACAAAATGGTGATCTCCATAAATGACAGCCAAATTTTATTCATGTCAGATTGGTATCGACTAGCAGCTCACAAAGTCAACTGGAAAATGCGACTTTGCCAAATTTTAAGAATTTATGAAAATAATAAATTTTCTAAATTGTCGAAGACGTGATTCTTGCTTCTGGTAATTCATGAAATGCGAGCGCAGCGAGCATCTGCTTTTTTCCCTACTTTTCATACTAATTGTGATCGTATTACCCTGGATAGCTAGGTTACTCAAATAATTTAGGTTACTTTGTGTCCCCTTCTTTCACGTTACGAAATAAGGTCCATGGCCGAAAACGTGGGCAGCCAGAAGAAATAGACACACCAAAAGCGTGCCTTATTTTCAAATAATTGAAATAAGAAGACCGGCCCCTGTCTTATATTCAAGTAATGATATGTCGTGTTATATTCTATGTCATATTTTTCATTATTAATATCTAAAAAATAACAGATTCTAGAATCTTCAATATTTTTAAAGGTAAAATTCCGTTAACTAAATAATAGCCACAAGCTATCAACAAAAAATAGTAGCCTGGCATCCTGTACAAAAAATCCAAATCAAGTAATTTCGGAAATATGGGCCTATTTTTGAGTAATGACCGGCATTTTTGAGGACACATTTCTTCGTTCTTTAAACTACATGTACACTCCCTAATTCACCTGTTTTATAATATTTTTTTAATTTTTTTTTTTTAAAAACAACTTTATTTTAAAAACATCAAAACAACAAATTTATGTAAAATGTTCAGTAAGTTTATTTTTGTCAAGTCATCCAACTTTTCTACGCATTTAATTTCAACATGAATAGGATATTATTCACTCACTTTTTTTTCTAGAAACCTACTTGACATGAATAATGTTCACTAACTATTTTGCCTTGATTTGTTGGTTATGTGATCATCAAAGAAGGATGATTTTTCCAAAAAAGTACCGTTTTCAATAAGGAAATAGTGTGAAACAGGTCAATTAGGGTATGTACATTGTGTTAATTTGAAGAAAAAAGAATTTTGAGTGTTTTTCCGCAGTAGAAATGTGTCCTAAAAACTGACAGATATCACTCAAAAATATGCCCAAATCTCCGAAATTACTTAAGACCGCCAAAATTTTCAATTGGATTTTTGTTCAGGAGGCCAAACTACATAAGTTCCAAAAAAAATTATTGATAGCTTGTGGCTATTAGTTAACGGAATTTAACCTTTTTAAAAACTAATCTCAAACTAAATTTTCACTTGGTTTGCAGAAATTTAAAAAGAACTGACAACGTCGCTTCTTTTCATTGTTGAAGTTAAATAATTGCTCGAAAAGGTGGCCATGCAAATATGCAAAGATCCAAAGGTACCAATCTGACATGAATAAATTCACTAAACATTTCGCATCAATTTGTTGTTTTTGAAGTTTCTAAAAGAAGGTTGAATTTCTGTATAAACAGTACCTTTTTTTAATAAAAAAATGTGTGAAACGGATAAAATAGGGTGTGTACATTGTGTTAGTTTAAAGAAAGAAGAATTTTGAGTGTTGTTTTTGCGGTAGAAATATGTGCTAGAAGAAAATGCCGATCACTCAAAACTGGGCCGATATCTCCGAAATTATTTGAGATCGCCAAAAATTTAATTTATATTTTTTGTTCAGGAGATCAATATATGTAGGATCCAAATTTTTTGGGCAAAATTCCGTTAACTTATAGCCACGAGCTATCACCATAATTTTTTTTTTGAACTTACATAGTTTGGCCTCCTGAACAAAAACTCAAATGAAATTTTTGGCGGTCTCAACTAATTTCGGAGATATGGGCCCATTTTTGAGTAATGAATGGAATTTTTTGGGAAAAAACACTCAAAATTCGTCCTTCTTTAAACTAACACAATGTACACACCCTAATTCACCCTTTTTACACAATTTTCTTATTAAAAACGCCAATGTTTATCCAAAAGTTCAACTTTCTTTTCAAAACATCAAAACAACACATTTATGTAAAATGTTCAGTGAATTTATTTATGTCAAGTTGGTAACTTTGAACTGTTCATATTTGCACAGCCAACTTTCCTATACACTTAACCCATTAGTGACGACCGTACCTACGCAGGTACACCAAAATTATTCTGAATGTTCTGACATCTATCGTGCATTAGCCCAAGTTCAGTGTTTCGTGCAGTTTCTGTGACGTTCACTTCCTTGGAAACTGGTAACGGTTTCTGCTTTGTCGTACTCACTTACAAATTATAACATCGAATATGAGCACATGTCTCACAGTTTTTGAGGTTGATAGAGGTAAGTGGAACGAATCATCAATAGGGACTATATTTTTTCGATAAAGATCATGTTTTCCATGACAAATGTTCTATTATACATTTAATTCTCGTAGTAGCTTATCACATCATCATTGAATTGTTTCGTATTGCTGTTATATTGTTGCAAACTTATCTGTACTTGGTTGAGTACAATGGGCGATAGCATTGTATGTATCTCTTTGTTTTTCAGAGCTAATTTCCAAAAATGGACTAGAACATTCGTGAATATGAATATTGAAGGGCACTAATAGAACCGAAATACGATTTGGATAGGGTACGAAACGAGTTGTCGGGACTGAATTCTGTGCAAATTTTCGAAAGACTATTTGACGAAGAAGTTCTACAGCACATCGTAGACCAAACTAATATTTACGCAAGATCATGAAAGAGGGGCGACACCACTTGACGGAAGACCATAAAACTAATAATGAAATATGGTGGATTACGTAATCCAATCTTCATTGCCAATCATCAGCGAAGGCTAGTTCGACCCAATTGAATCGAAAAATCCTTTCATCCTAATTGGAAATCCCTGAGACAAACACTGAGGTATGAATTCAGCGCCATCTCTGGGTTCCAGTTTAAAATGCACTCCGACTACGTGTCGACTTCAACATGAAGCCAGAAACATCATGAAAGAGGGGCGACACCACTTGACGGAAGACCATAAAACTAATAATGAAATATGGTGGATTACGTAATCCAATCTTCCGCAATAAAACCTATACAATAGGTAAAGTCGTCGGCAAGTATTCAACAAAAAACAACTACTGCCCCCTACGACCATTGAATTATATTTGTTTAATACTTGGCAAAGTTTTCTACAAGAACCACTTTGCAATGCATTTCAAATATCAAAGCTGAAATTATTTTTCGATTTAATTGGGGGAACACCTCCGTACCGGTTTCATGGTCATTGCCAATCATCAGCGAAGGCTAGTTCGACCCAATTGAATCGAAAAATGGATTACGTAATCCACCATATTTCATTATTAGTTTTACGCAAGATCTAATAATGACCATAAATTCAACGTTACCAATGATGACATGAAGATTTTCATTGGATTCCTTCTTTTCACTGGCTATCATAGACTACCTCGCGAACGTCTTTACTGGAATTTGGATGAAGATGTAGGCATTCCATTTGTTTTAAATACAATCAGTCGAAATAGATTCACCGAAATCAAGAAGTATATTCATTTGGCTGAAAACTCGACCCTTGATAAAAATGACAAAATGTAAAAAGTTCGGCCATTGATGAATCTGATCAATAAAAAACAGTGGGGTATTTTTCATTATCCATCGATGAAGCCATGGTGAAGTACTTTGGGCATCACTCAGCAAAGCAGTTTATTAGAGGAGCACCTGTACGCTTCGGTTAAAAAGATTGGATGATGTGCAGTTCAAGTGGGTACTGCTATGCATTTGATACCTACTGTGAAGCTACACCTTCAGCAATAGAGGATTAACCAACGACAAAGAAAAAATCCTTCCCACTGGGATGGCAAGTTGTATTGGATCTTCTGAAAATTGTTGATATTCCAACTGACCACATCGTATTCTTTGATAACTATTTCTCGAGTTATGAACTCTTGACTACTCCTAGGAAGAAAAGAATGCGGGCTACTGGAACAGTGCGCGATAATCGTACCTAAAAATGCCCACTTTTAGCTACGAAATATTTAACAAAAAAGGCTAGAGGATATTATGATTATCGGTATGATAAGGAAAATTGTCTCTTGTTCGTTAGATGGAATGATAACAGTGCAGTTACCGTAGCAACAAATTATGAAACATTGGAACCAATGACGCAAATCAGACGATTGTCAGCAAAAGACAAGGAAATGATATCTGTCCCACAACCTTAGCCGATCAAATCTTATAATTCGTCAATGGGCGGCGTTGATTATTGGATCAAGGAGTCAACAATTATCGATTTGAAAGAAATGGTGGTGGGTTTTATTCCCCATATAATGAATATGGTAGTAGTGAATGCATGGAGACTCTACACGATAACCAATCAAGCTGACAAAATGGACTTATTGCTGTTTCAACGAAACATATCTCGTCATTACCTCAGATCCTACGGCAAGGCTATCCAAAGAAGACCAACTTCGAACAGACCATCAGGTTCACTACCAAGAAGTATTCAAGAAAATCCTTTTGGTCAAAACCCCCTTAGATGTCGTCAACGCCATATGAGAATGAGGTGGAGGTGCGAAAAGTGTAAGGTCACTCTTTGCACTGAAAAAAAGGAATGTTTCAAAACATTCTACTTCCAAAATCCAATTAAATGAAAATTATTCATTCTTTATTACGTTCGTAAAATAAGTTAGTTTTTTGTAGTCTTTTATATACAATCCCTTTGATCCCATTATACTTGCTTGTGTACGCCTAGTTTTTCAGGAAATAAACGATGAAAATTCTAAAACTGTAATTTTATAAGTATTATGAGCCCACTTTATTATTATAATTGTATGTTTGACCCGCTTATCGTGTCCAGAAAATCGGTGGGCATTAATGGGTTTCAACATGAAAAGGAAAATATTCACTCACTTTTTTCCAGAAACCAACTGACATGAATAAAATTCATTAACCATTTTGCCTAGATTTGTAGGTTATGTAAATATAAAAGAAGGATGAGTATTTTTTTCCAAAAAGTAGCATTTTCAATAGAGAAAGAGTGTGAAACAGGTCAGTTAGGGTGTGTACATTGTGTTAGTTACAAGAAGAAATAATTTAGAGTGTTTTTCCGCGGTAGAAATGTGTCCTAAAAAATGACATTTATCATTCAAAATTGGCCCATATCTCCGAAATTAATAGTTGAAACCGCCAAAAATTTCATTTGGATTTTTTGTTCAGGAGGCCAACAAACTAGGTACGTAAGTTCAAAAAAAATTATGTTGATAGTTCGTGGCTATTACTTAGTTAACGGAACATTACCCGAAGCTCGATAAACTTACCTTTACCAAGAAAAACATGTTTCCGCACGAACATTTCATTTATTATAGTGTTTTCACAAGGATTTGAAACATCTGTAAGCATTTTTTCAACATCTGCCTTCAACCCATTTGCCATACCTTCACCTTCAATCTCTATAACACAGTTGATATTTACTTCTGTTGGAACTTTTGACCTCGAAATGAAGTGAGTATTCCATAAACGAAGTGCCTCTTCTATTCTGTGACACACTGTATATGTCATATCTCCTACAATCCTGTACCTCACATTCACACGTGATATTCTGGGGTAATATAACAAGACCTTGATAAATAGTCGACTATTTTTATTGCATCTATATTTCGACTGTATTTTATAATAATTTAACGAGACATTATTTTGGCATTAATAATCTGATGAGAGCCCGAGAGCGAAGCTCGAGGGCTTTCATCTCTGATTATTTATTAATTCCAAAATAATGTCGAGTAAAATTAATAAATACAAGAGAAATTTAGCAGCAATAAAATAGTCGACAATTAATCAAGGTCGTGTTATATTTATGAAGATTATTTCTTGAATCCATTTCTTCATATCTGTCATATGAATGACACTGTAATGTCAGGGATTGTAGCCTCGATATCTCATCGTTTTTGATTTTTCCAAACCGATTCATTTTCAAATAATTATTCAGCTTTAATACGGTTGATTCTATTTGACGTTTAATATGTATTTATTTAGAGTACCGTCAGATGCTCAGGCTCCTTGATATAAGTATCATGCTGAATAGTCGGTGACTATTGTGCATCATGTAAATAGTCGCTAATAGAGCGTGTTGATTGGTCCTGTCAAACAGGAAACAAACGTATGATTGGTTGATGACTGATATTTAATAGACGAAAGAAATAATCATTACAATTCACCGCATTCAATACGTCACAACATGACTGGGCAGAACTTACTGTAGCGGGTTGCGCAGATAGAATACAGACTGCGCATCTAGTTTAGGTACTTAGATAAATACTAGTAATTTGACGGCAAGGCATTTATTCGAGTAATCATTTCATAATCCGCGGTGAGAATAGCGAATTATAAATATTTTCAGCTCCCTGATAATGAGCATGTAAATGGAATTTAAGCAAGACACCTGATGATATGCTCATTCCTCATCACAGAAAAGCAGATTCAATCTTGAAATTTTCGGTGGCAATTGAAGAAATAATAAATTGAATAAACTGGTAACAAAATTCGCTAACATCTTTTTTTATCATAATTTTCTATTTTATTTTCCTCGCTGTCACTTTTTGACGTTTCTATACATATAATGAGGAGGAACTTTTTACCTATGCAGTCAAAGGAATGACGAAACTCTTTTATTTCTCTGAACTTTTGTTAATAAATGAGAAAAAAGATGCAAAGCGGAGTAATTATCCACTTTCTTTTATTCATCAATAAATGAATACCACTTTGGTTCAACTCACGCCAGCCTTATGTCACCCAAACCGCGTAGGGGATTGTTTCTGATAGTGAAAGCAATGGTACTCACGTTTCTGGTGCTAAAACTTCATTAAATGTCTGTAAACTAATGTCGTCCGCTCCTAGAAATTCTTGATCCATCACCAATTTGAAGCACTACACAAATGGTAACCATCAAAACGAGTATTTCTAGGCATTGTTCAAAAGTACACCTCTAGTCAAAACACGCCTAAGAACATTTTAGTTTTCACAACGGCAATCAAATACTAGAGATAAAAAACTGAATCAAAATATTCAAATCAAAACAATTTGAACAATTTTCGATTTTGTTTGGAGGTGAGAAGAAAAATGAATAATAAAATAATGACATTGATTTTGACAGTTAGGTTTACGATGATGGAATGATTCTGGACGAGTATTGTAAAATATGATACAATTTTGAAATCTAATTGACTAGGTTGAGTAAATCGAGAATCGAAAAGGCAGTTTTGGGGCTAATAAAGTAAACAATGAGGTTTTCAGTTATCAAACAGTTCCGATAGAACGTGTTATTGCTCAAAGCTATACTCTAGTGCGCAGCTCAGTTGAAAAGAAGTTACTGAGCAGGATCTGCGCAAACTAGCAGTATAGGTAGTTTCTATGAATGATGAAAACTCCAGAATAGTTGTAGTATCATCGAGAAAATAACTTTTGAATAAAAAAAATCAATCTTCATTTGGAGTGAGAATTTGAGATATTCCGTTTTATTTTCTGGCGCATGCGCAAAACGCGTTTTCTGGTTTTGACGGGAAAACTACCTATATTAATTCTTGAAAAAAGTGTTATTTAGGCTCTCCAAAAAATGATACTACTGCGTGGTAAAATACACAGACTACCTACGTGGAGGGGTGTTGGCGGTTGCGAATTTCTCTGAACATTAGAGGATTTTCCATTTCGTGGGGAACTGAAACATAAAAAAAGTTGTTTGGATACCTACCAGTAAGTTTTCCGGGAATACCAAGGTAAAATATAGTACCTATATTACATTACTAGTGCGGAAAGTGACATTTTTCACACGAATGGGAAATATTGTGGCACGAGGCGACAATCACAAGAGTGTGAAAATTCACTTTCGCACGAGTAATGTACACTATTTTTCCTACGACCACATAATAATTTTACCAAAATTTGTATAATAGTTATTTGTTTTACTAGGCATAAAAGCACAAGATTTAATGCCGCGGCTGGTGTTTCATAGCCGAGCGTAGCGAGGCTATGAAACCAGCCAAGGCATTAAATCTGCTTTTCTGCCGTGTGAAACATATAATTTTTTCCTCCAATTTTTTCCGATTCCACGCAATATCGACCTTTTCATATTTAAATTGCGCTTCATTATCAATATACAAATAACTCAATTATTTCATCAAAGGTAACTGGGCCCTGCGTTACTATGTTTATCGCTGCTGACGTTTGTTGAATTTGTTTGTTTACTGTTTACTTTGTCATTGTCAATTTTAATAACCAGTTTGATTTAAATCATTACTTGGAAGGTTGCTTAGCAACGAACTTTTTCTGCCTAGGCAGTAAAAGAGGACTAGACTACGATTTTAAGATTGCCTGACTAAAGTAGAGATTTTATATATGAAACTATTTAACGAAAATAAACATGAATTTTGAAAATTCCTTGCTTTATTTAGATGATTCAGAATGCTTTTAAATGGATATTTGTTTAAATCAAACTCCAAGAAATGTAGATGATATTGACATGTGTTTATTTTTTAATTAATTTAAAAACAAAATATTTTCTTTATCGACGAGATCAGAATCATAGACATCTTTCATTTTTGATAATAATTACTAATCAAGATAAACTTTAATACAATATATTTTCCTTACGTAATATATGTCCAATAGCTCAGTTGGTAGGTAGTGGGGCTGACTTTTGACGAAGAGTACGTGGGTTCGATCCTCGCCCGCGGAAACTTTTTTTTAAGAAGATGAAAATAGTTATACTTCTCAAATAGATTGCTTTAATATTTTGTTGGTAGGATTTTTATGGAGGATATTTTTGCTACCTCCACGCACAATTAATGCACCTAACATTCACTACATACTCAAACTAACTTTTTACTTTTGACATAAATTGTTGAAAGCCTGCTTTTTATATATATAATAAATACTTAGCGAGATGATCACAAGATTGCTTGACTAGGTACAGGGAATTGATATAGGTATGAAAGTATTTAACGAAAAGGAACATACATTTTGAAAATTCCTTGCTCTCTTTAGATGATCCAGAATTTTTTGAAGTGGATATTTCGTCGGCTTAGTGCAAGAAGTTACTATCTAACAAGAAAATTTAACTGAGAACCATTCTGACTTCATTTATTTTTAATAATTACTCTTAAATACAAAATATTTGAAGCAATCTATTTGAGAAGTGTAATTTTTTCAATATCATAATGAAAAAAAAATATTAGCGGGCGAGGATCAAACCCGCGTACTACCTTAGTCAATACGTTCCGCTGCTTTACGAACTGAGCTAACGGAGCGTGCGGAAAGTTACTTTCCCCGCCTGTGCGGAAAATATTTTGCAAGCTTGTGATATACCTAAGCCTTTTTTCGTGTAACTATACAGTGCGATATACGTTACTTTCCCATGTGGTCTTAAGAAAAATACATTACTAAATTTAAGACCTCTCAATATTGATGACAAAAAAAGTACGAAACTGACTGTTCGGAATATTTGGGTATAATGATTGACAGTCATTTGAGATGGGATTCAGGAATTGATTATGTAATAAAAAAAGTTGAGATATCTCTTGTCCAAAATCAAGTTGTTAAAATAAGTTTTGAATACCCCATTATCTACATAAATTATTCACTTGTTCGATCACAAATAAATTATGGAATTTTGGGATGGGGTGGCGTTAATGAAAACTTTTGAAAAATTCAGAAACTCTTCAAAAATAGTTTCAAAAATAATCTATAACAAAAATTATACGAGGATATATTGAAAAATCTTTAGCCTACTATAGAACCAAACAAAATTTCAATGTCAAAATATTTTATTACTCAACTCTTCTTAATTGGATACATTTATTACAGCAAACCTGCAACGTCTCTAGACCTTTCAAAAAAAATGTTTCTTCTTGCTCTGCAAACCAGACCCCCACAGCTTTTATTACCTCCTCGTTGAACGAAAATTTACGATCTTTCAAACTTTTTTTCAGTTGAGGAAACAGATGATAGTCGGACAGAGACAAATCTGGTGAATAAGTAATTCAAACCCTAAATCAAGAATTTTTTGCATGGCAACATGAGATTTGTGTGCAGGGGCGTTGTCCTGCAAAAACAAAACACCTTTGGATAGCTTTCCGCGTCTTTTCTCTTTAATTTTTTCCCGCAGAGTTATCAGTAATTTCGAATAGTAATCTCCAGTTATTGTTCTAAACTTATCCAAAAAATCAATCATGATTACTCCATGGCAATCCCAAAAAACTGAAGCAAGAACTTTTCCAGCAGATTTTTGGACATGAAATTTCTTAGGTCTTGTCGCCATTCCATCGATTGTTGCTTTGTTTCTGGATAGTAGAAATGTACCCGAGTCTCATCCATAGTAATAATTCGGTTTAAGAAGTCTACATCGTTTTCAAATCGAGCACAGATCGAACGCGATGCTACTACCCTTGCACGCTTTTGGTCAACATTCAAACATTTGGGGATCCATTTTGCAGCAATTTTTTTCATGTCCAAATTGACGTGAACTATAGATGAATGCGTTTATATGAAATGTTCAGTGCTTCAGATATCCGTTTTAGCCCAATTCAACGGTCTGTTAAAATCATGTCATGAACTGCATCGATATTTTCGGGGACTGACACAGAAACTGGCCTTCCCGATCGGTCATCATCTTCAATGGAAAATTTACCTCTTTTGAAGCTTGCAGTGCAATTTTTCACGGTCGCATACGAAGGACATTAATCACCAAGGGTATGAAGCATATCTTCGTAAATCTGCTTAGCTCTTAACCCTTTCAAATACAGGTACTTAATGATGGCTCGATACTCCAATTTTTCGATTTTCACAATTTCGGTGGACATATTTTTTCTTTTAATTTATTGCGTAACTCTGGTTTACTTTTTTAACGTCAAACTTTACACTGACACTTCTAACAAGTTATTGTTCGTTGCTATGGTAACGCAATATTTTGTTTATGCAGGAAACTGGTCTAGGCTAACTAGATATCAATACATCCTCGTACATACTCATTGGACGACTTATTCAAAATAGGTAAACAATAGATGTCAGACAATTATTTTGTTAAAATATTATTCTACGTATGTATAATATTCCTCATTTGTAGTATGACTCATTACCAAATGAAATAAAGAGAATCAAATCTCTTTTTTCCTTCAAAATGAAAATAAATAATGGATAATAAATAAAGAAAGACAGTTTTTTCACAATTTTTGTTAACAAAACAGAAATGCAAACTGTCCATATTTGTTTTATCATTTTTATATATTATTTATTATGTGAATAACTTCATTTTCTTATTTTAATTTATTCCTCACATGACGTGGAACTTTGTAAGGCTTCTTTTTATCATTCTTTCAGGAAAAAAAACACTATGATTTTGTGAAGATTTGATAGGAGAATAATCCAAAAAGAACATGGAAATGTCCGAATGTCCGTCAAGGTTTTCAAAGAAATAGTTAAATCGAATAATTTCCAGAGAATATTCATAATCAGGATACCAATTGAAAAGAAAACTCAATATTACAAGAAAGACAAAATTTAAAAAAGTTTGGAAGAATCAACCACCGACCTATAATAAAACTGGATGAGCACTCCCATTTAAGAAAATTGCTCCAACTAGTATATAACATTTTGGCGAAACACACATGCGCGTTGAAGATATGTCAAGCAGTGGCGTCTCCCAATGGTAAACAGGATTTAATCTCATTGAAAATTACTTGTGAATTTTGTGATGTACTCTGAATAAAAATTTTGCTATAAATCGCAAAATATCAAATATTTTACTTGAAAACTCTGAACATTGAACCGAATATGAAAACTTGCAACAAACACTTCAATCTCGAACATTAAACACGAAATATCTAACCGCCACCACTGATGAAAATGGCTTCCCGGCCTAATGACATTGACACTGGAGCAATACACGTGCGCACTTCCATTTTGAGAGGGTTCAATTTGGCGTATTTATTACATAGGAGAAAACGGGCAGTGCTCATCTAGTTTTATTATAGGTCGGTGGAATCAACCGAGTCCACCGGAAACGAAGATGACAATCTTTGTTCATCCTTGACATTGATATTTTATTATTTTTAGAGTCGTTCGGTAGATGTCGTGTAAATAGGTAGGTTCAACTAAAACTGAGGATTTTGTTTTTAGTAGTCTACAATGAGGTAATAAGACATAAAAATAATAAAATACTCATTTTCAGACTTTACGTTTTTCATTGAATACATGTGAAAATACAGAAATTAAAATGAAATATTGAAGTAGTTCTATTAATGAACCATTTCCGTCGACCGTTTATTTATGATATATTTTAACGCACTCAAAATCGCTTAAAACCCCTGTTAATGAATGATTATCTATGAATCAATGATTTACTTATATGCAACCCAACGTACATTGCTCCAATACATATTATTTATATTTATATATCTCGTGACCTGTGGCGTATGCAACCAAACATATTTATACTTCTTACCCGCTAAAACATTTATTTTGAAATCAAGTAGCTGTGTTAGTGCCATCTGTCATTATTTATTTCATTGTTGTAATTTCTTAAAATTCTACATTTATTTTGAAATCAAAAGATGGATAGTAACAAAGTTCTGTAAAAAAAAATTCAGAAAACATCAAATATATCAGTAAAGTTGTCATAGTAGCATTAATAGCCAGATAGTCACGCAGCCGGCTGGTAAAATGCTGGTTTGAGTCCTGAGCGTTGTCGCCAAGGTAGTAGAGAAGATACTCTTGAAACGGTTAATCTCCCTCGAGGAGAAACTCAAAATGATCCCCGCTAAGCAATTCGGCTTTCGTGCAGGTCACTCAACGACCTCGCAGATTGTCCGGGTTGTTCACGAGGTGAAAGAGGCAGCTCACCGAGGGATGAACACAGTCATGGTCCTGTTGGACATGCGAAAAGCCTTTGACTCCGTGTGAATTGAGGGTCTGATTTGCAAAATGCTGGAGGTACGCATGCCTTCATACTTGGTAAGGATTGTGAATTCTTATCTCACGAATCGTACTTTTGTGGTGAGGGTTAACAGCACAAGATCCGCAGAGTACCCAATCGAAGCGGGTGTCCCGCAGGGGTCTAGCCTATTCCCGCATCTGTACTCTCTACATACGCATGATTTCCCTATGTGCGAGAGAACGAAGACGGCTATATAGGCGGATGACACCGCGATATACGCCCAATCGTTCTCCAGCGTCGCAGCTGCTATGCAGGTCCAGACCCGTCTGGACAGGGAGATCATTCCGTATTTAGAGAGAAATAAGATCGTGGTGAATCCGGCTATGTCCGAGGCCATTAACTTCTCCAAGAAATTTAGATTCTCGAAAGTCTTGCAGAAGTTGAAGGTCAAGGGCGAAGCATTGGAGGTCAAGACCAATGTGCGATACCTGGGAGTACAGCTCGACAAGCGTACAACTTGGCACAAACACATCAACCTGGCTATCCAGAGGGCAGCGGCTGCGGTCAAACGCACATACCCTCTGATAGCCAGAGGATCGCATATGTCCTTAGAGGCCAAAATGGCCATATACAAACAGATGATTCGGCCAGCCATGTTGTACGCGTGCCCAGCGTTCTGCAGCCTGCCCAAAACTCCTTTTATGAGATTGGACAGGATGCAGAACAAGGTACTCCGTATCATCACCAAGAGTGATAGATACATTCGTCTGGATGCGCTGCGCGCCCTTGCTGGCGTCGACTCCATCCCGACACATGTTAAAAACCTGTCGGAGAGATTCTACAGGTTTCACCTCTCCAAGAGTCCATTAACGAGAGACCTTACCAGACTCAGAACACATGATAATCAGCCCCGCAAACACGGCGGGCTGATATATCAATCTTTGGCCATCTTCCAGGAAAGATGGGAAGAACCGGTTCCCTAGGGAACCAAGTCGCATCTATGTAATGCGCGAAGTACCATGACCCGGTTTTTTGCATCAGCCTTTTCCGGGGTTAGCACGAAACAACCGCCTCTGAACAAAATTAGACGACAAAGCAGTATCTACATTGAATGCTACCGACCGACGACATGCATAAGCTTTGCAGGAGGCATGTATCATACGTACTACAACCACTATCGTTTGGAATACTCGGCCAACCGCTAACACCAGCGGAGATGGACACTAGCGCCCCTGACCGGGACCCTATGTGCCTCTTGGCACAAGCGCTCCCTTGCTCTGCAGCCAGCAATGTCTGTGGAGGAAGGGAGGCGGCTCTCAGTGCGTCCTCCCGACCCTTTCTCTCTCTTGGTCCCTCTTGGGCGAAGAATTGAGCTTAGGAAAGAGTTTGTAGAATGTCAAATGATGTGTATTGCTATAGAAACTTTGAAACAATAAACCTTTATTTATTTATTTGGTTTGAGTCCTGAGGTGATAGCAAGGTCGAGGGTTCGATCCCCAAGTGGTACCATTTTTTTTTTTCAAATTTCGGTCAACGGAAAAGTTTTGTAACGAACTAGTGAATTGAAATGGCGATTAACAATCTCGAACATTAACGCACTCACTCCGCTCAGACATTTAAATATATCCCAATAGTTAATCGCCCTTATTAAATAACCATTAATACGCAATTATTATACGGTTGGCAACAGTTCGATGGAAATGTGACGCAAAAGCAAGAAAACACAACGTTGGACAAGAGTGTAAACCTGTTAAGTCCAATTCTCTAGATTTTATATGCTTCTCGAAAAACACATGCACAGTAATTAAAACTGCGTTTGCAGATAGCAGATATTTGTGGAGCAAGCTGATTTGCAAATATAACGCAGTACTTAAGTAGTCATAATCGAAAGAACTGATATAAAAATTCAGTTCTTGTTAATAGTGGACTTAGCATCAGGTTCACACTCTTAGCCAACGACAAGTATGTCACAATTGAACTGACCTAGATACTTATGTTCTTTCTAAAAAATATGTGTCCTGCGTTCAATCCATTTATCAGGAAGGGTGTCATCTAGATATTATGACCGTACGAAACTTCCAAAATTGTTAAGGAGCCCTATCTTGTTGTAACCATATTTGTTCTGCCGGCAAACTGGGATTGTTAGTCAAAGATCTGGAATAGTATGCTCTTGTAAAAGTATTAGGTACTCATAAATATGTGGTTGATGAAGTTGACTTTTTGGTTTAATTTATCCATAAAACTTCATGGAGCTCGATCCTACGGTCAAAATCCTTTTTAATTAATTCTTGTAAAAAAATCATTTTATATAGGTATTTTATTTTCCACCATATCTAACATGATATTCAGAAAATGTCCTCCATTTGTAACGCTTACTGGTCCTCTACCCTTTGGTAAATTTTTGACAGCTCCAGTTTCATGAAAACGCTGCAGTGTTTTTACAACGGATGATTCAGAAAGAAATTTCCGATCGGGATACAATTCATTAAAAATATCCACTACCCATACAGCAAATGTACGTATAATGGATGACCAATGGACGATGGAAATAAAAGTTCACGAAATCCAATGGATGTTTAGATTTGATCCAATGTTCATTCAATGGACTCCAGGACACCACTAAGGACGTATAATTGAAGTCCAGAAAACATCCAGTGGATGTAAATTGTGCGTCCATTGTATGTCCATAGTTGGTACATTGGACGTCCAGAATATATACAAAGAGCATCCACTGTGGATATTTCCTAGACGTCCAAAACCATTTCAACTTTGATAAAGTATGTGGAATATGATCAAACTTTTTTATGCCAAATATATAAATCTCAGGCACAAATTCTGTACTCTTTGTAATCTATTAGAATCTGCCGAATCTAAGCAGGGAGAAAAAACGTAAGAGCAAAACGAGAAATGTGATAGAACGAGTCTTTCACAGAGTTTTGCTTTCATATCACTAGTAGGATATGATCTTTGGGAATATAGCATTCTGAGGCTGGAATAAAATGTGCTTTTTGTACCTGAAAGAGTTGTCTAGCATGATACCTAAGATTCTCGCTCCCTTTACCACTTTCAACTCCCCGTCGTTCAGCCTGATTTTGCATGTTGATATCTTTGACAAAGCTTCTGAAGGCCATAAAGTAAAACTTTGGTTTTGTTACGATTGAAAAGCATCTCTTATTTCAATGAGTTTTCATAGATTGATTTTTTCCAATGAATCATGAATCAGATTGGTGGGATTAATTGAGTAATAAACATGGGTATCATCAGCATAGGCACGGATTCTGAAATGTTCCACATTCATGGTCAAAGGAGAGGTATATATACAAAAAAGCAACAGTCCGAGCACCTAATCTTATCGAACACCCCTGTTCAGTCTCATTGGATCAGAAATTGAATTTTCCAATTTGACAATTTGGGTTCTGTCAGTGAAGTAGCTAGTCATCAGTTTGCATGCATTTTTTGAAAAACCAATGTTATGTAGCATCGAAATGAGAATGTCGAAAGCTTTGCTGTAATCCAACAATGCTGTACAACGTAGCTGTGTTGTTTTCTGAACCCAGACTCTGGCATGAGTTCGTTTTGGTATACAAACTTCTTCATTTGGGCATTTAGGATAAGCTCTAGTATTTTTGAAAGTGTGGGAAAAATACTTACAGGTCTCAAGTCCTTATATTCTTCAATCTTTGTTGTTTTATACAATTAATACAACAATTTACTGTATGCAGCAAGAAGTTATTAATAACAGGCATATTTTAAGTATATTCGTGTTCAATCCTTCATCACCTACAGCAGTTCTTCTCAATGTGTTCATAATGTTCAGTAGCTCATGGTCATCGACTATCTGAAAATTTAAGCTGTTTTCACCAATACAGGCCCCAACATTATTATTGTAGAATTCTATGAAGGGTTTATTATCATTTGAGAATTTAGGAACACTATCAAGAAAGGAGTTATTTATGATATTTGGATCATCAATATTTTTATGTTCTTTCCATAGTTGTTTAGGATTATTCTCTCCATGTTACGAAGTTTCTGAGTGATTTGTAATAATCCCAAGATTCTATCGATTGAATTGTTTCATGTTTCAGTTTAGTTTTATCTTACAGATTCATGATGAATTTAATCTAAATTGACCTTGAAGATGAGAAATTATATAATGTATCCGGCAAATAACGGGAAATATTTTGGAAATATATTGTATAGGTGAAAATAACACAGGTTCTCAACAAGATAATTTCAGTAATTCAATAACAATATTCAATAGAACAAAACTAAAATATATTAAACAATTGTTAATGTGGAACAAATCAACAACAATGAAATAAATATTCACTTCCGATTCAATTTTAATGCATACTTCTCCAGAAATTGCAAAAAAATATTATTTGTTGAAAACTTGAGTAGTTTTTCTAAGCATTATCCAATATGATGATACATTCCAGGAGCAATTACAGTTGGATATTACAGGAGAAATTTTCAACAGGGTTTTAGCTCATTTGGTACTTCAGAAAAGTGAGGTTATAGAAGTCTAAATTGACAGCGTTATGAGGGACATTGTATTCGAATGCCTATACATTGACGTGGAGTAAGTGAGCGTTTAACCTTTTTTTTGTGTTCAGGAGCATCATAATGGAAATAAGGAAGTTCCTAATGATCATCAGATTTGTTCAGTTCCTCTTCAGAACTATTAATACATCTAACGAAAGGTTACAACATGTGAATCAGAATTAGCAGTCTCTACGCACACATTGTTTGTGAATCATTTACAAACGACTCACGCTTATTATTCATCAGAAAAACAATAATCTTCATTTCATTGCATTTGCAATGCTCATCTCTTATAATATTTGTTCGATCCCATGCCCATGCTCTTCTTTAAATTATCCATATGAAAGCTGTTATTGAGTAGGGTAGAGTGGGGAAATGACGACCACTTAAGGAAAATAGTGTGTCAAAGTGAAAATAAACAATTAAAAAAAAATTGAGGCTATGTCTGGTGAAGACTACACTGAGAGCTGTCATTTTCCATATCATTATCGATGTTCCTCAATCGTTGAGTTCCCAATAAGGTGTCTGCTGGGAAAAAATCTTCATCAGTGAAACTTCCAGGATTGATTGGATATATTCCTGTAGCACTGAATCCCTTAAATGCTTCGTTAATTACTGCTACTGAGGAATAGGCTTTGTTGAAAATCGAAGCTAAATCATAATGAGTGATTGTCTGAAGTGATTCGATTTCATAAATGAATCACATTCATGTCGATATGCCTTTTACAGTGGCCTGTAGAACGAAACATCTAGTGGTTGTGTTCGGTGAGAGATATGAGGAGGAATAGACAGCATAATAATTCCATTCTCCTTGCAATAAGAATGTATTTCCAGTGAAATGTGACTTCCATGATTACCAAGAATGAGCAATACAGGTTCCTCAATAGATGGGCACATGTTGAGCAAAATGTTTCAGCCAAACCAAATAGAGATCCTCATTGCTCCAGCCATTATTCGAAACATGGTATATTGCATCTGGTGGTCAATTTCTTTGGAGTTGTGGAGACATTCTCTTGCGGGGATAAATAAACGTTGGTGGTATGAATGAACCAGACGCAGAGAAGCAGCAAATAACGGTAACAGTCTTTCCTCTTTCAGCACTGGTAGCAGCACCAATACGTCTCTATCCTTTCTCAGCTAAAACTGTTTCAGGCTGTTGGAGATTAGACATGCCATTCTCGTCAATATTGTAAATACAGCTAGGTTTGAACTTGTACTTCTCCATGACCTCGTGAAGATTTGGAAAGAACATGTCTATTTCTTCCTTATTGAAGGCTGTTATACGATTTAGACTCGTAGCTTCAGGTTTCCTTATAGAAATGGTAGGATTTCTTCTCAGAAAGTCATAAAACCAGTCTTTCCCAGCAATCTGTTTTCTTTTATTGAAGCTGTGTTTTATCGCATTCTGCTCAGCATATTCGAAAACTATCTAAAGATGTTCTTTTGATGTTAAACCATAAAACATTTTAGCTAATAACTTGAGGTGATTTGCAATAGTATTTTCCTGCCCTTGAGAGAATATTGAGGGCCTTCCCATTTTTGGACCACTAACTACATCTCCCCTTTTCTTTATCCTTGTCTGCAAAGATCCGTAAGGAATTCCAAATCGCCTTGCAGCATCCCGGATTTTTCCACCATTTTCGATGAACGATAAGGCCCTCCTCAAGTCACCCTCGGTCCATCTTGCTTTTTCAGTTTTTCTTTTATTGCTGAGTCTGAAAATAAAAAGATCGATGCTACACTTGGTCACTGTATGTAAAATATCCGTGAGGGTAATCACGACCACTGGTCGTCATTTCCCTTTGAGTTCGATCGCGATTGCCCGAATATGTCCACGAATCTCAATTTTGAGGTTACATCACACCAGTCAAATATTTACTGGTTTTGATATACGAAATTCAGAGACAATTGAATGCCCCTTATTTACGCAATGTGCAGCATTTCACAATTTTTGCTATAGACTTTTTATAACTTACCTCGTCACTCGATTGAATTACACGGTAAATACTTTGTACCAACAATGCACTGACTACAGAATGTGGCGACGAAATTCGGTGCACCGGCTATTGAATTTAGTTCACAGCACTGTATACTAGATGCTGGAGAAATCGTTTCGATGATTTCTATTTTGTTCTACAGTTTTATGGTGGTCGTTATTACCCGCTGATCGTCATTCCCCCACTCTACCCATACCCAAACTTATCTGTGATTCTTCGTTGAAGATACTGAAACCACCATAACACGAAAGTTTTACCTCTGCACAATCCACAAATTTCCACAATAAATCGAGTTGAACAATCTATTCAGTAGATTCAATCACAATGACACCATAAAACATGTCTACAAGAATACATAACCTCATATATTCTTCTTCTTTAACTGATGATTCTTTTATCGTCCCCAGTTTATTTTGCTCGCTGAGTTTAAAGAAAATGTTTGGAGTTTAACAATAATTACGCAATTACTGTCAAATAAACTATATATTATTAACTATCTATATTCAAATTAATTTTAAATGCACGTCCAATGGATGTTTACTATTGGACGTACGGGTAATGTCCAGATACGTACATCGGTTGAGTTTTCAATTAAGTACCTACATTATATTACATTTCCATTTGAGATGAGATGAGTTTTTGTGTACTTTATATGTACGTACAACGGATTTACATAATTGGAATAACCATCGTACACGTCTGTGTCCTGTACATCCAGTGGATGTACATTCAACATCCATAGAAGTTTGGACTTGAGCTGAACGTAAAATGGACATCCATTGGATGTCATATGCTGTGTGGGTACTTGGTCACAATTTCGTTTTTCATTAGTATATCATTGAAATTTCAATAAGCTCGGTTTTACTTAAACGTGTAATTTTTGCCCAAAAGATATTCATGTGGCGTTGTTATAGAGCTAGAAACTTTCGAAGGAAACTTAATGGACTATAAACGTAATGGGCTAAAATATTCAAGATTCGATACCTCAAAAACGGTTGAATTTAGAATATGATGTGCCATATCAATTTTATTTATAATTTTAAAAAGAATTGAAATATGGAATAATAAATTGAGGAAAAATCAACTTTGTTTTATCATGACTTTTTGACTGATCTCATACACTGATTTTCATTATAATAGATTTTTAAAAACTCTGAAACTTTTGTATGTTAAATATTTTTTTTTTCCAAGACATCTTACTTTAGCAGGTAATCCACCGTTTTCATACATATCAGCGACCTTGTATTTACGTATTTGTTCATTCAGTTCTGAACTTCATCATGTCCCAATTTTGAAATGATTTAATGTGTTGTTTTGTGACTTATCGATCCATTGTTATTTGGCAGGTATCTGATTGATACAATTATATCTATTCGCAGCAAGATTTTGTGAAATTCCGTCACAATATTTACAATATTTCAATTGATGTGATTTTCCTATCGAAGGGAGAAAGGAGGAAACATATAGAGAGTGATATCATCATATATACCATTCGTATAATATAGGATTTATCATGCCGTGCAATGAGGAAAAAATGGTAAAAAAGCTGAAAAATTGAATTGATCCTAGGTGGCCATGATTCGAATTTCTGCACGTACCAATATTTGATTCTGGATGTTATTTTTCCTTGACTTTTAATTCTACTGTGAGAAATAATGTGATGGAATTATATTTTTTTTTACAGTAAAGCATGCTTTTTAATCTCCCTCGTATAGTGCCTTATAAATCCCAATTTTTGTGTTGGAAATTCAGGTTTGGGATGACGAATTTGAAAATATTTTTTTAACTTATTCAATTTTAAGGATTCATAGGATGTGCCCTTGAGTGGTTCCAATCATATTAGAACAACCGGACACAAAAAGTAAAAATTCCGCACAAATCTTCCGAATGGGGTAACGTTAACAGCGGCGTGCCACAGAGGTCTTTGGGACCAGTACTATTTTTATCAGATCATATGTTCAAGACAAGTTTACTCTGAGGATGATCCCACTATTTTGTGGCAAGGATAATATTCCTTAGCATTAAGGAATGGTGCGACTTTATTTCGCTTGCCTTGAATATTACTCTTCTATTTACATACCAAAGGAAGAAAATAATGCTTTTCCTCCCGCGGATAGTTTGATGCCCTTTTAGGTTGCTTTTAAGTTTTGAAAATGAGTTTCAGCCAAGCATCTTCCAGCATCTTCTTTCTGATAAATCGAGAAAGCGATATAAAAAGGAATAGGTATAGTATGTCCAAAAAATAGTTGCAAGAGCGCTGTAAAAAAAGTCTCCAAAGATGCCATCCTAGTATTTTTTTCGCAGCAAGCAAAGGAATTAAAACCATCAACATTGGGGAGCAAATATAGAAAATATAACCAAAATTGAAAGCATTTCTCAAATAAAGCCAGCGGTTATGCGAGAGAAATCTCTGAAATTTCAAAATTCTTGACGGGTGGAGATCATTTGCAATAAATTGCATGGAGGCAGAGCTGTTGCAGAATATTTCTTCAATCTCAAGAGAGAGAATTCCAGCATTCTGTAATCAAATTCCATTTCAGAATTAGCAAATTCTGTGATGATCGTGGAGAAAACGATATTCCACCACCACAGCTACTGTCGCCCCCTGTTCAGTAATGTAGATATTCTTTAGTCGAAGCTACCGTTTATGCTGTAGGGATAGAGGTCGAGGTTATTTCTTCAGGTAGAATATTGTGAAGTCCTAGGATACCTATTTGGTGATTTTTGGGACATTCGTGAGCCAAAAACTAGGAACCGCTGACGAAAGAATAATACAATAGACCCCTGCAGGTCTCAGTGTTAAGGGACACCCTCACGGGTAAACCCTGCATCTGGCCCGTCAGCTTCAAACCAACTAACCAACCAAGACGGGCGTTTAGGACATGACAAATTGAACAATTTTCACCTATCATCTCTATAACCGCTTTGTATTATTATTTGTATTTATATTATGTATGCTTATTAAAAATGAATTCCCACCGGGATATTATTTTTTTTCATCAGTAGAGGCCCTGTCAATAAGCCCGCAATATTTTTAACTAAAATATTGATACACAACTGTTTTTTTGCCTTATAATTCCAGAATTATCGTCGATGCGTTTTCAGTAAAAAAAAAATCCTTCATTTGCTTACCTACCTATGCGATTGTTTTCTTAGTCTCAATGTAAGAATTTTAGTTTGTTCAACTAAAAACAGTCCACCGAATGAAAAAGTTAGTAGGTATTTTTTATGAAAATCTAGAGGACAATAGTAAAAATGAAATTGATTTGAAAAAACATATTGGCGTAACATTATTTTCTTGTAAAATTTGTGGATCTATTCTTCAAATTATCCAGAAATCAATGTCCTTCAAGATTAAAATTCGAGTATGAACCATTCTGTGAGTGTGTAAGTAATGATTCTATAAGTTAAAAAGAGATAACACGAATTTCAAAGTAACTTTTTATTAGCTAGTGGTGGATCAACTATAAAGTGGTATTTTATGCTACAATACAAGCAGTGACGCTATCGATTTGATCAAGAATGTCTTTCTTAGCCAGCTCAAAGTTAGGTGAGACGCATTTCGGGATGTGATCTTCCAGTTTGTTGACGATGGTCAAAACTATGTCAAGCGCCCTTTCGATAACTTCACTGGACGTACCTCTCAGACTGTCAAGAATGTCTTCGACAACCTGCAAAATATTCAACAGATTACTAAATACTCAATACCTGAATCATCTATCACTTCAGAATCTCCTAAAAAGGAGAATAATTGGGCAACAAAATAATGTAACTAACAAGTTTCAACAAAGTACCAAGTGATTCGTTCTATTTCATCAGAATGTCTGTTGGTCTGTCCATTCATTTGTTTGTATGTTTGTATGAGCTACAGACTTATCATTTCATAATTCTGGATGAAAATGCAATAATATTGACTGATGTTGAAATGATATAATAATAATAATAACTCCGTGGCATGTATCAGCATAAACTCCGACATATTTGGTCATCATCAAAGCAAATGATGATAGTCGTCCTCTAGGGAAAAATATAAGATAATATATTCAAGCTCCATTCAGATTAATTGCCCCCCATACAGATTCCAAACCCCAACTATGGTGGTAAATACGAAAATACTTAAGAAAGGTTTAAAACAAAAAAGTAGGGTGCGATTTCATTGGACTGCTAATAATATGAACTGTTGTGTGAATTTTCTCAACGACAGCTGCTTCCTACACTTCATTCAATTTTTTTTGCATGCGCGAAGTTCAAAGTTTTGTTCGTGAACAGAATTTGTTCTTCCACTCAACCATGTAGAACTTCTTCTAATCAAAACAATATCAATGAAGAATAACTATTTATGAATAGTATTTTTATCATCAAGAAAAAAGGAGGAAAAAAGTTATTGTTATATTGCCCAAAGAGACTGCAAATAAAAGGGGATTATTTTTTAAATAACCAGTAACAGACATTTATTGTACAAGTCATCCTTTAACTTTTTTCTGAAACTTGTTGATTTCAATTGTCTTCAAGCACAGGGAATCCTAATCATTAGCCAAGAAACTTAACTATAAAAACACAGAAAAACTAGTTTCATGGATAGAGGGTGTGTTGAACATTATAATATCATAAACATCTTTACGGAAGGTGATTTTGTTATAAAGATAGGTAGGGCATTTGGTGAGCAAAGGTTTATGGAACAGAGTGGAAAAATTTAGAGCTCTTTTTTTTGCCATGTTTAGCCATCGTAATGCTCTCAAGGAATCAGTCACATGGTCACTTTTTCTGAGACCACAGACCAAACGAACAAAGGCATTTTTTAGTATTTGTAGCCTTAAAGTTTAATTTCAAGCAGCATAGACATGATAATGTTTTTGTTATTGTATTCATTAAATACCTATTGGCATAAATCGTTCTCAACCCAAACAAAGTAAGCTGCTTTAACAAAGAGCGAGATATGCACATTGAACTTCATCGCATCATCTATAGTCAATCCCAAATTTTTTGCACTGAATTGAATTGGCAAACGAGCCCCATCCAGTTGAATATTAGGATAAGGCAAGCAACTATTAGCCGCCTTTCTTCCTAATAACAGAACCTTGGATTTCGTTGGATTGATTATTGATAGGCAATATTTATCAGATGCTGTTCGGAGTGATTCGAAATCATCATTTAGGTTGAAACAACCATTGTTTATATCGATTTCGGAAAAGAATAATACATTTGAGCATCAGCTGAAATATGTAACGAAGCATGTTGTAGAGCTTGAGTAAACTGTGATGTGTAAACACCAAAAAGCAACGGATCTATAATCGAGCCCTGAGGAACGCCTGACTGTATACTAGTGAGATCAGAACTCGTGTTTTTGAGGATGGCTGCTTGCAATCTTCTGGACAGATAGTCATTCATAAGAGTACTAACAGAATTCGAAAAACCGATGTAGTGCAAGAGAGTTAATAATAACGAATGATTCATCAGATCGAACGCTTTCGTTTAGTCGAAGGGAACCAAACATGTGAGCAAATTATTAGCAGTAGCTGTATGTATATATTCTGTGATTTTTAGTAGAGTAGTGGTGCAACCATACTCTGGATGAAATCCAGACTGGCATGAGGGTAAGATTGAATGGGTTTTACAAGAAGTCACATATTTGCTTATCAATATGCTTCTCGAACACTTCAGATAGGCAACAAAGAATACTGATTTTCACAATCACTAACTTGGAACCAGTCTTTGCAAGGATAAGATTCCGTGGGGGGGCGGGGTAGGAGATATCATTTAATAGTATTAGTTTGTCGTTAAAACGTAGTATATTAAAAACAGTTTTTCATTGAAATAATTAGGTCAATATCTTTTGATTTTGGGCCAATTTTTCTAATTATTTTGAGGGGTAATTTTGGTTCTTTCAAGGTACTCACCCCAGCAAGACATTGAGCTTCCTCGGCATTTGATCCATGGCAGTCTTGTACTTTATCTGCAGCCCTGTATGCTTTATTTTTGATGTCGATCACATCTGGTCGGATGTCTACGAGTTTCTTCATCAGATCTTGTACTTCGGGGGCCATGCACCCGGTAGTTCTGTTGTAGAAGTTGACAATAACTTTCTTGATTGGCACTTTGGAACCTTCCAGGCAGTCTATGACCTTGCCAGTATTGGCACTAGCTTCTGCAAACGGATAACACAATGAAAGAATAACTCAAATAATTATGATCTCTGGATATTATAATGCTGAAATTACTTAAAAAGGAGTCGATTGTTTGATTTGAAAAGCTAACGATTCCTGATATTTCAAGCCAAAGCTTCAAGAGACTTTTGAAATCAGGATCGAATAATGATTTCGCGATAGAAGGAGACTTTTATTGAGAAAATCATAACTTACTTCCTTTGATTATGTCCAATTGTTTATTGATCCAGTCGAAAACTTTGTCTACAATTTCGTCAATTTTGTCTGCGGTTTTCAGTTGGTATGCCACTGGATCTCTAGCAGCGTCATCGACTATGTTGCTTGAAGTAGTGATAATCCAGTCAAGGGCATCTTCAACTTTAGGTACCAAAAACTTGACGACGTCCACTATTATTCCTTTCACTTGGGGTTGGGGATGGGCCTGGGCCTAAAAGTGTTTGTGATAATGAAATCTCTTGGTTTTGTTTTTTTTTTCTCAAGAGAATTAGTTTAATGAAATACTCCATATGTCGTCAATATGTCCACAAAGTACAAGGCTTGATAAAAACTACTTTAGAATAGTATTAATCTGTATCAAGATTAGAATGAAGAAATTTGATGCGAGTGGAACAACTAGTAGCAAATTTTTTGAGTAACAGACTATATTTCCTCCACGATCAGAAATTATAGTTCAAAAAGAATTAAATCTGAACGAAATATGTTATTTATTGAGACATTCAGATATATTACATTGTATTGATATGTCAGGTATAGTATAGTGGAATTCCATAATCGATTTATTTTTGACGACGCCACCATTTGCATCTGCCACTGACAGTTTTGAAATCCATGACAGTCTATGTTGTTCAGTTCGATTATGGAATATTCATTCCGTACCTCGTTATGGAATGAAAATACATGCAAAAAACATGAGAAGCAGTATTTCAGATTGAATATTCGAACTTAAGAGTAAGAATGTGTATATTCTTTTATTGAAAATGATTTCGGAATAACTATCTTACTTGATGGATGTGGAGAAAGTATATTAGATATGTTGTATTCAAGAATCTTTTGGAGCAACTGAAACACGTGTGGTGAGCTTTTCAAATCAAATATTATACACCTAGTCAAAGAGGACTCTATAAAATGAGTGAATGCTGAGTACACAATAACTTTGATGCTCTTCGCTACAATTCTTGAAAACTATTCCAATACAAATGATTTTTCAATGACATGGATGGTTACTATTTCAAAAGTTCAATGGGAACTACTTGCATACATTGAAAAACCGTTGCATAAAATTCATCATCTCTTATGCTGAGTCATAAACATCGATGTTTTCACATAATTCCTCCATTTGATTATGAAATATTGATCCAAGTATATTCAGATATTTAAAATTGAAATAATCGTTAATGCCAAATTGTATCCTTATTGTGTAAAATACATGATATATAATATAATGAACAAAACAATGTAGAGTATAATGGTAGAGAAAATGAATTATTCAGTACCACAGTTACAGAAATTTTTGTAATTTTTGATAATGTGGAATATGTGTTCATGAATTTAATAAGTACAGTTGGTATTTGTGTCAAATTTTTTTTATGTATTTTATTTTAATTTTCCAGAAGTGTCCCTTACGTTCTAGATATTTATTGAAACTTGTATGGAATAACGTCTAATGAGCCCTTTTCTAAAGTTCATGTGTCATCTAATGGAATTGAGGAAGATTGAAGACAATCACAATAAAGAAGTCCTAATTAACTGTTCATACACAATATTTTAGGATAATAAATATTATATCCGATTGAGTTGACAAGAGGTAAAAACGAGATCATTAAATCTATGACAGGAAGTCATTCCTTATAAAAATATTTGCTCGTCGGAAAAATTATTGGGCTAACAAAATCCTGACATAAGGGTTTCGTGTGATAATTGCGTAGATGAAAAAAACGCTCTGTTAAGTCGATCTTGTTTTTTTGGGCGGCACATTTTTATCGCCATACTTAAAATATACATGGTTGTCCACATTTAAGTAGATATGGCAATTATTGTTGTTTTTTTTTTAAATGGAAAATCACGTATCTACCATTTCAAATTCGGTGATACTATGTGTGATGAAATTATATCGAGAACGACCTACGTCTAACGAGTGTGACTGAGGCTAGACAGGATCAGAAGGTCTGAAGTTTCTCTTGAACTCATTTCACATACCTTTAAAAACGTTTTTAGTTCGTATTTTCGCTATCGTTTGATAGGACTATATTGGGTGTGCCATAAAAAAAATGCCTATATCATTTTTAATCGATTCCCGTTAAAAAAATTGTTGTTTGTTGAAATTGTTTTATCCGTCAACCAGCTGCACCTATTATAGCAACCCTCAGAAGTGAGAGAATGTTGATTCGAACCCATGCATCAACCGTGTGATTAGATTAAGAAGCGAGTGCTTAACCTGCACGGTTTACATTAACCCTGTATACTTCGGGTTCGTTTTAAAAAATGCGCTCTGGAAAAATAAAATCAACCTGTCCAAATGTTTCTTCACGCCTACGCTATTATCACCCGAAATTACCATTTTAATTTTCTTGCCAATAAATCTGATTCTTTGTAATACATTATACGATCCATTCATTCAATGCCTTAAGTTCATCAACTCGCGAATCTGTATTCATTGAATCAATGTACTGGTGATCATTGTGTCAAAATTAGTTCAAATCAAAGAATAGGCTTCGTTTATTCAATGAATTGTATTTATCAACTCACGAACCTATAAATATTCAACGAAACAATGTATAAGGGATCTTATCGTATTTATCTGATTCATCAACTCGAAGAATACAGATCATTTATACGATGAATTGTATGCATCAAGATAAAGAAAGATTTTCATCATCTTACGACATCTATTTAATGTACAGTTTCATTTTCATAATGAAATTGTTCATACATTTCTGCTGTCATGTTCATTCGAACAATGAACTTGTTCTTTGGACCAATTATTATGTTTGTATTCATTAAGTCAATGAAAAATGTCTTTGTAGTTATGCTATAATTTGGTTGAGTGAGTTGTTACAGAATAAAACATTTTGTAGTGCATTTTCCTCATATTATTGTCCATTGTTGATGTGTGTTTCTTCATATTCCCAAATAATTCGACTATATTCTGTTTTTGTGTAGAGAAATTGACAAAATAATTCACTAAGTTATATCCATTACTGAAAGTAAGTCCTTACTATTTCTCTTGATCTCCTATAAATACAAGTCGTGAAAGTCCGTGATAAAGAAAAAAAATTATTCCCATGCTCGTGGACGATACTTGAAACTTCTGTTCATGAAACTTTATCCTTACAAGTAAACCGACGGTGGCGGTTCACAAAAGTAACGCGAGATATTTGGTAAACAGAAAGCGATTTCATTTATTTTCTCGTAATCAAGCTGGCAAATGACTCACGTTTAATCACACACTTTTGCAGGTGTGAATGGCACACCAGGGTTTTTAGGAATCTTGGGTAAAACCTATGAGGCACTAATGTTTTGATATTACAGATTTCGCTCGCTTCCCAGTGCATTTGACAAAGATCATAATGCAAGAATACTAAATAAACCTTATTTTCACAATACATAAATATCCCTATCTATGAAATCATTATATTTCATTTGAATTGATTAGAATAAAACTACAGAAAACTCACCTGGACGAACAGAAGAGCACAAGCGAAGATGAGGAATTTGGGAGATGCCATTTTGGAAACAGTGCAGTATAGAGTACTGATTGACTGGTTTCCCGCATATTTATACCAAGATTTCCACATCATTTGATCAAGATGAGATATAGATCAAGTGGAAAACACTCGACACTTTGTACCCAATGTGTTTTAGAATATCTTATCTACCTAGTTCTTGAGAGTTTGGAAAAGTATCTTATTTATTCGTTCGGGATCTTGTTACCAAGCAACTGGGTAGTACTTTTCCAAAACGAGTTTTCTGATCACCAGGTACGTGCGCAGCTGAAGCATTTCCGATATCAGAGGAAGTGAATTTGTAGAACTGAGAGAGTCAAGTAATTTTTCGTTCGATTCTTGTGTTACCCCATCTTTTGCGACTACACAATTGTCACGGGGTGCTCCGTTTTCAGGAAACCCAGGTATATACCTTCTTTCGCCAATCCTCATAATGTTTATTTGTGATGGGACGTGATGGTCATGATGGTAGAGCGCTTTTCTCTTAACCTAAGGGTCATGGGTTCGATTTCCAGCATGGTAATCGGTTTCGTGCATGGCATCACACGTTAAAAGGTAAGGGCTGCGTCTTCCCTAGCTTGAGGGTTGTACTCCTAAGGGTGTGCAGCTGGTTGACGGAAATAACATTTTTTTTAAATGAAGCCAGAAAAACGGACTCCCAGGAATTACTCTTGTGATTCTATTAAGCTGAAAGTTCTTAATCCTTAGTTTCATTTGGCAACAACATTTTTCAAATATGCAACGCATCGGGGCTAACAATATGATGAAAAAAATAAGTCTCTATTAAGAAATATTTTTTGATAAAGACTAATAATTCATAAATACAACCTCTTCATACTACTCCTTGAATTATTGACACATTCGTCTTACAAAATACCGACCTTTTTGAATTGAATCGGGTCATCCATTTGATGAAAAAATAAGAAATCATTAGGAATTAATGACATCAATACGAAAAACTACCAGCCAAAGCACTTGAACTTTTGTTCCACCGGATAAATCAATAATTTCATAACGGAATATATAATAATCTCATATAAAAGGAGGAAACTTCAAAGAGCCCTGCAACTATCGTCCTGTTGCTCTTATACCTAATATTATAGCAAAGGTTCTAGAAAAGCTACTGGAAGAAAGAATAACAACATTCTTTACTTAAAATAAAATTACTAGTACCACTAATCCCATTTTCAGATTGTTACATACAGTTTGTTATATTCTTTCATTGAAATATTGATAATTTTGTTCATGCCGTATATTTCTATGTATTTTATGTATTGTCATCATGTTCTCTATGGAGAAAAAAAAATGGTGTCGACACTGACAAGAATAATTTTAAATCGAAAAAATAAGGAATTTTGACCGTCGACCCGTATATAAACCTAAATATTTCAGGTAGAGACTCCAACATTGGTCATTCCAGCCGGATATAAACCTAGATATTTCAGGTAAAGACTCCAATATTGGTCCTTCGATCGTTTAGAATTAAATCAGCACTGTGGTAGACACATTATGGACGTGAAATCAGAGAATATACGACGCAGCATACGACTTCAAGCTAAGGAAACAACAGGACTTGTTACCGCTAGCGAAAGTGGACTGAAAACTACAGGAGGCAAGAAAGAAGAGAGAAATCATGTAAAGTCCACGATGTCTTAAGTCGAGAAAAAGTAGTGAAAGTATAGCGTCGAGGAAAGAGAGAGTCGAAATTGAAACTGCCATGAAAAAGAAGAAATTAGAAGAAGAAATGTTAGACCTTCAGTTAGCACTGGAATTAGCCGAATTAGAAAGGAGTGATGAGTCAAGCTAGTCCGAGTTAAGTCCGAGTTGATGCATGAATCAATAAAGCCTAACATGGAAGAATGGATGGATGGTCACCTTAAATGGGATCAGGGAAACAACCCTTTTTCGATTTCGAAAGAACGTGACAGGTATAGTAATGCCTTCGGTAAAAAGGATACGATAAAAGTAGAAGAAAACAAGGTATGAGATTACAATTTTGACAAAAATGTTATAGCTTCAACATCCCGAGAGAAAATTCCAGTTAGTCTTCCTCAAATAACGATAATTTTGACAAGACAATCTTTGCCGAAAGATTTACCGATATTTGACGGGAATCCTCTTGACTGGCCAAATTTTATACACCAGTTCAGAAATACAACAAAAATTTGTGGTTTTTCTGATGAGGAAAATCAATTTCGTTTGCAAAAATGTTTGAGGGGAAACGCTAAAAGTATAGTTCAATGTCTACTCATACTACCTCAGAATGTAAATAAAGTTATTGACTTACTTGAAACGCGATTTGGACGTGCAGAGTATATTATTTTCATGTTATTATACAAAATCAGAAGATTTCCACAAATCAAGGAAGAGAAATTGGACTCATTTGTAGACTTCTCTGATGAAATAAGGAATTTTGTTGCTGTAGCACAATGTTTGGAAGAGAACGATCATCTCCGCAATCCGATGTTGATCACAGAAATTTTGAATAAACTGCCGATCTCTTACAAACTATTGTGGGTAGAACATATATCCAAAGTGAAATTTGATATCAAACTCATCGAATTATCGAACTGGTTGGACGAAAAAGCAAATGCAATTGCCGAAATCCATATTCCGAAATTTGACAAGCAACAAAAACCTAAATGTAATGTTAATCAAGATGTTACTTTGACAACTTCAAATAAAATTTCAAACAAAAGATGTTTTTGCTGCAACAGGGCGATTCATCCATTGAGCTCATGTACGAAATTTTCCGATTTGATAAAAGAAAGTAAAATTTGCTTTTCCTGTCTTACACCTTTCCATAATATACGACAATGTCGAAAAAAAAAGGTATATGGCACAGATGACTGTAAAAGACTGCATCATGCCCTTTTACATAATGAATATGAAGGAAAGGACAAATTGGTTCCACAAAATAGTAACGCAACTGAAACCAACTGCCGTATTTTTAATAGCATTAGTGCACTCATGAAAATTCTACCAGTTATTTTACGTCACAATGGTAAAGAATTTGAAACATATGTTTTGCTGGATGATGCTTCTACTATCACTCTGATTGATAGAGAATTTACTGACTCTTTAGATTTGACTGGTCCAAAGCAATCACTGTGTTTGCAATGGACAAACGAAGATGTTACTCATCATGAGAATGATTCTAGAATTGTGAGTTTCACGATTGAAGGAAAAAATAACGGTTCATACTTTCAGTTACATCATGTTCGTACAACAAAATTGTCTTTACCTCATCAAGCAATAAATGTGGAAAATGTGCGCAAAGTATATCCATATATCAATGATAAAGTGATTTCTATGGTAAATGCTCAACCAAAAATAATTATTGGTCAGGACAAATGGCCACTTCTCGTCAATAGAAAATTAATGTCTGGGCCCTGTAATTGACCAGCGGTAAGTAAACCCTTTTGGGTTGGGTTATACACGCAAATTTAAAATACGCTGCGAAAACTACGTATTCAGTTTGTCACATTCAAACTTTTTTTTTTTTTTTTTTTTTTTTCAGTGGGGTGGAAATCCTCATGGACTCTGATCGCTCGGTGTCCATCGCGTATCAGTAGTGTCAGACTCTTACTGACTAAAACCACCCCAGGTGTGCTGCACTTGCCAAGCCGTTAGGCCATAAAGCTGCACCTACATCCCATTCCAACGTCCACGTCACGATATCCCTCGCTCCTCCGCCCCGCCACACCCCCCCACCACCGTTGGGTCGTGACCCACCGAATACCGGGCGGGCAATCAGCGGGGAAGATCCTTCCTTCTTTATTCCGCTCATCCTCCACATTCAAACAGCGCCCTCCCTGGTCGGCAGTCTTATTCTATCCGAGCGCCTGCTCTCCCGATATACTTTCGTCGCTCGTTTATCCCGAAGCCAGGCCACTATTACCGTCGCATTGACACTATGTTGGTTCTCATACTTCTTCATCCTCGACCACAGCCCCCGCCCATTCATTCAATATCCTTACCCATTCATCCTTCACACCATTCGTATCCCTTAGCTGTAACGCTCCAAGTCTATCCTCCTCTTCCTCGATCCTCCCTCTCCATTCTACCCTTTCTCTCCGCATGCAATCGTTCCTGATGTGCTCCGCCGTGTCAGTCCCGCCAGTTCCACACTGGCATGGGGTCTCTTGTGCAATTCCGAACCTTGCCAGGTAACCCCGAAAGTTCCCATGCCCTGTGACCAGTTGCACTGCCTTCCTTGCTAATGGTATCCCTACCCTGTTGCACATACCATGTACGCTTCTGCCGGTCCTGCCGCTGTCCCATTCACCCTGCCATTTTTCCATCACCATTCTCCTAATCCTTTCCCTCTCCTCCATTCTGCTATGTCCCAAGTCTAATTGCCATGTGATCTCTTGCAGTTCCGCACCTCTTCTACTCTCTTCATCTGCTCTTCTGTTACCCTCATTCTCCCTAACATGCCCTTTCCTCCACTCAATTTCCGTCACCAATCCCGCTACCCTTCTGTTTTCAAGCATTCTCCTAATACGAGCTGCCCTTTTGCTCTTCGTCCTCGCATTCCTAATGGTCTCCACTGCTCCAGGCGAGTCACTTATTATTCTTATGTCCATCTCTCCACCCATCAGTACCCCTTTACCTATAGCCACCATTTCGGCTTCCTGTACGCTTCCCAGCTCACTGATTCTTTCCCGACCCATTCTCCACTCGCTCCCCTCCTTATGCGCCCATCCTATACCCACTCGTCCATCCTCTCTCTTAACCGCGTCCACAAATACCTCTTTTAGCCCTTCTCGGTTCTCCAGAATTGTTCCGATCATCCATGGGTATATTCTGTCGCACCCGTTTATCCGTCCTCTTACTTTTTCTTTTCCGTGCGCCTTCCATTCTTCATACCTCGTTGCTGCCTCTATGTATAGAGGCGCTATCCCAGTCAGCACGCATAACGCGGCTGACGGCGCCGTTCTATATGCCCCGCTGGCCGATAGCGTAAACGGTCTCTGTATCGCCCCCAATTGTCTGATCACCCTAGAGTCCTTCGCTCTTGCTCCCCACACTTGGACGCCATACATCACCGCCGGCTTAACCACTCTTTCGAAAATCAGTCTGACACATCATCTCCTTAGCCTTACGTCACGGCCCGTCCATCTTCTTAGTTTTCCTGCAACTATAGCCGTTCTCCTTCTTACCTCCTTAAGATGATCAATGTACAGTAGGCCCTTGTCTACTATCATGCCCAAGTATGTGATGTTACCGCCGCACTCAATCCGTTGCTCTCTCACCCTAACCACCGGTTCCTTGTCCAGTTTCCTGGCCGGGACAAACATGCATTCGGTCTTGTTTTCGTTATACCTCAGCCACATTTCATCCTCCCATTCTTGACATTCTTTCCACACCTCCTTCCACATCCTTTCTATTTTCTTTACCGACGGGCCAACCACCACTATCAGTTGGTCGTCCCACCACACATTCAAACTCTTGACATTTTACGCGAAAAAGATGACCTGGATGTTCTTCACGACCTTGTCAAAGAACAGTGGAGACTAGAGAAGTTAGAAAATCCTCAGGAACTAGCACCATCCCCCGAAGTCCGAAGAGCTCAGTCGATTTTGGATACTACAATGAGAAGAGTTGAAGGAAGGTATGAGACTGGGCCACTATGGAAGAGAGAAGATTTGGTTTTACCAGAAAGTAGGACTACGTTGTGTTGAAAGGAAAATGGATAAGGACAAAAATTATGCTGAAATGTACTCCAAAAAATTTAAAGAAATGGAAGAAAAGAATTACATAAGGCGACTGTCAATTCAAGAAGTGGAAGAAGAATCCAATAAAATTTGGTATTTACCCAACTTTGGCATCATCAATCCCAACAAACCCAATAAATTAAAAATCGTTTTCGATGCTTCGTCAAAAAGTAATGGTATCAGCTTGAATTACTGTCTGTTAACAGTACTAGACCTTTACAATTCTTTACAAACAATACTTCTGAATTTCAGGATAAAGAAATATGCCTTCACATCGGACATAAAGTGAGAGTCAGGAAAGAAGATTGCCATTCACAAAGAATAATGTGGATGGGAATGGATAGGAACGTGAATCCAGACATCTACGAAATTATGATAGTATTCTTTGGTTCAACATGTGGTCCCTGTCTCGCGCAAGAAGCGAAAAATAAAAATGCTAGAGACTTCGCAGAAACTTTTCCAGAGGCTGCAGAAGCTATTATACGTCATTACATGGACGACTATTTGGGAAATGCGGACATATTAGAAGAGGCTCAGAAACTGATTCAGGACGTCATTTATATTCATCAACAAGGTGGTTTTGTTATATGCAACTGGATTGCCAATGACGACAGAATTCTTCGAGATATTGACGTGGATTTTCTAGCTCATGGACATAAGGAATTGAATAGCAATAATGGAGACATGGTAGAAAGAATATTGGGTGTTTATTGAAACCCTGTAGAAGGCATATTCAGTTTCCAGACAAAGTTTCATAAAATTGATCGGGATATTTTGAAAAACCGAAGGAGACCAACAAAAAGAGACATTTTGAAAATCGTTATGTCAGTGTTCGACCCATTAGGATTTCTTGCATATTGTATTGTCCATGGTAAAGTTCTCTTGCAAAATATATGGAGAACTCAGATTGGCTGGGACGATGAAATCTCTGACACCCTTGATGGAAAACATGGTTCGGAGAATTTAAAAATATTTATAAATTTCAGACTCCTAGACAATAATTTTCAATGAATCGCTTTAATAGTGAAATACAACTGCATGTGTTTTGTGATGCTTCCGAAACCAGTTATGCATCAGTTGCCTATATAAGAATCCAAGAGGGACAGGTAATCCAAACCAACTTTGTCACTGCCAAAACGAGAGTAGCTCCGTTACGACCCCTATCGATTCCCAGACTGGAACTGCAGGGAGCCCTGATGGGAGCTCGGTTGGGAAATTTACTAAAAAGAACAATGGACCTAAAAATATGTTCTGTTTTCTATTGGACTGATTCTAAAACAGTTCTGCATTGGATAAGGTCAGAGGCACGACGATATAAAGTATTAATTGCTCAAAGATTGGGAGAGATCCAGGTCATCACCAATGCATCTGACTGGAAATATGTTAATTCAAAAGAGAATGCAGCTGATGATGCCACGAAAAGAGAAATCTCTTGGGACTTTCATAGATGGATGGACGGTCCAGATTTCCAGCGAAAGTTTCCTGAAGATTGGCCAAAAGAGGTTGACACTGAAAAATGTAAGATAAGCCCAGATATTTTGGAAGAAAAATGTGAAAATATTCTTGTTATTTCGCCAAAACAAGTCTTATTAACACCAGATGTCGAAAGGTTTTCCAAATGGCATAGATTGCTCCGGGCCACATCTTACGTCTTGAAATTCATCAGGTGATGAAATCGATAGAGCTGAAAATCTTTCAAAGAAGAAATAATTGCACTGAAGAACAACAAGCCTTTTTCTTCAAATAGTAGTCTTCGAACATTGAATTGCATTTTTTCAGAAGAAAATGGACTCTTGCGGATCGTTGGAAGATTGGAAAAATCAACATTGAATCTTCAAACGAAGAAAACTCTCATTTTGGATCCACATCACAAAATCACAAGGCTTATAGTTCAAAAGTATCACAAGGACGTACACCATCATGGACAGCAAATAGTGATTAATAACTTGCGACAAAATTTCTGGATTTTAAGGATAAGCCAAACCGTGAAAAGCATTTGGAATAGTTGCCAAGTCTGCAAGATTTGACGTGCAACTCCGACGATTCCAGTTATGTGACAATTACCCGAATGTCGAATTCTACCAACAATCAGAGCCTTCATGAAAACAGGTATTGACTATTTTGTGCAACTAGAAGTCACAGTGAGAAGAAGCAGGGAAAAAAGATATGGAGCTATTTTCACATGCATGACTACACGTGCAGTACATTTGGAATTAGCCCTTGATCTGACTACCAATTCTTTCATCAATGTACTTCGGAAATTCGGTTGTCGAAGGGGCTTTCCAGACGAAATATATTGTGACAACGGTAGCTGTTTCAGAAGTGCCGAAAAAGAAATAACTGAAGAATTCCGAAAAATTAAAACAAACGAAATAGTCGATTTTGCTGACATGAGAAAAATAAAGTTTTTCTTTAATCCTCCTCTGGCCCCTTACACGGGTGGGAGTTGGGAAAGACTCATTCAGAGTATAAAAAAAATGATGAAGAAGATTTTGAAATCCGGATTTCCACCAGAACACGTACTCCGGAACGTACTAGCTGAATGTGAAAGTGTATTAAATTCCAGGCTACTGACTCACGTATCACTCGATTCTGACGATGCGGAAAGTTTGACTCCCAATCACTTCCTGATTGGACCATCCCATATTTCTCCACCATTTACTGAATCTGTAGAGAAGAACTTGACCTTGATGTCTTCTTGGAGAGCTGCACAAAGATTGGCGGATATGTTTTGGTCAAAATGGTCAAGAGAATATCTACCGACGTTGATCAAAAGCAGCAAATGGCACGTAGACAGCGGAGCAAGAGCTATACAAGTGGGAGACGTTGTTATAACGGTTGATCCAGACGGACCCCGGAATTTCTGGCAGAAGGCTATTGTTGTCAACATACCGGGTGGCTACGGAAGTATTGCCTACGGAATATCTCAGTTATTGTATGAAGTAGGTTTGTGAAATTTGGAGCGTCGATATAATGACATAAGAGCTAGAATTTGAGCATATTGACATGTCGAAGTTAACTTCCGGTCTGACCGGAAGTAACATCAACTTTCTTATTTTAAATGGAAACCCTATTTTTTTTTCTTTTCGCTTTATTCAGCATTCAATTCCCTTTCTAATGACATATCACAAGTTGGTATCTAACCAGAAACTAGATCAGCAAAAATTATTATTGAAATTCACCGAGTAGGCCGTGGAAGCAAAATGAAAGCCAAAAATTGAAAAGTTGGCTATGGAAACCATACGTCACTTGATAACAGTTGCTACTACTGTGATATTTTATTTTCATTCTTCGGCGTTATAAAAACCCGCCAAAAAAAAATATTGGAAAAATTGGGAAAAAAACAATACTCTGTAGGTCCATAACTTAAATAGGAACATACAACTTTTTCTTGCCTGTACTATTCAGCATAACCATTCCTTTCTAATGATATAATAGAAAGTAATTTTTTGAAATGAAATACCAAAAAATCCAATTATTATTATTCAAATAACAAAAAAAACAGATTTATCAAAAAAAATAATTCAAATTGATAGGATTAAAGTTAAAATAAATTCAAAATAAATTTTCGAAATGCATTCCATCAGCGTCAATACATTTATTGACTCTGGTGATATTTTCATGTAAAACGTTTCTCAACATTTGGGGCGTGATATCTTGGAAAGCTCTACGAATTTTTACTTCTAGCTCATGTAGAGTTATAGGCTGTGTGGAATACACCCTATTTTTAAGATGCCCCCATAGAAAAAAGTCGCACGGAGTAAGATCAGGTGACCTTGGTGTCCACCTGACTGGACCATGGGTTGTTATAAGTCTCTCTTGAAAGCGATTTTGAAAATAATTTCTCGCTATTCTTGAATTATGCGGAGGGGCGTCATCTTGCTGGAAGTACATTCTCTCAGTTATTTCCGCTGGTAGGTTGTTAATGCATTCCGAAATTTCATTCGTTAAAAAATTAAAGTATCTCTCTCCGGTTAGTTGGCCTTGAAAAAGAATGGGGCCAACAATATGAGTTCCAACTATTCCTGCCCAAACATTCACAGCAAATCTCTCCTGGAAGCCACCTTGTCGAAACCGGTGCTCGTTTTCTATCGCCCAGTACCTGAAACAAAAGACCGTTCACACTTTTAGCACTTTACACTTCGACTATCGACAATAATCCAAATAAAGTACAGTACCTACCTTGTATTATTCCTGTTAAATAATCCATTGTTGGTAAATCTTGACTCGTCCGTAAACAAGATATAATAGTTAAATAGGTGATTCTCAGCATTTTGTCGAAGAAACCAATTACAATATTCCAGGCGCCTTTCACCGTCATTTTCATACAAATGTTGATGCAACTGATACTTGAAGGATTTAAATCGATGTTTTTCAAAATTTTCCTGGCAGAGTCCTTACTTATAGCTAATTCGGCGCCAATCTGCCTTGAGGAAACTGTGCTATCATATTGTACTAAAGCTAATACATTAATTTCAGTTTCCTCATTAATAACAAATGCTTCTTGGTCTCCGTGAACATCAGGCTCAGTTCTTAATTTTTCTTCAAGCCACTGGAAATACCTTCTTGACGGTTGCTGCCTCCCTGGATATCGCTCTAAATACAATCGTTCAGCGGCATAAGAATTTTTTAAACATTCACCATAAATGAGAAGCATGTCAATTTGTTCGGTTCGTGAATAACGGGGCATTTTTTGAATATTCCTCTAACTGATTTCGATTTCCAAACCCTTTTAAAATGGCAGAATCAAAAACACTACTTCGAACGTCAAAATAATATGGATAGCAGCGTTCGTGAGAGCTCTCGTTTCTTTTTTGTTTCATTTCAAAATACATCTTAATCAGCCTACTTGTTAATATTTTGGTTCGAATGATTATTGCAATGGAATGATTATTCTGAATAGCACAAACATCGTCCATAGGTAGATATTAGAATATCTATGGACGATGGCACAGACCAAGTACGTTTATGTTCCTATTTAACCTAGAACCTACAGGATATAATTTATCATTCCACATTATTTTTAATGTTATTTTTGCGTATGGCGATAATAGAGCAAGAGCAACTGTTATCAAGTGACGTATGGTTTCCATAGCCAACTTTTCAATTTTTGGCTTTCATTTTGCTTCCACGGCCTACTTGGTGAATTTCAATAATATTTTTTTTCTGATCTAGTTTCTGGTTAGATACCAACTTGTGATATGTCGTTAGAAAGGGAATTGAATGCTGAATAAAGCGAAATGAAAAAAAAATAGGGTTTCCATTTAAAATAAGAAAGTTGATGTTACTTCCGGTCAGACCGGAAGTTTACTTCGACATGTCAATATGCTCAAATTCTAGCTCTTATGTCATTATATCGACGCTCCAAATTTCATAAACCTACTTCATACAATAACTGAGATATTCCGTAGGCAATACTTCCGTAGCCACCCGGTATATCTAGCGAAAGATGAGAAAATAAGGATAGTGGATGTCAGAAACTCCTATCATACAATTTATCGACGACATGTTTCAAAACTGATTGCCCTGGATGTGAAGAAGTAATTGTCATCATGTTTTCTATGGAGAAAAAAAATTGTTGTTGAATAAACAGTCTGACACTGACAAGAATAATTTTCTTTAACTAAATCGAAAAAATAAGGAATTTTGACCTTCGACCCGTATAAAAACCTAGATATTTCAGGTAAAGAATCCAACACAGTTTACATTGATATCAACAGAGGAGCTGCTGCCATATTTTGAAATTTGTCAAAAGCTTTTGACTGCGTTGAACACGAAATACTGCTGCAAAAGCTTCAGTTCTATGTTTTCAGAGGATTGTCACTGAAGTATCAGAACGAGGTCAGACTGTTGAGACCGTCGAGTGTTCTGCTATGAATGCTGAAGGTTAGTTTTGTGGAGTTCCTCAAGGATTTGTTCTAGGTTCCCTTCTTTTCCTACTTTATGTCAATTCAACCCGTGTAAATATTTCAGAAATGTTCTCATTTGACAGAACAAATAACGTGACATAAAAAAACGTGGATGAGTTTAGTGAAGTAATAAGTAATGACATCAAGAAGGTAACAAGTTGGGATTGGTAGAAATGTAACCGATCAGCATTCACTATTCAAAAAGGTAATAAGTCACTTTCAAATGAACGCTAGACGATTCATCAATCAATACTGGTACCATTGAGAATAGGAGTTCCAACAAATCTCCAGGAATTCGTATTTATAATGAACTGTAGATTGAAGATCACATCACAGCTTCGAGAAAAAATATCTTCAGGATGTTATGCAGTGGAAATAGTTGCAAAGGAGTTAGATTCTTCAGCTGTAAAGATAGTATATCACTCGCTCATCGTATTTCACTTGAGATACGGAATTGCATTCTGGGGAGGCTGTAGCGATCATCTATCGAAACACACACTCAATTTACGAAAACCAACCATAAGGATGAATATACGACAAAAGAAACTGAAACTGTGCGCAATTCAGACATATTTGTCAGAACACAGATTGGAATTTCATGTATAGAGCGAAAGACCCAGTAAAAAAATTCAGGAAGTTATTGTGGAATTCAACCAAGCATTTTCAATACGGCTTATGAAGAAGAAATCAAAACCCCAGGTCACAACGGGCCTGAAAAAATCTTCAAGTAGTTTACGTTGCCTGCATATTGTTAGAAAATTCCATAGCGATAATAACTTTTCCATGACATATTTGAATACGTATCGTAAAATCTATAAACAGATCATAAAATTAGCCAAAGATTCGTATGATAGTGAGAGATTGAATCAAGCAGTCAACAAATCGAGAGAGGTGTGGAAAATAACCAATGATCTGAAAAATAAATATAACAAAGTACAACCAGAATTGGATATAAATCTCAACGTATTAAACAAATTTTACTGCTCAATAGCCGATCACTTTACGCAGAATATTCTTTCAACAATTAATAAATTACAGAAATTAATTTCTTCGATAAATTCTCTGTACCTGTACGAGACAGATTCAACCTGTGGATTTAACTGAGCTGAAGACGGTAGAATATCAACGATATAATAAAGATTATTTTTTTCACATGTGAAATTTTGACGTTTCGGGTATTCCAACCAATAGCAGCGAATTATTCTGGCCAATTATTCAGTTTTATACTGATTAAACTGCCTTGTCGTCAATAAAACGTTGTTTACCTTTAAACTGTCAAAACTAAATGCGTCGATTTTATTGACCGGGTCATATGAAACGTTATAAAGAATTATTATATTATTATAATATGAAATGTTAACTTATTATCAATGGTTATTCACTTTTCAGATTGGCGAAAAAAATAATCTTTCCAAATATAACTCGTTCTTCAAATTTTATCGATAATTGTTCATTATCATCACTCAAAAAAAACATTCAAACAAACCGAATTTAGATAAAATCACGAGTCCTTTGGGACAAGTGATTTTATTGTTTTCATATTTTCGTGGAAAATAAAAAATTACCGATAAAATTTCAAGCACTCGTGGTATTTATTATCTTTGAAAAATTCCTCTGATGGAGACCAGTCACCCTGTCACCAAATTTATATCACAACTACCTGACGAAGCCCTTAGTGCTTTCGCAACAGCGAAATACTTCTTTTGCGACAGGTGTTTTCCCTTTCAGCTTAAAGTCTGCAATACTGATACCTCTTCAAAAAGGAGGAGCGAATATCTGCCAGTAAAAGAACATCCGATTTGAAATAGATATCAGAGTATTCTCCCAGAGTTGAACATACAAATTCCTGCCATACTTCATGAGCTCGGGCTATTGATGACCCCATCAACTTCAGACCAATATCTATCAATTTTTTTTTTTAAATCATCGAGAAGCTTGTTTGAATATAGAATACTGTTTTTCTTTGGAGAGACACAATATATTGGCTAGAGAACATTTCTTATTCAGAAATCCAAGACGTGTATTGTATGTTTATATAGAACAAATGTTTAGTTTTATACCTTTATACAATATAAGTATGTGGATGTTTGTTTATATAGATATTAACACAGATAAACATTACTGTATTGACTGCCCAATGCGCTGTATGATAATATAAGCAGGGAGGGCCAACCACCATCCAAGGCCTTGGTGAGTTGCGACACCACTTTTCCGAGCAACTGGTGCAAAACCGGACCGGCAGCCATGGCGCACCCTGGAGGGAATGCTCATTCCGTCTGATGTTGTCCGTGGGTATACTAGGCTAACCCCCCGGTATAGTAGGGTATACTTGGATCCGAACAGACGAGGAAGAGGCCTCCACTACTAGCCCCCTCGGAATAGGAGTCAAAGGCAAGGTGGTGGGGTACAGGATGATGGATTGCCACATAACGACGACTGCAATGACAACGGAAGCTTTGAGTGGACAGATGAATTAAGGGACGGTCTTCTGTATTTTTATGAGAGCAGTGAGCTCGCCCAAAGAGAATACATAGCAGGAATGTGGTGTAAGATACACCCACAGCATGCCGATTTTTCCGCCCAAAATCTGAGGAATCTCATATTCGGGCTCAAGGCTATGTCAGAGCTCCTCCTCAGCCGGTTGACGAAAAGGGCAGAAGTGACAGATATGCCACGTGTCGATCTAGCTGTAGAAGAGGCCCGTATCATACCACCTATGGAAGGCATCAGAATCCGCAGGGCGCTTCATCACACCAAGCCCCTGAAGCCACAAAAACTGGCACGGGTGGATTCGGAAATTCACAATGTCCTTTCGGAAGAGGACAGGTCCTAGAAAAAATGTTCAAAAGTTTCAGAAGCAGTAAGCTGCGGTTGCGGCAGAGGAATCCCGAGGAAATTGCAATACTTATTAACCACTGCGACCTTACAACATACACCTATTTGTTTGTAAACTGTTTGTAAGAATTATGAACCTACCTTATAAAAAATAAATATTCAAAATGAAATGCCATAACCCACAACATTCTCCATCAGATTTTTCTTAATATTGAGTAAATTTAAGTTCATTGTTTTTCTTTCGAGACCAAGACCAATACTCTTGGGAGAGAGTCTTGGTCTCGAAAGTTAAGTCTTGGTCTTGGTCTTGAGAAGATTTATCAAGTCTTGTACTTGGTCTTGGTCTCGCGAAGCCCTACACTTAACATAGATATTGCAGCCCAAGCGTAGTTCGAAGCTTTCTGTAGGAGGCTTCGTCAGCTTGAGCTCAATGAATTGCGCGAATCCGATAACTTTGGAAGAAGTTCGACGAGTCCTCAAAGGCTCGAAGATCTTTGCTACTCCAGGCGCTTATGTGCTAAATAAATATTGGAGGAAAAATGTCCAAGTACCCCCACCTCCGCATAGCAAGAGTTTTCAACAGATTCCGGATTGGTTTGTCGTGGGGCGAACCGTGCTGATTCCTAAAAACAAAGACTAATCTGATCCGAAGGAATACATACCGATAACATGTTTGAACGCATGTTATAAGATGTTTACCCGCATCTTATACATGCGAATACTCTCCGCAGTTGAGCCTGTGTATGAACGGATATATATGAGCAAAGAGGGTCAATGGCGTGGATCGATTATCGCAAGGCATTTGACACAACATCGCATGAGTTCATCATGCATTTGCTCAGATGCCTTACGGTACCCGAACAAATAGTGGGATGTATTGAACAGCTGATACCGCTCTGGAGGACACGCTTCAATATAACATCTGGTCAAGTTAGAGTCCAAACAGAGCAGGTCATGTTCAGAAGGGGTATGTTTCAGGAAAACTCCCTTAGTCTTCTTCTCTTCTGCATCTCACTATTGTCATTGTTAAAATCTCTCTCCGCGGCAAGTATCAGCATAAACTCCGATAGATCTGGTCATCAGAACTGTCGGAGAAGAACACAGTTGCTGCAACTAATAAGCTTGCCGTTCCGATTCTACTTCACTTCTTTGGAGTGATGAAATGAACTGAAGAAGAACTGCGACAACTCGACGTTGAAACGCACAAAAATCATGAACCTTCTTGCATCATAAATCATCTGTTCCATGGTTATATTCCGTTGACTCTTGAGCTTGCAGTGTCTACCTAACAGAATGGTTCTGGATGGAGCTTCTAAGGTCCTCAGGAGTTCAGATCCACTACTCTGCTAGGTATGCCATCATGAAAAAGCAGGAATTGGAGCATTTTTTTCGAAGTAGCAACCCGTGCAGCCGATCAACTCGTTATCGACAATGAACAGACGAACCTAAACTCTGTCACCTAGTTGGAACCCGTTCAGCAAAAAGCCCAAGTCAAAGCTGCGGAGAGTGTAGCTACAGCTACATAGGGTAAGCCAACGTATGGGGTCTTCTTCAAAAACATTGAACACCTTGGCTAATCCAGAATCTTGCCATCCGTATTTCTCAGGTCAAGTGGACTGAAGTCGGAAACCTAGAGATTCATAATGGCCTGCCAAGATGGTGTCTTCAACACCCTCGTCTACCGTAGTCGCGTGATGGGTACAGAGGTCCCTGACACTAGATGCAGAGCACGTCGTGGGGCAGCCAGACCATAATACATTTGCTGTCAGCCTGTCCAGCTTATGCAGACTCAGCCAGGTATAACGCGGCGCTGCGAGTGTTGTATTACCATATAAGACACTTGTACGATATAGACGAGACACCGGTGTTGCTCTATGCACCGTGGGATATTGAGTCCGTTATGGAGAATGAGAAGTGCCGAATCTATTGGAAGTACTCATTCCCCCCTCAGGCAAATACAAGCCGATAAGCCTGATGTAGTTCTTCTCGATCATGCAAGTAGGACGATTTTTGTAATTGAGTTTTCAGCTCCTTGCGAAACGAATATCTTCCAAAAAGAAGAGGAAAAACGAACTTAATATCGAGATTTAGTCTTTGAATTCCGCAGGTTTTACCCAAACGATTATGTCAAGATGGTGGTTCTGATAATAGGGTTCCTTGGTGGAATGATGGACACACACCTCTCAAATTTAAAAATTATACCAGCTTGCCATGATGCGACAAAAAACTTAGCCTGAAGAATGCAGAAGGCCGTAATTCTTGGTTCACTCTGCCTTCTTAGGGCACATGACTCTCGGACCCAGTAATCACTCACCTCACAGACGTGGGGGGGGGTGTTTACTGGGGTTAATGCACACCAGCGCGCCTTCCGGTTGTATCAGAGCTCCGGAGACAGGACCTGACTGGTATATTCCCCATGGAAAAATGTATCAAGGACAATCATCATAGAATTGAGGTTACAGAGGAAAAATGTATACATTAAATGTTTCAACTAACTACAGAGAAACACTTGCTAAACTTCTGACAGTTATGAGGAGTAAATAAAAGATATGTATATCAGAAAAGAATCTATCGTACATTATTTGTAGCTGACAAATGGGAGAATTCATTGAGGAATTAGTCTGGTATGTCCGACGGTAATAGAGGCTAGTTTTAAAAGGTAAGGGCTACGTCTTCCCCTAGCTCGCACAGGTCTCTGAATTTTGAGGGTTGCACGTAGGGGTGCAACCGGTTGACGGATATAACAATTTTAACAAAAATTGTATTCCGTGTGACTCGTGTTCTTGCATTAAAACGGAGATGGTTCAATATATCCCCCCAATCGATTTCAGAAAAAACTAGAGTGATTTTCAATAAAATTATATAATTTACACATCTAGATTTCATGTTGAGAACTTTATAATATATTAGAGAGGTATCATAGCCATCATAGTGAAGATGTGGGTTGAACTCGAAATTTAGGTGGCGAATGAACTTTTTTTGAACTCTCTCTATTCTGTCAATGTGTTCATGGTACTGGGGATTCCAAATAATAGAGCAATATTCTAATGACTTCTAACCAAGGAGTAATAAAGCAGTAACAACGAGGATATGTTTTGAATGGCTTGCTTATTCGAATGTTTAAGCCTAAGATTTTTGAGGCTTTTTTCACAATTTTCTCAACTTGGAGGTTGAAATAAAATTTGTTGTCGAGTATTACTCCTAGGTCTCTTATAGAATATATCTCATTCAGTGGGCTATTGTGGAAGAGTTTGTGGATTCTACAAAAGTTCTTTTATCGATATATTTCCGATTGAAGGAGGATACAGTCATAGTAATTCTGAACTCGTTTGAAAACTCTCAAGTCATTAGCATACATACCAAACTCAGAGAATAAAAAGCATTTGTCGATATCATTAACAAAAAAGAGAATAGTCCAGGTCCCAAGTAAGACTCTTGGGGGACTCCAGATGTGACATTGGCATTATCCAAATCAGTCTCATTTATCTTGACTCATTGATAGCTACTAGTCAGATGAGATTTTATCCAATGGAGTAGTGACCAATGTACTTACACCGATATTTTTCAGTTTGATCATCAAGGTTGGATGATGGACCTTGTCAAATGCCTTTGAAAAATCGGTGTACATGGTATCTATTTAACATTTATTTTCCATTTTATCCATAACTTTTAGTATGTAGCAGGTGAGATTGGTAGTAACAGATCTTCCCTGGAAAAAGCCATGTCGACACTCACTTATCACTTGTTTATATTCAATGAAGAGTTCGTTGGTTAGTATTGCTTTCAAATACTTTCCAAGGATTCAAAAAACTAATTGAAATTTGTAATGAGAGGAACAAAGATTGAATTTCTACAGTTTTTGAAAAACAAAGTTGGAAGTCCTTCGGGTCCAGCGCCTTTGTTAGGATCAAGTTAATCTATTTGTTGAAGGATTAACTTTTTTGAAATATTCTGAATTGAATCTATTTTTTTGCTGCATTGCCATCCAAATTTAGAACGGGTGGAGTCAGATCTGCCTTGAAGACTTTACCGAAACATGGTCGTGAATTCGGGTTGTTCACGATTAACTAGGCAGATTCTGATCCTTTAAAGATTTGAAACACTTTGAAAACAATATAGAAAACAACATTTATTCATCTACTTACAATTATTTTGAATTCAATTGCAATGGAAATAATTTAATGAATCCCTCGTTGTTAAATTTTAATACATTTTAATAAATTAATTAGAAAAGACCTATACTTACAATTATAACGGGGATATAACTTTTCAAACCATTCTCTAAAGGTAATCAATTAAAATACTTCCTAACTCCCCATTGCCCTCACTAGCTCTGGGCACGGCAGAATCCTAACTTCAACTCTCTGATCGAACTATCAGTGGCCTTCTCACAAACTCTTGTTTTTTGGAAACGCACGAAAGTTATTAAGAACAAGTTGTGCTTCAAGACATGATAGTTTTATAACACACTCACTGAATAAGAAATGATTGAGAGGTGCTAGAATAATATTCTCATTGCAATTCAATAATGTATCGGCTGGAGGGTACCGTTTCTTGTCATACACTTTAGATCGTACATCCTCGACGATGATATTAGCAGCTAATCGAACAATTCTTATTCTTTCTTCGGCATATAGCTCTCCTCATACCAATAGTTTGTTAGAAGCTTGTGGCCTGTAGACTTCAAACACACAATGTCAGGTATGATCGCTCTCACCAATACATCATAACAATACCTGCTTGTCAATCAGTCGTCCTGTTATTGTTCTTGAGTGACGATGAATGTCACCTGCAATCTGATTCATCAGTTCATCAATTATGAATTGTCATTCCTCACTGTTTCCAAGGAACGTGAAAAATGTTTGCAGTGCTCCTTCCACATCATCTCTGGGTCTACCACGATTTGTTTGCTAGCCTAGTTTAGGTTCATACAGATATTCACAAAAGTGGAAGGATATTCAAATCAAGTACTGGGTCTATGAGACCAATAATGGTACGTCCGCCATCATTTTTCTCACAGTGTAGATAGGATTGCATCTACTCACGTAATTTGGTGGCAACTCCTCATTGTATACAAAATAATGAGTTTTGAAGGAAAATTTTAAAACCTGTTACCGTAATTGAAGTGCATTAGCACTATCATCACTTCTCTCTCAATGAATGCAGCAATAATTTTTTTTTTCTATACTGTTTTCCATATTTCTCCCGAACCTCCACTTCAGTATACCTTTCCAACAGAACTACCTTTCAATCCCTTCGCTTTTCACTTGCTTCAACAGAAAAATTCACTCATTATTTTTTAAATATAGTAGTCGGTGTTCCAGTTAACAATGAACGTTAACATTTAATATGCTCGCGAGACATAGCGTACACATTTTAACAATAAAATGTTATAGTTCACACCCTCAAAGTCACTACTGGAAGCCCATCATAGAGGGTAAATTAATCACTTATCGAGACAACTGATAATTACCATTACTGTAATTAGTTTCGACTAACGGAACTCCAGGCTCAGTTCAAGAGAATGGTCAGTTGGCACCATCACCATCATTTTCCAGTAAGCATTGCCTGTGGCGTCTTCTCAGGAACGTTGATGATGGTTCTTAACCCATTTCTCCGAGTCCAATGAGAGTTGTTGCTGCCTCCGCTCTTGCTAAAGCATCTGCGTTATCATTCACCTGGATGTCCTTGTGACCTAGTAACCAGATAAGGTTTACCCTGTTCTGTGCTCCTAGGTCGTTGAGATTTTTGGTGAGTCTGCCATACTAGTTTGAAAGTAAATCTGCCTAATCGCAGAGCCTTTATTGCTGCCTATGGGTTATTTTGTAGGACCCTTCCTCAGAATCTCTCTTTTGCAGTCGGAAATAGCTGCTACCACGGCTTGGAATACGGAGACTTGAGTACCGAGACTTAGACTCTTGCCTCGTTCTCTGCCCGTAGATGCCCGTACTACCCCATTACTTGTGTGTACCAGATTTGCCTCCTTGAATATGTTGGAATAACCTAAGTTGTTGCCCCCCCCCCCCATTATAAAGTGCAGATGCAGAGAAGGAAGATTCAGAATCACCTTCAGGGTAATCGTCGATATGCTGCACCAGTGACTCCGAGCAAGGCAAGTCTTTGCAAACTGGTCAGCTTTTCTCTGGTTGTAAACTTGTTCTGCCTCTATTCCTCATACGTTATCAAGGGCCTCACTATCGCTGTGTATAGTCGAAGCGATTATATGGGTCGTATTCCCCATATTTTTCCGAAGGACCTCCTGGCCATCATTAGTGATGTCTTTGCCCTTATCAACACTTTTTCCAGACGTTTGTTAAAGGTGAGCTTCGAGTCTAAGTTCGTCCCCAAGTATTTCAACTCTCCTGGTATCTGTAACCTTTTATCAAAGATTCTGAGAGCTCTGTTGGGCTCAGAGTTTCTCTATCTGGTGAAAGGGACAATCGTGGTAGACCTTGAGGTTTTCCCTCATGTACCACTTTTGTTCGTATGTAAGTGCTGGTTATATCAGATCCACACAAACCCCCATATACTTTCACTATTATGACGATATCGTCAGCGTAGCCTTGGGCATATACTCCTCCCCGATTAACTCTACCACCTAAGTCGTGTTCCCGAGTAGAGAGGCTTGTATTACCCTACAGGTCAGCATGGCAGATATCCACTAGTGCAGGACTGGAGTATCGTTCTTTCCCTGAGGGCTGTAGTGATAAACGCTTATGATGTGTTATAAAACGCCTCTTTCACGTCAAGAAACGCTATGAGTGCAATAACAAACGCTAATATTTTTCAAGCCTGCAGACTAGACTGTGGAGCGCCGTCTGACAGTCAACCGTATAAAAGACCAGGGCCCTGTAACACATGCCGTGAATACATTTACATTTGTAACTTTGACATAACACAACCCATCTTGTAATTACCCGTACGGCACCAGTAATCACGGAAGAATCGCTACATATGTAAATGTTTTATGTAACACAAAGTTAACACTCGTATAATTGTGTTTCAGAATTCTCAACAAGTGTAGACCATGTTTTACCTATCTTCAACCCTGTGTAGATACACACTTGACAATCTCCGTACTGTGAACATGTATCTGTCCCCGCAATATGTAGAAAAGTTATTTCGAAAGTGACTATGAAGACGTGCCTAACAAATATCGCTCTGATATTACGAAAGAATTCGCTTTTCTCACTGATAACGAATTCAACGAACGGTTTCGTCTGAGCTGAGACCAGTTTGGGGATATTGGACCAAGGCTTGCAAATAGAACAGTTCGATGGTATGGAATGACACCACAGCAGTAGACATTAATTGCCTTGCACTGTTAAGGAAATGGACGTCAGTACCATGGTGTTTGCGATATGCATGTGATATTAAAAATGACTGTGTGTAGATGCGTATATGACACTATTAGTAAAATTCGTTGAAATAGCGTCATGGCCTCATAATGCCTTGCACTGTTAAGGAAATGGACGTCAGTAGCATGGTGTTTGCGATATGCATGTGATATTAAAAATGACTGTGTGTAGATGCGTACATGACACTATTAGTAAAATTCGATGAAATAGCGTCATGGCCTCATAATATGTTAAACGTTGTTCAAAGATTTCATGCAATAGCCGGTTTCCCTATATAATTATAGAGGCTCCCGTTCTTAACGAACCAGCATATGTGGATATCCAAATCAACTGTATGGCTGTTTATGGTCCAGAACTAACATTCTACTATGTTAGTGCAAACTGGCCCGGTAGTGTTCATGACGCACGGGTACTTGAAAATAGTTATTTATGTCGCAGAATGGAAAATGGTTGGAGACTTCATCCCAATTCTGTAATTCTTGTAGACTTCGCTTATCCGCTGAAGCAATGTTTGATTCCACCAACATATGAAGATCCGTTAAATCCAGACCAGAATAATTCTAACAGAGTACATAAACGAACAAGAAGATTAATTGAAAATGCATTCGGCATTTTGAAAGAAAAATTTGCTTGTTTGAATGATCTAAACACCTAATAATATTAATGCCGTCTACTTGAATGACCTAATGTAACTACTATCCCAAGAATTTCATGACAAGTCTGCATATTTTCATTATATCTGTAGCTACATTTGTACAAAATTATTTTATTTCTACAATTGTAGCACTTTGCATTGTGATACCAAATTGAGTAGGACTTGTAACAGGCAGATCACTTGTAACTTGTAGTCTTGTTAAAATTGTATGGTTTGTGTTACAGGCCTCAGAAGACCATTATGAGAAGAGAGTGAACAATTGTGAAAATGAGATTCAGTTGAAAAAATACCGTGGTGTGATATTATTATTTTTGTGAAACTTCAATACACTGTATCTGAGAAATAAAGCAATTTTTTTAAATTTTCGCTCTTCAAAATCAGCATTAAATTATGAACCTTCCGTTATATTCAAGTAGTCATGCTATGGGCTTAGAATTGATAACACAAATTCCAAAGAAACTATTTATTAGCTAGTAGTGCATTAACTATTAAGCGGTATTTTAAGCTACTGCACAGGCAGTGGCGATGTCGATTTGTTCAATGGTTTCTTTCTTAGCCAGCTCAAAGTTAGGTGTGACGCATTTCGGGATGTGATCTTCCAGTTTGTTGACGATGGTCAAAACTATGTCAAGCGCTCTTTGGATAACTTCACTGGACGTACCTCTCAGACTATCAAGAATGTCTTCGACAACCTGCAAAATACAAATCAGATTATTAATTCCTCATTTCCTGAATCATATAACACTTCAGAAAACCCCAGGAAGGAAAATAATTGGGCAAAAAAAACCCTTATTCTCTCCTTAATTTAGATATCTTACAGAAAACAACTACTTCCCTGGCTTATACCACGACGGATGTTGAATTAAGTCTGACATATCTGTGCAGCGTTCTCCATGGAATCCGGGAGACAGCCGCAAATGCTTTCTGTAGCAAGTAGTGAATGAGAGTTTTTTTTTACATTCTGTCCCTCTCCTGAAGCCATCAGACTTTGTCTCTCTACCCCAAGTTGCTTTGGAGTGCTTTCTGAGGTTTTCTAGAGGTGGCGCTGCGGCTGTCTTCTTACGAGACGCCGCATCCACCTCAGTGAATCATTTCAAGTATCAGTGAATTACGTGGCATGACCAAGGATGTAAAATTGTCAGACTACCTTGCACTGAAGAGAGGCAATACTTCGAAACTAAATGTAAGTGGTCAAGTCGTTGATCATGTCAGGCAGGATTCTGTTGCTTGATACAGAAAGCATTTGCGGCTGTCTCCCGGATTCTATGGAGAACGCTGTACAGATATCTGTCAGATTTGATTCAACGTCCGTCATGGTATCAGCCAGGGAAGTAGTCGTTTTCTGTCAGATATCTGCATGAATTAGGGAGAGAATAAGGTTCTTTTTACTGAACTTCAGTGAATCCTTTCACTAGATTCCCGGAAGACAAAAATTAGGCACCCACAACCGACCCTCTCGGTGCACATAGGATGCATGCAGTAGGTAATTGATTAATCCATAGTTGATTTTCATTGCACTGCAACTATTGCATGTGCCCACGTTATTTGTTTTGAAGTATCTTCATAGCTATTAAGAATTCACATTAACTCGAGACCAATCTGTGTGTGGATATGAATCTGTATGGGGCTATACCGCTATTGAGCAAATTTTCCTGATTATGTTGAGGAGTGAACTCAGTTCTTCCGAAATACTCACCCTAGCAAGACATTGAGCTTCCTCAGCATTTGATCCATGGCAGTCGTGTATTTTATTTGCAGCTTTGTATGCTTTATTTTTGATATCGATAACGTCTGGCCGGATGTCTACGAGTTTTTGCATTAGATCTTGTACTTCGGGGGCCATGCACTCAGTAGTTCTGTTGTAGAAGTTGACAATAACTTTCTTGATTGGCACTTTGTCAGCTTCCACACAGTTTATGACCTTGACAGTATTGGCACTAGCTTCTGAAAAGGATAACAAAATGAATGAATAACTCAGATAATAATCATCTTTGAAAATTATACCGTTGAAATTACTTTGAAAATATTCCATTATTGAATTCGAAAAGTTAACGATTCTTGGTATTTGAAACTGAAGGTAGTGTATGCTTTAAGAGCCTCTTGAAACCAGGAATGAATAATGTTACAATTCCGTGAAAGTGAGAGACTTTGAGAAACTCAGAACTTACTTTCTTTGATTTTGTCCAATTGTTCATTGACCCAGTCAAAAGCTTTGTCTATGACTTCGTCAAGTTTATCAGCGGTTTTCACTTGGTATGCCACTGGATTTTTGGCAGCTTCATCGACTATATTGCTTGAAGTAGTGATAATCCAGTCAAGGGCGTCTTCAGCTTTAGGTACCAAAAACTTGATGAGATCCATTAGCACTCCTTTGACTTGAGGCTGAGGGTGGGCCTGAGCCTAGAAGTGATGGTAATAATGAAATATCCTAGCCTTGTTTCCTTCTCAACTGAGTCGAGATATATAGAAATGTGTACAAATGTGAGAAAAATAATAATAATCACATCAATGAACAGGTTAGAAAGGCTTACGCTGTTTTACAATTTAAATTTGGGTGTATAATTAACGTGAAGGTGAATAATGGAATTCAACAAAAATCTAATCTAAAATGTAAAAAGTACAGTGCATCATAATGAAACGTTATCACGGTTATAAAATATCAGTATCTGTTTGAACTAACAAGATGATCTGGGTAATCTTTCAACTTTTTGTTGAGAGAAGTTGAGAATGTAGAGCTTAAACTAATTGGGAAAAAGGTTAAGGTGCTTGATGGAATTGCAAATGAAGCTTCGGGTGAGGCCAGCTGATGAGTGTCTAGGTATGACGAAAGTAATTCTATTTCGTGTACTCGAGTTACTTTGAGATTCAATGGTATTATATTATCTATAAGTGATGGTAATCCGGCATTTTATTATCTATAATTTCTGATTTTATTGAAAATATGAAAACGGTGTTCATAAAGTCAGATGTGGAATCATCTGCCACTGAAAGATAAACTTTAGTCGCCATTTTTCACTGTTCACTGATAAAAATAAAGATTTTTTTGTAATATGTAACAGATGAAGCCGCGCTGGACATTGAACACATCTGATAGATATTGTAAAAAGATCCTAACTAGAGAGAGAAAACCTGAAAGTGAAAATTTGCTTACGCCCTGCAAGCAAAAAACATTCTACTGATTTTTCGGAATTATTCCGAAAATGAAAAACGAAATGAAGGTTCTTCTAATAATAATATACAGGAAACAGTAGCAAAAGCCCTGGGAGTAAGTTTGAGATCTGTGCAGAAAATGTGTACGAGAAAAATAATAATATAATCCACAAAATTTACTGGAAATGTGTAAGAAAAACCAAAGACCGAATATTTTGGAGGTGGTATCAAAATGGAAGTACGTGATGTGATTTTTATGAATTGAAAACAGAAGTGACTATTCCATTGCTTTAAAAATGATTTTAACCGTGAAATGCCGCAAATTGAAAGTCAACATGGTCAATTTAAAAAATATATATACAGGAAATTACAAGTATGTGTGCTCTTCAACTATATTCAACATTTTTTAATTATGATTCTATTCAACTTATTCGATCGAATTCTAAAATTCAAGTGCCACTTAGAGCGTGTAACCTATGGAATTGGCCCTTAGCCATTCTGAAGGTTCAAAATTGAGGAACCGAAAAAAAAAAATTCTTCCTTACAGCGTTAATGCAATTACGAGTGAGCATTGAAACTCATTCCAACAAGATCATCTACGACTAATGTTTTAGAAAAGAACATACAATTTAATAAACTGAATATTGATATTGCTACAATTTTAAATATAACAGACGATGGAATTTCAACTTGTTTGACATTTCATATGATAAAACTGAGAACTTGACGTTGTTACGTAGCAAAAACCTATCTTTCACGGCGGTTTTGATCTGAAATATTTCGCACGTTTGTTAGTGCATTTGACAAGATTACGATGCAAGTAAAATAAAAAAAAAATCTTACTGTATATGAAATAATTATATTTCATTCGAATTAATCGGATTGTAACTTCAGAAAACTTACCTGGACAAGCAGAAGAGCACAAGCGACGATGAGGAACTTGGGAGATGCCATTTTGGATACAGCGTAGCACAAACTGCCGACTGACTGGTTTCCCGAATATTTATACTGAGTTTTTCATATCATTCGATCGAGATGAGATATAGTTCAAGTGGAAAACACCTGACTCTTCGTACCCAACATGTTTTGGAATATCTTATCTACTTCTCCAGTGTTTGAAAAGGTGTTTTATCTATTCGTGCGGGATCTTGTTACCAAGCAACTGGGGGGTACTTTTCTAATCCAAGTTTTCGATCAGCAGGTGTGTGTCCTGCTGAAGCAGTTCTGGTGACATTGGAAGTGAATTTGTAATTTTGAGAGAATTCGGTAATTGTTCATTTTCTTCCTGTGTTACCACGTCTTTCAGAAATGCCAAGTCCCTTGTTCAACCAACTCTCAAAATGTTTACATATAATGAATCCAGTAAACTGGACTCTCAGAAGTTCCTTCATCATTTTTCTTCTCCGTGAGCGGCTCCGATTGTGATTCTGAGCTGAAATTTCCCAACCCTTCTTTTCATTTGACAAAAACATTCAAATATGTATGTGTTGAAAACTGAATGTTGAAAACCCTTAAATACCCTAAAACCTACCTTGATAGAATTAACCCTTTGAACCCATGATATACCAAAACATAGATATTAATAATCATAATTTTTGTACCTATACGTAAAGGTTTATTTTTTCACATCCATAAACAAATTGATGACCTATTGTTAATTAAAATGTTTATATCTGAACTCTGTTTACGTGAGACAATTTGGTTAAGCTGCATTGAAAACTGTGAAAACTACTGAATATACCAAATCTGATTGATCATTCAGCAGGTTACATTTGTAATGTTTATGCTTATGGATTTTTAAGGATTCCAAATAATTCAGTTTTTAACCCTTGCTTGTATAATGCAACATTCCCGTATCGTTTAGATTCGAAACTCATGACCGCATCCCAAGGAATGGTTTCAAAATGTCCTCCGATCAAATAACGCAACCTAAGTGAGTAACTCACCGCTCCTTTCTAAAATTTTGTTTGTGAGGGACATCTTTTCTTACCGGCAGTGTCGTGCGTTGTTTACAGAATTATTAAGGTTCAATAAAATAGAAATAATGGAAACCCAATATGGAATGGAAACCTGATATTATGATGGAAGAATCTCCACAGGATTTTGAGAACAGCCGATGCTTTAACTGACATGTTTTTTTATAATTCATTCATTTTACTCTTTTCCACTTCTGTTTTCCTTTCTCGATAGTTACGACACTACACAGTCAACACTGAGCAAACATCCACATCTCAGGGATGTCAATATCGTCTAAAATGGTATTTAGATGTCCTTGTGATATCATATCGTAGACATTCCTGCGCTATTACACCGCGACATCCCTTAGATATCAAAATCAATAATAGCTGGATATAGATTTCTCTGCGATGTCATATTATTATCATGACTGCGATATCACACTGCGACATCCCTGTGATATCTAAATTAGAGATAGCTGGATTTAGATGTCCCTGCAATGTCAAATTGATACTTGCCATAGACGCCATACTGCGAGATCATTTAGACATCAAAATCTATACTCAGATATCTCTACTACTATATTTTTATTGAGTTATCTCCAGATCAGGTGATAATAGGACTTTCACTTACATTCACTTGACTGCCGACCACAAGGACGCCATCTATCTTCCACTCTCTGGAATTGTTCGGACTCCAGATGTGCTCATTATTTCTATTGAACATACCACATTTAGTGAAAGTGCTCCAAATGACTTTTGAGAGAAATTGGGGAAAATCACATCTATTCATTAGCCAATTACAGTTGCCAACCTCCGATTAGGATCAGCTGCGTATAATTTTTGGCAAATATAAATTTTGCAGCATTTTAGACCATTTTTTCTTCGGAGCTCCCTCCAAACACCTGTTTCGAAACAACTTCTTGACATGTATTGAAACTGACTGATTCATATTTATCTTCAAAACAGATGAGTTGAAAAAAAATATGTTTTAATAAAAGCATAGATAGAAGTTTATTACCGCATTATGAATATTGTTTCTCATATTTTATCTTATCGATTTCTATATTTATTCCTCGGTTTTTTCAAACTACCATACTCGGTAAGGTCTCTATCTAATATTTTGAACAATGTTTCTGCTGGTTGTATTGTTTCTGGGTATAGTTGAAGATGCGTTTCTGCAGTTCTCCCTGTATTACTGTCTGATCTATAAAATAGTTTCATCATATCCCGATTTTCTTGGTTTGAAAAAACCACTTTAAAATTGTGGCAGCAGACGTGACTACGTGCTAGATGCTATCGTAACAACGAATCAACTCATTTATCAAGTGTTTTTGACGGAGAGCATACTTGAGAATCCTAGTTTTTGTGAAATATAAAAGGTTGTGATATAACAAAGTACCTATCACATAATCATCGTTGCAATCAGAATCGATAACTCTATTTAAGTTTGTAACAGTTCAGTATGACACCCATAAGACAAAATAAAGTTGAAGATGGTGGCCAAGAGATGAAACGTCGTATAGCGGGAAGAAAATGGCAATATAAATATGCTGTTTATTTTGATATCCTTCATCCTCCGATCATATTACACAACCTAGATGAGTAACTCGCCAATCACGCCTTTAAATTTGTTTGTAAGGTTTGTAAGGGACATCTTTCCTCACCGGCAGTGTCGTGCGTTGTTCACAGATACTCTAATCGACATGTTTTTTCATAATTTATTAATTTTACTGTTTTCAAATTCGGTTTCCCTTTTTCGATATTTATGACACTGGTAGCATGAAATGACATATTTTAATTTTCAGCTTCATATAGTCTTTTACACATTTCACAATGCTTCACCAGTGCTTAATAATAAAAACTAACGATAGTTTCACACAAATCAACTCAGAATTTACCCTTTATTCACGAAAAATCACCCAAATAAGCCGAACACGAAAACAAACAGAAATGTTTTGTTGTTGCTCTGTATAAATAACAAATGCAGCGATGCCGTACTGACCAGACTATATCGACAACGAAGAATCTCCGTTCGGCGATCGAAATACTTTCGTTTTTATGTGTTCCCAAGAAGCTGCAATGAACGTTTCAATTGCCTTCTTAAGACAGTATTTTTGGGTTTTCGTTGCCATGAATAATGGTAATGGTAATTATGGATGGTCACTAATGCGCTGCGACCTGATTAGATCTATTGTGCCCCATCTTCTTCTGCTGTTTCAAGGTGTTCTCGTTTACAGCAGCCCCTCGAACCCCAATTCCTTAAGGAATTTAAGTATTTTGAGGGGGTCTATTCGTGGTATTTCTCTCACAGTCAACTGGTTTGATCCTAATATATTCAATCTTTTCTGATATACAGCATAACACTCCAGCAATATATGGTGTGGTGTTTCTGGATGTTCCTCACAGAATCTGCAGGTGCTGTCCTCCTCTAAGCCTAGCTTCTTTAGGTGTTCTTTGAGTCTGCAGTGTACCGTCAGAAATCCCGTGATTGTCTTTAGACTAGTTTTGATAAGGTTAATCAGTGTCTTCGATCTTGCTCGGTTGAAGTTGCCGAGGAGATCTTTGGCCTGCCTTAGCCCTGGAAGTCTTTGCCAGTGTGTTGTTCTCATTGCTTTTTCAGTTTTATTGAGTTCGTCTTGGAAGTATGATTTTCCAAGTCCGCAGAATGGTTCTGGCCCGATCAGTGGCGTTGATGCCCTTTTTCGTGCCAGGGTATCTGCTTGTTCATTGCCCTCTACTCCGACGTGCCCCGGCACCCAGAGGAAGATCGCCTTGTTGTTCCTGCCTGGATCATTAAGTTTTTCTAGGCATTTTCAAACCATCTTTGATTTGATGTTTTATGAGCTCAACGCTTTGATTGCTGCTTGACTATCGGAGAAGATTGCGATTTTCTTGTTCCGGTATTTCCGGTCGGGGTTAAATTGAATGCACCTTTTTATGGCGTGAATTTCCGCTTGAAAAATACTGGGGAACTGGCCCATGGGTTCGGAGTACTTGGTGCTAGGCCCAAAGACTCTTGATCCAGTTCCGTCGGGAGTTTTGGACCCGTCCGTATACCATGTTGTGGTATTCATTCCCAGAGCTCGAATGGATTCTACCATTCACTCTTGGTATTTAATTCCGTTCGAAAGAATTTCTCGAAACTAAATTTCCTGCTAATTTCGTCAGTTGGAAGATCGGCAAGGTGTGCACTTTCGGTGGGGGTTGAGCCCCTTACGTTTTGTGCTATCCCTTTGAGTCCGACTTTAGCCAACCTAAGGTTTGTTCCCCAAGCAGTTCTCCTCACCATGATATGGAGAGGAGTGAGGTCCAGAATGACCTGTATTGCTACTGTTGGAGTCGACCTCATTGTTCCTGTTATACAAAGACATGCTAGTCTTTGCACTTTCTCCAGGATTTTCTTTGTTGTTGCGAGTTCGCTTCTGCCGTGCCACACTACTGCTCCTTAGGTGATCATAGGCCTCACTATCATGGTGTATATCCATCGCAGTATTGATGGGTTACAGCCCCACGTTTTTCCTGCAATGATTTTGCCTTATTCACGATCTTTTCTACGTGTCTGTTCCAGAGTAGTTTTGAATCTAGGGTAAACCCTAGGTACTTCACCTCTTGCTTCCATTCTAAGTCTGCTCCGTCGAGGCGAACAGCCCTTAGGTGCTGAAACTTTATTCTTCTAGTGAATGGTACCACTGTGGTTTTTGATGAGTTAATTCTCAACTCCACAGAAAGGCACCATCTTCTGGTAGTTTGTAGCTCCCTTTCTATGAGATCGCAGAGGGTTCCTTCGAATTTGCCTTTGGCCATAATGACTATGTCGTCAGCATATCGTTCCCGGTTAGTGTTCCGAGTAGTTCGTCTACTACGAGACTCCACATAGTATCCCTTCTTGAGGGCATCCCCTATTTGTGCTGATTCGATAGCAGATATCGCCTACTTTCGTTTCAGCAGTTCTTGTAGCCAGCATTTGGCACATCCATCTGGATGAGATGAGATGGGAGGCAGATTGGTCTGAATGACTTCGGGAGGGTAGGGCCCTTCTTTCCTACTTTCGGAATGAAGATTACCCGTGCTCTTCTCCAGTTGGTCGGTATGTAACGAGCGCCAGACTGAATCTGGTAGCTTTGATAATAAATGGCAATAGTTCCGTTTGCCCTTTTCGTAAAAGTGCCGGAAATATACCGTCAATTCCGGGTGACTTGAATTGCCCATTTCACTCTTTGGGGAGTGCATATGGTTTTCGATACTTCCCAGTCTTCTCGTCTGGATCTAACTGGTTCTTCCAGTGATCTGTCGGGTTCAAATGGTATGCTACCTGGAAAGTGCGTCTCCAGTAGGAGGAGAGCTCGTTGCTCTTCATCCTCTGTGTAGCTACCATCTGTTCTTCTGAGTAACATTGGTTCTTGCTATCTGCCTCTCGCCATAGTTTTATACAATCTGGCTGCTGCGGGGCTTGATGTGATTGTCTCACAGAAGCTCCTGAAGCTGTTCCTCTTGGCTTTCCTTATTTCTTTAATATATTTTGTCAGCCTTTCGGTGTATCCCTGCCAATCTCCGTCCCGCTTGGCTTTGTTGAATAGCCAGCGGACTTCGGATCTCAGATTTGACAGGTGTACGTTCCACCATTTTAATGGTACCACTGTGTGATTTCTTTTCTTTTATAGGGCAGCTGGATTAGTATGCATCCATAATGGCCCCGTTAACCGTCTCTAGGGTCTGCTCAAAGTCGACGTAACTGTTGCCGTTGAACTTGATCTGATCTAGGTTGCATTTTAGATTGGTAGTGTATTTTTCCCAATCTGTGTTCCTAGGATTTCCAGTGAAGGTTGTTTGTGTCTCAAGCCCTTCCACGTTGAACACAATGATCCTATGATCGGAAAGAGAGGGTTCGTCTGAGACCCTCCAGTTCCATTCTACTAATGCTCGGGCTGCCGAGCGTTAAATCCAATACTAGCTCTAGTTACAAAGGGGGGGACACATCCCACATTGAGTACATTTAGGTTAGCTGCGAGTATGAATTCTAGTAATTGCTCACCTATTTGACTGGTGTTGTGAGCGTTGGCGTCACAGCCCAGCAGAAGGGGTACATTGCTCCTGCTGCAGTAGTCTGATAGCCTCTGTACTTTTTCTGGTGGTGCTTGCCCATTTCCAGCAAAGTATCCTGAGGCTATTACTACATCGAGGAGTGAGTGCCCTGTGGGGATCATGGACCAAACCGTTACTAGGTCCCTCGTCATGAATTCCGAAAGACAGATATAATTGATGTCATTTCTGAGCAAGATGCAAGATCTGGGGTTATCACACCTGGCATCCCAAATCACCTAACCTTCTTTGTTCGGCAGTCATCTGATCTGCCCCCTGTTGACCCAAGGTTCCTGGATCAACACAACTCCCAGGTTTGTATTGGTGAAAGCCCTCGATAAGGCGGCTGATGCCCCCTTAGCGTGATGAGTGTTCACCTGGGCAACTTCGACGGGGGTAGCAGTTTATTCATGTTGGTCCCACGAATAGCTGGGGAACCAAGAGTCGACCACGCCAGAGCCCCACACGGCGTGGGTGGCAAGGTTGGTACTCGAGGAGGTCGCCCGGTATCATCAATGCTCCGTTCAAGACGGTGCTCTCCCACCGCCATGCATCCACTGAAACGGGTCGCGTAACACCTTTGGATTGGAGGGTTGCTCAGCGCCACCTTATTGGTTATTCGGTGGTAGCCTGCAGTGAGCCTGTGGATACACAGTCTGCACCACAGGTCGTCCGGCTATCTGTCACCTACCGACGCTCCTGATAGCCACCCAAGCCCTAGGTGCCATGAATATGCCCGAGAAATCAAATTCTAGCTAACATGCTTATTGTATCCTTTAAAAAATGTGACAAGGCAACAATGTCATGATTCGAGGGATTACATTACCTTCAGTACTAATTGAGTATTACTCTATGTTGTGTTACTTGATCGAAGCCTTTATCAAATAACTCCAAAATAAAATAAAAATGAGTTTTCAAAATTTCGGATTTTTCTGGATATCTGCGTGTATACTCGGAATTTAGAAACTTTCTTAACGGCATATTGCTGGTCACATAGATGCGCAAATTTGCACCAATTTAACCATATTCTTATTTCTTATAGTTTCTAAAATTCCAATGGTATAGCTCCCAAATTTGAAATACCCGGTATATCTGCCATGCAACTACGGTAGAAAAGAATGCGAAAGACACCGTCATACCCGACTTCAGCCCACTTGACACGAGCAAAACAAATGTAAAATTTTTTGGATACGTAATAAAAGTATTCGATGTTCTTAAAGAAGACCGATTTATTATCATTATTATCATCAGCTAGATACAATTCAGTTTCCTACCTTTTTAGGATTACTCAGTAAAGATTAACATACAAATGAAGATCTTAGAAGCAGTAAGTATTATTTTGGAAAACACGTCGTAATTGGATTATTGTCATATCAAAAACCAAGTTAATATCAATTGCAAATGTATTTACCAAGCAGAGCAACTGTCGTCGGGTTGATAACAGTAGGAATTCCCCAAACATTAACATTCGTAATTGACCGACAGAGGTCAACAAGAAATGTTGATTCAGAAGAAATCCTATTCATTCTTCAGTTATTGTTCCAAAGCAAAACATGTTTTGGTTTCTTGTGGCATGCGGCAGTGTTTTTCATGTACTCGTGAGTGCTCAGTATGAAGTTCCAGACGCGAAGGTAGAAGTTTTTTACCCAAGAGGATTCAGAGTGTCCATTCCAGGTAAATAATTGTTTTTTCAGTATCAGGTACTGGATTTTTCACTGAAAAGTGTCGAAATTTGAGATTACGCGTTTGCAATACATGGTAATCGAAACCAATATCAAGGAAACTGCCGAAACACACGTTTTTCAAATGAAACCATATTTTTTCAAATGAATAATGCGTAACTGTGTGAAGAAAGTCTGATACCTGAACCTCAGCAAGTCATATCCAATTTGGGAACATATCTGTTACTAAATCTACACGATGTTGGTGAAACCATCAAGAGAACATTGGTAACAAATGAACAAGTATTGAGAAAGTCAGATTTGTCTACTAATAGATGTCTATTTCTTGAGCCTGGTCCATATTTTCAATCTTATTTTTGTTCGTGTTACAACTAAATTGCTAGTTTTAACATTAAAATATAATTCATTTATCCATGTACAGAGTGGGCCAAATTGGACACTTTTGAAGGGAAAGTCCTATTTTCAAACTGGATAGGTGAGAACTGATGGCTGTGAATGTCAAATTTATGACAAACTTGATGGTGAAAACTGCATATCGATATCTTCATCGTTTCTGAGTAACAGCATGTTTTTGTAACTTTTCTCCTGACAAAAATTGCTTGTTTTATGAAAACATTCCCAGAGCAATCTCTTACGTAGAAGTCAATGATGTAAGTAACTTATTTTTTCAAATACAATATCCATATTTATTGATAGAAAAATATTTTTTCAAATAGGATACTCTCTATATTCCTGTATATTTTAGTAGAGCTTAAAATTACCTTTCTAAAAATGTAGCATACTTGATGTTTTGCTGGAGTCATCTTTGAGATACAGAGCTTTTAGGTTTTTTCAGGTAGACCCAAAAACGCTCACTTTTAACGAGTAGGCAAACAGAATGCAAATGTTTACTGGTAGCTGTCAAATTTATATTTTAGCAGTAAAGACGCTCTTTAATTCGTGGTTTCTGTTCAATTTTCAAACACATTCGGAATGAAGTATGAGAATTATGAAAAATGGGATATGATAGTCTGTTTTATAGAAACCGGGGAAAATGCAGAAGCAGGAAGCAATTTGTATCACGAGAGGTTTCCAGAAAAAAGACAACCTTTTAGAGATATTTTCGCAAGATTGCGACACAACCTAATTTATGGTGGTCAATTTGAAAAGAAAAGGGCAACATTATATAAATCAAATAGGGATAAGGAGGTTGGAGAAATAGTCGTTTTGGGAGCTGTTGAAAATAATCCCAGAAAATATCAACAGGCCTACTAAGAACTGACGTGAGGCGGATTTTGAGAAAGCACAAATAGAAGCCATACAGGACCAGAAGAGTTCATAAACTCAGACCAGAAGATTTTGAAGATTTCTTATACTTGGGCACTAAATCCCCATTCTATTTTGGAGCGGACAAGTCAAGGAAGATTTGGATTTAGTGTATGGGCAGGTGTTTCCATGGGTAGAATTATTGGCCCGTTTATTTATAATGACACTCTCACATCTCAGAAGAATTTAGACATTTTAAGGCAAAATATTGGACTCCTTGTTGATAAATTGCCACTAACGGAGCTCAGAAAAATATATTTTCAACAGGACACGGGGCTTCGCCTCACAACATTGCAATTTTCACCAACTTGTTGGCTGCAAATTTTGATAATAATTGGATAGCCAACCAAGGACCAACCGTTGGCTGGCCAGGTCACCGGACCTAACGCCTATGGACTTCTACCTCTGGGAAGCGAAGCGAAGGTAATTGAAACTATGAGTTTAAATTACTGCTATGAAAAGCTTCCTCAACAGTTGATAGCTACTACTGAACAATTCCTTTCTTTTTCATCGCCGCGTCGTCCAAAGCCTACTTCTTCAAAGTGTGCGTTTAAAGTCTACATGAAAAAATCTAAAAGCTCTGTATTTCAAAGATGACTTTATCAAACCATCAAGTGTGCTACATTTTTGGGAAGGTAATTTTAGGCTCTTTTGAAATATGCAGAAACATATAGGATGTCTCGTTTAAAAAATATATTTTCCCATCAATAACTATGAATATCTTATTTGGAAAAATAAGTTACCCACACCTTTGAATTCTACACGAAAAATTGCTCCAGAAATGTTTTCATAGAAAGAAGACATCTGTCAGGAAAAAAGTTACAGCAACTTTTCGAAAATGCACATTTTTGAAAAACATGCTGTAACTCAGAAACGATTAAAGGTATCGATATGCGGTTTTCACCATAAGGTTTGTCATAAAATTTGACCCCCAGACACAGCCATCAGTTTTCATCTATCTATTTTAAAAACCTCTCTCTAAAAGTGTCCAATTTGGCCCACTCTGTACATTACAACCCTTAAATGAAAAAAAATAATTTCGACTTCGGTCTAAAATACCCTTCGCTCCACACATTCTAACAAAGTGGAAAAATGAGGCAAATATCTGACAGAAAACAACTGCTCTCCCAAAAGCACATTGAATTACATTGAATGTCATCCTTCATTTTGTTGGAAATTACCACCTGTATACATGCATGTTTCGAGGTTATTCGCTCTTATTAGTGCTAGGATAGATAAGACAACAATAGAGTCGTCTTGTTCCACAAAAATATCGATAACATTCACGAATGAAGACGTGCCTTAAAGTAAAAGTCTGTCACAGCGACAACCGCGTCGGTAAAACGAAACAGCATTCCTCGGTATTACATCCCCCAGGAAGAGTTGTGGGTTTGATTCAAACATGAAGAAAGAAATGGGAGATCAGGAATATTTCCGTAACAATGAAAACGTTTCAGAATATTACTTGCAAACCTATAGGTAAAAGGCTACGATCCGATTTGAAAATCGACATCAACAAAACTCATACGCTTCACATTAAAAGTTTAGTGATATTAATAAAAACCGCAGTAACCTGTTCTAAAATTATATTAATAAACAAAAAATATATCTGAGATCTGATAATGAGTTCAAATGAAATGATTAACTATATACAAGTAGTCACCTGGCCATTATCTCCCAAGGTTACGTCAACTAGATACTTCAGTTCTATCTGTGATTATACTTCAACTTATAATATTGACGTAGGTAATCAAATCCAGATCAATGCAAATATCTGAAAAAATCTCTAATAATTCCAACTGCACAAATATAATGGTATGGAAAGAGTCGTAAAAGATTAATTAGATGTTCTTTGTTTCAGTGTCATTCAAGTGCACGAATATATGTCACAATTAATTGAATGCACGTAAGGGAAATTAGTCTTTTTCTATCGGTTATGGGAATATATTAAAATATGGGTATTTTATCTTCATCGAAATTATTCGTTTAAGGACCCAGCAGAACCCTTATGGAATTTGGGTCTCGGAGAATTTCTTAAATTTTTGGTATGATAAAGTCCATGTAATTCTCGACAAAGAATCAACATAAAATAACCCCTTTCTCAAAATAGAGTATTTATTTTGAAAAGTGGAAACAATGTTTCAGTGTAACTTATGTTGCATCGAATTGTAGTTTCATAAAAAAATGTAGGAGTCTTTGGGCCTCGCACCAAATACTCCGAACCCATGGGCCAGTTCCCCAATATTTTTCAAGCGGACATTCACGCTATAGAAACGTGCATTCAATTCAACCTCGACAAGAAATACCGGAACAAGGAAATCGCAATCCTCTCCGATAGTCAAGCAGCCATCAAAGCGTTGAGCTCATATAACATCAACTCAAAGATGGTCTGGGAACGCCTAGACAAACTTAATGATCTAGGCAGGAACAACAAGGTGATCCTCCTCTGGGTGCCGGAGCACGTCGGAATGGAGGGCTATAAAAAAGCAGACACCCTGGCATGAAAAGGGGTATCAATGCCACTGATCGGGCCAGAACCATTCTGCGGACTTGGAAAATCTTACTTCCAAGAAGCAATGAGAGCAACATACTAGCGATCACTTCCAGGGCTAAGGCAGCCTCAGCAAAACTAGTCTAAAGACAATCACGGGATTTCTGACGGGGCACTGCAGACTCCAAGAAAACCTAAGGAAGCTAGGCTTAGAGGAGAACAGCACCTGCAGATTCTGTAGAGATCATCCAGAAACACCACACCATATATTGATGGAGTGTTATGCTGTGCATCACAAGAGATTGAATATATTGGGATCACACCAGCTGACTGTGGGAGAAACACCACGAATAGCCCCCTCAAAATCCTCAAATTCCTCAAGGACTTGGGGCTTGAGAGGCTGCTGTAAACGAGAACACCTTGAAATAGCAGAAGAAGATGGGGCACAATATACAGGCCGTTTCTTTTATCATGAGTTTTTTCATATTCAATTAGTTTTACTCTTTTCCAATTCGGTTTTCTAGCTTCAAATGATATGATTTCAGGGGATATTGGAGGCTCCCAGAAATGCCAAAGCTTGATAATTTCATGAGCAATTGGTGATGTGAAACCCGATCAAATGCTTTGCTGAAGTCTGTATACACCACATCAACTTGCTTAAATTGGTCCTGTTTCTCGGATACATATTGAGTAAAAATACAAAGATTTGATGCAGTGCCACGACACTTCACAAAGCCATGTTGGGATTCACTAATTGTGTTACGTACGTGCTTATAGATGAGGTCCGACAAAATTATTTCATTCAATTTTTAGAACACTGATATTATGGCAATCGGTCTATTCACAATTTCCCTATTCCTGGCAGATTTGAAGATGAGGCATACCCTAGATAACTTCCATATATTCGGAAAGTAACAATTTTTCACTACGAGATTGTAGATGATACAGAGAAAAATATACGCTTTGAAAGTGCGTTGCAAACGCATTAACAATGGCGTGAGGCGAAGATAATGTTTGATCATTGTAGTACCTACATATTTCCTGGAATTCGCGATTTATCCTTCTTTCAGTTCACGTATAGCTCCAAAAACCAGAAGGATTTCGTTTCAAATTTTGTTCGCAATGAAAGCTTTATATGAAATATTCATATCGTGTTTAACTAAATGCCTCAAGTCTCTGAACTTCTCACGATAAAAAAGTAGTTTATGTTGTCTATACATTTTCAGGTAGTGATTTTTTACCTTCAGTTTACGAATAACGTCATTTGAATACCACGTAGGGTACTTGCGGGATGTCAGCAGATATTATTTCTTGTACCCCAAAAGCTGTTTACTTTATTTTTAATTGAATCAACTTCTTTATTCAAAATACAATCACATAATGTCAAAATTATTTACATATACATATATTCATTTTTTATTTTAAATATATCGATAACCATGATAAAACATTAATACAGGGTATGCAGTCGAATTCATTATTGTCGTCATATCCAACACCCCTTCTCGACAATTATGAACTTTTCATCATCTTCATACCAGCCATTCCAATTAAAGTACGTAATTTGTCTGGTCCCAAGGGTTTTGTTAAGAAGTCTGCCAACATAGAATTTGTTGGGCAATACTGATAACATATTTTGTTTGTTTGCTCCAGATCTTTGACGAAATTGTACTTCGTTTCGATATGTTTGGTTCTGTCATTTATTTTCCCATTGTCGAGCATTTTCAAACAGGACTGGTTATCTTCGAACATGACGATTTCTACATTTCTTATCTGAAAATCTAGCAGCAATCCATTTAGATATTTTGCTTGCTGAGAAGCCTTCGATAATGAGATGAATTCAGCTTCTGTAGATGATAGTGCCACACATGTCTGCTTCTTGCAGCGCCAATCGAACATTGCACCCATGTATTTGAACAAGTAACCACTGTTTGACTTCCTATCTGATCTATCTCCAGCCCAGTCAGCATCTGCGTAGCCATATAAAATATTATCAGCCTCGTGAGAAATGACTTCAAGTTTGATTTCCATGTCGATAGTTCCATTCAAATATTTCATTATACGTTTGACTTCTGACCAATCATATGTATATGGGTCACTAACATGTCTTCCAAGAATCGAGGTAGCGATACTGATGTCCGGTCTTGTGTTCACCGATAGGTATAAGAGTGCACCAATCGCACTTCTACATTGTAGAATTTTTCTTCTTTGGAAGCTCTGTTTTTGTAATATCCAATGTCCAAGGGAACAGCGACACCTTTGGACTTTTCCATCTTGAATTCCTTCAGAAGTTTGGTTATATACTTTCTCTGGTTTATATAATAGATTCCATTTTCATCTCTTCTGACTTGTATACCGAGGTAATTTTCGATGTATCCTAAACATGTCTTTTGAAATGGGTTTTTAGTAACTTAGCAGTTTCCTCTATCATTGAGACATTTTTGCAGGCAATGAGAATGTCATCAACAAATATCAGCAGGTAGATTAAATTTTCTTCTTTACCTTTTGTGTAGAGGCATTGATCATAGTCACCCCTTCTGAATTCAATATCAATAAGAACTTGATTGATTTTTGAATTGCATAATCTGGCAGCCTGCTTCAAACCATATATTGATTTATGCAGTTTACATACTAAATATTCATTTCCTCTTTCGATGTATCCTTCAGGTTGCTTGAGGTAGATTTCTTCACTGAGTTCTGCATTTAAAAAAGCTGCTTTGAAATCGTAATGAAACACAGACGTTTTTTTTCTTCCAGCGAAGATAAGTAGGAGACGAAATGTCGACTGTTTCACAACAGGAGCAAATACCTCATCATAATCGAATCCATATTTCTGTGAAAATCCTTGAGCTACAATTCTAGCTTTATATCTGCTAATGTTTCCTTGACTATCAGTTTCTAATTTGAAAATCCACTTGCTACCCATTACAGATTTCTCTTTTGGTAGCTCTGATAATGGCCATGTGTTATTTTGATTCATTGCAGATATTTCTTCGTCCATGGCTTGGATCCACTCTTGCATCTAATCGACGGAGTGCTTCATTTCTTGTCTTCGGCTCACTTGCATCTTCTGTTTCATTCTGATTATATTTCTTCTGGTATTTACCTTTATTTGATCTTTCAGATCTTCTCAGGCTTACTGGATCTTCCATTTTATCGTTTTCACATACTTCAATAGCAGCTTTCTCGTATTTTTCATCTGATATTTCACTATTCCTTTGGTCCTTGAAGAAAATTTCGATTTCATCGTCATTTTGATGGAGATCGTCATTATTTTCGATTTTTTTTTTAGTGATTTTGATTGATGAAACCCACTGTGATGATCCTCCAAGAATTTAACGTCTCTGCTTATTGAAATTCTTCCGGTATTTTGATCCAGAAGTCTATACGCTTTCAAACCCAGGTAGCACACTCATATTGGGACAATATTGGTACGATATTATGAAAATATTGGCAAAATATTCGAATGCAATATTTGCGACAAAAAAATGTGAACATTCGGCGATGTTGGTCCAATATATCTTGTGTAATATTGCCAAAATATTCTAAAAACAATATTTGCCTCAAAATACTCAGTGATATTGGTACACTTATATTGGGATAATATTGGTACAATATTATGAAAATATTGGCAAAATATTAAAACGTAATACTGGCAAGCAAAAATGGAACATTTGGCAATATTGGTCCAATATTGTTTGGACATTATAAAAATAATGTTGGTGGGATATTCTGAAGAAATATTGGTCCAATATATCTTGTGTAATATTGCCAAAATATTCTAAAAACAATATTTGCCTCAAAATACCCAGTGATATTGGTACACTTATATTGGGATAATATTGGTACAATATTATGAAAATATTGGCAAAATATTAAAACGTAATACTGGCAAGCAAAAATGGAACATTTGGCAATATTGGTCCAATATTGTTTGGACATTATAAAAATAATGTTGGTGGGATATTCTGAAGAAATATTGGTACAATATCATTAAGATATATTGGTACAATATTGAAAGTAAACTATTTCATAAAGATGTGTAAGACTCCTGAACTTCTACAATTACAGTTCTCCTTTAATAAAGAAGTTAGCAGAGTCTGTATTTTGGTCGTCTTAACCACTGAGTGAACCGTCTTAAAAACAAGTTGTGAAAAGTACTTCATTCCCAAGGTTTCAGTTCATGTTTTATATCTAGAGCCCTCTAGCGGATTGTTCAACAGGTTTTATTAAAATTAATTTCAATATTGTTTTTTGAATATTCGAACCATATTCAAATCAAAATATTGGTAAAAGAATTTCTTTGTAATATTGTATCAATATAATTATTTCAATATTGGCATGACATTTTCGTTAAACGTTTTATCAACAAAGGTAATTATGATTTTTTGTAATGTTCAACCAATGTACTATCAAATTGGGATATACAATATTTTTTTCTATATACCTAGAATCGATATGAGAAGAATATTGAGATTCCAATTTTATTCTAGATGTTGAAAACAGTATGTAGACAATATTGCTTTATCGATATTGGCAAAAATTATTCAACCAATATCGACCAATATCGACCCAACATAAGCTATATTGATTTGTTGAATATTGGTGAAATAATATTCAACTAATAAGTTATCAAACTTAAATACACACTATTGGTTTCATTCCTAGACTCGATATGAGAAGAATATTTGTGATTATAATATTTATTCTAGATGTTGAAAACAATATATAGACAATATTGTTTTATCGATATTTTTAGAAAGCATTCAGCCAAAATCGACCCAACATAAGTTATATTGATTTGTTGAATATTGATGAAATAATATTCAACCAATATGTTATTAAACATGGAAACACAATATTGGTTTTATTCCTAGACTCGATGTGAGAGGAATATGGGATTGCAATATTTATTCTAGATGTTGAAAACAATACATAGGCAATATTGTTTTGTCGATATTTTTAAAAATCAGTCAACCAATATTGACCCAATATTACAATGCCAATATATATTCAGAATCGGTCGAGACAATATTTACCCAATATTGTTAATATGACATCGTATTTCCAATATTCATCCATATTGGATCAATATTATTTTTACATTTACAATATATCCATATTGGCCCAATATGAAATCAAGATTTAGCCAATATGAGGTGCTACCTGGGAACCAGCCTCATATCCAACCAGAATGAATTTTTCCGCCGTCTCACTCAATTTGTGTCGATTTTCCTTCGATCTATGTGCGAAAACTGTACATCCGAAAGTTTTGATGTGATTCACACATGGTTTTCTTCTATTCCAAATTTCATACGGAATTTCATTCGCACCCTTTGTTGGGATCAAGTTTTCCAAATAGTTTGCTGTCATGATTGCTTCTCCCCAGTACGTATTCTGAAGACCAGCATCTATGAGCATATACCTCGCCATTTCAGTTAAGTATCTGGTTTTTCTTTCGGCTACCCCGTTCTGTTGACTGCAATATGGTGCTGTTAACTGCATTTCAATACCTTCAGATTTTAGAAAAAAGTTGTCACATTTGTATTCACATACTCTCCATCTCTATCAGATCGAAGAACTTTGGGTTTTTTATTGAATTCATTTTCAACGAATCTGACGTATTCTTGAAGTTTGTCGAAAACTCCAGACTTTTTATTGAGTAGATATATTGTGGAGAATCTACTGAAATCATCAATCATTGCAAGTATGTACTTTTTTCTACTAGGAGTAGCTGTTCTCATGGATCCGCAGAGGTCTGTACGTACCAAATCCATTACATTTTTCGTTTTCGTGGGGAACGATTTTCTCGTCATCTTTCCTCTAATACATGTTTCTCATGTCATGATATGTTGACAATTCTTGATATTAATTCCATCAACTAAATTTGATTGAGCCATATCCTTGATAATTGCGGGATCTCTAGTCATTGTGTTAATTGCATCATTCTTTAATAATCTGTTGGAAGGAGTTACAAGTATTTTACCACGATAGTTGGATGCCCATTTTTATATTTCATGACTAAGTTTTTTTCACCATTACTTTTGAGCATTGGTAACTCATTCCTTAGCGTTATATAATATTCACGTTGTTTCACTCTTTGGTCGGTTCTCATGTATACATTCTTGAACTTGTCAGTACTTTGAATTCTTCTTTTGTTCCTGATCAGAGTAAGCACTTCTTGTTTATTTTGCAATGATATCTTTATTGGTCTTGATTTTCCATAGAATTTTTTACCTAGTCTCATTGGTGTTGCAGTATTGATGTTGACATCTGGAATAATAGATGTAAATAATTCTTTTATGAACAAAGCTGGCTCAACTATGTCATCGGGAATACCGAATACGAGCATGTTATTCTCTCTACGTTTGATTTCATTGATCTCATCCATTATTTGAATTCTATCTAAGGGAATCTAAGGGATTCGGAGAAGAATCCAGTACTTTTTTTCGAGCACTTCAATTCTATCAGTCAAGTTTTTTATCTCAACTTGATGACTGGCCTCCATAGAGTGTATTTCCGTTTTTATATCATCAACACTTTTTTCCAGCAAGCCCATTTTTTTGCCAAGATGTATAAAATCTCAGAAGAAAAGGAATCTACCAATCTTTTCATGAATGTTTGGTCCTCGCATGATTGCTCAAACATCACTTCGGCAGCATGTTTCACCTTACTCATTTGTTCACGTGTCATTGACAATTTTATGCAAATATTTATTGTTATTTAATATTAATAAACTTTTTTGTAATTTTGGTTTAACATGCTCCCAACCAGCTGCAATGAACGTTTTAATTGTCTTCTTATTGTCACATATTTCATCCAAGAGTATTTTTGTGTTTTCGTTGCCATGAATATACCTGACACAAATCAAAATCTAGCAAACGTGCTTATTGTAGATATACTTAAAAAATTGCGACATGGCAACAATATCATGACTTAAGGGATAACATTATGAAAAGATGTCCCCTTCAGTAATATTCGAATATTACTTATCTAGGTTGTGTTACTTGATCGGAGGAAAAGACTATTTATTATTATAGGCGGAGACAATATTTTTAAGTGTGAAAATCATTTCCCGTAACAGTGAATTTTTTGACAATTTTTGTTTCTATATTTGGTACACGGACCATCAAAACAGAGAGCTACGTTGATAAAAGGTTCGTAAATAATTCCAAAAATCTTTTCTAATTTATTATAGTGATAGCAGTGAGTTATTACCTTGTTTGTTTACAGATACTCTTAATTGCTCAAAAGCAGTTGAATAATTATTATATAATTCAAAAGGAGTAGATGAAGATGTTTATTAAAAGCTCTGGAGAGTTAGTGCAAAAAAGGACTCTAGCCCCTAAAAGTTGCTCAAGAGCTGAAAATCGTTTTGATTCCTCTTGGGAGTCCAGAATAACGGGTATATAAGTTTGCGACAGTGTCTAGGTTGTGCTTCAGATTTGAGAGCCTAAAAACCGCAATTTTTTTTTTCACTTTTTTACGTATTACTCGAAAAGTACACACCCTAAAGAAAATGCCACCATTCTTTTAACAAAGAAAAAAAAATGTTCAACCGCAATCGCCCGTCAAATAGAGGCAATTTTTAACAACTTAGCTTAAAAGATGACATTCCTCAACTTCTGACGCCCGTAGATCGAAAAACACTGCTCCGATTGAAAAATATCATGGAATCAAAGTTGCAGACATTTTTTCAATCAGATGCTTTTTGGAATTTGGAACTTGATCACTTCAGTGCTGAGGTATGAATTTTCTTGCAATTTTTTTCAAGTAAAATCAATCAATCAATCAAATATTCTTTATTGTCAAAGATTAAAAATAATATCTTATGGACAAAAAAAATATTGAAACTATGTATGAATAAAAGTCAGGCAATACAAAGCAAGTAAAACAGATTAAAACTTCAAAAGTATAGATAAAATTCAAACGACACGAAGAATATGTAATCAACTCAGTTTGAACCAAAAAAAAAAAGTCAATATCTGATTGCGTAGGTAACTATAGTACCAGATCATTAATTGATCAGGTACCAGATAATCACAGAACAACAGTACAGTGGGGAGAAAATGAGAACGATAATTGTTTATTACAGCAAAGCATTTAGGAGGGGGTTCATTACATAGCTCCGATAAAATATCACAACCTATTTGTAAGGAACATCTTCCCTCACTGGCAGTGTCCTGCGTTGTTTACGAAAATATTGAAGTTCAATAAAATAGAAATAACGGAAACCTAATATGAAATGGAAATGTTTTTTCATAATTCATTAATTTTACCCTTTCCCAATTCGATTTCACTTTCTCGATAGTTACGACACTGGTAGCTTCAAATGATTGTTCAGTCAAATATCAAATGCAGCGTTGCCGTACTGACCAGACTTTATCGAAAACGAAGAATCTCCGTTCTGCGATGGAAATACTATTGTTTTTACATGCTCCCAAAAAGCTGCAATGAACGTTTCAATTGCCTTCTTATTTTTATATATTTCATCCAAGACAGTATTTTTGGGTTTTCGTTGCCATGCATATAATAATAATACTCCAACTCTACTCTTTTTGTGCTAATCTGTACCGACTTATTAGTACGTGGGTCATCGCATGAAATACCAGATATGAGCGAGCTCACAAAGGAATATGTCACCAAAATTTTAACGACCTGATTGCTCAAATTCAGTTACAAAATAACCAAGTTGTCACACAAATAAATGAATTGAAAGTAGAACTCAAAAAGTATAAGGCGCATATAGATATCAATATTCAGACTCTTAAAGGCGAGAATGAGTCACTGAAACACGAAACGAAGGTATTGAAGGAGAGACTACTAATCACAGATCGTAGGGCGAAGAAATTCAATCTGGTAGTATATAATCTACCGGGGCCAAATCCATGCAGTGAAGTTATCAAACTATTTCGTGATAAACTAAATATAAACTGCCGCATGGAAGACCTGAGGGGTGCCTTCAGATTCAACTCCACAAAGGAAAATAAGAAGTCTGCACCAATACTAGTTGAATTTGTCTCAAACTCTCTCAAAACTAAAATCATAAGTGAGGCGAAAAATTAAAAAAATACTGGAATATATATTTCTCTTGACTATACACCCGAAGACTTCCAAGTCAAGAAAGCTCTTTATTCACAGCAAAAGATCGCAAGAGAAAAGGGTATTTCAGTTAGCATCAATCACTTGTGGTTGAAGGAGTTCCTCACACAGTAGAAGAACTCATATCTGATGATACCGTCTTCAAAGAAGCAACGAAAAATCAGCAACAACATTGGGGAGAACAACAACAGAGAAATCTTAGATCTTCCTCCACCTCCAACAAACAAAAATTAACAAACTTTTACTGGCCCTAAGACATATTTCTTATTGTACTGTTATTTTTTCTTTCACAATATTTTGTTATTTCGTGGAAAGATGTTATAATTAATTATAGTCGTACATATAGTTATGAATTGATACCCACTATAAACTGCTCTGAGCGCTCTTACTATTTTGCGAGTTTACAGATTATTTTCTTCGTTCCTTCTCTGGTGTTTTATTTTCGTGTTTATTAATTCAAGTACCGGGTTTATTTGTAAAGTTTTTCTCATTACTGGATAGGAGAATTTCTATATTTACCGATTATTCGTACATGTACGACATATAGAATGAAGCTGTGAATTTACTATCAAAATTGTGGTGGGTTACGCACCAAAACTGCTACATTTTATCAAAATACTCTTTCAGAGAATTATGACATAATAGTAATAACAGAAACTTGGTTAACACTTTCAATGCTCATGACGGCCCTGGACGAAGATTATAGTTACGATCAAGTGCGCATGTCGACTTTGGCCGACACTGACTATCACGGTTTCAACAAGAAAGTTTAGCTTAGCAGTGAAAGGAAGTGCTTGTATTTGTGTGAGCGTGTACAAAAGTGTCGCATATACTAAAAAAATAAAACAGGGCATCCGCGATGAGTGGTTCAGATGAAGCAGGCCCGTCCATTTCGAAAAGGCCAAGAAGAGATTCCAAAAAACTTTGTATGGTTCCTTTGTCTGAAAATGAATTAGAAAAATTATTATGCAATTCTGACGACGACATCGCTGATCCAAATTTTATTGCACTTTGCAGAGGTGAACTCCGACCTCGACGAAGACATACCAGAAGACATTCCAGATATGCATGAAACTTCTGATAATATTAGTGTAGAGCAAATTGTTACCTCAGGAGCTATACAGCAGCCAGTCACACCTACAACTGCATCATCCCCTATATGGCTTTTTGATCCATCAACTATGAAAAAAATTTACTTCACTGGACAAACAGACTTGTTGTACCAAAAGGTGTGAAACTAATTCATTTCATTTTTTTTTTTCTATAAAATAATTATTCCAAAGTGAATAGATGATAGATAGGTTTGGGATATTTTCTACCCGTATTTCGGATATGTCCAAATTTTAAAATTTTTGTTCATGGTTTAGATTGCTTCTGTTTCAGGAAACACGCCGATGGACTTTTCAGATTCCTGGTTGACGACAAATTTTTGAATTTGATTTGTGAAGAAACCAATAGATATGCTGTTGAAGTTTTTCTGTCAGAAAATACAGGCCCTTCGTCACGAAGTGTACGTTCGAGAGATGTCACTCCGGAAGAATTACGTATTTTTTGGTGTTTTTCTACATATGGGGACCCTTTCAACAAATAGGCTTCAAGACTACTGGAAAACTTCTAGATTCTTCAATATGCCGTTTTTCATGACAGCCATGGGTAGAGACAGATTTTTACTCATTATGAGATGTCTGCACTTCGCCCGAAATGCTGCAGCCGGTGAACTAATTCCTGAAGATCGGCTATTCAAGATCCGCCCGTTGATTGATTATTTCAATAAAAAAATGTCCGATACTTATGTTCCAAGCCAAAATCTCTCGCTAGAGGAATCAATGGTACTGTGCAGAGGACGATTGTCGTTCAGACAATATATAAAAAATAAAAGGCACAAGTACGGGATCAAGTTATATGTTCTAACGGAGCCCGATGGTCTTATGGTAAAGTTTGCGGTCTATACGGGTCAGTTGGATGCCATTGGTGGTAAGGGACACGCTACAAACGTCGTTCTTCACTTGATGGAGGGTCATTGTCTTTATATGGACAATTTTTATAATAGCTACGATCTTGCCGTCTACCTGTTGGACCGAAACACCTTTTGTACGGGTACCCTGAGAGCTGATCGCAAAAAAACACCGAATTTTGTGAAGACAACAAAATTAAAAACTGTCCAATCAATTGTACGGTATAGCAATGAAAGGGTTCTGGTGGGGAAATGGCGTGATTTGTGAGCCAATTCTACAACAGTTTGTATTTTGTACCTAATATTTTTTCAAATATATAGTTTTTTATCTGCAAGGGTGTATTCTTATGAATTTGAGTCTGAAATTGATGCAATAATCAACCGAATATGTTACCCCATATAACGGCCAAGGCCGACATCAGCACTGCTGATTGGATTACAATTCCCAGTGCGCGTGACGGCTTTGGCCGACACAGCCATTTTGACTAAAATTTGAACACCCACTTCTTTTTCAACATGTTTGAAGAAAACTGCAATAAAATCAAACCATGAATCTTCAAAAAACTATGTCAGCACCGGGGGTAGCCAGATTGAATAGGGTAGCAGTGAATGTGTTAACCGAAGACTTTCATTATGCAGAATTGTTCGATCAAAGATATAATGTCTTCAGAAATGACAGGTCTCCAATAAGAACAGGTAAAGAGAGGGGGGTTGTAATGATTGGAATCCTGAAGGATTACTCATCATCTTTGATCACATTGAACACCAACGTTGAATCTATATTTGTTAAAACCAACATACTGGGTAATGAAATGATAATCAATGGGATTACATATAATTTATAAAAACGGTAAAATATAGATCTGAAATAGACTATGATTTAAAACTATCGAACCAACAAAGTTCAGTAACGATTTTATGGAGAATCGAACTAGACAGGATATAATTTCACAGAAATGGAAAAGAATTGAAAAATAACGTTTTAAAATCAAAACATTACAATAACCAATTTTCATCAAAAATCAATTATCCCAGAATCAGAAATGAACACATCAAATTACAGAAACAATATCTCATAAAAATGATGAAAATCAGAATATTGTTATAATCGAAAGTCAAAGGAATTATAATCGTCAAATCAGTAAAACACAAGACCTAAAATTGGCAAATCAAAAATCATCAAACGAATAAATGCTGATACCGAAAAGTGAAGAACCGAAAGTTTTCAGAAATTAGAGAGGTTATAGATGGCGTAGCATGCTGTTAATATACTTAAATACATTCTCATGTCCCCATTAAATTCCTTCTCATTTCTGTCTCACCACCTGTTATTACTAAAATGCTAAGACTCGCATTAAAGGACCCCGCACACCTTATATGGGAAAATGGCTCTCCGTCAAATTTCTTGAATTTTATTGATATGTTGTAGAATTGATCATTCCGATGAAATGTTTCAACGGGCGCAACACGATCCTATGACTAGTTTTCGAGATACAGGGTGTTGAATATGAGAAACATTCACTTTTCATCACTCTGTATCTGCCAAGTTACGATTTAGTTCGGATTTATCTTTTGTGGGATCATCATCACATCCGTGTATGATGAATTCATGAGAAATTCATTTCCAAATCTTTTCGTAGTACAAGGCGATTTCACTTGAAAACAATGCTATTTTGAGACTTTCATAATTTAGTTGTTTTATAAAGAGAAAATGCGAGAAAAGGTAGAATTATCACATAATATTATAAATTCATTTCATCTAGCATCACAGTTGATACAATTCATACAAGGTGATTCACAAATATGGAAACAAAACGAATTTTGGTTTTTGGGACACCTTGTAGTAATAAACCAAACTAAAATGACAAAATTCACTTGAAGAATGTTAAATGATATGTTTCATCGTATACAGAGTCGAATGATATCAATTTAAAAAAAAATAAAAAAATTAGTTATACTTTAATAAATAAAAACCTTGATTTTTTAAATCACCCTATATCTCATAAGGGAGTCCGAAAAGATAGCGATATTTTTTCATGGGAGAACTCGAAATACTTTCATCCATATTGTACAAAATTTTCAGCGGAATCCTATGACGGGATTTTCATATACAAGGCGAAAAATGTATTTTCACTCCAGTTTTCGGCGGGTTTGCTGTAGTTCTTCCTCGTCCGGCCGTTTTTACTCGAAATAAAAATATTTCAATAAAATAGTGATCAGTTATTATACCGTACAATAGCGTACCGTATCCCTCGAAAAAAAGCCATAACTCGAATTATTATCTGCATCAGCATCGTCTAGTAGGCGATTCAATGGAAAAGTTATTTTTTCATGCTTAGTGTTTCTCAGAAGTTATATTATACTTATTACATCCGCAGAAGTTCGTTTTTTCGAATTTTCACTCTATAAAACAATAAAATAGTGAAAGTCTCAAAATAGCATTATTATCAAAGGAAATCGCCCTGTACTACAAAAAGATTTGGACATGAATATCTCATGAATTTGTCACATAACGAAAATACCACATAGGATAAATCAGAAAAAAATCATAATTTGTATGTAATTATTTCTATCGGCTTATATAGATATATATTAAATCAAATTCTCGGCATATTTTTACACCAAATTAACATTTTGTTTCAATTATGTTCTTGTATCTTCGAATCGTATATATGTTTGTATATAGTATATACCCCCTTTCAGAGAACGTTTCTCTTTCTTTTGAATGACATTATTGCTATGGAAAATAACCCGAATTGCCTTCGTCTCAATGTGTTGTCCCTCGTATCGAGTCGTGCGTGCATTATTTGTAATGCTCGTCAAAATATTCAACGACTTTCTTTAGAATGTAGAGTGGATATTTTTGTTGCTTCTGATATCTATGTCCCAGATTTCTTGAGAATTTGTGGTCACCATCTTGATCATCAAGGTTTCCTTCCAAATTACTTGCATGGAGGTTTGAATTTTGTGAATAAACCATACATAATTTCCAATCTTCAACATTTTCTTCAAAGAATGAGGACATTTGCTAATAGAAGAAGAAGACGAATTTAAGTATCTGACATCAATCTCAAAAAATCATTTTCGACAATTACTAGAATTTTGTGATACTGTTGAACAAGGTGGCAAGAGAAGAAATGTCGAAAGAAAACATTTGCTGACATTTTTGATCAAAATGAAACATGGAGTTTCAGATGAGTTTTTGAAAATATTGTTCAGTTATCCTTCTCGACAAACAGCAAGCTTCATTATTTCTAATGTAAGATTATCTCTTTTACAAAGGTTCGTACCGAACAATATTGGATTTAATTCAGTAACAAGAGAAAATTATATTAACAGTCATGTATCCCCTTATACGAATCAACTGTACAATCCCACACCAGATATTCCCAAAGCAATAGTTTATATAGATTGTACCTACAATAAAATAGAAAAGAGCAGTAACTTCCGGGTATTGAGGCAATCATACTGTTTCCACAAGAATGAACACTTGGTCAAACCAGAGATCATAGTTGCCCCCGATGGATATATCTTAGCAATCAACGGGCCGTACTTCGCAGATGCTAGGAATAATGATGCAAGTGTTCTAAATCACGAATTACAAGTTGATTTGAATGGAATGAAAACATGGTTTCAAGAAGGAGATATTGTGATAGTCGATAGAGGCTATAGAGATTCAATCAATAGTCTACAAGAACTTGGCTTGCATTACTATATGCCACCATTTCTACCGCCGAATCAAAGGCAATTAACGACAAATGAAGCCAATCAGGCACGTTTAATAACCACTACTAGATGGATTGTTGAAGCTAGAAATGGACATTTTAAGTCAATTTTCAAATTTTTTCGTCAACCCATAACAGCAATACATGCTGCGAAGCTACATGACTATTACCTGATTGCTGGTGCTCTTATAAATAAATTCCATCCATTGATAAATATGCCTGGAACGTTGGATACGGCCACACAAATGTTGGTTGATTCCGATGATGTCAACATTGTTCAAGCACGAGTTGAAGCTGAAAACCTCCGAACCAGGAAGGTCGATGGATTCGTTTAAATCGATATCATATACAATCGTTTCCTCGCCTTGATATTGAATATTTAAAATTACTTACTGGAACATATCATTTACACTTGGCTGCGTCATATATCCAAGATACAACTCGTAGAGATGGTGAAGTAGACAACATTTTAGAAGTCGATGAGTTACATGGGAAACCCAATTTCCTAAGATTCAGAATATTTTCTCGGTTCAGGAATGCTGCTAAACACATGCTTTGGGTTGTTTTCACTGAAAGAGGTGACGAAAATCTAGAAGATCCTGCTCTCCCCATTACGGGGTATTATTGTACTTGTAAGTCCGGTGCTAAGACTTTAGGAACTTGTGCGCATGTTGCTAGCGTGACATGGTTTTTGGGGTACGCTAGATATCAAGAAAACATACATTTTCCATCCAATCGTCTTTTAGATTCCATAGGAGATGCTGCAAATAGAATGCTTCCAGAGGACATGGATATCGGTCCAGAAATAGTTTAATTTTATTGGTTATTGGTAAGAATCTCCTTCTAATTCGTATTTGATAATGATTTTTGATTAGGGAAAAATTCAGTTATCCATCATGTATTTTCCTTGTTGTATTGTCATGCACATGCTCGTGCCAACCCAATATCCGAAAGATATATCACATCTCGTTGAACTTCTATCAATTTATGTATAGATTATATATATATATATATATATATATATATATATATATATGAAAACTAAAAGTTCGGGTTGAACCGCGTCTAGAATTTGTTGAAATTCGACGTTTCGGCTCCGATTTTGGAGCCATTTTCAAGAACTGAAAAAGAAAGAAAATTAATAAATGGTTGAAACGTAATTCTACGCTGAGGTCTCAATCTGCCTACTCCTCAGGTATAATTACGTTCGGTTTTTGTGACTTGACGTCGGGGTCTCAATCTGCCTACTCCCCATGTCTCGTCACTGGTTCTCTCTAAGGTCTCAATCTGCCTACTCCTTCGAGAGAACTGAGGAATTAAATATAAATACAGTTCCTCAACCCACAATTCCTCAGTTCTCTCGAAGGAGTAGGCAGATTGAGACCTTAGAGAGAACCAGTGACGAGACATGGGGAGTAGGCAGATTGAGACCCCGACGTCAAGTCACAAAAACCGAACGTAATTATACCTGAGGAGTAGGCAGATTGAGACCTCAGCGTAGAATTACGTTTCAACCATTTATTAATTTTCTTTCTTTTTCAGTTCTTGAAAATGGCTCCAAAATCGGAGCCGAAACGTCGAATTTCAACAAATTCTAGACGCGGTTCAACCCGAACTTTTAGTTTTCAAATATCTGACCGCGGAAACCTATCTGAACATATATATATATATATATATATATATATATATATATATATATATATATATGAAACAGGGATATGCTCTCGAGGGAAATTGTGAATAACAAGAAGGAACATTTTATTGGACTAAGCCCTCTAGTAAAAATGCAACCGTAGACACGTGTTTCGATCTTAGGGATCTCATCAGTACGGTGAAAGCAAGTGTAAGGATGTGCAATCAAGTGTTGCACATCCTTACACTTGCTTTCACCGTACTGATGAGATCCCTAAGATCTAAACACGTGTCTACGGTTGCATTTTTACTAGAGGGCTTAGTCTAATAAAATGTTCCTTCTTATATATATATATATATATATATATATATATATATATATATATATAAAGTAAATAGAGTGATTTATGTTTTGATTCCGAGAGCCACCATCATCTGTCGACAGCTGTTTCGTGGTTTCCCACTCATCAGGACAGCTTTATGGTTGCTCTGTGCTATTGTTGTAGAAATGCTCAAAATGTCAAAATCATAGTCAACCTCATTTTCACGTAAGTAGTTTCAAAACCCGACACCAGAGGGAGTATCCCTTATCTTGAATTCCTAATAGCCATCTGGCAAGGCCGTACAAGTTGTTATGAGTTGAAATAATGTTGATTTCACTTCACTGAATTCCTTACTTTTACGTTTTGAATAAATATCAAATAAGTATCTTCTCAATCACATCAGGAGACTTCATTGGATAGGTAGAGTGGTCATTTATTAGCGTAAAATAGTGAAATATATGGACTTTTTCACAAATTGTTCGCCTTGTATATAAAAAACCTGTCATAGGAATTTGATGAAAATTTTCTACGATATGAATGAAAGTATTTCGAGTTCTCCCGTGAAAAAATATCTTTTCGGACTCCCTTATGAGATATAGGGTGATTTAAAAAATCAAGGTTTTTATTTATTAAAGTATAACTAATTTTTTAAATTTTTTTTAAATTGATATCATTCGACTCTGTATACGATGAAACATATCATTTAACATTCTTCAAGTGAATTTTGTCATTTTAGGTTGGTTTATTACTACAAGGTGTCCCAAAAAACAAAATTCGTTATGTTTCCATATTTGTGAATTACCTTGTATGAATTGTATCAACTGTGATGCTAGATGAAATGAATTTATAATATTATGTGATAATTCTACCTTTTCTCGCATTTTCTCTTTATAAAACAACTAAATTAGGAAAGTCTCAAAATAGCATTGTTTTCAAGTGAAATCGCCCTGTACTACGAAAAGATTTGGAAATGAATTTCTCATGAATTCATCATACACGGATGTGATGATGATCCCACAAAAGATAAATCCGAATTAAATCGTAACTTGGCAGATACAGAGTGATGAAAAGTGAATGTTTCTCATATTCAACACCCTGTACAATTCTACAACATATCAAAAATTCAAGAAATTTGACGGAGAGCCATTTTCCCATGTAAGGTGTACGGGATCCTTTTATCACCAGTATCAGGTATCACGAAAATAATATGATTCTGCCTCCAAATATCTTGTGGATTGACACGCTACATCCTCCGAAAGAGTCCTTATGGTAGGTAGGTAGTAGGTAGTATTTTGCCGATATATCAATATCTGAGATCTGACGTATTGCTAAGGTTGATCGTAGCATGATGAGATTATGAGTTCAGTGAAATTCTATGAATAACATTTTCTGTTTTTTCGATATTCTAGACAAAACTCATATTGTTATTTTAGCAGACTTCAATATTCCACAAGTTAATGATACAAATTTCTTTCAGAGGAATCATAATAGTCTCATTATCAACGCCATGTGTTTGCTGATCGATACCTGTAATTTGAAATCTCTCAATAACCATCTCAACGTAGATAATAGAACCCTTGACTTGATTCTGAGTAACCTGAAACTTTCTCTCTCGAGAGAAACGATGGGATGAGTTATTCCGAGTGATAAACATCCTCCTTTGCTGTGCGAGGTCGACATATCGAAGCAACGACAACACTGGTCTAACGACAAGAATATGCTCGCAAATAAATATAATTTCAAATTGGCCAATTTCGATTATACGTGCGAGCTGCTTAGAGTGACAGACTGGACACCACTTGGCCATCTTAATAACGTGAATGAACAGACTGAATATTTCTATCAAGTTATTTATGATATATATGATCAGAGCGTACCTAAGTACAAAATATACAACCACCATAAGAAGGGGTATCCCCCCTGGTATTCAACTGAAATTAAAAGAAAGTTGATAGAAAAAGAATTATGCCGAAAATTAAAAACTCATTCTGTTGATGCTCTTAATAACTTCAATAGGTTGAGATCAGAGGTGAAGAAAGATATAAAAACAGCCCATAAAAACTATATAAGCAGCGTCGAGAATAATCTGATGGAAAACCCGACACTCTTCTGTAAATTTGTGGATTCTCAAAAATGATCCAGTGATTCTAATACGGCTTTCATTATAAATGGTTTTACCACCAATGATCCAAGGGTGATTTCAAAAGCTTTCGCGGACTACTTTCGCTTCTGTCTACGAGGAAGGCTCAACATATAATCTATTCAACATTCTGCAGAGTGATAGTAATATGAATAATGATATTCTATTCTTTTCTCATGTAACAGTTGCTGACATGGAAGCTGCGTTTCGTAAACTCAAACCGAAAAAATCAGCAGGACCCGATTACATACCATGTTATATTATCAAAGCGTGCAGGGAATACCTAATTTATCCCCTAATGGTTATCTTTCAAATCTCTCTCCAATCTGGTATATTTCCGGCATTGCTTAAACAAACTAAACTTACATCTATACATAAGAAAGGTGATAAAAATATAATTTACAATTTTAGACCCATTGCTATTCTCAACTGTGTGGCCAAATTATACGAATTCATCCTTTTCGAGAAAATGTATTGGCATGTAAAAATTCGAATCTCCGCAACTCAACACGGCTTCTGTCACAAGTATTACGGTAGATACAATCTATACAGATTTCGCCAAAGCTTTTGACAAAGTCAACCACGACATATTCCTTGAAAAATTATTGAATAATGGCTTCAGCGATATACGTAACACTGATGTCAAATTATCTGAATGAACGTCCACATTTTGTAACATATCGTAGACACAATTCAGACATTATTTTGGTGAGGTCTGGTGTACCACAAGGGTCGAACCTGGGCCCTCTTCTTTTCCTTCTATTCATTAATGACCTCCCAAATCATCTAAGTGCTTACTATACACAGATGACTGTAAAATATTTAGGAAAATCGAAAATAACACTGATACCGACATTTTACAAAATGATTTGAATATCCTCCATGCCTAGACTGTCGAGAATAAACTACTGCTTAATGTCGATAAATGTTTCAATATCACTTTTAGTAGATCGAAGAATATTAAAACTTTCAACTACTCTCTAGAAAACACCAATTTAGAAAACGAGTTATCTTTCAGAATACATGGAAATTTGACAAACATATCAACAACGTAACACGCAGCGCAAGTAGAATGCTAGGCTTCGTAAAACGAACAACAGTCGATTTTCAAAACATAAAAAGCATATCGCTGCTGTATAAAATACTCATCCGAACCAAACTTGAATTTGCCTCCATCATCTGGGACCCAGGAAAGCTCCACCTCATCAAGAGTCTCGAAACGGTACAAAATAAATTCATTTCCTCTCTGCACTATACAAAATATCGAATGTGTCCTGATCGCTCATCTTTTGAGCCACTACGTAAAGAATTCAATACTCCAAAACTAGCAAGTAGAAGGCTCACTCAGAAGATGTTGTTCATATTCAAAATATTAACAAATAACACAGAAAATTAATTTTTACTTTTCTTAATCAAAATACACGTTCCTAACCTAAATTTACGCCCTAATCGCTTATTATTTCATATAAAGAAATATAAAGAAGACTTGATCGATAATAGGTATGTGTGTCCTATTTAACAAATTCTCTGAAAGACTAGTGCAGTTGGATATTTTTAGTATGAGTTTGTCCTCTTTCAAAACTGGCCTAAGCAAGGTGATGTTTGAACTCTAATACATCTAGTATAAAGTTAGAAATATATATTCATTTACCAATCAGCTCCATTCATTTATCGTTATTAGGTTTATTGCATGGTTTTATTCTTATTATGATTATTATTAGTTAAAGAATCTTACATTAGTAATTTATGATCTCAAAACTTTTGTAGGCAGTAAATGTTTAGCTATAAGTTGAAGATGCATGTAATTAGGTTTCTTGTAACCTGTTTGTAATATTTTCTAAATAAATAAATACTAATGATAATACTCCCTCATAAACACTCGTTGAGTGTACCCAAAGGCATAGCCTGTGCGGGTAGAGGGCGGCTATTATCATTATTTGCCGTGACGCTCTGGGGCGACTTACTAATTTTTGGTGGCGTATTTACTTTTCAGCTGTAGGAAAACCCGGAAAACACCACCACCTCTGGTGGTCGGTGTGCACTACAAGCTAAGCACCAGACGAGATTGGCATCTAGACAACTCACAATACACTTGCTTTTTAACAAGGCATGCGGTCGCATACCGATCCGATATAAAGTAGTTTGGAAAAATTCTCTTGTACCTACATCGGGCTCGAACCGACTATCGCAATGCTGTGCATCAGACCGCTGAGACACCGGTCACCCGACACTGACACCTGACGTACTTATTGTATCCTTAAAAATTTGCGACATGGCAACAATGTCATGACTTGAGGGGTAACATTCAAAAAAGATGTTCCCTTCAGTATTTTTTAAGTATTAACTCATCTAGGTTGTATTACTTGATCGGAGTTACATAGGGATTGTGACAGCCGTCATTTCTTGCCTGGTGCATGCTTATTCTTCTGGCTCCTGGTTCGTTTCAGTAGGTTCTATAGGTAGAAGAATAATTTTGTATTATTTATGATTATAAGGAATGACTGTACTACAAATTATAAATTACAGTAATTGACCGTATCCAAATCACATGTCGTAGTTGGTCGTCTTCTTTTATGGTTGAGCACTTGAACTTAATTTTCTGGATATTATGAGAATTATGAGGATGGACAGTCCCGGTGATATTTTGCAAAAACCGCTACTAAATCTACATCAGCTACTCTCTTTATAACTGCATCCAAACAAGTAGTTCCCACTTTTTTATTAGTTTCAGTTGATGCTTCAGAAACTGTCCTGAACGGTCGATTTCTTTCTGGTGCACATTTTTTGGAAACGGATGAAACAGCAATGCTTTCCAAACTTTTCCTGATTTTGGAGAATGTGAACTGATACGAGGGTCAGGGCTATGGAATTTTTCATTGCCATACTTGAAATTCGTAAAACTTGAGAGTGTATGTCTGCTGACATTTTTTATGTAGATACTTTGACGTCCACCAGTTCAACAAGAATTCTGTCTAAGAATTCTCTTTGTCTGCTCACAGAAATCAATGTTTCCAGCCCTGCTGGAGTGAAAAGACACCAATCTTGGCAAAATATATCTGTATTGCAAATAATACAAATTCCTCCCTTTTGTGACATCCTACAAACAAACGCAGATTCAACCATTTAAATCTACACCTATGTTCTCTCTTATCCGACTGGAATTTTATTCTATATAACATCATTTTAAGGCAACTCAAAGAAATTGTATATTATTATTTATAAAAATATTTTGAAAACGTATTTCTTCATATACTTAATTGTCCTGGGATGGAAAAATTTCCATGATTTGTGTTGGTACGTACTCTCAATTCTGTACAAATTCCAATATCCTGAAAACAGATTTGTTGGCACTCAGCTAATATACTTGTGTTTACTTCAGAGGAGATCAGTGCATGATAATATATATTCCATTATTTTTTCACTTCAATTACCCCTGGGGAGAGAATATTCTGATGACTACTTCAGCCAATCAAGAGCCGAACTACAAAATCGAAAACATGATGTTTTCAATTATCAACACAAAAATTTCAACCAATCAAAACACGGTATTTTAGCATAAGTGGAATTATCAATATATTACTGATGAAAACTTTTTTTATATTGGTGCCCCATTTCAGCCATTTCAAGAACGCCTATGCGTGTTTAAATCGAACTTTCAAAAACGCGCGTTTTTTAAAGTTACCATGGCAACATCAACAACTCGAGAAACAAGAAGTCTAAATTACAACTTTTGATGAATGATCTGACAGCAGTACCTTCTAACGTCTAATAAAATATTACTAACCAAAACAACCTTATACAACAATTTTAATTTTATAAATGAAAATGAAAAATACAGTTAGTATTGTTTGACATATTAATATTTCGATTTTTCAAATCGGAGGAAATGGCATTTAAATTGATACTGTTAACATTCTGAGAACTCAATGAGGTTGAACTTCCATTAATGGCACTCCCTATAACGTGTGAAACATTCTTCTTATTGCTAATGCTCTCTTCTTGGCTACGTTATTCCTACTAATTGCCTTCATGAATGCATGCACTTTTACAAATGATTTTATATCGACTCCTTTGTTTATCCTCAACATACATTGTCATTTTGAATGGATAGCCCACATAGTCGACGCCTTGTACTGCTCCGACATTTTCTGAAGGTAAGCAAGCACAACTCGTTCATCTATTTCAATCAACTTTTGCACTTCCATCCACTGTACGAACTTGTCATATTCTTTGTTATAGGCTTCTCTAGATTTTTGCGGCATTAGCTGCGATTCTGCTCTACTATTCAAAGAATCCATATAAGAATTCATTTTGAAGGACCGCAGTGACAACTATCAATCTTTGATGACAAGTTGCATATTTAATTTGCTTTTCTCATTTTCATGGCAACGAAAGGTATACTGATTTCACATCACGAATTCAACCATTTTACATTATTAGTTCTTATTTCCATGTTTTGTAGTAATAATACCAGTATTCAATAAAAAAAATTGCTCTATTTCGAACACTCCGGCAGAGCCGTCGTGTTCGAAAAATCGCGCGTGTTTGAAAGACCTATTTATCCACTTATACTTTAAATACAGTCCATATTTTGTAGAAATTTCTATTTCGTTGAAAACCAGATATCTATATAATATATTGTATTGAGTTATTGCTCCGATCGAATAACACAAGATGAGTAACTCGCCACACGCGTCTTAAACTTTGTAAGGGGCATCTTCCTTCACCGGCAGTGTCGTGCGTTTTTTTCAGAAATATCAATTCAGAAATAATGGAAACCCAATATGGAATGGAAACCTGAAATTATGATGGAAGAATCTCCACAGGATTTTGAGAACAGCCGATGCTCTAATTGACAAGTTTTTCATAGTTCATTAATTTTACTCTTTTCCAATTCGGTTCCCATTTCTCGATAGTTACGACACTGGTAGCTTACCTATGAAATTACATATTTGATTTCCAGCTTCAAATGGTCTTTTACACATTTCACAATATTTCACCATTGCTTGATAATAAAAACTAACAATAGTTTAATACGAATTAAGACAGAATTTGTCTTTTATTCACGAAAAATACTCCCATAAGCCAAATACGAAAATCAAACAGAAAATTTTTTGTTGCTGTTCTGTCAAATATCAAATACAGCGTTGCCGCACTGACCAGACTATATCGACAATGAAGAATCTTCGTTCGGCGATGGAAATACTATCATTTTTACATGCTTCCGACAAGCTGCAATGAACGTTCCAATTGCTTTCTTATTGTTTATATATTCCATCCAAGACAGTACTTTTGGGTTTTCGTTGCCATGAATATACCAAACAGAAATCAAAATATACCTGACGTGCTTATTGTATCCTTAAAAAATTGCGATATGGCAACAATGTCATGATTTGAGGGATTACATTATGAAAAGATGTTAAGCCGGGAATACACATGCATGTACCTTGCACGCTTGCATACCAGCTCCTTGCATGTGCAAGCTACTTTCATGTGTATACGTTAAAAGGCATGCCAGTACTTGGCAAACAAGTAGATTGCACAACATTTGATTTACTGGCATGCAATATGATTGAGGGGACGCGGGGGGCTGCAAAACTTGCACGTGTGAACTTACGCGACAGCTACGGGCATGCCAGTAGCTGACGAGTCGCCTTCGGTGCACGTGCGTTTGATGATTGCTTTTTGTGTTTGTAGTTTCAAGTTGTTATCAATATGTCACGATGGGGAGATGAAAAGACTATACAGTTTATTCTTGTGTACAGAGAATACGAATGTCTGTGGAATCCGAGTTGCTCTTTATATAAAAATAAAATAGCCCGAGACAATGCCTACACCAAAATCCAAGAGGAATTCAATTTGACTGTTAAAGAGATTAAAAATAAAATAAAAAGTCTAAGAAGTACTTACCATCAAGAATTGAATAAAGTGGAAAAATCAAAACGATCCGGAGCCGGATTGAGTGACGTTTATAAACCCAGTTTGACTTGGTTTAAGGAAATGGATTTTTTAAAGGATACATTTGAGTATAGAAAGTCAATTCATACTGACACAGAAGTAAGTACCTATATCTACCTACGTTATCTTTATTTTCTGTTATCATTATAAAAAAAAGAACGAACGAATAGGCATGGACAAAAGTTTTATTAAAAATTATATAAAGTAGTTATATTCATTAACCTGAAATATTGATCATACGATCTTGCCAAGCCAACGCTCCTGTTGTTATGAAATGATCAGCATAATTATTTCGAATAAGTATTGCTTCTCTAGATGAATGATTACTGCGTGTTGCTGGTAAATCCTGTAATGAACGTTGTAATTGATGACGCCAAGAGCCGTCAATCGTATTACCGACTTGAATATCTTCATAATCTACACATCGTTGAGTGATATAAGTATGAGTAGTTTTTCGCAACCAATTGTGTAAAGAACATGCCGCTAATACTATGATATCAACTTTTTCCGGTTTTAGGGCTATTGTCGATTGAAAAACTCGAAATCTTGATACAAGGATACCAAACGCATTTTCGACGATTCGCCTAGCCCTTGATAACCTATAGTTAAAAACTTTTTCTCTTTGAGTTGTCATGGTAGGAAACGGTTTCATAAGATATTTTTTTAATGGAAAAGCTGCATCTCCAACTATAATGGAATTTTCAGGAATATCCAAAGAATTATTCGCTAGTGCTTGTCCCAAGCTTGATCTTTCAAATACTCCTCCATCTGAAGCTCTACCGTTGCATCCTACATCAATATAAGAAAAGCAGTAATCATCATCCACCAATGCTAATAGTACTATGCTGTTGTTTCCTTTATAATTAAAATAATCTGAACTATCATCAGGAGCAATTATATTTATGTGTTTGCCATCGATAGCTCCAATACAGCCAGGAAAATTCCATTTAGTTCGAAAGCCATGTTCTATCACCTTCCATTCCTGCCTCGTTGGAATCTGAAAAACGAAATTTATGTTATGTACCTATAGACATACACCTGCCACACTCGATAACCAATTACTTTTTGTAGGTACAACCGTCCTCGCAAACAAGCACTGCAACAGTCGGGCAATCACAGTCATCCTCTCAAGCAAGCACTGCATCAGTCGAGCAATCACAGTCATCGCCTGAAACAAGCACTGCAACAGTCGAGCAACCACAGTCATCCACTCAAACAAGCACTGCAACAGTCGAGCAACCACAGTCATCCACTCAAACAAGCACTGCAGCAGTCGAGCAACCACAGTCATCCTCTCAAACAAGCACTGCAACAGTCGAGCAACCACAGTCATCCTCTCAAACAGTTATGAAAAAAACTGTGCAGAATAAGAGAAAACGTGTAGAACAAACTGAAACCTTAACTACTGCACTTCAACGCCTGGAAAATATTTCTAGTGTAGTTAATAATCCAAGATCCAATGAAGATGAGTTTTATTATTTTGGACAAAGTGTTGCTGCCCAGTTAAGATCATTACCATTAAACAACGCACTGGATATCCAATCCAAAATTCAAAGTTTGTTATCCACAGAGAGGTCTCGGTTGTCCGCTTCATATTCGCAGCCTTCTACTCCGTTTTCTAACATATCTATACAGTCTGACGATACAACAGCATCATCTTCTGCCAGTTATCAAGTGATACACACAATACCATACGTAGACTCTGACAAAGTAGAAGGTAACACGGTTACAATATACCAAGCTAATTCAGAACAAGGACAGAACATTTTTAGTGAAGCTTGGAATGATGCACAAGTTTTTCAATAGCTGACACAAAAGTTAAGACGTATCGCAGAAAACGATGACAGTGCGGTCAATTTTAGATCTTGTGTGCGTGAAGTGTATTTAAGTACCTAAATAAAGAATAAATATTATATAACAATTTGCTTTACTCACTTTCATAAAATCCTTTAGTGCAGTAGCTATTTCACCACAAACAACTGGAAAAAATTGTGAAATCGTCGATTTTCCTACTCTATACAGTGCTTCTAGAGATGCAAATGAATCACCAGTAGCTACAAATCTTAAAGTTATTTCCAATTTAGTCCTGGCCGGGATTGCATTTCGCATATGAGTATCATTTTTTTTAATTTTATCCCCAATTTTTGCTAACAATTCATCCGATTTTTCTGGAAGCATTCTTAAATGGTTTCTGTAACCAGCTACATCTTCTTGTCGCATTTCTGTAAGCAGACAACTACTTGCTCCAAAATTTTCCCTTCTGCTAATCCAATCTTTCACCCAAATCCGTCTTCTTCTTCTTCTCTTTTTTTCTCTCATTAATTTAGCCACAGATTCTATTGCTAAAAGCAATACAATACGATTTAGTTCACTTCGAATGTTTTCCATTGCGAAAAAATGTGGGACTGGCACGTACTGTCTCGTGAACACACTGGCTTGTGTGTACAGTCTTGCCATTACAGGCATGCAAGGACGCAAATTGCATGCAAGTTTACTTGCAAATGTAACCGCAGTATGCCAGTTACTTCTACATGCCGTTAACTAGCATGCACGCTACTGTCCGGTTTTACAGGCATGTGTATCCCAGGCTTTACCTTCAGTACTTTTTGAGTATTACCTACTCATCTAGGTTCTGTTACTTGATCGGAGAGTTATTCAGATGAAACATAAAATAGTAACAGAGTACTTCGGGGAGTATATTCAGTAAGTTTATCTGATGAACGGTATTCTTCCGTAAAAATTAATAATGTCTCACGTTATTGGTGATTATTTGATAAAAATACAAAATTAGTTATAATAATGTTATTATACATATTATATATCAAACAGAAAAAAAATTAACTGATATCATACCATAACAAGTGGTATCATAACATAGCGCTGTTCACTTGCACTTATATAATATATACTCGATCACCTGGCAGATATCATGTCCCACCAAATTGATCCGCATTCTTGGGATTTTGCATTTTTAAATGTTTAAATTACTCTTCCAAAATCTCAAAGTGCCTCAAGAGTATTTTTGGGGATAAAAAAATAAATCGTTTCGCGAACACCTGGTAAACTTTTAAACCCAACTAAATAATCTGGATTCTTTTTCAGTGTGAACAACTCATAGAAATATAATGTTTATTATATTTCTATGTAACAGCTGGTTAACTTTTAGGCCCGACTAAATAGTCTGGCTTCTTTTTTTGTGCGAACAGCTCATAGAAATATAGTGTTAATTATATTCAAAACAGCTGGTCAACTTTTAGGCCCGACTAAATTGTTTGGCTTTTTTATTTTTCAAGTCTTCAAATGGTAAATTTAAAGATTACTCTTGCCAAACAATTCGAGGGTTATTTAAATCCCACTCCCCTTCAGCCAGGTCCCCACTCTAACATTTGGGTGTCCTACAAGTACAACTATACAATTTTTTACCAACAGATAAACTACTGGAAGAGGTTCTGAAACAAGGCAACAAAGAAACCAAACCTGAACAACCAGGCCATATTGTTATCCAATTGTATGGATGGGGAATAAATACAACGTCAGAAGTTGCTTCAAATTGGGAAGATTTCTGACTTCTGACCGTAACCAAACCTAAGATATCACGCGAAAGCTCAAAATATAGAATCTACCAAATACCAGTACGGTATGTCTGTAAGACTAGAAATCCTTATAGTGATGAGTCATAGCATGCTAAGTACGGTAAACATCACCTGGCGCGCATCAGCCCTGCACGTCATCAACCCCTATACCCTTGAAAAAACTTGTTGCTGTAAGCTTGAAATTTTCATACGATTTTGTTCATTCATTGAGAAGTTCAAAAAAAATTGACAGGCGATTTCAATGAGAACAAGTACCTGGCAGGTGAACCGGAAGGTGTGTATTATATGAATTAAAATAAACTTTATTCTGTAAAATTGAAATTTTTATGTGTTTGTAAAATAACAGGAGGTTCTGGCTAGCATAAGTCCTTGACAGGTGAGGGGAAAGATGCTGTGGGAGGGCGAGTAAGAGGCATAACGTGAACTTATTCAGAACCGTTCATGAATAATTCGAAGAAATATAATTTGAACTATCGTGCTACGTTTGTAAAAAAAAACTTGTTTGTGTGAAATCTACAGGGTCAAGTGCATATTTTAAGAGATGCCATGTACCTATATATATCAGCACATTTTTTCAGACATTTCATTATCTTCCATCTATCCATCCAATATTAATAACTTTCTTCCATCTACTTGAACGTTATGATTTTGCGTTTGCAGATGCATGTCAAAAAAAATTACTGTCGTCACGAGTACGGAATTTGATAATAAATAACTTTGATACCATTTGACAGTGTGATATTTCCGATCCATCCTCAAATCCTTAAATTGTAGTGGGTGGCTAAAATTTATTTGTCAATTCTGAACTTTATAAATTTAATTTTCTCTTCTCCATATATTTTTTAATCGCAAAACAAACAAAACAGGTGCTGTCGGATTATTAGTTTTGGCACAATTATTGCAATTTGAATTTTTTTTGAACTATCTTGCAGCCTGTCTGGGTACGCTAGTGAGTGTCCGATTTCAATTTCTCAAATTTTGAAAAAAGGTAAGATATTATTATAGGTGTTGTTCTCGGTGAAAACTTTGAAAAATTATATTTACAAAAATTAAAGTTTCGAAGAAAAAAGTGAGATAGTGTTTTATATGAATTTAAAAAAAAATTTTTGAAATTGTTTTTTTCCGTTAACCAGCTGTCATCCCCGTACGAACGACAGCCCTCAGAAGTCGAAACTTGTGCGAGCTAAGGATTAACGAGGTCCTACCTTTTAACGTGCGATTCCTAGCACATAAATGATAGACTTCAATACTTGAAACCACACAAAAATATTCTTTCATTTTGATGGTGGTATGATGAACAAAAATGTCCAAAAATGAGTGGAAATATGCTGTTCATTCATTTAATACTTGAAGGATATTTTTTTCATTATTTCTATCTTCATACACTCATACATCTTTATCTTCATTCATTAATACATCTCTCATTCAATGAAAATAATCGTTTCTGACTCTCTTTTTTTCAAAGATGAAGACCCTTTAGGCACGTGTATGTCAGTGAATACAGAGTAACAGAAATTTCTCGAAATTCAACAAGTCAATGTGATCTAATTCTACATCATATGGTCGAAAAATATACCCAGTTATCCATTTGAAAAACACTACAAGATTAAAATTGAAAAGGTCTGAGTTGAAAAATTATTTCAGCCACCCTGTATAATTTGAGGATATGTGAATGGATCAGAAATATCAAATCTGTCTATCAAATGGAATTATTGGGAGACAGATAATGATAATATGGAGAGCGCATGGAGGTCACAAAAAATTTTGTCGGGTCACCCTTACATTTGGCAATTATTTTAGGTTATAGGCTAGTTTACTCTAGTTTTTGAATCATAACACAAGTAGAATGATACAGTGCATCATTTGAATTTCAGACATAATGACATCTCGAATAATTTCGTATCGGAAAGATCATATCAGATGAGGTTTGTCGAGGTTTGCAAGTACAGGTATTAGGAAGGAAGCCGCCGCTTCTATGATTAAGCTCAGTAAGAAAAAAACCAATCCGGCGCTGTACGGTGATGAAAATAATAATAGTAACATATCTGATGATCATGAAGATTAGTTTGAAAACTCATGTATATTTTATCATAACTAATAAAATCAATTTTGCCCATAATTTCTATTTTCTCATAATGTAATTTGCATGAATGATTAGAGTTTTCACGTTGTGCCTCATACTCGCACTCCCACAACATCTTTCCCCTCACCTGTCAAGGACTTATGCTAGCCAAAACCGCCTGTCATTGTACGTACCTTCTTAAAATCGCTAAGACAAACACATGAAAATTTCAACTTTACAGAATAAAGTTTATTTTAATTCATATACTACACACCTTCCGGTTCACCTGTCAGGTACTTACTTGTGCTCATTGAAAACGCCTGTCAATTTTTTTTTGAACTTCTCAATGAATGAACAACATCGTTTAAAAATTTCAAGCTTACAGCAAGAAGTTTTTTTTTTAGATTTTATTCACACTTTTAAGGGTGTGGGGGTTGATGACATGCTGCAGGGCTGATGCGCGCTAAGCGATGGTTACCGTACTTAGCATGCTTGAGTAGAAACACGAATCGTGGACTCATCTGGGAGAGCCGAGGAGCCGAGAGCCGTCCAAGTCAAAAATCGCAGGAAATGCATGGACGGAACATCACCGTAGGAAGAACATGGTTTATTTGAACGAAAATCGATAAGAGTCCCTATACAATGCGCGTCAAAATTATGGAACAAATTCGGTATTTCGCAAGCCATGTAGTTTTGACAAACATCCTGGAATAAGTCGGTTTTTATTTTAAAATGCCGATTTTTCTATATATATTCTAAAAGGTTATGTCACTGGTTTTGACGTGATGACGTAATCGGTAATTTTTTCAAATTGGAATAGATGTCTTGTAATACCCCATCTGAAACGTCTTTCAATACTGCATTTAATGAAAATGATTAATTAGATTTTTTTTCACACGGTGAACAAAAATTAATATGTTATTTCAATAAGAGAATAACTCATGTCCAACAAAATAGAACAGTTAAATGAGATGTTCGAAATACCATCCACCAGTCTCTTGATAATGAGTCAATCTACGGACACATTCCTCTTGCACATTGCGAATACTTCCGGAGTAATTCTGTTCATTTCGATCCTATTTCGATTTTCCAACTCTTGTAAATTTTGCGGCCTGTCTATCTAGACCTTCGATTTCAAATAACCCCACAAGGAAAAATCCAGGGGCGTAAGATGTGGAAATCTTGGGGGCCACTTTATTGGTCCGCGTCTCCCAATCCACCTCCTAGTTATTCGAAAACTCGCACGTGCACAGTGCGGGGGTGCATCATCTTGTTACAACCAAATACTTTCATTTGGTGAGTTAGAAATGTTGGCCTTTGAAAAAATATCGGCAAGAATTTCAAGTGACGCTTCCCTGTGCGATTTCCTTAGAAAAAATACGGGCCAATAATCCTGTCATTTATTATCCCTGCCCAAATATTGACTTTCTGAGGGTGTTGAGTATGCCCGTCCACCATCCAATATATGTAATTACGACGATTTAATGAACCATTTAGGCAAAACGTAGCCTCATCGGAAAACAGAACAAGCGAAAAATGCCTTAAATCGACAAAGCGTATAGAAATGAAGTCTGTATGGAAAATACTACTCAATAATAAGTCTATTCTCGGAAAATACAAGCGGTAAAGATCTCGACCTATTAACCTACTTCCAAGAATTGTTGATCAACCCTATCCGCAATTAGGAATCTGTTTACGATTTTCGAAAACTATAAATTCCTCTTATCAGCTCGAAATAGGTCATTATACACCTGATAATGAACGGAGATACAATACCAAAAAGCTAACGATTTTCAGTTTTATAGAGATATCAGAACTTGTCCCAAATGTATTTTCTTGGATTAAATTACTGAAAATATGTATCAATTATTACAAAATTGCAATGCATCTGGTCATGATGAAATATGAAATAATCTAATGAAAAGAGGTTTCTATCAATCATTATACATATAAACCAAAAACGTACTGGGTATAAAACTCAATATGTATATGGAAAAATACTGTAAAATATCCAAAATGAGTCGATCGATATAATTATAAGTGACAATTCTATGAAAAAATTTTCTTACTGAATATCCCTTGGCTATTGATAAATTCAAAGAATTTGTCTTAACTTTTCTCAAGCGAGTTACTTTAATGTAACAGCCCCTTCGGCGTCGGGCTGTTAACAAGCAACTCGCTTTCGAAAGTATACGACAAATTATTTCGAAATTATCAATAGCCATAGAACAATCGAGTCACCATGGTTATGACATAGTTTGACTGTTACTCAATTAGATTTTCAAAATGTCAGTCCCTTCGAGTAGATATGCAAATATCTAAAATCAGTCGATCGGTATAATTATAAGTGACAATTCTATGAAAAAAATTTCTTTCTGAATATTCCTCGGCTATTGATAAATTCCTCAAAATTTATCTTAACTTATCTCAAGCCCTTCGCCTTAGGCGTCGGGCTGTTACCAAGCAACTCGCTTTCGATAGTATACGACAAATTATTTCGAAATTATCAATAGCCTTGGGATATTATAAGTGACAAGTGCTCCGGTAAATTATCACTAGGGAACAATCGAGTCACCATGGTTATGACATAGTTTGACTGTTACTCAATTAAATTTTCAAAATGTCAGTCCCTTCGAGTAGATATGGAAATATCCAAAATGAGTGAATCGATATAATTATAAGTGACAATTCTATGAAATAATTTTCCTACTGAATATCCCTCGGCTATTGATAAATTCTCAAAATTTGTCCTAACTTTTCTCTATACGACTATATGACAAATTATTTCGAAATTATTAATAGCCTTGGGATATTATGAGTGATAAGTGCCCCGGTAAATTATCACTAGGGAACAATCGAGTCACCATGGTTATGACATAGTTTGACTGTTACTCAATTGAATTTTCAAAATGTCAGTCCCTTCGAGTAGATATGGAAATATCCAAAATGAGTGAATCGATATAATTATAAGTAACAATTCTATGAAATAATTTTCCTACTGAATATCCCTCAGCTATTGATAAATTCTCAAAATTTGTCCTAACTTTTCTCTATACGACTATATGACAAATTATTTCGAAATTATCAATAGCCTTGGGATATTATGAGTGATAAGTGCCCCGGTAAATTATCACTAGGGAACAATCGAGTCACCATGGTTATGACATAGTTTGACTGTTACTCAATTAAATTTTCAAAATGTCAGTCCCTTCGAGTAGATATGGAAATATCCAAAATGAGTGAATCGATATAATTATAAGTAACGATTCTATGAAATAATTTTCCTACTGAATATCCCTCGGCTATTGATAAATTCTCAAAATTTGTCCTAACTTTTCTCTATACGACTATATGACAAATTATTTCGAAATTATCAATAGCCTTGGGATATTATGAGTGATAAGTGCCCCGGTAAATTATCACTAGGGAACAATCGAGTCACCATGGTTATGACATAGTTTGACTGTTACTCAATTGAATTTTCAAAATGTCAGTCCCTTCGAGTAGATATGGAAATATCCAAAATGAGTGAATCGATATAATTATAAGTAACAATTCTATGAAATAATTTTCCTACTGAATATCCCTCGGCTATTGATAAATTCTCAAAATTTGTCCTAACTTTTCTCTATACGACTATATGACAAATTATTTCGAAATTATCAAAAGCCTTGGGATATTATGAGTGATAAGTGCCCCGGTAAATTATCACTAGGGAACAATCGAGTCACCATGGTTATGACATAGTTTGACTGTTACTCAATTAAATTTTCAAAATGTCAGTCCCTTCGAGTAGATATGGAAATATCCAAAATGAGTGAATCGATATAATTATAAGTAACAATTCTATGAAATAATTTTCCTACTGAATATCCCTCGGCTATTGATAAATTCTCAAAATTTGTCCTAACTTTTCTCTATACGACTATATGACAAATTATTTCGAAATTATCAATAGCCTTGGGATATTATGAGTGATAAGTGCCCCGGTAAATTATCACTAGGGAACAATCGAGTCACCATGGTTATGACATAGTTTCACTGTTACTCAATTGAATTTTCAAAATGTCAGTCCCTTCGAGTAGATATGGAAATATCCAAATTGAGTGAATCGATATAATTATAAGTAACAATTCTATGAAATAATTTTCCTACTGAATATCCCTCGGCTATTGATAAATTCTCAAAATTTGTCCTAACTTTTCTCTATACGACTATATGACAAATTATTTCGAAATTATCAATAGCCTTGGGATATTATGAGTGATAAGTGCCCCGGTAAATTATCACTAGGGAACAATCGAGTCACCATGGTTATGACATAGTTTGACTGTTACTCAATTAAATTTTCAAAATGTCAGTCCCTTCGAGTAGATATGGAAATATCCAAAATGAGTGAATGGATATAATTATAAGTAACAATTCTATGAAATAATTTTCCTACTGAATATCCTTCGGCTATTGATAAATTCTCAAAATTTGTAATAACTTTTCTCTATACGACCATATGACAAATTATTTCGAAATTTTTAATAGCCTTGGGATATTATGAGTGAAAATTTGTACACCAGTGTGTTACGAAGAATTCGTTTTATTCAAAAATATTTTCAGAAACATCTTATAGGATCTAAAGGCTCCACAAAAAATATTTTTGTGGAAACAAAGTGTCAAGTCAAAAATTGTCAGAATTTGTCTGAATAAGACCTGAAGCTTCCTTTTTCGAAAGACAACCCCATGTTTTCTCAACGCCAGTGGATTCTACGCTAAAACATATGGGGAATTTAAGCTGGCAACTCTATATCAAAAACTAACAGTTTCTTTAGGAACTTGGTAAAGTAAAATCCCCGTGTGGTTATTTTTGCACAAGAATTGCTTTTCACAACACATCCCAATAGGCAATCCGCATGAACCAATCAGAACTATCCTGGCCATGGCGGTATATTTGAATCGATGCTAAGGCGGTATAGTAGTCCCAAGTATTCAACTTGGAAAGCAAGCTTAGTTTGGTTTTTAAGCCATAAAAGAGGGGAGCATGATCTAATCTAACCAAACTGGGCCTGGAAATCAAAGTTGATCCTCAACGCAACCTAAAATTACATTGCACACCACGCAGGCGCAACTAAAAATAGAGTTTTGATTGGTCCATGCGGATTGCCTATTGGAAAGTGTTATGAATAGGAATTCTTGCTATTTTACAGATATCTGAATTATCAGAAGGCTTTTTGTTAAGAATCGACAAGAAACAAATGCTGAAGCGTCAACAAATAATATTTGCGTTTGAGTGTACCTAGTGAAATTTTTTATCATGCCCTATTAGGAATTTGAAAATGAATATGACTTGACATGGTTGTTGAAAGAGTCTGTAAAACCTTTCCTCCGCGATATCCAGAGTATGTCCTGTTTTTAAATCCGGTAATATCAGCCATGTTGAAAACTATAGACCAATAGTCATTACATCAGTTTTCTCAAAAATATTCGAGATTATACTTTCTGACCTTATATACAATCATGACCGTTCTTCTCTGTCTATCTTTCAGCATGGCTTTGTCAAGGCTAGACACACTGCATCTAACCTCTGCATTTTTTTCACAATTCGTCTCGGATTCCCTTGACCGTAGGAATCAGGTGGATGTAATCTTTACAGACTTCAGTAAAGCATTCGATCGCGTGTCGCATCCTCAACTACTAGCTTTGGCATATCTCCAAATATTCAGTTGCTCCTAAATTCATACCTAACTGAACGGGATCTATATGTTGAGTGTGATGGAATAAAATCTTCCTGCTTCACAGCATCGTCCGGTGTTCCTCAGGGGTCAAATCTTGGTCCATTATTATTCCTCATACTTATTAATGATATCGCTTATCATATTCGCTTCAATAAACTATTATTTGCTGACCATATGAAGATTTTCAGAGAAATAAAGGATGAAACAGACTACTTTGCCTACTTTGCCCTGCAGGAAGATTTGAATTCTCTAAATAACTGGTACTTTCAGAATAAACTCTACTTGAATATTAACAAATGTAAAGTTATGACTTTCACTCGTAAAATTGTTCCACTTATATATAATTATAAACTAGATGATAATACTCTATTGCGAATCACTGAATCAAAGGACTTATTTTTGATCAAAAAGTCACGTTCTCAAATCGTATTGAACACATCATTACTTACTGCTTCTATGAAAAATTTGGGCTTTATTATATATCATTTGACTCTTTGAAAAGCATCTACTTATCTTTAGTCAGAAGCAAACTTAAGTATTGCAGTTTTGTTTGGAACCCTTCCCATACACACACATCATGGCTATTGAGAATGTTCAGATATTTTTTTTTTATTTGCATTTTTTAAAAAACATGGTATATATCCCGCTAGAGGCTATAACTATGAACTTCTGCTTCATGAGTTTAATCTGATATCACTAAGAAAACATCGTGAAATGAGAGACATGTGCTTTGTATACAAAATAATACATAATCAAATAGATTGTTCAACCATACTGTCACAAATGACTTTCAATATACCTCGAATCTCATCACGTTCATGTAACACATTTTACATACCCGTTCAAAACACTCTGCATAACTTCAACTCGCCTATAACAACAATGTCTAGGAGCATAAAAACGTGATATTCTCAACTCACTTCCTAATTAATATTTTATTTTTTTTTTTCAATTAATTTTTTAGTTTTAATAATTATTTTGCTCTTAACCTTGTATTGATTATGTTTATCTCGACATTAGTCTTATCACCTAATTATAATTTTGTACACCTGTAAATGGGCCTTGGCCTGCTGGATGTATTAATAAATAAATAAAAAAATAAAAAAATATCTGGATAGACCGAATCACACACTCATGACACCATGACGCATATCATATACAAATTGAAAACACACGGGCAGTTTGTTGAAAAGCAAAACAAAGTTGAACCTGTTGTAGACAATGGATGCGAATCATTCAAAATTATTGCAAAGATCGAAGTATATTCCTAATTCTTTCCTGGCAATCTTATTTTGTCATTAGTAGCGCTAAGACAATATTATTATACCACACCAAACAAGCAAGTCTAATGGAGTGATATCGGGCGAACGAGAAGGAAACTTTTTTATGAAATCGCCTCCAACAAACCACATTTTACATGTCACATACAATTTGGGACACCTGGTATATACTTATTGACAAAACGCAATAGAAATACCGTTTTCATTAAAAGGTGCAGACTTCCTTCTTCACCCTATTTATTCTTCATTGCTTTTCAGATGAAGAAGGTATCAAACTATTTGCTTTCCATGGAAAAATAAACGAAGAATTCGAAGGTAGGGAAGCTGGAACCTTTGCTCGGGATATAACCAAAGCAAAAAACGGAAGATGGACATTCACCGATAAAACAACAAAACTCAAAAAGGGAGATATAATTTATTTTTGGACATTCGTGGATTACTTTGATGGTGAAAGAAAACTTGGATATGTCAGAGACGATCAACAGTTTGTTGTGAATGGTGAGTACTCAAGACAAGTTGTTTTCACACAGAGGTGGGTGAATGGTTTATGTATAAGAATGATCTAATTTTATTGCAAAATTTTCGAAAAAGTGGGGTCCTTGTGATCTTGTTTTTTTTTTTCATACATTTGCTTCCAGCTGATTTTAAAATAGCTCAACTCTGAACAATTATACAAAATTTCTCGTTTTTTCTAGTCTCAGAAAAAAAAGGTGAATTTTTTTTTCATGTAATTTGAACCTATCATATCTACGTATTAGTGACCAAGTGACCAGAAATAGCCAATCAGACAAACATTTTAATGATAAGTACCCGGTAAATTGTCATTATTGAACAATCGAGTCACCATGGTTATGACATAGTTTGACGTTTACTCAATTAAATTTTCAAAATGTCAGTCCCTTCGAGTAAATATGGAAATATCCAAAATGAGTCGATCGATATAATTATAAGTGACAATTCTATGAAAAAAATTTCTTACTGAATATTCCTCGGCTATTGATAAATTATCAAAATTTGTCTTAACTTTTCTCAAGTGAGTTACTTTGAGGTAAAGGGGAGCCCAATAGGGGAATTTGGGCGCGGCAGATTAACATAAACGGGGATACCTTACACCCTGTTGAGTACCTCCACCATATATGAGACCTCAATATAGGATAGCACGACTAGGACAACCATTAGATAAGTAAAAAAAATATCGATTTTTCGAAATACTCAAGCGCGTCAGGTAAGGTGATCAAATGCTGAAAATTGTGCATTTCGATAATTTGGCGATTTGAGCGTGACGCAAGGGAGTAGGAGGGTCACAAACTTACAAAAAAACGTCACCTTGACATTCTCGAGCGCGGTGGGATTCTTTTTTATTTTGAAGGAAATAATTCAAGAATAATGGAGAAAATATAATCCGCCGATTTCCACAAGCCGAAGTAGCACAAATCGTCATTAAAGTTTAGGGCCTGCAGCTGCAGTTAAGTTTGTATTGCCAACTCCGCCACAACATATCTAACATCCGCTCCTCTCTTTCCCGTTCACATTTTCTGTATCTCTTACTCTCTCGCACTGTATCGTCAATTTTGTCTTCTCTTTCTCCAGAGTAACTCTCGCCGAGGTATGATTTTGGAATGATTAAATCATACTGAAATGTCTCTTCATCAGGAGTTATGTGATAAAATTCTTGAGGTGTAGGATGGTGAAATTTTTGAGGTGTCGGTTTTGATGCAATTTTTGTAGTCTCGATCGATAACTTGAACGAAATGATTTAATTTCACGTTTCAATTCTTGCTTCAACCGAGTTGTTAGACAGCTGTCAAGAATTCTTTTTTCAATTCGTCAGATTAAGAAAATACCTCCAAATAATCGTCAGATTATGGGTCAGCACAACAAGGACATCAAGCTGAACGCCAATATGATAATCTGACGCGCTCTTTTGGACTCACTTAACATCCCTTCTGAATATCTATTTTCTCCTGTTTTCAACCCTTCCGTACAGTCACCCCCACCATGCAAACCGGCAGATTAACTTACCTTCAATATCAGAGACATGTGGGGCATATACACTATCAATATTTAACGCGCTCAAGTATTTTCATGTGACCATTTTTTTTACATTTCTGAAAACCTCTAGACGCTCCTACCACCAGTGAAATGATGTACATCAAATAACCTTTTTTTCGAAGACTTTCAGTTGGGTCTTCTTAGAAGAACGTTGCACAAATTAGCAGTCGGATGTAGTTTGTTCGAAATGATATATGTAGCTAGTGTTATGTGGGGCGGTGAAAATTTATCATCAACAAAAGGGCTAGAAATATTGCTTGATGTTGATGTATTGCTTCTCTTGTCTGAACGTGTGGGGACTCCTTGATCCTTGATAGTTATTTTGTCCGAATTTTCAGAAATCGAAAATAAAACTCGTCATTTCGAAGAGTTTCTGTCTTTGGTTTACAGCATACTCTGATCATTCCATGATTTCGTTTCTAATAAACAATTTCTCTTCTTTTCAGAGTATGACACTATTACGGACTCGCCAAAAATAGATATCAGAATTCCAGAACTGCCAGTATGCGAATCAACCCTTACTAAAAGTACCGTACCAAACATATGTCGGGATCAGGTGATATTCCAGGATGATTTTATGACGAACATCCCCAAAGGTTTCGTTTGGACGCCAGAACAGAGATATGTTGATGCTCCGGTAAGAACACTATAAAAATATCAAAGATAAAAAATTGAGAGTTCGACTGATAATCCTGCATATGGCCTACGTCAACCCAAAATGTAGTTAACAATCATTAGTCTAAGGATCATCTAGATAAATTCAAGTAAACGGTATAGATTGGTTGTATCAATTTGCCTTGCTAAACAGTTTTACAGTGCGGCTTTCAATAGCAACCCCCCTGTTAACTTTTGAATGGTTTGACGTTCGAACATTAAAAACCGGTTGTAGGGTATCACCGATACTACTTTTTGAAATAAAACACTTGATATATGACGCGGGGGAGGGGCACATCAACTAAACAATTTTGAATGGCATGGGAGGTCAAGTGCAACATCGTTGAAAAGATAATTCAATTCTCTTTTCAACCATCTAGATTTTTTAGTATTCCGTGACACCTGACCCCACATGATTTTTAAAATGTTTAAATCGTTTTTTCGAAGACTTTCAGTTGGGTCTTCTTGGAAAAACGTTGCACAAATTAGCAGTCAGATGTAGTTTGTTCGAAATGATATATGTAGCTAGTGTTATGTGGGGCAGTGAAAATTTATCATCAACAAAAGGGCTAGAAATATTGCTTGATGTTGATGTTGATGTATCGCGCCGTCTATGAAGCAATTACAATGTGTTTTATTTCAAAATGTAGTATTGGTTATACCCTCCAAACGTTCTTTTGAAAGTTTGAACGTCAAACTGTTGAAAAGTTAACAAGGGGGGAGGAGAATATTAAAAGCTGCACTGTATGTTACGTCCGCAATAAAATTTGGCAACAAACTAATCCATTTAGTATTAATTCAATTACTACTACGGTGAAAACGGCTTCAAGGTACATATTTGTGGTTTTTATTTACCACCCAGGAATGATCATGCAAGTATGTGTTTCACTTCAAAACTTCAAGAAAATATTGATGAACTTAAAGGTGATCCGATTATTATATTCGGAATCTTTAATTTTCCATATACAGTGTCTTTCAAAAGTATCCAAACGGTCTCATATTTCAGAAACGGCCCTGAGAAAATTTATGAAAATTTCGACTGGGTGGTTTTTGATGATGCCCGATTTAACGGTGATATCGGCAATATTACCAAATCAACAGTTTTTCAGATATTGAGGTTACCTCAATTTTTTCAAATGAAACGCGCTATTTGATTTCATTGCAATCAATTCAGCGGCGCCTTATTACATATGTCTCCAAATATCAGATTTTGAATTGATGAAGTTTGAGCAACCAGCAAATCTGGAATTCATAAAAAATTAAATAACTAATACCTTGAGGGAATTTTATGACCGCTTGGGATATTGTTTAGCAAATGATGGCAAATATTTTGAGCACTTGGTCAGATAGTTTTCAGTTTCTGTTATTTGATTCAAAACTATTGGAAAATAATTCAATTTTCAAATATTTGTTTTATCAAAAACCAGTTTGTAAGTTCATTATATTTTCTCGAGCCCTTTTGAAAATATTGGGCCATTCGCAGACATTTCAACAAACCATGTTCTCATATTTCAAAAACCACATTAATTCACAATCTGGTATTTGGAGACAAAAGTAACGACGGGGCGCTGAATTCATTGCAAGGAAAATAAATATAGAATTTTCCATTTGGAAAATTGATCAACCCTCAATATCTGAAAAATTTTTGATTTGACAACATTACCGAGATCACCATTCGATCGGGAAATTTCACGAATTATTCTTGACCGTATTGAAAATATTGGACCGTTCCAAGACCTTAGAACGAAAATGCCATGTTGAAATATTTCAAAAACCACATTAATTTAAAATCTGATATTTGGAGACATAAGTGATGACGGGGCTCTAAAATGATTGCAATGAAAACAAATATTGTTTTCCATTTGAAAAAATTGAGTTACCTTCAATATCTGAGAAACTGTTGATTTGGCAACATTGCCCATATCACCGTTAAATCGGGCATCGTCAAAAACCACCCTGTCGAAATTTTCGTAAATTTTCTCAGGGCCGTTTCTAAAATATGAGACTGTTTCGATACTTTTGAAAGACACTGTATTGATTGAATATAACACTTCCTTCGTCCCAAAGAACACTGATAATACCAACTATCCTTTAATTGACTACTAATTTGGAGAATTTTCCATAATAACGTGAAAAATGTAGATAACAGATTATTAGATTTACTCTCTTGTACCAAAATCCAATTAACACATTTAGAAAATTTCAAAAAAGGGTAATTACTTCGAACAAAATTACATCTTTCTTAATATTAATTGGGACGACCTTTTTTCCAACCTATCAGTTGATCAGAGAATCTCTATATTTTATTAAAAATTATATAAAAATTGGAAACTTTCCAGTATATTTTACTGCATAATTTTTTATATTCAATTGAGTTCACTCCAGAAATGATTTCAAATAATTTGAAGTCACTAGATGTGAATCAATAATGTGTTCACCAGCAAAAGTATTTGAACACATTATTTTCAACAAACTTAGTAATTTTACTAACAAATATATAGTACCACAACAGCACGGTTTTATGAGACAAAAATCAATCAATACAAACTTATTAGTATTCAGCAATGAGGTTTTATGAGACAAAAATCAATCAGTACAAACTTATTAGTATTCAGCAATGAGGTAGAAATTAAATCGCAACTTAACGTGGAGATTGAAAGATCGTCCTCGACCGGTTTACAAAAACCATGTTTGAAATTCCAATCTGCTGAAAATTTTGGTCGATCAGTGAGAGCTTGAAAGTTTTTATTAATCCCTTTTAATTTTTGGTCATTGCTGAATAGTAGCAGACGGTCGGTCCTGGTCAGTCAGAGTAATTTCTAGCTGAATCCATGCAGTCTGGTACTTTCCCAGATGCCTGGAAAACCGCTCTTCTTGTTCCGATTTATGAAAATTGCTTGAAATTGTTCAACTAATATTTCTGCACGAATGAAGCTACGACCCACAACTAATTTGAGTTGAACAGTTGATTTTTATTCATTTGGCAGGGACTGGACAATATTATAATGTTGTCCGACCTACCCTGGCACTGATGAGAGGCAAAAGCTCGAAACATGCATGTCTGCAGGTTGTTATTCCCAGTCAAATGAAGGATAATCTGCTGTTTAATATCCACTTGCAATTAGGTCTTCTTGGAATAACGTTGCAGAAATATCTATCAGATGTAGTTCAATGTCAATCGCGTATCAACCAGGGACGTAGTTGTTTTCTGACAGATGTTTGCCTCATTTTTACACTTGGTAGGGAAGTGGAGAGAAGGGGTACTTCGACTTTTTCGATTCTATTCATTTCATTTTCTTTAGTAGAATAACTTCTTTATTTTCGTTAAACATTGTTTCTTTTTGAAGGATTACGAGTTTGTGATGTACATGAATCGTCCGGATACCCTGGAAATGAAGGATGGAAAACTTCGAATAAAACCTGTTTTGAGCGAAGACATTTTTGGAAACGATTTTCTCACCTCCAAGCAGGGTTACAACTTCGGCGAAAAGTAAGACTCTATAATTGGCACATAATTTTTTCACAAATATCAAAATGATACGAAATGATACGAAATTATCATCAGAATTAATGTTTCAAAACGGGTATCTGCTTTGAAACTGAAAAATGTAACGGTAAAAAGGTATACAATTCTTGCAAGAAAAGACGAAAGAAACAAATGTGAAATGCCATGATCCTGACCAGCAGATGTTTTGGATTTTGATGTGAAAATTAAAACATGTTTTTCACTGGACTCGGACTTGGAGAAGGTCCAGCATCTCTTCAAACTTGGGAATGTTTCAACTACTTTCAGTTGTCTTTTTCGGAAATTAGGAAAAGGCCAAAAAAAAACGAAATCTGAGTATCGTATCAATATTATTCATATACAAGAAACAGAAACTTATTTTCAGTACAGACTGGGCCAAATTGGACACTTTTAAAGGAAAGTCCAGTTTTCAAACTAAATAGATAAAAACTGATGGCTATGTGTGCGGGTCAAATTTAATGGTGGTAACCGCATATCGATATCTCTCGTCGTTTCTCAGTTACAGCATGTTTTTCAAAAAAGTGCACCTTCGAAAAGTTATTGTAACTTTTTTCCTGTCAAAAATTTCTTGTTTCTATCAAACAATCTATCAATGGAGTGAGTAGCTCATTTTTTCAAATAATATGTCCATAGTTTTTGATGGAAAAATATGTTCAAATAAGACACAAATAAGATATTTCTGCATATTTCAATAGAGCTTTGGATTACCTTTCCAAAAATATAGCTCGATGTTTCGCTACAGAAATCTTGGAAATACAGAGCTTTCAGGTTTTTTCATGTAGACTTTGAAACGCACACTTGAACAAGTAGGCTTTGGACGACGCGTCGATAACAGAATGCAAATGTTTACTGGTAGCTGTCAAATTTTGATTTAAGCGGTAAAGAATGGTTTCTGTTCAATTTTCAAACACAATCGCGAAAAATTTTGAAAAATGGGATATGATAGTCTGTTTTATACAAACCGAGGGAAATGCAAGCAAACAATTTGTATCACGAGAGGTTTCCAGAAAGAAGACAATCTTTTAGAGACATTTTCGCAAGATTGCGAAACAACCTAATTGATGGTGGTCAATTTAAAAAGAAAAGACCAAAATTATATAAATCAAATATGGATAAGGAGTTGGAAGAAATATTCGTTTTATGAGCTGTTGAAAATAATCCCAAAACCAAGGGCGGATCTGCAGCACTTTTCTGGGGGGGGTAAAATATATCCAGTGGGTGCGCGCACCAATTTTGAAAAAAATAGAAATACCTTGTTTCAAGTACATGTTGTAAAATACAAGAAATATAAAAACGATTTGTTTTAACGATTTATTTTTTTTGCACAAATGAATACATTTCGAGAAAACGAAATATAATATGTGTCTGCTACATGCTACATATGAAGACAAATTTTGAAGCAAACTGTGAATTATAATATGGCCTATTATCTTTGGTAGGTATACAGTAAAGAAATGAACTAAAACAATATATCAATAACAAATTCAGTACGAAACGGAACAACACTCAATGAAATCGTAATTCAAGGCACAAATTTACACCACATTAGTGAGACAAAATCTTAATAATGAAGCACGATAAAAAAATCTCAGTTGGAAAGATTAAAATCACAACTAGAGAACAAACTCAGTTTTGCGTTTCTTTAATTTTGCGAAAGAGTCTATGACTTTCTCCATATCTATAAACATATCTCGGTGTATATGCATAAGGGCAAGACGTGCTAAACGTTCCTCAGTCATATTTGATCTTAGCCACGTTTTTATCAAAGGCGTTAAAAATACCACTTCACCTGACGACGGCCTTCACACGACTAAGTAAGAGTAGTAAGACCAATGGTAAGACTGAGACTGGTATGACAAATCAAACGCGTCATCCGCCGTCATCGTCAAAGCATAGAGCGAAGCTAGGGCGCGGGCGGACGGTCACAAAAGGAATTCTTTATGCGAGTCGCGACGATTTATGGAATTCGGCTTGCTTTAGGTATAAAGTAGAAATAAGGATTTTTATTTTATTTTCGATTATCACAGGACTTTTTTGTTATGATGTTATGTATCGAATCAGTCTGGGGGTGTAATTAATCCTATTACCCCTCTATAGATCCGCCCTTGCCCAAAACGTCAACACGAAAGGACCCCGCACATTTCTTATGGGAAATGGCTTTCCGTGATTTTGGCTGAATTGGTATGTTGCAGTTCGTTACGAGCTGATCAATAGTGTCCACAGCCACAAAGCTCGAAAATGGTCAGTTTTCGAGATATGAAGCTTTGAAAATGGATTTTTTTAATTTTTTGGGGTATTTGCTAATCCATCGGAGAGCTCTCATTCCTTGTTGAGATGGAATTTCAATATTCGATGCCTAGAACCCCACTGAGAAATGGTACCTATTTCTCAGTTTCATAAGGCACCGTAAAGTATCAAAAAATTTTCATAGACTGCTCTACAGTTCCTATGGAATTAGGTACTTATTCGAAGATCTTCCAAACACCTTTTCATGCTCAGGATGACGCTAGAATAATTTATATTTTTGGAAAAGGACTTTTCGGATATATTGGAGAGAAAAGATAATAACCGATTTCAAATATATCTGTTGTCCAATAATATCTAATATGATTTCCAAAATGTTCATAACGAGGCCCAGCGATCTTTAATCAGGGAAAATGAAAAAATCTTAGTCATGTAGGTATCCACAGAGATAACAATTATTGTTATCATTAATGATTTCATTTACATATTATATGTGATTTGTTTTTCACATAATGTAACAATGGGGTGCCAAGACATTTTCCTCAGATAGCTCCTCACAGCCAAATGAATCCGTGAAAATGTCTTCATTTTTGATACATTTTAGTACTTTCCAGATAGAATGGGGTTGTTCAGGTGTTGGAAACAAACTATGAATGGAACTTTCGATATTTACACCCAAATTCTTGAAAACACTTTCTTTTTTATAAATATTACATTGAAGTTTACTAATATAAATAACTGTTTATTCAAAACAAAATTTGATTATAAAAATAATCCATCGAATATCTAAATTTTCATCATGAAAAATATTTAAATTATATTCGACTCAAACAAAGTCGTGGTACTGGTCGGAATCTTTCTGTGGTTTCTACAGATGGCTCTGCTGCTCACTTTCTTAGTGGGTGCCGGAGATATCGTAGTGCCTGTTAACAAAACCGATTGGAAATCAATTACATATTGTGGCCGAGTCTGTACTGATGAGCGAGTTGAATCGCGAAACCGGTCTGCAGATGTCACATGTTTTCGATTGCCAGTTGGTGGTTGTTACAGGAAGATTGCAAAGTATATCCTTGTAGGAAAACTTTGCCAGGCGTTGAATAGACGTGATTCGGCGGTCGTATGGGGCTGTTGAATTATTTCTGTTCGACGTTTGCCGACAATCCTATTGTATAGGAAAATTTGCGAAACGCTGGATTATTTTTATAATCAAATTTTGTTTTGAAATTTATTGCCTTTCGTCAAGTACTCTAGTTCCACATGAGAAATATTTAAATAATTTTCATGATGAAAATTTAGATATTCGACTCAAACAAAGGCGTGGTACTGGTCGGAATCTTTCTGTGGTTTCTACAGATGGCTCTGCTGCTCACTTTCTTAGTGGGTGCCGGAGATATCGTAGTGCCTGTTAACAAAACCGATTGGAAATCAATTACATATTATGGCCGAGTCTGTACTGATGAGCGAGTTGAATCGCGAAACCGGTCTGCAGATGTCACATGTTTTCGATTGCCAGTTGGTGGTTGTTACAGGAAGATTGCAAAGTATATCCTTGTAGGAAAATTTGCGAAAGGCTGGATTATTTTTATAATCAAATTTTGTTTTGAAATTTGTTGCCTTTCGTCAAGTACTCTAGTTCCACATGAGAAATATTTAAATATTTTCCATAATGAAAATTTAGAAATTTAAATGTATGAATCGAAAACAATATACAGCGTGATTTACTAGACTAGAAACTTGAAATTTGGTATGCTGTCATAATTGATCATGTGCGTTCTACCTCAAATGTTTTTAGTCCTACAATTATACGGGGTATGCCAAAAGTCGGTACCAACTTTCTTATTTTAAATGGAAACCTAATGTTTGTCATGGTTCGATTGGCCTTCTAATTATGACTTTAGACAACCTAAGTTATGTTTACTTATCTATAACAGTTTTTGAGATATGTCCATTTTTCTGAAAAAAATTACGGCTGTAGTAGTTTACGAAAACACGTGTAGCCCGCAAACTGTTCAAAATTAGGAAACCAAATTTATGGAGCAGTTAGCTGGTAGACCAGGCTAACACCTGATGTCCCATCGACGGTCCCATTCTGTACCATATGGGCGCAGCCGATTTTTGAATGTCGCAATATAAAATTGTCAAAAACTCAATTTTTTCAAATGGCACCTACCATTTTTTTTAACCATTCGAAAGAAAATTGAATTTTAGGATGAGTTATTTCAACATTCCCTATACCCAAGTTCCACCTCTATCGAGTTATTCAATAAAAATCAAGAAATGCCTTATCCTGCCGAATGCTTTTGTGTTTATTCAAGTATGCCATGAAAAAAACAACTGTAAACAAGAAGGTGCTATTCTGTCAAAGTAAAAACGAGTCGTGCTAATTCTTAAATGAAATTGATTGGAATATAGAAAATTATACAAACGAAGTTGTGTTTGACTTGTTTGTTATCCACGGCATGTGTTCAAAAATTGTGCAGCGAACTGTCCGAGAGTTTAATTTGAAATATCCAAACTTACCGAGGATGACACGGGGCAAGTTCTCACGATTGAAAACTAATTTTATACATTTTGGGAAGATGGCTAGACCCGTTACGAGAGTCAAACCACTAACTGGCAATGACGATAATCAAATTACCATTCTCGGATATTTTCATGCATATCCTGAATCTTCAATACGAACGGCGTCTTTGGAATTGGGATTTTCATACTCTGCAATACAAACCATTTTACACCGCCATAAGCTACATCCTTTCAAATTTATACTATTGCAAAAATTACACCCAGGTGACTTTCCCCGTAGAGTAAACTTCTGCGAGGACTTATTACTCCAAATACAAGAGCACGCCGGATTCTTAGACAACATAATTTGGACTGATGAGGTCAGCAGGGAGTTTACAATAGGCGCAATCGACATTTTTGGGCTTCTGAAAATCCACATATGGTGTTCCAAGTTGAAAATCAAGTACAATTTCGAATAAATGTGTTTTGTTTGGTAATGAACCAAGAGGTACGCTACTTTATGTACGATGAAAATCTGAATAGTGACAGATATGTAGTAATTCTTCAAAACGTAATAGAAACATTTCTTGACAATTTGCCACTGGCTAGAGCTGCACGTTCATGGTACCAGATGGATGGGGCACCACCGCACAATACACGAACTGTGTATACCAAATTGACTTCCATGTTCGAGCACCGTTGGTGGGGAAATCGAGAACCCTTTCTCTGGCCTGCAAGATCTCCAGATCTTACCCCTTTAGATTTTTATATTTGGGGTAGGGAAAAGATTTGGTCTATTCTTCACCAGTTCACAATATAGATGAGTTGAGACTTAAAATAATACAGACTTTTGACAGTCTCGATCGAAATCAGACGTGCTACGCAATCTATTGAAAGTAGAATAATAGAATGTTTGAACAACAATGGTGGTCATATTGAACATTTACGCTAGAGTTCTATCAAAATTATTCAATATTTTTGATTAAATTATTACAATTTTCTTTTGTTTCCATGGCATACACACATAATCATTCTGTAAGATAAGGCATTTCTTGATTTTCATTGAATAACTCGATAGAGGTTGAACTTGGGTATAGGGAAAGCTGAAATAACTCATCATAAAATTCAATTTTCTTTCGAATGGTTAAAAGAAATGGTAGGTGCCATTTGAAAAAATTGAGTTTTTGACAATTTTATATTGCGACATTCAAAAATCGGCTGCGCCCATATGGTACAAAATGGGACCGTCGATGGGACTTCAGGTGTTAACCTGGACTACCAGCTAACTGCTCCATATATTTGGTTTCCTAATTTTGAACGGTTTGCGGGCTACACGTTTCGTAAACTACTACAGCCGTAATTTTTTTCAGAAAAATGGATATATCTCAAAAACTGAGTACAGATAAGTAAACATAACTTAGGTTGTCTAAAGTCATAATCAGAAGGCCAATCGAACCATGACAAAAAAACATCAGGGTTCCATTCAAGATAAGAAAGTTGGTACCGACTTTTGGCATACCCTGTATAGTTGTAGGACTAAAAACATTTGAGGTAGAACGCACGTGATCAATTATGACAGCATACCAAATTTCAAGTTTCTAGTCCAACTACAAGTTGAAAAACTTCTAATGCACGGCCTACGTAAATCACGCAGTATTAGTGGGAAAAATATTCATAATAATAACAATGATAATAATAAGGAACAAATTAAAAGTACAGTCAAATATAAATCGCCAGGTTTTGACGGCATAACCAATTTTTGGCTGAAAAAGCTCCATGCAGCACATATGAATCAACAACAAAATTCTGGATTGGCTGACAAATGAAAGAACATTCCTAATACCCAAAAATTAAAACACAGAACTAGCTAAGAACTACAGACCTATTGCCTGCCTCAATTATATCTATAAAATTCTTACAAAAATAATATCTGAAAGACTGCACGACCAATTGTTTCCAGCCGAACAAAAAGGTTGTGTCAAATACACGTACTGTTGTAATAATCGCCTTTTAACACGGAAAATGCTATAGTAGGATTGCAAACATAGAAACAAATATATGTCACTAGCTTGCATGGATTGACTAAATATCTATAGAACATCCTCTACCCTCATTTCTTTCATCAGCAAAACAATCAACAAGTAAAATACCGATCTGCAACTTATGTCAAAAGCAACAGTAACACCAACAGCACCATCATTGAAAATGTACAAATAGAGAGTGAGATATTCAAAGGGGATTCATAGTCGTTATATATATATATATATATATGTGGAAACTCCAACGCAACTTTTATAAAAAAAGTTAGTATTTTCAAGAATACAGGTGTAAATATCAAAAGTTCTATCCATAATTTGCTTCCAACACCTGAACTTTCCATTCTATCTGAAAAGTACTATCAGGTGTCAAAGATGCAGACATTTCCACGGAATCGTTTGGTTGTGCGATGCTATCATCTATTTCGAGGAAAATGTCTTGGCACTCCATTGTCAGAGATTTGTGAGAAATAAATGACATATCATATGTGAATGACATTAATAGTGATCACAATTGTTATCTCTGAGGATATATGATTAAGATTTATCTGTTTTCCCCCATTACAGTTTGCTAAGCCTGTTATGAACATTTTGAAAAACATATTTGATGATATTGGATATTAGATATATTTGGGATCAAATATTACGGCCTCCCTTCAAAAAATACCCGAAATATGACCTTTCCCAAAATCATGAATTATTCTAGCGTTATTTTGTAGCATGGAAAGATGTGGGAAAGATCTTGGAATTTGTACTTCATTCCATAGACAGTGTGGAGCAGTGTATGAAAATTTTTCGAAAACGCTGACTGATATAACTGAGGAAGACCATTTTTCAGTCGGGTTCTAGGCACCGAATTTCATCCCAACAAGATGGATGCAAATACCCCAAAAAATGGAACAAATCCATTTTCAAAGCTCCATATCTCGAAAACTGTCCATTTTTAAGCTTTATGGCTGTGGACACTTTTCATCAGCTTATCAAGAACTACAACAAACCAAAAATTCACCCAAATTCAAGGAGAGCCATTTTCCATTAGAAATGTGCAGGGTCCTTCGAAAATCTCAACAGGCCTACCAAGAACTAACGTTAGACGGATTTTGAGAAAGCACAAATACAAGCCATACAGAACCAGAATTCTTCATGAATTCAGACCAGGATATTTTGAACGTCGCATGGATTTTTGTGAGCAGTGCCGCGGCATTTTCAACTGCTACAATTCTTATACTTGATCACACCGATTTCATATATACTAGATAAAAAGCATTCCCATCTATACGTGAAAGCATTGTTTGGCTCAATAATAACAAACAATTGACAGTTTTCCTACGCAACTAGGGAACACCAGCCCACTAGCTCATGGTCACAGAGTGTGCTCATGACACCACCAGTGGCGATTACTTGAAAAGGAATGATACGCAATAACCATTGTTCACAAAAGTCACTGAACTACTGCTGCCAATCTGATAACAAACCGTCAAGGTTTTACATTTCCTTCATGTTTCCCGCCTAGATGTTTATCGGCGAATCACTCAAGCCCAATATTTCTCGCCATCCTGCAGACTGTGCAACTACGGTAACAGAACCTCCACGAACCGCCACTGTTCAAAAACAAATTTGTTGCGTTATTTGTGTAGGAATAATTAGCATAATTTTTGTATCAGCCAATGAGCTGCGTTATTTGCGTAGGAAAAATCTGAATAACTTTGCATAAATTTGCATTGTTTTAGGGCCACCTTGGTTTGCTTACTTCTCCCCCTATTCGTAAGAACTCGTTGCATGAACACAATAAAATCCCCATTCTATTGTGTAGCCTATACCTCAAGGAAGATTTGGATTTAGTGTGTGGACAGGTGTTTTCAGGGGTAGAATTATTAGCCCGTTTATTTATAATGGCACTCTCACTTCTCACAGGTAATTAGAAATTTTAAGGCAAATTATTGAACTCCTTGTTGATGAATTTGCACTAATGGAGTTCAGAAAAATATATTTTCAACAAGACGGGGCTTCACCTTACAGTAATTATTACCAACTTTTTGACTGCAAATTTTCTAATGGACTTGTACCGTTGGGAAAGGTTGAAAGATCCCATTTTTAAATTGCCGACTAGTTATAGATACGAATTGGAAGTGGCACTCCTACTGAACTAACTAATTTGGCAAAAACGTTCAGAAAAGATATCGTCTGTGTGTAGGAGAAACTGATAGACATTTTGAACACTTTCTCTGAACAAATATATTTCATTGTTTGTTCTTTATCATTATTATTATTATTGTTGGAGTTTCATTGATTAGTTTTCTGTATAGTATAAATTGATATCAGTATCATTGAAACTATGAGATTTAATAACTGCTGTGAAAAGCTGCTAAAGCTGCTGCTTCAACATTTGATAGCTACTACTGAACAATTTCTTTCTGTTGTATTGCCGCGTCGTCCAAAGCCTTATTGTTCGAAATGTGCGTTTTAAAGTCTATATGAAAAAACCTTAAAGCTCTGTATTTCAAAGTTGACTCTAGCGAAACATCAAGTGTGATACATTTTTGGAAAAGTAATTTCAAGATCTATTGAAATATATATGGCGTCTCGTCCAAAAAAAATATTTTCTCATCGATAACTATGTATATCTCATCTTGAGAAAATAAGTTACACCATTGGATTCTACGTAAAAAAGTGCCCTGGAAAAAAAGTAACAGCAACTTTTCGAAAATGCTCCTTTTCAAAAAACATGCTGTGACTCAAAAACGATGATAGATATCGATAGCGGTTCTCACCAATTAGTTGGTCAAAAAATTGGACCCTCAGACACAGCCATCAGTTTTGATCTATCTAGTTTGAAATCAGGACTTTCCCTTTAAAAGTTTACAATTTGGCCCACTTGGTACAAGACAAGTTCACCAACAGTTCGATTGAACCGAGTTCAATGGCTAAGTAACTAGAAATTCCAGTGGCTAATCCCTAATAACTGAACTTGGTTCAGATGAACTGTCGGTGAACTTGTCTTGTACAACTCACCCTATAACTTTCTGATTTATATCCCTTTTCGGTTTTTTCAAAATGAAAACTACCAGTACGTTAAATTGAATTTAGATGGGATATTGTAACTTGTAACTAACTAAAGCTTGCGGTGAATTCAACAGTTGTACCAGCATCGCCGATACGCCCCTGTGTACTAGAAAATATGATGGTTTCCTCTTGCCACCCGTTATATCTGCTCAGCTCACAACCAGAAACAAATTTGCCTTCAAGTATGGAGAAATTGAAATACGTGCAAAACTCCCTAAAGGAGACTGGATATATCCCGGTAAGTAATTTATAATTTATTAGTTTCCATTGTTTAGAGTTGGGTAACAGTAGAGTTCATCGTACTAAAATAATTATCGGTCCTTCCATGTTAGGTATATAAATAAAAATTATATATTCGACAGCTTGCGATAAATCTTCACAAAAATTATGCATTTGACAATCAAGTAACTTTCCGCACGCGGGTGTATATAGGCCACTTTCCGTGGGATTGTACTTACAGTGCCATATACTGTAAGTACTTTCCTATGTGGTCTTTTATATTGTACAGTGTTTTGTCCCACTTTTACATGGCTGTAAAATACTCAGTTTTTGAGCTAGAAGGTTTGAATAAAAAAGAATATTGAAGGATTTGGCGTAAAGTTCCATGCTGTTTTGTCAAAAAAAATGTCAACTGTCAAATGTCAGAATTATTGAGATAAAATATTTTTTCTCAATGGGACACCCTGTATATCACTTCATATTTAAAAAGATTTTTTTTTTCTGATTAAGATGATATGCCATACATGCCTTTTCTTTTCAGTAGTTCCGTCTGAATTGATGAAAATATGATCAAAATCGTAATTTTACAACATCATCAAGATACCTGAATTTTTGTTTAGTTTTCAATTCAATTATAGTATTCCTTGATAGTCTGTATGTCCTTTAATTTTCAATTTTTGACAGAATGGATGTATTATTTTGCACCTCTAGAATGGCATCCTAAAGTCGTTCAAAGAATAGCACGGTGTAGAGTAAACGATACTTTTAACGTAACCTCAGAAGAAAAAGTCGCATGGTGTTAAATTGGGACTATTAGAAGGCCATTTTATAGAACCTGATTTTCCAATCCACTGTGAATATTTTCTATCCAAGAACACTTCACCTATATAAAGTAAGCGAGACAACTCCGAAAAAATTGATAACATTGAAACATTGAAAAATAAATAGTTTATCTCAAAAATTCCGACATTACACAGTTGACATTTTTTTTGACAAAACAGCATAAAACTTTAGGCCAAATTTTTAGGGAGACTCTCTCAGCTCTCTTCTCTTTTGTATCTCACTATTGCCATTGTCCGTTGCACTACGGAAAACCCGCGGATACAACTGCGGCACCCCCAGCAATCGAAGGAATACGGTTTAACATGGACGAACTCAAATTATATGCATCCGGAAAAAAGGATTTTCATCAGTGCATGCTATAGGAATGGAGTTTGGGATCGACAACTGTGCCACAGTTCATCTTAAAAGAGAACGATACGAGTAATACAGAGAGGACGAAAGCATACTACATCGTCTGGATGCCGGAGAGACGTATACCTAGAGGTGGAACAACGCCACACCCAAGAGGTAGCTACTGTCAAAAACTCTCTCCGCGGCAAGTATTAGCACAAACTCCGACAGATCTGGTCTTCAGAATTGTCGGGGAAGAACAAAGTTGCTGCAACTAATATGCTTGCCGTTCCGATTCTACTTTACTCCTTTGGAGTAATGAAATGACCCAGGAAGAGCTGCGACAACTCGACGTGAAAACTCACAAAATTATGCATTTTCATAGGAGCTTGCATACTAATTCGTCTGTGCCACGGTTATACTTTCCCAGGCAGCGGGGAGGCCGTGGACTTTTGAGTTCGGAGTGTCTACATAACAGAATGGTATTGGATGGAGTCTGTAAAGTCATCAGGAGTTCATATCCTCATCTCTGCTCAGTATGCGATCATGAAAAAGCAGGGATTGGAGCATTTCTCTTCAAGGCAGCCGATGAACTCGGTCTCTTATTCAACTCTGAACGGACGAATCCAACCTCTGTCACCGAGCTGGAACCCGTTCAGCAAAAAGCCCACGTCAAAGCTGCGGAGTCTGAGAGGCTCCTACAGCTACATGAGGATAAGCTAATTGGGTCTTCTTCAAGAACATTGAAATCTTATCGAGAAACCTGACAATCGCTTTTGTCAGGTCAAGTGGGCTGAAGTCGGAAACCAAGGGATTCATAGTGGCCTTACAGGATGGTGTCTTCAACACCCTCGTCTACTGTAGTTGCGTGATGGGTATGCATTGGGTCTCTGACATTAGATGCAGATCGTGTCGTGGAGCAGCTGAGACTATAATGCATTTGCTTTCAGCCTGTCCAGCTTATGTGGTCTCGGCCTATATCCACAGGCATAACGCGGTGCTACGAGTGTTGTACTACCATATAGACAAGACAACGGTGATGCCTTATGCTCCTGGGGATATTGAGTCCATTGTGGAGAATGAAAAGTGCCGAATCTATTGGAACTACTCATTCCCCAACCTCAGGCAAATACAAGCCAATAAGCCTGACGTAGTCCTCTTCAATCATCAAAGTAGGATGATTTTCGTCATAGAGTTTTTGGCTCCTGGCGAAAAGAGGAAGAAAAACGGACTAAATATCGAGATCTACTCTTTGAACTCCGCAGGTTTTACCCAAACCATTCTGTTAAGATGGTGGTTCTGATAATAGAGGTCCTTGGTGGAATGACGGACACACTGCTCTCAAACTTGAAAATCATACCGGCTTGTCATGATGCGGCAGATAACTTAGCCGGAAGAATTCAGGAGGCTGTAATTCTTGGTTCACTCCGCCTACTCAGGGCACATGATTCTCGGACCTAGTAATCATTCACCCCACGGACGTGGGGAGTATTTACTGGGGTTAATGACACACCAGCGCGCCCTCCGGTTGTATCGGAGGTCCGGAGACAAGGGCCTGACAGGTATATTCCTAATGGAAAAAAATACCTCATAAGATAAAATCAAAATCTACCCTTGCCAATCCCAAAACTAGTAATTATAAATTTTTTTTTAATATATGAAAGAAAAAAAAATAATCATCTTCCGCTGCACTACGGAGCAATAACAATTTGGAAAAAAATTCAGAAGATTAAAGGGGTATTTTCGCAAACAGCCTTCTATGACTAAGAAATGTTCAGTCATAAATTTTAACGTTTTTTGATATTATTATTTATTGGTATTGAAAGTATTTTTGTTGTTCACTTATCTGTAATATTTCATTTATTTATGTACCTATTAACTTTAATAATGATTATCTATTATGTTCATATTTTTTATGACTTTATACGAGTAACTTTCACTTTGTCAATAAGAAATATTTTTTCGACAATAAAGTATATTTGATTGAATTAGCATAGGGCAAGTTGCGGAAAAACGAAAAGACAGTTTCTATGGCTGAAACTGTAGATCGTTTTCAACGAATGGAGTAGTGATTGCCTAAACCATATGTGGACATTCTTCAGATTGATGACCTATTCCTTCAATTTCAGAGCTGTACCTGACTCCACTCAATGAAATTTATGGACCAAATCTCCAATCAGGCCGAATAAGGGTAGCATTCGCAGCTGGAAATCTGAACGAGAACCACATATTGCATGGTGGGGTAATCTTTGGTGCCACTCCTTCAGCTAGAACATATGGTGACAAAACTACTGAAAGGAGAATCCGGTGGTCTGATGATTTCCATATATTCACAGTCAATTGGAGACCAGGTGAGTTGACGATTTGCCTAAGAGCACGTGGAAGGAATTGCCAAGGGGTACTGAGTTCAGTAAGGTTCTCCAAATCTTCGCTATTGCATCGCAAATGAGTATGGGTGAAGAAATTTGCCACTGGAATCACCAATACCCAGGAAATTCGCGCAGACAAACAGATCGAGATGCGTTTTTTTGCATTCGAATCGTTAGCTCATGTAGAAACTTGGTTTGTATTATGTTTTCCAGATTTCATGAAAAATGCACTTGTGCATCAGAAAGTGCATTCTTTTAACTGCATAAATTTCAAGTAAATTCATTTCTGCCACAAAAAACACCCGAAGTGTACGAAATTTTGCACCTGGGGGTTTCTCAGGTTACGGAACTTGAATAATATGTTAAAATTAGCCCCCTGTTCACCTGGAGGTCAGGAAAACTTAGGAACGTCATCCCCTGGAGTTCCTGCTCAACTTGTGATAAATCAAGAGAAATTCGTGCCCCGTGGTTTTTGTAGGACGAATTTGACGTCGGTGACCTGCCCCGGAGGATCTGGTGCCCCGGACGACCTGACTAGTACCAAACTTGGATATATTCTTATTAAAACCAGCTCGGTCAATCAAACAGGAAAATAAGGCTGTGGCACTATCTCGGCTACATACTTCCAGAAAACAAAAAATTTTTGAAAACTTTTGAGAAGTTTGCAGAGCTTCATCCTCATGCTTTTCAATTCAAGCAACCTATACTGGCTCCAGATGACCTTTTGGAAGGCGGGTGCCATTTGTACTTGGCGATGTACAGTGCACCAGTGACTTTCAGACGGCCCAAGCAACAGCTAAGTAGAATGCAACTGTTGGAACTATACAGGTATAGAATGTACATGACAGGAGTTCTAAAAGGAGAAGTGAACCTTGCAAACATCATTCCTACTGTAGATGACCTTCATGAACACTTCAAACGAGTCTATTCACAAGTTCTGCTTGGCTATTCGGGGATGGCCTGGATACAACAAATTGTGGTTGGAAAATTGTCGACGAACGTTTAGTGCCAACAAGAATGACCCAGCGTTTGGGTCCAGATATTATCTTAAAACTTGTTTGCTGCAGATGTAACGGCGATTGCGGGCCTACCTCCTTGTGCAGCTGCAGGCAGTAAAGTTTGTGCTGGTACGAACTATACCAACGTCGACATGGTTACTGCCAAAGATATCATTGCAACCAAAAAAGAATTTCTCCAAGAATCTCTTCAAGAAGTTCCCCAAGAAGATGAATCTCTCCAAGATGCGTGCGATTTTTAGAATTTTTGTAAGTCAGGTGTTTGTAATTACAAATTTCAGCTGTTTTGGAAATTATGCCTAAAAATTATGCAATAAAGAACCAACCGACAAAAACATAATTCAGAGTAAAATTAGAAAAAAGTAGTCTACTGATTATTGAAAATGATATTGTATTCAAAGAAGGACATTTTTAATTGTTTAATGTTTTTTCTATCGAATTATATCCTTAAGAAACAATCTGCAGAACCTTAAGAACGATATTTGAGTTCTAAAACACGGCATATCTCATTTTGCCTAAAAGTAGTTGGTTCCTTTTTGCATAACGGGGTCTATTTGGACCCATACCTTGTCTTTTTCCGTGCACTAGAATCTTTTGAATTCACAAGGAATCTGAATGGGTGTTAATACAAATTCGTGACGAGCGACCCAAAAACCCCAAGACGGAGAGTATCCAACGATTCGGTGAGTTGTTCCATCAAACCTCCAGGAAACGGCGTTACTAGTCAGGTTGTCAGATGCACCAGGTCCTCCGGGACAGGTCACCGATGTCAAATCTGTGACGAGCGACCCGAAGAACTTCCGGATGACGGGTTTCCAACGATTTGGTGAGTTGTTTTATCAAAACTCCAGGGGATGACATTATTAGTCAGGTCGTCCGGTGCACCAGGTTTTCCAGGGCAGGTCCACGATTTCAAATTCGTGACGAGCGACCCGAAAAACCCGTGGATGACGAGTTTCCAACGATTCGGTGAATTGTTCCATCAAAATTCCAGGGGATGACATTACTAGTCAGGTCGTCCGGTGCACCAGGTCCTCCGGGGCAGGTCACCTATGTCTAATTTGTGACGAGTGGCCTACAAATCCCCATTCATCACAAGTTAAGCAGGAACTCCAGGGGATGACGTTTCTAATACCGTCCTGACCTCCATTTGGATATGATATTCACATTCCGCGACCTGAGAAACCCCTGGTGTGCAAATTTTCGTACATTTCGGGTGTTTTTTGTGGCAGATATGAATTTTTTCCTATCACTTGAAATTATGCAGTTCAAAGAATGCAAAAATCCGCAACTCGATCCGTTTATTTGCGCAAATTTCCTGGGTTTTGTGCCAAATTTTCTCGCCAGACAGAAAACTGTAATAGTAGCTCGAACAACTCTATGGCGGTATTACTCAGTATTGGAAATACTTCAGCTATTATTTTGTTTGGTGAAATTTTGCGATAAATAATTGTAACACAATACAAAAAATGTCTACGTTCCATGAAATATTAATTAGATATTTTCTGACCACGCTTTATTTTCAGACAGTATAACAGTCAAAGTAGACAACATGACTTATGGCACTATTTACCCACCAACGGATGGTTTTGCAAGCCTTGGCTCGTTTCTGAAAATTAATACCGAGCGATGGAAAAAAGGATCTAAAATGGCACCATTTGATCAAGAGGTGAGCATATTTAGTTAACCTACTATGTATATATTTCCTTCAACCATTATCAATAGCTATACTGGGAGTCCCTCTGGGAACCACATCGAACTAGAGTCCCTATATACAATTTGGCATTAGATTTTATATTAGAGTCGGGACACTCTTTGACAGGACATCAAAGAATTGCGTTTAAGATTATTTCTCAAAAATTATGGTTGAACCAAATATTGTTGTAATGGCGAATTCTATCAGTCAAACAAGAACAGAAAATATGTCTATACCGTTGATGTGACAACGATCGAATGACAGTGACAGTATTGACTATACAATAGTATATTACACACTGAGGTGGGAAGAGGTTCATTTCTGTTGTGAGATCAATTAGTTAACCGAGACGCAAAGCGTCGAGGTTAGCTATGATCTCGAGACAGGAATAAAACTTCCTACCGAGGTTTGTATACTATTTTATTTACAACCATCATATTTCGATCAAAATTAATAAATCTCTGATTCGTTCTGAGCATACCTAAAATATTACATTTAACGACAAATTACCAAGAACGCGGTTTTCTCCGAATAATCAGTAGTAATACTATAAGTACTTCAAAATAATCAGGTTATACATCGATAACTTGTTGCATAATTATAAAGAGTATCAGTTTGACAGTTTGAAGCGGGAGGATTATTCTATCAAACTGACACGATTTGTAATTATGCAGGAAGTTTGAGATGTATAACCGTATTTATTTTGAAGTACGTATTGTATTTGATACGATTATTTTTTGAGTAAATTAAGTAAATATATAAACAATTTATTAATTTAAATACAAATTGGTGCAATGAAAGTTACAATCATTATATACTACGTTTTTTTTAACTGAGTTATTTTCGGCGCAGGAAACGTGGCCACTGCTCATTGAAGTGCTGGAAATACTGGAGGTGTTATTACTTGAACCTGCAGCGTTTTTAAAATTGGATCTCATCTTATTTAATATGTTTTGGTGATGTTATTCATCTATCTTTAGGTAGGGTTTGATAGAATTGCTATTACCATGTCCTGATATTTTAATAAGTTCTTGTTCCGATACACCTGCTTTTGCCAATTGTGAAACAGCATTGGCTCGGTGAGAATGATTTGAAAATTTTTTGTTTGTCATATTCAAATTTGCCAATTCTGCAGACTTTTTGGTCCATTTACTAATTTTATGCACTCCAATTGGCATATTTTTGTACCAGCCAAGGGTTTTTTCTTTTCTCCAGTTGGGATTTACTGTCAGAAATATCCTATCTGTTTTAATATTGATGATTTCGCTTCTTTTCATCATTAGCTTATCTAGAAGTCTCACTGGACAACGACTCACTTCATTATGGTTAGGTACAAGCCATTCATTATTAGCACATGGTTTTGCTCCTCCCTGTGTGGTTTTGGTAAAAATAGGATTATATTGTATTCTACCAGTTGGAGTATCATCATTTCCAGTTTCTTTTTGAAAATAATGAGTCAAGCATGACGCTCCTTCGTTTCTTCTCCACGCAAGTTCTACAGAAGCAATAAATTTTTTTTTATTTGTAATCCTTCCGATGTATTTTCATTCCACGCTTCTATCATTGCTATGTACTCGTTATCTTTAAATGCTGATACACTAACCTTTCTCTTGTCCGGTAACATTTGAAGTTCCCTTCTTTTTGAATTTCTTGCGTTTCGTGCGGCTAAAAATATGGGACTAGAGAATGGATCAATTACTCTATTAAACTCCTTCATATATTTTTCTTGTACTTGTTTTGACGTAATGTTCCACATCGTTTTAACCACATTTTCTTTATAATTTTCTCCATTACATTTTCGCATATTGAAAGCCCAATCTTTCAAAACGGACGCTATCATTTCAGTGGAAATTGATTCATTTAGCACATAGTTTCTTTCACTGCAAATCGTAAGAAATTGTTTCCATACGTACTTTTTTGTTTTCACTGTATTATGAGGCTCAGTATTTTGTATACTTTCGTCTATTGCATTTGATGATAAATCTCCGAATCTACTCATTTTTGAACAATTTTTGATAAACGTAACAATTTGACAGTTCTGTTTGTTGTATATTGATGTCGATGTGGTTACTATGAAAACGAAATTATTTTAAAATTTTCGATTGGTGGAGCTACTCTATGTATAATCAGGTATTATCGAAATTATACGAGGTAACTTAACTAAATTGGACATTCTGATTGGTTGAAAATCACACGAAAAAAATAATCAAGTAGATATATTGCTACCGTGACCACGGGGTATACAGATGGCACAATTTGGAGACACCAGCAGTGTTGATGCAGCATTGGGAGTCCTCAGAAAAACCGAGTCCGCAATGGAAGCTAGACAGTATCAAATTGTAGCTATTATAGGAATTTTTGGATAGTGAGCAGCAATATCAACAAAGCAAAATTCTTCATGGACTCGGAATACCTCCAGATCGAGGTATCTTGAACCACATCAAGATGATCGATGGGAGCTTGGAATCCTTCAATGAAGCTGTCGAGCTAGATATAGATACGGTCCAGTTTCAAAAAGAGGCAGAAGGAGCGAAAATCGCAGTGCCACCTGCTACTACAGCCGAAGTGGCAGCAGCTGAGCTAGAGGCCAACGCCGCTGAGCCTGGTGGAATATAGAATTTTTTTTTTCCATCAACAAATATATTATATATATATATATATTGTTAGGTTAGTGAGATATAAATTATAATATTTGAAAAAAAAAATATAAATAAATATCAGATAAAGTCAGATATTAAATTCGCGAATGATAAATTGAAAAACATGTCTTCCGACGAAGAATTTATGGATTGTACCCTACCAGGAGTACGACAGGCTGCTCACGCAGCAGTCCAGGGCTTGGTGCCAGAGAAAAGAATAGATAGAATAGATGAAATGATGGCGGGAAATAAGGGCGGGAAGTGAGGGCGGAAAGTGAGGGCGGGAAGTGAGGTCGGGAAGTAGAGGTGACATATCCCAACCTTCAATGACGTTAGTAATGACAGCATTACATATATGGTTGTAAATAAAATAAATTTCCCTCTCTGTCAATAGTAGCGTTTGGTATAAAGGGTGAGCAAAATCCTATTGATTAAAACACGGAAGCAGAATATCTGCACATGGGAATTTTTCAACAAAGCCATCAGTACATGAGATTTGAAGAGTTCCATTATTTTGATGTTTTATGGCTGCCATGTTTAGTTATTACTACTAAAAGAGGAACATCCAAAAGTTCTCGGCATATTATTATATAATATTAATGAAAATAATAATAACGTTTGAGTTTCTACAAAACAGAATGGTACTGGATGGAGCCTGTAAAGTCATCAGGAGTTCAGATCCCCTTCTCTGCTTGGTATACAATCACGAAAAAGCAGGGATTGCAGCATTTGTTTTCAAGGCAGCAACCCTTGCAGCCGATGGACTCGGTCGCGTGATGGCTATAGAGATCCCTGACACTAGATGCAGAGCGTGTCGTGGGGCAGCTGAGACCATAATGCATTTGCTGTCAATCTGCCGAGCTTATGCGGTCTCAGCCTATATCCACAGGCATAACGCGGCATTACGAATGTTATACTACCATCTACGACACTCGTACGGTGTAGACGAGACACCGGTGTTGCCTTATGCTCCGGGGGATATTGAGTCCGTTGTGGAGAATGAGAAGGGCCGAATCTATTGGAACTACTCATTCCCCACTCTCAGGCAAATACAAGCCAATAACCCTGAAGTAGTCCTCCTCGACCATCAAAGTAGGACGATTTTCGTCATAAAATTCTCGGCTCCTGGCGAAACGAACATCGTCTGAAAGGAGGAGGAAAAACGGACAAAATACTCTACTCTTTGAACTCTGCAGGCTTTATCCAAACCATTCTGTCAAGATGATGGTTCTGATAATAGGGGTTCCATGGTGGAATTATGGACATACTGGTCTCGAACTTGAAAATCATACCGGCTTGCCATGATGCGGCAGAAAACTTAGCTAGAAGAATGCAAACTCTCTCGGACCCAGTAATCACTCACCCCACGGACGTGGGGAGTGTTTACTGGGGTTAATGACACACCAGCGCGCCCTCCGGTAGTATCGTGGCTCCGGAGACAGGGCCTGTCTGGGTAATTCCTAACAAAACCAAAAAAAAAATAAAATCGACTTTATTCATCATCAGTAAAGTGAAATATAAAATATATAATGCATTATGTAACATGAAAGACATTGAAGAGATGAAGAAGCGGAGTGTCAGCAAGTGCTTTTTCTCTACATCTGTTTCCAACAACAACTAAAGTTCTGGGCTCTCTTTAAAAAAATCTCATTATTTATACTAAATCAACAATCCTAACAACATTCCTTATCAACTACTCTCTGACGAAGTATATCAGGAATGTCTTTTCCCTGATTTTTTACTACTTTATCTTGAAACTACCTCTCTACCAACCTCTGCAGGCCAGACAGACAATTGGTAAGAAGGGTGCTATAAAGTGGAATATTATTTGCGCGTTTTTTTTTTTCTGTCGATGTTGCTAACTACACACTGGTTAGGTTATACTTACTTTCTATCTCGACGTATTTTCTTTCACAGAATACGTCTCGTGACTCAGATTTTCATGAAACGTGATTTTATGCTTTTCAGATGTATATAACGATTGGATTGGGTGTGGGCGGAGACACTTTCGAAGACAGAAATGATGGGACAAAACCATGGAGAAGGAAACAGCGTTACATGGTAAAACAATTTTACGAGGCAAAAGATGAATGGAAAAAAACTTGGAGTGAAAACAGCGTACTTGAAGTTGACTATATTAAAGTAAAAGCTATTTAATATGTGGCATTGACAATCAGTTGTCTGTGCATATGAATTATGAAATAAATTATTCGACACAATATGACTACCTACTTTCTTGAACACAAATAATAATATTTGTACATGGATTATCATACTTCAATTTGAGTATTTCGAAGATATCTGAGGGTTTCTCATAGGGGTGCAGTCGATTGACAGAAAATAACAAATTTTAAGAAACGAAGAAACGAAAATTGCATGTAATTCAATCACTATTATATGATTGAATTGCTTAACTACTTGTCATTGGTAGGTAGCAAATCCAATGTCCTCATAACAATAGACTTATTTATTTATATTTATAGATGCGGTTAACAGAGAGTCACATTCAATGAAGATAAAGAATATTTATTGAGATTGTTTCACGGTACATAGTTGAAAGTTAGTCCAAAAGTCGGAAAAGCTGAGTATCTGCTAAATTATTTTTTTACATGAAAGCTCTATATAGTTGAATGATCAAATGCAGATGATCTGAGCATAAAAAGTATAATTGCTACAGGCATATGTTTGTACAAAAACATAGATATGACATCAAGTGAGCAATACGTAAGTTATTCTACTGAAATTTTTTGGTGGGCCAAAGAAAACTAGATTTTTTTTCATACCTAATAAAAATAAATGAGAATACTGTTAATACGTAAAACCAATAAAATGGAGAATTATTCATTTATCAGACTAACTTTATATAAAACTTCAATATAGCAGAATTAAATGTATAGAACTGATTTTTGATCCGAAAAGAAATTCATCTAATGAGAACTGATCATCATACGCGAAAACGGTAAGAACTATTTATTAGAGTGAAGTTATCCACACATTTTCATCCACACTTTTGGGCGGTGTTGTCAAATTTCAAGAAAATTCATTATTTATCATTATGTATGCTACAGTATCATAAATTATAAAAATTTGGAGGTCGGCCACACAATGCGACGCACTGTCAAGCCTCCAACGTTGGAGGGTTCGTGGCATCATGCAGCGCCGGCTTTAGAGTTGATACACTACAATCATCTGGGTATAGTTAAATGTCAACTCAGTGCACGATAATGTTCTTTTTTGCCCAATATCAATCAAGATATTGAAAAATTCGTTAAAAATTGCGAAATATGTAAATTTCAGACACTCTATTTCTCAAGAACCCCTAATTCTATCTGACATTCCTAATGATGTGTGGAAATGTGTAAGGGTGAATATTATCCAGCAAGCATTTTAGTTGCAGCAACTTTGTTTTTTTCAGACAGCTCTGATGACCAGATCTGTCAGAGTTTATGCTGATACTTGCCGCGGAGAGAGTTTTTTACAGTTGTTACCTCTTGGGCGTGGCATTCTTTCAGCATCCAGATGCTACCGTCTACGAGCAGAACGTCGTCTCCGTATTCCTCACATCGTCCTCTTTTGAGATGAATCGTAGCACATTTGTCGATCCTAAACTCCATTCTGATAGCAAGCGTGTACTCTTGCATCACCCTCTAGATCTAATGAATTTGTGGCCGCACTACGGCCATAAAGGGCCTATTGGCCGCCACGTAGTCCGCTACAAACTAGATACCAGACGTGTGTTGTCTCGCCGACGTGATCTTAGCTTCCATCTCATGAATGCGTCGCTCATGCCTCCCAATCAGATGGTATCCCTTTTCTCCGCTTGAGACAGGGTCTGAGTGGCGTCATACACCGCAAAATTGATCTGCCTCCTCTGAAAGGACATCGTGAATTTTTGTATCCACCCGTGCCAATTGTTGTGGCACCATTAGGGACTTGGTTTTATGAAGCGCCCTTCGGGTTCTAATGCTTTCTGTTAGTGGTATGGTGCAAGTCTCCACTTCAGCCAGGCCGACTCGTGGCTTATCTACCACTTCGTTAATCGGCTGAGGAGGGGCTATGACATAGCGTCGAACCCGAAGATGAGATACATTATCCTTTAGGTTTTGGGTGGAAAAGGCAGCATATTCTCGGTCTATTTCATACCACTGAGCATGCATTCTCGCCATGTGTCATCTCCGGGCAGGCTCACTGCTCTCATAGCAATGGAGAAGACCGTCCCTTAGTTCATCCGTCCACTCAAAGCGTCCGTTGTCATTGCGGTCATCATTAGATGGCAATCTATCGTTTTGCCTGACCCCTATTTTGAGGGGGTCGGTTGTGAGAGTCTCCTACTCGTACATTTGACACCAAGTAGTAGGGTGTACCGGAGAGTTAGCATAGTATACCCATAGCCGACATAAGAGGAAAAGGGCATTCTCTACAGGGTGCGCCTTGGCTGCCGGTCCGTTTTTGCACCTTTTTTTAATTCATATTTTTTTTGGATCGGTCAGGAATTAATCAGTCAGGCCCTGTCTCCGGAGCCCCGATACACCTGGAGGGAGCACTGATATGTCATTAACCCCAGTATATGGGGCAAAGTGAACTAAGAATACGTCTGCAAGCCGAGTTATTTTCGAATTCGAGAGCAATCATTTCATCAAGTACCCCAATGATCAGAACCACTATTTTAACAGAATGGTTTGGGTAAAGCCTGCAAAGCTCAAAGAGTAAATCTCTCCTCGTTTTGAACGATGTTCGTTTCGCCAGGAGCTGAAATCTCTATAACAAAAATCATCCTAATATGATGGTCGAGGAGGACTACATCAGGCGTATTGGCATGTATATGTCTGTTTGGATTCTGACTTGAGCTAGTCCTCCAGAGCGGCATCAGCTATTCAATGCATTTCACCATTTGATCAGGTACCGCAAGGCATCTAAGCAAATGCATTGAATGCCTCGCGATTATCGATCCAGGCCATTGAAAGGTTACGCTTATAGTGCACGGAGTACTGCGTGATACATCTGTCAATCAACAGGTTCTTCTTGCAGCCAGCGATCCTCTTCTTCAACCCTCTTTGGTCATTTATCCGTTCTTATAACGGATGAAACTGCACGTTCATATTTTCGCGATTTTCGAATTATCATCTCATAAAGCTACTACTTTGAACAACTTAATGAGAAAAATAATCAGAAATCAATGAAGGTTGATTTGTCAAAGCCTCTGTTGGTTATTGTGCCATAGAAAAAAGTGTTTTCATTACAGCATGGTTAAAACTCCTAAGTTACGTTGCATATGTGCAACGCTAATCGTTGAATGGTCAATAACCGCCTTTTCCATATGATATATACTTTATGTTGGGCATTGTACATTGATCCAAGTAAATAACATTTTGGTCATTACATAACAATTCTTTAGAACTCGTTGCTATAGCCATTTCGTTGGGTCCAATAATTTCTTAGAATTCATTGTATGGAAGACAGAGGTATTCGTTGAATAATTTGTTAAGGGAGGGAGAATAATAGAACAATACAAAATTCTAGATGAATAATCAAAACTTCAAGCGCGTGGTTAACGAGTCAGCTGATAAACATGAAAAATGCATTATGCGACAAGTGGATAATAGATTATATCACATCGATCAATCATAAAATTCTCTGGAAAACCAGAAAATAATCAATGAAAAAAATACAATTAATTAAACAGTATGATTCCGAGGTCAAGAACTCTTATCTTTCAAGATGAGCATTATTGTTTTGAATGTCTGAAAACATATTGGATTTCAATTATACAGTAATGTCAGAGTATCTCTCGGGAAATTTCGCACATTCAGAAGAAATATTTTTACAAATTTTCTTCTGTAACCTCAGTATATGAACACATCTAACATCCATGCTTTTAGTTCAGATGCATGCAAAAGTATGTCGATCTCAATGGAGAATATGTTGAAAAACAATAATGCTATTTTTGATCATGAATATTTGCTTTTATTTGTCTATCTTAAAACTTAAGTATCAACCCTGTATATTGTAAATGTAAAAATAATGTTGATCAAATATGGGTGAATATAGTGAAAAAACATTTGTTAGTAATGCAGATATCAATAATTGCACCAGCACCTGTACGAAAATGATTATAAACGAAGGATGGGATATTATAATTGCATTTTGTAGAAGTAATTTGAAGCCAAACAATGCTATTTTTGGAAGGATTTTATTTTCGGAAGAGTCTAGGTTTACAAATATGGGATTATTTAACCGACAAAATACAAGGTATTGGTCACGAGGATATCAAAATTTATTGCGGGATGGTAACTTTCAAGTGCGGTTCGGTTTTAATGTTTGGTCTACAACGATTCTACTCGGTCGTAGAATCATTGGTCTAATAATATTTGAAGGTCGTAATTTCGACGAATGGTCCTGTGCGATGGCTTCCAAAGAAACCTGATTTGACACCTCTTGATTTCTTTATTTGGGGCCATTTAAAAAACATAGTCCATGCAACCGCCGTTACAACCTGCGAAGACCTGGATTTGCAAGTGAGACGCGTAATTAATAGTATAACAGTCCAGCAATTAGAGAACGTTCTTCAAGAAACAGCTATGCGAGTTCAGAAGTGCATTGACGTTAATGGTCAGCATTTCGAACAATTGTTGCAATGTTTTGTGTTCAGTTTTTGCCACCTTGGTTACTTCCTAGCATTAAATTAGAACAAAATAATTGTGTTTTCTTTAAGCTGTAATTTTGATTGTGTTTATCGCACGGTACGAATATGGTTCATTTGAAAAAATTGAATTTCACCCCTAAATCGATCACGATAAATTTTATTTGCTCATAAATAACGCAATTAATATTTTTGACAGGATTTCGATTTTTCTAGCATTAGACGGGTCAACTGACAATATTCCACAGGCTATCGGTGATCGTTTTTTTGCTGTCATGTTGGTAATGAATTATGGCTTTTAATATTTGAAACAATGTATTTTGATATACTGACATGTACCATCCCCAGCCAAACTCTTGAATCTGGCAGATGTCAGTGTATCAAAATACATTGTTTCAAATATTTAAAACCAAAATTCATTACCAACCTGACAGCAAAAAAACGATCACCAATAGCCTGTGGAATATTTTCAATTGGAATGAATCAAAACCATCATGGCACACTTAAGTGGAAAACTAAAAATTTAATCAATAAAACTTTTGTCGTTTGAAATGTCACTTATGAGGCATTATTGGATTCAGAAAATTATGAAGATTTCAGAAATTTAATAATATATAGGGTGTTCCATTTAAGAATCATAAGTTGGAATTATTTCCGACGAAATCAAAAGTGAAAAAAAATATTCAGGTCCAAAAGTGTCGCTTATTATGTATATGGGATATCATAAATTTCAATCAATTACCTTTCAAACTAACGGAGATTCACGGGGTGTGTCATGATCCTGTTACACCCGGTATTTCACAATCCTACAATTCTGTCTCGAGTATTTCTGTGACGTTTTGTGTTCTGTATATTTAATCCTAACCTCTCCTTGTTAGAGTTTATAGGTAGGTATAAATTATTTCAACTCAATATATTGTGCTCATTGTAAAATATTTTTAGGAATGGCTGGTAGTAGTCCGCGAATCCGCTTACAAAATATCAAGTGATAAGTAACCTGCAAGTTTTAACTTTGTATACTGTTTAACTGTACCGAGTCCAAAAAGACCTCGCAGAAAGGAAACTTTGTCGGTGGTAAGTTTTCTTTTGCTTTTCTAAAAAACATGCCAATTTCGCATTTATATGTGAGGTAATGAACAGAATTTAGTTTTCAAGTCGAAATGTGAGATAATCACTGAAAGTGATCTAAAAAAATTGTCCGATGAAAATTTTCGCTACTTTTAGTTTGTCTCCAACTTCAAACATGTCGATTTCACAACTTATAGGTTGGCGACAGGCAGTAATGTGATTTGATTTTTCTAGGAGAGTTCGGTTTTATCAAACATCTCTTGATCTTTGATCTTGGCTTGTTGGTCAATCCGGATTGATTGACACGATTTTTCTATTTCACTACTCATCAATCCGCCGAAGAAGGTGCAGATTAACAAAATCGAGATTACATCGTTGAACCATTTGGCAACGTTGTATAAAAGGAAGGAATGTTATAATCAGTGTCGTATTAAGCTTACATAACCTTTTTTAACTTGTTTAGTTTGTCAATTTTGTCATTTATGTACATATGTAAACAAAGTGAATTTTTGCTGAAAATGTTCAATGTAGACCCAAAATGTCAGTGAGAACATGCAGAAATTGAGAAAGATAGGAACCCTATATTCATTGATATGAACCGTGACAACTGGGACTGAAGTTTTAGCATTTACCTTTGTTATAACTTCCTTTATAACCAAGCAGAAACCTCGCAAAGCATCGATCATATGGGTAATCCCATTGAAGCAAAGTATCCGTGGTGTAAGAGCATTTATTTTCACCCGTGTTTCGGTTCCCCACTGCCTGCCACAGAGCTGAAGTGGTTTGGAATTCACTCGTAAGTAAACTGTAGGTCCCAGATCTCCCTTGTCTTGTCACCACCTGAAAAGCAACATGGTTTCAATAAAAAAGGACCAGTCGAAAAGGAAATGAAACATGATATTTGGTGTGACAGGAAGATCTTATGGGAGTACTCAGTCATCAGTGAGGTGGTAATTGAGTACTCTGAAGAGCCAACTTATACCCCAGGACCGGGTCCACTCCAATTGTAATCGACCTGGTGTTGAACAAGAATGTCACAGATCTGAGCGACTTCAAGGCTGTGCGTGAGCTGACTTCGGACCATGATCCGGTTCTATTTTAGATGAAGTACAACAGGTAGTATAATCGCTCGACTTTAACGTACGATTATCAAAACACGGACTGAAAAGAATTCCGAGGGACACTCAACGAGACTACTTCGATTAAATCGAATATCTCGAAGTACGACCTTTGGGAGGTAACGCTTGCTCTGATCGGTGACATTCAGGCCGCCAGAAGGCGAACCACGAAGAAAATTTAAGTCAGGAGAGAACAGGATATTCTTCCTGACAATATCAAGTCCCTGATCAAACAGAAGATGTATCGGAAGGGGTGGCAGGCAACATGAAGCCCCACCCTCAAAGACGACATGCTCCGCCTTGCAGCGGAAATTTCTGATTTGATTAGGGAAAACTCTAATGAAATCTGGAAGAATAAACCGGAGAAGCTGAAAGTTCGGGATAACTCTCTATGGCGGATGACGAAACGTATACAAAACGATACGAATCCATTCCAGCCTTGGAGAGGGGTACGAAACGTGCAGTGATGAACCCTGAGAAGTTCAAATTGAATGCTGAGTACTTCTCGGGGTTGCACCGAAGGGTTTCTGACGTCAGTGAGGAGCAGGCAGCAAAGTCCAGGTTAACTGTCATCAGTGAACTTTCAACAAACAGACGACCGGGCCAGACGAGTAGAATACCATTCTTATCAAGAACCTTCCGAGGAAGATTCTAGTTCCGTTGATCCACATTATTAACGGCACCATCAAGCTGCATTACTACCCAGATTTTCTAAAAAAGGCTGTGGTAGTCCCTATCCAAGAGACTGGTAAGGATGGAAATAAATTGGAAAGCTACAGACCCATCTCGCTGCTGAGCGTGGTGGCAAAGATCGTCGATAAGTACTCCTGAGACGAATGATGAGCCTCGAGCAAAAACTCAAAATGATCCCCGATGAGCCGTTCGGCTTTAGCCCAGGTCAAAACACGACCTCGCACGTAGTACGGATTGTATACAGTCATGATGCTGCTGGATATGCAGAAAGCCTTCGACACCGTCTGGATTGAAGGTTTATTCGCCAAAATGCAGACATGACCACTGGCATGGTAAGGCCGATACATTCCTACCTAGTTTCGAACTTCTGAGGTGGGAGTAAATGGTACACTCTCGTAATCGTGTCCAATTTAGACAGGTATACCACAGGGCTCGATTCTATTACCACACTTGTACTCCATACATACACTTGATTGTACTTGGTCCGAGGGAACGGAGACGGCAATGTATGCGGATGATGCTACAATATATTTCCATTTCTTCTCTAGCGAGGTTATAACGGTCCATTATAGACTGTTTATTATTGATATGTTCCTATAGGAGTGTCACAATCGTAATTAGGATTGTGACTTTTGGAAGATCTGTTATTTTATCAAATAGAACTAAAAATAGTCTTATAAGTTATAGGGTAATGTGTTTTACTTATAACCATTATGGAAGGGTGACTCCTGGGAAGATTATAATCTGTAATTATTGTTAAATATATTGGGTGTCACAATTCCTAAAGAATAATTATCTCTCATTTCTGAATACGACCTAGGTAGATGTGGTGAGATAGTGGATTCTCTTAAGAGCTATGACTCATACCGTTGCAGATGACAAATTTACGTTTCGGCAGTGAGTGTGAGTAAGAGATGTATTCGAAATCATAGCTCTTAAGAAAATGCACTACCTCTGAAGTATAAGGTTCTTGTGGGTATGTAGCAGTCGCATTTACCTGGCGCCTGGCATTAAATCAATTGATTATTGAGAAAGAACCACTCCCTTCTCCACTGCAGCTTAGTCGCGAGCATACCCAGTTGCCAATAACTCGGCAATTGTTTCCGTCACTTCCTTCTGGTATATACTAGAAAGGGGGTCATGGTATGGTCTCCGCGAGGCTGGATAGAGAAATCATGCCGTTGACGCGTATCTATCGTAGGTTGATGATCGACAGTCAAGTCAAAAAGACGTCCAGTCCTGTAAGGTATTTCGGAGTGCAGCTGAACGGGCGTCTAACAATGAACGCGCACATAAGTCTGGCGATCCAGCGGGCTGCTGCGGTATAGAGCGCATTTACCCGCTGATCGCCAGAACATCGCTGTTGACGTTGGACAACAAGGTGCTCATGTATAAGCAGATTGTTTGTCCGGCATTGTTACACGCTTTTCCGGCGTTCTGCAACCTGTGCAAGACTCAATTCCAGAGACATGATACAGAACAAGGTACTCCGGATAGTCACCAACAGCGACAGCTACACCAGATTGGATCCGTTGCGAGCGCTTGCCAACGTCGACTCCATCCCGACATACATCAAGAATGTATCTTATAAATTTCATGAGTTCTTTCTTCTCAGAAGTTCACTAACTAGAGATCTAACAAGGCTAAGGATCTTTGATAATCAACCCCGCAAACACGGCGATGTTCTTTGTGAATAGCTAGACCTCTTTCAGAAACGCTGGAAACAACTGGTTCCACAGGAACCTTATGTTAGCAATCTAGAATCTAGATAAGGTTCTCCGAAATAACACTGAAAACAGCTTGTATGAAAAACCAACATCTTTCAGTATCTACACATTTGAAAGTCGAATTCTCTCAAAATCTGCCTTGACCAAATTTTTCATATGATCTCCATTTCAAATCCATCGAATAAGTTAACAACATCACTATCGTCTTCAAATCAACATAATAAACTTCGTCGTCGTCGAAACATTATAATAATATATCTCCAAAAGGTTTTGATATATTAATCTAAGATTAAAGGTTCAATCGTCCAAAAATGGCTGATTCAATCGCGATTAAGCGATTCAATCTCGGAGTAGAGAGTAGTGAAACGCTACATTACGTTAGTCGTGATCTGAAATCTGACTCAAGATATATCCAGATTAAAGCTTTTGGGGAAACCGGACCTAAGCATGTCTTATCGTAAATCTTCTTACCTCTCAACCTTTTCAAATGCAGGTACTTGCTTATGGTTCTACACTCTGATATTTCTATTTTCATTATTTCCGTCAATATCGTTTTTTTAAATTATTTGTTTGCAAAACTGGTTCGACTTCTTTCCATGAAACTTCAACTGACACTTCCAAGTTATTGACCGTTGCTATGGTAACACTATATTATTTTACATGTGGAACCGGTCTAGGCTAACTAGATATCAATATATCCTCGTAATATCCATAATATTATAATATTATACGAAAATTAGTCAGAATCAGAGGAAAATTGATAGCTACACTTATGCAATAAATATTAACAATTTCAGTTAAAATAATATGATGACACTCTATAACTGAAGATTACACAAACCTCAAATTCCCAGTTCACTCTCTTGACGGTATAACCAGCAGTATTTCCCAGCAATAATCGTCAATTATAAAATCAGGTTTTTATATTATTTCTACTACGAAAGAATTTACTTCAATTCCTCAGTCGGTAGGTGTTATGTCGATGTTGCTGAAATGAAAAATGGTAAAACATGTTTTGGGTATTGGTGTTTTTCGGTTGTGTTATTCAATGTATTTCTCCCGATGCCAAATCGGTGATTTATCACTGGAAGAGTTTCAGACGTATGATTTCAGGTAGGAAATGTTTTTCATTTATTTATTGTCATCTTCCTGAACTCATTTGATGGCATAACAGAAATTACATTTTATGATAATAATTCACACATCCCATATCTTCACAAATTATCTGTTTATGACGATTTGACAGTTACTCGTGTTTCGTAAGCAAAAAGAGCACTTAATTGAATTTTCTTGATAGCTAATCCCTTCACTGCATGCGCCCCACGTTTTTTATTACAAGTATTTTCATAGCTAGTAAAAATTAAAACTCTCAAATTGTCAAAACAATCTGTATGTCGTTTTGAATGTGCCGCGTCGAAGCAAGCTGGTATAATTTTCAGATTACAGGGCAGCGTGTCCATCATTCCACAAGTAGGTACCCCTATGTTCAGAACCACCATTTTGACTCCATGACAAAAATCGTCCTACTTTGATGATTGAAGATGACGGTATCAGTCTCATTGGCTTGCATTTACCTGAGGGTGATGAATGAGTAGTTTCGGCACTCCTCAGTCTCCACATCACACTCAATATCCCCAGAAGCATAACGCAACAATGGTGTCTCGTCTATACCGTACGAGTGTCGTAGATGGTGGTACAACACTCGTAGCGCCACGTTATGTATGTCTGTGGATATGGGCTTGGACCGCATAAGCTGGACTGGCTGACAGCAAATGCATTATGGTCTCAGCTGCCCCACGACACGCTTTGCATCTAGTATCAGGGACCTCTATACTCATCACGCGACTACGGTAGACAAGAGTCTTGAAGACACCATCTTGGCAGGCTATTATGAATCGTAGGTGTAATACCGGAGGTAATTGTTAGAACTGTGATCGGGGACGCGCTAGGAACGAGAACCACATTCCGAAACGGTACTCCTTCAACAACCAATTAAGAGTGCTGGTACAAAACAGAACTTAATAGAACGGCCCACAGCTCAAGGACATTTTACAGGAGAAAATTTGCTACATAGATGGATCTAAGTCTGAGAATAGATCGGGCTTAAAAGTGTTCTACAGGAAATCCGAGTATTGGCATCAGCTACTCATGGCCCAATGCGCGAAGAAAAATATTAGGAGAAACGTTGAAAACGCGCATATCAACATCCTATCAGTTTGTCAGACCGGAATCAAGTCAAACTGATATGGATCCCAGGTCATCAGATAATCGCAGGTAATGAGAAAGCAGACGAACTCGCACGAAGAGGATCGGAAATGCTCCCAAAACAAGGGGAGATGCTAGGAGAACCGAAGTGTTAGAGACTGGATTAGGGACAAGCACAAAAACTACTGTGATAATGTCTCAGGAAACAAACACGGGAAAGAATATATCAAAGGACCGTGTAACAAAAGCACGGCAGACCTGTTAACGATGAACAGGAGCCAGTTGAGAACCGTTACGGGACTCCTGACGGGACACCAGTGAAGGAACACCTCAAAAAAATGGGACAATACGATGGAGACCAGACCTGCACACTATGCGGTAGGATCCAGAAACGGTGAAACACATACTGTGCTATTGCAAAGCTCTAGACCGCAAAAGACAGTCAATTTTCGAGCAGCTATCTGGCGAACCAGAACTATACAGTTCTCACCCAATACGGAAATTGTATAAACTCGTACAAGGCACAAAAGTATTGGATTGGGTACTGTGACATAACAACATAGGTGAGATACAATGGGTCAATAGGCCTAAGTGTCACCGGAGGCAATATCCTGACCGGACATACCACAGAGGTGGAGGAAGATTTATCACCAGAAAATATCAGATGCTATAACTTCATTCTGACAATGGAACCAATTTCGTTGATGCAGAAAATGCAGAATGGTCTCAAAGAAATTAATAAAACTAGGTACAAATTAGACAATATGTCTCTATTCTGGTAGAAAATAGAGGTGTGAGGAAGTCTTGTCTTATTCCAGGCGGTACCTATAGAGTGGATCATCTATGATCCCGATGAGGGCCATGTGACCCACCAGGGGCCCTGTTACTAGCTTGAGATCTCGGCTCCTGAAAGACAGAATTTCCTTTTTGAGTTTTTTATTGTAGGTTCGATTATTTCATTCCAGGCGTGTTCTGATATGGTTTTATAAACTACTGTTTATTAACAGTTCTTCCATTTCAGCAACAGCCAGGCTGTTGGGAATTCCTAGGGTTGGTGGTTTGCCTGAACTCTCCTTGGCTAGCCTGCCTGCTTTCTCGTTTTCATGGATATCCGAGTATCCCGGGACCCATATGAGGGTGACTTTTTTCGTTTTGCAAGGTTTTCCAAGGCGTATCTACCCTCAAACTCCAGCTTAGATGTGATCCAATGTGATCCCAGTGCCAGTATCGCTGCTTTACTGTCTGAGCAAATCGCAACTGGTCTTCGACATCTATTGTCGGGGTTTTCTTGGACGCAGGTGAGTATACTTGGAACACTGAGGCGTATTCGCCTAGAGGGATTGATATTTCATTTCTCTGTCCTCTCTTATGTACCCCCTGCTCCGGACATCCCCTGACCTCGAGCCATCTGTGTACCAGACTATGCTGTCGGCAGGAGGCAAGTTCGATTGTATGTCATTCCATTCTTCCCTCGTGGGGATGACAATATTTGGGCCTTTTCTGAACTTCAGAGCTGGCAAGGTATCGTCCTTTACCATCGGTAGGATGGAACATCTCTCCTGTGCCTTATTCCAAATGAGGGAGTATCCTTGGTTAATTTTTCCTTTCACCCATTTTGCATAGCAGTCCTTACATTTAATTCCAGGCTTTTCCAGTATCCTAACTTTGTCCTTTGTGTTGCATAAAAGGTTATGTAGGGGAGACTAGGGAGGCTTGATACACTCAACCAAAAAACTAAAAAACTATTCGTCGTGCAAATTCTCTAAATGGGTACCCACACAACTGAATAACTTGCAGTCAATTTCGGATACTTTACAGATGTCAGTTCAGAATGTGCATTGAGTTATTAACTGTTTTACTAAAATATGCAAAGTGTATCAGTCCTCCCATAGTGAGGGAGCTTTGATACAATATATGGGAGCTTTGATACATGACTAGGTTTTTACAATTATTATAGACATAACTTTATTTAGAGCGGCTTTTACCTCTGAAAGTTTTGAATTTTGAATAATCTAAATCATCTAGCACTTTAAATTTTTGTGGATAAGGGTAACTCTAAGTAAACCCGAAAAATTAATTACAAAACATATTTTATTCTTGAAAACATTATAAATTACTATGCAAAACTTTTAAAGAACATTATTCTATTTTGAAAAATTAATGGGAAATCTCAACTTTTTGAAGATCTGGCAGTTCCGCCCACAAAACTCAGTGGTGGTAGTTTGATGACATCTTCCTCGGAAACAAAAAATTCATCTTTTACATCAAGATATACAAAATGGAGAGCAGGATTTTTTGCGACGCATAAATTTTTTGTGGCAAATCATACTACACGTAATTATTTTCATTTACTACTCCTGCAACAAAATTTTCTTCCATTTCTTTCTCAATTTGTTTATCTATATCAGTGAGCTCATCAGATGATCCGTCGAATTTTGGCTCCTCCGATGTGTCAGAATCTTAGTCGACAATATTCTTTTGTTTCTTGTTCATTTTATCTTTGTTTTTTGTCTTATTTACTGTGTCGTCCACAATTTTTCCTTCAAAGTTCTTTTTATATTGCGCTCCCTGATTCTTTCATTCCGACCTCTTTTCATTCTTACTTTAATTTCCTCCATGTTAGGTGTGTCAGTTAGAATTTCAGTTATTGTGGGTTTCCTGCTTGAGTTGTACTGTTTCCTTGGCGGAGCTTGAGGAAGTGGTCGTATTCCCTCAAGCGTCTTCTTATGTCTTATCTGTCCAAAATCAGATCACGGTGTATGGTTTGTATGATCTGAAGTTGATGGTGTGTGTGATGTTCAACAAGTATCCTACTTCTGCTTCTGGTGTACGTTCCCTCTGGATATGCTCTTCAGTAAGTGAAAGAGCTATTTCAGGCGATGTTACTGTTGTTTGTTTTTTTTTAATTTGAATGGCATCTGAAGTGATAAGGAATATTATTGTTTAAATGCCACCATTACGGAAGGCATGATACATGTATCAGGTCTCCCTCACATAAGATGTATGAAGCCTCCCTAATGTGGAATATTTATCAAAACATCGTATTAGGAAAACTCTAAATATTGCGAACCTGAATCATATGATAAATGAAAGCTAAATCTATATATTATCTCATATATATTGAATAAACAGGATATTCTGAAACAGTTGTCTGCAAAAGATTTACACTCACCTTTAAAAAATGTACAAAATATGTAACCAAGAACGAATTTTTGTCACCAACAAGTTATCTTTGCATCTAACGAAAAAAACTGATATTAAGTGTAACGGCCACGTGCAAGGACTCAGCTGTTGTCAAATCTAGTAATGGCAACATATTTTAGGCGGTTAATTCAAACGTGTATCATACCTCCCACAGTATCAAGCCTCCCTAGTCTCCCTTAATGCTTCACTTGTTTTGAATACCACCCTCATACCTAGTTCCTTAAAAATATTTTCAAAGTTCTTGGTGTACTGATGGTATTGAACTATGTATTTATCTTGGTTTGTATCATTTTTAAAAATCAAGGTTTCGTTATTTTCAACCAAAATTTCTTCTTTCTCATAATGGTATTTATAATACTGCTCGTGAAATCGTTATTAAGTACTATTTTTTCTATTGTAGCCATTTCTTTTTCAAACCTCTCCGGTGTAATGGCTATGGATACCTGGTGAATCTGTTCATGAGTAAGTTCGAAATGGAATCCAAGGAAACATCAGAGTATCTGATTTATTTATCAATATTTTCTATATGTTTTCAACGAAACAAGTACATATGTACCTACTTATCGTTGTTTCTCAACTTTATCTAACTTAAACTGTACATTTTAATTCAATAGTGTCATACTATGTTGTTACATAAAGTTCTATTATCATTATTATCTCTCTAGAATATGGCTGTGGTGACTTTTTGTAATCAGAGTAACTTTGAACTTTGCATATTTGCACAGCCAACTTTCATATGCATTAAATTTCAACATGAAAAGAAAAATATTCACTCACTTCTCTTCCAGAAACCAACTTGACATGAATAAAATTCACCAATCATTTTGCCTAGATTTGTAGGTAATGTGATCATAAAAGAAGGATGAGATTTTTTCCTAAAAAGTAGCGTTTTCAATAAAGAAAGAGTGTGAAACAGGTCAACTAGGGTGCGTACATTGTGTTAGTTTGAAGAAGGAAGAATTTTGAGTGTTTCTCCGCGGTAGAAATGTGTCCTAAAAAATGCCATTCATCACTCAAAAACAGGCCCATATCTCCGAAATTAGTTGAGACCGCCAAAAATGTCGTTTGGATTTTTTGTTCAGGAGGCCAAACTACGTCAAACTACGCCAAAAATTATGTTGATAGCTCGTGGCTATTAGTTAACGGAATTTTACCAAAATAGATAACATTATAAGAAAGAAGAAGCCCTATTTTTTCCATACTTGGAGTTTAGAAGCGATTACAATTTATTGCATTTTCAGATGAAAAGGGTGTCAAATTATCAGCTTTCGGTGCAGAAATCGATGAGGAATTGGAAGACAGTAAAGCTGTAACTTTTCCTAGGAATATAATCAAACCTAAAGACGGAAGATGGATATTCACCGGTAAAATAACGAAACTGGAACAGGTCGATGTAATATATTACTGGAACTTCGAGGATTATTCCGATGGTCAGAAAACACTTGGATATGTCAAGGACGATAAACAGTACTTTATGAACGGTGAGTAGCCAATATAGGTGATGATGCTTTTTTCATAAAAGGTTGGATGAGATAATAATGCGGGTATTTTGATGTTCTAGGAAAATAACAATTTAATTCATATTAATTTGCGCTAAAGTAATGGAAACAAAGGGCAAGTATGGCATATTTTCGTAATAAGAAAGAAGTATTCTTAAGTATTTCCTGATGTTCTAGAAAAATTTAAATTTCAATCGTATTTACTTACACCAATTTGCGCTTAAGTAATGGAAAGAAAGGGCAAGTAATCAGAAAAAGGAAGTATTTTTTAATATTCAATGACATACCATTTAAAAAAAAAATGAAGTTTGGTCGATAATTTTGACCTTTGACAATTTATAAAATTGTTAACTGGACAGTATATAACTTAATGAAATACACTACAATTCCTTTTTCTATTCGAGCATTTTCCCCAAAAAGTAAATATTATAGAGCCTTTTTGAAGTGGGACAAATTTAAATGAAAGCGCACTTTACCTAATTTCTCATCAATTGGAGCTACAAAAAAATCAATTACTTTCTGATCATCACGGCAATGAAGACGTTACACCTCACGTTGGCTGAATCTTGATTTCATATTAGGCCAATATCAGATAATTTTATTGTAAAGGTAAAAATATTACTGATACAATATATGAGTGAAAATTCGTTTCTTATCGGGGCAAATCAATGTATTTGTCCTTTTACGCTGGTATAGATGTGAATTGAAGTTTCTTCCATTTTTAGACTGTGGAAGGCACATAAAAAATTCATATTTACCTAAATAATGTGGAAACCCCAAGTATTTTGGAAATTTTATATTACCGTTTTGGTAAACCTCCAGTTACGTAATACTTTTTCCATTTAACCGAAACGGTATCTATTTCCGTTTCTGATATCCTTATGGTGGACGTCCTTATCTTGGACTCGCTGTATATCTGTACCGTATGTCTGATAAACAGAGGCTGATATTGATGCATCTTCATGCTGGTAACCGCATTCGTCTCAGTGCTGATAACGCTCATGTGCGCCGCGTTCAATAAGTATATCTTTCGAACCTTTTATTATTATTTTCTGTTTCATATACGGAGTCGATGGATGCAGGATAGTCGAATTAGTTATTTGAAATTTTGATTTTGTGGGAAAAATTTCATACCTAGTACTTTCGACCAATTAAAAGCCTATATTTTGTATCGTTACCATAGCAACTAAAAAAAAATCCGGAAATTTTTCTCCTTCTTGGGGTAAGGTACAGGAAAATACACTGGAAATTTTATACCTGTTGTTCAAGCCAATCAGATGCCTTGATTTTGACAGGTTGCTATGACGACAACCTGAATTTTCAATTTCATAGAGGTCTGCAGTCACAACACTTACCTACAACAATAATATATACATATTAGTATGTTTTCAAGATGGTATGCTACAGCAATGAATATGTATACACTTACCATTAAACTAAAATTCATTTCCTTTTGGATCTGAATCCCAAAATCTCTTTGATAATGTTGAACACGTATGTAAACTTGAAATTCTGGGAAAGATCACCTGCAGTTCCATGGTTGTAACAATTTTCTTCCGCAAACTTCTTTTTTCAAGTCGTCGTACTTTACCCGGTACACCTCTTTTGGCTAAAAACACATTCCATCAAAATCCTTTTTCTTTTTGCACCCATACTTTTGATTTTTTCGTATGCGTTCTGCTGTCTAGTAGCTTGAATTCCCATATTATGTTATTTTACCACATCTATAACAAGACTTTCCTTCTTGACACTGCAGTTTGCTGCCCTTTTCTTAGACATTGTGAATCCTGAAGAACAAAGTGTTGAGCAGAAAAGTCTAAATCACACTTTAATTATATGATTGTCTCACTGTTGACTGTCACTTTATTTTCTTGAAATACGTATGCTGAACTTGTTCTAACCGTATAAAAATGTTGATTTCTAGAGCTTTAGGGCGGCCGCATATTTCCTGCTTTTGAATCCGATTGTCTGAAAAGATTGTCGGATCAGGGCATCTGAAGCTCAAATACCTATAAGTTTATGCGTTCATATCGCACACCTAAGATCAGATATCGGATCGGACGTCCGACTCGGATGCAAGAGCAGTGCGTCCTACCAATCGGACCTATTAAAAATCTGATCCGACTACCGGAAGGCAAGCCGTGCATTGTTTCTGCATAGTATACCGCAAACATACGATTATTTTTGTCAGTTTCATACTTAGTTTCATCAGTTTTAACTAATGAATGTAGCAAAAAGACTTAAGATGCAATGTGTGAAACTGAATTTGTTGAATTCTATTTGTAATCAACAAATGTATTAAATAGCATCGCTTTATTTATTGGTTTTCGTTGTGAGAGTTCAAAAGCCATAATTGTCAATAACTCATCATCGTTCATTTTCTATGCGGTGTGTGAGAATATATCTGCTGTATTATATTTGTACAACAACATTCAAATAAAATCGGAAATATTTTGTCGACAGTGTGCGATAGTGGTCCTATTTGAAATCGTTTCAGACAATCGTGTCCGACTGTAGTAAATGTGGGCGGCCTTTGAACTCTATCTGAACGTGATTTGTACAAAGAACCCAAAGCTTAAGCTTTGATTCAGTTGAACTTCATTTTAGTTAAGTTTCGGCTGAACTCCTGTTTGTACATTGCATCATTTTTGATATTGAACCATCGACATAGGATTACACCGCATCGCTTTTACAATTTATTTACGATGACCTATATCAATCTGCAAATAGGGTTTCATATATATTGATGGTTGCTTTCGCCAAAAATTACGTGATTTTCACCATTTTTGTGTCGACACCAGCAATCTTCTGTGCTGCCGATTTAAACCATATTCAACCAGGACATAAGGTTGGATTATTTATGTTTGTGATTAACCACTTGCTATCAGCTAACTTTGTTGAACAGCCTTGTAATGACTTAAAAACATGGGATTGGAATCTTCGGTTGTTATAGTGAGAATTTCAAATAAAATTTAGTTTTTTCAAAGATATTAGTCCGTTTTGTTGTAAAACTTCACTATTTGACAGACTGAATTTCGCTTATTGAAAATAAAAAGTTTGTTTTTCTTTCAATCAAAACGCCTCACACGCCCTTATTCACTTGGTTTCAGCACTTTTTAGAGAAAAAAACTATTATTTTTGAAAAAAAGTCACCCTTTTTCGAAACGTTAACAAATGATAGGATCTCCATTGTTGAACATTGAATGTCAGGTATTTTTTGTTTACGTAAAGTTGGCAAAGAGATTGGGATTGTTCGGGTTTTGTCAGTAGGTTTTAGGTAAATGTAAAGGACCACGCACAAACCTTATGGGAAATGGCTTTCGGTGAATTCTTCTGATTTTTTGGTATGATAAACTTTTCAATGTCCTGATCAAAAGTCTTCATGGGCACAACGAAAACTAATGGACAGTTTTTGAGAAAATAAATTGCTCAAAGTCGGTAAAATGGGGAATTTGGTATAGTAAAACGGGAGAAATAGACCGTGTTACTTTGCAACTTCATACCTGTTGGAAATTGTAGCATGCGCTTTGGCAATTCTTTTATGGGTCTTGTGTCTTCACAGCACCATTTGTTAGTAATTGCAGACTATACAGGGTGATGCATAAAGCCATATTCCGAGGAAAGATAAAATAATGTTTATAACATTACGAAAACAACAGATTATGAGAAAATTAGTCAATGGATATGGATATGGTTCTGTAGAAGATGACTCAATTGATATATAGGGGGTAATTTATTGATGAATGTCCTTGTTCAAACTACTTTTCACCGTCCTGATCGAATGTCTCGATAGGCACAACGGAAAATAATGGACAGTCTTCGAGAAAAAACGGCTCAAAGTCAGCAAAATAGCGTTTGAGGAAATGAAACCTAGAACCTGTTAAAAATAAGCAATGTTTCATTATTCTCATTCTTTCAATCATCCTATCATTCCTTTACGTATTAATGTATTTGACATAATCCTACTTTAATTTTTATTCATCATATACTTGAACCAATTATTCCATAATCGCATTCCTATATGGTCACAGTTTTATCTACTTCATCCGCTACTGAACTAATATTTCAACCGGTATCATGTTTTTTTGATCAAGTTACCAGTTGTCTGTGGGTTGTCATGATGACATATCATTAGTAATGTCTATCTCATGTAACGTATACATGTTACATGAAAGATGTTTCTAAAGTTTTAATCGTTTGCCTGTTTATCTGATATTTCATACCTCTCTGATGGTTTTTATACAAAATCAAAGACATTGTTTCATATGCAATAATTTTTTCCACATACAACGAATGGCCAAATTAGATGGGGTGAACAATGAAGAAAAACGGGAGATTGCTATTCAGCAAAGGGAATAATCATTACTACCATATATTCCCATTGACAACTTTACAAGACTGTGCCTCAATTGTAATAGGGCAGTAATGAAAGAGATAACTGCTTTGCAAGACGACTGGACCACAGTTTATAGCTAAAAGAATCAGTTCGCTCACTCGCCGCCATCTTGTGTACAAGATAGAATAAGCGCAGGGGAAACAAATTCGGGTTGCGCAATAGATTTGCACACAAACTTACATAGTTGTCAAGTGTTACTAAAAGTATTCAGTTTCCAGAAGTATATAAATTTCGCGTGTTTTATTTTTTCATTGAAACGATTTCTGGGCTCCTATAGGAAACTGCAAACATGTTTGGGTACTACTTTATTCATGAAATACCACCATTTTTCCAGTAAATTTTCAGAAAATGAGAGCAACATATGCAGCTCAAGTGCAGAAACAAATGCTTGTTTATCTTTCAAAAAATTCCCATTAGCAGACTTCAAGACAGTTGAATTCATAGAAAAAATTGATAATTTCTTTGATCTATTCAATTCATCAAAAGTCCGCAAGGCATAATCATTCAATAGGACTTTCATGGGGAAACAAAATTCATACAAGAAGAATGAATCAGGCCTGTTTAGAATTTTTTTTTGGTAAAATCAGGCAGTAAAGTGGAAATTGCGGAAATTCTGCACCCATACAATTTTAAAGAACATTTAAAAAAATGTTTGCAATTAGCTATTTGGATAATTCCGAAGGAACAAACTGCCTTGATTTTGATTTAACAATCACGTCAATTCAATGCTCTCAAAATAGAAGTAAATGACTACATCAACCTCAATATAACATAAAGAATGATTTCGTTTCGTTTAAAAAAAAAACAAGCGAAAAACATATTCGAATCGAAGTATGGCATGAACAAGCTGACTCAAACAATTTACAGTTTTCCAAATGCCAATAATGATTCATTTGGCAACTTGAAAATGCTTGATACTATTTTTTTTTGTAATATATACATGCCCTTGAAAACTGTTCTTGTGAACTTTTTGAAAATTTGGCCACAAAAGAAGGTATTGGACAGAATATTAAAAATTGTCCTTCAAAAATTGATTTCTGTAAGCCTTGTCAAAACAATCATTAACTGACTATTTTAAAACATAATTAGTTTATCTACATTCAGTTATTTTTAATGTTTACGAATATTGCATTTACCCCAATATTTACGAACTGCTTCTTTATCTTTCTGGATCCGTAAAAGTACCATTTGGATTACCACATTCAATAGGACTCTATAGTTTTTATTCAAGATCAAGTTCCTGACATTGAAAAAATGTAGATATCTTCTTCAGTGTTTCGAAGAAGTTGAAATAATTGTGAATGGAAAATTGAAATACTTTCTCCTATAAAAACTTGGTTGCCCTTTAAAGTTTTTGTCACAAAATTTGGTATCTTCCTCAAAACTTCAAAACATCCACAGTTTAGGAACCTATTTTTAGTTCCAGCAGTGTATCCATGTTGTATGAATTGTAAGCGCCTGTATGCGCTATGTATAAGGTTGCAGGTTGCGCAGTGCACAAACGTGCACAAAAAGATCAAAGTGCCGACGCCAAGTTAGCGAACTGATTCTTTTATCTATAAACTGTGACTGGACGTTTCTGATGCTGAATGTTTTGAAACAAACTCAGAGCGAATCGTGCGTATTATGTAATGCTAGACTCAAACTGAATCGGTTAACAATAAGTGCCGAGTCAATGTTTTTGTTTTGCAAAACATTTTTATCAGAGATAATGGTAGGTCTTGCATACATCACTTGGATGAAGACGGTTTTTTCTTGAGACAAATTCTTCCTGGGATGCAGTTCAATTTTCGATCATGTAGAATGAAAAAAAAGGAATTTGGTGGCTTTCTTGCAAGAACACGCCACAGCGGGATTACCCGGATGAAGAGAGTTTCACAGATGAATAATTTATATCAATGATTCCGATGAATAAGGATCAGTTACGCAATATCTATACCTACCGCGATTCTGTACCAGTGGAAGGTGGAGACAGATATATTTATAAAAAAAGATCTCCTGGCTTTTTTGTGAAAAGTTATTTTCAAATATTCTTTACGGCAATGCACAAGTATGGCAATTTCAAATGTGAGAAGATCACTTGCACAAAGATTCGTCCCAGAAAATATTGGTTTCGGTTCAATCACTCGGGAACAATACATTCAACGCCATGTAAATGAGTTCAAAAATATATTATATAATCCAAGTCCTGAATAACGTAAAGCCATCGCGTACATAGATGGGACGTATTGTGAAGTGGAGAAAAGCAAGAATTTCAAAGTTCTCCGTCAGTCTTACTGTAGACACAAAAATTACCATTTATTGAAGGCAACATTAATTGTTGCTCCCCAAGGTTCTATTTTGTCAATTCAAGGACCTTACTTCTCTGACCCCAGAAACAACGACACGTCAACTTTGTGAAATTATTTTCAGCGAGATAACAATAAATTTTAACAATATTAATGGTATAAGAAACTGCTTTGTTGAGAAAGACATTTTTGTTGTCGATCGTAGTTGTAGAGACGCCAGCCCTCTTCTGCAAGAATTAGGTATTGTATATGAAATGCCCTACAGTGGACAGCATGAACAACAACCTACTACTGAAAAGGCTAATGCCTCTCGCCTCGTGACCAAAACCCGGTGGATAATTGAAGCGCGCAATGGACACATGAAATCAATCTTTAAATTTATTTCGACCACAATATCAACCCATCATGTTCATCATTTAAGGGACATTCTTTTTATTGATGGAGCAATTATTAACAAATACCACCCAGTGATTGAAATGAAAGGAGCAGATGCAGAATTAGCCCAACTGATCCCAACTGGCTCCATCTTATATACAAGATTAAAATCAGAGGGAAGCTCCAAATCAGCTTCATTTCGATGCCTCACTTCGATATCCCGGATAATTGTGTTCCAGAGTTTTTCCGTCATCGCAACGACATAAAATATAAAATGTGGATACGGTACACAAATGAAAATGATAACCGTATAACAGGTTATTATTGTACTTGTAAGGCAGGTGTCAGAACACTGGGAACATGTGCTCATATATGAAGTGTTCTTTGGTTCATTGGTTACGCCAGGCATGAACCAAATGTCAACTATCCATTAACAAACTTGTTGGTCTACATTATCGATGCGGGAAATCGAAATGAAAACGGGGAGGGACCTCATGTCATTGACTGAATGCGCTTCAGTTCGTGCAACAAAGTCTTTCATGGTATTTTGTTGATTAATTGTTGTTTCAATGTATATTATTTGTTGTATTAAAATTCTATAATATGTTATTCTTCAATTAATCTTGCGACACATTTTTTCGTATATATTTTGTATTACAATTGACTTTCATTATTGTCCCCTGTCTTACCCCCTATATATCAATTGAGTCATCTTCTATATAATTTAGCAGAAAAGTTTAGTTGTTACTTATTTATTTATTGAATTTATAGCAATTGTTGTTGAAAAATACTTGGGGAAAAAATTTTTTTTTGTTTTAATGCTTAAAAATCTTATCAACTATTAAAAATATGACTACTTCATTCAAGTATCTTATCAATTATTGTTCATTACTCAACATTTTTACAACAATTGCTATAAATTCAATAAATAAATAAGTAACAACTAAACTTTTCTGCTAAATTTGTTTTTCATGTATTGGAGAATAAATAAGTCTTAAGTATTTTCATCGTATCTCCATTAGTTTGTAAATTATAATAATTTTAAGGATGAAGACCAGGTAAGAATGACGAAGTTAGAAAGAACTTATATTTAAAAATTGAATAAAAAATAATAAAAAAAATTTTAAAAAAGAAAAAAATCATGTCTGTTTTTGTGACAGAAATTAGAATAGAAAAAAAAAATATAAGGTAAAAATTTATTTGTTTATAACAAATTGTTTATTGCATAAACAATGAAAAATTAAATAAAATGGAATTTTTTTTTTTTTATATCAGAAAGAAAGACAAATAATGATTTAAAAAAAAAAATGGTTCCTTAATATTAATTAGAAGCGGGAGAAAATAATTGTTAATTAACAAATGCGTTTTCAAGCAATAAAAAAATTTTTTTAAGGAACAATTTTTCTTTTAAAAATCATTATTTGTATCAAAGATTGAAATTCCATAAAAAAAATTTCAATTATCTTATAAACAACGCATTTGTTTATAACAATTTTTTAAACAATTAGAGATAAAAATTTAAAAAAATTATTTCTATGTAGTTCCTGATAACATAAAAATGGATTATTGATAATATTTAAAAAAAAAATTTTTTTCAATGATTAATTTAAGTATTTAATTTTGCAACAACGAAAATTGTTAATAAAAAACTGAAAAATAAAAACTTTTTAATTTTTCCAACGGGGTTCTATTCTGAAGCCTTTCAAGAATTGCTCCAAAAGAGGAAAAAAATCTTAAATTTATAGTTTAAGAATTATCACACTTGCAATGTTCATGTTCAAGCAGAAAAAAATTATTAATTAACTATTGATTAACTAATTGAAAAATTGTGATAAAAATTTTTTTCAAGCGGATTATTGTTCATTAATCTATTCAGTTAGTGCCTGAATTTTTCCAATTTTTTATTTTCATATTTAGTATTTTAAAATAATTTTTATTGTTAAAGTGTCCAAAGTGGGTGTGGCTTGCCCGAGCCAGAGTACCCGTTTTCGGCCGTATTTTCATCCCTCTGGGAAAATTATAAATATTGATGCTACAAATCCGGGAATTGAGCTTTTTTTTAGGAAATTTCCTCCTCTTTTTGAATCTTTTTTTTAGATTTAAAAAATTTTAATTAGTTTTTGAGATATTTCCAAAATACTAAAGCCATCTTTTTTTTTAGTTAATTGTTAATAACTTTTACAATTTTTTCATGCGGAACTTCATTTTTTTCAAAAATCATCTGGATGTCATTCCGAATCGAATGACACCTCAATCATAATTTTCGGAGACTGCTGAAAAAAGTTGGTCTAAATGGCACTTGTTGACTAGACTATATACCAAATTCCCCATATTGCCGACTTTGAATAATTTTTTTCTCAAAAACTGTCCATTATTTTTCGTTATGCCCATGGAGACTTTTAATCAGGACATTGAAATGTTCATCATACAAAAAAATCAGAAGAATTCACCGAAAGTCATTTCCCATAAGGTTTGTGCATGGTCCTTTAACGGCAAGTTGTATCCCCTTCAGTTACGTTAAGAAATTAGGTGTATGACCGAAAAAGTAGGCAGCCAGAGGAAAGAGACACTCAAAAATTAACCTAAAATCATAAAACAAGGAAGCAGTTAATAATGGATATCACGTAGATTCAATAGATGATATTTTGGCAAAGAAACTACATAAGAATGCTATACAGGAAGTGTACTCCACTTCTGAGAACGTTTACAATAATCACAGAACTCTAACCTATTCAGGACCTATTACAGAAAAATTAGCTTCATTTTTGCATAAACAATATCAAAAGTACCCTTCAGAACAGATAACACGTGAGAAAAGTTTATAAAAAATAATAAAGATAAGACACAAAAAAAGCAAAATAATCAGGAGTTTATAAACAGAATTGTGGTTCTTGCCCCAAAGTTTATATTGGCCAAACAGGTAGACCGTTCAAGAATCGCGTACGCGAACATCGTATGAGTTATGTAAAAAAATTAAACAAATCAACATATGCTAACCAAATTCCAGAAAAAGAACATATCTGTAATGAACATTTTTAAATCGTCATGTGGAAAATAAAGGAACGAAATTCAATTGATTAGAATTCTCAGAAATTATATTTTTATTATAACTAATGTAATTGTAACGATCTAGGAACTGAATAAATGTTATTATTGTATATAAGTAACACTCAGGAAGCTCTTAAGTGACATAATACATGAATTACTAGATGGAGGAAACTACAACTGGTTTCTGCTTTCACACAAATATTGAGTAAGTAATACTAGAGTTTACAATGATTTCTAGATATAAATAGAAAGAATATATAATCTAGTGGGTGTATAATGGGATTCACAAATTGTTCATTTCCATTCACAGGTAGGTATATGTAATTAGAATAATTATTTGAATGAAAACAAGTTCGCATAAGCTACCAGACAGAGGACTTATACAGGTCAGGCAAGATCCCAACCTTGGTAGAAAAAATTCACAAATTCAGCAGCGGAGAGTTACATGAATCTAATTGGTCATAAATGGTTTCAGAATTTGTTTTTTTATTTGGTTTGATTATCCCCAAAGGTTCCAAAAAGTTTTATCTATTCTCTTTTGTCACATACATTTGGAGGATTTTCGTATTTCTTTTATTCATTGTGTTAGACGTCAAACGAATGTGGATATGATATGAATGTGGGATGTTTCTTATTGTTATTTGTACTGTTGATCAATTAAGTGTCCGTTTGAAAAATTATATTTCAAAATTGCGGACAACTTTATTCAATTCAATGACATTCATCAAACTTGACAACCCGTCATCCCACATCGCTATATCGGTTGAACGTAAAATGTCTAAAAACCCTGGTATGTCGACTGATGAGATTTTGTTTAGATTTTTTGAAGACATAACAAATTAAATCGTGGTCTATTTCTGTAATCGGATCCAGAGATGGCGCCTCGTTCTCATGTCAGGATTCCAGACACATAGTGATTGTAATTGTTGTTGATCGAATTTGACAGATTGTCAATAAACTTTTCAGATATCATTCTTTAGTAATATAGTATCCACACTCGATGTGGAAGACCAAATTGTATTATTTTTCTAAAATAATCTAATTACCGTTTAAATGTCAAAACAGTTGTGGCACAATCAAAAATTTCGAAGTGCAATATTACTGACTATTAATGATGTGCGTTTCTTTATTTTCCTGTATTTCATATTAATTTCCTAAATAATTTGACCATAATCCGTTTTTGTGCGGACAAAATCCACAAAGATGAACACAATAATTCATTTATACCTAGTACCGAAAGTGCGTACCTAACACACTTAGAATCTGTAACATATACTTTGGAACCGATTTGAAACTTAAATTTTATTTCTAAACTTGCCATGCTCTAATAAACAATATATTATGGCAAATCGATTCAATCAACGGGGTGCGTGTTGTTATACCATACTGTTTATTTATATCTTCCATAAGTTCAACATGTGAAAGTCCATGATGAAGTAAAAAAAATCACCACTCTTACTGAAATCTAATAATTTTGTATATATCATCAAGCTTGTTTAGGTTGTCTCATTTCACCATTCGTTTTCGTAAAATCTTTTCAATGTGGTTAAATCATCCAAAAAGTATTAATTTTTTGTCGAGAAAAAATTGCACAAAAAAAAACATCTTCACTATTACATGACATTAACGGTTTTTAAAATAGCGAAAGAACATTGTAGAGCTTGTGGATTTTCTGATGGGCTATGACGTTGAATATATCTCTCAGTCACACTCATTGCCGATACGTAAATGTGTCCTCTGCTACGGTATGAGTCATAGCCCACAAGCTCTAACACACAACTCATCACACATAGGTATCACTTCTGAAAAGAAACTAAACTCAAAATAAGCAACAAAATTATTACTTGAAGAGCTTTTTAAAGCAGTTAGAGCTGATTTACAGTTTGCAATTTTTATTGTATTCAATAAATTGCACGAGTTTTCTACCAATGGATAAGGCTACTCAGCTGTCAAATAGCGTCTCATTGGTTGCAAACTCCTGCAGTTAAGGCTTGTTCATACCCTCGCGAATTTAGAAATTTTTCTGCGAATAAAATGACTCCCAGTCATGTCGGACCAATCGTTGATGCAGAACCATGTCGGCGGCCATTTTATTCGCCGAAAAATTGCGAAGAATATGAACGAGACTTTAATTGCGAATTGTGAAGCGACTTTACTTGCGCATGTGCATGTTGGGCAGATGTGAGGCTCAAGATTGACAGGTTCTAATGGTGAATTTCCATGCAGCTGAATTTCAATACTTTTATGTGAAATGTGTGATTATTATTTATTCCAGTGAATTGCATTTCACCAAAATAAAAATTATATAATAAGTCGAAAATGTAACGAATGAAACTGCTTGTGGACAGCTAGTGATTTAGTGAATTTGAATGATTATGTTGTTTTATTCATTTTATGCCTGGTGCGCAATACTTGAAACTTCTGTTCACGAAAAAGTACCCTAACAAGAAAACCGACGGTGGCGGTTCACGCAAGTATCGCAGGATATTTGGAAAGTAGACCACGATTTCATTTGTTTTCTCATAATCAAGTTAGCAAATGTCCAGCATTTTATTCTACAGTTTACAGGTATAAGTCGGCACACCAGGGAATTTAGGCAGCTTAAAGCCGTAGACACAATGGAAGTTTTATGTAATAAGTTTTAAGTTCTGGGATTTTCGATATCTATTTTACAAATAAAACAAGATGCAAAACAGAATTGAAAAATTAAGCTTGAATTTTATTAACAAGATTTTTTATGAGGCGTAATCAAAATAATAATGGCAATGATGGTTTCGCGTTAAAAAATATCCAAAATTATGAAAATTAAAACTAATTTTAGTTTTAGTTTTTTCGTGAAAAATAAAAAAAATTTAAACAGCGCCGTTTAAGATAATTTTTCGTGAAAAATAAAATCTTGTATGCACCACGAGCGTTACTAGATCCTAACGCCAATCGGGCAACATTCATCCCTCGCGCCAAAGGCCCTCGAGTGAATGTTACGCACTTGGTACATAAATAGCCATTGAATCACTCAATGAACTGAGTACAAAATCGTTTATCTCCGTCATTGGCTCTCAGAATATTCTCTAAATAATTTAGAAGTAGTATTTCATAACGTGTGTTGAATTCGAATTTAAAATCTCTCTTGTTTACAGATTTAGCCCCGAATCCAGATTTTCCAGAAACAGGCGTAAGAAATCCATCATTTTGTGAAGCAACATTCACGATAACTACCACTCCCAATATTTGTAGGGGTCAGGTGATATTCCAGGATGACTTTTCAGCGAACACTCTCAGAAGTTCATTTTGGACGCCCGAACAGAGATATGCTGATGCACCGGTAAGGAAAAAATTGTTTTATTTTAAATTAGGGGTTTGCACGAGTGAAAAAATGAAGAAAGAGCATATAGGAAATTATGTTTTCTAAGGTTTTGTGAGGGTTGTATACCTCGGGAAAATCATGCATAGGTAATACATTTAAAATACCGTGTGATCCGGTGAAATGAAAATATGTAATCAGTTTAGAATTATAACTCTAATTGTGTTCTACCATTTTATAAAGAGTTATAAGATAGTAAGAGAATCATATGGGATAGCGATTGGATTCGATGGGGGAAGACCTGGTCTCCTAGTCAGGTCGTAGATCATTGTTTGAGGAACAATATCCGTTAGTCAAAACTTGATGCAATGAAAGTAATACTGATAGGTGGCGATTAAATGTTAGATCCGATACCGATTATAAATAACACTGGAAAAGGAAAATGAAATATCTATTCGGAATCTTTTCTTTGGACTGGTGCAAAAAACGAGATAGCTTATAGATTATAGAGAATCGAGATTATTCAGTTTGTGAAATATAATGGAATTGCAAAGGAAACTCCACGAAATATTTTGTATTGAGTAGAAACGTTCTACATTTTTTTGTGGTTACTTTTAATTTTCAACTAAAAACGCCAGATGGTACTTACGTTTTGCTCCAATACTGATTCCACAGATATTGATTAACTAACTTTCTCATTTATCTTCAATATGAATGAATAGAAACAGAAGAATGCCCTGTTGGAATTTTCTGCGACATGAACAGGGAGTTCGATCGTAACAACCAGAGAGTTATATCATCAGTATTCGTATGGTGTAAGAGGAGTAGCATATAGCTGGATCAAATTATTTTAGGAAAGCAGATAACAGTATATGATCATAACTCATGACAATGAAAATACAACTGCTAGACAATACTCTAATCATGCGGAAATTTCCATCAGGGATCGGTGTTGGGTCCAGTACTGTTTTTGTTGTACATCAATGAAATGGACAAATTCATGAGAGATACTTCCTTGACAATGTACGTGGATGCACCTCACTGAACGTGTCTTGGAAGTCAGAAGGAGTTTTTGCTGACAAATGTAAAAATACGCTACAGAATGTTATGAGTTGGTGTGGAATAAAATATTTATATCTCAACGCCTTTAAGACCCAATTGATAAGATTCTACTATCGCCAAAAACAATGTTCTGGTGTCAGTATACATAACCAAATACTCAAACATTCAGAAGATAAGAAATGTTTAGGCATCACTCTGGATGCCTGCCTGTATTGAAAAAAACACTGAGAACTCCTAGTTACAAAAGTAAATTATTTTGTGTTATCAATCAGGAAATAAAGAAATTTTCTTACATATCGACAACTACTTTTCTCATATCACTGCCATGTTGCATCCAGACTAAAATATGGCATATGCTTGCGGGGTAACTTGACATTGGCATCAATAGTATTTACAGTACAGAAACGCATTTTGCGAATAGTAGCTGGAGTTAAAAGCACTTTTTCTTGTATCGGTTAATTCAGGCATTTCAGGGTTGTCCCTCTTGTTTGACTCCATATTTTTGAACTGTCTGTTTATATCTTCAAGAGTAAGGATACATTTCTCTTGAATTCAAATATTCATAATGTGAACCCGACACAAAAGCTCAATTATCATATTCCGTACTGCTATCTGTGATGGGACAAATAATCTGCTGAAGCATAAAAATAGAGGGTTGAAATGATTCAAGGATGTTTTTATAGTTTAGAAGAATTTGTTTAATGCGTGACGCCTGTAAATCTATTTACTTAAGTGTCTTTTTAAATCTATTTTGTCAGACATATCTATATTTATACTGGCTTTGCCTCAAAGTACTAATTCAGTGTGCATTCGTTTTAACTTCGAGAGACCTCGCTAATCCGTCCTGATGTGTGGGAAACTACGAAACAGCTGTTTGCAGAATTTTATCGAAAACGCTGTATTCACTTTATCTTAACTTACATACATTTTATTTATACATTTTTATAAACGTGTTTTTGTACGTTTACTTGTGATTGTCTGATTTGACGATTCCTATACATTTATATATGTCCAATGGAAAATCTTATATCTGGAGGATTTTTTTTTCATATATAATGAAAAGGTTATAACCGATTTTTCAAATACGTATTGGTTCATTTCTTTCGTAGAATCATCAGGCGATTTTTTTTTGTAGGATTACGAGTTTGTGATGTACATGGATCGACCAGAAACCCTACAAGTGAAGGATGGAAAAGTAATAATAAAACCTCTACTGAGCGAGGAAATTTTCGGAAACAATTTCCTCACTTCCAAGCAGGGTTACAACTTTGGCAAAAAGTAAGGGTGAACTTTTGAAAGCGTCTTCTTCTGGTATAGCTTTTTAACGGTGCTTCGCTGCTTTCTTTAGTTGACTTATTTCTTCCGATGTCAGAGTTCATGCTTTTTCAGCAAAATTTCCTTCAGTTTTTATTTTTAAAACAGCTCATAATTTTGCGTCCGCCTGTGTTCGTTTCTGAAAGTGTATACAGGATGTCAATTTGAAAACATTCCATCCTTGCTATTACCTTTCAGTAAATATTATGAAAAATCGGAAAAATTCATTTTTCTTTGAGTTTGGGTTTGAAAGCAGCTCTTATGAATGTGTTATGTTGGCTTTGTATTGATTTCTTACTCACGATAAGAGATATTATTATTATTAACCCACGCGTTGCTGAAGTGAGCAGTTGGCAGTTGAAATCCGCGCATTCCGCGATAGACAGTCATGGAAGACAATTGTTCGAATAGACTCAAACTGTTAGTTTATTACAGATAGACTTCATTTCATATGTATCTTATACAACGAATGTAGTTAGATCAATTTAGTCAAGTCAAGGTACAGTCCATTCAGTCATTTGAAAATACAAGAAGTGAATACCTACAATAAATTCTAGTAGATATGTCAATACCATGATTGATATTAATAGTCGATTTTAGCATTGAATATATTTATTGATCACATTATAGAAGCTTTTCTTCATTTAGATAGTTCTTCAAAATATGACATAATTACATTTTTAGAAAATGTTTTAGTTATTTTTTCTTCCAATCCATGAACTATTTGTATGTAGTTTCATATTTTTCTCTTGAATTTAAAGGGAGTACGTTCAATGACCATGAACTAATTTTTGTTCTCTTAGTTCTGGCGAAGTATTTTCAGTTTTACATCTATCAATATCCATTCTAGTTCAATCTTATTCTCCAAAGTGATGAATAAGAAATATTTCACAAACAAGATGCATAGAAACCCTGTTGTGATCTCTTATACCTGTGATACCGACATACAAAAGTGTTGATGTACGGCCTACTTGATTCATGTTATTTTTATTGCATTGGTACCGTTTCACTTCTTTAGCACAGATGGCGGAAAAATTACAGATTAATGTTGTCATTGACTATTGACGGTTGGACAAGCGACAAGTGTCATGTCAACATTCAAAAACAATCAAATGACAAATCAAGGCACCGTGGAATGTTGGAAACTCGGCTATTTTCGACTTCTGCGCCATCCATCGAAGAATGAAGTCAACGGTATCAATGCAATTACAGTATCAACAACTTTGGTAGAAACAAAATCGAATCTGAGATCGCAACAGGGTTTCTATGCATCTTGTTCACAAACAACGTTTGTCGGTTGCCTAGCAACGTGTGGTGTATGTGTGTGGGTATTCGAAACAGCAGTGTATGATTTTTGTTCAGAATATTATGAAACTCTACAGAAAAGGATGTCCATTTTTGTGAGAAATGTGTTTTCAAACGTAAACCAATGCAGAAAAGTGTTTTCATAACTATGGTTGCATAAAAAGGGGTATTTTGATACAGTTAAAATTATTCAATTTTCTTTTAAAAAAACAAACTACAAATATTGATAATTCTACAGCTGCACCAGCATCGCTGAATCGCCGCTATGCAGCAGAAGATATGATGGCTTTTATCTGCCACCTGTTGTATCTGCTCAACTGACAACAAAAAACAAATTCGCGTTCAAGTATGGACATATTGAAATTCGTGCTAAACTTCCCAAAGGAGACTGGATATATCCGGGTGAGTAATTCAAAGTTAATTCAATTTTTATGGCGTTGGGTGTCAGTAGCGTCAACTTAGCGGTTTTTTGACCTTTTCTTCGAAAGGCTGATAAATACACAGCAATAAATCGAAATTGCACGAAGTGAGACTTTTGCCTGAAAGTAAAACGGTTTTGACACATATAATTTCAGATCTCCCGAGAACATAAATATACTGCAATCAAGTTGCTCGCAAATATCAGAACAACAATGGCCCCAAGTTGAAACCTTGAGGGGCTCCACTGGTTGCCATACAGTTTTGTGAACAAAATCTGTTATAACAGAAATCCTGTATTCTGGTATCCATGTGTGATTTCAAATTCAAAAAGAAATTGTAATTGTGTAATTTTCTTTACAAGCATTTTATGATTTATTTTGGAAAATGCCTTGGAGTAATCAGTATACCGGGTGGCTACGGAAGTATTGCCTACGGAATATCTCAGTTATTGTATGAAGTAAGTTTGTGAAATTTGGAGCGTCGATATAATGACATAAGAGCTAGAATTTGAGCATATTGACATGTCGAAGTTAACTTCCGGTCTGACCGGAAGTAACATCAACTTTCTTATTTTAAATGGAAACCCTCCTTTTTTTTCTTTTCGCTTTATTCAGCATTCAATTCCCTTTCTAATGACATATCACAAGTTGGTATCTAACCAGAAACTAGATCAGAAAAAAATTATTATTGAAATTCACCGAGTAGGCCGTGGAAGCAAAATGAAAGCCAAAAATTGAAAAGTTGGCTATGGAAACCATACGTCACTTGATAACAGTTGCTACTACTGTGATATTTTATTTTCATTCGTCGGCGTTATAAAAAGCCGCCAAAAAAAATATTGGAAAAATTGGGAAAAAAACAATACTCTGTAGGTCCATAACTTAAATAGGAACATACAACTTTTTCTTGCCTGTACTATTCAGCATTACCATTCCTTTCTAATGATATAATAGAAAGTAATTTTTTTAAATGAAATACCAAAAAATCCAATTATTATTATTCAAATAACAAAACAACAGATTTATCGAAAAAAAATATTCAAATTGATTGGATTAAAGATAAAATAAATTCAAAACAAATGTTCGAAATGCATTCCCTCAGCGTCAATACATTTATTGACTCTGGTGATATTTTCATGTAAAACGTTTCTCAACATTTGGGGCGTGATATCTTGGAAAGCTCTACGAATTTTTACTTCTAGCTCATGTAGAGTTGTAGGCTGTGTGGAATACACCCTATTTTTAATTCATTAAGAACCTACCAGCGGAAATAACTGAGAGAATGTACTTCCAGCAAGATGGCGCCCCTCCGCATAATCCAAGAATAGCGAGAAATTATCTTCAAAATCGCTTTCAAGAGAGACTTACCCAACCCATGGTCCAGTCAGGTGGCCACCAAGGTCACCTGATCTTACTCCGTGCGACTTTTTTCTATGGGGGCATCTTAAAACTAGGGTGTATTCCACACAGCCTACAACTTTACATGAGCTAGAAGTAAAAATTCGTAGAGCTTTCCAAGATATCACGCCCCAAATGTTGAGAAACGTTTTACATGAAAATATCATTTTCATGTAAAACATTTCGAACATTTGTTTTGAATTTATTTTATCTTTAATCCTATCAATTTGATTTTTTTTTTTTTCGATAAATCTGGTTTTTTGTTATTTGAATAATAATAATTGGATTTTTTGGTATTTCATTTCAAAAAATTACTTTCTATCATATCATTAGAAAGGAATGGTTATGCTGAATAGTACAGGCAAGAAAAAGTTGTATGTTCCCATTTAAGTTATGGACCTACAGAGTATTGTTTTTTTCCCAATTTTTCCAATATTTTTTTTGGCGGCTTTTTATAACGTCTACGAATGAAAATAAAATATCACAGTAGTAGCAACTGTTATCAAGTGACGTATGGTTTTCAAAGCCAACTTTTCAATTTTTGGCTTTCATTTTGCTTCCACGGCCTACTCGGTGAATTTCAATAATAATTTTTTTCTGATCTAGTTTCTGGTTAGATACCAACTTGTGATATGTCATTAGAAAGGGAATTGAATGCTGAATAAAGCGAAAAAAAAAAAAAATAGGGTTTCCACTTAAAATAAGAAAGTTGATGTTACTTCCGGTCAGACCGGAAGTTAACTTCGACATGTCAATATGCTCAAATTCTAGCTCTTATGTCATTATATCGACGCTCCAAATTTCACAAACCTACTTCATACAATAACTGAGATATTCCGTAGGCAATACTTCCGTAGCCACCCGGTATATAGCTTCAGTCTATCCTTTCCGGTATAATGGTTCACATGAGTATTGTAATTGTAGATCTTGGATTCATGAATGTTGAAATGTAGAAATGACATGTTTGGTTACCAGACAAATAATGTGATTACACTACTATTATCTCCAAGATCTTTGCAAAGTTATTAAGGATTCAAATTGGTCTATAATTACCAATAAAACCACGGTATTGAGACTTATGCACAGGACACATCTAAAAAGTTTTCTACGTATCAGAAACGCCGTTGTTCTGAGAATTAAATAGAATATTGGACCCAATGGATGAACTAACACTCTCAGATAATCCTTCATGATGAAAGACGGAATTTTGTCGAAACCTAAGGTGAATTATTTGTGATTTTGTCACCAGCAGCTAATTTTTCTCTTTCGGTTATCAGTACACAGATGATATCTACTGCCTATCCTACTTGATAACTGTTTAGGCACTTTCATGACTTGTTTCTTCAATTTCAGAACTGTACTTGAACCCACTCAATGAAATTTACGGACCTAACCTCGAATCAGGCCAAATAAGGGTAGCCTTTGCAGCTGGTAATCTAAAGGAGAACCACATACTACATGGTGGAATAATCCTTGGTTCCACTCCTTCAGCTAGAACATATGGTGATAAAACTACTGAAAGGAGAAACTATTGGTCAGATGATTTCCACACGTTTACTATAAATTGGAAACCAAGTAAGTACCACTTCACAGAAATGTAACGTAAATGCCAATATAAATATAAACCTAAATGATTATAGTTAGAGCCTTCCTGACGGTTGAGTATAGTTTAACTACATCGAGTGTCTGAAGGTAGATCGCCCCTATAGCTTTTTTGTTATTGAATGTAATCAAATCACACTTTCCTTATGGAAATTTTCACCATAGTTTCCAAATATTCATTTATTCGATATCATATCAGAGTTTGCTGAACAAAACTTAATCAAGAATTATTTATAACAACATGTTTACCAAGACTCAAAGAATGTAACGGAGAAAATTGATTCGAGTAAAGATTCAATTGATTATTTATAAAGTATAAATGTAAGCCAATCCTTATTATTATATCCAACAGACATAATTGATATTTTAGAGATATTATCAGATATCAAGAACAAAAACAGATATTGGCTAGAAAATATTCCCGCCAAACTATTCAATATTGTCCAAAATAATATATCAAAGGTACTAGCTCATTGAATTAGGAACTGTTCCTGAATGTCTAAACACACGTATAAATACGGCGGAGATACTGTTGATTCAGGAAATGTTCGGTCTATTTCATTGCTATCAACTTTTTCAAAACTTATAGAAAAATTAGTGAAAACGCGACTAATGTCTTACCTTAGTTACTACTATATTCTTAATCCCAATTAGTTTCCAAGCAAAGCAAGTTACACAAGATGCGATCTTTTTTCTAGAAGGATATAGCAAATCCTATATGAGAAAAACTTGGGAGTAGCCATATTTTACGACTTCTCCAAGGCTTTTCATTGTGTTATTCATAACCTTTCGCTAAGAAAGCTTCGTTGTTATAGAATTAGAGATGTTACTCAAAATTGGTTTCATTCATACCTGGCAAAAAGCATCAAATCAGTATTCAGAAAATGGAATAAAAAACGGGTGTATCTCAAGGCTCTCTTATATACAGTGTGACCCATTTAAGATGGAAGCACCCTTATAAAACTTACATTTTTCAACCGATTGAAATGATTTTTTTTTGTTAGGTAGATATTCAAAAAGTCTATTAGGACACCAAATATCATGAATAAATCTCATTTTCCAGGGCCAACTAATCTTATTTTTCAAGGTCAAAAATCTAAAAAAATTACTAGCGATTTTTTTAGAAAAAATCTGACTACACCACTGGATTCGCGACATTTTCAAATGATTTACATGTAAATTACGTTGGAATGCGTCAATCAATAAAAAAGTTATAAAGGAATGAAATTTGAAAAATATGCCGTTTAATCAACCCACCAATTAATGTTCAGGAATTTTATGAAAATTCTGTATACTCCACTGGATTCAGGATGTCTTGAAATATTACTGATCACAGTTTCATCGAAATCTGTTCGGTAATAAAAAAGTTATAAAGGAATAAAATTTGAAAAATATGTTGTTCAATGGAATTTTAGCAACGTTCTTACTACACCACTGGATTAGGGGCAATATTCAACAAAATATTATTCAAATAAAATTCATGAAACGTTCAATTTCCTTTCATATGTATGTCGAACCATATCAATCAATCAGTTTATCACAACAAACTTTAGTGTCAATAATTTCAAATGAATCTACAAAAAAATAACTGTAAGTACATTTTTCTAATAGCTACAAACTAGCGGAAAACAATCTTTTATTCACAATCAATGTAAAAATAGAAACCAAGAAGATACCGAATTGAAAAATAAATGAGTGCAATTCATATTCTGGTGGCCTCCACCAAACTTCCATCCAATTCAATGCATTTATCATATCGCTTACGAATATTTTTTAAAGTATTCCTCAATTGTTGTGGAGTAATTGCATCGCAAGCTTGCTGAATTCTGGTGCACAGTTCCACTCGATTCCTTGGTCGTGATTTGTAAACCTTTTGTGTAACATAACCCCAAAGGAAAAAATCGAGTGAAGTAAGGTCAGGCGATCTTGGTGGCCATCCAATTAATGTACTCCCCCTTCCTATCCAACGATTAGGGTAATTTTGATTCAGCCAATTCTTCACAATTCCCGCATTATGTATGGAACAACCATCTAACTGAAAATATAAATTTCTTGTTTCTGCAAGGGGAAGTTCATCTATTGCGTCCGAAAATTCATTCCTTAAAAATTGTAGGAAAATTGCGCCATTCATGTTGCCGTCGAAAAAGAATGGTCCAATTATCCTTTCATTCAGTATTCCACACCAAACGTTCACTTTTTCTGAATACTGCCTTTTACAGTTTATCACCCAGTTAGGATTTTCAGTGGCCCAATAGCGAATATTTTGTGATGAAACCACTCCATTTGTTGTGAAACTACCTTCATCACTAAATAAAATTTTCTTTAAAAATTGCCTGTCATTAAGATACTCGCCCTGGGCCCATAAGCAGAATTCCAATCGTTTTTCTTAATCACCTAGTTCCAGAGTATGTAAAAACTTTGGTTTAAATGGCCTCAATTTATTTTTCTTCAGACATCGCCTAATATTCTCCCTAGGTAATTTTAAATCTAAGCTGGCAACCCTCAAACTACTATTTGGATTATTTCTGAAGGAATCTAATATAGTCTGGTTATTTTCGTTCCTTCTTCGTATATTGTTCTTTAAAATATATGTGGTTACTGCTCCAGTCCGATTGAAAACTTGGTTTATTTTATGTACCGTGCTGTTATTTATGGCTGGACGATTTGGGTGTCTTTCATTGAATATTCTAGTTACTTCTCTTTCACTCCGGTAATCATCACCGGAAAGACGTATAATTTCGATTTTTTCTTGAATTGACAATTGAGCCATTATCTGTTTTTATTTTGGAACACAAATTATTCAGTTCACTAATGGTGCGTAACAAAATGACAATTCATGCGCAAATAAATAGACGAGAAACTGTAAGTCACAGCTAACTTGTTTATTTCATTAATGCATTCTGAATAACAGGCAGTTAAAATTGCAACTCTCATTTTTTGCTATTCAACAAAAGGAAAAAATCACAGCTGATGTTACCTACTGGAATGATAATAATTATTATCCATTGCATATTTTTTTCGTTATAATTTCTATTGGGAGTACATTAGACTTGTCTTATATTGTTGAAATTGTTTTCATGAAGATTAACCAGGAGTTCTCTCCTGATTGTACTTGTTTATGTATCCACTCCACTTCGAGAAATACCTACTATTTTTACCATCATGATTTTCAGATGTTATAATTGTACGACATTGCAATAATCACCCCAATAATTTTTTCAATAATCAACAGTGGTGTAGTAAGAACGTTGTTAAAATTTCATTTTACAACATATTTTTCAAATTTCATTCCCTTATAACTTTTTTATTACTGAACAGATTTCGATGAAACTGTGACCAGTGATATTTCAAGACATCCTGAATCCAGTGGTGTATTCAGAATTTTCATAAAATTCATGAATTCGAATTGGTGGATTGATTAAACGGCATATTTTTCAATTTCATTCTTTTATAACTTTTTTATTGATTGACGCATTCCAACATAATTCACATGTAAGTCATTTGAAAATGTCGCGAATCCAGTGGTGTAGTCAGATTTTTTCTAAAAAAATCGCTAGTAATTTTTTTAGATTTTTGACCTTGAAAAATAAGATTAGTTGGCCCTGGAAATTGAGATTTATTCATGATATTTGGTGTCCTAATAGACTTTTTGAATATCTACCTAACAAAAAAAAAATCATTCCAATCGGTTGAAAAATGTAAGTTTTATAAGGGTGCTTCCATCTTAAATGGGTCACACTGTATAAATTACCCAATTACTGTTTTATTCACTTTTTTGCAGATAATGCAACTATAAACTGTTCGGACAGGCATTGTGATAAACTCTCAAAATATACCATAAAATGTCCATTGATCTCGCAGTAATCGCAAAATTCCGATTAAATACACATCATAACCTCTATTCGTTTCGGTGTTGCCAAGTTATCTGAAAACAATCTATTTTGTAGACCTCTTTTTGAAAAATCAACAATTTTACATTTCGAAATATTCGGGAATTGTTTGGTAATGTTCATTGCGAATACGGTGAAATTTGTCTTTGGAATGTAGAATATCTCGAAAACGGGTTGTTTCACGCACATGACATCAGAAATGAAAAGTGTAAAATCATTTAAAAAGAGTTGATATGAATGAAAATAAACAGAGTGTTCCAATTGAAAAAATCAAAATATCGATATTTGAAAATGGCCAAGTTTGTGTTGTACCAATCATCTTGTGTACCTAATTTATACAAAATTTGGTATATCCACAACGATTCCCGAACTATCTTCACTAAATATCTCAAAATGTGAAATGGGAGAATTTAAAAAAAAAATTCACAATAAAGATTTTTTTCAGATAACTCGACGACGCCGGAATGGAATTCAAATTTGAAAAATTCATTCTGCAGCCAATGAAACAGCGGATATATGAAAATATACTGGGTTTTTCATTTGAAAAAGACCAGATTTGGCTAGCCACACTTCAATGATGCACCTTGTATGAATGAGAATTGTTTTTTGGAGATAATAGTCTTGAATGGTTCGTTTGGCGAAACAAATATGAAGAATCGAAAATATTGTTGAGTCACTCTGTATATCTCATTCCAAAGCAGGGCTCATGGATTTAAGGTTTAGTTTACCTTTTTGTGGGTTGATATCAAAGTCGGAAAATGATTCCTAGAAATAATTTTGGATCACGCTCCATCAGAGCCTTTTTCTTTTGTATGAAAAACTAATTACGGCCCATTGATTATTTTCAATATTTAGTTGTTTACGTAGTATTCTGAAAACCCAATTTCTGTTGAATAGCTTTTCAATCAAATCTATTTCGAATCATACAGGGTGACTCAAAAATACTTAGTCATTCATGCCAAAAAAATTTAATCACTCAGTTACTGGAGTATGGAAGACCTAAATAATTTTCGATCAAGGATCGAATAAAAATGTTTATGGGTTGAACTTATTTTTGTTTTGTCCCTGTAGATAATTAGAAAATAAATCTCAGAAAAGTATGTTGTTCCAGAAAAAAATACGAAATTACAAATGATCACTTTGAACATCAATACCGGAACTGACATAAACTTTCGATTTTTAAATGCACAGTAAAAAATTTAGGGTGTACACATTTTTAAAGGCATTTTGGCAAAAGTTTTTTTATGAAAGGATACTGCTAATGGTAATGACTGGGTATCCTTTAATGAAAATTAGGTCAATATCAATTAATTTTCTTCAACTCACCATTTAATTATCTCCGTAGGAGATTTGACGTTGAAAAGTAAAGTACTTTTTAAAAAATTTGTCTACGCATACTCAAGATATCGTCCTATTTCTCTTCATCAAACCAAACTAGTTACCTGGTCAGCAAAGTTTTCTACTAATATTTGGGTAATATACACAAAATAAGAAATGTCTATAATCGATGGAATAAACATTCATTTTAAATAATTTCTCAGCACTGCAACTGTTTTAACTGGTATTGGAATTTTCAGCCGGTATAACAGTTGGGGTAGACAATGTGTCATACGGAACTATTTACCCACCGCGGAATGGTTTTGCTGATCTTGGCTCGTTTCTGCAAATCAATACTGAGAGATGGAAAGGAGGTTCTTCAATGGCTCCATTTGATCAAGAGGTGAGTACTGGAATGAAGTCACTCGTATGTCTTTGCAGTTTATCCAAATATCTGCCCATTAAGGTGGCCGTTTACTTTGTTACTTCCAGTTGGATATCGCGCATCGGTGATACTTAAAGAACTCACATTTTGCAAAGGCATTTAGAACATAATGAAGGGCTCGTTGAATGTATAAAGATTAACTTTTTTTCTTAAAAAAATGCGATTACTCATTCCACCATCAAACAAAAGATCGATAAAATCAACGATTATCTGTTATTTCAATAAATTGAAAGAAGAAAAAACTTCTTCAAAAACGAAATTTCATTCAAATGAGATAATAAATAATATAAACTTTTCCTGTTAAACTTCTATCAACTTATAACGTCATGTCACAATGTATATGATATAAAAGCTTCAATCAATCAGATCAAGTTATTAAATTTACTTGTTCATATACACGACAAGCGACAAGCTTTTATATCATATAAATTGTGACATGGCGTTATAAGTTGATAGTGAAAGTTTTGAAGCGCATTGAAATAAAAGCTTGTTTTTTAAAAAGGTTTGTTACATTTAATTTATTTTTCACTTTTTAGTTATCGCTGGACAAGTTTCTCAGTCTGTTTATCTCATTCAGCGCATCATTATTGCAAGGTTTTTTGCCGGTTAATTTAGAACAGTCTAGCTCTTCAATAAAGAGACCTTCTAATGATTTCACCCTACTTTAATAAATTAGACTTTTTTATATATCAGATATTTTTTTTACTGTCACTCTAAAACGCCTTATATCCTAGTGAGTGCCCTTAATGCTTGGAATTAAACTACTTGGTTTCACCTTATTCCTTTCTGGCTTCTTGGTCTGCAGATTTACTTACTAACCCTACAAGGATGAAGTCGCCGAAACCGATTCATTGTAGGTCGCTTGAAGAAAGAGCATAACAAAATAAACGAAAGGCAAAATGCTGTCACCAACTTTTTGGTTAATAGGGTTGTTAAAACCAAATTAAAACACTGTGGCTGGCTAGGGGGTACCGGCCATCTTATTGCTTGAGGTTTACTGGTTTTTTCATCTGGAACTACTTCTACGAAAGGAGAGAAACTTCATGCTTTTCGAGAGGAAAACAAAATCTTCAAACAAGGAGGATAAAAATAAACAAAACATATATCTCTTAGAGAGTTCATGAAGAAAAACGAAAAACTGTGTGGGAGGTGTCTCCTATATTCTCCTACTAGTTCAACGAGTCGAATGAAGCCAATCCTTCTTATACACAATCTTGAGTGGTGTTCTGGGAGAGTCGTTTTATTTCCATAACGAATGTACCACTCCAACACAGCTGGAGGGCGCGCTGGTGTGTCATTAACCGCAGTAAATACTCGCCACGTCCGTGGGATGAGTGATTACTGGGTCCGAGAGTCATGTGCTCTGAATGAATCAAGAATTACGACCTTCGGCATTCTTCCGGCTAAGTTTTATGCCGCATCATGGCAAGCCGATATAATTTTTGAGTTTAAGAGCAGTGTGTCCATCATTACACCAAGGACTCCTATTATCAGAACCACCATCTTGACATAATGGTTTGGGTAAAGCCTGCAGAGTTCAAAGAGTAGATCTCGATATTTAGTCCATTTTTCCTCCTCTTTTCGGACGATGTTCGTTTCGCCAGGAGCTGAAAACTCAATGACGAAAATCGTCCTTCTTTGATGGTCGAGGAGAAGTAAATCGGGCTTATTGGCTTGTATTTGCCTGAGGGTGGGGAATAAGTCGTTCCAATAGATTCGGCACTTCTCATTCTCCGCAACGATCTCAATATCCTCCGGAGCATAAGACAACACCGGTGTCTCGTCAATACCGTGCGTATGTTATATTTTTTTTTTCTGGGCTTCGACTGCTATGGTCATTAGCCCTTCTACTCGTGCTATGAATTGTTATTAAATAATAAAGAAGAGAAAAAAATAAGACTTTCCTTATTATGCCGGTTTTTCTTATGAAACGGATTCGTTTCTGTAAATTTTGTGATTCGTTATTGAGAACTTTGGTAAGTATTTTTTATGATCATTAGTTCTCGAATGGGGTCTTCATATAATACGCATTCTTCAAAAATATGCTTCACAGAGAGTGGCTTTTAACACACATCACATTCTGGTAGTCATACACCCCTCAGGAGGGAGGAGGATGTCAGATATGTGTGACCAATGCGAAGTCTGGTGATTGCCACCTTTTCTCTCCTTTTCAAATCAGGAGGAAATCTGCATGGTCCAATATCAGGTTTGATTGGCCTAAGTTTTGCTCCTGTGCTGTCCCACTCTTCCTGCCATTTTGCATTTTTTATTTCAGCGGCTTTTCGCGCTCCTTCATCTGCTTTCTCATTTCCTTTTATCCCTACATGTCCTGGGCACCATGCAAATTCAAAACCTTTTTTATTGGTTCTAAGGTGATGTAAAGTTGCTAAGACATTCTGTACTTGAGAGTCTGAGGGGAAAGTGTCAGAAATAGCCTGCAAAGAACTCAAGGAATCTGAGCATTTAAGAAGGACGTGTTGGTGGACAAATCTATGTAACGTAGAGCTTGCCATATTGCATAAAGTTCTACGGTGAATGTTAGTACAGAACTAACTTTTTATATGAATAAACTCGTACTTTCAGAGTATTTAAATACTTTTTATTATTTTGAAACTTACATTCGCCTTCTGCTTTTTGTCTTTTTTTTTGTGTATATATTTTCTTAGAAACCAAATGAAAAAGTTAAATGATATAAAATGAATATAGGAGGATGAAAAATAACAAAATCTAGAATCTTCAACAACATTCTCCCCCTTGTATTGAAAAACCATTTTCAATACAAAAAAAAAAAAATAACTTCAGCCCCCACTATGAATATCTAGTAAGCACAACTTCACAACTGGTCTTCGATAGGTGCCGGCATTCGTCTTGACATCCACATTCCTCACGTATCCATCTTTCCCAGGGTAGAATGCTTCGATCCTACCTTTTGGCCAGCAATTTCTGGGCAAATCTTTATCAACTAAAATAACTATGTCGCCAATCTTGACATTCCGGGGATCTTTTGTGAACCACTTCGTTCTTCTAGTCAGTGTTGGTAAGTATTCTCACAGACACCTTTTCCAAAAACAATCAGCATAGTACTGGGCCACTCTCCAATGTTTCCTGGATATGAGGTCATTTTGTGAAAATTTACCGGGTGGCAGAACTGGACTAGAGGAACCAATTAGGAAGTGATTTGGGGTCAATGCCTCGTCATCATCAGCTTCTAAAGGCACGTGTACTAGTGGTCGGCTATTCATGATGCTTTCTGCTTCCACCATACAAGTCCACAATACTTCTTCTCTGGGAGTCTTTTCTCTAAGTATTGCCTTCATTGCGATTTTAACTGATCTCACTAACCTTTCCCAACTACCTCCCATGTGGGGAGCAGCTGGTGAGTTGAATTGGAATTCAATACCTCTGACAGAAGAGAATCTGATTAGCTCCTCCTGGTCTAGTTCTTGTAGTGCTGTCTTCATTTCCCTGTCTGCGCCATGGATATTAGTGCCGTTGTCACACAATATTCTTTTTGGGTTACCTCTTCTTCCAATCAACCTCCTGATGGCCATGATGGCGGAATCTGTGTTCAAAGATCCAACAAGTTCTAGGTGGACCGCTCTCGTACTTAAACAGGTAAAGAGAGCCCCGTATCTCTTCTCCTTTCTTCTTCCAACGGTGATACCCATTGGTCCAAAGAAGTCCATACCTGAAAAGCTAAAGGGTCTGACAAAGCTCTCGAGTCTACAAGGTGGTAATGGCGCCATTTCGGGTGTAACAGGTTTTGATCGATTGTTTTTACAAAATTGACACGAATTCTAACAACTCCTTATTGCTGATCTCAAATTCATTATGTAGTATTTTTGACGAAGTTCATTTGTTACCATATTTTGTGAATGGTGACCTGTTCTAGTATGGTAGTGGTGAATCAACAAACGAGTAAACTTAGTTTTTGGCTCTAGAATTATTGGCTTTTTTGTTTCTTCTGTTACCCAGTGAGAAGCTCCGATTCTACCTCTTATCCTAACGATTCCATTTTCATCGATATATGGTGTTAACTTGAAGAGTTTACTGGATTTCTGTAATTCCATTTTATTCAACAGTAGATAGACTTCTTCAGGAAATGTTTCTCGTTGTACCTGTTTGATCCACATGATTTCAGCAGCTTTTAATTCAATCGCCTGCAATTCAGATGGCATCTTTACTTTTGTTTTATCTAGAATTATTTCTTTAATTTTCAAAATTCTTAAAACCCAAGCAGTCGTACGAATTAATCTCAGCCATGATGAAAATCTTCTGATATCGGGTAAACTATCCAAAAACGTTTGTAAGGCTATAACGGCTACAAAGTCTCTTTTGACTTCTGAATGATCAACAGGAAATTCACGATTCTGTTTCAACCACTCACTCTCATGCATTTTCAAAAAGCTTGGACCATTTATCCAAACACTCCCAGCAGTCCAATCAACAATGTTCGTACTTCTAGTTGCATCATCAGCAATATTTTCTGAAGTTGATAACCATCGCCAGTCAGAAATACTAGTATTTTCCTCAATCTCGCTAATCCTGTGTTCAACAAATGGTTTAAATTTATATGCATTACCTGATTTGATCCAACCAATCACTGTTTTAGAGTCTGACCAATAGAAAACAGAATGGAATTTGATGTTATGATTTTCTAGAATGAATTTTGATAGCCTACTTCCTAAAACCGCTGCCTGCAGTTCCAGTCTTGGAATGGAGACGATTCGTTTTATTGGTGACACTAGTGATTTAGCCATAATGAGAGATGTGCGAATATTATTATCTGATTCTACTCGCAAATATGAAACTGCCGCGAAGGCTTCTTGACTGGAGTCACAAAATGTGTGGAGTTGAATACTAGAAACATGTGGTCGGATCATATAACATCGTGGAACTGTGAATTGTTTTATGTTTTTTAATTCAGTAAGCCATTTTATCCACTTTTCTTTCAGAGAATGCTCCAATTCATCGTCCCATGATATGTTTGATTGCCAAATTTTTTGCAGTAAGATTTTAGCCTTGATGGAAAAGTTCAATAAAAGACCAAGTGCATCGAAAATTGACATTAAAATTCTAAGAACTTCCCTTTTCGTACTTTTCCTTTCGTGTGTTATGAATCCATCAAATTTTTCGAAGTTCAAATTGAACCCTAGAGTATCAGAATCCGTATTCCAACACAAACATAATACTTTTTCGCTCGGTAATTCCTTTTGTATATTCAAATCTTTCAATTGATTGGTTCTCAAATTGGGTGGAATATTTTGCAACACTTTCCGAGAATTGCTAACCCAATTTCTTATTTGAAAACCCCCGCGTCTGTGAATTTCTATTACATTCCTTATCAATTCTTCAGCCTCTTCTTCGGTATTCACACTGTCGAGATAATCATCAACATAGTGTTGTTGGATAATAGCATTTGTAGCTCTAGGAAACTGATTATGAAATTCTAGGGCGTTTTTTCTCAGTATAAAGGTTGCTGATGCCGGAGAAGAGGCTGCTCCAAATGTCATGACATTCATTTCATATTCACTAATGCATTCTTCATTCTCTCTTCTATCTCTTCAAAGAAATCTTTGTGAACACCTATCAATCTCTCTTATGTTTATCTGGTGAAACATCTCTTTAATTTCACTTGAAAATGCAATTATTTTTTGACGAAACTTGAATAAAACTGCCAATAAGTTGTTTAATAAATCTGGACCTTTTAAAATAAAATCATTCAAACTTACACCAGAACTCTTTGCGGCTGCATCAAATACTAACCTCATTTTGTTAGGCTTATTAGGGTTATTGACAGCAAAGTGAGGTAAGTACCAAGTTCTATTGTTCTTTTCCTTTATTTCTTCCAGAGAAAGTTTTCTGGCGTAACCTTTTTGAACATATTCAGCAATTTTACCTGAATATTCCTCACAAAACTGTTTAACCTTCTTCATTTTCAGTTCGATGGAATTCAGTCTCCTCGTGGCTGAGTACTTCGATTCTGGCAATAACTCCACGTTTTCTTTCCACAGGAGTCCAATTTCCCATCTCTCTCCTTGTCTCTTTGCTGTTTTTTCCATTATTTCTAGAGCTCTCCTATCTTCTTGCGACATCTTTTTCTTTTCAGGATATTTCACTCCTAAATTTTCCAATCTGAAAGAATTTTTCACAATTTCATGCAGTTCATCGTCACATTGACTGATATGAAAATTAACATCAATACGATTATGAAAACTTGAAGCATTCCCATGAATCACCCACCCCAATTTCGTTCTAGATAAAATCGGGGAGTTTTTTCCCGCTTCCGCTTCCCTTGCTATGATGAGATCAATGTTATCTTGTCCAAGTAATATTTTTGGTTGTGCATTGAGAAATGAAGGGATTTTGTTTGCAGATAAGTGATTTTTTAGAGAATAATTTTTGATCTATGGATTGTACAGGCAAATCAAGTTTTCTTACCGTTCTCACAGAATCTATGGTATACTGCTTCTGTTCATCTTTACCTCTTATTTGCAAACTCACGCTCTGAGAATCAAGCTTCATTCGTAGTAGAGTTGGTCCACCTCAATTTCAGAGGTTCTGATTTCCCAACTGCTCCAATTCAGTTAGCTACTTCACTGTACAATAATGTATCGGTCGACGCCTCGTCAAAAAGAGATAAGGGTTGAAATTTCAGCTTTTGGTCCCGTCAATATCACTGGCACCACTCTCAAAAGAACTTCTTTCTCGAAAAGAATACGAGTATGATGATTAACAATTTGATTATGTGAGCTCTCACCTGCCTGTTGTATATAATTTTCCTGAGCTCGGTTCTGTTCATCATCACTATGCAAAAGTATATGATGATATCTAGTACAACCATTTACATTGCAAACTTTCTTTTTTCGGCAAGAACTCAGATAATGTCTTGAATTTAGGCAGCAGAAACACATTTTATGTTGTCTTACCCAGTCCAAACGTTTATCGACATCAATTTTTTTGAAGAATAGACAATTCTCAAGCTGATGAGTATTTTTCTTACAGTATCCACAGTAGAATGTCTTTTCGGTGTTTGAATTCATAGTCGTACAGACATACTTCTTTTTTCTTTTCTGCTTCAAAGTCAGGTGTAGATATATTGGACACAGCATCCGCCATTAGGGAGAGCCAATCAGAAAAATCTGAAATTTTCAAATCATTAGTCTTGGTTTTGAGACTACACACTTTCTTTCCCCATTCCAATTTCAGACTTGGTGTCAATTTTGCCACTAACTCTGCTAAAAGTTGAGGATTCAGTAGATATGCCTGACAATCTAAACTTGACAATGTCATTGTCGAATTTTGAATTATATTTGAAAGATCTAAAATGTTTTCAAGTTTATCTTCTTTCAGATAAGGAAACTTTCTTACTGTAGCAAGTAAATCTTGAATAATGTACTCTGGTTTGCCAAATCGTTTCTCCAGGATGTCCACAATTTTTTCCACATCACAAGTGAAGTTCAATAAACCCTGAACAGAATCCCTTGCCTTTCCCCTGAGACTTCTTTGAAGCCGTGCCAAATTTTCGGAATTACTAAAGCCACATACCTGTGAAGTTTCTTGAAATTGTGTAATGAAATGCAACCAATCCTTTGGATCTCCATTAAAAGTAGGTAACTCTTTGCTTAATGATTGACGTGCCATGAATTGTTCCAACTTACAATCTTTTTCGTGTGTAACTATATCCTTTGAAAATTCTAGTGTTTGTTTATCTACTGCTTCACCTGCTATTTGCTCTTCATTTTCAAATTTCATATTATTTACCAACCTTAAGGACTCATGTTTGTCAGACCTAAAACTAACAGATACGGACTTATTAGACGTGGATGCGGAAGGTATATTGTTCACCCATTTTCGAATAGAATTAAATTTATACTCATCATTGACTTCATCGTGTTTTTCTAAAACCAGATGATCGGTGGAATTGTAGGTTTCCGTCAAACTGACATTTTCTTCTTGACTATCGTTTATTATTGCTTTTTTAAACTGCAATTCTTTTTCGACTAGATTCTTTTCGATTTTCAATTCCCTCCTAGCGATTTCCATCTCCATCCTTGCGATTTCCATTTCCTTCCTTGCGATTTCTACGAATTTTTGCTCTGCTTCGAACTCCGCCTGGAGTGCTCTACTTCTTGAACTCGATATAGTTTTTCTAGATACTGTGGTATTCTTATATTTGACTAAGGATCTTTGGTCGTAGTTTTGTATGATTTCTCCTTCCTCTTCCCCATACCTGGATGGAGGTACACCTTTGTTTGGTCGATGACTTTTTATCTCCAAGAACTGTTCGTTTTAGCTCGAAGGACCACTTTGTTAGTACAGAACTAACTTTTTATATGAATAAACTCGTACTTTCAGAGTATTTAAATACTTTTTATTATTTTGAAACTTACATTCGCCTTCTGCTTCTTGTCTTTTTTTTTGTGTATATATTTCCTTAGAAACCAAATGAAATCAGTACATTCTAAATGAGGAATACACATGGCTGGAGTTGTCATTATTCTCATTATTATTATCATTGAATTGCAGCCTTCGAAATCAGAATCTCAGCGGTTAGTTTCAACGAATTTTCAGATATGTCTTACTCATCCTTAATGCCAGTCATATTTTTTCGTCTGGGTAAACACTATTTTTTAATATTCAATCCGTTCCGTTTATCGTTCGTCACCATTGAATCGTGTACGAGTATAAACTAAATACCCGAGGCCCCGGCACTGGCCTCAATACGTTCAAATTTTGAAGTCATTTTCGATGCCAAGCACTAATTAACTTCCAAAATATTCCCAAGTCATCGGTTCAATTTCATTTTCTTAGATCTCTTCTCGTTCGTCATTTCTCTCACTTGAATCATCTCGGTCGCTCCAGACAGGTTTTTCGATGACTCATCATTTTCATGAGAAGGCCGTTAATACTCTTTCTCAGCAAGTTTGCTGGGGTAGCAATACGTCCCGTTTACCAACTGCTAGCCTCGGTTCATGGCCTACATATTATTTATTTCAAGATAAAACAAACACAAGTCGAGAATTATTTATTTAAATTTAAAAATATCCGTTCGCGACATTGATAGCATACGAAGAATATTTACAGGACGGTCTTTATTTAAAAAATATCATTTATTATAACAAGTGCTTTATCATTTATTACACTACTTGAGGCCACATATGCTCGACCAGTAGCGAAGAGCTTTGAGCCTTCGTAAACAACGGCATGGTCGACAGTACTACCCACAGAACTCAGTTCTTTGAGTTCTGTGGTACTATCCTGCATTTTGTGTGCTGTGCAAGCCCAAGAAAATATAATTGACAACATTCTTCGTTCTGCAGTGCCGTGAATATATTTTGCTGGAAATTGCACAGTCTTGGGTTACCAAAGTCTATACGATCGGATGGTATGTCAGTATTATCCATTTGTAATATGTCTAATGGCACCATTCACCAGTCCTTTGGACACATCTACATTGTGACTCAACATCACTCTATTTCTATTTCCTTAAATAGCAAATTCAAAACCCCAGTATACACTAAGATATGATCACCATCTCAATTTTTTTTAACTCGCATACGTATTCTCATCATGTCCTTTCATTTGATACCGAGAATGTAGAAAAGCATAAAAAACTTAGTCCGCCATCTCTAGATATTCTGGCCCACAGCAATACTTTTTATTCTCTCTTCTATTTCTTCTCTCTCTCTTCTATCTCTCTCTCTCTTCTCTCTGATCTGGTCAGCTGGGTTGCGATGGACTGAGGTTCCGAAAATGTTGGTAAATTTCAAACACCAAATTGAATTCTTAAAAAAAGGCGAATTTTCAACCACTGTAATTCACTATAAACCAGCATGATACACACGTCATTCATAAGAGTGCAAGAGTATAGATTTTACATCCCCAATAGATGTCGATTATTAGGAATGCTACCTTTTTTTTCAGATGTATATAACGATTGGATTGGGCGTGGGAGGAGAAACTTTTGAAGACAGAAATGATGCGACAAAACCATGGAGAAGGAAACAGCGTTACATGGTAAAACAATTTCACAAGGCAAAAAATCAGTGGAAGAATACTTGGAGTGGAAACAGTGTACTGGAAGTTGAACATGTGAAAGTGACAGCTGTTTGAAATGTGGCTCAGATTGTTATGTGTTATATTGAGTGTTGCATGTACAAATGCACTGTGAATTGTTATTCGTATCTTTCCAAGCAGAACAGAGACATTCCGCCAATAATGGTGCAATATGACAAAGACATTGGTATAATATTGTACAAGCAATATAGGATGGAAAAATGATAGTGAACACTTGGCAGTATTGATATATTACTCGCGATATATTGGACAGTATCACTACTCAATACAATAAGAAAAAAAGTGGGAAGATGTCGTGTTCCAACATTTGAGCAATATTTATACAAAAATATTGTCAGAACAATATAATTATGTCCAATATAGTGAATGAATTTATATATTATTTCGGATATTGCTTTATTGTTTTATCCACAAATTGCCATTATAAAACCTTCAATCTATACTGCATCAATGCTGGCATTATTATATTGCTTTTACAATATTTAGTCCCTTTTGGTTCAGTGTCATATTTCCAGATTGTAGACCGCAAAAAAATGTAAGTCAAGATTTTATTGTTTTGAATAATTCATTAGGGTGCGATTAGCAAGATTCAAGATTTTCTGCGATGCTGCAATGGTACCTATTTTTGGTTCATTGATAATATCCCGTTTTCTCTTTGTCGTACGGCTTTTGTTTTCGTTTCACCAATCTATCTATGAGATATGATTCATATCTATTATTTACGGCGATCTATTCAATTCACATTCGAAACTAGATTTACTTTGGGGTATATTCACCAGTCTGTGAACCATAGAATGATAAGCTGCTAGTTTGCGTAACTATGGATGCATAGTGTGTTTGTGTATCGTAGTATCTGTTGGAGATCTAGAAAGTTTAATGAATTGTTATCTTCCTCAATTTCAAATTAATAAGAAAATTATTCAATTGAAGTGATTCATGAATATTTAGGCAAGTAGAGGAGAGAATGGCGAACCCATGGGCAAGCTAATTTTCTGTAAATAAAATTATTGAATTCCAGGTAATTTTGATCTATACATAATTTCGTTAAATTTAGGATTTTTCTTGTGTTAATTGGGAGATTGTTGTGTCGTTCGAGTAAGTCTTTAAGAATGTCTATTGTTAGTGCAGTTGGATTACTCGGAAAGAGGTTTTTGACATCGAATGATACAAGTTTAATGTATAATTACCTAATTTCATTTTTTTTAAGGCCTGAGAACTTGAGTTTTTCATACTGAATTGGAGCTTTTGCATTTTTTAATTAAACTGACCAACCTGATTGCTATTTTCTGACAAGGGTCATCAATGTAGAAGCACACCGGTCTTATTTAGTTGTTTTCTTTATGAATTTCCAATGAACTGTACAGAGGAGGGGGTTTTGCGTTCATAATAGTTAATCTAGCTTTCTCATAATCACTTAGGATACCTATAGTTGATGTTTTTCAGTGTAGATATGACTTGTTTTTGAAATTAATTCGTGGGGTCAAATGTCAGTTCTTTGAGTTAATTCGAATTCAAAAATTCATTTACTTTGGCACCATCAATTGTAATTTCTATTGAAATTACTGAATTATCTTTATTCGCCTTTGTGAATACTATATCATGTTAGTGCACTTTGTTCTGAGTGTTATTCCTTAATAATAAACTACCTCTTCAATAACAACCCAATTGTTTACTGATGTCTACAATGATATGGCATCAGAAACATTTATTTTGTACCTGAACTTATAGTTAAGAAGAGAGAGTCTCGAAGAACAGCAGTTTATATTTCGTCGCTCAGATGATGGCACAAATTTGTCAATATAATATTGTATATAGTACATATGATTATATATTTTATTTACTACGTTCAGAATGGTAAATTGATTGAAGACGCTGCTGTTCCTATTTTGCCAATGAAGTTTTTGGATGAGTCTACAAATCACCTTGGAGGTCATGGGAGCAAAGTTGGTTTGAATAATTTGGGAAATACTTGTTATATGAATAGCATTTTATAAGCGCTACTTATGACATAATCGTTCAGAGACGATATATTAACCGTCAATAATAATGTTTCCCAGTTGATCTTTGAGCTGAAACAGATGTTCAAACAACTTACTATACTAACGGTATTTTAATCTTATTTGAACACAATTCTGAGTGGCTAATTTCACTTATTATCTATTTCTCTAGGGCCTACATTAAATTGTGTAACTACTCTATTCATTTACTTCATTTACTAGTTTGTTTGCAAGATTTTGGTTACATCGAAGTAAAAGAGAACACTACAACTCCCAAATCTGAATGTACCAAAAATATATTGTCTTTCCAAGATTCATAAACCTGGAAAGTCGGTACGACCAATCATCTCTTCAATACATACCAAATAGCAAAGTGGCTCACAAACAATATTGAGACTTTTCAATGGCACAACCAGGCTTGAGGATGAAAAACTCACTCTAATTTATCGACTAGATTATGACCATAAAAGTGGACACTTCTTTGTTTCCAAATGTACCAATACCGAAAACTTTAGAATATTGAGACAGTTACTGCTAATCAACGGTTTCAATAAAGAAATAGTCAGAGAGAATTCAAGCTTCACCAACTGCTTTTACGAACAACTCGAAGGTACATCCATGGGTAACTCTCTGTCTCCCTTCTTAGGGTCAGTTTTATGGGTTCCAGTTACCTCCGGATGGACTAAGTGATAGTTTAGAATGTGAATGATGAAGAGAGAGCTTCGGCTATTTTTCTAAGGTTTGGGGAAGGTGTATGGACGACGTAATCGCTATCTTCGACAGAATAGGTCGATGTAGACAATTTTGTTTCAGAATTGAATATCTCGTTCCAAACCATTTCGTTCACATATGAAACAGAAAATAAAGAGCAACTGCCATTCTTAGATCTCACAGTACGTAATTAGAAACAACCAAAATCATCTTGAATTTGATGTCTACAAGAAGGGTACAAGTATACTGAGATACATCCCTGAGTGTTCTCACCATTATACACAGCAAAAAATGGCGGTTTCAAATTTCTTGTGAATCGACTCTTGTCATTTTCACTCAACGAGGAGAACTGAACGGTTATTTTGTGAATGAGGTAGACACACTGATTAGGAAAAATAGAAAATATATCGTTATCCCATACAAACCTCGAATTACTCGGGGTTTCAACAGCATCATCAAAACCCTTAAAATGAAGGTGGTATACAAAACCTCATATAAGGTACAACAGATTCTGGGTACTCCCAAATATAAGACAGAAGAAAAGGAGAGTAGGGGATTCATGAAATTGGCTGTAAAGACTGCGATAAGAAGTATATGGGTCAAACTAGTAGGGCTATGAAAGTAAGGTTCAAAGAGCGCGTTGCTTATATCCGTTTTTTGGAATCACGACCACCGCTATGATGACACAAGTCTGAAATCAATATCAGACAGGTTCATGACAATATATTTCTCGGTGCATACAAGAATTTGGAATTGCAAACTTTAAAAATAATATGAATACAGATAAGGGCCCATTACCATACAGTTCCTTGTTCAAGTTCATAGTAGGTACACTAAATAAATCATAAGTAAATAATTTTCAAGAATGCTGTTACTGAATTCAAAACAAAGTAGGCAGAAGATAGATTATACCTTCTACACTAGATAATGAAATAAATTACAAAAGTAGGTGCACATTTTACGTATCATAATATAGGCACTAGAAAGAAAGGTATTGAGTACAATCAACCACTCATATGAGTACTATAAATAAGATAAAAGTAACATTTGTAGTTCAGTACGCTTTAAAATCCAAAGGATACCAACTTTGTTGTCGAAACGCGCGTCATGTGGAATTGACGTTGTTTTGGTGTTCAGGATGTTTTTCTTTCTTAAATTGTATTCACATCAGTTTCCAAATATTCATTCATTTGATAAGTATTCTTTTTGACAAAGTACCATGTTCTTCGGTAAAAGGTTGATCCTGTTTTGGTATTTTCCAACGTCGATGGTTCAGCAGTGATTTCCATTTTCTTCAACTCTACCTTCGTTCAAAAATGCACTCTCAGAGTCAATAATGAAAATATCTTGTGCAAGCAGCTGAATGCCCAAACTGCACGTACGTACCAGCGAGGAAATTATTTTCTTCAATATTGCTTTTTGTGCAGGACCGGCCCCAGAAGCTTCCACAAATTATCGAGCAACGCACTTGAAATTTCAGGATATCGCTCTGGGAAATTCTTTCGGGGCTTAGTTTAGAAATAGGTCTCAGTCCATCTATGTTGCTCTTCCCTCCCCAATCTTGTGAACTCTTCTTGTTCCGTACCACTCTTGAATATGATGGCGTAGAACTCTTGATCGTGGGGAAAAGCTACATTCTTGCCAATCGCAGCCTAAGGAACAATTTAAAGTATAACAATCTTTGCCAACATTTTTTTAAGGTTAAGCCAATATTATGTGATAGATGGGTAGCGTACCACTATGACATTGAAGTGGATCTTTTCAGTACTACTGAAACAAAGTAGTACTTCATTTCACAACTAAAAAAATGTCATGATAATAACATGTTGCAATGAATGTATAAATGATGAACAATTGCTTTAGGTTTATATGCATTATTATTATTTCCATGACATTGACATCTTGTTTTGATAACCATATTTTCATTTTTTTTTGTATTTTACGGCATTTGTTATTTCTTTAATATTCAACCCTATGCTGTATCACTTCCGTTAAAAATAACGTCACCGTTATTCGCCATTTCCGTTATTTTGCTATGATTGGTAATAGCAAAATAACGGAAATGGCGAATAACGGTGACGTTATTTTTAACGGAAGTGATACAGCATAGGACTGATTATCAGGTAATGTGTTATTTAGTCGGGGGGCTAAGTAGGATTTTTTTTTCAAACCTATGGTTTTTTGAGCTCTTGCTACTTGTTCATTCACGTATGATTTTGCTCTAGTAGAATATTGATGGGCTATTTTGGCATTTGCGTTTCTGTTTTTGAAATGATTGTTTAATATGGATTCACTGTTCTTAGGTGAGGGATTTTGGAATTTTGGTAAAGGAGTTTAGTGGTATATCGTTGAGGTCTATTATGAAGTATTTTCAAAAATCGTTTTTGAATTTGTATTAGTGGTTTCATATGTGTCTTATTTGCCGCCCCCATCCTATTATTCCGTATTTCATAATTATCATTCCAATATATATACGATTTTTGCATGCGTTCCGTTGTTTACCGTGTTGCATATATGTTTGAAGCAGTACAAGTGATCTTAGTTTTTTAACGGTATTCTTTATATGACTATCCCATTTCATATGTGAGTCCATAGTCACACCTAGATATTTTGTTTTATGACTTATTTGTACATGTAAGGTAGTATCTAATATTTTTATTTCAGAAAAATGTGGTAATGATTTTGTATAAGAGCAAAATGCACGCACAAATGCTTGAAACGCACGTACCAGCGCCATCTTGTGACGGTTTTTGTACTAATGGGCTAGTAGTGTCATAGTTACCCTACTTTCATTTACATATACTTAGAATATACATAGATCACAATAATAGTAGTATTTTCTTTTCAATAGACAGGGGATGGTGTCATTTAAATGTAGTTGGATTATGCAAACAACTCATCTAATTCATTGATAAAATGTGAACTGGATTTCATTCCTTTCAAACCTCAAATTATTCCTAGTCATTGAATTGTAGTAACACAGTTCATTATGAATAATTGTGATGTGTTTGGAAGTGGTTTTTTTCAAAATCTTTCGATATGAGCTTGCTTGTTCAATATTGTTCCCTTGTGTTCCACAACTGTTGTCAAGTGAACTACAATAAGCTCGTAAAGTATCAACCAATGACTATATCTTGTAAAACTTGTAACAGTTCTCCATGGACAACTTTACCGAAGCCTTAGCCAAGTCTGTAGATATACAAATTGATAATCATTTAGTAAAAGAATAATCTGGCATGGCATCCGATATTCCTTTTTTTTTCCTAAATCCATATTGTTTTTCAGGCAGCATACCGAATCTCTGAAATTTCACCAACTTCTTTTTTAATTTTCACATCTCTTCATTATAAACGTCTTGCCATTTCTTTTTCTTCAGTATATTTAAATTCTTCTTCATGTATACTATTTATAATTTTATCTCTATCAGTCTTTTCAGTCCTTAATAATTACTGTTAGGTGTGAAGCTTCTCATAAAAAAGTGAATATTGTAACATGGGAGGAAGTCCATATACTGCATTTGGCTGAAATGCCGATAATTTTCAATTTTTCAAAGTAATGATAACACAGCAACACAACTAACGAATATAAACATTCATTGTGTTCATTTATAAAATCTAAATAGTAGAAAATCTTTTGAGAAGCAATCGTAAAATGGAACTTGCAAACACACCTACATGAGTAAAACGAAAGAACAAATAAACTCTGTATAACTGTATTCCTAGTACCTACAATATATTTTATCTCCCTGGGCATTTGATATTTATTTCGATTTAGGTTTTTTTATATCATTCAAAATATATATTTATATGAATGTATTTTTGTATTCATGGATTTTTTCTCATTGGATATTTGATATTTCCGTTCATTATTATTTATTTATATTGTATTTTCCTCCTGTGGGATATTGTCATGTTTAATCATATTTTTATTATTTGAATTTTTAATACTACAACCACTATGTCGATATTTTTCACGAATGAGCCCATATTTTTAGTACCATAATTATTAAGGCTTTATTGGACTGATCAGTTTTTAAGCCTTGCTCGAAAGCTCCCTTCGCTATAAACAGAACCCTCCAATGAAGCCTAATTCATTTGTTAGTATTATGAGTAGCTATCGTGGCCACTCTTGTTGTTATTTATTTTTAGTGAAATAAAATTATTTTTCAATAACCAAATGAATACTTTCTCGAATATAGTTTGTAATAACTGAATGCAGATGACTGTGGAGACTTTGGTTTTGTATTCTCAATTGAAATCTGTTTTGTAATGGGGTGGTCACCCAGACACGATATCATAAGGGAAAAATCAATATTTGAGTTTGTTTTGCATTATTATTGTTTTTCCATATCTTTGATTCATACGCGCGCTCTGAGACCAAGGTGCACTACTCTTACGGTCGCGGTTAATTTCATATTCAGCAGAATCCCAGGAAGGGATATCAGCCAGTAGGAATGGAGGGCTCTTAAATTACCAAGCCACTGGTGGGAGGTTATATAGGCAGCGTTTTTGCTGAGGGCATCGGAAGAATTATGCTGGCGTTACATGCATCCGTTATTCGATGATACGATTATCCGAAAGTGTTACTATTGGTTGATTATTTGAAATTAACCGATAGGAACCCGGAGGTTACATTATCGGATCATCGTGTCGTCGGATAATGGATGCATGTAACGCCAGCCTTAGTCGAAATGTTGTAGTTGAATAGGCTAGTCGATAGTCAAGTTTCTAAATTGTAGTTAGTGACTCATCGTACATTTTCTGGTTTTTACGAGATTTGAAAGTGCGTAGGGGATGTAGGAAAGTGACAAAGTAAAACTTGATTTGAAGCCGAAGTACCTAGCTTATTTCTGTTCTATTTTTTGACCTGATTCATATGAATTATGAACCGTACAACCGATGAGTCACTATCTACAATTTAGGAACTAGACTATAGGTGACAGACGTTTGGAGCTTCAATAGCTCCGACCTATTATTTCTATTGTAATTGAATTGATGTCAAGTCTATGTAGTCTGAAGAGGTTTGATACGTCAGGGTTTTGCACTTTGGTTACCTACATATTATTATGGTAAAGTAACACAGTTGAATTTCTCGTTTATTGAATTGTGAAGTTTATATATTATGTGGAATTATAGTATTATTTATTACTGTCCAGCCTAAATTAACTATTCGTAAAACTATACAGGCCGTTTCTTTTATCATGTGGTAACATTGCTATATTCTAAACCGTAATAGATACAAAGACGATTAAATGGGAAAAAATGTAACTATTATGGTGAGCAGTACATTGGTCAGAGAAAATCTACGGGGACTCTCGCCCTTCCCCACTTATACAGGGAAAACTAAAAATGCTGTTTTCGGTTTTTTACGAATAGAATGATTATTTCAGAAAATATAAAAAAATGAAAAAGGAAAGTTTTATTGTATTCAAAATGTACTAGAACTACGTAACGATAAATTTTTAATTAAACGTTTCGTGTCAACACGGCCACCATCAACAATTTTTTTTCAAATATGGACCTGTCTATTTCATCACAAATATTGATAAAGCGATAAAATCACAATTTAGTGGTATATCACACTTGACATTTTTATAGCGTTTCATATAAAATAACTGGCATCATCAGTGACATTCGTATTTTTCGTTTTTGGGGATTTTTATATTATAGTAATCCTTGATTCAAGGCTGATTTCTCCCGTATCAATTTTTACACGGATTATTTTCATAATTATCAATCCTGGAAGTTATGAAAATATCAGTTTTTGATCAAAATACAAGTGTTGTCTAATTTGGTACAATTAAATAGCATCTCACTTCTTTTACCATATTTAAACACGTAGGCTTTGCTTGATTTCTATGGCAGGAAAAATAAATGAGTTGTTGATATCTGTTAAGAACTGTCCGACATTTGAGCACTCGGTTACATATTAAAGATGTATTCGAATGACGAAAGGACTGATATGCTATTTAAATATGCAAAATTAAATAGATATCCTCTTTTGGCAAGAAATATGTATGGTGAGCTATACCCGAATCGTCGCATTCCAAACATTCAAATGTTTAGACGATTAGAAAGAAATTTGAGAGACTGTGGTGCATTTGACAGAAATAAAACAAGAAAATGTGTTGTTACTGGAATTATAAGGAACCAAATAAATGTTTTGGGTAAGCAAATATTACCTTCTAAAATGTATTTAAATTTTGTATCCAATGAGTTTGATGGCTACTTAGATGAATTGCCATTAAGCACCCGCCGTGAAATACAATATTTTCAACAAGACGGTGCCCCTCCCCATAATGCAGCAATAGTAAGGGAACATTTAGATGCAATATTCCTAACTTAGTGGATTGGAAACAATGGACCAATTGCCTGGCCAGCTCAATCCCCAGACCTTACTCCTTTGGATTTTTTTGTCTGGGGATACATAAAGGATAAAGTTTTTTCGACACCTAGTACTGATATCGACCATCTCAAACCGAAAATAAGAGATGCATGTAATAGCAATACAACCATCATGCTAGAAAATTGCCACAGAAATTGTCAATTCGAGCATTTAATGTAGAATTCTTTTTCTGTATTGGTTTTATCTTCTTCCACAAATTCATTATGAAATAAATTGTTTTTCTGTTTGTTTGATTTCTTCTCCTCTTAAGTGAGTTTATTTCTGGGGTTAATTGCTATCGTTCGTCTCTGAAACTGCAGAAATATTTTATGAATTTTTATAGTATGAATACAACTTTCATAGATACATTCATTCAAAACGTCACTGATAATTTTCATATCGAAGCGTTAGATTCTGTGGAATTCATAAACAAACTAACGACAGGACCGAAATTAAAAATTGTTGTCACTGATGATGCTAGTTATTTTATATGAAACGTTGAAAAAATGTCGAGTGTGATATACCACTGAATTGTGATTTTATCGCTCTATCAATATTTGAGATGAAATAGACAGGTCCGTATTTGAAAAAAATAGTTGATGATGGCGGTGTTGACACGAAACGTTTGATGTAAAATTTATCGTTACGTAGTTCTAGTACATTTTGAATACAATGAAACTTTCCTTTTCAATTTTTTTATATTTTCTGAAATAACAATTCTATTCGTAAAGAAACGAAAACAGCATTTTCAGTTTTCCCTGTATAAGTTGGGAAGGGCGAGACCCCGTAAATTTTCTATGACCAATTTACTGCTCACCACAATAGTTACCTTTTTTCCCATTTAATCGTCTTTGTATCTATTATGGTTTAGAATATAGCAATGTTACCACATGATAAAACAAACGGCCTGTATATGTTCAAGGACATTCAATGCTGGGATTCAATTCAGGCAAAATCTTCATAGTCAATACAAATTTTAACTTCATCCTCGACTAAATATTTATTCACCAAGTCATTTATTTTTTTATTCATTGGATATTTCCTACGACATTAAAATAGAAAATAATCAAATCACTTGACCTTCCTTTGTAATTGAATATGAAATTGATCGAGTCAGAACACCTGATTTCATCAGAAATATCACAGATATGTCACGTAAATTGTTATAGTCAAGTAAATCTCTATACACAATTTTAATAGAGTTATGAAGGTATCCTGTGGATAAATTAGGGCAATCTGATCAAAATTCTTTTTTGGAAGATTAGATATCGAGATATTGTGATTCTGTTTTATATTCAGTTAAGGAGAGCATGATATCCAGTAGAAAGCCTATTATTATAGTAACCGGAACTGAGGACCGAGAACTGAGGACCGAGGACTGAGGACCGAGGACCGAGGGACTGAGGGACTGATGGACTGCGGGACTGAGGACAGATCTTGACAGTCAGTCCCGATGGAACTCTACTGCTAACGGTGAAACGATTGATGATATTTCAGTGATCATTGAAATATCTATTCTACAGAAAAAGATCGCCAACCTTTCATTTGTGTTATAGGGAAGTGAGCTAGCTAGTAAGTGAAGCCTTACGCCGACGACATGGGACAGAATCCAAATGCACTGTTTCGAACAAAGATAGATTATTCTTCAGAAAATTGAAGGAATAATTTCAAATAAGTCAAAATACCCTTTTATATACACATTCCTAAGCAAACATCGGACTTAAAACAACTACTCTCCCTGTAACGAAAATATCGTTACATTTAGATTTCAATTTATATCCACTTAATTCCAAAATCGTACTAGAAGCGACATCTAATAACGAACACGTAAACTTATCTAAAGAGTAGAAAACAGAATTATCTCACTAGCTAAGACGTCTAGTGACAGCTGATGGCAAGTGGCTGAACTTGTCTAGGGGTGAATTTCATTTGTAGACGGGCCCATCTAGTGATGTCTGGGTTGATGGCGTTGGGTTCATGTAGATGTCACTGACATGATGTCGGAAGTTCGGTTCGAGAATTGGAGAAGTGGGATGGCTCTCTTCTTAGTTTGGCTGTCGAGGTGTGAACAACTCGCTTGACGGTGTGAATCAGGTCACGGTAATAAATCTAAATCCACATGGACTGATGCCATCATAAATATTTTTGAATGAAACTCAAGTGAATAACACTGGGAATTAGATTGTCAATCAACTCCAATCCAGAAGGAGGTGCCAATTGCAATGGAATTCATGAACTAATAACCTGTTGATCAACCATCGATGATGGCCTTCTAGTTAATTGGATCCATTGTTGCGATGATAAGCAGTTATTAATCACCTAGGGCAAATTCTGAGGTGTGATCACGTGGAAAATAATTCACTAAGAAATGTAAAATAAAATATTTATTTGTCGATGCATGTTGCATACCAGAAAGCGACATCATTTTGTCAAGCTGACAATCGTATCTTTTCGTTTGCCGTCAAGAACAATTTATCAAGTTTACATATCGGAGTGCTAACCTCAAAACGTCAATTTTGAATTTCGGATAACTAACCTCCAAATTTGTGGAATTTAAATCATTGACATTAATTGATCTCTATAGGATTTTGAATCATGAGTATTTTTATATATATATATATATATATATATATATATATATATATATATATATATATATATATATATATATATGAAAACTAAAAGTTCGGGTTGAACCGCGTCTAGAATTTGTTGAAATTCGACGTTTCGGCTCCGATTTTGGAGCCATTTTCAAGAACTGAAAAAGAAAGATAATCAATAAATGGTTGAAACGTAATTCTACGCTGAGGTCTCAATCTGCCTACTCCTCAGGTATAATTACGTTCGTTTTTGTGACTTGACGTCGGGGTCTTAATCTGCCTACTCCCCATGTCTCGTCACTGGTTCTCTCTAAGGTCTCAATCTGCCTACTCCTTCGAGAGAACTGAGGAATTGTGGGTTGAGGAACTGTATTTATAGTGGACGTGGCTGTAATGGCGGTGTGCAATGTATTGGCGCGAGGTAAACTATGGGCGGGAACTGAGTTGGCGCTAGATGAGCTGTGTGCGGGAACTTGGTTGGCGCTAAGTGAGCTGTGTGCGGGAACTGGGTTGGTGGGAAATGAGTTTATGCGTGCAATGAGAGGCTTCCAGGTATTGGGAAGTCTACGTCCGTCGTCGCGAGTGTTGAGGCAATTGGGGCGCTTCTCTATCTCAAGGGCTTCTCGGATGATCCTGGTTTGCAGAGTTTTCTCGGTGGAAATTGTTTTTGTGTTTTTGAAGTCTATTTTGTGACCTGTGTCTTCTCGATGTTTATAAAGTGCGGAAGTGGAAGATGTCTGACGCACAGCAAGTTCGTGTTCGTAGACTCTGGAAGTTACTCGTCTGTTAGTCTGGCCAATATAAGTTCTCGGGCAGTCTGAACATGGTATTTCATATATACCTTGAGAATCGTTTGGTATTGTGTCCTTGGGAGATCTGAGGAATTTGGATATTTGGTTGTTGGCCGTGAATATTGTTTTTATCTCGTGTTTTCTCAAGATATTACTGATTTTGTCTGTCACACCTTTGATGTATGGTAGGAAAGCTTTGTGTGGCTGAATACTCTCTAGTGGATCGTTCGTTTTTGGAGGACGGGTCAGTTGATGGCGGATAGACTTGTCGATTAGCGAATTGTTGTAACCATTTTGGAGTAAGGCTGATTTCAGTTTGTCCAGCTCTTGTGGTCTATTCTGGTTGTCGGTAATCTGAATTGATCTGTATATCAGGGAGTTCAATACGGAGTTTGTTTGTGCTGGATGGTGATGAGAGTTTGCGTGTAGGTATCGGTTGGTGTGGGTCTGTTTCCTGTGTACTGTGTGGGTGAAAGAGTTGTTGGATTTCGTGATGAGAACGTCCAGGAAAGCTAGGGAGTTGTTGTTGGATATATATATATATATATATATATGAAAACTAAAAGTTCGGGTTGAACCGCGTCTAGAATTTGTTGAAATTCGACGTTTCGGCTCCGATTTTGGAGCCATTTTCAAGAACTGAAAAAGAAAGAAAATTAATAAATGGTTGAAACGTAATTCTACGCTGAGGTCTCAATCTGCCTACTCCTCAGGTATAATTACGTTCGGTTTTTGTGACTTGACGTCGGGGTCTCAATCTGCCTACTCCCCATGTCTCGTCACTGGTTCTCTCTAAGGTCTCAATCTGCCTACTCCTTCGAGAGAACTGAGGAATTGTGGGTTGAGGAACTGTATTTCTAGTGGACGTGGCTGTAATGGCCGTGTGCAATGTATTGGCGCGAGGTGAACTATGGGCGGGAACTGAGTTGGCGCTAGATGAGCTGTGTGCGGGAACTTGGTTGGCGCTAAGTGAGCTATGTGCGGGAACTGGGTTGGTGGGAAATGAGTTGATGCGTGCAATGAGAGGCTTCCAGGTATTGGGAAGTCTACGTCCGTCGTCGCGAGTGTTGAGGCAATTGGGGCGCTTCTCTATCTCGAGGGCTTCTCGGATGATCCTCGAGATAGAGAAGCGCCCCAATTGCCTCAACACTCGCGACGACGGACGTAGACTTCCCAATACCTGGAAGCCTCTCATTGCACGCATCAACTCATTTCCCACCAACCCAGTTCCCGCACATAGCTCACTTAGCGCCAACCAAGTTCCCGCACACAGCTCATCTAGCGCCAACTCAGTTCCCGCCCATAGTTCACCTCGCGCCAATACATTGCACACGGCCATTACAGCCACGTCCACTAGAAATACAGTTCCTCAACCCACAATTCCTCAGTTCTCTCGAAGGAGTAGGCAGATTGAGACCTTAGAGAGAACCAGTGACGAGACATGGGGAGTAGGCAGATTGAGACCCCGACGTCAAGTCACAAAAACCGAACGTAATTATACCTGAGGAGTAGGCAGATTGAGACCTCAGCGTAGAATTACGTTTCAACCATTTATTAATTTTCTTTCTTTTTCAGTTCTTGAAAATGGCTCCAAAATCGGAGCCGAAACGTCGAATTTCAACAAATTCTAGACGCGGTTCAACCCGAACTTTTAGTTTTCAAATATCTGACCGCGGAAACCTATCTGAACATATATATATATATATATATATATATATATATATATATATATATATATATTCGATTTAAATCTTCAATATTTCGTCAACCTTTATTGACTTCTTCAGGAAGAGCTACAATTAAAAAGGAATATGAGTTGTTGAAGGACTACATAAAAATAACATGATAACTTACAAAATTCACAGAGTTAGTTCTAACCTATGGAACATTTGGGAGGACAATTGTTATTCTCCGCTGCAGACTAATCGCTTAATTTACCTGACTGGAGTGTTACTATAGTTTGAATAAGGATTCGTTTAAATACAATGGTGTTAATTAGTGTAGGTATTCCATTGGCACCAACTGTCAAACTACACACAACGTTGAATGGAATTTAAAATATTACAATATATACTACTAAGTTGTCCTGTATCGGTTTTGTAGTTAACTGTGTTAGGATTTTTGTTGATATGGACCATCTCAAGGAATAACCTGTTTTTTTGATTGCTGACTTTGTCTAGAATTTTTGGATTTGAATAATCAAACCGGTGGCCTGTTTTCTGGGTGTGGTCGACTGCTGCACAGGAGTTTTTTCCCAATTGGGCATCACTCTTGTGCAAAGCTAGCCGTTGTTTTAACCACTGTGAGGTCTGTCCGACATAACTACCTTCACAACCTTGGCATGGTAGTTCATAAATTACATTGCTAAGGAGTGGAGTTGGTGTTTTGTCTTTGATTTTGGAGAACAAGTTGGAAAGTTTTGTATTATTACGCTTGGCTATTTTGATTTGTGGAAAGTCTTTGAAAATTTTTATTATGCGGTTGGATACTTTGTCGATGAATGGGATTGATTTATACTTATATTGTATTGTAACGTCATCAGTTGGTCCGTCATAAAAGTTGTAAAGTATAAATCAATCCCATTCATCGACAAAGTATCCAACCGCATAATAAAAATTTTCAAAGACTTTCCACAAATCAAAATAGCCAAGCGTAATAATACAAAACTTTCCAACTTGTTCTCCAAAATCAAAGACAAAACACCAACTCCACTCCTTAGCAATGTAATTTATGAACTACCATGCCAAGGTTGTGAAGGTAGTTATGTCGGACAGACCTCACAGTGGTTAAAACAACGGCTAGCTTTGCACAAGAGTGATGCCCAATTGGGAAAAAACTCCTGTGCAGCAGTCGACCACACCCAGAAAACAGGCCACCGGTTTGATTATTCAAATCCAAAAATTCTAGACAAAGTCAGCAATCAAAAAAACAGGTTATTCCTTGAGATGGTCCATATCAACAAAAATCCTAACACAGTTAACTACAAAACCGATACAGGACAACTTAGTAGTATATATTGTAATATTTTAAATTCCATTCAACGTTGTGTGTAGTTTGACAGTTGGTGCCAATGGAATACCTACACTAATTAACACCATTGTATTTAAACGAATCCTTATTCAAACCATAGTAACACTCCAGTCAGGTAAATTAAGCGATTAGTCTGCAGCGGAGAATAACAATTGTCCTCCCAAATGTTCCATAGGTTAGAACTAACTCTGTGAATTTTGTAAGTTATCATGTTATTTTTATGTAGTCCTTCAACAACTCATATTCCTTTTTAATTGTAGCTCTTCCTGAAGAAGTCAATAAAGGTTGACGAAATATTGAAGATTTAAATCGAATGAGTTTCATTGTTCAACAGACCGCTACCCGAGAATTCCTACTTAATTAATAGAGTTCGGTCGAGAATACTTTGTTATTATATATATATATATATATATATATATATATATATATATATATATATATGTGCTAGCTTTGCACAAGAGTGATGCCCAATTGGGAAAAAACTCCTGTGCAGCAGTCGACCACACCCAGAAAACAGGCCACCGGTTTGATTATTCAAATCCAAAAATTCTAGACAGAGTCAGCAATCAAAAAAACAGGTTAATATTCTGCTGTTAAGATTATCCTAGATCTAAGTACTCATACATCTTCAACTCCTGTGTTGAGGAGTACATCATTTCATTAAAGTGTAATATTATATCACATATTCAGTAAGGAGGGTATCGTATACTGTTGACTTTCAAATCTGTGATAAACTAACATCTATCAAACCTTCTCATGAATTCGACCACTATCCACGAGGAAACACAAGGAAATTAGTACAACCTGGAGGCGTAATCCATACCAGAGGATTGCCTGAAATTGTTCCTTGAAGTGTCTCGTTCGTACTCTGTTAGCAGAACAACAATCACAACGTTCCAGTTATCACTAGCCTGTGAATCTCACACTGTATGAACTAAGGTAACCTGTGTCCTTGAAACAAATTCAGTAATTTTTCACAGATTGTTGTTAAATTGTTGTTGTTAAAATTATTGCATGATAGGCCAAAGTGGCGCACTTGTAATTTCAGTTTGGGGGGGCTAAAGATACAATTTTTCAAAGCTTTTTTTTTGTCTTTCTTCAACTGGGTATTATCATCATTATGAACGGTAGTAAATGATGGCTTGGTATAGCTGTTGCCCCCCCCTTTGGCTGAGCCACTGATATACCAGCTTATGACTCCAAAGAGAAGCGTTGAGTTTTGAAACACCCTGTATAGGTAAAGCCCGATTAGTATTTTTCAGGAATACTCATGGAATAAACCACGGGTCTTAATTCACATTATTATAGTAACGTATGATTACAAGACATAGGTCTGACCAGTTTTTGAAACTAATAGTATCCATGAAAGAATGCAAAAACCCAATAACGACAATAAGTGAGATCGGATGGAATTGTATACATGATCCCGAAATAAATGAAGTTCATTATCAATGCCATCTCTTCTAAAACCTGTTCAATTACCGTTGGGTCAATCTTTACTTGTTTTGGTAGAATTACTTTGGAGGACGGCAATATTGCAAACAACAGTAAATTAGTCTGTGGCTGGCATCCGTCATGTTTTGGTTGGTGGTGTTAGTATGTTGTGTTGTTATTATAGAAGCACAGTATGAGGTACCCGAAGCATTGGTGGAACCTTTGTCGCCCAAAGGATTCAGTGTGTCCATTCCAGGTATTATTTGAAATCATTTAAGATATCCGAAGATTACAATCACGGTTTCAAAGAATTATTATTATTCCTATTGCAATAACTGGTTAAAAATGATATTCGAGGACAAAACAAAATGGTCAAGTGTCCAACTCTAGGGGCAAAAAGAACTGAATTCTCAAAAATTCTTTAAATGGATTGGGAAAAAAATTCTATATTATCGATATTTCTTGAAATATACCATAGAATAATCTTGAAATGAGAGACGAAATTATATAAGACGCCCATCTTTTCATTTGATTTTTAAATGTAAAAAAGTGACAGTTTTTCCCGCTGCTAAAAGTGGACATCAATTATTTCTAATGAGTGGTGAAGATATAATCGAAGAATCAGTATGCAATAGCAATTGGATGGCACCTAACAATGTCCTCAGAGGCGTGTTCATGGGGGGGCAGAGAGGCCCTCTCTTTCATAGCAGAAGAGGTGGACATCAAATCAAGGCTGTACCCAGGAGTTTTTCAGGATGGGGAGGGGAAGATTTGACACAAGTTTTCCGGATGATGAAAAACTTTTTTCGAATGGAACAAAGTATTGCGTTTGAAATTGAAAAATATCTCTCACAATATGAAATTTAATTGTCTGTCCTTTCTCAATACAATCTGATTTATGGCTTCTTCTATTGATATATGAATATCATTATGAATTTACATAAGTGCTAACTATAAGAAGTTCTGGGCCACAGGGGTTTCTGAGATATGTTTTCAGTCTTCTCGGAGTGAAAAATATTCTCTCTGCGGTACAAGTCGAAACAGGAAATAATATTAATAATAATAATGATACTCCCTCATAAACACTTGTGGTGTAACCAAAAATGCACTCAAGAATGTTTAGCTCAAATTACTTGGATAACACATGATGGTAGATCATAATCAGGCTTTTATCAAAGATCAAACTTAGCCTCTAGGAAGTCTAAGTCGAAGTTATATTCTTGTATGAGCAAGTTTTCCGTATCCATCGATTTTTAAACAACCATCAGAGAAGATGAATTGAAAATAACGGGGTGAAGCTGTAGATTTTCCGGGTTTTCCTACAGCTGAAAAGTGAATACATCACCAAAAATATCAAGAAGTCGCCCCGGAGCACCACAGCAAATAATAACAGTAGCCGCCCTCTACCTTCACAGGCTATGTACCTTTGGGTACACTCTATGAGTGTTTATGAGGAAGTATTATTTTTTTTTAATCCGCCAGGATTATCCCAGTCAGGTCCTGTCTCCGGACTCTTCCCGACACTTCCGTAGGACACGCTGAATCATTCATCCCAATAACCACTCCCCACACCGTGGGGTAAGTGACTATATCAGGTCCGAGAATCAATCATGTGCCCTGAACAGACGGAGTGAATCAAGAATTACGGCCTTCTGCATTCATCCGACTAAGATTTCTGCCATATTACGGCAAGCCAACATGATTTTTGGGTTTAAGATCAGTGTGATCATTATTCCACCAAGGACCCCAATTATCAGAACAAGCATCTTGACAGAATGGTTTGGGTGAAGCCTTTGGAGTTCAAAGAGTAGATCTCGATATCTATTACGTTTTTTGTCCTCTTCTGGGACGATGTTCGTTTCGTCAGGACCTGAAAACTCAATGACGAAAATCGTCCTACTTTGATGGTCGAACTACATCAGGCTAATTGGCTTGTATTTGCCTGAGGGTGAGGAATGGATATTTTCAATAGATTCGGCACTTCTCATTCTCCACAACGGACTCAATATCCCCCGGAGCATAAGGCAACACTGGTGTCTCGTCTACACCGTACGAGTGTCGTAGATGGTAGTATTACACTCGTAGGACCGCGTTATTCCTGTGGATATAGGCTGAGACTGCATAAGCTGGTCAAGCAAATGCATTATGGTCTGAGCTGCCCCACGACACACTTCGACGACATCTAGTGTCAGGGACCTCTACATCCATCACGTGACTACGGTAGACGAGGATGTTGAAGACACCATCCTGGCAGGCCATTATGAATCGCTCGGTTCCCGAATTCAGCCCACTTGACCTGAGAAATGCAAACGTCACGTTTCTGGATAAGCCACGGTGTTCAATATTCTTGAAGAAGACCCCATGCATTGGCTTATCCCTGTGTAGGTTGCAGAAGACTCTCACTCTCCGCAGCATCAACGTGGGCTTTTTGCATTGTCTGGGGAAGTATAACCGTGGAACAGACGATTTAGGACTTCATTACTCCAAATGAGTAAGGTAGAATCGGAACGGCAAGCATATTAGTTGCAGCAACTTTATTTTTCCTCGACAGTTCTTATGACCAGATCAGTCGGAGATTATCCTGATACTTGCTGCGAAGAGAGTTTTTAACAGTAGTTACCTCTTGGGTGAGGCATTGATCCACCCCTAGGTAGGTATACGTTTCTTCGGCATCCAGATGATGTAGGATGCTTCTGTCTACGAGCTGAAGTCTTCTTCGTATTCCTCGCATTGTCCTCTTTTGAGATGAACCGTGGCGGCACATTTGTCGATCCCAAATTCTATTCCGATAGCATGCGCGTACTCTTGCACCACCCTTAAGGACTGATGAAGGTCTTTTTCTCCAAAGGCATGAAGTTTATGGTCATCCATGTAAAACAGATGGGTGACCTTATGCCTCCAGTTGCTGGGGGTGCCGCAGCTGTATCCGCAGGTTTTCCGTAGTGCAACAATGTCAGTAGTGAGATGCAGAAGAGAAGAGGGCTGAGGAAGTCTCTCTGAAACACGCCCATTCTAAAGATAACCTTCTCTGTTTGGACTCTGACTTGACAAGATCTTATGGTGAAGCGAGTCCTCCAGAGTGGCATCAGCTGTTCAATGCATCTCACTATTCGATCGGGTACCGCAAGGTATCTGAGCAAATGCACGATGAGCTCATGCGATGTTGTTTCAAATGTCTTGCGATAATCGTTCCAGGCCATTGAAAGATTACGCTTATCTTGCAGCCAGCGACCCTTTTCTTCGACCCTCTTCGCTCATATATCTGTTTATACACCGGCTCAACTGCGGGGAGTACTCGCGTATATAAGATGCGGGTAAATATCTTATAACATGCGTGACTTTTTTCAGCCACCATATTCGTATCCCATCAAGACAGTGCTGTTTGATGGTAAGCAGCACGCCTTGATTATCAATATTATTGTAATCAGTTCATTTGCAACAATTGATTTCCAAAATCAAGAAGATTCTGATGAAGTTCCTGTATCAGGATCACTATTGAAATCTTCCAAAGTTTGTGTAATCATTTTGTATATTTCTTTGAATTTCAGGAAGCTTTTATCATTTTCCACCCGTCTTGTTCCACATAACTATGGCTGTTGATATTTTTCATTTTGAATAAAAAACAATATTATACAGAGCTATTCAAATTTAAGTCTATGCATCAGGATCTCGATAACGGTAAGGAATAGAGGGTTAGTTAAATAGGTGGCAAAGTTTAGAATGTCCCAAATAGAAATAATAATATAATAATAATGTTCGTTCATATAAATAACATACCTTCATATACATGAGTTCATAATAGAAGTGTAGTGGTATGGGCTGCGTTCATAAACTTACTCAGAGCAAAGACTGCTTATTCCGAACCGTTCGTAAACTTTCTCTAGCTCAGGCCCCTCTTCCCCACTGGGCACACTGGGCACGTGCCCAGGGCCTCGCCAGGATTGGGGCCCCCTATAGTCCCGATAGCTACTCTACTCTCGCCTGAAAATCGGGCAACAATAACACTGGACGATACAACTAATTTATTTACTGCACTCGATGATTATATTATCAGCCTCAGAGATAAATTTGATTACTTCGAATCGTCCGCCAAAGAGAAATACCCGGAATCTGACTATAAGGACCTATCTCAAAAAACCAGACTTAGAAACTGACGCCTGTCTTTTTTTGATAGCTCTGCGCCATCAGTCCAACTGAATGGAAAAGAAAGATTCAAAGTCGAAACCTTTATCCCCATAACTGATACCCTGGACCTTCATCTAAAACAGTGATTAAGTTCGTATAAGAAGAGATGTTTTGGTTTATTTTTTCGCTTGAAAACTCTGAATTCCGAAGAGTTGAGACAAAGTTGCAAAGAATTTGCTGAAATCTACTATGAAGACGTAAACGAGAAAGAGTTAGAAATGAAATGTCTGCATTTAACAAAATACTTTAAAATTGATCAAAGTAAAAATGAAGAAACTAATAGTATACTGGAAATATATCATCTTTTGAAAGAGAGCAAAATTGAAGACACCTTTCCTAATGTAGAAATCGCACTGAGAATCTTTCTAAGCATGATGGTAACTAACTGCAGTGGGGAACGCTCCTTCTCCAAATTGAAACAAATAAAAAGTGAATTAAGAAGTACAATACTTCAAGAGAGATTGAATAGTTTGTCGCTAATGTCGATAGATTGTGATATGCTCGAAAACACAGATTTTGAAGATGTTATTAACGATTTTGCTCAACTCAAATCTAGAAGGGTACCTCTTCAATCAGCATAGATACTTATATAAGGAGTATAAGGACTAATCGTGGATGCTGGTTACTTAGTGTGGATTACATGATATAATCTATTTATTCATCATATCTAATGTAACTGTAAAGAAATAAAAATAATGCTGAAACTTTGCATTTCTACGTTATTTGTCTATTCTGACAAAATAGTACTTTATTATGGTCATATAGGGGCCCCATTATTCTAATGTGCACAGGGCATCTAATAGGTGAAAGACGGTCCTGCTCTAGCTGTATGGAGTATGCATTGACAATCGTTCAGAAAATTACTTCGAGTAAACTCTACTTACTCTGCTTTCGAAAAGAGTAGTGATATACTCTGACAGTAATAACAATGACAAGGAACTTTTTTGATAGTTTGTGTTTGTTATTGTTTATATGTTCTCGTTTACACGTGGTTTTAAAGTGAAAATTAAAAGCACGGAAATTTCGACAATATAGAGATTTTATTCCCACGATATGGATTTTCATGTAGTATCAATTGGCAGAGATACTTTCATTCTTAAAAATAAAGGAATGCTTCAAAGTTTAATGAACAATATATCACTTCTGGAAACCCTAATAAAGAGTTTCAATATTTTGTATCAGTAAATGGAGCTTTGTGAAGTTCTCAAGTCTCAAACAAAACCAAACACAACCTCAATTTCATGAATCACCATTATCAATATTGTCATTGACACTTTGCACTCTTTGCAAAGTTTTTGAACGACTATGCAGGAGTAATGATTGACATGTACTTCTAATCACGTAACCGTACTCTTACTCTACTCTCATAGTAAGTTCATGAACGCAGCCAAGGGAAGCTGGAAATAAGTGACGCTATAGGAAAACACAACGGACCCACTAAGGCCAGGGCGTGGGTGTTTTCTGCTTTTCTTTTTTTTCTAATTCACAGTCATGGTAATGAAATGATGTGAAAATATTCAGAATATGAAACGTTCAACTTGTGGAGTTTTAAAATGTAAAATACATAGATATCAGTATAATAGTGAATTGAGATAAATGACATTTCATTTCTGAGAATATCTATAGCAGTACCTATTCCAGTGGCTATAGATTCGCATTAGTAGACGGACCTTGATTGAAGAAAATTCGACTAATTGATCAAAATAAACACACCGAAGTTAAATTCTATAAAGCAAGAACTCAAAATCACAGTAGTTTCAATTTTTTTTTCCAATAAAACCATGCGTAAATGTAAGTTCCCCTTTCAAAAGTTCTATCCATGACTCTGTGTATTGAAATATTAATATAAACTATAGACAGAACCAAAACAATTTTGGAATAAGTAACCAGTTCGGAAACTCTATATTTCACTAAAATCACAAAGATATACAATATGTAATTATTTCTTCGAAGAATATGCTGATTACGTGATGGCTTCATTAAAAAAAAATTATAAGTTTCAAATTGGTAGTGCTAATGGATATGTTTAATCCCAGGTAACCTTGTGAATCACCTTGAATTATCGTGATGTCATTTCAGATAATTTCTGAAAACTTCCATAATGTACTATAATATGAGGATAACATTGAACAATTCTAGAAACTATGCCTATCATTCACAGGGGCGTGGGTTCGATTCCCAGCATGGCCACTGGTATCGTGCATTACAAGTTAACAGGTAAGAGCTTCGTTTTCCCAAGCACGCACAAGTCTTTCGAAGACTTCTTAGGGTTGTGCTCGTAAGGGTGCAGCCGGTTGACGGAATTAACAACAGTTTTAACAATAATGAAACAAAGAGATGGCTGAAACGAATTTCTATCGTTTTTCAATGTATTTTCCTTCCAAGCATAGAGAGTGGTTCATTTAAAAGTGGGTTACCATTATGAATTTCCTATAATCTCATGGTCTACTGAGAGAGGCTCCTCAACAGGTATACTCACTTATAATTCATCCCCTTTTAGGCCTGTTTTACTGTTGCCTAGGCTGATACTTAGGCCTTTTAGCCCTTTGTATCTTACATTTGCATTGTTCAATCACAAACCGACTTCGGTACTTTTTTGCCTTGTACAAGTTTTTACTAGTTCTTTGTTGGGTGAGAACTGCATAGTTCTGGATAGCCAGTTAGCTGTCAAAAGAACAACTGTTTTTGCTGTCCATAACCTCCCATTTGCACAGCAGATGTGTAACTGTTTCTGGATCCTTTCTGCACAATCAGCATGCAAGATCGCTATTATTTAGTCTCATTCTATTCAAGTACCCTTTTCCTGACCCACCTATACCACAGGAAGTACTAATGAGATTGTCGTTTTATTTTTTATAACGCGGTCCTTCGACGTAGGTACTCTTTCCAAAGTTTGTTTCCTGGGATTTTTTTCAGTATTCTTTGTAGTTTTCATGCTGTACATTTTTTTTTCTGAATGCATGGAGCCTTGCCTCTCCCTCGACCACTTAGTGGAGAGGAGGCAGTCCCAGTAGTGTGTTTATAGCTGCAGTGGGCGTTGACTTCATGGCCCCTGTGATCCTAAGACACGCTAGTTTCTTAGTCTTGTCATAGTCCTTCTTTGTAACAAAGAAGCATGTGTCATTGCAAGCGTCACTACCATGTTATTCAACCAGTGGAGAATGTCTGGTCTGAACCTCTATTTTACTTCTTCTATGATTACCAGATGTTGATTTCAAATCAGTTTCGAGTCTAGAATCGCTTCGAAATATTTAACCTTCCTCTTCATCTGTAGAGTTTCACCTTGGAATTAGAGGCCCCAGTCATGTAGTTTGCGTCTTCAAGTAAATGCTACTATAGGGGCTGATATTCAGACCTTCCGAATCCGTCCATCGCATTACCAGGTTTAGATCTTCTTGAGTACGATCTCTAACCGTGGTAATATATTTTTTTGAGCCAAGAATCGATAAGTAAGATGTCAGTCTCAATATGGTGAAGACAACCTCAATATTTTCTTGAACAACAGTAGTTGGTGGACAACTTTCACGATACTCGTACCTGGCATACTCACAACAGCTCCTAAATTCCTAACAGCTAGGTGAAGTCGGTTGATGCATCATTGTTGAGTTGGGACCCAAAGGAATGCTTCTTACTGACGTCAAGTTTAGTAGAGACAATAAATACACCTCTAATATGTTCAGTGGTTTTGAGAACTTTCACTGCCAGCATATGAACAAAACTATTAGTATTTCGTCCTGGTTTCGACTGTCGCAGTAGCAGTCGAAACTTATGATGATTTTTAGCAAAGATGACCACGACGTAATTTGTAAACCAACCGTGAAAGTAATTTTGTTTTTGTATTACATTAAAAATTCTTCAATCGACTTATCACTTTCAGATGAAGAAGGCATCAAACTTTTTGCATTTCACGGAAAAATCAACGAAGAAATGGAAGGAAGAGAAGCGGGAACATTCTCTAGAGACATCCTTAAACCAAAAAACGGAAGATGGATATTCACTGATACGACCACCAAATTGAAAGTGGGCGACGTTATTTATTACTGGACGTATGTGGAGTATTCTACAGATGGAACAAACAAGTTAGGATATCCTAAAGATGACCAGATGTTTACAGTTACAGGTATGTCAACGGCTTCGTCAGTTTATGTTAATAGCTCTTTTTTATTCAGAAATATTCCCATCAAATCATGATGATAATCGAAATGTTTTCATTCATATCGCTACGGTTGTCTACGCTTTATCATCATTTACATTTTCATTTCTCGAACTACCCAACTATGAATACTTGGATGGTAACACTCATCAACTGATATTGAAAATAAAAATGATGCCGGGAAAGAACAAAGTTGCTGCAACTGATTTGCCTGCCTTTCGAATTCCACTTTACTCTTTCGGAGTGGTGAATTGACTCAAGAGGAGCTGTGACAACTCATAGGAGCTTATATCCTGAATCGCCTGTTCCACGGTTATACTTTCCCAAACAACGAGGAGGCCGTGGATTTTCATGTTTGAAGCATCTACATAACATAATGGCACTGACTGGACATGTGAAGTCATCAGGACTCGAGATTTTCTTCTCAGCATGATCTGTGACGATGAAAAAGCAGGGATTAGAGAATTTATTTTTGAGGCAGCATCCCGTGCAGCTGGTGAACTTGGTCTCGTGTTAGTCACTGAAGGAGGTGGCCCAAAATGTATCAAGGAGTTGGAACTCGTTAAGCACAAAACTTACATCAATGCTGCAGAAGAGACTGAGGTATACAAGGATAAGCATGGGTCTTCTTCAGGAACATCGAAGACCTTGGTTTATCTAAAAATGTTACCATTGCCTTCCCCAGGTACAATGGGCTCAAGACCGAAACTGATTCCCACTAATGGCCTGTCAGAATGGCAGTGGACAGCTCTTATCATTATTATATTATAATTGATTATTGATGGTGCGTTTACCGTTAATGAATCTGGAAATTCATATTGCGCATTGCAAGGAAGCAGTGAAGATAGTTATTTTATGGACCAGACCTCTTATACCTGTTTTCAGAGTACCCATGCTGTCGAATTCTGTCGAAGATCTTTACTGAAGTTCGATTCAGTGGTGGGACTTTTGTTGGTGCTACAGATGCTATGAGTATGATCAGTTGGTTCTTTTTAGGGTGCTCGGTAGTGAGGCCGTTAGATGCCGACCTACTAAACTTCCGCTAGCATTAGGCCAGGTTCGAATCGTGGAAAACGAGAAAAAATTTCTCAATTTCATAAGAGTCGATAGGCAATGACGTCTGGTGCTTGCTTGGAGTTGGCGCAGACCACCAGCGGTGGTGCTGTAGGTTTTTCCGGGTTTTCCTACAGCTGAAAAGTGAATACGCCACGGCAAATAATAATAATAGCCTACAGGCTATGTCTTTGGGTACACTCTATGAGTGTTTATGAGAGAGTACTATTATTATTTTCCGTGAATCCATCGTGGTTCGATTCAAAGTTCGAGTATTGTCCGGTATGTGTCCGGTTATGTAGAAAGGGTATTCAGCACTGGGTTTTCGTTTCCGTGAAGTTCATATTCGACGCTACAGAAATGGCAGAGTTTAACCATTTGTTGACACAAATATTTGCTCTTCCACTCAACCATGAAAAACCTGTTCATTGACGTGGAAATGAAAGAGTCCAGGTTAAAAAATAAATACATAATTACGCGAGAAGGAATAATTTCAACCACCGTTGGTGTTATTCCTAAGAGTTTTTTCGCACCCCAAGGATAGTTTTTGATTGAATTGGGAGCTACCACTTACGGCGGTATGCAGCTTGTCTTTTGTGTTTGTTCTTCCATGTCATAAAGATAAACTTATAGTATATGCAAAAATAGTTATTTGTTTTACTAGGCATAAAAGCACAAGATTTAATGCCGCGGCTGGTGTTTCATAGCCGAGCGTAGCGAGGCCATGAAACCAGCCAAGGCATTAAATCTGCTTTTCTGCCGTGTGAAACATATAATTTTTTATTCAAATTTGTTCCAATTCCACGCTTAATCGACTTTTTCATATTTAAATTGTGTTTCATTATCAATATCCAAATAACTAAATTATTTAATCAAAGGTAACTGGGCCCTGCGATACTATGTTTACCGCTGATGACGTTTGTTGAATTTGTTTGTTTACTGTTTACTTTGTCATTGTCAATTTTAATAACCAGTTTGATTTAAATTATTACTTGGAAGGTTGCCTAGCAACGAACTTTTTCTGCCTAGGCAGAAAAGTGGACTTTTTCTGCCTAGGCATTAAAAGTACAACTTCTAAGCCTGCCAAGTGTCATTAAAAGCCCGCTTTTGATGTCATTTGGAGAAAAAATTCTTTTTCAAATCCTACTTGAAGCAGGGGTTGTAATCCTTTTCAATCACTGCGGTCCTTGTAGAATGTGTAGAAAATAAAGATGTTGATGATGAGGCCCAAGATGTAGAAAACATAGGTGAAGAAATAGGAGGTACTGAATAAGATAAAGATTAGACAAGGTCTTTATATGAAGTGAAAGTGGGTGAAGTATCCAAAAATGCAAAAAAACAACGCACGATATATCATAGACAAGCCTTCGCTGGCAAAGGATGACGAGGGCCCTTCCAAAACAAGATTATTTTAACCTTTATCTACTCACTGTATTCGTTATGAATTCCCATTTTGATTTGCAGATCTAATCCAACAAACAACTTTCTCTACATCTTCCACCACAACCGCCAGACCCATTCGAACAACTCCATCGCCAACTGTTCAGCCACCAGCACCAAGACCGCCCGGTGATTCCTGTGAACCCTCAGTCACCACCTACAATAATGGCAGGACTTCTTGCAAAGGGAAACTCATATTCAATGACGCGTTCACCACCGAAGTTAGAACAAGATTTTGGACGATTCAACAGAGGTTTGCTGGTGGGCCAGTAAGTTTTTTCATGGCTTGTCTGTAATAATATCCCTAAATTTCCAGAAATTATTTTCACCTTACTATCATGAAAACTGTGTTGCTTATAAACATCACTTGCACTGTACTGTTTGGAACCTTTGGTGTAGTAATGAATATACTCGAGGTGTTGAAAATAGAGGTTTGGTGTTGGGATAAAACTCCAGTATATTCATTTATAAACATCACGAAAGGTTGTGCGAGTGGTGTTTTGTAAAGCAGCACAGTTTTAGTGACAGGTACGGTGACAGTATTTTGAAAATTCTGTATTTTGAAGTGATAAATCTGCTAAATATCTAAAATACATAGACTCAATGAAATCATGAAAATGGAAAGTACAATTATTTCAACCGTGAAACGGATGTTTTTGTATTCGCCGACTCTGGACAAAAAAAGCAACAGCCAGAATAGCGAGTACAAAGTAACAACAGAACAAACAGCAAGAGCAGAAATAGTGATAGACAAAACAGTGACAAGGTAAAACCAGTGACAAAGGTTTATAGATAGATGTCACAATAAATCAATTGTAACTATACTAATTCCGGTACTCTGAATGAAATGGGATGTAGTGTAACGAATAAAATCGTCACAGTCAAAGTACCCTTCTCTCCACACGTTTTCAACATGAAATGGGAAGAATTTTATGTGTGTACTCACCACTTTTCCATTTTGTCACTGTTTTGTTTTGTCTCAGTTTTGCCTTGACTCTGTTTTATCTATAGCTATTTCTGCTGACGATATCATTGAATTTATATAGAGGATGAATTTTGTATGTGTATTCAGTCACTGTTTCCTGTATCTTTTTCTGCTGTCGCTGGTTTGTCAATCGCTATTTTGTTCTATCGCTGTTTAAAGTCCCGCCATTTTAACCGTCACTTTTACGCCATTGCTTTTTTGTCCCAGAGCCGTTTTTTACTGAGATTATGCAACTAGGGAAATGTAGAACTATGAAATCATCCAATCTCAGATTTTAAATTACCACCAATTTGAAGCAGTGTTTTGAAAAGTTCTGTCATGGTTTGCATTGAATAAATGATTTTTTTGATATATATAATAATGAGGAAAATTTTGAATGAAATCCTTATTTTTCGAATCCAACAGACTATGAAATTTGGGTATTATCGTGGCTGTTTATTGTCATGCATTCTTACTTCCATTTGTACGGCGAATGGAGATCTGAAATTTGGCAAATACATTTAGATCAAGATGTCTAAACTCCCAGATGATTAGATTTTGTTCAGATTTTTTTCCGAAACAAAACTAATGAAATGGCATTCTACTTCTGAGATAGCCAAATGTTGGATTGTTATAACTGACATGTAACACACAACACTTAGCGATCGATATTGAGAAGTTCGTTCCAAGTTTCACACCACCTTCGCACGAAATTAAATCGGACTGAAGATCAGCATAACTAATTAAAGAATTTCAAAAAAAAATTATCATCTGCGGAGAAAACAGAACCTTGTGGAACCTCCGAGATGACTTGATGTAGATCAGAATGACTGGAACTAACCGTGACTTCAAAAACCCTGTCAGAAAGAATTGCCTCAATTCATTTGAGCAACTGACCTTTTACTCCGAAGTGTTCAGTTTGTGAAGTAGCTAAGTTCGTGAAACTTTCTCAAACGCCTTGGAAAAGTTGAGATATATGGTATATATGGTACAGTATAGATCTGAATAACAAAGATTCTCCTTTCCATTTTGTAATTTTTATATCATTTAATTAGACTACTCTCTCAGGATCTTGACTTTATTTTGACATTCATGCCAAAAAGTTTTCTAAAAATTATCTACGTAGTGACAAATAAATATTTGAAATATGATTCATTGTTTATTTATCTCGTCCGTAATGGAAATGATCAAGGCTCTAATATCAATAGGTTATAAAGAAGGGGATCTGAGTGATTCCCACTGAAAGCTTGTGATAACATAATCAAAAGTATACAACAACAGTTTTTATACCAAAATATAAATCATGGGTGTCGGCGTTCTTTCTTATTCGAGATGACGATGAATGTATAAAATCAGGCTTGTTTTGTGTTTTTCTGAACACTCTATATGACTCTTATATTATCTTAAAATAGTGAGTGTTTTTATATTTTCGCAGGATTACGAGTTTGTCATGTATGCAAATCGTCCAGAAACGCTTTTTATCAGAAACAGGATTTTACGAATCAAACCTGAGCTTACCGATGATGTTTTTGGTCCAGACTTTGTTTATCAACCCTACGACTTTGGATCGAAGTGAGTCAATTGAAATAATTACATTTTACAATATACGAGAGTTTATTGCAGCACTCGACCTTACAATAATAGTATTATATTGACTGATAGGGATGAAATGAAGGCTCTCTGTCTACACAGAAAATATATACTGTTATATAATGGACTTTTCCACGGACTATGAGAAACCACTGTAATTAGAAAGTCTATATGCTAATATTACCTGAGATTTTTTATCATTTTTTTCTGACTGCCAGTTTTTCTATAATTTGAAAAAAGGGGTTTTGTGACGTCACGTTCATCAAAATTAAACTTGGCAACGTCGTATAAGTTGTGCACCATGGAATCTCAAATTATCATTACATCTGGATTGTGTTCTATGATAGTTGTCATTTGGTATGATGGGATGGTTCGTCTGTTTCATGGAGCAGATCAATAACAATTGTTTTTCTCCGTTTAACTCATTTGCTTACCTTATGAGATACAAGATAGATGCTAGTAGATCAAATCTGTATGCTGGAAACTAACAGACTCTTGAATATTTCATTTTTTGAGGTTAAAGCGGTTTTTAAATTCAAAGTTTTGTTGTTCATGTTAAGTAATTTCTGTATTCCATATAACCGTGAAAATGTCTAAAAGGTGCATTGTACCCTGTTGTCTGAATACCATTGAAAATTTATATACACTATATGTGTTCTGTGGTAATAACAACTTTTGTTCCATAAGAACTGTTATTATAATTTGCGGTATTGCCAACAATAGTTTTTTTTAAATTTATACTGGATTTTTATCGGTGATAAAATAATATTTTATTCTGATTCACATGATGTATACATAACACTCCGCTACCTGACATTCTCGAATATTTCAAACTCATGTTTTAGTTGGTCCTAAATCCGTCAAATAATACTTAAATTAATCGATTTGTTGCAACGCCATTATCATTAAATAATTCCATACACTTTATGTTGACAAATTCTCGTTCCTCACTAACAAAATAACACAACATTAACGATACAACACCTGGAACATTAAAGCAGTTGCTCAAAATGTCTGCCTTCTCCTTGATTACATAGATTTGCTCCCCGTCCTAAATTTTCTACACCCCTAAATATACAAATATTTCAGGATTCATTAGCGATTGATAGGTTCAGTCCTTACAATATTGTATTTATACATATATATCTTGGTAAGTTCCTGAACAGTACTTCATCGATGTTATTCATGCCAGGCGCCTGGTTCCTGGTGATCTTTTTCATCGTATTGTATTGTAGTTCATGCTTACTTTGGGAGTGTTCCTTAATTCTCTGGCTCCCCGTGAAATCTTTTCATGTTCCTGGGAGGCGTCAGCACTTGCCCGGAAAGTACTCTGCAAGTACTCCCCGAATATTTCACCTTTTTTGAATTCGTTAACTCTTGTCTTTGACCATTTTCCACGACCGCAATGTCCTTATGCCGCTTTCGGAGGAGTCTGAACTACTGATAGAGGAAGTTGTCTCCCCCATTCAGGTTTTCGAACTTCATGTTCCAGGTTCATCTCTGTGCCTCTGAATCAAGTCACTTATTATTCTTCCCTAGGATTATCATATTTTCTCTCTGAATTTTCATTGATTAAATCAATATTGTAGCCTGGAAAGAGATCATGGTCTTCCCTTACAACTATTTTTTAGGTCGAGGCTTTCCTCGCTCTCCCTCTTGGTCGATAATATTTTCTTCTATGTTGGAATGTTAAGATTGATTTTGCGTTCATGATACTCCTGTACCTCTTCCAGCTAGCGGAGAAATAATCGTACCCTTTTTCCACTCTACAACTGAAAAATGTATAACATTATTGTTGTCCATCCGGGTACTTCCAAAGTATCCTTACATATGCATTGGGATGATTGGCTCAGTTCCAATCAGGACGCCTTGCTAAAGTTAACTATCCATACCCACGACACTGCTGCCTTGGGGGTTGTTTACCGCATATATCCTCGTTCTTTTTTTCACCTGAATGCCGCTTCATCAAACATTGTCCCTGTGAAAGGGTAATATACGGTACGCTCTTCCACATGAGGAACAACACTTCCCCTTCTCCCCGACCCTGACAAGAGCATCACGTCAATTTTATGTCTGTGAACGAAATCAGCTAAAAGGTGGCACTTGACTCTGATTCCGTTCACATTGAGCATTCACAGCTTGATAGGTATCTAGAGGCCATAGCTTTGGGTGATCTCCATTCGTCTTCAGAATGCAAGGAATTAACCTCACGCCTTCAATAATATCGTCCATGGCTGTCATCGAACCCTATGCGTTTATAAGCTCGCCTATTGCTCGATACCCTCCCATAAAACCACCTACAGCATTCACAGTACCTAGGTGGCTTTGCAAAGTATCAGGCTTGTGGAAATGGATTTGAGAAAGGACTATGTGGCCCACCCCTTCTTTTCGATTACTGACGTCTCTCTCTTTTGCCAGCGTCTCTCTCAGACATTTTCCTGGACTGGAAGGACCAGTTCATATCTGGGTTTTGACTTTGACTGCTCTTTTTGTCGCCTCTCTTCCTGCGTTATCACGTGCCGTTGCTAGATTTCGCACTCCAGCGAATATGATGTGTGCAACCACCCGCAAATTCGGCAGAGGGCTGGAATTTTCCTAGGCTTGGGGCAAACCCTCGACCAGTGTGCTGTTGCATATTTCATACACTTTACTGTGAGATTACAGTTGTACTGGGCATGCCTCCAATCATGACATCGATAACTCTGACTGTTATTTCCCATTCAACAATAACCCCGTCAACTACTCGGATGTTAGAATGATATTGTCAACAAATTTTAATGTGACCTTTATGTTCTCCCAGTGCTATGAATCTTGGTGATTTCGAGTGTTATTAGACCCTGCAACTCCAGGTCCGTCTTAATTTGTTTCAGCTTGGGCAGTTGTCCAGCGATTATGTAAGGATGAAACTCAACGTCTGAAGCCTTCAGTTCTTCAGACTTGCATGGTCTTCTGCAATAAGTTTATTAATCTTCCTGTCTGTATATCTGTATTACTGCTGATCAGATCACTAATTGCACTAATTGCACATATAACAAACAAAACTGTTATTTTCAGTTGTACTGCTGTAGCTGGATCTCAAGACTGTCAAATTCGACCCGACGCAGGTTTCATACTACCGCCAGTGATTTCATCCCAGATCAACACTCGCAAAAAATTTTCTTTCAAATATGGTAAAATTGAAATTAGAGCGAAACTTCCCCAGGGAGACTGGATTTACCCCGGTAATAATACTTGAGTAAGCACTCATTTTTGACATCAACTCCATAACAAGTCAAATTTGACAGCACATTAATCAATATTCAAGTTGGGACGGGCAAACACATTGGCTACACAATGGAAAAAAGTAATTGAACTATAATTCTACCAAATGAAAAAATACTTATGTATTATTTTTTTATGAAATGGTTCCATAGTTGAGTACATTTGTAAAAATGATCAGAGTAATTAAGCACTCCATAAGTTCATTGAAAAATATAGGGTGTTCTAAAGAAAACACAAGTTTCATCCCTTACTGCTTTGTAGACTACTTCGAGCGTTTTTCCTTTTCTGAGTGCGTTTATAGAAAAACATTTGTGTGTGCGTTCTTTTGTCTAGCGGCAATCTATCACTTTGCGTTCTGAATACAAAAACAACTATTTAATTAACTTCATTTCCTGATCAAGACATCATTTTATTAAGTGGAATTGGAAAGTTTTCTCTTCATTATTCGGTTCGTTCTGATAATAATGGTTCTTATTACTCTCAGAACTTTATCTGAATTCTTTGAATGAAGAATATGGTTCAGGATATGACTCTGGAAATATAAAAGTGGCATTCACAACTGGAAATGATGGATCTGATAAGGTTCTACAGGGTGGAATTACACTCGGCTCAAGCGTTCCTGCCAGAAACTTCGGGATGAAAACTATCGAGAAAGGTGCTCGCTGGAGTAACGAATATCACAGATTCGCTGTAACGTGGAAACCAGGTGAGTGAATATTACTGTGAATGGATAAATCGATTGTTATTTTCGATATGCTAATCTATCATAGTCAATGTTCATATTACTTCAAAACATTCGCTAAGACCCAATAGAAAATTCTTAAGCAAAAACACCCGTTGTTCATTATTTACTACAAACTCAAATACTATCGAGAAGGAATACTCGTTTACAGCGAAAATCAAGAAGGCTTGGACACATTTTGATATAATCTTCTAGTTCCCATGATAATTTAAACGCACCTCAATACAATTCACGATTCAAATGTTCTTCAACTTCCGTTCCTAAGTAGACATACAAAGGGGCTATCACGCCATCGGCCCTTTTGGCATCGGCAATCGGTGACGAGACCATTCCTGGAGCCGCCTCTGCCGCCTCAGTGGTTGGTGAAGGCGCAAGGTGGGCTAAGCCATCCCTGGACGTTAACACCGACTTCTGGTGTGAGCAGTTGGCGCCTTTGATTGATGTTTCTTAGAATTTATTATGATTTATCGGTCTGTTTTCATTATTCAGCTCACTCAAGGGACAGTCGGTAATTTCAGAAAAAATACGTAATTTGCGTAGTGAGAATGATGATGACGCAGTTGTTGATCGGCCATTCAAGCTAATTTTGAAGAAAGAAATGCTCGTATTTAGATGTGTATGGTATCTCTCTTCAACGAATTGATTTTTGTATTTGTCTTCATTGTCGACCTTATATGCAATTAAAATTTAGCCTTGAAGAAAATTCCAGAAAATCACAATGTGATAGTTCGAGCTAATTCTGAAGAATAACAAATACCTCTGTCAATATGGCAAGGTTTTTATTCAGTGAAATTCTCGTATCCAGATGTGCACGGCATCTAACTTTAATTCATTGATTTTTGTGTCAGTCTTCATTGTCGAATATTTAAACAATATTAATAATATCCCGTATTGTTTGAAGAACATTGTGAGAACCGAGAAGTGGGTAGGAATTGGGTTTCTCCTGATTTTTCAGCTTGAGAAAAATTACAGAAATTAAAAGATGAATAAAAAAATCACGCTTATTGATAACGGAAAATATTCGGGCACTTCTGAAACCAACGGCTGTTTGTCAAATTCGGCTACTCTCTAGATTCGAGGACGATCCTGTAAAATATTTGTTACAGTGGAATAATCCTGTAAAAAAATTTATTATAATATTTCATTTCTCCCACAGATAATATCGTATTGAGTGTGGATGACAAGGTTTATGGTTCCATTTATCCACCATCTGGAGGATTTTCGTCGTTGGGAAAAGAGCTGAACATTAAAAACGCTGACCGTTGGAAAATGGGTTCAGGGTTGGCCCCGTTTGACAAAGAGGTACGATATCAGTATTATAACACGAATTATGGTAAATATGGATATTGATACATGCAAACTTTTGAAATGTCAGACGATAAATTATGATCTCATGCACGGTCCTGGCCTTTCTGGGGTTAACGTCGCCACTTGCAATAAGCCTGTCACTGCCCCATTACTGAACAATTCTAGAAGCACCACGAAGTTTGTATGGATTCGAGCCAAGACCAAAATGGCATTGAGAAAGAGACGGCATCCTATCAAAATCTCTCTTCTCCCCATAATCGCCATTATATATTTTTATGTCAGATGAATAAGAGGCACTTTCGTTGGTTCAACATGATTTCATTTTTCTCAACCGGTTGAGATATGTGATGAAATATATTACCATGTTCACGAAGTTGTTTCTTCTCCTCAACATGGCTTCATACGATAGCGAAGTGGTCGTGGTGTTAGAGCGTTTGCTTCCCACTCAGGCGTCGTGTAGGCTAAGATCCGAACCTAATCGATCTTCACCTAGCTGATGATAGAATTATAGTTATTTTATAATAAATTTTGTATATTAGAAAATATATCCAAAATTTGTTGCCAAAAAAAATCCTGGACACAATATTTTTAATAATTTTTTTTAAAAAGGTTTTTAATTAAATGTTGCAACATCAAGATAATAAGAAAAATTCATACTGGACTGAAGTATAAAACATATAGAATGTGCAAACGTAGGGTTGTCTATTATGAATTATTCTTATTATCTTGATGTTGCAGCATTTAATGAAAAATCTTTTTTCTACAAAATTATTAAAAATATTCTGTCCAGGATTTTTTTGGCAACCCATTTTGGATATATTTTCTAATATACAAAATTTATTATAAAATAAGTATTATTCTATTATCAGCTAGGTGAAGGTCGATTTAGGTTCGGATCTCAGACTAGTGGGTTCGATCCTTCCGCCTGTCACTGAGCTAAAGTGGTCCACTTCCATTCAAGCTGTACGTCACTTCGGAGTGCCACAGCAAATAATGATATTAATCGTCCTCTACCCGCACATACTATAAAATTTGGGTACACTCCACGAGTGTTTATGAGCAAGTACCATCATTATTATCTAAACAAACAAAAACATGCTGCTGTTGTCCACTTGCGACTTTCAAAATGCTTTCGATAAAATGAACGATCATGTTCTCAGTTTTACAAAATTGGGTTTCCCTTTCTATATTTGTATCATGTCTATTTGACAGAATTTGAATCTTCCAAATCTGATTCATACATACGTCTGGAGAGAAATAAGGTTCCAATATAGGACCACCCCTCTCTTGAAATTTAATGAATGACTTCAATAACTCACTGACTTTTTCCTTACTTACTGTATGCACAGGTCCTCGAATTATATTATTGGATCGATTGAGTTATTAGTTGTGAGCGAGTAAAATCTGAATCAGATTTAATGAGGTGGTCGATAGCGAAGCCGTTAGATGTCGGCCGTTGTAACTTCTAACAGCACTTGGCCAGGTTCGAATGCTGAGTTTAAGAAAATGTTACTCAATTCCATTGATAACAATACCTTGTTTGAAACGTTTGGTGCTTGCTTGGAGTGCGCTCACACGGGGTGGTGCTGTACTTTTTCAGAATCAGAATGTCTTCCTGGAGCGCCACGGCAAATAATAATAATAGCCGTCCTCTACCCGCACAGGCTATGCCTTTAGGTACACTCTATGAGTGTTCATGAGGGAGTATTATTGTTATCATTATAATTAAACTTTCGTGTTTTGATAATCATCTATAAATAAATATAACTGTAAAATACCAAAAAATTAATTTTGAACTTTCGACAAACACTGTATGTTCATTCATATCGTCAATATATCTATCCATCTCTTTATGTTAAATGAATATAAAGAAGGAGAAGAGGTTCAGACTATCCGAGAAATATTTAACCAATAAATGGAAAATGTAGAGCAGTGTAGTTTGCTTAGTTTTTTATTGTTAATATTAACAATTGAGCAATTCTAAATAACACCTTTAGAATCTTCTGTTTTCTGATATATTATGAGGTAGAATGAAAGAGCAGCTAATACAACCCACTGTAATAATTAAATTTCATCCATTTTTCTTAATGTTGTAAGCTGACGCTAAGCGCACTGGTGTCATTTACTCCGATAGTATTTCTGTGGGGTGAATGATTACTGAGTTCGAGAATCGTGTGCCCTGGCTAAAAGAAGTAAACCAAGTAATCAAAGTAGAATTTCTGCCGGTATAATTTTCAAATTCTACGACAGCGAGTCCATTATCCTACCAAGTACCCCTATGATCAGAACTACCATCTACAGATTTTTTTGGATGAAGTCTGTGGAGTTCAGAGAGTAATTCTCGATATTCGATCCGTTTCTCCTCTTACCTATTTTCGGACGACTTTTGTTTTGTCAGGAGCTGAAAGCTCTATGACGAAAGTCGTCCTAGGTAGGCATACCACAGTCATTTATGAAATGAGTATTACCGAAATGGAAATGATATCAAACTATATACCTACTACCCAAATATTCACACTAAAAACCATTCAGAACATAGCACAAGTGGAATGAATGGGACTTAAGAGTAGAATCACTATCATATGGATATATAATTTGGTATATCAATGCTCAAAATTAGACGTAGGAACAGGAGCAAGATTATATGGAGTAAGGCCAAAATGGAACTTTAAAGGTCCTCTTGGCAATATCACCGTAGTATTTATTCCAAGCTAAGGCGACATGTCATAAGGACATGCATGCGGATAAATCTAGATAGTATGAAAAAAAAAACATCTGCATTCTATCCGAGAGCCAAAGCACAACAGACGCTCTGAAATTAGTACAAATAAAGTATAAACAAACTTGGGGATGGCTTCAGTGAACTGGCAAAACATAACAAACTTACCTTACACTTAACTGGACATAGGGGTAAATAACGCATTGAAAAATCTAATCTGCTTGCAAGCATCTGACTTACCATCCACAGGTACATAACCAGTATTTGGTGTAAGCAAAACCCAATATAAAAACCTAACGAGTGGAAGAAAACGTAACACCAAACATAATTTGATCAAATCGAAGGACATCAGCATAGCACATCTGTGGTGAGTCACCTAAGCCAAACGCTGGCGGCTGACACACCTTTAACCTAAACAGCTCTAAGATATGCATCTTTGAATGCGACGCACTACACAACAGGCATATCAGAACATTTGAGCGGATCAACAGACACGAATTCGAAACGTATTAAATAGACTGCTAAACTTGGTGAAAGTATGGTCCTATTTAACTAGGAACCACTGACTGACATAACACTACGATAGATCACGGCAGGTTTGAGTGTTAAAGGATACCCCACGGGTGAACCCGCTATATTGTTCATCTACCATAAACTAACCAACCCCAACCTTGAGTCACATAGTTCAATATTCAACTCGACGTCAAGTTCTTCGGACTGTAAAGAAATGCTCCGATCACTGCTTTTCCATGGTCGCGAACCTTGCAGAGAAGGTAATCTAAACCCCTGATGATTTCTCAGAAACCATCCAGTGTCATTCCGTTTTCAAGACGGTTCAAACTCAACAGTTCACAGCATCTCTGTTGTCTGGGGAAGTAGGTATAACCTTAAAACAGTCTATTTAGAAAACAAGCTCCTATGGAGGTACATAGTTATGCGAGTGTTTACGTCTAGTTATCGCAGAATTCAGAATAATTTTTGAGGTTGAGAGCGATTTTGCCTTCTGTTTTTTATAGATTCTTCAATTCTTATACATTTCTAGATGTACATCACCCTTGGCGTTGGAGTTGGTGGATTCAACATACAGGATAGAACTGACGGCACCAAGCCTTGGAAAAATGGAGAGAGATTGAGTACGAAAAAGTTCTACAAAGCCGCAGACCAATGGAAGAGTACTTGGAATGATAACAGTTTATTATCTATAGATTCTGTGAAAGTCTGGGCATTATAATATTGTTATCAAAAGTTATATGAGATCGCGACAGAGTTGCTATACGCAGAGAAGGTTTCAAAATACAATAAATGAATTATATTTTATCTGCCTTTTTTTACGTTTCTCTTTCAACTCTGTATGAACCCGTAATTCACTCCAAAGAATGGCGTAAACTGAATCCGTGATATTTTTGCCATTTGTATGACTCTTCTCGATTCACAAAGAACCATACGGGATACTACTGTCGTTAACAAACTGAAAAATATTTTGGAAGTCGATTTGTTAACAATACTGTTTTTAATGAAGAACTGTGGCTATTTTTCAAGGAATTAAAAAAATTAAAAATATTTCCATAATACTTTTTCGAACAATGAAAAAAAAATTGATGGAAAAAATATTTTCGCAATTTTTTACTTCGGAGGAGAAAAAAAAAATTGGTGGGAAAAATATTCTAACAATTTTTTTTCAAACAATGGATAGAGGTCCAAAATAATTAAATAAAAGATTAGCGGGAAAAATGTTTTCATAATTTTTTATTTGGGAGAAGAAAAATTCATAAAAAATTCTGCTGTGAACAAAATGTCAAGGTTACGGTTAAGTCAAGGTCAAAGTCAACGTCAACGTCAATTTTCAAAAATCTTGTTCCATATCTATATTTTTCATGTCAAAAGAAAGTCAGAAAAAAATTTGGATGGAAAAATATATTAACAATTTTTTTTTCACAGAAATAAAAATAACCGAAAAAATTTTGGAGCATAAAATATTTTCAAAATAATTTTTCGAACAATGATTTTTTTTTCCAAACAGCGGAGAGACAAAAAAAAATTTGGCGCCAAAAAGTATTTTCGAATAAAAAAAATTCTCGGAAAAAAGGTTTCCAACATTTTTTTCAATTGAGAAATATCAAAAAAATTGACGGAAAAAATAATTTCAATTTTTTTTCAAACAATGAAAAAAAAATTGGCTTAAAAATAATTTCAAATTTTTTCCCCGTCCTTCCCATCCATCCATCCATCCATCCATCCATCCATCCCTCCGTCCGTCCGTCCGTCCATCCCTCCATCCCTCCATCCCTCCATCCCTCCATCCCTCCATCCCTCCGTCCGTTCGTCCGTCCGTCCATCCGTCCATTCCTCCGTCCGTCCGTCCGTCCGTCCATCCATCCATCCATCCATCCTTCCTTCCGTCCGTCTGTCCGTCCGTCCGTCCGTCCATCCGTCCATCCATCCATCCATCCATCCATCCATCCAATGCATCTCACTATTTGATCGGGTACCGCAAGACATCTGAGCAAATGCATGATGAGCTCATGCGATGTTGTATCCAATGCCTTGCGCTTGTGATAATCGATCCAAGCCATTGAAAGGTTACGCTTATACTGTACGGAGTCCTACGTGATGCATCTGTCGATCAGCAGGCTCTCCTTGCAGACAGCGACCCCCTTCTTCAACCCTCTTTGCTCATATATCCGTTCATACACCTGCTCAATTGCGGAAAGTATTCGCATGTATAAGATAATAATAATAATAATACTCCCTCATAAACACTCGTTGAGTGTACCCAAAGGCATAACCTATGCGGGTAGAGGACGGCTATTATTATTATTTGCCGTGGCGCTCCGGGACGACTTAGGTGATGTATTCACTTTTCAGCTGTAGGAAAATCCGGAAAACCTACAGCGCCACCTAGGGTGGTCGGTGTGCACTCCAAGCTAGCACCAGACGAGATTGGCATCTAGACAACTCACAATACACTTGCTTTTCAACAAGGCATGCGGTCGCCTATCGATCCGATATAAAGTATTTGAGAAAAAATATCTTGTACCTACATCGTACTTGAATCGACTATCGCTATGCTGGAGTTTCCAACGGCCTGTGCCATTAGATCGCTAAGCCACCGGTGCGTGTAAACATCTTATAACATGCGTTTAAGCATGTTATCGGTCTGTAGTTCTTCGGATCAGACAAATCTCCGTTTTTGGGGATTAGCACGGTTCGCCCCACGACAAACCAATCGGGCATCTGTTGCTCCCCTTCTGACCATGAGTTAAAAACTCTTGCTAGTTGGTGGTGGGTTCATAGGACTTTATAAACTAATATGCTTGCTGTTCCGATTCTACTTTACTCCTTTTGAGTAATGAAATGGACTCAGGAAGAGCTGCGACAACTCGACGTAAGTACTCTAAATATGATGCATCTTCATAGGAGCTTGCATACTAAATCTTCCACGGTTATACTTCCCCACACAACAGGGAGGCCGTGGACTTTTGAGTTTGGAGTGTCTATAATCTAGTTCCTAAATTGTAGATAGTGACTCATCGTACACTTTCTGGTAAAACGGGATTTAAAAGTGCGGAGGGGATGTACGAAAGTGGCAAAGAAAAACTTAATTTGAAGCCAAAGTACCTAGCTAATTTCTGTTTTATTTTTTAACCTGATTTATATGAATTATGAACCGTACAACCGATGAGTCACTATCTACAATTTAGGAACTAGACTATACATAACAGAATGGTACTGGATGGAGACTGTAAAGTTCAGATCCCTTTCTCTGCATTGGAGCATTTCAGCATTTGCAACCGATGAACTCGGTCTTGTATTTGACACTTAACGGACGAACCCAAACTCTGTCACCCAGTTGGAACCCGTTCAGCAAAAGCCCACGTCAAAGCTGCCTAGAGTGAGAGGCTCCTACATATGATAAGCCAATGCATGAGGTCTTCTTCAATGAAATTGAAGACCTTGTCCTATCCAGAAATCTGACCTTCACTTTTCTCAGGTCAAGTTTGCCTGAAGTCAGAAACCGAAGGACATAATGGCCTGCCAAGATGGTGTCTTCAACACCCTCGTCTACCGCAGTCGCGTGATGGGTATAGAGATCCCTGACACTAGATGCAGAGCGTGTCGTGGGGCAGCTGGGACCATAAAGCATTTGCTGTCAGCTTATGTGGAGAATGAGAAGTGCCGAATCAATTGGAACTACTCATTCCCCCCCTAATGCAAATACAAGCCAATAAGCCTGATGTAGTCCTCCTCGACCATCAAAGTAGGGCGATTTTCGTCATAGAGTTCTCGGCTCCTGGCGAAACGAACATCGTCCGAAAAGAGGAGGAAAAACGGACAAAATATCGAGATTTACTCTTTGAACTCCGCAGTCTTTACCCAAACTATTTTGTCAAAATGGTGGTTCTGATCATAGGGGTACTTGGTGGAATGATGGACCCGCTGCTCTCGAATATGAAAATCATACCGGCTTCCGTAATATGGCAGAAATCTTAGCCGGATGAATGCAGTAATTCTTAGTTCACTCCGCCTGCTCAAGGCCCAATAGTCACTTCCCACGCGGTAAGTATGAGGAGTCGTTATTGGGATGAATGATCCAGGGCGCCTTCCGGAAGTGTCGGGGCTCCGGAGACAGGGCCTGACCGGGATATTCTTGACGGATGAAAAAATTAAAAATATTCATAACACTCATAGAGTGTCCCCAAAGGCATAGCCTGTGCGGGTAGAGGACGGCTATTATTATTATTTGCTGTGGCGTCTGGGCGACTTATTGATTTTTGGTGATGTATTCACTTTCCAGCTGTTGGAAAATCCGGAAAACCTACAGCACCACCCCGGGTGGTCGGCGCGAACTCCAAAGCACGCACCAGACGTCGGGATTGGTACCTAGACAACTTACATTGCCTATCGACTCTTATGAAATGGAGAAAAAAATTTACATTTCCAGGATTTGAACCTAACCAAATGCAAGCGGAAGTTTTAAAGGCCGGTATCTAACCGCTACTTTACCGAGCACCCTCCCTTCCGAGATTAGAGTCGGGATCCCGAAAATAAGTCGGGATCTAGAGATTAAAGTCATGATTATAAAAAAAGAAATACTGTGGCTCTTCTGCGCCTTCGTAGGTTGCTGTTTCATTTTGAATGGATGCTTTGTAGCCGGACAATGCCGTTATCTTTAGGAACACAAAACAATTTCTTATAAATTTATTTTTATTTTGTACATAAAAAAATAAAGATCATCGGTGAAAGGATACAATGAAATACAAATCAAACTATCAATAAGACTCAAAATAATAAGGGATATTATAATTAAAATCTACCAGGGAAAGACCTCGAGAAAGAAGTCGAACTTTCGAAATAATATCGAAATAACAGTCGAAACGATTGTTGAGTGAAAAGACAAAAAATTCGGAGTTCTTCTGTGCTTCAATATTGAATACCATTTGTTTATATTTTAACCAGGTTTGTTGTCGTTTTCAAATTCGTATTTAGCATAAAAGTTATCCCTTCGAAATCATGGAACTCGTGTAAGCTATTATTTTATGGTAGATAGTAACCTACTTCTGTAGCTGCCTTAAAAAAATCAAAAATCAGATGGTCATAGTGCCACAGTTGGTCACTTGTAGATATCCTATATTCAGTGAATTGAATTGTTATTCCAAATTATTTTCAGAGTCCTTCCTGAAAATATTCACCAAATAATGTATATCGCACCCATATGTCAAATTTTCTCCCGGATTACAAGCAAATGATACATATTTACCTATTTTAAAGGTTGGACTACTTCGGGGTTGTTTGTAAGATTTAGTAGCTCTTGGCCCGTAGATTATTTCAACTGAGGCAGACGAAAAGAATTGTTCCGTTATTGAAGGATTTCCTATATGACAAACTGATATTTTTAGCCGTCGATTTGCCCCTATTTTCAAAATGCACAGAAATGTCGTATCAAAAGCGCTTATAATTAAATGTTTCCGTTGCGGAAACTGCAACCACATAGCAAACAGGTCAAGGCTGTCGGCTTCCAAAAAATATTCTCCGTGTTCGATCTTGCAATGCTCCGATACCTGTGAAAATTTTCCTCTCCATCGGCAGTGATTCACATTTAAAGGACATTTCATAGGTTGACACAATGTTTCATGAGCGAGTAGTTCTTTTGACTTTCCGGTGTAGTGACAACCTGCAATGTAATTTAAAACTATGTATTAAGAGTAAAAACCACGGGACTAAAGTGTCCCATTGTATCGCAGAAGTCACTTCCACGTTATAAAGTGTATTGCTCAATTCTTCGATATTTCGAAATCCATACCCACTACAGAAAAACTTTGAGAATCTAGTAATTTTGCGACATGTTTCTATACGCAGAGTGCTCAAATTTGGATGTTGAATATTGTAAAATTCAGACAATGAAACACCCTGTATTTTTTATACGAAATTCATTCCGAAATCTGTCGCCGTTCCATCGCTGGAAAGAAAATCAAAATCGGTTAAGGCAATGTCATGGTATTAGTAATTTCCTTTTATTATTCAATATTTATGAGAGCTATTTATAAGGCATGGTTCCTTTGATTGGTTCGATTGTCAAAATATTACCTGCCACAGGACAATCAAGGTTATGCATAGATAATTCAGGTATTTCTGCGATATGTGCATTATCCAAATTTGATATATTACGTAATCTTGTTTTCGTTGATATAATCAATCATAAGTAGGTATGTGGAACAAACATCAGGTCTAAAGTAATGCCAGCTTCTGGCACAAATGATCAGAAGGCATTCAGAACAGTAATCAAAGGCTCAAACAGTTGAAACTAAGTAAAAGTGTCTCTATTTTAATTACATTCTTTAGTTCGGAGCGACAACCTATTACTTATTATCAGAGTCTCCACAGGATTTTGAGAACAGCCGCCGCCCTAATTGACATGTTTTTTCATAATTCATTAATTTTTCTCTTTTCCAATTCGGTTTCCTTTTCTCGATAGTTACGACACTGGTAGCTTACCTATGAAATGGCATATTTTAATTTCCAGCTTCGAATGGGCTTCTACACATTTCACAATGCTTCACCATTGCTTAATAATAAAAACGATAGTTTAACACAAATTTACTCAGAATTTGCCCTTTATTCCCGAAAAAAACACTCCAATAAGCCAAAGACGAAAACAAACAGAGATGTTTTGTTGTTGTTCTGTCGTATTTGACATTTGATATTTCAAATGCAGCGTTGCCGTACTGGCCAAACTATATCGACAACGAAGAATCTCCATTCGGCGATGGAAATACTATCGTTTTCACATGCTCCCAACAAGCTGCAATGAACATCTCTTCTTATTTCATCCAATACAGTATTTTTGGGTTTTCGTTGCCATGAATATACCCGACAGATATCAAAATCTAGCTGACGTGCTTATTGTATCCTTAAAAAATTGTGACATGGCAAAAATTTCAAGAGGGATAACATCATGAGAAGATGTTACCTTCAGTTCTATTTGAGTATTACTCATCTAGGTTGTGTTACTTGATTGGAGATAATTGTACACTAAAAAATATATCGGCTAATCATACACACATGGCTCATAAATGTGATAATGTCTGGTGTTCCCTATAGGCATCACTGCGCGCCCTATCTTCTCATTTAGCCATGAAAAAAAAATGAAGTTTTCTTGACACTTTCATTTATTTATGTTTCCCAAATTGTTGTTTGATGTTGAGAGTTTGAAATGGATTATTCTCAGGAAGAATTGATGAGCATGGTGTATACTTTAGGTAAAAGCAATGGTAGGTAACTTGTCTCTAGAATTAGCCTCTAGAATATATGCCCAAAATTTTTCTCAAAGACTTTTTCCTCATGATTTATGCTTAAGAAGATTGAAAGAAAGATTTGAGCGCACAGGAAGAGTAAATTATGAAAAATCTACAAGGGAAAAAACTGTTTTTATAGAAGAAAATGAACTTGCAATCGCCTTGTCAGTAATAGAGAACTATGTCAACATATAGATATTAAAAAATCATCAGTGGAGAAGTCTCTCAAAGAGCATAAATTCCTTTCATACCATCTTCACCTCCACCAAAAGTTTACAGGAAATGATTTTGGAAAACAACATACATTTCGTCAATAGGCACGAAACAATATAAGAGAGAACCCTTAATTTTTCAAAAATGTGCTGTTCAGTGATAGATCATTTCACAGAAATGGATTCGTTAATCGTTATAATATCCACTATTATCCTACTGAAGACCGAGATGCCGTTCTAGTTTCTAACTTCCAACATAAATAATCGCCCAATGTCTGGGGAGGTATATTCCATAATTACGTTATTGGGCCATTTAACCGGGGAAGAACTTTTACGATTTCAACAAGGTGATCTACCCAACCTACTATATATTCCACTGATGGTGATTCAACATGACATGTATTTTCAATTGGATGGTGCAGGTGCAGTTTAGGATTATCTTGAACAACAGTTTTCTCAAAAATGGATTGGTTGGGAAGGACCAATTCAATAGCCAGCAGGATCTACCGACTTGAACAATATTGGCTTTTTATATGGGGTTACTTGAAATCTATGATTTATTTCATACCTGTTATTACCATTGATGACATGAAAGAAAGAATTCGGAATGCATTTCGAAGTTTAACACCGATTATATTGTTCAATTTCAGAATAAGATTTGAAGCTTGTATCAATCAGAATGCTAGACATTTCGAACAACTTTTGTAATAGATATAGTTATTTGCTTCAATTAATCCATTACTTGTTTTTTTATCTCATTATTATTTGAAATATTACTTCGAATAAAAACATCTTAACACAAAATATGTATTATTTTGAAACTTTTACAATACAAACAATATTCCAATAGTACACAGGTTTCCGGTGTAAATTTAAGTTTCAATGGAATTCAGGGTATATTTGATGTAGCGATGATTAACCGGCCATCAAAAGAATAATAGAAAAATCTGTATTTTTAACTTTTTTTTTGTTTAATTTCAAACTTAGAGAGGCTGTAAATTATCCTATGGTAAAAATACATTAACATTAGAAATTTGATTATACCGAAGGCACGCAATATTTCCACAAAATGAACTTGAACACCGCCCTGGCCGATTTTGATGACAGATTTTGGAATGAATTTAATTTCTCATAAAAATTACAGGGTGTTTCATTTGAAAATTTCCAATGAATTTCGTCTCAAAACTTTTTTTTTTATTCAAACTTAGAGAGGTTGTAAATAATCCTATGGTCTGAATTGTACAATATTCAACATCCAAATTTGAGCAACTTTTTTCATATGTTGCAGATAGAGTCAGTATCTACACAGGGTTAGTATATTGGAAACAACTCGTATAGAGATGTTATGCACACTGATGATGGAACATTCAGTATTAAGATTTCAGTGGGCATATTTTTCAAAATGAGACTTTCTTTCCTATAATCATGTCTGCAAATGATTCTACCGATCTAGAGAATGTTAAAGTTCTAAGATTTGTTTCCCTTTCAGGTTTTGACAAATTAAAATCAAATTCGAAGCACAGGTTACGCTTTAGGGCTTACATCATCCAGCATACCGAGTGATTCAAAATGAAAACAGCAGCCAAAGCTGACTGATTCTTATTTTCATTGTTTCAGATGCAGAGGCGTCAAACTTACTAGAAACCAACAAATTAATAAACAAACCATCAAACAGATTTCATATTTTAGAATTCACCAGCAGCTCACTACAAGTTTTTGAGGCGAAAAAGGGCTTGATATTTTCCTGGAAATTCTTAAAATCACTCGGCATGCTAGATGATGTGAGCCCCAAAACGTAACATAAATTTCAAATTTTATCCGTCAATCTGAAAGCGCTATGGAGAAAAAAAAATCTTACGGACACCTGTTTATAGGAAGAAAAAGTCTCATCATGACTTGAAAAATATGTCCCTAAAATGTTGGCACTGAATTTTGAAACACCCTGTATATTATAAATATGCAACTGGCTAATTGTGAAATCAATACACTTAATAAACTCACCATCGCCGTCGTCTCTGTGTCTACAAGGAAACGTCAACATGGCATGGAGTTTTTCCATCACAAGACAGCCATCATCTGACTTCTCATCCCGACAAATGGCACACTTCTCGATATTGCTAAAACACCGACAACAAAACAAATGTCCTCGGACACACTGACGAATCGGCGGGGCCATATAATTGATACAGACAGGGCATTGGAATTCTGCGAGTATGGCCTTTTCCATTGTATCTCAATTGATCGATGATTATCTGAAAGTCAAACAAGATGTAACATACAATATCAATCAATTTTGTTCAATGACCTATTGAACTGTCCAACGGACAACTTAACATGCCCAGTGGATGTCCATAATGTGTCCATAAAAGATCCAGATGTCCTGGACAGAAGATGAACATCCACTGGATAGCTGTGAATGACTGTTCAACGGATAACTACTTAAACTTGTCAAACGGATGTCCATAATGTGTCCATAAAAGATCCAGATGTCCTGGACAGAAGATGAACATCCACTGGATAGCTGTGAATGACTGTTCAACGGATAACTACTTAAACTTGTCAAACGGATGTCCATAATGTGTCCATAAAAGATCCAGATGTCCTGGACAGAAGATGAACATCCACTGGATAGCTGTGAATGACTGTTCAACGTATAACTACTTAAACTTGTCAAACGGATGTCCATAATGTGTCCATAAAAGATCCAGATGTCCTGGACAGAAGATGAACATCCACTGGATAGCTGTGAATGACTGTTCAACGGATAACTACTTAAACTTGTCAAACGGATGTTCATATGTCCAAAAAAGATCTAGATGTCCTGGATAGAAGTTGTACATCCACTAGATAGCTGTGAAGGACTTTTCAATGGACAACAACTTAAACCTGTCCAATAATAGATGTCCATAAAGTGTCAAAAAAGATCCAGATGTCCTGGACAGAAGATGAACATCCACTGGATAGCTGTGAATAACTGTCCAATGGATAACTACTCAAACTTGTCCAATGGATCTTCATAATGTGTCCAAAATAGATCCGGATGTACTGGACAAAAGTTGTACACATCCTCTAGATACCTGTGAATGACTGTCCAATGGATATCCATAATGTGCCCTTCACAAAATATCTTATGAATCGATAAAAACATTTCCAAACAAAATCATATAAGTAAAGTATCATCTCAATATCACTTGATATGTATACGTGATACGTCATATTTTCTAGGATGGGAATATTTTTGACAAAATTAATTTCGAATATATATTATTTTTTCGTAGGCTTCAATCAGTGAACACACTATAATGAAGTTTTTTACAACGGCATTGGTTTTGTAACTTTGTCAATTTGAGAGCTATTATATAATTATAAAGCGATATAAATATTGTTTCTGATATTTTTTCATTATTTGAAAATAGCGAGTTCGAAATTGGGGAAAAGTAGAACTGAACCAAGTAGGCCAACCTGGTAAGCTGGTAACATGAAAACCAACCTCATTGGGCGTAGGTTGTGATGTAGTAAGCTTAGTGAGGAAGTGGAGTTACATATTTGATGTGGATGTTTTTGTGCAAGCGCATATGCACTGAGAAAAATTTGTTTTGTTTGTACTCCCCAGATACTATGTTACTACGCACGTACTAATGCAAAAAGTCTTTCGGTCAAATTGTTCAAAATGTTGTTGAGCTCGGGCTGCTGAAGAAAGGTTACCATGGGTACACAAAAATTCTATGTATAGTTTACGAGGTACAGAGTGTTGAATTTGTAAAATGTCGCTTTCAGGCTTTATGTTTGGGTGGTAATACCACAAAATTATTAGTAGGTTTTTTACATACACCACAGTATTACACTTGGTCAATGCAGCAGTATGATTTCCAACTATTTTTTAATACAATATACAGGGTATAACATGACTTTTTCCGAGTTACTGAAAATTCAATGTATCAGTTATATGTACCATATGGCCACTTGTCACAACGTAAATTATGAATTACACAGTGTTACTCAAGAGATATTACAGAAATGTCCTGTATCAAGAAAACGGAACTATTTTTTCATTATCTTCCAATTTATCTTTCTAATACCAATAAACTTTATTCCTAATCTTCGATTACAAAAAGAGCCCTTTTCAATAATTTAGGTGCGTGAGAACTCTCCTCGTACTACTGTTCGCATCAAACAAAACGTATCTTATCGTATATATTCAACACAGAAACTGCATTATTCGAAAGATCCTACTCGGATCTTTCGAATAAGTCATGATTTACCCTGTATAGTAGTTTCAAGGCTTGAAAACCATACTGCTGCACTAGCCAAGTGTAATACTGTGGTGTTATGTCACCACCCACAAAGTTCAGGTAATAATGGACTGTAAGCGACCTTTTACAACTTCAACACTATGTACCTCGTCAACAATACATAGAATTTTTGTGTGCCCACGGTAACTTTTGTTCAGAGTTTACCAACATATTGAAATTTTGAACAATTTGACCGAAATACTTTTTGCATAAGTACCTACGTGCGTGGTCCTCTGTTAATATACTACCTTTTTTTTTCAATAAATAAATCTTTTGTGAACTCTCCTGACGCCTGCGAAAAGAAGTCACTCACTATGGATAAGAATGAATAAAATAAGACTTCTGCCAGATGTAACATGATGGTACATCCTCCGTATCTCGAAGGTAATTGATTGAAATTTCGGATCCCATATACATAACAATAGTCATTTTTTGACCTACGAATGTTGCGCTTTTGCCGGAAGTGATACCAACTTTCGATATTTTAATGGAACACTTATTATTACTTTTCTGAAATCTGCATAATTTTCTGAATCCAATGATACCATATAAGTGACATTTCAAACGTCAACGTTTTTAATAATTTGATTCTTAGTTCTCCAATTAACTGCGCCATGATAGTTCCGATTCCAAAATGACCCGTCTAATGCTAGAAAAATCGAAATCCCGTCATAATAAAGTGCGAGCAAATAGTGTTAATCGTAATCGATTTTGGTCTAAAACTAAAATTTTATGAAGATTTCAGAAATGTAATAACATACAGGGTGTTTTATTCAAAACCCAAAGCCAAAAAATGCAGCTTATCATGTATCAATTTTGATCCTGGTTTGGGCAGATTTGGTAACTTGTGGACTAATGTATGTCCATGCTCATCTATCCAATGGACATCCTTTGGATAGATGTAATTGGAGATTATTATTCAATTGCAAAATACCCGAGTCAGTTGAAACATTTAGCCCTTTCCACGACATTTATTCTTCCGCTTTGACTATTGCCTACAGTCTTCTACTTACTAAATCATAATGACAGAGAAAGTCTTCAAAAGTTACCAGTCAAAACTTCCTTCACTCACCAGATTTTCCTATACTTGCTGAAAATAGTATTTTCAACTTCATATAAAACGAAACAATGGACGCCATTGTTGTAATATGTGGGAAAAAAAATGTTTACGGCTTGTGTGAAACTGACGAAAATCAATAATACATGATTATAGGCTTTTATGAATGAACAATTTTTGCGAATAGATTCTGTCTGTCCGTGGTATACATATTCTTCAATAATTTAGTAAGTAGAAGAGTTCACTAAGTTATCATGATATATTTCATTTCTCTTACCTTATATCTGAATAAAAGCTGGCGTGTGAGCTCTCAAAATCTCTTCTTCTGAAATATCTTTGCTCCTAGTTCTGTAAATCGGATATCGTCAACACAAGAATGGAACAATTTCATTGTAGCCTCAGTATATATGCATAAATCTCCCAATGAAAACCGAAACTTATTCATTAGTAACTGTAATTAAATCTGAATGATATTGATAGTTTTCAGGTAAGTTGACAGGTAATGCAAAATGCTAATTTCCTTGAAAATTGTATACCAACACTTGTTGATCAATCCCACAATAACATTTCTAGGAAATTTTTATTGTGCATTAGTTGTTACACTGTAACTGCTAAAATTGGGTTTAAGTTGGTAGCTTGTAACAGTCTAACAGCTGTTTAAACTAATTGATACTTTAATTTCATTTTGTAGTTGGACCTCACAGGAAAATTAATTAGTGAAAATTTCCTTGTTTGACAGCAACTACCTACATGGGTATGTATTGTTTGATTTGAGAAATTTAGGAAAAAAATAGGCACTTTTCAGTTCCTTTCTTTAATTGACTAAAAAAAATTACTAAGAAAAGTAAATGAACATTTTTTTATGTTTGTACCTCTAACCGTTCAAAAGTTAACAGGTGGGGGATTATTGAAAGCCGCACTGTATATAAAATTGAAAGATCTTTGAAGTACTCATCTACAATATATCAAATACAATAACAATATAAATAATTACATCACACGGCACAGGCTATGCCTTTGGGTACACTCAACGAGTGTTTATGAGGGAGTATTATTATTATTATTATATAGATAATTATCTATTGAGTAATAAGCTGGATCATGTTCGACGAATGTTTTTTGGGAGAAAGAAACACAATGAGTCTTGGAGAAGTTTATTCTAATGTTATTTACTTTGCACCAAGTATCTATCAGTAACAATGATGAGGTCAGTTTGTTTATACAGTCCTGTTTGTTGATACCGGAGTCGTCCGCAAACATAGTTGTAGAAGCTTCTGGTATATTGTTTGGTTAGTAATTAATGTATAAAAAAATAACTTGGACCTAAAATCGATCCATGTGGTACCCTGTTTTTTATGAATTACCAAGAGGATCATGATTTACTAGTGTTATCTGACATAATGACTCTTTTCTCCCTGTTGGATGAATATCTTGAGAACCATTGAAGCGACATACCTCTTATACCATAATAGGAAAGTTTAAGTAGTTTTCGAAGCATACTCGGTCAAAAGCGTTTTTGAAATCACAGGCTAAGCCAATCGAATAACTTTCAATATCTAGTAATCCATATATCCTCTGTGTAATGTCGTGTATGGCCGATGAAGTTGATTTATTAATTATGAAACCATGTTGAACTGCCGTTATAATTTTGTTGGCATTCAAAAAAGATAGAAGTCTTTAATGAACAATTTTTTCCGATAATTTTGATAACGTAGTACGCAGTCAACGAAATAGGTATATAATTGTTGAAGTCACCTTTGTCACCTGTTTTGTAAAGCGGTATAACATGTAATTTTGAAAATACGCTTGAAGGATACCCTGGGCTAATGATTCATTAAAAAGTTTGACTATATCAGGTAGGAGAATATGAATACACCTTTTCAATAGTTGTGAAGAAACATTATCATAGCCACATGCGTTTGTGGATTTCATATCATTCAGAGTATCTAATATTTCTTTTTCAAATCAGTAGGATAAAAGAAAATTGATTTGGCGTTAGCAGAACACTATTGACTCAGATATTCAGTGACTTTGGTAACGTTGACAGTGGGGTTAGAGGAGACAACATTTATAAAGAAGTTTTTCAGTTCCATACACACATCTTCTGGATGAATTTCTTCTCAATTCAGAATTAACAAGTTGCCAAATTATTTTACTTTTAATGTCACTTAACGTAATTTCGCTATCAGGATAGGCTGTTTTTGCTGCAACTACTAGTTTTTTTAAAATAGAGCAATATATTTTTTTGAATTTGTCTATAACTTCGTTGCAAAAATTCCTTGTCAGAAAAATGAATTGTCTTTTGTTTGCAAGAAATTTTGAGGCCTTTTGTCATCCAGCATCGATTTACATTCATTTTTTTTTTGTAAAGGAAAATTATTGTCTTCGAAACAATTTATTACAATATTTTGGAAGCTTTAGAATTTTACATCTTCATTTTCATAGGGAATTTAATGATACTTATTTTGAGATAATTTTAAAGTAATATCGGTTTGAAATCTACTCGTGTTCTTGTGCGAATAAAAACGTTTCATAGTAAATTCATACCTGACGGTTTTATGATTGAGATCAAACTGAATATAATATATTGAGAAAAATGGTCTGCAAAACCGCTGTCTATATTAAATATTTCGAAATTTAAAAAGTAAATAAAAATATTATCGATACAAGATGATAATATATTAACATATCCTGGTAGGCCCAAAAATTCTTCTTTGCATATTGAATGATGTTAATAAATTCAAAAGGTCATTCTTATTATCGGATTCTGACATAAAATTAACATTTAAATCGCCACATAGTATGACCTGGTCACTTTTGCACAGAGCACCTTCATCAATAACATTTCTAAATTATTGAGAAAAACAGCAAATTCAGCAACTGGGGAACGATATAAATTGATAATAGTAATATTTTTTATTTCAATTAAACTAAACTCGATTATTTGTTCAATGGCTAATTCTTTATATTTTTCTAAACCGAATGATTGGATTAGTATTTCCTGACAAATATGGCTGAGCCACTATTTTTAGAAGAAAAAAAAACGACTGAATTTGAAATCATTACAAAATCATTGAGGAAACAGAATTCCTGGATGTCATTGTGACAGAACAAATCAACATGTTTTTCATCTTTAAGTATATATCTGCATATCGAAAGCACACTGTCCTAAGTCTATTTCAGGTAATTTTTACGTTACATTTAGTTTTACTCGCAGTTTTTCGATTTACATATTTAGAGGTAAGTATAAATGCTATGTAGACATTAAAGAAATAGAGACAAACGTGAAAATATTTTCAATTCCTTTTTTAGGGGCACATTGTAATAATTATAATCATTGACAGATATCAAATTCTGCGATTTTGTTGCTAATTGTTGTTGTTTTTTGTTGTTGAAATTGTTATTTCCGTCAACCAGCTGCACACCCTTAAGAGTACAACCATCAAAAGTCTTCGAAAGACTTGTCCGAGCTAGGGAAGACGCAGCCGTTACCTTTTAACGTGTGATGCCATGCACGAGACCGATGACCGTGCTGGTAATCGAACCCATGACCCTTAGGTTAAGAGACAAGCGCTCTACCATCATGACCATCACGGCCCATCCTAATGAATTGAACGTTTTGTTGCATTAGTGTTCTGGGTGTAGCGAAAATTGTACCTTTTATTGTCAGATGGATCATATAATAAGAAAAAACAATTTACATGAAAATCTCATTTATTTCCACTCATGAATAAGGTTAGACGACAAAACAATGTGCTAGATGACGTTTGTTCAACGGTTGCTAAGATTTTCTTTACTGGATCAAAATTAATACTCATTCACAACACTGAGTGATGAAATATCTTTCCAAGGTTGGATCTGGTGAAGAAAATAGCAATGATCTAATTATTCTAATTGCTTCAACGTAGGCAGACCCAATCTTTTTGTAGTGTAGATCTGGCCAACCCCTCTAGCTGGGTACAAAACATCAGATGAAGATGGAAAAACTTCAAACTTCTTTGCATGTAGTCAGATACTCGCCATATCCTAATATATATCGCACACTGGCTTCAATAAAGTTACAACTCAAAAATTTTTCTGATAATACCTCACCTGACACCATATCTTCATTAACTTAGTGAGCACTATATACATGATCATATCGGATGTTTCATATCTGTTCCACCGGTCAACTTCAACTTTCACTAATTTTCACAACTGGATGAAGTCTATTTTTGTTCTTCCTGAAAATTTTCCTTTTTTGAATTGTGACGTTATTCAAGCCAGATATCATCAGCTGAATCATTTTCAGGTACCTTTCTGCAAATCTTCAATAAACAACGTATTCGACACCCCTTCTTCAGGGTTCCTCCAGGATAATAAGAAAATGTGAGACATTCGTCCCTCATGAGGCATGGGCTGGTTTCCTCTTTTGCAAATCTGTGTCTTACTGCCTTTTTTGTACATTTGAATAAAGTTTCCACATAAAGAGAGAACTGATGCGTGATTAAAGGATTTCCCATATGCTCAATGGATATTTTCATCCGGCAATCCAGTTCTATTGTCAAAACGCACAAAAATAACGTTTCGAAAGCGCTTATAACTATAACTTTAAGTTGTCGGATAAGAGACCATCTAGTGAACAGCTCAATCTTATTAGCTTCAAAAAAATCGTCTTCGTGTTCAACTTTGCAATGTTCTGCTAGATCCGTAAATTTTCCTTGCCATCGACAATCACGAAATTGCAGAGGACATCTCATAGGTTGACACAATGTTTCGTGGGTGGCTAGTTCTCCTGACCTTCCGATATAGTCACAACCTGCAATGAGGAAATCAACGAATATAATAACTATTCATCAGATGCAGAGAAAAAATACGTTTGAAACTAAAAAGACAAAAATAAAACAAAAACATTATCTGGTAAAGACGTGATTGAGTCATAAATCAGTAACCATGTAGAAACAAAGTGATATAATGTGAATTAATTAGCGTATACAATTTTTTTACATATTTTGAATTTGAAATAAAACAACACTTTCCCGTAAATACTCGTACAGTGTACCCAAAGGCATAGCCTTTGCGTATAGAGAACGGCTATTATTATTATTCGCTGTGGTGCTCCAGGGCGAGTTGGTCATTTCTGATGGCTCATTAACTTTTCAGTTGTAAGAATACCCGGAAAAAGCTTCGCTCGCTCGTGCAGCTTATAGCTGCTGGCTGCTAATGCTAAGCTCATTTTCTGCCCTTGTGACACAATATAGTATTGAAAATACAGATTAAAGACAGATAATATGAAAGATCTTTTGAGTGATGGAGTCACATGGTTGGCAGTCTTGTTATTTTGTCCTCTCTTATTAACATTTTATCAAACTTGTCGAACTCTTTTGGTTATTTTATACAGAATTTATATGGGTACAATCAATGGAAGATTTAAACTTTGATAGCTTTCCTTAACATAAAAGGAAAGAGCAACTTGTGCTTGAGTTTGAGTTTGTTGTTACTCTGTTACGCATGAATAAGATTAATGTGATTTTTTTTTATTAAAACAAGCAGAATTAATGATTTGGAAATAATATTGAGTGTACGACAGACAAAGAACTTTCATGAATTTCGGTATTTTTCCAGAAGCTTGATATTTTACTTTTGAGTTCCCGACCAACATATTTTTCGATGTACTTTTGCACATCCTAATCAGTCCGAAAATTCTTCGAATACCTATGTGTTTTCATCCTAATCGTAAAGGCGATAGGGAAGTAAAATTTCTCATAATTATTCGACGGTTCGATTATTCCACTATATTTACGGATTTTGCCGAATTTTTGCAATTTATTATGAGAATGAGTTGAGTATTTGCCATAATTTTCAAATTGTCCAATCTCTTTGACTATTTTTATGGATTTTTCTGATTTAATATTGAAGAGTTTCTGTAACATAATTCGAGAAGGATGGGAGGGACAGAGTCGTCCTCTTTTTTCGAAGTAACTTTCGTATCTATACAGTGAGGTCGTAAAAAGTCTTCCCCCCCCTTAACTTTTGAACGAAACAAGCTATCGAGATCGGGTAAAATTCCGGTAAAAAGGTACCACTTTTACTACTTTGTGACATAAAAATGATTGTGGTCACGTAGCCTAGTGTCAAGAGGGCACCATCAACTTTTTTTTTTCAAATGTAAAAAGGGGTCACGTGGCTCCTGGGTTTGAAGGTCTTCCGGTTCTATATCCAACACTTCTTTGTTTGTGAAAATCGGCCAAGCCGTTTCAAACTGACGAGCGTTTGAAATTTGCTTCAAATATTTAACAAGTAAATTATTTTAACTATTAATTATAGCAGAATTTTAACTGCGTTACTGATTCTGGCCGAAAAGCCAATTTTTTGTGGTGAAACAGGTCTACATATTATTGGTATTTTACACTGTGGTTTTTGTTTCAGTTTTTTATACCTTAGTTATTTTGCTGGAGACTCCAAAAAATAGCATTTCATTTCAATCTCAGTCTAATATTGACGTTAATCATATCAATACTTTTGACAGTTTTCATAGATTTCAGCATTTCTTTATAATTTTCTAATGCCTCGTACTCGTCCTTCAAAAGAAAATACCGAAGCAATTTTAATTTACGCTGAAGCTGGGCGTGATTACCATGACACAGAAAGAATATTTAATGAGCGCTTCCCAAATAATCCAATACCTCGTACCTACTTAAGGGAATTGGTCAGTAAATTTGAAAGAACTAGTTGCGTAACGAGGGAAAAAGGATCTGGAAGAAAATCCATTTCAGAAGATCAGCAAATCGACGTTCTGGCAGCTGTTGTTAATAATCCGCAACAAACAACGAAAACGGTAGCAACGGCTTGTGACGTATCTACGATCACTGTGAAAAAATATCTTAAAAAACACAAATTTCACCCATACAAATAAAAAAAATTGCATCAATTAACAGAAGATGACCCAGATAGAAGAATGCAGTTTTGTGAGATCATGTCTGATCGCATAACCCAAAATCCCGGTTACATTAACTCTATTTGTTTAGTGATAAAAGTACGTTTTTTCTAAATGGAACAATAAATAGACAGAATGGTCATACTCAAACTCCAGAGAAGATCAACGTATGGTCTGGTATTTTTGGTGACCATATCATAGGTCCAATATTTATGGCAGAAAATTTAACTGGGCATCTGTATTTAAATATGCTTCAAAATCAGATCCATCACAGTATTCAAGAAGTAGTTGGAGCAAACCCAAATGAATTTATGGATGTTACCTTTCAACAAGATGGTGCACCCCCTCACTACTACAGACCTGTCCGAGAATGGCTTAACGAGAATTTTCCGGGACGCTGGATAGGCCGACGTGGCCTCATTGAATGGCCAGCTAGGTCACCTGATATGACCCCTAAGGACTTTTTTCTGTGGGGGTACATGAAATCTAAGGTATACGTCACGCAGCCACAGTCACTCCAGGAACTTATGAACCGAATAACAAATGTGTGTTACGGTATTACCCCGGAAACATTTAATAACGTTCGGAATGAATTCCACAACCGACTTTTTTCAAGAAGTGAACGGTGAACATTTTGAGCACTTGTTAAAATAGTTGCAATTGTTACTTGAAATTTTGTTGAAATTAAAAGTTATTTAGGTTTTTAATTTATTTGTGAAATATTTGAAGCAAATTTCAAACGCTTGTCAGTTTGAAACGGCTCGGCCGATTTTCAATAGGAAGACCTTCAAAACCGGAAGCCAAGTGATCCACTTTTACATTTGAAAAATAAAAGATGATGGTGCCCTTTTGACACTAGGCCACGTGACCACAATCATTGTTATGCCACAAAGTAGTAAAACTGGTACCTTTTTACATAAATTTTACACGACCTCGATTGCTCGTTCCGTTCAAAAATTAGGGGGGGAGGACTTTTTACGTCCTCACTGTATAAAGCATTCAGGGTCAGTTCCCGAAATTAAATTATACTGAGGTTCAATATATTTCACTATTTTTACGAATTTTTTATTTTAATTTCGCGAGTTTTCAGTTCTTTCGAGATGACTGCGAGGGGGTAGTCCTAGCTCTGTAACCGTAATTTTTTTCGCCATAAATTATGACGTCCAAAACCGTTGGAAATTTTTCCGAATTCCTATACAGTTTTTGTCTTACCTTGAGGGGGACGGGGGTAATGTTTCCAAAAAATTGAATTATTCGACGGTTCGATATTTTTTGCTATAGTTATAAATTTTATATTCATAAGTTTTTGCAACATATTTCTGCGGGGGTCGGAGCCAACTTTTTCCGCCGTAATTTTTGTTATCTACGTAGCCTTTAGCGGGTAGAAGGGTAACATTTTCCAAAATTAAATTATCGAGCCCACTTATTTTACCGTAATTTTCGTTATCTATGTAGTGAGTTTAAAGTTTTCCGAAATTAAATTATTCACTATTTTTACGGGTTGTTCCGAGTCAATATTTGCGAATTTTTGCAACATATTTCGAGAAGGGCGGTATTTCACTATTTTTGCACATTTTTTCGATTTGAATTTTGCGACTTTTCACTGTTTTCGAAAAGGCTGTGAGTAGTTTGCACTCTAACCGTAATTTTTTCCGTCGTAATTCTAGCCCAGAGAGGGACGGGGGTAATATTTCCTATATTGAATTATTTGACGGATCGATTTTTTCCAATAATTTTTATGGATTTTATATCCGCGAGAGAGGGACGGGGTAATATATCCTATATTGAATTATTTGACAGATTAATTTTATGGATTTTATATTCGCGAGAGAGGGACGGGGTAATATATCCTATATTGAATTATTTGACAGATTAATTTTATGGATTTTATATTCGCGAGTTGTTTGCATCATATATCGACAAGGTCGGAGGTTCGAGCCCACTTATTTTACCGTAAGTTCCGTTATCTACGTGGGGAATAGGTCCGATGTGTTCCATTATTTTTACGGATTTCTCCGATTTAATATTTGGGAATTTTTGCAACATATTTCGAAAAAGGCGGGAGGGTCCGAGTCTTCAGTTTTCTTCATCTATGTAACCTTCAGAGAGCAGTTTTCTAAATCAAATTTTCCAAAGGTTCGATGTACTTACTTCAATATTTTACAGATTTTTTCGATTTGAATTTTTCGACTTTTCAATGATTTCGAAAAGGCTGTGAGTAGTCCTATCACTCTTACCGTAATTCTATATTTTATAATCGCGAGATTTTCATATTTCTACAAGTTCGGGGAGTCGTGAGCCCACTCATTTCACCATAATTTTCATTATCTATGTAGCCTTCGGTGGAGAGGTTTAAAATTTTCCAAAATTGAATTATCCAAGGGCCCGATGTGTTCTATTATTTTTTTTTATTTCATTTTTGCAAGATTTTGCAGTTTTTGGGTAACGATGGAGGTGGTCCGAGTACTTCAACCAATATTTTATTTCGTCGTAATTTATGGAGTTCGCAGCCTTGAGAGGGACAGGGAGATAAAATAAACAAACTTATGGAATTCCACGAACTGAAGATTTTCAGTTTTTAAGAGTTTTTTTCTATATAGGTACTTCATTTTGAAACATTTCAGAGAAATCTTGCTTTAATTTTCAAAAATTTATAATAATGGGGAATGTTTTCGAATATACCAAAATATCGTGCCTTGAAATATTTTGTCAATTATTATAATAATAATAATAATAATAATAATCCCTCATAAACACTCGTTGAGTGTACCCAAAGGCATAGCCTGTGCGGGTAGAGGACGGCTATTATTATTTGCCGTGGCGACTTACTGATGTTTTAGGCGATGTATTCACTTTTCAGCTGCAAGAAAACCCGGAAAACCTACAGCACCACCTTGGGTGGTCGGTGTGCACTCCAAGCTAGCACTAGACGAGATTGGCATCTAGACAACTCACACTTGCTTTTCAACAAGGCATGCGGCCGCCTATCGATCCGATATAAAGTAGTTGAGAAAAATTCTCGTATCTACATAGGATTCGAACCGACTATTGCTATGCTGGAGTTTCGAACGGCCTGTGCATTAGACCGCTGATCCACCAACCACTAATTTCAGAAAAAGTTTCAGTTATTCATAGTTACAGTGCTTTTGAAATATTTTATAAACGTTATATGTATACTTAGAATATAACAATGTATCGGATGATAAAAGTTGGAAAAAAATTGAAACACTGAAGTAATGATGAATGCTCGAAATATAAACTTACCGTCCCCGTCGTCTCTATATCTACAAGGGAACATCAGCAAGGAATGCAGTTTTTCTAACACTAGGCAGCGATCATCCGATTTTTCATCTCGACAAATGGCACAGCTCTCAATAGTGGAGAAACATTGGTAGCAAAACAAATGTCCTCGAACACATTGCCGAATAGGTGGGGCCATATAACTGACACAGACGGGGCATTCGAATTCTGCAATTACGGCTTTGTTCATTGTAATGTTCGATGTTCTCTGAAATTCAAACTGAGCTACATGTGAATATGTCGGAAAAAAAATGTCTAATATACAAAAAAAAATATTTCGTCCAAGTGGGTATATTCTACAGAAAAAAATTGTTGATTATTCGGTATATAAATCTACATTAATTTTGTTTTTACGAATCACCCAGGTTATCGGAGAAAACCCCTCAAAAGCAGAGCTTGTGCGAGCAAGGGAGATCCGGGACCTACAGTTTAAATAAAAGTGGATTCCGAACCACTTTAGCTCAGTGGCAGGCTGTCCCGGGGATCAAACCCTGGGTGGGAGCAAATACTCTAACACCAAGACCACTTTACATCTCAATTACAGTTACATCTCAATAACACTTAATTATATGTTAATAATTGTAAAATATCTTAATAGGTCAACAAAATGATGATTTGGTCGAGCGAACCACAAGAAAAAACATACGTGTTTTGAAAAAATACCCTCTGATTATTTTCGAAGACAGAAATTGTATTTTTGATGTGTTGGAGCTACGAAGTAATTTAATAAATTGTTCTAGTTGACAAATGTTTTGAATTTTTCTAGTTTTCTCATCAAAAAATGGTAAATAGTGTATCTGATTATTCGAGCATTAAAACATGAGGTATTTGTATATTCACCTACCTTATGATTGAGTGAAAAAACGAAGCTGGTCAATGAGAAGCCAAATCACTTATCTGTATTTCTATTATTGGATGTCGATACCAGAATAACTGAGACACTGAGAATTAACTTTATTGTTGTAACAGTTTAGATTCGTAAATTCCCAGGCCAAAACTGAATATCAGTATCAGTATCAACAGGTACTAAAATCTAAATGTCATTAGCAAACTGCAACTGAATGTTCTCGAAATTTCATGTTGGGAATCCAAAACAAATTGTACCTACCGAAGAAGATACAGATTTTTTAAATTTGATAATAGAATAAATAATACAATCCCAAAAGGTAAATAATAATTACTCTTGATGTACACGGAAGGAAAACAAAATTCTTTTCCGCTCGAATATTCATGAGGATAAAAAATGTAATTTCTTGTCTACCATAAATGAAATGGCATTTACCTATAGATATGATCGGCGATAAATTGTTAAATTGTTAAAATTGTTATTTCCGTCAACCAGCTGCACACCCTTAAGAGTACAAACCTCAAAAGTCTTCGAATGACTTGTCCGAGCTAGGGAAGACGCAGCCCATACCTTTTAACGTGTGATGTCATGTATTAATCACATATTCACGAAGTTTTATTGCGTTTTTGGCGTTTTTTGGGTACTGAGTGAGTAGAAGACACTTGTGCTGGATAACTGCCTTCATTAAGTGAGGCCAAAATTTCAGTTTTGCAACACCACAGAATAATGCATTATTTTATGGCAACACTGTAACTACTCTTAAGGTGTATTTTCATGCTGACGCTAGATGCTGACCTCGGATACCGTAAAAAGTTCATTAATTTTACATATATCCATTTTATATATAAGTCAAGTTACTTACAAACCTTATTATAGTTGTGACACATTACATTACATATGAGGAATTTGGGTAAAATATTGGTTCTACTTCTCGTGAGTCCTATAAAATTTTGTGATCTAGTTTGGAAAACTCTGGTTTATTAAATTATATTCAATCGGGTATATACTGTGTAATAGCAAGTAGGTTTGTAACTGTTGATAGTTCTACATCGTAATATGCACATCACTCTTAAACACAGGACAAACTCTGCCAACTTGCCATACATTTGGAAACTGTGACACACAAATTGAAAATTACAGAGGCTTTCTTAAAAACCCTTGCACATTCTTTCACAAGGATAGAAGGTACATTATCTTTTCTTGTTCTCATCTTCGAAGTTTTTACTTTCGGACATAATCTTTTCTTCATCGATGGATAGAGGCTAATACTGGTGTTCTCATAAGGTCCAGAACAGTCAACAATATTATCCAATCCCTAGTAAACACTTCCGAAAAATTAAACAAAACAATTTACAATATTACTAGGATATTACTAGGATCACTGAAGACTGTTAAGCAATAACTTTTTAATCCAATCATCCGTAAGTGCATGGGTTCGAACCTTAGCGGGGTCACCGGTCTCGTGCATGGCATCGCACATTTATTGCAGGTAAGGGCTACGTCTTTCCTAAGTTACAAAACTCTTACGAAGACTTCTGAGGGTTGCTCGTGAGAGTGCAGCAGGTTGACGGAAATAAAAATTTCAACAAGAACTATTCGCATTTGGATATTTTCTGGAATCTCTTCAGAATACAAATTAAGAATATTGTCATAGAAAGTAAAGTTTTCACAATCTTTCTACCAACACCAGGAAAAAACCTCATATTATATAAAGTCTGGTTGAAGATAAGCATTGATATCGTATAAACGAAATGGTGTTGAAACAGATTTGTCTGTTAATTCATTTAATATTTATTGGGAAGTGGTTCCGTTATACTAACGTATTGCTGTATCTGTTCCAGGACAAAAAGTGAACCAGCTGCATCTAATGAAAAGCAGCCGGAACTGATAAAACATTTCCAGATCTTGAAACTTCTACACTATTAACAGCGTCTAACCTTGAAAAGTACTGAATTCATTGAACAACCTCAATTATAAAATCCTGTGTTACTATTTTCTCCCAGATCTGTTAACATTTCGTTGACTTGACAAATTTGGGTTGTTCAATGAGAAATTGTTGCCTAGCAATTAGACGAGAAAAACTGCCAACTACTAAAAACGCAACACCGAAGGTAGGGCAGGGCGTATTCAGGTTGAAAGTTTTTCGAGGGAAATTGCTAAAGGAAACAGTTTAGAATTTGAACAACACAAATTTATTTAATATCAATACAAACATCAAGTGTAATTCGGCAGGACAATTTAATGAATAAGAAATTTAGAGACATATCAATGCAAACTTTATTTCTAAGACATTAAAAATAAACACATATTCATTTGAATGTACAATTATTAAAAACGCAATCATTGAAATTCATACTAGGAACAGTGATGTCGCTGCGGGTGCCACAGCTAATCGTTTCTGTAGAATATGATGAAGCTTTTTTCTTGTACCAAACGAATTGATTGAATAATGCTCAAATGATACTTTTTGTCAACTTGTATTGATTTGTGCTAGGTCCTGTATTCTTCAGAGCTTGTACTTCAATTCAGCATTTACTTAATTCTCTAACTGCTGCCGCTCGATATGAGTGATTTGTAATTTGACACTTGCTGAGGATTTAGCCCATTTGGAAATTTCATTACTAATCGGCACATTCTTATAACAACCTTTAGAATTTTTCTCCAAATGTAAGAAATACTCTGTCTAATATTATAAAAGTGTCTCGTTTTTCTATTCACTTTTCAAATAAACGTATTGGGTAAATATCTTCCTCTAAGATATTAGGCGTAATCAATTTGCTGTCACATAGTTTACTGCTACCGCCTTGTCTCGTTTTCTAAAATAGAGGATTATACTCGATACGTCCAGTTTCTTTTCAAATACTATCAATTTCGGATTTGAAATAAGTGGTTTTGCAGTAAGCTGCGTCTCCTCCGCGCCAAGCTAATTCAAATTGTGATATAATTTCTTTTGAAGTCCTTTCGGTTAATTTGCGTCATATAATCTGGCCCTTGCAAATACTTCAGCTTTATTACGAGCTGATACACTAGAAAAATATTCTTCGTAATTATTACTTTGATAGTAACAGCTGATGTGACAGATATTGGGGCAACAACAAATCTATCAGTTTGACAAGAAGCCAACTAAAACTTTTTCAATGTTATGCTAAGTTGTGACATAACAAGGTATCACATATTATACTTACATCGTTTGAATCAGAATGAAAAACTCTAATTCAATTTGTAACAATTTAGTATGACGCACATAACAATTTCTGGGCATTTGTCAATAATAAAAATAGAACTTCAAGAATTCCTGGTAAAATGGTTTATAGAGGTGAATCGTATAACGATCCGCAATCGATTGTGAATGCCTTCGGGAATTTCTTTGAAAGTGCCTATTTATTACCTGTTAACGTAGAAGAAAACTTATTACTTAATTTTGATCATGATACCCTAGTAGATATTAGCTGTGAAACAATCACTGAAACAGAAATCTTGGAAGCTGGGAAAAAATTGAAGAATAAGTTCACTTCAGGTTCAGACAAAATACCATCATTTCTGTTGAAAGACTGCTTAAGAGTATCAGTTCACCCTCTTCAAATCCTTTTCAATTTAATCTGGAAAACATCAGTTTTTCCAGAAATTTGGAAAATTTCCAAAGTTTGCCCAATAAAAGTCAAAATCGTAATGCAATTAATAATTATAGACCAATATCAATCTTGAATAACTTTGCGAAGATTCTGGAGAACATCTTGTACAGTCGCATTTATCTGTCCACCAATCATATAATATCTGAATACCAACATAGTTTTATGAATTCTAGATCCACCATTAGTAACCTGGCTGTTTTCAATCAATATTTGTGTAAAACTTTAGATCTTAGGGGGCAGGTCGATGTGGTGTACACAGATTTTTCTAAGGCTTTCGATAAGATCAGTCATAATATACTTATTCACACACTTTTAATAATGGGCTTTAATGAAACTTACTTACAACTCTTAGAATCATACCTACATCAACGCAAACAGTATGTTCATTACAATGGTTTTTATTCAAATATCTATTTTGCAACTAGCGGAGTACCTCAAGGGTCCAATCTTGGTCCTTTATTATTTCTGATATTCATTAATGACTTGTGCAACCTATTGAAGTGCAATAGGTTGATGTTTGCAGATGATTTGAAATTATACGCTAATATAACCAGTTTAGATATTGCGAAATCAAATTATTATTTTACACACATGGTGTCTTGAAAATTGCTTGCATTTGAACATATCTAAATGTAAAATCTTAACATTCAGCCGTAAAGTCAATACATTACAATTTCCCTACAGCATAGATGTCATATTAGAAAAAACCGATACCATAAAGGATCTAGGTGTCCATTTTGATCATATGGCTTCATTATAAGAAACTGTAAATATTTCAATAATATTCTAGCATTGACCTCTCTATATTTCAGTTTGGTCAGATCTAAACTGAAATATGGGTCCATAATATGGAATCCTATATATCTTCAATACTCATCTGCTATCAATAAAGTTCAAAAGAAATTCTTAAAATTCCTAAGCTTCAAAATTAACGGAATTTACCCCCCAAGAGGCTGTGATTATCTTGATTTGTTGCATAAATTTGATTTGACTTTGTGATTTCTAATCAGGCTTCTGTTTTATGCTTGTATAAATTAATAATCAACGGTAAAATTGACTGTCCCGCATTACTGTCGCAAATTGATATTGTTATTCCAAGAATAACATCTAGACACAACACTACTTTCTTATGCAAAAGAGCTCAAACAAATGTAATGTCAAAGTCACCAATAAATTTTATGTGCAGTAATGCAAACAAACTTTCTAGTGTTTGTGACTTCTTTTCTCGCAGTGTTTGTGAACTCAAGAATGAATCTCGTGCGCATCTTTGAATTTTTGCATTTTTTTATTATTTTTTTAATTTTTCTATTCAAATAGGACTTGTGATTGTCATTCATTCATATTTATAAATTAGTGCTACTAATTAATCTTATATTATCATTTGTAAAATTGCTCTGTAAATAGGAAACTGTTGGGCAATAAACGCTATTATTATTATTATTATTATAACGTCAAATGGTTAATACTGAAAATACCGTCGTATACCAGAGACAAAATGACAATATAAATGTGCTGTTTATTTCAATATCCATCATCAACTAACGCCAAAAAAAAAATGTTTTTTTAAATTTGGTTTCTTTCCGAATATCTTCGTATACTCGAAATTTTGAAACTTTCTTAACAGCATATTATTTGTCACATAGATGCGCAAATTTGACCCAATCCAACCGTCTTTTAATTTCTTATAGTTTCCGAAGTCCCAGTGCGAATTTGAATTACCCGGTATATCGAAATGGATTACAGAAGTTGTTGAAAATACTGGATGATTGAATTAAATCTTTTCAAATTATTCATATTGAAACGCAGAATTTTGGGTACCTTCCTCTAAATTAATATCAATATTAGCATCCCCAATCCTTGCTGCAGTATCGTCATCAACAGGAAGCTCAGTTTCATTTCTTTCACATGCTATGTTGTGTAGTACAGCACAAGATACAACAATAGCTTCTACCTTACGCATATTGAGACGAATGCCCAGTGCTAATACAGGAAATCGTCTATTGAGAACTCCAAAACATCTTTCGATGGGATTTCTAGTACGTATTTGACTCTCATTGAATAGGTGCTCGAGAGGTAGTTGGGGATTTGTCAGATGTGTAATGAGATAAGGTTTAATAGCAGCCACTGTCACCAACACCAAGTACTTTGTTCCCGAATTCCCTATTTTCTAGTCTTGCCCTCAATCGTGAAATGTCAAAAATGGTGGAATTGACAATATTCCACAGGCTATTGGTGATCGTTTTTTTGCTGTCATGTTGGTAATAAATTTTGTTTTTAATTGTTTGAAACACTGTATATTAACACCAAGTACTTTGTTTCCGAATTCACTATTTTCTAGTCTTGCCCTCAATCGTGAAATGTCAAAAATGGTGGAATTGACAATATTTCACAGATTATCGATGATCGTTTTTTTGCTGTCATGGTGGTAATAAATTTTGTTTTTAATTGTTTGAAACACTATATATATTAACTGATATGTGTCAACACTGTCAAGTGTCAAATTGATATATTTCAAATTTGAATTAGTGAAAAAATATGATATTAAAATATCATCCGGCTAAAAATCGAGCTTGTTGGAAATGTTGTATTCCATCTGCAGAGTGCCCACCAACCTGGAAAACTTAGAAAACCTGGAAAAGTTAAAAAATGCCCAAAGTCAGGGAATTCTATTGCCGGCCATCTAGGGAAATAATATATAAATCTTGACATCAATGCCCTAAGACTTCATCATCGATAGTTAACCTACAATTCCCTTCCTAAACATACCCTTTGGGAAATTGAAATTTTCTTTTAGAAGAAATAACTTTTATTTTCATTCTATTAATTTTTTAATGATGAGAAATTATGATCACTCAATAAATCTATATATGATTCACTGATAATATACCATAATTATTCATATAATTAGGCTCAGAGTCTGTTTGGAAAGTGAAGGTTTTTTCAACATATCCGTTACTGGACATGGAAAACTTGAAAGTAAGACCTCTGGAATACCCGGAAAAGTCAGGGAATTTAATTTTACAAAATTGGTGGGCACCTTGATCTGGGGGAAATATATACGATTATACCAAAAAAAAACATTTCACAGATTTCCAACAAATAAATAACTTGCGCGAAAATGGTTGTTCTATTTAAAACTTCCTACCGACGGACTAGAATTCTTTTATCGAAAAAGAATTCGTGGATATCATGTTGTATTCATTAACATGAGAATGAACTCACCATCACGTTTATACATAAACGGTATCTTCCGCTTCTTCAACCTTTCACTTTCCTGGAAATGATCTCCGCAAATTCTTTTTCGATGAAAGAATTCTAGTTCGTCGGTAGGAAGATTCAAATGGAACAATCATTTTTGCACAAGTTCTTTATTTGTTGGGAATCTGTGAAATGTATTTTTTTGTATAATCGTACATATTTCCACAAGATGGAACACAACATTTCCAGTAAGCTCGATTTTTAGCCCAGGATGACATTTTTATATAATATTTTTTCACTTAATTCAAATTTGAAAAATATGAATTTGACACTTGACAGTGTTGACACATATCAGTTAATACAGTGTTTCAAACAATTAAAAACAAAATTTATTACCAACATGAAAGCAAAAAACGATCACCGATAGCCTGTGGAATATTATGAATTGTTTTTTTTAAAATTGTTTTATCCGTGTATCAACTGTCGTCCCCCTACGAACGACAGCCCTCATGAGTCGAAACTTGTGCGTGCCAAGGATTAACGAGATCTTACCTTTTAACGTGCGATTCCTATCTGCATACTATATTCTGGATGATTAAATCTGCTCTACATATGCTTGGACATTTAAGGAAAAAACTACTTTCCTGTTTCTGAAAATCTCAGCATAATCTTTTCCAGGCAACGGCGGATCCAGCCCTCGCGTCAGGGGGGTCACGGGCTTTAAAATCAAAATAAGTATTCAAATTTAAATGTATGGATTCACCTATTTATCCCAGTTTAAACAAGAGTTATATAAAAAAAGGTTTGTTTAAAAGTAAAAGGGTATTTCACTCTACCTCTTTTTGTGAAATCAAATTTTTTTGCGCTATTGGTGAAGGAGTAACGTCATGCGGGCAATTTTGGAACAAAATCAGTGGTACCAATATAATTCTAGCTCTCGTGATAGATACAGTGTGTTTCGTATTTTTGTGTCCATCTCTGTAATTTAAACATCTATTGCGATTTGTTAAATCAGACAGTGGTGTAGGTGAGTTTCAATACAAAACCTTTTTCTCAAATGGTAAATTAACAAATTTTACTTTCGACTTTCATTGTTTAATGCGACTTATGGAATGACAACTTGAAATACGTTGCTGGCTCTTGGTCTATAATAGTAATGGAATATTTTTAAAATGTTCCGTAAGGGCTCATCATTTCAACTACGTATCATCTCAGATCACAGGTTCAAATAAAAAATTAGTTTCCAGGACTTATAAATAAATGATATCGCCTTTCAATATATGTCGTCCGGCAACCTTTCATTTCATAAAAAAAATTGGAATTTTTTAAGTATTGAAATAATAATAACTATTTTTGTTTCTTGTTCTCTGATCTTCTATTCAGCAAACATTCATGATAGGGCACTTGAATTAGTCTAGAACAACTTTTACCAGAGAAATTTTCCAATAAAAAAAACTAGTATTGTCTTTCGAAATATTGGCGAATAATAATAATAATATATTTATTCTCAAGAAACGACCTGTGTTTATAACAGGGAACAAGAACTTTTTCATTACATAATATATATAAACTAAAGTACATATTATTAACATACGGAGTTATAGTCAAATCTGTTTATACCGTAGCATGTAATTTCTAAGTTTGTTTTTGAATTTAAGAATTGTCCTAATACTTTTTAGTTCTGTAGGCAAAGAGTTGTAAGTAAATGTCTCATGCAGTTCCAGAAAATCTCTTTTTCTTCAGTTTACTTATTCTCAGTTGGCCATGGCGCCCGTGGTTGCGTTGGAAACAATCAACTGCCACGGAAATGTCAAGATTACTAAACCTATTTATTATACAGTGAGGACCAAAAGTCCGTCGCCCCCCCCGTAACTTCTTCATTTTCCATATTACAAAAAAATGTTAAATACATAAGTTGTAGGGTTTCATTCGATCTCTTCAATGGTTTAAGTTTCATTCATACAGAGTGTCTCATAAAAGCACGGTGACTTAGAAGTTAATTTTTTTAAATGGGACACCCTGTATTTCATTGCATTATTACATTCTACGTTGAATTCTGAACAAGTTTGATGAATGGTTTTCTATCAAAAAAGCTAATAGTTTTGGACTTATGAACACTTGTAAATAATTATTTCGACTACTTTTGCGCCAGTTCAATGAGAAAATCGTAACAAATGGATCACAATGTATTCCACTTTCCTATCCTAACTTTTCGAAAGCTATCCAATGTTGCAAACTGCTGATGGCACCATGTGTAACTTACCTCGTCGTACCATTTTACAATTGTTAGAGTTGTTGAATCTCACGAAAAACTAGTACAAATGAAGTTGAAACATTTTATTAGCAAATAAGGTAGTCTATAAATACAGATCAAGAATCATTAAAAACTGAAGAGATATTTTAATTTATAACTAAAAACGGTGAGTTTTTATCTATTTCAAAAGATGTTCGACATGTCCACCATGCATTTCTTGACACATAAATAGTCGGGTTGTAAACTCTTCCCTAACATTAATCAAGGTTTGAGGTGTTATTTCTGAACACACTTCAATAATTAGACGGCGCAGTTCATCTAACGACCCACAAAATGTCTTAAAAACTACGGATTTCACATAGCCCCAGAGAAAGAAATCAAGCGGTGAGAGGTCCGGTGAGCGAGCTGGCTACTCTGTTGTACCTCGACGTCCAATCCACCTACCTGGATACCTTTCATCTAAGTAATTTCTCACCTCCCGAAAATAGTGTGGTGGCGCTTCATCTTGCTGAAATGTTACATCCAAGTAAAATTCATGTGGGTTTTGCGCAACGATCTCATCGATACTGGGACTTATTGTGTCTTGCAGCATTTGGAGGTATCTGGGACCATTTAAATTTTTTTCCAAGAATATGGGACCTACAAAGTGGTTACCTAAAATACCAGCCCAAACATTAATTTTCTGGGGAAATTGAGTATGCCCCTCGCGGAATTCATGGAGATTCTCATCACTCCAATATCTACAATTCTGGGTATTCACATTTCCATTTAGGTAAAAAGTGCTTTCATCAATAAAGCAGATGTGTTGCAAATAAAGTCGATTTGCAACAATTCTTTCTGCCATGGTCTCGCAAAATTCAAGTCGCCGGTCTGGATCATCTTCAACCAATTGGTGCAAAATTTTTATTTTGTAAGGATGGAATTTATTTTGTTTTAAAACCCTCTTTACTGATGTTTTAGAAACATCACATGTCTCAGCTACTTGCTTAGTTGATTGTTGTGGGTTATTTACCATTTCGGCTAGTACTTGAATTTCAACATCTTCCGTAATTATTTTCGGCCTCCCAGATCTCGGAGCATCTTTCACGGTGCTAGTTTGGTTAAATTTTGCCACCAATTTCTGCAGATATTTTCGACACATCGGACGTTCTGGAAACCGTTCATTGAAAATGCGAATAGCAGCGTGGTAATTTCGGTTAGCTTCACCAAATATGATAACGGCTTCAACATTGTCTGCTACTGAACGAGCCATATTAATCAACAAGAGAAATTGAAAACCGTTTGAAACAAAGTTTTGAAAACCTACAAAATGTCAATGACATTTGGCAAAAACAGATAAGAGTTTTTTTTCGTTGTCATGGATAAAATAAACGCGCCTAGCGTGCATAGCCTACCTCATTAATTTATTCGTGAACTGGTGCAAAATTAGTCGAAATAATTATTTACAAGTGTTCATAAGTCCAAAACTATTAACTTTTTTGATAGAAAACCATTTATCAAACTTGTTCAGAATTCAACGTAGAATGTAATAATGCAATGAAATACAGGGTGTCTCATTTAAAAAAATTAACTTCTAAGTCACCGTGCTTTTTTGAGACACTTATGTATTTAACATTTTTTTGTAATATGTAGAATAAAGAAGTTACAGGGGGGGCGACGGACTTTTGGTCCTCACTGTATATGGCGAATGTAATAGGGTTATCTCAAGAACATGTGATATATTTGCTATTCGGTATCCGCAGAAGCAGAAGCCCTCATTCTGTTAAACTAATTATAGAAAACTTCAAAAACATTCCATCTGCAGATACAAAAATGTAGATAAAGAAACTCTAAAACAATTCGAATAAAAGCGAACAATTAACGATATTGAGAGGTATACAAAAATTATTTGGTCAGTAAATGTTCGAATTGACGCCCTTCAACTTCGAAAAATTTTTCACATCTCACTAATAATTCTTGATGTGTCGCTTTTCGTATTGAATCGGGTCTGAGATTCTCAAATGAATTCCTCACTCGTTGCATACAATCTTCCATGGTAGTCAGTTGAGTTTCATAGACTTGATTTTTAATTGTACCCCAAATGAAAAAATCGAGCACTGATAAATCTGGAGAGCAGGGTGGCCAAAGAAATGGTCCATTGTTGACTATCCACTGGTCATGAAACAATTCTTGTAAACAAGTATTGACTAAGTCACCACTATGCGGAGGTGCCCCGTCATGTTGATGAGATAGGTTTCTATGGTCAGCGATTGGTAAAGTACTCATTTTCGAAATTATGCAAAATATTAAAATAACCTCCATCTGCAGAAAAGTACATCAAGTTTTCTTGATAAAAATGCAGAGCCACGACGCTATCACTTCTTATCGCACAATAAACATTGAACTGCCAAGATTTGAGTCACTTCAATAATGGCAATTATATCGGTTGAAGACACCATTCTTTGTAAATTTAGCTTCGTCTGTCCATATATTATCCAAAAATAATAATTTCCCTTGCGACCAAGTTAAAACGAATTCACAAAATCTCACTCTTCGTGAAAAATCTGTTTCTTTCAGGTGCTTGAGCTATGGAGAACTTATAGGGGTGAAATTTATGTTTGCGCAGTATATGTATTGAGATTTTTGACGATCCTGATTCTCTTGCAACTTGTCTCAAAGATATTGTTGGATATGCGGTAAAATATCCCAAAACGGCAATTTCAATATCTTCATCATCAACAATTGGCTTGTTTCTCTGCACTTTGACGGATACAAAGTTTCTGAAGTTTTCTATAATTTGTTTAACAGTGTTTTGTGAGGGCTACTGCTTCTGCGGATACCGAATGGCAAATATATCACATGTTCTTGAAATAACCCTATTACATTCGTCATAAATAATAAATAGATTTGAGTAATCTTCATTCGAATAATTCAAACGAGCCGGCATGATTGATTACAACCGAAAGTGCCACAATCTTCAAAATATGTTAGCCGGATAGCACTTATCAACAATAGTGAACTCCCAAATTTTCAAATTCGGCCCACCAATGGGTTTCTATATATTGATTGATGCAGTTCCCGGAGGGACCCCCTGTATATATTCCATAAAATAATAGAGACTGAAAAATTTCCTGGAGGATTAAAAGTAGGTGTAGTTAAATCGGTTTTCAAAAAGGGAACATGCATGAAGTTCCAAACTACAGGCCAATAACCCTAATCTCAAATAAGTATAGCAAAAATAGTAGAATAAATTACATCAATAATAAGGATAGGTTTCTCACGGCAGAAATATCTGAAAATCTATAAAAGAGCAGAATATCTTTATGTATAGATCTCACCAAGGCTTTCGACACTGTGAACCACTCACCAGTTGTTGGGAGTCTTGTAGACATGATACGCACTCAAACTCTTGGAAAGCTATTTAAATAACAGAAAACACTAGTTACGTCGAAATTGTTAATATATTGAGTGAAAAGAGGCTTATCGAATGCGGAGTACCCCAAGGGACAGTTCTGAGACCAATACTTTTCATGATCATATCAACACAGTACTTTGAATACAATTCTACTGGAATTCCTGTTTGTTCTGCTGATTATACTGTCATAGTGTGTAGTGTTGAGAATAGGAAGCAATAATTGAAGGCTGACGGAGATATTAGTGAATTTTCTGATCGTTTCAATCAAAAAATACTATACATAAATTATACAAAAACGTTCTACGTGCTCGAGCTATACAATTCAATACCTCAACAAGATACACTAAAAATCAAATATTAAACAGTTACTCAATCAACAGAAAAAATTCAATATTTGGAAGCGATGTTTGACAGGCATTTGAGATGGAAATTTCATATTGATTTAGTAGTAAAAACATGGTGTCTCCCATATACAGAGTGCCTACTTTTTTAATGGGATTGTATTGGTAACTTTTAAACCATAAGAGTTAGAAGGTCAGTCAAATGGAGAAAAAGTTGCATTCATAGAAGCATTGCCGAACAGTTCAAAAAAATCGAGAGTATCAGGGCCGGTTATTGAGATATCAAAAGAAAAGTAAATTCTGTGATTTTGATTTTTCTTTTTTTCCCACTTTATTTCAAATATTATCAAAAAATGTTACGGGAATTTTTTATTCGACAGCAAATTATCCTCAATTTGACGTAATCAGATTTTGTATTCAACGTGCAAAAACTATATCGTAGTGATCCTGAGAGAAGGTTGCAATTCTGTAATTGGTTTCAACAGAAGGTGCGGAATAACAACAATTTTGCACACACTATAATTTAGGGAGACGAAATGACATTCACAAATTCTGGCATGTTCAATCGAAGGAACAAACAATTTTATGCCACAGAAAATCCACACTCAATTCATGAAGTTAGACATCAATATGGTTTTTCTTCGAAAATATGGTGCGGTTTGTTGAATAATAAATTTCTGGGACCCTATTTTATTGACGACAATCTAACCGGAGCAAAATATGTAGAAATTAGAGAAGAAATGTTGGATGATCTTCCTATACGGTATCGGCGTGATAGTCCATGGTTCCAACAAGACGGATGTGGTCCACACAACTCAAGAATACTTAGTCATCATAGACTATATCTAAGTAAATCGAACTTTTCCCGATGCATGGATTAGAACAAGAGGTCCAGTAGCATGGCCTGCCAAATCTCCGGAATTTGAATCCACTGGATTTTTATTTGTGGGGATATCTCAAAAATTAAATGTATGATACTACGAACCCAACAATAGAGATTCTTCGCGAGAAGATTGAGAATGTATTGGCAGGTATTCAAGGATACGAAATGAGCAAATGTATAAGAAGTATGGGTTCCAGATCCGAAAAGTGCATTTTACAAAATAGTGGACATTTCGAACACTTCAATAATTTTCATTTGCTTTCGAATAATCATTTAATTTTTCTTTCATTAAATGATAGTTTGAATTACTCAATTAATTATTACTTGTTTCTTGCTTTGATTCTGATACGTTCCATTCAGTTCCATTCAGTTCAGTTTGAGATGAGTAAGTTGATTTTCTTATCGAAATGTAGGTATTGCATGTTGTTAATTAAAATAAAGGTTAATGTAATACAGATCCGACCCAAAGAGATTTGGATAAGGGTCAAAAATCACCTGAAAATCAACTTTGAATGACATTATATGATATATCGTTGAATTCAGCGTTGAAAGTAATTTCGAAAAGTCATAAAATATGCAGGTCCGTATTGAAAAAAATGAGGTTGAGGGTGGACCAGAGAGTACGAAACGTTGGATACAAAATCTGATTTCGTCAAATTGAGGATAATTTACTGTTGAATAAATAATTCCCGAAACATTTTTTGATAATATTTGAAATAAAGTGGGAAAAAAATCAAAATGACAGAATAATATATTTTTTATGATATCTCAATAACCGGCCCTGATAATCTCGATTTGTTTGAGGTTTGAACTGCTTGACAATGCCTCTATGAATGCAACTTTTTCTCCATTCGACCGACCTTTTAACTCTGATTGTTTAAAAGTTACCAATACAATCCCATTAAAAAAGTGGACACTGTAGACTCGAGTACCTTCAGAATATCTTGGATATCCCGCAAATGAAAAATTGTATTATTCATTCATAGTCTCGTCTCACGTATGGAATATTGGGTTGGGGGTAGCACGATCATAGCTCAAGGAAATAAATGTACTACAAAAAAATTCTTAAATATCATTTTCAATAAATAAGGTAAGTATTCTTTAGATACCTCAATACCTCTACAGGAATGCTTGTAACCGTTTTCATAATGGTGGTCCATACCCAATTGGGCCCCCTTATAATACTATTCACATACCACAGAAACCAAACCGATAGTATCTTACAAAATCTTGCATATGTACCTAAGGGCGTGAATATATAATGTCATATTTAGAAAAGTATACATCAATGGAAAAGTCTAATCTTACCTCGAGAATACAGCTGTAGAAGATGAATCGGGTCAAGCCAAGCAACCAAGGCATCGATTATTACACTTTGGATGGATTACTGGCATATTTATACAAACATTTTCAGTAGGAATCCTAGACTATGCCTGGGATCGCACCATAAAAAGCAAGCCTCGTCTCATTTAGCCCTCACAAGTCTCCTGAATACTTCGGAGAATTGCTCGTAAGAATGCAGCCGGATGACGGATAGTTCAATTTTCTTTAAAGCTGAAATAAATGGGGAGGCAAGCAGAAACAGAGAGATTTCTTTCAAAATACGACGATCTATTTGAGTAAAAGTATGTAAAATAATCACAAATTTGTACACTATTTATCGATCTGGATTACTAACTTTTTCAGTTCCTAGTTTAATATAGAAGAAAAAAAACTTTTGAAAAAATTTATTTTGAATGGCAGAATGGGACGCGCCATCTATTAGTAAAATGACGTATCCTTTCCCAGAGAACAGAAGGTTTCTACATTTTGGTACCCACTACGAACAACCTTGCAAGTTATGCAACCCATACAACGAATAGGTAGACCGAGCACCAGTAGCTGTCCCAGCGGTATAGTTTTGGAAAGTTTAAATTTGCTCGATGAAAAACTCCAGGATTGTGATACACCAGACGAAATTCATAATAAAAGTTTAATGACTAATTTCATAAAATATTCTCAAGAAAAGGCTACGAAAATAAGAGGAATCTCAATACCTTGGTTTAATGGAAAAATTTCCAAACTGATCAACGTACGAGATAAATTTCTTTATTAGAAAAAGTCTTATCCAGACATGCAATAATTCAAAGACTCTTTTATGATCATTGTAATGAATTTGTTTAAAAAAGTGTTGAAGAAGCAAAGGAGAAATATTATCAAGAAAAATTCTTGAAAGCCACTCCGAAATCAGTATGGAGTACAATAATTGAAATGCTTTACAATATAAATCTAGAAAAAATGACAATATCAAGTATATAAAATTGAATGCAAACAGAATATTTTAGAAGAATTCAATGATTACTTTATTAATGTTGGTCCAAATATGTCGGCGGGATTCTCAACTAAGTATAAAGAAAATTCTTATGTGATCAAAATTTTTATCTGTCTACCTCAGGGTCCTCAGGCTTATTAACTATGAAGAAATTAAAGAATTCCTTATTAGTAATCTAGGTACAAGATAATCTCATGGGTTTGATAAAATCACTATAAAAATTGTAAAAATAATGAAATCAAAACTTTCTCCAATAATATTAAGTAGGTAGATACATTTTACTTTTTTGTCACTCTATACCTGAGCTGTCTTAGATGTTATCACTCAATTTCAGATTGATATCAGATTTACTCCAACAAGAAATTTGGTATACTGTATCTAGATCTTCACAAAGCTTTTTTTTGATACTGAGTATTCTGCATAATATAGGTATCAGAGGACTTGTATATAAGTAAGTGATTTCAAAATTATCTTTCAGGCAGAGAACAGTTTGTCTGTATGGGAGATAAATACAGTTATAAGAAAACTGTTATATGCAGAGTTCTTCAATCCTTTTTCTTATTTACATAAATTCCTTAGCTGATTTGGATTTATCTGGACAAATGAAAATGTTTGGCCGATGACACCACAATAATACACGGAGGAAAAAGCTTCCAGGACATAAAAAAGAATATAGAAAGTGACCTAACAAAAATATCATTATGGCTTATCTGCCATAAACTGAAATTGAATATCAATCTTCACCTATGTTCATCAAAAAAAATCCACAAGCATTGATTTGAAAGATCCAGACAAATTTATTAATGGAAGTATAAATATATTGTTCATTACTGAACTTTTCAGGTCTCTTCATGGATGAAAATTTATCTTAGATAAGACATATTGACAACTTAAGGAGGCATATTTCACCACTAGTTGGAATTTAATTCAAAATGAGGAATTTGCGTGCTCTCAAATATCTCAAAACCATTTATTATTCCTTGGCTTACCCTATAAATTTCAATACTTGATTTCAGTTTGGGGAACAGCTCAAACGAATCTACTTCAACCATTAAAAACGCTTAGGAATAAAATGATCAAATGTACTTTTAAACTCGATTATCAAAAGAACCAACTACATAGTTATACAAACCGAGAAAACTGTTGGATATAGGATCTCTATACGAATTAAAAATATGCACGTTTATTCATCTTGTTAGAATAACCTGAGACATTCTACTTCAATTTTCAAAGTGAATAATGATCGACCCAATCACGACCAGAAATGCCAAAAATGTATTTGTTATCAAAATTTAAACTAACAATGGAGTGAAATTAATTTACTTCTACAATGTTATATTCCGCAATGAACTTCCGGAACATCCAAAAACAAACGGTCGGTAAATTGCGATTTGAAAATAATTTGAAAAAATTTGAAAATACTACTTTGAACTTTGATCCCATGATTTTCTTCATCTGTTCTTTATGTTGCGAGATTTATATTTGAATCACTTTTTAAAACAATGAATCAGATATATTTATTTTTCCCTCTCATAAACTGAATGTTTCTTGGGAAGTGAATAATTTATGCCCAGTTGATGAGAAGTTTGCACTATAGCTTCACATTCTTTCACTCCTCTTCAAGTCCCGAATATTGAGAACATTTATGTATGAATATGTTTAGGAGTTTAGTGAAATTTATAGTTCAAAACTGTAAATTATTTATAGTCAACTTTTATTGAAAACAAAAACACAAAAGAATTAAAGTGATAAAGTGAAAAAAAATATTGTCATATTAAAACAATATTAGCAACAAGTTAAATACCATTCACATTCTTGTCCACCGTCTACTATATGGCTGGCGCACTGTGGCCAAAATGTTTGTGCGTTTTATAAGCAAACACAATTTTTTGCAAAAATAACAGATTTTTTGTCTGTTGCTGCAAAAGTTACACTATCTTTTCTTCCGATTTCATTTTCGATTTCATTTGTTCAGTGGGTAATCCAGCAAATTTTCTTACATTCAAGTTTTTATAACTGAGCAATCATTCTTTTACCCAGTCCTTCAAATCTTTTTTTAGTAGTTCTATGACTGAGTTACTCAGAAATCATCTAGTTTCAATTCGTTCACTGAGAATAATAAATTATAGCAGCTGGTCCATATAGTAAAACAAAAAACCGAAAAAGAAAATAATCGCTCAACGTAGAAAAAACTTACTCCATGCCTTTCTGTAACTATCAGTCGTCTCTTCCAGCATACATCAAAACCAGATGCAAATAAAATCAATTGCATACATAAAATATCTTACAGTTATGATTGACTCTTATTTGCAATGGAAACACCATATTGATTACATTGCTAGAAATTAAGGTGTGTACTATACAAGTTTCGACAATTCCAACAAATTTTAAAACTAAGACAGAAAAAAATACTTTACTATATAGTCTTGCCCAAAGTCACATAATGTATTATACGGTCGGGGAGGGGCTATCGAAAACTTTCCTAAGACCACTTGAAGTGATACAAAAAGGAGGTTTCTGAAACTCATACTTGACAAAAATAAGCGGTATGACACTAAAAAACTATATAAAGAAGGAAATATACAAACCATTAGACAACTCCATTTCAAGGCTCTGATTATGAAACAATATAAAGAAAAGAACCAGGTTCTAAAACGAACGTACTTATTCAATACGTAATAAGAACCAATACATGTTTTATGCTAAATCAATGGGACAGAGAGAACACACAAATTCATATGAACGAAAGCATTTAACAATTTACCACAAGAAATGCAAACATGCAATACATTCTTTAGTATAAAGAAAAAAGGGTTCACGAGTACCTAATTGAAACGCCAAGTTTCTCGATTAATGAACTAATTGACAACATTTAAAAAAGTTAAATAGTCAATTCCGTGGTTTATATGTCTGTATATGTATGTATGTATGTGTCTGTATGTATATGGTATGCGTGATTTTTTTTATGTGTGGCTACATTATTAGTTTTCCGAGCATTTACAAGTGTTTTATTGAAATGATTTCAAACCACTCACTGTGGTAATTCTAATTTATTCATGTTTTTAAAATGATACTATTCTGAATAACTACCATTTTATTCTGAATAAATTATTATTATTATTCAGTTGAAGCGAAGTGTTCGATTCCCACCACCTGCCACTGAGCTAAAGTGGTTTGGAATCTACTTTTTACATTAACTGTAGGTCCCGGATATTCCTTGCTCGCACAAGCTCTGCTTATGGGGAGTTTTCTCAAAAACAAATTTTACAAAAAAAACTAGTCTAATTATTTAGTATCATCATTGCCCACCTCTAAGTGTGTCTCTTGAAACATTTGAAAATTTTTGTTGATAAACGATTTAAGTGTAATACTTCTACCTCACTGAACACATGGGGCCTTTTATATGCACATTGCATCATTTATTACCGCTTCATTCAACGCATATAGTTACTTTTGGATGAGTAAATTAGCTTTGCTATTACACGAAGCCACAAGGGCTTTCATATCTATATATCGATGGCTTAATGCAAAAACTCGGAAATTTGGATTATTGTTGATAAAGGTCCCCAGCAGAGTTTCTAACAGTCCAGCGAATTCCCAGTAACGCATTTGTACGAGAATAGTTTTAATTTCGCTTCCTGTAATACCCCGTATCGCAATCTTCAACAAATCCTTGCGAATATCCCGTATCTCTCAGTTCAAGGTTTGATTCAACAGGTGATAACACATGCTGCGGAAAATGTCGTCATTTTTGAGTTGGAAGTTATTTAGAATGGTAGCTTCCTCCTTGGAAAATTCTAATGAATCTGATTTCATTCATAGTCAGAAGAAATGATCTCAAGAGAATTGTGAAGGCAATATAGACATTATTCGAAATGATGAGGCGCCCCTGTTCAGAGACTTGCCTGATGAAGAGTTGCAATCCTATTGCCATGATGTATTAGAGAAGATAGACCAGTGCATTGCTGCTGAGAGGGTTCTGACTCAGAACGAACAATTTGAAAGTTCTGCTACATTTATTGATTTAAAGAATAATAATAATATAATAATAATACTCCCTCATAAACACTCCTAGAGTGTACCCAAAGGCATAGCCTGTGCGGGTAGAGGACGGCTATTATTATTATTTGCCGTGGCACTCCGGGGCGACTTACTGGTGTTTCAGGTGATGTATTCACTTTTCAGCTGTAGGAAAACCCGGAAAACCTACAGCACCACCTCGGGTAGTCGGTGTGCTCTCCAAGCTAGCAATGTTCCATATGATAATTGCTTTGAGGTGTGTCCCACTGAAGAATGTAGTAGTACGCAATCAACTTGAAATGATTGAAAGTTATGAACATCTTGATAATTCTATAGTCGGTAGGGGAGCTTCTGCGCAATTCTCTGAACTGTCGGAAAACGCAGAACCTGCCTGAGAAGAACAAGAATTGGAAAAGGGTATTGCCACAAATGATCCTGGTTATATTTCTCTGGCAGATATTATCAGACGCTCAGAGTGAGTCGGGAACAAAAGATTCAGATGCCCATGTTACAGCTGATTTGCATCGGATCCCAAGAGAGAGAAAAAAAAGGAATAGAATAACAGAGGAACCAGAGTGGCCGAGGAATAAAAAAAACTAAGACTCATTGGCAAAAGCTATAGATGTTATCAAAGGAATAAAAATGGAGTAATTACCCAAGGCATCTCTCGCCCCGAGAGAAAAATTGCAGACAAATGCACTTCAAAGGCTTGTTTGAAAAATCTTCGAAACACTTCTGCCATATATTTTCAGAGAAGGAAAGACTTATTATTTTCAATAAGTTTTGGTCCAATCTGGAATCATGGAAAGAAAAAAAGATCTATGTCACGGGGGGGATATTGAATATGTACCGAAAAAAAGACAATCAACTGAAGGTGTATCTCGTAGGAAGGGAACTCATTATTATTATTTGAGAACCAAAGAGAATGAACGGAAAAGAGTTTGTAAGATGTTTTTGGGAACTTTCGGATTGAAGGAAGACGTGGTACATGACTGGGTATCAAAGACTGATTGAATACTGTTACTTTGCAGGAAACTAGGTCCTCAAGAAGGCGTAGAGAAGGTCAGATGAAGAAAGAAAAGAGAAGTTATTTGAAAGTATGGTTCGAGAGTTTACCCAAACTGAGCTCACACTACTGTAGAAAAGATTCCAATAAATTATATCTGGAGTAAACATTTCGTTCAAAAATCGAGATTTTTGTAAAGAAAATGAGGAAGAAAATTGTATTGTCAGTTTTCCAGTTTTTGATGCAATATTCATGGAAATTAATCTTTCCTTTTACACACCAAAAAAAGATAGATGTGATATTTGCTGTGCTTTCGAATAAAAAAATATGACAGAAAATGATTATAAGAATCATTTGGAGAGAAAGGATAGAGCTAGAAAAGAAAAGAAAGATGATAAAGCCAAAGCGTTAAGAAGAGAAAATTACACATTGACAATGGATGTACAGGCTGTGACAATTTGCCCTATGATTAATGCCAGCGCAATGTATTATAAAACCAAACTGAACTGTCATAATTTTACAATATATAACCTCACGACACACCACCACTGGTGGAACGAAACTGAGTCTGATTTATGTGCATCTACATTCACAAATTGTTTGCTCCATTACATAAAAGAGAAGTGTACTAATACCTCACTTCCAATTGTGATCTATTCCGATGGTTGTGGTTACCAAAACCGGAATGTGACTATGTCCAATGCAATATTGCTTAGAATATATAACGTCGTAATCGAACAAAAGTTCCTGGAAAAGGGCCATACGCAAATGGAATGCGATTCTGTCCATGCGATGATAGAAAAAAAAATTAAAAATCGTTTTATACACTTGCCCAGTGACTACGTTAATATTACCCGAGAAGCCCGACGAAAACCTTTCCCATTGGATACGTACTACTTAACACACTATTCAAAGAAACAAACATGGAGCTACAAATCCATACGTTGCCCTCAAAAAAACAACGATCCTACCGTTGCAGATATTAGATGTCTACACTATAGTCCCACACAAAAGAAAATTTTAAACAAATAAAATTTTGATGACCAACTTCAACCATCACCAGTCAGAACTGTTGCATTTCCTACAAATTTGCAGTACCCCCCCTTACATAAGGAAAGACTGAAAATAAAAATGAAAAAATGGAAGCACCTTCAAGAACTGAAAAATGTATTACCGGCTGACTGCACAGAGTTTTATGATAATTTACCTCACCCAGAATAATCTACGAGATGACGCACCTCATTTTCAAATAAATAACTGAGTAGATTTTATGATACCCACTTATTTAGAATAAAAGTTTTCATTTCAAACCACTCTCTCATTAATAAAACAATATGATAATCTCTAATTAAATATTATCCTATTAACCCGTAACTTCCAAGCCAGGGTCATGTATTGCAACTAATATCCCGTATCTGCAATAATAAATCATAAGTTTGTTTTTTGCATAAATTTTGCAGTAAATACCTTCTATGGATACAACAAACAATTAATACTTATGTACAAATATTTTTATTTAAATTGCTATTGCTCTTCTAATGTAGTTTTTCCTGTCTCCTGTAAAATTAGCTATTTATCAGTTACGGGGTATTAGCATTAAACCATCGGAATACATTTTTATAAAATTTCAATTTACATTTTTACTTGAGCTTTCTGTATTAGCAATTTCCAAAAGAAATCATAAGGATCTCTTTATGAAAAATTGTTTTCATGCCCTGTTAGATTCCAGATTTTTTCCTATGGCCTTAAAAGTAGCCATTGGGATGTACATACCAAAAATATTCGTGTCACAATCCTTCATCATATGATCGAAAATAAAATGGATGTTCCGTTTGAAAAACATGAAAAATTTCAAGTCAGAATATCCTGAACTGAAAAATCAGTTTTAGCCACCCTGTATAATTTAATAATTATAATTTTCAAGAGGTTGGGATATACTTGATAATATTGAAGGGATGGATGGAGATCATTGAAATACTTGAAAAATGGGCTGATATACAATGCATTCTATTTAACAAAAGGCACTATGACAGACTATATTTTGGCATCACAAAAACAAACAAGATTTGTATCAAAAAAAGCGATTAGATTTGAAAAAGTTAAGGTTAAAATTTGCTGTTATTCAAGATAAGAAAAACTAACAGGATATCTTTCAAATGTCATCTCTAGACACCCCTCAGAATAATAACATCATTGAAAATAAAATTTCTTTGAAATACCTTGGACTATCTTTGGGCATTTTTTTGAAAATTCAATACCATATTGATATTCCATGCAAAAAGCTCTCCTCAGGTTTTTACTCATTGAGAGTTGTTTTGAATGAGTTAGGATTTTCAGTTTCCAAACCAGTGTATCATTCTCTTTTTGAGCATTTTGGAAAGTTTGCTGTAGTTACATATTTCAGACTGTGCTAGTTTTACAAAAGCATGCTCTCTGCTGACCTCTCTTTCTTAAACATTAAACAGAAACAATTATTACTATCATTATCAGCATATGTTCCTAGTGAAACTATTCGTTTGATACACAAAAAAAAACAAAGTTCACTTTTTGGGCAGTCCTTCTGGTCATAATACCAGACAGAATAATGGTTGGAAAATTTTTATTCCTGGAAGAACACTTATCAAAAACTTTAAAATTTATAATGGATGTGAAATGTTTACTTCCAATAAGCATAAAAATAATCACATCACGCTTTCTTTTCAGGAAAAGTGTGAAACGTCCAACAGTTTTATAATGGTAGTTTCTAAAAGTGAAAATTTTGGAACATGAAAAATCTCCACGTTGATTTTAAATTTATCCACACTACAACTACCTTGTAAACAGAGCCTTCAAAGTACTTGGGTTTGTTGTCAAAAATTCTAATAAATTGAGCACTAGTATTACTATCCGATTATATAATGCCCCAGTTAGACCACATCTCTTCATGCTTCAGGAGTGCAATATATTTTTAGAAAAAAAAAATCATATAGATATTTTTAATACTATTATACAGTGATCTCTGTATATGATTTATAGTATCATATTTGTATAATTTGCTTGTTGCATCTCATTCACCAAATATCGCATATAGTAGTGGTGTTTCCTCTCATTTGTACTGATGTGTGGATGGGAGGGTGCATCATAGTTTAAATTATTGATTTATTCAGTTCGTCTTAACATTATCATTGAGTAATTGAGGCTTTGTCTACAAGTTTATAATGTCTGAAAAAGTATATTTTGACTTAACTCGACATGACTTGTTGATTTTTCCAGGGTTCGCCCTGTATACTGGGCAATAATTTCTAGTGAAAGACTCGGTTCTTTAGTTTACTTTTGATTAAAATCATATTCCTAGCTATCATAGAACTCAAGTAATGCCCCATCCTGCAGAGATATTTCTCAATACATTTATAAACTTTATTATTTCGTGCAGTTTATTTACTCAATGTAATTGATTTGTTGGTCAGACCTCCATTCCAATTTTGGATGAATATGATAGAGGTGTTTTGTCTATGATGAGATTTTATAGTAGTGATAATAGTTTCTTTACTGGGTAACACTGCTCTTTCATCAATGGTTTCACTGTTAAGAATTAGTTGAAAACTTTGTGCCCAGAAACATGTTTCCATTGTTATAGTATCCAGAGAGTCAAAAAACAACCTAATCCTACTTACTTTCCCTTGGTTCTCACTGAAGATTAAAAAAGTATCTATCGGATTTTATTTAGTTGCCATTGCGGTACTCGACATATATTCGTCCTCATATTTTACCCTGCAGGATTAGTAGTTGAGAATTCATACTGATCTTAAACGACATCTATTTGTACATGCATAGTTACCATGAAAAATAGATCATTTTACTCAGAATAATATCAGATAATTAGGCTCATCACTTTATTCCTTGTAAATTTGTCAACTGTTTCTTTATCTCAAAAGCAATTATTCCTAAAGCAACACCAGTGTTCAGACTTTCTACGTTATTACTTAACGGCACATTTAACCTCACTCCATGGAGGTCCTTGGCCAATTTATAAGAATCCTCACTAATCCCCTCCGTTTCTCCTCCAATAATAACCACTATATGCTTGGACGAGTTGAAATTGACTCCATAATATGGCAGTACAGGTACAGCTTGAACGAGTCCCACTAAATGCTGTTCTTCAGATTCATTATCCTCGGCGTTTGCTGATATTGTGTTGTTATCTGCTATGTATACAGCTGATTCTGGAGGTAGACTTTTTAATATTTCTGTCCAATCCGCTTTTTTTTTTATTTGCAACTTAAAGTGAGCTCCACACGCGCTACGTATAACCTTTGAATCCCAAACATTTACACAACCTGAAAAAAAAGATGTGTGATGAGGTGTTTATTTTCATACTGCGTCATTTCAAATGTGTTTTTTTATTTGTAATGTAATTTGTCATAGAATGGAAGAATATAATAAGAATGTTTTGAATTGACTATTATACACTTATACGGTAAACGAAAAAAAAAACGGAAAAAAAACCTGAAAAAATACCCCCGGAAAAAAACGAAAAAAATACCCCCAGGAAAAACAAAACGGAAAAAAAAACCGGAAGAAAAAACCGGTAGAAAAAACCGGAAGGAAAAACCGGAAGAAAAAACCGGAAGAAAACACCGGAAAAAATACCCCTATATGCGATAACAATGGCCAGTACACAAAAAGTAATGAAATTTCAACTGTGTCATGTTAAAGAGACTAGACCATATTTGATTCATTTTACAATACAGAAGGGTGGAACAACACATTTTCCAGTCTTGCAAAAAGGCGAATCTGTCACCAGGTTAGTTCGTTCAGGAACAATCGAGTCATAAAAATATTAAAAATCGTCTGTCGACGATGAACGGGATAGGTTAAAACTTTTTTTTCCGGTTTTTTTTTCGGGGGTATTTTTTCCTAGATTCCACTTATACACATTTGCATAATAATAGCACGTCACAAAATATATATATATATGTATGTATATGTGTGTCCCAGCTAAAACTTGTCACCCCCCTAATATCCGAACTCATGAAAAAAATTGAAAATCGCTCAGACCCGTCGATTTTTATTTCAAGGGGGAACACTTTCACCAAATACACCATCATTGTGTTGTCAACCCCCTCAACCCCAGCACCCCCTACTTCAGAATTTTCAATGGGACTACTATACTTGTGATACATCATTTTGAAGGGAATTCAATCCCAAATACATCGGTGTACTGAAATTGAGGATCGATCAAGTGTTGTTGAAGTTTTAATGAAAACTAAGTTTTATCCAGATATTTTAATTTTTCATCACCTCAAATGTTAGCGTCGTAAGAAAGGTTCACTGTGGGTACGCCACTGTATTGAAAAATAATATGCTGTCAGAAATAATAGTTTCGAAGGTGAGACAGACGTTTTTATGAAAAAAAAATTGCCCTCATGTGTTTTTGTTTACGCCTTGGTAATTGATGTATTCGAGTCACTGCATTCAACAATTTGAAAACATTCGAAAATGGTTTATACTGTACAAGAGAGAATATCCATTGTAGCTGCTTATTTTGAAAATGGACGATGTGCTAGAGCTACGGCTCGAAGTTTCAATGAAAGTCATCCAGAAAACACCACATCATATCAGTACGTGCTTCAATTGATGAATAAGTTCTTGGAGTCGGGATCAGTGCTGAATAAAAAACATGAACGAGAGAAGCCTATGAGAAATGAAGGGGTCGCTGTTGCAGTTGTAGGACATGCAGTGATGGACAACATTCAATCGTTAAGACAACTTGAGACTATTTCTGGAGTTTCGAAAAGCAGCGTACATCGAATTCTGAAAGACGCAAAATTCCATCCTTATAAAATGCAGAATGTACAAGAATTAAATGAAGATGATCCTGACAGACGTACAGAGTTTTGTGAAATCATGAGTCAATTATTGATTGGTGATAATAATTACCTCTACAATGTGTGCTTTTCTAACGATTTTTTTTTTTATTTAAATGGACATGTGAACAGGCACAACTGCAGATACTGGAGTGACGTAAATCCCCATTGGTACAGGGAAACTCATTCACAAACTCCCCAGAAATTGAATGTTTGGGCTGGTATTCTGGGAGACCATATTGTAGGTCCATATTTTATTGATGGTAACCTCAACGGACAAACGTATCTTGAACTTCTTGATACAACTGTGAACCCCAGAATCACTCAGTTACTTGAAGACGATGATAGGTTACTTGACGGTCAGCTCACCTTTCAACAAGATGGAGCTCCTCCATATTTTGTTGCACCTGTACGTCAATTTTTAGATGACAATTTCACAGGGCGATTGATTGGAAGGCGAGGACCAAGAGGACCAATAGAATAGCCGGCTAGATCTCCTGATTTATCACCATTAGACTTCTTGTTATGGGGTCATTTGAAATCCAAAGTTTATATTACCAAGCCAACTTCTCTTGATGATCTACGCAGGAGAATTGTTGTGGAGTGTCGTGCAGTGACTCCAGAAATGTTGAGCAATGTGCGAAGAAATTTCGAAGATCGCTTATACTTCTGTATGGAACTGAATGGTTCACATTTTGAACCTTTCATACGATGATAACATGTTAGGTGATGAAAAATAAAAATATCTGGAAAAAATTAGTTTTCATGAAAACTTCAACAACACTTGATCGATCCTCAATTTTAGTACACCGATGTATTTGGGATTGAATTCCCTTCAAAATGATGTATCACAAGTATAGTAGTCCCATTGAAAATTCTGAAGTAGGGGGTGCTGGGGTAGAGGGGGTTGACAACACAATGATGGTGTATTTGGTGAAAGTGTTCCCCCTTGAAATAAAAATCGACGGGTCTGAGCAATTTTCAATTTTTTTCATGAGTTCGGATATTAGGGGGGTGACAAGTTTTAGCTGGGACACACTATATATATATATATATATATATATATATATATATATATATATATATATATATATTAAAACTAAAAGTTCGGGTTGAACCGCGTCTAGAATTTGTTGAAATTCGACGTTTCGGCTCCGATTTTGGAGCCATTTTCAAGAACTGAAATAGAAAGAAAATTAATGAAAGGTTAATACGTAATTCTACGCTGAGGTCTCAATCTGCCTACTCCTCAGGTATAATTACGTTAGGTTTTTTGTGACTTGACGTCGGGGTCTCAATCTGCCTACTCCCCATGTCTCGTCACTGGTTCTCTCTAAGGTCTCAATCTGCCTACTCCTTCGAGATATCCTAGTGAGCTTCGATGTTGTCTCCCTCTTCACAAATATTCCCCTAACGGACACGCTAGAAATCCTTAAAACGAAACACAGAATTCCAAAAGACACCCTGGACCTCATCAGTCACTGTATGAACAACACGTACTTCCTCTTCCAAGGAAATTACTACAAACAAGTGAAAGGTGCTCCCATGGGTTCCCCCCTTTCTCCAGTCCTTGCAAACCTTTTCATGGAAGACTTCGAAACCAGGGCTGTAGAAGCATTTGACCACAAGCCTACTTGCTGGTTCAGATACGTTGACGACATTTTCGTCATATGGCCTCATGGTTACGAAATCTTAAACACGTTCTTAGATCACCTAAACGATATCCATCCCAACATGAAATTTACAATGGAGACCGAAATGAACAATTCCCTAGCTTTCCTGGACGTTCTCATTACGAAATCCAATAACTCTTTCACCCACACAGTACACAGGAAACAGACCCACACCAACCGATACCTACACGCAAACTCTCATCACCATCCAGCACAAACAAACTCCGTATTGAACTCCCTGATATACAGATCAATTCAGCTTACCGACAACCAGAATAGACCACAAGAGCTGGACAAACTGAAATCAGCCTTACTACAGAATGGTTACAACAATTCGCTAATCGACAAGTCTATCCGCCATCAACTGACCCGTCCTCCAAAAACAAATGATCCACTAGAGAGTATCCAGCCACACAAAGCTTTCCTACCATACATCAAAGGTGTGACAGACAAAATCAGTAATATCTTGAGAAAACACGAGATAAAAACAATATTCACGGCCAACAACCAAATATCCAAATTTCTCAGATCTCCCAAGGACACAATACCAAACGATTCTCAAGGTATATATGAAATACCATGTTCAGACTGCCCGAGAAGTTATATTGGCCAGACTAACAGACGAGTAACTTCCAGAGTGTACGAACACGAACTTGCTGTGCGTCAGGCATCTTCCACTTCCGCACTTTATAAACATCGAGAAGACACAGGTCACAAAATAGACTTCAAAAACACAAAAACAATTTCCACCGAGAAAACTCTGTAAACCAGGATCATCCGAGAAGCCCTCGAGATAGAGAAGCGCCCCAATTGCCTCAACACTCGCGACGACGGACGTAGACTTCCCAATACCTGGAAGCCTCTCATTGCACGCATCAACTCATTTCCCACCAACCCAGTTCCCGCACATAGCTCACTTAGCGCCAACCAAGTTCCCGCACACAGCTCATCTAGCGCCAACTCAGTTCCCGCCCATAGTTCACCTCGCGCCAATACATTGCACACGGCCATTACAGCCACGTCCACTATAAATACAGTTCCTCAACCCACAATTCCTCAGTTCTCTCGAAGGAGTAGGCAGATTGAGACCTTAGAGAGAACCAGTGACGAGACATGGGGAGTAGGCAAATTGAGACCCCGACGTCAAGTCACAAAAACCGAACGTAATTATACCTGAGGAGTAGGCAGATTGAGACCTCAGCGTAGAATTACGTTTCAACCATTTATTAATTTTCTTTCTTTTTCAGTTCTTGAAAATGGCTCCAAAATCGGAGCCGAAACGTCGAATTTCAACAAATTCTAGACGCGGTTCAACCCGAACTTTTAGTTTTCAAATATCTGATATCTGATATATATATATATATATATATATATATATATATATATATATATATATATATATATATATATATATATATATATATATATATATATATATATATATATATATATATATATACTATTTTCAATTCATTTGTGATATTCCTCTAGCGAGTAGAAAGAATTGTCCAGCAGAAATTATTTCATAGCCCTCTTTTGAAGCAGTAAATGATCAACACCTTCAATGCTTCAGGTAGAGTATTGTAGATATGGTAATTTAAACAGTCAGGTAGCCAGCACACTGATCAACCATGACCGACCGTCCGCGACCGTCCAAATTCGACCAAAATTTCTGACACGTGTATTCTTATCGGACAACTCACACTAAATGATCGACCTCGTCCGGTTTTCAAAGACCACGTTTGAAATTCCAATCTGCTGAACATATTGGTCGATCAGAAAGTTTTCATTGATCCTTTTTGATTTTTGGTCGTTGCTGGACTGGTCGATCAGTGTGTTTTCTAGCTTATTCATGGACTTATTGGGTCGATATCTAGGTACTCTAATTTTATGCGATCCTTCTGTATCATGCTCATGAATATCAGCCTGTACCATTAAGTTTGGTAAATTCTTATGGATCTCAAGTGAAATACTCAAAATAAACAATGATGGAAGGGGAATAATTTTTAGCATTTTAAACAATGGTCTGCAAGTATTACGATATTTGGCATTGCTAGAATTCTAATAGCCTTTTTTTGTTGCCTGAATACAGTTGTGGCTTCTGAGAAGTTTCCCCAGAGAAGTATACCGTGAACATGATGAAATAGAGAGAGGTAAATAGCTCTTAGAGTACTTTCATTAGTAATATGCCTCAATTGGCGAATGCCAAATATTCGCGAAATGCGTTCCCGCTAGATGGCGCTCAGAATTTAGGCGCTAAACTGTGTAATGGTGATCGGCTGCCATATCCCATAAGAGACCATAGTATTCCATTTTTATTTTCATTCAAATTTGAATTGATAACGGAAAGTTGAAGAAAATTTGTCAGACATTTTCACATAAGTAAGCATTCAACAAAAATTGCCGTTTCTTGCACAACTCTTTGTTTTTTATCGGAAAATGGTGGAAATAAACTTTGCCTGTTGTACGATTGAAGCATTGGGGCCCTGCACAACTACGCCTATTGTTTGGATTGCTTAATTCTGCCGCCATTTCGGTTATTATATTCTGAAACTATGAACATGAAGGAATATCACCAAATTCAATTTAATGTCCAAAACTCGATTAATTATGAGAAAACAGATAAATAGATATACTAGCTCTTATGGCAAAACAAGACCTTGCAACATTACATCAGTTCAACGAAATAATTATAGGTGTCGCACCCTTCGCGCAGGTCGCGAATAGAGCTGGATGATTTATGATTCAAATTCTTAAAATGACTTGACCAGTCAAGTTTATTATCATCAATAGTCTGACACAGGAGAGAAGATTTTCAAGTTGAATTTTTTTTTGCATAGGTGTATTGGTGGTAAATATGAAGTGTTTTATCATTGTTTGATTTAATTCGGTTGTCTACAATAAACCAGTTCTTAGCTTTAGCCTCTGCTTTTGCAGCTATCAAAATCAGGAAATCATCATCATCATTAGGTGTTAAGATTGGGGATGAGTCATTTATGTAGATAATGATCAGTAGTTGCACCAAAACAGAACCCTGAGGGACTCCAAATTCTACATATCTGAAGTTGCACATACCATTGTTATAAAACACTGCTAGGAATTTATTTGTTGAGCAGGATTTAATAATGTTTAGAGTAACCCCCTTTGATAGAGCTCTACAATTCTTTGGTGAAAGCTTAGAGATATCAGGAGAGTAAAAATACTTGGGGTTGAACTTAGACTGGAAGCTAACATCGAAAAAACATCTGGAAAAACATAGGGAGTAGGACCCAAACAAACGCTTTGGCTATATATAGTGGTATAGGGCCCTGCTGTGGTGGCCAAAGACAGAGCAAGTTATAACCAGAGGAAAACTGGCTAGTTTTCAAAAACTGGCCTGCTCAGAGTCACTGGTGTAATGTACAGCACATCAAAGATTAGCCTGAAGGTGATCCTGACGTCCTCTGCATTTGTACATTATAGCGGAGGCGAGGATATAAGCCTCCAGACTAAAGTGGTGGCAACATAATGGAGGTTATAAGAATGGAAGCCCTGGTCCACATCAGGATGGATATCGTGAGAAATCTCCGTAGTACTCTGTAGTAAAATTACCAATCCCCTTTGACATAAAAAAAAACTAGTTCCGAAAATTGTCTCACTTCTCTTGAAACCTTTCATAAATTTTTTTGCACAACTACATATTACGGAAGTTACTGGGATGTTTCCATGAGAAGTGAAACAAATATAGACTTTCGAAAACTGATTTTTTTCAGGAACAAAGTGGATAAGTATTAAAAAAACTTTCAATAAAAATACAAAATCAAAATATAAAACATGAAATACTTAGTAAAATGTTTGTAATGATTATGAATCTGAAGAAATTTTCAACAAATTTATCTTCCTACTCTGATTTTTTTTTATTTTGTTGGCGTGCAATATATGTATCACTTAAAATGACCCCTTTGAGGTCTTCTTGTACATTTTTTCATGCTTATTAAATCCACAAAATTCACAACTCTACATTAATTAGATGTGAGACTCACTATATTTCTGGGCTTTCTGTCATTTCTATAAATCCATTTCATGCACTTGGGAGATAGAAAAGTACCCAAACATAAAACTACTCAGAGTGGATTTATGCAGCACAAATTCACACTAAACTACAATAAACATTAACACCAACTAAGAAGATGAACCACTCATTTGAAATGGTTCATTTTATGCAGGGAAATTAAAACTAAATTTAAATTAATAGTAGACCAACTTTTATATTTCTAGTGTTATTTAATTTTGATTTTTGACACGTCTGCGCAATAGGGAATTCCCTACCTGACGACAATCAAGTATTTTCTATTAAAGATCTATAAAACAGTGCATTTAAAACACACCATTTCAACATTTTTCTTTAGAAAAATGATTCAAGTACTTAAAAATGAAAAATACAATTGGACATTAAAAATTGAAAGGGATTTGTTTCTATTTCTCCATCTGGCAACATCGGCTACAAATTTCACAGATAAGAAAGGACAACAAATCTGTTACGTTAATAAGTTGAACAGAGATGAAAATGTTATGAGTGATATTTTATTATAGCTCGGTACCTATAATGAAATATGGGTCGGTGGTTCCGAGTCATTCTGTGACATTTTGTGTACTGTTGCCTAACCCCTAACAAAGACAAATATATTGACTATGGTACTTTTTCTTCTAGCATACTACAATTCCCTACGTTTTGTAGGCGCTGGCACAGATTATAATAGTGTTTCTATAATCTGTGGCGCTGGTGCCAACATGTTAATTAGAAACAAAAACCTTTAAAATTTAAAACCCAACATTTGAAATATTAATTTGAATACTTTTCGCAGTAAAATTAAAAAACTCATGAATGAAACTAACCTTTATTTTGTTCAAACTTGCATTTGCTCCAATAACCCAAACCGAGGAGAATTCCCCGTCTGAACATTGGAATGACATGAAAATTGTTCATTAGTTTCAATTTTGTAACCTCCAAACCAAATGGAATATACTAAGTAATCAACAAATCAACTTGGGTGGACGTGAAATATAAAATAATGCCAAGATAGGTTAAAAGATTCACTACACCAAACACATATCAAGCATGCGTAATTTGTCTTAATTTTTTTCACATAAAGGCCATACAAACCAAATTTTAGTTTTTTCTTAGTTGGAGTTTAGTGTAAATTTGTGCTGCATAAATCCACTCTTACTTCAAATTCACTTATTTTAAAATCATGATCAGGAGCTGAAATCAACAAACTGGGTTATAGTTACCTTTAGTTAAAATGATTTCCTTGCATCCCACTCCACAACATGTCCTTAAAACTGCTCCTAAATTGTTAGCTTCTCGAACATTATCACAAATGACTGTTACTGGCAGACTATCTGGAGGAAGTGTCAATGATTCCATGTCAGGAACTTTGAAAATACCTGAAACGGATTAAACTGTAATAATCAATTCATACTTCTACCATTTGGTATGTTCAATATTGATTTTTAGACAAATATGACGCTAACCCATTATTCCTGGAGTTGTGGTGAGCCCTGACCACATTTGCATTTCTCTATAGGGCATTTTGTATAATGTCGCTCCAATCTGTGGCAGATAAGGTTTCAAATATTCTACATCTTTCAATCGACTGAAAAGAATATATGAAAGTTTACATCCTGCCATCAAGGCTTCTTGTATTAATCTCTTGCCCTCCAAGAGGATGAGGTCATTTTTCTTTCTCTCCTTATTTGACTTGACATCAACCATCACCGAGCTGATTCTTGCATCATTATCTTTGAGTTTAGTATAAATGAAATTTCCTTCTGAATCTATGATAGTTTCCAACATATCTACTGTAGTTTTTTTAGGCTGCTGTCTGGCAGCAAGATTATTCTTAGAAATAGTGAGGGGTTTGAAATTTTGGGATCTAGGATTGTACTTTGCTAAACTATCTTTATAGTTCATTTTTAGTGGTGACACCTCTGCCTTGTTTTGGTTTGCAGGGTTTTTTTTCAACCAAGTATCTTGAGTTTCATCATATTCTTCACTTGGGATGACGCTAACAGGAGAGCGACGACTCCACCGAATCTGACAATGATTCAGTTTGGTGAATTTATTGCATGTCACTAATTTTATAGCACTATTCCAAAAGAAATTAGACATATTTATTCCATATCAAAAATTTACCTTTATTGGTTATGTTATAAAAATATAAACATAACCACACAATACACCAGCCACAGAATCACAGAAAACATGTTTTCTGTGAGCACAGCACACAACACACAATAAGTAGCTGTGGCTTTTGCTCTAAGGGCAAACTAGTCTTCATTTACATGGTCAAATCGAGTTTTGGAACTAACCGCTAACATTTTTACATCTCATGCATGTACCAAGTACGTCAAAATCTGACTGCGACCTCTTATTCAAATTCCCGTAGATGGACTAGAGGTAGAGACCTCGCCAAGCGGTGAATTTGTCATACTCATCTCATGCTAAAATCAGGTAGAAGTATCCTGTACATCATAAAGTGAGATCGACGGGATTTTAGGTTTTTATAAATCCAGAGTACATATCCTAGAAAGATTTTCTACAGAGGTCAACAACCAATATACATGCTGATGGGAGGTACCAAGAATATGCGTTCTATGCATACTTTTTCATTAAATGTTTTCTTTCATCAGTGAAACAAGTGCTCATTTTTTGTACCATCACCAAAAGCCTAGAAGATTACCAAAAGATACATGAAATAAATGAGCATACTTGTCTCACCAATGGAATATTCTGAAAAGTAAATAAAAAACTAATCTTGTTGGAATGAATATATAATCTAGTCATTGCAAACGAACACAATGAACGAAAAACGAATATTGAACATTCCACAAAAAAACAGTTTATGAAAACTAAAAATTACTTTGTTCTTGAAAATTATATCAAAGAGTAATTCAGTCTTATATTGGACCATAAATAACAAATTTTAACGGCTTCAAAAATATTTTCATAAAAACAAAAAACACTCTATAACGATTTTAAAAAGGAGTTAATGAACACATATTCGTTTATTTTACCTGTTACCTTTATTGCTTGGTATGGCGAAGCAGTTCTTTGAACCTCCCTTTGTGTAATATGATGCTCCCTCGATCACAATACCTGGAAGAAACAAGTTTTGGTTTGCACTGGCAATAAAAAGTGTATTGCAGAAATCAATTGAAGTGTGTGTACCCACCTTCCACAACTCTGAGGTGAGATCTCTATATTCTTTGGTTTTGGCGTAGTCCCAACCATCAGGAACATGAGTGAGCCAATTCGTTGGAGAGAAACTTTTTAAAGATCCCAGTTATGGTTTTTCCAACTCTCTTCACCTATGGACTTAAGAATTTCATTAAAAACAAATAATAATTTAGTATAGGTATAATCAGTGATTGTGATTTAGGACTATGATAATGACTTTGTCATTATAGTATAGTATAGTAGCATTTATGCAATTTCCTCAGTTTTAGTCTTAAAAAACAGCAATTGAGACTAAAAATTGTGATAATGATTGTGACTATGATAATGACAAGTTGCATAAATTGGCCATTACTATTTAATGTGAAGGTAAGGTTAAAAAGAAAGTTATTTTCTGTCGGTTCAAATTTGATTACCATTTGAATGACTTGCAAAGAACACAAAAAATATGGAATTTTATACATCGTGGAGAGTATAATGTATCCGTATTTTCATATATATCCTATTAGGTACATTGTTATCTGTAGAACATATCGCATTATAGATTTGTATTGGTACATACACAGCATGCACCCAATTTTACGTCAAATGTACATTATATAGCATGACATTGTTAACACAAATGACCATGAAAAGTTTGTATCCTACTTTACATCCTAGGTGCATCGCATAGATGTAAAATGAGTACATCTGTAGTACGTACTCAAGGTTACATCTCGTATCCAACTTTACATCCTAGGTACATTGCATAGATGTAAAATGAGTACATCTGTAGTATGTACTTAAAGGATAGCCTTCTTTTTCTACTTTTGACAGGCAGTTGTCAGATAGACACGTTGTCCGCTTAGAAGTAATAATAGAGAGATTGTTTTTAAAATTGTTGTTTCCGTTATCCAGCTGTCATCTCCATACGAAGGACAGCCCTCAGAAGTCGAAACTTGTGCGAACCAGGGATTAACGAGGTCTTACCTTTTATCGTGCAAATAGAGAGATATTGCAATAACGCCAGGTATTACAAGAGGCAATAACTTAATTTTAAAAGTGACTGGCACTATTTTGTGATTAAAAATAGATTTGCAGTTTCTTTTTCCCTTATTTACACAGGCATTCGTTATTCATAACTTATAAATCTAATCTAGTTTCTCATATTTTTATTTCTACCTACATATATGCTACATAACTAATTTCAGACCAAGATACATTAATTGTAATGATAGAATGGCCAAACGATTCCTCTTGACAATATCAAATAATTATCAGGCATAAGTTAAATCGTATCCACGATCTTGCCCAAAGTGAAAATAAAGGAGCTTCAATTCTGACCCGAACAGTCCACTAATAAAGGCAGGCCTTATTTTATTAAAGTTGTCCTTATTCCAGATTCACATTGCACGTGGGTATATGTCAAAATAAGGACAACTTTATAACTGGCTGACGTTATTGTGAATTGCCATATCTCTCTGATGATGAACTCATAATCGACTATAATATATAGTCCTGACTCAAAGATTAACAAGATTAACGTTAAGGCCGATTCAGATACATATATGCGTGCCCATGAAGGGTTTTTGAAGTACGGGCGGTTTAAACGCCTATTACTTACGTTTCTATGACAAGAACACATTTTATTTGGTTTTGTGATCATTTTGTCAATGCGAGTTGTTCATACCCTCGCGAATTTCGCAATTTTCCTGCGAATAAAATGGCCCCCAATGCAGAACCATGTCGGTAGCCATTTTATTCGCAAAAAAAATGCGAAGTTCGCGAGTGTATGAACTAGACTTAATGCTATTTGAGTTTTTCAAATAATCCCGATGTATTTTTTACTGTATGTTTTAGCTCATGCAGAGTGGGCACGCATGTATCTGAATCGGCCTTATACAACGCATTATTTTATTTCTAGGTTGTGTAAATATGAAAATACTTCTGCCTAGCTGTCGAACATTTTTTATATTTATTTCAACGTGTAGAACATTTGAAATTATATATTATTTTCATAATTTCTGTGGACATCTTTGAAAAAATTCAAAACTTTTTAATTGAAACATTGAAATTAATAGAATAATTGCAAAAAAAATTTAATATTATAACTGTCGTAGAAAAAACTTTGTATGATACACATGATACACTTTCGTAAAGAGCTTTTTTGTACTCGCATGTTAGTTGAACTTATCGGCTGTGCATCAATCAACGAACTTCAAACGCATACAAGAAAATTCCACTTTTACGAATGACTGAATGATGAATAACTATTTTGGGACGAAACGGCTTCCGAAATTTTGAATCCAGAGTCACAGAGGGAGAGCTGTGAGAAAATAATTTTACTCAATTTCAACGGGCGGTGAGAATTCTGAGCGCTATATGAGACACGGTGTTTTGAAATGGGTAGAGGTCGTGTTCAATTGATTTTTGTGCTTCTACAGTTAATTTTCATGCGTGTCTGCAGGATCAAATATCAGAATTTACTACTTTGAATACTTGTGAGCAACGGAACCATTCCATCACAGGGAGTTGTTGAAATGTGGGTGGAAGACTGCTTCAAATCATTCACCAACTACGGTATGTAAAATTCCAGACAGATATCAACTGTCAGAATAACAGACAGGATCATCAAGTTCATGCTGAGCATATTCTTCTTATTGAGAAGTACATATATTTAGATCATCATGCATCCATCCATTTTATCATTTCAAAGTTTATTCCGTTATTGAAAAGTGGGTGATCGATGTTTTATATGGCTTTTGGGTTTTCGGTCGGGTATACATTTTTATATTGCCTCTCTTCGACGTTTAACTGGGTGATCTTTCGATTTGAAAGGTTGGAACATATGTATATTGCAGGACAATAGAAACAAATATGTAATAACTCATCGAAGTTGCTAGTGCAGTTAACTTTTTCCCTCATTTTTTACATTTTTTTTGGGGAACAATGAACTTTTTAGGTCCAATAAAGTATTATAATCATTTATATATTATATATAGTTCCATGTCAAAAAGCATCGATAAACAGACTTAAAAAAAACAATTTAAGGAAAGTCAAGCAGTGTGAAAACATGTTAATACAACGCAACGCATCATTTGAAAGAAGGAAAATTAAGATATAACTTTTTTCTCACTCAAAGAAGTTATACTATATTCTATGGGTAGATGAGTGATATTCAAGACTAAAGTTTTATGAACACTTTCTCAATCATATACTTATGAAATATAAAACTTCAAAAACTGTTAATGAAAGTTTTGGGTCACCTGCGTTAGAAACTTTTAAAAACCTTGAATATTCAAGAATAAGTACACCAATAGCTTACATTCAATATATGTTAATCGTGGAGTATCTCAATAGAAATCTACAATACTTTTCAATATTCAAATCCATAAACAATTTTCAAGGTGCTCCCTAATAAAGCTCCCCATCTATACGTGAAAGCTTTGTTTGGCTCAATAATAATGCAAACAATTAACAGTTTTCCTACGCAACTAGAGAACACCAGCCCACTAGTTGGTCACACAGTGTGCTCATGACACCACCAGTGGCGGTTACTTGAAAAGAAATGATACGCAATAACCACTGTTCACAAAATTCACTGCTCTACTGCTGCTAATCTGATAACAAACCATAAAGTTTTTACATTTCCTTCGTGTTTCCCGCCTAGATGTTTATCGGCGAATCATACTCAAGCCCGATATTCTCGCCATCCTGCGAAATGTGCAACTACGGTAACAAAACCTCCACGAATCGCCACTGTTGAAAAACAAATTGGTTGCGTTATTTGTGTAGGAATAATTAGCATAATTTTTGTATCAGCCAATATGGGCTGCGTTATTTGCGTAGAAAAAATCTGGATAACTTTGCATAAATTTGGATTGTTTAGGGGCCACTTTGGTTTGTTTACTTCTCCCTCTATTCATAAGAACTCGTTGTCATCGACCAAGATAGTTATGTGGAACGACATATGTAGACATATACGAGCGTTTTGAGCTTTGTGCATACCTATTGGAACGCACTCTCAGACACAAGAAAAATTCGAACACTCTCCACATGCTTCAAAGATGACAGATGACAGTTAAATTTGTAAACGGCAACAGTGGATTTATTTATTCCTTCGAGTTGGAAACTCTGTCAAAATGGTATGTTTTTAAAATAGTGATTGAAATTTATAAATATTTCAGCCATCCTAAATCCAAATAATGAGATATCTTTGATATTCGTAACATATTCTGTTGTTCTTTTTTACTGTGTGAATATTCTCCAAGAGTTATCGAAGTAGGATAATGATAGAATAATGATAACCTAACTTTCCAAAAAAGTTTTGTGATAATCTGATATATTTGTGATCAGGTGTAGTATGCATATTTTAGTTTAGTAATATTTTAATCATTTCAGACGAAAGGTACGTCAAGCTTTGGTAAACGTCGTAATAAGACTCACACCTTGTGCAGAAGATGTGGCCGATCATCTTATCATATTCAGAAGTCACAGTGTGCCCAATGCGGATATCCTGCAGCAAAATTACGTTCCTGTAAGTATTTATGTTAACACTTGATCATTGTATGAAGTGAGCATTTACAATTCTAAGAAATGTAGGTTTGAAATGCTTAATGTTGACAATAACAAAACAGTAGTGAGTGTAAATTCAACCTTCAGTACCTATATTTTTCAGAGGTTGGTATATGTAGTACCAAAAAGTGATTAATGTAGAATAGCTCTTGTACTTATTTTCGTAAATTTACCAAGTCAATTTGACTCAAAAAGCTCTAGTTTCATAATCATATTACCAACAACTCTTTATTGTCATACATTTTCAGGTAACCTAACTTTTCGGTTTCTGCAAAAGAACCAGATGGCTCACTAAAAAAGAAGCAGCAAAATTATATTCAGTATGGCTATCTCTAAATTGTAAAAATAAAACTTTTCTACTTGTTCATGTAAAATCAGAGCAATGGATATGCTCAGTGTTTCAGATCTTGTGAAAAGTTATTTGCTCTTTATTTATGAACATGAGTAAGTAGAACTCTGCACACATCAGTATTTTCCTTCTGCAGATCTGTAGCTTATGATTGTAGACCAAACCTACATATTTGAATCACTCTTAATCATTCAGGTTTTTGCTGACTATTGATATACAGGATTATTCAAATTCGAAGCTAAGCATTGCGATCTCGGTAAGGGTGAAAGTTGGAGGGTTGGTGATATAATCAGCTTAGAATATTCTACTCAAAGTCTATTAGGTGATTTTAATGTATCATTGCTCTGAACAAAATTAACCATCATCTTTCATCGATTCTTCTCCACACAAATTTCTGGAACATTTTAAAGTTTTTTCATATCTGTGTTTGAACTTTTCTGGCTTAATTGCAGCCTAATCTCCCAGGAATTTTCTATTTCACTTATATCTTCTGTTGAAAACATTTGTCAGCAAAAAAGTCAAATAATATTCAAGTCGAGTTCAATGACTGATTTTGGTCAATAAAGCTAAATTATGTCATGTCACCATAGTTGTTCATTCAATGTGATGACTTCAGATATTGCAAAGAACTTTCAGAATCCTGCTACATCAGCTTAGTTGAGCATGATGTTCCTAAATATTCTGAAAGGTAATCATATGAAAATAAATACTTAACATGATCTACCAATACCTATTACTCTTTTGAAACCATGTGTTTGCACCCTATTTATACTATAACTTTAATTATCAACTGACCTATAGTAACGTCTATGACTTTCTCTGATTTTCTATATTCAAATCAGGTGACAAAAGAAAAAAAAACATTGAAGTATGTGTATTCAATCTTCTATACTTGTAAGTGTTTGTTACTATGTTCATTTCCACTTGAGCTAGTTGTCTAATAGTCAATGAACAACAATTAATACTTGACAAGAGAAATTGATTGTCGCTAACCTTGATCTGTAATGAAGAGTTGAATATTCGTCTAATAGCTTGTTGTAAGGGCATAGGTAGATGAAGAAAGTTGGATATTTTGTTTCATGAAATTATTGTATTCTTCTGTGCTCTCTTGCTCAATTCCTTGAGAATAATTTGTGCAATTCAGTTGGTAACTGCTTCTTTCTAATGGTTTTAGGCGACTTGAAACTGTCTCTGATTCTGATGGACATTTTCCCCAAATTTATCTAGACAAACTAAAAAAATAATGCGATCATAATCTATTACATTTGAATATGAAAAATGTTATCACACCCGTTAAAAAAACGATTTCACTTGTTATATAAATGGTACTGCACTTAGATAATTCTACAATTGAAAACCAAACCTTGATTTATTATTAAATCGACTTTATTGAGTAAATTGATACAGTTTGTATCAATTTATCAAGATTTAATAACCGACTGTGGTGTAGGTTTTCCAACAGCTTTAAAATGAATAAACCACCAAAAACCAGCCTCACCGGAGCACAACAGCAAATAATATTAGCGTCCTTTACCCACAAAGGTTATGCCTTTGGGTGCACTCCTCGAGTTTTTAAGAGCGAGTATTATTATTGTTACTTGTGAAATGTCATCCTGAATATGCACCAACCTATGTTCTGATCTTCTTTCTATTGTGTTCTTTAAATTCCATTGAACATAATTCCCATTAAATTTTCATATTTCTGATGTTACAAATACAAAATACATTAACCTATCAAAAATCAATATTCATCTTTTCTGAAGCACATGGTAATAATAAAGACTCCTTCATCAACACCCTTGAGTTTACCCAAAAGCATAGCTTGTGATGGTAGAGGATGGCTTTTTTATTTAAGGTAGCGCGAATAATGTCCACTCTAGAAAACAAGTCTACTTCTGATTTGTTTTTGGGGAAAGTTATCGATTCCTGAATAATTTAATTCTTCTATACTTTTACCTGAACAGGATGAAATATGGACTTTCCTCCAAAGGAGGCGATTTTCCCAATCGAACTGACTATATCATTAAAATCAGACCACTAGTTTTGGAGTAGATTTAAACTCTTTTTCACTGTAGCTGATAAAGCTTCAAAGTTTTTGAATTGAATGAACCAAATAGACAAAGAAATTTAAATACATTTTTTAAAATGGTTAAAGTCGAACTAATGGTAAAAATTCGTCATAGAATAGAGCACCGTTTAACATGGTTTATTTTATATCACTTTATTGCAATTTGAATTTTTTTTCAACAATCTGTTCAACTCGTTATTGTTTTTGTGTTTTTCAGTGTTTTGCTGAATCTGTTTTAAAATGTAGGTGTTGGAAGTTATATTTTTGTATGACACAATTTCTACATATATGTTATATACAGGGCTATTCAAATTAGAGTCTATGCATGGGGATCTCGGTGTCGGTAAAAGATAGAAGGGTGGTTAAAAGGGGGCAAATTTGTGTATTTCAGAGGTCAATTATGTGAGTTATACGGGAAAAATAAAAATTTCGAAATTATTTTTTTGACTATATCTTTATATTTTGTGAAGATTTTTTTAAACTGTTGGAAATTTGCCATAGCCGTACTACCCGGGCCACCCTCAACTTTTTATTTGCAAATACGGACCTGTATTTTTTATAACATTTATTCAAATGATAAGAGTCGTGTTTCATGTTCGCGTAGTATTTTCATCTAAACTACAGAGTGTTTTGGGAGTAGTGAACTATTAGCAGTAAAATCAACATAATTTAATTCCATAACTGCTATAATTGAAACATTATCAAAGAGTACAAAAAGTGAAGCAATGACAAGTTTACATTTTTCAATTACAGCTGTTATTGAATAAAAAAAGTATTATTTTACTGCTAATAGTTCACTACTTCCAAAACACTCTGTAACTCAGATACGCCAATATAATAATAATAATAATAATAATAATACTCCCTCATAAACATTCGTTGAGTGTACCCAAAGGCATAGCCTGTGCGGGTAGAGGATGACTATTATTATTATTTGCCGTGGCGCTCCGGGGCGACTTACTGATGTTTTAGGTGATGTATTCACTTTTCAGCTGTAGGAAAACCCAGAAAACCTACAGCACCACCTCGGGTGGTCGGTGTGCACTCCAAGCTAGCACTAGACGAGATTGGCATCTAGACAACTCACAATACACTTGCTTTTCAACAAGGCATGCGGCCGCCTATCGATCCGATATAAAGTAGTTGAGAAAAATTCTCGTACCTTCATCGGATTCGAACCGACTATCGCTATGCTGGAGTTTCGAACGGCCTGTGCATTAGACCGCTGACATATGAAATGTGACTTTTGACATTTGAAAAAATGCAATCAAAAATACAGGTTCGTATTTGAAAATTGAAAGTTGACGGTGGCCCGGGTTGTACGATACTTTGTACATAATTTTTATTTGCATATTTGGATAGTCTATAAGAAGTTGCTATGGCAAAATGTCAAAAGTTTCAATCTTCACGAAATAAAAATATATAGGCATAAAAAGGATTCCGAAATTTTCGATTCTTCCTGTATAACTCCAGAACCAAAGCAGCTAGATAAAAATTTTTTGTGTCACCTAATTGACCTCTGAAATACGCAACATTGCCCCCATTTAACCACCCTTCTATCATTTACATGCATAAACTCGAATTTGAATAGCCCTGTATATATGCAGTGCGGCTTTTAATAGTCCCCCTCCTTGTTAACTTTCAAAGAGTTTGATGTACAAACTTTCAAAAAAACGTTTGGAGGGTATAACTGATACGTTTTGAAATAAAACACACTGTAATTGCTTCATAGATGGCGACGGGGGCACAACAACTTGAAAATTTTTAAAATCATGGGAGGGCTCAAGTGTCACGGAATTCGAAAGAATGTTGATGGTTTTCAAAAAGAATTCAATTATATTTTCAACGATGTGACACTTTACCCCCAAAGTCATTTTAAAATTTTAAGTTGAAGTGCCCCTCCGCGCCATCTATCGAGCAATCACAATATGATTTATTTCAAAAAGTAGTATTGGTGATATCCTCCAAACGTTTTTTTATGTTTGTACGTCAAACCGTTCAAAAGTTAACAGGGGGGGACTATTAAAAGCCGCACTGTATATTTAAAAAAGTGAAGAGATTATCCCGTATATTGAATTTGTAAAAAAAAACATTAGCCTAAACATGGGGTAGTTTTTATATTTCCACATAAATTTTCAATAATTCTTCCTTTTGAAATCGAAGTTCAAAAACTGTGAAGGAGACTGAAAAAAAATAAAACGAATAATTTTGACGGAGTCGAACTAATTCGTCGAAATTATTCGTTTCATTCAATATTTCCTTAAGTAATTTGTGGAAAAGTATTTATTGTATGTTTGCAACGATTCTGAGAGGCTTTTTTCTTTCGATTCTATCCTAATTTCTGTGTATATTTTCAGATAACTGGTCAATCAAAGCTAAGAGGAGGAAGACCACTGGAACTGGCCGTCTCCGTCATCTCAAAATTGTCCGCCGTCGTTTCCGTAATGGATTCCGTGAAGGAGGAAAACCCGTAAAGAAATCAACATAATAATAGACTTTTTTGTTATCAATAAAACTCTAAAATAAGGTTTGTTTTTCATTTCATCTGGAACATTGGAAACGGTTTGAGATTTACTGACTTGTAATGTAGCTCATGTGGAAAATATTTGGACTCATTCGTTTTTTTTACTAATTATGTACAGAAGTTCCAAAAATGTTATATTTTTTGAAAATGATGGGATTGAATCAGCTCCAGCCATATCATTATATTTCAAATCTTCAAGCATAAGAAAATTCAGATAGGAAACACACTGAGCGAGTATGACCTACTATCCAGCTACAACCAACAATTGAAAGAGATCAATGAAAACATTTAATTCACGCTAATCGACCATCCACAACCGACCACTAGAATAATTTTGAACTATTTATTTACTGAAAACAAGTTGAAACCGTAATTCTAGTTTTGCTTTGAATAATGACTATAGTCTAGTTCCTAAATTGTAGATAGTGACTCATCGGTTGTACGGTTCATAATTCATATAAAGCAGGTCAAAAAATAGAACAGAAATAAGCTGGGTACTTTGGCTTCAAATAAAGTTTTACTTTGCCACTTTCGTACATTCCCTCCTCACTTTCAAATCCCGTTAAAACCAGAAAATGTACGATGAGTCACTATCTACAATTTAGGAACTAGACTATAGTAGTGATGGTGAAGAAGAAATAATTATATATTATTTTTATAAATGGTCGAAGTTCTTTAGACAAAAACTACTTTATTTAAATGTGGAACAGATAATAATACCGTTCATACTGGCTATCCCAAATTACTATAAGAGATCCAAAAAATTTCCAAAAGTATTATCGAATGTCTCTAAATTGCTTCAATAAATGAGTTAGTAGCATGCATGCATCTTCATATCAGTTACAAACTAGCAATCCCGTAGATAGATTGTTGAGACATGAAGATTACATTGAAGTAAAAAACTGTCGAAGGTTCATCACATACATGTGCCAATATGACAATTTTGGTATTACGTCAGGGGTATAATGTATAATTCCGTGTACCATAGAATTCTATCTTTCATGAAATAAGTGAGATGACATGGTTGAATTCATGGGAGAGACAGAGACACAACTGTCGACTATAGAACACTCCAGATGGTATATGGTCTAAAACCGACCAAAATTACCAGCAGATTGAAATTTCAAACGTGGTCTATGAAAACCGGTTGAGGACGATTGATCAGTGTCACTTAACCCATTAACGCCCACAATTTTTTTTTTTGTAAATTTTGATAATATTTTGTTTAGGAGTTCTCTAACCTTTGTTTTGATGGTTGTATATTGTCATTGTTTCATTTGAGGGATATAAGAGACATTTTTTTGATGTTTGATATATCATATGTTGGGAATCAAAGACATGAGAGAACAATTGATATCAATATTATGAACTAATTATTAGAAATATGTTTAGCATATGATAGTACAGCGGCGAAAAAATCATTTCGTATGGTATAAACGAAAGTAAGAATCTGGATGAAGCCCGATATTACATTTCAGACATACAAATTTACAACATTTTCCACATTTTGCGCATTGACGTTGAGTTTCGTTCTTGTCAATCAAGTGATTTATACCATCTAATCGGACTTCGTTAGGCGAATCCTTGACAATATTTTCGGTTTGGATCCTGTGGAAGGTTGTGTAGGTGGGAAAGTTAAAACGGATAGAACAATTCTTATGAAATCCAACAACGTCATTGACTCATTCGTCGAATATCTTCGATACAAATACCACATGTTCACTACTGCACCATTCAAATAGAATCGAAAAAAGGGCCAGTACCATTTTTTAGACCTTATTTTAGACCTTTAGAGGCCCCGCATTTGATCAAATCTGTCTACTCCCCCCATTACTTTATTGTAAAAATTGATAATTGATGGTTGCTCCACCGCAATGTTTGATCTTTCCTTTTTGGACCAACGAGTACACGAACCTTTTGGTTTGAGAATGCTTTCATCATTCAAATTGGTTGCCAAATTTACGTGACTATTGTCATGCCAACGTGTTTTTTAGTGTTATATTAGTATTTTCGTCATACAATGTAAAATGCGTTCCACGTTTTTCCTTTTTTAGCTCTTTCAGAGGAGCTTTTTCGACTCTCTGTCAGATCGTATTGTTCCAACACAGTACAATTGATGTTCACTGAGTGTTTCGAGTAAAGGAAGAGAATTGAAGTAGTTGTCTATAAAAACTATGCTTTTTCTTGGTATGAAGTTCAGACACATTTTCTCGGTTACATTGCTTCCTACCGTTTTTCCCTTAAGTTTATCACCAGCACCCAAATATGGGTCAAATTTGATAAGATAGCCATCTGAAGTGGTCAGACACCAAAATTTATAACCAAAACGAATGGATTTACCGCGAATGAACTGCTTCATGCTATGTCTCCCATAATACGGCTCCATTGCTTCATCTAATGAAAAATATTTTCCTAAAGGCTGGATACATTCAGTGAAAATTTTATTCAGAAGGTCAATAAGTGGTCTTATTTTAGCAGCTTTATCGTTTTTAGCAATGACATCGTTATCACAAAAGTGCAAAAACCTATGAATACTCTCAAATTTATTCTTAGACATCGTATTGCTCACAAGAGAATTGAACGTGTCTCCTTTTCTTTCCCAATACATTCTTCTAGAGGGAACTGGAACATAACCAGATAAAATAACGATTGCAAAATTTTGATACAACTCCTCGACAGTTACAGAATAATTATGAAAACCTTTTTTCAGCGCATATCTCTTGGATTCTGTGCAAATGAACTCTATAAATGTGTCGTCAAAGAAATACACTTGAAGTATTCGATTGGTGTCCACTTATTGGCGCATTTTTCTGCAAAACTTGGAGTTTCATATTTTAGATTTCCAAGCTTATCAGGCCTATCAAGTAAATTCAAAGGCTCCCATTTACGTACAGTTTTCACTGCTTTTTTAACCTTCTTGGAATGTTCAAGTTTGAGTCTCTTTTGTATAACCGCCAAGGTTTCGTTATCGCTCTCGTTTCCATAATTTTGCTCGTCACAAACGCTTCGCTGAAAGATAGTTCTCTCACCATCCCTCGAAATTGTCCGTACCTCTATACTCTGCATTAGGACACCCTTGCCGATATCACGAATACTAGGAATACCTTCTCCATCGCTTGGGGCATTATCCTGATCACTATCATGTTGGTCTTCTGGAGGAAACAGAACTATATCTAAGCAGTCCGAATTTTGAACAGTCTGAATTTTGAACAGTCTGGCACTCATCATCATCAGAGTCAAGTGTTTCCAAATAATTGAGAAGCTCTTCAGCATCCAAGGGATTGGAGGGGTCAAATAACTGTTTCGATCTGGAAATGAAAAATTAATTTCAAGAATTACGTAGCAAAAATAAAATAAAACCCAAGTATTTTCAAATGTAAAACTTAATTATCTATTTTATATTTCCAATACTCCCTTATTCCCATCGTATGAGGTATATCATACATAGAATCTAAATCAAACTTTCACTAATAAAACCTAGTCATACTCATATAATATGATGGTCAGATGTAATAACAACCTAATACAATACAATGTCTACTTTGCCGAGGGTTACAAACAATAATTCTGAAATTCATGTTATAAAAACTCAGCTTCTGCTCATTTTCTATTGGGACTAAAATTTCAATGCAAATGAAACTTCCTGTGAACACAGAATATATCTACAAAATCACATTCAACACTATCTACGTATTTTTATGTTTACAACGAGTAGTTAGATCGATTTACAATTAATCGAATCAAATCGACTTTGTGTACAAAAACCTAACCTCAAAGGAACTGATGAATTGCGTATGATAAATCATACGGTGAGCGCTAATGGGTTAAATATAATATGGTTATTCGTTGTGATTTGTGGATAAGAATTGGGTAAACATTTAGGAAGATATGGTTATTGTAGCTGGACGGTCGGTTGGTATTACTTGATCAGTGTGCTAGGCTATGCCTTCTCTAGTAATGATGCAAACAAGTATAAGCATTCCTATTTCTTCTAATTTCCACTTGGTGGAAGACCGAAATAAATATTTAGCGCTGCTTTTATATCAACATTACTGTACACTAAGGGTGATTCATTATTGTTGACCGCATATATTAATTTCTTCCACAGATAATTTTGAGCAGTGTATGTAAAAGGTCATCAACGGAATTCCAGAATCCCTGCGCTTTGTTCAGATGACAAAATATGTTCTGCTAAAAGCGACAAATGTGCTGCTAAAAGCAAGTCTCTATTATAGTTGACATAATAAATTGTAAATCGTTCAAAATTATTAATTTATTCCTAAATTTTCACGAGTTCCATGTTGATATATGTCTATTTTCAATGATCTTAGAGATACAGATGGCAATATATGATTGTAGATTGTAGACTCTGTAAGGGGGTGTACAGGCTCTGCAGCCTCACAAGCACTCTTCTACCTATAAAGTTCTTTTGTGCGTGACCCTTATTGATCTATTCGAGGCCCGGGATTCCGAGACTTCTTGCGAAGTTTATCAGTTTCCTGGGAGCTAAAAGTTCCTGATGTCGAACGGCGTTAAGAAGGCCCCTTCCAAAAACTTAAGCCTCTTGCAGAAAACCGCTGGGCATTCGCACAGCAAATGTTCTGCAGTTTCCGCGAAGTTCTCGCAGTAGCGGGAACTATCACTCTCTGATTTACCCATCTTTTTGAGATGGTACCCCAGGGGGCAGTGTCCAGTGAGAAGTCCCGTTACCATCTTCAAGTCTTACTTGTCCAACTCGAGAAGCTGTTATTTAGCTTTCTTTGGCGATAGACACACTAGTCTTTTCGCTTGTCTTTGTCCTGCCACTTCATTCCAGTGAGATTTCATTTCATCAGTTTCCCAGCGTCGTAACTCTTCTTTTAAGTGGGCTCTGGATAGTCCAGAGGGGTTCTGGGCCAGGAATTTGTGTGTTTGCCGTTTGCCCCTTCTATGGCAAGGCAATCTGGTTCTTCGTTGCCTTTGATTCCTCTGACCTGGCACCCACATCAGGGTGACCTGATTGTTAACTGCTAGTTGTCTTAGCGATTGTTTACAGTCCCAAGTCAACTGAGACTCACAGATGTATGAACTCAGAGAAATTCTGGACAATTAACTGTAGGCAGGATATTTGTATCTGCAATCTTGATGATCATAGTGAACAACCCAGTTATTCATCGAGTTGTACAGTATTTCAAGCAATAATAGGAACGGGTGCAGAGTTACATAAGAAATAGAACATCTTGTATACAATATGTAGTTTTAAGTCATTTCAATACGAAAATAAGGTAGGTATATACCTTATTTATAGATAAGACGGTCAGGATAGGGGAAATATATAAGTAATATTATATTTTACCTATCTGAGAATGAAGAATAACATCAAAAATACGATTCAGTATAGGTATCCCCAGAATATTAGAACCGGATGTTATTAAAATGTATGGAATGCAATATTCATAGAATATTTGCTACAGAATGAAGATATTCCAAGAATATTCTGAGAATATTTCATCAGAATATTCTAAAATAAAGTATATTGGAACGTTGTCAGAATATTCATGGAATATTATGTGCTGTCTGGGATAATTCTATAGCATGTACTTCTGCTTGGAAGATGGTTGGAGTGTTACCAAGGGGTTTTGAGAGCCTGAAATTTGGTCCTGTAACGCCCACTCCAATGACCCGTTCGTCCATCTTTAGATCCATCTGTGTACCACACTGATGCATCCCTTCCCAGTTGAGGTCCGTTCTCTGAGCAAATTCGGTGGCTGTTTATGACCCCTTCAAACTGCATTTCGAAGTCGTACCTAACTGGCATGAAATCTGTCGGTTTAGACATGGCTTCTAGGAAAATGTGTTCCAAAATTTTCAAGTGTCCGATCAGATCTCCTGCTTTTAGGTTTTTTGACTGGTTCAGTCTGAAGGCACCGTTTACTGCTTCTTCCATTACCCATAGGTGCAATGGCATTGCCTCGCTAAGGCTGCAGTAGGGCACGTAAATATTGCCCCTGCGATTCCCAGACAGGCTAGCCGCTGCACTTTCTGCAGCTTGACTTGTGCCAAAATTTGTTGAATTTTTGGCCACCATACCAGTGAAGGCTAGTTCATACCCTCGCGAATATTCGCAGGTTTTCTGCGATTCGCAAATCGCAAGAAAATCGCCGCATTACCCATGCGGCAAAAAATTGCGGTAAATGATGAATCATAACATGTAATTTTTCGATATTTGGGGTTAGGAATTGTTTGTTTTTTCCTATTTCTATCAGTTGAACATGGAAGGAAAGAAGTTCAATGTTTCCCGAATATCATTACCTCTACATGTTTCGAATATAATTAGTAATACCAATTTGGCATGCAAATGACGTCGATATCATACCTATTATTGTTATCTCCAGAAGCCAAGTATTTTCAACAACAATGCAGTTACATTATAACTAATATCAAGGATCTGTGGTCGGGGAATTCAGCAGAATGTGTTTAACACACTGTACTTAAAAAGTCAGATCCGCTTCAACAGTAACATCCAGCAAGATGCTCAGGAGTTCTTAAGACACATATAGGTAGTCTGCATTAAGATTTGATTAGATGTCTCATTGCAGAAGCGAAATTTGATTTCAACAAAAATAATTGAAAATGCTACAGAATCGTATAGTCTAGATAAATAATAAATAAATGAATAAATAAATAATTATATTTCACAAGCTTCGAGCAATAATTTCACAGGTTACAATTTATTTTTTTTTCACTTCATCTATCTTGAAGATAACGTGACTGCTGCATGGCGGTCGTCTGTGTATCATTTCAAGAGGGATGACATACTTTCATTCGTGAAAATAATTGAAATATCTGATGTGAAATAAATTGAAGCACCTAACTAGGTACGAAGTAGTCGTTTGTGCTATTAAAAATGATGACATATATAAAGTTTAAAAAATATCAAAATACCATAAGAAACAATATAAAAATACTATGAGAAAACAATATTTAAAAAATATAATATAAATACAATATTAAAATAATATACAAAACATTAATATGATACATATCACAGTACCAGTACCTACATTTTTACATGTTGCTTGAGGCAATGAAACAATTTTTTTTTCTATTTCTATATGCATTTTAATGTAATAAGCTTAAATATTTTCTATCAGAAAACTAAAGTTATTCTGTACAAATCTTTTCAATTCTTTCATGAACAATCCCAAATTATTGTATTTTTTTATACTTTTGAGTGTTACGAATTCTGTGGATAATTTTGTTTTGCTCACTGTTCAGTCACCACAAAATATAGGTCAAATAATACTTTTCTAGTGTCTGATTTTTCAAATTATGGCATTAATGTAGAATGGGAGAATAATATGTAAATTATATAAAATACATAACTCAGTCACAACCAGAGCATTTCTTGCAGAATGCAATGGTTCCAAACCTGAAGACATCCTCTTCAGTTTGTCCCCTCTATGGACAACAGTTCGTCACCCGAAAATAAATAAAATATTTATTGGATTCCCCATCTCCCTCTAATAATCTTGCTGAACTTTTATAGCATCGAATAGTTATTTGACAAACACTACAAATCTTTCATAGTTGATTGTGAAATCTTATAAATGCAAATGAAATCTTTTTAGTTGAATCAATATGAGGAAGGCATGGAATAATTTAATATGAATTCTGTTGTTCCGTGGTTTGCGCGAATTCGCAAAAAGTTAAAATATTTTAACTTTCTTGCGGCAAGTCTGACAGCCATTTCATTCGCAGAAATATCGCGAAATTCGCAGGGGTATGGTTTCGCCTTGGCGTAGGTGACCACGGGAGGCAATATATGATAGGTCGATAAATAGTTTTGCTAAAGTTGGTGTCTTATGATTTCATTCAGAAGTAGATATTTTAGAGTAAGTTGTGATCTCGCGATTGTTTATATGAGTGATAGGCTCAAAAATTTCATAACGTGTCTTATAAATGACATGTAGATATGGATCTGGGTGTGTCGTGTGGTCTTTGGTTGAAACGTTTCGAATGCAACAGCAAATGCTATTTTCAGTGGTGTAGACGAATTTTGAAGAAGATTATCTTCGTCAAGATCCTCTTTTTCCGCGTTTTCCTCGTCTTTGTACCTATACGTATTAAAATTTCAGAAGAATTTTTTTTTTCGTTAAAAACAAGAAAACTTATCATACTGATAGCTATCAGAATTAGGGTGTCGATTGGCTTTGAAAATGCAGTTATGCTGGAATTCTGGCAAAGTTCTACGACTAGAAGGGGATGTCGCAGGTATTGGATAGGATATATCTATAGTAATGAGGCTATCTTTCAAAGCTAGACAAAACTGGTTTGGCAATCATGCATAAACTGTTATGATGATTTTATAGTCATGTTAATAATTAAAACCATTTCTTAGAATAAAACCTGGTAGGTAGGATAGGTATAAGATTAAGACACAAGTTCAGTGATAGTCCACGGCGACCTTTGGGGTTGTACAACCAAACTGTTGAAAAAAATCCTCCATAGCATCGACCTATTCATTCTATTGCTGGTACTCTGGATGATCAAACGGACTCGTTCATAAATATCGTCCATTCTTTGTCGTAGTTTGCTGACGTAGTCCTCCCGCATTGTCTTGTCCTCGTGGCGTCCCAAACTTCAGGCCACAGGAAAGTCGCAGCTCTTGGCACATTATTATGATAGTAGGAGTTAGGCCGGTTGACTCATGTACTGCAAAAAATAGGCCATCAGGAACAAATGGAGAAACTGGTCGCCATATTTCTGGTGGTCAGAGACTTTTAATTCTTTTGGAGAGTTAACGGCTTATCGTCTTATTGAACTTCTCTACCATTTCATCGGACTGTGAATGAAGAATCATGCTTCTCGGCTTACGAATGTTCAGCATCTGACATATCTCCTGGAACAGGTTTGACTCGAAATATCTGCCTTGGTCCGAATGCAGCACCAACGGAACACCGAATCGACATATGCACTCTTTCACCAAGACGTTGGCGACTATTTTACCAAGACGTCGCTACTAGATCCCGGTGTTTCACTTTAATGCTGCCTGAAGTCAGTTCAATCGGAAATTCACCATACACAGTTGCCGGCTCTCCTGTTGCTGTGCGTAGCTTCCAATTCGATGATTCAATTCTTGCCGGTGTTTTGGCAAATGTAGGCCCAAGAATCGCCGTAGTCGCACCCGTATCAGGAGAATGGTACGAGGCTCGTTGTTAATGAGTCGTTAAAGATCAGCGACATATGCGTTGTCGACCTTCTTTGGTGTCGATTTTATGTTGTTATATTTTGCTACTCAAGTGTCCAAGTTTTCTACAATTTCGGCATCTTTTCAGTCTTTTCTTAGGCAGTACTTCCTTATTACTTTTCTCATGACAGCTTCCATATCAGCAGTCTCCTGTGAGTCTTTCTCAATCATCCTGACTCTACTCTGGCTTTTGCAGGACTGTTTCGCAGCCTCTAAGTCCAAAACTCGCGCCAATGCGTCCACGAGATCTGTTGGACTAGCTAGTGTCAACGCTTGTCTGGTTTCTTGGTCTGAAGTCCATCCAAAAACGTCTGAACCACTAATCGCTCCATTACATTCTCTGGTGTGGCTGCTTATGCAAGGCGAACCAAGCGCTCAATATATTGGCTTTGGATTCCTGTAAGGATTCGCCCAATTTCTGGCAGTGCTTTTTAAGCTGTGAATGGTATACGTATTCTAGGTGGGCCTGGAAGTTCTAGATGTTTTATTAGCTGCTCATAGTCCTCCTGTTTCTCGTCAGTGACGATTTTTAAAATATTCGTTGCTTCTCCACGCAATGCTCTCTTGCATTCCATCCATTTGCTTTGGCGGCAGCTTAAAATTGTAGGCGGTAATTTGCCTATGGAGTCTTTCCATCGAACTTAGGTGGCTTGGAAAGCTTATTTCCTGTTTTGGAACAGACCTTGACATCTTTTTTCTTTTTTTGAACTTCATCTAAGTTCAAATTCAGGTCTAGCATTAAGTTGTTGACAGTTTCTGTGGTGTGGGCAGTATCAATTCGTTTTCTAACTTACTGATTATTTCCTTCATTTTCTACATTTCTGCCTCGGTACCGCGCGTCTTTGTGATTTTATCCATCTCTGCCTCAACAGCTCCTATTCTTTCTTTCAATCGATTTGCACCAGACTACAAACTACTTCTTTCATGGTATTCGCATTTTCTAGAAGCTCTTCCTTCAAATTCTTTGAGTTTAATAGAAGTTTTTCCTCCAGACTCTTAGAATTTCGTATACATTTAGTTCCGACTCACCGAATTTTCTGAAGTTCTTCTTTGAGTGTATTAAAATTTTCTAGAAGTTTGTCTATTTAGTAGTTTCGTTGGGTTTATTCAATATAGAGGACAAATCGAATGAAAAGGTTTCAGGGTTTGCTCCTTTTTCAACCAGTCCTTCTGCGAGTCTTTTCTGAAGTACGGCCTTCTTTTCGGCTGTTTTCAACTCTCTTTTCTCTAGCTCTTGCTTCAACAACTGACCTTCAACTCAACCAGGAAAACTTTCCTCGAAAAGATTTTGTCTTTTATTGTTAAGATATCAGTCTATTTATTACACACACATGGAGGAATGCATAAGAGACTTATGCAGGTATCTTACACCACGAATGTTTGAATTTCAGAATCGTCTCTTCATGTGCCGGGAAATCGATGGCGAACATTTCGAAAATTTGATTTTCTTTATGAATAACTCTGATATTTACGTAAAATAAACATTGTTCTTTATTCTGGGTGATTTACTTAATTTTGCTGAAATTCACTTAAATTTCATTCGAGGATATAACTCTTTTAATTTTTAGGAAAAAACTTTCATTGAATGATGTGAAAATTCGAACGAGTTCGAATACATTGTGCCAGAGAGGTATCAACAATGTGAAAGAATACGGGGTACCCTTCTCTCTAAGCGTACAACTACTTCCCTGGCTAATACCACGACGGACATTGAACTACATCTGACAAATATTTGTGCAACGTTCTTCCAAGAAGACCAAATTGCAAGTACTTGTCTTGTAATTAAACAGAAGATTATCCTTCATTTAGCTGGGAATGACCCCCTGCAGAAATGCATGTTTCGAGGTTTACCTTTGTTGTAGTTCGTTGTGTTATCCGTGGGGAAATATTAATTGATTATTATTCATTTGACAGGGACAGGACTATTATAATGTTGTCCGACCTACCCTGTCACTGATGAGAGGCAATAAACCTCAAAACATGCATGTCTGCAGGTGGTCATTCCCAGCCAAATGAAGGATAATCTTCTGTTTAATTACAAGACAAGCACTTGCAATTGGGTCTTCTTGGAAGAACGTTGCACAAATATTTGTCAGATGTAGATCAATGTCCGTCGTGGTATTAGCCAGGGAAGTAGTTGCTTTCTGAGAGATGTTTTCCTTTTATTTTCCACTTGGTGGAAACGCTAGAGAGAAGAGTACCCCGTATTCTTTCTCATTGAATGATACCAAAAAAGATTTGATGATTTTACAAGAGCTCATTAATATCAATCGAAAAGATCCTCATATGGCAAAGCTCTAATGTTCCGCCATATTATTTTGGATAAAAATTTTCGTTTGAAATTTCGTGGACGTATAGATAATTGTAAGACGTTTCGAATTGTAAGACGTCGACAATTTTTGGTTACACAGTGATGACATTTTATGTTTATTTGTCTAGTCATAACTTGGCAATGGTAATGGTAATTATGGATGGTGACTAATGCGCTGCGACCTAATTAGATCTATTGTGCCCCATCTTCTTCTGCTATTTCAAGGTTTTCTCGTTTACAGCAGCCCCTTAAGCCCCAATTCCTTGAGGAATTTAAGGATTTTGAGGGGGTCTATTCGTGGTATTTCTCCCATAGTCAACTGGTGTGATCCCAGTATATTCAATCTTTTGTAATGTACAGCATATTCTGCTATTTCAAGGTTTTCTCGTTTACAGCAGCCCCTTAAGCTCCAATTCCTTGAGGAATTTAAGGATTTTGAGGGGGTCTATTCGTGGTATTTCTCCCACAGTCAACTGGTGTGATCCCAGTATATTCAATCTTTTGTGATGTACAGCATATTCTGCTATTTCAAGGTTTTCTCGTTTACAGCAGCCCCTTAAGCCCCAATTCCTTGAGGAATTTAAGGATTTCGAGGGGGTCTATTCGTGGTATTTCTCCCACAGTCAACTGGTGTGATCCCAGTATATTCAATCTTTTGTGATGTACAGCATAAAACTCCAGCAATATATAATAATAATAAATAATAAAATGTTTTATTGCACAAACAGTTCCGTTACAGCATAAAAATCTATAGACTAACCTAAAACATGTACAATAAAATGGGAAACCTGTAAGAAATTAAATTCTTGTATATGTTGAAAACATACCGGGTAATAACTATAAATAGTATACGAAATTAATCTGAATTAAAAATATAGGATTGAAGGTACATAAATATTATTCCAAATCTCCAGTAATATATGAAAGCAAAGTAAAAATATATATATAAAAATATCACAAGTATCGTTTTCACATATAAACACAAACACACCCACTCACACACCAAAACATACAAATCAATATACCTCAGAAAAGAAATATTTCATATATACTTTAAATCAGGTGACAGTTTAATTGAAGTACTATATCATAAAGGGGCATTCGATTTGTAGATGTATGTCAGCCCGTGAAGTCGATTTGATATAGCCTTCCAACTTATTTTTGAATTAATTGAGATTGGTCATTTCTGAGATGTATTGAGGAAGGCGGCCGTAAAGTTTCGGGCCTAAAAATTTGAAGTTCTTCTGCCCAATAGACTTGAAAGCTGGTGGAGGCAAGTAAGTGTTATGTTTCTGTCTTGTATTATAGTGGTGTTCATTAATCACCAGAGAGGACTTAGTTTTATACTGTTCGACATTCAAATTCAGGAAAAACAGCTATCTTGGATCTAAGATACCAGTTTCAGAGTATAAAAGGTCTGAAGAGTATCGATATGATTTACAAAATAAAATTTTGATAAGTTTTTTTTGCACTATCATTAAATTGTTGAGTATAGTTTTTCCGACTGCTCCCCAAGCTACAATTCCATAAGCTATATGCGATTCTACTAATGCGTGATATACTGTTTTCAGTTGAGTGTTATTTAAAATATATCTGAGATTTTTCAGTTTGTAAATTAAAAAATGTAGTTTTTTAATAACATATGCAACATGCTTATTCCACTTGAGATGACTGTCAATAATCACACCAAGATACTTGAATTCAAGGGTGGACTCTATTGAAAAATCACCAGAAACTTGTAGGGTAGTGAATGACGGCAAAGTATATTTATTATTGGACAGTGGAAGAAACAGTGTTTTGCTAGGGTTTATGGTCAGCAATCGACTCTGAAACCATGATTTAATCATGTTTCGAATTGGCTATAAACATTCTTCAATTTAACCTTTTGTGGTCTATTTGAAAGATAACTTCTGAACAAGTCTAAAGCTTTACCTCTGATACCAGAATTTTCAAGCGATTCAATAAGTAGGTCGTGGCTTACCGTATCGAATGCTTTCGACAAGTCAAGAAAGACGCAGAGGGCAGGCTGGCTTTTGTCCAGAGCTGAATACATTTCTGAAGTTTATTTCAGTATCGCGTCTTGGGTGGAAATACCGTTACGGAAACCGTATTGTTTATCTGAAATTATTCTATATTTATCGAGAAATGAAACCAACTGCATTTTTAATATTTTTTCGAATATCTTTGAAAAGGTTGTTATAACTGAAATTGGTCTGTGGTTGATAATTTCTCCTCTGTTGCCATTTTTGTATATGGGAAATACAATCGTTTCTTTAAATGCTGCGGGAAAAATTCCTTGTTGAATACATTTATTGATTACGTCTGCGAATGGTGCTGCTATTATGTCAGACATTTTTTTAACAGTTTCAGAAGTAATCTGATCAATTCCTGGTGCCTTCATAGGTTTCAGTTCAGAGATTATTGTTTTTATTTCATTTTGGTCAACTGCTCGTAAAAAAAAGGAATTCAAAAGCGAGTTGGGTTGTGGGGCAATATATTCAGGATCGACATTAATGTCTTCTGCGAGCTTTTTTCCCAGTGTGACGTAATGTTTATTCATAAGGTTTGCAATCCCTTCTAAGTTGTCGATATATTTTCCATCCACTTTCATTCTATTTACTTCTTTACTGGGTCTCATCGATTTCGAACAAATTCCATTGATAGAGTCCCACAACTTTTTCGAATCCTTACCCGCCTGATTTACTTTATTTTTATAATACTGGATTTTTGTTTTTTGTACCATGATAGATACTCTATTTCTAGTGGATTTGTATAATGATTTTATTACTTGATTTGTTGGATATTTTAGTAGCTGCTGATATAGTTTATCGCGATCTGCAATGATAAGACTGAGCTCTGCAGTCATCCATTCTTTCCTTTTTTTGAATCTATTTCTAATAGTGGTGGAGCAGTTCTCTATTTGTTGGCCAATTATATCAATAAATTTATTAGCTGCAGATTCAGCTTCTTCTATATTATAGACGAACACCTATAGAGCATTTTTCAATTTTTTTATTAGTTTGTTATAATTTATTTTTTTGCTAATCTTATCAAAGTTTTCACTCGAAGTAGTACCTTCATTTAATACGATTTGCAGAAATGTTGTATAATGGTCCGTCAGATTTGTTTTAATTATCATAGGAAGCATGAGTTCTAGATCATCGTTTGTTTTTATAAAGATGTGATCAACACAAGTTTTGCTTTCGTTAAGACATCTCGTGTAATCATTATTTATAGCCGGTAAAAAACCAAATTCATGCATGATAGTTAGATATTCAGTAGATTCCGCGTTAACTTTCAAGATGTCAATATTGATATCTCCAACAAATATTACATGTGATATATTTTCAGTTCTCTCATTTTAAAGGAATAAGCGAAGATTGCAAAGGAATTCTAATGTATTGGAATTTGGGGATCTATATAATGCTATAATAGTGATTTTTTTGTCACAGAAAATGAGTTGTGACACCAGTATTTTATTTTGAACCAAGTCAACGACTTTGAATGAGCTTTGAATATCTGCCCTTACATAACATACCACTCCATCATTCTGGTTGTAGGTTCCCTTGTTATATATCATTTCGTAATCATAAATATAGAATAAATCCTCATCCGGAATCGCCCATGTTTCCGATAGCACAATACAATCAGGTTTAGACTTGAATTGGTCCAAATAGCATTTGAATTCATCAAAATTTTTATTTATGCTACGAATATTATTATGCAGGAGTTTGAAATTATTAGTTTTTTTATTGATTTCAATAATTTCATCACATTCTGAAATAGACGATAGAGTCTCTGTTTTTATTTCCTGAGCCTGAAAGTTTCTTAAGTAGTTATTCATGTTTTATCAAGTGTGAGTTATTCATACAACTGAGAAATTATTCGAATTATAACTGGATGGTTTATTGGGCAGAAAAAGCGAAGCAACTTACTAACTTATGACAGATAGTGCTAGAAGTGAAGTAAAATAGAATACAATGGAAAAGACGCCTAAATTAGAATATGTTGTATTCACAGAAATGATTACATTATCACCGTTATTATCATTATTATTCTATATATTGTTCCTCGTATATGGTATAGTAAAAAGAAAAAAAAAAACAATTGAGTAAAGTCCTATAAGCATAAAGAAAGTAGTGTAGCGAATTGAGTCTCATAAAAGAAATGGAAATTCAAGGGAGGATATCATGGTATTTCGCTTCTTTATATTTCTGCCTGGTGTTAATTCTTTGACTAGTATTGCTGGTTCCTTTCGAGTGTTCTCCGGTTTTTTGATTTTCTTTTCCTGAGATGGCTGTGACTGGAGATGAGGTGAGTCCTTGGCTTAATTTTGTGAGTGTTCTCGATATATTTTCATTAAATAAAGTATCTTCAGTGGGTGTCTGAGGTGCACTCGCTGGTAGATTTTTCTTCCACTTCGTTATTTGGTTTTCCTCATTTAAATAAGAATGATCTTCTTGAAGCTTCTCATAGGTAAACTGTTCTCCATTCACGATCAGTGTTGTGCCTACGATTCTGGCAGTAAGTTTTTGCTCTTTTGCTTTTTTCAGATGTTCTATCAAAAATTTTCGCTTTTTATAATCACTTTGTATGTAGTCTTGTGAAATTGCTAATCCTCTAACTCTCAACTCGTTTGATACCTCTTTGATCGGGTTCAATATTTGAAATTTCAATGAGTAGTGTAGTATGTCCACGACAATTGGCCTTTTCCTTCCCTGGTGAATTTTACCTATTCTGTGAACGTCTCTAAAACTATTTTTATCACAATTTATTTTCAGTATCTCGTTAAAAATTCTCAAAGCTGCTTCCCAATCTGCTTCATTTTCTTCAACGCCATAAATTATCAGATTATATTTTTTTAACTTCCTCCCAGTAGCGTCTAGACGAAAAGATAGCTTTTTAACATCCTCATTTAATTGTGAATTTTCATTCTTGAGTTCTTTTATTTCAGTGTATAAATCTTTGCGGATCTCAGCGATTTCCTTCTTGATTTCTTTATTTGAAGTGGCTACCTGATTCAGCAGTATGTAGATATCCTCATTAGAAATTTGGGGCTTACTCATCTCTGTATTCCTATTTCTATTTCTTCAAAGGGCAAGGGTGTGGTGTTTCTGATTATTCCCCACAGAATCTGCAGGTGCTGTCCTCCTCTAAGCCTAGCTTCCTTAGGTGTTCTTTGAGTCTGAAGTGTCCCGTCAGAAGTCCCGTGATTGTCTTTAGACTAGTTTTGCTGAGGTTAATCAGTGTCTTCGATCTTGCTCGACTGAAGTTGCCAAGGAGATCCTTGGCTTGCCTTGCCAGTGTGTTGCTGTCATTGCTTCTTCAGTTTTATTGAGTTTGTCCGCAAAACGGTTCTGACCCGGTCAGTGGCGTTATTCCCCCTTTTCGTGCCAGGGTATCTGCTTGTTCATTGCCCTCTATTCCGATGTGCTCCGGCACCCAGAGGAGGATCACATTGTTGTTACTGCTTAGATCATTAAGTTTTTCCAGGCATTCCCAAACCATCTTTGAGTTGATGTCATAACTTAACATGAAGTAAACACAGCCACACCAAATTAAAAAAAATAAGAGTGTGAAATTTTTTTGCAGTTCACAAAAATTGTCTACAGTTATTCGACAATTACTGGAATAGGTTTCATCGATTTTCTAGCAACTTTAACTTTACGTACATATTATTATACATTGTTGAGGGATACAGGTACATCTGTGTTTTCGGCATAAAGTACAATTATTCTCATAATTATGTACCTATGTATTCAAAGTTTCCATATTCGTTTCAACTTTGAATTAATATGAATGCAGTATATATACAAAGAAAGTGCCTACTGCTACCATGAAAAGCTCCCATTTGTGCATGATTTGCCTTTGGCTACTAACCTTGATGTCTTCTATTCATTTCAGGCCTTTCATATTGAAATAATTGAGTAGTTCAAGCCAAACGAGTTCAACAAACAACAAAATAATTCAAAACATAAAAATATACCACTTCAGGTGGTAGAAAATAAAAAATTCTTGAAATGCCCATTATTGGCAAGTTTACAGGGTGTTGATTAAGTACGAAGACAAACTTCGAGAGGTCATTCTTTGGAAGATTTCAAGACGAAAAGTTCGTATAAACTATGTCCCAAACGGCTTGGTTTTCGAGGTACAGGATGATAAAAGAGATTTTTAGGCGTAAACTTTGACATTTTCGGCAATAATCAATTCAAATTGGGTGAAATACAATCCATTCAATAGTACGCACGTTACAAAATGATTCATTTCTCAAATAATTCACAGGGTCCTCGTTTTTTCAGTGTCAATCCTTGTTCAACCCTTCCTTAAGGAATATCCCAGTCAGGCCCTGTCTTCGGAGCTCCGATACAACCGGAGGGCACACTGTAAACACTCCGCACGTCCATGGGGAGAGTGATTACTGGGTCCGAGAATCGTGTGCAATGAGTAAACGGAGTGAACCAAGAATTGCGGCCTTCTGCATTCTTCCGGCTACGTTTTCTGCCACAACACGGCAAGCCGGTATGATTTTTGGATTCATGTCCATCATTCCACCAAGTACTCCTATGATCAGAACCACCATTTTGACCGAATGGTTTGGGTAGAGCCAGCGGAGTTCAAAGAGTAGATCTCGATATTTAGTCCATTTTTCCTCCTCTTTTCGGACGATGTTCGTTTCGCCGGGAGCCGAAAACGCTGTGACGAAAATCGTCCTACTTTGATGGACGAGGAGGACTACATCAGGCTTATTGGCTTGTATTTGCCTGAGGGTGGGGAATGAGTAGTTCCAATAGATTCGGCACTTCTCATTCTCCACAACGGACTCAATATCCCCCAGAGCATAAGGCAACACCGGTGTCTCGTCAATACCGTACGAGTGTCGTAGGTGTAGTACAACACTCGTAGTGCTGCGTTATGCCTGTGGCTATAGGCTGAGACCGCATAAGCTTCACAAGCTGACAGCAAATGCATTGCGGTCTCAGCTGCCCCACGACACGCTCTGCATCTAGTGTCAGGGATTTCAATACCCATCACGCGACTACGATAGACGAGGGTGTTGAAGACCCTATCCTGGCAGGCCATTATGAATCCCTCGGTTTCCGGTTTCAGCCCACTTGACCTGAGAAAAGCAAACGTCAGGTGTCAGGTTTCTGGATAAGCGAAGGTCTTCAATGTTCTTGAAGAAGACCCCATCCATTGGCTTATCCTTATATAGCTGTAGGAGCCTCCCACACTCCGCAGCTTTGACATGGGCTTTTTGCTGAACGAGTTCCAACTCGGTGACAGAGTTTGGATTCGTCCGTAAGTATAACCGTGGAACAGACGATTTGGCATGCAAGCTCCTATGAAGATGCATCATTGTGAACACAAGATCAAAGCTGTAAAAGAATGGGCAATTCCAAAAGACATAATCCAGCTTCGAGGTTTTCTTGGTTGGCCGATAAGTGCTGGGATTTGCTAACATAGCTAAACCACTGACCACGCTCAAGGAACGGCGAACAAAGTTCCAGTGGTCAATGCATTGATCAATGCACCAATTCTGAGCTATTGTCTTACAAACAGAAAACGTAAGCAACTTGGGACTTGGAGCTGTCCTATGTCTGATACAAGAAGGACAGAGAAGAAGGTTATTGGGTACTTCAGCAAGACCCTAAGTAAACCGGAGCGAAATTACTGTGTCGCCAGGCGGGAAATGGATTTTGTCAAAACGTAGAATATTTCTATAGATACGTGGATCGAAGAACCTGTGCGGTCAAAAGACGGCTACTATTATTCAAGGTAGCGCTCTGGTCAACTTTCAGTTCTAGGAAGATCCGGGAAACCTATTATTGCGGGTGGTCGGTGCACATTCCAAACAAGCATTATAATTGGTCTTATTAACTAATTATATGTATTTATGATTATCAAAAATGAGTATTTTTCAATTATACTGATATGTATATCGTCTAAATTGGGATACGATGAGATCGTGGAAATATAACAAAAGTGTAGTACATACTTTGAGCTCGAGCCAAGATGAATTCTTTCAAATATTTTCCACGCGGCTTCTTTAAATTGAATTATCTTTGCTTATTGAATTACCTTTTGAAACGACTATCTACAACATAACCCTTCCTTGTCGAGTGCTAGAGATCGAAGATGTGCTACATGCGTCCTTATTTTTTGAAGATAACTATCCCGAAAATCCTTAAATATGACAAGATGTCAGTTGAATATACAAATAGGGTAGTTGTTATGTTGGAAAAGGTGAGTTGATGTTTTTTCCTGCATACCACTATACCGAAAGATATAGCGCCGTTAGAAATTTTGAAGACATTAAACCACGATGTAAAATATTTTTGGAGATCACATTGTGAAACTTTTTCTACTCACATAACTGAAACGGTATTTAGCGTTCGGATATGTACCGCGATGAATGGTTGCATAATCACAGATTCACAATCGTGTTCAGAACAAATATTTTAAAACATTACCATGGCAACTCTATTCTCTATCATTCTCTCTCTATTCATGGTTACTGTTTATTATCAGTAGTTGAAAACTTGCCTGAGAGAGTAGGTCTTGGTCTGTCAATTGAAACTGTTTGACATCTTGAGTTCACATATCATTTCTGAAGGAAGTCGGGAATTACCAACCGAAATTTTGTGTAATTAGCACTAGCAAAAGTGTCTTCCTAGAGGAATATCAAATATATGTCGAATGTAATTCGATGTCCGTAGGGCGGAAGTAGTTGTTTTCTGACCGATATTTGCCTGAAATTTTTCACTTCATGCATGAGACTTACTTGAGAACGGTTGTGAATACAAACAATCAAAGCGTCGTGCAGTGAATTAATTTCTCACTTATTTAGGGAATGAAAGTCCAGAACAATGTCCACATCCTGTTCAAGAAAATGTCTCACTTTCGAGAACACTCTGTATTAATGTTACCTACTAGTAATCATTCAACGTAAGGTGTGAGGTTAGCATGTACGCTTAGTGCAACGCCTCTGCAACCACTGAAACTGCCGAACACTATAGTTATAGTAATGTTACATACTGTAAACATGCAGATATATTCTTGCAAGTATGAAATATAATAATGGAATTGTATACGAGAATACTTCAATATGATTTTAACATATACTGAAAAATACATTCGTTTTGAGAGTAACATTACTTAAATAAATTTAAAAAAATGTCTGATGAGTTTGATTCGTATAATTTGAATATTATATGAATAGGTAATTCATATTGCTTCAACTTGTATATGTTCCATTTAGAGATAAGTTTCATTGGTAGGTATACAGGGTGACCCATTATGCAAATAATGAAAATTTATTATGTAATCCAGTCTTTCGCTCTAACCTATACAGTAGGTATATCAATGGGCAATGAGTCTCTAACATAAAACAACTAATGCCTTTACCACCATTGAATTATATGTTCGATACTTGGCAAAGTAATAAAGTAGGTACAAACACTTGGTGTAAAGTAATGAAAATGATGAAAAATATTAAGAAAAACTGAAAATCCTCATGATTATCAAATCCATCGATTTGAAAAATTGGTAAAAGGTTTTTCTAATAATATACCAATTTATGCAATTTTTTTCATTGCGTCCTCCAGCAATCCTGAAACTAACAACTTTTTTGTTGAAATGAAAAGTTATTTCTATATACATTTAACCAATATTTAAAAAAAAATCAATGTTTTTTAATGTTTTATTTATTGAAAATCTCTCCAAAGAGAGTTTTGATAAAGTTCTCACTACCACCTACTATTTTTGTTCAATTGTTAAACGTATACTAATAACGATTAGAGTCTCTTACAGCGTCCCATACGTTTCTTATATTGTCAAACTTGTGGCTCTGATATAGTTAGGCCAGGACTTCTTGGATTCATTTCACCGTATGATTTGAGTGGTTTTCCACCTAGGCGAGGAAATTTGGCACAAAACCCAGGAAATTTGCTCAGACAAACGGATCGAGATGCGTTTTTTTGCTTTGCACTCGAATCGTTAGATCATGTAGAAACTTTGTTTGTATTTTGTTTTCCAGATTTCATGAAAAAATGCATTTGTGCATCATGATTTGTATAATTTCAAGTGATGAAAAAAAATTCATATTTTCCACAAAAAACGCCCAAACTGTACGAAATTTTGTATATAATCGGAACTGAATATAATGTCCAAATCAGCCCCCTGTACATCCGGAGGTCAGGACGGCATTAGGAACGTCATCCCCTGGAGTTCCTGCTTGACTTGTGATGAATTAAGAGAAACTCGTGCCTCGGGTGTTTTGTAGGCCGCTCGTCACAAATTTGATATCGGTGATCTGCCCCGGAGGACCTGGTGCATTGGACGACCTGACTAGTAACGTCATCCCCTGGAGTTTCGATGGAACAACTCGTGACGAGTGACCCGAAAAACCCCCGGATGACGAGTTTCCAACGATTCGATGGGTTGGGTAGGAAGGGGGCACTACATTTGGAGTACGCCAGCACTCATTAGACTCATTAAACTACATTAGAACTGTCAAATTCCATCCGGAAGAGTAGTTCGTGGAGATACTCGCTCACATTGGTAAAACCCTGTGGATAAATAATGTGTCGATCTATTTCTCATTCACGGATGGTTCTCTTGAAATATCATCAATAGTTTCACCCTTAGCTGTTTTCCCAAGATAACCCAATCCGATGCAATCAGTTACCCCAACCAACACCCGTTAGCATCTTGATATCGCGTTTCTAGGACTTATTTCAATAAACACCAAAGTTTTGAAACTTGGCTCGGAGAGATAATCTGTAAAGGTTATAAGCTCCAAATATTCTCTAGGTTATCACAATTTTCTTTATGGTTTTTCTATTCTTCTGACACCAACGGCGAAGAGAATGTTTTAAGTTGATATTTTCCTATAAAATTGAATGCACAGAATGGATATTGCTGAAAGTCAAACGATTCAAACTTGGCAAAACGATCCGAGGTGGGAAAATCTTTGTGAAATGTCTGAAGGTTTATATAAAGTGTTTGTTATGGATTCCGACGCGTTAATGAAAAGTAGGAACCCCGTTGTTTGTAAAGGTGTTCGATGTTATGTCTTAAACCGATTGTATATTTTAAAATGTTAAACTGTAGAATCATCTGAAATCTAAAAATAAAGTGCTTGCTACTCGGCATACATTCGCAGCGCATAGTTCCATATGAAATGGACTAACACGAGGTGGATTCGACTTATTTTTAATTCCACCGTTGTTTTGTTTTCTGCACAGAATGATCCACTTCGAGTTGAAAAAAGGCAACTTAACAAGTGTACGTACAAAGTACATCTTCATGGATAGTTCCCACTAGTGTTTCTCGCGTTTTGGTTACTTTGACAAATAGTTAGGTTATGCCAAAGCCGCGAACAACATTCTAGAATTCGACAGACGGAATGTTTTCTATTTCTGATTTTTATACGCTAAACTCAATTTTTTGATAACATTACCGAGTTTATTTTTAAACAACCAGTGGCTAATGAGAGAAACATACTCCGAACGTGTTAAGTGATGTGCTAACCTATACAGAGTGCTCATCAAAACAATGATCAATAAAATACGTGTGACTTGTTTGGAGACCCAGTTATACGTGTTTATCAAAAGTTTGTTCAGGTGCAAAGAAATATTTTTCTATTGAATACTCCAGGATGATGTTCACTGGAGGATCCCGTTATAAGAAAAAAAGTTCTAGCAACGAGATTAGGGGAGGTAGGAGGAATGGCAGGGTACCCAGGAATGAGGGCAGTGATAGTCGAAGGGTAAGGCACGACGGGATGAGGTGTTCGAATCTTCTTCTTTTCTGTTATATGGTTATTCGCGAAAATAATGCTGTAATCATTTGGTAATTGGTAAATTCAACTGAAATGACTTCAAAAACAATCTAAGACAAAAGTGCACTGATGGATGACCCGCAAAAACAAACTCCAATGCGTATCTAATAACTTGACTAACATTTACTGCAAGACGTCTGCATTTAGTTATTCCATAGATCCAAAAAATTGCACGTGAAATCTATTCCCCAAGTAATTTTCGAGGTTAGAATTTCGAATTCATCACAATAATAAATGTTTACAACTAGTGAAATTTGGTGGGAGTGTGTGCATCATAATTTAATATAGTGCTCGATCAAAGCGAACTAAACAAACTCCGAATATTTTTGCCCAAATATTTTGAATTCATGGTTTCTTCCAAGAAATACGTGTTGATGAAAATTCATTCAAGCTTCATGTTTTTCAATACGAAAAGTAATTTATGAGTGCGGGTACATGTTCCTTATTTGAACGAATACTCATGTTGCATATGGACGTAAAATAAAATAAAAAACATCTAGATTCTAGCAAGTAGACTTTATTTGTTAGTGATTTCTTGAAATGACATACGATTGTTTGCTCAGAAATTCGAGTAGTTGGAGTATGCAACAGGTGTCGAATAATTCAATTAGCACTGTCCATTATAGTTATATTGATCTTTGATTACTTGAAATATTTTCATTCCATAAACATGCATCTTAGTTTTTGTATAGATTCGTTTTCAAATCAATTTTTTCGTTGTTTTCGGGAATTGAAAGGATACAGTGACTTTTCTGTCAGAACAATGCCAACTTTATTTTTACTATACAGAAATATTCATTATTACTTCAAACAGAAAAAAGTGAATAATATAAAACCATACAGTTCGTGAAACTTAAAAAATAGAGTAGTTTTAATAACATACCGGAGTTACATATAGTTCCGAATGTTATGTCCAATCACAGAGTCAATAAAGCTTTTCTGTATAATAAAAATACTCTTAACGGTTTAAACTAATTTATTTCCACTTGTAAAATCAGTGGTTTATATCGACAAAGTAATTTATGTCACTACTACTTAATGAGGCAACTTCAATTGCCCCGGTGTAGTGCAAATTAGCTGTGTAAAACCATTTTCTACGAGTATAACTCAGACTGCCATCTCTGGTGAAGGAATCTGTATATGTTCACATTAAACTTCGTCTGGTCGATTATTCTTTGATTATTTTGCTCGCATCTAGATAGCATCTATAGGTGACTTCTCGATGTATCGGATAGTTTCTAGAATTGATGCTATTATTTCTTGATTCTGTTCTGGTTTGGTGACTCATACTCCCTTTACGATTCAGCACAACGGTCAGGTGAACTGAACAGGTCCAGCTCCTTACAATATAGATGAACTGAGCCGTTTCTATATTTGACTGACTAGAACATTTTGACAACACTGTCACGTTTCTCGAATCTCAAATAACCTCTATTTCAATTGATAGTTCAAATACACTTCAACACGTCACTACTAACAATTTCAATTGACTCTAACTACTGTTAACAGTGGACATTATGCTTCGACTACATTTCATACCAGATAATTTTTTTTATATATTGAAATATGAGTTTGGAAATATCAAAGAAATTCTAGGGTACAATAAGGAATTTTGAGATTGAGTCTTTTATGGATGAATTCTTAGAAGTTTCGTAAATATTTCTATATCAATTATTAATTGACATGTTCATGGTCGTCTTAATTCTCCGAGCTGTGGTGATAAAATCGGTAACACCGCTCAGTAATCAATTTGACGTTCGATTCATTTATTCGATAATTCCAATTTCTCGGCTTATTTGGAAAACTATGAAAGAAACATAGGAGTACGAATTTAAAGAGAAAATAACGAAAATTATTGTGGCTGTTTCATTTTCTTCATCACAAACTGAAATCGTAATTTATTCAATTTCTTAGAAAAGGATATAATCAGTATTTATAGAATTTTGCAGTGATGTGAGTTATTCTCACAAGATACTGTAAGGGCTTTTCCAAATATTACAGACTTTTACCCATCAAATTATCAAAAAAATTAATCATATTTGCATTGGTCTGATCTGAGTTGCTTCCAAACCTCGCCAGAATATTTTCAAGTAGTGACCACCTACTCAATTTTGAATCAAAAGGAAGAATCCATTTCAACTCATTGAATCCCAACTTATTATCACCAAGCTAAAATTGTACCTGCATCTCATTCAATATTATGATTTTCGAAGTTATTCTCAGTTCATTCTCATTAGTTCTCAATAATGTTGCAGATTTCGAAACATATTTTGGTAAATTCGGAAAATCAAGTTTTTTTCAACCATGGACGATTAGGCAAAATTGTTTTTATTGGTCCATCTGGTAGAGAAAATGTTTCATATTTAATGATAACAGTATCATGAAAATGAATCTCACATACAATTTTTACGAGGTGTTTCAGAAATCCACTGCTTGGCAATTCCACGTCTTTTTGACAAGAAAATACTGAGATATGGTTTAATTGAGAATCGTAATTCGACTTACAGCCTGTCACACAACGAAGGCTAGGCATATTGGCATACATAAAGTAGAGATTCCCTCTCATTGCAATAAAATGGAATACGTAGATAACTCCACAATCACATTTGAGTTTAACACTATTTTTGATTGGATTTGAACATACTTTTACTAATAAATCGAACACTGGATTTTTACCAATATTTCGTAAACTATTTCCCATGAGTCGAACATCAATTCATCGATTAAAACATAAATATAGTTCACTTTAGAATATCTACTTAACTTACATTAACATTCCCCATTCGACAATACAATGACTAATGTAGTCGCATGATCGGACGCGATTACCGTGTTGTTTTTCTTCACCACGGCCATGAGAATCAAGACGGCTATGACCACGTCCTCCTCTTAGTTATTCCGTCCCTGATAACACCACCACCACATTGGTTGTGCTTCTTAAAGTAATTTGGGGAATCGTGGCTTCAGTTTTTTTGTAACCTCTCCACGGAAACAGTTTTGTCTTCACTTCTTGGGGTGAGCTGGATGCGGTATACCAATTCGTATTGCTATTCTTTATGACAACTGTGGGACTGTTCAATTTATCTGTGGCTTCGGTCACTTGGGTAATATTTCGTTCCTCCTCTGAGATTTATGCAATTCTCATGAAACATTTTGTAGGATTAGGTACTTTTGAATCTGCAATATTGTATGATCTATTGAAATATTTTTTTCAATTCAATTTCAAATAATCCCATGAAAAGTAATCGAGAAGAGTCCATTGAATCATTCCACGCCTTCCAATCCACCAACTGGGAATAACTTCGTTCAAAAAATTCCTAACAATACGTTTGTAATGCGATGGAGCTCTGTCTTGTTGGTGCCAAATTGATCTATCTATGGTATTTGGATCATTAACAAGTCCGATAATACCAGCCCAAACGTTTACTTTTTTAAGATATTGTGTGTAAGCCTCACACATCCAATGAGAATTTACTACTTCAAAATCTACAGTTTTGTCTATTAACCTTTTCATTGATATGAATAGTAGCTTCATCAGAAAAAAAAGAATTGTTTACGAACTGCAAATCTGCTTTCATTCCGTCCATCATCAATTCACAGAATCATTGCCTTTCATCAGGATCAGGATTCAGGAATTCCTGAACCAAATGAACTTTATAAGGATCGTATTCTTATTTATGTAAAGCTCTCAATATAGATGATTCATTTACATCATTGTCGGCGGCAAGTTTTCTACTTATCATATATGCGGATTTCCATCAATCGCTAAAGGCTGAAACACAATGGAAGTTTTGTTTTTTGTTAAAATTTTTATAATTTTTGATTTCCTTTATTATTCCATTATTATTCTGATCACGCCCCACAAATAATGTTGTTTGTAGAATTCAACCTTTATTGTTCAATTTTGTTTTGCATCCTGTTTTATTCCAAAAATTGTTATTCAAAATAAAAAAACTTATTACATAAAACTTCCATTTTATCTACGACTTAACAGTACATGAGTTTTATTTGTTTCATTTTCACTGGTAATAGTTGTACCTATTCGTATTGTTTAGGAAGTGAAAATCCACTAATTAATATCATTATTAATGTTAAAAACACAACTGCTTACACATGAGTCAGAATAGCCGGACCAGAGTAGTTAGTTGGTGGTAACTGGCTGTTAGGATTAACACTTGTAGGTTGCAAACTACATGAAGATGACGGATCGGTTTCAAGTTGTCAGTATAGGAAATAATTTTATTTGAGATAGTTTTCTGCTGTTCTACGTAGTCCTCCAAATAACTTACAGCAGTTGACTTCCAGCCTCCAAGACGTTTTATGTTGGTTATTTCGTCGCCTGAATTTGTCAGAAACGTTGCCGACGATCGTCTGAAATTAATTGTGACGTGTGTAACGTTCTGGTTTAGGTAGGCCTAAGTAGGTAGCGAACTTTGCCGGAATTTTACCAAATATCTTCACGCCTATGCACTGACCAGAGGATTTGCCTCATTTATAATTGAGGATGAGGCGTAAGTGTGATAAAATAATACCAGACCAATTGAGGATTGCCAGCCAAAATATGAGGCGGCTGTAGAATGTATTTAACGTGAGCTATTGAGTATAATAATGCTCGTGCAAAGATAAATGCTTTATCGACAATTTTTGACAATTATCGCATCTGAAATGTTTTCAACAACTATCAAATATGACGAACCAGCTCTACAACGGCGTTATGAAAAAGGTATAGAGCGTGAAGGGGGATTTATTAAAAAGACAACAGCAATTTCTCACGAAACTATTCCATTTATTTAAATTACTGAATTTTGAAACGGCCTGTATAATATGGGGAATTATTTCACATACTAGGTGAACTGTTACTCACCACCTGAGCAAATTCAATGAAATATGTAATTGTTAAACAATTAAATTGCTATCTTCAATTTGTAAGAATTTCAGAATCGATCGATTGATTGATTTCATTTCTCAGTGTCAACAAAAATGTCAACCAATGGGCCCTCCCATTAAGACCTGTTGAAAGGACCCCGCACAAAATCACAGGAAATTGGCCCACAGCGGGATTTGCCTGAAATTTACATATTGTTACGAACCTGGTAGTAGATAGAAAAATCATGAATCCTTCTGTTTGCCTTCTAGAAACCCTTTAGAATGTACTAGAATCATTAAAGTTTATTCGAGAACTTAGTATGGAATGTTCTGTTGAAAGTTCTAAAGCTTCTAGAATAATGTAAATGTAAATGTAAATGTAAATGTAAATACGATCAGATTTGCCAAGTTTGGGAAGTTTTTGAGTTTTGTTTAATTTTTAACATTTGACTGTTGTAACGTTACCAAGTGAATTTTGTAGTATTTATTTGAACTGCAAAGTGTCAAACAGTGTTGTCAGTTGTATTATTTGTTCTGTGACAATAAAGGCGAGTTTATAAGTAAGTGTACCACTTATTGAACCTGAAAAACGCAACAATATGTTATTGGCGTTGAGCTTCTGATCAAATGTTCTCATGGGCCCAATCCTCTGAGACCAATTATTTAGCTCCCAGGGCCGTATTTAGTATAGGTTCCAAATAAACAATGACACTTTTTTCTCAAGCCTTTATTTTTTTCCCTATTAGAATTCAATTAAATAAGAATTATTGAAAAATATTAGCATTTGTCTTTTAGGACAAGTCCTCTGTGAAACATGTTTTGTCCTACAGGACCGTATTTAGTAAAACTCTATTTGCCATTTTCAAATGAACTTCATAATCATACACCCGAAAATCCAAAAGCAATATGCTACTTAAACCTATATTAACATTTTCTCAACAAAAAGGTCACCATTTAGTAAAACCGACACTATTGGTTGCTCCAGATGGCTACATTCTTGCTGTACTAGGTGTTTACTTCACTGATGGGCGAAATACTGACAGTATGATATTGGAAAATGAATACGAAAATGATGTTCAGGGCATGAGAAACTGGCTTGCGGAGGGAGACATACCTAATCCTCGTCGACAGACAGTACAGAGATGCAATACCTCTTTTGAATCGACTGGGGATTAATTACAAAATGACAGCGTTTATATAACCAGGAGAAACACAACTCTCAACTGAAGCAGCAAACGATAGCCGAATGGTTACAAAGTCTCGATGGGTAATAGTAAGTCCATTTTCAAATTCTTTGACTAAGTGATTAGGCAGCATGTTCTACACTTAAAAGACTTTTATCTTATTGCTGGCGCTATTATTAACAGATATTATCCACCAAGTTCAATGGCAAATGCTACAGTTGAACTAGCAAGAACTATGTTAGCCAGGTCTAGACACATTAATCTTGTTCGACAACGGGTGGAAGAAGAACGTTTATTTAATCGACGTTGATTATGGCAGCAACTTAATAATGAGCATGTACCTCGATTTCCACACCTATCAATGGATTACTTAAATTATCAGCTTCTTATGTCCAAGACAGAATACTTAGAGATAATCATGAATCGTTTGAAATTGATCTCAGAGTGAATGAACCTGGATTTATTAGACTTAGTCTATTCTCGATTCAGAAGGAGAGAAAAATAGTAAATAAGTATGTATTCAATACACTATACATGAAAACCAGCCTGACGAGAATAATGAAGATGTAATAGGATACTACTGCAGTTGCAAATTACGGATAAGGACCCTAGGAACATGTGCTCATATTTGTAGCATATTGTGGAATTTGGGATTTGCCCGCCATAATCAAAATGTGACTTATCCATCTACTTCTGTGTTACAGCATATTAAAGATGCCGCACATCGTCCAGTGTAAGTTGCGATACTCCAACGGCTGTAAGTGTTCTAGTATTATTCTGATAACGAGTGCTTAACTTTTATGGTCACTTCCACCACCCTGGAAATATGGGTATCAACTTTGTCAGTTATGAATTAGATATAGTTTTGATAAGATAGTAGAGTTATATTTTTATTATAGAGTTGGATAATTCAAATAGTAAAGACCGATTTCAACAATCAAGACGTTGTAGTCCTAATTTTTTCCTGTTACTATATTTCTTTAAAAGCTATATACGTTAAGTCCTACATATCGTTTTTAGCTTAGGCTCGCCATCTTGGATATTAAGATGGCGACCACTTTTGTTGTGTAGACAAAGAAAGCTACATTCATCTATTAAACAAACTATCAACCACTGAAATAGGACAATAAATAAGTATGTTATAACCAAATCAATTGGATTATTTTTTTTTGTGGATCACTTATCAAATAGAGTTTTACTAAATACGGTCCTGTAGGACAAATCATGTTTCACAGAGGGCTTGTGCTAAAAGACAAATGCTAAGATTTTTCAATATTTCTTATTTAATTGAATTCTAACAGGGAAAAAAATAAAGGCTTGAGAAAAAAGTGTCATTGTTTATTTGGCACCTATAATAAATACGGCCCTGGGAGCTAAATAATTGGTCTTAGAGGATTGGGCCCATGAGAACATTTGATCAGATGCTCAACACCAATAACATATGTAAATTTCAGGCAAATCCCACTGTGGGCCAATTTTCTATGATTTTGTGCGGGGTTCTTCCCGTACAGTCATCAACTAAGCGTCCCCGACAACTATTATTTTTAATATCCGCCACTGGTAGAGATTATCTCGCTTGAAACAAATATTTGACTGTCTGCTCGAATTAGTGTAGGTAACTGTGTTTCGAATGCGTTTCAAATGAATCAAAAGGTGGGGTGTTTTGAATATGAGAGTGCATGTTAATCCATGAATCAGTCTCCAGTGAGTATCTATCTATAAGTATGATTATTACATTTTTAGATTATTTCTTCGAACAGATTGAAAAGATAAAGTTTCAAGTGGATCGTCACTGAATGAAAAGAAGGATACTTTAACATTGAACGAATTACACCTGAGCTCCTTATCTTATGTGTGTTTAAATTGAGTCATCTTCATTCTGAAATAGTTTTGGAACAACAAATGACACCATTTTTAGCTTTCACAGAACCCTCCCGTTTTGGTGAAACTGATTTTTTCTAACGAAGCTTAGGAAAGATTACATATTCGTGGAAAGGATATTGATTTTCAATGGAACATTTGTAATGTGATTATCTGAGATAAACATTGGGAGAGAGTACAAAAGTAGGTACATTTATAGTGGTTTTAATGACGTTCTCAGATTATCGCAAAATTATCTCTGAAGCGCAGCGGTTCGATGTCGGCCCTTGAAACTTCTGCTAGGGTTGGTCCAGGTTCGATCCCTGAGTCCAAGAGAGTTTTACTCATTTCTCTGTATCGATAGGCGATCAAATAATTTGTTAAAAAGCAAGTGTGATGTAAGTTGGCTGGATGCCAATCCCGACGTGTGGTGCTTGCAGTAGGTTTCTCGGGAATTCGCTATGGAGCGCCACTGCAAATAATAATAATAATAATAATAACGCGTCTCGATGTGTGTGGCGGACTACGTGGCGGCCAATAGGCCCTTCACGCCCAAAGTGCGTCGAAAAACCGCAAATTTGAGGCGAGCTCACTACACACTAAATCAAGGCGTGCTGTTTACCATCAAACAGCACTGTCTGGATAGGATACGAATGCTGGTGGCTGCAAAAAAGTCACTAGTGAGGCGGGCGAGAAGCATCGCGGAAAACATGAAGTTGCGCGATAAACCTTCTCGCCTATTCCAAGAGCCTCCACGTGTTGTGGATAACCCGCCGGCGGTAGAAACCTTCTAGAAGGGCATTTACGAATTTCCGTAACCACTCAACGTAGATACTCCAGCCCTAGCGCAGTTCGAAGCTTTCTGCAGGAGGCCTCGTCAGCCTGAGCTCAATGAACTGCGCAATCCGATAACCCCGGAAGAAGTTCGACGGGCCCTCAAAGGCTTGAAGAAATTTGCTGCTCCAGGCCCTGATGTCCTAAATAACTATTGGTGGAAAAAAATTCCATGTACCCACCACCATCTAGCAAGAGTTTTCAACTCATGGTTAGATGGGGAGCAACAGATTCCGGATTGGTTTGTCGAGGGGCGAACAGTGCTAATCCCCAAAAACAGAGATTTGTCTGATCCGAAGAACTACAGACCGATAACATGCTTGAACGCATGCTATAAGATGTTTACACGCATTTTATACATGCGAATACTCTCCCCAGTTGAGCCGGTGTATGAACGGATATATAAGCAAAGAGGATCAAAAAGGGGGTCGCTAGCTGCAAGGAGAACAGATGCATCACGCCGTGCCGTATAAGCGTAACCTTTCAATGGCCTGGATCGATTATCGCAAGGCATTTGATACAACATCGCATGAGCTCATCATGCATTTGCTCAGATACCTTGCGGTACTCGATCAAATAGTGTAATGCATTGAACAGCTGATCCCACTCTGGAGGACTTGGTTCACCATAACATCTGGTCGAATTAGAATTCAAACAGAGCAGGTTATCTTTAGAAGGGGCGTGTTTCAGGGAGACTTCCTCAGTCCTCTTCTCTTCAGCATCTCACTACTGCCATTGTCCGTTGCACTACAGAATACCCGCGGATACAGCTGCAGCACCCCTAGCAACCTGAGGCATAAGGTCACCCATCTGTTTTACATGAATGACTTTAAATTTTATGCCTCCGGAGACAAAGATCTTTACCAGACCTTAAGGGTGGTGCAAGATTACACGCATGCTATCGTAATGGAGTTTGGGATCGACAAATGTGCCACGGTTCATCTAAAAAGAGGACGATGCGCGGAATACGGAGAAGGCTTTCAGCTTGTAGATGGAAGCATCCTTCTCTCCGCGGCAAGTGTCATCAGCATAAACTCCGACAGATCTGGTCATCAGAACTGTCGGGAAAGAACAAAGTTGCTGCAACTAATATTCTTGCCGTTCCGATTCTACTTCACTCCTTTAGAGTAATGAAATGGAATCAGGAAGAGCTGCGAAAACTCGATGTTAAAACTCACAAAATGATGCATCTGCATAGGAGCTTGCATCCTAAATCGTACGTTCCAAGGTTATATTTCCCCAGACAACAGGGAAGCCATGGACTTTTGAGTTTGGAGTATCTACACAACAGAATGGTGCTGGATGGAGCATGTGACGTCACCAGGAGTTCAGATCCCCTTCTCTGCTTGGTATGCGATTATGAAAAAGCAGGGATTGGAGCATTCCTTTTCAAGACAGCAACCCGTGCAGCCGGTAAACTCGGTCTCGTATTCGACACTGAACGGACGAACCTAAACTCTGTCACCGAGTTGGAAACCGTTCAGCACGTTAAAGCTTCGGAGAGTGAGAGTCTTCAGCAGCTACATAAGAATAAGTCAATCAAGAACATTGAAGACCTTGACTTATCTAGAAATCTGAACGTTGCATTTCTCAGGTCAAGTGGGCTGAAGTCGGAAACCAAGAGATTCATAATGGCCTGCAAGGATGGTGTTTTCAACACCCTCGTCTACCGTAGTCGCGTAATGGGTATAGAGGTCCCTGACACTAGATGCAGTGCATGTCGTGGGGTAGCTGAGACCATAAAGCATTCGCTGTCAGCTTGTCCAGCTTATGCGTTCTCAGCCTATATCCACAGGAACAATGCGAGTGTTGTACTACTATCTACGACACTCGTACGGTATAGACGAGACACCGGTGTTCCCTTATGCTCCGGGGGATATTGAGTCCGTTGTGGAGAATGAGAAGTGCCAAATCTATTGGAACTACTCATTCCCCACCCTCAGGCAAATACAAGCCACTTATCCTGATGTAGTCCTCCTCGACCATCAAAATAGGACGATTTTCGTCATTGAGTTTTCAGATCCTGGCGAAACGAACATCGTCCAAAAATATCGAGATCTACTCTTTGAACTCCGCAGGCTTTACCCAAACCATTCTGTCAAGATGGTGGTTCTGATAATAGGAATCCTTGGTGGAAGGATGGACACACTGCTCTCAAACCTAAAAATCATACCGACTTGCCGTAATATGGCAGAAATCTCAGCTGGACGACTGCAGAAAGTTATAATTCTTGGTTCAATCCGTCTGCTCGGGGCACATGAGTCACTTATCCCATGGTGTAGGGAGTGGTTATCGGGATAAATGATCCAGTGCGCCCTCCAGAAGTGTCGGGGCTCCGGAGAAAGGGCCTGACTGGGATAATAAAAAAAGTGATAATAATATACGTTAATCAACAATGAGTTATCAAAACCATTTCAATAACATCTATAACAAATTTTCGAGAGCATTAGTATATGAAAGTATAAAAAGTAAACATACGAAACAAGTAATTTAAAATAAATTATAACCAAAACACGAATATGGACAAACCACAAATATATATTTTTGATTGGTCCCAACAGCATCTTGAGAAAATAATTCGTCAAACTCTTCTGGGTCTTTAAGACTATTTTTGAAAATATTTCGCGCACTTTGCACTTCTGGTAAGTTAATCAATAATAATAATCAAAGTACACTTTACGATTGTTCATAGGGGGTATTATTATTTCTTCCGTTGGGAATTTCCCAGTCATGCCCTGTTTCTAGTGCCCCGATGCATCCGGAGGGCACGCCGGTGTGTCATTAACCGTGGTAAGTACTCCCTATGTCCATGGAATGAGTAATTACTGGTTTCGAGAATAATGTGCTCTCAGAAGCCGGAGTAAACAAAAAATTAGCACCTTTTGCGATGTTACGGCTGAAATTTCTGCCACATCACGGCATGACGGTAAAATATTTCAATTCGAGAGCAGCGTGCTTTGGATAAAGCCTATGGAATTGTAACAAGAAGTCTCGATATTCAGTCCTGTTTTCCTCTTTTGATGGTCGAGGATGACTACAACAGGCTCAGTGGCGAATGAATACAGTTCTGATGGATTTGGTACTTCTCATCCTCCACAACGGACTCAATCTCGTCTATACCGTACGAGTATCGTAGGTGGTAGTACAATACTGGTAGCGCCGCGTTATATCTATAGATATAGGCTGAGACCGCATTAGCATGACAGGCTGACAGCAAATCTAGAAGCCATACGACACGCTTTCCATCTACTGTCTAGGACCTCTATACCCATCACGCGACTATGGTAGAACAGGGTGTTTAAGACACCATCTTGGCAGGCCATTAGGAATCTCCCGGTCTCCGTTTTCAGCCCACTTGACTTAAGGAATGAAAATGTCAAGTGTTGGATAAGCTAAGGACTTAAATGTTCTTGGAGAAGTCCAAATGCATTAGCTTGTCCTTCTGTAGCTGCAGGAGTACCTCAGTATCCGCAGCTTTGACATGAGCTGTTTGCTGAACGGGTTTCATCTCGGTGACAGGGTTTGGGTCACTACGTTCAGTTTTGAATACTAGACCGATTTCATCGATTGCACGCGCTGCTGCCTTGAAGAAAAAAATATGCTCCTGATCGAAGACTATGCAAAGAACAGAATCTGGACACTTAATGACTCTACAGGCTCCAATCAGTACGCAGTTATGTAGGTACTCCAAACTTAGAAGTCGATAGCCTTTCCCATTGTCTGGGGAAGTATAACTGTGAAACAGAAGATTTGGGATGCAAGCTCCTATAAATATGCATCACATTGCGAGTTTTCACGTCTAGTTGTCGCTGTTCCTCTTGAGTCCATTTCATTACTTCAAAAAGGTAGAGAAGAATCGCAACGGAAAGCATTTTGGTTGCAACAACTTTGTTCTTTCCCGATAGTTATGATGACCAGGCTTATCGGAGTTTATGCTGATACTTGCCGCAAAGAGTTTTTAACAATGGTTAACTCTTGAGAGTGGCGTTGTTCTACCCCTAGGTCGAAGGATGCTTTCGTCTCTGAGCTGAAAGTCCTTTCCGTATTCCTCACATCGTCTCCTTTTCAGATGAATTGTGGCACATTTGTCTCACACCATCCTTAAGGACTACTGAAAATCCTTTTCGCCCGAGGCATATAGTTTCAGGTCATCCATGTGAAACATATGGGTGACTTTATGCCTCTGGTTATTGGGAGTGTCCCAGTTGTATCCGCGGATTTTCTATAATGCAACGGACATTAGTAATACGGAGCTACAGAAGAGAGAAAGGTTGAGGAAGTCTCCTCAAAACACACCCCTTCTGAAGATAACCCCTGTTTGGGCTCTGACTGGACCAGATCTTATGGTGAAGCGAGTCCTCCAGAGCGGCATCAGCTGTTCAATGCATCTCACTATTTGATCAGGTACCGCAAGGTATCTGAGCATGCATGATAAGCTCATGCGATGTCGTTTCGAATGTCTTGCGGTAAACTGCACGGAGTCCTGCATGAAACATCTGTCGATGAGCAGGTTTTCCTCGCAGCCAACTACCCTCTTCGTCGCCCATCTTTGTTCATTTATCACCGGGTCAACTATGGAAAGTATTCGCATGTCATGTATGAGATGCGGGTAAACATCGTATTACATGCATTCAAGCATGTTATCGGTACTCAGTTCTTTGGATCAGCTAAATCACCATCTCCACAACACGTGGAGGCTCTTGGAATAAGCGAGAAGGTTTTTCGTGAAACTTCATGTTTTCGGCAGCCACCAGAATTTGAATCCACTCAAGACAAAGCTGTTTCATGGTATAACAGCACGCCTCGGTTGAGTATGAAGTGGGCTCGTCTTAGGTTTGCAGAAATTTGCCACACTGCAGACGTATGGGGCCTACTTGCACTACAATACGAGACGCGTATTGTCTCGCCATCAAGAATTCAATTTTCATTTTGTGTATACGTCTCTCATGCCCCCAAATAAAGTAGTAGCATTTCTTTCCTCCGCTTGGGACAGAGTATGAGCGGTGTTATAAACAGCAGAGTTGATCAGCCAGATGTCAGCCTCTTCTTAAAGAACGTCGTGATTCTCCGCATCTACAGCACCAGTTGTTGTGGTTTAAGTTGCTGTTATGAGGCGCCTTGAGGGTTTTTATGCCCTCAATTGAAGCGAGTGTCCTCTACAGCCAGACTGACACGTGGTATATCTGACACTTTTGCCACTTCTGGAGTTCTGAATTAGCCTCAATATCTAAGAAGAGATACATACCCCCTAAGATGTTGTATGCATTCTCACTAAGTAACCTCTTTGAATAGGCTCACTACTCTCGTATCAATGTAGAAGCCGTCCACCCAAACAGTCATTTTCCGTTGTGTTCGTCGTCCCATGGCAAATCATCGTTGTCAGCCTCACCACCTTGCCTCTTTCACGTGGAGCCAAGTGATTAGGTATACCGGAAGATTACCCAAGTGTACCTACGGCTGACATCAAAAAAATAAATTTCACTTTCTGGTGCGTCGGAGCTGCTAGTAGTATTGCAACTCACCAAGGCCTTAGTTGATAGTTGGCCCACCTACTTCTATTATTATTGATGCAGAATCACTAGCGTCAAAGGAATCCCACTACAAATCATACTATGCTGAAAAATCATTATAGTTAATTCAAAGAAGTTCAATAGGGGTTCCGCAGGGAACGGTTTTAGGTAATTTTTTATCAAAATTTATATCGACAGTTAATCAGTTTGTAGAACTGTACAATTATTTCAGTTCATGATGCAGAAAACAATGAAAATAGTTCGTCATTCAGAGGAACGGTATATGAATATTAGTTCGAAAGTATACAACTATTGGGAAAATTCAAAAACCCCCAAAATATCTATAACAGTAGTGTTTTCACTAGGCGTCATATTCAAGCTGCTGATAGCTCTCGGCCTTATCTACCCCTGACAATAGTGTGGACGTCAGTTAATGGACACCCTGCCTGTCGTATCCTTCACTTGCAAGATTCAATGTATATTTTTTCAGGCCCGGACTCGTTCATCAAAACAAATTGCATTGAATCGGATAATAGATGGTTCTGGTAGCAGTTCCCAGTCGGATTCGTTCTCTACGTTAACGAAGAGTACGTCGTTGGATTCGGACGATGAGGAATTCAATAGAGCCAAAGGGCGGTTGATAACTAGAAGAAGAGGAGCAGTTAAACATCAGAGGTGAGATGTGTAATTATTGACTATTTCAGCAGTAACTCAGTTATTACTTGGAGATTTTTAAAAGCGAATTTTGAAGATGTGTGAAATAATTATTTGCGTGGAAGAGGATTAGTCGCTATCAGCAGAAAATGGTGATCTCTTCTGGGTGATAACGAACTTCTATGAACACTACAGAATTTGTCCATTTGTAGAAAAATTATATACCGGGTGACAATGAGACTAGGGCCATGCTCATATCTCCTCTACTTACCAACCTATCTGAACGAAATTTGGTATATACATATTCGAATTGATGAATATACGGAAACAAAATGGCCAACTTCCAATTTCACCAGATTAGCAACTAACTTCGATTTTTTCCAATAGATCACCCTGTATATTTGATGTTTTTTGTATTCTACGGCTCAAATTGCATACGACAGTGTAGCGAAAATTTTTTGTGCACAGGACGCTTTGATCGGATCAAAAAATATTCTAATTGATATTAGTAACTCATATTAATGGTCTTGCCGTTCGATAGATAATTCAATTACATATTCAACGGTATACGATATGTATCACTCATGTTCGTGAATGGTAGAAAGTCATCTCAAAAAATAAATATACTTACCTGAAAAAATTCGTACGTAACATTTGACATCTATTAGTTTTTCAAACTTCACTTCAGGGAGGTAACAATAATGAACCAAACCACATTTACTCTGAGGGTGAACAATTGTGGGTTTCTCGATCCAAAATTCATTTACTGAATTCATCTAAGGCCCTACAAAAAAATTGGGATATTCCACTTGTAGATACAAATTGGAAACAACAATAACAACAATAGCATTATGTGATCCTGCACTATCCTGCTGACAAAACATACTTTCGCTGATATTCTCAGGTAGATCATTGATATTATTTTGAATGCCGTTCTCTAAGGATTCTAGATATCTTTGACCCGTCAAAGGCCCGTCGAAAAGAATTGGTCCAATAATTCTGATCCCTATGTTTCCTGTTGTACGTTGAATCCAAATTTTTTCTGGAAATTACCTTCCCTCATCAGCCTAGGATTTTCTTGAGCCCAATACCTTGTGTTATTTCTGTTGAAAATACCATTATTAGTAAATCTAGAGAATAGAGGTGAAATCATTATTCAAATTATGATGATATAAAAGCCAATTACAATACGTCATTCTCTGTTCTGAGTCATTTTCATATGAATGCTGATGCAAATTGTATTTGTAGAAGTAATATCTATATTTTTTCAGTATTTTTCTGTCACATTCCCTGCTGAGCCCGCATTCAATTTCCAGCTCTCGCACCGAGGCAAATGAAGAAGAATTAATATATGCCAAGCACCCGGGGTAGTGCTGTAGGTTTTCCTACAGCTGAAAAGTAAATACACCACCGAAAACATCAGTAAGTCGCCCCGAAGCGCCACGGCAAATAATAATAATTGAGGGAGTATTATTATTATTTTTATTAGTTTCCGCTTCTTCACTAACGATAAAGTTGATGTGGTTTTGATCAGCTGGTTCCTTTTTTAGAATCATTGCCAATTTAGAAATAGGTTCTAGGTGGGTGCCGTCTTAATGGATAATGAACATACTAGCGTTCTTCTGACATTCTTCGTATATCAATATCATATCGATTTGTTCGTTTCGAGAATAACGATGATTATTTCCCATTTCGAAAACACCTTTCACGATCAACAAAACAAGATGACAAGTAAAATTGTTATTTTACTTTTGGCATGATATTAAACATTGTTTTCCATAATTCCATGGCTACTTTTCATTCCATCTCACCAAATCACTCTCATTGGAATTGGGAAGCATCGTAATAAGTAGGTACTGTTGGTACCAATTCAATAAATGATCGTTCTTCGTTTTGAACAAAAAGGAACTGATACAAATTGTATACCATTTGATACGTGATTTAATTCTCTATCGAATGGAAAGATGGTCCTCGGTAGATACAATTTGAAAAAAATGATTTTTTCTTTGAAAATGCGTTGATAAAATTTCAATTCCTGCTGTAGGGTCTCTTATTGATCTTATCGATGAAATGACCATTACTATGAGTTGCTGATATCGATTAGAATAGATTTTAACCCGATCAAAGCCACCTGTGCACAAAAAAAATTGAAGTTGGTGGCTATTTTGGCGAAGCCGGAAGTCGGCCATTTTGTTTTCATATCTTTGTCAATCCGAAATTTTGTCTCATATCTGTTTACCAAATCTCACCTAAATCAGTTGATAAGTAAAGGAGCTATTGGCATGGCCCTAGTCCCATTGTCACCCGGTATACCACTCGTTCCGCGACATTACATTACACTATACGCCTACGGCTCGTTTCAAAATTTTTTTCCTCGGGAATAACAGCTATCGAACGATGGCTAATTATTGGTGTTAGATATAAATGTATAACTCACTTCAAAATGATGAGATGTGGTCCTGAAGAGACATTCTGCAGAACATTTTTTTTTATTCAATCCAGTAATTAAAATATTCTGTATAATCGAAGCAATTCATATAATTATGATAATAATAATAAGCGCGGAGTGTGAAAGGCTCCTACAGCTACATAAGGATAAGCCAATGCATGGGGCCTTCTTCAAGAACATTGACTTATCCAGAAACCTGACCTTCGCTTTTCTCAGGTCAAGTGGGCTTAAGTCGGAAACCGAGGGAGTCATAATGGCCTGCCAAGATGGTGTCTTCAACACCCTTGTCTACCATAGTCGCGTGATGGGTGTAGAGATCACTAACGCTGGATGCAGAGCGTGTCGTGCGGGGCAGCTGAGACCATAATGCATTTTCTGTCATGCTTATGCGGTCTCAGCCTATATCCACAGGCATAACCTGGCCCTACGAGTGTTGTACTACCATCTACGAATGTTGTACTACCACCTAGGAATGCTAGGAATCGCATGTTAAAAGGTAAGACCTCGTTAATCCTTAGCTCGCACAAGTTTCGACTTCTGAGGGCTGGCGTTCGTAGGGGGATGACAGCCTTTTTAACGGAACAAACAATTCTAAACAATTCAATTCATTTCTAAATTCTAAAAACCTGCCACACTTGTACGATATAGACGAGACACCGGTGTCTTATGCTCCGGGGGATATTGAGTCCGTTGTGGAGAATGAGAAGTGCGGAATCTGTTGGAACTACTCATTCCCCACCCTCAGGCAAATACAAGCCAATCAAAGTAGGACGATTTTCGTCATTGAGTTCTCGGCTCCTGGCGAAACCAACATCGTCCAAAAAGAGGAGGAAAAGCGGACAAAATATCGAGATTAACTTTTTGAACTCCGCAGGCTGTACCCAAACCATCAAAATGGTGGTTCTGATCATAAGAGTACTTGGTGGAATGATGGACACGCTGCTTTCGAATCTGAAAATCATACCGGCTTGCCGTGATACGGCAGAAAACCTAGCCGGAAGAATGCATAAGGTGGTAATTCTTGGTTCACTCCGTTCACTCAGGGCACATGATTCTCGGACCCAGTAATCACTCGGACGTGGGGAGTGTTTGCTGGGGTTGATGACACATCATCGCGCCTCCGGTAGTAAAGAAAATGATAAATCGTCTTTATTTTCGGTACAAAGTAGGCGTCAGCTTAGGGCTTCTCTTACACTTAAGTAATTGTACAAATGGGAGACAAAATATGATTCAAATTATAGACATTCATGCGGTGACGAGAAAACAAAAAAATTAGCATAGAAAGCACTGGTACTTCATCAAACATGTATAACTATGAGTAACTGAATTTCTAGTTTGAGAATACAAAAAAGTTCCATATTCAGATGAATCAATGTAACTGAAAAGAAAAGAATTATAAAGTTTAACGGCTTGATAGGTGCAGGATTTCTGAAACAAGTCCGGACAATGACGAGAACCATTGAAGTGATGTTTATTTTTCACTTCCAACGAATGCAGAAATGATCTAGGTATTAATTTACGATACAGGGCCAAATTAATTTTGTTCCTGAATATCTCCATATGCCTTCCCTCTCTTCCTATTCATAAAATCGTTTCATATTATATCTCTTTTCACAAGTTCAACAGAAAATTTTGAGAAATTTCTACTGCACAATGACGGAGTTTCTTCCAAGTGCTCAATATTTCAAAAAATTCTAAATTTTTCAACAGTATTTTTAAATAGCCCCACAAGAGAAAGTTACGTTGGGTCAGGTTAGGTGAACGTGGCCCATTTGGTACATATACTTTTTGGCGGTCAATCCACAAGTACGAGTAACTCTGTTAAATGTATTTGTTTATGGCAAGTGTGACGTAGTTTTGTATCCTGGAAATTGGAATATCTGCTAGGGGGTATCATTCGATCCAGAATCCGTATAATTATGGAAATTTAGAAAACGTATCATAATATTCATTCATATATAATTTCATTCGAATAAAGTATAACTTGAAAAAACAATAATTAGTCAAAAAATGCCTCTTGGTAAGAATATTTAATACTCCAAATTTCAGCAAAGCAATTAGAAAAGTGAAGGAGACTAGAGAGTGTAATTTTTATTAATGTCTGCTAACGTGATAAAATCTCAGAGGATCCCTCAACTCAGTCTAATAACTTCTTTACTTTATTCTTTGGACATTTCTAATAATAATTTTATTGTAATATTGGTATACTTTCTTACAATAATCATAGTGTCAAAATTTTTCCTGATTTTTCAATTTTCATCTTTTGAATGGCAAAAATGAAATGGTAATTTTTGTTCAAGAGGTTCTGAACAATTGGATGAACCTTTTCGTAACACGTGAATTCTCACTCAGTAGATATGTGTATTGGATTTATTTGCAATGATAACAACAAATAATAGTCTTCATGCCAATGCTTTTTTGAAGATAGATTGCAAGACAGCTGTAGAGGGTATTGTCCATACGAAGGTAAGCAATAGGTATTGCAATATTTCTAATTTGGGATTATTGTGCTCATAAATATATTTTTTTCCTTTTCCATCTCAGAAATATAGTAGTGATAGTAAATCGAGCCTTTAAAACTTCGGCGAAACTGCCTTGTTATTACTTACATTATTCATCATTGCCATTGATAAGTTTCAATTGCTTTCAGTGGAAGCTTAGGCGGCAACATGTTTCTCATCAAAATAATTGAAATTAATTATCTTGTCTTTACGATCGCCAGTCTTGTTGTGAACTATGATTTTACCAGTTATATTCAGTATTAGTGATCGAGTTGCGAAAAGCTTTGGAATAACAATGAATTTCAGTAATCTCTTATATGCTTGCCGGCATCGAAAGATTTTCTTTGTGGCATCGTGTTATGGTGAAATTTGGAAAAGACTCAAAATGCATTCCGAGGTATGTTTTGTGTTAGTATATATGTCTTCAACTACAAACACTCCATATTTTGTTTGTGGTCGTATTGTAAAAGCCGGAGATAGTGAACACTCGAAAAAAATATCATTAAACCTAAATCAGAAATGAATTATGTATCAAAATCGAATGAAAAAAATCACTGAAGAGAGTTTTGAAATCACCATTGTTTTATAAATTCTATGAAATACATAACGATTATGCATATAATAGATATTAGTTTCTATCAAATTATCTATAACAGTTACTCCTCATGAATATTCTTGGAAAACTTACAGCACCGTCCTGGGTGACAAATAGTACTTATATAAGTGAGAAAATCTATTTGTTGATGGATGCCTATGAGTTCGCTTTTGCGATATCCTAGTTGATTTCAGGCCACCTGGAGTTCATGATGCTCCCTCTCGGATAATGTTATCAGCCTCTTCGTTTACCAATAAGAATAAACATCTTATGCTTTGTTACAACAACGAATTCAGATCTTGAAGAGACACTCTAATACAGTTCAAAAACTGTCTGCATCGAGCATAAACGCACTGAACAACAACATATTCAAGAGTATCAAACAGCAAATTTCTACTCAAAAAACAACATACGACAAGTATTTCTTGGATGCTAAGAATAAATCGCGCTTGATTAATACAAAAAGAAATAATTCTAAACGTAAATGTGAAACTAAAGGAGATAAACAAACGTCTGATGATTTCAAAGAATATTTTTTTCAATGTGGCAGAAGATATAATGGAATCCTTACCACGATGTACCTAAGACAAAATTTTTGTAAAAAAAAATTTTGCTTAATTTTTATGCAGCCCATAACAATATCTGATATTAGAAAAACTATCTCATTTTTTAAAATACCCTCTGTTGTAGAATTTCAAAAGCCACTATTGATAGAATTGTGGAGCCTTTCTAACCTAATTGATCAAATGTTTGGGACGGATAGATTTCCAGATATTTCAAAATAAACCATTTCGCTTTCCAATAAAGGAGATAGTGCCGATGCTGATAATTATCATATGTATCTTTTCAAAATCAATCGAAATAATAATAAAACAAATGTTAACCAAATACTTAAGGATTCAGTAATGAACAAATTTTGCTTTCGTAAAAATCGTTCGACAACGATGATATCATATGGGTATTACTCTCTGCTTTTGACTGAATTACAGCTCCTCTAAGACTAATTGAATCATATTTAACAAATCGTTTCCAAGTTGTGATATATCAACAAATTGTTCAATTCCAGAGACGTTACATTTGGTGTCATACAAGGTTCGGCTCTGGGCCATACCATATGTGCAGATGACACAACAATTTACCCTCAATTTGAAATATGATTCCCTAGAAATCTTATCGGGAGTAATTAAAAAAAAAGGTCAATATTGATTCATAGCTAACGAACTGAAATAAAATAACAACAAATCACAAAATTTGAAAATGTCAACCAAGAAATCCATTCCAGGAAAAGAAAAGGTTAGGCTTGTTAACTTGAAAGTGTGTGCTGGGTGAATTATCTCTAATCCTAACTATTTGATCTCCTACGTCTTCTTTGAGAGGCTTGTGATTCATCAAGGGCAACTGATATCGATTTGGAAGGGAAGTAAGCGTCGATCAATATCCTTTTCCGCTCTTCGTATGTCGCTGCGGTCTATCATGACTATGTCTTCTATTTTATCAGTCGTGATTATCGAGCGATCAAACACTAGCAGGTAACGTTTAGAGTTGGGTACACAGCTTTAACTATTTATTGTGAATAGACAAGACTGGACTCGTCATAAACACAATTTATTTCGTGATAACTGATTGATTTTCCTCTTTCAAGAAGATATTCAATTACAGTATGACATTTCAATCACCTCATGACAGAAACATTTTCTCACTTAGACTCTCCCAAGTACTCAAGTCTGTGCCGTCAGAATAAAACTTGCTGTACGACTGACATTTCCTGTGTGCCAATCGAGACATTACCTTTCACAGCAGTGTGATGGTTTAGCCTAGTAATCCCATCATCAGGTCGGAGCCAGAAACTTTTTAATCACTCCTCGTGTATAATGTTGTAATCGTATTTCTTCTCATAACCAGATAAATACATACGATTGAACCACATGCATTATTTTTCACAGATTACATGAATCCAAGGGACACAAGTTCGTTGCCAAATTCTTTCGCCAGCCCACATTCTGTACTTTCTGCAAGGACTTCCTCTGGGGCTTCGGCAAACAGGGTTACCAGTGCCAGAGTGAGTATATCGAAATGATCAATAACCACATGTAAGATTCATAAATCTTTTTGCAGCTTGCCAAACAGCGGTTCATAAAAAATGCCATGATAAATTGCTAGGAAAATGTCCTGGATCAGGACGCGAATCTGAAAATACAGTGGTGAGTTATGTTCTAGGGTAAATATGGTTTTATTCACGTACATAATAAACATGTCAAGATTTATAGAGATCCCGGCTCAATCTTTTATGCTATATTGTTTTTTCAAAAGTAATCGATTCAGTGTTTGTTTCAAATGTATAGTTCTATTCGTTGAGCTATATGAATTAGTCAAGTTTTCAACACCCCGAAGTACTTAGTTATTAAGAAATATTTGAATGATGATTGGAATCATTCAATATTCCATTAAAGCAATATTTTGTCTTGAACTGGCAAGTTCATGGGTACAAGTGATTTCATCAAAAAAATATAATGATCACAATAAAAATTTGGTATGGTTTCACACAATCAATTGAATAGTAAAACTGAAATTCGTTTTTTCTGGGATAGTATCAGCTCAATTTTTCGGAATGATGGTAATAATAATAATAATAATAATAATAAACTTTCTCAACCGACCGCCTAGGAATAGGGGTCAAGGCAAGGTGAATTTTGTATTTGTTTTTATACGAATCCCCTATGTTTTCGGAATAAAACTCTCAAAAGCAGAGCTGGTATGAGCAAGGGAGATCTGGGACCTACAGCTTGCGTAAAAGTGGATTCCAAACCACTTCAGCTCATTGGTAGGCGGTGGGAATCGACCTGGGTGGGTTGCAAACGCTCTAACTACGCTGCCACTTTGCTTCTGGTGATGAGACTAGTAACGATGAATGGCCAAATGACGACCAATTCAACAACGGATGCTTTGAGTGGACGAATGACCCAAGGGGGTAACTTCTGCACTACTACGAGACCACTGAGTCTGTATAAAGAGAATACATGGCCTCAGAAGTCTTTCACACCTAGAGCATGTCACCTCTTCCATTAGAAAAATATTAGGGACACTGTACAGCATTTCCCAAGACAATCTACCATATGACCAAATACCACACTCCGGGCTGTCAAGAAGGAATTTCTCTCTCTCTCTGTTGTGTTTGAATTTGATACCATGCTCATAGTAGGAATCGCCCGACCGTCACAAAGTTGTTTGACAGCACCATTGCATTTGGTCCCCAAGAAAGCGATGCATAGAAACCCTATGGATATTATTGCCGATTCACAGCGACAACGACTCCAGACTGTTATCTAGCTCGACATACTTTTCAATTTCTCCAAGGCAAAACCGTCTATTTTACTGCGGACTAAGTGTTCGCCTTCCACCAAATTCCGTTCGCCGAGGAAGACATCCAAAAAACCGCTATTACATTACATTGGGACTTTTTGAATACCAATTCATGATTTTTGGTCTCCGAAACGCAGCACAGACTTCCATCAAGGAAGTCATACGCGGTTAAGACTTTTACTTCGCAATATATAGTTGATATCCTAGTCACCTCCAGACCTCCTGAAGAACATCTTGTCCACATAAAGATTTCGCAAAGTGCGTCTTTGGATAAGAAGAGGTAGTATTTCTTGGATACCGAGTATCAGAGGTGGGTACACGCCCTCTTCCCAAGTCAATGAAATTTATATCTTTCCGCTACCAGATACCATAAAACATCTAAGGCAATTTCTAGGTATGATAAACTTTCAGCGTCGATTTGTACCTAGAGCTGCCACCACGCAAGCCCCGCCAAACAACCTGCTAAAGAACAAAGTGAAGAGAAAAAAACAGTTAATTGGACCCGGCAGCAATCACAGCTTTCGAGACCTGCAAAGAGCACCTGGCGCAGGCGACGTTGATAAGTTGAACTCTAACCTCGACATCTTGAGCGACGCTTCGAATTTTCCAATAGGTGTATCTTTATAGCAGTGGCGTAACGATGCTAGGAAGCCACCTAGTTCTTTTTCGAAGAAACTTAGCCACGCCGAACAGAAGTGAAGTGCTTTCAAAAACGAAACAGTGCTCTCCACGCCAGTATCGTCGCTTGGATTCCATCGGACAATTTTCGACAGATATTCGACATATATCTGTTGAAAACAATGTAGTTACGGATGCATTGTCATGCATTGACGAGCTGGAAATTGCCCTAGACTTCGAAGCCCTCGCCGCCTTTTAAGAAAACGACACCTAGCTCAGGAGATTCCAGCAGGAAAAATCGCCCTTGCAGATCGAATGCATACAGTTTTTTGGTATCAATGTCACGACTGTTTGGGTGTTTCGACTGCACAGTCGACCATTCATCACTCAGTCTTTCCGAAGAGCAGCTTCCAACACAGTGCACCGCCTTTTTCATCCTGGTGCCAACGCCACCATAAACACAACACTTCATGTGGCTGTCTGTCATCAAGAACTGTCTACAATGGGCAAGTTGTTTGAGCTGCCAACATTAGAAGATAAGCCGCCACGTTGGAGCGTTCGTGCAACCATAAGAAAGTTTCAAACATGTGCTCATGAACAATAATGCCATTACTCGACGTGTATCGATAATATCTCACAATGATCGACAGGTTTACCTTCTGGTTTGAAGCCATACCTCTAAGTGTTCAAGGGCAGCCACCGTAATTGCGGCGTTCAGCAATCATTGGATTTGTCGAATTGTCACGCCTCTCAGGGTCATTACTGACCAAGGCCACTAATTCGAGTTACACCTGTTCAAGCACTCGTACTGGTTGACAGGCACGACTCACTTGCGAGGCACTGCATATCACTCATCAGAAAATGGGATGGTCGAGAGATTCCACCGTGAACTAAAGGTATCAGATGTCACGATATCTCTTTTTTCAACCCTTCTCGGAATTCGATCGGCTTGGAAAGAAGACTTACAAGCTACCGCAGCAGATATGCTTCACGGGCAGATTATCGACCATCTGGATTCCAGGATAGTTGCTCGCAGCTAGAAACCGTCAACCAAACGACAGCCCAAATTCGTCGAGATCCTTCGGAGACATATGCAACACAGCACGGTCGCAAAAGAACGTTCATGTTCAGAGACCTCGCTACCTCTGAATTCGTGTTCTTACGACGATGATGCCCCCAAAGCGCCTTTGCGGCAGCCTTACGAAGGCTCATTCAGCCATCGAAAAGTCTGACGAGACGTTTGCCATATGCAGGCGTGGTCGCGACGTCACCGTCTTGGTAGAGTGTCTCAAGCCAGAATTCGTTTTATCATAAGATCTTGAAGACGACGCGGACCCACCACAATCCCCAACACAGGAATTTTTATTATTCAGCCCGACCATGCTACCCCGACATCGGATGTGGTCACCCAGGACCCATCATTGCACAAACCGGGCCCAACCACAGTTCAAGGTCCACCTGATCAAGAAGAAGAGTAAGATGTCCAGATCGGAAATTCAGGTCGGTTCATCCTGAATTCTCATCACTGGCGGGGGGAATTGTCCCACATCTATATTTCCATTGGCAATGACGGGTACTCTGTAGCCCCATTGACGACAGGGTTCATACTTCATTCCCATTGGCAACAATAGGTATACAAGACCAATTATTGATTCGGTCCTAGGTATACAGTTCTGAACCAGTTCAGTACATCGAGTTCGATTAGTAACAGTGGTAACAATAACATAAAAAAATAAACGTTTCGTCAATCATCAGCACCAGTGTTTCATATAACTGTATACGAAAGATAAAGGTGTAACTGACCTTTATACACCAAAAACGAAAAGAGTTGGAAGCAAAATTTCTTCCCTCAGCTTTGACAAAAGACCAAAAGAAGCGGGACTTGCATTTTGGCGTTGTAAACCTCTTTCGAGAAATTGATTGTCTGCACATGTTTCTAGCTTCAGCATATTCTGATTTGAACAATTAAGTAAAGAATGAACAACACTTCGTGACGGAAGACCATTGAAGTAATAATAACAAATGGATAAGATAATCTAATCTCACGCTAAATGAAGACAGGTATCCAAGAGACTACTCCCCTTTTTGACCATTAATTATATGTATTCGATAATAGGCAAAGTTTTTTACAATGACAACTTTACAGTAATTTTTGAATATTATAACTTAAAATACTTTTCACTTTTTAAACCTTTGTTTAGAGCCCTTCTGTCTAGGTTCCAGAAATGCAGTCCGACTATTGTGTATAGTTTCAGAAATTTTCTGGGTACCTTGTGTTGTGAATGTCCGAATGACTCGCACTCTGACTATCTTTGGTTACTCCGGTATTGCGTAATCAACCGAGGTCTAGGTCGCTCCGCCTTGGGGGCAAAGCAAATAGCACTCCGCGTCTGCGGGTTCATAGTTTCTGTAAGAAATCTGGACATACAATCGTTGAGTAACGATAATCGTTACCAACCAAAGTTTCACCCCCTTTTCTCCTATCCACCTAGAGTGTGGCAAATAACAATTACTTCGCCGTGGATATTGATTTTTATCAAAAAAATGTTTTCGCGATGTTTTTCATTGCTGCGGACACTATAGCAGGGGACCAACTGAGATAACTTTGTTTTTATTGGGACAGAGAGACCACATTGCAGACTAGTTTTGGGAGTTTTTGTTTTCAGTGTAGGGATAGGTCAATACAGATAGCTCTGAGGCACTATTTATTACACGGTGGATAAAATCTTTATACTATATGAATCTATTATAAAGAAACTCATGAATTATTGAATCATGCAACATAATACCTAGGAATTGCATATAATGAATTATAACAGTTTGTGCTTGCTGAAAATAATGACTTTGTTTATTTTTCAGTATTTGCGAGAGAGATTCAAGATAGACTTACCTCATAGATTTAAGGTTCATACTTTCATGTCCCCAACTTTTTGTGATCACTGTGGGTCATTACTTTATGGTATATTCAAACAAGGACTTAAATGTGAAGGTACGTATGCTAGCAAAGTTACTGCTTCAAAAGTGCGCATCAGCTGATAGAAACCATCTGAAATTACGAAGAATCAAGGGAAAATCAGAGTTTTCATTCTGAAAAGTTCAAGGTTGGTTATTGACTGTTATAAAATACCATATTATGAAATACCAGTCACAAACGAGTTATTCAAGTCGAATTCTTATGCATATTTTTTGCAGAAGGGTGAATATTTACAAGACTATGGAAAATTCAATCAAATTTCTAATTTTGGGTTGTTCTCAGATACATGCCATCTGGTCAAAATTAAATGCAGTGAAATTGCGTACATTTAGATTTCCAAATAGCCCCTTATGAAAAAGTAAACGTGGGTTGAATCAGGAGATCTGGTAGGCAACTTCAGAACACTTCTTCTTTTTAGCCAAGAAGCTAAATACATCATTTTATAGATACACTTTTTTAATTGGAGCTACTGTATTCTGAAGCTATTTGAGATGAAAACCACCATTTATGAAGAACGGACTGAAATTTTGGTTACCTATATATTTCTGGCCTAAAGAATTATTTCTCCAGCCTTTTAGCATGGAAATGTTTCATAACGTGTAAATAAAATGGAAATGAATCCTAACTTATAGAAAAAATTGTTGTCGATAGAATATGAGAAATGATTATCAAGTATACTCAACGATATTGGAGAGGTTTTCGATGGTAATACCAAAAATAGGATTGGGATAAACGAGTTTGATTAAAAAATTATAAATTCGTGAAATTTACAATAGACTTTTCAATTAATATCATCTGAAGAAGTGTTTCCACGTAACTATGTTAGCAAATCCATGATGGGAAATTTTTTAGGGGATATGAGTCAGAAAAATTAGGTTAGGCTTGTTGAGGATGACGCCGTAGGATAGAACACTCTCACATGACGTGAATTAATAAGTTTAATGGTTCCTTAGAGATACCATGTACAACATAGAATAAAAGTCGCACGGACAGGTGTTGTATTTGGGCTGATATTCAGGTAATCACATTGTTGGTCCATTTTTCATTAATGGAGAATGATCCGTATGCAAACTAAGTGATGTTCCAATCAAACGGTGCATTTCTGTTTTTTTAGCACGTTGTGGTGGTCTGCTAGATCTCCAGACATAACGCCACTTTACTTTTTTAAATTTTGTCCATTCAAAACTGCACTAATTGTTATTGGTACTTTCTTTGATATTTTGATCAAGTTTTTTCAGCAATTAAGTATATCGTTAGCGTATTTATAATTTCCGTTGAATAACTGAAAATACATAAGAATAGTGAAATTAGAATGAATGGGGATACCACGTACCAAGTAAACTACTTTAATACGTTTAGTTTCAACATCTTTCGATTGTTTTGTCAAAATAAACATTTTATGTGAAATCTGATCCCTCTCAAAATCGGTTGATGGGCACTCAAACAATGAAAGCACAGAGTTTGTTTATTTGTTTCAAGCATCGTTTACATGAATGTCTTGTGCGCAAATTTACAGAGTGTTACTTTGATACAAACTACGAATAAATGAGGTTTTACCAGCATTACAAAATATCTGAGTTTCAATAAAAGTTCGTATAAAAAATATCGGTTTTTGAAGTAGCTTGTAATCATTATGATTATTGTAAAAGTGAAAAAGGTCCAAAAAGCGTTATGTGTACCTAGAAGAAACATATGGTTGACACAAATTCAATGAGAACTAGCTTCTATCGCCATTTCGTGAAAGAAATTAAGAAGTTATTTTCCACATTCATTTGAAAAATAACATTTTTAAATAGGGCTGTAAAGAGAAATTTTGGACTCGTGAGGAGAAAGGGGGACTTACTCTAAGGGCCCTATTTTACACCATTTTATGAGATTTTATATACAGATCTATTCAAATTCGAGTCTATGCATTGGATTCTTCAATAATATGAATCGAAAAAATATCATTTAGCTTGTTTACTTCTGAAGTTATAAAGGAAAATTTTTAAATTTTGCTTTTGCCTATATCTTTTTATTTTGCGAATACTGTATAATAGCAACTTTTAACAGACAATCCAAATATGTGAATGAAAATTAGGTATATATAAAGTATTGTTCATATTGGGACATCCTCAACTTTTCGTTGTCAAATATGGACCTAAAAATTTTGTTGAATTTTTTCATGTTCACATTGGCGTAGTATTTTCATCTGAACTAAAGAGTGCTGTGGAAATATTGACCTATTTCTATTGAAGTTTGTCAATTTCTTTACTACCATATAACAGCTTTTATTAAAAGATAATGGATAATGAGAAGTGAATCGATGACAAGTTGACATTTTTCAATTACTGCTGCTATGGAATTGAAAAGGTGTTGACATTTTACTAATTGAGAAAAATGGTGGATTACGTAGTCCAAATCGTCGGTAAGTATCCAGAAGAAAACGGCTAATGCCCTGCCTACGACCGTTGAATTATATAAGCTTAATAGTTAGAAAAGTTTTCTACAAGCACTACTTTGCAATGCTTTTCAAATATCAAAGCTGTAATCATTTTTCTATTTGATTGGGGGAACATCTCTGTACCGATTTCATGGTTCTTGCCAATGATCAGCGACCCAATTGTATCGAAAAATATTTTCAACTTGATTGGGAATCCCTAAGACAAATACTGAAGTACCTATGTTTTATGTAAAATTTATTAGGTACACAAGGATCTTTGTTTATTATTATTGTGCCTGTTCAATATAACTCTAATGCGAATGAATATGAGTAGGTACATGAACACAATAACCTTCGATGCCTGAGCTTGCAGGTCGTGTGATAACAGTGTTGAAGTTGCTATCAAAAAGGATTACTTCGGATTTTAAGTTGTTTTATGTGTCGAAGGTAGCATAACTGCACATACAGGGATATTATTCCAAAGCGCCCTCCGGACGTTTCTCGGAAATTGCAGATTCGATTGATTCGAAAATATATACCGGGATTTTCTTTTTGGTCATCGATTCGATGGAATATTTATTTATATGATAATGCTAGAAATTGTATTGTTTTTCTTCTGTGGCAATACTTATCGAATAATATAAGGATTTAAATTGAATTTCTTCCATTGGCAATAACAATTAAGATTCAGCGGTCATTTTCCTGCCTAGGCAGCAAAAAACCAAATTCTGAATTCATAAGAAATTCTGGAAATAAAATCAAAGCTTCATGGCAGGTCATAAATTCAAATAAAGCAACTAAAATTCCACATTAGATACAGATCAGTTAAATCACCATTTCGTTAATGTTGTGGAGAATATTGCTTTGTCTCTTCCAGAAAATAAAATCTATACAGAATCGTATTTGAGAAATCTGAAAAATGATTCAAACTCTTCTTTTGACTTCAGAGAAGTAAGATTTATCGAAGTTCGTGATGCAATAAACAGTCTAAAAATCAAGCAAAGTAAAGATATACACAATATGAATATAACTTTGATAAAATCATTTAAAAAATGTCTCCATTTACAAAATTATTCAACATAAGTATAAGCCAAGGAGTTTTTCCGCAATGTTTCAAACTGTTGAAAGTAATTCCTATACACAAAAAGGGTGATATAAACTTGAACGAAAACTTTAGATCGATCACCTTGTGGTTTCAAAAATCTATGAACTTTTATTAAGAGCACAACAAAGCACACAAACTATCAATATGGTTTTAGGCAAAACAAGTCAACTAGTTTGGCAATTCTTGAGCTACTTGAAACAATAGCAAACGGCTTTGAGGGGAAACAATTTGTAGCTGCCACATTCTGTGACCTATCAAAGGCGTTTGATTTTGTTTCTCATGAAATATTATTAATAAAGCTCGCTCACTACGGATTGAGTAACCATAGTGTGAATCTACTTCAGAGTTACTTAATGGAAAGAAAACAAAAAACTTACTTCAACAACATGTCATCAAATTGGGAAAATGTAAAGCATGGAGTTCCCCAGGGTTCTCTCCTGGGGCCTCTGCTTTTTCTGATATATATATAAATGATATTGATTCTTTTATTAATGACACAAAGTTAATTTTATTTGCTGATGATACCACAAATATACATACAGGTTATGAATATACAGAGCTGACCGAAAGAATGACGATAAATATGACCGAATACAATAAATGGTTTATAGCAAATAAGCTTTCCCTAAATGAGTCAAAAACAGTAAATATGATGTTCAGTCTAAGACAATATAAAAATATGGAAAATCCATCAGAAGTCAGATTCCTAGGTGTTCACATTGACTCAACTTTGACCTTCAAAAGCCACGTCAACTCAGTTGCAAAAAAACTTTCCAAAAATATTTTTCTTCTAAGGAAACTTAAAAGTGTTGCAAACTCTGAAGTATGCTGGCAAGCTTATCATGCATTATTTCATTCAGTGGGTTGCTATGCAATTTTGGCTTGGGGGCACTCATGTCATAGTGAAATAATTTTTAGCCTACAAAGAAGAGCTATCAGAATACTCACAGATCTCTCATACAGAGCGGATGTTAAACATAAATTCACTGAAAATGAGATTCAGACTATTCCTGGTCGATATATTTATGTATGCATTATGTATGCTTACAAAAATCCAAACAAATATCATCTCAACAGAGACATACATAACTACAACACTCGAAATAATAACAATATCCATAAAGACTTCCTCAGACTTAAGTGTTCACGGATTGCACCAAATTATTATGGTCCTCTATTCCTTGCAAAAACTCCAGAAGAAATTAAATCACTACCACTAGTAAAATTTTCTTCGGCCATAAAACGCATGCTCTTAAGTAAAGCATTCTATAACTATGAAGAATTTATTAACTGTACAAGCCTTTTCTGATGTAGACTCAGATTTAAAACAGTAGTTTATTTTATATGTATGTTACAAAGACTCCAAAAATGTATCTTTTTTATTTATACCTTCCATGTCATTGTGATTGTGAAAGTAATTTATGCAATAGTTTTATTTCTATATTTTATTCCTACTATTTTTGTACCAAATTGACCTGTGTAAAAACTGTAGTTTGACAAGCACCAATACATTTCTGATTTCTAGGCGGACATAGATAGATAGATAGATAGATAGATAGATAGATAGATAGATAGATAGATAGATAGATAGATAGATAGATAGATAGATAGATAGTTTATTGGCTATGTGACACATACAAAATATGGTTTATAGCAAGTCTGTGTAATACAACAATGTATAAATAAATCTTCGATATACCGGGTGGCTACGGAAGTATTGCCTACGGAATATCTCAGTTATTGTGTGAAGTAGGTTTGTGAAATTTGGAGCGTCGATATAATGACATACGAGCTAGAATTTGAGCATATTGACATGTCGAAGTTAACTTCCGGTCTGACCGGAAGTAACATCAACTTTCATATTTTAAATGGAAACCCTATTTTTTTTTTCTTTTCGCTTTATTCAGCATTCAATTCCCTTTCTAATGACATATCACAAGTTGGTATCTAACCAGAAACTAGATCAGAAAAAAATTATTATTGAAATTCACCGAGTAGGCCGTGGAAGCAAAATGAAAGCCAAAAATTGAAAAGTTGGCTATGGAAACCATACGTCACTTGATAACAGTTGCTACTACTGTGATATTTTATTTTCATTCGTTGGCGTTATAAAAAGCCGCCAAAAAAAATATTGGAAAAATTGGGAAAAAATCAATACTCTGTAGGTCCATAACTTAAATAGGAACATAAAACTTTTTCTTGCCTGTACTATTCAGCATAACCATTCCTTTCTAATGATATAATAGAAAGTAATTTTTTGAAATGAAATACCAAAAAATCCAATTATTATTATTCAAATAACAAAAAAACAGATTTATCGAAAAAAAAAAAAATTCTAATTGATAGGATTAAAGATAAAATAAATTCAATACATTTATTGACTCTGGTGATATTTTCATGTAAAACGTTTCTCAACATTTGGGGCGTGATATCTTGGAAAGCTCTACGAATTTTTACTTCTAGCTCATGTGTGGAATACACGCTATTTTTAAGATGCCCCCATAGAAAAAAGTCGCACGGAGTAAGATCAGGTGACCTTGGTGGCCACCTGACTGGACCATGGGATGTTATAAGTCTCTCTTGAAAGCGATTTTGAAGATAATTTCTCGCTATTCTTGAATTATGCGGAGGGGCGCCATCTTGCTGGAAGTACATTCTCTCAGTTATTTCCGCTGGTAGGTTGTTAATGAATTCCGAAATTTCATTCGTTGAAAAATTAAAGTATCTCTCTCCGGTTAGTTGGCCTTGAAAAAGAATGGGGCCAACAATATGAGTTCCAACTATTCCTGCCCAAACATTCACACCAAATCTCTCCTGGAAGCCACCTTGTCGAAACCGGTGCTCGTTTTCTATCGCCCAGTACCTGAAACAAAAGACCGTTCACACTTTTAGCACTTTACACTTCGACTATCGATAATAATAATTTTTCAAGCCACTGGAAATACCTTCTTGACGGTTGCTGCCTCCCTGGATATCGCTCTAAATACAATCGTTCAGCGGCATAAGAATTTTTTAAACGCATTCACCATAAATGAGAAGCATGTCAATTTGTTCGGTTCGTGAATAACGGGGCATTTTTTGAATATTCCACTAACTGATTTAGATTTCCAAACCCTTTTAAAATGGCAGAATCAAAAATACTACTTCGAACGTCAAAATAATATGGATAGCAGCGTTCGTGAGAGCTCTCGTTTCTTTTTTGTTTCATTCCAAAATACATCTTAATCAGCCTACTTGTTAATATTTTGGTTCGAATGATCATTGCAATGGAATGATTATTCTGGATAGCACAAACATCGTCATAGGTAGATATTAGAATATCTATGGACGATGGCACAGACCAAGTACGTTTATGTTCCTATTTAACCTAGAACCTACAGGATATAATTTATCATTCCACATTATTTTTAATGTTATTTTTGCGTATGGCGATAATCTGTTTTGATATTTGAAGAATAATAATTGGATTTTTTGGTATTTCATTTCAAAAAATTACTTTCTATTATATCATTAGAAAGGAATGGTTATGCTGAATAGTACAGGCAAGAAAAAGTTGTATGTTCCTATTTAAGTTATGGACCTACAGAGTATTGTTTTTTTCCCAATTTTTCCAATATTTTTTTGGCGGCTTTTTATAACGCCGACGAATGAAAATTAAATATCACAGTAGTAGCAACTGTTATCAAGTGACGTATGGTTTCGATAGCCAACTTTTCAATTTTTTGCTTTCATTTTGCTTCCACGGCCTACTCGGTGAATTTCAATAATAATTTTTTTCTGTTCTAGTTTCTGGTTAGATACCAACTTGTGATATGTCATTAGAAAGGGAATTGAATGCTGAATAAAGCGAAAAGAAAAAAAAATAGGGTTTCCATGTAAAATAAGAAAGTTGATGTTACTTCCGGTCAGACCGGAAGTTAACTTCGACATGTCAATATGCTCAAATTCTAGCTCTTATGTCATTATATCGACGCTCCAAATTTCACAAACCTACTTCATACAATAACTGAGATATTCCGTAGGCAATACTTCCGTAGTGACTCGGTATATATGAACATACAACCATAATAAAAACAAAATGCATAATATGCATAATGGTCAATAAAAATACATAAATGTGAAGACAAGTGTACCGTGATACGTGATTAATAAAACATAATACAACAATAATAAAAACAGTATTTATGCATAATAAATATGCATAATGGTCATAAAAATACTTAAAGGTGGTGCATCGTGATACTCGATTAATAAAAAAGTGAGTGACGCACGATAAGGTTACATACTTAATTTTTGATTATATTCCATAACAGAATAGAAGCAATGTTCAAGTAGCATTCTTTTGACATTAAATATGAAACATTTTTCATTCATGGATCTAATATAACAAGGTAGTTTGTTATAAAGTTTAAAATTTAATGAATTCGTAACGTGGCACTAATAAATCATCAGCAGTCGCAGAGCGTGTGTTGTGATGATGTAGGCTAGACACTCTTTCGATACTGTGTCTTTTGGCATGAACTTCTGTCAAATTCTGAAGTATGTAAATACAAGGAAGTGGTAAAATATTCAATCGTTTGAATAGTGGTTTGCAGTGTTCATTATATCTTACTCCAGTCAGTATTCTTATAGCTCGTTTTTGTACTTTAAATATTTTCACAGAATTAACTGAATTACCCCACAGAACTGTACCATAGCTGATAAGAGAGTGGAAAAGGCCGAAATATATGCTTTTCAAGATATTTGCGTTTAAGCAAAGGCTAAGTTGCCTAAGTAAAAATAAAATACTGGACAGCCTGCTACAAAGTTTATCAATGTGGTTTGTCCAGTTCAGACAATCATCTAAAACAACCCCCAGTAATTTAGAGTGGTTACCTGACGTTACTTGGTTATTAGTGGAACTTACTAGGTTTTGAGTTTTTTTCTTGTTAAGTTGGAGATTATCCGCATAAAACCAAGTTTCTGCTTCAATTATTAACGTTTCTGCATGTTCATGTAAAAGTGAGATATTGCCATTAGAACTGATGAAGGAGGTATCATCTGCAAAGAGTACAATTTGACATTTTGTCATCATATGGAAACATAGGTCATTTATGTATATAATGAAAAGTAATGGCCCCAGGACAGATCCTTGGGGAACACCATGTTGGACAGTTTTCAATTCAGATATGCAGTTGTTGGATAGGTGGACATATTGTTGTCTACTTTCTAAATACGATTTGAATAATTTTAAAGGGGTGCCTCTTATGCCATAAAATTCAAGTTTTTCTAGTAAGATATCATGAGAAACACAGTCGAAGGCTTTTGAGAGGTCGCACATGGTCAATAATGAATGTTTTTGGCCTTCCAAATCCTCGACTATGCTTTCCATAATCTCAAGTAAAGCTTTTATTGTAGACCTCTTTCTACGAAATCCAAATTGGGAAGGATGAAAAAGTTTGAAGTTTTCGAAATAGTCCAATAGTCTTACTTTCAGTAATATCTCCATTATCTTAGCAAAAATAACTAAAATAGATATTGGCCGATAGTTATCAACCTCTTCAACGTTGTCTTTTTTATGCAGAGGTATAACTCTTGCAATTTTAAAGGCGCTAGGAAATATACATACCCTGAATGAAACATTCATTTATCAAGAGTGTTAGTGGTTCTAATATACTGTCTACAGATACCTTCAGAAAAGAATCATTTAAGCCATAGACATCCGCCGAGGAAGATTTTTTCAGCGTAAGTATTACTTGGCGAACTTCATGAGAGGAAGTCTTGTATAGAAAAAAATTGCAATTTATGGGAGGTAGTGATTTTAAGAATTAAGAACTATCAGTCGAGATGGATGGAATGCCTCTTATTATTTTATCAGCTATTAAACTGAAATAACTATTAAAATCTTCTGCTGTTAGTGATTTGCTAATTTTTGGAACTGGTTTTCTATTGCATTCGAAATTCACTGAATTCCAACTTGATTGATTCATGTTCTTAGAATTTTGGATGAAAGAATCATATGCTATTTTCTTAGTTTCTACAACTGCTTTGTTGTAATTTTGTTTTAGTTGTTTATAGAGAGACCACTTCACGGGATCCTTTTCGACATCACAAATAATTTTGAGGGATGATAAAATATTCCTCTTTTTGATTAGTTCTTGACTAAACCATTTTACAGGAGGACGGTTGCCAGATTGACTCGTCTTCAAAGGAAAACAATCTTCAACTAGATTTTTAAACGTATCAACTAACCAGTTAGCCATATTATTCACATCGCGATTTCTATCAAAAAATCTTGACCAATTAATGCTGTCAATAGATGATCTGACATAAGAGTGTTTCAAGGCGACATACACGAATGCAAAATACTTTTTCTCCAATTGTCTCAGAAATAAACGCTTTCTGAAGTTTTCCGTTACAGTAGGCATTGTAAATGTCCAATGGGTTTATTTATCGGAATATAACTGTTTCATATGGAAATCTGTTCATAAAACAAACAACGATAATGTTACTAACTGCATATGGTCTTCATATAATTGTGAAAGAGAAAAGAAAAACTGTTCGTTAACCGTTAAGCACACAGAAAAAATAATATTTTTTTACAAGACTTGCTTGTGATTGTATTTATTGAAAAGTATTGACAATAACGAAACTCCGTACAGTAAAACTGATATGCATATATGACTTTATCTGCTGGCATCAATAGATATGTACATAATTTTCAAATTCTATATTCAGTAGTAATACTATAAGTACTTCAAAATAATCAGGTTATACATCGATAACTTGTTGCATAATTATAGTGTCAGTTTGACAGTTTGAATATTCTGTCAAACTGACACGATTTGTAATTATGCAGGAAGTTTGAGATGTATAACCGTATTTATTTTGAGGTACGTATTGTATTTGATACGATTATTTTTTGAGTAAATTAAGTAAATATATAAACAATTTATTAATTTAAATACAAATTGGTGCAATGAAAGTTACAATTATTATATACTACGTTTTTTTTAACTGAGGTATTTTCGGCGCAGGAAACGTGGCCACTGCTCATTGAAGTGCTGGAAATACTTGAGGTGTTATTACTTGAACCTGCAGCGTTTTTAAAATTGGATCTCATCTTATTTATTATGTTTTGGTGATGTTGTTCATCTATCTGTAGGTAGGGTTTGATAGAATTGCTATTACCATGTCCTGTTATTTTAATAATTTCTTGTTTCGATACACCTGCTTTTGCCAATTGTGAAACAGCAGTGGCTCGGTGAGAATGATTTGAAAATTTTTTGTTTGTCATATTCAAATTTGCCAATTCTGCAGACTTTTTGGTCCATTTACTAATTTCATGCACTCCAATTGGCATATTTTTGTACCAGCCAAGGGTTTTTTCTTTTCTCCAGTTGAGATTTACTGTCAGAAATAACCTATCTGTTTTAATATTGATGTTTTCGCTTCATTTCATCATTAGCTTATCTAGAAGTCTCACTGGACAACGACTCACTTCATTATGGTTAGGTACAAGCCATTTATCATTAGCACATGGTTTTGCTCCTCCCTGTGTGGTTTATAAATAGGATTATATTGTATTCTACCAGTTGGAGTATCATCATTTCCAGTTTCTTTTTGAAAATAATGAGTCAAGCATGACGCTCCTTCATTTCCTCTCCACGCAAGTTCTACAGAAGCAATTAGGAAAGATTTTATTTGTAATCCTTCCGGTGTATTTCCCACGCTTCTATCATTGCTATGTACTCTTTATCTTTAAATGCTGATGCACTAACCTTTCTCTTGTCTGGTAACATTTGAAGTTCCCTTCTTTTTGAATTTCTTGCGTTTCGTGTGGCTTAAAATATGGGACTAGAGAATGGATCAATTACTCTATTAAACTCCTTCATATATTTTTCTTGTACTTGTTTTGCCGTAATGTTCCACATCGTTTTAACCACATTTTCTTTATAATTTTCTCCATTACATTTTCGCATATTGAAAGCCCAATCTTTCAAAATGGACGCTATTTTTTGAGTGGAAATTGATTCATTTAGCACATAGTTTCTTTCACTGCAAAACGTAAGAAATTGTTTCCATACGTACTTTTTTGTTTTCACTGTATTATGAGCCTCAGTATTTTGTATACTTTCGTCTATTGCATATGATGATAAATCTCCGAATCGACTCATTTTCGAACAATTTTTGATAAACGTCACAATTTGTTGTATATTGATGTCGATGTGGTTACTATGAAAATGAAATTATTTTAAAATTTTCGATTGGTGGAGCTACTCTATGTATAATCAGGTATTATCGAAATTATACGAGGTAACTTAACTAAATTGGACATTCTGATTGGTTGAAAATCATACGAAAAAAATAATCAGTGATATCGATATACAGATATATTAAGTTTATTCATTATGAAAAATAGTGATCAAGCTATCTTTCTTTGACAATGCATCAGAAGGATTACTTATTCACTTATAATTTATACAATTGGTTTCTTTTTGTATCGAAAGCTAGTGAAGAACTTAGAAATTGTCCTCATCTCTAGTCTCTCCAACGCTTAAGAGAAAGTGATCTACTACGAAAATACACTGCTTGGTCTCCAATACTAACTGCTTGATAAATACTCTTACAGAGATTGCTAATGGCGTCTTTGATAGATCTTCCTTCTCTTTAACCTAAATGCATTTAAGACACCAAATTTAACTATTCATATATTTATGGGCCGTGGTGACGTGTGGGTTAAGTGCTCGCTTCTTAATCCAATCACCTGTTGGTGCATCTGTTCGAATCAGTACGATCACCGGTCTCGTGCATGGCATCACAAGTTCAAGAGGTGAGAGCAAAATTCTTTCCCAACGTTAATCATGACAACTAAACTGTATTTCAATTCATTTTTCCCTATCGCAAGACCAGTTAGATTAGCCATTTGTCATGTAAATTAGGTACTGACTGACCTACAACAGTGATAATATATAACAGCTGACGGTGTCTTTAGGAGAGGTAGTGAGCTGTAGGTGAGGATAAAGTCATTAACAAAGTGCACATAGAGAAATTGAAGTGGAACATTGTGTGGTGACGAAGAAATATTTATTACTCAATAGTGGATTGCCTTCTGATTACACAAATTTGTTGAGTATCGAGCATAAACTCCAGACAGTAGGTACTTATTCTCCTGAAAGTTTCAAAATGGGTTCTGGTGAGTATGATAAGGATCCAATCAAAAGAAAGATTGAATCTGACTATAATTGAAAGAGAACTGAACATCATATGTTAACTTGATGGAAATGTCAACAAGAGAATGCAAAGCAGAGCAAATCAAAACTGAGGATGACATCGATATTCCTTACGAAGAGGTCGAAACTGAAGTTGTTGAGAAAAAGCTATGGGAATATGGACGCTGACAGATGTGCAAAAATAATTCTAGCGAAATGAGGGATTGTTGCTTTTAGTCACAAAATCCTTCGAATTTCAAAAGTATACGAGTTGCCGACATGACTAAGGATGTAAAACCATTTTTCTTTGCCGCACAACAGGTACCGTTTGGCCCTTTTTACTTATATTTCCGTGAAATTGAGTATTTTGTATTATAGATGCAGATAATGTGAAATATGTAACTTCGAATTTCGACGACCGAAAGAAACAGTTAATTTAATATGCCTGGTTTATGCAATCAAATTTAACACTTTTTTTTTTGAATTATGTGGAAATTTCTCCAAATTTTATCAGAACATTCTCTGTTTACTCGTGCATTTTTCAATTAAAGGCAGATTTTATTCTGTTGAAGAATTTTCGGAATATCTATTTTGAAATACAATTTTCGAAGTTTGTGAATTTGTGTCTGAGCTTGATACGAATTTATGGCAAAGGTGAGTTTGTTGGGCTACGTCACAAAATTAAAAAAAAGTTATCTAACTTAAGGTAAATCTTCCAACTATGGGCCAGTTAATGTATTTACAACATTTATGTTCCTATTCATGCAAAATCTGTAAGTTTCAATTCGTAATTCAATATCGAATACAAAGAAAGGTTATGAACCAAATCAATATCAATATCAATTAGTTACTTAATAGTATAGTTATGGACCCCCATTCATAGACCGTTGAAAAGTAGTATGTTGAATATATTAATAATGGAATTAAATTTTCAATGAATTAATTAATGGAATAGCTTTTATTCACAACAGAAATTTCTTGAAATAACAAAACATTAAAATTAAAATCATAAATGCATATTATACTAGGTAACCGAGTATGGTTTGCCGGTATTTCAGAGGCTGAGGTCTCTGGCTATGGAACTTCTGTCTCGCATCGGACAGAGGTTCGAGGCCTCAGTACGTGAGAACGTTTTTTCTCAAATGCATCGTTTCTTCAGGCGGCAGCATGCCTTGTGACGTCTGGTACTAGCTTGGAGTACGCACCGACCGCCTAACAATATTCACATCTTCGTTTACTTCAAACCTTTTGTAATCACCAGAGTCACATGATTCAAACCTCATTATTATGATTTCACCTTCCTCCTGATTTATTTCCTGTATGTAAAAAATAGATATACACTAATTCAGTTGTCATTCTTTTTCCACCAAGATAGCTGCTGATAATGAACCTCCTTTTTAAATATTATCAGTAGTTGTAACCTCATAATAATAATAATAATAATAATAATACTCCCTCATAAACACGTACCCAAAGGCAAAGCCTGTGCGGGTAGAGGACGGCTATTATTATTATTTGCAGTGGCGCTCCGGGGTGACTTGCTGATGTTTTAGGTGATGTATTCACTTTTCAGCTGTAGGAAAACCCGCAAAACCTACAGCACCACCTCGGGTGGTCGGTGTGCACTCCAAGCTAGCACTAGACGAGATTGGCATCTAGACAACTCACCATACACTTGATTTTCAACAAGGCATGCGGCCGCCTATCGATCCGATATAAAGTAGTTGAGAAAAATTCTCGTACATACATCGGATTCGAACCGACTATCGCTATGCTGGAGTTTCGACCGGCCTGTGCATTAGACCGCTGATCCACCGACCACACATCACCGACATCATTGTCCACATACCTGCGGTTTCTTCTTCTCGCCAATCAGAATCTCCAGACTCTTGCAGGCTGAAATGTGAATCTTCAGATGATATTTTTGGTACTGAATTGGATTTGACTATTTTCTTTTGCCTCTTTGGCCCTTCTTTTGTCTTCAAAAATTGTAGCATTTGAGGGGATTTAACGTCTATAGACGTTTTTCTCTAAATCGTTTTTCGCAGTTTTTGATTCTTCAGGCCAGAAGAGGTATCGTTTAAATGGTGATGGTATTATGTCAATTATAGACTGACTAGTGGTAGGTTGTTGAACAACATAGCTTGTAGAAGGGCGTTCGATATATTTGTTGTAGTTATTTCCGTTCTAGTTTTTTGAATGTCTGTTTCCAGTCTAGAGTCTGCCTCTGCCTTAATGTTTTCCTGGAAACCAGCCGTTGCCATGGTCTTTTTCCACTTTACAAGAATACTCTACCGTTGTGAATTTAATTTTGTTGATGTCTTTCACATCAGATTTGAATTTTTCCATAAGGCTACTTCTTCAAGTGCATTTTTCATATTGACAACGTTTTTGTTTTTCCATTCTACGAATTGAATATAATAATTTTCAAAGTGCACCTATAACAGACCTTCGTGTATGCTATTTATGGACCACATGGTCGAAAATAGGTTGTTATTACCAAATCCGCTTCTAACTTTGATCAATGGAATTCTTTTTCCTAGTGAATTAGTTATTAATGTTACACTTTGCTGTTGATGTGGTTCTCTCAATTTGGACTATACGGTGCACAATTGGCACAATTATAAAGGGCAACTAATTTGCAAATTTCTCTGTGAAATTAAAGTTGAAAAAGGAAATTGAATCAGCAAAGTTAACCAAAATTTGCGAAATACCTCTTAATAATCAGACAAAGTTATGTATACAGAAAGCACCAAATAGTTCAAATTTATCATGATGACAACAAACTGAACTAAAAACTTTTAGGATTAAAATCATCGTTTAGTGGCTGACCCTTGTTGTCAACCTTCGTATTAAGTTCAGGTTACATTGTTTTTTGGGCGAAAAATTCTGTGGCCCATAACAGGTGTATGGACCATAATAGGTACAATTACCTCATATAGTTTTGTCTCCTGAACACAAATCCAGAGAAAATCTAAATGGCAACTAAATTCTTTTATGAGTTATGCCCTTCCGAATCTTCAAAATCGACTATTTAAAAAATTACACAAAATGTCTCCTTATTGTGGAAATGTTTGTGGTTATAAGAAGGTTAATTTTTGTGTAAAACGGTTGTTTTCGGTGTTAGTTTTTGTGAAATTAGAAAGATTAGCGTCTGAAACAAGTGCCGACAAAAAGAAGGAGGATTTTTGTGTGATTTTTAATTAAAAATATCGTCTTTAAAAATAGTCGATATTGAAGAATAAGAAGGGCGTAACTCTCAAAAAGTTATTGATATTCCCTTTAAGTTGAATCACTTTTTTTTTAATTTCAAGGCCGAGTCCGATAAATTTACCTTAACTGGATTCATTTTATTATTTAGTTGACTGTATAATTGCTTCGTAGCCAAATTCTATATTTTCACTTTGGGAAGATATTGACACATTTTACTCACTGTATCGTTGATAATAACCGGTTATTTTTTTAGATTCCGTGCCAAGGCTGCAGGAAGATACGATATCTGGGATATAAGGAATCTGCGACCAATCATCATCTGCAACAGTTCCAAGGATCATAGATCTTTTGATGGAAAAATACGGGAAGGGGAAGAATAAAAACCATTTCATTTAAGATTTGGTCGAAACACCGTACTAAAGTAAACTGAAGTAAACTCCCTCCCAGTCCGCGTCTTTGATGTATCGGTCCTGGCATGTTGTGGGGTAAGAGGGGTCTGCTGAGATTTGTCCTGTATCACTTGGTCTCACGTACGGAATTCTATTTTGGATTCATTTTTATTGCGCGATAGCACAGAATACATCGGCTAAACTCAGAATTCGGGGTGGGGATGTCGACCCAAATATGACGACAAGTGAATTTACTTCTGTTTACTTAGGTACGGTGCTCAAAGTCTCTCAACACCTCGAGTAATTTGAAGGTCCATGAGTGAATTCTTACAGGAGGAAAACCATTTCATTGCAGAGTCTGTTTCGAGATTTTAATTGCTTCAAGTGGTTTGAAGGTCCATGAGAATATCAATTTCGGTGCAAAGTTTGTTCCAAAGCTTTCGGTAGGTCGAGTCACTTGAAAATCCATGGACACAGGAAAATATACATTTCATTTCGTAGTTTGCTCCAAGGCTTTCATTACTTCGAGTCATTTGAAGGCACATGAGAACATTCATATAGGAGAAAAACCATTCCAGTGCAAAATTTGTTCCAAGGCTTTCATCACATCGAGTCATTCGAAGATCTATATATATACATTGGCTATACACGCCTTGTGGGGTTAAGCCGCAAAAGATATCTAGATCTAGTTATTTGAGTAGATCACGCCCGATCTATAAATTTATGCATTTCTCTGTATTTCTCCATCTAATCCTGTCTTTGGTTTTTTCTTGCCAGTTTGTCACTCCTGCCCTGCGTGAGTCCTCTTCTACTTCCTGTATCCATTTTGATCTTGGTCTTTCCATTCTCTTTCCTCCGCCGGGGTCCCATTGTAACATTGAGCAAGTTACTGCCCCTTTTCCCGCCCTGCATACATGCCCCAACCTTCTGATTCTGTGATGTTTTATTTTACATATTATGTCTTTTTTTAATTTCTGTCTAATATCTAGGTTAGTTCTTATTCTGTATTCTTCCTCTAAGATCTTTTTTGGTCCTAATATTGCTCTCATAATTTTTCTTTCAAATTTCCTCATATCTTTCTCGTCGTTTTTTGTCATTGTCATCGTCTCCGCTCCGTATAACATAATTAGTCTAATTATGTTATTATAAATATTCTTTACTATTCTTTGTTAATATTTTACTTTTCAATAATGTTTTATTGGCGAAGTATGCTTTGTATGCGTTTAATTATTTTGTTTTGTATTTCTGGTCATCTCTCTCCCGTTTTACTTATCGTTTCTCCTAGATATTTGAACTGTTTCACTTCTTCAAACTCTCTCGCTCCTATTTTGATCTTTCCCCGTATTTGTTTCTTTCCTAATCTCAATATTTTCGTTTTTTCTTGGTTAATCCTGAGCCCCATTATTTCCTCTTCTTCTATAATTTCTTTCAGCATATCTTTCATTATTCTTCTGGTCTTGGTAATTATGGCTATATCATCAGCGAATGCAATAATTTGTCCTCCTCCTGTCCTAAGATTCCTTTTGTTAATTCTCCTCACCACTTATCCTGAAGTTAGGTTGAATAACGTCGTTGTGATTATTTTCTTCTTCGCTCATTTCCTCTTCGTCTTCCACTACTATTGCTTTCTGTACATCCTTTGCGGCTTCATCTACCAATAATTCTTTGTAGTATTCCTTCCAAACTTGTTTGTATTACTTGTTTTCTATATAAACATTTTGTAAATCAATTTTTACTTTCCTGTTCAATTTCCTGCGATTTTTTGTCCGTCCATTCCCTTTTACACTGCCTAATCATCTTTGCTTCCTTAGTGTTTCATATTCTTCTTTGTCTTTGTTTTTCTTAGTTCTCATCCATTTAGCCTTATCCCGAATTTTATTTTCTGTATCGTCTTTATATGTATTATTGTACCATTCATGTCCGATGGGTTTTTTTTGGATCAGTCCTACATGTTTTTTTGCTTTCTTTGATGTTGTTCCACTGTGTCTCGAAATCATCTTCCATTTTCCTACTCCTTAGTTGTGTTGTTACTTTCCGTACCTTTTTCTCACAGAAATATTATCTAGCTTAGCTACATCCAATTTCTGACTCTGATAATTCATTTTCATGATTTTTTTTTACTTTTTGATTGATCGTAGCTGTGACCATATAGTGATTGGAGTCCGCACATGCTCCTCTGTATGTTCTCACGTTTCTTTCTGTTGATTGTTTTCTCTTACTGATAAGTATGTGATCTTTTTGTTTGTATGTTTGTTGGTCTGGTGAATTCCATGTTACTTTGTGCATTTTGGGGTGCTTGTACTTAGTTGAGCTTATAATCATATTTGTTCTCGTTGCCAGGTTACATAGTTTTTGTCATTCGTGTGTTCGTGGATTGTGTGTTTTCCCGCAATTTCTTCTATGAAATCCTCTTTCCCCATCTGAGCGTTAAGGTTGAAGAAAGATTGGATAATCCATTTTTTAGTTTTAGTTTAATGTTCTCCCGCCAATTCTAATCAACAACTTTCATCATGAAAATATGTTTTTTCTATAAAGAATTCACCCTAGGTTACAAATTCATTCTATTCATTGGCAGAGCTCGATTTTCTGAAATATAAAATAATAAATGTGAATCCCCTAGGATGAGAGTGTGAGCTATGTATATATATATCTATATAAGCTCTAAAGTATTGAAATATTATGTTTCACCATATTTACAAATGTTAGATTAGAACAAATCTGTTTGTTATTACTTAGATTGATAAATATAAAGTTTACGTGACTTCACCAGTTTATAAACGATTTTTATAAAACAGGTTTAATTTATTTATTATGTTTTACCAACGAGTTATTACACATCATTATTATTATGATGAGGAGGGAGATTCCACATAGTAGCCCTACTTTTACAAAACTCCCACAGACTAGGCAAACATGCAAGCAATCAAGAAAATGGCGCAGGATTTGGTTTGATTTGAACTTCCACCATTTCCTAGGTGTACTCCACCATTTCCTAGATCGCACTCCATTTTCTAGATGGCACAAGTTTCCTGAAGAGTTTAGGAGTGAGATCATGAACACTCTAACCGTATCGAATTTGACATTGTTTAGATAATTTTATTGAATTCTTATTGAATTCATATTGAATTTTTATTGAATTTCATATAAAGATACAATTCGTTACACAATCCCAAACGCCATTCTGTAAATATATCAAGTTTGAATAGATATAATCACAATTTCTAAAATCCCAAGACTCAACTAAATCTGTTGTAATAAATATTCTGATATAATTTTCAATTTCCATCGACTCATCCATGTAGCTGATACAAATCTGTTGGCGATAGGGATTGCAAAATTAACTTTTTGTTTCCTGAATTACTCATGCTTTTACATTTGTCATTATTATTTGTTATCTCGTATATGATAACTATAACTACAGCGTAGACATTACGAGTATATGAACAATAAAAGACAATGGGTGTTTGTTACAGTGCTAATTCAGCTCATTCCATACGATTCGGGCCTTTGTCCTCTCTGATTATGCCGTCTACGTTCCGGTTGGGCTTGAACAAACTTCCGTCTGCTGTAATGTGAGCAATTCTTTTGACATTTACTACTACGGAAGGCCGTTTTTATCGTAACAAATACTTCCTAATTTCTTCCTTCCTCTCTATTATCGCTTTTTCGGTTTCGGAGCACCTGAATGGATTCAGATTAGTTCACAAGGGCCGGGTGAGCAAAAAAATCTTTCCTGAATGAGCCCGATGGCAAATCAACCATCACTGTACTTAAATTGCCACCTTTGTTCGGTTTGGATGAATTTAATTTGATATTTTCAGTGTACTGAAAGCGGAAGTTGCGAAAAAATTCGAAATGTTTAAGCGTCGAAATTCACTCGAGACGATATTTGACGATGTTTCACAGAAGATCGTTAAACAAATAATGAAAATCCAGTAAAAACAGTATGAATTGGGGTAGTTTTCCAAGGGGTGGAAATCCAAATAACCACGAAAAATTGGATATGTTTAGAACTCCACCTTCAAATTAACGAAAAAATAGATAGTAAAAAAGTCCCTCATGAAATAGGGTGGATTTTAAGGGCAGTAAATGAAAAACTTGAACAAAATTGTAAAATGTATGGTTCGTTTAGAAAGATACTTTCAAATTCAGGAAAAAAATTGTTTAATGGGACGAGGTAGTTTTTGTGGTATGGAAATCATTTAAAATATTCAAGGTCTATATTTACTTACCATATTGATCCCAAGAAACATTTCTGTTTATGCTGTAGCTTACGATTTGATGGACAAAAAGTTTCAGAGAATGCATAAATGCAAAATGTTCTCACAGAATGAAGAGAAAAACTGTTATCCAGATTGTTTAATGATAATATATTTGTTAGGTAAAATATTTTCCTGTAAACTCTCTAAAAATCTATCTTCTGTTCTTCCAACGTTCGTCCATCTTGATTTGAATTCAGACTTAAAGTGGCTTATTTTTTCGTCTGAATCTTTGAAATGCGTTTCTGGACAATTTGGGGTATTTTGGATGTAATTGTCTAGATGAATGAATTGAACTTCTCAAAATATTGAAATGGCGCATGAGAGTGTTAATTTTTGGCCTCGACCTGAAAATTCTTTCGAAAGTGCCATGAAAACACGAATTTTGTACACTAAATACAAACAACATTTGTTGTACAACTGTGAATGTGAATTTACATTATCTGAAATATATTAAAAATAAATACTTCCAATACACCTTGACTCGGTATTTTGTCTCGATGAGTTATCGCTTTGAAACGACTGTTGTCTTGAAAATATTGTTCAATGTTTTAGTCAAATCGTATTCAAAAATGTTTCCTGTATGAAAAAATTGAGCCGAAGATAACTAAATAATACTTCTCTTTTCCATACATGTAATCCTTAAAGTTATCAATACTTCCAATACAATTTCACAGCATCCAGTGGCCTTTCTGTGTCGTTACTATAGAAACAGTTTGTTGGCACGCCATATGTTTAACTGTTTTACTGTGTTTGCTCGTAGTTGCTTCAATTTCAAGTTATTTTCAAGAAGATGGATGTTGATAGTGGTAGTGATATCTCATCAGATATACCTGAGAAAGCAAATGTAATAGCATCTAATATGTTACCGGCCAAATCCAAGTTGGTATATAAGAAAACAAGACCAATTTCGTGAATGGTGCGACAGGAAACATGTAAAAAAGGTCTCTGAAAATGTTCTTCTATGCTATTTTGAGGAAAAATCAAAAATCATAAAACCTCCTACGTTATGGAGTGTCTACTCAATGTTGAAAAGTACATTGAATGTTACGGAAAATATTGATATAAGGAAGTTTTCAAAATTGGTCTCGCCCATTGAAACGAAAGCGTCGGATACCGAGGAAAGAAATCTAAAGTTTCATCAATTGGTGATATCAATGAATTTATTCAAGATGATGATAACGAAACAAATTTACTTTATAGAGTAAAGTAAGATTAGTAGTAATTTCAATATTTTTTATTTGTAAGTTGTCCTAATTTTGAATATCAGCGGAGCTTGTCGCCGTGAAGAATTATTACATATAAATATTGATGCCATTGAAGATGCTGGATCTATATTAATTGTTAAAATATCTGATACGGAGACCTATTGCACAAGAACGTTTACCGTTTCAAATTCTGATTATATTGAGACATACCACAAGTATAGAACACTACGGCCGCCTCATACAAAAAGTAACAGATTGATTTTGAAATATTTAAGAGGAAAATGTATTAACCAACATGTGGGTATAAATTAAATAGGAGAAATTCCCAGCTTGATTACAAAATGACTTGGAAAAGACATGTATAACAGCTACACAGGTCACTATTTCAGGAGAAGCTCTGTTACTATTCTGGCCAATGCAGGGGTAATAATAAAATTGAGATTTATAAAAACATATTGAATTGTCCATCTTCCAAATAAATTGAAATATTTTCTGATCAGCAGCAACATGGATCATCTTCTGGAATTTATGTTGAAACTAATTGTTCAAACTTTACCATCAATTATTATTCCAATAAATGAAATAATTTGATGATGAATTATCATTTAATAATTGACTCTGTTAAAAATAAATCCTTCAAAAAGTAATATTTCATGTTTATTTTTTGAATTATTTTAGCAGTGAAAAAAAAGTTAACATTACGCATCATTAGAGATGCTGAACTTTATTTTATTGACAGATGTTCAAGAAATATTTTTTTTTGGAAAATTGCAAAAAATCGCAAAATATTTTAAAATGCCCTTTTGCTTTGATAACTAATGATTTTAATAATCTGAACGAAAGGGCTCAATATGTCTCGATACACAACTAAACGTTCACCACTTTATAGGAACACACTATTTTCAACACAATTTTTTAATGATGAATTGAAAATATTTTCATTTAACCTTGTTACTGTTATTTATAAAATACAACAACATAATGGTTTGGGGAAAGCCTGCGGACTTCAAGGAGTTAGTCCCGATATTTAATCCGTATTTGCCTTTCCTTTCGGACGATGTTTGTTTCACTAAGAGCTGAGAGAGATAGAACCATACTTTGTTGTCGAAGAAACATATTCTTATTGACAAAGCTTGCAATTTTTTTTTTTAAAATATTGGAAATGAACAGTTTTCACATTCAACTACCTACACGAATGTCATAAAAAAATTTAAAATATTAATAAACAGATACATTCTATGAAAAATCACAATGTAAAATAATTGTGTTAGAATTATACTTTCAACAGTTAAACAACACAAGAAAAACGTTAAAATACATATGCCATATATACAATACATAATTTCAAAATTATCACAAAAATTTGCTGTAAAATTAATTACAATTGTAATAGGCTTTCTTTGTTAGAGCCTGTTTCATACCATTTCTGAATTTTTTATAACTTGTCTCATTTCTTAGAGCGGTGACTGATTTCAAGATCGACTTCGGGATGGAAAGATGTATTTTCTTATCTGAAAACCCTATGATGATGGTCGAGGAGGACTGCATCCAGACTTATTGGCCTGTATTTGCCTGATGAACGCTAGTAAACAGTCTACACTTCCGTGGGATGAATAAATATCAATTGGACACTTTAAATCATGATGATATCATTTAAGGGGTCAGGGTATTAAATGATATATACTATCAACTCTTAGACTGAGTGATGGAATAATTTTGTTCCCTTTTCAGCGGCGGGAAGTGCCTAATAGGTATCTTCAGAGCCGACCCTGACGAAGTGAAATACAATTTAATATCTCTGAAGACACGAACTGGCATTTTCGTTGAAAAATAATTCCTTACTATCAGATTAACACGATATCTCTTCAGGCGAGTGTTGATTTTATTACTCCCTATTCGATTTTCACTGGAAGCAAGAGTTTATTATAATTGCCCTATTACTGTCAAAACCAGGTGCTGTAAATAACTGTAAATACTTGGTTTAAATTGGTTCGAGTTCCTTGGTTTCGTTTTAGTACAGGTCATATGGAAATGATTTTGATTAATCGTTTCAACTATACCGGGTGATCCAGAGGACATGTAGCAGGTTGTCGTGTCCTTATTTGAACAGGTAAATAAAGGAGGCTGTGAATCCCTTCGCAACTCTTCGACTTGACAGAATTTAGTGCCAACTATATTGGAACACTTAATGTCTAGCACTCTATTCTCAGACAGATTTGTTTTTTCTTGTTTTTACTTTTTATATAGTGTATTGCAATTTACTGGAATAATATTCAACAGATGTGCTATCAAACTTGGGTAAACCATATTGTTTCAATTCCTGGAATTGACTCGATAGAGATATTGGAATTACAACATTTATTCTCGATATTGGAAACAGTAAGAGAGGAAAATGTTGAACCTTAGTCGAAAGTAGAATAAAACAGAAAGTTTCAAATGATAGTTTACTATTGGTATTGGTAAGTATCAATGGTGACTGATGCGCTGCGACCTAATTAGATCTATTGTGCCCCATCGTCTTCTGCTATTTCAAGATGTTCTCGTTTACAGCAGCCCCTGAAGCCCCAATTCCTTGAGGAATTTAAGGATTTTGAGGGGGTCAATTCGTGGTATTTCTCCCACAGTCAGCTGGAGTGATATTGTGTGGTGTTTCTGGATGTTCCCAACAGAATCTGCAGGTGCTGGTCCTCCTCTAAGCCTAGCTTCCTTAGGTGTTCTTTGAGTCTGCAGTGACCCGTCAGAAATCCCGTGATTATCTTTAGACTAGTTTTGCATAGGTTAATCAGTGTCTTCGATCTTGTTCGGTTGAAGTTGCCGAGAAGATCTTTGGCCTGCCTTAGCCCTGGAAGTCTTTGCCAGTATGTTGCTATCATTGCTTCTTCACTTTGAGTTCTTCTTGGAAGTAAGATTTTCCAAGTCCACAGAATGGTTCTGGACCGATCAGTAGCGTTGATGCCCCTTTTCGTGCTAGGGTGTCAGAGAGGAGTATCACCTTGTTGTTCCTGCCTAGATCATTAGGTTGATGTTATATGAGCTCAACGCTTCGATGGCTGCTTGACTATCGGAGAGGATTGTGATTTTCTTGTTCCGGTATTTCCTATCGAGGTTGAATTGAATGCACCTTTCTATGGCGTGAATTTTCGCTTGAAAAATACTAGGGAACTGGCCTATGGGTTCGGAGTATTTGATGCGAGGCTCAAAGACCTCTGCTCCAGTTCCGTCGGGAGTTGTGGACTCGTCTGTGTACCATGTTATGGTATTCTTTCCCTGGGCTCGAATGGATTCTATGCTCCATCCACTCTTGGTATTTAATTCCGTTCGAAAAAAGTAATTTCGTCAGTTGGGAGATCGGCAAGGTGTGCACTTTCGGTGGGGGTTGAGACCCTTAAGTTATGTGCTATCCCTTTGATTCCGATTTTAGCCAACCTGAGGTTTGCTTCCCAAGCAGTTCTCCTCACCATGATATGGAGAGGAGTGAGGTCCAGAATTACCTCCAATGCTGCTGTTGGAGTAGACCTCATTGCTCCTGTTACACAAAGATATGCTAGTCTTTGCACTTTCTCCAAGATTTTCTTTGTTATGTCGAGTTCGGTTCTGCCATGCCACACTACTGCTCCGTAGGTGATCATAGGTCTCACTATCATGGTGTACATCCCTCGCAGTATTGATGGATTACGTTTTTCCTGCAATGTTCCTGCACACCATCAGTGATGATTTTGCCTTGTTAACGATCTTTTCTACGTGTCTGTTCCAGAGTAGTTTTGAGTCTAGGGTAAGCCCTAGGTACTTCACCTCTTGCTTCCATTCTAAGTGTGCTCCGTCGAGGCAAACAGCCCTTAGGTGCTGAAACTTTGTTCTTCTAGTGAATGGTACCACTGTGGTTTTTGATGAGTTAATTCTCAACCCCACAGAAAGGCACCATCTTCTGGTAGTCTCTAGCTCCCTTTCTTTGAGATCGCAGAGGGTTCCTTCGAATTTGCCTACAGCCATGATGACTATGTCGTCAGCATATCCAAGGCAAGTGACTCCGTTCCCGCGGTTAGTGTTCCGAGTAGTTCGTCTACTACGAGACATCATAGGTGATAGTACCCCTCGTTGTGGGCATCCCCTGTTTGTGCTGATCCGAAAGCAGATATCGCCCACTTTCGTTTCAGCAGTTCTTGTAGCCAGCATTTGGCACATCCATCTGGATGTGGTTCTGTCCACTCCCTTGTTCGTTAGGGCCCTATTTATTGCTTCGTGAGAGGTGTTGTCGAATGCCCCCTCTATGCCTAAGAAGGCGCATAGGATCATTTATTTGTGCTCGAGTGATCTCTGGATTTCGGTAAGCACGTACAGATTGGTTTCCGTTGATATGCCCGCTCTATATGCATTCTGCCCGGGGTGTAATGGCACCTTCTCCAGTATCTCGGTTCTAATATACCATCTTCTCCAGTTTCTTCTGTAAGAAGGATGAGAGACAGATTGGTCTGAATGACTTCGGGAGAGTAGGGCCCTTCTTTCCAACTTTCGGAATGAAGGTTACCCGTGCTCTTCTCCAGTTGCTCGGTATGTACCCGAGCGCCAGACTGAATCTAGTTACTAGTTTACTATAGCTGATAACAGAATTTTCGAGGAGTATTTTTTTACAAAAACAAAACTACAAAAATTCACATCGGAAGGAACAGTGTGCTGAGAGCACAAAAGTCACTGATTTTCTGGATTTCACAAAAAATTCTCTGAAATCGCAACGGGAATTGTTTTTTAAATGATGTTACTCATGAGCTACCTATCACCATCTAACATATACACCATTTTTTTTTTTATATCAACTGGTATGTGACTATTTGAATCCTGAGATTTGAGATACGCCTATATGATTTGATGAAAGAGCGTTTCGGTTGGCGGCTTGTCCAAATCCAAATTATTGCAGTCACGCTCGAACGACCTTACCTGAAAAATGATTTTTGTGTATTCTTATCACGATGATACATCATAGTCGTTTTCAAGCGAGTCATTTGGAAATTTTCCAATTTCCCAACTTCAATCAAAAATAGCTGTTTGTTGAGATACTCGTAGATAAAAACATTTGTGACAAAATTTTTTCAGACATCGCGTTTTGTGGTAGCCGTGATAGTTTTCCTTTTTCCTATTTATATTATTAATAGGGTTGATGTCATAATAACTTTTAAATTAAAAAAAGTACAATTATTCAGTTAATCAAAGTAACTGTACATACTATTATACAAAATTACATTCTGTCCAGTAAATCAGCTTACCCTGTACTCATTTGCCATTGGTGAATTGAATACTTATTACAGTTTCAGATACCGTATTGTCTGCCTAGCAACCATGTTTTGATTTTAGAAATAATAAATTTTCACTTTTGATGTTTCAAAAGTTTTCAGACAAACACTCGTTATGGACTCGGATCAGCAACATTTTCCGAGGAGAAAGAAAAACACTGCTATTCACTTTCACTTCCGTACTAGGCACCCGTTTACAATTCGAAAATATTGCTTTACTAAAATAAGTTATTTTTATTTCAATGGGACCTAAAATAATAATAATAATAATGTAATGAATGCGGCAGAAAACTTAACCGGAAGAATGCAGAAAGCCGTAATTCTTGGTTCACTCCGCCTTTTCAGGGCACATGACTCTCGGACCCAGTAATCACTCACACCACGGACGTGGGGAGTGTTTACTGGTGTTAATTACATACCAGCGCGCCCTCCGGAAGTGTCAGAGCTCAGGAGACAGGGCCTGTCTGGATAATTCTCAACGGGAAAAAAAATCTAATGATACCATTTTCACTTTAACGCTGTTCACGTAGTTCTCCTTGTAAATGTTCTACCAACTTTTCTTTTGAGAAATTTTTTGATAACTATACAGTGAGCATCATAAGTGATACATATCCCCCTATACCTCGTTAACTGGACTCTTGCTAGGAAAATCACCAAGACACGTCGACTTTTGATTCCTGCAATGTACATTTGTGTATGAATAGTTTACCCCTAATTTCATCCCTTACCTACTGACGGGAAACACCTTTCGGAAAAGTTAAGTAGCATGGGGTGGTAGGTGATAGCTCATCTGAAAGGATGTGTCATCCATTCAACTGTTCAAAATATTTTAAATTTGCTTTTTTACGTGTTGAGATATTAATGTTTAAAAATAACAAACAGGAAGGCAACCAAACTAATACTGACTTTATACGTTATTACAATAGATGTTCAAAATGTTCCCCGTTGCTTCCTGGCAAAAAAAGTCTGTTTAGTTTCAGCCCTGACGATTTGCAAAGTTTCTCGAGTAATTGTTCCACACACTTTCGTAATCCACGCTCGCAACTGCTGAATAGAGAGACACTAAGTCTGGTATTGTTCAGATTTTAGGTAACCCCAAAGAATCTAAAGGGTTTCGATCTGATGATCATGGAGGCCATTCTACAGATCTTTGGTGTCCGATCAATCGTCCTGCATAAACAGTATTTAAATATTTACTCACGCAACTGCAAAACGAAGAAGAGCCCCATCTTGTTGCTGAATATTTTTCATATTGTCAAATTCGTCTACATTATTTCCGACAGTTGCCAGTATCACTGTTTCCAGCATTTCCAAATAGAGGGCACCAGTCAGATTTTCCTCAATAAATAATGGACCTAGAATGTGTGTCACCCAGTATTCCTGCTCATGCATTCACTTTCGTGGAAACTGAGTACGAGTTTCGTATCAGTACCTAACATGTCTATGCACGTGCCTGTTTGAAAAAAGTAGCCTCATGTATTTCAAATAGCTGGGATTTTGCAAAAATACTATGAGATATAACTCCCAAATATTCTAGACTGTGGTCTGGATCATCGTCAGTCAGTTCATGAACCTTCTTCATTTTATAGGGATGATTTTTTTTAGAACTCTCAATACAGTCATCTGCGAAACCTCAGAATCCAAGGCAATAGTTCTACTCGATGAGGAAGGATTCGCCCATGATGTTCACTTTGTTTATCTTCCCCAGTGATTAATCGCCCAGAACCTTTTTTATTTTTCATACTACCGTTATCAAGATTTTTTCCACTAACAGTTGGAAATAATGTCTATCAATAGGGCGATCTGGAAAACGTTGTGATAGTTGCGATGAGCCTCATCAAAAATAACAATCGCTTTGCATTTCTCATTTAACTCACGTGGTGCAACCATTGTTGAGATGAATTACAATTACTAGCTAGAATAAACTGACTCGCACTTGTAGAAAAAAAAATTACTCTAACTCATACGGAAAAATACTCCAAATGGAAGAAAACGTTTTTAGGTGAAATGTTGAAAAATATCTTGAATATCATCATTATTTTTACGTTTTCACAAAATCATATGATGTTTGCTAAGTGGTCTTATTTCATATTTAGGATGAAAGGAATGGCCATTAATTTGTATTTATAAAATATAGATATTTTTCAACCAATCTGAATGAATAAATTTCAACAAGCTGACTTTTATATTTTATGTGCCAACGGGTAGAATCATGGATATATGTGTTTATGAATCAACAATTTAAATCTGAGATGGAAAAATAAATTCATATGAGGTTTTATGTCATTTGGCAGCAATTTAACAGATGTGAAAATGCACACCGGAATATTGTGTAGACAGATAAACAGTTTCGTTGAAAAAAACATGATATTACGAACTGTGAAAGAAATATGTATCTAAACAAAATGTAGATTATCAAATATCAGTATTTTTACTCAACATTAAGTAATTCCAATCTTCTGTTGATATATTGCGTATTTCTAGTACTGGTTATATTATTTATTTTATGAATTTAAATTGATTATATTTCGAAACTGGATATTTTTTCAATTATCGTTTAGATTACCTATGGCCATTCTTAGGGTCTTCATCCCTGAGAAAAAAGGGAGCCAGAAATTATTTTTTTTCAATTGATGGAGGAATGCATGAGTTAATGAAGATAAAGATAATGAAAGAATATAGTTAGTATTTTTGTTCATTTTCACCATCAAAACGAATGAATATTTTTGTGTGGTTTTATCTCAGTAATGAATTCCATCATTTACTTTGTTAAACGTCGATCTCACTTCTTTTTTCATAGCTTTAATTTTTGTGTAAATAATTTCACAAGAAGGACGAAAAAAGCAGTTTCTATCATATACGTAAGTATATTGTGGGTTGCGTGAAATATAGGTGGGAAAATGGCTCATACATAAAGATTTATTTGCAAAATGTTCTCTGGTGCCGTATGTGGTGAAGAGGTTGGCTTGCCAAGGTTATATCTGGAAGTAAATTTGCCTACAGAGGTCCAAGCGAAAACACTAGGGTACTTTTGCAAAAACAATCTGTACCCGAAAAATTTATTAATACTATCGCTTTGCTCGTTAATCTCGAAACTACGCCTTTCTAGTAATTTACGGCAGAGAAGTCGATCAACTGATAGGCATCACACGAGTAGGGAGGCTACTCCCCCCTTGTGGGCATCCTCTGCTTGTGCAGATGAGGATAGTGTCTGGTCCTATTTTGATCTCTGCTATTCTAGTACATAGTAATTGCTATACCCATCCAGCTGCCGTGGTGTCTTCTCCTCTGTCTTCTAGTTCTCTTTTGACAAATTGATGTGGTGTGTTGTCAAAAGCCTCTTCTATATTAGAAAAGGCACATACTATAGTTTCTTAACTCTCCAGTACATCCTGGATTTCATCTGTCGCGGTCTCTGTGGATTTGTCGGTGTGCTATTATGGATGCAGGTGCGCCCGTTCCAGGACTTCTGATCTGATATAGTTATCATTTACCCCATCTACCGATTTCAGTATGAACGATGTGGGACTAGTTGGTAGTTGGGATTTAGAATGGGTTGTATCCCCTTTGCCTGCTTTAAGGATAAATGTGACATTGGTACTCCATGGTTCTGAGGTACGTCCTAGTTCTATCATCACCATGTCTACCAGAATCTCTTCCTACACGCACTGGAACAGGGCGCGGAATATTCCATCGACTCCTTCTAATTCGAACAATTGAAAGGCGTTCATTTTTATTAGGAAATGCTTGCATGGCTCTTATTTTTAGTATCAGCTTGACAAATTTGCTTTTTCTCCGGCTAAAAGAACACCAAATTAGTATGACACTCACCAAATGAATGAGTGTTAAAAACAGTATGTCGTCTATGACGTAGGGTGGAAAGACAAGCATGTGACGACTGCTGATGTCCTTTTGCCTGACTTCATAGAGATTTTTGAATCACTTGAAGTAGATATATCTAAAAGTACCAAGAAATCAGTGTGTTCACCAACAACAATAACACATAATGATTGGCGCGTCATCTTAATCGCACTATCGAAAATCAGTCAGCGTCCTGATTGCTTCTTCATTGTGGTATTTTCCTTCTACATTTTGTCACGCGGTATTGATATGAGCCTGCTGAATATTCTAATATTATGAACGGATAGCTCTTTGATTTGAGCCGTTCCATGCCGTGGTTCATTCCTTTACCTCAAAAAATATCTTAGAAGTAAGGGTATAGTGTTATTACAAATGAAAAACCAGTTAACTATTTACTCGTCGATGATATTGTGCTTCTTGATGAGTTAGTTTATGTCAGTATGCATGTAGAAGGGGAGTAATTGGATTGAGTCACTCGTATTCAGAATCATTTCTTCACTGAATTTTAATCAAAATCCAATATGTTTATTCTCAATCAACACAGAAGTTAGTCCTCTTCAACTATGAATATTGTTTTAAGATGGCAGACAGCGCTTACCTCGGAAAACTTTCTTCTGATATTATATCTACATTTTTGTTATAAAAACCTAGATCAGCAATTGATTCTGTACATGGGATTCTTTGAGGTGAAATTTTTATGTACCGCCCAAAAAAGGGCTGAAAAAATTCAAGAAGCAGACTTCTCGCTCGTATGATTGCAGTAAAATAGCTAAAAGGGTAGCAATGGACGATGATATAGAAAAGTATTGATCCTCTTTCAAAACCTGAATTAAAAATGAAATGTTTATTCGTTAAAAGAAATTTTCTTCAGTAATTTTCGAAAGCACATTTGTCACTGACTCGACTTGCACAAACGGTGAGCGGAACGTTGTTACATAGTTTCAGTCTAAAAATAATTGTTATAAAAACCTAGACCAGCAATTGATTCTGTACATGGGATTCTTTGAGGTGAAATTTTTATGTACCGCCCAAAAAAGGGCTGAAAAAATTTAAGAAGCAGACTTCTCGCTCGTATGATTGCAGTAAAATAGCTAAAAGGGTAGCAATGGACGATGATATAGAAAAGTATTGATCCTCTTTCAAAACCTGAATTAAAAATGAAATGTTTATTCGTTAAAAGAAATTTTCTTCAGTAGTTTTCGAAAGCACATTTGTCACTGACTCGACTTGCACAAACGGTGAGCGGAACGTTGTTACATAGTTTCAGTCTAAAAATAATTGTTATAAAAACCTAGACCAGCAATTGATTCTGTACATGGGATTCTTTGAGGTGAAATTTTTATGTACCGCCCAAAAAAGGGCTGAAAAAATTTAAGAAGCAGACTTCTCGCTCGTATGATTGCAGTAAAATAGCTGAAAGGGTAGCAATGGACGATGATATAGAAAAGTATTGATCCTCTTTCAAAACCTGAATTAAAAATGAAATGTTTATTCGTTAAAAGAAATTTTCTTCAGTAGTTTTCGAAAGCACATTTGTCACTGACTCGACTTGCACAAACGGTGAGCGGAACGTTGTTACATATTTTCAGTCTAAAAATAATTGTTATAAAAACCTAGACCAGCAATTGATTCTGTACATGGGATTCTTTGAGGTGAAATTTTTATGTACCGCCCAAAAATGGGCTGAAAAAATTCAAGAAGCAGACTTCTCGCTCGTATGATTGCAGTAAAATAGCTAAAAGGGTAGCAATGGACGATGATATAGAAAAGTAGTGATCCTCTTTCAAAACCTGAATTAAAAATGAAATGTTTATTCGTTAAAAGAAATTTTCTTCAGTAGTTTTCGAAAGCACATTTGTCACTGACTCGACTTGCACAAACGGTGAGCGGAACGTTGTTACATAGTTTCAATCTAAAAATAATTGTCATTGATTTATATTAGACGGAACTCAGAGTTCAAAACAACCCGTGCCTGTCCCTGTTCATGAATTCACGACATTGAAAAAGTGTCGCTTTAATCCGGATTAATGGAGGAGTTCAATTATAATTCCATCTCACCTGCCGAGCTAATTAAGTGGAGATGAAAAAAAACGACATGAAAATAACCAAGATACAAATTTATTTTTATAGATAGTTGTTCAATGGATTACATTAGAAGGTCGAATTCAGCATTCATTATTCAATATGAGCCTGAAAAAACAGAAAAACTCACATATAATGAACAAAAGAACCAAAGGAACTGAAAAAAAATAAATTCTTGAAGCTGTATACTCTCATACACTGAACTGTTGATAGTATAACATGAGTTTTGAGCTTAAATACTACTTATAATTTGAATTTTGATAAATAATAAATAATTAAGTTTTCTGAATGTATTGCAATAAGTTTTTGTTGATTCTGTTCTGCATAACAACTCACTGAGAATTTACGTGTACATGGGTTTGGTTCAGAATGTGAGTGGGCCGAAAATAGTTCCTCCACAGCGGCCCTTGTCCTACTGTGACTCCTTTATTTATGTATCTCCTAGTATATTTGAAGTTCATTTGGAGAATTTTTGATTACGTTTCGATTTTTTTTTAAGTTCTCCATTCAAACATTTGGAAATTTCTTATCTTTTATGTATTCGGTATTTTCGATGAGATTGCTCATTAACGAACTCAAATCGCTTCCAGAAACTACAAGCTACACGAGAGTGTTTTTTTAGGAGTTGTTTTAAGTTCCCCTTCTTTCCATTTCAAATTGACAACTTTTGAGTCCACAAGACACACCTTCCTCGAGAACATTTTGTCTTTCAGTGTGTCTGAATAATTAATAGTCACTTTTTGAACTGTTTATATCGTGAACACTTGTTTGTTTCATGGGCCACCAGTCTACTATGTCAGAAAGATAATGTTATTAGTTTATTTTTCCGCAAAAATTTATTTATTTGAAAAATCGCACTTTCGACGCCAATGGATCATATCGGATAAGAATCACATTGGTGGCACATTTGGTGTTCCTACGTTTGCGTCCCTAAATGAGTCATTTATTTCAAATCAATCACTAGATATTACATGGCGCCCCATAAAACGTAGTGGTGGTAATTTTGAAAAGAAATTGAAATTTGAAATACGGTCATTAATCAAATATTTTTCATTCGACTAACAAGATGGAAATCAGGTATGAGATGTTAATATTTTGTGGCCGATTCAGATAAATGCGTGCCCATTACAGAAGCAAATAAAATATTTCCTTGTTATAGAAACGTAAGTAAAGTGCGTTTAAACCGTACGTGTTTCAAAAACCCTGCATGGGCACGCATCAATAATTAAATAAATAAATGAACTTATTCAAAGGGCCATGGACTTGGAATCTGGAACCATTCCCAAAAACTTTCAATCTTATGAGATATTTTTTGGACGGGAAGCAAGACAGCACTGACAGCATTGACGTGACAACTAAATTTACATCAAGAGCAAGGGTGTCAATAAAGAGAAATTGAATAGGCCATCAAATTGTTTCTTATCGAATATGGTCCATTGTAATAGAAATGCTCTCAACTATGTTTAGCTAATATATATTCATAATTAGGAATAAAATGAAAAAGGCGCTGAGAATAAACATGAGAAATCACTGAAGCTTGCAAGCTTGTGCTGTGCGTGATGAGCATTTTATTAGAACATTAACGTTGCCATTTCACATATTTTATTTTCATGATCTTTTGCACCGACCAAATTATGGATGTACTTCTCAGATTTTTCAGCAGCTTTTCATATTTCAACAGCTCTATCCAATTTTTGACTTTCCCCCCTATATTAATACGAACAAAGTTTGAAAATATGTGCTGGAAACATAAATAAATATGTGATGAGAGGCAAAACCTCGAAATATGCATGTCCGCAGGTGATCATTCCCAGTCAAATGAAGAATAATCTACTGTTTGATTACAAGATACCTACTTGCAACTGGGTCTTTTTGAAAGAACGCTGCAAAAATATCTGTTAGATGTAATTCAATGTCCGTCGTGGTATTAGTCAGGGAAATAGTTGTTTTCTGATAGATGTTTGCCTAATTTTTCCACTAGGTGGAAACGTGTGGAGAGAAAGAGAATTTTATAAAAATTTGAATTCCACATACGATTCTGCCAATTGTGAAACTAAGAATAATTCAAATCACCAAAATTGCACAATGCTGTCATAGATCTTAAATCTTTAAGGAACGAACCAAATTTTTTCCGTCATTTTCGAGTACTTACCTATTTAATTCAACAGAAATATTGAGGTTCGATAAAACAGAAATAATGGAAACCCAATATGGAATGGAAACCTGAAATTATGATGGAATAATCTCCACAGGATTTTGAGAACATCCGATGCTCTAATAATATAACATTATTCTCTTTTCCAATTTGGTTTCCCTTTCTCGATAGTTACGACACTGGAAGGTTACCTATGAAATGACATATTTTGATTGCCAGCTTGAAATGGTTTTTTAGGCATTTCACAATGCTTCACCATTGCTTAATAATAAAAACTAACGATAGTTTGGCACAAATTAACTCATAATTTACTCTCTAGTCACGAAAAAACACTCTCATAAGCCAAAGACGAAAACAGAGATGTTTTGTTGTTGTTCTGTCATATTTCACATTTGATATTTCAAATGCAGCATTGCTGTACTGACCAGAGTATATGGACAACTAAGAATCTCCAATCAGCGAAGGAAATACTATCGTTTTTACATGCTCCCAACGAGCTGCAGTAAACGTTTAAATTGCCTTCTTACTGATATATATATATATATATATATATATATATATATATTTTCAAGAACTGAAATAGAAAGAAAATTAATGAAAGGATAATACGTAATTCTACGCTGAGATCTCAATCTGCCTACTCCCCATGTCTCGTCACTGGTTCTCTCTAAGGTCTCAATCTGCCTACTCCTTCGAGAGAACTGAGGAATTGTGGGTTGAGGAACTGTATTTATAGTGGACGTGGCTGTAATGGCCGTGTACAATGTATTGGCGCGAGGTGAACTATGGGCGGGAACTGAATTGGCGCTAGATGAGCTGTGTGCGGGAACTTGGTTGGCGCTAAGTGAGCTGTGTGCGGGAACTGGGTTGGTGGGAAATGAGTTTATGCGTGCAATGAGAGGCTTCCAGGTATTGGGAAGTCTACGTCCGTCGTCGCGAGTGTTGAGGCAATTGGGGCGCTTCTCTATCTCAAGGGCTTCTCGGATGATCCTGGTTTGCAGAGTTTTCTCGGTGGAAATTGTTTTTGTGTTTTAGAAGTCTATTTTGTGACCTGTGTCTTCTCGATGTTTATAAAGTGCGGAAGTGGAAGATGCCTGACGCACAGCAAGTTCGTGTTCGTAGACTCTGGAAGTTACTCGTCTGTTAGTCTGGCCAATATAAGTTCTCGGGCAGTCTGAACATGGTATTTCATATATACCTTGAGAATCGTTTGGTATTGTGTCCTTGGGAGATCTGAAGAATTTGGATATTTGGTTGTTGGCCGTGAATATTGTTTTTATCTCGTGTTTTCTCAATATATTACTGATTTTGTCTGTCACACCTTTGATGTATGGTAGGAAAGCTTTGTGTGGCTGAATACTCTCTAGTGGATCGTTCGTTTTTGGAGGACGGGTCAGTTGATGGCGGATAGACTTGTCGATTAGCGAATTGTTGTAACCATTTTGGAGTAAGGCTGATTTCAGTTTGTCCAGCTCTTGTGGTCTATTCTGGTTGTCAGTAAGCTGAATTGATCTGTATATCAGGGAGTTCAATACGGAGTTTGTTTGTGCTGGATGGTGATGAGAGTTTGCGTGTAGGTATCGGTTGGTGTGGGTCTGTTTCCTGTGTACTGTGTGGGTGAAAGAGTTGTTGTATTTCGTGATGAGAACGTCCAGGAAAGCTAGGGAGTTGTTCATTTCGGTCTCCATTGTGAATTTCATGTTGGGATGGATATCGTTAAGGTGATCTAAGAACGTGTTTAAGATTTCGTAACCATGAGGCCATATGACGAAAATGTCGTCAACGTATCTGAACCAGCAAGTAGGCTTGTGGTCAAATGCTTCTACAGCCCTGGTTTCGAAGTCTTCCATGAAAAGGTATATATATATATATATATATACAGTGTGTCCCGCTTTTCATGAATACACCCTAATATCTCAGATATTAATAATGCGATTTTCTTGAAATTTTGGTGGTGATTATATGTTAGGTAAATGAAGTATTTTGGCACAGTGAATATTTTCATCGGCCATAGGGGTGCGGTGTGGGGGGGTAAAAAAAAGCTGTTTTTTGGGAAAAGGATATAAGGGCTCATTTCAGATAACTTTTTATATCATAATTAGAATCAGCATCCCCAAAATCCCTCCAATCCATATTTTCGAAATCTCAAGAGCTGATTTGAGGAGAAAAAATAAATAAATTCACTTTTTTCGTCAATGCACCCGAATATCTGTTATTAGCGATTTTCTTGAGATTTTGGTGGTGATTTTATGTTAGAAAAATGAAGCATTTGGCATAGTGATCATATTCATTCACCATTGGCGTGCGAAGTTGGGTAGCGAAAAAAGGCATTTTTTGAGAAATGAATATTAATGCTTATTTAAGACAACTTTTCTTATCAGATTCGGAATCAGCATCCCCAAAAACCCTTTAATTCATATTTTCAACATCTTAAGAGCTGATTTGAACAAAAAAAAAAAAGTTTAAGTCTTTTTTTTAATAAGTTCTTTATTTGTAACAGTGGTAACAAAATTACGAATTACTTTATTTTAGATTCTTGTGTTTTCAACATAACTACCTTCTGAAACTACACTTTTCAACAATTCTTCTCAAACGTACATTCACTTTTCTTAAAGTTTGGGGAGTTATTTCCTGACACGCTTGCCTAATTGCAAAGCAAAGTTCCTCTCTATTACGCGGCCGAGTAGCACACACTTTATTCTTCAAATGCCCCCACAGAAAAAAGTCGTCACAAGGGGTAATATCTGGCGATCTAGCGGGCCATGGTTCCAAAGGAGAATTTCTACCTATCCACTTCATAGGGAAAATTGCATTTAAAAAGTTCCGAACTATCCCAGAATTGTGTGCGGGGGCCCCATCTAATTAAAAGATTAAGTTTTGTCTTTGTGCTAATGGCAATTCCATGAGAAAATCATAGAGACCATTTTGTAAAAAATTTTGAAAATTTTGTCCGGTCAGGTTATCCAGGAAATAAGGGCCAACAATCCGTTCGTTGAATATGCCACACCACACGTTAACTTTTTCACTGTATTGGTTTTTACAATGAATTACCCAATTCGGATTTTCAGCTGCCCAAAACCTACAATTTTGACTAGACACCACATCGTTTATCCTAAACGTTGCCTCGTCAGTAAACATCATGTTCTTCAGAAAACGTCAGTCGTTAAGATAGTCTTATTTTGAAAACCGCTCCAGTCCTTGCGAACAATCTGTTGATTTTGGCAACGGTATCGTGAGAAATTGGTTCTCGATCATGATGCCTTCCATTGAATATTCCAGCAACTTGACGCGTAGATCTTTCATTAATACCAAATAAGCGGATAATCTCTACTTTTTCTCCAATTGTAAGAACTACTCTTCGGTTGTGTGCCATCTTATTAACAGTTAAATAACACTGCTTGACTTATTGACATTTCGTACTGATTACGGATGTCAAACAAAAACTTTTGTTTCAAAGCACTCTTTCATTAACTTGCATGAAAACTCAAATCGGCAAGCCAACGGTAACAAAGTGTGCGTATCTTCGGAAATACCAAAATTGTAGTATAACGGCAGTTGCAAACGATACAGAATATAAGGAAACGAAGGTGTTTGAAATTTAATATAGGATTAGGTCATTTGAAATAAAAAGTTAGAAATAAACAATCTATTGAAAAAAAGTGAATTTAATTTTGTTTTCTAATCAAATCAGCTCTCGAGATTTCGAAAATATGAAATGAGGGGTTTTTGCGGTCGCTGATTCCAAATCTGATAAAAAAAAATGTCTAAAATGAGCCCCTTATATCCTTGGAGAAGAAGTGGAGATTATCCGATTATTTGGTAATAATGAAAGATCTACGCGTCAGGTTGCTGGAATATTCAATGGAAGGCATCATGATCGAGAACCAATTTCTCACGCCAAAATCAACAGATTGTTCGTAAAGACTAGAGCGGTTTTCAAGACAAGACCAGGGAGGTACAATTTATATCAAAGACACTATCCGGACGACGAACATTTCGAATTTCGAAACAACCCAATTGGTACTGTAAGGGCAGTTGTGAGGACAATGAACTCAACGAAAAACAAAGTATAGAGATGTTTGAAACGCAACAGGATTAGGGCATTTAAACCAAAATTTCCACATACCGTGTTAAATTGTTATTTTGAAAGACGGTTTGAATTTTGCTTACAAGGACTTATTGAAAAAAGAGTTGAATTTTTTATTCAAATCAGCTCTTGAGATGTTGAAAATATGAATTAAAGGGTTTTTGGGGATGCTGATTCCGAGACGAAAAAAGTGAATTTATTTTTTTTTCTCCTCAAATCAGCTCTTGAGATTTCGAAAATATGGATTGGGGGGTTTTTGGGGATGCGGATTATAATTCTGATAAAAAAAGTTATCTAAAATGAGCCCTAATATCGTTTTCCCAAAAATTAGCTTTTGTTTACCCCCCCACACCGCACGCCTATGGTCGATGAAAATGTTCACTATGCTAAAATACTTCATTTACCTAACATATAATCACCACCAAAATTTCAAGAAAATCGCATTATTAATAACTGAGATATTAGGGTGTATTCATGAAAAGCGGGACACACTGTATATATTTCATCAAAGACAGTATTTTTGGGTTTTCGTTGCCATGAACATACCCGACAGATATCAAAATCTAGCCGACGTGCTTATTGTATCCTTGGAAAAATTGCGACATGGCAATAATATCATGATTTGAGGGATAACATTATGAAAAGATGTGACCTTTTAAGTTTATCGGACTCCACTTTAAAATTGAAATGGAAGGTGGCTTAACTTACGTCTCCTGAACACGAATCCAAAGAAAATTTGAAAGGATCTCAACTACTTTCCGAGTTATCCCCTCCTGAATCTTGAAAACGGCCCATTTTCACTTGGAACATGCGAGGCCGACTTTTAAAATTTAGATATGAGCAAATATTTACTTCCCTTTAGTTTATATGTTCAATTGTGCCGAAGCCGAAAATGTGGGCAGCCGTATCTCTTTCTTCTGGCAATTTACAAAATGCTTTGATTTCCCGTTTTCACACTAACTAGTGATTGGATTACCAGAAAATTGGATAGCTAGGATAGTTAGGTTAGGTTGTGTCACCTTCTTTCACGTTGAGAAATTTGGTCTTAAGGCGACAACGTAGACAGCCAGAAAAAAGAGACATGCCTCTGGCGAAAATTCACGAAATGCGAGCGTAGCGAGCATTTGTGAACAGTAATACCTTCAAAGTTCCTGAAGCCGGTCCTCACCATTTTCACATTTTCATTCATTGTCAACATATTTTCGAAAGTAAAGTTCATTGCATTCAAAGTTAACAACTTTATTCAATTCAAAAATCATTTTCGAAAGATACACGTTACAATTTGCTTCCCATCAATTTCTGTTTTCATTTTTGAAATTATTATTAATCGTAACAATGGCGAATATTGAACAATTGAACATATAAATTAAGGGGAAGTCATTATTTGCGCATATCTAAATTCGAATAGTCGGGCGCGCATATTCCAAGTGACCAACCTACCGTGACAATGCAAATAACCAAGAATGTTTTGTTTGTGATAATAGAACGTCAATTTTTTTAGTGAAACGACTATTTTTGGTGTTGTGATTGTACAATTAGGTAGATAAGCTTTTTAAAAAAGGTGTTGTTGAAAAGAAAAGGCATTTTGTGTGACTTTTTATTGAAATATTTGGGTTTGAAAATCATCCATTCTCCAGATACAGTAGGTAGGCGTAATTCGAAAAGTAGTTGAGAAGCCATAGATTTTCCCTCGGATTCGGGTTCAGGAGACAAAACTATGTGGGTTAAGACACTTTTTCTAATTTTGAGGTGGAGCCAGATAAATTTAATTTAACCCTTGAGAATTGCAACCAGAAACTATCATATACAATTGATAAGCTACTCTGAATTTCTTCCAGTTCAGCACTAAACCCCATTCTAGTGACATTTCTTCTGGTTGTTTCAGTACACCATTTTCTTACAGTACTCGAGAGTAGGTTACAAGGTTCTTTTCCTCTCAGTATGCAGAATTGTAATAAAATAATCGGAATATTGGTCCAATCGACCAAATCAAAATATAACAGATAGACGCAATCGATAATCAACTATTTAACTGGACTACTCTGATGTACAGTAGTTTTGTCAAACACTTCATCATCCATCACATGTATGTGGTATATTTTATACTGGTCGACTGGACCGATATTCTCGTAATTTTATTACAGTTCTCTGTATTTTACTGAAGAATACTCCGTATTACTTTATCACCATTGAATGTGATATTTACCGAGCAGTTAAATTATCTGGAAGAGGTGATAATACCAATAATTAGTGATAAAATGTCGGTTGGCTTAGAGTTGATTAAACTATGCAAAGACACAAACAATTTTTCTTTCTAACCTCCCATGAATCTGGTTATCATCAATGAGCTTCTATAAAAAGTAACTACGCCGTGAATTTCATGATTCATTCCTCTAATATTGAAAGGAATAATGAGCTGAAATGAATCTGGTTCGCTTTCATCAAGTTTATTTTAATTTTTTGCTACGCAATATGAACGAAAACTGATTTTCATTCAAGCGTAATATCCCGGTAAAATTATTTTATTTACTCATAAAACTTTAATGATTGTTACGAGGAGTGAAATTCGTTACTGGTATCAAATTATGGCCGCATAAAAACAAACACGATCAAAGACAGTTTCATGTGTATTGAAAAATGAGTTATGGTCCAGAAATAACTCTGGTTTAAGCTCAAAATACTGATATATACGGAGAATATTTTGTATTACAACATGAATTCTGGGTCACTACCACGTCAGCTCAAGAAAAGAAGCAATATATTTGTCAATATTTTTTAAAAAAGTACATACCAAAATTATGCTCAAATGTTGTATGTCTGCTATCACTTTCCATCAACACATTATTATCAAAATATTATTTGATCTAACACCAACTAATCAAGGAACCTGATGGAAATGTGCCAATCATTATCAAGGAATTTGGAACCAGAATCATACCAATTTATGGCTTCTATGATTTGGAGATATTACGATCCATTTGGAAATAGCAAGTCTACAACTAACTACGCAAAAAGACCATCTTTGCCATCTGAAATTTCAAAGCTGACTCAAGCTCATGAAATATCTGGAATGCTCAGGAATTGTGACCAAATGACAATATGGTCTCCATTAAACCCTTAAATAAACCTGCATAATGCCTTTGTATACTTGGCTATCCCATTGGTTCCAAATACACGAGAAACCTTCTAGTCCAATATCCACAGACAAACTCGTGCCAAAACTAAAGGAAGAATTGTAACACTGTGAAACTTGGCTTCGATAGAATAAATGAAATTACTAAATAGTCTTGTAATACTTTTAGGAGGTTAGGTTAAGTTAGGTTCGGTGAGGTAAATGTTTCATATTTGAAGCACATTCGTCTTTTTGAGCTCTGGAAACAGTGTTAATCGTCCTAAAATTGCGATGAGGAATAGCTGCCATTGTAGACAAAAGGTGAGAATTTTTTTGAGGTTATGGATAGGCCTCATATCTCATTCATGAATATTATGAAAATAATGAGGATGGCCAGTCTCGGTCGATATTTTGCAAAACCGCTATTTAATATACATGTGATATTCTCTTCATAACTGCTTTCGAAACTTCATCCAAAGTAGTTGCCACTTTTTTATAGTTTCGGTTGGTGCTTCAGAAACTGTCCTGAGCGATCGATTTCATTCTTGTACACAATTTTGGACACAGATCAAACAACAATGCGAGGAATCGAAGCATTCTGAACTGTTCCTGACTTTGGACTTCATTGGAGAGTATGAACCAATTCGAGGATGAGGGCTATCGAATTTTTCATTATATTTAATAAATCAAAAACTTCCTGGCTATCCAACACCGGTTTTTCAATTTCCACACAGAAAACTAAATGTATCTTGTTCTCGGCCAAAAACGAAGACAGACCACCAAAACTCAAACTTGGCACCGAAGATCCTCAATTTGTGGAATGTATAGAATTCTTGATTTTTGACCGCAAACTAAACTGGAAGGAGCACATTAATAGACTTGTTAGATCCTCACAAAATGGACTGAATTTAATGAAAACTCTTGCAAACAAAAGTTGGGGAGCCGACACCAAAATACTGCTCAGCCTCTACAGATCTCTGATAAGATCAAAAATAGACTACGGATCCTTTGCTTACAGTTCAGCAAGTAAATCAGTCCTCAAATCTCTAGACTCGGTACAAAACTCCGCTATCAGAATAGCACTGTGAGCTTTCTGCACCAGCCCAATAGAAAGCCTATCTGCGAGGCAGGAGAATCCAGTCTTCACTATCGTCGCCAATTCCTGAGCCTCGCATATGCTGCCAAAATCGCGTCAATTTCAGAACACCCAACATTCCCTAATACTTTCTCCACAAGATTCTCAACACTTTACCAAAAGCGAAAAAGATCCTTACCCGCCTTCTATGGGAGAATAAATCCATACAGAGCTGAACTACAAATCGAATTTCCACGTTTCTTCTCAGCAACCATCCGAACTCCTCCCCCTTGGGCTATAAACTCCCCAGAATTCAATACTACTTTATCACATTTCAGAAAGGGTGACACCAATCCTAATGCAATCAAAGCTCATTTTATGAACATCTTGAATAATTTTTTGGAAGCTACACACATCTACACAGACGCATCAAGGACGAACGTTGGCACTGGAGCAGCCTTCATATGCAATAATACCATCAAAATGTTCAGACTGAGTGAATACTCCAGTAGCTACACTGGTGAATTTTATGCAATCTACCAAGCTCTCCTACACGCAGGGCAAGAAAGTAACTAGGATTCGCTGATTATATCGGACTCGCTTAGTGCCATCTGTGCCATCCAAAAAATTTACTCCAGCCACCCCATTGTCAGTGCAATTAAAGGACAACTATCCAGATTGGCAGAAATGGAAAAACGCATCACCTTCATTTGGGTACCATCGCATATTGGAATAACCGGTAACGAAGCCGCAGACCAAGCAGCAGCCAGGGCAATATCAGATGTAGAAGCTAGAGAGGTTACCCGAACGGTAGTATCAGATTTCAAATCTCACATCCAATGTGTGATTACCAGAACCTGGGAACAGAAGTGGAGCGAAACAAACTCAAAACTTGCAGAAGTGGAACAATCTGTAAAACCTTGGACACACCACGCCATTGATAGAAGATCTCAGGTAATTCTATCAAGGCTTAGAATCGGCCATACCAGAATAACTCACAGTCATCTTCTTGGTCGTGAGGACCGTCCTATTTGTGACAACTGCGGATTAACTATCACTGTTAAACACATTCTCACTGAGTGCGCGAAGTTCAACGAAGTTAGACAACTGTGTAATCTTCCTGCTACTATGAAAGACATTTTGAGAATCAATCCCACATCAATCAAGAATGTTCTAAGATACCTGAAGGACACTAATCTTCACAATGAAATATAATATAATGTAAGTACTCAATATTGAACTCAAGATACTTTGAAAAATGTGTATATTTAGCGTAGCGCGCTAATAACCTTTCATGGTTGATGCGCAATATTAAATAAATAAAAAAAAAACTTACTCGAGTGAACAACTATACCAGGGATCTGACATGTTAGACATTAGGTAAATTTACTGTCAACCTCTATTGATTCACCAGTTTAAAAATAAAAACGTTATTCAATATGGAGAATATAGCTATGACACAAGAAATAAAAACAAAGTAACAAAAAAGAAATCCATTAAAAAGTCAATAGGTTCTAGAAATCATTGTTATACCGCACTGAAAGTTTATGACCTTCTTCCATATGAAATAAAAAAAATTCGAATATTCCACAAATTTAAAATACAAGTCATTAAATGGCTACGCGCGACTCCCCGTAGTACTATTCATCAAACAATTGACACATGACCGGACGTTATAAAATAAGACAATCAAATTAATATGAATCCCGAAAAAATCATCCTTGGAACCAAACCTTGTGTGTTCATCATCCAGTGTTGGAATATGTAAAACATATCCATGTTTTCAGGAAATTAATAATAACCTACCTATATACAGTATTCATGTAGATACTACTTATTTGTAACACATCATTAGGAACATTATTATACATTATATTCAATGAAAAATATTTTCTGCAGACCTAGCATTACTCACTCACTTTCTGATACTTACATCGTCAACTGATCAATCTCTTTACTTCATATATCAAGAACTGGGTTCTTTCAGGAGTAGGATTTAAGCAATAGACTACTTTCGGTTCTCAGATAGTTTAACCGCGAACTAGACATTCATAATATGTTAGGTACCTATTCATTACTGTATATTTGTGAATAAACTATTATTTATTATTTATATTATTATACTTGAACTTCTTAGAGCTTGAAGCCCTGAGTGTATATACCTGTCAAAATTTTTCATTTACTTTGATATCCGCCAGTCCATCAAGATTTCTGTATGAGACCCCCTTTCTCTGCTCACAGAAATCAATGTTTCCAACCCTGCTGGAGTGAAAAGACACCAATCCTTGTAGAATATATCTAATAAAACAAATTCCTCCCTTTTGTGACATTCTACAAATGAACGCATTTTTTTTAAATTCAACTTTTTAAATCTACCCTTATGTTCCCTCTTATCCGACTGACATTTATTTTTATATAACATCCTGTCAAACAACTCAAAAAAGTTGTATATTATTATTATTTATTAAAATATATTGAAAACGTCTCTCGATTCTGTAAAATTTCAAAATACTGAAACAGATTTGTTGGCACACCGCTATACTTGCATTCACTTCAGAAAAGATCGGTGCATGATAATATGTACGATTCCATTATTTTTTCACTTCAAATACCCCTGGGGAGAGAATATTCTTATGACTTAGTTATCAACTCAAATAATTCCTCCAGGAAAAACTTCCACATAACAAATTCAAATGGAATATCACTTTTTTGGGAGAGAGAATGTATATGCACTTGACAACACTTTTGTTCTTTGCCAGAATGATTCAATACCCTGACACAATTCCACCCTATTTTTTGTAAAATATAAACACTAATAGTTTCATACAGGAACCACAGCATTCAATACAACTCTCTGAGAATTCTTGATGACTTGTCTGCTATAAAATAAATATCTACTCATTTTCAGACGGACAATCGCAGCTGGATCTATTATAATCTTAATTAGTGTCTTTTAATATAAAATTTCTCAAAATAAACTCAAATTTTCACAACAAGAACAAAAAACTTTGACAGTAGGGTTTGACATGTCTATAATAAGCCGGAAACCGGACTCGAGATACTACGCTCGCAGCTCATGATCTGACGTATGTTTGAATTTTAACGAGTGCGAGATCAATGTTATATCAAAGTATAATGCTGTTCTTTTAGCATTATACTGTGGTTATATCCCTCATCAATGCGCGATGTTTGTGTCGCTCTATGTCACTTCAAACGCATGAAAATGATTTCGCATGAACTCAAACTGTTCCAAAAGTGTGGCCATTGTTGGCTTGGATGTTATGGTTAGATGATCCTGGACTATGTTGTATATATATAGAATGAACAGATAAATTCATCTTCTTTCGTTTCAGTCAAGGGTTTCTGAAAATCCCGCGGTTCAACAAAATTAGTCATCGTTTGAAAAGATTGAGTTTTTGGAAGGCGTCTTAACTTTTTGAAATTATAATTCAATTTGGAATCGTTTTTGTATGATCAACAACAGTAAAGCAAAGTGCAAACCTCCAGCTTGAAATTGCATACTTTATTTTTCATGTAGGATGTGTATAACCGATTATTTTCAACATTTACTGAATAAAATGTCGGAATTATGAGGGAGTTGAAAATGAGGCAGGAGCAAAACCCAGTTTTTTTTTGCCGTGTGTAAGTGAGACCTGTTTTACCACTCTTAAATTATTGCACAGTGTCTTAAGAGGGTAATGATTCCTGCTTTAGTGCAATTATTCCGGATTAACTAAAATATCTATGATTTTTGCATCCTCCATGAATAACGCAGTAGGATTATGTGACGTGGTAAAAAAAACATTCAGGTACTCAGATACCCACATTATATTTGCATAAAAAATAGTCTTCACGACCAAAATGCACTTCTATTTTTCATTCTTTGATCATTTTCAGCAAAGTTATGACATATTTAACGTTTAGCGCCGCCGGAACTTGCAGCGGCGGGTAAACACGAAACTGAAATTTGATGTCGGCGTACAATCACGTTTTCTGATAAAACGGGCTCAATTTTTGTAGGGAATTAAAGCATCTTTAATCCAAACTGAATAATTTTCTTATAAACTTCATTATTTCTAAGGTGACAACAAAAAAATATACATTTTTTTTTCAAATCAACTTTTTTGGGTTCCACCCCCGGTGAACAATTTTTTTTTCGTTTGTCATGCCAAATTTGGTAGTATTACAATGGATCCTCGTCTCAAAAACTGAATGGATTTGACTATTCAAACTACTCCCTCAGATAAGGTGTCAAGGTAGAGGTGGTGGGACCAGAAACGAATATTTGCCAACAGATGAAAACTGAAAATAACAAGGACATTTTGAGTGGACTGAATTGGACACAGCATCACACGTATTTTTTTTTATCCAGCAGCTCTGTGTAGAGTGTTTAGTTCTTTCCTCTCGGACTATATTTTCAAATACACAATGCTTTACCGGAATCATGGTTTGGCATTTGCAATTTCTACATTTTTTTGTCTAAATTTTAAATTGAATCTGGTATTGTTCGTAAAATGAGACAAAAAAAGGTCATTACTGAGTATATTGTTTGCAAAATTAATTGGAAAAATGGATGAACTTTCAATACATGTGATATTTCATTATGTGAAATGATTAAATATTTCACATAAATGGTAAAAGGCCATAATTTCATAAAAACAGATAAATATTATTATTAATAATCCAGCCTTTCACATATTTCCTATACTATAGAAGATATGTTATGTGATGTCCGGAAGTAATTTGTGTTGTAAACTTGACACGGTTCAGAAATTAAAATTTTGTGACATACAACTTCTCAATTATTATTATACTTCATATCCACGTCCTCGTAGACCAAAATGTAGTTACGCTTCTGGTGGAACACGAATCACTATTTTAAAAGTGCAAAAAATTTAAAACTATTCCTTGCTCGACCCCATTATGATTATTCACGTCAAATATTTGAATTCTTGTGGGTTGTGTGCTTTTAATGAATATATCATAATGCCCAAACGATCTCGTGATCTGAACAGATGGGAAGAACAAATCAAAGATGAGGAAATCCGTTTAAAGTTCTTCAAGTAAGTCATTTTACTAATAAGATGCGTGGAAAGATTTTCTTACATTGGTATTTATGGTAGTAGGAAATTTCAAAGGTTTCTGACATAAATTTGTTAAAGGACATGTAACAAAACAAATGCATTGACATGTATATACATGGGTTTTGTTCACTTGGAATAGGGCTGGTCGTTTCAATAATATAAATTACAAAACAGATCAGTCATAGATACATAGTTCAGTTCACGCTGGACATACTATATTTCATAATTGAAAATTTGATGATTTTTTTTCATTTTGGTGCCAATTTAAGTAGTTGATCTAGGCGGAATTCTAATCATTTTTCTGTTGTACCAGTTTTATTATAGTCTAACAATTCTTCTGAATTATATCACTTATGTATGTGATGATAAAAAAATCAGGTGGATTAAACAGCTACATTTTGGTTATAAAGTATAATTACAGATTTAACGAAAATTTAAAGAGTTCTACTCCATCAATTACGAAAGATATATTTTTTTTTGACGAGAGACCGAAATAACTAATTTTAGATGTCCAATAATATCTGATATGTGCTAAAAAATCTCCATACCGATGCTCAGCTAACCAGGCACTCATATCTTTCTGTACATAGGGTGGAATACCTTTTATTCCAGCCGCACTTTTCAGTTTTTTTACTACTTCTTAGTGTTTGAACTGTGTGACTGATTGCATGTTGAGAGTATCATTTGTTAAATTAATATCACCTACACCACAGTCAGAATATGAATGATACGATATTGGGAAGCGAAAATATTGCAAATGCTTCATTGTCTCCAAGTTTTTTCCTTCATATGCATAGTTGCTAATACAATACTATTATTAGAACTATCACAGATCTTAACATCTTAAATCATTCTTTTATCTAGTCTTCAATTTTTTTCGTAAACTGAATCTTATATTCTTTATAATTTTTATACCCATTGTATTTTTAATCCCAGTGTTTTGCGCCTTCTATTATAACTGCTGAACTGTTCAAATTATTCTTTTTCTTTCAGTAAGTCTTTCATTTCTATAGTCAGCCAAATGTTATATTTGTAATTTTTATACCCATTGTACTTCTAAACTTATCAGTATTTTGATCCTTTTTCTTATGATAAACCAATACAAATCTCGTCATCTTAAATCTTTCAGTCAATTGGTCTTAATTACTTTTGGATAGTAAATCTTATAATCAATGTAATTTTTATACCCATTGTACTTTGGTCACATTCATCAAACATGTCATTCCATTTACGATGAAATTTCTCTGCTATATTAATGATACTTTTTCCTTACAAACACCGAAAAATCTACAGCACCACCCCGGCTGGTCGGTGCGTACTACAAGCATGCCATTTAACATTCTCTTCTACTATCACACCATACTTCCACCATTCCTCTTAGTGGTATTTCTACCAACTACACCAAGCAATAGCAAAATAAGGGAAATGGCGAATAACGGTGACGTTATTTTTAACGGAAGTGATACAGCGTTGGGCTGATTATTCACAAATTCTACGATGGCCATAAACACCAGCATTTGGGGCCATCAACTTCTGTGGGCGAAATTGATACAATTGTTGTTCATGTGCTACCCGATATACTGCTAAAAAATTGTTAAATATGTTGTTTTCGTCAACTGACTGCACCTTTACGCGTAACCCATAGCTTGTGCGAGCTGATGAGGAGGACCTACCTTTTAAAATGTGTGGAAATATGTAAATTGTATCTGCCGACTATAATGAAGAAATACCACGTTCCTTTTTCATTCAAAACTTTGTATATTTCATGCGTTGTCCAATGGTATACTTGCTTGCCTACAACAAACAAGTCTGAATTGCTCGACTTTAGTTAACAAGTATCAGCAGAAAATGTTTCAGGAAAGCATGGTCACATTCCAGCTTATTTACCACACTTATTTAATGATAATTGAAATCCTTAAACCGATAAAATATTATTCGACCTCAAAGTAGTTCATCAAAAGTTTCAGTTCGTAGGACGCGTGTGTTCAAGAAAAAAAAGCAAGCTTACATTTTGTCAGATACAACATCTTGTCAAAACTGTTCAGTTTGAAATAATGTGAGGAATGGAGATAAGGAGTTTGGAGGTTAAATTTCAAACTCACCCTTGCCATGTTGTTGATTCATTCACTATTCAAAAACATTCAGGGGGATGAAAATACTCCGATAAATTATAATAAAATAGAATTCTGTGATTGAAGTATACGAGAAATGATATCTTATCATATTAGTTTTTACCCGATTCTTCCTCAGAACATAATTTCAGTTTTTCGCTAATATCTCGGAATCCTCTACAGTTAGAACATAGAATGTCATTACTATTAGATCAAGTATTGATGAACCTAACTGATGCGAAACACTCATTTGTCAATTCACTTGTCTAGAGAAAGTATGAAAGAAAATATGGTAATTTACCACTGTAACTACGCCACTGTTTCACGAAAATTAAACCTATAACATCAAATTATCGCATTGATAAATCTAGATTAGGGTACCAAATTCCAATTCATTTCCTACAGGAGTTTGAAAAAAAAATATATATATTTTTTTTTCGGCTTTTGACACCCTGTATCTCAGAGGCGATGCATTTTAGGACTTACATTGATGAAAACTTTTCACATAGAAATAATGCAAGGAAGCTGTGTATGAAGTTTGTCGGTCTTATTTCGACTCACCCTGTTTATAAAATAATAAATATTCCATCAGTACTATATAGACTGGCACAAAAATCCCGTGAGTTGTTTGAATTTGAGACCCCAATAATTGTCTTCGAAAGACAGTCTTGGACTCTTAATCACGAAGATATGAATGCCTGCAAATCAAACATATCGATTGAAATTCAAATCGGTAGGAACGAGGGTTTATAAGAGTTAAAATAAGGAATCCCAGTCGTTCAAATCTCGAATCTTAAATGATAAATGCGAGATATTAATCTTAGAGATTTATCTACGCACCGAATCTAATTTGAATTTAATGAATACAGAAAGTTTTAATGCTTAAGAAGGAGAAAATATAGACGGCCGAGATTGAGAATTCCCCTTTATCGTTCTTTAACCCTTTTAGAGAATATTAGTGGAATCTGGAGTGATTGGTATGGCGTACGAAGTCTTACAGGATGCCAGGCGTTAGTCATTGTGACTAATATTGAATTGAAATTCCCATGAAATCCGTGTAACAGTATCCTGTGTATTGAAAAAATATGTTCAAAAAAGCTCCCGTTCGCCTCTAGACACTTCGAAATTCGTTTTTCACATTTTTGTTTCTCGCACTTCTGAGCTGAGCATTAGTTATCGCTTTGGAAGCATTCCTAAATCTCTATTGGCAGTCATTCTTTGTTATTTGTAGATCAACGTAAGCAATTTTTTTTAGTTCCTTCCGGTGAAAAAATCCATTGGTGTCATGTCGGAACAATGTGGTGGCCAACGTTATAGGCCAGTACCGGCAATCCATTGATTACCAAAAGTCTTTTCCAGAAAATCATTCACCAAATGAGATATGTGGATGGTCACCATTAAGCTGACACCACATGATTTTGGCCAACGAAAGTTAATCTGCATAAAGTATAATCAACTTTTTAAGAATCTCTACATGATCTTGCTCTGAATTGAGTATTTGATAGAGCCCGAATACCAAACATTACATTTAAACGGACTCATAACAATTATTATTCTCTTCGTCAAAATCAACAGTGACCAATGCATCATTTCTCATGGTACCATGAACATTGAATTGCAAACCCCCTTGGAAGTTCCTTTCACGAAATACATGTTGATTTTCATCATTCCAATTATGAATGTTGTGTCGATTGAATTTTCGTGAACTTGTTTTGGACATCAAAAATTATGTTTTGAAGAAAGCAAGTGTCTCTTGAGCTCTCATCAAGACAAACTTCAAAAATTTATGTCTCAAAGCTGGACAGAATCCGGCGTCTCTCGATCTGAGACATAAGTATTGAAAATTGTTGAAGATCACCATGTATAAACCTAATTTTTTATCAAGTGATCGCGGTGTTCTATGAGTAACGATGATTGTTATGTATTAACTGCTTGAGCCAACCGTATAAACAAATTTGTTAAATTTTTATTGTTTGCATTCCTGAATTACGAAAATAATTCAAAGGGTTATGTCGTCTGCATATGAAACGCATCTATTGCGATCAATAAAGTGAATATACGGAATGTTATGGGCCCAGTTCAACTGGATGGACTGGAAATTCTAGATCAACATTTCATTGCAAAGTCATGGAGTGATGCAAGCAGAAGATAAACTTCTTACCTACCCAAAGGAGTAAACCAGAGGATGCAACGGAAGCACAAAAGGCAGAATACGCAAAAAGTTGCGCACTGATGAAAAAATGGAATATACACACCGAACGGGCCGCGTATATACAATTGTGATAACGTGGACTGCACTGATGAAGGACAACTTTCCGAAACCGGTTTGTAGTTGGTTCTCTGTTTGAATCAGGTGAAGTCCTGCTGTTTGTTCAGAGAGCTCTTGAAAATTGTTCCTACAAAGTGAGGATCTTTGCACATGTGTCTGACAGATATAATTCAATATCTGTCGCGGTATTAGCCAGATAAGTAGTTGTTTTCTGTCAGACATATGCCATACATACTATACAAATTTATCGTTACTTCCTTAAGGATTGTTATCGATTGTTTTACAGTCACTTGGACATTATTTGCTCCTTGAAACATGTATCTTACACCGAACTTTATAGTATCTAGTCTGAGTAATCAAGTTCTGCAATTGATCAACATGAATAGTACAGCACAAAACATGTGGATGAGCTTCACAGTATGAACAAAGAACTGAGCTGGATCAAGATCTTCCATTTATTCAGTTCTTTGGTATTAATGTTAAAGATTCCAGTAGCATTGCCAAACATATTTCCAAGCATGAAAAATTGTTGGTTGAGCTGCAAGACGAAACTTGGAGGAAAGAAAAAGTAAAACTACCAGAATCTCTCTTCATCAATAGAATTTTCAACACTTTGCCTGACGAATACTTCGAGTTCACAAATGCTTGGAAGTCAGTGCCAAAAAAATTGCGGAAATCAACATTGCTACGACAAAGAATATGCATCGTAGAGCTGAGACTTTCTTGAATGAAATGGAGAACAGGATGAATCTTTGAAGAAGGCTCATTTTCAAAATCTAGATCGAAATACCAATAAGCAAAAGCAGTAGGCTTGCGTATATTCACCTATCATAGTTGTGAATAGAAAGGACATCTGAAACGAGATTATCCAAAGAGAAAATCCAAAGAAATCTCTCCGGTTTTCAATGAACACTGTGGCCACTTGAATTAAGTTAATACAAAGTTACCTTCAACACTATCTCTTAAACCTAATTTGCAGACACCTAGGAGGATTCGCAGCATGAACTATCAAATTCTCTATGAAGGTTTAGTCAGGATGTACGTAACACCTGAATTTATCCACTGACATGGAAGACATCAAAAATTCCATCGGCGATGTTCTCTCTTATGAAATAATAAGGCACATCCATATACTTTGACCTCTTGTAGAACTCAGGGATTCTTATAAGCTTCACAGCACTTGCGTTGTCCATTTGAAGAATGGAACTGGCAATTTTTGAATTAGAATTCCGTTGAATAGCCGTCTTAGCGTATCAGCCAAACAATTCCTTTAGCAGCTACGCTATCGGAAATTTATTCAGGTTCAGTTGTGGATAATAAAAGTGATTGTTGCTTCTGAATGATTCAAGAAATGGCCCCATTTGCAAATTAACTCACAATTCTACTGGTAAATCTCCTGGAGAAACATTCTCCAGCATAATCGGCATCAATGGATTCTTTTAGAGATATATCGGATTTTTCGTAATATATTCCGTATACTGACCTGAAACTTCCTCAGAATTCCTTTTATCCACAGTAGTCATGACTGCAACGGCTTCAGACCTTCCAAACTTTTTCATTTCACGTCTGGTATATAGAGCCTGATGAATACATATATTCTTAATTGTATTCGACTACGAAATAATTTGAAATTCGGCCTCCTGAATTCTCTCATCGTTGTTTCATCTCCTCCAGCAATTATACCATCGTCAACGAAAAAGACTACCAATAATTTCTTTGGATGCTTCATTGTAAAGACGTACGGATCAGCTCTGCTTTGGTGTAAAGCTCTTTCGAACATAAAATCTAAGAGATACTGATTCCAACATCTTGGAGTTTGTTTCAATCCATGAAAGCTTCTGATCAATCTAGACACTTTCTACTGCACATTACTGCACTCATGTACTGTTTACTGCCAACAAGAATATGTTTTGTGTTGAGAAAAATGGTTCTAGAAAAAATGTTATTTTTTAATGTAGGTGTTATTTTTAACATACATTACTTCAACATTGGGCTGCCATAAGCCAGCTACATGCAACTACTTGACTCGTAGCTTATGATGATGGTACTAATTTTCTTTTTGTGACTGATAACATCGATGATGCTACGACCCAAGCAGATCCCGTGCATTATTATGTATGTGAATGGGTTGAAAAAAAAATTGCCTTTGTCTCAATGATGAAAAATCAACATTAACTGTTTGTAGAACGGGTCATTTTCAGGTTGAAACTCCTGAGATATCCTGTTCCGATACTACAAAACTTCTGGGTCTCACCCTTCACTGTTATTTGAAATGGGTGACACATATAAACAACTTTTCTTCGAAAGTTGCCGAAACTTGCCGAAACTTGCTATGCACTATGTTTATCATCTGAACAATGTAGCAACAATATTGTTGGACATTTATATTATTGCTGTTTCCCTACAAAAACAGATTTACAAACATTTTATAATGTTGAGAACATCACATAGAAATTTCTTATATACAGGGCGAGTGAAAAGAAACTATCCAAGTTTCTTAGAAATATGCATTGTTTTCAATTAATAACCAGTATTTTGAAAAAGAATCGGGTTAATTTTTATGAATACTTGATGTACAGTTTGAGGAGTCCAAGATATTGGACATTTATATTATTGCTGTTTCCCTACAAAAACAGACTGCTTTCATCCAAACATTCCCTTAGTCTATATCAAATGGGTCTATTTTATAACGGTTGTGAACTATTCAATACTCTACCTGAAACTATACAGGACTAGAGAAATATTCAAATGTTCAAGAGATAGGTTAAACTTTTACTATTAAAGAAGACATACTTTTCCTTGAAAGAATTCCACATTGATTTCCTACTGTTATATGAATGTGGCAATTCTAATTTATTTTAAATTTTCTGTTTTCATCTATACCTTGTCTTTCCCTGTTCGTTCTTATGTCCCCTTATTATTTAGTTGATGAATATTTGTCGTATTTCATTTATTCATCTTTCGTGATTGAAAATAAATGAGGAATTGTCGACAACTCTCTCTCTTTGATGCGGTCATCTGAGGTACCGTTCCGCTGATAGTGGTTCCCAGATCGTCAGCGAAGTTTAAAAAATAAATTAAAGTTTTCACATTTTTTTACTGAATTTTAAGTTTCTGTTATTTGTTATAATAATATAAAGGTATTATCCACCCGTCATTCACGGAAGTTCACCGTATGTATTTCTATTTGAGTGGTTTATTTAAGTACATTCGCTGAAGAAAAACAGATCAAACAAACTTAGTATTCTGACCATATTTGATTTCGGAATGAACTAGAGATAACGTCGGATAATTTATTCGTAATATAAACCAAAACACTGAGCAAATCCAAAAACGTAAGTATTTTCCAGAGAATAGGCAGCATATCCATCTTTTTCGGCGTCCCAAAGGAATCTACAAGTAGCCAGGACGTCTTGCGAATGTTTTTCTCCTATAGTCACAAGACATATTATCTTGTATCTGTCGAAATTCAACTTTTTAACCTTGGACCTGATTGCTGTCGAAGCCCATTTTGCCTGTTTGGAACATTTTTCTACATCGTAAGTGAGGTTCTCCAGAGTTTCTTCTATGACTTTTTTCAAAATCTTATCCACTTGTCCGGGATTGAAGGGGTTATCCGCTTCCATTTTGTAAGAGTTCGCATACCGAACCATCTTTCTCTCGCTGACTTGTCCCGACTCGCCAAGATGTCTAATATCTATAATACTACCGAGCGCACCTTTCGCCAGACCACCAAATTTGTCTCCACTTTTTTCGTATTTTATCGTCTCACTGGGTACCGCTATTGGTGGTGCAGACCGTTCGGCAGTCATCAGTTTTTGCGTTTCCATCTCCATCGACATCTTCGAACTCGTTTTTATGTCTGGAAAATTGATAGTAATAATTTAACAAGTGCATTGAAAATAACCAATAATATTTGGATGATTCCAAACACTACTAAGGTATTATTTGGAGGGATAGATAACATGATATCGATGTAATTTGCATGCCGAATTGAAAAATACTTCGTCCCACGAATTATTTTCGAAACATGTAATGTTATTTGGGAAACAATAAGTTGCATGGGAATGAACGTTCATGTGGCGATTTTCTAGCGATTTGCGAGTAGCACAAAAATTGCGAATATTTGCGAGGGTATGAACTATCCTTTAGGTTAAAGCGTTAGCTGTCATTAACTCTACGTTTGAAGATATATGAACAGTGACGGTACTTAGGAAAAGGGAATGGGGAATTCTCCACCTGACGACATTCAAGTATTTTGTATTAAACATCTATAAAACATTGCATTTAAAATAAACAATTTCAACATTTTTGTTTAAAAAAATTATTCAAGTACTTTTAAAAATTCAAAATAAAATTGAGCATTGAAAATTCAAAGGGATTTGTTTCTATTTCACCATCCGGCAACGTCGGCAACAAATTTCACAGATAAGAAAGGACAACAAATCTGTTACGTTAATAAGTTAAACAGAGATGATAATGTTCCGAGCACCGACCTATAATAAAGTATAGGTCGGTGGTTCCCAGCCAATCTGTGACATTTTGTGTACTGTGTGCCTAACCCCTAACAAAGACAGATATATTGACTATGGTACTTCTTCTTCTAGCATACTACCATCTCCTACGTTTTGTAGGCGCTGTTGCCAACATGTTAATCAGAAACAAAACCATTTAAAATTCAATACCCAACATTTGAAAAATTAATTTCTATACTTTTCGCAGTGAAATTGAAAAACTCATGAACGAAAATCAACTTTTTTTGTTCAAACTTGCATTTGCTCCAATAAATCAAATTGAGGAGAATTCCCCATTGCAGACGAAAATAATTGGAAAATGCCAGAGTAAGCGTCAATATTAACGGCTGTACGGTAACGCGGTCTTATCGTTTCAATGTGTGATCTCAAGTAGAAACATATATAGGTTGTATCAAAATACAAGGTTGGGGAAAGAAATGGCTGTACGATAACGGGATCCTAGCATTTCAACGTCGATCCCAATACACAGTGTTTCAAAATACATCATTTAAGAAAAAAACGTGACGATTTAACGAGGGTTTAGCGTTTCAGCGTATGATTCCAGTGAAAGAAAAATATACGGTGCAACCCAATGAAAAATTATACATGGTGTCTCATTGACATTTGTTAGAAGAAAAAGATATATCCAACAGCGTCATTGAGAAGGTATATGTCACCACCATCTATCGTAGGGGGAGATGATTAATATATATGTTCCGGATCTTTGCAAATCATCAAAAAATAAGAACTTCCGGTTTGTGAAATTTGAGATAGAAGAAAACCGATGGCGAATTCGGATTCCGTTTCCATTTCCGTTGTCTCGATCGCAGTTAACTGATATCATTATTTTTTTTGCAAGGTGGTTCAAAAATAGGGGTTTGCCCCGTTTTTTAGTTTGTATCGGGGAGGAATGTCATAGATTTACAAACATTTTATAATGTTGAGAACATCACATAGAAATTTCTTATATACAGGGCGAGTGAAAAGAAACTATCCAAGTTTCTTAGAAATATGCATTGTTTTCAATTAATAACCAGTATTTTGAAAAAGAATCGGGTTAATTTTTATGAATACTTGATGTACAGTTTGAGGAGTCCAAGATATTGGACATTTATATTATTGCTGTTTCCCTACAAAAACAGACTGCTTTCATCCAAACATTCCCTTAGTCTATATCAAATGGGTCTATTTTATAACGGTTGTGAACTATTCAATACTCTACCGGAAACTATACAGGACTAGAGAAATATTCAAATGTTCAAGAGATAGGTTAAACTTTTACTATTAAAGAAGACATACTTTTCCTTGAAAGAATTCCACATTGATTTCCTACTGTTATATGAATGTGGCAATTCTAATTTATTTTAAATTTTCTGTTTTCATCTATACCTTGTCTTTCCCTGTTCGTTCTTATGTCCCCTTATTATTTAGTTGATGAATATTTGTCGTATTTCATTTATTCATCTTTCGTGATTGAAAATAAATGAGGAATTGTCGACAACTCTCTCTCTTTGATGCGGTCATCTGAGGTACCGTTCCGCTGATAGTGGTTCCCAGATCGTCAGCGAAGTTTAAAAAATAAATTAAAGTTTTCACATTTTTTTACTGAATTTTAAGTTTCTGTTATTTGTTATAATAATATAAAGGTATTATCCACCCGTCATTCACGGAAGTTCACCGTATGTATTTCTATTTGAGTGGTTTATTTAAGTACATTCGCTGAAGAAAAACAGATCAAACAAACTTAGTATTCTGACCATATTTGATTTCGGAATGAACTAGAGATAACGTCGGATAATTTATTCGTAATATAAACCAAAACACTGAGCAAATCCAAAAACGTAAGTATTTTCCAGAGAATAGGCAGCATATCCATCTTTTTCGGCGTCCCAAAGGAATCTACAAGTAGCCAGGACGTCTTGCGAATGTTTTTCTCCTATAGTCACAAGACATATTATCTTGTATCTGTCGAAATTCAACTTTTTAACCTTGGACCTGATTGCTGTCGAAGCCCATTTTGCCTGTTTGGAACATTTTTCTACATCGTAAGTGAGGTTCTCCAGAGTTTCTTCTATGACTTTTTTCAAAATCTTATCCACTTGTCCGGGATTGAAGGGGTTATCCGCTTCCATTTTGTAAGAGTTCGCATACCGAACCATCTTTCTCTCGCTGACTTGTCCCGACTCGCCAAGATGTCTAATATCTATAATACTACCGAGCGCACCTTTCGCCAGACCACCAAATTTGTCTCCACTTTTTTCGTATTTTATCGTCTCACTGGGTACCGCTATTGGTGGTGCAGACCGTTCGACAGTCATCAGTTTTTGCGTTTCCATCTCCATCGACATCTTCGAACTCGTTTTTATGTCTGGAAAATTGATAGTAATAATTTAACAAGTGCATTGAAAATAACCAATAATATTTGGATGATTCCAAACACTACTAAGGTATTATTTGGAGGGATAGATAACATGATATCGATGTAATTTGCATGCCGAATTGAAAAATACTTCGTCCCACGAATTATTTTCGAAACATGTAATGTTATTTGGGAAACAATAAGTTGCATGGGAATGAACGTTCATGTGGCGATTTTCTAGCGATTTGCGAGTAGCACAAAAATTGCGAATATTTGCGAGGGTATGAACTATCCTTTAGGTTAAAGCGTTAGCTGTCATTAACTCTACGTTTGAAGATATATGAACAGTGACGGTACTTAGGAAAAGGGAATGGGGAATTCTCCACCTGACGACATTCAAGTATTTTGTATTAAACATCTATAAAACATTGCATTTAAAATAAACAATTTCAACATTTTTGTTTAAAAAAATTATTCAAGTACTTTTAAAAATTCAAAATAAAATTGAGCATTGAAAATTCAAAGGGATTTGTTTCTATTTCACCATCCGGCAACGTCGGCAACAAATTTCACAGATAAGAAAGGACAACAAATCTGTTACGTTAATAAGTTAAACAGAGATGATAATGTTCCGAGCACCGACCTATAATAAAGTATAGGTCGGTGGTTCCCAGCCAATCTGTGACATTTTGTGTACTGTGTGCCTAACCCCTAACAAAGACAGATATATTGACTATGGTACTTCTTCTTCTAGCATACTACCATCTCCTACGTTTTGTAGGCGCTGTTGCCAACATGTTAATCAGAAACAAAACCATTTAAAATTCAATACCCAACATTTGAAAAATTAATTTCTATACTTTTCGCAGTGAAATTGAAAAACTCATGAACGAAAATCAACTTTTTTTGTTCAAACTTGCATTTGCTCCAATAAATCAAATTGAGGAGAATTCCCCATTGCAGACGAAAATAATTGGAAAATGCCAGAGTAAGCGTCAATATTAACGGCTGTACGGTAACGCGGTCTTATCGTTTCAATGTGTGATCTCAAGTAGAAACATATATAGGTTGTATCAAAATACAAGGTTGGGGAAAGAAATGGCTGTACGATAACGGGATCCTAGCATTTCAACGTCGATCCCAATACACAGTGTTTCAAAATACATCATTTAAGAAAAAAACGTGACGATTTAACGAGGGTTTAGCGTTTCAGCGTATGATTCCAGTGAAAGAAAAATATACGGTGCAACCCAATGAAAAATTATACATGGTGTCTCATTGACATTTGTTAGAAGAAAAAGATATATCCAACAGCGTCATTGAGAAGGTATATGTCACCACCATCTATCGTAGGGGGAGATGATTAATATATATGTTCCGGATCTTTGCAAATCATCAAAAAATAAGAACTTCCGGTTTGTGAAATTTGAGATAGAAGAAAACCGATGGCGAATTCGGATTCCGTTTCCATTTCCGTTGTCTCGATCGCAGTTAACTGATATCATTATTTTTTTTGCAAGGTGGTTCAAAAATAGGGGTTTGCCCCGTTTTTTAGTTTGTATCGGGGAGGAATGTCATAGATTTACAAACATTTTATAATGTTGAGAACATCACATAGAAATTTCTTATATACAGGGCGAGTGAAAAGAAACTATCCAAGTTTCTTAGAAATATGCATTGTTTTCAATTAATAACCAGTATTTTGAAAAAGAATCGGGTTAATTTTTATGAATACTTGATGTACAGTTTGAGGAGTCCAAGATATTGTCATCAATATCAGCACGGATTGTATTGATACCACATAAACTCCATCTGAGACGGAAACGGACTCTTTTCGAGCAATTCTTCTTTTTAAAAAATATTCGAAGGGAGCGATTCCTTGTATACATGGTGAACAACCCTGATTCCAAAAAACCTATCCTTATAGGTAATTGAAATGTATCAGGAGCAATAGGCCTATGAAGGTTGAGACTAATTCTCCATTTCTTGAAAGCTAGTTCAATTTGGATGGAGATATATTTTATATGATTACTGTGAAATGTGAGGTTTCTACAAAATAGGTTTCCAGTAGGATTTACTAAACAGTTTACTTAATATGAAGGTAAACCGAAATGCGTAATTACTTGTGTGGTGAGGGGGAAAAATACTTTTTATTCTGAACATGATGAGTTAAAAAATATACTGATATTAATTTTCGAAAAACTTTATGTAATTATTGGTTAAATAGAATTACTATATAATGAACGATTAATGACAATGACTTGTTAATGACAAATCCTATGAGGATGCCATCTCTGGAACAGTTTACAGAATACACCGCAATTTCATTTGTTTTGTCTTGAAAAAATCTATTCAAAATCCTATCAGTTGGTAAACCGGAATCCTATTCAAAACATCAAAAGGTTAAGGTAACGTTATCGAGCTCCAACTTAGAATAAAAAAAAATTGAGTTTTATTTTAAAATTGTTATTAATTGTAGCAATTGCGAAAATCAAACAACCGAACATACCAATAAAGGGAAAGTTATTTGTTCATATTTGAATAGTCATTAGTGCAGATTACGAGTACCAACTTACCGCGAGGATGAAAGTTACTAAAATTAGGGTTATGTTTGTGGTTATAAGATCAAATTTTTGTGTGAAACGTCTGTTTTTGTTGTAAGTAGTGGAATTAGAAAGATTAGCATCTGAAAAAAAAGTGTCGACAAAAAGAAGGAAGCATTTTGAGTAAATTTTATTTAAAAAAAATCGTGTTTGAAAATGGTCGTTTCCAAGATTCAGAAGGGTATAACTCAAAAAGTAATTGGGACCCCTTAAAATTTTCTTCGGATTCGTATTCAGGAGACAAAACTACGTAAGTTTATAATTTTTTTTTTATTTCATGGCACAGCCCGATAAACTAACCCATCAAACTAAGTAAGTGGTATCAATAAAAAACCGGTATTATCGATATTACCATTGTCGGTATCTGCAGCTGGTTGTTCGGGTTCAGGTTCTTTCTCGTGTTCTGCACTTGCCGATTCTTTCGATTCAGCTCGATATGGCACTTCCGAATCCTCTTGTGTTTCATCGTGTGCATCTGGTTCTCTCACGTTAGAATCTTTCGTGTCTATGTCCTTCACATCCTCGTCTGGTTTGTCAGTTTCTTGCTTATCAACTTTTATTTCTTCGTTTTCTTTAGTATCTACTCCTTCTAATTCTTCTTTTTCTGCTTGAGCACCGTTCTCACTGGCCATTTCATTCAAGAGGAAACAAGCTGTCAAATTCTGACGCTTCGTAGTTATCAAGAAAATATTTCAATACAGGTCCGTCTAGCAAAGTTTTCTGATTAAGCTGTATTAGTAAAGAGAACAAAAATGTGTAAATCTCATAATTCAAATGAACTAAATGAAGTATGGTTTGTTTTATATTACGTTATAGTTCATATCCAGTACTGCTAGCCCCTCTCTATATTCTATTATGTTTTCGTAATCCCATACTGTTATTTTGATTTAACGGTATTCAGATGATAATTGAAAAGTTAATGTTAACAGCCTCCGTCCGTTAATATTTTTTAACGGCCGGCGGCGGATTTTGTTCTTCAATTTCTTCAATTTCATCCATGGTCGTTTTTAAAGCGAACTCGCGAACACAAAACACTGACGTTAATAATATTGTTGTGATATTGTTGAGCTGTTCCATGACAACACGATGTTGAGATTTTTCTATAGAATTACGAGGTACATGGTTTGTTCTTTCCTCGGAATCAGAATGTAATCTTTCAGCGGGATTTTGAAAAATCTTGAACGACTCATGACCGATACGCAAATAATGGATGAGGTTGAATATTGTATTATAACAATCGAATACATATCGGCCTTGTAACGTTAATAACTATATCGAGTAAGTGGTGTAAATAAAAACTAGTATTAAACATGGTGCAGTAGTTAAAGACCCTAAAACCGCATAGAACAGTTTTTATGAGATCAAGAATACCAGGAAAACTATCTTTTAGTGCGAATGTTGCTGAAACGACGATTTAAGAAACTTTTGAAATCTTCCTGCAAGCAATCAGAAGAAACCAAAGCGTCAATATTATTGAATATAGGAGAAGAAGGAATAGAGCTTTTCCAAATTCTGAAATTGAAAGAGGACGATAAAGAAAATTAAAATGCAGTTAAAAAATTTGTTTAATTTAAAAAATTGTGCCGCCGCGGCGGTACCTGCGCTATGATCATCATTTTCTTTTTTGTCGTTCCGTAATTACACCCCTGAAGAACCGCCATACTGGTACAAATGACCTAATATTTTCAGACCTGTAGATGGAGGTCGGATGAGAATCTACATTTCACAGTGGAAAACCGAATATTATTTCCAACAAAATCATTGAACCATTTTTGTTATATCACAATTTGACAGCTGAGGGGTACTTGGATATTTGAAGAAATGATTTCTACAACAATGTAAAAAAATTACGTTAGAAAAAAGCAGAAGGTGTGATTTCAAGATTGGGCTTCTCTTCAGGGTACTGAAGCAGTGAGGAATTGGCTGATCACAGCTTTTTCTGGAAACTGCAAAGGTGGATATGCAGACATTCCTGCCCGGCACTTTCACTCAACCCCCCCTTGTGACTTATTCTTGTAGGTTCATTTAAAAAATGAGTTCTATAAGTTTAGACCTTTCCGAAATATTGAGTTATATCATAGAACGGTTTCATATACAAAAAGAGGAAGAAAGGCACATTGAGACATTATTAACAAATTGTTAAAGAGGAGTATTTGGGAATTTGTTGTTATTGTATGTAGAATACTTATTTTTTCATCAAATTAAAAAACGATTCAGCAGAATGTCTTTTCACGACTACAAATTATCATTTTGAAGTGAGTTATAAATGTATATCTAATAACCATGGAAATACACACCATTACTTCACACTAAGTAAATAATTCGCCATCGAACCATACTCAGAAATTGTGAAAATAACAAGAATGTCTATTTCAGATTAATAATGCGTCACATTTAATAGTTTTGGAATTTATGTGCACGATTTTAACTAGGAAGCCGTTATTTTTGAAGTACCATATCATAATAATAGTTGTAAAATTCTGATATAACTGTTGGATATGAATGTTTCAGTATAATATAGTTAAGCTATTTATAATAACAAAATTGATGTTTGTTGGGATCGAACAATATAAAAAAAAAGTTATTTGACATTTTTTTGAATTATCGATTTAAACTTCGTAATCAAATATAAAACTCAATTCTAAACAACTTTTCCAAATAAATTCCTTCTCCTTCATAGTATTTTTTTTTCAAGTTGCCGCCATACCAGTGATCACGTGACATTTCTTGAAATTTATTTTCAATATATATTGAGAATTTATTGTTATTCTGGACGTAGTTACTTGATACCTAATGCTGTGAAAGCCGTAACCAGTTGAAATAAAAGTAAACCAAGAGTTTGAAATTAGAAAAATGTGGTTTTTTTCATTTAATATTCCTATGTACAGTTCTCTTGAGAATGGTTTTATTTATTCTTGATTGAAAAATGGAAAGAAACACATTTTTTTGCTCTCATAACAGATAACGCTACTAATTTTTTTGACTGATGATGAAATGACCAACTAAATATTGACTCAGTCCAGCTCTGTCTCCCAAATTAGACTTTTAGTGAGTGATTAATGTTTTTCACAATGGCTGCCATTCCACACAATTAGTTGAGTGAAAGATAGGTAAAATAGCCACGAATTCCTGTGGCATAAACAAGAGTTCATTTAATAATAGAAGCGGTAATAGTCATTGTTTGATTCTAAAAATAAACATTTTGCGTAAGACATTCAGGCAGCGTTCCTGCGGCATGTCACGCGGTGAAAAAAACGTAGTTTTGAAATATTTATACACCTGCGTTGAAAATTTTCTGTATAGTAATGGGATGGATATAGTACGTCAAACTTCAGAACGACCGATATAGAAGTTAGTAAATGTATTTTGATCTTAATGTTTCTTTATACACATTTTTGTGGTTGCTGTAGAAATAGTTTTTTTCAGAAATAATGTTCAGTTGGTAACATATTAATTTATTTTATATTTCACTTGTCCACAACTGCTTTATAATACGGTTGCTATTAACAGACCCATAACGCCCGGGGCGTTATGGAGGGCATTATGAATCATAACGCCCTCCAAATGTTATTTTTTTGTAGTTCAATAAATTAAGTACTAAGAAAAGTTTTATTTATAACTGTTCAAAGAAAGGGCAATAATTATTTTCTCTCAAATAGAAATTACAATCTTCAAATGTTCCTGAAAAATTATTGCCAAGTTTGAAGTTCTGTGAGTTGACCGATGATTTTCAGTTTTCCCTGTATAAATTGGGAAGAGCGAGAATCCTCGTAAATTTTCTATGACCAATTTACTGATCACCACAATAGCTACCTTTTTTCTCATTTAATCGTCTTTGTATCTATTACGGTTTAGAATATAGCAATGTTACCATATGATAAAAGAAACAGCCTGTATTTATCAGACTGAAATAATGTTGAATAAATAAAAAATATTAATATTTTTCATGAGATTAACTCACCAGTCCCTGGTGGCCCAATATGAAATCGAGATTCAGCCAATATTATAGGTGCTACCTGGGAACCACGGTAACATAAAGTTATATTGACGAGTCTATGAAAAAAAAAAATTAAATCTTGCCGATAAAATACTGAATTCTATCAACGATTCTTAAAACCTGCTATCTACTTCAAGATTCTATACTCTGGAGCACAAGGAATATACAATAATTTTATTGCCTTGCCCAGATGCTTCAAATATAACATTTGATCACTGTGACAATATAACAATATGTGAATATTGTTAATAATTAAATTATTATTTGAGATTTTCAATATAATTAAATTTAAAGTTTTCAAAATTCTGTTGTAATATCATTGAAAGTATAGTGTATAATTTGCACGGAATGCTCATTTCCCACTCGTATGATTAGCGGCATTCGCCATCTGCTCAAGCTTCATACTCGTTGGAAATGACTATCATTAAGGGGTTCGCGAGACCAAGAGATTAGTCTTGGTCTTGCCTTGGTCTTGATACAAGACTAAGACTAAGATCAAAACTTGATAAATCTTCGCAAGACCAAGACTTGACTTTTAAGACCAAGATCAAGACTCTCCCCCAAGAGTATTGGTCTTGGTCTTGATCTCGAAAAAAATATAGTGAATTTAAATCTACTCAAAATTAAGAAAATTTTGATGGAAAATGTTATGGTATTTTATTTCAATTATTTAGTTTTCATATGGTAGGTTTTTAAATTTTGTTCATTTGAAATCGAAAATACATTTTTCAAAATCTGTTTTGTAGTTTACAACAAATAGGTGTAAGTTGTAAGGTCGCTGTGGTTAATAAGTATTGCAATTCCTTCGGGATTCCGATTCCACCACTCAGCCGCAACTGCATCTTACTGCTCATCACGCAATAATTCATTTTAAAATGGTCAATAAAAACCTAATTAACATTCCAACCATTTTGAACCTTTTTTCTGGTCTGTCGGGCGTCGACCTGTGTGCTGTGTAGGTCTAATTTATTATTTATTCAAGATTTCTTAAGAATTATATTATGGTGGTGAAATGAGAAATTTTTATTTCGATTACTTTACCCATATAAATTGAAAATTGTTAAAGACTGAGAAATACGAAATAACTATTATATGCATATAAACTGTTGGACAATTGAATTAAATAATCAAAATTTCCAGACAAATTTTGATCCAGGACCAAGACTATCAAGACCAAGACCAATACTGGGCCAGTCTCGTCGTAGTCTTGAAAGACAAATACCAAGGCCAAAACACTGATCAGTGTTGGTCTTGGTCTCGCGAAGCACTACTATCATTCCGTGCTAGTTATACAATATACTAATTACTTTCTCAAAATTCGCCAATAAACGTATAGCAACGCCTGTTTCAACAGCAAGTTGACTTGTTGAGGTTTTTGGATTTTCGGCAATAGCTAATAATACATTCAAAGCGTTTTCTTCATTAGCAATGGACTTCTTTCTCATGGGGAACTTTCAAAAACTGGTTTTTGAAATTTTGCATTACCATTTGGGAACAAACCTAAAATAACCATTTCAATAAACACATAAGTTTATAATGATCCCTAAAAATTAGTTGATACCAGATACCAGAGCATTTTTCTATTTGAAAAAAAATGCGATTTTCAACTTTTTTGATAGATATTTCAAATTCCGCATGTGGGCCTAAAATGGAATTAAAAACAACTTCCCACCTAACTTTTTTTGTTATCCACACAAATATCCCCACGTTTGCCAATTCGTAATCATTTTTCCAAATTGCTGCCATATTGGTAGTCACGTGACATATGTTAAAATTGACTATTAGGTTTTGCAATATACAGAAACGATTCCCTATAACGTATTTTTTGCAACTCTGATAATATTTTTTCCCCATCACTGCAATCGTTATGGCCCACACTGTATCTATATATACATCATTGACATGAAATGTTGCTTGGGAAATTTTGCAGTTTTCAGATTAGTTGAATAGGCATTAACAGTACAGTAAAATAATTTTTAAATAACTCTATTCTACTAGGATTCACAGCGCCTTCGTTTTGAATTATTTTCGTTTTTCACATGAAACTTTTATCACGACCGCTTTGGTGTGTGGTAAATTTACATTCCATGTGTGGAATAACATAAAAAATCGACCTCCACAGGTCCGTTCTTATACAGTGACCGCCAAAAAGTATGTACCATATGGGAAAAAGTTTATTATTGGAGTATTGGAAAAAATATTTTGGGGAAAAATCGATTTTGACACATGTCACGTGATCGCTAGTATGGCGGCAAATTAAAAAAAAATTGCAATGAAAATGCAAAAAGTGGGGTTATATGGCAAGATATAAAAGTTATTTGAAAAAGTTATTTAGAAGTCAATTTTATACACATAAACGAGTTTCAAGAGATAATTCAAGAAAATTCGAAATATCTTTTTTTTTTTAATATTTTCCCGTCTATTCATCTTATGAACAGCTTGATTATACCGAAACATTCGCATTTATTGCTCTATTAATCTAAAACAGAAATTCTGAATATTTTCATAGTTTTCGATGTCAAAGTATTGGTGTTAGATATAAATGATGAGATGTGGTCCTAAAAAGGCATTCTGCAGAACAGGTTTTTTTATTCAATGAAGTGATTAAAATATTCTGAATCAAAAATTCTCAACTATTTCTAATAACAGTTCATATTTCAATACTGCCGTCCTTAGCAAAAATGCCGTATCTGCATCTGCTATCTTTGCTTACAATTTTGTAAATCCGACCTTCATACGAAGGAAATTCTCAAACTTTTGTACATACTGCAAAATGATTTATTAATTTTGGCTATAAACCTGGAGAATACATTATTTTTGCTTGGTAAAACACAAAATTTATGGAGTTTCAAACCTGAAGAATCCAATATCTCAATATTTATGTTTTTTATAGATACGGCATTTTAGCTAAGCACGGCAGAATATGCCTTCATTCTCATTTTATACATAAAATCGTTCTATGGTATATTTCTTTTCGAACGTTCAACAAAAAATTTTGAGAAATTTCTGCTGCACAATGTCGGATAGTTTCTTTCAAGTGTTCAATATTTCGAAAAGGTCTAAATTTGTGAACAGTATATTGTAAATAGTCCCACAAAAAAAGTCACATGGGGTCAGGTCAGGTGAATGTGGCGGCCAAGAAATTTCTGAAAACCTACCTATCCACTTTCCAGGAAATGTGCTGTCCAGCCAATTCCTTATTGCCAAAGTACTATGGATGGAAGCCCCATCCTGTTGGAAATACATTTTTCGCCTTTCTTCTAACATGCATTTTCATAGCAATTTTTTCAATTTGCCGTCATACTAACGATCAAGTGACATGTGTAAAAATCGATTTTAGGTGATCGGACATGCACAAACTTCTTACCAGAATACTCCAATAATATACTTTTTTCCCATATGGTTCATACTTTTAAGCGGTCACTGTATACCGAAAATATGGGTCTGTCTCCAAATGAGCGATTCAACCTCTGTTTCCACCGAACTATGAAGGATCAACAATATATTTTTTAAATCTCTCCAGCTCCAATAATAGTCGATTACCCTTTAGACAGCAGACATACAGGTGTTTCAGGCCTGAACTACTGGGAGGTGCTCACGTCATACGACGAGATAAAAATAGGATTGTTTGGCCGAGTTACTGAAAACCTGCCAGTTGAACTTTCAGTGCTTATTGATACCGGTATCCGTCACTATTACCACAAAAAATAACACAAAGTTGTAATCGGTATGAGATGTTCTAATTGAAATCAACGCAACGGCTCGATAACCGGAGTGTCGACACAATCACCGTATATTTCAATCATTGCGAGTGTTTACATGTGTTGACAGAGCGATCGAAGGTCTCGATCAACAGGTGAAATTGAAATAAATCAGTGACAGACAGGTACATGGATACTCGATCGATCGATCACGTGTAATTTTCAATTGGTCGATAAAAACAAACGACAATGCCGTATTACTCCGAACTCGGACTGACCAGTACCCCATCGACTAGTGCGTACTCGTCTCTTTTTCTGACCGGTCCCTACGCGAAGCATTCCTCCATAATCGCATCCAATTTTACGCCCTCCTTTACGAAACCGCTTTCGCGACAGTTCAGAGGAGGCTACAAGCCGCATCTCTCTTCCATTAATGAGTTGAGTTCGCCGTTGAGAAGGGTAAATTCTCCGAAATCAGCGTATCTCTCGCCAAAATACTCTTCCCGTCCTATTAAAATTATTAACACCGCCGATATAGATGTGTCAGTGAACAGGTACAACAAGTTCAACAAATACGAAAGACTCAAACCCGACGCAGATAAATCACCAGCTCCGAAGGATAAAACACCAACTCCCAAAGAAAAATCCCCGAGTCCAAGGAAGGATACTGCAAAATCCTCTGAAGAGCAAAGAGAAGCTAAACCGAACCCGACCATAAGGAGGGACAGACCTACAGTTCGCCTACAAACGGTGCACAAAGACACCCTAGAGAAGGAAATCGGTGCGATAAAGAGCTGGAGGGACAACTTCAAGCCCGATGAACTGGGAGTTGAAGCCAAAAGGAGAAAGAAGACTCAAGGAGAGATTCTGAAGGAAAAATTCTTGATCCGCAGCAGAAGCAAGGAGAACCTCCTGAAACCTGCTGAACCTGAAGTAGGTAGGAGAAAATCTTACAAAAAATCTCCAAGTTTTCACGATATATGTACAGCTATATCTTCCGGAGATCTGGAAGACGATCTGAACCCTGGGCAGCCTGTTGCAGTTCAACGAAGACAAAGTAGGCAAATTCCAGGTGAAAAGATATTAAAAGAGATACGAAGGACCTCGACAGAGTTATCCGATGAAGATCTGAATATTTTGAATGCCATACTTACTCAGAAACCTGAGCTGAGCACGATGCCGGAAGACGATATTCCTTACTACTCACGAGAGAGCGTGAGGAAGAAAAAAATGACTAGGAAGAACTCTGGTCCTATCGGAGATATACCATCTAAGTGTTCTGATGAAAATAATAACTCAGACTATAAATTGGAATCTCCAACAACGCTTACTTCAGCAAAGAAGGCTTTGAAACGTACACTGTCGAACGGCACAACCGATGACCAGGATTCTTTGAAGGAGGAGATTTATAAAAATGTTATCAGGGACATATCACAAGTAGAAATTCAACAAACTAAGTTCAGACCAAAACCAAGAATCACTTCCTCAGTTGATGATATTGGAGAGCCGACGACAAAATTGAAACCAATAGTTGATGAGGTCGAGGTGGAAGAAACGCCTAAAATGAAAAAGGAGAAAAAGTTCAGGTTCAACGTTGTAGTGGAAATAGATAACCAGCGAAAGCCAAAACCAATGCCAGAAAAAATTAGGTTCAGTGATGATATGAAAGGTGTTGTGCAGGTTCCCAAGGCCAAAGGAACTGTTGTAACTAGCATTCTCAAAAAGAGGTCTCCTATGCGAATAGGTCATATTCCCGAAGAGAGAAAGAAAATTTTGCTTGACGATGAGACTTCTCTAGCAAATGTCTGTATCGAAGAGAAACATGGGACGGATCCGAAAAAAGCTGTTGAATATGACAGCCCATCTTTTGAGAATGCTGAAGTTGTTCAATCTATGTCTTCATCGGAGAAGAATACACCAGTCAAAGTCTCTCAACCTGTATCTACAACGAAGACAGAGAAACCCCTGCTGAACAAAATATCGACTAAGAAAGAAAACCATTCAGCACCTGAATTATCTGAACGGAAATCTCCAATTATCAAGAAGATCGTTTCTAAGAGTGAAAATAACTCAGCACCCACTTCAATTAATAAAAAAGAAACCAATGTTCATGCAGACACGACAAGTGCAAAAACTAAGGAAGATATTATTTCTAAAAGTCTTGGTAGTGGAAAATATCAGTTATCAAACATACCAGGTAGCGACCAAGGCAACGTTCTCATAAAGACTGTGGCTAATGAGTTATCAAACGCCACATCGAAACCCAAGTCACTATCGAAACAAAATTATTCAACGCCTGATTCATGCGAGAAAAATGATGCAGGTACTTCCAAATCTACCCCCCCTTCATCGCCATTGACCAAGGATAGTAAAATAACAGACTCAGCTTCCTCATCAATCCACAAGATGATAGTAGAGTCAACAGCCAGGGATACCGATAAGGATACAACAGTAGAAAAGTCTCTTGAAGAGGTTACCGGTGAGCCAAAAAAGAATCTCCGGCCTAAGATAAGCCTGGAACCGACCAGTTTGGAGGGAAGAATCGAAAGTACTGACGATTCGGTTCCATTGTCACCGGAAGAAAATGCTAAGCGAAAACTGATGTCCAAAAGATCCCTTGTACAGAAAGCAAGTAAGGATGATCCAGATTTGAACATATTTGTCCCTCCACCACCCGAAGCTGAACCGGAGCCCGAGCCTGAAGCAGATAAGAAAGATGTGTTTGTCCCCCTTCAATCGAATCGACTCTCCCAATGGATGCATCCGTGGAAAAAACCCGAGCAACACGATGAGTGCCCCGTGGAGATTTTCGCGCGTCCTAAAGTTATTCGTGGTAGACACTATCCTAGACCGCGTGGTCATCCTGCACAGCCCCCACCCAAACCGGAGAGCAGTAGTGAGGAAGAGGACGACGATGAGGATAAAAGTGACGAGGACAGTAGTAGTCAGGAAGAATCTTCGTCCGAAGAACTCGAGGACGAGTACCCAGGAAGTACAGTCTCCACAAAAATCGGAGCAAGTACGTCCTCAAATGACTCAGGCTTTGGGTCGGGAGTTCCCGACAAAAATAAGGGTTAGATATTTGAGATTTAACATGTTTTTGTTGTTTCTACTAACTCGATTATGCAATATCAGTACCAAGTCCAATATACCGGTAACACAGAAGATATATAGCAGCCTGTACTTTTTTCATTTGGAGAAATAATCTCAAAAACTTAGAAAGTACGTAATCAATGATGAATGAAATAATGACGATTTTTTTCAACCACTTGTTGAACCGAAAGTAACCCCAACTTTAAAATAAAACTTTTTTAAAATGGCACTCTGTTTATATTTCTCTGGCATATTTAATTTTTTTTATTAAATCAAGTAAGTATTAAATTGGTATTTGTTTCTCAACTGGCTGTGGAATTGCATTTTATTGAAAAGTATTGAATTGGTTGTCAGTAGTAATATCCCTAGGACATTGGTAATAGATAGACAAGATAATTTTATGACAATCGAGAGCTCGTTCCATGGTAACAGCCTGAAGCCTTTTAAAGTCGGAATTATACTAATTCCGAATTGTGAAGTCAAAATTAGGCTAAATTCTAGTTATGAAGTCGAAATTTAACTAATTAAGAGTTATGAAGTCAAATGTACACTAATTCCGAGTTGTGAAGTCGAGATTAGGCTAAATCCTAGTTGTAAAGTCGGAATTATACCAATTTCGAGTTGTGAAGTCGAAAATAGGCTAATTCCGAGTTGTGAAGTCGGAATAGGATAATTCCGAGTTGTGAAGTCGGGATTATAGTAATTTCGAGTTGTGAAGTCGGAAATAGGCTGATTCCGAGTTGGGAAGTCGGAATTATACTAATTCCAAATTGTGAAGTTGAAATTAGGCTAAATTCGAGTTATGAAGTCGAAATTTAACTAATTCAGAGTTATGAAGTCAAATGTACACAAATTCCGAGTTGTGGAGTCGAGATTAGGCTAAATCCTAGTTGTAAAGTCGGAATTATACCAATTTTGAGTTGTGAAGTCGAACATAGGCTAATTCCGAGTTGTGAAGTCGGGATTATAGTAATTTCGAGTTGTGAAGTCGGAAATAGGCTGATTCCGAGTTGTGAAGTCGGAATTATACTAATTCCGAATTGTGAAGTCGAAATTAGGCTAAATTCGAGTTATGAAGTCGAAATTTAACTAATTAAGAGTTATGAAGTCAAATGTACACAAATTCCGAGTTGTGGAGTCGAGATTAGGCTAAATCCTAGTTGTGAAGTCGGAATTATACCAATTTTGAGTTGTGAAGTCGGACATAGGCTAATTCCGAGTTGTGAAGTCGGAATAGGATAATTCCGAGTTGTGAAGTCGGGATTATAGTAATTTCGAGTTGTGAAGTAGGAAATAGGCTGATTCCGAGTTGTGAAGTCTAAAATAGGCTAATTCCGAGTTGTGTAGTCGAAATAGGCTAATTCCAAGTTGTGAAGCGGGAATTATACAAATTCCGAGTTGTAAAGTCGGAATTATACTAATTCCGAGTTGTGAGTGAAGTCGGATTTATACCAATTTCGAGTTGTGAAGTCGGAAATAGTTTAATTCTGAGTTGTGAAGTCGGAATAGGCAAATTCCGATTTATGAAGCCAGAATTATACTAATTTCGAGTTGTGAAGTCGGAATTAGGCTGATCGTATTTTTTAATTATTTATTGCCCTTCTACGCTTTCGTACCATCTTGATAGTTTTCAATAAAATGCAATTCAACAGCTAACTGAATAACAAATAGCAATTTGTGAGACATGGTTGAAAACAGAATGTCAAGGTAAATAAGATGGGCTAAAGGAATACAGGGTCGAATTTAAAAAAAAGTCGGCTGGTACTTTTCGAAATAGGTGATTGAAAAAAAATGGCGTTAGGTTGAAAAAAGCTTTATAATTGATTACGTATCTGTTGTGATTTTTTTATCTTTAGTTAAAATAACTACAGGATGCTACTCCTGTGTATGACCGCACATTTTTGCATACAAAAAATGGCAGTAATAAACTTTTTCAAGATGTAACTCATGAGTAATATTATATCAATAAATCACCTTGGTTAAAAAAATTATTTCTGGGATCACGATAGTTTGACAAAAAATATACAGGCCGTTTCTTTTATCATGTGGTAACATTGCTATATTCTAAACCGTAATAAATACAAAGACGATTAAATGGGAAAAAATGTAACTATTGTAGTGAGCAGTAAATTGGTCATAGAAAATTTATGGGGATTCTCGCCCTTCCCAACTTATACAGGGAAAACTGAAAATGCTGTTTTCGGTTTTTTACGAATAGAATTGTTATTTCAGAAAATATAAAAAAATTGAAAAGGAAAGTTTTATGGGATTCAAAATGTACTAGAACTACGTATAGAAATAGACAGGTCCGTATTTGAAAAAATAGTTGATGGAGGCCGTGTTGACACGAAACGTTTAATTAAAAATTTATCATTACGTAGTTCTAGTACATTTTGAATACAATAAAACTTTCCTTTTTCATTTTTTTATATTTTCTGAAATAACCATTCTATTCGTAAAAAACCGAAAACAGCATTTTTAGTTTTCCCTGTATAAGTCGGGAAGAGCGAGAGTCCCCGTAGATTTTCTCTGATCAATGTACTGCTCACCACAATAGTTACGTTTTTTCCCATTTGATCGTCTTTGTATATATTACGGTTTAGAATATAGCAATGTTACCACATGATAAAAGAAACGGCCTGTATAATGCAGAGTTATCATGAAAGTTTCCTTTGTCAGACCAATACTCATTCTGTCAGGCAGGCAGGTACCCGAAATCAGTATAAATGCTGTCCCATCCGTGTTGACCAGAGGCCCTCGAATGCAAACTTAAAAATTAAGGCCCTTATAATTCCCTTATACATAACTATTTTATATGCATCATTCTGCTTCACTATTGGAAGAATCGATATAAGAATAATTTTTCAGCAGTACAATGACAACTAATCTTTGATTACAAATTGCAAATTCATTTCTGTAGTGATAATACCAGTATTGATGATTTTAAAGTGCATCAATAAACAAAAATAGCGTAAAGTGTTCGTGCTCAAAAATCGCGCGTGTTTGAAATAACTTTTCACCCACTTATAAACTTCAATATACTATTGGAGTTGCCACACTTAGTAAATTCGAGAGAAATAGTTCTGGATTGAAGGTTAGTTATGTGTTGTTGGCAAAAATAAAAATTGGCTCATGCATGCATGCTCAGTATGATCAGAATTCAAGTTTAATTGCTTTTCCGAAATTATCTCCCAATATGGTCACTTCAATAAATCTGTTAATAATTCCGTATAGTAGTTGTTTCGTCCACTTTTGATACATGTAATAAAGATATGTCATCTATTCCCTTTTCTATAGTTTTCACTTTTTTAACCGCCACCCTCATCAATAGTTATTCGAATGCTCTTTGGTTTTTTGTTGCTGAGCAAATTTGTCTTAGATGCACATTTGTGTCATCAATCATTATAGTATTGTAACATTTTTGTTTTGTTTCGACCTGCATCAAAGTTAAAGAACCGCCTTCTTTCGTTTTTGTTTGGGAATTCCCCGCACTACTTCTACATCTGTATTGGTAGAGGTACCACTTTTTGCAGGAAATTCTTTGACACTTTTTGTGGGAGAGCATTCATCAGCACGATTGGCAATAGTTACCGATTTCAGGGAATTAGGTTCGGCAATTACATCAATGTGTTCAACAAGAATATCATTTTATCCCTGAACTCTTGAATTACAATATATTTTCATTCAATGACTTGCATGAATGAACGAAATTCTTTTCTGGGACGTGTAGGTCCTACAGAATATCAATATCTGCAAGTAGGTACTTCCATTCGACAACAAATTATATTGATTGATTTTAGTACTTCAACTATTTTATTTGTTTATTACTTCGAACATTTTGTGTGTTAAAATTTTTCTATGACTTATTATTATTAGAGAATAGCGTTTTTCTTGGAATAGAGTATCCGTATTGCTCTTTACTGAGTCAGTTTTATTGAAAATAACAGAGATGCTATCAAAGAAACCAATAAAGTGTGGAATTTATGAATTGGTTTATCTATTGAATATTATAAGTAAATAAACTGACCTCCAATTTATTTCACCCAGAAGTAACACTGCAAAAATCAACTACCGAATATTCTCACGTCGAACATGTTTTCAAAAATGGTAAATCAATTACCGTGCTTATGAAGAACAAATCCGTCTATTAGTTATACAGTGCGGCTTTTAATAGTCCCCCATGTTAACGTTAGAACGGTTCGATAAACATAAAAAACACCGTTTGGAGGGTTTACCGATACTACTTTTTGAAATGAAACACATTGTGATTGCTCGTTAGATGGCGCGGGGGCACATCCACTAAAAAATTAAATGACATGGAGGGTCATGTTGAAAATATAATTCAATTCTCTTTTCAACCATCTAAATTTTTTAGATTTTCGTTTTTACGTTTTTTCACAATATGCATCTGAAATGCCAGAATAAGTGCAGATTTGGCGAATCTGAATCCCTTTTCTTACCTGACCACGATAACTTTTGTATGGTTTGATGTGAAATAACGGTACAGAATTTTTTTTGAATTGAACGAAATGCAAGAAATAATTTTTTTTTAGTTAATGTGCCCCCACGTCATCTATCAAGCAATCACAATGTGTTTTATTTCAAAAAACTGTATCGGTTAAAACCTCCAAACTGTTTTTTTATGTTTGTTCGTCAAACCGTTCAAAAGTTAACGGGGGGGGGGCTATTAAAAGCCGCATTGTATGTTAGGTTTCAAATATAAATTATGAACCTTGTAAAGAATGTACTCATTTATTAAATCGTATGTAATTTTATATCATCAATTATTTTTGGAATATGCGACTGGAAGCAAGACTTTTTCCATTCGTTTCTATTTTGATTGAATAGAAATAAGCATTTTGATTTGTATTGGAGAAAACAGTATAATCACTTGTGTGCATTTTTTGCCAACATGATTGCTAATATTAGATTTATAATTTTTTACATGTGAAAGTAGGCCGATGACACACTTCACCAAAAATCACCTGGTTGGACTGAAGTCAAAGATCACACGTCTCTAGTTTAGCTGACCTAAATCGTAAATAATTTCAATACCACAGACCGATCGTTTTTTAGTACATCAGTTTGAAAACTGTAATATCATGCATTTTCGATGGAAATTATATGTCGAAGTATTTTTAAAATAAAACAGGAATATGCACTGAATCAACTGAAATCTTAAAAATATGAGACGATAAGATCTCAATAATCTGGTTCTTTCGAAAATTAGACATTCCATGCTCGTTGTATACTATACTTTTTCTACGACCATAGCGACATTTCACTACTCACAAGCCTCACACTATATGACGAAGTTAATATAAAATATGAATTTCGATTATATTTTTCAAATCTTATGTTACTATTCAACATTAGTTTATTTTTTACATGAAACGAAATATATGTTTCACCAACGTAGTTTTCAAAATAAAAAAACCTCACAACAAAAACAAAAAATAATTTGGAATTTGGTTGGGTATAAAACAGGTAAAATTAAACAAAATATGAATATCGAGATCTCACTAAATAATGAATGTATCAGAGATAAAAATAAAATTGTTAATGCTTTTGGAGAATATTTCTCAACCATGGCACCTAATGCTGTTAACACATATTTTGACTCTACATCTTTTAACAATTGTACAACTATGTATGTGCCTCAAACTTTCTTTTTTACGCCTGTCCATCCAAGTGATATTAGTGAAACTATTTTATCACTAAAAAATACAAATTCTATGGGAATAGATTGCATTCCAACAAAACTTCTGAAAAAAATCGGAACTCTTGTAAGTGAACCCCTGTCCTTTATATTAAATAGATCTATGGAATTGGGAGAATTTCCCGACAAACTAAAGGTGGGTTTGGTAACACCACTCCATAAGAAAGACGATCCGACTTCAATCGAAAACTATAGGCCAATAACAGTTCCCACAGTTATATGTAAAACTATCGAGAGATGTGTTTATCTAAAAATGCTTTCATTTTTGGATCAATTCAACATCATCTCTCAAGTTCAACATGGATTTTGCCCTGGTAAGTCGACGAAGAGTGCATCATCTATCTTCTTAATTATGTGTATGAATCGCTTGATAGAGGGAGATATGTTGGTGCGCATTTCTTCGATTTGTCGAAAGCATTTGACATCGTGGATCCCAAAATCATTCAGAGTAAACTGTACTCAATCGGATTCAGGGGTAATTTTCTTTCGTGGATAGTGTCATACTTATCTCACAGAAAAATATGTGTAAAATTAGAAGATTGTCATTCGTCACCATTCAACATGAATTTAGGAGTCCCACAAGGCTCCATTTTGGACCCACTCATTTTCCTACTCTTCATCAACGATATGCCAAATCATGTGAGCACAAATCATATTGTTTTATATGCTGATGACACCACACTTGCAGCTGATTCAGACAGTCCTGTGGAACTACAAGAAAAACTAAATGAGCTGTCTCATGAATTTACGAACTGGTGTTGCAAAAACTCCCTGATCGTGAATTCTAGTAAAACAGTACTCATGCAGTTTTTATTCAGAAATGAAAGAAAAATTAATAATTTTCGAGTGAAGGTTGGCAAAGAGTATGTCAACTCGTCAAATGGTACCAGATTCCTTGGTACCTATATTGATAATAGAATGACGTTCGAATCCAGTATAAGTCAGATAAGTAGAAAGGTCAATAGTGGATATTATGCAATAAGACAATTGAAGTCAATTCTGAGTACAGATCAACTCCTCAATGTATATTATGCAATTGTACATTCTCATATTTCATACAACATCGCTCTGTGGGGTTGCTCTACCAGTGTAAATAAATTATTTGTTTCACAAAAAAGGGTCATACGCTTGATATTCAACCTGGGCTATAGAGATTCTTGTAAACAATATTTTATAGATTACGGAATTATGTGTCTACCCTGTGTTTATATATATAAAATGTGTATTGTCACTGAGAAAAAATATGAACGAATATAATCGAATCTCAGATATGCATACTTATCCTACAAGACACGGAAAAATCATAAGAGCCCAGAAACATAAAACCAAATCGTTTGAAAATAGTCCATCTCATGCAGGGGTGACATTTTTCAATAATCTGCCTGTAAATATAAGAGATGAAACCATAGAAAAAAATTTCAGATCAAAACTAAAAGAATTTCTACTCAACGGTTGATTTAACAGTGTTGGTAAATATCTTGGTAGGTGAGGTCGATCTGTTTTTAAGTCAACTGATTGTTTAGTTTCAAAGTTTCAAATTATCATGTTATCATTAAACCTTTTTTTTTTATTTTTATGTTTTTGAAAATGTATCGTGAAATGTGATCGTCTTGTGTTATTTATTATCTCGTGTAATATGTGTATACATATTCATTTTCATTATTGATAATTTTATCTAATTTAACTGACGTATCCTTTATCATTTTGTGATCTGAAAGGATTTAATAAAGATTTATTATTATTATTATTATTATTATTATTATTATTATTATTTACAATATTAAATGTTACGTTTCCACAATGACTGACAGTTATATTTGGACTTTCGTTAGTTTCAATTTTCACAGTTGAATTTTCCTGACTTTTCCAATCCTCGGAAGTGGAAGGTAAATTTTCTCTATTTTCTATCGAATTCCTTATTCTATTTTAAATTATCCTGGGAAAAACCTTACCGGACTGGTCTATTTGGGCTTTATATTTCAGCAATACCTGTACCAAGGCCTGTACTGAAATGATCATTACAGTACAGCTCGTTATGTAGAAATGAAAGAGTTTATACAATCGGCCTACTTCCTTGATCATTGAAGCGCATAAAATGGAAAATTATAATTACAATGTATTACGTTGATCTCAGGAATATACCCAATCCTTTTGTGTATTCTGATGGACCTACAGATGGCCTGATTCGACCCCAATGCAATAAATACATCCCGAGAAAAAACGTATCTATAGTCGGAGAGACGAATAAACAGGTGGCCAGGAGAGAACTTGATCACTAGTGAATATGTCTAGGACAGGAATTAGTTATTAACCTAACAAGTGCGGAAAGTAGTATTTTTCCGCACGAGACGGCAGTTGCACTAACGACTTATTGTCAACAATACAAATATCGTGCGGAAAAGTTACTGTTCCGCACTCTCGTAGGAAAAATGTATTTAGTTTACCGCCGCATGAAATGTAATAGTTATTATCCTAACAAGTACGGAAAGAGTACTATTCCCGCATGAGACTGCCGTTACCCGAACGACGCAAAGCGGAGTTCGGGTAAGCAGTCGAGTGCGGGATAGTACCTTTCCGTATGAGTAAGGATCAAGATATTTTCTACAATAGCATTGAAACATATGTGATGCTCTTGAACGAACTTTCACGTGCGGGAAAAATTATTACCGCACTAGTGCGGGAAAAACTCACTTGAAGTGACATTAGCGTGCGGGAATATGACACCTCTCAAACTAAATTGCGTGCGGGAATAGGGCGGAACACGCACTCTTGTAGAAAATAGTTATTTTCCTAACAAGTGCGCGAAGTGTTACTTTTCCGCACGCAAATACATATTACATAACGAAAATAAAAAAATTATATCTTATTGAATAACTTTCAATTAAACTTGATAGAAAGAACTACGCAACAAACAATTGCAAAACAATAAAAAATAACAATAGAAAATCAAATTATTTGTTCGTAATATTAAAATGAATGAACAATTATTAACATTCTGCAAATTGAATGCAGATCAACGGCCGGCGTGCGGAAAAGTGTAACTTTGCGAGTGTGAAAAATCACTTTCGCACAAGTAATGTACACTATTTTTCCTACAACCACATTATAATTTTACCAAATAATGTATAAAAATATTTTGACGTTTCACACAAATTTTTCAAAGCCTGCTTCTTATATACAATAAATAACTAACAAGACGATTACAAGATTGCCTGACTAAAGTAGAGATTTGGTATATGAAACTATTTAACGAAAATAAACATGAATTTGGAAAATTCCTTGCTTTATTGAGATGATTCAGAATGCTTTAAAATGGATATTTGTTTGAATCAAACTCCAAGAAATATAGATGATATTGACATGTGTCCAAGATAATTTAATGAATAGTCCGACTGAGAACCATTCTGACTTCATTTATTAATTATAATTACTTTAAATACAAAATATTTTTCAAGCATTTTATTTGAAGAGTTAATTTTTTCAATATCATAGTGAAAAAAAGTATCCGCATGCGAGGATCGAACCCGCGTACTTTCGTCAGAAGTAAATAAATAAATAAATAAATAAATAAATAAATAAATAAATAAATAAATAAATAAATAAATAAATAAATAAATAAATAAATAAATAAATAAATAAATAAATAAATAAATAAATAAATAAATAAATAAATAAATAAATAAATAAATAAATAAATAAATAAATAAATAAATAAATAAATAAATAAATAAATAAATAAATGAATGAATGAATGAATGAATGAATGAATGAATGAATGAATGAATGAATGAATGAATGAATGAATGAATGAATGAATGAATGAATGAATGAATGAATGAATGAATGAATGAATGAATGAATGAATGAATGAATGAATGAATGAATGAATGAATGAATGAATGAATGAATGAATGAATGAATGAATGAATGAATGAATGAATGAATGAATGAATGAATGAATGAATGAATGAATGAATGAATGAATGAATGAATGAATGAATGAATGAATGAATGAATGAATGAATGAATGAATGAATGAATGAATGAATGAATGAATGAATGAATGAATGAATGAATGAATGAATGAATGAATGAATGAATGAATGAATGAATGAATGAATGAATGAATGAATGAATGAATGAATGAATGAATGAATGAATGAATGAATGAATGAATGAATGAATGAATGAATGAATGAATGAATGAATGAATGAATGAATGAATGAATGAATGAATGAATGAATGAATGAATGAATGAATGAATGAATGAATGAATGAATGAATGAATGAATGAATGAATGAATGAATGAATGAATGAATGAATGAATGAATGAATGAATGAATGAATGAATGAATGAATGAATGAATGAATGAATGAATGAATGAATGAATGAATGAATGAATGAATGAATGAATGAATGAATGAATGAATGAATGAATGAATGAATGAATGAATGAATGAATGAATGAATGAATGAATGAATGAATGAATGAATGAATGAATGAATGAATGAATGAATGAATGAATGAATGAATGAATGAATGAATGAATGAATGAATGAATGAATGAATGAATGAATGAATGAATGAATGAATGAATGAATGAATGAATGAATGAATGAATGAATGAATGAATGAATGAATGAATGAATGAATGAATGAATGAATGAATGAATGAATGAATGAATGAATGAATGAATGAATGAATGAATGAATGAATGAATGAATGAATGAATGAATGAATGAATGAATGAATGAATGAATGAATGAATGAATGAATGAATGAATGAATGAATGAATGAATGAATGAATGAATGAATGAATGAATGAATGAATGAATGAATGAATGAATGAATGAATGAATGAATGAATGAATGAATGAATGAATGAATGAATGAATGAATGAATGAATGAATGAATGAATGAATGAATGAATGAATGAATGAATGAATGAATGAATGAATGAATGAATGAATGAATGAATGAATGAATGAATGAATGAATGAATGAATGAATGAATGAATGAATGAATGAATGAATGAATGAATGAATGAATGAATGAATGAATGAATGAATGAATGAATGAATGAATGAAAGAATGAAAGAAAACAAACCAACAAACCAACAAACAAACAAACCAACAAACAAACAAACAAACAAACAAACAAACAAACAAACAAACAAACAAACAAACAAACAAACAAACAAACAAACAAACAAACAAACAAACAAACAAACAAACAAACAAACAAACAAACAAACAAACAAACAAACAAACAAACAAACAAACAAACAAACAAACAAACAAACAAACAAACAAACAAACAAACAAACAAACAAACAAACAAACAAACAAACAAACAAACAAACAAACAAACAAACAAACAAACAAACAAACAAACAAACAAACAAACAAACAAACAAACAAACAAACAAACAAACAAACAAACAAACAAACAAACAAACAAACAAACAAACAAACAAACAAACAAACAAACAAACAAACAAACAAACAAACAAACAAACAAACAAACAAACAAACAAACAAACAAACAAACAAACAAACAAACAAACAAACAAACAAACAAACAAACAAACAAACAAACAAACAAACAAACAAACAAACAAACAAACAAACAAACAAACAAACAAACAAACAAACAAACAAACAAACAAACAAACAAACAAACAAACAAACAAACAAACAAACAAACAAACAAACAAACAAACAAACAAACAAACAAACAAACAAACAAACAAACAAACAAACAAACAAACAAACAAACAAACAAACAAACAAACAAACAAACAAACAAACAAACAAACAAACAAACAAACAAATAAATAAATAAAGGTTTATTTTATAAAATTATAGTAAAGTCACCTCAGAGTTATCTAGATACAATCATACACCAGCGTCTTCTTTCTTCACCCCACGTGGGCTTGGAGGTCCAACGGAGGTATACGGACGCACTGGGAGCCGCCGCCCCCTCCCTCCCCATTGCTGAGGAGGGAGGGCGAGCGCTTGTGCCAAGGGGTGCCTAGGGTCCCGGTCAGGGGACGCTGACATCCGCCTCCGCTGATGTTAGCGGTGGGTCGATCTATGCAACTCATGGGGGTTGTAGATGGCCTAATACACGCCTCCTGCGAAGCTTATGCGTGTCGTTCATTTGCATTCTATCTAGATACTGCCCTTGTTTAAGTTCGTGTGAGGCTGATTATTGCGAGCTATTCCCGGAAAAGGCTAACAGCAAAAAACTGGGTCAGAAGTCAATATGTCCCGCTAATTTACGAACTGAGCCAACGGAGCGTGCGGAAAATTGCTTTCCGCATCTGTTCGGAAAATATTTCGCACGCTTGTGATATAAGCCTCTTTCCGTGTAACTATACAGTGCGATATACGTTATTTTCCCATGTGTTCGTAGGAAAAAAGTTGTTTCATATAATGTTTAAACAACATTTCAATAATGGAGTGAAGTTGAAATGAATAAATGATAATGAAAGCACAAGCGTTTTCAAGCGGAAGCGTATTTTACCAACAGTTACGACTTAATGAGACTTTATCACGAAATAAATGTCGTAATTGTCAAATTACGACTCGACAAAAAGGCATAGCCTGTGCGGGTAGAGGACGGCTATTATTATTATTTGCCGTGGCGCTCCGGGGCGACTTACTCAAGTTTTGTTGGTGTTATATTCACTTTTCAGCTGTAAGAAAACCCAGAAAACCTAAAGCACAACCCCGGGTGGTCGGTGCGCACTTGCGCACTTCAAGCTAGCACCAGACGTAGAGATTGGCAAGAGTATGATTAACAATCTAATAAACACAGCAGTGATAATGATGATATCAAAAGATTAAAGCAGGAGCTCGAGACACTGCAATTCTTGTATACAATGAATATAGGACTGTTTTTGCTACATTTGTTTGCCTGGGCTTCGGTAAGGCAAAATCCAGGCTTACTCTAAGATCATATTGATTATTACTGGATACAGGGTAATTAGTGAGGTTATTTTTGACCTGCATTATTGACGTGAGAATGAACAGTGAGTGAAATTTTAACAAGTTTAATTCCGGAAATAATCTTTAACAAGAAATCTTATCGTTTTTGAGCTCTGAAGACCTCATCCGCCCTGGCCCAGTTACCCCAGCATATGATGGCATAAGAAAGGCAAGACTGAACATATCCAAAATAATAAGGTACTAAGTAACATATGTGTGTCTACTCTTTTCCTAAGTTGCCAAAGAACATAAGAGTAGACTGACAGTTTTTCAAATACTGCATCAACTAGGCATGGCCACGTGAGATGCTCATCAATGAAAATTTCTAGATATTTTGTGATCCTGGATTGTTCAATTGTTTTGTTGTTAAGTTTAACAAAAATATTTTTATTGAGATCAGAAAGGCTGAAAAGTATCATTTCTGATCCCCTAGATTTGCAAAAGTTTATCATTTGGTTGTCTGCACCAGACGTCATTTTGGATAATATATCTAAACTTCTATTTGAGGTCGTAACAACATCATTATCAGCGAATGCTGCTCTTGGTCCTATCATCATCAGTTTTCCATGGAAATTCAATGCCTAAGGTATTGTCTCAGGAAAATTGATGATGGTTCTATACCCATTTCTTCGTGACCTGCTTGATGTCCCAAAACATGATTCAGCAGGCTGGTTCTGGACGAATGAAAGTTCTTGTTGCCCCTCTCACTCCTCCAGATGTATCTGTGCTCCTGAGTCGTCAAAGTTTTTTAATTTGGAAGAAAACCTGCATGATTGCAGTCAGTGCCTTTATTGCCACTTCACTGTCATAGAGAAATAAGAATGTAGACCATCACGGCGGCCATAAATATTTTTTTTGGTTTCCGGGTTTTGCCGTGGTCTTCTTTGGTATAAATCTTCAAACGTTTCGATAGCAACTGCGGCAGTCATCTTCAGTGGCGTGGACGAAGTACTTTTCATGACATATCATTTGCGACTGAAGTTCTCGATCCTAGAACGCTATTGTTAATGCTATTATGGTGCGCATTAGTTGAAAAACACATTTGTCTACTACTTTCGTCTCGGAACTATCTTTTCTATCTCGTAATCACGTTTCATAAGTTTGAGTTATTTAGTAGTGATTTGCCAATTACGACTTTCATCTCGTAATTACGTTTTAGTTAGTCGGAATTACTAGTCGATAAGTCGTAAAACGACAATTACGACTTCTTTCTCGTATTTATGACTTTGTCTCGTAATTACGTCTCAGTGAGTAGTAATAATTACGTGTTAGATATTTACGACTTTTTTCTTGTAATTTGATAATACCGACTTTACCTCGTAATTACGTCTCAGTAAGTTGACATTACGAGTTAGTGAGTCTTAAAACGAAATTACGACTTTTTTCTCGTAATTACGTCTTAGTCGTGATTATTTGTGAAATAAAATAAATAATGCACATGATCCTTCACTTCCGTATTTTACTATATCCACCTCATCCATGACATTTTTGCCGAAAACAGCCCTTTGTATCAAAGTGGTGTGGAGTTTGAAATCCGAAGAATCTAGGAATCGATTCATAAGAAATATAAGTGATAATAAAAGTCATCGTAAATTGAATCATCGACATTAATTTAACCAAATAATCGTTTTGCTTGATCGCAAGATTCATGGCATGCAATTCCCACAACTACGTCTGTTTACATCTGGTTTATTGCTGAGTAATTGGAATGATGTAGTATAAATAAACGCAATTGATTTGAATATTCACAGAACAATCCTTTCCTAGATCCAGAAATTATATTTGTCTCCCTAGAATTTTCAGTATCTTGAAAATTGTTTTTATCGAAAAAACGCTTCCCCAAATCACACTTAGAATAGAATGAGTGTAAATCCAACCGTTGTTTACCAATTGAAGAATAATTTTGCTTTCACAAATGAACAAAACTCCTTTGTTTCGTATTTAGATGTCAATCTGATTCAACTCAATAGAAGGTGGGACACTTTTATTTGGAACTTTGTTGTCACCTATTTTGTTTGGTCTGCTTCATAACTTTCGGGTGATTCCACCTGACTTAGGCTCACTATAAATTCTGAATTTGAAAATACTGGAGAAAGGAGTTAGATCCTCTTTCACAATTATGTGTATCGCTGATTTTGAGCTGCCAGCTTGAGATATCATAGTCTCACACTGGTTGTAAAATGGTTTGGCATTGCTTCTTCCAAATCAAAGATGCGCACGGTTATCTTTTAGTTTTTTGATCACATTGTCAAGTAATAATAGCGTTAATTTCACAAAATTATGCCATTTCATGTAACAATTTGGATTCATATGAATAAATACGTATCATTATATTATTCGGACTTTACTCGAGAACGAAGGGTGCTAGAGCAATTCTGAAATCACTTCTGATTTTGAAATTACGCATTTATTAAGGTACATGAGTTTCGAAATACTTCTCATTCACCATGTTATCGTGAAAATGGGAAGAGACGTATCAAAATCGAAAAAACACGATTATTTGGACATTTCTCGAGAACGAAGAGTGCTAGAGCCATTCTGGAAGCACTCCTGATTGCAGAAGTGACTGTTTTTTCTAACCGTCGGTGCTCTACTGTAACTGAAAATCATATCGTCCTATTCTTGAAAAGAATTGTTTTTAGTACAGAACCCCTTAGCATAGTATATAGCACAACTTAACTGTCTTCAATACTCTACAAATTCACTTGTTTCCATTCTTCAACTAAACTGAATAGAACAAAAACAATTATTTTCAACTAATGAGTATAGTTTACGAAATTCAGATATTTTGCACGCTAGTAAAACTTTAATGTAATACAGAATTGTAATACATATTTTTGTCCCACATCAGACTGCGATGTAAATATTCATAAGAAATGTGAGAAACTAACTGCCAACCTATGTGGAGTAAACCAAAAGCTTGTGGTGGAAGCCATCGAGTCGGTTCGAAAAGGTGAGTTTGTTTTATTTGATTTTTTACTTGTATATTAGTTGTTTATGTCACCTTGGATACACTCATAACGCCCTAGGGCGTTATAAGCTGGTGATATGGCTATAACGCCTGCTCATTGTACGAGGAGAAATGGAGCAAACGCTAAAACACGATTATACATTTATGAAAAAAATTGTATTAGACAAACAACAACAATCCGTGTCAAACAACCAATTTTTTTCAAAGATCTTACGTAATTGAAAGTAAATGTGCAATTCTTCAACTTTCCTGAAAAATTAGGTGACCCAAATTCTTCTGATTTTTTCGAAACTTCAGAACAAAAAACTTGACTATCTGTACTTGAAAGTTCTGTAATTTTTGACTATTTGTTTCCTATGAAACCTTCCGTCACAGATGCATCCTTCCAATTTCCGTGCATTCTTAAAGTTTCATACGTTGCATCAATCTCAATTGAAACAGTTGCTGAAGTGCTTCTCAAACAATGTTCAGTATATTCAGTAGCATTATTCAATTTTAAGTGTTTGGCAATCATTGAATGTACACTTTTCATGGTTTCGGTAAGTGAACGAAGAATCTGAGATCCTTCACTCCACTGAGTCGTAAGGGTAGCTCCAAACCTCCTATTTTCTCCTTCTCCACAATACTGAATCCTTTCCAGTGTTTTAACAAGTAAACAGCTGAACAGCTACCCTTATCTTCTTGGTCGTTTATAGTAATTTTCATAAGTTTATCTCTCCTTGGTCCTCCAAAATTACCCACTATTGAAACTTCTTTATGTAATAGATGAATTTTATCCTAATAAGCTTGCCTCACTAATCAATGTTAGAACCTGATCTGCTGTCAAAACCTTTTTTCTGAATATAATCTTTGGATTCATTCTTTATTTATTTCCATTTCGTTGATAAGAAGCATACATAACATAAAACAGCAATGATCGTTTACTAAATATAACAACTGGCAATAATTAAAAAACGTCACAATATCATCAAATGATTTGGTAACAGTAGTTGCTTTCTGTTGAATACTTGCCGACGACCATACCTATTGTATAGTTTTTTTTTTTTGCGGAAGATTGGATTACGTAATCCACCATAATTCATTATTAGTTTTATGATCTTCCGTCAAGTAGTGTCGCCCATCTTTCATGAAAATGATTTTTCATTCAAATAAAATAAATTTTACGTGAAAAATTAAATATTGTATGCACCATGACTCATCGGGCAACATTGCATAAATAACTGTTATGATTTTTCGTAAAATATTTACATCATTTCATAATCAGTCTTGTGATAATCAACACTGAAAAACCATATGTATCTGTAGTAGTTAGTCATAAATGTTAGTATGGTGTAGTTTGTTTTGGGAAATTTGTGCTTTCAAATCTCCTAGGTTTTCGGAGAAAACCGCTTAGAAGCACAGACTGTTCGTGCAAGGAAGATCCGTTCGTAAAAGTGGATTCTGAACCACTTGAATGAAGCTACAGCAAACTAATTTGAGGTAGTTTTTGAAAATCAGCATTTATTTCCACACGTAGTTGAAATTGCATTCGATACATGAACTTGAATTGATAATTCCGATGAAACCAATTTTAGCGAGACAATTCTCTTTCAGTATACAGAGGCTTCCAAAATGTTGTCGAACGGAAAACCTTATTATTTTTGACTTCACAAACAATATTTTCCACAGAAGTTGATAATATTCGCTCACATATTATTCATATAAATATTGAATGAGATCAGGCCGAGGACCGTTCCTTGGGGCACTCCATACTCAGTAATCTCTACAAATTATTAATTTTTACTATTTGTTTTCTTTTCGATGGATAACTAGTAAGAATCTTCTTACCGCTGAAACCAATTTTTTTTCAATACTCGCAGTAATTCACTGTGACATATTGTGTCGAAAGCCTTCGTCAAGTCAAAAGAGATACGAAGTGAAGTTTCTGCTTATCCATCGCTACATATTTTTTTTTTTTGGAAGTGGATCATTGTATCTTGTGTTGACTTGGTCTGACAGAATTCATATTGATTATCTGAGAGCATATTATATTTTGGGATATGTTTACTTATTCTTATTTCAATAAGTTTTTCGAAAATTTTCCAATGATGGCTTATTAAGGAGATATGTCAGATATATTCAATCCTGTTCCAATTGTTAAGTATTTGTTTCAAGTAATTACTAAAAAATTGCATGTTAACAAAACAATTGCAACCATAGAACACCAAAAATGAGCCTTTGAAAAAGCATACGATAAATAATAGTTTTTGAAAACCTTTCCACGTGTTCAGTTGCCAATTTCAGAGCTTTCTAGACGCGAGAAGAGTATGCAGATTATTTTTCGAGGATTTATCAAGCAGTCTTAGATATTTGGTGAGGACGAATAATGAAAACTTTTAATAATAATAACTTATAATAATATTAACTTTAAAAAAGCAAACTTTGCAGAAATGTGTCATTACCGGCCGGATCAAAAATGTTGTAAGCCTCAGTAGGCTAAATGTCAACAGATGTTCGCACTAAGTAGAGAAACAAGCCAAAACATTTATGTTGATATTCTTATACCTACTGTGTCTTCATTTTGCTTATTATCCTCACTAATCTTGATGCTAGATTTATTCCAATTACCGGAGCCACTAATACCCCATTCAGTGATTTATTAGGGAAAGCGTATAATTAGAATATTTTCAACTTGGAAAACCTTGTTCTAAAAATAATGAATTCATAACCGCTATCACGAAACTAATGGTATGTTACTTTATAACTAAAATTGTAAGAAATTACCCTGCCAAATTAACATTGTGGATATCAAAAGTGGGGGCAGAGTGAATACCAGCTTCATTGAAAGATGGTATTTCAGGTTACTAGGCCGACGCGTCTTGCGAGATATTCTCGACGTTTCGCCAACACGAGTGGCTAGCATTTTCGTGAAAGTAGCTCCGATCACTGTTTGATATTCATTGTCTCAACCAATATTCATGTGCCGGTGTGTTGGTTTATGACTGTCCACTCTGTCAGGTGCCCGTCCAAAGTTTTTGATTTGAGGGCCCCATCACCTGGGTACCTAACCTATTTCGGTATTTTCAGGAACAGAGTCATTAGTGCCTTCGTTATCCAGGGTCGGTGCCTTTTCCGTGTTTCTGAGCACAGGTAGACAAGGCCTGTTCAGGCGCAATCCCACTTGGTGATTGGTGTTTTTGAATTTCAATTGCTTTCCGAAAGAGTAATAAGAAGATATGGATGTGACATTCTTGTGTTCGTGGGGCGTTTCGTGGTTCCGATATGAACTGGGCTCAGAGGGCTTCTAATTAAGACACCATATAATTGTTCGTTAATTTTTTTGTTGAAAGCAGAATGAGATGACGTTAAACAAATTCTGAAAATTTTTATATATCGCTTGGGACCAATAGCTCAATATCTCTCATGGCATCAACTAACGGGACCTATATACCGTTAAAAAACTGAAGTATCACTCATGGTCATCTAGGGTAGACCGCTTCCATCGCCAACTTCAACAGAACCGAAAAGGAATTGAAATTGTTGTTTTTATTGTTCTAATTGTTATATCTCTCAACCGGCCGCACCCTAACGAGCAACCCTCAGAAGTCAGAGACTACGCGAGCTACCTCTAAAACATGTGATGTCATGTACGAGGCCGGTGATTTGATTACGAATTGAGAATTCACTGTACACGTTAGTTGAATGGGCAATTTAAACATTTTAGCTATTCAAATCCCTCTGCTCTGCTTCAAAACAGACTAATATTAATTGAACTGCATAGCGCTAGTCTGACGTGGAATTATATACCACCCAGTTGGCGACTAGGGTGGTATACATAATTTTTGTAAATTACATCGTAAATTACCAAAATTGAAGTCCTTTTTAAAATATCAGGTAATGTATTACTTTGGTAAATTACCATAATGGTAAAATACCGTTTAGGTTTCCAATTAAAATAATTTATATTTAATGAAAATCCGTTTATTATGATAGAAAAAATACAGTAGTAGCTTCAAATTATAAAAAAAACCTATGTACAAAATAAATATAACTGAGTGACTGGATAATTTCAGTGATTTAAATCAGCAAAACAACAATTCTTGAATACATAACTAGGAAAAAAAGTGAGAGGTGAGGTTAGGTGAATAACTCAAACCTTTGAAAACCCCCTGACTGGTTCCTTTTCTCTCTTCCTCTTCAAAGTCAGCTTCATCATCTGAATTTAAAATATCAACTGCAAGTCCCTGTTCATAATCATTGCTACCATCTATATCGTCATCAAGATCACTGTCATCATTATCATCGCCATCCTCCAACCCTGATAGTGATAAGTCAACCAAGTCCAGAGTACTTAAACAGTTATTGGATGTAGGAATATCTACGGGTAGAGTCGTTTCACTTTCACTATTAAAATAATCTGTATCCCTTTCTTCAACATTATTTTTGACTTCGGATAAGCTAAATTGCTTTTAACAAAAATCAGTTTCGAAGATCTTTCGTTGGTTAGTCGGTTTCTTACCTTATTATGAATATTTGCATATTGGGAGAATGACCTTTTCGTGGCAGCCGTTGTAGCAGGGCAATTGTAAATTTGCGTTGCCACTTTGCCCAAAGCTGTAGTTGCACATATTGATTTCCACCACACCACGGCATCTACACAGTATTGAGAGACCAACCTCACACAAAGATCAATCAAAATTTTCTCGAACAGTCAAGCGGCTTTAAAAGCACTGGGCTTGTATCAATCAACGTCTGAGCTGGTATCAAACTGTCAGAGAATACTCTCCACAATAGGAAAACTCAACAGTCTGTCTCTGGTCTGAAATCCTGACCACGCCGGTATGGAGGACGATAAAACGGCAGACCTTTTTGCAAGAGAAGGTGCCGCAAGTAGGTTCATTGGACCAGAATCTTCTTATCAAGTTCTGCCAAATATTCGTTGAACACCTGGACAGCAAGGCATGACCTGCGATGTCTAACAGGCCTACTCACAGAACACTGTCTTTTGAATCATCACATGGCAAGACTTAATCTATCGAAGGACCCGACAAGTCCTTTCTGTCTTGAAGATGAAACAACAGAGCACATACTTTGTGACTGCCCCGCCGCAGACCGAATCAGATTTTCGATGTTTTGCTCTCTCCTTAGGATCTGAGAGATCATACACCAAATAAACTAATCAGCTTCGTCAAGAATTTAAGTTTATTTGGTGAAAAATGAATGGGTATTAGCCACAATAGGCCCTAACGGGTGGTTCGCAGCAGTCACGCTCATTTTAAAACTGATCTAACCTAAGAAGTGAGCGCTCAACCCACACACCACCACGGCTCCCGAGCAATGCAACCCGCCCTAAGCAATTAATCGAAATTAGTTTGTGTATTGTTGCACTCGACTTTCAAAGGCTGATAGTTATCACATCATCTTATATACAAAACTTTACAAATTTTTGTTTGCAACAATTTGTCCAGAGATTACGTTATCGCAAGTACTTCCTTCTGACAAAATAAAGTGATAATGAAGCTGCACATTGAGATCGCTAGTATATGCGACCTAGCATTTCATTAGGTAATGTTTGCAAACTTTCTCAATCGATGCCGGAGTTATGCCATTCTATCCATCACGTCTCACACAATCCAGAAAGTTGATCAGCCAATTTTTGTTTGAAAACATAATTGCGTTTAGAGGAGGCTGAGGAAAATTATATTATTCCTTTCATTACTCTTTAAGCATTTCTCACATTTCGAACGTTTGGTGATTTCGACAATCTCAAATTTAAAGCATGACTGAAACATGGACAGCATACAAGTATCTTAATTTTTTCTTAACATCTTAGACCGCCCCCTTCCATTTTGATGTCAGGACACTGCAACCATTTGCATAAATTCCTACACAATTTTCGTATGGTAAACCAAGTTGCTGTTTTTTCTTAAACTGTACTATTCAAAACCGGTTTCAACGAATCGGGACTAAGCAGATTTCAGAGACAGTCTATGAATTATAGGTACATAGTCCTTTCGCACATTGATATTCAGCCTGATTCTACCAATCCACGTATAAAAAGTATTGTTTACACGATGGATGGTTGAAATGAATATAAGACTTTTATCGTATCATTGAAAATTAGGCTTCCTTCAAGTTAAATCTTTATTATAAATCATTAACATCATAACCTCACAACAACACATCAAACATTATTTACAAAATATAATATGATAGCTACTTTATAAAACCCTAGATAACAATTTTATTTTAAAATCTATTTAAAAAAATTGACATGAATATTTTGTTGGTAGATACACCTGCACCGTTCTTGTCCAAAATGAAAGGCATGTCCGTTGAATCTTGTCCAGCAACATTCTTATTTAGTTCTATGGCCTCTTTCGTACATGAGACAAATCTAATATGTCTCCACCCGCATTAACGTAACGAACGAGAAACGTTGCTAAAGATTTTTTAAGTCACTTACCAGTATACATAGTAGGATTTTTCAGTTTGAGATATGTAGCAATTTTCTCAGGTATTTTAGAAAAGAAATTGATACCGCAAGGCTGAACCGTGCATTTTCCGTTTCTGTATGATACGAACAATCTTCTATGTGAATTATGAGCTTGACGTAATGCTATATATCTTTCAAATAATGTCACAGGATTAATGTCTCCGTCAGATATCACCGCAAAAAACCTTTCCTTATGGGTTTTTGGACCAGGGATTGTGTGCTTGCTCGCTAGAATGTCAACATTTTTCATGGATATTTTCATTGGTTCTGCAAGCTCCGCCAATTCCGATAAAAAAAACTACTTTTATCATCAATAATGTCTCGTCTGTGGCAGTTCGAACAAATTTAGTAACTTGCTATTCACATTTTTTTGCTCTATATTCCAGTTTTTTTTCTCTTAATAACTTGTATCAAAGCGTCATATTTGTCGATTTCTACTCCTTCCTTCAACTCCAAACAAGCTCATAACATAGAATATTTAGACCACAAAGATGATGGAGGGTATTCATTTGAGAGTTTTACAAAATAAGCAAGTAATATCGTTCCTTCAGCACCTTGAACCTGTTCTGTATTTTGCCACTCACAAAACTGACATTATTCTTTTTTGTAATGGATATCTGATATATCCGGAAGCGAATCTAATCTGGTCATTGATCGGATAAAATTCGTTCAAGAAATTATTTATGGTCATCTGCAACCACTAAACTCAGGCCACATTAGTAGCACTAATGAAATCTGGAGCTTTCCGTAGAATTATCAGGATATCGAAGCAATGCACTTTTTTTTACAGCATCAGATAACCTGAGTAAGAAATAAAATTCCCAACTATTTACTACTCGAAACAGATCTTCAAATAATGTTTCCTGTTGAGCATGTCATTACAATAATTGTGTGTGATGATGTTGATGACTTTGTTCTTGAGTTTATTGAAAAATTCTTCCTTCTTGGGTAAATTTAAATTTTATGAAAATATGCCTTATTTGACAAAATCTTCACTTGTTTTTCAGATGAATCTTGAATATAGTGTTACAATATTTGCTAAATAATAATGCCGAGCACACTACTGAACTGTTTATTTTCTAACTTCACTAAAAACATACAACTAGGTACTTCACTGGCTCATAAAACACTTAGATCTATACAACAATACAACTAGCTAAATATTCCAAACACTTCTATACTTCTTCAATAACTGCTTATCACTACTTCATAAATTTCTTAGTCAAAACTTCTCTTCATAAAACTTCTCTTAAACTTCTCTCTCAATTGAAATGTCTCCTTATATACTCGAGCCGTCTGGAGACCACATCATTCGTGACGGTTCCGTTATCCCGCATATTCAATACCGAAAATCGTCTACGATTTTCCAGGAAGTAATTATCGACGAACCGCTAGCGAGTCGACCCAGCGGCGTAGCTAGGGGATTTTTACCAATCTCGTAAAATTATCCTCCTTTCAATTTTGATCGTCCCGATCAAACAACGTTTGAGTCTCTCTAGGTGAACGACCTTCATTTTCGCTCTCAGGCTGCATTGAATCCTATAGACCACGTCGTTTATTCTCTTTACTATCGTATAGGGTTCTTCCCAAGATGGTGTTTATTTGGGAGATACTCATTTCTTATGACGAGGGTTGTACAGCCATACTCGATCTCCTTTAAATCCACCACTGTCACTGGTCACCTACATTGTATTGTTTCATCTCTCCTTTCGACCTTGTTTTGGGGCCTTTGCTTGTTTCACACTTCGAACATCTTCGGCACCATCTTTCTACATCTTCACGACATTGTACTCAGTAAAATCTCTGCCGTATTTCATCCAAGGTCTTATTTACTCCAAAATGTCCACCTGATTTGCGGTCATGAGTCTCCTTCAAGACATCACTTATCCTCGACCTCGGCACAACCAATTGAGAAATCACTTTTCTGCCGTCGGCTGATTCCCAAGCTCTCTTCAATAGACCATCCTCAACAATCAGGGAATCCCATTGTGCCCACAAGGCCTTGAAACCTGGTGATCGTTAGGAGATTTCCTTCCAGGTGGGTTCCGCTCCGCTTTTCTTCTATCGTAGAAAATCTGTTTTGATCACTTTCTTGGTCCTTCCTCATTTTCGCTGTGGTCCAATTGTCGTCAACCATTAATCTCACTTGGTTGATTCTTTCGCGACGTACCATTCCAGGTTTTCTGGACAAGGTATCTGCGTTGTTGGGCAATTCAGTTGTTCTTAGCCTCTTAACTGGGATGGCCTCGGGGGCTTCATCATTGCTAGTCGGCATGCGCCCTGGTATCAATTTGGTTGTTCGTAGCCTCTCAACAGGGATGATCCTGGGGGCTCCATCTTTGCTAGCCGGCATGCGTCCCGAAATGTTGGCTGATTCTCACTTTTCCTGCGGCCAATTTAAGGATACGCTGGAAGATCTTGTCCTCACAGGTGATAGCGAACGTTGTGGCATTCTTACCCTGCAGTCTCTAATGAGATGTCCCAATTTTCCACATCTACAGCACGCCCTGTTCTTCTGAGTACTCATTCCACTTATCAAAGATTTAATCTCATCTAGAACCTTCTCGAATGATCTAGTAACCGTGCTTGCTCGTTGTTCGGGTTCTTCTATGGATACTGCTCGTACTTTCGGCCTCGAGGTGTTGAAGGCCGCCTCCACTTCCAAAGAACATACCAAGGCATCGCTACTCCTCTTGAAGTGTGTCAATCGCAGAATGCTCTGGATTTCGGTGTCTCTCAGTCCATCTATAAATAACTGCACCGCTAACTGTTCCCGGAAATCTCCCGGTGCTTCTGGGTAAGCCAGCTGGATTAGGCGTCTCACATCCGCTTCAAATTCTTGCAGAATCTCACCTGATTTCTGAATGCGCGTTTTCATTTGAGCCCGATACAGCTGTTCTCGATGTTGATCGCCATACTCCAATGCAGTAATCAGGTCTTTATATTTATTCTGTTGTTCGATGGGTATCGTCTGCAACTTACCCAAAGCTGGCCCTCTCGAAGCAACTATAAATGCCGTAGCTTTTTCTTCTTCGCCCCATCAATTAGCCACTGCTGCAGCTTCAAATTGTCGGTGATACATGGACCAAGAGGACTGTCCATCAAAACTCGGTGGTTTCACGGAAATTCCTGATGTAGCAACCCTGTCTCGACGATCTTGGTTCTTAAGGAGTGCCATCTGATTTTCTAGTCCTTTCATCTCCTCTCGCACTTTATCAAATTTCTTATTAACCTCATCGTCGATTTTCTTGACGTCTTCCTTTAGTTCTTCTCTCAGTTCTTCTTTCAGTTCCTCCATTTGTATTTCGGTTTTCTGTAATACATGTTGGAAGAACTTGTCTTGATGTTCTAGAATCTTCTGGAAGTCTGTTTTCCTTTGTTTTTCTACTCGTTCTGATTCGGTCCTTTGATGTTCGAGAATTTTCTGGAGTGCTTCTTCTCGTTCTTGTTTATCTTTTTCTTGTTCTTGTTTTTCATCTTCAAGCTCTTTTCTCTGTTTTTCGAGAATTTTCTGGAGTGTCTCTTCTCGTTCTTTCTTTTTCTCCAACCTACGTGTTTCTTCTTTTTGATTTTCATTTTCTTGCACTTTTCTCTTTTCTTCGAGAATTTTCTACAGTGCTTCATCTAACCGTCGCATTTCCTCTTCTCGTTTTTCCTCCTGGCGCCTTCTTTCCAAATCCACAAACTGATTTTGGATGAATTTCACAATGTCCTCCATTGTATGGTACGATGTACTCCTCGTATTAACCATAAATAGATTTTAAATAGTTTCTGTTATTCACTAATATCCCGCTTCGGACACCACTGTTAAAATATTTGCTGAATAATAATGCCGAGCACACTACATAATGCTGAAGGAATCACATATTTGACAACTAGTTCAATAAAATGATTGACATTTGAAAATATTCTTGATATGATATTAATTTGGCCAAAGTTGTTATAGAAGTCAACAGGATATACCGTGTGTCCCAGCTAAAACTTGTCACCCCCCTAATATCCGAACTCATGAAAAAAATTGAAAATCGCTCAGACCCGTCGATTTTTATTTCAAGGGGGAACACTTTCACCAAATACACCATCATTGTGTTGTCAACCCCCTCAACCCCAGCACCCCCTACTTCAGAATTTCCAATGGGACTACTATACTTGTGATACATCATTTTGAAGGGAATTCAATCCCAAATACATCGGTGTACTGAAATTGAGGATCGATCTAGTGTTGTTGAAGTTTTCATGAAAGCTAAGTTTTATCCAGATATTTTAATTTTTCATCACCTCAAATGTTAGCGTCGTAAGAAAGGTTCACTGTGGGTACGCCACTGTATTGAAAAATAATATGCTGTCAGAAATAATAGTTTCGAAGGTGAGACAGACGTTTTTATGAAAAAAAAATTGCCCTCATGTGTTTTTGTATACGCATATCTTTGTTTACGCCTTTGTAATTGATGTATTCGAGTCACTGCATTCAACAATTTGAAAACATTCGAAAATGGTTTATACTGTACAAGAGAGAATATCCATTGCAGCTGCGTATTTTGAAAATGGATGATGTGCTAGAGCTACGGCTCGAAGTTTCAATGAAAGTCATCCAGAAAACACCACATCATATCAGTACGTGCTTCAATTGATGAATAAGTTCTTGGAGTCGGGATCAGTGCTGAATAAAAAACATGAACAAGAGAAGCCTATGAGAAATGAAGGGGTCGCTGTTGCAGTTGTAGGACATTCAATCGTTAAGACAACTTGAGACTATTTCTGGAGTTTCGAAAAGCAGCGTACATCGAATTCTGAAAGACGCAAAATTCCATCCTTATAAAATGCAGAATGTACAAGAATTAAATGAAGATGATCCTGACAGACGTACAGAGTTTTGTGAAATCATGAGTCAATTATTGATTGGTGATAATAATTACCTCTACAATGTGTGCTTTTCTGACGAATCTTCTTTTTATTTAAATGGACATGTGAACAGGCACAACTGCAGATACTGGAGTGACGTAAATCCCCATTGGTACAGGGAAACTCATTCACAAACTCCCCAGAAATTGAATGTTTGGGCTGGTATTCTGGGAGACCATATTGTAGGTCCATATTTTATTGATGGTAACCTCAACGGACAAACGTATCTTGAACTTCTTGATACAACTGTGAACCCCAGAATCACTCAGTTACTTGAAGACGATGATAGGTTACTTGACGGTCAGCTCACCTTTCAACAAGATTGAGCTTCTCCACATTTTGTTGCACCTGTACGTCAATTTTTAGATGACAATTTCACAGGGCGATGGATTGGAAGACGAGGACCAATAGAATGGCCGGCTAGATCTCCTGATTTATCACCGTTAGACTTCTTTTTATGGGGTCATTTGAAATCCAAAGTTTATATTACCCAGCCAACTTCTCTTGATGATCTACGCAGGAGAATTGTTGTGGAGTGTCGTGCAGTGACTCCAGAAATGTTGAGCAATGTGCGCAGAAATTTCGAACATCGCTTATACTTCTGTATGGCACTGAATGGTTCACATTTTGAACCTTTCATACGATGATAACATGTTAGGTGATGAAAAATAAAAATATCTGGAAAAAATTAGTTTTCATGAAAACTTCAACAACACTTGATCGATCCTCAATTTCAGTACACCGATGTATTTGGGATTGAATTCCCTTCAAAATGATGTATCACAAGTATAGTAGTCCCATTGAAATTTCTGAAGTAGGGGGTGCTGGGGTTGAGGGGGTTGACAACACAATGATGGTGTATTTGGTGAAAGTGTTCCCCCTTGAAATACAAATCGACGGGTCTGAGCGATTTTCCATTTTTTTCATGAGTTCGGATATTAGGGGGTGACAAGTTTTAGCTGGGACACACTGTATATGAGCCAACTAATAAAATACGGAAAATACAAAGGTCAGTTGAAACAAACGACACATGTGCCAACAGAACATGTGCAGAACGAAATACTAGTAAAATAGTGAAAATATCACAATATTTTCCTGCCAATACTGATTTGTGCAATATAAGCAGTAAATATTTTAAGTGGTTTATTTATATTCCAATTACGTCAAATTATACAACTATTTAATTGAGTTATGTGATATCTTTTTTTGGTTGATATTTTGGTAATTATCTAGCTTCTATTCTAGCCACAACGCGTTGGTTCAGTTTTTCTATAATCCACGCGATAAAAATAACTAACCTACAGCCCACCTATTCATTTGGGAGTATTTTTTAGGAAGATTATTATACCTCTCTTTTGGCACTCTCAGGATTTATATTTTTAGTGCAGGACATCATGATGATATTCGCATAGATAACATGGACTTATTTATAGGTTCAATACAGCTTCCTCATTTCCTAAGGTACCTATATAATATTAAAGTTGATTTGAAGACTTCAGAAAACACTGTATTCAGTTAAACGATAGCACCATTTTTATAGCGAATGAGGTTTCTCCAAAATAAGGGTTTTGAAATTATCAACCGCATCTTTCTGCAACAAAAATCGTTTTCCGTGAATCGTTTGTTTTAATTTGTGCAAACAAAAATGATTCATTGGGTGCCAAATCAGAGCAAAAGGGAGGATGACCCGTCTGTTAGATGTTTGAAGTACTCAGAAAAGTAGTTTTTGCAGATATGTGTGAACTCGCATTGTCATGGTAGTAAATAATCCGTTATTTCTTATTTCATTCAAGACTGCTAATAAATGTGCTTTTATATTATCCACGTTTACAATATAGGTATAGTGTGTCCAAGATCAGGATGGATAGCATTAGAATCTCGGAAACGGTCGGAGTTACAATGTTGGTTGGAGAAAAGTTGCACAATCCAATTGCCCTTTTTATGGAGTTCGCAGAAGTGGGATACTTACCTATATTTTTTGGATTTTGAGATATTTTAAAGAAAGTTAAATTTTTGAAACTTGTTTCAATTCATTTCAGATGTGATTACTAAAGATATCAATTAATTTAAAAAAAAATTCATTACCACTTTTTGAGCTGATGACGTTTAACAGATTTTCGCTACGACTGTTTGTTTCCGAGGAACCTTCATCACCTTTTTTTTTACACGGTCCTTTTATTTTTATTACAAAATTCAAAGCAAATTTTTATTCTGTAATACGTAATATATCATTTATAAGTAGTTATTTTAATAATTAATAATTAAAACCTCCGATTACGGCTCTGAATTCTTGAAAAATAAAGTTGAGAATGTCATAATTGACAGTCGATAGATACTAGCTATGTTTATCAACATTTCTTAAGTAATAATTGACTTTATTAATTGCATGGATCTGGAATAATGATAATTACAGGTGGTATCGAAATTATCGAAAAAGGTATTTAAGTTAAGAATTCAATGAAAAAGTGTTAAGTGTGTTTACCTTAGTAGTCATATACAATACAAAAGTTATTTACAGACGTAGTCTTCAAATTGGTTTGAAAAGAGATTCAAATAATACTTTTGAGGAAAAGTTCGACATGTTAAAGTCTTACATTCTGTGCCATTGCAATCATCGAGAAGCCGAGCAAATGATATAACGTAAATTTCTGGAAAGATTACCGCCAAATCAGAAGATATTTGGATGAATGGTTGTAAATTTACTAGTGTATGGCTCATTTAAAACAGTTGTTAATAGAAACAAAACATGCAAATAATGTGCTGATGGCTGTAAAAAATGACACTACAACATCGGTTAAAAACATTGAAAATGTTACTATAACGCCAAAATCTACAGCCAATTTTATTTACAAATATCATCCGTACAAAGTTCGGATCTGCCAAGGACTAAAGTACCAAGGCCGGGAGATGACGTAAGTCGAAGGACATTTTCCAGAAAATGCCAAGAGAATGAAAATTTTGTTAATGAAATATGATGGTTTGAAAGTGAGGTAACCAACAACGGAATCTGTAACAGGCGAAATATGCATTTTTGGTCTAGAGAGAATCCGAGAATTTTGGGATTCAGGATAGTTGGTCTATTTTTTATCATGGATCACTTACTTCCGAGCGGTATCGAAATTTACGTCAGGGCGATTTGAAAGAATAGTTTGATAATAACGTACCGCTTGCAGAAGTCGGTAACATTTGTTTCCAACAAGATGAGGCCTCCACTTATAATTCGAGGATTGTTCGAGTATATCTATCAAACAGATTTTCTGACAAATAGATAGGTACGTATTCAGCCTGGCCTCCAATATCGCCAGATCTGACACCTTCTGACATTTTTCTTTGGGAGTACATCAAAAACTATATGAATCAACGTAATTTTCGAACGGAAGAAGAATTACGTCAACTGGTTTCAGAAGCAATTCAAACAATTACATCAGATGTACTCAACGATGTTTTGGATTCCATATTATTATTATTATATATTAAGACGATGTTACCTGTGTTTAGAAAGTAGTGATCACTTGTTCGATCATCTTTGTAATCAGGGCATAGCCGTAATTCAAATAACTATACGACGTATTTCAGAATAAAAAATAGTTTCGAATTTTGTAATATAAATAATCATATTAGAAAAAAAGTTAGTGAAGGTTCCTCGGAAACGAAACGTCATAGTGAAAATCTGTAGACATAATCTTTTTGTGCTCAAAAAGTGCCAATGAAAATGCATTCAGATTTAGAGGGTATAGTTTTCCTCGACATAATGACGCTAGGGTCCAAAGTTTTAGCAATAAAGCATAGTTCCACTTACATAAACACTTCCAGTTTTCCCTACATAGGAAGATCTTTCTATAATAAATTGAAAAGTCAGTATAATGATATGACATTGAAGTTCTACGAACCAGCTTCATTTGCCAAGGCAAGATGGTGAGAAATATTCAAACAATGAATTCATAAATGTGTGAAATATATGCAACATGAAAATAACTCAGGTTCGTAAAAAAATTAACCATAATATAAATTTTATCGGGAGAATGTATACACTTTTTTTCGGCATACGAATAATAAAAATAGTGAAAATAAATGGTTGCTCTACTGTTATATAATTTTTTTTAATAATTGGCCACTTATCAACATGTCTCTACTGTTGGTATGCGGTGTCTGATCAAATTAGCTTGTAGAAAATAAGGTTTTTGTTATGTTGTGTATGATCACTTTTTGATATAATTTATAATTTGTCATACATTAGAAGTTATGAAACTTGATTAAAACTAAAAAACTCAATAAACATGCCGCAAACCTGTTCGTTCCCATTTATATACTATCTGGAACAAAGTAGAGTAAGGAAATCAATAAACCAAAAGTGCTGGACTTAAATGGCAACAAAGCACATATTTGAAAGTATTCAAAGAAGGAATATTGATGCATATGAGGTACAGGTGACAATATTTAAAAACTCACTTGGTAATGAAGTCCATGAAGGTAATCATATTCTTCAGTAGGAAACATCAGTTTGATGAACCATTCGAATTTCCTGCGGATTCGACATTCCTAGGTAAACAATGTTAATTTGAAATCCAGCAAGAAATGTTATTGAAAGCACAAATTGCTCCGGAGGTTACATCCAAGCCTATTCAAGAGCGATTATTGAGAGATCATATTTCTTTGGATAAGATGGCCACTGAAGAAAATGTGAAACTTTTTTCGAAAGAATCAGCGACTTTTATAATTAGGTCCAATAGTCTGATAGTGTCATTCCATATAGGGTGAATCTGAAAATAATAACAATATCTACTTAATTATCGTTCCAAAATAAGTGATTATTTGTGTACCAAATGTGATGGAAAACATAATATGTTTGCTAATTGTCTAGCTCGAGGAAGAGTTGGTAACCGACGACATTTTTCTTCAATGTGCAGAAGGAGCAAAATTACATCAAAATTCACAAGATTTGCAGCTGCATGGTAACAAGAATAAACAATTACCAGAAAAAGGAAAGTATGTACCAGAATCAACACTTATAGTCAGTACTTTTGTTCTCAGTTAATAATTTAGAAAACAATCACTGGTGTAAAATTCCCCCAGTTGGGAATATATAGGAGCATCATTTAGAATTTACATCGGTGCTCAACCAGAGATCACTGTTCAAATTTAAACTTTGTTTTGATAGCCCTATGAACTATTAGCAAACCTCAAAACAAAAAAAAAAAACAGGAGAAGCAAAGTCTGGTGAACGAGCTGGTCAAGGAACATGATCACCTATTTCAATCCATTCATTCGGAAAAGTGTTGTCTAAATATTCTCTCGCAGCTGAACGATAGTCAGCTGGGCAACCGACATTTTGAAAAAAAATTGTAGAATGCCTTCCTCTACGAATTGTGGCAATTATGGCACGTCATTCTGTAAAAAGTGTAAGTAATTTTTTCAAAGTTGTTGGGCCAGTAATGTGGTCCGATGACAGGATTACTTCCTGCTCGGGCCCATATATTCACACTGAGTTTATGTAATTGATGTTTAATGGTCAGTTTTTGTCAGAAATTGTCAAAAGTGTCTGAAAGTTGAAATATCTTGATGTCCATTATATAGACTTTGGACTAAAGTAGATCTCGGTATTATGGCTGTTAAAAACTTTACATTTTTCTCCTGACATCCCAGGTCTCATCATTATTGTTATTGCATCAAAAAAATGCCCAAAGTTTATATTTGAACCACTTAAGGAATGCAACTGAACACCCCAAATTCCTATCAAAACTATAATCGCTTCGAAAAAATCCAACTTCAATAGCAACTAAACTTTATTTTTTATTCGCAATGAACATTTCATATATTTTCAATGAAACCATGAATTATTTTTTAGACTATTATTATCATTTGTATTGGAAAGAAACGTTCTACTTCGATATTCGTTTGCAAATCGCTACAATGTAGAAAAAAATGGCTTTTCATATTTTCTTGATAATTTTTTTCTGTCTGGATCAAATACACGGCCAGTATCAAGTTTCCCTCTTGTTGGAAAGCTGTAAATTCTTCCAGTTTCAGTTATTACTGAACGCAACAATTTTGTATTGAATATAACTTATATGCAAATATACTTTAAAATGTAAGGGCCGTATTCATACAGGGTACAATATGGATACATAACAGTACCTACTGCTACACTTCTCTATTCCATCTTTTGATGAACTACATATCTGTTAAAAATGCAGGTAACTTTTTTTCATCTGATTTGCAGATATTTTGATGGTTGATAACGTGAGACGTTACAAGTGTCATTCTACCCCCAAGTGGTTTCATTGACATAATTGACAAAACGGGTTCATTCATACATTAGTTGAACAGTCGGACATTTACGTACCATTATTCATTTTTTATTAGATGCTGCACTTTTGAAATTATTTGCTTCAGACTGTCTTCCCCCTAGTTTCACAGACTCTACGCATACAATTTCCTAATCACGACTCACGCGGTATTCATTGAATGGTATAGGGTTTATTTTAGTATTGTCAGCAATGAAATTGATTATCAGTTCGACCGGTGTGCATATTGCTACTCAATTACCAGAGCTATTAGGTACGTTGTCAAAATAAATCAAATATTATGACGTTCATAAACGATGGAAATAGGAATTTCTAATTATAAAATTGTTTCATTATCGGCATATTTGATGTGCGGTGAAAAACAATTCGTAAAGACACGAGAAACAGCGCTTGAGTTTCATCATTATTCGACTGGTCAAACCTAATCTCGAATGACCAAGCAGTTGAGTACCTTGATACTGATTCGCAAAGTTCTGAGATAATACGCGATTTTTGTTTTGATTTGATCTAAAAATAGACAAATCTAGCAACAATTGCTAGTCATATCTTCCAAAAAGGAAAAAGCGTTCAGTGTAGCTTAAGAGTAAAACTGGGCCCCTACTTCGACTCAACGTCAGATTTTCGATTGCCTCCAATTCATTTCATTTCAGCAAAAAAAGATGGGGCTCTAGGCACATTATTTATTTACAGTGGCTATACACCCCTTGTGAGGTTAAGCCGCAAAAACTATCAATTTTTTTGGGTGGATCACACCCAATCTATTGATATATGCTTTTGGCTAGGTTTCTCTATCTAATCCTGTCTTCTGTATTCTTCCTCTGAGATCTTTTTTGGTCCTAATATTGCTCTTATAATTTTTCTCTCAAATTTGCTCATGTCTTCCTCGTGTTTTTTTGTCATTGTCATCATCTTCACTCCTTTCAACATAATTGGTCTAATTGTGATATTATAAATATTTATTTTAATATTCTATGTTAATATTTTACTTTTCAATGATGTTTTATTGGCAAAGTATGCTCTGTTTGCGTTTAATATTTTTTCTTGAAATTCTGGTCTTCTCTCTCCCGTTTTACTTATCGTTACTCCTAGATATTCAAACTCTTTTACTTTTTGAAACTCTCTATTTTGATTTTTTCCTGTATTTGTTCCGTTCTTAATCTCAATATTTTCGTTTTTTACTTGGTTAGTTCTGAGCCCCATTATTTTCCATTCTGCTATAATTCCTTCCAACATATTTAGACATATTTACAATACTTTTCTGGTCTTGGTGATTATGGCTATATTATCAGTGTACGCAATAACTTCCCCTCCACCTGTCCACATATTCTAAAGTTAGGTTGAATAACGTCGTTGAAATTGAGTCTCTCTGTTTTACCCCTTTGTTGATTGGGAATTCCTCTGTTTCTCCTTTATGTGTTCTTATTGTGATCTTAGTTGTTTTCATCGTCATTAATATCAGATTTCTCAGTTTTTGTGGGATTTTTAACTCTTTCAGTGCTATCATGAGTTGGTTTCTTTTTATTGAGTCAAATGCTTGCTGGAAATCTATAAAGAGCAGTTCGAGTTTCCTTCTTATGGGCTTTTTCTATCCCATGCTTTAGTTTATGAATCACGTCTTTGGTTGATTTTTCTTGTGTAAATGATTTGATATTATCCTATTATGTTTTTTGTAATACCCTAATTGTATTATTGATATCATTATTTCATACGCTGTGTTGAGTAGTGTTATTCCTCGGTAATTCATATAGATTTGTTGGTCTCCTTTTTTATGGATAGTTGTTATTTGTTGTCTCCCATTATTTTCGCATTTTTTTCTCTCTCCATATTCTCCTTATTAATGTAAGCATTCTCTCCTTTAACTCATGTCCTCCGTAATTTATAAATTCGATGTTGATTTCATCTTTTCTGGGAGCTTTACCATTTCTACATTAAAGTGCCAACTTTAGTCCTGTACAACAGGGATTAAAATGTATCTTTTAGTCCCTAGGGAGATGAAGTTGCATTTCAAATTTTGTTAACACTGTTGCTATAACGTTACCTACTGAGCAATCCAAGTACCGTGTTTATATAACTCATCAAAATTATTAATTGTATCAATATTGAAAGTTATAATACTGGGAAGTGCAAAAAATAGCGTATATGCCTCAGGACAAGAGATATTTTATCCCTCACGTGATTATTGGCACTCGGGCTCTACGAGTAAAACATTCACTTTCGGCCCTGTCATATAATATACTATTATCGAACAAAATAGGGAGGTGAAAACGTAATTCCACGGGTGAAAATAATTTCGATGGAGGAATATATCCATATTTATAAGTTTTGGATATCGGGAAGTGTATTATAACTAGGGCTCATTTTCATAATAGATTGAACCTTGAAAAAAAAGAAGGGGTTCCCAGTTGAAAAAGTTGACATTTTTTATTTTTCTCATTAACTTATTGGACCCCATTTTTGCGCACCCCGTGGTATATTCAGTGGATGTGAAAATGATCCGTTCAACCTTCACTATTCACGATTCACTCACTGCACATTTTTTTAAATGTTAATTTACATAAAAATTACATATGTTCGAGAGCTGCATCTGTCATTTCATCTAAAAAAACTCGAATAACTCAAAAGCGGTTCATTATAGGTATAGGGTATAATACATGAGTTAGAATCATGGGCCAGTGTGAAAGAGGAAAATCTTTTGATCCTTATAGCTTGATAGCAAAGTTTATAAGTAAGGGGATATTCATTATAAATTATTAGGATTAGGTTATATTTCATTGGGACATGAGACATTATTAGATTATTTGAATTATGCTGTCTAACTTTTCCTACGAGAAGGTAATTTGTATGAAGTTCAATCAATTTTTGAAAATATTTATGGAAGTTGGCTTGGTAAAAATCTTTTTTGGCAGAGGGCTCGCTAGAAACTTCTTTTGGCAATAGGTTCCAAAGCCTCCCAATTTACTGAAAATAATAGACCTGATAACGAGATGATCTTCTTCTTTTTTCGCTGTTTTAAATAACGATTATGATAATTTTACGATGTTTTAACTTTCTAAAGGGAAATAGTAAACATTTTATTGTACCTAAACAATTTGCACAGATATTCTTCGCAACTTTGTAGGTATACCCATGGTGACTTGCCTATGAATACTTATCGTTCACTTTTAACTATATTCGAATTGATACTCGTGGGCTGCCAGAAAACTTTCAATGAATTCAATACTCATAAAAATAAATGAATGGTTCACCTAAATTGAATCCGTACTAAAATTTACAGTTCTGTGAAAATATAAACTCGCAGCCATAAAAGATAAGTTTATTTAAAATATGTTTTTTCCAAACTAACAAATAATTAACATTTTTCAATATGTTATACCACATTTCAGTCGTTAAGAGGAGAAAAACTCATATTCATTACCTCTAATAATGTGGGTCAGCTGATTTGGTTGTCACGTGGTAGATTAATTTAGTTCGACAGATCTATATAGTAAATTGTCTAAGGCTTTCGCTGCAGAAATTTTTTCACTCACTATTTTGATTCGGGTTTAAAGGCCGTCGCGATTTGAAATAGTTTCCAAACGTTTCGCTAGCGCGAGTGGCTAGCTTCCTCAGAGGTTTGTTCATTTGCGTTCTTCTCCGATGATATCACAAAATTATTGATATTGTTACCCAATACTCTTTGCCACTGCATGACTAGTATAATAGTCTACGAATCGACATACAATTCCAAAAAGTCTGTCCGATGTAAACAAACAGCGGATCGCACGAGCTCAATTGCATCACCATTAAAGCGATCTCGAAATATAGGAAAACAGCGGATGTTTCTAGATTCGATGATGAATTATAAAATAGAAATTCCTTGGTATTTCAGATGATAAAGAGTTCTCAATGTTTTCAATGAAATATAAAGCAGGAATTGTTGATGATAAGTGATATATGATTGGTATTAGATGACAGGAGCTAAGAGGCGAGTGATAGGTGACAGAAGTGAATTGGGAAGGAGGTTCATTTAAATAGGTTGTTTTGCTCTGATTGGTTGCTGGTGGGTGAGGGCGGGGCTGGAAGTGGTGGGGGTGAGCTCAAGTACCGCAATAGCTACTTAAAATTTCCATGAATGAGTCACCAATATCATATGAACGAGATTATCAGCTGGTGACGAATAGTCTACCGCACTCATGAGACAGCACCAAGAAACCCACCCAATCATCAAGAATTTTCTACTAGTAGAACGAAACTCGTAGACCCTCCTGGAGATTTGTTTTGGACCACGACTCATTTTCAAGGCAATGTGACTACCACATTGGGTAAATCAAGTGGGTCGGGATCATTTCCTGTGACAAATCATGGTAACAAGACCACTCTTTTTGTCATGGACTATTTAAGGAAGTGGGTAGATGTCGCCTATGCCAAAAAGAGCATTGGTGGAAAGCATCAGAATACCGATAGAGCCATATTCAGACCAAGGATGAGATTTTGAGTCAGAATTATTCAAGAAAGTTTGTGATTGCTGTACTGTTTGAAACCTTTGATGTACTATACTGGAGTTTTATCCCGATACCATACCGCTATTTTTACACCTCGACACGTGTTTCACTGACTCCTAAGTACAGGACTATTGTTCACATTATTTCTTGACATTTCAATCACAGCTTTGAAAACTGCCTTATCTTCCTCCAAATGAATGCCTTGTTCTTCCTCCATTATAAGACTTCTAATTATTCCATCTAATTCTATACTTCATACAAATGAACAAGCCTTTAATGACCTGAAAAATACCAATAATTGCAATTCGCATGGCTTCAAATCCACCAACCGGATTGTTTGTTGATAACCTTTAGTGGTAATCATAATGGAATTTTCAGCGACATCTAGCGGGTTTCAGTTTTTGCCTGTAAGTACTGACCTGTAAGTTGTTTCATGAACGAACATAGGTTAGAATCTGCTTTGTACTCATTGTGAACCTGTTGATACCTATTTCTGAAATGCTCTGTATTGATACAGTGCCAAAATATAGGGCCTTTCACGACGAGCGTTCTTTAGGAAACACCAAAACAACGTCATTATCACTCGACGCGCATTTCGCCAAAAAAGTTTACATCCTCAGGAAAAAGCGTACTGAAGATCTACAAAAATGTAATGAAATACAGGGTGTTCTATTTGAAATAAGGAAGTTGCCATCTTACTTCCGGTATAACGGAAAGAGACCGGAAGATGAAAATATTTAAGTGGAGGGGACCATATTGTAAAATCCACTACAGTGAGACACCCTGTATACAAACCTGTTCGACACTTCAATTATTCCATCGAGGCGAAACAGTCGTACATCATACGCTCAAAATTTACTCGATGAAATGTCTCGTCTCCTCTATTTCACGCCAGTTTCCGTAAACGAGAAAAACGATGTTGCTTATTCAACTGAGGAAAGCGGTATTTCAAACTTCGTGTTAAGGCAAGACCGAAATAATAATGTTGGATAAACACAAATTTATATTCGTTAGATAGTTATTACCCCCGCTAATGAAGTCAGTTTCGCTACAGAAAATGAAAGAGCGTGCCCTAATTATTTTCGGGATAAACACACCGCTTCGGTGAGAAAAAAACCCTTCTTGAGCAATACTCCACGTCCTGCGGCTACATGATCGATTTTTCCACCGCAAAGATCCTATAAAACTTTCCAACAATCTGTATCGTTGTAAGGAAGGAGTGAGGCGGAAATGGGAACGCAGACACTGATAATCACAGGTAAAAAATAGTGCTCTGGATAATGGTAATAATATAATATGTCAAGTTTATGGTCTCTGCCTATATCCACGGGCATAATGCGAAGCTACGAGTGTTGTACCACCACCTACGACACTCGAACGGTATTGACGAAACACCGGTGTTTCCTTATATGCTCCGAGGGAGTCCGTTGTGGAGAATGGGAAGTGCCGAATCTATTGGAACTACTCATTCCCCACCCTCTGGCAAATACAAGCCAATAAGCCTGATGTAGTCCTCTTCGACCATCAAAGTAGGACGATTTTCGTCATAGAGTTTTCGGCTCTTGGCTAAACGAACATAGTCCGAAAAGAGGAGGAATAACGGACTGAAATCGAGATCTAATCTATGAACTCCGCAGGCTTTACCTAAACCATTCTGTTTACTTAAATGGTGGTTCTGATAATAGGGGTCCTTGGTGGAATTATGGACACGCTATTCTATTTGGAAAAGTTGTTCAGTATTGAAAAATACATCTGGATTTGAAGTCATGGCCAACTAAAAGAGGTTTAATGTTCTCACAATTTTTTTTTTAAATGGAGTTTTCAAAAAATTTAATCAGCTTAAAACGATAAATAAACAACATCTTGCATATAACGATTTATTATAAGAGCGTGTAATAATAGCTACAAATTGATCAACTATTATGTTAACTACGGTAATTTTTTTCTTTTAGTAAATTAAATATTAAAACAATTATTTTGGGTATGAAAACCTCTACAAAATAATTGTAATCAATTTGTGCTGAGACATTAATTTTATTTTGATGTTTCATCAGTCGATATTATTGAACGGTGTTTTCTTGTTACAATACTGTATTATTTTGAGCAATTTTAGGTGTTAACACAGAATTAAAAGGATTTTGCTCCAAAAATTTTCTAAAATAAGGGTAATTTACTTCTGGCTCATTATCAAGTTTTCCAATGCGCCTCGTACATTACGCACGTTTTGCTTTATTTTGTTGGCGAGTGTTAAAATTTAGGGCATGCACAAACTTTTATCAAGAATAAGTTTTTGTTGAAAAACCAATAATAAAGAAGTTTCCCATGTGGTGAGTACTTTGGGGATGACATTGTATAATTAATATATAATATAATAAACTGTATTTGGATACGAATATCCTAATATAAAATTATCTATATTTTATAAGTAGTCGTATAGGTAAAAAATACTATTCAAAATAATTTATAAATTATATATAACACAAGCTAACCCAAAATTTGAAATAGAACCGATTGAGAATATAACATTGAAATAGTTTGAGAATGTACTGAGTATAGGCGTATACGAGGAAACACTGAACTCTTAATTCCCAAGTTATGCAATAAAAACTTGGACAATGTTAATATCGTGTTAAAATCATGTTTTAACAGAAATCCTATTGTACACGAATAGCATTTGATTTGATTTGGATGAACACAATGTAAATTGTTTAATTAGATCAGGCCTCGGTGGAACACCGAATTAATTGTTTTTTTTATGATTTGTCCTATTCACATGAAGATTTGAGCTTCCGCGAGTATGATAATAATTGCATATTTAATCCTTTATTGTTATAAACAGACTAAAGTAAGAGGGCAACTGTCCTTTTACGATTTTGTAAATAAAAATCATTGAAAAATAATAAATCCTGGAATCCAGTTCAAAACGGTAAGCATTGTATCAACGGGAATAATGTACCTATCTATTGCATTTCATGATTATTCTCTTAGCTCTGTTTTGTAATTTTCGTAATGCAGAAATGTTGTTGGAATCAAACAATGTCAATGAACTTGGCAATACTCAAAGTGTGGCTGAATGATTGTTCTATACAGTGTCTTTCAAAAGAATCGGAACGGTCTCATATTTCAGAAACGGCCCAGACGACAGGGTGGTTTTTGATGGTGCCCGTTCCAATGGTGATATCAGCAATGTTACCAAATCAACAGTTATTTAGATATTGGGGACAACTCAATTATTTCAAAAGGAATGCCCTATTTGTTTTCATTGCAATCAATTCAGCAACGCCTCATTACTTATGTCTCCAAATATTGGATTTTGAATTAATGCAGTTTTTGAAATATGACAAAATGGCTTTTTCGTTCAATAGTCTGGGAACGTTCCAATATTTTCAATACGTTTCAAGAAAAATGCGTGAAATTTTATACATGCTGGTTTTTGATGATGCCCGGTTCAATGCTGATATCAACAATGTTGCCAAATCAACAGTTTTTCAGATATTGAGGATAACTCAACTTTTTTGTACGGAACACTCTATTTGTTTTCATTGTAATCAATTCAGCGACGCCCCATCACTTACGCCTCCAAATATCAGATTTTAAATTGATGTAGTTTGAGTAACCAGCAAATTTGAAAATGTTGAAAAATAAAATATGACAGGCAGCTCTTTTAATCACGTCTCAAATACTGACTTATACCTTGAGGGAATTTTATGACCGCTTGGGATAGTGTTTAGCAAATGATGGCAAACATTTTGAGCACTTGGTCAGATTGATTTCAGTTTCTGTTATTTGATTCAAAACTGTTTTGGGGAAGAATTCAATTATTAAAAAGTTGTTTTGACAAAAACCATTTTGTATTAAGTTTCATGATATTTTTTCGAGCCCTTTTGAAAATATTGGACCGTTCGCAGACATTTCAACGAACTGTGTTCTCATATTTCAAAAACAATCTGGCATTTGGAGACATAAGTAACGACAGGGCGCTGAATTGATTGCAATGAAAATAAATAGGGTTTTCTATTTGGAAAAATTGAGTTACCCTCAATATCTGAAAAACTTTTGATTTGGCAACATTGCCGATATCACCATTAAATTGGGCATCATCAAAAACCATCTTGTATAAAATTTCACGAATTTTTCTTGAACCGTATTTGAAATAATGGAACGTTTCCACACTTTTGAACGAAAAAGCCATGTTGTCATATTTCGAAAACGGCATTAATAAAAAATCTGATATTTGGAGTCTTAAGTATTGAGGCGTCACTGAATTGATTGCAATGAAAACAAATAGAGCACTCCATTTGAAAAAATTGAGTTACCCTCAATATCTGGAAAACTGTTGATTTGGCAACATTGCCGATATCATGAATCGGGCATCATCAAAACCCACCCTCTCGAAATTTTCGTAAATTTTCTTATGGCCGTTTCTGAAATATGAGACCGTTCCGATACTTTTGAAAGACACTGTATAGTGTCAAGGACATTGAGAAAGATAATTGTGCTCGTATTCTTGAATAGAAAAATATTTTTTTTACTGATTTTGCTTTGAATGTATTTTAAATGGCTTTTGAGTTTCAGAAGATTATCCACCATTAACCCTAACTAAAATTTTTGCACGACCCCAATATATAATGGAAAAATTGATATATTTAAGTTGTTGATGCTGACTTTCCTGAGTTTGCACTTAGAGGCGATTATCATATAACTTTCGTTATTTGTGTATTCAAACTGAGCTTATGGACATTCGAAAATTCAGAGATATCCTTAAATATTTTTTTTATCGATAGCTGGCTCCAGATTTAAGCTGTTGACTGCTATAAGAGTATTGTTACGATATTTTGCTAAATAATATGCCGAGCACACTACTAAACTGGTTATTTTTAACTTCGCTATAAACATACAACTATTCCACTGATTAATAAAACACTTAGATCTATACAACTAGTTATATATTCCAAACACTTATTCTACAAAAACTTTACATCACTTTTTTATAAAAACTTCCCTTCCGAGTGAAATGTACCGTCTTATATACTCAAGTCGTGTAGGCTAGATCATTCGCGATAGTTCCCTCGTCCCGAATATTCAATACCGAAAATCGTCTGCACTTTTCCAGGAACTAATTATCGACGAAATTAAAACGCTTGCGAGTCGACTTAGCGGCATAGCTAGGGGATCTTTATCAATTTCGAAACAGTATCATCTGCGAATAAGTTTATGAATTCACAATCTTCAACATAGTTAATATCATTCAGGCAAAGTATGAATAATAACGGATTAGGTTACTTCCTTGTAGAACACCCGTAGATATGTTTTTTTCATGTTTTTTGGTTACTTGTCAGCGATCTCTGAGATGATTATGAAACTATTTCAAAACTGTGAATTCCATAGAATTGTAACTTGACAAGTAATATGTCAATATCAATGGTTTCAAAAGCACTTTTGTCCAAAAAGACTGCTATTATATATTTATCTTCACCTGTCAATAACTTCCATTTTGAAATTGTCAGCTGCAACGCTGTCTCACAGGAGTGGTTAGATCTAAAATCCTGATTGATATTCCATTAGCAAATTGTTGTCGTTAATATATTCACTAAACTGTTCATAGACAGCACTCTTCAGTATTTTTTCTAAAGGTGTTTTCTAAAGGTGGTAGGATGATGATAGGATGATAGTTACTGGGATCACAAATGTCATCATTCTACGGTACCGAAATGACAGTACTCGTTTTCAGACGAAGTGGTGTTTCACTAGTTGTTATTGATGTGTTTATGAAGTTTAATAGAACGTATCCCATAACTCAAACAATACTTATTAGGATGCTGTTATTATTATTAATAATAATAATAATAATAATAATAATAATAATAATAATAATAATAATTAAAAAAAAATTGTGGGGCAGCGGAGACCATAATGCATTTGCTGTCAGCTTGTCCGGCTTATGCGGTCTCAGCCTATATCCACAGGCATAACGCGGCCCTACGAGTGTTGTACTACCATCTACGACACTCGTACGGTGTAGACGAGACACCGGTCTTGCCTTATGCTCCGGGGGATATTGAGTCCGTTGTGGAGAATGAGAATTGCCGAATATATTGGAACTACTTATTCCCCACCCTCAGGCAAATACAAGCCAATAAGCCTGATGTAGTCCTCATCGACCATCAAAGTAGGACGATTTTCGTCATTGAGTTTTCAGCTCCTGGCGAAACGAACATCGTCCGAAAAGAGGAGGAAAAACAGACTAAATATCGAGATCTTCTCTTTGAACTCCGCAGGCTTTATCCAAACCATTCTGTCAAGATGGTGGCTCTGATAATAGGGGTCCTTGGTGGAATGATGGACACACTGCTCTCAAACTTGAAAATCATACCGGCTTGCCATGATGCGGCAGAAAACTTGGCCGGAAGAATGCAGAAGGCCGTAATTCTTGGTTCACTCCGTCTTCTCAACGCACATGACTCTCGGACCCAGTAATCACTCACCCCACGGACGTGGGGAGTGTTCAATGGGGAAGTGTCGGGACTCCGGAGACAGGGCCTGCCTGGGTAATTCCTAACGGATTAAAAAAAAAGATAATAATAATAATAAATGCTTTTATTGTCAGGTACAGCAAAGAGCTTACATCCTAACAAAAGGCAGGATTCAATTCCTGCACATGATTACTCATGGCAGGGATTGCTCTTCCATACAACCAGTAAAGTTAACGTATCATAATAGGTTTCATAATTGGTAACATACAATGCATGGGTTGTATATGCATGTATATGTAATACATAATTCAACTGCTTGAAGAAAAAATTGAAAATTTACCATAGAAATGCAAAAAAAATATACAATTCTACGAAAACAATATCTAGACGATTCAAGTTTGTTTTGAAAAGCTAGTATCAAATAAATATTGCTTGATTTTTTTCTTGAAACTTTTGACTGGAATTTATTTGAAATCACTGGGTAACCGGTTGTAAAGGTGAACGATTTGATATGAGAATGAGCCGCGGAAAAAGGGGGTTTTATGTTAAGGCGCCGACAAATTATTACGAAATCTCAAATTAAGATTGTGAATGTCAGTTCTGTCAGTTGTAATTATTTTATGAAAAATCGTAGTAGAGTGTAGTGTACGCCTAGCCTCCATGTTCAACCAACCAAGATTTTTTAAATGTTATGTAATATGTTCCCGCTTTCTTGTGCCTGTGATAAGTCTAACACATGAATTTTGTAGTTTTTGTAGTCTCATTCTGTCAGATTTCAACAGTCCTGGTCCATAAACCACGTCTGCATAATTAGCATGTGATAACACTAATGTATCACAGAGTAAGATTTAACTTTTTTCGTTCATAATATTTCTGTTTGAATAGATCTTTCTAAGATTCATATAGCACGTGTGTAGTGAAGCGTAATGCATTATCAAGGTATAATCCCAGATTTTTTGTTGTTTCAACAAAGGGTAGGCGGACTCCGTCGACATGTATATTCAATAAATTCTTCCAACGATTTCTTGCTGCTGTCCTTCCAAATACCATAACATATGATTTTGATTTATTCACAGTGAGACAGTATTTATTTGATACGGTTATTAGAGTATTCAGATCATGATTCATTTGGTCGAGTGCTAAATTGAAGGACTTTTCCTCGAAATTCAAACACATTTGGGTGTCATCAGCATAGCAGTGCATCGAGGCGTGACGTAAGGCCTTTGAGAATTGAGAAGTGTAAAGGACAAAAAGAAGAGGACCTAGAATCGATCCTTGGGGAACACCATTCTTGATTTCTAGAGATTTTGAAATTTCGTTATTTATAATGACGTTATGAAAGCGGTTGAAAAGGTAATTTCTGAGGGGGAGACTGTATTTGTGGTGAACCACAGGTAACTCAGAATCGCTAGAAGATGTTTATGGTTGATTCGGTCAAAAGCGTTGGAATAGTCGAGTAATACTAGTAGACACAGTTTATTGTTATCTATGGAGATATGTATATCACCAATCACTTTCACTTAAGGATTTCAGAATTGCATTTATTATCTAATCTATTTATGATTGTTTTCAATTCACTGAGATTCAGTTTTTCAAACGTCACGTAACAGTTTTGTGTATAGGAGAGGACCCCGCATATTTTTTGATTTGTTAAAGCCTGCCCATGCAGGGGTTTTGAAGCACATGGGCAGTTTAAACACCTTTTAATCACTTTTTTTTCACAAGAACATATTTCATTTGGTTCTGTAATATTTCTGTCAATACTACATCGTTATAGTGCTTTCTTCATCAGATTATCATATATTCATATCATTTTTGTGTTTCCTGTATATCCACGGTATTCTGTCAATCAAGACTTTCGGACTTTTTCAATTTTCGAGAGAAACATAAAACCTATAGTTGATTAAATTCATGGCCCACAACAACGGTAAAACTTTCAGCGTCGAAATGAAGACATGTGTTTACTTTGTCAAGACACGGCTGAGATCCGAAATGAAATTAAAACTTTCCGAAAACAACAATAACATGAACTTGCCGCATGTATGAGAATCAGTATGAGGTATTTATGTTGTGAAGGAAACTTAAAATTGTCCCGATGAACCTGTATTACCATTATATGCTTACCAATTTAGTTGAAATATTTTTTGAAAATTGGAATTAAGGATTCTGAATGTATACGAAAACTGTAACTATGAATATGATAATATATGAAGGGTACAGGGGAAAAACAAGCTAAGTCACAAATAATAATGTAAGAGTTATTGGCATTTTTAGGTGAAAATTCATTATAAGTTCGTACCAAATCAGTAACCTAAGTTAGGAATTTGACAATATGAAACATATACTTGTCATGTTATTCTCCTGACCGCTTGATCCTTCAGAGAAACTAGAACATTTTCCACCAAATAGTGAAGCTACCGCAATTTAAAATGGACTTAGCTGGTTTTTTCCCTGTACCCTTCATATATAATATGACTATGGATCACAATGATCCGTTTCAGTCAAATAACATTAGTCATTGTTTCACAGACTCTATTTAAAATACTTATGTCAAATTCATTACAAATAATAGTAATAATAATGTTAAGCAGGGAGAATCAACCACCATCCAAGGCCAACTGCGCAATCCTATAACCCCGGCAGAAGTTCAGCTCTCAAAGGCTCGAAGAACTTTGCTGCTCCATTCATATACCCACCACCATATAGCAACACTTTTCAACTCATGGCTAGATGGGGAGCAACAGATTCCGGATTGGTTGAACGCCTGTTATAAGATGTTTACCCGCATCTTATACATGCGAATACTCTCCGCAGTTGAGCCGGTTTATGAACGGATATATGAGTAAAGAGGCTCAAAGAAAGGGATCGCTGGCTGCAAGGAGAACCTACTGATCGATAGATGCATCACGCAGGACTCCGTGCAGTATGAGCGTAACCTTTTCGCAAGTCATTTGATACAACATCGCATGAGCATGATGCATTGAACAGCTGATGTCGCTCTGGAGGACTCGCTTCACCATAACATCTGGTCATGTCAGAGTGCAAACAGAGCAGGTAATCTTCAGAAGGGGCGTGTTTCAGGGAGACTCCCTCAGCCCTCTTCTCTTCTGCATCTCACTATTGCTACTGTCCGTTGCACTACGGAAAACCCGCGGATACAACTGCGGTACCCCTAGCAACTGGAGGCATAAGGTCACCAATTAGTTTTACATGGATGACCTCAAATTATATGCCTCCGGAGAAAAGGATCTCCATCAGTCCTTAAGGGTGGTGCTAGAGTACACGCATACCTACTATCGGAATGGAGTTTGAGATCGACAAATGTGCCACGGTTCATCTCAAAAGGGGACGCTGCGAGCAATACGGCGGGGACGTTCAGCTCGTAGACGGAGGCATCCTACATCACCTGGATGCCGTAGAGACGTATACATACCTACCTAGGGGTAGAACAACGCCACACCCAAGAGGTAGCTACTGTTAAAAACACTCTCTGTGGCAAGTATCAGCACAAACTCCGACAGATCTGGTCATCAGAACTGACGAGGAAGAACAAAGTTGCTGCAACTAATATGCATGCTGTTCCGATTCTACTTTTTTCCTTCCGAGTGATGGAATGGACTCAAGAAGAGCTGCGACAACTCGACGTAAAAATTCGTAAAATGAGGTAACTACTGTCAAAAACTCTATGCGGCAAGTATCAGCCTAAAATTAGACAGATCTGGTCATCGGAGAAGAACAAAGTTTCAGCAAGTAATATGCTTGCCGTTCCGGTTCTACTTTACTCCTTTGGAGTAATGAAATGGACTCAGGAAGAGCTGCGACAACTCGATGCTGAAACTCGCAAAGTGATGCATCTTCATAGAAGCTTGCATCCTAAATCGTCTGTTCCACGGTTATACTTCCCCAGAAAACGGGGAGGCCGTGGATTTTTGAGTCTGGAGTGTCTACATAGCAGAATGGTACTGGATGGAGCCTGTAAAGTCATCAGGAGTTCAGATCCCCTTCTCTGCTTGGTATGTGATCATGAAAAAGCAGGGACTGGAGTATTTCCTTTCAAGGTAGTAACCCGTGCAGCCGATGAACTCGGGCTCGCATTCGACACAGAACGGACGAACCCAAACTCTGTAACCGAGTTGGAACCCGTTCAGAAAAAGCCATCGTGAAAGCTGCGGAGTGTGAGAGACTCCTACAGCTACATATGGATAAGCCAATGCATATGGTCTTCTTCAAGAACTTTGAAGACCTTGGCTTATGCAGAAACGTGACCTTAATTTTTCTCAGGTCAAGTGAGCTGAAGTTAGAAACCCAGGAATTCCCAATGGTCTGCCAAGATGGTGTCTTCAACACCCTTGTCTACAATAGTCGTGTGATGGATATAGAGGTCCCTGACACTAGATGCAGAGCGTGTCATGTGGCAGCAGAGACCATAATGCATTTACTGTCAGCTTGTCCAGCTTATGCGGTCTCAGCCTATATCCGCAGGCGCAACGCGGAGCTACGACACTCGTACGGAATAGACGGGACACCGGTGTTGCCTTATGCTCCGGAGGATATTGAGTCCATTGTGGAGAATGAGAAGTGCCAAATCTATTGGAACTACTAATTCCCCACCCTCAGGCAAATATAAGCCTATAAGCCTGATGTAGTCCTCCTCGACCATCAATGTAGGACGATTTTCATCATAGAGTTCTCGGCTCCTGGCGAAACGAACATCGTCCGATAAGAGTAGAAAAAACGGAAAAATATCGAGATTTACTCTTCGAACTCCGCAGGCATTACCGAAACCATTCTGTCAAAATGGTGGTTCTGATCATATGGGTACTTGGTGGAATGATGGACACGCTGCTTTCGAAACTGAAAATATTACTGGTTTGCCGTGACGTGGCAGAAAACTTTCGTTCACTCAGGGCACATGATTCTTGGATCCAGTAATCACTCACCCCACGGACGTGGGGAGTGTTCACGGGGGTAAATGACGCACCAGCGTGCCCTCCAGTTGAATCGGAGCTCCGGAGACAGGGCCTGACTGGTACATTCCTTATAGAAAAAATAATAATAATGTGGAAGATTTCGACGTAAATGAACATTGCACCTTCGTTTTTATTAGGTCACGTGAGATGGAATAAGCTGGTGGTTATATTCTCAGATTCTGGGATGGAACAACGCTGCTCTTGAGAACTGGCCGTGTATTCAAAAACACTCTGTTGTGAATAACAGCACGTGGAAAATGTAATGGAATCGACATTACAGAAGGCTTTGAATCACATGAGTCGATATTCCATTAAAAAAAATTTAAAGCTGCAAACATTCCATTTATAAAATATTTGTTACAATTAATAAGAGTTGAGTCGAGACTATTTTGATCGTAGAATCGAGTACTGTGAAGTTACTGTGGATAAATTAAACGAAAATATCAATTTTGTCAACACCATTATATTTTTCCAACGAATCCGCATTTTGTTTAAACGGGCCCATAAACCGACACAACTGTAGGCATTGGTCAGACTAGAATCCACATTGGATGGGGGAAGATCACACTCAACGATCACAAAAAATAAATGTTAGGTGTGACATTATTGGTGAATACGCCATAGGATCCTATTATATAAACGAAAATTTGACCGCCCTATCATTTTCGCAAGAGAATACCAGAGTTCAGACGATTATTCCCGAAATATAACAATCCCAATTTGCCAACAGAATAAATATGGCTCCAACAAGATGGAGCTCCTCCACTTTTTGAACGTGTGGTACGCTCATATCTAGATACAACTTTTTCTTGATAAACGGATTGGACGCAAGGATGCAGTTGAATGGTCACTGGAGTCATATAAAAAAATGTAATATACAAAATTAGGCCGCAAAATATGGAAGAAATGATGAGGCATGAAATTTCCACCATTCGTCCCAGCATAATTGTATATTGGCTACCAAATTTTCTGTAGCGAAATCGTAGGATACGATATGCTTCATCAAATATTTTCAGAATTTTGAGCAGAATTGAAATATGAAATAATATACAGGGATTCCATTAGAGAAAAAGCAACTTTATTAGTCATGACTTCTCGACATGGGTATACTGAAAACTCTTTAGTGTCCTAATATTTTTCGTTAGCTATCTTAATTTAGGAGATAATCGATCATTTCCATACATATCAGCGACCCCCTATTAAAATAAACTGAATTTATCTATTTACCAGCATAAGTATTAAACTCATTCTAGAGATTCACAAATATATCAGGTAATTCAAATTCGAAGGCAACCATTGGGATTTCGGAAACTATTAAGAGATACAAATTGGGGCAAATTTGCGCACCTATGTGACGAACAGTATACTGTTAAGAAAGTTTCAAAATTACCAAGTATAACTGGAAGTTAAATATTGAATGCATATATTTTTACCAATTATTTTCTTTGTCTCTGTATTATGTATAATTTGTTATAACCCTGTATCATTTTTGATTTGAAAAAAGACAGGAGATAAGAAAGTGACAATAAAAAGACACGTCAGTAAAGTCAAACGTGAAAGTTTCATTCAAGAGTTATTCTTTGAAATACGACGAAACACCGGAGATATCCAGAATTAACCGAAATTCCAAAAAACCATTTTTTTGGCGTTAGTTGATGGTATATATCAAAATAAACAGCATATCCACATTGCCATTTTGTCCCCGCTCTTCGACGGTATTTTCAGATTTACCATCCGACGTTTCGTCTAAGGGCCACCATCATCAACTTATTCATTTGTAATAGGCGTCATACTGAATTGTTACAAATTGAAATTGAGTTTTTCATTCTGATTCAAACGATGTGTAATATTTTGTTATGTCACAATTTTTGTTGGCTTTGATTACTTTAAATCAAATCAAACTATTCGATTTGTTGTTACCCCATGTTCTGTCATGTCTGCTGTTATTATTGAAGTAATAATTACTTCGAATATTTTTTTCTTACAAGAAACGAGATATAATCTGATTAAAAAAGTTTTTAATAAATTTTTTTGAAAATATCTGTCTAACTAAAAATTAACGAACGAAATAACACAACATTAACGAAGAATCATTCGAAACATCAAAGCAACTGCTCAAAATTCCTGCCTTCTTCCTGAATACATAGACGTGCTCGCCGTTCTACGTTTTCAACAGCCCTTGCTATATCCCTTCTTTTTATTGACCGACACTGCTCAATTATACTTCTCCTAAGGTCCTCAACATTATTGAATTCTTGTTTGCCATAAACCCGTTTTTTTCAATGTTCCTAACAAAAAAGTGTCAAGTACTGTAAGGTCAGGCGACCTAGCTGGCCATTTCACATGACCATTATTTCCAATACACCTATATGGGAATCTTTCTTTTTGGTATTCACATACTGCTCTGATATTACGTGGAGCGGCACCATCATGTTGAAACCAATATTGATTTTGATTTACGAGAGGTAAAATGTCTAGATCATCCTCAAAAACGCCTCTGAGAAACTCCAAAAAAGTTTCTCCATTGAGTGTGCCATTGAAAAATAAGTACCAAGGATTTGATCTCCACAAATTCCACAAACTGAACCGTAACTGTGGCCTAACTGTTCTAAACTTTTGAGACCTTTGAGAGAAATTGGGGAAAATCATTTATATTCATTAGCGAATTACAGTAAGCCAACCTCCGTTCAGGACCACCTAGGTATAATTTTTGGCAAATATGAATTTTTTAGCATTTTAGACCATTTATTCCGAGCTTCCTCCAAGATTAGATTAGATTCCTCCAAACACTTGATTGTGTTTAAATACAGGTTTAAATCAACTTCATGTGTTGAAATTGACAAATTCATATTTATTTCAAGAAAACTTATATTTTAATAAGAGGATAAAAGTTTATTACCCAATTTTGAATATTGTTTCTCGTATTTTCATTCAATCGATTTCCATATTTATTTCTTGGTTATTTGAAACTATCATACCAACTTGGTAAGGTTTCTATCTAATTTTTTGATTAATGTTATTGTTGGTTGTATTGTATATATAGTTGAAGTTACATTTCTGCAGTTTTCTCAGTATTACTGCCTGATTTATAAAACAGTTTCATCATATTCCGTTGTTTTTGGTTGAAAAACCATTTTACGTTTATTTTCACTTCAAAATTGCGACAGCAGATGTGACTAGGTGACATAATACCGTAACAAAGAATCGACTCATTCAACATGTGTTTTTGAAGGAGTTAGAGCCTACTTGAAAATTCTAGTTATTGTGAAATATAAAAGGTTGTGATGGTAAATTTGAAAAGTCCGTCGTATAGCGGAGACAAATTAGCAATGTGAATATGCTGTTTATTTTGATATTCTTCATCAAATGAAGCCAAAAAAAGTTAAAATGATTTTTAAAAATTTTGGTTTTTCCGGATATACTCGGGATTTTGAAACTTCCTGAACGGCATATTTCTGGTCACATGGATGCGTAAAATTGCCCCATTTAACTATGTTCGTATCTCCCAATGGTGCCCCTTGAATTTGAATTTGATACCCGCGGTGTACCCAAAATGCAAGGAATTACTTTATACCAATAATGCTTTCTTATTCTCGGGCCCAGACCTGATGATTCTATCAAAACTGCACCAAATACGGATGTTTTTAAGTCAAGGCTAAAAACTGCCGGAGGAAATTGCTATACACTCTTGATGAATGTTCACTAAAATCGTGATTTGAACTTTTTAAGTAACCTGTTTATCTACAATATAAACGCTCAATTAAATATTTTGAAAAATTATTTCTACTTTATACTTTTCAACGAGAGAAATTAAATAATACTTTTTATTGGACTCGATTATTAAAAGGAGTAATCACCAAGTAACACTCCTAGCCAAAAAATTTATATTTCGCCAGCAAATTGTCTACGGTTCAAATTGCACGTTATATACTGTTCTTTAGTGGGGTTACTTTTCTCCCTGTGCACATTCATTTTCCAACTCGCATATTCCCGGTATTATTTCAATTTTTGCCCGTCTGCCGAGTACAGTCTAATAAAATGTCTTCTCTATCTTTCCCCCAGGATCGCTAGACACCCGAGACTCGCCTACTACGAATCATGCTAACAATCCGGCGTTTTCCCTGGACTTCGGAGACATCCCCGAAGAATATTCCCAGTCTAGCACTTTCTCCGGATTCCAGAAAAGCGGAAGGATAACTCCTCCGGCGACGACGATACCACGTTTCAGGAAATACTGCATAGATGATTTCAACTTCCTGAAAGTACTCGGAAAAGGGAGTTTTGGAAAGGTAAGGAGTTTATGAAGTCTTAGTCGAGAGCGATGATATATCAGGCGTAATTTCCAAAGTTGAGGTGACTGAAAAGAATGTAGAGTATACAGTGTTCGACATTGTGTTGAATACAAATGTTCGCTTTCCGAGAAGGATATTTTATTAAAAATGAACAATATAAGGGTGTTTCATAATTCTCTATAAGGTGCGTATTTTTCAGGCCAAAATATGATTAACAAATTTTATTAACTAAATTAATTTGGTAAAATAATTTTGTTTCCATAAACACAGCATCGTGCTTTGGAGTCTGAAATCTGCCGTATTCCCGATGGTGTTCACTGGAATTTATAAAAATAAAAAGTTGGGAAACCGGCGATTAGAAAATCTTAGCGTGTACAATCTCTGAACTCCAAGTCCGCAACCATAGCCAGACCATAAACAAAATGAAAGTCAGCCAGATGTTCAAACGAACATAATAAAAATAATCAAATTCAAGATGAGACATAAATCAACTTCCAAATAATATCAAAAGCTTCAAAACAGCAGTCAAATTACACGGATTAATTTTTTTTCTTTGTTTAATCGAAAAATGTTAATCAAATCTAGATAATTACAAAAAATTATTTCTTCTTCTACATATGCGTAAAAATGACAAAAGTTCAAAAAATATATACCTGAACAAAACGAAGAATTCACTTTATTTTAGAATCCACCAGCGGTGCACTACAAAAAATTTTTTGGTAAAAAAGGAACACCAGGAAAAATATCACCCTGCAGATTCATACAATAATTCGGCCTGCTGACTGATGTGAGCCCTGGAACTCAACTTTTGTTTCAAATTAGATCCCAATATTAAAAAAATATAGAAATCTTGAAACTTAAACGCTTTAATGAAGCATTTGCGAACACATGTTTCTAGACAAAAGAAAGTCTTATTTTGACCCGAAAAGTACGCCCCTGAAATTTTGATACTGAATTTTGAATTACCCTTTATTTTTAACAACTTAGTGACGTACTAGATTGTAGATCGTAGGGGGGTAGTGCAGGCTCTGCAGCCTCACAAGCACCTTGACCTATAAGGTTTTTGTGCGTGACACATTTGTCTATATCGGAGGGCATTAAGAATGCCCCTTCCTTTAAGCCTCTTGCAGAAGATCGCTGGACATTCGCAAAGCGTTATGCAGTTTTCTCGAAGTTCTCGCAGTAGCGGCAACTGTCTCTCTCTGACTTTTTGAGGTGATACTCCAGAGGGCAGTGCCCAGTGAGTAGTCCCGTTACCAATTTCAGGTCTTTTTTGTCCAAGTGGAGAAGCTGTTTAACTTTCTTTGGCGATAGGCTTACTAGCCTTTTCGCTTGTCTTCGTCCTGCTACTTTATTTCAGTGAGATTTCATTTCATCATGTTCCCAGCGTCAGAACTCTTCCTTCAGGTGGGCTTTGGAGAGTACACAGAAGGGTTCTGGGCCGTGAAATGGTGTGTTCATATAAATTACATTCAAAGTGAAATTTCACTCCGTGGAGGCGGTTTGTACGGAAGTTTCGCTCACAACTGCGGTGAGCATCTTTAGCGCGGAAGGGTCCTCGCAATAGTCACAGCCTGGCTAATTACTTTGTTTTGAATAATTTGTTTTACTCGGGGAGCTTGGGTTACCTGACCGGATGGGATGTTGCCATTGTCTACCATGATTACCCTGTCTCCTCTGCTCGATTTTGGTGTGTTGATGGTTTTATTTTAGTGTTATTCGAAGTTTCGTACCAGGTTTTGTTGATCTTCAGGAATTCCTCTTTTCTGTTGAAATTATTTTTGTGTGTCTTGTGGCCGAGAACAGTGGAAACTGAATATCATGGGTATCCTCTCCTCTCAATGCAATAACAGACTTTTTTGTCTGGACCAGCCTATATTGTCTGTGGTATTCAGATAGCGTGTTTTTTACGCTGCGGAGGGTGGTGCCGATATATCAGAGCTGCAGCATCTCAATAACGCATTGCAAACCAATGGTTGAAAAAGTACTAGCAAAACACGACGATGGAGTCATTTACAAACCGACTAGACAGATCGTTACTTTGCTCCAGTCAGCACTACTCCCGTTGTATACTTACCAAATACCGCGCTCGTGTGGGTCTGTACACATTGGCACCACCCTCTGCAGCATAAAAACCAGGCTCTCTGAACACCACAGACAATGTAGGCTGGGCTAGATGGAGAAGTCTGCCGTTACATTGCACGCCTATGGAGAAGGTACGTATGATGAGTATCCAGTTCCAGAATACGGAAGTGCCACAGGACACTACTATTCCCGCCTCGATAGAGAAGCAATAATGATACACAAACACAAAAATAATTTTATCGGAAAAGAGGAATCCCTGAAGATGAACAACACCTGGTACCCAGCCCTGAAAAACACGAAAATAAAACCATCAAATAACACCACCCTTTTACAACTACTTCAACACACCGCAACCGAGCAAGTAAGACGGTTATCATGACACCGTAATAATGCAGGTAGACAATGGCAACATCCCATATGGTCAGGTAACCCAAGCAAAACAAATGAAAATCATTGAAAACAAAGTAATTAGCCAGGCGGTGACTATCAATTGCGAGTACTCTTCAACCGTCGTATCGGTATTACGTCGCTCATCGAGTAGACAAAATCTACGCTGAAGATGCTCAATGCAGTTGTGAGCGAAACGTCCGTAGAAACCGCCTCCACGGAGGTGAACCGACCACGGCCCCAAAGCCCGGAAACCCTTACTCCTTGATTATACTTTCGGACGTGAAAGCCTTCATTCTATATTATACAAGAATTACGATATTTTTTATATCCATTTTTCATTTTAAATTTTTTTCAATCAATATAACACAGCGCACTGTCCAAAATTGACAAAAATAGATTAATTGCTGTGCATCCATGCTGTAGAGACCTGAAACTTCTATTGACGTAGCGTCACAATAGACCTAAATGTCGTTGTTTGAATTCAACCAATATTTCCACTTCTGCACTAAATCTCACTTTATGTAGTTCGCTATTTATACTCTGTCAACATTATTCGAGTATGGAGAAACCATAATTTCATTTAGTCAATTCAGCACTACGTTATCAAGCTGCTATCTATGAATAACGGATCGATAATGGAATTTCCTGATATTCTCGACAGAACATTGTCGAGATTCCGGGGGTGGCCTTTTATGAAAATATGGTAAATGTGGATTATGAAAATATGGTAAATGTGGATTATAAAAATATGGTAAATGTTGATTGTCATTGAAACAAATATTTAGGTCGTGATTTGTCAATAATTCGGAGTTTTATTATTAGGGATATTCGACTGCAAATACAAGCAATCGACCCGATTCAAAGAAGTGAAAATCTTTCAACCTTTGAGTATCATGGAAGTCTGTAACGTGAGTAATAACCTACTTTTTTAAATGGTACCAAGACGGACATTTAACTATATCTATCAGGTGTATCTGATATTACTGAGGTTGTTTATCTAAATTCGTTGCTTATTGAAACTTAATTTTCAACAAATTTTCGAAATTGTAGGGAATATACTTACAGTGATTTTCTAGAGATAAGATGGATGGTTAATAAAACCCATATAGCCCTACCGGCCTTTCAGACAGTTTGTCTAGATCAATCATGACATAACAATTCTTTAAAAATATTTTTGTGAGATTCATTTCAACTCATGAAACGAGAATTGAAAGAAAATAAATGGTTTTTGTTCAAAAAATTGATTCAGGGTTGTATGGGTGATACTTTTTGATCTCGAATATTTTGCCGATAATACTTTAAGGTTAGACAGACTGATTTTATCTTTTGATAGGTACTTCGTGATTTTACTTTGGTCACTTCTCATTCACCTGTTGTGATGATAAAAATACATGTTGGTGTTGAAATATTATATCCATGAAAGCGGCTTATAGTTAACCCTGGCTGTCATATCAATAGAAATACCTAACTGCTCTTTCCTGTTATACAAACGTTGAGTTTGATCATTGCAGAAGCTGTAAGAGACAATTTCATATCTTGAGTATGATTTTATCAGAGAGAAGAACAACTCCCTTATGTTTATATTGGAGCCAAATGTTTTCAAAATGTCAGACGGCATAGCAGCCTGATGATGAGTTTAACTCAGATTTGTTATATGTGCTTAATATCTGAGCTTGCTATCTAGATGAGAGGACGTGCCCAGGGAGTGTTAAGGTGGTTGAAACTCCCCTAAAAACCTGCAACAATAAATGGATTGAGGTGAAATTTAGGTAGTCTAATGTACGTGCTACATACACTAATCTACATTGTTCAATTCTGTTTGAACATGATGTGTAATAAAATTTGTATTAAATTGAATTATTCACAGAAATCAATTATACCAATCTTGGCAAAATATATCTGTATTGCAAATAATACAAATTCCTCCCTTCTGTGACATCCTACGAAAAACGCATTTTTTGATATTCAACCATTAAAATCAACCCCTATTTTCTTTCTAATCCGACTGAAATTTATTTCTATATAATATTCTCTCAAACAACTCAAAAAAATTATATATTATTATTATTTCTGAAAATATATTGAAAACGCATTTATTCATCCTGAGACGGAAGAATCCCTATGATTTGTGTACGAATTCTCAACCCTGTACAAATTTCAATATCCTGAAAACAGATTTGTTGGCACACAGCTATACTTGCGTTTACTTCAGAGAAGATTAGTGCATGATAATACATAGGATCCATTTTTTTTTTCACTTCAAATATCCCAGGTGAGAGAATATTCATATGACATAGTTATTAACTCAAATAATACCTTCAGGGAAAACTTCCACATAACAAATTCAAATGGAATATCACTTCTTTGGGAGAGAGAAAATTGTGGTGAAGGCACTTGACAACACTCTTGTCTTTGCCAGAATGATTCATTACCCTTACACATTTCCATCCTACTTTTTAAAAAGATACCCACTGATAATTTCATAGGAACCACAGCATTCAATACAACTCCAATTCTCTCTAAGAATGTTTGATGTCTTGTCTTCTCTAAAATAAATTTCTACTCACTTTCAGGTGGAAAATCGCAGCTGGACCTATTATAAACTTAAATAGTGTCCTCGATAAAATTTCGTTAACTAATAACCACGAGCTATCAACATAATTTTCATCCTTCTTTTATGATTACATAACCTACAAATCTAGGTAAGATGGTTAGTGAATTTTATTCATGTCAAGTTGGTTTCTGGAAAAAAAGAGTGAATGTTTTCCTTTTCATGTTGAAATTAAATGCATAGCAAAGTTGGCTGTGCAAATATGCAAAGTTCAAAGTTACCAACTTGACATAAAGAAATTTACTAAACATTCTACATAAATGTGTTGTTTTGATGTTTTTAAAAGAAGGTTTTTGGATAAACATTGCCGTTTTTAATAAAAAAATTGTGTGAAACGAGTGAATAAGGGTGTGTACATTGTGTTAGTTTAAAGAAGGAAGAATTTTGAGTGTTTTTTCTGCGGTATAAATGTTACCTAAAAAATGCCATTCGTCACTCAAAAATAGGACCATATCTCCGAAATTAGTTGAGACCGTCAAAAATTTCATTTGGATTTTTTGTTCAGGAGGCCAAACTACGTGATTTGATAGCTCGTGGCCATTAGTTAACGGAATTTTACCGTGTCTTCTACAATGAAATTTCTCAATAATAAACTCAAATTTTCACAGCAAGAACAAAAAACTTTGCATGACAGTGGGGTTTGACTTGTCTATAATAAGCCGGAAACCGGACTCGAGATACTACGCTCGCAGCTCATGATCTGAACTGGCATCATAATGAGAAAACTGCTCCAAAAGTGTGGCCATTGTAGGCTTAGATATAATGGTCCGATGATCCTGGAATATGTTGTATATATGGTATGAACAGATAAATTCATCTTCTTTCGGTTCATATAGTCAGGGGTTTCTGAAAATTCCGCGATTTGTTTTTGAATGGTCTCTGAATTTTTTAAATTTATAACTCAATTTGGAGTTATTTTTGTATGTTCAACAACAGAAATGTGAAGTGCAAACCTCCAGTTTGAAATGACATACTTTATTTTTCATGCAGGATGTGTATAAGCGATTATTTTTCAATATTTACCGGATGAAATGTCAGAATTATGAGAGAGTTGAAAATGAGGCAGGAGTAAAACCCAGTTTTTTTTTTGGCGTGTGTAAGTGAGACCTGTTTTACCAATCTTAAATCATTGCACAGTGTCTAAAGAGGGTAATGATTCCTGCTTTAGTGCAATCGTTCCAGTTCAACTAAAATATCTATGATTTTTGTATCCTTCGTAAATAACGCAAGTAGGATTATGTGACACATTTAAGTAATCAGATACCCACCTGTTATATTCGCATGAGAAAGTAGATGTCTTCAAAACCGAAATGCATTTTTATTTTTCATTCTTTGATAATTTTTAGCAAAGTTATGACATATTTAATGTTTAGCACCGCCGGTAAACATGAACCTGAAATTTGATGTCGGCGTTCAATCACGTTTTCTGAGAAAACGGGCTTGTTTTGCGAGGAATAACTCGGGATCATTCTTGTAGGGAATGGAATCATCTTCAACCTCAGTCAAACCTTTTTGTGATAAACTTCAATATTTCCAAGGCGACAAAATTTTTTTTTTTTCAAGTCAGTTTTTTTGGGTTTCACCCACCGATTTTTGGTAAAGAATATTTTTTCTCGTTTGACATGTTTCCAACTACTAACATGCCAAATTTGGTGTTGTTACAACCGATCCTCGTCCCAAAAACTAGGTGGACTGGACTATTTCAAACTAAACCCCCACCGGAATTTTCTTTTGGATACGCCGTTGTCTAGATATAAAACTAGAGGATTGGTGAAGGTTTTATCAGTTGCCCTATGCCTAGAGATATGTTATTGAAGTTGAATTTGAAAGTAAAGATGCATGTTGCAATTAATTACGTTGTAATGCAGTGAGCTAGAGTTACAACATAGTTTGACATTTCTCAATGAAGTCAGTAGTAATATTTAGCATATTTCCTTATAGTAACTCTACATTTTTTTCGTTTTACTTCATAATGGTGCCATTTGCAAATGCAGTGAATTTTCCACGACTGCTGATTCTACTGAGATAGTTCAATTAAATGTAAAAGAAAATGGTCAGAGGACCGAATAATTAGGAACACCTTAACCAATATTGGTTGAATGTGTCAATAACTCTCTTTTGATTTCAACAATCTGACGAATCAGCCAGTGTTTGCTATACCTCTGAATCCATAAGACTGAAGCTTCTGGAACACGATGCTATTATTTGCGCTGTGGCTCACTTCAAATCACACTGTCGCTGACAGCTTCTCCATCATTCAATTCTGTCTACACTTCATACAACAGGTTGAATTTGTATCTCAATAAGTTTGGAAACATACTTGCGAGGACGACAATATATTGTGCTGAGAGTTCGTCAAGTTGGCCCCCTTTATGAGAGTAATTATAATTGCGGCGTTCAAGTAAGTTGCCGTCAAATTAGTGTCATAAACGATATGCTTTCACATGCAATGTTTCCAAATAAGTTTTAGATGAGAATCGATCGGAACACAACCAAATTTGGCATACTAGTGGTTGGAGCAATGCCAGAAAAAAAATGTTTACCCAAATCTAATAGGGTGGAATTTTTTTATTAAAAAAAATAGTTTTGTCCTGTTATCCTGGAAACTGTAGTGTTTTGAATTTTATTTTTAGTGAAATGTCGTTATTTATTCTTCCAGTAGTACGGTAAACACTATATTTTGGCGGCGAGAACAATAAACACACATCTTTAGTAAGAAAGTGATAACTGTCATTTATTAATCAACGGAATAGTACATTTTTATCCCAACGTTATTATAATGGTGCTATTCGGAAATATCGAGGCTCTGAATGTAGTATCCAATAAGGAAAATGTTGGAATAAGATGTCAGAAATGGATTAGAAGGTTCGACAATTTCCTGACAGCATCTAGTGTAATCGATGATGAATCAGTTGAAAAGTATTACGCTAGATCACTGAAATTTGGCACAAATTGTAATTTTTCGTATAGCAACTGAGGAATAAAATCTCAAATCATTCAACATGTAGCTTTTTCCGAAGTTGATTGGAGGTACTGAAACACAAGTGAAACGGAGAGCAAGTAAGTGGAAACAGTATCAAGAATTGAATATAAGAAACCTAAAAATGTTTCAAAACGCCAAAATCAATTTCACAAGAACAAAAACGAAATCTACAAATAACTAATAATATGTAAAAATTCTGGAAACAAATGGCTTACCAGGGGACGAATGTATCTGCAGTTTTTCTGGAAAATGAGGACATTATTTCAAACTTTATATGGTCTGAAAAAAAGAAGCAGATAAAGGGGAATACTTAAGAAAATTAACTCAGAGCACCAGTAAGAACAGTCCGAAACAAGTCAACTTCACTAATTAAAATACGGATGAGAATAGTGATAGTACTGAAGAATCACCATTCCATTTAAAAATTAGCAACACAGAAATTGTACCAATTGCTGCAGTGAATCCAAATGAAAAATAGCTATTGTTCATGGTAGATACGTACGTACGTTCTGAACGTACAACACATTTCCTACCAGCAGCTTAGTGATAGCAATAGTAGTATATTTCGATATTGTTCGAATACAAATGTTGATTCGAATGTTGCTACATACAGCTAAATAAATAGGCACAGATATGGAATGTCATTTTTTAAGACGATTAATTGATTAATTGTTTTTATTACTACACGCGACTCTTTCCTTTACACTCCTTTTCACTCTTTTCTCGTTCCACGAAATTTCACTCAACTTCTCTCTCTTTCCCCTCTCTTCTACATTATCGTCTTTCTTCTCTTGTTGCCTGATGATCCAAATTGGGGGTCGGATGTAGTTGGCTGTAATTTGGGTGGATGTGGATGTGGATGGAATGAAAACCTCAATGCCATCCAAGAATGTATCATCTGGAGGATACCGTTTCGTGTCATACGCTTTAGAACGTGCATCCTCAACGAAGACAGCAGCTGCTGTTTGAACAATTCTTATTTTTACTCTGGCATATGGCAACCTCTTCTCACGCCAAGAGTTTGTAGGAAGCTTTTAATATGTAAGGAATAGTCATCATCACCGTAGTTTTCAATGAGTCGTAATTTTACTGTTTTTAATATTGCTCCTTTTACATCATCTTTGTGTCGACCACCACTTGTTTGCTGGCCTAATTTATATTCATAAAGTGATTTCATCCAAGTGACATGATATTGTGCATCTGCAGCTGGCAATGGGGCACTTCGTCTATACGACGAATAATCGCACGTCCATGGTAATAATGGTATATTTGTTTATCAATACGTGAGAACTACGTAAAATTTGCCATTGCTATTGGCTAATTCCATGATGAGTGGTATAAACAATGAAATTTCATCCAAACCACAATATTTTTCATTACCGAAATGATTGATGATCGATTTGAGTTCACTCATGTCATTATTGTACAAATGAAAGCTCTCCAGTATGAATTTATGTTCGAAATAATGCAAGAAGTCAACTACCGATACTACGTCGAAAGTCGAACAGAATGTTACAAAAGCCATGAAAGTTCTATATATCCACAAAATAGCAATACATGTCAATTTGGATAATAATCCAATACTGGAATCAGCATATATTCCAAATTTGATAAAATATTTTCACAGGTATAATGCATACATTTAAAACGAGCCACCCTGAATAACTTTTGGTACAATGATTTTCAGGAAGGTGAAAAACACGTTAACACTAGTATACAGGGGGACACATTTCAACATAATCACATTTGATGTTACTTTCTCTATCGCACCCCCATAGCATGTAACCATTTTTTTAAATAGATCACCCTATATTATTTCGCATTATCAGATGCTCCATGATGAGCAGATTTCAACAAAGTATAATACATATGGTCTGACGCTTATATTTCGGGAGCTACAAATTATTTGAGTAGAAAACGAGTCAACGTGAATAACTTTTGGAATAATGATTTTCAGGAAAATTGAAAAAACACCTCAACAATAGTATCAAGCTGAGAATTTGGAACAAACCCTTCATCAATTGTAGAGATTATTACATAAATACGAGATATGATATATTCTACGGACTATGTATCACGGTTTTGTCGATTATGCTCAAAACATTTTTGCTTTGATAAACAACTGTTTTTTTGGGCACTCCGTTATACAAACATGTAACACTGTAACAGCCAAAATAAATAAATATCTATAGCAAATTCTTTAACCCTGACTTCAAACAATCTAAAAAAAGATTTCTCACGATACTGAATATAAACCATTCGCTTCCTTGAAAAGGATTATCATTAAATTTCCTAGATGAGAAAACCATGTTCAACTTGTTTTCCATATCTTTTTCTGTTCCAGGTTCTTCTCGCCGAGTTGAAGGAAACAGAATATTATTATGCGGTGAAATGTCTGAAGAAGGATGTGGTCCTAGAAGATGATGATGTTGAGTGTACGCTTATCGAAAGAAAAGTTTTGGCACTGGGCACCAAACATCCGTACTTGTGTCATTTGCTGTGTACTTTCCAAACGGAGGTAATTTTTGTTTTTTTCATTGACTCTGAATTGAATTGACGATATTTTCGTTAAGCTGAGTAGTTGTGAGCCTATATTTTCTCAAATAAGCCTACTGACTTTTACAATGATGGATGTTGAATAAACAAGGCAGACATTTCTTGGAAAAGTGTCCGAGAAAGTTTATATGAAAAAATTAAAGTGAGAGATCTTTTCCGTTCTTCAGTCAGTAGTTCACACAACTCTCAGTATTGGAAATTACCACAGCGATATCATCAAATAATTCGCATGGTATTCAAAGTTTCCTAGAGATATACAGGATTTTTTAATCTCAAAGAACGTTTTCAAAAGTATTGATATCCATCCAAATTATTATGTATCGGGAATCACAATAAAATATTCTCCTAACATAAAAATAAGATTTTAGCTTTTGCTGAACCTAGTTTGTACGAGCTTGCTATCCCTATATTTTTCAATAATCATATTTTTTGTCTATTACCGAATCTTCTCTGAAATCTATTAAAAGAATTTTTCAACAAACTGAGCACTTCGCGCCGTAATATCCACCTATAATATTTCTTTCAGAAAATGAGGTGTTTTGGCCCAATGCCAACAGGTACAGAGCTCTAAAAATTATATATACCAATCTACCGATTCACGAGTTCACGAGTTGTTGATCGATCATTCCATCTGAAAACGTTGAATGATAGGGTAGCGTCTGATGATAATAATTATGTTTTTCAATGATTTGGTTCAGTGATAACATACACTGATGATGATGAGATAATCGTTGTGTTGGGTTGAAATCAACTCTTAATTGGAATAATTGACGTATGATGTAGGTTCATATGATTGCTTGGCAACATGCATTTGTATAGACACGGATCAAAGATATTAGGAATTTGAGAGTCCCTATTTATACAATCTGTTTACAAAATTGCAATTTCAGATCTAATTTTTGAAGGTACATTAATTTCAATCGAATTATATATTATTAAACGACATCTGAACATCACAAAAATATTTGCTACATTATTGAAATAATTATAAAAGAAATAGAAAGATATATGATTTTACAGAAAGGAAAAATTCAGAAAATACGATTATGAATTTTTATTGGAAAATTTCATTAAAAATTTAATACAACAGTAAAAAATCAACAGAAAAAATAATCAATCTGCGCTCCGGGGCGACTTGAATAAATACGGTTGCGCATTCGCTTTTGCAGCTGCAGGAAAACCCAGAAAAACCTGCAAAAGCACATCTGAAGAGTTGGAAATAATTGAAGAAAAACTTCTGAAGATGTTCCTCGAATTAGGATTATCTTCTTTTCTGCAAAATAGGATGTATGGTGTCTCCAGAGGCTCAAATTCGAAAGAATGCATTGACGAATGCTATTGACAAAACAATCATCAAATTTGTACCAATCCGTTCTGTCTTTTGCCAAGGTATAATAGTGGCCAGAATCAGCTTCAGAACCTTACCGCAGTGAACGATGACTGCATAAAGCTCATAACAACAGTCACCTAGATTGATATGTTCTTCTAGCTTGATTCGTTGTAATAATTTGGTACGCCTGTGAGTTGCTGCATCATAACTGAAGAGTGTCAAAATTGGGATAAGATTTGCAGGTGCTTCAACTATATTCGTTATTTTATAGCTGTCGGTTATTTTGGTACATATTCGGCAATACACTTGACTTTTACCTGTTAGGTGTTCGGTTCTCAGGTGATCGATGAGTAGGTTCTGCATGGACTGGATTTCCGAATGGTTGCGGGAATCGCGAGATCTAATTCAAAAAAATCACTGAAGTTTCCGCTATCCATACTGCATCTACTATAAAGCCGGGAATACATACATCTGAGAAACGTTCGTCAAGTGTAGACGGTCATTTGCAACAAATAAATTTTTGGTGAAAGGCCAGCGATGCGAACGAACGTTTTCCATCGCCTGTCGGTCAAACTCAAAAGATCAAAAGAAAATCCGAGTTGCGAATGTCTGCGAACGTTGTTCATATGTGGCAGTGACGAATATTATTTGTAGTACTTCGCTGTAATTCGACGAGAAAGGTTGATTTCGTTTGTGAAGGAAAAAATATGAGTGAAAATCAGTTAATAGTAGCCTGTGCCTCAGTAATCATCACTTAGCGAAGCAGAGCAGCAGCGTAGCGACGCGCCACAAACCAACGCTTCCGAAAGCGTTGTATGCAGCTACGCGTCGCTAAGTGAGAACTGAAAAGCAGCAACGCAGCGGTAGCGCAGCGTCGAAGCGCATGCGCACGCTTCTCAGCACAAACTCTGTCATGACATAGCTCTCACAAGGGTGAGATCTGTGTTGTGATTCTTTATATTGCGAATATGGGAGACAAAATCGAAAAATTGATTACACTAGTCAACGAAGAACCCGAGTTGTATGATATGAGTAACCCGCACTACAGTAATCATGCGAGGAAGGAAAATCTTTGGCAAGGAATTAGAAGAATCGCGTATGTATTCTGTCTATATTTTATATAACTACTTGCTAAAGTAAATGTACAGATTATAAAGGTACCAAAACACCTTGTATGTTACTCGAAAGTCGAAAGTAAATTTATTTGTTTCACGGTGAATGAAACATTAGAAGTATCTGGAGACCGCAAAGACAGATCATTTCGAAAGTTTGTAGGCGTCTCTTCCTTATTTTCTCTTCGTTGTGTAAAGCAATTACCAGGGCAAAAACTTCGTATTCCTCACTTGAAGAACTCATCGCAAAGTTTGTCGAAAAACCTCCCGGCCAGTCGTCGAGAACTGACTGAACTGCCGAACGAAATTCAGCCACGTTTCGTTGACGCGACGCGTCGCAACGCTAAGTGGGAATCACCAAGAAAATAACGCGTCGCTGCCGCAACGCGCCGCATATCGACGCAACGCCAAGTGAGAATCGGCCTTTAAATTGTTAAGCAGAATTCATACATATTCGAACTCGTTCGAATATTTACAAACTTCAGAGAAGCTAACAAACAGATACACTTTTTTATTGAAAACTGGTAAATAAACAAGTGCATGAGATGTTTACACCGTCAAATAATCTTCACGAATGAGTGGAACGCTACTGAATGTTTTTGGCAAATGGAAATGAGCAGAAACTTCGTTGATGTGGTCAGTACCAAGCAACTTTGCCGCGAATGACTACAAACGAGCAGCACTGATGACAATACCAGCGAATGCGAACGAATGGCAACGTTTCTCAGATGTATCCCCGGCTTAACGTAAATCTGTTAGGATTTCCCTCCAAGCAATCATATGAATAAAATTATTTGGGATTATAATTCATTTCCTTATAAACATTGAGTGATATTTCAATATTTTTTGAAAGTACTGTTGTCGAAAAGCTTGAATATTTGGATATTACTCAACCAGAATATGGACCGATAATAAGGGAATGTTCGAAAATGATCTAGGGTAATATAGAATGTTCGAGAACGTTCTAAAATATTCTAGCGATGTTCGAGAATATTTTCAAATGTTTTGAAACAATCGAGACTGATTTTCGAAATTGATGAGAGAGAAAATTCTAAAAAACCGTGGAATGAACCAGAACACAGACTAAAAATAAAAAAAAAATTAAAATTTATTTCAAGTTGAATTAAAAAATTGCACTAAAAATTAAACAATAATTTGGCAAATCTCTGTTTTCTATAGTATGGAAATAGCAATAGCATTAATGGTATATTATGTACTTTTAGGTGCGATATAAAATCGTGGCGCGATTATTGAAGGATTTAATATCAAACTTAAAAATATCTGTCAAATAATTTTTTATTTTTTATAGCAATTTTGTAAGAAAATCGATAAAGTTAAAAATAATTTTCATTCATTTCATATGTTAATATTCCAACACCGTAACTATTAAAAAAATCTAAACCCAAATACAAACATTATTGCTATCGGTGAATTATGTTAAAAATAGTTTAGTTCCTCCTTTAACGTTTTAACATTTATATTTTAATATTTTCAACCAATTTTTTTTTTCCACAATTGTATTGGTATGTTCTTTTGATATTCTCTAATGTGATTATTTTTTTTCCAGTTTGATAATTTGATGTTCTACTACTACTGATGGTGAACATATATATGTTCGAAACATGTCCAGATTGAATAACTGGGACCTCTAACCTCGTCTTAATAAAATCAATTTATTGTGGAGATGAAATTACAATTATCGTTAAAGTCTTATTTCTTGGAAAAAAAGGGATTCTGAATATTATAAAATGAATATATCAATGTTAACAAACAAAAAACATGTCGACATGAATAATATAATGACAAAATTCGAATGAAATGAGCGGGAATACACGAAACTGTCAGATTAAATCTGGACATAACATGGATACAAGGGCCCGTGTATGTAAACAAACAGAGCTGAGTTGCCTCCAAAACAAAGATAGAAAAGGCCTCTCTATGTATTTTATTACTCTTAGTTGTTTTGTCGTCGGTTTTGAACACCTTTGCTCAATCGGATGCCAGCAAGTGTTTGAAAAAGGACCCCGCACCATTCTTATGTTAAATTACCTGAATTTTGTAGATTTTGACTTCCCCTTCAAAGTGTTCTTGTGCACAAAAAAATCTGCCGACTAGTTTTCGAGATACAGGGTGTCAAAGATGAAAAGTGAGGCTTTCTGTTCAGAATTTTCAACAATTCTGAGAATTGACAAAACTCCTATTCATTTTACGGATACCATGCCTCAATGATGGTACAATGTCACCTTGATCTCATATCCATTATACTTTTTCGTTTTGTGCTCTATACTTAACAGGAGGAACAAAGAAGTCCAATTCCAATAATTTTGAATCAACCAGTGTGAGTTCTCTGCTGAGAATTAAAGATTCAATTTAGCTTAAATAACTCTCTCGATCTTGAAGTTGAATAACATTATTTCAGTTTATACAGGGTGATTCAAACTAGGGGTACGTCAACCCCTTGCTTTTCAGAACAGATAGGAACGAGCATGTCATATGTATAAAATATTCTTCAATGTTAAAAACGTTGCATAGCGATGCCGTAATTCACAAACCAGCTAACTCAACGGAAAATACGTGGAGTTAGCAGTTTTGCGAATTAAGGCATCGATAGTCATTTCAGGTATACAGGGCGAGTAACAGAAACAGTCCAAGTGTCATTGAAAACTGCCTTTTATTTCGAAAAAGAATCCATGAATTTTTGGTGGACTAGTTTGTCTATATGGCAAAAAACAATGGCGGCCCTCTATCCGCACAGGCTACATGCCGTTGGGTATAGTCTATGAGTGTTTATGAGGAAGTATCATCATTATTATTGATTAAATCCGTATATTCGAAAGTATGCAGGTGCAACAAACTAGTCCGGTGACCTATGATGATATTGATGACAATATTTCGGACTCCTCAAACCGTACATTAGGTATACCATAAATTCATGAAAATCAACCGATTCCTTTTTGAAATACAGGGTATTCATTGAAAATCAAGGCATTTTCCATTGACACTTGGACTGTTTTTCTTACTCGCCCTGTATACATGAAATGACTAAGCGACGTTCTCAACATTGAAGAATGTTTGATACATATGACATGCTCGTCCCTATTTTATCTAGAAAACAAGGGGTTGACGTATCCCTATTTTTAAACCTCCAAGTATAAAATAAAATGAAGTCATTCAACTTCAATCGAGATTGAGGAAGTTCATCCAGGTTTAATCGCATCTTCAATACTCAGCAAAGAATATCAAGAATTCAGGAAATTTAACCGATAGCCATTTTCCATAACGATGTTGCGGGGTCTTTTGCAAATTCTGATCAAGTAAGATAGGCAGATAGACAGTTATAATAATGAACAAAACAAGTTGGGAGAAATCTTTTAATGAGTTTCTGCAACTGCAGTGGTAGAAACAAATCAAACACCACTCCGTTTCTTTCTAAAAACTTACAGTGGAAACAAGGTTATTTCGAACTAATTGAGAACAGCCACAACGAGTTCAACTGAAAAGAAATCGACTGGCCACACTAACTCTTTCGTCATTGAATCCCTTTTGTCGCCGGCGGCAGCGAAGGGGAGACTAATTGAATGCCGATAAATCCGACGGATACGCCAGAAAACGTAATGCAAAATGAATTATTTGTTTCAGTCGCATCTGTTCTTCGTTATGGAGTACCTGAACGGCGGCGATTTAATGTTTCATATCCAGGCGACTGGTCGCTTTCCGGAACATCAAGCCAGATTTTACGGAGCCGAGATCGTTTCAGGCCTGAAATTTCTGCACAACAAAGGAATCGTTTACAGGTACATAAATTACATAGTTCTTGGTTGAGGGAACACAAATTATTTGTCGTTATGTAACAACGTAACGCTAATTTGCTAGTTGAAAAAATTTAACCTTTTTTTACAAGAACAAACTTTCATTTATAAACTATCGAACTGAAAAGTTAAAAACATTATTGAAAATATGAAAAACAAAGTACTCCTATTGAAAGCTTGAGGCTTTATTTACGCTGCGAGTATAACAAATGCTACTTTTTTATTGAAATAGCGTTTTGCCACATCTGATTCGACAAAACGAAATCGTAAATGTTATGATAATACAGTGTCTTTCAAAAGTATCGGAACGGTCTCATATTTCAGAAACGGACCGGAGAAAATTTATGAAAATTTCGAGTAGGTGGTTTTTGATGATGACCGATTCAATGGTGATATCGGCAGTTTTTCCAAATCAACAGTTTTTTAGATGTGGGAAGTAACTACATTTTTTCAAATGGAACACCCTATTTGTTTTCATTGCAATCAATTCAACGACGCCTCATTACTTATATCTCCAAATATCAGATTTTAAATTAATGTAGTTTTTGAAATATGACATGTCTTTTTCCTTCAGAAGTCTGGGAACGTTCCAATATTTTCAATACACATCAAGAAAAATTCGTGAAATTTCATACAAGACGGGTTTTTAGATGCCCCATTCAATCAGTCTTTTGAACGAAAATGCCATGTTGTCGTATTTCAAAACCAAATTAATTTAAAATCTGATATTTGGAGACATAAGTGACGACGGGGCGCTAAATTGATTGCAATGAAAACAAATAGGGTATTCTATTTGAAAAAATTGAGTTACTCTCAATATCTAGAAAACTGTTGATTTGGCATCATTGCCGATATCACCGTAGAATCGGGCATCATCAAAAACTACCCTATTGATATTTTCGTAATTTTTTTGAAATATGAGACCGTTCCGATACTTTTGAAAGACACTGTATATGGGGACAGTGGGCTCTTGTCAAGAACTTAGAATCATGCCTAACAGAATTCAAGATTTTTATCTCTCTTTCATTTATCTGCGTCCTTTCTGCGTCCCTTCTTCTTGGATGCTGTGTTACTTTTTCTCTTGGTGAGCTGGAATCGGACTTGTCTCAAAATGTATTAGGTTTGCTAAGTTGACATCCTGATTGTTCAACTCTGTTAATTGAATTCCTTATTTTCAACTTGACCATGCTATAAGAGCCCGTATGTGAACTTATCAAAGTTGGGAGTCAACAACATTCAACTATTTATATTAAATGAATAAAGTATAATAACAACTACCAAAGATTCAGGGACATTCAGCAGTTTGTAACAATTTTATGGCCGGACCTGACCGCCTGATTATTCGACCTCGGTTTGTAAACAACGCATGATATTATCTCTGCTCACTTACGGTACTCCCATGATTCATCACGTCCAAACAGGAACGGGAACTAGCTAAAGAATGAAATCATCTTTCTATCCACATTCGAGAGTGCCCGAGAGCCATGTGAGAGCCATCACCATATAGTCTCGATAGTTCGAGAATGGAAAAAGGAATCTGCTTGGCGGTGTATAAGACGCCTAACATCAGATGGCAGGCAGAGTTGCAGATTTGCAGTTGCAGATATAGTAATCGGGAGTTCGCAAATAGACAGAGTATCGAAAGTCAGTTAAATCAATGTTTTGAATAAATTATTGTTTGAAAGAGTTTTAAATGAAATAGAGAAATTAGTTCGGGCGTTTGAGATGGATAAGTGTTCGCCGTGTTAAAAAACTGATAGACCTTTATCGTGCCTAATAGACTAGTGACCATAAATCTATTAACTACTAATATGAATAATAAAGACAGCCTATGTGATGACGGAACAAATGAGCATCGACCTCGAATTGGACGCTGCTGAATTAATGGGCTTGCGCCAGGAGATTCCTATTCAACGACACGATTTTGGATTTTCATCTCTTTCCGGCGAGCATGGTTCAGCACAAACAATTATCGAAGATATGAGGAGATTTGAGAAGTATATCTCAACATAACGTCGTATTCTGGTGTCCGTATCTGTTTACAAAGTTTATATTTTCATACTAAGTATAAGGGTTTTATTCCTGAGAAAATGACCCAGTTTTAAAAATGTCTAGATTCATGCCCGAAAGAATTTAAGATCGCCGCGTTACTTCGGGTATGTGTTCAGGAGACAAAAAACATCCCTAATCACTACCACCAAACTATTTTTCTCGACCGATATGGAACGAGATTTATCTTTTCAAACAACTGTCCGTCACATAGTCAATCCACATATCCTCAATTATAATGATTAATGAGTTTTTATCCGCTTTTGGCAGAAAATTTATGAAACTCTGACAGCAGGTTATATAGAGTCACAAATCAATTATTGAATCGATTTTTAAATGACACATAGTTTAATTGCCGTCTTGCATAATTCTCACTTCATTTTATCCACATTGTAGAAAAATTATAGTTTTTTTTTGAAAATTTTTATACGGTTGAAATTGTCAAAATGTCAAAATAAGCACAACCTTAAAAATTTATGACATTCGTCATGTTTCAATTTGATCACCCATATTAGTAGTTAATAGATATATGCAAGTGACCCGTTGAACAAATAAGTGTTTGCGAAGTGGACAGTTTTGTTTGAAATAAATATACTTATATCTTGGTCAAAGACAATAAAAATCAAAATGTTTTTGATGAGAGTGTGCCTGGTTGAGTTGAAGGTCAGTGAACTGAAGCAAGAGCTAAAGGAAAGAGAATTAGAAACAACCTCAAAGAAGGCTGTACTCCAGCAGAAAAGACTCGCAGAAGGACTGATTGGAGAAGGAGAATACCCTGAAACGTTTGTATTGAAAGTTTCTGGAATCGACTTGAGTTCGATAATGAATGAACTTGAAGAAAATACGAAATCCTTGCAACAAAATTTGGTGAGTCTGGTAGATACATCTACAAAATTCGAAGAGCCTGGAATATAAACTTCTAGAAAATTCAGTGAGTTTAAAAGAACTTCAACAGAACTCGAATTATCTAAAGGAAGAACTTCTACAAAAATCGAAAAATCTAGAAGGGAAGCTTGAAGAAAATTAAAAAAATCTAGAAGTGATTCTTCTAAAAAACTCGCATAGATTGGAAGAGAAGCTTCAAGAAAACTCAAATCATCGGAAAGAAAAGCAAAAAAAAGACTTTCTCAAGCCATCAGTTATATGAGGATCTGGTAGAAATGGATATTTGGCAATTATATGCCAGGCATATTTTACTACGAAATCCTTACAACAAAATTTGGTGAGACTGGAAGATACATCTATATAATTTGAAGAGCCTGGAATATAAACTTCTAGAAATTTCAGTGAGTTTAAAAGAACTTCAAGAGAACTCGAATTATCTAAAGGAAGAACTTCTACAAGAATCGAAAAATCTAGAAGGGAAGCTTGAAGAAAATTCGAAAAATCTAGAAGTGATTCTTTTAAAAAACTCGCATAGATTGGAAGAGAAGCTTCAAGAAATCTCAAATCATCTGGAAGAAAAGCAAAAAAAGACTTTCTCAAGCCATCACTTATATGAGGATCTGGTAGAATATTTGGATATTTGGCAATTATATTCCAGGCATATTTTGAATTTTATTTGTAAAAATCCTACATATTTCATAATGGTACGTGCGAGGATAATAGTCGCAGATTACCTTAAAATTCCAAGAGCAGACAAGGCAATAGGGCAAAGAACTTTCACCTGCATTGCAACTAAAATATACAATGCATTGCCTGGAAGTATGAGAATTGTTAATGTGGAACACAGATTCAAGAAAGGAATCAAAAAATGGATTCTCAGCAAAGATAGATTATTTTTTCATACGATAATTGATCCCTCCTAGAAAAATGTTAAACCAACATATATAACAAATATCTTGCATTTAATCGATAATGAACCTAACCAAACCAAAAATCAGAATATCGTTTTTCACTTTTCTTAGCTTTTCCTTAGGTTTTCTTTTTTCGTAAAATTCTCTCATTGTTCGTCGTCATGTTTGTATCATCCAAGTTTAATGATTTCTGTTTATATTCAGATGTCATTATCATAGCCTTGGTTTTGGACATGTTCAATTTCAGTTTGTAATAAGGAGTTAATTTTATTAATTGCTCTTATTATATTTTAGTCATTGCAGGCTAGTGAAGTGTCATCTGCAAACAAGTTTATGAATTCGCAATCTTTATAAATACTCATATAATTCGTATAGAAAATGAACAAAACGGGGCCTAGTATAGTATTTTGAGGCACTCCGATCCTATTTTCCATTTCATTCGAAAGTGAATTCGTTATCCTGATAATGAGAAAGGTTGTTATAAAACTAAAGAGATGAAAAGTTGAATGACAATTTAACACCGATATTCCTAAATTGGCATTCAAAATTAAAAAAAAATCTGCAGTAAACGGTTTATTCAATGTCAAACAACACACATTCATTTACATATTCTTCAACTCTCTATCACCAGGTCTTCACCATATTTGCATCATTTAGATAATATTAATTTCTGTGCTGCATGTGATGTTACAAGTACTTAAAATCTCTCAGTGATGGTTTTATGACTAAATGAAGTATTATTATCGTAATAAATTCACCAGAGCATAGCATAGTCTAGTCAACAAGTGCCATTTAGACCAACTTTTTTCAGCAGTCTCCGAAAATTATGATTGAGGTGTCATTCGATTCGGAATGACATCCAGATGATTTTTGAAAAAAATGAAGTTCCGCATGAAAAAATTGTAAAAGTTATTAACAATTAACTAAAAAAAAAAGATGGCTTTAGTATTTTGTAAATATCTCAAAAACTAATTAAAATTTTTTAAATCTAAAAAAAGATTCAAAAAGAGGAGGAAATTTCCTAAAAAAAAGCTCAATTCCCGGAATTGTAGCATCAATATTTATAATTTTCCCAGAGGGATGAAAATACGGCCGAAAACGGGTACTCTGGCTCGGGCAAGCCACACCCACTTTACTTTAAAATAAAAATGGACACTTTAACAATAAAAATTATTTTAAAATACTAAATATGAAAATAAAAAATTGGAAAAATTCAGGCACTAACTGAATAGATTAATGAACAATAATCCGCTTGAAAAAAATTTTTATCACAATTTTTCAATTAGTTAATCAATAGTTAATTAATAATTTTTTTCTGCTTGAACATGAACATTGCAAGTGTGATAATTGTTAAACTATAAATTTAAGATTTTTTTCTTCTTTTGGAGCAATTCTTGAAAGGCTTCAGAATAGAACCCCGTTGGAAAAATTAAAAAGTTTTTATTTTTCAGTTTTTTATTAACAATTTTCGTTGTTGCAAAATTAAATACTTAAATTATTCATTGAAAAAAATTTTTTTTTAAATATTATCAATAATCCGTTTTTATGTTATCAGGAACTACATAGAAATAATTTTTTTAAATTTTTATCTCTAATTGTTTAAAAAAATTGTTATAAACAAATGCGTTGTTTATAAGATAATTGAAAATTTTTTTATGGAATTTCAATCTTTGATACAAATAATGATTTTCAAAAGAAAAATTGTTCCTTAAAAAAATTTTTTTATTGCTTGAAAACGCATATTAACAATTATTTTCTCCCGCTTCTAATTAATATTAAGCAACCATTTTTTTTTTTAAATCATTATTTGTCTTTCTTTCTGATATAAAAAAAAAATTCCATTTTATTTAATTTTTCATTGTTTATGTGACAGAAATTAGAATAGAAAAAAAAATATAGGGTAAAAATTTATTTGTTTATAACAAATTGTTTATTGCATAAACAATGAAAAATTAAATAAAATGGATTTTTTTTTTTTATATCAGAAAGAAAGACAAATAATGATTTAAAAAAAAAATGGTTCCTTAATATTAATTAGAAGCGGGAGAAAATAATTGTTAATTAACAAATGCGTTTTCAAGCAATAAAAAAATTTTTTTAAGGAACAATTTTTCTTTTAAAAATCATTATTTGTATCAAAGATTGAAATTCCATAAAAAAAATTTCAATTATCTTATAAACAACGCATTTGTTTATAACAATTTTTTAAACAATTAGAGATAAAAATTTAAAAAAATTATTTCTATGTAGTTCCTGATAACATAAAAACGGATTATTGATAATATTTAAAAAAAAACAACGAAAATTGTTAATAAAAAACTGAAAAATAAAAACTTTTTAATTTTTCCAACGGGGTTCTATTCTGAAGCCTTTCAAGAATTGCTCCAAAAGAGGAAAAAAATCTTAAATTTATAGTTTAACAATTATCACACTTGCAATGTTCATGTTCAAGCAGAAAAAAATTATTAATTAACTATTGATTAACTAATTGAAAAATTGTGATAAAAATTTTTTTCAAGCGGATTATTGTTCATTAATCTATTCAGTTAGTGCCTGAATTTTTCCAATTTTTTATTTTCATGTTTAGTATTTTAAAATAATTTTTATTGTTAAAGTGTCCAAAGTGGGTGTGGCTTGCCCGAGCCAGAGTACCCGTTTTCGGCCGTATTTTCATCCCTCTGGGAAAATTATAAATATTGATGCTACAATTCCGGGAATTGAGCTTTTTTTTAGGAAATTTCCTCCTCTTTTTGAATCTTTTTTTAGATTTAAAAAATTTTTATTAGTTTTTGAGATATTTACAAAATACTAAAGCCATCTTTTTTTTTTTAGTTAATTGTTAATAACTTTTACAATTTTTTCATGCGGAACTTCATTTTTTTCAAAAATCATCTGGATGTCATTCCGAATCGAATGACACCTCAATCATAATTTTCGGAGACTGCTGAAAAAAGTTGGTCTAAATGGCACTTGTTGACTAGACTAGCAGGACATTTTAGAAAAACGTTATTAAACTTTTAGAAAGATATCCCAAGCAGTGTATGCGATTGCTAGGGACCTAATGGAGTTATGCATGATGTAACAGGAAATCTCTTGAATAATAAATTTAATTTTCATCGAAACCATGTGATTAAAAATAAAGGTGTTTCACCACATCATAAATAAAATCTATTTCAAGAAAATTGCCTGAAATCCATGTTTTCGTGCATAATTAAGAAACTTTATTGGAGTCTTTGACCGGACATTGCCCAGTCATCCTGAAGTGATGTAACATATCACACATTTTTCTGGGTTACTCCAGGACACTGTGCCAACTAGAGATTTTCATTCTCATATCCAGAGAGAGATTGCATACCGGGAATTTCTCATTTCGATGATAAATGCTCCTTTCTATTTTCATTTATGTTTGTTTCAGAGATTTGAAACTCGACAATATTCTGTTGGACTTTGACGGCCATGTTAGGATAGCGGACTTCGGAATGTGCAAATTGCAAATATTTTTAGACAGGATGGCGGAAACTTTCTGTGGAACTCCGGATTATATGGCACCTGAGGTATGTAATCAGACTTGTTGATGAATAGTGCATAAAAATTATGTTGCTTTTTTCGTGTTAGACGTGTGAAACGAAAATATGTACCCAGGATGATTGATTAAATTAAATGAATGCAGAAGCTGAGAAACAATGCATCAGAGCGATCAAAAAAATTTTGGATATCGCATGTCCGAATCTAAATATAATTTAAACAACCAAAATGTGTTTTGGTAGGCTTTGAATTTAATATTGACGCCTCAATTTGGTTCTGTAACAATATCGTGGATACTTTTTGGTAAATATACAGGATCCGTCGAAAACGAAATGAGCGATATGTTGGTATTTATTTCATTTTTCAATAACTTTTTAAATACTCCAGAAAAATACGGCATGTATATTCATCAGGGCAACTGGTTGAAGAGTTCCCCTCTGAATTTTTCAATGACGTTGTTCCGGGTTAATTTGGCAACTCATAATACTTTAATCAAACCACGAATCACCAACATCATCTGTTAGACTTCGCTCCACAGTCTAATCTAATCAGCACTCACAGATGTGGCGCATGAGGGAGAACCTCAAGGTCAACCCCCAATAACCACAAATGCCCTTTTACCAGAAAAAGAAACCTGGAGCCCAATAGAGCTCTTGGAATCTTTAGTGAAAGCCTACTGATGTCAAAATTCTTGGATCTGAACTCAGATTCGAAGCTCACCTGGAACAAACATCTGGGAAAAGTGGTGACAAGGGCTCGGAGTCCAGCACATCGACGATTAGCCTGGAGGTGATCATGAATCTCTCTCCTCTGCATCTGCATATTATAGCGGAGGCAAAGATAGAAGTCTCCAGACTAAAGTGCATGGATCAATGGAGGGGCAACAACTTGAGCCATTCCAACTTAAAAAAGATACGGAAGTCTCATCAAGGGTCCTACTATTGCTGTCAAGGGGCAGATCTGGTACTGAAATTAGGTAGAGCCTGGCATATACTAATAAAATAAAAACTAATAAAATAAAAACAATAAAATAACATCTACTCCCGTCTTCACAAGAGATTCTGAGAAGGGGCCCTTGAGAGCAACCCATAGTCTTTCTCTTCAACATCCAGGTGGCGCGATCATGCAGATTTACTTCCAGCTTAGTTTGAGTCACAAGAACCTCAACGACCTGGGTGAACAAAAACTGATCTGGGTACCATGTCTTAAGAGGATCCAGGAGAATTTGAACGCGGGACCAGAACCCTGTGGAAACCCATTTCGGGATATCGAGCAGGACAACAAGAAATAGGTTAAGAACCATCATCGATCTTCCTGGGAAGACGCCTCAGGCAATACTCACGGGAAAATGATGGTGATGGGGCCAACTGACCGGCTATCAAGGTATTTATCTTTGAACTGAGCCAGAACTTCCCCGGGAAGGTGGTTGGACTAATTGTTACAGGAGACTTCCACCTGCGAAAACACTTGCGCCTAGTGGAAATACAACAAGATTTCGCAATATATATATATATATATATATATATATATATATATATATATATATATATATATATATATATATATAAAATATATAAAAAACAGCAATTTATTTCCAACAGGAGTACCCAGTTACAGTAAATGTTATTATAATTATATACTATCTTGTAAGCGACAGCACGTGAGAAAAGTATCTCGTAGTAATGAATAAATGAAAAATATAGTTGATTACTGATTATTAATGCACGAGAGAAAAAAAAAATAATAAAAAAATTCAAATAGAATTGACTAACAAAAATCATAACGTAAGAATACAACACGATTATTATTAATCATTAACTATACATGATATAACAGTGTTCAAAGGGTCAAAATGAATATCACAAATCTTACAAATTTTGTTGAAGCTACTGCACATGACATTTACAGGTGAGATGATATCATAACATTTGTTCGCGATGCTTCGCAATAAAATTTCAAACCATGTCGGCCTCCTATTCTAGGTACTAAGAAATTTATATCGTCTAGAAGAACACTACTATCAACATTGTTGTTAATTAATTTATGCAAGAATTTTGTACCAAGTATAATTCTTCTTTTTTCCAAAGATATCATTTCAAACCGCGACAACAAAATGTTATGATCTATACCTCTTACAGGATATTGTTCATCGACTTTTAGACATAAGTATTTTGGGAACTTTCTCTGTACACTTTCCATTGACTTTTTTTGGTAATCGTAGATTGGGTTCCATATCAAAGAGCCATATTCTAACTTGGATCTGGCATAAGAAAAATACAGCAATTTCAATGTGGCAATATTTTTGAAGTTCTTACTATTTCTGTAAATGAAACCGAGCACCCTATTCGCGTCTGCAACCGTATTTTTCATATGTGTGTGGAATGTAAGTTTACTATCATATGTGATACCAAGGTCTTTCATCTCTAGTACGCGGTTGATTATTTTGTTGTCGATTGCGTAATCATATATCAAAGTGCTCGATTTTTTTGTAAATGATATAATGTTACATTTTGTCACATTCAGTTGTAGACGATTATCGTTACACCAAAGTTTAATTGAGTCTAATTCGGACTGTACTCGCTGACAATCAGTAATGTTATCAACTTTATAATATAATTTAAGATCGTCTGCGAATAGTAAGCTAGGAATTTTTAAAGAGGTTACCAAGTCATTAATGAAAATTAAAATCGGAAGAGGCCCCGGATTGGAACCTTGTGGCACGCCGGACGTAACTGCGTATGAAGCAGATTTAAAAGATTCATATTCTACAAATTGTTTTCTTTCAACTAGATATGATTTCATTAAAATCAGCAGTTGTCTAGAGTAACTCAATTTTTTTAATTTATTTAGAAGAATGAAATGGTCAATTTGATCGAAAGCCTTTTGAAAATCTAAGTACACAACAACAACATGCTTTTGTTTGTCCAGATGAGTGCAGAGATATTGATCTAAACATGCAAGATTTGTTATACATGATCTTTGTTGAACGAAGCCATGTTGAGTGGGCGAAATAACTTTACAAACATGAGAGTACATAACATTGTACATACATATCTCGAAGAGTTTGGAAACATTGCATAAAATAGAAATTGCTCTATAGTTCCTGATATCGCTAGAATTTCCTTTTTTTAATATTGGGCAGACTCGAGCTGTCTTCCACAACTCTGGGAAAACACAGGTTTTCAAAATTAGGTTGAATATTCCCATTAGAGGTACCGACAGTACTCTGATACAGTCTTTCACTACAAGACTGGGAACACTGTCGATACCTGCAGTGAGTTTGTTTATTAGTTTTTTTGAAGCAGTAACAATATCAGTTTCCGAAATAGCACCTATCTGTAAAATATCTAGATCCAAATTATAAGAGTTATCACGGATCATGTTTTCATCAGAAGCCAAGTATACACTTTTAAAATACCTTGCAAATCCGTTGACAATATCCTCAGGCTTGTCATATAACTCATCGTCATATTTCATTATACACGGTATTTTTACTGTTTATGAATGACCAGAATTTCGAACTGTCTGATAAGGTATTAGTTTCAGCTGTATTTGTGAATTTATTATATGCTATGTTTATTTTATTTTTAACAGTTTTTCTCAGTTCCGAAAATTGATTTTGATAAAAAGCTGTTTTATGTTTCTTATAGTTTCAATGTGCCGTCTCCTTCATTTTTATATGGCTAATAACATCAGCGTCGAACCACGGGGGAAATTTACGTGTTTTTACTGTTTTTAATGGAACTGTTTGAATGAAAATGTTTGATAATTTATGATACAGTAAGTTACATGCCGAGTTGAGATCGGTACTTTCAGTGACGTCGCTCCATTCGGTTGTTCTTAGCAGTTCGTACATAGTTAGGAAGTTTGCTTTACGAAAATTGAATTGCTTATTAGCATTTGTTGCATTAATAGAAAAGTTATTGATATGGGATGTTATACAGTTCAATGAAATAGAAAGTGCAGGATGGTGAACATCTATGTTAACAAATGGCTGCTCATATTTAGATACGATACAATCTTCACAATTGGTTAGTACAAGATCAAGCTTGCGACTATTAATGTTTGTTATTGCCCAATAACCAGGATTTAAGGTTATATACACGTTGCAAAAGTTCTTATTGTAATGAAAATTCTACTGAAATATAACGTTATAATTCGGTTTCAATGTAACTATAACTTTCTACGGGATTTCAACCTTTTTTTCCATTTATATTCCACTTTATCATAACGATATATTTTCGTTATTAAGTAACGTTACTTAGATACGATTTCCTAACGGTGATGATGATCCTAGAATATCACCAAAATTAAACGTAGAATTCCAGCAATTAGGTAACGTTGATTTTCTTGGTTGAATCAACGATGTTTATTAATATCTTTGAATCGATAATACCACCCAATTTAAACGTGAAGAAACGTGTCTATTTGTACTATGAATCAACGTTTGTTATCTCCATCCTGAAACGTTCCATAAATGTTAAAAAATGCAAACACAGTACGTTTAAAAAACGTTGCAAGTGTTCAATCTCTATACAGGGTAATCCAGTGTTTCTGGATTTATTAGAGAAAGTAGAAAAGTGCCAAAAAATTATTGGTGTTCTCGTATGAATTATTTTTTACTGAAAATGGTGAAAACAGACTTTTTCCACAGTAAAGAAAGGTAATATTAGAAATAATTTTTATTAAATTTTGGAATAACAATTTGTATTGGTACAAAACATACTACACAATTTGATCTGAATAATCTGGGACACATTCAATTGTATATTTGAAAACACCCAAAATTATGAGAATAGCTGATGGAACCCAAACAATAATTTGGGTTGCCTACTCTACTGCCATCCTCAGTGGATCAAAAACTCTCATCATCGTTTATTACATGAAATATACATACCATAATACTTGTTTTGATTTTGCTTAGTCTTAGTGGTAGGCTATTTTTCTTCGAGTAGGTATTCATTTCTGAATTAAAAAGGCTAGCATAAAAACACAGATTTCTTAAATTTCGTAATAAGAAATAGGTTTAATGGTAAAAAAATAAATATAGAAATATACTAAAAAATAAAACTAATATTGCATTGTTCAGAGAAAAAGAAGGTAACTTAAATATCACTTGTACGAGATTAAAAATGCTTGGTTATTTTATATACTAAAGAAAAAATATATATTTAAGTCCATCACATATTCCTATTTTGCTTTGACTTGATAGCATCATTCATCCGCTTCTTTGCGAACTTCAACCAGTCTTTTGACACATCTGCGATTTGGATATCAGTTGCTGACCCAAACTCTTTTTTTACGGCAACTGCAAAAATCATTCAATATATTATTATGGAATATGGCACATAAGGTATAACCGTACCATAAATTAGTTTGATCACATATGTTTCCTTGAACGCCTTTTTATCTGTGCCCTTCCAATTGTACAGGCAGGCCAGCTCATTAGTTAAGAGGAATCCCGGTATGGTGGTCTTCAGGAGAAGTGCCACCAACTTCAATCTTGCGACCTAACAAATAATAGATACATAAATAATAAATACACTAATCAACATCAATATTCACGAGGGTATACAGGTATAAAAATATGGTGGTAGTCGATTATCGATCTTTCGAAACGTATAGGTAGCGGAAATCGTAAATTACAAAGACAAAAAAAACAAAATTCGAAGTTTGAATATAAAAGGCGTTAACAGTTTATTTTTGAGTTCCACTGATTATGCCGGTTTCCAGATATTTAATTGATAATAATCGGACAAGTTCTGCAGAAGTCAAGTCAACAACTCAATTGATTTTCAACGTATCTGATAGATGTATACGATCAGTTGAAACAACGTTGAAAAATAATCAATCAAAATGGTTGTCTCGAAGTTAAGTGAATGATGAAGTTGTTATTCAATAATTCATTCAACGGATCGAATAAGTAATTTCATAACGTTCAATTAACGTAGATAAAAAGAGTGACTGAAACGTAGACTGAAGGTTGCCCAGAGACTCGGGTTGTTTAACAGTGACATATTCAACGTTTATGTAATGTTTATTAGTTCCAGTTGAATACACGTTGAGAAAGCACGATAGGGAAACGTTTTATAATGGTGGCTTCAGGGACGAGTTGAATCATATATGTTCTTTATAAGTGGAATCAACGTTTGGTTGAATTTGAGTTACGAAAGTCACGTTGCAAAATTCAACGAGTAACGTTGCATCAACGACAGCTACCACAATTAAACGTAGATTCCACGTGTGTGTGTTTATTGGTTGAGTTGTATGGTTGAGAAGCAGTTGCTTGCATGAAGTTGCGAATGCTCTGAAATTTAGTGTCGTTAAAGTCAATGTCGTACTTAGGGAATATGTAGCTTCTGTGATGAGAAGGGCGAAAAAGCCTGACACATATTGTTTGAACGAGAATCCCTAGCTCGCATAAGGATGAATATCTTCAGACATTTTAGTGAAGAAGATATCATCCAACAAAAAACCTCGTCAGAAATTTCATCAGCAGATCTGTAGTGCTCGAGATAAATCAGACAGCGGGGAGCAGAAAGATTAATCGCAGACCTACCTGAATCTTGGTGCATAATAATAATATTAATCTGGTTCATTTCATCACATTTTCCGGTTGATAGAGAGAGGTAGAAACCGTTTTGACTGAAGAGAACATCTGTTACAGTCTAGATGAAAGTCCATATGTCGGTCATATACTCTTGATATTTATTTTTGTATTTCAGTAGGTACGTCTTTCTCAATATTGATAAGGGTACATGTCCACTTATTTAATAATTACCCTGAATAATTCAGTCCCATCGAGTTATTAAACAAAGTTGCGTCTTCGTTGAGGATAATCCTCAAGTTTGAAAGAGAAAAATTACTTTTATAACATTTGTAAGTACACACTCATTTCCTGCGAGGAAACGTACAATTTTATCCATTAGGATCATTGTTTGTTATGTTTATAATTTGTTTGAGGCATTTGCTCTGAACAGCCTTATTATGTATGAAAGTCTTCCATTCCGAAGAAGGAGACAATGTCGAAAACTGAGAACCCTCGAGGGCTGAAAACATTAATCGACGAATGGCGTTGACGAAATGTAAAATTCCGCCGACAAGTAGAGTTACTTACTTTTTGAGAGTACGTCGCAGAGTACAGTCATACGTTTATTACTGAATTATATTTTCCAAACACCAGAAGGGATTTGTTTTGGTTATGCTGTCAGATTGTAAATAGTCTTACTGAAGTGGAATGGAGCTAAGTGGAGTAAGTTTGGTGCACGGTTTGAAAATTTTCTGATTATTTTCGTTGTCAGTGATATATCAAATCTTCATTCGCGCTGCTGATGACATAAGACATGATATCTGCAAGGAACTTAAATCCGTGTATTTTTACGGAATGGCATGCATCATATGCTCCGAGAAGCTTCAGTGAAGGAATGAAATACTCGAGGGGTCATCATGGTATATATCAGAGCACTGTGGCCAAACTAACCGAATAGTTTTTTAAATATTCAATAAAATCATTATGAATGACCTAAAAGAAATATTCAACGCACTCTGTACATTGTAGATTGTAAATTATAAGGAGGTCGTCGAGGCTGTGAAACCTCACAAGCACTTCGACCTCCGACCAAGTAACACTACCTAGATGAGTAATTCTCAAATAGAACTGAAGGTAACATCTTTTCATAATGTTATCCCTCAAATTATGACAATATTGCCATGTCGCAATTTTTTAAGGATACAATAAGCACGTCAGCTAGATTTTGATATGTGTCGGGTAGATTCATGATAACAAAAACCCAAAAATACTATCTTGGATGAAATATACAACAATAACAAGGCGATTGAAACGTTCATTGCAGCTTGTTGGGAGCATGTAAAAACGATAGTATTTCCATCGCCGAAAGGAGATTCTTCGTTGTCGATATAGTCTTGTCAGTACGACAACGCTGCATTTGATATTTAACAGAACAATTATTTCAAGCTACCAGTGTCGTAACTATCGAGAAAGGGAAACCAAATTGGAAAATAGAAAAATGAATGAATTATGAAGAAAACATGTCAATTAGAGCATTGGCTGTTCTCATAATCCTGTGAAGATTATTTAATCATAATTTCAGGTTTCCATTCCATATTGGGTTTCCATTATTTAATTTTTATTGAACCTCAATATTTCTTTTAACTACACACGACACTGTCGTTGGGGGGGAAGATGTCCCCTACACACAATTCTTAATGCGTGTTCAGCGAGTTACTTGTCTAGGTTATGTTATTTGATTGGAGACTTCGACCTATAAGTTCTTTTGTGCGTGACCCTTGATCTATTCGAGGACCGGGATTCCGAGAGTTCTTGCGAAGTTCATCAGTTTCCTGGGAGCTAAGTTCCTGATGTAGGAGGGGGTCAAGAATGCCCCTTCCAAGATCTTAAAACTTTTGCAGAAAAGCGCTGGGTAATCGCACAGCAAACGTTCTGCAGTTTCCGCGAAGTTCCCGCAGTAGTGGCAACTATTACTCTCTGATTTACCCATCTTTTTTGGAGTTAAAACCAATCTGTCAATTGTTTTCATTATGGAGGAAATTTTCAAAATTTAAAAAATTCATATTTCAAACAGAGACGTCTCAAGAAACAAATACGTTTCAGTCTACTAGAATAGACTGACACATACAAAATCTCTTGAACTCCTATGCTACCACAACATAATACAATTTCAGCCAATTTGACTGAAAGCCAATCTCCCATATGTTTTCGTGCTGGGCCCTTTGTCCCACTTCTCATGGAAACATCCCCTTTACTCCCGTAATTTTGAATGATGACAATGATAGGGGAATGCTGTCATGATTTGATATCATATAATTCCTCACTAGATACCCCCCTTTCAACCGAACATCACTCTTATTTCACTTTCAGATTATCAAAGGGCAACACTATAATCAGTGTGTGGATTGGTGGTCTTTTGGAGTTCTTCTATACGAAATGCTTCTGGGACAATCTCCATTCAGCGGTTGTGATGAGGACGAACTATTCTGGTCCATTTGCAACGAAAAGCCAGTTCTGCCAAGATTTTTGTCCACTGAGGCAACCTCCATATTGACAATGGTAAGTTCACACAATGAAACGCATATTCAAAAGGGGTTCGAAAACATAGAAAGCCTAAATATATCTAGTAATTCTAAAACGTATTGTCGTACTACTGGATTCTTGTTGAATTACAGAATATTTTATCGGTTTTGGGCGTTGCGAAGGTAGTATTTTGAAAAGTATTCGTAAACACTCGTATTTATAATCTGAGGAAATAATAGACAGTAAGTCTCGAAATTTTTCATATCCATTTTCATCATCAAATCACTGATTGGAAAAATTATTTCCTTGAAAAAAAAGAAATTTATCCGATAAAAAAATATGATTTTTTCGCAAGTGAAAAAAACCTACTATAAAAATTACTATTTCATTGTGTAATAATATCTGACTTTAATGCAAAATTCTTTGAGAGATTCTGCACCATTGTGATTATATCTTTGAGATAATTGAAATGTGTTCACCGAGCAAGATCACTGGGATTTTGAATTTTATTATATAACATATGTGAGTTATGTGAGTTAGAAAAGGGGACCTGAATATTAACCGAAATAGTCTATAAAATGGTGGAGGATCATCACCCCTTCACCATAATGTTCAAAATGACGAATCATTAATTTGGCATAAATGGTCCGCTAGTTTATAGAGTTCATTGAAAGACTCACTCCTAAGAAGACTCTCCTTTAGGATTCCATCACAACTTTTTAAAAATTCCGGAAGTTCATGCACAACGTCACGACAAAAATGTAAAATGATTTATGTTTAGTATATTTTGGATATGAGACCAAACGCTTTTTATTGACTGAAATATTCAAAAGAACTGGTGTAATTGGCTTCATTGTAGGATCAAAGTTATCGCAGTGTCAAATTAAGAATTCCAAAAATAATAATGATATACGGCGTTTTTTATTTGTTCTGGTTCCCATGAAAAGAAAAATCCTGAAATGTCCAGAAACCGCGAGAACCAAGGGAAAGTAGGTAATAATTAGTAGACTTCTTGAATTTCTGCAGGCTGTATGCCTCAGGGAACATGTTGAGACAGTGAGATCCAATACTTTACCTTTCGTTGAAAGAACGAGCCCTAGGAAAAAGAGGCGACGACAAGCGAATGAAGATCGAACACGTTGAGTTAAGGCCGAAACACAACATGTTTTTGTTTTTAATTTTGATTTCTTTTTTACACGAAACTATCAAATCCATTATTAGTTTGATAACTCATAGAATCCAACCTTTATGTTCAATTCTCTTTTGCATCCTGTTTTATTTCCAAAATTGATATCAAAAATCGGAAAACTCAAAACTTATAACATAAAACTTCCATTGTGTCTACGGCTTTAGTCTGGATGAAACCGCTGGCGGTGTTCCAAAGAAGCGAGCGAGCTGGTGAGAGTATCATCACCGACGAGACAAATTGCTTTTTTTGAAGAGAATATGAAAGTTTTAGTGTGTGTTTAGAGGCTGCACTCCATGTATGGAAATGTGTTCCAGGACAAGTCGGAAATGTGCCTTATAAATCATAATCAATTGACGGGGAATGAAATGGCTCTTGGCACGTAACAGACAACCAAGTTTTTGAGAGGCACTTTCTGTAATGGATATCACATCGTTCATCCAAGAGAGGGTACTGCTGATGCTACGACTGAGCATCGAAATTGAGGACTTTATTAGTATGGATACTCCTGACTTCATTACTGGCCACTGTGAGATTGATCTTTCCAGAGGAAAGACACGCTTGTGTCTTGTTTACATTGAATTGTACTGGTAACCGTTCCAGGAATTTTTATTAGTCCATATTTGAATCGTTCACGTTCCTCATCGTCTCATATCAGTACTCATAGTTGTCATTTGAAGCAGCGAGATGCAGCCAATATTTTCTACACGACTGCTACATTTGATATCAAACACGTTATTATACCGGGTGGCTACGGAAGTATTGCCTACTGAATATCTCAGTTATTGTATGAAGTAGGTTTGTGAAATTTGGAGCGTCGATATAATGACATGAGAGCTAGAATTTGAGCATATTGACATGTCGAAGTTATCTTCCGGTCTGACCAGAAGTAACATCAACTTTCTTATTTTAAATGGAAACCCTATTTTTTTTTCTTTTCGCTTTATTCAGCATTCAATTCCCTTTCTAATGACATATCATAAGTTGGTATCTAATCAGACACTAGATCAGAAAAAAATTATTATTGAAATTCACCGAGTAGGCCGTGGAAGCAAAATGAAAGCCAAAAGTTGAAATGGCTATGGAAACCATACGTCACTTGATAACAGTTGCTACTACTGTGATATTTTATTTTCATTCGTCTGCGTTATAAAAAGCCGCCAAAAAAAATATTGGAAAAATTGGGAAAAAAACAATACTCTGTAGGTCCATAACTTAAATAGGAACATACAACTTTTTCTTGTCTGTACTATTCAGCATAACCATTCCTTTCTAATGATATAATGGAAAGTAATTTTTTGAAATGAAATACCAAAAAATCCAATTATTATTCTTCAAATAACAAAACAGATTATCGCCATACGCAAAAATAACATTAAAAATAATGTGGAATGATAAATTATATCCTGTAGGTTCTAGGTTAAATAGGAACATAAACGTACTTGGTCTGTGCCATCGTCCAAAGATATTCTAATATCTACCTATGGACGATGTTTGTGCTATTCAGAATAATCATTCCATTGCAATAATCATTCGAACCAAAATATTAACAAGTAGGCTGATTAAGATGTATTTTGGAATGAAACAAAAAAGAAACGAGAGCTCTCACGAACGCTGCTATCCATATTATTTTGACGTTCGAAGTAGTGTTTTTGATTCTGCCATTTTAAAGGGTTTGGAAATCGAAATCAGTTAGTGGAATATTCAAAAAATGCCCCGTTATTCACGAACCGAACAAATTGACATGCTTCTCATTTTTGGTGAATGTTTAAAAAATTCTTATGCCACTGAACGATTGTATTTAGAGCGATATCCAGGAGTGGCTTGAAGAAAAATTAAGAACTGAGCCTGATGTTCACGAAGACCAAGAATCATTTGTTATTAATGAGGAAACTGAAATTAATGTATTAGCTTTAGTACAATATGATAGCACAATTTCCTCAAGGCAGATTGGCGCCGAATTAGCTATAAGTAAGGACTCTGCTAGGAAAATTTTGAAAAAACATCGATTTAAATCCTTCAAGTATCAGTTGCATCAACATTTGTATGAAAATGACGGTGAAAGGCGCCTGGAATATTGTAATTGGTTTCTTCGACAAAATGCTGAGAATCACCTATTTAACGATTATATCTTGTTTACGGACGAGTCAAGATTTACCAACAATGGATTATTTAACAGGAATAATACAAGGTAGGTACTGTACTTTATTTGGATTATTGTCGATAGTCGAAGTGTAAAGTGCTAAAAGTGTGAACGGTCTTTTGTTTCAGGTACTGGGCGATAGAAAACGAGCATCGGTTTCGACAAGGTGGCTTCCAGGAGAGATTTGGTGTGAATGTTTGGGCAGGAATAGTTGGAACTCAAATTGTTGGACCCATTCTTTTTCAAGGCCAACTAACAGGAGAGAGATACTTTAATTTTTTAACGAATGAAATTTCGGAATTCATTAACAACCTACCAGCGGAAATATCTGAGAGAATGTACTTCCAGCAAGATGGCGCCCCTCCGCATAATTCAAGAATAGCGAGAAATTATCTTCAAAATCGCTTTCAAGAGAGACTTATAACAACCCATGGTCCAGTCAGGTCGCCACCAAGGTCACCTGATCTTACTCCGTGCGACTTTTTTCTATGGGGGAATCTTGAAAATAGGGTGTATTCCACACAGCCTACAACTCTACATGAGCTAGAAGTAAAAATTCGTAGAGCTTTCCAAGATATCACGCCCCAAATGTTGAGAAACGTTTTACATGAAAATATCACCAGAGTCAATAAATGTATTGACGCTGAGTGAATGCACTTCGAACATTTGATTTGAATTTATTTCATCTTTAATTCTATCAATTTGATTTTTTTTTTTCGATAAATCTGTTTTTTTGTTATTTGAATAATAATAATTGGATTTTTTGGAATTTCATTTCAAAAAATTACTTTCTATTATATCATTAGAAAGGAATGGTTATGCTGAATAGTACAGGCAAGAAAAAGTTGTATGTTCCTATTTAAGTTATGGACCTACAGAGTATTGTTTTTTTCCCAATTTTTCCAATATTTTTTTTGGCGGCTTTTTATAACGCCGACGAATGAAAATAAAATATCACAGTAGTAGCAACTGTTATCTAGTGACGTATGGTTTCCATAGCCAACTTTTCAATTCTTGGCTTTTATTTTGCTTCCACGGCCTACTCGGTGAATTTCAATAATAAATTTTTTCTGATCTAGTTTCTGGTTAGATACCAACTTGTGATATGTCATTAGAAAGGGAATTGAATGCTGAATAAAGCGAAAAGAAAAATAAATAGGGTTTCCATTTAAAATAAGAAAGTTGATGTTACTTCCGGTCAGACCTGAAGTTAACTTCGACATGTCAATAAGCTCAAATTCTAGCTCTTATGTCATTATATCGACGCTCCAAATTTCACAAACCTACTTCATACAATAACTGAGATATTCCGTAGGCAATACTTCCGTAGCCACCCGATTCAAATATGTATATTCCTACTCAACCGACTTTCTGAATTCTTATAGAGACTTGTGTAGGCTAGACGAAGACAACACCTTTGAACGGGCTATCTCAGCTAGAATTCAAACCTGATAGCTAACAACTTCTACTTCAATTCAAAGAAAACTAATCATATGGTGAGAAGTGATGGAAGTAATTGACTCACGAAGCGAAGTGGTCGTGGTGTTAGAGCGTTTGTCTCCCACCCTGGCGTCTGGGTTTGATTCCCACCACCTGCTACTGAGCTTAAGTAGATCAGAATTCACTTGTACTCAAACAGTAGGTCCGGGATCTCCCTTGCTTGCACAAGCTCTGCTTTTGAGGGGTTTTCTCCGAAAACCTGGATGATTCGTAAAAACAATTTTATAAAAACAAAAAAAATTCACCTAATCATTTGGTGTCTGTGTTGAACGACAATTATTTGCATACTTTGTAAAGATCAGTCCGTTTTTCATTTCTCGCAGGAGATTTATCAGACTTTATGCTATGAATATCAATCATGCTTATGAAATGAAGAGCGCTATTTTTTAACCTTATTTCCATACTGATTATGTATTGTAATTTTGTTTTTCAGTTTTTGGAAAAAGATGCGACCAAACGATTAGGGAACAGGTTCTGTCCTCACGGAGATATACAGGATCAGCCCTTCTTCAGAGCTATCGATTGGTATGCATTGGAAGCAAGGCAGTTAGAACCACCTTTCAAACCCAACTTGGTAAGTAAACTTAATGTTATGTTCTGAATTATTTGAAAATGGCAATTACTCAAAGGATTCTGTGTTTGAGGAACAGTTGTTATCAAGAATATTTGTAGGTAATATCGCAAGACCATAACAAAATTTTACTATATTTTCTCCATAAAGCTGAAGAGAGTACCTTGTATTTCGGCATATGAATATCTTTAATCTGAATCACATCCGGAGAGCTTCAGTTCGAGGAAGTTATTTTTTGATTATTAAAATTCATATATTCAATAGCGAGGCAGTTAGGTGCTTGCATTCGGCCAGGTTCGAATCTTAGGATTGAGAATTTTTTTCTCCAAAGTCGATAGGCGCTGTAAATTGTCTAGATGCCAGTCCTGACGTCTGGTGCTTGTTGGAGTGCACACAGACTACCCGGAGTGGTGCTGACGGTTTTTCCAGGATTTCCTACAGCTAAAAAGTGAACACGCCACCAAAAATCATTGAGTAGCTCCGAAGCACCACGGCAAATAAGGAGAATAATAGCCGTCCTATACCCACTCACAGAGGCTATGTTTATGAGGGAGTATTATTATTATCAATTGTCCCAAAATACAAGTTACTCGAGATGAATTGAAGAAAATGATAGTTTCTTTTTGTCATCGTTGAGTGATATTACCGACTATTATTTCATGAACAGCATAAAATCATTCATATTATCATATACACGTTCATATACGTTTCAATAAATTTTTTGTTTGAGTAGCCGTATTCACCTGAATGCCCTCTTAAATAGCCATTCATATCATACATTATGTGACTTCAATGATGAAATTGTATAGGTGCGGCATGTGTGAATGAAATAATCAGCATCAACTTTGTTCAAAAAAGCTCATGCAAAATTATAATAGTCTGCTAATTGTAACTGCACACTACTACATATAATTGTGAATTTCACCTTACTTGATTCCACTCTCTTGTCATCACAAATATACGATACCAAAGTGTCCAACACGATGTTCGAATTTCAACGAATTTTCAAAATAGCTAAAGGAATTCAGATTTTATTGAAGTTTCAGTGGAAATTGATCTAAATTATTGTTTGTTTTCCTACCCGTCTTGATGATTACCATTCTGATTTTTTCAAAACTGTTGTGTGCGTAAACAGGTATCAACTGAAACTGTTACTGTTTCTGTTTATGAAGGAATATTATTATTATCAGCATATACGTCAAGAAGAGTACTTCGAGAACGCCACTGAAGATAACTGCCGCAGCTGCAGTTGAAATGTTTTGGAGATTTTGAGCAACTAAGACCACAGCAAAATCCGTACACCAACCAAAACAAGAATATTATTGACATAACTCTAACGTAAATGTTCAATATAACTACCAAAAAGACTGTCAAAAGTCTGTATTATTTCAAATCACAAATTATCTATAATATGAACTGGTGAAGAATAGACCAAAAATCTTTTACCCTACCCCAAAATATATATACGAAAGGCGTCTTTGGAATTGGGATTTTCATACTCTGCAATACAAACCATTTCACACCACCATAAGATTCATAAGATTGCAAAAATTACACCCAGGTAACTTTCTTTGTAGAGTTAACGTTTGCGAGGACTATTTTCTCAAATTACGAGAGCACGCTGAGGTCTTAGAAATCATAATTTGAACAGACAAGGCAAAGTTTTGCCAACACAGAGTTTACAATAGTCGAAATCGACATTTTTGGGCGTCTTGAAATCAACATATGGTGCTCGGAGTTGAAAATCAAGTACAATTTAGAATAAATGTAATCTGTTTATATCATAGGGATGGGACACCATCACACAATATAAGAACTATGTATATCAAATTGACATACTTGTTCGACCACCTTTGGTGGGGAAACCGTGGGACCATTTCTGAGGCCTTCAAGATCTCCAGATCTTACCATTTAGACTTTCCTATTTGGGTAGGTTAGAAGAGTTGGTCACCAGTTCACAATATAGATAATTGGAAATTTAGAATATTACATACTTTTGACAGTCTCGATCTCAACGGATTAGAAGTGCTATACGCATTATACTTATTAAAACTAAGGCAATATAGTGTTAAAAAAACAGTGGTCATATTAAACATTTCATTTAGAGTTTTGTCAATATTGTTCTATTTAATTTTCTATCAATAATAATTTTTCTTGTGTAATTGAATAGAAATCTATATTTCTTATTGAGTAATTACAATTATCTTTTGTTTATATATATCTCAGGATTCATTGATTTTTATTGAATAACTCAATAAAGGTTTAAGTTAGGTAGAAGAAAGTCTTCGTAAAATTCCATTTTCATTTGAATAGCGTCAAAAAAATTGCAGATGCTATTTGAAAAAATTGAGTTTTTAACAATTTTTCAATGCGACATTCGACAATTGCCTGCGTTCGTATGGTACAAAATGAGATCATCAATTGAATACTGGATGTTAGCCTGGACTACTAGCCAACTACTTCAAAATTTAGTTTCCTAATTTTGAACGGTTTGCGAGGTATACAATTTTCCTAAACTACAAAAGCGATAATTTTCATCAGAAAAATGGAAATATATCCAAAACTGTAATAGATAAGTTAGCATAACTTGGGTTGTCTGAACTCATAATCAGAAGGCAAATCAAACAATGTAAACAAAAATGTTTCCTTTCAAAATAAGAAAGTTGTACCGATTTTTGGTATACCCTGTAGCTGTGGCACTGAAAATATTTTAGGTAGAATAGCATACCAAATTTCGAGTTTTTAGTCAAACAGCAAGTTCAAAAACTTCTAATGCGCGACCTACGTGAATTACCCTACATTATTGTTCTAAAACTTACTTAGAAACTTTTTTGATCTGTACTGAATGAATAAAAAACAAACAATATCATTATTTTTATAGTTATCGATACATTTCCACTTTTTTTTGCAGCAACATCCCCTTGACACCCAGTATTTCGACAAACACTTCACCGTTGAAAAGGCGAAACTAACACCGATCGAATCTACGATTCTGCAGTCCATGGACCAAACACAGTTCCAGGGATTCAGCTACACAAATCCAAATGCAACCGACAAATGATGAACATCGCCTACGTTCAAAAATTCAATTTTGGTGCGAAATCACAACCGTGAACGAATCACCATCGTCACGTGATAAAATGAAGAAAATTCCTCGAATTATTCAGAAAATGTATAGCAAGGGCTATACATACATGAGTGTGATATTTTTTAGATATACAAAGATGGTCCTCAGATAGCTATTCCTGTCTGTTCCCGTATAATAGTTACTTTTAGGAATGTTGTGAATACCATTGTTATGGAATATTAACATCAACCAGCATGTCCTATGTTTTCTTAGGGTTTTTCTAACCCTTAGCTGATTGAGGGTGGTTACTGTGCTCACAATAACTTTGGCTTCAACAGTAACTCAATATTGGTAAAAATTTGTCTATTATGACGATTCAATCATAATATTTATTTGGTTGAAAAAGTCCCTCTCCATATAGATAGGCCAGTCGTTGATTTAGAAAACCTCTTTTTAGTGGCCCCAGGGACCAGAATCTGTACAAAATTTGGTTGATTTTCCGGCAGGGATTTCCATCCGGCACATTTAAATATTATTGGTGAAGGACAGACAGACATTCACATTGTCTTTTTTTCTCAACTTTTTCGAAGTACTTAACAAGAAATGAGTTAATTGTATTGTATTCTACTGAAAATCTAATTTTTCTGCAGATTCAGACGAAATGACATTTTCAAATCAGATGCCAAGATGCTAAGGTTTCTATTCCACTGATAAAGATTTATGACTGTTAATTTTTTTTGGCCAATACTTTTGGAAGAAACGAAAGTGGCTTGGTTTGCAACATCTTTTCACGCTTTTTGGAAAGGAAATGAAAAAATTGAAGTTGTTTTCTCCCAAACGTTTCTTTTCGCCCTTATTTCATTTATTGGGCCTTATTTCGAAATAAAAAAATTAATTGGTTTTCATCTGCATCTCTATTCTGTTAATCCCTCTAATAGTTTTCGCAATTTATGATAATTTTGCACCGTTGAATCATTCTATTTAAACAAACTTTTACACCCAAGTCCTTTTATGGATTAAATTCTGTTCAGAGTATTGCATACGAAAATCTGTTAAGAGTATACGATAATGTGATGTTTATCATTTTTTCTATCTTCTCACCATAATGTAATTAGTTGCTGTAATCCCACAAGTTGAGGATATTATTCGTAACTGTGTCTTATATTTCACATTGTACATAATAAAATAATCATACGAATATAATATGTATCTAGCTTTATTCATTTCTGTACATTTGTAAATTTGTGTCTTAATGAAATTGTTTTGTTAGTGCGTTTATATTTACTTATACATATTTTATATTCGACAAAACAACGAACCGAATTGAATTGATCACAAAGAGGTAATATCCAGTTCACACTGGTTTGTTGTATTTATTTATCGTATTGTTATTTATATACCCACCCAATAAAATAGTTGAAGAATTATAGTTTCTTTAATTGATGAATTCGATACCAAACGGAGGTTTGACACGAGTGGATGGTGGTTTCGACTGGCGTATATTTTTGAACGGGCCCATTCTCTGAAACAAAACATGCAAGTATATAAATCATTTCAATAAAATTTCTTATACTAAACATATAAGTACTAAACGATAATAAGGACATATCCACCACCATGCACTCTCTGAGATTGAGATTCGGAAGGACTACAAGCAGTGAACATGCCCGGACGTTCCCTCCATTCTACCACCACCCGTTCTCAGAGCGGATCCTCATCCTGCTAATTGGCAGCAATTTAAAATCCAACTATGATATGCAATGCTCAGCTATTAAGTGCCTGTAGCTGTCTTATACCTGCCATGAGTTAATTTTTATAGTAATGACTTTATTGTAATGTGGTGCCCCCCTTAAACTGGCCGAGGGCCTTATTTGCTGGGGGTGATGGCTTTCATTTCTCAGATGAGTTTGAGAGCAAGGATTTCCTAAAAGCTGAAAAATATAACCCACACAGCACTTGCACGTACAATGGATGACGAACGGACGCTGAATAGGAAGTTCAAGACATCCAATGTATGTCCAGATTTGATCCAATGTACGTTCAATGTACGTCCAGGACAACACAATGAACGTACAATTAAAGTTCAAAAATCGTCCAATGTATCTGCTCACTAAAATACCTTAGAGACTACTTCTGAGAAAATTTTGCCATATGAACACATTGAGGGTTGAATCTCTTGAATAAGAGAAATTAATAAAACCAGTGAAGATGGTAGAAGTTATTAGTTGAGCATTATATAATTTCTCTCCATGAGGTATTTGACCGAAAAGTTTATAATCACTGTATTGGAATTTTTTGTTAATTTCCGACACCCTGAAAATCGATTACGACAGCAATCAGGAAAACACGACAATTTTATGTTGCCATATCATCACAATATTTGTGGAATTCTGATATAACATATTTTGTGTTCCGTCGAATCATTTATATAGATGAGGCAATTACAGGAAAAGATGATCCAACCTGAACAATGATCAATTTTCTCAATATACAATTTTTCACCCTATGCCTAGCACAGACAACGTGCCGTGGACTGAACAAACGGAGTTTTCTACTGACTTTGTATTGCTTGATTCTTCAACAGAATCACATACGAGCGGCTTCTGATATCCCCCCCTGTTAACTTTTGAACGATTTGACGTACGAGCTTAATGAAACTAAAGGTTTTCACTGATTCTACTTTTTGAAATGAAATACATTGTGATTGCTCGATAGATGGCGCGGGGGGGCACATCAACTAAATGATTTTAAATAACATGGGGGATATTTGTCACATCGTTGAAAAGATAATTCAATTCTCTTTTCAACCATCTACATTTTTAAGATTTTCATTTTTACGTTTTTTTACAATATGCATTTGAAATGAATAAGTGCAGATCTAGCGGATCTGAATCCCCTATCATACCTGACCACGATAACTTTCGAATGGTTTGATGTGAAATAACGGGACCAAATTTTTTTTAATTGAAAGAAATTCAAAAAAATTTCAGATGGTTGAAAAGAGAATTAAATTATCTTTTAAACGATGTGACATTCAAATTTTTTCAGCTAATGTACCCCCTGCGCCATCTATCGAGCAATCACAATGTGTTTTATTTCAAAAAGTAGTGTCGGTAAATACCTCCAAACGGTTCTTTCATGTTTGTATGTCAAACCGTTCAAAAGTTAACCGTGGGGAGGGGCTATTAAAAGCCGCACTGTATGTGATCTCGTATTTAGGTGATCAAATCAGAGAGTTGAGAAGAAATAGGTACTTCCACTGACTGAGCTGCTTGTATCTGAGAATCTCATTAGAAGTGAAGCGTCGCTGGAATCAGATCATTCATTTTGGAAAAATGCACATAACATTTGCTGGAGGATCAAGAGACAGATTGGGGACCAAAGACCATGACGCTACTGTCACCACTCAAAGTTGGACCCGAAGAAGCGCCATAGCTGCTTGTCGATTCTATGGGATTTCTCTCAATCTTCCTTCAGACACGTGATATTTTAATCAAGATCAGTATGCTATGCTACCTATCATCCACTTCAAATCGATTAGCTTCTTTGGCTTGAGCGTTTCAACTACAAAAACTTAAAAATCTCATTATATACCAAGGAAGTTTGATGAAGTGTTTCGTCTTTTTTACATTTTTTTTTTCATTAAGAATGACCGTTACTTGCTGGAAATATATACTATATGACACTTAGGCAAAGATCTCTCTTGCCTCTTTCCTCAGCTACGGTTATAAACATGGCTTTCTCTTATCCTTTGTGGTAAACGCCTGAACCCAAAGCTAGTTTGTCCATCGAAGGTGAATATTAGGAACATATTCTTGGGTCAAACTCAACTGTTTTCATTTTTAATGTTCTCTGTGAAGGCAGTCTACCTTGTGCGTCCTTTACTATGAGGTGGGAAATGGCATTGTCCTGATCCGTTAACTTCGTGATTGTTGCATGACGTCTCTTCACTCCATCGTTTCCACCTTGATTCAGACTGGAATCGGCGGTAGCCCCTGTAGTACCTCCAACACTGCGGTTGTTCAGAAGACTCCTGAGGGTTGTTCGAATGAGGATATTTTGGTACGTACTGTCTTCCACTGACTGAGTTACAACAATCTGGGTGTCTCTCTTAGGCAGTCAAGCGACTTGAGAATTATATCATACGTGCGGCTAAAGATCCACATAACATTCGCGAAATGCAGAGGCAGTCTGGAGACCAAACAGCCACCCTCATGCTTCTACTTCAAGGTGAACCCTGTACAACACCATGTCTTGTAATGGTAGCTAACGAGATTGAACCGGTCTCCAAGGGTTAGTGAAGTGCCGCAGCCCACAGGAGTAGCGATCCGTAGGAGATTTTGCACAAATGTCCCTTAGTGGTCTACCTACAGCAGTAGCAGGTTCCATACTACTGCTACTAGTTGGTATTGATGATGATAGGTGGTGACTGAAGCCCTGTGACCAAATTGAGTCTATGTTTCACTATTTCGGCAAAACAAACACAGCATTATATTCCATCAGGATATAGTGAAGTATATTGGGATTTTTCCCCACAGAACCTACAGGTATTTAACTTGCCATAGCTCTAGAAACCCACAACTACCATACAAATCCAACGATGGAAATGTATATTATGCTTTATATGCTATTAAAGGATCACTCATCATGTGGTTTTTCTACCTGCTGGGTTTCTTGAGAAAGATTTCCCGAGAACAGTTAGATATAGTCCAATGTGTATCGCGGTGTTAACCAGGAAAGCACTAGTTTTTCAGCAGATGTTCATCCGATTTCCTATTTTGCAGATAACTGAAAAAATAAATGCTCCATTTTTTTAACTTCATTCAGACCATCAAATTTAGATCACCAGAAAATGACAGATGCCGCTATTTTGAAAAGTTATGAGGATCAAGCTCTAGATTCTACAGAAAATCCACTAAACGTGAAATCAAATTAAGAAAAACCATTTCGTAATAAAAAATACAGTTAAAAATTCATATTACTGGTCAATAGAAAGGCAGAAGACCGACACCAACTCAACCAAGTTTATTAACACATCTGCTCACCTTGGAAAATTCAGAAAACTTTTCCGATCGGAAATTGATACCAATTTCATTGAAGGTAGGAGTTTTCGAAGTAAAGTAAGGTACTAAACTTGAGTCATATTTCGGTGGGGGGTCAAGTTTGTCTTGAAGTCGAATTTTGTTCAGTTCTTTCTTCTCTTTCACCACCATGCAGCAAGCCCTGATTGTGAAATAGTATAAGATTTCCACGCCGGATAGAAGACTGAATCCCAAAAATAACCCAGCAATTCCACCAAATGACACTGCAAAAACAGAAAAAACAAAATATCACTCGTCCAATGACATCGAATCAGTGGTTCTATCTCTTTCTGTCAGGTTTATTCGAACATGAACAACTGTTGTAAAGATGGAAACAATGGATCATTACATTTACAAAAATTAATTGTAAAACTCGTTTCAATCGATTATTAATTGCCTAAAATGTCTATTTATCAACGAGTGCCACCCTACTTTTTTATTTCAGAAAAATATCACATTTCAAAGTGTGCCTCTGACCTCACGTTCATCGGAAACATCCCTCACCATAATCCACGTTCCAAATTAGGAAATGTCGTTCTTCCATAAAATATAGCTACTGGCTTTTTATAAGCCATCGGGAAATAATTGAAACGTTGTCACTGGATCAACACATCAAAAAATTTTACGTAAAAGCAATTTTTTATATTATTTGTAACTTTCAAATTTTCTGAACGAACCAGCCTTTTGTTGAAAAACTATTGTTGGCAACACTGCAGATTATAATAACAGTTCTTTGAATTTGAAAACCACATTAACCTCAGAAAATTGAATATTCTGTTAGTTTCCAGCATACAGATTTGATCTACTAGCATCTATCTTGTATCGCATAAGGTAAGCAAATGAATTAAACAGAAAAAACAATTGTTATTGATTTGCTTCGTGAAACAGACGAAAAAACCCATCTGGTATCAAATGACAACTATCATAGAACACAATCCAGATGTTATGATAATTTGAGATTCCATGGAGTACAACTTATAACGACGTTGCCAAGTTTAATTTTGATGAACTTTACGTCACGAAACCCCTTTTTTCAAATTATAGAAAAACTGGCGGCCAGAAAAAAGAACTAAAAAATCCCTAGTGATATTAGCGTATATACTTTCTAATTACAGTGTTTTCTCATAGTCCGTGGAAAGGTCCAATGTTACGGGCAATGTATCATAAAGTGAGTTGTCTAATTGTCGCTAGGGCTATATTCTATATTTCTTTTATAAATACACAGAATTTTGGTTTCCGGTGAGTCTCAAATTATTTTGCCTTGCCTTTGTTATCAAAATCGGATATTTTCTGGTAACATTTTGAATGGACTCTGCCCACAGTCGTACCACTCATAGAATTTCTGAAAGCAACGGAAAAGACGCAATATTCATCAAATCATTTAGTAGTTATAATTGTATTACATTACTCTTTGCGGAAATTGGAAAATCTGGTTTCCGGTGGGATCCAAGAAGGAATCTTGGATCGGATACTGCGAATGCCAGTGGATGAATCGCCCGCGGCCGCTGCACCACCAGGGCTGCTATTCATGACCGTTCGCAATAGTAATGTTTACGAGTAGCATCACAGTCTGATTTTCTCGTTATTTCGTTTCAACGCTATCAGTAATTCAGAATGAAACGATACGAGCACTCGCTCTTATTGCGAATGGTCAAGAATAGGACCCCGATCGAAAACCAGCCCTACCAGGACTTTCACAAGAAAGGGGATGGAAGGAACTCTCAGTGAGAACAGGAGAAATAGTCTCCAATGGAAGCCCAGGAGTGGTCTCGGATCGGATACTGCGGGTTTTGGCAGCCGGTGATTGAATCGCTGCATCGCCTGACTGAGAACCAGCCCTACCAGTACTTTCAGGAATAGGCAGATTGAAAGAACTCGCTCCCTTGACAAGCACCCACACACACTATAAGGATTCATTTTGAGGAGACCACGTGTTGACTGAGCTAGGTTGTTTTGAGAGCATGTCGTAGATGAGAAGACAAGGGGGTGGAAAAAAGGGCCCATAGGGTCCTACTTGCCTTGCTGCAGTAGCGGCCACTCCGCATCTATTACTACTCTTACTATATTCATTCAAGAAAGAAATTAATTTTAATCTATTTTGGGTACTACGCGCTCATAGGAAAAATCGATAGTTGCCAACATCACAAAATTTCGATTGGATTCAAATGGATACAGAACGTAGATGGCGTTAGTGTTTTGCTCTCCAAGTTATGTTGCAACCTGGGGCCCGATTCTCAAATGTCTAGTTTCCTTAGTCGAATGCGACAAAATATGTCCATCGCCTTTCTCGAATGTACATTGAAAAAAGATGGAAATATTTTGTCGCATACGACAAAGGCTTATAGACATTTGAGAATCGGGCCCCGGGTTCGCAAAATATGTGATGGGACAATCTACATTTTCTCTTGTGGTAGTTGTACAGCCGAGTCAGGTGTTCAATATTTTGTTATCTGTGTAGAATTGAGAAAAGGTGCAGTTCAACTGAACGAAATATTTGATCATTTAGGTTTCGGACGTCGATCGTTTTAATGGGTTGAAAGACATTTCACTTCTTTCACTTTTCCACAACGTTTCAATTGCTTTTATTCGCACGTGAGTACTATCAAGTTTAGATGCTACGACATCTTATATAGGTCTGTTGATGAAGTGTAACTATGGCGCGTGTAGTTTGGCGTTTTTCATTCCCTCCGAAGCGATCTATGAGCAGTCTCCATAGATTTTCAATTTCTACGCTTGGTTGACTGAAAGCGCCGTTGGCTTCGATTTGCGCGGTTCCTAGCCTCGTCCCAAAGAATTCGATGGTGCTCAGTCCAAGCATGGTCAGAAATTTTCGATTTAGATGTCTCTTCCCGTTGAGTCCACTTTTTGTGTTCGGATATTCTTATGGATAACGGTGGCGTGGTCTATCCGATGTAAGAATCTCCAATTTCAAAAAGGACCACGTAAATGCAGTTTGGCTAGATTCTGGTTTCGTCTTGGTGAGGATGTCCTGTAAGGTGTTGCCTAGACAATTTCCCTCATATTATATAAACCAATCAAATGCCATAATTTCGAACCAATGAGAACAGGACTTTTTGAAAACACTTCCTCCAGCCCGTGGTATTTTCAAAACGGTGTTTCGCTTCTAGCTTGTGTATACATTTTCATATTTACGACATTCACGGTAAATATAGAAACGTAAATTTAACAGTTCAACTCTTCAACTGACATTGATTTCACAAGATGAACCGTTCTTGCAATACGCATTTAGTCCATGATATAATGTATTCGTGAAATTTTCTGTTCGAATATCCTTTCAAAATGCAGAATTTTCAAAATACTTTCACCTTGCCAGAAACTCAAACTGTGTGGCTGTACAAAACACCACTCGATCAAGCTCTCGTGGTGTTTCTAGGCAACACAGATTTCGTGCCAGCAAGGCAAAAGTATTTTTCGAGAATTCTACATTTTGTCGGGATATTACTACTGAAAACCATCGACTATTTTAGTAACGAAATCTACCGTTCCTGTGAGAATTAGGAAAAGGAATACAAAATTCATATTGATCCAATAGTGTGAAAGTTGGGGAGGCCGATTAGGGTTCTCCACCTTCTGTACGTCCCAGTTTAATGTTATAAACAAGAGAATTGCATTGAAATTTCATGAGATCATCATAGAATACCACATTTTTTTTGGCACTTCCAACACCCTTTACTCAATTGATACCTATTTCAGAGAATATGTTTATTGCAATTTTTAGCCCTAAGATGAAGTGGGGATTCTACCAACGAATTGAGCACTCACCTAGTAAATCAACCCAACCAAACAAAACCTCCCTTTTATAACGAACCATTGGCCATGAAACAAACATACAGTCCAATGCACCCTCCTCTGCATCTTGGCTGGACCTGTGAAAATTTAAAAATATTATTTCAGTGGTCATTCAAGGAATTCCTACTTTGAGGTCAAACCGTTTTTCGATTCAGTTGGCCAGTAAGAAATACCAGTATGACAACAGAATTTTGTCTTTGAGAAGTAAGAAAGCGTTGTAGAGTAATTGTTGTAGAAAATTTGATCAGGAATCCAACAGATGTAGTTAAATCACCGTAGCGGAAAGTAGATGTTTTCTGTTGGAGACTTGCCGACGAATGTACCCACTGCATACGTTGAAGCAGAATACTGGGTTAATGAAATTCTTATATTCATTTTCCACGGCTACCTACGACTAATGGAAAGGTGAAAAATTGAGAAAAACATACAGTGATTTCTTACCTCCAAACTGATACCATATTCTACTACAGAACACCCCGAAACCCTCAGATCTCAGTATTTGATTTCACCATGATATGCAGGGTGTCATCTGTATCGAGTAACATTATTGATTTTCAATAATCTGTAATGTTTGGCTGATAGAAATATGAGTAGTTGGAGAGGAAGAACGTGTGGAACACCCATTAAGTATTTCTTAGAACAAGAGTAAGAGCAAATTCTGATTTCGAATCTCCTATCCAGAACTTAATCCTTCAATCATGAAATTGTACAAGGTGTCATCTGATTATTAACTTTCACTCATCCGTATAGTTTTAATTTCTTCAACAACCACAATTAACCCAAAAATAATCATATAATGCTGTGGAAAGTAACCAAATATCAATTTTTGGTGAGAATCTTTTATAACCGAGCTTACACCAGATTCTGGTTCGGAACACCGTAAAGTCCCCAGATCTCGTTGTCTGAATCATGATCTAATGAAGGATATGTCGTCTTCAAATGGCTGCATGTCTCACTTTTTATGTAATAATATTCGTTGCAGGCAACAGACTATATGTAAATTTTTAAGATTCTAGCTTCAAGATCTGCTGGTTTTGTTGATACTTTTTGTATTCATAATATTCAGAAATCACATGAATTTATTACACGTAAAACACAGTATGTAGGTACTCACCCTAAAGTGTCCAATTTCTCAACCTCGTATACCGTATTCGAGCATCCCAAATAACAGGAACATGAATCAACTGATTTTATCTCCTCCAAATGTTTGGAAATACAAGCCAATTCATCAATATTGCAGTGAACGTATCCTGTTGTACCGATCGGGTAGAAGAATGGGACACAAGAGCATAATTTCATAGCATTTTTCATACGGCATTCCCTGGTACAGGCGGTATAAGAGTAAATTTCCTCTCCCTGAAAGTTATGAAGTTTAATGATCATTGTTTTAGCTGGTCCATTGTAGGGCCACAAATTTTAATGGATGGAAGCTCATTAATTTGTTCTTGTTCGTTTATTATCGGGATACCAGGTGGTATTCTATTCACTGCAGATGCATATGGGATGTTTAGTTTTCGTTCATAGTCTGTTGTGAATGATTTATCTACAATAGAAATGCTGCTGGTTTATTTTTAGAGAATGAACATTATAGTAACTGCTGTTTCTTTTCTCGGATTTGAGGATTTGAATGTAAGGAAACCCTACTTCTTTTTAGCCAACGCTTCATCAATTTTTGTTGACATTTTTGAAGCAAAGAGTTTCTCGTTCAAGATGTCAAAGAAAAATTTTAGAACTATTTTTTAACTATCATCTGGTTGCATTTCTACCAACAACTATCAGATGTCTACAGAAGACTTGGGCCAGCTGGGAGAGTGTCATCTTTCAACATGCGATCTCATGCAAGCACGGTTGAATTATCTGCATAAAGGTAGTACTAGGTTGTTGGAAAATTTTTGAGAAATTATTAATATAAATATATACGATGCATTCCATTTAAAACGAGCCACTCTGAATGAATATCGAATTCAAACTTAACTAGGCAAAATAAGACTTTTTTGAAGTATACTTCAAAAAAACACCCATGAAACATAGATAACTGATTGTACAGAAGTTCATTCAGGGTGGCTCGTTTTCAACTCAAATAATTTTTAGCTTCGAAACTATGAGCTTCAGACCATAATTTATTCAACTTTGTTGAAAACTGTTCATCATGGAATATCTGATAACGTAAAACAATATAGGGTGATCCATTGAAAAAAATGGTGACATGCTCTGTGGGTGCGATAGGAAAAGTAACATCAAATGTGAATATATCTAAATGTGCCCCCCTGTATACTATTGCTGACGAAATAGTAAAGGACCCAGCGCACTTCCCGGTGGTACATCTTTTTCGATTTCGCTTTTTGTGCTTTGTTACTCATGTATTTTGCTGAAAAACTTTCGAAATGAAATGGAGTGATCAACAAAATTGAACGCTTTACTGAGATCGAGGAAAACACCACATTCATAGGAGTCCTGTTCAGTTTAGTACTGAATAATATCAATAAATTTAATTTAAAGCTATTATGGTACTTGTTCCTTTGAAAAAGCCATGCTGGTAATCATTGATTGAATCAATTGCCTCGAAGAAATTAATAATAATGATACTCCCTCATAAACACTCGTTGAGGTACCCAAAAGCATAGCCTGTGCGGGTAGAGACGGCTAATATTATTATATGCCGTGGCGCTCCGGGGCGACTTACTGATTTTTATTGGCGTATTCACTTTTCAGCTTTAGGACAATCCGGAAAACCTACAGCACCACCTCGGGTAGTCGGTGTGCACTCCAAGCTAGCACTAGACGAGATTAGCATCTAGAAATCTCACAATGCACTTGCTTTTCAAAAAGGCATATGCGGTCGCCTATCGATCCGATATAAAGTAATTGAGAAAAACTCTCTTGTACCTACATCGGGCTCGAACCGACTATCGCCATGCTGGAGTTTCGAACGGCCTGTGCACCAGAACGCTGAGCATCATTTATATTCCTATTGACCACTTCGAATACCTGATAATAAGTTAGTGGTCTATAATTAGTCATCATTCTGTTCACCTCTTTTGTACAGAGATATAACTATGGCCAACTTCATTTGATCTGGATAGTTACCGAATATTAGGGAATCATTGAAAATATGACTCAGCATTTTTTATTAGGTTTTATATTATCTATACCACTGCTCATTTCATTTTTCAGTTTGAAGCTTGCTGAAATCATTCCTTCTTCACTAACTAGATAAATAAATATTAAGTAATTAATATTACTACAAGTAATTTTTCATTATGAAAAAATTCTGTTCTTCAAGGGTTTTCAACTGACCCCCTAATCCATTAAAAAAATTGGGTGAGTGGCTGTCACTTCGAGGGGGGTGTAGAAGGGGCGATTTTTTATGTCACAAAGTGTCTTTTCGAAAACTTAACTCGACGTGACTCAGGGTTTTTCCTAAAAAATAATAACGTGGAAAATTAATGTATCCATTACTTTAGGCCCTCACTGTATAAAACATCGTAATCATGTTTCTTACTCATGGCTTTTTTTCTGGACTTGGAATCAGTTTTTCTTCCCACTTGCCAATTCTCATAAACGAGAAAATGAACAAAAACTCCCGTGATCTTTCTGCAAGTTTTCCAGTTTCATATAGTATGATAAGCACAAACTAGACTTATGGCTTTTTTATAACAGACTTTTACATTAACAAATTTGTATTGCATATTATTTCGTTGACGAGAAAGTTTGCCGGAAAACAAAAAAATTTCACAAAATTTTCCGTCCGGAAAATTGACCTCAACAGCTGACCGGTTTATGGGATTTTTTTTTCGGGTTCCTAACAATATTAAATTTCATTTTGTCGTTTGCCATGAGTCAGAAAATGCAAGATCGCGCTCCTATTTCAACCCTTTAAGTACGTGCAAAACTTATGGCTTGGTTATACCCATTCATGTGTTAAAATGCCATAAACGAGAAAATAAAAAAAAAAATACAATTTTTTTTTGCAAAAGGAAAATGAATTTTCTATATGCCTAGCACACGTCCTGACATGAGTCAGCAAAATCTGTCGTCATCAGACGGTCTATTATGATAACCAGGTGAAATAGCTGTGCTGTATGCTGCCATATCGTTGAGAATATTTATTACACTCCAAGTCTTCGTATTATTGTCACTTTTTTGAATCATGTTATTATAGAAGTCGCTTTTTGTTTAAGTCAGAAGTAATCTATAAGATTCCCTCTATTAGTTGTATATATTATTAAATTGTTCATTACCAAATAGCCGGTATCTGCAAGCTGCTTACTTTTCCTACAATAATTTTGACTTTTTCATTAAATATATATAATTTTTTCGTTTTTCATCATTTCATATTCAACTTCTTTTGGTGATTTTTATATTCCAAACGTCCACAATGTGGAATTGAATAAAATGTTAATTCAACAAAATTTCTACATGTTATTGCGTTTACAAAACTGCTATATCGAATAACATTACGTAATTTTGTAAGTTACTTATTTTGTTCCAAAGGACATAGCACTGGATACATGTATTCCTGGGGCTCGATACATTTTTCGATTTTTGGATATATTATTCTACAGGTCAAAACAAGCAACTTTCTTCATTATACTTTTTTTCTGGCTCTATAGCGTGAGCTACAAAAATGGGTTGATTATCTAGCTAATTATGGAAAATATTTTCTGCGAATGGATTTTTCTTGATTTTTCAGTATAATATCATGTGAAAAGTACCAACTTCCTTTGATTATATCAATTATGGTGTACAGTACTACAGGACGAGGCAGAAAATGCGATTTTTCTTAAAATCTATATATCATAGCCACAAAAATTTAAAGGCGTCTAAATATTAACGGAAATGTTATAGAATAGACCCCTTGAGCATGTTTTCATTTTCACACTGTGGGAGGTTGACAAAAATAAAATTTTCGGTCCGTAATGGTAATTTTGTTTGAGGGAGGTAGATTAAAATAATTGAGGACTGAGATCTACTTTGGGAGAGCAACATAGTCTGTTGAGAGTGGATGAAATTTTTGAATTTCTATCAGATAAGTACGAATATGAGGTTATTATTTGCAAAACTTGCTATTTGCTCGGAAGCATTTTTTAGGGAAATTAAAAAAAAAACGTTCAGCAGCTTAGTAGTACTGTTTTCGCCAAATAAAGTGATTTATAAATTTTTCTTAAAATTTTTAGGAGTGGAATTGAGAACTTTACCTCCTAAAATATTTACAGTTTTGTTTAAAAAAATTTTAATATATTGCAAACAGCCAGTCTAGCAGTATATAAAAAAATTATTTACTTGAATACCTACTAAACTCAAAGAATTCAATTATGGCAACGTACAGGTTCCATTAATATTAAAAAGAAAATATAGAACTAATAACAAAACGAAATAAACCCAAAAGACTTCTAAACTGTAAAGAAACAGTAGATATTCTAGGCATTTTCCAATCCATCAGCGGTTTCTTTCGGTACTGTAAGTTGGATAACGTGTTCGTCACATGGTTTGACAGGCAAATTTAATTTGAGGAAAGTAAATAGCAAGTTTTGCAAGTCAAACGTCAAAGCAAAGGACGAGTTCTGCAAATAACTATGATATTTTGACAGTATTTGCATGCTACAGGAAATGATTTTTGGAAAATTCTGATTTTATCATTCGATACCTTTGTAAAATTTGAACGAAACTCAACAAAAAAAAAACAATTCCGGCGAGTTTTGCAAGTAAGTAATGGACTCATATGGTTCTTAAATTCTTTAAGAAAATGAGTTTTCAATGATCGATACAATCTCATAAATATCTTAGGAAACTTGTAAATCGAACTATTGTGTTAAAAAAGCTCATATAGAACATCGTCTCGGAAGTAAGATCTGTGATACAGGTATATATATGATAAAAAAAGGGTGAGAATATACCAGAAAATCCTAGCAACGTCACTGAAATAAAAGAAATCTTCACTTCTGTTTCGAATGAAAATTGATTGACTGACGATATACTGAATTTCCTTTCAAACAATATTCATAAAAATTTTATTAATTATTTCGACTACTCAAGTACCTACCGCTGAAAATGAAACATTATTATGAATTGTTACCAGCAATTAAATAAGATGCTACTGGTCCCGACGGCATAAGCATTAGGAAGCTTTTAGTCTGTGTTTCATTGATTCTACCACACCTCGTGCATTTTTTCGACTTTTGTATCGTTTCAGTATTTACTCTATATTATGGAAAGAATCATATAGTTAACCAAAAATTCAACTCCTCAAAATTTCAGTGATCATCGACCGATAAGCATTTTTTTCCAAAGAGTAATCAATATAGTTATTATCCTAACAAGTACGTAAAAAGTAACTTTCCCGCATGCGACTGCCGATACCGGAACGACGCAAAGCGGAGTTCGGGTGAGTAGTCGAGTGCGGGATAGTACCTTTCCGTATGAGTAAAGGATCAAGATTTTTTCTACAAGCGCATTGTCACATCTTATGTAGCGCTCTTGAACAAATTTTCGCGTGCGGGAAAAACTCACTTGAAGTGACATTAGTGTGCGGAAAAAATTTCCCTGCACTAGTGCGGGAAAATAAGACCTCTCAACATAAATTGCGTGCGGGAATAGGGCGGAACACGCACGCTTGTAGGAAGAATAAATTAAGGGAATAGTATGTCGAAACCACAATATATTACCTAACTGTCAATCTGGATGTTGCAAAACGTGAAGGTGTTCCCTGTCATCTGGGATGATATGCAGATACATATTAGGGATTATCACCATTGTACTCAATTATTATTAATTTAGTTCAAATCAATTTCAACATTATCTCAAAACCAATGACTTTTTTATAACATCCGACAATAAAGTAAATTTTGAATTTGACTTCGACTATTCTCCTTCCAGATTATTCGAAGGCCTTTGTTCAACCGTTTTTTTCGCAAATGACGTTTTTGTGTAAATTCGGGATGTTCAGTTATTTTTGGTTATAATAATTTTTGAGAAAAAAAATTAAAATATATGAGCCCATACAGCTCATACATAAAATGAAATTGATGGTTTTTGCAAAAAACTGATTCTACGATCGTGAAATTTGGTACCTGATTAGCGCTGCCCTCTACATATTATACTAGCACTGAATTAAACTTTGACGAGTTCAATATCTTCACTGACATGCTTCATTAATATATGAGGTAGAAATAAATGTGCGCGGTTGTTCGGTGTGACGCGTTGATGGTGGTTCCTAAATTATGAAATGTCATTGTCATTTGGGTTTTTTTATTGACTCTATGAATCTATTTAGAAACTATCTGTGTTTCAGATTAAAAATCGTTAAACTTAATAGTGTTGTAAATCTGAATTTAGAACAGTAGAAAATTGAGTAGCGCAAGAATCAATTTTAGGTCTACTCAAATTCATTTTGTAATTCCCAAACTGTCTTAGTCATACGTCAGTACCCACATATGCATATAACAGTGATAATACCTACCCAACTTCACATGCATTTTTCAATAAATGAACTGAAAGTCAAGCCAAATCATTTCATCATGAAAAACATTCGAATATTTTTCATGTGGAACTATGTGTACTAGATGGAAGGCAATACATTCACAAAATGAAAATTGATTGAGAATAATCCTTTATCCTATCGCCTTTCGCCTTTCGCCTTTCGCCTTTCGCCTTTCGCCTTTCGCCTTTCGCCTTACAAAGTCGGAACTCATGAGCGCGTCAAAGAACACCGCACCTCATCAGTGGGAAATTGGCTTTCGGTGAATTTACTTATATTTCTTTATATTATGGTCCTCATGATGCTGATCAAATGTCCCCATTGCATTCAATAGGTTCGATTATACAGGGTGCTGGGGTACACTTTTCCAAAATTTCAATTGACCATTGTGACGATACTATTTCGAATATATCAACAAAATCAAGTACGCATCGTTTATTCGATCGGCCGACTTGGATCCACTATGAAGTAAATCAATTCCCTCACGGACTCGCGATATACGGGGTGAGTCCGTGAGTTAGCTAGTTTTGTAGTGATTTCTGAAAAATTGAGCGGTAGAATTTTATTAATTTATAGATATTTCGTAGGATACCAATATCAATTCCAACTCATGATATCAGCATCTCCTGAATCAGACTGTCATATTATGTACAAGATGTTTGTTCTATTTCTCATGAAACATTGCACCCGTTCCTATTATTGTTTGAATTATTATTATCACACGAGTTATTCCACTACTGATCATAGTAGATATAATAGATTGATACATATCGTAGAATATTCCACAGTACATTGTTCAAAATATTTGAGAAGGTTTGTGTCCGGTAGTATGTGGTAATGGTAATTCATTTAGAACATGAACTTCTGCAGACTAGATACTCGTAGTGAACAACCCAGTTATTCGTCGAGTTTTCCAGAATTTCAAGCAAAAATAAGGACGGGTGCAGAATTTCATGAGAAATAGAACATCTTGTATGAAATATATCAGTCTCATTCAGGAGATGCTGACATCACGAATTGGAATTGATATAGGTATTCTATGAAATATCTAAAAATGAATCGAATTCCACTGCTCAATTTTTCAGAAATCACAACAAAATTAGCTATCTTTGGACTCATCCTCTATATCGTGAGTTCGTGTAGGAATTAATATACCTACTTTATAGTGGATCCGAGTTGACCTATCGAACAAACGATGCCTACTTGATTTGGTTAATACTTTCGAAATAGTATCGTCACAATGGTCATTTCAAATTTTGGAAATGAACTTTAACACCCTGTATAATCGAACCTATTGAATTTAGGACGTTAGTGCAATGGAGCCATTTGATCAGCATCATGAGGTTTATAACATATAAAAAATAAAGCACATTCACCAAAAGCCAATTTCCCATTGATGCGGTGCGGGGTCCTTTGACATTTTGCAGAGACAACACAGATCAAAAATTTATACTTTCAATTTTTGCAACGCTTGCTTTTCACATGATTAAATATAAACAATTCAAGGAATATTAACTCATTTTGAATAAATTTCTGATGTTATTGGTAGTAGCTAAAATATTGCGCTAAATTGATATCATTATTTCATATTGCTATAATCGACGGGTTATCAAACTCGGCCTATCGGCGTCCTTTGACTTATTCCCCAGCTCATATCTCAATATGAATCTTTGTCATACTTATATCGTAATATCTATAACGTATGCAGTGAAACAACAAGGCATGGAGATTCATCTCACCAATAACTTTATCTCGTCAGGAAATGCACAATGTCTTTGCTTGATACTAAGCTGGGCGGTATCCTCTGTTGTGTAAGTTTGCTTGACTGAAAACTTTATAGTTTCCATCCTGAAGTCCCATATGTGTTGTGGCTGCGTATCTATTCCAGCGACTTCGTCCGAATTCAGTATATAAATCTAGAAAGTGATTAAAACATTTCATTTGTTCATCTTTGTATGTAGCTGAAATAATATCTCGAGAATGAATATGATACGAAATATAAATAAAGTTCTGTTTGTGTTGTACGAAACGATTCTCGGAGGTTTCATTTTGATACTACAGAGAGATCGTAAAGTTGAAAACAAAACATTTGGGCAGTTCATTACTATTTGTGCAGTTGCAGGTTGATTCAATTTCAAAATGCTATATTGAACAATCTCATTGAATTCATTGTGTATCTTCTATGGATAGGACAAAATTAAATCCCTTCGTTTTTTGTAAAGATTTACCAAAGAAGTGAATCAAACTGTTTCCGATTATTTCTATTATTTATATTATTTTTTCCCTGTTATCCCCCTACGAACGACAGCCCTCAGAGTCGAAACTTGTGTGAGCTAAGGATTAACGAGGTCTCACCTTTTAACGTGCGATTCCTTGCACGAGACCAGTGACCATGCTGGGAATCGAACCCACGTCCCTCTGATTGATAGACTAGCGCTCTACCATCATGACCACTGTTTTTTAAACAATCAATTTCTATTACTTGCGAAGGAACTGCGCCCAAAAAAAAGGTGAATATGTGTCATTTGTGCCGAATATGGACTTTGACCGTAGCGTCAGGTGTAGCTAACTTCACGCCACCAATGAGAATGGAATATGTAGTGAATGTTAATATTATTGTCATTCTTTTTTTCCATACGGAATGTACCAGTCAGGCCCTGTCTCCGGAGCTCCGATACAACCGGAGGGCGCGCTGGTGTGTAATTAACCCCAGTAAACCCTCCCCACATCCGTGGGGTGAGTGATTACTGGGTCCAAGAGTCATGTGCCATAAGAAGACGGAGTGAACCAAGAATTACGGACTTCTGCATTCTTCCGGAACCACCTTTTTTACAGAATGGTTTGGATAAAGCCTGCGGAGTTCAAAGAGTAGATCTCGATATTTAGTCCGTTTTTCCTTCCCTTTTCGGACGATGTTCGTTTCGCCAGGAGCTGAAAACTCAATGACGAAAATCGTTCTACTTTGATGGTCGAGGAGGACTACTTCTGGCTTATTGGCTTGTATTTGCCTAAGGGTGGGGAATGAGTAGTTCCAATAGATTCGGCACTTCTCATTCTCCACAACGGACTCAATATCCCCCACAGCATAAGGCAACACCGGTGTCTCGTCTACACCGTACGAGTGTCGTAGATAGTAGTACAATACTCGTAGGGCCGCGTTATGCCTGTGGATATAGGCTGAGACCGCATAAGCTGGACAAGTTGACAGCAAATGCATTATGGTCTCAGCTGCCCCACGATACGCTCTGCATCTAGTGTCAAGGACCTCAGTTTTTCTAGAAGCTGGAAGTCGTGGGTTGATTGGAAATAGCAATAACTATACCTTGTTGGGCACCAAACAGTTATTTTCCATACGAAAAAGATAGTTTATCAACTGATAACTTCAACTATAAGAAATTAGCTCTTAAAGTAATGAGTAATGAGTAATGAAAAGAAATTTCTGGACACACACTTACAACATATATTGAAGGATAACGGAGCATAAATGTTCAATTACTGATTTTAAAAATAATAAAAAATACCCAGTGTTTACGTTTACTGTTGCTTCACAGTTTTATAACGCTTATTGAATGAATAGTTCGTTCCGAATAAATTGTCTGTAGGCAGTAAGTTATTCAACCAAAATTGTAATATAATGTGGTAAAAATACACTTAAATGATTTTGCTAATTTTTTTAACACTCGTCCTAAACAATAGCCTAATTTATTTGCAACATTTATTTCAACTATTTCAATTTTTAGTAACTGTCGCTGTCTGTCTGCGGACTCTCGAACTATGTCGGTGGATTAGTGGTCTAATAATCAGATTGACAGGCGACCGCATGCCTTGTTGAAAAGCAAATGTATTGTCAGTTGTCTAGATGCCAATCTCGTCTGGTTTGCCATGTTTTGCCGAAGGACCGCCTAGCTATCATTAATGATGTACTTGTCCTTGTTAGCAATTTGCTCAGATGTTTTTTCCAGGTGAGTTTCGAGTCTAAGTTCAGCTCCAAGTATTTCGACTCACCTGACGTCTGTATGCTTCCTTTAAAGATTTGAAGAGCTCTATTAACCTACGAATTTTTTTTTTGGTGAAAGGAACAATCTCGGTTCTATAGGGGTTGACCTTGAGTTGACCTTCTGCACCACATTTGTACATCTATTAGTGCTGATTGCATCAGATCCACACAAACCCCCATATACTTTCCCTTCACCATTATCACGATATGGTCATCATAGCCCTGGGTATATACTCCTCCCCTATTAAGGTCTCTAAGGCTGTCTACTACCAGGTTCCACAAAAGTGGGGATAGTACCCCCTTCTTGAGGTAGCTTTTCGTGGCTCTGAATAGAGAGGTTTATATCAGCATGGCAGAAATCCACTGGTTTAAGACTGGAGCAACGTTTCTTTCCCTAGGGCAGTAGTGATAGACACACGTGAAGGAACGCTGTGAGTGAAATCATTTTATTTGAAAGAGAGTTTTCATTCCTGCAGACTGACAGGAATGAAAACAGGATTTTCCGAGTCGATAGGTGTATTGGTAATCCGAGTAGATTGGATAGTCTGTATTATAATCTCGGATCTTTCTATCAACTAGTTTTTCCATCGATTTGAGCATGAACAATGAGAGGCAAATTGGTCTGAATCCCTTGGCCTGTGCATAGGATGGTTGAATCGGCTTCGGTTTGGAAACCACCTTGGATCTAGCTTGCCCTAAACAGTCTGACTAGGTATGGAATCTGTAAGTCTGCTCCTCGCTGTTAAAGTACAGGTTGGATTCAATCTGGCCCTTTCAATGGACGAAAGGTTTCTATAGCTCTTCCTTTAAATAAAGACTTTTTTTGCCATGTCACAGGTTTCCCTTGTGAGCGTGACCTCGACTGTTTGTACTCTCTTCGAGAGACGGCTCAGTTATTTGTTCCCCTAGACTCAGGAAATTTAGTATCAAGGAGTATCTCTAGAGATTGTTTCCCTGATTTGGTCAATGATCTGTTGGTTCGCGTTAGCGCCGCAACTGGGTTCATCTGATCTTTTGAGAATTATTTTGCAGTCATGAGCAATCAGCAGTGCTCGAAATTTTTCCATGCCTTCCTTTCCTCTCTTTGTATAGCTCTTTTGTAGAGTTAGAGGGCTTCATAGTATTCGCCCTACTGTTTTGTTCTATAGGCCTTATTGAAGAGAGATCTGGTACTTTTCTCAAGGTTTTCGTCTCTTTTGTCCAGAATTGGACGCGCTGTTGAATTGTTTTGGTGAGAGGGTAGCTTCTCTGGGATGAGGAGACTATTGCACCCTGAAAACAGATTGCCGCCTCCTCAATTCCATCAGCTCCTTCTATGGAGAATTTCAGAGACTCAAGGTTAGCCGTTAGCTCCTGTACGTCTCCAAATCGGTTTTCCTCAGGTTTCTGGAGGAGGTTAGACTCCCCAACCTGAAGCCGGCGCTACACGATGCGTCAAACATTGGCTGCAACGTTGGACCAAGCATGTGAGTCAAATATTCCGACAGTTGCTTTGGCAAATGTTTCTGCTACATGGTGTCATACAAGTTTGTAGCAACTGTGGAACAAACGTCTACTTCTTTCACTTCTATCATCATGAAGTATAGAGTCGTTGCAATTGTAGTACTTTACAGTTGGGTTATGATATTGAATGAAAAAAATAAACGTAAAAAACACCCTAGAAATATATAAATATTTTAATTCTACAATATTCGACAGATTTCAGCTTTGCATAGCCGCCCAATCAACTTGTAGATACTTGTTCTCATTTCAAAATTATACGACAAACTTCAAAATAAATTAATCTGAACTGACAGTAGGTAAACAAAGTAAGCAAACAAACTTATGTTTCCAACGGTAACTTGATATTATTTTGTTGTTGTTGAAATGTTGTTGAGGCCAATGAATTTTGTGCCAAAACTTTTAGGACATACGTTATTGTTTATGCTGAGTTTCTCTCAGGCTACAGATCTGTGAAATTGGTGGCGCTATTGTCGACCATGTTGTGATAACGTTCCAATAATCGTCTTCAATGAAATCTGTGTCGTTAGGTATTTCACTATTGCGAATGGTAGGATTGCTGTGCATTTAGAACCCCTAACACTTTGTATAGTCAACTCAATACCTATTATATTTTAACACGGTTGCTCCTGATTTGAATAAATGAAAATGTTGAGAGGACTTTCCGACCCGCGAGTATTTTTTATCGGTCATAAAGTAACGAGAGCGGAGTTTTCTGTCATTTCAGTTTCCTGCAGACGTTCGCATCACCATGCCGCAACGGGGACAACTGGCGGGTATATCAGAAGAAACTACACTTTTTCTAGAATAATAAAATTCTCTCTGCACCAAATCTTCGGGACACGAAGTTTGTGGGTAACAAAACTCAGTGTAAATTTGAATTCACAATACTGGTGATGCATATTTTGTTATTCATCACTTCAGTAAATGATTAGATTCAGCAATGATATTAACCTCGAAATGTTCTTCGCAATTTCTTATTTTTTTTATTCATATTTGTTTCTATGCAGTAGATATAACATTGTTTGAAATATATTTGTTGAGGAGAAATCATACTTATTATCACTTGTTTGTTATCGAATCGTTCACAAATCTAGAAATTAAAAACAAGGATAGATTGAATTTTTTCTAATTGTTAAAACTACATGTTAATCTACATGTTGCAAAAAATCATTTGGAATCGTCTGAAACTTTAAGAAATGTGGTTTTCCCATTACTTATGATGGGGCATGTGGAATCCTCAGACACATGACACATTGTTGTTGTTGTTGACAGATCAAATTAAGATGAAACAGATGGTATCGTTGGACATAAAAGTGCACCCTAATCCCTCATTCAGGAAGTGGGTTTGTATTCAAAATCTGCAGAGGTGGGCAACTAAATATTTTAATTTCATCAATCGATAGATGTTATATTTTGGAAGTCCTGCTTATTGAGATGTTTTGTTCGAATACTTGAGATTTGTCTCTATTCTACAAATTTTTCGATGCCGAATGCTCACGAAACTTCAATGGAGGAAACCTCACCGACAAGCAAGTGAGAAGCCAAAAGAAGAAGAAATGGGGGAAAATCCCAAAGTAAGCTGATACCATCAATACCAAGGGCGGCCAATCCAGAGCCCCTCCCTAACTGTGGAAATCAACGGGGAAAATAAAAAGAACCAACTGAAAGCCCTGGAAGATAGGGTGAGGGCAAAGGTCGACAAAAAAGTCTACTTTTTCTCTAGAAACATAAAAATCTCTGAAGAACCAAAATCAGAGAATGAGAACTCGCTAAAGTCACCACCCACTTCAGGTAAAAATATACGGAGAAGGTAGGGGAGGCCGATGAGTGCTTTGAAGAAGCGCTGAGGCTATTGAAGGCCCCGGAAAATGACGAGAAGCGACAGAACGAGCCCGGAAAATGACGAGGAGGGAGTTTAGAAGCCGGAGAAGACAATAAAGGTCAAATGGGTCTACTTCAGTACAGCAGAGCTACCCTTGGCGATATAAAATTATTTAGAAGCACTCTGAGACGATGAAGATCAGGGATCTGAAGGGAGATCAACCACAGCAAGGTACCAGTAGGGACAACCACCCCCCTTCCCAGTACGAAGGTGATCATGCTAGAGGGTACGATTGAGTCCAATGAAGAAAATAAATCCACCCTCTGCCAAAACATTACAGGATTCCTAATATACAAATTTACAAATGAGTCTTTACTAATTTATGCAAGCTCTGCCAAAACATTACAGGACGCCTCCTATATAAATTTACAAATGAGTCTTAACTAATTTATGCAAGCTCTGTAGGAGATCATGCACTATTGAAGACGGATGATGTGGAATTTCATACCGATACTACCCGGAAAGAAGCGTCATGCTCTTATTCTAAAGAGCCAAACCCAGAGGAAATGAAGCAGGACCTTAAAAAGTAAGGACTAAAGACCTATGGAGTCTTTGGCATTGAAAATACTGGAAGTGAGCGCTATTATTGCTAACAGAGACAGGAAGATCACGGAGCTTCCTCAATGAGAATATGTGGGTCTGGGGGCATGTTCAATCCAACTGCAACTGAAATTCGTGGGGGACTACCTCATCCCTTTCTTGCAACTGCGGAGGAATGGCAGAGTTTCTGCAAACCGGAATGGGAAGCGTATAGGAGGCAAGTATATGAACGCCCCAACTATGAAAGCCAACGTCTGGTAAAGAAGAAAAGCTAGAGAGAACGAAAGAGAGGCGGTGAGCTGCAGAGTTCTATTCAAATCACAAAACTCTACAACAATGAGCCAGCCCAGCAAGATAGACGCTGTGAGCGGGTTCATGGAAAAACACAGACGCTTGATCTTCTGGAAAAGTGCACTCACAGCGTATCAGGCCCACACAACACTGAAGGGAAGGAATCAAAACTATATAAACCCAATATTCCAACCCTTGCGAGCCAGGAATGTGTGCTAGGAAAGGTCAGTCACTTGAAAAATCTGCCGATATCTCCAAAATTACTTGAGACCGACAAACTGATTTTTGGATTTTTTCTTCTTCTACATCTCTAGCTAGTTGACTCGTCTCTTTGTGGTTGCAAAAGACACGTCTCAACTCGTAACTAACTGGAACGACTTGCGGTCTCAGCCTATATCCACATGCATAACGCGGCCCTACGAGTGTTGTACTACCATCTACGACACTCGTACGGTGTAGACGAGACACCGGTATTGCCTTATACTCCGGGGGGGGGGATATTGAGTCCGTTGTAGAGAATGAGAAGGGGCGAATCTATTGGAACTACTCATTTCCCACCCTCAGGTAAATACAAGCCAATAAGCCTGATGTAGTCCTCCTCGACCTACAAAGTAGGACGATTTTCGTCATTGAGTTTTCAGCTCCTGGCGAAACGAACATCGTCCGAAAAGAGGAGGAAAAACGGACTAAATATCGAGATCTACTCTTTGAACTCCGCAGGCTTTATCCAAACCATTCTGTCAAAATGGTGGTTCTGATAATAGGGGTCCTTGGTGGAATGATGGACACACTGCTCTCAAACTTAAAAATCATACCGGCATGCCGTGATATGGCAGAAATCTTAGCCGGACGAATGCAGAAGGCCGTTATTCTTGGTTCACTCCGCCTGCTCAGGGCACATGATTCTCGGACCAATAGTCACTTACCCCACGGCGTAGGGAATGGTTATTGGGATAAATGATCCAGCGCGCCCTCCGGAAGTATCGGGGCTCCGGAGACAGGACCTGTCTAGGAAATTCCTAACGAAAAAATAATAATAATTAACTAGTGAGCAGGCAGGGCCAACCACCATACAAGGCCTTGGTGAGTTGCGACACCACTTTCCTGAGCAACCGGTGCAAAACCGGACCCGCAGCCATGGCGCACCCTGGAGGGAATGCTCATTCCCTCTGATATCGGTCTTGGGTATACTGAGCTAACCCCCCCGTATTGTAGATAACCCGCCGGCGGCTGATCGGGTAAATGCACTTCTAGAAGTGCATTTACAAATTTCTGCAACCACTCAACGTAGATACTCCAGCCCTAGCGAAGTTCAAAGCTTTCTGTAGGAGGCTTCGTCAGCCTGATCTCAATGAACTGCACAATCCGATTACCCTGGAAGAAGTTTGTCGAGCCCCGAAAGGCTCGAAGAACTTTGCTGCTCCAGGTCCTGATGGCCTGAATAACTATTGGTGGAAAAAATTTCCATGTACCAAGCAAGAGTTTTTAACTGATGGCTAGATGGGGATCAACAGATTCCGGATTGGTTTAGCGAGGGCCGAACCGTGCTAATAACTAAAAACGGAGATTTGTCTGATCCGAAGAACTACAGACCGATAACATGCTTGAACGCATGTTATAAGATGTTTACCCGCATCTTGTACATGCGAATACTCTCCGCAGTTGAGCCGGTGTATGAACGGATATATGAGCAAAGGAGGTCGAAGAAAGGGGTCGCTGGCTGCAAGGAGAACCTGCTGATCGCCAGCAGGCATCGCAGGGCATTTGATACAATATCGCATGAGCTCATAATGCATTTGCTCAGATGCCTTGCGGTACCCGATCAAACAGTGAGATGCATTGAACATCTGATGCCGCTCTGGAGGACTCGCTTTACTATAACATCTGGTTGAGTCAGAGTCCAAACAGAGACGGTTATCTTGAAGGGGCGTGTTTCAGGGAGACTCCCTCAGCCCATCTGATTTACATGAATGACCTCAAACTTTATGCTTCCAGAGGAAAGGATCTTCATCAGTCCTTAAGAGTACACATATGCTATCGGAATGCAGTTTGGGATCGAAAAATGTATCACGATTCATTTCAAAAGTGGACGATGCGAGGAATACGGAGAGGAAGTTCAGCTCGTAGACGGAAGCAACCTACAACCTAGGGGTGGAACAACGCCACAACCAAGAGGTAACTACTGTCAAAAACTCTATGCGGCAAGTATCAGCCTAAAATTTGACAGATCTGGTCATCAGAACTGTCGGAGAAGAACAAAGTTTCAGCAAGTAATATGCTTGCCGTTCCGGTTCTACTTTACTCCTTTGGAGTAATGAAATGGACTCAAGAAGAGCTGCGACAACTCGATGCTAAAACTTGCAAAGTGATGCATGTGCATAGAAGCTTGCATCTTAAATCGCCCGTTCCACAGTTATACTTCCCCAGACAACGGGGAGGCCGTGGACATTTGAGTTTGGAGTGTCTACACAACAGAATGGTGCTGGATGGATGCTCCTGAGGAAACGAACATCGTCCTAAAAGAGGAGGAAAAACGGACTAAATATCGAGATCTACTTCACTCAGGCTTTACCCAAACGATTCTGTCAAGATGGTGGTTCTGATAGAGGTCCTTGGTGGAATGACGGACACATTGCTCTCAAACTTAAAAATCATACCGGCTTGCCGTAATATGGCAGAAATCTTAGCCGGACGAATGCAGAAGGCCGTAATTCTTGGTTCACTCCGCCTGCTCGGGGAACATGATTCTCGGACCCGATGGTCACTTACCCCACGGCGTGGGTAGTGGATATTGCGATGAATGATCCATCGCGCCCTCCGGAAGTGTCGGGTATCCGGAGACAGGGCCTGATTGGGAAAGTCTCAACGGATGAAAAAAAAAATAATAATAATTGTAATACTCAATAACCCAAGGCGTGTTCTGACGGAAATTTGTACTGACGAGTTCTGATGAATCAGTCGGAACAAACAAACGCCTGTTTTTCAATGAGAGTGTTTATACTGACGAATTCATCAGAACTCGTCACAACAAATTTTCGTCAGAACACGCATCTACTGTAACCGAAGCCTGACTATGGTTGGAAGTTGGAGAATAAGATGGTCAATAAAATATATATTTTTCACAATTTTTGTTTTATGTGAGTTTGACTTTAAAGATATATTCTGTAGTTTAGTCGAATGGAGTTTACAAGGGTTTTTTCAAGTTGATATAACTTTGTAACAGCATTGCATCAGTGCCTGTTACACCTCAATTTCCTATGAGATTATTATGAGAAGTTTCCCTTAAGTCAACGATTTTTTACAAGACAATCCCCTCTTTCATTGTTCTAGGTTCATTTAATATTAATTTACCGGTGATTTTTGGGATTATTGCACCTTGTCCAGAAGTAGAAGTATTGTCTGATCATAGGTCTACAACAGCGGATTAGTTTTTCCAGTTTCATGAGTAGTCTGGACTATTTTTCATCTTCCTTTAAATGAGTTTCGTTCAGGTCAGAACATATTATGTTTGAGCTCTGCTCTGACGGAAATCCATTTCCTATAGTACGGAATTCACGAAAAATATCTGTAGTTGCACGTATAACTTAGAAGAAAAGATACTGTACTACTCTTAACAATATTGATAAACAGGGTTGTGATAAAGTAATGCACAAAATTCATAAAACGTACAACGATCACTTTTGAAAAAAATGCAAAAACACATCAAACTGTTCTTTTTATTCCGCATCTTTTGACATAAGTTACAAAAATAACACGTCAAAGTTATGACGTCATCAACAAATTTTTTTAATGGGAAGCTAAGATTTTTATCACATTATGTGATAGAGCTCGTGTTTGTACACAATGGAAAATTGTTGCAGTAGGGCTCACATAAAAAAAAAGCGAGAAAATGAATAAAAAACGAAATAAACGTAAGTTTCATAATAACTTTTCAATTAACTAAACAGTCCATTAAACCAAAACTATTTCTTATAGGAATTGTTCAAACTGTGTCCCGTTTACTAACTGACATAGGCCAAGACGATGGTAGACCGCATTTATAGAGTTTTCGATCATCTGCGGAGTTATACGAGTCATTTCGTGTCTAATTCTTTCCATTAAGTCTTCTAATTTGTCTGGCCGGTTAATGTAGACCCGACTTTTCAAATGTCCCCACAGAAGAAGGGGGTTAAATCAGGTGACAAAGGTAGCCACTCCATTGGTCCACGTCTTCCAATCCACCGTCCTTCAAACTGGTTATCCAGAAACCTTCGAACAGTATGACCATAATGTGGTGGTGCGCCATCTTGTTGGAACCAAATATTGGGATCCAAGTTGTCCCCATTATGTGGATCCGGAAATGCCGCAAGTAGGTCCGGAAGCACTGCCATACGAAGATGTTCCAAATATCGTTCAGCTGTTAAATTCCCGCGAAAGTAATAAGGACCAATAAATCTTCCCCGAACGATTCCTACCCAAACATTAATTTTTTGGGGACGCTGGGTGTGTTTTGTCTGCATCCAGTGGGGATTTTCCCGAGCCCAGTAGCGAGAATTGTGTCGATTTACAGAACCACTTAGACAAAACGTTACCTCATCGGAAAATACTACACTATTAAGAAAATTTTGATTTTCGTCACAATGCCGCATGAAGATTTCACAAAATTCCAAACATCTGTCCGGATCATCTTCTGAGAGTTCGTGAACAAGATGAACTTTGTATGGGTGTAGTTTTTCTTTTTTTAACATCTTTACTACAAACGACTAACTAACATTTTCTTGTTAGGCAATTTCTGTTGTAGTTGCGTGAGGGTGTTCTTCTACTGACAGCAAAATATCTATCTTTACATCGTCGCTTATTCCTGGTCGTCCAGATTTTGGAGCATCCCTCACGCTTCCCGTTGCATCAAATTTTGCAACAATTCTGCTTACTGTGCTTCTAGCAATTGGAGGTCTTTCAAAATGTGTTGCGTTAAATAAAGCACATGCTTCTTCATGACTTCGAAGGCGATCGCCGTAACCTACCATCATTAGAATTTCTATCATTTCCCTTTCGGTTAAACGAGCCATAATAATAAAACTGTGGTGACACTAATTGTACGACTGACACTGACAAACAGTTGTTTTAGTAAAACAATTGAAAAAATTTATAAGAAAACGTGTTCTTACTAGATAAGTTTAAGTTTGACCTCTTTTTATAATTGGTTTTGTTATTTCGTTTTTTATCCCTTTTCTCGTTGTTTTTCTTATGTGAGCCCTACTGCAACTATTTTTCCCTTGTGTAAAAACACAAGCTCTATCACATAATGTAATAAAACTCTTAGCTTCCCATTAAAAAAATTTGTTGATGACGTCATAACTTTGACAACTTTGACGTGTTATTTTTGTAACTTATGTCAAAAGATGCGGAATAAATAAAACAGTTTGACGTGTTTTTGCATTTTTTTCAAAAGTGATCGTTGTACGTTTTATGAATTTTGTGCATTACTTTATCATAACCCTGTATATCCAAATCATTTAGAAATTGCAATAATCAGTTAACAACGAATGCTGCCATGTTACGCGTATCATTTTGTATTGAAATTCTTTAAAAATTTATAGCATATCTCCCAACACGTACTCACCGAAAAGTGGGAATCCATTGCCTTCACTTTAAACTTCATCGACCATTTTATATCGGTTTCTCTGATATACTGCATTCTGAATTCAGGTAGATCTTCTCTATTTTCGTTCCTGAAAGCATATAGTTTTATGATGACAAATAGCTGAGAACGTGTGACGGAAGAAAAATACAAAACGAAAGGAGAGCATCATTTGACGAATGGTCCTTCCTGCAAGATAGGAGTGAGTGGGAAGTGATGAGAAAGATTATGTATACTCGTACAGAGTATGCAGTGTATAAAATAAGTAATTAAAATACTCCTAATTCACTAATGTCGGTTCGTTTTTTTTGAGAGTTGAAAAAAAATATTTCACCATGAAAAATATTCAAATATTTCATATAATTGAGAAAGGTTATAAATTCACGAAATGAAAATAATTAAAAATAATCAAGTCTTTCGCTTATTTACTATACAATAGGGTGTCGGCAAATGTCGAACAGAAAATGTCACTAACCATCTGTGATCGTGTAGTGAATATTCTGAAATAGGGGTTCTCCAGGGTTCAGTCCTGGGACCACCTTATTTTTACTCTAGATCAACGATAATGTGAAGATTTCTAATGGCTCAATTATTGTTTATGCTGATGACATACCTATAAGTTATTGTATCAGATAGGGACTAATTCCTACATCAGAAGTGTGTGTTAGCTTGGAGTGCATACTGACCACTGGAGGTGGTGCTGTAGGTTTTTCGGGATTTACTATAGCTGAAAAGTGAATACGCCACCAAAAATCAGTGAGTTGCCCCGGACTGTCACGGCCAGTAATAATAATAGCTGTCCTCTACCCGCACAGGCTATGTCTTTGGGTACACTCTATGAGTGTTTATGAGGGAGTATTATTATATGTATTTTACGTACCATCAAGAAATATTTGATATAATTTGTACAAATAATGGACGTCCTAAGAGAAAGTCCCATCGTTGTCAATAGGTCATTCGTAGGATGTATTCCAGACAGCATGGTATATTCCTGGAATATTCCTCAGATGTCTCAGATAGGATATATATATATCCCGACTAATCATGGAATATTCCTGGAATATCTATATACCCTGGCACATTCAAGGAACATACAAAGTAGAATAATTCAGGAACATTCTTGATAGAATATACCAGGAATATTTCAATGTGAATATTCTTAGTTGAACATTTCTGGAATATTACTTATTGTATATTCTTTATAGTACATGCAGGGAATGTTATGCATGGAATATTCGTGGATTATTCTATACAAGACGTTTCCATATTTGTACCAAAGAATATTAATGTTTCGATACAAGCGCGCTGATGCTTGATTCCTAAATGATTTTCTTTTCTCTATGGCATAATCTCTATTTTGATAAGTACTTAGCAAAATTCACATTTGACAGAGAATGACTAATGACTTATACATTTCAACTCGGTTTGCATGCAGCTGATGCCTTGTTATTTAAACTTCCCGCCATTACAGTGACCAATCACACAGCGCTCATGGTATAAGTTATTCCGTGGCATTCCGTGCATTTCAACAAGTGTCGTCTGTCGTCTGGGAAGTTTGAGGCACAGATTACATACTGTGGGGGTAGTATGTAATCTGTGTTTCAGGTTTAATTATTTATTTCGATTTGTTTTATTGTGTATTTGAACTGTTTTTTTTATTTAGTGATGTGTGAAGTGTGAACGTGAGTAAACTAAGTAGTTTTTGAATAATACTTTTCATCAGAATGAAATGGATGGTAATAAAATAGGATTTTTATCTCTTCGATGATAGAAACCATCTGCAGTTATGTCCAATAATTTCTGTGCATGAGATGTTATCAACAAAATTTGAAAGCATTCATTACAATCTGGTGATAATTAATATTGGAAACAATAATTACGCCATAATTTTTAGGTTATGTCCCATCGTTCTGGCCTAACATTGTAGCTGTTAATTATTGTATCATTTTCATTTAATTTCCAAGAACTCGTGTGTCATAATGATTCAGAAGACTCTGACTAACGCCATTCAGAAAAGCAAATTGAAAATGATACTATCAGTAGTATAGATTTAGGTTCTGCTTCGTACCATTATTCCCATATAAATAGAAGTAGTTTTATAAATACAGTATAAACTCTACAATTTTTTAATATATTTGAATAAGATTATCAAGAAAATATTAGTCTCATTGAATCACACACTATCAATGAATTTTTCATTTCTAGATGCAATTCAACGCTGCCACAATTGAACATCTCTGAGGGACATTGAAGTGGTGGTTCGTTTACCTCGCAAAATCCTCCGACCGATTGAAAAAAAATAGTAAGTATGTATAGAAGTTACAAACTTGTATATTTCTCCATTAATGATAGATCATGGTTCCTAGTTAAATTCGAAGAAGACCAATATATTTGCCTCATATTTTTCAGAAACAATATATTTACTGAAGACTTATTTTAAGAGTTAATTTGAAACTTTTATAAATGAACAACCACGCAATCATTTTGAGATTTGAGAGGCATTGTTTACAGTTTCGAATTCCACACATTAAACGTACAAATGCACATATTTTTTTATTTACAAACTTATCAAATCGCACAATTAATTTTTTTTCAGGGTTTTCAATTCAGCAGCCTTGACGGATGTTCAAGAAATGAACGAGTAAATAGGATTTGATTTTTTCCTTATTTTGAAATTAGATATCACACCCTGTTGAAATTTAAAAATGAAGCAGTTATAGAGATGAACTTTTTTTCCTGAATTATATATAACCCTCAAATTGTATAGCAACTGTAGACACGTGTTTCAGACTGTTGGTCATCATGAGTACGGTGTAGCCAAGTGCAAAGATATATAACACTTTTTACGAAGTCAGAAGTGTTGCACATCTTCGCACTTGGCTTCACTACACTGATGAGCTACAGTCTTGAACATGTGTCTATGGTTGCTCTATAATTTGAGGATTGTACCTATTGAATTTTTCTAATCGATTATTTGAAAAGGTAACTCTGGGAATATTACAGTAATATTCCTGGATCATACCATATATTCGAAGAATACTCATTGAATATTCAATAAGAATATTCTATAATTATTCTTCATTCATATTCCTTGGATAATCTTGGAATATCCAAATATTCTGAGGATATTCATTGGTAATATTATAGGAATATTTTGTATGGAATATCCGTGGAATATCCCAAAAATATTCAAGATATTCATAGAAGATTCTCTTGGGAATATTCTACGATTATCTGAGGGATTCCCATAAGCATGTTCAGGGAATATTCCTCCAATATCCTAGAATATCCCAGTATATTCATGGAATATCTAGTGCTGTATGGGATATTACATACCACCATGGGACATCGGATATTATTTTAACAAATAATGGATGTTTCAAGAGGAAGTCTCATCGTTGTCTTTTAAACATCCGTACGATGTATATTATGTACCACCGAGCGACATTGAATATCATTTGTATAAATAACGGACGGCCTAAAAGAAAGTACCGTTGTTGTGCATGGGAGGAAATTCGTAGGATATATGTATTCTATGTACCACCAAAGGAGGTTGGATATAATGGGTAAAAATACTGAACATCTCAAGAGGGAGTAACATCGTTGCCCATAGAAAAACATCCGTGGGATGTATATTACGTACAACCAAGAGACATTAAATGTAATTTGTACGAATAATGGACTTTCTAACAGCAAGTCCCATCATTGTCAATGGGACATCCTTAAGATGTATATTACGTACTAGCATGGGATATTTGATATTAATTTTACAAATAATGGATTTTCTCAAAAGAAAGTCCCATCATTGTCTATTAAACATCCGTACGATGTATTGTAGCGACTAGGGCGTTAGTGAAGCTAGTCAGGAAGAACAAACTTTGTTTCTTCTTGGCTTCCTATTGACAAATAAAACAAATTTAAAATTCACTAGATTCTAATAGGTATATTTTAACGGACACATTTACCAGGGGCACAACAGAGCCCTATATTTATATATTTGCCCAACCGGGACCAGTCAACACATAGTCAATCAATGGTATATTATTTACAGAGGTTTCTTACCAAATGAACACTATTAATACTCGCTTAAGGACAGCTTTCTCAAACGTTCGTCATGAAGGCTTTATCGCCGTAAACCCGCGCTAGGTTCGACAGTGTCGCAAACCCACTCCGGGTTCGACACCTGCCACAAACCCACTCTGGGTTCGCCTCTCGGCCCTCCACTGTCGACTCTTAATACGTTGCATGCTAATGACGCCAATCGGCGTCATTGCATGATTTTGCGATATGCTAGCGACGCCGCAAATGGCGTTTGCCTAGTTTTTGGGGACGGAAACAATTCTGATCGAAGATACTTTCTCAGAATTGGTTCATTAGCTCATCCTCATCCTCGAGAGCTATATTTTACTTTTATAATGATCGAGTTTATTGTGGATGAAATTATGTTTTTTACCTAACACGTTTTTTATAAACTCACCTTCTTGTTTGTCTGCACATTTTGCAAGTGCATTTTGACCCACTACGAATAACTTGGCAGGGTGTTCATGTACTGCATTATGGAAGTTATGTAGAAGGAAACAAAAATGGCGGCTTCAAGATAGCAAAATTCTCCTATTAGTGAATACAGCTGTTGAGAAATCTTAGAGCAGAAATTTGCACTTTCATTGATTGTTTTTTTGTGTGTCGGTGGTGGTGATGAAAGATGATGACTACAACTCAATTTTCAGTCACAGTGATTTCGAAAGGAATTCAGTGTATTATCGATTCTCACAATAATCCAGTCCAGTTAGGTTTATAGCACCACCAAAATAGGCAAAAAGGAAGCAAGCACTAGGCCAACCAAGAAAAAATTGTTAAAAAATCGAAAATGAAACACAAGACAAATGTTGATGAAAAAATATTTGTTCTGTTTTCATTTTGGAAAACAGAAGTTTTTCCTAAGCCTTCGGCGCGGTTTATGGAGGATCCAAAATTCATCGAAATTTTGTTTGGTATGAAATAATTACACAAAAGCAGGAACTGTTACCTTCGCTGAACTATATGCACCTTTTCAATAGTATCGAGACAGGTCTCACTCATACCTGTCAAAAAAAATGGTATTTACTTCTGCCTCATTTCTAAACTCCCTCATAATCCAATTTCTGTTTCGGTAAATTACGTAAAGTATCGCTGATACAGTATGTCTCAATAAGTTGGAACCATTCGGAAAACTTTTTTATTATCAATTATAGGGAAAAAAGTTATTCTTCATAAAAACTTCTGCATGTTCTCAAATCTAGAATACAATTATCAGATATCAACTTTTTTCAATACTATACGCGGTTTGTCCAAAAATATTAATAATAAGACTAGAATACCTTTATACTTGACAATATTGAAAATTGTTATTAACATGTTTAAATTACAAAATTGTTAAAAAACATTTAGAATCGAAAAGGTTATCATGTGATTCATAATCACAAGAGATACATGTTTATTCCAAATAGAAAATTTAGTAAATATTAACAAAACCTAATTTTTCATTGCAAATGGATGTAATTACATATTTAAATAGTTTTCAGTTCTGAACAACTTTTTGCAATAACAATTTTCGATATCGTCAAATATAAAATTACTTTATTTTTTTGTGTAATTCATATTTTTTGACAAACTGATTGACTGACTGACTGACTGACTGACTGAAAAAACTTGATATCTGATTATTGTATGTCAGATTTCAGAACATGCAGAACTTTTTATGAAGAATAACTTTTTTGTCTCCGAAAATGAATGATAACAAAGTTTTCCATTAGAGAGACATTCCATTATGGTAATAGATAGATGAATGAGAACAAAAGAAGTTTTCCCCTTCACCACACTAGTAATATCATTCCTAGATGCGCATTTCGTTAACCAAGTTAACTTCATCAGTAGGATTACTAAACTGTATCTAGGATTTCTAGGAATCAAATTACTACTGTTGTGAAGGGAAAAACTTCGTTTGTTCTCATTGAGTGACACCAGAGGCATCCAATACCCCATTTTGTTTTTTAGATAGATGGATGATTTTATCAGAAAAAGTATGCTATTTTCTGAGCTCTACAAAATGAAAATAATGGCACACAGGGTGTTCTGTTTTTTCTGGGCGTGTCCCAACTTAGTTTTCAGGTAACCTGTATTTTTTATCAGTTTTTCGGTTTCAACATGATGAATAAAAGGTACCTATTTATGTTAATCTTTTTATCGAAAATAATGACTGATTTCGAGATTTCTAGCATTACAATTTTATTTGGAAAAATACAGTTGTGCCAAGTCCCATTGAAATTAATTTTAATGAGAATCAAATATTAACCTGTGATATACAGCGTGCGAAAAACATCTTGACAAACATTTTTAATAAACATGCGATCTTCAAAATTTCAAATGGAACACCCTGTATATTATAGATCAATAAGAAGCGCCAACGAAGGCTCTTAAAATTTAATTGAATATTCCTAATGGTTATAATCAAGTTTTTCTAATTTTTTTTTTCGAAAAATTTAAATTCTTTTTCAAGAACGACAGAAACACCATCAATACCACCAGCTTATTCAAGACAAGGTACACCTCATAAATTAACTAAAATAACTCCATCGTGGCCAAACATAGAGATGTAAGATTTGTTCACAGAACAAATTGAATAAGGATAAGGTTACCTTTCATTCGCCTTAAATATTCTTGTTTTTGTTAAAAATGCGTATCAATTACATTATGATCAAACAATTTTTCAATTTTTATTACTGAAATTACACGTTTTGAATATAGTCAGACCATATCCTCGAATCTCGTCCGCCACCTTGAATAATGATTGAGGTAAAGGAAGAGAATAGAATAGAATCGGACTTTATTCACAAATTTCGTCCACCATTTTGAAATCATGAATTTTGACAAAAAATTTCTAATCTCCTACACAAGAAACTCCCACATAACCATTTTGAAAATAATTGGACTATATTGGACGTTGAATTAATGAATTTTGACAAAAACATTCATAATCTTTTCTTCTACCATCATGGAGCCGCCATTTTGTTTTTGCTTCAACAAAAATTCCATAATGCACTGTCACCCGAATTATAAACACCCGTTAAATTTCATGTCATTCGGACTCCTAGAAGAGGGTCAAAGTACTCTTGCAAAAGTGCAGATAAACAAGGGGAATGGGTAGAAACGTGGTAAAAAATAATTCCTTTCACAATAAAATCGATGAATACGAAGTTTCCGTTATCAAAGTTGAAAAATATACCATCGAGTTTTCGAGGATGAGATCATTATTCAATTCAGAGGAAAAAAATTCACTCATTCTCAAATACTAGGAAAACGCCAGTTGCGGCGTCGTTAGCATCTCGCAAAACTACACACTGACGTTGTCAGCATGCAACGTGTTAACTGTCCCCCATCGTCAATCCTCATCTTGTATTTATTCAAGTTTCGTGTTATTGTTGCGAGCATTTTTATTCAATGAAAAAGGTCGTTGAGATCTTCATACCCGTGTCAGTAACACATCGTTTTATTTTTGTTTTTAATCGAACGACGCTGAAGTCGACCATGACGTTTTCATGTATGATACTGAACTTGAAATAATTCAACAATAGAACAATGTATGCAATATGAATTATGATAGAATTTTGGTATGAAACGAAAAAAATTAAGTTTTGGATTAGCGCCATTCTTGAGAGTATATTATGTATAAGTATATTATTTTCCCCACGTTGGGCGCCAAATTTGTGCAACTAAAGATAAACACTTATCCTTATTTGCTTGCTCTTTTTTTACAGCAATGCCTATGAGCTGCTCAGATTGTTACGGGAGGTCGTGGGTATCGTTATCTGCTAGTACGACAGATATATCCTTTGACAAATGTAAGGTATAAAGATAAAAGATATTAGTTATGCATGGGCACCAGGTTCTTTTTCTATTAAATGAAAATACCAAAAACACTGATTTGTCAAAGGATGGTCTTTGTGCTTCTCAACAATAAAAAAAAACAAAGTTCAGAAAACACTTCATTCACAAAAGTCCCCTGTGACGAAACAAGTGTGACAAGATTCTAATGAAGTGACAAAGTTACAATCAAATTTGTTATTTTAAAGTTACAAAGGATTCTGGACTCTCAATATTTGCCTTGAAATGACTGGTTGGTTTATTCACATTTTATGATCAGTTCTTGCGATGAGAAAGACTTATTCCAGAGCTCTACTTTATCGAAGAATGTAGGAGCCTTGTATGGTCTCTTGAGACAATGGCTGCTCTACTAGCAGAATACAATCTGGATACAATCTGTAGTCGGTCTGGTATCTTTCCTGGATCTCATAAGAAGTTCGAACGATGAGGTAACGCTGTGAAAAATAAACACAAACCAGTATCTTGTGGCAGGTTGAGTCACACGACTCGAGATATGACCATGATTGTACAAATCTAATCTAGATTTACTTATAGATTACCAAATGAATGATGATGAAATTTACAATAAATAGTTTATTCATGGAATATATAAATGAGATAAAGAATTTAAATTTACAATAAATGTAAGATTTGCTGAGTTAAACAATGATTGAAATATTCAATAGGTATAGAAAGAATTCAATTTTACAATGAAACTCAAATTTGGTGATTTCTCAAGCAATGTTAGAGAAGAGTTCAATCTCAAGCGAACATAAGAAACAGATTTTCATAAAGATATTGTTTTCTATTATTTTTCAATTTAATAGTCAATTTCCAACGTTCAGTGGAACTGACAAGCAAAATCATCAAGGATGAAAGGGAAATGTGTATCTCCTAACTGAGGAGAAACAGACAGAGAGAAAGCAAGAGAGTTGAGATAATGCTTTCTTATAATGTCACAAAGAAAGCAAATGGCTTTATTTGTGTCCAGAACTACTGAAAATGAAAGGTTATCAAAATATATCAAACTTCTTTTGGCTAGGCATCTAAACATGGGTAGTGATGTAGAAGAGAGCGAAAGATCTTACCAAGAGCTCAAAGCTTCATGAGTGAGTGTAGCTTCTTCTGATTGAGATAAAGAAATCAGGAATAAAAAAAAGCATTTACTCACCCATGAATCCTGTTCTCCAAGCTGCCAGATCAGACTTTCTCACCGATCACCATCCAGGTTCAGGAATTTAGATCCTAGTTCACTGTTCTTGCCTTTTAAGCAGATTGATAACTTCTGAACATTCAGGAAAAACTTGTGGAAACACTTGTATCACTGAAAACCATAAAGCACGAACAGAAACAGATCTAATTCATAATCTTTTAACTTCAAGATTGATAGAATTAATGAAAATTATCTCCACACTTTGTCTCGACTTTCACAGGTTAGAATTTATTTCAGCTGTGAGCTGTGACATTTCAGGATTCAGGACCGACTCGTCAAAAGAGGGTACGAGTACAAAATGACATTCGATTATGATCACGCATAATACTCAAACTTTGAAGATTTTCAAATTAATCATGAAATCCATGAGTGACAGAGTGACGCACATACGGCCATTTTACAATGTATCAAAATTGAATTTTCAAAGTTCAAATTAAACGTACCATAAGAATACCGATTTGTATATCGATTCGATCAGTGAAATAGATAAAAGTTAATTATGTTACAAATGTGTTATACAAAGATTTGGAGAAAGTAGCAAAAATTAATTTTAAATTTCAAATAAAACGTGCCAAAAGAATATCGACTTTTATATCGATTCGATTAACGAATCAGATAGAAGTTAATCATTTTAAAGATAATAATATATACGACCTTTCATTTCCTCGCTCTAGAAAAATTTTAAATTTCCCGATCTGAAAGCTGAGAAAACAAACCACCGCTTCGAATGCTCACTTCAGAAAGGGGCGATAGAAGTTCTCCAAGGGAGAAAGTCAATCTCTCTCACTCTGTCTATCGTAAGTGTTACCAATCGCATAGCACAATTAAATAAATTGGAACAGCTCAATGAGATGGTGTTACCAACATAAAATTCAACAAACCGAAAAAATGGTAACGCAATGTTTTACATTTCGTTACAAAATAACGGACGGCCTAACAGAAAGTACCAATGTTGTCCATGGGAGGACATTCGTAGGATATAATATCATGTAATACCACAGGAGATAGGACATAATTTGTACAAATACTGGACATTCTAAGAGGAAGTAATATTGTTACCCATCGAAAGACATCCGTAGGATGTATATTACGTACCACCAAGGGACATTAGATATAATTTTTACAAAAAATAGACGTCTCAAGAGAAAGTCCAATCCCGTGAGATGTATATTACGTTCCAATAAGGGACGTTGGATATGATCTGTACAAATGATGAATTGTCAACCAAAGAAGGACGTCGATAAGAAACACAAAGTCGTCGGACGTTTCGAATTGATATAAAACGGACGTCGCAAAGACTTCATCTGCTATTAGCGGTGTATGATGTAGACTCTTCTTTACATTTCACGATGATTTTGATAATTTTATAAATTAAATTATCATAACTCACAAACTGTACATAATAGGTATACCTAGGAATAACATATAACATTGATTAGGAAAATGTTACAGCTTTCCAAATAGATAATTATGAGTATACAGGGTGTTCCATTTGAAAAAACTGAGTTTCAGTAAGTACCCGGAAGGAACTTACCTCTGAGCCGCATCGTATACTGAAACTGAAATTAACACATTACTCAAAATGTCTTATGCAGGCATTCCCCGAATCGCAATATTTTGTAAAGTTAGAATGTGAAAAAACCATTATTTTTCAATGGTCAGGTTTTGCACAATAATCTAATAAAATAATTGTCATCGCGAAAACTGTCACAAATAGGTTCAAGATAGCAAAAAACTGTTTAATATACAGGGTGTTCTATATTAAGTAACTATTTCTCTCTGGCACAAGTGGCAACACTGTATTGATGAAAGTATTCCAGAAGGATGAGTATATTGTTGAATATCCCCACCTACAAATTATAGAAATGATCTGTCGTTTCGTTCTCTACATATCTTTAAAGTTTCATCCACCATGAAACACCCGGTATACAAAATATATCGTTCGAGGTGTCCCAAACATCTTCAAAATTAATTATTCCTTTAGAAAACACAGTTTTCCCCCACGATCGACTATTGTGCTAGAGGAAGATATTGTGCTAGTAAGAGATGTGACAAAGAAAACGTCACCGCCGTCTTTATGTGAGTTCATCAAAACTGTTTCAACTCTTACTTGTTTCAACTCATCCCAGTCTACTTTCAATAGTTTTTGTTCGTATGTCAGATTAATCATAATTTCATTACATTTATTTTAATGTTTATTATCATAAAATGAAGGAATTGTTGTTCGTACTTAGTTCTTGTATACGTATGCCTAACGTTCGTTAGCTGCATGCGACAATTAACAAAGTTTCAGGATTCCTAAAAACATTCTCGAGCAAGTTCAGAAATGTATATGCTTTATCCTCAAACTTTTCCAATTAAACAGTTTTGGAAATGAAATTACGGTGAGAGCTGAATCATTACTGGATTTCACAGATTCATTTCTGCAAAAACGACATTAGGAACTGATCCTTAAAAAAACTGTGCCCACTGAATTATCACGCAAGAAATTGTAGTAATAGAGAGAAGTTGGTAGAATAAGGAGCTGGATATGGAATACGAGGTGGGGTCCATAGTCTGCTCTAACTAAATGATAAAGTCCAATTTGAGTGATACAACTCTGAAGAGGTCGCTATGGGGTGGTACATCAAATGATAAGTAAAGGCAGCAGAAGCATTTGCTTCGTTCAGTAACAGCCAGTGTGAATAACATCACGTCTAAGGTTTTCGGCTGTCAACTATTTTGCGTAAGCATAAAACATAAGCCTTAGAATGAAGCCAAACCGATTTTAAATACCAAAATACTTGGAAAATTTTTAACTGTATGTGGGTAGTGGAAAATTTAGGGAGAATTATGAAAAAATCAAGACGACTCATTGAAAGAGGATGGATAGTGATTTTTTACGATTTGTGGGTGAAATATGCATCCTATCGAGAAAAGTTTGATCTTGAAGTTTCGAATAATTGAAATAGGTATCTAAAAGTCATTCTTCAACAATATTTCGAAATTAATGTGAAAAACGCTAGGAACCGTTCTTTTTCGTATATAATTCATGTCCTGCAACTTTTCATACTTTTTTCAATTAACGAGATTTTATTTTTTGTTTTAAATGGGCAGAAATTTAAATTAAAAAATGCCTAATTTTCAATAGAAAAAGTTAATAAACAAATTTTCAATTTCTGAACTTTTCCAGTATTTATTTTTTTTGTTGAAGCCTCGACTTCAGGATGGGATGAAGAAATATTGTCCCTACGGGAAAATATCGTTGAAATGCTAAAAACCAAAAATACGACTTCCATAATCAGTATGAATTCAATATTCTTGAGAATTTCTAATTTTTCATTGCAAATAAGCGTTGAAGTTGATGAAAAAAATTAAATTTCATGTAATAATATATTATAATGTCAATGATATTCAATCATTCAGTAGTTGTTTAAAAATTACCGAAAGCATTGTTTGAACAATAATCTAATAAATAAAAACTCCAAAATACAAAGGCTATTTATTAAGATTTCATTTTCATTCTTTATACATCAACTGTTACTAATCTATACAGGGTGACCCAGGGTTAAACCGACAAACGTTCAGTATCGGTTTTTTAGGTGAAAATAAGATTTTTTCTTCATATAAGCATGTGGCAAAACTTGATTCGTTCTCAAGATACAGGGAGTCAAAGTTATTTTTTTTTATTTTTTTTTTAATTCCAGGTACATTAAAATAAGCCTCTCATCACCTCAAATAAACATGTTGAGATTTATCAGAATCAACCAAAAGATTTTTATATTTTGAGCATGTTTTTTTTGTTTTTTTATTTATTTTTCAATTTATATACCAATAATATGAATAAAAAAAATCTCATAATGGTATTGCTGGCTGTTCAATGATTCCTCACTCGAACCTTGCTCTCCTGCTTTCAGAGTTGTGATAACGTGTTGCGAATCGTGAAAGTTGTCAAACACTACCAAAAAATTCGTGAATTATTGATGAATTACAAATTTTCGGCAATTTTATAAATGTATTTACACCAGTAGACCTAACAATAACGTTCAAGGTAACAAGAATGATGAATTTATTGGACTGCGTAAATTTGCAGGGTACGCACTTTGAAAGACGGTCTAGTACAAAAAAAAAATCTGGAGCGGCAACACTGGTTCTCGAACTTTCGAGACGATACGGCGACTCATGCAGATGTCTTCAGTACGTTCTTGATCGTGGGTAGAAAATTCTTTAGCCAGTTCTAGTTCCTTCTTCTTGATGAGTCATCATTGTACAGTTTGCGAGCGGAAGTGAGATCACGCGTCATTTACTGACAAACCGAGGTCAATCAATTAGCGAACAGGGCTGACCTTAGAAATCGTTACACTAAAATAGCAAGGAATTGATGAATTTCCATCCAAATTCGTGAATGAACAGCCACACCCACAAATATAGATTCACCTCTTTTGTCGAAAGGTAGGTACTTCCATCGGTTTGTGACGAACGTCATCTTTGTATCATTTTAATTAAATGTAATTGAAACGAAAATCACTAATTGAGCCAGACTCCGCGTCCTGCGAAATCCGGCCCAATAATTAAATAGCAGACCGTGAAATAATTAAAGATAAACTCAATTAGGATGAGTCGTCGGCGACGAAAACCAATGATTTAATGTTTCTATTGAATAATGCCGCCTTAAAAATACCCAATCTGCTATGGAATGACCCCTCATTACAAAGGGTCATTAAATGAATCGCGACAACTCATCAAATGCACGTGCTTGTCGGCGAATCGACTTCAAAGAGATATAATGACTTTTGCGAAACGTATATAAGCCGAAATCCGAATTATTCAACAAGTTAAAATGTACTCTCCGTGCAATCAAGTTCTCCGATGTAGTAATGGTTTGGTCTACGAGTGGACATGTCGAGATCGAGAAAATAGATAAAGTGTAATTATTTGTGAAATACATAAGTCGTGGTAAAGTATGGATTTCGATAACAACTGTAGCTTATTATGACGATAGTGACGAAAAAGCCACGAACAAACAACCCGCCATTCTGCTACAGATATCCTTCCGCGAGAAAATATTTACTTTGCGACAACCATCATTCGAGAAATACGAAGATCTCCTAATTTCGAACACTTGTTTCCTGGTCTATTTAAATAAAGACAGATAAGGCAGAAGATGCATTTCGCATTCAGTAAGTGGATTATATTTATATCCTCCGAACATTCAACCTCGTTTAAGCGGTGTTATCTATGAATGGAGAATAATTTATTAACTAGAAAATATGCGCTGTTCTGATATCAGTCATTAAGTGGCGATTGTTTCGGATAATCGATATTTGATATTTTTACGCTTAATGAACAAGATGGTCTAGGTTAGTAGAATATGTGTGGTATTTACTGTTTATTTGCTGAAATGTTTGAAGGTTACATGCAGTTGATGGTTATGCACCATTCAACATTATTGATTTTAACCTGATTTGTGTAAACTTTAACGATCTGATGTAGGGTTCTGTCTAGAGTATATATATATATATATATATATATTTCGTGTATTGCTTTAATTAATGGAGTTTATTGTGGTATGATTTATTTGTGCATGCTTAGGTAAGGTATATTCCGGTGTATCGTTGACCTCACCGTGCGTGACCCAAATGTCCAGAAACGTCTAACCCCCTTTGAAATAATAGTTGCTTATACTTTGATTTGTTTTTGAACAGGTTTATGTCTCAAGTTGTTGATATGTGTTTGACCCTCTCTATAATATAATGACTTGATCGGATCCTACTAGATAATAAGTGTAATTTACCTTTGGATGTCTTTGTCGAACCGAGTATTTGCTTGTAACGTTTGTACGTTTAGAGAATAAGCGCCTCGTACAACGTTACCACAGGGTTCATGTTTGAGCCCCTTTTCATGCGCTAGGTTGTAAATCGAGCTGATTGTTTTACTATATATGTGTAGCATTTTGTTAAGGCTTATAATCTAATATATTGTATGATTTTTCAACTACTCCACGAGTGTTTCCTTTCACACGAAACCCTGACTAAACTTAGTCGAGCCCTATCAAACGGACCCACACTAGGGGCTGAGGCAGCCGCTCGACGAAGCCCCGCCTTTGGTGGTCGGTGTTGAGTCACCGATGCCAAGGAGTCCCAGTTCGTTACAGGTTGACCAATCCATTTTAATTCACAAGTTCGTTACAGAAATTTTTCGTTGACCGTAATTTTCAAAAAAAAAAAAAAGGTAGGTACCACTTGGGGATTAAACCCTCAACCTTGCTATCACCTCAGGACTAAAACCAGCACTTTACCAGCCGGCTGCGTGACTATGTAGCTATTAATGCTACTGACAACTTTACTCATAGGGTAATTCAGGGGGAGTTGGCCGCACGAGAGAGATGGCCACACAAAATATGTCATAGAACACGTACTAGTCGGCGCCATTTGTTGCTCAGTTCGCTTTGCGTTGTGCGTATTTGGAAGTGTACGTCCAAATTTCTGGCAAAAAACCATTCAAATGTAAGTACAATTCCAATTGATTATTTTTAGTGTCACTAAAATTTGGTGAAGGATTTATGTTTAACACTCTGGTGATTTCATTTTGTGAAAGAAAAATGTATTTCAGAGTTTATGGAACAGTTTACATACACGGCTTTGTTTTAACTTCAAACTTTCACACATACTGCATTTGCTTGTTTACATTTGAGGTGTGGCCATCTCTCCCTGAAGATCAGGAGAGATGGCCACACATAGTCAGAGTCTGATGGCCGTATGGCTATCATACACCAACATGCTTGTATTACTTGAGCTGTGATGTACTTATTTAAATTATTTATTCCATCTAGGTTTTTGTTTTAGATGCCCAATAAGTACAAGACAAAAGCATTTGCTTTTCGATGAAACTGGACCGAAGAATCATTAAAAGCAGCTATTGGAGCTATAAAAAATGACGGTATGTCGGTTTATGCGGCTGCTAAAACCTATCAAATACCAAGGAAAACTTCAGATACGCGATGTAAGGCAAACAACGACAAAAAGGGACCTATGGGACCATCCTCTATGGCTGGGGAGAAAATGAAAAAAGGCTGGCTACTCATATTAAGTCCATGCAAAAAAAAGTTTTTTTTTGACGATTGTTGACGTCAGAAGAATTGCCTACGAGTTTGCGGAGCAAACACAGATTTAATAAAGAAACTTAAATAGCGGGTTACGACTGGTTGAAAATGTTCTTGAGCAGAAACACAGATATTACACTAAAAAAGTCAGAGGGTGTATCCCTCGCTAGAACGAGTGCTATGAATAAGTCTGTTCAACGCATATTTTCGATTACTTGAAGAAGTCTTAGTGCAAGACAATGAGATGCTAGCACCCAACTGTATCTTCAATATGGACGAGACAGGACTGCTACTAAACAATCGCCCTGTAAACATCCTTGCTAAAAAAAGGATCTGAAGCTGTATCCACGGTAACATCAACTGAAAAATCTGCTGTAATACAGAAGGGACATTTTTACCACCTGCTTGTATTAGGAAGGCCATGAAGGGTAAAAATAAAAAGAAGAAAGACGAGAAAAAATGCTAATGTAATTATAAAAGGAAATAAACAGATTGAGTCTGATCAGTTGGAAAATAAAAGCACCATAAAACATACAAAAAAAAAGAAAAGCAGTTTGTAGGATATCTGAGAGTAGTGAGGATGAAGAAGAAACAGTGCAATTAATCTGATGGAGATGTGACCATGGAATAGGATAACTGAGTTGGATGTTGAGAGAATTATTATGTTACCCGTCTTATTGAAGATTGGCTTCAGTGCATTGTGTGTCAACTTTTGGTGTACGAAAATTGTACCGAATTTGACATTGTGTTCTAGGTGTGGTCAGAATAAGAAAAAAATTGTGAGAAACAAAAACATAAAACCAAAGAGGAAACCAAGCGTGGAATTTAGTTTTGGCCATCTCCCCCCTACTCATATGGCCATCACACCCAGGCATTCCGGGAGAGATGGCCAATGGCGATTTAGAAATAATTATAATTTAAAATTTGATCTTCGTAAAATTTGCCTTATGTTAGTCAATTACCTTGAAGATAAATGTTCCAAGTATGATTATGCATAAAAATAAGTATAGAAATAAGTATCCTTTCATTTTGACAGATTCTTGAAAAAACTATGGCCAACTACCCCCGACTTACCCTATATTTGATGATTTCTGAATTTTTTTTTACAGAACTTCGTCACTATCAAAATAAACGTAAAATTTTAAGAAATTACAACAATGAAATAAATAGTGACAGATAGTATCAACACAGCTACTTGATTTCAAAATAAATGTTTTAGCGGGTAATTATAAATACGTTTGGTTGCATACGCCACAGGTCACTATATAAATATAATATGTATTGGAGCAATGTACGTTGGGTTGCATATAAGTAAATAGTTGATTAATAGAAAATCATTCATTAACAGGGGCGATTGCGTTAAAATACATCGTAAATTTGCACATTGAAATGGGATTTCTATATTCGTCCTGTTGGTGGAAAGTAGCCCCAAAGTGAGAAGTGTTTCAAATTTGATTTTTGAGATTGTTCACTCGACAAGACTAGTATGTCACCACAAAAGAACTTATGATTTCTTGTGTGATCTCTGAATCTACAATATTAATCGACAGTTCGAATGTTCGAGCAGAAATCACGGCACCGGAGGTAGCACCTTACGGAACAGCAGCGGGAATCGAATACTAAAACAGCAATTTCTAAAATGATCGAAAGATGACAATATTTTTCGATAAGTCGTGAAAAACTATAATTTTAGAATAAATTGATATTTGTAGGAATGTGGTATTGCAAAAAAGTAATGTATCCATGAGGAATCAGAATATTTCAATATGATTTAATTCGATTTCAAATATCATTGTGGTCTCTGTGAGTATAAAATGAAAAGTTACAAATGTGAATATTTCAATTGCTTGATGATATGTCAGCGGATGATGATGTTGATGCTGGGCAACATCCACCACTAATAATTGTACTTTTAGTCGTCTCTTACCACATGCAGGATATACGAAGATGCTATTTTTTGAAGGATAAATATGACAAAATATAGAAATGTTAATCAATTACTGCTGGAATCAAGTATAATTGCTACAGTTTATTTTTCAGTAGAACAGAAATAATTTGATAAAACATTCAAAGTAAGAACTGACTCCTGGTTAGGACGGAGAAAGACAATGTCAAAACATTTGAGATGATGAAACTGACTAATGAAGCTTGAAATTTATAGTGTCGGCCATAATGTTCGCAGCATATCAGAAGAAAATTATTAGAGTTACAAAAAATTCTTCACAGATGATCGTTTCTACAAACTGGAAAATATCAAAATCGTATGTGTCGTATGTCAAATGATTAGTAATATGGTGGTCATTTAGAAAAATTCAATAAGAATAGGCAAAAGTAGGGTTATTTATCACATTATTATAAAAGTAGAGAGATATTGCAATAACGCCAGCCAGTATTAAAAGCAACTTTATTTTGATAGGGACTAGCACTATTCTGTGTTTAAAAACAGAGATATTGCGGTTTTGTCTGTCCGTCCCTAATTTACACAAGCGTTCGTTATTCATATCCTATAAATGAAATCTAGTTTCTCAGATCTTTCGTTCTACATTATTTATTTCATACTACGATATAATTATTGTGATGATAAAATGGCCAAAGGGGGCTCCGATATTGATTTGTGTTGAAAAAATCATATAATAATTAGGTATTAGTTACGTCATGACCATGTTCTCACCAGAAGTGAAAATAAGGGAACCTTAAATCTTGTCCTTATCCGTCCTCTAATAGAGACAGGCAGTATTTTAATAAAGTTGTCCTTATTCCAGATTCATATTGCGCGTGCGTATATGTCAAAATAAGGACAACTTTATTAGTGCCTGACGTTAAAATTAACTGCAATATCTCTCTAGTATTTCATTTGTTCTATCTTTAAAGAAATCTAAACTGTCAGATATTTACCCTAATTTTCACGATGTAGAATTGTGTGGAGAGGCAGGTATTTTTCGGTTTACGAAATATTTGTTTTCATTGAGTTGAACTCTCCATCATACACACTTATTGAACTTTGTTCGTTTTGATTCAAATCTAAACACAATCAATTTATTCGGTACAACTTAGTTAACAACAATTTGACGGTGTGAAATTTTCTTAACGAATACCTCACGAGCGTAAATTATTCCTGAAAATAATCCTCTCATAGTATTAATAAGTGAAAATTCACAAAACCTGTCGATTAATTTATATCAAAATGTTGAATTCATCACTCGTCCCAATCGCCCCTACCTTGGAAGTGATGTGTTTTTACCCTGGAATTTTCCTTTCATAGTGTCTAGAATTGAAGGTGTAGCAGAAACCATTTTCTGTGAACACGGGAAAGAATCCATCGCAGCAATTATAGAGGTAGGATTTCCAGAAGCACTTGTCGAATACCTCATTGCACTTGTAGGTCAACTGGAAATTGAAACCTTGCCACATACACTCAATATAAAAGGAATAAATACATAAACAAGTGACAGAAATAAATATTGATGAACTATACATATCCTCATTCTCCAAGTCGGATGAATGGTAACTGAGATCAATGTTGTAATGGGCCGTGATGGTCATGATGGTAGAGCGCTTGTCTCTTAACCTGAGGGTCATGGGTTCGATTCCCAGCATGGTCATCGGTCTCGTGCATGGCATCACACGTTAAAAGGTAAGTGCTGCGTCTTTCCTAGCTCGTACAAGTCTTTCGAAGACTTTTGAGGGTTGTACTCTTAAGGGTGTGCAACTGGTTGACGGAAATAACAATTTTAACAATTTTTAACAGTTTTAACAACAGGTTAAATTTCAATAAACAATATCTCACCTGTTCTTGTCGAAATTCAATTCATTAATTGCTCAAATTACTTACAATAATATCTAAAGTAAAGTCCATTTTCAAAATTATTGCAAACGTTTACAATTCACATAGATCCTCAAAAGGCTCTAGCGAAGTGTCAAAAATTTTGCTTTCGAGATCTACCCATTAAAAATAATCCAACGGGTTGAAGTCTAATGATCTAACTGGCCACTCAATTGGTCCAATCTAATGATTGGTATATCGTTCATCTAGAAAGTTTCTAACCACCACTGCATAATGAGGCAAATATATGTTTCTGGCTAATACCACGACGAACATTTGACAGCTATTTCTGGTCGGTGGATCAGCGGTCTAATGCACAGGCCGTTCAAACCTCCAGCATAGCGATAGTCGGTTCAAATCCGATGTGGGTACGAGAATTTTTCTCTACTACTTTATATCGGATCGATAGGCGGCCGCATGCCTTGTTGAAAGGCAAGTGTTATGTGAGTTGTCTAGATGCCAATCTCGTCTAGTGCTAGCTTGGAGTGCACACCGACCACCCGAGGTAGTACTGTAGGTTTTCCGGGTTTTCCTACAGCTGAAAAGTAAAACATTAGTAAGTCACCCCGGAGCGCCACGGCAAATAATAATAATAATAGCCGTCCTCTACCCGCACAGGCTATGTCTTTGGGTACACTCAACGAGTGTTTATGAGGTATTATTATTATTATTATTATTATTTTCCAAACATAATTTTTCATTTCCCAGTAAATCCGGGTGGAGAATTTTCGTTGGGCCAACCTGTATATTTTTATATGTATTTTAGTACTACCATATCACATATTATGAGTTGATGTGTTTTATATTCTTCTGACTGCTTTGTTACAGAAATTTATAATTTTTACAAAATGAAGCTATCTTTGACTTTTGACTAATCTTCACACGTTGATTCTGATTTCCAAGTCATTTGAAACCAGGATGCATATGTACTAGTTGGTTCAACTCATTTCCGTTTATTTAGGTTAACAAAATAGTTTTCATTACCTACCAAGTATAATGAATTTTTCAAATCAATAAGAGTCAAACTACCTGGAGAAGCATTTGAACAGGTTTAAACATATTCGATTATAACTAATATCACAACTTATATCAAGTTTTGTTTGTTTTGTATTCTGTGAATTTATAAATACCTACTAAATAATTCAGATTATATCAAGTTATATCTTGTTAGGAATACATTTTCTTCCAGACAAAATTCGTGAACTTACATTGAGAACTAACTTTTTCAGGTTAGTTTTCGAGCCGACATACTTCTGCGATGAATATTTTTTGGTGAAGTCTGTCAATGTATCCAGTGATAATCTAGATAAATCCATAAAAAAATCTAGTTCGGAGTCACTTCCATTCCTGAAAAATATTAAAAAATTCCACAAAGATCATAAATTCAGGACCTTTCCTACAAAAATCAATTTTTTGCAGATTTCCAAATCCAAACGAGCCAGGAGAAATATTACCAGGTTTCGTACAAAGAAAATCTACTATATATTTTCAAATCTCGAAAAATATTAAAAGAAAAATTACATGCGGTACTCAGGATATTGTGATGAATTTGGCTTTATTATTTCTATTATCTGAATTGTTCTTTGATAAAACACAATGTGTCAATCAGTATACTGAATATTGAAACACCCTGTATACTGATTCATATGTGGTGTGTAATCAAAGAACCATTCTCCGAACGGTCGGCGATTCTGTACCTAATCAGTAGTTTCCGATATAATTATTAATTTTTTTTATTGGTGCCCCATTTTAGCCATTTCAATAACGCCTATGCGAGTTAAAATCGAACTTTCTAAAACGCGCATTTTTAAAGTTACCATGGCAACATCAACAACTCGAGAAACAAGAAGTCTAAATGACAACTTTTGATGAATGATCTGACAGCAGTACCTTCTAGCGTCTAATAAAATATTACTAAGCAAAACAATCTTCATTAAAACATTATACAACAAATCAAATTTTATAAATGAAAATGGAAAGTACAGTTACTATTGTTTGATATATTAATATTTCGATTTTTCAAATCGGAGGTAATGGCATTTAAATTGATACTGTTAACATTCTGAGAACTCAATGAGGTTGAACTTCCATTAATGGCACTCCCTATAACGAGTGAAACATTCTTCTTATTGCTAATACTCTCTTCAACGTAACCACTCACCACAGCTGCCGATTTCCATCCTACTTGTCGTTGGATTTGATCTATTGTCATGCCACTATTTGCCATAATGGTAGCGGACGTGCGTCGAAAAGCATGTTCCGTGTATTTCTCAGGATCATCCAATTTAAGATAACGGGCAATTTGCAAGGGACATGATCCAAATGAATTAATACCAACCACTTGATTGGTACACTTCCCCTTATCATATCGTAGGAAAACTCGGTCTGTACTCACATTTTGTGGACGCAATGATAAATACTGCTTTACTAAACGCACATAACTAATTGCTTCAACATTTTACATTATAAGTTCTTATTTCCATGTTTTGTAGTAATAATACCAGTATTTATGATTTCAAATTGTACCAATAAAAAAAATGCGTAAGGTATGCGTGGTAACTGGTCTTTCAAACACTTGCCCTATTTCGAACACTCCGGCAGAGCCGTCGTGTTTGAAAAATCGCGCGTGTTTGAAAGACCTATTTATCCACTTATACTCATCAGTGAAGTTTCTATTGTCACTTGTGTTGCATATCAAGATTGGCTGCGATATTCTTCAATTTTATGTTGATATAGTTACAAAATATATTGAAAAAGTCTGTTCTGTCAACTTGAATCAAACCATCCACATGATAAAATATGTAGCTACTATTCTTTTTACTGATAAAACAACAGACTATGGGCCGAAAAACCCTAATTATATTGTAATCGCATCGTTCCGAAGTTTCAGTGAAGAGAAGTTTACGCAATACCTCAGAAGTTGATATACAAGAATATAGCTGTAATATGGACGAATAAAATTGTAAATATAAGCTATTTCTGAATGTTTGTAGGATAAGTATTTATCTTAAACAAATTCGAGAAGAAAGGAAAATCTGATGTCTAGTCTACAAATGCATTTCCATTGGTTATGCTACTGAATCGAAGACTTACCGACACTGAGATCTAAAAACAAAGAAGAGCATACGAAGTCGGGATGTGAAATTCTTGGGAATACAAAGTAATTTCAACCATGATCAAACAGCACTGACATATTTATTGATATAAATTTGTCAAATTCATTCAAGTACAGAATTCAAATGAAAATATCGTTCACGAAGAAACATCTGACAAAGAAGAACCACAAATTCATGATGCTGTTGCAAGAAGTTGAGGAAATTCCAACCAAATAGATCTAAAATAAGGTCCTGGTCGTCCATCATAAGTCAAAACTGAAGGCAGAGTCGGCAGATCTAGAAAACAATACCAATATGTATCGATTAAAACTGCACTAAACTAGGAAAACTTAACTTTTGAAAAATATTTTGCTAGTATGTTACAAAGCTTAGATCCAATAACAGTAAATCAGGCACTTTCAGCAATGAAAAAGACCACGGAGCCCTCATAAGAAATAAAACGTGGATTTTAGTCGATCGCCCAAAGCATAGAAGTTATTGGCTCAAAATGAGTATTGTCAACAAAGTATAAATCAGATGATTCTATTGAGAGTTATGAAGAGATTGGAAGTTAAGTAAGCAATTTATCAAGTAACTTTGATATGAGTGCATGCAATCCTTGTTCTACGTCGATGAATATATCCAATAAACTATCCAAGGACGTGTCCAAAGACCGAAAAATTATACCCTATCGAAGTCTTGTCGGAAAGCTGATATACCATGCAATTTCAACGAGACCACATACGCTGCAAGTTTTTTAATTCAGTTCAATCAAAACTATGGACTAGAACACTTGATAGCAACGAAGCATGTCTTAGGATATTCGAATAAAACTGAAGACATTGGAATAGTTTTCAACAAGAGTAATGACTCATTAGTTGGATTTGCCAATGCAAATTGGGGAGCAAATCTGGATGACAGAAGATCCTATACAGGATATGTTTTTATTTTGTCGAATACAGCAATAAGTTGTTTATCTCGTAAACAGAAAACAGCGGACCTATTAAGTACGGAAGCAGAATACAAGGCTCTGACAGTAGCAAATTAAGAAAGAACCAGTTTTCTTGAGAAGTTTATTGAATGAAATCATTGGTCACCAATGAAACGATGAACAAGGTGCTGGAACCATGGTTGAGAACCCAGTTCATCATGGAAGAACCAAATATGTTGATACAAGACACCGCTTCATCAGATGAATAGTTGCAAAACAAGAAGTACAAATTGAATATCTCTCAACGGAAATGCCCACTGACATTTTGACGAAACTTCTATCAAACTTAAAATATCAGAATTTCTGTTCAATACTTGGACTAAAATTAAAGCATGATAATGATCGAAGTCAACTTAGAGGGGGCGTGTTGGATATCAAGATTGGATGCTTTTATTTTATGTCAATATAGTTATAAAATATGTCAAAAAATGCTGTTCTGTCAACTTGAATTTAACCATTCACATTATAAATTACTTTTCTTTTTACTGATAAAACACACTTGTTGTCAACTAGGAATTAAAATATTACATGAATACGGATAATGATTCTTGGCTTTTAATCTCAAAGGCATCCAACAAATCTTTGAAAGGACTAGGCACACATATAAGGGGGTTCGATAGAATTTGCTGAAATTCCAGTATGTTACACCGAATGTATAATATATTAATAATTGCATACTACGCGACCGCGATAACAATTGCATTAGTAGATATACAGAGTGTAATAGAAAATATAAGGGGGTTCCTAGGTATCGGTAGAATTTGCTGAAATTTCAGTATGTTTCACCGAAGGTATATTAGATTAATAATTGCATGCTACGCGACTCCGATAACGATAATTGTATTAGTTGATATACAGAGTGTAATAGGAATTTGAAGGGGGGTTTCTGGATATCGGAAGAATCTGCTGAAATCTCAGTATGTTATACTTTGAATGAGACTAATAAATGCATTCTACACGAACACGATAGCAATTAGTTAATATACAGAGTGTGGTAGAAAATATAAGGAGATTTCTAGGTGTCGATAGAATTTTCTGGTTTCAGTATGTTACACCTGACATGTATAAGACTCAAAATTACATTCTACGCAATCATGACGGTAACTGCATTCGTTGATATACAGGGTTTAATGAACCCTTTAGTCAAACTTTGGAAATCTGTCTCGTCAAAATATTCCTTATCGTCATATTTTATATTGGCTACATTTTGTATAAGTTCTCGGAGAGTTCTAAACCATGAAACAATTTCAGTTCTACTCATAATCACCACTCTGGTGTCTCGAGGAATAGAAGTTTGTGTCTGTAAAAATCCATCCGAGCATTCAATTCTAATCTTATTCTACAGTTACGGGCAAATATGAAACATTTCCCAAATCTTTGTACTAGTACCTCCATAGGAATTGCAGCTATATTTCCTTCTGTTTCCATTACTTTCATTAATCTGTTGTTATAGGCCAAACATATTCTGGAATCTGGAATAAATACTGCTTCATACAATCCAAATCGTAGGCTGTGTAATAAGGCTAGCTCAGTTCTTCAGGTTTATATTCGCTTCCAGATTAATAGCATATATTTTATGAAAAACACGACCCCTTACCGTGCTCTTGCGGGTCTGTATATATCGGTACCACCCTCCGCAGCGTAAAAAGCAGGATCTCTGAACACCACAGGCAATGTAGGCTAACCCAGACAGAGAAGTCTGCCGTGGCATTGCACGCCCATGGAGAAGGTACACATAACATCCTGTTTAAAAATACTGAAGTGATCTCAACAACAAAACATTATCATGCCCGCCTCAATAGAGAAGCCATAGAAATACATAAATACAGAAATAATTTCAACAGAAAAGAGGAATCATTAAAGCTGAACAAAGCCTGGTACCCAGCCCTGAAAAACACGAAGATAAAACATCACATAACATAATCGAACAGGTAGGAGGGGGCAATCACAACTCATTAATTAGACAGGTAGACAATTGCAACATACTACCCGGCCAGGTAACCCAGTCACCCCAAGTGAAACAAATTAATCAAAATAGCCAGGCTGCGACTATAAATTGCGAAGAATTTCAAACCGTTGTATCAGTTTTACGTTGCTCTTCGAGAAGACTAAAGCTATGCTGAAGATGCTCACCGTAGTTGTGAGCGAAACGTCCAGTGGAACCGCCTCCACGGAGGTGAACCGACCACGGCCTCAAAGCCCGGAAACCATACCTCAGGATACGACCCCTTGTATTACATATGTAACAGTTCACCATTATTCTATTCAAACGGCACTTTCTCAAAATACTGTATGCACTTTCTTACTCTCACAAGCTTGATTAGCAATGACAGTTATCAAATGCAAATAAAGTTGAAATATTGTGTTTCCCCATGGCAATCCTCGATAAGATGAATAACAATACGAGGTGATTTTTATTGAAACAGCAGAAAATGATTGGACATAGCATATTTAATGAACGATCAATATAGGAATAATACAAATCAGCCCCCAGACCGAAGGTATCCAGTGCAGATGTTTCATTATATTTGTGGAGTAAGATTTCAAACCGGATTTTGTTAATAGAAATGAAATTGAATATATTTCACCAAATGGGAATCAACGTTCTTCAAGTGAATATAAACTGGGATAAGAGTACTTTACTTTTTCACATTGTTGCATAGGTTGTGTACCAAATGATTTCATTCTCTAGTTATTATCGTTGATATCACCAAAGTTGCCTTAATATTATAATATAAAAGTAATTAAACCCTGTATATCGACGAATGCAGTTGCCATCTTGTTCGAGCAGTAGGTAAAAGTGAATCTATACGTCAGGTGTGTTATATCCGATTCCTGAATGAGCCCTTTGTCCCGGAATTGCGTCATACACTATAAACATTGCATCAGCTACTACGCAAAAGATAGAGGATATTCCTCAACACATTTGAAGGTCTTCGTGGAATAACAGAAACTACGCAGTATCCAGTCAGTATTCCTGAACCTATAAAGTCGAGGAGACCGGGTTCAAGTCTTTCCAGTCTTCAAACCAAGTAGTTTAAAAGATTTGAATCAATACGAGTTTTAAACCATTATAATTTCGCATGTAAAGTTCAATATTTCCATATTGTAATAAATGTGAATAAAGACTGTTTTTAAAAACTCAAACCAAATAAGACTGATTTAACAGGTGTAACATACTGAAATCAGTAAATTCTAGCGATACGTTGAAATCTATTTATATTTTCTATTACACTCTGAATATCAACTAATTGCTATCGTGTTTGCGTGGAATGCATTTATTACTCTTATTTATCTCAAGTATAACATACTAAGATTTCAGCAGATTCTTTCGATACCCAGAAACCCTCTTCAATTTCTATTACACTCTGTATATCAACTAATGCAATTGTTATCGGGGTCGCGTAGCATGCAATTATTAATCGAATATACCTTCGGTGTAACTAAAATTTCAGCAAATACTACCGATACCTACAAACCCCTTTATATTTTCTATTACACTCTGTATATCTACTAATGCAATTGTTATCGTGGTCGCCAAGCATGCAATTATTAATCTAATATACATTTAGTGAAATTTCAGCAAATTCTATCGATATCTAGAATCCCCCTTATATGTGTGCCTAGTCCTGGAGTGGGATTCTGTGTACCGTAGATTTCTACTTTTTATCAAATAAGTGAGAATACATTATGGTTGAATTCATGAGAGAAAGGCAAAGATACAACTTTTGACAATATAATCAAATGGTACACTAAATTCTACCACTGGAACGCGTCAGACCGTTATAGCGACTTTCAGAACAATTTTTCATTGTATAGTTTAGAATTTTATGGGAGATTAGAATAGTTTAGCGTTCTAAGCATACTTATATAAAATTCTACAGTTCAAAAAATGGTATACTACTAATGACGTATCATCCTGTAGATAATTCGACCACTTTCTTTGAATAAGGATTAATTTCACTTGTAATTAATGATATTGTTCTGTAAAATATCTCCATACCTCTGAAAACGTTCTTGTAAATAGTTATCAATTATTTGTTTGTTAGTTGGCGTCAATTGGCAAACAGTGATTCCAGGAAAAGACACTTCCCAGTTGTGGAAATCCGTATCTAGACCAGTGATCGTTGGATTGGTCTGAAACTTCTCCCAGAGATTGAAAATAATCACAGTAGTTGCTATAGTTCCCATAGTAACACAAGTAAACCACATGAATCTGAAATTATATAAAGTTACGAAAATATATCAATAGTAGCAGCGAAACCCGGCGTTGCTCGGGTTAAGATACATCGCTTTAGAATTTTCTAGGTCATTCAAGAAATATTTAGAACTTTCTTGAATATTTTAAATCGTTTATAATGAATTGCACTCATTTTAGAAATTTCTAGAATTTTCTCGAACATTTGAAATCCCGTATAATAAATTGCACTCATTTTAGAATTTTCTATATTTTTCTCGAATATTCTTAATCGATCATAATCAATTGCACTCATTTTGGAACTTTCCAGATCATTCGGAAAATTTCTAAAACGTTCTCGAACATTCTAACTCGATAATTAAAGTTTTCAACATTTTGGAACATTCTAGATGAAGCCAGAAATTTGTAGAACTAAACATTCTATATCGATTATAATAGTTTGCACTCATTCTAGAATTTTCTAGATCGTCCCAGATATTTTTAGAACTTTCTAAAACATTCCATATCAATGTTATACACATTTTGGAACTTTCTAGATTATTCTAGAAATTTTGAGATCTTTTCAGAAGTCCTCATGCCTTAGAGAAGGACAGAAATATATGTTTTAACATTTATGCCACCCACAACCGCCCACCCCGACCAAACTCCCTCACTACCCCCTGGAGATCACGGGGAAATTTACCACCCCAACGGTAAGTTGATTGGGGTTGGTGGTGATTGGGAAAACTGTGTATTTACGTACTAACAAAGCATTATATATATATATATATATATATATATATTCAGATTTACATTAAAAAAGAAAATGTAAGAAGCATTGACAAAGGTCGAATTGATGCAATTCTTGGAAAACGTATCGAAATCGAACGTGTCGTTGGAAAACAAATTAGATAAATTACTTGAGAACATTGATAAAGTTGTCGATTGTAGAGCAAGATCTTGAGAAAGAAGTTGGTCAAGGCCAAAATGTAGGTCCAATTCGAGAGGAAATTCATCATCACGAAATCTCTTTCCGTTTTCACCATAAGAAATTTGGTAAAAAGGCTCGGACGTGTATTCCTCCATGCAATTTTGAGTTTTTGGAAACCGACAAGGCCAATTGTTAATGACGACGAACGTTTATGGCCTACAAGGCAAATGTCGCCTATTTATCCATGATCCAAGTACCAAGATTGATTTTTTGATAGATACTGGCGCTGACATCTCAATCATTCCCAGAACAACAAATTCTTCAGCACCATCCAATAAACCATTTTATGCAGCTAATGGGACCAAAATAAATGCTTATGGAGAAAAAACTCCCAACCTTACTTTGGGGCTCAATACAAATTTTATTTGGAGATTTGTGGTAGCTGACGCAGACAGAGCAATTGGAGCATATTCCAATAAGGAATTCAATATATTGGTTGATCTTTGCACTAAAAGAGTTGTTGGTGAAAAATCAAAGTTTTCAACAAATTGTAATGTATTTGAAAGTAACAAATGTTATAGCATAAAAACAATAAATATTATTTCATCATATCACTCACTTTTATCGAAATTTCCAAATCTAACCAGAACCTCTCTGACTACAGAAAAAGTCCCGAAATTTAATATTGCTCATCAAATTATAACAAAAGGACAACCAGTCAGTTGCAGGGTAAGAGATTGAATCCAGAGAAACTTGCTGCAGCCAGAAAATAATTCCAATTATTGATGAAACAAGGGATCATTTGGCCGTCTAAAAGACCATGGGCATCTCCACTGCACATAGTCAAGAAATCGAACGGAGAATGGAGAGCTTGTGGGGATTATCGTTTGCTCAATTCCAAAACTCTTCCCGACCGATACCCTCTCCCAAACATACGAGACTTCAACTTTCAAATGGATGGTAAAAATATTTTTTCAAAAATCGATTTGGTGAATGTATTCTATCAGATCCCGATGGCTGCAGCAGATATGGAAAAGACAGCGATTATAACACCATTTGGACTGTTCGAATACCTGAAAATGCCTTTTGGCCTACGAAATGCGGCACAGAGGTGTCAGAGGTATGTTAATCAAATTACAAAAGATTTGGACTTTTGCTTTCCATACATGGATGATTTTTTGATAGCGTCTGAGAATGAAAAATAACATAAAAGCCATCTGAGACAATTATTTGAAAATTTAGAAAAACACGGAATTGTTATCAATGTTGAGAAATGTGAATTTGGAAAACGCTCAATAGAATTCCTTGGATATCTCGTTACGAAGCAAGGGATCAGACCAACCAACAGAAAAATACAAGCTATTTTAGATTATAGCAAACCTAAAGATTTTAATGGGTTGCAAAGATTTCTTGGAATGGGTCATTTTTATAGGGCATCCATCCCCAAAGCAGCAGCGATTCAGGCTCCGATGAATGAATTTCTCAAAGGTGACTCGAAACGCAATCGCAGACTAGAGTGGACTACTATACAAGAGAAAGCTTTCGTTGATCTAAAAAATGCTATAGCAAATGCTGCTCTTCTAGTTCATCCGTCTTCATTTTCCTCCTTTTCCTTGATGGTTGATGCGTCTGATATCTTTGGGTGCAGCAATTCAACAGTTACAAGAATATGTTTGGAAACCAATTGGTTTCTTCTCAAAGAAATTGACTAATGCTCAGACTTATGACAGGGAACTTCTAGCCATATATGAGGCGATTAAATACTTTTGATATATGCTCGAAGGTCGTAATTTCATCATTTATACTTATCACAGGCCTCGTGTTTATGCATTTAATAAAAATTCAGAAACGATGACTCCCAGACAAACGAGATATCTAGATTTTATTAGTCAGTTTTCAACAGATATCAAACTCATTCGTGGAACAGAAAATGTTGTGGTAGATGCACTCTCTAGAGTTTCGGAAATCAGCTTAAAGAATACTATGGATTATTCAAATTGGGAAGAAGAACAGAACAAAGATCAAGATCTTCAACAACTACTAGGTTAGGTTAGGTTTGAACGTGAGTGGGCCCATATCAGGCCCTCCACTGCGGCCAATGGCCTATTGTGGCTCACCCTATGGTTATATTTCTACCAGTATATCCAATCTCTTAACGAAATTGAGGAGTACGTTGGGAGAACAATTTACCAGGTTCTCTGGCCTTACTGTTGTATTGCCAAATGTTGAAAATCTGGTTCTGGCCGCTGCGGGGCATGACATAAAATGTGCTTAGCCGTTTCATCCTCCTCCATGCATAGGCGGCACTCTGCATCTTGTGCAAGTCCGATTTTATGCATGTGGTGTTTGAGTTTGCAGTGGCCATTGAGCAAACAACTACTAAGAGGAGGAACTGCACTAGTTTAAAAAAAATATAGCTCCAGACACCAACATTAAAGTTTTTTGTGACGTTTCTACAAAGAATACAAGACCTTTTTTCCCAGAAAAAAAAGAGAAAAGACATATTCCATAAATTACATGGTTTGGCTCATCTAGGCATCAAAGCAACAGTAAAGCTTATTAAGAGTAAATATGTTTGGTCGAACATGGAGAGGGATATCAAGAATTGAACTCGTTACTGCGTGCCTTGTCAGAAATCCAAAATCAGCAGACACGTTGTTGCTCCTGTAGGAGATTTTAAAGTTCCGGTTGTAAGATTTGAACATGTCAATATTGATACTGTTGGGCCTCTGCCTCCTTCGGATGGATTCCTTTATTGTCTCACATGCATTGACAGATATTCGAGATAGGTGGAGGCATTTCCAATGAGAGATATGACTGCTGAAACTGTAGCCAGGGAATTTTATAATGGATGGAATACACGATTTGGAGTTTCTATGAGAGTTACCACCGATCAGGGACGACAATTTGAATGTGCATTATTCAAAGAGTTCTCGAAATTAATGGGCTTCGAACATATCCGAACAACACCATATCATCCAAGTTCTAATGGAATGATAGAAAGATTTCACAGAACCATGAAATCATCACTCAAATGCCATTCCCATGAGAAGTGGACAGAGAAACTACCCACCATTCTATTCGGTATACGTATTGCAACAAAGGAAGATTTACAGGTTTCAAGTAGTGAACTTATTTATGGAACTACTTTGAGAGTATCAGGAGAATTAATTTTGGAAAATTCAACATATAACCCTAATCATGCAGAGTTCCTGTCTAGTTTGAGAAAAATGATGGGATACATAAAGTCAGGGCAAACTTCCAACCATAGTTGTAGAAAAAAATTCATTCATAAAGAATTACCAGACTCAAAATTTGTATTTGTAAGGGATGATGCTATCAAAAAACCACTTCAGCAGCCATATTCTGGGCCTTATAGGGTTCAGAAAAGGAATGCACATTTCCACACACTTTTGGTGAGAGAAAAAAAAAAAAATTTCTATTGAACTATTGAAACCAGCTTTATTGAAAGCTGTAGGAGAAGACAAAATAACGACTGATATCAAAAAGAAAGTTAAAATAAAGTGTGAAGATAAATTGAAAAGTAGCCGGAAAGAATACAAAACCCGTTATGGTCGGCGAGTCAAATTCATGTCAAATTTAATGTTACAATAGAAGGGGGAGTACTACTGTGGTGAATCACCTTCTATAAATCAGATCCCAGAACGTGTTTCAGTTATTAATAGATAAAAGGTTGTTGTTGTCACATAGTGATTTGTCAGATTAGATTTGATTAGTTGTGGTCAATATAATACACTTTGAAATATCAGTTCATTATTAAAGTAGTATAACTACAAACTAGAAGTGGATGCTATATTCACCAACTTCAGCAAGACCTTTGACAAAATAGTTAACAGTATCTTAATCAGAAGGCTTGCTAATGGGCTTCGAACATATCCGAACAACACCATATCATCCAAGTTCTAATGGAATGATAGAAAGATTTCACAGAACCATGAAATCATCACTGAAATGCCATTCCCATGAAAAGTGGACAGAGAAACTACCCACCATTCTATTCGGTATACGTATTGCAACAAAGGAAGATTTACAGGTTTCAAGTAGTGAACTTATTTATGGAACTACTTTGAGAGTACCAGGAGAATTAATTTTGGAAAATTCAACATATAACCCTAATCATGCAGAGTTCCTGTCTAGTTTGAGAAAAATGATGGGATACATAAAGTCAGGGCAAACTTCCAACCATAGTTGTAGAAAAAAATTCATTCATAAAGAATTACCAGACTCAAAATTTGTAATTGTAAGGGATGATGCTATCAAAAAACCACTTCAGCAGCCATATTCTGGGCCTTATAGGGTTCAGAAAAGGAATGCACATTTCCACACACTTTTGGTGAGAGAAAAAAAGAAAAATATTTCTATTGAACTATTGAAACCAGCTTTATTGAAAGCTGTAGGAGAAGACAAAATAACGACTGATATCAAAAAGAAAGTTAAAATAAAGTGTGAAGATAAATTGAAAAGTAGCCGGAAAGAATACAAAACCCGTTATGGTCGGCGAGTCAAATTCATGTCAAATTTAATGTTACAATAGAAGGGGGAGTACTACTGTGGTGAATCACCTTCTATAAATCAGATCCCAGAACGTGTTTCAGTTATTATTAGATAAAAGGTTGTTGTTGTCACATAGTGATTTGTCAGATTAGATTTGATTAGTTGTGGTCAATATAATACACTTTGAAATATCAGTTCATTATTAAAGTAGTATAACTACAAACTAGAAGTGGATGCTATATTCACCAACTTCAGCATGACCTTTGACAAAATAGTTAACAGTATCTTAATCAGAAGGCTTGCTAATGGGCTTCAAACATATCCGAACAACACCATATCATCCAAGTTCTAATGGAAAGATAGAAAGATTTCACAGAACCATGAAATCATCACTGAAATGCCATTCCCATGAAAAGTGGACAGAGAAACTACCCACCATTCTATTCGGTATACGTATTGCAACAAAGGAAGATTTACAGGTTTCAAGTAGTGAACTTATTTATGGAACTACTTTGAGAGTACCAGGAGAATTAATTTTGGAAAATTCAACACATAACCCTAATCATGCAGAGTTCCTTTCTAGTTTAAGAAAAATGATGAGAGACATAAAGTCAGGGCAAACTCCCAACCATAGCTGTAGAAAAACATTCATTCATGTATTACGTCTGTTAGCTTTGAACATTGCAAATACATGGCGTATGCAGATGATTTTAAAATATCCTTGATTGCGACAAACTGCCCAGAATGATGTAAATAGGTTTAAGATTTGCTGTGAGTATAATAAGTCATCTCTGAATTCTGACGAATGTCATTGCATTATATTCACTCGACGAGAACGTACTTGAGGGTGATGTGATGTTCGTGATGGTAGAGCGCTCGCCTTTCAATCATAAGGTCGTGGGTTCAAAGCCCATAACGGCCATCGGTCCCGGATCTTTTCCTTGCTCGCACAAGCTCCTAGGAGCGTCTGAAGGGTTTCCTCTTTCTGTAAACCTAGAAGATTCGTAGCATAATAACAGAATCATACTCCAAATGCGATTTTCTTTAAACGATGCAGCCAAATAAGATATTCAGTAGTCGCATGATATGATAGTAATTTCTCAGAATATCATGGTATGTACGAAGGCGTAGAAGGGACACCTATTGATAAAAAAATTATTTTCGCTAATTCTATGGGATATTAATTCAGAATTTGGCTAAACGTCTCGGAATTAGCTAATTCTGAGTTATTATGGCGGGATTCTAGCTTAGTATCTTGGAATCGCACGTTAAAAGGTAAGACTTCGGTAATCCTTAGCTCGCACAAGTTTCGACTTCTGAGAGCTGTCGTTCGTAGGGGGATAACAGCTGGTGAACGGAAAAAACAATTTTGAACAATTATAAACAATTTTTTTACACAATTTCAATTAGCTAATTCTGAATTACTAAGTCAGAATTCAGACTCAGTATCTCGGAATTACCGGAAATAAAAATTTTAATAACAGTGGCTCTTCTACACCTTCGTAGGTACGAGATAAACTAAATTCATATTTACTCTCAGGTTATATCAGCTTTCTATAGTATAGAAATGTATTGCCTTTCGTTAAATACACCCGAAAATCTGGGTGATTCGTAAAACCAAATTGTACAACATTTTTACACCTAGTTCCACATGAAAATTATTTTAATACATTTCATGATGAATTTAGCTTTGTACTATGCTCAACTTTGCTTCTTGCAGCAAACATCTAATGCAAGGTTATCAAATAAATAAATGTAATCTGATCTCAAATTCAATTCCCAATTGAAATATTCACCAAAACTGCCATTTTTATTATTTGAAAAAAGTATCATGCATGGTTACCTAATCTTTGATTGGCTGAAACGATCTCACTACATCCGTATCGCAGTCACTTCGTCTTGTAATGCCATCGCTATTAGTCTCATAACAGACCCATCATTTTCATTGTCATTAAAAAATTTTATCATCACTTTAGCAGCATTTCAATGAAAAATTGCTTTCTTCAGAAACAGTTTTCACAGTCCTTCGTGTTCACTCTATTGACTGCTCAACTGAATCTGTATTTAATCAAATCAAAGTTTCCAAAACCATTGTGAGCATCAAACCAAGCCACACAACGCCTCTCAAATTGGGTTAGCTAATGACGTTTAATACTGAAACTCCGGCGGAAATAATAGAGTTGAGAAATACATCACGACAGGGGTCATAAGTTTGGTATTAACTTGATTGGATTTGTGACTAGTTGGTGGACTGACTATAAGACTGAGGTTTATTGGATCGAAACCGTGCAAAATTTCGTGTAGTTAGATAACACGATTATCTGAGCTGTGCACGTTGCTGACTAGAGATATATGTTATACTCCTACAACTGTTAGGAGTTGTCTCAGTGGCAACGCCAAATAGGAGTACGTTCAAAAAAGAGATGTTGCCACTCAACTCGTCTGATAACTGCCAGGAATATTTGCAGTGCCGCAACCATATAGAAGAAAATCATGAAAAGAACTGTGGTCACATGACTCGTGACACAATTTCGTTTTAGAGTTCGTCATTCATTGGGACTTCACTTTCTGCTAGTAATAATGATAAAAATAATAACTGACGCTCTCTTTTTAATATACATTTCTTTGTTTTATTTTTAAATTCATTATAGGTTCTACTATCTCAAGTAGTTTCACGACTCAAGGATATGCCGATGATCTAGTCGTCACCAATAGGGGCAAACATGACGGAGTAATCTCCGACCGCATGCAATCAGCCCTCAAAACAATCAGAAGCTGGTGCGCTAAGGAAGGACTTAACGTCAATCCTAGCAAAACGGTGCTGGTTTCATTCACCAAAAGGCGCAAGTTTTTTGGTACTTTTTTAGATAAATGCAGATCCTTCCAAATCAACACATCAAGTCATGCAGAAATGGATGTGCCACAGACAAGCGTTCAGAGGGATTTCAAAAAAAGTGGTTTGAAATGTTATAAGAAACATATTTCACAAAAATTACATCCAGGTGATCCTTAGAGAAGGATGGAATTTTGTAGCAGGCTCTCGAATAGGGAAGACCCTACAAACTTATTGAAAAACATTATTTGGACCGACGAAAGTACTTTTCCGAACTGTGGCGTTTTTAATAGAAATAATGAGCACATTTGGAGTGAAAATAATCCACGACACTTCAGAGAAGTCAGACCACAAGTTCGGTTTCGTTTGAATGTGTGGGCTAGAATTTATGACGACCGAATACTTGGACCTCATTTCTTCTCTAATCCTTTGAACGGAGAAACCTATCTTCAGTTCTTAAGGAACGAATTCGAAGAATATATGGATACGTTTCCCCTTATTAATTATAACAGCTGCTGGCTCCTCCACACAATAAAAGAGCAGTTTGCGAATATTTACACCAAAGATTTCCTAATAGGTGGTTAGGAAATTCTGGAGTACTGAGGTGGCAGGCAAGGTCACCTGACCTTAGAGTTTTGGATACTTTCTTGTGGGGCACTTCAAAGAAAAGAATCTATGAAGAGCAAGAATATCACACAGTAGATGAACTTAGAGACAATATCATCACGCAATTCAGGTCTATCAGAAGAAGGTATATTGTTAGGGCTGTTCTTAATTTGAGGCGACGAGCTCGGTTATGTATTCAAGAGGAAGGCCATCATTTCGAACACTTGTTGTAATACTTTTTGTGCATTTTTTACAAGCTCATGATTTCATTCTTGTTTTCTGAAACGCACCGTACACAACCAAGTGTTTGCCCAAAATTCCGAATAATGTTCTATCCGGCTAATGTCTTTCCGGATATAATTCAAAATAAATTTGTGTTGTTTTCGTACTATTCCTATCAAATTTATAATAAAGTTTCAACATATCTCGTTTTTCTTCATTTGAAAATTAGGACATTTCGACTGAAGTATTTGTGCAAACTTATGATGTTCAATGAGTTCCGACAACTAGTGTTTATTATACAAAATTTTTCGATGTAGTCATGACCATCTCAGATAAAGTTGTTTTTTTTTTTTAATATCTGTGGTTTCAGAAGGGTAAATCATAACAAATTATACAACAATGAAATCAGAATAAGAATCACTATTTTTCTGTGTAAAATAACAATTTGGCGCCCATAACAAAAAAAAAAAGTTGATGATGAATGCCAGAAGACGAAACGTCGGATAGTAAATCTGAACATGAAAACGTATAGCTGAAAAAAAGTATCAATAGAAATGTACTTTTGGTTTTGATCTATGTTGTCAAATAACGAGAGAAAAAATTTAAAAAAAAATCCGATTTTCAGTTTTTTCCCGATATTCCGGCAATACTCGGAATTTTCCAACTATCAAAACAGTATTTTGTTAAGCACCAGAATACACAACTTTACTCCAATTTAAGCTTCGACGTATCTCCTGTAGTTTAGGAGATCCCAATGGTGGAGGTATCTACTTTCTCAGTGGGTACTAGAGATATCATAGGGCCATTTGACAAAAGCAGATGGAAATTATTTACAGGATGATGAATTTGAGCGTTGGTCCTTCATTCTAACCGGGTCTGCACTGATGATCGACAGAATCGTAAACATAGTATGCAGATAGTCACCTGTTTTTTTAATTTTTTTTATTTATTATTTGTAACGAATCTTCAAGGTTTCCAGAGGGAGAAACCCCTCAGATGCTCCTAAGAGCTTGTGCGAGCAAGGAAAAGATCCGGGATCGATGGCCGTGCTGGGCTTTGAACCCACGACCTTATGCTTGTAAGGCGAGCGCTCTACCATACGACCATCACGGCCCATAACGACTATCACGGCCCATCAACATTCGGTAGTAATCCGGTACTCAAGCATCCGTATTCGAAGCCAAGGTAGCAGCTCCGACAACCAGGTGGCAATAAAGGATTTACAATCATGTAGATTTACTTCCAAATTAAATTGGAAGACTCACAAAAAACTCAAAGAACTAGGAGCACAGAACAGAGTTAAACTCATCTGGGTACCAGGGCACAATGGTATCCAGGGAAATGAGAACGCAAGAGCCGGGGCAGCAACAACTCTCAACTCTCATTGGACCAGAACCAGCCTGTGGAATGCCATTTGGGGAAATTGAGCAGAACACGAAGAAATGGGTCAAAAACCGTCATCAATCGTCAGACAGTCCCAGGAAACCCGGGAAAGAATATATCAAAGGACCGTGTAACAAAAGAACGGGGGTTAACGATGAACAGGAGCCAGTTGAAAAGCGTTACGGGACTCCTGACTGGACATGCACCAGTGAAGGTGCATCTCAAAAAAATGGGGCAATACGATGGAGACCTGACCTGCAGACTATGCGGTAAGCATCCAGAAACCGTTAAACACACACTGTGCTATTGCGAAGCTCTAGACCGCAAAAGACAGTCAATTTTCGGGTACTGTGACTTAACAACATAGGTAAGATAAAATGAGCCAATAGGCTTAAGTGTCACCGGAGGCAATAGCCTGACAAGACCTACACAGAGGTGGAGGTTTTAGTGAGTATGTCTGATAAGCAGAGTCTCCATCTCAGCAAAAAAAAAATCAGCAATCGTCCTGGGAAGACGCAACAGGCAGTACTCACAGGAAAATTATGGTGATGGACCCAACTGACCGCCTATAAAGGCATCTTCTTAAACTGAGCCGGAACTCCCTCAGGCAGGTGGTAGGACTAATAACAGAACACTGCCACCTGAGAAAACACTTTCACATGTTGGGGATACATCAAGACTTCACACTATGCAGGTTATGTGATGAGGAGGACGAAACAGCCTCACATATATTGTTTGAATGCGAAACTCTGGCTCGCATAGGGATGAATATCTTCGGACATTGTAATGCAGAAGATATCATTCCACAGGAAAAACTCGTGAGAAGTCTCCACTCACGGCATGAACCTGACAGCGGGAAGCAGAAAACTTCTACGTAGAACTACCTGCATTTCGCCCGATGGCAGCCCCGCCGCATAATGATAATAATAATGTTCTTGTATAAAAACTTTTCCAGGCGTTGGCAGAGATGATTCCGCAGCCATATGGGGCTTTTGTATTGTTTTCTGTTTGATTTTTGTCGACAAATTTCCTTTGATATGAGAAATTTGCGAAAGGCTGGATTATTTTCTATTTTAATTTTATGAAAGGTTGTATCTTTCGCCAAGTACGGTCAAATTCACATGTGTGTGTCTAATTATTTGACTTGAAATATACTCATACTGTCCAACTGATCTGCTGTACTGCAAGTATCATCATTTATTCATTCTTCATTTTTACAAGATTATATGTTGAAATAACAAATATAATGGTGTCGGTAACTATTTAAACAACAATTGTCCCATTTGTATATTGAATTTCAGCTTTAGTTTCAGCAACTTATTTGTTAGGTTCTTCTTTTTGAATTATACTTTGGATTGAAAAAATTTAACACCGTATGGTTATTCACCCCATTTGCATAAATATTTCAATTGTATAATATAGACTTAATTTCAGAACGAGTAAAATTAATTTGTAACTTACATAATATAATGTGCAAGTTGAAAATTGAATATGAGATTTCCTATTTCAAATCAATATTCTTTTAATGCATTTTATTCCTATTTATGTGACTGCCCTCGATAATGTAATGCCCATGGGAGCATGACTGGAGCTAAATTTCAAACGTTTACTCCCACTATTAATGTCTTTCTCTGTCCCATTTGCTAGGCAAATTGGTGATACTTATCGGAACACCAACATTCGTCGATTTATGAATGACTTATTTTATCTTGTTAGTTCTATAATCTAATGTCCTGACTGGGTCCGCACTGATGAGTCAACGGCAGTTATGTCAATCTCCATGGAAGTCCGTATTCAAAAAAATTTGGTACTTGGTAGTCCATGGAGACGTAATGAAATTTTCTAAATCTTCAAATCGCCATGGAATTTCAAAAACAATTTCATGTTTATTTCCCCGTTTAATACTAGCTGGGACGCGCTGTAGAAGCATTTCATGTTATCCAAATCGTATTTGTGGGAATTGGAAAATGCGGGCCAACACTTCGAATATATTTTACGAGGAATAGAAAGCAATCAATTTCAGGCTTTGCTCAGTTTATGTATTCAAATAGGTGTGAACGAAATACGGAACCGAAAAATTTATATCCGAATTATAATTTCTAACGGAACACCGGGAGGATTTCTGTTCTTTTATTCATCTCAAGAATTTATGACGGCGGCATCTTATACTGTTGCATCAATAAATGAACCATAATAGTTATTTATGTATCAAGGGCGTAAAGTAGGCGTTTATGGCCTGCGGCGTGGATAATGGCCCTCGGCTAACGCCTTCGGGCCATTACAAGCCGAAGGCCATAAACGCATTTTACGCACGTGATACATACAAAATTTTATGCACTAGCGGTGTATACAGTGTCCACATTTTCTGAGAAACTATTAATAAAAAAGTTTTCCATATGGTTCCAAGAATTTGGCGGACACTGTATATCATATTATATCGCAATTATCGTGTCAATAATCTTCTCTGTATACTGAAATAGATTCATTTACTCAAATTGTACACTGAATACCCAGTACATACCCACCTAATTATGACGTTGTTAAGCAACCTGGTTGTTGTCTAGCAACAAATTCAATAAACAAGGTAAATGGTCATCTTCATGTTTATCTGAAAAAGTGCGTGAGTGAAATCAACACGAAAATTATGGAATCATCAGATGAAGAATATAATATATACATACCAATGGAAATTTTGGAATCGGCTGAGAGTGCCAAACTCGAACTGTTACCAACAAACTCAAAGAAACTCTACGAAAAGACGTATAATGAGTTCATAAAATGGCGCAATGAAAATAATGTGAAGGTGATTACAGAAGATAGGTATACTACTGGGATATTTTTTTGAGCAGTCCAAGAATCGAAAACCATCTTCTTTGTAGTCATACTATTCGATGTTAAAGTTTACTTTGAATTTGTATAATAATATAAGCAAATTTCCAAAATTGATAGCATTTTTGAAACGGAAGAATGATGGATATAAGCCGAAGAAATCCAAAATATTGAATAGGGATGAAATCGAACTTTTTCTAAAAGAAGCTCCAGATAATGAATATCTGATGATGAAGGTATGTTATACCTATCTATATTTATTAATGTAGATTATGAATAAAAGTTGTTAAATGAGTATTTCTTTATTGAACTGAATTCATTGTTTCGTGGTAGGTCTTCCGTGAAATGATGTGCGTAGGTATATATGGACAATTTTAGTATATTGTCTACTTTACCGCCCGCGGGCCATGATGCGCCCACGGGCGGTAAAGTGCTAGTGCATAAAATATTTTTACCACTGGAGACAATGTAAATAGTTCAAAGCAGCCCAGCTACAAAACATGTGAATAATCAATAGCATTTATTTTGTTCGAAGTTTGTTCTATCATCTGGTTGAACCCCCACAAACAACCCTGGAAAATCTTCAGGATACTTTGAGAGCTAGGAATGAGAGGGGTCAATCTTTCAATGTGTGATCTCAAGCAGTTCGTTCACTAAGAAGGGTGAGAAAAGATAAAATTGGGAAAATTTTCAAGAAATAACTGGCAGCGGGAAAAATTCCCAACTGCAGGAGGTGATTCGTTGGGTCATTTCAAGAAGAACAGTTTTTATGATTATATGTCTGGAGTTCCTGAATTTCTATGATACAGGGCGTTGAATTAAAAAAAAAACTTTAATTAAATAATATTTTCTTCATATGTAGCTTCGCTTTCGAGAGAAAACAAGAAACATTAAATTAAAAAAAAAACAATAATAGTAAATGAGCAAAGCATTTACCTTCTGGTGAAATACACAACCACATTCCTGGAGTAGTCCTTATTACATTGCAATTGTTAATTATTCGTTCGATTCCTCAACTAATTCACATCTAGTACAGGAGTTTTATTAACAAGACCTTCAGATGACCTCATAAATATGAATCTTGAGGACTCATATCAGGACTACGAGCTAGCCAATGTTGAGGTCCTGCACATCCAATCTAACGATTAGGGAAGCTGATGTCGAGATGCTGCCGAGCATGAACACTAAAATGAGCTGGAGCCCCTTCGTACATAAACCTCATGTTTTCTTCTACAAGTATGGGTACTTCTTCTAACAAAATGCTAAATGATCTCGCAAAGAGTCCGTTTAGGATTCACCTGTTGATCTTCTTGTTGAAAAAATGGACCAATTAGGTAGTCACTAATAATTACTACCCAAACGTTCAATGAAAATTGATGCTGGAATAGAATATTCTGTAACAAGGTTAGAATGAAAATTCGATGCGAGTGGAAAGTTCCGAGCGCGAGCCGAAGGCGAGCGGGAGGAACCACGAGCATCACGAATTTTCATTCTAACCGAGTAGCAGCCTATACTTTCTCCACGATCAAAAATTTTAAAATATTTTTAAATGGAAACGAACAATAGATAATTTCCACACGAAATAATAACTATTATTTAAAAACACTGTTTATCAGAAAGGACTAATCCTGGACTAACCAGAACTAACTTTTTTATCGCAAATATGTATTAGGAATAAACTATTAAATTAAAAGAAATTGCCTTGTCGGTGGCTTGACCCACAACCTTTCGTCAACTATGCCAATGCTATACCATCTGAGCCATTCGTTCGGCCTCTCATTAAAATTAGTTTGATAAATATTATATTCACGGCATTAATATTTTTCATACTCATTCTTTGATTTTTTTGTTAGTAAACTTTCCAGTATATTATTTGTACTCTTTGTAATTTCAGGTGGTGTATTTTCACACTCTGATTCTGAATCACTGGATAAATTCATGATACTTTTTATATTTTTGAATGAAAACGTGACAGCAATAATTTTGACACTACTGAAATTTGCCACTACGGTGACAATCAACTGCGTCAAGGCTAATATTTTTGTTGCTAACCAGTGTGAGGATATTATTCTATTACAAGAGAGAGAATGTAAATACATTTGAATTGCATGGGGGCAGAGGTGTTGCAGAATATTTCTTCATTCTCAAGAGAGAGAATTCCAGCATTCTCTAATCAAATTTTATTTCAGAATTAGCAAATTCTATGATGATCGTGGAGAAATGATTTTCTCTAATAGCGTGGAGATTTTCGTCGGCCCAAAAATGGTTATTGTAATAGTATATATATTACGTATCAAGAGTTGTAAGTTACCCATTACGCACGATATGAAAAAGTTTATAAATATCATGAGTGCGTAATGGGCTGACAACTCGTGTAACGTACTATACTTTTTCTACGCCCATTCATTTTCTTCCATTAAATAAAAAACATTGTAATCATTTAAACTTTATTATAATAGTTGTTAATAACAATTGAACAATTATTGTAAATCAATTGTGCTTTATTATTTAATGGTGATGACCGGTTATTTATAATTGTAGTACTGCTCGGTACATCAGAAGACGAAGATATTGCATAACATGCTGCCTACGTTTGGGCGCATCACTCTTTCAATCCTAAATATATCTCGCTAATGCTAAAAGTTTCTATGATTTTTAATTGACTAAATTTGTGTAAATAGACCAAATAAAGTGTTACGTAAATAAAAATTTGATTGTAATTTAATTAAACCAAGAAGTTTAGGTTTTCTTCTCAAAACGCACGTGCATATTACGAGATCTCATTACGTGTATGTTATTGTTAAATGTCATTTACAAGGAATGTTGACATTGCGATTTTTGACGTTTACAGACATGGGCGTAGGAAAATGTCATTTACAAGGAATGTTGACAGTGCGATTTTTGACATATACAGACATGGGCGTAGAAAAATGTCATTTACAAGGAATGTTGACAGTGCGATTTTTGACGTTTACAGTCATGGGCGTTGGAAAAAGTACATAATAGCATAAAATATTTGGACCCGCTGTATGTGATATGGGTATAGGAGATTTCTTCTCAGAACTTTCCGAATGGTTTTTGGGCTGACCAAATTTCAATCAAATCGGATATACGACATTCATGATATTTTGAAATTCCTATTTTTGTAGAATGTTCGTTAAACAATTTTTCAACTTCAACCATATATTAGATGGTGGAAGTTTAACGCGAATCACGGAATCGAAGGATATAGGGGTTCTGTTTGATCAAAAAGTCACGTTTTCTAACCATTATCAGAATATTGGGTTACAAGTATCTCGATGAATATCGAAATAGGCAATTTGTTTCTCAAAATCGAAGGAATTTACGATAATCACCGACGACACGAGTTGTATTTGTTAAAAATAATTTATTTCATGAATAAAATCGAAACCATTTCAACTACTATGGCCATTGACTTCAACTACTTTTCGTTTCTCGATTCCGGAACTGACTGATAGCTGTAGATATATATACATATCCAGTAGCCAATCAAGAGTCGAACTACAAGATCGAAAACATGATGTTCTCAATTATCAACACAAAAATTTCAACCAATCAAAACAAGCTTTTTTAGCATAATTGGAATAATCATTATTATTCCGATTGTAGATATATTATTTTCTGACGTTTAAACATTTCAAGAAAGATATTCTCTGTTTTGTTCAAAATTATACGAAGGCGTAGAAGGATCAACAACAAAATATATTTCAAAACATTTGGAATTGCCACTCCATAGTGACAAATGTCACTTGCATCTGACAATTGTCACTTTGAACTGGCAATTATCACTTTGAACTGACAATTCCCACTTCGAACTGACAATTTTCACTTTGATCTGACAATTGTCACTTTAAACTGACAATTGTCACTTTGATCTGACAACTTTCACTTCGATCTGGCAATTGCCACTTTGAATTGGCACATTTTTTGCCAACTCCATGCAAAAATCTTGTTATTTAGTCAAATTAAAAGTGACATTTGCCAGTTCGAAGTGACAATTGTTAGATCAAAGTGTCAATTGTCAGTTGAAAGTGACAATTTTCAGATCAAAGTGACAATTGTCATATCAAAGTGACAATTGTCAGATAAAAGTGGGAATTGTCAGTTCAAAGTCATAATTGCCAATTCAAAGTGACAATTGGCAATTCCAAATGTTTTGAAATACATTTTATTGTTAGCCCTTCTACAACTTCATAGAACTATATGTATAATTAATCATGATGCTCTTTGGTCCAGGAGCTTAATGATTTCAGAATTTTTAATATATTTTTATGTTTTTAAGTTTATTGATTTCTTTTAATAATCCTCTTTTTGGCTGTATATTTAAATAAAAATTCAACCATACCTCTCAATAAAAGGCCTTCCATTCTCTGCGATATACCGAACTCCATGCAACGTAGAGTGTTCAAAAAACAACTTTCCCTGCACTCTCCAGCTTGTTTTCAACATCTGATAGTTATTCTGGGCATCTTTCCGTTTTTTTCCTGCCATTTTTCAATCGAATTTCCACGTCTGAATACGTTCGCTATCAATGCCAAACAGAGAATATCTTTTGTTGTCAGATAATGGGCCAAACGCTCGCGTGTTTTTTTACATCAAAGGGAGTTCAGGTGAATAGTGCGGGTTCTGAAGTATATTTTCAGTCGATTGACGTGCAGTTGAAAGGGTGAGTGGGACTTGCTAGAGGGAATTTTCTTAGAAGAAAGTGGCACTTGGTTGAATTCAAAGATGGACAATAGGCGAGAAGACATAATTGATGATACCACTTCATACAAAAATTTTTTTGTTTCGTACCCTTTTATTTTGGTTCGGTTTGGTTTCGTTTCATTCCTTTCACGCTCAAATATACAGCGAGTGTTGAAATCAAAAGTTTGCACAATATGGGAAATATTTTCATTATCCATTTTTCAGTAATCTTTGTTATTCAAAAAACTTGGTATATGGCAAATTCCTTTCATTGGAGGCATTATATTTCTGAATTTCCTGATTCTATACAGAGAACATCAAAACATAGGAATTTTGATCACGAAGCAGGTACCCTTATTTTTGAAAAAATCGAAAAAAAAGTTATTTACAATTTAAAACAATTTCCAGATAAAGTTTTTGCTTAGGGGGCTGCAATTGAAATCTGGAGATTGCCTTAAATTGTTGAAAATATTTCGAATTTCTCGTATACTGTTCGATAATTCAAACATATATGATGCCTTCAATAAGATTTTCGCTTATTTTGAGGATAGTATGTCCTGAAAATTCGATAATTAAGATGTTTCCAATATGGCGCAAACTTCTTGACACTGTATGATTAAAAATTGTATCCCTCTTACGTCATCTAAAATCGGGAGTGATAGTGGGTCATAGTGGACGATATAATGGCGATGTCATCTGTCAGGTTCTTGTTGCCCTGCTGGCTGTCTTGCTCATAACTGAATCACTGAATCACAGCCGTCTCAATTCTCCGAGCCATATGGTGAAAAAATTTGATAACACGCTCATAGCATCGGGTCTAGGACATTTGGGCGAGGCCAACTGGGTGCAAGTCAACTTGGCGCGGCCAACTAGGCGCAGGGACAACTAGGTGCAAGGACAACTAGGCGCAAAGATTACTGGAAGCAAAAAAAATAGATGACAGGAAAGGAAGAACAATTATTGTTAGTTGAATATGTATACATTATTATCTATTCTAACCTGATCTGACTAACCTATAACGTAGGCAGAAAACTTCATTCCTAGTTTCACGCGTACTATCTAAAAATATGAAATTTTGCGATAATTAGAACTGTAGTCTTTGGATTCGTGCAAATATAACTATATATCGAGGCGCCCCGAAAAATAGACACGGCCTATATCAAATAATCACATAATATTTCGATATTTGAAATGAGAAAAAAGTGATCAAATGCAAAAATTCCTTTTCTCTACAAGCTTGCAGGATCCACCCCTATATCCGCACGCTTTGGGAATTGTCATTTCCCTATACGTTGAAATTGTTTCAAGTAAGTATTCTCCGCACTAAAGCGGTAAAATATATCCGCACGCGAAAGTTTGTTCAACACGCGACATAAAATATTTTTCCTGCAAGCGTGCGTGATTCACCCTATACCCGCACGTAATTTAGTTTGAGAAGTGTCACTTTTCCGCACTCTAGTTTTACGGGGCATGGGGCATTGCTCATAATAATGATTAGTAGATAATTTTGTGTCTCATTTTTTGCGACCATTCGTCCCTATGTCTTTGCGCCTAGTTGCCCCTGCGCCTAGTTGACCCTACGCCCAAATGTCCTAATACCAATAGCGCTCGACCATGCAACGACATTGTTCATTGTACTGTAAATTTTAATGCAAGTTAAGTAGATATTCTAGAGTGAATCATTCGTGTTTTAATTGATAAATTAACGTACGATTCATGTGAAATGGTTTTTGAAATATTGGTAAAAATCCAGTGTTCGATTTAATTGTGAGAGTATTCAAATGGCAGCAAAAATAGATTTAAACTCAAATTTGAATGTGAGGTTTCTGCTTATTCCATTTTTCGTTTTTAGATGAAATTCCTACTTCGTTTATATCAATATGCCTAGTAGTTGTTGTGTGAATCAAAAAAACATATCTTAGTTCTTTTCTTTGCCGAAAGACAAGTAATTGTGAAGGAAGTGGATTTTTGCAATAACACGTGAAAACTGGAGACCCTCTCAAGAGTCTGTTGTGTGTGCGATTCATTTTCATGATACTGATATCATCAGATATGAAACATTTCGTCTACCAGATATATCAACAAGAAAAATTGACCAAAAGTACAGAGTTGATAGCAAGTTCTGTTTTCAAGGTGGTGCTGAAGGTTTTCAGACTTTTTCCTATAGCTGAAACAGCAAATGCGCCACCAAATATCAGCTCTAACGACCATTAGATGTATTATTACAGCGAGGAGTAGACCTACTGATTCCGTACCTAGTGAAGCTATTCAGGAAAAGCCTGGCTCACAGGTACGTACCCAACTCCTGATGAAGGTCCAAGGTGGACTTTATACCAAATTCGGAATGCCCAGGTCAAGGAATTTAGACCAATTTGCCTATATCGATCATGCTCAAAACGATGGAAAATCCAATTGATAGAAATATTCGAAATAATGATACAGAGTATCCAATCTTCTCGTAGTACCAACCAATGATATATTAGGGCTAGACCCCGTTATAAACATTTCGATCTGTTGTCACATTCTGAGCACAATGTTTATTGCAGCTTGTTTCGCGGTCAGTCAATCCAGAAGTCGGCAAAGCTGAGTTTCTGCTCAATTATCTACTCACATACAAGCTTTATATGGTTAATATCGCAACTATGTTCCACGAAACAAACTGCAATAAACATTGTGCTTAGAATGTGACTTGGTATCAACCGCAGCTCAAAATGTAAATAACGGGTCTAGCCGTAATATGTATTTGGTACCAACACGCCCATAAACCCGGAAAATCCTGTCAAATTGCGCTCCACAGTCTAGTCTGCAAGAATGAATAATCATTCTTTAATGAATGATTGTTCTCACAGCGTTTCTTGTTATAGAAGGAGCGTTTGATAACACATCATATGCGTCTATCACTACAGCCCTTAGTCCTGAACCAGTAGATATCTTCTAGTCATGCTGCGATATCGTTATATTGGTGAACAGGAAGCATATGGGTGTTTGTGTGAATCTGATGCTATCAGTACTCACATACCTATAAATATGGTGCATGAGGAAGAAAGAGGTCAACCCCCCAAAAACCACGATTGTCCCTTTCACCAGAAAATGAAACTATGAGCAGAACAGGGCTCTCCAAATCTGTGATGGAAGCTTACTGTTGAAGAGTTCACCTGAAAGTAATTCCCTTCATCCGTGTTCTAAAGACGATTTTTCCAAAAAAAAAAATTGATTTGATTGGCGTGTCTTTCTTTATTTTTTCTTGTCTTATTTTTTTACAACTGTTTTTTTTTTTGTTTTCACAAGTAACTATCATTCATTAACAATCAATTCGACAGCAATACAATGTGTGCCACATAAAGAACTACTTATGAATTATAAAATATAACACTTTCCTCCCCAGTAATTGATCGGAATTTAAAAAATTAAGAACAATTACTGCACATCCAGTACACATAGTCTGGAAACGGGTCTTCGAAAAATTGTTCCATTGGCCAGTCGTACATCTACTACGCGAACTCTCTGCAAGGAGTTGAATAACTCATTCCTTAGGCCACGTATTCTTCGGTCCATTGGGGTCTACGATGATCACAACGTCATTTTCTTTCTATTCTTCTTCCAGAATAAATCTGTTAATTTTTGGGCCGCTTTCCATTTTGATAACAGATTCAGGTCAGATTCTTCTGTTTCGGAACAAGGAAAGGCGGTATATTCGGGTACAATCAAAAAATGGTTTGGAGTTAGTGCTTCTGAGTCATCTGAGTCCAGTGAAACATGAGTGAGAGGTCATGAGTTGATAATGTTCTCAACTTCAGCAAATAGTGTCCTGAGTACATATTCCTGTGGAAATCTTGATTTCAGGAGTTTTTTTATCGATTGAATCAATCTTTCCCACCTACCTCCCATATGTGGACATCCAGGAGGATTCTATCGAAATGTGATGTTTTTCAGGGAACAGAACTGGCTGGATCCTGTCTTACTGAGTTCTTTCAAACAATCAGCTAGTTGTTTTTCCGCAGCCTTGAACTGAGTCTGCACCCAAATTGACGAAGTGCAAGAATGAAACCATTAGTGCTTAAATCATGAGCAATTTCTAAGTGTATGGCTCTTGTTGCCAAACAGAACTGACATCATACCTTTTTTCATGATTTCGTTTGACGGTGAATAATATCGGTCCAAAATAGTCAATACCACTCTTAATAAAAGGTCTTATTGTAGGTTCCAACCCGCAAGGTGGTAGTTGATCCATTATTGGTATTTCCGTCAAATATTTTCTGTTTTTGCACTTCTGGCATCTACTCCACGAACATTTAACAGCCTGTTGCATACGTAAAATCCAGAATTTTTGTCTTAAAATATTTATCACAGTTCCTTTACCATGACGACGAACTTCATCGTGATAACGTTGTATTAATAATCCAGAAATCTTGTGACCAGGGTTGTTTGAAACCCTTACTGGCACCAAGTAAGTTATCAAATCTGAATTATTTCAATTTGGAAAAATCATTTTCCGAACACGGATAAAGGGAATTACTTTCAGGTAAACTCTTCAATTTGTCAGGAGAGTCAAAATACTGGAGACTAAACTTCAACTAGAAGCTTACCTGGAACATAAATTTAGGAAAAGTGCTGACAAGGGCAAGGACTTCGTAATGATGGCCAGGCGGTCCTTCGGCAAAACATATGGATTAGGACCCAAAAAATCGCTATACACAGCGATAACATATGGAGCCCCGCTGTGGTTACCGAAGGTTATAACCAGAGAAAAGCTGGCTAGTTTGAAGAGACTGACCCTGCGAGGAGTCACTGGTGCACAGCACATCGATGATTAGCTTGGAGATTAGCCTGTAGGTGATCCTGAACTTCCCTCCTCTGCATCTGTACATTATAGGCTAAAGTGCGTGGCCAATGGAGGGGCAACAACTTAGGCGAATCCAATATAATGGAAGTCATGCACCTGAGATCCGTCGGATGAAATTACCATAACCTACTCCTTTCATTGACATTCACCACTATTATTCAAGATGAAAAAGTCACATCAAGGGCCCTAACAAGGTACACAGATGGCTCTAAGACAACCAGTGGGGTAGGGGCTGGCATATACGGGCAAGCCTCCGTATCTCAATTTGAGGGTTTGTGTGGATCTGATGCAATTAACACTTACAGACGTAAAAACATGGTGCATGAGGGAGAACCTCAAGGTCAACCCCCCAAAAAAACACGATCGTCCCTTTCATCAGTAAATTAAACTTAGAGCACAATAAGTATTTTCAAATCTATTGCTCACAGATGTCACAGCGGAAGCGATGATAGAAGCTTCCAGACTAAAGTGCATGGGCCAAGAAAGGAGCAATAACTTAGGCCAATCCAATATAATGGAGGAAATAAAAATCAACACACCGTCGGACAAAATGACCATAACCTACTCCTTTGATGGAACATTCACCACAATCATTCGAAATGAGAACATCAGGGGCCTTTTTCCAATACTATCAAGGTATACAGATGGCTCTAAGACAAGCAGTGGGGAGGGGGCTAGCATAAACGGGCAGAGACCGAGGCATGACATCAGTCCAAGCCTCGGTACTCACTCCTCCGTATCTCAAGCCAAGGTAACAGCAATTTCCGTCAAGCCAAGGTAACAGCTATTTCCGTCTGCACAAGAGAGATTTTAAGAAGGGTTCCTAGACACCAACCAATGCCACCGTCATACAATTAAAGCAAGAGTAGGCAAGATCACCACCTACGCTTTTGAAAAGTGTCCAAAAGCTGTTAAGAGTGACAGGATAGGCTCGCGGCTAAGCTCCAGTGAAGAGGGGAGTGGATTGAACAAAACAAAATGTCATGTGATATTGAAAATGCGGGCGCCAGTCATATGAATGCCGAGCCCCCTGTATAGATAATTTAACTGATTCCCATATAACATGAATAGTAATAATTTAGGCAAATGCCACACTCTTAAATGATAATCAGCTTATGATTGGAGTCATAAAATATATTATAATAAGGTGACAAGGGTTTTACGACCACATATAAGTCGAAGTAGCTGAAGGCTTATTAGAAAGTACCAGAGATACCGTCAAGGTGAATTATAAAAAAATAATATATAACATGAACTGTAGAATAGCCCAAGGCTCAAAATATCTAAGGGTAGTAACCCACAGTTATCTTAGTCAACACAATATATTCCTTTAGGGTAGGATATTAAATAAAGCCGCTTAAGTTAGGTGCACCTTACATGTAGCATTTACATAAATTCAAAGTTATCATTTTTAATAAAAGGTATATAATATCGAGTGAACTGGTTAACTTGCGTGGCACATCAGATTGGTTTCAGCCAGGCATTTACGGTGGAATCTACCAGGTGGAAGGATACCAGTAGTGAAGGTGCGAGGTACGGGTCAGCCTTCAGGGCAGTGACACCAGAATGAAAGATGAATTCTCCAGTCTAGCGATAAGTACGCTGACACCAAGATGAGTTTTCCCCCAGACAGCTAGTGCTCTAGGATTACGATAAGTATACCGATACAAAAGACCCTGAAATTAAATCATTGACTATCGATACCATCTCGAATAAATTTCATACCTTTGTCTAGGAAGGCCTGGTACAAACTGCGGGAAAGATCATGTTCGAAGGCTCCTCTGCAAATGTTATTTTCATATCATAGTCCTAGTCAAAGGGTCAACGACGTCAGGCTTGATTTACACGATTTTCCAAAATTATGCCCATAAAATAAACCGAATTGCCAAAGGCTCAAAGGATAGAGTTAGGAGGTTCTGCTTACCCGAAGAATATGTGGTTAGAAAGTGAGGTTATAATCCCCTATTGGGTATGTTTTCCAAAAATTAATCAGCTTCCCATCAAATCACCAACGTGAATAAGTACGGAAAACATTAATCCAGTTGAAAGAATAATCCCATTAACTGGATGATTGCAGAAATTAATAACTGAAAATGTCCATCACTCTCTCTGCACAATTCCCACAGCAGACAGAAGAGACTTCTGCTTCTTCTTCATTAAGACTGATATCAAGAACCTTAGCGGCGTTGCCAAGTAACTTTCATTCCTCGAAGTGTCCAAATGTCAACAAAGGATTCTAAAATGTTCCGTACAAAATTTCATCACCTAACATCATCTAATACTCGGGAATTCGTCCAGACAGATAACTATTATCACGATATGGAGTCTTTCTAAATTCATGTCATGAAAGATGCAAAATGGCTGTAAATATATCCAAAGTGAACAAACTACAAAAGAAATAATGTTTCAATCACAATTAGATTTTATTAGGGTAGGCAAATTCAAGCATCAGTCTAATAAATATAAATCGAATTCAATTTCATAACTAAAACTCTGAGTAGCTGATAGTGGAAAAATAATAATGTTCAACCAATTGTCATTCACTCCGACAGCCTGGCGGCAATAAAGGCTCATGCAGATTTATTTCCAAACTAGTTTGGGAGACAAAAACCTCGATGACCTAGAAGCACAGAATAGGGTAAAACTTATCTGGGTACCAGGTTACATAGGCATCCAGGGGAATGAGAACGCAGATACCTTAGCAAGAGCGGGGCAGCAACAACTGTCATTGGAAAAGAACAAGTCTGTAGAATCCCATTTGGGGATATTGAGCAGAAAACGAAGAAATGGGTCAGGGGCCCTCATCAATCTTCCTGGGAAGACTTCACAGGCAATACTCACAGGGGAAATTATGGTGTTGGGGTCAACTGACCGGCAATCAAGGCATCTTCTTGAACTGAGCCAGAATTCAGGAAGGTGGTCGGACTAATAACAGAACACTACCACCTGAGAAAGAACTTGCACATGTTACACCAATACTCCCTATGCAGGTTCTGTTAAGAGGAGGGCGAAAGAGCCTCACACATTGTGTTTGAATGCGAAGCCTTGACTTGCACTAGGATACTGTAGTGCTGAAGATATCATCCCACAGGAAAATCTCGTGAGGAATCTCCAGGAGTTAATAAGAAGATCCGAAGTACTGACGAGATAAACCTGACAACGTCCCGGTAGCAGAAAGGATCTACGCAGAACTACCTGCATTTTGGCCGACAGAGTTGTCTCGATTTTTCTCAATACAGTTACAATCTACCCTGAACATCGCGATCACCCACATATTGCTAAGAATTTTTTATGAATTCGGGTATGTAAATCCGATTTGGCCGTGGTCTACAATTGTGAACTTGATATTACCTACTCAGTTTACTGAAATATTGTATTGGATAACCCGACTAAATCATTCTGAATTGATTATTGTTTACTTTGTATGTCAATCCCACCACCTATAATAGGTACAATGGAAAGATCACAATAGGGACATCTGGACTGGATATATATTATTGTGTTCATCAAAAATATAGTCATGCATATATTCGATGAATATGAACATTCCGGAGTTCATAATGGCTCTAGTTTGGGTCGTTATGTAAACGATAATCAGAGGAATAATAATAATTTCATTGCCCGTGAATATATCCGAGAAATGTAAATTTAGATTCGAATTACTTGGATGGAATATTGTTGGCCAATCAGATGAGATAATGCAATAATGCATACAGATGCGAAAAACGACGTCACAAGTGGGCGGAGTTAATCGAACTACTCTAAATACATTTATACATTATAACTGAGCGAAAAGCTCATAGTTTCCTGGAAAATCAATAATAATTGATGATGTTAGTAAACGAACATAGGTTGAAGCGTCAGTCATAATAATAATATCAATAATGTTATTCAATAATCAAAAGAAAGTGGACTAGTAAATAAAACGCATAGATTTTAACAATTTCAATGTCGACGTTTCGTAAAAATTTTCATTTTATAATATCAAAAACTGTGTGTGAATACCAACAACAAGTAACAGACATATGGGTATAACAAGAATGATTGAATAGTTGTAAAGTGTGAGTGCATTATAGCTTACCAAATACGTATGTCAGGAAACAATCTCAAATGTGAGAATTCTTCTACTCACCCCAAATAGTATTCTGAGTTGGAAAACTCTACAGGGAGTCATGTAACATTGAATAACACTTTATGTATATACGTCTTTCAGGTGTGGCGGCAAGGCGCACAGAACAGCACAATGCGTCGAAGACTTAGCAAGGTACAGAGGTTGGCCTGTTTGGTAATAACGGGTGCAATGAGAACGACTCCAGCTAGCAGCAGTGTTGGACGTACTGCTGAGGCTGCCACCGCTTCTGGTCTGGATTGAGAAGGAGGCAATGACAGCTCAGTTGAGAATTGTTTTTAAATTGTTGTTTTTAAAATTGTTTTTTCCTACGATCACATGGGAAAGTATCGTATATCGAACTGTATAGTTACACGGAAATTGGCGTGCGGAAGGTAACTTTCCGCACGCTCCGTAAGCTCAGTTCGGAAAGCAGCGGGACATATGGACTTCTGACGAAGTGTACGCGGGTTGAATCCTCGCCCGCGGCTACCATTTTTTCATTATTTTGTATTTAAAAGTAATTATTAGAAGTAAATGAAGTCAGAATGGTTCTCAGTCGGACTATTCATAAAATTTTCTTGGACATAAGATTGTTAAATAGTAACTTCTTGCACTAAGCTGACGAAATATCCACTTCAAAAAATTCTGAATTATCTATACATGGGCCGCAGTGGTCATGATGGTAGAGCGATAGTCTATCAATCAGAGGGACGTGGGTTCGATTCCCAGCATGGTCACTGGTCTCGTGCTAGGAATCACACGTTAAAAGGTGAGACCTCGTTAATCCTTAATAGCTCGCACAAGTTTCGACTTCTGAGGGCTGTCGTTCGTAGGGGGACGACAGCTGGTTAACGGAAAAAACAATTTTAAACAACAATCTAAACAAAGCAAGGAATTTTCAAAATGTATGTTCCTTTTCGTTAAATAGTTTCATATATCACTTCCCTGTACCTAGTCAGGCAATCATGTAATCACCTTGCTAAGTATTTATTGAAAAGCAGGCTTTGAACAATTTATGTCAAACGTCAAAAGTTATTTTGGGTATGTAGTGAATGTTAGGTGTGTTAATTGTGCGTGGAGGCAGCAAAACTACCCTCTTGAAGCAATCTATTTGAGAAGTGTAAATTTGAGATTGGACACAAGAAAATATATTGTATTAGAGTGTACCTATCCTAATTAGTAATTATTATCAATAATAAAAGATGTCTAATTATGATTTTGATCTGGTCAGTATTATATCATAAAGAAAATACTTTGTATTTAAATTAATTATTAAAAATAAATTAAATCAGAATGGTTCTCAGTCGGACTTTTCATTCGATTTTATTGGACACATGTCAATATCATCTATATTTCTTTGAGTTTGATTCAAACAAATATAAGTTTAGAAGCATTCTGAATCATTCAAATAAAGCAAGGAATTTTCAAAATTCATGTTTATTTTCGTTAAATATATCAAATCTCTACTTCAGTAAGGCAATCTTGTAATCGTCTTGTTAGTTATGTTTTGTATATAAGAAACAGGCTTTGAAAAATTTGTGTGAAAAGTCAAAATATTTTTATACATTATTTGGTAAAATTATTATGTGGTCGTAGGAAAAATAGTGTACATTACTCGTGCGAAAGTGACTGCCGCACTCGGCTTACGCCTCGTGCCACAATATTTCCCACTCGTGTGAAAAATGTCACTTTCCGCACTAGTGATGTAATATACTAATACCTACAAGCGTGCGTGATTCACCCTATACCCGCACGTAATTTAGTTTGAGAGATATCATGTTCCCGCACTAGTGCGGGAAAAATTTTCCCGCTAAAGTCACTTCAGGAGAGTTATTCCCGCCCTAGTGCAAATTAATCGATGAACATTGAAACTCATATTTGAACCCATCAGTCTTATGGAGACACCTTTTAAAGATACAAAAAATGTAGAAATATTACGTGCAACCATCAATTTCAAATGAATAACAAATAATTCGAAACTTTTATTTTTAAAGCGGGATATCTACCACGGCACGTATCCTTCTTTCATCGGCATAATGGCCTTTCCACACATTGAACAATGAAGGGAATTTACATGAACAGTTATTTGAGTATGTGGATATTCAAAAGAGAACTTTCTATCCAGTTAGAAATGAACGAGAAATTTTCTCTTCATACAGGGGGCGTGTCACGGCTTCATTCATACGTGAAAGATATAACTTTGTGTAGGACAAGATGACTCTTATGTTGTTGAAAAATGGTGGATTACGTAATCTGAATCTTCCGGTAAAAATTCTATACAATAGGCATTGTTGTCGGCAAGTATCCAACAGAAAACAACTACTGTCCCCTACGACCGTTGAATTATATCTATTTAATACTTAGCAAAGTTTTCTACAAGAACAAACTTTGCAATGCATTTTATATATCAAAACTGAAATTATTTTTCGACTGAATTGGGGGAACACCTCCTTACCAGTTTCATGGTCCTTGCCAATCATCAGCGAAGGCTAGTTCGACCCATTTGAATCGAAAAATCCTTTCAGCCTAATTGGAAATCCCTGAGACAAATACTAAACCATGGATTCAGCGCCATCTATGAGTTCCAGAAATGAAAGGCTGAAAGGATTTTTCGATTCAATTGGGTCGAACTAGCCTTTGCTGATGATTGGCAAGGACCATGAAACCGGTAATTGAGTCGAAAAATCATTTCAGTTTAGATATTTAAAGTGAGATGCAAAGTTTGTTCTTGTAGAAAACTTTGCCAGGTATTGAACAGGTATAATTCAACGGTCGTAGGAGACAGTCGTTATTTTCTATTGAATACTTCGGATTACGTAAGACACCATTTTTCTAGATTGAGTTAATGGTCTTCCTTCAAGTCGTGTCGCCCCTCTTCATGATGACTCATATGTTGTCTGACTTATCCTAGCACTGATGACAAGCAAGAACTTTAAATAATTGGAAAAGTTTATTATTTTTTCTTCTCTGCCATTGATCGTGAATGGTGATGACATTTGATTGCTTTCGCTCGTTACGATTTTCAAGATACACGAGATTTTAATTAACAGTATTTTGTTATTCATAGCCTTCTTCGAATCACCTAATATAATACATTTCTCGAATAATGATTTCTTTCAGAACTTATCATCCACCTACATTCACTGTTCCCACTGAAATTATCTACTCAGATGTTATATTACGAGACCCCAATCCCTTTTGACATGGGTCAAGATTTCCTTGAGTGTGGTCTCAACTTGTTTAGTATTTCGACCACATGTGTTCCTCCATCCGAATGCTTTTGTTATACATATAGCTTGACATGAGTAGGGAAAATTTTCATGAAAGTATCCAATCGTAACAAAATAATTTGGTGGATCTTTTAAGAGTACGATCTGGAGAATTGTTGTTTATATTCAGGAGCTCTGTGCTCAGGAGGTTGTTCTCAAGATGAATCACAAAACGATCTTGACTGATCTATATCTCTGTTCTCGAATATGTTGAATTTTCTTGTCAGAATTAAAAATGCATTCAAATACAGGGTCGCTGATATGTATGGAAATGGTCGATTATCTCTTAAAGTAAGATAGCTAGCGAAAAATATTAAGATACAAAAGTTTTAGGGTTTTTCAAAATACATTATATTATTAAAAAATCAAGTATACAGGATAAGTCAAAAAATCAGGACCAAACAAAGTTGATTTTTCTTTAATGGTATATTATTCTACATTTCAATTCTGCTCAAAACTCTGAATAAAATTGATATATCACATCAAATTTATTAAAGAAAATGCACGAAATAATGGATATTCATTATGAATGTCACAAAAGGTGGAGTATGTGCATATGATAACAATTTAATTATAATTTTTTTACAGAAAATAAAAAAAAGCATAATTGTTCAGGGTTGACAAAAATGCATGACATGTTGAAATATATTTTTTAATGAATTTGCAGGATATTTAAATTTTTTTGAAAACAATAGTTAAGCCAGGAGATATAGAGAGAAAACAAGTTTTAATAAACAACAAACTTTTCTTTGGAATTCTCTTCAATAAGGTGTTCAAAGTGAATCTAAAAGCATGTAAGGAGGAATGGTAGAAACTGCATGCCTTATTCATTCTTGCAACTCTTCGATATTTGGCGGCCTAATTTTGTAGACTTTATTTTTTATTGACCCCATAGAAAAAAGTCAAGTGGGTCATCTCTGGAGACCTAGCTGGCCATTCAATTGCTCCCCTGCGTCCAATCCATTTATCAGGAAAAATTTCATCTAGATATGCCCGCACCACACGTCCAAAATGTGGAGGAGCCCAATCTTGTTGAAACCATATTTGTTCTGCCAGCAAATTGGGATTGTTGTTAGTCGGGAATAATCGTCTAAGCTAAGGAATAATATGCTGTTGTAAAAGTGATAAATATCGTTCAGAGTTAACATTTCTGTTTATAAAATAGAGTCCTATGAAGTGTACACCAAGAATGCCACACCATGCATTTACTTTTTGTTGCCGTTGAGTGTGAACTCCCTCCATCCAATGTGGATTTTGGTCTGAACAATACCTACAGTTGTGTCGATTGACGTACCTGTTTAAACAAAATGTAGATTCGCCAGAAAACAGTATGTGGTTGAAAAAGTTGACATTTTCATTTGATTTATCCATAATTACTTCATAGAACTCGATTCTACGATCAGAATGGTCTTCACTCAATTCTTGTACCAAATGAATATTATATGGATGGAATTTTTGCAATTTGCAAATTTATTGAATGGAATACCGACCATTTTATGTTTCAAAGCCTTCTGTCACACCACCACCACCACATCTAACATGACATTCAAAGAATTTTCTCCATTTGTAACGCTTACTGGTCTTTCACTTTTTGGTCGATCTTTGACAACGCTGCAATGTTTTTGAAACGGTTAATTTTGAAATGGGTTCCCGATTGGGATGCAATTCATTAAAAATATTCACTACTTGGTCACAACTTCGTTTTCTATCACCGTAATTAAAATTTCAATACCCTCAGTATCAGTTAAACGTGATATTTTTGCGCCAAAATTATTTACACTGAATGTATTTTTGACATGAAGATAACTTGATGAATCATGAACTTAATGGACTAAAACATTTTTCAGAAAGTAATTTTCAAAATTCGATATCTCGAAAACGGTTGAATTTAGGAAATTATCTATGAGTGCTATGTTCCTGAAGGAAGACAAGTTCTGATTGTGACTAAACATTGAATACAAAGTGGTCGTGGTGTTAGAGCGTTCCCACTGAGCTAGTGGTTCGTAGTCCACTTTTATTTAAGCTGTAGGTCCCGGATCTCCTTTGCTCGCACAAGCTCTGCCCTTGAGGGCTTTTCTCCGAAAACTTGGGTTGTTCATAACAACAACAAAATAATTGGCTGAAAATTACCACTTGCATACACGACATGTTTCCTCTCATTTGTGCTACCCTTTCAGTACTGAATTATTGTTAATGGCAGAAAATATTATTTTTTTGTTGCTCTACTATACAGTGAGGACCAAAAGTCCGTCGCCCCCCCCTGTAACTTCTTTATTCTACATATTACAAAAAAATGTTAAATACATAAGTTGTAGGGTTTCATTCGATCTCTTTAATGGTTTAAGTTTCATTCATACAGAGTGTCTCAAAAAAGCACGGTGATTTAGAAGTTAATTTTTTTGAATGGGATACCCTGTATTTCATTGCATTATTACATTCTACGTTGAATTCTGAACAAGTTTGATGAATGGTTTTCTATCAAAAAAGTTAATATTTTTGGACTTATGAACACTTGTAAATAATTATTTCAACTACTTTTGCACCAGTTCACGAATAAATTAATGAGGTAGGCTATGCACGCTAGGCGCGTTTATTTTATCCATGACAATGAAAAAAAACTCTTATCTGTTTTGCCAAATGTCATTGACATTTTGTAGGTTTTCAAAACTTTGTTTCAAACGGGTTTCTCTTGTTGATTAATATGGCTCGTTCAGTAGCAGACAAAGTTGAAGCCGTTATCATATTTGGTGAAGCTAACCGAAATTACCACGCTGCTATTCGCATTTTCAATGAACGGTTTCCAGAACGTCCGATGTGTCGAAAATATCTGCAGAAATTGGTGGCAAAATTTAACCAAACTGGCACCGTGAAAGATGCTCCGAGATCTGGGAGGCCGAAAATAATTACGGAAGATGTTGAAATTCAAGTACTAGCCGAAATGGTAAATAACCCACAACAATCAACTTAGCAAGTAGCTGAGACATGTGATGTTTCTAAAACATCAGTAAAGAGGGTTTTAAAACAAAATAAATTCCATCCCTACAAAATAAAAATTTTGCACCAATTGGTTGAAGATGATCCAGACCGGCGACTTGAATTTTGCGAGACCATGGCAGAAAGAATTGTTGCAAATCGACTTTATTTGCAACACATCTGCTTTAGTGATGAAAGCACTTTTTACCTAAATGGAAATGTGAATACCCAGAATTGTAGATATTGGAGTGATGAGAATCACCATGAATTCCGCGAGGGGCATACTCAATTTCCCCAGAAAATTAATGTTTGGGCTGGTATTTTAGGTAACCACATTGTAGTTCCCATATTCTTGGAAGAAAATTTAAATGGTCCCAGATACCTCCAAATGCTGCAAGACACAATAAGTCCCAGTATCGATGAGATCGTTGCGCAAAACCCACATGAATTTTAAATGGATGTAACATTTCAGCAAGATGGAGCGCCACCACACTATTTTCGGGAGGTGAGAAATTACTTAGATGAAAGGTATCCAGGTAGGTGGATTGGACGTCGAGGTACGACAGAGTGGCCAGCTCGCTCACCGGACCTCTCACCGCACCTCTCACCGCTTGATTTCTTTCTCTGGGGCTATGTGAAATCCGTAGTTTTTAAGACAGTTTGTGGGTCGTTAGATGAACTGCGCCGTCGAATTATTGAAGTGTGTTCAGAAATAACACCTCAAACCTTGATTAATGTTAGGGAAGAGTTTACAACCCGACTATTTATGTGTCAAGAAATGCATGATGGACATGTCGAACATCTTTTGAAATAGATAAAAACTCACCGTTTTTAGTTATAAATTAAAATATCTCTTCAGTTTTTGATGATTCTTGATCTGTATTTATGGACTACCTTATTTGTTAATAAAATGTTTCAACTTCATTTGTACTAGTTTTTCGTGAGATTCAACAACTCTAACAATTGTAAAATGGTACGACGAGGAAAGTTACACATGGTGCCATCAGCAGTTTGCAACATTGGATAGCTTTCAAATAGTTAGGATAGGAATGTGGAATACATTGTGATCCATTTGTTACGATTTTCTCATTGAACTGGCGCAAAAGTAGTCGAAATAATTAGTCCAAAACTATTAACTTTTTTGATAGAAAACCATTTATCAAACTTGTTCAGAATTCAACGTAGAATGTAATAATGCAATGAAATACAGGGTGTCCCATTAAAAAAAATTAACTTCTAAGTCACCGTGCTTTTTTGAGACACTCTGTATGAATGAAACTTAAACCATTAAAGAGATCGAATGAAACCCTATAACTTATGTATTTAACATTTTTTTGTAATGTGGAAAATGAAGAAGTTACGGGGGGGGCGACGGACTTTTGGTCCTCACTGTATAATTGGACCTAGGAACATGATTATAACTTTATTTTTGCAAATAGGTTGTTTATAAGAAAAATTTGAGATGTCCTCACTAGAGGACAAAAGTACTCGGTGTATAAAATATTAACAAAAAGCATTTAAATAATTATGACTTTGTGTGAAATGTCAGGAAACCTTACTTTTACTTTTACAGATGAAGGTTTTCCTATTCTTCTCTTACCTTGGACCATTCCTACCTTCACAAGTAGTTCCCCTATCTCCATTCTGAAATGTAGTAGATCTAATATCTCCTTATTTGGTTTTTCCTTTGACTTCATATCTCTTTTATATTCGAGCCAAGAGTTCACTATAGTCATATCTATGGCATGAAATATCATACGGACTATCCACTTTCTACATTTAGCTTTCGATCTGTAATATGTGATCAAAGCGTCGGCCGTATCAATAATGGTAAGTATGGATGGTGACTGATGCACTGCGACCTAACTAGATCTATTGTGCCACATCTTCTTGTGCTATTTCAAGGTCTTCTCGTTTACAGTAGCCCCTCAAGCTCCAATTCCTTTTGGAATTTTAGGATTTTGAGGGGGTCTATTCGTGGTATTTCTCCCACAGTCAGCTGGTGTGATCCCAGTATATTCAATCGTTTGTGATGTACAGCATAACACTCCATCAATATATGGTGTAGTGTTTATGGATGTTCCTCATAGAATCTGTAGGTGCTGTCCTCCTCTAAGCCTTAGGTATTCTTTGAGTCTGCAGTGTCCCGTCAGAAATCCCGTGATTGTCTTTAGACTCGTTTTGCTGAGGTTTATCAGTGTCCTGGAAGTATTTGCCAGTATTTTTCTCTCATTGCTTCTACAGTTTTGTTGGGTTGTTCTAAGAAGTAAGATTTTCCAAGTCCGCAGAATGGTTCTGGCCCGATCAGTGGCGTTGATGCCCCTTTTCGAGTCAGGGTATCTGCTTGTTCATTGCCCTCTCCGGCATCTTTCGAACTAACTCCGCTGATGAAAAAAACTGGGTCGAGGTACTCCACATTTCAGGATTTCCTATGGATCCGGTACTTTCCATCCTTCCTGAAAGATGGACAAAGATTGATATATCAGCCCGTCTTGTTTGCGAGGCTGATTATATGAGCCTGGTTATTTATCTGGAAAGCGTACTCTTAGGGAGGTGACAAGAACATTAGTTTTGTCAAACCAATATTTTTACCTTTATTCATCATTGATATACTGTTGATTGAAAATATAAAAAGTACAGTCAATTGAAGATAATATCCATCATAAGAACCAACACCGACAGTTCTGATGACCAAATCTGTCGGAGTTTATGCTGATACTTGCCGCAGAGGAAGTTTTTGATAGTGGTTACCTCTTAGGTGTGGCGTTGTTCCAATCCTAGGTAATTATACGTCTCTCCGGCATCCACATGATGTAGGATGGTTTCGTCTAAGAGCTGAACTTCCTTTCCGTATTTCTCGCATGGTCCTCTTTTGAGATGAACCGTGGTACATTTGTCGATCCCAAACTCCAGTTCTGTAGCACGCGTGTACCACCCTTAAGGAATGATGAAGATAATTTTTTTACAGAGGCATATAGTTTGAGGTCATCCATCTAGAACAGATAGATGACCTTATGCCTCCGGTTGCTGAGGCTGCCGCAGTTGTATCTGCAGGTTTTCCGTAGTGCAACGGGCAATGACAATAGGGAGATGCAGAATAAGAGAGGGCTGATGGAGTTTCCCTGTAGCACGCCCTTTCTGAGAAAGACTTGACCAGATATTATAGTGAAGCGAGTCCTCTAGAGCGATATCAGCTGTTCAATTCATCTCATTATTTGAACGAGTACCGCAAGGCATTCGAGCAAATGCATGTTGTGCTCAGATTATTATCATTATTATTCAAAAAAGGTGCCATCTTGAATGACACATATATTTTATTGTTATCGAAGAGTAGTTCATGAACAACTGTTCCAAAAATATCCTTGTAAAGTAACCGGCCTTTGTCAACTCTTAGAAAGATTACCAATTATTTTTATAATCTTTCTAAGAGTTTACAAAGGCCGGTTACTTTACAAAGTGTATAAATATACTCATTTTTAATAGAGCGAGATAAGCACATCGATATCTAACTTCTAACTCCACCCAATTTGCAGCCCTCCTGTCTCACGTTTGTGACAATAGAATTATCATTTCTTGTTCGTTGGAAATGTTCAGAACAATTGCTACCATTCTGGATGGAGGCACGTTCAACACCCATTTTCTGTGCGAATTACTGTATCTAAGCGTCTGGCTTGCAACCTAATGACCAACGGTAATAATAGAGACGTTTTGCCAGTGCCATTGATCCTTGGAACATTCGTCTATTACGGTTCGTTCCAGTGAGTCTGTTAAAGTATCCCAAATAATAGTAAAGTAACAAAATAGTTATTTTTGTATTAAGAGCGTAAAATCAATTTTTTAATGGCACATGAGAGAAAAATTCTCTCGAATGTGCCATGAAAGCACGAATTTTATATACGAAATACAAAAGAAATTTTTTGTACAACTGTGAATGCAAGTTTAAGTCGTCTGAAATATATTAAATATAAATACTTCCAACACATCTTGAAGTGTTTTTTTGTCCCGATATATTATCGCTTTTGAATGACTGCTGTCTTGAAAATATTATTCAATGTTTTCAGTAAAATCGTATTTAAAAAATGATTCCTTTCTGAAAAAAATGAATTCAAATAACTAAATGATACTTCTCTTTTCCTTACATATTATCCTCAATGTTATCAATACTTCCAATACAATTTCACATTGCAGCATCCAGTGGTCTTTTTGTGTAGTTGCTATTGAAATGGTTTGTTGGTACGCCGCGTGTTTGACTGTACGACTGCGTTTGTTCGTAGTTGTTTCAATTTCAAGTTATTTTCAAGGAGACGGATGTTGATTATAATAGTAGTAGTGATACCCCATCAGATATATCTGAGAAAGCAAATGCAATAGAATCTAACATGATACCGGCCAAATCCAAATTAGTGTATGAGAAAACATATGACCAATTTCGTGAATGGTGCGACAAGAAAAATGTAAAAAAGGTTTCTGAAAATGTGCTTATTAGTTCAGTCGACAGGTTGAAAGAAGTGAGGTTAGGTGGAAAAAGGTCGGAAGTTCATGAAACTTCAGGAGGATCTACAGGGATGGTTAATCAACAATTTGTCAAGTTTTGGACCTCGAGGACCCTGTGCGAAAAAAGTAGGTGGGGGGGGAAACTGCAAAATTTTTGACCTCTCTCCGGTTTTTCCTCGATTACTTTTTTCTCTTACGTCCTACGGAATTCGCTACCGAGATACGGAACGTCAAATAAAAGGTCATGTCTCAAAATTTGCTAAGAAATTACAAAAAATGCAAAATTTCATCTGTTATACCCGAATTATTATAAAATATAGTAATTATGGATCTTAGTTGAAGTCACCAACTTTGGACACCCCACTCTTCCTTCCCCACCCAACCCCAATTCTCGAAAGCTAACTCTCTGATGAAAGCCAACCATACCTATTCACATCATTTTGGTATTGATATCAGTTACTTTTCGGATCGATATCCCCCCGTTCCCATACATAATTTTCCCAGAACAGGAAGAAAAAAAGGCGTAGTCCTTTCGTGGAAAAAATTAATGTAATTTACAATATTAAGTTATTCTCAAGGCATATATTATATTGAGGAATAAAGATATTATAGCTAATCATAGTGGGTAGGTACTCATTTGTACTCATTACATTTCCTTTATCAGTTATTCTCAAGGCATATATTATATTGAGGAATAAAGATATTATAGCTAATCACAGTGGGTAGGTACTCATTTGTACTCATTACATTTCCTGCCAAGATATCCTAGCCGATGGTTCTGCTCGTAACAGGTCGTCGTCCTCCTGAGCGATAAGGCTGTCAATGATGTCGCTGTCGTCGTTTTCGTCCAATACTTCTGATGAGTCTTCCTCGATCAAATCAGTTGAGTTTTCGCAGGAGTGGCCTGTGCAGTGCTTGCACATTGTTGAGCATCCTCTTTTATGCGATAATTAAGGTGGATAGTAAAAGCTTGCGAGGCACTTTTGATGATACTCAGCATTGACGGCGACTAAATCAGTGTCCAAATTCTGCAACTGGCTAATGCGCTCTTCTATTTTCTTCCCCCAGTCGTCTCCACGCATCCTCGCCTTTTCGATTCCATTAGAAATTTCGGGTAGAGTCACTTTGACTGTAGCATTGCGCCTTTCCAAGGGCAACTTTGCCTGTTTAGCTCTTAAATCATCAGTGATAGCTTCCTCACAAAGAAAATACGCATTGGTGAAGTCGAATTTCGCAACTTGTGACCGTCGGGTAGGTGCTTTGGATGTGTCACATCCACGTGTAAATGCAGCAATTAATTTATCATTGTTATTGTACCTTGTTTGGCAAGCACTGTGCACTCTTACTTCACTTAACTCACTCAGAAACTGTTCATCTGCCGAAAGTTTCCTTTTTTCACTGGACTCCAACAGTCTGGCAACTCCTCTGGCTTTCACTACAGTTAGTTCACCTGCTTCAACTCCTCCTTTACAAATAAAACACAAGTCTGATCCACGTGATGTAGACGCCATCTCAGAAAATTACCCAAAAACCAAAACTGTCACTAACACTCGATGCTCCTTTCGCTAACAAAGTTATTCACTTCAAGAGATGAAGGTTTCTAATGTTACTAATCTAACTTAATCTTATATATACTCTGAGTGCTTATTAGTTCAGTCGACAGGTTGAAAAAAGTGAGGTTAGGTGGAAAAAGTTCGGAAGTTCATGAAACTTCAGGAGGATCTACAGGGATGGTTCTGTCCCATTTTTACCAATCCCTAATTTAAATTTTCTTATTACCTGATTTGACTATTCTACCTGAGGTACTTATACCCTTCTATAATTACTATTTTTCGATTTCTTCTTGGAATTAATGGATGATAGAGTCATGTTGAAAGAATAAAATGAAAAGTGATCTAATATGACCTCAAAAATCGTGAAGGATCTTTATGGATATCAGCATACTCTTCTTTCTTGACTTGCTTTACGGATTGTGTCGAGTACCGGAGTATTATAAATTTATATTCAACATTCTAAGCATAGTTCTTGAATTCATCAAAACTCATTCAAATTCAATGTTACAGTATGCTATATTGCAGCCGATACTTGATGATTGTAGATTGTGCAGCCTCACAAGCACTTCGACTTATAAGTTCTTTTGTGCGTGAGCCTCTTGCAGAAAAGTACTGGGCATTCGCACAGCAAATGTTCTGCAGTTCCCGCGAAGTTCTCGAAGTAGTGGCAACTATCTCTCTCTGATTCACCCATCTTTTCGAGGTAGTATCCCAGAGGGCAGTGTCCAGTGCAACTCGAGAAGCTATTTAGCTTTCTTCGGCGATAGATACACTAGTCTTTTCGCTTGTCTTTGTCCTGGCAATTTATTCCAGTGAAATTTTATTTTATCAGTTTCCAGAGTTGGAAGACACTTGATGATAGTAACTACAATAATTTTGTATGTTAGTTATGAAAGTGATTTATATCATCACACCAAAAGCCAGCAGAATATCTCATCATCAAATTCTCATTATTAGTATAGAGGACTTCGGTAAAAGAGTAGTAGTAACGGAACTATTTCAATCATACCTCATTAGAAGGGTTGAGTTGAAAAACAGCTCCTGCTTCGCCTGCGCCCATTCACCATACCCTATTTGTTGGTATGTGAATAAAGTCGATTTATTATTATCAATATTATTATTTCATCTTGATCGAAAAGTATGTTACAATTATCTCCTATGAGTTGTTTTGGTAATTTGAAATATGTTTGACAGAAGTAGGCTGCATCAATATCTTTATGTCTACACATCGAATAATATTCTCGAATTTTCTGTTATCCATCGCATGCTACATTATCAAATATAAATATAGAATTTGGTTCAGCCTCTTCAGGACTTAAGATTTCTTTATTCTCTTCGAACGGATACTAACTGACTCCTTTCACATTACTTAGCACCATCAAGTAGTTGATATCTGGACTGATATAACGATTTGGGATGAACTCAAACGTTATTGAATTCCACTCTATTGCCGTGAAATAGTAGCAAAAACATAATATTTGTTTTACCATATCCCCTAGAACCACATATTAATGCACAAAGAACCTGGTAACAATTCACCATGTTTACTGTGAGATTTCTCAGTTCCAAAATATAAGTTTTCAATGGGTAAAGCTAAGTTTTCATGCATCCGAGTTTTCGGTTTTTTGTAGGAAATTTGACAAAAATGTCACTTTTTCGATCAAATGATATTTTGAGCGGTTTTCATTTGTGCGAAATGCCTTCACGGAATAAATGAAATATTCAACGTCAACCCTCTAATTTACCGTACATTTTCTCAAGTAAAATCCTCAGCTCGTTAATTAAGCTGTGATAATTGCAATGTAATTTTCGTAGTTCAAAAATAGGTCTCACCCAATAACGTTTGGGAGCACTCTTTCTTTTTTTCTTCAATTCAAAATTCCAATACGTTAACAAAATCAGTAAAATATAAAATATTATGGCTGTTCTTATCCTAATATTATTAATCATGAGATTGTTGTCCATATTAATTTAACATTAAAATTTTTAATATGTCTGGAAACAAACATACATAACCGCACTGATATCATATTGTTTTCACAGACACATTATTATTGGTTATGCATTTATTGTCATCTATTACATTCAGGAACGATTTCATTGCATTAATTATCACAAAGTGTCTTTCCGCTAACTATAAATGAATGTTTGCAAATCATTATTGATTCTCTCGATGGCAATTCCTGTCAGTAGGAGGAAAAATGCAGTAGAGCTGGGAGTCATCGGTATATAGATTATCAAAGTTCTATAGCCACTTGACAACATTGCTGGAAGACATTGTGAATGATGGTCCAAGAAATGACCCTTGTGACATTTCAAAGTGATTATTTCAGAAATAGTATCAAGTATACGAACTGGTTGCTCTCTGGTGGTTAGATATATACATATAACAAAAATCAAACTGAAAATTACACTTAAAATGATATTCATGTACCTACCGATCAAGTTGCTCAAAGTTTTGCAAACCATTTCTCATTCATTTACGCCCCAGATAAAGAAAACTATAGTATAAATTTTGATAAAGAAATTATCACAAATGACATTTTAAGATTGCACCTAATCGATGAATCAGATTATCGACTAGCAGTTAAAAAGTTGAAGCCCAAAAAGTCCGCTGGAATAGACAACATTCCTCCGTATGTACTTAAAGCATGCTCGGAATGGCTGGAAGCTATTCTACATGTATTCAATTTAGCAATAAAATCGGAAGAATTTCCGTCTACGTGGAAATCAGCAATATGGGTCCCTATATTCAAATCAGGGAACAGAAAGGACATTGCCAATTAAAGAGGAATCTCTATTATATGTGCTCCTGCAAAGTTATTCGAGCAAATTTTCTATAGTAAAGTGTATTCACACGTTAAAAATACTATTGATGTGGGACAACATGGCTTTGTTAACAAAAAATCTATAAACACCAATCTGTATATATCCAAAAATTTTGTTTATAAAGCTTTCGAAAATGATAATCAACTCGACACGATTTTTACAGATTTTTCGAAAGCATTCGACCATGCAGGTCGATCATGCAAAGTACTTTTGAAACTCAACAAACTTGTAATTAATCATGGCCTTCTTAAAAAATTATCTACAGAATCGAAATTCATTGTAAGAATTAATGGACGTCTGTCTGACGTTTGTGAAATTAATTCAGGAGTTCCGCAAGGATCCAACTTGGGCCCTCTGCTGTTCGTTTTATTCATCAATGATCTTGCAAAGTGCTTACATTATTCCAGAGGACTCCTTTTTGCAGGCGACTTCAAATGTTTCAAAGAAATTCAAACTGTTTGTGTGGCACCACAAAAAGATATTGATAGAGTACATGACTGGTCAATTGAAAACAAATTATATTTTAATATTGGTAAGTGCAATATCGTGAGTTTTCCTTTGAGGAAAAATCCTATCGAATTTTCTTACAAAATCGGGGATGTCACACATAGTAGAAAGAAACAAGTTAGAGATCTGGGAGTGACTTATGATTCCAACATGTCATTTTCGAGACATTTTGATGAAATCTGTAAAAAATCCAATAAAATGTTGAGACTCATTCTAAGAAACAGCTTTTCTTTTTCAAATATATCCACAATTGAATGCTTATATGTCACGCTGGTAAGACCAAGACTAGAATTTGGTTCTCTTATTTAGAAGTCTCAACCACAACTGCATCTGGATAGAATTGAAAGAATTCAAAATAAATGGTTGAGGTATCTTTATTTCAAAGAGAAACATCGATGGCCGGACTACAAAGTAGTCAGATCTGCAGACCTGAGACAACAATTCAAAATATTACCGCTTTCTACTAGACGAGATGTAACACAAATGATGTTTTTGCACAAGATTGTCAACACTAACATTGCGGATGAAACTGTACTGGGACTGATGCAATTCAATGTTCCTCCATATTCTACAAGATGTCCACTACTGTTCAGACTACCTATGACAAGTAAAAGAATTACTTATTTAAGTCCTCTCTCAACCATGTCTCGAATGGTGAACGAAATCAATACTTTGAAAATTTTAGATATCAGCATTCCCTTCTCAGAGTTCAGGCATACAATTGTCAAGCATTTATTAGAACTATCAGTATAACATGTTAATATAGGAATCGAAATGTATTTACAGATGAAGATATATTCAGTGTGTGATTATGTAAACATATTATTATAACTCTTTCACCCACACAGTACACAGGAAACAGACCCACACCAACCGATACGTACACGCAAACTCTCATCACCATCCAGCACATACAACCTCCGTATTGAACTCCCTGATATACAGATCAATTCAGCTTACCGATAACCAGAAAAGACCACAAGAGCTGGACAAACTGAAATCAGCCTTACTCCAAAATGGTTACAACAATTCGCTAATCGACAAGTCCATCCGCCATCAACTGACCCGCCCTCCAAAAACGAATGATCCAATAGAGAGTATTCAGCCACATAAAGCTTTCCTACCATACATCAAAGGTGTGACAGACAAAATCAGTAATATCTTGAGAAAACACGAGATAAAAACAATATTCACGGCCAACAATCAATTATCCAAATTCCTCAGATCTCCCAAGGACCCAATACCAAACGATTCTCAAGGAATATATGAAATACCATGTTCTGACTGCCCGAGAACTTATATTGGCCAGACTAACAGACGAGTAACTTCCAGAGTCTACGAACACGAACTTGCTGTGCGTCAGGCATCTTCCACTTCCGCACTTTATAAACATCGAGAAGACACAGGTCATAAAATACACTTCAAAAACACAAAAACAATTGCCACCGAGAAAACTCTGCAAACCAGGATCATCCCAGAAGCCCTTGAGATTGAGAAGCGCCCCGATTGCCTCAACACTCGCGACGACAGACGTAGACTTCCCAATACCTGGAAGCCTCTTATCGCATGCATCAACTCATTTCCCACCAACCCAGTTCCCGCACACAGCTCATCTAGCGCCAACTCAGTTCCCGCCCATAGTTCACCTCGCGCCAATACATTGCACACGGCCATTACAGCCACGTCCACTATAAATACAGTTCCTCAACCCACAATTCCTCAACCCACAATTCCTCAGTTCTCTCGAAGGACTAGACAGATTGAGACCTTAGAGAGAGCCAGTGACGAGACGTGGGAAGTAGGCAGATTGAGACCCCGACGTCAAGTCACAAAAACCTAACGTAATTATATCTGAGGAGTAGGCAGATTGAGAGCTCAGCGTAGAATTACGTTTCAACCTTTCATTAATTTTCTTTCTTTTTCAGTTCTTGAAAATGGCTCCAAAATCGGAGCCGAAACGTCGAATTTCAACAAATTCTAGACGCGGTTCCACCCGAACTTTTAGTTTTCAAATATCTGACCGCGGAACACATTATTATAATGTATCTAGTTATAGTTTCCATGTAACAAGACTTTCGAGTCTGTATGGAAATGAATAAATAAATAAGTAATGAGTAGTAAAACAGAACTTTCAGCCAAATCAATATGATCACACTTATATACTAGATATATTAGGATTAAGTGTGTCAAACGCCCCACTTTCTGAATACTGAAATAGCCGTTGCTGATGATTGGCAAACACCTTGAAACCGTTACATATGTATTCCCATATTTGAATCGAAAAATAATTTCAGGTAATGTAATCAAAGAACATTGCAAAGTTGTTCTTGTTGAATACTTTTCTAAGTATCTAACTGATATAACTCAATGGTCGTAAGGGACAGTAGTTATTTTCCGTTGGATACTTGCCGATAAAGATACCTATTGTATAGGGTTATGGACAATTTCGTATGAGAGTATCATAATGAGATTTTATTGTTGTTTTCATATGCATATTTACGGTTTTATGTTTCTAGAAAATTCTCATTTTAATGAACTCAAGATAATATAAGAGTAATAGTGTACCGATTGAAACTCGAAAATGTTTGGAAAGAACATAAATAATCATTAATTCACACCTCCTTAAGTATTTAAGTGTGCTTCGTTACTGCCACGTTTATATTTAACGTTATGGACTGTCTTTTAAGCAACTTTAGTGCACTGTTAAATTTGTCATAAAGATCAGAACGTAAACTGCCATCAGATTGAATTGAGTGAGATAAATACACTCCGTTTCAGGTCACCATATATTTAAGAGTGAAATGTGAACCATATTTCTGTAATTGGTCTGTGATTGTGATGTATATGCCGATAATATCCAAATTATATATACAGTGTCTTTCAAAAGTATCGGAACGGTCTCATATTTCAGAAACGGCCCAGAGAAAATTTACGAAAATTTCGACAGGGAGATTTTTGATGATACCCGATTTGACGGTGATATCGACAATGTTGTCAAATCAACAGTTTTCCAGATATTCCGGGTAACTCAATTTTGTCAAACGAAACACCACATTTGTTTTCATTGCAATCAATTCAGCGACGCCTCATCATTTATGTCTCAATGTTTGGCAAGTTTAGTTGAAATGTAAAAGACTGTCGGTTATATGGCTATCTCTTTTCACTGTTTTGAGATATAATCGATCATCACAATACCATAATTCTTAGCTTAGAAGAAAAATGTTAACGAACTTTGATTCGCTCATAGCGGTTGTTAGAAAAAGATGTTCGATAGAGGGTGTGTGATTTCTTCGTTCATAAATTGATGACGCATGGGTAAAGATAAAATAATCGAACTGTATGGCTTTCTACCATCCTCCATTTGTCTCATCATCTTCGTAGATACACAAATTATATTTGGTTTGTTTTGAATATTGTTTGTATCATTCAGTTATGTGTGTATGTTTATGTATATTTATTCAATAAGCTTTGTGTAGGAGTGTTCTATACTTATGACAATGAAGCATTATTTGAATTGAATTGAATATACCAGGTCAACTATGGAAAGTATTCGCAGGTTTATGGTTTCGAAACGTCATTCCTTTTGAAGTAATTTCTTCAGATATATTGAACTTTTTTTTCAAATAGGAAAATCCAGAAGACGACAGATTGCTGATAAACATAAATAGTATTGTTAACGAGGTTACTTATCCGGACAAATTTATTTATATGCCATTCAACACTAGTATAAATTTACTTGAATTGACATTTTCTCATTTTCAGACGTGGAAGGTTTAAATATCCAAAGTATCCGTGTCAAGACACGGAAAAACAAAATAAAGTGCGTTATGAGTTTTCGAAGAAATTTGCACTAAGATGGAGGAGGAAGAAATAAATCACTATTGTTCAAGAACTCTCATTCGATTGAACATCTGCTATGAATTAGTGAAGGCGACAGACAGACTGCTTCTTATTAAAATAGCATCATTCATCATAGCGTTTTTATTCTTCCCGCGAGAAAACGTAGTCGTGGAGTCTAAAAATAGTCCGAACAATCTTGCTTTCTCTGGTAATGGAATTCGGCAATAAAGGGATTTTGTTTCTACCAACTTCGTGTTTTCAAACTTCACTGAACACTGGATGTTGATTTTCGTTAGTCACTGAAGAGGAAAATGAGAAACGGACTAAGCTGACCTAAGAATAGGCTATTCTCATGATGAAAAGGAGTACCTTAATGGGCAAAAAATAGATGAGTGATTTATTCCGTAAACAGTAATCTATTTACGTGGGGGAATATGAAATGGCTGTTCGTAATATTAGATTACAAATTACAAATTAAAATCGTAAAACAGAAATTCCTCTTTGGAATAGTAAATACTTTATAGAAATTATCGTTTCTATCCGTCCGTATTTTTCGGTTCGATTTTGAGCATTTTCCGCAGTTGAATTGTTGAATAGATTTATGCATTCAAAAACATTCAACAAAAATAAACAAAAGTGGATTCCAGGGATTCTATAAGCAGGACTCGTAAAAGAATATATTCCTCTTTTCTGTCGAGTGTTTCAGGTGTATTTGGTGTCTTGGAGTGATTGTTCAAGAGCCATGTGTCTGCGTTTGTATTTGTAATTACATCTAGAAAAATATGCAAAAGTTTCAAATACGCACATAATTGATTGCAAATGATATAAAGAATTAAAAAGATGTATATTCCAAAAAAAGAACTCTAGTTTTTTGCATATAAATCGAAAACTATTTACGGTGAAGCAAATTGATTCTTTCATCACCAATATATACCACTCGAGGTTTTGTTTTCATAGCATATACTTCAATTTTGTTCCACTGAATCTGGGTTGCTAGTACTATGACGCGAGCAAATAACATTATAGATGTTTTCATCACGTTATTTACTCTCGTCAATTTTTTTTCTCAGAGCTGGTCCTATCGCCAGCTACACCTCAGCCTCTTGGGCTTTTTTTGTTATTCGGATTAGTTTACAGCACCCACTCCGCGACTGTAGTCCCCTGTACCAGTCTGTACAGGTTCTTCAATGGTTGGCTGTTATACTTTTCAGTAGTAAGCATAGGTTTCCCGAATATTGCCTATCTTGTGTGATCTGATGCGTCGCATTCTGACAGTACATGTTTGACCGTTTCTTCCCCTTTACCACATGGTCTGCAGAAAAGTTCTCCATTTTACAGCCCCATTTTGTGCGGGTGTCTTCTCATTGGACTGTGACCAGTGAGAAGACCCGTTATAGTCCTAACTTGATTCCTGCTCAACTTAAGCGGTTCCTCACTTTTGTGTTTTGTCGGTTCTTTAATGCATATTTTCCCGTGGTGCATGAGAGGGGGTTCGTTTCATCTCTTTTTTATTTTCGTTTGACCCAGTCCCGTTAGCATCTTTGGATTTCCGATTTAGTAACCCCGAGTGCGGGTTCTGGGCCAATATATGGAGTTGATGAGCCATTGTGGCTAATTCATTAGCTTTTTCGTAACCATCGATGCCAGAGTGTCCTGGAAACCACATCAAGGTTAATTTGTTGTATCATGCAAGAACACTAAGTTCTTCGCGGCATTCCCATACCGGTTTTGATGTAACTTTTTGGTTGATAAGAGCCTTTAGTGATGCCTGACTGTCTGTGCATAATTTGATCTGTGCATTGCGCATTTCCCTCATATTGTTCTCTCTCACGCATTGCAAGACAGCGTACATCTCCGCCTGGAATACCGAAGTGTTTGTTCTTAGTGAGGCACTTATTTGGGAGTTTCTCCCCTCACTGTAATTCCAGCACCAGTTCCTTCCTTGCTTTTGGATCCGTCTGCATACCAGTTTCTCTCTACAGGTTTGCCCTTTATGTTGTCGTTTGTCCATTCGCTTCGATCTTACATGATCACTTCGAAGTTAATGTTGAAGAAATATCTGGAAGTCATATGGTCTACTGGTTTAATTTCGAGAATGTTACCTTCCATTATTTCCTTTATCTTGTTGTGGTCCAATCTTGATAGACTCGTGTTTTGTTGCTTAAGAAATCCCATTCTCAGGCAACATCTTGGAGAAGATTTAACAGTGTCTCCATGGCTGATGTTGGTGTTGTTTTCATAGCTCCCGTTATGCTAAAGCAAGCAAGTATTTGTACCTTGCTCAACTCAGCCGCAGCTATTTTTTGGGTTATGTTGATCCACCATGCCAAAGATGCATATGCGATCTCAACAATTACTAAACCAAACAAATATTCATCCAAAATAAAAAGTTTATTCAACAAAATGAATATCTCTTGTGGTAATACCCGCGATAAATCATCAGATCATCGTATACAAAAATACTGAAATATAAATTTCATCTTATGATTTTACATTAAATGCTTGAACAAGTTAATTGTATTTTTCAACAAAAAAATTCGCCACTTTACAAATAATCTAAAGAGTGATCTACTTTCGAGTAAAAATGAAGACTACCGTGTGTAATGAATAAGTAATGGTTCTGGACTTGCCAATCAGATTAACAAAATCGAAGATATATATTACACAATGACATGCAAGTAAGATTCATATTTTTTTTTTTTTTTCGTTAGAAATTTACCAGTCAGGCTCTATCTCTGGAGGGCGCGCTGGTGTGTCATTAACCCCAAAAAATACTCCCCATTTCCGTGCGGTGAGTGATTCCTTGGTTCGAGAATAATGTGCCCTGAGTAGGCGTAGTGAACCAAGAATTACGGCCTTCTGCATTCTTTCGGCTAAGTTTTCACCGCATCACGACAAGCCGGTATATTTTTCAAATTCGAGATCAGCGTGTCCATCATTTTAACAGAATGGTTTGGGTAAAGCCTGCGGAGTTCAAAGAGTAAGTTTCGATATTTTGTCCGCTTTTCCTCCTCTTTTCGGACGATGATTTTCGTGTCGCCAGGAGCCGAAAAGTCTATGACAAAAATCATCCTACTTTGACGGTCGAGGAGAACTACATCATGCTCATTGGCTTGTATTTGCCTGAGGGTGGGGAATGAGTAGTTCCAATAGATTCGGCACTTCTCATTCTCCATAACGGACTCAATAATCACCCTGGAGCATAAGGCAACACACGGTCTGTTCCGTCTTTTATGGTAGTACAACAATCTTAGTGCTGCGTTGTGCCTGTGGATATAAGCTGAGATCACCTAAGCTGGACAAGTTGACAGCAAATGCATTATGGTCTTAGCTGACAGAGTTTGGATTCGTCAATTCAGTGTTAAATACGATACCAAGTTCATCGGCTGCACGGGTTGTTCCCTTGAACAGAAATGAGAAATGCACCAATCCCTGCTTTTTCATAATCGCATACGAAGCAAAGGAGGGGGTCTGAACTCCTGATAACTTTACAGGCTCCATTCAGTGCCATTCTGTTATGAAGATACTCCAAACTCAAAAGTCCAAAGCCTACCCGTGTCTGGGGAAGTACGTATAACCGTGGAACAGACGATTTAGCATGCAAGCTCCTATGAAGATGCATCATTTTGCGAGTTTTTACGTCGAGTAGTCGCAACTCTTCCTGAGTACAGTCTTATTATTGAATGTATGATTTTTATTACTAATATTATCATTATTGGGTTCAAACCTGTATGGAAATAAATAAATGAATAAATAAATGAATAAATGAATGAATAAATAAATAAATAAATAAATGAACATCTCGGTGAAACATTCCAGATATGTCTGGTAATTGTGCACCAGATACAGAGACAGTGACGATGGTCAAAGCTGCTGAAGAAAAAAGTTATTTCGCAATTGAAAATAGTGATGTAAATAAGTCCTGATAGAATTCCATTTATAATAATTGTATGTGATAGGGTCTGGGCCAAAAGTTCGTACCGCTATAATTAAATTGCATTGAGTTATTGAGTATTTTGTTATTTTTGAACACAAAAACACAATCTTCAAGTAGAGACCTGTACAGGTCAGAATTCGAATCTTTTGAAGATTTCTCGACATGAAAAACCTCTTTTTTTACGCCAGCAATAAATCTTATAATTTTTTTAGGCAAAGGAAGACATTATTCGACATCATAGAGTTTCCACATAGGCAAATACTTTGCTGCAGTCAAGTTTCTACTTGTGCGTAGTATACATTTATAAATAATTAATGTTGTGTCGAAATAACTTTGAGATTGCGGAACAGAAACTGAAGAAATGAAAATTTGGATTTCTGATTGATTCGGCCGTAACTTGATGAAGATCTATAGTATTGTAGAAATTCACGGGAACGATTTGATCTTCATAAACTTCATTTTGAATTCACGAAATGTTTCGCTAACAGTATATATTGGTCAAACTAGTAGAACATTCAACAATCGAACTCATGAACATCATACGAGTTATGTGAACAAGAAAACTAATTCAACATACTCGAATTATCTTTTACAAGTAAACCATAGTTTTGATAAATAATTCAAAGTCGTACATATAGAAAATAAAGGACTGAACCTTAATTATTTAAGATCATAAAAAATCAATAAATTAAAAAATTACAACATAATACTTTACGTCCAATTGAATTTGAATGATCCTTTGTTGAATTTATTTTCTCAAAATTAGAATTAATTAATTAGAATTCATCGTGTTTGCAGATGATATTATATTAATGCAGATAATATATCATACATACTTTAATTTTGTTGAGTTATGAGTTTAACCTACCTATAAATATGTTATTATTATTGATTATTGATACAGGTATAAAAAAAAAATTCAAGAACTCACAATGCTCAATCTAAATGGGTATGGAATTCGATAAGGTTGATTTTGTCAACATTAAATAACATTTGATTTCCATTTTTAACGCTGTTTGTAAATTAATTTGGGAACAAATGGATTCTTGATTTTTTTGCCACTTCTATTTCAATATTAAGGTAAGGTAGGGTAAGTGTGACCTTGATTATCATTAGTTCACATCCAATTAGGACTATCTAATGAACCTGAAATAGTGTAACAATGAAATGCTGCACGTATTCACTTCGAATGTCAATCTTAGTAATACGCCACAGAAAATTGTTGAAAAACGTACAACATGATTTGTATTTAAGTGTGATTCTGTCCAAATTTAAAGATATATTAGGGCATGTAAATCTCACTTTGGGGAAAGTGTGAGCAAACAGTAAAGGAATTTTTCACCACAATTCGTTTGTTTCGATATACATTTATTCAAAACATAGTTAAGGACTTTTTAATATTAAATTTTAAATGCCATATTCAAAAAAAAAACAAAAAATAGTCATAAAATGAACATTCATTGAAAAGAAAATGTACAGGTAGAAATCTAAAAAATCGAATGATAGTTCTTTTGATTCCCATCTTCTGACGAGTGGTGATGGAAGCACAGTTGTTATTTCATCTTCTGAGAGTGTATCAATGACTTCCATATCTGGCCTGGTACACTGTTTGGTTCTCGGAGATATTCATATATAATTTCTTACCACAGCTGAAAAAAATTTACTGTTCAGATTGGCTAAATTAACCAGGTTCACACTTACCTCGACAAATAGGTCACGCTGTCACCAATAATGTTTTATCTCGGTGCAAGTGTGACATGCATTGAAAAAAGATGAAAAACACATTTTCAAGAATAAAACAGCAATCTATAGTCAAATTCATTGTTTAGGCAGAAGAAATATATAAAAATGGATTTTTACCTTAGATTTCAACGATAAACTCACAACTTAAAATAAACTCGTACTCGTTCGGAGTGATGAATTGTAGGTTAGGAAATTGAGGAAAATACTTCGAATTCACAAGGTCTCTTTTTATGTAATGGTTATGCATTCATTATGAGTAAAGGCTATTCCTTGATATATGGCATTGGGCTGTCGCACGATTTAGCGAAGATAGAGAACAAACTCACCCTTGCCCCAATTTCACAGTCACCCGAACTTACCATAATGAAAAACTATTTTTTGAACAATAATATCATTGATGGTCAGTGATTCTCTAGACAAAAAGGCAAAAAATGTATTATTATTTTGTTTATGAAGTGAACAATTTGTTGCAATTTTTTTATTTTGTTTTTGTTGAAAAAAATAACAAGGTAATTCAACTTAGCAAATTAATTTTATGGCATATGGTTTGACAAATCGGTAAAGTTGTGAAATTTCGCCCTCTTACGAAAGTAGAGAGAAATAAAATCTTGATAGTTATTTAGTCAACTAGTATATTGATGAAGGATATTGTTCTAGATTATCAATCGCATTTTAATTTACGAGTTGTCTAAAATATTTTTCCGTCGATCTCACCCTTGTTGAAATGAAAGAATTCTCCAAAGGAAGATATTCAATCAACGAAATTAACAGTAGATACAAACTCTGTTGAATATTAATGATAATTTTTTATTCATTTGAATACAAGAAGGTATTAGGGGTCAATAATGGTCGATTTCGTCTGTATTGAAGAACATTGAAGAGCCATGTTAACATCAAGTCGACGGAAGAATAAAATATTGAACATTGGCAATGGTTTCATCTACAACAACTTCTGCTTGATACATTGGTGTATGTTGACCCGACCTGATTCAATTGACTAGTTACGCTTTTAATTTGTTATTTTTTATAAAACTGAATATGCATAACATTATATTCAGAACGGTGGAAAAGTTGAATATGATCCTCTGTCTGGCTGTTGCTGTATAGTAGATCCATCCCCCTTTGGGAGTAAACCAGCCATCCGGTTTTTAAAGCCATGAACTAGAAGAAAATCAACAGTAATTATGATGAATATGATGCATTAAAACGGTGAGTGCAATATCTAGGTAAATAATTTAATCACATTAATTGTTTGTGGTTCTGCCTTGCTCCTGTATCCTTATAAAAGGATGAATCCTACCACAACACACTAATGGACCACTCAACAAACAAGTGTCCAGAAGTGAATATAACGTTGCGGACGGTATGATATATATAGTAGGTACTCATCGAAACATCGTCCTATTAGTAGAACTCACTAATTCTCTTACTTTGTCTCATATCTGTCCTTCAGTTTTTTATGAGTTTAGGACCACATTGACAATATTACTTTTAAATGACGTTAAGTATTAAACCAAAATTTCGTCGTGTGCGTCGTTTTAGTCTTGATTCAAATTTTGTTATAGTCTTTTCGAAAGTCAGTTGAAACAGCGAAATGAACAGAAAAATATATCATAGAATATACCGCTTTGTTCTCATGCACCGACCATATGCTAATATTAACTTATTTACTTCAAATTTTAAAAATGTTTTTTCTGTTTCTGTTCAAAAAAAAAGAACATTGTACGTATTCCAAAAAAAATAATTTAATAGAATAAACACGTCATACTTGAAAATAAATAACCAAGCAATCTCTTTTACAATCTGTCACTATTAAAAATCAAACCTAAACATTCCAAATAAGGCCCACGGCACTGTTCTATCTAGGTAGTAATATGGTCTGTTAGCTCCCGATGGAGTTAATATAATATCCCGAATACTTTACGAACGGGGTTAATGTATAACAAATTATGTTTGAAAGTGAAAAACACTATTCGCATATCTGTATTTAAATGAAATCCAAGTTTGGATTTCGACGGTTTCTAAGTGATGACACACTAGACTAGTATATTTCAGGCTCCGTCTAGTAGGTGGCACTGGCAAATTCATTTAAATAGCGATTTTCAAGCCTACCTTCGCAATTGGCCTAATCACTACTGAACTAATTGGGACATTTTATTCATAACTTCAGTAAATTATATTTCGATCTCACGCGTATGACTTTTACATGCTCTGAAATCCAATGGTTAAAATGATGAAAGTTGAACAACACTGACAGTTGATGGTATTACTCATAACATTAAAAACGATAACTAACCTAAAATGAATGATGGGACTAAGACTGAGACTATATTGATTGAGATAACAGACAAAAGTTATATTTCTTTTTACATTATAAGTTTTATGACGATATTTTGGATGTTGAAATAGAATGGATGTTTTTAATGAAGATGATGTAGTACCTTGAGCCATGCTAATAAATTCGAGAGTAGAATCATAGCGTTGCAGATTTGGAAAGATGGCCATCCGTTAGAAATTTGCCTGTTGGTGGACTGAAGAAAGACTTGATGAAAGGGTAAGTTTGCGACTTTCAAATAAGTTTTCATACTTGTGTTGGAATCACCCACAAGAGAGTTGAACTAATCAAGTACTTAGATTTTATTAAGAATGAAACTATTGAAAACTCGAAAATCTAATCATTCGATCGGGGCCGAACTGATGAATCCATTGGACATTTTTCTGTAATACATAATTAAATATTCGGTTTTTGTTAGAGTTCAAGACTGCATAGCCAGTGGAAATGAAAAAATCATTTTTGTTGCACGGAGAAAAGTATTCATTATTCCCAAGCAAATATTTAATTATGACAAATAAAAACTTTTATACTATATGGGACAGCTCTCCAGCTAACCTGCAACCTGAATCATTTGCCATTATTAAGTTAGTTTCAGGAACTATATTCACTAGCCACTAGTTGATTGGTAAACCACCCATAATTAAGTTGTTTTATTGCCATAACTAAATGTTTTCTTATCACGAATCACCAGTTATTTATCATTGAATCACTAAATATCTTCTATATTAGTTTGTAACCAAACATAAGTGGGCAGCTGTCTCCCAGTAAATTAGTAACTCGCTTGCCTTTAATTAATTATTAGCTTATGGTGAGTTTGTAACTTTTTTCCTATAAGTTAGCTGATAATTTCTAGTAATCAAGCAATTATCGTCTCATGAGTGTAGAGATAGCTAGTGACCAAAGGACAACTACGTTTCTGTTAGTGAACAGTGAGCTCCCATAGTGGGTTAGCAAATAGCCCCACGTTAGTGGTCATCAGATAGTTGACCATAATTAAGGAGATCATTTACGGAAAAGTATCAGTTATCTTCCAGCAATTGAAGAAGATATTCTGACCAATGAATGGCTAGTTATAAGCAATGATCTAAAGTGTCCAGATAGTTTTCGGTAAGTATCAAATGTCTTCCAGTGACTGAACCAAACACTTGTTTTAGCTAACTTGCTAGTTACTCGTAGGTTGTCAGCTGGTTTCTTGTAAGTAGTAGATGACTTCTGTTGAATGATGAAATAGCTGCGAGAAGCTAGTTTTGATTACATATAGAAAACTGACGAATGGTAATGTGTAGCAGACGCCAAGATACATTTTATCTGAAAAACCTTTACTCCGGCTTCATATGCTGGCTTTTGTTTAGCTTACAAGATTTTTTCAATATTTGTTGTTGAATGATGGGGAATGAAAATTTCTCATTCAGAAAACCAAAAATCAGTAGTTGATAAGCCAGAGCTGTCATAAGGATCTAGCCTTATATTTATTTGGGTTATTGATTCATCTAGGAAGATGTAAGGAATGTAGCTCTGAAGGTTGCCAAACTAATTCATATCTTTCTGAATGTAAATCAATGTAAGTTATAACCTCATAGGCGAAATCCATCACTGAAGAATTGAGTATATTGTTGACTATCCTGTATAAAAATATCGGCGTAGTTTTTCTCTGTATTATGGAAAAATATTTTTCGCGAACATTAGGATTGCGCAGTCTCACACAATATTGAATATAAATGAGATATTGATATTTTTTCATTCAGCTGAATTTCTCCAAAAATCACAAAATTCATGATTTGGCGCCCTCTAGCGCCGAATCTAGCCATACGATCAAGTTAGGCCAATAGAGACTTTTACTTAGAATGTCTCCAGCTACAATATAAAATTCAGACATTTTCACCGAAAGACCTTTTTCCATAAGGCGTGTGCGTGGTCCTTTGAAGGTAAATAATAGAATAATGAATCAAAATAAATCAGTGATTTACTTTTGAAGCAGGATCTGGATTTTCTACAGTAGGTCCATTTCCTCCCATAAAATGAAGGGAAAAAATATATATGTACTATTATTTAAATTGTTCACTCCAAAATTCTGTCTCCCACAGCTTGCATTTTGGCAAATCAATCCACGGCTTTGGAAATCGAATAAAGAATATACCATCCTTGGGATATGTGCTGTCGGACGGACACAATCCATATGAACGATATGTTTCACCATTTTGACAAATATAAAAATTATAACTGGACATAACGATGCTCAACTGAATGAGATGAGGTTGTCCACTCTTCTTCATAGTTGCTTATCAATCTCGTATCCAATAAAATCTATCAAAGTAACCATAACATCAAATTCACAAACAAAGAACAAAACAAACACTTCTGCTGTGATCAAATCTGTAAAACATTCAGCTTTTGTCAGTGTTGTTAATTTAATACTCCGTCCGTGTGTGTACGGATGTCATTCCAGTTACCAGCAATAATTTTGTTATTAGTTTGCATGTGAACTATTGATATTTCTAATGTCATTTGGTGATTTCAATGTTTTAATGATTATTTGGCATGTCAAAATTCATGAAAATGTTGAACTGTGTAAAAATCTGTTAAATATCGTCCAAAATATCATGACTATTGGCTGGCATCAATGTAGGTATAGTAAAAATGACAATATTCTGAAAATATTACTACTTTTTAAGGGACTTTATGAGAGCATCAAGTGATGTGTGTTGTTCGATGACTTTTCCGGTCGAACAATGAACGGTTTTTTATAATAATAATACTCCGTCATTAACAGTCGTTGAGTGTACCCAAAGGCATAGCCTAAGCGGGTAGAAAACGGCTATTATTATTATTTGCCGTGGCGCTCCGGGGCGACTTACTGATGTTTCAGCAGATGTATTCACTTTTCAGCTGTAGGAAAACCTGGAAAACCTACAGCACCACCTCCAATCGCATACCCAGGATTTTCATCTAAGTCTATAACATTTAGGTGTAAGGTATAATAATTCGCCTAATTTCAGCAGGAAGACTATACTTTTACCGCCTGCCTTATGGTTGCTGTGTATTCCTAGACTAGCCAAGTTCTGAAGATTTCAGACAGATGTAGTATTAGCACATATAGTCCTGGGTAGATTATCACCATAATAAATAGATTTAAAATATTAATTCAATTGAAATAATTTCATTATATCATCATTGATTTACACTTTCAATGCTTCTGGCACTGAAGTCCATTTTGACTTTGATTTTATATAAACAGGACGTCTATCATTAGCCCAGATAGTAGTAGTAGTTGGTGGGGAGACTGCTACTGCAACCGGGCAAGTAGGTCCCCATAGATCTTTTTTGTAATCCCCGGATCTCCTCGTCCATGTCAGGCTTTGACTAAACTTCCTTGTCCCGCCTTCTCAAGTGTTCACCAGATTTTCCTCACAATGTATCCTTGAAGTGTGTGTGAACAGATAGTAACTTGAATACAAAAGCGGCAACAACAATGACGAGCATTGCATAGAAATGCTGCAAGCTACCTCCGTGAGATAAAATGTCAAAGAACATGATTCATGAATTATAGAAGAAATGGAACGAAATGAGACCTGAGTGGTCCAAGTATCCAAGTTTGGTGCAGTTGCCAAGAAATAGTGAGTTCATTAGGGTCCTCTGTACCCAGATGGAGAAATTATAGTGTATCAACTGTCGATACCCAAGACATTTTGAAGATGTGCTTGAACAACTGCGGAAACAAAAAAATATTGTATTCAGGAGTTGTAACCTATGTTCTTCAAAGAAAGGATCTAAAAATAGAAGTCGAGAAAAGATGGACCTATAAATTTCTGAAGGAATTTTGGAAATGCCAGCAGTTCTTATTCTGGAGCCTTCTTTTGTTTGAAAATAAATGATCACCAAAGTAGGACCTTTTCCTTCACAGAGTTTTCAGCTCCAGGCTGAATGAATATCACCCGAAAAGATGAGGTTGAACGGACATAATTATATTTTCTTGTCAGGCTTCTTACTAATCATTCTGGAGGTGTTTCTGACCATAAGGATCATACCAGCTATGCCCTACGTCTCAAGACATCAGCATTAATTTAACAAGTACAGAAGGCCCAACTGTCAAAGTCTCAGTACGATTTAGTCAGAGTCCAATTGCTCCTGTTCTAGTATAGCTGTGGCTTGAAAAACCAAAGTTAAATGACCAGAAATTTTGTCAAATATACAGGGCGAACTGCGAAAAATGTACCTAGTGTTCTTTAATAAAAGAGTACCATGCATACTAGCAATTTTTTTTCCAGAATCTTAGCGACATCCACCCATCCAATATTATTATTATTTTGGTCGAAATGATGCCATTGTTTTAATGATCATGAAATTCAAGAGGAAATATCTATAATACAAATATATAGACAAATGTGTGATATTTTTTATCCATACTCATGCCCTTAAACTATACAAAATAACTAAACATAATTTTCCAATACTGGACTTTTTCAATCGAATTTTCCAGTGTTTCTCAAATAGAACAAACAATAGGATATTTTCCGACCATAAAAGGTATAATTAGGACACTAACATATTTTGTATGCACATCCCCATTGCTTTCTCTAGCCATTTCTGAATTTTTTAATTTAAACATTTTTTGTTGACCATGTTTGCTGACAAATATTGCTTTGTATGTACCACAAAAACACAATAATGTTGGAGGGACGGAGGGGGCACTAAAATGCTTCCACTGAAATAATTTTTGGTTAAAGACTTGTCTAGTTTACTTTAGTTTTTGGATCCTATTTCTAGTTATCATGGAACTCTAGCAACGGGACTCTGGCGCACTTTTACTCCTATCTGTATAGTGATATGATACGTTTTTTTATTATTATTTTATTATTTCCATTTTTACGATTTTTATCGATAGAACATCAACCTAACACGACACCAAACGAAATGTTTTCGCAGAGATGTATACAGCGTGGCTGCGTTACTTTTACAATTATAAAAGCTGCGTTTTGTTTGAGGTTGTAGCGGTGATTTATTTTTAAGGATTTAATTACATTATCGATTATTTATTTCGAATATTTGTATTGGTGTAAAGTTCATGGTTGGTTTTGGATGACGATACATTTTCAAATTCATTTCACTAGGTTAACAAGCTCAATTCGTCTCTGTTCTAATTTGGCGTTCACGTGCTTTTGTTGACATCGTCCATACTTGAAATATGAATGCACTATAGATTGAAATTATATAGTATATATACATTTGTATTCTACAACATAGTTTGATTAGGCAATTTTTCACGAGTTACTTCTAATTTATTGGGAATATTATTACCAACTATCCTCCATTCACCTCCTATCCTTTGAAATGGACTACATTTCGTCGATATTATTGCCCTCTTACTTAATTTTTTCATCTGTACTCTTTTTTTCTATACAATGAGCTGTAAAGAAATAAGTTCTCATAATTTTATTGTATCAACTCATTGTTAGAGTTTCATAGGAATCTAACTGCCTAGTATCTTACTTGACCGATATGATCAGCAACTGTTGATTTTGAGTTCTTTTTTTTTGATACAGGAGAAAGTGTTCTGGAACCCATGTATCTCAATGGCTCTTTTGTGCCCCTACATGTTCGGGTTATTGCTAGGCATATGACAGCTTTCCTGGCGTAAGTCAACAGCTTCTTCAGCTTCCCAAAGGCGATCTTCTTCTGATGCACCAGTGCAGGACCCTTCGTGAGATGTGAAGAAGTCTCGTCATATAACAGGTACCACCTGTAGAGGGGATCATTCACCATCCCAATGGAAGCCAGGTGATTGTGTCCTGAAACGGAGCCCTGTCATCAGTTTGATATCTCATCTATTTTTTCCAATCAGAGTGGTGGCTAGTTAGTTTGGTACGTGCTGACTGCTTTTTCAACTGCTTGGCTGTCACAGTGAATGACAAAGGCCTTCTGCCAAGTTTTTCTGTGACACAGTATTGAATAAATTGCCACTACTTCTACCTGAAATACTGTTGCGAGCTGTCCTAGGCTAATCGGAATCCTGATTCTCCTTTTGAATCGGTAAATTCCAGCTTCGTGTCCTTGGTTGGTCTTTGAGTTGTCTATGTACCAGGCCTCCACTGCTTTTGCGGATGGGCACTTCAAGTTTTTTCTGCTGGGGTAATTGTATCAAAAATTCAAAAGAAATCCCAAAATTGGATTCGCCCCTATTTCCTTAAATGGTTTACCCTAGTTTGTCCCATGTGATTGCCTCAATAGAGTTTGTTCCTGCTGTAGCCGCGAATGAGTCTTAGACCTACATTATTTTTGAAAAACAATGTGTAGTGGTGGTAGCTTCGATTAGATCTCTAAAGCTGCCGACGGTAACTCTCTGGCATGCCAGCCTATCGCTGCCACTCAACAGCCTAATCGTCTCCAACTGTTGTCTTGATCCACCACCAACTGCTATCATGCTACTCAATACTCTATATGTTAATTTGCTTTGATTCAATCCCAAATTCTCACAGCACATTCTTCCACAATTTTCTAAGGTCACTGTGGCCTTGGGTGAAGTATCGTCGATGTTGGTGGTCAAATGTTACGCTTAGGTCCTCGACTTCCATTGCCAATGGAATTTCCATTTCCTTGAGGAGTACTTTGAGTACTCTATTCCCAGTGAAAGTTAGGGCATTGGTTTTATGAGCTTTGACTGAGTTACTCTCGCTTGCTCTCCGTTGGCAGTAAATGCCTTCATCGGATAGTTGTCTAAATGGCCTACTATAGTGGCGATGAGACGCCTCCTCAGTATCTCCTATAGAGTGGACATCATTGATCTGCATCTTAGTACGTACTCTCTCTATCTGCACTGAATGGGTGCAATATTCGTCTCTGAGACATTATTGAACGCACCTCGATGTCTGGGGAAGTGGCTATTGTCATCTCTCCGTCATTAATAGTCTATATGGGTAGAATCATGGGTTGTTCGGGTTCATTATATTAGTTTCTGGAAACAAAAAGAGCTCTGAAATATGTTTATCTGCATTAAAATATATAGGATTAAGTGCGTTGCTGGCTATAGAGTTATGCATAATGTGTGTGTCTTGCAAACTCATAGAATTCGAAGAGGGAACATGTCCCCATACCACCCCTTAACTGCACCAACCAATGTTGAGTGCCAGCATACGTCAGACTCATTCTAAAACCCTCCGCACGTTCCACACCGGCCTCGGCGTTCCAACTGTGTATTTTTAATAAAAAAGTTGAGGTATCCGAAAAAGTCACATCCCAGTTTGTCATTTTGTTTGACCTAGTCCTCATCCTCCCCAAGTTTACAAATTCACAACCGGAACGCATGAAAGTTCCGCGAACAGCCATTTAAAAAATCCCCGCTTGCAGCCAAGCCAGAAACATAAATCAAGTGTTAGACGGAGCTTTTCTGTCAATACCCTCCAGGCAATCGCCATCATCCGGCTGACTTCATCATCGATGCACCCACCAACCGAACCGCTTTTTACGTTTTTGCCAGTAATCTAATCTCGCGTTGTCATCACAAGTTCGCACGAGCCCTCTTCATTTTATAGGTCAATTATTATATTTTGAATATCAGGCCGGTTAATACTTGAGGAAGGGAGTTTCTTCCTTAAGGGTAGGTTATGTTACAGGTTATCGGGGATGGATCGCGGAGCGCTACGATTTTGCAGAAAGTGCCGCTTTTACAATTTTTGTTACTTGAGATCTTCCGAACAAGCAGGGGTGTTGAATATTCAACAGAAAATGTAATCGAGAGCGTGTCTTGATGAAGTTATATCTGATATGAATTGAGGATACTGGGTGGTGTAGTTTGAGAGTGATTAATCTCACTTAGAGTAGGCCCATTGCGAATAATCCTTACAGTCTAAGAGCCAGTGAACGGCAGATTTGACATATTTTAGGAAAGCCTAAAATTTACCCAGAGAGTCTGTTATACCTACCAATCATGAGATGAGGGCTGATTAAGCGCGGTCGCGGTGGCCCCAGCTACACTTAGATGCGACAGGTGTGATAATTTCTACTAAAAATGTATTTTAGGAAGACTGCCGTTTGGATATGTCAAAATATACTATAATAGCCGTTTTAAAAAACCGGTAGACGATTATCACGGTTCTAAAGTGGTGGCAGAAATTCTGGAAATTCGATTTCCACAAAATTTTCCGGTACTTCGGCGTCCACAGACCTTATGCCAATTTTTGTATGACATATTCATGATGTAAATTTCCATTCTTTCAATTGGCAGCAACAAGAAAAACGCCTACAATTTTAACTATTTTTTACAAGTTGTGAAAATTGAATTTTCCGTATGAAAGCCACGCGGGAACGGCTCAATTTTTCCATTAATTTTGTCAGCACTTTTATATGTTTCAGTCCTCTAAGAGGCATGAACGAGAAAATTATCAAAAAAAATCTGTCACCATCTCCCTGTCTATTAAACTAGTTTCAATGATATCTATAAGAGGGCAACAAAAAACCTTGAGTTAGAAAGAATACGACAGTAGTATATCAAACATTGAATATAAAGAACAAAAATTCTCTTATTCCTCATACAACGTATCTACTACACCCAGGTAGGTATACCCGTAGGGGAGGAAGATTTTACTGTCTGCCAGGACATAGGGACCGACGTACCGGTCTGCCTTCAGAAATATAAGCTTCTGATACTTAAAAGAACAACATAAAAAAACTTCAAATTTCCTAAAATGATTTTGATTTTTTTTTTTTTCAAAATTTCTGCCACCACTTAAGAACCGTGATAATCGTCTGCCGTTTTTTTTTAAATAGCTCTTATAGTATATGTTGATATATCCAAACGGCAGCCTTCCTAAAATACTTTTTTAGTTTAAGAAATTATCACACCTGTCGCACCTGAGTGAAGCTGGGGCCACCGCGACCGCGCTTAACTAGCCCCCATCTAATGGTTGGCAGGTATAACAGACTGTCTGGGTAAATTTTAGGCTTTCCTAAAATATGTCAAATCTGACTTTCACTGGCTCTTAGACTATTATTATAGCCGATGAAAAAGTTAGGGAGAGGGGGCATAGGAACATCGACATACCTAATCTGTTATGATTTTTACGATACAAAATTATTACCTACCTTTATAACTTGAATGACCCAGTAATATTTTTCTATCTATAGTGAGTTTCAAAAATTCTACACCATATGGGAAACTTTTTCAATACAAGGAATTACAAAAAATAAAAATTCTGATCAAGAGTAAACTACCCTTATTTTCAACATTATTGAAAAAGTATATTTAGAAAAGTTTTTTAAACCTACACAGCAAACTTTAACCTAATAATTTTTTATGGTTAGCCTCATAGTACTTGTTGAGGAATGGCATTAACTCATTTTTACTTCAACCTTCAATATTGCCCCTCAAGTTTTGATGCACCCGGTATACGCCTCAAAAAAGATGAGCGTGCGCAAAATAGTGTGTGTTCATTGTGTTCTAGACAGTTCGCTGAGAGCCCATCTCACGTGTCAAGTTACAGGCTTGTAGTGTCCATTATCGCCTTTTTATAGTAATTATTGCTATTGCTTCCGCTACTTATGTGTACATGCTTTGTTACTACTCCCGCTGTGCCGCCCCAAAAGTTGAAGATTACCCAATCAAGATTAGTCAGGGATCCCTGTACTCCAGCTAGGTACAATTATCAGCCAAGGACAAGGTTAGTCAGAATTTAAGGGTATTATTGCTATTATAAAAGTTTTTTACGCTTCCGCGTGGGTATACAGTCCCTACTAAACGTGCTATTACGTGACAGTACTAGTATAACCAATACTAGTACTGTGACGTACCTTTTTTTTCTCAATCTGGAATATCCAAGTCAGCTCCGGTCTCCGGAGCTCCGATACATCCGGAGGGCGCGCTGATGTGTCGATAACCCCAGTAACCAATCCCCACGCCCGGATCTAGGACAATTGCCCAAAAACAATTTCCCGAAAAACAATTCCCCGAAAGCAGTTCCCCGAATGGACAATTGCCCGAATGAACAATTTCCCGAAACACAATTGATCGAATGTAGAATTGCCCGAAATGACAATTGACCGAAAACTGTATTTAAATATAGTGATACCAATAGATTTTTAATTGCGCGTACTATCATGTTGAGTGCCTTATCTCTGGATATATTACGGAATATAATACCAATAGTTTTAACCTAATCCTGTGGAATATTCATCGTCGACGACCAAAAAACACGATTTTTCTATTTTTTGACTCGATTGTTCCTGAACGAACTAACTTGGTGACAGATTCGCCTTTTTGCAAGGCTGGAAAATCTGTTGTTCCACCCCTCTGTATTGTAAAATGAATCAAATATCGTCTAGTACAAGGACATACAGTTGAATGAGTAACCTTAATTATTATAGTAGGTATTAATGGTGTTATTGTAAATCACAGAAGAAATAATAGTATACAGAAATTTTCGATAATATTAGTTACAAATTTATAAAGTAGCGATAAAATACATTTTTCGGTCAATTGTCCTTTCGGGAAATTGTTCTTCGCGAAATTGTCTATTCGGGCAATTGTACATTCGATCAATTATGTTTTGGGAAATTGTCTATTCGGGCAACTGTTTTCGGGGAATTGTCTTTCGGGAAATTGTTTTCGGACAATTGTCCGGAAGCCCTACGCCCGTGGGGCGAGTAATTACTGGATCCGAGAATCATGTACCCTGAGTAGGCGGAATGAACCATGAATTACGACCTTTGGCACTTGTCAATACCTTATTATTCATATTAATATTATGCAATTGTACGTAAAGAGATTAAATGAAGACGATACGAAAATAAATTTGGTGATCTGTTTTCCCGGATTTCTCTCCGTGTTGATAGTTATTGGTCTTTAGAAGGAACATTTTACTACGTTTCAGCAAAGTCTCATTTGCCATCTTCAAGTCTAACGTTTAGAACTAGACTGATCCACTCATCCTTTGCTTCTCAATTCATACGGATGGCTTGCATCTCCTATCTTGTTTTGTACCTGTGTCAATCCGCTAACCTGTGACGGCCAGCCTACCTGGGTTGGTCCTCCCACATGGGGTGACCCACCTGAATCATTTCGCACTAAGTGTGGTATTTATGGTTGTCTTCTCTATTTTTGTACTGAGGTGGATTTCGAGGTTGTTGGTAATCTTTGGCCATTATCCCATCCACTCATATTGTTTGGACGTTTTTCAATTTCGATGGCTTCTCTGATTATTCGAGAGTGGAAGTAGTGTTTTGGTGTTATCGAAATAGATACACAAACCAATATCCATGCCATATAGTTTCCGCTCATGGCATGGATAAGAGGTTCAAGGCGCCATTTCTGTTTAGATTTACCGCTTCATGTTATCAAATTTATAATTTCTGAGCACAAAAAAACAATCCACTTGAGAAGAATAATAATACTCATTAAAAAAAAAACAAAAATCGGTAGTATTCGATCCCGCGTACTACCGATTGCAAGTCCCTTTACGAACTGAGCTAATTAGTAATAATATCTGCTTTACGTATACCTACGAGACCTACAGGTTATTAAGGAATATTTTATATTTGTAAAGATTATTGATTAGAATATGTATCCAATTATGATCTTGAATTATAAGGTATACAATTAAAGAGAATAATTTGCATTTCAAAATAAATGAAGTTAGTTAAAATGGTAATCTCAGTAAGCCTCTCAGATTTTTTCTTACAAAATGTGTCAATAACATCGCTATTAGTGGTAAGATTATCGCGTGGTTGTAGGAAAAATAAGGTACAGTACTTGTGCGAGAGTGATTTTTACACGCGCCTCGTGCTACAAAATTTCCCACTCGTTTGAAAAATTTCACTTTCCGCACTCGTAATATTTCTTTTCCTGAATGAATTACTGTTCATTTCCAAATATCAATTTTTTAAACAAATTTATTATTTTCTTTTTCCTATTCTACCCAATATGGGAGATATTATATACCTTACTTTCTAAAAAACATGAATGTGAATCAGAATTTTCAAATCAGTTTAATATGCAATATACTAAATTAAATCATGTCAACAAAACGATTTTATTTTGAAGCGAAATTTTGCAACGAAACACAACTCATTGGAATAATTTCAGAGTAACTTTTATTCCATAGTATGATTGAGAGTGTGAGGTTAGAATATTTATTACAAAATTAAATAAAAATATGTCGTTACTAAAGTCTTGAAAAATTATTTGCACGAGAATTTACTTTTTTGAATAGTTTTTGTTGTAATGTTTCGTTCTAAAAATAGTGAAACGGAGGAATAAGTAGTAAGTGTCGTGATGTCCTGGTGGAGGTCACCTTCTCAAGATGTATTCGTATTTCTTGTATTTGAAATCTGACTGAGGTGAGATTTCTTGAATTTATAACTTTTATCTTTGTATCTTCTTGTATAGGATGGTTTTGGATCTAGATTTTTCATATATCAAATTATTTTTCATTGTTACGTTTTCACTTCTCAAAAAAATTTGTAATTTCTTTCGGCTCATTGTTTGATCTCCTTGGTTACTATACCATCAGTTTTTAAAAGCAGTCCCAATTTTGGTTAATTTTTCATAGATTTTACAATATATTGTCAAGTATAAGGAATTGCACCCTGTATAAACATTTGTCAAAATTCAAAATTAATGTACCAAACCTGAGGACAAAATTAATATTTGGGTATTTTTTTTGGGAAAAAAAATCTTTTAGTTCATTCATTTATTAGTATAATATCATCTAGAATAATATTTATTGAAATACAGTATTTCCTACAATTCAAAGTTTAACGCCAGTCATTAACCGGCAGAGGTATCGGATTTCATTCCAGTACATCCATATTCAATGGCCAAGATGCTGATGAAGCAATAATAGTCGTAGGTAATATCCCAAGACCATGACAAACAGCCGACTATTATTTTCCTCCTAATTCTATCGAGAGTACCTTGTATTTTGACAATTTAATCTGAATAACTCCCGAGAGCTTTAGCTCGAGGAAGTTATTCGGGTCCAAAAAGTGGTAGTGCCACCCCGATCGTGACAATATACCAACTCCGTATCATGACAGTATAAAAGTAAGTATTTACCTATATTATATCGATTATTATATATTTCAACTGCAAGGAAATTAATACTGATATTTTTGAAAATATATTTGGAACTTTGAAAACAAGAACGAAATGTAGTATATTAAATGATGCAATGATTTTAAATATCGATATTGATACAAGTGAGCAGTAGAGTGCAGTTGATGCTACAAGCATAAGATATTAGAAAGTCATCATATACAATGTGTCTCACTTCTCATGGAAACACCCACTTAAATTCCATGATTTTTTAAGTGAAATTATAAATTTTGTAGAATTGAAAGATACACCAAGTATATCAAAAGTAATGTCGAAGGGGTCATTTTCGACATAGTAAGATGCAAAATAGGTCAGAAAAGTCTTCAGATTACTAATCAGAATAACAATCTTAATACCTACTAATTCAGCCCATTCATAAAAAATGCAGTTCCAATTTTTTTTTCACTTCCTATGTAGACATCCTGGTAACTTTGATAATTTTTGACCTCATGCTGAACAATTTAGGTATCTTCATTGATTCTGCTTTCACAGTTTTATGTCAAAAATTACGGAAGTTGCGGGGGTGTTTTCTATGAGATGTGAGACAAATTTTTATTTTCTACAACTGAAAAGAGGAATAGCAGTAAAATGGTTGATCTGATCTTTAGACATTTCCGACCTATTTGCCTCCCAAAATAATTTCCTGGAAATGTCGGTGGTCATCGTTGCTGGCGTGCAGTGTACATGAATAGAAATGATCCGTTTTGATGTAATTTTGTACATTCTTCATGTATCTATCGATTCTGAAAAATTCAGACTTCTACGGCAAAAATTACGAAAGAAAGAGAAGTGAGACACACAATATATGGACATATTTCTTGGTTTATTTCATCAAATGCAAACACAAACCTATCTCGCATTTGTATCTCGTATGTACTTTGTATATGTTTAGCTTCAAGTAAGCTTCATTTTGATCTTATTTTTGTATTTCATATTATCATGTGATTAGATGTATCTGCCGAACATATCTTTTTGTTTTTTCTGATTCTCATTTTTTTTTCTTCTTATTTTTTGATGACATACTTGTGTCGGGCTTCAGAAGATGCAGACATTTACAAGTTCAACGAACCTTTCTGGCGAATCAAAAGAACTTTCATTCCGTAATAAGTTCCCAAGAATAACTATAGATTCAAGAACAAATTAACTGCTCAAACTTGCACACACCATACCCACCAAATATACAAAACGCCTTTCACTTCCACTTCTTTCGGACCCATCTCCCTTTGATACTACTGTCCCAAAAGTTCAAACATTTTCGCACAATTTCCAGAGGGAAATGCATTCGTTTGTCGTGAAATTCACTTCCCTATCCCATTCTGTATCCAATTATAACATTTTCAATCAGCAACTTTCCTCAACCACATTCAATTCGAGTTGGGATATCCCGCTGGTTTATTGAAAACGAAATCCTATACTTCGGAGCAGAATGGCTCAAAAATAAGTGTGGATACATATTACATATTTCCCTGACGAAAATTATTCTTTGAAACATTCATGAATTCCTATCAATTTGAATATGAGAGCGAGTAGGTGCCAATTTTGATGCATGAAATTGGTGAAGTACATACCTACTATTACTACCATGTGAAACACTAACGATTTCTTTTGTGATGCAAAAACAAGTTGTTTCATGATGGAAAATTCGTTTATAGAACGAGAGTGTTAAGTGTGAAATTTAGGAACCACCTAGTTAGAAAAAAAATACATACAAAATACACAAAGTTACTTCATCTTCTGTTTGGTCAAAATTACCAACGATTTTTTTTTGTAGTCAAAAACGATCTGTCAATTGTGAAAGTCACTTAGTGGATCTTGTGCAGTCAATACACGATCCGCCTCATTACATAATTTTTGAAAACTTACCTTAATTTTGTATACAATATTTTTTTATTTTTATCATATCATTATAAATTCGATGATAGTGTACACATCAAATCAATTTAGATACCCAAACTATCCATAATAATTAGCACTCACAAAATCTGCAAAATACTTTACAACAGGCTTTCAGTAGAATATAGTGCGTGCAAAACTTGAATTGATTTTGAGGAAACTATTAACACTTTTGATCAGGCCAGAAATTAATTTGTCCCAGGTACAGCGTACCAAGAATGGCCAACCAAATGTTATTAATATTTATCAGGTATCAGGTATTTACCTACCTTATTCAGTGTTAGTATATAAGAGCTGAGTGAGCTTTACCTTAGTGTTGTGTACTTTAGGTAGGTGTGAAGACAGGACAACGATTCCCCATACAGTAATTTTCTCCGGATAATTCCAATATGGCTACTGGTAAAACCAAAACAGAGAAAGGATCTGACAATTTTCATGAAGTCTTCGAGCCAACTGGAATTGGGATGTTCGGTGAAAGTGGAAGTTGTGATGTATTAATGAGTAGACGAGTCCTTAGGGATGATATAAATCAGTTCATCAAAAATGAAAATCAGGACGAAATATGTGGTACTACTGAACAGAACATCGAAGTTGGTAATTTCACTAATTCATCTACAAATGATCCAGAAGCAGATCAAGTCAAAATTGAGGATGATATTGATATTAATTACGATGATGTCATGAGTAATATTATCGAATCACCTATTGGACTCAAAATAGAAGAAACTGAAAATGGGGCCGACGTTGATATTCACAGCGATGATGTCAAATCCGAGGTTATTGAAAAAAATCGAAAATGAAACAAATATTGTCATCATATCTAAACGAGATAGCTGCTTCCAGACATGACTCGTGATGTGTTACAACCAGTTGAAGTTAAAGAAGAAACAATATTTGGGGATGAAGGCACCTACGGCCAAACCTCATCTCCTACAAAAGACATTGCTACGATTGGAAAATCATTCCAGTGCAAGATATGCTCCAAAGCTTTCACTGGATTGGGTGATTTGGAAATGCATAAGCAAATTCATAGTGTTGGTCGACCATTCCATTGCAAGACTTGTCCGAAGACTTTCACTCGATCATATTATTTGAAAATCCATGAGCAGAGTCATGGAGGAGAAAGAAAAAAGCCGTATTATTGCAAGAATTGCTCTAAAGCTTTTTACTACTTCGAGTCAATTGAAGATCCATGAACGAATCCATACAGGAATAAATCTGTATAGTTGCAAGATTTGCTCTAAATCTTTCACTATATCGAGTCAGTTGAAGATCCATGAGCGGATCCATACAGGAGAAAAAACGTATGTTTGCAAAATTTGCTCTAAGGCTTTCTATATTTCGAGTCATCTGAAAAGGCATGATACTATTCATACAGGAGAAAAACCATTTGTTTGTAAAACATGCTTGAAGGCTTTCGCTAGCTCGGGTGAATTGAAAAGGCATCAAAAGATTCATACAGGAGAAAATAAAAAAGGTAGTTGATGATGAGAGGACATGATGAAGACCAGAATTTAGTTGGAAATTTATGAAATCAATAACAAACAAAAGGAAAAGAAGCATATTTTTAGTTCATTCTGTATATTTTGTTTTTTTCCGTGAAGTGACTATTGTTAAATAGCTAATTGCGATAATTTGTGAGTCAAATATATGACTGCTTCCCCTTCGGACATTCAGTTACACCTTGCATCACGGTGCATGGCAATATTACACGGGCTATTTACGATATGCTTCCTAAACAGATAAGAACAGCTAGCTCGTTTAATACATGGAAATACAAAATGGATAAGAGATCAACCAAGAGTGATTCATAAAATTGTCGATATTAAGAACAATTGAAATCTCTAATGACAAACATCCTTCTATACTCTTGAATTAATTATTTTTTTATTTTTTTTAATATTCATGTGTTTGCTCTTCAACTTCTGTGAATATTACATCATGTTCTGAAAAATGTATAAGTGTGTGTAAGTTTGTGTGGATGCATATGAATGTATATGTATTCGTGAGTATATGTGAGTATGTAGGTACCTTAGATGTGATTGTTGTGTTCCAGATATTTTAATCCTGATATTCATAATAAGACAAAATTTTAGATATATATTGTTTATTTCATTATTTCTTATAAGTGACCTTTATGTCGGATATTCAATTCTTGATGTGTTTTAATATTTTTTTAATTAATTCGTAGTTCTTCGTATGTACACTTTTGTCACACCACCACTTAATCTAATAACAAATGTTGGCCATCAGTCCCGTGCGGATTAACTTCTTTTAGACTGGCAATAGTTTATTTCTGGTCATTTTATATGTTTTATATCATTATTTTAACTTTTATGAATAAACATATTATTATTTAATTGGCAATTAAATTTGACATTTGTGTTCCATTTAAATTAAACAAGTTATTGGCGTTTAAAGATTGTATGTATGTTATCAAAGATATCACGAGTGCTTTAAATTTTATCGATAATTTTTTCTTTTTTAGGCAAAAATGAAAACAAACCGATAGATAAAATCACGAGTCTGTTAGGACGAGTGATTTTATCTATATTTTTTAATGTTTTTGCCTGAAATAAAGAAGTTTGAGTAATGAAAATAAAAATTATCTTATAAAAATTGAAGAACGAGTTGTATTTGGAAAGATATTTTTTTTTCACAATTTGAAAGGATATTGCCTAATTTTAAGAAAGTTTTTTGTTCATATCTTCGAAATTTTTTGACATAATCTTATCAAACGGAATCGTGACGATAATCTTTAACTAATTTTGGGAAAAATTACCGATACCTGTTTACTTTGGGTATGGTGTGGAAAATGCGCTCAGAAGAAACAAAATCAACTTCCCTTTACGACTATGCTATCATTAACCAAAACTACCATTTCAATTTTCTTTGGGCCACCCTGTATATACATTTGCCTATGAATATGGTTCTTTGAACTGAATAATACGATTCATTCATTCAATGAATTGAGTTCATCAACTCGTGAATCTGTATTCATTAAAACAATATACTAGTGATCATTGTGTCAAAATTTGTTGCATTGAATCAAAGAATGAGTTATTCAACGAATTGTATTCATCCACTCGTGAACTTATATTCATTGAAACAATGTATGAGGGATCATGGAGTAATTATCTGATTCATCAATACAGATCATTTATACAATGAATTGTTTGCATCACTTTAAAGAAAGATTTCCATCAACTAAAGATTGAAAAACTTTGTTTCTATGCTCGAGTGCATCAATACCAGGAAAGAGGTACTACATCCACTTAATGTACACGATCAGTTTCATAATGAAATTGTTCATAAATTAATGCTGTCGTATTCATTCGAACAATGAACTTGTTCTTTGGACCAATTTTTATGATTACATTCATTAAATATATGAAACATTTCTTTGTATTCATGCTATTATTTGGTTGAGTGTAAATTATTTCTTACAAGTATCAATATTGACCGAACATTAATGTCAGAGATGTTGACTCGAATTTGTTACTAGTAATTCACAAACTACAAAAAATATGCTCAGAGCCGACTGATGCATGAATACTGCGTACACACAGTCTGAACATAATCTGACATGAAAACTTTCACAAATATTTTATCGGAAGCATTATACCCAAATAGCCACATAAATTCCTTTTATTGGTCATTTCACAGGCAAGAGATAGAACAAAATTTATATGCGATATCGACTTGGGAAATAAAAAGAAGCGGCACAAATTGTAGTAAAATTGTGCGCTAGCTCCTATTATTGCAAGATTTCACTAGAATCTAGTTCCAAAAATAGATTAATATACCTTTATGTGAAATGGAAACTAACCCAGAGTGAAATTTAAGAGCACGTAAAGAAGCCATAACACCTCAATACCCTTTTGAAGTTCATACAGATAAACTTATAACTTTGTTCAAGAACCATCCATCGGAAAATACAGGAAACTGTTTACGCAACGAAAAATGCATTCAGTTGGAAGCAATCTGTGTGGCGTGTGTCCTAATTCTCGAATGGGAAACAAACATCGGAAACGTCTAGGGATATTTGTAAACATTATTGAAGTGATATAACAAATTTTAAGTTTCTGCATTGTTGGATTTTCTCTTAAACATTGATTATTCTCATCTTGAGAAGAGAAGAAGGCAGGTTGCAGTGTTGCGAATAGGTGTAATGGTTTGAAATTGTTATTTCTCCACTGTACAGGGGTTTCAAATTGAGTCAGCACTATTACTAACTCCGTTATTATTTTGGTAACGAATTCGGTTGAATGGGCAGAGTGGTGCATTGATGGTAGCGTTTTCAAAATATTTTTTAAAAATATATTTCTTAAAATGTAACACTCTATATCATATCATACATTCCAATTTTTAATAATATTCTCAACATAAAAGCCGTTTTTGGGTAAATTTGAAAATAGGAAAATATGAATAAATATTCAAAAACACCGCCTTTTCGTACCTACTCTTGACACTTCGTGCATTCAACACAGTTCGGCCATCAATTCTATTAAATATTATAGGTTTTATACAATTTTTCATTTCATTATTAGGGTTTATTCGGTACAGTTAATTTTTGTAGAAATCAAAAAATCAATTATCCAGAGGAGTCATGTGTGGTACTCAAGGGGGAACTTAACATGACATTTTGAAGCAATCCATCTGATTTCAAAACAGCGATGCAACATTCTCTTTACGCCTACACGTTCCTCATCTAGTGTCAGGGACCTCTATACCCACTGGCGGATCTACGGAGTTTTTCAGGGGGGGGGGGGGGGCATGAGTTGATAATTTTTTTAAACCAAACAGGTGCGTATACAGCTTTGTTCCATGGGGGGGGGGTAATTCTTAGCGGCGGAATTGACAGAAAATAGAAAAGCGGCGCAGGCGAAATTTTTTTTGTTAAAGGTCAAAAGCCTTTAAATTGATAGTTAGGTTTGTCAGCAGGGTATCATAAAGTTGGGAAAAAAACTATGTCAAATTTAGTCTGTTTTATTCAATAAGAAAAAGAAAAAATAATTTAACGACATTAACAGATGCATTCTGAAACTAAATACATTTTACTTTAACATATATAGGTAAATGTTAATTTTTATTGAAACATTGAATTTTCTTCGATTGTGGGGGGGATGTTTACCCCCATTACCACCCCTTATATACGCGCCTGTAACCAAAGTAATAAAATCTATAGGAATATGAACTGAATCTTACTGAGATGTTTGAGGTCCTAATGTGAAATAATCCTTTTCCTTCAAAACCAAGTGGAATAGAATTATTCTTTGTTTGTGCGGTTCCCGATAAAAAACAACTACTTAATTCCTTTGTTTTTGAATATTAGCGCTCATCGCCACCGCTCATGGCTTACCGCTAATGGTAAAATGCATTTTATTGAATCCTATAGTGTATTCATATCTCAAATACGGTCGATGTGAACAGTGATCAATGCATGCTTGCAGCATGTCCACCTCGTGATCGCCAATTCTCGTAAATGCTATTGGTCGATAGAACATCAACCTGACACGACACTAAATGAAATGTTTTTGCAGAGATGTATTGAGGTTAGCTGCGTAACAATTTTTAAAGCTGCGTTTTGTTTGAGGGTGTAGCGGTGATTTATTTTTGTGTTTTTAATTACATTATTGATTATTAATTTCAAATATTTATTTTGGTGTAAAGTTCTTGGTTGATTTTGGATGATGTTACATTTTCAAATTCATTTCACTGGGTTAACAAGCTTAATGCGTCTCTGTTCTAGTTTGGCGTTCACGTGCTTTTGTTGACATTGTCCGTATTTGAAATATGCACTGTAGTCCCTGAAAGTAATTATTTTTCTTCTATCGTGATCTGTTTTGACGCCTTTTGGTTTGACCGCCTGTGTTCTTTTCACATATTCGCACTGCATAGTAGAAGAATATATCTGTTTCTTGGTCTAATTGGATCATGAATGATTCCTATGAAATTCAAAAACATGTTGATTTGGGATGTTTGAGTGTTTAAAGGAACATTCAATACGAAAAATACAAATACGAATAATTTTGGTTTGTATAACGTGTGTTTTCTTCTTAAAAATCAATCCAGGGTTAGTTACATATCCACACTGGTTGTTGAACCAATATTAGGTACTTATTCAAAACTCTAGGGGGGGGCCATGCCCCCCCCCCTCAGTTCCACCAGTGTCTATACCCATCACGCGACTACGGTAGACGAGGGTGTTGAAGACACCATCCTGGCAGGCCATTATGAATCCCTCGGTTTCCGACTTCAGCCCACTTGACCTGAGAAAAGCAAAGGTCAGGTTTCTGGATAAGCCAAGGTCTTCAATGTCCTTGAAAAAGACCCCGTGCATTGGCATATCCTTATGTAGCTGTAGGAGCCTGTCACACTCCGCAGCTTTCACGTGGGCTTTTTGCTGAACGGGTTCCAACTCGGTGACAGAGTTTGGGTTCGTCCGTTCAGTGTCGAATAGGAGACCGAGTTCATCAGCTTAAAATGAAATGCTCCAATTCCTGCTTTTTCGTGATCGCATACCAAGCAGAGAAGGGAGTCTGAACTCCTGATGACTTTACAGGCTCTATCCAGTACCATTGTATTGTGTAGACACTCCAAACTCAAAAGTCCACTGCCTCCCTGTTGTCTGAGAAAGTATAACCGTTGAACGAACGATTTAGAATGCAAGTTCCTGTAGAGATGCATCATTTTGCGAGTCTTTACGTCTAGTTTTCGCAGCTCTTCCTGAGTCCACTTCATTACTCCAAAGGAGTAAAGTAGAATCGGAACGGCAAGCATATTAGTTGCAGTAACTTTGTTCTTCCCTGACAGTTCTGATGACCAGATCTGTCGGAGTTTGTGCTAATACTTGCCGCGGAGAGAGCTTTTGACAGTAGCTACCTCATGGGTGTGGCGTCGTTCCACCCCTAGGTAGGTATACGTCTCTCCAGCATCCAGATGATGTAGGATGCTTCCGTCTACAAGCTGATCGTCCTCTCCGTATTCCTCGCATCGTCTTCTTTTGAGATGAACTGTACCATATTTGTTCATCCCAATCTCCATTCCGATAGCATGCGTGTACTCTTGCACCACCCTTAAGGACCGATGAAGGTCATTTTCTCCGTAGGCATAAAGTTCAAGTTCTACCATGTAAAACAGATGGGTGACCTTATGCCTCCGGTTGCTGGGGGTGCCGCAGTTGTATCCGCGGGTTTTACGTAGTGCAACGGACAATGGCAGTAGTGAGATGCAGAAGAGAAGAGGGCTGAGGGAGTCTTCCTGACACACGTCCCTTCTAAAGATAACCTGCTCTGTTCATTTCGCCAGGAGCTGAAAACTATATGACGAAAATCGTCCTACTTTGGTGGACTACATCAGGCTTATTGGCTTGAATTTGCCTGAGGGTGGGAAATGAGTAGTTCCAATAGAATCGGCACATGAGTCCGGAGCATAAGGCAACACCGGTGTCTCGTCTACACCGTACGAGTGTCGTTGATGGTGGTACAACAATCGTAGGGCCGCGTTATGCCTGTGGATATAGTCTGAGACCTCATAAACTGAACAAGCTGACAGCAAATGCATTATGGTTTCAGCTGCATCCAGTGCCAGGGACTTCTATACCGCAGTCGCGGTAGACGAGGGTGTTGAAGACACCATCCTGGCAGACCATTATGAATCCTTCGGTTTCTGACTTCAGCCCACTTGTCCTGAGAGAAGCGAAGATCAGGTTTCTAGACAAGTCAAGGTCTTCAATGTTATCGAAGGAGAAAACTCAATGCATTGGCCTATTCTTGTGTTGCTGTAGGAGCCTCTCATTATCCGCAGCTTTGACGTGGGCTATTTGCTGAACGGGTTCCAACTCGGTGACAGAGTTTAAGTTCGTCTGTGCAGTGTCGAATACGAGACCGAGTTCATCGGCTTGCTTGCTGCTTTGAAAAGAAATGCTCCAATACCTGATCTTTCATAGAACCGGAGGGCGCGCTGGTATGTCATCAACTCCAGAATCATAAGCCCTGAGTAGGCGGGTTGAATTACGGCCATCTACATTCTTCCGGCTGAGTTTTCTGCGACGTCACGGCAAGCCGGTATGATTTTTAAGTTTGAGAGCAGTCTGTCCATCGTTCCACCAAATTTAAATAAAAAGAATAACAAAAAATTAGTAAATTTAACTTTCGTCATTTTCAGAATAGCTAGCTTGGTCCTGATTCACTTGGTTTACTTCTGCATGCCCCACCGCACCTTGTTTAGCAAATAGCTCCTATGCAAAGTTCTGGAATATCACTCGTTCATAATAATTCCCGGCCGGCTCCTCTTTCAGCAGAAGTGTCAAAACAATGCTCGAATTAGCAACAGAAAACAAGAGACATTACCCTTCGCGTCGTCTCACTGCAGCTGTTTCCACTTGAGTATTCACCTGAATAAGCCGATGAACAAACACTTCGGTATTATATTAGACTCTGCCCGTTTCGGAAGAATGAAGTAAATGGTAATTATGGACGATGCGTTGTCTAACATAGTTATAGGTTTATCACAATGTAGGAATTTGAAAGACTTTTATTGGGAAATCTTAATTGTGTTGGATACTTGAGCGCCCTCTATCTTTATGAATCTCGATGAATAAGAGTGGATTTATGCAGCACAAAGGACGGGGCACAAAACCCTATGAAAATGGCTTTCAGCAAATTTTGATAATTCAAGGCCCTAAACAATTTTGAGAAGTTATAAGAGGATCGCATGATTGGGACAGCCCTAGAGGGCACCAAAGTTGAATAATCCAAAATGCATTGTTATGGTGTCTTCCATGAAAAATCATGATTTATTCAATCACAATTCATTTTTGATGCAGAAATCATATCAAATCAAACGTCAGTAATACTCAAATGTACAGGGTACACCAAAATTTATTAGTTTAACTAATTACAAGTAGTGAAGAAGAGAAAATAATAAATAATGTTTGGAATCGAAACACTCAAAGCAGTAACAATGAATTACTCTGTACAATTTGTTATTAACATGATTTAGAGTTTCCTAAGCATACTGCTGACAATTACAAAAACCGTTAAAGATGAAGGTGAAACATGCTGATAGTATAAATGTATGAATTTCTTCTGATAATGAGACAGGGTTTGAAAGTGAAGAAGTGGACGAATGTACTCATACGCATAAACGTGAGTAATAAAAAAGTCACAGCCGCTAGATGGCGACAAAGTTGAATAATTCAAAATGCGTTGTTATAGTTTTTCCATTGACAAATCATGATCTATTTGGTTTCCATTTATTTTGCAAAAGTCTCCTCTTCAATTCAAGGGTTTGTAATATTCAAATATACAGTGAATACCAAAAGTCAATAAATTATCTAATTACTAGAAAAAGGGAGAAAACAAAAAATGTTTGGAATCAAAATACTCATATCAAATCCAATGAATTACGTTGTGTAGATAATAACACGTCGTTTACAGAGTTTTCGAAGTATATTGTTTACAATTTAGATAGCCTCCTTCGAAAGAATGGTATAAATCTTAATCATTCAGCTTAAAATATACAAAAATATCCAATATATCCATCGAGACGAGAAATCTCGCCTCGAAGGCACTTTCTCGTCTCGTCTCGATCATCAAGACGAGAAATAAACAAACTTTCGTCTCGATGTTTTTCTCGAAATTTCTAGAGTCTCGAAAACAAAAACTGAATGTTATTAAAAAATTATATGTATACGTTATAACGTATAACACAAGGCCAAGGCTGCACCAAAATACAGGGTATTGAATATTTTCTATAAAAAAATACGTTAAAATACAGAGGCTATATGCTATGAACTAAAAGCCACGTATAACAAAAAAACCGCCGAGTATCATAATGAAAATTAAACGAATCCTTGATGTTTTAATTTAAGAAATATAATAAAAAGACTTTTTTATGGTCTCCTTCATTAGAAACAGGTTAAGAATAAACAGTAAAAAAATTCAAAAATTGAAATGGAAAAAAAATCACAATAATAATAAAAGAGTTTTATCATTACTGCTAAATATTCAGCTGAATTAGGGCTTTGCGAGATTGAGACAAAGTCTTGGTCTTGGTCTTGATAGTCTTGGGCTTGGATCGAAATTTGTCTATAAATTTAAATTATTCAATTCAATTTCTCAGTCTATTGTTTATTTGTACGGGTAAAGTAGGCGAAATAAATTTCTTCATGATCATCACAGAATTCGCTAATTCTGAAATGAAATTTGATTAGAGAATGCTGGAATTCTCTCTCTTGAGATTGAAGAAATATTCTGCAACACCTCTGCCCCCATGCAATTCAAATATATTTACATTATCTCTCTTGTATAAGAATACTATTCTCACACTGGTAAGCAATAATAACATTAGCCTTGACGCAGTTGATCGTCACCGTAGTGGCAAATTTCAGTAGTGTCAAAATTATTGCCACCACGTTATCATTCGAAAATATAAAAAGTATCATGAATTTATCCAGTGGTTCAGAATCAGAGTGTGAAAATACACCACCTGAAATTACAAAGAGTACAAATAATATACTGGAAATTTTACTACCAAAACACCCGAATAATTGAGATTCGTAGTTTGGAAAAACTATTTATCAAACATATTTTAATGAGAGGCGGGATGGCTCAGATGGTATAGCATTGGCATAGTAGACGAACCTTCCTCTGACCAAACTTAGACAAACATCGAATGCTAACGAACGACATGCATAAGCTTTGCAGGAGGCATGGATTCTACGAATTACATCCACTATCATTTGGAATATTTGGCCTCCCGCTACCACCAGTGGAGGTGGATACTAGCGCTCCCTGGCCGGGGACCCTATGTACCCCTTGGCACAAGCGCTCCACCCCCTAGGGCCAGCAATGGTCAGAGGGAGGGGGAGGCGGCTTTCAGTGCGTCCTCCCGAACCTCTTCCTCCCCTGAACCCATTTGGGCGACGGCAAGATTGGGTGATGGAGTTTGATATATATTAAATGATGTGTAGACCAAATCGATAATTTCTATCAATAAATCTATTTTATTTTATTTTATTTTAGTAGACGAGGGGTCGTGGGTTCAAGCCACCGAGAATGCAATTTTTTTTAAATTCAATAGTTTATTCTTAATGCATCTTTGAGATTAAAAACTTAGTTCTGGTTAGTCCAGGATTAGTCCTGATAAACAGTGTTTTTAAATAATAGCTATTATTTCGTGTGGAAATTATCTTTTGTTCGGTTCCATTTAAAAATATTTTAAAATGTTTGATCGTGGGGAAAGAATAGTCTGCTACTCTGTTAGAATGAAAATTCGTGATGCTCTTGATTCCTCCCGCTCGCCTTCGGCTCGCGCTCGGAACTTTCCACTCGCATCGAATTTTCATTCTAACATAGTTTTTGAGAAATCTTATGTAAAGATTGAATCAGACCCACACAGCACACAGGTCGACGCCCGACAGGCCAGAAAAAAGATTCGAATGCTTGGAATGTTAATTCGGAATGATGGACACACTGCTCTCAAACTTAATAATCATATCGGCTTGCCGTAATATGGGCACATGATTGTCTGATCCATGGCGTGGGAAGTGACTATTGGAATAAATGATCCGGAGACAGGGCCTGCCTGGGAAATTCCAAACGGTTAAAAAAATTATTAAAATAATAAAAATAACAATAATGAACACTCATGGAGTGTACCCAAAGGCATAGCCTGTGTGAGTAGAAGACGGCTACTTTATTATTATTATTTTCTGTGTCGCTCCGGGGCGACTTACTGATTTTTGGTGGCGTATTCACGTTTCAGCTGTAGCAAAAACCCGAAAAACCTACAGCACCACTCCGTAACTTGCGTGCTACGTCACCCATTATGGTTATTGCAAATTTCTATCCATCTTCGAAGTTAGTTTCCTTCTGCTACCTATTTGAATTTTCGGTAGGCATTCATATTTTGAATGGTTGTTGGTGTATATCTATACCTCTACGATTTCTTTCACGTCTCCTCGCAGCGAAAAACAATTCTAGGGATCTAGGGATCTCAGATCATCGAAACCATTTCTTTCAGTCATTACCAAACCAAAAATTATATCAACAAGATCTTCTTCTATAACAATCATTTTAACTAATATTCAACACTTAAAAATTAATGAAAATTATGCCTAACGAAGGATTGCTGTGTTATTTTCATGCTATTTTCATGGGTCGAAGGCGTGTGTGTCAATGAAAAATAATAGAAAATTTTAAATTTCAAAAAGTTAATGTGTTCTAATCGATCATCATTTGGTCGAAAAATTTACCGGGTGATCTATTTGGAAAATATTGAAAAATCATTTTAGCCACACTATATAATTCCAAGGATATGTGAATGGATCAGAAGTATCACAAATCTGTCAATCAAATGCTATTATTATTATTTCCTCTTGAATTCAATGGATGGCATTATTTTGACAAAAAAAATCATAATTTTCAGAGATAGACAATAATAATATTAAAGGGCTCGTGGAGATCACAAAAACTCTTCAAAAAATTAACTAATATACATTAAACATATTTCATTTAAAACAAGTACTCGATTCTGTAGATTTTTGTCTGTTCGCCCAGTATATTCGAAAATTATTTCTGGTTCTAGACTCTGTTGTCTAGTATACTCTAATTTTTTAATCATTTTACTAGTTTTCATAAAAGTCCAGCAATCGTACTCTGACGGTCCACTCTGTAGAAACAAAAATCGAATAGTGCATCATTTCAACTTCAGACATAGGGAAACCTCGCATAATTTCATAAAGGAAAAATCATATCAGATGAGGTTGGTCGAGGTTTTCTGGTATAGGTATAGTGTCGTATCGTCTTCAAATTAAGACGGAGGCCGCTTCAATGATTGAGCTTGGTAAGAAAAAAATCCCCAATCCGGCGCTGGTTGTGTCCCCTTCTTCAACGTTGAGAAATTAGGTCCATGGCTAAAAACGTATGCAGTCAGAAGAAAGAGACATGCCGGAGGCAACCGTGCATTCAAAGAATCGTGTATGAGTTCATCAGGATTTGTTTGACAAAAATGTCTGTAGAAATTATAAAGAACTTCATGGCTAAAAATTTGTGACACCAGAAGAGTCGACTGATGCATTCAAAACTCATGTTCTGGAGACACATCATTCGCCATAGCAATAGTATTAGGAAAAAAAAATTCTATCATAGTTTAAAATGTATAAAAATCATAAAGAATAGTTTGAAAAACAATATAAAGTGTTCGACGCCTAACATTTACTATTGTCTGTTCTTAGAAATCCATAAAAAGCCATCCTCGTATACTTTCTACTGCCACTGGCACAACAGATTTGGTCGGCGTACAAATTCAGTAATTGAATTTTTCCTGAAATCACTTCATCTCTGAAGAAACGCCAATTCCACTGAAATAACATACAACTGAAATCCATTGTTATTAAATGCCTGATGGCCATATATAGCATTGGTGATGGATAAACTCGTTTAATACTTGCCAGGATATGTGCAGTATTTGAGCCGTCTAACTGCAAACCCCGTCAAGTGCAGAAAAAACAAAAACTGAGATATCGCTGCTATTCGATAAAGAATATTAATATATCCACGCTGTTCAAATATTATTGCTCAAAACCAGCCAATTTAATTATTATCGAGTATCTACGAATTAGTTTACCTTCAATCCATCGCCAACTGCAGACTGGTTCATTTTCAAAAAAAATTTGCCATGTGACCACGTGTTTTGAGTAACGGCTGTTTCCGGCATTTTGATTTTGATTATACCTCGTCGTTATAAATCTAAAATTTTATAAGGATGCAATGGAGAACCAAAACATCCAAGATTTACCAAGCTCTTCTACAATGACAGAAGAATTCTCCTGCGACCAATACCCGGAAGATGATACAAGATTCGTTCAATTAGATTATTGGTGTTTTTGAAGTTTATTCCTGTATTGAAGAAATATTTAGTTTATAAGTTTGTTCCATAATATAAGAACGTTCAAGCTTGTTTATTACTTCGTTTTGCTTGAGAATATTAGTTAGTTAATTATTTTACTACTTTTCTGAAAAAAATGTATTAAAGATAAACCAAAAATGGAGTCTAATTTCAAAAGGATCTATGTCACCAAGTACACAATTTTTAAATATTTTGAGTGGTATTATTGAAATTTTTCAACTTTTCTATAAAATTCATTCATAACACTTCATTTTGTCCGCAAAACCCGCCATTTTTTATGTTAATTTTCAAATCCCGCCAAGTGCATTTTATATGTTTCATTTTATAGTGATGAAAGATGATGTTTAAGAAACAGTATCCACCGAATAAAAAAGTATAACACTTGGCATGCACTTGGCGGGTTTTGCATTTAGACGGCTCATTTATTCTTTTTCAATATGAACTATGTCAGAAAATGTAGAAACTTCTAGTGTAGAAGTTCATCAAAGAAACGATGTTATTGCATGGGAGCTTTAGAGCGGGTTTCAAATGAAACATTGCTGAAATAATTAAAGGATCCTTATTTCTTCAAGTAGTACGATAGGGTAATTTTTGGTTGTGCAGATTTAGGCAGGCTCTAAATTTTAAACCGATAACTCCACTGTTAGGACAAGCAATAGAGATATTGTCCTTGACAAAAATACTACCTGGAAGCCGCCTGTGCCATTCCGTGCAGGACAGTCCGTAGTATATTCCCACTATGTCCTCAACTCGAAAATGTCATTTTTTAATTTGTTATAAACAATAAACAACAAAAAATCGAGTTTTTTTTAGTTGTTTTATTGTAAAATGGAAACTATTGAGGCAGTGTTAACGGTGCGAAAGGATGAACTGTAAAGAATTGAATTCCGAAGAGAATGACGGATCAAGCAATCCGATCGGATAATTAGAACTGGAGAAAAGCGGGAAAAACCGGAAAATTGTGTTTTTTTTTGTTAAATTTATAACTCTGCCATTTCTTAATATTAAGAGTTGAAACTTTGCACGATGGTAGCTATTGACGTGCACTTTATGTGTGCAGAACCTGGATTCAGTCGGAATAATAGTTTTCGAACAATCCTTATTTGAATTTTTTTTGGAAATATTTTCGCGGAGAGCTGGATGCGTTTGAGGTCGTCCGATTGAAATTTAAAAAATAGATTTGGAAAGTAGACGTGAGCAGTAACAAAACGTCTATTCTGATTTTTTGATTAAACGCTTTTAAGTGTCTTAAAAACTAGTGAGAACATGAGGGAAAACGGCCGACCGCGCGTGAGCGATTGAGTGGTGGGGAATGTGTGAATCGAGGAGAAACGTTTATAGTCCGGTGGGAACAGCGCTGAAATCGTCTGTTTTAAAGTCTGACCCATTCTGCAGTACATGAATTATTATAAGTTGCGCGCAGCGTACGCCTTGCGCCTATTACTATATTATATACGTTTCTCCTCGATTCGCACATTCCCCCACCACAAGATCGATAATAAAAGATATAAAAAAGATGGACAGAGAAGGAAATATACTGTTTAAAAATTTTAGCATTTTAACTTTTATTACTTAAAAGGAGTAAATAAAATTATTTTTATTAATTTTTGTTGGAAATATGTAATTGTCGTGTTTAAATACAATTTTCTTATCAGAAAAAGTTAAATGATCAGTTGCCTTCGAGGCCCAAATTAGAATTTTGTTGAAGAATCAGAGATACAATTTTCTTACAAAAATCAAGATATATTTTTTTCTTTGTGATTTTTTTCATTTCCTACCCCAACCAGTCCTTGTTAACAATATAGAATTGAAACTGATCACAACAATTGATCAACATCTTGAATTTTTCATGAAAATTAAGATCTTACCACAAAAACTATGAAGTACCTCAAGTAGAATAATACATATTTGGAAACTGTGGTGTGAATACAATTCAATTAAAATAAAAACCCCCTACAAACCAATTACGTCAATTTCACTTAACGCGCGTTGATTAAAACTGAAACATTTATTTCCTGACGATGTTAACTTTATTGGCAAAACGAGTGTTGAGTGAAATTAACGTAGTTTTTGTAGTTGCGAGCCTGATTAATGATCAATTTTGAATATAATCGAATCAGCACCCTCGTTCGCCATCTTAAATTCTCAAATTAACAAACAAATATGTTTTTCCTTTTAAAATTCCGATTGATTCGGCCGTTACTTGATGAAGATCCATAGTAATTTGTAGAAAATACGACTTGATGAAGCTAATGTTAAAGTTGTGAAGATCAAATCGTTTCCTGGGCATTTCCTACAAAAAACAAATATGCTACGTATTTGGCCCAAAAAACTACTACAAACCAATTTTGAATTAAATCGGACAATGATTTACAAATAAACTCGTTCACATTCTTGTTTTTTTTTTTATTCAAATAACAATGCATTTTGTTATATCCGAATATCAACATCTGCCATATTCATTAATTCTCCGAATCTCTTTGACTTATATTTTATAATTTTTCAAATGCCCTGGGTTACTTAATTACTGCGCAATACAATTTTTTTTCAATTACCCGTATGCCTAACGAGAATTCCATCATCTGAATTTTTTCGAGCAGTTTATATCAATCGTTGTTATGTCGAGCAGTGTATATACGCTGTGGTTGGGATTGAAGTAGGGAGAAATGTCGTCATTGACGTCAGCATTATAAAAAACGAAACTCCTGGACACCAACATCAAAGGTTCCGACGCTGAGTCGGACTACTGTACATGCTTTACTGTGGCACAGCGGTACTAGCGATAGCGGTAGTACCGACAGCGATAGTAGCGACAGCGTTAATAGACAAAAGCAGCAGCAGCAATAGCAATAAATAATGCAATAAATAATGAAAAGGGGTTAACTTGAGACTAGTGCCGTTCTCACCTCAGTGGTTGTCTAGAACACATTCTATTTTGCGCAAGTTCTTTTGAAAGAAAACTAAAAGTTAGTGCCGTTCTGCCCCACGAAAATGAAAATGAATTTTCAAATAGGCAAAAAATGATAATTAATTAAGAATTGAAAAAAAAGCAAATATTGCAATATTTGCAAAAGACACATCTGGAAATGGACACAATTTGACTAAGGGACGTTTTAGAGAGTTTGCGGTTTTTACTGTAGCGACCCTACTAGTCTAGTCTACAAGTGCCATTTATATAATATTAAGGAACCATTTTTTTTTTAAACCATTATTTGTCTTTCTTTCTGATATAAAAAAAAAAAATTCATTTTATTTAATTTTTCATTGTTTATGCAATAAACAATTTGTTATAAACAAATAAATTTTTACCTTATATTTTTTTTTCTATTCTAATTTCTGTCACAAAAACAGACATGATTTTTTTCTTTTTTAAAATTTGTTTTATTATTTTTTATTTAATTTTTAAATATAAGTTCTCTCTAACTTCGTCATTCTTACCTGGTCTTCATCCTTAAAATTATTATAATTTACAAACTAATGGAGATACGATGAAAATACTTAAGACTTATTTATTCTCCATTACATAAAAAACAAATTTAGCAGAAAAGTTTAGTTGTTACTTATTTATTTATTGAATTTATAGCAATTGTTGTTGAAAAATACTTAGGGAAAAAATTTTTTTTTTGTTTTAATGCTTAAAAATCTTATCAACTATTAAAAATATGACTACTTCATTCAAGTATCTTATCAATTATTGTTCATTACTCAACATTTTTACCTTTTATATATAAAAATTAATATCTAGATTTTTATTTTCAGGTTCGGTTTCTTAATGTTTGTAAAAGTTTATGAATGACAATCTTTATTTTTTTCTTTTGAAATATTATTGAGACAATAGAGTCTAATAAATTTAATTATTTATCAACGAACAGAATATTCTATGCACGTTCATATATATTATCATTCTTCTTCTAAACAACTAGATGCAATCTATGAAAGCACGAAAAATCAACATCTAAAAGATATTATACTCTTCGTTCATGCTTTTACGGGTTGTGATACAGTGAGCTCAATTTTTGGCAAAGGGAAGAAGAAATTATTGGATTTGATTCTAAAAAATGATGGAATGAAGCAGCATGTGGAAAAATTTTATGATCCTGGTGCATCTACTGAAGAAATTAAGGAAGCTGGAGAAAGATTGATGCTGTCTTTGTATGGAGAATTTAAAACCAACGTAACTGCGAGTCAATGCCGTGTTTCCAAGTTTATGGAACTTTTGAAAAAGTCTAAAAAAGCCATCAATTTAGCGACTCTACCACCTACGTCAACAGCATTGAGTTATCATTCATACCGAGTGTATTACCAAGTTCAATATTGGCTCGGTAACAACGATCTCAATCCGGAAAATTGGGGCTGGATAAAGACAGAAACAATTTTTTTGCCAGTTCGAACAACCGATAAATTAGCTCCTGATGAACTCTTAAAATTAGTTCACTGTAATTGCCTCAAAAATTGTTCAAAAAGATGCGGATGCAGGAAGGCTGGTCTTCCATGTTCGTCTCTCTGCAAGCATTGCAAAGGAGAGAGTTGCGATAATTGCAAAAAGATAGCGATGGAAGATGATAATGACGAACTCGGCGATGTTGATGAAGAAAACGCATTACAAAATGATAATGAAGACGATAGTGCCTGTGCTGATTATGACATCTCTATTGGACAATTTGTGGAAACTTTGCTGGAGAACGAAGAGAACGATGAAAACATGAGACAAGAAGAAACTGTAGACTATGAGCCACCATCAAAGAAACGTTTCAAAAAATAAACAGAATGTACAATAAAATGAAAAAAAAAAATATTGTAAATGTTAATAACTACTTATTAATAAATTTTGTTAAATGAAAATCAATTTAAAGATCATTCTTCCTTTCAAAAACACTTAGGCTAATGAACTCTGCAAAAATTTTTTGTTTACATGGTAATATTCAGAATTTGAAGTATAATAAAGTGATATTAATATATAAAAGGTAAAAATGTTGAGTAATGAACAATAATTGATAAGATACTTGAATGAAGTAGTCATATTTTTAATAGTTGATAAGATTTTTAAGAATTAAAACAAAAAAAAAAATTTTTCCCTAAGTATTTTTCAACAACAATTGCTATAAATTCAATAAATAAATAAGTAACAACTAAACTTTTCTGCTAAATTTGTTTTTTATGTAATGGAGAATAAATAAGTCTTAAGTATTTTCATCGTATCTCCATTAGTTTGTAAATTATAATAATTTTAAGGATGAAGACCAGGTAAGAATGACGAAGTTAGAGAGAACTTATATTTAAAAATTAAATAAAAAATAATAAAAAAAATTTTAAAAAAGAAAAAAAATCATGTCTGTTTTTGTGACAGAAATTAGAATAGAAAAAAAAATATAAGGTAAAAATTTATTTGTTTATAACAAATTGTTTATTGCATAAACAATGAAAAATTAAATAAAATGGATTTTTTTTTATATCAGAAAGAAAGACAAATAATGATTTAAAAAAAAAAATGGTTCCTTAATATTAATTAGAAGCGGGAGAAAATAATTGTTAATTAACAAATGCGTTTTCAAGCAATAAAAAAATTTTTTTAAGGAACAATTTTTCTTTTTAAAATCATTATTTGTATCAAAGATTGAAATTCCATAAAAAAATTTTCAATTATCTTATAAACAACGCATTTGTTTATAACAATTTTTTAAACAATTAGAGATAAAAATTTAAAAAAATTATTTCTATGTAGTTCCTGATAACATAAAAACGGATTATTGATAATATTTAAAAAAAAATTTTTTTTCAATGATTAATTTAAATATTTAATTTTGCAACAACGAAAATTGTTAATAAAAAACTGAAAAATAAAAACTTTTTAATTTTTCCAACGGGGTTCTATTCTGAAGCCTTTCAAGAATTGCTCCAAAAGAGGAAAAAAATCTTAAATTTATAGTTTAACAATTATCACACTTGCAATGTTCATGTTCAAGCAGAAAAAAATTATTAACTATTGATTAACTAATTGAAAAATTGTGATAAAAATTTTTTTCAAGCGGATTATTGTTCATTAATCTATTCAGTTAGTGCCTGAATTTTTCCAATTTTTTATTTTCATATTTAGTATTTTAAAATAATTTTTATTGTTAAAGTGTCCAAAGTGGGTGAGGCTTGCCCGAGCCAGAGTACCCGTTTTCGGCCGTATTTTCATCCCTCTGGGAAAATTATAAATATTGATGCTACAATTCCGGGAATAGAGCTTTTTATTAGGAAATTTCCTCCTCTTTTTGAATCTTTTTTTAGATTTAAAAAATTTTAATTAGTTTTTGAGATATTTACAAAATACTAAAGCCATCTTTTTTTTTTTAGTTAATTGTTAATAACTTTTACAATTTTTTCATGCGGAACTTCATTTTTTTCAAAAATCATCTGGATGTCATTCCGAATCGAATGACACCTCAATCATAATTTTCGGAGACTGCTGAAAAAAGTTGGTCTAAATGGCACTTGTAGACTAGACTATACTTACAGAATCCATACCTGAATGAAGGGTGATAATTCGTGCGAGAGCCCACTTACAGAGAGGAAAATTTTGAGAGCTTGAGCATATGTACAGAGAATGCTATTCGTTGCAAAAATTGCAATCATTAGCAGGCGATTTATTGATGAAAAATGAAGAAGGCGTTCGATTATTCAGTCCAGTATGCAAATTTTTGTATCTGTTTTACAAGCCGTACTATCGGAAGTACGTTTGGGTCTAGAATTTGAACAAGTCGAAGTTTCTTAGGCGATACAATGTTTGTTCAGAAAGGCACGTAATGTTTTAAGATCTGGAATTTGTGTGGAACCATGATTCAACCCAAACTAAGTGATAAGTGTGGAAACAACCTTTTGCATAAGCAGCGTAGTTCCAAAATTCCATTCCAACGGGGAGTCCCATTTGCTTTAGAGCAGCTACATTTTCCGAATAAGTGTCTAATAAATTTCTCAAGACATACGCCAAGCAATAGAGCCACGAATGATTGCTTTTTGGACAAAAATACTACCTGGAAACCACCTGTGCCATCCCGTGCAGGACAGTCCGTAATTTATTCCCACCATGTCCTCAACTCAAACATGCCATTTTTTAATTTGTTATAAACAATAAACAACAAAAAATTGCGTTTTATTTATTTTTTTATTGTAAAATGGAAACTATTGAAGCAGTGGTAACGGTGCAAAAGAGTGAACTGTAGAGAATTGAATTCCGAAGAGAATGACGGATAAAACGATCCGATCAGATAATTAGAACCGGAGAAAAGCGGCAAAAACCTGAAAATTGTGTTTTTTTTCTTTAATTCATAACTCTGTCATTTTTTGATATTAAGAGCTGAAACTTTGCACGATAATAGTTATTGACGTGCACTTTGTGTGTGTGTGTGTGGATTCAGTCGGATTAATAGTTTTCGCACAATCCTCATTTGAATTTTTTTTGGAAATATTTTCGCGGAGAGCTGGATGCGTGTGAGGTCGTCCAATTGAAATTTAAAAACGCGTTTGTGTGTGTTAAAAACTAGTGAGAACATGAGGGAAAACGGTCGGCGGCGCGTGAGATTTTACAATGTCATACTTTGATTAACATACACATTTCTATAGTAAGCAACCTTTCAATCAACAACTGCAGTTTCTATTGTTTTTTTTATTTAATTTGTTACGACAGGGGAGAGAGAGATTATGGAAATTCAACTCGGTACCTAAGCGTACTGATTGAATTTAAAGTCTCGCTACGCTTGGATAAGAACTTTCAATCTCAACAGTCAATCTACCACTTTTTTTCCTTTTAACAATAATAATAACTATTTCCTCTTCAGTGGATTTGAATAAAAGTTCATTTCAAATTTCAAAAGTATTTATTTCAATGTCAAATTCCTCATCATTTAAACATAATCAAACTTATGAATTTGAAATGTAGTAAATGATAAAGTCAATTCAGAAGAATAAAATCATCATAATTTTAATAAATCTTATTCTAACAAAAAATTAATATGTATGTATATATTGTATAGCTCTTGTATCAATAAATTTGACTGTAGTAGATTAGGCGAAACTTTTGAAATGCGACAACCATGTAAGAATTGCGCTCTCAAACTCGTCGTTTGCGCATAGCTGGGATACGAGCTCTTGGCGATGCGTATTGAAAATTCAAGCCAGAATTTGGCTGGAGTAGGAGTACTGTATATGCTTTACTGTGGCTGTGCCGTCCTCAAACTGGAGATTCAGGGATTCCTGTACTCCAGCTACCATCTTCAGAAAAGGTTAGTCAGAATTTGAAGGTGTTATTATTATCATTATTGCTCAACTCTATCGCGTGGGAATTCAGTCCCTACTACACCTGCCATTGCGTAACACTATCCTTAACATTTTGTAGCGAAATATCGATTCAAAATCATAGAATTAGTACGATCATGAGAAATTCAATAGGAATTATCCCCATACGGATTTTTAATTGAACACCTTGGCAGATTTATGAAAATTTCCAACTCGCGACTGCAGAGGTTACATGAAATGCCTATGCAATCTCCACTTGACGGAGAATCGACTTCAATTTTGATGATAAAGTTTTTGGAATAAGCGCAGAGAAAATATTTTGGAAAATTTTCCGAGGTGTATGACACCTTTCAACTCCAGATAAATTCTTTAATTCAGGAACGGTTGAAAATGGAGAAGTTCTGTTAACGCCAATCGATTCAGAATCATAAAATTAGTATGATCTGTGAAGTTGAATCGGAAATAGTCACAAACGGATTCAAAAATTGAACACTTTTGGCAGATTTTTGAAAATGTTCAACTGCGACTGCAGATGTTTAATAAAAAGCCTATGAAATCTCCATTTTACTGAGAATTGACTTCAGTTTTGGTGCTTATATTCAGAAAAGATCAAGTTTTTTGAAAATGGGCAGTGAAAATTTATTGGAATATGTTCCGAGTTGTATGACACCTTTCAACTCCACATTATTAATTTTACAGTTAAGTTACAACTATGCCTCCGCATGTTTAACACCCTGTTTCTCAAAAACTGTCCACCAGATTTTGTTGTGACCACAGAGACCTTTCTTTAGCCAATCGAATAAGATTCGGTAAGCCGTAAGAACCGTGCAGGGTCCTTTTTGATTGCATAAAGTACAAAATCGTTGCTGCAACGATTCTCATGAAATCGTTACTGGTATATTCGTTTCTTACTTCACATACAAGAAAACCGAAAACAGACTCACTCATAGTCATGATGACAAAAAAAGTTAATTACCATCAGATGGTACATTAGTTACCACAAGTTGAATCGTCTAAAATGAGGTATTGAATTTTTCGAGTGATTTATGAGTAAATATATCGAATACAAACGGGAAAACTCAGCTCTTTCACCTTCCAAGATCAGTCAGAGCGAAAAACCCATCAAAAAACTCAAAAAAGGTGAATAACGGCCTTCGCAATAATCGAATTTCTCAACCCGATTCATAACACCGTTCGCGTTTGATCTCACCACAAAACGATCTCAGAAGGCGCTGAACTCATCTGCAAAGCGGACCGACGATCAGAGCAGTCTCTGCGTCGCCGAAACATCAACGCGTTGTTGTTGGCCAGACTTCGCTCTCAGTCAAACGCGGTATCCGCACGTGTTCGCCGATTGAGTTGCCGGGATCGTTTGTGACATGTGTTCGTTGTTTATAAACAATCAGTGGAATTAGTTTACTGACATTGTGATTCAGGAAATGTTCTGTTCGTGTCCGACAAGATAGCTGCATGTGCACGTTACTGGTATGTTGATGTTTACTGGGATTCAGATGTCAATGACTAATTAGTTAGGTATATATGTCTGTAATTAAGGTCCTATCACTCCAGCCTGTGGTTTTAATCTGGGTTAGTTTTTCAGTGGGAACAAGTACATTTTCCCTTTACTTATCTCACAGTATTTCATTTATTCCTAGATGCTCTTTTTGGTAACCAAATCAACAAGAAATACAATATCTTATAAAAACAACAGAGAATTAATTCATCGTGTATCGAATGAATTTCATTTTCAACAATATTATGATGGATTCATGCACGACATACTTGGTCTTTGCTTAAATTTTAACGTAAGATTAATCAAAAAATAATAATGTGTTTATAGGAGTGTGGGATAATAATATGCTGATAAAAATACTAGAACCGTATGACTGAACTGAACTCTAAAACTAAGTTGGGTATGATGAGGTATTGGTGTCACCATAAAAAAAATTGAAATCAACCCGAGAATCAACCCTTACATAATGGTAGTTGAACGAGCGATTTTTCGAAAAACATTCCTGGCCAGGGATTTCCAACAGTAGATTATGATTTCTTTGCATGTACCTACTATTGTGACACCATAATAAAAAATGCATATCAACCCCTTCTTAATGGTGGTTTATATTCTAGTGATTTTTCGAGAAATTTTGCTGACTCGGATTTTCCAGTGAAGGTAATATTTGATTGAAAAACTATATTGAAATTGGATACAACATAGACACCATAGAAAAATGTATTATCCCCCCATAGAGGTAGTTGATTCCTGTTCTTTTTAAAATACTCTGCTCACCGGGGGTTTTTAGTGAATATATTTTATTGAAACCGTAGATTATCTCTCAAAACGTATATTTTATGCCATCATGAAAAAAATTCGGCTCAGCTCCCTTATGAGGGTATAATTTTATGCGCGCAAAAGTTGAATTTTTAAATATAAGGGTAGGTAAATGACCCCCTGGCTCCCTCGGGAAGTCCAATTTTTTGATAGGAGAGTAAAGAAGAAGTGATTTGCAACATTTTAACAAAATTTGTTTATGCTCCGGCGACGTTTTCTCTCAGAACTCGAATTTTTAAATATAAGGGTTGGTAAATGACCCCCTGGCTCCCTCGGGAAGTCGAATTTTTTTATAGGAGAGTAAAGAAGTAGTGATTTGCAACATTTTGACGAATTTTGTTTATGCTCCGGCGACGATTTCTCTCAGAACTCGAATTATCAAATATAAGGGTTGGTAAATGACCCCCTGGCTCCCTCGGGAAGTCGAATTTTTTGATAGGAGAGTAAACAAGAAGTGATTTGCAATATTTTGACAAAATTTGTTTATGCTCCGGCGACGATTTTTCGCAAAAGTTGAATTTTTTAATATAAGGGTTGGTAAATTATCCCCTGGCTCCCTCGGGAAGTCGATTTTTTTATCTAAGAGTAAAGAAAAAGTAAATTGCAATATTTTGCCAAAATTTGTTTATTCTCCGGCGACGTTTTCTCTCAGAAGTCGAATTTTTAAATATAAGGTTAGGTAAACGACCACCTGGCTCCCTCGGGAAGTCGATTTTTTTATTGGAGAGTAAAAAAAAAGTAATTTGCAATATTTTGACAAAATTTGTTTATGCTCCGGCGACGATTTCTCGCAAAAGTTTAATTTTTTAATATAAGGTTTGGTAAATGACCCCCTGGCTCCCTCGGGAAGTCGAATTTTTTGATAGGAGAATAAAGAAGAAGTAATTTTCAATATTTTGACAAAATTTGTTTATGCTCCGGCGACAATTTCTAGCAAAAGTTGAATTTTTTAATATAAGGGTTGGTAGATGACCCCCTGGCTCCCTCGGGAAGTCGATTTTTTTTATCTGAGAGTAAAGAAAAAGTTATTTGCAATATTTTGCCAAAATTTGTTTATGCTCCGGTGACGATTTCTCTCAGAATTCGAATTTTTAAATTTAAGGGTTGGTAAACAACTCCCTGGCTCCCTCGGGAAGTCGATTTTTTTTATTGGAGAGTAAAAAAGAAGTAATTTGCAATATTTTGACAAAAATTTTTTATGCTCCGGCGACGAATTCTCGCAATAGTTGAATTTTTTAATATAAGGGTTGTTAAATGACCCCTGGCTCCCTCGGGAAGTCGAATTATTTCATTGGAGGGTAAAGAAGAAGTAATTTGCAATATTTTGACATAATTTGTTTATGCTCCGGCGACGATTTCTCGCAAAAGTTGAATTTTTTAAAAAAAGGGTTGGTAAATGACCCCCTTGGCTCCCTCGGAAAGTCGATTTTTTTATCTGAGAGTAAAGAAAAAGTAATTTGCGATATTTTGCAAAATTTATTTATGCTCCTGCGACGATTTCTCGCAAAAGTTGAATATTTTAATATAAGGGTTGGTAAATGACCCCCTGGCTTCCTCGGGAAGTAGATTTGCAACATTTTGACGAAATGTGTTTATGCTCCGACGACGATTTCACAAAACATCAGAATTTTAATGAAATAGTCGCAGAGTACACCCGCTGCAAGATATGTTTACAACAAAATGCTATTCGCAATATCTTGTCGACGTAATTGAGAATACATAACCAAGTATTATAATTCCTTGTATTTTCATCAGGCCCAAATATTGATTCACCCATTTTTATGGGGCGCCGTTTGTGTCAAAAATAGTTGTTCTCATATATTTTATTTTTACTCAAATATAAGGTAAAACCACCAATAGATAACACCCCCAAATTCCACGCCAATACATGACACCCTTTCAATAACTGTCTATATTAAAACATAGGAACTTTTCTTACTGAAGTCCGACGTTTGGCAACATTGTTTAGAACACACTTGATTACCTGTAAGCGTCTTCTCATTCCGTAATGAGACTTACTGCCGTCAACAAGTTTTCTTTCGGAGATTGTCAAACTGTGAGCTAGTTTTTAGTACGTGTCTAATGAGAATATTAGGGAGGTAAGTTTATATTTTTTAATTTTTATTACTTATGGTTTCAACCATACGGAATCTTTGAAGCTATAAAATAAGTGTTACTGCTTAGGTTATGTTTTCTCTTCATTGGATTTAGATTGAATAAATAACAGATATGTTACTGTACTTTTGGTCTAACTGAACCTCTTCAGACTAATAGTTGACATCCGGTGTCAGGCATCAGATTTCGCAATTTCTTTAGCTTTTTATACGAAATTAAAGTTTTGCTTCTTCACGATCACGCAAATAAATTTGGATATAAAGAGATATTGGGAACCAAAAGATGACAGTAGTGTCAAGAATTGGTTAACTAGGTGTCAGCTATTGGGCTCCATATTATTGCATCAATCCCACTCTGGAGTAAAAATTCTTCGGTTTTGTTTATAGATGCCGAATCACCAAAGAAAAATTATGAAATACTCCCAGCAGAATATGCTAGATGCCATTGATGAAGTGCGAAGAGGAAATTCCGTTAAGGCAACGGATAAAAAATATGGAATACCCAGAATTACACTTTTGTACAAAGTTAATGGGAAGCTGCCAATAGGAAAAAGAATGGGCCCAAAGGGAATTTTTACTATCGAACAAGAAAAAATTCTGGTAGAGTGGATACTTTCCATGTCCAGGGCCGGTTTTCCAGTAACAAAGAATACTTTTATGATAACTGTCGCGAGGCTAGCCAGAGCTGAGATTAGAGAGAGTACCAGGAGAAAAGTGGTATAAATTGTTTCGCGCCTGCAATGATATAATTAGAGACAGGATCTATCAAACCTTAACTCGTTCACGAGCAAATGTCACCAGCGAAAATTTAGCGCAATGGTTCAAAGAGGTATGGTCCTATATTTCAGAAAGGGAGCTCGTCAATACAATGAAGAATCCATCTAGAGTCTTCAATGCGGACGAAACTGCCTTCTACATGAACCCCAAAAGTGGTAAAGTATTGGCTGAGAAAGGTAGCAAATCGGTATACTTAGCAGGAGCCAATGATGAAAAAGAAAACATAACTGTCTTATTAACTGCCAATGCCTCTGGCAAGATAGCTCCTCCAATGATTGTTTATCGTTACAAGAGAATACCGTTACAAATTGCTGAGGCAGTCCCTGCGGATTGGGCAATAGGAAGATCCGAAAACGGGTGGATGACCCAAGAAATTTTCTATGAATATATAGCGAACATTTTTCATCCGTGGCAAAAAGAGAACATTGAACTTCCCGTTGTTTTGTTCCTTGATGGACATTCCTCCCACATTTCTCTACATGTATCAGAATTTTGCGTGAAGAATGGTATTGAGCTAATTGCATTATATCCTAATGCAACTCATCTGATACAACCCATGGACGTTGCGGTCTTTCATAGCTTGAAAACACACTGGAGAAAGCAGGTTCAAGACTGGAGAATGTCTCACACAGGAGAACTCAAGAAAAAAGATTTTCCTCCACTTCTCAAAGAAGTTATAAAAAAAATTGATCCTTCCATTTTACAAAACGGATTCAAGAAGTGCGGACTGGTACCTTGGAACCCCCAAATTATAAATTTGCCACTAAATAACCCAACGCCAAGAGCAAAGGTGGATATAAATGCAATAAACACATTTTTGCTACATTTAGAGAACGAAATTGGCGAAGAAAAAATATCACAGTTTAAAAATAATGAGGGTGACTGGAAAGGACCCAAAGAAGATTGGTCTCTCTACAACATTTGGAGACAAAATAAAAGTAAAACAGAACGGGTAAATCAGCATCATATTTTATTACGTCTTCTTTTCCAGCTACCACTGCAAGAAGTTCCGGAAACTTCAGACAATAGTCTACAGAAAAATAATAATATTTCAGCTTCTGAAAATGTTGTTGCCGAGTCAGTAACATCTGACAATATCGCAGCCGCCCCACAGCAAGAACAGATACCTGAGATTTTCATAGCAGAACCAGTGCCATCTGTATTACGGTCAAAAGCAGTTGTCAATGAGTTAACACCAAACAAAGAAAATATCACAAATTGCAGCCTGAAGTCAACAAACATCGCAGATCCCACAATTCCATCTCCATTCAAGCGAGTATTATTTTGGCCTGATACAAAACCACATACAGCTAAAAGGATGAAAAAGGAAAAAATACCTTGTGTACTCACATCGTCCCAAACGATTATGTATTACCGAAAGAAGGAAGAAGATAAGCAACAGAAAGCTGAAAATCAAGCTAAGAGAAAGGAAGAAAGAGAACTAAAACGAAAAGAGTTACAAGAAAAGAAAGAATCTGCAGAAGAACAGAAGAAAAGAAACAAAGACAGAAAAAGAAAGGGCACACTTAAAAAACAGGATGATGGCGATTCAACGACTTCAGAATCATTATCTATTGAGAGTGCCGACTCTTCTCTATGGGATGAAGATTTTGAAGATGTCAACAATGAAGATGATTTGTCATATCAACCAGTTAATTTTGAACTTCTCAAGGAGGGGGATTTTGTCTTGTGTGAATTCTTAGGTGGTAAACGCAATCAAACAAAATTTGTTTATCTATGTGTGGTGCAAGATAAAAAATCAGACATTCAAGTTATGGGATTAAAATCCACAGACAAAATGAAAAAAGAGTTTGTTCCACATGAAGATGACATCTCTTTTATATCCATTGACCAAGTAATTGGCAAAGTATCTCAACCAGAAATCTTGAGAAGAGGAGAAAGAATCAGTTATGCTTTTCCAAAATCGTTGCCGGTTAAAGAAGTTTAAAAATTGATGAAGTCATCTATTGGTTTTACACATGTCATCCTTTGGACTATTTCGTTTTAGAGGTGTCATCTTTAGGTAGTAGTGATAGGTGCGAGTAAAATATTTTTTCTAGTTCGGTTTTCAATAAAATATTGAAATAATAATAATAAGAAGTTTTAACAAACCTTAGGATATTTCATGATGTATTCAGTTTTCAAATGTAATAAAAAATATTGAAAATTTCAGTTATTTTTCATTTTATTTCCTTAATAGTGTCATCTATTGGTGGTATTACCTTATTTGTTGATGACCATATATTTATTAGTTGACACCAATATATATTGAAACTGAACAAATATTTCCATTTTAGCGTTCATTAATTCATAAATATATCGTCAATGCATATTAGCAGCGAAGAGCAATATATATTTATTACTTGTTACCAATCCATATATAAAAATGAGCTTTCGATTACCACCACTAGGTGGTTTTACGCTTCGGATGTTTCATTTGTTGTCTATTTTCCTTTTACGAAATAAAATTTTATTTGCGAGAAAGACATTGCAAACATAAAATCTACTTACGCTTATCTCATAAACTTTCCGAAATGTCGTCCATTTTGTTCTAAACAGTAATCAAGTCTCCGAAATTGCCTCTTACATTGAATTGACTGGCATGCTGCTATAATTCGTCTTTTAATATCAGAAGGATTTAAAGAAAGAAAGGAATCCATGGGAGTTGTATCCGGTGATCTCGGAGGCCATTCAACTGCTCCCCTTCTGCCAATCCATCTATCCGGAAATCTCTCGTTTAACCACTGTCGAAAGGGAAGAAAATAAGTAATAAAAATGTAACATATCCTCCTGAAAAATTTCATTACCTTCTGCATCAATTTGAGTTTCTATAGCTAGTAAGTTATAAGAGGATCGATAGTCTCTTCAAGCATTTCAAGGTACAGATTGCTAGTCAAGTTTTCTTCCAGAAATAATGGACCAATAATGACATTTCCAAGAATACCATCCCAAACATTGACTTTTTGTGGGTATTGTGTAAGCCCTTTCCGAAAAAATGTGGGTTTTCGTCACTCCAATAGCGACAGTTTTGTCTATTAACATTGCCATTCAGAAAAAATCGAGGGGGAAACATCTAGCTAAAATGTGTACAAGACTCAAAATACTGAAAAGACTCCAGGCTCAAGATTGGGACTGAAAGGACTGAAAATCAAATCCAAGTGACTCAAAGACTCAAAGTTAGGAATAAAATGACTGAAAGCCAAATCCTTTGGACTGAAAGACTTGAGATTGTGACTTAAAAGACTCAAACCCAAATCTCAATGACTCAAAGACTTGAGATTGGGAATAAAATGACTGAAATGCAAATTTTGTTGATTGGCAGACTGAAGATTGTAATTGAAAGGACTCAATTTCAATTCCAATGACTCAAAAGTCTCAAAGTACTCCGAACAATCGACATGACTAAAATGAAATCGTTAAGTAATATTTATGCTATTGAGACATATTTGTAGAAAATAGACGAGAGACGAACTTCAACTTCAGTTAGCAAATTGAAAATTGAAAATACTTAAAGGAATATTGAGACATTGTACACATTTTATATCTGTCTACATGAGTATCGCAAAGATTAAATATTGAAAAACTGCAATTGTACAGATTAGAATAATTGTGATTTATCAATTTCAAGAAGTTCAAATCTTTGCCTTTCATAAGCCTCACACTCACCGAGAGAGTGTGAGTTAACAGCCATAATTATGCATGCTCGTTATGTGATATTTTATCCCATTTGAAAATATTTTTAAAAAATAAACGAGAGATGAACAAGTTCAATAATAAAATTGAAAATTAAAAATACTCGAAAGAATATGAGACAAGGTACACATTTGAAATCTCTTTGCTAATTGAAGATATTTTAAATATCAAATATTGAAATAACTGAAATTATAAATAATAAAATAATTGTGGCCAGAGGCCAGATTTTGATATCAGCTGTTGGATTTGCAATATATGTATATAAGTAAATCAAATTTCGAAAAAAACATAGTATTATTCAAAACACTCAACTAAATAAATAAAATTTATTCTATAAAAAAAATAAATAAACAATATATTTTTTAATATTTAACTAATTAGTTACTTCTGTAAAAATCAGTATCTGTCGAGGACAACTTTTTTATCACAAAAAGGGTAACACAAAATAATGAAATAACCTAAATCGAGGTTAAACAAATTATTTTCTTAGTAACTTATATTTTTTATTTATGGTTTGAATAATTGTTCAATTTGAAAAGGATGGGCACCTCTCAAAGGTATAGGGCCATGAAAAATGAATTTTGGTGATACAATCTGAATATCCTCAACAGCTGGACACAAAAATTGGTTCAAATCAAATTTTAGGAATTTGACTTGTATGCTCTTATCTGTTGGTAAGTCTTCCAATATACCAATCTTCCTCATATGCTACTGCATAATACTTTTCTAAAATCAAATCCAAATTGTGTCAATCAGATGAACAAGACGATTCCGAAGAATCTGTAGAGGTTGGATTTGTTTTGGGATTTTTTTACTTGTTTGATTTCTCCGGTCGTTCCTTTTACTAGCTGTGGTCCTTTTACGCGCTCTTGACGGTCTGCACTGAGTTTTTGGAACTTCTCTTCCAGTAACCAACACAGCGTTGTTTGTTGTTTGCCCGTTTTCGTTTTTATTTTCAATAAATATTTCGGTAATTCAGTGGAGGAAATTCCGATTGGATCCTGAGGAAAATGTTACAAATTAATATCGTTCGATCTTGCATAACTCCTCAGGATCTATACAACCTACAAATTAAATGAACTAACTAAATTCATGATTATCAGTAGTGTTGAAATTACTCACTTTGATTTGACGTATGAAATTCTGAGCGTGGAGAGCTTATTCATCATTGCGAAATATATTTTCCTGGCGCTCCACGCCTTTACTCATACCCTTCATTTTTGTATAATCATAAAAAAAATAATATTTCCCTTTTTAGTTTTTATTCGTCGACCTTTATCTTTATTCCTTCCTAATCTCTCACTCACAACCTCCTTATTACTCTTTATATCAACCTTATATATTTCTGTTTCTCTCCCTCATCACTCTCTCTATCTCTCTTTCTATCCATTGTCGTTTTTATATGCAGGGAATTGCAGACGATATAGGTAATAATTATCCGCTGAAGCGCTACCAAATGGTTCAATTTCTAAATGAACGGAAATTAAATTGTAAAACTTACCTTTGTTCCCAGCGTTCACCATAGCATACGTTTTATTTCTTCAGTTATATCTAGAAATCCGCATTAGCACTTATCACATCAACAAAAATAACTGCCTTTCAGCCCTTCGTCACTTCGTCTACATGTGATGCCGACTCGGATACCGAACGCTTAGGAACAGTTGAATTTACGGCAAATTTCTTGGAAATAATTGTAAAATGAAACAAACGGAATGACTGAAAGACTCGTGCATTAGACTTAAAGATTCAAACATAAGACTCAAAGACTGAATCACTAACAGACTTGAAGGAAGAACTCAAGCTGAAGACTGAAAGACTGAAAGTCTCAAACCGATGACTGAAAGACTGAAAATTGACTTAAATGACTCAAAATTTCTAGTTGTACAAGATTTAAAGTAGATATTTCCCCCTCGGAAAAAATTAAGTATTATGCATTAAGTACTCTGAGGTTATTTCTTTTTTCATTTGTCACTGAACCCGTTTCGTTAAACTTATTTACCAAATCAGTCACATACCATACCGGTGACTTACATTACAATTTGGATGTCTTTCGTTAAAAAGACATGCCGCCCTTCGTGCGCACTTTCCAACTTCTCCATAAATTAGTCATTTCAATTATTTCTTGAAGAATGTGAACCATTTTTACACTCTTATACACTTATTAAAGTAATCACTAATCAACCCAATAGGTAAAACAGTATTCACAATACTACCACAACGTTCAAATTTGCTAAACAATTTTTTGTCTGAAAACAGAAACTTTTTACAGAAGAACTAGCAAAAAAGGAAGGCTATCTGTAAAATTTCTGCGATGAGAATCAAAAAGTCAGCAATCAATAAACACAACTTTACTAAGTATCAGCTACATTTTACTATTAGACTACTTTTTGATGTAAATTTTTAGAGCTAATAGCTAATGTAACCTCTAATAAAAGGTTGGAACGGTACCACCTAATATTCTAACCAGTTCTGGTCAAACCATGCATCTGAGTATAGGCAAGTTGTAAGAATTACTTCTGTTAGTTTAGAACGCCAAAAAATAAGGGTACTATTGAAAAAAAAATTTAACGCGAATCAAAATGATGTGCCACTTGACACCCTTTCCCATTTAAAATTCTGATGGTAACATCTACCCCTGCTAGGCGGTTGAACCACGAGGGCTACTATACTATTCCTTGAAAGTGTCCCCCTTGAAAAGAGAATTGAACACTTATTTTGTACTGGAAGGAAGATATTAAGAGCGGGAATTTTGAAATTGACACCCTGTATTGATCTATGCAGTTCTTGGAGAGACCCCTGTATATCACCATTATTATTGTTCATGAATGAGCATTATTATTATCATAGTCGAAATGAGCACAGTGGGAGGTACAGTGTATCTAAACTAGCAATGAAATCTTCTGTTCCGAATAATTCCCCGTTTATGGTGGTTTTGGCCTCGGGGATTACCGATAAAATGAGAATACGAAACAAAATAGCACAAACGTTGAGTCCGGAGGAATGTGTGTTTATACAGCTAAGCCATCATAATTATTGGAAGCTGGAGTTCGTTCTATCAAAGGGTTACGGCCAGCATTCGAAAAACCATACTGTCCCAGCTTAGTGGGACTATGGAGAAATTATCCGCGTCCTCCATATTTCGAATGATGCGATTACCTATTCAGAAATTATTCGCGGCAAGCATTCTGTGTTGGACATACATGCTCTCTTCAAAATTAATATGCAAATGCGGTGTCCTCTAATTGCTTTGATGGAAATTCCTTCGAACCGCCAGTATCTCATACGTTCGTTGTTCAGGAGGCGGTTGAAATAATTAGCGACGGAATGGCGGTACATTCATTTTTATCTTTATGATTGGTTTCTAGATTACAGTTTCACCTCATCTTTTATTATCATTCCAAGGCTGGTTGTTCAATAATGGTTTTTTTATGACATCAGTTGAAACAACTGCCCTTCATATACACCATGCATGACAACCAATACTTTCTATGGAGTTGTGTACCAAAACGTACGATAATACACGGGTGTGAAGTTATCCACATCAAGAAAAAATGTACACTGAGAGATATAGGTATTAATATTTCATAGGACGGACAAATGGCTTGGTACATGTTTCTGCTCTAGATTTGTTAAGGAATATGCTCTTTTCTCTATCCCTGATACCACGTAGGAGTTTTCCGTCAGAGGGGGTGCAATTGGGGTGTTTCCGAAAAAATATCGTAGAAAGCACAAATGACTTAGTACACGTTTCTACTCAAGATATGTTACGGAGAATGCTATTTTCTCCATCACTGATACCACGTAGGAGTTTTCCAGGCAGTCATAGTGGGTACAATTGGGGTGAGTTTTCGAAAAAAAAAAATCATAGAAGGCACAAATGGCTTTGTACACGATTCTTCTTGAGATGTGTTATGGAAAATGCTCTTTCCTCCATGCCTGATAACATACGTAGGAGTATTCCAGGCTGTCTGTGGTGTGTTACTTCACAAAATAATCGTCACCAAACCCTCGCCTTATCACTATAACAAAATACCGTATAGGACTGATGTTGATCACGTCATCATCAGACGCAATAGGATCCGCACATTGTTGTTTCATTTATGTATTTTCTCTTTGTAATGTGCAAGGGTAAGAATGGAATTATCGAATCTTGTATCCTATTGGCAGATGAGAATGTAATTTGTGTTGTCCATTTATTGTCAATCAATATTATTATTATAATAAAAAAAAAAAAAATCTCAGTACTTTGTGGTTTCCTGCGAGATATTCTGGATAGATTACTCTAATTGATCAATTGGATACCCTGATAACTCTTGAGAAATTGTGTGTCGAGATTCACTTGACTATAACAAATTACTTGATACCTATAGAATAAAACATATCACACTCCCTTAATATTCCCTCTGTTAGTTCCTGGCTAATGGCTGGTTTCCTGAAGCATCCCGCATAGCGAAATTCGTAGCGCACATCAGGGGTTTCGACTAGACTCATTTCTGACTCATATTACAAAGAAAACACAAGTGGTTGGGTTCTCTTCAATTTCAATAGCGTAAGAAAAATCAAATGAAATTAAAGATTCTACAGTTATAAAATATTATTAGGCGATTGAATATTTCCTTGAGATTGTGATTTACATTGACTCTGATGAAGTTTCTGAACGAGTCTCGATATTGAAAAATATTCTTGAACATAGTTCCACAAATAGTCGATTTGGACTGAATACTGTAATTTCCTAGAATAGTTACACTTTACTATTGAATGTGAGGTCCACTGAGATTTTATTTAATTTTATTATGTAACATATTTATTAACTTTGATGTATTGTAGCATACTTTATTTTATTTATATTTTCTCGGAACAAGTATTCACTTACCGAGTATTTTATTCGCCATGTTACATTTGTATTTACCCCAAATCTATTTATTATCAGACTGCTTCATTGTTCATGTTATTATTGTTTTTCGTATAAAATTGTTCTATCGTTGTGTTTAATGTACTTTGTAATTTGTGTGAATAAATTTATTATTATTATTATTAATATACCTGAAATTGGAATATGTTACACTAACTATAATAATTGCTGATCGAAATGAAAAACCCTGACTTATCAGAGCCCTTCAAACCACATAGCAAAGCAAGAAGAACAAATAAATTTGAATTTATTTCAATACTGAACACAACAAAGACCAGGCTTCGTTTGTTTTTTATTCAACATTTTACCAACTCGCTTATGGAACGACATGACTTCAACTAACTCTTCTGGTTCTCTCAGCAAAAAACTAATTCGGAGGGTATTTACGATTCTACATTTTGAAATGAAACACATTGTAATTGCTTCATAGACAGCGTGGCAGGGCACATCAACTTACATTTTTTTAAATCATCAGGGTCAAGTGTCATGGAATTCGAAAAAACGTTGATGGTTGAAAAGAAAATTAAATTAACTTTTCAACGATGCGACACATGACCTCCCATTCTATTTAAATGTAAGTGAAAGAAACAGTCTAAGTTTATTATAATGTACGGTTCAAGTGAGTTGTTCGTCGATTATGATACCTAAGTTTCTCACTCTTTAACTGGTATCACAGTATTATTTGAAGTTATTCCACGAGTTTGAAGAAGTTTTGATTTGTTTGTGAGTTTTCGTCCCGATATATACAGAGTGGGTAACGGTCGATGGTACTTCATACGTTTACGTTGAACAGGATCATTCTGAAAGTTTGGTTACTCAAGTAGTTGCTCTTTGTCTATCGATCTAAAATATTTTCAGCAATGCAGCGTTTCCGCTTATAGCAGAAAGTAGCAGCATCTTTGTTATTTCAAATGGGATACCCTATATATTACCGCATTTTTGAACTTGTCATTCCCTTCTAATTATATTTGCTTCGTATTCTCCTTTACCTATCTCTAACGGTTTTTGCGATATTGATTATTTCCCATATTTTTATCCAAAACATAGCTCGAATTGAATGTTTATTTCGGTGGTATTTGGATTTCTAGTAAGTTGCAATTTTGTGCTTAGTTCATCAAGATCATGTATATTGATTCTGTATAGATAAGTTTGTTCTGCGTTATACAGAATCGTTCAAAATTGATGATCCTACTGCTATTAGATACAAAAAGGGTTGAAAGTGCGTTTTTTCAAATGGAGCATCCTGTATATAATGGAATATCCTGAAATTTGACTAAATTCCCTTCGAATAGATATATCATGTTCCTATACCTACCTAAATAGCCAGAGCAATTTTCTGAAAAAATCGATTCAATTTTCTCATATTCATCTAAGGTGGCTATTAAATATGTCGTGATGGTACATGACATCATGAAAATTTGACAATTAGTGCACTATTAATACTACCTTTGTGTGTTTCTCAACGGAAGTGACTCAAAAAGAATTGAAATGCAGGGAAATAACTATTCAAACGAAGTTCTGATGAAATTGTTTATTTTTCATGGAAAATGTCAGGGAATTATAGCAAGAACGTGCAGAAAATACAATGATCTACAACAAATGAACAAAAGAAAGTTTGTACGATTAAAAAATAATTTCATTAGTTATCTCTCAAAAATTAGAAAACATTCACAATAAATTTTCAAAATACCGACCATTCGCTTCTAAACATTTCAAAATCCGGGTATTTGGTGATACAGTTGTACCCCTCCTCATTTCACTGGCATCTAGCTCTTCAATGCAGTTTATCACTCGTTGGCACAGGTCATTGGATTACAGAAATGCTCGTTCCTTCTACAGTGACCGGCAGAAAGTACGCATCATATGGGAAATTCTTTTGTTAATAGATTTTGACAAATATCGATACGTGCAATCGCTTCTGCATCTAAAGAAACCCCAGAAGATGTTGTACAGTGCCGTTCGTCCTTTCGTATGTGGCGGGAAATTCCAAAAATTTAAAATTTTTGTCTCAAAACACACTTATTTGAAAAAATATCGAAAAATGTTATTCGGAAAAGTTGTTCAGAACGACATTTTATAGCAATGTACAAGTTTTGAGAGAAATCTGGGATAAAAAAATAAAAATTAATTTTTTGCCATAAAAAAAATTCTGTTTGGAAATAATAGATTTCTGGAATAGAAGCTCATTGGTAATGACGACAGTGATATTTCAAATAATATTTTGTAGAGATTCACAAGCTATATCTATTGTATTCAGAGAAAATTTTAAATCTGTGAATTTGCCATGTGTTCAGCTGCTTCATAAGAGGTCACTGAAATATCTTCAGGACATAATCCCGTTATAGAAAATTATTAATAAAGAACCATGTTTCTACACAATTTCAATTTGAATTTTTTATTAGAACAAAAAGTTAATGATATTTGGCAAATTGTTGGAATCAGGCATACCTACAATATTGTCATTGTTGATACCTGCATCGACAGATTTTTTTCATGATCGAAGCGACCATGAAACAATTGACTTGTAATGCTAATATGTCATTAAGAGTTGTCAAACAATTTAGAAGTGTCTTCCTTGCATAGTTTCTTCCATTGTAAAAGTAATTTTGTAATTTTGTTGTGCATTACCAAAAATTAGAGATGCCTCAAGAAAAGGTAAGTTTGCAAGAAAAAATTGAGCTCGTCTTAATATGTGGCGAATATTTTCATAGTTCCAGAGAAGCAGCAGATATATTCAATGCTAGACATCCAAATAAGAATATCCATGGATCTACTGTGTTGCGTATTTTGAACAAATTTAAAGCTACAGGCAGTGTTGAAAATCGTTACAAAATTCCACATAGTAAACCCGTCACTAATGAAGAAGGTACCTTTAATGTTTTGTTATCGATCACAGAAAATCCACAAATGGCACTATCGGAGAGGCAAGAAAAAACTGGTATATCAGAAAAATCCATAAGAAGAATTTTTAAGAATAATAAATTTCGTGCATACAAACCAAAATTCATCCACATCTTGCTCGATAGAGATTTCGATGCGCGCTTAGATTTTTCATTCTGGTTCCAAGGCATGATTGAATCATGCCAAAATATTCCTACGAAAATTTTATTTACTGATGAGTTGACTTTTACATCAATTGGTACTGTCAGTTCTCGGAACAGTAGATGGTGGGCTGATGAGAAACCAAATTGGAAGATAGAGGCAAAAAGTAAATTTTCCTTCAAAACTAATATTTGGTGCGGCTTATTAGATACTCAGATCGTTGGGCATTACTTTTTTAGGGGCAACCTTAATTCACGAAGTTATTTAGAGTTTTTAAATAACGAGATTTTAGATTTCTTACATGGATTACCGCTTCAAAGAAGAATTGAAATTTTTTTTCAACAAGATGGAGCGTCAATACATAGTACCCTTGAAGTCAGAGCGTGGCTCAACGAACAGTTTCCTCATAAATGGATAGGACGATATTCAGAAAATCCGTGGCCTGCAAGATCCCCAGATTTGACGCCCTTGGATTTCTTTTTATGGGAGTACCTTAAAAGTGAGGTTTATAAACATCGGCCATTTCATAATATCGACCATTTAGAAGAAGTAATACGGCAATGTATCAATAATATTACACCACAAATGCTGCAAAATGTGTCCAGGGAAATGAAATTCCGAACAATTACTTGTATTGAACGTCAGGGTAGACATGTCGAGTAACGGACAATTAAAAAGTTTGCAGAATATATCTTTTAATAACAAATGTTTGAAAATGAAAAGTAAAAAATATTTCAAAAATTACATGAACTTTTTGTTCTAATAAAATATTCAAATTGAAATTGTGTAGAAACATGGTTCTTTATTAATAATTTTCTATAACGGGATTATAATGTCCTGAAGATATTTCAGTGACCTGTTATGGAGCAGCTGAACACATGGCAAATTCATAGATTACAAATTTTCTCTGAATACAATAGATATAGCTTGTGAATCTCTACAAAATATTATTTAAAATATCACTGTTGTCATTACTAATGAGCGTCTATTCCAGAAATCTATTATTTCTAAACAGAAAATTTTTTATGGCAAAAAATTCATTTTTATTTTTTTATCTCAGATTTCTCTCAAAACTTGTACATAGCTATAAAATGTCGTTCTGAACAACTTTTTCGAATAACATTTTTCGATAATTTTCCAAATAAGTGTTTTGAGACAAAAATTTTAAATTTTTGGAATTTCCCGCCACATACGAAAGGACGAACGGCACTGTATAACGTCTTCTGTGGTTTCTTTAGATGCAGATGCGATTGCACGTATCGATATTTGTCAAAATCTATTAACAAAAGAATTTCCCATATGATGCGTACTTTCTGCCGGTCACTGTATTAAAAATTCTTTCTCTGGAAAATTTTTATTTGTCTGTCCAAATAATTTTTTTCAAGAAGTTAGGATCTTGGGTGCGAGTAAGGATTGCTTCACAAAATTGTACCCTACTTTGATGATCTCCTGGTTTTAGAGCTTGAACTTTTCTGAACTTTTATGGGTGCATGTTATGATTATGAAGGATCCGTCGAACAGAAGCACGATCCAAGCCTAAGTCATATTTGGCACTTAAGTGTCATGGAATTCGAAAAAACGTTGAAGAAAATTAAATTAACTTTTCAAAGATGCGACACATGACCTCCCATATTATTTAAATTTTTTTAGTTGATGTGCCCCAGCGCGCCATCTATCGAGCAATCACAATGTGTTTTAGCCGCACTGTATACAGGGTGATTCACGACGAATTGTACATAGTCCAACCATAAGTACTATGGACCAAGGCCATTTCATATCTGGTATTGAAAAATGCCTTGTTGCGTTTTTGACGGGTATACAGGGCGATATTTGAAAATATGTTAAATATTCTACGATAAATACCTCTAAAAGTAAAAAACTCAGACATATGAAATTTGGCACACTGAGAACGCTCCCTGCGCTCAATAAAATAAGTTTTTGAAAAAAATTAATTTCTGGTCCAGACTATGTTTTTTTTTAGATTTTTATTGTTTTCTTAAAAACAACACCCTGTAATCCAGATCAGACAATTTTTATTTTTCTCTCTTTAAAGCTTAATGACAATACTAAGCAACAGTTGGAAAAAATTGAACGCGGAAGTTTCTGTTTTCTGCAGAAAAAAAATGAAACTTTCATAAATAGAATAATTCTGCTTATGACTGATGCGGCAAAACGTCGATAGCACATTATCATTTTTTAACAAAAATCATAAGGAAAGTTTATATTACCCGAGATAAAGTATTATCAATCAACCGTTGAAATTCCAGGGACGTATTTATTATTTTTTTTCACGTTTATTTTAATCCTATAAAAACAACACCCTGAAAAGCAGGTCGAACAGATTTGCAAGCAGGTGGTACTAACCGAAATAGAATAAAACTTTCACCTTTGAAAACAGTGCAAATGTATGTCTTTCTACTATGGCTAATACTACATCGGAAAAAACATTTATTTAAAATAAAATCGTTAGGGAAGTATTACTTACTCGATTGAAAGGATGATGTTACAGGTCACAACTTAGTTTTTTTGACTTTTTAATTGGTCTAGTAAAATCGATACTGTGTCACCTTGGAGGATGGCTTATACTTAGTACTTGAACAACATTAATTAAAGAAGATCAACGTAAAATATTTAAAAAGTAGTTTATTTCTATCCTGCAAGTAAAACAAAACCGTGGATGTCGTATCCAATAAAGATGGAAGCCGACCAATTATAAAACATGGAGCTAAACTCCGATTTATTTTTCTACGGGACATCAGTTTTTAAAGTTTGCTGCTGACCGTCACCATAAAAAATACATGAAAATGATTTACCAGTCAACTTCCATAACTGATTTTGTGAAAAATGGAAAGGATAGTAAGTGCAATTACAGACATACAAATACTAAATCAAATTATCTAGAAAATTTAATTCAGTTGACTCAACGATAACAATAACATGTTAAATAAACATTTCATTTTAAATAAATGTTTTTTCCAATGTAGTATTAGCCGTAGTAGAAAGACATACATTTGCACTGTTTTCGAAAGTAAAAGTTTTTTCTATGCCAAACAGTTATTCTATTTCGGTTAGTACCACCTACTTGAAAATCTTTTCGACCTGCTTTTCAGGGTGTTGTTTTTATAGGATTAATAAAAACGTGAAAAAAAGAAATAAATACGGCCCTGGAATTTCAACGGTTGATTGAATAATACTGTATCTCGAGTAATATATGATTTTTGTTGAAAAATGATAATGTGCTATCGATGTTGTGCCGCATCAGTCATAAGCAGAATGTGAATCCTTTAAAATTATTCTATTTTTGAAAGTTTCATTTTTTTCTGCAGAAAACAGAAACTTCCGCGTTCAATTTTTTCCAACTGTTGCTTAGTATTGTCATTAAGCTTTAAAGTGAGAAAAATAAAAATTGTCTGATCTGGCTTACAGGGTGTTGTTTTTAAGAAAACAATAAAAATCTAAAAAAAACATAGTCTTGACCTGAAATTAATTTTTTTCAAAAACTTATTTTATTGAGCGCAGGGAGCGTTCTCAGTGTGCCAAATTTCATATATCTGAGTTTTTTACTTTTAGAGATATTTATCGTAGAATAATTAACATATTTTCAAATATCGCCCTGTATATCCGTCAAAAACGCAACAAGGCATTTTTCAATACCAGATATGAAATGGCCTTGGTCCATAGTACTTATGGTTGGACTATGTACAATTCGTCGTGAATCACCCTGTATAGGTATTTCAAACATTCTTCAGTATTGAGAACATCATGTCATTTCATGTATATAATGCAAATGAAAAGAAATAGTCTAAGTTTATTGTAATGTACGGTTCAAGGATTCCAAGATATTGTCATCAATAAAAGCATACGCTGGGAATCACACTGACCGACCAACATCGACCGTCCGCAACCGTCCAGCAACTACCAAAAATTGAAAGGGATAAATAAAAACTTTCAAACTCACAGTGATCGACCAAAATTTTCAGCAGATTGCAATTTTGAACATGGTCTTCGAAAACCGGTTGAAGACATCATTCAGTGTGAGTTGTTCGATAATAATACATGTTTTGGAAATTTTGGTCGTAGTTGGACGGTCGCGGACGGTCGGTTATGATTGCTGAGTGTGCCTAAGTCTCGTATCGTAGTCGCGATCGTGTTCAAAGATTCCAGCAGTGAAATTTCTTGTATCATCATGGCCTTCTTGGTGAAATATCTAATTATATTTTGCAGTGTCAAGTTTACTTGGAATCAAATTCCACCTCCCGGTATAATAAATATCATCAGTGAGACTAGGGCTCCAATATGCCGTTACAATGTTAGTTTGGATTTCCTCCTTAAATTATTTCCTCAGGGTAGGTAGGTATCGCTCTGTTGAAATTTCTTGCTCCTGAGAGATGGTAATATGCTATATAATATTTCAAATTTATCACCTTATCTGGGGCTGTCGCTGTTCTACAGTATAGTCAGTTTTGATGTGAATTGTACTCCGAGGAACAGTTTGTTGCACTTGCTATTTGAAGTTATATCCCATGACGGTTCGAGTACATACAGTGCGGTCCACAGGTAAGGAATTAATTAATTTTCTGCGATATCATGTATTAATTTAAAAAACCTGAAACATGTCGATTTCTTACACCCCCCTGAATTATAAGCAATCCCTCAAATATTATAAATGAGAAGATCCGCCAACTCATTTTGATGGCAAGGGATTTTCATTCTCTGTTCAGCAATATCAAGTTTTTCTTTGGTGACAAAACCTATTTTGAAAATGTAAAATTTATATACTTTACGAAGAATAAAAAAGGTAATGTAACATAATTTTGAGGAAGTATATCATACCTTTCCCCATGTATTGAACTTGCATTTGCATCTTTATGCCGACGACAGTCAACTTTAAAATGGATTTTCGTTGATTTCAGAAGAGCTTTTGATTCTGTTAACCATAACTTACTCTGGGATAAATTAATCAAGATGGGGATATCAGCTAAAATCCTTCGGATAGTACAAATACTGTACTCTAATGCAACTATTCAAATAAAAGGTTCTGATGGCCTCTCTAGATTATTTGAATTAACAACTGGTGTTCTTCAAGGTGAACCACTGAGCCCCTTCTAATTTCACTATTTATAGCTGACATAGAAACATTCTTCTATGATAGCTAGGCTCAGGGTGTGAACAATAGAAATGACGTGTTGTCTCTTTTATAAGCAGATGATCTGGTGATTCTTGCCCACTCAGAAATTGATGTCGTGAAAAAATTAAATATTCTAGAAAAATATATTACATATAATGAGCTGACCGTTAATTTACAAAATACTAAAATTAAGCAGTTTTCTCGAGGTGGATATCGTAAACCAAACTATGATTTTCAATTTAACGGACAACCACTAGAGGTAACTAACAAATATGTTTATCTGGGAGTAACTTTCACCTCTTCAGGATTATTCCGTGAAATGTCATCAATAGAAATTAAGAGAAAACAGGCTATTGGATCAGTAATCCCTATTTTGTCTAAAGCTAAAATTGACACCTGGTACCCACGAGTAAAATTATTTGAATCATTAGCTATGAGTGATATGTTCAACTCCGTTACGGCATGGGGCATTAGATATTTGGAAGTAATAGAAAGAGTACATCACAGTTTCTTAAAAAGAATTCTTTTAGTGCCTATTAATACACCTGACGCAATAGTACGTTTGGAAACGGGGCGAGTTAAACTTGCATATAATATTTTTAAAATTACCTTAAACTGACTGTACAAGATTCTTACCATGGAGAGTGATCATTATCCAAGACTTTGTTTTCAACAACAAATACGATTAATGAATACGACTGATGCAAAATATAATTGGGCACTTCAAGTCAAGCAATTTTTTATTGATAGCGGATCTGTGGAAATTTGGAACAATATGACTGGTCACACTTTGATTTCAAATAGGAGAAATGTAGTAAATAATTATTACAGTTATCTGTTCAACAAAGATGTCTCTATGGCATCTCGTTACCCTTTCATGTATACCGGGTGGCTACGGAAGTATTGCCTACGGAATATCTCAGTTATTGTATGAAGTAGGTTTGTGAAATTTGGAGCGTCCATATAATGACATAACAGCTAGGTTTTGAGCATATTGACATGTCGAAGTTAACTTCCGGTCTGACCGGAAGTAACATCAACTTTCTTATTTTAAATGGAAACCCTATTTTTTTTCTTTTCGCTTTATTCAACATTCAATTCCCTTTCTAATGACATATCACAAGTTGGTATCTAACCAGAAACAAGATCAGAAAAAAATTATTATTGAAATTCACCGAGTAGGCCGTGGAAGCAAAATGAAAGCCAAAAATTGAAAAGTTGGCTATGGAAACCATACGTCACTTGATAACAGTTGCTACTACTGTGATATTTTATTTTCATTCGTCGGCGTTATAAAAAGCCGCCAAAAAAAATATTGGAAAAATTGGGAAAAAAACAATACTCTGTAGGTCCATAACTTAAATAGGAACATACAACTTTTTCTTGCCTGTACTGTTCAGCATAACCATTCCTTTCTAATGATATAATAGAAAGTAATTTTTTGAAATGAAATACCAAAAAATCCAATCGGTGAATTTCAATAATAATTTTTTTCTGATCTTATTATTATTGATTATTATTGATATGTCATTAGAAAGGGAATTGAATGCTGAATAAAGCGAAAAGAAAAAAAATAGGGTTTCCATTTAAAATAAGAAAGTTGATGTTACTTCCGGTCAGACCGGAAGTTAACTTCGACATGTCAATATGCTCAAATTCTAGCTCTTATGTCATTATATCGACGCTCCAAATTTCACAAACTTACTTCATACAATAACTGAGATATTCCGTAGGCAATACTTCCGTAGCCACCCGGTATAGCCAGAATATCCAGATGAGAGTAATTTAAAAAAAAAACGATTTCTTTTTCTCATATTCATCTAAGATGGTTATTAAATATGTCATGATCGTACATGACATTATGAAAATTTGACAATTAGTGCACTATTAATAATACCTTTGTGTGTTTCTCAACGGAAGTGACTCAAAAAGAATTGAAATTGAGGGAAATAACTATTCAAACGAAGTTGTGATGAAATTGTTTATTCTTCAAGAAAAATGTGAGGGAATTGTAGGAAGAACGTGCAGAAAATTAAGATGAAACGTACCCTGATATACAACCAATAAACAAAAGGAAGATTGTACGATTACAACATAATTTCATTAATTATCTGAAACAAATATGTGTTACCGTCGGATTTTGAGTGGCGTCTTGTTGATGCTTATAATCTTGATCTTCCTAGAATATGGCAATAGTGTATATTACAACTGTTTGAGTGATACCTTCAAAAAGGAACTTCAGAAATTGCAAAACTACTGCTTGAGGTTCTCTTATACTTCCATTGAGAGACGGGACCACATAACACCTCATTATAATGACCTGCAAATTCTGAAATTTTGTCTGAGGTTTGAGCTATAATTTGCTGTTTTACTGTTCACTTTGATAAAATACCCTCATATTTTTTTGCACTATTGTTAAAAAAATATAACATATAATGTTGCACTGCGAAACAAATACACAATATCTTTGCATAAAATTGAGAAATTTATATCATGTACATTACGTGAATGTAATTTCATTCCGAAATAAGTTTTAAAAAGAACTTATCCTATTATAAATCATACACCATACCGATAATGTCGATTATATATTTTTCTTAATTTAAATTTATCTCTTTCACACGTTGTTTTAGAAATCCGTTTTTATGCCATGTATGATTAATGTTCTACATTTTTATTTATGTTATTTATTATCTTCATCTTGTATTTAAAAAATGTTGATGTTTTTATAGGGGTCTGATTTGAAAAGGCCGGATTCATATTGTGTAATTTAACGTGCACGATAATTTTTTGTTACAATTTTTATTATTATTATATGGAGTACTCAGCTATTATGTGCGTGAAGCTTCCTTGTCCTTCATATGTGACATGATTTCATTATTATAGCAATGACTTTACTGTGCATGGTGCCCCCCTAAAACTGCATGCTCAGGGTCTTTTCCGCACGGCTGATGGCCTTTAGTTTTAACAGTTTATATAGTTAGTAAGCGTTGGACTTCCCAAAAGCTGACTTCGAAGAAAGTCTGGATCTTGATGACCTTTCCAGGAATTTTGGCCTGTTACAGCAGAGCGTTGGGCATTCGCGAAGCAGATTTTCTGCAGTTTCCCTGATGTTCTCGCAGTAGCGCTAACTATCACTGATAAGGCGTAGGTTTAGCTTGAGTGCATTTCTGCTACTTCGTCCTATGAGTGGACCTAGCTTCTGCTCTTACCTTTTGCCATATCCAATCTGTTCATGACGTGTTTAAGAAAAGTCACTTTCCTGTTCATGGTAATTCACGGCTTTGTATTCCTAGGTTGGCCGCTCATGATGACTTGCCCGTCTGGTGTCATGCGTTGCCATGTGAGCAGGATTGCTATGATTTTCTCTGCATCGATACTGAATTTCCACTGGTTGAACTATTTCTTAAGGTCACTTACTTGTATCGTTGTAGTTTGGCTGTGACTTCCCTTTCGTGCGGTGCCATGGCTATATTGGCCGTGTCATCGGATTTTTAGCTCTAGCCATTCTGCCATGAATATTGAGAACAGGTGTGGTGATAATGCCGCTCCTTGTTTTCGATCCTGCATCGATAGATTCGGGTTTTCAAGAAAGTTGATAAGCTTAACCATAGGTATTTGGTAGCATACTTTTATTAATTTCACTATCAATTCATTGAGATGTCCACCTGCGTCCATATTTTGTTTGGCTACCTTTCAGCTCTTGGGGAAGTGCTTGAGTTGCAGAGCGCCCTTTATGATGTTGGTTAGGGTGGGCAACAATATTGGGTGACCACATTATAGGTTCGTTATTTATTGACGAAAATCTGATAGGTACCGTCTATTTGGAACTGCTGGAAACAGTAATAGATCTACTGATAGTGGCAACAGTCGAAGATAATGTAGACGAATTTGACATGGAAATTGTTTCGCAACAAGCTGGAGTCCTCATTTTGCAGTTGCTTTGAAGAATTATTTGAATACTGTCTATGCAGGACGATGGATCGGGCGCCGAGGATCTGTGAAATGGCCTCCAAGATTACCAGATATAACCCCTTAAATTTTTTTTCTTGGTTACTTGAAATCCAAAGTATACGAGACTCACTGTCACTGTTTTCAAGAGTTGTGCACGCAGATTAGGGAAGTGTATGCATCGATTATTCGAGAAACTTTGCAAGCGTCAAGGCTGAAACTGAAAATAGACCTTAATTTTTCCCATGATGGTCAACGGAGAACATTTTAATATTTTGAACATTTATTGTAATAATGTTGAAATTGTTTTTTTCCGTTATCCAGCTGTCGTCCCCCTACGAACGACAGCACTCAGAAGTCGAACCTTGTGCGAGCCAGGGATTAACGAGGTCTTACCGTTTAACGTGCGATTCCCAGCACTTTCTCAGGCCATCAGAAGAATAAATTAAAATCACTGGGATTGAACCAGGACCACTGAAACCAGAATGATTGAAAGCATCGACTCTAACCACTCGGCTATCTGAACAGATATGGTTATTGTTAGTTTAGCTGCCTTTCTGTCTGTTTTTAAACATTAATACCTCAACACGTATTGAAGCAAATTTAAAATGTTTTGCACAGTTAAATGATGGATAACACACCCTTTCAGTTGAGCTAGTAACTTTTGCTCCCCTCCAGTAGATAAGGGATGAACTATTCATACAAAAATGTAAATTGTATGAATCAAAAGTTGACGTGTTTCGGTGATTTTTCCCAACAAGAGTCCAGTAACGAGTTAGTTAGGGGGTATCACTTACGATTCTCACTGAGTAGTTAGTCGAAGAGCCTTCGTCTAGCACGTAGATTTCCATCATGGTTGGAATGATCTTTATCAGTGCTATGTCCAGTATGTCGAGTTGTTGATCTACCCTACCAGGATGCGATTTTACAAAATATACTTAACGCCAGCACAAACTCTGCTCACAGTTGTACGTCATCATGAAATCCGAAAATATTCGCGGCCCCAGCACCTCTTTACTAAATATACTTGACACCAGCGTGTTGCAATCAATTAGAATTTGCAGTTTGCATGCATACTGAGGTGAAAATGCATAAAATATTAGCCAATCTAACCTGACTAACTTAACGTAGACAGAAAAACCATACCTATACCTGATCTGTTTTGGGGGTGGGCGTTTTGTGAAATTGAAAGCTGAACGACGTAGGTGCCAAATCAGTGAGCTTTTGTAGCGTCATCATTGTTCACAATGACTCACAGTTTCCAGCTCCCTAGTGCCGTCATATGTGAGAATTTGTAAATCTGCGCTGGTGTCAAGTATATTTAGTAACGGCGTGAGAATCGTTATCGCAATTATTGTACTCCTGTTGTTCTCGTTTCGACAATGCCAGTCCATCGACTTCGTGTCAAATTCTCCTTCATTCATTCAACAGTTCTCAAGATATTTTTTATGATTCATTTTGCTTTCACAAGACTTGACTGATTTTGTATTGGCTCTTTGGAAACTTAGATGCGTTTTCGATATTCAACAACTTCCTGAGGTTGAACTGCCGAATGATGTATTGGAAGAAATAATAAATTACTTTCCTTTTACTTGTAGGAGCAATTTATCTTCGACGATGCTACACATAATTTGAGTTCTTGTCGTCGGGTACATCCCGGATGATTGATTTATAGCTGAATTATTATATGACTCATTACATAATTTTTCAATGTATTGAATTTCAGTTGTCAACATACAAGGATTTTCACCAAGAGCGTTCTTTGATATGTGGAAAAACGTAAATATTGAATTTTTTTTTAGCAATTTGTCAGTTTTTTAATGTAGCTTTTTCAAATGAAATATTCTCCACTTTCAGTTTTTTCTCGAAGTGTCTACTTTCTTTCTTCGAACATAATATCAAGATAATATTCCATGCGAATTTCGGATCCACTTTACGAAAATTTCTTTCTGGACAATCTGAAAGTGACAGTATTACTCCCGAAAAATCACAACTCATATTAATTAAAGTACCTATACTTGCAGTTATATAATAATAATAATAATGTTTATTCTTCGAATAGTGTGAACAATTACAATTTTTACGAAATAACAGATAGAGTTTACAATAAAATTAGTTTTTTAAAATAGTAGTAGTAGTAACAGTACTGAGAAAGAAATTAAACAGAAGTTATCACAGAAGCTTCTATATTATTTCATGTATATGTGGTTTTGAATATAAAAGCAAGAAAATAAGGTATCAACTAAAATATCTGAGAGTCTGAAAATATGAAAATTTGTAGTTTGAATTCCAATTTTCAGAAGTAATGGAACGAAAGACGGATATATCACAGTACCATTCGTAGCTTTTGATAAAATATATAGGGTTAACATATAAAATATAAAAATATTATTTATTATCAATTTTTTGTTATTTTTCAGTCACTTGTTGAGAATATTCTATAGAATTTCCCGTCCAGATTGCCAGATGAGCCATTTCTTAACTTTCTGTTTGTATGAAGTGAGCATTCTTTGTTCTCTCACTTCAGTTGGCAATATGTCATATGTCATAATCTTTTTCCTATGCGTTTAAGAATTCAATATTTTTTTATGATTATATTTTTATTTCTATTTTTTTATATTATATAACTGGTATCAGTCTGTCAGGGTTACGCCACAAGCCTATACAGGGTGTCAATTTGAAAACTTCCCACCCATTATATCTTCCTTCCAGAAAACAAGATGAGGAATCTAAAACACAAGTCAATTTTATTTTGAAAGGGGACACTTTCATGTAATATTTTTAGCCCTCGTTGTTCAACCCCCTAAAAGGGGTAGATGTTACCCCTAGAACATTATATGGAAAGGGGGGTCAGGTGGCACATCATTTCGATTGGCGTTCAGTTCTTTTTCCAATGGTACACTGACTTATTTACTTATTATTTTTTTATGAGCATTTTCTGTAAAATGGCGTTCTAAACTAACAGAAGTAATTATTAGAACTTATCTATACTGAGATGCATGGTTTGGCCAGAACTGGTTAGAATAGTAGGTGGTATCATTCCAACCCTTCATAAGGGGTAACATTAGCCATTAGCTCCAAAAAAATTACATCAAAAAGCATTTTAATAGTAAAACGTAGATGGCAGTAAAGTTGTGTTTATTAAATGTTGAATTTTTAATTCTCATCGCAGAAATTTTACAGATAGCCTTCCTTATTTGCTACTTCTGCTGTAAAAAGTTTCTGTTTTCAGACAAAAAATCGTTTAGCAAATTTGAACGATGTGGTAGTATTGTGAATACAGTTTTACCTGTTGGGTTGTTTAGTGATTACTTTAATATGTGTAAACATGGTTAACATTCTTCAAGAAAGGATTGAAATTATTGTAATTTATGGAGAAGTTGGAAAGTGCGCACGAAAGACAGCATGTCTTTTCAACGAAAGGCATCCAAATTGTAATGTAAGGCACTGGTATGTTCTTGATTTGGTGAATAAGTTTTACGAAACTATTTCAGTGACTAAAAAAAGAAATAACCCCAGAGTACTAAATGAAGAAGCTCAAATTGAAGACTTGGGAACATTTGCTAAAGAGCCCACGAACTCATTACGATAAATATCAGAACAGACGGGAATGTCACGCGAGACTGTAAGAAAAGCATTGAAAATGCATAGATTTCATCCATATAAAATGCAGATTCTTCAAGAGCTCCACGAGAATGATTTTGATAGAAGAATAGAGTTTTGTGAAACCATGTCTCATCGAATCAATACCATCCCTAATCTTCTGTCGAACATCTGTTTCAACGATGAGTGTTCATTTTTTCTTAATGGCAATGTTATTCGACAAAATTGTTTCTACTGGAGTGACGAAAACCACATATTTTTTGGGAAGGGCATATGCAACACACACAAAAAGTTAATGTTTGGGTTGGTATTTTTAGAAATGCCATAATTGGTCCATTATTTCTGGAAGAAAACTTGACTGGCAATCTGTACCTTGAAATGCTTGAAGATACTATCGATCCTCTTCTAACTCACGAGCTAGACAGTTGAATTGATGTAGGAGGTAATGAACTTCTGTAGGAGGATCTGTTACATTTTCAGCAGGACGGTGCTCCACTTTTTTCATTTTCTTCCCGTCCGACAGTGGTTAAACGAGAGATTTCCGGATAGATGGATTGACAGAGGGGGAGCAGTTGAATGGCCTCCGAGATCACCGGATTTAACTCCTTTGGATTTCTTTCTCTGGGTACATCTTAAATCCGTTGGTTATAAAACACAACCTCCTGATATTGAAGAACTTAAAAGACTAATTAGAGTAACATGCCAGTCAATTCTTGGTGAAGTTTTCCGTAATGTTAAAGGGGAGTTCGAAAACAGACTTTATTACTGTTTAGAGCACAGTGGACGATATTTCAAATAGTTTATAAGATAAGAGTAGGTAGGTAGATTTTATGATTGCAATGTCTTTCTCTCAAATTGAATTTTATTTTGTTAAAGTAAAATAACCAACAAATAAAACATCCCACGCGTAATAAATTTATTCCTGTCATCTAAGGGTTGGAAGGGTGCCACCTACTCTTGTAAATATTTTTATTAAAAGAAGTCAGTACAATAATGCATCTCAGAACAGGCAAATTCTGATTACATATTTATGTGAGTTTCGAACGCCATTTTTCGGAAACTTCTCATGAAAAAATAATTAGTCATGGTATCATTGGAAAAAAATTGAACGCCAGTCAAAATAATGTGCTAGTGGAACATTTAAGGTTCTAAGGGTAACATCTACCCCTTCTAGGGGATTGTACCACGAGGGCTACAAATATTCCTTGAAAGTATTATTCTTGAAAATAAAATTGACCTGTTTTTTCGATTCTTTATATTATATACTAGAAGGAAGATATTGAGGGTGGGAAGTTTTCAAATTGACATCCTGTAAAGCTTAACCGGTCCAGATTCCCAACTGCAAGCTTTACGTGATGATGATTATTACTAATTTGAACTGTAAACTCCGGGAAAAACATGTAACAGAATGAATGACATGAAATGAATAAATTGATTTGATTTTACTCGTCTAGCTATTCAAGTGGTAGGAATCGCACGTTAAAAGGTAAGACCTCGTTGATCCTTGGCTCGCACAAGTTTCGACTTCTGAGGGCTGTCGTTCGTAGGGGAAGACAGCTGGTTAACAGAAAAAATAATTTAATTGAAAACAATTCTCCTCGCGCTGTACACTATTTGAAATGGTATTCATCTGACCAATTGTATCTATAGGTATTGACGGACAATACAGGTACTCAAAAATCGAAAGTAACAACACTTTATTGCATTATCTTCCATGCTTTAGAATTCGTTTCAACTCATATCACTAAAAACTGAAATGATCTATTCAAAGAACAACATCTCCTGGAGTTTTGTGCACCCTGTGGGTATATCCACCGATCATACAGAGGACCTTTACATTATCGCTTCCCCGATTTTGACGAGACTCTCTTCGTTAGCGAACAAACCTAAACATCTTGACCGTCTTTGCCTTCTGGATATTACGTATGCGCTTCATTCCTACTCTATCCCACTCCTTGCGCCCTCTGTTCACTATTTGCCAAGTGCTTTTTGTACATATATTAACTCGATTGAATCTCCACGGGATGATTCCGCTCTCCTACACTTACCTTCCGCTCTAGGGGCATTTGGGGATGTATCGAAGTTGAGAAGGTATCATTGAATCGTATAGCATTTCGAGAATTCACAGGCTGTTTCAAATGTTACGTGGGGTATTTGAAAACTACCAGACTTCAATTAATTCAGAGCAGATTTTAATTTTATTTTATTATTGTTTATATTTATTATCCCTTCAACCCTTGAGGTTATTAAATACAACTTTGACTAGTTCATAAATTATTTATAAGTTATATTAGATTCTATTCATTAAATTAATGTCTCTTGAAAATTTCACCAGTTTGCGGATATATCATTTGTCATCCAGAAGTTCGTGTTGAGTAGATAGGATTCCATATATCTGACGCTGGCAGTTGTATGCTGGTTTCGCTGTTTTGATAGCTCAAGAAATTACCTTTGAAATATGTTCTGATATGATTCTAAAATTCAGAAATTTTGAAGACTCTAAAACCACCCAAAATCATGCGAATTCAATGAGAAAAAACAAACTATGAATGCAATTCAAGAATATTAATGGAAAAAGATATCTTTTGAGTACCCTGTTTTAAGTTCAAATTTGACGTGACAGATGTCAACACCGAATCAGAAAAACATCATAGAAAGATATTTGGAAAATTATAACAAATATTATTAAGAAAAAGTATTCAGTGAACAAGGATGTGATCAAGTTACAATCAGAAATTATAATATGTAATAAGAAAGACTAAATTGGTGGAAACATAGAATAACTTGTCAGAAATCGCACGTTGAAACGTAAGACCTCGTTAATCCATGGCTCGCACAACTTTCGACTGCTGTCGTTCGTAGGGGGAAAAATAACATTAGATAAAAAAATAATAAATACGTACCTATGTATGTGTATTGATGGAAAATAGAAAGATTGAAACACAAGATTTACTTATTAATTTCTTGTTGAAATTTGGATAAAATCATTTTATAATAAATAAACTTTCAGCGTGGAGCTTCAAAAAACATATAATTTTAAAATGACTTGTAGGTATTTCTCAAGTTCCTAACTTTATACAGTCTCTGTCCATGAAGTAACCCCTCTCTGTTAACCTCCGAACAGATTGACATTATTTTCAAATTCTTGTGGTGAAATTGTACTTTATAACTTCCCATATGACTTTGAAAAAAAAGTCTACCATTCAAGCTATACTTGTCAGCACTTGTTTCAGATGTTTGCTCCAGATGAGCTTCGAGTCTACGTTCAGCCTCAGGTATTTCGACTCTCCTGTCATCTGTCAGCTTCTACCAAAGATTCGAAGAGCTCTATTTGGCTCCATGGTTATTTTTCGTGTGGAAGGTACAATCGTATTTTTTGGAGAGTTAACCTTGAGGTTCTTCCTCATGCACCACGTTTGTAGGTTTGTGGGTTCTGATTGTATCAGATCCACACAAACGATATCATCAGCGTAACCCTCTGGGCATATACTCCTCCCAGATTAACGTCTACAAGGAAGCTGTCTACCCCGAGGTTCCACAAAAGTGGGGATAGAACTCTCACCCGAGGGCAGCCTATCGTGACTTCCACCTCCCTAGTGTCCCCGAATAGTGGGACTTGTTTACTATACAGCTAAGCAGATATCCACTGGTTCAGGACTAAAGCAACGATTCTTTTCCTTACGGATGTAGCACGATGTAGCCTCAAACGCCCCGTCTACGTCAAGGAACGCTGAGAGTACAACCTCTTTATTCTAGAGTGAATTGTCAATCCTGCAGAGCAGTCTGACAGGATTTTCCGGACTGTTAGGCGTATTGGTACTCCTAGAAGACTGGATACTCTGTATCATCATGTCTGATAATTCTATCAACTAGTTTTTCCATTGATTTTGAATCACGATGAGAGGCAAATTGGTCTGAATGCCTTGGAGCTTTGATATGAAGACCACCTTGGACTGTCGCCAGGTGTTTGGTACGTACCTTTGAGCAAGCTCCTACTTGGTGTAATAGTACAGGTGGGATTCCATCTGGCCCTATTGATTTGAATAGACTAAAGATTTCTATAGCCCATTTTATCTTCCTTCGGAGAAAGTAGAGTTCATTATCATTCAAATATAATTAATATGACTATCCCATTTTATAGTTTCATCCAGTGAAATGGGCTTAACTATTGAAGTCACCGCTTCCTTAAGGATATCCTCAGGAACGTAATTTTCATCGGTTTCCTCCATTTTCTTTACGTTTTCTTCAAAAAAGCTTCCCTTTTCTGCGGGGAAAACTAACAAGTGTAAAAATTTATTGAAATATTCGCTAACAATGTATCATGCCCATGGCAACCAAACAAACAACCTGCTTCTACCAAAATGTAAAAAATTCACTGTCAAGTTATTCTGACATTTATACGGTACTGAGACACAAGTAGCTTTGATTTGACACAAAATTTAATAATCAGTATCTCGTAGAAAAACAATTTCTTCCCCTTATTGGATAAAACATTCAATATTTCTCGCTTAACTTATTTTCAACAACTAGTGCCATAAATAACTATTACTTTCTGGATGAACGTTTTTCTGAATACATTTATCAAACTGATAATGTAAGAATTCTGCCTACCTGAAATCCAAAGTATGGAAAAACATAAACTAGATGAATTCGCTGAAAATAATATATTTGCCGAAAGTTAAAAGATTCAGCAATACTCTAAATGGACTGACTACTCTACTAAATTACCAGGATATGCAACAAGACCAAAACCAATACCAATTTATTGATCGAAGTTCACTGTTTAATTATTTCTCTGATAGCTGCCTTTCTGAATTCGTTAACAAAGTCTTACTAATTTATCAAGAGTGAATAAATGATTATGGAACAGATATTTACTTTCATTGAACTTACACGTTTACACATTTTCATTACTGGAATTGGGTATGATCGTTTCTAATTTTCTGATGATTGATAACGAATCATTACAGGGGGTGGGTGATGAATGACTGAACTTACCATTGTCTCATACCATTTTTTCCCTCAGACTCGACGATAATACATTGAATTTTCTATATCCTCGGATATTCCAACGATACGAGTAAAACTGTAATTCATAATAATCATGCATTATGAAAAAACAAACAAGAATTCTACAATTTATTTTCCTTTGACGGGTTCAAATATCAACGCGAAGTTGAAGTTTTCCGATGAATAGAATTTTGTTACTGCATTTCTGCTTTAGAGCGCCAATATTTTGAAAAACGTTAGATCTCCATTAGTTGAAAACGAACATTTTCGAAAAGGTCCAAGGTGAAGCTCGTGAAGCTACAGAGGTATAGTCCAAGAAGTAAAAGGCGGAGTCCAAGATGTTAGCAGAATGTTTCAAATCACAAAATATAAACTATTCTAAATAGACAAATGGGTGGGACCAGAGGTGGAAAGTTAAGAAGGATGTAGATAAAATCGAAGAGAGGATGGAAATGATGCATTTAGTACATGCGCAGGTAGACTTTGGAATAATTCCCCCTATCAGTGAAAAGCCATACTTATTCAGTGACATACCAAAGCCTACACAATTGAAACCAGGACGACTTCAAGACGTCAATTTGATGCGGCATCAAACAGCTGGTTCTAGGAGAATATAGCCTTGTGTCTACGATGCCAAGCATGAGACATGATAAAGAAAATACTTCGAATGAAGTCCAAAGTGAGAAGTTAGTGGAAAAGTTCAAGGGGCCTTTCAAGGTAACCGAGGTACTTCCGAGCGACCGTTATCAAGTCAATGAAGAAATACATGCAAGCCGATCCAAAAACAATGCACATGAAGGAGTCGGAAGGCATGTAGTTGTTCAAACTACGCTGATTATAGTAACGAACCAAATAGTTTCAGTTGGAATATAATTGGGTGTTGCAGTATGAAGGCCGGAACTCCGACAGATCGAATTAGTGCCACTTTCAGTCGTGCCAGTTGTAGTCAGAACATTTTTCGTCCCACATGAAGTTAATTAATATTATTTAAATAATATAATGTGGATCAAACATAAGGTATGAAGACCGAAGCCATCGCGTATAAAGCCCGATAGAAGATTGAAGTTATCACGTATTAGGCTCAATGGACGATTAAAGGCATCAGGTATAAAGTCCGTTTGAAGATCAAAGCTAACAGCCATCAGGTATGAAGGTCGATAAAAGATCAAAGTCATCAAGTTAAAAGGTCAATGGAAGATCGAAGCTACCACGTATAAAGCCCGATGGAAGATCAAAGGCATCAAGTTTGAAGGCAGATGGAAGATCGAAGCCATCGCGTAAAAAGCCTGATGGAAGATCAAAGCCATCGCGTATAAAGCCCGATGGATGATCAAAGCCATCAGGCATAAAGGCAGTTGGAAAATCAAAGCCATCAGGTATGAAGGCAGTTGGAAAATCAAAGCCAAAAGGTATGAAGGTAGATCAAGGCCAGGTATAAAGACCGAACTAGGATCAAAGCTTTCGCGTATGAATCCCGATGATAGATCAAATCTCAAAGCCACCAGGTATGAGGGTAAATAAAAGATGAAAGCCATTAAGTATAAAATCAGATGGAATATTGAAGCCATATCAACCTGGATGGAAGATCAAAGCCATCAAGTATAAAGGTCGAAAAAGATCGAAGCCTAAAGTCCGATAGAAAATTGAAGCCATCGCGTATGAAGCCCGATGGAAAAATCAAAGCCCTCAGGTATAAAGGCAGAAAGAAGATCAATGCCATCAGGTATAATAGCTGATGGAAGATCGAAGCCATCTGAAGACCGATGGAAGATCAGATCCATCAGGTATAGAGGCCTGACGGAGAGACAGGTAAATTCACGAAATTTCTGGGATGGGCCGTGATGGTCATGATGGTAGAGCATTTGTCTCTTAACCTAAGAGTCATGGGTTCGATTCCCAGCATGGTCATCAGTCTCGTGCATGGCATCACAAGTGAAAAGGTAAGGGTTGCGTCTTCCCAGCTCGGAAAAGTTTTTCTAAGACTTTTGAGGGTTGTACTCTCAAGGGTGTGCAGCTGGTTGACGGAAATGACAATTTCAACAATTAAATATACAGTATGGTCTCATTGAGGTATCAATGGAGAGTCACAACAGTTGGTATTACAAGGTGCAGTCCGTTAGGATTTGTTAGAATCATTCCAAGACGAATGAAGACCAGGTTGACCAACCGTTAGGCACCGTCTTCGGGGTCAAGTAAGTGAGGTGGTGTCAAAAACATTGAACAGGGTGTTTCAAAATTCACCATAAAGATTTTTGTGGTGTACTTTTCAGGCCGAAATGAGATATTTTTTCTATAGATAAGTGTCCACAAGTTAAGTTTCAAGATTTTCATTTTAATATTCAGCTCTTTCAGTTTTTGATATATTGATCAATGAAATATAGGGTACGTATCATCATATATCGGCATACCAAGTGATTGTAAGAATCTACACAGAGATATTTTTTCGCCCATAAACTTTTTTTGTGATGATGGATTTTCAAAAACAAAATGAATTATCTGTTTTGTTTGTGAATTTTTTTTTCGGATCTTCCACCGTCATTGAGGAATAATAGACTGCCGTGTGTGTTCTAAAATTCTGGAAGTGTTTCTTACGGTTTAGAGGGCATCCATAATTCGTTCAGTAAGAACTTCGATAGAAGGCACTGGAAAAAAATACGCACTCAAAATTTCGAATCACCTTGTATAATTGTGTTTGGGGAATAGTGCCAGTTAGATGATCAATTATTCTGTTTGTGTAGCAGTAGCGTGTCCTTAGTAATGTATATCGTTTGATAATCAGAGTAGTGTTTTAGTGCAGGGTTCTGTACTGATAGTTACTTTGAAATTATAGTTGACAGCATTTTATTCCTAATACAAATATATGGAAATTAATAACTCTCTGATTTGATAAAATTGAATTATAGTTGACTTCAAATTGCATCATGAAAAATATTCAAATATTTCTCATGAAAAATATTTGAATATTTCTCATGTGGAACTGGGAGTACTCGACGAAAGGCAATAATTTCAAAATGAATGAAATTTGTTTATAAAAATAATCCAGCCTTCCGCATATTTTCCTGTACTATAAGATTGTCGGCAAACTTCGAACAGAAATAATTCAACAGCCCCATACGATTGCCGAATCAAGTCTATCCAACGCCTGGCAAAGTTTTTCTACTAGAATATACTTTGCAATACTTCCAGTAACAACCACTAACTGGTAATCGAAAACATGTTTCGCGATTCAACTCGCTCATCAGTACAGACTCGGCCACAATATGTAATTGATTTCCAATCGGTTTAGTTAACAGTCGTATGAGGCTGTTGAATTATTTCTGTTCAACGTTTGCCGAATATCCTATATTATACTTCACATTTGGCCTCCAATATATATAACACACTGTAGTATATCCTTGTACGCGATTTGATGCCAACAACGTTTAGACAAGACTTTCACATCACCCGTACTTGCCCATACTCACGTCGATACTCAATCATCTAGTCAGTATCCATTGTTGCGCGAAAGTGTTAACAACTTTAGATTGAAGTGAACGTGAAGTGACAATGCCAAAAAGAAAACATCATAAGGCTTCCTACAGCAAGAAACTAAAGAAGCTAGCCCGGTTACTCGAAAATATTTCCAGCTCAAACAGTAAGTGTTTCGAATTTAGAATAACATTCAGGTCATTTCATAAACTTTGGACAAAAGTTAGGATATGCTTGAATCCTACTTAATGTGGATTCTGTAAGACAACATTCGTAATGTGACTTTATGTGACATAGGATGTTACGTTTTCTTTCATCCATAATCTTCGAATGTCTTAATTTTCAACTGTTTAAATTCAGTTCTCGATGATCCACCTCATCAGCCTGCTATGTGGCTAGGCTGCCGAAAACGTTTCATGTTTTTTGCAAGTCTCGAGCGCTCATAAAAACAAACTATGTTAAATTTCTCACAAGGCGGCACACTAGTACCTGAGTCATACTAAAAGTTGATTTATCAGGATACAGGTCGATTTTGAAGTAGCTATACTATATGTTGGCTACTTTATACACAATAAATTGCATATAGCATAAAATATTAGTCACTTTTGATGGATTCCAAACTATGTTCATCAACTCAATTTGGTTGATGTATTACAGGTGACACTGATCGAGATTCATCTGACTCTGACGCTGACCCCTCGGACCCAGTCCAAGAAAGAGTATCGTTGCACTCACCAAGCCCAGTGCAAGACAACCCTATCGTGAATGAACACAGAAGGGGACCAGAAGTCGATTTATCTGGTATCCTTGGAATGAATCCAAATACACCAGAAGCCTTAGGACCACCATTACACGAGGAAGTTTTGAACAGATGGACTTCCTATCTCACAAAAGGGGTAGAAAAAGAGTCACTAAAAGAGCTGGTGGACAAATACAAAGTTCCGTCCAATTGTGGGATTTTACTAGCACCTAGTGTCAATCCGGAAGTACTACCACTCTTATCTGAAACTCAAAAGAAGTCTGATGGATTTTTGTTCAAAGTCCAAACTGTCCTATGCACAGGTTTGTGTGCTCTAGGGGAAATCACCAACAATCACATAGAAAATCCTTTATCTGGTGACCATACTCGAACTTTAGCAGATACTGCCAAACTTCTTGCAAATGGAATATTTGATTTAAGCAGACACAGACGATATCTCTTGTCACCAGCGTTGGCACCATCCGCCAAAAAAGTAGCCGAGAAACTGCCCATTGATAAACTTCTGTTTGGATCAAATTTTCACGAGAAATGCAAAAACGCTGAAGAGGTAGAGAAAAATAGCCGAGAGTTGAAGGCATTCCCGAAAAATCCGCAGGTGCCTTCAACTACCAGCGCCAAAATTACAAACAACGGAAGAGGCCGTCAACGATGACAACATCATCCACCAGCAGACAGAATCCCTCGCAGAGGAGAACCCCATCGGGTTGGAAGAGATTGAAAGCACCAAGAGAAGACAACCATCGACGTCAACGCCAGTAGAAACACCGTCACAGGTACGCAACCTTGGTGGCAGACTTCAGTCTTTTTTGTCCCAGTGGTCGAAATTGACAAACAATAAATTTATTTTGAACTGTATTAAAGGATACCAACTTCCTCTCAGCCATTATCCAAAACAGCAAAAGATTCCATCTCAACATTTTTCAGCAAGTGAAAAGATAATCATTGACTCTGAATTCGTAATTTGCTAAACAAAGGGGCAATTGAAGTTTGCTATCATGCAAAGCATGAAATTTTGTCTCCTTTTTTCTTAAGAAGAAAACCTAACGGTTCCTTCAGGTTTATATTGAATCTGAAACAATTCAATGATAATCTTTCTGCTCCCCACTTCAAATTAGAAGATCATTGGGTCGTACAAAATTTATTATTCACTGACTGCTATATGTCAACTCTTGACCTCCAAGATGCCTATTTTTTAATCGGCATTTCGAAGAAACATCGAAAATACTTAAGATTCAAATACTGCCATACCCTGTATGAATTTACCTGTTTACCTTTCGGCCTCAACTTGGCTCCATTTCTTTTCACGAAAATTCTAAAGCCAGTTGTCCAGGAATTGAGATTAAATGGCATTTTATGTGTCATTTATCTCGATGACTTATTGATTATTGGAAACAATTCAGAAGATTGTCTCAGAAATGTTATTACTGCAAAACAATTATTAATGCGTCTGGGATTCTTTATAAACAGTGAAAAAAGCCATTTCACTCCAACTCAATAATGCAGATATCTGGGTTTTGTTTTCAATACAAAAAAAATGACAATGTCCTTGCCAATCGAGAAAAGACAAAGAATTCTGAAAATGATAAATATTTTCAAAACAAGAACGACATGCAAAATAAGGCAGTTTTCTCGACTTACAGTGACGCTAACATCGGCCTGCCCTTGTGTTATATATGGCTGGCTGCACTCAAAAAAATTCGAAAGGGCCAGATATCTAGCCCTTAAGAAGTGAGGGGGGAACTATGATGCAAACATGCACCTCGACCCTAATTTACAATCAGATTTTGATTGGTGGATTACCAATATACACGGTGAAAAAAAGTTCAAGAAGAACGACTACAGGATTGAGATCTTTACGGACTGATCATCTACGGTTTGGGGCGCATTTGCAAACGGTGAAAGAACTCATGGATTCTGAACACGTAAACAAATGACTCATCATATTAACTTTTTAGAATTGCTTGCTGCATTTTATGGGTTGAAATGCTTCGCTAATACTGAACAAAATTGTCATATTCTCCTCAGACTCGACAACATAACGGCCGTTTCATACATTTACCATATGGGTGGTGTAAAATACAAAAGCTTGAATCACATTTCTTTTAAAATATGGAATTGGTGTGAAAAAAGAAAAATAACACTTCTTGCCTCCTACATCAACACAAACGATAATATTAAAGCCGACAAAGAATCGAGGTCTCTATTCGACTATAAAGAATATGGTCTCAGCCACGAAGCATTCGAAAAAATCGTTGAAGTGTTTGGTGAACCAAAAATAGATTTATTTGCATCCAAATTGAATGCCAAATGCAGAAAATATGCTTCTTGGCATAGAGACCCCGATTCCTTCGTTATTGATGCATTCACAATTTCATGGAAGAATATATGTTTTTACGCCTTCCCACCTTTCTCATTGATTCCACGGATATTAAGTAAAATTGTTAGTGACAATGCCACAGGTATGATGGTGATGCCAATTTGGCCAACGCATTGTGGTACCCGCTTTTCAAAAAATTATTGATTTCTGATATTTTGTTCTTCAAACCTTCTGTTAAGCTATTATTATCTCCTTCCAGAAAGCCTCACCCACTGGCTGCAGGGAAGTTATGCGGCAAGCTTTCCAACTGAAAAATGTCGCGGAATCCAGCATCCCAACAATAATTGCATCACTGAGCGAAATTACACAAAAACAATATGGCACAACTTTTTCGAAATGGTGGAATTTCTGTACGGCTGAAAGAGTTAATACGTTTCAGCCTAAGTCTACAGAATTGTTGGAATTCTTACAAAAATAATTTCATCAAGGTGCATCTTATACTTCTATCAACACTCATCGATCATCCCTCGCTCTTTTATTCCATTTCACAGAAGACGAGGAGAAGCTCATGAAAAGGTTTTCAGAACTAAACCTGTCTTTCCAAAATATTCCTTCACATGGGATCCGTGCAAAGTACTAGCTCATCTCTCAAAAATGCATCCTTTGTCATCTCTCTCTAGAGAAGATTTGACTCTCAAGCTAGCAATGTTATTATCTCTCACTTCTGCACAAAGAATGCAAACGCTGACTAAAATTAAAACTAAAGACATGCACATATATGAGGGGGAAACAATTGAAATTTTGATTTCCAGCATGATTAAAACATCTGGGCCAAGAAGGGAGCAGCCTTTACTTGTCTTCCCTTTTTTCAAGGCAAGACCTGAGTTGTGTGTTGCATCCACAATTCTGCACTATCTCATTACCACAAAGTCCTTCAGAACAGACCAAACTAACCTTGAATTACTGTTAACGCATAAAAAACCAATCCATCCTGCTAGCCCTCAAACAGTTAGCAGATGGATTAAGACTGTTCTAAAAGACTGTGGTATTAACACGGAAGTATTCACGAGTCATTCAACCAGACATGCTTCCACCTCTGCTGCGGCAAAGGCGGGATTAAACATATATTCCATCAGAAGAGCTGCGGGATGGACAGAAAAGTCGAACGTTTTTCAAAAGTTCTTTAACAGGGTCGTCATTACAAATCATCAAGATTTCGCGAATCAAATATTATCCTTAGTTGAATGAAGAGATATCTGGTATTGAATTAGAAAACAATAATATTAATAATAACAAAATATTTTTTTCTGTTTTCCCTTCATCCTTTCATTTATTGTTATTCAGTAGCATATTATGATATAAGTAAGCTACTATTATTTACTATTATTACTAGTATTTTGGGGTTGGTATTCTCAACTTATTATTTTCCCGTTCTCAGGGACACATCAACTCAAGGTTATCCTCCTTATTGTTATAATAATTGAATATTATTTGTTGAGAAATTGGAAAAAAAGTACCTAGGTACATACTTGCAAAACTCTCATTGTCAACACTTTCTGTTAGATCGTTTCTCTAAACATCTACAGTGTGTTATATATATTGGAGGCCAAATGTGAAGTATAATTTAAGGATTAAACGACTTAAGGTAAGTCAATCCGAATTATATGAACATTTGGCCTCCAATATATATAACCAACCCACCCACCACTGTTTCAGGTTTTGTTTTTCTTTCAACCAACCCATTTAACGATCTAACCCCAACTGATACTGGCTAGATGATTGAGTATCGACGTGAGTATGGGCAAGTACGGGGGATGTAAAAGTCTTCTCTGAACGTTGTTGGCATCAAATCGCGTACAAGGATATACTACAGTGTGTTATATATATTGGAGGCCAAATGTTCATTTAATTCGGATTGAACTTCCTTAAGGTAAGTCGTTTAATCCTTAAAATATAGGACAATATGCGGAAGGCTGGATTATTTTTATAATCAAATTTCATTCATTTTGAGATAGTTAACTTTGTTCCATTCCTGATTGAAGAACGTCTCCTGTTGTTTTTTGCTATCTCCTGGTTATCGATTGAACTGTTCCTTTTCTCAGTTTTAGACAGTACTCTAGTAGGTCTGTCGAAACAGATAAGAGTGCCTGAATGATGTAGGACTGTCAAAGATATAAATCTATAAATCATCCCCACATCCTAACTCCAGCTGAAACCAAACTATCGAGGAAGATCTATTACAACAGGAATTCGCTTGAAATGCGGTTTAATATAGGATAGTTACAGTATAAGTGACATCATTCAATATCACAGCTGAGACCTAATCAACTGAGAGCCATTACCAGAACATCGTCAGCATGTCTTGAGATGTTAATCAATAACCCGTTCATTCCACTTCGTCAAGCGAATTTCAAGAGCTCTCACCATTTCAGAATGTAGGGCATGATAGAGTACGACTAGGGCTGTTTACGTTGCAAACAAATACTGCTAACAATAGTCCGAGATAAGTGGCAGGGACCTTCGAAAATTAGGAACATAAACAAAATTCGCCGACGGGTGTTTTGTTTCGAGAGTTGGGAAAGCCTTTTATTACGTGGAAATTGCTTTAAATTCGTTGTGAAATGGCATTCTAGAAATTAGAAACCACACACAACGGGAAAAGTTCTAGAGCAAACGAAACTACAAGAGCAAATGAAAGCTGTGTTATGTAACGAAGCAGAATAAACTTGTGAGTTTCGAACCCCAGGCTCAGTTTCATCTCTGCGAGTTCAAATAATTGAATATTATTTTGAAATAATAACACGTAAATTTATTCTTCTACTCTAACTGAAATGGAATTTAGCATACATGTATCATATCGTGCTGAATAATCTATTACATAATATTCACATACTATGTTTGAAGGATTTTTTTTCAAACATTGCCATGCTAACTTCATTATTTAAATACTTTACAACGGTTACTATTCCATTTCAGTAGTTTATGAGCCATGAAAACCCAACGAAGGTTGTTCTACTATCAATATTTGATCCGTATAGGCCAATCATTTAAGCAAAAATAGGGAAATATAGCAAACTTTCACTAAAGTTTTGTTTTAGTGCTCAATGAAACTAAAAAAATATGCCCACTCATACAAGGTCGCTGATATTGTTGAAAAGATAAATTATAAACAATTGCTATGCAAAAATGCAAAAGAGTCTCAAAATGGGGAGAACAAAGAAAATATCATTCCCCAGTTTTGCGACCATTTCCAAGTTAGGAATCAGAATAAATAAATTATTGTTCCATACTTTTGTTAATAATTTGAACTTTGAAGTCAACTGGTCGATCTAGTAGTTCACTCATATAACACATAGATAATACTGCTATTAAATTCTCATGTATAAATTTTAAGTAAAGACATAAATACAAACTCTCATATACGTTTATATTATTTAAAGTATCATTGAAAAGTAAGCATTCTTTCAGTTACATTAATTTCAAATTATTAACATCACAACAACACATAATACATTAGTTACAAAATGTTATTACCGTAGTTACTGTATAACACCCTAGATACCAATTTCATTTTAAAATGTACTTATGAAAATTGGCATGTATGTTTTGACAGTTTTCGAAATTGATAGATACTCCTGCACTATTCTTGTCCAAAATGATAGGCATGTCCGATGAATCTTGGCCAGCAACATCCTTATTTAGTTCGATGGTATCTTTCGTACATGAGACGGTGTTTATAGAAACGTCTCCAACTTGAATTTTTCGCACAACGGAAATCTTCCCAACCACCAAGTTCTTGTGAATCTAATATGTCTCCACACGTATTAACAAGAAAAGTTGCTGCATATGTTCTAATACAATGACTAGTATACATAGTTGAATTTTCGAGTTTGAGATATGTAAGAATCGAAATCGGACCAAGAACGGTTCCTTGTGGAACACCACAAGGAACTGTTCTTGCTTCACTTAGCTCGCTGCCTACCTCAACTTTCTGTTTTCGATCCTTCAGATAACTTTTGAACAGATCATGGACGTTGCCTATCATTCCGAAATGTTTTAGTTTCATCAACAAAAGCTCATAACTCACAGTATCGAAATCTTTTGTCAAGTCCAATAGGACACCGAGGTATGCCTTTTTTCATCAGTTGTTTTGTAGAAAGTTAACTTTCGCGATAATAATCATTATACATTCAATTTTGAATGGTTCGATGAATTTGCGAGTCTTTTGCATTTTTTCTGCATTCACCACTATGCAACTCATTACAGTGACCCCGAATTAATTACTTTTCCAACATCGTATGAGGGATTACATTCAGATCGATGTTTCAATATCAGTTTGTACAGTTGAGTTCACAAAACTTTTGAATTATTTCTGAAACTGGCCTTTTTTCAATTTAACTTTATATAATATAAATTGTGCTTTTTTCATTATTTTTTTGCCCGAGCCGGGCCTTGGATGGCCTGGGCCTTTGGGCAAATGCCCTAGTTGCCCTCTTGTCACCGGATCTGACCAGCTTAGTTTTGCTACCACCATAAGTGATGGTCGGTCACTCCATTGTACATCCACTGAAGGATCTTTGGCTCACATCCCCAGTTCTTTCCCTCATCAGAGTTTCTTCACAGCTAGGGCTTTCGTTGATTTATTGGTTACTTCCTTTTCGTGCTCCAGACGAGTTTTAATATTTAGTCCTCTGGCTTCCATTCAATAACTTTGACGTCTATTTGATGGCTTAGAGGTTGATGTATTTTCCCCTTGTGATGTAAACTAGGCTTGTTTTGGTGGGGTTAGCGCCATGTCCCATCTTTAATGTAGTCCAGACCTCTTTAAACTATGTCACAGAGAATACTCTCGAATTTGCCTTTTGCGATTATGACTATGTCATCTACATGGCCTTGACAAGACACCAACATTACCAATGTGTCTCATGGTTGCCTATAGTTGCATAGTATCGTCAATTTTTTGAATCTCTCGAATCTATTTTTATGATGTTGGGGATTCACCTCGGACTGAACTATATTGAGCTATCCATTTGTATGAAAGTTCGTTCTGGCATTATGAAGGTTTCCTCAAAGGTCTCATGAAATCTCGTATTTTATGACATTCAAGAACAAAAGTCACAAGAAACAAAAATAATGAAAGTTTTGTACAAATTTTATTTCGAACAATTATGTTCTGTATTTGAGATGGAATGCACATAGTGCGCAGTGCCCAACTATACATAACAAGGTCACTAACTTCTATTATTATTCCATATTATTCATGAATTAAATATATTCGTTTCTAATACTTACCTATTATAATCAACCTCTAGAGGTAAACGTTTTTCAGTGATTTCTTGTGGGTCACAATCAACTTGTTTTTGACTTTCAACCATTTTAGTGCTCATCAAAAGTTTGTATTCAGTTTTTTCCTATTTTCGCATTATTGTTATGAATGGGTATTACCTACATTATGTTTGTAATGGGTCCCGTTGGGAATATATCCAAGAAGTTGGTCATTTCTGAGTTTAGTATCCTTGCTTTCCTATCGTTTGTTGGATCACTGAACGCAGACAGGCTCAAAGTTCTTCTAGGATGTCATAGTAGTCGTTTTCAGACATGTATTTGCCAAAATCAACAACATAGTTGTTCACTCAAGTGATGTTGATGGTTTCCATATTGCTAGTATCCTAGTATTCTGCAAGGGAGTCTTGCCAACCTGTGAGAGTACCGTCCCATCTTTCCTTCATATATTTCTGGATCTCAATGAATGTTTCATTGAGTCGTTATTTCGGCTCGTATGCACCTGCCTTGAGGAGTTGGCCTGTGCACTCGATATTCAGGCTGATAATTTTCCATTGGGCTGTATAGAGCTTCCACCAATGCTACAAGCCTCTCTACAGCTAGTCGCTGTCTACTGAAATGACTATCGTATCCGTTTGCATGTCGCCTCCATTGGAGGTGAACAGTACCACTCCTTTGCAGCTTTTCATCTGTGGTCATTTCAGTTCAAGCCATTATGCTGATTGCGCTGATTCCTGCGTAGCGATTACAGGAAGAGGTGATGTTACTCTTTTCTACTTTAATCTTTTAGCCGGATTCTGGGGTGACTTAAGTCAACCAATAACCGAGTAGAGGTTAGAGGGATAAGGCTGACCCCATCTTTTTTTTTAAATCAATTGAATGATGAAAAAGATTGTGCGGTATAGTGCTGTCTCAATAAGGTACGTTGACGTGCGTCATCAGTGGTATGCATATGAAATAAATTGAGACGTTTTAGTCAAAATAACGTCTAAATGTAGAATGTCGTGGCTACTATCCCGATAAAATTACAACGTGTAGGTAATGAATTACTGAATTAACTAAATTAACATTTTCAAATTCATGGAAATGGTGAACCACAAGACAATGAGATTTTTTTTTAGTCCCAACAGAATACCGTGAAACACACTCATGGGTACACCCCCCTTTTCTTCTTTCCTTTTTCCGTTTATTTCACAAATATGTCAAAAAGTGCCGTCTAGTGAGCATATTCAATATTCCAAATTTCAAAACTATTGCTGGAGAAACAAAGGCGAAAAGGAATGAATATGATTAAAAATGTTTTTTCCGTTAACCAGCTGTCGTCCCCTTATGAACGGCAGCCCTCAGTTAGTAGTCAAAACTTGCGCGAGCCCAAGGATTAACGAGGACTTACCTTTTAACGTGCGATTCCTAGCACACGGTGTATTCCAATTATTACGAATCCAGTGACACCAAGTTTGATAGGATGAAACATGGAGTCAGAGATATGTTCATGGAATTTCCTCATTTGCCCAGTGAGTTTACTAGATACTTTTGACCTCCCTACTGTATTCTAATTTCAGTCACACTCATATAATGTTTTATCCATACCTCCGCAGCCGTTTGACACAAATCCATCAAATCCTAATTTTATCCACATTAATGCAATTTCTGTAGATGTAACAGTTAACGAAAAAAATTGTTCAAAATACTAGGTTGGAGTGCAATATTTCCAAAACCTTTGCATACTTTGATATCAAAAAATGAGTTTCCATTCAAACATGACTATAACTCAGAAAAGGAATCTTCTAGACTTACGTATTCAAACTTTTTCAATTACCTATTACCTATGTATAATGATAAATAAATGAGTATTTGAGAAGTAAAAATACACCAGTTGAAATATATTCGATAATGAAATACTCAACACATGATCAACAAAAATTGTACTCATACATTTATTTATGTATTGCGAGCATGTAGAATTATGTCCACTATCACCAATGTTTATAATAATGGGTTTAATAATCATATCACAAAGGAGCTTTTCTCGTTCATACCATTATTCAATGAGTGATTCAGTGTGCGTGTTGATGGAATGGGTTTATTTTTGTTTCTTATTTTGATGTACACCGTATTTCGAAATATTTTAAGTGCATCTGCAACTCTCTAAAATGCAGTAAAGAAAAGTTATGACATTTCATTTGTAGTTTTAATTGTTACCTCTCTACAGATGGAAGTGGCAAAAAAGGTCCACCATTCGCTGTTTACCTTTCAATACAAAATGTTGTGCTTGTGAATTAGTTACAAGCATAATCTAAAAAATAATTAAAATATATTGTGAATGTTTTTACCTGTATTTATAGATTTAGGTAATGTTTCTTTCTTTCGTTGGGATTTTCACAGTATGAATAACTGTTGTGTGAATATCCCGGCAGCACGGGATTATAGTCACAAATGATAATTGTGAGGTTGGCAATTTTAAAGAATATTTGTGAATGAAACACATTGTATTGTACTTAGTTTGGAAGTAATGATTCCAAGAGACGTTAAGCTTTGAAAAAAACAGTTTTTATAATATATTCGACTGCGAAACAAAGTAAAACAAGCGACAAACAATACCTCAATGACAGAAAACAATGACGCAATTGATGGTTCTACGCTAGTCAACACAATGTTTGGCAAGTTCAGTTGAAATGTAAAACACTGTCGGTTTTATGGCTATCTCTTTTCACTGTTTTGAGTTTTAATCGATCATGACAATACCATAATTCCTAGCTTAGAAGACAAATGTTAACGAATTTTGATTCGCTCATAGCGGTTGATGTTCGTTATAGGGTGCGAGATTCCTTAGATCATAAATTAACCCTTAACTGTGCTGGCGGGGTCCATGCGGACCCCACTCGTAGTAAACGGACCGATCTCTTATGTAATTACAACTCAGATGGCGCTCATAGTCCATTTAATCCTCGATCATATCAGTTGCTACTGACCCTTCGTCGCGCAAGTACGTACAGTGTTTATCTTTCGAAAAATATAGAATAAAGTCTTCGTGGACCCCACCAGCACGTGAACGTAAGTTGAAATTTTAATTAGTTTTTTGTAGATACCATAATATAAAACTAATTACTGTTTTTATATATTCAGCTATGCAAAATGTAATGAAAATACGGTTATATTTCTATTTTAGAATGTGTTCAAGACCACTGACAGAAACAGAATTGTCTGCAATAATCAACAATCCTGAGTTTTTTGATTCTGATGAAGAGAGTGATGCAAATCAAGATGAATGCATTTTGAGTAATCATGAAACTGATACTGGTTCAGAAAACTCCGATACTGAAGCTGTGGAAGATGAAAATTATAATTTGGATAATCTGAATGAAATAACTGACTCGGAGAATGAAATTGATGAGTCAGAAGCAGTGAGTCAACAATTTTTTTATGGAAAAAGCAGAAAAACAAATTATGTTTCAAATGGTCCAAAGCTATGCCAACAATCACTCGCGTTCGCAGATACAATATTGTTACACGTTTGCCAGGAGCGAAGGGTCAAGCTAGAAACATTGATCCAAACGACATTTATTCTGCCTGGAAATTATTTGTTTCAGAAAACATATTGAATGAGGTCCTGACATATACAAACATGAAAATTCAAGAGTGTAGACTAAAATTCAAGAGACCACAACCTACATATACGAAAGATTTAGATATGATCGAATTTCAGGCATTTGTAGGATTATTATATTTATCCGGAACTATGAAATCTGCACATGAAGACGTTTCTAGTTTATTTGCGAGCGATGGTACTGGTCGCGACATATTTCGCGCAACCATGAGCGTGTCCCGTTTTTTGTTCATTTTATGTTGTTTGCGATTTGATAGTAAATTAGATAGAGAACAGAGAAAAACTTCTGACAAACTAGCAGCGGTTAGAGAAATATGGAACACATTTATAGGAAACTGCAAAAAATTGTATACGCCAGGCAACAACGTCACAATTGATGAAATGTTGGTCCCATTTCGAGGAAGATGTTCATTCAAAATGTACATGCCCAAAAAACCGGCCAAATATGGCCTAAAAATCATGTGCATGTGTGATTCACGCACATTTTATTTGTGCAGTGCATTCATTTATACAGGAAAAGATGCAAGTGTAGAGGGGGGGGCAAGATAAGACTAGAGAGGCGGAAGGAAGAGTGAAGCACGGAAAAAAAGAAAAGAAACAAGAACTCTTGGTTCCGACTAAATCCGTTTTAGAACTTGTTTCTGAAATTCAAGGAACTAACAGAAATGTTGTTGTGGATAATTGGTTTCTGTCAATAGAATTGTGTGAAGAATTGAAAAAAAGGGGTCTTACAATACTTGGTACATTGGAAATGAATAAACCTCAAATTCCTTCAGAGTTCAAAGCGAATAAGAATCGGCAAGTGGGATCAAGTTTATTCGGCCATAATCAAGAAAAAACGATTTGTTCCTTCGTACCTAAAAAAAATAAATCTGTAGTTTTATTGTCGACAATGCATGATGATCAGAAAATTGGTGAAAATGGAAAACCTGATATGATCAACGACTATAATATCTACAAATGTGGAGTCGACACACTTGACCAAATGTGTGCTGGCTACTCTGTAGCACGTCGGACCAGACGATGGCCAATGGTAATATTTTATGTTATTTTGAATATTGCTGGTGTTAACAGTCTAACAATTCTGAAATGTAATCAAAATTCTGACCAAATGAAAATGAAAGTCAGGCGTTCATATCTAAATAAATTAGGAAGATCGCTGATAGAACCTCACATCAAACGCCGGGATACAACACATCTCACACAAGAACTACGGCAAATAATAGTCAAACTAGGTGGTTCAGAAGCCTCTGCTACATCGTCTGAAGAACATCCAACAAGGAAAGCTCGATGTTCTAATTGTCCAAGAAGTTACGACCGGAAAACGAAGACAGTGTGCAAAAAGTGCAAAAAACACATTTGCTCTATTCATTCAAATAGTGTTTGTAATAGTTGCCTTTAAATATTTATTTTATGATACCTTTAGTTATCACTTATGATTTTCAATAAAACTTAGTTCATTGAGTTTACAGTAATTGCCCTATGCCATTAAAATTTTTGGGGTACGCTGAGACCCCACCGGCATGTAGATGTAACTTAAAATGGCCAGCACAGTTAAGGGTTAATGACGCACGGGTAAAGATAAAATAATCGGCGAACTGTATATTACCTATATTCATAAATCCTTTTCGTTTCCAGGAATTCTGTCGATGTTGTCGCAGTCATCTGTATGATCTTCAACTATTTATTACGCCTAATACATTCGACGGTATTATGAATATATTTCATCAGTCAAAGATAATGAATAAGATTATTTCTTCGTTTTACCTTTCAGACGTCACTCCATCGTCAAAAGCCATTGGAAGTAAAGAATATATTTGAGTGAAACATGAGAGATTCAGAGTCTTTCAAAATAGAAACGTAGCGAGTCTTCCGCGGATTAGAATGCAAATAAATAGTCCTTTCAAGAGTATTCCTCGAAAAGTTTTGTTTTGTTTATATTCAAGCTGTTTAAATGGGTTGATGGGAATTGTGTGGATGAAAGACGCATCGAGTAATGTTCGGAGTTGCTCCATAATTTATGAAGAGTAAATCAAATGGAAAAGAGGAGTTCCTTTTTGTTTTTCAGAGCTGAAACGTGTCGCTGGTGTAATGAAAGTAGAGAAAAGATGAAAAAAGATTTGCGCAAGGATTTTCTGAAATCTGCATTTCAGAAAATGTAAGGTGCTCAAGCTATCTACCAATAACTCTTGACTTAATGGTGGAATAGAAAATAATAGAATATCATTTTATTTCCGTGAGACAGTACAAGCTGCATGGAAAAAGTCAAAAAAATATTAAAACATAGATATAAATATTTCAATTGAAAACAATTGAATAAAGTTGAAAAACTACATTCCTTCCCAAATGATGATTTAAAAATTTTTCTATAGTAAGTATAAAAGCTATTTTGAACAAAAATTTTGATTTCCAATAGAATCGAGTTTCAAAGTTTGTTAAACGGTACAATAAAATTATCTTTTCAATTTCAATTTTCAATTTATTTCTCAGAATTCCATGTAGGTACAAATGTATTATCATTCAATGAGTAAATAATTCATATTCATATTACGTACTATTTCCTATTTAACAATTTTTCGGTTACTGGGTGCCTTACAAAACATTGTCACGCTAGACTTGAAGCCTGTCTTGTCATCTCTGTTATGTATAACACCCAAAGCTTTATGTGATTTATCTTAAGGTGGAAAATTATAAATGTTAACTATTATTTCATGATATTCAAGGAAGGAAGATTGGACGAAAGTCCCAGAGCTGGTTGATCATGAATTCTTAATTAAATATATAATTGTGATTATTGGAAAAATATGTCGGGGTGGCTGAATATATATTTTTTTGTTTCCTTTTTGAAAAGTTTTAAATTTGTCATTCCTTTAAGATTTTTTGGGAGAGTATTGTAGATTTTTGGGGCGTAGTAAAAACATGAATTTTGCTTAACAGTTTTTTAAAAAAATTCGACTTTAATATTTCACTTTGTTACTGATCGAGCTTCTCGTGAGTGTTGTGTGAATTTGGGTTGATCTCGAAATATTCTTTTTAAGCATTGATAAGCACAGATTGAGTGAATGTTTAATATTTTAAATTCTTGGTATAATGGATTTGTCAAAAAAAGTCTAGGTTTTTTGAAAATAATTTTTAATAATAAATTTTGTGCAATCTGAAGTGGGCCTAGATGTGTTTTGAATGTTGGTCCCCAAGCCGGAAAACAATATTGTATTAGAGATTCTGCAAGTGAGGTAAATAGAATGGTTAGATTTTTTTTCGATAATATGTCACGTAATTCATTGAATATATGCATAAGAACTCGTAGTCGTTTTGTGACGTAATTGATATGTTCTGTCCATTTTAAATGCTGATCTAGGAAGACTCCGAGGTATTTTATACAACTAGTTTTTTCTATAGAATGGCATCTACAATCATCTGTACTATTACAAGAATTAATATGCAGTATGAGTTTGAGGTCTTCTGGTTGATCTCGAATCGTAGGAGAAAAAGTTATGAACTTTGTTTTTTCAACGTTTAGGGTCAACATGTTGCTATTCAGCCAAGCGTGAATTTTTTTCTGTAGTTTGTTTTATTTCTTTCCACTTTGATCCAGTAAATATTATGGCGGTATCATCAGCATAGCATATTACATGGCCTTGCATACCATTTATTTTAGTTATACTGTTAATGTACACCAGGAACAATATCGGACCCAATACTGTTCCTTGTGGTACTCCTGTTTGCACTTCTTTATCATGGCTTATTGTTTCAAGTATTGTGATAATGATATCAGCTGAAATCAATTATATAGAAAAACTTTTGCACAAAATTTTATCATTTGAAAATATAATTATCTGCAAGTGATTAGTATCCACATCAGCCCCATGATCATTATAAAGGACCCACGAAAACATATGGAAAATTGGCTCTTGGTCAGATTTGCTGAAATTTCATCATGTAGTGAGAGGCGCGGAAAAATGTGTAAGTTTAAATGATTTTGAATGTGTCGTTTCTGAAATATAATCGTTTAAAGTTGGTAAAAACGTCGTAGTTGGGTAAGATTGAATTGACAAAGAAAAAAACTATTTTGTTGGTCGAAATAAGATAAATTTAGGATGGGAATGAATTTATATCAAGACTCGTTAACATGTCCAATAATAATCCTATTAATAATAGTACATTAAGGTCTATACGGGGCCTAGCAAAGAAGAGCCTTATTTGTATCTTTTTTCTAGCACTATTCTAAAACAAAGTCATGTTTTGGTAAGACATTATATTCCAGCCTATTCTATTCGATCGAACCGTACTTTGTTTCTTGATAACTCTCTCTGTATGAAATATCAAATTTTAAAATTTTGAATAATACTTTTTTAATGAAAACAATTGACAGATCGTTTTTGACTACAAAAAAATATTACATCGAAAATAATATGAAGTGACTTTGTGATAAATTCAGTAATTCAATATTAACTTTCATTTAGATACAGGGTACGTTGAATGTTTTTAAGTAGTTCATAATGTTCTTAATGAATATTTCAAAAACTGTTCGGAAAAACTTGATGGGGTTCTTCATCGAGCTGATGAAAGGTTATCAGGATTTTGACCTCACTTATAATAATGTTGAGATTTAAATCATTGAGAAATCATTCATCGATCATATATCTAGTTATATTTGATTTTGTAGCATCCATTTGACTCCCTTTCAATTCTCTAGAAATATTGACAAAAAAGTCAAAAAGGGGTCCTTTGTGAAAAATATTTTAACTGAATCGAGCTTCTCGGAACACTTCTGTGAACAAAATTTGAGAAAAATACTCCAAGTAGTTTCCCATATACATATCGCCCCAGCTCACCGAGGTATACCCTGTGTATCAACCGAAAATACGGGAAAACCAACGTAAATCCAGATAAAATATAGATATCCATTTGCCATTATAGAGAAACTTCAAGGGTTTGGTAAATGAAGATATGGGTGGATTTTGTAGAACAACTGTTGCTCATGTCTATCAATTAAAATGTCAAATCATGTTTTCGATTATGTAGTTCGGCTCTTGATTGGCTACTATAGATATGTATATACAGTGTGGTCCAACGAAAACTTAACATCTCGATTTTCCGGCTTTAAAATGAAAATGTGGAAAATCGCTCGGACCCGTCAATTTCTAATACGGGGGGAACAACTTTTCCGCTGTTTTCATCCCCGTAACTTCAACCCCCTAACGGGGGTGAGCACAACCCCTTGATTTTGAATAGGGATGCGGGGTGTTGCGATACCTCATTTTGAAGATCTCATCGTGTACTATCTGACCGTAAAATTTCACTTCAAAATATCCATCGATAATGAAATATCAGAGAAAATAGTGAAAGAGGCAATATGGAATTTAATCTCGAGAATAGTAGTCGTATCCGACGCATTTCAAAGGTATTGAGTCGTTAATTTTTTGTCCAAAAAAGTAGACGGACCTTGTTTTTGTACCTTAGTCTATCGTGAGTGTTTAAGAACGGTACAAGTGTGTCAAAGCGATTGTAAATTGGTAGTGGAATTAAAATGGTGTATTCCGTAGAAGAAAGGGTGGAAATGATAAAATTATTTTTCCGAAATAACGACTCTGCGCGCACAACAGCGGCTTTATTTAACGAAAGACATCCTGGAAAAAATGTATCCGCTGCTTACGTTGTGCAACTGGTTGCCAAATTTGACGCTACTGGTTCAGTTGGAAACAAAAAGAGGGTGCATGAAAGAGACGAAGCGAGGGACGTGGCTGTCTTAGGTCATATAGCAATGGATCCGACCGTTAGTACTAGGAAATTGTCCGATGTATCTGGTGTTTCACGCACAACAATCATGAGAATCCTGAAACAACATAAATTCCATCCTTATAAGATACGATTGGTTCAGGAACTGAATGAGAATGATCCCGATCGCCGACTCCAGTTCTGTGAAGTGATCAGTGAAATAATTAACGGCAATCAAAACTACATGTTCGATATCTGTTTTTCGGACGAGTGTTCATTTTACCTTAACGGCATTGTAAACCGGCATAACTGTCGATATTGGTCAGATGAAAATCCAAGATTATTTCGTGAGGTGTATACACAGCGCCCCCAAAAATTAAATGTTTGGGCGGGTATATATGGAAATCATATAATCGGCCCTTTTTTTATACCCGGTAATCTCACAGACCAAATTTATCTCGATCTATTGGAGAACGCTATTTATCCAGCCCTCGTGCAAGTATTGGAGAATGCAGAAGACCATCAAACGATCATTTTCCAACAAGATGGCGCACCATCTCACTATGTTCAACCGGTGCGTCAGTTCTTAGATGACAATTTTCCTCACGCCTGGATTGGAAGAAGGGGACATATTGAGTAGCCACCCAGATCACCTGATCTGGCTCCACTGGACTTTTTTCTATGGGGTCACCTGAAATCCAAGATTTACGCTACCCAGCCTGAGTCACTGGATTTGCGAACTCGGATCATTAATGAATGCCGTCAAATTACACCAGAAATCTTGAGTAATGTACGTGAACGTTTTCAGCAAAACTTATATTACTGCATGGAAGTGGATGGTGCCCATTTCGAGCATTTAATAAAGTAATCACAAAAGTACGTACTCTTCCACTACTTTACCTGTCCTTTCGTTATCGATGGATATTTTGGAGCGAAATTTTACGGTCAGATAGTACACGATGAGATCTTCAAAATGAGGTATCGCAACACCCCGCATCCCTATTCAAAATCAAGGGGTTGTGCTCACCCCCGTTAGGTGGTTGAAGTTACGGGGATGAAAACAGCGGAAAAGTCGTATTAGAAATTGACGGGTCCGAGCGATTTTCCACATTTTCATTTTAAAGCCGGAAAATCGAGGTGTTAAGTTTTCGTTGGACCACACTGTATATAGATCTACAGCTGTCATTCAGTTGGCAAGTTGTGGAATAAAAGAACAACAAATGATTAAAGTCACTGGCCACAGTAGTTGAAATGGTTTCGATGTTATTCATGAAATAATATTAACAAATACAACTCGTGTTATCGGCGATTATCGTGAATTCCTTCTCGTTTTTGAAACAAATTATGTTGCTGTAGCTAGAAAACATACTGACCGACCAGGACCGACCGTACGCGACCGTCCGGCAACGACCAAAAGTTGAAGGGTATTATGAAAACTTTCAAGCTTACTCTGATCGACCAAAATTTTCTGCAGAGGAGTTTCAAACATGATCTTCAAAACTGGTGGAGGACGATCATTCAGTGATAAGAATACACGTGCTAGAAATTTTGGTCGTAGTTGGACGGTCGCGGACGGTCGATCATGGTTGCTCAGTGTGCTGGCTGCCTTAGGTAACCACACTCGCGCAAGCGCTTGTGTGGTTGCCAAGCAACATAATTTGTTTCTCGAAATCGAATGAATTTTTATTTCGATAATCACCGATACACTTGTATTACGTACGAAAATCAAGATAACGAAGAGGCAAATGACAATGATCATACAACTGATGAGGTAGATTTTCAGTCCCAGAAGTAGAAGACGAAAGAAAAAGAAATTCATAATCAGTCCAGTCCAAAACAGTTGAAATCTGGATTTCGAGTCAGCCACAGCAAGGAATGTGATTGATTGTACAGGAGAAGGACCAAAAAATAGGCCAAAAAAAGAACACCGCGATTCACAGACTATGTTTGAGAGCAAACACATATTACAAGATAGCCAAATTAATGTTCTGAATATTTCCATATTTTTTCAAGCCACCTTTGAAAAGGAATAAGGGGTTGATTATCTATTTCTTATGGGAACAAGAGGAAATTGTCACAAAATTGACAGGATTAGCGTATTAGCGAATGGGAAAATGTTCTACTGTAATTTTGAAGAAAGATTTAGTTACACAAAAGTGTTGAAATACATCTTACGAGTCCCAGCCTAGTCAACCGATATACGCTGGAGATTTGAGTAATTTCCCAACTCCTAGACTTCTTTTTTAAATCGATGAAATGAACCAATACTCACCCCAACTAAATGCTAAAAGAGATCCAACGCTAATTATCGCCGGGTCACCCCATCTGTCGCGATTTGGGAAATAAAACCACTTTACTACTCTTTATTTAGACGATACCTATTTATAAGTAGTGACTTATTTGTTGAAATTTTAATTGCACTCATACGGCTTATGTTTGAGTTCTATTTTGGACAAAATTCGAAACGGCTTTTGGTTTTTTTGGTATGTGCACGTTCACGCCTATTTTTACCTAACCCTTATCAAAGGAATGATATTTGTGTTCTTGCGGCTGGGATGACAGGTAATTCGAGGAGAATGGGCATATTTGTGGATTTACTGAAATAACGAGTTGCATACTATTATTTTGCTCGTAAGATGGTCACGGCGAATAGAGTTTATAGCCGGATTGAAAACATTTGTTTCCGGTCGTATTTATTTTAATGCTTCACTGTTCACGAGCACGTGGACTGGTTAAACCACAGAACTCGTTCTTTGAGTTCTGTGAGTTAAACGCACTACTGGGAGTTTGCTATTTTCCTGCCAACGTTTTGGCAGTAATTTTTATGTTACTAACGTAAATATACCTATATTTTATTTTGCGCTGTGGTTGTTGTTTGATATAAAGCTGAACAAATGAGTACATATCTTATCTGGAAATAAGTACTAGCGTTGCCATTTGAGGGACTCTTTTAGTACGTTCTAGAACCTTCCAAAGTCTCTAATCTCCATTCCACGGCTTTCTCGAATTTTCCAGCACCAGAATTTTTTTACTTATTTCTAGAGAGTTCCACCCACCATGCTTCCCCACTGGTAGCCAAACTCTTCAGAATTTTACTTGAGTGTTTTTTCAGTACCTTCGAAAATCTTTCTTGTTCATTCCACATTTTTGTCAAATCTTCTGGCACTTTTCAGAAGCTTCGAGAACATTCTGGATTTTTTCTCTTATACTCCAGTTTCTATAGAATTCCTTCCACCACACTTCTTCACTGGTGGCCGTACTTTCCAGATATTCACTTGAGTGTTTTGTCAGTACGTCCTATAACCTTCCCGAGATTCTCACTCTGCTTATTTCACGACATTCTCGAATTTTACAGCACTTTTCGGTAGTTTCGGGAACAATCTTGAGTATTGTTTGTTATATTCTGTAAATTTCCAGAGAGTTCGACTTTCACTCTTCTTCACTGGCCGGCAAAGTATCCCGAAATCTATTCAAGTAAGTGTTTTCACGGTATGTTCTGGATCCTTCCGGTGCCTTTGTTCTTGTTCTTTACATTTTTTCCTCAAATCTTCCAGCACTTTCCAGAAGTTTCGAGAACATTCTGGATCTTTTTAATACTTTCGAGAACAGTCTTGAGTATTTTCTGTTATATATTGTAAATTTCATATGATAGTTTCACCCATCACTCTCCTTCACTGGCGGCTGAACTCTTTAGAAATTTACTTCAGTGTCTTCTAGATCCTTGGAGCCTTTGTTGTTATTTAATCCACCGTGAGAAATTTCCATATTGTTTTCCCCCCACCTTTCTGGTGACTCACATTTCCAGAATTTCAGTTGTATCTAGTATATTCAATAACCTTTCGGAGTCTGTTTCCGTTCATCCCTCGATTTTTTAGAATTTCCAGCACTCTCCAGAAGCTTCCTCTCACCTTCTAGAATTATCTCTCTTATCAATAGTACAGATTTATGCAGATCGTTCAGAACAATCTCCAACATCCTATATTAATTATATGGATCTTTTGAGAACATTTCAGATCATTTTAGATTATTCTAGAAAAGTCTTCATCATTGTAGAGCGCTTCAGATTATTCTAGAATATTTTGAAACTTTCCCAAAAATTCGCATTGATTTTTTTTTCATCCATTTTCCCGGTGGTCAAAATGGTAATCGTACCGGAATCTTGACTTAATTTTGACCTACTCAAATATGAGTACAAACCCTAAATCGGGTTAGGAAATTAAACCTAATGGGTTGTCTCTATTGACATTTCGAATGGTATTGAAGGAAATTAGAATTGTGCAAATAAACATAATCGAGTAATTTTCTCCATGTGCAATATATCACAGCTGTACTTCATTTCAATTGTCCACTAATTTTTCTACATTTTAGTTCATCATTCAATATAACATTGTTCACTCGGTTCAATGATTGTTGTGTTATTCCCATATTCACTATATGCAACATTATTATCCAGCACTATTCAGTATGCCAGTAGTTATTTCCCCCCGGGTGATATTTATTTTCAGCCACGTTGCATCTTCAGCGTACCATTGTCCAAATTCGAAACGGAATTTAATTTCCACCGAGCATTTGGAACATTCATTATTACATTATTTCAATCCCGATTCTCCCGACGCTTCGTAATGCACGAATTGATGAATTAATACTGCCAATATCTATCGATTGTTCTCGAATACTACCCATAGGATAATTCACTGATGTGAATCCGATCTTCATATGGGATTTGTTCTCTGCACCCGTCTACCAAAACGTCATTTACTTCTCGTATAATGTGAGCAAAATATTCATATAATCTGAACAAACATGTTGAAGGAAGCAGTAACATTTGTACAGAAAATTATTATTTATCCATTTATACTCCAAAGAGAGAAAACGTTTTATTAAAAGTGAACTAGCCCCAGAAAGTCATTGATTGGGACTGCAAAAATTGTGCCCAACGCGTTGGGTCGACCGAAATGACGCCATAATGGTTATGAAAGTCCTAGGATGCTGCTCTAAAAGTTGTAGAAACTTTTATCATTAAAGGCGGCATACGGGTTTGACATGCCGCTTAGTAGATTTTTACAAAAAAAACACTTATGGATATATGTAGTGCTTTAATCACTAAGAGAAGAAGGCGATACATAATTTCATCAAATATTCTTGAGTGGATAAGATCTTTTGAGAAATAATTTTGGGAATGAAATCACGGTACCCAAAACACCGGTGTGAAGTTATCAGTAGATTTCGATGCAGCAGTAAAACCACCTGTAGTGTCGGTAAAATAATAAAAAATGTTGTCTGATCTTGCACTGACGAGAGAAAAAACCTCGAAACATGCTTGTATGCAGGTGGTCATTTCCAATGGCAATGGCTTTATTCATAGTGGGAAATTATATTTATTACACGGGTTCACTGATTTTAACTCCCTCCGACAACTTAATCATATTGAAAATTATTATGGCCGTATCTTGGATTTAGTATTAACTTCAGAAAATAATCTTACTAGCTGCAGAATAAATAAAATAGATCTGCCGTTCGTGAAGGAGGATGATTACCATCCCGCTATAAACATCACTATTTCTTCTGAAGGGAGGAATGAAGTTGCAAATATTCCACTAGAATCGAGGTATAACTTCAAAAAGACGGATTTTCTCGAATTGAGTCGCAGTTTTAGAGATATCGAGTGGCATACAGTTCTGAATGAAAGCGATGTTGACATGGCTTTAGGTAAATTTTATAGTATTTGGGAAGACGTTGTAGCAAGGTGTGTCCCTAAAATCATTTTCAATAAGAATAAGAATTTGTATCCAATTTGGTTCACGAAAGAGATAAGGTATTTGAGGAGAGAAAAAGAGAGATATAGGAAATTGAAAATGTTATCAGATCACTATGAAAATAAATACAAAGAGTTGAGGTGCAAATTTAAAAAATAATTAGAAAAGAAGAGAGAATTTATTATAAAAAAATCGAAGATAGTATACATACCGAAATGAATGAATTTTGGAGTTTGGAGAAAAAAAAGTAAATAATACAAACCTAGGGAGTTTAGTTTATAATGAGTTTGTGGACGAAGATAAAACCGCTGACGCATTTGCAAAATTTTTCTCGTCAGTTTTCTGTCCTGAACCAGCAACATACAACATGCATTTCAAAAATAGGCATAATGATATAGGAATGTGTAATGAATCATTTAACATAATCTCTATATGCGAGTCTGATTTTAATGAAGCACTGAAAAAACTGAAGCCCAAGAAGGCAGAAGGTACAGATGGTATTCCCCCTTATATTTTGAAAGGCTGTAGTGAATGGCTGAAAGTCCCATTGATTCATATTTACAACTTGATCATTAAAACCAGTTCGTTCCCAACTGCTATAACTATACCAATACACAAGTCGGGGAACAAAATGGATGTGGATAATTATAGGGCTATTTCCATAATGTGTGCACCAGCTAAACTATTTGAGCAAATCATTTTCATCAAACTCAGCAATTACAGTCATAAATACATAGTACCACAACAACACGGAATTATGAGACAAAAAGCATTCAGCACAAATCTATTAATATTTAGCAACAAGGCCTTTGACACATTAGAAGATAAATCACAGTTGGATATTGTTTTTACAGACTTCCGGAAGGCATTTGATCAGGTGCATCATGACGTTCTCCTAGAAAAGCTTAGTGGTTATGGATTGTCCAGAAATCTGCTTGAATTGATGAAGAATTATCTTCAAACACGATACTTCACTGTCAAACATAACGGAAACACTTCAGGAAAATTTTTGGTCAATTCTGGAGTTCCCCAAGGCTCGAATCTAGGACCTCTCCTGTTTTTACTTTTTATTAATGATTTGCCTTCAACTCTTGAATCATCGGAGTGCTTACTTTTTGCCGATGACTTAAAGCTCTTCAAATGTGTTCAAACTGTTCGAGACTGCATAGGTCTGCAGAGAGATATAGATAAAATCATGGAATGGAGTCTAAGAAATAAATTGAATTTTAATTTAAAAAAATGTTCTGTACTCTCAATCACCCGTATTAAAGAGCCAATTTGGTTTGAATATGTTATGGAGGGGGAGGTCCTAGAAAGGAAAACTGAAATAAAGGATCTTGGTGTCACTTACAATTCACAATTCAACTTTTTCACTCACATAAAAAATATAAATATAATATATAATATAATATTAAATAATAGGCCGAACACACTACTCAACTGTTTATTTTCTAACTTCACTATAAACAAACATACAACACTTCACTGACTAATAAAACACTTAGATCTATACAACAATACAACTAGCTAAATATTCCAAACACTTCTGCTTATTATCACTTTCTAATCTTCTTAATAAATTCTCTTCATAAAACTCCTCTCCAGTCAAATGTTTCGTGTTTATATAGGTACTCAAGTGTAACCAGAATCATCGCGAAGCGACGGTTCGGTTATCCCGAATATTCATTACCGGCAGCTATCTGCCTTTTTCTCGGAAACCATATCGATGATACGCGTGCAAGTCTATCCAGCGGCGTAGCTAGGGGATTTTTATCAATCTCGTAACAATATTGTAGAATAGAGGAAAAAATTCGTGTTTCAATTTTTTTTTGGAGACACACTCCTCAGTTTTGTAGCGTTCTGACAAATTGAATACGAAGGAGCATTAGGAAATATTGAATCCAACAAAAGTATTTACTTACTTTCGAAAATTCTTTTCAAACTTCTAGAAAAAATGCCTTCGCTAAAAACTGAGGTAGTATTAGTTAACAAAAGTTACAACGACTTACAATGATTGAAGTTCATTAATATGATATATTAATACAATTTATTGATAAATATTTCTGCGATTCAAAGGGTCGCATTTTAATAACAATTGTGGTTATCTTCATCATTGTTTTCGCTATCATCGTCATCACGATCCTAAATCAGGATTTTTTTGAATTTTCTGAATGAGAATAAATTTATTCATGTCAGGTAAAAATAAAATCAAAAATACAATGGAAAATAAAAAAATATCAATTGAATATAGGTATATAAAAAATAAAAACTAAATTCTATGAGCTAAGCTCATAGAAAAAGAGATTAGCCTCATTGCACGAAAGATAATGTGAAAAATTAGTAATCCGAGACACAAGAGAATCGTTGTACACATGCCACGAGTCTGTTGAAAGATTTCTGCAGATACTCGTGAATTGATACTGCATAAAGATTGTAACAGCATGAGACTTACATTTTCAGCCGCATAGTTCCTCATATCTAAATCAACGGCATCATTCAATTTTCCTGTGAATTGGTCTGTCGAAGAAAAAGAATTCAAATGGATGACTAGAATTTTAGTGAATTTTTTAATCGATACGGATTTTGTGCACTTCCTTCTTTCTTTTCAATTGGAATATGAAGGTTTCTCATCACCTTCCAGAGATTCTTCACTGGTAAATAAATCTAAACAATGTGACAACTTCAGTTTGCTTTTTCTCTGCGGAATCGGTATAGAAAGGTCCCAGAATGGATCAAACTTAACTGAGTAATGTCCTCAATATGTACACTTCAATGTGGATTTCAGTTGACCAACAAAGTGTTCTACAAACATGGAGTTATCTATCTTCAGTAATTTCGACCAAGCCTCTGCTCATTTTTCACTGTCACTTGAGTGAATTTCTGGCGATAAGTGTTTAGGTTTCTCAGTAATCCTATTAACGTCAGCATGTAGACCCTGTAGAAGGATCATCAAAAATTCCTGGTTGTTTTGTTGAGCGTTAACTATAAAATAAAGTGCAAATCTTTGAATTTGTTGTCCTAAAGACTATATTTTAACTAATGTATCTATTGTATCTTCTAACCATAGTTCTTCAATCACTACCGCAAAGAATTTGAATAAAGCACCCTTCATTCTTGAGGTTCTCGTATTTATATCTCTTATGTAGACATAATTTTTTGTATAATCTAACAACCATCTAGTATTGGAGAAACATTGGATAACACTGTTCATGAAGCAAGTATTGCCATCATTTACTAAGCCTTCAATGCCCACTGAGTTCACGGGATTTGAATCAAGCCTAATAGCATTGAAGCTTTTTGTGCTGCAATCAACTCTGCTATGAATATCAGAGCAGTCACTAATACTAATATTTTTGTCTTTAAATGATGAAATCGAGTTTAGACTACTAGATATTGAATGGGACGGAAATATGGCAGAATTGGACGTTTTGGAGGAATTGTTAGATCTTTTTAATGTATGTTTTCAATTTTTAACGAAATGTCCTTATCATTCATATCACTTTTAGTTTTCTCTTCTATTACTGATTCACTACTAGATTTTATAGAATACTGTTGTTTCGTTTTTTAGACTTTACTGAATAAGAAATTTTTCGAGGAATCAAAAACAGTTCATCCAATTGACGAGAAGCAGGAATAGTTCCGAGAACTGAAGCTGCATTTTCCCTCTGAATTGCGTTACTTATTCGTTGAAATTAAAAATAAGTTGCTGCTATGTCACCAGTCGCTTCAGTTATCCGTCTTCCTATATCTTTAATGAATTTCAACGCCTTAGGACCCAACACTCCGAAAGTGTATATAGCTACGGGATAATATATATACAGATCTTTTAGATTTTGATACTTGAGGTTTTTTAATTTTCTCTTCGTTTACTGCAGCTGCGCCAGGGCAATTGGAAATGGCAATTACGTGTGATGCTGCAACCGTGTCCACGCATGTAAAATCCCAGACAACAGGTTTACCCAACTTCCAGGAACACGTGTCATACCATCAGGCCGATTTCCATTGTCACGGCTTACACTCAAAGGTTGCAAAATAGCTGGAATTTTTGTTGTATTTCATGCTCTTTATATCAGGTCATTCACGACATTATGGCGAAAATGACGGTAAGCACTGAACTTGCAGCTTAAACCATGAGTACCGTTGTCGTCGACTTCATTGCCAAATTTGCATATATGAGATACGCAAACTGAATTTCCCAAACGGAGTCCAGTGGCTATTCTGAAAGATTCGTCGTCCAGCAGAGTTCCTAATACAGGTAGAGCATTGAGCCATGATCCAGAATGTGGGGAAGAAACTGCTTTGAAACGGACCTTTTCGGTTACAGACGTAGCTGAATCTAACAGTTTTTTCGATCATAAATCTGGAATTGTAATGACGTTTATGTTAGAATAAAAAAATGACAGAAGGAGTGAGTATCTTTCCTGCATGGGACTACCGTTATTCAAGGGCGCAAAGCGGATTTCGGGTAAGCAGTCGAGTGCGGGAAAGTACCTGTCCGCATTCCAAAATCTTATGTATTATTCTAGAAAAACGCCACTGCTTTTGTTGAAGATGACAAATAATATCGCTGAATTCATAAAATTGCATGGGTTTAAGCTTTTCAATCAAGTACCGCGTTGAATAATAATAATAACCGTCCTTTACCCCATGTCTTTCGTTACATTCTACGAGTGTTCATGAGGGAGTATCTATTATCTATTGAGTAATTTGGAATTTAAGAAATCAGTATTAAAAAAAATTATTCATACCAATTTGTCAGGTACCGACCAGAAATTTCCATTGGGTAGAATCCATCAAACAGAGGATCAAGTATTCCTGTCTTATTGAACCAGGCATCCGTTAGGTAGGTTTTCCCCTATTAAAAAAAAATTCAACAATTTCTTCGGAATGATGATGAGATTATGTTTGTATTTTCTTGGAATAATTTGGAATCAAATGCTTACATGAGAGTTTCACTCAATCCATTGTTCTTTTCGAATATTCAAGTCCTCAAATATTTCATTGCATCAGTTCGTCGCCGTTTCAGTGCAGATTTCCAACTTCGCTATTTCTGATGCAAACGCTCTAAAGTTTAAGTTATGAGATTGTCTAATTTCCCGCAGACTCGACCACAACGCTTTGTTATGAACCCCATTTTGCGCGCTTAGGTTAGAGAGTATCATGACGTCACAGGCGTGATTTATCTCACACTATTCGATATTTCCAATGTGTAGGAAGACTGGCGACTACTACGTACAAACAATGTCTTCAAAATAATTAAAAATCTTCACAAAAAAAAATATATACTGATGTTTGGCATTTTATGAAATTCGACTTACAACAAAGCTTATATCACCTTTCTTCCTGAAGTGGAAAATGGGTGACTTATGTAGAAATATTTATTAGTACAAAAAATTTCTTTGTTTTGGCGAATAAAACCTCACGATTGTCCAAACACCCAATTTTGGTAAGTACTTATACGTATGACAATATTTTGTTACTTATAGCAAAATGAGACAGTAAAAAGAAAAAATTGCGCTAGGATGTGAACAAAACGATAATTTCCATCTTAAAGCCGTTCCGCTAGCCGTTTTGTGAATCAAAATTCGTCTGCTGTAATGTTAACTTTGAAGGCGTTTTTGTACAGAACAGAAAATACTGGAGGCTCATATGAATGTGGTTGGAAGAAATGTGTTTGATTCGATAAAAAATTATTATTATGAGCAATCAAGTTGCCTTGAAACTTTGTTGGAATACTATTTGTCAAATATTCTCAAGTATATCATGACAATGTCATAAATTATTGTAACTGTAAACTACTGTTCGAATATTTTTCGAAATGCCGTTTTCCCATCAAGAAAAATGTGATATGTTATAATCCTACTTGGTTTGAAGGAAAAATAGTGTGAGAGCACTCCAACACTACAGCAATTCGTTCCCTGATCGTGAATTATCTAATCGGCGTATTTTTGCTGTGCTTCATCGTCGATTCAGGAACAATGAAAAAGTTTTTGAGAACAGGAGAACTTAAAAACGTTTTATAATATCTGAAGATACAGAAATTGACGTTTTATCCTACTTTGAGTTATATCCAAATAATTCCGTCAGACATTTATCTAGAGAAATAGGTGTTCCACTGTCTGGTATTCAACGAATTCTGAAGAAATATAAGATTTCTCCTTATAAGTTAAGACCAGTGCAAACACTAGAACCTGGTGATCCTGAGAGACGATTGGGGTTTTGTCGGTGGTTTATGAATAAATGCAGACAAGATCCAAAATTCTATAGAAATATTATGTGGAGCGATGAGGCTGATTTTTCAAATCGTGGGATGTATTTATAATAGAAAGAATTTTCATTATTGGAGTAGAAATTATCCATTTCTAGTCCATCCCCACAATCCGCAAAGACGATTTAGTAATAATGTTTGGTGTGGTCTATTCAGAGGAAGAATTATCGGTCAATGTTTCTACCATGGTTCTTTGATAGGACCCCGTTACATTAATTTATTAACAAGAGTGTTGGAACAGTTCTTCGATGATCTTGATCTGGAGGCTCGTCAGATGATCTATTTTCAGCAGGATGGAGCAACAGCACATAATGTCAGTGGCGTAAAAATGCTGCGAGGCTGTTTTTGAAACAGATGGATTGCTACAAATGGTACTGTTACGTGGCCCCCTCGTTCACCAGACATGACACCTCTACATTTTCATTTTTGGGGATTTCTGAAAAATGAGGTGCACAAAATGAAACGCAATGAAATGTTTGTTTTGACATAATAATGTAGATGAACTGAAAAATTATATTGAAACTATAATTAATAGAACTGATGGCCGAACTGTGTTGAATGCCACACGTAGTGTCAATAGAAGGGCTCAGATATGTGTTCAACAAGAAGGCGGTATTTTTGAACATTAACTCGATATTTTATAACACTTTATCAAATCCGTTTGTTATAAATGTTTCCTATTGATATAACTGTCTTATTTTCACCTTTACGATAAAAAGTCTAATGAGATTTGTTGTTGAGAATGTTATTACGAATCGAAATGCTTGAAAAAATATAGGGTGTTCCATTGAAAGACATATCATTTTATGAAATATTCTGAAAATGACACTATAATTTTGTTTTGTTTTGCTACTAGTTTACCCATTCAACCGAATTCGTAGCATCAATAATAACGGAGTTGGCAATGACGCCGACTTAATTTGTATTTTCAATACTCGTCTGCTATAGAGAAAGTAATAAAAATCCTGAAATTTACAAGCTATTAATCTTTTCCTTGCTCGCAGCTTCTCTTTTACCCCATCCCCTCCTAAAAAAATGTTGAAAATATTTTCAATCGCTTTTGCGAGTTGATCTACATAATATTATCCTCGATATTATCGATCATCTTTTCGATCACCAGTTACATGTGCTATTATTGTTATTCAGAAGAATCTAGATACATTTGAAATTCTAATTCCAATCAGCTGTGAACTTTCTGTTTCACTCGTCTCCTCGCGGACCAGTCCCATAAATTATATCCAACAAATATGTAAAAAAAGTCCCATGAATCCCATTGGTTTCAAAATATTTACTTACCTCTTATTGTCCTATATAATCATTTATCAATAATCATAATTTTATATGCCTTATATGTCCTCTCCACCCTACCAATAGTGTGGTATATATCTCAGTCGGACTCTTGTTCAATTGATGAGGTGTGATTCTGGCGGAGTCTGTGTTGAAAAAAAAAAAATGGACGTGCTCTGGCATTATTGAAAAATACCTAGTCTTGAAAATGATTTGAGCTAGATAGTTCACAGCAGTTTCAAATTTCATTTAAAATCTAATATGAAATATATTTCTTTCAGATCACTGAAGACGTCCAGAAATAAAATGGATCGCCACCTGAGGAATTGAGGTGAAGTGAATTCACCAGAAAGGTGAGTCAAAATAACAAAATTAAAAAAAACCCAAAAGGTTACCTGTTCGAAAAAAAAAATAAGTACGGACTTTTGTCCGAGTTACTCGTATTTTGGAGCGGAACATTAAACACTTTCATTTATTGGGTAGGTACATATACAGTGAGCATCATAAGTGTTACCGTCTCCCCCTAACTCGTTACTAAACTCTTGTATATGTACATTTTTGTATAAATAGTTCACAACTAATTTCATCCCGTACTGTAGGGGAGCAACCCTTTCGGAAAAGTTAAATAGCATGGAATGGTGAGTGACAGCTCATCTGAAAGGATGTATTATCTTTCATTCAACTGTGCAAAAAATTTTAAATTTACTCCTGTAATCCGCACTGGCATCTTCTAAATAGAGTGACACTGAGTCTCGTATACTTCAGATTTCCAGTAACCCTATGGAAATTAATCTAAAGGGGTTAAATCTGGTGTTCTTGGAGGCCATTTCACCGCTCCTCGGCGTCCAGTCCATGGTCCTGCATGAACAGTATTCAAGTAATTCTTCACAGTGACTGCATAATGAGAAGCTCCGTCTTGTTGCAAAATAATTTCTGTGTCAAATTGGTCTGCATTATTTTCGATAGTTTCCACTATCAGTGGGTCTATCACTGTTTCCAGCATTTCCAAATAGAAGACACCAGTCAGATTTTCCTCAGTGGATAATGGACCTGTAATAAGGTCACCCAGTATTTCTGCCCACACATTAACTTTTTGTGAAAACTGAGTATACGTTTCGCGAATAAATCGAGGATTTTCATCGCACCAGTACCTCACATTTTGTCTATGCAAGTGACCGTTTAAGAAAAAAGTAGACTCATCACTGAAACGGATGTGTTTCGAATAGCTGGGATTTTTCAAAATATTATTAGATAAAATTTCTCAATATTCTAGACGGCGGTCTGGATCATCGTCCGTCAGTTCATGAACCGTCTTTATTTTCTAGATAGGAATTCTCTTTTTCAGATCTCTCAATACAGTCATCTGCGAAACATTACCCTTGAAGGCAACAGTTCTTGATGAGGACGGATTATTCACAAATTCGCGCATAATGTCCACTTGTTTATCTTTCCCAGTAGTTGATCGCCCAGAACATTTTTTACCTATTTGGCACAGTGCCGTTCCAATAAAAGTTTTCCACTTACTGTTTGAAATAATGTCTATCAATAGGGCAATCTGGAGAAAGCTCATTGAACATTCGTACAGCTTTATGATAATTGCGATGAACCTCATCAAAAAACAATCGCTCCAAAGTTCTCATTTAACTTACGTGGTGCAATCATTGTTTGGAGTTAAATAACAATCAAACCTCACAGCTAGAATACAGTGACTCGTTATTCTGAAACAATAATGATTCAAGAATTAATGAAGCAAATTTCAATTCCTTTGCACGGTAGAATAGAGAGTAAAATTTCCTTTCAAATGAGCTATCACTGACCATCCCATGTTATTTGAATTTTCCGAAAGTGCTGCTCCCCTCCAGTAAGGGGTAAATTATTCATATAAAAATGTACATTGTAGAAATCAAAAGTCGATAGTGCAGTAAAGAGTTAGATAGAGAGGGGGTGAAACTTATGATACTCACTGTATACATTTTCATCATTAAAATATTTCTTTAATCTTCGATGAGAGCGAAAACAGAACCCTTTATTATAGTGGCTTCATTGTTTTCTATAAGCAAAGAATTATAAGCGAAAGTGAGTTAGTCGTTTTGTGAAAAGAACAGGACTACTCTCTGTAGTCAGGATTCTAAAACTCTGACATATCTAACATTGCGAATAATTTTAAAAGAAATTTGGAAAAAAGTGTGAAATATTATCAATATTAGGAGTATTAGGACAAATTTAATGATAAAATAGTTACCATTGCATCAACGTTAATTGTATCACAGTTTAGAATATTCATCAGGATTAGGAGTGAGAGTTTGTTCGAATCTCCATATGTACCTGGAGATACAATAGATGTATATACAAGAAAAGTCAAGGAACATTAAGAGTCGGGCTCACCGTGAAATTCTTGAAATATGGCTAATTCCTCATCCAACCACTCCTGTTAACAACATAAAATGGTGAGCATCAATAACAACCCGAATTCTGCGTATGAACATATCCGTATTTCCTAATTTTGCTGTCCCAATTTCGAGTATGTTAGAACAGTAACAATTACTTATACTTTACGAATGCTCTACTTCAACGGGGTATTGTATTTTCGACGCATTCACTCCCATCTCATCAGCAAATTCACCAGGTGTGGCTACTACGAATGTCCGGGAGTCATGAAAACTTGGGATTTATTAAGTTGACGACGGATGTTTCAGACGTGAACAATTTCTTGAAGTGCACTACTCAAAATCATAACAAACACCATTCAGTAAAATCCGAGAACTTCTGAATATTGGATAGACATATAGAATAGTCTTAGTTCTGGAAATTCAAAACATGAATCGGGTTATAATGAAGTTCTCTCGGTATGATAAACTGATGTTATTAGTTGTTGATAACCTTATAGTCAAAATTAATTAAGCATTTATAGAAAATATACCTTATCCCAAATAACATCAGGTAATTCCATTAGCACTGTTGCAGTAATCTCTATTTGATAGAATAGTGTATGTCAAAATGACCCAGCTATTATTCTCTACCAAATTTCTGGCAATAACTGTCTTTTCGAAATGGTATCGTCGCATTATAAGTAATTCCTAGTTTTGTTTTATTCTGTTAGTACACAGTATTTCAGATTCACCAGACTTCTTTTAAAAACTTATTTTTCTCGTCCATTTTCATTAGTTTCATCCCAGTGAAACCAGGTCAATAAGAAGAGTTTTTTTTTTAGAACTTAAATATTACAGCTTGGAATATAGTTGAGTACAGAGTTGATATCTTCAGTTAAATCTTAAGAATGACAAAACAACATCCAATAGGTTCCAAACAATTGATGAAAATTCGCTATTCTGAAATCATAAGTTGTTATACAGTATGTTTTCTCTCTGGTACTCGCACTGCACTGTATTGAACATTTGGTGTAGTAATGAATATACTGGGTTCAATCTCGACACCTTTTTACCCACTTTCCCGCAAGTATTTTAGTTTTGAAAAATATATCAATTTATCATTATTATATTTTCATTTCATTGATTTTGTTGATTTTACTTGTATATTACTATTCAGACTAATGTAGGTGTCAAAATTTGATCTAACCCAGACTTTTTTTCTTGTTTTGTCAATTTTTTATTCATTGGAATGGAATAAAAATTAGGATACTGTTATAAATCGACCCTATACATTTCTCAAAATCAATCCTCATAACAATCAAACTAAGCTGAGTCATGCAAGTGGTTTGGAGTGGTAACCAAATATTTGCTATAACAACCAAGTTGGCATTAAGACGTCAAAGTTCCAAGTCAAAGTATTGTCAAAGTGACAGATTCTAAATTGTTTTCAAAAAAAGCAATATTTTAATGGATTCGTCAGGCGAAGAGCTCCCGGAAGCAATTTCAAAGGCTGCGGATGAGGTAAATTCAGACCTGTTGCCTTGTAAACCACCAGAAAGATACGAACAATACAAACAATGATTAAAATGATGTGATGATGATGATTTTTTGGCATACTGATAAATCTTCGGTTAGACTGAGCATCCGAATTGAAAAAAAAATCTTTTATGTAAAGAGTAGTCTTTATTTTTGTGAAGCCGAACGCTGAATTCCTCTCTGCGTTTACATTAATTACGCATGTTAATGCCCATGTGAGTGTGTATACATATGTTTGCGTACATACAAAAAATAGTTTCCGTGATCTATCACGTTTTTTACATCCTGCCAGTCTGCATTGTACGACGGCGTAGAACGGAGTTATAACTATAATAATAATAATACTCCCTCATAAATACACATAGAGTGTACCCAAAGGCATAGCCTGTGCGGGTAGAGGACGGCTATTATTATTATTTGCCGTGGCGCTCCGGGGCGACTTAGTGATATTGTTGGTGGTGTATTCACTTTTCAGCTGTAGGAAAACCCGGAAAACCTACAGCACCACCCGGTTGGTCCGTGCGCACTCCAAGCTAGCACCAGACGTCGGGATTGGCATCTAGGCCACTCACATCACACTTGATTCACAACAAGGCATGTGGCCACCTAAAGAGACCCGTGTACTTGAGAAAAAAGATTCCGTACCCGATTCTCGAACGTCTGTCTGATGCGAGCTAGAAGTTCCACTGCTAGAATAAATAAATAAATAAATAAATAAAGGTTTATTTCTACAAAGTTGATCAATTTTTCTACACTTCATTCGATATGTTCAAAACTCCGTCAACTCGTCTTGCCGTCGCCCAAGAGGGTTCAGGAGAGGAAGAGGATCGGGAGGACGCACTGAAAGTCGCCTCCCCCATCCCCGAACATTTCTGGGCGAAGGATGAGGGAGCGCTTGTGCCAAGGGGTACATAGGGTCCCGGCGAAGGGGCGCTAGTATCCTCCCCCGCTGATGGTGGCGGTAGATCAAGCATTCCGAATGATAGTGGATGTAGTTCGTATAATCCATGCCTCCTGCAAAGCTTATGCATGTCGTTGAGTTTGCTTTCTATACAGAAAATGCTTTGTCTAAGGTTTGGTCAGAGGTAGGTTGTTTCGTTGTAACCCCGGAAAAGGCTGAGGCAAAAAAACGGGTCATGGTACGTCGCGCACTACATAGAGGCTTGGTTCCCTAATGAACCGGTTCTTCCCATCTCTCCTACAAGATGGCCAAAGATTGATAGATCAGCCCACCGTGTTTACGGGGCTGATTATCGTGAATTCGGAGCTTGGTAAGGTCCCTCGTTATCGTTCTCTTGGAGAGGTGAAACCTGTAGAATTTCTCCGACAGGCTTTTAACATGTGTTGGGTTGGAGTCGACGCCAGCAAGGGCGCGCAGCGCATCCAGTCGAATGTATCTATCACTCTTGGTGATGATACGAAGTACTTTGTTCTGCATTCTGTCCAATCTCATAAAAGAAGTTTTGGGCAGGCTGCAGAACGCTGGGCATGCGTACAACATGGCTGGCCGAATGATCTGTTTGTAAATGGCAATTTCGAGTTGAGAAAAAAATATTGCATGTCCGTTCTACGCCGTCGTAGCATTGTGCATTCATTTGGAAACATTTTAAATTTGCAGTTAATGTCATCATAGAAAAATGTAATTGGTATATCTACTCATTTTTTATTACTCACTCTCTGAAATATTTTATGTGTTAGTGAATTGAATATTTCTGAAGTAAAATTGGTAACGACGCAAATTTAGATTTGCTATCACGAGAGAGCTGTCATTTGCCATACAAACAAATCCGTTACATTGCGTACACAAAAAACCAGACATTCAGTGTTCAAAAATCAAATTCCAATGATTTGTTTACGTTCCGAAGAAAGGTGACTTTTTTGAAAAAATAATAGTTTTGTCCTCTAAAACTTGCTGAAACCAAGTAAATAAGTGTATGTGTGGTGTTTTGGTTCAAAGAGAATAAAATTTTGTGTTTTTCCATAACAGAAATTCAATCTGTCAAATGGTGAAGTTTCAAAAGAAAATGATCAATATCCGGAAATAGTTGTGACCGCCAAAAATTTCATTTGGTATTTTTTGTTAAGGAGACCAAACTACGTAAGTAGGTTTTTTGAAATTTGGATGCTCAGTCTAACCGAAGATTTATCCTTTCTTGGTTTTTAGGTTATGAATCACATATTTGATTTCTGTTTCATTACACTCTCCCAAATAGAATGAGTTACAAAGTTTCTTCACGTGAGATATGGTATTTTGATTTTTATCTATGACGTTTGCCAGATGCACCCTAGTTCGATTAAATATTGAACAAATTGCTCAACTATAAAACGGTCATCTGAGATGGGGGTTTCCATCCGTTGATTTTATTTGTTTAATTTCGTTTGATTTGTTTTTTTGTTCAATGTTCTTCGATGATTTCCAGAGTTTGTTAGGTTAGGATTGTGTTTTTCTGTTTCGTTTTCATAAAATGTAATTTTCGCTTTTTCAATCATTTCATTGAGTTTACTCCGATATTATTTCAAACTGAGTTTTTAGGTTTTCGTTCTCAGGGTGATTACTCGTCATTCTATGTAGTTCATTTTTGGTTTTAATTGACTTGGTCAATTCGTTCGTGATCCAGTCTTTTCGTTTTATTCGATTTCTTCTGACTGGTGATGAATTACTCAACATTGAATAATTAAAAACTTACATTGTGCTGATAGCAAGCAGAGCCAGAGATGGGGAGACGTCAAACATGATCTCAATCTGAATGCAAAATAATTAATGATCAATTGACGAGTAGTAACTATTGTCCCGATCTCTTACAATATTATATAAAAAGAAACATTTGCATGGCTTGCATATCTTAGTAGATAATCAAAGGGGGTTCTGGGACCGCATGCGCAGTACGGTCGAGCTTGCCACGGGCCATCGGAAATAGTCGTGGAGGAGATCGGTAGAAGTCGGCCGTCGCTGGTCTGCGTTCATCGTGTGACGTAGTCGAGAGAGATCCAGTTGATTGATAACATTTTGCCAATACAGCGCGCATCTTGAATATTTAAAATTAATTAAAAGAAAAAAAGATTTCCGAGAACGAGGTTTGAACCAGCGGCGAAAGTTTGGTAGCGAGTGACGTTAGCCTTGTCTCCACGGAGATTTCGTACAAGTTGATGTACAAATGTGGGATATATATTTCTCCAGCTACCAGAGCACGGTGTTTGAATATTAAAAAAAAATAATGATTGAGAGTGTGATGATAATAGTGGTGTTTGGAAAATGGGGAAAAAAAAACATGGCGGCTGTCAAATGTTATACAGGTCATAACATAATATTTGAGTGAAAAAACATGGTTGCCTCGGCCATTTGTCGAATTTTCCATTGGGGGTATTGGGGGGATTCAAAATGTTTTCGTGAGGGGGTCCGTCATTTTTAACGTGCGATTTGGAGTGAAAATCAGCAATTTAAATCTTACTCGTTTTTTGAAACGCAAAAAACGCTTATTGCAGTAACATTTTTGCACGTTTTTGACGTTTAAAATTTTAGGTGTTTTTTTGAACGCGAATAACGACTATTTTGTCTGCTTTCAAATGTCAAATCCCCATAAGAAATAAATGTAAAAAGTGCATTTTTACCGCTTCTAATTTTACTTGTTTTTTGGGACGCTAAAACGCATATTTATGTCACATATTTTATGCGTTTAAGCGTTCGTATTTTTACTTGTTTTTTGGAACGTGAAAAACGTCTATATAGATCACATTTTTGTGCGTTTTAGAGTTTCAAATTGACCAACCTAACATTTAGGTAAAAAATAAAACAGTTTGAGGAGAAAAATTTTATTGTACAGTTTCATTTTGGTAACATATCACATAGCCATTTGTATAGAATATCTACGTTTCGGAGACTGCAATTATAGTTGGTCCGGTTCCCAATGTGATGCATACAAGGTGATATACCATCATTGTCGCCGAATGTGGGAACCTTCCATGACGTATTATCATAGTCCTCCAAATTCACAACACGTGTAGGTAGGTTCAATTGATGAAATTTCTCTGTAAGATAGTCACGTTTTTGGAGTCCTCGTACATAAATGATATCAACATTCTGTAAATTTTTCTTGAGGATGGAATCTAATTGATGATATTCCACAAAGCCAGAGGAATACCTCAATCCATGAACGTTTCGCTCCAAGAACCAGGCAGTACGTTTATCTGCTCTACTCAAAGAGGAAAATGGTATAGTTGGCAGCAGAAGAAAATTACTACATTGAATTCCAATCCTAATGGCAATCTCCTTAGGATGGAATTGTTGCTCGATGGTAAAGCCTTGAATATCTATAACAGCTATTCTCATGTTGACTCTGTGATTGATACTGAAGTGACAAGCATATATTCAGTTTAATTTGTTAATGATTTCGCTGAGTGGGAGGTGCTCAATAACAGCGTCGTGCACAATGATGCAATAGGCTCTAGTATTTTGAGGAAATCCTTCAGATGCCTCGATTTCGAGTTTCACATCAACAGTGGAACTTTTTATGCTCTCATCCCTTCTGGAACAATCGATGACAAAGAGAGTCTTGCCAACAAATTCGGTGGAGCTCAGCAGAGGATTATGTTGATTAGTAATTTTGTAGCTGAGACCGAATTGTGCATAGTTGAAATAGGCCTGCGAAAAATTCCCCTTTGCGAAATTCAGATGCATATTCTCTTTGGGATAATTCTCGCCGTTTAGAGTGAGCGTTATATTGGCGATATTCGAATGAGCGAATATTGTTGGATCATTGTTGAATTTGGTGTAATCACGGTCTTTTTGGAAACATACAATCACATAGCGAGGACTTTCGAGAAACGAGGAAGTCTTGACGGCCCATATTTCACTTTTTGCACCTTGTGTGAGAGCAGGCAACATATGAAGTTCCCATTTTCTGAACGGCATGAGAATAGGAGTATCAGCTTGGATGGCCTTCAAGAGTTGCAATTTAATTTGATCGTGCGGAAAGATTCTCTTAACTTTGAGTTCAATATTTTCAATTTCCAACTTGACTGCTGTCGTACCAGCCGGCGATCCAGCGGTCTCCTCTATTTTGAAGCAGTTACTATCATCTGCAGCTCGTACAAATCGGATGGTATGTTTGCCATAGGAAACACATTGATAATCATTGAAAATATTCAAAAAATGCTTCATGGGTATGAGCATATTGAATGATAGATCAGTGGTGTTGATAACCCCAGCGTTGCTGGGAAAAGTCCAACTTGAATTGGCCAAGTGCTTGATATCTTCGTCGGTGTAGGTGAGAAAGCCTCTGACAGTACTAACAATTCCAACTTCACGAACCGTCTCCAACTCCTTACCGCTCTGTTCATAACTAGCAGATTGAAACATGAAAGCACCAGCATTGTTTACGAATGTTACACGACCATCTCCTTTGGTTTTCACAACTTTTCCACTGATGAATAACAGACTATCATACAAAGCATCGTAAGCGTCAGATTGATTGATATTGATTTCAATGACGTCATTGTTGCGAAAGGACTTGACATATGGGTAGTAAGTCCGCCATTCCACCTTCTGTATGGATTCATCGTTGTGTGGTTTTCGAAAAATGTTGAACACTTGATTGGACAACATGATAACCGAGAGATTCCAAAAACAGTTTATTTGCAGGTGACAGCAGTTGACGCACGTTGAAGGTCTTGGTGAAGACTGAGGTGGGGTATGGTGGTGAGTTATTCTTATGAATAGTTAGCACCATATTTTCTCTTCAATTCCAAACGAACGATTATTTCTTCGTTTCGAAAATCAACCAGTTGAGAATTTTGGTCGAGCACTCGCAGCGTAATATTGTTTATTTCGTCTCTATGAGCAATGGGTAGATAAATGAGGTGGTTGGGTGTTTCGTCAATTGCGTAACCAGGATCAACACCAACAGCAAATTCGTATATCGTATGAGACGGTACGTCGTTGTAGAATGCTCCAAACGTAATGTTGCTATCTATGTGTACGGTGCGTACTCTAATGATATCCACAGGTAGATCTGATGCGTAATGCAAGTTGGGTTTGAGAAGGGTAGACGAAAACCCTAAAATGCGAGCCAAACTGTTTTCAGGTCGGAAATCAATTGAGTGTTTAAGGCAGAATATTTCGCTTTTCAGCGTATTATTATTCGGTTTGAGGTAGAAAAATTCCTCGGGGTTTTCCTTGTACGTTTTGGGTGTGATGTGTTTGCTAATCAAAGCCTCAATATCACCAATTTCGTAGGAGCCAGCAGGAATATCGATACTCTGTTTAGTTTTGCCACCGTTTTCAAAGTAGTGGAATTTCGTATTTTCTTCAATATTTGGTATACTGTTGTACGAATGGAAGCTGAGCAAAGCCAAACTGTATTCTGAATCAGAATCCAATTGAATGGGCGGATTGAAATCGATGGAAAGCGTTGAAGAACGACTCGTTAACGTCAATATCATAGACATGACTGATATAGTGTCGGAAGCAACACGCTTTAAATAATAAACAACAACTTGGATGAAAAATCATTTATTACAATAATAACATTCATATTGTGAGCTAACTGGACCATGATACTCTGCTTCTTCTAGTGAGTGGGCTGACAATCCACACTCATTTTTGTAATGAATGAAACACGGTAGACGAATCTGCAAAGCGAATCGATTTTTGTAGTCTTGTGGTAATCTATGCCATACATCCAGCAACTCCCAAGGTCCTGCGTTCCCAATCAAATATTCGATTGACAAAGCTCGCAGTTCAGCATCGGTGAAATCTCTCAAAGATTTATATTTATGCATTTCAGCCAGCGATTTATACATCTCAGCGGTGGACATTATGAAGTAGAAACTTTAGGCAAAGATGTCCACAGTTACTCTGATTGTAATTTTGATATTGACTATTGTTATATGTAATTCTTACACCCCTCCCAAAATATCTTGCCAATTCCATTGGAGGTTTGAGATTGCCGAAACTATCGAAATATTGTGCGGCATTGCCGTTTTTATTGTAAGCTACCCAATGAGTGCCCGCATTCAAGTGAGAATCCAAGTTCAATACAGCGCATTCTCGCAGCCAAGGACCACAAGTTGGCAACGTATCACGCATAAAGACTCCACGAAAATGCGGTATTTTCATCTGACGAGCACAGTTTTTAATTTCCGAATCGTATAATGCTCTATGGGGTAGCTTATCTAGCAGTTTTTTTGTTTCTTCAAATAAAGACCTCGTCCTTTGCGTTGTTGTTTTTTCAGGAACAGTCCAAATCCTCGAGGGGTTTTGCGCAGGTACAGACCCGATCCTAAATGTTCCATGGCTTTATTGTGACGCTGATCTTCTTCCAGCTTCTTTTTAGCATTTTTTGCGTCTATCACGGTTTTTGCGATGGCGCTCGCTCCGCCTGCCATCGTACCCAAAGCCGAAAGTGCAGCAAATATAGGTATGAGGGGTAGGAGTCCTCCAGATTTGACATCGAATGGAATTATTCTAGGAACGCGTATTTTTTTACGTCCTCCAGCTTGACTCAATGCCATTTTAGCAGCTCGCAAAGCCGAAGCACTAGATTTCTTAATATTAGTAGGATTGTGTTTCCAATTTTTAATAATTTTTTGAAGCAAGTTACGGCGAAAGGACACGCCCATACCTAGCTTACGTTTGGCTTTCATGGTGGAAGTAACAAGCCAAGCTGCAGCACGTTCCCCAAATTTAGCGTCTTTAGATTTAACTCGTTCCCAAGCTCTATTTTCCAACACTTGATCTGCTTTATGACGGTCTTCTAGAGAGTCGGATTGAGAATATGCAATATCGTGCTCTCTGCAGCTTTCGTCCAAAGGATTCACGCCAGTTTCTCCGCGTTGTAATCTCTGCCTCAATTTGGTGCCTGGACCGCAAAACGAATAACCTGGTAGATGTAATTCGAACGGGAGCTTATTGATGATTGAATTGACAACACCTGCACCAGAGTAAGTCAACATTGATAATGATGAAAGATACCTTCAATGCGTTTATTTATAACCGTGGCGCACTCATGTTTTTTCATCACATCATGGAGGTCGTTCAACAAGACAAGACACTGCCTATTGAAAATTTAGATTTTTTGAATGGAGACCTCGATAGCAGTATGACTGGGAAGCATGGTAAATTATTACCGAATTCGTTTCGTGCAATTATTTGCGGACCAAGTGGTTGTGGAAAGACAAATGCCATCTTAACACTGTTATTCCACCCGAATGGAGCAAAATTTGAAAACATCTACGTATATTCAAAATCTTTGTACCAGCCCAAATATCAGGTGGTTCAAGAAATTTTGGGGAAAGTCAAGGGATTGGGATATTATCCGTTCAGGGAAAATGAGGAAATCATAAGCCCTCACGAGGCCAAATCAAATTCCATATTCATTTTCGATGATGTTGCATGCGATGGTCAACAGAAAATTCGAGAATACTACTCCTTTTGTAGACACCGAAATATTGATGCTGCATATCTTTGTCAGACATATTCAAAAATTCCAAAACAATTGATACGAGACAATTGTAATATGATTGTGCTTTTCAAGCAGGATGAAATGAATTTGAAACATGTATTCGATGAACACGTTTCCCCAGACATGACGTTCGAAGAATTCAAGGAAATGTGTGCAGAATGTTGGCGACAGCATCGATATGGAACCGTTGTGATTATGAAAGATTTTGATATAAATGCTGGACGTTATCGTCAAGGATTCGATAAATATATAAGTATACAGAGGGATTGATGTATCCCGCAGTTATCATCATGAAACCGTTGAGCAAAGAAGTTGATGTTATTCGAAAGACTAAAATCAATGAAATTGCAAAAGCTATTCGAAAAAAATATTTGGCTTTGAAATTGGGTAGATCTGAAGAAGATGAGACGTTGCAAAAATTCTTTAAACCTGTATCTGTCCCATTGAGGAAAATAGCGGCAATGCCACCGCCGGCATCGCAATCTCCTACTACCACAATGAAAAGTGAGACAAAATCTGAAGTCAAACAAGAGAAAGTGAAAGAGCGTGAAACGTCTCCATTCGAAACAACGACTCCATTCCAATCCCTCGAACATGTTGCAGGTACAGATGATGGTGATGATGAGGATATCTTTAGCATAGGCACACAAGAGGAACAAGATAAGAGCTTTGCGTCAGACATGGATGAAGAAGTTTTACAGGAATATATCGATCAATATCCTATAATGGCTCAACCGTACATTATAAAACACTGGAGCAATGACAAAGAAATAGATAAAGTATACGGCCCTGTATATGATGGTGTATCTTCAAAATGGTTCCTAGGTAACAAAGAAATAGATTTCGACAAACGCAGCGGATACATTAAAATGGGCGGATATCAGTGGAGAGCAACACCCGGTATATATGAACTCATATTTTTAAACACGCCTGAAAACTATAATAATGAAGATATGCAGACATACAAATCACTTGTAGATTTGTCAAACATTCACAAAAACTCCCTAGGCCATCCGAAAGGTAGTAAAAGATACAAGTATACCGAAATAATTAAACCGATGTTTCCCCCAGCAAATCAACGTAAAATATCGACACGTACCGGTTCATCTAAAACATCTGCAGCAAAAGGCAGCGGTTTGCCTAAAAATATACCTATTGCAATGACATTCAATACTAAACCTATGGAGTTTGTTTATTGGGATGACCCAAACGAACTATGCGAACGCCTCAAATTATTGATAGCCTCTCGGGGTGCTGGAAATACTTCGCATGACAATGAGATTATTGCCATTTTGAGTGAACTTAAAGAGGCAAATATAATCGTATAAGATGGTGTACGTTCCTCCATTTACACATTTTCAAAATGGTTATCGACAAGTTTGGACGTAGCGACAGCACCGCCGATAAGAAGCGAAAATTAGCCACGCCCTCTGGAGGCAGCGGCTTGCTGCACACTCCAGATGGTAACATCGATTTTGATAATTTGAAATTGAGTAATGTAAAGAGCCCCACCAAAAATACTGATGCTGCCAATAAACAATATGTTGATGAAATTCATGAAAAAATTACTGCAAGTATACGACATCAGAGTGAACAACACCATTCGGAAATAGCTCAAGTGAATGATGAAATGGCAAAAATGCAACATGAAATAAAAAATGAATCGAATAAAACAAACAAACAGCTGAAAAAAAGAATTCAAACCCTCAATCAGAATTTCGAAAAATTCAACCTACAATACAACACTGATATTGAAAATATTCGTGGTGATTTGTTGAAAAAAATTGCCGAAATAACCGATTCGATTCATGCACACAATTTAAAATGGGATATCAAGCACAAGGAAACGCTGCTAACCAAGAATGAACTAAACCAATTTCGAATTGATATTTTACAGCAAATCACCAAAATAAATTCAGATATAGCGAGTGTAAAATCTGCTGTCGAGGAAATTATTAAAAGACAAAATGTTGTGTTTGCATCACCATGATAAAATAGTGGGTTTCACAGTTACGTCATCACATACGTATGATGGCTTCCTCAGACAAGATTCAACTTGTCCGTGAACTGCATAAACCTGTTAGAAAAAATTATCCTCGACGTCGCACCATTATTAAAGGTTTAGATGATTTATGGCAAATGGACTTGGCTGAAATGAGACCGTACGCCCATCAAAATCGAAATTTCAAACTCATTCTAGTTGTTATAGATTGTTTTTCGAAATTCGTGTGGACTCGCCCGCTGAAAACGAAAACGGGTGAGGAAATTACTAAAACGTTTGCAGATGTTTTGGCACACACGAAACGATGCCCGAAAAATCTACAAACCGATCAGGGGACGGAATTTTACAACAGTAAATTTCAGAGTTTGATGAAAAAACATGAGATAAATCACTACAATACGTACAGCATCCTCAAAGCCTCTATGGCCGAACGAATTATAAGGACTTTAAAAGAAAGATTGTACAAGTATTTCAGTTTGAATGGCACCTACAAATGGTTGAATATATTACCTGAAATCACAAAATCTTACAATGATACGCGCCATTCAAAGACGGGTATGAAACCTTCGGAAATTGATAAAACCAACGAAAAAGAAATTCTCAAATCAACATACTCACACTTGAAAATAGCTGGACCGAGAAAATTCGCTATGGGCGATGTTGTGCGGATTAGTAAGACAAAGCACTTGTTCGAAAAATGTTACACGCCCAATTGGACTACGGAATTATTCAAAATCATCAAAGTCAATATCACCAACCCTGCCACCTTCATGCTGGAAGATATGCAGGGTGCTCCTATCAAGGGTGCTTTTTATGCAGAGGAATTACAAAAAACTGCAAATCCAGATATATATCTCGTGGAAAAAGTTCTGAGGAAGAAAGGCAAAAAAATGTACGTTAAATGGCTCGGTTTGCATAACAAACATAACAGTTGGATCGAAAACGTTGATTTTGTATAGAATCTTATGGAAAAGAAGCACACTCTGCAAGACTATTGGGAGGGCCTTTCAAATATTTTTTCACAGTCAACAAACATGCAACAACAATTTTAAAATTGACCACGTGATCTGAAGCTATAAAAGCGTATGCAAGCACAGACGAATATTCAGTTTGAAAACGAAAATGTCTCAAGACAGTGGTTACGTCAGTGAAGTTGAAGTAATGTGCGATAGTGATGGAGAAGATTACAACGAAACTCTAAGTGCCATCGACAGAGCATTGGGGCAATACGAAATGGCAGCTCGGAACGAACATCAGTTGATGTTGATGGTCTTCCCTATGCCATCCTACGAAATTCGATGTGGCATAAGTCCATCCAGAGATTTTAGTCCATGCATCATTTTGAAGCAGCAATTCTCCATTCGAACTATCAATTTTGCTTCTTTTGAATGGGCAACCCTCATTGACATCCTACAAGAAATAAAGGAAAATTTCTTTGAATCACAAATCGATGAGTATGTAGATGAGTATGATCCAATCACAACACGTTGCGGAGATTATATTCACATCACACAGTACATCGAAAGTAATACCAAACAAATTTCCATTTCCAAGGATGTCACGAACATGGAACTGTCCCAACAAGATGTAACCGACATTCTAAATACACACTTGGGGGTGCTGTCTGACCGTATCGCTATGCTGGATGCTATGAACTTTTGTGACTATTATTGCGGTGTTTTTGATATTATTCAATCATGGTTACGCGATAATAAGACTAATTTAAGTTTGGAAGAAATTATGGAAGGTTTTTGTCAAGCCTCATCTTTAGATAGTATGTTGGCTAATGCTTTACGTGAATATTTATTTTATTATAAACAAAAATTTGTGTATGATTTATGTAATAAATGAGAAAAAGAAATCAAGTTTTTTATTTCAACAATTATTGGTTAAAAAACAAGTCAATGAACTGTCGAATTTTTTCAGTTTTGAAGTGGAGGCATTTTGATTATCAAACGAATTATAACTTTACCGGGAATTGAAGAAAAAAATATTCAACTTACCTTATTTTGCTCAACACTGTACAAAGCCTGGTGCTGCTTCATATTGTTTTTTATCACTTTGGGGGTGTAGATGAAATATCTACTCCTTATATTTCTAATATGTTGGAGTTTGGACCGTAGACGTTTCATCTACGGTCCAAAAATCGCTCCATTTTTTCATTACTTTTTCAAAAAAATATTTTGGAAATAAAAAACAAGAAATATTTTTTGTTTTTTCTATATTAAAAAAAAATACCCTCCCTAAAATACAGCAATAAAAGAAAATATATATATATATATATATATATATATATATATATATATATATATATATATAAAAAATAAATGAAAAATGAATTGTTGAAATATAGTTGAAAATAATGTTTCTTATCAACATCACAAATAGTTGGAGTAAGTTTAAATTTTTTTCAAAAAAATTTCACCCTTTTCGTTCTATGTAAATGATCAATGCATTCATCTTTATTTTGTAAAGTGAAAAGAACGTGCCTAAAATCATATTGACACCAATATGATTTATCTTGGTAGGCATTATGTAATTCATTACTTGTGAAAACTTCATGTAAATGTTTAACTTCAAATTTTTTTATTTCGTCACACCTGCATATTTTAAGCATACTTTGGATATGTTCAAAACAATTTTTGCATAATCTTAAGTTAAAGTCAACAACTTCGTAAAATTTCATCCAAATGCAGTATGAATCGTGATGACAATATGGTTCCAAATTATAAATGTTTAATAATGCTGCACGTATTTGTTTTTTTCGTGTACCACCAAAAAACCTCCCACCATATTCGAAATTCATGAGAATGTCCTCATCCTCATCATAAACAATTTCTTGACGATTAATGTTTAGCCATTTGAAATGGGCATATTTTTGAATAATTTGTCTTGTTAATATTGAAGGTAATGATGAATGTGAATTGATGAGGAACAAGGTTGGACTCTTGATATTTTCGCAAACGGTTTTGATGCACAACTGTTGCAAATTCATTGTACCTGCAAACGGGAGAAAAAAATTAATTTAGAACAAAAATGGTGAAAAAAATTAATTTAGACTATAGTGCCCCCACGGTAATGTATCAAATGATTTGGGGATAAGATAGCGTTTATCGTCATACGGACTAAGAGCTATTTTCGACTGCTCGATACTAAACACATCGTGAGCGAATGATCGGATTGTACACTGAGTAATTTTCTTTTGCTTGCAATTTTTCAAACAATCCACGTAATCTTCGAAACTTATTTTATTTTTAACGACATTATATTTAACTCCTTTCACTTTTTTACATACTTTGCCTCCCTGCACTTTGTAGGTATACATTTTTGAACGTAGTCCTGCAAAATGCGTGATAATTTTGCCATTTGCTTCATCCTTCATTAGTCCAGGTACCTTTTTATTCACAAGTGGAATGTTAAACTCGTTATCTTTTGAATAATCAGACGTATCGAATTTGGAAATATGTTTTTTGATAATTTCTTCGTATACATCATTACACGTTAGTTCATAAATGAAACTATCTGTATCGGTATACATTAACTTGGATTTTTCCACACCCATAGTGGGAAGCATAAATTCATAATGAAATTTGAACATGCAAGTTTTTGACAAATCCAAAATAGCCATCCCAACATACATTGGTTTATTGAATACAAGTTCGGCTTTTTTCAGTTCAATAGCCATCAAGTTTGAATCGAAAACTGTACGATTATGAAATCGAGGGCTGGAAATGAGATTTTTTGCTCCATATCTACCCTCGTAGGAAGAAACTAATTTTACGATTCGGTGCAACCGGATGTTTTCCATGGTTTTACCAAAAATAGCATTATTGGCCAACTTGAATTGATTTTTTTCGAAAGAATTAGTGGCTGCAGTCCTCAATCGAGTATTCAGCTCGATATAAGGGCGCAACCACGCAGATTGTTTAAATTTCAAAACTTTATGGATTTTAGTTAATTTCAAGCCATGTTCCAGAGCTTGTTTCAAGTTCCTATAATGAAGCGTATACTCTTTTTTATCATGCAGGGTTGGCATCAATTTTTTCAATTTGGAATTTGGTGGTGTGCGGTGTTCAGGACAAAACGGAAAATCTTTGTGTAAATCGTGCAGGTGTGCAGGGTACTCTAAATCAACTTGCAGAATATAACCTTCAGGGCTGTCGTCGGGAATTTGAGTCACATCAATATTCGTATCAACCCATTCGAAACCTCCATATGGTAGACATTCTGACATTGCCCACCCATACAAGTTATTCACATCGAAATACATGATATATTTGGACGGTTCTGTAGGATTGTATGTTGACATATACTTGTTATTCGCTAACGAATATCTATTACAACAAACTGAAATTCCGCCCCTTATACCATTTTCCACAAACATAACCATATCAACATCTTTTAAAATTTGCAATTTACACCCTGTATATTTCAACATACAGTCCCACGTATACCCCGGCATGGTATAATACCACGAAGGATCCAGCCCATAAGTTTTCAAGTCAATTTCACGAAAATTTTCGAAAACGTCTGCCAAAAGCAATATATCTGTTTTCATGTATAAATCGCTGTATTCCCCCAAAGTTTCAATATCAAATTGCTGCCAAACATTTTGAGCATGAGCATACTTCTCATCGTCAATTTCAACATCGTTGAGTTTATTATAAAAGCGTTTTTTGGAGGGTAGCTCGGTGTCGAGGAGTTTTTCCATATTATTAACATAATCGTAAGGAAATACCCCTTTCTTAGTGAGAAGCTTAAATTTTTCATCATCCAATTGCGCAAATTCTTTTTTCAAAATTTTAAAATTTTTTGCATCCATTGTGGAAACCAACTCATCAAGACTTGCTCCCATAAAACGATAAGAATCTATAAATCTAAATTTAATGCTGGTTTCACTATCGTATTGAGTAAATGAAATGTATTTCTCTTTGTTGATGGGAAGTATGCTCACACGCCCCTTTTTTGCTACATCCCGTATAATAAAATGACTATCATATCCGGAAAGGTTGTGGAATATAATGGGTACCATAAAAAGCTTCTTAAAGGCAAGATTGCAAGATTGGTGACTCCAACCCCTGAACAACCCCGAAAAGTGACAATGGTCCCTAACGATAATATCCTGCTTGGAAAATGGCTTCTCGCAAATATGGCACACTCTAGCTTTAACAATATCGGGGTTACATATCATTGGTACGATATTTTTGATTTTGGATTCAACAAATTTGGCAATACTTGCCATTTCATTTGTAAACCATTGGATGCAATCGTTGCCGCGATGACTATTGAACTTGGACAAGCTGTCATCGTAAGAGCATTTCAAGTAGTAACCTGCACTGAATGCCTTGTGCTTTTGATATTTTGTTGATTTATCAGACATTTTTTCCTCACAATTTTCCAAAGCGGATTCAAAATCGGCATATATAACGAATGGACATATTTGCTTATACACATAATTTCGAAATTCTACATAATCAAATTTTGGAAATGAAATTTTACACTCGTTAATATTCTCACACAACCCGATATGTTCTAACAATTTTTGTTCGCTATGAAAATAATTCAAACATCTATCGCAAAAAAATTTTTTAACTTTATGCTTGCTCAACTGACTTGATAACAATCTAGACATATTCTTAATCCAGCAATAATGATATTTAATTTGCGAATCATCTGTATCCCTAGGTAAGGCGTCGTACTCGTTCAATTTAGGGAAATATATATTTTGAATTAGTAGTAAATTAACGTGTTTATTCAATTTATTTTTGGTCAATCGTGCAGGTACTACTTCGTAAAATGCTTTTTCTTTGACAATATTCATTTCTAAACTATATACATTTACGGAAATATCATTTTGTTTTTCAAATTTTGTAATGTGGTGAATTGGCATAGGAATTTCCAAACCCCTTGTATTCAAAACCATGTCATAATTTGGATATGAAGATGCACGTGAAATATTTCCTTTGGGAGGGTACAAAGCACTCACGATCGCTCTAAAAAAACACGCATCATCTTGATTATCAATATTGACGCATGCATGCCTCTTTTGAATTTCTTCAGGTAACCATATAAACCCTGAACCGTTCCCTATTCCGTATTTATTTATTGATACCTCAAGCAAAAGAATTTTACTCAACGCCCACCCCGAGTCTTTCTCTTGAAATTCTTCTAATTTGTTCAAAATAACATCCACAACATGTTTATTGTACCAAACCGTCAAGTCCGTACCCAAATCAATGATTGTATTAGGGGTATTGAAAAATTTTCGATCAACTATTTCGCCGTCATTTGACTTTTTGATGAAATCCCCCAACAGTGTCATGTTCACCTTGAGGCATTGCATCTCCTTCAAAATTTTGGAAATTCTCGATTTGAAAACAAAATACGCATCGCTCAAAAATTTTCGCACTTCTTTGTGAGCTAAATTTATTATTACACCCGTCCTTACTCTACCATTGAAAATTGCATTGATATTTTCCCATTTAACCCTACTGCTTCTATTCAAGCCTGATCCAATATACTTATCATTTTTCATAACATTTATTATACATCTAATACGTTTCAATTCCCCAATTTTACTAACAATTTTCTTTTTTTCCCCTATTGAAAATTTAATTTTTTTCATTGCCAACTCACATTTTCTAATATGCCTACTTATCAAATTCAGAGACGTTCGTGCAATGGCACTTGAATAATTTTGCTTGATCGCTTCAAGCAATCCATCAATTTGTGATAAAGTTTTTGAAAACACCATTTTCAACAAATATTTCAACTTACTACAATTTTTCCTAATGACGATGGCGGATGGTTGGGGGCAACAGCTGTGTGTGTGTGTCGGCGGCGGCAAACGGATGCTTGCAGGGTGCGGTGGCAGCTCGGTGATGATGCTGCAAACTGAAGCTTCCTAGAATGGCGAAGTGACGAACGGGGATGATGCCCAAAGGGAAGCCTAATGAAAAATGCTGCTGTTGTGATTAGGGGGGGTATAATATAACTATCTGAAAATGAAAAAGAAATTGTTTTTTATTTTCAAACGAACTTTTGTCACATACAAAGGAACGAACCCGAATGGCAAAAATAATACTAACCTTAATTTTCCACAATCTCAAATGACGCCGCTGGATTGGCTTTCCCAGTGTTCATCAGTCCTTTGAATATCACGGAATATTTGCTGCTCGAGAACTCTTCTATATATAGCCGATATACCTCGGTTACTCTCTGCGGCAAAAAGGTGACGCTCTCCCCCAAATCCAGCAGCACAGCCTCGCCAAATTTCCCTCGGACTATCTTCGCACTTAAGATCCTTTGCGGTACCCCCACAGGTAAATCAGCTAGTTTGGTTATCGGTTTCCTGCTCACGATTGACCCGGCGGCGTTCAATTTTTGTAGATCCATCTGAGGAAAAGCATAATAAAAAGTTTTTGTTATAACCCAAAAAATACACAAAAATCAAATGCACCTTTGAACTATTAACCCACTCTAAATTGGAAATTACAATGAATTTTGAAAGCGCCCAAAGACATGCACAAGAAATGGAAATTAAACGAAAACTCAAAAGGCAAACATAAAACATTTACGTAAATTCATCTGAGTAAAAAGCTAAACTAAAAACACACAAATTTTGAACCGAAAATTAACCAAAAAAGGCAGTCATAAAAATAATTATACACATATAAAAACAATTGAAAACACTTACTTTTCAAATGAAGTTGGCACACTGGTAACTTGCTACTAGCACAATCAAACATAAAATGATTTTCCGTCGTGCCTCGCTGTGTTTAAATACCAATTCTCATGTACGCCTTGCCGATAACCTTCGGTCGTTGCCCGTCTGGCGACCTCAATTCGGTCATTAAAATGCTTATCGCATATTAAATTTCCTGTTTGAGGCGGTTTCTAATTGCGATAGCGCTGACTCGAATTGCGCGTTTCACAACCGATAATGGAATGAATAACAGATGTTGATATCAAGCTGTTTGTTCATATATTCACTAGCGAAAATATTAAATGAAATTCGATTTGTTTTTTTGCAATTTTTATTTAAACCAAATACTCCATTTTTTATTAAATTCTACAATTATTTCCTGTACAAGCCTCATTAATATACATGCTAATATAATGGATACTATGATGAAAATTCTATAAAGATCAAATTCCACTTTTGACTTGCTTTTCTCTCGCCCTGCTGGAATAAACTCCTCAGTTTTTGTGTCTATTTCTCGAAGATCTTGAAATATCATTTTCAGCTTATAATTGAATGCTGTATTCTCTGGAACATCACTGGCAAATACTAGTAGCTGTCCATCATTGACTGATGTTACTCGCATTGTTTTCCATTGAGTCCGGTTGCATTCAAATTCATCGGTTTTCACGCATATTGCCATGTATTTCACACCAAATGGCTTATTCACGTACAAAACATTATTTATTATTGCAGTTAAAAGTACAAAATTTGTTTTCAACAGCGGAGACATATTCTGCACTCTGAGGTTGGATTCTTTGTAACGGGTATCTTGTTTGAGGTAATTTTCGCATGAAAACTCTGTCTTGAATGTTTAAATTATTCAACTGCTTCCAAACATTCTCTTTTTCTTCAAAAAATTGAATGTCTTTTTTTAATTCCTGAAGACGTCTCTCAAATTTCTCTAATGTACGTCTGTATTCTGTCGATGTCATTATGCTACTGATTATTTCAACTCTGCTCAATGCTACCTACATACTTTCCAAAAATAATGTTTCCTAACCCCCAAATTTCTCTGAATGGCAACACTCTTTCCCCCTAACTTCACGCTTAATTTTACAACTGGCAACATCGAGCGCTTCATGTAGTACAATCAGTTGCTGGATCTATTTCGATTACGTCACAAATGAACTTAGACCGTCGAGCGATGATTTTTCGTAACACTGACAACACCTATTTGCAGTCAACCTATACGATTAATTTTACAACTGGCAACACTCACAACAATACCTTGATTCATAGCCTAGTGTGTTCAGTGGGTGCTCCATAATCAGCAGTTCGACGGTTCAAACCTCATTCTCGAAAAACTTTTTTTATTTTTTTAAATGCAAACAATTCAAAATATTCAAGTGAACTCGATGAATGGACGCACGTAGAAAATTATTAGTATGCAAAAATGTAAAATTGGATATAAAACGACTGAAATTTGAAACGCTCAAACATGCAAAAATGTTACTGCAATAAGCGTTTTTTGCGTTTCAAAAAACGAGTAAGATTTAAATTGCTGATTTTCACTCCAAATCGCACGTTAAAAATGACGGACCCCCTCACGAAAACATTTTGAATCCCCCCCATACCCCCAATGGAAAATTCGACAAATGGCCGAGGCAACCATGTTTTTTCACTCAAATATTATGTTATGACCTGTATAACATTTGACAGCCGCCATGTTTTTTTTTCCCCATTTTCCAAACACCACTATTATCATCACACTCTCAATCATTATTTTTTTTTAATATTCAAACACCGTGCTCTGGTAGCTGGAGAAATATATATCCCACATTTGTACATCAACTTGTACGAAATCTCCATGGAGACAAGGCTAACGTCACTCGCTACCAAACTTTCGCCGCTGGTTCAAACCTCGTTCTCGGAAATCTTTTTTTCTTTTAATTAATTTTAAATATTCAAGATGCGCGCTGTATTGGCAAAATGTTATCAATCAACTGGATCTCTCTCGACTACGTCACACGATGAACGCAGACCAGCGACGGCCGACTTCTACCGATCTCCTCCACGACTATTTCCGATGGCCCGTGGCAAGCTCGACCGTACTGCGCATGCGGTCCCAGAACCCCCTTTGATTATCTACTTATCTTGCGGTCACTGAACGGCGACAAAATGATGGCTTGTGATTTCAATGCAAGTTGGCGATTTTTTGAGCTGTTTTTTGTTTATACAGGGTGTTCCATCTCAGACGAGCCACCCCGTATATTTCTTATCCCATAGTGAGTGGAAAAAATTCCCGAAATACGTCGAATGATTTTGTTTGGGAGATATCATTTGACGTATATTTGAGGCTGGATGGATGGATATCCTATAACTGTATAAAATTTGATGTCTATGAACTTCCTGTACTGTTTTCATAAGCTTTCTCAATCCATATACTATAACACAAATATCCCTGTATATAGTTATGGTAATTTAGGGTTTCAAGCTTTGATGGAGCGCGGTTTTGTTGGTGACATTCCTGCACCACAAATTGCAAAAATCGTGAAAGCAACTGATTTGAAATCAAGCTGGTTCTTTTTTGTCTGAATTCTGGAGTAATTTCAAGGGAAGTTAAACCCAATTTGCGAGTGCCAATATGTAAACGTGCTGTGTTCAGCTTGATGATTGGAAATTATATTTTCAGATGAATATAAAATTGCCGACTTCCAGAACGTTTGAATATATTTTCGATTTTAATATGTAAATGAATAATTATGGATTGAATTTTCATATTTCCAAATACGAGACACACCAACATTTTTCGAAGTGGAAACAATGACATGTAATTTACAGAGTTATTAGTTTTCTCCAAATGATGTCATATTTTCATCTCAAACTGACTCAAATCTAACAAACATTTATTTATATTCAACGAATAATCATCAAAAAATTAAATTTCTTAAAATTGATAAATAAGAAATATGCTGACTATAAATTTTTGATTTTGCAGGCAAAGTAATATGTTTTAATTTAAAAAAATGAGCAGGTAACGAATATTTTTATTTATGGTAATACTTATTTCTGAAATAACTGTGTTATGTTCAACGAGGTTGTTTGAATACCAAACAAAATTGCTAATATTGAGCTAACTACGTTTGAACAAATTGATTTATTATCTACAAAAAAACCTTTTTCTAGATGTAGAATCTAGGACTAAGGGATCTAATACGGGGAGCGTAACGCCCTTTTTGATATGTCATTTCTTGATAATAATAATGAAAATAATGATACTCTCGCACAAACACTTCTAAACTGTATCCAAGGCATGGCCTGTGGGAATAGAGAACTGCTATTATTATTAATTGCCATGGTGTTCTGGGGCGACTTTCAGTTTTCATCTTCAGGAAAACCTACAGCACCCACTCTGCAGTTCATTCTACAAACCGTACCACACATGAGAAAAAAACACTTGAATACCTAAATAACTAAAACAGCACTAGCTTTTACACTCTTCGATAACTTTACTGTATTTACAGTACGTTCTAGAACCACCTATAATATTTTCGATTTCTCTATTATATTCTAGATATTTCCAGAGAATTCTCACTTATAAAGGGAGATTTTTGTTGACTTTTTTTTGTGAAACTGAGTTTGGAACGAAATAAAATATTTGTTCGAAGGTTGTGAATGATGGGGAAGTGTTATTAGGTACTCTCGTTTCTGGCGATCATCTTGATGATTTGATGGTTTTCCTGCCTTTCAATTGCTTATATCTGCAATGAGCCTGATTTGAACATGTAATAAACAATATCAGAGACATAGAGAGACAGACATCTTATAGTTATAGATGAAATAAACTTTTATGGACAAAACGCTTACATTAATCTAAATGTACCTATCAAAAGTGAACAGAGTATTTTCAGTAGTAATATCCAGACAAAATGTAGAATTTTCGAAAAATAGTTTCGCCTTGCTGGCACGAAAACTGTGCTGTGTACAGCAACACAGCCTAGCAAGGTGAAAGTATTTTGAAAATTCTGCATTTTGAAGGGATATTCGATCAGAAAATTTCACGAATACATTATATTATGGACTAAATGAGTATTGCAAGAACGGTTCATCTTGTGTAATCAATGTCAGTTGAAGAGTTGAACCGTCAAACTGACGATTCTATATTTACCGTGATTGTAGTAACTATGGAAAAGTATACACAATCTAGAAGCGAAACACCGTTTTGAAAATACTACGGGCTGGAGGAAGTGTTTTCAAAAAGTACTGTTCTCATTGGTTCGAAATGAGAAAATTATGGCATTTGATTGGTTTATATAATATGAGGGAAATTGTCGATTCAATTCCGAGAGCTCACCATCCGTGGAAAGCGCTGTTTCGTTGTTACTCTTCAGCACTTCTTTATGAGGTCTCTCGGAATTGAAACGAATAAACTCTGAATTAGTACCGTAAGGCAAAGACAGTATAAATGAAAAGTAACTTGTGACATGTACAGTCATTAGTTTGTATCATATATAACATGCATGGTCATGACACTGAAAATAAACACAAAGAATTGTTAATCGTAAAGTAATGTGCATGATGTTGGAATTAGAGATTAATTGATACAATTTAGAACAGAAAATGTTAAAGGATGAAAAATGTCAGAATAATATTCATCCAGGCTATAATAAGGTCGATTGCATAGCAACACATTCACAGTCTTTTTGAAATGATCAGTGTTAGCCATATACCTTATATAATCCGGTAGAGGTAGATGGTTGAACATCTTGCAACCATTTTAAATAAATGAATCCTTCATTAAGGACGAATGTGGTCTGGGTAAGTTGATGCTATTATGTTTGCATATAGCGTAATGGGAAGGAATGTTATTGAAATTATTCAAATGTTTTTTGATTAAGCATACTGTTTCAAGGATGAAAATGGCGAAAAGAGTTTGGGGGATACAAACAATGGTTTTCAGAGAACACGTGTCTTTGCCCGTTTTTGTAGTATCATAGTGTTTTGCATGATATTGTTATTAGATACTCCCAGAAATGGAATTCCGTATCTTAGGAGGGACTCTATCAAGGCATAGTAGGTTGATTTTGCTACTGAAAGTCCAAGCTCTTCAGTTAGAAAATTCAAGTCCCACAGCAAAACATCCAGAAGTTAATTTCTTATATAAACTGCAAACATGTTGTTCAAATTTCAATTTATTGTCGATGATTATACCCAGAAATTTAGTGTTATCGCCGCTCTCTTAACCGTTATCCAATTTTATGTTGCTCAGTTCACACCTGAAAGATATTATGTTGGTTTTTGTTACATTCAAAATAAGACGATTTGAATAACGCTACTATTTTATAGCTTTTATGTCAGTATCGATTTATTCTTGCAGAGAATTAACGTTTTTGTCTTGCCATAAAATGGTTGTATCATCGGCAAAACTGTTATATTTATGCCAAAGATATCTTTGATGTACAACAAAAATAGAGTGGGGACCAATATGGATTCTTAAGGTACGCCACAATGTACATGTGCCTATCTGACATGGTTGTAATTTTTACTATTTGGTAACGATCCGTTAAATGAGACTTCATCCACTCGTAAACAACACCTCTGAAGCCATAGTGACGAAAATAAGCTAACATCAGTATTTCGTGATCGACACAGTCAAACGCTTTCGAGAAATCACAAAATACCGCCACAACCGCTGACCTTTGTGTAAACAGGGTGTTCCAAATTAGGTCGGTGCCATTGCCAACTCCGTTATTATTGATGCCACGAATTCGGTTAAATGGGCAAACTATTAGCATTTTCAATGGCCTTCTCGATGCCGAAAACAAAAAAAAAAAATTGACACGTTTTCAGAATATTTCATTCTCAACAACATAGCTCATATCACCTAATTTTGGTACTATTACGAATGACAATATTTTGTTACTAATAGCAAAATAAGACAGTAAAAAGAAAAAATTGCACTGGGATGTGAACTCGTGAATTCCGTGATCATCATGTCGCACCACTCAGTTGACACCACTGAGCTTTTGGTATTAATGTACGAAACGATAATTTCCATCTTAAAGCCATTCCGCTAGCTGAATTTATTTTGTGATTCAAAATGTGTCAGCTGTAATGATAACTTTGAAGCCGTTTTTGTACAGAACTGAAAATACTGGAGGGTCATATGAATGTGGTTGGAAAAAATGTGTTTGATTCGATAAAAAATTATTATTATGAGCAATCAAGTTGCCTTGAAACTTTGTTGAAATACTATTTGTCAAATATTCTCAAGTATATCATGATAATGTCATAAATTATTGTAACTGTCAACTACTGTTCGAATATTTTTCGAAATGCCGTTTTCCCATCAAGAAAAATGTGATATGTTAAAATCCAACTTGGTTTGCCAGAAAAATAGCGTAAGAGCACTCCAACACCCAACACTACAGCAATTCGTTCCCCGATCGTGAATTACCTATTCGGCGTTTTTTTTGCTGTGCTTCATCGTCGATTCAGGAACAATGAAAAAGTTTTTGAGAAGAGGAGAACTAAAAAACGTTTTGTAATATCTGAAGATGAGAAATTGACGGTTTATCATCTTTGAGGTATATCCAAATAATTCCATCAGAAATTTATCTAGAAAAATAGCTGTTCCAATGTCTGGTATTCAACGAATTCTTAAGAATCATAAGATTTCTCCTTATAAGTTAAGACCAGTGCAAACACTAGAACCTGGTGATCCTGAGAGACGATTGGGGGTTTGTCGGTGGTTTATGAATAAATGCAGACAAGATTCAAACTTCTATAGAAATATTATATGGAGCGATGAGGCTAATTTTTCAAATCGTAGGATGTGGGTGTGGTCTGTGGATCAGCGGTCTAATGCACAAGCCGTTCGAAACTATAGCATAGCGATAGTCGGTTCGAGCCCGATGTAGGTAAAAGAGAATTTTTCTCATCTAATTTATGTCGGATCGATAGGTGACCGCATGCTTTGTTGAAAAGCAAGTGTATTGTGGGTTGTCTAGATGCCAATCTCGTCTGGTGCTAGCTTGGAGTGCACACCGACCACCCGAGGTGGTGCTGTAGGTTTTCCGGGTTTTCCTACAGCTGAAAAGTGAATACGCCATCAAACATCAGAAAGTCGCCCAGGAGCGCCACGGCAAATAATAATAATAACCGTCTTCTACCCGAACAGGCTATGCCTTTGGGTACACTCAATGAGTGTTTATGAGGGAGTATTGTTATTAATATTATTATAGAAATAATTTTCACAATTGGAGTAGATATAATCCATTTCTAGTCCATCCCCACAATCCGCAAAGACGATTTAGTATTAATGTTTGGTGTGGTCTATTTAGAGGCAGAATTATCGGTCCATATTTCTACCATGGTTCTTTGAACGGACTACGTTACATTAATTTATTAACAAGAGTGTTGAAAGAGTTTTTCGATGATCTTTATCTGGAGGTTCGTCAGATGATCTATTTTCAGCAGACGTAAAAAGAATGCTGCGATGCTGTTTTGGAAACAGATGGATTGCTACAAATGGTCCTGTTGAGTGGCCCCTTCGTTCACCAGACATGACACCTCTAGACTTTTATTTTTGGGGATTTTTGAAAAATGAGGTGTTCAAAATGAAACATAATAATGAAGATGAACTGAAAAATTATATTGAATCTATAATTGATTGAATTGATGGCCGAACTGTGTTGAATGCCACACGTAGTGTCAATAGAAGGGCCCAAATATGTGTTCAACAAGAAGGCGGTGTTTTTGAACATTCACTCGATATTTTATAGCGCTTTACAAATCCGTTTGTTATAAATGTTTCCTATTGATAAAACTGTCTTATTTTCACCTTTACGATTTGTTGTTGAGAATGTTATTACGAATCGAAATGCATGAAAAAATATGGGGTGTTCCATTGAAAGAATTATCATTTTATGACTGTCAATTTTTTTTTGTTTTCTGCATCGAGAAGGCCATTAAAATTGCTACTAGATTGCCTATTTAACCGAATTCATAGCATCAATAATAAGGAAGTTGGCAATGCTGCCGACCTTATTTGTAACACCCTGTATATACTTCCTGAAGAGAAGAGAAGATGGCATCAATACTATTTTTTATCTCCTGAGAACCGTAGTGGTTTGGAGAAATTATGTCTTTCAGTGAATTTTGCTATTCTATTTTTGACTAAATTTTCAATGATTTTAGCTACAGTAGGAATAAGAGAAAGAGTTCAGGTATCAGTATTCAATTTCACGCCCGAAATAATTTCAAATAACTATATCGTTAGCATGGAGAAAAAGAGTTGGGAGTCGGTATGATACGTCCATAAAAAATATTAAAAAAGTTTTTTTTTCTGAAAAGATTTATTGAGAAATATATGGCGAGAGTGGTACATCAAATATCAATCTATCAGAAAAACAGAATATTAATCACCACAAAAAATTTCGGTGGAAAATTAATTTTCATATCTGGCACAGAGCTCACTGTGTTATAAATTATTATCTTTGTTTCCTTCGGCTTTGTAATTCGAAAAATATACAATGAAACATCGATGATGTTTTCCTACGAAATGTGGTTTATCGGTGTGTTATTGTTCGCTAACAGTACATTATAATCAAACAATGTTATTCGATCAGAAATTATTCATCGGTATTAACCGTGATCCCCACCAGAATGCTAATTCAGATTGAAAATTTAATTGTTATCATACAATCACCATATTCATCCCATAATTTTCCGGAGCAAAATTAAATGAAAATACAAAAAATTGATGACGTCAAAATTCCAACAATGTTTTGATGTGGAGTCATTAAATGAAAGAATATAGCTACTTGTTTATATTTCATCATGTGAAATAATTGCATATTTCACGTGTAGAAAATTGAATGTTGAACAGCTGTGATTTCAGTCAATGAGAAAAAAAATTCCCTTCACCTCACAAGTAATTTCATCAGTAGGATTTACTAAAACAGTTGGTGAAGTAGTTACTCTAGACCAACTTTCTTATTTCAAATACCCTGTATTTTATTGACTTTTTGGATTCTTCAGACAATTCTAGACATATTTCATGTGCATCTTCAACTGTTTCGAAAATATTTGGTGTTTTCAGATTCATTGCAAATATTAACATAAAAAATAGATAATTATTTGATTGTAGGAATTCGCTACAACACACTCAATACTTATTTCCCAGTTATGTCTTTATGATAGGACAGAAAACAAAAACCATATCAACGTTCCTTTCTATGGAATGAAAAAACCTGATGTGAAAAAATTCGTTTACCTTTGTGTAAAACGCCTGGCCTTGGCAAAATGTAGTCTGACTGCATGACTGAAGTTGTCAGTGTTATTTCGTTGAGTGCATATATCACAAAAATTGTTCGTTTAAAAGAAATGCACAAAATAACAATTATACAGGTGATTGAATATGGACATTGACTTCATTGTTTTTTCATTTCACACATTCAGCCCTATTACCAATCATAGCAAAATAACGGAAATGGCGAATAACGGTGCCGTTGTTTTTAACGGAAGTGATACAGCATAGGGCTGATTATCAAGAAATGAACAGTAGAGATACCTTTACTTATCAGTTTTTGAGTTTGTTGTAGCGAATATCTGTAACCTAATGATTTTCTGAAAATACTCAATATTTCCGAAACAGTTAAAGATGTGTATTCGACATTGCACTTGAAATATATCCGGAACTGTCTGAAGAATTCAAAAATTGAAGAAAATCAGGGTGTCGTATTCGAAATTAGAAATTTGGCATTGACCGTCGTTACATAAAAACAGCCTGCATGGAAAGTGTTTATGTAGAAAAATGTACTTCTAAAAATACCAGTTGCCGTGTCCAAATTTAATCCATTTGATGGATTCACTGTTCTCGACAATATTGGCAAATTAGCCTAATAACAGTCTGAATTTCAGCTTGATTTAGCTAATGTTCCGAAATGCAGCACATATTCACTTTTCTCTTCTAGTTATAAAGATAGTTGTATTGTTAATTGTTGATTGTAGAGGCTTGTTCAGTTGTGTTTGTGTACAGGTTGTGACCCTTTATCTACTCGAAACCAGAGATTCTGAGACGTCGTGCGAAGTTAATCAGTTTCCTAAGAGCTAAGTTCCTGTTGTCGGATGGCAATATGAATGCCCCTTCCAGGAATTTGTTTTACTTGCTGCCAGTTGTCTCAGTACAGTCCCAAGTCAGCTTAGACTCACAAGTGTGTGACTTCAGAGCTTTTAGTGCCCTTCGGGTGCCTCTTTCAAGACATTCCTGGGCACAAATCTCTGTAGCATGTACTTCTGCTCGTCCATCTTGGATCTGTGTTCCACACTGAGGCATCCATTGCCAATTGAGGACCGTTCTATGTGTGAATCTGGTAGTTGTTTATGACGACTTCAAACTGCACTTCGAAGTCGGTTTAAACAAGGCTTCTTGGGAGATGTGTTTCAAAATCAATATCAATCAATATGTCCGATCAGATTTCCTGCTTTTAATTTTTCTGTCTGGTGTACAGTCACTATTTGCTGCTTCTTTTGTTATACATTGGTGCAATGGCGGAAGGTTTAGCATTGCCTCTAGAGCTGCAGTATAGGGCACGTAAATATTGCTCTTGTGGTTCTCAGGCAAGCTAGTTTCTTTCTGCAGCTTGACTAGTGCTGAAACTTGTTGCATTTTTGGCCCCCATATCAGTAACGTGTATGTGACCATACGTTTAATGATTGTTTGATATGACCAATAGATCATATTTGGTTACACTGAAAACTCTGCGGCTGTTTCATGTCACTTTTTGGTCGATTATAACGCTTATGTATTTGAGTTCTTCGAAAAATGTTAGCTGGGTCCTCAGATCAAGATTACTTCTTGATCTGAGGCTGGGTCCCATTCAGCGTTCGGGCTTTAGGTCCATAATTTCGCCTCCTGGTGAATGGGACCAGCACTGTTTTGCTAGGATTGAAGTCGAGTTCCTCCTTTGCGCACCAGCTTATGATGTTTCAAGGGGTACTTGCATGCGGTCGGAGATTACTCTGTCTGCCCCTAATGGCAACGACCTGGTCACCAGCGTTACCTTGAGGGGTGAACTAGCAGGTTGTCGACAACCAGTGACCACAGTAAATGTGATAGAATTCCCCTTAGGGGCGACATTTTTTCGCTGTCATCCTGACTGTCTCTCCCCTCAGGGTCGCTACAATGATTCTGCTTTTCAGTATTACTTGTATTCTTCTCATCAATGAGGCATTGCTATTTATTTTCTCCAGTGATCTGGTTTTGGAGGCATGTGAGGTAATAATAATAGATATTTATTCAAATCACAAATTAAAAAAGACAAGTACATAATCAATCATGAATAAATATCGAGTGCAACGATAAGTGTATAGTACACTTGTTTCGAAGTTAAAATTAAAAAAATATCAATTTAGAAATCATATTGGAATTATAAAGTCATCACCTAATAATAATATCAGTAACAATATAAACTAACAAGTTGAAATTCACAGTAATCAGATATATAAAAATCAGTCAATTTAAATCAAAGAATATATATAAAACTAGACTAGACAAGACATTTAAAGATATTACCAAAAATTTCGGAATATGTTATATTTAAAAGTAGAATCACGTGATCAGATCGGCATATTTGTCCCTAGCTTGGCTGTGAATGAAGATCTTCAACTCTTTCTTATATAATATCAAATTATCGTTTTTTTGTATGTGGTATAGAGTTATACATTTTTGGAGCCATATATTGATATGATCGCTGGCCAATAGATTTTTGCATTTGTGATGGTGTTTTTTCCGAGTTCGGTAATTATGATCAGGTAAGTTTGAATTAATATGTTTTCCGCGATGGTAAATTTTATATTGATATTATTGTAAGAAAAGCTGACGAATATCGAATACATGTACTTTACGAAATAGTGCTTCAGATGGATATTTATAGTCTTTGGACTTAATCAGTTTAAGGAACCTTTTTTGCAATATTTCTAGAGGTTCAAGGCTATCGAAAGATGGTGAGTTGAATCGATTACAGCTAAAAGGCAGGTAGTAGATTTTTTCAGGTTGACAGTGAGTAATTTATTTTCCAACCATTTTTTTTTATTGAAGAAAGGTCAGTCTCCACTGTGTTTTTCAATTCTTGCCAAGTGCTTGCCTTATAAAATATTGCGGGTCATCAACAAATCCTGGTATTTCTCCTTTGCTCCTGAACATGCCATTGATGTAAATATTGAAGAGGATTGGGCCCAAAACTGTTTCTTTGGGAACTCCATACTCAATTCGCATTCGATCACTTTGCACATCGTCCACTCTGACAGACTGGAATCTATTAGCGAGACAACTTTCGAATAGTTTTAAACAATTGTTCCTAATGCCAATATCTTCCAATGTTTGTAAGAGTAGACGATGGCTCACAGTGTCGAATGTTTTAGACACAGAGGTGTTATGAATGTCTATGAAGGCACAAAGAGCCATTTCTTTTGCCACTTATGTCTTTTCGATGCATTCAATCAGACATTGTAGATCATTACTCGTGGATTTAACTGCTTGGTAAGCAAACTGTTTCATGTCGAGAAGTTAGCTTCTGATGTAACAGTATAATATTTTTTCCATTGCTTTTAGGAGAAAGGAGGTGAGACTGATGGGCGGTAGAACTTTGGTTCGTCGTCAATTGGGCGTATTCCAGTCTTTGGTATGAACGCCACGCCACCACTGCCACTTTCCAGATCTGCGGTATATATCCGATATGGTCTATTCAGGGAAGGCTCTATTATAAATACAGTTGGTCGCTTTGATTGCCTAAATATTGTATTTCGATGGGCAGTTCATTTACCATACACTGCCTGTCATTCAAAGTTGTTTTCACGAAAATTTTGGCAGAATTAAAATCATTAGACCCATTTTCTTTAGGAACGATACGTACTTTATAAGTTAGTTGCAGATAGAAAATACAGAGTTGGCTTAGCAGTAGTGGCATGATTTACTATAACTGGTTGAGAACAAAATTAGAAAAGTTGAATCCTACAATTCTAAATGAATAAGTCGATTATAGTTGAATGTATTTCAATTACAATAGCAAAAGTAGAGAAGAATGGATAGCTGGAACTCAAGCTAGAAATTGCTTCTAACTATTTGAGTATCTATCGTGTATTCTGTAAATCATCAAGAAGACCACCATGTTCCAAAAATAGCCATACTCACAACAGAGTGTCAGGTGATACGAGATACACTTGCATCTAAGATCTACAAAAGTCGACGCGAGTGTGTTTTCCTCAAGAAATCATCATGTTTTCCCTTCGAAGAAACACCTTGCTCAGTTTCTCATCATCTTATAGAGTTTAAAATACACACAAATTAGTCGGCATATAACAAATTCTTGAAATATAGCCAAATTCACTTATTTTATAGTATAAATCACCTAGCTCTCACCTGTTAATTTTGTGGTTATGTTGCCTTGCTCATTCGTGAAATTTGAGGGCAATTAATGATAATAATAATAAACTGAGGACGATGCAAGGAATACGGAGAGGACGTTCAGATCGTGGACGGAAGTATCCTATCTGGATGCCGGAGAGACGTATATCTACCTAGGGGTGGAACAATGCTACACCCAAGAGGTAACTACTGTTGGAAATTCTTTCCGCGGCAAATATCAGCCTAAGTTCCGACAGATCTGGTCATCAGAACTGTCGAGGAAGAACAAAGTTGCTGCAACAAATATGCTTGCCGTTCCGATTCTATTTACTCCTTTGAAGTAATGAAATGGACTCAAGAAGAGCTGCGACAACTCGACGTAAAAACTCGCATCTTCATAGGAGCTTGCATCCTACATCGTCAGTTCCACGGTTATATTTCCCCAGACAACGGGAAGGCCATGGACTTTTCAGTTTGGAGTGTCTACATAACAGAAATGTACTGAATGGAGCCTGTAAACTGATCAAGAGTTCAGATCCCCTCCTCTGCTTAGTATGCGATCATGAAAAATCAGGAATTGAAGCATTCTTCTTTATTTTTAGGTAGTCGATGAACTTGGTCTCGTATTCGACACTGAATGGAACGAACCCAAACTCTGTCAACAATTTGGAATACGTTCAGCAAAAAGCCCATGTCAAAGCTGCGAAGAGTGAGAGGCTTCTACAACTACATAAGGATAAGCCAGAAACCTGACCTGTGCTTTTCTCAGGTCGAGTGGGTTGAAGTCAGAAATCGAAGGATTCATAATGACGTGCCAATATGGTGTATTCAACACCCTCGTCTACCGTAGTCGCGTGATGGGTATAGAGGTTCCTGACACTAGATGCAGAGCGTGTAGTGGGGCAGCTGAGAACATAATGCATTTGCTGTCAGCCTGTCCAGCTTATGCGGTCTTAGCCGTATCCACAGATATAACGCATCACTACGAGTATTGTACTACCATCTACGACACTCGTACGGTATTGATGAGACACCGGTGTTGCCCGGGGGATATTGAGTCTGTTGTGGAGAATGAGAATTGCAGAATCTATTTTACTAATTCCTAACTCTCAGGCAATTACAAGCCAATGTAAGTAGGACGATCATCGCCATAGAGTTTTTGACTCCTGACCAAACAAAAATTAATTTCGAAACCTACTGTTTGAACTCCGTTAAAATGGTGGTTCTCAAACTAAAAAATCATACCGGCTTGCCGTAATATGGCAGAAATCTTAGCCAGACGAATGCAGAAGGCCTTACTGGTGAGTTCCTGACAAACAAAAAATACCTCATTCACATATCAAGAAATGTGGTATGGTGAATGGGCGTAGTGTCAGCAGGAGGAGGAAATCTCAACTCAACCCAATTCAAGTAATTGAAAATCTGAATTATCTCAGTTGGTTGGTTTCCAGTTTTTGCATAATGAGTATTTATGTTACGGTATTTCTTAGTTCTCAATTTGTTGTTTTTGTTTTATCTCTTTCACACTAATGAACATTCACATCATTTATCACCACAATTTTTCAAATCATGCAATATTTCCGTTCATAGAAAACCAGCTCGTCGGCCATGATTGATGTGACGTTCCAGTGGCATCGCGTTGGCGGAAAGGATAAATGGATAACGTCCAGTTCCTCTACTCAGTTTTAATTTCGGAATTTATTTGACAAATCCTGTTCGGTTTCATTCGACGTCAGATTTACGATATATCATTTCACTGTCATATGTAATTCCTACGAAAAATTGGCATACCCATTCCGATTCAGCGGCAAACAGTTATGAAAAATGCCCATTCAAGTCACGTACAATATTTACCAATGAAATGTTGTTTGACGCTGAGACTGTCATTTTTGATGCTTCCGATATGTACAGACTTGAGGGTGAATCAATATTCCGCAACACATTTATAGAGAGAAAAAGTTGAATCAGTTGAAGATTTGTCTAATTCACATCGATATTAACTGAGTAGATTGAACTGAGCGGATCATGGTATCAATTATTCTGAATTTATATACGAGGCAACTTTTGACAACTCAGTATAGTCGCGAACACTTTACATCATGATCATCACAAAAGTCAATAATTATTAACAATTGTACAAGGTTTCCTTCCGCTCCCCTTCCTATAAAATTGGATATTTACAGTAGAATACAGGAGTGAAAGATTTGGTTTGTTGACGATTATATTCTACTTATGAGTCCCTTCATCTTTCCTGATAGGTTACGGCACTATTGAATATTGCACACCCAGTATTTTACGTAGAATTAAAACAATGGACCTTCACATTTACCAAAAATTTCATTGTAAAACTCGTTTCAATCAACTGTTAATAGTCTAAAATGTCCATTTATCAACGGGTGCCGCTCTATTTTTTTTTATTCGAGAAGAATATCATATTTCAAATTGTGCATCTGACGTCACGTTCATCGAAAACATCCCCCTCCATGAAATAGGGAATATCGTTCTCCCATAAAATATAGCTACTGGCTGATTATCAGCCATCGAGAAATAATCGACACCTTGTCACCGAATCAACACATCAAAAAATTTTACGTTAAAGCAATTTTTTATATTATTTGTAACTCTCATATTTTCTGTCTTTTGATGAAAAACTCTTGTTGGCAACACCGCAAATTGTAATAACAGTTCGTAAAGAACAAAAGTTGTTTTTACCACAGAACAGATACAAGTTTATTTAGTTCAGACAACTGGGTAAAAAGCACTCTTTAGACATTTTCATGTTTATAAGGAATACAGAAATTATTTAACACAAACAATACTTTGAATTTGAAAACCGCATTAACCTCAGAAAATAAAATATTCAAGACCATACAGATATGATCTACTAGCATCTTGTATCACATAAGTTAGACAAATGAGTTGAACAGAGAAAAACAATTGTTATTGATCTGCTCCGTGAAACAGACGAACAAACCCATCTGTTTTCAAATGACAACTATCATAGAACACAATCCAGATGTAATGATAATTTGAGATTCCATGGTGAACAACTTATACAACGTTGCCAAGTTTGATTTTGATGAACGTGACGTCACGAAACCCCTTTTTTCAAATTATTGAAACACTGGCGGTCAGAAAATATAAATAAAAAATCTCAAGTGATATAAGCGTATATTATATACTTTCTAATTACAGTGTTTTGTCATAATCCGTGAAAAGATCCATTCACAACACTTTCTATAATGCTATTATATCTTCACAATCCAGTCATCATCGATGAAAACTTCAAATAAAAAAAGTGATTTCACTTACGCAGTTTTGTATCCTGAACACAAATCCGAAGAAAATTGTGGAGTTCTCAACTACTTTTTGAGTTATTTCCTTCTGAATCTTGAAAATTGACTATTTTCTAACACGCATCCTTCGATCAAAAGTCACACAGAATGCCTTCTTCTTTTTGCCGACACTTTTTTCAGTCGCTCATCTACCTTATTCCACAAATACTAGCTCCAAAAATTAATATATAAAATTAACCACATACAAAACCTCATTTTTTTATTTCTTTTATTCTCTCACTTGGTTGGTCTCAGTTGGTCACTTGGAAAATGTTCTTGTTCAATTTTTGCGATTGATAACAATTTCAAAAAGCAATTTGAGAAATAGACAAGAGTAAGCTTGTGTGCCTGGTTACCATCCAAAAACAATGCTCACTATCTTATGCCTTGAGGAAGAAAAAATATGGCGAAAATTACCTAACCTAAGCTGAACTTCGTATCCAAAGTTTAATGCAATCCTTTTTCAAGACTGAAATTTTCAAAAAAAGGAGATTATATTATTTGTAGCTACAAGATAAATTATGTGTGAAAAATCACTATTTTTGGTGCTAGTTGTAGTGGAATTAGGTAGGTTAGTGCCTGCAAAATTTTGTCGACACAAAAGGAGGCATTTTGTATGAATTCTAATCGAAAAATTCGTATTTGTGAATAATCGATTTTCAAGATTCAAAAAGGCATAATTCGAAATGTTATTGAGCCCCCCTCGCATTTCCTTCGGATTGGAGAGAGGGGTTCAGGAGATAAAACTACGTGAGTTGAATCACTTTTTTTTAATTTTGAGGCAGAGCCCGTTAAACAGTAAACTTAAGTTTACCTAGAAGAGAAAGAATGCCTAATTTGTGAAACGCTAATTATTTGTTGCATTTTTTCATAAAAATTAAGAAGTTTTCTTTGGGCTTCTTGTGAGAAGTTGCTTCAGGAGGAGAAATTATTATATATTCGACTTCCATAGTGATTTCTGGATCAAATAAAGCGATGACATAATTGAATTTGGTTGATTCCTGTTAATTAATCATGCCTTCCACTAGGGCTGACAGAAAATTAAGGGAAAATGGGTGAGAGCCGGATTTGTGCGAAATTTTCACAGAATCCTTTAAACATGGCAAAAATGCAATATCCATCAAATTTTTCCGCGGAAAGATCTTTTAACAATTTTTTTGATCTATGCCGATATAAGAATTCAAAACCCAAACATAATTAGTTGGAAGAAATATTCAATGTATATTATTGGTTGAACCTTACTGTGTTTGAGCAGAACATACTTCTGTCCAGACAGTTATTGCAGATAATCAGTCGAGTTATCCTGATGAATTGCAAACAAAATGAAAATTGGTAATTATTCAATGGATATGAGCAGTCATTAATAATCACAAGTAGAGTAAGATCCCAGAGCGTTCTGACATTTCCATTTCAACATGAATGAAACCTTCACGACTTAGTAGCGTCTAGTATACTTTAAATACCCGCGTATTTGTGGAGCTTGCCCTGTGAAACCTGGGCAGATACCAGGCGAGAAAGCTAACTAAAAATATGAGTTATCTAACTTGAATTTGTATGGCTGATTTCTATATATATTTTGTAGAATTAAATTCTAAATTAGTATCATAAAGTGTCAGACACTTTTCATGGACCAGAGCTTTTGTCAGACGCTTTATAGCTCAACAAAAAATTAATGAACTTTATTTATTTTTTTTATATCTGACTTTTAAATATGTTATTGAAGTAACTATTACAAAGTTACATTTCATCAGTCAGACACATTCGAGTGACCAAACATCCCCTAAACACAAAATCCCCTAAACAAAAAATTATATAAACTTTGGTCCCCTTATCAACAAGCTTTTATACAGTTTGTAGATCCAGAATCGTTTACTAATGGGCATATACAAGAAGATATTTTCCAAAAAATTCAGAAATTCATCTGCAATATTTACAGTGTTTCTGGTGTACTCGATGTTGATGCTGCCCGACTTCAGCTGTTTGTAAATAATTACAGCGTAAATAGTATTAACGATGAATTCAATCGAAATTTTTTAAAAAATTTTGATGCTAGCAATTTACCACCTGAACTGAATTATTTCAACAATTTCTCCGAGCGAATTACATTTCTAGCATATGTAATAACGCAAATGAAAAACTACCAACCATTTTAACTCCTGAACACAATGGGTGGAGGTTAGAAGAAAACCAATATCACTTTCATTGGTTTGATGGTGACCAATTACCCGGAGACATTAGTGAATTCTTTAAAAATTCAGTTACTATATTTTGAATTAAAGTTTGAAAGGACATGTCACTGGATACATGTATTCCTGGGGCTCGATAGATTTTTTTGATTTTTGGATATATCATTCTACAGGTCAAAACAGGCAACTTTCTTCATTAGACTTTTTTTCTGTCTCTACAGCGTGAACTACAAAAATGGGTTGATTGTCTAACACTAATTATGGAAAATATTTTTTGCGAATGGATTTGAAAACGCGATTTTTCTGTAACCCGTTTATTGACTTCTCGCCCAATTGTGGGCATTTCTTTGAATTTCTCGGAACCAAAAGTTCTCACGAAGTTGCTCGTGTTAGCAATTTTGTTTTTTACATGTTTGTACCCATATATACAAGTTAAAAAAATTAAACTCACTTCACCAGCTCTTGCAACATACCCCTAAGTGTATTGATGATCAACGTATTGGCCTATAAAGATATCCGTCGATCAATTGCTCCTCGAAAGGAGGCAGGTAATATCTAGATTACATAGAGATAGATTTGGATTCAATCCAGCCGACATACAGAGGGACACAAGAATTTGCTTCATATCAACAGAAATAAATAAGTATTCTCCCATAATTTCGTTTAAATATAGGTATTTCAGAATTCGTCTTTTTGGAGTCACCCTGTAGCGTCACACAAAAAGAGTAGACGAAACTTGATTTTCATTCACTGTGAAAAATCAAACTCAGATATCAACAATAAATCCACTATCCCATCATATCCCATTAATCGACCACCTTATTTTTTGCTCACTGTGTAGAAACGTTGTGAAATGTATTTAGAACAGTTCGTTGGGTTCATCTACCCAATATGCCCCAAGAAATTCAACGAAAAGCCCACAATTGGGCAAGAAGTCAATAAACGAGTTTCAGAAAAATCGCGTGTTCTGCCTCGTCCTGTAGTAATGTACACCATAATTGATATAATCGAAGGAAATTGATATTTTTCACATTATATTATACTCAAAAATCAAGAAAAATCCCTTCGCAGAAAATATTTTCCATCATTAGCGTTAGATAATCAACCCATTTTTGTAGCTTACGCTGTAGAGCCAGAAAAAAATCTAATGAAGAAAGTTGCTTGTTTTGACCTGTAGAATGATAATATATCCAATAATCAAAAAATCTATCGAGCCCCAGGAATACATGTATTCAGTGCCATGTCCTTCATTGTATTTATAATCTTATGTTTTTGAATTCTCTAAACTGTTTTTTGCAGAAGACGCTGCCAGCAACAACAACATCACTGTTGAAGACGAGGATGACTTGAATGAAAATTCTAATGACTGTGTCGATGATATCGATGATTAAAAGTTTAACAAATATTTGCTCTAATTAATCATAGTTATATGTTTTTGGTAAAATAATTTTTTCTTAAGATTTTTCTAATTGGGTTCTTATTTACAATAATATTAAGATAATTCCTTATAAAATAAAATGGCTCCTCATATATTCAATATCCCAAATAAATGAATAAATTCACTTTAATATTTATCAATTCACAACTTAATATTGAAGCTCATCTTATGAGGATGCGAAAATCCTGGATTGAAATGAGTAAGTATTTTCAGTATATTTAAATTTTTTACTCTGAGATGCATGCGCATGCTCGCACTCCCGGCTGAATAATTTTTGTGTTTAGCGGATGTTTGGTCACTCGAATTTGTCTGACTGATGGAATATAACTTTGTAATAGTTACTTCTATAACATATTTAAAAGTCAGACATAAAAAAATAAGTAAAGTTCATTAATTTTTTGTCTGACGAAAGTTCTGGTCCATGAAAAGTGTATGATACTAGTTTAGAATGATATTCTGCATAATATAAATATAAAAATCAGCCATACAAATTTAAGTTAGGTAACTCATATTTTTAGTTACCTTTCTCACCTGGTACCTGCCCAGGTGTCACAGGCAAGCTTCACAAGTACGAAGGTATTTAAAGTATACTAGACGCTTCTAAGTCGTGAAGGTTTTATCCATGTGAAAATAAGTTATGTCAGAACGCTCTGGGATCTTGGACTAAAATGACAGCTTTGTCGTTATATGGCGAAGCTAATTTTATGCCGGTGCCAATAAATTGACGTATCACATGAAATAATTTCAGTGAAATGAGCTAGGAAAAAGGCTTAGATCTAACAATTATATCATTCCATCTACACATTTATTGCACACTTGAAATGTTGTCACTTTCCTACAATGTTTTCAATGTAATGCGGACTGGCAGAATTTGAAGAATTTAATAGATCACGAATATCATTTGTTGCCTGTTCACAAACATATGCAAGAATATATATTCGCGCATGCACAAATGAGCGTTAACATGTGTGTTAACAGTGATAATCAGCGTTCGGTAGTTCAATTTTCATTAACAACTCTATTCATAAGGTAAGGTTAGATGACGAAAAATCTGACCGCATTCGATATTAACAAATTTACTAGTCAACGTTACCAGTTAACATAAGATCCTTCGCCATATTTTCCGGGAGGTACTGTCACTTTTTTATCAGTGATTTATTTTCGACTCAAATGTGATCGAGTAGAGTTTCACCATTACTGTACTCGAAATCGAAAGTCAGCGCGACCGTGATAGGTGTGGGCGTGGGAGGCGGTGAAACTCGTCGGAAAAATCTTGAAAAAAAGTGACTGATCTTCACGTGGAACTTTGTTCAAATGTAAATTATTTATAATTATAAGTGAAAATGGGCGTCAGTCACGTTCCCGATGGGGGAAACATCGTCAGTCAGGCGTTTGAAGTGGAATAATTGAAGTTGACTGATCTTTACCTGAAATTCTGTAAAATGATTAATACAATCAAATTGGACGTAGAAATGGACGTCAGTCACGTTTATAGTGGTGGATTCTGCGTCAATCAGGCTTCAAAATTCGAGGGCAGTGACTAAGCCTCCTTTGGCGCGCTACATCTCATGCAGTTCGACTATATCCCTATATCCAACTTGTGATTTATTGAATGAGTTATTGAATAAATTCTTTATAGCTTATACAAAAATCTTATTTGGCATGAAGATTAATATCTATCACTAGCACGAAACACAAATGACAACATATTTACATAATAATTGTTGATATTTATTTCTTTAATTAATTTATATTCATTGCGTTGCGTTAGGTATAGCACTGATTGTCTCGCTGCCGTTTCTGGCAGTCCTGGCATCGATGTCGTCACACTAGAAGGGGTGGGATGAGGGGAAAGGAGGGGGCGGCAACTGTAACCTTCGCCTAGGGCGGCAAAAGTGCTAGCGCCGGCCCTGGGGCTAGGTAGTCGAGATGAATAGAAATATAGTCCGTACTGAAACATTCTACTCGTACTATTTGTACAAAAACATCGATTTCGGATTTGATTACTGAGCAATTAATATGTTTTGGACAAAATACATACTCATGTATTTTGTGATATTTTTATAAAATGTATAATCACTAGAGAATTTATGCATTCAATGAAAATGATATTTTCATTCATGAGATTAGTTGTAATCACTATCCACAAGTTGGGTATAGTGATTTATATCACTTGACAATTAATAACTATACAAATAATTGATATGCACATTCGATAAATAATCGTCAGCTGGCACGATGGCGGTGGAATATTCGTCAGTCGAACTGTATAAGATGCAGCGTGTCAAAATAAGCTGCTCACTGCCCTCGACTTTAGAAGCCTGACTGACGCAGAATCCACTACTATAAACGTGACTGACGTTCATTTTTATGTTCAGTTTGAATAAAATTATTATTCTACAAAATTTTTAATGAAAATCGGTCATTTCAATTTTTTCGACCACTTCAAACACGTGACTGACGATGTTTCCCCCATCGAGAACATGACTGACGCCTCTATTCACTTATAATTATAAATAATTCACATTTCAACAAAGTTTCACGTGAAGGTCATTCACTTTTTTTCGAGATTTTTCCGACGAGTTCCACCGCCTGCCACGCCCATACCCATCACGGTCGCGCTGACTGACTTATGATTTCGGTTACAGTGATGGTGAAATTCTCTACTTAATCAGATTCGAGTCGGGGATAAATCAATGATACAAAAGTGACAGTACCTTCCAGACTATTCCATCAATGCCGGAAATCAGTTCAAACATTGCAAATGTGCAGAACGTACAGTTTAGCTATTATGGTACTTTGTTTATCGAAATATCAAAAATATACCTACCTCTTTATTTTTCAACACTTCTGATAAAAAAACACTGATGGGCAAAACTGACTTCATAACCTCTCTCTTATGTAGTGAACTATAACCATTTGGTATGTAGTGCGAGTCTGCAGAACATACGGTACAATTTTTATTGTAATTTATTTGTAGAAATTTTGACAGATACGTCGATTTTACAACTTTTGTTTCTGCTAACAATAATTTTGTCACTCTCTAATAGAATGAGTCATAATCAACAATATGACATATTATGTAAATCTGCAGAATGTATGACACTGGTATTATAGTAGAAATATTTGATATACTTAACTTACCCAACGAATCATAATCACGAGACGAATGGATCTTTTTGGGAAGAATTTGAAAGTTTCAGAGCGTTCAGATGCTGCATTTCATATATGGGAACACTATTCCAGAACAGCTCCTGGTGTTCTTGGATATACCCTGTACTGTACGTATGATAAGCTGGCACAATCGTTTCAGAGAAACCAAAAAAAATAGTGCAGTATTTTATAACTAATTAATAACTATTTTCTAACGCAATTCCCAATTCTATAACTCAATTGGTTTTCCGATAATTTTTTTCTAATAATTGAAACGGTGGAATTTGAAGCTTTTTAATAACTCTTGGATAATATATACAAGGTATTTCGAAATTTCGCTTCCTAAGGCACAAAATTCACCAAATATTCAAATAAAATTGCATAAATACCACAATTTGACTCCTTCATTTTCTAACGTTTGCAAAATTGAACACCGGGGAAATACTGAGTGAAATTTCATTCATATGGTCGATTATGGGAAGAAAATTCCAGTGATCTGAGCAGGAAGGAGGATCAGCTGAAGAATATTTTTTTACAACTGTCAAAAAAACTTCACACTTCTGCATCTCTATTGATGCGTAAATGTAAACTTTTTTTCACCGTGAAAAAAAGATATAGTTATATGTAATAATTTTTCCCGGCGACAAGCACCGCTGATTAGGAGAAACTACAAAATTACAAAATTATTATTATTCATGTACCTTCTGAAGTAAATTTGTTTCTTTATCAGCATCTTGAATTAATTTATTGATATCATCTTTTGATATAACTTCAGATTTCTTTCCTCGGTATTCGACGGTTTTGTTCCTAATGAGCGGGACCAATTTTGAAAACTTCATCAAATCACTATTTTCCGTAACATCCAATATACTTTTCAACATTCAGTAGACACTCCATAACGTAGGAGGTTCCATAATTTTTTATTCTTTCCTCAAAATAGCATAAAGGCACATATTCAGACAGAAACCTTTTTTACATGTCGTGTCACACCATTTACGAAATTGGTCATATGTTTTCTCATATACCAACTTTAATTTGGCCGGTAACATATTAGATACTATTGCATTTGCTTTCTCAGATATATTGGATGGGTATCACTACCAGTATCATAATCAGCATCCATCTTCTTGAGAATAACTTGAAATTGAAGCAACTACGAGCAAACACAGTCAAACAGGCGATGTGACAAGAAACCGTTTCTATAGTAACGATACAGAAAGACCACTGGATGCTGTTAAAGTGCATTGGAAGTATTGATAACAATAACATGATAAAAATCGGGACAACAAAACACGTTAAGATGTATTGGGAGTATTTATTTTTAATTTATTTCAAACGATGTCAATTTACATTCACAGTTGTACAAAAAATGTTTTTTGTATTTCGTGTATAAAATTCGTGTTTTCATGGTACATTCGAGAGAATTCTTGGCCGAGACCGCAGATCGAGGCCAAAAATTATGTGCCATTAAAAAACACTCATTTTACGCACTTGATACAAAAATAACTATTCAATGGTGTTCTTAACTTGATGAGACTGAGAGCATAGAAATTTCCCCATTCTTTTGCCTTCTGATTTTATAAATCTAGCACTATCATCCGAAATAGTCATACAGGGATGTATTACATTATATTCGACCAATCTGAGCTGACTGGGATGATCATTGATTTTTAATGCTAGAAGATTGATTAAAGTTGATATATCGCAATGTTTCGATTCACTCAATATCCAACTCTAGCACGATGACTGATTGATACAAGAAGGGGAGGTTTTTGTTAGCTTTCCAACCGATCTGATATGATTAGAGAAAAAAATCTGAGAAAATATTTTGATCAGTGTTCACATTTTGATGCGACAAAAAGCATAATGAAATCGGAATGCTTAAAGTACTTCGAAAATTGTTTCAAACTCATACAAAGTGTATTCATTGATCGTAACGGAGAATATTTCGAAAAACCATTTAGCAATTTCTGATATAAGTATTTGTTTTTATTTGTCTTTCTCAAAATTAAAGTAGCAACCCTCGTAATCCTTTATATGTCCATAATTCAGCCTGAAATGAATGTCACTTCATTTCGAATTAATACGAATAAATGCGAAGCTCTGACATCTGTGGATACACAAAGCGACGTTTCATTTTTATGTTCGGATTCACATAAAGAGAACAAAGTAACCTCGCAGAAGTCCGGACGAACAGAATGTGACAAATCAAATTTAATTATTCAACAGTAGGTGTGTGTACTTTATTCGTGAAATGCATTCTGAGAGCGAAATAATTCCTTTATGAATATCTCATTGGAACAGCACTAGAGTGCTGAACTAACTGGCTTGGCTGAATGTGAGAGTAGTTTGTTCTGTTTGATTACGAACGAAGCCACAGCAAATATTCCTCAAATTCACTTGATATTATCGAATCCAGTAGATTTTTCAGTGAATATCTTGAACCGGACTAACAGTATAGAAGTGTCTCAATTGAAATAAAACGGTGATAAATCCAATACAGTGGATGTGTCAACTTTCGAATAAATCTTGAACTTTGGTCTGCTGCTACCTACTATTGTATGACTTTCAAAGTGATGAACTGAAAGCTAAACAAGTATTCATGGTACCCCAGAAAAAACTGTTCCATATTTTTTTAAATTTATTACAAATTTGCCTCCACTAGTACGAGAATTTTTTTCGCATATGCTGATGCATGACGATAGACATTGCTCATAAGCCATCTACACCGCGACCTTTGCAGATCTATTGTGTGTGCCCTCGAAATCGTTTAGAGTTCTTTGTCTAGCCCTTTCTTCATCACGAGACTCCATAGGCTAGTTTTTAGAACTCCCATATATTTGGGAGCTTCTGGTTTTTCGTCTCCCATCATTAGAAACCTCAGCCTTGACAAGCCCTCGCAGTGGCATAGGGTGTGTTGATATTTCCTCTTCTTCCTGGCAGAACATGAATAGCATTTCTTCTGCCAGACCGATTATGCTCATATGTTTATTGAGCCTACTATGCCCTGTGAGGAAGGAGTCCAACTATTATTCTAGTAGTGCTCCTTCTCTGGCTTAGTGTCTGTGAATGTTGGCAGCGGTTTTTTTATAAACTCTTTGGCCTGTCTCATTCCTGGTAAATCATTCCACCATTCTTGAGATTTCTGCTGAATCCATGATTTGGTGCTGGTTTTTAGTAAAGCTTTTGCTATACCGCAAAACGATTCTGACCCTTTCAGGGCCTGACTTGCTCCTTCTCGAGCTAGTGAATCAGCCTATTCATTGCCTCTGTAACCTGTGTGTGCTGCTACCCAAGCTAGTTTCAGTCTTCTCTGACTGCCAAGCTCTTTTAGGGCTACTATGCAGTCCTAAACTAGTTTTGAGGGGATTTGCATAGAGTTGACTGCTTTTATTGCCGCTTGGCTGTCTGAGTAAATGACAATGATTTTTCCTGAGAAATCTTGCCTTATTAACTCCTGCGCGCAATGATGTATTGCAACGATTTCCCCTTGGAATATCGTCGCATATTTGCCTAAGCTCAGTGAGATTCGTATCTTTGGCTTGGCTCCGTATATGCCGGCTCCTGAACCTTCATCGATTTTCGAGCCATTAGTGTAGACGGCGATTTCTGCATTGATGGGAGATCTCTCTTTCCACGCATCCCTGTCTGTTATGCTCATCTTAAATGGTTTGTCAAAGCTATATCTCGGGAGTATACCATCTGATGGTATTCTCATGATAGGGTCGTTTTCCAACTCTTCATATAGCTTGTTGTAGTCTCTCCCGTGCATCTTGCTAATGGGCGCTTGACCTCTGAATCTGCTCGTGACAGACCTGGCTTCGTCTTGAATGTGTATGTGTAGTAGTGGCAGGTTGAGCAAGACTTCTAGTGCGGCTGTTGGAGTAGTTCTCATGGCTCCGGTAGCACTCAGACATGCTTGTCTTTGCAGTCCTTCCAGCCGTCGTACTACCCCTGCCTGCTTTGTCTTTGGCCACCATACCACCGACCCATATGTTATCATAGGTCTGATGACTCTGGCATACAGCCATGTGGTAATTTTTGGTTGTAACCCCCAATTTTTTCCGCACATTCTCCTGCACAGATCACTTTTCGTAGATGTTGATTCTATGTTGGCTTATGGTCGAAGATGACTCCTAAAAATTTGTATCTTGGGCAAAAGGAATTTCTATCCCGAATAGCTCAGGTGACCTTGGTCCTTCGAGTGTTTTCTTTCGTGTGAATGTGACTATAGTGGTTTTATGAGTTCTTCCTCCTTACACCACCTGTCGGTTATATCTATGGCTGTTTGTGTATGCTCTGAGACTGTCCTTGCAATAATTGCAAGATCATCAGTATATCCTAAGCAATAGAAGCCTCTGTATGTTAGCCTTTCTATCAGTTCGTTCATTAGGATGACCCATAGTAGGGGCGATAGTACCCCTTCCTGCGGACATCCCCTATTTGCTCTAGCTGTCAGTGTTATTCCGCCAATTGTTGATATTATGTCCCTGTTTTTCAAGTTGGCGTTTATCCACTGGCCTAATAGGGGATGTACCCCTCTTTTTAGTAGGGCGCTTGCTATAGACTCAGTTGATTGCATTGTTAAAAGCACCTTCGATGTCTATAAATGAGCCTGTTTTTCAAGTTGGCGTTTATCCACTGGCATAACAGGGGAGGTACCCATCTTTTTACTAGGGCGCTTGCTATAGACTTGCTTCCAGTATAAATTTTGTTATAGCTATCTCTTTGTCTTCTAAGGACTTTTTGAGTAGCCTGTTCAGATCGTCCAGTGCTACGTCTGTTGATTTGCCTGGCTGATAGGCATATTGGCGATTGCTAAGAGGGCTTGTTTGTTATACCTCATCTCTTATGTATCTATCTATTAGTTTCTTCAACGTTTTGCGTGGAAAGGACATTAGACTGATTGGACGATATGTCTTGGATGTCTTGTCACCGATTCTCCCTACTTTTTGGATTTATGACTCTCACCTTTGCCCAAATCGTAGGTATATGTCGAAGTAATAATGAAATATGGTGGATTACATAGCCTGTTAAGATCGTCCAGTGCTACGTCTGTTGATTTCCCTGGCTGATAGGCATATTGGCGATTGCTAAGAGGGCTTGTTTGTTATACCTCATCTCTTATGTATCTATCTATTAGTTTCATCAACGTTTTGCGTGGAAAGGACATTAGACTGATTGGACGATATGCCTTGGATGTCTTGTCACCGATTCTCCCTACTTTTTGGATTTATGACTCTCACCTTTGGCCAAATCGTAGGTATATGTCGAAGTAATAATGAAATATGGTGGATTACGTAATCCAATCTTCCGCAAAAAACCTATACAATAGGTATGGTAGTCGGCAAGTATTTAACAGAAAACAACTACTGCCCCCTACGACCATTGAATTATATCTGTTTAATACTTGGCAAAGTTTTCTACAAGAACCACTTTGCAATGCATTTCAAATATCAAAGCTGAAATTATTTTTGGATTTAATTGGGGAACACCTCCGTACCGGTTTCATGGTCATTGCCAATCATCAGCGAAGGCTAGTTCGACCCAATTGAATCGAAAAATCCTTTCATCCTAATAGGAAATCCCTGAGACAAACACTGAAGTATGAATTCAACGCCATCTCTGGGTTCCAGTTTAAAATGCACTCCGACTACGTGTCGACTTCAATATGACGCCAGAAACATCATGAAAGAGGGGCGACACTACTTGACGGAAGATCATAAAACTAATAATGAAATATGGTGGATTACGTAATCCAATCTTCCGCAAAAAAACCTATACAATAGCTATGGTCGTCGGCAAGTATTCAACAGAAAAGAACTACTGCCCCCTACGACCATTGAATTATATCTGTTTAATAATTGGCAAAGTTTTCTACAAGAACCACTTTGCAATGCATTTCAAATATCAAAGCTGAATTTATTTTTCGATTTAATTGGGGGAACACCTCCGTACCGGTTTCATGGTCATTGCCAATCATCAGCGAAGACTAGTTCGATCCAATTGAATCGAAAAATCCTTTCATCCTAATTGAAAATCCCTGTGACAAACACTGAAGTATGAATTCAGCGCCATCTCTGGGTTCCAGATTAAAATGCACTCCGACTACGTGTCGACTTCAATATGAAGCCAGAAACATCATGAAAGAGGGGCGACACTACTTGACGGAAGATCATAAAACTAATAATGAAATATGGTGGATTACGTAATCCAATCTTCCGCAAAACAACCTATACAATAGGTATGGTCGTCAGCAAGTATTCAACAGAAAACAACTACTGCCCCCTACGATCTTTGTATTATATATGTTTAATACTTGGCAAAGTTTTCTACAAGAACCACTTTGCAATGCATTTCAAATATCAAAGCTGAAATTATTTTTCGATTTAATTGGGGGAACACCTCCGTACCGGTTTCATGGTCATTGCCAATCATCATCGAAGGCTAGTTCGACCCAATTGAATCGAAAAATCCTTCCACCGTAATTGGTAATCCCTGAGACAACCACTGAAGTATGAATTCAGCGCCATCTCTGGGTTCCAGTTTAAAATGCACTCCGACTACATGGCCCTGCAAGATGGCCAGATCTAATCCATCTTTGTCAAACCCCCTGCATACTACGGCACTGGACGCTCTGGCATGATGGAGGTTCAACTGCAGAACCCTGAGCCTGTGGTTTGGGTTCAGTTCTGTGAACCTGGACGATGTTGCTTCGTCCTCTTCCTGTACCTCTTCGGTCTCCGGAATAGGTTCAGCATCACCTCCTCTTGTGCTTTTGCTGGCACTTTGTCTCCCTTCAACTCTGTATTTCAGTCTTCCTAGGTTAAAATAGGGAGACATGTCCAGTTTTTTGATTTAAGGGAATCTTTGTCCATGGAAAAGGCCCATGTTTAGCCTTTGGGCGATGGGGTTTTACCCCACACTGTTCAAAGGTGCATGTTGAGCCCGCGGTTTGAGACTTTCAGCCTATGCAGAATTTTTCCTGCTTCCAGCCTTTATCCTCTCTCACCTTCCAACAGTGTTAGGGTTTTATGGTTGGGATGACTTCTCCCAGCCAGTCTGCACTAGTGCGGTCCGCGCACACAATTAACAGGTAGCCTGATTTATGTGCGCATTTTGCGAAACGCATTTGGGGTCCTTCGGTGGGGATTTTATCGAGAGCCTCAGAGATTGAGTCCTGGACTATTGCTAGTCTTTCTGGGCTCAGTTTATTCCCTGGGAGCTCCGTTGGTACCACAGCGACCTTGACTGAGGAAAGTGCATCTTTGAACGTGACTCCTTCTTGCCTTGGTCTTTTCCTCAGCTGTACCGTTTGTGGCGGTGTTGTGCTGGTAGAGCGAGGACGTTTCACCGCTTCTGTGCCTTCGGGTGCAATGTTTTTGCCTCTCCTGGCTTCTTTGGGTCTTCTGTCCACCTAAGATTACGGCCTCAAGGGCGGTATGGGATCTTTATTTTTTAGGTAGTTTTCCTTGATTACTAGCCTTTTGGCCGTTTCCCAGGTGCTTTTTCAGCTTCAATTTGGAGGATCCTCCTAGATGGGCTGTTTTAACCTCTTCGTCTGATAATAGCTCTGGTTCCTCCAGGGAAGATACTATCACCTATCTTATTTTTGATTTTTTGTGCTTGCCCTGTGGCCTTGGCACCAGACTGTGCAATTTAAAGCAAAATATAGTAACGACAGTGCGGAACAAAGAATGTTGCCAATTATATAATGTTAGGCTTGCACAGTACACAAAATGCAGGGTAGTTCTGCCAACCATGCCGTTGTGTACTTAGAGTCGCTGCTGGTTAAGCATACGTGGCCTCAAGTAGGGTGAAATCATTAGGTCTCCTTATTGAAGAGCTAGACTGTTTGAAATCAACCGACAAACAACTTTGCAACAATGATGCGTTGAATAGAATAACTGAAGAGTAAAAAATAAATTAAAAGCAAAAAAACTTTTTTAAAAATGCTTTTTTCAAATGCGCTACAAAGAATAAAATTTACTTTTCCTTTAAAACTTTTACTATCAACTGAAAATGTGGACAATCCGCTTTTTCAATAAAGGAAAATTTATCCAGCTTTTCTGGAATTCATATTTCTCGACTTCAGCAAGGTAGTAATTTTCCTCAGCCGATTTTGTCCTAGTAATGAAATCTGTGACATATGCAATGTATTAGCCAGAGGCATTGTCAGTATTCCCAGTTATATCGTATCGTCTGTGATAATTAGTTTAATTAGTGTAGACGTTATTTGCTCAGTACAAGTAGGTGATTTAATAAGTGGAATTGGACCAAGCGCTGCAAGCATAACGTTTATACATAACCTAGCGATACGTTCTCGACATGTCAATATTTGAAGGCGAGCGGAAGCATGCCTATAGGAGAGGAGAATATTTGCGCTCTTCACCAATTTAGGGGGTTGTTAAAAGGGTTTATTTCTACTTTCAACTGTTTGCATGGCTGATTTTGAAGCGAACAGTGATATTAGATTGGATAGAAAGATTCAGCACTGAACGATATCGGTACAACAATGTCTACCATTTTCATTATGGGAAAACATTGTATTATAGTTGGGGCAAAAAAATGGGACAGTTGTTGTTGCCTAGTGTGAAAGTGACTTTTCCGTTCCCCGGAAAATGTGATAGTTTTGTTGAGTATTTAAATCACACTTAAGTGATTGATTTTGTTAATCATAATTAAATAACAAAGGCTGCTAAATAATTTTTAAAATGTGGAACAATATTCTTCAGTTATTGCTTCCCAAGCATTATATAAAACTTCTAACAAACCCAAGTTTCTTGGTCTTACATTTGCCTTTCGAATTTATTTAACATCGCACAAACATTTTCTACTGGATTCAAGTCTGGGCTTTTACTACGTCAGTCAAAAATAATTATATTACGTGCTCGAAAACATTCGGTCAATGCACCAGAGTTAAGCACTGAGCAGTTATCTTGTTGGAAGATAAAATCCTGGCTAGGGAAAAGAATTTCAACAGAAGGAAACAAAAGATTTTCCAAAATTCTGATATATATGCTTTTAAATCTTTCGCCAATATGCCATAATGGTACGAGAGCTAGTGATCCCCTTCGAATAACTGTATGTCTGTAAGGCTAGAAATCCTTATAGTGATGGGTCATAGCATGCTAAGTACGGTAACCATCGCCTGGTGCGCATCAGCCATGCACGTCATCAACCCCTATACCCTTGAAAGTGTAAATGAAATCTAAAAAAAACTTGTTGCTGTAATCTTGAAATTTTTATAGAATTTTGTTCATTCATTGAGAAGTTCAACAAAAAATTGACAGGCGTTTTCAATGAGCACAAGTACCTGACAGATGAACCGGAAGGTGTGTAGTAAAATAAACTTTATTCTGTAAAGTTGAAATTTTCATGTGTTTGTCTTGGCGATTTTAAGAAGGTACGTACAATGACAGACGGTTTTGGCTAGCATAAGTCCTTGATAGGTGAGGGGAAAGATGCTGTGAGAGTGCGAGTAAGAGGCACAACGTGAAATTTCAAATCATTCATGCAAACTACATTATGTGAATATAGAAATGATGGGCAAAATTGATTTTATCAGTTATAATAAAATATACATGAGTCTTCAAATTAATCTTCATTATCATCAAATATGTCACTGTTAACATTTTCATCACCATACAGCGCCGGATTGGGTATTTTTTTCTCACTGAGCTCAATCATAGAAGCGGCGGCGTCCGTCCTAATACGTATACTTGCAAACCTCGACCAACTTCATCCGATATGATTTTTCCGACACGAAATTATTCGAGATGTCCTTATGTCTAAAATTCAAATGATGCACTGTGTCATATTAATTGTAATATGATTCAAAAACTAGAGTAAACTAGCCTATAACCTGAAATAATTGCCAAATGTAAGGGTGAAGCGACAAAAACCTACAGAATCGAGTATTTGTTTTATATAATTGTTTGAAGAATTTTTGTGACCTAAATGCTCTCCAATATTATTATCTATCTCCCAACCACCTGAAAATTATAATTTTTGTCAAAATGCCATCTAAGTATGGCATTCAAGAGGAAATAATAATAATGATACCATTTGATAGACAAATTTGATATTTCTGATCCATTCACATATCCTCAAATTAAACAGGGTGGCTAAAATGATTTTTCAACTCGGACCTTTTTTATTTGAATCTTGTTGTGTTTTTCAAATGGATAACTGGGTATATTTTTCGACCATATGATGTAGAATTAGATCACATTGACGTGTTGAATTTTGAGAAATTTCTGTTACTCTGTATTCACTGACATACACATGCCTAAGGGGTCTTCATCTCTGAAAAAAAGAAAGTCAGAAACGATTTATTTTAATTGAATGAGAGATGTATGAGTGAATGAAGATGAAGATGTGTGAGTGTATGAAGATAAAAATAATAAAAAAAATATTCTTCAAGTATTGAATGGATGAACTGTAAATTTCCACTCATTTTTGGGCATTTTTGTGTGGTTTTATATCAAAATTGATGAAAAAAACTTGCAAACATGACTGAAAATATCCGAACCTGCGTAAGCAGTCGAGTAGTATGAGAGATCGGGAGATGAGGGGAATTCTTCTAATGAACTCGTTACGTATAATACGCTCCCCCTCACCTCCCGGTCACCCCTACTACTCGACCGCTTCACGGGTTCGGATGTTTTCAGTCATGTTTGCAAGCATTCTTCACCCGTTTTGCAGCATCAAAGCGCAAAATGAGAATATACGATTTATGGTACTATATTTCTACTTTAAAATTTGAGAAATTGAAATCGGACACTCACTAGGGCATCCAGACATGCTGCAAAAAAATTCAAATTGCAATTGTGCCAAAACTAATAATCCGACAATGCCTGTTTTGTTTTTTTTTGCTGTTGAAAAATATATGGTGAGTTTCATTTGGAAAAAACGAGAAAATAAAGTTTATAAAGTTCAGAATTGACAAATAATTTTGAGCCACTCACTATAATTTAAGGATTTGAGGATGGATCGGAAATATCACACATCTATCTGTCAAATGGTATCAAAGTTATTTTCTTTTAAATTCCGTAATCGGGACGACATTGATTTTTTTGGCCTGCATCTGCAGACGCAAAATCATAAGGTTCAAGTAGAAAAGTTATTAATATTGGATGGGAGGATAGTGAAATGTCTAAAAAATGTGCTGATGTAGGTACATGACATTTCTTAAAAAAATGCACTTGACCCTGTAGATTTTACAGAAACAAGATTTATTTGATAGTTCAAATTATATTTCTTCGAATTATTCACGAACGGTTCTGAATAAGTGATTGAAACACTTTTGGTTGGGAGGAAGAAAAGTAAAATAAAATCACAAAGGGGGCAAATTATGGATACTCCAGAACTTAGAACAGATAAAAATTGAAGTTGTTTCGCTAACTTCATATGAAGTTAGCGAAACATCACATATTTAAAAAAAAGAGCGAACAATTTTTTATATTGCAACTTATTAGTGATAAAAAAGGGGCAAATTATGGATATTTCAGAACTGTGAAACAGTAGAAATTACGGAAGTTCTTTCGCTAACATCATATGTAATTAGCGAAGCATCACATATTTTTACAAAAAAAGAGCGACACATTTTTTTTCTCTGCAACTTATTAGCGACAAAAAGGCGGCAATTATTTTGGAGTTGTCTCGCTAACTTTATATAGGTTAAAATAACATTATTAAATAACATTATAGTTCATTCGATGGTCATTTTGATTTACATGTTTTATTATCGGAACATGTAAATAAAAATGACCATCGAATGAACTATATTGATACAATTATTTAAGACACTGAAAGTAATCAAACAAAAAGAATTTTTCTGGAAATGATACATATCAACGATAATAAAGAATTAATGAACAAAAAAACAGATTTAAACAATCTAAACCTACCTTTTTAAATTGAATGAAAATATCAATTTTTCACCCAGTAATCAGAATTTGCCTTCTTGATAAGTAATCGAATATAAATTGTCATCATCATTGTCATACATCTAACGTCATATTTTTCTGTCCGTTTGGTTTCAATTTCATTTTAATTCTCACGTTAGTAAGTAACCATCTATTTTTATATGAATATGAAATCCTTGAATCCAATAGAAATCCAGATTTGATGTACAAATCTCGGTACAAATATTACGGAAGTGAAACACCTCGTATAAATCCTCATTTGGTATACAATTTCTAAAGAAGTGAAACGCCCCGATATCCACTTGATATCTAAAAAAATCGCAAATGATACTGTTAGAAACAAATCAAACCTCTCATTTACAGTTGGATTTCAAAGAATGAAGAATTGCGCTAAAATTTCCCAAAAGCAATGAAATTTCGATGAACCTGCACCCGTATGCTTGAATACATTACTGCCAACTGTATGCAGCATTTTTTTTGACCTTGGAATCATGAAGAAAATCTTGAAATCCGAATGAAATCCTGAAATGTCTTATGAAATCCAGAAATCTCCGGTTGAATTCAGAAATCGTACAGGAAATCTTGAAATCCGAATGAAATCATGAAATCCATATGAAATCCAGAAATCTTTGGTGAAATCCAGAAAACCTAAAGGAAATCTTGAAATTTCTTATGAAATCCAGAAATCCGTTCAAAACTTCTGAAATCCAAATGAAAATTTGGTGTACAAATTTCAGGGAAGTGAAACACCCCTCGTAACTGTATTTTCTTTACAAAATCAAGGTCTTGAGTGTTTGGCCAACGAAATTCCCTCATATTCTGCCTGAGAAACTTCTATCTTCCTTTGCGATGACCCGTCCTATGCAACACTGATTGGCATAATAGGTAGCATAATACTTTTCTGCCTCTAAATCATCTTTGTTTTCAAAGGAAAATGAATCTTCTTCGGACGAGTCATCAAGATGTATATCACTCTTCATATTTTCCGAATCTTCTTGTACCTCTTGTTCTGCTCCCTCGTCTCTTCCTTACTCAATTAAATATTTCAATTTTTCCATGTTCTGTTCTTGGATTGACATTACGCATTTGTTCACGTTGAAGTAGAAAATATTTGGTGAAATCGTTGCTATGTAGTTAGAGAGGTTATAAATTTGTTTTCCTTTCAAAACCAGTTTCCTGCTTTTATCGATAATGTACCTACAACAAACACATAAAACCTAAATCGCGTTTAGGTTTATTCATTGTGATGCTTACTGGAGTAGCTTCCAATGACTAGGCTCTCTTTTTACCGTAAGATAACTGAAAGCAAAAATGCGACCAAGGACATTATCTTGAAGTGTATTATATGGTGGAACTCGAAGTAGAACTCTATATTTCAAATTCTGAATCCTTGGAAAAAATACACTAATCGCCTACGGATACTGCATTTTTTTCCATTGAGTAGGTCCCAGAACTTTGTAATACTGCAGAATTTTCTATTGTTCCTTTGGTATAAATCGCCTCAGTCTATCTGCACCCACCTTTTCACTCATTTGGTCTAATAGCCAACACAATGATCATTCTTTAATTATCATTGTTTGGCTAGACATGCACCATGACTGCGGCAAATATACTATTTTTTGAAATTGTTGAAGTTTTGCTATTGGTAACATCTTTCAGTTTTAATGTACCTATCTTTTATGGATGATATCGATGAAAATTCTAAAACTTCTTCATTGTATTTCCATCGTCAGCATTAGTTTTCTCTTCTCTCCGAATTATATTTCTCAGGATTACATCCGCTTCGTCATTCTGAGTGTTAGCTAACCCTCAATAAATACAAATTTCCTCGATGTCATCAGATCATTCATTCGATTCGATATCTTCTTTATTCCTTACTATCGATAGTTTGTCAGAAACTAACTCCATTGTCAACCAAGAATCCTTTTCTACCACCATACCTAGGTCAGCAGATATTTTAAGAGCATCCTTTAAAGCAGCGTCTAATACTGATTTCTTCATTTCATCAACACTTATACATGCCTTTCACTTTCGCAGTATCTTTGTGAAAATGTTGTTTTTGTGCTTCAATATAAAAATTATTATTGAAAACCTCTTGTGTAATTATAAGTGAAAAAATTATATCACAGACTTTCAGGCGAAAGAAATTATCTCGCAAAATCCTTCTCGTACGGAAAAGCAAACGATTATGATTTGTTTTTATATCAAAATGATACTAGACATATTCCAGCGCAAGAAAACGTCTATAAATGGATTGTTTATGAAGAATTCTTACCCACTCGTAAGGGGAAATTACGTACTCGAGATGATTTTGTTCACGGGAAGCATTATTTCATATAATTCCGACAATAGTAATAGTACGCGAGCCCTCGTGTAAAATCGGAAGTAATAACCAGCAAGTTGTAACTTTGTATACTGTTTAAGTGTGACGAGTCTGACAAGATGTCGCAGAGAGAAAACCTTTAAAGTGCTGAGTTTTCCTTTGTCGCCAAATCGACATCTTTGGAGCGTTGATTTTGCCATTGAAAATCTCATTAAATTATTGTATTCTCCTAGAAAAATCAGACAAACATGTTCGGTACTTCTAAGTTGCCCCCACTCTAAGTGTCGATATCACTACTTAGGTTTGCAACAAACAACAATCTGATTTTCCTAGGAAACTAAAAAAATTAAATGAGATTTACGTAAGGTGGGTGCAATTTTTCCACTAGCATAGGCTTAATAATTCTCACTCCAGATAGTTAACGTATTTCTTAGAAATCGAGTTTTTTCAGTTTCATTGAGAAGTATCGAGAATAATAAGAAATCTGAATTATGTATAACATGGACTTCGCAAAATTCTTTAGTAAATCACCTCGTACTTCACGTACTTCATATGTATTTCATCGGGCCTTCATGTAATTCATCGGGACTTCATGTAATTCATCGGTAATTCATGTAATTCATCGGTAATTCATGTAATTCATCGAAAATTCATTGGTAATTCACGTAATTCATCGGTAATTCATCGGTAATTCATCGGGAATTCTTGATTTTGTACACCAGAATTCACCAGCGGTTCGTCCCTCGGGGAAAGTAGTTGTTTTCTGACAGATATTTGCCTCAATTCCCACTGTGGAATTGTGTGGAGAGACTGGTATTTTTTGGTCTAACTCAATATTTGTTACAATAAATAAGTCTATTTTCGTCATACCCACTAACAAAGCTAATGATTATTTATTACCAGACAAGTCAATATTCCGTTATGAAAAAGAGTATGATATTTAGTGTGTAGAGAGGAAAATTGCCACTTTCAACCATGAAATGGGGGAGGTGTTGAAAAAAATGTATACAAATATAATCGAAGACATTCCGAACCTAGTAAGAAGAGGAGTAGTATTCAGTTATAAACCTAATAAAGGATTCATCAGAGATATCCCCTATTTGAGGTTGCCAATTGATTTCTCAAACACCTTGTATACTTTGGTCATTTGGCATACGTGTTCTCACTTCATTTTGATCTATTTTAATAGAAATGATCTGCTGCTGGTCTTTTTTGAAAATATTCCTGGTAAATGCAAATTACTTTTTCATTCGAACGAGTTTTCATTTAACTCCTGTTCTCTTTCTCAATTCCGGAGCGAGATTCATAATTAATAATGAAAGTAAATGAAATTACAAATCCGGATCATTGCATTTTATGTAATGGAATCGGTGCAAAATTCTGGCGAAGCTGCATAGAAAACACAGACAACAATCAAAAGTTAATTTCATTAAGGGTACTTCTGAAAATAGTCAAAGAATTCTGCTAATTGCAAATCTTTAATTGAACAGCAGCAACAGAACTAATTGCGAGTCTCGAACGTTCTGATTCCTGAAGTAAAATGAGACAGGTAGAAACAAGAATGGCCAGTTTCAAGGGAATGAAGCAATTCTTAACAGATTTATAGGTGTTTAAAGTAATGTTTAATTTTGTGGATGAAAAATTCTGCAAAACTCACATTCTGTGTGTATCGGGTAAAACTTGTCACCCGCCCTCATAGATACGAGGGGTGCCTCCGAAATTGAAAAAAAAGTTTCAAGTCGCTCGGACCCATCGTTTTTGATTGCGAACGAGAACTCTTCCACTAAATACGTCATTATTGTGTTGTCAATAGTTACCTCTACATTGTGTGCTTTCTTGACAAATCTTCGTTTCATTTGAATGAGAACATGCAGTGACGTAAATCCTCAGTGGGATTTTTGGATACCATATTGTAGGTCCATATTTTATTGATAAACGTATCTTGAACTTCTTGATACAACTGTGAAACAGAGAATCACTCAACTACTTGAAGACGATGATAATCTACTTAAAGGTCAGCTCATCTTTCGAGAAGATGAAGCTCCTTCATTTCTTCTTTTTATGGAGACATTCAAAATCCGAAGTGTATATCACACAGCCCAAAGAATTGTAGATGAGTGTCATACAGTGACTACAGAAATGTTTAGAAATGTGCAAAAACATCTCGAGAATCGCTTATACTTCTACACCGAACTGAATGGTTTACATTTTGAACACTTCATAATATGATCATAAATAACATTTCATGTGATGAAATATAGAAATATCTTGAAAACACTCAGTTTTTATTTAAACTTTCATAACACTTGATCGTAGTGTTTATTTAAACTTTTATAACACTTAATCGTAGTTTTTATTTGAACTTTCATAATACTTGATCCATTTTCAATTGCTTAACACCGATATATTTTTAACTGAATTCCTTTTAGAATGATGTATCAAAATTATAGTTTCTGAAGTTGGGGTTGCTGGGGATGCAGAGGTTGACAGCTCGATGATGACGTAGGTATTTGATGGAAGAGTTTCCCATCGCAATGAAAATCAACGAATCTGGAGAATTTCCATTTTTTTTTCTTCTTTCGAGGTACGGGGCTGGGACACACAAAACGTACCTACCTGTATGGAATTTCAGATTTTTTCCAGAGTTTCATAGATTCCCAAAGAGTTGAGGACTTCACCTATAGATTTTTAGCTTCATGGCTATGTATACAGTGTCCTCCAAAGAGTTAATTTCGTATGGAAAAACATCAAATAATAATTTTTTTTGATAGCTGAGTTGGGCGTTAAGATTTGTTTTAACAATTTAAAAAGTGATACTATTACTTGGACGGGGTTACGTGACTTTCGCTACCTGTAATCTTTTGTATTTTTCAATAATGGCTAAAAATAACCTGATACCTCTGAATCTCAAAGAAATTCAAACAAATAAATATATTCTGATTTTACAAATTTTTCTCAATTTTGAATGATCTACTGCATCTTTCCGATGATAACTATTATATAAAAAAATGTAAGTTTGACAAAACACTTTCATACAACTTAAATATGTCCATTTTTGAAACCATCAACCAATTAACTTCAGCAATGTTACAAACTGTACATCTAATTCTTTTAAGTAGTTCTTGAATGGTTTTATTATTGTACTTGTTGAAAAACAAAAAAAATACAACAAAAGTGTAAACTGAAACAAAACTATTTTTTCTTGGTGTTTTGGCATCGACTGCTATGGTCATTAGCCGAAAACCTTAATATATACTGACCGGCAGAAAAAGTGGGACAGCAACCTAATTGATTATAATTTGTGCTGTCCCACTTTTTATATCAGTATGAAACTTCATTTGATTTTAAGGAAGAGAAGGTATTTCTCCTGAAACAGTTTCACACAGTAACCTACGTCACACATCTGAAAATATATTTTTTTTAAGTTGAATAAAAATGCTTGTTTTCAATAATTTTTTATTTTAATTTTGTTTTGATTATTTTTTCATTATAAGCAAAATTAATAGAAGCTGCTACCTTGATTTTACTAATTTTCATAATCTCCAATCATAATCTCCAATCTCAGAAACCACCTAGTACAGATTTTGAATTTAATCGAATCATTATCATAAATCTCGTCCGACATCTTGGAGCCGCCATTTAATTTTTTCTCCTATAAAATTTTGTCACCGGAATTATGAACACATGTAGATTACACACCATCATAGCCTTCTTAAATTCCAAAGAGGTGTCACATTTAATCTTCATTTCCACAATGAAAACAGTTCAACACAATTGTTATTCCATCTTTTCAGTCAAAAATTCTGCGTTTTCATTTGAAACGTTTCATTTGTTTGTACGTATTTTTTTTGTTATTGTTGATCGTTCTTGTAATACTATTTCAATCCTAACATTTCACCTTCTGATCGCATTTTGTTCCCGCAGTCTTTTCGCTCTCATTGGCAACGCTTTGAGTTAAGGGAGTCTTATCTTTTGAATAAATGTAGTGGGGATTTGGTTATCAAGCAACCTTCCATTATGATTTCCATGCAAATCCTCTGGGACGTGTTCATCGAGTTGTGAAAATAATGCTTATACCTCCGAGATGAAAAAACATTTTATTTCGGAAATATCTCTCCGTATTCAACAAATCTACCAACAAATTAATCAAATAATCAGAATTCACCTACAAAACAATGAGATTTATATTCTGACGCATCTTTTGTGTTACTTCATCGGCTTATTTTCCATTCCCGTTATCTGTTTGAATGTGTTTTCTCTTTTCTATTTTGTGGTCCGCTTGGAAATGTCTCGTCCCAGTTAACAACTGCCAGAATTCAAAATGTTATATTTACTTTTTTGCGCGACGTCGACTCAATTTAAAATCTTCGTAACTGACAGTTCAAATACAGACAGTCTTTTATGGATGTTTCATAGAACGTATTGAACAAATCAAGTTCGATTCAATATCGCGAATATTGCATTCATTCAATCATTTTAGGGCCATAGCAGGGTTGACCAAAATGATAATTACGTACTCACGATTCAGTATACCCCATGGACAAAACTGTGGGTAGTCAGAAGAAAGAGACACGCCGGAGTCACTTCGAATATGCGCGGCCGACTATTCAAATTTAAGTACGAGCAAATATTTACTTCTAAATTGAGTTTTCAATTTTGAAATTGTTATTAATCGTAACAATAGCAAAAATTGAACAATTGAAGATATGAATTAAGAAAAAGTGACTTTTTGTTCTCGTCAGTTTTCGAGTGTCTGATATTTTCAACTGTAGAGTAATGGAAATTTCGATCAACGACGAACTAAGCAGTAGGTACCTCACCTAACTTGATAGATGATGCGGTTATCTCTTCAAGTTTATACTACCACCACTTTCAGCGAGTAAAGTGGCTGTACTCCTTAAACAGTGCCTAGTGTATATTTTTTGTGATTCTCGGTAAATTTAGAAATTTGTGCTGTAATGACAAAATATAATTTTTTTCCAATGACGACAAAGGTTCTTTCTATATTCGTTTTAAAATGAGTAATAATTTAATTGATAAATAGAGAGGAAATTAAAACTTTTAAATTTACACTGAAGAATATACAGTGTTTCACTTTTCATGGAAACATCTTCGTATCTTCTGTAATTTTTGACAGACTCATGAAGTTCTCAGGATCTATATATACACCTAAAATAAACTCACTGTCCAAATTGGGTCATTCTACGTGATATACACTACACGCCAGTATCGATGGAACATCCCATTTTCCGGAAAGTTATATTAGGAGGCAAAATTTTCCAAAAAATTTCTTCGGATTTGTGTTCGGGAGCCCTGAATTACTTCGAAGAGATTTTCAGTCCCGAACATGATTCCGAATGAATATTGGCCAATTTAGCTTCCTAATGTAACTTTGAGAGTAAATAGGTGGTTCCATCGCTGCTGGCATGCAGTGTATATCACGTAGGATGACCCCTTTTGTGCAGTGAGTTCATTTCTAGTGTATCTATCGATTCTGGAAATTTCATGAATCTACGTTCGAAACTTACAGAAGGTACGGGGCGAGGTACGGGGATATGTACATGACAAGTAAAACGCACTGTATGTTTGTATTATATACTTTATTGAGCTGACAATTTTTTTTCGACACACGGTGCCATCATCTGAGCGACGAGTAATAAATAAACTGCTGTTGTAGATTTTAGATTGTAAGGGGGTCGTACAGGCTGTGCAGCCTCACAAGCACTTCGACCTATTAAGGCAGCCAACAAACACACCATGACCGACCGTCGGCGACCGTCCAACTGACCAAAATTTCCAACACGTGTATTCTTTTCGGATAACCACATTGAATGATCGTCCTCAACCGATTTCCAAAGACCACATTTTAAAAAGGAATCTGGTGAACATTTTGGTCGATCAGTGTGAGTTTGAAAGTTTTTATTCATGCCTTTCAATTTTTGATCGTTGCTGGACGGTCGTGGACGGTCGATGCTGGTAGGTCAGTGTGATTTATAGCTTGGTTGTTTTGTGCGTGACTCTTGATCTATTCGAGGCCCGGGATTCCGATACTTCTTGCAAATCTTATCAGTTTCCTGGGAGCTAAGTTCCTGATGTCGGAGGGCGTTAAGAAGGCCCATTCCAAAAACTTAAGCCTCTTGCAGAACAGCAAATGATGTACAGTTTCCGCAAAGTTCTCGCAGTAGCGGCAACTATCACTCTTTGATTTACCCATCTTTTTGAGGTGGTACCCCAGAGAGCAGTGTCCAGTGAGAAGTCTTTTTTGTCCAATTCGAGAAACTGTTCAGCTTTCTTTGGTGATAGACACACTAGTCTTTTCGCTAGTCTTTGTCCTGGCAGTTTATTTCAGTGAGACTTCATTTCATCGGTTTTCCAGCGTCGGAACTCTTCTTTAGGGTGGGCTCTGGAGAGTCCACAGAAGGTTTCTGGGCGGGGAAATTGTGAGTTTGCCTCTTCTTTGGCAAATAAGTCTGCTTCTTTGTTGCCTTTAATTCCTCTGTAACCTGGCACCCATATCAGGGTGACCTGATTGTTTACTGCCAGTTGTCTTAGGGATTGTTTACAGTCCCAAATCAACTTAGACTCACAGGTGTATGACCTCAGAGCTTTTAGTGCTGCTTGGCTATCTGACAGTATATAGATTTCTGCCCTTCGAGTGCCTCTTTCAAGGAATTCCTGGACACATAATTCTATAGCATGTACTTCTGCTTGGAAGATGGTTGGGGTGTTACTTACCAAGAGGTTTTGAGAGCCTGAAAATTGATCCTGTAACGCCCACTCCAACCCTTTCGTCCATATCATAGATCCATCTATTTACCATACTGATGCATCCCTTCCCAGTTGAGGTTCGTTTTTCGTGCAAGTATAAACTTCTGTTCTTCGAGACTCTTTTCTTAAATATAATTTCAGGTAGAAAATAAATATCACTAATATCGTATAACTAATATGGCTGTCTTGTCTTCTATATCATCCAAATTCATTCTACTTCTCCACTACGAGGGCAACCAAAAATAAAAAAAATCTCAAGGAAGAAGAGGAATTAGACTTACCTAATTATATTACTTTTGTCATTAGGTAGATATCATCTTCAGCTTCTGATAATAAAAGATCGATTTCTAATTCATTCAATACTTTTAATTTTTTTGGTTTAAAGCCAATAGATTTTTTGAGAAAAGCATTAACTTTGGGATAGCAGCTTATATCTATATTATTTTTAATCAATTGTGGACTTGAGCATTGATCCATTGCTTCAGAGGCTGATGGCTTCAATATTTTAGATTTTTTCATTGATTTATATTTATAGCATGCACATTTTTATCATTAAGCAGAGGTGCGTATAACAGGCTCCGCCTTAAAAAAAAAGTTTTAGAAGCTAATCTACCTAATTTCACAACCGTAATCACAAACAAAACCTCCATTTTGTTCTCAATGCCACGGATGGTTGGTCACTAGAAATATGCGCGGCCAACTATATTCAAATTCAACTATGAGCATGTTATAAAGTTATTCTTGCAAATTCAATGAAAAAATCTAAAATATTGAAGCCATCAGCCATCAGTTGATTAAAAATAATATAGACATAAGCTGCTATCCCAAAGTTAATGCTTTTCTCAAAAGAAAAATCTATTGGCTTTAAACCAAAAAAATTAAAAGTACTGAATGAAGAAGAAATTGATCTTTTATTATCAGAAGCTGGAGATGATATCTACCTAATGACAAAAGTAATATAATTAGGTAAATCTAATTCCTTTTCTTCCTTGATATTTTTATTAAATTTTAGGTTGCATTAATAATAGTTTTGGCAGGCACTCGTAGTGAAGAGGTAGAATGAATTTGGATGATATAGAAGACAAGACAACCATGTTAGTGATACAACATTAGTGATATTTATTTTCTACCTGAAATTATATTTAAGTAAAGAGAGTCTCGAAGAACAGCAGATTATACTTGCACAGAGAAAGAGCCTCAACTGGGAAGGGATGCATCAGTATGGTACATAGATGGATCTAAGATGGACGAAAGGGTTGAAGTGGGCGTTACAGGACCAAATTTCAGGCTCTCAAAACCCCTTGGTTACACCCCAACAATGCTACATGTAGTACATGCTATAGAATTATGTGTCCAGGAATGCCCTCGAAGGGCAGAAATCTAAATACTGTCAGATAGCCAAGCAGCATTAAAAGATCTGAGGTCATACACCTGTGAGTCTAAGTTGATTTGGTACTGTAAACAATCGCTAAGACAACTGGCACTAAACAATCAGGTCACCCTGGTGTGGGTGCCAGGTCACAGAGGAATTAAAGGCAACGAAGAAGCAGATTACCTTGCCAAAGAAGAGGCAAACACACAATTTCCCGGCTCAGAACCCTTCTGTGGAATCTCCAGAGCCCACCCTAAAGAAGAGTTCCGACGCTGGAAAACCGATGAAATGAAGTCTCACTGGAATAGTCTGCCGGGACAAAGACAAGCGAAAAGATTAGTGTGTTTATCGCCAAAGAAAGCTAAGTAGCTTTTCGAGTTGGACAAGAAAGACTTGAAGGTGGTAACGGGACTTCTAACTGGACACTGCTCTCTGGGGTACCACCTCAAAAAGATGGATAAATCGTAGAGTCATAGTTGCCGCTACTGCGAGAAACTTCGCGGAAACTGCAGAACATTTGCTATGCTAATACCCAACTCTCTTCTTCCAAAGGCTTGAGTTTTTGGAAAGGGCCTTCTTAACGCCCTCCGACATGAGGAACTTAGCTCCCAGGAAACTGATAAACTTCGCAAGAAGTCTCGGAATTCCGGGTCTCGAATAGATCAAGGGTCACGCACAAAAGAAACTTATTGGTCGAAGTGCTTGTGGGGCTGCACAGCCTGTACGACCCCCTTACAATCTACAATCTACGACAGCAGTTTATAAGTCGTCGCTCAGATGATGGCACCGTGTGTCGAAAAAAAATAGTCAGCTCAATAAATTATTTAATACAAATATACAGTTTGTTTCACTTGTCATGGACACATTCCCGTACTTTCCGTAATTATTGAACGTACGTATAGATACACTAGAAATGAACTCACTGCACAAAAGGGTGTTATACACTGCATGCCAGCAGCGATGGAACCATCTATTTACCATCAAAGTTACATTAGGAAGCAAAATTGGCCAATATTCATTCGGAATCATGTTCAGGACCCCCAAATGACTACTAATACACCTGTCTCCTAAAATATTTTTAAACCTGAAAAATTCTGATCTGTTTCACTTCTCATGGGAAAATTTAATGTTTACGAAAAAATGGGGATGCAGAGTACATCACGTAAGATGCATAGTAAGTTTCTTGCCAGTGTATCTATCGATCCTGAGAATTTTATGGTTTTGCGTCGAAAATTACGGAAGATATGGGGGCGTTTCCATGAGAAGTGAAACAAATTAGAATAATTCAGTAATATTAGTAGTAATTTGGGGCTTCCGAACACAAATCCGAATAAATTTTTTGGAAAATTTTGCCTCCTTATATAACTTTCCGGAAAATTGGTTGTTCCATCGATACTGGCGTGTAGTGTATATCACGTAGAATGACCCAGTTTGGACAGTGTGTTTATTTTAGTGTATATATAGATCCTGAAAACTTCATGAGTATTTCAAAAATTACGGAAGATACGAAGGTGTTTCTATGAAAAGAGAAACACACTTCAATCAGTGTAAATTTGAGAGATTTTATTTCCTCTCTATTTATCAATCGTAATTTAAATTACTCATTTTAAAACGAATATGGAAAGAACCTTTGTCGTCATTGGAGAAAATTATTTTTTTTTTTCAGAATTTTCAGAAAATAATTGTCATTACACCGCATCATCTATCAAGTTAGGTGAGGTATCTACTGCTTAGTTCATCGTTGATCGAAATTTCCATTACGCTACAGTTGAAAATATCAGACACTCGAAAACTGACCAGAACAAAAAGTCACTCAAAAATAATGGTCAATACATGTCATTTTATTTCCATAGTTACAGTTATAACACTATTTTTCATATTGAGCTGAGCATATCACTCATTTAAGAACAATATTTTCTGATGATGAAAAAACAGTTCTTGATCACCAAAGTAGCATTTCGCGCACTAGATACATAAATTACTATTTGTTTCATCTGCCTCTGGTGATACAACCTAGTTTCTTTATATTAATGAGAATTTTCACCTTCGACTTGAGATTGCCCTTGTTTGGATGAATGCTCCCGTCTTTATAATAATCCAATTTCCGCATGCAAAATTCAAATTCATAAGGAAAAATAACAAAACTTTCATTCACAGTCGATGCATCCAATTTTCTACGAGTCTGAAAATCGATTTAGTCAGCGGGGAAATTTGAGCTGCTGATAAAAGAGCAGAAGAAAATAGGTTTTATTTTTCTGCATATAATAGCATGGCATCAAGAACTCTCAATTATCATCTATTGTGTTCTCACAACGCTCTTCCTCGTAATGCCCCAAATATAAAAGAAGATTGGACTTTTACACTCGAGCAACATCCCCGAAACCAATTTGTACGCCGACTTGTGTGATATAAAATATAGCTTTTTCCGTGGCATTCCGCGGGAAATTTACACATGGAAACCGACGAACTTGCGAAACAGAGCAGTTCTAAACTGCGAAAACATGGCAAATACAGTAACGTAGCAGAAGAAGCCTTTTGTTGGTGCGTGTTACAGCGTGAGTACTGAATTGAGAAATGGCATTTGGGAGACAATTTGGGGAATTGACGAAGGGGTGAACTTTACATATTTTCTTTGTCTGGCAGTTCTTTTGGAAGTGACAATATGTTATGGAGATAGAAGAAGTAACCAGCCTAATGGAAAGATGCATTGAACAGATTATGCCACTTCACGACCTAGTAAAGGCAAGTTATGCAGTGACATTCAAAAAGTAGGCGACAAATGGGAAATGTCTTTATTTGTAAGTTTTTCAAAAAATTAATTGTTTTTTTGTACAACTGTCAAAAAGACTTGACATTTCTGCATCTCTATTGATGCGTAAATCTTAACTTCTTTTCATCGTGAAACAAAACAATTTTTTCACCGTGAAAAAATTGTTATTTTTGTATTAAGTGCCTAAAATAAGTCTTATTTTATTGGTATATGAGGGTATTAGTTTTTGGCCGAGACCACAGGTTGAGGCCAAAACTTCTTTCGAATGTGCCATGAAAACATGAATTTTATACACGAACTGCAAACAACATTTTTTGAACAACCGTGAATGTGAATTTACGTCGTCTGAAATATGTTAAAAATAAATAAGTACTTTCAATACATCTTGGCGTGGTTTTTTGTCCCGATAATTTATCGCTTCCAAACGACTGTTGTCTTAAAAATATTATTCAATGTTTTCAGTGAAATCGTATTCAAAAATTTTTCCTATCTGAAAAAAATTGAGTCCAAGATAACTAAATAATATTTCTGTTTTCCATAAATGTTATCCTTTATGTTATAATACTTTCAATACAATTTCACAGCATCTAGTGGCCTTTCTGTGTCGTTACTATGGAAACGGTTTGTTGGCACGCCGCGTGTTTGACTGTGTTGGATTGTAGTTGCTTCAATTTCAAGATATTTTCAAGAAGATGGATGTTGATTATGATAGTGGTAGTGATACCTCATCAGATGTATTTAAGAAAGCAAAATGCAATAGTATCTAATGTGTTACGGCCAAATCCAAGTTAGTATATAAGAAAACATGACCAATTTCCTCAATGATGCGACAAGAAACATGTAAAAGAGGTTTCTGAAAATGTGCTTATATGCTATTTTGATATATATTTCCAGAGCGCCTCCCGGGCCGGTGCTGACGAAACCGAGGAACACCGGAAAGTCACCAGGGAAGTCTCGGAGTTTAGACAAGCACCGAATGTCAACTTGGACAGGCGCACCTACTCGACGTTGATTACCAACTTCGAGGAGGTGACAGATACGATAAAGAGACTTCCCAGGAAAAAAGCACCGGGCATGGACAAAATATACGCAGTTCTCCTCAAGAACCTTCCAAGGAAATCTCTGGTCCAGCTAATCCACATTATGAATGCAATTATAAAGTGGCAGCACTACCCGCAATGCCTGAAACATGCAGAGATTATCCCGATACTAAAAGCGGGAAAGCCCCGAGAAAGAATAGAGAGCTACCGCCCCATCTTATTGCTGAGTGCGGTCGCCAAGTTGGTGGACAGGATCCTGCTAAAGAGAGTTGAGAATCTCGAGGGAGAACTTCGACCCATCCCGGATGAGCAGTTCGGCTTCCGGAGAGGTCACTCTACTACCTCTCAGGTGGCAAGAATTGTTCACGGGGTGAGGGAAGGTTTCCATCGAGGCCTCAACACAGTGATGGTCCTGTTAGATGTACAGAAAGCCTTCGACACCGTCTGGACAGAGGGCTTTGTCGCGAAGATGCTGAGAGTAGGCATGCCTAGGCATATGGTCAGACTTCTAGACTCCTACTTGGTTGGTAGGGCTTTCAAGGTTAGAATAAATTGTACCAGTTCGGCAATGAGGCCGATCGAAGCGGATGTGCCGCAGGGATCCTGCCTCTCACCACTTTTGTACTCGTTATATACGCATGACTTTCCAATGTCTGAACACACGAGCACGGCGGTATACGCCGATGACACGGCAATTTTCGCCCAGGCGGGTGAGAGCAATATCGCTGCTGCCCGTATGGCAACACACCTGGATGGGCAGGTCGTGCCGTATCTAGCGAGTAACAAAATAGTGGTCAATCCGGGAAAAACAGAGCTCATAAACTTCACTAAGAAGAGAAAACGCAGTAACGTGGAGATTACGGGGGGGGGTTTGTGGCTCTGGGAACCCGGGTCGAGGAGGCAGAGTCTGTGCGGTACCTGGGGGGACAATTGGACAGGAGATTGACGCTCGTTAAACACAGCTTGGCAATTCAACGAGATGCGGGTGCAGTAAAACGGATATACCCGTTGATAGCGAGGAATTCCAAGCTTTCGATGGAAAACAAAGCGTTGATCTACAAACAGGTTATCGATAACCTACGCCTGTCCAATATTCTGCAGCCTTCCCGCGTACCAGATGGTACGGCTGGAGAGGATGCAAAATAAAGTACTTCGTATCGTCACGGCTAGCCGCATTGCATGAGCTGGCCAATGTCAAGACGATCACTGAATACATAAAAAAGATCGCAGATAAATTCTATAGACATCACATCCTTGGATGCCTTCTGACCAGGGATATCACCAGGATCCGAAGCTACTATAATGCCCCGATAATGTACCATATACCAGGCACTGGACCTATTCCATGAGCCACTAGAAGATGACTAGGAACTGAGGTGTAATGTCTAAACCGGTTTTTTCTTCCGGAATTTGAGCAGATGATTCCATTCATGAAATACCAGTGAACTGATGCTAGAAAACAGCCCACGTAACACCCCTGCATAACTTGGAGGAGGCAGGGAAACATCCAAGCTGAGACCAAACCACTCACGGGCATATCACCCACATTACAACGTGGGGTCTGACTCCGGACAGATGTGGGGCGACTCTGCCTGACCCCTGGAAACAGGAGGCAGGACTAAAGTCTCTTACCCTGAAAGCAGTTAGAACCCGAACCTACCCCCACCCTATGATTGTTGCTAGTGTTTTAATATTTCTTTTATTTATTTATATGTCCGTAAAAGTCTGTGCTGTATTTTATCTAAATTTAATATTGATAAATTTTTGGAATTTTTGGATATGCTATTTTGAGGAAAAAAGTTTTATTAAGGGATGGTATCAATAAATGTATTCAAGATGCTGATAACGAAACAAATTTACCTGCTACTGTATATTCATAGTTCATGTCCTAATTTTGGGTATCAGCGGTGCTTGTCGCCGTGAAGAATTAATACACATAACTATTGATGCCATTGAAGAAGCTGGATCTATATTGATATTGATTGTTAAAATACCTGATACGAAGACCTATTACGCAAGAACGCTTATTGTTTGAATTCTGATTATATACTGAGATATACCGCAAGTATAGAGCACTACGGCCGCCTCATATGGAAAATGTATTAACCAACATGTGGGGATCAATAAAATAGAAGCAATTCCCAGCTCGATGCAAAATGGCTTGGAAGAGACATGTATAAGAACTACACAGGTCACTGCTTTATGAGAAGCTCTGTAACTCTTCTGGCCAATGCAGGGGGCAATATTACATCCATAAAACGTCACAGTGACTGTAAAACTGCCTCCGGAGCATTTACAGAATATAGTTTGAATAACAAAATTGAGATTTCTAAAAAATATTGATTTGTCCATCTTCTTTCAAACAAATTAAAATATCTGATGAAATTATGGAAAATATGAATTTCTGATCAGCAGCAACGTAGAACATCTTCGGAAATTTATGTTGGAAACAATTGTTCAAACTCTACTATCAATTATTATTATTCCAAAAAATTAAATTGTTCCATGATGAATATTCAATTAAAAATAAATCTTTCAAAAAGTAATATTTCATGTTTATTTTGTGAATTATTTTGGCTGTGAAAATAAGTAAAAGTTTACGTATCAATAGAGAAGCAGAAATGTCAAGTTTTTTTGACAGTGTGCTTCTTTTATTCAAAATGCTTGTTTATATTTTCGACAAAGTTGCAAATGAATGTTTCCATTGATTAATAATCCTGAATTACACAGCCATCTGGATCTTTTTACTGATTATGCATATACAGTTATTTGCCCATATCTAATTATCCACATAGAGGAAGGGGGTCATGTTAATTATAGATTGGCGTGACCATTCCCAGTTTTGACTCCTCATGGAGTTCACCTGATCCGACAGATAAGTTTATCAAATTTGTTTAAGGTTGTGCAATTTGCCAGGCTACACTTTTGAAGAATTTTTTTGGTATACAATGAACTCCATCGGACTTTGAATTTTTATTATTTTAATTATTTGAATGATTTCTTGATCGTCGACCACCGTACCTACAGGTCGGATCACAAAACAGTGTTTATGATTATCGATCACTTGTATACCCGAATCAATTGAAAAACTGCCTCTTATATTATGTCAACAGTTGTTTCACAGTCAGATATAAACTTTGGATTGCGAAAGCAGTTGAATATGGAATGGCCTAGTAGAGTGTCCCTAGTGATATAATTGAATGAATAAAATCAAAATTGTATTTTCCTTTCAATATAGAAGATAGTTCTTTGCACGTATGGAGCCTGCTCAGACACAGTTCATTAATACGGTTATGTAATTTTTGGTTTAAACTTCTAAAGTTTCAGAGCTATTTTAAACAGTTCCTTGTTCAATATGTGTTTATACAGAATTCAACTTCCACTTTATTCGGTTTGGGTCCTGAATAATTTATTTTTTGTTTGAACTCTGCGGGATAACTGTATTTATCTTGGAAATTGCTTCCGGCACGGAGGTTTACCAATAATAGGTTTATTGATCTTCGTTTAATAACTAGTTACAACTTTTGTACCGGAGGGTATGACGGAAGTGCTTGTTTGAATGTCTTGTTGATTAATATGAAACTTGATGTGGTTTTCATAGCCCTTATGCAGTTCTATTTAGTCAGATGAACCACTGTCAAATCTGAACTATGTCAAGATAGAGACTACACAGGGTCCTGCAGCAAGGGCGCGGTCTTCCATATCTCCATTATGGTAATAGATAGATGGATCATTCAATGAGCAAAATGATACTATTTCCTGAGCTCTACAAATTGGAAATGATGGCACTCACACAGGGTGTTCAGTTTTTTCTGGGCGGGTCCCAACTTTTTTGTTTTGAATGGCAACCAGTATTTTTTAACAGTTTTTCGGTTTCTACATGAGAAATAAAAGGTACTTTATATGGATCTTCTTTTCGAAATTATTGATCGAGATTCTTAGCCATGACAGGTTTTTTTCCCAAAATTCGTCACTCATACTATTTGAAATTATGAAGTTGTGTCAAGTCCTATCGAAATGAGTTTTTGGTCAAAATATGTACGTTGATGACTCTCTCAAACAATATAACAAAAATCGACCTGTGATATACAGGGTAAGAAAAATAAAAATGTGCAAAGTCTTTCAAACGGGGCACCCGGTATATTATCGATCCATAAGAAGCGCCAACAAGTGCTCTACAAATTTCATCAAATATTCCCTATGGTTAAAATCAATAGTGTTCTATTTGAAATAAGGAAGATTTTGCAAATTTTCATTTACAATGTTTGGCAAGCTATATTTCGCACCCTGTATATCACAGGTCGATTTTTGATAAATCGTTTGAGAGAGTCATCAATGTACATAATTTTACCAAAAACTCATTACAATAATACTTGGCACAGCTTCATAATTTCAAATAGTATGAGTGACTAATTTTGGGAAAAAAAAAGTTGACATGCTAAAAATCTCGAAAACCGTCAATATTTTCGAAAAGAAGGTTTCTATAAAGTACCTTTTATTTCTCATGTAGAAACCGAAAAAGTGATAAAAAATACTGGTTGCCATTCAAAACAACAAATTTGGGACCCGCCCAGAAAAAATTGAACACCCTGTGTGAGTGCCATCATTTTCAATTTATGGAGCTCAGTATATAGTATCATTTTGCTCATTGAATGATCCATCTATCTATTACCATAATGGAGATATGGAAAACCGCGCCCTTGCTGCAGGACCCTGTATAACTCATACTTCACTGGGGACACATATTGTCAGACCGAACTATATCAAATGAAAAAACCGTTAGACTTTCCCCATCAAATAGCCCCTTCATCAGAAATATTAATGAACAAATCCATTTTTCTCCCCACTGCAAAAATTAAAACTCTACCATATCAAACCGTTTCTCAATAGACTGGACATCTGCAGACTAAATAGTATTGACTGTACTGTACTGTCCTGAATTTTCATTTCGGCATATTTGTAAATGATTTGACTGGGATTTTCAAAGGAATCAATCGCAGTAGAATTGGATTCTGAAGTAATGTAAATCCTCAATTTCATACATTCTCCGATTGATGTTTTACAAAACCAACATAACCATTACCGATTGGACATCTGTCGACCGATTATTGAGCTGAATTACATTCAGAAATATTCGGATTATATCAGAGATTGCAGCAGAAACGTATTCCGTCAGACTGAGCCTTATACAGTGTTGCCGGTATTCGCAATTGAAAGGCACATAGGGGAATTTTTCATTTTTAATGAAATAAACTGTTAGTTAGATAGTTATTGTTATGATATTGATACTTTCTGGAATTTAGAATGTCATTACATGTGAAGAAATTTAATAAAACTGGTTAGATATTTTTCCCAGTACTGGAGCACATTTCTCCTGTACAATTGTTGGTCTGTAGAAATTATAAACGTTTCCTTCTTTTATTCGAATAGAACTTTATGCATGTAAATCAACTAAGTAACTCTTTCTGTTGCGACACATTTACAATGTTTGTTTTATATTTACCTTAATAAATTTTAAAAATATTTTTTTTTTCATTTATGTTTACTTAAATTATGGTACCTACAGAGTTGTAGTCAATTTTATATTCCTGACAGCAGTTACAAATATTTTTTGTCTTAAGATCAAAGGTTGTTTTGTTGACGGGTAGACTCTGAAAAAAACGTATTTGTTATCCACAGTTTACAGCATACAAATATCGTAAATATGATAGAATTTGTGGAATTAGGAATGTCATCACATTCTGAACTAACACAGTGAACAAAAAAAGGGTATAGAGTATATAACAATTCTATTCGTAAAAACCGAAAACAGCATTTTCAGTTTTCCCTGTATAAGTTGGGAAGGGCGAGAATCCCCGTAAATTTTCTCTGACCAATTTACTGCTCACCACAATAGTTACCTTTTTTCCCATTTAATCGTCTTTGTATCTATTACGGTGTATAGCAATGTTACCACATGATAAAAGAAACGGCCTGTAAATGTATAGTCACGCTAAAGTTTTTCATTGAACAATAAATAGTTTATTTGAACTGGGAGTGTGTGATTTACTCAACTATTCGGAGAAGAAACTTATTTTCACTAGTTTTTAACGATTTAGATAAGTTAGATAATCTCGTAGTTCAGGTAATTTCAAAAAGATTTAAATTAGGATTTTCTTGTGTTTGCTGTGAATTTTATTAATTTTGTAAAATTGAAGTTGATTTTTGCACATAAAAGATTTTTCATGAAATAATAACATAGAAAAAAATGTTTGAGTATGAATACAATTTTATTTAATTTTTTTTAAACTTGCATACTCACAAAAACTTATCTCATATTTTCTGACATCAAGAAAGAGTCCAACAACTGCAACCCTCTTGAAAGCGAGATCATATCCTCATGTTCTTTGGACCCGACTGGGCTGGAAAAGAAAAAGGTATCTAAAAAGGTGAAAAGTTTCTATAAAGTCAAGCCATCTTTTTTATTCTGATTCAAAAATTATAATTGCAAATATTATTTTTATTCATAGAATATATGAAATCATAACAATATGTGAATAATGAATATGTAATGGAATGGCAAAATGTAAAAAAAGTATGGATGCGGATAAGGGCCTAGTACTATAGAGCCCTTTGTTCAAGTTCGTAGCAAAATATTGACTTCTTCTTTCTACCAGAAAATCATTGGTAATTTTCAAGAATTTTTGTCATTGAATCCAAAACAAACTAGGTGAAAGATAGATTGGGCCATCAAGTCCTTTTCACCCTTCAAATCTCCGGGGGAAGATGGTTTATTTCCATTCCTACTTTAAAAGGACAAAGATTTCTCATCCCTATCCTCCTGAAGATATTTCGAAGCTGTCTCGCATAAGGATACGTTCCTAAGGTGTGGAGGACAGTCGAGGTCATCTTCATTCCCAAGTTGGTGAAAGTGACTACACTCAAGCAAAAGCGTTCAGAGCCATCAACCTTACATTTTTTTCCCCAAAGACAACTGAGAGGCTGGTGGACAGATACATCACAGGAAAGGTACTGGAGCGACATCCGATCTGCATACTCCAGTAATCGTACCAGGTAGGCAAGGGCCCCAAAAAATTTGTCATCTATTAACTCGTTCATAGAGTTGAGGAGGGGGGGATCAAAATGTGGCGGCGCTACCCTTGGTATATTCATCGACGTTGGAAGAGCATGTGACAACACGTCATTTGATTCTATATGTCTAATTACTAGGGAAAAAGACCTCAATCACAATATCATGGATTCACGACATGCTTCCTCAGAGGCTAGCTAGAGCAACTCTCTAGGAGTCTCATCCCCCTTGACTCGTGGTAGATGTCCTAGTAAAAATAAAATGTCTGGGTTACTTCACTCAGGCCTACGCAGATGACATCGTCATCTTGGTCGATTACCAGGGGTCTGGCCTCGTGAGAGGCATGATACAAAGGGCCCTCAACGGAAAGAATGAATGGTGCCGATCGGTAGGTCTAAGTGTGAACCCTGAGAAAGCGGAGATGGTAATGAAACCAGAAGACCCCCCAAATGTCCAACTCAGTGGGAGGTCCCTACATTACAAAAGCTCAGTATCTTGTTTCCAGCGTTGCCGGTTATTGCTTAGCTCAACTCAGGTTGAATTGGGTAGAGTGGAGTGGGTTTACTAAAGAGGAGGCTAAGTGCCAAAGTGAGAGCGGAATTCTGTTATGCTCCGGAAAATTTCGCATCTGTATTTCAAGCAGAAGTTCATGCCATACTCGCCTGTATAAGAGAAAATATCAGCAGAGGCTACCACGGCCAGCAAATCACGATATGTACCGACAGCCAGGCGGTGATAACCTCAAACAGAGTTAGCTCGCTGCTGGAGTCTGAGTGCATTGACGATCTGCCAATAAGGTGAAGTAACTGGGTCCCAGTCAAACCTGAGTGCCCCGAAACGAACAAGCCGATAGTCTGACCATAAAGGAAATCCTGAAAGTCAAATTCCAGGATGCATGGAAAGAGGCCCCAGGCATAAGACAATCTGAAGTCCATATCGAAAGCCAAGACTCTGCTCTCAATGAGCAGTAAGGAAATCAGAATAGTTAGCGGTAGTGCTCCTGACGGGTCACTGCCATCTTACCAAGCACCTCAACATCATGGGTATCATGGATGATACTGAATGCAGATGGTGCTTGGAGGATGAGGATTCAGCCACCCATATCCCCACGGAATGCCCATCAGTAGCATAATTATGGAAAGCGCACTTTGGGAGCATCGTTCTGAACCAGGAGAATGTGAGAAGGGTATTGGTTAGAAGGCTGGCTTCTTTCGCTCGCGAAATAAGTTGACTTCAAAATTGAACCAGTTTCCAGCATCGGTGGGTGCATAACGGTCCCGAATGATACGCCCACTTGCTTTTGGTTCTGTATGAATACAAAATATATTTTATCTGTCTATCTAATGAGGAATGGCATAATGTAAAGATAGTGTGGATGCGGATAAAATCCTAGTTATCATACAGCTCCTTGTTCAATTTCATAGCGAAATGAAGACTTCCTCTCTCTGCAAAGAATTCATTGGTAATTTTCCAGATTGTTCGTCATTGAATCCAAAATAGACTAGGTAAAAGATAGACTGAAGCAGGTAAATAAGAATACGAAGTAAATAATTGAAGAAGGTACATAATTTTTAGTAGGAAGTAGAGTAGGTTGAAGGATAATAAGTGCAATTAGCGACTAAGGTAAGACATATAAATATAATTAGAACATCATGCAGTTCATTTTGAGTTCATGAAGATGCGAACTCTGTTGGCGAAATGCGCGTCGAGTGAAATTGACGTAGTATTGGTGTTTTGGGTAGTTTATATTTCTTGAATGCAGTATTAGATTTTTAAAATATGATCAAAGAGAATTATTTGATCTTGATAGTGGAGTTCACAACCATCCAAGTTAGAAAAAATTGAGTTATCTGAAATGACTGGATACTTGACTCGGAAACGAACCTTATGAGAGACCAGCATTAATGAAGCATCGAATGAACCCCTATTAAGTTATATGTCAAAGAGAAACCACCACAGTAACACGAACTGCATAACATCATCAAACCATTTGGGCTCTCAATTTCCATGTCGGTAGTTTGAGGTATTATTACGTCGAAAGAGAGTAAACGTTTTCACAACTAGATTGAAGGACGTGGCGTATTGGTTACGTTAATGGCGACCCAATGTCCTGACAAAGCCGTAATATCAGGTCTTCCTCTCGGAAAGGTGATGCTCCGCGTTGAGTTGAGAGTAATTGAGCCAGGAAATTGACGTGGCTCCAAACTCTATTTGTTGTCGCGTGACTTGACCAAAGTATTATTTCTCTGCGAGTTAGTCGAGAGTTGACGAATGGGTAGGCAATGACAAAACAACCTAGCGGACTGTGGTATAATATTGTGCAAGCAATGTTGGATGAAAATTGCTATTTTTATACAACTGTCAAAAACACCTGACATTTCTGCATCAATATTGATGCCTAAATGTTTACTGTTTTTCACTGCCAAAGTAATTCACAAAATGAACATGAAATATTATTTATTGAAGGATTTATTTTTAACAGAGTAAATTATTATTTGATTATTCATCATAAACCAATTTCATTTTTTGGAATAATAATAATAAAGTTTGAACAATTACTTCCAACATATTTATATTCCCAGAGATGTTTCATTTTGCTGCTGATCAGAAACCTTAGATATTTCTTGAAGAGTTGATTCCACAGTTTTGTCAGACATTTTAATTTGATTGGAAGAAGATGGACAATTTAATATTTTGTTATAAATCTTAATTTTGTTATTCAAACTATCTTCTATATATATGCTTCTGCTGCGGAGGCAGATTTCCAGTCACCGTGACGTTTTATGGATGTAATGTTACCCCCTGCATTGGCTAGAAGAGTTACAGAGCTTCTCCTGAACCAGTGACCTGTGTAGCTTTTATATATGTCTTTCCCAAGTCATTTTGCAATCAAGCTGGGAAGTTTTTCCTATTTAATTCATCCCCACATATTTGTTAATAAATTTTCCTCTCAAACATTTCAAATATAATCTTTTACTTTATGTATGAAGATATTCGATCTGTTTCGTTTTCAGTGCCCCACCCTGTATGTAATAATTCTTCACGGCAAGCACCGCTGATACCCAAAATTATTGTTATCAGCATCTTGAATAAACTAATTGGTATCACCCCTTGATAAAACTGTAGATTTCTTTCCTCGGAATCCTCCAATTTTGAAAACTTCTTTATATCAATATTTGCCTTAACATTCCATGTACTTTTCAACATTGAGAAGACATTCCATAACGTAGAAAGTTTTATAATTTTCGATTTTTCCTCAAAATAGCATAAAGGCACATTTTCAGAAACCTCTTTAACATGTTTCTTGTCATACCATTCACAAAATTCTTGAAAATAACTTGAAATTGAAGCAAGTACGAGCAAACACAGTCAAACAATCAAACACACGGCGTGCCAACAAATCGTTTCTAGAGTAACGACACATACACACACGAAAAAAGAAGATTTATGTACTTAGTTATTTTGGACCTTTTGTTTCAGGCAGGAAAAGTTTTTGAATACGATTTTACTGAAAACATTGAATAATATTTCCAAGACAACAGTTGTTTAAAAGCGATAACTTATCGGGATCAAGATGTATTGGAAATATTTATTTTGTAAATGTTTCAGACGATGTAAATTCACATCCACAGTTATACAAAAAATGTTGTTTTTATTTCGTGTATAAAATTCGTGTTTTCATGGCACATTCGAGATAAATTTTGGCCTCGACCTGCGGTATCGCCTAAAAATTAAGACTCATGTGCCATTAAAAAACACTACTTATATATACGCAGTTTATACAAAAATAATTATTTATTGAGAAAATTTTATTCAAATGTGCTAAAAAGAAAAAAATTAGGTTTTCCGTTTAAATTTTTACCACCAATGTATAACGTCATTACACAATTTATACCATATAGAAGCTTGACGCGAGATTTAACTACTCGTATACACTTAGTTTGAAAATTTCAGGAATTAAAATCAGTCAGATCAAGTTTTTCAATTTACTTTTCATCTACACAGGTAAATCTCGCGACAAGCTTTCATATCAAAAGAACACAACAAAATTTAAAGCCTATTTGATAAAAAGAAAATGTTTAAAAGTAATATAACGTGTAAGGGCGGATTCACATGCGAACTTTTCGCAAATTAGCTTATTGCGTATTGCTTTGTCATAGGCTGTATTCGTAAAAAACAGGGCGCACCTTAAATTTGAGCTCTCCGCCCGATAAGCGAAAGCTGTCATGTGAATACAGCTTAGACAGTCAATGCATCGAAGAATAGAGCACTGTCAGCTGACGTCACAACATGCCGGAATTATGTGTTCCGTGGTAGCTGATGGGGGGACAAACAAAGCATTTGTGTATGAGAAGAAATTTGGTTTTTTGTTCTTGTTAGTGATTAATTGCAAGTTTTAAAAACTTTACAGATATTCAGAGATCCTACTTTTTGATAATATATTGTAATAGTCCCATATTTCATACGAGATATCGACTAATTTGACTAAAATCTTGGCTCTTGTTTTGTTCTATTTGGCTAAAATATCATTTTATTCTTGTCCCCTTGGAAGTTTTGCGATATTTGGCACTGAAATGGCAAGTAAAAACATTACTTTACATGATTTTCATAATCCAAAATTTCTTTGTTTCAGGAATGGCCTGATAACATCATAAAATTGGATTTTATATACATACATCTTGGAATCATCTGATTTTGATACAGCATTAGACAAAATTTCAACGATTTCAATTCTGGGTTACTTTCTCTTCAGTATGAGCCTTTCAACATATTTATAAATTAAAGCATGAAAGGTGGACGCCTTCGCACATTTGGCATGCAAATCGTATTATATAAATATGTGCGAATTGAATAATAAATAAACTTTATCATTTGAAAGGTAAATATGATTTCAGTTCTGTCTGAGACTGAACTTATTATATAGGTTTGTCATTCCCAAAGACTTTTCAATGTATCTGAAAACGGAGCAATCATTACTGGACATTGTAATTGTGTAGCTGGGTTAGATGTATGTACACATGTTGCTCCGATACATTTTGCATTGAGGTTTGCTGGTTCCAGAACTGATGAAAAATTACACACATAGTGTGTGTTGGCATTATTTGACTAGGTCCAGAATGAAAGCATATTTATTAATAAACTGAATTAGTTAGGGTAAGTTTTTGTATTGTAAAGTGGAAAACAAAGTAAATTCTGCATATCTAAACTGTTATCATAAAGGACAGTGAAAAGATAGCCATACCTGAGAGCAAACCTTCACATCAAACGTTAATGACTATTATGTATCAATATAACTGAAGCAATTTGACGTCGTCGGAGCTAGTCATATATACAATAGATTAACATCATACAACTTTTTTTATTACACAAATGAAATACATGCATACAATACTTGATTACTTCATTTACATTTAAACAAATATGAATATCTACATAATAAAATTTGGATTTATCGGAATGAATCGAGGAGAAAATGTAATGTCTATAAATTCTTCAAAATGTTGATTGTAACTTCCCAGCTCTTGTTCCGTACTACACATTTGGGTAGATACATAGTCTGGATGTTACCTGTGAAGAGCATACGTGCATTTGCTTTAGAATCCTTGAAATTACTCCTAGGAGCAGCTATCCAACTAGCATGTCTCTGTATTGTAGTAGCGTCTACCTGTCTCAGCCTGGTACAACCAAACAAAAACCACATTCTTCATTATTTCTCTCAACAAATCGAAAAGAGAAACCTATTTAGGTGTGTTATCATCATGACAACGTACTTTTAAATTGAAAAATCCAAGCTTATATCAAGACAACAGATTTATGCACTTACTTCACACTATACAGAATGAATTAATAATCATCACAATGCTAAAATCTTTTCATTAGGAAATCAGTTCTAGCAGAAAATTCACAAGAAAGACACACGTAGCCTTATGGAAAATAGCTTTGTTTGAACCCCCATGAGCTGTTTGACAACTGACAGACTACGTCACTGACAGTGCTCTATTGCTGCGTGCATTGAAACTACGGCGAACATTTCCAACATTTAATTTAACTGAGTATGATTTGTTTTTTTTTTATTTTGCAAATATGAAGTTAACGATTGGTTTTGTTACTTGTTCTAACGTTTAAATAAATTTTGTATAATTATGAAAAAAATTATTTAAAAAAATTTACCATGTTTTTCAACATGAAAGTTGATTTTTCTTGAAAACGGTCAACTTTAGAGCTTTTGAACAGGAGTGCATTATTTGTGTAGAAAACATTGGCGGTTCAAATAGGTGGCTCAAAACTGTACTACTGGCGTAGAAGTTGGAGGAAAAAACATCCACTTCCCCTTCAAAATCTTCACCAATTATGGATAAAAAAAAATCTGCGCAAAACATAGCTCATTATGAGTAGCAAATGCCTACAAAATCTGTTTTCTGTGCGATAAACGGTTCCAGAGATATTCGCAAAAAAACGATTTTTTTTTTAATTCAATATCCTGTATGTCAAAAATGGTGCATTTTAGAGGGTAAGTCAATAGGAACTTTAATTCATATCCATGAAAGAGCTTTCATATCCTGAAGTCCTGCACATTTATTATGAAACACCCTGTATATTATTATAACAATTAATCTTCCTAAATTTACAGAAAATTTAAGTAAAAGATATGTGAAGTATGTAGTTAAAAGATAGAGATATAGCACAACACAATTGTATGTTTATTTCGATAAACATTAGTCAATTCTGAATAAGCATTTTCACATATTTTCATCAAACATCAGCTCAAATCTGTTATAATCATAATAGGAACTTTATTTCATATCCATGAAAGAGCTTTCATATCCTGAAGTCCTGCGCATTTATTATGAAACACCCTGTATATTATTATGACAATTAATCTTCCTAAATTTACAGAAAATTTAAGTAAAAGATATGTGAAGTATGTAGTTAAAAGATAGAGATATAGCACAACACAATTGTATGTTTATTTCGATAAACATTAGTCAATTCTGAATAAGCATTTTCACATATTTTCATCAAACATCAGCTCAAATCTGTTATAATCATAATAGGAACTTTATTTCATATCCATGAAAGAGCTTTCATATCCTGAAGTCCTGCGCATTTATTATGAAACACCCTGTATATTATTATGACAATTAATCTTCCTAAATTTACAGAAAATTTAAGTAAAAGATATGTGAAGTATGTAGTTAAAAGATAGAGATATAGCACAACACAATTGTATGTTTATTTCGATAAACATTAGTCAATTCTGAATAAGCATTTTCACATATTTTCATCAAACATCAGCTCAAATCTGTTATAATCATAATAGGAACTTTATTTCATATCCATGAAAGAGCTTTCATATCCTGAAGTCCTGCGCATTTATTATGAAACACCCTGTATATTATTATGACAATTAATCTTCCTAAATTTACAGAAAATTTAAGTAAAAGATATGTGAAGTATGTAGTTAAAAGATAGAGATATAGCACAACACAATTGTATGTTTATTTCGATAAACATTAGTCAATTCTGAATAAGCATTTTCACATATTTTCATCAAACATCAGCTCAAATCTGTTATAATCATAATAGGAACTTTATTTCATATCCATGAAAGAGCTTTCATATCCTGAAGTCCTGCGCATTTATTATGAAACACCCTGTATATTATTATGACAATTAATCTTCCTAAATTTACAGAAAATTTAAGTAAAAGATATGTGAAGTATGTAGTCAAAAGATAGAGATATAGCACAACACAATTGTATGTATATTTCGATAAACATTAGTCAATTCTGAATAAGCATTTTCACATATTTTCATCAAACATCAGCTCAAATCTGTTATAATCATAATAGGAACTTTATTTCATATCCATGAAAGAGCTTTCATATCCTGAAGTCCTGCGCATTTATTATGAAACACCCTGTATATTATTATGACAATTAATCTTCCTAAATTTACAGAAAATTTAAGTAAAAGATATGCAAAGTATGTAGTTAAAAGATAGAGATATAGCACAACACAATTGTATGTTTATTTCGATAAACATTAGTCAATTCTGAATAAGCATTTTCACATATTTTCATCAAACATCAGCTCAAATCTGTTATAATCATAATAGGAACTTTATTTCATATCCATGAAAGAGCTTTCATATCCTGAAGTCCTGCGCATTTATTATGAAACACCCTGTATATTATTATGACAATTAATCTTCCTAAATTTACAGAAAATTTAAGTAAAAGATATGTGAAGTATGTAGTTAAAAGATAGAGATATAGCACAACACAATTGTATGTATATTTCGATAAACATCAGTCAATTCTGAATAAGCATTTTCACATATTTTCATCAAACATCAGCTCAAATCTGTTATAATCATAATCATATATATTTTATAGTTTCAGTGCTATAGATTTTTTAGATAGGTTTTGTGTTGAACTATCGTTAGTTTTCATAATTTAGCAATGGTGAAGCATTGTGAAATGTGTAAAAGACCATTCATATGTAAGATACCAGTGTCGTAACTATCGAGAAAGAGAAACCGAATTGAAAAAGAGTAAAATGGATGAATTATGAAAAAACATGTCAATTAGAGCATCGGCTGTTCTCAAAATCCTGTGGAGATTCTTCCAGGTTTCCATTCCTCATTATTTCTATTTTATTGAACCTCGATATTTCTGTAAACACGCACGACACTGCCGTTGAGGGAAGATGTCCCTTACAAACAAAGTTTGAGACGTGTGCGGCGAGTTACTTATCTAGGTTGTGTTATTTGATCGGAGGTAATGACGTTATAAGCTGAGAGTAAAAGTTATATACACTTAATTGTATTCTTTTAGCGTATAATAAGATGAGATTGTTTTAAAAAATGTTTTACTGTACTCACCTAACTATAAACCGAAAATGTATCAATTCTGTAAGACATACTTTTATCAGTTTCATTTTTGGAAGGTAACCAAACATTGAACGAAACAAAAAATGTGATTCAGTGTCAGTTTTTTGCAAACATTTTATCAAATCGTTTCCATAGTCAGACGCCTTTTAATTCAGAAACGTCTGATATAAATGGAGCAAACGACATATTTTTATCATCGAGTAACTTCTTATACCTTTATCAGTAATATTCAATCAATTTATCATTTCAAAATACTCCTATCAACGTCCCTTGGCCTAGTCCAATATCGCTTCCACCTCAAAGTCTATTCACAAGAATTGGTGGAATGGAATGGAACCGGAAATTCATTCACACCAGTCTGAATTCATTACGAGAGTTGTTGGAACCTCCGTGATGCAACTCGGGCATCATTATGGAAAAAGGAATTGCGGTGCGGCTATGTTGACATCAATAAAGTCGGTTTCCTACAGATCTTGCTAACGAGGTTCCTCCACTACTCAGAATAATGTTATAAGGCAAACTGTATTAGCTGGAGTTTCTTCTGATGCCAGTAATTCAACTCTGACTCAAAATATAGAGAATATCATTTGAAAATTTCATTTTCTCATTATAACACCGCATTTATTTAAATAAGTAAATCGAAAAAAGTTCGGGAAGTGTTTGTACGGAGAGGTCTCAGTTGAATGAAAACCAATAATTTCTCAAGAGAGATTTTTTTGTACTTGACAGCTACTCAATTCACTGTCGATTCGAAGTGTTTCAACGAAGAGGAATCAAATCAATGAATGAAAACAAATAATGAATATTTTCGACTACGGTCGAAAATACCATTCTCTCCACATATTTTCACAAAGTGGAACTTTGTTCGCTTCATTTATTACATTCACTCTTCTCGAGAGTGCTGTTTTCTTTTTCCCTCGCTGATAGCACTGCAACTCGACTGACTTATAGTGAGTCGCGGCTTCAATCTTAGGGGAAGACTAGGACTTTTTGAATATTATCGTATATTTGCTGAGTCTTATATATTTAAATATGATATAACAGACCACTTCCCAATTGCGTTGATTATCAAGGAAGATCAAGATCAAAAACAAAACAAGACGAAAAATAACAATTAGGTAAAAACAATTTATAAACTATAAAAATCTAAAAATAAGTTTGAGAAATGAAACATGGATAGGGATATATAATGGAAATAACACTGATCAAATAGCGAAAAATTTCATAGAGACACTAAGATACCATATTGAAAAAAATACATATACCAAAACATATAAGAAAAATTCTACCTTCAGGAAACCGTGGATGACAAAAGGTCTGATAACATCAATAATAAAAAAAATTTATTATATGCAAGTCTACGAAATATTCCAAATGACCTGAATCTAACAATGAGTACTCAGTGTATAAAAATAAATTAGGTAAGATATTATCAAAAAGTAAAAAACTATATGCAAACAAAATAATTGAAAAATGTGAAAATTCCCCTCAGGGTGTCTGGAAATGCGTGAATGAAATATGTAATAATAAATCCAATCCTAAAATTGAAGAAATTAATTACGACAATCAGACATATTCTAATCCGATAAATATAAGTAACATATTCAATGAATATTATAGTAAAGTGGGAGAAACATTAGTGAAGGGAATAAATCTCCCGCAAGACTACGACGAAAATATAGAAATGCTGCCAAATAGTATGTATGTACTCCCGACAACAGAAAATGAAGTTAGCAACACCATTAATTCCCTTAAAAATAAAAAAGCTCCTGTTGAGGATAATATAAGGGCAGAAACACTCAAACGAATCACAGACGAAATAAAAAGACCCCTTACCCATCTAATAATTAGATTATTTGAAACAGGGATATTCCCAAATATTTTTAAAATAGGACTAGTGAAACCATTAATAAAGCTGGAAAATAAAACGAGATCTCGAATTATAGACCAGTGTCACTCATATCCAACATATCGAAAATCATCGAAAAGCTAATAAGATATAGGATAGGCTATTGAATTTTCTCAATAAATACAAAGTTTTATGTGACAGACAGTACGGTTTTGGAGAGGGGAAAATCGACCGAAGATGCAATATTGAAATTAACTCCTGAAATATACAATGCGCTAGACAAAAAACTCCTGCAATCTGCATATTTGTCGACCTCTCTAAAGAATTCGATACTGTTTGTCACGAGAAATTGCTGAAGAAAATGTGGTCATACGGAGATAGAGGACATGCATTTGAGCTCTCCGAAAGTTACCTAACTGGAAGAAAACAAAAAGTATATATTGAGGGTGTCGTAAGCGAATGGAGAAATATTAACTATGGGGTTCCACAAGGAACAGTCCTGGGCCCTATACTTTTCACAATTTATATGAATAACCTACTCCAGTTGAACACCAAAAGTTCTATTCTCAGTTTCGCTGATGATACAGCTATTTTTTACAAAACTAATTCATGGGAAAGCCTGAAAAAAGAAGCTGAGGATGATATGCGAAAAATTAAAAAATGGTTTGAATACAATATACTCACGTTAAATGTAAAGAAAACTAAATACCTCCCTTTCTCCTCATATGCCACCAACTTGCCGAATCTAGGACCATTAGTCTTGAGTGATACAGAAATTATTCCAGAATGTGAATCGATAAAGTACTTAGGCATTATGATCGACAGGCATATGCGCTGGGATATCCACATAAAGAGCGTAGTAAACAAAATACGAGGATTATTAACTAGATTCTTGTGGGGGGGCGTGTCATGATCCCCCAGAACCACTGATTTTTCTTTTCTTTTTTTCTTTTTCTGCAAAGTTTCGTTGAGTTTTGATAAGAATTCTCTCGAAAATTCTAAAAATTCGAGAGAAAACTCGAGAATAGAATTCGCATTTTAGCGAAGCCCCGCCCACTCGGTCCGAGCGCTCTGATTGGTCAGACGCAATATCGGCCGAGTGCGGCAAAGTATAAATATGAGCATTTCAGCTCGAAAAAGTGCCAGTGTCCAGCCAGTGTCTACTTGGACACTTTCTGATGACCCACGGGGGTCCAGAAAATATGAAGTCCGTTATAATTTTTATATCAGTGTTTCTGGTGTATCAGAGTTCTGAAAGTCAAACTGAAATCTACGGCCTGGCTTTTTGTCTTAAGTGTGATTTCGGTGGGAAACACCAAATCACCAAAAGAATTCGCATTGTGATGGCAACTTTGGGCCGTCGGGATGGAATCCGATGCTACCCGGCGCTTTTCCTGCAAAATCCCGACTTGCCCTTATGTTGACAAGTGCGACCTCAATATGGTCCCTATACAATATTTACATTTCACAAATACAATATTTATATTTCACAAATCTTTTATGTTACACATATGTTATATATATATATATATATATATATATATATATATATATATATATATATATATATATATATATAGCAAGACAGTTTAGTAAGAATTTCATATTTCATGCAACGCCGCATACAAGCTGATACCAAAATATCAGCTTCTGTGGAATTGAATGGTTTATTCAACAGTTTTACAGTGTTCTATTATGTCAAAAATTATAATATTTATTTAGTAAATAAACATATATTATTATTATTATTTGATGGAACAAGACGACTTCAATGTTGTTTGACCTATTCTAGCAAGAAAATAACCTTGAAACATGCAAATATGCAAGTGGTCATTTCCAACCAAATGAAGAATAATATTTATTCAACTGCTTTATTACAATTAGCACTTGCAATAGTGTTGTCCTTGGGGAACATTGCTCAAATATATGACAGATGTAATCGATGTCCGTATAAGGAATCAGTTGTTTTCTGTCATTTCTCCAAATTGTGGAAATGTGTGGAGAGCAGGTTATTTTAGACCTAGTCGGAATTGACCCTTCATTTAGTAGATACCTCTTCGATACACACTTTCGAACTTTTTATTTATTTATTTATTTATTTATTTATTTATTTATTTATTTATTTATTTATTTATTTATTTATTTATTTATTTATTTATTTATTTATTTATTTATTCATTCATTCATTCATTCATTCATTCATTCATTCATTCATTCATTCATTCATTCATTCATTCATTCATTCATTCATTCATTCATTCATTCATTCATTCATTCATTCATTCATTCATTCATTCATTCATTCATTCATTCATTCATTCATTCATTCATTCATTCATTCATTCATTCATTCATTCATTCATTCATTCATTCATTCATTCATTCATTCATTCATTCATTCATTCATTCATTCATTCATTCATTCATTCATTCATTCATTCATTCATTCATTCATTCATTCATTCATTCATTCATTCATTCATTCATTCATTCATTCATTCATTCATTCATTCATTCATTCATTCATTCATTCATTCATTCATTCATTCATTCATTCATTCATTCACTCATTCACTCATTCACTCATTCACTCATTCACTCATTCACTCATTCACTCATTCACTCATTCACTCATTCACTCATTCACTCATTCACTCATTCACTCATTCACTCATTCACTCATTCACTCATTCACTCATTCACTCATTCACTCATTCACTCATTCACTCATTCACTCATTCACTCATTCACTCATTCACTCATGCACTCATTCACTCATTCACTCATTCACTCATTCATTCATTCATTCATTCATTCATTCATTCATTCATTCATTCATTCATTCATTCATTCATTCATTCATTCATTCATTCATTCATTCATTCATTCATTCATTCATTCATTCATTCATTCATTCATTCATTCATTCATTCATTCATTCATTCATTCATTCATTCATTCATTCATTCATTCATTCATTCATTCATTCATTCATTCATTCATTCATTCATTCATTCATTCATTCATTCATTCATTCATTCATTCATTCATTCATTCATTCATTTATTTATTTATTTATTTATTTATTTATTCATTCAATGAGCATGGTCACTCAACAGACAGAACTTGAGACGATTGTCCTATATCAGAGTGACACAATACAGATAATCTCACGATAAAGGGAACATAATTACTTTTCAATATCTACATCACACACATATTGAGGAGTTTGAAACATTGTAAAATGCATTTATATGCTGATGACACCCAGCTTTATTTAGATTTAGATATTATTTAGATGATGCCTGTGCCAAGATTACGGACGAGTCAAGATTTACCAACAATGGATTATTTAACAGGAATAATACAAGGTAGGTACTGTACTATAATTGCAAGCAACGTAATTGCTTTCGGACCCAAAAAACACCAACCTACTTTGAAAAATTCTATTGATATTTTCATAGAAATTACTCATATCAGGTTATATCAGATGAAGCAAAGAGTCTTGATGTCATTATCGACAGTAAGCTTAAGTTTGGGAGATATGTCAACAAACTTGTGCAGAGAGTATACTCTACAATTAAACTTATTTATAGTAATCGACATTACTTATCGGTAAAACTGAAAATGAAAATATATGATAGCCTGGTTTTGTCCCTTGTTAACTATGCTGATTGCCTATATGGACCAAATTTAACCAATCTATTCAAACAAAAAATACAGAAAGTACAGAAGTCTTGTCTGCGTCTCATATATGGTGTAAGAAAACGAGAAAGAATATCTCACCAACTTAAGGAATCTGGCTGGCTAAATATGGAAATTAGAAGGATACTGCACTCGTCATGTCTCTATCATAAAATTATTGTCAATAAAAGTCCCTCCTATTTGTATAAAAAATTTAAATTTAGAACTGATGTACATACAATCAATGTATGATTTAAAGGAATTCTAATACCACCTCCTTTCAAAACTGAATTTTTCAAACGCTCCTATAGTTACCAAATTTGCAACGTCTACAATAATTATATTCCTATCTCTATAAAATACTTAAAACTATCAAGATTCAAAACTAGTCTGAAACTCAAGATAAGTGAAAGTCAAATTTGAAAATTTCTGAATACCTATCACAGGGAAAACTGGATGAAATAAGAACGAAACAATATGTTATTTAGTTATTTAGTTATCATTTAGTTATAAACCTGGCTCCTATCTGATGTTTGAGACCATTGAAGATTGAGTGGAAGAGCAAGTCAGTAGTAGGTTTTACCTGCTACTTGAATTGAACTTTGCCTTTTATTTTCAGTTTTGTAATACCAATGACTTTTGAAAATTAACAAATGTATGCTAATATTGTATTATGCTGGAAATAATAAAGCCGTCTATTATTATTATTTTTAAAAAAAGAATAAGACCAATTAACTGTTGCCCAGCCACCTCTGAATATTGGTAAGTAAGTATGGAATCCACAAATAGTTGAGTTGACTGTTTTACCGTTCAAAAAAAAACATCTCCGATTGCCAATAAAACGCTGCTATGATATTGCCAAATTATGAATTACTATCTTAAAGTCTTCAACTCTTTCTGCTTGTAATGCGCACAGCTAATTTCCCAAATGAATGTGTCAACGTTGTTTGTCACCGTGGTCTCATGGTCGTACAATAATAATTATCAATTATTGGCCGGTGGCTCAGCGGTCTAATGCACAGGCCGTTCGAAACTCCAGCATAGCGATAGTCGGTTCGAGCCCGATGTAGGTACAAGAGAATTCTTCTCCACTACTTTATATCGGATCGATAGGCAACCGCATGCCTTGTTGAAAAGCAAGTGTATTGTGAGTTGTCTAGATGCCAATCTCGGCTGATGCTAGCTTGGAGTGCACACCGACCACCCGGGGTGGTGCAGTAGGTTTTCCGGGTTTTCCTACAGCTAAAAAGTGAATACGACACCAGAAAACAGTAAGTCGTCCCGGAGCGCCACGACAAAAAATAATGATAGCCGTCCTCCACCCGCACAGGCTATGCCTTTGGGTACACTCAGGCTTGCCAGTGAGTCACTCTCGTCACTATTGGTCACTATTTTAAAGTCGTGTCACTTTTCTCACTATTTTCGAAATTTGGTCACTATTGTCACTATTTCAGAGCTTAGAATTGGTTAGAATAAGGTGCTCGTTAGAATACCTTGCATCATTAAAAATGTAAAACCAAGAGCACTTGCAATTACCAATCCAGAATACCATCAAAAAATTTAGAAATTATAAAAAAATACCTTGTACAAAATAATTACCAAAATCATTAGTCAAAAATAATACTAAGCGAAAAACAAAACACTGAAAAAACTAGTAGAACAACAAAATCGACATATAACAAAATACCATAGGTAAAAAATCTCTCAGAAAGACTTGCAGCGGTTATTAAAGATGAACATTCAAAAATAGCGTTTGAAAATAAAACACCATTGGAAGACATTTCTCTTCACACCATAAAACAAAAACATCAAATATGGTTAACCAAATTAAGTGTGAGAATTGCCCTCAGGGCTATATAGGACATACTAAATGTTACCTGTAACACATCACAAAAAAAGATCACAGTTTCAACTTTATGACACCCATCGTTTTTGATACGAAACTCTTTTTATCTAAAAGACTACTACGTGAAATTATTCACATATTCAAACATAACAGTGTCAATACCAGAAGGAATTGAAGGTTCAAACACAATATTTTTTAGTTTGAAGTTAATCATATATTCATGTCTTTGATGTTTTTATTTCCCCTTCTTTTTTAGTTCGTTTTATAAAATTTTCAGAAAAAAAACATTTGTACTTGGCTCTCAGTATTCGAGTATGTGTTGATGTTTCAATTGTTCAAATAATCTTGAAATGTCCGTTTTTGAAATTATTTCAAGCATTTTAAGTAGAGGAAAACAAAATTTTCGTCAGTCCTCCCGAATATCCAAACTTTTATTCTCGTCGAATTTTAGTACATGGTGGCAAGTAAAACACATTTTCAAAAAAAAATCAGTTGTTACAAAACCCTGATGATGATTTAAATATAGTTCAAAACGTTGGCCCAAAAAAAAGTTTTTCTTTCCAAAGCTTAACTTTGAATGATAGGTAGAAGTTTCAGTGAGTTTTTAAGTACAATTTTCAAAGTACAGATTACTTCAATTACTTTAATCTTGATAAATATTCTTATCCCCTTTTTGTAGTATTTGTCTTGGCCTTCATTTACTTCCCATATCCTAAAAATTTCTCAATAAAATAATGCAAATGAGCCCTGGAATGATGAAGGAAAATATGACCAGATTTCATAGAAGTTCCTCAATTGGTTGGGAAAATGTCACTATTTCTGTGAAAATTAAGTCACTATTCTACTATTTTTCAACCTCTGAAGTGCTGGCAACCCTGGGTACACTCAACTAGTGTTTATGAGGAAGTATTATTATTATTATTCTACCTTTGTGCTGTGCAATGTAGAAGAAATGTATAATATACGGGACCCCATATTCCTACGATGCACAAATAGCAAAATACTGGGACCGGTCTGCTGTACAAATTCTGACTTTTCATCCTTGTAGGGGACATATATGAGAGTATGAAAAGTGATGATGGCAATAAAAAATACTCTTGCGCAACATAGATACTAGGCCGCTAGGTGGAAAATGACAGTGTATGGAATCACATGTGTTTTTGGGTGACTGTGACTCTAACTTTAAAAATAGAGGGTTGCTTTAAGTTTCAATCGACGCAGATATGAAAGGTCTCATAGAAGGTTATCTTCCAAATTAGAGACACAGTCGCCAAAAAACCCGTGTGACTTCATACAATGTCATTTTCCAAGATGGCGGCCTGTTATCTCTGTTGCGCAAGAGTATTTTTCTTGCCAACATCACTTTTTCTACTCTCATATATGTCCCCTACATGGATCAGAAGTCAGAATTTGAACAGCTGAATGGTGGGTCCCGTACTGTAATAAAATGCATCATATATCATTATGAAACTGTAATCATACAAAAAAAAAGTAAAACTAATTTATACCTAAAAGGAGAAACGGTATACATACTTATGCATATATCAAATAATTTCATGATCTATTCTAGTAGATAATTATAATTTGATCACAGAAGAATTTTGAGATGCTTCTTAAGCAGATTTATGGAATGATGAAAAATCTCCTAGTGGGTATTATACCGGGTGGCTACGGAAGTATTGCCTACGGAATATCTCAGTTATTGTATGAAGTAGGTTTGTGAAATTTGGAGCGTCGATATAATGACATAAGAGCTAGAATTTGAGCATATTGACATGTCGAAGTTAACTTCCGGTCTGACCGGAAGTAACATCAACTTTCTTATTTTAAATGGAAACCCTATTTTTTTTTCTTTTCGCTTTATTCAGCATTCAATTCCCTTTCTAATGACATATCACAAGTTGGTATCTAACCAGAAACTAGATCAGAAAAAAATTATAATTGAAATTCACCGAGTAGGCCGTGAAAGCAAAATGAAATCCAAAAATTGAAAAGTTGGCTATGGAAACCATACGTCACTTGATAACAGTTGCTACTACTGTGATATTTTATTTTCATTCGTCGGCGTTATAATAAGCCGCCAAAAAAAATATTGGAAAAATTGGGAAAAAAACAATACTCTGTTGGTCCATAACTTAAATAGGAACATACAACTTTTTCTTGCCTGTACTATTCAGCATAACCATTCCTTTCTAATGATATAATAGAAAGTAATTTTTTGAAATGAAATACCAAAAAATCCAATTATTATTATTCAAATAACAAAAAAACAGATTTATCGAAAAAAAAAAAAAATAATTCAAATTGATAGGATTAAAGAAACAAATGTTCGAAATGCATTCCCTCAGCGTCAATACATTTATTGACTCTGGTGATATTTTCATGTAAATCGTTTCTCAACATTTGGGGCGTGATATCTTGGAAAGCTCTACAAATTTTTACTTCTAGCTCATGTAGAGTTGTAGGCTGTGTGGAATACACCCAATTTTTAAGATGCCCCCATAGAAAAAAGTCGCACGGAGTAAGATCAGGTGACCTTGGTGGCCACCTGACTGGACCATGGGTTGTTATAAGTCTCTCTTGAAAGCGATTTTGAAGATAATTTCTCGCTATTCTTGAATTATGCGGAGGGGCGCCATCTTGCGGGAAGTACATTCTCTCAGTTATTTCCGCTGGTAGGTTGTTAAGTTAATGAATTACGAAATTTCATTCGTTAAAAAATTAAAGTATCTCTCTCCGGTTAGTTGGCCTTGAAAAAGAATGGGGCCAACAATATGAGTTCCAACTATTCCTGCCCAAACATTAACACCAAATCTCTCCTGGAAGCCACCTTGTCGAAACCGGTGCTCGTTTTCTATCGCCCAGTACCTGAAACAAAAGACCGTTCACACTTATAGCACTTTACACTTCGACTATCGACAATAATCCAAATAAAGTACAGTACCTACCTTGTATTATTCCTGTTAAATAATCCATTGTTGGTAAATCTTGACTCGTCCGTAAACAAGATATAATAGTTAAATGGGTGATTCTCAGCATTTTGTCGAAGAAACCAATTACAATATTCCAGGCGCATTTCACCGTCATTTTCATACAAATGTTGATGCAACTGATAGGTACTTGAAGGATTTAAATAGATGTTTTTTCAAAATTTTCCTAGCAGAGTCCTTACTTATAGCTAATTCGGCGCCAATCTGCCTTGAGGAAATTGTGCTATCATATTGTACTAAAGCTAATACATTAATTTCAGTTTCCTCATTAATAACAAATGCTTCTTGGTCATCGTGAACATCAGGCTCAGTTCTTAATTTTTCTTCAAGCCACTGGAAATACCTTCTTGACGGTTGCTGCCTCCCTGGATATCGCTCTAAATACAATCGTTCAGCGGCATAAGAATTTTTTAAACATTCACCATAAATGAGAAGCATGTCAATTTGTTCGGTTCGTGAATAACGGGGCATTTTTTGATTTCGATTTCCAAACCCTTTTAAAATGGCAGAATCAAAAACACTACTTCGAACGTCAAAATAATATGGATAGCAGCGTTCGTGAGAGCTCTCGGTTCTTTTTTGTTTCATTCCAAAATACATCTTAATCAGCCTACTTGTTAATATTTTGGTTCGAATGATTATTGCAATGGAATGATTATTCTGAATAGCACAAACATCGTCCATAGGTAGATATTAGAATATCTATGGACGATGGCACAGACCAAGTACGTTTATGTTCCTATTTAACCTAGAACCTACAGGATATAATTTATCATTCCACATTATTTTTTATGATATTTTTGCGTATGGCGATAATCTGTTTTGTTTACAGCACCGTAGGTTTTCCGGGTTTTTCTGCAGCTGAAAAGTGAATACATCACCTAAAACATTAGTAAGTCGCCCCGGAGCGCCACGGCAAATAATAATAATAGCCGTCCTCTACCCGCACAGGCTATGCCTTTGGGTACACTCAACGAGTGTTTATGAGGGATTATTATTATTATTATTATTACATGAAGAATAATAATTGGATTTTTTGGTATTTCATTTCAAAAAATTACTTTCTATTATATCATTAGAAAGGAATGGTTATGCTGAATGGTACAGGCAAGAAAAAGTTGTATGTTCCTATTTAAATTATGGACCTACAGAGTATTGTTTTTTTCCCAATTTTTCCAATATTTTTTTTGGCGGCTTTTTATAACGCCGACGAATGAGAATAAAATATCACAGTAGTAGCAACTGTTATCAAGTGACGTATGGGTGAATTTCAATAATAATTTTTTTCTGATCTAGTTTCTGGTTAGATACCAACTTGTGATATGTCATTAGAAAGTGAATTGAATGCTGAATAAACCAAAAAGAAAAAAAAATATGGTTTCCATTTAAAATAAGAAAGTTGATGTTACTTCCGGTCAGACCGGAAGTTAACTTCGACATGTCAATATGCTCAAATTCTAGCTCTTATGTCATTATATCGACGCTCCAAATTTCACACACCTACTTCCGTACCCACCCGTAGCCACCCGGTATAGAAAATGGGGTATTGGACGCCTGTGGTGTCACTCAATGAGAACAAAAGAGGTTTTTCTCTTACAACTGCCATTTCTCAAATGGCAACATACTATTTTCATATTGTCGTATTGAAAAGTTATGAATTATCCAAATAATCGTGTTAAAAGTTTCTGAGATTTCTGAAAGGAATCGAAGATACGGGATGTTTCATTATGAGTGTTCTCAAAATTGAATATTCTTATACAGAGGCGGCTTGAACCTAGGAAAGCTGAGCAAAAAATCAAATCTTTTTATTCGAGTAATCTGCCAATTATTACTTTTCAATACGACAATGTGGAAAGAGATAAAATGTTTGATAATTGTTGGAAAATGTGATTGCTGCAATTACATGGGAAGCTCAATTGTCAGCTGTATCTCACCTCGAACGTTCCTCTCGTAACTGTTGACGCCGTTCGTTAGTTGTGATGATTTGAGTTTGATCTTCATGGCCAATTTTATTCGATTGAACAATCAACTGTATCTCCGCCATTTTTCTGCCGATTTTCAATTTTGAAGAACAGTGTTATCACAAATTGCGTGTTCTTCCTGATAATGAAACAAATTGTACGGGGTGTAATTTGAGTCAAAATATGCGTATTTGAGTAATTTATCGACGTACCAAATTTGAAACCTATATCTTTGAAACTGTAGAAAAGTTTGGGGCGTACCTCACCTCGTGGTCACCCGGTACAGGGTGTTTTATTTAAAAAAAAAACAAAACTTTGATGTTAGATATTTAAGGAACATAGCTTTTATTGCTCTCTACAACTTTTGTTTCAAACATTATTTCCTATCTCAAATATCGTCCACCTAGGCATTGTTGATACACCCTGTATAGTAATGCATGTGAAGAAAGGGTAATTTCTGAATCACACATCACTACGTTCAGCACATTCAGAAAAGATCTTTCGAAACCGATGTGTAGTCGCAAGGCTCACAAAAACTACAAACGAATGGTAATAGATTTCCTCTTTTATGTTTCAGTTGCTCACATTTCCTGGAACCGTGACCAAGAGACCTAAATCAAACGTACAGCTCCACCAAACTTGGCCTTCATATCAACTAATCAGTGATAAAACTCCACCCCGACTTGAATAACTGACTATAAATCCGGCGGGCCGTGCCAAACGAGAATAAAATGACACTCGGCGAAACGGGACAAAAACAAAGTGTGGAATACTCCTTTCGTGAAGCATCTAAGTAATGGATTTGAACAGTGTCGGAATTTAACTGAACCTCAGTCGGTGAAAATGAAGCTTTGGAAAGTTCTCGCGAGGAATAGTCACGTCTACACGAACTCGACCAGCAGCACATTCGTCGGGCCTAATCGCAACAGGCAAACGAACTTTTCGATGGAACTTCACGGTAAGTGAGCAAGGTTTATTATTGAGTATTAGAAGATATGTTATACAGATTCGGAAACAATGATTCTTCTTCCATACATTATTTCAATAACGAGCATAATTATTTAGTTGATATATACGATAAAGCCTCTTTAGAAAAATAGTAAAACATTGAATATCGCTGTATTGAAACTAATAGTAAACAAATACTTTTATAACTACTTACAATATAAAATTAACGAAATATTTTCATGTTATAATTGCCATCTGTTACGCCACTGTCCCCTCCAAGCTCTTTGAAGGAATCGAAGTATGAATCAACTGAATGCATCATGTCAAGGGCCGTAACTTGACAATTACACTGCATGGACATTGACAAGATCGTTTTGTGTACACTATATATGTTCGTTAAATTTTTTTTATTAACGTTATATGGTCAGAGGTAATTTCTCAAAAAGTTCCAGTCCAGGCAATAGACTGTTTCTTTGAGACAACGTGTAGATGTATCGCTTCCGCGAAGGTCTGGGTTATCAAAAATGGCAATGAACGTTTCATGAAACCACATCTGATATTTTATAACTGCCCTTCAAGACCAGTGAAAATGATGGATTTTCCACAGATTCAGTAAGAATTCTTTGGAAAATATGTATATGTTTTTAATGCATAATTATATTACAATGCAACTTCAAAAAACTTGACATTAACTAACTTCATCATGTATGTTGTACAGAATGTTCTAACGTATGATAAGCAATCTAACAAGAAACTATGTAGATAAATCCAACACTCCCCCTTTATCATACGTCAAATCAATCATATGTACAAACTTTGGAATATTCAGAGCTTTCGTCAGGACATTTGCCACCATATCATCTGTAGGTTTATAATGAACATTGATATTCCTTTCATGAGTATTGCCTCCTTACTACCCTCGGTAATTGCCATATATTCGGCTTCTGTACTGGACAGTGCGACAGTCTTTTACTTTCTTGACTCCCAAGATACTGCTGCACCGTAGAAATACGAACCCGGTGTAAGACTTCCTGGCATTTTAATCGTTTGCCCAATCTGCATCAACGAATCCTTCTATGTCATCTCCTGTTTGTCTAAATGTCAAACATTAATTTGCTGTTCCTTTCAGATATCTTAGAACTCGTTTCATCTGGTTTCTGCAATTTTTGATTTGCAACTAGTGGAGCACCAACAGGATTTGAGTTATTCATGCTAAATTTCTCTAGTACTTCTTCTAAATACTTATGCTGATCCAAATAAATTATATGATTTGCTCTATCTCTCCTTATTCTCAGACCGATACCATATTTCGCTACTCCTAAATCTTTCATTTTAGATTCCTTCAACTAACTTTCTTTAAACTCCTTTGTCTTCTCGTCATTATTGGAAAAAATTAAGAAATCTTCAACCCAAATTGCTATTATTACTATGTAATTGGTAGCTATATTGTAGTAAATGCAAGGGTCTTGATTTGTTTGTTCCATTCCTAATTTCAGTACCGTTTCATGTAGTTTTCTATTCCAGCTTCTCGAGGCTTGTTTGAGTACATATATTGCCTTTTTCAAAAAACAAACTTTTCTCTCATTATTTTCCACCTCAAATATCTCAGGCTGCTCCATGAAAACCTCCTCTTCTAAATTTCCATTCAGAAAAGCAGTTGTTACATACATGTGGTCAATATGTAAATCATTTTCAGCAGCAATTGCAAATAAAATCCTTATAAACGAATGTCTCATAGTAGTCTACACCATATTCTTGTGTGTATCCCTTCGCTACAAGTCTCGCCTTGTGTGTAACTTCTCCTTCTACACCCGATTTCTTCTTAAAAACCCATTTATTCTTCATTATTTTCTGGTCTATCTACCTCCAAACCCGGTATTTTCTCGTTGCTTTTCCGGGAGATCAAGGGAAACTCGACAATACATGCTCCTGATAGCCTCTGATGTCTTACACATAATTTATCCCCCTGTATAACACGGAGGAGGCAGGGAAGTGAACCCAAGCAGAGACGTGCACTCACAGCGTCTAAGGCCTACACAACACCGTAGGGCCTGCGCGAGCAGGCGCGAGTAGGTTTTTGTCAGCCCGCTGGATACCCCAGAAGGGCAGGACAGAAAACCCAAAACCCCCACATAAACCCATTATTATGACATCCTAACCCCTGCGGCTTAGAGATGGTTTTAATATTGATTTTATTTATTTTGATGTTTTGTGAGTTGTATATATTTTATTGTAAATTTAATATCAATGATCTTTTCGTATTTTTGTATTTTTTTGGTCTATCTACCAATATCCATGTCTTATTATCGATCAAGGATTGATATTCTTTCTGCATTGCTTCGTACCACTCATTTCTTGATGGACCTGAGAGCGCATCATCGACTGTTATTGGCTCATCTATATTTGTACATTCTGTATAGTAAAAATACAGATCTGAAGACCATTTCCTTGGTTGTGGAGGTCTCTTCGACCTTCTTATACAGGCATTTCCAGTTTCCTCCGAATTTTCTTGTTTGCTTTCTGTATCATTGTCTTTCAACATTCGTGTGTCTGCTTGTACTTCTTGTTTTTGATCAGAATGAGTATATTCAGTTACACAAATTTCCATTTCATTTTCACCTTCAGTCATAACTTCTACTTTTTCAGTTAATGACTGTTCATCATTTCCTTCTTCTATGAATACAACATCTCTAGAAATTATTATTTCAGTTGGATATTTCTTATTGATAAATTTATAACCCTTGGAAGTTTCAGAATATCCGGTGAAAATGTATTCTTCAGCTTTTGCATCCCACTTCCTATGTTTTTCATCTGGTACACGGGCTAGAGCTTGACATCCAAAAACTCTCAAATATGACAGATGAACTTTTCTACCGGTCCACGCCTCTTCCGGAGTCATGTCTGCAACTGCTTTTGTAGGTGAACGATTTTTTAAACAATTTGCTGTATTTATCGCTTTAAATCAGAATTTGACTTCGTTTTTGTGTGGAAGTAGGTAAACAAATGTTTTCCTCGTAAAATCATCTGTAAAAGTCGAGACATATCTTGCTCCACCCTAGCTTTTTTCACTCATTGGTCCGCAGACATCTGAATGATTGAGTTCAAGTTTCTCCGTTGCCCGTTTTCCTGATGACTTGAAAACGTATCTTGTTTGCTTGCCTTTGACACAAGAAACACATGGTGTATCGTCTTCCACATTACTGAATTCGATACCCGTTGCTATACCCCCTGCTAAAAGTTTGATTTTCTACAGAGATGACCAAGTCTCCGATGCCATAACCTGGGATGACATGATTTTGACGAAGTTGCCATGTTGACTTGCTGTGCGTTTTCATTCAGTAAGGTTGATTGATTCATTTTGAATATTCCAGATTGTGCAGAACCACTGATAAGTACATCACCTTCTATGGTCTAATCGTTCTCTTTTAAAATTCTGCAGCCTTCCTTGGAAAATACTACGACCAGGCCTTTCTCAATTGATTTGCTCACAGATAGTAGGTCAATTCACAACCCCACAAAAAGGCACCATCTTCAGGTAGTCTCTAGCTCCCTCTCTATAAGATCGCAGAGGGTTCCTTCGAATTTGCCTTTGGCCATGATGACTATGTCGTCAGCATATCCGAGGCAAGTGACTCCGTTCCCGGTTAGTGTTCCGAGTAGTTCGTCTACTACGAGACTGCACATCAGAGGTGATAGTACCCCTCCTTGTGGGCATCCCCTCCAGTTGCTCGGTATGTACCTGAGCGCCAGACTGAATCTGGTTACTTTAATAATAAATGGCAGTAGTTCCGTTTGCCCTTTTTGTAAAAGGGCCGGAAATATACCGTCAAGGAGTCTATTGCCCATTTCACTCTTTGGGGAGTGCATATGGTTTTTGCTACCTTCCAGTCTACTCGTCTGGCTCTACCTGGTTCTTTCATTTATCTTTCAGGTCAAATGGTATGCTACCTGGAAAGTGCGTCTCCAGTAGGAGGAGAGCTCGTTGCTCGTCTCTCGCCATAGTTTTTTACAATCTGGCTGCTGCGGGGCTTCATATGATTGTCTCACAAAAGCTCCAGAAGCTGTTCCTCTTGGCTTCCCTTATTTCTTTATTATATTTTGTCAGCCTTTTGGTGTATCCCTGCTAATCTCCGTCCCACTTGGCTTTGTTGAATAACTAGCGGAATTTGGATCTCAGATTTGACAGGTGTACGTTCCACCAAATGGTACCACTGTGCGATTTCTTTTCTTTTATGGGGCAGCTGGATTCGTATGCATCTATAATTGCCCCGTTAACCGTCTCTAGGGTCTGCTCAAATTCGACGTGACTGTTGCCGTTAAACTTAAAATTCGCACAATACTGCCGCTATGGTTCATTCAAGGTGATTTAGGTATTTTCTAGTAGTATGGCCTAAGATATCATTTCTGGTAAGATATACCATCACTCTTCTTTTAACTAGTTTTTCTTTTATCCTGGATAATTGTTATGTTCAAAATTATTTTTTTTTTCGTTAACCAGCTGTCGTCTCCCTATGAACGACAGCCCTCGTAAGTCGAAACTTGTGCGAGCCAAGGAGGAATAAGGTGAAACCAGAATAATTGTAAGCATTGACTCTAACCACTCGGCTACCTGACCTTAATGCTGATAATAATGAAATAGCAAACGATATAGCAGACAACTGATCATATATAAAACTTTGTTCACAGTTCGTGTGAAATCAAGACAAAAACGATTTCCAGTGCAATCAAAAACTGTGTTTCTGCTCTTGTTATTTTTTGTGCACAGTTAATTTGAACTGCTATTTTTTTTGAATAATTGTCTTGAACGGGACATTTTAAATGGTTGCCAAGAGAGTTGAAAAATGACGTTTGGAAAGTAGCATGTTGATAGCTATTTTTATGATAAGTTGCAAAGTGAGTGTGTTTTTGGCGTGAAAATTGAAACATGAACAAGGCAAGTGATTCAATACGTCGTGTTCAAAAAACTCACTATTTTGTAATGTGTTATGGGCAAGGTTTCTTATTTTGAATTTCATAATAAAAGTCTGGAATAATGGTTGTAACTTTGTTGCTGCGTAGTCTGTACTGAAGAGACTGTAAGGATCTAACCTTCACTAAGGATACACTAAAAACAATTTTGTCTATTGTATACGATAATTTTATATTTGTTGACTAGTTTCGGTTATCACAGCATTTTCAAAATAACCATAATAGCCGTAATAACTGAAACTAGTCAACAAATATAAAATTATCGTGGAAAATAGACAAAATTGTTTTTAGTGTATCCTTAGTGAACATGTAATTCAACAAAATAAACAAGTCGTCAATCAAAGAAGAAAAAAGATCTAACCTTCAGTTGACAAATTATCTCAGATGTTTTATACAGGGTGAGTCAGAATAAGACCGACATACTTCGTACAGAGATTCCTCAATTTATTTCGATGTGAAAATTTTATACTTATATTCTTAAGCATCCTTTCTGAGATGCAGGGTGTCGAAATTCCGAAGAAAATTAAGATTTTTTTTTAATCTCCACAAAGAAAATAATTAAAATACTAATCTAGGTTTATCAACGTGATATTTTGAAGTTTTAGTGTTTAATTTTCTTTAAACAGTAGCGTAGTTGCGGTAGTATGTTTACATATTTTCTTTCACATTTTCTTCAGACAAATGAATTGACAAATGTGTGTTTGACATCAGTTGGGCTCATCGATACTTGACCTAAAAGTCATAGCTTTCCATGTGCCGAAATGTAGAGGTTTCTGAGATATATACGAAAAACTGTAACTATGTTCTGAGGCAGCATCGGGTAAAGATATCATTTTCCGTATGCCACAATCGCAAAATGCTAATTTATTATATTATATCGGAGTATTTTTCATCCTCATGAATATTTTTTATATGTTGGAAAAAATTAAGGAATGTTGTGGAGATTGAAAGATATTTTGATATGTCGTAAGAAATTTGTATTGTGAGATTATTGCACACAGAATGCTACTCAGGACATACCTACCTTTAGTTTTTTGAAAATTTTTCATGAACCTCCACTTTTAGGCACATGGAATGTTATGGAATATTACATACTCACCAACCTGAAATCAGAGAGATATGTAACAAGAGTCCTTGATACATGTTTATCTGATCATTTTGGTCAAATTATTGAAATTAAAAGAACTACAGTTCAGAAACCTAAGGTTGTTTTACGACGTGTATTAAACACATCCAGCTTGAGAAACTTCAAACAGCAATGGGTTAAAGTGAATTGGGATGTATTCACTCAAACAAAAGATATTGAGTCCTCATCAGATTTCATGACCACCACACTGAATACTCATGTTAACAAATGCTTTCCATTAAAACAAAGGAAACAAGATGCACTCACTCCAGTCAAATTTTTCAACGATGAATTACGACACAAGCGGGATACATTGTATGCATTGAAAACCATCAGTGCCTCAACTAGGAACCCACAACATATAGAAATTTTTAAGTCCTACCGAAGCACTACAACTCTTCACTAAAATGTGCAGAAAGGAAGGCATATGATGATATATAAAAAAATCTACCAATATCAGTAGGGATTCTTGGCGGTTGATCAATTATGAACGTAACAGTAGTCAGAATATTAACACCCACTGTGACTTGACGCCGGACGAATTCAGTGGTTACTACTCGAAAGTAGCTGAAAATATACTGAATGAACTATCCCTTACGAATGTAGCTGCCTCTGATTTCTTGAAATCCAAACCTAAACCGAAGGATTAATTTTTTCTTATTCCCGTATCACCAGAAGATATCATCATTGCTATAAATGAACTCAAAAATAGTAACTCTTATGATATCTACGATTTGAACACCCAGATGATGAAACATGTGGGAGATATTCTTGCAGAACCACTCGCATGTCTGGTAAACCTGTGCTTTAGTCAGGGTATATTCCCAAGTAATTTGAAAGTGAGTAAGCTGATCCCGATTTCCAAGAAAGGCAATGTAAATCTTCCCGAAAACCATCACCCTATCTCCATTATCCCCACAGTAGGTAAAATTGTGGAAACAATAGTCATAAAATCACTATCCAAATACTTCGATAAATTCAACCTACTCCATAATAATCAATTTGGGTTTAGGAAGAATCGTTCCACAGTTCAAGCTACTGCCAAATTGATTTATGACATAGTCGAGGGTCTTGAATAGGGTAACCACACGGCGGTAACCATGTGTGATCTGAGCAAGGCCTTCGACTGTGTGTCACACAGTATCCTTCTTGACAAACTTGAGTATTATGGCACCAAGGGTGTAGCAAATGACTTTTTTAAATCTTACCTCTCCAACAGAGCACAATCAGTCTTTTTGAAAGAAGCCTCTTCATTAAGCTCAACAGTAAAACACGGTGTACCCCAGGGATCGGTATTAGGTCCACTTTTGTTCATTATATACATCAACGATATCTTTGATCATATGAATCCACTGAACTGTGTACTATTTGCAGACGATGCAATCTTTTATGAGGCTAACTCTAATCATGAAGAACTGAAATACCAAATGGAAATATCTAACACAAAATTGAACAATGGCTGGTCCCCAATCATTTCAAGCATAATCGGAGTAAAATTCAAACCATCACATTTTCGACAAATTCTTCCTTGAATGAAGGGTCTATTGTAAATTTCTTTGGCATCACATTAGACGAAACTTTGAAATGGTCTTGCCATATTGAAAAACTTTGTGAAAAACTCTCTAGTCAATTATTTCTCCTTAGACGTCTCGCAAAAGTTCTAGGTCCAGATATACTCAAAATCTCATATTTTCATCTCTTTCAATCGCATATCACATATGGAACTGTACTATGGGGCAACTCAAGTCACTCTAATCATGTATTCGTTCTACAAAAAAAGGCTGTGAGAATTGTTGCCAAGGCAGGTTTTAGAGACTCGTGTCGCCCATTATTTCGGAATCTGAGAATAATGCCTCTACCCTCTATTTACATTTTTCATTCTCTCTTGGATATTCATAAAAACCCAACAACTTATTCAATTAATTCTGATATTCATTCTTATAATACTAGAAATTGCAGTAAAATAGTTAATCCGAGATACAGACTAACCACTTCTGCACGAAATTCACTAGACATAAAATTGTATAATAAATTGCCTCCAGAATTGAAGAATATGAACATGATCAAATTTAAATATACAATCAAAAAGGCAATCCTCGAAAGTTGTTTCTATTCCATAAACGAGTTTATGGAATCAAATATATTGGATACTTGACCGCTATTCACAGTGCTATATTCCATGGGTATTTTATGATTCCAAAATCTTATTTATTTTTAGTATTGTAAATTTGTCATATGAATCTGTCTACTGCATGTAGTTATTAGTCTCTTATATCTTGTATAAATTCAAATCATTTCATTTTATCATGGAAGATAATTTTATCCACCCCGCTCACAAATGTATTATATACAGTGCGGTCCAAAGGTATGGAATAAATTCATTTTTAGCGTTATTATGTATTTTATGAAAAAATCCTGAAACAGGTCAATTTTTATTGGCAATTTGACAATTTACAGTATGAAAATATTACCCCCTTCTTGCACCCCCTCTGAATTATGTGCACCCCCTCAAAAATTTTAAATGAGAAGGGGGGTCGTGTGGCAACTTGTTCGAAAGGGATTTTCATTATCTGTTCAGCAATACTAAGTGTTTCATATTTGGTGCAACCATAACTGAGAAATTTTTTTATTAAAATTTAAAAATATTGACCCTGTAAATTATGTATCCGTTGAAAAAACCTGAAACAGGTCGATTTCTATTCTCAATTTGACAATTTATACTTTCTTATCTGTCTTGCTAAAAAAGTCAGGAAAAAGTCGTTGAAGACACCAAAAAATTATTCACAAAACCCATAAATAATATAATGTCAATGTAGTAGACTACTGTTATTTTGATATTTGTGAGTTGCTGGCAGACGTCAGTGTATTGAAAAATATTTTTGTGTGTATTCGATTCATCTATGGCTCATTTATCCGAAACTCAAAGAATAGACATTTTAATTATGCTTGGATGCGGTAATAAAACACGAACTCAAACGGAAGTTTGTGAAATGTTCAATAATAAATACCCTGGTCAACACGTATCACAATCTACAGTTAGCAAAATAGAAACAAAATACCGTGAAACTGGACATGTAAAAACTCGTCAAAAACCAGGTCGAAATGCTGCATTGGATGAGGAGAAAAAGTTAGATGTACTGTTAGCGAATGAGGAAAATCCGCATATGACAAGTAGACAACTTGCCGCAGACAATGATGTAAGTAAATCATCGATATTGAGAGCTTTACATAAAGAAAAATACCATCCTTATAAAGTTCAGTTGGTTCAGGAGTTAAATGAGGATGACCCTGATAGAAGGCAACAATTCTGTGAACTGATGATGGATAGAATCGAAGCAGATTTGCAGTTCATAAACAAAATTGTATTTTCTGATGAAGCTACTTTTTATTTAAATGGAACGGTTAATAGACAAAACTGTAGATATTGGAGCAGAGAAAATCCTCATTGGATGTGTGAGGCTCACACACAATATCCCAAAAAAGTGAACGTTTGGGCTGGTATCATTAAAAACAAAATTATTGGCCCCTATTTTTTTGAAGGCACAATTAATGGTGAGGTTTATCTAGGTTTTTTGATGAACTTTTTAGTGCCTACATTAAAACGACTTTTTCCCGATGTTAATGATCCAAATGGAATAGATAGATCAATTTGGTATCAACAAGACGGAGCTCCACCGCATTACACACGTATTGTTCGAGATTATTTGACAGAAGTTTTTCCCAATAGGTGGATTGGCAGACGTGGACCGATTGAATGGCCGCCTAGATCCCCCGATTTGACTCCTCTCGATTACTTTTTATGGGGTTATTTAAAATCAAAAGTATATTTCAATAGACCAGACAATATTGCAGATTTAAAAACTAGGATATCGGAAGAAATTAACAACATAACCCCTGAGGTCCTACAAAATGTTCTACGAGAATTCCAAGATCGCCTTGCTTATTGTCAAGAAGTGAATGGTGGTCATTTTGAACATTTAATTTAACTGTAAAACAAATTGAAATATACTTCCTAAACATTATGTTACATTATTTCCTTCATTCTATCAACATTTGACATATTCAGAATAAATTTTCTCAGTATTGCTGAACAGAGAATGAAAATCCCTTTTGAAAAAGGTGCAACACAACCCCCTTTCTCATTCAAATTTTTTGAGGGGGTGCTCATAATTCAGAAGGGGTGCAAGAAGGGGGTGATATTTTCATACTATAAATTGTCAAATTGAGAATAGAAATCGACCTGTTTCAGGTTGTTTCAACGGATACATCATTTACAGTGTCAATATTTCTAAATTTTAATAAAAAAATTTCTTCGTTATGGTTGCACCAAATATGAAACACTTAGTATTGCTGAACAGATAATGAAAATCCCTTTCGAACAAGATGCCACACGACCCCCCTTCTCATTTAAAATTTTTGAGGGGGTGCTCATAATTCAGAGGGGGTGCAAGAAGGGGGTAATATTTTCATACTGTAAATTGTCAAATTGCCAATAAAAATTGACCTGTTTCAGGATTTTTTCATAAAATACATAATAACGCTAAAAATGAATTTATTCCATACCTTTGGACCGCACTGTATATATATATATCACGTAGTCAATAAAAATCTATCTATCTATCCATCTATCTATGACTTTTAGTTTGAGAATCGGCCAGTCAATAACGGTAGCCGTAATCAACAGCATTTGGGGCCATCAACTTCTGTCGGTGAAATGGATTAAATTGTTGTGAATGTCCGTACCGATCAACTTTCGATTTATTTTTTGAAATTGTTATTTTTGTCAAGCAGTTGTACCTTTACGCACAACCCTCAGCTTGTGAGAGCTGAGGAAGACTTAGCCCTTAACTTTGACGCGTGTTGCCATGGAAATTTGTGAATTATATCTACCGATTTTCATGAAAAAAGACCACTTTCCTTTTTCATTCCAAATTTCATGTGTATTATGCGTTGACCACTGACATACTGACCAGCCTACCACAAACTAGTCTGAAATGCTCGAATTTGCAATTAAGTAGTTATCAAGATTTCACTGAAGTCACATACCAGCTTATCTACGACATTAATTCATGAGAATTGAGAATGGAAATCTTGAAACTAATGAAATATTATTTGACCTCGAAGTAGTTCATCAAAAGTTTCAATTCATTTAGTATACACGTGTACCGGAACTCCACAGCCAAACTCAACAGCTTGTCTCAAACAGGTTGGACTTCAAGACATACCTTGAAGAACTGTTTACTTTGAATTAATGAGTGAAACGATGATAAGGAGTTTGAAGGTGTAATTCAGACTCACCCTCGCCATCTTTTTAATTTTTCCAAATATTTCTGGAATGACGTCCAGCCACCGTCTTGAAATTTAGCACTATCTCATTCAAGGCAGCCCAAATGTATCAAATTCGAAATAATTTATATCAAGACATACATTTCCTCTCGTTATTCTTAGAGTCCGAGATTTATCTTAAATACATTCACAAAGAGATCGTCAGCTTTGAGAAAGTCGAACATGTTTATCAAACATGTAAGTTATGCTTTCACATTAGATGATGCATGTATACTCTGATTATTTATACTCCTTCCACAGAAAGTTGGTATGCGTGATGAGACATCAACTGATAATTTGATGCAAACCCGTCTGACTTATTTTAGTGCGTACACTTCTAGAATCAAAATCATTCCACAAATTTTATGGTGACAGCAAACTATAAATGGAATTCATTCACTTTTTATCATTTACCAGAAAAATTGATTTTGCTCTGAAACCTTCTTTCATTGGAAAGCGCTGGCTTCTATAACATTTTATTTTCCAAGTGGGATTGTTTCCTTACTGAAGGGGTTGCACATTGATTATTCAACGAAATGGGTTTCAGTTACCAAAAAAGTACAGTTTTTTGTCATATAACCAAAATGGCTTCTGTTCTTATTTGAAAATCAGTACTATAACTTATTCAAGCTGTTTGCATCATGACTTTGGCGATGGGTGAAGAAAAAATCTTTGGTAAACAGATTTTGGCAGTCTATTTGGTATTACAAAAGGTTCATTTTGTGAAAGTGTCTACTTCCCTTGAGAAGTCCTGATATTTTCACGAATTGTTCCGTTGAGAGCATTTTATTTTTCGATTCTTTTGTACGATTGGTCTATGATTTATTTCAATATTCATCAGAATTTAGCCAAATTCAATATTGTAAAAATTCGAACGAAGTTCAAATATATTGTGCCAGAGAGGTATCAACAATGTGATTGAATACGGGGTACCCTTCTCTCATCTGTAAGAAAACAACTACTTCCCTGGCTATTGCCATGACGGACATTGAACCACATCTGACAGATATCTGTGCAACGTTTTTCCAAGAAGACCCAATTGCAAGTGCTTGTCTAGTAATTAAACAGAAGATCATCCTTCATTTGGCTGGGAATGACCACCTGCAGACATGCATGTTTCGAGGTTAATTGCCTCTCATCAGTGACAGGGTAGGTCCATGCCAAATGAATAATAATCAACTGTTCAACCAATATTTCCTCACAGTTACAGTCTATTTATTTCCGGAGTCTGTGCTACTTGAGAGTGTTTTGTCTTGTTCCGTGCGGATGGCGCTGCGATCAACTTTGTTGTAGATAGTAGTGTCATCCGTGGGGAAATATCAGTTAAACAGTTGATTATTATTCATTTGGCATGGACAGGACAATTATTGTTTTGTCTTAAATTTTCCACTTGGTGGAAACGCTTAGAGAGAAGGATACCCCCTATTCTTTCACAAATTCAATATTGTTTCAGAAAGCTGAAAATCGCATATTTGTCTTTTCACATTGTTGTTTCAAATGGGATATTAAAACTCCTAGAGTATTGATTTCAACAGCTTTATTTCGACCAGTCCGACGATTACAATTCTGGTATTGAAAATTGCCTTATTTATATTCGCGAAATTTTTACGATTTCGACTGAAAAGCATTCGAGAAGAGATATTTTTTAAAGGAACTCATACTCATTTTGGTAAATGCAGATACAGAAACCTGTTTTTTATTAGGGTGATCACCCAGATACTATATCAAAAATAGGAAATAGAGATTCAGGTTTGTTTAGTATTGTGATAGTTTGTGCATACCTTTTCAGACACATAGCGCCAACCCTGAGACCAAGACATGCCACTGTTACAGCCGCGGTAGATGTCATACTCAGCCCAATCCCAGGAAGGGTTCAGTCAATAGGAATCAAGGGCTCTAGATAACCTAACCACTAGTAGGAAGAATTCAGGAATATTTTTGCTGACAGAACCATAATAGTTACTTAGTCGAAGTTTTGTCATGGAATAAGCGAGTCAAGAAAGTTTAAAGACGTCTGGAACTGAAATAACTCGAACCTGGTCATTCGAGTGCTATGTATTACATTCAGTTATTATTCTTGGTGCACTATATGGTCTGAAATGGTTCAAAGAGTAAGGGTTTTGCATTTGGATTGAGTATTATTAAGGTTAAAGTAATTGAATTACATCTGATATATATTGGTGTAATGTTTCTCCGGGGTAACACCATCACAGGTGTTAATAATTGTAATCATGCATTGAATACTGTCTTCCATCTGGTTCAGGGCTTCGCGAGATCAAGAGATTAATTTTGTCTTGTCCAAGACCAAGACCAAGACCAAGCCAAGACCAATATCAAGACCAATATCAAGACCAAGACCAAAACTTAATAAATCTACCCAAGACCAAGATCAAGACTCTGCCAAAGGAGTATTGGTCTTGGTTTCGAAAGAAAAATAGTGAACTAAAGTCTATGCAATATTAATAACATTTTTATGGAAAATGTTGTGGCATTTTATTTCAATTATTTAATATTCATATGGTAGGTTTTTAAATTTTGTTCATTCAAAATCGAAAATACATTTTTCAAAATCTCTATTGCAGTTTACAACAAATAGGTGTATGTTGTAAGGTCGCAGTGGTTGATAAGTATTGCAACTTCCTCGGGATTCCGATTCCTCCACTCTGCCGCAACCGTATCTTACTGCTCATGCAAATTGACAAATGATAAAGACAGAGAAATACAAAATAACTATTATATGCATATAAACTGTTGGACAATTGAATTGAATCATAAAATTTCTATACAAATTTTGATCCAAAACCAAGAATATCAAGACCAAGACTATCAAGACCAAGACTGAACCGATCTCGTCTTTGTCTTGAAACTTCAAGTCCAAAACTACATTTATTTTCGCGAAGCCCTAATCTGGTTAGGAATGACCACCTGCATACATGACATATTTCAAGGTTGTTTCCTCTCATTAGTGCTTCGACAGATGAGACAATATTAGACTCATCCTGTCCCATCCAACGAACGATACATTAGATTAGATTCATTTGGGCGTTCGGTTTCAATCCTCTAAACCGCGACCTTTTCAGATCTATTGTGTGTGCCCTAGAAATTGTTTCTCTACCTAGCCCTGTCTTCATTATGAGATTTCATAGGCTTGTTTTAGATTTCTCAGGTATCTGGGGCTCTTGTTTTTTTTTTCTCCCAGCGTTAGGAACCTTAGCCTTGACAAGTTCTCGTAGTGGCATAGTATGTGAGTTTCTATTTATTCCTTGAAGAATCTGCTTAGCATTTGTTCTGCCAGACCGATTGTACCTACTCATATGTTTGTTGAGCCTACAATGCCCTGTGAGAAGTCCTATTGATATTCTAGTAGTGCTCCTCTTCTGGCTTGAACGATAATAAAACCTTAAACTGGCAACCCAGACTTCAAAAAAGTGTGCCGGAGAAGAAAAATCATAGTTATATCTGACTTGTTTAAAATTATCTTGTTTCAAATTTCTATATTTTTCCATCCTATTACTTTTTTATGAACTTGTATACCCAATAATATCTACATCGATGGTTTCTGAACAAAATGATCCACACGAAGAAAGAAAAATTAGATACTGGGTAATTTATTTGAAATATGATGCGATAAAGTCATGAATTGATGAATATACAGACAAACCAAATTCCCGAGCTTCATCAATTAGTGCATACAATATACAAATGTTTGTATACTAGTCAATTTTTAGTAGAGCCCATAGTTGATGCATTTTGCGCAGCTCTGTACATTAGTTAAGAGGTTAGTTTATTGGTTAGTTTCATTTTTATATTTCCTCATTTATGGGTGTTTGCTCTTATGAAAAACAACCTTTATGGCCAAGCTTTGACAAGCCACGAATTACTAGAAAGCAGTTACAGGATCCTGTATATTTTCATGATTGATATCTGGAAGAAATTATGAGCAAAAAGTTTCGCTCTCTATAACTAGGTTAAACGTTCAAATAAGCATCACGAACATTATCTGTTTTCCTTTCAAGTTTGTCCGCTGTGTCAGATGAAACTTCTTAATGTTCCGAGCGGTAATAATTTTCCAAGTACGGAAACATAAAATATACCGTCGGATGAACACAATTAATTATATGTTACACATTAAAGCGTTGAAATCGGACGTCCACTAGCAATTTTTAAAATAATTGGAAATCTATTAACATGGATCCTGCGACAGTTGCAACAACACAATAAAAGAATGATTAGTTGAAACTGATTTGAATATCGAGACGAATATAACTGCCTGTTGAGTGTGATTTATTTGAATCATAACGCTTTCAGTTATGTGTTTTCCGATACGAATATTTATAGATTCCTGACTATATCGGGTTCACAAAATTCCAGAATTCCATATTTGATACTTTCTCTAAATTCAAATTGTAAAAACAATCCCAAAAATGATGAATACTTCATATCGTTGAACAATTTCAATTCGTATTAGTTTCTAAAAATTCTTCTCCAATTGGTGAATTACATTTTTTTTTGAATTGATCGTTTCTGCTTGTGCCGAACTTTGTTTATTTTCTGGTTCCCATGAACAAGAAAATCCTATGATATTTAGGAAACATCTTTAAAGCGAAAGTGAGGTAGGTAGGAATCGGTGTTCTTTAATTTCTGCAGAATGTATGCCTCAGGGAACATCTCCCGAAACGGGGGGTTCCATATTTTGGCCGTTCGTTGATAGAACGAGCCCTGTAAAAGAAATAATGATGAAAATAATAATTATAACGAAACAACGAGCAGAGGGGGCAACTAACATAAAAGGCCTTGTTGTTGCGACACCACTTCCCCGAGCAACAGGTGCAAAACTGGACCGGCACCCTGGAGAGAATGCTCATTCCCTTTAGTGTCGGCCGTGTGTATAATAGGCTTACCCCCCGGTATACCCTACTAATCGGTTTCAAATGCACGAGGAAGCGACCCCTACAACCGACCCCCTCGGAATAGTGGTCAAAGGCAAGGTGGTGCATTGTTATGAGACCGCCCGGAGGAAATATAAGGCAAGAATGCATGCTCTGTGGTGTGAGATACACCCAGAGCATGCCGCTTTTTCCGTCCAAAATCAGAGAGATTATGTATCTCATCTCTGGGGTCGAGGCAACATCAAAGCACTTTCTCAGCCGGTTAACGAAGTGGCAGAAGTCTGGCTGTAGAAGAGGCCCGCATCGTACCACCAACAGAAGGCATCACAATCCGCTCCATAACACAAAGCCACTGAAACGCATATGTGAATGAGAAAATTCACGATGTCCTTCCAGAAGAGGCTGACATCTGGCAGATCAACTCTGCCGTGTAATGATGCCGCTCAAACTCTGCCCCAAGCGGAGAGGAGAAATACCATCCCTCTGATTGGGAGTCATACGCGACGCATTCACGAAATGAAAGCTAAAGGCCTGGTCTATCAACCGCTGAGTGCGTATGCGGAGTACGCAATGCGAAGTCCGCATCTATTGCTTTCTGTGTTATTGAATGCGGCTGTTCTATGTGGAGCGCACTCTGCATGCACCACAGAATCGTCCGTCGCGCACGTGCGTCGCTATTGCGTCTGGGGCGATTTCGACGACTGTTCCGCAGCGACGCAGTAGTTTGCAATCATCCGAGAAGAGAAGGTTTTGATTTGGAGGTTATGGCAACTCAGAAAAATTTTTGCAAAGAGCAGGACGAAATACTTATAGATAGCGTATCTCGACATCCTGCGCTATATGATGCCTCTGATAATATATGGAGGGAGATTGCTGAAATTATTAAGAGAAGCGGTAAGATATAACTTTTATATTTATGAAATCATATGCACATATTTAATTTGTGTCTGTTCGATTTATTAAGTAATCCTGCCAATGTACTCTTCCTTGTCTGCTACAAAAGTAATTTTTGAATTCCTCTCGTGTTCTAAATGCCTGTAATGATGCATTTACTCCAGTTCTACTCAAAGGCGTCACGTTTTCAGTTGGAAGCGTTGTGTCAGGTTCTTCTTCACTGGCTGTTCGAACACAGTTTGACTTTCTCAACAAATTGTGCGAACAACAATGCGCAGTACGCACTCTCGATAGACCACCCTATGATGCGGATTCTGCAAGCGCACGACGCAACGCGTACTCCGCATACGCACTCCGCGGTAGATAGACCAGGCCTTAAGATCATGTCGGGGATCCAGAAACAGGGCCTGACTGGGAAATGCCTGACGGGTAAAAAAAATTATCGTCATTCCAAACATAATGTTTTACAGAACATCATTGCACATATAAGAATTCATGTTGAAAGCAAAGGGCGAAGTTTATTTTTCGTTGTGTGCGCACACCAAGAAACGCTGTTCTGGTTAACTCCCAAAAGCTGCTATCATACGGAGAGGTTAATAAATAGATCATAGGTACTAAGTAAAATAATAATAATAATAATACCAAGAACTATATTCAAAAAGAAAAATATACAACATACAAAACTAACAAATTCGTAAATGGGAAACCTGAATAAAGTTGGTGAACGATAAGTGCCGTTGCACTTGTTTCGTACAAAATTAATCAGGTAAATTGGAACTATTTTTTGATTGTTTATCATGAATATCATGTAGAATATTTATAAAATTAATTTAGACAAAATACCGGTAGAATGAATTCGTGAATGAAACAATCGACACTTTACGCATGTAGACAGACCAAGTATCCAATACATGTTGATTGCACAGTGAATGCAGTGGAGTAAAAATAAAATCTAGCAAAGATCGATTGTGAACAGAATAAAATACATTAAAATAAAGTATAGTGTAGGCACAAGAATGATGAGAACGTTTGTATGTCAATAACTTATGAGTGATTTTCAAAGTAACTCGAAATCATGCATCGTGGACTGGAGAGTATAAAAAACGTTTTCAATGTTTTCTTGAATCTTGTTTTATTCATTAAACCTTTTATATTATCTGGTATTATATTATATAGTTTTGGTGCGAAAAAGGAGTATGATCTTTGTGAAACCGTTTTTAACATCAATGGTGGGACGTAATGATGTTTCTGACGAGTAGCATAATCGTGACGTGGAAGTTGTGAATTAATTTTGTTGATGTGGTATTTTTTGCTGGAGCAGAGGAAATAAAGTTGTCTCAAATCTAGTATTTGTGATTCCTTGTAGAGGTCGTCTGTTGGGTATCTTGACTTCTTGTTATATATTAGCTTTAGAAATCTCCTTTGTATAACTTCTAAAGAGCGATTTTTAGCTTGGCCCCCAGACAACTATCGCATACTTGAGATGACTTTCAACGAGGGGGAAATATACGGTCCTCAGATGTTCCAAGGATAATATGTCTTTCAATTTTCTAAATTTAAATAAATTGCTTCTTAACTTATTTGTTACATGGGTTATCTAGATATTTTTTAATATTTGAAAAGTCATCTGCTTTAGATTTTAAATCCATCCAGCATTCAGCACTATAGAAGATAGCTGTGTCATCAGCAAAACCGCTTATGCTGCCTTCAGTTTTTAATGATAACAGATCACTAATATATATGTTGAACAGTGTAGGGCCTTGTATGGATCCTTGCGGAACTCCATATTGAATCGCTTCGAATCGCTTCCACACTACCGCAGACACCATCGATCCTCACAACCTGGAGTCTATTCGTCAGGTAACTTTCAAAAAGTTTCAAACAATTTCCCCGAATGCCAATATCCTCCAGAGCCTGCAAGAGTCAACGGTGACTGACGGTATCAAAGGCTTTCGACAAATCAATAAATATAGTTGAACACGGTTTGCTGATATTCAGTGATTCTGATGTGATCTTGGGAGTTAGGCTCAGGATGGCATCCTCGGTTGATTTTCCTTCTCTAGAACCGTACTGTTGGTTTGATAGGATACTATATTTATTCAAATATGACTGTAATCGATTTTTCATAATTTTCTCAAATATTTTTGATATAGGTGGGTATATAGGTAGCGATATGGGCTGGTAGTTGATTGTTTCCGTTAGATCGCCTCTTTTAAACAGTGGGGTAATTATAGAATATTTGAATGCTGAGGGATACACTGCCTTATCAACACACATATTCATAATATAAGTTAGAGGTTCAAGGATATAGGGAATTATTAATTTGATGGTTACAAATGAGTTGGGCATAGTTGCTCTACTGTGCTGGAATAGTGGGTCAATTTCAATTTTTTCCCCATATTAACGTACGTCCTATTAAATTCATTTGCTGTATCTTATTTTTTAGTTAGTTATTCGCCAGTTACACTTTTGATTTTATTTATTTGAGTTTTTCCCTTCTTTGTTGTACTTATGTCCTCTATTACTTTCCAAAGATTTTTTGAATTATTTTTATTAGTCGAATTTTGTTTATAGTAATTATTTTTAGTTTTCATTATTAATGCGTTAAGTTTGTTTCTGTAGTTTTCAAAGTCCCTCCTTAGGTCTAGGTTATCAGGTTCTTTTTGGATGTTCAAGAACAATTTATTTTTTCTGTTAACCGATTTTAGCAAGCCATTGATCATCCAAGGTGCAATTTTGTCAAGCTTTCGACGGAATAGACACTTTTCTGTACACCGTTCAAATCTTTTTTCGATAATATTGATGAATATATTGGTTGTAGTGTCAGTATTATATGAATTGTACACTGGGAGCCACGAGATTTATTCAAATACCTTATTTATTTTGTTATTATTAATATGATTTAGGTATTTGTTATGATTTGTTCTGTTTTGAACATCCTTTCCCAGCATGACTTGCAAGATCGTGGAGAAGTTTTCTGTTATGTGCATTTTCAGAATTAAGGAAATTGTATTTTCTTTCAAAATTTCATCAGATTTGATAAAAATATGATCCAAACATGATTTGCATTACCCCGGACTCTAGTTGCCTTATTTATTGCAGATTGGTAGCCGAACTCATTCAGAATTTTCAAGTATTCTACAGTATTTCTATCATCTGGTTCAAGCAAATCAACAATGTTCATGTCTCCTAAGAATATGCAAAGATCATCTTCATAATTTTTATCTTCTTCAAGTAATCTAGATATTCCTATATTGAAATCTGGGATACTTGAGTTTGGCGACCTGTGTAATGCTGTAATGATTATAGTATCTTTTGCATCTGTGGTAATATGAATTTTAAGTGCTTTAATGTTGTTGATTATTTAGATTGATTTGTTGGAAAATTGTAAGAACGATCTGATATTGTAATAGCGTAGTAATCTTGGTACTGATAAATGGTTTATAGTTTTTCAGAATTCATCTTGAGTTTCCATTTATATATATTTTTCAATAGTTATTCATGACGTTAGTTAGTGTTGAAAATGCTCTTTTATGAGAGAAGGTAAGTTTTATACACGAGCACAAGTGGCCCCATCATTCGAGAAAAATAAATACACTTTTAATTGAAAGATCGCCAAAATAATAAATAAAGAATATCAGGAATTGACATAATGTTATGATGGTAATCATTTTCCTTTTTCGTATACATAGCCCACCACTGTTCATTGTTGTTGTGAGTTGTGGAAAAGCTTGTAGTTTTTCTCAACTTTTTTCAAGAGAATGGTCCACTTACTGATAAGAAGCAGCGCGTAGAGCTAATTGCTTACCAAGAAGTAAAAAAAAATTACACTGAAAAAGTAAGTCACTTCAAATACTGGTGTCTTAAAATGACATTTTCAATAAAGATAGGGGGTGTTTACCCTTTAAGGCATATTATGAAAAATAAAACCTGTCGTTTTTTTTCACGAAAATTTCTGGAAAAAATGAAAATTTTGTTTTTTTCCCAACTAGGTATATCTTTATATTTTGTGAAGAATTTTCAAAACTTTTGGCACTTTGCAATTGCATCTTTTTGCAGACTATCTAAATATGTTTCATATTGGCGTAACTAGTATTTTCATCCAAGTGATTGGAAATATGGAACAATTACCAGTAAAATTCCAACATTTTTTAAATTTCGTAACAGCTGTAATTGATTAATTCCTGAGAATAAGAAGTGAATCGATGACAAGTTGACATTTTATTTCAATTTCAGTCAGTTGCACGAAGTTATTCAAAACCAAGTTAAATAATTCACTTGATTTTCAAAATCGAGTCGAAGTTCTCGACTTAATCGTTATGTTGATATTTCCATATATCTCTCTGAAAAGTGATAGGTTCTGAAAAAAACAATCATTCATTTCCATTGTCGCACGTATCGAGAATAGAGCCGAAACTTTTCAATTAACGTAACGATACTATCTGCAGTTTCGTTTGATCGATTGTTCTTCTCGGTAGCTGTATATGGAACTAACACATCACTGAATTGAACGATTTTGGAACTTGATATCCTAGATATGTGTAGGTATTTCAACTGTACTGGAAAGGACATATTTTTGAGTATTTTTTTTTATTCTAAATCTACACCATCAGCGACTCCGGGCAAAAATTGGGTATTGTCATAATCCTAAGTATCAGTGATGAATGCATATTTATGATGATGAAATAGTTATTTTTCTACAAACGCTCAACAAAGTAGCCTTTGACGCTTTCAGATTTCAACGCAAAGTTGACGTTTTCCGCTCGCTTCTCCAACGTAATTCTGCATGTTGTTTGATGATGGTGACAGTGAATTATCAAAAACTCCTCCTGATGTAGCAGAAAGTGCAAAAATTGTTACTTTGAATCTCCTACCAAAGAAATCAAGGAAGAAATTATGAATTACAATACGGTAAATTCATGACGTGATTTCCAATAATCGGAGGAATTAATGTTAGATGGATCTGCTGATCGTCCATCAGGTTCAGGAATAATAATTAGAGAGTGTCACAATTGTACATTCAATTTTAGTATAGTCAATGATAAATTAAATTATTATTGATCAGGAATTTATAAACTGTGTTCGATATTCGAGTTAAAATGAAAGTTTGTTATAATGTGGTGTACTTTTGTTGAATAAAGCATCTGGTGTTTCTTTTTCTGAACACTGCGTGTGTAGAAAAAATCTTGTGTGTATTTCGAGCACAAAGTGTCATTGTCGCTCTCCAAAGATTACCGTAACTCTCTTTGTTAAGCGACAATATATCACTTTGCCCTATTGGTTGGTTTGAGGCTGACGAGCCAGACGCAGGGTTTACCCATGAGGGTGACCCTTAACACTGAGACCAACTGGGGTCTATTGTATTCTGTCGTCAGTAGTTCCTAGTTGAATAGGCCCGTGTCTTTTATCAGGTTTAGTAATCTATTCACTAGGTGTTTCGGATTCATGCCTATTTCTAGGTTGGTCTGTCCGAATATTCTGTAGCGCTTGTTGTACAGCGCGTCGCATTCGAAGATGATGTGAAAGGCTGTTTCCTCCTCGTCACCACAAAGTCTGCACTCCACGGTTTCTCTGTTTATTCCCATGGTGTGCAGGTGTTTCCTAAGGGCGCAATGTCCGGTTAGTAAGCCGGTAAGTATGCGTATCTTAGGTCTGTTCAGGTTAAGAATGTCAGCCGTCAGTGTTTTGCTTAAGTGCCTCACCATGGCTGTGCTGTGTCGATGTCCTTCGATTTGGTCCCAATATGTTTGGTGTTTTGTTTTCTTCCACTCACTTATTAGGTTTCCGCATCGGGTTTTGCTGATGCCAAACACTGGTTCTGGGCCTGTGAATGGTAGTTCAGAAGCTCGTCTGGCAAGTTGGTCTGCTTTTTCATTACCTTCGATTCCTCTGTGTCCAGGCACCCACACAAGTGTTACCTTGTTGTGTTTTGCCAGTTCATTGAGGCTCTGAAGGCATTCCCATACCTGCTTTGACTTAATCTGTACTGAATTCAGAGCTTTTATTGCGCTCTGGCTATCAGAAAGAATGTAGATGTGTTTTCTTTTGTACCCACTGTCTAGATTCATCTGTATGCATGTCCTTATGGCATGTGTCTCAGTTTGGAATACTGTGGTGTTGTTGCCCAGTGGAAGTATTACGTTCCTATTTGGCTTCACTCCATGTATTCCTGCTCCAGTTCCTATCTCTGTTTTGGAGCCATCTGTGTACCAGATGATGTTGCCAGATGATAGTGATTCTACTCCAGAGTCCAATTCGTCCCACTTGAGCTGTGTTCTGAATGGTTTTTCGTATGATATGTAGTCTGATATCATTTCCAGTTCGGTAATGTTGACTACATGAGTAATTTTGGTGTGCCCAATTTGTGGTTGGGATCTCCAATTACCTGTTTGTATAAGTCTGTATGCACTCATCTTCGCCTCTTCCATGACTGTGATGTCGAATGGTGGGAGATTTAGGATGATTTCCATTGCAGCGGTCGGAGTGCTGCTCATGGCACCCGTGATGCACAGACAGGCAGCCTCTGAAGTTTTCCGAGGTTTAGTTTTACCTGCCTCTGTCTCACTTTGGGCCACCACACCAGCGAGCCGTATGTGATTCTGGGTCTTATGATTGCGGTGTAAAGCCAGTTCATGACTTTCGGTTTCAGTCCCCATGTTTTTCCAAAAGCTCTTCTTCACATCATAAATGTTGATTTGCTCTTGTTGATTACATGTTGCAGATGCATGTTCCAGGTTAGTTTCTTATCAAGGAACAGCCCTAAGTATTTAACATGATCAGCAACTTGTAGTGTTTCGCCAAAGAATTTGGGTAGTTTCATGCCTCCCAAAATTCTTTTGCGTGTAATGGGAATGAGCGTGGTTTTGCTTAGGTTTGCCCTCAAACCTTCCCTTTGGCACCATTCCTCAATGGTCCTCAGTGCGTTTTGCATTAGCTCTGAGGTTATTTGGGCGTGCTTCCCCTGCACGATGACTACTATGTCATCCGCATAACCTTGGGTGTAGTATCCCTGGTTGTTTAAACATTCCAACAGTTCGTCTACTACCATATCCCACAGTAGGGGTGATAAGATCCCACCCTGTGGGGTTCCCCTGGCAATTTCCAGCTGCGCGGATTCTTCGAACATGTTGGTCTGGGCCTTCCGATTTTGGAGGATTGAAAGTATCCACCTGCAGGTGGTTTCGTCAACGCTTCTTCTCCTGGCCGCTGAGACCATGCTTTCGAAGGATGTATTGTCAAAGGCTCCTTCGATATCTAGAAAAGTGCATAGAGCTATTTCTTTTTTCACTAGAGAGTCTTCCAGCCTTGACACTAATTGGTGCAAAGCCGTCTCGCACGATTTTCCTGTTATGCATGCTGGTTTATATGTAAAGGCCGGTCTATCAGAGCTGCCTCCCGTATGTCCCTATCTATCAGTTTTTCCAGTCCTTTCAGAAGAAAGGATGATAAGGTTATTGGTCTATAGTCCTTGGCCTGGTCGTATCTATTCCTATCAGGTTTCGGAATAAAGACCACGTTCACAGATTTCCAGGTTTGTGGTAGCCAGCCAAATGCTAGGCTCATCCTGTACAGTCTGCATAGCTCTGGTGCTAGATCTTCTATTCCCTGCTGTAATAGAACAGGGAATATTCCATCAGGTCCAGGAGATTTATATGGGTTGAAGGACTTTATTGCCCATATTACTTTCGGATACGTTACGATCCGCTTTGCCACCTCCCAGTCAGCCCTGTTCGCCCTCAGTTGGAGGTTGACAGGGATTTCGTTGCAGGGATTTGTGACGATAGTGGATCCTGGAAAATGTGCGTTGAGCAGTAGCTCAACTGTTTCTTTCCCAGTATTTGTGTAACCTCCAGTGAGTTTTTGAGAGTCCCCACTGGGTTTATAGGGTTTTTGGAAAGTATACGATGGAGTCTTGCGCTTTATGTGGTTTGTTCTATGTCCTCACAGAACTTCCTCCATGCTTTCCTTTGCTCCCCTCTGATCGTTTTATTATATTCTTGGAGTATTTTGGAGTATTCCGCCCACTCACCAGTTTTTCTCGCTCTATTGAATAGTTTACGAGTTTTTTTCCGAAGTTTTGTGAGTTCGGTAGTCCACCAGCTCACCTTTCCTTGAGTTTGCCTGCTTCTTAGGGGGCAGTTGTTCTGATACGAAGTTATTATGGCCTCTTGAATTTTTTCCGAGGTTTCTTCTATATCATAAACGCTGTGTGTGTTGGGTTTGACATTCCTGAGGTTTTTCAGGTTTTCCCCGAGCTCCTCCCGATACCACTGCCAGTTGGATTTTCTCGGATCCCACTTTGCCCTATTAATACACAAGTAGCTATTACCGAACAAGTGCGGAAATAAGTAGTACTTTTCCGCACGCGACGGCAGTTGCACGAAAGACGCGGAGCGGAGTTCTGGCAAGCCGTCAAGGCTGAAAAATACATTTTCCGCAAGAGTTAGGTACAATGTTTTTCCTACGAGTGTTTTTATCCATCATATTTACGGAAAAAAAAGTTTTTAAACAAGATTTTATAATAATGCTACAAAATGACACATAAGACAGAATAGTTACATACAACATTTAGTTAGTCCTAAACTAAATATACTCATTGTCAACAATACAAAAATCGTACGGAAAAGTAACTTTTCAGCAGCATCAGTGCGGAAATAGTTTACATTATTAGTGCGGAAAGTGACATTTTTCACACGAGTGGAAAATATTGTGGCACGGGGCGTAAGCCGAGTGCGGCAATCACACGAGTGTGAAAAGTCAATTTTGCACGAGTAATGTACACTATTTTTCCTACGACCACATAATTATTCTACCAAAAATTGTATTAAAATATTTTGAGCTTTCGCAGAAATTTTTCAAAGTCTGCATTTTATATACAATGAAAAACTAACAAGAGGATTACAAGATTGCCTGACTAAAGTAGAGATTTGATAATATATGAATTAACGAAAATAAACATGAATTTTGAAAATTCCTTGCTTCATTTAGATGATTCAGAATGCATTCAAATGGATATTTGTTTAAATCAAACTCCAAGAAATATAGATGATATTGACATGTGTCCAAGAAAATCGAATGATTAGTTCGGCTGAAACCCATTCTAACTTCATTTATTTCTAATAATTACTTTTGATTAAAAAACATTTGAAGCAATCTATTCGAAAAGTGTAATTTTTTTCAATATCATAATGAAAAAAAAGTATCCGCGGGCGAGGATCGAACCCGCGCACTCTTCGTCAGAAGTCAAAAATAAATAAAATAAATAAATAAAAATATATTTTCTACAATTTTCCTGCACATTTCCATAAGTCTCTACAAGTCATTACAAGTGCATGCCCTTCTTTCTTCGCCTCACATAGGCTGGGACGTCGGGGAATGAGACTTGGACGCACAGAAAGCCGCCTCCCCCTCCACCCCATTGCTGGGGAGGAGGGCGAGCGCTTGTGCCAAGTGGTGCCTAGGGCCCCCGATGAGGGGGCGCTGACAGCCTCCTCCGCTGGTGTTGACGGTAGGTCGAGCTGTAGAGCCTTGATGGGTCGTAAGTGACATAATAAACACGCCTCCTGCGAAGCTTATGCGTGTCGTTCATTGCATTCCATTGGATACTGCTATTGTCTAAGTTCGTGTGAGGATGGTTATTGCGAGCTTACCCCGGAAAAGGCTATAAGCAAAAAACCGGGTCATAGAAATTGACGTGTACTACGTATTTCGGTACCTTACGGCACCGGTTCGTCAGAAGTCAAATACGTCCCGCTGCTTTACGAACTGAGCCAACGGAGCATGAGGAAATTTATTTTCCGCGCCTGTGTGGAAAATATTTCGCACGCTTGTAATATAAGACTCTTTCCATGTAACTATACAGTGCGATATACGTTACTTTCCCATGTGGTCGTAGGAAAAGTAACTTTTCTTCACGATTTTGAAATTGTACGGAAAAGTACAACTGTCAAAACGAAAAATCGTACGAAAAGTAACTTTTCCGACGACCTACTTGAAATACTTATAATTTCGCACTATGAACTAGCACAGAAAATAACGTATTTCACACTAGTGCGAAATGAAATATTTTGCACGGTCTCCTCGCTCTGCGATTGGTACTCTAATTTTTACCCATATTTAGACAGCTGTGACAATGACATATATCTACAAATAAATTCATCACTTCAAAGTGTTATTGTGTTGATATTTATTAAGTGTAATAATCTGTTCAAAGTTTTCAACATAGAATTTTTCAAACGATGAAATAATAGATTCTACTCCCCCAGAAGTCCGCAATTTAGCAAGCGAAGCAACGAAAGAATTGCTACCAGAAAAATCAACAGAAGTATGATTTGGCATATAATAATTTTATGTTATGGAGTGTGACAAGGTGATAAAACCATGAGACGCAAGCATATTAAATATCATATTTTACGCACTAGTTGCACAATATACTATTTCCACACTCGTATGAAAAATGGATTGCATAATCTAATTTTCTGCCGAAAACCTTATACTATACAAAATTAGGATGTAGGTAACTTACATGTAAGAAAGCGATATTTTCAGTTATCTTCATTGTGAGAGAACTATTAATGCCAATAATAGGATTGTTAGTATATTTTTAGATAATTTTTTTTCCGATATTGCACCATACTATCATGTTCTTCTTCATCTTTCATCTTCATCATTATGGGCCGCGGTGGTGTGCGGGTTGTGTCCTCGCCTCATAAGCCAGTGAGCGTGAGTTCGAATATCAGCATTGCCACCGGTCTCGTGCATGGCATCACAAGTATTAAAAGGTAAGGGCTACGTCTTCCCCTAGCTCGCACAAGTCTCTGACTTTTGAGGGTTGCACGTAGGGGTGCAATCGGTTGACGGATATAACAACAATCTAAATCTATGTCGCTAGTAAAATAGCATTCAAAACTAGAACACTCGTTATTCCCAGTGAATTTTTTTCCTCGTTTTTCTCGTTAGCTCTCTTAGGATTGTATTCAACATTCTCAATATCACCATCTATTTATTGTATTGGTTGTCTTCATCAATAAGTTCGAATTATGGTTTATGGAAGATCTTTCGTGTATACTTCAGTATTTTTTTGGAGACTCTCAACAAACGCTGAAAGGATTTTTTGACTAGAACTAGCCTTCGATGCTGATTGGAAGGAACCGCGAGGGCTAGTACGTGGTTGTTTCCACATTTGATTAAAAAAATAATCCCAACTTTGATATTCTAAGAGTATTGCAAGGTAATTCTTGTAGAAAACTCTGCCAAGTACCAAACAGATATAATTCACCGGCGTAGGGGACGATAGTTATTTTCTGTTGCCGACGGAAATACCTATGGTTTATGTATTTTTGGATTATGTGATCCATTTTTCATTTCCATTATCGGTTCAGAGGTATTCCGCCAAGTAGTGTGATCCATTATTTATGAATTATATATAATTATCAAATTTACCTCAGTTCGCGATAATGAAATAATATAGAACTTGGCAGTTCATTGTGGGCTTCACCCCACTTACAGAACAAGTAGACCCATCATGAATATGCATTAAGCAAATTGAAATGAAATTAAAATGACTTTCGCACTCTCTTCCTTTCATAAAACTCATTGCTATCTTATATTGTACTCGAAATTAGACCAATTCAGTCCAGGGTTATGCACTTTTGAACGAATTCACAATAATGCATTTTAAATGGCGGTTCATTGTTAATAAGTTTTATCCAAAGCTGGCATCTGATAGAGCCATAACCGAACATTTTCATAGAGTCAATAAAACACTGTGTCGTATGCAACCATATTGATCTGACATGTCATCGAGAATTAATTGACTTCTGTTTACAAGTGCTTTAAAGGCACTTCTACACTACACGTGTATCAAACACTATTCCCATTAAGTGCAATGTGCTGGAAATGAATAATTATAGATCAGAACAATGTCAGTTATATTCGATCACATCCAATCAAGTAGTTAATGGAATAACTATACTGAAGCAGAAACCATTACCCTCTTTGGACTACATGTAACGATTCAAAAGAAATGGGACAGGTCTCACTTATATATGACAAATAAAACTGGGTTTTGCTCCGGCTTCATATTCCAGCTAATCCAACTCCCCCGTAATCCCGACATTTTCTCTCATACTCTTACATATCCTGCATGAAAAATTAAGTATGCAATTTGAAGCTTATGGTTAGCATTTCACATTTGTTTTACTAAACACACACCCTAAATGATGTAACAATTGCAAAAAAATTAAGTCTTTCCAAAAATTAACACTGTAATAATAAGAATAATAATGTTTATTTGAATTTTTATCATAATAGTACCGATGAGTAAGTGTTACTTAACAAAAGTAATAATGAAAATAATTTACAAAAGTTCTAGATCAGCTCCAGGTGAACTTTCCAATGAATACCTTTTTTTACGTTGGATAATACAGGTAAGTTTTGGGTGAGATGACTGGTTCAAAACATTATTCATGACTTCCTGGGCTGTTATCCATTCTCCGGCAGAAAGTAAATGATACAACTGTGTATATATACAAGGTGTCAATTTGAAAACTTCCCACACTTAATATCTTCCTTCCAGTAAACAGCATGAAGAATTGAAAAAACAGGTAAATTTTATTTTCAAAGGGGACACTTTCAAGAAATATTTGTAGCCCTCGTGGTTCAACTCCTAGAAGTGGTAAATGTTACCCTCGGAATCTCAAATGGAAATGGGGATCAAGTGCCACATCATTTTGATTGGCGTTCAATTATTTTTCCAATGATACCCTGAATTTTTATATAAAATAGCGTTCTAGACTTGCATATGTAATTGGAATTTGTCTGTTCTGAGATGCATTATTGTATTGACTCCTTTTGATAAAAATGGTCAGAAGAGTAGGTGGCACCATTCCAACCATTGAATGACAGGAATAAATTCATTACGCGTGGGATGTTTCGATTGTTGGTTATTTTCCTTTTACAAAATTAAATTTGATTTGCGAGAAAGACAGTGCAAACAAAATCTTCTTACGCTCATCTTATGAACTGTTCGAAATTTCGTCCATTTTGCTCTAAATAGTAATAAAGTCTGTTTTCGAACTCCCCTCTAATATTACGGAAAACTTCACTAGGAATATTGACTGGCATGCTGCTGTAATTCGTCTTTTAAGTTCTTCAATATCAGAAGATACGGATTTAAGATGACCCCAAAGAAAGAAATCTAATGGAGTTAAATCCGGTGGTTTCGGAGGCCATTCAACTGCTCCCCTTCTGCTCATCCATCTATCCGGAAATCTCTCTTTGAACCACTATCGGACGAAAAAAAAATAATGAGGTGGGCACCGTCCTGCTGGAAATGAAACAGATTCTCCTGCAGAAGTTTGTTACCTTCTGTAACAATTTGAGTTTCCAGCACGTGAGAATCGATAGTCTCTTCAAGCATTTCAAGGTACAGAGTGCTAGTCAAGTTTTCTTCCAGAAATAAAGGACTAATAATGGCATTTCCAAGAATACCAGGACAAACATTAACTTTTTATGGGTGTTGCATATGCCCTTTCTGAAAAATATGTAGGTTTTCGTCACTCCAAGAGCGACAATTTTGTCTATTAATATTGACATTCAGAAAAAATTAACACTCATCGCTGAAACAGATGTGTAACAGAAGATTAGGGATGGTATGGACTCGATGACACATAGTTTCACAAAACTCTTCTTCTATCATAATCACCCTCGTGGAGCTCTCGAAGAATCTGCATTCTATATGGATGAAATTTATGCATTTTCAATGCTTTTTTCAGTCTCGCGTGACATTTCCGACTGTTCTCACAGTCTCGCGTGACATTTCCGTCTATTCTGATACTGATCGTAACCAATTTGAGCTTCTTCATTTAGTACTCTGGGGATATTTCTTTTTTTATTTGTCACTGAACCAGCTTAATAAGTATCTTCCAGAATAAACGTAGATATATTACGAAACTTCACGGTCACAATTCTAAATATCCATTATTCATAAAGTGATTCGGATGAACTTCTCGATTCACATGAAATACATTGAAGGGTAGGAAGGAATAGAAGGTAACAGAGTGTAATGAAGCAGACTTTCACAGGAAGTATGATAACGGGTGTTCCTATTTTGTTTCAAGCACTGGAAAAGTAAGGCATATATTCAGTGAGACCAAATCGAAAATCTCATCCAAAATTGTTCGTTATTCAGATTTCTTATTTTGTGTTGTTACCTCCGGAAAAGAGGGGCAATATGAACAGAAATCTAAAGTATCTCTCAACTGAAACTGGCTAAAATAACTTTTACTGGAGAAGTATCATTCAATAACTGACATACATATCCGTGAGAGAAAAACATTCCTCGTTCAACCCAAATTGTGTATATGACGTTAAAAAGTGTTAGCGCTAGAATGAATTCATACGAGACAACAGAGTATAAAGTGTGTTAGGAAAACATGTTGCAAAAATTCAAGGGGTTATTCCTTGACCTATTCTAAGAATATTTTGTCCCATTATGCTTTTTGTAAAACCCCTTTGTTGCGAACAAAATTTGCGACAATCATATTTATTGACATGGCCTGCTCGATCCCCAGACTTGAGCCCCCTAGATTATGCCATCTGGGGATATCTGAATTTATTAGTTTACGCTGCTCCATTGGTGAATTTGGTGTTTTTGCAAAATCGGATGTTTGCTGGATGTAACTCAATTATTGGATTGAATTGGTCGTTATTTGATGGAATTCCGTAATATTTGACACTAGGGTAAACACGATAAGAATTCCACAATTTTTATTACACTCGCGACATGTTTCTCTACAAGCAATTTGATACAGTTTGAGTATTAAGTGGTCCCATAAATTGAGACTCGTCAACATTCGAAGTGTAACTTCTTGAAATGCTATGTTTTAAGGCGTACTGTCATCCATCGAAATTTTATTAGGAACTGTATTCTTTTGTGTAATATTTTTGTTTGAAAAACATTTTTAATTTGTGGACGATCGAGATATCGAAGTCGCTTTCATATTTTGAGGTGCTTTTTAACAAAGTGCGTTGAAGGTTGAAGGTTTGCAAGACTAAAATTCTTCAAAGAAATAAGCCAAAGTGGGTCCATATATATCCAGAAAAGCAAAATATTCGACAGATAATTCATAATAACATACAAACGCCGAAACATAAATGAAAACAATCGGATTTAGCATAATTCAGTACAAATCAAAAAAGTACAAACGTATTAATATGTCGCCTACTATGCATTATCTAGAAACTTCCGAGTGATTAACGGTCTAATAAACCATATTAAATTCAGTAAACATAACTTCAGTTCAAATCGCAATTCACAAATTTTGAAACAAGTCAACTCAAAGAATTTTAATAGACTAGATCTTGTCGAAGATCTACAAATAGACAAATAATTACAATGTAATAACCTATGTTTAAACACACAAGTTCCATTTAATAGATCATATATTCCTCCACATAGGAGATTAAAATAGTACATCACTTTCAATACAATGCAAATTTCTAGATTCATTGTTCTTTGCTCACTAGGTAAACTTTCACATTTCGTAGTCACTAAACATTGTCATATGTCATATTCTCTCTTAACTCTCATTGGACATGGACCTTACGTCAATGTCACCACATTTTATCTGTCAGTTTTCAAATTCACATTTTAAATTTCAAAATCTTCAAATCCTTTTCGATTTCACCTCGTGGTTGTTACGTTGTTAGTACAACACGAGTAGGCTTCTGCATTTCCTGGAAAAACGCAAAACCGGATACATTAAATAAAAATCCCTTCAAGGGTACATTAAGTACCTAATTTTAACATGTTGTATGTATGTCCGATCAAACCAAGGTTAACCATGGTTTTATTGACTTTTTATATTGCTCCTTATTACCGTTATAAATGCCATTTGTTATTTTCAATTTGCTATTTTTTGTGGTCATAGCCTTCATCATTTGTCACTGAAAACTATTCCATTCATGCATGCTGGAAGAATATAAAGCCACAGAAGAGAGCTATCGAATGTTATGTTTGTCAGAGGAGCGACCAATTCATACAACCACAAATATAATCGAAGAGATTATTCATTCATCCTTTACGATCAAATACATGAAATGGGAAAGGCCACAATTGTCAAATGGACCAATATATATCAATGTACAAATGAATATGTTTCCATCTACAATTATTCAACAATGCTTTCCACAAATTACGGAGCAGTATTGAAACCCAATATAATATGGAAAACAAAAAAAAATCCTGACAAATTCGATAGATGTTCAACCGCATCTTATACATGCGAATACTCTCCCCAGTTGAGCCGGTGTAAGAACGGATGTATGAGCAAAAAGGGTAAAAAAATGGGGTCTCTTGCTGCAAGGACAATCTGCTGATCGACAGATGCATCGCGCAGGACTCCGTGCAGTACGAGCGTAACCTTTCAATGGCCTGGATCGATTATGAACAGGTATTTGATACAACATCGCATGAGCTTATCATGCATTTGCTCAGGTGTCTTGCGGTACCCAATCAAATAGTGGGGTTTCGCCTCAACATCTGGTTGAGTTAGAGTCCAAACAGATCAGGTCATCTTCAGATGGAGTGTGTTTCAGGAAGTCACCCTCAGCCGTATTCTCTCCTGCATCTCCCTATTGCCATTGTCCGTCGCACTACAAAAAACCCATAAGGCATAAGGTCACCCATTTGTTTAATCTCAAATAAGGAGAGGACGTTCAGCTTGTAGACGGAAGCATCCTACATCATCTGGATGCCGAAGAGACGGATACTTACCTAGGGAACAACGCGGCAGCATCAGCATAAACTCCTACAAATCTGGTCATCACAATTGTCGGGAAAGAACAATTTTGCTGCAACTAATATGCTTGCCGTTCCGATTCTGCTTTACTTCTTTGATGAGGTCGGGAAAAGCTGCGACAACTTGACTTGAAAACTCGCAAAGCGATGCATCTTCATAGGCGCTTGCATCCTAAATCGGTCCCAGATAATGGGGAGGCCACGGACTTTTCCGTTTGGAGTGTCTACATAACAGAATTATACTGGATGGAGCCTGTAAAGTCGTCAAGAGTTCAGATCCCAAAATCTGTCACCGAGTTGGAATCCGTTCAGCAAAAAGCTGACGTCAAAGCTGCTCATAAGGATAAGCCATTGCATGGGGTATTCTTCAAGAACATTGAAGACTTTTGCTCATCCAAAAACCTGACTTTTGCATTTCTCAGGTCAAGTGAGAAGTCGGAAACCGAGGGATTCATAATGGCCTGCCAGGATGGTGTCTTCAACACCTTCGTCTACCGTAGTCACGTGATGGGTATAGAGGTCTCTGATACTAGATGTATAGCGTGTCGTGGGACAGTTGAGACCACTATGCATTTGCTGTCAGCCTTTCCAGCTTATGTGGTCTTAGCCTATATCCACAGGTATAACGCGGCGCTATGAGTGTTGTTGTACCAAATACAGTACAATACAGATGAGACACCAGTGTTGCCTTATGGTCCGGGGAATATTAAGTCCGTTGTAAAGAATGAGAAGTGCCAAATGTTTCGCCACACCCTCAGGCAAATTCAAGCCAATAAGTCTGATGTAGACCATCAACCATCAAAGTCGAAACGAATATCGTCCGAAAATAGGATGAAAAACGGACTGAATATCGAGATATACTTACTCTTTGAACTCCACAGGCTTTCTGTTGATAGGAGTCCTTGGCGGAATATACTGGTCTCGAACTAGAAAATCATACCGGCTCTCCATGATGCGACATAAAATTCAGCTGGGAGAATGCAGAAGGCCGTAATTCTTGGTTTACTTCGCCTACTCAAGGCACATGAATCTCGGACCCAGTAATAACTCACTCCACGGACGTAGGGAATGTTTACTGGTCTTAATGACACACCAGCGGGCCCGGAGACAGGGTCTGACTGGGATATTCCTGTGGATAAAAAAACATGCATTCATTGGTAGTAACCGGTAGAGTTAGCGCTTTCTCATACCAGATGAAATAGTACTCTCTTACACTCAGCCTATTGATTCCAAAAGTGAAACAACGCTGCTTTCAAGAGGTAACTATATAGTTTAAAACTCCTGAGAAAATCGTCAGCCCAAACTAAAACAAATCTGGTTATCAAAACTATCGGGGAATGGTTGCTGCAATGAAAGCTTGTGCTGTCTTGAGCATATTCCTAGTCCTTCCGGGATATAAACTCTACGTATAATATCGCAACATTATGCACCTCGTAGGATTTGCTTCCTCAATCGTTCGTTCCACGGTTATGCTTCCTCAGATAACAAGAAGATCGTGAGCTAAGTTTGGAGTATCTCTATTACAGACTGATATTGGATGGAGCCTGTTGCCAGGTGTTGAGATCCCTTGTGTGTATGGTTTGCGACCATAAAAAGTAGGAATCATGGAATTTCTTTCTCAGGCAGCAGTTTGTGCAGCTGATAATCTTAGACACTGATTGAGGTTACCAAAATTATGTCACTAGATGTATACCTGTTCAAAAAACCACACAAGAAAGTTGCGTGGACTAAGATACTCCTGCTACATAGGTTTGAGCCAATGCATCAAAAACTTCGTAGACCTTGGTCTATATAGAAATTTTACCTTTGCCTTCCTCAGGTCGAGGAAGCTGAAGTTGGTGTATAAGAGATAGATGGACTGTCCTCGTCTACCGTAATTACGTGATGGGTACAGAGGTCTCTGACTCCAGTTTCAGAGCGGAAGAAGAAGCTAGTGTTAAACTACCGTATTTGGCAATGTCATGTTCATAGACGTAACACCTAGGTTGCCCTACGCTCGGGGAAATTTACACCCTCATACAAAATGAGATGGCCGAATATATTGAAACTTTTGGTGTTAGACAATCAAACTAATTAATAAAAAGTCTAAAAAAGATGCGTAATTTGACCTCTAGCCTCTAGAATGATTTATCCAAAAACAGAAGAATCTGTCGAGTCCCAGAAATACATGAGTCAATGAGCTATGTCCTTCGCAACTCGACGTACAGAGAGAGAAAAATCAGAAATGATATGAACTTTCATCTCATTTCCATTATTTGTGTCTCACGATGATATCTTCACTGTACTTCAGTTCAGTTCAAGTTTTTTTCTGTCAGCTATGCGCTTATATTTGTAGTAGTTTATATGTTTCATTCAAGTTTCATTCGACACCTTCGATTCCGTGTGGCATGATTGAGATGCTCGACACAGTTGAGAATATTGACATCGAATAATACCGTAGAAATCGATAATGCGATTTCATAGGAAATGATAATGCGCTTACGCTTAACATTGCGAAGAGCAAGCTTCTGGCAAATTCTCTAGGGATCGCTTGCATACGGGCTGTTGAACAAGTATCTCACAAAAGACCATCGACTATTAATAGTCGGGACCACGAGAATGAATGAGTGTGAAACCTGCCACCAGCAGACTTATTGTTCTTCTCATTATCGCTCACATCGATATCAGTTTATTGGAATGGATTTGAAAAGCAGTATTTAGTTGCTTCTTCAGAAATATAACTCCTCTTCTCTAATTATATTCTTTGCATTTACACTTGTGATGTGTTCGTCAATATTCCACAATACATCATTTGTATTTTCCATTTGGAAACAAAATCCACCTCACTTCCTTATTTCCGGAAGATAGGTTACTAACATTCTTGTTTCACGCATAACTGACCAATCAGAACATGTGTTGGAATTTTAGACTTCCAAAGAGAATAGAGTAGAGCTTAGTAAAATGATTTTTTTTAGAAATTTTGTGTACCTATACCTGATGGGCACACGTATACTATTCGATCATCTGATGGTGTTACATTTGTGTATGACTGATTGTGTAGTCATGGAAGAAATGTTTTTATGTATTTCATTAAAAGTGTTTAATTGTGTATTAGTATGGTTTTGTTGGTAGAGGAAATGACGAGACAACGAGGTACATGTTCTATCAATTCATTACTACTATCAATGTCAAAGTAGGCTGCAATAACACAGGGGGTAGAGATAACGTGGACAAGACAGTGTTCCAAATATACAATGAGGAAAGATTCATGACATTTAATTCTTTGAAAAGTGGGCAGCAGGTTTCTCTATACTTGGCATTAATTAGAATTCTTATATTTTTTTGTTGCCAAAAAAACCCTAGTTGCTGCCATTTAGTTCTCCCAGAGAACGATTCCATAATTGAGATGAGATTAGAATGGAGAAAAATATACTGTTCTCAGTGTGTTGTTGTTAATGAAGTTCCTAAGTTGTCACATATTGAAAATTGAGCTGGATAATTTAAGGTTCAGTTGCCTTTTAAAAAATACAACCCAAATCTTCAAAATTTCTTTCTCCTTGTAGCAGTGTACTGGTAGACACTATCAGATTTTGTGATTTGCATAAAACATTAGGGAATTGATACATTCCCCGAAAGCTGCTGAAGATTGGTTTAGGGGAGGATCATACAAAGCGGCATTTGAAAGTAATAGGCACATGGTGTCTCATTAATTATTTTTTGACAATTCTGCAACCAATCGAAACCATCAATAATTCAAAGCATTCATGTACGTTCAGGCCAATCACAGCATTATTAATTATAGTGGGAATTTTCTACCTTGAAAATTGCCGCGGGAATTTTTGTGGTATTATATTTTTATTACGTGACAACTGATACTTTTGATCTGACGTCTGTCATTAGTTTGCATGAAAAGTGAAAAATTATTCGAAAACGGTTTAGTACATCATCATTTGATGAAATTTTAAGAAAATCAACGAAAATGCATGCAAGAATACTATTTTGAGTGACGTGTCAATTTGGAAACAGTTTCAATAACCTAGGGACAGAGAGAAAGCAATAGCTTTCAATCCAACAGAACAAAACAATGTTACGGAATCCTCCAGCCGAGGACAAAACATCCATAATAATTGTATATTTCATGATGAGAACTTCAAATTCCAAACTTCATTCTTTTTATAGTGATTCAAGTAAATTGTTGAAATAAAAATGTATAGATCAATAGGTCTATGATTGGGGCATCAAAAAATAATCAATCGAATAGCACACGAGAGTTCGATAAAGTAGATACTAATTCTCCAGATTTTTTCTCAAAATTTGAGAATTAACATTCTTTGTTTCAGTCGCGATGCCTCAATTATCCACGGTACATTCAGAAAAAGCTCAAAACCGTTCTTTCCATCCCACACTGCATTTAACAAGTGAATTTATTGAAAGGTTCAAATTAAGCCTCATTTAATTGTCCCATCATGAAAAGGATTGTATAATTCCCTTAATAACAAGTGAATTTATTGAAAGGTTCAAATTAAGCCTCATTTAATTGTCCCATCATGAAAAGGATTGTATAATTCCCTTAATTAACCTCAAATAACACTTGAATGAATGAAGCGAATAATGGACCATACGTATTTGCAGAAACAGTTGAATTGTATCCTGCTCAACGAAATAAGCAATTAGAGGGGAAATATCATACAAAATCCCAATTTACAAACTCCCCACAGTGAATCAAATGAACATTTCCAACATCGATTGGACTAGTTTAGGATGGAAAGTTGGAGAATTAGTCGTAATGAACTGCGAATAATGAGAAACACGGAATTTTGGGACTTGAGAACAATTACAAAATTTTGCCGATGGCAATAGCAATGCAATGCAACGATACAAAATAATTACGGACAGAGTGATATCGTCCATGATCATTATCCAGCAAAGAATTTCAAGTTGTCATTCAAGTCGTGACAATTTGGGTACTGAATCTTATACAGGGTGTTTCAAATTCGACCTTACCATTGGGATTTTGGAAACTATAAGAGATAGGAAGAGGGGTTTACCTGACCAACAATATGCCGTTGAGGAAGTTCTGAAGTTCTGAGTATATCCGGCGATATCCGAAAAAAACAGAAATTGTGGAAAATGGCTCTTATTTTTTTCCGGGTTCATTTTTCGAAGGATTCGAAAATAAATTGCACTTTCATACATTGCCACTTTTTCCCTACTACACAATGTTGTTTTCAGATTTGCTATCCGACGTTTCGTCTTCCTGCCATCATCGTTTTATTTTATCTCATGGGCGCTACATTGGATTCTCTCTGTTTTGAATAGAACCAGATGTTACCATTTCCTTATATTGTATCATAAGTTTTCATTCTTTTTCGAAAAACCGGAGATATTTAAAAAAAAAGTCTTAGCATAATAGGCTTTGATTTCTAAATTTTACTGTCAATTTGTTACAGTCAATGATATTTTTTTATTTCACAATTCATTGAATTTTTGGCGAAAAATGGCTTTTACGAATGAAGAAAAAAGAGATAAATGTATTACAACAGTGTTAGGACATCCGAAATGTACCAAAACTTGGATCCCGACAGACGACAACCACATTGAACTATGTTTAAGTTTTTAGAGCGTATTCTCCAAATTCTTTACAAAGATGGCATGAAAGATTAAGACAGGCTTGCAAAATTATTGTTACCGTAAACCAATGATCGAATTTTGATCGAATTGATGACTAATTCGGGAATTGGTTGAAAAGTGTGAAAATTAATGTGTGGGCACTCTCATTTCAATCCATTATTTTTTTGTTGTAAGTTTATTTCTGTTATCGACATTGGTTATTACTGATTATTGAATATTGATTACTATTTGATGTGGAGATGTTAATATAATTTCTGTGACAAAAAACTGCAGTGTTCTGATGGACATAACTATCCCCCATACTAACAGAATCTGACACCATGTTGATTAACTGCTGCTTACAAACTCGACTGCTAACGACTTAAAAAACCATTTCAAACTATATTTTTGAAAAGATTGTGATATATATATTACGACTATTCGAAATATTTATATGAAATGATATAAATTTTACTCATTATGCTATATTTATGTTTAAAAAGTTATTTTATCGTGAGTCGAGTAGGCCTTTATTATTTTTTTCTTTTTCGAAATCATGCTACTCAACTAGAATTATCGATGCTCTAATTATTATAAATAACATTTTTAGAGACGGGTCCCGCTTTCAAATGGGTCACTCCTCGGGTCACTCTGTGTATGGAAAACTACTGAGTATTTTTCAGGAAGTTTGTTATACCGGAAGTGAACCACAACTTTGTTTTTCAGTATAGAACACCCTCTTTTCTATTGTATTTTTAGAATTTACGATGAATTTCAATATATCTTTATTCGAAATGTCATTTGTATAGAGTGCTCCAGTTTTCAGTAGATTCAACTTTATTGTGAATTTTGAAAGATGCAGCTCTTTACAAAAAAAATATTTCTTGGAAACAAAGAGAGTCAGGTCACACATTGTCAGAATTTGCCTGAACTAGAGCTGAAGCTACCTAAATCTTCAAAAACCTTTCAAAAAATGATACTGTATAAACTATGTTCAGAAGTTGGCAACCAAATTTTTTCTCGACTCCAGTGGAGGCATTTATCATGTCCCGTTTAGAATTCAGTGTGGATTCATGCGCAGTACCAATTACCAATTATCAATTAACAATAACCAAGTATAAGTTGAACTCCTTGTATTACAATGAATGCATTCATGCAGATAATTAACAATTATTATCAAGTAACAAGTAGAAGTTGACTAACTTTTATCTTTTTACTCTAATTGAACGAGATTTTCTTCTAGTGCGCAACTAGTACGCAGATGATCGTGGATTGATCAGTAAGTATATTGACGGAAAACAATCAAAATCAACAGAAAAAAAATCTCAGGTATCTTCCATTTCAATCACCATCGTGAATGCACAAAATTGATCATATACTTTTGGAGAACAAATCGAATCTGGACGTTTTAACAGTTACCACGATAAAGTAAGGTTAACTTAAATAGCACGGATCTGCTTTGTGCGCATGCTCACTTGTTCCTTGATAATTGTTAATTTGTGTGCATGATTGCAGCATTTTCAATACTTGTTAATTGATAATGGCTACTTGATAATTGTTAATTGGTGCTGCATGAATCCACACTTAGTAACGAATATTACTTCAATTTGTTGATAATTTACTGTAAATGTGGAAGGAGGGTTATCAAAAGAGCTTGTGGAATCTTCCCTTTGCGATACCCAGATAGACCAACATCCACTCATTCACAACTGCAAAACACCTGGACAAGTTTGTGAAAAACCGTAAACCATAGTCGTATATAATTGGGAGAATGAAGTTACCATCTTGACATACTGCAGAGCGTATCCAGAAAATTCCATAGTAGATGCAGGAAGAGATGAGTATTCAGAGGATTCTATAAAAACATAAGTACCATCCGCATTCATTCTCATTGGTTTGAAATTTAAGGGCAGGTGACGATGAGAAAAGGTATGATTTGTGCGAATTCATATTGAATCTTCTCTTTTTGCGAGGCCTGTAATAGACAAAATTCAAAAGAACAAAATGAGAATGGAACGAACGAAGGAATTTCATGAAAATCTAAGGAATTCCACGGAATTCCAAGAAATCCCACGAAATTTACACAATTGCACAGAATTTCGAATAATTCTACGGAATTCCATCCACAGCTGTTTACTCCTTGTGTCTATCCTACCTTCGACCGTGAGTGACCCTGTATACAAGTGCATAATAATTTCACAAACCTAATCTACGATATATGTAACCGATGGTCCGGTTTTCTGAGTTCGCCAGCGTTATTATGATTGATATACAGTGTGGGCCAAGACAATTGTAGCATATGGTGAAAATTGTTATTAGTTACAAAAAATACTTCAAATAAGGGGATTGTTTCTGCATATTGGAAAACCTCAAAATCGATTTTGACATGTCACTTGATTATCTACTCATATGACGGCAATTTGGAAAAATTTATGAAGAATTGGCAAAAGTGGAGTTATTTGTTAAGATACTAAAAAAAGTTATTTGAGAAAGTTGTTCATAATTTGATTTTACGCTAACATACCGAATTTGAAATATCTATTCGAAAAAATTTATCATCGCAAATTTTTCCAAATATGTTTTATTGATTGAAAAAACGAATCATTTTTTGATATCAACAAATTTTTATAGACCATTATAAACTTATGTGATCAATAAAATGGAACTTTTCATGTTTGTTCTCAAATGGTAGTGCAAAATTTCAAAAACCTGTTTTTACTATGACTCCTGCTGTTGGAGTGGTTCATATCTTCCAACTTGTTTGAGTTTCGGAACTTTTAAAACGCAAAGAGCATAGACCACTTTTCTCGATCGTAATCAAGTTTTTTGAAAAAAAAAGGAAAACAATATTTATTCCACAGTACAACTTAGAAACTTTAGATTATCTAATAAATAAATATGCAGTAGACAGCATTTTTATATTTCCCCAAAATTATTCTCATTTTTTTATCCATCAAATAATTTTTTTATTATAGTGAAAAAGAAATAAATAATGTTTCATTTTAGGAAACAGAACACGCATGAAAAGTAAAAAGGAACACGATATTCATCTATCAGAATACTGATTGTACGAATCCTACACTAATTAGTAGGTAAATCATAATCATCATCATCCCTAATTAACTTCGTTTCAGGTGTTATCATTGAACAAAAATATCACTTAGATTCCACATGTTCACCTTCGCGCTCCATGCATAACATTATCCTAGACGACATTTCTCTTCGAACATTTTGCAACATAGAGGGGGTAATTAACGCTACGCAATCTCTTATACACTGTTCTAAATGGTGTATCTCTGAAAGGCCTGAACTTGTAAACACTTCCTCAAATATCCCTACAAGAAACTGTAGAGGGGTGAGATTTGGTGTCCACTGGCCAAGGGTTAACTGAAAAGCCAGGTACATATATCAAATCTAAAATCGTAATACCGGTTTTTATGAAGTTGCGCAAATCTGGGTCGATAATAGTAGACCTCAGAAGTATTCGAAAGACTTGTGTGAACTAGGAAAGACGTAGCCCTTACCTTTTAATGTGTGATGCCATGCAAGAGACCACTGACCATGTCCCTGTAATTGAGAGGCAAACACTCTATACCATTACGTCCACTACGACCCACAATGATAATGATTATGATTGGCTAATCAGTGTAGAATTCTAGCCCTCAGTAGTCTGAGAGATAAATACGTGTTTGTTTTTACTTTTTATGTTTGTTCTGGTTCCTAAAATACATTGTTGTTTTTTTTACACTTTATTGAAAATGATTATTTAATAAATAAAAAAAATGAGAATAGTTTTGGGGAAATAACAAAAATGAAGTGGATAAATTGAATACTTATCTCAAGTTTCTAAGTTGTACTGGGGAATACATAGTGTTTTCCTTCTTTTCCCACAAAACTAGATTACGGTCGAAAAAAATTGGTCGTTGTTGACTCTTTAAGTTCCAAAAGTTTCAAAAAAATCGAACGAAGTTGGAAGAAATGAACCATTGCAACAGCAGGAGTCATAGTAAAAACGTAAAAGCGTTTTTTCAGTCAATAAAAATATATTTGGAAAATATTGCGATTTTCAATTTTTTCGAATAGATATTTCAAATTTTGCATGTTGGCCTAAAATTTAATTAAGAACAATTTTATCAAATAACTTTTTTTGCTACCTTTACATGTAACCCCACTTTTACCAATTCGTCATCGATTTTTCCAAATTGCTGCCATATTTGTAGTCACGTGACATGTAAATATCGATTATTAGGTTTTCCAATACGCAGAAACGATAACCTTTAACGTATTTTTTGTAACTGTGATAATACAAATCTTTCCCCTATGATGCAATCGTTATGGTCCACACTGTCGCTACGTCTTTCACACCTTGCTTTGAACACGAACGTCTTCATAATTCAATTAAATGGCAGAGTATTGTGTTTACAAAGAAAAATCTCGAAGGATCATTAAATTGTTCTATGCATCAGTATAAAACTAAATTGCTGAGAAACACGGGCGTTACAAAATGAGCACATTTCCATCGTATCGACTACTGTTTTGCAATATGAGAACCACAGCGTGGTGTTTATCTTCAAACATGTTCCAAATAAATTTCTGAGGAAGCAGTGCATTTAATTAAAGTTCAACCTTTGAAAAGCCGAGAGACTTTAACTTAGTTCAAATTACATAGAAGAAGGTAGTCGAAGCAGAAATACCGCCTTATTTCCTCACTATGTGTGCAAGAATCCATTATAGCGAAACAAGTGAACTTTTGTGAAATTTCTAATTACATGAAAGTTAGATTCAAAGTACCCTCTTTGTCCGCATAAGTTCGTGGTTTGACGCAGTGCCATACTTATCGCTCTACTGTGGATCCTCGTTCAAAATCGAAGACGGTCTTTAATGAACTATGATGGGAGTCGATCATTACACATGATTTACTCTAAATGCGTTACTTCTGAAAATACAAATCTCATTTTTTGTCACGACCTCAGGAGACAAAAGCTGTGAAGATATGTATGTACAGAAATCTTGAGGGGGGATACAATTTCTAATCTTAGGAAACTACCCAGTTTCAATCGAAACTGAGTAAACATCTTCAGAAGTTATGAGCCTACCAATACCGATCGGGGATGACGGTATTATATTTGTTATTCAATAAAATAAATTTTGTTCAGTTACATAATTAGATATATACGGGGTGTTCCAAATTTTGTCGGCACCATTGCCAACTCCGTTACCTATTATTGATGCTACGAATTCGGTTAAATGGGCAAACTAGTAGCATTTTTAATGGTCTCGATGCCGAGAACAAAAAAAAAAATGACAGTCGCGTTTTCAGAATATTTCATAAAATGATATTTCTTTCAATGGAACTCCCTATATTTTTTCATGCATTTCGATTCGTAATAACATTCTCAACAACAAAGCTCATATCACCTTTCTTCCAAAAGTGGAAAATGAGCGACTTATGTGGAAATATTTATTTCTTTCACTGGTACAAAAATTTTCTTTGTTTTGGCAAATAAATCCTCATGATTGTCCAAACACCCAATGTTTTTACTAATAGCAAAATGAGACAGTAAAAAGAAAAAATTGCGCTGGGATGTGAACTCGTGAAACCCGTGATCATCATGTCGCACCACTCAATTGACACCACTGAGCTGTTTGGTATTAATGTACTAAACGATAATTTCCATCTTTAAGCCTTTCCGCTGGCCGCATTCATTTTGTGAATCAAAATATGTCTGCTGTAATGATAACTTTGAAGCCGTTTTTGTACAGAACAAAAAATACTGGAGGGTCATATGAATGTGGTTGGAAAAAATGTGTTTGATTCGATAAAACATAATTATTATAGCAATCGAGTTGCCAAATTTACAAACATTCTATTGGTGCATAGGACATTAAATTGGCTTCCAGTTACGAAATATATTAAATTTATAACATTTGTTTTTATATATAAGATTTTAAAAATATAATTAGGTATGATACAAATAAAAAATATTTTTCGAAATGCCGTTTTCCTATCAAGAAAAATATGATTTGTTAGAATCCTACTTGGTTTGACAGAAAAATAGCGGAAGAGCACTCCAACACTACAACAATTCGTTTCCCCATCGTGAATTACCTAATCGGCGTTTTTTTGCTGTGCTTCATCATCGATTCAGGAACAATGAAAAAGTTTTTGAGAAGAGGTGAACTAAAAAATGTTTAGTAATATCTGAAGATACAGATATTGGCATTTTATCCTACTTTGAGGTATATCCAAATAATTCCATCAGAGATTTATCTAGAGTTCCTCTGTCTGATACTCAACAAATTCTGAAGAAACATATGATTTATCCTTATAAGTTGAGACCAGTGCAAACACTAGAACCTGGTAATCTTAAGAGACGATTGGGGTTTTGTCGGTGGTTTATGGATAAGGAAACAAGATCCAAACTTCTATAGAAATATTATATGGAGCGATGAGGCTAATTTTTCAAATCGTGGGATGTATAATAGAAAGAATTTTCATTATTGGAGTAAACATAATCCATTTCTAGTCCATCCCCACAATCCGCAAAGACGATTTGGTGTTAATGTATTTGGAGTGGCCTATTGAGAGGCAGAATTATCGGCCCATTTTTCTTCCATGGTTCTTTGAACGGACCCCGTTACATTAATTTATTAACAAGAGTGTTGGAAGAGTTTTTCGATGATCTTGATCTGGAGGCTCGTCAGTTGATCTATTTTCAGCAGGATGGAGCACCAGCACATAATGTCAGTGGCGTAAAAAGAATGCTGCGGGGCTGTTTTGGAAACAGATGGATTGCAACAAATGGTCCTGATAAGTGGCCAATCGTTCACCAGACATGACACCTCTAGATTTGTATTTTTGGGAATTTCTGAAAAATGGGGTGCATGAAATGAATCATAATAATGTAGATGAACTGAAAAATTATATTGAAACTATAATTAATAGAATTGATGGCCGAACTGTGTTGAATGCCACTCGTATAGTGTCAATAGAATGGCCCAAATATGTGTTCAACATCTAACCGGGAAATTTCTCGTTTATCCACTGTTGGAAGAGCAGAAAATAATGAGGTGAAACACCGTCCTGCTGGAAATGTAACAGATTCTCTTACAAAAGTACTGTACCTTCGGCAGCAATTTGAGTTTCTAGCTCGTGAGTTGAAAGAATCAAATATGAATAGAAATAGAAATACTTCATTTCGTTACAATATGTATGGAAATCGTCAGTTATGATAACGAAAGATTAGTAAAGTATATAAAAAAAAGTTAAATATCACGTTTATATAGAGAAATAGCCAAACATAGATGTAGAAAAATCGGACAATTGTGAATAATAATAAGATATAGATATAGGTTCCTAGATCCGTTTGGAAATATTCATCTAGAGAGTAAAATGTCCTTTCAAGAAGCAAAGTTCCTGCCTTATTTTCAAAAGAATACAAACTGGTTATTCGTTTTTATTGATAATGGAAGTTTATTATATAATTCAATTCACATAATGTGGAGGCCCGTTTGATACGGCTGCCAGTTTATGGACTGGGACTGAAAGATTATAGTTTTGCCTCAAGGTTTACCCTGAGTTTAGTCGAGCTGAGTATCTATTCAAATACATATCTAAATGAGTTTGAATATAGGTAACGCTATTGAAAATGTTCATAGATGCAACAGTCAAGTAAAATTCCTAAATCGAAAAACAACTCTCTACAGGAATCGATATATTTTTTCAAGCTCACGCTTCCCAGTATACCATTTTGAGATACTAACAAATAATTTATTCTCCTGGAGTTACCGTAGTATGATAAGCAATAATTGATAGTAGAATGAGCATACGCGTAATAGTAGGTCATAAGAATATTGACAGTGACATATCAATATGATCATTCAACAGTTTTTTCTGGTCAATAGATTTATCAATTGCTTTTACCAGTAGGCTTTTATACATTTCTCCAATAGAAAAAACAAAAGTGTTCGTTTTTGAACTATTTAATACCAGACCGTTTCTGGGGCAATATCATTACATGTCATAACTACGGCAGCTATTGCATGATATGCCAATCTTTCACATTGAGCACAGCTCTGTATAAAAGACGTGTCGTCAGCAAGTTGTAAAGTACAATTTTGGTGATTCACATTTGAAATATCGTTAAAAAATAAAATTATTGGGATAGGTCCAAAGTCACTCTACCTTGTGGAACTCCTGTTTCAATGTCTCGCTTTTCAGATAAATTTGATCTTGATTCAAGTTTTATTTTGAAAGTTTGAGTTCTCCCGGTCAAATAGGTTTCAAACCATCTCAGACTTGAGCCACGAACCCCAAGTTTATAAAATGTATCCAGAAGCAGTTTATGGTTGATTGTGTAAAACGCTCGTCTCAGGTCAAAAAGAATATGCCTATTAGTTTTTAACCATTTTTGAATTTGGATAAGATATGATTGATTGAAGAAAGAATGGCATCTTGGGTTGATGAACCAACTTGAAATCTCCAAATTGTGTCTTATTTGAAATAATAATAATAATAATAATAATAATACTCCCTCATAAACACTCGTAGAGTGTACCCAAAGGCATAGCCTGTGCGGGTAAAGGATTATTATTTGCCGTGATATTGAAATTTCTATAAAAGGATATAAGTCGAGATTTCTCATAAATTTTAGAAAATGGGAGAACAATGCAATGCCTCTATAATTGTGCTTATAATTTTTTTTCTTGTTAACAGGTACTGTACTTACATACATACTTACAGTATGCATGTTTGAGGCACGATGGAAATATACCTTCTACAAAAGATAGATAAGATATATGCGACGTTCAACAAGACTCTACCTGGTAATTCATCTATGCCACTGGAGCTCTTCGACGCATGTCAAGGTATTTCCAAGAATGTCAGCCCAAACATTTTGTTTTTCGTCACTCCAATATTGACAATGTTGTCGATTAACATTGTCATTCAGAAAAAATTTACAGTTATCGCTGAAACAGACAGTCAACAGTTGAGGAATATGCATTTTATTTCGTTGGATGAACTTTATGCACTTTCAGTTCTTTTCTTACAGCCTCACGGGACATTCTCGTCTGTTCTGCCACTTATGGGCTTTGCAGCAAATGTTCCTAAAAATTCAATTTGAGCGTCTTCATTCAGTACTCTGGTACTCTGCTTTTATTCTTTACCGAACCAGTCTTGTAAAACTTCGTCAAGTACATACCGGTGAGTTACATTACAATTAGGATTCCATTCATTAAGAAAAATGCAGCGCTTCGTACGCAATTTCCAACCTCATAAATTAAAATAATTTCAATTCATTCTTGAAGACTGTAAACCATTTTCATACTTCTGTTCACTCATCACTTGAAAGCCCAAGTGAAGCTGCATGAACAATACTAACACATTGTTAAAATTTGCTGAACTATTTTCGCTTGAAAACAGAAGCTTTTGCAGCAGAAGTTGCAAACATTGAAGGCTCTTTAAAGAATTTCAGCGATGAGAATTAAAAATCCAGCATTCAATGACACAAATTAACATCAATCTACATTTACCTATTAGGTTACTCTTTGATATAATTTTTCTGTAGATAATGGGTTGTACGGTACCACCAGTTCTACTGAGAGGAGAGTCGTCTCAATACAATAATTTTTGTTTAAATAACCTGAAAATCATCCAGAATGCTAATTTTTGGAATCTGTTCATTAGAAATAATAAGTTGGAAACAGAATTAAACGCATATCAAAATGATGTGCCACGTGATTCCTCTTCCCATTTGAGATTCTGAGGGTGATATCTACCCCTGCTAGGGGGTTCAACCATGGGGGCAACAAATATTAATTGAAAGTATCTCCCTTGAAAATAAATTGAATAATTTTTTAGATTTCTCATATTACTGGAAAGAAGATATCAATGGTGAAAAATTTTCAACTTGACACCCTATATGTTATATTGGTATATGAGCTTCAGGAAACCATTATTAATATTCTACTGAAGGTATTATTCGAATGTCATCATTTCTGCTAGTTTAGTGGGAACAATATAGAGTGTGCGCAATTATTGTTGCTCACTCTATTTCACATTGATTCAGTGGTTCGATTCTAGTATCTAGTAAACAGCATATGCTTGTATTGGAAATTTCTTGATAAATGAGGCTTCGAACGGATTTAGTATAGGCTAGATGTTCACGAAAACGTATTCGTAGATCGCTTGGTTTGGCCTTAAGGGTCTTCACCCCTGGTAAAAAAATGGAGTCACAAACGATGTTATTTTTGATCGATGGAGGAATGTGTGAGTGTATGAAATTAAAAATAATAAAAAAATGTTTTTCAAGTATTGAATGGATGAATGGTATACGTCCACTAATTTTTTGGCATTTTTGTTCATTCCACCATCAAAACGAACGAATATTTGAAGTATTGAAGTCCATCATTTACACCCTCTGTGAGATATTTTTCTCTATTCGAATGGAGGGACTCGTGAACTACAACTTAGATGCAATGAGTTTATTTCTATGAAAATTCAGTTTCGAGTTAGACCACAACAATCAAATCGATACATAATGTCTGAAAAATTTAATATTTGACAACCTGTAGCTTAAAAACTGATCATAGGATCGATCTATAAATTCTACTACGTAATGAGGCTGTCAAGAACTACGTCATATCAGAATTTAAGAAAAATTAGCCGAAAGCCATTTCGTATAGTAAATGTGCGGGGTCCTTTCCGGAAAAATTTTGTGTTTCCATGATAACCAAACAAAAAGAAATTGGCTTAAAATGATGGTGTGAAATTTTCGGTGGAGTATATTCCGACTCTGAATTTGAAAATAGGTGACATTGTACAACCCCACTATAGATTTCCTTTGGGTAGAAAAACACTTTTGTCGGCAAAAAATTAACAAATTATGATATAACCTTTTTCATTTTAACTGACACAGAGGTTATTAGTCAGAAAACGAAAGAAAGTTTTTATGAATCCTAAAGGAAAAATAAAAGTACCCAAGTGGCATAACTACGAAACCCTAACTTTTCTCCTCTCAGACATCTAACGAAGCTCATTGCAGAGACCCATGTATTATTACTGTTAGATGACTTCACCATGCAATACATCCTGTTTAAGTATTCGTTATTGCCGTAGTTAGCTATTATTTATGTACTGGAAGATTAGTATGTGGGGTATTTCAGGAACAACACCGCCTTTCCACCTCATGAGGTGCTCCATAAAGCTGAACGCTCATGAGAATTGTTGGCAACCGTCAAACGATTCTGGTTAATCTGGAAACCGACGATGATGAGGTGTTTGAGTTGAGAAAGTCCTGAACGAATCGAAAAGACGATGTTTTGGGAACAGCACCATGTCTAATAATGTTTGTATATATCGAAAAATATGACGTATACAGTGAGTCTGCTCTGCTTAAGTTGGCTACATATGGGAAACTTTTTTATTATATATTTTACGAAAAAAAGTTATTCTTCATTAAAAGTTCTGCATGGTCTGGAACCCACGATGTTTTCATCAGATATTGAATTTCATCAATCTTATACGAGGTATGTCAAAAAATCAATTTCTTTATTTTTTCAATATCACTTAACTATTCTAAGACCTTTGAAAAATAGCTCCACGAAAGTAAAAAATTCTCAGATCAATAGTTTAACAATTACTGCACTTGCAATGTTAATGTTCGTGCTACAAAAAATTGTTAATTCATTAATGGATAATTTATTGAAAAATCGCGATAAAAATTTTTTGACCACGGATTATTTTTCTTTGATCTATCCTGCAGGAGCCTGCATTTTTTCAATTTTTAATTTTCATATTTAATAAGTGTAAATAAACTTTATTCATTAAAGGTCCGAAGAGGAGGTGGCTTGCGCAAGCCGGAGTACCCGTTCAATTCAATTTTTGCGAGCGGCCTTAGCATTTTCTCAAAAACTATCTACATGCCATTCCGAATCGAACACCCATTAATCGGCATACTCGCTCTGCAACCTTCGACCTCTTGGCGGCGACATTCAGCATACCAGAGTAAATACAAACTTTTTTTTGAGAACAGCCACACATGTCACAAATTTTATTGATAACAATTTCACTGTGAGATTTTTACAACTTTGGAATCGCATTCCTCGAAACATCATTGAAAAACCATCATTTGAAAATCCGTCGTTTTTCACTTAAAAAAAAATATCAACACATTTTCTGAGTAATAAAGAGTATTAATAATAATATTACCAGTGTTTATTAAAATTTATGTACCTTCTTCTTAATTAAGCAATCATTATTATTGGCTATTTCCTGAATAATGAGACAAACATCGATTGGTACGATATTCATGCGATGAAAGTTTCAATATAATTTCAATAAAAGATGTGATTGTTAGCAGGTTAGTTCTGAAGGAAACGATCACACATTGCATCTAAGGTCAACCTATTTCGATTTCAGTACGCATTTGGGATTAAAGGACTTTCAAAAAATCGTGTCGCAACAAATCACAGTGGTTACCGCGGGGTTATTTCGGTTATCCTGAACTTCGCATCCGCAGCCATCGTTCCCACAATACACTTAATCTTTTGTTTCCAATCATTGTAAATCTTGGACTGTCGTGAGTGTTGTAATAAAGTGTGTTTGCGGTTTTGTCTTTTCATTCGATTTTTGGTCGAGCGAAACTGCCTTCGTCTTTTCATTCATTTGATCCTGGAGATAGCGAAGACGATACTGTCGGCTTTTTTTCTTCTCATTGTTTTACCGAGGTCAGCACGGCTGAAGTAGAGCTTATACTGATATATTGAGAACAAAATTCAATTGGAGTAATAATGCAGATATTAAAGAGATTAAGTCAAGACAAATATGAGTGAGGTGTTTTCATAGGGGTTGGCTTTACCATTTGCACATATAATATTGAGTCAATATCGGTTGAACGATACAATATTGTCTACATATTGTTCTCAACATGTAGAATGGATATGCAATATCAATATTCTTCTCATATTCTAGGGACAAAAAACAATAATTATTGTATATCCAAATTGAATAGCACATTGGTTGAATATTAATTCACCTTAAAAAAAGATAATATTCTCAAATGATAATTGAAATTATTGACTTTCAAAAGAAAACAACCTACGATAGAAATGATGATTTTGTTTGTAATATCTAACAGAAAACAACTACTTTCCCGGCTAAAGCCACGCTGGACATTGAACTACATCTGATAGATATTGTGCAACGACCCTAAGTAAAAAGACAAAAGTCTGAAAGTGAATATATGCATTTTCAGTCAGATAATTGATTTTTTAACAATTAAGTTTCCATTGAACACCTTTCAGGAGGTTATCTTGAACAGTGAAATATGGCGTCTTAAGTTTATTTCTCAAAAGAAGATTAATTGTTAAACTATTAATCTGAGAATTTTTTCCTTTCGTGGGGCTATTTTTTAAAAGTCTTAGAAAAGTTAACTGTTGGAAAAAAAAATTAAATTTTTTATTTTCGTTTTATAATTAACAATTTACCAGGGTGAAAAATTATAAAGCTGTATTAAACATTAAAAAAAAATTTGTTATAATATTATTATTGATTCGTTTTCGTATGATCTGAAGCTACTTAAAAATGATTTTTAATCATTTTCATCTCCTATTGTTTAAAAAATTGTCATAAACAAATGCGTTGTTTATGAGATAATTAATTATTTTTTTTGATAACATAATCTGTGATGACAATTATGATTTTTTGAAAAAAACCGTTTCTTGAAAAAAAAAATTTATTGTTGAAAAATAAATTTGTTAAATAACATTTTTTTTAACACTTATTAGGAAAATTAATGAACCATTTTTTCTAAATCATCATTTATCTTGGTCTTTGATATTAAAAAAAAAACGATTAAATTGTCATTGTTTATTTAATACACAATTCGTTATAAACAACCATGTATTATTTCACATCAACAAAAATTTATTCATAGTTGTTATTGAATTTTCAATTTTCTGTTATCTTTAGTTTCACCACTCTGACCTGGTTTTGTATGTTTAATTTTATTATAACTTTTTAACTAATGGAGATACAAAGAAAAAATTTCAGACTTATTTATTCTTTATTGATCAAACAACAAATTAAGCCAAAATTTGAAGAATTTTTTTCAATATTTAATAAAGATTTTTAATTTTTCACCTTGGTAAATTATTAATAAAACGAAAATTAACAATTTTTTTTATTTCTCCAACAGTAAACTATTTTAAGACCTTTGAAAAACAGATTCACGAAAAGAAAAAAATCTCTGATTAATAGTTTAACAATTACCGCACTTGTAATGTTAATGATCGTGCTACAAAGAATTGTTAATTCATTAATGGATAATTTATTGAAAAATCGCGATAAAAATTTTTTGACCACGGATTAATTTTCATTGATCTATCCTGCAGGCGCCTGGATTTTTTCAATTTTTAATAAGTTCAAATAATATTTATTCATTAAATGTCCGAAGAGGAGGTGGCTTGCGCAAGCCGGAGTACCCGTTTTCGGCCATATATTCAATCCTCTGGGAAAATTATAAATATTGGTCCTAGAGTTCCGCGAGTTGGGAATTTTTTTCGGAAAGTTCCTCCTCTTTTTTAATCTTTTTTCAAATTAGAATTATCTTGAATGTCTTTTGAGATATTGACGAAAATTCAAATCCCCATTTTTTGTCACTTAATTGTTTATAACTATTGCAATTTTTGCGAGCGGCCTTAGCATTTTCTCAAAAACTATCCACATGCCATTCCGAATCAACTCAATCATAATTTTCGGAGAAGGCAAAAAAGTTTTGACCTAAAAAGCACTTGTTGCTTACACTAATAATGAAATATGACAGAGTCGACGCTGTTTGATAGGTAATGAATTTAGTTGATTTCTGTACTCAACCCTTTCGGTCACATTTAAACGAACATTGAATTTGTATGTTTTCAAATTCCACCAGAATAATTTTCACGCCGTAATATCATAGTGTTCCATAAAACGAACCTGTCTTAGCATATTAATGATCTTTCCCGCCATCTATCGGCTACTGTTCGAATGTTTCATATGGAATTATTTCTCATGTAGGGCTGTTTTCAAGGTTATCGTATACGGAAACTTTGTAGTGGGAATTTTTGTGATAAAAAAGGTAAGTTTTCGGAAGAAAAAAATTCTATGCGATAGATTATACTATTGACTGCAAGTTTGATATATATTTTTCACACGTTTCTCTTTTTTTGCGTATGGTTTTTTGGTTTGTTGACGTGTTCGTTTTAACGAACATTGTGACTCCAGGTCAAACTTTTTTTGCAGGACTTGTTAAAATAAGGTGATAACATGGCTAAACGAAGAGGTCTAACAGAGGCGGAGTTGCTAGATTTAATGGACAATTTTTCAGATATTGACGTGCTCAGCGATGATGAGCTTGATCTATTAGAAGAATCAACCTCTGAAGGTATTATAAAAGGTAATAGTTAGTTGATAATTATTGTGTAATACTATTTCAGACAAAATCGGTGAAAATAATGATTATGAATTTGAAGAAAATGAGGAAGGTATGGAAACTGAGGATGTAGTTGGTGATAATACGGCCCATGATGAAGTGAACATAGGTGAAGAAATAGTGGGAACTGAAGGAGACCAAGAAAAGGAAATGCCTATAGATTGAAGTAACTGTTGTGGGCGAAGTATCGACAAATGCAAAGAACAATGTAGAACGTGCACAAGACTATTGCAGAAGGTATAATTTGACTTACAAAAGAGATATTGGTTGGAAAGCAAATGTTCAATATTTGAGTCCACCTATAAAATGGCATGAAACGAAATAGATTCTTAAAATTGCGTCAGTATTTATATTTTGTGGATTTATTTAAAAAAAAATTTAAAAAATTGGGTCGTCCGTCGTCTTCATCATCTTCATCATCTCCACCGTCCACATCTTCACCCAAGTGGAGTAAGGTTGAAATACGACCTGTTTCAGAAGTTCGTTCGTCTTGATCAGATTGATCATTTTTCTGTTTTTGATCCAAGTAAAGATGGTTCCAGAAGCAAGAATGGAAGCTGTATGAAGAAAACACATTTCTATTGTGAGAAATGTAAAGTCTATTTATGCATCAACAGAGATCGCAGTTGTTTTTGGGATTTTCACCATAGATAAATGCTGACATTTTATTGTTTTCTGCAATAAACTTATTTATTTGAAGATCATATTGAATCACCATGTTCGTTATAATGAACATTTTTTGTTTCAAAAACCAATGACGTCACATTATTCTGGATTTTTCTTAAAATCTTCAAAAAATCAATACTTGAAAATTTTTTTTTCCAAAAACAAAAAGTCGTGACCGAAAGGGCTAACATGATGAAACTTAAAATTGATGGATGTAGCCACTACGTGGTGGGAGATCATCATGAAAAATTAGAAAAGAGAGTTTCTATGTTTTTATACCACTTTAATTTGTAACACTTCGTTACTGCAGTTTCGTTCTATATGAAATTGTTTGAGAATGTCCATATAGGACGAAACTGCAGTAACGAAGTGTCACAAATTAGCGTTATGTGGAATTTACCGACACTTCGACCACCACATCCACAAGTGGAGGTATAACGATCAAGAGCATCTTATTTTTCAGTATTCATATGTGCATAACCATCCAAATTCATGTATTGCTTTAACTATTCTCGGTATATTTCTTGCTATATCTTTGTAAGAATTTCAATATTTCTCATGTTATGATAGATCTATGAAAGTAACGCAATGCAATGATTATTACCATATTGAAGTTTCTAAAATATATCCTTGCCCATGCCAATGTTGTGCATACGATTTGACCCTCTCGATAATATACCAGTATTTTTTAAAATTGAAACATGGGCTTCATATCTGACAGATAATTCAGATCATCGCCGGTATATACCATGTGAGTCACGAATTAGGAATTTTGGGCATTTGCATCATCATTTTCTCTTCATAATAATAAGACTCTCCCATCAATACTCATAGAGTGTACCCAAATGCATAGCCTGTGCGGGTAAAGTACGGCTATTATTATTATTCACCGTGGCGCTCCGGGGTGACTCACTGATTTTTGGTGGCCTAGTCACTTTTCAGCTGTAGGAAATTCCGCAAAACCAATGATTATTACCCCGGGTGGTCAACGCGCACTTCAAGCACCAGGCGTCCAGACGATGGAAGTACAACATTCGTAGCGCAGAGACCTCTGTACCCATCACGCGACTACGGCAGACGGGGTTATTGAAGACACCATCCTGGCAGGCCATTATGAATTTCTCGATTATCGACTTCAGCCCACTTGACCTGAGAAAAGCCAAGGTCTTCAATGTTCTTGAAGCAGACGTCTTGCATTGACTTATCCTTATGTAGCTGTAGAAGACTCCGCAGCTTTGACGCGGGCCATTTACTGAACGGGTTCCAACTCGGAAGTTTCGTCCGTTCAGTGCCGAATACGAGACCGAGTTCATCGGTTGCACGGGTTGCTGCATTAAAAAGAAATTCTCCAATCCCTGCTTTTCCAAGATCGCATACCAAGAGCAGAAGGAGATCTAAACTCCAGGCGACTTTACAGGCTCCAGCCAGTACCTCGGTTATGTTGACACTCCAAACAGTAAGTACAACCATGGAACAGGGATGCAAGCTCTTATGGAGATGCATCATTTAGCGAGTTTTTACGTCGAGTTGTCGCAGCTCTTCCTGAGTCCGTTTCATCGCTTCGATGAAGTAAATTAGAGTTTGAACGGCAAGCATATTAGTTGCCGCAACTTTTCTATTGATTGTAGTCGATATGAAATGATTAAATAGGTTCGTGAAGTGATCCTACATGCATCACGTATACAGATAAAATATTTTTTTACAATTAAAACGTTATCTTTTCTTACAGTGTGATTCATTATTCTTACTATACAAGCTAAATTGAAATGCCTCATGAAATGATTCTCCCTACCCCTCCTTATTTCCAGCCACCACCGTGACTTACAGCCAGCCGCATTCAAATACTCTTAATAGAAGTCTCTGCTTGTGATACTCCATTGAATATCTGGTAAAAAATGCTCTTCTCTTTCTCCCCACCCTGTCCTCATCAAACAAGTAATTGAATATTATTTTTGTGAACACCTCTGCGCATGAAAATGAAATGAACAAACGCATCATGAATATTTTATTTACCTGAATAGGTATTTTAGAATTCCAAGTAGTTAGTTACAAGAGTTGGTGATCGATGGAATTGAATCCAGAATTTTCAGAGATACCTACTTAAAATACCGTTGATAAATAAACTTTAAAAACATACAAAACGAAGGTTTTTACATTATACAGTGCGGCTTTTAATAGTCTCCCCTGTTAACTTTTGAACGGTTTGACGTACAAACATAAAAAAACTATTTGGGGGGTTTCACCGATACTACTTTTTGAATTAAAATACATTGTGATTGCTCGATAGATGGCGCGGAGGGGAACATCAACTAAAAAAAAATTATATGGCATAGGGGTCATGTGTCACATCGTTGAAAAAATAATTCAATTCTCTTTGCAACCATCTAAAAAATCTAGAGTTTCGTTCCATTCAAAAATTATTACCGTTATTTTACATCAAACCATTCAAAAGTTATCGTGGTCAGGTAAGAAAAGGGTTATAGACCGCCAGATCCGCACTTATTCTGACATTTCGAAAGCATATTGTGAAAAAAGTTTTAACGAAAATCTAAAAAATGTTGATGGTTGAAAAGAATTGAAATATCTTATATGGTTCAAAAAAAGCCCATACCATTTAGTTGATGTGCCCCGCCCCCCGCGCCATCTATCGAGCAATCACAATGTGTTTTATGTCAAAAAGTAGTATCGGTAAAACCCTCCAGTTATTTTAAAGTTTGCGTACGTCAAACCATTCAAAAGTTAACAGGGGGACTATTAAAAGCCACACTGTATATATACATCTACTGATATCTGCTTTTTTGTCAGCTATACTAAGTCAGAATTCCGACTTATTATCTCAGAAAGAGCTAATTCCGACTTAGTATCTCAGATTTAGCTAATTTCGACTCAGTATTAGAATTTGCTGAAAAATGATTGAAAAACTGTCAATGTTGCACATAAAAAATATTTTTTTTATAAAAACTTGCGTACGTCACTGTCTGAATCAAATTGCCATATCGCTTGAAAGATCAACTGGTTACATTCCACAGTTGAGAAAAAATTTTACAAATTATGACATAGGTGACTGAATTACAGAGGACACAAAATTAAAAAAAAATGTACCTATCAAGACAATTGAAAAAATATTAGTATCACTGAATAGAGAAAAAACAAGCTTTCCAGTGATACTAAACATGATATATGGTTCAAAAAAAGCCCATGACGTCACCCGAGGCACATCTTAAATATATTGGAATTCCTGGAAAGGTAAGGAGCAAAATACTCTTCAATTTTTATTCGAACTTTTTTAGATTACCCCATATTAACTGAGAAAAATGGGCGGGTCCATACATTTGACTAACTCTGTATAATTATATTACACCCATTACTCCCTCCTTTCTTCCTTCCATCGTAAAAGCTCATTCAATGAAATATGTTACGGAATTTTCTATATTCTTGCTGCAAATGATAAATCTGAATTATCTCCACACTACCAGAGCTATGGCTCCTCATATTGAGTCGTGAAAAATCACATTATTTGTCATAAATCGGATTTGGGATGAATCAGAGAATTTCATCAAGAACAACATTTTCACTAACAATGAAGTATTCCATATGCTATAAACATAATGCTAGACACTGTAAATGAAACAGTAGCTCAAAATATTTTTGTCAATATCTCATGGATTCTTCTGGTGTTAACGTGACAAGCAAGCAGTGATAACCCACCAGGTCGAAAGTGCTCCGTGAAAACTACGGAATCTGTACGAAATATTCAAATCATTTCATTGGTTCTATTACGTGTAGGTATACCTCTCCACTTCCACAAGTAACTATTGGGTCTGAAAATCATGTGCCCTAGTGAGAGGAAGTGACCCAAGGTCAATGGCCTTCTGCATTCATCCTGCTGAGATTTCTGCAATCTTATGGCAAGATGGTATAATTTTCAGATTCGAATGAAGTGTTTACATCATTCCACCAACGACCCATATCACGCAATATATCATGTGATGTTATTAAACTTTCTTATTATAATTTTTCCATAAGGAATACTCCAGTCAGGTCATGTGCCCTGTGGAGACGAAGTTACCTTCTGTATATGTCGAGATAAGATTTCTGATGTGATTTTCAGATTCGAAAGTAGCGTGTTTATCATTCAACTTCAAAGTCTCCATTTATCAGACCATTTTAGGAGTCCACATAATTATTGCTAGACCATTCTGTGTGAGGGATTGTAACAAAATATTCAAAATATTAAAAATTCGTTATATTTGATGTGTGAGTTCAATCCTCTATCTTCCTAAATAGTGTGAACATGTGCTGACCTGTTTCCTGTGGACCTAGTCCATAGAATTGCCCAAGGCGGCAGCACTTTCCAGGTCCCCATAACCTCTATATTACACCGACTATTTACACGCCAAAAAAATAAAATACTAGTGTTGACAAATTGAATAATGACTTTTTTTTACGTATGTAAGTCCACATTATTGCTGAAGTCCACACCAGACATGTAGTGTACAGGTGTGTGTCCACACAATTATAGAGATACCTACGCACATATATGTATATCAGCCTTTACACAATATTTCAATATCAAAGTCATGTTTATTTCAAAAATACATAAAACTTAATAACACGGAATCGCATTGTCAATAATAATCACAAATAAAAATATATATATATATATATATATATATATATATATATATATATATATATATATGTGTATATATAAAATAGCATTCAAATACTGAAGTTGAAATGTGAGTTTCATTATTCATATATGAATTCCAATTTATAAAATCAATTAAAATCAAATGCGCATAGTACCGGATACAGAACACGTAAATGTCTATAGTGCGTCATTGTAATACTCCTGCAGGTTATAGGTAGTAAGCCTTCTGTAAAAGTGCTTCTTTCACTTTTTTTTTAAACTTTTTCAGGCAAGGTGTATTTCTGCAGGCTTCTGGTAGGTGATTATAAATTTTTTTGCTCTCGTATATGATCGAGTTCCTAGTTAAGCTAGATTTTGGTAAAGGTAAGGGAATACAAACTTTTTTTCTTGTACCTATTATATTTTTTCATGCCACTTAGATTGGAAGTAGTGGCGTATTTCTTGTTTATTAGGCATACAGTTTCCAGTAGGTAATGACAAAATAGTGTTAAAATGTTTTGCTTAATAAATAGTGGTTTGCAGTGGTCACGAAACTGAGCTTTACACATATTCCGAATTGCCCTTTTCTGTAATATAAATACCGAGTTGAATAAATAATCACTGCATATACCCCAAAATGCAATGCCATACCTCAAATGGGATTCAATCAATGAGAAATATACCAATCTAGCTGAAGCTGTGTTTAGTTCCTTTGAGACAACTTTGATTGCAAAGCAGCCAGTGGATATCTTTTTACTTAGGCTAGAAACATGTTCGTCAAATTTCAGTTCGTTGTTTATACCTAGAAACTTGGTGTTTGGTTTATTAACGATCATGTGGTTTTCCAAGAGTAGGTTATCAAGGTTAAACTTGAAAGTCATTAAATTAGTTTTGTTTGAGTTGAAAAAGAGTGAATTGGAGTTGCACCATTGCTTCATTTTAGTGAGGTCAAGAGCAATTTTTCCTTCCAAATGATTTCGTGCCATAAAATAGTGGTATCATCTGCAAATTTGAATGCAAATAGTGGCTAGGTCATTTACAAAAAGGATTTGGGCCCAATCCTTGACAGATCCTTGTGGTACGCCCATTGTGACTCTGTTTATCTGAGAAATTTTCTCTTTTTTTTCACTAGCTGACTCCTTCCTGATAAGTTGCGATCATAACATTATCTATGCTCAATTCGAAGTTTACCCAATAACATCAGCAACTGGATTTGTTTTACAAGTTGCAACCGAAGCTTTTCTGAATTCTCATACTGTAGATGTTGTTAACAGAACTACAGAATAACCTCTTGGTATTTGAATGACCAATGTTTCTACCGTTTTACATCTCTGTGAAAAATTGACATAATGCAATCTAGCTCGATACGGCAGAGATCGTCAGAGATATCATCTTTATGCCACGTATACATTGATTACTTTTCCCCTTCAAGAACGATTTCGAATTGATCAAAAACCATCGTGCGTACCGCATTCGAACTTTCCATTCGCTTGGCTCCCTTTCACCAAATGCAAAAATGGAGGAGTTATCCTCCTCGCCTCTACCAGCCTAATCATTCATGCCGCATGGGCACTTGTCGGGAAGCGGCATGCATACCGAAGCAGAGCCGGCAAATGCAATAACCATACACCACATAAATCGTTAATCAAAGAGATATCCGCAAGTTTTAACTCGGCGCGTTTTGTCTTGGAGCTTTGTCTCCGATTGTGAGTTATGGGGATGAATTAATTAAATGCTCATGAATATTAGAAAACTCAAATGGAAGATGCAAATCGCTGGATCGCTACTGGGACGGAGAGAGGAATTCGTCGTTCATGGTTGTGGTTATTAGACAGAGGGCCTTGTATTGTAGGTATTTTGTACAGACCCTGCTTTGAAATCCGGATGTTGCCACCATCCCTTCGAAGAGACAGTCCCCTATATAGCGCCAAATTGATTATTATTTTTTTTAGTTTTTTTTTTATACATCAACTCTCATAGGCTTTCTCTAGTATATTCCAAAACCAGTTACACAGCCCAGTACTACTGAAAGAACAGTGGAGATATAAAGTATTTCAGACACAATATTACTAAAGTTATTGAAGCTATCAGTGGTGTTTTCCAATGAATGAACAGTCGAATGCAACAATCAATAATCTCGCTTTTTTCAACCTATCAATAATTTTTTTCCATGTACCTGTCTGACAGAAAGTAACTCCCCTTTTTCAAATGTCGCCCTTTCCATATTTGGTCCTTAGTTAACTGTTGAACGTTGCACCGCACTAAAGAATTCCCGAGATTCAACTGCAACACCCCCAGAAACTGGAGAAATAAGGTCATCCACCTATTTTACCTCGAACTGTAATACACCTCGGAAGAAAAGGATCTTCATCAGTCATTGTAGGTGGTGTGTATAGGAATGCTATCGGAATAAAGTTTAGTATCGACAAATGTGCCAAGGTTCATCAGAAATACGAAAAAGACTTTCAGCTCGTAGACGGTAGCTCCTACATCATCTGGATGCCGGAGAGACGTAAACGTATCTAGGGGTGAAACAACGCCACACCCAAGAGGTAACCAATGTTGAAAACTTTCTGCGGCAAGTATTAGCATAAATTTCGACAGATCTGGTCATCAGAACAGTTGGGGAAGAACAAAGTTGCTGCGACTTGTTTGCTGTTCCGATTCTAATTTATTTACTCCCTTTGAGTGATGAAATGGACTCAAACAAACTGCGACAACTCTACCTAGAAACTCGTGAAATAATGCATATTCATTCATAGAAGCTTGCATCATAAATTCTCTGTTCCACGGTTATACTACCCCAGACAACGGGGGGGGTGGCTGTGGACTTTTGCGTTTGGATTGTCTACATACATAACAGAATGATACTGAATGAAACATGTAGAGTCATCGCCTTCTCTGCATAGTCTTCGACCATGAGAATGCAGGAATCGAAGCATGTCTTTTTAAAGCAGCAGCACGTGCAGCCAATAAACTATATCTCATATTCGACACTGAACGTGGTGTACCGAACTCTGTCACCAAGTTAGACATTCAGCTGTCAGCATGTCAAACTTATGCAGTCTCAGCCCATATCCACAGTCGTAACGCAGCGCTATAAGCGTTGTACTACTACCTACAACACTCGTGCGCTATAGACGGTGTTGCCTCATAATCTGAGAGAAATTGAGTCCATTGTGAAAAATAAGAAGTGCCAAATTCATCTAAAGTACTCATTCCCCAACCTCGGGCAAATACAAGCTGATAGCCCTAACCCTAACCCTAATCTCGTCGATCATCAAAGTTGGACGATTTTGCTCGAAGAGTTTTCAGCTCCTGGCAAAACGAACATTGTCCGTAAAAAAAGGAAAAACAGGCAGAATATCGAGACTTACTCTCTGATCTCCGCAGTCTTTGCCCAAATCATTCTGTTAAAACGATGTTTCTGATCATAGGTAAAACTTTGGGACTGGCATCTAACTTGCTTTATAACGAGGCAGGTGCCGCCTGACTTAACCAATGCATTTGAGAAAAATCTCACGTACCGTGGTCTCGAATTTCGGTCCGATGCTAGCAGAATTTCCAACGGCCAGAAACCTAAACCGCTAAGCTCAGCTTACCTATTGTTAAATTGTTTAAATTGTTAAAATTGTTATATCCGTCAACCGGTTGCACCCCTATGTGCAACCCCCAAAAGTCAGAGACTTGTGCGAGCTAGAAGAATTGTCTATGATATCTACATCCATTTTGATTGCACTGTGTTTCACTGGATCTTTTTCATATTGATGCGTTCCATGTAACAACCAATTCAATCACATATTCACAGTCGTTTTGATGAAATACATTGATACGATATTTTTCTACTTTTAATGCATTACATATAACAACCAATTTAATCATATCTGCTAACACGGTTCTTAGCCAATATTGATAGGATTGCCGCTTACGAAGCCGTTGATACTAGGTTCAAGTCCACAGCAGAGCTTCTTTGTTTCATATCCATCAATCGGGGTGTGACATGTTGGGATTCGGTAAGCACTGGAGTACAGTTAGGACAGATGACAAGCCGGAAAAGAAGAACTGAGAGATGACGGAGGAAAGTTAGTGAACCTGTGATAGGCAATGTGGCGAGTAAATGCTGATGATACATTATAGTGGGATCCTCGTGGTGTGCTCTGAATGGTGCGTGGTGAGAGGGGGCGGGGCTGAAAAGTAGAAATGGAGGGGGTTGGCTCAAGCGACGCTATTGCTACTGAATAAGGTAGTATGAGTTTTTTTTATTTAAAAATCAGTCATTTATTGAAATAAAAAAATTGACCAAATGAAGGCTTCTGTAAAACTCACTCCCTGGACAAAACCTAAAGAGAACTCTAACAGTAAGTCCCGGGACAATAACTTCCTCGTACTCAATACCCAAGTGAACAATTCCCCATTCAACATGGTAACTTAACATTTCAATCTTATTTGAAATGTTTTGACATTTGAAGTTTTAGCTCCGACATAAACGTGCCAAACTCATAACGGCAAATTATAAAATAATTTCATATACTATCTGTGATGAAGTTTGTGAAGTATAGTTATTAATTTTCGTCTTTTCTACAATTAATAAATATTTTATAAAAATTGATTTATGGAATGGACTAAAAAGAGAATATTAGCCTGCTTATAACCCAGCAACAAAGCTCGCTTCGCTTGCTATTTTATAGCTTGAACAAGAAAAAAGAAGGAAAAAATTACCTAACCTAACTTTCGCAATCCCACGCTAACCATAACTAACCCGAGTTAACCTAAGCTAACCTAAGTTAACCAAGGTAAACCTTGCTATCCAAGTTTAATCAAATTCGTTTACCCTACAATCATGGAAATGGAAATATCATGTTATGGCTACATGGCAAAGATGACTGATAGATATTTTCTTCACAGTAACCATATTAAAAGAAAACTCGTTTCTATCTCAGTTTTTGCAATAGTGTACCCTTAGTGCCCAAGTGAATTTATAGGCACTGGGACACCCTGTGACTAATTTTGCTTGGCTACGAGAGGTTCAAATGAGATCACCCTGCATTACGCAATAAAATAATTCATATAAAATTTAAAATAATAAAATGTATTGAATAAAAAGTGGAACGAGCATAATTGACGGACAAATTTAGATTTAAGAGTAACATAATAATTTAGAAAAGAATTAACTGTTCCGGTTGTAATTTATTTTCATGTTGAAATAAATCGCCACCATTGATTACGTACCTCCTGTGAAGAATTCCCAATTGTTAAATTTAAATGAAAAATCTACATGCCTGCGGTATAAATAAACTCATATCTTCCCATCAGCCTTGTCAACTCTTCCTATATTTTTTTTGTACTCCATGATAATATTTGGTTGTGGAATATAAAAATACCTTCCCTTTCTTTTCGAAGTTATTCCTCTCATGCTGAAATATGCGTTTTTTGATTGGCTGGAGTTTTTGTGTTGAATAAAACATCATATTTTCGATTTCTAAGTTTGGCTCTACATTCGCTATTGGATAGTCATGGATAACTAATATGATATGAACTCGATTTTGTATTTCGCTCCCTTATTGGTTGTTTCATAAAGCAGTGACTCACCTCTAGAAAGATGCTATAATGAGACAACATCGATTATTTCATTCACACATTGCTACACCAATGAAATTTCATGACTGAAGTCACATGATATGTGATATGAGCTGCTATTTAGGTAAACAACCGTATATTTAGGTAAACACGGCTCTTCATGTAAACAAAGCTTTCTTTTGTTTGTATAAATGTCAAACATTGACAACTCAGTTGCTCAAAATTGAAATGTCTCGTTTTGGGTTGTCTTCTATGACAGAAATCAATGCATATATAAACAAATCCATCCCAGAAAATACCGTGAAGAGTAAAGAGTATATGAACGAGGATATTTGAATGATTTTATACTGTTCATGAAATAATCTTCCTGAATATCACTCGACCATGACAAATAGAGACTATTATTATTTCTTTAATTCATCTCGAGTAACTTGTATTTTGAGACAATTCAATTCGACCATATGAACATTAATTATCAAAGAATAACTCCCTCGAGCTAAAGCTCTCGGGAGTTATTCAGATTATTAATGTTCATATGGTCTCATTAAATTGTCAAAATACAAGGTACTCGATAGAATTATGAAGAAAATAATATTCGGCTATTCGTCATGGTCTTGGGATATTACCTACGAATATTGACCAAAACCGTGATAGGAACTCACTTTTAAGTCATATCAACTTCACAATTTCTAACAAATCCTGGATACATGCTAATCAATAGAAAATCACTAAAACCAAAACTGTTGAGGAGAAATTCAAAACATTATTATTTTTCAAGACATTTGATAGCAACGGCAGGTTTCTATGAGACAGTGAAATTCACGATGTGCTTTTGTTATTGATTACTGTAATGGTGGGAAGTTTAAAATAACAAGACTGCTGCGTTCGAACTGAATTCAATCAAATGAAATCAAATAAAATGTATACAGGTTTTTATCACTGAATTGAATTTAGCTAATTTGACAAAACCTGAAATTCCTTAAGTGAACGTGCTACGCACTCGTGTGGTTGCCAAGCAACATAATTTGTTTCTTAGATTCAAATGAATTCAAGATAATTTTTTGTATTACCTACGAAAATCGCTTTACTTGTGCAGTTGGTATTAGGAGCAGATTGTTATTGAAGATCATGACAATATTATTATCATGCCACGTCGAGAAAACATAGGTATGAGGTAGATATGTTGGGGGCTTGCCAATCAGAAATCAATTAATGAAAGACTGGCATACTCAGACAGACACTTTCAGTAAGAATTCTCGATTGTGTTTGGGATCACACGTTGAAAAGTTGGACTCTCGTCATTACCATCTCCTACAAGTCTTCTTAGGGTTGCTCGTAGGGATGCAACGTTGCTTGATTCCACCCATTCAATACCCGACTTATCCGTCAAAGTTATATTCTTGATGCACAGTCAAAGACAGTATGAGTTATATTCTCTGGTATTTCTTTCGATATGAGGTCACCCTTTTCCTATCCAGTTTTCGGGTATAGTCCCAGTTCCTTTAGATCCAGTTGATAGAATTAACACATTCAGACAAAAATCATAGTCATTGCCTGCTGTAAATTTCCCGTGTAAGCCACATACATTATCCGTATTCTTTCCAGCCGTTCTAGACACTCTTCATCATTAGCGTTGGGTAAATTTGTTGAATTGTTGAAGTAAGTCGTGTTCACTACCCTTGAATTTTTTTTCTCAATCTTACCCCATTCAATTGCCTGCCGTGTTCTCTTCCCACGTGTCAATATATTACTTGCTTCACAAGTTCGAGTCGAAACTGGAAAACTTTGAAATGGAAACGCCATCCCATGCATTTCAATATGCCTCGGGATGTACGATACCAACAATTTAGAAACAACGCATTTGTAATGATTGAACAACGAGGTACATACAGGGTTGTTTAAATCCGGGACTCATTAATTATTCGTTGTAAATGGAAAATTGGGTTCCACCAACTGGTAAATTAATCGAAACGATATAGCACATAACTATAATAATAGGAATACTCCCTCATAAACACTCGTTGAGTGTACCCAAAGGCATAGCCTGTGCGGGTAGAGGACGGCTATTATTATTATTTGCCGTGGCGCCATGGGCGACTCACTGATGTTTTAGGTGATGTATTCACTTTTCAGCTGTAAGAAAAACCCGGAAAACCTACAGCACCACCTCGGGTGGTCGGTGTGCACTCCAAGCTAGCACTAGACGAGATTGGCATCTAGACAACTCACAATACACTTGCTTTTCAACAAGGCATGCGGCCGCCTATCGATCCGATATGAAGTAGTTAAGAAAAATCCTCGTACCTACATCGGATTCGAACCGAGTATCGCTATGCTGGAGTTTCGAACGGCCTGTGCATTATTCCGCTGATCCACCGACCACCCTGATAATACACATTATACAACTGCTGATGCTTGCACAGCAGTTCATGTTCTTGTGTAGAATGAGTATAGGGAAGGTAGCATGCTTCTATAACTTTTTTGGTTTCGGAGATAATGAAATAAAATTTAGAGAATCCGGTTGAGGAATTGAACTGCATTTTCTGATATCAACTCAACTTCATGCAAATTCCGGACTCACCGGAAGTGACATGAATCTTCGATTTTTGAATTGGACAATTGGTATATTTTCAGTATATTTATCTCCATATGACATTCAGAATACAACCATGTATCATTTGTTACTTTTTGTTACCATTTCTTTATTTTATTTTCAATTCATTTTTATTCTGGAGGGTTATGGATACGTTCAAATAACTAATTTCAGTCCTAAATTGTGTGTGAAAATACAACTCATTTGTTTTTCATCAAGAATTTTCAGATAGGTATGTGAAGTTTAATTGTGAAATTTTTATTATCTACTATTTTTCAAATGCTGCTTGGTGGTCTGTCGGATCAGAAAAGAGGAGCATTCTAATGCGATGAATTTCATTCTACACACCATTAGGTTTTGAACAAATTTTCGATAAAATCTCTGGAAAAAGCACGTTAGGTATGACTTTTCCAAAATGAAGCTCCTGTTGAAATGAAACTTCCTATTTACATATCTTTAGGGTACCAGATTTCCAAACTGACTTTCATTTTGTTGCTGATGAAGGCGAAATTTTCTTTTTCTACATTCATGCAAAAAGCAAAACTTTATTGGACTATATTCAGTGGAAAAAAAAGCTCTTTATTGCACTAGTGCAATAAAGTTTTTATTGCACTCATCTGTCATTCTACTTCAACGTGCTGCCATCATGATAAACATAAACGTTCAAACCCACTACATATTCAGCAGATATTCTGTGAAATTGGCCATACGTTTTAAACAGCTACATATTTTATATTTTTTTGTATTAATGTTAGCAGTCAGAGTTGAACAAACAATGCCTTCCCGAAAATTTCTCTATAATCAAAACCGATCCGCTATGTTCTAAACCGTCTACCTGCATAGAGCAAACTGCCTATACTATGACCACACCTCGTGATAACATACGCGCTCATGGCTACTATGATTTTGATTTTTATAATGCAACTGTGGTTATATAAACGTCAGTCAAAATTTAATTTTGACAATTACAGAACTGGAAGTTTTAAAATGAGTAATATTAATGGAAAACTAGATGATGGTGATGAAATCGATAGTAATAATTATTGCGATATGTGAAGATGATATTAAGTCCGCTATGAACAACATCTCCTCAAAAGCTGTTGGATGCGATGAAATTGCATTAGAATTAGTCATCCCAATAGTAGACCAAATTCTGCTAGTACTTGTCCATATATTCAACATTTCACCTGATTTCGGAGTTTTCCCCACTTAATGGAAAAAATCTTAAATCATCCCTATACCAAAAATAAAGCACGCCATTAATCCTTCAGATTTTTGCCCCATATCAATACTTCCCGCGTCATCAAAACTCCTCGAAAGAATTATTCTTTGTCAGATTACTTCATATGTGAACATTTACTCTATTCACAATTCATTTCAATCAGGTTTCCGTCAAAGACATACAGCTACAGCGCTCACAAAAATTACTGACGATATTAGTAAGGCAATAGACAAAAAACAGGTCACTGTACTTACTACTTCTGTTGGACTTCAGCAAAGCGTTTGACACTATTGACTTCGATGTAGCACTAGCCAAATTACGTTCAATAGGTTTTCCTTCACATTTCACCAAATTTTTCAGCTCTCCGACTGTGTTGAAACTAAGATATGAGTTTCTCAGGGAAGCGTTTTATAGGACCACTACTTTTTTCATTGTATGTTTCCTCTTTTTTTTCTGTTCGTTCAAAATTATTAAAATTGTTATTTCCGTTAACCAGCTGTCGTCCCTCTACGAACGACAACCCTCAAAAATCGAAACTTGTGCGAGCCAAGGATTAACGAGGTCTTACCGTCTAACGTGCGATTCCTAGCACTTGAACAATTCCCCGAAAACATTGTGAGAATTAACAAAGACTCATCTCAGTTATCTAGCACAGCTTTCATTATAGGTCTTACGTTGAACGCCACCAAAACTTAATCCGTTATAATTGGCACAAAGAGTTATCTGAATCAAATAAATCGTCATGGTAACGAAATTGTAATTGATGACAACTATTCCAAAAACGTGAAAAACCTCGGAATTATTATGGATGAAATTCTTCCTTGGGACGCACATATTACTAATTTGAGCAAACAGTTTTATTATACTATTCACCAACTTCGCGACCTAAAGTACTTCTTGACATTTCAAACAAGAAACCAATTAGTTTTTTCTTTCCTGCTCCCTTTATTAGATTACGCTGACGTGGCATACATGAGACTGAATACGAACCAACTGAGCAAACTTGAGCATTTACAAAATGTCGGTATTATATTTTTATTACAATTTGAGGAAGTTTGATCATGTTGATGAGTACAGAAATCAACCAAATTTCGTACCTATTAAACAGCGTCGACTCTGACATATTTCGTTATTAGGGTACAAAGTTTTGAACACCCATGAACCACCATACTTGCATTGAAACCTTCGACCTCTTCGCGGCGACATTCGGCATACCAGAGCAAATACAAACTTTTTTGAGAACATCCACCGATGTCACAAATTTCATTGATAACAATTTCACTTTCATATCCACCAAAAAAAAATATCTGAGCAGTACAGAGCTGTCAATTTCAATCAGTTACTCCCCCCCAATCAGGAGTAATTTATAATTCATTTAAATTTTATTGTTTAATGTATATTTTGTATCTTTTTAATTATGTTAGTATTTTGAAATTCTTGTGAAGGTCGCCAGGAAGAAATCGCCCAGCGATATGCCCACCTATGGCTTACAATTATTTTGAAACAGTGTATCAACACATTTTCTGAGCAATGCAGAGTATTATTAAATGAATAAATAACCTCGTTTTTAATGTAACCTTCAAAAAAAATTTAGAGGCGTGAAGTCAGGTAACCTGACAAGTTTTCAGAAATAAATGAAGGTATGAAGTGTGTCAAATAAATTAAGGTATAAAGTGAATACGAACCCATACCTCGCCGGCCACTTAACTGGACCCACACTTCTAATTTAAACTGCCCTTATATTGTATGTTAGAGCACCATCTAGTTCACCAAATAATGCAATTCTATTTATTAATTAATACAACTTCGTTCAAGAAATGCTTAGGAACCGTCAAACATTATAGAGCCTAAAATTCTGTCCCCTAAAGTCCCAACCCATCAATTGAAATCAAACCGTTCTTGAACATTTCCTTCCTCCATCAAGTGTAAATTTGAATCGAACCAATATCGCTTATTATTGTTGAAATGTCCCGAATTAGTGAAACGGCTTTGGTCAGTATTCAGAATTTTGTATGGAAATGTGTCATCGTCCAAATATTTTCCAAAGAACCAATTGCAATACAATGCGTCTCCTTGCATTATCGTTTTGGTGGAGGTGCTGGTGTGGTTGATATTTAGATGAATATTGTTTCTTCAAAATGTTAACTGCAGAAGACTTCATAATATCATCATATTCTCTTTCGATTTCCCTTGAACGTATGCCTGGACATCTATTTCTTTTTCTATAATCACAACAAAGGAATCGTTTCCATCTTCGTCAGGCTCATTTCGCATTGTTCTAACCAGTTTTGGAAAATAGTGCCGAGTCGGGTGCCGCCGATCAGGATCTGTATGTGCCTAAGACGTGCCGCATCAGTCGATTTTGCCTACCTATCCTCCAAATTTCATTTCGTTGATTCCCGGTATAGTAGACTTCAAAATAATAATGAAAAGTCAGGCTCCCAGACTATAACAGCTCTCGAAATTATAGAAATCAAGGACCATCAGGTTAAACAGATCATCTCAATTAATGTGTGTATGTTTCATCAAGCAGCCTCATTGTTGAAGTGAATGCACCCGAAGAGGTGATGACCGGATGCATTGAAAAATAGAGTCGAAAGTGAACACGTCTCAGACTGAAGGACGAATCTTAATTAGTCGATTCCAATTTCACACTTGAGAATTAAAGCGAACAGAAAGTTCTGCTCAGACTTGGTAGTTAATTGGGTATACATTCACAAAAAGTACCAGAGCGAGGAAAGTTTGAAAAAAGAGATTTGAATGAATAAAAACGAAAAACTGAACTGAAGTTTTAAAAGAAGATTAATAAATTTCAATATATCTTCTTCTTGATGAAAAAGTAGTTTCAACTGTTTTTATGTCGGAGCTGCCAACTTATACTTGAATAAGAAAAACATTCCACAAAAACGTGAATTCCGTTAATTAATATGACCGCTGTGAGAGCAGGAAGTTGTTTTGTTTGCATTTGAAATGAGATGAGACAAAATTTTCACTTGGATTTCTAATATGTTGGATGGAAAACAAAATGTTATGAATAAAAATTGTTTGAAAACAATACATTTCTTTTATAAGTAATCTTTTTCAGTAATTTCGGAAAACTTCATATCATAATTGGTAACCATGAAAAACTATTACAATAAATTTCCAAATACTATATGAAAAAAGTATGTATAATAAAAACGATTCATTCATATTTAAGTATTTAACATTTGGTTATAAAATAATATAAAATGGTAATGAAAAAAAGGATATTCAAATAAGCATTTGCTCGTCTTGAAGGAAGGAATATTGAAGTAATTTCAAAGAACCGTGCTGAGTGATACTGAATTCAGAGAATTCAATATACAGTATTTCCATAAAGTAACCCCCAGCTGTAACTTTTGAACCGATTTGATTTTTTTTGATGATTTTTCTTTATGAAGTGGCTGTTTATAAGCTACTCTTTTACAACAAAAAAATACGTATCTTTCAAATTTGCAGCCCGACGCCATTTTGAAAACAAAAAAATTAAAATGCATGGGGAATCACACCACTTTTGAATGGATTAGATTTTTTCTTTCAAATTTTTTTGATTAAATGGAAGTTCATAAGCTACTCTTTGGGTTGAGTGATACATAATTTCAATTGTATTTCAATTCTCTACACAAAAAAATACGGAACAAAAAATATTTTTCCAAATGTAAGATCCTCATATGTCAGAGCTCTAACGTTATGTACCGCTTTTTTTGTATTGGATGGATAATTTTGTTTGAAATTTCATGGACATATAGAGGATTAAAAGAGGTTTCGAATGAAATATCACTCGACCCCCCATGCCATTTAAAAAAGTCTTTCGAAATGGCGTCGAGCCGCCATTTTGAACGATATTTTTGACCTTCCATTAAACCAAGAAAAATTTCAAAATTATATACCAACCCGTTCAAAAGTTAATAGGAAGGGGGGGTTACTTTGAGGACAGACTGTATGTTTACGCAGATACCATCATTTATTAATATTATGCGTAGAGTGAGAAGATTCTGTTAGAAGTTTTTGAGAAGTACTCGAAGAAAATAAACGTAGAGGCAAACAGTTGACATATATATTTTTCAACAACCTTCAAAAAATATAACAACATATCATAGTAACCATTGTACAAAGTGTATATAAGTTCAGTTCACATTATAATAATTTCAACACTCTCCCTTAATGTGAACTTTCCATGAATTTTGACAATAAATAATGAAACTGCTCTCTCTTCCTAATGGTTTTGTAAACAAATCAGCGAAATTTTCCTTCGAAGCAACGTAAGTAATATTCACATCGGCATTCAAAAAACTTTCTCTGGTATAATGATAATGAATATTAATGTATTTACTTGTTTGATGCATAGCAGGATTTACAGATAAATGAATGGTCGTCTGAATATCACAAAATAGTAGTGGTGTTATATTCTAACCCAAATCTTCTAGCAATTGTGACATCCACATTGCTTGTCTACAAATACTTGATAGTGCCATATACTCTGCCTCCGTCATTGAAACTGCTACACTTTGTTGTTTCTTCGTACACCAGCAGACAACTGATCCTGCATAAAATGCCACAAATCCTGTATAGGACCTCCTATCATTTAGTGAATTTGCAAAAAAAAGCGTCACTGTACAATTTTAGTGAAGAAGATCCCACTGGTTTATATACCAGTTTATAATGCATGGAACCTTTCAGATAACGAAAAAAATGATGTACTGAACTATTGTGTATAGTTGATGGATCCGCACAATACTGAGACAAAACATTGACGGTATGGGAAATATCTGGTCTTGTTCCCATAGCTAGATACAAAAGATTTCCAATTTTCGACTGTTACAATTCCTTGTCAGTCCTAGATACTAGGTGACTAGTATCGATTTCTCCAGTCTTGTTCCACAATCCATGGGAGTTGAAGTAGGTTCAGCTAAAATATCTTCAACAATTTTCACTTTTCCGTGAGAAGAGCCCAAAATCAGAAGGTCGTCTACGTAGACTGCTACTATCTGTTGTTGGTCCAAAGATAAAAATAAACAGGGGTCTGCATTTGATTGCCTAAGATGGATTTTCTTGAGCACTGTGATAACTTCTGATTCCATTGTCTTGGTGATTGCTTTAGACCATAAATACTTTTATTCAACCGACAAACTCTCCCTGGTTGATCATTAATGCCCTTTGGAATTCTCATGTACACTTCTTCGTCAATATCTTCATTGAGAAATGCCGTTTTGATTTCCATATGGCTTGTTATCATGCCTTTATGAATTGCGTGAGCCTAGAGCAGTCTTACCGTATCAGAGGAGAAAAAGTTTCTTCGAAATCGACTTCAGGAACTTGACTGAATCCTTGGGCTACAAGCCTGGCCTTGTATTTACAAACTTCTCCTGTTTCAGATATTTTTTTATTGAATACCCAACGGCATCCAACGACTCTTTGACCTTTTTCTACATCAACAATGTCCCACACTTTATTTTTATTCATAGATTCAAGTTCTTCCGCAATTGCCTTCTTCCATTGGTCTTCTTTAATTCCACAAATAGCATCTTCATATGAAATTGGTTCATCCATAGCAAGTTTGCAGAATTCTTCTCCATAACGTAAAGGAGTTGTGTGTTTACGTGAACTACGCCTTTGATAGATATTATCGCTGGAATTACTGTAGTTCTTATCTCTATCAACATTTTCGTTTACATTCTTGCTAGAACAACTGGGGCTATCTATTTCATCATCATCATCTCGATTCTTTCTAGAATCTGGATTATCTAATTCGTTATTAACTTCTAGATCTTTTCTAAAATCTTTTCTACCACTTTCTTTTCCTTCTTTAGTATTCTGATATTCTGTCTCACAACTAGCAATAAGAGGATACTGACAATTTTTGTACGTGTTCATTCCTTCTTTGTTGTTTGGATGAATAAAAACAACCTCATCATTTTCTGAAGAAAAAATGTAGTCGCGAAAAATAACTACTTTTCTTCCTGCCCAGAAACGATACCATCCTACTTTTGGACCATATCCAACAAGGCTTGCTTGCAATGCTCTTTCAGCAAATTTTCCTCTTGTTTTTCGAATTTCTTCAGAAATATGGATGAAAGCTTTTTCTCCAAATCCTTTGAGATGGTTTATCGAAGGTTTCTGTCCGTAGAACATTTCCAGCGGTGTTGTTTAAGTAAAAGAATGGGGAAGACGATTTTTGGTATATACTGCATGAGCTACTGATTCTGCCCACAGACATTCAGGCAATTCAGAATCAACAAGATACGTTCTAGCGATCGTGGTTATCGTTCTATTGTAACGTTCAGCGATCCCATTTTTTCATGAACTCCAGGAATAGAATATTCTGTTTTTATTCCAAGATTTGTGAAGAAAGATTTCAAAGAAATTGATGTATATTCGCCTCCATTATCGGGATTGAATATTTTTACTTTTTCCTCAGATCGACGTTCAATTCTCGTGACAAAATCTTTGATTGCTTCTTCAACTTCACTCTTTTTTCTCTAGAATTCATCAATGAATGAAACGCAATAATACTTTCCCCTCCACAAGACTTTGTTGGAAACGGTCCGGCGACATCAGAATGGGATCCTTTGCAAACGTTCAGAACATGAATATCCATTTTCTTTGGTGATTTTTTGCGTCATTTTAGATTTTCGACAAGCTGTACACTCCATTTCATATTTTCCTTTCGGCAACACACATGGATCTGCTACTGACTTCCTGATATCCTCAAATGAACTAATAGGGGTATGTCCCATTCGTCTATACCTGGTCGAAATACTAAGATTCGCTACGGCGAAGTTGGACTTATCTCTTGAAAAATGTTTTCCTTATTTTTGAAAACCACCCATCCTACCATTTTTCCCTTTTTCCATAAAGTTATATCTTCGTCACCTTTCATAGATATTCCTTTGGATTTCAGTATTTCCCATGATATCAAAGAACATTTTAGTTCAGGAGCGTAAAGAACATCATGCAATGTAACATTGATTCTAATACTCTGAGATAACAGAGCTTTCAGCTGGACATTACCAATATGAGTTACTTCTATCTTCTTATTGTCACCTAATCGTATGAATCCCTTATAAGGTTGGAGATTTTCAAATGCATTCTTATTTCCACTCATATGTGAGGTAGCTCCGGTATTAAAAATCCATTTATATGACGTTTCGGTTGAAACCGTAGCTGGATATGCAACTTCGTCTGATTCATCGCTGTGGACCACATTAGCTTTGTCTTCTTCATGTCTTTTATTTATACAATTCTGAATTGTATGTCCTTTGTACCATCTGTTATGTTCCTTGCAATATGTACACTCTCTGCGAAACTGTTTCTTTCCGCTTTTTTCTTTCCTGAGAAAAGCAGTATTTTCCTGATTTTTTGGATCTGAAACTGATATTTCCATTAGCCGAGAGCAAACTTCATCATAAGTCAGATTATTTTTGGTTTTCAAATTATCCACGATATTTTCGATTTCATCTGGTAGTGTGCTTTTGCAGAATTCGCTAATGGACGTAAAGCAGCTTCCAAACAATCTTTGGCTTTACCAGAAGTTTCACTAGTACGCTCAACTAGTCTCGCCCATAATTCATTGTACTTGGCTATATGATCTGGAAAATGATACTTTGATTCACATTTTATGCCAACCACTGTCTTTACCAGGGCATGTAGTGAGTATTCATTTTGCTCATCAAATAAATCAGTTAGTGCTCTCCACATATCCTGAGCTTTAGTATAGCAAGTGATCTGTGAAACAATTATTGAGTCTACGTTGAAAAGTAAAAATACTCGTGCTAACGAATGCCGATAGCGCCAATCTTCACATCTCAATTGATGCCCTTTCATTATTTCCATATACTTTGTATCTGAAGATTCTGCGTTGGGTGGATTCTCTGCTGGGTCTTTTTCTTCACCAGTAACTATATTGAAAAGATTGTAAACGTCCATGTATGCAAATACCATAGTTTTCCATGAATGAAAGTTAGATATTCCTGGCAACTTTTCAAATTTAGGAAATTTATTCATTTTGATAACTTTTGACGTCTCTGACAGCTTTTTGTAAACTTATGACAACTTCCAAGAATATTTTCAACTGGAATACGATTTTGAAGCGATCAACCTCTGTTATATAATCTCTTCACTTCTTTTGCGTTAAGCACTGTTCTGGGCCCATAACCTGTTGGAAGTTTTTGAGAAGTACTCGGAGAAAATAAACGTAGAGGCAAACAGTAGACATATATATTTTTCAACAACCTTCAAAAAATATAACAACATATCAAAGTGTTTATAAGTTCAGTTCACATTTTATTTATTTCAACAGATTCTTGGTTTGGTCAAGATCCACATTTTTATTTTCTTCTTTATTGAATTTAGTGAATTAATTTTCTTGATATCAGGTGGAACTGTATTGATTACTTTAGGCTTGAGAAAATATAAAGATCTTTATGAAAATGCTTTTTAAATAAATGGAACTACGTGTAGAGGATTTCGGCGTCTTGTTTCATATACGTGGTCTGTACAGGCTTACTTATTTGATTCATTTTGATCATTACAATTTTTACACACAGCAAACAACGTAATAAAATGAAGGAAGTTGACCGTAAGTACCACGCCACTGAGCATATTTCATATCGATTGTGTATGCTGATTTATGGGAAGATCCAAATTTTTGTATTCCAATAAGAACAACGAAATCTTTTAACGATCGATTTACGTGATAATTCCTGTATATTTTGGATCATCCGCGATATCTACCTTCCTTCCTGATTCTATTTTAACAGTCGAAAATTGATTCCCATAATCGTTATCCCAGGAATCAATTTGTATCGAGTCGTTAGTTCGCCCATTTCTTCAATTGTTTCGCATCAATTTCACAGACAAGTCTTTCCAGAAATGGGAATTTTTGCGGAATCCCTTCGATTTCCCCGATTGGATTTTTCTGTCGATCTTTGCCAAGAATGGGGTCAAATAATGTGTGTTAACAAATTTACTTTCACATCATAAAATTATACGATTATATCAAAGAAGAAGTAACTCTATCAAAACACCAGAAAATAGTTGAAGAGAAGAAAATATGCACTGGTTTCAGCAAACAACGTAATAAAATGAAGGAAGTTGACCGTAAGTACCACGCCACTGAGCATATTTCATATCGATTGTGTATGCTGATTTATGGGAAGATCCAAATTTTTGTATTCCAATAAGAACAACGAAATCTTTTAACGATCGATTTACGTGATAATTCCTGTATATTTTGGATCATCCGCGATATCTACCTTCCTTCCTGATTCTATTTTAACAGTCGAAAATTGATTCCCATAATCGTTATCCCAGGAATCAATTTGTATCGAGTCGTTAGTTCGCCCATTTCTTCAATTGTTTCGCATCAATTTCACAGACAAGTCTTTCCAGAAATGGGAATTTTTGCGGAATCCCTTCGATTTCCCCGATTGGATTTTTCTGTCGATCTTTGCCAAGAATGGGGTCAAATAATGTGTGTTAACAAATTTACTTTCACATCATAAAATTGTACGATTATATCAAAGAAGAAATAACTCTATCAAAACACTAGAAAATAGTTGAAGAGGAGAAAATATGCAGTGGTTTCAGGGAAGATGTTCCAAGTAATGACTTTGGCTGGACTCTCATTGTCAGTTGAGGATGCAACACCTTTTTGCAAAAATGCAGGATGAATTTTTCTGTTCATTTGAAGTCATCCACCAGCAGTAACTACACCATATGGAAGATATCTCCCTCCTTCTGGGGCAGCTCTCGTCTGACTAGAAGCTAGTAATTTCTTTCTGTATTTTGAAGAATAGTTCTTATTCAGTCATGTAGTATAGTAGTATAGACAGGAAATGACGTAATGCTCCTTCTAAATCCAGGAAATAACTGCAACCTCCTGGTGCTCCAGAGTGTTACTTTTTCCAGTTTCAAAGTTGTTAATTTGTATTTCAGTCATACTAGCTAAATGTGATTAATTATTGACAAATAATATTTATTATCAGATTAACAGGTATACAACTGTTCCCAAATTAATTAATATAAATGTTTGTGTATTTAGTGTTGCAGCATGACATTTTGGAGACTATTCACAACCCGATGAACAATGAAAAATGGTTCAGAGAACAATTATTACTAAATATACCACCAAATTCTGTTATTGTAATGGATAATTTCACTCGCTATATGAAATTCGTATCTCCTGCGATATGAAAACCAATGAAAACGGTGCTTCACTGGTAGTACACAGTTCCTTCCTTTTGAGCCGATAATACCACGTCGTCATGGGCAACCATGCACGCATGCAAACAACAATGAATGATATATCTTGCTAGCAAGGATGACATTATAAATGTCAGTCTGGCAGCTTTTATTCATTGAACTAAAATGAACAAGAAAATACGTTTTCCTAGCTTCGTTGGCTCTGGAAATTATCTCAATGAATTCAACTCGTGCTCACAATTCTATCGTTAATTCTGTCAGAAATCTTAAACTCGATCAAATTGCTTTGAGGTAACAACACTCGTCCTAGCGGGCTCGTGGTGTTACCAAGCAATTTGATCTTGTTGATTTCTGACAGAATTACTATCGATAGTATTGCGAGCACTCGTGGTATTACCACCGATAAGGCATCATACAACTCGCGTCAAAACATAAAATTACCGACGAAAGCATCAAAATATGAGACATGGAATTTATGGTTTATAAAAAATTGAATATTCCCCAAAAAGCCATGAAGGAGGTATTACTTCGTATAATTAAAATTGAAGATTTCGAAAAAGAATATATTTTTGATGAACTATGAAACATTCTGGTCATACGCTTCTGAGGTTACCTCAATAACCATTGAATTGGTTTGGCCATCTATAAAAAACAAGTGGGGAAAATCCAATCAGTGTTCAAATCTAAGCAGAGAAGTATTACAGAACGTTAGAATCTTGAGTGAGCAATATGAAGATTTTTGGACAGAATGCGTTTTACAGGTGATTTAAAAAAAAAAGGGAATATTCCCTTTTGCTATCCATTCAACCAGTAATCATAAACCTGGGTGATTCGGAGGATTATGATAGAGTCTTGCCACGACTTTGATGTGTATAAGATAGCCATATCATCAAATGAATTGACAATGTTTCCTGTTTTCTTATTGAATTTTTTCAACTACTTGTTTTCGGTGTGTCAGATAACTTTTCAATAAGTTACGAGCAACGTCTCGTACCCATACACATGCAGTCCATGAATTATATTCATTATAAAAACAAGAAACATTATATTCAAAAATTTCTTCGTTTTCGCTTTTAGCTGATCTATGACGGAATATTTATACAGCAATACGCATAGTTATACCCAAGTAAAAGAAAATATCTCCGCCTATGGTCGGTAAGTACGTTCAAAGAGGCGAACTCATTGAGTGGAGATTTATGGTAATTAATGCAACAGGAGATCAGCGCATTACTGATTGGTTTCCAGGCGGCGAACGGTTGCACGTATAATATACTCAATATGGTCTACATTTTTCTTTATATAGGAAATTATGAAGTCATATTCAACTGAGTTTGGATTACTACTATTGGATTGGCTCTTAATCAATCGCCTTCCGATAAATTTTTTCGTTCACCAAGCTCTTCGGGCATGTGTTCTAAGGCGATATCGTAAGGTATTTCCATCTTCTGCAAGCATTCCTTCCTTTTCGACTCCTGTAGTCAAGTGCGTTTCAGTTCAGTCAGCTTCTCAGGTAGGTTTAGAAGGCTTCTACAATTATTTTTCTGATATGAAGTCAGTTTTGAAGGCTGTGAGGTTCTGCTCTCCTTTTGTTGAGTGGTTGTGTAGAATGGGAATTCCGATCTTAATTGTTTACTAAGCATCGGGGGTATTACCCCCTTGTTTGGATCATCGTAGATATGTTTATCAAAAAAATTTCCACGAGTAGCTGAAGAACTATGGTCTGCCATGGTAGAGCTTAGCCTTTCCTTGACATGGTAGAGCCTTGCCTTGCCATGCTAAGGTTGAAGTATGGGTCGCCCGATTTTCCATACCTAGGTTCTTGGCAAATATCCCAACGTTCTACGCACCCTTAGGCATGATACCTCACTTCTTGGGTTCGGCAGTTTTCTAACACTGCTGACCTTTGTTTCATCCGAGTAAAGCTGTTGGAGAGATGTAACAGTCAAGAGATCATGCGCTGGATAGATACGGCAGTCGTACGACCAATCATCAAGTATGGGACATGATTATTATTATTTAGATTCAAAAACATACGGTGTAATAGACAGTAGAACAGCATAGGTAAATATGATGGATGGTTGTGGGATAGTTGTCAATGGAATAGAAGCTGTGCTGGAGAATAATTGTCACTGGTGACTGGTGTAATTCGGTATTCCAAAAGCATAATTTCTTTATCAACGTTACTTTCGAATGGTTTGCTGGTTTGATAAGTATATTTTCACAGATTCCATCAGCTTTCTCATCGAGTTCCTTACTTTTTGGTTAATATGGGCTTGATGTGATTATTTCAAATTGACATTTCCTAACAAAATTTCTACATTCGAATTAATTGTACGGCATGTTATCTGCAACTAATACTTTTGGTATTCCTGAATAGAAAAAATAGCTTTTAGGGATTTTATAATAGAACTGGAATTCTTAGATGATAATTTAACGATTTCTATCCATTTCGAAAAGTAGTCAATAAGAACTAAATATGATACTCCAGAACATTCTAGAATATCACATGCTACCTTTTCAAAAGGATATAAAGGAGCTTGTTGTATAATCATTGGGTCTTTCATACTACTTTTTATCAGAAACGTCTAGGAAGAACATCTAAACCTCCCCAAAGATTTGATATGTAAACTGTATTTATTTTATTTTATATGAAAAGAAAGATGATTATGTATTATGATTTAAATTCAATAGCATACGTTGTAAGATAGTAGAATAGCAGAGGTAAAAATGATCAGGAGTTGTGAGATAGTAAACAATGAAATAGAAGTTTATTCTGAATAATTAAAACTTATTTATATAACAGGATAGCTTTATGGTGAACAGAGACACGAAATAGTAGAATGGGCGGTCTTCTGACTGTGAGTCACAGAAAACATGTTCTGTACTGTGGGTTAGCTCTGAGACGAAGTACTTCTCCTGCGCCGTGGTCGTCAGTGTCGTACATGCTCACGAATTGATTCACAAAAAAATTGGAAAGGGTTATCCATCCAATTTGCAAAGTTGGCCGGTGCCGATACCTGGTACTGAGCAGGGCAGATTTGAATACTGGGCTGATGACGAAAAGGTCGGGGACTACTTTCCTGGTTACGGCAGCAAATTCCTCTTGTAAGTAATGAACATGAGATATAATACTCACTAAACTGAATGGTGAGAAACATATCTGACAAAACATTTTTTTTTCATTAGTAGAAACTGTAATGTAGGATTTGAGACGAATATATGAATGAAAACATCAACGATATCGCGCCGGTCATTGATAAGCATCTGACTTATATTTATGCACTTTTCCCGGAGGAGGGCCTTTTGGAAATAAAACAGGGCAGGGCGACCGACCACGTGCAGTCGGGTTTTGGAAGTAAGGATCTGTATAAAATAGTCGCCACCAAAAAAAAATTGTATAAGTGTGTCTAAGGTTTGAATGGTTTCCAGTTATGAGAAAGTCATGTCACCATTCCCTCTCAGTCTTGGATCCATCTGTGTACCAGATTTTTCCTTGTAGAATGTCCTTGAGATTTAAGCCGTTCCATTCAGTTCTGTTTGGCACCAGCACTCTTAACTGGTTGTAGAAGGAATACCGTTTTAGAATGTGGTCCGTTCTCGTTCCTAACGCATTCCCGATCACAATTATAACGATTCTCATGTGTCCCGTTCCAACGTAACGTTGGGGTTGGGTGCGATCTGCAGTCTAGATGCACCAAGCCCTGCCTCGCCCTGAACCACAAAGTGGAGAGGTGGCAGTCCCAGGAGTGTCTCCATCGCTGCAGTTGGTGTTGATTTGATGGCCCCTGTGATTCCAAGACAAGCAGTCTTTGCACCTTGCTTAGTCTCGTTGCGGCTCCTCTTTTTTGTGTCTTGAGCCACCACACCAAAGAAGCATATGTAATGGAGGGCATGACCACCGTGCTATACAACCAGTGCAGTTAATATGTCTTAGTTATTATTTTCTTATCGCCCAACATTTCTTAAATATAGGTTCCGCTGCTATGTAATGCACATAATTTCCGAAAATTCATGCAATCACATTTTGCAATACCTCAATTGCTCCTCTATGGCATTTTTATATAGTATTTGGCCGTTTATCTTTTCTATGCGGGAATCGTAAATGCCCCAAATTAAAAAAACAGCGTTTGAGATATTCCCAACTAGAAGAACATTTTTCCGAAAAGTGGCGATTATTTTCCGGGTTTTATGCGCTCACAGTGATATAACTGTTGAATCGGAACAATATATAACGAGAATGTTTCGCAAGGGATATCCAACAAAAATATTCCATATTCCAAAGCGTTTGTTCCATTTTTCATGCATTTGAATGCGGTAGTCTGGGAATATTGCTTATTTCCATTGTCTGGGAAAATCTCAAGAAGAACTTGAACATTTGTCACGGAACTTTCAGACATCGCGTTTTATGAGTCTTTACGAAGTCAATATTCCATACAATAAAGTTCAATACAATGCATGAACAGAGATAACAGCCGATAAAATTGAATAAATCGTTCTTTATTGCTTGCTGTATTTTGTGCTGTCATTTTATTATCTGTTTCTTGACAATAGGAAGTGAACAATGGATTTAATAGATGAATTATTCAGAATGCGCTATCGCGACATTTTCAGTATTTGATCTACTCATCAGAATCCTTAATTTTCATTCCTCACCAGGTGAGCAGGACTACGATATCAAACCATAGCTGCACTATGAAAACCTAAGGTCTAGTGCGCACTGTCTTTGAATATGTTGATGGAAATCTGTTTTGAAAAAGATTTGAATAAATATAGTTTGTTGATCTATGTAGATAAATTAAAGATGATCGACCTTTCCCTACGACTGTGCACAGCGGTTCTAATTTCAGTATCGTTCAGCTCCAAATGTGTGCATGATACTTATTAAGAAATATAATAGCAGGCATCTGTTTCAGCAGGACGTGGGGCACTTCGAAATTTGTGATTTTACCAAAAATATCCAATACGAAAGAAGCGAAATAACAAAAAAAATGTTAATGAAAACCGGGGTCTATGATAAAGGAAGGGTCCCGCGTTCGAGCCACAGTCGGAGCTAGGACTTCTTGATTCAACTTCATCGATTGAAATATTAAAATATCGTTGATTGACTGGGGTGAGTCCTGCACGATTCACTGTTACATTCAAATCAACAGTGCTGCTCCTACGGTGGCGTATGGAGTTGATAATAAAGCCTATATACCCAGATTATATAGTGGCGGCGAATGATCACAGTAATCGATGCCACTATGAACACGAAAAATCCAGATGTCTTGGCGGTCAGTGGCAGCGCATTTCAACCAATTAATTAGGTATTTTATTCATTCTATTTTTGTAATTTCTCTTGGTTTTAAACTTTTTTTTGTGGAGAGAGCACTTTGACAAATTTTGTGTAAGTGGTGGTAAATCACCTTATATAAAAAGTCAGGTACAATAGAAAATAAAAAATAATCAAAAATGGAACACTAGGCACAAGTAAATGAATTAAAATTAGTACATTATCACCGCACTGGTCAACAACAAACAGGTATAAATAAAAAAAAAATAATAGTGCAATTCAATAAAACATATTGAAATTGAATACTAAAATACTGGGATAGGATCACAAAGGACCCTGCACCGCATCAATGGAAAATTGGCTTTCGGAGAATTTGCTTGATTTTTCATATGTTATAGACTTCATGATGCTGATCTTTATTGCACTAACGTTCTAAATTCAATAGATTCGATTATACAGGTTACTAAAGTTCAATTTTTCAAAATTTCAAATGGCCGTTGTATCGATACTATGTCGAGTATATCCACCAAATCATCTTCACGTCGTTTGTTCGATAGGCCAAGTCGAATCCACTATAAAGTACGTCAATTCCTACACGGACTCACGATATACGGGGTGAGTCCAAAGTTACTCAGTTCTGTTGTAATTTCTGAAAAATTGATCGGTGGAATTTTATTAATTTTTAGATATTTCGTAGGATACCAACATCAAATCCAATTCATGATGTCAGCATCTCCTGAATTAGACTGACATACTATATACCTACACCATGGCAAACAACCCCTAACTTCAGTTTTTTAAATTACACCCTTACGTTTGTTTCTGTTTAACTTACAGTCCTTTTTATGTCTCATTCATTATCATAGTAGGTTAGGTTAGGTTTGAACGTGAGTGGTCCCATATCAGGCCCTCCACTGCGGCCAATGGTCTATTGTGGCTCACCCTATGGTTATATTTCTCCCAGTAAGTATATCCAATCTCTTAACGAAATTAAGGAGTGTATTGGGAGAACAATTTACTAGATTCTCTGGCGTTACTGTTGTATTGACAAATGTTGAGAATCTGTTTCTGGCCGCTGCGGGGCATGTACATAAAATGTGTTCAGCCGTTTCATCCTCCTCCATGCATAGACGGCACTCTGCATCTTGTGCAAGTCCGATTTTATGCATGTGGTGTTTGAGTTTGCAGTGGCCACTAAGCAAACGTAGTATAACTCTGAGATGGGCTCTACTCAGTTCTAGCACATTGTCGGAGTCCTGTTTTTTCCTTGTGCAAGCAATAAATGCTTTGGAATGGGCTAGGCCCGGTAGAATACGCCAATACTCGAGTCTTTTATTGTCTGCCCAGGATGGTATAACATTCTTGGCAGAGCTGAGTGCTATACCGATTACCGGTTCTGGCCCAGTGAACGTTATTTCGGCTCCCTCTTTCGCTAGGGCGTCAGCTATTTCGTTCTTTTCTAGGCCCGTGTGACCTAGTATCTAGACTAGGTTAACATTGCTGCGTTGTGCCAGTCGGTTTAACGTTTTTCTGCAGTTCCATACTGCTCTGGATTTAAAGCAGTTGGATTCAAGCGCTTCAGTGCTGATTGACTATCTGAAAATATTTTTATTGTTTTTTGTGTGTGGTGTTGAATTTCCAGCTCCCTTGCACACATTTCAATGGCATATACCTCTGCCTGGAATACCGTAGTTAATTTGCCTATACTGAATGTGCGTTTTACTACTGGATACATCCCGTATATTCTAGCTCTGACGCCTTCCAGAGTTTTGGAACCATCGGTAAACCAACGTTCATTTGCCCCTCATAGGTCAGTTTCATTCCAAACCCAGTTTTCTCTTACAGGGAAGACCACAGTGTAGGCCGTGTGAAAGCTGATAGTTTTGGGCATTGTGTCTGAGGGCATTCCTAGAATGTTGTGAGCTATTATGCCCTCCAGCATGCTGCTGCTTCTCATGACTACTGCCTGCGGTAGACTAATGGCCGCTTGGTGGAGTCTGTATCTTACCTCTCTCTCCAGAAATATGTGAAGAGGAATTAATCCAAGAAGGGCTTCCATAGCTGCCGTTGGCTTGGAGCGAATTGCCCCAGTAATCGCCAGACACGCTTGTCTCTGTAGTCCGTTCAGTTTAGCCTGGGCCATTTTTTGTTGGCCCTTGCTCCACCAGACTACAGAGCCATACGTGATTATTGGTCGTATGACAATCACGCACAGTCAGTATACTTGTTTTGGTGACATGCCCCATGGTTTGCCACATATTCTGCGGCATGTTCATAATGATAGGCTAGCCGTTCGGATAGTCTTTTCCAGATGTGAGTATCAATTTAGCTTTTTATCTAGGGTTATTCCCAGATATTTTGCTTCTCTCGCAAAAAGGAATTGTTACACCATTGACCATTTTCTGGTGAACGGTACTATGACCATTTTGTGAGGGTTAATGGACATTTCCTCCCTATCACACCATTTATATATGGTGTCCAATATATCCTGAAGGGCGTAGGAGATCGTCTCTTCTAATTTATCGCGTATTACTATGACTAGATCGTCAGCATATGCTTGCAGATCGACCTCCCGTAGCGAGAGAATGGTCAGCAGATCATCCACCAGCAGTGACCATAGCAAAGGGCAGAGAACCCCACCTGAGGGCAGCCCCTGGCTGATTTGAAGCTGACACTTTCCCCCTGTAGAGAGGTCGTTATAATTCTGTTATGAAGCATAGTTCTTATTTAATCACATAGTATTGGTTCAATTCCTCTCGAGACAGTGCATTGTTAAATGTTCCTTCTATGCCAAGGAATGCGGCGACTGCTACCTCCTGGTGTTCCAGGGCGTCGCTTATTCCTGAGACAAGGTTGTTGAAGGCAAGTTCTGTTGATTTCCCAGCCTGGTAGACATACTGATGAACATTGAGTGGGTGCTTTGTAAATACACCACACCTCATTTTGGGTGTGGGTCAATCCAATAGGAATATAGATCACCCTAGTCGCGGTCCAGTTAGATGAAATATGGGTCCAAACTAGACTGGCTCTGAAGAGTCATATAAGCATAGGTACAATATGTTTCAGTCTGATTTTTAACAAAACTGGAGCTATGCCAGCCTTTCCTGGCGACTTGTAGGGTTGGAACGAGTTAACCGCCCATCTTATCGCCTGTGGTTTGATTATTTTGCTAGCAACCACCCAGTCATCTCTGCCAGGTCGTTTCATCCAGCCTATATTTGTGACTGAAGGTCAATTGTTCAGAATCGGGCTGCCTGGGAAGTGGTTATTAGCCAATAGCTCTAGTGTTTCTATTCTAGAGGCCGTAAAGGAGCCGTCTGGACGTTTAAGCGAACCCAGCTCCTGTTTCGGCTCCCTGGATATAATCTTCGCTCAATGTGTTGGACACGTTTTCGCAGAATCGTTTCCATGATTCTCGTTTCGCTTTCCGGATATGTTTATTGTATACTTCTTTTCATGATTTGTCCAGAATTTTGTTCAACCAGGAAGCATTCCGATTATCCCTTCACTTCCTCAGTGGACAGTTTTCGTGATACGCTGAGATAAGTTCAGTTTGTAGATGTTCCGCAGCAATATCTATTTGATTTGAGGCCTATATTTAAATGTTGAATTGAATATGCCTATGATCTGAGCACGATGGTTCAGAGGACACCCTCCTTATTGCTTAGAAGTTCTGAGCTGATTGTTAAATCCAGTACCTCTTTCCTAATACTAGTGACGAAGTTTGGTTCAGAGCCCACATTGTTAATTTTCTGCTCCTCTCCTATCAAGTAATTGAAGAGAGACTCACACCTCATGTTGATGTTTGTGCTGCCCCACGCGTCACATCCTATCACTATGTGGGTGTTGTTCCTTCTGCTGATGGCAATCAGTTATCGCACGGCCGTTGGAGGAGGCTATTCTGCTCCTACCTCTCCAAGAAAGTATGCTGAGCATAATTTCCATCATACTCCTCCTCTCTGGAAACTTCACATGGATTTTTGCCATATCCTGGGTGCAGAAATCTGAAAGAATAAACTGCAATAGACTGTAATTACTTTACCAGATGTGTTGCTCAGGCCGGTAACTCGGCCTGTGTTGGAGGTCCAGGGTGGCGTGTTGCAGGTTACTCTGTAAGAGTCTGACTGTTGTATCAGCCATTCCCTTGTTTGCCGTCTTTAGGCGGTCCTCTTCTGCCATCTTTCTCAGAAAGCGGTTTGTTCTTCTTCCCTCTGGAGGTACCGGTACCCTTTACGAGTAGTGGTCTGTTCGGGATGGATTTACCCTTTACCGAGACCCCCTCATGGGCTGTTTGGTCTGAAGTGCATCTCTCGGGAAGGATTGGCCTTTCCCTTGCGGTGCTCCCCTCGCGATGATTCTTCGAGGAACGCTTTCCTTCCCCTCCTCCGGATGCGTCCGGAAAAGTTCCTTTCCTCCTCGGCCGCCTTTCAGACGGAACTGAATCCGACCGAACCCAAAGTAGTGTTTGAAGTCTAACTCCTCCAGGGATGACTTGGACATTTCATCTATAGCGAATGTCCATGTCCGGCCACGGACCGAGTCCCCCCGGCACCATCTTGGCCGTGAGTCGTTCGTCGGCTTCATCGTCCGGGATGTATGCCACACAGATGAATGGCAACTCTTTGATGCTTCCTCAAGCCAGCTGTCTCTGATGCTGTCCGCGCAGGTGATTTGTAACCAGGTTGAATAGTACAGCTCTAGAACCTCACCTGCGGACCCTCATCGATTAAGGTTCACAGCTTCCATAATGGATTGCTGGAGAGCCCTCAATTATTCGCCTGTTAGAGCTGTGGTAGGATATTCAGGGTGGATTAGGCCCACCCTGTTGTCCCCAGCCACTGCCCCGTACGAGGGTTTGGGTACCCCCGAACATGCTGAAGTCGGATCTGAGACGTTTGCTTACTCCCGCAGCTTCGGAGTGGGGTTTTCCCTCTTTCGGTTGCTGTTTCGGCTTGCCAAGATCATTCAGCGCTTGCTCTAAGGCAGTATCATATGCCATTCCGCTTTCGAGCAAGTGACTCAACACTTTCCTTCTCGACCCTGGAAATCTAGTGCGTCTCAATTTGAGACTATTCATAGCTTTGGTTGCCTCATCTGCTTCAGTAGGTTTTGGGGACTTTAACAGTTCCCTTTCGTGATCTGATGTCAGTTCTGGCGGTATGACTCCGCTCTCCTCTTGTTGCTCTTGTTGAGAGACTGGTCCATCGCCCAGCCCCTCTTGTGAAGTCGGAATTCCGATCTCCATTTTTTCCTCAGAGGAGGATCGGGGGTTTCACCCCTCTCCCCTCGTTGGGATTATCTTTTTCTCTAGTAATACTCATATGTAGTCCTTCGAGAAGATGGGAAATAAAGTCCGCTATGGTAGAGCCCCGCCTTGCCATGGTAGAGCCCCGCCTTGCCATGGTCAGACGATAATACTCTGGGAGGTCGCCCGGTGTCCCACAGGGATCGTTCCTGACACATCACCCTATGTGCCACGCACCCATCAGCACGATACCTCCCACCTCAGATTAGGCGGTCTTTTGAAACTGTTCGTCTTCGCTTCAGCTGCTTCCTAGGTAGCCTCTGAATCGAAGTCCACCACCCGCGACGTGGACGCCAGTGTCGTGCCAGCTCACGAATTGAGGTGGGCACTTTCATACAATTCTCAAGAGATCTGGCTGGGGATTACCCAGCCAATCGGCAAACTTGGCAAGTACCAGGTGCCGATACCTGATACTAGAGTGGCAATATCATAGTAGCTAGAGTGACATGCTGAAGCATGTCAAATGAAAAGACAAATGAATTATTGGTTTATAAGCTCATCTGCGTTTTGAATGATACATTACACTACAGAAATGGTTCAAAACGTTGTACAGCACTTACCACATATGCTTCAAGTCGCCGAATTAGCTCTCGAGTACAGAAAGCTCTATAATAATTTCTGGAGTAATGGTATTACAAGCCTCCGAAGTGTTCTAGGTTGAATTTTCAATACTTATCGGTTGAGTTTCAAATACCCCCATAGAAAAAAGCCTGATGGCGTTAAGTCCTGAGAACGTGCAGGCCAAAGAAACTTATCCAACGGTAAAGTAGTAGCTATATTATGGTTATGTGAGGGAGCGCTATGTTGTTGCTACCACATTTGTTGTCTTTCCTGGATAGAAATATATTCTAGTGGTGCAGGAATACAATTTTCTAAGAAATTTAGATATCGATGGACCGTCAAATGTCTTGGAAAAAATGAGGGTCGATGAGATGTCCATTATATAAACCACACCACACGTTTACACCCCACATCGTTCGGAAATTAGTTTCTCTTATCCAGTGATGTTGTTCTATGACCAATAGTGCATGTTATGTCGATTACTATGGAAGAGGGATTTGTCATTCCACAAGATTTGATTAAGGAAGTTGGGATTGTCATGAACTAAAACTTGAATGTGAGCAATAAATACCAGTCGTCTTTCGAAATCTGTAGGTCTGAGAACATGGTGTGAATGTATTTTAAAAGGATGATACCTGTACTGTTTACTGGTTCCATTCTCCACTACCAATGCACGAACCTAAATATGAGGATGTGCTTCGGTGTTTTTTCTCATTTCTTACATTCGTATTGCAGTTTCTACATAAGGAAAAGTATTGCGACCTAGTTGTCGATGATCAGAAGAGCGTTGCTCGTACAGCCTCTCGAAGAACGTTAATTTTTTTGGCACCCACCAAGAATTAAGAGCATATCAACGTATCCGTTGGGAATGAAGGTAAAAGACATTTCGATATTTAACAAAAGTATCACGACTGAGCAGTTTGTGATTCAGATACGTAGGAATAAAACGAAGAACAAAAAGTTCTTACATTTGAGTGGCTCTTTTTCTTTAGCATCCACTTTTCTTGTCTCTACAACGTGGAACAATTATTTCAGTCGATTCAATAGAACCCACTAACGCATTCAATTATCTGGATTAACTGTCTTCATAACTACATATTATGATCCAATCGTTGAATGAGAAATTAATAGGGCTCTAACTTGAACAACAACAAATATGGGTGTGTAATTGAATAAATAAACTAAAGTGAGGGGTGGATTCTCGGTGGTTGTTTACCAGGGGTTGGATTTTGTGATGGTGCAGTGAAGAGCTCATGGTCTCCTCTGACATATATTTCCTTTTGACTTTTTTCTCCGAATAACTGGAATATCTGCTGGCCTAAAAGCTCTGATTTCTGTCTCAATATTACAATTTAATCCACAATTTGTTCTGGTTTTTCAAGTGTAGTGATTTTTCTCCTTTCCTTTTTTCCAATTCAGTATAGTTCATATAGTGAAAGTTGATGATCCACCGTTGGTATCTGAAGCGCCACTCAAATCAAAAACGATTCAAGCATCATTGCTAAATGAACTAATTACGCTACTTTGCCGCATACATTCCATTCTTTCTCACCGTTTTCTAAATCCCAATTTGAAGTGATAATTTAAGTGGGAATTTAGCCTCAACGACCTACCTATCCAATAAATAAATTACTCCATATTATCTTTCAATTCGTTTCTCGAATTAAAGGGGAATACTCTGTTCATTCAATTACTTCCATAATGAGTCTAATTAAATTAATAATTTGTGGAAGAAGTGTACTCCGAGTTTCAAGATTATGAGGTTTCCTTTGTAGAGAGATAAGAGTTAATTAAGGTACGTTAATGAGCGAGTGGGAATGTTGGTGAAATTCAACGTTTTGATGAATTTTTCATGGGCATCTGAGTACTCCAATTTCTTCTTGCCTGGCAAAAACCTGTTGGTGAAGATAGGAAATAAATGGAAATGAGTCGGAATTTTTCTCACAGTGTCTCATTTCGAGAAAACTTTCCAAAGTAACACTCAAGAACCATCAATAGCGTGTCACACCGAACAGTAGAATTTCTTCGATAGAATGCCTAGTCAATGATTTTAGGCATATATATACACCAAGAATGGGAGTGAAGATACTTATATAATAGAGTAGGATAGAGTATTGTAGTTTATTCGACAACTATACATTTATGGCGAGTTTCAGAAATTGGATCATTTAATGAAATAAGAGATGACAAAACAATTCGAAAAATTCGACAAAAAAATTATTTTGAGAGATAGTGAATTGAGTTTTCAAGACAATTTTGTTGATCCCTGATCAGAGGCAACGGCCTACGCAAACCGTCAGCGGAGAAACACGCTGTGGCCTGGAAATTCAAACCAGTGCCTCCCGAACAAAGGTAAGTAAAAGCGCCAATATTTTGAAAGCTCTTGATTGCTCCAAAACAATATTTTTTGCCATTTATTGTTACATCATGTCCTGTTTTTTATCGCTTCAATTTCGAACGCGTTCATAGATTTACAGAGCCTGACATTTGAAATCTCCAAATGAGCAAACACGTCGGAAAAAAAAAAACAATCAATTATAAATATATTCATGGCACAATTTACATATCGAAATGAGCACATTGTCACATCATAAAAAGGAATATAAAATCGTAACATAAATAAAATCAACAAACATTATTAAAAATAAGATTATTCACAACTCTAGTGAATACTAATGCGTAAATGTTTACTTTTTTTCACCGTGAAAAAATGTTTTTTTTTTCACCGCCAAAATAAACATGAAATATTACTTTTTGAAGGATTAATTTTTAACAGAGTCAATTACTAATTGATTATTCATCATAAAACAATTTTATATATTTGAAATAATAATTGATAGTGAAGTTTGAACAATTACTTCCAACATACATTTCCGAAGATGTTCCATGTTGCTGCTGATCAGAAACGTTATATATTTCTTGAAGAGTTGATTCCACAATTTTATCAGATATTTCAATTTGTATGGAAAAAGATGGACAATTCAATATTTTGTTAGAAATCTCAATTTTGTTATTTAAACTATCTTCTATATATGCTTCTGCTATGGACGTTGCTTAATACATTTTCTTCTCGAATATTTCAAAAATAATCTGTTACTTTTTTGTATGAGGCGGCCGTAGTGCTCTTACTTGCGGTATATCTCAATATAATCAGAATTTGAAACAGTACACGTTCTTGCGCAATAAGGTCTTCGTATCAGGTATTTTAACAATCAATATACATCCAGCATCTTCAATGGCATCAATAGTTGATTCCTTGTTGTTAAACATAATGGTTTTTATTCAGATAGAATTTAGGCAGTATCTGGAGTTCCACAGGGATCAAACTTGGGTCCTCTCTTCTTTATTATATTTATTAATGATTTACCCGATGTTTTTCAATATTCAGAGTGCTTATGTTTGCAGATGACTTGAAAATATTCAAAGGTATGCGGACAGTCAGAGATTGTGTATTGTTGCAAAAAGATATAGATGAATTGAGCGAGTGGTGTGGTAGAAATAAACTGGAATTCAATCTCAATAAATGATCGGTTATGACCATAACTCGTCAAAAAATACCAGTACTATTCGATAACAGTCTGAGTGAAGAAGCCCTAAAAAGATCCACTGAGGTCAAAGATCTTGGGGTGGTTTATGACCACTTATTCTCATTTAGCAAGCATATTAAGAATGTAACTAGGTCGGCTAGCCGCCTGTTAGGATTTATTATACGCCAATCATATAACTTCAAAAATATTGGTACGTTCAAACTTTTATATTACAGTCTAATTAGAAGTAAATTAGAATTTGGATCACTGGCCTGGTTAGGAGAAAGTCAAACAACGCTCAGTCAGTTAGAAAAGATACAAAATAAATTTTTAAGGTTTTTATATTTTAAGAAACATCATACATATCCTGACTATCGTATAGTACGATCATCACATTTGAGAAATGAGTTAAAAATTTTATCGCTTGAGAGTCGCCGCACTCTGTGCCTTTCGGTATTTCTTTACAAAATTTTCAATAACATAATAAACTCATCATTGAAAATATTTAGAAATGCAATATTAGAACACGTTCTTTCCCTATCAATACAGGCCGGTTCTTTTATCATGTGGTAACTTTGCTATATTCTAAACCGTAATAGATACAAAGACGATTAAATGGGAAAAAAAAACTATTGTGGTGAGCAGTAAATTGGTCATAGAAAATTTACGGGGATTCTCGCCCTTCCCAATTTATACAGGGAAAACTGAAAATGCTGTTTTCGGTTATTTACGAATAGAATTGTTATTTCAGAAAATATAAAAAAATTAAAAAGGAAAGTTTTATTCTATTCAAAATGTACTAGAACTACGTAACGATAAATTTATAATCAAACGTCAACACCGCCATCATCAACAATTTTTTTCAAATACGGACCTGTCTATTTCATCACAAATATTGATAGAGCGATAAAATTACAATTCAGTGGTATATCACACTCGACATTTTTATAACGTTTCATATAAAATAACTAACATCATCAGTGACAACAATTTTTAATTACGGTCCTGTCGTTAGTTTGTTCATGAATTCCACAGAATCTAACGCTTCGATATAAAAATTATCAGTGACGTTTTGAATGAATGTATCTATGAAAATCGTATTTATACCATAAAAATTCATAGAAGATTTCTGCAATTTCAGAGACGAACGATAGCAATTTACACCAAAAATAAACTTACTTAAGAGGAAAAGAAATCAAACAAACAGAAAAACAATTTATTTCATAATGAATTTGTGGAAGAAAATAAAACCATTACAGAAAAAGAATTCTACATTAAACGCTCGAATTGACGACCTCTTTGTTGAATGCACATAAGTTGTCTGTCCATACAATTTCTGTGACAATTTTCTAGCATGATGGTTGTAATGCTATTACGTGCATCTCTTATTTTCTGTTTGAGATGGTCGATATCGGTACTAGGTGTCGAAAAAACTTTATCCTTTATATTTCCCCAGACAATATATATCAATATATCATGGTTTACTTTGTCGAAGGCTTTGGCAAAGTCAGTGTATATCACATCCTCCTGTGCCCCTGTTTCACGCTTTTCTCTACCTTATTGACAAATGTAGCTAAGCTGGTTTCTATTGATCTACTTCGGCAAAATTCATGTTGATTAAGTGCAATTGAATAAACAATTCCAATATTATCTGTGTAGGTGCTGATATTTCCCTTGGATGAGATAATGCCTAGACTAGTGCCTTTGGGTAGACCATAATTCATAATGCTCGATTGGTACGCTTTTGGAGCACCTGAGGATACCAACTTTGTTGGCGAAATGCACGTCGAGTGATATTGACGTTGTTTTGGTGTTTGGTGTTTCTTGAATTTTATTTACACCAAAAGTTCCAGATATTAATATATTTTGGAATTGTGGAACTGATAACATTGGTACAGGATTTTTCTCAATGGGTGTTTAATTTCTTCAAGAACCTAGAAATATAACAGTATTGAATAAGTCGTTTATATGAAAAATAAAGTAATTTAGTACCAAAACTTTGCATTCAAGTACGCCCCACCCAAGTATTATCTTTTCATTGAAGACATTTTAGATTCTCCCATACTTAGTTTTGTTTGGAATAAAACTGTTGAAGAATATAATGTATTTTCCGATGCAATCATCTTTCATCACTTCACTCGAAAAACTAACGTCAAGACCGACCCAAAATAAAGTTTGGAATTCTCTCCAGTAGCTATTGCCTACTTTCTATCTTATATTACGTTTCCCACTGTGAAACAACACACGAGCACCTCGATACGTGATATGTTGAATAAACTACTGGACGTATCACGTGTTCAATGAACTTTTCAATTATCTTTTGGAGTGCTCTAGTTTTGAGAAGTTTTAATGGTGTGAAATCGAATTAACGCTTCTAATTTATCCTTCAATTTAATTTTTAATCAACAAAATATTCGTACTTCTGCTTTGAAGTGAGTGCAGACTGCTTATTGAAAATTGATAGAAGATGAAATTTTGTTTTAATTAAAGGATCAGCCTTTGTGAGAACGTGTTATACATTCCCAGTAATAATTCTTGAAATTGGAAGTACCTAATGCATGCAAATATATTCCAAGGACTTTATATTCTCATAGTTCTACAATTCTCGATCAAAATCGCTCGAACTGGAATATTTTAAAGTACATTTCGATCAATACGAAACAGTTTTCAGTCGTAACTGATTGCTGGTGTCGATTTGAGAAAAAAACTAATTGAATTTCATTCTGGATCACGATTTTAAAGAGCTAGCAAACGTTTCACAATCGTCATTTTCTGCATGGCGTTCGAAATTCAATTTTATCTCATTTCGTTGTATTCTTACCAGAAAGAAAATAAAATTAATTTTAAATATTTCAGTACAAATGTAGGGGAATTTGATTCTTCATCGTTTCTGCAATGAAATTTTTGATTTTCTTGAGTTGTCAATATGTCAACATCTTTGCCACAATTATACCGTGCGCAAATTTGGTACTTTTTTTGTAACGAATCTTCCAGGTTTCCATAGAGAGAAACCCCTCAGAAGCTCCTAGGAGCTTGTGCGAGCAAGGAAAAGATCCTGGACCAATGAAAGTGCTGGGCTTTGAATCCACAATCTTATGCTTCTAAGGCGAGCGCTCTACCACACGACCATTACGGCCCAAGTTGACCTACCAAATTCAGAAAAAAAAATTACTGCCCATTTACACCACGTTCAATCAGTTAACAGTTCGGTTTTTATTCAGTATGTTTGGTAATCATTTAGACAGTATACCATTAAACTATGAAAAGGTTCGCCCATCTACTACCCCATATTTCATGATATTTCCTGTAGGATGCGGTGCGGCACAATGTCGAAAGCCTTTGCTAAGTCAAGAAAAAAGGTCATGCATTTTTTGTTTGAATTAAAGCTTGATACTCTCTGACTGCTAACCTTTATGAGTGCATCTTCTGTACTACAAGACTCTCTAAATCCATATTGATTGCATGAAAGAAGTTTATTTTTGTTAATGTAGTTGGTTAGACGAAGTTTAATGCATTTCTCAACAACTTTACTGACACTACTGGTTAGAGCGATTGGTCTGTAATTCTCTAACCTATTCTTATGTAACGGTACTATTATTGTTTTCTTAAGTATGTCAGGAAAAATCCCTGTAGACAAAATTAAGTTTATTAGGTGAAGTAAAAGCTTACCAAGGGATTAATGATATTGTTTTATTATCATATTTGAAATATTATCTAGTACGCAACATTTTAAATTTTTAAGTGAACCTATAATAATTATCAATTCATTTTCATTTATATTGTCTACCTTTTCAACATTAGTTGTAAAAATTTTTGGGGTTTTTATTTTTGACGCTTATTTCTTTCCAACATTGCTATATTATTTATTAAATTCATAGGCGATATCTCTTTCATGTAAGTAATCTCTATTATCTTCACCAATAATTCTGATAATAGTCTGTTTTCCTTCTATTTCTTCAGTGGCATGCTTTATAGTTTTCCAAGTTTGTCGAGGATCATTTTTATGTATCGCAAGAGATCCCCAAAATATGAAACAATCCCAATTGAATATTCAAGTGTAGATTAAAAACATTATCCATTCAAGGTTATGTTGCTAGGAAAATGAATATAAGGACACTGTACATTAGAACTCGGACGTAGGGCTTAGCAAGGATTCGAACTAAATTTTCCATCTTGCTGGAAAGTCAATGCAGTAGATGTTTATACCATCTTGGTCATCTAACTATTTTGGTCTGGTAAGCAACAATTTTCGGTACCAAGCCAAGCTGGTTACTTGATCAAGTGTACTGTATACACCAAGATGACCAAGGAGATTTGGTTACAATAAAGTCATTAGTGAGCTCACCAAGAGAGGGTATAAACGTGACCATTGATACCTTTTGTTTACGCGATCTAGGGTCACTAAATATTGTTGAAGTCACAGAAATACCCGAGGCAACATCAATGAAGTATCAACGAATTATGATTGATCGACACTTACTTTGGGACTCACCAATGAATTACATTTTAAAATAACTTGGGGACTTTTGTCCTGTTTGAAGTTCATGTATGAATATCATCGTATCTGCTATATTGTTGTAAGGGAATATTGGATGGGGCGGAGTCTTTGACTGCCATTTATTAAAAGTCAATGTACCACAGAAACAGCTGATGAGAATAATATATAATTAGAACAAATGCTATCCAACAATGATCTGTTCACCGAAAGTAGATTTGGAAGTAGTAATGGAAATGAAATCAAGGTCTCGCCAATAGGATACTCATATGAAACAAGAAAAATAGAAAATTTGTCATAGTCCTAATTACGACTGGGTAGATGGTTCAACTTTGTTAGATACCATAATTGGGCCACCAGAACAATTTAATTTTAAATAATCACCGAAGAGTTGTGACCATGCACGTGTCTTAATAAAACAAGTTACAGGTTATGAGGTGAAATTTGACATCACTCATATGAAACCATGAAACATCACGATTCAGGGTGACAATAATATGGCTGTTCCATGCTTCCATGAAACAAGAATTGAATCAATGTAACTAGCCACGTTATAGGTAAAATTGTCTTTGTGAATGTATCGTAAGTGTTTGAAAGTGAAATATTACCATTTACTATATGTGTCAGAATGACTATCGTAATTTAAAAAATGAAGCTTAAAAATGACATACAAAAATAGAAACTAACCGATGTGTGATGAGATTCTGTTTAGAAAATATTTATCAAAATAAAGAATTTCTGAGTCTTCAAATATTTTTTTGGCATCCCTATAACTTTTGATTGTGTTTATAAAGGAATTCTGGATTTTTTTAATTGAAAATGTTGACACTATTCAAGTTCTACGTGGAATATATAATTCAACACCCAGGACATATTCACACTAAACCTTGAATAAGGTGGTATTTTAAAAGCGACTATCAATTTATTTTCATCATATGATTTTTCAGAGCAATTAAATCCAGTAGTTAAACAAGGCATACTTACTGAAACTTCGTGTTGCTATCTGATTCGACATAGTTCGCTAAGTTGGCAAAGCAATATTCTAAATTACCTTCTCGTGGATGAAACCATGAATCAAATCACTCTGTCCAAGTTTGCTCATGCCTCTTATCTACTTCTAACAGATTCACGGTGATATTTGGCCATGGGGCAATAGGCAAATCCACTATCCATGTTTAGCTTAATCACGAACTTTTGAAATTATTAACAACGTAATGAATGAATTAGTGGAAACAATTTTTTCTTTAATTGTATCATTTTTTCAATCGTCTCTTGGAAACAATGGACGAATATCAAAAAAATGAATATGTGGAACCTTCAATTGGTGTGATTCAATTCAAATGATGTGAACTACCTTGACATCAAAACTACGTCAAGTTCACTCAACGCGCGTTCCGTCAAAAAAGTTCTTCAATTCGCTTTTCCAGACCCGGAAAAATAATTGAAAAATTGAAACAAAACAAGATAGATGTTCTTTCAGATAACATCATGAAAAATACTCGTGAAACGAGCTAACTCTTTCCCCTAAAGTGCGGAATTGATAACGCCCCTGTTATTATTTTCTACCTTGTTTAAACCAGAGGTATTTTATTCAATTATGTCCTGCATTCTGGATGGCCATGCCATTGATATCAATTCCGTCATCTACCGAATGTTGAACAACTAGATCAACGTGAGTGGCGTTGTCATCCATTAACCTAAATCCTTGTCCTATCGAGTGTTATGGTGAACGAGACGTGGAAAAATATTTATTAGCCATTCGACATGAATAAATCAAATCTACAGTCAGTACAAATACAGCTGGAATCGAAATTATAAATGAGGTAGAACTCGTAAATAATAAATAACTAAGAAGTTCCTCACACCTTTGCGATGAAAAAGTTATATTTACAAAATAATAATGAGAAATCATTATCATGCAGAACTTAAGCATCAATATAATGGCAACAAAGAGTATTGATTTCCATTAACATTCGTAGATGTGCCTTTTTGAAAGCAAGTTATCCTACACCAGTTTGCATACTCAATTATCTATAACTGTACCTACTATTATTACTATAATTATAACTATAGTTATAAGTATAATAAATAATAAATGTAACTATACTAAGCTAACCCCCCATATACCCTACTACTCGGTTCTATATGCACGAGGAAGAGGCCCCCACAACCGACCCCTCCGGATTAGGGGTCATAGGCAAGGTGGTGAGGCCCAAATGATGATTTGCCAAACGATAACGACCGCAATGACAGCGGACGCTTTGAGTGGACGGATGCACTAAGGGACAGTCTTCTGTATTGCTACGAGAGCAGTGAGCCAGCCCGAAGAGGAAACATGGCGAGAATACATGCTCTGTGGTGTGAACACACCCAGAGCATGCTGCCTTTTCCGCACAAAATCTATGGGATTATGTATCCCACCTTCGGGATGCAGTAGCAGAAGTAGCAGAAGTGGCAGAAGGAGATATGCCACATGTCGACCTGGCTGTATAGGAGGCCCGTATCATACCACCATCGGAAGGCATCAGAACCTGCAGGGCGCTTCATAACACCAAGCCCCTGAAGCCACAACAACTGGCACGGTGGATGCAGAGATTCACGATATACTCTCAGAAGAGGCTGACATCTGGCAGATCAACTCTGCCGTGTATGATGCCGCTCAGGCCCAGTTCCAAGCGGAGATGAGGAATACCACCCCTCTGACTGGGAGGCATGAGCGTCGCATTCACAAGATGAAAGCAAAGATCAAGTCGGCGAGACAACACTCGTCTCGTATCCAGTGTGTGGTGGACTAAATGGCGGCCAATAGTCCCATTACGCCTGCTGTGCGGCAAATTGCAGCAAATTTAAGACGAGCTCACCACACACTTAATCAAGGCGTGCTGTTTACCATCAAACAGCACTCTCTTGATAGAATACGAATGCTGGTGGCTGCAAGAAGGTCACTAGTGAGGCGAGCGAGAAGCATCGCGGAAATCATGGCTGATCGGGTGGAAACCTTCTGGAAGAACATTTATGAGTTTCCGCAACCACTCATCGTAGATACTCCAGCCCTAGCGCAGTTCGAAGTTCGAAGCTTTCTGCAGGAGGCTTCGTCAGCCTGAGCTCAATGAACTGCGCAATCCGATAACCTTGGAAGAAGTTCGACGGGCCCTCAAAAGCTCGAAGAACTTCGCTGCTCCAGGCCCTGATGACCTGAATAACTATTGGTGTAAAAAATTTCCATCTACCCATCACCATCTAGCAAGAGTTTTTAACTCATAGCTAGATGGGGAGCAACAGATTCCGGATTGGTTTGTCGAGGGACGAACTGTGCGAATCTCCCAAAAACGGAGATTTGTCCGATCCGAAGAACTACAGACCGATAACATGCTTGAACGCATGTTATAAAATGTTTACACGCATCTTATACATGCGAATACTCTCCGCAGTTGTGCCGGTGTATGAACGGATATATAAGCAAAGAGGGTCAAAGAAGGGGGTCGCTGGCTGCAAGGAGAACCTGCTGATCAACAGATGCATCACGCAGGACTCCGTGCAGTATAAGCGTAACCTTTCAATGGCCTGGATCGATTATCGCAAGGCATTCGATACAACATCAGTGAAATGCATTGAAAAGCTGATTCCGCTCTGGAGGACTCGATTTACCATAACATCTGGTCAAGTCAGAGTCCAAACAGAGCAGGTTATCTTTTGAAGGGGCGTGTTTCTACTGCCATTGTCCATTGCACCACGGAAAACACGCGGATACAACTGCTGCACCCCCAGCAACCGGAGGCATAAGGTCACCCATCTGTATTACATTGATGACCTTGAACTTTATGCCAGTCCTTGAGGGTGGTGCAAGAGTACACGCATGCTATCGGAAAGGAGTTTGGGATCGACAAATGTTTCACGGTTCATCTCAAAAGTCCTCTTTTGCAAGGAATACGGAGAGGACGTTCAGCTCGTAGACGGAAGCACCCTACATCATCTGGATGCCGGAGACACGTATACGTACCTAGGGGTGGAACAACGCCACACCCAAAAGGTAGCTACTGTTAAAAACTCTCGACGTCTACTTGTCGCAGCTCTTCTTGAGTCCATTTCATTACTCCAAAGGAGTAAAGTAGAATCGTAACGGCAAGCATATTGGTTGCAGCAACTTTGTTATTCCCCGACAGTTCTGATGACCAGATCTGTCAGAGTTTGTGCTGGTACTTGCCACGGTCATCACTGGGAGTGGCTTCTTGTGTGGTATTCATCATGTTAGTCAATTTACTCAAATAAGTCATGAAAAAGCAGTTACTCTCCAGATACTTGCGAGCAAGATTGTGAAAGCGTAGGTGCAGCAGTAATCACACTACACTACACTATCACTGGGAGCTACTATTTATATTGGAGAACTCTATGCCATAGCCAAATCTCTAGTGTACTGTAGTAAACATTGGGACGGCGCTATCGTTTTTACAGACTCGCTGATTGCTGTGCAGGGTCTTCAATAGCTATACCTCAAAAATAGTCTTCTTCTCAGTATTGAATCAGAACTAGGAAAACTATCCGAAATGGAAAAACGTATTGGAGTTGTTTGGGTTCCTCCACATGTAGAAATAGTTGGAAACGATAGTGCTGACACACTAGCCAGAGAGATCATTTCAAATCCTCTTTGTCAACTGATTCACCGAGTACCACATAAAGATTTCATTTATAGCATACGGCAACTCACCATAAAGACATGGAGGGAAAGGTGGCAAGCTCTGGAGAACAGCAAGCTCAGGACAATCAATCTCAGCCTAAGACACGAGTTAGTCACTCGTAAATATCAGACAATTCTAACCCGCCTCAGGATTGGTCACACAAGGTACACCCACCAGCATCTACTGAGGAAAGAAAACTCAAAGAGGTGTGTTTTCTGTTATGAAGACCTGAGCGTAAGACATATAATTACGGAGTGTCCTGACTACTGAGATAAAAGGTTATCTTCAAGACTGTCCGAAGAACTCAGTGATGCCTTGAACCCGGATAACATCGAGTTGTTAGTGATGTTTCTGAAATGTATTGACATTTTGAAACAAATATGATATATACTGTACCACTACCAAAAAAAAAATTTTCACGAATGTCTGCCTGGCCATTAGTAGGAGACATCGTTAGCATCAAATGAAATAACATTCTGCATTGCAATCCTTGAATTTATTGTTAATTCAATTAAAATCATTTTATTTTTATATTTTTACGAATTTATAAATTTTAATCTTAGAAACAAAGTCAGTTCAAAAGTTTTGTGTTGTTGAGACAACATATCACTTGATAGAGTGGCCAAAATATTAGTTTGGCTTAGCTGTGGATGTAGAGGTAAAATATAAAAAACGTACCATACGGTATTGGAATCGTCGTGTTTCTTTCTTGTACAAATACTATTCACTAAGTGGACTGTTCAGAAGTAGAAGCAATGTAGAGAGATGACTGTTCCTAACGCGATTACAGAACTCCGGTTTATAACATAATAATAATGAATGTTCGTCTAAGCGCATACATATACCTACCTCGTGTATGTTGTGTGTCTGACATTAGGCGTTTCTGATATAAACTTCTCCATTATTTGTCTAACATAATTTGATTACCGCAACAGGGGTTGCATAGAGAATATTGTTTCAGACTAACATTATAATTATGCAAATTTCCAGACTATATGAAGTCATTTTCTGTTTCACGTCGTGGTTGTATAGCCATAAAATAGTATAATGGGGGTTGGGAGGCATCTTCCCTTTAACTCAAGGGGCACTACGGGTTCAAGCACATGGATTGGATCGTCGACACATACTGTCATATATGACGCAATTGAACATATGATTGGAAACGCGAATAGAAAAAATTGCCCAGAAAGATTGTTTTTTAATCTTCTGGCCATGAAGATAAAATTAACAATAGCTCGTGAACTTTTTTCTATCAAACCAATCGAATCTCATTCCATATTTCAGCCATAGTTAGATTAGATTAGATTAGTTTGGGGCTTCTGTGCCATAAGCATCTACACCGCGACCTTTGCAGATGTATTGTGTGTGCCCTCGAAATCGTTTAGAGTTCTTGTCCTGTCTTCATCACGAGACTCCATATGCTAGTTTTTACAACTCCCATATATTTGGGAGCTTCTGGTTTTCCTTCTCCCAGCATTAGAAACCTCAGCCTTGACTAGCCCTCGCAGTGGCATAGTATGTGTGCTGATGTTTCCTCTTCTTCCTGGCAGAACCCTCATAGAATTTCTTCTGCTGGGCCGATTATGCTCATATGTTTATTCAGTCTACTATGCCCTGTGAGGAGTCCATTATTATTCTAGTTGTGCTTCTTCTCTGGCTTAGTAGATATTCTGTGAATGCTGTAGCGGTTTTTTAATAAACTCTTTGGCCTGTATCATTCCTGGTGAATCATTCCACCATTCTCGAGATTTCTGCTGAATCCATGATTTGGTGCTGGTTTTTAGTAAAGTTTTTGCTATACCGCAAAACAGTTCTGGACCATTCCGGGCCTGACTTGCTCCTTCTCGAGCTAGTGAATCAGCCTCTTCATTGCTTCTGTAACCTATGTGTGCTAGTGTCAGTCTGTTCTGACTGCCCAGATCTTTCAGGTCTACTATGCAGTTCCAAACTAGTTTTGAGGTAATTTGCATAGACTTGACTGCTTTTATTAACGCTTGGCTGTCTGAGTAAATGACAATGGTTTTTTCCTGAGAACTCTAGCCCCATTAACTCCTGCGCGCAATGTCAGCCGTAGTTACTTACAGAGAACGGTAGGTGTCATTCAGAAGTCATTTCTATATGCGATGGTTTTTTCGGTATCTGTGGGAGATTTCTCAAAAGTTGCAACTTCTTTACATCAGTTTGTTGATGGTGCTCTTGTCATTAGTACTGAAAGTATTAATTTTCCTTTTTATGTAATGAAAATGAATATGGAGTTGGCAACGCTGAACTAACAGAAGTGTTTTTTAAATTCGCTTGCAAATTTCGATTTATTGGAAGGTGCAGCGGAAATTAAATGAAACTAAGTAGAAAATTGTGAAATAAAGGTGAAGGTCTTAATGGAGCATTAAAATAGACAATAAAAAATTAGAAAATCTAAGGGCAGGTTGTACAAAGCAAGTTCGCCTGCAGGTCAACTTAACTGGGTCCAGTTGCCAAGGATCTGGAATTTAATTGGTTAATAAAATAGAAGAACAAATAAAAGAAATACCTGAATTAAGTCACAGATACATCAAATATCGCCGTAGAGTAGATCTGGGTGTCTTGATCTTATGCTATAATTCTGAATGAGTTGTGAAAAAGGGTCAAAATTGACATTGATAATTATTCTACAAAAAATTCAAAGAAGAGAAAAAGTTGGATCAAAATTTATAACATTAAAAAAGAAATGTCTACAGATCAGAAAGACATGAAACGGGAGAAAAAAGAGGTAAAAGAAGTCAAACAAATTAAGGAACAACAAACGCTATTTAATGAAGAACTTCTAAAATTGAAAGTCAAGAGAACAAAGTATTAAAAAAAAGGAAATAGATAAATTAAAAGAGAAAAATACACAAATACAAACTAAATAACAGGAAATGAAATAAACAAAAGAAATTATAGAAACAGAAAGAAGAAGAAACAATGTGGTGAATAATGGTAGCACTGATAGAAGTAAAGGTATTTCCAAACGAACAATTAAAAGTAAGTATTGTACACGAAGTTACCAAAATAGGGAAAAACTCCTGTAATGAATTTACGAAAAAAAGATGACAAAGAAAAAACCATGGAAAAAGAAACATATTCAAAAGATATAAGAGAAAAAAGTTTTATGAATGATGATTTGACCAAACTGGAAAAAGAAAAACAAATGAAATAAGAACATTTGCAAAAAGATGAAGTAAAAAGGTAAAGAAGTTGAGATATAATACAATTGGGAAACAGTAAACGAAGAAGAGTAGAAATGAAAGAAAGAAATAAATAACATAAAAAAAGTGGAAAAGGCAATTCCAAAAAAACAAAACGATTAAGTAATGGGAAAAACGACAGAGCAATGAAATGGAAACACAATAAATAACAAAGAAGGGAAAATACTAAAAATTGGCATTTGGAATGTTAGAAGTATATTTGCAAAAGAAAATGAATTAGAAGAACAGTTGAAAAATACAGAATTCAAACTACTACCTTTAACAAAGATGAAAAGAAAGGGACAAGGAATTATACAAATGGATATTGGAGAGTAGGAAGAGGTGTTGCATGCAAAATTCATAAATATATGAAAGAAAAAATCAATAAATTGAAATGTTTGTCTGAACGATTATCAGTCTTGGAATTTAAATATAAGGATACAAATTTCAAAACTTTTTTAGTTGTATATGGGCCTAATGAAGATGACACTGTAGGTAACAAAGACACATTCAGACAGAAGTTGTCGAGAGAAAAATATTTATTGCAGGAGATTTCAACAGCAGAGAGGGAACGAAAGATGACATCTATAGTGAACCGGAGGGTCCTGGGATCAAGTGGGTATATTCAGCGTCGGGGCGTCAAGGTTGGGTTGAATGATGATAATCCTTGCCACGAAGGCGTCAAGTTTCCTCGATTATTCCACTTATGCTAAAATAGCGTGTTTTTATTGGTTGAAATTTTTGTGTTGATAATTGAAAACATCATGTAGTTCGATTTCTGATTGGCTACTGGATATGTATATAGATCTACAGCTGTCAGTCAGTTGGCAAGATCCGGAATCGAAGAACAATTATTTAAAATCAATGGCTACAGTAGGTAAAATGGTTTCGATTTTATTCATGGAATAATCTTAATGATACAACTCGTGTTATAGGCGATCATCGTAAATTCCTTTTCGTAAAAAATTATGTTGCTTAAGGCATCCACACTCGCGCAAGCGCTCGTGTGGTTGTCAAGCAAAATAATTTGTTTCTCAAAATCGAAGGAATTTCTATTTCGATAATCACCGATACACTTGTTGTACCTACGATAATTTCACTCGCTATATGAAACTCGCATCTCCTGCGATATGAGAACCAATAAAAACGGAGCTTCACTAATAGTAGACAGTTCCTTCCTTTTGAGCCGGTAATACCACGTCGTCATGGGCAACTACGCATGCAAACAACAATGAATTATATATCCTGGTAGCAAGGATGACATTATAAATGTCAGTCTGACAGCTTTTATTCATTGAACTAAAATGAACAAGAATATACGTTTTCCTTACATCGTTGGGTCTTGAAATTATCTCAATAAATACAACACTTACATCTATCTATACAACAATACAACTAGCTAAATATTCCAAACACTTATTTACAAAAACTTCTAATCACTTCTTCATAAATTCTTCTTCCTCTTAATCCCAGTGAAATCTCTTTATATAGTCCATTTGTGCCGACTGGATCTTTCGCGATAATTCCTAGAATACTCGGGACAGAAGGCCGTCCAAATAATTACTTCTTAGAACTGCTCGATTACCTAAATAACTACGGCGTCAACACATTTGTATGCGATTTGTTTTTTTTACGGATCTCTCAGCGGCGTAGATAGGGGAATTTTTATCAATCTCGTAACAATATAAATCACTCATCCACAAAAGTCTCTGCTTTCTCTTCTTTTTTTTTTGTTTTCGTCGCTTTATGATTTTATGTATTATGATGTACGAGGCACAGGCTACTATTAACTGATTTTCACTCATGTTTTTTCCTTCACAAACGAAATCAACCTCTCTCGTCGAATTACAGCGAAATATTACAAATTATTTTCGTCACTGCCACATATGAACGCCTAACAACGTCCGCAGACATTCGCAACTCGGATTTTCTTTTGATCTTTACCAACAGGCGATGGAAAACGTTCGTTCGCATCGCTGGCCTTTCACCAAAAATTTATTCGTTGCAAATGACCGTCTACACTTAACGAACGAATGCGAACGTATGCAGACGAATGCGAACGAATGGCAACGTTTCTCAGATATATCCCCGGCTTAAGAGGCGGCAAGGGCATTCTGTTCAACAGCAACGTGTAGAATGTCCGTTGAAAATGGCCCGATAAATTACAATTAACGAAACTGGCATGGATAGCACTTCCACTATGTTACGGCAGTGTCGAAGGGCCAAGTATATAGCTAAAAGTTCACGGTTGGTGCTTCAGTTCCGTTTGGCAGACCTGAGTTTGTTCAAAAAATATCTAAGACGCTCCCAAGCACCTTTAGGCTGTTGCTGTAAGGCGTTACTGATCAAAAAATCTGAAGTGGTACTAAAAATGATGAGTCCAACAGAGTCGCTTGTGTCAGTCTCTCTTCGCAGGTCTTGAAGTCAGTGCGTGCTGCCGGGTCCAATTCAATGGTTTTCCCTAAACATTGTTCTCCAACAGGTCATTCAGCGAAACTTGTATGGAGACAGCTCAAGATACAAATCGACGATGAAAGTTTATCATACCTAATATTTGTCTGACCTGTTAGTTCCACACATATCTGGTCGCAAGAAGGTGCGAATCGCGTTGACTTTATAGGCCTAGTGACCTATACCAGCCTTTGATACTAGTTAGCTTCGGCTTGTCCGAAGTTGATAACGACTTCAGATTTTGCTTATCGCTCGAACAGAATTCTTATGTGAACGAGATGTTCTTATGGGCATCTTGCGGCGACTACAATGTCGTCTATGTAGCGAAGCAGAAGTCTAAACCGCTGAGGATTTTGTCGATGAATCATTGAAAAGTCTTTTATGTCGCTTTGCGGAAACAAAATGAGGTCGTTTTCTTATTATCCTACTAGCTGAGGTGATGCTACTTGTTAGAACTGAGTCGTGGTTGAAGATATCACTAGGACGTCTGGTCACTAACAGCTAGAGCGATAGAGTGAATATACTCTTTTATATTGCCAGTTAACTGACCCATCATCAACTGACTATCTGTGATCTGAGCTGTGCTTTTATATACGCAATTTAAAGGGAAAATTATCAAACATGGGATTTTAGGAAACAAACTCGTAAGGAGAAATGCATGAGGCTTCCTTTACCTGGTAACAGTTTGCATTAATTCGAAGAAAAATGTTCAGCAAGATGTTTATGAAAACATTGGCTCGTTAAAAAGGTAAGACCTCGTTAATACTTGGCTCGCACAAGTTTCGACTTCTGAGGGCTGTCGTTCGTAGAGGGACAATTTTTTTATTTTTTAAACATTGAAATTGTACCCTCATATCAAACCGATATTTTACTATTTTTAACAAATGTGCACGTATTCTAATCATCAAGTGACCATCTATATTATTGGGGGAACATCAAACTATTGTCAGTACCTACCTATAGTCAAGTACCTGCATTCTTATTACAATCTATATTAACTTAAAATTACTTATTATTTACTACTCATTTAAATATTCAAATCTCTAAAATCGGTTTTCCACTAAACAGACACAAGACACAAACTCGTCGATCAAAACAAAACTGCAACTTTTCGTAAACTTTTTGAAGACTGGCGTGTTTTGCGACAGTTGTGGTCGAACAAAATGTAGCTCGCTTTATGGAAACAAGAGTTTTTTTTTTGTTTCAATTTTGTTTTTCAAGTTCTTGAAAACATATGCATAAACTCAACTGTTCATTTGGTGGAAAATTGCTTTAACAAATGGATAAGAGAAGGTATTATATCTATATGGTGTAACTCTTGAATGTATGAATTATTGTTCGCCTTGTTCATACAAATTTGTAAATTCCAATTTCTCATATCATACTTTTTTTCTAGGTAAGTTGATGTTGGTGAATTGCAGCACATCCATGTTTGGTGAGTCACTAGAATATGTTGTAGATACAAAAAGAAATGTTGGATGTTGCAGTCGAATATAATGAACTCTTCATTTCTGTGGGAGTTTTCGAAATTTATATCAACAGATTTCACCTAAATTTAGCATCCGACTGCAATACCCCACACTTTCTTTTTATTGTCCCTCAACTAGTCAGTTGAGTTGACCTCCTGAGGTAGAGTTGACTTTGAGTCAGGCAAAGGTTCCTGCTATGTGTTATAGAGCTCTGAAGAATTATTATATAATAGTATTCACTTGTACTACATAGTTTAGTCCTATGCTGATGGATATGTCTTGTTGAAGAAGATAATTTTCTGAGTCTGTTCAATATCACAGAGAGCCGTGGAATTATAGCCAATAAGTTCCGGAGAATTTATTTTATAATTTGTTATTGTATACAAGAATGTTTCCACAAAAATAATAAGAAATTTAATAGATATTTCCCATGAATATGCCATGATGGTGCTTAGGCACAGTCATTGTACTTGTGGAGAACACATTTAGGTGCAACTGTTTTATGCAAAGTAAAGTTGACGATGGTGATCCCGAAACTGAACTTTGGATAGCTTATTTTATAGAGAAAACATTTTAATGAATTCTCTAAACTGAAGATAATGGGTACAAAAACCACCGCAACAAGGGACTGGTAATTTTGCGACGTTCTTGGAAGTATTGGAAATATCTGGGCCGCAGTGGTCATGATGGTAGAGCGCTAGTCTATCAATTAGCGGGACGTGGGTTCGATTCCCCACATGGTCACTGGTTTCGTGCTAGGAATCGCACGTTAAAAGGTAAGACCTCGTTAATCCTTAGCTCGCACAAGTTTCGACCTTTGAGGGCTGTCGTTCATAGGGGGATTACAGCTGGTTAACGGAAAAAACAATAACAATCCAACAATATATCTTTTCGCAAATCCAGGCTTGTGAAATGTTACCTCCAACTAATCCAAATATTCGCCAATGATTTAGGGTTTCAGTAGTGAGTTATTCACCCTGGAGTGGAGTATGAACATAGGAAATATCTGAATAATTGTCAACTGATCCCCTTAATTCAAGCTTCAAACCCGTTACATTCAAATATTTGATTAATTATTGACAATACACTCGCCGTCCTGTTTCAGTGCTTGAAATATCAATCAGCCTCTGAATACGTGGATGTACATAACAATATGATTTATAATCCAGTACCATCATTGGATTTACGTGAATAATGACGAAAAACTTTAATGAAAGATTAAATCATAGCGGGCGATTAATGAATCAAAATCAGAGGACGATACATACATCCGGTGACACACACGAACCACAGACGTACTGTTTTCAATAATAATATATTCGATGGAGTTAATTTATTTATCTGAACTGGGACATGTTACATTGCTACATGAATTAAATTGGATTGATTGTTTGATTACTTTTCAGGAGGACTTTCGATACCTGATCTGAATGTATCAGAATAATCGAGTCGAGTCTGTCATATTTGAATGAGTTCTTTACAAAAAATTTCATTCAATGAAAAACTAACAATAAAATAGCGTTCTCTTTGATGACTGAAATTATATTCATCAAATAGCTAGTACTATACTTAGAAGGCGGTTACTTCAAATTTATCAATGAAATTCAATTTTTCTAAGCCATACGACACCTGGTGGACTGTTCTGCGGTGCTATCAGTAGTTTGTTTTTGTTGTTTTTGTATGAGAAAGTGGTTTGATTAGTTTGATTACTCGCATTAATATATTTTTGATTTATTTCAAAGTTATAATCATTAGTCTGTATTATTAAGTACCCCTTTGTAATTTCTGAGGGAAAAACATCCTGAGCTCATGTTTCATTTGTTGTAAACCCGGACAACAAGAGGTTAGAACGGAAAATACTATGTGCAAAAAATCTCTTTTTGTCCGTCAGAAGGCTTGGATTTTAAAGTCATAAATTGGAAAACCAGTAACGAATTTTACGGAAGACAATTTAAGGATTTTCAAGTTCAAGTGTATTCGCAAAAAGTGTTAATATTATGTGATCTTTTGATAAGTGATCCTGCTCTTCATACTTTTTACCTGGTATTATTGAAATATCACATGCTATAGTTGAAGCTATTCAAGCAAAGAGAGAATTGTTGTGATACTTGAATGTGACATTTCATTAGAATACTATAAATTTTTTTTTTCATATTTCTCATGAGCTTTGCAGAACTTGTATATTGAAAATGTTGTCAGTTTTGGTTCGGGTGTTAAAATCCTGCAAAAAGTTTAATTATTCGATATAAATAAGAACTGATATGCTGAAATGTTTTCAGTGTATTCGAATTGTTCTGGATTGAACAAAAATACATGTTCAAATTTTACTTCCAGTATAAGTCACACAAAACAGTTAAGTTTATGGCAGGTGTTTCACCTAGTGGAATAATTACTTTTATTATTAAACCCTATGGAGGTCATGCATCTGACAAGTTGATTTTTGATCTTGAGAAATTTTTCATATAATTATGAGGCATTTTTCAATGTCCGAGAGATATTTGGCGGAAAATTCTTTAACAAAAAAATTTATATCTCATCACAACGAAACATTTATTTATTGAAAGTATCGTTGGTTCTCTACTATAGATCTATTACCACGTGTACTATTTATGATCATGTTGTGGTGTTCTTAATCGAGATTTAAGTATGGTTTTACAGAATTTTGATTGCTATGACCAGTAATTTTCAGCAATCTTTGTTCTGCTACAACACTTTTTGCCAAGTCCCTACAGCATTTGATCTATTCGAGTGATTTGATATCTTTTTGTCCTTTATATTCAAGCCAATTTCCTCAGCAGCAGTTTCAGTACATGCATTCATTGTATTTCTTTCAACAGGTACATCATCGTACCATTTGTCAGTTTCATTCTTCCAGTTTCAAGAACAGTCGTGGTTAGGTATAATATTGTCACCTCGTTTTGATATCAGTTTATGAAAAAGACGTACAGGGTAGCTTTCACTATTGGAAACCAACCATTTACTTCTTGAACAAACAACTTTTAGAACTACCTTGGCCCGTTTCACTGAACACCGGATTGTATTCAATGCGATTTGTTGGAGAGTCATTGATATTTTTCTCGATTTTCAAAAAATCCATCAGACGAGCAATTGCCTCTCCTCCCTGCCACGCTAATTCTAAAGCAGTAATATGTTAAAATGTTCATTCCATAGCAATATTATTTTGTTAACTTCTGACGAATTTGACGAAACTGAACTTAACTTACGTTTACATGGATCTGCCTGTAGTTTCTTCCTGATTGCATCGTGGGCATCTTGGGCTGGTTTAATAATATGTTGTCAATCGGGTCAATCATAAAATTATAGTTGTTATTAGAGTACTTTTCTTGGAAATGTTTGCATGAAACGTTCCAAATTGTCTTCACCGTTGCTTCTTTAAATTCGATACCGTCTTTCTATCTCACACTGACCGCCCAATCTTTTAGTACCAACGCCAGTTCTTCTAAGCTTCTATGTTCATTTAATTCATATTCTCGTCCGCAGCAAAATTCCATACTTAAATATTCCCCAAAATTATTTGTGACGGTAGGTTGTAATTCTGTGAATTTTTTCGTTGATTAGCGCATTTATACTTTGAACATTCGCATTAGCAAAACGTGACATTTTGAAATTTATTTAATGAATGGAGTTTGAAATTTGATTAAAATTGTTTGTAGTCAAACTCAATCGTGTTGTCATAGTAATTGATAATTGCACTGAATGCAATTATCAGTGTAATGTTAACATGATTGGGTGAAATTGTTTCATATGACACAAAATGACAAAATTTTAATGGTTGTAGAACTGTCAAATTATTTTCAGTTGTAATATCACAAGAGAGTGACAGTAAAGTGAAAATAATTTGACAGATTTTTCGAAAACTTGTTGCCAGGCAATAGACAGGAGAGCCCGAAGGGCTCGAGTTGCTATTGCCAAATGGCAACAAGTTTGAGAAAAAATCTGGAGAATTGTTTTCTACTTTATCGAACTCTCGTGTTGTATTCGATAGATTATTTTTTGATGCTCCAATCATATACCTATTCTCTAGACATATAACATTTTTATTTCAACAAATTACTTGAATCACTATGAATAGAATGAAGTTTGGAATTTGAAGTTCTCATCATGAAATATACAATTATTATGGATGTTTTGTCCTTGGCTGGAGGATTCCGTAACATTGTTTTTTTCTGTTGGATTGAAAGCTATTGCTTTCTCTCTTTCCCTAGGTTATCAATTGAAACTGTTTCCAAATTGACACGTTACTCAAAATGGTGTACTAAACCGTTTTCGAATCATTTTTCACTTTTCATGCAAACTGATGACAGACGTCAGATCAAAAAATTCCCACTATAATAATGCTGTGATTGGCCTGAACGTAAATGAATGCTTTGAACTGATGGTTTCGATTGGTTGCAAGAATTGTCAAAAAATAGTCACTGTTATATTGGGTCAATGTTAGTTGAATAATTTTTACCAATATCGATAAAACAATATTGTCGTTATATTGTTTCGACGTCTATAATAAATATTGCAATCCCAATATTCCTCTCATATCGATTCTAGGAATGAAAACAATAGTGGGTATCCAAGTTTGACAGTATATTCATTGAATGTATTTCACCATTATTCAACAAATCAGTATAACCTATATTGTGTCGATATTGGTTTCCAATATCGATAAAATAATAGTGTAAGAACAATATTGTATATCCAAGTTTGATGGCATATTGTTTGAATATCATTTCACCAATATTCATCAAATCATAATATCCTATATTGGGTCGATGTTGGTTGAATAATTTCTACCAATATCATTGAAACAATACTGTATATCCAAGTTTGATACTACATTGTTTGAATATTATTTCACCAATATTTAACAAATCATTTACACGAGTTGATTGTACGAAAACATTATGCCAATATTGAAATAATTATTTTGATACAATATATCAAAGAAAGCCTATCACCAATATCTGAATTTAGATATTAGACGAATATTCAATGAACAATATTGAAATTAATGATGGTAAAACTGTGTATTAAACCGCTAGATGACTCTTTACGTCTTTACAACTTGTTGCTAAGACAGTTTCCTCACTGGTTATGGCGACCAAATTGCAGACACTAGTGACCCCTTTATTGAAGGAGAACTAACTGTAATTGAAGAAGTTCCGATCATTCCATTTTTGTTTCAAATGATCAACTCTCAATATTTCACCAATATATTCAAATGATATTGTACTAAAATTGCTTCAAGAGTATTCCACAAATACCATTTTTATAAAGTCCAAACAATATTGGATCAATATCGCCGAATGTTCACATTTTTTATCTCTCCAATATTGCATTTGAATATTTTGCCAATATTTTCATAATATTGTACCAATATTGTTCCAATATAAGTGGGTCGGAGCTGAAAACAATATGATAAATTTCTACAATATTATTTAAACGTTTCCAGTTATGGGATAAGCAGACCTTTTTATCAAAAAAAAATTCATGTCATTCGAGACATTGATCTTGTTATGATCACAAACACTTTCATATTTCATCATCATTTGATGTCAGTAGCTCAATGGGTCAATAAAAACCCGCCTGAGAGACGTATTGTCAATTCCAATTCTTCAAACTGTTGACAATCTTTTAGAATTTTATGGTGGAAATCGGGATTGTTCAAATTCATTATTGAAAACGATCACAAACGAAAGAGAAATGAAAGTAATTCCTACGGGCCCAGCTCCTAAAATATTGCAAACAGCAGACACAGCTTCGGGTAAATTACCACAACACGCTCGTCCTACGATCCTCGTTACTAACAGAACGTTTATAACACTTGTTACATAATGTACTATTATGTTACGTTATATTCGTTTCCGCATGATATGGTTTATCTCGAAAATGTGTCCATACTTATCAGCTTAACGATCAACAATGGTCCATAAAAGTTTTTGACTCCTTTCCTGAGTACTTCATAATAATATTGCAACTTGTAGTTTGAATGGAGCTTTTCATAGAAACCTGAGAGTCGAAGATTTTCAAAATGTTGATTGATGGTCACAATAAAAATAATTGATTCCCAAAATGGGGATAAGTAATGACAATGAAAGTAATAATAATAATATTAATATTAATAATGACTTTATTAATTAATGATCGAATGCTGCAAACAACGATTTGAAAATAGTAACAAACTAGGAAGCTGTGTGTGATAAATCTTATTTCTATGATAACCTGTGTATTCCATTTTTCAATTTTTCCACTAACAAATCGACCGAATATTTACAATATTCCCCAGCCGAAGTAAGCCATTTACAAGTTGTAACAGAGTTTCTAGTGGAGTTTCCAAAGAATAGTTTGACGACTACGCTATTTAATCGTTTGAAAATTGTCCAAATACAATTTCAAAAGGTTCGAAGTCAAGTTGACTACGTTTCAGTTCAGGGAATATTTTAAAGTTTGGTTGTAGTACGTTTCATACCTTTGAAGAGCGTTCTAAAAATCCATTTAATGCTAATTGGAAAATGCCACTGTTTATGGTTGAAATATTGTTAGATAGATTTCGTTTTTCAACGGAATGATTTTGTCAATAAGTAATTTTATGAAAAAACTAACATAAAAATATTCGGAGACCGTAGGTCGAACAATTTTGTCTAAAGTCAGTTTTTCGGGTGAAATTACTGATTTTGTTGAAAGAAATTATTCCAATGAAAGAAAAGTTCGTGTGTTTTTGGCAAGATAAATCAACGACAATAAGTGAATGGAATACAATAAAAATTACCTTCATTAGATTATTTGAAGGAGCAGTAATTAATAATTAATACAATAATTTTAATGATTTTTTGTGATTTGTTCATACGAAATTCCCTCAAAACACTCATATTCAGCCAACAATACTCAATAATATTGAATATTGAAGTGACGTCGCTCGCTGCATTTAAGGAACAGGCATTTTCATCTCCATTAAAAAAAGGATGCCTTTTTTTATCGCAATTGAAGTGAAATTTTTCCAATCAGTAATTTCACGAGAAAAATAGACATGAAAGAGTACGTAGGCAATAAAGTTTAAAATTTTTACAAAATTTTGTAAAAGTGTTTTTGAAGAAACGTTTCCATGCCATAATGTAATCCTATAACTAGTTTTGATGCTTTATCATCTCCTGGAATCTTTGAATGTTATTGTTTTTCGTAAACTACATTATTATATGCCTAGATCCCTTATTTATTACAAATGAGTTCTGACAATCTGCTTAACTCATTCATACACGAAACATATTATATAACGACACTTCTTCAGTTTTTAAATAGTTCATAACCTTCTTGAAAAAAATTTTCCAAAATCTGTTTCTATCGCTTCACTTTCATGTATCCTTTTCACACTCGTACGCCTCTGTACTTTGTATAGCGAATATCAGTAATTTTCGCGGATCATTTATTTTCAATGCCAACTTCCACACAGAGCTAACATTATGGGATACTAAAAGCCTTTTCCACATTTGATCATTTCATGTGTTTTTCATTCGTTACAGTTTTTGTGCAAATTGCAGATAGCACATATCTAATGAATATTATTAATGGATGAATAATATGTTACTATGTTTGATGTTTGGATTATTAGACTTCTCTGAGAGTGCATCCATTGTGAATGTGAGTAGGAATATATTTGTTTGAATAACATTCGGAGTGGTGCTGAAAATGGAAAATGAGTAAGTTACCTCGAAGCACAACGCGAATAATAATAGTAGTCGTCTTTTACCCACACAGGCTAAACGTGTTTCTGAGGAAGTAAAATTTTTTACTTCAAGAATGTTCCAATAAGGCCCTACCTCCAAAGCTCCAACATATTTGGAGGGATTATAATTATTATCGGTGGGGCTGGCCATCAGACGAGATGTAGGTATAGTAGTACTAGTAATTTGAGGGGAGGCCGCTATCGCAGCCAGGCAAGTAGGCTCACATGGACCCTTTTTGCCATCCACAGTCTTCCACAAATCTACATTTCTCCTTCTAGGCTTCCTTCTCAAACCTTAGTAATCTCCTGATGAAGGTCAGTATCTCCGTCCATTCCATGTCGGTAATTTTCTCTTGTTGGAATTTTTCAGCTCCAAAGATTTCGAATCTCAATCTCCCGTACGCCTCACACTCGCCGAGGAAGTGAGACGAAGTTTGTTCGTCCTCTTCTCATTTGCGGTTGTGTTCTATACTAATTAGTGATAGGTGTCTGCCTAACTTGTTATGTAGCCAGTCTTCTTCCGCCCAGTCTTCAAAGGTTGAAGGACGAAAGCTCCGGCTGATATCACAGTGTTGCGGAACCGGTTCTAGCAAGTTCGTCTGCCACCTCGTTTCCGCGCACCCCTCTGTAACCCGGATACCAGCTGAACTTCCTTCGTTTCTGCTAGTTCCTCTGTACAAGTGCTGAGCTTGGTTTAGGATGACAGATGGCTCCAAGTGCTGCGTGACTATCGGAACAGATATAAATTCTCTGCTCGGGCCCTTCACCTCTTGTCTCCTCTAGAGCTACGGTTAGGATGGCAAATATTTCAGCTTGGAAAACTGTTGTGTGCCTGCGCAAAGCATAGCTTTCACGGACGTCTCTTCCTTCTAGGTAGATGCCTGGTCGGAATAGTGAGAACAAACTCTCTATTCCATCGCAGCCTATTTTGTGCTCTTTTTGCTCTGAGGACGGAAATAGGAATATTTTGCTCCGCCCACCTCGCATGACCTACCATCGCTCCTTCTTTACCCATACTCCCGAGTCCCGCATCCTCAAATGAGCTGCCGTTGCCTCCTTCTTGATCCAGACCAGAAGCGGCGGCAGTCTCAGCATTACTTTCAACACTGCAGTTGAAGTTGTTCTCATTGCATATATTTCTACCAAACACGCCAATCTCTGCACCTTACTAAGTCTTCGGCTTAGTGTGATGCCCTGTGCGCCTGACCACAACACAGCTGACCCATATTGGATCCTTAGTCTCACGACCCAATTACTTCCTACAATTCTCAGTTGCATTAGTATTGCTACCGACTTTTGCATAATCCTATCTACATGAACAGGATCATCTCTGTTTTTGTCGGATTTACTGAAAGTCCTGCTTCATTGCACCATCTTTCTATTATTCTACAGGCTGCCTGCATGCGGTCGCAGATGCGACTCCGATGAATCTTCCGCTGTCTAGGACAACTCCGTCGTCCGCGTACGCTTGTACCTCGAAACCTTTATATGTGAGGTTGTCCAAGAGTTCGTCCATGACTAAGCACCATAGATGGGAAGAGAGGCAGCTTCCCTGGGGGCAGCCCCCTCCCTCCTTGGCATTCAGTCTGAGGTCGCCCCGGGATACCTTGACCTTCCTCCTCGTCAGACACGATACAACCCTGCTGACCATCGGGTGACGCGTTCCTCTAGTCATAAGTGTTGCCTGTATGATCGCTGTTTTCGCGTTATCAAACGCGCCTTCCACATCGAAAAACACTACTAGCGTTACTTCTTTGACCTTCCTTTTCTGTATGCATGTTGATTTCTATGGAAGTGGCTCACCCTTAGGGGCCCCTCCAACAGGACCCTGTCCACCACCTTTTCCGGCGTTAAAAGTGGGAACGGTGTTAGATTGATGGGTCTGAAGGACTTTGCCATTGTGTAATCTCTTTTTTCTGCTTGGGGGATGAAGACTACTCTCGCTGTAGCGCTATGCTGGTCCAGAATATTCTCTCCAAGATTGAGGTAAGAAATTCCTGGCCCCTCTGTGCCAGGAAAATTCCGATGGGTTCTGCTGCCTTATATGTGTTGCACTCGTTCACTGTCCCGACTATGGCGTTGGGCGTTGCTAATCCCTATGGGGGACTTGCTGTAATGGCAGGGCCTGTTCGTCTTCGACACCACCTGGAAAGTGTACCTCCAGCAAATATCTGAGTGAATCTTCGGAGGATGTTGTCCATGTCTCATCTGCTTTCTTCAAGGTTGTTGTCGAACCTTCTGTCTCGTTGCTCAAAATTCTCATGGGTCTGGCGGATTCCGTGAGGGAGTTAATTTCCCCACAGGTAAATATTCAACTAGCTCTTTCACTTCTTCTCAACTCCTTCTTGGTCTAACTTCTCGCGGTTTTGTAGATTTTCCACGCTTCCTCGTTGTTGTGGGCCTTCCTGGTCTTTTTTTTTCAGACTCTTCAACGACTGGTTCCACTACCGAACCGGGTGTTTTGGGGCCACTCTCAAGGGACATGCATCTTCAAATGCTTTGGTCATTGTGCTCCCTATTTTTTCTACTTGCTGGTCGAGTTATTCCTCCGAGAAAATCTATACCTGGTACTCTTTGAGCTCTGAGAGATCTACTAGGAAGGTGTCCCAGTTGGTTGCTCTGGGGTTTTTGCGTTGGGGAACATCCTTTACTTCAGCGTAGATATTAAACCTTATCATTCGGTGATCAGAAATCGATATATCTCCCGATACCTTTCAGTTCGTTATATCTTCCACGTCAGTACTTCGGATGAATACCGGAAGATTTTTCATGGAGTTTTTTTCGTTTACCTACCTAGTATTCTAGATATTAATATTCATGCAAGCCATAGCATCACATTCAAACAGGCTTCATGCCTATTTCTAAGTTGGTCTCTCCGAATATTCTGTAGCGCCTGTTGTGCCGTGCGTCGCATTCGAAGATGATGTGAGAGGCTGTTTTCGTCCTCGTCACCACATAGTCTGCACTCCACGGTTCCTCTGTTTATTCCCATAGTGTGCAGGCCGCAATGTCCAGTTAGTGAGCTGGTAATTGTGCGTATCTTACATCTGTTTAGGGTGAAGTGTCGGCCATCAGTTTATGGCTCTGTGTCGATGCCCCTCGATTTGGTCCCAATATGTTTGGTGTTTTGTTTTCTTTCACTCATTTAGTAGGTTTCCGCATTGCGTTTTACTAATTCCAAATACTGGTTCCGGACCAGATGCACGTCTTGCAATTTGGGCTGCTTTCATTACCTTCCATTCGCTATGTCAAGGCAAGTACCCACACAAGTGTTACCTTACACAACAACGAAAATTCATCAAGTCTAGGAGAACTATATCACGCTCATTGGTTCGTTTTTGCTGGAGGGTGTAGAATGAGAATATTTGGCACTTCTAATTCTGCAAAACGGACTCAATATTTCCCAGAGTGTAAGGAGATACAGGGGTCTCGTCTATACCATGCGATTGCCATATAGGCTGAGACCGCAGAAGCTGGTCAAACTAGTAGCAAATCCCTCTCCTCCATACCTATCTCACGACTACAGCCTCCAGTCCAATTGACCTCAAATATTTGAGTGAGCCGAGGTCTTCAATTTCCTTCGAGAATACCCTATGTAGATGCAGGAATACCTCAGTCGCCTTAGCTCAAATATGAGCTTTTTACTAAAGGGGATATTATCTGGTAACAAAATCTGTGGCACCTCGTTCATTGTCCAACATGAGAATCCATGCTTTTTTACGGTGGCGGAGCATTTAGAGAAGGTCTTCTAATCATTACAGACTTCACAGGCACCATACTGTTGTCCTGGAAAGTTTAAACGTAGAACGGACTATTCAGGTTGTTGCAGTTTCACCTTGAGACCATTTCACTACTCAGAAGGATTAAAGTAGGATCGGAACGGCGAGCATATCAGTTGCTGCAATTATGCTCTTCCCGAATGGTTCTCATTACCACATCTGTTCGTTCTCAATTGTGGTTTCCTCATGGGAGTTGAATTGTTCAACCCCTGGATAAATATACGTTCTTCAGCATCGAGACATTCTCTCCGTATACACTGTCCTATTTTAAGATTAATGGTGGCACATTCTTTTATCCTGAATTTTATTTTTTAATACCATACGTGTACTTTTCCACTTCCTCCAACGGGTACTGCAAGGTGTCTGAGTACATTCATCATGAGCTTATGCGATATTGTGTCAAACGTCCCACGGTCATCGATCCTGGCCATCAAAATCTTTCGCTTATTCTGCACGAAATTGTGCGTGATACTTATATTGATGAGCTAGTTGAGACTCCATCCACTCATATATTCGTTCATACGTCTGGTCGACTGCTGAGAGTATTCGCAGATACATAATTCGTTGATTCTCTGTGACCCCAGAAGCAATCCTCAAAAGTTTTCAAGATACTTGTACTTGTACGGGGCCCTTGCCGTTCAACGTGTGATGCTATGAACAGACGAGAATTCAATGCGCCCAACATCTTCTAACGCGATTTCAATGATGTTTTCGATATGTATTCATTTGTATCTAGCAAAAGTTTTCCCAAGTTATTCAACCCATTAAGATCTAGAGCAGTATTAGTATTTCGATCCTGTAAGAGCATGTCGAACTTCTTTTGGAGTTTTCCGGTTGTGCAGATGATTGAATCCAGGCTGACGAAAAGTCCATAAAGCTGTCGCTTATGATAAATAACACTAGTTGTCAAGTTGGAAGTTGGCACCGTCTTCATGAGGTCAAAGGCAATCAGTATCGTTCTCAGAATCTTTTGCGTTGGTATTAGGTATCTCTAGTCAGACTCGAACGAGCTATCTCAGCTATTTTAGGACGAAGCTCGTTCTACTTCAATTGCTCACTTTTTCATGTTTGATTTTATTTGCAACTTCATGTTGAATGCATCACATCATTTACATGAATCAGAATATAGTGATTTGAAATATAAATTGAACTTTTCATTGAATATCTTACTAAAAATTGAGTCCATTTCCATTATTTTCTTCCCTGTGAAGTTTTAACCTTTTGGTGATACTCAGGTCAGGCGCAAGGTACTCTCTGTTAGGAGTATTTCTTCTTCTATAATTTTGTGCATAAGTTGAGGAAATAGACTTGCGATATACCTAGGTAGTAATTTAATGAGCAAACAACATATATGCATAAAATTATAGTGGCCAAACGAGTCTTGAACCACAACTGAAAAGGAATAATATAATATGTGTGAAAAGTAATAGTAGCCTAGAAGATATTCGGCCACTATCCTACTGAACTGTTTTATTTATGTCAGTGGAATTACAGCAAATGTGTTGCCCTTGCCACCATCATGTATAGGTAGAACACATCAATATAATAAATCAATATAAAAAATAATGATAGAATATCATCGAAGTAGAAAGAAATATACCATGCAACTGAATCACCCTATGTTTTGGAGAAAAACTAAAAAAATTATTCAATGACTTATGTACCCTCAAACGTTTGGGCGCCAGTTTGCCACCGTCATACAATTAAAGTAATCTAGTAGGCAAGATCACCACTTACGCTTTTGACAAGTGTCCAAAAGCTGTTAGAGTGATGCTGAGCCTCCAGTGTAGATAATTTTATCAATTCCCATATAACACGAATAGTAATTTAGGTGAATGCCACACTCTCAAATGATAATCAGCTTATGATTGAAGTCATATAATATTACATAAGGTGACAAGGGTTTTACGACCACATAAAAGTAGCTGAATGCTTATTAGGAAGTACCAAAGACACTATCAAGGTGAATTATAACAAAAAAAATACTATATAACATGAACTGTAGAATAGCCCAAAGCTCAAAATATCTAAAGGTAGTTACCCACAGTTATCTTACTCAACACAATATACCACTTTAGGGTAGGATATTAAATAAAGCCGCTTGAGTTAGGTGCACCTTACCTGTAGCTTTCACTTAATTTTAGAGTAATTAATTGAAAGTTATATAATATCGAGTGAACTGGTTAACTTGCGTGCCACATCAGATAGGTTTCAGCCAGGCATTTACGGTGGAATCTACCAGGTGGAAGGATACCAGTAGTGAAGGTGCGAGGTACGGGTCAGCCTTCAGGGCAGTGGCACCTGAATGAAACATGAGCTTCCCAGTCTAAAGTATAAGACAAAAGACCCTGAAATTAAATCATTGACTGTCTGATACCATCTCGAATAGACCTGATACCTTTGTCTAGGAAGGCCTGGTGCTAACTGCGGAAAAGATCCTGTTAGAAGGCTCCTCTGCAGATGTAATTTTCATATCATAGTCCTAGTCAAAGGGTCAACGACGTCAGGCTTGATATAAACGATTTTCCAAAATTATGCCTACAAAATAAACCGAATTGCCAAAGGCTCAAAGGATAAAGTTGGGGGTTCTGCTTACCCGAAAAATATGTGGTTAGAAAGTGAGGTTATAATCCCCGATTGGGTATTTTTTTCTAAAAATTAATCAGCTTCCCATCAAATCACCAACGTGAATAAGTACGGAAAACATTAATTCAGTTGAAAGAATAATCCCATTAACTGGATGATTGCAGAAATCAATAATCAATATTCAACTGAAAATGTCCATCACTTCCACATATAATTTCCACAATAGACCGAGACAGAAGAGACTTTTTCTACTTATTCAGACCGATATCAAGAACCTTAGCGGAGTTGCCAAGTAACTTCATTCCTCGAAGTGTCCAAATGTCAACAAAGGATTCTAAAATGTTCCTTGCAAAATTTCATTACCTAACATTATCTGATACTCAAACATACGGGAATTCGTCCAGACAGATAACTATTATTACGATATGGAGTCTTTCTAAACTCATGTCACCGTCGGCCTTTGAAGGTCATTTCCACCGATACATCACAGAGAAGTCGTATCTACCTGGAAAAGTGATCTATGCCCCAGCGACAGTCCCTGAACTGAACAGCTGTTCTCTGACAATAGACAGCGCTGAAAATACAAATAATTGGAGGGAGTATAGATAATGAAAGATGCGAAATGACTGTAAATATATCCAAAGCAAACAAACTATGTAAGAAATAATGTTTCAATGACAATTAGATTTTATTAAGGTAGGCAAATTCAAGCGTCAGTCTAATAAATATAAATCGAATTCAATTTTATAACTAAAACTCTGAGTAGCTGATAGTGGAAAAATAATAATGTTACAGCCTCTAGTGAATAATATCCTTCCATTTGGGTTGAGACAGGACTATTCCATGGTTGTCCGAACAATCCCAGTACTGATGAGAGGTGAAAACATTGAAAAGTGTCCGAAAGTCGTCATTCCCAGCCGAGTGAAGGATAACTCTTGCTGTATGATCACAATGCTTGCAACGGATTCGTCCTTTAAAAAAATTGCACATCTGTCAGATGTTCTTCTATATCCATCATGGTGTTAGCCTCTGAGTAGTTGGTTCCTGGCAGATACTTGACTCTTTGTGAAAATATGTTGTGAAAATTATCCGTTTCATTCGTTTGATACTCTACTTTATCGGACTTTGTTTCAAAAATATTGCTAGATATTAACTCAGGAACGGGTTCTACAAGTTTAATGGTATTTAAGAATGTTCAGTATCATCCTTTTTCTGAATTATCTTCATTGTGAATGAATTTTTCACGTTGTTATCAAAATCTTGCTTTGTTTAGGTGATATCGTCTGATTCTAAACGTATGTACCTATTTATGATGAATATAGGAATTTCCCAACCTCAACACTATTTGCGAATGATAATTCTAGGGTAATCATAAGCCAATAGAACCCAAACTGGGGGACGTACCGTTTCAAGCTAGCCTCATGCTCAACATAAACAACTCATTTTTAACAATATGTGGAGGGAGTTTGATTCATCCCCGATGGATTTTAACAGCTGCACATTGCTTAGAGCAGGATGAACAACCATTTCCAATGTATGTGAGTAGTGATCCTATACTGAAGTTTTTTCTAAATGACCGTTTTTACAGAAATTTAATGTATATAGCTTTGGGAAGCATATATACCAATGGAAAAGGAGCACAGAGAATAAGAGCAGAACGAGTGGTGATAAATAAAAAATATTTTGAATCTGAGGAAGGATACGACATCGGCTTGATCAAATTAAAGTCGAGTGCTAGATTGAGTGCTAATGTTAAAGTTGTCAAGCTTCACACTAATAATGGAGAATCTCTCATCGGCAAAAAGGCTTATTTGACTGGATTTGGTATCATTAATGGTTGGTATTTTTCGGTGAAGATTATAGGGTCCTCCTGTTAACTTTATTGTATCTGAAGTCGAATCTGAAAGTCATTTCAGTGTTTCCAAAATAGACATGAGTAATTTTTTGTCGCTGTCCATGGTTCAATCTACCAGTTAGACCATCTGAGATGTTGGCCGTTAAAACTTCTACTAGCGCTTGGCCAGAATCGATAGGCGATGCCAATCCCGATGTCTGGTACTTGCTTGGAGGGCGCTTCGACCACCCAGGTGGTGCTGTAGGTTTTTTGGATTTTCCTACAGCTGAAAAGTGAATACGCCATCAAATGAATGATAAGTCGCCCCAAGGCGCCATGGCAAATTATAATAATGACCGTCCTCTACCCACACAGGCTATGCCTTTGGATACACTGTATGAGTGTTTATAAGAGAGTATTATTATACCAATTATATTATACTATAATTTTGATCAGCATGTAAGATTCGATCATATTGTGTGATACGTTGAAATACAAAAAAAATACTTTTTAAAAAGGCATAAATCCAATATGGCCCTCATAAGAAAAACCAAAGTTGATTGTTGAAACTCTGGCATCAAGAACGCTTTGGAAAATACGATGATAGATTTAGATTCCTTGTAAAAAAGTGCCTCAAGAACGTTCTACTTAACGCCCAATTTTGCCCTAATTTAACCGACCTCGTATCTCTTATAATAACTGAGATCCCCATGGTAGAGCTTGAAATACGGGCACGCTATATATGTAACTGAAAGATTTTCACCAAAAAAATGGTACGATACATGACATCAATCTGAAGTGGTCGAGCTAACCACACCCATTTTTAGTATGAACACAGCCAGCACAATCGACCTTTTCTGATTCCTAATGCTGATTATAAGTTTGTCTTCATTGGAAAATTCCCATCACCACCTCTATTCTCCCCACCTTATTCTTTCACTATATACATTAGAATTCAACCGACTGGAATTGTCTTCGTATGTTTTCTAGGCATACTTTTAGGATAGAGTAAATTTCCATGTTAGAGATGTTCAACAGGATGACAACAACATATTTCCTGGTTTTGCAGAAACAAGCGTCATACCCTGAATGGTGCAAATATCCGGATCCAGCTCATTTTCTTCCTTAACAGAAGAATGTGGCTCAGTACCAACACCATGAAGATCTAATAATATCTCTAACATGTTTGCTGACAATTTTACTCTATACTCTAGATTCATCAGGAAAGCAACTTCCGAACATCAGTATCAGATGCATTTTCTTGGCTACCAACAAAGCTAGTAGATTTGAAATAAAACTCTGCCGATTGTTCCCAAGAATTAACATCCGAATTAACACCAGATCTTCAACCTCTCTCATAATTTGTGGTCATTGAAAATTACTATGAAATAGCCAAATTTTTCGTACAGAATAGAAATATAAATAGATCTTACTATGTACCTTCTGACTTTCCTTACTACCTGTTATCCTGAAGATTATGGAAAAAACAGTCTATATCTGCACCTTTTTCAATTGTAATTCAGAATTGTTAATTCTAATTCAGAAAGTATAATTTGTAATTCAGATGTGTTAATTGAATATCAGAAACCGTAACATGTTATTCAGATTAGTAAAGTGTAACTTCAATTTCAGATTAGTGAATTGTTATTCAGAAATCGTCAGTTGTAATTTAGAAACCATCACTGTTAATTCAGAAACCGTTAAGGACGTTATAAGTACGAATAAGGAGTGTGAGAACAATAAATTATTAATAATGTATAGAACATGTTCTTGGTTTCCGAATTTCAAGTTACACATTCTGAAATAAAATTCACTAATCTGAAATACAAGTTACAGTTTCTGAATTTCATTGCACCAATCTGAATTTTATTTAATGTTTTTTAATTTACAATCTATTATTCTAAATTACAAATTATATTTTCTGAAATACATACTATACTGAATTACAATTGAAAAAGGTGTAGTAAGTGGTAGAGTGGAAATCAGATCTTAAAATAATTCACACCACCCACTATAAATTTGGATTTATTCCAGGGATCACTTCACAAGTATTTTCAAATGTAAATTGACAATATTCCACAGGCTATCGGTGATCGTTTTTTTGCTGTCAGGTTGGTAATGAATTTTGTCTTCTTATGTCTAAGAATTACAGTTACGAAAATGTTTGCAAAAAAAATTTTTATCCCCTCGCAGAGATCACACTATTCTTTCGAGGTTTATGAAAATACATATTGAATTCGTTGCAGAATATTTTTCTGTGAATGCAAAATTTCTATAGCACTTTACATTTCTCATCTATAAACACTTTATACAATTCATAATTTTTTCAATCGATAAGAGTCCTTCTACATATTCTCCCTACAGTAATGGGATTCCAATGATTCCATTCGCGGAAATGAATTTATGTTATCTCCGATTAAATTTATGTACCCATCTGAAATGAGTTTTTTGGATGTTTTCCTCGTAAAATATGATGGAAAGTATCAGCAAAAAATTTTCTGTTATGAGCTGTGTTCACTGGTTTCTGGCTGATGTTAAGGGTACCATATGATTAATCAACTTGCATAGGTACCTATACTCTTCGTACAATTGTAATTAGTACACAGTAAAAAGTGGATAGAGAAATACATGCTGAAATGTATTATATACATACTCCTTTTAGTATTATAACTTGAATCAACAAGTAATTTAAAATTTTAATGGAATACTGGGTAAATGTCCTCCGTTTCTCCTTTATTTTACATTGAGCATGTAATGCTTTATTACATGTAGTTTCCGTTGGTTTACATGATGACTGTAGAAAAAAGTATTAATTAGTTATACGATGTATTGTTACACCGGAATAACACCAATTTACAAAATATTACAGGTATTGTGTTAATTTTACTTTGTTTAAATGTAAATGTTCATGACGCCTAATCCTAATTCGCTAATTCTCTTTTCTTTGTTAATGTTGGTGGGGTGAACTTCGTTCGACGTCTAGGACGGATAGGTCACTAAACAAAGAGAATGAGCAATATTTTGTGTGACTAGTGAGTGAGTGCCATATTTGTCTTCAGGTGAGTAAAAAGGCATTTGAAATGATAGTCACTTGAAAACAAATCGAAACTTTCGTTGTCGCAGACACAACTGATATAATTTTGAGTACTTATTCGACATTCAAATTTCATGTGGATCGATATCACCTCAATTCGATTTATTTTCGGAATCGTACTAGAAGGTGTGTTGGTTCAACTGTGATAGGTAAACAATTAATTTTTTGCAGGTCCGGAGTCAATCTTTAGGCTGAAAATGGAAAAAGAAATTCTCTTCTAGCTACTGTAAAACATTTCCGGAAGCCTTCATTGCCATGTTTGGTCTGTATTTAATATTTAGCCTTCAGTAATGAAAATAATTGTTTATAATTACTTCTAGTATTTGTTTGTAGTGCTTTTGATTATGAAAAATATAAAAAAACTATTCAATACATTTTGTAGTTTGTTAACGACTTTCATTAAAAGAAATAAATTGTTCATTCCATGAAGAAATCATTTTGATGTTGCAAACATTCTTTCCTGAACCCTTGATTACATAATGAATTAATAACTGAATTTCCTTTTACGTTTCATCCCATCAGTACAAAACGGTGGCACCTGGATTATTATTGAGAACTAGAATTTTTATCAAAAAATACTTGTATAGTTTTGCACTAATACCATGTGCAATTATTTCAAGAAACATGTGATAATTTGAAATACATCTGTGAATAAAGTGGAAAGCACTCTCGAAAGTTTAAGTGATCATCGAAGAATATATGGAAATTCTCATTTAATTTATGTAAAATTGCATGTTCAACCAAGTTGATTTATTACAAAAACTGGATTTTTCCTCACAAATACTTGAATACATATCCAGTTATACATGCTGAAGCATGTAATGTTAATTGGCACCAGTTGACTATAATGGTAAAAATACCTAAACAAACATGTAGAAATCGCCATTAAATCTGGAATAACTGAGAAAGTTACTTTAATATATAAGTGATAATTAATGAAATATATTGGACATTCACATTTAAAGTCAAGTTATGACATTAAACTATATTACATAGGTATGTAATTTTACTTGTGTATGCATGGCAACGCATTACCTGTATGGGATCAGATAATCTCATGGAATTCATTTTTACAGTGTATCGATAAGAAATAGCTTTCCTAGAATTTTCAAATTCTTTTCCTTTTAGTCGTTGATTATGAACAAAGCTTTTTGTACTGGATATAATAAATGAGCATTTTCCTTTCGATGGCAGATTGTAATCAGAAAAAATTGTTGAACGCTCTTGTTCAGTTTTTGATAGAAACAGTTACCTACTCATCCGCAGTCTTTCATATTTTTTATATTTCCGATTGGAATCTGCTTGTTTCCTAACTTTTCACCACCGCTCATATTTGATCTTTCGAATATTACTCTTCCATTTCGATTAATTTGTTTCTTATTTTCTTGTGAGCCCCTTTTAGGCTTCACGGTTGAAGTAACATGAACATCGAGTAAAGTGGGCTCTGTGGCGGTAGTTTGTGCCTCTTCCTATCCACTAATTTCTGAAAGTAGCACCCATACTTCATGACTTTCTTCAATATCTTCCCATTATTCGTCAATAATTGTCGTCATTATTGCATGTAAATGCATAAATTGTCATCAGGAGAAATATCAAGCCTATAGTCCCAAAAACATACCTGCTTAAACGTTTGCCGCTATCTGAATTACAATCTGGCATAAATTCTTATCTTTATCGGAGTCACACCCGTCGAACTATGGATCCTGTGAATCCTCATTAAAATTTTCACTTGATTCATCCATCGGTCCACCATCAATCAGTTAATTATCAAGTGTTCAATTACAGCACTTTACGTGAGAGCTTACGACATAACCTCACTATATTAGCTCATGGAGTTACCGTAGAATTTGCTATAATTTGTTACAATCTCGTTATATTATTAGGTCGGAAAGTAACATAACATACAAGCTTGTAATATTAGAGTGACGTCTGGTGCACCGCAGAAATCCATTGTAGCACCAAAACTATTTCTGCTTCACATTATGAACAAACACTGCTGCGCATATGATGGTATCCTTCATACCGCTTTCTGTTTCAGAGCTCCCATATCTGCCCATGAAATATACAGTGTGTAAACTTTATAAGTGGCCAGTGTGAATATTTCGAAAATGGGAAAAGATTTGAAGAAATGCCCAAACTCGCTTCCATGCAAGGTTGAGTGAGCGAACCTTGATACTTTCATCCCCTCCGCCCCATCACTCCTACTGCAGAAGTTTGAACGTTAAATATGATTAACATTGGCTGATTAAAAACCAATATCGATAAAAAAATATTGTATTTTTGAATTCGGTAGCATATCAACTTATATTGGGTACATGTATGATGCGGAAAGGGTTTCATTTCATTTTTATTTCATTGCGTTGTGTCATTGATGTGGTATAAAGAATGAAATCCTTATATTACTTTCACATAGAGTCTAGGAATAGAATAAAATATTATTGTATATCCAAACATTTATAATAGCACATTGTTCAGGGTTCCCACATACCTGGAAAACAGGGAAAAGTCAGGGAAATCAAAAATTGTTGAAAAAATCAGGGAAAAGTCAGGGAATTTTATAATTTTCAGCATAAGTCAGTGAATTGAACGAATGTATATGGAAAACCAAATCGATATATATAATTCCGTATCAGTTGATTTCAGATAAAAAAATTAATTAAGCTGTCCCTGTTGTCTTCTTCATGAATTTTAAATTTCGCGGTCTATCGTCGGCCACTGCTCTTTACTCGCACATGATTGGCAGAAATTTTAATACGCCTACGATGTTCACTTCTATCTCGTGAGTTTTCGATTTTCCTTTGTCAGTAGCAAGAATTCCTTTCCACAACACTTCCCAATAGGCAATCCGCATGAACCAATCAGAACTATCCTGGCCAAGGCGGTATATTTGAATCGATACTAAGGCGGTAAATTCAAATCGCCGATATATTTTCACAACGCATGAATAGTAGTCCCAAGTCTTTTGTTTTCATTTGTAAGTGCAAATATGCAGTCAATTGTAGATGAGACATTATTTTGGAAAATTTAGCAATTGATCATTCCTCAACTTAACCTTAAATTACATTGCACACCACGCAGGCCCCAATAAAATAGTTTTGATTGGTCCATGCGAATTGCCTATTGGGAAGTGTTGTGGAAAGGAATTCTTGCTTGTCGTAAAGCAAAATATGCTCTCTTTTTTATGTATGATTCGAGGTTCGAGGAAATAGTAACGTCGTGAATCGTTGATTTCAAATTTTTTCACGGAATGGAATATTGGTGGTTGTTGCAGAATTAAAATATCTGTTCGATGGTTTTTAATTTTTTATATACTATGAATTAAATTTTGTTGAACACGAGTTTTTCATTTACTTATTTGTATTAATCACTCTATGAAAGGTGACTTCTGGTCCTGAAAAAAGTTTGTGCATGGTCAGGGAAAACCTGGATAAGTCAGGGAAAATTTTCTTGCTTCCAATGTGGGACCCTGTTTGAATAATTTTTCACCACTATTCAACAAATCATCTTAATCTATATTGGATCAATATTGCTTTGAATTTTTTTACCAATATCGATAAAACAATATGTTCTACGTATTGTTCTCGACATCTAGAATAGTATTGCAATCCAAATATTACTCTCAAGTCCATTATAAATAATGAATATTGCACATCCAAGTTTGATGGCATCTTGGTTGAATATTAGCCAATTTATTCACCATTATTCAACAAATCGTATAAAACTACGTTGTTCAAAATAAATTCAAATTCCAATAATGAAATAATATTACTAATACAATACCACAAAAAACATATTATCTACCAATATTTGAATTTGAATAGTGGCCGAATATTCAACAAACAATATTGAAATAATTTTTTATCAAACTTGTGTGGTACCTATGGAAATATATTGGATACTTGTAACAAATTCTTTTCAAGGCACTTCACTCAATGATGAAGTTTCGAATTTTTCCGTTTTTTTTTTTAATTCAATCAACATATCCGAATAATATTTGGAATATTGCTTCAGGAATATTTCAGTATTACGTTCGAACATTTACCAATAATCTCATGATATTGTACCAATATTTTGCCAATTATAACCAAGAATTATTGGACCAATATTTTTCCTTTCTATATTTCTTGTCTATATTGCGTTTGATCATTTTGGCAATATTTTCATAATATTGTACCTACCAATATTATCCCACTATAAGTGTGCTAACTGGATTCATATTCGAAAAGTGCATGTGGATTGTATTTGTGTGAAGAAGAGCCCCAGCCACACGTTTCTTTCTGCATGAAATTGCGGTTTGATATTCGCTCAGCTTGAAACTTTGGAACACTATGTCTGAAACAAGGGCAAATGACTTTCAGATTAGTTTATAGAATATCAGGTCACATAGGGTTCATTTTGGTCTCAAATGTGAAGCAATCTCATGTCGTCCGATAAATTATAGTAAAGATGGTGATTGGAAGAGTACCGCCGACAGTTTGCTAATTTTACTATAAATTTTGCTAAAAAAACGGGATTAAACGATTCAATTAAAATTTCATATCATTTGTTGTACGATTCGGAGTGTAAGATGCGTCCATATTGGTTTTTTATGTATTTCTAAAATAGCTTTGTTGATATAAATATCGTTGGAATGAGCATTACTTTATTTTCCATAATTAGTGGCTACCAAAGACCCTTATTTGATTATTAATTTCCTGTGTTGATTTTATTTCGAAATAACTTTTCAGATTATTACCAGCAAGCAACAAAATTGAGGAAAGCGATTCTGCATATCGATAATCCTAGCAGGTGTTTGATGAGTTCCAACAGTAACTCAGAAATATGTTGTAGCTCGAGCATATCTGAAGGAAAAGCATGTAAAGTGAGTAAACAATGTGCTGATATCAATGTTTATGTGATTGAAGGCGTAATCCTAGGTAATCTTGGCTAATCGCCTGTTAGCTAGTAATCAACGTCTACAAACTCTGCTATACCGATTGATTTGGTTATGTTTAGATTTTAAAGATAAAATACATGTATTGGCGGTATGCTTTTGGAATGGGTTTCAGTCGGCTTCCTCAAAGAATTTTAGTTCTGATAGTGAATTTTCATAAACCTGAATTCCAAGTCTCATAATATAATAATAATTCACAATACAATGGATGCACATTTTCTTATAATCTACCAAATCATATTCATTTATTGAGGAATACCTGCTATTTTGAGATAGCAGTAAGAGATTTTCTCAATGGAATTAGTATTTATACACTGTGAACTTCAATTCTTATGCATATACATTTTAATTGTATAGGGCTATGCACGATGTCTTGCAAAATATATTTTTTTTCTAATACTCTCTCAGTAAGATTAGTCTTGGGACAATACTTGGGAATATCCATTCGGTCCTTGCCCCCGGAGCCCCGATACATCCGATAAAAACTCCTTACGTCCTTGAGATGGGCGATTACTAGGTCCTGAGTAGACGGAGTGATCCAAGAATTGAGGCCTTCTGCATTCGTCCGTCTAAGATTTCTGCCGCATCACGGTAAGACGGTATGATTTTCAGATTTGGGGAGCAGCGTGCCCATCATTCCTCCTAGTACCCCTAATGATCAGAACCACCATTTCAACAGAAAAAGCCCGTGGAGGATATTCAATCCTCATTTTTTCGGACGATGTTAGTTTTGCCAGGAACTCAAAACTCTGTGGCTAAAATCATTCTACTCTGATGATCAAGAAAGGACTACATCAGACTTATTGGCTTACTTTCGCCTGAGGTTTTGGAATGAGTAGTTCTAATATATTCGGCACTTCTCATTCTACTCAACGAGTTCAATATTTTCCAGAGTTTAAGGCCACACTGGTGCCTCATCTATATCATACTGGTGTTGTAGAGAGATAGAATAATATTCGTAGCGCCGCGTTATGCTTGTTGATGTATGCTGAGACAAGCTGACAGCAAATGCATTATGGTTTCAGGTGCCCTTCAACACGCTCTGCATAAATAAATACATAAGTTGTAGGTTTTTTTTTTTGATCTCTTCAATGGTTAAAGTTTCATCCATACAGAAAGTCTCAAAAAAGCGCAGCAACTTAGAATTTTATTTTTTAAATGGGACACCCTGTATTTTATTACATTATTATCCATGACAACGAAAAAAACTCTTATCTGTTTTTGCCAAATGTCCTTGATATTTTGTAGGTTTTTAAATTTTTTTTTCAATTTCTCTTGTTGATAAATATGGCTCGTTCAGTAGAAGACAAAGTTGAAGTCGTTATCATATTTGATAAGGCTAACCGAAATTACCACGCTGTTATTCGCATTTTCAATGAACGGTTTCCGGAACGTCCGATGTGTCGAAAATATTCGCAGATATTGGTGGCAAAATTTAACCAAACTGGCACCGTGAAAGATGCTCTGAGATCTGGGAGGCCGAAAATAATTACGGAAGATGTTGAAATTCAAGTACTAGCCGAAATGGTAAATAACCCGCAACATTCAACTAAGCAAGTAGCTGAGAAATGTGATGTTTCTAAAACATCAGTAAAGAGGGTTTTAAAAAGAAATAAATTCCATCCTCACAAAAAAAAAACTTTGCACCAATTTGTTGAAAATGATCGGGACCGGCGACTTAAATTTTGCGAGACCATGATAAAGAAATGTTGCAAATCAACTGCAAGACACAATAAGTCCCAGTATCGATGAGATCGTTGCGACAAAACTCACATAAATTCTACTTGGATGTAACATTTCAGCAAGATGGAGCTCCACCACACTATTTTTGAGAGGTGAGAAATTACTTAGATGAACGGTATACAGGTATAATTGAACGTCGAAGTACAACAGAGTGGCCAGCTCGCTCAACGGACCTCACACCGCATGATTTCTTTCTCTGGGGCTATGTGAAATCCGTAGTTTTTGAGACAGTTTGTGTTCAGAAATAACACGTCAAACCTTGTTTAATATTAGGGAAGAGTTTACAACCCGACTATTTATGTATCAAGAAATGCACGGTGGACATGTCGGACATCTTTTGGAATAGATAAAAACTCACACTTAAAATATCTCTTCAGTTTTTAATGATTCTTGATCTGTATTTATGGACTACCTTATTTGTTAATAAAATGTTTCAACTTCATTTGTACTAGTTTTCCGTGAGATTCAACAACTCTTACAATTGTAAAATGGTAAGACGAGGTAAGTAACAGATGGTGCCCATCAGCAGTTTGCAACATTGGATAGCTTTCATAAAGTTAGGATAGGAAAGTGGAATACATTGTGATCCATTTGTTACGATTTTCTCACTGAAATGGCGCAAAAGTATTCGAAATAATAATTTACAAGTCTTCACAATTCCTAAGTTATCAACTTTTTTTGAAAAAATTTAACGTAGAATCTAATAATGCAATGAAGTACAGGATGATTTCCCCGCCTCCTGCGAAGCTTATGCAAGGTTTATGTGATAGGCTATGAATTTTCTTACTCTCCTGAGACTATTGGTTGTTAATCATCTAGGCAAAATATTACCAAAAAAAAAACATAGTCGCCCGAAGCGTCACGATTGCTCAATTATCGCCTGTATGGCCTTCATGGAAAATATTTAGCATCCTAGTTGAAGGGCTTTTGGCAATGAATACTTATAGAATCTATACGAGAGTGTACTGATATAGTCCCGTATATATTTCACTTTGGCAACATCCCTCAATACAGCTCAAACCCCACACATCTATCAACGAATACTCTCCATCATTTACGTAATGAAGATGATGTTATTTTATCATAAATCAATAACTGTTCATTCAAATTGGCTACACAAATTTCATTGAATGTTATTAATTGTACGTTACTGAATCTAGTCACTCTAAAATTGATTTGTATCAACTTTTTATGTATATGTAAATGAATGATGATTTTTTTACAATAACATATGTATACCATCAAGTCTTCATTCCCAGAAGTAAGTGAAGACATATGTTTTTCAACTCATAACCACCCGGGACTTTCATGACAGCCCTATATTAATAACTCATTAAAATTTCAGGGTGACAGTGGTGGACCGCTTACAATAATCAGCAATGGAAAATACGTTCAAGTGGGAATCACAAGTCATTTGGCAATTCTTCCATTTTGCAAGATTTCGTTCAACAATTCAGTTTATACAAAAGTTTCAGCATATATCGCTTGGATATCCAAAGCTACTGGTATCGATTTTTTGAAATATAATCCTAACTGAAAGCTTTGTTTTCATTTCAAACCAAAATATACCAATGAGGGTCTTATTGCACCCCACTGACATTGCGTTTAATTATGCATGTGGCCATATGAATTTTTTCTTCATATTGCACTCTCTTTCACGAGTATTTATCGATAAAATTCTAACATAGCCTCAAAAAGGCATTCAATTCAGTTTCAAGACAATGGAAAAGTGTATGATATTACACATCAGGCATCGATTTTGTGATGATTCTTGATAAACAAACTGACTGTTCAGTATTCATGTACCTACGTTTTACGTTTATATTAATAATAATAATGTAATTATTCATGCTGCATTATTTTAAAATTAAGATGAATCAAAAAATATTAATCGACAGTATGACAAGGCGGAATTCAGACGCCAGTATACGGGAATATCGGAAAATGCTCTTCCTTTCAACCCCATGCACAAACAATAATTAAAAACGAGATGTATGTTGATAATCGATTCGAGAAGAATAGTGAAGATGTGACAATAGAAAATAATAAGCAAAGGAAAACCAGTAGCCTAGTAAATTAATTAAAGTAAAGTTGCAGTTCAAGGTGTGGCAATAATTTAATGAAAAAATTGAAACAACTCAAAATTCATTAGTTTTGTTCTCATTCATAATATTTTGTTAAGATTTTTGATAAACAAACTGACTGTTTAGCATTAATTTACGTTAAAAATAAATCAGTATATAATAATTGACATCATGACAGGACGGAATTCAGTCGCCAATATCCGGGGACATCAGGAAATGCTCTTCCATTCAACCTTGAAGGCAAAAAAATAGCAAAGGAATATGTATGTTTATGATCAATTCGACAAACTATATACTCAATCAGAAAAGTAGTGACATTAGGAAACAATAAAACAAAATGAAATAACTAATCTAGTATATCAATGAAAGTGAAGGTGAAGATCAGGGTGTGGCAATAACTCAATGAGGAAATTGGTACAACTCAATATTCATTAGTTTTGTTCTTATTCACCCACCTAGAGCAAATACATATGTTGAATCTCAAATCTACCTTCATATATAGATTGTCGCAGCAATTTTTTTAATTGCTGTTTATTATTGAGTTTTTTTCCCAAATGCATTTCGAACATATTGAATATGACTCTGTTCATAATCTGTTAAACAAGGGTAGAATACAATTTTAGCAAAGTTAAAGTGAATTAGAACCAGAGACTCATAATAATTTTGGAAAAGGTTTGAATTAACTTGAGATGACAATGAGCTCTTTTAATATTTTTTGTCAAATGCTCAACCAACTTCCTATAATCAGTCCCATGTTTTTCGCAGATCCATCAATTTCTAGGAATTCAATCAATCAATTGTAATAGCTGTTGATATTTTTGTTCATTTCTACATTCTTCATATTGAAATATAATCAATTTTGGATTTTGTTTCATTTGTACTCTCAAGCCATGATCCTTTGATGCTCTAGTAGAACCTTGAAATCTTTACTTATGGCTGAGCACCCATCAATAATTTTTTCGTGGCTAAATGGTAAATTTGTGTGTTGTCCGCATAGTAATGTGATTGACAATGTGACATGAATGATGATAAAGTTGATGTATATATAGTAAAGGTCTCAAAATTGACCCCTGAGGCACACCCGCAGTAGTAGTCAATGATTTGGAGTAATCTTTTCCAATTTTCAACAGCTGTATGGGGTTTTTCAAGTAATTTTTGATCCTGAAGGATGCACTTTTAGTGAAATCATCATAGTGTTTTATCGCTAACATATCGCTATCAAACTCCTTCAAATAATTCAACAAATCGAAAGTAGATATATTTTCAGTCTCGTTGAATGAATCGTCAGTACCTTAGTAAGAGCTGTGGTGCACTATTATTATTATTATTATTATGCGGCGGGACTGGCCATCGGTCGAAATGCAGGCAGTTCTGCGTAGAACCTTTCTACTTCCCGCTGTCCAACCGGGATGGTGCTGTAGGTTTTCCGGGTTTTCCTACAGCTGAAAAGTGAATACACCACCGACAATATCAGTAAGTCGCCCGGAGCACCACTGCAAATAATAATAATAGCCGTCCTCTACCCGCAAAGACTATGCCTTTGGGTACACTCTACGAGTGTCTATGAGAGAGTATTATTATTATTATCCCCAATATGTGCAAGTGTCAGGTAGCAGTGTCCTATTATCAGGGCTAGTTCATGTAAACGTATGTTAAGGTAACGGAGGAAAGTTAAACTATTGGAATTGTATAGACACGTTATGATAAAACGTAAGGGTAATATTTTTGAAAAATTGGATAAACAACTGTCAGTCGTGCCAATTATACCTTTCTCTTTTGTGAACCGTACATTTCCATTAACTTACCTTACGTTCTTGGGTTACCTTACCTTACGTTTACATGAACTAGCCCTAAGTCCTACCACCTTCCTGACGGAGTTCCAGCTCAGTTTAAGAAGATGCCTTGATAGCCGGTCAGTTCACCCCATCACCATCATATGGCTTGTGGCGTCTTCCATGGAAGATTGATGATGATTCTTGACCTATTCTTCGTGTCCTTCTCAATGTCTCCAAACGGGATTCGATAGGCTGGTTCTGGTCCAATGAGAGTGTTGCTTCCCCCGCTCTTGCTAGGGCATGTGCATTCCCAGTCCACTGGATACCCTTGTTACCCACATAAGTTTTACGCTGTTTCGTAATCCTATATCATTGAGGATTATGTGAGTCTCCCAAACTAATTTGAAAGTAAATCTGCATGATCGCAGAGCCTTTAATGCCGCCTGGCTGTCTGAGAGAATGACTATGATTTGGTTTCTAGGACCCTTCCTGAGTCTCTTTTGTGCAGACAAAAAAAGATGTTACCTTGGCTTGTAATACGGAGGCTTGAGTACCGAAGCTTAGACTGATGTCATGCCTGCTCTCTACCCGTATTTGCCAGCCCCTACCCCATTGCTTGTCTAGGACCATCTGTGTACCAGATTTGCACCCTTGACAAATAAATACGGTAGGGAACCACTAGTTCAATTTGCTTTGCTAGTTACTGAACTTTCTCGAATTGGGATGGGGGTAATTTTTTTAGTGACGATGTCAAACAATACTTGATGTTCCTGTTGTTCCTTAAGTATCATCAGAGGCAAATTAAATTTCATCTCGTACGAAAATAGATGGTCATGTTTCAGGAAATTATCTGAATGTCTAACCAGCTTTGATACATACTGTTTGCGGAATCAGATGGCCAGATTATCTGTGCATTGGTTCGATATCGGCAGGTGGTCATCAACTAGCAAGCGAATGGGTGGATTTTTTCGCCATGGGTCTACAGTCAAAACTGCCCTGTCTATTTATTGTTTCTACATCTTCTCACTTTCTCCTGTATCTCATACTGGTCAGTAGAGTTCAATAGTTGTTTCAATTTGTTATGTATTCTGCGATCCAGAGCATCGCCTTCTTCCATATATGGTTCTCTATTTCTTGCAACTTATTTTGTTCGTATATTGTTAACCAGAAAGGAACCTGCACGGTTCTTATGGAAAAGGAGTCTCTTCAAATTGGCTGAAAATTTGATATGATGTAGTTTATGATGTATTGATGAAATGGCTCCATGGGGTGGATTGGATAGTTTTCGAAGTACTGGGTGTTAATAAAATCAATAAAATCAATTTCTTGCAAAAAGTTAAGGATAGCGATCACAATGTTAATATTCTCAAGACGAGTGACAATGGAGAATCCGTATACAGGGTGATTCTTGTTATACTAGTCATTATGAAGATTTTTTGTGATTCTTTGAAGTTAAGTAAATATCATTTGATTTTGTTATTGGGTGATCTGAAGTTACTACATACAGGAACACTCAAGATTGTCTTTTTCAGTACTTTTTTAAGACATGAATAAATTAAAGTACTAAATATAATATTATCAATATTTCGTTGCTATCGTTTATTTGTTATATCTATCTATTGATTTATCGAAGGCTTTCGACTGTTAACCACTCAATTCTTCTGAAAAAATATTGGAATTAGAGAAAAGTCATTTGAATTATTTGAATCGTACCTAGAAAATCGGCAATAAATAGTAAGAATCGATAAGACACCGAGTAGTAGAAAAATTATAAAATGTGGGGTACTACAAGGAACCGTTCTGGGGCCAATACTCTTTTGTATTTATATCAACGAATTGTTTTTGATAGGAGCCGCAGGCAAAATCATCAGCTTTGCAGATGACACCGCTGTGTTTTATTCTGGAGAAACATGGATCGAAGTTAAAGAACATGCTGAAAAGGATATGGAATTTATTATTAAAGACTGGTTCGATCATAAACAACTCTCGCTGAACTGTAGCAAAATCTACTTCGTCCCATTCTGCAACTACAAATCTTCTTTGCCACATTTTCAATTTATTTCAATAGGGAGCACACTCAGAATATCGTCAATAACACACATCAAATATATAGGAGTCATAATAGACTCCCATCTAAGATGGGACTGTCATATACTTTACTTAGTAGAGAAACTGAGATCTGTTCTTTATAAGTTTCGTCAGCTGAAAGATAGGCTAGACCTGAAACAAATGAAAATTATTTATTATAGCCTTGTACAAAGTCACCTATTATATTGCATAATAGGATGGGGTGGTGTATCAAAAACGTACCTGCGTTCATTAGAAAGGATCCAGAGGAAATTTCTGAAACTTATGATGAATAAAGCTTTCCGCTAAAGTACTAACAAGTTATAAGAAGAATCTGGTATATTTGATTTGAGACAATTATTCTATAAAATACTCGTCTTGAAACAATATAGAGAAAAAATGAACTCAATATGCCGAGCCATGACTACATTACATGAAACCGACCTAGATATACAGTTCCACTCACAATCAAAGCAGTAGGGCAGAGATCTTATCGATTTTTGGGCCCCACAGCATTTAATTTCCTACCAGAAGACATACAGAATTCTGAATCATTCCCACGATTGAAAAAGGACATAAATACATTCATTTCAAGTACTCCCCGTGAACAAATTCGTGAAATTTTTGACTGGAGAAACTAGATTGCCACAACATATCTGCCACTAACTTGTTGCTACAAGTTGTGCAAACACTGACAATTGACAAAAAACGCATGTTAATGGTTTCAGTATTACATTTCATTATTCTATATTCTGGTAATCTCATTTTATGCCTATGCAAAAACTGTCACTTTTTTATTTCGATTAAAATTTTTATTGATTTATTTTGAACATTTTCATTTCTCTGATTATGTATTAATTAATATTCCTTCTTCTTCTTAATTTTATGGCCCTTGATCCCTCTTGGCGCATTCAGCCAGGTCACTTCAAGGGGCTACTACTTTGTCTAATTTTCATTATTGTGTATTAATATTCCTGATATGTCTTTTAAAATTTCTAACTTAGTGTATGAATTTTAAGTCATACTAGCAATGTGTTCAAATAGCTATAGATTAAGTGATTTTAATTATTTATTATCCCTGTGAAGCTATGTTTATATTTATTAGCTTTTCATTTTATATTTCAAACTGATAGTAGCAATGCATTTAAATTGTTATATATTAGGTGGATATTTGTATACGTGATACTAGATTTATATTTCTGTGTATTCAATTTTATATTTTCACTTGTGTGATATTTTGTTTGTTATTTGTTTTACACCTTATAAGCCACATGCATCAGATGCTTGTGTGGTCTTTACCAGACAAACATGCATTTTTTCCTTCCGTGATATTTCGTTTATTTGCTTTATTTATTTCTATGCTTCAACGTAATTTTTTTTAATCCGTTAGGAATTACCCAGACAGGCCCTGTCTCCAGAGCCCCGACACTTCCAGAGGGCGCGCTGGTGTATCATTAACCCCAGTGAACACTTCCCACGTCCGTGGGGTGAGTGATTACTGGGTCCGAGAGTCATGTGCCCTGAGAAGACGGAGTGAACCAAGAATTACGGCCTTCTGTATTCTTCTGGCCAAGTTTTCTGCTGTATCATGGCAAGCCGGTATGATTTTCAAATTTGAGAGCAGTATGTCCATCATTCTACCAAGGACCCCTATTATCAGAACCACCATCTTGACAGAATGGTTTGGATAAAGCCTGCGGAGTTCAAAGAGAAGATCTCGATATTTAGTCCGTTTTTCCTTCCATTTTCGGACGATGTTCGTTTCGCCAGGACCGGAAAACTCAATGACGAAAATCGTCCTACTTTGATGGTCGAGGAGGACTACATCAGGCTTATTGGCTAGTATTTGCCTGAGGGTGGGGAATGAGTAGTTCCAATATATTCGGCACTTCTCATTCTCCACAATGGACTCAATATCCCCCAGAGCATAAGGCAACACCGGTGTCTCGTCTACACCGTACGAGTTTCGTAGATGGTAGTACAACACTCGTAGGACCGCGTTATGCCTGTGGATATAGGCTGAGACCGCATAAGCTGGACAAGCTGACAGCAAATGCATTATGGTCTCAGCTGCCCCACGACACGCTCTGCATCTAGTATCAGGGACCTCTATACCCATCACGCGACTACGGTAGACGAGGGTGTTGAAGACACCATCCTGGCAGGCCATTATGAATCCCTCGGTTTCCGACTTCAGCCCACTTGACCTGAGAAAAGTGAAGGTCAGGTTTCTGGATAAGCCAAGTTCTTCAATGTTCTTGAAGAAGACCCCATGAATTGTCTTATCCCTATGTAGCTGTAGGAGCCTGTCACACTCCGCATCTTTCACGTGGGCTCTTTGCTCAACGGGTTCCAACTCGGTGACAGAGTTTGGGTTCGTCCGTTCATTGTCGAATACGAGACCAAGTTCATCGGCTGCACGGGTTGCTGCCTTGAAAATTATTATTATTATTATATCTTGTACGGAATCTGTAGTTTGTAATTGTGATGAAAAGTTCTTAACTGTCAAAAATATTATTTTCAACGGTATCTTTTATTCATTCGTATGTAGTAACATATTTTCAATTGTTGTGTAATGCATTGGACTAAGCTGGTAAATGATTTCGTTATGATATACAGGGTGATTCACTGAAAGTGAAGACCGGCTGTATTATCAGCTAGAATGAAAGTTATCAACAAATAGTTATAAAATAATTGAAACCCTTTAAACTCAATGAATTAAAATTAAATAATTATACAGATTACGCAGACAGTGTGGTTCACAATTACAAGACAAATATAATTTTATTCATTCTCCTACACACGTAGGCTGATTTGGAAATTATCTGAATGACCTCAGATCACCTATTATCAAAATCAAATGATATTTACTCAATTTCCAAGTCTACGATAGCTTTTGACTCAATATGTTCAAAAAAACTACATAAAAATCTTAACATTAGCTAGTAGAACAAAAATCATACTGGATGCAGAGTCTAGAACTCTTCATTGCAACTCGTGTCCAATATATTAAGATTGTTATTGCTATACTTAACTTTTTGTTGCAAAAAAATTGCCACATCATTGATTTTATAGGTAAGTCACAACTCTGCCTCCACATATTTATCACTCTGTTTCTCAAAAACTGTCCATCACATCTTGTTGTGCCCATGGAGACATTCTATCAGGACATCATAAACAACATTATACCAAATTTTAAAACCAATTCGACTGGGACTCTTTTTCCATAACCATGCAGGTTCCTTTTTCCTCATAATTTTCAATATTTACTCTGACACAACTACAATTCAAATGAATAAAAATGTATTTAAAAGATATGTTCTTATTTTATCACTAATTACGTATACTATACTAGTGAGTTATAACGAAGTGTTGAAATGGTCACTACTCAGATGTGGACAAACTTCTGGACGTTGATGAGAGAAAATTTGTATGGAACAATTCAGAGCTTGAATTATTGTACCCAGTAAAAACATATAAAATGCATTACAGGTTCGAATAGCTTTGGATCGCATGAAAAGACTGTCGAAAAGAATTTTTTATAGAAAACCTTTGTTTTCATTCCCAATAGACAACCGGTTCTCTTTGCAATTCCTCTCTGACTGGAACGCCGCTTCTCTGCATTTGCGTTCCATGCATAAACACTTTGGTTATTTCAACTGACGAAAACATTAATTTGGCTTTGAGTTGGTATGCCCTTTGTAGAGAAGTGTTAATCAATTATTTTAAGCGTATTCAGCCTTTATTCAATTTTGCTTCAACGAATTGTAGAATAATATGATTTTGGTTCAAGGTATGACAAAATAATTATTAGGTATTTTGGTATTAGTAGTATCAGTTTTCATGGCTTCTCAGTTTTCAAGGCAAACATTTTTTTCGATGGGTAAAATATTCCATGTAACCCACATCATAGGTCACATGACACTTGAGGTAATTCATATTTAATTTCTGGTCCAGGAATTGTATCATGCTCCTGAATTGCTATAGGTGCCATTTACTAAATTTGGGGACTCCGACAAAGTTTGGGGCATATAACAAACTCGAATCACTCTAAGACCCCTTCAATTATCTGTCATTGGGTAGGTAAAACTGCTTCTTCTTCGGGAACCAATTTCGCAAGTTCATCAAGCAACTAAACCCGCACCAAACTCTTATTACCAAGGGATAATGAGGTGGATTCAAATCTACTGTTGGTACGAATGAAGCATCTTCGTAGGACACCAGAGGTCTTCATGCATGAGATGAATTATCATTCTGAATTTTCGAATACTATAATGCTCATGGTGTAGCTGTCTGCTGGATCAAACCTTGTCGATATCTTCAAAAAGATTAATTAGTCCCAGTCGAATTGGCTGAAAATTTGTTATAATATTGTTTATGATGTTCTGAATTGAATTCTCAACGTCCTCTCCTGGTAAAAATTCTCGTACAATCGCATGAGTTCAATCAGTCCATTAGGTATTTTCATTTCCAAATCAAAATAACGTCAATTTTCATTCATTTAGTGCCATTGGTCATAATGGAATAAAAAGTCAGGGCTTGTACAACTCACCTTCAAGCATTTTGTCATTATTTCACACGTTTGATGAGCTCAAACAATTCAATAGTATTTACACGTGATATCTCACTAGTTACTAAAATATTTGGAAGTGGTCAATGTAAAGAAAAAAACTGCCTTCATCGTTTTTTTGTGCATAGGAAATTAATTCAGTTCCATTAGCAACAAGTTTTATTTATTTTTCCAAGTGCTACATGCTGAATGGAGATCGTTTATGATGAATTCAATAAATGGAATGGATTACTTGAAGTACATGTTCCAAAAAGGCTGTAGTAAATTCCCACCGTGGTTTGCCTAATAAATAAAAGATATTTTGAAAGGAAAGAGAAAGTACCAGAAAGTTTAAAAGAAACATCTTGAGAAGCTGATGAAGAAAAAAGAGAGTTGGTGCACTAAGAAAATGGTTTCAGTGAGAATATTGTCCAATTCTGGAACTATGTACTTGAGAAAATCAATGAAAATAGTTGTAGTATGTTTCCTTTCGATAGCAAACCAATGACAGAACAGCATACTTCAGACGCATTTGCAATTTTTTCTTCTATGTTCACTAAAGTTAGAGCTACATTCAATTTGAATTTTAATTCCAACACTAAAACATGTAACGATAATTTCTCACTGGATATTATGGTAAGTGATCTTGATTATGATAACGAAATGAAAGTGATAAAACCAAAAAATTTAACTGGGGTGGATGTTTTGCCTCCATATGTGCTTAAAGCTTGTAGTCTTCTGACTCATATCTTTGAAGCGGATGAATGTAGAAAACTATAGACCAATCTCAAAAACTTTTTAAACAGATTATCTACTCACCATTATATTACTTTATAGAGAAATATATTACTCCACAACAGCACGGTATCATTTTCAAAAGGTTTGTTAACAGAAATATTTCTACTTTTACTAATTATGCATATGAAAATTTGGAATTGAAAAGCGTTCGATCAACTTGATCATGATGTTATACTGCAGAAGCTGAGTAAGTTTGGATAATATAATAGTATGTTGAGCTTAATCAAAAGCTATTTACATAGCGGACACCTCATTGTTTGTACTCAAATATTATTGAGGCAGTATCTGGAGTTCCTCAGGGATCCAAATTTGGGCCACTCTACTTTATTGTACTTATCAATTATTCACCTGATGTTTCCGAATATTCAGAGTGCTGCATGTTTGCATGTTTCAACAATTTTCTGTAAAAAACAAACAGTACTATTCAATTTCAGATTGAGGGGAGAATCCGTAAAAAGGCCCACTGTGGTTAAAGATTGTGGTGTCATTTATGACCACTTATTCTCATAAGGCAAGATTACTAGATATGTAAGTAAATCGGCTAGTCGTCTATTAGTATTTATAATAACGCAACCAAATATCTTTGAAATGATATGTACGCTCAAACTTTTATATTACAGCCTACTTGGAAGTAAAGTGAAATTTGGATCACTGGCTTGGTTTGGAGAGAGTCAAACAACGATCGGTCAACTAGAAAAGATAGAAAATAAATTTTTAACCATTTCTTTTTTTTTTTTTCTCTATTTTTAGAATCATCACACATATCCTGACTATCGAATAGTTTTCAAAATCGCCAAAGGATTGCCGCAATATGTTCTTTTTAGTGTTTATTTATAAAATTATAAATAACAAAGTGAACTCGTTGGAACTGTATCGATTCAATGTATCTCCTAGAAAAACCCGCTTATCTGTTGCATTTCAAGTTGGGGAAGGATTTTTCGAGTTCGTTTATTAAGAGAACAAATTTCGACGCAAAAGGCACAGCCAAATCTTCAACCCCCTAAGTGGGAGTGACATCCCCCAACTTTTTTCAAATTGAAATGGGGATCAAATATTTTCAAAAAAAATTCAATTTATTTTACTCAAAAATTTACCATATCAGTAAAGTAAATGCCCATACTATCCGCCAACGTGCATACAGTGATACAGGTTATCTTCAGACCATTACCGTACATTCTGGAACACTTGCGGTGTCACTTAACTTAAGTCAATGATTCGCCCTCACAGATCTTTCAGTGTATCAGGTGGAGGGCTGTAAACTTTGATTTTTATGTACCCTCACGAAAAAACTCTAAAGGACTCAAGTCGGGTGACCAGGAGGGCCACTTAATTGCACCCCTTCGTCTTTTGCAGCGTCCTGGAAATGTTTTATTTAAGTAATTGCGCACATTCAGAAAGTAATGCGGAGGAGCTCTGTATTGTTGAATAATCAGTTTCTGTGTATTGTATGCAGAGTCATTCTTTATAATATTTGTTAGAGCTGGATCAATGGCATTTTGTAGTAAATCCAGGTCATATATCGTTTTGAATCAACATGGAAGAAAAAAGGGTCTACAATGAAATTTTAAAAAATACCGTTCCATACATTCAACTTCTGTGGATGTTGTGTGTGACCGTGGAAAATCCTTAGATTGGTATTAGCCCAGTAACGATAATTGTGGCGACAGGTTTGTGCAGGGACAATTGAAAAAACATGTCTTATCATTTATCCCAAGGCCTGTTAATTTTGTGAATTGTTGGAATTTCAACGCTACATAGTTTTGATTCGATTTTGAAAACCAAACATCAATAGATTCATTCCCATTTGAAAAAAGTTTTGAGATGACACCCCCACTTAGATGGTTGAAGGTTTTGCTATGGTTTTTGCGTCAAAAATTGTCCCATTGACAAACGAACGTGATGTGTTTTTGGATTTTGTCGAAAAGTTATTTCCCAGTCTGCAATGCCTTGTGGTACGTTTTCAACGGGCCACCCTATATATGGAACAAGCTCATTGAAAATATTCAGAAATAATGCAATATTAGAATCTTGCTCTACCAACATGAATCAGTGGTTTAGCACTTGAAAATCATTCAAGGGTAAACTATTTAAGGGTGCATTATTATTAACTTTTCAATAATGTATCATATTTGAAGCTTTATTTGTATGTGTATGAGTTTATGATTGATTAAGTTGATTATTCATATAATTAGATTGCTAAATCTGTATGGATGATTCTCAAATATATAATGAAGAAAAAATAAATGGTGTCAGAAGTAGGGTCAGATCAAGCCTTCTGAAGAGTGGAAACGTGAATCATAGAGGTTGTTCCGTTCAAAAAGTAACACCCCGATTATATTTAGGAATACAATAAAAAATGTCATTAGTTTTTTCTTTGATCGTGCATATTCAATCATTACTGTGATAGGAAACATATCTCTAGTAATGTTTCGTTTTTTCCTTGTGGAACGATTTTCCAACTTGTGATAAGGAATATGGTTCTAGTGAAAAACTACTTACCTATCAATTACTTCAACAGTCATCATTATTGACATATTTGAAGGTAGACTAATTGAATTCAGAAACTTATCCTCATGGAGAATTTTCAGCTGGCCATCGAGAACTCAAGAAGTGAAAAAAATAATCCTCTGTTCGATTTCAGTTCTTTGTCAATTATCTCAATGATATTGTCATAAGATCAGTCACAGAATGAAAGAAAAGCGTAAAAACTATGCTTTACAAACAAAAAACTCTCCTTGAAGCCCCCATAATTGAAACAGGGATGTTCAGTTTTCAGTAAAGTCCACACTTTCCCCAATAATCTACGTGATATCTTCTCCCCAAGTTCTTCTGTTTGTGAGGGCTGAATTCGGCGAATCTCGTTAAAGGAATTATACACGAAATCATAATTCCTCTTGATGAACCGCCATGACATTTAGAAAGCTCAGGAATATGAAACCGTTTCTAAAACATATTAGTGTAATCAATGAGAGGATATAATTTCCACCGCAATTCTATGAAAAAGAAATTTCAGCCACAGCTTTTTTGATGTCCGTTTCTGACGGTTTATGATTTTATAGACTTGACTGTAATTGGTATGAATGGGTGAAGTGGTTTTGTACAGAATAATTTATGTTAACGATATCGTAGGTTGATTTCGAACGTAGACTGAATGGTTTCAATATTCTTTTCTGACTCTTTGAATGAATGAAATAGTTATTTACCCTAACGAGTGCGGAAAGTAGTACTTTTCAAGGGTTAGTTACAATGTTTTTCCTACGAGTATTTTTGTCCATCTTATTTATGAAAATTGTTATTTGTTTTACTAGGCATAAAAGCACAAGATTTAATGCCCGCTGCTGGTGTTTCATATGAAATCAGCCAAGGCATTAAATCTGCTTTTCTGCCGTGTGAAACATATAATATTTTCTTCAAATTTGTTCCAATTCCACGCAACATCGACTTTTTCATATTTAAATTGCGATTTCTTATCAATATCCAAATAACTAAATTATTTCACCAATGGTAACTGGGCCCTGCATTACTATGTTTACCGCTGATGACGTTTGTTGAATTTGTTTGTTTACTGTTTACTTTGTCAATTTTAATAACCAGTTTGATTTAAATTATTACTTGGAAGGTTGCCTAGCAAAGATCTTTTTCTGCCTAGGCAGTAAAAGTGGACTTTTTCTGCCTAGGCATTAAAAGTACAACTTCTAAGCCTGCCAAGTGTCATTAAAAGGCCGCTTTTAATGTCATTTGGAGAAAAAAAAAGTTTTTATTAAACAAGATTTTATAATAATGCTACAAAATAAGACAGAATGGTTATATAGATCATTTAGTTAGTCCTAAATATACTTATTGTCAACAATACAAAAATCGCACGGAAAAGTAACTTGGCAGCAGCATTGCAGCAGTGCGGAAATAGATTACATTACTAGTGCGAAAAGTGAAATATTTCACACGAGTGGGAAATATTGTGGCACGAGGCGTAAGCCGAGTGCGGCAATCACACGAGTGTGAAAAATCACTTTCGCACGAGTATTGTACACTATTTTTCCTACGACCACATAATAATTTTACCAAATAATGTATAAAAATATTTTGATGCTTCACACAAATTTTTCAAAGCCTGCTTCATATATACAATAAATAACTAACAATACGATTACAAGATTGCCTGACCACAGTAGATATTTGGATGTATGAAACTATTCTACGAAAATAAACATGAATTTTGAAAATTCCTTGCTTTATTTAGATAATTCAGAATGCTATTAAATGGATATTTTTTAAATCAAACTCCAAGAACTATAGATAATATTGACATGTGTCCAAGAAAATCGAATGAATAGTCCGACTGAGAACCATTCTGACTTAATTTATTTTTAATAATAATTACTTTACTTAAATACAAACTATTTTCTTTATGATAATTACTATTCCAAAGAAAACTGAATATTGTCATCGATTTTCCTTTAGAGGGATTGGACATGGGTAATTATGCAGCAGACAACGTAACCCCTTGTCGCTATAATATGTATGCACTCTTTAATAACAGTGGAACTACCTACAGCGGACACTATATGGCATACTGTAGACATCCATATACGAGCACGTGGCATGAATATAATGATTCACGTGTAACCCCAATTTCATCTAAATCACTCAATAGCGGAAATGCCTATGTTCTCTTTTATGAGCAGGAAGACCTTTTAGATTATACTTAGTTTGATTTCATATTTTATTTAAATTTTACGTTATGTTCTATTTCTACATTTATTGAAATGTTTTATTACTAATCAAGATACACTCTAATACATTATATTTTCTTGTCATAATATGTGTACAATAGCTCAGTTGGTAGTCAGCGGGACTCGACGTGACTTCTGACGAAGAGTACGCGGGTTCGATCCTCGCCCGCGGAAACTTTTAAGAAGATGAAAAAAATCAGACTTCCCAAATAGATTGCTTCAAGATTTTGTTGGTCGGATTTTTAGGGCGGATATTTTTGCTGCCTCCACGCACAATTAATGCACCTAACATTCACTCATACTCAAAATAACTTTTGACGTTTGAAATAAATTGTTCAAAGTCTGCTTTTTATATATAATAAATACTTAGCAAGATGATTACATGATTGCCTGACTAGGTAGGTACAGGGAATTAATATATGAAACTATTAAACGAAAAGGGAAAAGGAACATACATTTTGAAATTACGAACTGAGCTAACGGAGCGTGCGTAGAGTTCGCACAGGCACAAAAAATATTTCGCACGCTTTTGATATAAGCCTGTTTAAGTGTAACTCGATATACGTTACTTTCCTATGTGGTAGTAGGAAAAGATTTTTCAACCTGATGCTATTTGGATGAAAACTTCAGTAAAAATTTAATTGGAATTGAGTAATTTCCCTAACAATTTGAGCTTACAATGGCAGATATTGTTCGCTTACAATTTCACGGTAATGTGGACCCGATGCAAATTGTATTAGTGAAGGCCATGGATGTCAAAGGACATATCCTAATCATGATAGTGTGAACATTGCGATTGTGAGCTCCTCTAATTGTAGAGTTTTGAATAGAGAATATACAACAAGATACTCAGCTATCCATACTAATGATCATAAACAACTTCACAGTCAACTGTAAATAGTATACAGGGTAGCCCAATGAAAACTTGACACGTGGGTTTTGGGTAACGATGAGTTGTGAAAAAACGTTCGGATAGGTCAAATTCATGAACTTTCGGTGGTTTTGGGTTAGTTGGTCGTGGTCTCGGTGTGATTTTTCCTGCGACAAATATTTTCAAAGGCGGTGCAATAACTGACAAAGCGTTCGTTCAAGCCACAGATTCGGTGTCTATACTCATTTCTTCTTTTATTGTGTTCACCCTAATAGGAGGCGTGACTTCATTAAGCCTTGATTCCGTTAATTCACTGAATCACGATACCTGTTTCTACTTTTGATTATTATTGCTTTTGTATCGGAATACAGTGAATTAACGGAATCAAGGCCTAATGAAGTCACGCCTCCTATTAGGGTGAGAACAATAAAAGAAGAAATCAGCACTGACACCGAATCAGACTCAAACGAACGCTTCGTTCGTTACCGCACCGCCTTTGAAAATCTCTATTGCACATGTACACGAAACTTCAGGAAAAATTAGCTCGAGACCATGCACAACTAACAAACCCAAAAAACACCGATAGTTCAGAGATTACCGGTCGTGAATGTTTAACATTGGAGGGAACATTTTGTTGTCCTGTCTGCAACTCCGTCATGTCAACCTCGAGCAGTGGAACAACCCCTAAAATGTGAATAGGGAATAGGGGTCGAGTAGTACTTTATTTGACAGCCCATTAAATTCTCTATACAACAAATTCCCGATTTTTAAGTTAAGATACAGCGTTCGTAGAGAAAATGTTTTATTCAAAAATATAAAACATTTATGATATTTGAGACACCAAAGATGTGTTTGTATTAAAGTCAACGCAAATAAAAAGCAGATATTTAACTGCAGATTTTTACATTATCAAAGCTATGGCCAATAAAATAAACTCGCGAGACTTATATATAGAAAATAATGAATGAAACATTTGTTATCCGAGGTTTCAAGATACATATTCTGAAAGTACAGGGACAGCAATAATATGACAAGTACGCTTTTTCAGAAATCTCCACTTTGATAGTTTTACGTCGATAAATCTTATGATATCCTCAGTTGTTCGCGCAGAAATCTGAAAATATCAATTATAGCTCATTATCTCTCATGGAAAAATCTTTTTTGTGAAGTTTATTTCTTTCGCATTATACTGAAATTATAACTCCTTCCAAGTTTTTTTTTTCTCAAAATACTCCTCAAAAACTGCTCGTGTGCATCAGGAAATCATTTGTATTGGTTTAAGTGTCAGTTTAAAACTATAATGTGATTAGTCTGAACGTACATTGTAAAATATTCAACGCCCTATAAATAGGAAAATATATTTTGTAATTTATTACAAAATTACATTAATTTATATACCTTGGGCCAATAAGATGGCCTGCAAGGTCATCAGATCTCACTATTTTCAATGGGGGACATTGAAAAATAGGATTTACGATGGCGGAGAGATACAATATGTGGAAGACTTGAGATTGAGGATTTTGAATGCTCTCGCGACAATATAAATAATATAAAATAACGAGTTCAAAAGTGTCTCGAAATGGAAGGACTCCAATTCGAACATTTATTTCGCCATTAATTTTTTTGTGTCTATAAATTACTTCATTTCAGTTTTCAATAGTTGTAGATAATTATGTTTCAGATAATCGTAAAAAGTTTTGCCATTCGAAGTTCATTGTAGAAAACGCTCAAGGAGCATTGAAAATGTGAAGAAATATGAATTGGTACCTAAAAATGAAAAAAATACTTTTGAAAAACACTATGGTACATCGGGATACGTGAAGTTGCTATTATTTAACTCAGTCAACCAATTTCCAGGGCAGTAATTCAAAAGGGAATAATCCACCAAATTATAATAAAATATTACCGAAAAATCCCGATATATGAAATTAAATTAAATTTCTCAGTATGAAGTGAACGTCGACGATCCAAAAAGTACAACAAAAAATACAGGTCCGTATTTAAAAGTTCAAAGATGGGGGTGGCCCAAGTAAGATGACACCCTGTATAAAAGATTCATGGACATATTCTGATAGCCCACATCAAGTGCCAATAGCAATATGTGCATTCCTTAACGGATATCTGTCCGAAGAAATATATATGAATCAACCCGAGGACTTCAGTGAAGGAACCAACTTGTGTTTCAAATTACAGAAGAGTCTTTACGGACTGAAACAGTCACTCCGTTGTTGAAATCAAAAGTTTATTGCTTTTCTCATGGACTATGAATTCAAGCAATTGGAATCTGTCAAATATGTTTTTACTGCCATATTCCAAGGTGAAGAGCTATTGTTAGCCATATACGTAGATGATGGATTACTTTTGGGAAATTCTATCGTTGTTCTGAATACTTTCATCCAGAAACTTTCAGAATGATTTGAAATAACTACATCCGATTCTGAGTGTTATGTTGGCATTGAAATAAAACGAATGCGAAGTCAGAAAACTGTGTTTTTGAGTCAACGAGGATATGTGAAGCGAGTTTTGGAAAAATTCAACATGAATGACTCGAATCCAAATGTTAAACCAGCCGATCCTAATTTGATTGATTTGTATTCCCATGATAATGTATATGATGCAGAAATGTTTAATGTTCCATACCGAGAGGCAGTTGGATGTTTGATGTTTTTGGCTGTATGTATCCCGTCCCGATATTATGTTCGCAGTGAACCAAACTAGCAGATTTTTATGTAACCCTGCTATAGAACACTGGCGAGAAGTCAAACGCATCTTTAGGTACTTGAAAGGGACGATCAATTATGGCATTGAGTGTTCTGGAGGAAAATTTGACTTTATTGCTTATTCTGATGCGGATTTTGCTCGAGATTTAGACACCAGGCGTCAATTACAGGATATGTTACAATGTTGATGGGAGCACCTGTCACTTGGACACCAAAACGTCAGAAATGTGTTTTTTCTGAAATCGTTCAAGAATGCCCACTTTCTCGGAGCAACTTCAGTGCTCAAAATATGCTAATCTAGTATTTTAGTCCGTTGCTAAGCAACGAACTTTCCCGGACCGTTTTCGGCACTAAACTGTACGGGAAAATGCTTTCCCGTATCGTTAACGATCCGGGAAAATTTTTTACGGCTTGTATACATTTTAGACAGTAAATGAATGCACGCAAACAATAAGTATAATTCCTTAATTTATGATAATGCTGATTGCGATTTCAGAAAAAATTGTTTGTGTACCTCGTATTAAAAGCACATTCCCAGACTTCAATGCTTGTTGGTCTCGGCTTATCGCCTCTGCCAACAATTTACTTTGCCGTCCGGGAATGTATTGCTTTTACTATTAGATACACAATATACTATTCCCGATCCACTACCGAGTCAGAATTAATACGTTGCAGCTTTCGATGCAGCTCAAGAAATCTTGTAGTTGCACACATTTCTTAACGAGCTTGGAATTTATTTAAATGAACCTACAAAATTGTTCCTCGATAATGAAAGTGCTATTCGATTGGTTATGCAGAATTCCATAAACGCACGAAACACATCGACATCAAATATCATTTCATTAGAGAACGGATGGAAGATGGTTCTCTGGTAGTTTCTTATGTTCCTTCAAAAGATCAGTATGCAGATATTTTTATGAAACCGCTGCCAAATGAATCATTTTTGAAGAACAGAAAGGCCCTTTGTATTTTTGGAGTTGAGTAAACAAAGAGTGGGACTTTTGAAGTATCTTTGTGTATTCAACTTCCGTTGCTACTTTGATGTATGAGGTTCATTATGTTTCTATATATATGAAAATAAAATGTAGTTGACAATCAGCCCTACGCTATATCACTTCCTTCAAAAATAACGTCACCGTTATTCGCCATTTCCGTTATTTTGCTATTGCTTGGTAGTAGCAGCATAAGGGCTGAATAATAAATAGATGAGTTCAGTTTGAAAGTCTTGATTAAAAGTAATCGTATAATTACCACTGCAAACCATCGATACAATCGGACTCTTTCTTGGTGCGTTGATTTCATAAACACCATTGGACCCATAGATTCCATCATTTCAATCAATCAAAATATTGTCATCGAATTATTCAGATCCGTTCCTGGATTCAATATTTGTTATAACATTTTGACATTCTCTGTACAGGCACTCCGTTCACAAAGACCAGTTTTATAACTAACATTTTAATAAGCACACTCACGAAGTTATTGAGCCAATCGATAAAATCCTCTACAAACGAGCATCGTGACCAAGTCGCTTTTAAGTTGCCAACCCAAAATTGCAATGTTTGCGATTTGGCCTGTTAAATAATGGAACGATCCTCAAGACATGAAACTTGTCGACACTTTCGAGGGGCCTCTGTGAGTGACTTCAAACAATACCAATATCGAGGTGCTCAACTCGAGTTATAATTCTGCTACAGAAGTCTGAGGCTACTTTGTGAGGGTAATGAGAAGTCTGACTTTATATAAAGATGAAGGGTGCGGCTCAAACGAATAATTGTTCTTTAATTTTTGGATTTATTTTTGCCATTCCATTCAGATATTATTAGATGAACAGGGTGAACTGAAAATGTACCGGGATTTGACAGGATGTACCTTTTGGCTTAGTTTAAAATGTAGCATTTTTAGTTGTGAATACATTCCATTACCAAATATACCCAATATACGCAATACCAATTAGATTGCAAGCTAATCAACAAACACTGGACTATAATACTGTCGTTGAGACACTATGATGCTCCAAATAGAGAGCTACTACTAGAATTGAACATCGTTTAGAAAACTATTGAAGTTGTTTTTAATGATCTATTCATAAAAAATTATGGAAAGAAGTTATTGCTTGAATATTGTAATGAAAAAAATCTTATTCACGAAGTACAGCTCAGAGAAATGCGCTTCGTTGTGTCCACACTAAAGGCTGAAACACAATGGAAGTTTTTTGATTTTGTTTTTAAATTTCATAATTTTAGATTTCCTTTTAACACGGAACTATCACTTCTATTATTACTTTGATCACGCCCTACAAACAATCCTGTTTGTAGAATTCGAACTTCATATTTCATTTCTTTTTTGCATCTCGTTTTATTTCTGAAGTTGAAATCCGAAATCGCAAAACTTGAAACTTATTGCATGAAACTTCCATTATGTATAGGGCTCATCCATTACTGCTTTATAATACCTTGGCAATAACGGTTGCTATTAACAGACCCATAACGCCCGGGGCGTTATGGAGGGCATTATGAATCATAATGCCCGCTAAATGTTTTTTTCTGTAGTTCAATAAATTAATTAGTCAGGAAAGTTTTATTTATATTTGTACATAAAAAAGGGAATGATTATTTTCTCTCAAATAGAAATTACAATTTTCAAATGTTCCTGAAAAATTAGTACCAAATTCTGTGAGTTGACTGATTCGGAAACGGAATGGGCTATCATTGTTGCAATTTTGTTCTTCGAGGATATACTTTCTTCAATATAGCTATCCGCGCTACCGTACTACTCTTCCATTTTCCATGTGATTTTAGTGTTTCAAAGGAAGCACCACCTTGAACAAGAAGCGTTGCAGACGTTCAGCGTAGACAATGTCCAGGTGCAGGTCTTGGTTTCTGGTACCTTGACCAGTAAAACGGCTCCTCTCTCTTCAGTGTCATCAATTGTCATCTCGACTATTTCATCACGTCTTAAGCCTCCAAATACGCCAATTACCAGAACAACTTTATGTAGCAGAAAAGTATCATCTATAGCTTGCTTTTCTTATGAAAAGTATTACTTGTCCACCTTCCAACATCTTTGATTTCTTAGAAATGTATCATTTTGAATAAATTTTAAGAAAGGCTTTGAAACGTTTGGAGATTTAAACCAAAGAAAACCACGACAAAACCCGGAAACCAATCAAAACATTGACGCCAGCCGTGAAAGCCTACATTCCTACAATAATAGGTATGTCTGAGTTTGTTGTTCCACTTTTGTAGTTGCTTCTGTTTGTGTGTCTTAGTCAAACCTTGACTTCTCAAACAAATTCATTCAAATCATTTGATCGACAGTGGGAAGCATATAGAGGATAGTACTGTGGTAGAATACACGCTTCCCACCACTACCCTATTTTATATTATCTTACCTTAATTCTTAAGACAGCAACTATAGTGTCCCTAGGCCCCAGCTGCGGCACAAGGACCACTTCGAGATCTTTGGACACCAGGATAGCTGCTGTCCTTGGTGCTTCCTCTTCGTCTTCCTTGCCTACCAGATTATCCGCTGAGGGCACAGCCCTTAATGCGACGTCCGCTATGGTCGGTGCAGTCCAGCCATTGAGGAGCTAATCCAGCGAAGTTTGGTTCTGGACGATAATTAAAATCTCTCCTAGTTCTACGATGCCGGAGTTCCTGAGTCGCAGTTCTGGGTCTAGGGGTCCCCCTTCGGAGCGTTCCATTGTCCGCAACATCTGCTCAATCAGGTTGTTCCTAATGATTTCGCTCTCTTCTGGAAGAACTAATTAAATGCTTCATTATAATTGAGAGGGGGTTAATTACATGGGTCTTTACAATGAAGCAGGGATTGGTACAGCCGTAATTTCTAGTCTGCGTGCTTCTTCTTCTGTCTCCTAGTTCGTCTCAGTAGATCCTGTAGGCAGAAGAATAGTTTTGTATTATTACTGATCATCAGGAATTACTGTATTACAAATTATAGATTGCAGTGAATCAGTATTTCCAAATATCACATCGTAACTGGTTCGTCTTCTTTAAGATGGTCCGGCTTGTTCGGGGGAGTCGTCATCGGAATCAAGTTCTTGTCTTTCTTCTCTTCTACGACTACTTCCTCTTCTGCCTCCAGATCATCTTCGTCTTCCGACGCACTTTCTTCGGACTGTAGTTCAGAGGACTTGACGGTGATTTCATGCTGCTCATTCACAGAATTGAAGCACACATGCCCCTTGCAGTGGGCGCAAATGGCTGAGCACTTAAGCCCTGACTTTTCTATCAAGACCAAGACAAGACCAAGACTGGTCTCTTTGTTTCGCGAAACCCTATAAAAAGCATCTGATAAGGATTTCCTACAATTTTTATCCGATGACATTTTCCAATCGGATCAGTCATTTTTGACCTACATGCTTCAGGAGTTGAAGGTTGTCAACTTTTCAGCAAAGTTGGTAAAAATTGTCTTTCTTTGACGGGCGATTGTGGCTGAAGGGCTAGACTGATTTCAATAGTCCAAAACGTTCGACGAGAAAGTCGATGCTCTTCAAAAAAAGAAGGTATGGCCCTGTCAGTAGGATGCGGTGAAAACGTCATTGAATTTCACTCATGGTAGCCTTTTTGATAAGCATATTCCACCTAATGTATGCTCACCAACAACTTTGTAATGCACCCTCATTATATTCAGAAGTATTCCGTAGTTTCAGAATTATTCAGGGTCAATCACCTTGAAAGGTACACTTGGTAGAAAACAGATACAGGTAACCACAGTTCCATTTCTCTCAGTTACCTCCACCAGAAACATATATTTCTTTCCCCGCATATTTTGTTCTCCTCGAGAACTCTCCAGAGAACACGAAGTGAATTTATCGAAATCGCGCCCTATCAAAAAGTTATTTTCGAGAACAACAAAAGTAGGTGTGAGGTTTATATGCAGGCGTACATATAAATTTCACCCGAGTATCTTGGAGTATTCGGCACTTCATCTTTGTCCTGAACTATGGAGTTTCGATTCACAATAGCCACTTTATTACTCTCCAAGCGAAATGTCTATCGAAATTTATTTCGGAAGGAAATTGTTTCTCCGAATGGGATAATAGTAGGGGGCTGTTTACGAATTGCTCTGCGGATCGTTTCCTTAGGGAAAGCAAACCGCTGAATATTCACAGTCTGATTGATCGGTACACGAATATGGAATTATCGAGGAATCTCCTCGTCGGGATCCCGGTTGCAACTTGGATCCATCCATATTCGGGTTGTCCGTCGGTTCGACTTAATAACGCTTGAACATTTTTAATTATAACATTGTGGTTTCCTGAAAAATTTTTCTCATCCTAATAACTTCTCTTCATTATCAGCTTTTTCTCATTTGGTTATGGTTGAAATGTTTAGATTTTATCGTAAAATGTTTTGCATTTGCCTTTTATTGTGAAGTGTATTTGTTTTTAATGGGACGTGTGGTCATGATGGTAGAGCGCTTCTCTCTTAACCTAAAGGATATGGGTTCGATTCCCAGCATGGTCATCGGTCTCGTGCATGGCATCACACGTTAAAAGGTACGGGCTGCGTCTTCCCTAGCTCGGACAACTCTTTCGAAGACTTTTGAGGGTTGTACTTTCCAGGGTGTGCAGCTGCTTTTCGGAAATAACAATTGGTAAAATTCCGTTAACGCCAGGCAACCGATTTTCAAAAAAAATTGAGACCTACCCAGCTCGGTGTCCTGAACAAAAAATTCACATGAAATTCTCGGTGGTCTCAAGTAGTTTCGGAGATACGGCCCTTTCTTTGGATGGAAACAGGCATTTTCTAGCACACGTTTCTGCTGTGAACAAACACTCACAATGCTTCCTTCTTCTTGTCAACACAATGTACACACCCTAATTCACCTGTTTCATAAATTTTTTTAAATTAAAAACTGTATTTTTATTAACAAATTCTTCCTTCTTTATAGACTGTTACAAACGACATTTTTATTGTGATTCTGATAAATGACAGCCAAAAATCTAGTTTACTTTACTCATGTTGGGTTGGTAACGGTACGCTCAATCACCGCCAACTTTTTTTGAAAATCGGTTGCCTGGCCTTTACGGAATTTTACCTAACAATTTTAACAATTTTTTTTAACAACAATTTTAACAATTTTTTTGTCCTTAATATTTAATGGGACTTGAATTCCCAATCTCAAATTTGAAAAATGAAAATTGTTTTTTTTTTGTTGCTATATAGACATATATATTTTTCAAATAAAGTTATGTTGAAATTACTCGTAGATTCTAAAAATACATTAAAAAATATGGTCTTTCATTTAAAAAAAAAAACAAAGTTGGGGTCCACTTTCGGTATAACCGAATGTCGTAAATAACTGAAAATATTCAAATTGACACGAGCTCCTTGGAAAACTCCTGTATCCAAATTTTCAGAGGAACACTCCCCGTAGTTTTCCGTATACATATCGACTTAGCTCATCGTGGTAAACCTACCCCGTATGGGTACTGCAGTGACCACTAACAACCTAATTAAATTAATGAATATTTGGACGCCAGGTTTGCCTACAAAGCTGGCATCATCAGAAACTCAAAGCATACTGAACTACTATCAAAGCAGGTAAACTTGAATAAAAACCGAAAATTTCGGTCCATCCAGTCTTAATTAATATTTATAGAAATATACCAATTAATCATTAATATATGATTGTTTCATGCTACACGGTGTGAATATTTTATACACGGAAAAATCGAACCGTTAGTTTATCCTGCGGTGGATTCACGAACAGTTGAAAACAATAATTATCATTATTCTCTTCCGTATTTTCGTTTCCGTTCAAATAATCGGTGGCAATCGAGAATAATTTTGTCACAATATAGCATATCAAAAACTAAGAGCTGAAATAATAATGTTGCAAAAAAAATGGGAAGATAAACCAGATTTGCCCTCCACAGCAATCGAAGCACTTTGTTTTGGGGCGTGTTTGTTCCCTGCAATATATATTTTACTGCAGATATTTGCGACTCTACCTGTATCAACGGCATCAGCGGAAAGGAGCTTTTCAACCATAAAGCGACTGATAACCCACTTATTGTCAACCAAGGCCGAAGAGCGTTTGAATGGTCTAACTTTACTTAATATTCACAAAGAAGTTGATTTGAATATTGAAAATGTTATAAATAGGTTCGCCACAAGTAAACTTAGACGAATGAGCCTCAAACTTAGATTATAGAAAGAGATGTAACATAGACCAGTGCGCACACTAACCATTTTCCCCTTCATCCCCACCCATCACGTCCACCAATAAATTCAACAATTTGCTTGAGTCTCCCTCCAACCGCTCTGAAATGGCTTAGCGACGACATTTTCGGTGTTTTTCATCTCTGTTCGGGATATTTCTGAATTCCCCTGTTGAATTAGAGAGAAGATGACAGGATCGAATTCTGTATCTTTCGAAAATGCCATCTAATGAAATGATGCAATTTTAGGATGTTAGGTTCTAAAATCAATTTACTGATGTGAATTGTTGAAATGAGTTCTTTATAGGTATATATAGTTTTCCCAAAACTGAGAAAGACAGATAGCAGTATTAGCAGTTGGGGGTTGCGCAGATTGTCCAATGAAATAAGACGCGTTCAGAGCATGTTTCAGATCGGTTTGGGTTTTGTGTCTTTTTTGAGTGTCTCTGTTGGAAAAGGTTAGAAACTATTTGGATTTGGACTATTGTGTGTGAAAAGTGACACGGTAATAATGCCACGGTGTGTCGTAAAAGACTGTATGTATTATAGTAGTGCAGTTTATATGCCCGTTAGAAATGCAGTTCACTTATTCTGTTTCAATATTGTACGATGTGTTTATGGTGCAGCCCTGTTAGTTCCAATGAAATAAGGTAATTTATATTTCAGTTTTCCCCGGAATAAAAGAAGGCGAGAGCAGTGGAGAATGGCATTAAATCTTGAAAAGGAAAACGTTTTTACAAACTGTCGTGTTTGTAATTTACACTTTAGTAAAGATGCATACGATTTTGAAAAATCACCTTTCATGTTACATTTGAAGAATGATGCCACACCAAGTAAGGTGAGAATGTTTTTTCGTTAATATTGCTTATTTTTCATGGTATGTATAACTAAGACTGATGGAAAGATGTTTCGTTTAGTTATGGTGAAATTGTAGGTATTAAATGATCATTTAAATTCACGATTTTTATCTTTATAGAATGTTACTCCAGACAATGCCAGACCTTCAACCAGTACTGATGTATATGAAGGAATCAATGAAAACATTTGTGTTGACCTGACACCAACGTTACTTTCGAACATGGGAAATTCTAAGATTAAACGACTTACCTGTAAGGAAGTTCAATCTTGATTATATGAATAACCACTTCATCATAGACCACCTTGTAGTTACGCTCCTGAGCGGAAAAACCGACCACTAGTTTTTACAGAGAACAAAGATAACATTCCGTACCCAGAACTGCCATGCCCTCGCTGATTCATTATGATTTCTAGTGTCCCAACTTTAGATCGCGCTATAGGGATACACCAGAATGAGGGGATGGGTGGGGTGGTCTATGATGAAGTGGTTATTCATATAATCAAGATTGAACTTCCTTACAGGTAAGTCGTTTAATCTTAGATTATATTTCATAAACACTTCATCATAGACCACCTTGTAGATGTTGAAAGCTTACTCAAAGCGATCTAAATGTAAATAATAAACTGTATTACAAGATAAACAGTTTAATTGAACAAGTTGTGTATAAACACACAGAAAAATATATTGAACAGTCAAATACATATTATGAATATGTTCCCCATATCTATATAAAAATATAAAAAATTATAAACATATTTGTCAACTTAAGTCTATGACAATCAAAAAAAAAAAACATTGTCATCTATTAAAGTTATTTATCATTGTTTCGGCGAAATTTTTGCCATCTAGTATAGGCTTGTTATAAAATTTCGCAAAAACTTTTGATTTTTCAGACCACCCAGCTGCATTTCGAATAATCTCTATATTTGCCCCACCTCGTTTTGCAGCTGACGTTGAAGCATGTCGCGTAGAGTGGGAAGAAAACTTATCAGTATCAATACCGCTTTTTGTCAGAGTTATTTTGATCCATCTCGAAAGAGTCTGTGTAGATGCCGCGCGATATGGCTTTTTATGTGTGAGGAAAAGATTACTGATGGTACTTCGTATATTGTTAGTTCGTAACAGATAATCAGTTACACAGTTTGCTACACAAAGTTCTGGTTTGTCCAAAAAAAAAAGGTAATATTATTATAGGATGTTGTTTACCTGGAGCCGACGTTTTTATAACGTCAGTGATGATGATTTCTATCTTGGTAGCCGATTTTGTTATATTTGTAACTTTTATTTTGGATAAAGTCTGAACTCTTTGTGCAGACACCAGAGCTAGCAGAGTTACCAACTTATATGTGAGGTTTTCTAATGATAATGTTTGGAGGGGGTATAGTTTTGACAAATATTCTAGTACTTGGGAAGGATCCCAAGTCATAGAGTATTTGGGAAAAACCGGCCTCATTCGAAATACTCCTTTGAGAAAACGTTTAATGAAATTATCTTGCTCTAGTGACACAATTAACTTCAAAGCAGATCGATGCGTATTCAGAGTATTATAATTCGAACCGCTGTCAAATTCTAATTGTAAAAATGTGATCACATCAGAGGACGAAGATGTTAAAGGATTAAGTTTTTTGGCCTTACAATATAACCACCATTTTTTGAACGAACTGTTGTACTGTTTCCTAGTATTAGGACTCAGCGATTCTATTATGGTAGGGATACCACACTCTGGAAATCCGTTTCTTAAATATGCTTCCCTGATAAGCGCGCTGCAACCAGGGTAATCTTCGTCCATATTGGATGACATTCTCTGAAAGGACTGAGAATTAGATCAGGTTTTGGGTGAAAATAAATGGGCTTAGAACACATGAGTCTTGTGAATATAGGATACCACGGTTGCGCTCGCCAATCAGGAACCACTACAATTCCTTCCGCATCATCAGCAATTATTTTGTGGAGCATTTTCAAAATTAGTGGAAAAGGTGGAAAAGCATAAAAACATAAATTGCACCAAGATAAAGTAAATGCGTCCACATGCATGCTGTCAGGGTCTTTTTTCCAAGAAACATAATCTTGACATTTGGTATTGTACTGTGACGCAAACAAATCGATGGAAGGTTGACCTAATGATCTCGTAATTTCACTGAAGACTTTATCATTGAGTGAATATTCTGTTTCGACAGAGAGACAACGCGACTCGTCGTCAGCATCAGCATTTTCTTTGGAGGAAATGTAAGAGGCAAAAATCCAACAGATTTCTGGATTCACACCATTGCCAGATGTTATGCGCGATTTCATGAAGCTTAGGATATTTTACACCACCCATTCTATTGATATAGCTGATGGCAGTTGTATTATCTATTCTCAACAATATGTTGCAGTCAACTTCAACTTTTGCAAATGATTTTAGGGCATTAAATGCAGCCATAAGTTCTAAATGATTGATATGTAATTTTTGTTGCTCTTGACTCCAGAACCCGTGAATTTTTTCATCCTTACATACTGCACCCCAGCCCTGAGTGGAAGAATCGGAGAAGATTTCTAAACTGAAGTTTTTGTTTTTCATGTCCTCACTAGCATTAGGTATAACAGAACACCACCAAAGAATGTCCATTTTTACGGATTCAGTAAGAACTAGCTCCCCTTCGTAATCTCCCCAAGAATTTTTTAAAGCTAAATACTTTGCTCTCTCTAAAGTTTTGGTATACAGCCAACCGTACTTGACTGCTGGACACAGAGAAATTAAATATCCCAACATCTTGGCAAATTCTCGTATATTACAAACTTTTCGGTTCAAAAACTGTTGAGTTTTCTGTATAGCGCTAGTCTGTTTTTCAACAGGCAGTGTAATTGACATATTTACGCTATTGAAATTAAATCCTAGAAATTTACACGACTGCTGTGGGTCAAGAGCACTCTTTTCAAAATTTATCAAGAAACCCAAGTCAACCAATAACTCTTTCACTATGTTTGTGTGTTTTAGGCATTCATCGGCCGTTTTACCAATAATTAATAAATCATCCAGGTAGCTCAATAATATGATACCCCTGTTTCTCAAATGATGTAGTACAGGTTTCATGAGTTTCGTGAATACGAAGGGCCCTGTATTCAGCCTATTCGGCATTGACGTGAATTCGTAAAAATTGCCTTCAAACCAAAATCTCAAAAATTTACGATACTGTCGTTTGATCGGAATCAAAAAGTAAGCATCTTTGAGATCTAATGTACACATGTAACAATTTTGGAAAATGAGATTTTTGACAGATTTTATATTTTCCATTTTGAAATGGAAACATTCAATATTTTTGTTCAGCTTTTTCAAGTTTAAAACAAAGCGGTATCCTCCATTAGGTTTGGGTACCAAAAAATATGAAGAAAGAAACTGATGCCCATTATGCGTACATTTTTCAATGGCTCCAATCATTTCTAATTTAGAAATGCTTGTTTTGAGAAGTTTCAGTTCCTTGCCCATTTTCTTTTGAAGTGGAAAAAATGACTGACAAGGTTTTTTCGTAAACGGTACACTATAACCTTGTATCCACTTCAGTACAATTTCATCAGAACATATTTTTTGCCAATTAGAAAGATACAGAGTGAGTCTTCCCGCATATCGGCCATTTACCTGAACTATCTCTTCCTGAACTGCTTCTTTGGACCCGCTTTGTGCCCTTTCTGATGATACGATTCCCTGGCCCTGTTCTTGTATTTGTATTCGGTCTGATCCTTCATCCTGTGTTTGTAAAATGGGCGTGTGGAGTTTAAATACGATGATGGTTGAGCCGAGTATGTGTTCTTGACTGGTTTCTTATAATCCTTACAAGCATTTTTGACTGCTTGAGCTGTCTTGCATTTTTCGGCAAAATCAGCGCCAAACAAGAACATGTCGGAAACCGACTCCTCAGCCACTTTTTTGACCTGCTCATTCAGTATGGGCAAAATCTCATTTTTCCTGTGGCGTGAGATCAAAAAATTCGACTCACAAAACAATTTTGCTGAATACACTAAAGAGGGTATTAATATTTCCCTCGGAATAGCAGGGTTGTCGTCTTTCAATAAAGAATCGATGACTTGACCTAACGCACTGAGGCCTTTACCCATTTTATCCTGAACAGTACACAAAGAGGTGTCTTTTTTCATTTGTAAACTTGTGAACAAACCTTGGAGCTCATTATTCAGTTTTGGTCCGTTTAGCATAGGAATATTTTGAGGAATGCGCCACTTCTCCAACAAGGAATCTCGGACTTCCTTTTCAAGTCCTTTACTCAAGTAAGCGGACCACCTAGACACAATATCATCACGTAAGGCCTCACCCCATACTGTACATGAAGATGGGTCGTCTCCAAGGAACGTTACCATGGGCGTGGGAGCATTTGACGCCGTTGTTGGTATCGGCGTATCATGCATCTGAGCAATTGTAGTGACTGTGCAAGGAGTTGGCTGTGCTGAAGGTTCGTTATCATCTGAATTGCTAATATTTGATCGTCGACCCTTTTTCTCATTCACATCTCGAGAACTAGATGAACTTCGTGAAGAATCGCTATCTGATCCTGACTCACCTGAAAATATGTATCAGTCAACGCACTGTGAATTGAGGTTCCATCTGGGCAAGGTAGTAACTTAGCCCTAGTTTCATGACCAAAAATCTAACAAAGAGAATTTTTGGAATTTCGTGACTAATATGGTATAAAGGGATGTGAACTGTCAAGAAATATTGAGCAGTTTGTCACTTTGCATAGCCAACACATAATTTGTAAGCCAATCTTAACCATTCATGAATCATTTCGTCATAACGTAGGTACCTAAAAATCAAATAATTTCACTTACTAGAATCTGAAGCAGTCTTCAGAAGTTGTTCAATTTTTCGGATTTTCTTTTTTAATTTGTATATTTTAGCGGAAACTTGTCGTCGTTTACCAGTCATTTTAATTTTATATTAAATCGAGTGATCAGTCTCGCACTAGAAAGCATAATGAATCAGCGAGGGCATGGCAGTTCTGGGTACGGAATGTTATCTTTGTTCTCTGTAAAAACTAGTGGTCGGTTTTTCCGCTCAGGAGCGTAACTACAAGGTGGTCTATGATGAAGTGTTTATGAAATATAATATAAAATAAACACTCCTTCAAATTCACCTACTTTAAGGAATGAACAAGTAGGATTCGATATTTTGAGATAACTTCAACAGACGTATAGTTTTCGTTTCAAAACTAGGTATTATAAATTTCAAAAACCAGTTTATATGTTGTTAAAACTTTTTCCAAAAGTTTTTGACAGCAACAGCATTGATTATTTTCTTCCAGTTAGAGGTTCCGCTGTTGCCATAGACAAGGTTTCCTAAAAGAACCGGAACGGCCTAATATTTCAGCAACGGCTTGACATAAAGGTATAAAATTTAGTATACGGGAGTTATCAGCAGCGACGAATCTAAAAATAATATTTGCAACGCTGCCAGATTTATAAGTTTTCCTATGGAGCCCTCAACTTTAGTTTTTTAAATAATGTAGTGCTATGTTAATTTTTAACGCATTCGATTTGTAGTGTTTGAGTTACTATATGACCCTATGATATCAAATTTCATTTCCCCTAATTTTTGTTAATATGGGAAACATTTCCCAAAATTTTAATATTTCGAGAAATCGTGGCGATATGACAATGAAAGTTAATTTAATTAATTTCTGTCATTTATTAGATATAGAATTTTTTGTAGCTTTCTATGTACTCAACTAATTTTCTGAAATATTTGCAAGATTATACACCTACGAAACAAAAATTAAAAAAGCATTTAACGAAAGCTAGAAAAACAATTAAAAGGCTCAGAGTGAGTCTTCACCACTATAAGAAAAAAGTTGCTACCCTACAAGCAATCATCCAGACATTAAAAGGAAAGGTTTCAGATGAAACTTTGGAAATGTTAAACCAAATAGGACCAAATGAAGAATTTCTTCACAAGCAGTTTCATAATAAACAGAAATATGGCAGTGACCTTAAAACATTTGCTCTTACTCTGCATTATTATTCAGCAAAAGCATACAGTTTCATAAGAAGAACTTTTAATTCTGCACTTCCACACCCCAAGACACTTTCGAGATGGTATAAAAATTTGAACGGAGAGGCAGGTTTCACATCTGAAGTGTTCAATTTACTAAAAATAAAAGTTCAAAACACAAACCATAAGAAGTAGTAATAGATATGTCAGGGTTTGTTGTGTATAAAATCATGAAAAATCTAAAATGTGAAGAATGCATTGATGGTCTTGTTGGTGATAAAGATTATTTGATATCGTTTATCAACCAAAATGATAGACCGAATTCTCTAACGTATCCCTCAGAGGATGTAATCGTGATTTGCAGGACTACAGAAAAACTTTTACAGCATAACATAAGCAAAAAAGAATACATTAACATAGAAAAGTTACTCATACAAGTATTACATAATTTTTTACATAAAAATCTGTTTAAAAAATTGACACACAATTTTGAGGAACAAACTGTTTTGGATTTCCATCTCACGAATTTAATAAAATTAGTTGCTTCCAATTATATTAATATCAGAATTCGCCATTATTACTTTATTCACTTTATTAGATAAAAGCAATAGCAAAAGGACGGTTTATAACAAACTTACTAAAAAGAATTGTTTTGGTGATGTTTCTTTTAATTATATTGGTGAATCAGTATCACGACTAATTTTGGCAAAATTTTTTATTTTTGCTTTGCCGCCCCCAAAGCTAGATTTTAAATACGCCACTGACCTATTCATGCTACTTATCAGTAGTAATATCTCTAGAACATTGATGAAAGACGAGATAATTAACGACGAGCTTGAGAAATTATGAGGCATTTTTCAATTTACGAGAGATATTTAGGGGTAATAAAACAAGACCTTGTTTATCAGCGAATACATTTTTCAATTTCAACGAAAACGATTTTGTTTCAAAAATTTATAGAGTTGAATTCGGAGATTTATGATCTGAATAAAACCCGAGAACTTTTAAGCTCGAGGGTTTCATTCTTTGAACATAAATCTTCAAATTTTACGAGATCAACTTTCTAAAACAAAAATATTTAAGTGAGAATTCCATACTTTATTCGATTTTATAAACGACGGTCGAGTTACATTTGATCAGATTATTTCCCAAATATGTCAATTAACTAATAACATTTATCCCACAACGTACATAATTATTTTTATCAAATTAATTAATATAATTAATATGTCACACGACTTGTGAAATGTGTTGCATACATTCAGGCAACTGTCAAGAAGGACCATGCAGTTTATTCGCAAAAGGAACGAGGCGGGTTTATCAGCGAATGAATTTTGACAGATGAGGGAAATAATCAGCGATAATTTTTTTTTTCATAAATAATTATCAACTACAGTACAGTTAGTGAAGTACAATTATTCAAATTCAACTTAACATTAGATTCGTTGCTGTCCTTTATTATATAAGATCTATTACCAAGCATAATATTTATGATCTTGTTGTTCTTCATCGAGATTTAAGTATGGTTTTATAAATTTTGATTGCCATGACCACTAATTTAATTCAGCAATTGTTGTTTTTTTACACTTTTTGCCCATCCACAGCAGTTAATCTATTGGAGTGATTTGTTATATTTTTGTCATTAACATTCAAGCCAATTGCCGCAGCAGCAGATTCAGTCCATCCATTTATTGTATTTCTTTCAACGGGTACATTATCCTACCATGTGTCAGTTTCATTTTTCCAGTGTCGATTTGGTTTTAAGAACAGTCGTGGTGAGGTAATATTGTCCCCTCGTTTTGATATCAGTTTATGGAAAAGACGTACAGGGCAGCTTTCTTTGTCTTTCACTATTGAAAACCAACCATTTACTTTTTGAACAACTTTTAGAACCACCTTGGCACAATTTACTGAACACCGGATTGTCAATGCCATTTGTTGGAGAGTAATCGATATTTTTTTCGATTTGCCAAAAGTCCACCAGACAAGCAAGCAACTACCTCTCGCCACGATAATTGTACAGCAACAATATGGTAGAATATATCGTTAAACAGGTCAATCATAATATTATGGTACCTTTCTTGCAGAAGTTTGCATGAAACGTTTAACAGTGTCTTTAAAATCGGTCCCGTCTTTCTTTCTCATATTGACCGCCCAATATTTTAGCATCAACGCCAATTCTTTTGAGCTTCTATGTTCATTGTGTGGTCGGTGGATCAGCGGTCTAATGCACTGGCAATTCGAAACTCTAGCATAGCGATAGCCGGTTCGAGCCTAATGTAGGTACAAGAAAATTTTTCTCATCTACTTTATATCGGATGTATAGGTGACCGCATGCCTTGTTGAAAAGCAAGTGTATTTGTGAGTTGTCTAGATGCCAATCTCGTCTAGTGCTAGCTTGGAGAGGACACCTGAAAAGTGAATACATCACCTAGAACATCAATAAGTCGCCCCGGAGCGCCACGGCAAACAAAAATAATAGCCGTCCTCTACCCGCACAGGCTATGCCTTTGGGTAAACTCAACGAGTGTTTATGAGGGAGTATTATTATTATTATTTAATTCATATTCTCGTTCGCAGCAAAATTCCATATAAATATTTCCCAAATATATTTGTGACTGTAGGTTGTATTTCTGAGAATTTTTTCTTTCATTAGCGCATTTATACTACGAATATTCGCATTACCAAAACGTGACATTTTGAAATTCATTTGGAATTGAGTTGTCGAACTCAATAGTGTTGTCATATATGACTATAGTGATTGATTAATGCACTAAATGCAATTATCAGTAGTAATATCCCGACAAAATGCAGAATTTTCGAAAAATACTTTCGACTTGCTGGCACGAAAACTGTGTTGCTTAGAAACACCACGAGAGCTTGCTCGAGTGGTGTTTTGTACAGCAACACAGTTTGAGTGCCTGGCAAGGTGAAAGTATTTTAGAAATTATGCATTTTGAAGGGATATTCGATCAGAGAATCTCCCTCATATTATATAAACCTCTCAAATGTCATAATTTTCTCATTTCGAACCAATGAGAACAGGACTTTTTGAAAACACTTCCTCCAGCCCGTAGTATTTTTAAAACGGTATTTCGCTTCTAGCTTATGTAAACATTTCCATAGTTATGACAATCAGGGTAAATATAGAAACGTCAGTTTGACGGTTCACCTTTTCAACTGATATTGATTATACAAGATGGACGGAATATCCCTTCAAAATGCAGAATTTCCAAAATACTTTCACCTTGCCAGGCACTCAAACTGTGTTGCTGTACAAAACACCACTCGAGCAAGCTCTCTTGGTGTTTCTGAGCAACAGTTTTTGTGCCAGCAAGGCAAAAGTATTTTTCGAAAATTCTGCATTTTGTCGGGATATTACTACTGAAAATTTCACGAATACATTATATTATGGTCTAAATGCGTATTGCAAGAACGGTTCATCATGTGTAATCAATGTCAGTTGAAGAGTTGAACCGTCAAACTGACGTTTCTATATTTAACGTGATTGTCGTAACTATGGAAATGTATACACAAGCTAGAAGCAGGCTGGAGGAGGTGTTTTCAAAAAGTCCTGTTCTCATTGGTTCGAAATGAGAAAATTATGGCATTTGATTAGTTTATATAATATGAGGGAAATTGTCAGTGTAATGTTGACATAATTGGGTGAAATTTTTTCAATAGTAATATCCTGACAAAATGCAGAATTTTCGAAAAATACTTTCGCCTTGCTGGCACGAAAACTGTGTTGCTTAGAAATACCACGAGAGCTTGCTCGAGTGGTGTTTTGTACAGCAACACAGTTTGAGTGCCTGGCAAGGTGAAAGTATTTTGGAAATTCTGCATCTTAAAGGGATATTCGATCAGAAAATTTCACGAATACATTATATTATGAACTAAATGCGTATTGCAAGAACGGTTCATCTTGTGTAATCAATGTTAGTTGAAGAGTTGAACCGTCAAACTGACGTTTCTATATTTACCGTGATTATCGTAACTATGGAAATGTATACACAAGCTATATAGAAGCGAAACACCGTTTTGAAAATACCACGGGCTGGAGGAAGTGGTTTCAAAGAGTCATGTTCTCATTGGCATTTGATTGGTTTATATGATATGAGAGAAATTGTCATATGTCACAAAATGACAAAATTTTAAAGTCTCTTAGAACTGTCAAATAAATTTCGGATAATTGCTCTTATTCCATACTCCAGTTACTACATTATACATGACTACATTGAATTGTGAATCTACTTTAATTATTTACTTCAATTTCTTTTCACCTGCTACCTAGTTTCACCTACTTTTTATTGGATTCAATGACAACATTCTTTCAGAGAGAATACGTCCTTTTCCTTCAATCAAATGATTGTCTTTTCATTGTTTGACCTGTCAATTCGACGTTGTTTTGATGTTTTGAGTAGATTATATTTATTGAATACTAACTTACCTTCCCAATAATTTATTTGAAGTCCGGTTCTTCTTATGATCATTTCTTGATTTTGGTTTCGTTCTCATTAGCGTTTTGTTGCTGAAAAATTAAATTTCAATCTAATAAATTTTTCCACATCGGTAACATATACTACCCCACAGCATAATTCGATTCTAAAAAACCTTTGTCCTCTCTATTATCATAATATTTGACACCGGAGTCAGACCTTTGCCTCGTTACAATCTGTTCGAATAACATAACGATGTTTATAAAGAATTTCTAATGGTGGTTGTTAAAGTATTCAGTTACAGAAACTGCTTGAATAGCTGTCATATTGAACTTTTTTGGGACTCGAGCGTGGAGTAGATTCCCATATGTTCAGGAAGACATACTAATTGGCCTGCGGATTGAATTTCTTTCATTGAAGAAATTTGTTGTAATTTTGTGCAGTTGTTTTGGTAGTCTTTGTATATGATTGACGGTGAGGCCGTTTATGTACGAGCGTAGATGAACCAGAATGCGAAATTATAAATAATTCTTTGGAATTTATGAGTATTCTTAAGATTTAAAACATGCTGATGAGATGAAGCGTAATTAAAAAAGAAAGAAATCCTAATAACTTTTGGAAGTATTGATACAAAATCCTATCTGGGGCTTCTCTTTGTAGTCTAGTCTACAAGTGCCATTTAGACCAACTTTTTTCAGCAGTCTCCGAAAATTATGATTGAGGTGTCATTCGATTCGGAATGACATCCAGATGATTTTTGAAAAAAATGAAGTTCCGCATGAAAAAATTGTAAAAGTTATTAACAATTAACTAAAAAAAAAAAGATGGCTTTAGTATTTTGTAAATATCTCAAAAACTAATTAAAATTTTTTAAATCTAAAAAAAGATTCAAAAAGAGGAGGAAATTTCCTAAAAAAAAGCTCAATTCCCGGAATGGTAGCATCAATATTTATAATTTTCCCAGAGGGATGAAAATACGGCCGAAAACGGGTACTCTGGCTCGGGCAAGCCACATCCACTTTGGACACTTTAACAATAAAAATTATTTTAAAATACTAAATATGAAAATAAAAAATTGGAAAAATTCAGGCACTAACTGAATAGATTAATGAACAATAATCCGCTTGAAAAAAATTTTTATCACAATTTTTCAATTAGTTAATCAATAGTTAATTAATAATTTTTTTCTGCTTGAACATGAACATTGCAAGTGTGATAATTGTTAAACTATAAATTTAAGATTTTTTTCCTCTTTTGGAGCAATTCTTGAAAGGCTTCAGAATAGAACCCCGTTGGAAAAATTAAAAAGTTTTTATTTTTCAGTTTTTTATTAACAATTTTCGTTGTTGCAAAATTAAATACTTAAATTAATCATTGAAAAAAAAATTTTTTTTTCAATATTATCAATAATCCGTTTTTATGTTATCAGGAACTACATAGAAATAATTTTTTTAAATTTTTATCTCTAATTGTTTAAAAAATTGTTATAAACAAATGCGTTGTTTATAAGATAATTGAAAATTTTATTATGGAATTTCAATCTTTGATACAAATAATGATTTTTAAAAGAAAAATTGTTCCTTAAAAAATTTTTTTTATTGCTTGAAAACGCATTTGTTAATTAACAATTATTTTCTCCCGCTTCTAATTAATATTAAGGAACCATTTTTTTTTTTAAATCATTATTTGTCTTTCTTTCTGATATAAAAAAAAAATTCCATTTTATTTAATTTTTCATTGTTTATGCAATAAACAATTTGTTATAAACAAATAAATTTTTACCTTATATTTTTTTTTCTATTCTAATTTCTGTCACAAAAACAGACATGATTTTTTTTCTTTTTTAAATTTTTTTTTATTATTTTTTATTTAATTTTTAAATATAAGTTCTCTCTAACTCTCTAAATGTCATGTCTGTTTTTGTGACAGAAATTAGAATAGAAAAAAAAATATAAGGTAAAAATTTATTTGTTTATAACAAATTGTTTATTGCATAAACAATGAAAAATTAAATAAAATGGATTTTTTTTTATATATCAGAAAGAAAGACAAATAATGATTTAAAAAAAAAAATGGTTCCTTAATATTAATTAGAAGCGGGAGAAAATAATTGTTAATTAACAAATGCGTTTTCAAGCAATAAAAAAAATTTTTTAAGGAATAATTTTTCTTTTAAAAATCATTATTTGTATCAAAGATTGAAATTCCATAAAAAAAATTTCAATTATCTTATAAACAACGCATTTGTTTATAACAATTTTTTAAACAATTAGAGATAAAAATTTAAAAAAATTATTTCTATGTAGTTCCTGATAACATAAAAACGGATTATTGATAATATTTAAAAAAAAATTTTTTTTTCAATCATTAATTTAAGTATTTAATTTTGCAACAACGAAAATTGTTAATAAAAAACTGAAAAATAAAAACTTTTTAATTTTTCCAACGGGGTTCTATTCTGAAGCCTTTCAAGAATTGCTCCAAAAGAGGAAAAAAATCTTAAATTTATAGTTTAACAATTATCACACTAGCAATGTTCATGTTCAAGCAGAAAAAAATAATTAATTAACTATTGATTAACTAATTGAAAAATTGTGATAAAAATTTTTTTCAAGCGGATTATTGTTCATTAATCTATTCAGTTAGTGCCTGAATTTTTCCAATTTTTTATGTTCATATTTAGTATTTTAAAATAATTTTTATTGTTAAAGTGTCCAAAGTGGATGTGGCTTGCCCGAGCCAGAGTACCCGTTTTCGGCCGTATTTTCATCCCTCTGGGAAAATTATAAATATTGATGCTACAATTCCGGGAATTGAGCTTTTTTTTAGGAAATTTCCTCCTCTTTTTGAATCTTTTTTTAGATTTAAAAAATTTTAATTAGTTTTTGAAATATTTACAAAATACTAAAGCCATCTTTTTTTTTTTAGTTAATTGTTAATAACTTTTACAATTTTTTCATGCGGAACTTCATTTTTTTCAAAAATCATCTGGATGTCATTCCGAATCGAATGACACCTCAATCATAATTTTCGGAGACTGCTGAAAAAAGTTGGTCTAAATGGCACTTGTAGACTAGACTATTGTGTTTGAATACATATTGAATTTCAATTTGAATTAAAACAATATCTCAGTTTTTTTATTTATTTTTTATTATTTTTATTATTTAGTGTACGCTTTTGTAGAGTGGATGCTCAATTTCTTTAATTGAGCATTTCTCTACATCCCACGTGGAATCAATTTTCTATTTTTAATTTTCTATATCAATTTTTCCTGTTCATATTTCTCTCCTTGATTTGATAATTTTATCTTATATTCTAATCTCTAATTATTATTTGATCATATCTTACTTCATTAATCATTTTGTTTTGATGATACTTGTAATACTTTTTCCTATTCCTTTATTTTAAGTTTTGCCAATTTGAATTTTGACATCTGTCATTTCATAGTGAAGCTTTGTCTTTTTGATATTATTAAGGCTACTTACTAGAAAGAATCTTTTTCCACTGAGTTTTCTGAGTTACTTTCGATTGATGATTATTTCTTGTAGAATTCACCTGATTTGTATATTTTGCAAGGTTTTAAGTTTCCACTGTTCTGAATCATGACAGTGTATTATTATGTCAATCAGCTTCCTCAGCTCCTTCATTAAGTAGGTGGGTAATTTGAACTGTCAGTATAAAATAGCGTAACAAAATATTTTTAAAACTATAAACATATGCTGCAATAATTCTGATGGAATATAAAACCGTGGTCTACAGGGTGTTTCAAAATTCACCATCAAGATTTTAGTTTTTTTCCATAAATGTGTGTTCTCAAACGCGTCGTTACCGATCTGTAGATCGTTGAAGTTTTAATTTTTTTTTATTTTTATTTTTTTTTTTCATGGCGCTCTCAGTTTTTGAGATATCACGACCAAATCAGAACCATATGTTACGTTCTAGGGCTTACATCATCCAGCATGCTGAGTGATTGTAAGAATCTAATTGTGTTCTGTGCAGTTTACATATGACTTATTGTTCTGTGGTCAAGGTGGCGTCCTAGTGAGTATATTTTATGTCGCACGTGTATTTAGTTGTAAGAACTATTACTTCATGGCTTTTATGCAAAATAAAAATCATCTTCAAAATTGAATAAAGCATATAAATCACTCTGTAGTCTACCAAGTCGACAACTACGACAGCCAAGTTTTGTCGAATCTTTCCACAAGCATTGAGGCAGAGTCAAGCGAAGTCCTACCATGCCAAAGCTCCGTGATGTCTTATCAGACTGAGCCAAAATGGAGTCCAACAGAGCCCAGGATCCCGACTTTATTCTCAGTTTCCCGAATTTAATCTCGGGATCCTGACTTTGATATAGTCGGGATCCGACATTAATTTCGGGAATACTCAAATGAAATGGGATTAAGCAGTTTGAAGGAGGCTTACGTATATGTTATTGCACCTCATGAAAGAAGTGATGAAAAAGACATTGTACCTCTGAATATAACTTTTGAATTCATCAAAATTATCCGTAAAACTATAACAAATATGTATAATAATGCATCATTTGAGTCTGTTTGTTGTCTAAGAATCAGAATGGGTTCAGGAAAAACCTATATCGAAATTGCGTCATGTTTTCTGCTTAGTTATGTTCATCAACTTGATAAGAATATAATCTATAGATAGCTTTGATACAGGGTATATCGGAAATATTAGTCAACAATCTATTTTATGGAATTCCTATCAACATTGTTGACTGGGAAAAATCATATATGGCAAATCAAAGAATGATAGTAAGATGCTACGATGTAAAATTAAATGTATAAACAATGTGCACTTGGGTGTTCCCCAAGAATCAGTTAGACCCCTTCTTCTTTTACTATACGTGAATACGTCAATATTTTATGAATGCTATGTCTTTGGTTACACTTTAAGAGTGTTTATGATGAAGTATTATTATTTGTTATAATTTTTACAGAGTCTTTTTTTAACTTCTTTTATGGCGTGGAATAATATACGTGAGCATCCTTCAATCTACTTATTCTTAACGTATTTGAGTAATTCTGACATTACAGTCGGGATCCCGAGAATAAAGTCGGGATCCCGAGATTAAAGTCGGGATCCCAAGAATAAAATCGGATCCCAAGAATAAAATCGGATTCCAAGATTGAAGTCTGTATCCTATATGGGCCGCAGTGGTCATGATGGTAGAGCGCTAGTCTATCAATCAGAGGGACGTTGGTTCGATTCCCCGCATGGTCACTGGTCCCGTGCTAGGAATCGTACGCTAAAAGGTAAGACCTCGTTAATCCTTAGCTCGCATAAATTTCGACTTCTGAGGGCTGTCATTCCTAGGGGGATGACAGCTGGTTAACGGAAAAAACGGAAAAAACAAAATTCCAAGATTGAAGTCGGGATTCCGAGATTAAAGTCGGGATCCCAAAAATAAAGTCTGTATCTCAAGATTGTAATTGGGATCCCGAGAATAAAGTCGACTTCCCGAGATTAAAGTCGGGATTATAAAAAACCTGTGTCTCTTCAGCGCCTTCGTAAGCTTTCCCGTGCTATTAGAAATCTAGCAAATTGGATGTCTGCTCTTGTGTCGCATTCATAAAAATATATTAATTACCTATGACTCTTTTCACCTGACCGTCCAAAAAGTCTTTACGTATTGTTTAGAGTATGTAAACTAATAAATCTAATCACACGTGCTTGAAAAATAAACTGTGGGAAAAGAAATATTTTTCAAGCATACCTTTCATACATTTTTTAAAAAGACGGTATTTTAGATCAAATTTTATTCGTCATTTCATAATACTAAAAATTCATCACTTCATAAGATAAAATACTCAAATGAATATATCAACAAACACATAATGAAAACTTTCTACGATGCATTTTTGTGAAGAGCTTATTTTTTGTACTCGCGTATTTTGAATAAAGTTTACGATCATACGAAAACTCTTACGAACTTGTATCATAACTAACTATTTCAATATAAAGTATTCCAGGAAAAAGGAAACTTCAACGTTGTGAATCAGGAAATTTTAAAGTTTCATTCAGAAACTCAATTGCATGTTTCGAATGTCAGTCATATTCATGAATGTTCGATTATATCGCCAAATTCTTGAAGGAATAAAATGCATTTCTCAAAACTTCCAGCGCTGTATCAACAAGAACATCGTTTCGAAGGAAAACTTGTTTGTTCGCCAATATTTAATATCGCATTCTCTTCCGAGAAACTTGTGAAACTACACAGAAAAGTGAACAACGATAAATACAAATATTTGCCAGACTTCACGAGTTACTTATTCGTTTAGAATACAGTGTGTTTTCGCTTAGCTCCTTAGCGCAACACTCCAGGATGTTATCGTAGCCAATAAAGATATTATAGTTGAGGAAACGGTTTTTGATTATGATGGAATTCCAAATCGTTCAATTGTACACCGAAAGTTAAAAATCAACAGTAACGTTCCAAAGTTTTGCACATAAAGAAAATAATTTTCTTCTAGATTTGTTCACTATGCCATTCTGATAGGAATTATTTATTTATTGACCGTCACCATAAATTGGGAACACCAGTATAGGCCAGGCCTGCGTCACGCATCATTATTTTATCAGGTTTATGTCTGGAAGGAAAAAACTTCTTGCTCACGGGAGGCAAGAGATACGGAAAATAACGTAGGTGGGGAAAATGAATTTACTTGATTGCAAATGTTGACTGTTGTGTGATTTCTGTGTAATAAAATATTAATTGGTGTATAAGTGAAACCTACGATTGGACTTGAAGGTATGAATTATACTACTTTGTCATTGTTGAAGTTACTTTTAAATAAAGAGGATATAATAATCAGTGGCTCGCATGAAGTTTGGAGTTTTTTTAATAAGAGAAAAACATGTTGATATTCAGCAAGTGCCAATATATCTTTGAATGTATTTTCCTTTCAATAACACGGGGATTATCGTTAGTACTGAATATTTATTTCTTGTTGGTTTTGCATACATGTTAAAACGTTGAAGTATTGTTTTGTTTATCTGGTGTACGTAAGTCCCAGCATATTGGGATTGATTCATTGATATCTTTAGTTTATTAATCGAGAATCAATTATATGTAACGTGCCTTTATGTCATTCGGTAGTTTACAACGTGCCGGTGTGAGAAGTTACATGTCTGTGATCTGTATTGAAAATATAATAACTAGTAACAAGCCTGTGTGAGGCGAAACATGTTATATGAGCCGTTCCTAGATGAAAGTACATTGATTGTGCAACGTGCCTGTGGGAGAAGTTGCTTGTCATAGTTGTCTCATCAGTCTATTTCAAGAATTTACGTAATTAAACTTGCTTGATTTGAAGAATGCATTTACTGTTTTTTGACCCATGATATCAAGCCTTTAGGTGTAAGCAAAAATTTGCCCAGTTCACTAGAAGAAATCATGTCTCTGGAAACTTTGGAACAACTTTTTTTATGTGGTATATTATTCACCCAGAACATATTATGATGTAATATATAAATGTAAACATACTCAGTTCAACCATCTCTCAATTTAGCGAACGGTAGGGAAAACAAACCGGATACGATATCATTTCAATAAGGGTTTTCAAGACCTCACAAACATCAAATTTTTATGTGATTGAATATTTTTCCATTCACAAACTTTTAATTTGATTTACTGGGTTTAAAATTCTGAAAGGAACTCATGGAGGATAGTGAATGACTTCCGGTTGCCTGGTTACAAAGTCTTGTGTAGCCACCCCCGCTGGTGTTGGCGGAGGGTCGAACATTCCAATCCATAGTGGTGGTGGTGCGTATGATACATGCCTCCTGCAACGCTCATGCATGTCGTTCGAGTTGAATTCAATGTAGATACTTCTTTTGTCTGCTTCCTTTCTCTAGAGGTGATCCGTCTGATCGTGTTGGTAAATCCACCTTTCTGTCAGTTCTGTTGACGATAGCTCACTTGAGGTTGTCAGCGAATATAAAAGCCTCGGAGTGATGATTCTGACCAGAGATTTTGCAACAGAAACACTTTTTGCGATGTATTGGTCTCATCACGTTTCAGTTGCATCAACTCGTTGATTGGCCCGTGTTTAACCAGGTAGTAGGTAGGTATGTGAAAAAAATTCAAATGTGTAGAATTTCCGTTCGAGATTTACACATGGAATTGAAAAATGTTATCAGAGAATAATGGGTTTCTGAATGAAAACTAATTAAAACGCAAAGGTATTTACATAGAAAATTGACACCAACCTCCAGAAAGGACAAATTCAGTAATATTATTTGTCATGTTGTCAATCTTCTAGCAAAAAATTGAAAAAAAAAATGCAAATTTTTTTTGTTGGAAAATCAATTATAACTTTCATCTTATTATTTTTCGTCGTTTACCGCTGTTTCATATTATTGGCCGCTTCCTCCGCTATCCTTTGTGAATAATACTTTTTTCGCCTACCATATACAGTTCTATCGAAAAAAATATATATTGGGTAATAATACTCCCTCATAAACACTCGTTGAGTGTACCCAAAGGCATAGCCTGTTCGGGTAGAGGACGGCTATTATTATTATTTGCCGTGGCGCTCCGGGGCAACTTACTGATGATTTCGGTGGTGTATTCACTTTTCAGCTGTAGGAAAACCCGGAAAACCTACAGCACCACCCGGTTGGTCGGTGCGCACTTCAAGCTAGCACCAGACGTCGGGATTGGCATCTAGGCAACTCACATCACACTTGATTCACAACAAGGCATGTGGCCACCTAGAGACCCGTGTACTTGAGAAAAAAGATTCAGTACCCGAGCCTCGAACGTCTGTCTGATGCGAGCTAGAAGTTCCACTGCTAGAAAAATAAATAAATAAATAAAGGTTTATTTTTACACAGTTTACGATTTTTCTACATATCATTTGACATATTCAAAACTCCGTCCTAGCCCAAGAGGGTCGGGAGGACGCACAGAGAGCCGCCTCTCTTCCTCCACAGACATTGCTGGCTGCAGAGCAAGGGAGCGCTTGTGTCAAGGGGCACATAGGGTCCCGGCGAAGGGGCGCTAGTGACCTCCCCCGCTGATGGAGGCGGTGGGTCGAATATTCCAACTGATAGCGGTTGTGGTTCGTATTATACATGCCTCCTGCAGAGCTTATGCATGTCGTCTTTCGGTAGCATTCAATGTAGATACTGGATTGGCGTCTAAACTTTGTTCAGAGGTGGTTGTTTCGAGCTTATTCCGGAAAAGGCTGAAGCAAAAACCACTGCTAGGACCTTAATCGCTGAGCCACCGACCTACAAATCTACAGAGCATCAAGGAAAGTATTCAAGAAAAATATGATTTAAAATGTTCTTGAATTATCAATTTGTATATGAATATAACTAAAATGTATGTTTCTTTTCCGACTTACTTTTTTCGATAATTTCCTAGATTACCCCACTTTTTGCCCTCTCATATCGTTTTTTGTCATTTTGCCACTGTACCTACCAGTGATCACGTGCCATATACCAAAATCGATTTTCAGGTTGTTGGACATGCACAATCCATCGTTCAAAATGTTTTTCCATTACCCCACTTCGTTTCCGTATGTTATGTACTTTATGGCGGATACTGTATATACAATAACAACATTTTTCGAAATATCTAAATGAACAAAATACGGGGTACTTTCGAATTAACAATCATAACAAGGATACCTAAATTTATTTATTTATTTAAAAACTGCTCAGATTTGAAGATATTGTTACGATTTGATAAATAATAGGACGAGCACACAACTAAAACTGTTTATTCCCAACTTCACCATAAACAAACAACTACTTCATTAACTAATAAAACACTTAGATCTATCTATACAACAATACAATTAGCTAAATAATCCAAATACTTATTATCTTGAACAAAAACTTCTAATCACTTCTTCATGAAAACTTCCTAATCATAACTTCTCTTCATAAAACTTCTTAATCGCCCCAGTGATATGTCTCTCGCTTTATATACTCGAGCTGTGTGTATGCCAGATTCTTCGCGATGGTTCCGTCATCCCGAATATTCAATACCGACAATTATCTGCATTTTTCTAGAAAACAATTATCGACGATACGCTTGCGAGTCGATTCAGCGGCGTAGCTAGGGGACTTTTATCAATCTCGTAACAATATAATCTCATAAACTCTATTTTACGAGTACAAGTGCATCATTGCGCTCTCGGAGTAAATGTGATTTTACATGTGCATACAGCTTACGTTCTAGTTGAAATTTATACCAATTTGAAGCGAAAAACTGGGAGAATCTACCTAGCAGTACCAATCATCAAGAAAGTAAGAAAACATCCACATAATTAGTGATTTAACATATTTCAATGAAGCACCAGTAAATAAAAACAAATTGAACAAAAACTTATCCAGTATAAAAACATTATTTCTTTCATTATCTTGGGATTTGATTTGAAATTTTTGGAAGTGGCTACGCACCCAATAGAGATTATTCTTAACGAATGAAAACAGATCGAAATATACCCCTAAAGCCGCAGACATGAATGAAAATGATGAAACTATAACATTGCAAATATTATATGCAGAAATAAAAAACCGAAATTCTGAAATAAAAAATCTCATAATCGCAAGTGAAGCAAAAATTTTGCTCAAATTGGAAGACCAGAGACAACAAATCAAAGATCTCGAGCTAGAAAATAGGGCACTCAGAGAAAAACTAGAACAAGTGGAACGAGAAAGTAAAAAAAGGAATTTGGTTATATATGGTCTGAAAAAAGCAGATCCTGGCATCGCTGTTAATAAACTGTGTGAAGAGATAAATAACCTACTAGAGCTGAATCTATCCGAAAACGATATTGGTGATTGCTATCCTTTAGGCAAGAATGCAGAATGTCCTATTAAAGTAGAGCTACTATCTCAATTCAAGAAACATCTGATATTGAAGAATACAAAGAAACTTAAAGGAACGAAAATCTCTATCTCTCATGACTATATAAAAATCCAGCAGCGGGAACAAAAAGTATTAAAAGAAAACTTAATCAACATAAGGAAGAGGTATCCGTCCACCGTGAGTTACATTAGGAGCAATAAGCTATTTATCGACAACAAACCATATAAAATACAAGATTTGCAAGACGTAGAAGAAAGGGAATGCGAGAACGAAAAACGGAAGGAAGAAAGACATAGAAGTGATCCTGGAACACCAGTTAGGGAGATCATTGATAATTGGAAAACTAAGAACTTTCAACCATTACCCAATCAACAAACCAATCTTACACCGCAGACATCCAAAGAATCGAAACAACCGCAACCAGAAAAGCAGCATCCAGTCCCACGAACCCAACAACAACAACTAATACGTTCCAGACTCCAATCTCAAAACAGTAGCTCGAGGAAGTGATATATAAGTTAAATATTCCATATATGGATCCTTATATAACTGATTTCAAAGCAATTCGGATAAATGATAGAATTATTGATAAAAATGAACTGAAAGATATATGTAATACAAACAAAGCCAATTTTAACATCTATCATAACAATATTTGTAGTATTAGTAAACATTTTAATGAGACTTTGATTATTCTATAACTTAACTTAACTTAAACTGTATTGTTTTTACCGAGACCTTCAATATACTGAATGAGGAGATTTACCAAATAAAAGGTTTTACAACTATATATAACCAAGGAAGACTCAATAAAAATGATGGTATATTAATATATATCAAAGATAATATAAATTTCTCTTTTAATAAAGTAATGCTTGGGCCAATTACTGCCATACACGTTTTCATTAAAATTTTAGATAAGAATATTGATTTTATAGCAATATATAGATCTCCGTCCTTACCTCCTACTGATTTTAATAATGATTTGCACGCGTACCTACAAACTTGCAAGAGGAAAAGTGACATCAGTTTGATTTTGGGCGATATTAATATCGACTTGATGAAAGATGAGCTAGATAAAGAAGAATATCTCACTACGTTAGCCGAATATGGGTATATCCCTGGTATCAACTCGCCTACGAGGACCCAAGGTAAATCATCTACATGTCTAGACCATATTAACATTAAAACTAATATGCCCCTTGAAACATTCAAATTTCTGATAGTTGATTACTCAATAACTGACCACAATCCAATACTACTACATGCTGATTTTCCCGAAAATAAATCACAAGCTCTAAATAAAGAAAGGTACAAAAAAATAATAAATTATGATAAGCTGAAAGAATGTTTAAAAAATGAAAATTGGAATGAAATTTGCAATACAAATAATTTAGATGATTCAGTGGATATTTTTATTGACAAATTAAAATTATTCCTGAATAACAACACCATAATGAAAAAAATTAAAAGAGAGGATGTTAAGAGGACCAATTTAATCACAGAGAATCTAGTAAAGTCGATAAACACGAAGAATAAATTATATAAAATAATGAAATGTGAACCACATAATATAGAAATAAAAAATGAATTTACAAATTTTGATAAGCAATTGAAAAACTCTATTGAAATTGCTAAACAAAATTATTATAAACAACAAATAGAGAAGGAGCAGAATAATCCAAAAAAATGATGGGACACACTAAAAGAAATTGGCAAATTAAAGTCTAACAAAAAGTTAACCAAAATAAAATGCGATGGCAGGGAAATAACGGATCCGGAAGACATTTCAAATAAGCTAGTAGATTTTTTTACTTCGGTTGGAGAAACGTACGCCGCAAAAATCAAAGTACCAAACACGATTTTTCCAGCAAAAACTACGGTGAATAGTATTATGATGTCTCCTACTACTGAAGATGAAATAAAAAGAGCAATATTGAAACTCAAGAAAAGAATGGCCCCGGGAATTGATGAAATCACATCTGAAACATTGATTGTTATAGTAGATGAAATCATAGCACCTTTTAATTTCATACTGAATAAATGTATTGCTACGGGTTATTTTCCACTGAAATTTAATGAGGCTGTTGTAATACCAGTGTATAAAGGGGGTGACAAAGAAAGCTGTAGTCAGTACAGACCAATCTCGTTAATCACTGCCCTGACTAAAGTCTTTGAGGAAATAATAAAAACAAGAGTAATGGGATATCTCAATAAATACAAAATATTATCTAGTAGACAGTTTGGGTTTCGAGAAGCCAGATCAACTCAAGATGCAATTTCGTATTTAACAACTAAAATTTATAGAGCTATAGATGAAGCTAGACCTGCAATTTGCATATTTGTTGATCTGGCAAAGGCCTTCGATACTGTCAGCCATAAAAAATTACTTATCGCTCTTAATAACATTGGGTTCAGAGGCAACAGCTTGAGTCTAATGCAAAGTTATCTTGAAAATAGACATCAATGTGTTAAAAATGGTGAAACCTACAGTTATTTCAAAGAAGTCAATTATGGAGTGCCTCAAGGTATTATATTGGGACCTATACTGTTTACTATATATATAAATGATTTATTCCTTCTACCAAGCAAAGGAGACATCATCAGTTTTGCTGATGATACAGCTGTATTCTATGAAGACACAGATTGGAATAATTTAAAAAAGAAAATTGAAGGAAATTTTGGAATGGTCGCTGAATTTTTGAGTCATAAGCTACTAACGGTAAATGGAGACAAAACTTGTTTCATTCCCTTCTGTAGTAATTCAAATGGACTCCCAACATATAGACAATTAGAAATTGCTACTGTGAACTCCTCAATGAAAATACAATCAAGAAAAGATATAAAATATCTTGGAATTTATTTGGACTGCCACTTGAGGTGGGAAATCCAAACAAATAATATTAACAGAAAACTAAGATGCCTAATCCCAAAATTCAAATTATGCAAAACTTTTTGTAACATTAAACAACTAAAGTGTCTGTATTATGCATTGGTACAGCCTCATTTGAATTATGGAATCATTGCATGGGGTAGTTTATCAAATTATCTACGGAATAAAATTGAAGTTACTCAGAAGTGGATTCTTAAAATTATGTTCGACAAACCTTACCGATACCCAACCGAGGCACTATATAATTTGAGTGGAATGCATGACTTAAGGCAAATTTATTACAAAACAATATTATCACAGCAATATCGAAATAAGAACCAAAAAATAGAACATATATATAATACAAGATACAAACACTTTTCAATAACATTACCCGCAGTCAACAAAACTCTAATACAAAGAAGCTTCGTTTATATGGGTCCAAAACTCTATAACATTTTGCCATCTGATATCAAGTCGATAAACTCCCAAAAGATGTTCAACTCAAAAATAAAAAAGTATATGAACCAAAAGTCAAGAACAGATATACATCACCTTCTAGAAATCATTAATTGAATTTCCCTTGTTAATGTTTATATTTATAATTAAATTGTTATCTATAAAAGTCATACTATGTGTAAGGATATAAAAATAATATCTACATCTGAATATTCAAGTAAATGTGTATGTAGTATAAAAAGATTTAATTGAATTTTTCCTTTTTTATATTTTTTATGTTCATGTTTATATTTGTAATTATATTATTATCTATAGTCATATCTATGTCTAAGGTTATTAAAATAACATCTACTTCTGAATATAAAAGTAGGTCGGCCGCGAGCGGATACTATATCCATGCGGTTTCAGCTATTTATTTGTTTGTTGTTTGTTGTTGTTTGTTATGTAATATAGTATAGTATTATTGTTATGTAACTCAACCAAATAAATCTTATTATTATTATTATTATTATATTGATAGCAATGAGTAAATTGAGTAAATTAAAGTAGAAAATGAAATTAAGTATATCCTTTTTCTAGAATTGTTAAAAATTGAAAAGAAATACAATTTAAGATACTAACGGAGAAAAGAATTATCATTTTCAGTAATGTAAATGTCTTCTGTATTTTTGAAAGCGTTCAATGACGTCGACTGCACTATACAGGTCTTACATATACCTTGAAGTGTTTCCATCAGCTCTGGGGATTGATTATGAAACGCTCTCTTCCATAAAAATAATTTTCAGTTGGCCCTTTTCACTGTTCGGGTTACTTGGAGTGACGACATGTTATTGTAACTCCGACGCCTATTTGATTGTCGACTACTGCTAGGTCTGTATTGTCCAAATGATATTTCAGTTTTGGATTATTGTGCCCAATGTGCAGAACAACACATTTTAAAACGTTTAGAGGTAGTCCCCATACCCTAATTGTGTTCAAGTCGCCTTGTAATGTATTCGGATACCTCAGTGGCTTATTAATCATCTTCAGGTCGTCTGTGAATGTGAGAAATTGTTCGATCCACTTTAGCAATCGTCCTCACCATAATGTTCCAACTTCAATAGAAGATATCCATGGGGAACTTTATTGTTTCAATTAGAGAATTGGAACCCTATTATAAACATTTATGTTTCTTGGGTCAATAAAGATTATTATTATTATTTGTTAATGAAGTCTGATTAAAACCCATGTTGTTTCTTTGGTTGGTTCAGAAATTTTAGTATTTCCGTGAATATGATTCGCTCTAGAACTCTTTTAGGAACACAACTTGTGTTCGCTGGCCGATAGCTGGAGGGGAGTAATTTGTTTCCTCTTTTCAATATCGGTGTGATATTTTTTCTATGCCACAATTTTCTCCGCTCGTAATGGAATTATTCAGTACGGTATACAGTGGTTATTTCCAGGTGCAGAAGTTGTAACCGTGACAGTTTCAAAGGATTCTAGAACTCGCATTTCTGGTTTAAAATGAGGGGTTGGTCCCACTGGCGGGGGGTTGTAAATTTTTACGAACTCCTCAGCGAATAGATTTGCAGCTAATTTGTGCTATGTTATGTCCCATTATTTTCCGGTATAGGCAGCGAAATGGTTGATGTCATCTTCTCATAATTATTACTAGATAGTTGTGGTAACTGAGCATCTGCAATATACCGATAATAAGAAATACTTGGGGATATACATGTTTCAAATTATAATCGATTGAGCTGTTCTTCGGATAGTTAAACAATTCTATACTTATGTTCCACACTGTTGTACATCGGAAACGTATGTCTAACGGTTTCAATGTTTCACATGATTTCGAAAGACTCAAATTTGTCAGGTTCTTCCGTTTTATTATCTTACAAAAACACAAATGCTTTGATTTTGTAGCGTGTCGTCTCGCCATATGGTTTATAACTGTGACAAGTTTTCGTGGTTCCAAAATGAGACTAAGTGATATCAGATGTTGAAGTTCCCATCAAGAGCGTAACAAAGCAGTGGGCGATAGCTCAGTTCTTAGATAATTATATAATCGCGTTGAAAATCAGAATATGCTGAAATCGTAGCACGAATAATCCGATTAGAGTTGAGACCATATCGCCTGTTGCAGTGAAACCTCAGTAGCAACAGACTATTTTCAAGTTGAATAAATGATACATTCACAAATGAAAATTGAAAAATGTACACTTTTTTCCATGTTCAAATTTTTTTTTCAGCTTCCATTTCAGAATGTTTCCTTATTTCAACATGAATATCTACCTTCCAAGAAGTCATTTTGAACAGTGGAAAATGGCGATTGAAGTTTGTCTTTCAGTCGCAGATGATTCGACATCTGTCTCTATGAACATCACTGTTATATTTTCATTAAATTCACTATTTTTTACTTCATCAAAAATAACCGTACATTGATCAGTAGATTTTTTATCACAAATGGAAAGAGTTATTAATATGAAATTTCACAAAAAAATATCTATAGAGGTACCTACATCTTCAAACCACAACTTCAAAGTGCAATATGCAAAGTTTACCTACCTCTTCTCATGTACAAGGAAGTTTGAACTGAATCGTTGTGTTTTTCATTTGTTTTTCGCAGACAAAAATAATAACAGTAATAATGTTCCTATTGGATAATTTAAATTAATCAACCAATAGTAACACTTTTGGATCATCGTATCGTCGGATATCGTGAGTGTGAACAGTAGGTAAGCATCAGAGAGATCTTGCAATTCATAATAACATCAGGCAGTAATGAAGTTAGTTTGACATGTACGCACGCGCGATGTGAATTTGGAATAAGGACAACTTTAATAAAATACGCTCTGTCTTTATCAATGGACGGTTAAGGCCAGAATTGAAGTTTCTTCATTTTCACTTAGGGGAAGATCGTGGATACGACATAACTCATGCTTGATAAGAGTTTTTCATTAAAAATCGATATCAGGACCACTTTGGCCATGCTATTATCACAATAATTGTATCGTAATCTAAAATAAATTTAGTAGTAAGAAAAATCTGAGAAACTACATTAGACTTATAGTTTATGAATAACGGACGCCTGTGTGAATGCGGAGGAACAGACAAACCTGCAATAGAGATATATTTCAATAACGCCATCCAGTATTCTATTAGGCAACTTTATTTTAATAGTGAATGGCACTATTCTGTGATTAAGAACAGAGATATTGCAGTTTTGTCTCGGAATAAGAATTTTAACATTTACCCAATCCTAAAAATTACACAGGCCATAGCATTCGTCGAACTTCGGCGACGTTATTTACTGATAATGGTGGAAACATCACAAATTTGAAAAGACACGGTGGCTGGAAGTCTAACAATATGGCTGAAGGATATATATATAGATAATTCACTTACAAACAAAATTAAAATTGCCCAGACTATTCAAAAATCATCAGTTGAAAACAAACAATGTGAAACGGAAACTTTGCCTTCTTGTTGTGACTTCCACAAAAAGAATTTGAATATACCAAGCATTTCAAACAAATTGAATCCCTTTAATAGTAGCAATTGCTCAAATTTTAATATAAATATTAATATAAATGAGAATTAGAATGTTTCTGTTGATATGTAATATTTTCTGTTCTGTTCTGTGTAATTCAAATGAAAATAAAACAAAGAAATGTGTCATCTCACTGATTTGTTATTCTACACGGTTGCTGAAAAAATATTGTACACAACACGCCCGAAAATAGTTTTTTTGAACTCACAGAACTCTCCTACGGCTTGTCCTAGAATTTTGTCTATTCGTCCAAAAAACCCTATTTTCCGGACTTGTTACGTAAATTATCATTATCGCACTGATTTTCCTAGGCTACCAGTAACCATCACAAATAAAAATAGCAATATCTACAGAATACTTTGATCCAAGTTTCTGGTGCTTACCTAGGTAAACTAATTACATTCTGCGATGGTATGCTTTCTCTGCAGTTGTCAAACTACATTCTTTAAATGTATAAATTTGTTGTTTTTTACAATCCTCTTCCCAAACATACTCTCTCCATGCGAGTTAGTGTAAAATTGGGTTTGTGACCTAATTCAGGTTTCAGCGAGTCATGCCCCTTTTGTGCATGTGAAAGCAATTACGTAACGTAATATATTTCGTGTGAAGCACTTCAGTGGTTTCGGGAAATATTAGAATATTATTTGGTGGAGATCAGGAGATCAGGTTTTTCGATGTAAAATAACTGCAAAATTTAATATGTTTCATCCCTATATGGTAGTGAGTATACCGGGTGATTCAAATTCTAGGGCCATCATTGGGATTTTAGCAATGATACGGGATACGGAGATTGGTTAGAGTTGCGCAGCTGTCAGTATTTCAGCAGATAAACGAAAACGCAGATATTTCGTAATAATATTTCAGTTATATTTTATTCCACTTCGCCATCTCACAACCTACCCAAATTTAAATTTTACCTATATCAAACTGGAAAATTCGGATACTCGGACTTCAACTTCAAGATAGGTATTTTTAACAAATCTTTTCCTGCGTATTTTATACAACTATCTTACAACTAAATTTTGAAAAAATGATGGTAAAATGTTTTTGAAACACCACCAAATTAACTTTTTGGTTGCGCATTTGAAAACACCCCATTTAAATAGTTTTCTCGCACAAAAGACTTATTTAGACGAGGCCACACGCAAAATTACAAATTTTCTTCTATCACGTATGAATTCATCTACTATAGATATTCTGTTCAAGTTTTTTTGAATGCTTCTTGAGTTTATTGCGATCTTATTTTCTGACAGTTTATTCGTAATTCAGAGACCTGCATATCTTGCTGATTTTTAAACTAACCTCAACTTATTTTGTTTAAATACCACCCTGTGTATTTCTCTAGCCTATCCATCTTATTTGTCAGAAAATTATCTATCCAATCAAAAATTGGTGTTAGATTTTTGATTGGCTGTGCATTGAAAAACATCGTGGAGGTTGCAACCCGAATATGATGATAGTTCGATGTTTGATAGGCCTTCTGATTCAAATATGGTTGGTTAGCCGACATAATTTCAATTTTCATGTAAACGGTCAAACACTCAACAATTTCTGTATACCACCTACTATGAAAAATAATATTGAAAATGCGTAAACCAATAGACTTGTGATTTTATTCTCCTGAATGAGAAAATCTCATTAAGGCTATACATGAAGAAAATTAAAGAAAAATAAACTATTCTCAAGTAGCCAAATTGCAAAAAATATGCTTCCTTCTCAGTTTTCCGAATATCGTGAGTTATTTTCAGATGTTCTTCTCTTAAATAAAAGAAGTTATTGACAACCTAAAGGGATTAATTAGGGTATGGAAGAGTTTGAGACAATATTGGCTAGCCAATGATCTTCGTATTTCAAAGCCCTACCTCTTACATTCTCATCATCTTACATTACTGTGATAAAAATACACTCAACTAATTTCACTAATTTATTTAAAACTCTTCCAAACAAAAAATTATTTTATTTAAAACATTTATATCACAGTAACTGTCGCCACTCTGTCGATGTGATAAATCTCGAACTATCGAGAGTATAGGGTGACCCATTCAGATGGCTCTCGTATATTCTCAAATGATGATAGAAGCGACGATTTCATTCTGACTAGTTCTCCTTCCTGGAAATGATGAGTCATGGGAAAATCATTAGCGAGCAGATCATGCGTTGTTTACAAGCCGAAGTCGAATAATTAGCGGTCAGGGACGGCCTCAAAATCGTTACCTTCTTAAAGACGTTTCGTTCCGAAATGTCATTTTTAGAGTGAGTGTGGAGATATCTGCAAGATTATCCATATGTTAACCTTGACATTCGATGGAAGTAACACTCCGTAGACTCCACAATCTTCAAGTTAAGCCGAGGAAGATAGTGACAGCACACCAAAATCTTGATGCCGCTGGATGTGGATATCGTCTCCAACATGCTTCTTATAACTGTCCAATCCAGCTCATCAATCACACAAGACAATTTTGGTATTGCCAGGTCTACAAAAGCATCGTGTCTCTCAATCTTCCAGACATCTTCATAGGTCGGTTTATTCCGAGAATGCTTTTTGATAACCAGGTAGAACATGATTCTCTGAACCTTCTTCAACTGTAGCACTCTTCTAACTTCTGGGTTTTGTTTACGTAGTTCCTGGAGTCGACCGAACTTTTTGAAGAATACCACGGCGATTCCTCTAGACATTTGAAGGTCTATCGCCACACAGTGAGCTAGTGCGTATTCGGCAGGCACCTTGAATAGATCTCGTCACTCTTCTCGAGTAAGTCAATGTATAGAACTTTCTGTCGCCTACGGCAGTTTTCTTCTGGGAGATTTCTGTAAATTGTGAAAGTAGTGTTTGGATTGACAAAACTGCCAGCCAAAGTCCATATTTGGATCGGTGAAAATCAAGAAACTGTGTTTGGATCAGTTTTGAAAACTCACTTTTTCGATGCGAGAGTGGAAACTTGATTTTGGGAGATTTTCAGGAAGGGAATCTCTATAACAGAGAATGTTCTGGTGAAACAGGTAAGCGTGAAATTTTAAGAGTGATGCATTTATATCTTGTGGGTAATAGGTATATGTATATGATATCGTTGGTTAGAGTTGGATTATGGATAGATTTCGGGGGTATTTTCGACAGTGTGTTTCGAAGAGACACACAGATTATAGAAGTAGGAAGTACTTGAGAAGCTCTGTGGGAGGAAGTGGACGATTACCTAAGAACCACCGGAAATAGCCGATGTAGCCTACCATCGACGCTCGCTGTTACATTGCGAGAGTCAGTGACGATTCTGGATTTAGTTTCTAAGAAGATTGATTAGCGGACTGAAAAGATTATTTTTATTGATTACTTCCTAAATTCAACTTCACAAAAATCATCGACCAAAATTCCTCGCCAGCAATAAAAATCAAGTCACCGTTCATGAAGAGGGTTACCGACTCCGGTTCGGTCCTTCTAGCTCACCGGAAACAAATTTGCAGTGAACCAAAACATACCAGGCCACAATTTGAAAATAGGGAATTGCATCGCCAGCCAGAGTCCCATGTAGAACTATGAGACTAGCTCTAGAGGCACGTTTTCAAACACAGGATTCATTTGCCATTTGAAATGACTCAAAGAATAATAATTTCATTCAAGGACCTTGGTAATCAGGGATGGGTTCACTGTAGGAAGTGGATCTCCCTCAACGAATCAACGGGGTGGACCACTAGTCCCAAAACCACCATAGTGAGCAGCACTGATGCCTCTTCGAATGAGCAGAAGGGTGGAAGAATGCTTCTGAGGGGAGTCGAGTCACTGATGGGCCAAACGATGGTGTATCTCTTCAGAAACGGGACAGTCTGGCCATGGAGGATTGGTGTATGCCAGCGATAGCTACGTGGCACCAGGATGATGAGGTCGAGGTCGTAAACGGCATTCCTTTCATGCAAAAGGGAACCCTGTAGTAGTTTCAGAACGACACGTCCACAGCTGTTGATGGGGTTTTTCTGGCCAAGCATCATTATATGCCAGAGTGCTGTGATAATCCTCGTTTCCTGTTCGAACCAGACAAGTCCTACCATTTGTCTTCAAAATAGGGATTGTTGCACATATGTTTGACAGATATGAAACAATATCTGTTTCATCTTGGGAAGTGGTTGTTTTTTGTCGGAAATATGCCATACAATCTATAAAAAGTTGAATTCATTTCTGAAAGGATTTTTATGGAATGTTTTACAGTCACTGGAACTTAGTTGTTCCTTGAAACAAGCATTTCATGTATACATTGTATTTAGTGTCTTATTTTTAAGCGCCGGTGTCTTCGTAAGCATTGTAAGTTCGTAGAAATTATTATATCTTCTTGTGTCTCACTGATTTTTTGATAATACAGTTCACTTATCAATATAGAGTCAGATGTGCCGCTGGTAGAAGCTATATACGCATGTCCTCACTATAAAGAGAAATGGAAGATCCTACCCAATTCTATGGCATTTATTCCAACAAACAGTACAGAAATATACAACATTATGAAAGATCTCAAAAATAACAAATCGCCTGGACCTGATGATACTAGAGCTGAGCTTTTGAAAAAAGTGGCAAGTTAAGTGTCAGAACCACTTGCATACATAATCAATAAATGCATTGAGAAGGGGATTTGGCCTGATGCCTTCAAAATTTCAACTGTTATACCTATATATAAAGGTGGGGAAAAATCATGTGTTAGTAATTATAGGCAACCTCACTTATAAGCCATCTACCAAAAATTTTTGAAAAATTGATCAAGAACAGACTATTTTCATGGCCAAATATGGGTGTTATCTTAAAAACAGTATGGATTTAATGAAAAAAGTTCTACTGTTGACGCTGTTTTGGACTTGACGACACAAATACATAGGTCACTAGAACAAGCCAAACCATCATTGTGTTTGTTTATTGATTTGAGTAAGGCATTCGATACTGTAAATCACGAACGTTTGCTAAAAACCTTTGATGATGCAGGTATACGTGGCAATGTACTGCAAATTTTCGAGAGTTATTTAAATGGAAGAAAACAAACGGTGAAAGTGAATGGCAAGAATGCGTGAAATTCATAAAATATGGCGTGCCACAAGGTACTGTCCATAAATAAATAACTTATATAAGTTAAACATGACAGTGAACATAATATACGCTGATGACACTGCCATATTTTATGAATCAGATACATGGGAAAACTTGAAAACTATGGTGGAAAATTACATCAGAGTAATAAAAGAATGGTTCGATCACAAACTCCTCACTATTAACTCAAACAAAACAAAATTTTTACCATTCAGTTGTAATGTGACAAATATGACAAATATGCAATTTCTTGAAATTGAAATAAATGGAAACTATTACAATATACAATCTGAGAAAGGAATTAAATACCTAGGTATATACATTGAAAGACATTTGAAATGTGATATCCACATAATTATACTGTTAAAAAATCATTTATAAATTCAAACATCTCAAACAGTACCTACCCTATAAAGATCTGAAGACTTTATACCTAACACTGGTGGAAAGCCATCTCCAATACGGTATACCTGTTTGGGGATCAGCCCGGCGTACACATCCAAACCACCTTGAAATATGCCAAAAAAGATCTCTGAAAATTATACTGGCAAAACGTCACACATACTCTTCAGATGACTTATACCAAGAAGCTGAAATTAGGGACCTTCGACAACTATTTTACTATAACTCTTGTGTTGAATATACCATTTCGGCAACAACAAAAGCCCATTTTCAGCTCATCATTATACCACCAAAATCAAGTTTTAAGAACTTTTTACGAATGTCAAGCACAGATTTTGAAAATCTGTTATGTTTAATTGGCCCTATCATTAGCAAGAACAATACCAACTACAGAGACTCTATCCCAGCACAGGAACGTGTTGTTCCCTTCACGCACCAAATCAGACTACCACTTAGTCACAACAACGAAAATAAAATCAAACTGGTTCTTATTTCAAGGGCGTTTACACCAAGCTGACAAAAATTCCTCGAACACGTAAACCCTATGAAGTTACCGACATTCGCCGGGACACTGTTTGTGTTCGTAAAAACTCTATTCGCGGAATAACAAGTTTAGAAAACGCTCCAAAAGTTCTAGAACAGTTCGCAAACAGTTCACGGACTGTCACAAACGGACCGAGTTCTTGTTCTGTTTTCGTCCTGTCCGCTTGGTGGAAACCCGCTTTAAGAAGAAGAATAATAAAATGAAGTATTATGGATAAATTGGGATGGTTTGCAGGGGATAGAAAATACTGGGTGAAGGTTTGGAAAAAAGACTTCTGTCGCTATTTTCCGTCGTTCAAGTTGACCCCTCTCAGAAAACGGATTCATTTTTTAGTTCCATTTTTCTTTTCATCTTTGAAAAAATCATATTTACTCAATGTTCAGTTCCATATTTTGAATTATATTATTTTCTGCCTATATAAACAATTATTTTTTACTTCTTAGTTCAATTTGTTATAAAAGCGTGTTTTTTAGTTTTTTAAATATATTTCATTTTTCACTATTCAGTTCTCAATTTATTTAAAAAATATTCTCCGGAGAGGGAACCTCAAAATAATTGCAACCCTATCCAAGGAAGGTATCAGGCGCATTAATTACCCATCCACGACGCGGATTTTTTTAATTCTGGCGAAGGCTTTCACACAGAGTATATGAGAGAAAAATTATTCAATTCTGGCGATCCTGATCAGGATAATGAGACAAACTCATCAAATTTTCGTATTGTCACCGGTTATTGATGAGTGTGAAAAGTTTCAATTAATCTGTCCGTTTGAAGTAGGTCAAAATCGGGTGTGAAGGAGTTGGTTACAAACATACATACATACAGGTGAAGCTAAATGAAAGCGTGTAAAAAAGGGTAGATTGGGCCATTGAGTCCTTTCCACCTTTCGAATCACCGATTTATATTTAATCCTACAAAAGGGTTAAGATATCCTAATCCCCCATCTTCTGAAGATATTTTGAAGCTGCCTCACATATGGATACTTTCCTAAGGTATGGAGGACAGCCAAGGTTATCTTCATTACCAAGCATGGTAAAAGTGACTCCTCTCAGGAAAAAGCGTTAAGAGCCTCATGTTTTTTTTTCTGAAGACAACTGAGAGGCTGGTGGACAGATACATCAAAGAAAAGGTAATGGAGCGACATTCACTCAGGCGAGTTGTACAAGACAAGTTCACCAACATTTTAAGTAAACCGAGTTCAGTTGCTAGGGATTAGCCAATAAAATATATTGTTCCTTAGCAATTGAACTCGGTTCACTTGAACTGTTGGTGGACTTGTACAACTCGTCCTCAGCGTACCAGAATGACATGGATACAGAGACTTCCCTCCATCGACTCGTTCATAGGTTTGAGAAGGGGTTAGATCATGACGGCGCTACCCTTTTTTTTGTTTTTTTGTGAGAGGCTGTCCGCAAGGAGGAGTCGTATCCTTTGCTTTGGTGCCTCGTGGCAAATGACATTCTAGTGAAAATAAAAGACCTGGGTTACTTCACTCAGGCCTACGCGGATGACCTTGTCATCTTGATCGATAACCAGTGGTCCGGCCTCGTGAGTGGCACGATACAAACGGACCCTCAACGATGTGGATTAATGATGCGGATCGGTAGGGCTGAGTGTAAACCCTGAAAAGGCGGAGCTGGCTAACCAGAAAACGCCAACCAGGGAACGTCTCAAAAGTCTATCTCAATGGGAGGTCCCTATACGAGTCCAAGATGACTCCAAGCTAAACGAGCATATCGAACGTAAAGTTCGGAAATCACAGCTGCTTACTGGGCATGCACAAAGGCATTTGGCAGTACGTGGATGCTCAGCCCCAACATTCTATACTGGATCTACTCGAGTTTTATTGGTCCAATTATTACGCACGGAGCCATCGTATGGTGGCAAGGTACAGTATCTGGCAAATTGAAAACCTAATTAGATAGGGTACAAAGGCTTTCCTGCTTTGCGACAACAAGTGAAATGAGGACGGCTCCCACTATGGCGCTGGAGATACTGCCTCTCCTCTTCGTTGAGTATGAGATACGCAAAGCCATTGTTCATCTAAGAAGCTCCAGACAATGACAAACGATTGTGAAATCAAACGATTAAAGATTGCACCATCCTAGAAATGCCGAGTGACAGGTCTTTACCTACAATACGATTCAGAAAAAGACCGCAGTCCGTCATTCCCAATAGGGAGAACTAGGGATAAATTGGGCACCGCCTGATCTCCACTACTGGGATCATTTGGCACACAGATGGCTTCAAGATGGGTGAATCAGCCGGCGGCAGGGTATACGGGCAATCTCCGAGAGCGGAACTTTGTTATGCCCTGGAAAATTCTGCCTCTGCATTTCAGGCAGAAGTAAGTGTATAAGAGAAAATATCAGCAATGGCTACCACGGCCAGCAAATCATGATATGTACCGACAGCCAAGCAGCGATACAGAGTTAGTTCGCTGCTGGTGTCTGAGTGCATTGAAGATCTGAAAAGGCCAATAAGGTGAAGCTACTTTGGGTCCCTGGTCATACCGAAGTGCCGGAAATGAACAGGCCGATAATCTGGCTACACAAGGTGCGAAAAGCTCAACGATTGGACCAGAATCCATCCTAGGAATTTCTAGATCATAGAGCTCAACCATGAAGGAAATCCTGGAAATCAAATTTCTGGATGCAAGGCCCTTCTGCTAAGAGAACCAAGGCTCTGCTCACAATGAGCAGAAAGAAAATCAATATACTATTAGAAGGGTATCGGTTCAAAACTGAACCAATTCCCAACATCCGTGGGTGCTGGTTAACGGAAAAAAACACACACACACACATAATGGGCCCAAATGAAAGCCCTACATGCGTATGGTTCTATCCGTCCTCAAAATGTATTATGTCTAATTGATCTAGTGTACAGCTAGCGGGACATAGGTTTGGTTAATCTAATATCACTTTCAATGTTCATCTGATAATACTCATTTGGCTATTGCAGCGACATGTACTTTGTACTTGGGTCCTTTAGTAGTAATAATAGTGTTCTGGATAGACAACATAAATTGATTGATTATCAAACACAATCACGATTTTAAGAAACATATTCTTCTCTCGGAAATGCTACCGCTTGGGGTGGTATTGGTAAGAATAAGACTGTTTTTTGATATGATAGGATTGCATTGGGTGGTTGCACCGTACGATCTTGTGTCATCTTGGAATGTTCATATTTTTTCTGGAAGAAAGGACAAACACATTTTATCTGGCGGCCGTATGCTACCTATCGATGACGTGTTGTTTTTGTGTTGAGTTTCTTGCTTTTCTGACACCCATCGGCGTCAATTTCACCAGATCAGGTAGGCGATATCGATGCCGTACCTTAGGACAATACTTTACATATTATAGTAGATTACATAATCAGATGATAATATGGATTCTTCAAATTATGATTTCAACATTTGGCTGATCTGCTGCTATCGGTGAACTTCTGCAAAATTCTGAAAGTATAATTTCTTGAAGGAATTATGTTCCTTCGTTGTAATAACGATCGAGTTGCATTGCTGTAGGTTAGAAAATAGCAGATGTTCTACAAATTTCACATTTCTGTGTTAGTAACGTGCGAAATGCCGTATAAGAATAATTTGTCGGAAAAGCGCATCTTCAAAGAGAACATTTTCAAATTATTTGTCTAGTCACCTATACCGCCCAAAATTGACGGCATAGTTCCTGTATTTTTTCGTAAAGCAGCATCGTTGTGGATATAGTTTATGCTGAGTCACTTGAACCCCTTCAAAATTTTCGATGAGCATTTATTTTAATACTTTATAATAACCAATGGATATCTCCATGCTTAGTTGCAGGCCTCCCCAGTTACACATTACGCACATCACAACAAAATGTGAATGTGGTTCAATCTTTCGAGTATTCAACATAGAAATATATGAGTAAGTATTATATATTTCAATGGTACTCAACCCGAAATACCTGCCATACCCTAAAGTCTGTATAAACCTTTCATACTTTCAACAGAATTAAGGCACTCGCTATACGCTCAATTCATATTTATGCTAATTTTAAATTCTCGGGCTTGCTTATATAAAATTGGAAAAGCGCGAAACATTTAACAAGCAGAAGAATATAAATCCGAACTTCGGATAACTTTGCCGGGAAGTGGGAAATTGAGTATGGAAATACTGAATGAATGAATTTTTCAATAATTCAGGGTGATATAATTTATTTGAAAATAGTCGTTTTTTTTGCGGCAAATTTGCTTGGTTATAAACGTCTCATAAATATTTTTTGAATGGTTTGATGTGAAATAACAGAACAGAAATTCAATTTAATCGAACGAAATTGTAAAAACTTTCAGATGGTTGAAAAGAAAAATTAATTATCTTTTCAACGATGTGATACATGAGCAATCATAATGTGTTTTATTTCAAAAAGTAGTATCGGTGAAACCCTCTTAACGGCTTTTTTATGTTTATACGTCAAACCGTTGAAAAGTTGAAAGGAGGAGACTATTAAAAGCCACACTGTATAAACATTGGGATCAATATTTATATTTATTTTGTTTTTTTTTGAAATAATTTTTGAAATAATGCCGATATTTGGACAAAAAATGGTAATGGGTTTTTTTAATATAAGAAATTGAAATTTAATTGTAGTGGGCACCACCTACAGATCTTTCTCTCTATTGGGTAGTCACATCTTTGTCGTTCATGTATGTATCACATTTTTTATAAAAAAATCGACCCCTCTATAATATTTACGTGAAAAATGTATGCTAGTCGAGAGCCGCTACACGCAGCAGTTTTCGAAATATTATGATTCAAATTATTCGATGCATCCAATATTCTTTTCATTGATTCACGAACTCTTTGAAAAGTAAAATTTAAAGTAGGCAATTGAGTTCATTAAATTTGTTTTGTGCTGTTATGGCCAAAATAATATCGTGACGCATTGTAAAATAGTTTTATGTATTATTGTGATGGTTTGTCAAAAAATGGTAAACTTTACCGTGTATCTCAAAAATGAAGACCTTGCGGACCTATGCTTGCATGAACTTTTCACCTTATAAATAAATGCGAAATCGTCCTGTAAAGTATCAGTCACTCATTACATAACACCCTGTATATCGGCTTATTTATATGTTGAATTTTCAAACGAAATTAGGCATTACTGTGCATTTTATAACATTTGGGGGTATCTATGATGTCGTACTGACTAGATAATTTATCGTTTTTTTGTTATTCATGTAATCATGGTTTCGTTGTCTCAATAATGATACCAAAGCAAAAATTCAATCTACCTTACATGCTAACTGGCGCATATACAGGGTGAGTAAGAATAAGACCAACAAACTCACACTACAGATTCCTCACCGCATTTCGAGGTGAAAAGTTCCTATCAAGGTATGTCCTAAACGCATCCCCTCTGACAGTGTCAAAAGTAAAAAAAATTAGATTTATTTTTTTTTTCTCCAAAATTCCGGAAGCAAAAAATATCAAACTTGGTACACTAATCAAGGTTTATCAACGTGATAAGTTGAAGTTATAATTCTTAATTTTCGTAAACCAGTGGCGTAGTTAGGTTGGTATGTGAAAATAAATTCCTTCATATTTTCTTTGGATAACTGAATGGAGAAGTGAGCGTACAACATCAGTTAGGCTCATCGATACTCAACTTAAAAGTCATAACATTCCATGTACCTAAAAGTAAAGGTTTCTGAGAAAATTGAGAAAAACTGAAGATATGTCCTGAGTAGCAAAATAATTTCATTTGCAAAAATCGCATAATGCTAAGTTCTTACAACATATCCGAATTTTTGTCAACCTCCTGAACATTTTTCAATGTTGAAAGAATCGGAAACATAGTACAGGTGAGTCATTCATTCATCATATTATTTGATGAAATTGATGTCGTGTAATCACTTGGTTAGATCTTATTCTGAATCACTCGTACTATGTTTCCGATTCACCCAACATTAAAAAATGTTGAGGAGGTTGACAAATATTCCAATATGTTGTGAGATATAAGTGTTATGAGATTATTTTAAAGAGGAAATTATTTTGCTACTCCAGGACATATCATCAGTTTTTCTCAATTTTCTCAGAAACCTTTACTTTTGGGTACATGGAATGTTACGACTTTTAAGTTGAGTATCGATGAGCCTAACTGATGTCCAACGCTCACTTGTCTAAAGAAAATATGAAGAAAAATATTTTCACATACCAACGTAACTACGCCACTGGTTTACGAAAATAAAAAATTATAAATTCCAATTATCACGTTGATAAACCTTGATTAGTGTACCGAGTTTGGTATATTTTGCTTCAGGAATTTTGGAGAGAACAAAAAAATCAATTATTTTTCGTACTTTCGACATGCTGTATCTCAGAGGGGATGCATTTTAGGACATACCTTGATAGGAACTTTTCAGCTCGAAATAACGTGAGGAATCTGTAGTCGGATTTTATCGGTCTTATTTTTACTCACACTGTATTAATTTTAAAAAAAATGTACATAAACTGGAGAAAAGAATACTTCAATAATAACATCCATATTGATAACCCAGCAAGTTCTTGAGAGACTGCAAACATGATAATTTTTTCCGCTTATTCTGCTTACAACAATGCTCATCTGCTCTTTACTTCCCAGAATACTTAATTTTTTTCTTGGTGTTTTTCAATCGCCCTTTTTTGGGAATTACGATGTTTATTCTTCACATCAATTAATAGTTATTATTGTCATGAATGTTTTCTCATTCTCTAATGTTTTCACAACAAAAAAAGACTTGATGTACAATAACACCTGTAGCAATAATTCAGTGAACATTATTAAGAAAAAAATCAAGATTGAAAGATGGATGATTCACAATATCAACATAAGATTGACTTGATCAACATAACCTAGTTCTTACTAATGTCAATACTTTTGTAGATGTGGCGTCGTTACAATTCGGGTACAACTTTCGTACAATTTCATAAACATAAAACTGTGCACTAGTTTACGATAGTGTAAAGGATGACCACGAGGTGAGGTACGCCCCTCAATTTTTCTAAAGTTTTGAAGATACAGGTTTCAAATTTGGTACGTCAATATATTACTCAAATACGCATATTTTGACTACATTACCGAAAATTCACCACTTCCGGTTTAACCGCACAAACTTTTTTTTTCAAATGACACCCTCTACCATTTTTCATTATTCGGAAGAACACGCAATTTGTGATAACACTATAACACTGTTCTTCAAAATTGAAAATCGGTTGAAAAATGGCTGAGACACAGTTGATTGTTCAATCGAACAAAGTTGGCCATGAACATCAAACTCAAATCAACTGACGAACGGCGTCAACATTAACCCTTTCGGTCACGACTTTTTGTTTTTGGGAAAAAAAAATTTATTGTTTGAAAATTTTCAAGTATTGATTTTTTGAAGATTTTAAGAAAAATCCAGAACAATGTGACGTCATTGGTTTTTGAAAAAAAAATGTTCATTATAACGAACATGGTGACTCAATGAAACTCAATTTGATCTTCAAATAAATAAGTTTATTGCAGAAAATGTCAGAAAAAACAATGAAATGTCAGCATTTATCTATGGTGAAAATCCCAGAAACAATTGTGATCTCTGTTGATGCATAAATGTACTTTACATTTCTCACAACAGAAATGTGTTTTCTTCATACAGCTTCCATTCTTGCTTCTGGAACCATCTTTACTTGGATCAAGACGAACTTCTGAAACAGGTCGTATTTCAACCTTACTCCGCTTGGGTGAAGATGTGGATGGTGGAGATGATGAAGACGACGGACGACCCATTTTTTTTCATTTTTTTTAAATAAATCCTCAAAGAGTAAACACTGACGCAATTTTAAGAATCTATTAACGCTCATATTTTCAAAAATAATTGGGATTCCTAATTTATTATTCCAATATAGCTTTACTCTTGGGTAATGTAGGTTCCCCATCATAATATGAATGCCAATTAGCTTCTTTATTTCATTTTCATTAGTTGCAGGAAAGTTATGAACGCTGTTTTGAACTGCAAAGAGATTCGTCATTTCGACCATTTTCTTCATAAGAGTCTCTGTAAAATATTCTGAGAAATAATTTATGGGACTCAAAACTTCTGGGTCAGTTTGATATTTCGTTTCATGCCATTTTATAGGTGGACTCAAATATTGAACATTTGCTTTCCAACCAATATCTCTTTTGTAAGTCAAATTATACCTTCTGCAATAGTCTTGTGCACGTTCTACATTGTTCTTTGCATTTGTCGATACTTCGCCCACAACAGTTACTTCAATCTATAGGCATTTCCTTTTCTTGGTCTCCTTCAGTTCCCACTATTTCTTCACCTATGTTCACTTCATCATGGGCCGTATTATCACCAACTTCATCCTCAGTTTCCATACCTTCCTCATTTTCTTTAAACTCATAATCATTATTTTCACCGATTTTGTCTGAAATAGTATTACACAATAATTGTCAACAAACTATTACCTATTATAATACCTTCAGAGGTTGATTCTTCTAATAGATCAAGCTCATCATCGCTGAGCACGTCAATATCTGAAAAATTGTCCATTAAATCTAACAACTCCGCCTCTGTTAGACCTCTTCGTTTAGCCATGTTATCACCTTATTTCAACAAGTCCTGCAAAAAAAGTTTGACCTGGAGTCACAATGTTCGTTGAAACGAACACGTCAACAAACCAAAAAACCATACGCAAAAAAAGAGAAACGTGTGAAAAATATATATCAAACTTGCAGTCAATAGTATAATCTATCGCATAGAATTTTTTTCTTCCGAAAACTTACCTTTTTTATCACAAAAATTCCCACTACAAAGTTTCCGTATACGATAACCTTCAAAACAGCTCTACATGAGAAATAATTCCATTTGTAACATTCGAACAGTAGCCGATAGATGGCGGGAAAGAACATTAATATGCTAAGACAGGTTCGTTTTATGGAACACTATGATATTACGGCGTAAAAATTATTCTGGTGGCATTTGAAGACACACAAATTCAATGTTCGTTTAAATGACCACAGTGACCGAAAGGGTTTAACGAGAGGAAGGTTCGAGGTAAGATACAGCTGAAAATTGGATTTCTCACGTTATTGCAGCAACCATATTTTCCAACAAATATCAAAAATTTCCTCAAAAAGGAGTAGTACCCATAAAGAAATGCTCACAACTGCCATTTCACAAATGGCAACATTTCTTTTCATATTGTCGTATTGAAAAGATATGAGTTATTCAAATAATCGTGTCAAAAGTTTCTGAGAATTCTGAAAGGAATCGAAGATACGGGATGTTTCATTATAAGTGTTCTCAAAATTGAATATTCCTAAACAGAGGCGGCTTGACCCTACGAAAGCTAAGCAAAAAATCAAATCTTTTCATTGGAGTAATCTGATGATTCATTATTTTTCAATACGACAATGTGAGTATATTGCCATTTGAGAAATGGCAGTTGTGAGCATTTCTTTATGGGTACTACTCCGTTTTCTGGAAATTTTTGATAACTTTTAGAAAATATGGTTGCTGCAATTACATGAGAAGCTCAATTTTCAGCTGTATCCCACCTCGAACCTTCTTCTCGCGAATGTTGACGCCGTTCGTCAGTTGTGATGATTTGAGTTTGATGTTCATGGCCAACTTTGTTCGATTGAACAATCAACTGTATCTCCGCCATTTTCAACCGATTTTCAATTCTGAAGAACAGTGTTATTACAACTTACGTGTTCTTCCGGATAATGAGAAAAATGTACAGGGTGTTATTTAAAAAAAAAGTTTGGGGTCACTTCCGGTTAAACCGGAAATGGTGGATTTTCGGTAATGAAGTCAAAATATGCGTATTTGAGTAATATATCAACGTACCGAATTTGAAACCTGTGTCTTCAAAACTATAGAGAAATTGGGAGGCGTACCTCACCTCGTGGTCACCCGGTATATCGACGTCATTAACATTTCGATTTTAAGAGGATGGCATCCATGTTATTTGTTGTAGATCTTTATTCAGTTGGAAACCCATATATAAAAAGGGAAATAACGTAGAAGGGGCAATTACCTAAGTATGCATGGAATTATGGCCACAAATCTCAAAAAATTAAGAAAAAAAAATGGAAGATAAGTAATGACAGGTGGGAGAAAAATTAAAACTGGATTAGTGCCCAGGGGGCAGTGCCACCATCACGTTCGGCGCTTGCTTTATGTTTTCAGACGACCATTTCAAGTTTGAGTTGTTAAAAGCACATTTTAAATGTCTGTACAAGTATAGTTTATCTATAGAAATATAAAAAGATTTCAGTTCAATAAATTCTCAAATAGTTAGTTAGTGCTTGAATTGGGACACGCTGTATGCATGGATTAATTAGGGGCATTCAACTTGTATCAAACGACCTAGTTCCATCTCGGAGACATTTCTATAGGGTAACGAAATAAATGACTGCTTGATACGAAAAAAGGAAACAAAAGCCACTGAAATGATGATTTTCCGTTGCCTCAAGCGACATGTTTTCGAATTTTTTCTGTCACAGTGAAATAGCTATTCTTTTCTTTAACCATTGTCTGGTTTCTATAAGGTCCTGTTTTTATCAAGAAATGGTTTTTGGTTAATTAATCTAAAAATGTAGAAGTCTCAGTCCTTTTCGTTTTCCTTGATTTTCCGTTCTCTTTTATAATTTAATTTATGATAGAACATGGCAGTATTCGTTAATTGGCCTTCGCGAAATCGATGCTGCATCTCAGTTGATATTTTGTGTAAATATACAAGAAAAGAGAAGGTGCACTGTAAAAATTGTTTCCATGAAATTACATGATTCCATAAAGGTAATGCGTTGCCATGCATATTCATGTAAAATTGCACATACACCTGTAATAAAATGTAAAGTCATTACTTGACTTTTTATGTAAATGTCCAGTATATTCCATAAATCATCACTTTCACCATTATATATTCAAGTAGTGCCAATTAAGAGTACATGCTTACACGAAAAAAAAGATAGTAGCAAGTAAAATTCAGATACGGTGAAGTTCTTGAAGCTGTTCAATGAAAGAGTTGTATTTTGTGTAAGTGAAATGTATTACAATTTCAAAGCGCTTTCGGCTGTTAAGCCATCATAGCCATATACCTGCAAGTAAGTAATAATGGAAAAATAGAAAGGTTAAGAAATTTTTAATAACTTACTCGTCATGTATTTATACAGGAGCAATATAAAAAGTCAACAAAACCATGGTTAACCTTGGTTTGATCGGGCATACATACAACATGTTAAAATTAAGTACTTAATGTGCGTACCCTTAATGGGATTTTTACTTAATGTTTCCGGTTTTGCATTTTTCCAGGCAATGCAGAAGCCTACTCGTATTGTACTAACCACGTAAAAACCACGAGGTGAAACCAGAAAGAATTTGAAAATTTTTGAAATTTGAAATGTGAATTTGAAAAGTGACAGATGAAATGTGGTGACATTGACGTAAAGTCCATGTCCAATGAGAGTTAAGAGAGAATATGACATATGACAATGTTTAGTGACTACGGAATTTGAAAGTTTACGTAGTGAGCAAAGAACAATAAATTTAGAAATTTGCATTGAAATGATGTACTATTTTAATATCTTTTGTAGAGGAATATATGATCTATTTAATTGAGTTTGTGTGTTTAAGCATAGGTTATTGCACTGTAATTCTTTGTCTATTTGTATATCTTCGAGTCTATTAAAATTCTTTGAGTTGCCTTGTTTCAAAATTTGTGAACTTAGATTTGGACTGAAGTTATGTTTAATGGATTTAATATGGTGGCCAAATGCTGAGTTTCCAGGTTTGACCAGATGTTCGCTTATACGAACCTTCAAAGGTCTGCAAGTCCGTCCTATGTAAGAAGTTTCACAATCATTACAGTTAAGTTTATAAATCCCACTCTTTGATAATTTGTTTATTTTGTCTTTTGAATTTACTAAATGTTTGCTTAGATTATTGTTACTTTAAAAAGAAATTTTTGAATTTGTTATTTCATTTTTGATGCAACCAGTTACATTTGAGAGATATTTTCATTCACCCACATCAGCATAAAATGGCAGCCTTTTAGACTATAGACTTCTTAACATTCCAATTTCTTCCATAAAATATAACAAAGAGTTGAACATTCTGAAACAAATCGCATTCAATAATGGCTATAACCCTAACATTATTTAAAATTTAATTCAAAAAGTCAAACATAAAAGAGAACAAAACCTAACCTATCCAAGAGAAGAAAATCCTTCTAGATTTGTATCTCTACCGTTTATAAATAAAAATATCTCTCAAAACTATCTGGTTGCATCAAGAATAAAATAACAAATTTAAAAATTTCTTTTGAAAGTAACAATAATCTAAGCAAACATTTAGTAAATTCAAAAGACGAAATAAATAAATTATCAAAAACTGGGATTTATAAACTTAACTGTAATGATTATGAAACTTCTTACATAGGACTGACTTGCAGACCTTTGCAGGTTCGTATAAGCGAACATCTGGTCAAACCTGGAAACTCAGCATTTGGCCACCATATTAAATCCAGTAAACATAACTTCAGTTCAAATCGCAATTCACAAATTTTGGAACAAGTCAACATTTTAATAGACTAGATTTTCTCGAAGATATACAAATAGACAAATAATTACAGTGTAATAACCTATGCTTGAACACACAAGCTCAATTAAATAGATCATATATTCCTCTACATAGGAGATTAAAATAGTACATCACTTCAAGGCAAAGTTCTAAACATATTGTTCTTTGATCACTAGGTAAAGTTTCACATTTCGTAGTTACTAAACATTGTCATATGTCATATTCTCTCTTAACTCTCATTGGACATGGACCTTACGTCAATGTCCCCTCATTTCATCTGTCAGTTTTCAAATTCATATTTCAAAAATTTTCAAATCCTTTCTGGTTTCACCTCGTGGTTGTTACGTGGGTAGTACAACACGAGTAGGCTTCTGCATTGCCTGGAAAAATGCAAAACCGGAAACATTAAGTAAAAATCCCATTAAGGGTACACATTAAGTACTTAATTTTAACATGTTGTATGTATGTCCGATCAAACCAAGGTTAACCATGGTTTTGTTGACTTTTTATATTGCTCCTGTATAAATACTTGACGAGTAAGTAATTCGAAATTTCTTAACCTTTCTCTTTTTCCATTATTACTTACTTGCAAGTATAGCACCGATGATGACTTAACAGCCGAAAGCGCTTTGCGATTGTAATAAATTTCACTCACACGAAATACAACTCTTTCATTGAATTAAATTCAGATACCACCAAGTAAAAATTTGCATACTATATGGGACACGCTTTATCAGCCACAAGAGATTCCTGAATTTGATCACTTGCTGTTATTAATGTAATTTGAGGAACATAATGTAACCTACCGGTATCAAAAGCATTATTACAAGCAGACTTTTCATTTTATTGGCCTCAATGATCTTTCTATTTGCAGTGGGTGGTCACTTTGATAACTACAAATAACTAGTACATTTACCATTACTGAGGAATGATTTATTCTCAAATAGCTCATACTAAAATGTACTACACAAGATGAATCACTTCCGTTCAAAATAACGTCACCGTTATTCGCCATTTGCATTATTTTGCTTTTGCTTGGTAATATTCTATAACTGTAAAATTAGACATCAAGCGAACACTAAAAGAAACAATAATTTCCGCATGGCAATCTGAGTGAAGTATTTTTCAATCCAAGCTTTCTGAAGTGAAAAAATCTGTACTTTCGTGGAAAAAAACATTTTCCGACCAGAAAAGAACAAATCATCCTAACCAGACTACGGCTAGGTCATAGCCGTCTCACACACAGCTACATATTGAAAAAAACAGATACACCAATTTGTGTAACATATCAATCTAACATCACAACCAAACCAACAACATCGTACTCGAGTGTCCAGCATACAACTACCAGCGTTAGACATATTATGGAATCCTATTAACTCCATAGGAACTTTTGGATGACAACTCTGATATCCGCAAATTGGTGAAATTTTTAACAGACATCAATTTAATAAACGAAATATAACGTAACTTATTCATATCATTCTTAAACTATTTAACGTTGTCCCTAATGACCTCAAGGGTTGAAGGGACAATGAATATAAACAATAAAAATTAATAAAAAATAAAAAAATGGCCAATGATGTCACTCCACCACCAATAGCACATCAATAAAAAAAATTTAAGCACATAAAGATACAGCGTGACATACCGTTTACCGTTCAAACGATTTTTTTTCAATAAGTCATGTTAACTGAAAAAAATAGACGGGTTTATACTTTTGGCTTACTCAGTATGACCAGATGTAAACTAAAGACATGTAATGAAAATTCTGATTTGGTACCAGCAAATATTTCATCACGTCTCTCTCACTTTTTGAATAGAATTGCTATGGTGAACACAATATGGTTCATAGGTACACATAAATTACACTATTAATTTTTCACAGATCCTGAAAGTATTCAGTCAAAAAATTAATATGTTTCCTTCGTTAACTCCAAATTTTGTCAAAATCGGCTTTGGAAATGAAAATAAAGAAATATCTGCCCTCAAATAAGTATCAAAACAGTAATATCAGTTCAATCATCATAACTGTTTGTATCTTGGAAAAATGTAGCCAAAATGAAAAAATTAACATGATCTCAATTTACGGTGAATATAGCTGTATTCTTTCGAAACAAATTTTCTGAACAAAACGCGCTGTTACGCGATGTGTTTATCTTTCGAAATATGTTTGATCCCCACCACACATTATTTTTTGAACTTGATCCGTAATCCCACCCTGCCCCTGAGGAACATACCGGAATTTATGATCGGAACGATTCGATCATAATGGCATAGAAAAATATTTGTGGTCTAGATCAGTAATTCATGAACCTGATTTCATAATCATGTTACCAATGTTTTAGAACAGATATGTCGAAAGAATACAGCTATTGTCTGTATAATTCTACGGCTGCATCGAACACATTCAGACATATATTCCCCGGTAAAAGACATCCGTGTAGGCGATACTTCGTGAAACTTGAACGTCAGTTGAGAAAAGAGCAAAACCACCGACATGTTCGAATTCGAAATGTAATAGTCAGCGAAGATGGGATTGATATTCTAGGGTAGGTAGAGATAAATCCGAATTCTTGAACATGATAATTAGGTACTGAATGTGACAGAAGTCAATCGACTGTACCTATAGAGAATTTTGAAATAGAATGAGTATTGCTCTTATAAATATGTGATATATCAAATGGCGAGATCTTGAGGACCATTTGCTGGACGCATTTAACTCATTAAGAAATATTGAATCAATCAACGCTGAAACAAAGGCATCAAAAAGATGTCCGTTCATTTCACCATTTTGTGCGTCTTCTATAGTTACTAGATTTTTTCTGAAATCGAAGTAATACAGTGTATATATAATAAGTTACTGTTTGAGATATTTAATAGTAAATTATTTAACGAGCGGTAATGTAGGTCATAACACACGCAGATGAAGTTTGCAACACGAGCCGCAGGCAAGTGATGTAAATCATCATGTGAGTTATGACCATTACCGTAAGTTGAATACTATACTTTAACTATGACTTTAACAATATATACTAAGATACAAGTACAGAGAAAGAACTTCATTCACAAATCTTAATAGTTACCTATATCAATCCTATGAAGATTTTGGTTGTAATTACTCATTTTGTTTATTAATAAAATTACCTGTAAAGTTTGAACAACCAGGAAACTGAATATGTGGGACTGAATTATGGAAGTTTATTGTTTCTTTTTGTAATTATGTTGTTGATGTACTAACTGGTTGAGGTGTTATAAAACTGTTTAGTTTATAACACATGTATATTTTATTTGCAGTGTCTGTCTCATTCTTTTCGGAATCATGAACGTACCCCTCAGCCACAGTTGTTGATCGTCAACCGCCATGGCGTTTCAGTGCCGTTATATCCGCTCCAGCTTCTAATAAATAATAGTAAGGTTGCCGACGAGCGGCAAAAACAACGCCCTGTATATAAATTACAGTCTGGTAATTTTAAAAATGTAGCAATGTCTTTTACCATTGCTTATAATTCATCAATGCCAATTCTTTGTTAGTGATATTTTTCATTTTGAAATTTGAAGAATAATATCATTTGCGATATATCGGTATAGGAGGAAGATTTAAATATTTCTATGGTATGGTATTCCCCTAACAGTGAATTTTTTGGAAATTTTTGTTTTTGTATTCGGTACCCTGATCATAAAAATAGAGAGCTACCTTGATATTCGGTTGGTGAATAATTCCTAGAATCTGTTTCGATTATAGTGAGTTCTCCGGTCAAATAACATAACCTAGATGAGTAACTCGCCGCACACGCATTAAGATTTGTGTGTAATGGGCATCTTCCCCCCAACGCCAGTGTCGTGCATTGATAACAGAAATATTGAGGTTCAATAAAATAGAAATAATGGAAACCCAATATGGAATGGAAACCTGAAATTATGATTAAATAATCTCCACAGGATTTTGAGAACAGCCGATGTTCTAATTGACATGTTTTTTTCATAATTTATTAATTTTTCTCTTTTTCAATTTGGTTTCCTTTTCCCGATAGTTACGACACTGGTAGCTTCAAATGATTGTTCTGTCAAATATCAAATGCAGCGTTGTCATACTGACAAGACTACATCGACAACGAAGAATCTCCGTTCGGCGATGGAAATACTATCGTTTTTTCATGCTCCCAACAAGCTGCAATGAACGTTTCGATTGCCTTCTTATTGTTATATATTCAATCCAAGACAGTATTTTTGGGTTTTCGATACCACGAATCTACCCGACAAATATCAAAATCTAGCTGACGTGCTTATTGTATCCTTAAAAAATCGCGACATGGCAATAATGTCATGATTTGAGGGATAACATTAGTTCCATTTGAGTATTACTCATCTAGGTTGTGTTAATTGATCGGAGAGTGAGTTCTTATATGTTTGTTCACGGATACTGTCATTTGCTCAAAAGCAGTTGAATTTTAATATATAATTCAATAGGATTAGATAAAAATATAAATATTAAATATTATACTTTTTTTATTGCAACGCCCAACACTCAATACTTATCACAGAGACTCAGTTTGGCTAGTCCCTTCTTATCCAATTTTTTTTAACCCATAATGATAAGATAATGAATACATGGAGAGAATATTTTCAAGTGCTACTAGATGGCCACCAACAAATCAGAATCAGAATCGTTTATTTCATTCGAGGACCCAGTTGGGTATAGAACATGTCATAACACAAAATATAAAAAATAAAAATAGATAGTACATAGATAAAACATAGTTCTTATACATAGATATAAAAGGACTAGCCACGATAGCTTTACATATATATAAAAATGCACATTGATAGAATCAAGATTAGTATTTACTGAAAAATTCAGTCAAGTCATAGAATAGGTTAGCTTTTAAAAATGTTGTGGTTGCATTTCGAAATCTAGAGTGTGTAATCTCGTTTTTAATGGTGTCTGGCAACTTATTGTAGACTTTTATGCCCATGAACATTGGTCCTCTTGACACAAGATCGAGATTGTTATGTCTTGGATATATCAAATTGTTTGATCTAGTATGATGCGGGTGGATGTCATGGTATTTAGGAAGAGTGTTTCTCTTCCTGTAAATATGACAGGCAGTTTCGAGCAGATACAGACAGATCAGTGGAAGGATATTCAACTCGGCAAAGATTGGTTTGCAGGAGAAACTCTGCCCTTTATTTGTTATGGCTCTTAATGCTTTTTTTGAGCTAGGAATACATCTTGTGCTGCTGGAGTGGCACCGCATAATAGTATGCCATACAATAAAGTAGACTGAATTTCAGCAAAGTAGAAGTCTCTTAAGCAGTGTCTATCGACAACATTTCGGATACAGCGGATTTGCTAGATTTTTGTATTTAACTTTTTAATGATGTTATTTGCATGTTCCTGCCACTGTAATGTGTCATTCAGAGTAAGACCCAGGAACTTCACAGATACAGTTCTGTCTATATCCATAGAGTCAGATTTAATTGAAACTAAATTGTTGGTAGTTCTCTGTCTGGTATGAAAGATCATGTAGTCAGTTTTATCTGTGTTTAAAAATAACTGATTTGCTGAAAACCACTCCTGAAGTTTTCTCATTTATAAATTGCAGTCCTCTTCATTAGCTTCACAGCATTTGCTATCAACTAAAAATGCAGAGTCATCTGCGTATAGTGTTATATTATATCCTGGCAGATACTCCACCAGGTCTGCAATATATAATGAAAAGAGAGTAGGAGGGACGCCTACTTCCACCACTGCTCTTTCTGAGCAATGCTTGCTGACTGACCCATCTGCTTCATTGTGAAGTAACTGTACAAACTGATATCTGTTCAGTAGGTACGATCTGAACCATTTTAAAGCTGGGCCTCTGATGCCACATAGCCACAGCTTTTTGAGCAAAACCTCATGAGGCACACAGTCAAATACTCGACTAAGATCACAGAATACACCTATTGGTGACCGGCCATTGTCGATTCCATTGAGTATATTATCGTAAAACTCGAGTGTCGCTTTTCCTTTTTTGAAACTATGCTGCTCATTCGGTACTAATTTATACCTGTCAATGAAGCTAGTGAGCCTATCAAGCATACAGTACTCAAAAACTTTAGCAAAGGCAGATATTCCAGATACTGGTCTATAATTTTCAATACATGATTCCTCTTTATTTTTATATATTGGAGTGATTTTCGCTGACTTCATATGGCTGGGAAAAATTCCAGATACAAAGGACTGATTTAATATGTGCGCAAGAGGCCTAGCCAATTCTTTGCCATACTCTCTCACAATGTTGGTGGGAATTCCATCGGGACCAGTTGATATTTTATTTTTTAGTTTTTTTATAACTGTTGCCATCTCGTCATCCGTGAACGACATAAGAATAATTGAGTTTGGATTACTTTTACCAGTGAAATTGAAATTTTTATTTATGGTGATAAATTCTATGATTTTTTTGGGGGCTTCTATGAAAAAGTTGTTGAAAGTATTTGCAACTAAAACGGGATCTGTCATTTCTTCAGAGTTGTGTATAATTTTCATATTGGATTTTTTCATTTCTTTATTTCTCAGTGAGTCGATTATTTTCCATGATGTTTTATTTTTGTTTTCTGAGATTTGGACTAAGTTGCTGAAATATTGTTTTTTGCACCCTTCGACCAGATTTTTGTGATTTCTTTCCATAGTTTTGTAAAGTGTTCTCAGTTCGACATGTTGTCTTTGTAGAACATGGAGATCTTTCAGCTTTCTACTTGATTCTTTTAATTCATCTGTCACCCAACCCCTTTTGTTATAACTATTATGTTTCCTGGAAGTTAGTGGAAAGCACAGATCAAAAATTTGTGAAAATTTATCAAAGAATGAATCAAACATTACTTCAACATCATTAGTTCGGTAGATTTCAATCCAAGTTTCAACTTTTAAATAATCTGAGAATTTCAACTTGTTTCTTTCATTAAAGAGTCTACTATTTATATGTGCAACCTCATTTGTTTGGTGTATTATTTTTGCGCTGAGCAATACCCTCATCGACCTATGATCTGAGAGGAAAGTGTCATTTAGCAGCACCTCCGCATCTACATTCCCGAAAATGTTGTCAATTCGAGTACTACTGACCGCTGTGATTCTGGTGTTCTCAAAGACTAATTCATTGAGTCCGAACTGTGACATAACATTCAAAACTTTATTTACTTCCAGAGTGGAAGTATTAAAATTCATATTGAAGTCTCCAGTAACCCAGATATATGCATCAACTGAGAAGCAGATATTCAATATCGCCTCCAATCTGTCAATAAATCTCTCGAAGTTGCCTGTCGGTGATCTATATATATATTGATGATTACGTGCTTTATTCGACCTAATACCCATTTCACGCAACATGCCTCAAAGTCCTGTTCTATATTGAGTTCTCTTACATCAATGGGCTCTGTGTCAATATCTTTCCTAGCCCATATAGCACTGCCTCCACCACGAAGGGTTGGTCTGCCATAATAACTTACCAGATTGTATCCATTAATTGCGACAAGAAACAAACAAAAAAATGAACCACAAGGTTATAGAAACGAAAACGAAGAAATATAATATACAGGCCGTTTCTTTTATCATGTGGTAACATTGCTATATTCTAAACCGTAATAGATACGAAGACGATTAAATGGGAAAAAATTTAACTATTGTGGTGAGCAGTACATTGGTCAGAGAAAATCTACGGGGACTCTCGCCCTTCCCGACTTATACAGGGAAAGCTAAAAATGCTGTTTTCGGTTTTTTACGAATAGAATGGTTATTTCAGAAAATATAAAAAAATTAAAGAGGAAAGTTTTATTGTATTCAAAATGTACTAGAACTGCGTAATGATACATTTTTAATTAAATGTTTCATGTCAACACGGCCACCATCAACTATTTTTTTCAAATACGAACCTGTCTATTTCATCACAAATATTGATAAAGCAATGAAATCACAATTCAGTGCTATATCACACTTGACATTTTTATAGCGTTTCATATAAAATAACTGGCATCATCAGTGACAACAATTTTTAATTACGGTCCTGTCGTTAGTTCTTTTGTAAATTGTTTTGATTTCTTCAAAACTAGTTCAACTATTAGGATACTTCAGTCATTACCCAATACTTTCGATAGGAAGATACCCCAACAAAACGAACATTCGTATTTTTCCTTTTTTGGGATTTTTGTATTACAGTAATTCTTGATTCAAGGCTGATTTCTCCTGTATCAATTTTTACGCGGATTATTTTCATAATTTTCAATCCTGGAAGTAATGAAAATATCAGTTTTTGATCAAAATACAAGTGATTTATTTTGCTTGATTTCTATGGCAGAAAAAATAAATGAGTTGATGATATCCGTTAAGAACTGTCAGACATTTAAGCACTCGGTTACATTTTAAAGATGTATTCGAATGACTAAAGGACTGATATGCTATTTACTTATGCAAAATCAAATAGAAATCCTCTTTTGGCAAGAAATATGTATGGTGAGCTATATCCGAATCCTCGCATTCCAAACATTCAAATGTTTAGACGATTCGAAAGAAATTTGAGAGACTGTGGTGCATTTGACAGAAATAAAACTAGAAAATTTATTGTTACTGGAAGTATAAGGAACCAAATAAATGTTTTGGGTAAGCAAATATTACCTTATAAGGACTAAATAGTGAAAAATAACGTCTTTTTTTAAATCTAGTATTGGTCAGTTACAAAAATATTTCTAATCAAGATTGTTCTTTACGAGAAATTGCCCACGAACTTGGGATATCTGTAAAATCTACCAGAAATATTTTGAAAAAGAACAAATTCAAATGCTACAGGATACGCAAAATTCATCACCTTAATGAAAGGGATTACGGAAGGAGAGTACGATTTGCGAGATGGTTAAGAAGTAGAAATAGGGAAGTTCAAAATATTTGAAAAAAAATATTATGGACGGACGAATCAAAACTCACCAACAATGGTTGGTTTACCAGAAACATCCATTATAGATAGAATAATACGAATGAACATTTACATAGAGAAACCAATTTCCAGGAGAGGTTCGGAATAAATGTTTGGTTGGGAATTTTGGGAACAAACATACTAGGTCCTTTCTTTTACGATGAGCATTTGAATGGTGAAATGTATTTAAATTTTTTATCCAATGAGTTTGATGGCTACTTAGATGAATTGCCATTAAGCACCCGCCGTGAAATAAAAACAACAAGACGGTGCCCCTCCCCATAATGCAGCAATAGTAAGGAAACATTTATATGCAATATTCTCAACAAAGTGGATTGGGAACAATTGCCTGCCAGCTCGATCCCCAGACCTTACTCCTTTGGATTTTTTGTCTGGGGATACATAAAGGATAAAGTTTTTTCGACACCTAGTATCAATATCGACCATCTCAAACAAAAAATAAGATGCTAGAAAATTTCCACAGAAATTGTATGGACAGACAACTTATGTGCATTCAACAAAGAGGTCGTCAATTCGAGCATATAATGTAGAATTCTTTTTCTGTATTGGTTTTATTTTCTTCCACAAATTCATTATGAAATAAATTGTTTTTCTGTTTGTTTGATTTCTTCTCCTCTTAAGTAAGTTTATTTCTGGGGTAAATTGCTATCGTTCGTTTCTGAAACTGCATAAATCTTTTATGAATTTTTATAGTATAAATACAATTTTCATAGTTATATTCATTCAAAACGTCACTGATAATTTTTATGTCGATGCGTTAGATTCTGTGGAATTCATAAACAAACTAACGACAGGACCGTAATTAAATATTGTTGTCACTGATGATACTAGATATTTTATATGAAACGTTATAAAAATGTCGAGTGTGATATACCACTGAATTGTGATTTTATCGCTTTAGCAATATTTGTGATGAAATAGACAGGTCCGTATTTGAAAAAAATAGTTGATAATGGCGGTGTTGACACGAACCGTTTGATTAACAATGTATCGTTACGTAGTTCTAGTACATTTTGAATACAATTAAACCTTCCCTATTTCATTTTTTATATTTTCTGAAATAACAATTCTATTCGTAAAAAACCGAAAACAGCATTTTCAGTTTTCCCTGTATAAGTTGGGAAGGGCGAGAATCCCCGTAAATTTTCTATGACCAATTTACTGCTCACCACAATAGTTACCTTTTTTCCCATTTAATCGTCTTTGTATCTATTACGGTTTAGAATATAGCAATGTTACCACATGATAAAAGAAACGGCCTGTATAACATCACAAGAAATAAAAGAAGTTATACAAAAACTAAAATATGAGAAATCACCTGGAGAAGACAAATTAACAATAGAAATGTTCAAAAATATGGGAGAAACTGGGCTAAGTATACTCAATCAATAAAGCATGGTCCGAAGAGCAGATACCTAATGACTGAAATGCAGCAATGATTGTCCATATATTCAAAAAGGTAGATAAGTTTGATTGCGCGAACCATAGAGGCATAACATTGCTAAGTACAGCAATGAGTATATATGAGAAAATTGTAGATAGAAAAATAAGACCTATAGTAGAGACGAATCAAAAAACGATTTTAGAGAAGTACACAAGACACATTTGTCTCATTTTTCTACTTTGTGGAAATGTGTGGAGAGAAGGTGTTACCTTCATTTATCCCTGCTATGGAGGGAGCTAAAGTGGGGTAACAAAAAGATGTTGGACGGGAATAGTTTGGGCGTGAAATAATATAGCCAAATCAGGCGAAACTGGTGATATAATTGTTTCTATGAGGAGAGAGTTTTATATACAGAACAGGTAGCACTATGTTTTGGACAAACGTACAGAAGCAGTTGGTCAGTTAGGCACTCAAGCTTAGCTTCGGTACAGTATACTTTCATCTGCCCGAATGTATATATACATAAGAGTTCACAACTTTTAATTAACCAAGGTAAGCATTAATTCATAAATAATTCTCAAGCAAAATTTTTTTTCCAGTACCAAGAATTAACCTACTACTAGTTAAACTAGGATATGAAAGCGTCAGCTCTAAGCGCTACTTGTTATCAAGTCTGCTACTAGCAAATGAAATATGTGAGCAATAAATTGTAAAAAGCAGTGTAGCAATGAATGTCAATCATCTAAGATAGCAAACAAATGGAAGGAGCTTGCCTGAATGGTAGTTATAGGTGTCTTCTGTTACACTTGTAGTTGGCAAGACTCTGGCATCATCTATGGAGCCCTCATTATGATACAAGCGAAAGCGAGTAAGCATGCAGCGTTAACCTGCGACCTTTATCAGGTCGTCAATGATCCAGCGGTATAACAGGATATCAATAAGTAAAAGAAGGCCTGAAATAGGGTTTTCGTTATACGAGCAAATTCTACGACAACCTCTAGGGTAATCACAAGGTAATGAGAAATTACTTAAACATCAATAATTATGAACATATATTGTAGGATAGTAACAAGACCTACCTGCAGATGGTATGTGGCCTGAATGATGTGTCTCTGAATGAAAGCACATTTTAGAGCACAGAATAGTATAAATCCACACAGTGTTTCTCCTAATCTGCTCGATTGCAGGAGAACTTACTTATTCCGTCACAACTAAATGATATTGGCAAATCCACCAAAGGTAAGAGTACTTCTCTATCTTCCAAGAGCTACTCTAGCCATGTGCCTCTCCAAGATTGAAAAGAATCTCACAAAAAGGCTTATATTTATTTTGTTGTAGAGGTTTGTCTCTTGTTACTGTTCCTCTTGATATTCTTTTGCTAATGAGATTACTTGGATCAATGATTATGGATCAATTCCTATCATGATTGAATAGTTCACTTTCGATTGTGATTGTTCTATGTTGAGGATCATTGATAACCCTAATTTCGACATTTAGGTTAGAATAATCAAATTGAATAAATGACTCAATGTTTACATGCTTAAATAAATCATGGAAATTCGGAAATTGCTCATTAATCCTACTCAGCTATTTCTTAAATTGACTAAATTTAATAATGATAATAATGAAGATAATTTAGCTCTACAATTGTCTGTTTTCTAGGATTCTTATGAAAACTGAAACGGTATTAATGAACCGAAGAGGCTACTACTTTCGAGCATCATTTACTTCTTGAAAATCAACTAGATATTCACATTGTGGTTGTTTTATTTTCAAAGTCAAGCGAAAGGCAAAGCTACTACCAAGTATTAAGAAATGAAATAGCAGATGGATATTATTTGTTGTGAATAGTAATAAATTCTATCGTATTTTAGTTGAATTCTTTGAGCTACTGAACTGTATATTTTGACTCGTAACAACACCCCCTTTTCCTCAAAGAAGTTATTTTTTTCTTCAAAAAAAACTTTTACATTTCAACCCTGTATATATCCCATGTAAAACATACATAACAAATCTGAACGAGATGGTGAGATCTTCACCACAAAATTAATCAAATAACAAAAACACAAAATGAAAGAAAATAAAATGCCCAACATTCATTCAATTCTGGATTAATCATCCATATCAGAATCATCTTGAAGCTCATCCATATCAGGCCAGACACCACAGGCCTTTCCCGAGTCGTCTGACAGCTCATATGACCACAGTGAGACTATTTTAGAAATTCGAAATAGGTCTTTGAACTTCAATGCTAACTTAGAAGTCATACCTCTAGCGGCATCGGACAAGGTATCTTTCGCCTAACTTTCTGGTTCAACGTGAACCTTAAATTATAGCGTGTCTTACTACGCTCATGGGCCTGTAGTAAACGCTTAGACACGTCTCCAAACACTTTTTTCAAAGCTTCTGATCGAGCCTCGGCCTTAAATTCTCCTGGGCCAACTGTACTCGTCTTAGGATGCTGGTCTTGTCCTGATAAAAGAATATCGCGACCAAATACAACAAAATTTGGTGATAGTGTCCTGATAAATGAATATCGCGACCAAATACAACAAAATTTGGTGATAGTTGTGTAGTTTCGTGCCTTGCTGATCTCATCGCACATGCAAATATCGCTCCCAGGCACGGTGATTCTCTGAGACGTAGGCAGTTAACATTGTTTTCAATACGCGATGGGTACGCTCAACGGGCTCAACGGGTTATCCTGCGCGTGGTAGTTGGCGATAAATTCAACTTGAACCTTATATTCGTCCAGTAAATTCTGGAATAAGTGACTGCGAAATTGCACACCATTGTCGACTATAACTTTGCGGAGAGTTCCATACACCAGGAACACCTGCTCTTTCAAGATTTGTGTCACCATTTTAGCTGTAGGCTGACGCAAGGAAAAAAATAAAATGAATTTACTAAAAATATCTAAGACTGAAAATATATAGGAGAATCCTGACGCTGATCAGGGTAACGGTCCTACCAAAGCCACACTTAGGACTTCAAAGGGGCTGGTGGTTTGGGGTGCGGAGCTCAACAAATGTTCAGCAGGTGCTTTCTGCTCGGGTTTTGTACTTATACACACTATACATTGTTTAAGGAAACGTGCTACGTCCTGCTTCATCTTCGGCCAGTAGTACCGACTGCTGAGCCGAGAGAACGTCTTGAACACACCACCATGTCCCATAGTTGGTGGATCATGATGCTGCCGAATAAGATCGCGACGGTTTTCTTTGGGGACAACTTGTAACCAAGGATCTGCTTCATCGGACAACTCTGGATATTTTCTGGCTATTCGTTTGAAAAGTAGCTTTCCGTGAACACGCCAAGAGGGATAGGGGTTTTTGGTGACGTCTTGAACCAATCTTTGGTACCAAGGGTCGGTGATGGGAGGTTCGTTATTTGGTGTGTCAATTACTAGGGCCGGCACGGACCGGGAAAGAGTGTCAGCTACCAGATGGTCCTTTCCAGGCCGATGCACAATCTCAAATTCATGCTGCTGCAGCCGCACTGCCCAACGTGCAATTCGACCGACTGAGTCTTTTATTGAATTGAGCCATATAAGACTGTAATGGTCAGTAATTACGACAAAGTGTGTGCCCTCTAGGTAAGGTCGTAGCTTCTCAATGGCAAAATTAACCGCCAGGTACTCCTTCTCAGTCGTGCTATACTTTCGTTCACTCTACTCTACTCTACCCTCTCCCTCAGAATGTACCTGCGATAGCAAAGCACCCAAGCTATAATCGGAAGAATCAGTTTGGACTAAAAAAGGCAGACTATAGTCGGGGCAAGACAGTACTGGAGCGGAAATGAGGCACTCTTTGATTTTTCGGAAAGCGTCTTCGCAATTAACGTCCCAATTAAATTTTTGGCTTTTCTTAGTAAGGTTGCTCTAAGGTGATATCAGCGTTGAATAACCAGGCACGAACCGCCGATACCAGGAGGCAAGTCCTCAGTAACGTTTCAAGGATTTGGAATTTGCAGAATTGCGTTGAACTCTTCTAGGTCGACAAGAAGACCGGAGGAATTAACCAGATTTCCAAGATAACGCAATTCAGACTTGCACAGATGACATTTCTGTAAATTAAGGGTGAGTCCAGCCTTGGTTATTCTAGACAGCACCTCTTCTGAAATTTCCAAGTGTTTCTCGAAAGTCGAAGTACAGATGATGATATTGTTGCGTTTTTCAGGTTCAATAAGTGGTACACTTACTTATAAACTCGCCTTTATTGTCACAGAACAAATAATACAACTGACAACACTGTTTGACACTTTGCAGTTCAAATAAATACTTCAAACTTCACTTGGTAACGTTACAACAGTCAAATGTTACAAAGTAAACAAAACTCAAAAACCTCTCAAACTTGGCAAATCTGATCGTATTTATAGGATAACATTATTCTAGAAGCTACAGAACTTTCAACAGAACATTCCATACTAAGTTCTCGAATAAACTTTAATGATTCTAATACATTCTAATGGGTTTCTAGAAGGCAACAGAAGGATTCATGATTTTTTTCTATCTACTACCAGGTTCGTAACACTGCCTAATCTTCTAGGTTATTCCGTCCCGGATAACATCATCTCCATCTTGATTGTTTCGCTGGAACAAATTTGGAGGGTCGTGGCCTTGGTATTCTGCTAACCTCTCCACGTGAACAACTTTGGGTTTGCTCCTTGGGGTAAGCTGGATGCGGTACACCAAATCGTTGATTTTCTTTACGACGACATAAGGGCCTATCCAGTTCCTCTGTAGCTTGGGACATAGTCCTTTCTTTCTTTGAGGTTGGTACAGCCAAACAGCATCACCTGGCTCAAACATATTCCCTGGAGTATTTCTGTCAAATCTCTTCTTCATCTTGTCACTGGTGATTTGAAGAAGATGTCTGCAGAATTCATGCACTCGATCCAGTCTTTCTCGCAATGATTTGACAAATTCTGGAAGAACTTTGTCCTCATCTACATTCCTGGCGGGTGGCATTCCAAATAGCAGATAGATTGGCAGTTTCATTTCTCTCTCATTGAAGGGGTATATCCGGTGGACTCATGCTGGGCACTTCGATAGGATAGGAGAAATAGTGGCACCAACTCATCCCAATCCTTTTGATTCTTGGAGATGAACATCGACAGATACTGGCTGATGGTTTTATTGTGTCGTTCAACCATTCCATCTGATTGTGGATGTAAGGCTGTTGTGCGAGTTTCGTTCACGCCTTAAATGTTCATCATTTCCTGCCATAACTCGGATTCGAAGTTTCTTCCTTGATCTGAATGTAATTCTAGCGGAACTCCATGTCTGGCTATCACATTTTCTAGGAAGGCCTTTGCAACTGTCTTTGCCTCCTGGTTTGGAATGGGCACAACTTCGGGCCATTTGGAGAAATAGTCCATGGCTACCATCAAGTATTTATTTCCATGCTCAGTAACAGAAAACGGCCCCAGAATGTCAACTGCTACTCTTTCGAATGGTTCACCAGAAAGATCCTGGGCCATTTTTCCTCGACTTCTGGAGTACTCTTGATTCCGAAGTGTCCACCTGCACGACTACTATGAAGTTGTTCAAGCACATCTTTGACATGAACCTTTGGCAGCACCAGTTGGTACACCACGGTTGCTCCATCTGGGCTCTCCCATCTGCGATGCAATAGGCCATCACGAAGACATAGGGAATCCCACTGAGCCCAGTATCCTTGGGCAACTGCACCAAACTTGGATACTTCCTGCCACTCGGGTCTTACTCCATTTTTTAGCCAGCTTAGGACTAACTTCAGATTGTTATCTTTCTTCTGACTTTTCCTCATTTCTTCTGTTGTCCATAAATCAGATTCTTCAGACTTGACTTTCACGGTAGTGGCTTGCAAAATTTCCTTGCACTGCTCTTCATTGTAGAAGTTGGCCTCTTTGTTTTCAAGTTTCTGACAATACCTGCATTCCTGCTCCAAGCATGGACGTCTTGATAAGGTGTCTGCATTGCTGTGTTTCCTGCCCCTACGATGAATTATTTTGAAGTCATATTGTTGAAGTCTTTCTATCCATCTGGCAACCTGATCCTCAGGCTTCTTGAAGTTCATTATCCACTGCAGAGCGCTGTGATCAGTCCTCACGAGAAAACGTCTGCCATAGAGGTAGGTGTGGAAATGTTTAATGGCTTTGACTATCAATAAAAGTTCCTTTCTCGTAACACAGTAGTTCTTTTCGGCTTTGCCTAGAGTTTTACTATAGTAGACTATAACTTTCTCTTCGCCATCCTGTTCCTGAGATAAAACAGATCCAATACCATGCTCAGACGCATCACAGTCCAAAATGAAAGTGCCTTTCTCTTGTGGATAAGCTAAAATAGGTGCAGTTGTTAATTTCTTCTTCAGTTCAGTGAATGACTGCTGACAATCAGAACTCCAATCAAACTGAACGTTGTTCTCAGTCAAGCGATGGAGTGGCTTGGCGATTTTTCCAAAATCCTGTACGAATTTTCGATAGTAAGTGCATAGTCCCAAGAAACTTCTTACTTCGTGTTTGTCTCTAGGACGTGGTCTTGATTCCTTCGGCCGAAATGACATGGCCTAAGAAATTAACTTCCTTTTTAAATGAACAGCATTTTTTTGGATTGAGCTGTAGGTTGGCGTTTTCTAACCTCAAAAATACTTCTTCCAAATTTTTCAAATGTTCGTCAAATGTCTTTCCCATTACCATTACGTCATCCAAGTAGACAAGGCAGGTTTTCCATGTCAAACCCCTTAGTACTAGTTCCATAAGTCGTTCAAAGGTGGCAGGAGCGTTACATAATCCAAACGGAAGAACTTTGAATTGGTACAGCCCGTGTCCGGCAGAGAATGCTGTCTTGTCTCTGTCATCGGGATGGACTTCCACTTGCCAGTAACCGCTTTTCAAATCCAACGTTTAAAACCATTTTGAACCAGATAGTGTGTTAAGCGTGTCATCGATTCTTGGCAATGGATAGCTGTCCTTCATGGTGACGTCATTCAATCGTCGATAGTCCACGCAAAATCGGGTTGATCTATCCTTTTTAGTTACTAAGACTACTGGTGAGGGCCACGGGCTTGTGGATTCTTCAATTACGTCATCCTTCAGCATGTCGTTGATCATGTTGACTACCTCTCTCTGTTTGGCAAATGGTAGTCTCCTTGGAGCTTGTCGGATTGGATGGGCGTCGCAGGTGTTGATTCGGTGTTGGACTGGATTGGTACGTCCCGTTGAAGTTTCTGTCGAGAAGATGTCTCCACGACTATCGAGAAACTCTTTGACCTTTTGTTTTTCTTCCAGAGATAGGTGTTCCGTGGATTCCATCATTTTGTCGATTGTTCTCGGATCGATGTTGGTAGTTTTTCTTCGAAGTGTTCGGGTTTGGTTTTCACAATTGATGACTCGAGTGACGGTTTGCAGATGCCCAATTGGTCGTTTTTCCTCAGGAAAACTTTGATATCTGTAGTATTGGCAACCCTGACAGGAATTTGTTGTTCCGTGTTCACAAGACATCGGGCAATTAGAAGTCCATCGTTACGGTATTCATCGTTTTCAATTATTCCAGTGCTTAAATCCCCAGGTTCACCTTCCAGTCTGGCCATAACAATGGTTTTGGAGTTTTTCGGAATATGGATGTCTTCCTCAACATAAATCTTCATTGGTTGGAGTTTTTCTTCGTATCTGCTCAGGAAGATTTCTTCATTGCCGATCTGCAATATTTTCTTTCTGACATTAAGGATGAAGTCGTTCTTCTCCATGATATCTAGACCCAAAACACATTCATCCTTTATGTCTGCAACCAACATAAAATGTTCCATGGTGATGGGGCCTATCTGGATGCGTACAAGCGTCTCTCCAATGATTGGTGAGGTTTGCCCCGTAGCTGTTTCCAATTCCATATTCCTCTTTATCGGCTTTGCAGATTTTTGTATGAGGTCTGGAAGAACAACTGTTCTGGAAGCTCCTGTATCTATAGTGAAGGTGCATCTTCGATCTTCTAATTGGCCTTGGACTAGTAGACTTTGTCCATTTCTCTTCAACGTCGAGATAGGAACCTTGGAACACTGAAAGTCGACACACGCCCCCTAGTGCCAACTAATTCTCGTTTTTCCTGGTTGGAAGAGAGTCTTCTTTCAGGCGTTCGAGGTCTACCTTCTGGCGTGGGTGACCTCCTGTAGCCTCCTCTGATAAAACGACCACGTTGTTCCTTTCTTGGGCTTGGGGATCTCGATCTCGCTTCATTGCTTGTAGATGTCGTCCTTAGTCTCATTGGACTTCTGGACCTTGATCTTTCTCAGCAGCTTCTTTGTAGATGACCAGTTTTTCCGCAGCTATAGCAGCGCCTCCTTTTATTTTCTTCAGAAGTCATTTGTTTACCCAATGCCGGTATGGAGTCCAATAACTTATTCAGCAGCGCCTCGCTCGTAGAAGAATCTTCGATGAATTTGACTTCTCGTAACTTGGATCCCGTATTTCTTGATGCATTTTTAGCCGCTTCGAACTCCATTGATGCTATTAGTACCCCGCTTATGGTCTGAAGACGTCCTAGTCGAAGGGCTTGCTGCATGTCAGGATCTCTTAGGCCGTCGATGAATGTTTGCACTCCAATTTGTTCTATGAACTCTTTCGGTGCTTGTGGATAGGCCAAATCAATGAGTCGCTCCACATCTGCTCCATATTCCTGCAGTGATTCGTTTGGTTTTTGGGATCGACTCTTTAGCTGACTCTGGTACACTTGTTTAAGATACTGCTGCCCATATCTTATCTCTAAAGCTTCCACGATTCTAGAATACTCCTTCTGCTTATTCTCGGGGATATTCTGCAATATCTCTAACGCTTGGCCTCGCAGACACAGGACTAGTGAAGTGGCCTTTTCTTCCTCGGACCAGTCGTTTGCGATTGCTGCCGCCTCAAATTGACGTCGATACATAGACCACGAAGATTGCCCATTAAATGTTGGAGGCTTCAAAATTTTTGCTTGAGCAGGCCTTGGATATGTCAGTGAAAATTGCCTTTCACTGGTGGGAGAAATTTCCTCAGAGGGTGCCCGCTTGTGTGTTTCTATCCTCTCCTTGATCCTATCCACTTCTTCGTTGAATTTCTTGTTTACTTCTTGTATCACCCGTTCATTCATTTTAGACAGTTCAATTTCTACCTCCTGGACTCTTCCTCTGACTTCCTGGACTTCATCTCTGACCTCCCGGACCTCCCCTTTAACTTCCTGGACTATTTCGGTGATTTCATTCTGGAAGCGCTGTTGGCTGTGACTAAACTGTTGCAGGATATCGACATGCTGCTGTTGTAACCGTTGGACTGACCGCGCCTCTTGCTCCTCTTGTTCTTGTCTTCTTCTAGCTTCTTGTTCATCTTGTTTTCTGCGCATTTCAAATTGTTGGAAAAACTCTTCTTGTTCCTGTTTCCTTTTGAGTTCTTGTCCCTCTTGCTCTTGTTTTCTTTTAGCTTCTTGTTCCTCTTGCTCTTCTTTTCTTTTCGCTTCTTGTTCCTTCAAAAACTGGATTATGCCTAACGTCGCCATCTCGTCGTAATTCTGTGCTCGAGTATTCACCATCAAATACTGTAAATCTGCTCCAGTCTTCTTTCTTCAGTACCACCTATCCCACCGCTTTCACCAAATGTTGCGTTTTTCAGGTTCAATAAGTGGTACACTTACTTATAAACTCGCCTTTATTGTCACAGAACAAATAATACAACTGACAACACTGTTTGACACTTTGCAGTTCAAATAAATACTTCAAACTTCACTTGGTAACGTTACAACAGTCAAATGTTAAAAAGTAAACAAAACTCAAAAACCTCTCAAACTTGGCAAATCTGATCGTATTTATAGGATAACATTATTCTAGAAGCTATAGAACTTTCAACAGAACATTCCATACTAAGTTCTCGAATAAACTTTAATGATTCTAGTACATTCTAATGGGTTTCTAGAAGGCAAACAGAAGGATTCATGATTTTTTTCTATCTACTACCAGGTTCGTAACAATATCATCTAAGTATATGAATATGTACTGCTCAAGACCGGCACCAATGACTCGATCGACAAACCTCTGAAAGGTAGCCGGAGCATTGTGCAGACCCATCGGCATACGCCGAAAGTGAAATAGTCCGCGGTTAGGAATAACGAAGGCAGTACAAGGTTTAGACGAATCTGATAGTGGTATTTGCCAGTAGGTCGACTTTATGTCTAGAGTCGTTAAAAATCGAGCGTCCCGCAACTTATCTAGGGTAGCCGATATAAAGGGGAGAGGATATGCATCCTTCTTCGTGACTTGATTCAGCTTTCTGAAGTCAACGCAGAAACGATATCGACCATCGGGTTTCTTGGCCAACAAAATTGGAGAAGCCCAAGGGGAGTGAGATAGTTCCACCACACCATCCCGGAGCATTTGGTCAAGTTCTTCGTTTACCTGTAGTTAAAAGACGGGTGAAATGGAATAATGTCTTTGTTTGATTGGTTGGGAGTCGGTTGTGATGACATGTTCAACTATGAAGTGCATCCCAATTTCGTTTCCATCAGAGTGCTTAAAATTTTACCGAATATTTCCCTGCGTAGAGGGAAACTAATAAGTGGAAATTTCCCTTTGGCTTGACATCTGTCATAAACACAGTGGCGGAAAATATTTTTGATAGATATTTATTTATAACTTAATTATAGGTACATGTTGTTATCTGTTATTTAATTATTTAAACCACATTTTAATAGGGCATAGGGAAATAATTACAATATTTGACAGCAAATCCGAGTTCAATAAATGAAGGTGCCGCCGATGTAATTCATTAGCGTCCGATAGAAGTGGACCATAACTTTTTTTCCTTTTCTCTAGTACTATAAATTTATGATATTTTGGTAGAATATTTGCTTCTCTATTTAATTATTTAAACCACATTTCACTAGAGCATAGGGAAATTAACAAATTTGATATCAAATCCGCAAAAAAATAATTCGCAATTCGCTGTTGTGAGACAAAGCCTCAACAACGGCCTACTATGATGTCCGTTACATGGATAATAATATGTCACCTAAGTATGTCACCAATTTAATTTCTATTCAAAAAAGTTTTGGTATAAAATTTTTTACCGAATCTCCCGCGACCATGAATTAATATTTCGGAAATTTTCCTCAGTTGCGAATTTTTCGCACTTCGAGAAAATTCCGGCAATAATTCATGCTCTAGGGAGATTATAAGTGATAATTTTTATTTTCCACGAAAACTCTTTGTTTGGCAAAAATAAAGAAACATTCCGATTGATAAAATCACTCGTCCTAAAGGACGAGTGATTTTATCTGAATTCGGTTTGTTTGAATGGTTTTCTCAAGTAAACGTGTTTGAGTGATGAAAATATCGATAAAAATTATCGATAAAATTTGAAAAACTAGTTAGTTGTATTTGGAATGATGAGTTTTTTCGCCAATCTGAAAAGTGAATAACCATTGATAATAAGGTAAATTTTCATTCATTTTGTTAATATAATAATTCATTATAACGTTTCATATGACCCGATCAATAAAATCGAAGCAGATAACCCTATTTAATTTTGGCAGTTCAAAGGTTAACAACGTTTTATCAATGACGAGGCAGTTTTATCAGTATAAAACCGAATGATTGGCCAGGATAATCCGCTGCTTTTGGTTGAAATACTAGAAACGTGAAAATTTCACATGTGAAAAAATATAATGTTGAAATACTAGAAACGTGAAAATTTCACATGTGAAAAAATATAATGTTCAAATATAACTCGACCGTCGTTTGTCAAATCGAATACAATTTGGCATTTCCACTCAAACATTTTTGTTTTATACAATTCATCTCGTTAAATTCGAAAATTTATGTTTAAAGAAGAAAACCCTCGAGCTTAAAAGCTCTCGGGTTTTATTCAGAACATAAATCTCCGAATTCAACTCGATAAATTTTCAAACAAAATCATTTTTGTTAAAATTGAAAAATGTATCCGCTGATAAACGAGGTCTTTTTTTATTACACCCGAAAATTCCACAGAATATCCTTATATGCATGCGGTGTACGCAAAATATCCCAGCATATCAAATATTTCAATAAAGAATACATAAATCTGCTGTGAAGAAAAGTATTTTTGCATTATTTTTATGTTAAATTGACATTTTTTGGATACCACAGTGATAAAATTTTATGTTTATTTGTCGAATTATATATTAGTGGCTGTGCTAACTTAGATAATAGTGCAGCCACTAATCTTGGTAATTTTATATACATGAAATCAAATCATAAAAAAAAAGAAAACCTTTGTCTAATTTCCACTGAGTCTTATTTTATTCGATATACGACCGGTGTCCGCTTTTACACCATTACTGAATCATGTGAGTGTACTTTACTTTTCTATATTCAATAATTCAACAAGAATTTCCTCAGAATAAATGAATCAATCGAACACGTCATATTGTAGAATTTTCAGGTTGAATATGAACTTCATAAGAGTACAAGATTACATATAATCCATCAGAAAGGAAAATCTCAAACTGAAATTGACTATGAATTAGAAGTATCGAACCAATAAAATCCAGTAAAGATATTCTAGAGAAGCGAAATGGTTCAGAAGTAATTTTGAAGAAATCGAAAATAATCGAACGAGAAATTTGGAAAATCAATATATTGCAGTAACGGATATTTATCAAAATCTGAAAATTCGAGAATCATAAATGATCGTATCGATCTTTCGAAGAACTGAAATTCGAAGAACTGAACATTACAAGAATATAAAACTGTAATACCGTCAAAAGAGAATGACAGAAAATGGAAAGACAGATATTTGACCAAACCAGCAAATCAAGAAAATCAATATTTCGTAACCTAACCTAACCTAACCTAACCTAAAATTTCCATATTGAAAATAATCAGAAGAATAAATAGTAGAATCGAAAAGGACAGAACCGAAAAATATCAAAATTTGGAGAGGGGATGGCGGATGGCTCTAGTCTCTCAGAGATGGAGCAGCGTGCGGTCAATATTACTAAATTCTAATATCGGAATTAATTCGCTCATCCCCTCCACAATTTCCACTAGATTTCGATTCTGACAGTTTTCAGTCTGACACATTTTGTTTTCAAGGATTTTATGTCACTACAGATTCATTTTCAAATAATTTGTTGGATTTACGTTTTTAGATACGATTATATGTTGTTTTGATGGAATTACATTTTGATATTTTTTGAGCGTGATCGTTTTATGTTTTGAAGAGCTTAGGTTATTGAGATTTGCAATTACTTTATTTTCTCATTTCGGTCACTTTCCAATCTTGCCGAATTCAGACCTATGAAATCTGTTCTACTGTTTTCGCGTATGATGATTTATTGTTTCTTATAAAAACATATTAGATGAATTTCAATTTGGATCATAAATCATTTCTATCCATTCAATTCTGCTGTTTTTAAGACCTATAAAATGTTATTCTGAAACATAATTGATTCTCCATTTTGTTGGTTTTACATATTACTGGTTTTTTCAGTTATCGATATTACAAAAATAATTCTGCTATTCTATGGCCTACCGAATACAATATACATTCTAGACAGTAGCACCATCGGAGTTACAATGATTGACTGGCCCTGAAAAGGAAACAAAATGCATAACGATAAGGTCATTGTCAACTCCGATCAAATATATATTTTCCTGCGAATGAATAGAATACAACTCCTATTTCACTGGAAACGATTGCTCGGAAGTTTCGGTCATATCCTCTTTCACAGTTTAATGACTATTTTTCGTTTCATTCAGAATCAAAATGGGTGTCATCACAGTTTAATTGCATGATATTTCCTGTTTTTCAATTCAGAAGAACGAAAAATAATCTGCGAATGCCGAATGATTAGATTATTTAGGTCAACTCTGTACACGCTTTCCACTTGAATGCAAATATTTTATCATTGGTGTAATGGAATACTTTATTAACGACACTTATGTTTTTTAGTGAATTTGCGTGGCCATTCTGATGAATGCATTGAAAAATAATCAACTTTTCCCAATTGATGAATAACTGAAAATTATAAAATGACAGGGCAGCAGGATCCTTCAAATCTAATAGAGATTAAATTGGCTTAGGCCGGCTACTCACACACTGAACCAAAAATCAGCATGAATATAATAAAAATTATGATGATGGTGATGAAATTATACATCAAAATGGCTCCAACGACGGACTCAATCATCTAGGTTGCTATTATAATGTAGTATGTCGTCGAGGCAATGAACAGAGATTAACTATCCAATGTATGAGGTTTATTGAAAACATGAAGTAGGTTGATGAGGCAATCAATAGTTATTACATATTCAATGTATGAAGTTTCTGATGCATGGCATCACACGTTGAAAGGTGAGGGCTACGTCTTCCCTAGCTCGTACTAGTCTTTCGAAGACTTCTGTGCTCGCAAGGGTGTAGCCGTTTGACGGAAATAACAACAATAGCAATGTAGTGTCAAAAATATATTTATACGTATATTGATTTGATATATAATAAACAGTTGACAGTTAATAAATGAATATTCCATCAAAAGTGAGCTATCAGTCGCAAAACAATGATTCATTGAATCATTGATAATCTACTAACTCTTGGGCAGAGCATTCTTCTGAACTAGCCTTGGTGTGAGCACAAAATACTCGAGCAAGTTCCAAAGTATTACAGCATCGCGACTATCTGTAAAGAAAAATTCAATCGTTATACTTGTTCATTCCTTATAGGTATACAGTACAAATATGAAGTGATTCATGAGTTGAAAAATATTTTTTTGATAAGAATCGTTACAAACCCCAATTTTCTTTTCAGATGATTTGTTTATTCTTTTCCGAGTTCAATATTATATTCTGTCGCTACTTGATAGTCTTCATCACTTAACTATTAATTTGTTAAATTTCTTTTCTTAAAAATTGATGTTGAAACGACTCTTTATATATGATTCCAAATAAATACTTAAATTTTATTTAATAATTTCTACTCACTTTCCTGGATATCTTCAGCTCTAAACTTATGATATTTCGCGCCTTTTTCTTCAACGGTAGAAACTTTCTTTTCTTTGGAAGTAGAGTAGCATACGACATTGAAATCTGAGAAATAAATAAAACGTGTGAAATATTACTTTTGTACCAGTCTGAATCCATCCACTTCTTGAAAATGTTTGGTATATTTTCAAATCTCTCAGTATGTACCGATGGTGCGTTCTATGCATTGTCAAATTGTTGAACTCTTATATTATTGAGTTTATCACTTGTGCAAGTAGTCTCTGCATCTATTTCTGTAACAGAAAGTTAATATTATCAGTGAGTACATCAGTCATTATGATAAATACATTTGAATTGAGTATATGTTTCCAGATATATTTGAATTTGAAATTCATATAAAGTTCGGGTTCATAACTGAATAGTCAATCGACAGAGGATCCTGCAACAATAAAAAAGTTTGGATGAAGTAGTTGTTGCATCAGGCAAGATGTTATACGAAGCGACACTATATATTATGTAAAAAGATATGAAGAGAGGTTGTGTTTGGTCACAACAATGTTAAAGGAAATTTTCATAATGACCCTTTTGTTGAATAGCTTGCACTTGCCCCTGGAAGATAATCAATAGCATTCCCAGAAAGATGTGAAACTAATGAAATGAAAATGAAACTAAAGCTCAAGTTATCTCTCAGTTTTTTCATTTCGAAATGTTTTCAAGATTTCTATCTCTAAACGGTAACGGTTCATAAAGACATTTGAAGAGATTTCTTTTCAAACATTTGGGCAATTGAATTATCCAATAACGGCCTCTGCTTCTTTGCAATTTTCACACACTCCTTCCTTCCACTTGCTACACAAATTAGTCACCTACTTTTCTGCACATGAAGTAAAACACTAATCGACTGATCCTGTTTCATCCGTTACCCTGATTCTATGAAATAGTTGCCGGACTTTTCGAAGAATGGTACATTGCCTCGACGAATCAATCATTGAAACAACGAAAGAAAGAATGGGCTTATGACGATATTAATGATACCATGACTTTTTACATCAACTATGTATCCATACATTATACCAACGAACTGAGTTTTTTTTACAAATTAATCGTAAGATGTTTTCAGTTATCTGCGTAACGTTATCGTTGATCAACAACTTTTCTATGAAGTTGAAATTTCTTTGATGGACAGAATAACTTTTTTTATCAGTTACATAAACATTTTATGCATATAATGGATATTTTCATTGTATGATGTATAATTGGTCATCGATTGTCAATGAACCTCGATACATTATATCAATGAACCCAATGATGAATCTGTCAAAAATTAGATATTTGTGAACATTGAAACAATGTAATATAGGTGCAGGGTGATTGGGAGATGACTATTTTTTATATATTATTGCCTCTACGCTACTCCTGAAGAGCACACATAGGATATATGATGATATAACTGGCACTCCCCAAACACAAATATTATGCATATAATGTCTTCGTCACTCTGACGTGTCCCCAATAACGATATCTAACAATCGTTTTCTCCATTACTTTTCGTTGTCTCCATCTTTTCTTTAAATTTATTTGGAGGTTCACGCTATATAGGCGTGAGATCTAAACGATAAAAAGACCTTTTCTGGTGACTAGCAAACTCACAAACACAGCTTTCAAGCATCGATTGCCATTTCTGTTTTACTTTCCCATTCTGAAAACTTTCCAAATCATTATATTATTTTGTTTTGTTATTTCTTATACTGATTTCTTAAGAATCACTATTGATTTGAATATACTTTTGTCCAGGTAAATTGGAGAAACGTCACATTACACATGCGGTTTTTTTTTATTTGAAATAAATCGCATCAACCATTAGAGGTTATTAGCGATGGAACAATAATTACATTACATTACATTACATTACAAATCAGAGTTTACAGTGTCTATATTTCGTTCAGGATATCATGTTGTTTCCTTGAAGATTTTTCTGAAGGTCATTCGGTAGTCCATTGGCCACTCTTTGTCGCTCTAGCCCGGGACATTCTGAGATTAAGTGTTTCACCGAGATGTTGACTCCACAGAACTCGCATTTGGTGGACATGCGTTTTTGATTTTGGTGTTCTGATACTTCCACGCACTTTTTCCATTGTTGTATCCAGTTAAGTAGTTGCTTTCTCAAAGATTCTACAGTTCCTCAATTATTACCAACAAATTAGGGTCTATTTTTTGACATTCGTCACAAAAAAATGCAGTTCCATGTTGGTTAATATTTGAATAAAAGTTTATTTGAAAAAAATAGGTTTAGTTTTCAACATAGCTTGCCCAAGTTCCCTTACTACTGTTTTATAGAGTGTCTCGAATTCATTTTATATGGTGCTTTCATCGGATAGTTCCTGATCAAATAATGGTCGATATTAATTAGTTTACTTTACTATTCTTTATATAGCTATCATCAAAGTTTGTTGTGTATTATTCTGATGGATTGATAATGGTCATGAATCATAATACATCCCAAACCTCGGCAAGTGTCACTTTTCATCAGATATTTTCACTTGTTTGCTATAGAACATTTATTGTGGGTTCATATTCGAATATATCAAGCAATACAGTTTTTCTGCATGTTTTGTTTGTTTTAAACTTCCACAGACAGAAAATGGTACCACGGCAAATAATAATTCACAGGCATAAGCTTTTCTTTTGAATGCACTCAGAGTGTTTATGAGGGAGTTTTATTATTATTATGTATAGAATAAAAAAATCAGTCAAGCCCTAGAACCGCATTCATTCGACTATGATTTGTGCTGTTTTGTGACATGCCGGTAATGATTTTGGGTTTGAGGGTAGCGAATGCTTCACATCGCCAAGAGATCTTTTTATCAAAACAGCCATTTTAAGACAATGGTATGTCGTTCGTGGATACAGGCTGTGACCGCATATATGCCAGACATGCTGACAGAAAATGATTTATGGTCCCAGTCTTCCCACGGCAGACCAGACTAGTATCAGGGACCTAAATGCCTATCATGTGACTACCGTAGACTAAGGTGTTGAAGACACCATCTCGTCAGGTCATTATGAATCCCTCGGTATTCGACTTCAGCCCACTTGACCTGAGAAAGGCGTAGGTCATATTTTTATATAAGTCCAGATCTTCGACGTTCAAGCAGGAAAGTTATTTTGAAGGTAGAGGAAATTTTTGCAAGATATGGTAAACCCGATATTCTTGAATCAGACAATTCTCCACAAGATTCTAGTTTTGAATTTGAATGTTCCATGAAAAGCTGGGAAATAGAACATACATCGTCATCTCCTACTTATGATCAGTCAATCGTTTTCACTGAAAGGCATGTTCAAACATTAAAAAAATTATTGAAAAAGGTGTATAGTGACAAAACTGAAAAATGTGTGCTTGGTATCGTCATTTGGATAAATCTTAAAATTTTATTTTATATTGTATATTGGAACCATAGAAAAATATTTAGACATCGCAAACACGTTGAAGAACAAATTATTTCGTAGCTGTAAACATGGCCAACGAAATAACTCACCAGAAGAAAGTACTACGGACACTTAAACCAATACCTATTTGTTTCTCCTTGAACTAACAACTCGTACGACTTGGTTAAGACTGAATTATAATACTTACATCGAAACAAATATCCTATCTGTTAACAAAATTATTCAATATCGTAATGGGCAGTTATCTCCGATCAAGTAACGCAACCTATTTTAGTAATACTCAAATAGTACTGAAGCTAACATCTTTTCATAATTTAATTCATCAAATCATGACATTGTTGCCATGTCGCAATTTTTCAAGATTTTTATTTCTGTAGGGTATATTCATGGCAAAGAAAACCCAAAAATACTGTCTTTGATGAAATATATAACAATAAGAGGACAATTGAAACGTTCATTACAGCTTGTTGTGAGCATGCAAAAACGATAGTATTTCCTTCCCCGATCAGATATTCTTCGTTGTCGATATAAGTATTCTGGTCAGTACGGCAACACTGCATTTGATATTTGACAAAACAACAATGATACACTTTTTGCTTTTTTTCGTATTTGGCTTATTGGAGTGTTTTTTCGTGAATAAATGGCAAATTTTGAGTTGATTTGTGTAAAACTGTCGTTAGTTTTTATTATTAAGCAATGATGAACCATTGTGAAATGTGAAAAAGACCATTCGAAGCTAGAAATCAAAATATGTCATTTCATAGCTAAGCTACCAGTGTTGTAAGTATCGAGAAAGGGAGACCGAATTGGAAAAGAGTAAAATTAATGAATTATGAAAAACCATGTCATTGGCATTGGCTGTTCTCAAAATCATGTGGAGTTTCTTCTATCATAATTTCAGGTTTCCATTATTTCTATTTTATTGAACCTCAATATTGAACAACGCACGACACTGCCGGTGAGGAAAGATGTCCCTTGCAAACGAAGTTTAAGATGTGTGCGGCGAGTTACTCATCTAGGTTGAGTTATTTGATCGGAGGCAGTTATACGTTCTCTAATGAATTCAAATATGTAGTTGTTTAAAAAGGGGAAGAGTTTTTCTGTGAACTGCCGATCTATCTCGTTGATCCACACTTGGTCAAGTAGAAATGAGAAAGTCACAAACCATAGGTAACTATTTGAATAAATTTAAGGAGCAAAATTGAATAGTTCATGTTCACTCACCCCATTTAATTTTTTTTTATTTTCCACTACGTCTGCATCTTGATGAGTCATTTTGTAAATTAGAGAGAACTTCGTCAAATATGCGTGTACTGAAACGAAAGTATTTCCGAAATTTGGTGCAATCTAATAGATACAGTGTATCGTTTTGTCACCTCTTCTATTTCATAAAACCATCATCAGTGATGGCCTAAAAAAATATGCAATCTCAAACAATCACTAAAAAAATCGTTTCATAATGAACTCACTCCATGATTACTTGATCTGATTCTACCATGAAATTTGTACGATACTCGATTCCACATCAGTAGTTTTTTGTGTCATAAATCAATCTCGACCCTGAACTTCCAAAGAGAAGTTATGGTATGGTAAAAGCATCCGTGATTTTATGAAAGTCTCCAGGGAGCGAAGAAGGCCTCTCTGCTTTCCAAAACAAATTGTGCTCGCCCTTCTAGAGTATGATTTATTGGATAGATAGGCAACAGTATAGGACAATAACAGCGTAACCAGGGATATTTCAACGCGGTATTTTATGGTGGCAACTCAACACTAGGACTTTATCTAACAACGCCGACAAAAGGATTTGCTCTGTTTGCTAATTAGGGTTCGTGAATATGCCACATAGCATAGATAGGGGCATCTGTTTTATTTTTTGAACAAGCAATATTACGCTTATAAATTACCGCACGAATCCACTGAAAGAATATTTTTTCTTTTCTATACCGGTTTACTCAAGAATCCTCAAAGTATGGTGTATTCGTTTTCATTTGTTGAAGTTGAAAGCTTCGGGATGAACCTTCTCAATAAGGAAGTTCTAAATCCTGATAGGATTATATTGCAGATATCCAGACTGAAGATTATATTGCAGATATCCAAACTGACCCCAAAAAGGCGTGTTCTTGAATATTTGACAGCTCATTTCATCTGTTGCTCATTGCTAGATGTAGAGTGAGACTTGTTGGTGTGGAGAATTGAAGATTTTTATCTCACGTTAGTTTCTTAATCGTTTTGCCACCCTTGGATGCAATGCTGCTACTGTTTTATTCACAGAACGGAATTAGAACTTATCGAAAAATTTACTACATTCGCAAAGATGATACTTTCTTAATTTCCAACTCTTGAAATGTATGCTATCAATTTATCAAGGCTAGAAGAGTCCGTGTATGAACAGGATTCAACAACACTTAAATATCTGTATTAAATTTATCAACAAAATCATTACAATCAAAGATTCAATAAGGGAGATTCAGCAAATAATTGTTATTGAAACTTATATCAAAATATAACGAGGACTGATCATGAATGGAATATGAATGAGGCAAGATAAGTTACCAACATCTTGAAGATATGTAAAACAATAATTTTTTAATAATAATAATAATTTTATTGTCCCAAGAAACATTACATTACATTACTCTCATCTTCATTACCTGAAAAATTACAGAAAGTTCTGTTAAACTTTCAATATGGAAACTCAACTCAGGTAGAAACATCTCAAGGAAAAACCAAACGAATCTTCTTGTGACGAGGAGTAATGCAAGGAGCACCGCTTTCACCAGCCTTATACAATTTAGCCACAGACTTCATCATGGACGAATTGTCTGAACTTTCAACTCCAAACACGTTTGGTTACCGTATGCACGAAGAAATCCCTCCAGCAACAGTTTTAGGTTTCGCCGATGATACTGTCCTAATTGGTAAAGATGAGAAAAGTGCTCTATCTCTTTTAGAGCTGGCAAAGGCAAAATTTTATGAGATAGGTCTTAAATTAAATACAGAATAAACAAAAGTTATAAATGTCAAAGAATGGGAAACTGAATCCTGTTGCATTGTTTTGTTCTGAATCCATTAAATCCATATCGGAAAATGAAAAGATAAAATATTTGGGAGTGTCTTTCAAAGATGACATAACTCTGGATTCTAGAAAAGTTATTGATGATTTGAAAACAAATCTAGAAAAACCAATCAAATCTCCTTTATTAAAATGCCAGCAAAAATTTCAAGTACCTAACTTTTCCATATGGCCCTCATTAGTGTACTCCTTCCAGTCTACTTCTCTTAACAAATTACCAACGAAATTCCTTGAAGACATTGATAAACTGATAAAATCTTCTCTCAAGGAAATTTTAGATTTGCCATCCGATATTCCAGATGGTATGCTGTATTCCTCTCTGAAAATTAACGGTCTTGGTCTATTTCGTGCTTCATGGGAAGCGTTTTTACAAAGTTTTAATATTTGTAAAAAACTGAAAACACACGAGAATATTGGAAAGAGTAATATCTTTCGAGGAAGAAGCTGATTTATGCATAGAAAAATTAAAAATGGTTTTGGAAGATGACAAGTGGACTTACTCTGGTCGAAAATTACGAGAGATATTAAGAGAAGAGGAATACTCCAAATGGAAGAAGTTGAAACAAAAAGGAAGAGGCGCAGAACTTTATAATCAATACACACCTGCAAATTCGTGGATCAGAACACAAGAAGGTTTGACAACATCTGAGTGGAAGGAAGCCATCAAAATGACTGGATATGTGGTCAACTTGAGAGGTGTACCAGGCAGATCTCATGACGGTAGCCAGTGCAGACACTGTACTGAGACTGAAACCATTGCCCACGTCTTGTGATCTTGTCAACATGGAAATCTCTTGAGACATACAAGACACAACACAATTCGCCATCTGATAGCTACTGAACTTTCCAAAAATTCTGAAGTATACGAAGAAATCAAATGTATAGCTACCAACGACAGTCTCCGAAGGATTGATATCATAGCCATAGACAGAAAGAAAAACCTTGCCTACATATTGGACCCAACAATAAGATTTGAATCAGATGAATCTCAACCCGTTGATGTTGATTTAGAGAAAAGGCATATTTATGAACCCACGATCCCATTCTTCAAGGAAAAATAAAAATATCTGTTGAAATCAAAATAATTGGATTATTCATTGGTGGCCCAACTTCTTCGTAGATTTTGCCAAAAAATTCAAATTACCTATAAACATTTTTAAATTGAAGTACTGAAATTTTCCATTAGCATAATGAGGACACATATTTATTGTCAATAAAACCATTATCTTCTAAATGCTTTTTCAAACTTTTTTAATTTTACTTTTTATTGTATTCTTATACAGTTTTTTGTGGTATTCCTTGTTTATACAGACCACATATGTTAGTAGGATGTTATTATTTCTATAATAAATATATATATATATACATATACGATGCACAAAATTCATAAAACGTACAACGATCACTTTTGAAAAAAATGCAAAAACACGTCAAACTGTTTTTTTTATTCCGCATCTTTTGACATAAGTTACAAAAATAACACGTCAAAGTTGTCAAAGTTATGACGTCATCAACAAATTTTTTTAATGGAAAGCTAAGAGTTTTATTACATTATGTAATAGAGCTTGTGTTTTTACACAAGGGAAAAATAGTTGCAGTAGGGCTCACATAAGAAAAACAACGAGAATAGGGAAAAAAGCGAAATAACAAAACCAATTATAAAAAGAGGTCAAACTTAAACTTATCTAGTGAGAACATGTGTTCTTATAAATTTTTTCAATTGTTTTACTAAAACAACGGTTTGTCAGTGTCATTCGTACAATTAGAGTCACCACATTTGCATTATTATGGCTCGTTTAACCGAAAGAGAAAGGATAGAAATTCTAATGATGGTAGGTTACGGCGATCGCCTTCGAAGTCATGAAGAAGCATGTGCTTTATTTAACGCAACACATTTTGAAAGACCTCCAATTGCTAGAAGCACAATTAGCAGAATTGTTGCAAAATTTGATGCAACGGGAAGCGGGAGGGATGCTCCAAAATCTGGACGACCAGGAATAAGCGACGATGTAAAGATAGATATTTTGCTGTCAGTAGAAGAACACCCTCACGCAACTACAACAGAAATTGCCTAACAAGAAAATGTTAGTCAGTCGTTTGTAGTAAAGATGTTAAAAAAAGAAAAAATACGCCCATACAAAGTTCATCTTCTTCACGAACTCTCAGAAGATGATCCGGACAGACGTTTGGAATTTTGTGAAATCTTCATGCGGCATTTTGACGAAAATCCAAATTTTCTTAATAGTATAGTATTTTCCGATGAGGCAACGTTTTGTCTAAGTGGTTCTGTAAATCGACACAATTCTCGCTACTGGGCTCGGGAAAATCCCCACTGGATGCAGACAAAACACACCAAGCGTCCCCAAAAAATTAATGTTTGGGTAGGAATCGTCCGGGGAAGATTTATTGGTCCTTATTACTTTCGCGGGAATTTAACAGCTGAACGATATTTGGAACATCTTCGTATGGCAGTGCTTCCAGACCTACTTGCGGCATTTCTGGATCCAAATAATGGGAACAACTTGGATCCCAGTATTTGGTTCCAACAAGATGGCGCACCACCACATTATGGTCATACTGTTCGAAGGTTTCTGGATAACCAGTTTGAAGGACGGTGGATTGGAAGACGTGGACCAATGGAGTGGCCACCTAGGTCACCTGATTTACCCCCCCCCTTGATTTTTTTCTGTGGGGACATTTGAAAAGTCGGGTCTACATTAACCGGCCAGACAATTTGGAAGACTTAATGGAAAGAATTAGACACGAAATGACTCGTATAACTCCGCAGATGATCGAAAACTCTATAAATGCTGTCTACCATCGTCTTGGCCTATGTCAGTTAGTAAACGGGACACAGTTTGAACAATTCCTATAAGAAATAGTTTTGATTTAATGGACTGTTTAGTTAATTGAAAAGTTATTATGAAACTTACGTCTATTTCGTTTTTTATTCATTTTCTCGTTTTTTTTTTATGTGAGCCCTAATGCAACTATTTTTCCCTTGTGTACAAACACAAGCTCTATCACATAATGTGATAAAAATCTTAGCTTCCCATTAAAAAAAATTGATGACGTCAACTTTGACGTGTTATTTTTGTTACTTATGTCAAAAGATGCGGAATAAAAAGAACAGTTTGACGTGTTTTTGCATTTTTTTCAAAAGTGATCGTTGTACGTTTTATGAATTTTGTGCATTACTTTATCATAACCCTGTATGTATACATACATACAATAGAGAAAAAAAACACACTTAAATCAAATTACATTGAATGCACTAAAGGTTGAATAAAATAATCGTAATGGCAGATATGAAAGATGATTCTAAGAATCAACTTTCCAGAACAACCCGAAAGATTTGTTCATGAAACCAAATAATTTGTACTGAAAATTTATTCCTCATTATGAAATTAAAGTTGAAACCAGAAGACGTATGAAAGGTTACCCGAATTCACACAATACTACAGAATCAACTAAAAGATCACATCTGGAGTGTACCAAGTAGAAACGACAACTGGTCGTTATTTTAAAGAACTCTTCGAATTTCGAAAGTTGGACTATTGAGATATCTCGCCTCTCGCAGAATTATGAACACATGCAAACCATAAAAATTTATCTCTGAAATGTCCCTGTATGACACTCCAATACTTAAAAATAATCTCACTAGTGTTTATTTATCAAAGGATGTTTTGTAAAATACATTTCGAAAAGGTTCTGAAGTTAAAGATCGAGTTGAAAACTGAAACTGTAATTTGACTTTCTCTAGTCTAGTCGACTTGGATCATTTTCACGACCGCAGACAATATTTCACGGCGTCCCTGGATACTTCAAATGATATTTATGGTCTTATTGATTTAATCAACAGACTCAATATCCCAAGGAGCATAAAGCAACAATGTTATCTCGTCTATACCATACGAGTGTCGGAAATGGTAGTATAACACTCGTAGCGCCGCATTATGCTCCTGTGGATATAGGCTGAGACCGCATAAGCTAGACAGGCTCTGACAACAAATGCATTATGATCTCGGCTGTCCCACGACTCGCTCTGCATCTAGTGTCAGGGACTTCTGTACCCATCACGCGACTACCGTATCATAACACTTCAAATCTTCAATTGAATTGGACTTTGATGGAATTTTTTTCTCTCTCAGTATCCAATAAAATTATATTTCGAGATCAAGGACTATTTCAATAATATGAGTTTTTGGTCCGTTGTGTTCAGAACTTTGTTTTTTTGTTTTAAATTTTTTTTTACTTGTTTTTTCCGTTAACCAGCTGTCATCTCCCTACAAATGACAGCCCTCAGAAGTAGAAACTTGTGCGAGCTAAGGATTAACGAGGTCTTACCTTTTAACGTGCGATTCCTAGCACGAGACCAGTGACCATGCTGGGAATCGAACCCACGTCCTTCTGATTGATAGACTAGCGCTCTACCATCATGACAACTGCGGCCCATAAACTACTTTGAAAGAAATACTTAAAAGATTTATGTATTTCCTAACGAAAATGTTGAATATCATAGTCATACATCAACGCTTGACTGAATGTTTTATTTTGTTTCAGAATTTAAATCTAGATCCCCAACATTCTCTGAGGATTCAGGAAAGCCACCAAGTCATTTGATGGGGCCACAACAAAAACAATTCCATACGACAGTACAGCTCAGAAGAAAACCTGGGGAATCCCTGGGAATAGTATTAACAACAGGTAAGAAGACTTAAAGCTAGTAATGATCTGCTTTTTCATAGATATCTCAAAATTTTTCACAAAAACCGTAATAATACGAAAACTGTCAGGAATCACTACCTGTACATTTTAAAAGTAGTTTCAAAATAATACGCATATTTTTGAAATGTTATGGAATATAGGGTGTTCTATTCAAAATGAGAAAGTTCACGTGTAGTTTCGGTTTATCTCCACTGACGAAATTCCAAAGATTCTGTCTACATTCTAAGAAGTCAATGCAAAGGAATTCGTGGTTTCAACTGGACGGAGCGCCAGCTCATTCCACCCAGGAAGTGTCTAGGGAACTTTACAAAATGTTTGACGATCGTTGGTTCGGGCATTTAGGGTCGTAGGATTGGCCACCGAGATCACCCGATCTCACGCTGCTTGGCTTTTTTATAGTTTGTTTTGAAAGAAATGGTGTACAGTACTCCAGTACCTAGGTACCAAAGGAGAACTGCTACGGCAAATATTGCGGTGTATTGAAGATCTGGATCCCCATGAAATTGAAAAAGCAACCACGAGTCGCGTTGTTTAAAATGTGATGGTTAACATTTCCAGCATTTATTGTGAAAATGTGATATTTTGTGTACAATTTTATTATTTTTATTCTTCCTAATTCTGTTATTTGTACTTTCACATGTTATAGAAAAGTAAATCTAGCTTTTTACCTAAAAATGCGAGATAAAAAGCTGATTTTATCATTGGTGTTAATTCAGGATATATTTGGTTAAATTTTCTGCATGTTCTGACAATGATTTTATCACAATATCTGTTTATAATAAATCATTTGATAAGAACTCCCTTTGAATATTCAATACTTGCATTCATTTGTAAGATCTTTTGAAGCGCTGTCAATAACTATTTATTATCTACATCTTAAAGTCACCGAACTGTCATAAACTTGATATTTTCACGGCTACGTAAAATTAAATTCATTAAAAAACAATATTTCCTAAAAATGCGGCTGTATTAAGAAAACTTGATGATATAGGTATAGGGACATAGTATATCATCTTAAAGCATTTCTCTTCATCTTTCAATTTATCGAGTAATATACAGGGTTTTCATTTGAAGAAACGAACTTTTGACCAGTTTCATGCAAAACGGAAATAATAGTAATTTTAGCGGGCCCTGTATGATATGGAGTCGGCAACGTCGCAATGCTGAAAATATTTTAGATCGGTAGAACAGGTGAGAAAATGTAAAACAGAAAATTTTCAGAAAAATCCGGAGTTGCGTTTTCCAGAAACGTCTAACCTACCATCGATCATGAGTCACGCTGTATACTGGCTGGCTTTATTACAATATCACTCTATTAACATATCTATTCAGTATTTCACGATGTTCTCTGAGCAAGTTATTTTCATTGAACGACGGAAATAATTACTAAGATCAGCCATATTATCTCTGGGGACGACATCAAAGGTGTTTGGCCTATTCCTTTCTGGAATAAGCACGGCAAACAACTGATCCTGTAATGACTCACATCCACTCTCTGCATAGACCAACCCCAAATATAAAATAATTTCCATTTCCTAGGGACCTGAAGTTAAAGCTCGTGAGCTTCATCATGTTAATTGTCCCCAATCTGTTGGACCGAACTCTACTACTCCCGAAAGGTATTTTCGTCTATAAAGAGGTCAGAACCGTCCCTTTCCATTGCTTTTATAGATTATAAAAGTTTTCGCTCAGTTGAACAGAATCCCAGATCAAAGTGTCATCACTTCCAGCTATCAATTTTTATTCTTTACCCCGTAATGTCTTGATTTAATGGATTATTCAACAGGTTCATTCGAATCAATATAAGTTGGATTAAAAAAAGAAGCGATATTTAGCTTCTCTTGCAGTCTTTTTAACTCAAGTAAATCTTATGTTCATGCGTCCCACGTTTTTCATTTTGAATCTTAAAAATATTTTCATAGCTACTGAAAATTCACAATTACACATTTTCAAACTAATTTTTTTTATGGGATTAGTAATCTCAATCTGCTTGGGTTATAAATCTGTATTGGGCGAACAGAAAATATTTAATTACTTTTATTGCGTTCAAAACCGTCGGTTTTTTATTCAAATAACTATTTCCTGCTTCTCAGTCTTGTGCTAAGTAAAAGGTGGTCGGTGGATCAGCGGTCTAATGCACAGGCCGTTCGAAACTCCAGCATAGCGATAGTCGGTTCGAATCCGATGTAGGTACGAGAATTTTTATCAACTACTTTATATCGGATTCGATAGGCGGCCGCATGCCTTATTGAAACGCAAGTGTATTGTGAGTTGTCTAGATGCCAATCTCGTCTAGTGCTAGCTTGGAGTGCACACCGACCACCCGAGGTGGTGCTGTAGGTTTTCCGGGTTTTCCTTCAGCTGAAAAGTGAATACATCACCTGAAACATCAGTAAGTCGCCCCGGAGCGCCACGGCAAATAATAATTATAGCCGTCCTCTACCCGCACAGGCTATGCCTTTGGGTACATTCAACGAGTGTTTATGAGGGAGTATTATTATTATTATTAATTACCTAACTGGGAAGTTAGTTCGAAACTAATTACAAAATTTGTTCCGATCAGAAATACATTATTATTATGATATTGACATATTGAGCAATCTACTTCTGAGCTGGGTTTGAAGTTAATTCAAAATCGATTAGAAAATGTATACCTCTCAGACAAACATTATCATAGGCGGGGTGATATCGCGTATGCCAAAAAACAAACGACGGATCGGCGTAGTATCAAGTGTAATAATATGTATGGAGTTTGAAAGACCTAGCAACTATACAGAAAAGGTCTGCGGCCACTCAAAGCACTCAGTTGCACGTGGTAGGTGAAAGTGTTACGTTGTTTTTTTTTCATAACACCCACCTCGTCATCAAACCGTAGTTTCTTTTGCCACAATTTTTTATAAATATCAGGAGTTTACACTGAGAGAAATCTGGAGAATATACGAGTATATTAAAAAAAATATTCGATGGTTCACTATTTCAAATTATGATTGTTAACAATTTGAACTGTAAACAGTAAAATATTTTTATAGTAATGACATTATTGTTGTTCTTAGGATACTATATTATTGTGCTTAGACACACAGTTATATATTAGCATATTGCACTATATAGAATTACCATATTTTATCGTAACATGGTTCGGTATAAAATATGCTAATTATTATTATACAATTTTCCTAACCTTTATGATACATGGAATACAAATAAGCATCATATTGTAATGCATAAAAAACAGGATGAATGATATAAATCACGTGGATGTTATTTTGGCCTTCACATTTAGTCGCGTGCATTGTGACTATATAGTTGTTGGTTGCTACTTGTTACCTACACAATACACATTGAATGTCCGTCGAAGAGTTTGAGTGTGATGGAGAAACCTAGAAATTACGCAGCAGTAGCAGTAATCGTAGTCAGAACAAAAATATTGTGTTGCAGTGTAAATTGTCTTGTATTGTTAAAATAAGTTTTTAATGAATGTGGTTTGTGGTGCAACTGATCCTGTCCCGCTCCTCCATTTTAAGCACGTCTGCTGTTTTTTGAAAACCCACATAAATATACATCGATGGAGGTTATTTTGAAAAAGATACCATTATACTTGATTCCACAATTTATGTGTAATAGATGTTATCATAATATAGTTTCATAATTACAAAACAAATATCTCAATGTAACAATCAATTATCTTCATATTTATAATATATAAGTATAAGTATAAGTAACTGTCTGAGTATTGTAAAATTCATAATACCTATGATAAATTGTTAGCACTATAATACAAATATTTTAATGGTGATGAGAATTCTATTATAGTAGTCATTACTATAAATGGTTAAAATATATTTTTTTTAAACTTTACCATATTGTATTGTTTTCACATATTATTATAGTACCAGAAATTTTTGTAAAAATTACCATATATCTGGTAAAAACCACCATACATATCTCTCAGTGTAGGATAATATTATAAATTCCTTCGTTGAGATCCGCCAACAAGACAGTAATATTTGTGGGAAGCGAAGTTTTAGAGAAAAGTAGGCTGCGAAAGAAATCAGGCCGTTATTGGGACCTGCGAATAGAATGTGATTGAGGTCCGCCAAATTATTCGTAAGACCATGTATAGAATTTACATCAATGACGATTCTACTAAAGTAGGAAAAGAACTTGCCATGGTTCAATTCCATACGAGTGATGGTAGTAGCGCCAAATCTTGAAATATTCAATTTGTCCATGAGGGTGATGCTTTTTGGAAGTGTGGGATGGATAAATGTGTGATGATTTTTAGATTTAGTGGTGAATTCTCTCCAGAGCCTTTCCCAATCTAGTCTCGTTTCGGAGTTAACGCTTGCGATTATGTGGTGCGGAGAACAGTTACCTTTTCTAAGAGGCGAGGCTTTTTTCGCTGCGGAAATAACTTTTTGAATGACCATTAATCCAAATGAATGCGATATCAGTTTTATTGGTGAAAAAGTGTTCTAAAATCCTCAAAATGTTAAAGATGAGTGAATTGTTATTGATTTTACTTTTGTCCGACCCCAAAGTTTCCCCATTTGCCAATTTCAATCGGACCGGATCATAATCGCCCGCCATCTTGGAGCTGCCAGATAAGTTTCTATATCTCAAATAATTATTGATGGCATTACGATCTTTGGCTTTGTTGACATTTCTGTAGTCTGGATTTGATTTAAATTTTTTTAAATTCCTTAGAATTCTGTCTACTGTGTCCTCAGTTTTGAAAACAATTTTTATTGGCCGGTTCTTGGAATTAGATAAAGTACCTACTCTGATACTATTGTTTGTTATTTCCAGTTAAATGCTATTCAAAATACCAGTAACAGCATTCTTGTCATTCTCTGCCTGTTCAACTGATGTTGTTCGTTGATCAGGTTCAATTCTTTGATATCATTTTGGAGTTTGGTAAGGAGGGCTTTTAAATCCTTCAGATCTTTTCCAATACTTCTACATCCTACACACGTCCAATCATAACCTTTATGATTGTTGAGTGTGCGCACTTCATTTGCAGTGATATCAACACAAGAGTGCTTTGCACATACTGCATGTGACCGTTAGGTGTCCTTCCGTTACTTGATTTCAACATTCACAAGTTTATCTAGGAGGCATAATCAATACCTTGGAATAACTTTTATGTTGAGAATTCCAACTGGCACGCCTCTGGTCTGCACTTGTAGACTTGTTAAATGAACCTGACAAAGTGAGAATATACCTACTACTGAGGATATATATAGAATTTAAACCAGGAAAAAATATCACAAAAAATGACAATTTTTTTTAATGAATAAAAAAACGAATTTTTGATAATCTTTCAGTAGTATCTAATAAAATAACTTGACAATACAGATATTGATTTTTGAATACATGATTATATTTGAAATTTTCTATGATGGGTAATCATTCACTGCAGAATTTCTACCGGAAAATGTGATAATCATGAATATTCATTAGAAAATCGTCGGTTCTCTATTTTCATCATCCTTGATGAGATTCCAGATAGAATAATATCTCTAAAAAGATACTTGCATGATGAATAAGAATGAAATTATTGAAAAGTATTGTTTGTAGCTATAAGAATATGATGTTGCGAAGACGCAACATTGGAAGGAACAGTGTAATTTTGGTAGTCTGGAAAATTTACCTGTCAGAACTTGTATCTTCACGTCTGGTGAATTTCACTATTATTCTGATGGTTTAATTCTCATTCACGCAGTGCCATAGGAAGGTCGAGGACATAGACAAGTTATTAATGGTGAGTACTTTTTTTCTGACAACGTGTGGGTTTCGAATATTCACAATAATGTTGCAGAGTAAAATTAACAATAACGATTCGAACTCGAAGTGACCATTTTGACTCCCAGAAAATTAAAAGAAATTGTTAAAGATTTGGATTATTACATATAATACATAAAAACGGTAAAATGTAGATCTGAAATAGTCTATGATTTAAAACTATCAAACCAACAAAGTTCAGTAACGATTTTATGGAGAATCGAACTAAACAGGAAATAATTCAACAGAAATGGAAAAGAATTGAAAAATAACTTTGTTATACCAGACTTTTGAAGAACCAAAATTTTATGAACTGAAAAATCACAAGACCATGTATCTGTAATACCATAAAATGAGAATAAACACAAATGTGAAGACGGATATTCGATCAAACCGTCAAATTACAGAAACAATATCTTCTAAAAATGATAAAATATAAGTCAGCAAAGCGTAATATTACTAATATTCGAAAGTCAAAGGAATTAAAATCGCCGAATCAGTATACAACGAGACGTAAAATTGGCATATCGAAAATCATCATACGAATAAATGCTAGTACCGAAAAGTAAAGAACCGAAAATGCTCAGAAATTGGAAAGGTTATAGCGTATCGAAACGCCGATCAATCTATTCTCTCAGAGATGGCGTAGCGTGCGGTTAATGTACTTACAAGGCTCACATTTAATTTTATCACCAGTATTAGGTATCACGAAAAAAATATGATTCCGCCTCCAAATGTTTTGTGGATTGACACGCTAAACAGCAAACATCCTCTTTCTCCGAAAACGCCCTTATGGTAGGTAGTATTTAGCCAATATATGAGTAATAACTGAGATGTGACATATTGCTGAGGTTGATCGTAGCATAAAGGGATTATTAGTTTAAATTGCAGTAAGCCATCTATTTTTTTTGTATTATTGTTCAGTGAAATTCAACGAATAACATTTTTTTCGATATTCTTGAAAATCACCACCCATCAATTGAATTCTCGAATGAATCGTGAAAGGACCAAACAATTGAACGATCAATATAATATAATATATTATGATCATTTTATATCTCACACATTACGTTTCCATAATATTCACGATACTACATTTTTTTTTCGGATATTTTGTTGGTTTTACGTTTTTAGATAATATTAAATGATGTTTCCATGAAATTATGTTTCGTTAATTTTTTAGTTGGACGATTTTATGGAATGAATAGCTTCGGTTATTGAGATTTGCGATCACTTAGTTTTATCATTTCAGTATCTTTCGTTTCTTAATTAATTCAGATCTATGAAAAATAATTCTTACCGTTTTCGCGTATGATGCTTTATCGGTTTTCATACAAACGCATTAGATGAATTTCTTTTCGGATTATAAATCAGTTCTATGCATTTCATTCTGCTATATTTAAGTCTTATAAAAAGTTATTCTGATAAATGATCAATTCTCCATTTTATTGGTTTTACGTATTAACGGTTTTTTCATTTATTGTTATTACGAAAAAAATTCTGATATTGGGTGAGGAAAATGGAATTATTATTTGTTATATACCACCCAAGGTAGATGATCTAACAAATGAAGTGAACATCGATGATAATGGAAAAGGTGGAATAGAAAATTTGCCCCAAGATTTAGCAGGAACGTTTGAAAAATAATGCATGTGGCTTACAAGAACGAGGAAAGTATTCCACATGAGGTAACTGGAAGAAGAATGAGGAACTGGATGTGAAATTTATAGTTGAAGCGCTTCATGGAAAATTTGTACTCGTTTTCTTCGAGCAAATGTTCAACGAGAAAGTGAGAGAGTTGTTCATTTCAATTCCATAAAATATTCAAGGGATTATCACCGTCCCAAGTTTGAGTTAGAAAAGCGTGATTTGGAATTATTTTTGGGAATATTGATTTCAAGAGGATTTCACACTCTCCCACAATTACAACTCGGCTAGTCATCTCATGAAGATAAAGGAGTTTAGTTTGTGAAAAATATATCAATAAATACTTATCCATTGAAAAGTTGGTGAATTTTGGGATATTATTGGTAGTGGTTTTAAATGGGCTAATGAAGCCTCAATATGTTTGCAAAAGCAAACAAGGCTGTGTGTAATGTTTGTAAATACCTTTTTAAACAATAATGTCTTTTTTTTCAATTATTCACAGTAAAATCGCTAATTTAAATAGCTCATGCAAATTCACACTTATTTCAGTACAGTGCAGTACAGTACTTTTGAAGCAATATTATGGAGTTATGAAACTAAATGTTGATGTATCATGTTCAGTTGGAAAAATTGTCGAGGACGTCATAACTAAAGATTAAAACACCCTGTGTGAATATTTTTTTCTAGAAAAGCCGCATTTCAAAATACTAATCGACCTGTCAGAACATAACTGTTTCCGATTTACTGAAGTTATTTTTAGTTTTAGCCTCGCACTGTACGCACCATGCCATCACCTATTCATGACTGTCAGAATGATTCACGTAGCATTAAGGATATAAACTGCAATTATTATCCAGCGGTACGTACGTGTATGAGCCATTAGAATGAATGACAGGTAAGGGCGCCGACCGCCACGACGCCTATTTATAACGAAGATGGCTCACGAAGGCGACATCCGAAGTCTGTGTCATCCGGCTGACACACAATACAAAAAGATAAAATAGAAAATCTCGAGCCACTCAGGGTTTCCTTAACGGCTGCTGTTACAATCGCAACGACACAGTTGCGGGTTTACAAATTTCAATTTTCCGAGAAATGTGTTTTGGAATTCTTCTTGTAACGACGACAATGAGCCGAAAACTGTCATGGTTTAGCTGGGATGTGATATGAAATCGATACAATGAATAATAACCGTAGGAATTTGAAGAGAACATACAGCTCGTACAGGAACATCCCAGCGTATTGATATAACAGAGCTATGCCACAAAAAGCTTAAGGAGAGAGGTGAAAATATTTCTAAGAAACAAATATTTCGTAAAACCGAAAAATGCCTGTCTCTCCTCACAATTCCACAAAGTGGATATTAAGGCAAATATCTGACAGAAAACAACTACTCCCCCCTACGGATATTGAATTATATCTGTCTTATATTTGTGCAACGTTCCTCACCGACATATAATTGCAAGTGCTACTTGTTATAAAGCCATTGAATATTAATCCTTCATTTTTGTTGGAAATGAACACCTGCATACATGCATGTTTCGAGGTTATTTTCCTCTCATCAGTGCAAGGATAGGTCAGTAGCACTTGCAATTATGTGTCCGTGAGGAACGTTGCACAAATAGAATACAGATATAATTCAATATCCACTACGTGGAATTGTGTAGAGAGACAGGCATTTTTCGGTTTTATGAAATATTTGTTTCTTAGAATTGAACTCTCCTTTATACACTCTCGAACTTTTTCGTTTTATGAAAAAAGTTTGTTTTAGAAGGAGATTGTGCTCCATGTTCTCGAATGAGTCTCCATTTGGCTTCGAAGCTAGCTGTTTTTTAAGTTGCATGGCCTCCACGAAAACGAACGTGGGTGATATTTGATTTTATCATATCATTTGAAAACATAAAAAACAAGAATTTCGGAGGTTGACTCGTTTGATGTTCTGTAGTATCAGTGGGAAGTTGGGGAGGCCGATGCCGCAGACAGGCAAGTAGGCCCATATATACCCTTTTTGTCATCCCCTGTATTCCTCATATCTACGTGTCCACAATACCCCCTCCTAGTCTCCCCTTCCGAACCCTGTTGACCTTCCGATGAACGTCAGTGTGTCCGTCCATTCCAGGTTGGTAATTTCCTCTTGTCAAAGTTTTTCAACTCCAAAGATTTCAAATCTGAGAAGAAGTTTCGTCGTCTTCTTTGCATTTACGGGGTTATCTTCTATATCTATACCTATACCTATCAATGATAGTCTGCCCTGTTAGTATTCCTACAAGGAGGCGTAGTGCTTGGTGCTTTCTGCCTAAGAGCCATGCCGTTCTTGACTTCCTGGAGCCGACCACAAAGTCTCTCGACTGCCTGCAGCCGGCATCATCTTTCTAAAGTTTGTTCAGCTCTTTTTCCGCCCAGTCGTCAAGGGCTGAAGAGATTTAGCTTCTTGTAATGCCTGGTACAGGCTCCGGCCCACAGAACGATGTCGCGGAACCGGTTCTAGCAAGTTCGTCTGCCACCTCGTTTCCTCGCACTCCTCCGTGACCCGGAACCCATACCAGCTAGACTTTCTTCATCTCAGCTAGTGCTGAGGTCGGTTTGGAATGACATTTTGCTCTGAGCGCTGCCTGACTGTCCGAATAGATATATTCTCTGCTCGGGCCCTTCTTGCACCTCCTGTCTCGTAGCTGCGGTTAAGATGGCGAAAATTTTATCTTGTAAAACCTGTTGTGTCTTCCCAGTCCGTAGCTTTCTCGTATATATCTACCTTTCAGGTAATTACTTACACCCGAAGTCTTTTTATCAGTCAGACGCGTATCGTCCTTGAAACATATTAGGCTTCCGGTGCGAAACACCACTGTATTTCCTTTCCATTGCAAACTGTCTGTTCCATCGCAGTCTATTTTGTGCGCTTTTCACTCTGAGGGCGGAAATACGAATCTCCTGTTTCGCCTACTTCGCGATTTCCGCATGGCCTGTCGTCGCTTGTTCGCTAACCCAGACTCCCGAGTCCCGCATCCTCAAATGAGCTGCCGTTGCCTCCTTCTTGATCCAGACCGGAAGCCGCGGCACCATCAGCAGTTCCTCCAACACTACGGTTGGAGGCATTCTCATTTCACCCGTTATTACCAAACAGGCCAACTTCTAGACCTCGCTAAATCTTCTACTCATTGTTCTGTTCTGTGCGCCTGTGCGCCTGGCCACCACATGGCTGGTCCATATTAGATTTTGGTATTACTCCGATAGCCATGTACAGCCAGCGCATAATCTCTGGGTTAGTGCCCCAATTACTTCCTACAATTCTCCCCAGTTCTCTTTGACTAACATGGTAGGTGGCCTGAACCGATCTTTTTTCCTTCGTTTGGTGAACAGGATCATCTCTGCTGTTATTGAATGGTATATACAGGGTTATGATAAAGTAATGCACAAAATTCATAAAACGTACAACGATCACTTTTGAAAAAAATGCAAAACACGTCAAAGTTGTCAAAGTTATGACGTCATCAACAATTTTTTTTAATGGGAAGCTAAGAGTTTTATTACATTATGTGATAGAGCTTGTGTTTCTACACAAGGGAAAAATAGTTGCAGTAGGGCTCACATGAGAAAAACAACGAGAAAAGGGATAAAAAACGAAATAACAAAGCCAATTATAAAAAGAGGTCAAACTTAAACTTTTCTAGTAAGAACATGTGTTCTTATAAATTTTTTCAATTGTTTTACTAAAACAACGGTTTGTCAGTGTCAGTCGTACAATTAGAGTCACTACATTTGCATTATTATGGCTCGTTTAACCGAAAGAGAAAGGATAGAAATTTTAATGATGGTAGGTTACGGCGATCGCCTTCGAAGTCATGAAGAAGCATGTGCTTTATTTAACGCAACACATTTTGAAAGACCTCCAATTGCTAGAAGCACAGTTAGCAGAATTGTTGCAAAATTTGATGCAACGGAAAGCGTGAGGGGTGCTCCAAAATCTGGTCGACCAGGAATAAGCGACGATGTAAAGATGGATATTTTGCTGTCAGTAGAAGAACACCCTCACGCAACTACAACAGAAATTGCCTAACAAGAAAATGTTAGTCAGTCGTTTGTAGTAAAGATGTTAAAAAAAGAAAAACTACACCCATACAAAGTTCATCTTGTTCACGAACTCTCAGAAGATGATCCGGACAGACGTTTGGAATTTTGTGAAATCTTCATGCGGCATTGTGACAAAAATCCAAATTTTCTTAATAGTGTAGAATTTTCCAATGAGGCAACGTTTTGTCTAAGTGGTTCTGTAAATCGACACAATTCTCGCTACTGGGCTCGGGAAAATCCCCACTGGATGTAGACAAAACACACCCAGCGTCCCCAAAAAAATTAATGTTTGGGTAGGAATCGTCCGGGGAAGATTTATTGGTCCTTATTACTTTCGCGGGAATTTAACAGCTGAACGATATTTGGAACATCTTCGTATGGCAGTGCTTCCAGACCTACTTGCGGCATTTCTGGATCCAAATAATGGGGACAACTTGGATCCCAGTATTTGGTTCCAACAAGATGGCGCACCACCACATTATGGTCATACTGTTCGAAGGTTTCTATATAACCAGTTTGAAGGACGGTGGATTGGAAGACGTGGACCAATGGAGTGGCCACCTAGGTCACCTGATTTAACCCCCCTTGATTTTTTTCTGTGGGGACATTTGAAAAGTCGGGTCTACATTAACCGGCCAGACAATTTAGAAGACTTAATGGAAATAATTAGACACGAAATGACTCGTATAACTCCGCAGATGATCGAAAACTCTATAAATGCGGTCTACCATCGTCTTGGCCTATGTCAGTTAGTAAACGGGACACCGTTTGAACAATTCCTATAAGAAATAGTTTTGGTTTAATGGACTGTTTAGTTAATTGAAAAGTTATTATAAAACTTACGTTTATTTCGTTTTTTATTAATTTTCTCGTTTTTTTTTCTTATGTGAACCCTACTGCAACTATTTTTCCCTTGTGTACAAACACAAGCTCTATCACATAATGTGATAAAAATCTTAGCTTCCCATTAAAAAAATTTGTTGATGACGTATAAGGCCCTGATAATGGCTTTTTGAATGTCGAAATATCAGCAGCGGATAAATAGTGGTATGGGTGCCAAGCTAGCCGAGTGGTCTGAAAGTCGAACGCCTAACTTTCAGCTAGCATTGGATGGACCAAATACATTACCCTGTGGGACTTCATCATCATAATTTTTTGTGATTTTTCTTCATTCACTTTTGTTTGTTGTAAGATATGACCCAAACCACCATAACGTATTCTCATGCATGATTATCGCAGAGATGGCTGAATTTTTTTTAATTATCTGTCATATCTTTTGGGAATTTCAACCTCCCAAAGTCTGAACATGAAAATTTTCTATTCAAAGTAATCTGTACGAGAGTAGAAGGGCAATAAATCAATTTGCCCCGAGAAGTTACTGCATTAGAAACCTGCTGTCTTGGGAAAAATTATTTACTTTTGTCAGTAACGTGTATTTTTTATTTTCAGACTGTGGAAGGTTAAAATTCCCAACGAAGTTATGTCAAGAAGGGAATATCCCCCACGTCTCTTTCCTGTGGACCTAATTTCTCAATGTAAAAAACGGGACACTACCTAACCTACCCTAAATAAACTAGTTATCCAAGTTGCTGGTAATCCGATCACTTATTGGTATGAAAAAGTGAAATTAAAGAAATGCTCGCTCACTCACACACAACCTGCCGATGAACTTACCTTTTCCTTGCTTACCGACTAGATCCAACGAAACTCCCAATCTTGTTGTCGACATTGCATAAACAAAAAATACCAGATATTCAGTGTTCAACAATGGAATTCAAATGATTTGTTTACGTTTGGAAGAAGGGTGACTTTTTTGAAAAAATAATAGTTTTTTTTACTAAAAATTGCTAGAACCAAGTTAATAAGGGCGTGTGTGGTATTTTGATTGAAAGAATTTTTTTTTGTATTTTCAATAAAAGAAATTCAATCTGTCGAATCAACAAATTCGGCCAATACCTTCGAAAATTGTTGTGACCGCAAAAAAATTTATTTGTATTTTTCGTTCAAGAAAGTTGCAAAAAAAAATATATTCGGATTGTCACTTTAACTGAAGATTTACCAAAATTACAACATGACATTCAATGTGAAAATAAATTACTTTGATAATTTCACTGTCTATATGAAATTCTCATCTCCTGCAACATAAAAATTAATCAAAACGGTGTGGCTCAATAAAACATGGTCCCCTAACTACGAATCCATACAAAGGAGAATATATTTTGTTCCTAGTATCACATAAATGTTAAAATCTGGCAGACTGCAAGTTAATTCATCATATTAGATATAACTATTCGACTTTATTGGTTCGTGAAATGAGCTTTTAAAGTTTGTTAAAAAGTCCAATTAGGTAGATGAACAAATAATAATTGAAAGAACTATCTATATATTCAAGTGATACCTAATATTGGTTGAATTGTAAAAGTACAAATAATGTTTGTCCAATACAGGTGAATATTGGAAAAACAATATTATATTGGAGTGATATTGGCTCAAATAATTCTGAATGTAGACTGTCACTATAGGGTTTTCTATTTACTGGTTTCAACATACAGAATAAATATTGCAAAGCCCATATTATTACTCTCATATCGATTCTAAGCATAAAATAGTTAGGTATTTTTCTATTAAGTGCGTAAAATTAGTGATTTTTTAATGGCACAACATAAAAGTGTTAATACATGGCTTGGAAAAGACATGTATGAGAGCTACACAGGTAACTGTTTCAGAAGAAGCTCTGTAACTCTCCTGGCCAATGCAGGGGGCAACATTACATCCATAAGAAGCAGAAGCATGTATAGAAGATAGTTTGAATAACAAAATTGAGATTTCTAACAAAATATTGAATTGTCCATTTTCTTCATGACAATTTAATTCATGCACTAAAAATGCCATATGTCGCGGTGTTTTGTCATTATGACAGCGAAAAAAGTTTGCCCTAACTTTTCCAGCGACAAAACGGAACCTAACTTTTGAAAGCATGACAACCAGCATTGTAAACAAAATTTTGATGAGGTTGTGTCAATTTTTCTCAAAATTGCGTTATCAGAAAAGTATCTTATTTGTGGAAATGTCGCGATTTGGACAGTCTTCGAGTGGAGAAATTGAAGAAGCCATCAATAACAATGTGCCTCGCAATACTGTGAATTCAACTACGTCAATTTGGCGACAATTTACGATGTTTTGTTTGGAAAAAAAATATGAACTCATTGCAGAAACTTCAACTTGCAAAATTTTGCATTTTGTGTCGCGTGCATTTCTCGCTTTCTCAAACTGTATGTCCGTGAACGGATTGAAAATTCTTTTATATTCTTTGAAGTACTTCTCTTGTAACATTTTTGCTGAAGTGTTCCAAATCGTTTTGACTGCACTCTCTTTATAGTCTTCTCCATTGTTCTTCTTCATGTTGAATGACCAGTCACATAAAATAGAAGAGATAACTTAAAAAGAATTTTCAATCCGTTCACGGACATACAGTTTAAGAAAGCGAGAAATGCAAGCGTCACAAAATGCAAAATTTTGCAAGCAATCCCAGAAAAAAGGAAGGTGAGTTCTAAGGCTCTCACAAAACAAGTAATTTTTGAAATGGCACTGTTCTGGAGTGAAGAAGAACCTGTAGGCCGTGGAAGAGAGACCGGAAGAGTTGAATATAACCCAGTATTTTCATAGACAGCACAAGGTGGAAATCAGAAGTTGGCCGACAGTAAATGGTTGGTAGCAAACACTGAAGAAGATTGTGTATGTCCAGTAAAATTATTTAAACAAATTATGAGAAGACGGGGAAACCATATCACATGTGAAATGTTTTTTTTAACTCCGAATCCTTTCTGGCAAACAACAAATTCGAAAGGATGGTATAAGAATTGGGATAAATGAAATATCTAAATGGACCAAATCCTCGGCGAAAAATATTGAACTTGATGTCAAGCGGGTGAAAATTACGAACCATTCTAATCGAGCTGCCGCCGTAACTGAATTGACCAGGAGTGGTCTAGGTGAACAAAAACTGGTGAAAATTACGGGACATAGCAACCCATCGTCATTAAAACCATACCTTCAGTTAGATGAAAAACATCTTAAAAAAATCATTGGTTCCATTCGTTCTACCGTCCAGGAAACCGTTACTACCACCGCTCAAAATAGTAGCATGCAGCAAATTATTAACAAAAGACAAGAAAGTTCTGAAATTCAAGTTTTTTTTTAATAATTGTGTTTTAAACAATTATACTTTTCCGTTAAATTAAATGAACTAATTTACATCTTATTTTTTAATTTATTGATTCACATATTCATTAAATTGTCTTACCGAATCACACTCTAGCTTTTTTTTGTCGAAGTAAACTTGACATTTGTAATTCGAATTTTGTTGCCATTAGGCAATTCAACTAAAAAAACTGCCAGAAAAAATTACTCGTCCTACGGACTCGGCAGTTTTTTTCGTTAAATTGCCAGGCAAAAAAATTCTCAATAATACATGTCAAGTTTACTTCGACAAAAAAAAGCTCTCGTGTAATTATAAGTGACAAATTAAAATATCTGATAAAATGGTGGAATCAACTCTTCAAGAAATATCTAGCGTTTCTGATCAGCAGCAACATAGAACATCTTCGGGAATTTATGTTGGAAGTAATTGTTCAAATTCTAAGTATCCATTATTATTCCACTAAATGAAATTGTTTTATGATGAATAACCAATAAATAATAATTGACTGTGTCCTTCAAAAAGCAATATTTCATGTTTATTTTGTGAATTATTTTGGCGTGAGCTCGAATCTCAGCATTGCCACCGGTCTCGTATTAAAAGGTAAGGGCTACGTCTTCCCCTAGCTCGCACAAGTCTCTGACTTTTGAGGGTTGCACGTATATAATTGACGGATATAACAATAACAATTTTGACAGTGAAGAAAAGTATTTTTTTTTCACGGTGAAAAAAGTAAACATTTACGCATCAATAGAGATGCAGAAATTTTAAATGTTTTTTGACAAAAAAGTGAAATGGAGTCCCCCAAAACTGTTAAAGAAACTGAGGATTTAAAATTGAAAACTTGTGCGAGAACTACTATTTTTTAAAATCAAATTGTAAGAAAGATATTTCAATAATTTAGAACCACCGGTAAACTCTCAGAAACTTTTTTCCTTCTCCAGAGACATTTGAAATATTGCACAATGCAGTTGACTTATTTCTTCAATCATTTCCTCTACAGAATGTCATATGTAACCCTACCGGTAGCATCAATATACCCACTACTGTCTTTTCTTTCAGTGGAAGCGCAAAAAAGAGAACAGCTTCATCCATTATCTCCTTATTCCATTCTTTCGGAGTTGTTTCGATCATTTTTGATATTCGTAAGCGGATATGACATCTATTATGTCGCCCTTCGTGCAAGAAATAAGGCTGAAGTGCCTTAGTTAAAAGTTTCCTGTTAGAAACGGCGAGAGCAAAACGATACCGTTTTCAGGGTGTAATTTTTTATCGAAGATGTGACATAATGGACCAGCGACAGAGATGGCGATTATATTCCTGAAGAACATTTTCAGGGATCTCTAGAGGTGAAACGAGATAGTGAGTTGATGATGATGAAGTATTGTCCACTTCTCAGAAGATTTAACGGAAAAAGTGAAAAAGAACAAGAATCTATCAATAGTGCAACTATTATTCTCTCTTTGTCTCAATGAGAACAATGATAATAATAATATGAAATAGGAAGTTGTTGATATACATTTATTCAATAAAGAATCACTATGTATGACTTAACCAATTACCATTATACTTATCCGAATCTTGGCTAACTGGTGATGGAATAACTCTTCCCAACTATCTGTCCGTTTTTATATCTCATAGTTCTGATGCAACATGAGAAAAGTCAGCTGGTCGTACTAGTGGTGGCTTCTCAATTATCTGTAACACGAGCTTTTCCCTCACACTTATCGATGAGTCTTCCTGGTGGAGCTTCTGTTTGATGGAAACCGACTGTAACACCAGGTTTATTTATAACCGATATTTTAGAAAAATTTTGTGACACCCTGATAGTTGTGGGCGGCGACTTCAATTGCAGGATCTCTGACATTGATTTCTCTCCACCAGAAATATTCGAGAATACAAATCTATATAGTCATCGTTTGAACCTTGATTTCACCCTTACTCCAAGAGGTCGTTCTTTGGTCGATGTTATGAACTCAAATGGTTTTTCACTACTTAATGGCAGAAGTAACTCAGATCGGCCGAGTCAATATACATTCGTCGGAGTGACGGGTAGAAGCACCATTTATTTGGTTTGGGTAAATGACTCTTTTCTATCAAGCATGAAAGACCTTACTGTAGATACCATTTTTTCCGTCTCAAATCACTTTTCCGTGTCCCGCCTTTTCGAATTCAATATGACTATTTCCCCAAATGATAACTATGCTCGGTGTAACGAATTCAGAACACTCAAATTATGTGAAAAAGATATTCTGCTTCATAAGCTGCACATGATGAACTCACCGCAAGTTAGTTTAACTGAAAATCTGTCAATACAAGATTGTCATACCAACATGATAACATCAGGTGCCCCGAATCAAAAAACTTTTAAACGCAAACCGTGCTTCGATCATCAGTGTGTATCACTCAAACGTCAGACTATGGAAGATCTCAAAGCTTGTAAAAAATAAAACTTTGCAAACGAACTCAAATCTAAATATTTAGCTTTGATAAAGCAGTATAAATAACTATTAAAATATAAAAAGAATGTATATGAAGGTAATATAATTGTCTCCCTCGCCAACGGTAATGACTCTGCCACATTCTGGAAAACTATCAGCAATCAGGTATCACAATTAGGTTTTATGAATGGAAAGCTTTTTACTCCGGTATTTATAAAGACTACGAAATAGACTCCATGTGTTGTGGATAACCCGCCGGCGGCTGATCGGGTAGAAACCTTCTGGAAGAACATTCATGAGTTTCCGCAACCACTCAACGTAGGTATTCCAGCCCTAGCGCAGTTCGAAGCCTTCTGCAGGAGGCTTCGTCAGCCTGAGCCCAATGAACTGCGCAATCCAATAACCTCGGAAGAATTTCGACGGGCCAAAGAGGGTCAAAGAAGGGGGTCGCTGGCTGCAAAGAGAACCTGCTGATCGACAGGACTCCGTGCAGTATAAGCGTAACCTTTCAATGGCCTGTATCGATTATCGCAAGGCATTTGATACAACATCGCATGAGCTCATCATGCATTCGCTCAGAAGCCTTGCGGTACCCGATCAAATAGTGAGATGCATTGAACAGCTGATGCCGCTCTGGAGGACTCGCTTTACCATAACATCTGGTCAAGTCAGAGTCCAAACAGAGCAAGCAGTTTAACTTTAGAAGGGGCGTGTTTCAGGAAGACTCCTGTTCTCTTCTCTTCTGCATCTCACTACTGCCATTGTCCATTGCACTACGAAAAACCCGCGGATACAACTGCGGCACCCCCAGCAACCAGAGGCATAAAGTCACCCATCTGTTTTACATGGATGACCCTTAACTTTATGCCGTCATCAGTCCTTAAGGGTGGTGCAAGAGTACACGCATGCTATCGGAATGGAGTTTGGGATCGACAAATGTGCCACGGTTCATCTCAAAAGAGGACGATGCGAGGAATACGGAGAGGACGTTCAGCTCGTAGACGGAAGCATTCTACATCATCTGGATGTCGGAGAGAAGTATACCTACCAAAGGGTGGAACAACGCCACACCCAAGAGGTAGCTACTGTCAAAAACTCTCTCCGCGGCAAGTAACAGCACAAACTCCGACAGATCTGGTCATCAGAACTGTCGGGGAAGAACAAAATTGCTGCAACTAATATGCTTGCCGTTCCGATTCTACTTTATTCCTTTATAGTAATGAAATGGACACAAGAAGAGCTGCGACAACTTGACGTAAAAACTCGCAAAATGATGCATCTTCATAGGAGCTTGCATCCTAAATCGTCTGTTCCACGGTTATACTTCTCCAGACAGCGGGGAGGCCGTTGACTTTTGAGTTTGGAGTGACTACACAACAGGTACTGGGTGGAGCCTGTAAAGTCATCAGGAGTTCAGATCCCCGTCTCTGCTTGGTATATGATCATGAAAAAGCAGGGATTGGAGCATTTCTTTTCAAGGCAGCAACCCGTGCAGCCGATGAACTCGGTCTCGTATTCGACACTGAACGGACGAACCCAAACTCTGTCACCGAGTTGGAACCAGTTTAGCAAAAAGCCCACGTGAAAACTGTGGAGTGTGACAGGCTCCTACAGCTACACAATGCATGGAGTCTTCTTCAAGAACTTTGAAGACCTTGGCTTATCCAGAAACCTGACATTCGCTTTTCTCAGCGCAAGTGGGCTGAAGTCGTAAACCGAGAGATTCATAATGGCCTGCCAGGATGGTGTCTTCAACACTCTCGTCTACCGCAGCCGCGTGATGGGTATAGAGGTCCCTGACACTAAATGCAGAGCGTGTCGTGGGGCAGCTGATACCATAATGCATTTGCTGTCAGCTTTTCCAGCTTATGCGGTCTCAGCCCAGGCATAACGCGGCCTTACTGTAGTGTACTACTATCTACGACACTCGTACGGTGTAGACGAGACACCGGTGATGCCTTATGCTCCGAGGGATATTGAGTCCATTGTGGAGAATGAGAAGTGCCGAATCTATTGGAACTACTCATTCCCCACCCTCAGGCAAATACAAGCCAATAAGCCTGATGTAGTCCTCCTCGACCATCAAAGTAGGACGATTTTCGTTATTGAGTTTTCAGCTCCCGGCGAAACGAACATCGTCCGAAAAGAGGAGGAAAAACGGACTAAATATCGAGATCTACTCTTTGAACTCCGCAGGCTTTACCCAAACCATTCTGTCAAGATGGTGGTGACAAAACTGCCCCGCCCGAGTGAAGAAGAAGAAAGGGGAGGGTTTTCGTACTTGTCATATTAGTGTCTTGACAGTTATTTAATTTTTTAATATAATCAGTATGAGTAAAGTATTCGAAACCTTTGGCGTCTGTTAATATATCTGAATTCATTGAAATACCACTCAATGAAACACCTGGGTGCCAAATCAGAACAAGAAAATAAATTGGTCTCAAGGCTACAGTTCATAACGTGAGACGTAACCGAAATTACCTCACATCTTCCCTAATTTCCCAATAAAATTCAATTCCACATAATTCTCGAAGGGCACATTTGAAACTTTCTGTGCGAACCATTCTTTCTCAATTTAAACTTTGTGAACTCTTGAAATATTTATGCGCGACTCGTCGCTTTCGTTCGCGTAGTTAATTTTCTGTTAGAATCTTCGAAATCTATGTTCGATGAGGCTTGAACTAATTCGCTTTCATTGCCTCTTTGTTCTCACATTTCGCAACACTTTCTTTCTTAACTAGTCCCTATCTTGAATTTTTCAACTCTGTCTAGGTAATTCGATATTGAGTGAGGCCAAAAATTTCTTCAACTGGATTTAATTTTTTGCTACATCGAGTCTATCTTGCTTTCCCCGTTTCAACCATAGAAATATTATGTACTCACTTATATCATATATTTTTCTATGGATTCAACCTAAGAGACGTTGGTAACCTCCCATTTCTACTGCAATCGTACCGTTCAAGAGAAATATTGTCACCAAGTTACCTCGAAACCAGTGGGCATTTTTCTATGTGCTTCGTTTGTAGAAAAAATCTTGTGTGTATTTCTTGGCTGGAAATCTGCCTCCGTAGCAGAAGCATATATAGAAGATAGTTTGACTGACCAAATTGAGATTTTTTAACAAAATATTGAATTGTCCATAATCTTCCAAACAAATTAAAATATTTGATAAAATTGTGGAATCAACTCTTCAAGAAATATCTAAGGTTTCTGATCAGCAGCAACATGGAACATCTTCGGGATATTATGTTGGAAGTAATTATTCAAACTTTACTATCAATTATTATTCCAATGAATGAAATCGTTTTTTCTACAAACGTCAAAAAATAACAAGGTTCGACAACAATATGCGAAGTGACCCTTTTTTCATTTTCCTTCGTTACCATGACACCGTGCGCGAAGTAGTGTGCGAAGTAGTGTGCGAAATACTTACTTCGCACACTGCATATAAACAATATGGGATTTTTATATTTCAACCTTTATGTTCCTCAATCAAGCAAAAATCCAAGAAATCATTTATTCATTAATGTATAACAATAATTAATGCTTTCAAATTGTGAGAAAATTTTACACTACCTAATTTTATTTATTATTTACAATGTTAACATTAATGGTGCAACCAGTGCACGAACCAATATTTATTCCTAAACCAGATAACTCAGATTCAGCTCGTGATATCGCAGTTTTGGGAGTTGGAAGACTATCCATTTTTGACTTGCAAGCAACTGCCGTAGAGGTGACAGCACTTGATCCTGAAATTTAACACTGTCACTTTGAAATAATTGTCAACAAATACCATTTTATTTCCATAGTTACAGTAATTACTCGATTTGGAAAAACAGTTTAAGCCAGTTCAATACTATTTTTCATATTATGCTAAGCATATTACCTATTTTAGAACAATATTTTTGACGTTGGTAGAAAAAATTTTGTTTGCATCTCATGCGCGAAATACTTTGGTGATCTCGACAATTTTTTTCAACTCGACAGCGCCTCGTTAAAAAAAATCAGTTCTTGATCACCAAAGTAGCATTTCGCGCACTAGATACAAAAATAACTATTATGATGAGTAATTAATTGATAATTGACATTCACGCATGAATAGAAATGCTGAAATGTCAAGTTTTTTTGACAGTAGTACAAAAACTATCAAAATTTTCATTATAAATTGTTGAAGTTTCATTGATAAATAATTATATTTTTCAGTTATATGAATAGGGTATTTGAAACTTAATATGGGTTTGGAGTTACTTAAATATATATATATATCTATTTTTAACCACTTGACAGCATTTTATATAACTTATTCTCATCTCATTTTTATTACTTGTATATGTTCATTCTATGTGTGATTTTTTTTGAGTCAGTATTTGTGTTAATAAATTTGGTTTTCTAATGAATAAAGATCTACTTTCACGACTACCACTACTACCAACCTTATTCTCCTGATACATCATAATTATATTAAAAATGATCCGCCAGTTACAAGCAGGTCGTATAACAAAAATCTAGGCCAACCCAACTGTCCAAATGTAAATTATTTGATAAACGACTCAATTCGTTATTTCATTCCTTGTCTGCCTCCTCCCTGTGGGGATTCAAAACTTTTTATTAGATAAAACACCGCCTGTCAGTCTCCATGATTCACGAGAACTAAGCTATTGCTGTTGATGGTACGATTACTCTAAATTTGGATAACTTCATGAGTAATTCGTGGAAGTAATTTATTTTTGATTAGTATATAAAAATTTGAAACCCAAAATGTTTCAGGAAAAATCTGAGCATTCCTTGATTGAGACAGACAATTAAACCAATAAAACACTTTTTCTTGAATTATTGTGAGAAAATTTTTTTTGAGATCACATCCCGACTATTGATTTTGGTGGGCGCGCGGGTATCCGCAACAAATCCGCTGAGTACATGATCACTAGGTCTGAAAAACATATGATCTTAGCAGATGTGACTGAGAAACTAGTCTAGTCTACAAGTGCCATTTAGACCAACTTTTTTCAGCAGTCTCCGAAAATTATGATTGAGGTGTCATTCGATTCGGAATGACATCCAGATGATTTTTGAAAAAAATGAAGTTCCGCATAAAAAAATTGTAAAAGTTATTAACAATTAACTAAAAAAAAAAGATGACTTTAGTATTTTGTAAATATCTCAAAAACTAATTAAAATTTTTTAAATCTAAAAAAAGATTCAAAAAGAGGAGGAAATTTCCTAAAAAAAAGCTCAATTCCCGGAATTGTAGCATCAATATTTATAATTTTCCCAGAGGGATGAAAATACGGCCGAAAACGGGTACTCTGGCTCGGGCAAGCCACACCCACTTTGGACACTTTAACAATAAAAATTATTTTAAAATACTAAATATGAAAATAAAAAATTGGAAAAATTCAGGCACTAACTGAATAGATTAATGAACAATAATCCGCTTGAAAAAAATTTTTATCACAATTTTTCAATTAGTTAATCAATAGTTAATTAATAATTTTTTTCTGCTTGAACATGAACATTGCAATTGTGACAATTGTTAAACTATAAATTTAAGATTTTTTTCCTCTTTTGGAGCAATTCTTGAAAGGCTTCAGAATAGAACCCCGTTGGAAAAATTAAAAAGTTTTTATTTTTCAGTTTTTTATTAACAATTTTCGTTGTTGCAAAATTAAATACTTAAATTAATCATTGAAAAAAAAATTTTTTTTAAATATTATCAATAATCCGTTTTTATGTTATCAGGAACTACATAGAAATAATTTTTTTAAATTTTTATCTCTAATTGTTTAAAAAATTGTTATAAACAAATGCGTTGTTTATAAGATAATTGAAATTTTTTTTATGGAATTTCAATCTTTGATACAAATAATGATTTTTAAAAGAAAAATTGTTCCTTAAAAAATTTTTTTTATTGCTTGAAAACGCATTTGTTAATTAACAATTATTTTCTCCCGCTTCTAATTAATATTAAGGAACCATTTTTTTTTTAATCATTATTTGTCTTTCTTTCTGATATAAAAAAAAATCCATTTTATTTAATTTTTCATTGTTTATGCAATAAACAATTTGTTATAAACAAATAAATTTTTACCTTATATTTTTTTTTCTATTCTAATTTCTGTCACAAAAACAGACATGATTTTTTTTCTTTTTTAAAATTTTTTTTATTATTTTTTTTTAATTTTTAAATATAAGTTCTCTCTAACTTCGTCATTCTTACCTGCTCTTCATCCTCAAAATTATTATAATTTACAAACTAATGGAGATACGATGAAAATACTTAAGACTTATTTATTCTCCATTACATAAAAAACAAATTTAGCAGAAAAGTTTAGTTGTTACTTATTTATTTATTGAATTTATAGCAATTGTTGTTGAAAAATACTTAGGGAAAATTTTTTTTTTTTGTTTTAATGTTTAAAAATCTTATCAACTATTAAAAATATGACTACTTCATTCAAGTATCTTATCAATTATTGTTCATTACTCAACATTTTTACCTTTTATATATGAATATCACTTTATTATACTTCAAATTCTGAATATTACCATGTAAACAAAAAATTTTTGCAGAGTTCATTAGCCTAAGTGTTTTTGAAAGGAAGAATGATCTTTAAATTGATTTTCATTTAACAAAATTTATTAATAAGTAGTTATTAACATTTACAATTTTTTTTTTTTTTTTTTCATTTTATTGTACATTCTGTTTATTTTTTGAAACGTTTCTTTGATGGTGGCTCATAGTCTACAGTTTCTTCTTGTCTCATGTTTTCATCGTTCTCTTCGTTCTCCAGCAAAGTTTCCACAAATTGTCCAATAGAGATGTCATAATCAGCACAGGCACTATCGTCTTCATTATCATTTTGTAATGCGTTTTCTTCATCAACATCGCCGAGTTCGTCATTATCATCTTCCATCGCTATCTTTTTGCAATTATCGCAACTCTCTCCTTTGCAATGCTTGCAGAGAGACGAACATGGAAGACCAGCCTTCCTGCATCCGCATCTTTTTGAACAATTTTTGAGGCAATTACAGTGAACTAATTTTAAGAGTTCATCAGGAGCTAATTTATCGGTTGTTCGAACTGGCAAAAAAATTGTTTCTGTCTTTATCCAGCCCCAATTTTCCGGATTGAGATCGTTGTTACCGAGCCAATATTGAACTTGGTAATACACTCGGTATGAATGATAACTCAATGCTGTTGACGTAGGTGGTAGAGTCGCTAAATTGATGGCTTTTTTAGACTTTTTCAAAAGTTCCATAAACTTGGAAACACGGCATTGACTCGCAGTTACGTTGGTTTTAAATTCTCCATACAAAGACAGCATCAATCTTTCTCCAGCTTCCTTAATTTCTTCAGTAGATGCACCAGGATCATAAAATTTTTCCACATGCTGCTTCATTCCATCATTTTTTAGAATCAAATCCAATAATTTCTTCTTCCCTTTGCCAAAAATTGAGCTCACTGTATCACAACCCGTAAAAGCATGAACGAAGAGTATAATATCTTTTAGATGTTGATTTTTCGTGCTTTCATAGATTGCATCTAGTTGTTCAGAAGAAGAATGATAATATATATGAACGTGCATAGAATATTCTGTTCGTTGATAAATAATTAAATTTATTAGACTCTATTGTCTCAATAATATTTCAAAAGAAAAAAATGAAGATTGTCATTCATGAACTTTTACAAACATTAAAGAAACCGAACCTGAAAATAAAAATCTAGATATTAATATTAATATATAAAAGGTAAAAATGTTGAGTAATGAACAATAATTGATAAGATACTTGAATGAAGTAGTCATATTTTTAATAGTTGATAAGATTTTTAAGCATTAAAACAAAAAAAAAAATTTTTCGCCAAGTATTTTTCAACAACAATTGCTATAAATTCAATAAATAAATAAGTAACAACTAAACTTTTCTGCTAAATTTGTTTTTTATGTAATGGAGAATAAATAAGTCTTAAGTATTTTCATCGTATCTCCATTAGTTTGTAAATTATAATAATTTTAAGGATGAAGACCAGGTAAGAATGACGAAGTTAGAGAGAACTTATATTTAAAAATTAAATAAAAAATAATAAAAAAAATTTTAAAAAAAGAAAAAAAATCATGTCTGTTTTTGTGACAGAAATTAGAATAGATGTTTATAAGAAATTGTTTATTGCATAAACAATGAAAAATTAAATAAAATGGAATTTTTTTTTTATATCAGAAAGAAAGACAAATAATGATTTAAAAAAAAAAATGGTTCCTTAATATTAATTAGAAGCGGGAGAAAATAATTGTTAATTAACAAATGCGTTTTCAAGCAATAAAAAAATTTTTTTAAGGAACAATTTTTCTTTTAAAAATCATTATTTGTATCAAAGATTGAAATTCCATAAAAAAAATTTCAATTATCTTATAAACAACGCATTTGTTTATAACAAATTTTTAAACAATTAGAGATAAAAATTTAAAAAAATTATTTCTATGTAGTTCCTGATAACATAAAAACGGATTATTGATAATATTTGAAAAAAAATTTTTTTTTCAATGATTAATTTAAGTATTTAATTTTGCAACAACGAAAATTGTTAATAAAAAACTGAAAAATAAAAACTTTTTAATTTTTCCAACGGGGTTCTATTCTGAAGCCTTTCAAGAATTGCTCCAAAAGAGGAAAAAAATCTTAAATTTATAGTTTAACAATTATCACACTTGCAATGTTCATGTTCAAGCAGAAAAAAATTATTAATTAACTATTGATTAACTAATTGAAAAATTGTGATAAAAATTTTTTTCAAGCGGATTATTGTTCATTAATCTATTCAGTTAGTGCCTGAATTTTTCCAATTTTTTATTTTCATACTTAGTATTTTAAAATAATTTTTATTGTTAAAGTGTCCAAAGTGGGTGTGGCTTGCCCGAGCCAGAGTACCCGTTTTCGGCCGTATTTTCATCCCTCTGGGAAAATTATAAATATTGATGCTACAATTCCGGGAATTGAGCTTTTTTTAGGAAATTTCCTCCTCTTTTTGATTCTTTTTTTACATTTAAAAAATTTTAATTTGTTTTTGAGATATTTACAAAATACTAAAGCCATCTTTTTTTTTAGTTAATTGTTAATAACTTTTACAATTTTTTCATGCGGAACTTCATTTTTTTCAAAAATCATCTGGATGTCATTCCGAATCGAATGACACCTCAATCATAATTTTCGGAGACTGCTGAAAAAAGTTGGTCTAAATGGCACTTGTAGACTAGACTAAACAATGTTGATCTGAAATTGTCTGTCTAAGAAGTCACCTTCCGGCATTCTAGTGTAATCTTTAATTTAAAAAGTGGCCGAGATACCTTTATCGATGTTCGCCTCCGTACTTGAAATTACTAAATTTAATTGATTGGATGTGGGTATGTTGAGAAGTTTCAATATTCGACCACTTTTCCTGTAATCTTTGTAGGATTTAGTTCCACATCACATACATATTTTTTTCTAGGTAGATTTCCCAGATCCTCCACAATTTGTATGAAGTGGATTACACAACAAACATTTTACGTTTTGCATTTTGCGTTTCGTATTCTAATTGGTCAAGTATAATCTGGAATTAAACTGACGCGAAAAGCTGAATATTCTCAGCTTTTTACGTTGCAAAATGATATGTTTACATCTCGCTGTAAATACGGTGAAATACTTGAAATATTTTGTACTGCATAAGCTTTTATAGCTGCAGGGAAACAGAAAAAACATGAAACATCACTGACCTCATCATATGAAGTTGTAATTAATATTGGTACTCTATTTGAAAAACTTCACCTCGAAGTTAAACTCAATCTTCCAGCAGTGCTTATGGATCCCCAATGTGAATGTTTCTCAATGTGAGCTTTGATCATCATCACAAGTTCCCAAAACATATTTATAACACGGCGTGTATACAGGTAATGATTTTAGAATGGGACTATTACTAAAAATTAAAATAAAAAAATCTACATTTGTTTATTACCTCCAATTTGTATTTTTTTAAAACGTGCATGTTGTTTAGGAATATATAACAAAGCGGAAGCGAAAAATTTACCATATACTTCTATCTGTTAGTAGTACAGAAATCGTCATTTCGCAAACGTGTTGAAACCTATTACAATTTTCTTATCCAGTATAATTTCTGCAGTGAAAATTGGTTTGACAAATTTGTAATGAATGATGAATGATTTGCATAAGTATCGAACACATTTACAGGCACTTCTTTCCGCAAGGAAAGAAATGTATAGTAATAAAATATTATTCCATATAGGACGATTACCTATGATAATAAAACTAAAGTAAATTTATAATGAAATTTTAGAATATTTTCTTTTAGAAATAAGTTCTTTTAATTGTAAACTAAATTATAAATCTCTGATATGTCTCACTATAAATTTTTTTATTAAACTTATATATGGACTTAATAAAGTGTAATATTTTTTATATTAAATGATATTTTATAGTAAGTGTTATAATATTACATAGTAAATGTTATTATAATTTTATAATGAATTTCATCACAACGTATAATAATAACTGACCAATGAAAATTTGCCCGAATTTCAATTTGATTCTGCTGTTAAAGACCATCAATATCGGACGAGCGATTTGATAAAACCAACTTTGAAATAAGGGCAAATTTTCAGTAGCCGTTTTTTTGCAGATCAGTTCTGAATAAATAAAACAGGTTCTTATATATTTCAAAATAATTTATTGCACAAACTGAAAATATTAACTTAGTAGGTACCTACTATTAAAAAAAACGTAATGTTGAAACATTAGTTAACCTATGCGTAGTGATTTGGAAACGCTGAATGAAAAAATATGTAACAATGTCTTTTAAACGCACAGAGGTAATCAATATATGTCAAATAAGGTGCATCCACATTTGAGTGTCCAGAACTGAATAAACTAAGCGTGAATTCATGATAGTGGAACATTTTATCTATGAGGTAAAATTCGGCTTCTCGTGATCAGATGTTGGTGCACCTTGATATACAGTGTGTCCCAAAACTCAACGTCATCCTTTTGAGAGTTGATAGACCAGCTTGTGACTAACCAGAATATCAAAATATGACCTTGGTAAAATATTGATAGTTCTGGAGATATTGGCACTTTTCTGAATCTAGTGAAAATCGAGTGCCGCAGTTACAAAATTTCATATTTTAAGATCAATTCCTCAATAATTCCTCAGACTATCCATACTAAGAAACCGAGGACAATAAGTCTAGATCGACAGACAACGATGAGTAAGTTGGTTGGTGACGCTACTTTGAATAGTTCACCTATCTGAAAATCACTTTATTTAAATAAGGTTAACTCTAAATGATGTTCTATACATTACCTTTCTTATGTATAGGTTGTTCTTTTTTTTTATTAATTCAGGATACTGGGCTGATTTGTTGAAAGACTCTCAGTCAATATCGTGAGCTGAAACAATTATTATTTGGTGAACATACTACAATCACAACCAGTTATTTTTGAAACATAGTGAATGCATACTTCATACAAAGACAGCGCCCAAGTAGCAAAATCATTGCTTTATGGAACTGATATATTTTATAAGTATCTTATAATGCCGAATTAAGGAGTATTTTATCACTTAGTGAGTTTGACTGCGACATTTTTGTGTTTGTAGAAAAAATGTTTTTATAACATTGTCCTATAAATATTTATACAACTTGCATTATAAAATTCAAGCTTGCTTTTGGCTTAAATTAGTTTTAAAACGCATTATAATACCAATTTAAAACTGTTTTGAAAGAGTGTTTTAAGTGCTTTATAATGATTATATAGTTTCTGTATAACACCTTTAAGTCCTGCGGTACAAAGCAGTTTTATAACAGTTATATACAAGCTGTATAAAAGCTTTATAGTGTGATGAATAAAACAGTTTTTAATGATAGAGACAATTGCTCTATAAAATAAGTATAAAATAACCTATAAAGGCGTCGCTTACTCCGTTATAAACAGTTTATAGGGCAAAGTAGTAGTATTTGGAACAAAAACGTTACAGTGTGTGCGCAATAAATACTATATAAAACATTTTTATAATAACCCTTTAGTGCCCAAGTTTGAATTCTTGTAAAAATTCAAAGAGCAAAATTGTTACAAATTTCCGCATTATAAAATTTTCAACTAATAATTATATTGCGTTATTATAATTTCCTTAGTCCTTGAATGAGTTAAATAATATGGAATTATCATCCTGGAAGAAAATAACAAGGATTGGCAGTTTCAAAAGAAATTTGAAAAAAAAGTATCTGCAGATTTTAGATGATTGTAGTTTTGGGCCAATTTTTTGGGCCAAAATAATATTCCCTGACCATTTTCCCAGCTTTCCGGTACAATCGTTAGTTCCTTTCTACCCTTTTCCACCGTCTCCACTATTTTGAAAATTTTTTTCACAAAAAATACTTCCACAATAACTTATTTTCACCCACCACGTGTTTTTACAATTTACAGGTTAGGTTTTATACCGCCGGCGCCGCACAAAGTAACGAATTAATTTTGAAGCACAGCTTCAAGCAACCGTATATGACTTTATGATTTATAATGCCGCTTGATATTTCCCTACACGATACTCACAGAAAGATGGTACACGGGGTTGCCACATGTTGCAGAACTTCAAATACACCTAATGACTTTAACATACTATTGGCAATACTCAACGGATTCATCTCTTTTGTGTACGAATACGTTGGAATAAATTAAATGGGGCAATAATTAGCATTGCTGTTCTAAAGTACCTATCGCTCTTAACAAAAACTTTTGAAAAGTATATAGGACCCTAGGGTGTGTAAATAAATAATTATTTCACAGCTTTTTTTATTCCAGATTTTGCCATTTTAAATATTTTGCAGGATATGATAAATACTTAGAAGTTGTCATGAATGGCAATAAACGCTTTTTTTGTTTAACATTTTTGGTTATTCAAAAATAATAGCAGTCGCAGGTTGTTTTGAAGATGCTTAAGTTACCCTCGGTGTTGGTGGGAGATAAAGAACTATTTTCCTCTTTATCTCGGGGATCGAAAATTATGTTCTGATATGATGCATTATTTTTGACAGTTTTGGCAGAATTAAAAACAACACAAATTAAAATATGGCTCATGTTAACTTTAATTTAGATATTTTAGTTGTAATATGACAAGAAATCAATAATGAGACGATGGAAATGTATCATGTAAACAAGCATTAAAATTCTTTCAGTGTCTTTCACATGATCACTCCTAAACCAGACTCAGAAAAACAATATGTGGCAACCACTTGAATAAATATAATCAATATAGTTTTTTTCTGGAAAAATTGTTTGTCAGCGCCATTCAAAAGAGCTCTATAAAATCATTAGGTTCTATAAGGTTTCTTATAGAATAAATTTCATCATATTTATTTGCGGGTTTAAGCATTTGCAAGTAGCCGCCATTGTTGACGAAAAATATTTTGGAATATAAAAACATATATTTAAAGCAATTATGAACCTTTAATAAAAATATAGAGCGCTACACTCTATTTATTCAATCAATCGATCATTATACAGGTATTTCCGATCAAAAATAATGACTTCGAAAAATTAAGTACATATTTTAATATTTTTATCAGATCGGCCAATTTGTTACTAATTCAGACGCTTCTATTTTTTACTAAAAATATATATATATTCAATCAGAAAATTTCGCTGCGTAGGGTAATTCTTGGTGCTGAACTCATTTCAATAGTTTTATAAACCCAATGATATCGCATATTTTCACGTTTTTTATTAGGCGACTGTTTCACTTTCATCTTTTCGAACTATGACTACCATTTCGATGAAGTTTTATCGTCCCACGTTATGTCAACGTTATTCGACATACTCATTGTAAATTGCGTCTCTGAAGTATCGTATATAATTTCACTTTTGTTTATCTATAGGACACTGACCAGACAGCGTTATATCATCCTTATAAAACAAGTTTTTTATGTTCGTATAGCTATTCTTAAAATAGTTTTAAACCGCTTTATAGGATCCCTAAGAAATATGATTATAATGGTTGTAAACCGCATATTTGGATATGCTGTATAAATAATCTAATAGACATTATTATAAAACAGTTTTTTAACTATCACATAAAGACATTTTATTGAGATGATATAAATAGTTATAAGCTATGTGTTAAAGAACCAAAATATTTTATAATTTGGGCCTTTTTTGGTTGTATACGTACTGTATTAGAGCTGTAAAGGGCGTTATAGGATATTTGTAGTTTTATTAGATCTGTTGTATAGCAGTTTATATCACTCTTATAAAACAGATTTTGCTACTTGGGCGCAGCTGTGATGTATAGACTCGACCATGCGTATTATTATTAGAAATAGAGGTTATGTTACTCTGACCCTTACATTCAAATGCTTCCTGGAGTGTGGAAAGCCCAAAACTTTTCAATATTTCCTTCCATTCATAGCTGGGAAAAGAATATAACACAAAACAAAATTTATAGTTGATTGATTATCAATGGAATCCGATAATATGGAAAACATCGTCAAAGCAATACAAAGAACCCGACTTCTACATGTACTCTTTCAACATGAAACAGCGAATGAATGAAGCCTGCGACTGTGAGCGTCACAAAAATTTTGGGTGTGTAAACAGTAAATCCAAGGGTAGTAAAATGTTAAATGAGATAATTACCTTTATACTATGGCGTTGATAGAAATGAATCTTCTATTATTTGAATATTTCAAACTTTATTACCATGGCATTATAAAATATCGTTTTACTATAAATAGTTATGTACTTTAAAGACAACATATCATAAACCGATTAATTTATTATATTTTATTATCAAAACTACTACCAACCTTTGGAGGTAATCACTTTTACTAACTATTATTGTAAGATTAATTATGTATGATTAATCGAATAAAAATTGTCATACATGGTATTATTCAGTTTTTACTATACAATACAATAGAGTTATTTTTTTCCGTGTGACAACATTCAAAAAGCAGAGTGTTATTTTCCAGTCAATCAATCAGAGGGACGTGGGTTCGATTCCCAGCATGGTCACTGGTTTCGTGCTAGGAATCGCACGTTTGAAGGTAAGATCTCGTTAATCCTTAGCTCGCAAAAGTTTCTACTTCTGAGGGCTCTCGTTCGTAAGGAGATGACAGCTGGTTAACGGAAAAAATAGTTTTCTAAATTTTAAATGTATTTTGTAATTATTGTAATGAACCATAAAGTTTCCGAAATGTTGTAGGTATTTCCAAAACGTCTTTATATAAAACTCTAGTTTCTGGAAAATATTTTTAGTCAAATAATGAACACCTCACCTAACATGAGAATGAGTCTGATATTGTGATTTCCGAAATTTCTCATTGATTAGAGCAGAAGTCTATTTAGTTTTCCTTTTCTAAGATAGTCTGAGTTATTCTTTTTCCAGAAACTCCCGAACTGATTCCCGAATTTTCTTTGAGATTTCGCTATTTCTCTTCTTTCTTCCGTTTTCATTTGAAATTGTTTTCTACACATTTTTTGCGAAACGATTTCATTTTCCTGACCGATCATCTTATATTTCTTCATTATCTTACCACTTATAGGTTTTAATGCTTCTTATTTCATTTTGGTTTTCTGGTGACTGTACATTATCAAACCCTTCTGTAATTTTGTTGACCTTTCTATTTGGAGTGTCTCGAATTGACTAATTGATTTATTTTTGTGTATTTGCATGCAGGTTTACAATTTTTTGTTTTCGGGTTTTCTCCCTTTTTCAAGAGTTTTGCAACCCGCCTTTCAGTTCTGCTATTACTCTCAGATTATTTCAGTTTCTTGTAGCACATGGTTCTATCACGTTCAACTTCCCGAAGACCTGCTTGTTTCTTAGAGTTTGAGATCTTCCTGAAATTTCAGATTTGTCAGACAAGTTAACAGTTTCAGATGATATCGAACTTTTTGTTTTTCCGAAAACATTGTTGGAGTTCTGAAAGTACAATTGTTTGTCATCGCTATTTGGGGGAGAATTATTTTCTTTAAATAATGTTTTGAATGGTCAGCTGCAACAATTTTTTGTAACATCTGTAGTTTTCTTTGGTTTATTTTCTTCCTTTCGCTAAGTCTGTATGGTTAACAGTGGCGGCATTTTTCATTTTTCTAAATCTTTCCCGGTCTTTCCTCCGTTTTTCTTGTATCTCTTGTATCTCTTCGTGCTGACATCTTCTGGTTTACTCTTTATTTTTCTTTTATGTCTCTGGTATTCATTTATGTCTTGATTATATTATTTAATTTAAATTTTTTTTTTTCGTTTTTATTTTTTCGGCGGCACAGCAACTTGTAGAAATTTCATTTTTGTCTTGATTGGTTTTGTTATAGGGCTCATTTCCGGTCATGTTTGGAAAATAATCAATTATTGGGTCCATATAATTTTTTCCATTCAGTACAGTTTGATCAACATTCCTGCTATCAGTCTTCAATTTAATTGTATTGTTCAGGCTCCGTATACCCTTTCTTTAGCCCTTTTTAAATTTTTTCTCCAAATCCATAATTCTTTGTTTATTCATGTAATTCTGAAAGTAACGTAAATCGTCCATAAAAACTCTTCAACGTCAATTTTTTATCTGAGACATTGTTTCCGTAATGATGTTTCCGAAATGACGAAATCTGACCAAATTATCCCTAGTGTCCTAGTTTATCAACTGAACACCATAAAATGATGAGGTTATGTTAATGGCTACCGGTAGTACTGAAGCAGTTTATCAAAAAATACACAAAGAAAAGAATGATAATATTATCGACACACGATACCGAATTGATAGGGAATAAGAGTACGAACGTATTTTTTGTCTTTTAATGATTAATTAAAAAAAAAACATGATTATTTGTGATAACTTCTGGACATAATATACAAGTTTTTTTGCTCATTTCTTCTGAATGCTCCACATATACCTATTGTCATTGACACTTTCACTAGCAAACATTTTTCAATCTCTACCTCTTGTAAAAATGCAATATTTTCCTAATCAAAATCCTGGACTAAAAATTCTGGACTTTTTGGGCTGTAAGAATCAAAATCGTTTTGAAAAAGCAATCAGGTGACTCAACTCACTTATGTCAACATTTTTTTTTTCATTGACAACGTTAGTTAAAACATTGCGTAATAACTCCATCAACTTGAAGACTTTTCCATCACTGAATGTTGTTAGAAATATGCTAAAATTTCTTTTCCTGCCCAAGATTCTCAACATTTCTTGTGACACTATTTTTAATAATTGGCACGAGTTTTTTCGCTCACATAGGCTTTTCAGGCTTTAATCCAAAATTATTTGTGATTCCAGGAAATGAAATGACTTGCTCCAATTCAGCAAAGTACCATTAAGATAAAATAACTGGTTTGAATTGTCTTTTGAATCCGAATGCATTTACAGCGTCTCGATTGGGGCATAAAATGGTAATAACGAAAACATACCTAATAAGCATTCCTTAAGTCAATAAATACCTTTCTATGTGTCACTGGTTTGAGATTATTTCAAAGTTTCATATCAGAAACTGTAGCTTTAGAGTGAAAGCTTTTAGGCGAGAGTGAGTGGCAGCTTCAGAAAAAATCAGATTTTCAATTTTAGAACCAATCGGGGGTTAGGAATAGGACTCACCGCTTTTAGACCTAAAAAAGGAAAAATCATTACAATGGCAATGGGCCCAGCAGCTGGGAATATAACTAATAAGTAGTTCTTCTCGCCAAGGTCCATTACATGTCGCAAGAGATACGTTAAAGTCTGCAAAAGTATATAAAAGATGATCTCAGTAGTCTGCTTTATTGTCAAAAAATTATCAGTTCCTAGTGACATAGCTCTAGAAAGGAACACTATTATTATTATAAACATGTAAAAATTTAAAAAAATACAAAGAGATAAGCATAATAAATGTTCATCAGACTACGAAAAAAAGGCAAGAATTAATAATAAAAACAGAGAGATTGTATAAAACTAACCAGTCAAACCATAATATTGTTACGATTTGCTAAATAATAATGCCGAGCACATTACTAAACTGTTTATTTTATAACTTCACTAAAAAATATAACTACTTCACTGACTAATAAAACACTTAGATCTATCTATACAACAATACAACTAGCTAAATATTCCAAACACTTATTTACTTGTACAAAAACTTCTTTCTCATCACTTCTTCATAAAAACTTGTCAATAATCCCAGTGACATCTCTCGCCTTATATAGTCAAACCGTGCAACCAGATGCTTCGCGACGCGACGGTTCGGTTATCCCGAATATTCATTACCGGCAATTATGTGCCTTTTTCTAGGAAACAATTATAGACGATACGCTTGCGAGTCGATTCAGCGGCATAGATAGGGGAATTTTATCAATCTCGTAATAATATAGTAAAATTGTTAGCAAATAAAATGCACTGAAAATGTTCGTCAGATAACGAAGAAAAGCAGCAAAAAAATAATTTCAAAAAGACACATATGAATTATATAAAACTAACACATCCAAAATACAGTAAAATTAAAATAGTAAACAAAATCTACTCAAAAATATATGCGTATGGAATACTGATTTCAATTTATGGGGTGGATACTAAAACACTTCACTGAAGTATTCCTCTAATTCATACAAAACTTTCTCTTCCTGAAATTTTTCTGATCTGTTTTTTCCTTTGTATGGGTGGGTAGGTGGTTATACATCTTCAGTAGATTATATATAACTGAGTCATTGACTAAGACAATAGTTGGGTAAAGGTAATCTCGCCTGATTTTGCTGCCGAGTTATGTGCTCTGAAGAATTGAATTAATTTTCTTTTATCTACCAAACTAATCGATTCGATGATGAAGATTGAATTGAGAGTAAGAATACCATTTCCATACAAACGAAGATCGACAAGATTCCCTAAATTTGGCTTCACATAGATATCTAACGACTCTTTTCTGTAGAGTGAAAATAATTTCAAAAGTGTTTCGCAACAGACTCCCCAGAAAGCAATGCTCAGATTTAAGTATGCCATTTGACGAGCAAGGAATAAGAACTCAGATATTCCAATAGTAATGCGAGAAATGAGTATGAAAACTCAATCAGTGGAATGTCTGAATGATAACCATTTACTTTCGGCTACACTATCTGGATTCAGAAAGGGACACAGTTGCGCTAAGGCATTCTTGAATGTTACAGATCGTATATATTTCAAACAACTGATTCCGACCTGATTACTGTTGTGATTCTAATAGATTTTTTGAAAGCTTTTTTTGATAACTATTTGTACTAGATATTTCGGAAATTGTGTGTCATAACACTGGTTATGAACAAATTTACACTGATGGCACCTAGGTAATGTATTTCATCCCTTCCTCTGATATTGCAAATAGCCGTCTGAAAATCAACGAAGATCTTGACAGAATATCTAAATATCTGAAGATCACAGTCTTTCATTAAATTCCAAAAAATGTAGTGCCATCCTATTCGGAATCGCTCTATTCGCAAATAATATCCATTGAGATAAATGATATTCCTATTCAGTTCTGCGAAGCTGTTTGGAACTAAAGTCTTTCGATGGATAATTCCTTATGATTTGACGAACACATCTCAGAATGTATACGTAAAAATATCTGAAAATAAAACAAATTGGACCGCTCTCGTATATCGCTAAATGTGAATCTAAAAAAATGCTGCATGATTCTTTAGTTTTGTCCACTTTCACGCATTGTGATAATGTCTTTGATTCCTTTTTCACTACTGCAAAATGTCCAGAAATTTCAGAATTATTGCCTCCGTTTAATTTATGGTATACGCAGACGTCAACGAATCAGTCATACACTCCAAGAAGCTGGATTAATGAATATGAAATCTCATAGGAAACTAAAATGCGCTAATCTCCACCATTAAATAATTAACAAAATAAGTGTATTCCGAACAGATGTACATAACCTGAATATCAGAGGGAAAGGTATAAATAGTGAACTAAGTAAAAATTCAAACTTTCATGAATATTTTTAACACTCGCGGGGCTCTCTATAATAAATTAACCTCCAGTTGAAAGATTCTAGAAATGCCTCGCTTCAAGACAAAATAAAAAAATATTTTTCAGATCAATGGAGTTGCAGACTACCAAAATGCGTTTTGTCCAAACTGCATAATTTTCAGGAAATGAGAATGTTTACTATGAAGCGAATACGTTTCGATAAGATTCAACAAACCAAAAAAAATGCACAAAATATGTACATAAATATTATCTTGTTGCCAAAAATCCTCTTTTGATAATCAATCCAGAAATTTGAAAAGTGAATGAGCCTAAATGATCTTTGATTGTCCATAATGGACAAAACTCATTTTGTTTGGGTAAATCAGGTACTTAGCTGTTTGATAGTAACATGGGCAATTTAAAAAAGTTAAAATTTATTTACAGATAAGTAAACATTAAAATCAAAATTTGATTTGCAGTATTGAACAAAAGAACTCCGCAGAGCCTACTCAATAGTAATTGTTGTAATGGAATATTATTGCAGGATTCATGATTGCAGGGGTATGTAAACATCTCAAAGTTGGAATCATACCTGCAGAAATTGAAAATTTGGAACATTAATTCCCAAAAGTTAAAAATGTACCTACCTTATTCGTTTCTTTCGTTCCTTCTTGGTAAAACTTTTATTTCCTTTGCGACTTCCGATCACTGTCACCTGCTACAAGTTCACATTCCATTTTCGTAGATCATCAAACACAATAATATCAAAAAGAATTGTGTAATATACGGTGTGACAATTTAAAAACTTACAATGTGCTATATCTCACGAACGAAAGATGATATCAAAAAATGCTCAAAACTGTTTCTAGGATAGGAAGGAGGAACTAAAATGACATAAAAAATAACTCGCCCCCATCAACCCCCTAGGCCCCATCATCCCCCTAGGCCCCACCTACCCCAATTAAAAAAGTTTAAATGGCAGACCCCTACTTGTGATACATCATTGAAAAGCCTATAAAAAATGCTATCCAATGGTATACATAATAATTGTACAGGGTGTATCAATAATTACCAAATTATTATCTAACAATTTTAAAACCAAACGTAGGAACCCTACTTGTGATACAATGTTGAAAATCTTTAAAGGCCAATAAAACCTTATTTCCAATGATAAGTGTCCGAGGGGACTTTTTGTTGTTGAATAAAAAGTTTAATTTGCCGTCTTTGCAAAAACAAGTTGTAAACATCTGTTTTTCGGTTTCTGTCGCAGTCAATAATTTTTTGTTTATTTGAGACATTGAAATGTCATTAGTGTCATCATTTTGTACCATCAGTACTGTCATTCGCTGTAGTTGTCACGATGGTTTACGGTATAGCTGAACGTGTGGAGATAATTTTCATATTTGGCTCCCAGAACCAGTGTTATTTATGAACAGCTCAAATATTTAATGAGAGGCATCCGGACAAACATGTAAGTCACGTGTACATCCGCGATTTAGTTGGAAAATTCAGAGAAACGGGATCAGTGCAAAATAAAAAAAGGGATACCGCAAGATTACTGAATGAAGCAAGCCAAGTTGAGTTCCTTGGGCAATTTGCAATAGAGCCTACTGCATCAATACGTCAGGTATCTTCAATGACAGGACTATCATGTGAGTCGGTCAGGAAGGTGTTGAAATTACATAAGTTTTACCTGTACAAAACGAAAATTCTTCAAGAACTAGGCGATGATGACCCAGACCGACAAATTGAGTTTTGTGAACTAATGACTGAAATAATTCGCGTTGAACCTAGACTATTGAAAAATATTTGTTTCAGTGATGAATGTACTTTTATGCTGAATGGCAATGTGAATAAACAAAACTATCGGTACTGGAGTGTTACGAACCCGCATCGATTTAGAGAAGGTCACACTCAATATCCTGAAAAACTTAATGTCTGGGCAGGGATATTAGGGGATTCTTTAATTGGCCCCTTGTTTATACCAGGTAATTCAAGTGGCGACATTTATCTGGATATGCTGGAAAACACCATCCAACCTTTAATTGTGCATGAATTAGAGAATCAAAGGGATGACCAAGGCAATCTAGCTCTAGAAGAAGACTTGCTGCACTACCAACAAGATGGAGCACCTCCTCACTATGCAGCTGCAGTTAGGTACTGGTTGGATACTAATTATCCGAACAAATGGATTGGAAGGAGAGGTTCTATTGAGTGGCCACCGAGATCACCAGACTTAACGCCACCTGATTTTTTTTTATGGGGTTACCTCAAGTCAGTTGTGTATAGAACTCAATCTGCGTCACTTGGGGACTTGCGGGAAAAAATTACTCAAGCATGTCGCGCTATTACTAGAACAACATTTGTCAAAGTTCGTGCAGAATTTGAAAATAGGCTGTACTATTGTTTAGAAAACAACGGAACCCACTTTGAACATTTACTTCATTGACCTTTTTAACAAATTTGTAGTTCAACAAAAACTTCATTAAATTTTCCTTTTAAGGCAAGGTTTTAGAATTATTTATTCGTTCTGTACAATTATTATCCATACCGTTGGATAGCAATTTTTGTAGGCTTTTCAATGATGTATCGCAAGTAGGGGTCTGTTATTTAAACTTTTTTAGTTGGGGTAGGTGGGACCTAGGGGGTTGATGGGGGCGAGTTCTTTTTTATGTAATTTTAGTTCACCCTTCCTATCCTAGAAACGGTTTTGAGCATTTTTTGATATCATCATTCGTTTGTGAGATATAGCCCATTGTAAGTTTTTAAATTGTCACACATTATTGATACACCCTGTACAATTATTATTCATACCATTGGATAGCATTTTTTATAGGCTTTTCATTGATGTATCACAAGTAGGGGTCTGCCATTTAAACTTTTTCAGTTGGGGTAGGTGGGTCCTAGGAGGTTGATGGGGGAGAGTTCTTTTTTATGTCATTTCAGTTCCCCCTTCCTATTCTAGAAACAGTTTTAAGCATTTTTTGATATCATCATTCGTTTGAGATATAGCCCATTGTAAGTTTCTAAATTGTCACACATTATTGATACACCCTGTACAATTATTATTCATACCACTGGATAGCATTTTTTATAGGCTTTTCAATGATGTATGACAAGTAGGGGTCTGCCATTTAAACTTTTTCAGTTGGGGTAGGTGGGGCCTAGGCCAGTTGTTTTTTATGTCATTTTAGTTTCCCCTTCCTATCCTAGAAACAGTTTTGAGCATTTTTTGATATCATTTTTCGTTCGTGAGATATAGCCCATTGTAAGTTTTAAAATTGTCACACTGTATACCAAAGTACATTCAGACTCCATTTAGTCCACAGCGCAAAAACAAAATGCGTTTGAGAGTCTATGTGTAGTGGAAAAAATGCATTTTGAATGTTCAACGAATCTTTTCTGGGTATTTCACATGAGACTGAACGCGTTTTAAATGTTCATGTTTGTTAAAATTCTATGAATTTGAATGAGGTAAGGCAGCTTCCTTAGTCTGTTAAAAAAGGACAATGGTTTGGTGCTTACCTGGAGTCGATCCAATTTTCTTCCTTCTCCAATTTTGACTGGGGTTGCAACTTAACAATGGTATTGTTATAAGATGCGCCGTAGGTTAGAAAACAGAACGCCATCTTCAACTCAAAAGCTGAAGTTTTGGACAAAATTCATTTTGGAGGTCTGCTCCTCAATGGTTCTATTCAGCTCAGGAGTATATGAAAAATCTCCTTCATCTAAATCTCTGTCCTCCGCTTCAATTTCAAAATTGTATGTATTTCGATAGTTCAATTTTAAATTTATGCCTTTATACTTTTTTGTTTCATATCAGTTAGGTGATAAAATTCACTTTATTTAATTTATTACCTTTATATACTTTTCAATCTATTATTTTATATATCCATTGTGGAAGATCATTTCGTGCTTTTGCTTGAAACAGATGAACTTCGCCTTTTCATCCAACCTCAGATGTCAGACTGAACTGGGAAATATATGTTTTGCTGAGTAAAGACTATTATTATTATTACCATTATCAACATACAACTGTTCCTCTACCTCATTGGAAAGTGACGATACTACATTACCATTTTTCACAAAAATTAAAACTCCACTTCCTCTAGTTCCATTATATACGATTTGGTTACGATTACTACTTTGTTGTTAATCTTGTATAAATGGAAGAGTCCATAGTAATAAGCCTGGAATATTCGATCGTGCATGCCAATAAAAAAGTAAGGTGAATCATAACCGGAAATACCCGTGCGTATAAATAAAACTTTGGCTGCAAAGGCAACGGTTCAAGAGAAACCCATCAAATTAATGAAAATATTACTTCTATTTCCAATTTAAACATCGTTAGAAGTTCTTGCCAGGCTCAATCGGGACACGCCAATGAGATTATTATTTTAGTTTATTTCCATAGGGGAACCGATGGAATACGGTCCAACGTTGAAATATACTCGGCTTAGTATTCAATTAAACACTCAGTGAAATAGTTGCCGTATTAATCAGTATTCATGAATGGTTGTACAAACTGTCACAAATGGGGATCCTTCCACGGGTATTCAGAAATAGAAGTTTAAAGATCTGGGATGTGATTAGCCAATTAATATTGGCTAATTTATGTACACAGGCTGCTACCAATTCGTAGTTCACCAACAAAATCCTGAAAATATTATTAGGACCCTCATAATCTATAAAATGATGTCTAAGGTTGTGGAACTCATAACCCATTTAACGAAAGAGTCTGAAAAAAAGATTAACATAACAAAATATAACTTGATTTCGTATAGACAGTTCGGATTTAGAAGAAAAGCTTAACTAGAGATGCAATACTAGCTCTCACAAATGAAGTTTCATTGGCACTTAATGGGAACAAGCCGTGTTCATGCGTTTTCATCGACCTGTCGAAAGCTTTCGACACGGTCGATCATGAATGGCTCTTACAATGCACGGAAGAGTTCGGAATTGAAGGTGGTCCTCAGAATGAATTCAAAAGTTGTCTCAGTAAACGGTTACAGTGTGTGAGAGTAGACAATGAATTGAGTAACTTCCTTCCACTTGAAACTGTTGTACCTTACTATTCAGCATGTATAAAATATGAATTCTTATTCATATATGATAACGGCTTATTTCCTCTAAAGAGTAAGGAAAAATCTTAGGATTCGCTGACGATACGACTATATTTTATAAAACAGAAAACTTGGCAAAAACTGAAGAACTAGCAATCAAATAGGACATGAATAGACTTGACTAGTTCAGGCAGGAGAGCACCAGGCTGCAAAAAACAGAACTGAAAGAAAAGATGTCGATTTGGTAACAAAGGAAAGCTTACCACTTTCAAGGTTTTCTCTCCGCGAAATCTTGTCAGACTCGTCACACTCAAACAGTATCTATTTCTTTGGTAACAGCGATCACATTAAATTAGTAATGTCACATAACAAAAATTATTTCCCACAAGTCACTGAACCAAAGACCCGGATAGATTCAACCCCCCCCTCAAAGGTCAAAAGCAAGAGACCCTTCACCGATTTCGTAGTCCAAAATCCATTGTGATTTCAGTCGTTTTTATTTACATGAGAGTTGACAAGTGGCGACTACTCGAGGTCTCGAGGAAGTGACTTCGATCCCGCAATTTTGAATTTGTAGAAGTATGGTAAATATATGAATGGAACGAATATTCGTTACATGAAAAAATAAAGTAGAGTATTTATGAAATTAACTGCGAGGACTGCGAGAAGACGTATGTGGGTCAAACTAGAAGGGCCATGAAAGTACGGTTCAAAGAGCACATTGCTCATATTCGTTCTTCGAGACCAGAAAAACATGCTTCGGATCACGATCACCGATTTGATGACAAAAATTTGCAAAACATATTAATAGTTTGAATGCGGATATTGTCATTTAATCCAAAACAAAGTAGGTAGAAGATAAATTATAGCGGGTAAATTAGAAAATGAATTGAATAATTCAATGTAGTCGAGTATAATATAGCAAGGAGAGTAGGTGAAAGGATAATGAGTGCAATTAGCCACTCATATAAGTACTATAAATAGCACTAGAATATCGATGGTAGTTCAGTCCGCTTTCAGCTATTGAAGATGACAACTTTGTTGACGAAACGCGCGTCGAGTGAAATTGACGTTGTTTTGCTGTTTTGATTGGTTCCTATTTCTTGAATATACTCAAACGGGAGTTTCATCATCATTAGGAGTTTTCTACATTGCGTTGTGAATTTTCCCTGTGAAATTCCTTGTCACTTATATATCCTAAACATAATCCCGAGCTACTATACCAATTTCCAAACATGAAAAATGTTTCAGGCTTATTATTTCGTTGTTTATTGAGATGATATTCTTGTTTGTGCAGATAATATTCATATTCAAATGGGATTTCAAATCGGCTCTGTGATAATGGAACCAGAGTGAACATACGAATCCTGTTTTTATCCGCGAGATTTCATGCTGCGAAGCTGTAAAGCTTCCATTTTCGCAAACAAAAATGAATGAAGGAAAAGTCGGGTGAACCTTCTGTTAGTTTACAACGATCGAAAGCTTGATAGGATTTCCACTTCGTTAGTTCGATACTGTCTATGGGAAAGGCTATTACTGCGAACGATGAAAAGGTTATGGGAAAACGTTGTGCTCAAAATGGATACAGCGTTTCTCATTTCCAAAGCCTTCAAACTAACAAGCAGGCATTGACTATATTCGATGGAATGTAGGTCATTGTCAGATGATCTCGATACAAAATGATTTAACTTTGATGAACTAATTGTTGGTCGATTCGACACATTCGTTCATTATGACTTTAGATTGATGATTGAAGAAAATTTGATTAACTCACCACTTCGCATAAATTTTTTTCGAAGAGTTTGATAATAATAGTGATAACTTATTGATTTTAAAGCAAGTTCACAGCAAGAAGTGATGGGGGCAACAAAAAATGGGGAAAATGGTGGTAATGTAGGTGAAGATCTTTCTAATTTTAGACAATCTTTCTACTACCCGCACTTTCAAAGTTTATAGAGAAAATAATCAAGAAAATAATGTTTGCAGTTTCTGGAAGAACATAATATTCTGAACACGTCGCAGTTCGGATTCCAAAACAATGAAAGTACAAATGATGCCATATTTACGTTTACGTGGGCATGAATGATGGCTCAACGATTGGGGCAGTATTCTATGCCCGTCACGGAATATTGCTTCAGAAGGCAGGTTCAGAGATAACAGCTACAAATGATTTGAGTGGTACTTATCAGATAGGAAATAGATTATGAAGATGCAAGATGGTAACTCTAACACCGCTATTAACAAAGACTGTGTGCCACAAGGATCAGTATCTGGCCCGATATTGTTCCTAATATACCTCAATATAGTTATCCAGGGAAAGTTCACTATGGTTGATGATTGACATTGACACGACATTGATGTGAAAAGGATTAAATATTTACTCCTTAAAAGCAAACATCAAATATGATTCAAGTGAGGTCAAAACTTGGTGTGACTCTAACTAGATCTGCTTCAATAAAAAAAAACATTCCCTCCTAACTTTCATATTTACTTATAATTCACTTATGTTAGTATCGAATCCAATTGAGAATAAACCTTCCATTATGTTTCTTGATATTGAAATAGACGACAGTCTGAAATTCTCCAACCATATTCACATCATAAGGAAAAAGTGACGTCAGATTGCTATGCAGTAAGAGTAGTGTCCAACGACATACTTGGTTTGTCAATGGGTACGGTATCATATTTTGCTTTGGTTGAATCACACCTGAGATATGATATATAGCTTTCTGGGGTTACTGCACAAAAAATCTATTCGATTCTATTTCTGTTCTTCAAAAACGAGCAATAAGATTTATATCCAGAGTTGAATACAATGCCTACTGTAAACCTTTGTTCATTAAATCCAGAATTCTAACTTTAATCTCTATATTCGTACTAGAGACCACATGTTTAGTACACAAACGAAGTGCAAATGTAATCGATACAGAACATTCAGTAAAAATGCAGAATACACGACAGGTAGTGAAATCTACCCATGTCCCGATCATTGCAGACAAAATATTTAATTATGTATGAACGTAAAAAAAATACAACAAACTGACAAAAACTTTCAAAGAAATCCCTGGACACCACCTGTTTTGGAAGAAAGTCAAAAAATCCAAAGAGGAATATTTCGTGAAAGCAGATGATTTTAATTACAAAGGGTCCTCTTATTCATGTAGAGATCCATCCCTTACTAGTCGTTATCCGTTAGAGCGTCGTGATGGGCGTAGCCCATTTCGGCCCGAAAATGTGAAATACCAGGTTAGATGAATTTTAATGAGCTTGGGTAAATGCCCATTTCGGCCCACAACGATAGGTTGCGCGTACGATCATGTTGAGTGCCTTATCACTGGATATATTACGGAATATAATACCAATAAAAGTGTTAACCTAATTCTGTGGAATGTTCATCGTCGACGACCAAAAAAGACGATATTCTATATTTTTTGACTCGATTGTTCCTGAACGAACTAACCTGGTGACAGATTCGCCTTTTTGCAAGGCTGAAAAATCTGTTGTTCCACCCTTCTGTATTGTAAAACGAACCAAATATGGCCTAGTTTCTTTAACATGACACACAGTTGAATTGTAATAGTATTGGCATTACAATTATGTCTAGAAATTTAGGAAAGAAAAAACAAAAGTTTATGGGCCGAAATGGGTACATTTAAAATAGGTACATTGTGTGTTTGGGGCCGAAATGGGCTCTTTTTATGCACGGTACCTGCCATCTCGGGCCGAAATGGGCATAGCCCGTCGTGATACTGACACCAGTTTTTTCATATGGCATCTCAGATTTTTCAGTGCTATTTTAGATTCTGCGTCAAATTCTGAATTTAGCCAGATGTGTAGTTTCTCTTGAACACTGATGAAAAAAGGCTATCAAGGAGTCAGATATAATTGCATTGCCTGTTCAGTTTCTTCTAATTGTGTGTAAAATCGCAGATATTTACGAAGGGCCACTGTTATTATAATTTTTATTTTTGTTAATTCCGAGATACTGGTTCAGAATTCTGACTTAGTATCTCGAAATTGACTAATTCCGATGAATTTTGTAGGGATGGAATTTGTTTTTTGATATAATACGTTGTATTGATGATTTTGAAATATCACAATCCATTGCTACTTTTCTGGTGGAACTATGTAGTTCCAATACCATTGGACCTAAAATTTTTTTGTTTTTTTCGCTTTCGTTCATTCGTCAGATTTTGTGCTAAAGTTTCGGCTAAACTAGTAAATGTTTTGATTAGTCTCACTGCGGACTTCCATTGTCTGGAGTTTTTTTTTATGAGCACGACGTTTCAATCGGTTTAGTATCTCCGCAAGTTTTGACATTTGATAACGATCGGAGATACTAAACCGATTGAAAAGTAGTGCTCATAAAAAAAAACTACGGACAATGGAAGTTCGCAGTGTAAGTGATCAACTCACAACATTGTCTAAAACTTTAAAAAAAACGTTATTAAATGTTTTGTCTGAAGGCAATCTTCTGTCGGGGCTTATTTTGCATTCATTCTTGCTTCGCCATAAATACATATCATATCCAATTGAAACATTTTTCTATTGCAATCAGCACAAAACTGAATACACTTCCGTAAAATCTGACAGGTTTTCTGACAGATCGATGATGATTCGTTACAATGTATATTTTGAATGATTGGGAGAATTGAAGTAGGATCTTCCACATACATAGCATCCCATGTTGAAACGTAATACTTTCATCATCTCTGCCTCACACAAGACAAAAAAAATTATAATTTGAAAAGACTTTTTTCGAAACAAACTATAATCTCATAACTCATACATGTAAATTGCCTCTTTGAGTAACTGCATAAAAAACTTGAAAACATTATTTCAGGAAAAAAATCGTTTCATCTTGTGAATTCACAAACACAAGAATTTCACTCATCACCTATGCCATGCAAGCGTAATACTCAAAACATCTGTTCTCTGCCTGCGATGGTAATCACCATTACAAATTTTGGCAAATTATCAGAAGCGCAAAATTAGACACACTGCTCAAAAATCAACAAAATAGAGTAATATCAGGTATAGCAAATCCAAAAAGAGATGATATTATTCGAGTGCCAGCACACCTAAAGCATCTCTCCTCCCGACACAAGGCGTCTAAACCGAGAAAGTTAAAAATAAACACTTTTCCCTATGACTGACGGGAGTAACAACGTGCCTTTAAACTAGCGATCATGTCTAGCCACGATCCCGTCATTTTGTATCGAATAGTTGAATACCGGATTCGGGAATCTTTTGTCGGGTGATTTCAAAGTGAGATGACAAAGTTGGCGTTGAAGTGTGATCGTAATCGCTGAATTCGTAGTACATTTCGATAGTATATAGCTTTGAATAATAAACATCGCAGTGTTAGTGTTTACAGTTGCGGCTAATTTTAAAACAGATCCCTCCTTTATCAACCCGAGTTCAAGTTTTACCGAAGCCCGTGCGATTCTAATTTTAGTCCATTCATTGGAGTGAATTCAAATACGACAATGAGCTAGTAAATTGAAGATATGTGGATTTATTCAAGAGTGTCGACAAATTGAGGAGAACATTCTATGCGCGCGTGAAAATGTTTTCGTCATTGAAGCTGAGCGTTCTTAGACCGAGATCCAGGAGTATGTCAAATCCCAGTGGTGCTTCCAACAGTGAAACATCGCTACTGTGCAAACCGCCAAAAACTCCGATTGGATCTCCGAAACAAAAGCACACCAAAAAAAGTAAATGTTTGATTTAAAATATTCATTTGTACACTATCCCAATATTTCAACGATTTAAGTAAAAAAGTAATGATATAGGCAGGACATGGAGGAAACTGGCAAAAATTTTGTAACTCGGATATATGTTGGTCCTCATCAATTAATTGCACATAATATGCACTTGTTACACTATATTGTTGATAACCTGTAATCTCGAAATATACACGGTCGATGGTAGGTAGAGCAGGATTTTTCTGAAAATTTCGTGTTTTAAATTGTCCAACCTATTCTACCGATCTAAAATATTTTCAACACTGCGACATTGCCGCTTCTATCAAAAAGTCCTAGAAACTTTATTATCGGATCGGTTCGTCGAGGGGCGAACCGTGCTAATCCCCATAAACGGAGATTTGTCTGATCCGATGAACTATAATGTTATAAGATGTTTACATGCATCTTATACAACTGCGACACCCCCAGCAACCGGAGGCATAAGATCACCCGTCTGTTTTACATTGATGACCTCAAATTATATAGCTCTGGAGAGAAGGATCTTCATCAGTCGTTAAGGGTGGTGCAAGTGTACACGCATGCTATAGGAATGGAGTTTGGGATCGACAAATGTGCTACAGTTCATCTCAAAAGAGGATGATGCGAGAAATACAGAGAGGACGTTCAGCTCGTAGACGGAAGCATCCTTCATCATCTGGATGACGAAGAGACGTATACCTACCAAGGGGTGGAACAACGCCACACCCAAGAGGTAACTACTGTCAAAAACTCTCTTCGCGTTAAGTGTCAGCATGAACTCCGACAGATCTGGTCATCAGAAATGTCGGGGAAGAACAAAGTTGCTACAACCAATATGCTTGCCGTTCCTATTCTACTTCTCTCCTTTTGAGTAATGAAATGGAGCTTGCATCCTAAATTGTCTGTTCCACGGTTGTACTTCCACAAGCAACGGGTAGGCCGTGGACTTTTGAGTTTGGAGTGTCTACATAACAGAATGGTACTGGATGGAGCCTGTAAAGACATCAGGAGTTCAGATATCCTTCTCTGCTTGGTATGCGACCATGAAAAAGCAGGGATTGGATCATTTATTTTCAAGGCAGCAACCCGTACAGCCGATGAACTCGGTCTTGTATTCTATTCTGAACGGACGAGTCCAAACTCTGTCACCGAGTTGGAACCCGTTCAGCAAAAAGCCCATGCATGGGGTCTTCTTCAAGAACAATGAATACCTTGGTTTATCCAGAAACCTGACATTTGCTTCTCTCAGGCAAGGTGGGCTGAAGGGATTCATAATGGCCTGCCAGGATGGTGTCTTCAATACCCTCGTCTACCATAGTAGCGTGATGGGTATAGAGGTCCCTGAAACTAGATGCAGAGCGTGTCGTGGGGCAGCTGAGACCATAATGCATTTGCTGTCAGACTGTCCAGCTTATGCGGTCTCAGCCTATATGCAAAGGCATAAGGCGGCGCTACGAGTGTTGTACTGCCATATAAGACACTCGTACGGTATAGACGAGACACCGGTGTTGCCTTATGCTTCGGGGAATATTGACTCCTTTGTGGAGAATGAGAAGTGAAGAATCTAATGGAACTTCTCATTCCCCACCCTCAGGCAAATACAAGCCAACAAGCCAGATGTATTTCTATTCGATCATCAAAGTAGGAAAATTTTTGTCATTGAGTTTTCGGCTTCTGATGAAATGAACATCGTCCGAAAAGAGGGGGAAAAATGGTCCAAATATCAAGATCGACTCTTTGAACTCCGCAGGCTTTAGCCAAACCATTTTGTCAAGATGGCGGTTCTGATATTATGGGACCTTGGTAAAATGATGGACACCCTTCTCTAAAACTTGAAAATCATACCGGCTTGCCATGATGCGGCAGAAAACTTAGCCTGAAGAATGCAGAAGGCCGTAACTCTTGGTTCATTCCGCCTTCTCAGGGCACATGACTCTCGGACCCAGGGCCTGACTGGTATATTCCATGTGAAAAAATAAAATAAAAAATTTTACGGGGAGAAACTATTAAAAATAATTCAAACCTACTCGATGGTGTCAATTGGAACTATCAACTATTGAGTATATGCTATCGGTTTTATACAAAAGGTCTTTGATAAACTTTCCAATATTATTCACATCCAGGACTCTAGACCACCGATGCATACTCAGCGGTCTAGGTGTCGGCCGTTGAAATGTCAACTAGTATTGCACGCTGGCTCGATACAATGTTGGAAAACAGTTTTTCCCAAATGTAGTATAATTATTATTGGGCTAGGTCGACTCTAATGTTGTTCAACGTACCAAAGGATATCAAAAAAGGATAATTACCGCTATTTGATCACAATGAGCACTTACAACAGAATCTTCTTGAAGAACGTGTCACAAATGTCTGTAAGATATAGTTAAATAACCGTCTTGGCAAGTAGTTATTTTCTGATAGAACTTTGTTTCTTATTTTCCTTCTTGGGAAATATGTGAAGAGAAGGGTATTTTGAAGTCGTCGAAATTATTCGTTTCATTCATTCGGTATTCTCTGGCACATATGATCAAACTTTGTTTTAAATTATTAGGTTTTCGACAAATTATGAAATATATTTCACTTTCATGAAAGAGTTGATATACTATTCATTTTGATTTTTTGAACAATTTATTTATAGGAATGTGATGATTAATTGAATGGTATCCTCAGTTCAGTGAGTTTTTCTACAATCCTTCGTAATACATCATTCCGGAACCAATTACTGCGAAACAAAAATGCACTCGATACCAATGGAATCGTTCCCGAATCGTTTCACACCACATAAAAATTCAGTGTTGCAATGCAGTAACAAGGTGATTATATATTTGTTTATTTTCAGTTCATTTTCGTTACTCAAAACATGCCCCAGTTGTTTGTAAAAATAAAATGGGTTTGTTATTTTCAGTGTGTATTAGTTTTCTGAGCGGTTTGTTTGTTTCCGTGATTATATTTTCGCGGATAAACTATTATGATCATTTCGAATGAACAGCGTTTCCGACCTAATGGGTAATTCCAATTACGAAGAGGAATGATTTTGGCGTTGAGCCATTTTTTCTAAACACTCGTCAGTTGTTTTATGAGTAAACACTGTCTTTTAAATTTTTTTACCTTGTTTTATGAGTAAACACTGTCTTTTAATTTTTTTTACCCCTTTTGACGGCTGTTGTGTTCCCCACCAAAAATATTGGAGAAGGTCTGAATTGTTGGCAATATTTATTCACTAGGTGAATTGAGCAACCTTACGCCAATATCTATGCACGGGCAGCAGAAGCATCAACACCGTCAGAATTTACAGGTAAGTGTAGGGGTCAAGTTAGGAGTATTTCGATTCCTTCATATGACCAAAAATATTTTGATTACTCATTGAAACATAGCGTGTTCTGAATCTGTATAATGAAGAAGGGACTATTTGAATAATTACTTTTTCAAGTCTCCTTCACGAATAATAAGTAGTGCAATTTTCACTTTATGCAGAGTGACCCATTTGGAGGCGGGCTATCTCTCTGAAGCTGTGGTCATGATGGTAGAGCGCTAGTCTATCAATCAGACGGACGTGGGTTCGATTCCACGCATGGTCACTGGTGTCGTGCTAGGAATCGCACGTTAAAAGGTAAGACCTCGCTAATCCTTAGCTCGCACAAGTTTCGACTTCTGAGGGCTGTCGTTCGTAGGGGAATGACAGCTGGTTAGCGGAAAAAATAATTTTTTAAAACTATCCGATTCAGAAGTTTTTTTTCAATAGATAGAGCATTAATAGTTTTAGTAGAGTGCTTTACATTCGAAATAGAAATGAAAATTTCAAGGCCAACTTCGAATTTTTTCAAAGACAAGAATCCAAAAACCATTCTAGTGATTGTTTAAATAAAATTTGACGACGCCATTGGATTTGTGATGCTTTCAAGTGAGAGTGAGTGGAATTTCACGATATTTTTTTAATCAGGAATATAGTTTAAGCAAAATATTCATATCAAATTAATACAAATAGTTGTAATTTGAATCAAAATTTTGTTAATAATCTGGTTTAAAAAACTCATTCAGAACATAAGAACGCTATGTGCGATAGTTATGTATTAGAACACTGCAGTATGTTGACAAATAATAAAAATGCACATCTTTATAATAATAATAATAAACTTTATTACAGAAAACTTAGCCGGATGAATGCAGAAGGCCGTTATTCTTGGTTCACTCCGTTTACTCAGGGCAATGATTCTCGGACCCAGTAATCACTCACCCCACGGACGTGGGGAGTGTTTGCAGGGGTTAATGATACACCAGCGCGCCCTCCGGTAGTATCGGAGCTCCGGGGAAAAAAAACTTCCTTCATCTTTTTGATCACATAGAAATGATATCAGACAAGTCAATAAATAATAAAAAGATAAAATTACAGTAAAGAAAGAGAATACTTTAGAAAGTTACACATTTTAACACATAAAACAGTAGAAATGTTATACACACACTTCTCTACTAAAAAATTCTTTATATTTCTCCTAAATAGTTTGAAATCTTTCATACTTTTTATTGATGGTGGAAGATGATTGAAGAATCTCATTCCATTGTTCATTGGGCACTGTTCATAGAGTGCTGTTGAGTGTTTAGGAATATTGAATTGATGACCATGTCTCGTAGAGTAATTATGGAAATCTTCGTTTTTGGACAATTCAGAGGAATTATTTTTGGCATATAAAATACATTTTGAAATATATATTGATGGGAGTGTTAGGACTCGATGCTTTATAAAATGGTTTCGACATGTTTGTTTGAAATTCAACTTGAAGATCAGCCTGATTATCCTTTTCTGTGTTATGAAAACCCTAGTAACACTGGTTGCACCTCCCCATAGGACGATATTATATGATAGATGTGAATATACAAGTGAATAGTAGACTTGTAGTAACTGTTCAAAATTGAATGATTTTTTTAGTTGCAGTATAGCATTATAAGCACTGTTGAGTTTTTTACAGACATATTCAATGTGACGGGTGAATATCCTCACTTCCAACCTTAATAGTAAAGTGATTGGTCAACTGATTTCTAGAGGAGAATTGCATAACTACAGTTTTATGGGAGTTTACTATCAAAGAGCTTTTATTGCACCATAATGTGAATTTTTTGGCCAATACATTAAACTTATCGACCAGTTCAGTTAAAACTCATAACATAAATGAACCACTACAAAAGAATGTATTGACATTACAGTGCCTAAACATTAAATTTTGAACTGTTCAACAAAATGTCCATTCAATTCGATACATTTATTGTCGAGTCCGGGGATCTGGGAGGAAACTCAATCAATGCAATATTTCGCCCTTTCCACCGATTAGGAAATAGTTATTTTTCTACAAACGTCAAAAAATCACAAGGTTCGCGCATTGACAACAATATGCGAAGTGACCCTTTTTTTTCATTTTCCTTCGTTACCATGACACCGTGCGCGAAGTAGTGTGCGAAATACTTCGCGAACTGCATGTAGACTATATGGGATTTTTATATTTTAACCTTTATGTTCCTCAATCAAGCAAAAATCCAATTGTCAACAAATACCATTTTATTTCAATAGTTACAGTAATTACTTGATTTGGAAAAAGAATTTAAGCCAGTTCATATTAAGCTAAGCATATAACTTATTTTGGAACAATATTTTTGACGTTGCATCTCATGCGCGAAATACTTTGGTGGCAAAGTAGCATTTCGCGCACTAGATACAAAAATAACTATTTCCTAACAAGTGCGCAAAGTGTTACTTTTCCGCACGCAAATACATTCAGGCAAACGACGCGAGGCGGAGTTCGTATAAGTTTTTGCGTGCGGAAAAGGCACTTTGCGCACGTGTTAGGAACAAAATGTTTCCTACGAGCTTCATATTAGATAACAGAAATAAAAAAAATTATAACTTATTGAATAATTTTTATTTAAACTTGATAAAAAGAACTACACAACAAACAATAACAAAACAATAAAAAATAATAATAGAAAATCAAATTATTTGTTCGTAATATTTATAATGAAAGAACAATTATCAACATTCTGCAAATTGCAGATCCGGTTCATTTAATGGGTGGCGGTAAAGTGTAACTTCGCGCACGCAAATGAATGCAGAAAAATACTACTTTGCGCACGCTCGTAGGAAAATATACTTCCAACCAATCTCTAAAAATCTTGCCATTGTGGGTGGAACATCAATCTAATTGAAGTAGAAGATGAGCCTCTTCTGCCAGTGGAAGTTCATCCATAGCGTTGGAAAATTCGTTTTTTGAAAAATTCAAAAATATCAATTTGCTTTCAAAAAAAAGGGAGCCGATTATTCTGATATGTAATATTCCGCACAAAATATTAATTTTTTTGTGAGTACTGTGTTTTGCAATTTATTATCCAATGTGGATTTTCTTCCGTCCAGTACCATGAATTTTGAGAATTGACTGTTCCAATTGTTGTGAATATTGCCTCGTCACTAAACAATATTTTTTTTCAGAAAATTCCTGTTATTTAGATATTCTCCTTAAGCCCATAAATTATATTCCATCCTCTTTTCATTATCGCCTTCTTCTACGGTATGAAGAAACTTTGGTTGACCTAAAAGGCTTCACATTATTACATTTCATAAGATTTCCCCTTATTGCTTCACGCGGTAAGTAAATGACCACACTTATTTTCGGATTATTATTAAAATAATTTCGGATTCGTTCAGAATTATTTCGACTCTGTCTTTTTACAGTATTACTATTGTTCAGAATATGTTTGCAAACAAAAGGAAGAGCATCTACCTCATGAATGTAGAAGTGGTCGAATATTGAAACTAAGATATTCTTCCACTGAATAAAGACAGTACTCTAAGAGAAAGTGTTTGATTGTGGTTTTGAAATCGTGATCATTCAAATGCCTAACTTCCCTGGGTAGTTAATTACCTATATACCCCAATGTTTCTTAGCAATCGATGCCACTATAAACACCTAAAGAGAAAAGTAGCAAATGTTGTTTATCGACTGATATTTCATAGTTTTTTTACATTATTTTTAGCTTTAGATTGTTTACTGACTTGTCAAAGAACTATTAGGTGCATACGACCAATATAGATGTATCTATAGCTTGGTTTTCTGCAAACATCCAACTTAGATTTCATACTCTCCAACCAACTGTCGTTAAATCTTCGAAAACTCATCAAACAAATATTGACTTTTCAGTAATTTTTTTTGTATCAGATACTTGAATGTGAAGATGTTGGAAAATTAAAGTGTATTTGTATGTAGAGCCTAATCACCAATAATCGAAAGTGACTGCTGTGACAAAGCCCAGGCGGGGCTTGCACCTCCTAGAAATTGAGCTAGGCACGCCGCTGCTCAAACTCAATCACAGTTATTGAACTTTTGTTATTGCAATAGTTCAGAATCGCGAGAAAAGCTGTCTGTGAAAATGGTTTTCAGTGAAGAAAATCATGAGCTGCTTCGTTCCCAGATATAAAGCCAAACTTTCCTACTGGACAGGAAAGTGAACGATTTTAATCTAATACAAAAATTTCACACATTTCTCCTCTGAAATTGTTTGAAAAAACATGGTTTTATGCGGTCGAGAGTCCATCGGGGCATTTCAGGCATAACGTAATATAAATAATGTATTTCGAGTCCCGAGTGATGGAATACATTTCAAAACTGAATTGTAATGTTATCGTTTCATTAATAACAGTGACAAAAACGACAAGTCAGTCGTTTAGTTTCGCCATGTTTTAATTACTGAAAATACCCTGTAGCCATGGTTTGAATGCAATAAACTAATTACTAGTTAATGCGGCGCAGTGAGGGAAATTATGATTATTGGTAGCGCATTCGGTACGTAGATAGATACACATGGAAAAACCTACAACAAATTATTTACCCATACAGTAGTTTCGTTTGTATTCAAACTCCAAACATCCAACTAGATTGGGTGTTGTTTTTGATAATGAATAAAATTCAGTTCTCTATTATTTGCATAGCCTGCATAGAATTATTATTTGCACTGGTGCTCCTAGGCGACGAACTGATTTTCGATGACAAATTCTGTGGGAAATTATTGATTGAAAGTTTGATTTTGTAGAGGGAATCCGACTATTGGCATGGTTTTCTCGATACAGATATGTTCATCAATTTAGATTTTCTCATTTTCAGACTGTGAAAGACCGAATCACTCAGAAAACCATATCAGAAATCACTGAGAAAAGTAACTACATCACTCAATTCCTTTGCATTCATAACAGGCACTTCTTGATACTTTTCAAAAAACAAAGTTCCGCTTGCAGAAATTGCATAAGTAATAAACAACTAACTAAAAGAAGAGGGGTTTAATTTTTTTGCGAACATCTCAAAATCAATTGAGATTTTACGAATCTGATAAAGGAGTTCAAAAAGAAGAGGAAATTTCTTGAAAAAATGTCTTGGTCCAGGAACTGTAGGACCAATATTTATAATTTTTCCAGAGAAATGAAAATACGGCCGAAAACGGGTGCTCTGGCTTGTGCAAGCCACGCCTACTACGAAAAATTCATCGATAAAAATATTCAATTATATTAAATATAAAATTCAAGCAATGAAAAAATTCAGGGGCTTACTGGATAGACAGATGATCATTAATCAGCCGGAATAAAAATGTATTGCAATATTTCAATTAGTCATCCAATAATTGTTTAATAATTTTTTGCTGCCTGAACATGAACATTGCAGGTATGATGTTGGGCAAACTATAAATTGAGATTATTTTCTTCCTTGGAGCTTTCCTTGAAAGGCGTCAGAATAGATCCCCGTAGGGAAAAAAAAATTATTCTTTAGTTTTTTATTAACAATTTACGTACTTGCAAAATTAAAAATTCAATTCATTTATTCAATCTGCGATTTTTTTTTCAAATTTCACTAATGTTCTTTGTTTCGTTACCAAAAGCTGTATGGAAATTATTTTTTCAATTATCATTTCCCATTAGTGTTACGAACAAATGCATTGTTTATAAAATATTTGGAATTTTTTTGATCCCAATCTTTAATTCGAATAATAGCTAAAAAAAAAAGAAAACACATTTGTTTATTAACAATATCAAGATCCCTTTTTTTCTATTATTATTTGTATTTTTTTTTTTTTTCGAAATATAAGTAATATTATTAAATTTGATTCTTCATCGTTTATTTAACGTTCAATTTGTTATAAACAGATATTTTTTTAACTTTTATATTTTTTCTTTACTCTACTTATTGCAATAGCCACGAATTTTTTTTGACAAAAAGAAAATATATTTTTTGAATTTTCAATTATCAATTTTTTGTAATTTCATCATTCTTACCTGCTTTTTCATCCTTAAAATTATTATAATTTATAAACTAATGGCGATACGATCAAAATACTCAAGACTTATTTATTCTTCGTTAGTTAAAGAACACATTCAGTTCAAAAGTATTGTTATCAACTTATTGTTTGAATTTATTGCAACTGTTTATAAAAAATACTTCGAGAAAATTTTGTTAGGCTTCAATCTCCGATCAACTAACACAACCTAGATGAGTAACACTCGAATATTACTGAAGGTAACAACTTTTCATAATGTTGTCACTCAATCCATGACATTGTTGCCATGACGCAATTTTTCAAGGATACTTATTGTATTATGCACGTCAGCTAGATTTTGATTTCTATAGGGGTAGATATATTCATGGCAACAGAAACCCAAATATACTGTCTTGCATGAAATTTATAACAAAGAGAAGGCAATTGAAACGTTCATTGCAGCTTGTTGGGAGCATGTAAAACGATAGTATGTCCATCGCCGAAAGGAGATTCTTCGTTGTAGATATAGTCTGGTCGGTACGGCAATGCTGCATTTAGTATTTGACAGAACAACACCGAAACATTTCTGTTTGTTTTCGTATTTGGCCTATATGAATGTTTTTTCGTGAATAAAGGGCAAATTCTGAAATAATTTGTGTTAAACTATCGTTAGTTTTTATTATTGAAGCATTGTGAAATGTGTAAAAGACCATTAGAAGCTGGAAATCAAAATATATCATTTCATAGGTAAGCTAACAGTGTCGTAACTATCGAGAAAGGGAAAACGACTTGGAAAAGAGTAAAATGAATGAGGTATGAAAAATCATGTCAATTAGAGCATCGGCTATTCTCAAAATAATGTGGAGATTCTTCCATGATAATTTCAGGTTTCCATTCCATATATATTGAACCTCATTATTTCTGTGAACACCGCACGACACTGCCAGTGAGGAAAAAGGCTATTGTTATCTCCGTCTGCAATAGGCTTCGCTCTCAGAAAATGTCCCTTCCCAAGTTTAAGGCGTGAGCGGCGAGTTACTCATCTAGGTTGTGTTATTTGATCGAAAGAAGAGATTGAAATTTGCTTGAATGAAATTACAATAATCAGAGCTGGTTGTTTTTTGTCAATCTGTACAAGCAGATGAGTTTCTTCATAGACATTGAGAAGAAAAAATTATGTAAAGAGTTTTCTTGTCCTCATTTTTGCATTCATTTAAGGATTTGGGATCATATCCATCAATAAGTAAAGACATTATCGCCACAATTTTGGTTTTGTTAACGAAACAAAAATGACTGTTGGTGATGTAAGGGATATTGAAGTCTCCTAAGAGTACTATTTGTGTATTGTTAACATGACTCTATTGAGTCAAACAGATCAATATAGTCTTTGTGAATTGGAATTGGGTCTTATATAAGGTACGTTAAAAATAAATTGATTGCAAAGAATATTGTTGATATAAAGAAAAACATGTTCGCTTCGCTCTCTATTCCTATTGAGAAATTGAAATACCAATCACATGTCGACCACGAGAATGAAAGATACACTGAAAAAGGAAGTTATGTTAGTGGTTGTCACAAGTTGTTAAATTTTTTTTGTGTAAAACGGTTGTTTTTGGTGCTTTAGTAACTGTAAAGTTGGGTAGATTAGCGCCTGAAAGAAGTGATTTTCATAAAAAAAATCGTGTTTGAAAATCGTCGATTTTGAATATTCAGAAGGGTATGACTCAAAAAGTTATTGAGGCCTCGTCAAATTTTCTTCGGATTCGTGTTCAGCTAGGAGACGAAACCATGTGAGTTAAACTACTTTTTATTATTTTGAGGCTGCACCCGATATACTTACCTTCACCTTGAGAGCTTCAATACTATTAATTTTTCAAGCCAACTACATGACCAATATTAGTCTACTGTAAGATGGCTAAAAACCATGTTGTGCCGACTCATACCTGTAAAAGTACAGAATAAAACGCTGAACATTCTCTAGCTCGATTTTGAGAAAACAAATTAAATCGTGGTCTGCTTTCCAAATATCCCGCAATACTTGCGTGAACCGCCACCGTCGGTTTTCCTGTTAAGGCACAATCTCATGATCAGAAGTTTCAAGTACTAACTGCGCACGAGCATGAAACGAATAAAACAATATAATCATTCAAATTTACGGATTCGCTGTCCACAAGCAGTTATATTCGTTACATTTTCGACTTATTATATTATTATCGTTTTGCTGAAATGCAATTTACTGGAATTAATAATAATCACACATTTCACATAAAATAATTGAAATTCAGCTGCATGCAAATTCACCATTAGAACTTGTCAATCTTGTGTCTATCTTACAGCTGCCCAACATGCGTATGCGCAAGTATCTGCTCAATTGTATCCCAGTTTTCCCTTTAAAGTTATTGTGATAATTTTGTCGCTTATTTTGAGTTTAATTGCTCTTCAGAAGTGATATGTGTGATGAGTTATGTCTTACAATGTTCTTTCACTATTTTAAAAACTGTTAATATGAAGAAATATTTCTTTTTCTGCAATTTTTTTCAACTGAAAATTAATATTTAATGGATTATCTAACTACACTGAAAAGAGTAATCCATTTCAACATATCAAACGAATGGTAACCTAATTAAAACCTTAACAAGAAATTGATGGATTTCAGTAAGAATAGAGATTTTTTTATTTATCACCGACTTTCACAACTTATATACGTATCAAAAATTCAAAGGGTTGGTAGGTATAACAACGCACCCAGTTCATTGATTCGATTCAGAAAAGTGTTTGCCAAAAAGTATTGTCAATTAGAGCATGGCGGGTTTAGAAAGTTTCAAATTGGTTACAAAGTATGTTACAGATTCTATGTAGTACTCACTTTCGGTACTGGACATAAATGAATTATTGTGGTCATCATTCTGGATTTTGTCCAAACAAAAACGAAATATGGTCAAATTATTTAGGAAAATTATGTAAAATACAGGTAAATGAATAATAATATCGCACTACAAAGTGTTTGATTCTCCCACAACTATTTTGACTTTCAAACGGTATTCAGATTATTTTGTAAAAATAACACGATTTGTGTGGTGTTATTTTTCCAGAAAACCTGGTCTATCACTTCGAGTTTGGACTATATTATTGTAGTATGATATTTCAAAAGTTTATTGACATTTCGTCAGATTCAATTAACAACAATCACCAACAGGCACCATCTCTGGATCCGATTACAGAAACAGACTACGATTTCATTTGTTTTGTCTTTATAAAAATCTAAACAAAATCTAATCAGTCAACACACCAGGGATTTTAGACATCCTAGCCTACAGTATGATTATAGACATCGATTTGTGTTGGTTTTCGCGTCGGTTTTTGCTTTCAGATGCATGTTTTATATATTTCTCTGCGTTTCCATTCCCTCTGTATCTGGGCATCCACGCAACTATGATTGTGTTGTATTTTGCCAGTTCATTGAGGCTCTAGTGGTCTTTCCAAACCCTTCGGCATTTCAACCAAGTTGAACAGTAATGTTCCTTTTTGGCATCCCTCCATATATTCCCCTTTTTTTTTCATCTGTCTCGAGCCATCTGTGTACTTATATTCCCAGGCGACAGTAATTCTACTAACCCATTCTACTTGAACGGGTTTTTGAATAGTTTTTCTCATAAGTATTGGGTTATCTTTCACTTTGATATCACTCCCAGTTCAACAATGTTGACTCCATGAATGATTTTAGTGGTCCCAGTTTTTGATTGGTTCTCTAATTATACCTGTTTCTCCAATGGTTCTTGTTGTGTCCCAGTACATCCTTATCAGATACTGGACATTACTGAAATGGTTTTAGATTGATCAGAAACTCGCACTGTATACCTCCCAGTAACCGGTATAACATTACATAATGTGGAGAACTGGTATTGTACTGCAATATGCGATATCAAGCGAAAACATATTTAACTTTTTTTTCATTGCGCTAAAAATCATAAAATAGGGTCACTGAATAATTCCATTGGCACTGGCATTCGAAATATGAACACCTACAGTTACACTGATTGATATGAAAAATATATTGCACGAATAGCGGGAGTCCACATATTTTGTGCTCTGTCACTTGTTAATTCACAAAAATTTGTCATGGAATTCAGAAATATAAATGTTTTGCGTTCATTAACTATAACGGCGAGCTTTAAAAAAGTAGTCAGTCACGAATAATTTATCAAATTACTAAAACCATACGCTGTTTTATTTCAAAATGGAAACATGGTTCATGCAATTACTGGATCATTGGTCGTAATAAAATATTCCACGTTTATAGAGATATTACTGTCGCTTGTTTCGTGATTTTATTCCTATTAGATCTGGTTGACAGAGGATCTGTGACCAGCACCAGTGATGAAAGCACATATTTCATGAAATACTAATGACAACCGACAAAATTATTTGAAATGTTTTACGGTAGGTCATCGGTTTTTTTACTCAGCATCCGATTAGGCTGTTTGCTTTCTAATAGGACCGAGCATTTTCTCATGTTGGCTAATTTTTGTCATCAGTTATTTTCATAATCCTTACATGATGGTCAAGACAAATTTTTTGATAAATCTTTACGAGTTTCGTTATATAAACCTCATTGAATTGTGGGATAATTTATACCCACTTTCACTGTTTCTGTTCTCTGAACATAAAATGATTACCCTTTCTTTGCTCATCGAGAGACAAAAGGAATAAGTGTTCATTCGAGTAGAAAGGGATTTCAGTTTCCGAACCGTCTCTGAATCAGATGATTTCATTCGAAGGATAATTTTGTATTGAAGGAAATTTACTTCAATGATGAAGTAATTTTTGGTGTTAGAAATATTGTATAGGTCGTTGCTTGAATCAATAAAGTGAATGAGACAAAAAATCAGTAAGTTACCTGGGGGCGGGAAATAATAACAATACCCTTTACAAAGTACTATTCATCATTTAATCGCTGATTTAATATTATTATTGTTATGTTCCAGAGTTGTTGATTAAGCGGTATTTCGACTTGTTCTACACTACTATCTAAAATCAACCCACACTTGAAGAGATTCATTTAAAAGTGTAGGTCTTCTTGCAGTATAGTCAGTGTTTATTGTTTCATCCCCTGTATCCCAGTCGGTCGGTGGCTCACTGGCTAAGGTCTCTAGCAGTGGAACTTCTAGGTCATGACCCGGTTTTTTGCTTTCAGCCTTTTCCGGGGTTAGCTCGCAATAATCAGCCTCACACGAACTTAGACAATAGCAGTATCCAATGGAATGCAATGAACGACACGCATAAGCTTCGCAGGAGGCGTGTTTATTATGTCACCTACAACCCACACAAGCTCTACAGCTCGACCAACCGCCAACATCAGCGAAGGCGGCAGTCAGCGCCCCTAGATCGGGGCCCTAGGCACCACTTGGCACAAACGCTCGCCCTCCTCCCCAGCAATGGGGTGGAGGGTGAGGCGGCTCTCCGTGCGTCCAAATTCCCATTCCCTGACGTCCAGCCTACGTGAGGCGAAGAAAGAAGGGTATGGAATTTTGTAATGGAACTGTAGATATTGTTGGAATTGTCAATGTTAATTATAGAAAATATATTTTTATTTATTTTTATTTTACTTCTAGCTCGCATCAGACAGACGTTCGAGGCTCGGGTACGGAATCTTTTTTCTCAAGTACACGGGTTTCTTCAGGTGGCCATATGTCATATTTTGAATGAAGTGTGATGTGAGTTGCCTAGATGCCAATCCCGACGTCTGGTACTAGCTTAAAGTGCGCATCGAACAACCGGGGTGGTGCTGTAGGTTTTCGTGGTTTTCCTATAGCTGAATAGTTAATACACCACCGACATTATCGGTAAGTCGCCCCAGAGCGCCACGGCAAATAAAAATAGGCGTCCTCTACCCACACAGGCTATGCCTTTGTGTACACTTTACGAGTGTTTATGAGGGAGTATTAATATTATTGATATTATTATTATTATTATTTTATTATCCGTTTGGTATCACCCAGACAGGTCCTGTCTCCGGAGCCCCGACACTTCCGGAGGGCGCGCTGGTGTATCATTAACCCCAGTGAACACTCCCCACGCCCGTGAGTGAGTGAGTGATTACTGGGTCCGAGAGTCATGTGCCCTGAGAAGACGGAGTGAACCAAGAATTACGGCCTTCTGCATTCTTCCGGCCAAGTTTTCTGCCGCATCATGGCAAGTCGGTATAATTTTCAAGTTTGAGAGCAGTGTGTCCATCCTTCCACCAAGGACCCCTATTATCAGAACCAACACCGTACGAGTGTCGTAGATGGTAGTACAACACTCGTAGGGTCGCATTATGCCTGTGGATATAGCTGAGACAGCATATGCTGGACAAGCTGACAGCAAATGCATTATGGTCTCAGCTGCCCCACGACACGCTCTGCATCTAGTGTCAGGGATCTGTATACCCATCACGCGACTACGGTAGACGAGGGTGTTGAAGATACCATCCTGGCAGGCCATTATGAATCCATCGGTTTCCGACTTCAGCCCATTTGACCTGAGAAAAGCGAAGGTCAGATTTCTGGATAAGCCAAGGTCTTCAATGTTCTTGAAGAAGACCCCATGCATTGGCTTATCCCTATGTAGCTGTAGGAGCCTGTCACACTCCGCAGCTTTCACGTGGGCTTTTTTCTGAACGGGATCCAACTCGGTGACAGAGTTTGGGTTCGTCCGTTCAGTGTCGAATACAGACCGAGTTCATCGGCTGCACGGGTTGCCGCCTTGAAAAGAAATGCTCCAATCCCTGCTTTTTCGTGATCGCATACCAAGCAGAGAAGGGGATCTGAACTCCTGATGACTTTACAGGCTCCATCCAGTACCATTCTGTTGTGTAGACACTCCAAACTCAAAAGTCCACGTCCTCCCCGTTGTCTGGGGAAGTATAACCGTGGAACAGAAGATTTAGGATGCAAGCTCCTATAAAGATGCATCATTTTGCGAGTTTTTACGTCATCCAGATGATGTAGGATGCTTCCGTCTACGAGCTGAACATCCTCTCCGTATTCCTCGCATCGTCCTCTTTTGAGATGAACCGTGGCACATTTGTCGATCCAAAACTCCATTCCGATAGCATGCGTGTACTCTTGCACCACCCTTAAAGACTGATGAAGGTCCTTTTCTCCAGAGGCATAAAGTTTAAGGTCATCCATGTAAAGCAAATGGGTGACCTTATGCCTCCTGCAGAAGGCTTCGAACTGCTCTAGTTACCTCTTTGCAGCCACCAGCATTCGTATCCTATCAAGACAGTGCTGTTTGATGGGTAAACAGCACGCCTTGATTTAGTGTGTGGTGAGCTTGTCTTAAATTTGCAGCAATTTGCCGCACTGGATACGAGACGCGTGTTGTCTCGCCGACTTAACCTTAGCTTCCATCTTGTGAATACGTCGCTCATGCCTCCCAATCAGAGGGGTGGTTCTATAATTTTTATTATTATTATATTATTATAATTATATTATTTTTATTATTATATGTCCATACGAATCACTCACTACTTTCAAAAAAGCATGAGAGAGAATAATAACGGCACCACACAACATTATAATTATGAGTACACATTGTCATCAGTAAAAGTTTGTATTGAGAGGAAAATTTTACATTTAACTTCAAAAAAAGTTTATCTAGTTTAACCCATGTAATTTAAAACCCCTTGCCTTTTATACAGTGTGACCCATTTAAGATGGAAGCACCCTTATAAAACTTACATTTTTCAACCGATTGGAATGATTTTTTTTTTGTTAGGTAGATATTCAAAAAGTCTATTGGGACACCAAATATCATGAATAAATCTCAATTTCCAGGGCCAACTAATCTTATTTTTCAAGGTCATAAATCTAAAAAAATTACTAGCGATTTTTTTAGAAAAAATCTGACTACACCACTGGATTCGCGACATTTTCAAATGATTTACATGTAAATTACGTTGGAATGCGTCAATCAATAAAAAAGTTATAGTAAGGAATGAAATTTGAAAAATATGCCGTTTAATCAATCCACCAATTCGAATTCATGAATTTTATGAAAATTCTGAATACACCACTGGATTCAGGATGTCTTGAAATATCACTGGTCACAGTTTCATCGAAATCTGTTCAGTAATAAAAAAGTTATAAGGGAATGAAATTTGAAAAATATGTTGTAAAATGAAATTTTAACAACGTTCTTACTACACCACTGTTGATTATTGAAAAAATTATTGGGGTGATTATTGCAATGTCGTACAATTATAACATCTGAAAATCATGATGGTAAAAATAGTCTATAGGTATTTCTCGAAGTGGAGTGGATACATAAACAAGTACAATCAGGAGAGAACTCCTGGTTAATCTTCATGAAAACAATTTCAACAATATAAGACAAGTCTAATGTACTCCCAATAGAAATTATAACGAAAAAAATATGCAATGGATAATAATTATTATCATTCCAGTAGGTAACATCAGCTGTGATTTTTTCCTTTTGTTGAATAGCAAAAAATGAGAGTTGCAATTTTAACTGCCTGTTATTCAGAATACATTAATGAAATAAACAAGTTAGCTGTGACTTACAGTTTCTCATCTATTTATTCGCGCATGAATTGTCATTTTGTTACGCACCATTAGTGAACTGAATAATTTGTGTTCCAAAATAAAAACAGATAATGGCTCAATTGTCAATTCAAGAAAAAATCGAAATTATACGTCTTTCCGGTGATGATTACCGGAGTGAAAGAGAAGTAACTAGAATATTCAATGAAAGACACCCAAATCGTCCAGCCATAAATATCAGCACGGTACATAAAATAAACCAAGTTTTCAATCGGACTGGAGCAGTTACCACATATATTTTAAAGAACAATATACGAAGAAGGAACGAAAATATCCAGACTATATTAGATTACTTCAGAAATAATCCAAATAGTAGTTTGAGGGTTGCCAGCTTAGATTTAAACTTACCTAGGGAGAATATTAGGCGATGTCTGAAGAAAATTAAATTGAGGCCATTTAAACCAAAGTTTTTACATACTCTGGAACTAGGTGATCAAGAAAAATGATTGGAATTCTGCTTATGGGCCCAGGGCGAGTATCTTAATGATAGGCAATTTTTAAAGAAAATTTTATTTAGTGATGAAGCTAGTTTCACAACAAATGGAGTGGTTTCATCACAAAATATTCGCTATTTGGCCACTGAAAATCCTAACTGGGTGATAAACTGTAAAAGGCAGTATTCAGAAAAAGTGAACGTTTGGTGTGGAATACTGAATGAAAGGATAATTGGACCATTCTTTTTCGACGGCAACATGAATGGCGCAATTTTCCTACAATTTTTAAGAAATGAATTTTCGGACGCAATAGATAAACTTCCCCTTGCAGAAACAAGAAATTTATGTTTTCAGTTAGATGGTTGTTCCATACATAATGCGGGAATTGTGAAGAATTGGCTGAATCAAAATTACCCTAATCGTTGGATAGGAAGGAGGAGTACATTAATTGGATGGCCACCAAGATCGCCTGACCTTACTTCACTCTATTTTTTCCTTTGGGGTTATGTTACACAAAAGGTTTACAAATCACGACCAAGGAATCGAGTGGAACTGTGTACCAGAATTCAGCAAGCTTGCGATGCAATTACTCCACAACAATTGAGGAATTGAGGAAAAATATTCGTAAGCGATATGATAAATGCATTGAATTGGATGGAAGTTTGGTGGAGGCCACCAGAATATGAATTGCACTCATTTATTTTTCAATTCGGTATCTTCTTGGTTTCTATTTTTACATTGATTGTGAATAAAAGATTGTTTTCCGCTAGTTTGTAGCAATTAGAAAAATGTACTTACAGTTATTTTTTTGTAGATTCATTTGAAATTATTGACACTAAAGTTTGTTGTGATAAACGGATTGATTGATATGGTTCGACATACATATGAAAGGAAACTGATTCTCCCATAAACGTTTCATAAATTTTATTTGAATAATATTTTGTTGAATATTGCCCCTAATCCAGTGGTGTAGTAAGAACGTTGCTAAAATTCCATTGAACAACATATTTTTCAAATTTTATTCCTTTATAACTTTTTTGTTACCGAACAGATTTCGATGAAACTGTGATCAGTAATATTTCAAGACATCCTGAATCCAGTGGAGTATACAGAATTTTCATAAAATACCTGAACATGAATTGGTGGGTTGATTAAACGGCATATTTTTCAAATTTCATTCCTTTATAACTTTTTTATTGATTGACGCATTCCAACGTAATTCACATGTAAATCATTTGAAAATGTCGCGAATCCAGTGGTGTAGTCAGATTTTTTCTAAAAAAATCGCTAGTAATTTTTTTAGATTTTTGACCTTGAAAAATAAGATTAGTTGGCCCTGGAAATTGAGATTTATTCATGATATTTGGTGTCCTAATAGACTTTTTGAATATCTACCTAACAAAAAAAAAATCATTCCAATCGGTTGAAAAATGTAAGTTTTATAAGGGTGCTTCCATCTTAAATGGGTCACACTGTATAATGCTTCAGTTGAAACATACTCCTTCCCCCATTTCTGAATGCTCACAGAAATAGGAAATTATGAACGATTTATTAACACTACCAACATTTATGGGAAGCTTTGTTAGTTTCAATGCTCTTAGTGTAATCCTACTTTTTTACTAAAAAATTCCCTTTATATCATAAAAACATAATATTGAAAACCGAAAATATAAAAGTCCCCTTTTTTTTGCATCCTCTGTATACCTCCCTGTAAAAGCGAACTTCATCAACAATTTTTACGAGCTCCTGATATCTCGAGCATTCGAAAATATGCATTCTAAAGTGACCCCACCTCTTTGAGCCCACTGGAACATGGTTGGAAATAACAAAAAACGCATTTCAAATAGTTTCATGGAGATTAACTGCCGAGTTTTCTCAGCGATTTGATTGAGAAATATAAAAGTTATTTGAAATAAAATAAATCTATATTCTCTCAATTATCATAATAATGTTGAGGCTGATGACCACTTACCACAAATAAAATCTATCATGTGTGTTCCCACATGATAGATTTATTTTTTTCACAGCCAACCCTCAATTGATATTTTTATTCGGAAAAGGATTACAAAAGTATGGATGGTTCATTCGGGCTTCGAAGAAAGGCATGAAACAATCTACACTTTCTTTACCCAGACCATGTTCTACATCAAATGATCATCTGTTGACATAACAAATGAGTCAAAAACGCATGTAATTATAAAATAAATTGAGAATATTAATCATGTACTCTTTGATTTTTTCTGCAATATAGAGTCACCCTAATTTATTCTTCTTGTGAAAAAAGAATGTAGAGTTTCCCCAGAGGCTTTCCTCCAAGACTTCTCACTCAATTATCATCGACGTTGAAACCTTTCGTTCTGTCTGGCCCACAGAACTCAAAGAACGTCTGACCTAAGTATAGAAGATACATCAGAAGAATTGAAGCTTGTGAATAAAAAAATTGTTCAACCATCCTCTTTAACATGTCTCATTGTCGCCTGGTAGATAGTTCAAAGACTAAGAACTCCTTCTGAACAAATTTCAGATAAAGTCTAATGAATACTTCGGAAAATTTTATCAGGATTAACTTATTTGACCTAGAAATCAATCAATCAAAAGTAGGAATAGCAATAACTTCCACACTAATGAAAACATGCCAAATGTCTGAATTAAACCACTACCTATATCTAACTTTATTCAATATAAACTCCGTGTAAATTACCCCAAAAGTTTCCATTGCCATCCGGTAAACCAAGCGATGTGTGGCCATTGTAAGCCAGGCAGCAAGATCAGTGGATTAGAAACCGACATTGGGCTATTACCGACAAATGCTTTTAGAATAATAGCCATCGAGGATTGTCAATAGGACGAATAAATTCAAGGTATCGATTGTTACCTTCGCACAGAACTAATATGTGGGGAGCCAGGCCGCTCTCCCCGGCATGTCGTTGGAGGGATGTTGTAATTGTACGAACTTTCTGGGGCTGTTATTCATGGATGTTTCCTTCTTTCATCTTTGACCCATCATGAACTCATTATTTCTGAGTTGTAGGTTGCAAAGTAGTTGATATTGATGAGTTTACTCACACGTATTTTCATAAATTTAGAACCACCAAAATATTGGATATAGAATTTCACAATTCCCCACCTGAAATATTGATACAATGTAATATAAATGTTTCAATAAGTAATTCGACATAACTGCCAACATTGGGGTGACTCAAATCAACATGTACTCAGGAAACTGAATTTTCAAGAGTCTTGGCAGTTCAATGTTTATTGTGCGATAAGAAGTGATACTCGTCGTGGCACTGCATTTTTATCATGAAAACTTAAATGGTAAGTAAAAAACAGATGTCAATTTCGAAACAAGAATAGGATGAGATGTACTTTTTTTGCAGGTGAAGAATACTTGGACACTTTACCATTCGCTGACCATAGAAACCTATTTTATCAACATGACGGGGCACTTAGTCAATACTTGTTTACAAGAATTGTTTCATGACCAGTGGATAGCCAACAATGGACCATTTCTTTGGCAACCCCGCTCTCTAGATTTATCAATGCTCGAGTTTTTCATTTGGGGTACAATTAAAAATCAAGTCTATGAAACTCATTTGACTACCAAGAAAGATTGTATGCAACGAGAGTGGAATTCATTTGATAATCTCAGATCCGATTCAGTTCGAAAAGCGACACATCAAGACTTATTAGTGAGATGTGAAAAATGTTTGGGAGTTGAAGGGCGTCAATTTGAACATTTACTGACCAAATAATTTTTGTATACCTCTCAATATTGCTCTCTGCGGTATGATTGATTACAATGACATTTCTGTGGAAGTTGATTGTTTCCAACGCAACCGCGGGCGCCATGACCAACTAAGAATAAGTAAACTCAAGAATACGAGATTTTCTGGAACTGAGAACTGTTGAGTGTAGGCACAGATAACCTTATTCAAAGTTTGCTTCATTTTTGATGCCGAATCGAATGAGAATATAAAATTGGGGGTTTTCCATTTGAAAAAATGGACTTACAATAAGTATTTCAACCGGATCTACATCATTTACGGGCGAGCGCCCTGTATAACTCTAATCGAAATGATATCAAAATTCTGCTGAACAGGGTCCTCTCCTACGAATAAATCGATAAACAATCGAAAATAAATGATCCTGTCCAGAAATAAAAAAAAAATATTTTTTGGTCTGCAAACGCAATTTTCAACTTACAATTTGAAATATTTCGGAATCGGCTAGACTTAGGTATAGGACGTTATACATGAAACATGTTCAGAATTATGCGTAAAATCTAAAACACTAATAATATACAGGTTGTTCCTTTTTTTAAATATCGAAGTTGGGGTCCACTTCCGGTACAACCGGAAGTGCTACAATCTTTAAAATATTTTAGCCGGATAGCACTTATCAACAACAGTGAACTTCCAAATTTTCAAATCCGACCCACCTATGGTTTTCTATATATTGATCGATGCAGTTCCCGGAGGGTTCATCTGTATACTATTCCGCTGATATTGTCCTAGTGCTTAAGTGAGGATTTGGTACTTCCGGTAAAGGTATAGAATATGGGTCCAACTGGGATTTTGATGAAATTTTCACAGAAGTTTCGAAATATCATAAAAACACTACAGCAATCGAAATGTTTTTGCGCGGAAAGACCTTCTAGACCTTCTAGACTCTTTTGTTGAAAAAATGTGTGTGGGTACTCACTTTTGAGAGACACAAAAAAAACCGTTGGACGGAGTGTGAAAGGAATTTCCAATTAAATCCACTGTATTGAACCATAAACACTTTTATCCACGCATATTCAGCATTGTGTAGGTAAAATAAACCTCTGAAAAATAAAAAAAATAAAAAACTGGTCGTTATTCAAAATACACAAACAATCACTTTATTTAACAAATGACAGGCCACTTTGAACTGTCAAAATTAGTAATGCGACGTTGCCAATTTTATTACATTGAATATTTCATAGGATGAGTTCAATAAGTTTTAAAATTGTTACGAAAATAAAAATATTATAGAAAAATGAAAAATTCTTTCAATTCTCAAATATCGATCGGGAACCAATTTAACTTTTTATGCTTGATTTTAGCCCATTATTGTGTCAGTTTATTGAGAGCTTCTGTCATACAGCTATATTAATTGCCAGTATAATAGAGACTAAAGAGGCAATTGGTAAGGTAATTGGTATATTTTGGGACTGTCCAATAGCACATCAAGATGAATTATGAAATATGTGGACCAAGCGAGTGCATGTGCGCACGCGCATATTTTTGGAATGTCGGATAAGTGCAAAAGTGGTGCAGGTGCGCATGTTCTCATCTTTTCGAAATGTTCGTGGTAGATGAATACAAATATGGAGACCAGTTAGGAACGCGCTCGCTTCGCTCGCATGGTCTGTATTGTGATATAGTTCCCATTCAAATCATATTATGGGTTGAAGGAAAATGAATTATAAAATATGTGGACCAAGGGAGTGCATGTGCGCACGTGCATATTTTTGAAATGCCGGCCAAGCACAAAAGTGATGAGGAAAATGTGCATAGATGCGCAGGTTCTCATCTTTTCGAAATGTTCGTGGTAGATGAATAGGAGTATGGAGACCAGTAAGGAAAATGCGCGCGTTCGCTTCGCTCGCATGGTCTGTATTGTGATATAGTTCCCATTTCAAATCATATTATGGGTTGAAGAAAAATGAATTATAAAATATGTGGACCAAGCGAGCGCATGTGCACACGCGCATATTTTTGAAATGTCGGCTAAGCGCAAAAGTGATGAGGAAAATGTGCAGGCGCGCAGGTTCGAAGTGTTCGTGGTAGATTTGCGAAATGTCTGCCGAATGTGCTCGTTTCGCTTGCGTAGGTTTGAGAAAGATGAATCATAAAATAGGTAGACATAGCTAGCGCACCTGCACGCGCACCTATTTTTACAAATTGATCAAGCGCAGAAGTAATCAAGGAAATCCGCAGGTGCGCAGGTTCTCATAATTTCGAATGAAAACATAGGTGCACATGGTATGTTTAATGAATGATAAAATAGTTGATTATATTTTTTTTGTCATATTTTGAAGCATATGTTGTAGTTTTACAAAAACCAGGCTTTGTCTCCCATTTTTCACCTATTCCTAACGTTTCCATATTTTTTTCAACTCATATATAGTTATTCACCCATTATATGCAATTTTCAACATGACATGTAAATATCCGTCAAATATGATCAATAGGCAATCCTTTCATTTCATAAAGAATTTGTCGAATATAATATCTAAATCCATCATTTCAAGAATTGAATTGGCAACGTCGCAATTACAATTCTGAAGTTTTCGAAGTTATGACAGATTGAGAGAGCCGTTATTTAACAAACGTATAAGGTTAATTCTTTTAACTTTTTCATACTTTTCGAAGTTCATGCCTTTCATAAATTGCTACTTCTGTATCTGTTAAATTGATATCGATACAATACAATGCATTTTAATTGAAAAAATATGTTAAATAATCCGTCCAACGGATGGTCAAAAGTGAGTACTGACATAAATTTTTTCTAAAAGTTAATACGAAAAAAGTGTTTCCGCTGCAAAATTTCATTGTTTCTATTAATTTTGTCGTGTTTTAAAGCATCTGTGAAAATTTCATCAAAATCCCAGTTGGACCCATATTCTTTACCTATTCCGAGGATTTTCTGTAACATCAAGAAAACTTTCTAGTCATTTCCCTCAACGATTCGACCACCAAAACTTTTGCTTCAGTATAAGACATACAACCAGCAGGTACAAACCGATCTCTTAAATGTTCCAATGGAGACAAACGCATAGAGTTCTTGCTTCTGGATATTTTCAATGATAGATTCTACTAGCTTGTGAAGTATTTTTGTCAGCTTTGCCAATACAGTCATGATTTTTCGAGTAAAATTCATTATTAACAATTAGACGTGTACATTTATTGAAAGTACACGAATGTGTCATATTTCATGAAAGCAGCCTATTCGATTCCCCAATACTGCCGTGCTGAGCATAAAGGACGTATCTAACAAGTTTGTGAGTATTGAAATTAGGATTGTTTTGGTTTGTCTGCATCGTTTCACACCTATCTTACTAGGATTGAATGTTGTAATTATCGAAAGTTAGCCGTTATAATGAAAATGTCATATCTGCAAAAATTGCCCCCAAAATAATAATATATATCATGATTTTTTAGAAAATATGAAAACTGCATATACACCCTTTTTGATTGGCACTCAGAATAACATTTGTTTAGTAAAATTGAGTTTTAATTTATTAGTTTTTCAATATGTAGCAATATTGTTTAATTCTTTATTCATTTTTGAATATCTTTATTTAGGTATTTGTTTCTTCTTGATAATGTTTGTGGACTGTAGTTGAGGGTTTGGGGTTAATTTGCCCCGTGTATTGATTTCAAGTGTTGAGATATGAGAAAGCGTGACTGTGGTTTCCTTACCTTGAATCCAATCTTAGCAATGTTGTCCACAGGTCACAGGTCGGAGTTTTCTTAGTACACACGAAAGAATTTATTTGGATTCTTGCCGTACACTTTTCATCGGAAAAACTGGAGGTTTAGCGGTTTGTTGAGAGTCGAGTAGGTTTTTCTAACACCTAGCAGATGCCGGCCTATATATCCAGTATATTTCTCGCTACTACATGTGAGGTACTGCTTGGCGTGGTGCGCGCGCACCTCGAACTCCAAGGAACACACAGTCGGGTTCGCGAACATTTTAAAGGAGAAATAGAGGAAATATCAGACAAACACAAGATCAATATTTACACAAAAAATGGGTGAAGACGGAACAGTATTCATCACTAACGGATGCTAGGACATCATCAGCAAATTGATGTTCATAATATCACTCACTAATATCACTAATGTAGATTAATAATAGCAATGGCCCCAGCATACTTCCCTGGGGAACGCCATGGTCTACACCAATTACTGTTGAAACATTATAATTCATTCTGGTTATCTGTTTCTTACCTGTAAGGTTATTACTGATCCCTTCAAGTACTTTTAATTTTATACCGTATTTTTTTTTATTTTTTAGATTCAAAAGCACGGCCAAATTCTTAAAATACTACTAAAGTGTACATGTCTTCGCTCATTTTATCTTTCCATTCAATAACAGTGGGTTGAAGTGCGGATTCGCATGAATGGTTTGATCTAAAACCAGATCGGTTGGTGAAGAGTATATATTGTTTATTAAAATATTCCAACAATTTTGATAAACTAAACTATTTCCAACAATTGTTCAGGCTAGTGTGAAGTATCAATTGGGAGGTATTTATTACATGTGTTTGTGTTAGAAACTTTTTCGATGGGCGTAACTGTACTGGTTTTTAAATCATCTGGTAAACTACCATTTTGTAAAGAAGTATTAACAAAATGACACCATACATGTCCAATCACTTCAAAGCTACTCTTTGCTCGATTAGTGCATCTACTTGTGACCCTTTCTTTGCTAAATTGGACCTATGAAACTCGGGTTTCATCGACAATTTGATGGCGAATCCAAAACTGTAACAAAAATGGGAGGTTATGTAAAGAAATAGAGTTTTGTTGTGTATTTCATTATGAGACATCCTCTATACAAGTGAAAATATTTTCAAAATGTATTTCATTGTCGGACCAAAAAAAAGTTGATAGGTAAGCTCGGGTAAGTGTGAATTTGGGGCAAGTGCGAGTTTGCTCGCTATCTTCGCAAAACCGGGCGACAGCCCAATGGCATCTATTGACGAATAGCCTACACTCATAATGAATCCATAACCATCATATAAAATACAAAAGAGATCTTGTGAAATCCAAATATTTTCACCAATTTTCTAACCTACAATTCATCAACCCGAACGAGTATAACTTGACTTTATTTTATTTCAAGCTTTGAGTGTATTGTTAAAATCTAAGGTGAGAATCCATTTTATACACTTTTCTTCTGCCTAAACAATGAATCTGACTATAGATTGCCGTTTTTTCATGAAGCTGTTTTTTACATTTTTCCATTGCATGTCACACTTACCCCGAAATTAAATGTTATTGGGGATAGTGTGACCTATCTGTCGGTGTAAGTGGAAACCTGGTTCATTTGGCCAATCTAAACAGTAATATTTTTTCAGCTATAGTACGAAATTATATACGGAAATCTCAGAGAGCCAAACAATATACCTGGCCAGATGTGGAAGACATTGATACACTTTCTGAGGATGAAATAACAACTGTGCTTCCATCACCACTCGTCAGAAGATGGGGATCAATGAAATTCTCATTCGATTTTTCAGATTTCTACCTGTAAATTTTTCTTTTCAACAAATGTTCACTTTCACGATTATTTTTTGTTTTTTTCCAATGGGGAATTTCAAATGCAATATCAAAAAGTTCCTAACTATGTTTTGAATAAAGATATCTCGAAACAAATAAATTGTGGTGAAAGTTTCTTTACTGTTTACTCACACCTGCCCCAAAGAGAGATTTACGTGCATTGATATCTTTAAATTTGGCCAGAATCACACTTGCCCCAAATTTTCGGGGAAGTGTGACCTATGGAGATGTATATCCGAATATATAAATAAAATTCATAAAATACGTTTTTCAACAGTTTTCTGTGGCGTATTACAAAGACTGACCTTCGAAGTAAATACCTGCAAAATTTCATTGTTATATTAGTTCAGGTTCATCAGATGGACTAAATTCAATGAGAACTGATGAAAATCACGGTCACACTTACCCGAGCTTACTATACCTAAGTTATGGCCACCCTTCATCTCGAATTCTGGATTTATCCTCGTACATTAAAATTCATCCCACTTTCCTCGTCATTTATCTGCTAATTGCGGCTAGACGTTCCTGTTTTATCAAAGCATTTGTTCCAGGGAATTCCGAGCTGGATCCATGTCCGAGTATAGCGTCTTTCCGGCCCGGTTCCGTAGCCTTAAACTGCGATCAACTGATGCCCGGAGATCGGATATACAGCGTAAATGGGATCACGACGTCGAGGATGCGGCCGGAAGAAGTTACCACGTTACTGGACAATGTAGACGGCAATGCCATGCTCGAAATAGAATATTCATTGCCGAATTACGGTGAGTGCTTGGCTTGGGTAAATAGCGGGCTGGGTCGATGTGTTTGCGGACTCGCTGGATAGGATTCGCACGTGTCTCGGGAGGATGTAATGAACAATGAATGAAGTTTCGCAGAGCGTGTTAAGCCACCGATCAATATCATCAACTTTTCACCATTCGAATAACAGAAGGTACCTAGTTGATATCAGAAAACATTCTAGTTGATGATACTGATGATGAAAAAGCACATACAGTGCTTTACACATACACATACAGTTGGATTAGGTAATTGAATATATGGTATGATACAGGAATATTACTGTAATATTCCCACAGTTACCTTTTCGAATAATCGATTAGAAAAAATTCAATGGGTATAATCCTCAAATTATAGAGCAACCATAGACACATGTTCAAGACTGTTGGTCATCAGTACAGTGAAGCCAAGTGCGAAGATGTGCAACACTTCTGACTTCGTAAAAAGTGTTATACATCTTTGCACTTGGCTATACCGTACTCATGATGACCAACAGTCTGAAACACTTGTCTACAGTTGCTCTACAATTTGAGGGTTATATATAATTCAGGAAGAAAAGTTCATCTCTACAAAGGTACAATTGCTTTATTTTTAAATTTCAAAAGGGTGTGATATCTAATTTTAAAATAAGAAAAAAATCAAATCCTATTTACTAATTCATTTCTGGGACATCCGTCAAGGCTGAATTGAGAACTCTGAAAAAAAAATATTGTGCGATTTGATATTTGGTATGTTTTTAAATAAAATATATGTGCATTTGTAGGTTTAATGTGTAGAATTCGAAACTGTAAACAATGCCTCTCAAATCTCAAAATGAATGGGTGGTTGTTCATTTATAAAGGTTTTAAATTGACTCTTAAAATATTTCTTCAGTAAAAATATTGTAACTGAAAAATATGAGGCAAACATATTGGTCTTCGAATTTTACTAGGAACCATAATCTATCAATAATGGAGAAATATACAAGTTTGTAACTTCTATACATACTTACTAATTTCTTTCAATCGGTCGGAAGATTTTGCGAGGTAACAGAACCACCACTTCAATGTCCTTCAGATATATTCTATTGTGGCAGCATTGAATTGCATCTAGAAATGAAAAATTCATTGATAGTGTGTGATTCACTGAGACTAATATTTTCTTGATAATCTAATTCAAATATATTAAAAACATGTAGAGTTTATTCTGTATTTATAAAAGTATTTCTATTTATATGAGATCGAATAATGGTACGAAGCAGAACCTAAATCTATACTACTGATATTATCATTTTCAATTTGCTTTTCTGAATGGCGTTCGTCAAATTCTTCTGAATCATTATGACACAAGAGTTCTTGGAAATTAAATGAAAATGATACAATAATTAACAGCTACAATGTTAGGCCAGAACGATGAGACATATCCTAAAAATTATAGAATTATTATTCCCAATATTAAGTATCATCAGAATGTAATGAATGCTTTCAAACTTTGTTGATAACATCTCATGCACAGAAATTATTAGACATGAATTCAGATGGTTTCTATCATCGAAGAAATAAAAATTCCTATTTTATTACCATCCATTTCATTCTGATGAAAAGTATTATTCAAAAACTACTTAGTTTACTTACGTTTTATATGATAACACTACACACATCACTAATTAAAAAAAACAGTTCAAATACTTAATAAAACAAATCGAAATGAATAATGAAACCAGAAACCCTGAAACTTCCCAGACGACAGACGACACTTGTTGAAGTTGAAATAAACGGAACAAGATGCATAGTGGCACGGAATAACTTATACCATGAGCGCTGTGTGATTGGTCACTGTAATGGCGGGAAGTTTAAATAACAAGGCATCAGCTGCATGCAAACCGAGTTGAAATGTATAAGTCATTAGTCATTCTCTGTCAAATGTGAATTTTGCTAAGTACTTATCAAAATAGAGATTATGCCATAGAGAAAAGAAAATCATTTATGAATCAAGCATCAGCGCGCTAGTATAGAAACATTAATACTCTTTGGTCCAAATATGGAAACGTCTTGTATAGAATAATCTACGAATGCTCCATGCATAACATTTCCTGCATGTACTATAAAGAATATACAATAAGTAATATTCCACAAATATTCAACTAAGAATATTCACATTGAAATATTCCTGGTATATTCTTTCAAGAATGTTCTTGAAATATTCTACTTTGTATGTTCCTTGAATGTGCCAGGGTATATAGATATTCTAGGAATATTCCATGATTATTCGGAATATATATATCCTATCTAAGACATCTGAGGAATATTCCAGGAATATACCATGCTGTCTGGGTAAATTATTACTTTTCACAGGCTGGAATTGAACTCGTCGCTAAACTTATTAGATTCGCAAAGTTAACACTTGCTTTGTTTTTCAACTCTTATAATTGAGATACCTATTCTAAATTTGAAATGGCTATAAGAGTCCATACAAACATGATGTTTTATAATTGACCAACCAGGATTCAATAACACTTGAATATTTATATCAAATTGAATAACAAAATAATTACCATTTCCAAATATTTAATTAGGGACATTTAGCAATTAGTTATTATTGAAATTGATATTGAATGATGTCAGGAACTGATCATGAATCAATATGAATGAGGAAAGATAATTCACTAACATCTTAACGAGATGAAAGCAATGATTGAGTTTGATTGAAATACAATGAATTCATTAAAGTTGAATCTTAATGACTAATAAGGAAGTTGATTGGAAGAATCAACTTCCAAGAGAAATAAGAAAGAGTGTTTATAAGCATAAATAATTTGTTCGGGCCTATTAAAATATCGTGTCTCTCACAGAATTATCAACATATAAAAATCATAAAAATATTGCTCTGTTCGACTGAAATGTCACTGTTCAGAAATTTTATTTATCAAGTTGTGAAATCAAATTTCGTTTTCAAGTGATCACACCCTGCGGCATTACTATTTTTGAGATTATTTCCCTCATCTGTCAAAATTAATTCAAGGGTAATATAGCAAGACCTTAATAAATATTCGACTATTTTTATTACATCTAAATTTCGACTGTATTTTATAATATTATATTATATAATATAATTTATAAATATGTCAAAATAATGTCGAGTGGAATTAATAAATACAAGAGAAATTCAGCATCAATAAATTAGTCGACAATTAATCAAGGTTTTGTTATATTTATGAAGATTGTTTCTTGAATCCAATTCTTTATATCAGTCATATGAATAACACTGTGTTGTCAGGGATTGTAGCCTCGATTACCCTATCTATCTCTTCGTTTTTTGTTTCTCCAAACAGATTCATTTTCAAATACTTATACAGCTTCAACACGTTGAAGATGTATTTATTTAGAGTACTGTCAGATGCACAGGTTTCATGATATATAGGTATCATGCTGAATAGTCGGAGAATAATTGTGTACCATGCAAATATGCAAATAGTCGCTAATAGAGCGTGTTGATTGGTCCTGTCAAATAGGAAACAAACGTATGATTGGTTGATGACTGGTATTTAATAGACGGAAGAAATAATCTCTGATGAACCCGCTTCGTTCCTTTTGCGAATTAATCTCATGGTCCTTCTTGACAGTTGCCTGAATATATATTCAACACATTTCACAAGTCGTGTGACATATTATATTCACTAATTCAATAAAAATAATTTTATACGTTGTAGAATAAATGATATTGGTTAATTGACATATTTGGGAAATAATTCGATCAAATATAACTCGACCGTCGTTTATCAAATCGAATACATTTTGGAATTTCAACTCAAAGATTTTTGTTTTAGAAAATTCATCTCGTTAAATTCGAAAATGTTCAATGATAAAAACCCTGGAGCCTAAAAGCTCTCGGGTTTTATTCAGAACATACATCTTCGAATTCAACTCGATACATTTTCGAACAAAATCGTTTTTGTTGAAATTGAAAAATGTATTCGCTAATAAACGATGTCTTGTTATATTACCTCCGATAAAAAATGATATCCTTTGTTTCATGCAGAGATAGATACTTCAATCATGTCTGACAATTATCTGACATCTCATAATAATAATGTTTCAACAACAACTATCAAATCATGGCTAACTCTACCTCTCCATCTTCTTCATTTCCTTGAAGTCATAAAATGATAATCAGACTCTCTAGGAAGATTTACAGCCCTTCCTGATCTAGTAGAAGTCGATACGTTTGAGTGAAAATGCTCTTGTGGATCAGCGAATTCCGACAATTGTTCATTTTCCTTGCAGCCTATTATTCCTCTTCAGTTATACCTTTACGTTGAACGTTATTTGGGAAAAAAATCCATAAACTTCCCAAGTAACCTGGTTATTTGATGACTTCTTCAACTGGCTCGAATTCCTTCTAACAATTTTTGGAAATAGGGTTATCCTGTTTGTCTCCTTCACTTGAAGAATCTGTGCATCTCGAAAAGCATATTTTTTCTTACTTCACAATACTATTCAAATTGTTTGACCACCTCTTCCTTGGTCGGGTCCTCTTTAGGCTCGAATTCGAAAGTGTTATATATACCTCCAAGGCTCCTTCTCCTACTAAGTTCAACAAAATTACCATCTTCACTTCGTTCTCCTCAGTATTCTTTTCGGTCGCAGGCAAATAATTCTGAAGTTTTTGGTAAAACCGTTTCCACTTAGGTATATTCTAAATATCTGGTTAACTTCAATTGACCTGGAAGTTTTAAGTCCTTATTATATTGGTACGTTCTGAATACCTGACACCATGTAGAATGTATTTAACGTGATTTAATAAGGATAATGCTCGGGCAAAGATAAATAATTTAATGACAACATCTGAAAATTATCTGACATCTCAAAATAATAATTGTTTCAACAACAACTGTCAAATCATGGCTAACTCTATCTCTTCACTATGATGTATTTTCACTTTTTTGTCCATGATATCTGTTAGGTATCAAACAAAATACCTCAATATAGTTCTTGACTTCCCTTAAAAATGTGATTGAGAACCCGATGAGATATTACATATTTCTTTGAACCATTCAATTGGTCTTCGAACGATGCACATTTTTTCTAATTTAACCGATTCTCTAACTCTCACAGTTTACGAGATAAGCTACCAGCGAACATCAATCAAGTAGCCACCCTGTATACCAAAAAAACACATCACTGGTGGTGGATATTCACTGAAGTATCTCACGGATGAAGTGTCTAAGTTCCTATGTTTATTCAGAGAATAAGCTGAATAGGTATCGCATAACCCACTCGATACTCGCAAACAACTTCACAGAGTTCGCCGAATTTCCACAAACTATAAACTTTGATGCTTTTGTCAGGTGGAGTTCGAGGTTCGGCAATGTACCTTTTCGCAATAAAATGCTATTCTCGCGTTGAGCCTCATACAAATTTGATTTTTCTGAAGTAGTACAGTCTACTCAGTTTTGAGACGAGGATCGGTTGTAACACCACCAAATTTAGCATGCTAGTAGTTGATACCATATCAAATAATAAAACAATTTGTTTGCCAAAATTCCGGGGATGGAACCCAAAAAAAAAATTGATTTGAAAAAAAAATTGTTTTATTTCGGTTTTATCTTGAAAAAAATTGAGTTAAAAAAAATATAGTTTTAATAGGATTGAAGATCATTCAATTCTTTACAAGAATGATCCTCAGTAATTCCCTATAAAATGAGCCCGTATTCTCAGAAAACGTGCTTGAACGCCGACATCAAATTTCAGGCTCGTGTTAGCCCGACGCTGCAAATTCCGACGGTGCCAAACGTTAAATGTGTCATAACTTTACTAAAAATTATCAAAAATTTAAAGATGAAAGTGTGTTTTGGTCGTAAAGAATTCTACTTTTTCATGCAAATATAACATGTGGATATCTGAGTACCTAAGTGGTTGTTTTTACCACGTTACATAATCAAACTGCGTTTTTTACGAAGGATGCAGAAATCACAGATATTTCAGTTGATCCGGAATAATTGAACTGAAGCAGGAACCATTACCCTCTTTAGACACTAGGCAATGATTTAAGAGTAGTGAGACGGGTCTCACTTACACGCGCCAAAAAAAACTGGGTTTTACTCCCACCTCATTTTCAACTCCCTCAAAATTCCGACATCTTAGCCAGCAAATGTTAAAAATAATCACTTTACACAACCTGCTTGAAAAATAAAGTATGCAATTTCAAGCTGGAGGTTTGCACTTCACATTTCTGTTATTGAACTCACAAAAACAACTCCAAAATGTGTTATAATTTTAAAAAATTCAGAGGCTGTACAAAAACTCATTCTTTTTAAACGAAAGATAATTTTGTCGAACCACGGGATTTTCAGAAACCCCTGACCATCCGAAACGAAAGAAGATGAATTTATCTGTTCGTTCCATATATACAACATAGTCCAGGATCATCGAGCCATAATATCGAAGCCAACCAGTGTTGCCGCTCCAGATTTTTTTTGTACTAGACTGTCCTTCAAAATTGTACAAAATGGTACGAAATCGGAAAAAATCACAGAACACAAAAATGTTAATGGGAATACTGCAAATTAATATATCATTCTTGTGACCTTGAACTTTATTGTTTGGTGTAAGTAGAAAATTGACGTACTCAATGTGAATGGAATGTACTAGAAAAGTACAATTGTACTAAAAACGGCAACCCTGAAACCAACAATGGCCACACTTTTGGAAGGTGGGCCATAGAATAGCAGAATTATTTTTGTAATATCGATAAATGAAAAAACCAGTGATATGTAAATCCAACAAAATGGAGAATCAATTATGTTTCAGAATAACATTTTATAGGTCTTAAAAACAGCAGAATTGAATGGATAGAAATGATTTATAATCCAAATTGAAATTCGTCTAATATGTTTTTATAAGAAACAATGAAGCATCATACGCGAAAACAGTAGAACCAAATTTTATAGGTCTGAATTCGGCAAGATTGGAAAGTGACCGAAATGAGAAAATAAAGTAATTGCAAATCTCAATATCCTAAGCTCTTCAAAACATAAAACGATCACGCTAAATAAATATCGAAATGTAATTCCATCAAAACAACATATAATCGTATCTAAAAACGTAAATCCAACAAATTATCTGAAAATGAATCTGTAGTAACATAAAATCCTTGGAAACAAAATGTCAGACTGAAAACGGTCAGAATCGAAATCTAGCAGAAATTGTGGAGGGGATGAGCGAATTAATTCCGATATTAGTATTTAGTAATATTGACCACACGCTGCTCTATCTCTGAGAGACTAGAGCCATCCGCTATCCCCTCTCCAAATTCTGATATTTTTCGGTTCTGTCCTTTTCGATTCTACTATTTATTGTTCTGATTATTTTCAATATGGAAATTTTAGGTTAGGTTAGGTTAGGTTAGGTTGTAATATTGACCGCACGCTGCTCCATCTCTAAGAGACTATAGCCATCCGCTATCCCCTCTCCAAATTCTGATATTTTTCAGTCCTGTCTTTTTCGATTCTACTATTTATTCTTCTGATTATGTTCAATATGGAAATTTTAGGTCTTGTACTCTATGGATTCGACGATTTTAATTCTTATAATATTCTGTTCCGATATTTTTCCACTTCTACAAAATATTGATTTTCTGATTTGTTGGTTTGGTCGAATATCTGTCTTCCCATTTTCTGTCATTCTCCTTTGACGGTATTACAGTTTTATATTCTTGTAATGTTCAGTTCTTCGAATTTCAGTTCTTCGAGAGATCGATACGATCATTTATGATTCTCGAATTTTTAGATTTTGATGAATATCCGTTACTGCAATATATTGATTTTCAAAATTTCTCGTTCGATTATTTTCTTTACTGGATTTTATTGGTTCGATACTTTTAATTCATAGTCAATTTCAGTTTGAGATTTTACTTTTCCGATGGATTATATGTAATCTTTTGGAGCAGTTTTCTCAGTATGATGTCTGTTCAGATCATGAGCTGCGAGCGTAGTATCTCGAGTCCGGTTACCGGCTTATTATAAACATGTCAAACCCTACTGTCATGCGAAGTTTTTCGTTTTTGCTGAGTATATTTGACTTTATTAATGAAATATTTCAAGATAAAAAACACTAATTGAGATTATAATAGATCCAGCTGCGATTGTCCGTCTGAAAGTGAGTAGAAGTTCATTTCAGAGCAGACAAGACATCAAAAATTCTTATAGTGGATTGGAGTTGTTGAATGCTGTGTACCTATGAAATTATTATTTCTATCTTTCACAAAGAGTAGGGTAGAAATGTGTCAGAGTATTACTATTCTGGCAGAGAACAAGAGTGTTGTTAGGTGAATATACCACAATTTCCTTTCTCCCAAAGAAGTGATATCCCATTTGAATTTGTTATGTAAGTTTTTCCTAAAGGAATTATTTAAGTTGCTAACTAAGTCTCACGAATATTCTCTTCCCAGGTGTATCTGAAGTAACAATAATGGAATATTATATTATTATTCATTATCATGCACTGATCTTTTCTGAAGCTGTGTGCCAACAAATCTGTTTTCAGGCTTTTGAAAGTACATGCAGAATTGAGAGTACGTACAAAAATCATAGGGAGTTTTTGGTCCCAGGACAATTATATAATATAATTATATAATTTTTTAGAGTTGTTTGAGAAAATGTTATATAGAACTAAATGTCGGTCGGATGAGAGGGAACATAGGGGTAGATTTGAATGGTTGAATCTCAAAAATGCAATTGTAGGATGTCACGAAAGAGAGGGATTTATTTTATTTGCAATACAGATAGATTTTGACAGGATTGGTGTCTTTTCACTTCAGCAGGGCTAGAAACATTGATTTACGTCAAAGTAAATGAAAAATTTCGACAGATATACACACTCAGGGCTTCAAGCTCTAGGAAGTACAAGTATGGCAATGAAAAAGTCCATAGCGCTGACCCTCCAATTGGTTCGTATTCTCCAATAGAATTCAAACTCAGGAACAGTTCAGAAAGCTTCGATTCCTCGCATTGCTGTTTGATCTGTGTCTAAAAATGTGTACAAGAATGAAATCGACCGCCCAGGACAGTTTCTAAAACACCAAACGAAACTATTAATGAACTGGCAACTACTTATTAGCATGAAATTTTGAAAGCAGTTATGAAGAGCCCATGTACCTATATCTAGTAGCGGTTTTTGCAAAATATCACCGAGACTGGCCAATCTCATAATTCTCATAATATTTATTCATGAATGAGATGTGAGACTTATCCATAATCTCAAAAAATATTCTCACCTTTAGTCTACAATGGCGACTATTCCTGATAGCAATTTTAGGACGATTAACAATGTTTGCAGAGCTGGAAAAGACGGATTTGCTTCAAATATGAAGCATTAACCTCACCGAACCTAACCTAACCCAGCCTCCTAAAAGTATCACAAGACTTCTTTGTAATTTCATTTAGTCTATCGAAGCCGTTTTACGATGGCCTTTTTACTTTCCGAGAAAACTCCAATTTTTTTTTTATGTTTATTAAAGTCAAAATTTTTGGTGTTCCATCCCCGATTTTTTGGTAAACTATTTTTTTTCAACTGAACATGTCAAGAAATCACATGCCAAGTTTCATGGTGTTACAATTCATCCTTCGGTTTTGGCACAAATTTGTCTGTGGATATTGAACTAAAACATTATTCGTTTAAATTGGAATGAGAGAAAGCTCGTGAAGCTCATAAATAGGAAGCAACGTAATTGATAATAAAATTCAGTCCATCCATGCTAATAATGTCATCTGTTGATTTTCTCATTATGTTAACATAGACTGATCTCCACTGATACTTGATAGAGGTAGTCAATTGAACTCCAACTCTTACTAAGTTTTGGACCAGATATAGTAAGCGCACTCAGGTAAAAAATGTACACGGTATACCACTATATTTTTTTTATTTTATTTTTAAAGTCTACGATGAATCTCAATTATATAATAATAATACTCCCTCATAAACACTCGTTGATTGTACCCAAAGGCATAGCCTGTGCGGGTAGAGGACGGCTATTATTATTTGCTGTGGCGCTCCGCTGCGACTCACTGATTTTTGGTGGTGTATTCACTTTTCAGCTGTAGGAAAACCCGGAAAACCTACAGCACCACCTCGGGTGGTCGGTGTGCACTCCAAGCTAGCACCAGACGAGATTGGCATCTAGACAACTCTCAATACACTTGCTTTTCAACAGGGCATGCGGTCGCCTATCGATCCGATATAAAGTAGTTGAGAAAAATTCTCGTACCTACATCGGACTCAAACCGACTATCCCTATGCTGGAGTTTCGAACGGCCTGTGCATTAGACCGCTGATCCACCGACCACCTTTATTTGAAGTATTATATGTTAAAAGGGCTCCGGTTTTCAGTAATTAAATTTTTTTGAAAATGTTGTCCAAATTTTTGTGGAGGGCTGCACTATAGAAAAAAAATTTTTAGGAAACAAAGAGAGTCAGTGCAAAAATTACCAGAATTCACCTGGATGAGACCTGCAGCTTACTAAATCTTTATGCATTGTATACTTTCCATAATTCTATAATTGTATTGTTATATGTAAAATGGTGAAAAATATATCTATCTATCTAACTTTTTCAAAAAAATTATAATGGGTGTTCAGAAATTGACGCCAAATTCAGCCATCTCGAATATTCTGTAACTATTTTTTTTTCAAATGGCAACCCCATTTCTCAACACTAGTAAATTCTACGCTAAAGATGGAGGAAGTTTATGCTTACATCCCAAATAGAGATGTCTGAATAATTATTAATAAGCATTTTTGGAAGAAACAACAAGAAATGAAGTATCAACAAACAACATTTGCTAATAATTTGTCTTCAAAGCATAATTATATCAAAAGCATTCATCTTGTCCCGTTTAGGATTTAGTAACGATGATTACTTGATAATAATATAGGTACGGGGAATGTGACAAGGCTATTAAAAGAGCCTGTGAAACCTTCTCTTCGCGATTACCAGACAGACCAACACCCACTCATGACGCGACTCATTCACAATTGCAGAAAACGCGGGCAGTTTCTGAAAAAACAAGAAAAAAGTAAACCTGCCGTAGATAATGGAGATAATGAAAGTACAGTCTTGACATACTTCAGAGCGTATCCAGAAAATTTCATAGTAGATGCAGGAAGATATACTGCCGTACTCTAAAATGCCCATCTACAAAAATATAAATATTGAGATATTGGATTCTCTAGGTTTTGAAAACCTATAAGTTTTGCGTTTTACCAAGCAAAAATGATGTATACTTCAGGTTTATGGCCAAAATTAATTAATCATTTTGCCGTATGTACAAAAGTTTGAGAATTTCTTTCGTATAAAGGTCGGATTTACAGAATTGTAAGCAAGATAGCGGATTCAGATACGACATTTTTGCTACGGATGGCAGTATAAAATATCTGTAATGAGTATTCAGCAGATTTAAAAAAAAACATAAGTACCATCCGTATTCATTATTAATAATAATAATGATAACAATTTGTTAAATCCTTTAAGATTACATGATATAGGACACGTCAAGACATAAATTTGGACAGTTTACAGAAAATATAATTTAAAATAAAAACAGAGATGAATAGACATATGCACTAAAGAAAACTGGACAATGATAAGTTAAAATTTGTTTAAAAATTCTGAGATACCTACTATAGAAACTATGTTCTTGCAGATCTCCTTTCATCTTTGATTTGAACAAATTTTCGTTTTGTATTTTCCTCAAACTGACAGGAAGATAGTTGAATATTCAACTCCTGTGTATAAAGGGCTATTTTTAATGATCAGTTATGAGTCGAAATTCTGAAAAGATCTCTATTTCTGGAAGAGTAATTGTAGTATTGAGATACTGTGTCATAGAATATATATGTATGCGTTTCAGAAACATCATAATACATTTCAGAATGTATATACCTACACAAAAAGTTTAAATTTTGAACTTCCTGAAATAATGTTTGCAAGAATCATTAATTTTCTAATTGAAAATTAGTCTAACAGTTTTTTTTTTTGTTTTTTTAACACAAATATCCTGTTGCACTTGCTGGAACAGCCCCCAATGTTTATATTACAGAATGTATGAGGATAAATGATAGCATAATGAATATTTATAAGCTGAGTTGTGATGAAAATACTTTCCCTAAGAATTTTGTACTTTCAGAGGGACTTATTTCATCATGCTTGATTTTAACTTGGATATTCTCGATCCTGGTAGATCTGTAATGAAATTGCATGCACATGATCTTTTCGGAATTCACAATCGGATAATTTCTCTCACACCAGGTGGTGAATTCTTTTGCTAAAATATTCCATTTGTTTTGAAATTCCTCAGGACTCTCAGCTTCAGCTGCTAAACGTCGTGTATAGAGAACCACATAGTTTGTACTTATTTAAAGAGGTAGATGCAATGGACCCAATATGGATCCCTGAGGAACTCCTAAGTCCATCGTATAAAAGTCCGACCGATGTCGATGTCGTTTATTTTAACAGACATTTCTCTGATACAAATGTATGATACTATCCACAATAAGAAGTTTCCGCGGAAACCTAATGAATATAGTTTGCTTCCGATAATGTTGGGGTCAGTTATATCGAATACTTTCGACAAATCTAGAAACAGTACCCCGATATACTTCCTTTTATCTAGTGAATCATGTACGTATTGACAGAACTTATAAAAGACACTTTCGATCGATTTTCCAAGTCGAAACCCATACTCTGAGAGTATTCTCGTTAGTTCAGTATTTAAGAACGGGTGACGATCAAAGAGGGAATGATTTTTGCGAATTCATATTAATCAAAATTCAGGAACACGAACATTTAAAAAAAAATTATTTGGACGAGTAAGGCAAAATTAATGAAAAATTGAGTGTTTATCCGCCATAATAACTCACATTATTGCAGTGATACTATTCCACTTACATTTCGAGAAAAACATTTTCAAGGTTACTGGAGTTTCAATATTTTTGCTGTAAAATAACTGTAGGTATGCTTATGGTGAATTTTTATGAATTTCAATGGTAAGCTTATTGGAGATCAAAGGATGATATAAAAAAAAATATTTTCCGTTTATTTTGGTCAGAGATATCTCGACCTTAAAGTCGAGATATATCTGACCTTATCGTATGAAAAATATTGTTTATGCTACGCCGCTAACAACAAAAGTCAAGTGGCGTGAAATCGGGTGATCTCGGTGGCCAATCTCACAGCCGTAAACGATCAAACCAGCGATAGTCAATACATTTCCTAAAGTTCCTTGGAAACCACAAAATTCATTTTTATTTTTCCATCTACTGATATCTATTTAATAAAAATGTATAACCTGTGTTCTGTAGACAGATAGATTCAAATGTCACATAAAGCACGGTGCTGTTCGCCGGAGAGCAATCTGGGCAATGGGCTGAAGAAACTCAAATAGTGATAAAAAACTACCAGTGAGCGCCACCTAATTTTTTACCTGATTTCCTAATGTGAGAATTAATTGATGGGGAAAGTCGTGTCGAAATACTAAGAATCAAACATAATAAATGAATATGAAAGAATATATCTTCACAGTAAATATTATGATATTCAGTAGTGAGAGGGTTGTGGAATAAATTGAATATTCAATTCAAATTAGGACTTGATATACTTGAATTCAATGAAATATTTTAAATAGCATGGTGATTTCACTCGAAGGAATCTCTAATATATTTTGTTTACAAATATAAGGCAATTTATTAAAAGAATAATCATCAACACTCAGTTGAATTTTATATATAAATGAATTACTAATAGCTCAGCATAGTACTATGTATCGCTTCACACTGGTATTATTTAATTGCAAAGATTGATGATGATAATGTATAAATTTTAGAAATCAAGATTCGGTAGACAATACAGTGGTAAAGTAGATATATCCAGTATCCTTAAAATTATTTTTCTTATCGAGACAAGAATTTCAATAATGCGAACGTTTCAGTTCAAAAATTAAAGTAATATGATGAAGTGAATATAATTCTGGCCTGTTTTACCCCGCGTAGACCACCCAGAGAGGTGTGAGAAGGGGCTGTATCCAGCTGCAGACAGCAACAGGAAAGACTGTCGAATACAGAGGGGTTGAAAGTTGTATCAGCTGTTCAACTAACGCTGACGTAGTGGGGAAGACTCTAAGGTTGTCACTGTGGAAAAATGAGAATGCAGCACTGCATATTACGAAGCCCTGGAAGGGACCCCTGAAATTAAGAAAATATTTTTCTTCAAAATTCCAAGTTATAACTCGGAAGTTTAAACTTCAGACTTATAACTCGGAATTTTGAATGGTAAATTCCGAGTTTTAACTCGGAATTTTAAAACTCCGAGATATAAGTCGGAATTTTGAATCGAAAGTTCCGAGTTGTAACTCGGAATTTTAAAATTCCGAGATGAAACTCGGAATTTTGATATTTAAAATTCTGACTTCTATCTCAGAATTTTACTTCAAAATTCCGAGTTGTATCTCAGAATTTTAAAATTCCGAGTTACAACTCGAAATTTTCGATTCGAAATTCCGACTTATATCTCGGAATTTTAAAATTCCGAGTTACAACTCGGAATTTACAATTCAAAATTCCGAGTTATAACTCTGAAGTTTAAAATTCCGAGTTATAACTCAGAATTTTGAAGAAGACTATGTTTTTAATTTCAAGTGTCCCTTCCAGGGCTTCGTAGCATATTGTTGAAAAAGCCGATACTGATTCAAAAAAATTACCTCGATTCAAAAACATTGCACACCTGGCCTGGCCCTTTTTGACTGTCCTCCTCGCTCACATATCCCCTCTCTTCCATTCTCGTTATCGAGTTTGGAATATCGCTATTATATAGGACAAGTGAACTCTCTCAGATGGAAATTTAAATTCGGAAGGGGTGATCCTTTTTGAATGCAAGATATGAAAAATTTAGCAAAAAGTTGAAGTAACACTAAGCAATGTACTAGTATAATCCTGTAAATGATGTATTTTACATAACTATTCGGAAGAGTAGGTAATAGAAGTTTAACTAGATGGTGATGGTTGTTCTTAACTGGAATTAATTTGATGAGATGATGTTGTTTCGGTACTTTTATACGAGTGGCTCCCATTTTATGGTGTCAAGACTATTTGATCATTTTATAATAATTATCACAAGTAGTGATACATTGTTAAAAAAACTCGAAAATATTTGTATTGGCATTATGAAACGTTACAGGGCAAATTTTCGAGGAAATCGGTAACAGTCATCCTTAGTATTTGGAGATATTTCTTAGCATTTTTGTGTCGTTATGAATAAAAAAGGTAATTTTATTGTTCTTGAATATAGACAACATTTAAATTTTGACACTTTTCCAAAGCAACTTTCTGTATTCAATCCAAATATGAGAATAAAATTATAAACAAAGTATCGTACAAATTGGGCCACCCTCAACCTTTTATTTATTTTTTATTGAACTTTTTCAAATGCCAAGAGTCAGGTTTCATATCGACCAGGCTGTTTTGAAAATATTGAAATATCACCAGTAAAATTTCAACATTTTTCCATAAACAGATTAATTGAAAAATATCAGAGAATAAGAAGTGACTCAATGATAAGTTGAGACAAGGAAGACGATGCAATTTAGTTGCATAAAAAGAAGGATGGTAATCAATGGGGAAGTGTTGAATGAGGAATGAAATAATTGATATCTTTTTGATACAATTCCTTCGAAAAACCATTGAAACGCATGCAAATGGTAGTTTGAAATAAATATTCAATTCAGCACTTTCTGAAAATCATTGCATGATTCACGAAAATGCTGAACAAGTCGAACAATATTGACTATTCTATAATTTTGAGTGACAACACTCATTGTAATCCTTTTTACGTCACTAGATGAAATATTTCAAATTTTCTCACATTCAACTGATTTCTGGAGATTCTGTTCCTAACAAGTTTGTTGGGATTGTTCAGAAGTTATCATCAAATGATAATCAACCTATTTCTGCAACTGATTCATCACTTTGTAGTATATTGCAAACGGGTAGGTACTCGACGTATGTTAGGTCAAGAAATATACACTAAATTCATGAAATTAGTTTATTCAACACTCTAGAACTTCTCGACTTTGGAGAAGCTGAAAGCGTAATAAGTCAAAATGAATTAATATGCCTTTCTAGTTGCTCTGATTTATCGCCATCTGCCACATTACCCAGTTTATTCACAATCACAATATTTCCACAACCGAATAGACATATTCCATATTTGCTGAACCAACACTCTCATTTCTACAAAGAGAATGGCACGGTTCGACACCGATGTGAATTTTTTTTTTTATTGGCTTTGTCATTTCCTCATTCAGCCAGCCACAATTGGTGTATGGTAGTGTATTATTTCAAGTTAATACCTAAACGATTAAAAAAGAAATGGAAAATTGAAATAGAAGACCGTACAACAGGAATAGACAGGTACACACGCTTCACGTCCAGGGGTCCGTCGGGACGACTTTTTGTACGCACCGATGTGAAGTTGGCAGCCAAAGCTGGCAGCCAAAGCTAGCAGCCAAATTTTCCGAACATTCCCGATTGACCAGTGGCGTGTTTCCTTCTTTTTTTTGGGAAATTGTAACTAATTCAGGATTTCATAAAATAAAACAACTGGTGGAAAGCCACAGAAAATCATATAATTAAACTGGTGGGTGTAAAATGATGAAAATTAAAATGTATTTATGCCCCGATGGCCGAATGCACAGATGAAAACATACTGACAACAACAAATTACCTATATACATGTATAGTCAGTCCATTACAAGTAGAGTCTAAAAGTATCAACGAAATTATCTGTCAAAGCTAAATACAGGGTGGAAATTTGAACATTTTGAATAAAAATTATTTTCTCGAAAACCACACATACTGACAAAATCAAAATGTTCAAATTTCCACCCTGTTTTCAGCTTTGGCAGAGAATTTCGTTGATACTTTCAGGCTTTATTTGTAATGTACTACACCTGTACATAATTTGAAATTGACAGTATGTGTGGTTTTCGAGTAAATAATTTTTATTCAAAATTTCCAAGTTTAATCCTGTATTCAGCTTTGGCAGAGAATTTGGTTGATACTTTCAGGCTTTATTTGTAATGTACTACACCTGTACATACTTTGAAATTGACAGTATGTGTGGTTTTCGAGTAAATAATTTTTATTCAAAATTTTCAAGTTTAATCCTGTATTCAGATTTGGCAGAGAATTCTGTTTATACTTTCAGGCTCTATTTGTAATGTACTACACCTGTACCTAATTTGAAATTGTCAGTAGGTATGTGTGGTTTTCGAGAAAACAATTTTTATTCAAAATGTTCAAATTTCCACCCTGTATTCAGCTTTGGCAGAGAATTTCGTTGATACTTTCAGGTTCTATTTGTAATGGAGTACATCTGTACATAATTTGATGTTTTCAGTATGTTTTCATTCGTGCTTTCGGTCATAGGGACACCCACCATTTTAATGTTATGATTATCTGTCGCTTTCCACTAGTTGTTTATTTTATGAAATCCTGAATTAATTACAATTTCGGTACCCGAAAAAAAGAGGGAATCACACCACTGATCAATCGGGAATGTTCGGAAAATTTGGCTGCTAGCTTTGGCTGCCAACTTCGCATCGGTCGGTTCGACTGGGTACTGAACCTGATATTCAAAATTGAATGGGAATCGAAGTAAACGTTATTATTAGACGAATGGGTGCCGTGTTGCATTCAGCCTGTGATCTTCAAGAAAAAATGTGGATGCATCAGGTTATATTATGAGACACAGAATAAAAATAATAGTTACATATTTTTTTTTAATTTTGTGGGGGATGTATAGACAGCGTTTCATTCACGCAAGAATGTTTTTGCTCAAAAGCAGTTCGAGCGATTAATCTCCTTAAATGGATACAAAGCATTTAAAACACGAATGCAATACAACATTTTTCATCCACCATCAAAATTTCAAATCAGTCGAATTCAATAAAAAGACATTGACATTCAAAAGTCATACGAAATGTTCCTTCAACAAGCTATGACGTGATTCGATGGTTGCTTACAGTGGCAAAAAGTTAGTGTATTCCTGTTGTGAGTAAAATTCCACTTCATTCAGCTTAAATAAAGTATATAGCTTGTATCATAATTATTATCAAAAAACATAACATTTCGAACTAAGTAGCAAAAAGTAACTTTACTTATTAATATCGTGAAAAAATACACTGAAACTGAAAACGGGGAAGAAACATTGAGAAATGTCTTTCAGAAGTATAGTAATGCTCAAGGATGACCTTGAAGACTTGATTAGTGTGGGGGTATCTGGAGAAGTTGACGATATACAGAATTAGTATTATTTAACTTTAACCATAATTCAGCATACCAGTATATCTTAATCAAATCAAGGTTTTGTCAAATTGCCTGATATAAATTTAATACCTTTTGACGGACACATCTCAGATTGAAAATCATATTTTGAATTATATACCGCTCTGATTATAGAAAATCCTTGTTTTAGTAATGTTCAGCGATTCTTTTATTTGAAATCAAGTGTTAAAAATAAGACTCTTTCTTTGATCATGAGAACTTTGACATAGCTATGGCGACGTTGAAAACTAGGTATGAAAATGTAACAAGTGTTGTCAATAGTCATATAAAATAGTTATTTTTGTATCAAGTGCGTCAAATGAGTGTTTTTTTAGTCGCACATGAGAGTGTTTCTGGAATGTGCCTTGAAAACACGAATTTTATATACGAAATACAAACATATTTTTTTTTAACCTGTGAATGTGAATTTACATCGTCTGAAATATGTTGAAAATGAATACTTCCAATACATCTTGACGTGGTTTTTTGTCTCGATAAGTTATCGCTTTTGAACGAATGTTGTCTTGAAAATATTATTTAATGTTTTCAGTAAAATCGTATTCAAAAATGTTTCCTGCATGAAAATAATAACTCCAAAATAACTAAATAATACTTCACTTTTCCATACATGTTATCCTTAATGTTATCAATACTTCCAATATAATTTCACAGCATTTATCCAGTGGTCTTTCTGTATCGTTAGGTACTATAGAAACGGTTTGTTGGCACGCCGCGTGTTTGACTGTGTTTGCACGTAGTTGCTTCAATTTCAAGAAGATGGATGTTGATTATGATATCACATATATCTGAGAAAGGGAATACTATAGTATCTAATATGTTACCGACCAAATCCAAATTAGTATATGAGAAAACATATGACCAATTTCGTGAATCGTGCAACAAGAAACATGTAAAAAAGGTTTCTGTATGTGTTTCTGATGATGATGATATTTTGAGGAAAAATAAAAAATTATAAAACCTCCTACGGTGTGTAGTGTCTACTCAATGTTGAAATGTACATTGAATGTTAAGGAAAATATTGATGTAAGGAAGTTTTCAAAATAGGTCCCGTTCATCAAGAACAAAAGCGTCGGATACTGAGGAAAGAAGTCTAAATTTTATCAAGAAATGATATCAATAAATTTATTCAAGATGCTGAAAAGAAACAAATGTACTTTATAATTCATATCATAATTTTGTAAGATTAGTAGTAATAAAAAAATTGAGATTTCTAACAGAATATTAAATTGTCCATCTCCTTCTAAACAAATTAAAATATTTGATAAAATTGTGGAATCAACTCTTTCAAGAAATATCCAACTTTTCTGGAATCTTCGGGAATTTATGTTGGAACTAATTGTTCTAACTCCTTTATCAATTTTTTATTCCAATAAATGAAATTGTTTTATGATGAATAATCAATTAATAATTGACTGTTAAAAATAATTCCTTCAAAAAGTAATATATCAAGTTTATTTTGTGAATTATATTGGCAGTCCGAAAGTAATCATTTACGCATCAATAGATATGCGGAAATGTTAAATTTTCCTTGACAGTTGTACAAAACTATCTTCAATTCAACTAATGTAGCAAGGAATTATACATCTGCGCTCTTGAGAGAATTTGTTACAATATTTGAACAAAATGTAGAATCTCTCAAAAAACTAGATGGCGATGAATTAAAACCTTTTGAATATCTCCTCATCTATAGTGCCGCTCAAAAATTTTACCATTACGTGAAAGAGACTTTCAGCAAAAGTGTGGCAAAGATTGTTCACCAACTGTCAAAGATTTTTCTGATTTTTTAAAGGAAAATGCGTTGTCATGGAGAATTTAGCAAGTGACGATTCACAACCTCAACGAAAAAAATAGCAAAGTTTTTCTCATTCAAAAAGTACCGCGAGTTCCAATTATGACTCTTTTGATTCAAGTAGTCATTGCGTATTTTGTAATACTTTTGGACATCGTATTTACTCGTGTCAAAAGTTCACAGACCTCCCATATTTCGAACTCTGTTCGTATCATTACTAGGGAGATTACGATCCAACAAAGTCAAAAAGTCAAAAAAATTCAAGAAAGTTTTATTGTCGTGAATTCTTCAATAGTTGCACCCAATGACCAATAAACATAAAGTCCGTTAGGTCAGACTGGCATTTATGTCATACTAGGTAACGAAATTAGTCTACATTGTTGTTTGGATTTGAAGGTTGCCCATGACGACGTGATGGAAGGAACTGTGTACTATCAAGATATGCCGTTTTGATTCGTTCTCATTAGAACAACATTTCCTGTGAGGAATGGAGGTCTGGGTATCCGCAAAGCATCTTCAGTCTCTTTACCAGCATTCCTTTCTTCCTATAATAGCATTCAACATCTGATCTATCACATTTTACCTGATTCTTTCTCTCGTGTCCCTGATCTCCACTATATGGAGTGTAAATCTATTTGGTGCTCTATAACTGGTATCTCTTCACCCATGAAACCTATCTCGCAGAAATCTTGGGATATCCCTCTCATTGAATTATCATCTAAACAACTTCTTGACTCGGCTGTGAATTCTCTATTTGAAAGGGCTCGTCTCAGGGCAGTAAGTACGAAGGAATCTGGAGCTTGGCTCAATGCACTTCCTGTAGCTTCCCTTGGAACTTTGTTGAATGATGAATCTTTCAGGATTTCCATGGGTTTACATTTAGGATGTTCTATCTGTGTGACACATAAATGCAGATGGATTGAGTTGTAGATTCAGTTCCGGGCGTTTTTCGCGACATTCAACTGTTAATGATCTTATCCGGCGAGCTTCATCAACAGCTGATATTCCTGCCATCTTAGAACCCTTGGGAATCATTCGTGATGATGGTAAGAGACCGGATGGAATGTCTCTAATTCCATGGAGCCACGGGAAACCTTTGGTCTGGGATTTCACCTGCGTTGATACAGTTGCAGCTTCACATATTGATTCAACATCGAGAAATGCTGGTGGAGCTGCAGATTCAGCTGAAAAATTGAAATTGAAGAAATATTCCAGTTTGAGGGACCAATTTATCTTTTACCCTGTTGCAATCGAAACGTACGGTAGTTTTGGTAGCTATGCCTCTGAACTGATCAACCTTATTGGTCAAAAACTCATCAATAAAACAGATGATAGAAGAGCAAGACATTTTTTGATACAACGCATCAGTATTGCCATACAAAGAGGAAATGCTACATCCATCTTAGGTTCTATTCCTGCGAATAAAAGTTTTGATGAAATATTCAATCATCCGCATAGATTGCACGAATACACTTAATCTCAAGAAGTCATTGAATCTACCATTTCGCCTTCTAGAACAATAGCAAGCAGACCCAATTCAATTTTGTTATCACTTCGCTCCACTGAAAGAGGCAACTACCGTTCCAGAAACTTTTCAGAGGAAAATAGAACTAGTGAACACATTAACACCACCAATTAATTTAATGGAATAAATGGGGGGAATGATCATATTAATCATTGGGACTTTTTGTCATATTCTAACAATAACAAAAATTGCTCAGGAAATTTCGGAAATGGTATTAATATCAATTTGGCCCCCAAGTTCTATGAAGAAGGAGAGCTCAGTCCACGTAATTCCAGTCGCGGACATGTTTCGTCTTCACGTTCTAATTCATATTTGAAGTTTAGGAGTTCTTCTTCTAGGCTCCAGTATTCTAAGTGCATCTATACAAGTTTGAGTCCCAACGAGTTGGAAAAACTTTTCAACAGGAGTCATTTCGTCCCGAAATTGCCATCCATTGGAAATATTGAGACTGAAGTCTATATTCGTCCATTATATGTTAGAAGTTTCCAATCTGAACAAGACTTGGAATTTCATATAAATATCGAACATCTTGATATACTGTCGCCTGCAACTCATTCATGCCCAGTGTGTGGAATTGTTCTAGACTCTGACGTCAATAGTGAAGAAGCTGCTCAACACGTTGAATCACATTTTCCCGCTGGATCTTCTCAACCTGCTGAAAAGGCAGCAATTCATGAAAGAGAAGAAAGAGATTTTGAACTTTTGCGGGCACAATATGGTATAGACAATCAAGGCAATTTCAAAGAGCAGTCTGTAACTAATATGCAAAGTGCAATCTATGCCGGTGAAATGAATATTGCTGATTATTATGAAAGAACGTTAGATTTAAGAGCTGCTGAAATTTATGGAGTGGATGATGAAAGTTCTGTTACTAGAAACATTGTTCCTAGAGTGAGAGCAATGAACAACAACGATACGAATGTAGTACGAACTCTTTTGTGTACTTGTGTTGATCATTACGCATCATCTTATGGTGACAGAGGATGGGGTTGTGGATACAGAAATACTCAAATGCTCGTCTCCAGTCTTTTGACTCACTGGATTCAGTGAAAGACTTTATAAATTATGGCAAGGTCGCAAACCACCAAGAAGTTCAGTTCCTAGTATATCCAGGATTCAGGCCATAATTGAACAAGCTTGGGCTCAAGGATTTGATATTGAGGGTTCTGAACAATTAGGTTGCAGGCTGGTCAACACAAGAAAATGGATAGGAGCCTCAGAAGTTGTAACCCTTTTTTCATTTCTTCGAATAAAATGTCAACTTGTTGATTTTCACAAACCAACAGGACCTGCTGGAACCCACTCGGAATTATTTAATTGGGTGTTAAAATATTTTGAGAGTTCAGTAGAAGGTGAATTTAGACCGCCGTTATATTTACAACATCAAGGTCATAGTAGGACAATAATGGGTATAGAAGTACACCGAGATGGCAACTTAATCCTGTTAGTTCTCGATCCAATTCATTCTCCTCTACAGATGGCACAATTTGGAGACACCAGCAGTGTTGATGCAGCATTGGGAGTCCTCAGAAAAACCGAGTCCGCAATGGAAGCTAGACAGTATCAAATTGTAGCTAGTATTGGATTTTTGGATAGTGAGCAGCAGTATCAACAAAGCAAAATTCTTCATGGACTCGGAATACCTCCAGATCGAGAAATCTTGAACCACATCAAGATGATCGATGGGAGCTTGGAATCCCTCAATGAAGCTGTCGAGCTAGATATAGATACGGTCCAGTTTCAAAAAGAGGCAGAAGGAGCGAAAATCGCAGTGCCACCTGCTACTACAGCCGAAGCGGCAGCAGCTGAGCTAGAGGCCGACGCCGCTGAGCCTGGTGGAATATAGAATTATTTTTTTTTTTTCATCAACAATGGAAATATATTATATATATATATATATATATATATATATATTTTGGAACTCTACATTTAATTATTTTAATTTAGTAATATAACACAGCTATTAATGATAATATTTGATAGTTATGGTCACCTCAAATTTTTATTGATACAATCGTCAATCAGTAACCTATGGCAACCTGAAAACATTGCGTAAATTCATTATCCACCAATCCACTTTCAGTAAGTGTTGTTACACTATAGAGTTTTTTTTCAGTGGGCTTCAGAAGCCATACGAATTGCTTACCCATTTTCGCTAATGTTAACTTTCAATATTTTTAAATAAATCCATGGAGAGCAGGGAATTCATGCAAACCGTGCTATATCCTTTGATACATATTTATTTCGCTCTCATGTACATTCGAATATCTGATTCTCAACTACGAGAACATGATATGACCTCATGTAAACGAATGGTGAATTCTGTATATTATGGTATTTTGAACTCTCGTTACCTCTCTGACATTTCCGCACTGCATGCGTTAAAATCTTCATTCCATGCTGCATTAATAAAAGATTTTCCCCAACTAATCGTAGTCTGTTCCTACCAAACAGAAACATTTCAGCAGACATTTCAGAAGGGTTTATAAAAAACTCTGAAATGGAAATATGTAAATCCTTTGAGATGAAATTTGTTTCGTGTATTTTCTGATGATGTAACAATATTTTCGGTAATTATTTTCAACATATTCACGTATTCTTCAAAGACATCGATAGATATGCGGTTCCAGACAGATAAATTTATAGTAGAGCAGTCAAGTTTTTGATAGGATTATTTTTTAGTATTGAACCGCTCTCAATTTTTCTGAGATAAAAAACACGTTTTGGATCCACATTGAGTATTTCATCAACAGTAAAAGCACAAGAGCTTTTTTCATCGAATACATTTCTCTTGTCAACAAACTTATTTTGTCAATCATCAATTTACGAGTTGCTGGTAATTCGATCACTAATCACTATGAAAAAGTGGAGTCGAAGAAGATGCTTGCATTTTATGAATTACCAGAAGAAAGAGACTCGCCACCGGAAAATAATTTCATCTTATCATGTTTCATAGTACAGTCTACTCAGTTTTGAGACGAGGATCAGTTGTAACACCACCAAATTGGGCATGCTAGTAGTTGGAACCATGTCAAATAAGAAAAAAAATAGTTTACCAAAAATCAGGGGGTAGAAGCCAAAAAAAAAGTTATTTTGGAAAAAATTAAGTTTAAAAAAATGTGGTTGAATAAGGTTGAAGATCAATCAATTCTCTACAAGAATGATCCTTAGTAATTCCCTAAGAAATGAGCCCGTTTTCTCAGAAAACGTGCTTTAACGCTGACATCAAATTTCAGGCTCGTGTTAGCCCGCCGTTGCATGTTCGGGCGGTGCCAAACGTGCAATGTGTCATAACTTTGCTAAAGATTATCAAAAAAATTTAATTAAAAGTGCATTTTGGTCGTGAAGACTTCTACTTTTTCGTTCAATTATAACATATGGGTATTTGAGTACTTGAATGGTTATTTCTACTACGTTATATAATCCAACCGAGTTTTTTAATCATAGATATTTCAGTTATTCCGGAATAATTGCAATGAAGCAGAAACCATTACCCTCTTTATACAATATGCAATGATTTAAGAATAGTGAGACAGGTCTCACTTACATACGTCAAAAAAAACGGGTTTTACTCCTGCCTCATTTTCAACTCTCTCATAATTCCGACATCTCAACCAGTAAATGTGGAAAATAATACACAATTATACACAACCTGCATGAAAAATAAAGTATGCAATTTTAAGCTGGAGGTTTGCACTTCACATTTCTGTTATTGAACCCACAAAAAATGTGTTGTAAATGATTAAAAAAATTTGTCAAACTACAAAATTTTCAGAAACCCCTGACCATCCGAAACGAAAGACGATGCATTTTTCTGTTCAATCCATATATACAACATATCCAGGATCATCGAACCATTATATCTAAGCCAACAATGGACACACTTTTGGAGCAGTTTCCTTAGTATGTTTTCAGTTCAGTTCATGAGCTGCGAGCGTAGTTTAGAGAGAAATTTCATAGTGAAAGATACTAACTAATTAAGATTATAATAGATCTAGCTGCGATTATCTGTCTGTGGAAATGTACAGTAGAGCAGACAAAAATTCTGAGAGGGGATTGGAGTTGTATCAAATGCTGTGGTGTCTATGAAATTATTAGTGCTAATATTTTACAAAAAATAGGGTGGAAATGTGCCAGGGTATTGAATTAGATATTCTGGCAAAGAACAAGAGTTTTGTCTAATGCATATACCACAGCTTCCTCTCTCCCATAGAAGAGATATTCCATTTGGATTGGTTATGTAGATGTTTTTTGTATAGGGATTATTTGAGTTGATAACTAAGTCATCAGAATATTCTCTCCCCTGGAGTATTTGAAGTGGAAAAATAACGGAATATATATTATCATTATCTGATCTTCTCTGAAGTAAACACAAGGTATATTCAATTTTTTTTCAATTAAAAAATGTTTTTATGTTCCACCTCTTACCAGAATATAACATCGAAAAAGCATGCGATACCATTATTTTATGCAGCTATAAAAATCCGATGATCGCAATATCCATATGTGGATAACCAATGATAGCGTTCCCTTTAAACATGACGCCAATTTTTTTGAAACAACCTGTTCAACCGGAAGTAGATGATCCAAATTTCTTTTCAATGTAGATAAAATAAATAAAAAGTATGATTTAGCAAGGAGATGGTTCTCTGTTGAAAATGTGGTTCTGGCCGCTGCGGGGTACGTACATAAAATGTGTTTAGCCGTATCATCCTCATCCATGCATAGACGGCATTCTGCATCTTTGTAATAAAGCGGGTATATCGACCTTAGTCTCTACACCGTTTAGAATATCCTAGAGTTTTTAACGCAAGGTCTCATTCGCCATCAGCGCTTGGTCTGATGATGGACGAGGCATATCGAAACGTCGGGAAACCTAAAAAATTAAGGAATATAACGTGAGTGGCTACGTTATACCCCCGATGGTCCTAGAAAGTACGTGACGTCCTCTTATAAATGAAATTCGAGTATAGAAAGAAAATAAGATGGATTAATTTGATGAGTATATTAAATAAACATAGATTAGTTCCGAATTGAATACAAGTATATCCATTCTAGTTCTACTTGCTGTCCTGCAAATTAGACCTCTTTAACATGTATCAAACACTCAATATAATAATATAATGCGTAGTAACCAACATCTAAACTTCTTGAATTACCCTTGAAAACAGGCAAGTTTAAGAAACGCATATTCATCGAGACATTTCTCACATTACTAGCTGTTATTGCTACTGACGGAGGTATATTAAAAACAGATAAATAGACAATGGTAGCAAGCACATAAATGTTTCTGGATAACAGTTCACATAGGTACATAAAAATATTATTTCAAAGATGGCAACCTCATAGTCATTACTAAATACCTTTGTTTTGTGCAATAAATCAATATATACCAATTACACACCTAGTATATCAGACTATACAAAATATATCAAGCAAAACGTGTACTAACAGTACATCCTTCAATACATTATACAGGTAACATGCGATAAAATCAGGCAAATAAATCAATAAAACATTATTCAGACATATAAGACATAAACATATCGGTTAATCAGTTTAAACCTTGAAGCACAAATCAATCAAATACACAAAACACATGATACCTATAAATAAGAATACACCAAAATCCGAAGTAACAGTAATTGCTTTCACTGTACTAGTAGACTTAAACCTTTAGAACAATATAAATGATAGCTGTACCCATTAATGGTTCCTAAATAAAGGACAGCTCCTACAACCAAACATAATATTATCCACTCAACAGGTGAAAATAATATAATAATTTCACTTTCAGTAACCAGCCTATGAGCCATAGCTTTTGTATCAGGGTTTAAATATTAGGTTCCGTTCCGTATATGCTCATAAATTAAACAGGGTTGCAGATGTCTTTTAAGGCGGCTTATTTCCACGAGAAGGCACATAATTTTCCGCACTCATTATATTTGTTCAGGCACTATATTCAAGATCGTTTCTGGGTAACATTTAATAGTACGATAGTTTCATCTTACGGTTTTTACTGACGAAGTGATTTCAAACTCCCTTGACTATACTCCGAGGCACTCCGGTGTTTGCGATAGATTAGACTACATACTGCACTATTCCAAACGCACCTGTAACTAGAAGATATTCGCGGCAGTGAATAAACTATACTCCGAGGCATACATTTTCGCGAACAGTTGCACTAATACATGACGACGAACTGGTAACGCACTGGTATAATCCTTAGATGATCGTGCACGGGTCAAATACGAACTGATTTGATCTGGTAAATTCGCGGTGTTTTATACTGATATTCGTTCGGACACGTGTCGCCGTTATTCTCCCATAAGCAATAAAATACGACATTTGCATAATTAATCATGTTTTTAATAGCGTCAGGCTGACAGTTTCATTGCTATAACCCACTTAGCGAGACATGTTTATGGCCTTAATTTATAGATATAATTTTATGCGGTGGGCGGAAGAAAGACGCGATATTGAAAAGTAGGATGGAATATTTCGAGATATTCATTATCTTGAAATTCGTCAATTATGATCGTGGCGGGGGAAAGATAGCGGTGAACTGGATATTCGCGCAGTCCGCTCTCAAACAGAAGAGAGATAACATTGTTTATCATTTTGATATCTTTAACCGATATTCTTGAATGATTAATTACACGACGTCTTTTGATGACGGTTCATTTCTAATAATCAGTATGGGACAGGGTGGATCATGACATCTTGTGCAAGTCCGATTTTATGCATGTGGTGTTTGAACTTGCAGTGGCCAGTGAGCAAACCTACTATAACTCTGAGATGTGTTCTATTGAATTCTAGCAGTTTGTCAGAGTCCTGTTTTTTCCTTGTGAAAGCAATAAATGCTTTGGAATGGGCTAGGCTTCAAGTGCTTTCAGTGCTGCTTGACTATCTGAAAATATTTTTATTGTTTTCCGTGTGTGGTGACAATTTTTCAGCTCCCTTGCACACATTTCAATGACATATAACTCTGCCTGGAATACCGTAGCTAATTTAACCATACTGAATGAGCGTTTCACTACTGAGTTCATCCCGTATATTCCGACTCCAACGCCTTCCAAAGTTTTGGAACCATCGGTAAACCACCATTCATTTGCCCTACATAGGTCGTCTGTTGCAGGGAATATCACAGTGTAGGTCGTGTGAAGGTTGATAGTTTTGGACATGATGTATGATGGCATTCCTAGAATGTTGTGAGCTATTATGCCCTACAGCATGCTGTTGCTTCTCATGACCACTGCCTGCGGTAGACTAATGGCCGCTTGGTGGACTCTGTATGTTGCCCATCTTGCCTCTCTCTTCAGAACTATGTAAAGAGGAAGTAATCCGAGAAGAGCAAGAGAGCGGCTAACATTATTATTTGTTGTGGCGCTCCGGAGCGACTCACTGAAATTTGGTGGCGTATTGTCTTCTTTAAACCCATGTGGTCTGTGTGGTTCCAGGCAAACATAAGACGTCCGGATTGACTTCTATTCAACTCATATCACATTTGCTTATCGACAAGGAAAGTAGCCGTGTATCGATATCAATACATTTAAAGATAATATTTCTCCTGTACATTCTCGAACTAGTGTTGAAATCTAGCTGAGATGTTAGCGGCCGACATCTAAAAGACTGATCTAACCGAGAACTATTCTGTAAAAGCCACCTTTTCAATTTCGAATGTATCACCCTGTATATTTCTAGAATATCTACTAGAGTTTTTTCAATGATACCATGTTTGGATGAGTTTGTACTGGTTTCATATCAAAACATTTATGAATGAAATAGTTTATAATTGATGTTCATTATGATTTTTATCTCTATGCAAATATAATTGTTGTGTGGCATAATTCAATTTGGTCAGATCTGGAGACTTTGCTGGCCATTCACTAGCTCCCTTTGATCCAATAGAACGATTTGGAAAAACATTATCCATGCACTAAGTTACCAACACCACGTGAATGATGTGCAATCTTTGGAAATATTATTGTTAGTTCTAAGAATATTTTTGATTTTGAAAATGCCCAATACTGCTCCTTTGTCTAAGTATCGTCGAAAAAGTCCGATGCAATAATTTGATCATTGCAACTTCCAGCCCGTACATTTACTTTTTGTGGGTACTGTGTATGCAACAAGATCGTCTAATCGGAATTTACACCCGAACAGTACCTGCAGTTTTGTTTATTTTTGGTGTCATTCAAATTTAGAATTGCCTCATCAGGACAACATTTCTGGCGACAAATATTACGATTATCAGTCGGTTTAATATTGTTTCGCAAAACCTCCTCTATACCTATTCGATGATTAGAATGACTAAGCACTGCAGCACTGTCGTGTTGTAACCACATGGTCCTCTTGGACCCATCGCGAAGAAAATGTAAATACCTTTCACCATTCAGCAAATTTTTGAAAAAGTTAGGTTCATTTATGTGATTTCCGATAGTTCCTTTTCAAATATTTACAAGTATATTATAATCTTCATCACTCATATGCTTACTGCAAAACTTTCCGCAAAATGATTCTACACTGCTTGCTGTCGGTTCAGATCAAAGCTGTCCCAAAGCACTGTGCTTAGTACTCTTGGATGTGCTTAAAGCATTTTAGTGCTCGTAAGCACTGTGCTTTCGAGCACTTTTTGGATTCAGTGCTTAGTGCTTCGAGCAATTTACGAAAATGCTTATTGCTTAGTAATCCCGAAAAGTGCATTTTCTCATCTATGGATCTATGAATGATGTTGAAAATATGAATAAATAAATTTTTTTAAGCAAATAGATTCTGGCTGCTTCCAGTTTTTATTTGATTTAAAAAGATATTACTTCTATTTTGATTTTTATTTGAAACCACAGTCGTGTTTTTTAGTTTATTTATTTTTTTTATTTTTAGCTTGTCAGTACACAATTATTATGTTGTATCAAGACGGCCAATTTTTGAGTTTCCAAGTGAAACCGTTTCCAAATATAATATGAATTTAGAATACACGAAATTGAACGCCCACCTTAACGGTCTCGCCCATTTGAAAAGTGCTTAGTGCTTATTGCTCGCTAAATCGAATTACTTTTTGAAAGTGCTTAGTAATCGCGAGCAGAGCCACAATAGGCCATTGGCCGCAGTGGAGGGCCTGATATGGACCCACTTACTTTCAAACCTAATCGCGAGCACTTTACAAAAAAAAGTGCTTAGTGCTCGAGACTCCCAAGCACTTTTTAAGAGTGCTTAGTGCTTAGTACTTGAAGCACTTTTTGTCAGTGCTCGGCACAGCTCTGGTTCAGATGATAACGGTTGAACATATGTTTTAAAATTAATCTGTGAAATATCAGAGTTGAAGGTATCTGGCAGGTTTCTGGCTTGCATCGGACAGAGGTTCGAGGCCTCAGTATGCGAGAATATTTTTTCTCGAGTGCATCGGTCTCTTTAGGCGACCACATGCCTTGTTGTGAAGCTAGTGTGACGTGAATTGCCTAGATGCCAATCCCGATGTCTGGTGCTAGCTTAGAGTCTGAAAACTGGAAGGTAGGTATATGAAAAGAAACATTTCTGGGATATTCCTCATTGTCGAACCTTTCGTTGAAAAAATCGGAGCAGTAGCGTGGATGAGAAAAAATATATGAAGCTTGCACAAACTCCTGTTATGTAAAGCTGAATGAACCAAACACGCTAAATTTAAAGAACTTACTAAAATATTCGGTTTCATTTGCTCCGTTGAGCTACAAAAATAACGGCAATAAATGCATTAGAGCGAACTAGCATGTTTCAATTCCGTCAAAATTAACATTCCCAACATACAAGTTTGCAAGAATTGACAAAAAAAAAGGATAGAATCGTTCGATTTTATGAATCAGACGAGATAACGAATTCACTTTAGATTTCATCACAGAGATGCTAAAGTACACATTTTCAGTAATTTCCAATTGAAAATTCCAATTTTCAATGGCACAGCATGGTGACTGGGATTAATTTGTTTCGAGTTTGAATGAACAAAATTGTCAGTTAGCAGGAATTTAATGGAAGTTGCCATATGTATGCTTCGCTATACCGGTTGACAACGATATCGCTAACACCCCACCCTCTTTGTCATTCATTTTGGAGATATCAAATTAAAATTCAACAGGGTTAATATTCACGTAGACTGCAACGTTCGGCAATTATTTTCGGGCTTACTAGGTTCATGATTTTGGAATAGAATGCCCTGAATATTATAACTTTTTCAGAATTCTGTGGATATTCTGAATAGTTTAGAACTGATTCAGTTGGTTATTATAGCGAATTCATTTAGATCCAAGTTTTGTTTTTTGGATCTGACCGCTGCTATGAAAGTATTATTATCATATATGACATAAATAGTATATCATGTTACTAGTGTGGAAAGTGACCCACTTCACATGAGTGGGAGAATGTTGTCGCACGAGGCGCCAACGCCACACAAGTAATGTCCAGTATTTTTCCGACGACCACAGATTAATGCATAATTGCAAAAAAAATAATATATTTTTGCTTTATTTTGAGAATTTGAGAATGTTACAAAGAAAAGTAATAATTGAACAAGATTACTGCTTAAATTGTAGAAATTAAAATTAATATTATTAATATTAGAATTAGTAAATTGTAATGGACTTTGCAATGAGGAGTTAGACAGATTTCTCTCTGTTATTCAGGGTAGGCCAACTATTGCAGATCGGAGGATAGCTTCTAAACCACTGTAGATAAAAAACATTTTTCACCTGGAGATGAAATGGCACACAAATGACTATTTCTGTAAAATATACTGAAGTATACAGAGGGTTTCGTGAGCAGGTGCCAAAAAAAGTTTTTGTTTCTCAAATGATCCACCTTGTATTTTTTCCATTTTTGGATAGTGCAAATAACAAGCTATACAGCAGTTTTTGATTTTTTCAATTGCATGCGAGGTTGCCGAGTTATTGCATTTCCAATGAAAATTTCTGAAAAATGATTGTAAAGGGTTAAATTCCCTAAAAACTCAGCACTAAGAGGAGTCGCAAAAAAAGTATTGCAACTGCCAGTACAGAAAATTGTTAAGAAATATACAGGGTGCTTGCTAGACGACTGCCAGAATTACAGATTTCAAACGACGCAAACTTCTTTTTTTTCATGGAATATCCTGTAAATTTCGATGTTTTTTGAAAATTAATTCTTTAGGCTTTCCATCGATATAATATTTCCTATGGTGAAATTCATTAGCTTCCGAGTTGATAAAAGTGAAGAGGCGGAGACATTGCGTTTGGTTAATAAATAAAACTAACAGTGATAGACTGAATAAAATTTTATATTCTGATGAGGCTACCTTTCACCGAAATGGAACCGTGAATCGTCACAACTACAATTATTACTCTGACGAAAACCCACATTTGTTCAGAACCACCTCGCAGCAAAGATGGTCCTTGAATGTATGGGACGGAATAATTGATATCTATATGATTGGCCCTTTTTTCTTTGAAGGTCCTGTGAATGGCCTAATATTCCTGCAGTTACTCCAGAACAATTTTCGCGGACTCATTAGAAATGTGCCTTTGAATATTATCAATACTATGTGACTTCAGTTGGACGGTGCTCCTATTCATTCTTCGGCTACAGTGAGACAGTGGATTGATGAAGAGTTTGGTGAAAGATGGATTGGTTGCGGAGGTCCAGATAGGTGTCCAGCTCGATCGCCAAACTTCACACCCTATGATTTTTTCCTATGGGGATATGTGAAAGATAAAGTCTATGCAGAGCCAGTTACAACGAAAGAAGACATGCATCTGAGAATTAGACAGGTCTTTTCTACAATTTTCCCAGCTATGCTTCAGAATGTACGCAGATCCATTGAAACTCGAACGAGAAAATGTATCCCACAGAATGGCCGACATTTCGAACACCTTTAAAAATAATATTCGTTTGTTGGTACTTTATCATTAAAGAACTACAAGTATAAATGATTTATACGTGCTTCATTGATGGGACATGAAGAATTTGATTACCTATTCGTTTGTTTCCTCCAATATAATATAGTTATTATCCAAACAAGTACGGAAAGAGTACCTTTCCCGCATGCGACTGCCGTTACCCGAACGACGCAAAGCGGAGTTCGGGTAAGCAGTCGAGTGCGGGAGAATACCTTTCCGTATGAGTAATGATCAATATTTTTTCTACAAGCGAATTGAAAAAAAAAGGAAGCACTCTTGACCAAACTTTCGCGTGCGGGAAAAATTTTACCCGCACTAGTACGGAAATAACTCACTTGAAGTGACTTCAGCGTGCGGAAAGTGACACCTCTCAAACTAAATTGCGTGCGGGTATGGGGTGAATCACGTACGCTTGTAGGAAATAGTATATTACATTACAAGTGCGGAAAGGGACATTTTTCACGTGCGAAATATTCACACGAGTAAAGTACACTATTTTTCCTACGACCACATAATAATTTTATCAAATAATGTATTAAAATATTTTGACGTTTCACACAAATTTCTTAAAGCCTTCTTCTTATATACAATAAATAAGTAACAAGACGATTACAAGATTGCCTGACTAAAGTAGAGATTTGATATATTAAACTATTTAACGAAAATAAATATGAATGCTTTTAAATGGATATTTGTTTAAATCAAACTCCAAGAAATATAGATGATATTGACATGTGTCCAAGAAAATCGAATGATTAGTCGGACTGAGAACCATTGTGACTTCATTTATCTTCAATAATTACTTTCAAATACAAAATATTTGAAGCAATCTATTTGAATAGTGTAATGTTTTACAATTATCATAATGAAAAAAAGTTTCCGCGGGCGAGGATCGAACCTGCGTAGTCTCGTCAGATGTCAAATAAGTCCCGCTGCTTTACGAACTGAGCCAACGGAGCGTGCGGAAAGTTACTTTCCGCGCCTGTGTGGAAAATATTTTGCACGCTTGTGATATAAGCCTCTTTCCATGTAACCTATACAGTGCGATATACGTTACTTTCCCATGTGGTCGTAGGAAATAGTTATTATCCTAACAAGTACGGAAAGAGTACCATTCCCGCATGAGACTGCCGTTACCCGAACGACGCAAAGCGGAGTTCGGGTAAGCAGTCGAGTGCGGGAGAGTACCTTTCCGTATGAGTTAGGATTAATATTTTTTCTACAAGTGCATTGAAACATCTTATGTTGCTCTCTTGAACAAACTTTCGCGTGCGGGAAATATTATTCCCGCACTAGTGCGGGAAAAACTCACTTAAAGTGACAGTAGCGTGAGGGAAAATTTTTCCCGCACTAGTGCGGGAAAATGACACCTCTCAAACTAAATTGCGTGCGGAAATAGGGCGGAACACGCACGCTTGTAGGAAAAATACTTTTCACTTATCTTTTTCATATCTTTCGTCAGTCGATATGAATAGTAACACAAAACCAAACTAACAAAGAAGGAATTTGGTTTGAAATCGAGAAATACTGAGAAAATGCTATATTTCCCCAATTAACTCGGAAGCTAATGAATTTCAATTTTATATCGATGGAAAGCCTAAAGAATGAACTTTCAAAAAACATCGAAATATACAGGATGTTTCGTTTGAAAAAAAAGGTTTCGTCGTTTGCAATCTGTAATTCTGGCAGTCGTCTAGCGGGCGCCCTGTATGTTTCTAAACAATTTTCAATGATTCAGTGGATATCTTCATTCCTGTACTGGGAGCTGCAATACTTATTTTTGCGACTTTTCCTAGTGCTGATTTTTTATGGAATTTAACCCTCTACAATGATTTTTTCAGAAATTTTCATTGGAAATGCAATAACTCGGCAACTTCGCATGCAATTGAAATAAATCGAACACTATTATATAGCTTGTTATTCGAACTATACAAAAATGGAAAAAATTCAGAGTGGGTAATTAAAGAAAATAAAACTTTGGCACCTGCTCACGGAACCCTCTGTATATAAATATTAATGAATGTTCGACGTAATCACTATCTACTTCAATACAGCATCTAATTCTTTTTTCGAATGAGCTTCTGACATTGTTCAACATATTTGGAATTACTGTTAGGGAGGCATTTCTAATCCTCACTTTCATATCATCAGGAGTAGTGAATGGTGTACTGTAAACAATATCCTCAATATATTCCTATAAAAAAGTCCATAGGTGTGAGATCGGGTGATCTTGCTGGCCAGTTATAAGGACCACCTCTCCCTATCCATTGATCTGGAAATTTTCTGTCCAGCTAGTTCCAGATACGTTTGAAATGTGCCGGAGCACCATATAATTGTAGCCAAATCTTCAGTCTCACATTCAAATAAATTTCCATCCAGATGCCCGTCAAAGAAATAAGGACCAATTTGACGGGTCTGCTCGGCAACATTCGAGTTCAAGTGCAGGGAAGGGATAAGATGTACATTGCATTTTGTGGAAGGGGGTGCTAGCGTTCGAACACGGTGGAGTGCATGGTGGTGGAATTCTGAAAATGTCATAGCTTTTTTTTGACTTTAAAGCTGATTCGGCTCTGAAACTGTGAATATTTCGACGAGGCTTGGGGAGGTTATTGCCCCCTTTACCCCCCCGGATCCGCCACTGGCAAAACTTCAAAATTATGTTCCTCATTCCCAGTAACTGGTTTTGTAACATTATTATTTTTCCACTATTAGCTACTCAGGGTTGTAGTTATAAAATTGAATTCGATTTATATTTATTAGACTGATGCTTGAATTTGCCTAACTTAATAAAATCTAATTGTCATTGAAACATTATTTTTTCCGCAGCTTGTTTGCTTTGGATATATTTACAGCCATTTCGCATCTTTCGTTATCTATACTCCCTCCAATTATTTGTATCTTCAGCGCTGTCTATTGTCAGAGAACAGCTGTTCAGTTCAGTGACTGTCGCTGGGGCATAGATCACTTTTCCAGGTAGAAACGACTCCTCTGTGATGTATCGATGGAAATGACCTTCAAAGGCCGTCGGTGACATGAATTTAGAAAGACTCCATATCGTGATAATAGTTATCTGTCTGGACGAATTCGCGTTTGTTTGAGTATTGGATAATGTTAGGTAATGAAGTTTTGCACGGAACATTTTAGAATCCTTTGACATTTGGACACTTCGAGGAATGAAGTTACTTGGCAACTCCGCCAAAGTTCTTGATATCGGTCTTAATAAAGAAGAAAAACTCTCTTCTGTCTACAGTGGAAATTATATGTGGAAGTGATGGACATTTTCAGTTCAATATTAATTATTGATTTCTGAAATTATCCAGTTAATGGGATTATTCTTTCAACTGAATTAATGTTTTCCGTACTTTATCACGTTGGTGATTTGATGGGATGCTGGTTAATTTTTGAAAAACATACCCAATAGGGGACTATAACCTCACTTTCTAGCATTCTAACCACATGCTCTTTGGGTACGCAGAACCCTCTAACTTTATCCATTGAGCTTTTGGCAATTCGGTTCATTTTGTTGGCATAATTTTGGAAAAGCGTGTAAATCAAGCCTGACGCCGTTGACCCTTTGACTAGGACTATGATAGGAAAATAACATCTGTAGAGGAGCCTTCTAACAAGATCTTTACCGCACTTAGCACCAGGCCTTCCTAGACAAAGGTATGAGGTCTAGTCAAGTTAGTATCAGACAGTCAATGATTTCATTTCAGGGTCTTTTGTATCGGTATACTTATCGTCATCCCAGAGCACTAGCCGTCTGGGGGGAAACTCATCGTGGTGTCAACGTACTTATACGTCAGACTGAGGAGCTTATCTTGGTGTTAGCGTACTTATCGCTAGACTGGAGAATTCATCTTTCATTCTGGTGTCACTGCCCTGAAGGCTGACCCGTACCTCGCACCTTCACCTGATAGATTTCACCGTAAATGCCTTGCTGAAACCAATCTGATGTGGCGCGCAAGTTAACCAGTTCACTCGATATTATATATACCTTTTAATTAATTACTCTGAACTTATGTAAACGCTACAGGTAAGGTGCACCTAACTTAAGCGGCTTTATTTAATATCCTACCCTAAAGTGGTATATTGTGTTGAGTAAGATAACTGTGGGTAACTACCCTTAGATATTTTGAGCCTTCTTACCGTTCATGTTATATAGTATTTTTTTTTATAATTCACCCTGACGGTGTCTCTGATAATTTCTAATAATCATTCAGTTACTTTGACTTCTATGTAGTCGTAAAACCCTTGTTCACCTTATAATAATATATTATATGACTCAAATCATAAGCTGATTATCATTTGAGTGTGTGGCATTTGCCCAAATTATTACTATTCGTGTTAAATGGGAATTGGTAAAATTATCTATACAGGGGGCTCAGCATTCATATGACTGGCGCCTGCATTTTTAATATCACATGACATTTTGTTTTGTTCACCCCACTTCCCTCTTCACTGGAGCTTAGCCGCGAGCCTACCCTGTCAGTCTAACAGCTTTTTGACACTTGTCAAAAGCGTAAGTGGTGATCTTGCTTTCTATTTTACTTTAATTGTATGACGGTGGCAGTTTCCCATATCAAAGCTACTTGGGGATTTTTCTTATGTCCCAAGAAAATATTTTATGTTCACGTTTTCAGTTATTCTGTTTTTGGAAATTCTTATTTTGATAATATGATAAAAATATTTTTTGATTTTTCTCTCATATATCATTATGTTCGAAGGGGGGAATTTTATTTCATTAGCCATGATTGTGACCCAAAATACTTTCATTTCAATAACTTGATACTGCACCATACGACATAAATTAACACAAAATTGGCACAAATTGGCACAAATTGACACAAAATATGCTCAATTTGGTGGAAAAGAAAAGCTAAAACTTTCAATGAATAGATAACAGTTGTCAAGTTGATGACCCATATGAAATTTAAGAAATATCTGGAAAACCGAACAGGGCGAATTTGAGTCACAGCCAACTCGATATTTTACAATAAAATACAATTCATTTTGTAACACAATGCCGACTAAAGAAGTTTTAAGGTGGTCTCAATGTGACGTTTGAAACATAAAGTTTAAGTTACGTCTGGTCGAACAGCTAATCGAAAAAATAATCGTTTGGAATGGAAGCGCTTTTATTGATTAAATGTATCTTATGTCACTCAGTATCCATACTTTATATTGAATACCTTGCAAAACGAAAAACGATTCTCTTTTCGCATTTCATAATTAAACCAAATTATTCAACTTCTAGTTCACGCGGCTTTCAGTTCCTGAAATTCTACCGAAACGTGAACTCGGAAACACGGCTTTTCGGATGTGGAGAATAAGTGACTCCGAAGTCTTTGAATAATTTAAATGTATCATCTGCTTTGGGACCGTCCTAGTTTTGAATTGTACCCTGCTTCCGTATAGCTTCTTTTCTGAAATCTTATTTACATCTGTTTCGATATTGCATCTCGGTGAAATGTTGTTGAGCGATATATTGTATCTGAATTGAATTTTTCCGTTGTTTTTACGTATATGGTTGATCCATGGCGGTCGACTTTACGGTTGCATGGGAAGATATTATGTATCATAGCGTGAAGTAACGATAATTTATCAATAGGTATCTAAATGTACGAATTCGAACAAAGTTCAAAATGGACTAATAATTTCGACAAAGCCGAAATACCCTTCACACATTCCCACAAAATGAAAAATGTGAGGCAAATATCTATCAGAATATTAATGATCGAAATTCAATTATACAGTGTAAAGATTAAAAACTTACAATGAGCTCAAAAATGAAAGATGATATCAAGAAATACTCAAAACCGTTTCTAGGATAGGAATGGGGAACTAAAATTACATAAAACAGAATTCATCCCCATCAACCCCCTAGGCCCAACCCACTCCAGCTGAAACAGTTTAAATAGCAAATCCCTATTTATGATATGATTGAAAAGACCACAAAAAAGCTATCCAATGGTATAAATAATTATTGAACAGGGTATCAATAATTACCAAATTAATATCTAACAATTTTAACAACAAACACCCCGCTTGTGATGTTTAAAAGCTCTACAGGCCAATAAAACCTTATTTTGAATGATAAGTGTCCGTAGGTACTTTTTTTGTTAAATAAAAACTTTGATTTGACGTTTTCGCAAAACAAGTTTTATACTTCTGTTTTTTGGGTTCTGTCGCACTCAATCATTTTTTGTTTATTTGAGACATTCAAATGTCATTAGTGTTCATCATTCGTGCGATCGGTATTGTCATTCAGCTGTAGTTGTCACGATGGTTTACGGTACACCTGAACGTGGGGAGATAATTTCCATATTTAACAGAAATATTGAGGTTCAATAAAATAGAAATAATGGAAACCCAATATGGAATGGAAACCTGAAATTATGATGGAATAATCTCCACAGGATTTCGAGAACAGCCAATGCTCTAATTGAGATGTTTTTTCATAATTCATTCATTTTAATATTTTCCAATTTGGTGTCCCTTTCCCGATAGTTCCGACACTGGTAGCTTACCTATGAAATGACATATTTTGATTTCCAGCTTCAAATGGTATTTTAATCATTTCACAATGCTTTACCATTGCTTAACAATAAAAACTAGCGATAGTTTAACATAAATTAACTCAGAATTTGCCCTTTATTCACGAAACAACACTCCAATAAGCCAAAGACGAAAGCAAACAGAGATGTTTTGTTGTTGTTCTGTCATATTTGACATGATATTTCAAATACAGCGTTGCTATACTGACCAGACTATATCGGCAACGAAGAATCTCCGTTCAGCGATGGAAATATTATCGTTTTTACAAGCTTCTAACAAGCTGCAATAAACGTTTCAATTGCCTTATTATTACTATATATTCCATCCAAGACAGTATTTTTGGGTTTTTGTTGCCATGAATATACCTGACAGATATCAAAATCTAGCTGACGTACTTATTGTATCCTTAAAAAAATTCTAAGAACATCCGATGAAGCCGACTCTGAGTGCTTCAAAAAGCCAAAAAAAAAATAAGAAGACCAAGGAAGACATTCGACAAGGAACCCGTTCCCACAACAAATAAATTTGACTCGCTCAACGAAGACGAAACGCTATCGGAGGACAGCACAGCGTCTAAAACGTCTGAAAGGCCCAGGAAAACCACCGGAAAGAAGCCAACCACCGCTCCCAAACCGGCAAAAACCAGAATGCTCTACCTCCGATAGTAATCCAGGAGATGCTTAATCCAGACCGATCCCTCACAGCCCATCAGATGAAGACTGAGCTCAAGGCTGGTTTCAACTTGAAGCATACGAATCGAGAGACTCAAGTCTTCACTGAAAATGAGGGGGATCCGCAGACTATGATCGACCTCCTGAAGAGCACAGGGACGAAGTTCCATACGTACACAAAACCGGACACACGCATTAGACTCGGATGTCTGCCAACAAGACCTAATCCAAGAAATGGAAGAAAAGTACGGCATCCAGGTAGAGAAAATGATGAGGATGGCAACGCAACACCGCCGTTGTATCTCATCACTGCCCCTCATTACTGAACCAACTTCAAAAATCGGTCTGGGTGTCCGGTTTATCAGAGTCGGATTCAGTTCTTGGAGGAGACAGCAGATCGACGGAAGAAACCTGAACAGCCCTCCTCCGCACCACCTGAAGAAGCGGGGAGAAGAATTCAAGAGTCACTGCAGGCACCAGCGATTCTCTTCACTCCACCCAACCAGTCGCCGGTGCATAGGCACGTCCGGACAGGAGCAACTGATCTGCAACAAATGATGGGTTTAGGTGGCAAAATACAGCAGGTTAGTGCGATGCTGAACCTTTCGGAACTATACAGAGCCATGGACGATCTGATCGCCCTGCTGGCACAGGCCAAATCTTCATTAGAAAAGGCTGCTTTTGAGATCCTCGGGGATAGCCAGCGCTACATTTTTTGGCGACATCAATCTGGATACTGGAATCATACAGGAAATTCGAATATGTTACTTCAATAATAATAATACTTGAATGAAAATGCAAAACCTTGACTAATTAAAACCCTTCAGATCACATAGCAAACCAAGAATATCAGTTGAATTTGATTTGCCATTAGTGAAACTTTGAAGCTCTCCAGCCTTCTATTACATTACAAATTGCAATTCGTCTTCAATCACAACATCCGGCCTGCAGTCGGGAATTCGTTGTGCTTTCAAAGAATAGGAGAAACTACCCTCTAGTAATGTTTCTGACAATTGGACCGTACAACTTGCTGTATTGAAGGATTTTCTATAAAAATCCTTTTAGATAATTAAAATATACTTTTTGTCTGGAACTCGAGTAGAAACATTTCACAGCTGCTAATTTAGAGATTTCCTAGCCTGCTGTTAGAGTCAGTGGCGTTGCTACACATTGAAGCAGTTGCTCGAAATGTCTGCCTTCTTCTTGACATAGATGTGCTCGCCGTCCTAAATTTTGTACAGCTCCTTGATATAAGTATCACTTCTTATAGACCGACATTATTCAGTTATGCTCATTCTAAGATTTTCAATATAACAGAATTCTTGTAGGACATAATCCCGGAATGTTGTAGCATTTTAGACAACTTCTTCTAAATTCCCTCCAAACACACTTGTTTGTGGAGCGCCTGAAGTTGAAGCAACTTCGTGTGTTGAAACTGACGGATTGTCGTTTATCTAAAACACAGAAAACTTTAACAAAAATAGTAATATTCTAATAAAGGGTTGAAGTTATTACCATATTTTGAATATTGTTTCTTGTATTTTCAAATAACCTTTTTTCACATTTATTTCTTGGTGTTTCAAAACTACCATACTCAGCAAGGTTTCTATGCAATTTCCTTAGGTGTTCTTGCTGATTATACTCTTCATGAATATAGCTGCAGGTACATTCCGGAATTTCTTATAGTATTCCTGTCAAATTTGTAGAATGTTTTATCATATCTCTTTTTTTTCTTGGTTTCAGGAAACCATTTTACGATTATTATTACTTTAAAATGGTGACAACAGACATGACATATAAATTTTGTTACAACAAATCGATTAATTTGTTGAGTGTTATTTGACGGAGTCAGGGCCAACTGAGAAATTGTAGTTTCCTAAAATGTATGAGACAAGCAAGTTTTGGTAGTTTTATGTTCACAATTATGTTGAAGAAGGAAATTAAGAGATGGAGCTAAAAACTTTCTGGAAAATGTTTAAATTGCTGAATACAATACTAGTTGTTATTATTTCATAGATCCATTTTTCATACAATCAATAACCCGGATGATAATATATTCCAAGAAATCATATTCTCATAATCCTTAGAATTTCAAACTATTCAATGAAATATCGAACTTCATACGTAAATGAATCAGTACTGTCGTCATTTAAGTATGTGATCTGTTCTATGTGTGGGGTAGTAGGCGATGGAATCGTAAAAACATCTGAAAGAAGAGAAGACTTTTTTTGATCGTTTCTCTTTTGAATTATTCAAAGATAAAACCTACTTTGTGATAGGGGTTTATCCCTTTGTGGCCCAAATGATTTTTTTTCTTTTTTTTTCCTAATAAGTTTTTCCTACTGGTGATATAAAATAGCACAAAAAAACTTGTGGTTTCATGATAGACCACTGGTATTGAAAGGACATTGTGGAATTACATAATTTTATTTATTTGTTGTTGAAATTTCTAAAACAGTTTACTTCATCAGTAAGAGGTCAATATTACAGGAGGTGCAATTCCACCTTGTCCTGTGTGGCACCGTTTCAACCCTTGAATGAAAGGAGTAAATTTATTATGCGTGGGATGTTTTATTAAAATTTAATTTGCTCGACAGACATTGCATATATAAATCTACTTACGCTTATCTTATAAACTTTTCGAAATGTCGTCCATTTTGCTCTAAACAGTAATAAAAACTTCTGCCTTCGAATCTTATATTTGACTCATCCTCTGATTGACATTTACTAGGTTTGTAGTATTTTTCAAAACTATCAGAAAGTTTGTCCAGCATTGGACGTATTTTATATAGTTTGTCATATTGTTCCTCACCTTCTCTGGGTTCAACACTCTTATCATTCAAGTGGAGATACCCGAGAAGCCAACTGAAACAATTTCTGGACATACTAGATGAAATTAAATCACCCCGTAGCTCAGTTCTTGAAAACCAGAAGTACTTATAGCTTGGCAATTTTACAATCCCCATCATGCATAATGTTTATTCCCAGAACACTTTTAATTATTTCCTCCAGCATTGTTGAAATTTGCATAAGTTTTTTGTTAGGCACATAAGTTGGTTTGGAACACCAGGTCATTCAACACTTCTTCAGAAAATAACAGTAGAAACATATCTAATAGATTCTTGATTTCATCAGGCAAATCTGGACCAAACTCGTCAACAAATGCCGAAGGAGCAATATACTTCTGCACATTATTCGACCACTGGACAATGTCTATATTTGGTATCTTCAAAATTTTCTTAGTTCTGAGTTTTTTCATTCCTTGCCTGCTCCTAGCATTATTATTATGGTTGAGATCACAGAGAGCTGATAAAGGCGAATCATCTTCAGAATCCCATTATATTCCTTCTTCAATCTCATTTTCTGCAACCAAATTATCAGCATTCAAAATCATGTCATAGTCCATAGCTTTACCATTAGTAGGCCCTTCATCTGAATCTTCGTATAACATATCTGATTCCTTGAAATTCAATAACTCTTCATCTATAGGCCGGTCATTTGAAGGTTCAACATCATCCGAATCTGCATCCGATACATCTGACTCAGATGGTATAAAGTCTATAATATTGTACAAATTATCACTTCAAAGGCCTTTTAGTTCACTTGGTGTCCATTTGTTCTTACCTAAAACACAAACACTCAAATTAGTGAAAGTTAGATTAGACCATGTTCCTTGTGGTACCCCTGAGGGTTGTGTATCTTCAACGTGTATGTGGTTCCAGCTGGCACTTTCCGGTGCACTATGAAATAAATCATTAATTTGAGGTTGCACTAATATGATAGAACTTTAACAACAAATCTGGAACCAGAGATTATAGTCTGTATCACACCGTGCACTTTCACGTGTTCCTGCCAGCAATTTTTTTATTCAGCTTGTTGGATATTTTATCAATCAATAGTTTGTAGCTCGGGTAACCAAAAACCCGTTAATCTCTGCTCTAAATACAAAGCGCATTGTGTTTAAACGTTTCAGGTTCCCATGTGCGAAACACGATGAACTTCCGTTGGCATACATCTGCAGTGCCTGTTCGGACTCTGATGTTTTCATTTTCCCTCTAATTCCCTAAAGCACGCGTAGCTTGATTCACATCTGACGGCTCGGCTGTCTAAATGAACGAGGCTTATTGGAAGTTGAACGTTATATTACTGGCAGTGTGATTTTGATGAAGAAATGTTGCTGGATGATTGTGTTTCTGTTCCTTCCGCATAATATTGATGGATGGAATTTTCATTAGAAGCAATTCCATTGAGTGACTACTGTTCAATAGATAATTGATATTTTCGATATAAATATGTATTGTCGGACTTCATATTTCTTGCTAAGATTGATGATCATGAATTTAGATCAATAAAAACCACCGACGAAGGTTGTCCGCAGCTTGTGCTCGGTCGTAATTATGACCAAGACCTAATTTTTTTTCTCTCAATTTTTTATGTTATAACATGTCAATATTTCAAGACGTTTTTCCACTACAAACTGATCTTCTTGATGTATAGTTTATCCAATCTCAGTTGAATGAGCTGTAAAACCGGATTAACACCTCAAATGATTTCGCCAGGCTTCGGACAGCAATAAAAATATTAAGAGGTGATTACGGTAATTTATGCTACAGGCGGTCAGCGCCGGAACGGTTACACGTAAAATATACTCAATCTGGTATTCAACTGAGATTGGATAAACTATAACGAACCTTTATTACTGGTGATGAAGGATTGATCCTTCGAAACATGTCTGAGTCTTCCGATTACATATTTATTAAATATTGATTTTTGGTGGAGTTGACTGAAAGTTCTTCACTCACCCAGTTGTATCTTACCTCCACCGTATGTGACGGATCGTCTCCGACGGATATACTATTTACAAATTTTGAGGGATTACTTTATGACATTCATCTTCTAAATAGTACAATTACACCAAAATATTCTGCGAACAGTGGTAGTCGATTAATACTTCGAGACCTCGTGGCATTTATTGGACTCCCATAAACCTTCATACCCATAGCAACCTAAAAATTCGTTGTTTCTTTCTACATGTTAATTCATCCCTGTATGTGAAAACCTATTTTTCATTACTAATATCCCGAGAACTTGTAAAGTTCACCATGTTTCGGTTGGGAAATAGAAATGAAACACTTTATGCATCTACACACTTCGGTCTCGATTCCACAATTCCACAATTGTTTAAAAATAGGTAAACAAACCGCCAAAACGCCTTATAAACACGTGTAAACTCAAAAAACTTTGTCCGTGATTCGTAGTTCAACGTCTTCCGATAGTTGGCGCTGCGATCTTATTTTCTTTCGCCAATTGTCACTGGAGACATTTTCGACCGCAATTTCAAAGTCAGGGGCGTATCATATAGCACCCACTTATAGATATAAATAGCAGAAATTTTGTAAAAAAAAATAAAATTGTTATATCCGTCAATCGGCTGCAAACTTTCTAGCAACCCTCAGAAGTCAGAGACTTGTGCGAGCTAGGGAAGACGTAGCCCTCACCTTTTAACGTGTGGCATACACGAAAATCCAATATTTCATTTTCAGAAACAATTAGTACAATATATAAATATTTGGGATATAAATAAAAGTATATGGACAATGTACCCAAAAATATAAGCTAAAATACAAGAAAAAATAATATATGTATGAAGATATATACATTTATCATGGAAATTATAATCCTAAAAGACAAACGACATTCGATATACAATAATTAAACCTTGTGAAAGAATATTTATTACGTGGAAACAATGACTCCCTTAAGTTCAATGAAGAACTTTTCCGTGAGTATACCTCCATCTTTCAATTCTTTGTATGGTCTGTAGAAATTTCAAATACAGGTATATGATTAAAATTTTAAATCTATAAAATTACGAAATTGTCTATACACATTAATGCGTTGAATTTTTAAAAATATAAAATAGCTCTGGTTGAAAAATGAAAACAAATAAAGATATAAAAGAAGAGCGCTAAAAAAATACTTGATCTTGTTCAGTTGAAAACAAAATTTACATAAAATTTCATTGAAGTGAAATGAGGAGATAGTGAATATAAAGGAACAGCATAATATTGTGGATAATTGTTTTATCGGTATTCCAGATCCAAATTTTCTATTTCTTCTTTAATAATGATTTTTAGTTGATTCTTTGAATTTCTTCAGGCAATAATCGGAGTAAGCGAGGGGCAAGGTAACTGAAGCATCTATTTGCTTTGGGCATGAACACGTTGGTTCCTTTGTTGTTTCTGGTTGAGTAACTATGGTTCACCGAATGTATATATATGTTTTATTCACAGGAATGAATTGAACAATTGGTTTAAAAAACAGTTGTTTCATGTCTAGTAACCTGGATTCAATGAACAACCGTTTAGTTGAATACGTTTCCGGTTTTCCCAAAATTATTTTAATGAGCCTTTGAAGAACCTCTAATGTTTTCAGTTGAAAACTTAAAATGCCCCCCCTCCCCAACCAATAATATCATACTGAATGATGGATTCTACTAAAGCATGGTAAAGGATTTTGAGATAGGTGAACCCTAAAAATTTCTTGAACTGGTAGAATCTGAATATCAGTCCACGATTTTTTTTTACTACATTGACAATGTGTATGTCCCACCTAAGGAACGAATCAATATGGACTCCCAGATATTTTACCGATCTCTCTAATGAGAAAACCACACCACATTGTTCAAAGTGAGAACATCGTAAGGAGGTAAATTATTTTCGTATGACGTAAAAGGAAAAACTTTAGTTTTCTCTACATTTACTGTTAGGACATTACAGCTGAACCATTTGAATACATTTTTTAGATCGTTTTCAGCTGTTTCATGTATTTGTTGCCATGAATCCCCAGTATAGATTAAGGCGGTATCGTCGGCGAACGAAATGATGTTCCCACAATTTTCTTTAATTATTATTTCGTTCAGGTTAATTATGAACAGAACTGGACCTCATAGTCCCTTGAGGAACGCCATGTGTTTTGTCCATTTCGTTGCTTATATCGTTTCCTATTTGAACACTTTTTTTTGCGGTTGATTAAAAAATGTTTCAGTTAATTATGAGTAGTTCCTCGAAACCCAAAACATTCTAGTTTTTTCAACAGAAATCTGTGAAAACAGTATCGAATGCTTTAGCTGAATCGATACAAATTCCCAAGCACGCTTTTCTTTTATTAATTGCTTGATTAATAGTATAGCGTTGTTGATACTGTAAGACGTGTTGTCACAATATTACGAAGGCGTAGAAGGGCCAACAACAAAATATTTTTTAAATTAGTTGGAATTGCCACTTTGATATGGCAATTGTCACTTTGAAATGGCAATTGTCACTTTGAACTGGCAATTGTCGCTTTGAACTGGCAATTGTCGCTTTGAACTGGCAATTGTCACTTTGAACTGGCAATTGTCACTTTGAAATGGCAATTGTCGCTTTGAACTGGCAATTGTCGCTTTGATCTGACAATTGTCACTTTGATCTGACAATTGTCACTTCGAACTGGCAATTGTCACTTTGAATTTGACTGAAAAACAATATTTTTTGCATGGAGTTGTTAAAGTTAAAAGAGACAGTTGCCAGATCGAAGTGACAATTGTCAGATAAAAGTGACAATTGTCAGTTCAAAGTGACAATTGCCACTTCAAAGTGACAATTGCCAGTTAAAAGTGACAATTTCCAGTTCAAAGTGACAATTGCCATTTCAAAGTGACAATTGTCACTTCAAAGTGGCAATTTCAATTGTTTTGAAAAGTATTTTGTTGTTGGCCCTTCTACGCCTTCGAACAATATTCAGAAATTTACTTTATTGTATGTAAGTATGCAACCAACTGCGCTCCATGCATAGCAATACATTTTATGTCAGTACTCAATACCGAAAATATAGATTATACTATCTGGCAGTAGGACCTATGTTAACTCGTGCGGACTTGTTTCGTACAATACATTCTATGTTTTGTGACATAGCTCGTATTGCAGTATCAACGACGATACGTAATAGCACCAATAGCGTCCTGTGTGGAGAGATTATCTCGGAAACCAAACTGAAGTAGTTTACCAACCGCAGTTTTAGGATTTTCTCAAAGATTTTAGAAATCGCAGTAGTAGGTGATATAGGTCTGTAATTGCTAACTTTTCTTTTGTCGCCATTTTTGTTGAATGGTATGATAATCACGTTTGTAAAGTGGGTAGGGACGTCACCAGTTGAAAAACATGTATTTATAATGAAAGAAAGAGGTCATGCTATATGTTCTGCTATTGATTTAAAAATATCGTAGGTAATTTTATCAGCGCCAGGTGCCTTTTTAGATATTCGTTCTGTTATTATTTTCATCACTTCAGACGGATTAGTTTCAGTCATAGAAATATAGATTGAGGTTGTCTACGGGTAGAGGGAACGTATGGTCCATCATTTTTCTGTTTGGTTGCTAAATTCTTGCCTACATTAGAAAAGTTAATATTGAAGCATTCTGCAATATTTTTCCCATCACAGACAAGGTTGCCATTTTCTTGTTAAATACAGTCAATAACCTGCTTTTTGGGATTGTTTCCTGTCTACTCTTTTATTTTTTTCCATATTTCTTTGGAATTTTGAGAGTTTTGGACTAGTTTATTTTTATAAAAGTTCAATTTATTTTTTTTTATAAGGAGGTTTAATTTGTTACGGAATTTTCAGAATCGGATTTTTCGGAAATTTAGGAAACTTTTGATGTAATTGATCTCTTTGTTTTATTGAAGTTATGATTCCATTAGTTATAAATTTTTTTGTGGTTTCATGATTTTCTTAATGGTAATTGTTGCGGTTTTGATATGATGTTGGAGTTTTTTGACAAATGCATCAGTCGCAGTTTCAACATTTTCTGAGATGTTAACATCATGCCACGTTTCTTTGTATCGATTGGAGAAATTTATTTTTATTCAAATATTCGTAATTGAAATGATTTTTTGAGGTTTCTTCATCGTAGTTTGTGCCTATATGATGAGTTGATAATGGTCGGTAATGTTTGTTCTGATGATATCTGCAGAATACTGTTCGGATCTCATTTTAACAAAACTATGCAGGTAGAAGTAGTATGTGTTATTCTAGTTGGGTTATTAATGAGCGATACAAAACCCTTTTCGGATAGCAAATGTATGTATTCTTGTGTTAATTCATCGTTATCTACCATTAGGTCTATATTGATATCACATAAAATATAAAATTGTTCATATATTTCATTACTCAGAAAGTGTTCTAGCCTATCATTGAATATTTGAACAGAAGTCGAAGGTGATTGATAAATGGACAGTATCGCTATTTTATTCTCACTAGCATCAATTTTTAGTGAAGACGGCCTCTGAGTTTCATCTAAATTGATTAGTTTCGAAGTGAAAGTAATATCATCCCTGATTACCATTATACCGTCACTTTCATTCAGAGGACTGCCATTGTATATACTGTGGTAACCGTGTATATGGAATAGACTGATATCATGTATTTTCCAAGTTTCGGGATTTTTTCATTTTCGAATTGAGATACGTAAGCCTGAAACTCATCGAAATTTTTGTTTATACTGCGAATGTTTGTATGGAAAATTGTCAGTTCCTTTTTATTACCAGGAATTATTTTTGGACCTTCATTACTTTCTACCCCTAGTGTGTTTATGGGCTCTACTTTGTAGTATCTGATTGAAAATTGTTGAAAATTGTTTTTTCCGTTAACCAGCTGTCATCCCCCTACTATATTAATACTCATCCATTTTTCCAGAACACTATCAATAATTGTTTGATGTCGAAAGGTTATACTTGTATATATGAATATGGATGAAAATATATGTATGTAGTTTCAATATAAAAAACTTGGTGGGATCTTGTTCCTGCTAGTATTTGAAAGTGTCTTTTTGTCTCCTTTTGCTTCTTCTACTAGATTTCCTTTTTCACACCGAGCATCAAGCTGCAACTCTTCGTCAAAGTTACGTGTCTTTGGCGTCGGTAGAGCGCTGCTTGCCTTTCGTTCTACAAGGTAGCTATTTTCGTTTCTTTCTAGTTCCTCGACAGTACACGCTACGTTCGGTTATTGACGTACAATCTGTTGCCTCTCATGTATGAATTGTCGGCTGGGTTTTGTCTGGCTTTATTCAGATAGTTTCTCAAAATTTTAGTTTTGTACCTTTGTTTATAAGTGAGATCGTTACTGATTCCAATGCCTGTTTCTTTTAATTTTCTGCGCTGCTTTACGACTTCGAGCTTCTTCAGATATGAGAGCTTCAGTAGGTTTCTTACTTGGGTTCTCAATTTGTATAAATTATTCAAATCGGATATTTGGACATCAGTATACAAAGTTTCTTGATATTTTTGGAAATAGTGGAAGGGGACACTTCTTTAGAATTTTCTAACTCAAATATAAAAATATTATTTTTCTCAGTACTAATTTCTAAGGCCTCTACGGTGTTGTTGAGAATTGTATTCTCAATTTCCAAATTGTTCACTTGGTGGTTCAGTTCTTCTATTTTCAATAGTAATTTGCTCTCGGATGCCTCAATAGCGGATTTGAATTCCTTCCTATTTTTAATAATTTCTTCTCCCAACACCCGTACAGCTTTCTCCCATTCATTTGCCATTGAATAAATAATTTTCAGAAATGGCGAATAGTCCTAATATTTTTACCACGAATTCTACTAATTCCTTCAGATATGCCTATTATGTTTTTTCCTTGGTCACTTTTTGCGGGTATCGGTGGATTGATGGTCACAATATGTGACGAATATTGAATTTCAGTGTATAATTCAAGTTTTGAGTCTCAATTTTAAATTACCTTCAGATGTAACATATCTTGAATCGCTTGCTGACCCAAATTCGAAATTTTTCTTAGACTATTTACCACTTAAAACTTCACTTCACTCAGAGCAATCTTATCACTTTGCAGATACGTCAAGGATCTTTGCCTTACTCGCACAAGCTCCTAAAAGCTTCTGAGGGGGTTCCTCTCTCTGGAAACCTGGAAGATTCGTTACGAAAAAAAATAGCTTATATACTTTTGGTGAAATACCCCCAGTTCATTTTTTAATGGACTGAAATTTTCCTATTATTTTTTTTCGGTGAAATGGTACTTTCAAACTAGCTTTTGACAATAATAAAAAAATTATATCTTGCAAAATAGCATCGTATCACTTTTTTGAGAGACTCTCTCAAAGTACACTAGGTGTCGAGTTATACGTCGTCCGAAATATGGCAGCATGATTTCAAACAAAAATATTCATCCAAAACAGAATGGTGGTACATACTGTTAGGACTCTTTATATGTAGATGTAGTATGCTCTAGTAAAATGATAAAATATTTTTAGTTATCTACAGTTCTCTGTTCCTCAAAGTGGCAGATGGAATCCATTTTCGAAAGGAATTCAAATGGCAAGGAAGGTAGAGTGAAACCTCGTATTAGTGAATCTCAGCAAAATCGAAGAAATCATCTCCCATCTGCCATTCTGAGGGACAAAAAAGTTTTGTAGCTTCAAAAAATATTTTATCAGTTTACTAGAACTCGTTAATTGCTGTCTATCCTAAAGAATCCTCGTATGATTATATACCGTATTTTGTTTTGCACGCATATTCCTGTCTGATTTTTTTTAATGAGCTATCACTCGCCCCCAATTACATTTGAAAAAATCAATCAAAAGGGCGGCTCGACGCCATTTTGAAGAATAAACATTTTCTATTTTCATTTGGCCAAAACATCGGTTAACGAAAATTTCGAACTATTCAAAAGGTAACAGGAGCGGGGCTGCTTCATGGACAGACTGTATTTGGGAATTGGAACGAAAAATCTACCACACCTCAGAAATGTTTTTTTAATATAGATTTTTTTTTCAGCTTCGCAGAGTTCTCTATGTGTCACTTCGAGAGTAACGGAAGTTGTAATCGAGAGAATAGACGGTTCACTCGGTATAACTTTGAGGGGAGGCCTAGTCCCAGAACACCCACAGCTATCAAGGCCTCTAGTTATCACACAAGTCAGGCAGAATGGCCCAGCTTTCAGGTATGTGTCTGTTGAAATATTGTGCTTGATTGGGGCCTATTCACAACTGATTAAGTAGATGCTGATCATATCATGCAGATTGGGGGAATCGGGTCAGGTAATTTTCGACAAAAAGATATTTTATTGAATTCAAAGTTTATTAGAGAACGGTAGGAGCCAAAGTATGAAACCGTCGTACGATTATTCAACTTGATTCTCGCAAAACCTCAACGACTTACAGCTTCGCGTGTTTTAAGGTACAAACACAGTGATTACGCGAAAAGAGGTAAGCGACACAACTATAATATTTCACACTAGTTTTCCATTAAAAAAAATATTGAAAATTGTTTTTTCCGTTAACCAGCTGTCGTCCCCCTATGAACGACAGCCCTCAGAAGTCGAAACATGTTCGAGCCAAGTATTAAGGAGCTCTTACCTTTTAACGTGCGATTCCTAGCATATTTCGAAAGCGAATTCACATGGTCCGATGAATTCATCATTTGTATGACCTCGAGCTCTCTTGTGTGACTAGGAAATTGTAGTCAATTTGTACTTGACCAATAATAGTTGAATTTAAAAAAAAAATTGAAAACTCTCGGCCTGATATGATACCTGTTCGTTGAATAATTCATTAGAAATCGAAGATTTTCATTTCTGATGTGATGTTATTTACTGATTGACAAAAAAAAATTCTTCAAAAAAATGTCAATGAATTTGTGCTACCCTACATTCGCAAAATACAAAAAAATTCAATGTAGGAGATGGTGGATGATACCCGGGATTCAGAGAAAAGAAAATTGGTGTTAGTCCATTCTGGAAGACCCAGAAAAATTCAAATTTCATTTTAAAGTAGATCATAGGGAATTTGATAAGTTTTAGTGCTGGTTTAACCTTTTCATGTTATTACGTGGTTATTTCTGAGAAAAACTTTCAGCAATTTAACTGGAGAATGTGAATTCGTACCTACTGCGGAGGTAAGAGAGGTGATAAAATGGGGTCCAAGCCGCTCCATCTCGCGAGCAGAACAAGAAACACTCCGAGTCTCCGGGTTGAGAGTCATTTTTATGAATCGACAAATGTTGTTATCGAGATCAAGTATCACCGATTCGCCTAGCACCTAGGTTAGGTTAGGTATGAACGTGAGTGGGCCCATATCAGGCTCTCCACTGCGGCAAATGGCGTATTGTGGCTCACCCTATACCAGTATATCCAATCTTTCAACAAAATCAAGGAGTGAATTGGGAGAACAATTTACCAGGTTTTCTGGCCTTATTGTTGAATTTTCAAATGTTGAACAATCTGTTTCTGACCGCTCTATACATAGACGGTACTCTGCATCTTGTGCAAGGCCGAATTTATTTATATGGTGTTTGAGTTTGCAGTGGCCAGTAACCAGTGATCAAACCTACTATAACTCTGAGATGTGCTCTACTGAGTTCTAGCAGTTTGTCCTGTTTTTCCTGGTGCAAGCAATAAATGCTTTGGAATGGGCTAGGCCCGGTAAACTACGCCAATACTCGAGTCTTTTATTGTCTGCCCAGGATGTTATAACATTCTTGGCAAAGCTATGTGCTATACCGATTACCGGTTCTGGCCCAATGGACGTTATTTTGTCCTTTTGCTAGGGCGTCCACTATTTCGGTCCCTTCTAGGCCCGTGTGACCTGGTATCCCAGACTAGGTTAACATTGTTGCGTTGTGCCAGTTGGTTTAAGGTTTCTCTGCAGTTCCATAATGCTCTGGATTTAAAGCAGTTGGATTCAAGCGCTTTCAGTACTGCTTAACTATCTGAAAATATTTTTATTATTTTTCGTGTGTGATGTTGATTTTTCAGCTCCCTTGCACACATTTCAATGGCATATACCTCTGCCCGGAATACCGTAGCTAATTTACCCATACTGAACGAGCGTTTCACTACTGGGTTCATCCCGTTTATTCCGGCTCCGACGCCTTTCAGAGTTTTGAAACCAACGTTCATTTGCCCCTCATAGGTCAGGTTCATTCCGAGCCACAGTCTTCTCTTTCAGGGAAGACCACAGTGTAGGGCATGTGAAGGTTTATAGTTTTGGGGATGATATCTGAGGGCATTTCTAGAATGTTGTGAGCTATTGTGCCCTCCAGCATGCTGCTGCTTTTCATGACCACTACCTGCGGTAGACTAATGGCTGCTTGGTGGAGTCTGTATGTTGCCCATCTTGCTTCTCTCTCCAGAAATATGTGAAGAGGAAGTAATCCAAGAAGGGCTTCCATTGCTGCCGTTGGCGTAGAGGTAATGGCCTCAGTAATCGCCAGACACGCTTATCTCTGTAGTCCGTTAAGTTTAGCCTGGGTCATTTTTTGTTGGCCCTTGCTCCACCAGACTACAGAGCCATACGTGATTATTGGTATGATGATCACGTACAGTCAGTATACGTATTCTGGTGACATATCCCATGTTTTGTCACATATTCTGCGGCATGTCCATAATGATAGACTAGCCTTTCGGAGAGTCTTTTCCAGATGCGAGTTCCAATTTAGCTTTTTATCTAGGGTTATTCCCAGATATTTTGCTTCACTAGAAAAAGGAATTGTTACAGCTTCCTTTTTCTGGTGAACGGTACTATAACCATTTTGTGAGGGTTAATGAAAATTTTCTCCTTCTCACACCATTTATATATGGTGTCCAATATACCAATATATCCTGAAGTTCGTAGGAGAGATCGTCTCTTCGGATTTATCGCGTATTACTAGGACCAAATCGTCAGCATACGCTTGCAGATCGACCTCCCACCAGATCGTCAGCATACGGTTGCAGATCGACCTCCCATAGCGAGAGAATGGCCAGCAGATCATCCACCAGCAGTTACCATAGCAGAAGAGAGAGAACCCTTCCCCCCCCCCGAGGGCTGGTTTGAAACTGACACTTTCCCCCTGTAGAGAGTTCGTTATAGTTCTGTTATTAAGCATAGTTCTTATCCAATCACATAGTATTGGTTCAATTTCTCTAGAGACAGTGGCCTCATATAGGGAGTGAGGTAGTGCATTGTGAAATGCTCCTTCTATGTCAAGGAATGCGGCGGTTGAGGGCAAGTTCTGTTGTTTCCCAGCCTAGTAGGCATACTGGTGAACATTGAGTATGTGCTTTGTTGATACACCACACCTCATGTGCCCGTCCAGTATTTTCTCCATGCTTTTCAACAGAAAAGATGTCAGACTAATAGGTCTGAGCGATTTTGGGTGTGGGTCAGTCCGACGAAATAGCGGACTCCCTAGCAAAAGGGGGAACCGAAATAACGTTCACTGGGCCAGAACCGGTAATCGGTATAGCACATAGCACTGCCATGAATGTTATAACATCCTGGGCAGAATTATGAAAAATGGTGGATTGCGTAATCCAATCTTCCGCAAAAAACCTATACAATAGGCATTGTCGTCGCAAGTGATCAACAGAAAACAACTACTGCCTCCTACGACCGTTGATTTATATCTGTTTAATACTAGGCAAAGTTTTCTACAATAACTACTTTGCAATGCATTTGAAATACCAAAGATGAAATTATTTTTCGATTCAATTGGGGGAACGCCTCCGTACCGGTTTCATGGTCTTTACCAATCATCAGCGAAGGCTAGTTCGACCCAATTGAATCGAAAACTCCTTTCACCCTAATTGGAAATCCCTAGGACAAATATTGAAGTATGAATTCAGCGCCATCTCTGGGTTCCAGATTAAAATGCGCTCCGACTAGGTGTCGACTTCAATATGAAGCTATGAAGCCAAAAACATCATGAAGAGGGGCGACACTACCTGACGAAAGACCATTAAACGAGTTATGAAAATGGTGGATTACGTAATCCAATCTTCCGCAAAAAAAGACAATAAAAGATTCGATTATTGGCTTAGTCTGTCGGGTCTAGCCCATTCTAAAGCATTTATTGCTTCCACAAGGAAAAAACAGGACTCCAACAAACTGCTAGAACTCAGTAGAGCACATCTCAGATTTATGTTAGGTTTGTTCACTGGCTACTGCAAACTCAAACACCACATGAAGATGCAGAGTACCGTATATGCATGGAGCAGGATGAAACGGCTAAACTCATTTTATGTAAACATCCGACGAAGTCTGATGGCTTCAGGAGAGACAGAATTTCTAAAGAACCTGGTGAATTGTCGTTCCAACGTACTCCTTGATTTCGTTAAGAGATTGGATAAACTGGGATTGGATATAATAGGTTATTGGCCGCAGTGGAAGGCTTGATATGGGCCCACTCACGTTCAAACCTAACCTAGTCAGTGACTAATCACTAATAGTTTCATTTCAACTAAAACCCAGATAATGCCTGAAACATTCATTTGAACTGTATGATAATTTTATTGCAGAACTGGCATGATTCGAGTTGGAGACCGACTTCTGAAAGTGGATCACTACTCGCTTGTCAACAAGACCCTTTTAGAAGCGCAACAAATTCTGAAGGAGAATACGCAATCCAGCACTCATGGCATAATTCTCACCACTCTCACCATAGAGTATGATGTAAGCATCATGGAATCCGTCAAGTATGCCAACGGGCCGCTTCTTCTAGAAATTGACAGGCAAATGGAAGAGGATTTTGGATTGGTTCTGACGAACTGTAGCGACATGGAATCTGAGGATATCATCTCAGCAGGGTGAGTAATTGATTATTTTACAATTTAATAGATAAAAGGTAATAGCTCAAATGTCGAGTTGGACAACTTGGCTATTTGTGATCATTATTGGGAGAGGGGGAGTTAATTTTTGGGGTTCCGCAATCTTTTTGGACCTTCTGATAACTACAATTCCCTGAAAATTTTATAGGGAAATGTTACCACTGAATGTTCTAAATTATTATTGATGATATGATAATACTACTATTCCATTAAAATCATATATGTGCTATTGGAAACGTCACTATGTATGAATAAAACAAAACATTAAGATTGAAATTTAAAATAAACTGTCAGAGTGGATGTGCCCTGAAATACTGTACTAGGTATTTCAAAAATTCTGAAATATTGTAAAAGCATCTAGTTGTGGAAAATTTCTTTGAGAGAAATTTGATTATACAGGGTGAGTCAAAATAAGACCGACAAATTTATTTCGAGGTGGAATTTTTTTATCAATATATGTCCTAAAATGCATTTTCTTTTTCTTCGAAACTCTTGAAAGAAAAAAAATTAATCTTGATGCATTAAGGTAAACGTACCTTTCACCGACCTTTTAAGATTTGGTCATAGCTAACTATAAAAAACAAGGCCAGACTGCAAAAAACTAAGTTGATTATTTTTTTCTCTATTTTAAACTATCTGGCAGATGTTTCAAAATAATCCATGAATTTATATGTTTGAGTTTACTTTGTTAAAACTTCGAACCAACGGTAAACTCAAAATTTTTCGAAAAGTACCCTTCACCGACCGAATGTAACACCGTTTCCTACTACCGACCACGTGTGTCCATTTTACCGACCAGTGAAAAATCTAGTTTTATAATGTTAAAATAAAAAAAAATTCAATTAAACCTATTGTTACAACACTTTTTGTACAATTTGAGATGATTTTAAAATATATTTCGTACAAAACAAAAATTTATTATAATCATATCCTATCTAGATGTAACAAACACCTTAAGTACTTACATAAACTTACGTTTTGAAAATTTTCAACCTTTTCTTAAATCGTCTATTTGAGGAAATGAATATTCACCACGTTTATTGATTAAGTTGGGTTTACTGATATCACAAAAGATTTTCTCATCTGAATAACGTAACATCTTCTTTGAGGCCATTTCCAGTGATAACCACTCTTGGTTATTGTTTCCACGAGAGCTCCATTCACGTCAATGGAAGTTATGACTCCTGGATAGTAGTTTCCTTCATAAATTATAACATAGACACCAAATTTTTTTGCTTTATTTTGTTTCATGGTGAATTCTTCATATTTTTTAAATTTTGGCTTAATTGGTTTTAAAGGTTAATTTCTCTTATTTGTTTGGTTTCGTTTCCGGTCTGCCTTTTCATTGTCCTTTTTTTGCTTCTCGGCTTCAACCCTTCTTTGGTACTCAATGTACTCAACTGGAAAATCCAGATCTTGCAAATAGAGCCCATTTAAGAATAGTTTCTTCTTCGAGTTTCGTGGTATATGAGCTCCACTTGTTGCTCCTTCTGCATATTTATTATTTTTTTATCATTCAAGGTGGTCTTTGAATTCTCTTGCACCAATACTGTTTCTGATAGTATCCAATACTTGGTTGAGTGGACTTTGGGAATACTTTATCTTTTTTCTTTCCATTTTTTAATCTGGTGAATAAAAATAAAATAATTTACTACCAAACCCTTTACTGAGTTTATCTCAACCTCTGCAATTATAAAAAGTAATTCAAATAAAAACTATGTATGAAAAGACATTGAATAAGTAAGTACAACTGTCCAATCTAAAATATTTTAGTCTTTCTGTATTATCGGGAAAAATGTAATATTTCATATAATAAATTCAGAAAAAAAACTGCTGAAAGAACAATATAGGTCCTTGATAGCTTTTTACCGACCACCCTGTCGGTAATAGGAAAAACACAAATTTTGTTTGATCCTTATGCCGACCACATTGTTGCAATGAATAAATTGAATGCAGGATATATCTATGTAAACTATATATATATATATTATATTGTATATAGGTTAGTGTTCATTAATAAATAGTCAGAACAAAAGTTGACAATCAGAACTGAGAAAAGGTGAATAGCATTTCATGCACTGTTTCCAAAGTATTCAAAAAAATAGAAATAAGTATTTTTTAGTTACGGCTTTTTCAGAGACAATTTCATGATATTTGCCGGTCGGTGATAGATTTCAACACTAAACAAATCATACACAATGAAAAATAATAAGTTTTGTTAGAAGGATGTGTTTAGTTCCTGGGTTAGAACTGATTTGAAAATGTGTGTTGTTTTCCTATTACCGACCAAACAGTCGGTGGATGGAATGCATTGAATTTTGATGAACCTTTCACCGACCACTCTACTTTTGGCTATTTTTCAATGTTTTCTTATGCCATATTTTTTATGTAATGAAAAGAAAAATATAGAAGTTAACCAACGTTGAAGTTTTTTGCTCTCACTTACCTAAAATATTCTTTTTCTTGAAAAATTTGAACTTTCCAAATTAGGCCTAGTTGTTTAGAAAATGGACCTGATCTGCAATTTACAGCGGATAAACTTGAACTGACAAATAGTTCGCGTACTACGTCGACTAACTCCAAGCAAAATACATTATTAAGTATCTTCAGCGTCATCTGCCTCAATTAATAATTTTACTATATTGATTTTTCATCCGTATAGGTATTTGAATTTCAAATGGTATAAACACTAGCGGTCGGCAATAGGTGGACGGTCGGTGAAGGGTACATTTACCTCAATCTAGGTTTATCAGTGTGACAATTTGAAGCTAAAGTGTTTAATTTTCGTAAAACAGTGGTATATTGCTATATTTTCTTCCATATTTTCTATAGACGAATAAATTGACAAATAACTGTTTGAAAACAGAAAGAAATTAGTCAGAAAAATCAACAGGACATTGAAGATATGAACAATATTCCCTACCAGGAAGCTGTCGGTTCGTTGATGTTTGCTGCACAAGTTACTAGGCCTGATATTTGTTTTGCGGTTTCATCCTTGAGTAGGATCAATCATGATCCCGGAAAGGCACATTAGATTGCAGTGAAAAGAGCATTCAGATATCTGAAGGGAACTATCGACGTCAAACTGACATATGCCAAAAATGGAAATTCTGTGATTCCGACTGGGCGAATGATATCAATGATAAGCGATAAGCTACGTATTTTCAATGCAAGGAGGAACAATTTCGTGGAATTCAAGGAAGCAACCTACGGTTGCACTTTCCACAACTGTCTTTGATATGTCTTTGACTGCTGCTGTTCAAGAGGCATTATGGTTGAAAGCATTAGAAAATGAGCTGCTTGTTGACACCGGCCAGGGTATTGTAATCAACGGCGACAATAAAAGTTTACTACAATTGGCTCTAACTGATGCTTATCACGCTCGCACGAAACACATTGACGTGAAGGATCATTTAATTCGTGACCAAACAGCTGACCCGTGAATTCCATGAAGCATTCATTTTGCACTTCCAATATTCCAAAAATCAGTTCTTGTATTGAAGTTAACGAATTCAGTAGTCCTTATTGATTATTGTTTATTCTCTAGGAGATATGATGTTGATTTTATATTTTAGTTATCAAAATATATTGTTTTTGAAACGCCAACAAAAAGTTATTCTGCTCTTCATATCGAATTAATATTGACTTGAAACATTAGAAATAGTATATTTCATCACTCATCGATACTTGACCGAAAAGTCGTAACATTCCATAGGCCAAAATAAATGTATAGGTTTCTGATATATTTACGAAAAACTGCAGTTTTACGCGCAATCCTCAGCTTGGGCGAGCTCAGGAAGTCATAGCCCTTAACTTTTAACGTGTGTAGCCATGGAAACATGTGAATTATATCTACCGAGTACAATAAACAAGGACTACGTTCCTTCTTAATTCCAAATTTCATGTATGTTTTATGCGTTGACCAGTCGCGTACTGAACAGCCCACCACAAACAAGTCTGAAATGCTCGAATTTGCTATTATTTATCAAGGCGCGTAAGAACAATTTGCGTATCTACGACACTGATTCATGAGAATTGAGAATGAAAATCCTGAAACGAATCAAATTTTATTTGACGTCGTACTAGTTCATCAAAAGTTTTACTTCATTTAGTACCTGTGTGTTCCAGAAAAAAATAACGAGCTTCCTTTTAGTCAGACTCAACATCTTGTCTCAAACAGGTTGGACTTCAAGAAATTATGACTCGCCATATTTTCAATTTTCAACATACAAAAATATTCAGGAGGATGAAAAATATTCCGATACGTTAAAACAAATGAGCATCCTCCGATTATGGCATAATAAATGGGAAATGATATCTTCACAAATGCTTCCTCAGGACATACTTTCAGTTTTTTGTAAATATCTCAAGGACCACTACATTTAGGAAAATGGAATGTATGACTTTAAGATCGAGTATCTGATGTCAAACAAACAATCATTCGTCCAAATAAAATATGAAAGAAAGTAGGAACTAAGCCACTGTTTTACGAAAATAACCTCAAATTATTACAGTTTCAATTTTTCTTACTCAAGAGTTTTCAAGAGAAAAAGTTTAAATCCTAATTTCTTAGGGTTTTCGACACGCTGTATCTCAGAGGAAATGCATTCCAGAACACAAATTGATAAAAACTTGTCCCGTCGAAATGAAGTAAGGAATCTGTGTACGAAGTATGTTGGTCTTATTTTGACTCATCCTGCATCTGGTCTTCTCTTACATTTTATAGTGGTACGAAGGGAGTTGGAGAGTATAATACCCAAGTCAAGGTGTTGTGGTCTTTGAAGTATGTCTTTGTTTTTTTTACTAATCACACAGCTTTTCGGAGAAAATCCCTTAAAAGCAAACCTTGTCCAATCAAGGGAGATCCGGGACCTAAAGCTTGAATAAAACTGGATTTCAAACCACTTTTGCTTGATGGTAGGCGGTGGGGACCGAACCCGAGCCGCCTGGGGGGAAGCAAACGCTCTAAAACCACGACCACCACTTCGCTGGTAAAAAGTATGTCCTCATGTGTTTTATTACCCCATAGTATGATATACAGAAATATATAAATGTATAAGACATACGTTAAAAAGACTTTTCAAATGTATTTTTAGTTGTAGAATTGCGTAAAAGCCACTATTAATTTTTTTATATCAAATTGATGCTTGATTCCCAGCACATATTGGAATCCAGATATGATCCTAAGAATTTTGTACTACCAACGACTTGGAGCATCTGGTTTTTTTACTTTCACTTCTGAGTGGTGATTAATTCTCGCGGTTGTTGAGGAAAATAGCGACAACGAATGTCAAATATCAATCAGTCGACAGTGTATTGAGTAGTTATCAAATACAAAAAAAATCTCTTGAAAATGCCAATCATCGTGGTGGCGAAACGTCGAGTTAAACTCGCAATCAACGTCGGTCTTACATCCCGAAAAGTCTTCATGTATGCATACATACTGTTTTATTTGTATCGACTATTAATGAATTTCTTCTACACCACTCTTCACATTCATAAGAGAGGGCATTCAGTTTCATGTGGAGGGAGCTCTTTGGTGGTCTTGGCCTCGGCGGCTAGTGTTGTGTCATCAGCATAGAGAAAAATATGTGTGATCCTGAGATAGAACCCTGGGGAAACCCCAATCTTGTAACAATATGATGTGAGCCATTCAAGTAGTGTACCTTTGAATCCTAGGAAATATAGTTTGTTCTGAACTATGGTGATGCTAATAGTATCAAATGCCTTTGTGAGATTGAAGAGACGTGTTCCCACAAAATACTTCCTTTGATCTAGTTAGTTGTGAATGAAAATGAAGCTTTCTTCGTTGATCTGCCTGGGAAAAAAACGATATGATTTTTAGATACAATCTTGAATTTGACCTAAAATTTCATCATCTGATTGTAGACAAAATGTTTCAATTATTCAACTTATCACCGATGATATTGTAATCGGTCTGTGTAGTAGTTTTATGTGTGTGATGTCGTTTTTTTCATGTATTATGTTTCATCATCTGCTAGTGATCTAGATTTTTCAATGTGTTCACAATGAATGGTTGATTTTGAAAAACGACGCTAAATTATTTTTATTTTGAAATATTTGAAAATTTTATTTGCCATTTCAGATTTTATGTCGAAAATATCATACCAACCAGTACAGCAGATAGATGTGGGGCCCTCTCTATCGGCGATCAACTTCTGGCAATTGACGATCTCATTTTGGATACCTGGTCAGGAAATCCACAAGATGCTGAGAAATTATTAAGACGAGCGACGAAACTTCAGATTTTGCCTTCCCATATCATTCGCCGGGCGAACTCTAGGAATAATTATGGTAAGTGAACTAGATGATAGAAGCGTTTATTTATGAATAGAAGTAATGATAATAATAACTTACATTCGATTTCGTAAGCATAGCTGGACTGGGGTCAATTTTTTTTGCAAAATCAATTTTTTCTGATGTAAATAAAAAAATTTATCTTCAGTTTCCTGTGAAACAGTGAATTATCATATTTCATATACTAGATAATAAGAATGAGATAGTTATCTTTATTTAAATGGAGAAGGCAAAGTGTCAGAAAACTGCCATTTTTGTGCCAGAAAAAAGCTATTTTTTAACCCTTTGCCTTCCCTTTTCCCGTATCTACGTCTCTGACAGTATTTGGTTGGTATTATGATTGTATCAAGCATTCACGCCATGCATGCTCTTTAGGACCATCAACAAAGGTCATACTTTGATTCCAAAGTATGTATAACTCAGTTGAATTTATTTAAAGTGAGGGTTGCAGGGTGAAGTATTGAGTTAGTTGAATGAAGTGTAAGCCATCGATCTGTAAATTGAGGACTGGTAGCACTCGAATCGAAACCACATATTCAATCAAGTTTTTCATTTTGGTAACCATATGTGAATGGGCGTTAGCTGTGTTTTTTTTTATATCAATATACAAATACTAAATCTCTTTACTGTATATTTGTTCGGCATATCCGAGAATCAAGGCATGACGTCTGCTGATGGTCCTAATAAGAAAACACCGGCTGAGATATTAATGAAGTCTCATTTGGTGTACATTCATGGATTTTTCCACCCTCGTCGTATCAATAACATCATCATCTATAACATGAAAGCTGAATTTGAAGTGTGAGCCGTAGTTGATAACTGTTGAATAGGTATATTCGTTAGAATCAGTGGTAGACTTTTGAATAGATTTTGGTTTCTTCTTTCCAATCACATTAGCTCTAATTTCAATCGTTCCTATTCCTTCGGCTCGCAAGAAGGAATTATTTCCAATTCGTATGAAAATATTGGACTAGAGCGGACTGAGCGAAGTGAATGCTTCTTGGTAGTCATGTATTTCGAAGCTGTATTGTCGGCAAGCCAAATTGTATCGCAATCAAATACTTTAATATTCTTCTGTTCGGCGCTCATAGCTTGATTTCTTGAATTCGTTTTCACATTTTGGCTAATCGGTGATGTAGTACCTTATTTGTTGTTTTTTTTTTCTCGAGACCTTGTGTCCCTTTTTATGACAGAAATAGCAGAATCGAATCTTCTTCGATTTTTCCTTGAAGGCATTTGGCGAGTTGGAAGATCTAGTTTTAACTTTCTGTTTAATGGCATTAACTGCTGCAAACGCCATCGATAGTTCATCATAATGAGAGAACCTCATTTCTTCTTTCAGCAATCTGACAGTCAGATTTTCGAAAGTTTGTTTGGATTCGTTTTATGAATTCCATACAGTTACAAAAGAACTTATTTGGCAAGCTTCCAAAAACTTTGCTACTTTATCGATATTTGATACCTTTTCATATATATCGGCTAAAATGGTTCCGATTTGGTTAATTTGTTCCTCAATACTGTCAGGTTGAGACATATGATAGTTGACAAACTGTTGTTTGAGCATTACTCTATATGCTGCAGACCTTTGCTCATGGATTAGCTTCCATATGTCAGGTGTCGTACATGAAAATTTGAAGCTGTGAATTACATCTACATCGATATAATGAGCATGGTTTTAACATTAGAATCTTCCCATTCTTTTCTTTATTTCTGCATCTGATTCGTTGATTCGACAAATACGCGTACCATTGATAAGTTCACCTAAACTTTCAGCACGTAAGAAAATTTCCATCTGATACTTCCAGAACGAGTAATTATTACCGTCGAACTTTATACATATTGAAGGATATCAGCTTGTCCATTATTCCACTTTCTTCAATACCTATGCAATCACACCAGAAAGGCTTAACAGACAATCAGCCCTATTCTGATCACTTCCGTCAAAAATATCGTCACCGTTATTCACCATTTCTGTTATTTTGCTATTACCAAGCAATAGCAAAATAACGAAAATGGCGAATACCGGTGACGTTATTTTCAACGGAAGTGATACAGCATAGGGCTGATTATTGTGAAAATGTCAAGTATTCGAAGTATGTCAGTTTTTTTTCAAAAATTTCTTCGCAAGTACAAAATACTGAGAACACATGCAAACACAACACCACTTCATTCGTGATATAGGCCCATAACCTTTTGAATAGGTATACATGGTGGTAGACGTTTTAAAAGTCTACCACTGATTCTACCAAATATATCTATTCAACAAAAACGTATAGGAATACAGAGGTCCAGTTTTCTATCCCAGCTGGACCACAATATATATTTTTTTAATGTCTGAATTGCAGCTAACCGTTTTTCTTGGTTATCATTTGTCTGTATCATTACTGAGTCAACATCTTTTTCCATCCTTGAATACAATATATGTTCTACACAACTGAAGATGGACATTTTCAGGTCAATATTCTGGTAGTCCAGGTGTTACAGAGTTCAGCACGATAAACTCCAGGCGTTCCAGGAACAACCGTAATCGTTTGAACAGGCAGAGTACACTGAATAAACCGTATGATAGTGATGGTGGTAAGTAAAAGTTGATTTTTTCTCATGAATAGAAAAGTGTTAAAAAACATTCTGAAAGAATACTATATCGTTTACTACAAAGAAGTGCACTTAGGCATTACCTGAGATTTTATCATGTGTTGGTATGAGATGAATCATATGGGCATAATATATTTTTTGTCGAGTTTCTGTCACGATATCAGGAAAACCTACGGATGCGCTGAAGGGCCAACGTTTTTTTTTTGTCATAATCCAGAATTTAATCTCGGAATCCCGACTTTGATCTCATGATTACTGATTACAGTAAGTGGAAGTTACAAAATGACATTTTTTCTCTGATTACTTTTAAACTGGATAGTGAAAATTAACCAAATCTTGGAGATTGACAAAACAAATTAACTAATTTGATGAGGTCATGCTTGAGTCAGTTGGTTTTCCCCGAAGGTCCACACTTCAAAAGTTTGAAATTATTGGGATTTTTATCTAATTTTCACCAATGAGAAAGGTTTCCTAGACAATTTTCAGAATGGAAGTACTTGTACTGGGTCTGAAGGAGACTGGGCTGGTTCTCTAATTGATTTAGCAGATCTTGTCAAGTCATTGTGGAGTTTGAACTGTGTTTTGAAAGGTTTGATATTTGAATGATATTTCAGCAAAGTTCTAAATACAAGGATGTATTGAAAAATCTAAATAAGAGAGGACTCTAAGCATTGGTTTGATGAAAAATGGTTAGATCAATTGAACTTTTTGATAAATTTTATTAAAAAAAAGAAGCATAATCCTGTCAACCAATTTTTCCATCAACTTCTATAATAATTTCATTAAATTAGTGAAAATAAGTATGGAGGAATTGAAACAAATATTACCAGGAAAAATTCACTAACGCTAACCCAAAATCAGGACACTGAATGAAATATTATACAACAAATCCAAATGTAAACATGAAATTCATATTTTGATGAAGAATGGATGGAAAATTAACAGTCAGCAAGATATTTTTTGTGAATAATTGTCAGCAAGATATTTTTCGTGAATGATTCAATAATGGTATTAATTCGGACAAAGTCGCGGTATTAGCCAGGGAAGTAGTTGTTTTCTGACGGATGTTTGCCTTTATTTTCCACTTTGTGGAAACGCTTAGAGAGAAGGGTACCCCTGTATTCTTTCAACATGGAAAATTTGTGCTGGAGAATGTCACAATAATGAAACGAATAAAATTGACAAAGTTGGAGTACCCTTTCTCTCCACACGGTTCCGCCAAGTAGAAAAATGAAGCAAAATTCTGCCAGAAAACAACTACTTCCTGGCTAATGTCACGACGGATACTGAACTACATCTGACAGATATTTGTGCTAGGTTCGTCCAAGAAGACCCAATTGCAAGTGCGTATCTTATAATTATACAAAAAGGTACTTTGGCTTCGTCGATTTTATTTCTTTCATTATCGTGATAATCTCCAGCACATATTTTCGAACTTTGTTCGAATTAATATACTAAACCTAATGCCGGATGGAAAACCCTTGGATACCTATGCCGATGAGTTGTTAGAAATAAAACACTTTGCATGTACCAAGAGTAATACAACAATTTTTATCTGATACCTACTATACTAATTTTTGACAGTCACGATATCTCCCTCTTGCATATCCGTTGTTAGTGTGAATCTCAAAACAAGATAAGCTCTTCCAAAAATAATACCTTGCGGCTACAATGATCGTTCAAAATACATTCTAATTGAAATAATTGAGTCATCTTCTTTCAAATCGATACTTTTTGTTCCATTGAATATCATAATCATTCCAAGGCGCATTCATCATGCACATAAATATCTAATTAACAGTTTATTTAATTGAAAATGAATAATTCCCCAATCTGCTTTTAATTGCAAGCATCGGCAACACTGTACAAGGCTGAGTCTGACAGGATACGTTTCTGCTGCCTTCCTAATCTGACACATTTCGAATATTGTTGAATATCATTCGGCTTGATTATCGGTCGACGGATGTCCAATCGTTGATGGTACCGATATAGATATTTGTGGGTATTTTGAGATGTTAGTTATGTAAAACATCTATCGGAAAATATATGAATTTGAGGATTTATATAACTTAAAAATCCAATTCTGCTGTGATTAATTTCGTTGAAACTCTCATATTTGCTGACATGAAAATCTTGGACTGTACACTCGATATTTTTATTCTTTATGTCCAGTCTGATGAAAAACTGTTTGATGTGGTGGCGTTTAACTTCTTGCAGTGGCGAGAAGTATAGATTTGTTAGTTTCATTTTCAGATCAAGAATATTTATTTACAGTTTCTATTTGTTGAGTATATGTGTGTCGATGATGTCAGAAATGTTAGGAATAGGTTGACAATCATCCAACGTCTTATCATTAACATGTTGATCACCATGTGATGCACTTGTGACTCGCACGGCACTTTATTATATAAATCATGCTAGTCACGTGTGTTTCGTGTGTAGTATTTAATTTGAGGCCTAGCTGCTCAGGTTTGCTTCGCAATATAATAGAAGTGTTATGGAAGATGAGAGTATACGGCCCACTTAACGAAGGTTAAAATCGTATTGAGTATATCTGGTATTGGTATTTCAAACCGCGCGATGCACACTTGCTGCGCACCAAAAAAAAATCCTTATAGTATATAAGATAGTAGTTCCATAATAGTAATAATAGAAATAACAATAATATTTATTTATAGTTAAGATCTCATGGATATAGCATCCACTCGAGGTTGACGTGTTTTTAGATATCTACATACAGTGAGTCTGCTTATAGTTGGCTACATATGGGAAACTTTTTTATTTTATTATTGATTTTACCAAAAAAAGTTATTCCTTATAAAAAGTTCTGCATGGTCTAAAACCCAAGATGCAATCATCAGATTTCAAATTTCATCAATATTTTACGAGGTATGTCAAAAAATATGAAATTTTCTCAAGAGTAAAGTAACTTTATATTTCACAACATCAAAAATTATCATTCTAAAAAGTTAGTTAGAATTAAAAACTATGTTTCAATATGCAATTACATCCTTCTAATTGGAAAAGGAATTTTTTTCCAAATTTTTCTCACTTTCAATACCGAACATGTATCATTTATAATTTATTACAAACATGAAAATTTGCTCATTAATTTCTATGCAGAACGGAAAGGTTCACATGTTTGTAATAAATAAAAATGATAAATGTAATATTGAAAATTTCAAAAAAATTGAAGAATTTTTTTTCCAATTGGAAGGATGTAATTGCATATTGAAACATAGTTTTTAATTCCAACAACTTTTCATAGTAACAATTTTCCGTTCTGTTTAGAAATGAATTAGCAAATTTTCTTGTTTGTAATAAATTATAAAGGATAAATGTTCAGTATGGATAATTTGAGAAAAATTTGTAAAATATTATTTTTTTTATTGAAAGGATGTAATTGCACATTGAAACATAGTTTTTAATTCCAAATAACTTTTTATAATGATAATTTTCGATGTTGTGAAATATAAATTTACTTTACTCTTGAGAAAATTTCATATTTTTTGACATACCTCGTATTAGACTGATGAAATTTGATATCTGATGATTGCATCTTGGGTTTTAGACTATGCAGAACTTTTTATGAAGAAAAACTTTTTTTCGTAGAATCACTGATAAAAAAGTTTCCAATATGTAGCCAACTTAAGCAGACTCACTGTATATACACATATATTGTTTTAAAAACATTTTGAAAATGCTATATCCGTCAACTGGCTGCACCCTTACGAGCAACTCTCTGAAGTCAGAGACTTGTGCGAGCTAGGTAAGACGTAACCCTTACGATTTAACGTGTGATGCCATGCACGAGACCAGTAACCATGCTGGGAATCGAATCCACGCCTCTGTGATTGAGAGGCGAGCACTCTACCATCACAACCACCACGGCCCATATATACATATACACATAATCATATACTCATACTTACGTAAATACATAGATACACATACCTGAATTATTTTCTCACTAATATATAGGTTAAAATTTAAATAAGAATTACTACCATCAATAGGGATGTTTGATTGATAATTTCTAGAAATCTATGAATATCTGTTCTTGACTTTTGGTACATGTAGTTTTTTATTTTGGAGTTGAACACCTTTAGGGAGTTTATCGACTTGATATCAGATGGCAACATGATATAATGCTTTAGAACCATGTAAATGAAGCTTCTTTGGATTAATGTTTTGTGTACTACAGGTAAGGAAGGATATTGAGAAGTGGTTTTATCCGGTATCATGTATTATGTTCCATTTTTTGATTTTTGTTTAGATACTGATGTGTTTTTAATGTTTTGTAATATATCTGCTTCAAGTCATGCATTACACTTGAATTGTATAGAGATTCGGTTGGATATCAAGGGTTATCAATATAATTTTGAGTATCCATTTGTGAGTTACTTCAATTTCATTCCTTAGGTAACTCCATGAACTCCCCTATCAATGATTTCATAATTCGAATGAGGCTGTACTAATGCATAATACAGACACTTGAGTTGTTTAATATTACATAATGTTCTGCATAATTTTAATTTTGGAATACGGAGTCTTAGTTTTTTGTTGACATTATTCATTTAGTCTGGTCATTAGGTTTATGAATGTTTAAAACAAAAGAGCTCCGGCCCCGATATGTTAAAAATGGGTACCATTACGGCCGTCAACGTGTTAACCTTGTGTCGTTCGGGTAACGGCAGTCGAACGCGGGAAAGGCACTCTTTCCATACTTATTGCGATAATAGCAAATATGCAGTGTGTTCTCACTCACAATGAACTCACTGCACAAAAGTTGTCATTCTACATTATATACATCCTACGCCAACAGCGATGGAACCACCCATTTTTTAGGAAAGTTTACAGTCCTGAAAATTTCTAATTTGTTTCACTTTTCATATCCCCCCGTATCTTCCGTAATTTTCGACGTAGAACCGTAAAATTCTCAGGATAGATAGATACACTAGGAATGAACTAATTGCACAAAAGAGATCATCATACGTGATGTAGGCGGGGGAGTTTCCATGGGAAGTGAAACATATTAGAATTTTTCAGAACTGAATTTTTTTCAGGCAGGTGTATTAGTCGTAATTTGGGGATCCTGAACACGAATCCGAAGCAATTTCAGGTGAATTTTGCCCCCTAATTTAATATCCCGGAAAAATGGGTGGTTTCATCGCTGTTGGCGTGCAGTGTATATCACGTAGGATGACCCTTTTCGTGCAGAGAGTTCATCTCTGGTGTATCTATTGATCCTAACAATTTCAGGATTTTTCGTAGAAGATACGAGGGTGTTTCCATGAGAACTTAAACACACTGTATATTGGACTATCATTTACACGTTTACAAACTATAAATCATTTCTTATAATTTCAAGCTGTGAAATATATCTCGTGTTAACAAGTGGGAAACTTGTTTAATCGAAGGTAATGTTTTCTTTGTCCGAAATTTGGGCGCGAAACCTCTTTTATATTAATCATTCGAACCGCAGCTATTATGCGAAGTGATTATATTGCTCAAACATCCCCGAACCTCAGTGCCTTGTTATCTCAAATTTCCAGCGTGAGAACATTGTGTAAACCTTCATCATCCCATTCCAATTTGGATTTATCATCCCGTTGGAATCCTATAAATGAATTTTTTGCGAAACGCTTCCCTACTATTACTTTCGTTGAAAATTCTGCACGCCCAACAACCAGGCAAATCGGCAGAGAATATGAACGGCTATTCATGCAAGAATGTAATAAAACCCATTGATGCCGACGTGCCGGCAAACAGACATGAATAGCGACGGCCACTCTACAAAATTAGGAAGATTTTTGGACCAGTTATGGCGTGACCAAGAGCCGAATAGCCTAGGCGCCAACTAATAAGCTCTGGTATGATGAAACTGCGATAGTTCAGTCTAGTTCAGTTTATTTTTCTCTATTCGTGTACCCAGTACATCCAGAGCCATTCGAGCATACAGAAAGTTCCTTGATTACGTCGGATCCTTTCATGAAAAAAGTTCATTTGAAAATACTTCCGCAACAGCTTAATATTTTATCTAATTTTTTTCTACAAGGGGTTGATTTATTTTTTGTTGCTACTTTGTAACCTCTCCGAAAAAACTCCGGATATTACTTTCCCTTTTGGTATGTGTTGATAGGATATCAAACCACTTATTTCATAAAGGAAAAATATGCTTTTGCTTTGCCAGTGGTGGCCCTGCAAACAGAAATTATCGACATTTTTTGTTTGGATTTATTTTCTGCTGAACGTAGTAATTCTTCATAAATACGATGTCTATAGAAAAACCTACTGCATTACTCTGGGTGGCCGGTGCACACTCCAAGCAAGCATCAGACATCTGAATTTACACCTGTACAACTCACATCACACTTGCTTTTCAACAAGGCCGGCTGTCAAAATCCTCTCACAGTCCCGTCTCGAACCTGGTCCAGCACTAGCAGATGTTTCAGCGGACTACACCGCTGAACTAGTTAAACAACGGATCTGGTCTACAGAGACAAATGTATGAGAGTTGAAAGTGGTAAACGGGATTTTGTAAAAGCTGTTTTCATACAACTGAAACGAATTCGTTCATGCTTACTCAATTTAAAACAAATAATTTTTCAATATTTAATATAACTATCTAACTATGGAAAATTGCATTTATTATTTGTTCATTGGTTTTACAAAAACTAGCTGATTTTATTAATTTATATTTAATTCATATTTTACAAGGCTTCTATTCACAGATGTGAACACTTACCTACCTTTATACATAACTTGTCGTGGACAATATTTGAGATTTCCACTTAAGAATACTAAACAAATAAATACGTGTAAATAATATTAATATTTTTTTATTATCATTAATAAAAATTGATTCAATCCTGACAAATGAATAAAAAATATCGTAAATAATTGGCGACTAATTGGTGTGTTTTGAGATGAAATGACTTCATCAGAATTGCTCAAAACACACCGTTTGGCGCGAAAATTTGGTACAAACTTCCCCAGACCTCCCTTCATGCCGGGTGGTATTCCATACACCCCAGACCCCCTGGCAGGTCAGCGCAGCGACATAAACAGTTTCTTAAGGTCACCGTTTGGTACGGCTTGACAAACTAATCCGACAGAGGAGCCACCATGCCTTCTGTTTAATATTTATCCAAGTTTCCCTCCGTGCAAATGAGTAATGATAGTCAAAACTAATGTCTACTACTACTACGCTTTGCAAACGCTGGGGATGGGGACGGCGACGGAGCCAGTCTGTTGCCAATACTGTTACGTATTCCGTATAATACATCTCTGACTATCAATTATCATTTGGTTTGGAGATTATTCAAGAAGAAATGATTCATTGAATACTTATTCCAAATCAACTTTTTTATAAAATGAAATTTAATGTTGTTATATTCATTACTATCAGGTACAACAGCGACAAAAAAAATAAGCCTAGAGATTAGTAATTATATTGGCGCTCTTGGCAACATGCCAGCAGGTGTGCTATTCTCGAGTATGTACGTATCTATGCGATTTTCTGTTTCACATCAATACGTATGAAATAAATAGGTATATTTTTCTCTCTTATTTTTACGCAAATTAAAAGCGAATTATTTGAGAATAGCCCACCTATTTATTGCGTTGTGTTGTACTGAGAAGTATAAGAAAATCCTATATCATGGAATGAATTATTTCAGCACCATCAGTGGCATGGAAACGTTATTGGGTTTTTGTTTTTGATTTTTTTAATGATGTTTTGAAAATCTCGCGTTGTCATCCAAGTTTATATTAGTTTTGAATCCTAGGTAGGTAAGGTAGATATTGTAGTAAAACTGCACTAACTAATTTTCCTAATTTATTTAAAACACTATTTTCAACAATTATTCACTAAAACATTTACTTCACTAGATTCAAATTTATTTCTACTGTGTCAGTCTCTATCTGCGAACTCTGGAACTATAACTAACTCTGAATTCAAACTACTCCGCCATCTGCTATATATAGAAGCATTTACAGTTTTCGATCTTTCCAGTCTGTTCGGCGACTTCTGAGAGGTCCCTAGAATATTCGGTTAGACGTTCGCGTCTCTTCCACGGATGAGTCATGTGTTTGTCAGAAGAGAACTTGTTTACATTTCGAGTGTGGAGTGTAATTGGATGATCAGGGCCGGTCTCGAGGCCGGTCTCGAAATCGTTACAATATGTTCGTAGGTAGGTACCTATATTATGATTACGATTGTTGGAAATGGACCGATTTTTAACGAATATTTTTCTTTCTACCATGGATTAAAGTGTTTTATTCGTTTTTAGAAAATGTTACAAAGGACATTTTCATATCGAACATTTCAAAGGTGTGGTGTTTTGGGAAAAACATATTGAAGTCAGATAAGTGAAATGTTCAGTCAATGGGGTGTTTAGTTCAATCTTCATAGAAATAGTATTATGTGCAACTAGTGCGGAAAATAAGATATTTCATACTAACCACTCGCTTATGGCTCCTAACACTAGTATGAAATATCCAGTTTCCGCACACTATAACTTTCCGACAACCAACCTGAAAAATAAGAATTTGAAAAATATTTTTGAACGAGAACAAGTAAATTGAATTTTGCGTGACCGCTCCATACCTACCTACCTAAAAATAATTCATCTTTAGAAATGAGTGTGCTTCATACTACTTGCTCATGATATAGAATTGATTGATTGAAGAAGTGTATTATTTAGTGAGTCTAAGAGGTTGTCCATCACGGGGATATCGGAAACGGTTTATAGTTTCAATTCAGTGAGAGAAAATTTGCATAACAAAAGTAAAATTTATAAAAAAATATATAAAAATGTTTCTACAAACACTGAAATTTGTGATCATTAATTTTATTTTTTTTGGTGTTATCGTCAAGCTGTCATGTGATAATGTCGCAGTTTTACTGTCCGACGTTTCGTTATCTAGCAACCATCACCAACTCAATTTTTATACTGCCTCGTTTTAAAAAAATACAAATTTTGATAATATATGTCTTTTTCAAAATTTTAATTATAGAACTAGTTTTTCTTGTGAAATTATTTGTAGGTAGATGAATATTCATGATAAAAAATATTTTCAAAATCCGTCATATTTTATTTTTAGTAGGTCGTCGGAAAAGTATAAAGTGCAACTCATGCGGAAACTGGATATTTTCTGCACTAGTTGCACAATATACTATTTCAGTCCTCACACAATTATCAAATTTTGTTTGTTTTTTCAAATACCTTCGAATCTCCAAATTTCTTCCTGGTGGTAGTGCACATCTGGCAGTAAATTCAATATTTAAAAAAATTGTGGTTTTTCGAAAATCATTGAAATTTTTTCAAGCTTCTTCTCAACTTGCTTTGTTAGTTTCTCTGATTATTTTTGGAATATATGTGCGTTCTGTGTAGATTTACCATCACAGAGACCAAAATATTTATCAGAAAGTACTTTATATTTTTATAGGTACTTTCCCACCCTGATTTTTGAGTATTTTCTCGGCAACTTTTGCGAAATGATTCACCAGCGATATTGGTCGGTAATTAGTGACTTGCACTTTATCAGTTGCTTTATAGGTTTGTAGACATCGGGTTGATCCGAGGGTTGATCATAAAAATATCTTTCCATTTTTCTGTTTAGAGTTTTTCAAGTATTTTTTGTCAAATTCATTGTACCTAGTATTTTTTCTTTGTTTCACTATTAACAGAATTTTCTTATTTTAATTCAGTAGAATTAATTTGTAAAATCATCGGTAAGGGGTCTGTGATGTGAATAAAGATCATGTTTCGTCTATTTTGTATGACAGTTGCGTCCAAAAGAACGAATTCTTAGAAATCTATATTAAAACGGGATTTATTTAATTTTTGTTGACGCAAAAGCCTTGAAGGCATTGCACTTTTCAGATTACATGTGTCTACACGGATAGACAAAAGTTAGAACCAAAAGTATCCAATGCTAATTCAGAATTGGCGACTGTAGTTGTTTGGAGTTTTCTTGATTTCCGACAATCTTGTTACTTGGCTATGTATATAAAGTTAGCAAGGCCACTTAACGGAAAATCGATGAAACCAATTCCAGTAATTGTCAAATAATTGTCGAGAATTTGTCGAGAACAAAATAAATTTGTCGCGCTTATAGTTTTTTTTTTAAATGTGGTGGCTGTGCTAACTTTATATTAAGTTAGCACTGCCACTGATATAACTTGACAAATAAACATCAAATTGTATCATTGTGGTAACCAACAATTGTCGAGTAATTGTCGAAGTCTATTTGAAGTAAAAAAATGCGAAAAATCTTATTGGAATTCTTGATATTGGGGAAAATTTTGAGTAAGTGGCAACACCGCATGCCTATAACTATAACTTGAGCTTTTCCCATTAAAATATTGTCAAATATGAATTGATTGGGCATTCAGTGTTCAATGAAAAAACTCATCAAATTGGTGCTTAGATAATATCGAGAGACCGGAAATAATTGAATTTTACCGATTACAGGTAGTTTTCTGCTTCCGGAAATTTCAACGTTTCACGACAATTTGATTCAGTTATTCGACAATTGATGATTTAGTTTTCAGGAGCAGAAAAAATAATACAACCAAATTATGTGTGTATATTACTAAAAAAAGGAGATTTCTTCATTATTGAGCGTTTTAAAGTACTTTTCTGGCTTTTCAAGAAAGAAAATTTTCACGACAAATATGTTTTCGTCGTTCGACAATTGTTTCTTAAATTTCCGCCATAAAAAATTATATTTAATCATCATTCAGTGCGTTGGTAATACCGAAAGACTGGAAATAATTGAATTTTACCAAATATAGGTCTTTTTTCCGCTTCAGGAAATTTCAATTTTCCACGACAAATTAGATTCGATCATTCGACAATTGATGAGTTAGTTTTCAGGAGCAGAAAAAATAATCCAACCAAATTATGTGTGTGTATTACTAAGAAAAGGGAATATCTTCATTATTTAGCGTTTTAAAGTAATTTTCCGGCCTTTCAAGACTGAAAATTTCCACAACAAATATGTTTTTGTCGTTCGACAATTGTTCCATAAATTTCCGACCAAAAAAATTATATTTAATCGTCATTCAGTGCGTTGGTAATACCGAAAGACTGGAAATATTTTAATTTTACCAATTATAGGTAGTATTTTCGGTTCAGGAAATTTCAACGTTTCACGACAAGTTTGATTTTGTCATTCGACAATTAAATAGTTCATTTTCAGTCGCAAAAAAAATAATCCAACCAAATAATGTGTGTATATTACTAAGAAAATGGAATTTCTTCATTTATTATCGTTTTAAAATAATTTTCCGGTTTTTCAAGAATGAAAATTTCCAGGACAAATATGTTTTCGTCGTTCGACAATTGTTCCATAAATTTCCGCCACAAACAATTATATTTAAACATCATAATCATTAGGTAATATCGAGAGACTGGAAATAATTGAATTTTACCAATAACAGGTAGTTTTTCCGCTTCAGAAAATTTCAACGTTTCACGACAAATTTGATTTTGTCAAAAAAACATTATATTTAATCAGTATTCAGTGCGTTGCTAATACCGAAATACTGGAAATAATTGAATTTTACCAATTATAGGTAGTTTTTCCACTTCAGGAAATTTCAACTTTCCACGACATATTAGATTTGATCATTCGACAATTGATGAGTTAATTTTCAGTCACAGAAAAAATAATCCAACCAAATTATGTGTATATATTACTAAGCAAAGGGAATTTCTCCATTATGTAGCGTTCGAAAGTCATTTTCCGGCTTTTAATATCTCCTTTTTCCACCTTTTGTATTTAGTTTTTCAGTTATAAAAAAGTAGGAGTTTTCTCGGTTAAGTTATAATTATTCGCCAATCGTTCAGTGAATTTGTGAGCCTATAAAAAAATATTCAAGTTTGATGAGTTTTTTCATTGAACACTGAGTTCCCATTTTTCACAATAAATTTTTCATTTGTTTCAAAAAGAATGCATAATCCATACATATTTAACAATAGTTTAGTGAAAAAAGTTCAAATTGTCCTTATAGGTATGCGGTGTTCCAATAAAAAATACATAATAAGCTGTAAAGAAAAGATTTTTCGCATTTTTTTTACTTCAAATAGACTTCGACAATTACACGACAATTGTTGGTTACCACAGTTATAAAATTTGATGTTTATTTGTCAAGTTATATCAGTGGCAGTGCTAACTTAATATAAAGTTAGCACAGCCACCCCATATAAAAAAAACTATAAGCGCGACAAATTTTTTTCGTTCACGACAAATTCTCGACAATTATTCGACAATTACTGGAATTGGTTTCATCGATTTTCCGGCAAGTGGCCTTGCTAACTTTATATACATTACTTGGCTCTGCTGTAATGATGACATTTGTATAAACGCATGCGCTTGCAGCTGCTTCCACTGTTTGAAGGTTAGAAGAAACACTAAGCGTTTTGGATATTTTGTAGAAGTCTCAAGAATGTATTTGTTTTACGACCGAATTACATCCAGAAGTTTTCAAAAATATCTCTCTTTGGGATAACTCAGTTTCTCTACAATTACACAAAACATTATCATCCTCCTCTATAGAATGTCATATCCAGAAAATCAACGCAAATTCCACCAATAATAGTCTCCAATGTATCAATGTTATTTTGTCCAACCATAAGTAGACACTTTGGGAAATGTAATGTGAAATATGCAATATATTTATATCAATTGCTTTCGTTTCAACAGAATTAAAATCAATATTCGCTCATTTTCGAAAATTCGTCTTTTTGGGCTCACTCTGTATCGAGTCACGTAAAAGTAAAAAATAGTTTACCTTTATTCTCTGTGAAATATCAAACAATCCACTCATATGATCTCCCATAATTCATCACTTTTTTTGCTCACTCTGTGAAATGTAGGGAAAACCACATTTTTGCGAGAAGCTCAAAAACGAGTTAAAAAAGCGTTTTCTTCATCACCCTGTAAGTAGGTACACCATAACTAATAGATATATTCGAAGTTAATCGATAATTTTCATAGCATTTTAAATCAAGAAAAATCCACTGGCAAACACTTTTTTGCGTATTTGGTGTTAGACATTCAAGCATTTTTGTAGCTCGCCCTGTAGAGCCAGGAACATTTCTTTCTACCTCTAAAATGATTAATCCCTAACTCAAAAAAATCCACAGAGCTCTAGGAATAGATGTTTCCAGTGGCATATATGACCCTTCATAATACATTGTCATCGGAATCATAAACACCTGCCCAATTTCATGATAATCGGGCAACTATAAGTGGGTCAAAATTCACTTGCAATATTTCACCTCAATATACAAATGAATGAACAGAGAAACAAACGCACGTTCAATAAAATCTTGAAAAAATGTCAGCGTTTTCAAAAATATTGAATAAATTAACTGCGAGATGTACACTATCCTCAGCAAGAAGTTTAGAGAAATTACTTCGCATGTGCTAGGAAAAGTTTCGTTGTATTATGTATCCTCAAATAGCACTCCATGATACGCTTATGATTTATTTGGGGATCCGAAACAACACGTCTTTATTTCATTTTCTTGACCTGGCTCCTCCTACCAATGTTATCAAAATCACATTCCGTTTCATTGTGTAAATTGAATGAATGAAATATACAATGGCACTTTCTATCCGAAAACTGCCGAACTAAAAAATGAGTAAGAATGTTGGTAAAGTAGGAACTGTTTCGCGCCATATGTTCGAATTTAGCTATTCCTAGCCCATTTCTAACTTGGAAATAATCTCCCAAACGATATTGTCTGGAGATTCGTTTTCAATCAGAAATTGCACTATTTTTATCAATATTTAGATTAGCATAAAACAGAAGCCAGTATTGGCTTATTTTCCTCAATTGCTGACCAAAATAATCTCACTTTTCGAAATGAAAAAAATCTCAATATATTCACTGTGTACTCCAATCTTTTTTGAGTTCACCTACCAAATTTCAGCTCTCTAAGTGTAACCGTTTCTCAATGCAATTAAACGTCGCAATACACGACATTAGACGCCCACCTTAAAAAAGGCCTCGCGAAAATGTTTCGCTCCAGGCCTCGCATTTGCTAAGGACGGCTCTGTATACCACCTGCCAACACAATTATAATGGGTGACGGTCGTTTCTTATTCGGATCTTATATGGTAAAACCAGCATTTCGTTACTAAGGCTAAAACCAGGCTTGTGCTTAGGGGTGAGAATCACTAAGTACACATACTTTTTTGTTTCCATGCTATAGGTACCTACAAATACTGCTTACAATCTTTGTTCAAGACAAGTATGATGTGAGTTTCCCAGATGCCTTCTTGGCAATGAATAATAATGATAATAATAATACTATCTCATGAATATTCTTAGATTGTGTCCAAAGGCATAGCCTGTACAGGTATAATTATTATTTGTCGTGGCGCTCCGAGACTCGCTTGGATTCATCTACCTGCGGTGATGCTATAGGTTTTTCCAGTATTTTTAAAACCAAATAGTGAGTGAGTGCGTCCCTCCCCTCGCCATGGGGAGTGACTATCTTCATGATAGAGTTAGGGTTACCTGTCACCTCGTTCAGTGTCGAATACGAGAGCAAACTCCTGAGCTGCTCCGATTCCTGTTTCTTATGGCCGGTTGTTGGAGAGGCCGCAGTTGTATCCGAGTTTTTCTGAGTGCAACGGACAATGGCCATTGGGTGATGCAATAGAGAAGGGGGCTGAGGAAGTCTCCCTAAAAAACGCTTCTTGTAACGTTAACCTTCTCTGATTGTATTCTGACTTGACCAGTAAAAGAAGCGAGTCCTGCACATGAGGATACATCTGTCGATGAGCAGGTTCTCCTTACAGGCAGCGTCCTCCTTTTTGATCCTTTTTGATAATGAATCCGTTCGGACTCCTGTTCAAATGCAGAGAGTATTTCCATGTATGAGATGCAGGTGAAAATCTCATAACATGCATTCAAGTATGTAGTTGTTTGTATCAGACAAATCTCAGTTCTTGAGGATCAATCAGCACGGTTCGCCTCTCAAAAAACCAATCCGGAATCCTTTAGCCATGAGTTGAAAACTCTTGTAGTATGTTAGACGTTGCTTGGAAAATTTTGAAGGCTAACCAGCTCATCACGTTCTTGCAATGTGTACACCATATTTTTTTAAATTTCAAACAAATCAGCAAAGTTGTAACTCAAAAGATTGATTTAAATCATGAAATGATCGAAGAAACGTTGAAACCAGATAAACACAAATATGAAGGCAACATAAGGAAATGTTTTGCTGTTTTTTTATTTATTAGTTTGAGAGAATGTATTATTGTTTGGAAGTCAATTGAGGACAATTTGCACAATTGATTTAACAGCGCAGATTTGATTTTTTTGATTGTAAGCATGATGAAACAATAATTTTTTTTAAGAATGTGATTTTTTGAAGATTTTAAAGTTTGTAACAAGGGCTTTTAATAAACATGTACATTGTAAAAATAACCAACCTATTCAAGGTGGCTCATTCGAGCTACAAAATTTGATTTTTGGCGAAAACGGTTCATCAAATTTACGTTTTTTATACACCATCGTGAAGAGGCTTCCAAGACCTTCCGAATGAAGTATCACTCAACCCCTCTCCCCTATTCAACTTTGAGGAGTTGAAGCGTCCCCTATTAGGGGGTTGCTCGTTCAAGCATCAAATATACGTCAAAAGATGTCCTCCAAACAAAATCATTCCATGTGTTTCGGGAAATTTTTCCTCTCACTATGGGATTATAAATATACGGGCTGGCTTGTCTGAGATAGAACACCCTGTATATGTCATCGTTGAATATGTAAGCCTGCTCTCCATAGATAACAATTCTAGAGTATCCAGCATTAATGCTATCGAAGTACTCCTGTCACATCTCGAAATGATCCTCATTGCGTAATTCTTTAGTTTATGTAGTGTTCTCATATTATTTTAATAAACTGGACTTGGTTTACTTTTCTGAAAGGATAGAAAGTTCGTGCTTCTCGCGCGAAGGAAAAGTCTTGAAGTAATCTTGATATTAATTAATATAGTTCGGTGGAATGTCAAATCAAACACATCGATTAAAAAGACAATATATAATAGTTAATTGAATAAATGAAATAATTTGGAAAGAGTAAAAACAACAAAACAAAATCTTTAAACAAGTATCATGAAAATAAACCAAAAAAACGTATCTCACAAAGAGTTAAAAAAAAAACACAAATAAGCTGTGTGGGAGGTGTCTCCTATATTCTCCTACTAGCTAAATGAGCCTAGTGGAGACAATCCTACTACATACTTAATCTTGAGCGGTGATATTCATCTTCGATGTTCAACACTAACTAACCCTCCCAAAAACTCTTCCAGTCTTCGAGAGATTTTTCTGTCCCCGTCGGCCGGATAGCAAAGGCCTTCCTACTCACAGATTTGAAGCCTCTCTCATTCGTTAATTCCGTAATTTATTATTTTCTGATACTGACAATAAAATTTGTACCGCCCATTCCGAAATTGCTTTGTCGTAATTTTTGTTATATTCACACCATTTCTGTCGAGTTTTCAAAACGTGTCTCAGGGCAAAATATCCCTCTGTGCCAGACTGCAGTCGCTGATTTGTCGGTTTTTTAAGTCTGTCTGGAACTAAATATTTATTTCAACAAGTGTTTCTTTCATTCAATTATTGAATATCACTTTGACAAATACATCACAATGAGTCGAGAAACATTTATTATTTCCACAACGAAGAATTTGTTTGATGAATATACAAAGTATATTTCAACGTGGGTCGTTATGCAGGATGGTATTTTAAAAATGTTTTATCATTGAATTACACAAGTGTCTTAGCATTTGTTACATTATTTATATCAGATGTGTACAAAAGAGTAGGACAATATTCGAAATTTGGTTGTGTAATAGTCATATACGGTGTGATTCAGCCAAGTATTCGCGGTCTCAAAACTTTTTCATTCAAAAAAAAACCATAACGTACCTAATTTATTTTTTCAATGGTTTATTTAAAGCCATTAAGTGACTAACTTCAATAATCTGCTTGTTGTTACCTGTCAACTGTTTTTTCTACTGAATTGAAATATTTTTTACTTTAAATAATGATACAGACTGTGATAGAGGCTGAGTTCAACCATTTAAAATATTATACATTTTTGTCCCAAAAACGTCGAGTAGTACGAGTGATAAAAAAGACTGCCAGGTCGCCAGACCTTATCACACTGGACTTTTTTCTGTGGCCCTATCTCAAAGAATGTGTTTACATTGAAGCCTTTGCAAATATCGAAGTCCTCTATTACATAATTCGCCATAAGTGTCAGACGTTGAACAGCGTCAGTCTTCAAAGAGAATAAGCACTCAGGTTATTATAACAGGGGAAAGTTGTGTTCTGAGAACAATTGAGGACATCACTTCGAACATTTAATGGACTAAAAGCTATCTTTTCTTTCTTTTAATCATTTTTTATTTCCTTCTTAATATTTAATTTTTTCAAAATTAACAACTTTTTTCCATCACGTTGTTACATTTTCCACACATCCGTGTACAATAAATGACTGTTAACTACGCATAATAAATATTCAGTTCAATTTCAGAATAATTATTTTCTCGACATCATTATGAAGGGTACGAAAGCGTAGAAGAGTCAACAACAAAATATATTTCAAAACATATGGAATTACCACTTCGAAGTGACAATAATTGTCACTTGCATCTGACAATTGTCACTTTAAACTGGCAATTGTCACTTCGATCTGACAATTGTCGCGTCGATCTGGCAATTGTCACTTTAAACTTGCACAGTTTTTGCCAAATCCATGCAAAAATATTGTTTTTCAATCGAATTCAAAGTGACAATTGCCAGTTCAAAGTGACAATTGTCAGATCAAAGTGACACTTGTCAGTTCAAAGTGACAAATGTCAGATCAAAGTGACAATTGTCAGATAAAAGTGACAATTGCTAGTTCAAAGTTACAATTGTCGGTTCAAAGTGACAATTTCCAGTTCAAAGTGACAATTGTCAGATGCAAGTGACAATTGTCATTACGAAGTGGCAATTCCAAATGATTCGAAATATATTTTATTGTTGGCCCTTCTACGCCTTCGTAGAAGGGAATGTTTGAAGTTTTAGTTTTATATATGGTTGAACTCGGAAAGACAGCCTCCATTGTGATTTACAATAAAAACTGAGTCAATTCATTTGAAAACAAAAGTTGACATGAACATATTTGACAGGTGACAATATGTAGATAACTGAAATCAGTCACTCAATGGCTTTCAATATACCATTGAAAGAATGTATGAGGGACTTTTATGTTTTTTCCTACAAATGAAAAAGTTACAAAGCCACAAATACTTGGCTGAACCACCCGGTATACTGTTATTCGTGAATGCATGGTTGTGCTTAGACACCCTAGTAAAAAAATACAATTTCTTCAAAAAATTTTTCTGTAGGTAATTAAAATGGCTATGGGCTATAGGTGATAAATGATCGCCCAACCTAAATATTTAAATTCAGTAACCATCAGTTCAATTTTGTTATCAATTTTCAATCCAATTTGATTTGAATCTGATTATCTGTATTTAACAGGTGAAGTAAGTATCATAGCCTGTGTTTTATTTCAATTCAGTAGTTTTTAAATATGTATAGCAATATTGTTTAATGCGTTATTAATTTTCTGACTAGCTTTATCCAGATCTTTATCACTAACCGATGCTAGGACATCATCAGCAAAATAATGTTCATATCATTAATGTAAATCCAGAATAGCAATGGCCCCAGAATACATCCCTGCATGGGAAACGCCACTCCAATAAGTATCACTATGATCTGAACTACCAGTTCAACAGAATGGTTTGTGTAAAGCCTACGGAGTTTAAAGAGAAAGTCTCGATATTTAGTCCTTTTTTTTTCCTCTTTTCGGACAATGTTCGTTTGTCAGAAAACACTTTGACGGAAATCGTCTTACTTTGTTAATGGAAGAGTACTATATCAGGCTCATTGGTTCATATTTGCTTGATGGTATGAAATGTGTAATTCCAATAGTTTGACACTTCTCAATCTCCACAACGGACTATCACCCGGAACATATGGCAGCACCGGTGTATAACACTCGCAGCAGTTCGTTATGCCTGTGGTTATAGGCATAAGCTGGACAAGCTCACAAGCAATGCACTGAAGTCTCAGGTGCCCCACGACACGCTCTGGACCTCTATAAATATCACGCGTTTTCGTTCGTTCGTTTCGTTTCGAAGTATTGAAGACACCATCCTGGCAGTCCATTATGAATCGCTTGGTCTCCATCTTCAGCCCCCCTGACCTAAAGAAAAGAAATTTCTGGATAAGACAAGGTCTTCAATGTTCTTGAAGTAGATCCCATGCATTGGCGTATCTTGTGTAGCTGGAGGAGTACCTCAGCATCAGTTGAGTGTCGAATAGGGATCAATGTTCCCCTGCTATAGAAATTGATCTTGGATATTTATGAGATTCGTCAAATGTGTAACCAATAATACAAGTATAAGGTCCATTGGTATTATATAATATATTGTAGATTTCAATCAAAATTCATCAAAGATGTCTAATGAATACTATTAGCATTAACCTGAGAAAGAGTTCATTAATACCATAGTTTGTTACCTGCCGCCTGATTGACACGGAATTTTAAATTGATGACTAAGTTGGAAGCTTCATTTCTCATTTTCCATTGTGGATATTATTCATCATTATTTATCATTTCAGATGTATACCTTCACCAACTATCACCACAGGCTTGCCAACTGTTTATATCAGCCTGAGCTTCATGATTGTGGCTCTGAAATGAGGAATAAGAATTTACTCGAAAACGTGTTCAAGGTCGTTTATTGTGAGGATCATTCAATTTCTTTTTCGTAACATATTTCGCGTATGCGTATTTAACTATGTTAATGAAAAACATCCACGACATAACATAAATTGTAAAGGACAAAAAGATGAAATCCCAATCGTTCTTCGGCTGTTGGAGGATAATAACCATATAATAACTTCCAAGAACTATCCTCACTAACACGAAAACTATCATAAATGTTGTTTCTACCGAAGTGAATAAGATAGAGGGGTACATTCCCTCGCTCCGTATGAACCACCTAGCTTGTAGAAATGGGTTCGTTAGTTCCATACTACCAAGAGCGCATGTTGCTTGTGCCCCGGAATATCCTTTGAATAGCATCCTGAATAGTGCGCAGACGCTGTACACGTGGTGTGCGATCATCAGCTTGTCATCGCGTTGGTGCTTCAGACACCAAACCAGATCATGGACAAAGTATCCCAAACTAGTTAACATCAAGAAGGATTGCATGTAATTGGTTCGCCATTCGGGATGGTTGAACGGAGAATCTATCTGAAAACACTGGTTGATCCCGATGAAGGCTATTACCAGTCCGTGGATGAATGAGATTACTCTGCAGCAGTATTCTGGATTCTTCGACGGTAGATAGTATCTCACGCCTTCGTATCCTAGTCTCCATAATATACTACTAATGATTACTGTGATGAAAGATTCGTAATTGATATGATTATTTTTCGTTACATTTTCTAGCATTTTCTGTCACTGAAATTTTGAAGGTTAGTTGCATGTCAGTGTCAATAATTTGAAACTTCAGATTACCACAGATTAGGATCTTACTGAAGCAACTTATGAATTCGGTAGTGTCACCCTAGGGCCCCATTCTTGACTGTTCGCAGAATGTGCGTTCATGCGTGTTTTACAACGAGTGGTGTTTGTTATTCGCAAACAAGTTGCGTATGCGTTTTGAAGTAGGTATAGATAATCAAACTTTTTTTACCTACATATAACAAATTCAATGTACCTCTTCGATCTAATCTATATTCGTACAAATATCCCTTCCCAAATGCTACAGATAAAGAATATCGTTAAAAATTATTGATTTGCAATATACCTCTTGCAAATTTAGACTGCATTGAATTGCAGATGAACCAATTCGTCGAAGTAATCTTTCCCTATGATATCTTCAGTGAACATAAGTTTCAGAGTTAGACCGATTTTAAATAGATACCAACTCTCGTTATGAGACCCAACGAACGACTTGCACTTGAGCTTATTATAACAACAATAAATAGCAAGGAAGTTTCGAAATAGATTAGGCCACTCCTCAATAATAATCAATTTATTGAAATGTTTTAGTATCATTGAGATTCTTTGCAACAGGAAAGGTTACCAAATAGACATTGGAAGATGTTTTTTTAACTGTTTGTTCCGGGGAGTATCAAACTAATTAGGTTATATCATCTTGAACATTGTTTCTCAATTTACGTATTTTTTGTATTCAAAAACTTTTTGTGAAAGCAAAATGCATATGAAATTCCATATCAATTAGGTCGAAATAATCATTTTGTTTGCAATCAAAAGAATCACTTCCCCCTGTGCGTCCTGCGTCTACGCAAAGTTATTTGAAAACTTTGGATGTTTTTTGAAGAATTCAAGCAATCGTAAGCATGGTTAGCTCTTGTGTGGTTGACCTATACCTGTCGGACCTTACGGTCAATTCTTGGTCGGTAAAGGTACGTTTATCGGACTCTGTCTTGAAATTAAAAAAAATTACTCAACTCACGTATTTTGTCTCCTGAACACGAATCCGAAGGAAAATCGAGAGGGTCTCAACTCCTTTTCGAGTAATGCCCTTCTAAATATTGAAAATGGCCCATTTTCATATACAAATTTTTCAATAAAAAAATCACACTTCTGTTTGACAACACCTTTTCCTAAAGCTAATCCAACTAATTTCACAACAAAAACAGTCGTTTTATACAAAAATTCGGCGTTTCATAATCACAAACATAAACTCCTTTTTCTTAGTTATTTTCATTTTCACGGTATATAGGTTTGGTCACTTGGAATATGGGCAGCCAACTATTAAAATTTAGTAGATTAGCATCTGCAAAATGTGTTGTCAAAAAGAAAAAGGCATTTTGTGTAATTTTTTCTTTAAGAAGAACCCCGCACAATAGCAAAGGAAATTGGCCAACAGTGGGATTTGACTTAAATTAATATATGTTATTGGTATGGTTTCTAATCAAATGTTTTCATGGGCCAGATCCTCTGAGACCAATGATTTACCTCTCAGGGCCGTATTCAGTATAGGTGCCCAACAAACAAAATACAAAATCATTCGTCTTTGTCCTGGCACTTCATTTCAATGAGATTTCATTTCATCGAATTCCCAGCTTCCAAAAGGCTTTGTAGAGTCCACAAAAGAGTTCTAGGCCGGAAAGTGGTGTGTTTGCCCCTTCTTTGGCAAGGCAGTGTGGTTCCTCATTACCTTTGATTCTCCTGTGACTTGGCACCCACATCAGGGTTACCTGATTGTTCGCTGCCATCAGTTGTCTCAGGGTAAAAAAAAACTAGTAGAATGTTCTTGGGACTAAGTTAACTTGCTGCAATAGTATGCGCAATTAGTACATGAGGCAACTGGCATTGGGCCTCTCTTTATAAATTTCGAACGTAAACACGTATCAACCAGCGACGGTTATTACTACCCACTAGCAAGGCTAAAGCCAAAACGGTATTGAAATTATCGGCATAATATTATATTGTATAATGGATATTTATAGGCTGTTAGTTGAGACAGAAAATAAGAAATGAATCTTCGACAGGATTTCGTGGTTATCTGGATGTTTGTCATTGTCGTTGCAAACAATTTTTTTTAGCAACGACCAATAAAAAATGCACTAAAATGATGAAATAATATTTTGATAATGAAATATGATACAATCTACACAAGCTACTCAAAAAAGTACTGTACTTGAATATCATACCACTGAGAATCATCACTGAGTATTACTGAACATGCTTTTATGAAGGAAAACTTCTTCAGAACTTTTTAAAAGCTGTTAACTGCGACTCATATTCAGTACGATGCAAATGTATGGAATAATACATTCGATATTTAAAAATAGGCGTCTTTTAAAAAAATCCAAAAACACGCCAATTTTAATTTCCAACGATCAATCCCACGATATTCATTTGAGAGACGTTACGTCACCGGTGTTGACATGATGACGTAATTGACGATTTTTTAAACGAGAACAGGGGTCATGTGGCACCTTTTCCAAAACGTTTAGTAATCGTCTATTCGACGGTATAATTAGTTCAATATTTAATGTTACAGGTTGAACCAAAACCTTTTTTCATTAAAATATAATAAAATTATAATATATGTTCAAATTGATGACCTTCGGCGATGATGCAATATGAAAGTAGGACAGTGAATTCCTTTTTAACGTTTTCAAGAACTTCGGGGGTTATTTGTGCAATCTCCGTTCTGATGCGTTCCTTCAACTCTTCTAAATTATTTGGTCCATTTTGGTAAACTTTGCTCCCCAAGTATCCCCATAAAAAAGTTCAACGGGACCTTGGTAGTCATTCGAGCGGTCCTCTTCTTTCTAACCACTTACTTCGGAAAACAATATTCAGGTAAGTTCGTATATCAACGGCGTAGTGTGGGGGCGCCCCATCCTGCTGGAACCACAAATCATTTGTATTTTGAAATAGCTGATTCAGTTGTGGCACCAGATAACCCCGAAAAAGTGTAGATACCAAGCACCAGTTAGGCTTTCCAAAAAAAAGTATGGCAGCTAGTTGTTTAAGATTTCTTTCCAAACATTCACTTTTTGTAGATATTGTGTGCTATGCTCCTCCATCCAATGTGGATTTTTGACTTGCCAGTATCGATATGTCTGACGGTTTACCTGAAGTTTGAGCATTAAAGTAGCTTCATCTGAAAATAGTACATTCTGTATAAATATTCCGATCTCTGTCACAGCGTTCCATCATGATTTCGCATAATTTGACTCTGTCATCTGTAACAGTTCTTGGACTAGATGGACTTTAAAGGGATACCGCTTTTCTTTTTCAACACTTTAACAATAGTCGGTCGGTGTTAATTATTTTCTAGTGCGACTTGCCTTGAGCTGGTATGGGGGCAAGTAGCATATCAAGTTTTTGGGCTTGTGAAGTTGATTTTCTACCACTTTTAGGGAGATCTTTAACATGGTCTGTTTCTCGAAACTTTCTCTCAATTTTACTAATTATTGATTGAGAAACGGGTTTTTGATTGGGGTATTTGGTATTGAATAAATTAGGAACTTCTGCCTGAGTCCTCACTTCATTTCCACAGCCAATCATAATTGATATTTCGATTCGGTCGGTGTTTGTAAGTCTCATTGCTAGATTACAAATGATTAAAATATTTTAATAGAAATAATGTCATATACTTCAATGACAACTTCAAGTACATCGACTAATTCTAAACTAGAGTGTAGAACTTTTATCAATGTATTTCTTTTTCCGAATCAACAAAAACAATAGAAGACACTACGATGTCAAATTTTCAGTGATGAGATAAATATTATACTGTTGAACAGAAGATTAGTAGACATTTTGAATGAGCTGTCCACATGAACTCTGTTTGCATTAAAAAAAAATCGTCAATTACCTCATCACGCTAACACCGGTGACGGAACGTCACTTGTTTGTATATCATGAGATGGGTATTCAAAAATTAAAACTTATGTATCTTTGGTTGTTTTTCAAAATTCGCATATTTTTGAAATAACGAATTCATTACATACATTTGCATCGTGCTGTATAATGAGTGAATGGCAATGGATAGCAGAAGACATGTCCATTGAAGTGCATGGACTAGTATCCAGTACAGGAGTGAGCTTGAGGTATAGGTACAATTATAATCAAGGGGAGCAAGCAATAAGCATGTTTTATTTACACTGCATCTGGAGTCACATGGATTGTCACAAGAAAGAACACTTGGTGATAATCAGTTATCAGAGTATTGCATATCTTGGCTTAACCAACCATATTTCGCCAACCCGTACTTCACAATTTTCACAAAAAACAAAAGTGACATAAAGTTAATCACACAGCCGCCTATGATGATATCCCATTCTTCATTCGCGTGCTTCAACGCCATTATCAAGTAATAAGTACCGCACAAAATTCGCACTATCGCAAAGGCCACTATGAATGTTATTTCCACCACTGTGAATAAAAGTGATGGGTACATTCCCTCAGTCCTTATGAACCACCTAACTTGGAGAATGGGATTCGTTAACTCCATTCCACCGAGAGAGCAGGACGCTATCGCCCCTGAATATCCCTTGAACAGGAACCTGGAAGGTGCCCAAATGCCGTAAATGTGGTGAGCGATAATCAGCTTATCGTCCGCTTGGTACTCCAAACACCACGCCAAATCGTGGATGAAAAACCCCAAACTCGTGACTAGCGTGAACGACTGTATGTAACTGTTCGGCCATTCTGGGTGTTCGAACGGTGGAACATCCCAGGAACATTGACTGCAACCTAACGTAGCCACCACTACTCCGTGGATGAAGGTGATGATTCTGCAACTGTACTCGGGGCCTTTCTTCGGCAGCAAATATCTAGAAGCGGCATAACTGGCTCTCCACAAAGCGGTGCTTATGAATACTGCAAAAACTGAGTCAACATTGATGTCGTTATCATTTATCTTCTGAAGCATTTTTAATATTATTTGGGTTAGCTCATAAATTATTGCTCAGTACGCAGTGAGGAACTGTTCAACTTTTCTTCATTTATCTGTGCAATCGAACCTGAAATAAATTGATGAATGAGTAATTGACAACAATCCAAGTCTGTCAAGGTTAAAACAACAATGGTCAATGGAACTTTACATTTACAAAATATTAATTGCAAAACTCGTTTCAATCGATTGTTGATAGTCTAAAATGTCTATTTATCAACGACTGCCACTTTTCTTTTTTTTTATTTAAGGAAAATATCACATTTTAATGTGTGCATCTCTATTGTATCTATCGATCCTGAAAATTTCATGATTTTTGTCAAAAATTACAGAAGATACGAGGGTGTTTCCAAGGGAAGTGAAACACACTGTATACGCTTATATCACTTGGGAAAATAGTACCTAAATCGCCTACGAGCGATACGACAATGGACCTTTCCATAGACTATGAGAAAGTATACAGTGTGTTTCACTTCTCATGGAAACATCCCCGTATCTTCCGTAATTTTCAACGTAGAAACATTAAATTTTCAGGATAGATGTATATATACACTAGAAATGAACATCATACGTGATATTCAGCAGTCGTATGGGGCTGTTGAATCCTATAGTATATGAAAATATTCGAAAGGCTGGATTATTTTTATAATCAAATTTTATTTTGAAATACACGGGGGCGTTTTCATGGGAAGTGAAACAAATTGGTTTCAGAACCAAATTGTTTTTCAAAAAACAGACCCATACAACAGCTGAATATCCCGTATGATGTTCATTTCTAGTGTATACATCTATCCTGAAAATTTAATGTTTCTACATTGAAAATTACGGAAGATTCGGGGGTGTTTCCATGAGAATTGGAACACACCGTATACTTTCTAATTACAGTGCTTTCTCATAGTCAAGGTCCATTGTCGTATCGCTTGTAGGCGATTTAGGTACTATTTTTTGAAGGATATTTAATTTATTTCTCCCCTAGGATTGCTTTCTAGGATATGAACTAAAATGTCTAAGAACCCTAGTGTACCGACAGATTAAATTTTGTTTATATTTTTCTTAAGACAAAACAAATGAAACCGCTTTCTGCTTCTGTAATCGGTTCCAGAGATGGCGTCCTAGTCCTCTTGTCAATATTTCAGAGACATAGTGACAGTGATTGTTTTTTAACTTTACGGAACTTCAACAGACTTTTTAAATATCATACGAATGTCATAATAGACCATAATCGAAGTGGACTCTTCCCGGAGTATGTGCTACTTGGAAGTGTTTTGTCTAGTTCTTGATTTCCCGTGCGGATGGCGCTGCGATCAACCTTGTTATGGGTCGTAGTATCATCCGTGGGGAAATATTAGTTAAACTGTTGATTATTATTCATTTGGCAGGAACAGGACAATTATGATGTTGTCCGACCTACCCTGTAACTGATGAGAGGCAGTGAACCTCGAAACATGCATGTCTGCAGGTGGTCATTCCCAGCCAAATGAAGGATAATCTTGTGTTTAATCACAAGACAAGCACTTGCAACTGGGTCTACTTGGAAGAACGTTGCACAAATATCTGTCAGGTGTAGTTCAATATCCGTCGTGGTATTAGTCAGAGAAGTAGTTGTTTCTGACAGATGTTTGCCTTTATTCTTCCACTTGGTGGAATCTCTTAGAGAGAAGGGTACCCCGTATTCTATAACATTGTTGATACCTCTCTGGCACAATATATTCGAACTTTGTTCGAAATACAATATTTTCTAATCAAACCGTTCTTCGGTTTCTCTGAATATAATTTAAAATGGGATAGCCTAATTCTCATCATGTCTTTGACAACAACAAGAATATCTATCTCTCAAAATGGCTTCGAAATAAAATGGAAGTACAGAATAGTAGGTATCATTTTAAAAACATGAATGAATTAGAAATCACCCAGAAGGAGAGTTTCCTAGTGAGTGGTTTGAAATCATTTCAATAAAATACTCGTAAATACTTGAAATACTAATAATATGGCTACACATAAATAAACAAAATCACACATATACCATTTTCGTACATACAGATGCACCCACACAGAAGGATTAACCTTACGTTGACACTTGGAAGCGAAATTCCGATAATAGATTGACCGCAGTGGGACAAGATTTATTCTTTCCCTCAACGCCTGCAACACCGTAACGCTCGCAACGCCCACAACGCCCGTAACGCCTTCGAATCAATGCCACTTGCTCTCAATCGATTTTGGTAAAAAAAAAACAAACATTTTACAAAAAGAGATTTTATCACTACGATCTAACCAGAACGTACTAACCGTACGAAGACAAATTTATTTATTTATTTATACGGGCAAGCCCATTCAAGGATTTTACAAAGTATAATATAGAATAGTACAACAAACACTAAATGAATGATATTGATGAAAACATTAACAAAAAAAAAGAGTGAAGTAAAAGTAAAGTCAGTAGAGACTAGTATGACAAAGATGGTCACTTACATAGGTAGTTGTTTTTTGAACTTCAATAGAGGTGTTGAGAAAGATCAATTTCGAGACAGTTGGCCCTTCTGAGGGTTCTTGGGATATAGCTGAAATAAGCAATGTTGGTACGATATGAAAAGTAACTTTCTGTCTGGTAAAACGAGTGGGGACTACAAAACTGATTTGAGACAGAAGGTTAGAACAGTCGTACCACCGTTGAAGCATAGTCACTGAGGAAGATATATTCAAATGCAATATTTCTAAGAAAACTCTTCTGAGCACAATTAATATTGGAGATTTGAGTTGCATAGTGTGGAGACCAAACAGAGGAGCAGTAATCAAGGTGAGTTCTTACAAGTGTGCAGTATAAGGTTTTAATGGCACTCAGACTAGTGAAGTCACGAGTCGTTCTCTTTACAAAGCCCAATATTTTCGTAGACCTATTGACAATGGAAGTTATGTGATATTTGAAGGTCAGAGAGTCGTAGAAAATTACTCCAAGATCCTCGATACGGTCAGCAGCTTCAAGGGGCTGGCCATTGATGGTATAATCGCAATTGAGGGGTTGATGGGATCGACTGAAACGTATGATATGGCATTTGTTTATGTTATGAGAGTTAAAGAATTAAACACATGAATTTTGGAAAGAGCAAATTTTAACGCTGTTCAAACCAGAACGAATAAACCTTATGTTGACACTAGGATGCAAAATTAAACATAAATTCTCACTCCTAACATAATTTTCTTCCAATAATAGATTGACCGCAGTGGGACAAGATGTATTCTTCTCCTCAACGCCTGCATAGCCCGTAACGCCCGAAACGCCCACAATACCCGCAACGTCTTCGAATTAATGCCACTTGCTCTCAATCGATTTTGGTGAAGAAAAATACTAACATTTTGCGAAGAGACAATTTTCACTATGTTCTTACCAGAACCTACTAACCGTACGTAGATCCTTGTGAGTTAGACAATAAAATACATGAATTTTGGAAAGAGTAAATTTTAACGCTGTTCTACCCAGAAGAAAAAACCTTTCGTTGACACTAGGAAGCGAAATTAGACATAAATTCTCACTCCTAACATAATTTTTTTCCTTTACTAGATTGACCGCAGTGGGACAAGATTTGTTCGTCTCCTCAACGCGTCTCCTCAACGATTGACAGTAAGTGGCACTAATTCGAAGGCGTTGCAGGCTTTGCGGATGTTGTGGGCGTTACGGGCGTTGCAGGCGTTGCTGGCGTTAGGGAGAAGATTAAACCTAGTCCCAATATTATTATTGATATCTATTGTCTATAGAAAATTATGTTAGGAGTGAGAATTCACGTTTAATTTCGCTCTTTAGTGTCAACATAAGGTTTATTCGTTCTGGTTAGAACAGCGATAAAATTAGCTTTTTCCATGATTCATGTATTTCATTTCCAACTCATGTACGGTAAGTACGTTCTGGTTGGATCATAGTGAAAAATCTCTCTTCGCAGTTCGTATTTTTTTTACTAAAATCGATTGAGAGCAAGTGGCATTAATTCGAAGGCGTTGCGGGCGTTGTCGGCTTTGCGGGCGTTGTAGGCGTTGCGGGCGTTACAGACGTTGAGGAGGAGAACAAATCATGTCCCACGGCGGTCAGCCTATTATCGGAAGAAAATTATGTTAGGAGTGGGAATTTATGTTTAATTTCACTTCCAAGTGTCAACGTAAGTTTAGCTCTTCTGGTTAGAACAGCGTTTGAATTTGCTCTTCCCAAAATCCATGTATTTTATTTCTCAACTAACAAGGGTTTACGTAAGGTAATTAAGTACGTTCTGGTTGGAAAATAGTGGAAAATATCTCTTCGCAGTTCGTATATTTTTTTCACTAAAATCGATCGAGAGCAAGTGGCACTTATTAAAAGGCGTTGTGGGCGTTGCGTGCGTTGCGGACCTTGTGGACGTTGCGAGCGTTGTGGGCGTTGCGGGCGTTGCATGCGTTGAGGAGAAGAATAAATGTTGTCCCACTGCGGTCAATCTAATATTGGGAGAAAATTATGTTGAGATTGAGAATTTATGTTTAATTTCGCTCCTTAGTTTCAACGTTAGGTTAACTCTCCTGGTTAGAACAGCGTTTCAATTTGCTTTTTACAAAATTCAAGTGTTTAATTCTCTAACTCCCAAGTGTCTACTCACGGTTTGTAAGTTCTGGTTAGAACATAGTGAAAAATCTCTCTTCGCGAAATGTTTGTAGTTTTCTCTACCAAAATCGATTGAGAGCAAGTGGCATCAATTCGAAGGCGTTGCTGGCGTTGTGGACGTTGTGAACTTTACGGGCGTTGCAGGCGTTGAGGAGAATAATAAATATTGTCCCACTGCGGTCCTAGTATCAACGTAAGGTTCTCTTCTGATCAGAACATCGTTTGAATTTGCATTTTTCAAAATTCATGAGTTTTATTTTCTAACCCACAAGTGTCTACGTACGGTAAGTACGTTCTGGTTAGAACATAGTGAATTAATTATCTGTCTTCGCAAAATGTTTGTATTTTTCTTCAACAAAATCGATACAGAGCAAGTGGCATCAATTCAAATGCGTTGCGGGCGTTTTGGTCATTGCGAACGTTACGGGCGTTATGGTCGATGCGGACTTTGCAGTCGATGGGGAGAAAAATAAATTTTGTCCCAGTGAAAATTTATGTCTAATTTCGCTTCCTAGTGTCAACGTAAGATAAACTATTCTGGTTAGAACAGCGTTTGAATTTCCTCTTTTCAAAATTCATGAGTTTTATTTTCTAACTCACAAGTGTCTACGTACGGTTAGTACGTTCTGGTTAGAACATGGTGAAAAATCTCTTGGGGCGTTGAGGAGAAGAATAAATTTTGTCCCACTGCGGTCAATATATAATCAGAAGACAATTATGAAAGGAGTGAGAATTTATGTCTAATTTCGCTTCCTAGTGTCAACGAAAGGTTTACTCTTCTGGCTAGAACAGCGTTTAAATTTACTCTTTCCAAAATTCATGTGTTTAATTGTCTAACTCACAAGGGTCTATGTACGGTTAGTGGGTTCTGGTTAGAACAAAGTGAAAAATCTCTCTTCGCAAAAGTTATTATTTTTCATCACCAAAATCGATTGAGAGCAAGTGGCATCAATTCGAAGGCTTTGCGGGCCTTGCGGGCGTTGCGGGCCTTGTGGGCGTTGCGGGCCTTGTGGGAGTTGCGGGCGTTGCAGGCGTTAAGGAGAAAATTAAACGTGGTCCCACTGCGGTCAATCTATTATTGATAGAAAATCAATTTAGGAGTAAGAATTCACGTTTAATTTCGCTCCTTAGTGTAAACATATTGTTTATTTGTTCTGGTTAAAACAGCGATAAAATTTGCTCTCCTAAAAATCCATGTATTTTATTTCTCAACTCACGAGTGGCTACGTAAGTTAAGTACGTTCTGGTTGGAAGATAGTGAAAAATGTCTCTTCGCAGTTCGCATTTTTTTTCACTGAAATCGATTGAGTGCAGTGGCACTAATTCGAAGGCATTGCGGGCGTTACGGGCGATGCGGGCCTTACGGGCGTTGCGGGCGTTGCAGGCGTTGAGGAGAAGAATGAATTTTGTCCCACTGCGTTCAATATATTATCGAAAGAAAGTTATGTTAGGAGTGAGAATTTATGTCTAATTTAACTTCCTAGTATCAACGTAAGTTTACTCTTCTGGTTAGAACAGCGTTCAAATTTGCTCTTTTCAAAATTCATGAGTTTTGTTTTCTAACTCACGGGTGTCTACGTACGGTAAGTATCCTGCAACGCCCGCAACGCCCGCAACGCCCACAACGCCCGCAACGCCTTTGAATTGATGCCACTAAAATCGATCGAGAGCAAGTGGCACTTATTCAAAGGCGTTGTGGGCGTTGCGTGCGTTGCGGACCTTGTGGACGTTGCGAGCGTTGTGGGCGTTGCGGGCGTTGCGGGCGTTGCATGCGTTGAGGAGAAGAATAAATGTTGTCCCACTGCGGTCAATTTAATATTGGGAGAAAATTATGTTGAGATTGAGAATTTATGTTTAATTTCGCTCCTTAGTTTCAACGTTAGGTTAACTCTCCTGGTTAGAACAGCGTTTCAATTTGCTTTTTACAAAATTCAAGTGTTTAATTCTCTAACTCCCAAGTGTCTACTCACGGTTTGTAAGTTCTGGTTAGAACATGTGAAAAATCTCTCTTCGCGAAATGTTTGTAGTTTTCTCTACCAAAATCGATTGAGAGCAAGTGGCATCAATTCGAAGGCGTTGCTGGCGTTGTGGACGTTGTGAACTTTACGGGCGTTGCAGGCGTTGAGGAGAATAATAAATATTGTCCCACTGCGGTCCTAGTATCAACGTAAGGTTCTCTTCTGATCAGAACATCGTTTGAATTTGCATTTTTCAAAATTCATGAGTTTTATTTTCTAACCCACAAGTGTCTACGTACGGTAAGTACGTTCTGGTTAGAACATAGTGAATTATCTGTCTTCGCAAAATGTTTGCATTTTTCTTCAACAAAATCGATACAGAGCAAGTGGCATCAATTCAAATGCGTTGCGGGCGTTTTGGTCATTGCGAACGTTACGGGCGTTATGGGCGATGCGGACTTTGCAGTCGATGGGGAGAAAAATAAATTTTGTCCCAGTGAAAATTTATGTCTAATTTCGCTTCCTAGTGTCAACGTAAGATAAACTATTCTGGTTAGAACAGCGTTTGAATTTCCTCTTTTCAAAATTCATGAGTTTTATTTTCTAACTCACAAGTGTCTACGTACGGTTAGTACGTTCTGGTTAGAACATGGTGAAAAATCTCTTGGGGCGTTGAGGAGAAGAATAAATTTTGTCCCACTGCGGTCAATATATAATCAGAAGACAATTATGTAAGGAGTGAGAATTTATGTCTAATTTCGCTTCCTAGTGTCAACGAAAGGTTTACTCTTCTGGCTAGAACAGCGTTTAAATTTACTCTTTCCAAAATTCATGTGTTTAATGGTCTAACTCACAAGGGTCTATGTACGGTTAGTGAGTTCTGGTTAGAACAAAGTGAAAAATCTCTCTTCGCAAAATGTTATTATTTATCATCACCAAAATCGATTGAGAGCAAGTGGCATCAATTCGAAGGCTTTGCGGGCCTTGCGGGCGTTGCGGGCCTTGTGGGCGTTGCGGGCCTTGTGGGAGTTGCGGGCGTTGCAGGCGTTAAGGAGAAAATTAAACGTGGTCCAACTGCGGTCAATCTATTATTGATAGAAAATTAATTTAGGAGTAAGAATTCACGTTTAATTTCGCTCCTTAGTGTAAACATATTGTTTATTTGTTCTGGTTAAAACAGCGATAAAATTTGCTCTCCTCAAAATCCATGTATTTTATTTCTCAACTCACGAGTGGCTACGTAAGTTACGTACGTTCTGGTTGGAAGATAGTGAAAAATGTCTCTTCGCAGTTCGCATTTTTTTTTTTTCACTGAAATCGATTGAGTGCAGTGGCACTAATTCGAAGGCATTGCGGGCGTTACGGGCGTTGCGGGCCTTACGGGCGTTGCGGGCGTTGCAGGCGTTGAGGAGAAGAATGAATTTTGTCCCACTGCGTTCAATATATTATCGAAAGAAAATTATGTTAGGAGTGAGAATTTATGTCTAATTTAACTTCCTAGTATCATCGTAAGTTTACTCTTCTGGTTAGATCAGCGTTCAAATTTGCTCTTTTCAAAATTCATGAGTTTTGTTTTCTAACTCACGGGTGTCTACGTACGGTAAGTATCCTGCAACGCCCGCAACGCCCGCAACGCCCACAACGCCCGCAACGCCTTTGAATTGATGCCACTTGCTCTCAATCGATTTTGGTGAAGAAAAATACTAACATTTTGCGAAGAGACAATTTTCACTTCTTCTTACTTCTTTCTTATTCTTTCTTTCTTTCTTTCTTTCTTTCTTTCTTTCTTCTTCTTTGATGAAAAGTAATAACATTTTACGAAGAGAGATTTTTCACTTTGTTCTAACCAGAACCCACTAACCGTACGTAGACCCTTGTGAGTTAGACAATAAAATACATGAATTTTGGAAAGAGTAAATTTTAACGCTGTTCTACCCAGAAGAAAAAACCTTTCGTTGACACTAGGAAGCGAAATTAGACATAAATTCTCACTCCTAACATAATTTTTTTCCTTTACTAGATTGACCGCAGTGGGACAAGATTTGTTCGTCTCCTCAACGCGTCTCCTCAACGATTGACAGTAAGTGGCACTAATTCGAAGGCGTTGCAGGCTTTACGGATGTTGTGGGCGTTACGGGCGTTGCAGGCGTTGCTGGCGTTAGGGAGAAGATTAAACCTAGTCCCAATATTATTATTGATATCAATTGTCTATAGAAAATTATGTTAGGAGTGAGAATTCACGTTTAATTTCGCTCTTTAGTGTCAACATAAGGTTTATTCGTTCTGGTTAGAACAGCGATAAAATTAGCTTTTTCCATGATTCATGTATTTCATTTCCAACTCATGTACGGTAAGTACGTTCTGGTTGGATCATAGTGAAAAATCTCTCTTCGCAGTTCGTATTTTTTTTACTAAAATCGATTGAGAGCAAGTGGCATTAATTCGAAGGCGTTGCGGGCGTTGTCGGCTTTGCGGGCGTTGTAGGTGTTGCGGGCGTTACAGACGTTGAGGAGGAGAACAAATCATGTCCCACGGCGGTCAGCCTATTATCGGAAGAAAATTATGTTAGGAGTGGGAATTTATGTTTAATTTCACTTCCAAGTGTCAACGTAAGTTTAGCTCTTCTGGTTAGAACAGCGTTTGAATTTGCTCTTCCCAAAATCCATGTATTTTATTTCTCAACTAACAAGGGTTTACGTAAGGTAATTAAGTACGTTCTGGTTGGAAAATAGTGGAAAATATCTCTTCGCAGTTCGTATATTTTTTTCACTAAAATCGATCGAGAGCAAGTGGCACTTATTAAAAGGCGTTGTGGGCGTTGCGTGCGTTGCGGACCTTGTGGACGTTGCGAGCGTTGTGGGCGTTGCGGGCGTTGCATGCGTTGAGGAGAAGAATAAATGTTGTCCCACTGCGGTCAATCTAATATTGGGAGAAAATTATGTTGAGATTGAGAATTTATGTTTAATTTCGCTCCTTAGTTTCAACGTTAGGTTAACTCTCCTGGTTAGAACAGCGTTTCAATTTGCTTTTTACAAAATTCAAGTGTTTAATTCTCTAACTCCCAAGTGTCTACTCACGGTTTGTAAGTTTTGGTTAGAACATAGTGAAAAATCTCTCTTCGCGAAATGTTTGTAGTTTTCTCTACCAAAATCGATTGAGAGCAAGTGGCATCAATTCGAAGGCGTTGCTGGCGTTGTGGACGTTGTGAACTTTACGGGCGTTGCAGGCGTTGAGGAGAATAATAAATATTGTCCCACTGCAGTCCTAGTATCAACGTAAGGTTCTCTTCTGATCAGAACATCGTTTGAATTTGCATTTTTCAAAATTCATGAGTTTTATTTTCTAACCCACAAGTGTCTACGTACGGTAAGTACGTTCTGGTTAGAACATAGTGAATTATCTGTCTTCGCAAAATGTTTGTATTTTTCTTCAACAAAATCGATACAGAGCAAGTGGCATCAATTCAAATGCGTTGCGGGCGTTTTGGTCATTGCGAACGTTACGGGCGTTATGGTCGATGCGGACTTTGCAGTCGATGGGGAGAAAAATAAATTTTGTCCCAGTGAAAATTTATGTCTAATTTCGCTTCCTAGTGTCAACGTAAGATAAACTATTCTGGTTAGAACAGCGTTTGAATTTCCTCTTTTCAAAATTCATGAGTTTTATTTTCTAACTCACAAGTGTCTACGTACGGTTAGTACGTTCTGGTTAGAACATGGTGAAATATCTCTTGGGGCGTTGAGGAGAAGAATAAATTTTGTCCCACTGCGGTCAATATATAATCAGAAGACAATTATGTAAGGAGTGAGAATTTATGTCTAATTTCGCTTCCTAGTGTCAACGAAAGGTTTACTCTTCTGGCTAGAACAGCGTTTAAATTTACTCTTTCCAAAATTCATGTGTTTAATTGTCTAACTCACAAGGGTCTATGTACGGTTAGTGGGTTCTGGTTAGAACAAAGTGAAAAATCTCTCTTCGCAAACGTTATTATTTTTCATCACCAAAATCGATTGAGAGCAAGTGGCATCAATTCGAAGGCTTTGCGGGCCTTGCGGGCGTTGCGGGCCTTGTGGGCGTTGCGGGCCTTGTGGGAGTTGCGGGCGTTGCAGGCGTTAAGGAGAAAATTAAACGTGGTCCCACTGCGGTCAATCTATTATTGATAGAAAATTAATTTAGGAGTAAGAATTCACGTTTAATTTCGCTCCTCAGTGTAAACATATTGTTTATTTTTTCTGGTTAAAACAGCGATAAAATTTGCTCTCCTCAAAATCCATGTATTTTATTTCTCAACTCACGAGTGGCTACGTAAGTTACGTACGTTCTGGTTGGAAGATAGTGAAAAATGTCTCTTCGCAGTTCGCATTTTTTTTTCACTGAAATCGATTGAGTGCAGTGGCACTAATTCGAAGGCATTGCGGGCGTTACGGGCGTTGCGGGCCTTACAAGCGTTGCGGGCGTTGCAGGCGTTGAGGAGAAGAATGAATTTTGTCCCACTGCGTTCAATATATTATCGAAAGAAAGTTATGTTAGGAGTGAGAATTTATGTCTAATTTAACTTCCTAGTATCAACGTAAGTTTACTCTTCTGGTTAGAACAGCGTTTAAATTTGCTCTTTTCAAAATTCATGAGTTTTGTTTTCTAACTCACGGGTGTCTACGCACGGTAAGTATCCTGCAACGCCCGCAACGCCCGCAACGCCCACAACGCCCGCAACGCCTTTGAATTGATGCCACTAAAATCGATCGAGAGCAAGTGGCACTTATTCAAAGGCGTTGTGGGCGTTGCGTGCGTTGCGGACCTTGTGGACGTTGCGAGCGTTGTGGGCGTTGCGGGCGTTGCGGGCGTTGCATGCGTTGAGGAGAAGAATAAATGTTGTCCCACTGCGGTCAATCTAATATTGGGAGAAAATTATGTTGAGATTGAGAATTTATGTTTAATTTCGCTCCTTAGTTTCAACGTTAGGTTAACTCTCCTGGTTAGAACAGCGTTTCAATTTGCTTTTTACAAAATTCAAGTGTTTAATTCTCTAACTCCCAAGTGTCTACTCACGGTTTGTAAGTTCTGGTTAGAACATAGTGAAAAATCTCTCTTCGCGAAATGTTCGTAGTTTTCTCTACCAAAATCGATTGAGAGCAAGTGGCATCAATTCGAAGGCGTTGCTGGCGTTGTGGACGTTGTGAACTTTACGGGCGTTGCAGGCGTTGAGGAGAATAATAAATATTGTCCCACTGCGGTCCTAGTATCAACGTAAGGTTCTCTTCTGATCAGAACATCGTTTGAATTTGCATATTTCAAAATTCATGAGTTTTATTTTCTAACCCACAAGTGTCTACGTACGGTAAGTACGTTCTGGTTAGAACATAGTGAATTATCTGTCTTCGCAAAATGTTTGTATTTTTCTTCAACAAAATCGATACAGAGCAAGTGGCATCAATTCAAATGCGTTGCGGGCGTTTTGGTCATTGCGAACGTTACGGGCGTTATGGGCGATGCGGACTTTGCAGTCGATGGGGAGAAAAATAAATTTTGTCCCAGTGAAAATTTATGTCTAATTTCGCTTCCTAGTGTCAACGTAAGATAAACTATTCTGGTTAGAACAGCGTTTGAATTTCCTCTTTTCAAAATTCATGAGTTTTATTTTCTAACTCACAAGTGTCTACGTACGGTTAGTACGTTCTGGTTAGAACATGGTGAAAAATCTCTTGGGGCGTTGAGGAGAAGAATAAATTTTGTCCCACTGCGGTCAATATATAATCAGAAGACAATTATGTAAGGAGTGAGAATTTATGTCTAATTTCGCTTCCTAGTGTCAACGAAAGCTTTACTCTTCTGGCTAGAACAGCGTTTAAATTTACTCTTTCCAAAATTCATGTGTTTAATTGTCTAACTCACAAGGGTCTATGTACGGTTAGTGGGTTCTGGTTAGAACAAAGTGAAAAATCTCTCTTCGCAAAAGTTATTATTTTTCATCACCAAAATCGATTGAGAGCAAGTGGCATCAATTCGAAGGCTTTGCGGGCGTTGCGGGCCTTGTGGGCGTTGCGGGCCTTGTGGGAGTTGCGGGCGTTGCAGGCGTTAAGGAGAAAATTAAACGTGGTCCCACTGCGGTCAATCTATTATTGATAGAAAATTAATTTAGGAGTAAGAATTCACGTTTAATTTCGCTCCTTAGTGTAAACATATTGTTTATTTGTTCTGGTTAAAACAGCGATAAAATTTGCTCTCCTCAAAATCCATGTATTTTATTTCTCAACTCACGAGTGGCTACGAAAGTTACGTACGTTCTGGTTGGAAGATAGTGAAAAATGTCTCTTCGCAGTTCGCATTTTTTTTTCACTGAAATCGATTGAGTGCAGTGGCACTAATTCGAAGGCATTGCGGGCGTTACGGGCGTTGCGGGCCTTACAAGCGTTGCGGGCGTTGCAGGCGTTGAGGAGAAGAATGAATTTTGTCCCACTGCGTTCAATATATTATCGAAAGAAAATTATGTTAGGAGTGAGAATTTATGTCTAATTTAACTTCCTAGTATCAACGTAAGTTTACTCTTCTGGTTAGAACAGCGTTCAAATTTGCTCTTTTCAAAATTCATGAGTTTTGTTTTCTAACTCACGGGTGTCTACGTACGGTAAGTATCCTGCAACGCTCGCAACGCCCGCAACGCCCACAACGCCCGCAACGCCTTTGAATTGATGCCACTAAAATCGATCGAGAGCAAGTGGCACTTATTCAAAGGCGTTGTGGGCGTTGCGTGCGTTGCGGACCTTGTGGACGTTGCGAGCGTTGTGGGCGTTGCGGGCGTTGCGGGCGTTGCATGCGTTGAGGAGAAGAATAAATGTTGTCCCACTGCGGTCAATCTAATATTGGGAGAAAATTATGTTGAGATTGAGAATTTATGTTTAATTTCGCTCCTTAGTTTCAACGTTAGGTTAACTCTCCTGGTTAGAACAGCGTTTCAATTTGCTTTTTACAAAATTCAAGTGTTTAATTCTCTAACTCCCAAGTGTCTACTCACGGTTTGTAAGTTCTGGTTAGAACATAGTGAAAAATCTCTCTTCGCGAAATGTTTGTAGTTTTCTCTACCAAAATCGATTGAGAGCAAGTGGCATCAATTCGAAGGCGTTGCTGGCGTTGTGGACGTTGTGAACTTTACGGGCGTTGCAGGCGTTGAGGAGAATAATAAATATTGTCCCACTGCGGTCCTAGTATCAACGTAAGGTTCTCTTCTGATCAGAACATCGTTTGAATTTGCATTTTTCAAAATTCATGAGTTTTATTTTCTAACCCCCAAGTGTCTACGTACGGTAAGTACGTTCTGGTTAGAACATAGTGAATTATCTGTCTTCGCAAAATGTTTGTATTTTTCTTCAACAAAATCGATACAGAGCAAGTGGCATCAATTCAAATGCGTTGCGGGCGTTTTGGTCATTGCGAACGTTACGGGCGTTATGGTCGATGCGGACTTTGCAGTCGATGGGGAGAAAAATAAATTTTGTCCCAGTGAAAATTTATGTCTAATTTCGCTTCCTAGTGTCAACGTAAGATAAACTATTCTGGTTAGAACAGCGTTTGAATTTCCTCTTTTCAAAATTCATGAGTTTTATTTTCTAACTCACAAGTGTCTACGTACGGTTAGTACGTTCTGGTTAGAACATGGTGAAATATCTCTTGGGGCGTTGAGGAGAAGAATAAATTTTGTCCCACTGCGGTCAATATATAATCAGAAGACAATTATGTAAGGAGTGAGAATTTATGTCTAATTTCGCTTCCTAGTGTCAACGAAAGGTTTACTCTTCTGGCTAGAACAGCGTTTAAATTTACTCTTTCCAAAATTCATGTGTTTAATTGTCTAACTCACAAGGGTCTATGTACGGTTAGTGGGTTCTGGTTAGAACAAAGTGAAAAATCTCTCTTCGCAAAAGTTATTATTTTTCATCACCAAAATCGATTGAGAGCAAGTGGCATCAATTCGAAGGCTTTGCGGGCCTTGCGGGCGTTGCGGGCCTTGTGGGCGTTGCGGGCCTTGTGGGAGTTGCGGGCGTTGCAGGCGTTAAGGAGAAAATTAAACGTGGTCCCACTGCGGTCAATCTATTATTGATAGAAAATTAATTTAGGAGTAAGAATTCACGTTTAATTTCGCTCCTCAGTGTAAACATATTGTTTATTTTTTCTGGTTAAAACAGCGATAAAATTTGCTCTCCTCAAAATCCATGTATTTTATTTCTCAACTCACGAGTGGCTACGTAAGTTACGTACGTTCTGGTTGGAAGATAGTGAAAAATGTCTCTTCGCAGTTCGCATTTTTTTTTCACTGAAATCGATTGAGTGCAGTGGCACTAATTCGAAGGCATTGCGGGCGTTACGGGCGTTGCGGGCCTTACGGGCGTTGCGGGCGTTGCAGGCGTTGAGGAGAAGAATGAATTTTGTCCCACTGCATTCAATATATTATCGAAAGAAAATTATGTTAGGAGTGAGAATTTATGTCTAATTTAACTTCCTAGTATCATCGTAAGTTTACTCTTCTGGTTAGATCAGCGTTCAAATTTGCTCTTTTCAAAATTCATGAGTTTTGTTTTCTAACTCACGGGTGTCTACGTACGGTAAGTATCCTGCAACGCCCGCAACGCCCGCAACGCCCACAACGCCCGCAACGCCTTTGAATTGATGCCACTTGCTCTCAATCGATTTTGGTGAAGAAAAATACTAACATTTTGCGAAGAGACAATTTTCACTTCTTCTTACTTCTTTCTTATTCTTTCTTTCTTTCTTTCTTTCTTTCTTCTTCTTTGATGAAAAATAATAACATTTTACGAAGAGAGATTTTTCACTTTGTTCTAACCAGAACCCACTAACCGTACGTAGACCCTTGTGAGTTAGACAATTAAACACATGAATTTTGGAAAGAGTAAATTTAAACGTTGTTCTAGCCAGAAGAGTAAACCTTTCGCTGACACTAGGAAGCGAAATTAGACATAAATTCTCACTCCTTACATAATTGTCTTCCGATTATATATTGACCACAGTGGGACAAAATTTATTCTTCTCCTCAACGCCCCAAGAGATTTTTCACCATGTTCTAACCAGAACGTACTAACCGTACGTAGACACTTGTGAGTTAGAAAATAAAACTTATGAATTTTGAAAAGAGCAAATTCAAACGCTGTTCTTACCAGAATAGTTTATCTTACGTTGACACTAGGAAGCGAAATTAGACATAAATTTTCACTCCTAACATAATTTTCTATCGATAATATATTGACCGCAGTGGGACAAAATTCATTCTTCTCCTCAACTCCTGCAACGCCCGTAAGGCCCGCAACGCCTACAACGCCCGCAACGCCTTCTAATTGATGCCACTTGCTCTCAATCGATTATGGTGAATAAAAATAAAAACATTTTGCGAAGAGAGATTTTTCACTATGTTCTAACCAGAACGTATTTACCGTACGTAGACACTTTTGTGAATTAGAAAATATAACTCATGAGTTTTGAAAACATCAAATTCAAACGCTGTTCTAAGCAGAAGAGTTAAACTTACGTTGATACTAGGAAGCGAAATTAAACAAATAAATTTTCTTCCGATAATAGATTGACCGCAACGCCCGAAACGCCCGCAATGCCCGCAACGCCCGTAATGCCTGCAACGCCCGTAATGCCCGCAACGCCCGTAATGCCCGCAACGCCCATAACGCCCATAACGCCCGTAATGTCCACAACGCCCGCAACGCCTTCGAATTAGTGCCACTTGCTCTCAAACGATTTTTGTGAAAGAAATACATACCTTTTGCGATGAGAGATTTTTCACTATGTTCTAACCAGAACGTATTAACCGTACGAAGACACTTGTGAGTTTGAAGATAAAACAGGTGGATTTTGGAGAGACCAAATTCAAACGCTGTTCTAACCAGAAGAAAAAACCTTTCGTTGACACTAGGAAGCGAAATTAGACATAAATTCTCACTCCTAACATAATTTTTTTCCAATACTAGGTTGACCGCAGTGGGATAACATTTATTCTTCTCCTCAACTTGCTCTCAATCGATTTTGTTCTAACCAGAACGTACTAACCGTACGTAGACTCTCCTCAACGCCCGCAACGCCCGCACCCGTAACGCTCGCGACGCCTTCAAATTAGTACCAATTGCAGTCGATCGATTTGAGTGAAAAAAAAAATACGAACTGCGAAGAGAGATTTTTCACTATGATCCAACCAGAACGTACTTACCTTACGTAGACACTCGTGAGTTAAACAATTAAACACATGGATTTTGGGAAAAGCAAATTCAAACGCTGTTCTAACTAGAAGATTTAGTTTTTCGTTGACACTGGGAAGCGAAATTAAACATTAATTCTCACCTCTAACATAATTTTCTTTCGATAATATATTGACCGCAGTGAAACAAAATTTATTCTTCTCCTCAACTCCTGCAACGCCCGCAACGGCCGTAATGTATTTTGGGAAATGCAAATTCAAACGCTGTTCTAAACAGTTGAGTTAACCTCACGTTGACACTAGGAAGCGACATTTAACATAATTCTCACTCCTAACATAATTTTCTTTCAATACTAGATTGACCGCAGTGAGACAGGATTTATTCTTCTCCTCAACGCCAGCAACGCCTGCAACGCCCACAACGCCCGCAACGCTTTCGAATTGATGCCACTTGCTCTCAATAGATTTAGGTGAAGAAAAATACAAACATTTTGCGACGAGAGATTTTTTACTATGTTCCAACCAGAACGTACTAACCGTACGTTGACCCTTGTGAGTTAGAAAACAAAACCCATGGATTTTGGGAAAAGCAAATTCAATCGCTGTTCTAACCACCTATACATACACACACACATACATAAACCACGGCTTATAATAAAATATGATAATGCAATAAAATAAAAGATTTCATAACAATAAACACGGAATCGACTTTTTCATTTTTTTTAGTGTTTTCAATCAGTTATGAATCGACAAACAAGGCGTTTCAATTAGGTACTCGTGAACCTTTTTTTTTTATAAATTAAAGAATGTATTGCATGTTTGTATTTCTTATGGTCCTACACTGTTGAATGATTCTGGCCCTAAGAATTCGTATGATCTGTGTCCTACAGATTTAGCATAAAAAGGTAACATGTATTGCTTCTTATTACGTGTTAAAAAAATATGGTTTCATTTCAGAAGCTAGTTCTTTTCATTTTATTGTTTCATAATCAGAGCCTTGAAGAGTTGTCTAATGTCTAGTATAATTCCTTTATATAGTTTTTCAGTTTCATACCGCATATTCTGTAAAGTATGAGTTTCAGAAACCTCTTTTGTATCACCTCAAGTGGTCTTAGGTAAGTTTTTGATACCCCTCCCCTCCGGATATTATGTGACTTTGGGCAAGACTATAGTAGTGTGTTTTTTGTCTTAGTTCTGAAATTTGTTGGAATTGTCGAAAATTGTATAGAACACACCTTAATTTTCTCACAATGTAGTTAATAATATGGTGATTCCATCGCAAATGAATTTGCATCTGGTTTTGAATTGTTAAGTAGTTGTAGACTGGAAGAGACGACTGATAGTTACAGAAAGGCATGAAGTAAGTTTTCTCTACGTTGAGTGATAATTTTTTGAAATCAAATATATTTTTTTGCTTTCTATTTTACTATGGACCAGCTCTCTCCGGTATAATGACACTAGTGTTCGAGTGATACCTCATTCGAAAAGTCTTTCGATTATCTCTTCGACAGCAAGAATATTCATCCAAATCAAAATGGCGGTACAGAATGTTAGAACTCTTCAATGGGTATCCTGTGCAAAAGATGGCTATTAACGAGCTCTAGTGAAATTTCAGATGACAAAGAAGGTAGAGCCATACCTCGTTTCATTGAATCTCAGCAAAACCAAGGAAATCATGCCCCATCTGTCATTTTAAAGGAACAGAGAACTTCTGTAGATACCAAAATATATTTTATCATTTTACTAAGACTCATTAATAGGCATCTATTCCAGAGGATCTTCATATAACATTATAGCGCGCAACTTTGATTCTGTCTGAAATTTTGCTGTCGTATAAAAAATTGAAAGACGTTTCAAATGAAGTATCTCTCGACCCCAGTACCGCGCAATAATATTTTATAAATGGAGTCCGACGCCATTTTGAGAGAAACAATTTTCTACAAACGCTTAACAAAGTAGCCTTTGGCGCTTTCAGATTTCAACGCAAAGTTTTCGTTTTCCGTGAAATGTCATTTTGTGACAGCATTTGCGCTCTAGAGTGAAAATGTTTCGAAAACGCTCCCTTCTCCAGCGTATTTCTGCATGATGATTGATGATAGTGACAGTGAATTATCAAACACTCCTCCTGATGTAGCAGATAGTGCAAAAATTATTACTTTGAATCTCCTTCCAGAGAAATCAAGGAAGAAATATGAATTACAATACGGTAAATTCATGACGTGATTTCCAATATTCGGGGGAATTAATGTTAAATGGATCTGCTGATCGTACATCAGGTTCAGGAATAATAATTAAATTGATTAATTACTTGTGTTGAATAAAGCATCTGGTATTTCTTTTTCTGAAAACTGCGTTTGTAGAAAAAATCTTGTGTGTATTTCGAGCATAAAGTGTCATTGTCGCTCTCCAAAAATTACCGCGCTCCGCTTCGCGTCGCGCGGTAACTCTCTTTATCAAACGACAATTTATCACTTTGCGCTCTTAATACACAAATTGCTGTTATTGTCAAAGAGCAGTTTATAAACCACCATTTGTCCAAAAAACATGTCCACTCGTTCAAAAGTTAACCTCCCACTTCAAGGGCAGACTGTATAATAAGAAAAGTACCAGATACTTTTATGTATTGATGGTTTAATTCCAGTCCTTACTCAAGAAATTGTAATTTGCATATTTAAGTATCATTTAATGAAATTTATTTTGCGTCGAGTAGTATTTCAGAACGAAAGATGCGTTTGTTTTAAAAGTGTATCTAAGGCTAATAAGAACGAAATTACGAATCACGATTCCACTTCGAAGAGAGATCTGGTAGCCAAAGACAATTGCAGTTTCATACTTATTGGTGAGTGGGAGTCGTCGGCATATAGAAACATTTATATAACAGTGGAGCAAGCTTTCATTTTCCTAATTAGATGGTGACAATTTTATTAGACAATTTTATCTCAACATTATACTTCTCTCTCTTTCTATCTCTCTCGAACATGTCTTGTTTCAGTTTACAATTACGGCGCTATATACCAGCTCACCGCCCACTACGTAAAGGTGGGGGTTTTGTCGAGAGGTAGAAGGTAGTCATGCTCGATTCAATACTCCACCAGTGAAATTTTTACAAATGTTTGATAATGCACTTTGAACGGCAACGTATCTTCACTAATTATTATTTTCATTAAAAACCTCTTTTTCCGACAAATCCGTTGTTATCCGACATGGGTACCATACTAGAGATCAAGACGGTTGACGATATCACAATTAATATCTCCTGTTTTCGACAAATTCGTTGTCATCTGGCCTCGGTACTACTTTGTGCGCTTTTATCTCAATTGTCCTCTTGTGGGTGATGCCTCCTCAGGGCATTATGCTGGCGCATAATCTTCCTAATAATGTCCCTGGTAAATGGGCTCTCAAAGATGAACTTTCGGTAGAACTTATATATTTTTGATTATATATTTTTTGACAGTCTCGATGCTGGCCTTCCCACGCAATGCCACCGACAGAATGTATCTGTCACCATCCGTGACTATACGGGGTATTTTGTTTTGAATTATCTCTAGTCCCAGTGTCACGCGTAGGTCATCGCTGTTCTGATGACCATCAATACCTTGTTCTTTCGCGCCAGCTTGGAGTTTCTGGCTATCAACTGGTATGTCGGTTTCATACTGTCCACGGCTCGTTGAGTTGTCGAGCTGACAATTTTGACATTTATCAACCGCTTGTCCAGCTGTACCCCGGGTGCCAAGAACTCTGAATCCTACCGTAATTCACACATTGGAGCATTTCTTCTTTTTGGTGGAGCTCTGTTTTCGCTGGATTAGGTACTTTTTTGTTTTCTCCAGATATGGTACGACTTGCCTGTGCAAGTTTGTTGCCACCCGGAACCCGGCGTATACTGCCGTACCTGTGTCATTGGAAACTGAAAAGTCGCAATTATACAGTGATTACAGAAGTAGCAATAAGCAGGATCCCTGCAACACCCCTGCTTTAGCTGTCATCATTGCGAAGCTTGGAAATCCTGCCTACTGGTTCGAATTTTAGCCGTATGTCTTGGCATGCCTAGCCTTAGCGTATCGACGGCCTTCTATATATCTAACAAGACTATGATGGTATTGAGGCTTTGTTAGAATTCTTTCCTCACTCCGTGGAAAATATAAGCCCTAGCTCTCTATTATTGCTTTTGGTATAACCATCTTCGGTATTGAGACAATCTCTGCCCGCTTTAAGCACTAAGGGTAGTGTTTCCACTTGATTACACTGTGTTTTGTATTCGGCTCAACTTTCAAGGTTATTAGCCGTTTTCCTTTATCATTCTGTTGAATTTTATTGAATAGGCCTGAGATTTTTGTGAAGTTCATCAGATTTCTAATAGCTCCTTTTTCATTTAACAAAATATCTGCATTTTTTTACATGTTTGGCAAGGTGGAGTCGGGTGATGAAATTGGTGATTATACTGTTAATGTTGAAGATCTACATTTATCCTTTAAATTGTTTCCTTCACCTCCTCGAATCCAGTAATCAGCTTTGAGAGGACAAGTCTATACAGATTTTCCCTGGGGGCTTGTCTGAATTCCAAAGGATTCCTGGTCAACTCCCATCAATCTTCCGTAGCGTCGGCACCAGCCCGGAAAGCACTCAGAAAGTATTGGGCGAACATTTCGACCTTTTCCTTTATTGTCATCGCCAGCGCTTAGCCGTTTTCCACAGCAATAATGTCTCTACGTCTCTTTTGGAGCCTCCTGGATATTTGCCAGAGATACCATCTATCGCATTGATGATTTTCAGTTTCCTCTTCCAGACCTCATCTTGCTGATTTCTCTTTCCAACGTAATGATATGCTCCCTGGGTCTGGGCTTTCTCGTGTATTGCCACTTCTTCCTATCCTTGTGGTTGAATTTAATCAGCTCTGTGATGCAGTCGGGAGGGGTTCCTGGTCTTCTTTCACGACTTACTTCCTGGTGAAGACATATTTCTAGCTATTAGTATGTCCTCGATCAGCTGAAAGTCTCACCCTCGATTTGCCCTTCCCACATACTGGGGTTCATGATGTTTTTTCGCTCAGCACTCCTCTGTTCTGTTTCCAGTCCGTGGTGGTGTACCACTCTCACCCTCTTGGAGTGGTTTTTAAACCGGAGAGAGAAGAGCACAGGCTCGTGATCCAAGATGAGCTTTGAAACTGTTATCTTACACGTCTATTGTATTCTTGTTCATCATTTGGTTGATAGTCACGGGCAATGTTCTGTTTCAGAGGAAGAGGGTCGGTGTCTCTGGAAGTCGAACCACATGATTATTTTTCTACAGTGTCTTTTAGTTTGTATTGGAATTTAGGGTGCAATTTCACTCGTGCCGCCTTGCATTAAAGTCCCCGATCAGGAACACTCTGAAGCCGCTGTTGCAAAGATTGTCCATATCACATATATCCTTGTGCCATTTTCCAGCACTATGTCGGCGTCTTCTATTGAACTCTATCTTGTAATATTTCGAAACAAGTTCGAAAATATTGTGCCAGAGAGGTATTAACAAGGTGAAATGAATACGCAGTACCCTTCTCTCCAAGCGTTTCCACCAAGAAGAGTACCTTTCCCGCATATGACTGCCGTTACCCGAACAACGCGAAGCGGAGTTCGGGTAAGCAGTCGAGTGCGGGATAGTACCTTTCCGTATAAGTAAGAATCAAGATTTGATCTACAAGCGAACTAAAACAATTTATGTAGCACTCTTGAACAAACTTTCGCGTGTGGGAAAATTGTTCCCGCACTATTGCGGGAAAATGACACTACTTCTCAAACTAAATTGCGTACGGGTATAGGGTGAATCACGCACGCTTGTAGGAAATAGTTATTATCCTAACAAGTACGGAAAGAGTACTATTCCCGCATGAGACTGCCGTTACCCGAACGAGCAAAGCGGAGTTCGGGTAAGCAGTCGAGTGCGGGATAGTACCTTTCCGTATGAGTGAGGATCAAGATTTTTTCTACAAGAGTAGTATGTCCTCGATCAGCTGAAAGTCTCACCCTCGATTTGCCCTTCCCACATACTGGGGTTCATGATGTTTTTTTGCTCAGCACTCCTCTGTTCTGTTTCCAGTCCGTGGTGGTGTACCACTCTCACCCTCTTGGAGTGGTTTTTAAACCGGAGAGAGAAGAGCACAGGCTCGTGATCCAAGATGAGCTTTGAAACTGTTATCTTACACGTCTATTGTATTCTTGTTCATCATTTGGTTGATAGTCACGGGCAATGTTCTGTTTCAGAGGAAGAGGGTCGGTGTCTCTGGAAGTCGAACCACATGATTATTTTTCTACAGTGTCTTTTAGTTTGTATTGGAATTTAGGGTGCAATTTCACTCGTGCCGCCTTGCATTAAAGTCCCCGATCAGGAACACTCTGAAGCCGCTGTTGCAAAGATTGTCCATATCACGTATATCCTTGTGCCTTCTTATGTGATGCTCTTGAACAAACTTTCACGTGCGGGAATAGTTATTATCCTAACAAGTACGGAAAGAGTACTATTCCCGCATGAGACTGCCGTTACCCGAACGACGCAAAGCGGAGTTCGGGTAAGCAGTCGAGTGCGGGATAGTACCTTTCCGTATGAGTTAGGATCAATCTTTTTTCTACAAGCGAATAAAAAAAAATTATGTAGCACTCTTGAACAAACTTTCGCGTGCGGGAAAATTTTTTCCCGCACTAGTGCGGGAAAAACTCACTTGTAGTGACATTAGCATGCGGGAAAATTTTTCTCGCACTAGTTAGTGCGGGAATATGACACCTCTCAAACTAAATTGCGTGCGGGAATAGGGCGGAACACGCACGCTCGTAGAAAAAAATTATTACCGCACTAGTGCGGGAAAAACTCACTTGAAGTGACATTAGCGTGCGGGAAAATTTTTCCCGCACTAGTGCGGGAATATGACACCTCTCAAACTAAATTGCGTGCGGGAATAGGGCGGAACACGCACGCTTGTAGAAAAAAACATATTCTAGTACCACAGAATAGTATATTGAATATAAAACGACTAAGAAACCTACCCAAGATATTCCTCTAAATTGTAAAAACCTCTTCCAATCAGAAGTGTTTAAAAAATTTTTCTAAAATGTTTCATATCGCAAATATCTCTGACTTCATTTGGTAAATGAATATAAATCTGCTTGCTGCTATAAATCAAAGACTGTTTCGTGACAGTTGAGGTGGGAAGTGGAAGTGCAACTGCAAGTTTTTAGTTATAATTTTTTTATTTTTATTTTCAATATAAATAAAACGAACATCATCTCATTCAAATGAGATAGGTACCAAAGATGTGCCACTGGAAAATGAAAATATTTCAGAAGGAAAATACATTTTTATGGTTCCATATCGACGTTAAATTAGGATTCGAAAAACATATCAATAATCTGTGCACACGGGCGACTGCAGGTTGATATACTGTGCCTACGTGTTATCTCTAATAAGCTAGATAATGCTAATGCTAGAAAAGTTTACATTTCAGTTATTGAGAATCACCAACGATATAGTATATTACATTAGTAGTGCGGAAAGTGACATTTTTCACACGAGTGGGAAATATTGTGGCACGAGTGCGGCAATCACACGAGCGTGAAAAATCACTTTCGCACGAGTAATATACACTATTTTTCCTACGACCACATAATAATTTCGCCAAATAATGTATGAAAATATTTTGACGTTTCACACAAATTTTTCAAAGCCTGCTTCTTATATACAATAAATAACTAACAAGACAATTACAAGATTGCCTGACTAAAGTAGAGATTTGATAAATGAAACTATTTAACGAAAATTAACATGAATTTTGAAAATGCCTTGCTTTAATTAGATGATTCAGAATGCTTTCAAATGGATATTTGTTTAAATCAAACTCCAAGAAATATAGATAATATTGACATGTGTCCAAGCACATCGAATGAATAGTCCGACTGAGAACCATTCTGAATAACGATGAGATCAAAATCATAATTGACAATGTTCCACAGGCTATCGGTGATCGGATTTTTGCTGTCAAGTTGGTAATGAATTTTGGTTTTTAATATTTGAAACACTGTATTTTGATACACTGACATGTGCCATGTGTCAGCAATGACAAATGTCAAATTATTATAACCAATCCCCAGACAATCCCTTGAATCTGACAGATGTCAGTGTATCAAAATACAGTGTGTCTAAAAACTTATATCTTTTATTTTTTATAATAATTACCAATCAAGATTCACTCCAATACAATATATTTTCTTGTCATAATATGTGACCAATATCTCAGTTTGACGTGACTTCTGACGAAGAGTAAACGGGTTCAATCCTCGCCAGCGGAAACTTTTTTCTAAAAAGATGAAAAAAATTACACTTCTCAAATAGATTGATTCAAGATTTTGTTGGTAGGATTTTTAGGGAGGATGTTTTTGCTGCCTCCACGCAAAATTAATGCACCTAACATTCACTACATACTCAAAATAACTTTTTACGTTTGACATAAATTGTTCAAAACCTGCTTTTTATATATAATAAATACTTAGCAAGATGATTACATGATTGTCTGACTAGGTACAGGGAATTGATATATGAGACTATTTAACGAAAAGGAACATACATTTTGAAAATTCCTTGCTTTGTTTAGATGACTCAGAATTTTTTGAAGTTGATATTTCATCAGCTTAGTGCAAGAAATTGCTTTCTAACAATCTAATGTCCAAGAAAATTCAATGAATAGTCCGACTGAGAACCATTCTGACTTCATTTATTTTTAATACTCACTTTTAAATACAAAGTATTTGAAGCAATCTATCTGAAAAGTGTAATTTTTTTCAATATCATAATGGAAAAAAAGTATCTGCCGGCGAGGGAGGATTGAACCCGCGTACTCTTCGTCAGAAGTCAATATGTCCCGCTGCTTTACGAAATGAGCTAACGGAGCGTGCGGAAAGTTACTTTCCGCGCCTATGTCGAAAATATTTCTCACGCTTGTGTCTTTCCGTGTAACTAGACAGTGCGATATACGTTACAGTCCCATGTGGTCGTAAGAAAAGACATTTTCGTCATGGTTTTTATTTTGCAAAAAAGAGCTACGAGATCTATATGCAAAATTAATTATCGCAATTCCTGTAGTGCACTATTCCTAGAACACAGAATTCTAACACTTCCATGTCTTCTCATTCTAGAGACGGCATGTCTCATGCACAAACAGTCTAAGGATTATATCGAAGCCAGCACAATACACAACACTCGACTATTCCTCTATATCTCACTTTCAACACCTACATCAGCTCTCACACAAAATTACCTGAAACAATTTTGTGCATCTTTCTATCACCATGAAAGGTATTCATAGTTGCATTCAATACAGAAAAGCATTGATGAATGTTTTAATTGTCAAAGCATATTATACTATACAGTGCGGCTTTCAATAGTCCCCCCCTGTTAACTTTTGAACGGTTTGACGTACATAAAAAAAACTGTTTGGAGAGTATCACCGATACTGCTTTTTGAAATATAGATACCGCGGGGGGCACATCAACTACAAAATTTCAAATGGCATGGGCGGTCATGTGTCACATTGTTGAAAAGATAATTCAATTCTCTTTTCAACCATCTAATTTTTTTTTTAATTTCGTTCGATTAAAAAAAAAAGTTATGTCCCGTCATTTCACATCAAATCATTCAAAAGTTATCGTGGTCAGGTAAGAAAAGGGATTCAGACCGCCAGATCCACACTTATTCTGACATTTCAAATGCATATTGTGAAAAAATGTGAAAACGAAATTCTAAAAATTTTAGATGGTTGAAAAGAGAATTGAATTATCTTTTCAAAGATGTGACACATGCCATTTAACATTTTTTAGTTGATGTGTCCCCCCGCGCCATTTATTGAGCATTTACAATGTGTTTTATTTCAAAAAGTAGCATCGGTGAAGTCCTCCAAACGGTTTTTTTATGTTTGTACGTTCAAAAATTAACAGGGGGGGCTAATAAAAGCCGCACTGTAGATGAATTCTATTCAAGAGTCGTTCACTACCTGATCTATAAAATATATTGTATCCTTATGCAATCTATAATCAAAGACGTCAACTACATTTTCGAGGGGAACATCGTTCGCGATGAAATTCAACCGAAATACTTTCTATTCCTCGGAGCTGTGACCGCCATACCTAAATTTTCGAATGGCAACATATAGCAAGTAATCCCTCTTTTGAAAGGTTTCTTCCTTCTTAACACCAAACAATAAAAATGAATTAATTCTATTGATTCGTTGTTGAGATATAGGAACTTGCACTTTTTTTCACTTGTCAAGGAATTAAATGATCTGTTAAACAACAAATAACATTTACTTCATCAAAAAAATATTTATTATGAGATAACTTTTTTCGCCAAATCGCAATTGTATTCGTCTATCAGTGTCGAACTGATCTTTGACTGAACGACGTTAGAGCGAAATACATGTCTGAAGCTGCTGAATATCTTTCGTCAATAATGGTGTACACGATCGCGGAAGAAGTTGAAATAATAATTATTTTTTTCAAGAATGATGAGTGCTCAAGATGGCTGAAAGTGGCAAGGACAATTCAGATGTGCTGAAGAAAACTTGTAAATATTGCAAAAAAAATATAGTGAAAGGTGCAAATTGTGTGAATTGTGATGCATTAAACCACAACAGTTGAACTCTGAGAATAAAAACTTGTTGTGAAACATCAATTCTGAAAGAAAAAATACAGATGGACAATGAGATGTGTACAACAGAGGAACTGTACCTCAAAGAAATGTTCCATCTACTAACACAAACAATCAAAGATAAGGACACTATCATCGCTGATAAAGAGAATCTTATAACACTGATGAAGGAAAGAATCCTGTAGATTCTTTGCCAAAACCAAATACGAATAATATCAATACTAGTACCTACAGAAATCATGCGATAGAAAGACCCATTAAGAAAAATAAGGAACAACAAAACAATCGATAAAAAACCTGCCAATAAACCCAGTCCACGAAATGACAAAAAAAATGGAATCCAGTGGCCTGCAAATACTCCAAAATAAACAAGTATTTTGGATGAATCACCTGATAAATATAAACAGTGATGGAACGGAAACATCTACAGAGAGAGCAAATTACTCACAACCAAAACGTAGTGATGAGTTCAAAACTGTCAAAAAATCGAGAAACACAGATAGGAGAAGCAACATTAAGTGAAGAAGAGGAAAAAAGGGGATTCGCAAGAAGAGAATCACCAGAGAAAAAAGTTTGGCTCTTTGGATCCAGGCTGAAGGTTCATGTTACTGAAGACAATAATAAATTACCTCAACAAAAAACCAATGGTGGTGGCCAGTTCTACATTACAGAAATGAAACCATTCACAAAAGCCAAAGACAACAAATGCCAAAATTGGAATTAATTACAACATGAAAGATGAAGCCTACACTAATAATTTTTGGCCTAGAGGAGTGTCGGTAAACAGATTCGATTTCCGAAAAGAGGAAAAATATCTTGATCGGATAAGGAATGGAGATGAGCGGACTTCAAATTTTCAAGTGGAACCTCAAATTCAGCAATTCAATTGACAGCAAAAAGTGGAACCTCCGACCAATAATACAGGAGAAATGGAATAACACCCAGATGAAAGAAGACCCCAAGAGTTCATTTCAAACCGTACACACAGATAAAAACGATGATCTTATTAATTTTTTATACTTTCTTAACATCCGTAGTGTCATTAATAAGAATAACCTGATTGAGGTAGAATTGAACGATACAAACCCTTATTATTTCATTGCACTTGTTGAAAGTTGGACTAAAGAAAATGAAGTGTGTAGTATATCGATAAATGATTACAATCTCATCAGCTATTACAGTAGAAAAATTCTGAAAGGTGGCGGTTGTACGATCTGGGTCAGGAAGGATCTGAATTTGAATATGGAACTTGTAAACATGTATCGAACAGGACTTTGAGGTATGTGGTATAAAATGGATATTCAACCAAAAACTCCATATAATCATGAGTCTGTATAGGGCTCCAACAGGTAATTTTCGAATGGGCAGGCTAGAGGCTGTGTTGAATTCAGTATTCAATATGAATGCGATTCTCTGGATCACAGGCGATTTTAATGTAAATTTCAAGAACCCTACATTCGAAGCAAATGAAATCATGAATACAATGGTACAATTCGGGCTCCATGATGTTGTTTTCAAAAATACGAGAGTCACTTCAACAAGTAGTACAAGAAATGATAATGTTTTTACGAATGCAGATGATGAGGTAGTCACATCCACAGACAATACTCCTATGTCTGATCATAAATCTCTAAGTTAAAGTTAATCCAGCAACCTTATATCATACCAACTCAAGCAAAAATGATTTGATTATACAGAATCGTTATTTTAGCTTTGTCAACAAAAAACTCGTTGCAAATAATTTGAATGCGGAAATATGGAATGAAGTCTATGATCTGCATGACTGCAATGATAAATTTAACTTTTTTTCTAATAAACTGTGGGGAATATTTGACGGATGTTTTCAACTGTCAAATAGGAAAAATAAAACTAATAATAAATCTGAAATCAAAACTTCCAATGAAAATTTGAGGGATCTCTCCATCCTGCAAAAGCAATAGAACTCAAAAATCACTACCAAATCAGGAAAGCAGAACACATGCATTTAGTTGATATGACCAAAAAAATCATTCTGCAGCAGTCTCATTCAGGAGAATAAAAATAAAACCTCATGGAAACTCATAAATGAACTTAGAAATGAAATATTACATAACGCTAATATCAAAATCCAAATCAATAACCAAGAGATTACAAACCCTAGAATCATAGCTGATGCTTTAAATCACTTTTTTACAGACGCCCCAAAAAATCTGGTGAAGTCTATGGAACACCCAGAAGATTTCGAGATTTCAGGAAAAAGCAACATGAACTCGATTGTCTTAGTTCGTAGAAGCTGAAGAACAAAATGTTTACAGGCCCCGATGAAATCCCTTCCGCGCTAATAAGAGAATCTGGAGAACAATTAGCTTGTATCATGACCCACTTGGTGAATCATTCTTTTTCAACAGGCGTATTTCCAAATTGCTTGAAATCCGTAAAGATCACCCCGGTATATAAGAAGAAAGAGAGAACCTGCATCGAGAAGTATAGACCAGTGTCTGGATTATCACCATTTGCAAAGGTGACAGAATATTGCATGCTAGACAGACTAATTCCTTTCATCGACAAATTTAAAATAATACCTGAACAACAACACGGTTTTCGCACGGGAAAATCCACTGCCACTGTAACAGTTGATTTTTACAATAACGTCTTGTCAGAGATAGACAAAAGAAGATCTCCAGTAGGAATCTTCTGTGATTCGAGCCGGGCGTTTGACTGTGTCTCTCACAATGCATTGCTGCGAAAACCTCTCTGATAGAACTCAATTTGTTCAATTATGTTCAAAAGAAGTCGATGGGTCTGTCAGCAAGCACTGCTCAGATACCTCCTTGTTGGAATTGGGTGTGCCACAGGGTAGTGTTCTCGCACCAATACTTTTTTCCATATTTATCGCTAATATAGTTGAATTCCTACCTGGCTATAAAATTACACTTTATGCTGACGATTCATCTTTCCTAGTCTCCCTGGAATGTGTTGAATCAAATGAATTGGCCTGCAACCATCTTCTTGCTAAGTTGGGAAATTGGTTTTTGCTTAATCGGTTGTTTCTCAACATTGAAAAGACTGAGTACCTGGTTTTTCATACCAGACAGAGAATTATGAACAACCCCCTCTTGATTATGCTCGATGAATTGAACATAACCAAGAAATCAACTACAAAATTTCTAGGCATAACTTTACAACATAATCTTAGCTGACCATGTTACAAATGCAATCAAAAGAATCAATACAAAAATATACCAGATTCGATGCCTCCGGAAGGTTGTTGACATACATAGTTTGAGAAACTTTTACTTTGCCGAAATCCAGTCCATCTTACTGTATGGCATCTTATTATGGGGAAATTCATCAGCAGCACAGTACCTATTCTTGATCCAGAAAAGGGCTTTGCGAACCATAAAAAACATATCACCCAGACACTCTTGTAGACCTCTGTTTGCTGAATTCAATATTTTGCCTTTGGCCTGTCTATACATAATGGAAGTAGCCTGTTATATCCACAAAATCAAAAATAATCTTCCCTGGCACATCGATATACATGTTTATTCTACAAGGAATAACCAGTACATATACCCAAATCATGATAATCTCCAGATAACATCAAATGGACCACTCTCAAATGGAATAAGAGTCTTTAATAAATTACCAGAAGACATCAAAAATCAAACTACACACTTCAAATTCCGAAACTCCATGAAACAATTTTTGTACAAGAATATGTTTTATACGATTGACGAACTTTTTAAATAATTTTAACATGTATTGTATCTCACTGTATTCTATAAGTATTTACTTACGTGAAGTTAGCCACACTTTTCCAGCCACGGTTTCAGACTTGAGGACCGCTGACATTCGGATGTAGCGTGAATTGCACACAGTGTTGCCAGATCAATAACAAATACGTAAATAGTTTTCGCCCAATAATAGTTTGAAGCATTGTGATCTTTCATGAAATTGTAAGTCATCCATGATTTTGATTGGGGATACAGATCAGGAAAATTTGAATGTGATCAAAAATTGAAAAAGTCGAGGTGAAAATATTGATGAATGAATTGAAACCGAATTTTCGCCGAAATGAGCTAAGAAAGGGAGAGAATAAATACTTATGTATACATTAATTATGAATCCAAACATATTTTAAGATATTAGAATTCTGGTTGCTAGTACCTTGTTAATTTCTTCACCAGCACAACACAGCATTGCTCTACACATTATTAGATTTTAAGGAAAATATCGATAAAGAGTTGGGATTCCGATAAACATAAATTACTTCAAGGAAGAACAAACACATCCAGAAACCTATGAAGCCGTTTTTATTTTGCTTTGAATGGACGTCAAGATGATAAAAAAAAATAAAATATTTTCTCGGGCTATGAAATATCGATAAAGAGTCGCGCTGTCGGAAAACAAAAGATACCACAAGAAAGAACACATTGTCGAACCTATGAAACCAATAATATTTTTCTTTGAATGGCCGTCAGGGTGATATAAAAAAAATAAAATATTTTCTCGGGCTATGAAATATCGATAAAGAGTCGCGCTGCCGGAAAACAAAAAATACCACAAGAAAGAACGTATCGAAAAACATATAAAACCATTGTTATTTTTCTTTGGATGGCCGTCAGGGTGATATAAAAAAAATAAAATATTTTCTCGGGCTATGAAATATCGATAAAGAGTCACGCTGTCAGAAAACAAAAAATACCACAAGAAAGAACACGTCGAAAAACATATGAAACTTTTGTTATTTTTCTTTGGATGGCCGTCAGGGTGATATAAAAAAAATAAAAAAATTCCAGGGCCATGAAATATCGATAAAGAGTTGCGCTGTCGGAAAACAAAAAATACCACAAGAAAGAACACGTCTAGAAACATATGAAAACTTTGTTATTTTTCTTTGGATGGCCGTCAAGGTGATATAAAAAAAATAAAATATTTTCTCGGGCTATGAAATATCGATAAAGAGTCGCGTTGTCGGAAAACAAAAAATACCACAAGAAAGAACACGTCGAGAAACATATGAAACCATTGTTATTTAAAGAGTTGCGCTGTCGGAAAACAATAAATACCACAAGAAAGAACGTATCGAGAAACATAGAGAACCATTGATATTTTTCTTTGGATGGCCGTCAGGGTGATATAAAAAAATAAAATATTTTCTCGGGCTATGAAATATCGATAAAGAGTCGCGCTGTCGGAAAACAAAAAATACCGCAAGAAAGAACATGCCGAGAAACATATAAAACCATTGTTATTTTTCTTTGGATGGCCGTCAGGGTGATATAAAAAAATAAAATATTTTCTCGGGCTATGAAATATCGATAAAGAGTCGCGCTGTCGGAGAACAAAAAATACCTCAAGAAAGAACAAGTCGAGAAACATATAAAACCATTGTTATTTTTCTTTGGATGGCCGTCAGGGTGATATAAAAAAAATAAAATATTTTCTCGGGCTATGAAATATCGATAAAGAGTCGCGCTGTCGGAAAACAAATAATACCACAAGAAAGAACACGTCGAGAAACATATGAAACCTTTGTTATTTTTCTTTGGGTGGCCGTCAAGGTGATATAAAAAAAATAAAATATTTTCTCGGGAAATATCGATAAAGAGCCATACTCTATTGAGGAATACTTGGCCCAACATTATAGCTAACCATAATTAGTTTATAACTTTTATACTTATACTATACTATTTTTTTGACTGGCTTGTACTTCTTTTTTGAAATGTTATGAGTGCAATAAATTATCATTATTATTATTATTATGATCTGATCTTCTGGGAGTTTTGGAAATATTGAACTTTATTACCAGTGATATTTCAATTTTTTTTTATTCCACAGCAGCTGTAATTGAAAAAGGTCAAGTTGTGATTGATTATTCTTTAATATTTTTTAAATACAGTTGTTATGGAATTAAAAAATGTTGAAATTTTACCATTAATAGTTCCTTATTTCCAAAACACTCTGCAGTTCAGAAGAAAATACTACTCCTATATGAAACATGACTTGGCATTTTGAAAAAATGCAATAAAATATATAGTATTTGAAAATCAAAAATTTTGGGTGGCCCAGTTTGTACGATACTTTGTGTATCATTTTCATTATATAATTTAAATATATTAATTTTTTTTTTGTTTCACCCTGACAGCCATCTAAAAGACAAATTACAATGGTTTCATAAGTTCCTCAATGTGTTCTCTCTTGTGGTATTTTTTGTTTTCCGACAGCGTGACTCTTTATTGATATTTCATAGCCCGAGAAAATATTTTATTTTTTTTATATCACCTTGACGGCCATCCAAAGAAAAATATCAATGGTTTTATATGTTTCTCGACATGTTCTTTCTTGTGGTATTTTTTGTTTTCCGACAGCGCGACTCTTTATCGATATTTCATAGCCCGAGAAAATATTTTATTTTTTTTATCACCCTGACGGCCATCCAAAGAAAAATAACAATGGTTTTATATGTTTCTCGGCATGTTCTTTCTTGTGGTATTTTTTGTTTTCCGACAGCGCGACTCTTTATCGATATTTCATAGCCCGAGAAAATATTTTATTTTTTTATATCACCCTGACGGCCATCCAAAGAAAAATAACAATGGTTTTATGTATTTCTCGGCATGTTCTTCCTTGTGGTATTTTTTGTTTTCCGACAGCGCGACTCTTTATCGATATTTCATAGCCCGAGAAAATATTTTATTTTTTTTTATTTCACCCTGACCGCCATCCAAAGAAAAATAACAATGGTTTTATATGTTTCTCGGCATGTTCTTTCTTGTGGTATTTTTTGTTTTTCGACAGCGCGACTCTTTATCGATATTTCATAGCCTGAGAAAATATTTTATTTTTTTTATATCACCCTGACGGCCATCCAAAGAAAAATAACAATGGTTTTATATGTTTCTCGGCATTTTCTTTCTTGTGGTATTTTTTGTTTTCCGACAGCGCGACTTTTTATTGATATTTCATTGCCCGAGAAAATATTTTATTTTTTTTATATCACCCTGACGGCCATCCAAAGAAAAATAACAATGGTTTTATATGTTTCTCGGCATCTTCTTTCTTGAGGTATTTTTTGTTTTCCGACAGCGCGACTTTTTATTGATATTTCATTGCCCGAGAAAATATTTTATTTTTTTTATATCATCCTGACGTTCATTCAAAGCAAAATAAAAACGGCTTCATAGGTTTCTGGATGTGTTTGTTCTTCCTTGAAGTAATTTTTGTTTATCGGAATCCCAACTCTTTATCGATATTTTCCTTAAAATCTAATAATGTGTAGAGCAATGCTGTGTTGTGCTGGTGAAGAAATTAACAAGGTACTAGCAACCAGAATTCAAATATCTTAAAATATGTTTGGATTCATAATTAATGTATACATAAGTATTGATTCTCTTCCTTTCTTAGCTCATTTCGGCAAAAATTCGGTTTCAATTCATTCATCAATATTTTCACCTCGACTTTTTCAATTTTTGATCACATTCAAATTTTCCTGATCTGTATCCCCAATCAAAATCATGGATGACTTACAATTTCATGAAAGATCACAATGCTTCAAACTATTATTGGGCGAAAACTATTTACGTATTTGTTATTGATTTGGCAACACTGTGTGCAATTCACGCTACATCCCAAAGTCAGCGGTCCTCAAGTCTGAAACCGTGGCTGGAAAAGTGTGGCTAACTTCACGTAAATTAAGTATTTTACCTTGTCTTATGTATCAACCTGGCTGTCGGCCTATTCTTTTTCTCTTATTCACCAAAATTTATCCTTGACGAGTTCTATACCCTGATGGGGTCTTTGAATGAATAAAAATGATTTGATTTGATTTCATAAACTTTTTGCTAGAAAATACGTTCTAGAATTAGTGAGAAAATTTCGTCAAACTGGATCAGTAGCCAACAAGAAACGAGACCTAGAACGTGAATTTCCCTTGAGAAATGAATCTGTTGAAGTTGCAGTTTTAGGACAAGTTCATGCAGACCTAACAATGAGCACAATGGAAATTGGCTAGTGTTGCCAATATCAATAGAACCAGTATCCGTGAATCCTGAAACATCATAAATTCCACTTCTACAAAATACATTTGGTACATGCACCAATTGAGTGAAGATGATTTTGATAGGCGACAGGAATTTTGTCAAATTATCACTACGAGAATTTCCTTTCCAAAATCTGCTTTTCTGATGAGTCTACATTCTTTTTGAATTCGACTGTGAATCATCATAATTGTCGCTATTGGTCAGATTTCAATCCACATGTTTTCCACGAAGTCCATACTCAATGTCCCCAAACACCCAATGTCTGGGCCGGTATTTTTGAGGATCGTTTGATTGGACCAGTATTTCTCGACGGTAATCTGACAGGAGAAACTTATTTGAAATTATTGAAAGAATTTATTTATCCAGAATTAGTAGACATCTTCGAAAATAACGATCGTTGCCATGAATACCACTTGATATTTCAATAAGCCGGAGCACCTCGACATTATGCACAGCCTGTTTGGGCGTTTTTGGATAGTATGTTTCCTGGAAGTTGAATTGGAAGAAGGGGCTCTATACAAAGTCCAGCCATATCTCCAGATTTAACCCCACTCGACTTTTTTCTGTAGGGTCACTTGAAAAACAAAATCTATGGACCCAACCAGAATCTCTGGGAGATTTACGAATCAGAATTATTGAAGAATGTCGTCGAATAACGCCGGAAATACTACGAAATGTGGGGTCTCATTTTGAACCGAACTTGTATATTGTTTGGAAATGGGTGGTAGATAGTTTGAACATATAATTCATTGACTGTAATAATTATTGCGACAGTTGCTTTATAATATATTGTTTTTATTGATTGAGTGAATTCCTCAATTTCAAATCTCGAAAACGAGCCGATTAAATGAATTTATGTTTGTTGTTTGATATCAAGAAGGAAAAAACCTTCCAAATGAGGTATCACTTGCTATATATTGACGTTTAAAAATATATGGGTGGCGGTCACAGCTCCAGGGGATGGAATGTATTTCGGGTGAATTTCATCGCGAACGATGTCCCCCTCGAAAGTATAGTTGACGTGTCCGAGTGTTTTTATATAATTCGGTTCTGCCGACCTACAGAGCCGCTATTTCGTTTTCAATGACCCACTGTGTACATACAGGCCGTTTCTTTTATCATGAGGTAACATTGCTATATTCTAAACCGTAATAGATACAAAGACGATTAAATGGGAAAAAATTGAACTATTATGGTGAGCAGTACACTGGTCAGAGAAAATCTACGGGGACTCTCGCCCTTCCCGACTTATACAGCGAAAACTAAAAATGCTGTTTTCGGTTTTTTACGAATAGAATTGTTATTTCAGAAAATATAAAAAAATGAAAAAGGAAAGTTTTATTGTATTTAAAATGTACTAGAACTACGTAACGATAAATTTTTAATCAAACGTTTCGTGTCAACACCGCCATCATCAACTATTTTTTTCAAATACGGACCTATCTATTTCATCACAAATATTGATAGAGCGATAAAATCACAATTCAGTGGTATATCACACTCGACATTTTTATAACGATTCATATAAAATAACTAGCATCATCAGTGACAACAATTTTTAATTACGGTCCTGTCGTTAGTTTGTTTATGAATTCCACAGTAACTAACGCTTCGATATAAAAATTATCAGTGACGTTTTGAATGAATGTATCTATGAAAATTTACTTACTTAAGAGGAGAAGAAATCAAACAAACAGAAAAACAATTTATTTCATAATGAATTTGTGGAAGAAAATAAAACCAATACAGAAAAATAATTCTACATTAAATGCTCGAATTGACGACCTCTTTGTTGAATGCACATAAGTTGTCTGTCCATACAATTTCTGTGGCAATTTTCTAGCATGATGGTTGTAATGCTATTACATGCATCTCTTATTTTCTGTTTGAGATGGTCGATATCGGTACTAGGTGTCGAAAAATCTTTATCCTTTATGTATCCCCAGACAAAAAAATCCAATGGAGTGAGGTCTGGGGATCGAGCTGACCAGGCAATTGGTCCATTGTTTCCAATCCACTTTGTTGGGAATATTGCATCTAAATGTTCCCTTACTATTACTGCATTATGGGGAGGGGCACCGTCTTGTTGAAAATATTGTATTTCATGGCCGGTGCTTAATGGCAATTCATCTAAGTAGCCATCAAACTCATTGGATAAAAAATTTAAATACATTTCACCATTCAAATGCTCATCGTAAAAGAAAGGACCTAGTATGTTTGTTCCCAAAATTCCCAACCAAGCATTTATTCCTAACCTCTCCTGGAAATTGGTTTCTCTATGTAAATGTTCATTCGTATTATTCCACCTATAATGGATGTTTCTGTTAAAGCAACCATTGTTGCTGAATTCGATATTTTTTTTTTACAAATATTTCGAACTTCCCTATTTCTACGTCTTAACCATTTCGCAAATCGTACTCTCCTTCCGTGATGAACTTTGCGTATCCTGTAGCATTTGTATTTGTTCTTTTTCAAAATATTTCTGGTAGATTTTACAGATATCCCAAGTTCGTGGGCAATTTCTCGTAAAGAACAATCTTGATTGGAAATATTTTTGTAACTGACCAATCCTAGATTTTTAAAAAAATACGTTATTTTTCACTTTTTGGTCTTTATAAGGTAATATTTGCTTACCCAAAACATTTATTTGGTTCCTTATACTTCCAGTAACGACACATTTTCTAGTTTTATTTCTGTCAAATGCACCACAGTCTCTCAAATTTCTTTCTAATCGTCTAAACATTTGAATGTTTGGAATGCGACGATTCAGGTATAGCTCACCATACATATTTCTTGCCAAAAGAGGATTTCTAGTTGATATTGCATAAGTAAATAGCATATCAGTCCTTTCGTCATTCGAATACATCTTTAATATGTAACCGAGTGCTTAAATGTCTGACAGTTCTTAACAGATATCAACAACTCATTTATTTTTCCTGCCATAGAAATCAAGCAAAGCCTACGTGTTTAAATATGGTAAAAGAAGTGAGATGCTTTAATTGTACCAAATTAGACAACACTTGTATTTTGATCAAAAACTAATATTTTCATTACTTCCAGGATTGAGAATTATGAAAATAATTCGTGTAAGAATTGATACAGGAGAAATCAGCCTTGAATCAAGGTTTACTGTAATACAAAAATCCCCAAAAAGGAAAAATACGAATGTTCGTTGTGTTGGGGTATCTTCCTATCGAAAGTATTGGGTACTGACTGAAGTATCCTAATAGTTGAATGAGTTTTAAAGAAATCAAAACAATTTACAGAAGAACTAACGACAGGACCGTAATTAAAAATTGTTGTCACTGATGATGCCAGTTATTTCATATGATACGCTATAAAAATGTCAAGTGTGATATACCACTGAATTGTGATTTCATCGCTTTATCAATATTTGTGATAAAATAGACTGGTCCGTATTTGAAAAAAATAGTTGATGGTGGCCGTGTTGACACGAAACGTTTAATTAAAAATTTATCATTACGTAGTTCTAGTACATTTTGAATACAATAAAACTTTTCTGAAACAACCATTCTATTCGTAAAAAAATATGCTGTACCTGTCTAAGAGCTGAAAGGCTCTACTCTTGACTGGCTTTTCATTGACTTGTCCTGAGTTGATATGATTGGTCAAAAGTTGGATGGATTGCCTTCGTATCCTTTAAGGATTGGTATAACCAGTGTCATTTCAAGGAACGGTGGAAAATATCCAAGATCGATTCCTCACGGACTTGAAACAAATCTTCTGCAAGGTAGAGCCATCGCCTCTTTGTCTCGTTGCTAAATAAGTACTTTGATATATCTTACCATGATGTTTATCACCCACAATGGTTACAGTATCAGTGTAATGAAGAAATGGTACTTAAATTCCATCGTTAATTTCTAAAACCATTTTTATCAGTACTCGTTCTAAATTCACAAGACACTTTCCCTTGAACACGCTTTCGATTGTTTCGAATGGTCTAGGTATATTACTCAAAACGTAACTATGCCGATTAAAAGTGCTCTTTAACTACATAGTTTGTAATTATTCATTGATAATGCGTACAGTATCGCAATTAAAGTTTATATCGTCATTAACACAAACTAATCCACAAAAAGCCCCGTCTAGAAGACCATTTACCTTAAAAACCGATCTAAATGCATGCCGCCACACCATAATAATTTAGGGGCGAGAAAATATAATTGTGTTTTTGATGAAGGCAACCGCAGCAACCTCAATTCAGTGAAGCAATTTCTGGGTTGATGAAGGAATACTAGATTTTTGGGTAACAACGAATTTTTCTTTAAAGAGTAGTTTTCTCTCTTGAGGCCGCATTTTTATAACAATTCCAAGTTTCATTCGGGTGAAACGATCAGCATACGATCATTAAAGAAATGCTCTGAGGCATTTTGTCGGGGTAAAACCGAAAGATTTTTGAAAAGGTCTGTTTATTTGTATCTTCATACAAGGCCACTCAAATTCAAGTATTTTCCTTGCAATCTCGAAAACGGCAAGAGATAGAGGGGTTGTTGAATGAAGTGAAGTAGCGTATTTCAATTATATGAATGAAAAAAATCTCATCTTTGGTTCTGGCACCGTAGAAAAGTAAACTGAAGTTCAGATTTTATTTTTTTCTGGCATGCGGTGGGGTAAGAGGGGTCAGCTGAGAATAATCCAGTCTCACTTGGTCTCACGTACGGCATTCTATCTCGGATTCATTTTGGTTGCGCGATGGCACAGAATACATCGGCTAAACGCAAAATTTGGGGTGGGGATGTCGACACAAATATGGCGGCGGGTGACCCTACTTCAGTTAAATCATCTACGGTGGTTCTGTAGATACTGTGGGCCATAACATTTACAGCATATAGAAACAAATTTATCATCATAGTACAAAAAGTACGTTTATAGGGGATCGTTTCTTCATATTGAAAATCCTAATAATTTTTTTAAATTTCGAACTTGAAGAGTCAACATAGACCACTTTTTTCGACCGTAATGAAGTTTTGTGGAAAAGGAAGAAAAACAGTATGTATTCCGCAGTACAACGTAGAACCTTGAGATTTTCTGATTTATCTACTTCATTTTTATTATTTCCCCAAAAATATTCTCATTTTACATCCATCAAATATTTTTTTCAATAAAGTGAAGAAGAAACACATCATGTTTCATTTTAGAAACCATAACAAACATAAAAAGTAAAAAGGAACACGATATTTATCTACCAGACTGCTGAGGGCTAGAATCCTACACTAATTAGCAAATCATATTTATTATCATCCCTAATTATCTCAATTTCAAGTGTTATCATTGAATAAAAATATCATTTGAATTCAACATGTCTACCTTCGCGCTCCATGCATAACATTTCTCTCCGAACATTTTGCATCATAGAGAGGGTAATTAACGCTACGCAATCTCTCCACTGTTCCAACTGGTGTGTGTCTCTGAAGATCCTGAACACTATTTTCCAAATATCGTCACAAAAAAATCTAGAGCGGTGAGATCAGGTGACCTAGCTGGCCAAGGGTTAACTAAATATCGCCCAATCCTTTTTTCACCAAATTCACTATCCAACCATTTCCTGACTTCTGATGTTGAGTGGATTGAAGCACCAACCTGATGGAAATACAGTTTTATTCGCTAAGACAGTGGAAGATCAGCTAAGAACTCTGACAATTCAGTCTTTAATAAATTTGGATATCTTCGGGAATTAAGGTTCTGTCTAAAAAAATGGTCCAATGATTTTCGATTGAATTATCCCGCACCAAAAATCAACCACCGACAATTTTGGGATCTAATATGTCCATTTGAAAAAAATATGAAGCCATGCTCAGAAATCAAACCTAAAATCATAATCTCGGCCTTTTAAAACTGGCACGAATCTGGGTCGATGAAGGTAGAACTTTTCCTTTTTCAAAATTCGCCTAATGGATGTTCTAGCAACGCCTGTTTCATCAGCAATTTGCCTTGTTGAGGTTTTTGGATTCTCGGCAACTGCTAATAATGTATTCAAAGCATTTTCGTCATTGGCAATGGTCTTTTCATAAGAAACTTTCAATAAACTATCAACAGAACCATTTTTTGAATTTCGTCAAAACTCTTGGCACAGTAGAACTGTGGACATTTTTGTCTGGATGCCTCCGATTGAATATTTCGGCAACTTCTCTACTACTTTTATAGTACTGCCCGCATATCGAAGTCAATCGAGCTGCATTTTAAAAAAGATTTAAATTTTCATACTCACTTCACGTCTTGTGAACAGAATATCACAATTTCTTCACTAATTACTATTTGACACAAACAAACACAAATTTTATTTTGACATTTAGAAATTTAAGTGGTATTTTTGTTCAATGATAACACTTGAAATTAAGTTAATTATGGATTATTATGATTTGCTAATTACTATAGGATTCTATCCCTCAGCAGGACCTGTTTTTTTTATGCAATTTTTTTCTAAGCCAAAAGTCATATTTCATATTGGCGTATTTGCGTCTGGACTACAGAGTGTTTCAGAAATAATAACTAATGCTAGTAAAACTTGAAAAAATTAAGTTCCATAAAGGCTGTAATTGAACATTGTAAACTTGTCGTTAATTTACTTTCTATTCAATAATATTTTTCAATTACAGCCGCTAATAAATTTAAAAATGTTGAAATTTTCATAGTTATAGTTCAATGTTTCTGAAACACTCTACAGTTCAGATAAAAATATTGCTCATTATAAACAACGTTTAGAAAACGGGGTTAAGAAAATCTTTACCGCTTTTTCAAAGTAACACCTGATATCTCTGGATGATTTCAAAATCTGCCTTGACAAAGCTTTCCATTGATTTTTCATCTTCACATCTTGGAAGCAACGTTGCTGTGTCATGAAAAACACGAACTCCTGAAGTTATAGAAATACCATTGGAAATAGAAAAAGTATGGTGTTTCCATGGTTGAAATTTTTGTCACATCTTCTTTCCACTTACACATAACCACTTAATTCCGTCTCCCACATGATCATAAAAAATATGCTACCAAAGTCACACATGTACTGGAGAGTGAAATTTTTCTCTGTGGTTCTGGAAGAAAACAGTGGCGTACTGATATGCTGTTAAAATACGGTTACGATTGCAAAAATGTTTTATGTCATCTAGATCCGTACTTCAACTGTCAACAAAATGCAAAAAATCAATAGTAAGCGAAACGTGAAAGAGGTTATAATTATTGATTTTCATTGAATTTGGAATCAGATAAAAAACGAGAGCATTATACACATTATAGTTCTTTCGATCTTTACATTTTTTTTTTATTTCCACAGCCAGCTCTATTGCCAATGAGGAAAATGAGGCAGGTTAGTTATTTTTAAGGGAAATCATCTTATTGTAACTCTCTCTTTGGAATAGAAACAGTCTTGTTCAGGAATAGTATACAAAATACATTGTCACAAAGAGCGAGTTAACATTTTTTGAATTTTCAACAAACTAGCTATCTAGTAGAGTAGAAACGAGTAGAGTAGAGTAAATAAATCAAACATTATTCAGGTTTATTCGAGACAGGTCACACAATCATTTTATACATCAAAAATAATATTGACTATCGCATGTGTGAATTCTTATAAAAAAAGTATATACTATATAACATCATCTAAGCAGTACTAGGTGATAAATATGACTTCTGAAGTGAATTTGAGGAATAGCTTTGAAACAAAAGTCAGAACTGTTATTGAACCTGCCAAATTAGAATACCAATACTAATAAAAATATGAAAATCACCCGAATTTGTTGCTATCTACTTTTCTCCTCCTGGTTTATGATGTGATGATACCAATCAATACTGCGATAGTTGAAATCCCCAACTGTTTCCAGATTACTGTCCTTGTATTTATGTTAGAAATGAGTTCAACTATTTCCAAAACATCGTTCCCAGATTTAAAACTCGACAATGGTCTCATTTTCGCAACTCCACGTTGATGGGAGGTATGTAGAAACAAATAATATAAGTGAGATTGGGGTTGTATGAGATTCATTTGCATCTGATACGACTTTAAAACGTAACTCATTTGCATAAGAAATGAGCCGACGCCGTAAACATTTCCTCGTTTAGTTCCTAGAATTATTGTTCAGATCTTTTTCTGTACTGAGTAATCTGGAGAACGGAAGAATCCCGAAAAGTCTACTCTGGACGAATTGAGTATATAAGGCGACACAGTTTTCTTGGGAGACGAAGTTATAAGGAAGTTCATAAGGAAGTTATAAGGAAATTATAAGGATGTTATAAGGAAGTTTTCAGGAAGTTTGGAAGTGTTTGGAATATTTATCTAGTTGTAGCAGATCTAAGTGTTTTATCAGTCAGTGTAGTAGCTGTATGGTTATAGCGAAGGTAATAAGTGTGCTCGGCGTAATATTTAATAAAATATCGTATAAGTGGTGTCGAAATGAGGATATTAGTGAGAAGCAGAAACTATAAACTATTTATGGTGAATACGAGGAGTGCATCTTACGATATACTGGACATTGTAAAATTTATCCAAAAACATTTTGCGCAAGGAGAAAAAACCAGCAGATGAGAAGTGGCGCCAGGAAGAAAAAGGAGAAGAGGAAAAGCAGCGCCAGGAGGAAAAACAAGAAGAGGAAAAGCGGCACCAGGAAGAAAAACAATAAGGGGATAAGTGGCGCGAGGAAGAAAAACAGGAAGAAAAAAAGCGGCACCAGGAGGAAAAACAAGAAGAGAAAAAGCGGCGCCAGAAAGGAAAAAAAGAACGAAAAAATTAAAAACAGGAAGAGGAAACGAGACGGTTGGATGAAAAGCAAGAACGAGAAGAGGCACTCCAGAAAATTCTTGAACAACAAAAGAATGAATTAGAACGAATAGAAAAACAAAGGAAAACAGACCTTCATAGAGTTCTAGAACATCAAGACAAGTTTTTCCAACATGTGTTACAGAAAACCAAATTACAAATGGAGGAACTGAAATGAAAAATAGAGAAATACGTCAAGAAAATCGACGATGAGCTCCAAAAGAAAGTGGAGACAGTGCGCGACGAGGTGAAAGGACTCGAAACCCAGACAGCTCTCCCCAAGAACCAAGATCGTCGAGACAGGGTTGCCACATCAGGAATTTCCGTAAAATCACCGACTTTTGATGGACGGTCCTCTTGCTCCATGAACCACCGACAATTTGATGCTGCAGCAGAAAAAGCTACGGCACTTATAGTAGCTTCGAGAGGGCCAGCTTTGGGTATGTTGCAGACGATATCCATCGAACAGCAAAATAAATATAAAGACCTGATTACTGATTAGATTTACGGTATGGCGATCACCATCGAGAACAGCTGTATCATGCTCAAATGAAAACGCACACTTAAAAATCAGGTCTGCAGGAATTTGAAGCAGATGTGAGACGCCTAATTGTGGCTTACTCAAAAGCACCGGGATACTTCAAGGAACAGCCAGCGGTTCAGTTATTTATAGATAATAATAATAATAATACTCCCTCATATACACTCATAGAGTGTACCCAAAGGCATAGCCTGTGCGGGTAGAGGACGGCTATTATTATTATTTGCCGATGGACTGAGAGACACCAAAATCTGAAGGACTCTGCGATTAACACACTTTGAGAGGAGTAGCGATGCCTTTTGAGGAATGCTATTAATTTTGGACACTTGATGTCTATATTTTCCCTAACGTTCAGTACAAATCGTAACATACTATATTTGTTCTAAAAAATTTTGATGGTTTTTATTTTCTTGCTCGCTGCGAAAGAAATAATGGGGTGGCATCTTCGGAAACTTCAGTTACTCCGTGGTCTTCTGACCATTTTTGCAACAAGATAAAAATAATAAAAAATATTCTTCAAGTATTAGGTAAATGAATGAATAGTATATTTTCCCTAATTTTTGGGCATTTTTAGTCATTTCCCTCATCAGAATAACGAATATTTTTGTGTGGTTTCATCTTGGCCACAACAACACATTCTTGTGAAATATTAACACAAAAATTAACGCTTCGAAAAAAAAAAGTGAGATAAATGTTTAACTAAGTAATTAATAAACTTCAATACTGGAAAAAATACACAAAAAAATATTCGTTTGTTTTGATAGTGGAAATTAACAAAAATTACCAAAAGTTAGGCAAAATGTACCGTTTATTCATTTAATATTTAAATGATATTTTTTATTATTTTTATCTTCATACACTCTTACATCCCTCTATCAATAAACAAAAATCGTTTCTGACTCCGTTTTGTCTCAAGGATGAAGATTCTCAACCTCTTAGCTACCGGCCACTCCTGGTGGTAGTACTATTGAATTAATATTACCCTTATCTTGTATATATTGGATTATTAAAGCAACCTACAAAAAAATAACCGATTAGTAACGAGAAACTTTTCAATTACTAAAATATACCTCCATCATCAAGTAAGTACTGGTCAAATGATTTATTTATCTTTTCTCTGATTTCTTCAGTAATGCTAATAACTTGAGGTCTCCGATCAAATAACACGACCTAGATAAGTAACTCGCCGCACACGTCTTAAACTTTGTTTGTAAGGGACATCTTCCCTCACCGGCAGTGTCGTGCGTTGTTTACAGAAATATTGAGGTTCAATAAAATAGAAATAATGGAAACCCAATATGGAAACCTGAAATTATGATGGAAGAATCTCCACCGGATTTTGAGAACAGACGATGCTCTAATTGACATGTTTTTTCATAATTCATTCATTTTACTCTCTTCCAATTCGGTTTCCCTTTCTCGATAGTTACGACACTGGTATTTTACCTATGAAATGACATATTCTGATTTTCAGCTTCAGATGGTCTTTTACACATTTCACAAAGCTTCTTCACCATTGCTTAATAATAAAAACCAACGATAGTTTTACACAAAACAACTCAGAATTTGCCATTCATTCACTAAAAAACACTCCAAATACGAAAACAAACAGAAATGTTGTTGTTGTTCCGTCAAATATCAAATGCTGCGGTGCCGTACTGACCAGACTCGACAACGAAGAATCTCTGTTCGGCGATGGAAATACTATCGTTTTCACATGCTCCCAAAAAGCTGCAATGAACGTTTTAATTGCCTTCTTATTGTTATACAGTGTCCGCCAAAATCTTGGAACCATATGGGAAACTTTTCAACTAGTGGTTTCTCAAAATATTTCATTCTACATAAATGTTGGAGCATTCAATTAGACTAAATATGCGCATAACCGTTTTCATCAGTGGCGTGCAATTAAGCGAGAATCGACCGATATTTTAATTTCACTATGGAGTAAAGTGGCATTACTATACAAAATATCGAAAAATGTTATTGAAAAAAGTTGTTTGTAATTGAAAAATATTTGCATTTATTCAGTTTATGCTAATTCAGTAATTTACTACGTGAAAAATATTGTCGATAATTCTCATTAAAAATTGATATCGATATTTTGTATAGTAGTGCCACTTTACTCCATAGTGAAATTAGAATATCGGCCGATTCCCGCTTAACCGCACGACACTGATAAAAATTGGTGAAAATTTTTGAGAAACCATTAGTTAAAAAGTTTCCCATATGGTTCCAAGTTTTTGGCGGACACTGTATATTTCATCAAAGACAGTATTTTTGGGGTTTCGTTGCCATTAATATACCCGACAGATATCAAAATCTAGCTGACGTGCTTATTGTATCCTTAAAAAATTGCGACATGGCAATAATGTCATGATTTGAGGGATTACATTATGAAAAGATGTAACCTTCAGTTCTATTTGAGTATTACTCATCTAGGTTGTGTTACTTGATCGGAGCTTGGGGTACTTTGTATCTATACTTTCCTTCATCAAAATTGTAGAAGGGAGCATTGAAAATTCTGATCATAATGTGGTTGAAAGGTCTTTGATAGTTTTATAAAATATGCGAACATTACCTCTTCACTAATTTTTTTTCACTCTTTCTTCCCTCATCCAATTTAGTAGAATATCGTATTCATTTTCATACAGGAATCTTGATTTTTCTGATTATAAAGACATATTCAATGATTTTGCATCTTCCTGTTTGTCATAGGGTATAACATATTCTTCATATTCGTTAAATTTCTTTGTTTTTGTTTTTACGAATCACCCAGAATTTCGAAGAAAACCCCTCCAAAGCAAAGCTTGTCCGAGCAAGGGAGATCTGGGACCTACAGCTCAAATGAAAGTGGATTCCGAACCACTTTAGCTTGGTGGTAGGCGATGGGGATCGAACTCGAGCCACCTGGGTAGGAAGCAAACGCTCTAACACCACGACCACTTATCTTAAATTTCGTCTATGTTCATATATAAATTCAATCGACTAGATTGATCGGGTTCAATTTTTTCCCCCAATCTAATGACTATTTGATATTTGTTAGTAGGTGTTTCAAAAATGTCCTAATCTATTATATTTATTGAAAAATATTAGATCGCTCAATATATTTTAAAAACAGTTGTTATTAATTGGAGGTTTTATTCCGGAGGTCTTAAAAAAATCATATGTTTCACACTGGAGTAAAGTTTCTTTTCCACCGTTTGCGTTTGAATCCATCCTAAGGGCCTTCTGACAGAAAATGTCGCATGCAAGAGAAAAAACTACATTTACCTTCCTAGTTAAAAAAATAGCTATTTCTAAATTGAAGATAATTAAAAATTATTTGAGGTCAACAGTGACACAAGAAAGATTGGTTTAACTTCTAGATCAATATATTCGAATTTATTGGACAGTTTGGATTCAAATGATTTACGGGAGAAAGCCCGCAAAGTGCCTTTTTGTGAATAATTATGATAAAACTCCCCCTTGTGTAAGTAGGGAAAAATTCACAAAATCCTCTCCAGAACTTTCGACAAATTTTTAACTAGTCAACTATACTTCTCCACTTTGAGCTAAAATAGACCAAAGATTCTCCTTTCTTTATTTATTCTTTCTATATATACCTGATCTGAATATTCTGTTGATAAAGATTGAATTTATTTTCAGAACTGAATTTTGTATCCGAGCTTCTTTGGTATCTTGGTATAAGTTATGTATAAGAAGTACTATACTTTTAATAAAGATGGAAAAACACGCAGTTGCGTTCAACCCATCTAACATTCAAGTTAAATTGGTTCATTACAATGAAATTGTTCACTTCAGCATCACAATAATTGAGTTAGGGCAATTCCATTATAATATTAAAAAATTTTTCTTCAGTCGTTATTTGCTTCTCACAACTCTTAAATGTTATTTATAAGGATAGGAAAATAACATTCAGTTGCTCCCTGCCATAGGATTAAAGATGATATAATTTCTGCAAACTACTGGCAGCACAATTTAATTCCACGAACACTTTTGTTTATGGATGGAAATGGATGCAAAAGTATCATCACATCTTGCCTCGTTACAGAAATACGAGAAGCCGATGAGAGGAAACGCATCAAGGAAAGATTTTAACGCGAAAAGTAAACAAAAATTATAAAGCGTTTATTCTGTGATCCACTTCATTTCTAAATTGTTTAGTTTATACCGGATGATATAATAATAATGAACGCTTTCATTGGTAGAAGAAACGAATATCATTAACAATAATTGAAAAAAAATCCTGCCAAAAGGCAGAGCGAGCTTTCATCTGAATCACAAGGAACCAGACAAGTACTTTCTTCCATTCAACCTTAAACAAGGATAATAATACTACAAAATACGCATTACACTTAGACTTGCAATAAGTACTATAATGTTACCTATTTACAGGAAATATTATCAATGAATATTATCAAGCATTGCTTATGTCAGGAGTTGGTGGTAGACCTGTCAAAACTTCAAATTACTGGTTCGAAGAAATTATTTCAAATGTTTTTGGAAACCCATCATGTTCAACTTCCAAAACCAATGAATATTTTTGGATGACATTAGGCTGAAGTACGCAGTGGTTATAGCAATAATAATAAATCCACATCCAAGAGGTTACCTCTGTTAAAACTCTCTCCGCGGCAAGTATAAGCATAAACTCCGGCATATCTGGTCGTCTGAACTGTCGGGGAAGAACAGAGTTGCTGCAACTAATGTGCTTGCCGTTCCGATTCTACTTTACTTCTTAGGAGAGATGAAATGGACTCAGGAAGCGCTGCGACAACTTAACGTGAAAACTCGCAAAATGATGCATCTTCATGGGAACTTGCATCCTAAATCGTCTGTTCCGCGGTTATACTTCCTCTTACAATAGGAAAGCCGTGGACTTTCAAATTTGGAGTGTTTACATAACAGAATGGTACTGGATGGAGCTTGTGAAATGTAAAGTAAGGATAAGTCTATGCATGGGGTCTTCTCCAAGAACATTGAAGACCTTGGCTTATCCAGAAACCAAGAGATTCATAATGGCCTGCCTGTCTTCAACACGCTCGTCTATCATAGTCGCGTGATGAGTATAGATGCAGATGCAGAGTGTATTGTGGGGCAGCTGAGACCATAATGCATTTACTATCAGCCTGTCCACCTTATGCGGTCTCAGCCTATATCCACAGGCACAACGCGGTGCTACGAGTATTGTACTACCATCTATGACACTCATGCGGTATAGACGAGACACCGGTGTTGCCTGATGCTCCGGGGGATATTGAGTCCGTTGTGGAGAATGTGAAGTGCTGAATTTATTGGAACTACTCATTCCCCACTCTCGGGCAGATACAAGCCAATAAGCCTGATGTAGTCCTCCTGGACCATCAAAGTAGGATGATTTTCGTCATAGAGTTTTCGGCTCCTGGGGAAACGAACATTGTCCTAGAAGTGGAGGAGAAACGGACGAAATATTAGGAATTACTCTTGGAACTCTGCAGGCTGAACCCTCTGTTGAATTTGTGGTACTGATCATTGGAGTCCTTTGTGGAATGATGGACATGCTGCTTTCGAATTTGAAAGTTATACCGGCTTGCCGTGATGCGGCAGAAATATTGTCCAGATGAATGCAGAAGGCCGTTATTCTTGGTTCACTCCGCCTACTCAGGTCAAATGATTCTTGGACCTAGTAATCACCCACCCCACAGACGTGGAGAGTGTTTACTGGCCTCCGGATGTATCGGGGCTCTGGAGACAGGACCTGAAAGGTAAAGTCCTGATAAGAAAAAATCATTCATTATTCATTCTGTTAAAATGGTGGTTCTGATAATTGAGGTCCTTGGTGGAATGATGGACACACTGCTCTTAAACTTGAAAATCATACCGTCTTGCCGTAATATGGCAGAAATCATAGCGGAACGAATACAGAGGCCGTCATCCTTGGTTCACTCCATCTGCTCAAGGCACATGATTCTCGACTTAATAGTCACTTAACCCACGGCGTGGGGAGTGGTTATTGGGGCAAATGCTCTAGCGCGCCCTCCGGATGTGTCGGAGCTCCGGAGACAGGATCTGATTCGGAAATTCCTAAGGGATATAAAAATATAATTTATTATTCACCATTACCAAATAAATATTAAAAGTTTTGATTCAATATAAATGATAATGAGATAAATAATCGGTACAATGTTAGGCCTAAGGCCGATTTTGCCACACTGCCCGGAATATATTTTGGTACATCCAAAATCACAAATAGTAATACTTAGATGTAAATATAATAGATATATATTAAATATATGTATTATATATTAATAATGAACCATTGGGCCATTGAAAACGAATCTGCGTCTCTGTAGGTCGGCAGAACCGAATTATATAAAAACGCTACATTTTCAAGAGGGACATCGTTCGCGATGAAATTTACCCGAAATATATTCCATCCCTCGGAGCTTGGACCGCCACCCCTGAATTTTTAAATGGCAACATATGGCAAGTGATACCTCATTTTCCCTCTTAATTCCAAAAAACAAAAATAAGTGAATTCTATCGATTTATTTTCGAGATATAGGAACATGAAGTTAGGAAATCACTTTTTATTCACCCAATCAATAAAAACAAGACTCATTTGATGAAACAAATGTCGCAATAATTAATATTGCCAACGAACTAAATGTTCAAACTGTCAACCACCTATTTCCATACAATAGGGTTCTGTTCTAAATAAGACCTCACATTTCGTAGAATTTCCTGCGTTATTCGACGGCATTCTTCAATAATTCTACTTCGTAAATCTTCCAGAGATTATGGTTCGGTTGCATAGATTTTGTTTTCCAAGTGACCCCACAGGAAAAAGTCGAGTGGGATTGAATCTGGAGATCTGGCTGGCCACTCTATGCCCTAAGAGGCAGTGCATAATGTGGAGGTGCCCCGTTGAAATATCAAGTGGTCTTCATGGTAACGATCGTCATTTTCAAGGATATCTACTAATTGTGGATAAACAAATTCAAATAAGTTCCTCCTGTCAGTTGCCGTCGAGAAATACAATTAAAAGTTATTCTCGTAGTCATAATTTCACAAAATTCCTGTCTCCTATCAGAATCATCTTGATTCAATTGGTGTACCAAATGTATTTTATAGGGGATGAATTTATGGCGTTTCAAGATTCGGCGGATACTGATTCTACTAATACTGGAACTGCAAATTCAACAGGTTTATTTCTCAACGGAAATTCACGTTCTGGGTCTCATTTTTTTTTTTGACTACTAATCCAGTTTGACGGAATTTTTTCACTAATTCTAGAACGTATTTTCTAGCAACAAGTTTATCTTTACGCGTTTCATTGAACACATCAGCTGTGGGGTTACGGCACTCATTATTCTTAAAAAATATTATTATTATTTCAACTTCTTCCGCGATCGTATACACCATTAGATTGAGGAAAGATATTCAGCAGCTTTAGTCAAGTAATTTACTCTAATGTCGTTCAATCAGTTTAACACTGATAGACGGTCACAATTGCAATTTGGGAAAAAATGATCTCACGTGTTTTTGTTGTACTCGCATTTGAGTCAAATTCGAGACATCTTTTTAACGATTCTTAAGAACCTTAAATTTTTTTCTATCAAGTACTTAAATGAAGATGAAATAAAAATTTTAAACGGAAATGCATGGTTACATGTTGATAAACAGTTAGATCATTTAATTCCTTGACAATCATAATTATCATTAAACAGTTGCATTGATGGATCTTATTTCTATTGATTGAGTGAATAAAAAGTGATATACCATCTTCAAGTTCCTATATCATGAAAACGAATCGAAATAATTTATTTCTTTTTGTTGTTTCATATATAAGGAAAGATAATACATTTCAAATGAGGTATCACTTGCCATATGTTGCCATTGAAAAATTGTGTGGTGGTAGTCACAGCTTCGAGGGATGGAATGTATTTTGGGTGAATTTCATTGCGAACGATGTCTCCTTCGGAAATGTAGTTGATGTGTCCAAGCGTTTTTATATAATTCGGTTCTGCCGACCTACAGAGCCGCTGTTTTGTTTTCAATATTCATTAATCAGCAAACGTTTTCGAATATTTTATAACAAGAGTTAGGTCTAGTTCATGTAAACATTAATTAAGGTAACGCAAGGACGGTAAAAATTTAAACTATTGGTATCGTCTAAACACGTTCATGATGAAACGGAAGGTGAGGAATGAAATGTAAGGTAACGCAAAAGTTGACCAACTTTTAACTTTCTGCGGTGCGTTACCTTACACTCCATACCCTACCTTGCGTTTTATCATGAACTACACGATTCCAATAGTTCAACTTTCTTCCGTTCTTGCGTTACCTTAGCTTATGTTTATATGAACTAGACCTTAGAATGTCAACTTTCTAATAGAAAAATTAGTTTTGCTACCTATAGGTATTCCAAATCGGCCGTTGAGAAATATAGTTTATGTTAGGTTGTCTAGTGCTTTTTGTCGTTTAAATCATCCTTTATGTTTCCTGAGCTAGTTGACTAATTTGTTTCTATCTATATATTGCAGGTGTGAACTACTGCGGATGTCCAAATAACAGAGGTGTTTCTCATCCTGAATCTCTTAATGTAATCTTGACCTCGGAAAGGGGATATGGATACGGTTTAGCTGTTTCTGTTGGAGACCACACGGAAAACAGATCGGCAGATATTTTGATATCTAGAATAGTAACGGATTCGCCGGCATACAGGTGAGAATTAAAAAAAAAAATTGTCTACGCGAAATTAACTTTAAAAAAATCACAAAAGACGTTTGTGAACATCGGTCAGATTATGAACACAGTCGGCTGGGTTCATATATATTGACAGAAAAGCAAAATATCCGACAGATAATTCGTAATTATTAACAAACGCAGAAAAATAAATGGATACTATCGGATTATGCTCTGTTTGCATTTAATATTTTTTCATGTATTTCTGGTCTTCTCTCTACCGATTTACTTATCCTTACTCCTAGATATTTGAACTCTTTCACGTCTTCAAACTCTCTCGCTCCTATTTTGATCTTTCCTTGTATTTGTTCCATCCCTAATCTAAATATTTTCGTTTTTTTTTTTGGTTCATCCTAAGCCCCATTATTCCCCCTTTTTCTACAATTTCTTCCAGCATATTTTTCATCACTCTTCTGGTCTTGGTAATTATGGCTATATCATCAGCGTACGCAATAATTTGTCCTCCTCCTGTCCTAAGATTCCTTTCGTTGATTCTCCTCACCACATATTACAAAGTTCTCAACTTCATTTTGTAGAAATTCCAAGTATCTAGCTCCAGTCAAGGGTTGTTCAAATATTATTGGACCAAAGATTCTACGACCGAGTATTCCTGTAATACTTGACGTTGTTACTTTACGTTTATTGTAATAAAATTTGGAACCATATCGTGTTTCACCCTGTTTTCCTCTGTTTCTCCTTCTTGTGTTCTTATTATGATCTTAGTTGTTTTCATCGTCATTAATATCAGCTTTCTCAGTTTTTGAGGGATTTTTAATTCTTTTAGTGCTATAGCTATAGCTATAGTTGGTTTCATTTAATTGAGTCAAATGAGCAGTTCAAGGTTTATCTTGTGTTCATGGGCTTTTTCTATCACTTGCTTTAGTGTATGAATTGCGTCTATGGTTGATATTCCTTGTGCAAATCCGCTTTGATATGATCCTGTTGTTTTTTGTAATACTTGCCAACCTTGATTGTATTATTGATGCCATATTTTTATACGCTGTGTTGAGTAGTGTTAGCCCTCGGTAATTCTCACAGGTTTGTTGGTCTCCTTTTTATGGATAATTATTATTTATCCTGTCTCCCCTTCTTTTGGTATTCTTTCCTCTGTCCATATTCTCCTTATTAATGTAAGCATCCTCTCCTTTAACTCATGACGTCCGTATTTTATAAATTCGATGTTATAGTTTCATCTCTTCCGGGCGCCTATTTCTACATTTTGCAATGACTCTTTTTATCTCCTCTCTGGTGGGCTCATTTAAATTTTTTTCCGCTCAGTTCCTCTTCGTCTTCCACTACTATTGCTCTCTGTTCATCCTTTGCGGTTTCATCTACCAATAATTCTTTTTGGGATACCATCCAAACTTGTTGTATTGGTTGTCTTCTAGTATCACTATTCCTTCTTTATTTTTTATTCCGTTTGTTTTACTCTTGCTTTTTTTATTTTGTTCTTTATTTTTTCTATTGAAACTTTTTGTGTTTCTATTTTTACTTTCCTGTTCAATTTCCTGCGCTTTTTTGTCCCTCCATTCTCTTTTACCCTGCCTAATCATCTTTTCTTAGTCCTCATTCATTTAGCCCTAGCCCGTTTTTCATTTTCTGTAACTTTTTTACATGTACCATTCATGTCTGATGCGTTTGTTCTGCATCACTCCTACATGTTTTTTGCTAATTAATTTATACTTTCTTTGATTAGTTGTGTTGTTACTCCTTCCGAGTTCCCCTTTCTTACAGAAATATTATCTAGTTAAGCTACATCTCATTTTCGCCTCTGATAATTCGTGTTTGTGCTTTTTTTCTACTTTTTGTTTGATCGTAGCTGTGACCATATAGTGATCCGAGTCCGCACATGCTCCTCTGTATGTTCTCACGTCTCTTAATGCTTATTGTTTTCTCTTATTGATGAGTATGTGATCTATTTAGTTGTATGTTTGTTGGTCTGGTGAATTCCATGTTACTTTGTGCATTTTGGGGTGCTTGAACTTAGTTGAGCTCATCATCATATTTGTTCACATTGCCAGGTTACATAGTTTTTGTCCATTTTCATTCGTGTGTTCGTGGAATGTGTTTTCCCGCTGTGTTCTATGAAATCGTCTTTCCCTATCTGAGCGTTAAAGTTTCCAAGAACTATTAATTATGACATCTTCCTTTGGAATCTTTTCTATCTTCTCCTCTATCTTTTCGTATAATTATTCTTTGTCTTCTATTCTCTCTGTAGGTGCATATAGATTCAATAAAGAAATATTGAACGGCTTAGCTTCTATTTGTATACATGCAGTTCTATCATGTATCGCCAGAAATTTCATAAGCTCTTCCCTTGTGCTTCCTAATATCAAAAATCCTACTTCGTTGTGTCCTTGTTTCTCTGCTCCTGAAGCATATATAAAACTTTAAACATTCCTTTCATGATAACGTCGAGAACATAAATTATTCTGAAATTAAACTGCAATAATTTTTATGCATAGAGTCATTCACTGTACACGGATGTTTGGAAAATGTAACGTCATGGAAAAACATTGTTTATATTTCTTCTGCAAAAAAGGAACACCAACAAGGAAATTCAAACTGTTCAGATGTTCAAAGTGACGTCCTCAATTGTTTTCAGAACACAACTTTCCCCTTTTATAACAACCTGAGTGCGTATTCTCTTTGGAGACTGAGGCTCTTCAACGTCTGACACTCATGGCATATTATGTTGTAGAGGGCTTCAATGCTCCGATCAAATAACATAACATAGATGAGTAACTCGCCGCACACGCATTAAGATTTGTATGTAAGGAACATCTTCCCCCCAACGGCAGTGTCGTGCGTTGTTAACAGAAACATTGAGGTTCAATAAAATAGAAATAATGGAAACCCTATATGGAATGGAAACCTGAAATTATGATGAAATAATCTCCACAGGATTTTGTGAACAGCCGATGCTCTAATTGATATGTTTTTTCATAATTCATTCATTTTTCTCTTTTCCAATTTGATTTCCCTTTCTCGATAGTTACTACACTGGTAGCTTCAAATGATTGTTCTGTCAAATATCAAATGCAGCGGTGTCGTACTGACAAGACTATATCGACAACGAAGAATCACCGTTCGGCGATGGAAATACTATCGTTTTTAGATGCTCCCAACAAGCTGCAATGAACGTTTAAACTGAACGTCATAATAAATTAGCATTGGCTTATCGTGCTGAATACAGCCTGGGAAGTAGTAGCTCCTGCTTATTACGGGAATTGTGCAAGAATATCAATTTGTCTGTCAATAGATAACCACGAAGTGATTATTTTTTAGTAAACGCCTTAATTTTTATCTCCATGTCTATCATCAACTTTTTCCAGATGCGGCTGTCTACAAGTCGGTGACCGTCTCATTTCTGTAAATCATCAACCAAACTTAACTCTTCAGGAAATTAACTCCATATTAGAACTGGGCAACGAACCGACTGGAATTGGCAAAGTGACGCTGCAAGTAGAATTCGATGTAGCGGACACAATTGTTCCTTCTAGCGGAATATTCACCGTCAAGCTCCCCAAAAGAGGTCCTGGGCTAGGTATAACTATCACAGGTGAGGTCTTCCGAATTCAATAAATATTGAGTTAATTGAAAGGTATATTGGAATAGATTACCTATGTAACGGGAACTTTACTTCAAATTAATATATTTTCGCAATAGAATGATAAATATAATATATGAAAACACAGAAAATAATCGTCCATTTTTTATTACTAGCCCTTGACATTCGGTATCTTCAAATTACGGATCGTATACCGAAGCATCACTGAATAACGTTCAATTCAACAATTTAGATACAAAGTGATGATGTCTTCACATTCCATCTTGGAAAATATTCCAGAAACTCACTTCTATCGAGAATTTCAGAGATATTGTCACGTATATTGCAGAAACTTATGATAAACAATGTTTTATATAACAGGACAGGACCATTTCTTCGAATGCCTGTTGAAGATAATCAATTACTATTCTTGAATTATGGGATGGAGCTCCATCTTGTTGGAAATACATTCTCTGTCGTGAGTGGACAGGTAATTCTTTTAACCTGTTCTCAATTTCATTTTGTAGAAATCCCAAGGATCTAGCTCCAGTCAAGGGTTGTTCAAATATTATTGGACCAAAGATTCTACGACCGAGTATTCCTGTAATACTCGACGTTGTTAGTTTACGTTTATTGTAATAAAATTTGGAACTCAATCCAACGGGCTATCACCAAATGTTAAACCCTTTTCGTCGCAATATTTTGAATTGATACAAAAACTTGTTTTACCTGTTTTATCTTATTTCTGCTTCTTTGGCCTTCCTTGGAGTTTCACTGACTCTACAGGTGGCTGGTTTAAGAGTTTCTCCAGACCAATTTTTTTTCGTTTCCTTTTGAAAGGATCTTTTTAGGCTCAGCCCAAAACTAGTTCAATATATAGGGCAGCTTGCTTTGTCGCCACTCCATAAGGACTAAATTCGCCTTGATGATAAAATAATGTTTAATTTTGGGTTTGATCAGATTTTGTCTGTATAGATCGGGTTCGGCTGTCCAGCAAACGGGACAGACTCTATTGTTAATAATACTTTGCTCAGCTATTATAGAATTTCTTGATTCTTCCTTTCTCACTTGTTTTCTTGGGTTGAGGGATATAAAATTATACACAATCTTTTAACAAGACCGAAATTTAATAAAAATGAATTTTGTTTTGCAAAAACTGTAAGGGCCTCGACAAGTCGAACGTTCCCCGTGTATATACAACAAAAAAACTAAATTAAAACTTCTCAAATGGAGGAATATAATGTTATTCCAGTTCCTCAAGGGGTGTGGGGATATCAAAATCAATAAGTCTACGTCCTACCTCTTGGAGCCAAGTTCCCTACTTAAATAGGATAAAAAGGGTTTTCCCCTACTATCGGTTTGGCCTAGAAAAGTCGGCGATGTCTACTTATTCACAATTACATATAAACACACTATAGCAACTTTTTCGAATCAGGTATAAAAAAATCAAAATGATTATTGCACAAAAACAGTTTTCTTACGTGTCTGGCGTTATTCTCAAGTCTGGTAAACGACTCAATTCGTCTGCACTCACATATAGGTAGTCCGCCTCGTATTTCGCGTATCTTTCCGCTTTTAGCGTGATAATCGGCCAAATCAGTTCGCTCAAAGCGGCGTTCGTTCCGTCCCGAAATTTGGATTGACTTTTATCAAACCACCGAACAGAAAAAACAAATTTCTTCACATAAACCAAAATATCACAACCCTCTGAAATCACAAGTAATAATTTTGAAATTAAAATTTAATTCCGGTACTAACTCTCCCCTGTATATTTTACCGTTCGCTTACAGTCTCACGAAATTTTCAACTCGAAGCCTGATCTTCGACTCCCTTTTCGCGTCTCCCCCATCAGTCACCCGAAAATCAATTAACCAGATCCAACCGTTGGGAACGCCTCAGCATTGGTTTCTCGTCCGCAGATATTCGTCAAAACACTTATTTATCACTTTTCTGTCAATCTCTTTCCATTTAGTCTCTTCCCATATAATCATGGCCACCGAAAAGTGTTAACCTTGCGGATTCTTCTTGCGACATAAGATCAAGTCATGTTCCCAGACTGCCCACGCGGTATTTTCTTTCTATCAAGAAGAAATCAAATTTTTCAACAACCTTCCCATGTATAACGACCATCTAGTTCAGGTGTTCGTTAGTCTAAACAAAAGTCTCGCGTTAGCATCACAGATTCTTCAGAACGGAGATTTTTCAATTGAATGTTTTGATATTCTACAATGAATAAAACGGGTTAGTCCAGGGGCAAATGACCACGGTTTATTACATTCCAAGCCAAACATTGAAACCAAACCGTACTTGAAAGTTTTGATTTTCTTGTCACCAATACATTGTATTTTGTTGGTTAAATAATTCCATATTTGTAAATCTAGACTCGCCCGAAAATAAAATCTTCCAAAAAAAGTATTGATTGCAATATTCCATTCTACGTTCATAATAATTTTCGTACAGATGCTGGTGCAATTAATATTTGAAAGATTTACAATTATGTTTGTGGAAGATTCGGCTTACCGTTTGGTGACTAATTTCCAATTCAAACTCGATTTGCCTTAAATAAACAGTCTTACGACGAAGACGATTAAAATAATTTCTCGCTGGACATTTTCTATCAGGATATCGGTCGGCATAAAGGTTTCTAGCCCCAACTTAATTTTTTCTACATTCCTCATACATAATTAACATGCCCACTTTTTCATCCCTTGTATAAATGTGAGGCATTTTGAACAAAAATAACAACAAATGTGTAGACTTTTTCCTACAAGCGTGCGTGATTCACCTTCTACCCGCACGCAATTCAGTTTGGAAAGTGTCATTTTTCCACAGTTGTGCGGGAAAAGTTTTCCCACACTAGTGCGGGAAAAACATTTATATGATATCCTCGTAAAATATAAGTGGTGGGTGACAAAATATGAAAGTTCAAGCTTTTTTGTTGCAATACTAAGTGAGTTTGTTCAAAATCATCCATCATTTTGAACTATTTATTGAAAAAATGAACAAATATTGCCAACGAAATCTAAACAAAGGTGTGAGAAGCAATACACGAGTTTTATTGAATGGTGCAACAATAAAAAAGTGAAAACACCAAATAAAGAAGAAGTATTCTTGGCTTATTTTCTAGAAATGTCTAAAACATGGAAGCCGAACACTTTATGGGCAAGATATTCAATGTTGAAGAGTGTATTCAAAGTAAAGCAAAATTTGGATATTAGCAAATTTTACAAAATAATTGCATTCATTAAAAGACAGAATGTCGGTTTTCGACCGAAAAAGGCCAAAATCTTCACTCAAGAAGACGTTTCAAAATTTATGACTGAAGCACCCGATGACATATACCGCATGATTAAGTTAGTAGCAATTTTTGGATTAGCTGGTGCTTGCAGACGAGAAGAGGTGACAAAACTCACCATTGACGACATAGACGACAAAGAAAACCTGATAATTGTTAATATCAAGGATTCCAAAAATCATTCCTCTAGATCCTTCGTGATATCTGAAGAAGCAAATGATGGTTATTTTTTGAACGTATACAGAAATTATGTACATTTACGTCCAAAAGAGACTCCTCACCGTCGTTTATTCTTGTATTACAAAAGTGGAAAATGTACTGTGCAATGTGTAGGAATCAATACCATAGGAAAGATACCCTCCGAAATAGCAGTATATCTGCGCTTTCAAAATCCAGAGCTTTACACTGGTCACAGCTTCAGGCGTTCCTCAGCCACTTTACTTGCTGACTGTGGTGTGGGTATAACTAATATCAAACGCCTAGGAGGATGGAAATCGACTTCAGTTGCAGAGGGGTATTTAGAAGACTCCACCAATCGAAAATAAAAAAATGTCCAACAAAATTCTCAATTTGAACACTACATCGTCTTCCAGGTGCATTTTAGAACCATCCACGTCTATATCGATCGGCGACGATTTGATGCCTGTGCCTGCACATTCGATTTCTTTCGATAATGTATTGCCCGAGTTACCTTCTTCTTCAGGAAATCAGCCATCTTCAAAAAATATGCTGGCTTCCGCTATAAATTTACATAATGCATCAAATTGTACATTTACAATAAATATTACGAATAATTAGTGGATAGAAAATGTTACTCTTGTTAGTTGTTTCCATTTACATGAATAAATAATTGAAAAAATGAATTTGTTTCCTACGCTTGTAGAAAAAGTACTGTTCCCAACTCATGTGATGCTTTCCCGCACGTGACTGCCGTTAACCCGAACGACGCGGAGCGGAGTTCGGGTAAGCAGTCGAGTGCGGGAAAGACACTTTCCGCACTTGTTAGGAAAATTACTATTCCAATAACTCGCTCCAAGGATGACAGTGAGTGTCAAAACAATTGCAAGCTTCATTTCCTCTGTTTTACTGACTCATACTTGGTGCTCATACTGATCATATTATTTGAGATCATAATTCGTTCTCACAAATCATTAAAATGTTTTTTATTTTAGCATCAAAAACTCGACCCGATGAACCGTTCGTCATATCCGAAATACGTCGAGGTTCAGTAGCTCACAGAACGGGCACTCTTCACGCAGGAGATCGCCTATTAGCCATCGACAATCATCCCCTAGACCATCTGAGTCTAGAAACTGCTTTCGACATTCTCCAAACATCCACGAATGATATAGTGACGCTCAAAGTGGAGAAAACTGAAACGGAAAATTCCAATTTGTTTTTGGACAGCGTGGTATATACGGTGGAGCTGCATAGATGTGGTGGGCCGCTCGGGATAACTATTTCTGGTAGCGAAGACTGTATGGATCCGATTATTTTATCAAGGTTAACTGAAGGTGAGTCTTACTGTGTTTCATTCATCGAATCTCTTCTTTCTCTGATTCTCTATAACGACCAATAAACTATACAACAGCCGTTAGATGCCGTAGGGTCACTTAAAATACCAGAAAATAACAACTTTTATGGTTATTCTCAATAACGATAAGGATAACACTGGTTGATTCAAAAAAGTTTTTGAAACGCAAAACTCGAAGAAGATTACATCTTAGTCTGTTAAAAAATGAAACAAATCAGTTTTGAGTTCGAGAAGTGCTATAAAGGGTCATTTTCTTGTTGAAATTTTTTAATATTGATGGATTAATTAAAATTATAATAAGAAAAGTGTACAAAACCAAAGTTTATGTTCTGTGTTAACTATAGCCATCAACCTAGTTATTTCAATCCGTTGGAAATAACGTTGGTCGTTATCGCTATCTGTTGTACCTCCCCTCTTCATATCGATCCAGGGATCGCAAAAGCAACAAGAAGGGAATGCAGTAGCCCATGAAGGCGGCTTAAAAACTCTCGCAGGACCCGAACCCTTCAATGTCCTAACAGAAACAACATTGAAAACGTATTAATCAGTATATGCTAGCATCGGTGTGAAATTATCAATGATTTCTCATCCACGAAATCTGTAGAGTTAGCAACGCATTCTCATCTAACATATCAAACATTCCATGTTGGATTAACAACTGTAACTGAAAATGCTTGCTCGTTGCGGAAACGACATATCCATTGTGACAGTTCTTATTATTCATTTGGATATGTAAAATACCTATATCAACGATACTATTTATATATATATTATTGTGATAATAATAACATAATCTCAAAATCACAATTCGGGTTCGGAACAAAACTCTCAACAGAAGATGCAGTTTTTGAGTTAACAAATAAAATATTCGACTCTCTTCAGAAGCCTCCACACCAAAGAAGTATATGTAATGAAGGGCACGACCACCGTGCTATACAATCAGTGCAGCATAATATGTTTGTGGTTTTAGTCCCCATTTTTTCCAAAAAAGGTATTTTCGAAAGCTTCTTCTTTGTCTAGAAAGGCTGCTGACAGTACCTCTTTATTTTCCAGCGTGTTTTCCACCCTCGTTATTAAATGGTGGAGTGCTGTCTCTGTTGAACAGCCAGTCCTGTAGGCATATTGTTCACGGTGCAGTGGTCTTTCCACCAGCACACCGTCCCTAATATGTGTCCCCACTAACTTCTCCAAAGTCTCGAGTACAAATGACTTAAGACTTATTACTCTCAGGGACTTTACCGAATCCTGTCCAGCTTTTTCAGGTTTCAGTATGATGGTAACTCTAAGGCATTCTTGTATTCGTCCCACCTTCCATTTTTTTTTTGGCTTTGTTGAATTCTATCCTGGCTTGCTTCCTCAGTTCTGCAAGTTCTTTTTTCGCCACCACGGCACCGTCCTGGTATTCCTCGTGATAAGTGGGTAGTGCTTGTCAAACGTAGAGATAGCTGCGTCATTGATTTCTTCCACAGCGAGCTCTAGGTCTCTGTTTGTTCTTATCGTTCGATGCGTTCCTCGGAGTTTGCGACTCAGGTCTGCTCTGTATGCTTCCCAGTTCGTTTTCCGTGGGTTTCGTTCTTTGTAGATGTCACTCTTTATTATGAAGTTGATGTATCTGTGATCCGAACAACTTACATCATCAGATACATGCCATTCTAGAACAAGGTTACTCACATAAGTTGAGGCTATTGTTACGTCGCGTACCTCCTTCCTGTTTTTTGTAATGAAGGGGTTTGTTTCCTACATTCAGCGTGTCCAGGTTGTTTGTTGCTGTTTCACCTCTATCATTAGTGTCGCTGCTGCCCCAAGTGATGTAGTGCGCATTAGCGTCACAACCGATAACAAGTTGCATTCTTTTGTTCCTTCAATGTCTCACCAGGTCTTCTACATCCTTTGTGGGTGGTGGTTCAGGGTGGTCCGATGGGAAATAGGCCGATACGAGCACCAGCTCCTTTGTCTCGTTCACTACTTTCGTCCTGATCATTACTGCTGTAAGATCTCTGGAACAGAAATTCGTTAGCGGCAGTATTTTTATATGTTTTTTATGGTTATGCAGGTCCAAGGGATCTCTGGTGATCTGCTGTGAATAAGCTCTCTGCATTATCCCCCAGTCTTCTTATCTTCCCAGGTCTAACCCATGGTTCCTGTTTAAGGGCAACGTTAAACCCTACCCCAGCAGCTGCAAGGACTGCCGAAGCCGCCTTACAATGCTGAAGGTTGACCTGAGTTATCCTTATCCCCGGGGCTGACAATTTTGTTAATTTCCTTGGTCATTTTTGTCCCCACGAGTATGGTGGAAGGAATATTCCGGCCCTGTGGTGCTCCCTGCACAGGACTAAGGCTGTTTACTTCAGGATTTCGCCCGGTTTCCTGAAGGCTCCGTTATCGACGGTGCATACCCACTGCCATGCAGCACGGGTCGCTTGACATTTTGGATTGGGGATCTTTTGGTCGCCTCTTACGACGGGCAGACCGTACCAAGGACCAATTCTTTCTTCGAATCCCCAGGGGAGGAATAAATTACTTACTTACGTATTTACTTACTTTAACACCAGTAGCATACGTTCTGCAGTCTTGCACGATATGCCAAATTATTGTCTATGAGAGAGTAATTTTTTTTTGGGTTGTGATTGCGAATATTTATTCAATATCAATATAAACTAATAATAATAATACAAAAATAAAATAAAATAAAATAAGAGAGTAGTTACCAAATCAATGTAGAGAGATATTGCAATTACGCCAGGCAAGGCAAGGCAAGGCAACTTTTTTTTAATAGTGACTGGCACTATTCTATGATTAAATACAGAGATTTTGCAGTTTTATCCATTATTTACACAAGCGTTTGTTATTCATAACCTCTAAATCAAATCTAGTTTCTCAGGTTTTTCTTTCTACATAATTTATTTTGTACTAAGATACAATTATTGTGATGATAGAATGGCCAATGGGAGCTTTGATATCGATTTGGGTTTAAAAAATCGTATAACTTGTAAAATCGATGTATCTACCAAAATTTCTTCAAAATAATTAAAATTCAAAACTATTTGTGGATGACACAACCCTTTACCATTATGGAAAAAGTGTTCAGGAAATTAAGAAACAATTGGAAGGTGACCTCAGTTTGATTTCGTTATGGTTGAAAGAAAATAAGATGACTTTAAATTTTGAAAAATCTAGTTCCATGTACATTTCCAAAAGATCTTGACCAGAAAATCATATTAGGCCCCTTAATGTATATAATTCTTGCATACGATACAAAAAAAAAATCTAAATTTCTAGGTTTAACCATCGATAAAACTCTCCCTTGGTCTAGGCATATTTTTGATCTGAGAAAAAAAAATCTCCTATTATTGGCATTTTATACAGACTGATGTCTTATATTCCACTAAAACGTTTCAAAATATTAATTTCAATTTGGTGCACTGCAACAACATTTTGAAATCATTGAAAACCTTACAAAATGAGATTATGAAATGAATTTTCAAATTACCCTTTCAAATTACCCTTTTGATGATCATTATTATTCCAATCTTTCTGTTCTATGTTGTTACTTCTTAGAGTAATAGTCATCTAACCAGACAATCTGATAATCTGAAAATTGTGCAGGTTGAAATTCAATTTGGTAAAATTTCATTATAGGTATTATTGCGGTATTATAGCCTATAATAGCTTACCGATACGGCTCCATTAATTACATCACCAAATTCAAAAATTAATTGAAAATATTTCTCATTTCTACTGAGGATGAAGTAGCATAACTTCTCCGATAAATTTCAACTGATCAATACTGATTTAATCATGTTATTTATATTTAATTGTTACCTATCAATTGTATCTTTATTTCGTTGTATTTCATTTATTTTTTTTGATTTTCATATTGGTTGTCCCTATATTAATATTATATATTTGTTGGGATTGAATTGATTAATGAATAAATAAATAATCCATTTCCATACATATCAGCGACCTTGCATGGTTATATGCTATTTTTATACTGACTTGTGAGTAATATTCTGTCGTGTTCTTCATTATTAATTTGTATTCAATGATTTTATTCCTCATACATACTAAAAGTAATATGACCTGTCCCATCTACATAATGAAGCTATGTAACTATCTATCTTGAATCCTTTGAGGGTATTTGTAAATCAGATATAGACAATTCCTTCCCAAAGAAAATGAGAGAGCAGGTATATATCTGAATCAAGTACTGACGTGACAGATATTGTATCAAATAAGTTTCTTTCGTAATCTGAATTTGTCATGAAGCATGCGCCAATAAAATTTAAAACAAACCTAATATAGATGTTTGGCCTTTTTGTGAGATTATATACATTCTTAGTAAGACTGTGAAGAGAAAGCGGAAAAACCTTTATCGGCCTTATTTATATAATCATCTCGGAATTCGAATAAACAGCCCTAGAAAATTGTTCACCATCAATATGTTTTTCTGTTGACCATTGTGAGTTATCCCTGCCCATCCAGGATTCTTGATCCCGATTAATTTACCGTAATCTCTCCAAATAATGGTCTCCCAATCCTATATCAGTCTAAAATGTCTCCACATCAGACACACACATTGATTGCCTATGCCAATTCAGTAGCATCCTTCAACTCTCCAACCCTAATTTCTTGCAGAGCATCTCCGTTTTTTCCTATGGAATGTTTACAACAGGCAGCTTCCCACGGGAAGGGTAAAATACGGTCATTCTCTTCATCGTTCTACACGCAATCGTACAATTCTATTCCGTTCCATAATCGCCCTAGTTTGTTTACTGTTGCGAGTGCACATCTAAGATTATGTTGCAAAAATTGGAAACTTGTCAGTCTTGATGTTTTCACTTCCATTTCATATACGACTATCGATAAGCTCGAAATCTACTGCAAGTATTGATTTGAGGATATGCTGATGATGGACATAAATGCATTTTATCATCTCAGTCTCTGTATGTGAATTACTTGATGAATATTGAAAAAGTTTGTCAGGAAATAACAAAAGAAGCTAAAGAAATTAATTTGATAATGTCGAAATATTCTTTTCTACAAACTACAAGTGGAAAATATGAGGCAGAAAACATCTTTCCTGGGTAATATTACGACGGATATTAAAGTACGTAGGCGGGCAAAATTCGACACCTAAAGAATAAGACATACTCTTGAACTGTGGAATATGATATCTGTTCTACACAAACCGAGGAGAATACAGAGGCGGCAAGCATATTTGTACCACCAGCGATATCCAGAGAGGACAATTCCTTGTATTAGCTACTTGCTGTTTATTTTGAACGCAAAATGATAAATTGCAGCATGACAAGAGAATTTTTGGAGCGCTGCAATGACACTGTGCTCGAAATAAACACCAGATTTTTTCTACAAACGCAGCTCTTAAAAATACGCTAGATACTTCAACATAAACACTTAATAATATTATATAAGAAGAAACTAACACTTCTTGGTAGCTATCCTATCTGTATATTATACCATAGCTGCACTGCTACCGTCTAACAAGTCTCCTGCCAAAAGAACCCATCTCATTAACCACTCTTCAAAAATTAGCGGGGCAAAGACCTTTATTCATTTTGTTTTTCTTTCTGCTTATTATTTTATATTCATACATTGGTGTAAGTTGTCCTTACAGTTCAGTCCTGGTCATCGTCTGCCACCATCCCTTCTCCCCACAGGTTGAATCTTCTGATAAGCTCTTTGTCCAAGATTTTTGTGTCCCTACTGACCGGGGGATGAGCTAAGTTTCTTCTCAACAGCAAGAAGAATGCTGCAATCGTTCGTGATGTGTGTTACTGTCTCTTCCTGTCTTTCCCATTCTCAGAGTCCTGTCGTGGGTCCGAGTCGGAATCTTTTGTAGTTTGTCTGGAAGATTCCGTGTCCCGTTACTATAGTTGGGTAGTTTTCCAGTCCAAGTCTATCAGTTATTTAAGTACCCTCGGGAAATTGCTATGAACGGACCTATCTTTTTTTATTGGATCCCAGTGCTCCTGCCATAATCTAATCCTGAGTCATTTTTGATGATTTTCAATTCCTGTTTGGTGTAGTATGTGTTCTGTAATGTGTATTGTGTATCTTTTGATTTTTTTATCTTGGTGTGTGGATGATTTCGATTGCTCGTTGCTGTTTTTTCTTTCTGTTCTGTTTTCTTCGCTTCTTGTGTTTTGTGATTTACTGTTTGCGCATTGTGAAACTGTGTATGTGATGATGTCTGGTGTGGTGTCTGTTGAGACCTCCGTTGCCTTCAGAATGACCAAGAGTTCCGTAGATGTTTTTCCCATCCGGGTGTCCTATTACCTCGATTGATCCAGTCGACGTGGTTCTGTGTCTTATCTATTCCATAGGTTATGTGAGCTTCTTCGTTTCTTGTAACATCGGTGTAGATATCGGTGTGGTTTGCTCTTGCTTTGTCCGGGTTTCTGTGTATTTTTGCTGGAAGAGCTGTGTCTGTTGTATGTGTGCTTTGTATATTTCAGAAATGGTCGTTCCATGACTTTGATATGCCGCTCTATCCTACTGTCCGTGGCTCTGGTCCCCAGACCGCGGCTTTATACAGAACAAGCGGCTTTATCGCTCTTGTGAGGGTTATTTTGGTGTGTTCTCTCCGTAGCATCCTCCTGTCGATGGTTAGGCCAAGGTATCTAAGTTGTTCTTGGTTAGTTAGATAATACCCATCAAGATCGATGTTTGGTGGGGTATAGTCGTGTGTCCCTGTGATATGCATTGTCTTGGTTTTATCTGCATTTTAAAGTGATTTACACGCCGTCCACATCTTGGCCCATCGCCGCTCTAGTTGAGGTTTTGTGCGTCCGACTATGAGTAAGGTATGGTCGTCAGCGAATGCTTGTATTGTCATGTACTTGTCTTTGGCTGTCTTCCGGTCTATGCCCTCGAAATAACCCTCTATGGTCCGACGTATCGGTCCAAGACTGGAGCCCTGGGCGCAGCCGCGTTCAGTCCGTCGGATGACTTTTCCGCTAGTAGAGTAACATGTCTGTCTGTTGAGAAGTATGTGCATAGTTTATCGATAATTGTCGGATATGTTTTTCTTGCATGATGTGTTGCACGTTAGTCGTCCAAGTGGTGTTGAAGGCTTTGGTGATATGATGTGAAGTTTCTGATTTTTGTAATGTTTGAGGATTTGTGTTATATTGTGTATAGCGTTGGTGGTGGTGGCCTTTCTGAAGCCGTATTGCCTTATGTCATTTCTATATGTGTTCCTCAATGTGATATGTATGTCTTTTCGTAAGCGAGTAATTTCCCTAGTGTCCGCAGCAGCAAAAATGGCTTTTGTCCTTTATTTTTCTCTGAAATCCATTGGATATCTGTTTTTTCCCAAATTTTCTGGAATCTTTTTTCGTTTAATGCTTTATGGTATATCTAGCAGTTTTGTTCCAGAGTTTCTATAACGTATTTGGCTGCTTCCTTTGGGATCCCTTCTTTCGCTGCTGCTTTTTGTATGTCTGTCAGTTCCGAAATGATGAAGTCTGTGTGGCCCGGTGTTCTGTTTTTGCAGTGTCTGATGTATATATACTATTCAGAATGGCGTTGTCTGTTCCTTCATTTGCTCTATCTTTGGGAAAGTACTGGTTGAGGAGGGTTTCGTTGGTCTGGTCTTCATTTTGTGTTCATGTTTCGCCTGGTCTCTGTTTAGGTTGTCCTTCTCCTTTATTTCTCCCCCAGGGATCGCTTCGCCTGGTCTCTGTATAGGATGTCCTTCTCCTTTATTTCTCCCCCAGGGATCGCCTTGTGTCCTTTTCTTGTGATGTAGTCTTGAATAGATGTTTTTTTCGTAATTTTCACCGTGTTGTACGCTCTTCTTGAAGAATCATACTCTTCCTCTTTTGCGTGGGTACTCTTTCTTGTCCAGTATAGCAAGTATTTTAGGACAATCGCAATCAAATCATCGCACAGGAATACAAAAATTCAACTGCACATCATTACAGTAATCATGAGAGGGTTTTTCTTTGAAATTGGGAAAGATTTTCGGAAATAATAAAATTGTGTTACAAAAGTCGTTGTTTCGAAATAATTGATTTTAATTTTCTGGTGCTTTCGCATCCACCTAAATTCATTATGTGAATACTTTAATTTTGTGTTCTATTTTTTTCGATTTATTGGAAACTTCCTTAACCAACCCTGCATCCATCCGAATATTACAAGAAATGTAATTGCCAAGACATTCGTAAAACAGGTGAAAAATGTCTACAGGTTTTTTGAACTGACTAGAATTTGGAGAATGTCCGTGAAAAACTTCAGTGACTACTAGAAAGGACCTGCAATGCAAGGGCTATCCCGAGAGAAAAGTATTTATTTCGTTCCATTGAAAGATTATTCAACAATATTTTATAGTTGATTATCTCTATTGCACCAGATTCTTCTATTGTTCCAGGTGTTTCAGTGATATTGTCCACAGATCCCCTTTTATCCAGTAGTATACTTCTATATCTGTTTGAGGAGTATAATAATCAACACCATCTTTCCTAACTTATACTATACAAGTTATAGTATCTCAGAAATCTGTTTCCTTTTTCATTAATAAATTTTAAGTATTACTAGATATACCGTTATGTTAATTCAGTTATATCAAATCGCTTTATTATCCTTTTCTTCGTCAGTTTCTTCAATTGTATTGGACTCGTGAATTATATTCAACATTGGTTGCTGGCCTGTACCTTGAAGTCTTACTGTAAAACATCATGAATTTAAGGCAAGAGGGAGGAATTCTGATTCACGAGAGCCTCAGAACACAATGAATATTTATTCCTATCAATTACATTGTTGTTATTAAAATATATCATGCGTGCAAGATGAAATCGCTATATGTATAGATACTTTCAAGAAAATATCAAAAGTACCTACTTGTAGGTACCTATTGGAATCTTATATATTTTTCAACTTTCAGGTGGATTAGCTGCAAGAACAGGTGCTCTACATGTTGGTGATAGGATATTGGCAATTAACGGAGAAAGTCTCGAACAGAGACCATTATCGGATGCGATCAGATTATTACAAGGCTCGGGTGACCGAGTGCAGTTGAAAATCGCACGACATTTGAAACCTTCAGGTAAAATGATTATACAATTCCTATCGTTCAATAATAGTCATTAGGTATCAGTCAAATGGGGGGCTACTCCACCATCATAAGCGCTCCGGGGTGACGGGACAATGTAGGTGGCGCATTTTCTATTTCAACTGAGGGAATAATCTACAGTGTCACCATAGCTTATTATAACGTAACGCGCTCATGAGAATTCGATGTTCCCAATGGAATTACATTTTTGTAACCGTTTCGAACTATTACGATTTCTGTGAAATATTTTGAGTTTGCACCAGTATCTCCAAAAATGCATATCTTGAAAAGTTTCAACACTGATTCTTCCAAATTTCAACCACAGTTAATATACATGAATTTTAGTCCAATGGTAGCATCGAATTCTTCGAATGAACGCGTTACATGATAATATACTTCCCCTATCTCCTACTACTCGACCGCTAACGCGGGCTCGGTCGTTTTCAATCATGTTAGCAATTATTTTTCACCCATTTCGAAGCATTGTAGCGCAATATGAGAGAGAATATACGTTTGTGATACTCTACTTCTACTTTCAAAATCTGTTTGAGATATTGAAATCAAACTATCACTAGAGCATCCAGAAACGCTGCAAAATAAATCAAATTGCCATTGCACCAAAAATAATAATAATTATGAGCACACATAAAGTACACATGATTCAATTCTTTCATGAGAAGGGCCAACCCTACAACTTGAAAAATAACGAAGTTATGACTTTTTTATTTTCCGGTTTTCCTCCTTTACCAATGATCCGATCGGGTCGAGAAAAATCTAATCTTGTTCGAATTTCAATTCTCTAGAATTTTTCTGATTGGAGCAACCAGAATGCTGTGAGATTTTTTGTAGTTAAATGTTTACTAATTAATAAATGACTGGAAGGAATTGTTAATTCATTGGAAGTAACGAGAGCTTTGGAGATAAGGTCTAAATAAAACTGGGTCAAAGAAAATACTACACACAATAGTTTTGACAAGAATAAATTGAAGTATCATTAAGAGATGAGCTGAGTGTTTTTATCGCGAAGTTTTTATTATAATTGCCATATCAAACACGTATCGTAGAAAATAAGTATGATGTTATACTGATTCAAGGCAACCTACCTATTATGTGATTATCGATTTTAGAACAACTATAAACTGGTTTCTGGTTTGATAAATGAATTCATTATTATGACATTTTCGTAGCTATAAATCTTGATCATGATGCATTGATTCTGACTCGATTAATGTTAGTTATACGGAAATAAACCAACATACTGAAAGAGACTATATTTCTCACCAACGCTTTGCTGTCAAAGCCATGTTTGTTTACCCATCAGTGTGAATGTACTTCACTCTCGAACTTGTTTCAGATGACAATCGATGTAACTATTCGAGTCCAGGACTGATGAGTGTCGACAGTGCCATTCATTCTTGGGATAGCAATACAGCAGAAACGACCAATGATAATGCTACAGGTAAGATCGAGGTTGATATGAATACGAGGGATGCTACTTAAATTCTGAGATCGACATATAGAAACAAAATATTTATAATCGGAAATGGCTTTATTGTGTTTCAAAATATTCTCCATTGAGATCAACACACTTTTTCGAAACATTTTTTTCATTCCGATTGAGGTACCTCCAAAACATGTGATTTGAACTCAATTCATTTTTGATCTGCAGGAATATGAAGAAATCATCGGTTGTCCAACGACTGCTCAAAAACGTTTTTGTTTGAGCCAACTCCGATGGCAAAATCACTATCAAATGGTACAGTTGGTGGAAAACCACTTTAGCAGTGGAGTCTCAAATATGGTGGACAAAGACTCGGCAGGCTGGGGCCATCCAAATGCTAAGTGGCAAGCCTGTGTGGCAGCCACGGGAGGTATGGGGACAACAGCCCAACAGCCCAACAGCCCAAAGCTATATGAAGAGTTGGGAACCGACCTCATAATGAGAACCGATAAGCTCTAGTATAGCTTCGGAAAAAATTTCAAAGCAGTTATAACAGGCACACAGGCAAGGAAGGGAGAATCTCTAGTTGGTGTAGAAATGGCCCGCTATGCAGACTGTTCCAAAACCGAGGAGCAGGAATATATATATAGCCAAGCGTAAAGACGAGAGTCTCACTGTGCTTAGGTGAACACGTGACGATATTCCATGAGGAAGTTACAAGAATACATCCCTGTGAAGGAGAGTTACTAAGACAAGGATTTAAGTAAAATACCATCGCTATATTCTCCGACAACCAAGAGGCTATAAAAGCAATCAGCTCCATACAGATAATTTCTGAACTCGTTTGGAATTGCTTGGAAACCCTACGAGAGCAAGTCAGCCAAACAGACTGTCATTCCCTGTCATTGCTCGCCTGAGAAGCTCCAAACAATAGGGAAGCGAGGAAATGTGTGGACATTCTAGATTATGGAATCAAACGGCAAAGGACTGTCCCCTACTAGAGATGCCGAGTGACAGTTCTTTGCCTATAATATGATTCAGCAAAAGGCCGTAGTCAGTCATTCCCAAGATTGAGTACCGCCTGAACCCTACCACTGGGATCATTTGGTACACAGATGGCTCCAGGATGGGTGAATCAGCCGGCGCTGAGGTATACGGACAATTTACGTGAGCGTACGCCTTGGAAAATTTTTCCTCTGTTTTTCAGGCAGAAGTGCATTCCTCACCTGTGTAAGAGAAAATATCAGCAGAGGCTACCACGGTCAGCAAATCTCGATATGTACCAAGCGGTGATCAAGGCCCTCACCTCAGAGTTAATTCGCTGTGCTGGTGTCTGAGTACATTGACAGTCTGCAAAGGCTATCCACCGCCAATAAGGTGAAGCTACTTTGGGTTCTCGGTCATACCGGAGTGCCCGGAAACGAACAGACCGATAATCGCCAGACAAGGTGCAAAAAAGCTCAACGATTGGACCAGAACCTATCCTAGGAGTTTCTAGATCATGTAGCGTCTCAACCATGAAGACAATCCTGGATGTCGAATTTTAGGATGCATATCGATGGCCTACTAGGAGGACCAAGACTTCTCTCAATGAGCAGAAAGGAAATCAGAATAGTGGTAGGGCTCCTGACGGGTCACTGCCATCTCAATAAGCACAACAATATCGGTATCACGCATGATACTGAATGCAGATGATCCTTGAAGTCAACCACCCAAATCCTCACGGAATACCCAGCAGTGGCAAGAATACGGGAAGCACACTTCGAGAGCATCGTTTTAAACCCGTATAGTGTGAGAAGGGTATCGGTTAGAAGGCTTACTTCTTTCGCTCACGATATAAGCTACCTTCAAAATTGAACTAGTTTCCAGCAGCGGCGGGTGCATAACGGGCCCGAATGGGAGGTCTACATTCTTATGGATCTGTCAGTTAACAAAATATATTCACTAGCCTAAGAACGAGCACAGCGTGCTCCTATTGCTCCAGAATCTTTCTGTGGTGTAGCGAAAACTCTGAAAAAGAACAAACAACAGTACTTGGGTGAAGTGATAAAACAGTTTTGATAATGATGGAACCAGACGCTACAGGAATGAGACAGGCCAAAGAGTTCATTGAACAACCATCACCAAAATTCACCGAGTACGGGAGACTAGGGAGGCTTGATACACTCAACACTCCATCCAAAATAACTAAAAAACTATTCATCGTGCAAATTCTCTAAATGGGTACCCACACAACTGAATAACTTACAGTCAATTTCGGATACTTTACAGATGTCAGTTTAGAATGTGCATTGAGCTATTACTAAAATATGCAAAGTGTATCAGTCCTCCCATAGTGAGGGAGCTTTGATACAATATATGGGAGCTTTGATACATGACTAGGTTTTTACAATTATTATAGACATTACTTTATTCATAGCGGCTTTTACCTCTGAAAGTTTTCAATTTTGAATAATCTAAATCATCTAGCACTTTAAATTTTTGAGAGTAAGGGTAACTGCTCTAAGTAAACCCGAAAAATTATTTACAAAACATTTTTTATTCTTGAAAACATAAATTACTATGCAAAACTTTTACAGAACATTATTCTATTTTGAAAAATAATGGGAAATCTCAACTTTTTGAAGATCTGGCAGTTCCGCCCACAAAACTCGGTGGTGGTAGTTTGATGACATCTTCCTCGGGCACAAAAAATCCATCTTTTACATCGAGATATACAAAATGGAGAGCAGGTTTTTTTGCGACGCATAAATTTTATAAAATATTCATCCTCGACTTTTTGTAAGACTTGGCCAATGTAGTATGCTATTGTCTTTTTTGTGGCAAATCATACTAGCACGTAATTATTTTCATTTACTACTACTGCAACAAAATTTTCTTCTATTTCTTTCTCAATTTGTTTATCTATATCACTGAGCTCATCAGATGATCCGTCGAATTTTGGCTCCTCTGATGTATCAGAATCTTAGTCAACAATATTCTTTTGTTTCTTGTTCATTTTACCTTTGTTTTTTTGTCATATTTACTGTATCGTCCACAATTTTTCCTTCAAAGTTCTTTTTATATTGCGCTCCCTGTTTCTTTCATTCCGACCTCTTTTCATGCTTTCTTTAATATCCTCCATGTTAGGTGTGTCAGATAGAATTTCAGTTATTGTGGGTTTTATGCTTGAGCTGTACTGTTTCCTTGGCGGGGCCTGAGGAAGTGGTCGTATGCCCTCAAGCGTCTTCTTATGTCTAATCTGTCCAAAATCAGATTTCGGTGTATGGTTTATATGATCTGAAGTTGATGGTGTGTGTGATGTTCAACAAGTATGCTGCTTCTACTTCTGGTGTACGTTCACTCTGGGTATGCTCTTCAGTAAGTGAAAGAGCTATTTCAGGCGATATAACTGTTCTGTTTGTTTTTTTTTTTTTTTTTTCATTTGAATGGCATCTGTAGTGATAAGGACTATTATTGTTTAAATGCCACAATTACGGGAGGCATGATACATGTATCAGGTCTCCCTCACATAACATGTATCAAGCCTCCCTAATGTGCAATATTTTACAAAACATCGTATTACGAAAACTCTAATTAAATTGCGAATCTAAATCATATGATGAATTAAAGCTAAATCTATATATTATCTCATATATATTGAATAAACAGGATATTCTGAAACAGTTGTCTGCAAAAGATTTACACTTACCTTTACAAAATGTACAAAATATGTAACCAATAACGAATTTTTATCACCAACAAGTTATCTTTGCGTCTAACGAAAAAAAACTGATATTAAGTGTAACGGCCACGTGCAAGGACTCAGCTGTTGTCAAATCTAGTAATGGCAACATATTTTAGGCGGTTAATTTAAACGTGTATCATACCTCCCACAGTATCAAGCCTCCCTAGTCTCCCCTACCTACTATGCCAGAAAAGGCGAACAACCAGGAGTCTTGTTGGGCTTCTAATAGGGCACTGTAGACATCAAACACATAAAGAACATCGAATCGGCAGACACAACAAATGCAGGTTTTGCCACGAAGATGAGGATACCTCAGCAGGGAAGGTAATAGTCTCTCAGGATAAAGACACATGAAAATGTTGTATCAAAACTAATTGATTTAATACATACTGTGCTACTACGAAGGTCTGACCAGGCTAAGGTTTCAACCCTCCCAATACATGCAGGACCTGAGGTCTGGCCTATGGAGTCTAGTTATAAGGACGGGTCCAGCCAAGGAATTCTAACATACCATGAGGGCACACACAATAAATCTGCGAAGGTCACAGTGGAGAGGCTCCTAGAAACATCCCCTCATTGTTCTTGATCTTACTCTTAAGCGGTAAACCTTGAATATTATTTTTGCTTAAACATCAGAAATATCCAACATAAGTCACCAAAACCAGCATTGCTACTACCACCGAGAGAAATGCTGCACGTCAACCAGTTGAACAAACGAAATTAGAATTAAAAGAAAAACAGCTACATGTGTGATGCATTTCCAAAGCGCTACAAACCATACTTTTCAGTCATTTGTTCCTAATTAAAAATTCTTTGATGTTTCGGTTTGCGTGTTGAATAAATAAAGGCGAAATCTCAGATATTTGATTTCTCAAAACGTATATGCTTTTCATTACCAAAGTTACTTTGCCGTTCTAAAGCTGTGAAGTATCACGTATTTCCAAAAATGGGAAAACCTTAGTCTTGAGCTGTTTTGACACTTCTTATCCCTCCAATGCGAATGAGAAAATGAAAGTTTCGCTGATGTACTTCGCTTTGGGAATGATACAAGAATTTTGATTAATAACAATACTTTTATAGGCACTGATAAACCACTAGGTCTTGAAGACTTTTCAATGCTTTTTACGAAATTTCATTTCAGATATTCAGGAAATCAAAGACATCGAAAGCATCCTGAGCGAACCGCTCTCATATCAAGACCACGACAAAGATTCTACAACGAAATCAAAAAAACGAGATTCGCAGCTGCAGTACTATTCGGACAGCGAAGAGATATTCTGTCCCAGTCCGTTGCCCCTTCCGAACTACACTTTCACAAATACAATGAAATATGAAAACAGCTTCGCACAATCACCCAATAGTTTCATTGATAGGTTACCAGGCACTTACAGCAACGAAAGTATGTTGGATAACGAAGTCTACCACGTTACTCTGTACAAAGATTCCATATACGATGACTATGGGTTCAGCGTCAGCGACGGACTTTACGAAAAGGGAGTATACGTTAACAGAATCAGAAAGGGAGGACCTGCGGATATCGTTGGACTTCTGAAGCCTTACGATCGGATAATACAGGTAACAAACAACAATTCAATCGCTACGTGAAGTTCATATCAATATTATACACTTTATAAAGCCCATGTATGTATTTTTATGTAGGCTCACTTGTACAACTGTATCATAATGTACTATTTAGCATTATATTTAAACCATTAAAATAATTTCGTCATGTATTGTCATCTTTCCGACATTTAAAAGTATGGGTTCACATAATGCACATCGCTGAAGTAACGTTTGTCATTCAAATATTCCTGTATCTTCCCGGATAATGGCACTCCATGTCAAAATCCTAGCAGTCAAATTTTCTAACAATTGTACGGATGTTCTGTACTTTGAGATCTTTCCAGAGTATCAGACAACCATATGGAGAAATCATTCATTTCAATTTTTTGGCAGAAATAACGTTCATGTCGCTAGTATAAGTTCTCAGTGTGGGATTGTAGAAACCCTAGCCTACCCAACAAACTTTCCTTTTGTTCATCCTGATGCTTACCGAAACCGCTCGTGCATTTCTTCTATCAGCAAGTTGACTGTGTGGTCCTTTCTTGTTATGCTTGTGGATTTGCTTCATTTTTCTCGCTTGTCCATTAAATTATGGTCCGTCCTTATGATGTTTTCTATCTAGACTTGTGTAAGTCGCTTCTTAGGATAGAGAGGCGCCATTTCCGGCTTTATCTATTTTCTTGTGTGTGTACTGGTGGAGTCTGCCTTATCCTTATCTACCTGTGCCAGTTGTTGTGCCTTAGTACAAAAAAAAAGGGAGGTAACTCTTATTGTAACATACAGAGGTAAAGAAACACAGTGATTGGATGTGTGCCAAATTGTGAAGTCAAGTTACAGCTGCGGAAGGGAGCCAAACCCATTTTTACAAGAGAGCGCCACCTTCCTTGAGCCTCACGCGCCCTTGTTGAAAATGAGTTGGATTCACTTGAAGTTAATAACAGTGATTGGAATTTCCCCCTCGTCGTGATACCTACCCAAAACCCCAAAACAAATGTACGCTTATGTGTGGATTACAAATGTGGGGTTAACGAGAAGTTAATTTCTGCAAGTTTTCCTACATAGTTTACATGCACTCTTCAACTTTGTGGCGATGGAGTTCTGGTACCATTTGATTTGAGCTTGCATGTGATTCTTACGTGCTATTCCAGTTCTATTGGTGTTGCTGCTATTCTCAGGCATCTTTTGAAAGAAGTTGAAGGGCCTATTGCATACGCATCCTGCTCATTGACGTAATCGGAAACCAATTACAGCCAGTTGGATAGGGATGATCTGGCTATTTTCTTTGGAGTGAACCACTTTTTCAATTATGTTTTTGGTAGACCATTTTTCAGAAACAATGATCGGTTTACTCATATTTTTCAACACAACAAGACACAAAGTGCGTTTTAAATCAGGGGAAAAGAATGTCGATTGTCTATCACGCGCTCTGGTACACCAACTTTTCGCATCTATGGATTTATTGTTCGGAAAAGTAAACTAAATTTTTGCTGAGAAGATTTGGAGTCACGAAGTAACCTTTGAGACAACACGCGAAGAAACCAGCAAGGATCCTGAACTCGAGAAAATCATTGGGTCGCTCAGGAATGAGAATGTATGGATTCTGAATACACGATTCGTGAGGGTGCTTTTTTTCATCAAGACCGTATTGTCATTCCCGCATCCCTTAAGTGCTCTCCGAAATCTTGATATCATGAAAATGAAGCAACTCGCTCGGAAGTACGTTTATTGGCCCAGTATCCGTAGCCAAATCGAACGACTGGTTAAGGGTTGTAAACAATTCGCCCTCACCACGTCTCATCCGCCTCATAAGCTGTCAGAAAATTGGGATCGTGTTCATAATGATTACGCTGGGCCGTTCCAGAGTCACCACTTTCTGGTTTGCCGAAGTAGGCAGAGATCAGCCGATAAGAAATACACACATGAATTTCCATCCCACCTTGTGTCGGATTATGCTACCATTTTCCAGAGTGAAACGTTTCACCAGTTCTTCCGCTCTAATGGAATATTTCAAAGGTTCATCGCACCTGGCCGTCCGGCCACAAACGGTATTGCTGAACGGAATGTACAGATTCTCGAAAATGAACGCGCTGCTTTACATAAGGACATATGCAAGATAAAGTCAGGAAAATCTTGTTTCGCTATAGGCAACACCACTTGCAAGATGGTTCAAAACAAAAAGGACGCTGAAACATCATAGTAATCAGCTTCGAAACACAATTTTTCCGTTGGTCCCACACAATCATTTGAAGTTAGTCGTCTCACTTCGCACTGTCATCAATCTACATCGCACAGCCCCGTCGCTGGTACTGCCAAGTTCCACACCGCTGCCTTCTTCTTCTCTTATCTCTTATATCATCATTGTATGATCAAGAAAGATCAATAAATTTAAAATGTACTTCTCGACTTCTGGTTATAGCTGAGTCAAGATACTGATATGAAAGTAGTTGTGTCTATTTTGCAATTTTTTATTCGTCTTGGTATATTTTTGATTATATTATCCACCTACCCCCTGTGTTGTCACTACCAACGGTATTGATATAGTTGACACTGACAGTATGTAATACACAATATGCCTTCAGGGCCTTGTTGGTATCATGAAAGGCCGCTCACGTGGCATATCTGCCACTTCTTTAATCGGCTTAGGAGGAACTGTGATGAATGAATAACCACCAGATTTACACAGAAAACGGTCCTCAATTGACAATGGATACCTCAGTGTTGTACACAGATGGATCCAAGATGGACGAAAGGATTGGAGCGGGCGATACAGGGTCAAATTTCAACACCCCTTCGTAGGACCCCACTATCTTTCAAGCATGAGAATAGAGATTTGTGCCCAGCAATACCTCGAAAGGGACACCCGAAGGGTAGAAATCTAATCTAATTTTGGAAGATAGTCTTAAATGGTCCATTTGGCAAAAAAATATAAGAAATCGAAATAGTGATTCACAACGGAGCAATCGACCACGGGAATCTTGTTGACTCACCCTGTATACGATCAGATAGCCCAGCAGCACTAAAAGATCTGAAGTCACACACTTATGAGTCTAAGCTGAATTGGGACTGTAAACAAACCCTGAGTCAACTGGCAGCAAACAATCAGGCAACCCTAATATGTGGGTGCAACGTCACAGGGGCCTTGCCAAAGACGGAGCTAACACCACTTCCCGGCCCAGAACCCTCTGTGCCGAGAAGCTGGGAATTCGATGAAATGAAATCTTATCGGAATAAAGTGCCAAGACAAAGACAAGCAAAAAGGCTGGTGAGCCTATCGCCAAAGAAAGCTATTCAGTTTCGCGATTTGGACAAAAAAGCCTTAAAATTGGTAACATGGCCTCACTGGGTACTGCCCTCTGGGGTATCACCTCAAAAAAGAACATCTGATTTGCGAATGCCCAGCAGCGCTCTTCTGCAAGAGACTCAATTCCTGGAAGAGGCATTCATAACGCCCTTTGACATCAGGAACTTAGCACGAAGTCTCAGAATCCCGGGTCTTGACTAAATAAAGGGTCGCGCACAAAAGACCTTACAGGTCGAAGTGCTTATGAGGCTGCACAGCCTGCACGACCCCCCTACAATCTATGAAAGGCCACACTCTGAGTTCAGATGCCTTCCGTCAGTGATATGATGCAAGCATTCTCTACAGCTAGACCGACACCTACCACTTCGTTAACCGGTTAAGCAGGAGCTCTTACATATTCTCTGAGGTTTTGCGACATACTCTGGTTGTATTTCACACCATATTGCCATACATTCTCTCCGGTTGGGCTCACTGCTCTGATAACAATGCATCTGTCCACTCAAAGTGTCCATTGTTCATGCGGTCGTTAGTAAGTGGCAATCCATGGTTTTGCCTATTCGTCGATTATTTAGAATAGAGTAATTGGATTCACCGAGGGTAGAGCCTAGTATACCCACGGCCGACATCAGAGGAAATATTTTTTCCTACCAGGGTGCGACTCGATTGCCGGTCCGGTTTACACCTGTTACTCAGGAAAGTGGTATCACATTTCACCAAGCCCCCTTCCGCTTATCGCTATTATTTTTAATTTCCAATTCTTTAGGAATTTGTCGATTTGGAGCCTCGGGCATGCCAATAGTCACTCCTCATGTTCGTAGGTTGAGTGATTACTGAAGCCGACAATCATGTGGCCGGCTAGGATTTCCGCTGTGTCATGCAAACCGGTGTAATTATTAAATTCTAGAGCAGCTTGTTCATCATTCCACGTATGGTCAGAACCACCATTCTAACAGAGTATTTCCGCCTCTTTTCGGACGATGTTCGGTACACCGTGAGCTGAAAACTCTATGACAAAAGTATTCCCACTTTGATAGTCGAGCAGGACTACATCAGGCTAGTGGCTTGTGAATTGAGGGTAGGGAATGAATAATTTCAATGGATTTAGAGCTTCTCATTCTCCACAACGGACTCAATATCTCTTGGAGCATAAGGCAACACGAGTGTTTCGTCTATACCATACTAATGTAGTGTCGTAGATAGTAGTACAACACTTACAAGCTGGAGAGGTTGACAGCAAATGCATTATAATCTCAGCTGACTCAAGACACGCCCTGCATCTAGTTTCAGGGACCTCTTTCCTCTTTACCCATCACGCGACTTCAGTAGACGAGGGAAGATACCATCTTGGCAGGCCATTATAAATCCCTCGGATTCCGACTCAGCCCACTTGACCTGAGAAAAGCTGAGGTCAGGTTTCTGGATAATAATAATAATAATAATACTCCCTCATAAACACTGTGCGGGTAGAGGACGGCTATTATTATTATTCTTGAAGAAAGAAAATTTGTATTTCGTGCAAAATATTTTTATTTTAAAAATTATAGCAGAGCGCTTTCGACTGTTAAGTCATCATCAATACGTACTCGTCAGGTGTACAAGAAGCCATATAAAAACATCATGTCCATGGACCAAATTAAAATGTTACAACATATTTAAAATTGAACAATTTTCATCCTGTTCAAGGATTCATAAAGTAAAGATATGGGATACTACATCATATCTGTCTGAATGTTGAAGTGGAAAATGTGCCGTGGCGCTCCGGGCCGACTTACTGATGTTTTAGGTGATGTATTCACTTTTCAGCTGTAGGAAAACCCGGGAAACCTACAGCAACATCTCGGGTGGTCAGTGTGCACTCCAAGCTAGCACTGGACCAGATTGGCATCTAGACAACTCACAATACACTTGCTTTTCAACAAAGCATGCGGCCGCCTATCGATCCGATATAACGTAGTTGAGAAAAATTCTCGTACCTACATCGGATTCGAACCGACTATCGCTATGCTGGAGTTTCGTACGGCCTGTGCATTAGACCGCTGATCCACCGACCAGACAAGGTCTTCAATTTTCTTGAAGAAGACCCCATGCATTGGCTTATCCTTATGTAGCTGTAGGAGCCTCTCACTCTCTTCAGCTTTGACTTGTGCATTTTGCTGAACGGATTTCAACTCGGTGAGAGAGTTTGGGTTCGTCAGTTTAATGTCGAATATGTGACCGTGTTCATCGGCTGCACGGGATGCTGTCTTGAAAAGAAATGATCCGATCCCTACTTTTTCGTGGTCGCAAATTAAGCAGAGAAGGGTATCTGAACTCCTGATGACTTCACAGGCTCCTTCCAGAACCATTCTGTTATGAAGACATTCCAAACTCGAAAGTCCACGGCCTCCCCGTTGTCTGGGGAAGTATAACCGTAGAACAGACGATTCAGCATGCGAACTCCTATGAAGATGCATTATTTTGCGAGTTTTTAACGTCGAGTTATCGCAGCTCTTCCAGAGTCTTCCAGATACTTGCCGCGGAAAGAGTTTTTGACAGTGGTTACCTCTTGGGAGTGACGTTGATTCACCTTTAGGTAAGTATACGTCTGTCCGGCATCCAGATCATGTAGGATGCCTCCGTCTACGAGCTGAACGTCCTCACTGTATTCCTCGCATCGTCCTCTTTTGAGATGAACCGTGGCACATTTGTCGATCTCAAACTCCATTCCGATAGCATGCGCGTGCTCTTGCACCTCCCCTAAGGACTCATAAGGATATTTTTCTCCATAGGTATATAGTTTGAGATCTTTCATGTTAAACAGATGGGTGAACTTATGCCTCCGTTTGCTGGGAGTGCCGCAGTTTTATCCGCGGGTTTTCCATAGTGCAACAGATAATAGCAATAGGGAGATGCAGAAGAGAAGAGGGATGAGGGAGTCTCCCTGAAACACGCTCCTTCTAAAGATTACACGCTCTGTTTGGACTCTGACTTGACCAGATGGTCCTGCAGAGCGGCATCAGCTGTGCAATGCATCTCACTATTTGATCGGGTACCGCAAGGCATCTGAAAAATTGCATGAGTTCATGCTATGTTGTATCAAATACCTTGCGATAATCGATCCATCTGTCGATAGCAGGTTCTCCTTGCAGCCAGCGACCCCTTCTTTGACCCTCTTTGTTCATATAGCCGTTCATACACCGAGTCAACTGCGAAGAGTATCCGCATGTATAAGATGCGGGTAAACATCTTATAACATGCGTTCAGTGACCTCACTAGTGACCTTTTTGCAGCCACCAGCATTCGTATCCTATCAAAACAGTGTAGTAAACAGCACGCCTTGATTTAGTGTGTGATGAGCTCGTCTTAAATTTGCAGCAATTCGACGCACTGCGAGCGTGAAGGGCCTATTGGCCGCAACGTAGTCCGCCACACAACTAGATACGAGACGCGTATTGTCTCGCCGACTTGATCTTAGCTTCCATCTTGTAAATGCGTTGCTCATGCCTTCTAATCAGAGGGGTGGTATCCCTCCTCTCCCCTTGGGACAGTGCCTGAGCAGCGTCATACACGGCAGAGTTGATCTGCCAGATGTCAGCCTCTTCTGAAAGGACATCGTGAATCACCGCATCCACCCGTGTCAGTTGTTGTGGCTTCAGGGGCTTGGTGTTATGAAGCGCCCTGCGGGTTCTGATGCCTTCCGTTGGTGATATAATATGAGGGCATCCTCTACAGTTAGATCAACACGTGGCGTTTCTGCCACTGCGTTAATCGGCTGAGGAGGGGCTCTAACATAGCCTCGTGCCAGAAGATTTAAAATGTTTAAAATTGTTTTTCCGTTAACCAGCTGTCATCCCCCTGCGAACGACAGTCCTCAGAAGTCGAAACTTGTACGAGCTAAGGATTAACGGTGTCTTACCTTTTAACGTGCGATTCCTAGCACGAGACCAGTGACCATGCGGGGAATCGAACCCACGTCCCTCTGATTGATAGACTAGTGCTCTACCATCATGACCACTGCGGCCCACAGCGAAGATGAGATACATAATCCCTCAGGTTTTGGGCATGCTCTGGGTGTATCTCACACCACAGAGCATGCATTCTTGCCATGTATCCTCTTCGGGCGAGCTCACTGCTCTCATATCAATGCAGAAATCCGTCCCTTAATTCATCCGTCCACTCAAAGCGTCCGTGTTCATTGCGGTCATCGTCATGTAGCAATCCATCGTTTTGGGCCCCACCACCTTGCCTATGTCCCCTCATCCGAAGGGGTCGGTTGTGGGGGCCTCTTCCTCGTGCATTTGGAACCGAGTTGTAGGGTATACCGGGGGGTTAGCCTAGTATACCCACGGCCGACATCAGAAGGAATGAGTATTCCCTCCAGGGTGCGCCTTGGCTGCCGGTCCGATTTTGCACCGGTTGCTCAGGAAAGTGGTGTCGCAACTCACCGTGGCCTTGGATGGTGGTTTGCCCTCCCTGCATGCTTATTATTATTGTAGAAAAATATCATATCATGACGTTGATTTATGTCATTCTGACTACAAGGGTTGAATTAAAGATTATTCCATTGATGATTTCAACAACCGTTTCTCAGAAAGGATTTGTTTATCGATCTCATTCTCAATCACCCTGTATGTTAGTTTATTCTGATATGCGCTTCTGTTCCAATTTTAAGTTTTATTGAGACATGGAAAATTTGAATTGTGATTATGTTTTTCATCTAGGTGAATGACACAAAAACCCAGGACTTTGACTGCTGCTTAACTGTTCCCCTGATAGCATCAGCAGGAGATAGGATAGAACTTGTAGTAGCCCGAAATCCCTACTTGAATTACTTTGACAAGGTAACTATTACTCTAACTACTACTATAAAGATCAGGATGGAAAAATTTCATAAAAAAATACATTAGAGTGTCACTAGTTTCACTCTGGCTTAAAGGCCGTCGTTTTTTTGAATTCATTCCTGGATAATCTCCGATGACTGAAGACTCCGTCTGCGGAGATGGTCCGTCTGAACATGTCTAAGTGGTCATAAACCGAACGAACCGAATCCTCACTGACGACAAAATGGCGGTGTTGGCACGAGGCGGTAACTTCGCAGTCATTCCGTGCCAGGTACCGTGCCAATATGGTAACAGCAATCAGAAACCAAACGAGGAATCGGAAGAAAGTTAGATCGTGACAGCGAACATTCTACGTAAGGCACGGGCTCCAGTTGCAATATCCCGAGAAAAAGCTCAGTACCGCAGGCTTAAAAGGTACCCAACACAAGCAAGGTTGAGAAATACTAACAAGCTCATAAAATCTTCCTCATTGCCGGATACGATACAGAGACCCATTGTCAGAACTGAAGCCGTTCCGCCAAGGCTCTATGGGCTTCTGAAGGTACATAAAACTAACATACCACTAAGACCAGTAGTTAGTGCCCCAGGCTCGCCAACGTATCACCTGGCGAAACATGTAGCATCGCTCCTCCAGCCTCATGTGGGAAGAACGAACTCGTACGTGAGGGAGTCAACAGAATTTGTCGAGAAAATGAAGGTCATAATGTTGGAGTCAAGCGATATTCTGGTCAGCTTCGATGTTGAGACCTTGTTCACCAACGTCCCAGTGGAAGACTCTCTGAAGGAATCAACTAATATATGTTTCCGATCGATTAATATCGTCGGACTTTTAGCTCAAGGGAAGTTACTTTCAATTTAACGGGAACTCAGCCCAGTAATAGCCAACTTCTTCTTGGAACATTTTAAAGAGAAGGCAATCGATGCCTTTGGTGTAAAACTAACCATATGGCTACGTTACGTGGATAACACCTTCGTCATTTGGAGACACGGAAAGGACACACTCATCGAAAGATGTGGCACGAGACGGACACAAAGTATACCGGAAATCTACGGACACTATCGAACCAAGATTACAGTCAGAAAGATAGGAATTATCTCCACACTAGCGGAACGTGCTCCAAGAATATGTGAACAGGAGTATCTTCAAGGTGAATAAAACATCTTTGAGCAACCTTGAGATCAAATGGATACAATGAACCCGAGATCAACAAGGCCATGAAACCGAGGAAAACAACGTAAAAACGATCTTCAAACCCACCAAGAAGCTACAGCAAAGGACAAAAGAGACCCACTATCAGCACAAAAAGATCCATGAGAACAAGGCGGAAGGAGCATCAGAGGAACTTCAGATCAGGCCAAACGGACAAGTCGGCAGTGGCAAAACACGCGCTCAGTGAAGGGAACCACTTCAACAGAAAAGAAGAAGCTATGAACCTCAACCGAATATGGAATCCCATTCTTAAAAATGGTTAAATAGCGAAGGAAATCTACGATATTGAGACAGCATTTAGAAAGGGGTCAACCTAATCCAGATAAGGTAATAAGCGCACAGAAGTACCCGAGTAAAAATAAATGAAATCTCCGCTGACGAACTCTTCAGTCATCGGCCTCTGAAGAAGCTAGCCACTGGCGCTAGCGAAACGTCAGGTAGAAATTCCATAAAACGACGACTTCCAAACCCGAGTAAAAATAGTGATACTGTAAACAATTCATCAAAATCCTCTTTAATGATCTCCAGTGTGGTCTGTAACTCACAAGATTCCTAGCAGTCACAAGCGAGTTTTCAATTTTGACAAATGTCACTATAGTATCTTTTCATCCTCTGATTCGCACTAAAAGGAATATTCTATGCTGTTCCGAGACCATCGTGAAAGGAAGAAGTATTTGGTGCTTTCCTTTAATTTCTAAATATTGTCCTCTAGAAACAGTTCACTGGGCCTCGCGTTCCAAATCTTTGCCATTTGTTGAAATAACGAACAGTAGAAAAGGGATATTCAGCAAGTCTCCAAAATGACGACAAAAGATTGTGAAGACGGAATTTAAAGATTCAATGTGACTAATTGTGGAACAACTGATGATATCTCACAAGAGCAAAAGCAATGGAAAGATTTTGAAAAAAAGAAACAGATACCCAACTTTTTAGTGGTGTTCCAGAGAGGCATGCGAGTTTGTGAGCAAGGCAACTCCGACGGGCCTAGTTCGAAGGGCGTCATGTCATTTACCCTTCTGTCATAATCATCATTTGACCTGAAAGGCCTACATAAAACCTGGACACCACCAGCCCACTATGTGACTAATGTGGCCATTTGAGCTCAAACACTGTTGAAGTTTGAAGTTGCAATTTTTTTATTTAGATTGTACTCTATGAAAGAACTGTCACCTTTACTCTGGATAAAAATTATTAGCGTGTTTAATTTATTTTGGGAAACCCTGTTTCTATTATTTCATCTGAAAATCTCAAAATTTATGAATTCATTATTCCTGTTTTTATTTTTCAGGACCTTCACGATGTTTCAAAGAAGTCATTTTCAGCTAGCCAGAACACAATAACAAAGACTTTATAATTATTAATTAAAATATTCCAGATTTTATAAAAAAAAAATATTTATTTTTCAGTTGATATACATTCATATTCACATTATATTCCATAAATAAAAATTTAGATAATTAAACATTGAAGTTTCACTACACCATATTTACATATATACATTTTCACAATGTACAAAAGTTTCACAAAAATAATGATATAACAATAATAAAATTTCAATATCTAATCTAGTTTTGGAGTCCATTTCAAGCCTATTCGTTGAAGTTTGAACGCCAGAATACAGTAGTTTGTAATAAGTTTATACCAAATTTGAATTAACTCTGGAGTTTGAACCGAGGCTGAAAAATCGACCCTTAAGTTAATAACATACTGTTAGGTCCAACTTATACAACTATGCTGAAATCATCCTTCAGTTATGATTTCTCAAAAATTCGTATTTTACATTTATTTCGTTCTAGTTAGCAGAAAACTTTTCATCAATTCATCATCAATTCATGAGAACTATACATAATTAATACGTAATTTACATAAGCTGCGCTTGTTAGATTTTTCAAGTTATAGTAGGATATGAAACTTGAAATTTGATATGGTGTCATAATAGATGATATCGGCGTCTACTTTCATCAGAATTAAGACAATTTATGTCAACTTATCTATTACAGTTTTTAAAAAATTGATTCTTTTGGAAAAAAAAATTGCGCCATTTAAAAAAAATGTGTTTCTTGCGAACCGTTCAAAACTATAAACTTAATTCGAGGAGCGAGCAGTTAGCTGAAAGTCTAGATGTCTTATCGTTGGACAATGTTAACTGTAAGTTGAAAAACTTTTAATGCACAGCCTACGAAAATTACCCTGTATGTTCAAGTCGAGAAATTACACAAAAAGGATAATACATAACAAGTGTTTGCATACAATCACAAACAGAAACAAATCCCTAAATTGTAAAGTATAATAATACAGAAATAACAAACAGTTACAGTATCTAAAAGAAAACAAGTACCAGACTAATATTTCGACAACTACTATAAAATTAATTAAACGAATTCCCTTTTCTCCACACTAACCAACACAGTGGAAAAATTGCGGCAGATATCTGTCAGAAAACAACTCCCCAACGAACATTGAATTACATCTGACATCTATTTTGCACTGTTCCGCCAGGAGGACTCTTTGGAACTTTGTTCGAAATAATACTATTGAACTGTTCAATACTTGAGCAAATTTATTTATTCAACTAGTGGTAAAGGGACTTTTTTTAAAATCGGATATATTGACGCACAAAGCAGTAGGAGTGCGGCATTTTCAACAAGTAGAAAAAGTAGTTTACTCGCTTGTTTCATTCATTCATACTTTGATAGAATTTCGTTGTCATTCGGATCTATTTGTCAATTAATGTGGTCTCATAAGATTTTTGTTGTCTCGTTTTTCTGTAAAATAATGAAATAGTAAATGAAGAGAATGGACTTTTTTGACAATTGTAGAAAATTTCAAATTATATTTGAACGAATGACCATTTCCTGAGTCGTATAATTATTTATATTCACTTTTGCATTTTCATTTCATGAAGTGACAAATAATCCTGTCAATGAATGATAACAGAGTTGGTAATTGCTGGAAAATCCAAAAAGTTTTGGATTAAAGTATTCATCATTCCCTTTGATGCAAAAAGAGCTCGTTTCTCACACCCTTTAGGTGATTGTGGCTCATCCAAGCCTTCAAGTAAGAAACCCTTCAGAAACCTTCAGTATTAGAAGATGCATTATACTATTACTAAAATATTCAAGATGATATTCAATAAAACCTCAAGTTTCAAGTATTTGTAAAAGTTAAATCAAACTTTACGAGGGTTTAACGAAACTAAAACTGTTTTATTCGAAAATTTAACTAAAGGAAGTCGGAGAAAAATGTTTGAGTTATATTTGATCACATCATTTTCCAAATGTGTCAATAGAGGACTTCGAATAAGGATTCAGTCATGCTACCACATAACTTTTGGCTTTATAACTATTGACTTCCCGGGCTCAGAAACCCAATACTATAGTATAGTCTTATAGGACTAAAAATGTACATAGCAGTGCAAATATTAGGGTTTTCCATAAAATATAAAACACTAGGAATTTTAGTTTTCTTTAGGGTTTCCTGTATAATAATGGGGCTAATTTCAAAATATGTAATTTTATGTAAATAAATTCAGTAAATAATAAGTTTTTTTGTTGGAAATATGCTCAGACAGAACGATTAGTATTTTGCATTGCGCTTTATTCAATAAAAGCGTGTCCCAACTTTGAAATATGACGTCATCGACTATTTTTTAAATGGCAATTTTATTCATAACTATTCTTAAAGGGTATATCAAGTTTCACATGCTCACCAAATAACAAATTCCTATTCCTCGTCATTCAAAAGATGTTTGACAAACATCAACTAATTCAAAAATGAAGGAATTCGATTCAACTCAATGAAATAATTCAGGAAGATTAAAGCTGTTTTTTGGCGTACCACTTTTTAAAAATTATTTGGTCCGTTTTAAAAATGTTGCGTTTTAGCGTTGAAACATTGACGTCATAGACGGAATGTTTTTAAACCTAATGCAATATTCTGACACAGTCAAATCTATGACGTAAATTGAATAAGTTTAAAACATTATTGAATGCGGTTCAACGCCAAAAAATAGCCTAAAAATGTTGATTGTTGACAACGTCAAATGGAAAAGTTGAAAACAAACAAGCCAGAAGAGTATGTTTTCGGAGAAAACCCCTCAAAAGCAGAGCTTGTGCGAGCAAGAGAAATCCGGGACCTACAGCTTACGTACAAGTAGATTCCAAACCACTTTAGCTCAGCGACAGGCGGTGGGGATTAAACCCGGATAGCCTGAGTGTTAGGTAAATGCCTTAACACCACTACTTATCTTCTAGTTTTAAATTTAGCGCCATTATTATAAAGGAAATCCTAAAAAACCAAAGTCCCTAGTGTTTATACTTCATGGAAATTCAAGATATTTCCACCGTCACGCACTTTTTCAATCCTAGTGCGGTTTTTCTGAAGCTGGCGGGAACCTCGACATGAAGAAAAGTTGTCGAAAAACGTGTCAGTGGTTTTGAAGCCAGGAGTTGTGTGGTGGCACGACTGCATCCTTACACGAAGTCCTCCATTCAAATACATGCATTCCACTACATAATACTATATTTTATTTACTGCTACTGCAATGACAAGTGAAAAGGCTAGAGCCGATCGCCAAGGAAAGCTAAACAGCTTCTAGAGTTGGAAAAAAAGACTTGAAATTGGTAACGGGACTACTCACTGGACACTGCCCTCTGGGATATGACCCCAAAAAGATACGGCAAGTGATAGTTGCCGCTACTGCGAGAACTTTGCGGAAACTGCAGAACATCTGCTTCGCAAATGCCCAGTGCTCTTCTGCAAGAAGAGGCTCAAATTCCTGAAAGGGACATTCTTAATGCCCTTCGACATCAGGAACTTAGCTCCCAGAAAACTGATAAACTTCGCACGAAGTCTCAGAATCCCGGGTCTTGAATAGATAAAAAGTTACGCACAAAATAAAAAACAAGTAGGTGCTTGTACACGCCCCTACAATATACTGCAATGTGGTTAAAAATTAGAAGCACGGCGGTTACTGACTGTTCTTCCTCGCCTCGCGTTGATCTAAAATTCCCATCTTGAAATGTATCTATGGCAAGTGTGTTTTGTTAAATTTTGTGTGTTGATGAGTGTTGTAAGCAGGTATTTTAATTATCTCAACACTCGTCAACTGTTTTTATGTTTCGTCAAATTGAAAACTAAAGCTCACTGTCCACGAAGGCGTAGCTTTATAGACGCTTCAAAATTTACCGTACAAATGTGTAGCCTGACGTACTTAAGTTTGTTCACGAAATTATTGTATGCGTATTTATGTATAAAGACGATCATTATATTAAAAGCATCCATAATTGAAAACGATGAAACAACAGATATTTGCAAAGGGTACCGTTCAAGAAAATATCTAGAGGAGAGGGACAGATAAACAACTGTTCTGCGAGGCATCACGACAAATTGTTTCGAGGCCGCACTTGATTTATGAGAACAGTATTTCATTTCACCTTCGCCTCATATATCTTCAGCTGAAGGTAAGTGAACTAACTCTTGACACAAAAGAAAAAACAACTTTTTGAGAGTCAAAAGTTTTTGCAAAGGAAGGGTATTGCTTGTACTAGTTTGTTCTTCAATACCACCTCAAATCCAATATGCACGCATATCACATCAAATTTTCCAATCAGGGTCTGTTTATTCTTAGTATTTGGTTGGCACAAACGCTGAATATGCTAGTCTCTACCTTTCCATCCTCGTGCATCACCATTAATAGTTCAATTCAGGGAAAAGGCAACATCTTGCATTTTTGATCTCAAGCATATCAGGTTTGACAAGTGCTCACATGCTAGGTTCGAAAAGTGCTCACATACTTTGTAGAAATCGAGTTAAATTTGAGTTGTTCAGATACCAATACAAGTTAGAACGCTTGCTTGGAATACACTGGCCATCGCGGTGGTACTGCAACATTTTTCTGGATTGCTGATGATGTACGTGCGCTACCAAAAATCGGTCAGTCGCCCCGGAACGCACCGAAAAATAATAGTAATGACCGTGGATTATCTTCTGTAAGTTTTTATGAGGGAGAGTATATTATAACTACAACTGATTGAAAAAGAAATAAAACGTGAAAAAATTACTACCGTTTTACAAAATTTTCTAAATTAATGCCCGTCTTTGTTGGGTTTTCATAGTCCTTAAGAAACCAACTACCGATGGATTATTCTGCGTCTGGTACTGATCTGATAACATTTCTACATCATCAATAAACAAGGTGGACTAGATCATCTTTGGGGTTATGTGGCAGTACTTTCAAAATTAGCAAATATTTCAACAGTAATTCATCAATACTAGCTAAAAATTATATAGCTCAACTTGACTTCAGGATTACTTTATTTTTAATCATGAGTCTGGGAATTTTATTCTTTATCACTCTAAGAAATACAGTAACAAAAAATCTTTGTTCATATTTCAAAATAGAAACTTTTGTATTCTCAATTTGAGTATTTTTTTCAGACAATCAGCCCTATTCACCATTTCCGTTACTTTGCTATTGCTTGGTAATTGCAAAATAACGGAAATGGCGAATAAAGGTGACGTTATTTTTAATGGAAGTGATACAGCATAGGGCTGAATATATATAATAGCTATTTTTCAAAACTACCTAGTTACCTGTTCATTTACATAACAGTTGAAAAAGTTAATTTTTTTCTGAATGACTTTTAGTTACATATTATGAAAATGAGCCTTGCTACTGAAAATCATTTAAAAAGTTGTTTCATAACATTTTAAATGTCGCTAGAGAAGAGTTTTTGAGCTTCCTTCAGAATCAAAAGAAAAATAGGAGAAAGTATATGAAATATTTTGTAATTGGAGAATGAGATAAAACGCACCAAAAACGGATAAAGGGTGAAGTTAGGCATTTTATGAAAAGGTAAGTTATTTTCCGTCAATTCTCGTTTTATCAACAGTGACATTAATATGAGATGAAGTGCCACTTTAATAAATGATTTTAAATAAGTCAAAATACGAAAAATCATTTCGAAACATATTCTGCTGCTGCTATGAAGAATCAATTATATTGGTTTATTCTTCATGAAGCATCAGAAATACAAAAAAATCAAACAACAGATACATACCTTGGATAGCTATCAGAGAAACAAAGGTATTTTCATGAAATATCGGACGAATGCTTATGGCACAAAGCAGTAGAAACATTTGAAAGTGAAGTAGTATTATCAAATGACTGAAATAAGTATGTATAGGATTATTTTAAACAAATAAAAGATTCCCTTTATTCCTTATTGGACTAAATGGAGTGAAGTCTAACTTATCGTTAGAAGAGTGACCTGCAACTCCTCCATTAGAATATGAATGGGAGTTCCTAATGCCATTTCCGTTGGATATGCCATTGTCCAATGGATAAGAAATATTATTCCTCTCTCGCCAATTGTCACGAGTATATGGTAAGACTGTCTGTTTCTGTTCCACCTGCTTTTGATCATATTTCGCCTGAAAATGAAAATTTTATTAAAATAAACTAGTTCTTGTGAATTAATGTAATAAATATAAATTTTAATGATTGGGGAAAGCCACAGCCAAATTTGAAAAAGTAACTTCCTTTTAAGATCAACCAACTCCATCCAAAATTTAGTATTTTCCTTCACATAAATACTGAAACAACCCTTTTCACATGTATATACAACCCTACAAGTTTAAGTAAGTATCATATTCCTATAACAAATTTCAGATGATAAGTAAATTCGTGTTACCATTAGTATTCATTTCATGAACTATAATGTACTTCTGGTTTTAATAGCATATGTGTACTTATGCGAAATCTACTGTTGTAACATAACACTTGTTTCTGCTTATGCACAATTAATTTTTTTCTTTACTTCTTCATTACTCTGAACTTTCTGTACATCTTTTGGAATGTGCCAGTCCTTTATTACTACTTTGATTCTCTAGGGTTCCTATACTGCTAGTCCTTTCCCTGAAACTATGTGGCCAAGATATCTGGAACAGATGGCATTTTTTTTGTTTATCATTAACAATCCAGAGTTTCTCAAATGCAGAAATACCTCCCCAGGTTCTTCACGTGATCCTCGGACGATCTGACAACTACAATGGACTGCATTAGTGATGACGTCACAAATATGCAACCAACATTACACCGAGTCATAAATCATTTGGCGCGAAATGATATGCGTCATTCTCGACGGATGACACAAGAACGATAATAGAAGTATCGTATCGTATTTTGTTTTGTGCTCTCACAATATTTAAGGAATTGCCTACAGCGGGCCTTGGATATAAAGGACGGAAGAAACGATATTTCCATAAAACAATTTTATACGAATTTATATACGAAATAAATTTGAATATTCATATACATCTAACTTCATGCTGCAAGGAAGTGTATCTCCGCTAGATGGCGCTCATAATTTAGGAACAAAACAGTATAGTGGTGATCAGCTGCCAAATGCTATAAGGAGTAAGAGATCAATTTATTCCCATTCGAATTTGAAAACATTGGTGAAGATGTCGAAAGATGAAATAAGTTTTTCAGGCGTTTTCATCTACACAGACATTGATACTTTTTGCATAACTCTTTGTTTTCAATTAGAAAATAATGTAATGTATTGTTCAGCATTGGGGTATTGAGCAAATAAGTCTGGTATTGGAACTTTTTGCTCTAGAGAATATCTCAAAACTCAATTTGACCAAAATAAAAAAAAACTGATAATACTTAATATCAGTTCATCCAAATATTTATAGATGGCGTACCATGGAAAAACGTCGTGTCTCCGCAAGTCGATTGCGCGGTAATTTTAAAATTTCCCCAATAAGACCAAAGTTAGGTATACAATAAATTAACGTGATTGAGTTTGTATATGGGTAAATATTACAAGGGCGCGAGGCTACATTTTTTATTCACTCATAAGTTTTGGTCAAATTTTTAACGTGAATTATTCAGTGTTCGGAAATCGATTACAAATTGATATTAAATGATGGGTTTTTGTTTTGCCCCGGACTGTGACCACACTAGTAAGATGTTTCTGCTTCCGAATGATTCTAATGGTAAACAAAATACACGTGTGTCCTAGTTTTTTGATAACGGATTATTAAATTATTTATAGAAGAGGCGATCGGACATCAAATACATTTTCTGTTGTATGTTTTTGCCATTTTGAAAATGGGGATAAATCGAAAATACCAACTATATTCAAGCGGAATTTTTGAAACCGTTTCAATTTTCCTTTACCGCAACAAAAGAAACGATCAAATTTGAGGTGAGTTGATATATATTACATATGACATGTTTGTTCTGTAAAAACGACGATTCTTCTTATTGCTCCTATTAGAAGAATAATATAATTTTTTATATTTTCTATATAATTCTCAAAATTTAAATTATTGTCAATCCTCAGACCCAAATATTTGTGTTGTTCAACTTCAGTGATAGTTCTGTTTTTCATTATAATGTTTAATTTGATATATTTCATTTCAAATTGACAAACAGTACCCTAAAATAGTTCCTTTCGTCAAGGTCACTGGATGATGAACGTTAACTGATGATGGTCCATGGACGCTAACTGACAAAAATTCATCAATATTGTGGTTCAAACCCATCTTTAAGTACATCTATGTCTATTCGGGCAACGAACAATGAAGGGGAGTGAATTGAAGTGCGGTACTGGAAGAAGACAGTCGTGGACAGTCCGTCAAGCGAGAGCCACGACGTGACAGATAGTTTTTTATGTAAACTTTTATTATTGTTACGATGTATTATTGTGAAAAGAAATCTGTAACAACTAGTCGTGATCTCTACCTTCAATTTTTATCATTCTACCAAAAAATCCACTCCCGTGCTGTACTATCAGATCCTATTGAATATGCAACAAGGTCTTCCCCATCCAATTTCGTCATCATGGAGCATAGTCTCGAATATCACCACATTACCGATGCTCCAGAAGGGTTTCAGCCCTCTCAGGCTACTCATAATTTTTTCACATCATGATCATCCATGAAGCTCCAAGTCTTTTTCGTTGACACGTAGGACGCCGTCGTTGAAATTAAGCTCCAACCCGCTGGAATTCATCGACATTTTTTGAAAATTCGTTTAGAATAACTAAATCCTTAAAGACACTCCTGGAAGTGAAATTTTTGTAGCAAATCCAAAATTCCAAACCCCAAACCTCTAACCCCTGAACTTTCTTAGACATTGAGTTTTACGCCTCGGATCGTATCGGCACGGCACGGCATTATCACTTCAAGTTCTCTAGAATTGATGGGATGGTTCATGTAACATATGAAGCGATTCTGTCCCCCAATATACTAAATCAACTGAAATCCTCAAGAACCACTTCTTAATGTTGCCTTTTTCCTCCATCAACACTTTGAATAATATCATCATCTTTAAAGTGCTTAGGAAAATCAATAAAAAGTTTTTAATGTTAAATATTTGTTTTTTTCATTTCAACACAAATTCTAAAAGGCAGCCCAGCCCTCGTATATTCAACGATTCCGAAACATGAACATCATATCAAAATTGGGTATGAAGGTACAACTAAGACAAAAGTATCAGATGCAGAAACGTATAAATTTCTACAGAAAGTAGTTCATACCTTAATACTTCAAATAATTTCAGAACAATTTCAATTGTTTATGCTTCAGATAAAAGTTTATAAATAATCAAACAATAGAATTCTAATTAAATGGTTGATCTAAGCAAACAATCGAATTATGTATTGTCAGAAATTTTCCTAGTAAAAATATATGAAACTGTTTCATGTTTCATATATTGCTTCATTCTGCTATTCAGTTCATGTAACATGCTATTTCTATTTTGGTTTTCCAAAGTTACAAGCTGACTTGTGGCAATAGAATGTCATTGGGTTCATGAAATCTATTGTGTAATATTCAGCTAGAGATGTGATAATTCTTTGTGAATACGGTTCGAAAACTTTATAAAGATGGTTAAATTGGGACAAATTTGCGCATCTGTGTGACGAACAATATACTGTTAAGAATGTTTCAAATTTCCGAGTTTATCCGAAGAAATCCAAAAAAAACAAAATTTTGAAAACCATTTTTTTTTGACGTTAGTTGATAATGGATATCAAAATAAACAGCACATTTACATTGCCATTTTGTCCCCTCTATACGACGGTATTTTCAGATTTATCATCCGCATATTGAAAAAAGTTTTGTTGGCTTGAATTCCATCAAATAACATTTGTCAAACTAATAGATATGTTGTTACCCCATTATCTATCACGTCTGCTGTTATTATCAAAGTAATAATAGAAAGATTGACATTTTTTTATAGTAGTCAAAAAGTTGGTAATGACCTACTATTTGATCCAAAAAAGCAAAAGAATAATGTCAACTCGTTCAAAAGATAATAGGGGGAGGTTATTTCAGGGACTGACTGTACATTACTTGACATACCATTTAAAATATTCCATTAGGTTATTGAATTCAAGTTTATTGCGTGTAACCAGTGGAATTGGCCCTTATTGGAATAAGAGGAAATTACCGAATTTCCAGGGTTCCTTTGCTAACTCTATAAATTTACTGTCAAAAACATGTAAGCGATTTGAAATCTTTCACTCAAAATGTTAATTTCTTATTCATACATTAATTGAGCTGTAAATTCATCAAAATATTGCTACCTAAAGAAATATTAATTTTATTTTCAGTTTCTGTATCTGCAAGACACTTTTACATTTCATTTTTTTTATCAATCCATTCCCAGATACCAATTATATTTTATGAATTAAGTACAGAATTGAAGAAGTTCTCTGATACGGAATAGTGCAAGCACCTTCAATGTGTATGTTACATGATAAGTAAACGTACCTAATTAAAAGTAGGTTTACATATTTTATACCTGAAAATGCTTTCATGTTCAACAAAATTATATAACTATTAAAAATGATCGGTAATTTCAAAACAGTCCAAAGTTCAAGGCAAAATATTTGTTTTTGAACTTCTTGAAGCACTCTATCATAATGAGTGATTAGGACAGTACTTTCAAACTAGTGTGCTTGGTAATTAAAGCCCTTGTTAAATTGACAGTATTTTTTGCTTGATACTTTGATGCACTTTTAGCAAGTGATTGTTGTTCAGTAACTAGCACTCTGTATGGCACAAAATATTGAATTTCAACTCACCTTATTATAACATAGAACTCCCAATATGGCAAGGAACATACCAAATACATTGGTGCTAGTGACAGGGTTCCCCAAAATAAACAATGAAACACCAATCACGAATATTCGCTTGCTAGCATTTGCAACTGCATAGGTCAATGGTGTTACCAGTGACAAAACACTAAAAGCAATAATGTTTTGGAACCAATTGAGTACTCCATCAGCGAAGAGTAGAGCACAAACTCTATAGTTGTGATGGGACTGAAAAAAATTAATCATTAAATTTTTTATATACAGTGGTACTACTAGCATACTTTCTATGTATGGTTACATATAGTTCTAAATCTGTCACATAATGGATGCAAAATCTGGTACAAACAATTTACGTTTTTTAGACAATAACTGGTATTTTCTGTTGCACTTATATGGGTAATTATTTCTAGACGAATTTTTCCAAATTTTTTTTCAAATTGATTTAGTTGGTACAAGTTTCTGTATTCTAAGGAGATTGTGGATGAATCAACCACTTAAATCGATAAATACATACATACATTTTATCATTGTTTAAAAAGTAAAAAATAGGTAGTCAATACCTGTGGAATCGGCATTGGAGCAAATCACTAGTGCCATCTAGCGTTTTAAGTTGAAAATTAAGAGGAACTACGAAAAACTGTAGAAGGTTCCTTCTGAATACAAAATAGTTCTTTGAAATTTCAACATATTTCACAAACTGAATAAATAATGTCAATTCTCGAATTTCATCACCAAATATAATTTTCATCTACAGTGTCCGTCAAAAACCTGTAACCATATGGGAAACTTTTTAACTAATGGTTTCTCAAAAAATTTTATTCCACATAAAAGTTAGTGCATTCAATTAGACTAAATATGCGCATAGCCGTTTTTATCAGTGGCGTGCGGTTAAGCGGGAATCGGCCGATATTCTAATTTCACTATGGAGTATAAAGTGGCATTACTATACAAAATATCAAAAAATGTTATTGGAAAAAATTGTTTGCCATTGAAAGATATTTTCAGATATTCAGTTTAGTCTGCCAATCACTAATATCAATAACGTCTCAATGAGTTATAGGTCAAGCAATAGAGGTTTTTGTACTCACTTAAATAAAGATTATTAAAATATCCACAAATCGATTTCACTGGGACCGACAGCAGGGTTTTCATATACGAACTATCTTTTAAAAGACAATACAGGTTATTTGCGTCATTATTTAAGTGTGAAAAAGAGCCTCCATTTTTATCGTTCGCTCATTGAGTAATTATTGAAATCAGTAATTGGCAGACTAAACTGAATAACTGGAAATATATTTCAATTGCAAACAACTTTTTTCATTAAATTTTTTCGATATTTTGTATAGTAATGCCATTTTACTCCATAGTGAAATTAGAATATCGGCCGATTCCCGCTTAACCGCACGCCACTGATAAAAGCGGCTATGCGCATATTTAGTCTAATTGAACGCACCAACTTTTAAGTAGAATGAAATTTTTTGAGAAACCTATCTATCCCGTTTTTTGCACCAGTCCAAAGAAAAGATTCCAAATAGATACTTTGTTTCCCCTTTCCATTATCATAATTAAAGCACCACCTATTAGTTGGAAGTTTCATTATATCCTCAAACACTGATCTAAGACCTGACTACGAAACGCCATCTACATGTATTAGTCTCCCATCGGATCCAATCGGTATCCCATATGATGGTCTTTATACAATGAATTTATTATCCTTCCAGACATTTACATAAATTGTATAGAACGCGTCACAAGCTTATAGTTGCTCTAGCATAACCTGTTTTTGCTATGGATATCCTGGATATCTATACACAATTCATTTAATAATAGTGGTTTTATTGAAAAATTCCATGACCACAAACAGCAAATTTTCCTCACAAAATCTACTCGATGTTTTTTGTCTCTTCACCATTTTTAGCACATATTCCCCTCAACAGTTGTCCTATTATTTGCCATTGTGCATTATTATCTTTGTATCCTGGCAGCAAATTTTGGTGCAGGATATCAATAATGCAGTCAACATATTAGGAATTATCACCCTGATAGAAGAATATCATTCAGCATGCTGATGACTTTAACTCTGATTCGGCATTTTCAAGAATACTTTTAGAAAAAATCCACATTCTGAATGTTGGCCCAGTGCTTGTCCTCTGGAAATTATTCCAAATCATTCAAGTTCAAAAAATGTTATTTTCTGCATACAGAAAATATTATTTTATTGGTTTTGGATGTAGAAAATATAGCACATTCTGAAAAATCAAACACCATTTTGTGGTATTTTTTTGCTACAGCATCCTCCATATTAGTTGAAATTAAGGGAGTTGTCTGGATTCAATGTATCAGATAATTTTAATTTGATTCACTTATTTGAAATCACATTTAAGTCTGGGGCACCATAAATTATATCAAAAATTAATATTCATCAGACAATGACAATATAAATTATTTCAACATTTTAAAAATTAGCTGATCCATCCTGGAACCTATCAGATTTACAGTGTTGTCATGGGTTTTTTCTTAATTGTACAACCAAAATACAAATATTGCTGAAAGTTGGTGTATATTTGATAAATAAATATATTAGGTGCACTTAAAATGGTTGCAAGTAAAACAGCATAGCAGGGTAGGTCAAAAAGTATAAAAATTGTACAGTACAAAGTATCATTTCCGAAAATTCTGCAAAATGTCATTGAAAAAAACATAGCCTTATAAGATTTTTTCGTATTCCTTAATTTGTAAGTAGATTTTTTTCATTTGCATATTAAGTATTTTTAAAGTTTTACCTTGTTTAAAGTAATGTTTGCGAAATTTCAATGTTGTGTTTGATATCTTTGCAGCAAACTTGTTCATGATTCCTTAAACTTAATTTCACAAGTACTTGAATTTGAACAAAGCCATGCGCAATGGATTTGGTTGTGATTCATTTATGAAAGTATTCAAGGTTAACATAAAACAAAATTGAGGAAGTGTTAATATTTTTAAATAATTTCAAAAATTGTATTTATGTATACCTTTTAATTGTAACAACTTTCAACATTTTGGTAAATTATCTGTAATGAGGTAGTACTTTCATCTTTTCCAATTTTCAAGTTTTTGACGTACCTTCTATGCTGTTTGACTTGTTTCTTAAAGCACATATTATGATTTTCAAACATGCACCAAATTTCGGCGTTTGTATTTTGTTGTAAGATGTGCAATTAATAAAAAAAATCCTCATAACATGCACACTTGAAATTACAACAGTGTATTTTGAATAAGTCACTGGAATATGAGATGTTCCTTCCTAGATACTGGGCTGTTAGCTGTTATACCCTTTTTCAAAAAGAGCAATTATCATGAGCTCAACAGTATGTGAAGTTTATCTAAATTATTCAAAATTAGTTGAGAGGCCAGCAAAATAAATAAATATCTCTTGATTCTTGATCCAACACCAATATACTTTTTCTTTTCATTTTGAAGTTTTGTTTCTGAAGATCTTACTTCATCTTTCAACAGTGTTGGCTAAGAAATTATTTTTCATCATTTGATATGGACATATCTTGAAAGAAATCACAATTCAAATAGAACTTCTTGCAAAATATGAATGGAGAATAAAGTTAACTAAACTTACCACTGATTTATCTGCCAGTAAGTTGAATAAATCCACAAAAATCCACACAGGTATGAACATGAAAAGGGCCAGCCTTCCCAGGATGTGCAACAGCCTTAGATGATGAATTTTAGTATCGTGAAGTACTTTTTTTGAGAATATATGCTGCAATGAAAATCCTGCTGTAGCCACTAAGGCACTGCCTAAGCCCACTACATCGAAACTCAATTCCGTATAAGTAGCGACAGTAACTCCAGCAATAATCGGAAATAGACTTAAGTAAACCTTAAACGTTTGCTTCTCTCCCATAATTACCCTAGACAATATCACAGTAAAAAGTGGCATGGTAGCTTTCACTGAAAAATAAAACAATTTTTGAGTAGAGAGCACTGTTTTTTGAAAATAATTTAGAACAATTCAAAATTTATAAATCACACATAGGTAAGTTCATTTCAGTAATCTCAATCAAATATGGGAAATATGTCAAGAGTAAGGTAAGTACCAAATTGCTTTTATACTATAGTCTCAAATAAATTTAACCAGTAAAATGTTTCAATAGGTAATTTACTTATTTTCTACAGTAGGAATACGTATAACATACATTATACAAACTTAACATCAGTTGAGAAATATAAAATATGTAAATACTGCCAAATACATGAGAAAAAATTAATTGCAAGTCAGTAATTAGCGGGTTTGAGAAACATAAAAGTAGGTATGGGAATGTTGAGAAAGTAGGTATGGGAATGTTGAGAAAGTAGATTGATTTGGTAATTTTTATTCAAAAATATAGAGTTGAGAAAAATAATATCTGGCCTGATAATAAAGAAGGAAATAGTTTTGTAATATTAGTTTAAAAAATGTTGAATTGTAAAGCGGCTAGTTTTGTCTGCAGATTGGCTTTTGCAATCAAAATGAGAAGCAAACTTTGATAAAACAGTGAAACTAGTAAAAGGCAAACATTGGAAAAATATGAAGAAAAGCTATTCTACAATTATTTTGAATAAAAATGGAAGCTTTTCGAGAACTGATATGACCACAGTATGAAGTTAAAGGCATTTTGAAATGGAATTAGACTGATGCCAGCGAAATACGAGGAATTTCCTATTTCTATAACCTAAAAAGTGAAAGTAAACACACCCGTCTTACTAACCTGTATGAGCGTATGAAACTGGAACTTTCCATATGCTTACATGTGAGAAAACAGATGCCACGAATTTTCCAAAAGCTAATGGGATAATTAACTTACAGTAGTAATTCCAAGGAATATCCACATATTTTCTAACACCCCACAGATTGAAAAATGGCCCACTTAAAACTGTTATAGATAATAACTGGACCATTGTCATCGTTAGGGGATATGGAAATTCATTAAGTACCGTTTTACCGATGACATTATTTGTAGAACTAACTGCATACCATAAAATACACAAAATTAAAACTTTACATATTTCTCTTGTATGTTTTCGGTCAGCCATGCTGGCAAACTGACGACTTGACAACTTGTCAATTTGTTAAGAATGCAAAGATGCCAACATTGCCAACTCCACTTTTCGAGATGATACCGTACCAACAGAAAATATTTTAATTATTTTAATTTTTAACTTCAGTTATATACGGTTATTCTTAACTTATACATATACACTAATTGGGATAGTATTATAGCTGAAGATTAAAAAATTAATAATAGTGGAAAAAACGTGTAGTAAAACAATTTCAGTTTCAGAGTTACCATTTATTTCAATGAAACCCGAATTTCAGAAAATTTAAAATGTTTGGCGTGTAATGTATCATAGTAACTGATGTATTGGTGTAGTTGAGCTCGCCGAATCCATGATTTCCCGCACACGCGGACCAAACGAGGTGATACTGCCAGAGGGGTCAGCGGCAGTAATGGCAGTATGTATACAAACGGGGTGTTATGTAAATACGTGACCAAACTCGAAGAGGTGATTTTTTGAGTGATTCTAAGACGAAATGTTCATATAAACATAAGTCCTGTAATGCTTCGTTTTCAAGATACAGGGTGTCAACATTTTCGAAAGAAATCGTCGTTTTCGTATTATTATTATTATTATCGAATAAATTTTGATGAAAATTCTAAGAGTGGAATAGACTATTTATATAAAAAATTGTAGCACCCCAGTTTCCGATGGTTTAGTAGATGAAATGTTTTATTGTGTTGTCCCAGGGACTCACGATAGAGTTATTTTTATGTTTTTCTCAAAAACAAACCAAGATATGAAATCATTCTAGATATAAAAAAGTAAAGTAATTTCAGTCGCTCAATGTGAAAAAAATACAAAAATTGCAATGAAATCAGTGGCGCACATTTTTTTTTGTCAAAAAATATTGGTTACGATGCCTTCCGGGACGCCATTGGACATTATACTTTTGATATAGTTATGGCTGAATCAGCCCTTCACGACCTTCAATAACACTGCCAAATTCAAATAAAATCGGTTGAGGGATTATTAAGATAATCATGAAAAAAAATGATTTCTTTCAAAAATTTGGAAACCCTCTATCTTGAAAACGAAGCATTACCGGACCTATGTTTATATAGACTTTTAGTCTTAGAATCATTCAAATAATTACTCCTTCAAGTTTGGCCACGTACGTACTTAAATAACACCCTGTATGTATGAGATTTCGCGACTCTCGTTCCATGTTAACGTCGGTCGAAGGCACCATAGTTTTCATGTGACACCAAGAACAAATGTTAAGGGGACTAAAGTCAGGTCACCCAGGAGGCCATCAAAATAGGAATAAATTGGATATCTCCAATAATCATGGCCCGGAAGTTACGCGCGAGTAGAGCATTCGCTTCTTCTAATCATTCGCAGGTGCTTATGGGTTGAAATCCCAGCACGGTCACCGGTCTCGGGCATGGCATCGCACGTTAAAAGGTAAGGGCTACGTCTTTCCTAGCTAGCACAAGTCTCTTGAAACACTTCTGACGGTTTTACTTGTTAGAGTGCAACCGGTTGACGGATATAACAATTTTAACAATAACATTTTTTCAATTACATATTTGTTCCACGTTATTGAATCATTATTTGTCTTCAGCAGTACTTTTCCAAGTTTATGTGTATAGTTTGAAATACACCCTCTGTACAAGATCAATGCGATATAAAGGCATGTAATAGAGGTAATATAGCTGAAATGAACGATACGAAGCTTTTAGGGCATGAAAAAAGTTATACACACTCTAAAAACAATCAACTGGTACCTATGGACTTATGCGAATGGAGGGTTTTGTCATTTTCCTTGGCTCAAGGCGACTCACCGATTTTTGGTGGTATATTCACTTTTCATCTGTAGGAAAATTCGGTAAACATGAAATTTCTGTTCATTTTACACAAAAAAATTTGATACCTTATTTCATTCTCGCGGTGAGTTGGTCACTTAGAATATGTGCAAATAACTTCCCTCTCATTGATAAAATGCATCTCACTTCTCATGAAAATACCTTCGTAACGCCGCCGCGCCGCTGAATTCTGAATTTTGTGGGATTGATGGGTACATAATATGACCTAAAAAAAATCATAGGAGGCAAAATAGGTTGAAAATATCTTTGTATTCGTAATCAGAACAACCCTTCCGTTATTTATCCATTTTGTTCCTAACAAAAGTTCTGCTCGAAAAAATCCCAGTTTGTCTCACTTCACTAAGAAATCACCCAGTAACTACCACAATATTCTGCAAATGTTCTACAAATGGCATTTCTTGGGGCTCAGTTTCAATCCGCGGAGTTTCTCAGTCGCTAAAATGCCTCTTCCAAGTTTTAAACATGGTCGTTGAACGATCTGCCACTCAAAATTGTTTCGTCGAATTACACTAGATACATCTTCCATGAGGATCCCTTCAAAACGATCTCCATCAGTCTTTCAAATATGATAGGACGGTTGGAGCGTTGCAGAGTTCGAATTGCATAACTGTGAACTGCCACAAACTAATAGGCAGGGAGGGCCAACTACCATCCAAGGCCTTGGTGAGTTGCGACACCACTTTCCTGAGCAACTGGTGCAAAACCGGACCGGCAGCCGAGGCGCACCCTCATCTGATGTCGGCCGTGGGTATACTAGGCTAACCCCCTGGTATACCCTACAACTCGGATCCAAATGCACGATGAAGAGGCCCCCATAACCGACCCCTTCGGATGAGGGGTCATAGGCAAGGTGGTGGGGCCCAAAACAATGGATTGCTACATGACAACGACCGCAATGAACACGGACGCTTTGAGTGGACGGATGAATTAAGGGACGGTCTTCTGCATTGTTATGAGAGCAGTGAGCCCGCCCGAAGAGTATACATGGCAAGAATGCATGCGCTGTGGTGTGAGATACACCCAGAGCATGTCGCTTTTTCCGCCCAAAACCTGAGGAATTATGTATCTCATCTTCGGGCACGAGGCTATGTCAGAGCTCCTCCTCAGCCGGTTAATGCAGATATGCCACCTGTCCTCTCAGAAGAGGCTGACATCTGGCCGTGTATGACGCCGATCAGGCCCTGTCCCAAGCAGAGAGGAGGGATACCACCCCTCTGATTGGAAGGCATGAGCGACGCATTCACAAGATGGAAGCTAAGATCAAGTCGGCGAGACAACACGCGTCTCGTATCGAGTGTGTGGCGGACTACGTGGAGGCCAATAGGCCCTTCACGCCCGCAGTGCGGCGAATTGCTGCAAATTTAAGACGAGCTCACCACACATACTAAATCAAGGCGTGCTGTTTACCATCAAACGGCACTGTCTTGATAGGATACGAATGCTGGTCGCTGCAAAAAAGTCACTGGTGAGTCAGGCGAGGAGCATCGCGGAAAACATGAAGTTCCGCGATAAACCTTCTCGCCTATTCCAAGAGCCTCCACGTGTTGTGGATATCCCGCCGGTGGCTGATCGGGTAGAAACCTTCTGGAAGGGCATTTACGAATTTCCGCAACCACACAACGTAGATACTCCAGCTCTAGCGCAGTTCGAAGCTTTCTGCCGGAGGCTTCGTCAGCCTGAGCTCAATGAACTGCGCAACCTGATAGCCCCGGAAGAAGTTTGACGGGCCCTCAAAGGCTCGAAGAAGTTTGCTGCTCCAGTGACTTATGGCTAGATGCGGGGCAACAGATTCCGGATTGGTTTGTCGAGGGGCGAACCGTGCTAATCCCCAAAAACGGAGATTAGTCTGAACCGAAGAACTACAGACCGATAACATGCTTGAACGCATGTTATAAGATGTTTGGCCGCATTTTATACATGCGAATACTCTCCGCAGTTGAGCCGGTGTATGAACGGATATATGAGCAAAGAGGGTCAAAGAAGGGGGTCGCTGGCTGCAAGGAGAACCTGCTGATCGTCAGATGCATCACGCAGGACTCCGTGCAGTATAAGCGTGACCTTTCAATGGCCTAGATCGACTATCGCAAGACATTTGATACAACATCGCATGAACTCATCATGCATTTGCTCAGATGCCTTGCGGTACCCGATCAAATAGGGTACCCGATCAAATAGTGATGCCGCTCTGGAGGACTCGATTTACCATAACATCTGGTCAAGTCAGAGTCCAAACAGAGCAGGATATCTTTAGAAGGGGCGTGTTTCAGGGAGACTCCCTCAGCCCTCTTCTCTTCTGCATCTCACTACTGCCTTTGTCCGTTGCACTACGGAAAACCCGCGGATACAACTGCGGTACCCCCAGCAACCGGAGGCTTAAGGTCACCCATTTGTTTTACATTGATGACCTTAAACTTTATGCCTCCGGAGAAAAGGACCTTCATCAGTCTTTAAGGGTGGTGCAAGAGTACACGCATGCTATCGGAATGGAGTTCGGAATAGACAAATGTGCCACGATTCATCTCAAAAGAAGACGATGCGGGGAATACGGAGAGGACGTTCAGCTCGTAAACGGAAGCATCCTACATCATCTGGATGCCGGAGCGACGTATACAGGGGTGGAAAAACGCCATACCCTAGAGGTAGCTACCGTTAAAAACTCTCTCCGCGGCAAGTATCAGCACAAACTCCGACAGATCTGGTCTTCAGAACTGTCGGGGAAGAACAAAGAACAACTAATATGCTTGCCGTTCCAATTCTACTTTACAAGAAGAGCTGCGACAACTCGACGTAAAAATTCGCAAAATGATGCATCTCTATGGGAGCTTGCATCCTAAGTCGTCTGTTCCACGGTTATACTTCCCCAGACAACGGGGAGGCCGTGGACTTTTGAGTTTGGAGTGTCTACACAACAGAATGGTATTGGATGGTACAGTAATCAGTCTGCTTAGTATGCGATCATGAAAAAGCAGGGATTGGAGCATTTCTTTTCAAGGCAGCAACCCGTGCAGCCGATGAACTCGATCTCGTATTCGACACCGAACGTACGAACCCAAACTCTATCACCGAGTTGGAACCCGTTCAGCAGAAAGCCCACGTGAAAGCTGTGGAGTGTGACTGGCTCCTACAGCTACATAGGGATAAGCCAATGCATGGGGTCTTCTTCAAGAACATTGAAGACCTTGGCTTATCCAGAAACATCACCTTCGCTTTTCTCAGGTCAAGTGGGCTGAAGTCGGAAACCGAGGGATTCATAATGGCCTGCCAGGATGGTGTCTTCAACACCCTCGTCTACCGTAGTCGCGTGATGGGTATAGATGTCCCTGACACTAGATACAGAGCGTGTCGTGGGGCAGCTGAGACCATAATGCACTTGCTGTCAGCTTGTCCAGCTTATATCCACAGGCATAACACGGCCTTACGAGTGTTGTACTACCATCTACGACACTCGTACGGTGTAGACGAGACACCGATGTTGCCTTATGCTCCGGGGGATATTGAGTCCATTGTGGAGTATGAGAAGTGCCGAATCTATTGGAACTACTCATTCCCCACCCTCAGGCAAATTCAAGCTAATAAGCCTTATGTAGTACACCTAGACCACCAAAGTAGGACGATTTTCGTCATTGAGTTTTCAGCTCCTGGCCTTGGTGAAATGATGGACACACTGCTCTCAAATTTAAAAATCATACCGGCTTGCCGTGATATGGCAGAAATCTTAGCCGGACGAATGCAGAAGGCCGTAATTCTTGGTTCACTCCGCCTGCTCAGGATACATGATTCTCGGACCCAATAGTCACCCCACGGCGTGGGGAGTGGATATTGGGATAAATGATCCAGCGCGCCCTCCGGAAGTATCGGGGCTCAGAAGACAGGGCCTGTTTGGTACAAAAAAAAATTAAATAAATAATAATAATTCTCCCTCATAAACACTCGTTGAGTGTACCCAAAGGCACAGCCTGTGCGGGTAGAGGATGGCTATTATTATTATTTGCCGTGGCGCTCCGGGGCGACTTACTGATGTTTTAGGTGATTTAGTCACTTTTCAGCTGTAGGAAAACCCGGAAAACCTACAGCACCACCTCGGGTGGTCATCTAGACAATTCACAATACACTGCTTTTCAACAAGGCATGCGGTCGCCTATCGATCGATCGATATTTAAGAAAAAATACCTTTTACCTACGTCGGGCTCGAACCGACTATCGCTATGCTGGAGTTTCGAACGGCCTGTGCATTATACCGCTAAGCTACCGGCCACCCATTGACTATTAGGACGACGTCTTTGAAATTCCGCTCGAACCCTCTGGAATTCATTATGTCCTTTCCAATGATTGCCTCGTCTTCGAAGTCTACTACTATAATGCCGGTGTTTCACTTTTGTGCTGCTTAGAATCAGTTCGATTGGTAGCTCGCCATACACAGTTGCTGGCTCCCCTGTCGCTGTGCGTAGCTTCCAATTTGATGGTTCAATTCTTACTGGTGTTTTGGCAAAGGTAGATCCAAGGATCGTTCTAGTCGCACCTGTATCTAGGAGCACGGTGCGAGATGTGAGGCTCGTTGTTGATGAGACCGTCAACGAAGACACTTTGATTTTTTCGTTGGAGGATAGCGATATGTGCATTGTTAACTGGAGCTTGTTAAGTATAGGCTAAGTTATTCTTGAAGTTCCTTTTTCAAAACATTCGAATTTTCCAGCAGATCTTCTTTCAGAGTATTATTGGAATTTTCTAGAATGTTGTCATTCACGGATTTGGTAGTTTCGTCGAGTTTATTTTTTATTATGAAGAAAGCAAGGTCCAAGGGTTGTGTTAGGTGTGTATAGAGTTTCCTGGCAAAACAACAAATCTAATATTGTGCATGTTCATTACAAAGGCACACCACTTCTGGGGATAAGTGAGATGATAAATTGTCTCCTATTAAAACTTTCACACCATCCAATTTTGACAAGTAGGGAACAGCAATTGTTTTGACCCAATCTGTAAAAGTTCTATTGTCAAACCAGCCACTATTAGTGGCATTGAATCGGGTCCCTTTCGGTCCACCTTCGACCCACGTAGCATATACATGTTTAGCTTTATAAACCACGTAGCAGGGTAACATTTCACCATTACCAGCAACTGCAAACATAAGTGATACAGCTGCTTTAGTCTGATTTATTATCCTCTCGGGGTACTTGCAACCTCTTTTTGTTATGATTTTGCTCCTACCTGGATCATTGCTCAGATTGGTCTCATCATAATTAACTATATGAGATGCAGGAATATCTTTCAAAGTTTTTTCCATATTATCAAAATACTCGTTAATTATATCAGGTGACACTCGAGCTGTTGAACGTTTGATATTTTGACAAAGTCGTATAGCTAAATTTTCTTTATGCCGTCTCATGAAACCAGTAGCAAATTCCTTACCAGGTAGAATATCTTTGAATTTCAACACGGTTCTGCCTTGTCTGTCTAAATATCCCTTTATTATTAATCTTAAACCGTACAAGTCCAACGGATATTCCGCACATACCTGTAGTTTTTCCACCAATAATGATTCTTCATTTTGACTCAGAACAGTCTGCCCACCTTGCTTTTTGATCTGGCGATTTTTTATTCGATGTTGCAACAATGTATATGGTATTCTGTACTCGGACGCAGCTGTTCTCATACTCATTCCACCACCTACTGCATCCTTCGCCTTCTGAATGACCTCGTCGTCGTATTTTCGGTACCGCTTTCCATGCGGATCGGGCTTGTAGACACGCGGCATGTGATCCTTTTCACCCCACCTATCTCGACAACAGGTGTTTTGTTTATTGAGAGGGCTGTAAAAAAACAACTTACTGTTTTTTAGTTCTGTTGATAAAATTGCTTATATAGTACCTAATATCGATAACTGATATATCATTACTCATCTTTTTTTCGAGTTGGGAACTTCACAACCTGTCAACTTTGTGAGACCACGATTTAGGCGCCAAATTTGGTCTTGTAGGTTAGGAACTGTCATATCTGGTGTTGCCGGATTTCAGGAAGTATAATCATAAAATGATCTTCGATGTCTATTAGCAAAGTTTAGTTGAAATCCGAGATAAATAGCTCATGTTTGTAGTTTCATCATATTTTTTTTATTTCCAATGAACTTTCGACCCTTTTCACCCCATCGATCCTATTTACCACGTTTTACGGTATCTGTTTCGAATCCATCGATAAATATCTTATGAGTCTTACTTATAGATATTTGAATTGTACCTTTTATCATTGTCATTAGATTACAGTATCAAATAGCAAAAAAAATTCTAACCAAATAACGCTTTCGAAATCTATTATGATTTTTTTTCAAACATTTATTATAATGTCCTTGGGTTATAACTACTGAAAACTGATAAAACAACCAACTGCATGGTATTTCAAAGTATTTTCAAATGAGGGTATCCATCGACAGCTGGCAGTCGTCTATCGAAATTCAGGCTCCTGGGTAAATCTTTTTATCACGATCTAGAAATTATTGAATAAAATTTTTCAATAAGATGTTTATTGTTTATTAAGTAACAGCAACTCCCGTATATGAATATTCAAATAAATTCGAAATGAGTGTTGATAAATATTTCAAAATTGGCGAAAGTTCGTCGGAAATAATATTCAAAGATTTTTATGAGGGTACCTTGGTGAATTCAAATATAAATTATGAATGTAAATTGGGCGAAGGGCCAGTGTAACAAATTATACGGTTAAGTATGTTCATGAACTACATCCTGTGTGTGTTCGTTGTGAGATTGGTAGGTATCGTTTTTTTCAATTATGAGGTTGATCGCACACTGCTTTATCTATGAACCTTCAGGAGACCAATCTCGTAATCATATCGAATACCGAAACATTGTGATGAGTGTGTGTTGTGTGAATGACACGGTAGACTTCGGGAACAAGACTTGAATGGAATATAAAAAATTATTTGAAGAAAAATAAAAGTATACAAGTTATAGAGGCATATCTATTATAGAGTATTTAAACAGTCACTATAGTTACTATACATATGGTATCTTGGGGTAGAGTGGTATATATGGCTATTTTTTGGATAAAGTCAATGTATTACAAAAGTGGATCATGACAGTAATTTTTGAAAAAAAACATCATTTATTTCTCTTAAAATTTAAATAAAGAAACTCAAATATTGAATTATCATAAACATATCCACAATACAAGAAGGTATGATTAGCTACTTTTTTTTTCAAAGTGAGAAAACATACCGAATATGAATATGAGCTTTGAATGTCACGTACAAGCAGCTAATCGACTGCTTCTGTGACTTTATTATTGATACTCTTTATTGCTCAGAAAATGTGTTGATACATTGTTTCAAAATAATTTTAAGCAATACTTTACACCTATTTATTCACTGTTTATACAGTGTGACCCATTTAAGATGGAAGCACCCTTATAAAACTTACATTTTTCAACCGATTGGAATGATTTTTTTTTGTTAGGTAGATATTCAAAAAGTCTATTAGGACACCAAATATCATGAATAAATCTCAATTTCCAGGGCCAACTAATCTTATTTTTCAAGGTCCAAAATCTAAAAAAATTACTAGCGATTTTTTTAGAAGAAATCTGTCTACACCATTAGATTCGCGACATTTTCCAATGATTTACATGTAAATTACGTTGGAATGCGTCAATCAATAAAAAAGTTATAAAGGAATGAAATTTGAAAAATATGCCGTTTAATCAACGCACCAATTCATGTTCAGGAATTTTATGAAAATTCTGTATACTCCACTGGATTCAGGATGTCTTGAAATATTACTGTTCATAGTTTCATCGAAATCTGTTCGGTAATAAAAAAGTTATAAAGGAATAAAATTTGAAAAATATGTTGTTCAATGGAATTTTAGCAACGTTCTTACTACACCACTGGATTAGGGGCAATATTCAACAAAATATTATTCAAATAAAATTCATGAAACGTTTATGGGAGAATCAATTTCCTTTCATATGTATGTCGAACCATATCAATCAATCAGTTTATCACAACAAACTTTAGTGTCAATAATATCAAATGAATCTACAAAAAAATAACTGTAAGTACATTTTTCTAATTGCTACAAACTAGCGGAAAACAATCTTTTATTCACAATCAATGTAAAGATAGAAACCAAGAAGATACCGAATTGAAAAATAAATGAGTGCAATTCATATTCTGGTGGCCTCCACCAAACTTCCATCCAATTCAATGCATTTATCATATCGCTTACAAATATTTTTTAAAGTATTCCTCAATTGTTGTGGAGTAATTGCATCGCAAGCTTGCTGAATTCTGGTGCACAGTTCCACTCGATTCCTTGGTCATGATTTGTAAACCTTTTGTGTAACATAACCCCAAAGGAAAAAATCGAGTGAAGTAAGGTCAGGCGATCTTGGTGGCCATCCAATTAATGTACTCCCCCTTCCTATCCAACGATTAGGGTAATTTTGATTCAGCCAATTCTTCACAATTCCCGCATTATGTATGGAACAACCATCTAACTGAAAATATAAATTTCTTGTTTCTGCAAGGGGAAGTTCATCTATTGCGTCCGAAAATTCATTCCTTGAAAATTGTAGGAAAATTGCGCCATTCATGTTGCCGTCGAAAAAGAATGGTCCAATTATCCTTTCATTCAGTATTCCACACCAAACGTTCACTTTTTCTGAATACTGCCTTTTACAGTTTATCACCCAGTTAGGATTTTCAGTGGCCCAATAGCGAATATTTTGTAATGAAACCACTCCATTTGTTGTGAAACTAGCTTCATCACTAAATAAAATTTTCTTTAAAAATTGCCTGTCATTAAGATACTCGCCCTGGGCCCATGAGCAGAATTCCAATCGTTTTTCTTGATCACCTAGTTCCAGAGTAAGTAAAAACTTTGGTTTAAATGGCCTCAATTTATTTTTCTTCAGACATCGCCTAATATTCTCCCTAGGTAAGTTTAAATCTAAGCTGGCAACCCTCAAACTACTATTTGGATTATTTCTGAAGTAATCTAATATAGTCTGGTTATTTTCGTTCCTTCTTCGTATATTGTTCTTTAACATATATGTGGTTACTGCTCCAGTCCGATTGAAAACTTGGTTTATTTTATGTACCGTGCTGTTATTTATGGCTGGACGATTTGGGTGTCTTTCATTGAATATTCTAGTTACTTCTCTTTCACTCCGGTAATCATCACCGGAAAGACGTATAATTTCGATTTTTTCTTGAATTGACAATTGAGCCATTATCTGTTTTTATTTTGGAACACAAATTATTCAGTTCACTAATGGTGCGTAACAAAATGACAATTCATGCGCGAATAAATAGATGAGAAACTGTAAGTCACAGCTAACTTGTTTATTTCATTAATGCATTCTGAATAACAGGCAGTTAAAATTGCAACTCTCATTTTTTGCTATTCAACAAAAGGAAAAAATCACAGCTGATGTTACCTACTGGAATGATAATAATTATTATCCATTGCATATTTTTTTCGTTATAATTTCTATTGTGAGTACATTAGACTTGTCTTATATTGTTGAAATTGTTTTCATGAAGATTAACCAGGAGTTCTCTCCTGATTGTACTTGTTTATATATCCACTCCACTTCGAGAAATACCTATAGACTATTTTTACCATCATGATTTTCAGATGTTATAATTGTACGCAATAATCACCCCAATAATTTTTTCAATAATCAACAGTGGTGTAGTAAGAACGTTGTTAAAATTTCATTGTACAACATATTTTTCAAATTTCATTCCCTTATAACTTTTTTATTACTGAACAGATTTCGATGAAACTGTGACCAGTGATATTTCAAGACATCCTGAATCCAGTGGTGTATTCAGAATTTTCATAAAATTCATGAATTCGAATTGGTGGATTGATTAAACGGCATATATTTCAAATTTCATTCCTTTATAACTTTTTTATTGATTGACGCATTCCAACGTAATTTACATGTGAATCATTTGAAAATGTCGCGAATCCAGTGGTGTAGTAAGATTTTTTCTAAAATAATCGCTAGTAATTTTTTTAGATTTTTTACCTTGAAAAATAAGATTAGTTGGCCCTGGAAATTGAGATTTATTCATGATATTTGGTGTCCTAAAAGACTTTTTGAATATCTACCTAACAAAAAAAAAAATCATTCCAATCGGTTGAAAAATGTAAGTTTTATAAGGGTGCTTCCATCTTAAATGGGTCACACTGTATATTACTATATTGCACATTTCTATTTTCTTACTGTGTGAAATTAATTTGTAAAAATTCGTGAATAAACCTTGCAAAAATAAAGAAACAGCCGTCAAACTGCTTGAAACAGATAAGCAACAATATTACACTAGGCCATCTTTCCAACTTGGAGTTTTTGATATAATCGCTACTTTATTTTTTTTTTATTGACTAATTGATTAAAATCGATAGTAGGTATATGACGCTAAGTTTCACTTTCTCAAGCGATTAGTACAACAAAATATTCTTCGTTGGAACATAAATACATTTTTGACCGATTAAGGTAGTGGTAATCCACTTTTTCTTATATCTAATTCAAATTCCAACTCACATCACAGATAATAACGATATACCTGGAAATCTCAAATTTTTTTCATTACCAATAACCTGGAAAAACTAATTAATTACTTATCCAGAAAATAAATTCACGGGAGAATTATTAAGATCAAATTGGCAGTCGTTCAGTAGACACTTTGAATTTTTCAGTTTATTAATTTCTAAGAATTTTGAATAATTTAGCTGAATATCTTTATTTTCGACATGAAGAATTTCGAAATGTTCATCAAAGTTATGATCTTTTAAAATATGATTAGAGTTTTCCGGGGTTTCCTACAGCTGAAAACGCCGCCAAAAAGCAGAAGTTTATAAATTGAATTGTAGATCTTGTCCTAAAGTATATGTAGGTCAGACCGGTAGACCATTCAAAAAGGCATACGTGAAAATCGCATGAATTATTGGGTCTACTGTGTCCGAGAATTATGTGGCCTGAACAGGCGGGGTGAACCAAGGATTCGTCCGGCTCAGATTTCTGCCATATTACGGCAAGCCGGTATGATTTTCAGGTTTGAGAGCAGTGTGTACTTCATTCCACCAAGGACCACTATTACCAGAACCACAATTTTAACACAATGGTTTGGGTTAAGCCTACGGAGTTCAAAGAGTAGATATTTAATCTGTTTTTCCTCCTCCTTTTGGAAGATATTCATTTCGCCATGAGCCAAAAACTCAGTGACGGAAATCGTCGTCGTCTGTTGGTCGAGGAGAACTACATCAGGGTCATTGGCTTGTATTTACCTGAGGGTGTGGAATGAATAGTTCAAATAGATTCGACACTTCTCATTTTCCACAACAGATTTAATATCCCTCAGAGTATACGGCAACACCTGTGTCTCGTCTATAGGTACCGTACGAGTGTCGTAGATGATAGTACACAAGATTCGTAGTGCCGTACTATGCCCGTGAATATAGGCTCTATTTGGACTCTGACTTGAACGTATGTTATGGTGAAGCGAGTCCTCCAGAGCGGCATCAGCAGCTGTTCAATGCATCTCACTATTTGATCGGGTACCACGAGGCATCTCAGCAAATGCATCTCATGCAAACCTGGATTTCAATAAAAATGCAATGTGAAAGCTTATTGACAAACGAGTACCAATTTGTGACACATGATTGGATCGAGAATTCTGAGACAAATTCAATAAGATAGACTGGAGAAATATACAAAGTGACGTTTGAAAAAAATTAGTTGGGGTTACTTCTGGTCAGACAAGTGGTTGAAAAACATAGTCGTTTGTCTCTAAAGAAAGGCTATCACTGAATACGTACCTAATGAGAATTTCTAATTTTTTATTTTTCAAAAAATATTGCAGTATGCTTCATGTGTTTTATGTCACACGGTTGAAGTACTGATTTGAAAAATGCAATATTCTCATGAATAACTTGTCTACGTAATGCTATCTTCATTTTCTAATTTCCTTATTACGATCATAAATTTCACCTGACTTCAATTTTGTTTCAGGTCCATTTTGTGAATGGTGAGATTGACCTCACCACTCCTAAGGTGGAAAATAGCTCCGAAACGAACACAAGTCGACTATTTTTAACCCCGAATGGGGAGAGTGCCACTATTCCTGAAGAGGCCGTACAGGCCGACTTCCCAAATTTCGAAGAAACTCCAACGTCAGATGCTACAAACAACTTATCGCAAACTCCAAACATCAAACACAAAATTTTGGGACAATATGCCCTCAGTCTACTACACAACCTTCAGAACATATCTCCATTGAATATAGTAAAACCAATTCAAGAGCAGATTCAACGTTTCAAAGACTATATCAATCATCCAAACAATCCGCATATAAGCATTCCCGTTTTCAATCCGTTTCAAATCCTGAATACACTGCAACAGAAAGGGAATCATTTCTTATCAGGTTTGTACATTCTAAATGATTTTTTTTTAAACCCAATATGCATTTAAATAAAATACAGTAGCTTTCGGTTAGCCCTTATATAGTTTTAGAACTGTTAACAACCCCTAGTACGTACTGGGGCAGGAATCTTAGTCCTAAGAACTGGCTGTTTTTTGTATGGGACGTTTGGGTTAATATATACCCACCCTATCTACTTTCCCTTCAAATCGAGTTTATTAATTTTTATTACAGTAACCACCACCTCGAACCTCCATTCTCTACTGAGTTATCCAGTGTTCTACCCTACTATGTGCTAATTGATAGGTCACTAAAAATTTTGGTACAACCAAACACCAAATTCACCATATAACTACTTTCGAATAATGTCAAATACTTCAAAACAAACCTAAAAGTCAAAATGAAAATAGCAGTCAAAGTTTCTAAACTAATTCTTTTTTTCATTGATTCGTTGAAAAATTTCAACTTAATCTAGCAAAATATTTTTTTTTTAATATGAATAACGGTTGTAGATTTGTAGATGAGTAAAAGTTACAAAAGACTATAATAAATTTATAAACAAAACGAAGAACTCATTTTATATTGTTATTACACTAGCGGCGTACTACAAAAAGTTTATGTGGTGAAAAAGGGCTTAACAACTGAATAAATATCTCCATTTCGAATGATAAAATGGTTAGAGTTTTGGCGGCCGAAGATTACAGTATCACTATTTTCACTCGGGTTTGAAGGCAGTCGTTTTTTTGGAATTTCTTCCTGACATGACCTTTCGCTAGAGCGAGTGGCTAGCACGAGTGGCTAGCGCGAATGGCTAGCATCTCCGGAGGCTTATACATCGTGGATAAATAATCTCCGATGGTTGATATGATTCCGTCTGCGGAGATTGTATTTATTCTGACACAGGTACTTCTGTGCGCTAATTACCGTATCTGGAGCAGGTACATTTTCAATAACATCCGTTAACCACTTTCTACATGTTTTCTTAATGTCGTAGTTTTCTTTTGCTATTTTAGAATTTCTAAGAATGGGATTACATATTTCGGTTGAGGTTCGTATCTTCTTCTTTTCTGTTGAGTGAAAATAGTGATCATTGCAGATTCTTACAATCACTCTACATGCTGGATGATGTGAATCCTAAAACGTAACCCATATTTCAAATTTCAATTCAATATCTCAAAAACTGAAAGAGTTGTTGATGAAAAAAACTTCAACGCTCTTTACATCGGTAACGAAGCGTTTGCGGAAAAGTCGTATTTTGACCTGAAAAATATGGCCCTAAATCTTGACACTGAATATTGAAACACCCAGTATAGCAGTCGTTTTGAAAGAGGATTTTAATCCTCCAAAAAATTATCTATCCGAACAACCTACGGGCTCTGATGGTGTCATTCGGGTGCTGATGAGGACGTTTCGTAGTATCGAAATGTGTCGTCATATCCGAATACTCTGTACTCTGATTTCCACTTATAATGTAATTTGTAAACATAAAGCAACACTGAAAAAAACTGTTCTTTCCGTTTCCACACTTGAGTCCACGATGTTTTCCAAACATTAACAGGAATCTCCTATTTCTTGTGCACGTGAATATAAAGAAAATTTGAATAATTCGACCCATTTAACGAAATTAATAATACATTAATCATAAAATGTGATTTCTTTCAAGGTATCAACGGGGCAGTTTTTGGAATGGCCAAACCGGAGAACTATGATTACCCGTTTCCATACAGAAGAGCTGAATTGGCAGACAAAAATGAAGACACAGCATCAAACTATAAGTGAGATGAGAGCGTCTTCGATTTATTGTTTTTGAATAATTAAACACAGAATATGAAACAAGTCTGGAAACAACATCGATAAAGAACATCACTGTAAGAAAATTTGACCATTGGGTATTCTAGATTCAAGGAATTTGACCAAATTTCTGTTTGGCCAAATGCGTGAAATTTGCTACAATAAAAACATTGTGAATTCACTTTTTTCCATTCTAATTTAAATTCAATGGTATCTGGGAGTGACGGTAACAAACTATTTTAGCAATTTACATAAATCTCAATATCCTTATATATATTTTCAAAAGCGAATAATCGCAAAACGCGTTTTGCGAAAGTCGGTATAGAACTGGTGATTGTATCTTTGACAGGCAATAAACAGTGCGGATTACCTCCTAGAAGTTCATAGTTGTAGTTAAATGTGGTGAGTGGACCGAAATAAATATAGTAAAAAGTGGGTGTGATGGACACGATCATGTTTTTCATTTCATAAAATTATGCTTGAATACAAGAAGGACGCGAATATTTTTTGTATGTATAACCCCGAAGCTATTCCAACCGTTTTCGGTATATTGAATTGTGAATGTGTTTAGTTGATGATTTTCATTGACACATTCCTATGTGCCATTTGTTTTTATTTCTCGATTTTTTTAGGTTCGCCATTGTGTACTATTAAGCTATTGAAGCGAAGTGGTCGTAGTGTTACAGCGTTTGCTTCTCACCCAGATGGCCTGGCTTTGATCCCCACCACCTGCAACTGAGCAAAAGTGGTTCGGAATCCACTTGTATCAAATACAGAAGCATCTGTGAATATGCGGGCCGCGTAGGTGCCGAAATCAGTGAGCTTAATTATTGTTCACAAAGGCTCACAGTTTTCACCTCCCTGGTTCCTTCATATATGAGGATGTGTAAATATGCGTCCCAGATCTCCCTTACGTGCACAAGCTCTGCTTTTGAGGTCTCCGAAAATTCCTTAAAACAAATTTTACAGCTTGTTTTTGTTTCACACCTGAACATTCATCAGATATCTACATGCATTTTAACAGTAAGGCCTAGTTCATATATACATAAGATAAGTTATAGATAATGGATTTTCTCAAGAGCTATGACTCATACCGTCGCAGAGGACAAATTTAAGTTTCGGCAGTGTGTGTGAGTGAGAGATATATTCAACGTCATAGCTCTTAAGAACATCCACTACCTGTAACGCAAGAACGGAATAGAACCTATTGGAATCGTGTAGACACGTTGATGATAAAACCCAAGGTGAGATAACGCACCTCAGAAAGTTAAAAGTTGGTCAACTTTTGCTTTACCTTGCATTTCATACCTTACCTTGCGGTTTATCATAAACCTGTCTACCACGATTTCAATAGATGAAATTCATTCTGTTCTCGCGTTACCTTACTTTACGTTTACATGAACTAGGCTTAGGATTGCCTTCGTCAGTTATCATTTCTGTCAATTTTGAACTTTTCAAAAAACTCTCTGAAATGAATTTCAACAAATGAGAACTTGTGGATACCTACGATTTTTGTTTTGAGTGTATCTAAAAGAAATTGTTTGCTTGCCAATGGAATTCATCACTAGAAATATCCTGAAAGAAAGTGCCCGAAATCAACAGCTTCAGAAACCTGCTCGAAAGATTTGTAGAAACTGGCAATGTTCACTATAAAAAAAACGCAGAAAAAATTTCTGCAACGAAAATAATGAGTTTTCTGTAGTGATGACAATAGTTGAGAATTTCTACCTCAGTCAGCGAGAAGTAAGTACATCAGTTGGGATAAGTAGACGTTTCGTTGGTCAAATCTTGAAAAAAGTAGTTCCACTCCTTTCGTATTCATATGCATGATAAAAATAGTTATTTTTGTATTAAGTGCGCGAAATGCTACTTTGGTGATTGAGAACTGATTTTTTTCAAATAGTCGAGATCACCAAAGTATTTCGCGCATGAGATGCAAACAAAATTTTTTCTACAAACGTCAAAAATATTGTTATAAAATAAGTAATATGCTTAGCTTAATATGAAAAATAGTAAAATAGTATTGAACTGGCTTAAACTGTTTTTCTAAATTAAGTTATTACTGTAACTGTGGAAATAAAATGGTATTTGTGAACAATTGGATTTTTGCTTGATTGAGGAACATAAAGGTTAAAATGTAAAAATCCCATATAGTTTACATGCAGTGTGCGAAGTAAGTATTTCACACACTACTTCGCGCACGGTGTCATGGTAACGAAGGAAAATGAAAAAAAGGGTCACTTCGCATATTATTGTCAATGCGCGAACCTTGTAATTTTTTTACGTTTGTAGAAAAAAGTTATTTAACTTTGAATACGTAGTTTGGTCTCCTGAACACAAATCCGAAGAAATATCGAGGAAGTTTCCATTAATTTTTGAGTTATGCGCAGATTCCAAGTGATTATTATTATTTACCGCGAGAATGAAAGTTACTGTAAAAGGAGGTTATGTTTGTGGTTATAATAAGGTACATTTTTCGTGTGAAACAATTGTTTTTGGTGCTAGTAATTATGAAATTGGGTGGATTATTGCATGAAAAAAAGGTCCACAGAAAAAAGGAGTTTGTGTGAGATTTTATAGAAGAATTCTTGTTTGAAAGTAGTCGACTGCAGAAGATTCAGACGGGCATAATTCAATAACTGATTAAAAAAAAAATTAAATTGCATGGGGGGGTCACGTGTCACATCTATTTTTTATAAATTCACACCGCCCCTGTGTTTTATCCAGAATGGATACGTGGATCACTTATTATAATTTGTTCGTTTTGTGTTTATCATCGATGTTTCAATCAGAGTAGAAGAAGTTGGGATTCGTTTAAACCACATATCATTAAAAATCTGTATTAATTAAGTAAACAAATATCTCATTCAGACTTCATATCAAGTTCAATTTTATTTCATGACATAAACAATAACTGACCTGAAAAACATTGTATGCGTTACTTCACCATACTGAGATGATTAAATTAAGAAGTTGGTATTATCATAACATCTATTATTTTACTCAAACCAACAAATGGTAAATCCTACACTCCACAAGGGAAGTACCACCGTACCTACATTGAACATGGTCCTTCAAGCCAATTTATAACATGGTCCTTCGAAAATCAGGGAGTAGGTACGTCGAGACCAGACTTACCTGACTTGAATATGGTCCTTTAAGCGTGACAACAGCAAACAACTTGAAGGCGAGGCCGAAAATTCGAAACAGCTTCCAACTATCCAGCGGACAACTAAGCATCAAGAAATCTTATCCAGAAGTACCTTCCGAGCAGAAGTACATCCATTTACGAGGCAGCAGACTCTCAATTCATGACAGAATCACTCAAAAATCCAGGAGGACATCCACAGCAAAGTACATCCAGACACGAGGCAACAGACTCTCAATATACGAGAGAATCTCTCAAAAATCTAGAAGTACGTCCACATCAGCAGAAGGTAAGAAAATTGTTGTTTTTGAAATTGTTATATCCGTCAACCGGCTGCACCCTTACGAGCAACTCTCAGAAGTCAGAGACTTGTGCGAGCTAGAGAAGACGTAGCCCTCACCTTTCAAAACGTCTGTTGCGATGCACGACACCAGTGATTGGATTAATAAGCGAACACTCAACCACCACGCCACCACGGTACATCCATATACGAAGCCGCAAACTCTCAATACACGAGATAATCCCTCAAAAATCCAGGAGTATGTCCACAGCAGAAGTACATCCATACACGAAACCGTAGACTCTCATTCCACGAGAGAATCCTTCAAAAGTCCAGGAGGACGTCCACAGCAGAAGTACATCTATACACATGGCAGCAAACTCTCAATCCGCGAGACAGTCTCTTAAAATCCAGAAGTACCTTCACAGCAGAAGTACATCCATACATGAAGCTGCAGACTCTCAACCCGAGGAAAAATCCCTCAATAATCAAGGAGAACGTTCACAGCAGAAGTACTTCTATATACGAGGCAGTGGACTCTCAATCCACGAGAGAATTCCTCAGAAATCCAGGAGTACGTCCACAGCAGAAGTACATCCATACATGAAACTGCAGATTCTCAATACACGAGAAAATCCCTCAATAATCTAGGAGAACGTCCACAGCAGAAGTACTTCTATATGCGAGGCAGTGGACTCTCAATCCACGAGAGAATTCCTCAGAAATCCAGGAGTACGTCCACAGCAGAAGTACATCCATGCATGAAACTGCAGATTCTCAATACACGAGAAAATCCCTCAATAATCTAGGAGTAGGTCCACAGCATAAGTACATCCATACACGAAACCGTAGACTCTCAATCCACGAGAGAATCCCTCAAAATTCCAGGAGGACGTCCACAGAAGAAGTACATCTATACACAAGGCAGCAATCTCTCAATCAGCGAGAGAGTCTCTTGAAATCCAGTAGTACGTCCACAGTACAAGTACATCCATACATGAAGCTGCAGACTCTCATTCCACGAGAGAATCCTTCAAAAATTCAGGAGGACGTCCACAGCAGAAGTACATCTATACACATGGCAGCAAACTCTCAATCCGCGAGACAGTCTTTTGAAATCCAGAAGTACGTCCACAGCAGAAGTACATCTATACACGAGGCAGTGGACTCTCAGTCCACGAGAGAATGCCTCAGAAATCGAGGAGTATGTCCACAGCAGAAGTACATCTATAGACGAGGCAGTGGACTCTCAATCCACGAGAGAATGCCTCAGAAATCCAGAAGTACATCCACAGCAGAGGTACATCCATACATGAAGATGCAGACTCTTAATCCAAGAGAAAATACCCCAATAATCCAGGAGTAGGTCCATAGCGTAAGTACATCCATGCACGAAACCGCAGACTCTCAATTCACGAGAAAATCCCTCAAAACTTCAGGAGGATGTCCACAGCAGAAGTACATCTATACACAAGGCATCAAACTCTCAATCCGTGAGAGAAGATTCGCTTAAAATCCAGAAGTACGTCCACAGCAGAAGTGCATCCATACATGAAGCTGCAGACTCTCAATCCACGGGAAAATCCCTCAATAATCGAGAAGTACATCCACAGCAGAAGTACATCCATGCATGAAACTGCAGATTCTCAATACACGAGAAAATCCCTCAATAATCTAGGAGAACGTCACAGCAGAAGTACTTCTATATACGAGGCAGTGGACTCTCAATCCACGAGAGAATTCCTCAGAAATCCAGGAGTACGTCCACAGCAGAAGTATATCCATACATGAAACTGCAGATTCTCAATACACGAGAAAATCCCTCAATAATCTAGGAGTAGGTCCACAGCATAAGTACATCCATACACGAAACCGTAGACTCTCAATCCACGAGAGAATCCCTCAAAATTCCAGGAGGACGTCCACAGAAGAAGTACATCTATACACAAGGCAGCAATCTCTCAATCAGCGAGAGAGTCTCTTGAAATCCAGTAGTACGTCCACAGTACAAGTACATCCATACATGAAGCTGCAGACTCTCATTCCACGAGAGAATCCTTCAAAAATTCAGGAGGACGTCCACAGCAGAAGTACATCTATACACATGGCAGCAAACTCTCAATCCGCGAGACAGTCTCTTAAAATCCAGAAGTACCTCCACAGCAGAAGTACATCTATACATGAAGCTGCAGACTCTCAATCCACGGGAAAATCCCTCAATAATCAAGGAGTACGTCCACAGCAGAAGTACATCTATACACGAGGCAGTGGACTCTCAATCCACGAGAGAATGCCTCAGAAATCGAGGAGTATGTCCACAGCGAAGTACATCCATACATAAAACTGCAGTCTCTCAATCCACGAGAGAATGCCTCAGAAATCGAGGAGTATGTCCACAGCGAAGTACATCCATACATAAAACTGCAGTCTCTCAATCCACGAGAAAATCCCTCAATAATTCAGGAGTATGTCCACAGCGAAGTACATCCATACATAAAACTGCAGTCTCTCAATCCACGAGAAAATCCCTCAATAATTCAGGAGTATGTCCACAGCATAAGTACATCCATACACGAAACCGCAGACTCTTAATCTACGAGAGAATCCCTCAATAATTCAGGAGAATGTCCACAGCATAAGTACATCCATACACGAAACCGCAGACTCTTAATCTACGAGAGAATCCCTCAAAAGTCCAGAAGGACGTCCACAGCAGAAGTACATCCATACATGAAGCTGCAGACTCCCAATCCACGGAAAAATCCCTCAGTAATCAAGGAGTACGTCCACAGCAGAAGCACATCTATACACGAGGCAGTGGACTCTCAATCCACGAGAGAATGCCTCAGAAATCGAGGAGTATGTCCACAGCGAAGTACATCCATACATAAACTGCAGTCTCTCAATCCACGAGAAAATCCCTCAATAATTCAGGAGTATGTCCACAGCATAAGTACATCCATACACGAAACCGCAGACTCTCAATCTACGAGAGAAACACTCAAAAGTCCAGGAGGACGTCCACAGCAGAAGTACATCTATACACATGGCAGCAAACTCTCAATCCGCGAGACAGTCTCTTAAAATCCAGAAGTACCTCCACAGCAGAAGTATATCTATACATGAAGCTGCAGACTCCCAATCCACGGAAAAATCCCTCTTTAATCAAGGAGTACGTCCACAGCAGAAGTACATCTATACACGAGGCAGTGGACTCTCAATCTACGAGAGAATGCCTCAGAAATCGAGGAGTATGTCCACAGCGAAGTACATCCATACATAAAACTGCAGTCTCTCAATCCACGAGAAAATCCCTCAATAATTCAGGAGTATGTCCACAGCATAAGTACATCCATACACGAAACCGCAGACTCTTAATCTACGAGAGAATCCCTCAAAAGTCCAGCAGGACGTCCACAGCAGAAGTATATCTATACACATGGCAGCAAACTCTCAATCCGCGAGACAGTCTCTTAAAATCCAGAAGTACCTCCACAGCAGAAGTACATCTATACATGAAGCTGCAGACTCTCAATCTACGGGAAAATCCCTCAATAATCAAGGAGTACGTCCACAGCAGAGGTACATCTATACACGAGGCAGTGGACTCTCAATCCACGAGAGAATGCCTCAGAAATCGAGGAGTATGTCCACAGCGAAGTACATCCATACATAAAACTGCAGTCTCTCAATCCACGAGAAAATCCCTCAATAATTTAGGAGTATGTCCACAGCGAAGTACATCCATACATAAAACTGCAGTCTCTCAATCCACGAGAAAATCCCTCAATAATTCAGGAGTATGTCCACAGCGAAGTACATCCATACATAAAACTGCAGTCACTCAATCCACGAGAAAATCCCTCAATAATTCAGGAGTATGTCCACAGCATAAGTACATCCATACACGAAACCGCAGACTCTTAATCTACGAGAGAATCCCTCAAAAGTCCAGAAGGACGTCCACAGCAGAAGTACATCTATACACGAGGCAGTGGACTCTCAATCCACGAGAGAATGCCTCAGAAATCGAGGAGTATGTCCACAGCGAAGTACATCCATACATAAAACTGCAGTCTCTCAATCCACGAGAAAATCCCTCAATAATTCAGGAGTATGTCCACAGCGAAGTACATCCATACATATAACTGCAGTCTCTCAATCCACGAGAAAATCCCTCAATAATTCAGGAGTATGCCCACAGCGAAGTACATCCATACATAAAACTGCAGTCACTCAATCCACGAGAAAATCCCTCAATAATTCAGGAGTATGTCCACAGCATAAGTACATCCATACACGAAACCGCAGACTCTCAATCTACGAGAGAATCCCTCAAAAGTCCAGAAGGACGTCTACAGCAGAAGTACATCTATACACATGGCAGCAAACTCTCACTCCGCGAGACAGTCTTTTGAAATCCAGAAGTACCTCCACAGCAGAAGTACATTCATACATGAAGCTGCAGACTCTCAATCCACGGAAAAATCCCTCAGTAATCAAGGAGTACGTCCACAGCAGAAGTACATCTATACACGAGGCAGTGGACACTCAATCCACGAGAGAATGCCTCAGAAATCGAGTAGTATGTCCACAGCGAAGTACATCCATACATATAACAGCAGTCTCTCAATCCACGAGAAAATCCCTCAATAATTCAGGAGTATGTCCACAGCGAAGTACATCCATACATAAAACTGCAGTCTCTCAATCCACGAGAAAATCCCTCAATAATTCAGGAGTATGTCCACAGCATAAGTACATCCATACACGAAACCGCAGACTCTCAATCTACGAGAGAAACACTCAAAAGTCCAGGAGGACGTCCACAGCAGAAGTACATCTATACACATGGCAGCAAACTCTCAATCCGGGAGACAGTCTCTTAAAATCCAGAAGTACCTCCACAGCAGAAGTATATCTATACATGAAGCTGCAGACTCCCAATCCACGGAAAAATTCCTCATTAATCAAGGAGTACGTCCACAGCAGAAGTACATCTATACACGAGGCAGTGGACTCTCAATCTACGAGAGAATGCCTCAGAAATCGAGGAGTATGTCCACAGCGAAGTACATCCATACATAAAACTGCAGTCTCTCAATCCACGAGAAAATCCCTCAATAATTCAGGAGTATGTCCACAGCGAAGTACATCCATTCATAAAACTGCAGTCTCTCAATCCACGAGAAAATCCCTCAATAATTCAGGAGTATGTCCACAGCATAAGTACATCCATACACGAAACCGCAGACTCTTAATCTACGAGAGAATCCCTCAAAAGTCCAGGAGGACGTCCACAGCAGAAGTATATCTATACACATGGCAGCAAACTCTCAATCCGCGAGACAGTCTCTTAAAATCCAGAAGTACCTCCACAGCAGAAGTACATCTATACATGAAGCTGCAGACTCTCAATCCACGGGAAAATCCCTCAATAATCAAGGAGTACGTCCACAGCAGAGGTACATCTATACACGAGGCAGTGGACTCTCAATCCACGAGAGAATGCCTCAGAAATCGAGGAGTATGTCCACAGCGAAGTACATCCATACATAAAACTGCAGTCTCTCAATCCACGAGAAAATCCCTCAATAATTCAGGAGTATGTCCACAGCGAAGTACATCCATACATAAAACTGCAGTCTCTCAATCCACGAGAAAATCCCTCAATAATTCAGGAGTATGTCCACAGCATAAGTACATCCATACACGAAACCGCAGACTCTCAATCTACGAGAGAAACACTCAAAAGTCCAGGAGGACGTCCACAGCAGAAGTACATCTATACACATGGCAGCAAACTCTCAATCCGCGAGACAGTCTCTTAAAATCCAGAAGTACCTCCACAGCAGAAGTATATCTATACATGAAGCTGCAGACTCCCAATCCACGGAAAAATCCCTCATTAATCAAGGAGTACGTCCACAGCAGAAGTACATCTATACACGAGGCAGTGGACTCTCAATCTACGAGAGAAACACTCTAAAGTCCAGGAGGACGTCCACAGCAGAAGTACATCTATACACAAGGCAGCAAACTCTCAATCCGCGAGAGAGTCTCTTAAAATCCAGAAGTACGTCCAAAGCAGAAGTACGTCCATATATGAAGCTGCTGACTCTCAATCTACGAGAAAATCACTTAATAATCGATGAGTACGTCCACAGCAGGAGTACATCCATACACGAGGCAGCGGAGTCTCAACGAGAGACCGCCTCAATATTCCAGGAGTACGTTTACAGCAGAAGTAGGTATATCTACATCCATTTACGAGGCAGCACATCCTCAAATCCACGAAATAACACTTATAATCCAGCATTGAAGATAAAGCATTCAAGCACAAAAATAAATAAAATTGAATTATTAAACTATACTACTACTTGCCGAACAAGAGAAACTGGTAAACAATATTTCATAACGAGGTACTGTCAAATAATAAAAAAAGTTTGTCATGAATCTATGAGAAATTCAAATCTCATGAATAATTACGTTTGTTTACCCATAACAGTAAAAAACATGATATGACCATGACGATCCATCCAACTATAGACATCTCTCTCTTATTCCTATATAAGCGAAAATTATTTTGAAATTGGTGAAGATTGGATTATCTGCATACTCAATTAAAAATAACATATGAAAAATTCGGCTTTCAAGCTGGAAAAGATACAAACAATGCAATTTTCTCTTTTTTGTATGACGTATATACTGAGAAAGGTGAAGTTACTGCGGCGGTATTCTGTGAATTATCTAAGGCGTGAATACTGATATGAAAGCTTTAACACTATGGTGTTAGAGGTGTCTCTCAGGAATGGCTATATTCATATCTGTCAGGTCGAAGCCAAGTTATAAAATCACATACATACATACTCCTGTAGAATGCGGTGTGCCTTCAGGGGTCAATACTCGGACCAATTCTCTTCCTACTTTAGCAAGAACAAACATATCAGGAAAAATTACCCTGTTTGCGGATGATATATTCTGACATAATAAAGATTCCGAAACACTTCTTGAAATTATCAAGGATATGTGTGAGGAGAAAAGATGGTTCGACTCGAATCAGTTAGCTATGAACGTGGCAGAAACTAATTTAATGTCATTCAAAGGTGGATTAGGTGAGTTGGTCATGGGTGATGTTATAGGAAACACAGAAAATACAAGATTTCTAGGTATTTATTCAAATAGAACTGTCCTCTGGATGTTATCTTGGTGGTAATAAGAGTCACAGCGAATGAACTTGGTCTTTCTTCCTCCACCACTCTTTAGTAAAATCTCAATTGAGATATGGAATCCCATTCTGTGGGGTGTGTAATATGAATCTTACAGAATCGGTTTTTGTACTACAAAAACGCGCAGTAACATATATGTGCAAAGCAAAAATTCGTGAATCCTACAAATCCCTTTTTGTTAAACACCAAATATTAACAGTATTTGCAATTTTTGTTATGTAAACGGTATGTCTAATTAAAATTTGACACTACCTCTTGACATCACGCCACCCGCCAAGCAGCGGTAACATCAAATTCCCGATTCCATCACTGACCCTAGTTGAACATTCAGTAATTTATGGAGGCTGTAAGATGTTCATCACTTACCAAAACACATTAAAGAAATGAGATCTCTAGAAGATAAACCCTATTATAGTTTACAAGAATATTACGATGAAGCATTTTAATTTTAAGGGTGGTTTATTTCTGTGACTTTTTAAAATCTTTGCTGATCGGGAGTTTCTAGTGAAGATATTCCATTGAAACAAATATAAGTGGATTTGAATTTTGAATATGGTGACAAGACGAAATTCCTCTATAGACATCTTTTTTGCATTATGATTTCGATATTTTCAGAACAAGTCTGAAATCAACAAAATATGAGTTTCTGGGCAGCAAACTTTTTTTGCCAATATCCACTACAAAATCAAAATTTCCATCGATACACAGGGTCACAGTTTGATCAGAAATATACTCAGATATCTACTAGAATGGGCCCCAATATTAAAATGCGCCATGGGTCTCAAAAACTCATAATACACTGCTGCTTTCATGCACCACAAACCGTGAAGTTTTTGCATTATCGTTCTATAAATACCTACCAACACATATTTTTCATTTACGTGTTGTCCCGAATAACTCTACGCAAAATTCATAGCGTATTGCGAATTAAAAAATGTGGCGTTTTCTCTTTAAAGTGCTGTTGTTTTAGTTTGTTGCTTTCTTCATGAACAATATATGTGACAGTGTTTCTTCTGTTTTTTCTTGTTAGATGTGCGTGATTTGAACTTTTGCCGCTGTTCCATTTTCAAAAAAATCATCGTTGACTTAAAAAGTTCCATTATTTCAATATTTTCTACAGCAAAGACAAGTAGGTACTTTTACAACTACATATAAAGGTGCGTCTTGATATCAGTCTACCCGAAACATGTAACTAAAGGGCCAGGTGTTTATATAGGAATAAAGTGGTGCACTTTCCAAGATATAGATTTCAGCTAAGTTCTCAAAATATATTGAGGCAATAAACATCCTGCAACAGGTGTTAACTAAACATTGTGAAACGTACGGTTGACGGGCGCGTTTAGTTTCACATAGAGAGAACAAAAAATGTGTTTTCCCTTCACCGCACACTTTTTTGTACATATTCCATTTCCTTGTGAAGTCAGGATAACTTGTGATCATAAATAACATGAAGAGTTCATGACTATACTTGGAATTATTATCATAACATACCATCAATAAACTGAAATCAAAGCCAAACTAGGATAATCCTGTCTTGGAAGATCCTGAGATTTATTTTCATAATGTAAACTTCAATTTGAAACATTTTTATCAAAGCACAATTCTGGATGATGCTGTAGGTTTTCATGGTGTTCCAGCAGCTGGAAAATGAATACATCACTAAAAATCAGTTAGTCGAACCAGAGTGCCACGTCAAATAATAATAATAGCCATCATCTACATGCACAGGTTATGCCTCTGGGTACACTCAACAACGAGTGTAAATGAGTGAGTATTTTTTCCATCCGTTAGGAATTTTCCAGTCAGGCCCTGTCTCCGATGCTCCGAGACTTCCGAAGGTGGAGGGGACATTTGCCCCAATAACCACTTCCCACGCCATGTGGCAAGTGCTATTTGGATTTGGTCCGAAAATCATTGTTTACCTGAGGGTGGGAAATGAGTAGTTTCAATATATTCGTTACTTCTCATACTCCACAACGGACTCGACATTCCCCGGAGCATGAGACAAAACCAGTGTTTCGTCTATACCGTATGAGTGTCGTAGATGGTAGTACAACACTCGTAGGGCTGCGTTATGCCTGTGGATATAGGCTGACACCGCATAAGCTGGACAGGCTGACAGCAAATGCATTATTATATTTTTAATTTTTTCTCATCTGTCAGGAATAAACCAGTCAGGCCCTGTCTCCGAAGCCCCAATACACCCGGAGGGCGCGCTGATGTATCATTAACCCCAGTAAACACTTCCCACGTCCGTTGGGTGAGTGATTACTAGGTCCGAGAGTCATGTGCCCTGAGAAGGCGGAGAGAATCAAGAATAACGGTGTTCTGCATCCGTCCGGCTAAGATTTCTGCCGCATCATGACAAGCCAGTGTAATTTTCAAATTCAAGAGCAGCGTGTCCATCATTCCACCAATAACCCAATGATCAAAAACACCATTTTAACAGAATAGTTAGGGTAAAGCCTGCATTTTTCCTCCTTTTTTCGGACGATGTTCGTTTCGCCAGGAGCCGAAAACTCTATGACGAAAATCGTCCTACTCTGATGTTCGAGGAGGATTACAACACTCGAAGCGCCGCCTCATGCCTGTGGATATGGGCTGAGACCGGTTAAGCTGAGACCGCAAAAGCATTATGATCTCAGCTGCCCCACGACACGCTCTGCATCTAGTGTCAGAAACCTCTATTACCATCACACGACTACGGTAGACGAAGGTGTTGAAGACACCATCCTGGCAGGCTATTATGAATCCCTTGGTTTCCGAATTCAGCCCACTTGACTTGAGAAATGCATAGGTCAGGTTACTGGATAAGCCAAGATCTTCAATGTTCTTATGTAGCTGTAGGAGACTCTCACTCTTGCAGCTTTGGTCTTTTTGCTGAACGGGTTCCAACTCGGTGACAGAGTTTGGGTTCGTTTGTTCAGTGTCGAATACGAGACCAAGTTCATCGGCTGCGCTGGTTGCAGCCTTGAAAAAAAATTATCCAATCACTGCTTTTTCATGATCGCATACAAAGCAGAGAAGGGATTCTTAACTCCTGATGACTTTTATGCTGATACTGCCCGCAAAGAGAGTTTCTAACAGTGGTAACCTTTCGAGAGTGGCTACGTCTCTCTTCATATTCTTCGCATCGTCCTCTATTGAGATGAACCGTAGCACATTTGTCGATCCTAAATTCCATGCTGATAGCTTGCGTATACTCTTGCACCACCCTTAAGGATTGATGAAGATACTTTTTCCCAGAGGCATATAGTTTAAGGTCATCCATGTATAACAGATTCCACTGTTGTATCCGAGGATTTTCTGTAGTGCAACAATAGGGACATGCAGAAGAAAAGAGGGCTGAGGGAGTCTTCCTGAAACACGCCCCTTCTAAAGATAACATGCTCTGTTTGGACTCTGACTTGACCAGATGTTGAGGTGAAGCGAGTCCTCCAGAGCGGTATCAGCTGTTCGATGCATCTCACTATTTGCACGGAGTCCTGCGTGATACGTCTGTCGATCAACGGATTCTACTTGCAGCCAGATACCCTCTTCTTTGATCCTCTTTGCTCTATACATCGAATCAACTGCGGAGAGTGTTGGCAAATATGAGATGCTGGTAAATATCAGGGCCTGAAGCAGCAAAGTTCTTAGAACCTTTGTGAGCCCGTCGAATTTTTCCCGGAGTTATTGGATTGCGCTCGGGCTGACGAAGCCTACTTCAGAAAGCTTCGAACTGCGCTGGGGCTGAAGAATTTACGTTGAGTAGTTGCGGAAACATATATATGTTCTTCCAGAAGGTTTTAACCCGATCAGCCGCCAGCGGGTTATCCACAACACGTGGAAGCTCTTGGACTAGGCGAGAATGTTTATCGCGGAACTTCATGTTTTCCACGGTGCTCCTAGTCTGCCTCACTAGAGGCTTTTTGCAGCCACCAGCATTCGTATTCTATCTGTTTGATGGTGAAGAGCCCGCCTTGGTTTAGTGTGTGGTGAGCCTATAGGTCACCACGTAGTCCGTCACTCATTGGATACAAAACGCGTGTTGTCTCGCCGACTTAATATAAGCTTCCATCTTGTGAATGCATCGCTCATGCCTCCTAATTAGAGGGGTACTCTCGTTCCTCTCCAATTGGAACAGGGTCTGAGCGGCGTCATACACGGCAGAGTTGATCTGCCAGATGTCAGCCTCAATAAGCTTACGATCTAGATGAATATGGAATTAAAAGAGTTTGAGCATCGACAATCGTTATTCATAGATAATTTTCTTACAGATTTTTGTAAATTTTTTGCTATATCTGGAACTTGCTCCTATATTTTCTCTCTAGCTTACTAAGTATTGCGGTTACTTACCGACTTTTTCAACTGCTTGGTTGCGTGATCTGGTGGTACTTCTCCACCGAACACAAAACAGTGAGTTTTGAGGAAGAATTGAGAAATTTGTGTTGTTAGTATACTGTTTCCCTACATTATTTGTTATGAACTTCAACATCAGTACACCTTTTCAACAGGACTACCTTTCCATTCCCTTTCTTTCTACTTGCCTCAACTGGACAGTTCCCCCCCTTTTGTTTAACTATAGTCATCGGTGTTCCATTTAACAATGAACCTTCACAAAAAAAACACTCGTGAGACTTAGCGCACTGCACACATAACACGTAGTCTACCACACACTGAATACAAGACACGTATTAATTGTCTCGCCGACTTGATCTTAGTTTCCATCTTGTGTATGCATCGCTCATAGACGGTTGATTTGCCAGATATCAGCCTCTTTTGGAAAAATATCGTGAATCTCCGCATACACCAATACCAGTTCTTGTGACTCCAGAGGCTTGGTGTTATCGAGCGCCCTGCGTGTTCTCATGCCCTGCATTGACAGAATGATGCGAGCGTCCTCTATAGCCAGACCAACAGTGGTATTTCTGCCACTTCTGGCAACTGCTTTTTCCCAGATTGGAGTGAACTGGTGGTAATGATTCTTATTATTCCCAAAACTAGGTTCTCCATTCACCATTACCAACTTTGAAAATCCATTTGTAACCTGCCCGGCTGTAATTCTTTTCAACACTCAGTATCACCATGAGGTCAGTCACTTACGGCACCTGTTGCATTATTACGCAAATTAAACGTTTCGCGATCCTTTATAACCTCTAAAGCATTATTTGAATTTCAAAGGAATATGCATAATGCATAATAAGGCACATAAACGTACAAACTCGCAATTTTCAAGGTATTTCGAAATTTGTAAACTGTTTCCCTAATTTTGTGTTTCTCCAAATTGTAACACTCTGGTGTTGCTGTCTTCTCGCTTTCGTGAAATTTCTTCAACCATCAGTTGTTCTTGTTTATTCCTCAATATTTTCGTTTCGTCTAGCTTTCATATTCCTTATAAAAGAATGCTGGAAATTTTTGCTCAGCCTTTAAACTGCCTGTTGTCTTGAATTCTTGAATACCTCCAAAAGTTTCTTGAATACTGCCTACCTGTATCCAACAATCTCAATTTTGTAATTGTTTTGTGGGTCCTTCAATTGATTACACTGGCTGACTCGGTCGTACTCGGCTCCTGCGCTTTTATACTCTGATAATCATTCCAAAATAGCTGAGTTCATTGACATTCGTTGAACTGTGTGCATGTCTATGAGAAGTGGGAGGTGAAAAGTGTGAGAGATGAGATGTGGGAGGTGGGAGGTTGTAGTGGGAGGAATTTCCCAATCAGGCCCTGTCTTCAGAGCCCTGGTACATCCGGAGGGCGTACTGGTGTCATCAACCGCAGTAAGCTATACCCACACCGTGTGGTGAGGGGGTATTATCAATTTTATTTTTATATGATATTAACGTAAAAGTTCTCATCTGTATTGAATACATTATTCTCAGTCCTCTCACCAAACTTATCAATCAATGTAGGGATCAGAAATAATGCTTTCCCGAATTTTCTCAAATGTTAAAAAGTACTACCCATAATTTCGTAAACGACCCCATACTACATACCTATTTCTATTGTGCCCACATTTGCAAAAACATTTAGGTACTCACATGATATATTTGCATGAGAGAATAGATGTAAGTATTCAGGAATAAAACACAATTTTACTTTTCTTTCTCTGGTAATCTTTAGCGAATATAATGTTCGACCCCGGGTAAATGCGAAACTGAAATTTGAAGTCAGCATTCAACCACACTGGCTATTACCAAACATTACTCTCACAGTGAGTCGAATCATCTTCCACCCTGTTCAATCCGTTTTTTGTTAATCCGTATGCTATCCAAGATGACAGCGAAAAATTATTCATTGAATTTCAAACCAAAATTTATTTGTGTTCCACCAATGGATTTTTGGTAAATATTCCTACGATAACTCATGTACCCACCAAGGAAGTAGGCACAAAACCACCTATAGAAAACGCAGAAATCATTCCACCTAGGGTTTGGACTTCTATATGAAACCAAAGAATCAAAGAATATTTCAGCAGCGAAATAAATGAATTTTTCACACGTGGAATTGGGCACCTTTGCCAGATGATGGGCCAGAGGTGTTTTGGCAGTCGTACGAGACTGTTGGATTATCTTCTGTTGAATTTTTTCCTGTTCGATGCTTAATTCGTAAAAAGGTAAAAACAAATAAAAACAGAGCATAATTAGAAAATGAAATGCAGTCCATAACACTATACTGCCGTGTGAAGGTAAAGAGCAGTATATGCTACAGCTTCATGCCATGAGACTGATATGTTTTTTTATGCTCTTACTCTTCACGTCTGCCATCAATGCAAATGTTAGATGAAAAACCACAATTCTTCTTGTATATTTTTTTCAAGCAACATACTTCCTCATGTTTCGACAAAATACAAAAATTAAATAAAATGTGAAGGCCAAACGCAGTAACTATATAAAAAGAAGCAGACGCTTCATTCAAATTTGAATTTATGTTTCAACTCATTGTGTAGGCAAACAGCAGTAATTGGTTATTGAGTTAGATACTGCTGGTTACCATAACACTGTGAGGTCACATTGTCAGTTACTGCCATTTACCTAATCATTGTTGGCCTAAGTTAATTTATAAATGTGCACCAAACACTGTGTGGAGTAAGCGCAGTTACTGCCGAGGTCTGCAACATTAATATCTGCATTTTGTCAAAAATGTTACTTACTGCCCTTTACCTTCACGCAGCAGTATATTGGACGGTCTGTGCTCGACAAACTAAGCACCAACCTTTTGCTGCATAGTCCAACTACCTGTAAATGCTCTTCCAATTATACCAATACAACATTAATTAAAGATAAAACTCTATTCGGCTGTACTTTTCCATTCAAGCTAATACCTATTTAGTGAATTTTATCAGAGATAAGATAAAGACATATACTTTGAAAACTCATGACGTCGACCACAATACTATCACTGATAACAATGCCAGTGTCAGTAGCTAGTCCACACGAGCATTGAAAAGTTCTCGGAGATTCATGCAAAATGAATCGATAACGCTGCGTCGTCGCATATGATCATGGCTAGAGTGTGGGGCACAGTTTTAACACTAGATCTAATGAGAAACCAATTTCAATACGTCGCTGATTGAACTTAGATAACCCCAAATATTGTCGTGAAGCAGTTTGATGAAACCAAGGCCGATCTGTCACAAACTTAATGTCAAATAGATACTTCACTCGCAACATCTTTCAATGGGCTGGATTTGGAATTAATCCGCTCATTAACTCCTGACATGAATATCACTAAATTCTTGTAGTACTAACACACTTGCATTCATACAAAAACTTGCAATAACATTATCGTTCGAATAAATACAATTGGTAAGTTATCTTTATTTGCCTTGCTAAAAATAGTATTCATAAAATTCGATTATTACTTTTCACGAGAGGATTTTAATTGACTTGAATTTTAGGCGGTGTATACGATGAAATGCCAAGATCTCAAATTTAATATAGATGAACCAAGATATGATCAAGAGACCTACATCGGCAGAGCTAAACATTTCTTCCTCACCACCAATCCCTTGAACATCTTCGTATCCAGTAAGGCTCTTGAGGAAGCTAAGTGTTTGGTGCATAAATGCAGGTGAGCAACTTTCCACATCATCTCGAGCAGTATGGTGATAATTTTCTATGTGCATCGGTTATCTAAATCGCTTATCGCATGCGTGATTATCACATATTATGAAGCAACTCATAGTCTCGTTAGTTTATAATATAGGTCAGTACAATTATAGTTTTCGGACTCCACCTCAAAATAAAAAAAAAGATTTAACTTACGTAGTTTTGTCTTCTGAACACGAATTCAAAGAAAATTCGGGAAGTCTCAATTACTTTTTGGGTGACGTTCTGTTGAATCTTGAATATCGACAATTTCCAAACACGAATTTTTTTATTAAAAATCACACAAAATGCCTCTTTCGTTTTGTCGACATTTTTTTCATACGCTAATCCACAAAATGTCGTGATTACCACTATAACCAGCACCAAAAATAACCGTTCTACATTAAAAGTTTACCATATAATCATTAACATATCCTTTTTTCAATAACGATTCGAATTCAAATAAGCAATAACTTCACCTTCATTTATACAGTGTGTTTCTCACTGAAACACCCCTGTAACTTCCCGTAACTTCAAAATTTTGCTTAGTTTCTAAACTTTAAGCCATATAATAGCGAGCGAAGCGAGCATATTTTAATTTACATTATCAGTCAGGTTAGATGATTGGTTGTAGCGTAAAAGGATTGCAATCAACTTGCATAGCAAAGATAGCTCAGGTAAGGTTATGTCCTTTTCTCCTTCTTTTTGCTTCCTTAAGCCATAAGGTAGCGAGCTTTCTTTCTGGATTGGGAGCAGACTCATAAGCTCTTTCTAGTCTATGCCTCAAATCCTCTTCAGAAATTATTATTAATCGTATTAGTAGTATTCAAGAAATGGAAATACCCAAAAACACCAAAACAATGTCAAAAAAAACTCCATTTCTATTTCTTGAATTTTATTTAACACCAAAGGTTCCATTCTTTTATTTATTCGTATTAGTAGTGGCAAAAATTAAACAATTGAACAGTGTCACACCTAAAGCTCGCATTATATGGATTTTTTCTTATTAATAGATGTAATGAAAATTTTACTTCGCAGTTGGTTTGTGCTTGAAAAATTAGGAAAAAACATCCTCTTTCCTTTTGTCATGTGCTATTCTAAACCTGTCAAATTTGACATTTTTTTCGAAAATCCTCAAAAATTCTGTTTTTTTTTGGAAATTTAGAAAAATGCAAAAGAAAAAAGTTGTTGTAGGAATGTAGGCTTTCACGGCTGGCGTCAATGTTTTGGTTGGTTTCCGGGTTTTGGCGTGGTTTTCTTTGGTTTAAATCTCCAAACGTTTCAACTGCAACTGCACATCTTCAGTGGCGTGTCGAAGTACTCTTCTAGACGTATCATGATACGTTTGGAGATTTAAACCAAAGAATACCACGGCAAAACCCGGAAACCAACCAAAACAAAAAAGTTGTTTTCAATTTTACACCTTTCCTTTAAATTTCTACTGTCACTACGACTTTTTTCCAATATTGTTAATTTCTTTAATATTTCGCTCTACCGATTTGAACGAAACATGATTCCAATTTCATAATCTTGATGAAAACGGTATTTAAAGGTCATATCTTGCCCGGAACATACCCACATTGACCTGTTACCAAAAAATAAAAAATGCACCTCTAGAAATTCGTCTTTGCTGTTGCAGAGTTCATCTAGTTTTCTCATTTCATTGTGAAACTGATTCGGATTTTCGATGTATGGACGATAATATGTCAGTAGACGAATAATGAAATTTCTATTCATTCTCATTACACTCGTATTATTTCTTTTTTCAACAGATTTGTATTCCGTTAGCTGCAGATGAGTTCTAAATGTTTTGATTCAGTTTATACCCATCAGTGTGACTGTTGGGTGTAAACTGTTATATGTAGTTTTGGAGCAAATAATAATTTTTCGCATCTTGTGTGTAATAAGAATGACTATCTACTGACATAACGCTCATACAATGGAAATCCGAATCAGTTTAACAATGAAATGAAAAAACTAGATGAACTCTGCAACAACAAAGACAAATTTCTGGATGTGTATTTATTTACACTTTTTCTGGGTGCGATATAACATTGAAGTCTCGTTTTCATTAAAATTATGAAATTTTTTTCATGTTTGATTGGAATTGGTAGAGCGAAAGATTCGAAAAATTTAAAAAAGTCGGAGTGACAGTAGAGAGTAAAAAGTTGAAAAAAGTATAAAATTGGAAACTGAGCAACTTTTTTCTTTTGTTTTATTTTCAATATAAAAAAAAGCTTGTTTTTTGTGGATTTCGAAAAAATTTCAATTTTGACAGGTTTAGAGTAGCACATGACAAAAGAGAGAGGTTGTTTTTTCCTCATTTTCCAAGCACAAACTAACTGCGTAGTAAAATTTTCGTTATATCAATTAAAAAAAAAAAAACATATTTTGCGAATTTTATTTGTGACCCTGTATAAATGAAGCAGAATTCATCTGCCCATATTTGAATTTGAATAGTCGTTGGCGCAGATTCCATGAAACCAACTCACCACGAGAATGAAAGAAAATGAGGAGGTAAAATTTTTTATTTAAAAAGTTTGTTTTTGGTGCTGCTAATTGTAAAATTAGGTAGGTTAACGCCTGAAAAAATGTTTTAAAAAGAAGAAGGCACTTTATATGATTTTCATTCTAAAAATTAGTGCTTGAAAATATTCTCAAAAGGGAATTGAGGCCCCCTCGATTTTTTTTCGGATTCATGTTCAGGAAACCAGACTACTTAAGTTAAATTAGATTTTTTTATTTTAAGGCGTAGGCGGAGCCCAATAAACTCATTACTCATGGTCGCTCGTATATAGTACACAAGAAAAAAGGACGATGTATTCATAACAAAATCTGCCTAAGCAGAATTATCATTAAATAAACGTCATCTGCATAAACAAAATTTCGAATTCAGCCTCTGATCAACAATGCATAAACAGGGAACAATTCATCACACTGTATCATTTTATTCCTTAACAGTACATCGTATCGGTATAAACAGAAAAAGAAACAAAGTCTGATATTTCCACTGTTGAAACGACCAACCATATTTCAAGTGACCAAATAAAGTCAATGCAGTCGTTTTATTTGAAGACTTTTATCGAATGTATGTCAAAAATCCTCGAAAATTCCTACTACTATAAATATCAATATAGGAAAATCTTCCAGGCATTTCAAAGCAAAATGACTCATTTTAAGAACTGGAAACGTATTCCAGTTACCTCACCTTCGATGTGTTCTTCCAGTTTGTTCATATCTTGAGATCGTATGAGCATTTTGAGATATTATTTATTGAACAATCACAACTCACAAGAATTTGAATATTCTATGTGACCCGTGTCTCACTGGAAAACGTAATACTAATCAGCCGATATGATGGGTCCAAGCAAAAACTGGGTTTTTGTTTTTTTGCAGTTTCAAAATAGTAATTCGTGTTCCACCACAGGCCTACATTTTGGTCTAGGAGGACATGGTTATAAGTACGATGAAGATTTCTGTTGGTGACACTTTTGAATAACATTCATATTTATTTATGAATTTCCAATAAAAACTGAATAATTGAACAATCAACTATCTGAATGAAAATGTCACTTTTCACATTTATTTCTTTTTATAGTTAGGGCTTTTCACAATATCTATCACATGTAGTTCAACGTCCAGCGCAGCCTTGAGCCGGAGAAGTAGTTGTTCTTTGTGGGATATTACAAAAAAAATCCAAATTTTTAATGTTTCTTCCGTTTTCGATAAAAATTAAATCTGTTCAACTTTAAATTGAAAATGTGTCATAACTGTTATCGCGGGTAAATATACGAAAGAGACACAACTACATGATATAGATTACTACATTTTGAAGTTATTAATATATTCAATGATTTTATAAAGTGTACATATACAGACCGTTTTTTATCATGTGGGAACATTTTTATATTCTAAACCCTCATCTCTCGCCATTTCCTATTTGTAGATTTCAAAAGGACATTTGACTCACTTGATAACTCTTTATTGTGGAATAAACTGTATTCTGTGGGACTGAGTGCCCAAATAATAAAACACTTGAAGAATTTATATACCAAGGCTAAAATTAGGAAACACAGTGGAACAGAATATACTGAAAGTACACATATTTCATAAGGATATTGGCTGATATTGAGGATTTTTTTCATCAGCACGGAGCCTCTGGCCTCAATGTTGATGGAAGAAGTGACATTATCATGCTCTTTTATGCGGACGACCTGGTTTTCTTAGCTGAGACGGAAATTGATCTAATACGCAAAATGTCGACTTTAGAAAAATATTGTACACTCTCAAAACTAAAGATCAATACACAAAAAACCAAAATAGTTTGCTTTTCTAGAGGTAACTATAAGCCGAGTCATCGTTTCGTTTTACTCAAGCAGGCCCTTAATGTCGTCAATAATTATGTTTACTCGGGCGTGAAATTCTCGTCAAGCTCCTTATTTCGTGAAATGTCAGATAAAGTTGTGGCAAAAGGAAAGCAGACTATTGCATCAGTTATGAGCATTTTTGCTAATTCCAAAGTGAATCCTTGGCCATCACGTATAGAGCTGTTTGAAACCCTCATAATCAACTCTTTATCTCATTGTTCACCCGTTTCGTCACTGAGATACTTTGACGTACTTGAACATATTCAGGTGTCGTTTTTCAAAAGGCTCCTCAATGTATACGTCAGCACACCAGGTTATGTCATTTGTCTTGAGACAGGAACACTTAAAATTTCTTTTTATTTGTTCAAGGCATGCTTAAATTGGCTCTCAAATATTTTAGCACAGGATGAGTACAGGTTGCCAAAAAATTGTTACAAGCGACAACGCAGTCTCTTGAATGCTGATGACGTACAACTGGGTTGGGCAATTGAAACAACTTTTTGCCATAGCACTGATATATGGGACAACCTAACTCATAGATCTCTTAAAGTAAATAACACCTCTTACTTGAACGTTTCAAAGAGAAACTACGTAGTGATGATTTGAATGCGCTATTCTTTCTTCATCAATGCCTTAAAAACTAACTACCGTTATTTTGGACACTCTGAAGGAGCAAAAAGTTACTCACATTTCCGCCTACCGATTTACCTAACGCGAATAATTGCACAGATCAGACTGAGTAATAGGTACATAGTTGAATTTACGCACAAAAGTATTAGGTATTGTTTTGACCCCCACATAATTTGCAACATCTGCAATTAAGCAAGAGAGGAAACTATTACCCATATAATATTGGAATGTACCACCAATTCAAACCCCCAACACTCAGGGAAATTCCGAACGAAAAAACTCTGAACTACTTGACAACCTGTCACCATAACTGGCAAGAGATTTCAGTAATTTTTTCACCTCCATTTTGAAACTTAGGTCTTTTATCCTCAGCGAATGAATACATAGCAAAGCATAAAGATAGTTTTATAGTAGGTAGTGTTCAGTGGACAAATTCAGTAAGAAGTAACTTATTATTATTTTTTTGTCAAACTAATTTCTATAAGAATTATTGTATTTCTTAAAAAAAAATATATTCTATTCTATTCTATTCAGAGAGACATATACAAATTCCAGCTCAGCTATGGCGGAATTAATCGATTTTTCAATACGAAAACCATGCTGAGATCCATTCAAAAGCTTACTTGTTTCTGAGAAATAATTTAATCTGTTGTTGTATGTCATTTCGAAAACCTTTTCCAATTGACGCGCAATACTCGACCATCAATACCACCAGACTTTTTCAAATTTTTTTTCTCCTATTATTTTCCCCACCTCACTAGTGGAGGTTAGTGATGAGAAAAGTGTTACATCAGAAAGATCTTGGAGTCTGGCCACATTATAACTTGGAGTAAGGTAGTTCAAATCGATAAAATGGTCATTGAACGCATCACAAATTTGTTGAGTGTTTTTAATTTTTCATTATGACTGTCCAATATTTTTTTGGGTAATAACACATTTTCTAATTCTATTTCTGTCAAATGCACCACAGTCTCTCAAATTTATGTCTAATCGTCTAAACATTTGAATGTTTGGAATACGACGATTCGGGTATAGCTCACCATACATATTTCTTGCCAAAAAAGGATTGTTATTTGATTTCGCATAAGTAGGTAAATACAAACTAACTACACTAACAACAGGACCGTTGTTAAAGATTGTTGTCACTGATGATGCCAGTTATTTTAAACGAAAAGTTATGAAAATATCAAGTGTGATAAACCACCAAATTGCGATTATATCGCTTTATCGATATTTGTAATGAAAGGAAAGGTCTGCATGTATTTGAAAAAAAAAAGTGGATGACTTTATAAATTCGTCCTTATAATTCATTGCAGATGTCAAGAACCGTTACCTCCTGGTATAACTGAAAATCAGTTATGGAGAGCAAAAACTATATACGATTCGGCTTTCCACCCCGACACCGGCGAAAAGATGAACTTAATCGGGAGAATGTCGGCACAAGTACCAATGAATATGCTGATCACTGGAGGAATGATCACCTTCTACAAAAGTACTTCAGCTGTTGTATTCTGGCAGTGGTTCAATCAGTCCTTTAACGCATTGGTCAACTACACAAATAGAAGTGGTGATATCAAACAAACAGATAAGTAGGTAGTAATTATCAGTATTCACGTTTTTAAACACTCATGCAATTTTTTTTTTTTTTTCAAGGCAATTACTACTCTCATATGTTTGCGCAACGGGTGGTGCCGTAGGAACAGCTCTGGGGCTGAACAGATTAGTAAAGGTAAATAGTTCGTAAGATTATTCTGTTGCAGAAAATTCAGTAGTCGGTTTTTTATATTCCATTAATTTTGGTTTGCTGAATCGTCATCTGTAGTTATCTAACCAAATTTCCTGGTTCTTTTTGGTCGCACTTTTTTTGTGTTCCTATCGTTTTTGAAGCAGACTAAAATTCGCTAAAATTTCAATACCACCGCAGCTCTGTATGTCCAATAACTCATTTCAATTAAAATATTTTCAATGGCCAACGACCCGTTATAGTGGAAGTGGACCTCAACTTTGTTTTTTTGTATGGAACACCCCACCCCATTTTTTATTGCATGTTTAGAATCTATGGCGAACTTCAATATAACTTTATTCTAAATATTATATGTCTAAAAGGCAGTTTTCAGTTTTTTAAATTTTTTTGAATATTTTGACACATGCAGCACTTTACAAAACAAATTATTTTTTAAAAACAGGGAACCAGGTCAAAATTTAACTGAATGACACTTGGAGCTTCTTAAACCTTTGTGAACTTTCCATAAAAATTATACAAAGTGATCAGAAATTGGCGCCGAATTCGGCTATCTCGAAAATTATGAACCTAATTTTTTTCAAATGACAACCTCATTTTTACTAAACGCCAATGGGTTCTACGCTAAAAAATAGGGAAATTTTATGCTTACATCCAAGGCCTTGGTGAGTTGCAATACCACTTTCCTGAGCTACGGGTGCAAAACCGGACCAGCAGTCAAAGCGCACCCTGGAGTGAATGCTTATTCCCTCTGAGGTCGGCCGTGGGTATACTAGGCTAACCCCCCGGTATACCCGAAGACTCGGTTTCAAATGTACGAGGAAGAGGCCCCCACATCCGATCTCTTCGGAATAGGGGTCATAGGCAAGGTGGTGGGGTCCAAAACTACTATTTGCCAAACAATAACAACCGCGATGACAACGGACGCTTTGAGTGGACGGATGAACTAAGAGACGGTCTTCTGCATTGTTATGAGAGCAGTGAGCCCGCCCGAAGAGGATAGAACATTCTAGATGTTCCTTCCTTATATTCTAGCTATTTTCAGAGAGTTCTATTCACCACGCCAACTCACTGGAGATAGAACTTTCTAGAATTCCACTAGAACCTTCAGGAAGGAGTCTTTGATCTGGTTCATTCCACAGTGGTTTCGAATTTTCCAGCACTTTCCAGAAGCTTTGAGAACATTCTAGAATTTTCTCTCTTATATTCTAGATATTTCCAGAGAGTTCCATACACCTCGCGAACTCACTGGTGGTCGAACTTTCTAGAATTTCACCTGACTGTCTTGTCAGTGCGTTCTATAACCGTTCGGGTTCATTCCACGGTTTTGTAGACTTTTCTGTCTTGTCAGTTTTGGTTTTAGAACATTTGAATGTCTTCTCGAATATTTCGAGTATTTTAGAACATTCTTGAACATTCTGAATTATCTTGACCATTTTAAATAATTTTAAATCATTTTCGAACTTTTAAAATTCTTCTTTCCATAAAATTTCATCTAATTCGATTTCTTCAATGAATATTTCTTAATGCTCTTCAAAAAGGAAGTTTAAAATTGCAGTGTCGTAGGTAAATGGCGAGCATAGTGAGCATAGATAGATGAAAATAAATATCTTTGTGATCATTCATTTCTACTTCATCCAGTACTACAAAACATTGGAGTTGGTATTTAGAACATTATTTTTTGATTGCAGATATACACAGGAATCAGTGAATCTCACTTGAAGAAGCTACTGTGTTAGCGAAACTTGGGAATTTGAAATGAAGTTTGTAAAGATCAAATCGTTCTCGTGTATTTCTACAATTACTATGGGTCTTTATCAAGGAACGGCAGAATCAATCAGAAAATTATTTTTTCTTTCTATTTTTGTCGAAAATCATGACCATTCAGATGACGCAATAGAAATTAATTTCAATAAGAATTTTTCATTTTTACCGATGGATACTCGAATAGATATTCATTCATTCGAATCGCTGGTGGCTCCTCTATCGGATTAGTTAGTCAAGCCGAATGAAACGGTTAACTTCATATGAGTGTAATATTGCAAAAGTTATTTGAGTCCATTTGAAGAAGTCATTGCATGGCGAAACAATTGTCATGATTTTGGGAACCTATATAATTTGTGATTAAAGTTTTGTTTTAATCAAGTATCGGTTGGCTACACCAGTTCAACATCTTCATTTTCAGACAATGCCACCGTTAGTAGGTCGTATGGTCCCGTTTGCCGCAGTAGCAGCTGCCAACTGTATCAACATACCTTTAATGAGAGCACAGTGAGTATTTTTTACTCAGTAACTCCTGCCTAACTTTTCTTAAAAATTAGTATAATTCAATGGGCTCATAACTTTGATTTCTCCAGAATATGCATCAGTTCATCAAAGATTATAGTTATCAAGATTTTCCTATGTATCTCAGAAACGCTTGAGTTGATTTGTAGATGGAGAGAATATCACCATGGTAATTTATAATTATTAATTCAATTCAATAAGTTTTATTATCGGTAATGGTAATGGTAATAGGTGGGGGACTTTAATCATTTTTAAAACTTCTGATAAAGTATATTGTTACAATAATTACTAAATAATAAGCCGAGCACACTACTAAACTGTTTATTTCTAACTTCACCAAAAAAAACATAAAACTACATCACTGACTAATAAAACACTTAGATCTATAATACAACTAGCTAAATATTCCAAATATTTACTAACTTCTACAAAAACTTCTTATCACTTCTTCATAAACTTCCCTTGAGTAAAATGTCTGTCGCCTTATATATCTACTCAAGCCGTGCGTAGGCCAGACTCTTCGCGACAGTTCCGTTATTCCGAATATTCAATACCGACAATCATCTGCCTTTTTCTAGAAACCAATTATCGACGATACGTTAGCGAAATTGACTCAGCGGCGCACCTAGGGAATTTTTATCAATCTCGTAACAATATTTTGGCTTTGACTAAAACTATTCTAGATGCCTAGACAACACTATGAAATTCTGAGCAATGATAAGGTTTGCGAACTTGACAAGCAGGAATCAGTTAATACTTAGCTGACTAAATACTCAGGGGTTGATCCGCCCGTTCGGAATAAATCTCTCTAAGCCATGAGATTCATCAAAATGAATACTGTGAATCTGCCATTTATCATTCATATGGGCGAGGTTTCAAATTCCCGCACGTTAACCGGTACCGTCTTAAGGTAATAGCCTTGTCTGTTGAAGACTTCTGAGGGTTGCTTGTAGGAGTGTAGCCGTTTGATGGAAAGAGCACATTTTGAACACATTTTTGAAAAAATGCTGAACAATTGACCAAGATCAGTTTAGTAGTTGACTATCTTATTGTGGAAAAACATTCAGCCCTATGCTGTATCACTTCCGTTAAAAATACCGTCACCGTTATTCGCCATTTCCGTTGTTTTGCTATTACCAAGCAATAGCAAAATAACGGAAATGGCGAATAACGGTGACGTTATTTTTAACGGAAGTGATACAGCATTGGGCCGATTATCTGGTCAAATTCTTTATATATTCCGGTCCTAGCATAAGTCTGAATTACGTTCATTTTCCAGGGAACTGAGACTGGGAACACCTGTATACGACGAACAGAATAATAAACTTGGTTACTCTAAGGTAGCAGCTCAAAGTGGAATTGGACAAGTAATTTTCAGTCGGATTTGTATGGCGCTTCCTGGGATGGGTAACTAAACCGAATTCTTCATCTTAAATTGGGGGGATATTTTCATAAACCGCACAACATCGAAATTTCAGAAAATACAAGTACAAAAGATTGGGATAGTATACTCATGTATTTTAAAAATATTTTTGCCTACTTTCATCATTCTGAGGTGATGTAGAATAATCGAATAGTGGGGCAAAAATAACAGCTTTTCGATATTTCATTTTTGAATTATTCTAGGTTTTCAGGCAGAATAAGTTCTGTTTGAAAATTTCATCAACAAAATACATGTGTGGAATTGAACCGACCTATAAAAGAACGTTATATATGTAACGACAATAATCAAAGAACAAAACAATTTTTTGACGTTAATGATTCATTTGTTCTTTATTTTCATTACATAAACAATGCATGCATATATGGAATAATAATGAATATCCATAAATATTAAAATTTCAAAATATTTTGCATGCGAATTCGTTTGTGAAGTGGTTGATTTTCCTTTATACGAATTAATATTATTTTGGATTACTTTTTCGATATCAAGGATGGTGCTGAAGGTTTTCCTATAGCTAAAAAGTGAATACGCATCCAAAAATCAGTTATGCCTTTGATGGGTATACACTACTCTACGTTAGTGAGAGTATTATAATTATTATATTATGATTATCAGTGTATTTTCATAAAAGAGTTGTCGTCAGATTAGGTTGCAGTTTTCCTGAGGATCATCTGGAACTGAACAGCGGCTCTTATCGCTTCTGACATTAATCTAGAGGCTATAGATGATATTGATTTAGATTAAACTCGGCAATGGCCATTCAAAAACTAATGAAGTAATAATAAAAATAAACTGCTGCTGCTGCTGCAAAAATCCTAAACAATGAGAGTTCCATTACCGAGAATCTTCCGCCCTGCTGATATTTACTTACTAATTTCATTTATTCATTCATTCATCCATCCATCCATCCATCCATCCATCCATCCATCCATCCATCCATCCATCCATCCATCCATCCATCCATCCATCCATCCATCCATCCATCCATCCATCCATCCATCCATCCATCCATCCATCCATCCATCCATCCATCCATCCATCCATCCATCCATCCATCCATCCATCCATCCATCCATCCATCCATCCATCCATCCATCCATCCATCCATCCATCCATCCATCCATCCATCCATCCATCCATCCATCCATCCATCCATCCATCCATCCATCCATCCATCCATCCATCCATCCATCCATCCATCCATCCATCCATCCATCCATCCATCCATCCATCCATCCATCCATCCATCCATCCATCCATCCATCCATCCATCCATCCATCCATCCATCCATCCATCCATCCATCCATCCATCCATCCATCCATCCATCCATCCATCCATCCATCCATCCATCCATCCATCCATCCATCCATCCATCCATCCATCCATCCATCCATCCATCCATCCATCCATCCATCCATCCATCCATCCATCCATCCATCCATCCATCCATCATTCCATCCATCCATCCATCCATCCATCCATCCATCCATCCATCCATCCATCCATCCATCCATCCATCCATCCATCCATCCATCCATCCATCCATCCATCCATCCATCCATCCATCCATCCATCCATCCATCCATCCATCCATCCATCCATCCATCCATCCATCCATCCATCCATCCATCCATCCATCCATCCATCCATCCATCCATCCATCCATCCATCCATCCATCCATCCATCCATCCATCCATCCATCCATCCATCCATCCATCCATCCATCCATCCATCCATCCATCCATCCATCCATCCATCCATCCATCCATCCATCCATCCATCCATCCATCCATCCATCCATCCATCCATCCATCCATCCATCCATCCATCCATCCATCCATCCATCCATCCATCCATCCATCCATCCATCCATCCATCCATCCATCCATCCATCCATCCATCCATCCATCCATCCATCCATCCATCCATCCATCCATCCATCCATCCATCCATCCATCCATCCATCCATCCATCCATCCATCCATCCATCCATCCATCCATCCATCCATCCATCCATCCATCCATCCATCCATCCATCCATCCATCCATCCATCCATCCATCCATCCATCCATCCATCCATCCATCCATCCATCCATCCATCCATCCATCCATCCATCCATCCATCCATCCATCCATCCATCCATCCATCCATCCATCCATCCATCCATCCATCCATCCATCCATCCATCCATCCATCCATCCATCCATCCATCCATCCATCCATCCATCCATCCATCCATCCATCCATCCATCCATCCATCCATCCATCCATCCATCCATCCATCCATCCATCCATCCATCCATCCATCCATCCATCCATCCATCCATCCATCCATCCATCCATCCATCCATCCATCCATCCATCCATCCATCCTCATCAGATATTATATCAAATCTTTCGTATGAAATGATAATTCGTTTTTGCAAGCGAATCCGGATGTCTGAAGATTTTACTGGCCACAAATCTTGCTCGTTACGAGATTTCGAGGATGGGTAGTTCATAATGCGGTTCGGGCTTACTAACATCAGATCATATTTCGGTGGCGTCAAATCTTATAATGCGACTGAATCATATCGTTAATATTTCCTTATCGAAACAAAGTTAGATTTTCATCGCAATTATTATGCCCATAAAACAGCGATTCGAATCCAAAAGCATGAGTCATCGAAAACTGAGTGGCAATTTTTGTAACTGTAGCAGAGTTTCGTAATAGCTTTCCCGCAAGTATAATCAGCAACGTTTTCCTTAAATCGGTTAGAATCCTCCTAGTTGAATTATTTGGCGAGTTTTTGTCAAGGTTTGACAATATGTTAACTTGCTACGTAAAAGTTAAGCAAATCTATCGGATTGTAAGCTGAAATTGAGCGAGTGCATGTTTACTTTTTCTTCCTCTTCTATTTCTTCAACCCTTAAATTAAATGTCAAAGAATATTAAGGTTGATTTTTCGTGTTCCTGAGGGTAGCCTATTTCCATTAGAAATTTTCTTAAATATATAGCTTCCTTTGTAGCCTCGGATAAAGCCATGTATTCTGCTTCTGTGCTGGATAGAGCTACAGATTTTTGTTTTCTTGCTTCCCAACTCACAGCACCTCCAGACAGTAGAAAAATTTGATGAAAAATGGGAAGAGATACTACTTTTGAAGTAACGTTTTATTTTCCACTTGACCTTTGAACTTCAAAAATGCTTGTTTCACCTCATCTATCGATTTCAAAAAATAAATTTGGATTCATCTTGATTTGTCATCAATGAAAGTTGCGAAATAAAGTGCATTTCCGAGTGATTTCGTTTTCATAGGTCCACAAATGTCTGAATGGATGAGGTCTAGCTCTTGAATTCGATGACTGAGAAACTTATCAAATGTTTGTTTGCTCGTGATACATATTTTGCAAGATGATATGCTATCAGAATAATTAAATTTCATCCCTTCCTCTAGATTCTCAGACATCATCATCTTCAGATATCTTTCATTCAGATGGCCATAGCGTTGATGCCATTTCAACAACTCCTTGGACGATGACTCCACCAAAGCTGAAGATTCACTTGTCGGTTGGACATAATAAAGTTTACCTTTTCGATGAGCTCTTAAAACGATTTCGCCAGTTGGATTTACTATTTCTGCAAAGTCTTTCGAAAAATGGTTCTGTGTACCGTTGCACGCAGCTTTAGAAATGGATATCAAATTCGTTTTCAGGTCAGGTACATAGAGCGTATTTTCCAAATTTATTGTGTTAATTCCTGAGTCACCATTATCAACTTTCAGTTTCACTATACCTTACCAAGAATATCAGTTGTTCTATTAATTGCTAGACGAACTTTCTGGTCGCTTATAGGGGTAAAATTTGAGAACATTCTTTTATCATTGCACATATGGGAAGTGGCACCGCTGTCTAGACACCAAACACTTTCAGGTAGATGTTCCATCTTGTTTGTAGACATGACATGAGTTTGTTCACTTTGACAAATCGGCATATTATATTCTATCATAAATGCTTCTTCTTCGGCTGTAGATGCTCTTTGTAATTTACTACTTTCTCTCTTTCTACATTCAAATGCCGTATGTCCCACAATGTGGCAAAAATTGCATTTGTAGGGAAATTTACTCCGTTTAATTGAATCATTCTTCTGTTCGAATTGCCATTTGTTCTTCGTGTTATTCTTTTTAGGTGGTTTATTCCAATTTGAAGAAGTTTTTGTAAAGAACGCACTCTGATCATCCTGATTTGCCAAACCCTTTCTTGCGTGGAACTCATCTAAAAGTTCAATTTTTAAAGCTTCTGGTTTTGGTAAATCATCCCTTGCTTCAATGGCACATCGGAAGTTTTCGTAACTGCTTGGAATGCTGTACAACAAAAGGATGGAAAGAAGATCATCTGCAATGTTAATTCCCATTCCTTTCAATTTGTCCACAGTATTGAAGAATTTGTTAAGGTGATCTACCATGGATTCACTTTCAACCATTTTTGTGAATAAGAGTTGTTTCAGCAAAGTAGCTTTTCTGTCAGGACCTTCGGATTGATATGTTTGTTGCAATTTCTTCCCTACTTCAATGGAAGTGGGGCAATGCTTCACGATACATAATTCTGAGGGTTGAATAGATAGAATAATATCAGCTTTTGCCTTCTGATCATACTTCGTCCAAGCCGCAGCTTCTGTTGCATCAGCTGGTTTTGGGGAATCTCCATTCACATATATATTTTTATTCACCCAAGAAACATTAAATGTTTTTACAGCGAAGTCAAGGATTAATTGGCTATGTAATATGTATATAGGATAAATGAATACAAATTAAATTAAATTGTCAAATCTGATAAAATTCAAACAAATTGAGAAACTAAGAAATACTCTTTCAGTTGTAATTTGAACTTCGATAGATGTTTTATATATTTCAAACGGTTAGGTAATTGATTATAAATTATGACACCATCATGCAAAATGCACCTCTTTCCAATTTCAGATATTGCCTTACTGGGATGTAGTTCATTGAAATTTTTTGTTAGGTGTTTATGAATAACTTTGATTTCTGTAAAATGCAAACCAGTATATTTTTTTTTTTGAATCGGCTTGAATGAATAAATAAACATACCCATAATTTGTAAAGAGATTCCAAGTTTAATATTTTTTTTGGTTTGTACAAATTTTTTGTTGGTTCAAGATGGGGAAGTTTGTGAATACATTTTATTGATTTATTTTGGAGTTTTTTCAAAGGTTTCAATACAGATTTATTCGCGGATCCCCATATAGATATCAAATATTATAATTGAGAATATATGAAGGAATAATATACATTCATCAAATATTTACGACATATATAGTTTCTAATCTTGTAAAGTATGCCAATAATTGGAGATATTTTTTTACTAATTTTTTCAATATGTTTTTTCTAACTGAAGCGTTCATCAATATAGAGTCCTAAAAATTTTATACAGCTTTTGTATTCAATTTGATTTTTATCAAAGACTAATGGTGTGAATTGGTCATTAATTTTTCGTTTTGCAATAAACATATATGAGAATTTTGAAAAGTTCAAGGCTAATTTATGATTTTGTAACCATGAGAGAATATTTTTAATGTCGGATTGGATATTTTTTTGAGAGTGTCTTTACTGGATTCTGAATAAATTATAGTTATATTATCTACAAATAATTTTAGAGATCCTTTTAAATCCAAAAATGAAATAGAATTGATGTAAATCAAAAAAAGAACAGGTCCCAAAACAGATCCCTGTGGTATACCATAACTGATTTTTCTATATTGATTATAACTATTTTCAATGCAAACATACTATTGTCGATTATTCAGAAAATTTTCAAACCAGTGATGAATGTTGCCTCTGATGCCAATACTATATAATTTCTTCAATAGGATTTTATGATCAACTGTATCAAAAGCTTTACATAAATCTAAAGATAATAGTGCACATTTTTGGTTGCTGTCAATTTTTTGTTGTATAGACGAAATACATAACTCCAGTGGTCATTCTTGATAAGAATTGCTTCGATCTGAATCTTCCAAGTATCATAATTCTCTTTTCCCAATTTTTCTACTTGCATTAACGCTGCTGCCATTTCTAATTATAAATACTACTCTTTATATTACTTAGTGTGGCCTGGGCCCATAACCTGTTGGTTATTTGATGAAAAATGGGAAGATATACTACTTTTGAAGTAACGTTATATTTGACAACTTCAGTATTATTTTATTTTTTTATCAACAGAAACAAATTTAAATAAGTAACCAAAACATCAACTATTAGAATCAGGACAGCTATAGGGCGATGAGGTATGTGACGGTGCAGTATATCCAACAATTATCCTTATAGTAACAGAAATTGAGCTATCTAAAGAAGAACAATATTTCAATTTCAAAAATTACAACTCTACGTTTTCAAGTAGAACCAAAAGAGGAGGAGGCGTTGGAATTTTTATTCGTGATGATTTGGAGTTTGATATTTTGGAAAAATTAGAAACTGAAGTTAATTACTTGGCAATCAAACTGAAACAACCAGAAATTATCATTTCAACAATTTACAAACCACCAAAATTCAATACTGTCAATTTTCTCAAATGAAAAATGTTTCTTCTTTGGAGATATGAACACCAATATATTGAATGACAACAGCATCACAAGGAGTATTCTAGACGTTTATACTTCCAACAATTTTTATCTATGCAATGAAAAAATTCCAACTAGATGTGGAACACGGAGTGCATCATTGATAGACCATATTTTAACAAACAGAAAAGATAGATAATTCTATTAGTGATCACAAAATTCAAATGTAGTACAACTTATAAAGGAAAAAGAAATCATTATGTAATGTTATATATTATTTTAAATATTATGTTAAAAAAAGGTTGGCAAATGAACTAATGAATTTCCAAAGTACAATGAAAAATTCTCTGATGATCCCAATATTTTATATGATAAATTACTTGATATTTTTCATTCCTGTGCCCATTCAAGAACTATCAGAATCAGAAAAGATTCAAAATTCTGGTTCACAAGTGAAATAGCCAAATTGATAAAAATGCCAGACAAATATTTTCGTCAAAAGAAACATAATCTTGGAAATGAACATTGTAGTAATTTATACGACTATCAAAATAAAATTGTTAAAAATACAATAAGGATGACAAAAAATAAGTATTATGAAGAAAAATTTTCGAAATCTACAGCTAAAGATAAGTGGAAAACAATTAATGATATATTCCACAACAGTTCCAAAAATAATAATTCAATACAATCCATCCAAATCAATGACAAAAAAATTGAAAACCTTGCAGAAATTTGTGAAGAATTCAATGAATATTTCATCACTGTTGGAGAGAGGCTAGTATCTAAAATTCCTGTATCAACTGAAGACTTCCATGAAAAACGACGGCATCATCGATATTAATGCCACCCCCAAGTGAAGTAGAAATTATGAGTATAATTGAAGAACTGAACCCTAGGAAAGCTTGCGGATTTGATGAGATCGATGAAAATTGTAAAAATTGTCAATTGCGCCAATTTTGACATATATATTTTCAAAATCATTTGAGTGGGCTATAGTACCAGATCAAATGAAAATTGCTTTAGTATCACCTATATATAAAAATGGTAAAAAAACGATTTGAATACTTTTAGGCCTATATCCAAACTTCCAATCTTTTAAAATTTTTTTGAAAAAATCATTAATTGTAGGCTGTATTTAGAAAAGAAAAATATTTTATTTAATCATCAATATGGATTTAGACGATCCAGAGATACAGAAAGAGCGGAACAAGATGATATTTCTTTTGTACAAAAAAAAGTTGATAATGGTGAAAAATGTGCCATATTGTCTCTCGATTTATGTAAAGCTTTTGACACTGTTGACCATGAAATTATATTGAGAAAATTGGATAAAATTGGTATCAGAGGGTACGTTTTTGATTGGTTCAAAAACTTTTAGACTGATAGGAAACAATACGTGCGCATTGGAGAAAATAAAAGTCAGTACAAAAATGTGAATTATGGTACCCCACAGGGGTCTGTGATGGGACCTGTGCTATTCCTGATTTATATCAATTCTATTTCTTTTTTGGAATTGAAAGGGGCTCTTGAATTATTTGCAGATGATACAACAAATGTTTATTATGGACCTGATCTAAAATTTATTGAAAATAATATCAAGTATGATCTATCCAGAACCTTCTCATGGTTACAGTATCATAAATTAACATTAAATTTTTCTAAATTCTCATACATATTCATAATCATATAATATACAAAATCCCTATAACATTTTTAGGCCTTTATATTGATGAAACCCTCAGTTGGCAAAAACATATAGAAATTATCCGAAAAAAAATATCACCCATAATCGGAATTCTTTACAAAATTATAGAGTACTTGGACAGAAAAATTTTGTGATGTACATTTATTTCAGTTTCATATATTCTAGATTACAATATTTAGTTTCTATATGATCTGCCAAAGCATCTGTTCTTAAACCACTTTCAAAACAAGTCAATCAAATGCATATATAAATTACCTCATCTAGAACCTACTGAAAATGTATGTAGACCAAAACATTTATTGAATTTGGATTCACTTTATAAATTGGGAGTTTGTTCATTTATTCATCTAAGCAGAATTAAAAAGAAATACACCAGTTTAAATTTTCATAACACTGCAATTCATAATCACGGAACAAGAAATGTTCATGAACTGCAAACCAGTAGAATCAAAACTGAAATTGGAAAAAGAAATATAATGCACGATGGTATACTCATTTATAATAAACTACCAATCTCATTGAAGAATATAAAATGCTCTTTAAAATTCAAGTTCAAATTGAAACAATATTTCAATAAATGAATCTGATTTGAAAATTAATTATTTTGTTATAGTTTGTTTGTTGCTTCATTTATTTACGAATTTATTTTGATATTTCCCTATTATAAGCAGCTTATGTATTCTTGGGAATAATAAAGTTATTAATATTATTAATTTTTTTCTTTCCTCAGTTCTGACGCCGGTAGCTATGGATTATTTGGAAAAAAGAGGCACCCTTTGTAGATACCCATGGATGACTTTGCCGGCTTCAGTAGGCATTTTAGGTCTTTGTTTAACGTTTGCTACTCCACTGGCATGCGCATTCTTTAAACAGAAGGCTTCCATTCCATTCAAACATTTGGAACCAGAGTTGAGAGTGAGTATGAATACCTAATAGAAATCAATGTACACAAGAAATAAATATTCTTGTACAAATCCTTTATGCTCATAGCGTATAGGGATAAATCTTATTTCTAGAGACGAATAGTTTTAACCAATCTCCTTCCAAAGTCCCTTCCTCGGAACAGATGTTTAATTTTTCTGCATTAAAGTCAAGACAATCCACCCTTTATACCTTCCAAACGAGTATTTTTAAATACGATTCTGGATAGGTACGGAGTGGATGTCTTTTTCAATCGATACGATACCTTTCGAATTGCATCAACTAAAACCTTGTTGAAAATGATAAATGCATTAATATGCAATAAAATGGGTGTATTCTGATCAATTATGCCAATTTCACAATTTCACTTCAAAAATATGATCGCTGCTAGCGTGCAGTATATATATATCACTCGAAATGACTCCGAGGTCATTTTGAATATTTTTGGTGGATGTATCGTTTCTGACGTAGTTTCTCCATACTCCACAATTTTACGTTTACATTCATTTACAAATAATTAATACCTAATCGAATTAATAGTTATATTATAAAATGCGTTTATGGCATTCGGCGTGTAATGGCCCTCGGCTAACGCCTTCGGGCCATTATCCACGTTGCAGGCCATAAACGCCTACTTTACGCACTTGATACATACAAAATTGTATGCACTAGCGGTTTATACAGAGTCCACCAAAATCTTGGAACAGCATGGGAAACTAACTTCTATGAAGAATGACATTTTCTGAGAAACTATTAATAAAAAAGTTTTCCATATGGTTCCAAGATTTTGGCGGACACTGTATATATATTTATATCGCAATTATCGTGTCAATAATCATCTCTGTATACTGAAATAGATTCATTTATTCAAATTGTACACAGAATACCCAGTATATACCCACCTAATTATGACGTTGTTAAGCAAGCTGGTTGTTGTCTAGCAACAAATGCAATAAACAAGGTAAACGGTCATCTTCATGTTCATCTGAAAAAGTGCGTGAGTGAACTCAACACGAAAATTATGGAATCATCAGATGAAGAACATAATATATACATACCAATGGAAATTTTGGAATCGGCTGAGAGTGCCAAACTCGAACTGCTACCAACAAAGTCAAAGAAACTTTACGAAAAGACGTATAATGAGTTCATAAAATGGCGCAATGAAAATAATGTGAAGGTGATTACAGAAGATATATATTACTGGGGTATTTTTTTGAGAAGTCCAAGAATCGAAAACCATCTTCTTTGTGGTCATACTATTCGATGTTAAAGTCTACTTTAAATTTGTATAATAATATAAACATAAGCAAATTTCCAAAATTGATAGCATTTTTGAAACGGAAGAATGATGGATATAAGCCGAAGAAATCCAAAATATTGTATTCAATATTCGAATGAAATCGAACTTTTTCTAAAAGAAGCTCCAGATAATGTATATCTGATGATGTAAGTTGTTAAATGAGTATTTCTTTATTGAACTGAATTCATTGTTTCGTGGTAGGTCTTCCGTGACAATTTTAGTATATTGTCTACTTTACCGCCCGCGGGCCATGATGCGCCCACGGGCGGTAAAGTGCCACTTTACGCCCGGCGAACCGGGCGGTAAAGTGTACTTTACCGCCCGCTAGTGCATAACATAAATAATGCAACATTGCAAATTACAAGATTGATTTGAAAAGGTGATGAGATATATATTTAGATCTACTCTCAATCAGTTCCAAGGACCAATCTATGTTTAGGCTAGCGTTGAAGATTTTTATCATTCGTCTCAAGATTAATATCTCAAACGCTTTAGAAAAATTAGACTAGACTCACAGAACAAACTGGCCCTCGTAAATATGGGGCCAATAATGACGTACGTTTATATAAGCAGCAACAATTCAAAAGGGGCATGAATTCTTTAATTTTTTAATTCTGCTAAATCCGACTTCTTATTATATAACTAGCTCATTCTGATAATATATTCACAAGGGTAATTTTTATGGAATGGCGTGAATGTCCAAGATGGAGAAATAGTACTTTGAAAATCTTTAACGCCTGTCTATGAAAAAATATTAGTTAAAAGCCCAAAGATGAGTCATAATGATACAAAAAGCTCCGGGAAATCGAACGAACATGTCACTTATAAAAGGATTTTTTGCTATTATATTTTGTACCGTGTGCCTTGAATAGTGATAGTGATAAAATTCCTCCTGGCTGAGATGCAATAAGCTGAGAATATTGTTTTGAATTATTTTCTCTCAGAATTAAATTTGTTTCATAAATAAGTGTCAACTCAAAAATAAAGTATCCTCTAGGTGCTATGCAGTGACGAATCCCATACTGTGAAATATGAGCAAATATAGATCATATAAAAGCAAATCATAAGAAAAAAACAGTCAGAGCTGAAATAATATAGGAACTGAAGAGTTATCTGTTACCTAAGTATGAGTTTTTAAGTTTTAGTTCTTATTTTTTCTAACGGTTGAGGTATTTTATTGTATATCTGAATTCCCTCGTAGAATATTGACGTTTTTCCAAAACTTGATGCAAAACGTATTGAGTTTATTTTAATTATATTTCTTGTTTTATGGTTTCGATTTATGTAATGAACGAAGATTCAGTAAATTATTAGATTTCTATAATTTCATTGAAGGTTCTAAGAAGGGACATTTTTATATGCATTTCATTGAATTGAAATTTTGGCTGAGCCCCAAACAGAAATGACGAATTGCAGTTTAGAATAAATTTGTGGCTTGGTGCAAATGTCAAAATTTTGCCGTTTTGAGTTTGCATGAAGTTACTATCATTGAATTCTTTGATGTGTTAAAGCGGACAATGTCTAGGTCCAACAATAGTTGAACTGTGCGTGTTTCAACGGCCAATGTCGCTGCAAATGCACAACAACTTAGTAATAGCTAAAGGGCCAATAGGGGACATTGGCCCTTTTAGCACCAAGCCACAGAAATATTAAACTTGAATATATGATATTCAAATATTTTAGTGGTTATATTGTCTTATTCTGAATAATATTCCAAGGATAGGTGAGAGCTTAGATTGTTATTGATATGATTGAACCAAGAAAATGTGTCGATATGTGAACCTAAAAATTTCATAGAACTATATTAAACTATATTTTTTTTTTATCCGTTAGGAATTACCCAGTCAGGCCCTGTCTCCGGAGCCCCGACACTTCCGGAGGGCGCGCTGGTGTGTCATTAACCCCAGTAAACACTCCCCACGTCCATGGGGTAAGTGATTACTGGGTCCGAGAATCATGTGCCCTGAGTAGGCTGAGTGAACCAAGAATTACGGCCTTCTGCATTCACCCGGCTAGGATTTCTGCCAAGTTACGGCAAGCCGGTATGATTTTTAAGTTTGAGAGCAGTGTGTCCATCATTCCACCAAGGACCCCTATTATCAGAACCACCTTCTTGATAGAATGGTTTGGGTAAAGCCTGCGGAGTTCAAAGAGAAGATCTCGATATTTAGTCCGTTTTTCTTCCTCTTTTCGGACGATGTTCGTTTCGCCAGGAGCTGAAAACTCAATGACGAAAATCGTCCTACTTTGATGGTCGAGGAGGACTACATCAGGCTTATTGGCTTGTATTTGCCTGAGGGTGGGGAATGAATGGTTCCAATAGATTCGGCACTTCTCATTCTCCACCACTGACTCAATATCCCCCGGAGCATAAGGCAACACCGTACGAGTGTCGTAGATGGTAGTACAATACTCGTAGGGCCGCGTTATGTCTGTGGATATAGGCTGAGACCGCATAAGCTGGACAAGCTGACAGCAAATGCATTATGGTCTCAGCTGCCCCACGACACGCTCTGCATCTAGTGTCAGGGACCTCTATACCCATCACGCGACTGCGGTAGACGAGAGTGTTGAAGACACCATCCTGGCAGGCCATTATGAATCCCTCGGTCTCCGACTTCAGCCCACTTGACCTGAGAAACGAGAAGGTCAGGTCTCTGGATAAGCCTAGGTCTTCAATGTTCTTGAAGAAGACCCCATGCATCGTCTTATCCTTATGTAGCTGCAGGAGCCTCTCACACTCCGCAGCTTTTACGTGGGCTTTTTGCTGAACGGGTTCCAACTCGGTGATAGAGTTTGGGTTTGTCCGTTCAGTGTCGAATACGAGACCGAGTTCATCGGCTGCACGGGTTGCTGCCTTGAAAAGAAATGCTCCAATCCCTGCTATTTCATGATCACATACCAAGCAGAGAAGGGGATCTGAACTCCTGATGACTTTACAGGCTCCATCCAGTACCATTCTGTTATGTAGACACTCCAAACTCAAAAGTCCACGGCCTCCCCGTTTTCTGGGGAAGTATATCCGTGGAACAGACGATTTATGATGCAAGCTTCTATGAAGATGCATCATTTTGCGAGTTTTTACGTCGAGTTGTCGCAGCTCTTCCTGCGTCCATTTCATTACTCCAAAGGAGTAAAGTAGAATCGGAACGGCAAGCATATTAGTTGCAGCAACTTTGTTCGTCCCCGACAGTTCTGAAGACCAGATCTGTCGGAGGTTGTGCTGATACTTGCCGCGGAGAGAGCTTTTGACAGTAGCTACCTCTTGGGTGTGGCGTTGTTCCACCCCTAGGTAGGTAGGTAGACTACGTCTCTCCGGCATCCAGATGATGTAGGATGCTTCCGTCTACGAGCTGAACGTCCTCTGCGTATTCCTCGCATCGTCTTCTTTTGAGATGAACCGTGGCACATTTGTCTATCCCAAACTCCATTCCGATAGCATGCATGTACTCTTGCACCACCCTTAAGGACTGGTGAAGGTCCTTTTCTCTGGAGGCATAAAGTTTAAGGTCATCCATGTAAAACAGATGGGTGACCTTATGACTCCGGTTGCTGAGGGTGCCGCAGTTGTATCCGCGGGTTTTCCGTAGTGCAACGGACAATGGCAGTAGTGAGATGCAGAAGAGAAGAGGGCTGAGGGAGTCTCCCTGAAACACGCCCCTTCTAAAGATAACCTGCTCTGTTTGGACTATGACTTGACCAGATGTTATGGTAAATCGAGTCCTCCAGAGCGGCATCAGCTGTTCAATGCATCTCACTATTTGATCGGGTACCGCAAGGCATCTGAGCAAATGCATGATGAGTTCATGCGATGTTGTATCAAATGCCTTGCGATAATCGATCCAGGCCATTGAAACGTTACGCTTATACTGCACGGAGTCCTGCGTGATGCATCTGTCGATCAGCAGGTTCTCCTTGCAGCCAGCGACCCCCTTTTTTGACCCTCTTTGCTCATATATCCGTTCATACACCGGCTCAACTGCGGAGAGTATTCGCATGTACAAGATGCGTGTAAACATCTTATAACATGCGTTCAAGCATGTTATCGGTCTGTAGTTATTCGGATCAGACATATCTCCGTTTTTGGGGATTAGCACGGTTCGCCCCTCGACAAACCAATCCGGAATCTGCTGCTCCCCATCTAGCCACGAGTTGAAAACTCTTGCTAGATGGTGGTGGGTACTTGGTAATTTTTTCCACCAATAGTTATTCAGGCCATCAGGACCTGGAGCAGCAAAATTCTTCGAGCCTTTGAGGGCCCGTCGAACTTCTTCCGGGGTTATCGGATTGCGCAGTTCATTGAGCTCAGGCTGACGAAGCCTCCTGCAGAAAGCTTCGAACTGCGCTAGGGCTGGAGTATCTACGTTGAGTGGTTGCGGAAATTCGTAAATACCCTTCCAGAAGGTTTCTACCCGATCAGCCGCCGGCGGGTTTTCCACAACACGTGGAGGCTCTTGGAATAGGCGAGGTTTATCGCGGAACTTCATGTTTTCCGCGATGCTTCTCGCCCGCCTCACTAGTGACTTTTTTGCAGGCACCAGCATTCGTATCCTATCAAGACAGTGCTGTTTGATGGTTAACAGCACGCCTTGATTTAGTGTGTGGTAAGCTCGTCTTAAACTTGCGGCAATTCGCCGCACTGCGGGCGTGAAGGGCCTATTGGCCGCCACGTAGTCCGCCACACACTGGATACGAGACGCGTGTTGTCTCGCTGACCTGATCTTAGCTTCCATCTTGTGAATGCGTCGCTCATGCCTCCCAATCAGAGGGTTGGTATCCCTTCTCTCCGTTTGGGACAGGGCCTGAGCGGCGTCATACAAGGCAGAGTTGATCTGCCAGATGTCAGCCTCTTCTGAAAGGACATCGTGAATCTCCGCATCCACCCGAGCCAGTTGTTGTGGCTTCAGGGGCTTGGTGTTTTGCAGCGCCCTGCGGGTTCTGATGCCTTCCGTTGGTGGTATGATGCGGGCCTCCTCTACAGCCAGATCGACGCGTGGCATATCTGCCACTTCTGCCACTGCGTTAACCGGCTGAGGAGGGGCTCTAACATAGCCTCGAACCCGAAGGTGGGATACATAATCCCTTAGGTTTTGTGCGGAAAAGGCAGCATGCTCTGGGTGTATTTCACACCACAAAGCATGCATTCTCGCCATGTATCCTCTTCGGGCGGGCTCACTGCTCTCGTAGCAATGCAGAAGACTGTCCCTTAGTCCATCCGTCCACTCAAAGCGTCCGTTTTCATTGCGGTCGTTAAATAGTGGCAATCCATCGTTCTGGGCCCCACCACCTTGCCTATGACCCCTAATCCGAGGGGGTCGGTTGTGGGGGCCTCTTTCTCGTCCATCGTGAACCGAGTAGTGGGGTATACCGGGGGGTTAACCCAGTATACCCACGGCCGACATCAGAGGGAATGAGCATTCCCTCCAGGGTGCGCCATGGCTGCCGGTCCGGTTTTGCACCGGTAGCTCAGGAAAGTGGTGTCGCAACTCACCAAGGCCTTGGATGATGGTTGACCTTCCCTGCTTATTTATTATTATTATAATTATTATTTTTTTTTTTTTTTTTTTTTTTTTTTTTTTTTTCGTTAGGAATTACCCAGTCAGGCCCTGTCTCCGGAGCTCCGACACTTCCGGAGGGCGCGCTGGCGTGTCATTAACCCCAGTAAACACTCCCCACGTCCATGGGGTAAGTGATTACTGGGTCCGAGAATCATTTGCCCTGAGTAGGCGGAGTGAACCAAGAATTATGGCCTGCTGCATTCGCCCGGCTAGGATTTCTGCCATGTCACGGCAAGCCGGTATGATTTTTAGGTTTGAGAGCAGTGTGTCCATCATTCCACCAAGGACCCCTATTATCAGAACCACCATCTTGACAGAATGGTTTGGGTAAAGCCTGCGGAGTTCAAAGAGAAGATCTCGATATTTAGTCCGTTTTTCCTCCTCTTTTCGGACGATGTTCGTTTCGCCAGGAGCTGAAAACTCAATGACGAAAATCGTCCTACTTTGATGGTCGAGGAGTACTACATCAGGCTTATTGGCTTGTATTTGCCTGAGGGTGGGGAATGAATAGTTCCAATAGATTCGGCACTTCTCATTCACCACCACGGACTCAATATCCCCCGGAGCATAAGGCAACACTGGTGTCTCGTCTACACCGTACGAGTGTCGTAGATAGTAGTACAACACTCGTAGGGCCGCGTTATGTCTGTGGATATAGGCTGAGACCGCATAAGCTGGACAAGCTGACAGCAAATGCATTATGGTCTCAGCTGCCCCACGACACGCTCTGCATCTAGTGTCAGGGACCTCTATACCCATCACGCGACTGCGGTAGACGAGAGTGTTGAAGACACCATCCTGGCAGGCCATTATGAATCCCTCGGTCTCCGACTTCAGCCCACTTGACCTGAGAAACGAGAAGGTCAGGTCTCTGGATAAGCCTAGGTCTTCAATGTTCTTGAAGAAGACCCCATGCATCGGCTTATCCCTATGTAGCTGCAGGAGCCTCTCACACTCCGCAGCTTTTACGTGGGCTTTTTGCTGAACGGGTTCCAACTCGGTGATAGAGTTTGGGTTTGTCCGTTCAGTGTCGAATACGAGATCGAGTTCATCGGCTGCACGGGTTGCTGCCTTGAAAAGAAATGCTCCAATCCCTGCCTTTTCATGATCACATACCAAGCAGAGAAGGGGATCTGAACTCCTGATGACTTTGTAATAAATCGCTAGGGTGTTTAGCCGACGATATCTTTGATTCAGTTTCAAACTGACCAAAGCAAACAACCACTCCTCAGTCGCCCACCCTTGGAAGTATTTTTTTATTGAAATTAAATTAAAGTATAGATGTTAAATACTTTTGCTGCCACCAGACCCAGAGTATAGTTTTGAATCCGCTCTGGATCACCCGGATTTAGGCTAAGGGGATAGCCTCCCCAAAAGCTAGAATGCTCAACCTTACAATTCACAGCTCTACTGTTTTTCGTAAGTTCATCATCGTCCTCGAAGGCAAAGATGTAGATTTGTAGGTTCGGCCACGGCTTCTCAAATGCGTGGACTTTGTATGAGGGGTTGAAGGGGTAAGTAATATTAAGAAGCAAAGTTCCACCAACCAGCTTTATTCACCAAAGCAAAAAAATGGTGGAAAATAGTAACGAAAATATAAAAGAAAATGTGTAAAATATAAAAATAAAAATGTATAATTTGTAAAAATTTGTAAAATCTACCAACTGTAAGAATTCATACACTCCGTATATGCAACTAAGTGCAAGAAAAATAAAATATATAGTTGAATAAAATTGGTCACCCTCTCAAAACATGAAAGATCGCTCTACAGTTAAACAAGCATTTTTCTAAAAAGCCAACAACCCTTTCAACAACATTCCCGATAATAAATCAACAGCTATACTTTTCAAATTAACTCACTACTATTATAATTTCAACAAAAATTATGGCCAAATTTAAACTATTATTATTATTATTCTGTAGTATTCGCCCTCATAACTCCCTCAGAATTATAATAAAGCTATCCTCAATTTAAAATGACGAACACCCAGTTTTAAGTAATAATTATTATCATTTACCTGGAATTTATTTAAATGCCTCAAGCTTATATTGAATAACTCAGTGAACACCCCATATCTCTATTCAAACTATCATTGCTTTAAAATTAATGGACCAACCACGCCCAGCTTTTAACGGAACTATTATTACTCTTATTTGTCTTGAGAAAAAATTATACGCAGTTAACAAACGCACATGTCGGCCTACGAAAAATTCATACCTGTTTTAGTGCCATTCTTGAGAGTGGCATATTTGCCTACACCCTCGCGGGTGGATGGTCCTCCCAAACCCAAGCGATCACTTGCACTTCACAACACCGAATGCCCTTTATGAAAATCCTAACATTTTGTTTCTAGGCACGACGTCTCAGACTACCCTATCTAATGTCATAAGCCATTAAATTTATCAACCCAGAGCGACCTTTCTATATGTAAAAACAATTTTTCCCCGGTTCGAGCGTAGGTATAAATTCTTATCTCACACTCACACTGAATCCAGACACGCACATACGATTCCTTAAATTTTTAAAGACCGATTTATAATACAGGGTGCGCTGAAAACATATAACAGTGACCACTGTTACAATACTCCCCTCATTGAAAAAAGTTCAAGGCTGCATCTAGCCTTAACTTTTTCCCAATAACGATCTGGACCGGTATCAAAATAAGAAATAATCCCATCAAATTCAAAAAACCAAAACAAAATGTATAGCCCACTAAATCCCATTTAAAATATTTCGGGCCCCAAAACTAAGTCCGGTCCTGACCCTTTTTATTTCTAGAGGTTCGTATGTCTATCACTAAGTCTTATATCTACTACAACCTAACTCTAGCACACAGTGTTCAGTACGGACCCGTTCACATCGGTTGAAACAAAATGACTTCAACCTTCACTACCGAATTTCACTGATGTTGATCGAGGCTCTGATCGGTTCGGCATTGTCCAACATTGCAACAATAACTACTCATTTGGCTGACAGATTGACATTTTGGAGTACAGCAAACATCACCAACTACGGGTTGAGCAAAAACTCGTATATTCATACAGGGCGCCATTGCTCGCCTCTGCACATCATAACTCAGCATCAATACTTAGGTACTGCTTTCTAGGTTCACTTTTGACTGTGAACTCACGTACATCATTCTCCTCTGAGCTCTTTAACTTTAGCTCATACAAGGACCCAATTCTAAGCGACACCTTCCGTTTTCACCCTGTCATTGACTGGACCAACTCCTCAACTGCTTCAAATATGTCAAATTACTTCAGCCAACCATATTTATGAGAAAGTTACCAAATCGGACAAGTGATTCACCTACTCAAAGCCCCACTGCAACTCCATTCGCCAACTCCGTCGCAGCTTCAATTGCCTATTCCACTTGCGCAAATGTCTTAAAACTGATTACCCAGGTCGCGCACTATTAGAATTACACTTCGATTGAAGTTCAATTGTTTATCCAAAAATTAGTCCATATGATAACAAAAATTCAAGTCCATAACCAATTACCGAAAATATAAAATCTAATCGATAGTTAGATTTAAGAAAAAAAAAGTACAAATCAATACCTCTATAATACTAAGCATTCAGCCGTCAATCACCCATGAATAAGAATACATACATAAAATTCAGTAAAATTCATAGCATAAAATAATGTATAAGTTCACTATTAACAATAAAAAAAATTAAAAAATGAAAAAAAAATTGTGTACACATATAGGTACTTATATATATCATCACCAAACTACATCTCGTCGGTGCCTCAAAAAAAAATAATAGTAATAATAATAAAATGATTTTGAAAACGAATTTTCCATAAATGCTAACATTCTACCAAACCATTCATACCTAATCTAGTGCCTATCTGCGGTCCTATCAGATAGCCAATAGAATTATAAATATTTTTAAGAAAAGCTTAAAGGTGCTTCAACCCTTTCAACAATCTCGAAAAAAAAATTAAAAAAAAAATAAAAAAAACATACTGAAATCTTCAGCTCCGGAAAACTTTCCAACAAATCTCAAATGCTCTGCCAACATAACCATCTCATTTTCGCATCACAAACAAAACACATATTCCAAAAATAACATTCAGCACTTCGATGAACCATCCATTGGTTTATCTGCAGTCATCATACGACGACATTGCAAAAAAAAACGGGCTCCCAAGTTGTGAGACTTTTACTCACCAGCTGGTGCCTAACCCTGGTAGGAGTATTCTGCGGCCCCTCACTACTGAGCCTAAAAACATGTAAGACTCATACTATGGCGCCAAAAAAACGCATTCACACCGCATGTCATATATCGCCCGTAAATAGCTCGTAGAAACTACCGTTCTATCACTTCTCTCACGGTCTCTATCCTCAAACCACTGCGATCTGCTTTCTCTGAGCCTATAATGGCTCTCCTCAACTGGAACCTCTCTCTCTCTTGTTCAGAACCAAAAAAACGCCAAAATCTGCGCCTTCTAAAGAGACAACGCTCCTTCTTCTCTCAAGCCTCTCTATTTTGTCCATTCTCAGACCATGAAAACCGCTACAATATGCTCTATCCCTCTCTCTCTCTTTCTCTCACTGAGCATGCAACGGCTAACATTATATTTCTCTCTCTCACTTTGGTCTACTCTCGGACCAAAAAAAAACACACAATAATCCGTTCATTCTGAACAGACAACGCCCTTTCTCCTATCGAGCCTCTCTCTTCTGTCCATCCTCAGACCACTACAATCTGCTCCCTCTAAGCAGATAATGGGTCTCCTCACATGGAACCTCTCACTGTTGGTTCATCCTCGAACCTCTCGTCTAATGAAACTTCATTCTGCTTCCTCTACAGATCAACACCCCTATACTGAAAGAAATTCATATTCGACAAGGAACAACTACTTTCCGGGCACATACCCCGACGAACATTGAATTACAGCCGACAAATACTCTTTCTTCCATTTATTCTTCGCAGTCACTTCACAGTCTCCTTCTAACTACCTCTCTTCGTGAGGACCACTTTCATCCTCCACCTGCCTCCGGCTCCTCCTGCTATTTCTCCATCAACCTTCAATGGCAGGCCCCCTTCGTGTGGGCCGACGTGTGTATCCACCTTGCTCTTCTGACTCAAAAATCCTATGACCCAAATCAAAATTTCTCACAACAAAGACGATAAAACTTCGTCCCTGTCTAAAATTTCACAAAAACAAAATAAATTCAAATTCAATTTCAAATATCAAAACTGCATCGTCAACATATAATTCATCAATTTCATAAAAACTTTTCATAGTAAATTTTCCTGGGTTAGTAATGAGGGTGACCTTTTCGCATGCACAGAAAAAGAATATAGCGATAAAGCGTGTAACCTACCAACCTTTATTTTGGCTTCATCTCCGACGAAACTAATCTGAAAATCCCTAATCCAGTTCTCAAATCGATCAGTTTTTCCTTTATATAAAAATATTCCCTATTATCCAATTCGTATATTTTTCCGAGCAAAACCTTCAGAACTCAGTTGAAACCCCCTAGGTATAAATGCCAAAAAGCTTCGTCTCAAATTCTAAAAATGAATTCAAGTATTTGTTCAAAAATTAAAATTCAACTGAAGTTTTCGTTTCAAGAAATAATGAATAAAAAAAATAATAAAAAAAAAAGAAATCTACGTTAAATTTCAAAAAGGATTCAAATCACTTTTTATTAAAAAAATCGGTTTAGCAGTCATTTCAAAATGCCCATTCTTTCCAGCACTCAGTTCTCAGTTCCAGTTTTATTTTATCAACAATATTTTTTAACAAAATATATGAAAGCAGGTTCATAGTCAACCTTCTTGAAGCTTAAAAAAAATTGTAATCGCGACTCATCGATTTGCTAACTACCTAACTATGTTAATTTGATTTGAACAAAATAATTTTCAAAAATCAAAATTTATCCATTTTTATGAAAAATGTTACCAGTAGACACTCGAATACATTAGGAGTTATTCATAAAACAAAAATTATTTGAAAATCTCGCATTGCAATACACGTTTGAAAACTAATAAATAATTCCTACCTCCTTCTTTAACCTCCTCTAAAAGAACACCTCACATACTTTTTCAACCGTTTCAAAAAGAACATCTTATCATTTCTCAATTTTCAATCAATTTTTACTAATTTTTCCCGACCTCCTTCTTTAACCTTTCTGTTTCGCTCTAAAAGAGTATCACTGTCTCTGGTTCACAACGTAAAAAGTTATTGTTCAATTAATAATTTGTTTTTCGACCTCCTTCTTTAACCTCTCAAAAACAACATCACTTCATTCCTCAATTTTCAACCGAGAGAAATTTAAAATTTTTTCGACTTCCTTCGTTTAACCCCCTCAAAAAGAATATTCCAGCCCTTTTCAACGTACCCCGTCAAAAAGAACATCCCACCCTTCTTCAACCCCGTCAAAAAGAACATCCCACCGCTGCCACCACTGTAATAAATCGCTAGGGTGTTTAGCCGACGATATCTTTGATTCAGTTTCAAACTGACCAAAGCAAACAACCACTCCTCAGTCGCCCACCCTTGGAAGTATTTTTTTATTGAAATTAAATTAAAGTATAGATGTTAAATACTTTTGCTGCCACCAGACCCAGAGTATAGTTTTGAATCCGCTCTGGATCACCCGGATTTAGGCTAAGGGGATAGCCTCCCCAAAAGCTAGAATGCTCAACCTTACAATTCACAGCTCTACTGTTTTTCGTAAGTTCATCATCGTCCTCGAAGGCAAAGATGTAGATTTCTAGGTTCGGCCACGGCTTCTCAAATGCGTGGACTTTGTATGAGGGGTTGAAGGGGTAAGTAATATTAAGAAGCAAAGTTCCACCAACCAGCTTTATTCACCAAAGCAAAAAAATGGTGGAAAATAGTAACGAAAATATAAAAGAAAATGTGTAAAATATAAAAATAAAAATGTATAATTTGTAAAAATTTGTAAAATCTACCAACTGTAAGAATTCATACACTCCGTATATGCAACTAAGTGCAAGAAAAATAAAATATATAGTTGAATAAAATTGGTCACCCTCTCAAAACATGAAAGATCGCTCTACAGTTAAACAAGCATTTTTCTTAAAAGCCAACAACCCTTTCAACAACATTCCCGATAATAAATCAACAGCTATACTTTTCAAATTAACTCACTACTATTATAATTTCAACAAAAATTATGGCCAAATTTAAACTATTATTATTATTATTCTGTAGTATTCGCCCTCATAACTCCCTCAGAATTATAATAAAGCTATCCTCAATTTAAAATGACGAACACCCAGTTTTAAGTAATAATTATTATCATTTACCTGGAATTTATTTAAATGCCTCAAGCTTATATTGAATAACTCAGTGAACACCCCATATCTCTATTCAAACTATCATTGCTTTAAAATTAATGGACCAACCACGCCCAGCTTTTAACGGAACTATTATTACTCTTATTATTTGTCTTGAGAAAAAATTATACGCAGTTAACAAACGCACATGTCGGCCTACGAAAAATTCATACCTGTTTTAGTGCCATTCTTGAGAGTGGCATATTTGCCTACACCCTCGCGGGTGGATGGTCCTCCCAAACCCAAGCGATCACTTGCACTTCACAACACCGAATGCCCTTTATGAAAATCCTAACATTTTGTTTCTAGGCACGACGTCTCAGACTACCCTATCTAATGTCATAAGCCATTAAATTTATCAACCCAGAGCGACCTTTCTATATGTAAAAACAATTTTTCCCCGGTTCGAGCGTAGGTATAAATTCTTATCTCACACTCACACTGAATCCAGACACGCACATACGATTCCTTAAATTTTTAAAGACCGATTTATAATACAGGGTGCGCTGAAAACATATAACAGTGACCACTGTTACAACTTTACAGGCTCCATCCAGTACCATTCTGTTATGTAGACACTCCAAACTCAAAAGTCCACGGTCTCCCCGTTGTCTATGGAAGTATAACCGTGGAACAGACGATTTAGGATGCAAACTTCTATGAAGATGCATCATTTTGCGAGTTTTTACGTCGAGTTGTCGCAGCTCTTCCTGAGTCCATTTCATTACTCCAAAGGAGTAAAGTAGAATCGGAACGGCAAGCATATTAGTTGCAGCAACTTTGTTCTTCCCCGACAGATCTGTCGGAGTTTGTGCTGATACTTGCCGCGGAGAGAGCTTTTGACAGTAGCTACCTCTTGGGTGTGGCGTTGTTCCACCCCTAGGTAGGTATACGTCTCTCCGGCATCCAGATGATGTAGGATGCTTCCGTCTACGAGCTGAACGTCCTCTCCGTATTCCTCGCATCGTCCTCTTTTGAGATGAACCGTGGCACATTTGTCTATCCCAAACTCCATTCCGACAGCATGCGTGTACTCTTGCACCACCCTTAAGGACTGGTGAAGGTCCTTTTCTCCGGAGGCATAAAGTTTGAGGTCATCCATGTAAAACAGATGGGTGACCTTATGCCTCCGGTTGCTGGGGGTGCCGCAGTTGTATCCGCGGGTTTTCCGTAGTGCAACGGACAATGGCAGTAGTGAGATGCAGAAGAGAAGAGGGCTGAGGGAGTCTCCCTATTCTCATCTCACTATTTGATCGGGTACCGCAAGGCATCTGAGCAAATGCATGATGAGTTCATACGATGTTGTATCAAATGCCTTGCGATAATCGATCCAGGCCATTGAAAGGTTACGCTTATACTGCACGGAGTCCTGCGTGATGCATCTGTCGATCAGCAGGTTCTCCTTGCAGCCAGCGACCCCCTTTTTTGACCCTCTTTGCTCATATATCCGTTCATACACCGGCTCAACTGCGGAGAGTATTCGCATGTACAAGATGCGTGTAAACATCTTATAACATGCGTTCAAGCATGTTATCGGTCTGTAGTTCTTCGGATCAGATAAATCTCCGTTTTTGGGGATTAGCACGGTTCGCCCCTCGACAAACCAATCCGGAATATTCTGCTCCCCATCTAGCCACGAGTTGAAAACTCTTGCTAGATGGTGGTGGGTACTTGGTAATTTTTTCCACCAATAGTTATTCAGGCCATCAGGACCTGGAGCAGTGAAATTCTTCGAGCCTTTGAGGGCCCGTCGAACTTCTTCCGGGGTTATCGGATTGCGCAGTTCATTGAGCTCAGGCTGACGAAGCCTCCTGCAGAAAGCTTCGAACTGCGCTAGGGCTGGAGTATCTACGTTGAGTGGTTGCGGAAATTCGTAAATACCCTTCCAGAAGGTTTCTACCCGATCAGCCGCCGGCGGGTTTTCCACAACACGTGGAGGCTCTTGGAATAGGCGAGAAGGTTTATCGTGGAACTTCATGTTTTCCGCGATGCTTCTCGCCCGCCTCACTAGTGACTTTTTTGCAGCCACCAGCATTCGTATCCTATCAAGACAGTGCTGTTTGATGGTTAACAGCACGCCTTGATTTAGTGTGTGGTGAGCTCGTCTTAAACTTGCGGCAATTCGCCGCACTGCGGTCGTGAAGGGCCTATTGGCCGCCACGTAGTCCGCCACACACTGGATACGAGACGCGTGTTGTCTCGCTGACCTGATCTTAGCTTCCATCTTGTGAATGCGTCGCTCATGCCTCCCAATCAGAGGGTTGGTATCCCTTCTCTCCGTTTGGGACAGGGCCTGAGCGGCGTCATACACGGCAGAGTTGATCTGCCAGATGTCAGCCTCTTCTGAAAGGACATCGTGAATCTCCGCATCCACTTATTATTATTATTATTATTATTATTATTATTATTATTATTATTATTATTATTATTATTATTATTATTATATATTACGAATGTTGTATCATCAGCAAAAAGTTTAATTTCACCTATCAATTCATATAAGCTCTGATATCTAGCTTACATATATTATAAAAAGGATCGGATCGAATATACATTCTTGAGGCACAACACAGTTGATACTTCTTGAAGGGAATGCCATATGAAATCAGGTCCAATATTGAACGCGCCTGTCAAAGATATCAGGCTCCAAATTCTTCTTGAAGTAGAGGGAGACTACGATGCAGATTTCTAGCTGTTGTAGTTGCAAGAAGTGTAATATCCGTCATCTTTTTTTTTGGTTTAATTGTTAATTCATGCATCAATATTTATAAAGTACAAGGAATATATAAAATCATTACAAAAGTAAAATATGTAATATTTGCAAAAGGAATAACATGAAACTATCGGACAATTATGTGGAACTGGTAGGTATGAAGGCTGTTTATGATGAAAACATTTGAACAATTATCGTTCAATATTAATCTTAACTGACATGAGAAAAAATTATAAATAATAAAGAAAAGACGATTGTGATGATTCAAAAGTATAGAGGAGGCTTTGAATATAACAATATTGTAACGATTTCGAGACTGGCCCTGATCATCTAATTAATGCACACTTCACAAGTAAACAAGTTCTCCTCTCGCAAACACATGAATCACGTGGAAGAAACTCGAACTTTCTAACGAAAGTTCTGGGGACATCTAAGAGGTCGCCCGAGATACTCGATTTTTACTACAATATACTGAAAATAAATATCAATTCAGTTTGTTTCTTTGTGAAAGTAAGTGTACTTCTTCAATCGATGATGTTACTAGAATTCTTGATCTTACTCGGCAATCTATTAAAATTCAACAGAGCTAAATGTGCAAATCTCATTTGTCCAAAAATTGAGCTGGAAGGATCAATAAGGAACGAGTTATGTTGCCTAGTATGATGATTATGTTTTTCAGAATTCGTAGTATGAAGTTTGAGTCAACATTTTTATTCACGAAAAAAAATTCGAAAGTTTCTATTGTATAGAGTTCTTCTAACAAAAATGTAATCATGTAGAGTAGTAGAGTTGACTTATTGGTATATCATATGGAAGACGATATAAGACTTCCAATGCTTTTTTATATACCTGCAGTGGAAATTTTGTTCAAATTATTTTCAAAACATGTTTTTAAGTAATTCTACTTATACTTAATATGAGAATATAAAACCATATTTGCAATTTTTGGATTCAGTTTAGAACATCTTCCAAGGGTCTCAATAAAGGGGAAAAATGGTTTTCATGAGCACTTTAATACGTTTGTCCCACTTCAAATTTTCTTCAAATATCAACAAATTTCTAAATTTCTCATATGAACTTGTTTATACTGCTGCTCTTGCCAATTTCTCCTCTCCAATAAAAATAAATGTTGGGCAATCACTATTGTAACCGATTTTAGAGAATGAAACACAATGTGTTGGGATAAATTTGATCCAAACACAGATATTCGAAATTCACATGGTACGGTCTTTTTTTTCGGGAGTGTAATGCAAATCATGTTCATTATTCATTTCTCTAATGGTTGAATCCAAGAAATTCAGCTAAGTAGTGATGTTAGGATCCATTTTTCTCATCATCATATCGTTTTCAATTAGTCTTGGAATCTACAAATACATGCACCTCTCATTTTCTGTCTTCTAAATTGAAATATTCCATAATTTGTTCCCTCTGCCTAAGTATTTTCAAGTGAGACTCTCTTCAGTTATTTCAACACGTTGACCGCCACGGGTGAATTTGAGGTGTTACATTTGAGCGCCACGTGTTTCCATGAGGATACACAGGCTGTCGCCATGTGAGGCCATGTGTATCCTCAAGGCACACATTCATAGTTTTGTCGTAGGCCTACAAGACGCGCGTATTCGTGCATTTTAAATGGTATTCGAATACTGATGGCCTCTGACAATCTATCAGTACTTGTGTGTTCTGAGTGAGATTTGTAATTTAGTAAATTGAAGGGTAAGAAAAAATGTATTCCTGAACATAATTTTTTTTCAAATTTATTATTTTTTTTTTCACTGAACATGTTGAAACAAAAGTATACATAAAAAATCAGTGAGTTCTGTTAAAACAATTAAGACACAAAAAGACATTACACACGGAACATATTCTTTGAGTCTGCATGGCAAACATATTTCAGAACTAGACTAAATCAGCCGTACTGACATGTATCCTCAAGGAAACACGTGGCGGTCAACCTGTTAATTTTCTTTCTTGTTGGTTCAGCAAGTATTTTTCTGTTGTGCTCATCCATATTTCTTCGCTTTATTCTTATCTTGTATTTGATGGTATGGTACTATTTAAAAATGTCTGAATTAGTCTTCTCATCACTTCAATAGTTGTTTATACTGCTGCTCTTTTCACTTTTAAATTCCCATTCCAAGCGCATTTTGAATAAGTTTGAAACAAAATTCCGGTACGAAATTGTGCATAAAAAATCATATTGGTCGAATCTTGAATATGGTCGTTATTGACAAAAGTCAAAGTAAAAATATACTTTATTGTCGGAAGTTATAAAACTTATAGACAAAGCTTTTTGGTTTTAGATTAATAATAAACAACGAATAGCAACAGTAAAGTTCAGCCCCCGGAGGTTTTTGGTGTCATTGTGACTCAACCAGTATATAAGATGATAAAGTATTTCTTTCTCAGTAGTATCAACCATACTTATCATTTGATTGTTTTTCAGAGCAGAATACTGAAACGATTCTGCTGTTCACCTCCAACCTACGTTTATTACTACACCAACCTCTTTCACCCACCCCAACCCATGAGCTCCATCTGATACCAGCAGCCCGTAACTAGTTTCGTCTCTTAGTAAAATAAAAACAAATTAATAAACAAATAAGCAATAAAGCACTGTTACACGATAGTAGTACATTTAATTTATTGACGAGCATTTGTTTTTTCAGGAGGAGATCCAGAAAAAATACGACGTCCTTCCAACCATCGTTTTTTTCAATAAGGGGCTGTAGATCGCTAATTTCTTCATACTTTATCTACCTCATTATTCGATTGGCACCCATCGGCGTTAGGAAAGGAAACGATAGAAAATAGTCGTCACAGGTCATTTAGTACAATTCATCGTGTAATTTTGGCCTTTAAATCCAAAATGGGAAGACTAAAAGCCTGGTCTTGTATCGAAACCCTAATCGGTAAAAGTAGTAATAAAATGTAGTGTTACAAAAAAAAGTACGTTTTTGCATTGTCATGCAAAGAACGTAATTTATATATAGGTAGTAGTTGAAGTCTGTGGCAAAATATTTTTTGGCGCGAAGGATTAGAACGTATTGGCATAGAATTATCACATCTGGTGGGTATACTGAAATGTTCAATGTAATTATCAATGTTCATGACGATGAAACTTCATCTACGTATTAGCCAAATGGAAGAACTACAACTGTAAAGGTTAACGAAAAAAAGCTTGGAGACAGGCACAGTGATAAGTTTGAAACACAATTATTAGCCAATATTATTAAACCAATAACCCTTCTATATCTGCTGCTTTAGTCCTACATCTTTACAAAAATGACGATTTTGTGAGTGGAATCGTAATGAAATAGGATGGAAAATATCAGTAAATTGTTCGGTATATAATCAACTGATAAATTCTAAAAATTGTGATTTTAAAAATCTTGCAAACTATAATGGGCTCTTTCGGACAATAAACATTTAATATAATCCGAAACACAAACTTGGTTGCTTTCAATAACGTGTATTTTTTTCAATTCCTAGCTCCTTTGGTCCCCATCCTTGATTTTTACGTTGTTTTCTATACACACAGGAAATTTTTAATACTGTGACGGTGTAATAAATCGCTGGGGTGATAGGCAACGATATCTTCCCAGTCAACACACGGACATTCGATGGATATTCATTGGACATTCATTATGGATATTGGGGATATCCAGAGGACATCCCAGATAAGACAATATCATTCATAGAATATTTATAGAATATTTGCCGAGAATATTTGAATATTCACAGAATGTTCTCACAATGCAATACAAATATTTTATTAATTTATTTACTTTATTGAAAATACATCTTCCAGACTAGGTATGTTCTATGAACATTTGGAATGGACTGTTATGAATATTCTGAGAATATTTTCTGGTGTTTTCTATAAACGTTCGTAGAATATTACGAGATAATATATTTGAATATTCTCAGAATATTCTGCACACGTGTACATTTAAAATTAGTGATATTCTGGGAATATTCCTGGCTTCTATAGGGAATATTCTTAGAATGAATACGAAATATTTCTGGGTACTGATGGGTACTGCAACAATAAAAACTCCTTCAATTCAAAAATAATTTATTTTCTTCAAAACACAGAGTTTTCTTTTCAAAAACATTTAAGGAACGTACGGAAAAAATGGAAACAAAACATGTCTGCATGAGCTAATAACTAGCTAGAAAGATGTTTTGATTTAATACTTACTGTTGATTCCTCTAGTTGTTTATTGTTTAAATTTGGAATTCACACAGTTGACCAAAAACGACACGCTTATTCACGATCACGAGGAATGATTAATATAGTTAATGGAAATTAATTCACATTAAAAATACACTGAACTTTGCTGTTAGGTTAATATAAATATTTGCATCTGGATGAGACACCATACATCCTATTTTGCAGGAAAGAAGATAATCCTGATTCGACGAACATCTGCAGAAGTTTTTCTGCCAACTCCAACTCTCCATGCAGGGCCCGTATTCTTGACGGTGATAGAGTTGAACGATCGATTTTCTGTTTCACACCAATACATATAAAATATATATGTTTGTCTCTTTTAATTGTTCCTAAATTCTAGGCGAACTATTCAAGAATCGAGACCCTGATGTGGTGCTACACGTTTTTCCGGGTTTCCCTACAGCTGCAAAAGCGAACACGGCGCCACCCTATTCATTCAAGTCGCCCCGGAGCGCAGATTAATTATTTTTCATGTTGATTTTTCACTGTTGTATCCAATTATTGATAAAATAATACATTTTGACAAAGATCAAAAAACATGACAGAAACTCATGACAAAACCCACGAAATCACATAGAAAGGTGACCTGTCAATGTCAATTGTCATATACTTTGCGAGCTGAAATGACGGATTTTGCACAGTTGCCGCTTACGCTTTAATCTTAACAAAAGTAAATGCACTTGCTTATTATATCTTGAATGAAAATTATGTCATCAAAAAGTCATCCAAATTATTATTGATCACGTTAAATATACTGATCAAATTTCATAGTTTTGAAAAACGAATGGCTACTGATGTGCTGAGTTATTCCATATTTTTTATATAAGAAATGTGAGGAAATTTCTTCATATCTGGCATCACCGCATGTGCTGCTATATTTCAAATTCCAACTTATTATTTCTTTAACTCTATATATGTAGTTTAAGTCATTTCAATACGAAAATAAGGTAGGTATATACCTTTATAGATAGGACGGTCAGGACAGGGGAAATATGTAAGTAATATTATGTTTTACCTATCTGAGAATGAAGAATAACATCAAAAATACGATTCAGTATATCCTCATCAGAATATTAGAACCGGATGTTATTAGAATATATGGAATGCAATATTCATAGAATATTTGCTACAGGATGAAGATATTCCAAGAATATTCTGAGAACATTTCATCAGAATATTCCAAAATACAGTATATTGGAATGTTGTCAGAATATTCATGAAATATTATGTGCTGTCTGGGTATGTACACTACTCCTATTATTATCATTATAAGAAGTATCTTTAACTGTTAATGTATATCTTTGTTAGGAGTCCATTCTCGCATAGTGTTAGTTCCAAACAAAGGAATACGTACATTTGGTGCATACCTATTTGTATATCCATTATAGGTACCTACATCCTATTCCTTGAACTCGTTAATATTAATATTTCCAAAAAATTTTGCAACAGTTGTAATACTGTGACGATTTCTCCTCAAGCCGGTCCTGACGTAAAACAGCGCTATTTATAGCCGATGATGTCACCATTAACTTCGCCGCTGGCGATTGACACAAGATCATTCGAAAAGCGACATCTAGTCGCCAGTAGAAATTCTGAGATTTCCGGGACTCGTTCAGCACGCTATATAAAGAAATCTCCACGGCTAGACGACAGTTTTTGGAATCAGCCGGAGTACGATATTTGAATAATAGAGAGTGTCAGTAAAGATAAATTAAAATAGTGACTTTGTGATATAAATTGTTGATTAAGACGTGTGTTTTATTACAATACCTAGTAATAATAATAAAAAAATTGTTAAAATTGTTTCCCTCAACCGACTGAACCTTTTTTTACGAGCACAACCCTCAAAAATCTTCGAAAGAATTCTCTATTTTTTTTCAACAGGGTAATCTATTCGCCACTTAGCTATGCCCTTTTCCCCTTGATATTTATTCATTATCAACTCCCAGTAAACTTTTGGGTTGCTCTGAAAGCCATTCTGAATAAAAAATCCCTATACTACAGAAGTATGGATCATAGGTAAATAAAGGGATGAAAACAAATATACAAGCAATAATGACCACTAAAAAAAAAAGAGCAACACATATATCAGACCAAGATAGATATACTGACGACAAGAAAATAGTTGTCGTCAACTAATCGTAAAATGTAGGCAATTTGCAACACATTTACGATCGTCATATAGCTTCGGAATCATCAAAATCGTCTAGACGACACCATTGAGGACTAATCGTCACTTCGGAATCCACTTTTCGTCATCTAATCGTCAAAATGTAGGCTATTTGCAACACATATACGATCGGCGTATAGGCTCGGAGTCGTCAAATTCGTGAAAACGACACGATTCATGCTCGATCGTAACTTCGGAATCCCGGCCCTGAACCTGAACTAACCTTTCGTAAAAAGGAACGTTTTTTTTTTTTTTTTGTTTCGGGTGGCTTTACCAATTTATCATTTGCGTTCTTTTCTTATATAAGAGTATAAGGAGTTCTCGTAGGGCCATTTGACAAAAGCAGATGATGGAAATCAATCATAGCATGATGGATTTGAGCATAAGTTCTCCATCCTGACCGGATTTGCACTGAGGATCAGCAGAACCGTGAAACTATAGTATGCATGCATGATAGTCTAGTTCAAAATCAACATTTGGTAGTTTCAGAAGAGGCATTGCATGGTATATATATAGTCTTATAGAAAAACTTTGCCAGGTGTTGGGCAGAGGTGATTCGGCAGTCGTATAGGACTGTTGAATTATTTTCTCTTCGAAGTTTGCCGAAAATACTCTTATATATAGTATCACAGATTATATAAGTTTCTATAATCTGTGACACTATACGTGCACCATGCAAATTCCCAATGGAATAAAAAACTCTACAACAGTTTTACCAATGGAATACAATAAGTGCACTCGGTGCGCATTAGTTTTACCAACGGAATTCGCCATTTATTTAGGTATGTGCAGTCGCTGCAGCCAGCTTTCGCGTTCGGACGCAACCGCCAGACGAACAAGCAATAATCCATACCTTCATCAGTGCGTACTGACTGAGCGAACGAAGGACAAACGAACAACGAACTCCGAACAACGAAGGTTCCGAGTTCTTTCGGCCACAAGTTGTCAATTTACTTTTGATGAAGGGATCTCAGAAACGAATACAGTATTTCAAAAGTTCGCTGTTCGCTTGGCATTTGGCTTCGTCTCCAGTACTCCAGTTATCGCAAAAATGAGTGACAAAATTATCGCGGCATCGTTTTTCATAAAAACCAGTAGAAAACAAAAAAAGAAAACGAAGATGTTGGATGTCAAAGATGTTTCAAAGTAAGGAATCGATGGACCTCTTAACTGTTTTAAGCAATGATTTGGGGCATCAGTTTAGCAATTTTTGTAGAATATCCACTTCAGATTTAAAATTTTTACTTCGAAAAATTAGTGAAAAAATTTGTTAAAAGTCAGCAAATGAAAGACTGGCACTAACCCTCCGATTTTTGGCAACATCCAAGCAAGCGATTTAAAAAATTATTCCTGAAGTCTATTCCGCATTAGTGGAAACTCTACAGGAGTACATGAAGGTGAGCAATAAAACATGTCATTTTTAACGTTATTTAGAAAAAATCTCAAAAATATTCTCATTGCTAATTCGAAGTTCGAACTGAAACTAGATGTTACCTCGATTCTCGTCAACACCGAATAGCGAATCTCTTTGATGTAATGATGTACCGCCCTCGGTGCGAACAACAGGGAAGGCGAACCGAACGTAAAAAGGCCATTCGATTCGCATTCGCTTCAACGTACACATTGACCGAATTCAAATTCGGAGTTCGTTGTTCGTTCGGCCTTCGTTCGCTCAGTGAGTACGCACCTTAATAACAGTTAGCTCAGTGATCACGTGACACAATCAGCATCTGCTCGCTCCACTCTCCGCTCGATCTTGTAAAAACCGAACTCACCTATTTGCTTTACATCTCAACTGTCACTTGTCTTTATTGTCAATTCTCAATGTCAAGTGTCGCTCACCTACTTTTTATATTTTATAAATTTTGTACTTTTGCAGTAAAGTTTCAGTGGTTGGCTAGACGTCAGGACGTATCGTTTTAGACTTGTTTGGAAGCCTTCGCTGTCCTAAATATTTGTTGATGGCTATTTAAAAAGCTTGAGTTGTCATCAACGGATTCTAATACTGAATAAAATATATTTTGGTTAGGAATTAAATAACTATTAAGATGAATCCTGATGATTATGAAACGCTTCCAACAGACAATGTCTCTACGCACATGATAGCCGGAGCGATCGCTGGGGTTATGGAGCATTGCGTAATGTACCCCCTAGATTCAGTAAAAGTAAGTCCTGAAGCCAAAATACAAAGATCATTCAGTTTCTCCAAACGTCATGGCACATACGAAACCAATATGTACTGTAATTTTAAGGTTAGGACTGTTTTCATTCAATATTGAATTAACTATTACAGACTAGAATGCAGTCACTGACGACGTCTGGTACAGAAGGAATTGGCGAGACGCTGATAAGAATGGTACGGCACGAAGGACTGTTGAGGCCAGTTCGAGGAATGTCTGCTATGGTTGTGGGGGCTGGCCCCTCGCATGCCTTATATTTTAGTAGTTATGAATATCTCAAGAACACTCTAACTCAGTATACGAATTCGGCCAAGTATCACACATTGATCTTTGGTAAGTGAAAATCTCAAATTTTACCCTTTGGTTCATGTAAAACATATTATTACTGGGCCTACCCATTAAAATTATACTATATTCAATTCAAACTTCACATATGAACAAGTATATCATTCATTGTTGAAGTCTCAACAGTACTTATTACTACAAATACTTATTTTAACAATTTTAACCTATAAAATGGTTTAAATCATTACAAAACAATAGAATTTTAAATGAAAAATGTCTTGCAAAATGTAAACAAACAAGAAACAGTAAGTAAGAGATGTTAACTAACTCATGTAAGTAATGCATATAGCTGAATTGCAGTAATTGTGCTTGTCAGAATCAAAAACTGAATTCCAAAAATAGATAGGTACCTGATTTTGGTAATAAGGATAAATCACAAGTAATGGAAAATCTAACCAAGTAGGTACCAATTTTATTCAGACATAATACTCCAAGAAGAAGGTTTCATTTTCATAACTGAAGTCTCATTCATTATATCTAGAAAAACCAATATTTTTAAATGTATTTGTAAAATCTAGACATTTTATTGATTTGTTAGGTTAGGTTTCAAGTGAGTGGGTCTATCACTGTGACCCATGAGGATCTATTGTGGCTCAGTTATTATGTACAGGAATGAAAGTTGAGGTTGCTGGATGTAAAAATGTATTTTCAGGTTTTGATAATATTTATGAAAAAATTCATAGAGATTGGTAAAGAATACCTACCAAGAAATCAGCTTGTATTCGTACAAATTCATGGAAACCCTAATGAAGTCGTTGAAGTTAGTTGAATGGAATTGCCATACATTCCACTTACTAAAAAAATTTAACAAGTAATTCAGGAACAAATCAACAAACAGAACAGTCACCTAAAAAAAGCAATACTCACTGATCTCTGGTGGTTAGGGGTAGTCGTGGTTTATAAAATTGTGAGATATTATCTTATGCATAACCAGCTGTCCTGTAAAAAAAAATATTTTCCAGTGAAAATGAATCGATGTTTATTTCATAGATCTTCAAACTCTTTATTTTTGATTTTTTCTTGCCAAATAAATATTTTTGAGTGCTTGCTTCTTCATGTTCTCATAGTGTTTATAGTGTTAAATGGAAATTCAGACATAGTATACATTATTTTTGCTTGGTGAAACGCAAAATTTATAGGTTTTCAAACCTAAAGAATCTAATATCTCAATATTTATATTTGTTGTAGATAGAGCATTTTAGCTAAGCACGGCAGAGTAGTAAACTATTTGTTCATTTTTCAGTCTTGTGATAATGTATCATATTGTGGCCAAACCACCTAGGTTATATTTGATCGATTTGATGCATATCCTGACGAAGCCTCCAAGAAAAATTTACTTAGCTTTGATGTTTGAGTGGTACTTTCTGTTTTTAACTAGTATTCTAATATTGACTATTGAGTCATCGGGTTTTATGATGAAAAGCTAGCAAATGCTTAGACTAAGCACATAGTGGCTGAGCCAGCAGAGGTGAGGAGAGCAGAGAGATAATAGCCGCACGTTCAAGCAAGTTTGTTTTCACTGCTCTTATTCGAGGGCTCTCCACATTGCTAAAATTACTGCAAAAATGGATACTCAAGCATTGTTTAGTAGTATTTTTATCAGAAATCCACTATGGGATCAAGAAAATGATTATTACAATCGTTTTAGATGGATTATGGGATGAAATTCTGCACGTACATGTCTACTGTCGTTTATTTCATATACATTGCAAATTTTCTTTTCATTTCTTAACAGTTACCAAGTTTTCAATAAAAAATTGTTAATAAATCCATGTCTCGCTTTTCAACTTGTCAGTGACTATGTCTCTTTCCTCTCTGCTCTCCTCACCGCTCTGTTCGCCGACTCACTATGTGCTTCGCTTTATACTATGGGTTTGTGTGTCTCGTAACTCAAAAAAATTTATAGGTCTATTCCAAGAAATCAGTAAGTAAAAGATTAACTTGGGATCTGCAAATATAATAATGAAAAATGGATTCATTAATCCAGACTTCCACTTTAACCTATACAATAGGTTTATTCGTCAGTAAGAATACCCCCCCCCTCATCCCTTCTGGGACTGGTAACTTCCATATACTTTTCAGAAAGACTAACTCCCAATATTATACCATAAAAATTCAACAGGAAATTAACATGCTTCTCTATTATTTCCAGCAGATGAAACTAAGGTAAACAAGATTAGATTTCCACAGATATTATTACACTCGCGACAGGTTTCGCTACACTGTTGGAGTGTAATAAAATCTGTGGAAATCTAATTGTGATTTCCGTCAAGTAACGGCCAAGTCAATCCAAACTTTCCAGCAGTATATGAGTTTTGTTATCAATCATTGAACATCCCTCCGATCAAGTAACACAACCTAGATGAGTAATATTAAAAAAAAATGAAGGGAACATCTTTCCATAATATTATCCCTCAGTTCATGATATTGTTGCCATGTCGCAATTTTTCAAGGATACAATAAGCACGTCAGCTAGATTTTGATTTCTGTCGGATATATTCATGGCAACGAAAACCTAAAAATACTGTCTTTGATGAAATATATAACAAAACGAAGGCAATGGCATGTATTCTGGCAAGCTTAACGTAGATGGCGCAATTGTTAGTGGAGGTCAGATTGGAGTAGTTGATAAGTGCATAACGGACATGAAAAGTTTATTCCTATCATAATCGAGTAATCTGAAAGAATAAGATTTATAGCCAGTAAATAAATTTCACCAAATATAGACAAGTTAACCTACAAACTGACGTTTATGCACCGATTCCATCCACTCATTTTCGAATCAACTGTTCTTTACGGCTGGAAGTTTTTGCTTTTCCTTTTTTCAATTCATAAATGAGGCTTTTTACACTTATAGGGCCGTATTTCTCCATAACAGCAACTAAATTAAAGTGTTATTGTATATTATTACTTGTTATTACTGTCACTCATGACCTCCACTCACACTAGCGCTCTCTGGCGGGAGTCCATGCCTGCCATTGAAACGTTCATTGCAGCTTGTTGGAAGCATGTACAAATGATAGTATTTCTATCGCCGAACGGAGATTCTTCGTTGTCTGCTCAGTACGGCAACGCTGCATTTGATATTTGACAGAAGCTACCAGTGTCGTAACTATCGAGAAAGGAAAACCGAATTGAAAAAGGGTAAAATGAATGAATTATGTAAAAACATGTCAATTAGAGCATCGGCTGTTCCATATTAGGTGTCCATTATTTCTATTTTATTGAACCTCAATATTTCTGTAAACAACGCACGACACTGCCAGTGGGGAAAAGATGTCCCTTACAAATAAAGTTCAAGCCGTGAGCGGCGAGTTACTCATCTAGGTTCTATTATTTGATCGGAGGAACATCCCCATATGACTGCTGAATCAGCTCTGCCCATCACCTGGCAAGTTTTTCCACAAGAACATACTAGCAAATGTTGATCTTAACAAGTGACTATCTGCATTTTAGTTTCACGGTTCTGCCGATCATCGGTGCAGACCTGGACAGAAAGTTAGCGCTCAAATCTATTATCCTTCAATTCATGTATATAAAGTTAGCAAGGCCACTTGCCGGAATATCGATGAAACCAATTCCAGCGATTGTCGAATAATTGTCGAGAATTTGTCGTGAACAAAAAAAATTGTCGCGCTCTCCGTTTTGTTTTAATATGGGGTGGCTGTGCTAACTTTATATTAAGTTAGCACTGCCACAAAAATAACTCGACAATTAAACATCAAATTTTATCACTGTGGTAACCAAAAATTGTCGTGTAATTGTCGAAGTGTATTTGAAGTGAAAATGATGCGAAAAATCTTTTCTTTACAGCTCACTTATTGATGTATTTTCTATTGGAATTTTTGATATACGAGGAAATTTGGAGTAATTGGCAACACCGCATGCATATAATGATTGTGATTTTTTGTATCGAACCACTGTCAAATTTTGATTGTGCATTCTTTTTGGAACAAATAAAAACTTATCGTTAAAAATAAGGAAACTCAGTGTTCTAGGAAAAAAATCATCTATTTTCATTATATTTTTTTATGCTCTATAGGCTCTTGTAGGCAAAATTCTCTGAACAATTTTCGAGTGATTATAACATATTGCTCGAGAAAACTTCTACTTGTTTATAACAGAAAAACTACATGCAAATGGTGGAAAATGAAGATATTTCCTTTTCTCAGTAAAACATAAAAACTACCTGTAATTGGTAAAATTCTATTACTTCCAGTCTCTCGGTATTACATACGCACTGCACTGTATGTTGAATAAATATAAATTTGTCGGTCAGAAATGTATGGAACAATTGTCGAACGAAGAAAACATATTTGTCGTGAAAATTCCCATTCTTAAATAGCCGAAAAATTACTTTTAAATGTTAAATGGTGGAGAAATTCCTTTTTCTCAGTAAGTAATGGAATATTTTTATTATGCAGCATTTGAAAGTAGTTTAACTGCTACTGAAGAATGGGAATTTTCATGAATAATATGTATTCGTCATTCAATAATCCTTTAATAAATTTCCGACCAAAAAATTTATAATCAATCATTGTTTGGTGCGAAGGTAATGTTGAGAAACTGAAAATAATAGAATTCAAGTACAGATAGTTAGTTTTTCCACTTCAGGAAATTTCAATGTTTTAAGAAAAACTAGATATATTCATTCGACAAGAGACGAATTTTTTCCTGGAACACTGAGTTTCCCGATTTTTCATTCGACCCAAAAAAAATGCATATTCAAAATATGTTTGACAGTGGTTCAATTAAAAAAGCACAAATTATTCCTAAATAAAAATAATAAATACATATATAAACTGTAAAGAAAATATTTTTTGCATTAGTTTTACTTCAAATATACTTCGACAATTATTCGACAATTTTTGGTTGCCACAGTGATGAAATTTGATGTTTATTTGTCAAGTTATATTAGTGGCAGTGCTAACTTAACATAAAGTTAGCACATAATATAATATAAAATACTATGAGCGCAACAATTTTTTTTCCTTCTCGAAAAATTTTCGACAATTAGTGGAATTGGTTTCATCGATTGAGTGGCCTTGCTAACTTTGTATACATCTTCAGTTGATTCCCATATGCTTTTGTCAACTACAGTACCCACTAAGAAAGTAGGCAAAGCGCCATCTGTAGGAACTACCGAAAACACTTCGACTAGAGCCCAGTTTTTACAGGAGACTTTGCAAAGTGTGTTCTTATAAAAAAAACTTTGCCAGGAGTTGGGTATAGATGATTCGGCAGTCTTAAGGCTGAAACACAACGGAAGTTTTATGTTTTTAGTTTTAATTTTCAGAATTTTGGATATTTTTTAACGCGAAACTATCATTGCCATTATTATTCTGATCACCCCTCATAAATAATCTTGTTGATAAGATTCAAGCTACATTTTTCAATTCTGTTTGCATCTTCTTTTATTTGTAAAATTGATATTCAAAATCCCAAAACTTAAAACTTATTACATAAAACTTCCATTGTGTCTACGGCTTTATGGAGCTGTTAGATTACTCTCTGTTTAGTGTTTGCCGACAAATTCCTTTAGTAAGGAAATTTGGGAAAGGTAGGATTATTTATAATCGGTTTTCATTTTATGAAGTTTCTTTATGTTTTCCATAGCTTCTGCTAAAGGTGTTTTTTCAAAAAATCTTGTGCTGTCTATTTTTAGCACAAACTGAATTTTTGGCAGCCGCTTATGTTGAATCTGAGAGCGCTCATTGTAATCCTATTTAGTAATGGAATGAGTTTCAATCGACTTTGTCCATATCAAAGATCAAATTAGTTTTTTGCCTCCAGCTCCTAGTCTATAATGCCATATATTGAATCGCATTGTATCTTTTTATCTCCTACTTAACCTTTTTCAGGGTTATCAGGTGCTGATAACCTATGTGTTAAATTGTTATGAATTCAGGTTTAGTTTTATAATTATATACACAACTTTCAAATATCATAATTATGCTATCGTCCAAGAAGATGATAAGTATGTTAGATGTCTCCCTGAAGAACAGTATATTTTCTCGAATTTTCTGTTTATTTGAAACTCGGTTTAATATCTTCCCAAATTGAACGGTGCGAAAAATAGTGGTTTGGTGTTGGGATAAAGCTCCAGTGTATTATTCTATAAAGCAAATGCAAATACGAATTGGAATTTGTACATTCAGAAAATTGAAACTCTGCGCACATCAGTCGAAAAAAAACTAAGTATTGAGTACAAAATATCGTTGTAGCTCCCAAGAAGGCGCCTCTGAATGCCATATTATTCTTAAAGGAATGAAGGGTCTTTTGATGGCCCATTTACCATTTATAAGACATACTTGAGTACATTGTATTCCTAGAGTATCACATCAAGAGTTGCACCCAACATAAAATAACATCATGTTACATTAGAGCTGAGTACTGTAAGTTGAATAAAAAAATACCACCATCTTAGTAGAATAAATGTTGCTAGTATGCCACACTCCCTCACATTCTGGAGCGTGGAAATATGAGTATTACGACCCTCCAGGTCGACCGATCTGACACCATTTGATATTTTTTCATAGGTTTATTTTGAACATAGTGTCCTCCAGGTTTCCGGAAAACCCCCTCCGAGGCTCTTGTGCGACTTAGAGCTTATATATCAGAGTGAGAGGGAATGCTCTAGCACCACTGCCATGAGAGCTTCAACAATAATTTTGTCACCAAAATATAGTTTTTGTGATGTATGACGAGTTTTGGTTTTCTAAACATACATCCAGATTCAAAGAATACATGCGGGAGTAGGCATTTATGAGCTGCCCTGTACATTTCATCATCAGGCAACTTGATAGGTGTATTTTCAGTCTATAATTGAAGTAGATATTTTCTCAATAGAGATAGTTGAAATTAGTAGACGACATGTTTTCAAATTCGCATCACTCTTTTAATCAGTGGCCTTCTTCAGCGTTATCAGTTGATGATAACCGTTGTTTTGCTTATTATATTGTTGGGAACTTACATATTGAGAAGATAAATGTCATTTGTCCAGCTTGTAGGGTAAAATATTAGTATTCACCCATGGGAATAGAACGTTTGAAAATATTTTCACACTTCAGAATATTTCCATGGTCCAGGAAGTTGACCAAATCGGGTATTCCACTGATAGGACATCCAAACCCGGTTTTTTCTCGTTGCTTTTCCGGGAGATCAAGGAAAACTCGACAATACATGCTCCTGATAGCCTGATGTATCACACATAATTTATCAAGTCCTCCTGCATAACACGGAGGAGGCAGGGAAGTGAACCTAAGCAGAGACGTGCACTCACAGCGTCTAAGGCCTACACAACACCGTAGGGCCTGCGCGAGTAGGTTTTTGCCAGCCCGCTGGATACCCCAGAAGGGCAGGACAGAAAACCCAAAACCCCCACATAAACCCGTTATTATAACATCCTAACCCCTGCGGCTTACGGACGGTTTTAATATTGATTTTATTTATTTAGATGTTTTGTGAGTTGTATATATTTTATTGTAAATTTAATAACAATAAACTTTTTGTATTTTTGTATTGATAGGACAGGAAAGGAACTATCTTGCTACAATCCATATATATTTTCATACCATTAAACATGCGATGCATCTTAACCCGAGCAATGCCGGGTTTCGCTGCTAGTACTAACATAAAAATTATTAACACGCATAATAATTTGTGATGCGAATGATTTTCCATTTCATTGTACAACATACATCAATGTCATGGTGGTTCCAGATGCTAAGTACTTTTGCTTTGTACTTTTCAATCTGCAACATATCAGAACTTTGAAAAATCATAAACACATCTTATTTGTTAAAACGGCTACGAGGTGAATAGGGAGACATCCAGCCTTTTTGCAGGAGATACGGATTTTGTACCTGAATGTCCTGAATATACGCTATTCAATTCGATCCCCACTATCCTAGTGGGCCAAGAATGGATACTGTGTATAATATTTCGTCGAACTGAGAGCAGGTCATACGAGAATAATTGATATTGAAGGGTTCGAACCATTACTGTTTTAAATTGTCAGGATTTGTGCAGTTGAAATGGTTGCATTAGGTTTAGTGAAAAATAGTAGTCCTGGGACGTCAGGATCATGCGCAGTTGATCAGAAGAATGCACTTAAGGTTCAAATTCGTTCACTTTCATTCAACTACGCATAATCGTGACGTCCCAGAACTACTATTTTTCAGGACCGGAACCAAGTTTATTTGTTTAGTAGGTTTGTTTTGGTTCCTTCCGTAACTGATTCTGAACTAGTTCTGAGCAGTGGCACATTCAAGTTAGGAAGCCGACTCACCCAAAATTTGTCAGAACCAAACAGATCTACTAGTTTGGACGGTTCTAGGACCGTTCTAGCTTCAAGCTTAGAAACAAAACACCTTGATATGTACAAACCTGTCAGGGAAAATCAATCTACCGATTGAAGGCAAGAAAAGATTCGTCCGAATGTCGCAATTTTCGTGTGAATAAAGGCCGCAATAAAGTTCAAATGTTTTAACTCTTCGCGTATTCGGACAATCCACGGAACAAATTACACTACCTGTACCTTCGCCATTTAACTAACATGTAAACGGTTTTAATTGCATTTATTAGATTTTTCCAACTGATTATGGAAGAACTGTTAAGATCATTTGAAATTTTGTGGTCTTCACTAAACGCATAGATAGATGGAAGAACATGTAGTGTAAATATTTCGTAATAAATAGAAAAGTTCAGACTGTTCAGGGAGAGACAGTTTGGGTGTAAATTTGAGAACAGTTCCAGAATATTTTGTAAGCTGTGTAGAACTTTTGCGCATTCCTTTCGATCCATATAACTATTCTAGGATTGTTAAAGAACGGTTCACACGTTCACAGTTTAAGAAAACACGGTAAATCCAATGAATCAGAAGAGAACGATAGACTAACATTCAACACAATACAGTTATCAGGAATACTTTTTTCAAAAACTAAAGATTTTTCATATCTACTCTAGGTACCTAAAAAACAGCATTGAAAGTAATTTAGATAAAACAAACTAAAAGGCCAGCCATTAGCCCGTGGATCATGGTCAAATAGTCAGTTATTTGAAGGGACGTAATTTCCGTTGGTTTAGTCAGATTTTGTTTGAAACAAACCAAGGTCGTTTGATCAAACTATCTGAATAGGCGAAATATTCACTATAGAAGCACTTCTACTGACGGTTCGTGCTCGAGAACAAGTACTGATTTTGGATAGTTCTAGGACCGTGCAAGGGTATCACGTGAATCCAGTTCCACTAAACCTTAATGCAACCATTTCAATTGCACAAATCTTGACAATTTAACAGTAATTGTTCGAACCCTTCAATATCAATTATTCTCGTATGACCTGCTGTATCTTATACAAAGTATCCATACTTGGCCCACTGGGGTAGTGGGGATCCAATTGAATAGCGTATATTCAGGCTGGATGTCTTCCTATTCACCTCGTAGCCTTTTTAACAAATAAGATGTGTTGATGATTTTTCAAAGTTCTGATATGTTGCATATTGAAACGTAAAAAGCAAAAGTACTTAGCATCTGGAGATACCATATTGTTTTTTAACTATTTTATCATTATTGTACAATGTATGTAGCATTATTTTCTCCTATGATAGGTATGCTTTTACATCATATGATGATATTCTATGATGAACCTGTTCTTCCTTCTTTTGACGACTCGCGTTTTTATCCACACATATTTACGCTTACCATTTTTATATTTCTTTACGTCTTTATTTTTATATGTATAAAAGCTTTGTCAATAAGAATTCCTTCTTCGGACAATAAAGTATATTTTGATTTGATTTTACCATAACATTGGTGTATGTTGTACACTGAAATGGAAAATCGTTCGCATCACAAATTATTATGCGTGTTAATAATTTTTATGTTAGTACTAGCAGCGAAACCCGGCGTTGCTCGGTTTAAGATACATCGCATGTTTAATGGTGTAAAAAATATATAAGGATACATTGTTTAACCATTCTAAATCGATCATAATCAATTGCACTCATTTTGGAATTTTCCAGATCATTCGGGAAATTTCTAGAACGTTCTCGAATATTCTGACTCGATAATAACAGTTTTGGACATTTTGGAACTTTCTAGATGAAGACAGAAATTTGTAGAACATTCTCAATTATTCTATATCGATTATAATAGTTTGCACTCATTCTAGAATTTTCTAGATCGTTCCAGATATTTCTAGAACTTTCTAGAACATTCCAGATCAATGTTTTACTCATTTTGGAACTTTATAGACCATTCAAGAAATTTTGAGATCTTTCCAGAAGTCCTCATCCTTCAATTGATGTATACAGTGCGGCTTTTAATAGTCCTCCCCCCCCAATTTTTGAACGGTTTGACGTCAAACTTAAAAAAAACCGTTTGGAGTGTTTCACCGATACTACTCTTTGAAATAAAACACATTGTGATTGCTCGATAGAAGGCGCGGGGGGGCATTAACCAAAAAAAAAATTTAAATAGCATGGGGATTTTTATATTTTTTCGCAATATGCATTTGAAATGTCAGAATAAGTGCGGATTTGGCGTTTCTGAATCTGTGGGTCAATTTGATCTAAACTCATACTATAACTTATACCAACTCCCATACCTTTGCGTATGGGCAGAATTCCTTAAAAATCTGTGGGTGGCAAAGAAACAACGACGTCATACCTCCTACATGAATCTACCCAAATGAATTCAAAAGTTTTTCCCAAAATGTGTCATTTGATTTTTCAACGTCATTGTCCACTACTTTGTGAAGACACATTATTTAAAGGTATAGGCAATTGTTTTCTTGATTTTTCGGCCGTAGACACAATGGATGTTTCATGCTTTAGTTTTAATTTTCATAATTTTGGAAATTTTTCTATTACATAAAACATCCATTGTGTCTACGGCTTAAGTTTAAACTTTCGGCCCTGCCACTGCGCTTTTTAATTATATGCCTAATTGAAACGGGTTTGCAGCAGAAGTTCTTTAAAAATAGGACCAAACAAATGTAAAAAGCTATGCTGACCCTTGGACTATGAGAATTCCTCTTTCGTATACAATGCGATTCATGTAACTTATTTTTAAATCCATGTCACTATTCACTTTACCACAAGGATACTTTTATTGAATTCGTAAGAGGTGAACTTACTTAAAGAGCAGAATAAATTATCGTTCTCACACTAAATCCGTAAAAGGGTAGATTTTTTATTGCGTGTATTGTATGCGTGTATAGCATAATTTTCCGCCGTTAAATTATGCTTTTTAATATTTAGAATGGAGACTGTCTACAATGAAAGTAAGATTTCGAGTACGATAAAACAGTTTGCTTTATATACCAGACAGACCATACTCATTAATTTTTTACCTTCAAATAATTCGAAGCTTTCCACCAGTAAGTAATACCAGGTTTGTTCTAGTTTCGAAAAATACAATTCGATATTCCAAATAGAATCGAATCATCTCAGTTGACTGAAATGATAAGACCACTCGGGTTCATTCGTTTTACATCATAATGTGCCTTGTCACTTTGATAGTAAAATCTCAAATATTTTGTTCTAATACTCGAATTTCATTTAAAACCAAAAATACGTGCTGGCTGTTTTGGTTATGTTGATACTGATCACTGATGGTATCGGGAAACTTGTAAATGATACTCAAATAGAACAATTAAAATAATCTTTTTAATTACTTACTACTTCACGGATCAATTTTCACACATATTTTTTTTCACTCAACCAATTTTTATCTATTCTGTGAAATCATCAGCAGTTTTCTTGCTCGTTACATTTCTCAATAAACGGTATCGCAAAATCAAATCTAGAAATTCTATCAAATTAAATGAAAATCTAGAAAATGTTCCGTTCCCTTCTACAGTTTGAGGATTCTGTCAAACTTGCACGTTTAACATTGTTCAAAAGGTATGAGGCAGCCGGATAATACCGAATCACGTCATTGTATTCGATAAAATAATTTTATGAGCAAAGAAAACGCAATGTATTCAATCAGCTCAAGTATAACACAATTGAAATTAGCATTACAGTAGATTGGATTTTTATTATTAAAATAGTTTTGAGATCCTGTTGTGTTGTTCATGATATTCTGGTAGTGTTGCGGATCAAATTGATGATATGATTTGATTGGTCGATTATTTTAATGGGCTACCTACTGTACAAATTTTGGAAATGTTGGTTGGATGCGCTACAATATTTCTGCAACTTTTCTGTTTTTTTTTTATCGAGAATCTTAGAGTTGCAGGTTAAGTTTCAGGCATTATTGAAACTTTTTCGGTTTGCTGCCTTTTATCTACTTCAGCAGTAGGGTTGTAATTGCATAGATGCCAGATATAGAAACATTGCGCTCTAAACATAGAATGGATTATATCAGCCCATGTCAATATTATTCTGAAAAAAAAAAGCGTACATCTGTACCAGCACCACTATTTATATCACTGGCGTTATTGCAGTTTCATCCTGTATGGATGGACATTCTCAAATAACTATTTTAAACTTATTTTAAATTTATTTTAATAAATGTATTTCAAATTTGTTTTAAAATGATTTCAAACTAAGTTTTCAATAGTTGTTTGATAATGTCCATGTAGGTCGAAACTTCAATAACGTAATTATAAAATATTGGACACTAGATTCATGATAATCCTATTTCCTACATAAACCATAATCATGATACTCGAGCTGAATTCGATCGGAAAACAAATGTTCCTCTCTGTAGATTAATTCGCACTCAGAAATTCATTCCATACTCTGATCCAAAACTGATAATATGAATACAATCAACTTCAATCCACTAATTTATTTAAACTTGTAAACTATAATTTATGATTTATTTCAACTTGTAAACTATAATTTATGATTTATTTCAGTCAACTATAGTTGAATTTGTCATTACCGCTAAGCCAACTCTGTATTTTATTTTTGCTAACTGTCGAATTCGACTGTAACAAACTAACAAACTAATCAACTGCCCTCTCTGGTTAAATGTCCTGCATGTATACGCGCAATAGGCTTTTGTTAGATCATTCCAGAAACGCCGAGAGACGACTAAAGATAGCGCTATCATTTAGAACAGTTTGAAAGAATCGGTGACACGTCTCGATGGCATCTAATCCATTTTCGAAGTGTCTAGCGTCATTCTAGATAATGCCCTGCACTGTTTATGAGTGCGATTATTCCCAACAAATGGCCTGGTCCGGTTCCAGGGTCGTTACAAACCCTAGTTCCTAAAGAATCAAATCAATCTCTAACAGTCACATATTAATGTCAAATAGAATATCTGAATCAAACTTGTGAGTTATTGAAAACTGAATATAATAATAATAATAATAATAATAATAATAATAATAAGCTGTCAGCTTGTCCAGCTTATGCGGTCTCAGCCTATATCCACAGACATAACGCGGCCCTACGAGTGTTGTACTACCATCTACGACACTCGTACGGTGTAGACGAGACACCAGTGTTGCCTTATGCTCCGGGGGATATTGAGTCCGTGGTGGAGAATGAGAAGTGCCGAATCTATTGGAACTATTCATTCCCCACCCTCAGGCAAATACAAGCCAATAAGCCTGATGTAGTACTCCTCGACCATCAAAGTAGGACGATTTTCGTCATTGAGTTTCCAGCTCCTGGTGAAACAAACATCGTCCGAAAAGAGGAGGAAAAACGGACTAAATATCTAGATCTTCTCTTTGAACTCCGCAGGCTTTACCCAAACCATTCTGTCAAGATGGTGGTTCTGATAATAGGGGTCCTTGGTGGAATGATGGACACACTGCTCTCAAACCTAAAAATCATACCGGCTTGCCGTGACATGGCAGAAATCCTAGCCGGGCGAATGCAGAAGGCCATAATTCTTGGTTCACTCCGCCTACTCAGGGCACATGATTCTCGGACCCAGTAATCACTTACCCCATGGACGTGGGGAGTGTTTACTGGGGTTAATGACACGCCAGCGCGCCCTCCGGAAGTGTCGGAGCTCCGGAGACAGGGCCTGACTGGGTAATTCCTAACGAAAAAGAAAAAAAAAAAAAAAAAAAAAAAAAAAATAATAAATGCCATCTGAATATCAACTCTTACAACAATTGATGATTGAAAGAGAGAGAAAAAAAAAAGAAGAACATTATATCATTTTTGAGAGAACATTATGTCATTATTGAGAGAATGACACTCCTGAAAATCCCTCACTGATTTTTCATATATGATGTAATGGATCGTTGGAATCTGAAAAACTTGTATTCCTTATAGTGAGAGGGCAGTGCATTATATAACTTATATATATTGAATTTGAAGCCTCTTTCAAAGAACTTAGTTCTATGAGGAGGACATGTGAGTAACCCATTAGATCTTATGTTGATGTTATGAACGCTACTTCGGTAATTTATTTTATTTAATAAATAGGTAGGCTGTTTATTATTATTTTGTGATATAGACAGAGGAATAGAACGTCTCGACGGGCCTTCATGTTCAGACATCCTAGTTCCTCGAGTTTGTGTGTTATTCTGTCATATTTTCTGATCCCAGTAACGAATCTGACACATGAGTTTTGAACTCGTTGAATTCTGCTGACCGTGTCCTGGTCCAAACAAGGACTATAAATAGGCGCGCAAAAAGAGAGTTGTGAAAGTACTAGGGTCTCGCACAGCATCTTTTTTGTATTCCTACACAAACTTTGCCTATGGGGATATAATAATCTTAATGCCGTATATGCTCTCTGTACACATTTGGTAATATGTTCCCTGAATCTCAATGATTTATCTATTATTAGACCAAGATTTTTCACAGAGTCAGCAAACTCCAAAGGAGCTCCGTTGATATTGATGTGTAGTGGTTGAGTTAATTGATCTGATTTTTTACCGAATAAAATAACCGTTGATTTACTTGGATTTAGTTTGAGAGAGTGGTCAGCTGAAATTTCAGATATTTTTTGAAGGTCACTGTTAATTTTGATCTCTGCTACTACATCATCACTAGGAGAAAATGAATGGTATAGCTGTGTATCATCAGCATACATATGTATATTACAGTAATCTAGAAATTTTGGCATTTGGCTTGTGTATATTGTGAAGAGTAGCGGGCCAAGGATTGATCCTTGTGGTACACCGCTACTGATTATTCTACTGTTAGATAACTCGTTCTTGACTCTGACTACCTGTGTACGGCCTGTTAAATAGGACTTGAACAACTTCAAACCTTCTGCACATATGCCACAGGAGTTCAAAATTGACAGCAAAATGTCGTGTCTGATACTGTCAAAGGCCTTACTGAAATCTAAAAGTACTAGAGCTGTACATTGTCCTTCATCGTTGGCTTGAACAATATCGTCGATTATGTGTAGTAATGCAGTTGTGCAGCTATGATTAGGTCGGAAACCGGATTGCGCGGTCGATAAAATATTGTTTGTATTCAAATATGCTCTCAGTTGGGTTTCAATAATTTTTTCCACCAGTTTGGACAGTCCTGAAAGTATACTTATGGGTCTTAGGTCATTTATTTCCTGTGGGTTGTTTATTTTAGGAATCGGTATAATTAAAGCTTTCTTCCAGCAGGTGGGAAAAATACCACTCAACAATATACTATTAATAATATTGATAAGGTATGGTAGAATATAGGGCATACATATGAACTAGATAATTATTTGAAGTTATTCAAAAGTTATAGATAACAATACTAATAATAGTAATCCTTCATAAACACTCGTGAGGTGTGCCTGTGCGGATAGAAGGCGGCCAGTATTACTATTTCCATGGCGCTCTGAAGCGACTGATTTTTGGTGGCGTATTCACTTTTCAGCTGCAGGAAAACCTACAGCACCACCCCGGTGCGATCTCTAGGCAAGCACCAGACTTCGGGATTGGCATCCAGGCAACTCACATCACACTTGCTTTTAGTTCAACTATTCAGTCTTACCCCACTATCTGTCTATATCAGCGTTTCTCTCTCTCTCTCCAACAGCCCCCCTCTTCTGTATAATTTCAATGATATATAGACACTATTTTTATTCACTAGTATTTATTATTCATTGTATTATTATTTATGCACAATCTCACACGCACAAGATTGGACTATTTTGGTATATTTTCAGTCGGGCAACATTATGATGTTTATAGGTTGATGATTACAATTCAAGCTTCACTTGGGTAGGTTAGCCTTGTGATAATTGTTTATGATTCACTATACATAATCGATCATCAAAATATTCAATTACCTGAATAAAATATCTTACTCTCACGCTTACTCTTATATATTAATTGTAGTTTTCTGTTAGTTATGTAAGAGGTGAATAAGGGTTTAGTCATGTGAATTAAATTTCTTGAGTGAATCGAGTCGCAAGAATTCCTATCCACAACACTTCCCAATAGGCAATCCGCATGGACCAATCAAAACTATATTTTAGTTGCGCCTGCGTGGTGTGCAATGTAATTTTAGGTTAGGTTACGTTGAAGATCAACTTGGATATCGAGGTCCAGTTTGGTTAGATTAGATCATGTTCCCTTCTTTTATGGCTTTATAATGAAAAAAGTAGAGAATATGATCTTACCTAACCAAACTAACCTTGCCATCCAAGTTGAATACTTGGGACTACTATACCGTAGCATCGATTCAAATATAGCGCCTTGGCCAGGATAGTTCTGATTGGTCCATGCGGATTGCCTATTGGGAAGTGTTGTGGATAGGAATTCTTGCAATCGAGTCAGTCTTGAACTGACTTTGAAGAAGAGCAGTAAATATATATTTTGATGAATATCGGGTGCTTCAGTGTAGCGCCCCTAGTATCCTGACAATCGATTTACTTCTGGACAATTGGATAAACCTAGTTGAATTTGCAGACTTGGTAACGGAATTGGCTTTGGTATCGGATTTTTTACACTTCTGAAAAATTAAAATAATCCAGGTACCTTTCAAACAACATAGAAATATACCAAAACATCAAAACTTTAAAAAAAAGTTTCCCTCGTTGAACGTTTTGCTAAAGGAGTTGGCTCAAAGCTCTATTGGCGAAACGTCCATCCAGTTCAAGGATTGGGTGGTTTTATATGTTTTTGAATTGTATTCACACCAAATGTTCTAAATCTTCATATTAAAAAACTTCTCAGAAGGTTTCCAAGTAATAATATCTCTCGTCCTCTATAGAAAAATTTGGAAACAAAATTATTATTTTCTTAGCTTGTTTTTATCTGAGATTTAAATTTTTCAGTCACTATGATTCATTATTCTTAATTGAAAATTGACAAAATTCAGTTTATATTATTCCAAAAAAAAACTATTTTTCTTATTTTTTTTTTCTTAGGTTTTTTTCTTTATTTCAATTTTCAATAGAGAATGTTTCCCTTTTCAATCTATAATTCTGTCATGTTGTTAGGTTGACCTTCAACACGTGTTCTAGTTCATTTATCACCTTTGTCATCTTCCAATTATCATACGGTGACCTATAATTTCAGTCTCTACCTCATGACCTAGACTTCAACCAGCAGAACTATCCATCAGCTGGTTTTGATCTTGAAATCAGCGAAGTTACTCTATTTAATCAAATTTATTCATTAATTCCGTTACATTTTTTTGCAGTATAAAATTCTAATAATAACAATATTGATTATCACACGATCACGGTCATTATCATCATTTTATCACACGATCACGGTCATTATCATCATTGATGGCATGCAAAGTGTTTCTTCGACAATCTGAGGCCATCATATAAGCTAGGCTAGATTGATACTAATAATGAATTCATGAAGAATGGACGACATGGATATTTCAATTTTCCATTTCTTTTTTAATCGATTAGGTATTAACTTGAAATAATACACTACTTCATACTCCACTTGTGGCTGGCTGAATGACGAAATGTCAAAGCCAATAAAAAAAGAAAAAAAAAATATGAATAGACGACATGGAAGCTTAATTTTTGGAGAGCATTGCAAAGTAGTTCTTGTAGAAAACTTTGCTGGGTATCAAATTGAGTCAACGGACGTGGGCGGCAGTAGTTGTTTTCCGTTGAATATTTGTTGGCGAAAATACCTATTGTATAGTTTTTTTCTGTGGAAGTTCGGGTTTTATAATCAATTTTTCATTATTGGTTTAATGATGTTACCTTACTAAATAAATTCAAAACAGAGGAGAATGATAGAGGAGAGAGAAAGAGAGAATGGGGAAAAGAGAGATGACAAAAAAGGAAGAGAGAGAAGGGGGATTGAGAAGGGAGATAAAGACCGAGAGAAGGGAGAGAAATCATATAAAAGTATTCTTCGCTTTGGTTGAAGATATTCACGTATTTTATTTATGCGAATTTATAAGGTTTCTCAAAACCCAGAGTAGACACTGATAGGCATATAATTCTATGACTCAAAGAATAACCCATCCCAAACATTAATGTAGTATCAAATTACGGGTTCTTCCAAGACACTGTAAACCAATAACCTGGACATCTCTCATTATTTCTTAGTTTTCAGAATCTTTTGGTTTTCACTTCGTGGAGAACATATAAGCAAAGCAATGTTGGTTTTATGCACATGTAGATTGGTGTTTCAATGAATTTCTCATCAAGTAGGTCTTTTCTGTTTGAGAATTTAATCTTGTCTTTATTGAGACTCAATATATTATTGTGTTGTTTCTTTTATCATATATTATATATTCCATGATTTACCTAAAAATACGACAGCGGTACCATAGGCGTATAATAATAGTTTTCCTTTGAAATTGCCGATATTAAAAATATTATTGAAATTAAAATAGGAAGCATCACTGACATCGTGAAACGCCCATGAAAACTACGAATACGAATCATTCCTTTTCACTTTCTCAATTCTGTTTTAATCTTTGACAACTTCGAGTGGGCACACCTACAACCGAATGCCTTGACTAACATTTTAAAACAGTACATTTCTTTTTTATTTGTTCTGAAAACAGCTGAAAATTAAAAATGGCTCACGAAAATGCTTTTCAAATATTTTCCAGGAAAAATTACTCAACTCAATTATGACAATTATTTCAAATTTCTTTTTATTTTATTTTTTGTAAAACCCGATACAGTGTTGAAGCTATAATCCGAATGCTTCTATAATCTGGATTACCTTTAAGCTCCTTTAAGATATGTATTGTGTAATCCAAATTTTACCCGACTCAATAGTCTGAATCAAATTATATGGCTCGGTTTTGCATAAACAGTAGCAAAAAATAAATAAAAAAATAGCTTTTGGAAAACAACAGCGTATAATTCGTCGGGCTAATATCACCACTTTTTTTCAGACTGTGGCAGAAAGTAAAAAAAAAATTGAAAAGAATGAGTCGACGATAAATCCCATAGAAGAAAGTGATGAATATCATGAATGTTCCTTTAGGTCTGCCTGTTACATATTTTGATTATTTTATATGTAATTTTTGTTTTATAGAATGTCGTTACAGATTATTTATTTCTTTATTTTAGATTTTAAAAGCCTTCTCTAAAATATCCTGATAATCAGGATTGACCTGGTTTTAATTTACCCGGATTATCGCGACACCACTGTTTTATATGCAAAATTTAATTTGTCACAGGATGCAGAAATAACGATTTTTTCTAGTTCTATTGAGGGTGGACTAGAAATTGATTAAATCGCTAACGAAAGAAATTGAGAAACAATTTTGAAACAAAAATGAGAAACTGCATTGAATAAAAAAAATGTAATTACAGTTTTAGAATATATCACGATGACAGAATACTTCATTAAATACGGGGTGGTTGGGCTCAGATGAGCTATAATTTCCGTTCCCCTCTTCAAGTAACTGGTAGACACTTGGATGTTTGCAGTACGAACTTACGTAGATTACGAAGACATATGAGAATGGCGATAGGAGAAGAAACCGAAACACTTAAAATAATCAAAGCTGAATCAAAATTGTTTTTATTGTTTGAACATGTGAATCATGTATATATCCGAAAAAATCCGAAAAGTTTAATCACTGCGATTGATGATCCTGGTCTAACTAATCGGTCTACAGAGGACATTGGTCACTACCCCCTTCAAAACAGTTTGCCACTAGAAGACGATATCGTACGGTCATTTCTACGGCACCCAAAAACACATTTTATGGGGATGCCAGTTATAGTCTAGTTCCAAAATTGTAGATAGTGACTAATCGCACATTTTCTGGTTTTTACGGGATTTGAAAGTACGGAGGGGATGTACGAAAGTGGCAAAGTGAAACTTGATTTGAAGCCTGAAGAATATGAACCGATAATAATGGGAATCGAAGGTTCCGGTGTGAAAATTATAGCAGATTTTATTAAGACTAAATTGTTGGAAGTGATTTGGGTTCCGCAGATGCCACAGCATTCTAGGATGCATATGGTAAACCTTTCAAAAAATTGGAGAAGATTGGACCTTAATGCTATGGATGTAACAAAAATACGCACATTTAGCCATTGCATGCCTATAAGTCAAATTCCCCGAAGGTCAGGTCAAATCAGTGTTTTATATTCATCGTTTGCAGCACAGAAGCGGATTCACGCAATAACAATATTCATTTATCATTAGATTTTGAATGAGGAAATTGTATCTGACAAATAGATGGAAAGTTCCTACATGAAAGATTCAGGTCAAGCTACTATTTTTCTGGGTTTGGGCATAACAAGAAATGGTAATCCAATTTGTATCGATCAACAATAGGTAACACCGACGAGACTGTGTTGGTTAAAGTCAATATGGTTCATTGTAATGTATGTCCATCTCAAATGGATTCGAATAAAAAATTGAGAAGATGCCCTACCAAAAATTGATCGGTACTTTGCTATAAGTATCTCGACTAGATATCAGTTATGATGTCAATTCTCAGCCCATATAATCTAGTTATAAAAAGATAAAAAATCTGAAAGATATATAATAGAATTTGCTGTTTTGTTCTCATACACCGACAATTTTCAGTTTTTTTTTTTTCGAATGAAATACTTTGTATCATCAAAACTAAAGAATTAAATTCAGTGAACACGTTACCCTTGGAAAAAATATCGAACCAAGTTCTTATAATCTCACTGTACTGCAAATCAAACAAAATCATTCCAAATATGAGCACTGTTCTGGCAAAGTCGTCCGAACAAACAGGTTCCAACACCAATAAAAATAATGTATGGTAATTTATGCAACAGTAGGCCGCGAAGTTGGAGAATACATTTTTTGAGCCAGAATCACAGATCATTTGCTCTAACATATTCTTTATACCGAGATAAATCTTTATTTAATATTCTGTTTTCCTAATATCATTCACACATTCTAATGTGCCAGTTCGAACGAACCGTATACGTTTATGTACTAGAAAATAAGCATATTCAACTGACTTCGGAAATACTAGATTTAATTAGTTTGGGGCTACATGCCTCTTCACCGCGACCTTTTCAGATCTATTGTGTGTGCCCTCGAAATCGTTTAGAGTTCTCTATCTAGACCTGTCATCGTTACTAGACTCCATAGGCTTGTTTTTAGTAGGCTTGTTTTTAGAACTCCCATGTATCTGGGGGCTCTTGATTTTTTTCTCCCAGCGTTAGAAAGCTTATCCTTGACAAGTCCTCGCAGTGATATAGTATGTGTACTGATGTTTCCTCTTCTTCCTGACAGAACCTGCATAGCTTTTCTCCTGCCAGACCGATTGTATCTACTCATATGTTTGTTGAGCCTTCAATGCCCTGTGAGAAGTTCTACTAATATTCTAGTAGTGCTCCTCTTCTGACTCAGTAGATATTCTGTGAATTTTGGCTGCGGTTGTTCGATAAACTCTTTGTCCTGTCTCATTCCTGGTGAATTATTCCACCATTCTTGAGATTTCTGTTAGATGCATGATTTGGTGCTTTGCCATACCGCAGAACGGTTCTGGGCCATTCAGGTCCTTACTTGCCTCTTCACGGGCTAATGAATCGGCCTCTTCATTGCCTCTATAACCTTCGTGTGCTGGTACCCAGACTAGGGTCAGTCTGTTCTGACTACCCAGCTCTTTTAGGGCTTCAATGCAGCCACAAACAAGTTTGGAGGTAACTTGCATTGAGAAAGACTATAAATACATTGCAAATGGGATTTCAAAGAATCTGATCACCAGAATCGCATACAATTATTGTTATGTAAAATTATTTCACTACACTGTTTGAGTGAAATTTCAATCATAACTGCGGTAGTTATTTTATAAATAATATAGTACCCAGCCAAGGAACAATAACAATATATTTTTTGTTTGTTTGTGCATATAATTGCACTTCTAATCTACTGAGATATTACCCATCAATAAATAGTGTAGGACTATGTAATAAAATTCTGTTTGATATTTGTGTCATGTATATAATATTTATCGCAATGTTAATAAAATATAAATGACTGATGAAAATTATCTGGACGATAACAATTTATAAATTGATCTATGCGCCTCGTTCGACTAATGATCTATTTATTTGGTGGAAATTCATGTTGAATATTTAAATCATTTTCAATTATTACTAGAAAATGCCGCGGTCTTATTAAATAAAGTCTTAGTGGAAATCAGACAAAAGTTTCATCTTCATCTTATATTGGTCTATGTTCGGTATGCAGTTCAATAATCCAAACGACCATTGTTATTACTTTTTAATAAATTGCCATTAAAATTACTGAAATAGGAATGATTGTTTTTTAATTTCTCTAGTATTACTAACACAAATATTCATATCAATAGTTGCTTCGATAGATATTGTTTGTGGGATCAATAATTGCAATCGAGCTGAAACGGTTTTTTTGTAACTCGTAAATTTGTCCTTTGCACCAAATTTCTTTCTTCATTTTCTTTCCGTTACCTACTATAATTCTTTGTTTTACAAACCGTTAATTATTTTACCAAGCATTTTCCGCTAAATCTTCATATTTTCACTCCTCATCATTGTGCTGGCAAGGATGACAACTTCCTACGTTAAGAAGGATTCAGAGTAGCGCAAGGTTCATTCCACCAAGAATGTGTATACTCAAAATCACTACAGCAACAAAGTATTTTGGCCTAGGACTACATTGGATGTATCTGCCTGAATCATCATCATCAGAATATGCCAGCTGCGTCTCCTCTCATCTCAATGGTCTTTCGTTTCGACTCTGAACGAACTGCTTCGAAATGAGGTGAAATGAAGATATGGTTATAGTCTTTCCGAAGTCAGTTGAATAAGTTGAAAAAACTGACAGAAATTATAATAGAATATGTCGCTTTGTTCTCGTACACCAAACATGGCAGGAGATTATTTTATTTACTTGAAATTTCACAGCTGTTATTTCTGTTCTATTTCGAAAGGGAAAATTAATACAACTGCACTTGTATCATGGCACACCACACGGCACTGTTCCGTCTGAGATCGTGCCGACGCGACGGCAATAAATATAATTTATGGTAATTTATGTATCATCAGTCGGTTAGCGGAGTTGCTGATGATATTTTTCAACTAGAATCACGCCTTATTTGTTCCACACAATTTTTTGTACCAGGAACAATCTCTATTTAATTTTTCATTCCCATTATTCTTATACACTGAGTCGAAAGTGAACATATTCAACTGACTTCTATAAAACTATACACCAAATCAGCGCCCCAAAGCCATTTCTGCCCCAGAAGACAGTGAAGCCTTGTGATTTCATAGAGGATATGCAATATCAGTGATCGATGAGATTGATGCTACTTACCTTCCGAAGATGAATTTATTGAAAGTTTGATTTTGTGTAGGAAATTTGACAAAATTAAATAATTGTTTCATGATAATTAGTCTGTCTGTAAGAGCTTTACTTATCGATGCAAACTCATTTATTTGCCCTTCTGCACTTGCATGATCGCTTTTTGCCAATTCGCTAAAAGCAGTTGATCTATTCGAGTGTTTTGTTATCTTTTCGTCCTTTACATTCAAGCCAATTGCCTTAGCAGATTTAGTCCATCCATTTATTGTATTTCTTCCAACAGGTACATTATCGTACCATTTGTCACTTTAATTTTTCCACTGTCGATTTAGTTTTAAGAATGGTCGTGGTGAGATAATATTGTCGCCTCGTTTTGATGTCAGTTTATTAAGGACGTACAGGGCAGCTTTGTCTTCCACTACTGGAAACAGCTTTTAGAACCACCTTGGCATGTTTTAATGAACAACGGATTCTATTCAATGCGATTTGTTGGAGAGTCATCGTTATTTTTCTCGATTTGAATAAAATCCACCATATAAGCAACTGCCTCTCCTCCTCGCCACGCTAATTCTACAGCAGCATTATGGTAAAATTTACGCATAAGATCTTCAGGAGTATTTTCATCCCATAGCAATATTATTTTGTTAACTTCAGACAAATTTAACGAAACTGAACTGGACTGCTTGTAGTTTTTTCCTGATTGCATCGCGGGCATCTCGGGCTGGTTTAGATACTGTATTGTTAAACGGGTCAATATAGTACTTTTCTTGCAAAAGTTTGCACGATTCGTTCTACATTGTCTTCACCGTTGCTTCTTTAAATTCGGTCCCGTCTGTCTTTCTCAACGCCAATTCTTCTAAGCTTCTATGTTCATTTAATTCATATTCACGTTCGCAGCTAAATTCCATAAATATTCCCCAAATATATTTGTGATTGTAGGACTCTGGTTGTATTTCTGGGAAAATATTCTTCAATTAGCGCATTTATACTTTGAACATTCGCATTGCCAAAACGTGACATTTTGAAATTTATTTAGAATGAAGTTGTCAAACTCAATCGTGTTGTGTCATAGTGATTGATAATATACAGCGGATAGTATGCTATAACCTCTATGCATTATGTAATCCTAGAGGGACTACCGAGTGTGGACACTACACGGCTTACCGCAAACACCCTTTCACACACCAGTGGAACGAGTTCAATGACTCTAGTGTTTTACCATTAATTCAAAATAACTTGTTGGCAGTGCGGCATATTATGTGCTTTTCTACGAGCAGGATTATTCAATTTTATCTTGATATTTGAAAATATTGCACTGAATGTAATTATCAGTGTAATGTTGCCATTTATGGGTAAAATTGTTTCTTATTACACGAAATGATAAAAAATTTAAAGGTTGTTAGAACTGTCAAAAAAAATTCATGGTTATGAACCGCGAAAATAAAATTTTCGGTAATTTTGTAAATAATACGTTATCTCCTTTTGTTCTACAATGTTATCACAAACAGTTTTTAATCGTATATTTCTTTTTTTTTTCGCAAATTTTAATAGATAAGCTTGTGAGTGGACAAACTCTCACATCACGAAAAAAACAGTATTTTCATCTCTTGTTGAAGTATATTAGAAAAACTGGAAAAAAAAATATTATGTGATATGGAGATTAACGTTAACATTCGCGGAAGGAAACAGTATAAAAAAGTGAAAGATAATGAGAATATTTTCAAAACTGCGCGAAAATGGTTACCCAGTTGCAGAGTTTGTGCAAAATTAAAAATATACGAAGAATATCATAAACAATACAAATTTCTTTTATTTAAAAATATCGCCCTAAACTAATACTCCTTTAAGATTATGTTAATCATCTAATCATCTTTATCGGAATTAGTAGAATCTTATTATATTTGGGAACAATGGAGATTTTATCATTTAGTGGATTATTCAAATTGTTTGTTGCTTGAACGCCAAATTTCCATTCCTTAACTAAATAAGGCAATTGTAATAAAAATATTTATTGAAGAATTCATTTGAATGAATAATCTGATAACAGTATCAGTTCACGTAACTGATACAGATTCTATAATATTCCTCCTATTAAGTCAAGGCAAATAGATAATAAATGTTGCTTGTTGAACCAAAATTCAACTGAACATGTCACTGGTGTTAATGTCTTTCCATCATGCTGACAGCCAATTATTATGATACAAGTTTACAAAATATCAAAATATATCGAGTACTATGAAATATTCTAAATCGAACAATAATAATAATATTTGTTTTCCAATAAGACAAATAAAAATGTATGGAAATAGCGACATATCAGAGTCTAAACATTGAATGTAAAAATTGTAAATATATAAAATTCTACATAAATCTAACATATATATATATATACATCACAAACAAACACATACAACAACTATATACACTCAAAAATATTTTAAAAACCACATACTAAAATATTCGTCTAATGCTACTGTGATTTTTTAAGTATTTGGCTTCTTTCATGTTTTCAGGTAAATGATTGAAAACAGATAAAACCAGAATTGTAGGTGAATTACCTGAAACCTCATATTTTATAAATTGAATGTGGTATTTATTTTTTTGACGTGTATATAAACTGATACTAGAGTCAATATTCTCAAATGTTTGAAGAGATCTCTACAAGAATATTTACTAGGAACTCCAGCTATTATCCTCAACATTCTTTTTTGTATAACAAAAACATCTTTCGCCAAGATGGAGTTAACCCAAAAACATATTCCATATCTAAGTCGGGCAACAACCTGTGCGTAAAGGGCCACCATCTTTATACTAGATTCATTAATTTCATTTCTAATCCATTTTTTGTTACGGTCATTATTCTTATAATTTTTTTTTATAGGAAATATACATTGAAATAGAATAGAAATATATCCATGAACAATCTGAAAGATGGCTCAAGGTTTGAATATTTCAAAATATTGTTCCAGTTTTCTTTTAAGAGAGCAATATCGAAATTGTGAATAGATAGAATACATGAAGTTATATTCACTTTTGGTGAATATAGCTGCTCCACTACTTCCGCTAGGTGAACGGTAGCGTGTTGAAACAACAATAGATTTATTGTCTTTTTTGCAAGATATGCCACAAATCTCCAAATATTTGTCAACACAGTACATTTTCAAATCAATTTGCTGCAGAAGTAGCTGAATAATTCAAATTCGTTTATATTTTTTTGGGCTATAGACCCAGTGGTACAATGAGTGTCTGTGAAAGTAAGAAACTAAGTTAAAGCCAAAAATATCTACTTCTAAGGAATTGATTGTCCGATTATTTAAGTTTTGTACATTCAGAAGGATTTGCTCTTGATCGGTCCACTTCGATGATTCAAAAAATTCTAGATACTTTAGATGAACTTCGTCCAAGAAATGATCAATTTCCTACGTGAGGAAACTTAGATATCTAGCGTCTGTCAGGGGACTGTCAAACATAATAGGGCCTAAAATTCTGTCCCCTAAAATCCCAACCCAATAATTCAAACCAAACCGTTCTTGGAAATGTTCTTCCTCCATCAAGTGTGAATTTACATCGGACATATCGCTTATTATTCCTGTTCAAATGTCGCAAATTAATATTGTCAGTAGACAGAATTTTGTATGGAAATGTGTCATCCTCCAAATATTTTCTAAAAGATCAATTGCAATACTCAAGTCTCCTTGCATTATCGTTTTGGTACAGGTGCTGCTGTAGTTGATATTTAAATTAATGATATTTGTTTCTTCAAAATGTTTGCTGCAGAAGACTTCGAAATGTCATATTCTCGTGCCATCTCCCTGAGTGACCTATTAAGAAATGATACATGGCTGTCAAATGTAAATGTCATATGGAGACCAGAAAACTGAAAATATACCAAGTGTCCCATTTAAAAATCGAAAGTTTATGTCACTTTCGATGAATTTGGAATTTGTATGAAGTTGATTTACTTTTCAAGAAATGCAGTTTTATGCCTCAACCCGATCTTCTAAATATCATTCCACAATCTCCTAAAACAAAAAGTTATAGAAGCGAGCCGCTTTTCGTGGACACCCGGTATATGAGCAACGTTGCTCCAAGACAACCAAATTTCAAGGGCTTATTGTACAATAAATCACAACGTTCTTCGGTTTTGGGACTAAACTCCAGTGTATTCGTTACTATACCACAAGTTCTCAATAAGTTTGCGAGGGTCCCAAAATAAAACGCCCCCTTTCCAAGAATTTTTGTAAATAACTTTGTACAACGCTACAACAAGACCAAATTTACGAAGTTTCAACGTTTAGGTTTTTATACATTTTTTCAGTTCTAGACCTGAGGACCCACCAAAGTTAAGGATGGAAATTTTGGTACCTACTATAAATAGCAATGTGTCACCTTTACTACATAGATAATAATTTCATATCAAAATACATATCGGTAGCAATGTATGTTCTTGTGGTAGAACGTGCACCTCCGATAAAGTTTCAAGTCGGGTGTTAGGAATATAAAATCCCAATATTTACACTTTATAGTCATCATCGTGATATTGTCCAATTACTACGACAATGATGATACGTTGCAAACTTAATGAGGTGAACGTGAACTTGACACATGACTTGCAATTTAATTCTTATAGCTTTTGTTTCGTAGGATTCACACATTCGTTATCAAGATTCATTACTGTCAAAAAACCTCTGATATTGATCCACAACGCATTTTGATTGTTAACAAGTTTATTGCGAATTTACACGGTCCAGTGAATTAATCAATAATTCATAAATAATCAACAATAAAATTTTCCAATATTGGTTGTATTTACACATAGAAATTTATTGCTGAATGTTGGTGTTTTTTTTTTCTCAGAAATGGTAAGATTTAAACCCTCAACCAATACACAAGGCGAATTGGACAACTTTTCTGGGGGGGGGGGGGGTAAAACGTATCATTACGAGCGCACAAATATTTTGGAAAAAATAAAAATACCTTATTTACCTACGACCGAAGCAATTTGTCTTACCTTATACAAGGATATTTTTTTAATTATTATAGCATTTTTTTGTTATGGATCGGATCAGTCTGGGGGGGTAATTACCCCTCCTTAGATCTGCCCTTGCCTAAATATGAAAGCAGCGTAAATTATTGATTTTTTTGTACAACAATTTTTCATCATTTATGTGAATCGGTTAATGACATAACCTCAAAAATCAAAATCTATTAATCTGTGTTTTTATTAAAAAAAAATTGTTGTTTAAAATTGTTTTTTCCATTAACCAGCTTGTTTTTAGGTGGAAAATTATTTATTGAATATCCTCTGGTTCGGACTCATAATGATCTTTATTAGTTTGTTCAATTGCTGGGTGGTGATTTTCAAAACAGCAATTTTATTCATTGAATTTTACTGAACTCATAATCCCATCATGCTACGATCAACCTTAGTAATATGTCAGATCTCAATTATTACCTATATATCGGCAAAATACTACCTACTACCTACCTACCATAAGGACGCTTTCGGAAGATGTAGCGTGTCAATCCACAAAATATTTGTAGACGGAATCATATTATTTTCGTGATACCTAATACTGATGATGAATTTTAATCTGAGCCTTAGCATTTTAGTAATATCAGGTGGTGAGACAGAAATGGGAAGGAATTTAATTGGGACATGAGAATTTATTTAAGTTTATTAACCGCATGCTACACCATCTCTGAGAGAATAGATCAACCGGCGTTTTGATACGCTATAACCTCTCTCATTTCTGAAAATTTGTGGTTCTTCACTTTTCGGTCCTTCACTTTTCGGTATAGGCATTTATTCTTCTGATGATTTTTGATATCCCAATTTTAGGTCTTGTGGCATACTGATTCGACGATTATAATTCCTTTGACTTTCGGATATTACGCTTTGCAGACTTGCAGACAATATTCTGTTATTATATTTTATCGTTTTTATGAGATATCGTTTCTGTAATTTGACGGTTTGATGGAATATCCGTCTTCACATTTGTGTTTATTCTCAATTTATGGTATTACAGATATACCGTCTAGTGATTTTTCAGTTCATCAAATTTTAGTTCTTCAAAAGTCTGATGTGATCATTTCTGATTCTGGAATGATTCGATTTTGATGAAAATAGGTTATTGAAATGTTTTGGTGTCTCTTCGGAACAAATTCTTCAACTTATTGAAAGTTCCATTACGAATATCATTAGTACTACAGTGTCTATAAATCATGAAATTTGAATATCAGAAACAAAATGTCTGATTCGAAACAACAATAATAGCAACACTATTCATAAAAATATCTAATGGACAAAATCAAAAGCTACAACCGTATAGACGAATTACAAATTGAAATTCTACTGATATGCTGCCCACATAATATGACCATTCTAGTCAACTTACTGAATACATGCATACACCAAGGTATTTTTTTTCTGGGCCAATAAAAAACGTTAAAAACAATTCTAAAAAAAAATATGTTCAAGTGATTTCAATTTAAAACGAAAAGATTACAAAATATCAGATTAGTCCACATTCCGAAAATCATAATAACTATAAGTTAATCAGGATTTACGAATGGATACAGCTGTATAACTGTCTTACTGGGGATATTCATGAAGGTAATTCTGTAGAATTGATTTTATTTGGCTTTCGATACTTTAAATAGTAGATTATTGTTTGAAATACTTCATCACAAAGGATTATCGAAAGGTGCAATTGAATTTCTCTGAAGTTACTTCATTAATCCTGTTCAGTTTGTTGAAACTAGTTTAAATAAGTCAAATTTGAAAAATATTTGTTGTGGAGTGAATCAAGGTTCTATTCGAGGTCATGCGATCAACCCTTTATGGGTTCCAGGCTACACTGGGATGGAGGCTAATGAAGAAGCAGCGTACTCGCCAAAAAAGGGACTGAAACTCAACTTTTGGGACCTAAACCCTTTTGGGGAATGAGTACTAGTACAAAATCATAAAAGAAGTACACTTCAGAAAATCCTCATACTGGATATAATCACAAGGAATGAGGCAAAGATATGACTGGAACGTTAAAACCGTACAAGATCCAGTGACTACACTAGCAAAAATAAAAAATAAGCTTGAATAATAACTGGAATTCTAACAAGCCACTGCTGGATGAGGTGGTACCTTAATTAACTTGGATTATTAGAGGAAGAACAGTGCAGATTTGGCAAGGGAGAGGACGGGGCCTTTATCTACATTTTCACAAACTGCATTACTCTGCAAAAGGCGAGGTTGTTACACTTTGGAGCACATGAAATAGAAGATGGAGATTTACCTAACCTGAAGCCATCCAAGGTCCTGAATTTTCTAAAAGTTATAGCACTGGATGTACTGAGACATTCTGATGAGTGACTGAACTCATTAGATATTTTAGGTCGATGAGTATTCACACCCCTCAACTAACAGTAGTGAATTGAAACTGTTTGCTGTTTCATGACGCCATTTCAACGAGACTACGCGCCGGTAGTGCATGTACGTCATGTCTTGTTGGTGGAAATGTCTTGCAATACTGTTCCGTAAGAAGTCCTTCTTTTTTTTTCGTATTTGTATCACATAAGTGTTTTGATTTTTTGTAAAGAGGTAAACTTTCGCGACCGGTAATCGCTGAACTTTCGGTCGGTGGTTTTCGGGATTGTTGGTCGTGATTTCGAGGTAATTCTTCTTCGATTTTATTCGAAATTGCTAGTCTCCTTCCTTAAAAAATTACATTCATGTCACTCGACAATTTACTGAAAAACAATTTCAGCTCTTTTAATACTTTACAAATAGCGTATATGCCTCAGGACTAAAGATATGTTTTATCCCTTACGTGATTATTAACATCATAAATAATAAACATCACGTGCGGAATTAAAACATTTACTTTAGTCCCATGTTATTTATTTATTTATTTATTTCAAAGTAGGAATACAAACAGACAAAATCCAACGAGTATCCTCCTATTAGGTAATCAAATAATGAGCTAATATAACTTACATATCAAACATTATAACTGAAACAATAAAATACAATATATGAACAATATGAAAAAAAAAAATGAACAAAATATGAACAATGCAATTATATAATATACTATTGGAATAACCTCACGAGCAACCTCCAAAAATCCTCCGGAGACTTGTGCTAGCTAGGAATGACGAGGACCTTACCTTTCAACGTGCGATCCTATGTGGTTTAGTTAACTTCTCCTCATCCGAATACTTGATACATTGAATTGAGTTATCCAATATTGAGTAAGAATTCAAGTGAAGAGTAAACATGTTCGCGGTATTTAAAATTGAATTTATTGGTCGATAATTCGTTCAGTTGCCTCATTTTTTCTCCGTTTTGTTGATAGAAATGATGATATCTACTTCAAACATGGAACATTGTCTCTTCTGCTGGAAATTAAGCTTATAAAATATAGATAATTAGTAATATTAATCGATATTTCTATCGATATTTTTAAATATTCTGCAATTTAGTTACGTTATTTCTGCATATCAGTATATTGATGCTGTTCACATCATAGCGATAGGGTTCTGCAATTACGATAAAATTGTTCTCTGCAAATATTTTTGAAAGATGGCAGTTTATTGATTTTGGTCAGAATTAATAATGTCCGAGGATGACTTTCTATTATTCGTGAAGAGCAGTTTCAAGTACAGTGTTTTTATCACTATCAGTTTTCATTAGAGATTGCATCAATACTTCTCTATCTTGCTGAGTCGTCATATATTCTACTAGATTATCTCTTTTTGCTCCTATTCATGAAATATTTTTTTCTGGCGACTATAGTACATTTATATTATTTTTAAAATGATTTAGGTGAGATGTCATAGATCCAAAGAAACATAATGACGTCTGTATATAAAAGGCACTTCTCAAAATTAGATATATTTAGCTATTTTTTACATTTTTTGACATCTCTAAAACAAATCGATTTGGTCTATTCGAGATTATCCACGGTGAACTGACTGGCAAATGTTTTTATGGCCGCCTTTAAAATTTAAGTGCATTCAATTGACTTTTAAAAATTAGCTTTTGACATGTGAGACAGATTTATGGGTACAAACTCGCAGCGCACTTACGAAACTAAACGACAGTTATGAATATATTTCATTTACCTTTCCTGTTTAAACAGAGAAAAAATAGAAGTTGCGTCCAATATGACATTAGATATATGAACGTTTATTTTCAGCTGCGGAACCCAAATATTTTAAAATATATCCTATTTCAATTTTCTTTCGCATAATTTCCAGTAAAACCGATAGTTAACATATTTTTCGACAGAAAACGCGAAATTGGCTCCAATATGATCGATTATAATCAAAATGAATCTGTCATTCTATTTTAAAGAGTTGCCCATGGCCCAATTACTCCCGATATATGACGCATATAGATGACAATTAAAGAAATGCAGGTTTATTTGTTTTCATTTGATTCTCATTCGTTTATATTGTACCCTAAAAACTTAGATGTTATTTTTAAGAAAGGAACCATAACATTCTTGTCACGCCCATTTATCGCTTTAGGCCATTTCAGCTAATACAGTAACTTTGTTTTACTCTTTTTTTTTAAATTGACTCACTTTATCTAACATCTTCGGCAACAATACATTTTGGTAGCGATGAACCTTGTTTGAAGTACAAAATACCGATACTACTTTTTGAAATAAAACGCATTGTGATTGCTCGATAGATGGCGCTGGGGGGGCACATCAACTAAAAAAGTTAAATGAGATGGGGGTCATGTGTCACATCGTTGAAAAGATAATTCAATTCTCTTTTCAACCATCTAAAAATTATTAGAATTCCGTTCTAGTCAAAAAAGTCTGTCCCGTTATTTCACATCAAACCATCCAAAAGTTATCGTGGTCAGGTAAGAAAAGGGATTCAGAACCGCCAGATCCGCACTTATTCTGACATTTCAAATGCATATTGTGAAAAAACCTAATTACGAAAATCTCAAAAATTCAGATGGTTGAAAAGATAATTGAATTATCTTTTTAACGATGTGATAGTTGATGTGCCCCCCCCCCGCGCCATCTATCGAGCAATCACAATGTGTTTTATTTCAAAAAGTAGTATCGGTGAAACCCTCCAAACGGTTCTTTTTTATGTTTGTACGTCAAACCGTTCAAAAGTTAACAGGGAGGGCTATTAAAAGCCGCACTGTATGTACATACCTGGAACGTGAATTATATTGCTTGATTTCTCCAGAACTGAAACAATTCAATTCATTTTGATTATTAATAAAAAATTCGAAAAAAAAAATGGATAAGCCTTCTCGCGCCTTCTCTTTGATCAGTATGTAAATATGAAAAATTCATACAATTTAATTTACTCCCATGAAACTGAAAGAAATAATAGTTATTCACTCAACTAGTGCATCAATGAAAGCGATTAATGATCGACATACTTTAACGCGAGAGCGAAGCAAGCGCGTTAATGTGCGATATCATTAATCGCATATTAATATACGAATTAATTACAATATTTTTCTTTCGACCTCACTCTTGTTGAAATAAAGGAATTCTTGATTAGAAAATATTTAATCAACGAAATGAACAGTAGATACAAACTCTATTGAACATTGATGATCACCTTTTAATTATTTCAATACATTTATAAGTAGAATTAGATAAACTGAAAGAGCAGGGCACAAAAAAAGTCCATCTGTACACTCGCATTTTACGGCTGCGCTACGAAATCAAACATTTCTAGGTGTCATTAATGATCGATTTCGTTTTCATTGAAGAACGTTAAACACACATGTTGATATGAGGTCGATAAAAAAAAAATACATAGATTTACAGATATCTAGAGGTGAAGGGAATCTCATTTCATATTTTTATTACTATAAGATTCCGATCTTATACTATTTTAACATATTTTATCTTAGCTTTCATTTTAACCTTCTCCCTTTACGAAGGTTTGTTTACCTTATTGGGTACTAGAGGCAGTGGATTTTCTTAAGAGCTATGACTCATACCGTCGCAGAGAACAAATTTACGTTTCGGCAGTCGTCTACTGAACGTATTTATTCATTGTATTTTAGCGTATGCCTATATAATTAATTTCAATTCTTTTTCTCATTGTCATTTGCACAGAATTGTCATTTCTACTTTCTTATCTTGACATGGTTTTCTGGGTTTTTCAACCTTCCACTATATGAAAATGGAAAATTGTGAACTAATGAAAATTTTTACAAGTGTAGAAGGGCAAATAAATCAATTTGTCCCAATAAGTTACTGCGTTCACAAGACTGTTGTCTTGAATAAAAATCATTAAAATTTGTCAGTAACATATCTGATTTCGAATTTACCTATCTGAACAAAAATTATCTAAAATCAACCAAAAAATACTTCTCTTTTTGAAAAAACGTTGATGTTTCATTGACTATATTTATCTGTCTCTGTTATCGAAACTTGAAAACAGCTTCATCGTTTTTTTAGTTAATTTGAAATAATTCTTTTCAGAAAGCAAATTCAAAATACGATATATTGTATATATTTTTGAATATTATGTCAAAATTGTCACGTGAAAAAAAAAATTAACTAAGTAATGAATGCATAAAAAAAGAGTTGTTTATCAATTTTGTCAGTTGTGACGGAATAAAAAATCTATTTGAAAAACATCGATTTCACGAGTTTATTGATTTAAAAAGTTACATTGGTCCTTCGAATTGCCTAAGAACACGCTATGGAAGAGTTCAGTGCAAATGTAAGAGGTTCTGGTGATGCTGATCTTCGACGCAGTAGCAGGATCAACAAAGGTGTTCCAGCGAGAAGATTTGATGAAATGAATGAAGCCGATCTCAAACCGAATGTGATTCCTACTGGCAGAGCTAATACCAGTGACGTGCGGAAGAGCTTTACGAGTAACGCAGATAGAATTCATTCTGTTGATGATATATTCGATCACGAATGTCCAATTGTTGCCCAGTCTCAGAACAGGTACACAAAATCCTATTCCGAGCTCCCTCTTAGTGTGAATCCAAATGAATTTTCAACAAATCTAATGAAAGATGAAACAGTTAAGTCGAAAAAGTCTGTATCTACAAGAAAATATGAAACTGTATCGTCGTCAAAAGCGTCTAATGTTACCAGATTAAACCTAGAACTGAAGCTGATTCAACAGCAGAAAGCACTTGATGAAGAGGAAACTCAAGAGAAATTAAAAGCTATCGAAAAGAGAAGAAAAAATGCTATTAAAGAAACTGAAATTCAGAAAAGAATCATGGAAAAAAGTAACACAGATTGTGAAATAGAGTCACTGTCCTCTCAAAATCTGTATCAAGACACGAAATTTATGAAATGTTGGATAGAGGATGCTGAAAAATGTGCTCAAGTCAGAAAATGTAATGCAACCTATCAAGAAAATATCTCTGGTTCTAGAACTGAATTCAGCAAGAAGGATGCTGATAATCGCCTTTCTCCATCAGATTTTCTCTCGGTTCAATCCAATTTCATGGGTGGTGGAGAGAGAAATGCTGTTTTTGAAATTGCAAAATAGTGTATAGAAAGTACTGCAAATACGAATAAACTGTTGCTAAGACAGAAAGCAAAAGAACTTACACATTTTTCTGGTGAGATCACGGACTGGCCAATATTTATCAGCGAATATAAAAGGTCTACAGAACAGTATGGCCTGACAGATTATGACAATTTAATTCGTCTGAATAGATAGAGAGAGAGCTAGGGAAACATTAAATTTTACACGAAATACAACTCTTTCATTGCATTAAACAGTGAAAGCCCTTTTGATTTCCCCAAGTAACGTTCCAAGGATTCTCAAAATGCTCGAGATGAACTTTGGCAGACCTGAATGGATTATTCTCTCATTGATAGACAAAGTAAAGAAAATCGGCTTTGTTAGAGAAGACAGATTAGAATCGTGTATATTATTTTCGAATGCAGTCAATAACATGGTTGTGACTATGAAAAATGTCAATTCCACATTGTACTTGTTCAACCAAGAGTTACTGTCCAATTTAGTAGAGAAACTTCCGCCTATTCGAAGATATAACTGGGGAAAACATAAATACCAGAAAGATATGCAGGGTATACCAACATCGCTTGAAGATTTTGCAAATTGGTATGAAGAGGAGGAAGAGGAGGTGAATTCAATGGCTTCCACAAGCAATCCTTTTCAAAGGAATAAGAATTTTTCCAAGAAAGAATCTGTAATGGTGTTGAAGAAGACCATTAACAACAATAGAAAAATCTCCGACAAATGTGTATTCTGCGATAATCCAAATCACACGATAGAAGAATGTGGTCGACAAGCCTGTAAATGAAAGAAGGGAAGGAGTGTTGAAGCAGAAATTGTGTTTCTTGTGTCTTCTAGTAGGCCACATGGTGAGCAGGTGTTTTCTGAAGGCCAGGTGCGGAGTGAAAACACAACAAATTTCTTCACGTTACAAGACATGATCTGAATACAGCAAATCAGAACCCAGGTAACTCAGCAGATAACGCAACTTCAACGTCAACGAACGAGTTTTGTGCCAACGTAAATAATGAAACCAGAAACGCACTACTAAGAATAGCACCAGTTCGTATACGTGGACCTGTAGGAGAAATAAAAACATTCGCCTTATTCGACGAAGGTTCCACGTGCTCCATGATCGACGACAGTCTAGCAGCTAAATTGAATCTTCCTGGTCCAGTGGTTCCCCTTTGTTTCCAGTGGACAAATGATATTACTCATTTTGAAGACATGTCAAGAAGAGTCACCGTCAATATTTCTGCAGACACAAAAAAAACAACCTTTTATGCCATGAAAAACGTTAGAACCGTCAAAAATCTGAATTTACCGATTCAAAAATTTGATGTTGGAAGACTGTGCAGATCCTATCCTTACTTAGACCGTGAAGTATTGAAATCTGTTGAGAATGCCAAACCTGAGGTACTCATTGGTCAGGACAACTGTGGCCTCATCATACCACGACAAGTTATTCAACCAAGATTAAAATATTCTATCATGTCGAAATCTAAGTTAGGTTGGACTATTCATGGGGTAGTCAAAGATATTTCTTCAGAATACGAGCCTATCCATGCAAATTTATGCTGTCGGGATACTGAGGATGAAGAACTCCATCTTCTGGTTTGAAAGTAGACGAAAAAATCATCATTTCAGTAGAAGATCGAAAAGCTTTGGAAATAATGAACAAAACTGCAAGAAAAAATGGTAACAGATATGAAGTCGGTCATCTTTGGAAAAATGAAAATGTTACTCTTCCTGACAGTAAGGGAAACGCCATGAAACGTCTTTTATGTATGGAGAGAAAAATGAGCCAAGATCTTGAATTTGCCAAGCACTATTGCGAGAAAATACAAGATTATATTAGGAAGGGCTATGCAATAAAATTGAAAGCGAGCCAGGTTACGGAAACTCCTAAAAACTGGTATTTACCACATTTCGCAGTGTGGAATATCAACAAGCCAGGGAAAATATGACTGGTTTTCGACGCAGCTGCCAAGTCCCATGGTTATGGCCTGAACGACTTCCTTCTGCATACGTTACTGACAAAATATGATAATTTTTATTCAAGTCAACATCCTTGTTAACGCGGTAACTTATCGTTTATACTTTTTGGGATAAAACACATAAGTATTTCTTCCCACAAACCTTCTTTCAGTAAATAGGTCATGTACCCACTCTTCTTTTGTCAATAAATTGATATCGTAATTTATTGATTACCTAAATCGAAGTATCAAAACTCAATCATGTCTGTTTTATTGACAACATATTTATAAAAATACTTGTTATCATCAGTCAGGTGAATTGTTTACAGGTTTCGGATTCATCGGTTTAATAGTGTCAAGGCCAATGAATAATATTATTTATCAACTAAAATAAATGGGAATCTCAGTAACAAATGTCCAAAAGATTCAGGTTATAACCAATAGGTGGCATCTAGTTACTAGTGCGCCCATAAGGATGACAATAAACGAGGGTGGAACTTCTTTCTGTAATATTTTGTAGGTCATCTTTATTTTAAAATGTTACACTTAGGAGAAATTTCAATTCGTTCAACAGCTGGTATGCCCTATATAATAAATATAATGCAAATGAAACAAATATTTCGTAAAATCGAACAATTCCTATCTCTCCACACAATTCCACAAAGTGGAAATCAATGCAATTACCTGACAGACAACAACTACTTTCCCCTACAGACGACGGTTTTACGAAATATTTGTTTCATTGAATTGGACTCTCCAATATACACACCGGAACTTTGTTCGTTTCATTTGCATTTGGCCTCTGCCTGGACACGATGCTACAAAGAGTCTTTCTTGGTCTGTTTGCGGATGTGGCTGCTACTGACTTTATTGTAAGTATAAAGGATATAGAACAGGCCTGAGAAACTAGACACCAAGCCCTTAGTCTGTTCAGAAAAATAGTTTTTGCTGCTGGTCAAGCATATGCAGCTTTAAGTAGGGTAAAATCATTAGAAGGTCTCCTTATTGAAGAGCTAAACAGTTCGAAATTAACTGGCAAACAACCTTATAACAATGATGCGTTGAATGAGATGAACAGACTGACAAACCTGTAAGTAAAAAATAAATTGAAAGTAAAAGAACTTTTAAAAACAAGATTTTATTTAAATAAAAGCTTGTTTTTGAAAACGTTTTTTTTTTACTTTTAATTTATTTTCTGAATTTTCTCAATTCCCAAAAGATAATTTGAACGATTGAATCAATATGTGTTTGACAAAGGGACAGTTCTCTTTCATATTTAATACTTTTTGTTTAATTTCCAGGTGCGTCTGGTTGCTTAGCCACCCTCATCCACGATGGTTTCATGAATCCCGCCGAAGGTGAGTTTTTCAGTTGTCTAGCAACAACGAAAAAATTCGAAGCAATACTTTTCAGTTGTGAAACAAAGGATGCAAATGACAAACTCTCCGTACAAAACAGCTTTACAATGTGCGGTTAGTATCTACCAAAAAGAAGGATTCAAAGCGTTCTACAGATCCTACACGACGCAATTGACGATGAATGTGCCATTCCAAAGTATCCATTTCATGATATACGAATTGTCGCAGAAGGCGGTGAACAAGGATCGCATCTATAACCCTGCAGCTCACATGTTCAGCGGTGCGCTAGCTGGCGGAATAGCTGCTGCCATTACTACCCCTCTTGACGTATGTAAAACACTTTTAAATACTCAGCAAGCCGAAAAAGCCACAGGTCTACTCAACGCCATCAAAACTGTGTATAGGTTAGGAGGTCCGTGGGGCTATTTTAGAGGTTAGTTTCATTTCGTTTACTTTGACGTTATTATCTTCAATCTTCATAATGCATACCGGGGGACAATGCGACTAGGGCTATGCCTATATCGTCTTTATTTATCAACCGATTTGAATTAAATTTGGTAAATATGTATACAAAATCACCAGAATAGCCACCAACTTCGATTCTTCAAATGAAACAATCTGTATGTTTGATGTTTCTCGGATTCTACGCACAATTTTTATCTTACAACACCAAATTTCATCAATATCGCGTGATAAGTGAAGGAGCTATAGGCATGGCCTTGGTCCAATTGTCACACGGTCTAAATCCTTTATTTAGTCACAGAGAGCGACCATACTCTCTCAATTCAAGGAGGTAACTCATTGAATTTTATATGATACTTAAACTTTATTGAATGAAAATGTTGGGTATATTTTCTGAGTCTATTCCCATTACGATAGACTTCAAAATGATAACTCTATCTCATAAATAAGCTGTTGCTGTTGTGCTACCACTCCTCATTTTGTGTAAGTACAACCACTCCAATGTTTTTTAACATTGATTTTATGGGGGTGCGTCTATTGCACGAGAGGATTATGCGCATTGAACGGTTTTGTAATTTTTGGAATCTATTTCATAAAAACAATTTCCTACAATCGTGCGTGATTCACCCTATTCCCGCACGCAATTTAGTTTGAGAGGTGTCATTTTCCCGCATTAGTGCGGAAAAAATTTTTCCGTACGCCAAAGTCACTTCGGTAAACGTCGTTCAGGTAACGGCTGTCGCATGCGGGAGAAATACCCTTTCCGTAATTGGATAATAGAGAGATATTGCAGTTCATAATAACGTCAATCAGTAATAAAGTTGTCCTTATTTTGACATATACGCACGCGCAAAGTGAATCTCGAATAAGGACAACTTTATTAAAAGACTGCCTGCCTTTATTAGAGGACGATTAAGGCCGGATTTAAAGTTCCATTATTTTCACTTCGGGTGATATTTATATGACTTTATCAATACAAATTGATATCGAAGCACCCTTTGGCAATTCTGTCATCACAACAATTGTATCATAGTATAAAATAAGTTATGTAGAATGAAAAATCTGAGAAACTAGATTTCATTTATAGGTTATGAATAACAAACGCCTGTGTAAAAAAGGGACGAACGGACAAAACTGCAATATCTCTGTTCTTAATCACAGAATAGTGCCGTCACTATTAAAATAAAGTTGCCTTTGATACTGGTTGGCGTCATTGCAATATCTCTCTAATAACTATTATATAGCGCTTTTGAACAAATTTTAGCGTGCGGTAAATTTTTTTTCCAGGAAAATTACACTTCCCAAACTAAATTTCGTGCAGGTATGAGGTGACTTACGCAAGCTAGTAAAATAAAAAATTTCCAGTTTTCTACTTCTTCAACTATATCATCAATGTATATTAAGAACAATAGCGGGAAAAAAATCAACACACAAGTATTAGCTCATACCTGTCACCGTATTTTTGTAAAGGTAGCTTATTTTCAGAAGCGAGACTTATTGGATACTGAAAGATGAAGTATTCAGTTGGTTCTATCATTTTCCCTTATAATATTATTATTGCCCAAGTAGTCACTAAACCGTCATCCCAGTTTTCCATACTGAAGTATATTTTCCCGTTATGGTGTATTCATAATAACAATCACAGAAAAGTATACAGTTTGCTCTCCTCGTAAACTGAGACTTAACAAAAGTGAAAATCGTCCACACGACCACACGTGCACATTGGACCTGAAACAATTTTAAACAAAATGTAACAATATTTCGAACCCGAACGGTGTATTCAATGTAATGTCTGTTCAGACTATTGTTTACACAATGGTTGTCAATTTTATGGAACTTCAGATGTATACTTGATGAGTATCGCACTGACGATAGCATTATAGCCGAAAAGGCTTTGCAATTCAATAAATTTATTCACACGAAATACAAATTACTCTTGATTGACTAGTTACTTGTACACACATCTAACAAAGTTCGACATTATACTTGTCCTATCCCTGCCAAATGAATAATAATCAACTGTTCAACTAATATATCCTCGCAAATGGAACCGCGGCCCACAACTAAGTTGGTCGTAGCGCCATCCTTACGGAAAATCAAGAACAAACACTCCTGGAAGAGTTAACTGTAATATTTCGAACAAAGTTCGAACATTTGTGGCGGAGAGTACAGTTTGGCAAACTTAGCTGCAACTATGAAATTCTCACTTCATGCGCAAACGAAAAAGTGAGAACACATTCGGGAGGAAAAGGATAGACTGTACTCTCAGGTCAGTGTGAAGGTACAAGTACAATTGGATACACAAATATAAAAACATTTAACAGAATGATACAATGATGATACAAATATTTACTATTATTTTTATGTATGTCGTAGGCGGAAAAATCTGAATCAGAGGTACCTATTCCGTCGGTACCACAGTCACTCTCACTATTGGATCCTACATTTATAATTATGTCGTCAACTACATTGTCAAACGCTGGCTGTATTGCCATATACTCTTGTTCTATTTCTTCAACATGTTAACATCTCGTTTTCCATTGATTGATTGATTGATTAATTGAAAAATTCATCGCACAAACTTTCCACATAGGACCCCGCACATTTCTTACGGGAAATGACTTTCCGTGAATTTGGCTGAATTTTTGTTATGTTGTAGTTCTTAATGAGCTGATCGAAAGTCTTCACAGCCACAAAGCTCAAAAATGGACAGTTTTCCAGATATGGAGCTTTGAAAATGGGTTTTTTCCATTTTTTGGGGTATTTGCTCATCTATCGGAGAGCTTTCATTTCTTGTTGGGATGGAATTCGACTATTCGGCGCCTAGAACCCGATTGAAAAATGGTCTTCCTCAGTTATTTGAGACACCGTTTTCGAAAAATTTTTATACACTGTTATACACTACAAATTCCAAGATCTTCCCTACAATCCAGAATGCTTTGGATGTTGTTAATCCTTTTGTTGTTAATTCTTATGTGCTGCATGGAGCTTTTTCTGCTAAAAATAGGTTATGCCGTCAAAACCTAGCGATTTCTAATTGACTGTATTTCCAATGGCTGCTTTTACTTTGTTTTCGTCGATGTTCTTTATTAAAATTGTTATCATTATGAATGTTATTCTTGCAAACAATATATTGTTTTCGATTCATCCACTTATTCATTTTGTTAACAATCATATGGATAAACAGTTGTTTATATTTGTAAACTTTATTGTAACATTTATAAAAAAGATAGTGTTCTCAAGAATTTGGGTGTAAATATCGAAAGTTCCATTCATAATTTGCTTCCAACACCTGAACTTCCCCATTCTACCTGGAAAGTACTATCACGTATCAAAGATACAGACATTTTCACGGATTCATTTGGCTGTGAGGGGCTAATATCCATTTCGAGCCATTCTGAGGAAAATGTCTTGGCACCCCATTGTTAGATTGTCGTGATTTGTGAGAAACAAATCACATATAATATGTAAATGACATCAATGATAATAACAATTGTTATCTCTGAGGATACATGATTGAGATTTTTTCATTTTCCCTCATTAAAGATCGCTGGGCCTCGTTATGAACATTTTGTAAAACATATTAGATATTGTAGGACATCAGATATAGTTGGAATCGGTTATTATCGTTTCTCTTGAAAAAAAATTCAAAATATGTAATTTTCCGAAAATATAAATTATTCTATCGTCATCCTGAGCATGGAAAGGTGTTTGGAAGATCTTGGAATTTGTACCTCATTCCATAGGCACTGTGGAGCAGTGTATGAAATTTTTTTGATAATGGTGCCTACTATAACTAAGGAAGACCATTTCTCAGTCGGGTTCTAGGCATCGAATATTGAAATTCCATCCTAACATGAAATGAAAGCTCTCCGATAGATGAGCAAATACCCCAAAAAATGGAAAAAATCCATTGTCAAAGCTGTATATCTCGAAAACTGTCAATTTTTGAGCTTTGTGGCTATGGACACTTTTGATCAGCTCATAACGAACTGCAATATACCAAAAATTCAGCCAAATTCACGGAAAGCCATTTTCATCTGTTTGGCCATTATCTGCGAGTATTTTGTCGATTTCAAGGTTTTGAACAGAGATTGGTGTAATTCTATTGTTATATAACTCGACTCTTATATAACATTTGTAAATCCAATACTTCGCTTTGTCAACCACTGGTGCATTTCTGTTTTTCTAAAAGACAGATTTGTAAATTTTACAGTTTGCACATGATAAGGCGTATTATCAATCACTGAAATGCTTTTCGGGGGCAATTCTGTAGCAACACATAATTATGAACAAGTAAAAAAGTGGCTAAGGTGTCGTGGGCGTTCGTAAAATAGTGAAAAAATTGAGCTGATTGGGAGGTTAGCCAAAGGTACAACCCTTTTGAGTGAATAAAAAATGAAATAAATAATAATTGTATGTATTTCAATTAAGTATGACAATTAATTGTGAGCACTTTAACATTTAAATCAACGTGAAACTTCATCACGATTTTTATTAATATTATAAATAATTGAAAAGAAGCTATAATTTCGAAATTTTCAATCTTACGATCGTGTATGATAGATACTGGTGTATACAGTATTGGAGAAATATTATATAATACTAAATAATATATATTCAAGAGTTAAGAATAATGCTATGCGAAATAATGTAGGTACATGTTAACATCTTAGTGTTGACCCAACTTTTGACAATGGAAAATGGCTGGACATTTTGAAGAAAGGAAATGTTATGCAAAAACATTGTTCAGTCTGAAGTAACTAATTATCCTCAAATTTGGCAACCATTTCTCTTAAATTAATGATGTGCCAAAAAATTTCAACTATGGATCTGTTTATAATTATCTAGTAACATCATCAATCGATTGAAAACCTCGTGTCACCTCGGCCACATTTTTTTATCCATTAATTACATTTTCTGCATTTTGAATATGTTATAATATGTACTTTGCGTGATAATTCAATTATTTCTCTACAATATTGAAAGGTTTTGGAATGTTTATAAAATATGTCCTGGCTTTGAATGATTCATACCTTGTATCTCCATACTCCATAACAACACCGTTTTGTTTTTCTTTTTCGAAAGGGACCCATTATGCATGCCCGGATTACCCGTAAGACCAACCTAGGCCATGGCCGAGGGGCGCAGAATACGAAGAAATCCGACAAAATTTGTAACCTGTGAATAGAGAGCATCCTGGAAGGGGGAGTAATTTGGAACTTTGGCCTAGGGCGTAAATAGCTGCTAATCCGGGCCTGCCATTATGATAAATTGTTTAATTTCATTTTTGGTTATTATCCACTTGGTAGAAACGTGTGAAGAGAAGGGTTGGTATACACCAACTCATACAGTGATTCCATACTTTATTACAAAATCCAAAGGAAACTTGTAAACCATTATCAATCCTTTTTTATCACGAATATACGTTTTGTATAAAATTTGCAGATCATTTCAGATTTTTGTGTATTGAGACACGTAGATATCTTGGAAAAACTTTTTTGATTTCTTAGATCAGTCTTTGGAAATTGCATATTAGTTAACTTCACTAAGGAAAAAATGCAATGTAGGTCCTTATCTTTATGTTTAATGATAGTGTTTTCGTCAAACCACTTTTTAGCAATATCATGCCATTTTCAGATTTTAATTTAAGAAGAAGTACTGTATCGTCAGCATAAAATATGATGTTACCACCTACATCAGTCTGTAGGAACGAATTTATGTACGTATTAAAAAGCAATGGGGAACACCGATTTCGATAGTTTTGTGTTGACTGCATACATTTTGGATTTTAACTTTATGTGATTTATTGGCCCAGTAGCTTTCAAAGATTTTCAAAACTGGGCCCCTCGCCTCGCCCCATAATGCTTTAAAGTACCAAGCAGTCCATCATGTTGGGCCATGTGGAAATCCTTTGCCAGATCTATAAATACCCCTATACACTTCTAATTGCTATCTCATTCTTTTTCTCTTATTCATTCCATTACATGGGAAATCCACAGCCGAAAACTAGATACCATTTCTACCTAACAAATTATGTCCTTGCTTATTTTTAGGTATGCAAGCCCGAACAATGTACCAAATGCCTGCCACAGCTATTTGTTGGTCAACCTATGAGTTTTTCAAATTCGCTCTTGGAAAGACAACTCCAGAGATGAGGATATTGCCTTCGACTAGTTCAACTACCGAAGAAGAAACAAATTCAGAAACAAATGAAAGTCACGATGATACTCATACAAATGAGAAGTACAATCTCAAAGTGAGGGAGCTTCCTGCGATGTCTGGGGCTAGCCTTTCGATTTCATTCAACACGATGCACAACGCAGGCTACAAACAAAAAGACCCAATATTAGATATTTGTCACACATAGTACATTCAATTATTGGTGTTTTGTAATGTAAGTATTATTTCACCAGTCAAGAGGTTTTTTTATTTGTGAATTGATACTGTACAAATTGTTATATGTTGAGGGGGTTCCACTTACCAGAGCAAACGATACTATCTGATAACGGCGAAGCCCGAGTTTCCAAATGTGATATTGATATTCAGAAATCAAGTTTTTCTGCTGGTGGGTTGTATATTGAATGATTATTGACAATACTGCAAGTGTATAGATTGATAGGAAAGTTGGAAGTTCTTTTTTTGTTCTATAAGAATAAGACACTTTGAGTAAGTTTATTTCATTAAACCAAATGAGGTTAGGAATAATGGATATATGTATATTTTAAAATGTCTCTGTACATAAAATTTAAGGCAAAAAGATGCGATGCTTTTTTTGTAAGCATGTTGGCTCAGTACAATATTGACGAAAAATTTTATATTACCAAAATTAGGAAAGCATCAAAATAGAGAACAAAAATAAATTATCTTTTAGTATTAAAGTTACAGAATTATTGATTTCCCTTCTCTATTTATATTCACACATTCAGCATTTTTAATAGGTACCATTGAGTTATCTAACCAAAATCAAAGATAAGCGTGAATTGGACTGAGTTTCAATATCTAGAGAAATAGCTCAATAGAATTTTAATGTTTTTTGTTTCAAGTTTATATCTAATAACTAAGAAAAAGTATTGTAATCCAAGCTATATCGTCCAGAATTCCAAATCATTATTTTCAGTAGGTCCATTATTGAATTTGTAGGCAATAATAAAAACAGTTTATTAAAAACTTATACACACATAAATTATGGTTACAATGTTTTCTTTTTTTTATAGAAAATAATTGCATTTTCTATATCTATAACTGCCTCATTATTATTTCATCTGTCATCAGTGTGTTTTGAGAATTGAATATTTTTCTCATCTTTGTAAATTGAAATGTAAAGTTGTATATATTCATAGTTTTGTTATCTTCAAATAAAAACTTTATTGAATTTTTGTTTCATATGTTTTTCAAATTGTTATTTCAAAATTTGTTTTAAGAGTTCGTCATCTTTCAGTTAGTTTCATAACTGAATTGAGATTTATCTAGCACTCGAGTATTTCTAGCACATGAACTCACAGGATATTTTTCCAATATTTTGATTGAAGTAAAAAACTCTTCATTGTTAAGCTATGCGTTTTTTAATCCTATTCAGTTTTGAATATGTATCAATTATTTTTCCCAAGTATTTGTCAACCTCATTTATTTCTTCATCACCACTGATCTTGAGATGTCCTCTATTCAACAATGAACTTCTGTTTTAAAATATGTCGAAAGTATTCAATATGGTTATGTTAACTTTTCATTGAACCTGAATAAGAAACGCTTTCAAAATTGGCATGAAAAACCGAGAGGTTCCAATATATTTCATAAAAAAATATGGTGGGCAATAAATTCGAAGACAAAAACGCCTAGCTGAACATTAAATTTCAAATATAGAGAAAAAATTAAAAAAAAAATAATTTTACGAATCACCCATGTTTTTGGAGGAAACCCCTCATAAGTAAACCTTCTGTACTGCTTTTGTAACAAGTGGTAAACGGGGTTCCTAGAAGTGTTCAAAAATGCGTATGTTTGGGTAGTTTATATTAAGTACTTGAATTGTAATCACACCAACGGTTCGAATCATTCATTTATTTGGGCGTTACATTGCGTACTTTTTCCATGAAAATTTTTTTTTATGATTTATTCAATGTTATTATTACTGTTTAAATCGACAGACCAAGATCTACTGTCAAATAGTAACAATGGTGATGTATTTAAAGAATGGAGTTGCTGTGGTAATATTTTTAAAAAATTGTTTCAAACACAGATTGTGAATCTATCATTATTTGATCAATAATTATATAACCTCTCAATGAAAATTACTAAAGAATAAACACCAACTTTTTTTGTATATTTCGTTAGTTTTATCCGATTGATGGCATTGTAAAAAAATCGAATTTTTTCAAATCAGGTATATCTGCCACTTTTTTTTTTTCAAGAAATATGGTTTTGAAATCTGTAATTGGTTCGAAGTTAAAAATGAAGGTGCTATTTTTATGATGTACTGAGCCTATATGTTTAAACATGTGAATTGAAAATATCTCGATTTTATAACTCTTGACAAACAATTTTGTCGTGTTCCTAAAATTTGATTATTGTTAAATAACATTATGGTAATAGAATTTCCTCGTGAAAATTTCTCTTGTACACTGCCCCAATGATGGTTTTATTTTGTAGAGGGTCCTGTAAAATTCAAATTATTATAACTGTTTTACATAATATGTTCATACCAGTGCCGGTTTGAGGAAGTTAACATATTGTATTTAAAACCATTTATATACCTAGAACAACATTTTTACTGAAAGAAATACTCATTTAAGAATTGGAATAACTAACATTATGAAACTAAACATTACAAAACCACATTACATAAAGAGTAATTTGTTTGTTATCTGTCACAAAAAGCACTTTTTATAGTTTGTTCTACATTTCCAGTAGATTTGAATTAATTCAATGCCTATCACCAGCATATTAATTGATTATTCCAATTCGTGATCTTTTAGAAATTTGAACTATTTATGATTAGCCATACTTCATGTCTGAGTCAGTCTTTGTATTTAATTCAGTATTGCATCAATTCATCATAATTAATTCAGAAACGTGAAAATCTAACCAAACACCAAAACAATGCAATTTTACACTCAACTCGCGTTTCGCCAACCGGGTTAACATCTTCAGCAATAAAACTGGTGATGATGTTAACTTTCTTGGCGAAACTCGCATCAAGTGAAATTGACTTATTTCTGATGTTTGGGGTAGTTTTCCACATTTCTGGATTGTATTCACACACGAGGTTCGAAACACTCGTGTATGTGGGTTCATCATAATGGTACAATATCTCTATAAACTAGAATTCCTTGGGAATAAAAAATTATATCTTCTTCAAATATTAATGATTACATCCAAACTGAACAATTCAATGTTTCTAGAGAATCAGAAAAACAACTTTTCATTCCACTTGAAACATCACATACAAATCTAACGGAAATTTCAAACAATTGTAGCAGTTCATATCAAAACAAAAAACTGTTCAAAGAACAATGTATCTTTCATTAAAAATTTTGACCAGATTAATTTGATGCGCCTTAGGTTGAGGTAATTGATTTTTTTCGTGATAGAGCTAAATGTTATAAACAAACATTGCAGTTGACAATACTTGGTGTACAAAGTACTTCCACTTCTTTTCAAATTATGTATATATTTTTATTTTCCCATTGAATCCTAAAAGTTGAAATGACACTGTAATTTATCAACTGATTGATTGATATTTGATCCAATTTATCATTTGTGTAGGGCATTGTTAGGTGACTGTTAGGTTTTTCAGTTTGTAAATAGGTTTCGACGTTTCATAATTTGTCGTCCATCGATTTTGTTGCCAAAGATGGAAAACAGAAATGAAAAACGAATCACAGGCTGATACATGTAAAGTTTTCTTTTCTGTCAGTGTTGATAACTCTGAATTCATTCATTGTTGCTATATATTCAGAAACGAAAAGAAAAATATGCTAAGACGACTATGTATGTATTTCAAACATTTGTTCAGACGACGGCCATGAGTAAAAGTTACAAATAAAAAAGTGTTGCGAAAAAATCATTTGTTAATTCTGTATCAAAGGACAAGATTGTAAATAGTCACAATAATACTTCAAGATATATACATTAATGAATTTTACTTTTTCTGTATGCTCAATAACAGAAATGCCAGTTCTGGGACGTCAGGATCGTGAACAGCAAATATAAAGTAAACTATTTGGAGAAAGTTTGCTTCTGTAGGAAAAATCCGTTAATTGGCATGGTGTTGAGATTTAAAACTTTCCACAGTCTGAAAATTAGAAAATCTGTACAAGTGTGCATACAGATATGGAAAAATATTATCGGCATATAGCAATCCCAATACTGCCGCGACTGCGGTGAATATACTGACACTCTCACGTAAATTGTGATCGAGGCAAACAGTTTGTAGGGAGGAGAACAGTAGTCCAGTTGAATACTTGACTCTCCATCGCGTATATTTGTCATATTTTGTACTGGTCGACTGGCTACACCAACTATCAACCAACAGGATTGGGAACGCCATACGCCGATAAAATTTTTCCATATCTGTATGTTTATAGAAGTGTACTTACTTACAGTTATACTGTATAGTTTTCCCCGGTAAGTTATTGCAAACTGATACGTTGGCCCTTCTACATTTTTATGGATTTTCTTGATTTTCTATTTTTTCTTTTTCAATACAATAAAATACAAACTAAAGTAAACTTCTATCAACTGCGCACGATCCTATGGTCCCAGAACAGATATTTCTTGAAACCAGAACAAACCTAATATCGAGTGATATATGAATCAGTGTGAAAATATTTCGCAGGTCCCCTAGTATGGTTCTGCAGTTATACATATGTGGTATTTTATATAGTCCATACATTTACTTTTAAACCCCAAGAGATACATCAGGTATAATATGATAGCCGAAACTTCCACTGTGCTTTTATTTTTAAAGGCGTTTGTGATGTTGATAGTATACAGGGTATTGAAATTCGAGTAGAAGGGAATGTTGTAAAAAATTTGACAACCAATTAAAAATTTCTTTCTACAAAAAACACTGAAAGTTTCAACGGTTCAATAGTTGAAATACTCTGTGTACTCCGAAACAATTATGGAATAATTTTTTCTTTATTGTAATGTAATGATATACTAGCAGTAGTTACTATGCGGTCCTACAACTTGTCTTGACAATATTTCATAATGCAGCAAATTTTATTCCAAATATTTTCACGACTCCACGGCACGTGCAGGTGAAATTCTATTTATTTTTAATGTAAATGAACATTAATCTTTTTATAAAATCACGATAGTGGGTTATTCAATTATTTTCACTATACTAAAGTTGCAGTCACCTAGATGTGAATTGGCAATAAATTATGTCAACTTAATATATTGATAATTTTCATTATTTTTTATGAATTGCATCACGATCACAGTCAAACAATTATTATCATTCCTTTGCCAAAATAAAATTTTTCAGGTGTATACTGTTACTCAGAAGTTTCATATCTCGACTTTTTGTATCTGGAAATTATTGTCATATTTTTTCCCTCTGATTTCAGCTAATTTTTATGTATAGCCGCCAGTTAAAATTTGGTTATGAAGTGTCAAGTTGTAGGTTTGCTACTAATTGGATGTAGTTTCCATTGTTTTGCACAATTCTTATCTCAGAATAAAAATTGTCTGTGCTACTAATTTCAGTATCATTTTCAACAATTCAAAAACGTTGTGTATGAAAGTTTTGCTCTTTTAATATCATCAACACCGGTGACGCTGTTTTGGCTGTGATAAAGTCCTTATCAACTGTTCACGTATGATATTGACTTCGTTCAGATGGAAGTACTATCATATCTGTTTTAATTGTTTGGGAGGTTGCATTTCACTTGTATTCTCCATATTTTTGTGATAAGAGACCTTGTCACCAATTAAATGTAGATATTCTAGTGTCGTATATTTTTGTTTTTCAAATATTTGTAAAAAAAATCAAATATAATGTATGTTACATATTTGTATATTATTTTATTTTGTTTTATATTACACATCCCCTCATCCTCCACTAACCAGTTCATTCGTTCTGATCACGTGTTTATATCACTTGTTTGCATGTAAAACTGTGCACAACAGACATACCTTGACCGTCAGGTGAGTACTGTAAGTACGTGGTACCGTGCATGTGTCTGAAGTAGTAATGATGTGGACAAAAACCAAATATCCTAGGGAATTTTACTTATTTTCCCTTTTTTGTAAAGATATGAATTATTATACGTAATAATTGGCGTATTTATACATTGGAATAAATTTATGGCTCAAAACACCTGCTACATTATCTACATATTCTCTTATTGCCTATATAAGGATTGAAAAGTGGATTGAAAAGATAACTTATTTGAAAGTATATTCAACAAAAGTCAAAATTTTGGTTATTTGTTTTGTAAAATGTTATATTCGATGGTAACGAAAAAAGTTGCAATAGGTTGTTTCAAAAAAGCTGCATTTAGATGTTTTAAAAAAAAATGTACTGGTATGATCAGAAATAATGTTTCATACAGATGCATTTAAAAATCATGAAAAAAAAAATTCGTTTCATTTCCTTATACTTTAGGATTTTTTATACCACAACAGAAATTAGTAACTATGCCTTTCGCTGTTTTGTTTTCCCCAAAATTTTTACTGAATATTCCCAACAAATGAAAACTTGCAGATTCGAAATAAGCTATTTATTATAACTCTTGTACAACCAAAATGGTGAAATCGAATTATTGGAAACTTTTAAATTCTTAAGAGGAACATTTTGTCACACAATTTTTCTTCAATAGTGGTCTCAAATCGAAAAAGTGTCTACAACTGATTTATATAAATTGTAGATTTATTTCAACATAACATGTACAAGATCACTTAGATATAACCAAACAATTTTGTAGCAATTGTACGTCGAAGATTGGTTGGTTTGGTTTGACAAACTTCTTCAGCAACATTGCGTGAGATGAGTGAAATAGTTATTTGTTTCACTAAAACTACAATTTTTAAGACCCCATGCCATCAGGCAATCTTATGTGTTCTAGAATCAATCTTTTTCTATGAATGGATTTTTTTCAATCACACAAGTGAAAAACATATTTTATTGGAATTTGAATCGGTGGTCAATGAATAAGAACGAACAAACAAGCAGCAGAGGTTTAATTGCAAATTCCTTGCATGTGTTCATGATATCCAGATAAACTATATTACAAAACAAAAAATATATACAATATGTACAATACTCCCTTTTGAATATAAATATTAGATCAATACATAGTCGATTAGGTGGGTCCTGTATCTCTGAAGAATTTATTGTAAATTTAATTTTCAGAATAATCTTGCCTCCTACAAAGCTTAGGTAAGTCTAATGAACAGCAGAGTAATGTGATCATTCAAAAAACATAGACTCATAAAAAGTGAGGAAAATAAGCAGACTTCAAACTATAAATAATAATATGTAACATCCCCAACCTCTCAGATGTTTAGGTGGATGATGATAGTAATCCGTAATTATTACTCATATCGTTAACCTAATCAAGTATGAGTTTTTTTGAATCAAAATACATTCTTTGACTTTTTCTGTAAAGCTACCATGGAAAGTAACACATACAACTACCTGAGGAACTCAAGTTCATTACGAAACAAAATTATATAATAGCATAATACGAATGATGAAAAATGGTGGATTACGTAATCGAATCTTCCGCAAAAAACCTATACAATAGATATGGTCGTCGGCAAGTATTCAACAGAAAAAAACTACGGCCCCCTACGACCATTGAATTATATCTGTTTAATACTTGGAAAAGTTTTCTACAAGAACTAGTTTACAATGCATTTCAAATATCAAAGCTGAAATTACGGAGGTGGAGGTACGGAGGTGTTCCACCAATTAGGTCGAAAAATAATTTCAGCTTTGTGCCAAGGGGAACATAGGGTCCCCGGCCAGGGGGCGCTAGTATCCACCTCCGCTGGTGGTAGCGGGAGGCCAAATATTCCAAATGATAGTGGATATAATTCGTAGAATCTATGCCTCCTGCAAAGCGTATGCATGTCGATCGTTAGCATTCAATGTAGATACTGCTTTGTTTAAGTTTGGTCATAATACCAGAGAGTAATGATTTCAAACTTCCACTTCCTAAAAGTACACTCATCAAAAACTCGATATTTTATAATGGACGTAAGATGTTTAATCACCTTCCAATAAATATCAAAAGTATCACATCGATTCAGAAAAGATGTAAAAAATGTATTATCAGAAAAAGCTTATTATAGTCTACAAGAGTTTTATGATGATAATATCTAAAAATCATAATTCTTATATCATGAATCGAGCATAGTAAGTAAGCGTACAATTTGTTATTATTTTTTTGTTCCTTTGCTATTGATTGTTTCTATATCATCCACAATTTGATTAATATTTTTTTCTGCTTTCATGTACATACTCTTCATTTGTTCATAAACTTGATATCACGAGCTGGAGTTGCAGAGAGATGCGGAGATGAAGAAATCCTTGTGTAATGATGGATGAGCATGTATTATGTTTTGTTTCATTCCCTCATTCGCTAAGGACCAAGTGGTGGTACTGTAGGTTTTTCCGGGTTTTTCCTGCAGTTGAAATAGCAAATGCGTCATCATATTTTCAATTCGCCCTGGAGCGCATATAGTAGTGGTGTTTCTTCATCTGGGATGATATGCAGATAGTGGGAAGTATCACCATTATACTTTATCATTAATTAATTGAATTAAATTTTAATATTAATCCAAAACCAAAAAGCTTTGTCTATAAGTTTTTATAACTTCCGACAATAAAGTATATTTTGACTTTGAGGAAGGTTGTTTCGAGCTAACCCCGGAAAAGGCTGATGGAAAAAACCGGGTCGAGGTACTTCGCGCACTCCTAAAGGCGGCTTGGTTCTCTATGGAACCGGTTCTTCCCATCTTTCTTGAAAGATGGCCAAAGATTGATAGATCAGCCCATCGTGTTTGCGGGACTGATTATCATGTATTCTGAGCCTGGTAAAGTCTCTCGTTAACGTACTCTTGGGGAGGTGAAACCTGTAGAATTTCTCCGACAGGATTTTAACATGTGCCGGGATGGAATCGACGCCGGCAAGGGCGCGCAGCGCATCCAGTCGAATGTATCTATCACTCTTTTGGTGATGATACGAAGTACTTTGTTCTGCATCCTGTCCAACCTCATAAATGGGGTTTTGGGCATGCTGCAGAACACCGGGCAGGCTGCAGAACGCCGGGCAGGCGTACAACATAGCTGGCCGTATGATCTGCTTGTATATGACCATTTTGGCCTCTAGCTTCATATGTGATCCCCTGGCTATCAGTGAGTATGTACGTTTTACCGCAGCCGCGGCCCTCTGAATAGCCAGGTTGATGTGCTTTTGCCATGTTGTACGCTTGTCTAGCTGTACTCCCAGGTATCGCACATTCGTCTGACCTCTACGGCTTTGCCCTTTACCCTCAAATTCTGGAGGACCTTCGAGAACTTGAATTTCCTCGAGAAGTTGATGGCTTCGGACTTACCACGATTTTATTTTCCTCTAAATACGGAATGATCTCCCTGTCCAGACGGATCTGGACCTGCCTAGTAGCTGCGACGCTGGAGAACGAATGGGCATATATCGCGGTATCATCCGCGTATATTGCCGTCTTCGTTCTCTCGCACATAGGGAAATCATGTAGGAAGTATAAATGCGGAGATAGGCTAGACCCCTGCGGGAGAACTGATTCGATAGGGTACTCTGCGGACCTTGTGCTGTTAACCCTCACCACAAAGGTACGATCCGTGAGATAAGATTCACAAGCCTTACCAAGTATGAAGGCATGCGTGCTTCCAGCATTTTGCAAATTAGACCCTCAACCCACGCGGAGTCGAAGGCTTTCTGCATGTCCAACAGGACCATGACCGTGTTCATCCCTCGATGAGAGCTGCCTCTTTCACCTCGTGAACAACCCGGACAATCTGCGAAGTCGTAGAATTACCTGCACGAAAGCCGAATTGTTCAGCGGGGATCATTTCGAGTTTCTCCACTACCTTGGCAACGACGCACAGTAGTGATATCGGGCGGTAGCTGTCGAGTTGTTGGCCATCCTTGCCCTGCTTTAGGATAGGTATTACCAGTGCCTTATTCTTCAGGGACTTCCGCGGCGTTCTTGAGCAGAACTGCATCGAGCCCATCCGGCCCAGGCGCCTTAATCGTCGGAAGCCTTTCAATGACTTCTGTGAGGTCCTCATAGTTATATAGTCATGATTTTGACAAACCTATGGGGGCCGATAGGGACGGGCATAGCCTGTCTAAAGTCGTCCGTTATCTTAGACCTCCGTCTATGACCGTCACTAACGTCCGGCGCCTTTTTATGAACGCTGGCGAAATGCTCACCAAACAGTTTCGCCTTCCGGGGATCCGTCACTGCACGTTCGTTACCTCTCACCATGGCTGGGACGGGTTCGAAGCGCTTTGAAATGCGCTTCGTCATCCACCATAGCGAGTTTTGTCCCGAACGTCCAGCTTCTCCAGCTTGTTCTTCCACACCGTGTCGTTGATCAGCTCCGAAATCTCTCTTCCCAGCCGAAGCATATCGTTTTTATGCTCCGGGATTTTCGTGGCTTGCCACTTCTTACGAAGAGAGTTTTTCAGGGTGATCAAGGCCCGAACTTCGGGTGGAATAGAGATTTCTAATGGATCTGGACACCCTAATAAAAAGAGACGAAAGTTCTTAATTTTGCCGTCCTTGTTGCCAGGGAATGTACTCTGTGATTGGTAACTATAAGGTCAGGGAGTATAAAATGTCATTTTCAACTGTAGCTGTCATGTCATTCAAACTCCCCGCCATTATGGTAACCAATCACAGAGCGCGCCCCTGGCAACAAGGATGGAAAAATTAAGAACTTTCGTCTCTTTTTTTTTATTTGGGTGTCCAAATCCATTAGAAATCTCTATTACATTCCGGTTCCTCCTGATTATAATTTTCTTGATAGCCCGATCGCGGGCGATCTGAATGTCCCGAACTAGAGCGAGCGTTACCTCCTCAATTTCGCTACGAGAAATGTCGCATCTAATTACGGTCTGTTTCGAAAAATGGAATATTCGATAGTTATACTGACCCACGATTCGTCTATATAAATTATATTGGCTCCTTCCTGCTTGAATCTCCTCATTTCTCGATTAAATTGATGACTCCAAAAGATTATTTCTGCTTTCTCAATCACGATGGAATTTCTATTTTGTTTTCCGTAAATGAAACCCATATCGTATAGCCTTCTTAAAGTTGTACTCTTTGGAGATGTTCTACTTATTCACTCCTTTCAAGATTCTGTTGAGAGTTGGAGGTAAGTTTTTCAGAATGCATGTAAAATTTTCCGTATTTGTGATCATGTACTCTCATCATATTGCAACGATTTCGAGGCCGGCCCTGATCGCCTAATTAAATTATATAATGCAACGATTTCGAGACCGACCTCGAGACCGGCCCTGATCTAATTAATTATGCACCCTCGTTCAACTACAACATCCTATCTCCTGCCTATCGCCGAGAACAAGCTGGAATAAAATCGATCAATTGTGGTGGTCGGTGGATCAGCGGTCTAATGCACAGGCCGTTCGAAACTCCAGCATAGTGATAGTCGGTTCGAATCCGATGTAGGTACGAGAATTTTTCTCAACTACTTTATATCGGATCGATAGGCGGCCGCATGCCTTGTTGAAAAGCAAGTGTATTGTGAGTTGTCTAGATGCCAATCTCGTCTAGTGCTAGCTTGGAGTGCACACTGACCACCCGAGGTGGTGCTGTAGGTTTTCCGGGTTTTCCTACAGCTGAAAAGTGAATACATCACCTAAAACATCAGTAAGTCGCCCCGGAGCGCCACGGCAAATAATAATAATAGCCGTCCTCTACCCGCACAGGCTATGCCTTTGGGTACACTCAACGAGTGTTTATGAGGGAGTATTATTATTATTATTATTATTATTAATTCGATACTGTTCGAAGAGCCATCTAGATGAAATGTTCTATACTCCAGACTAATCGAGAGAGCCTTGCGACTATATAACCGCTGGGGGACAGTCAGAATAGAGAGTTAGTTACAGTTCCAGAGTTCGCTGATAGATAGCCACAGTAGAAATAAATTGAAATAGTTATTGAAGTCAATGTTTTAGTGAATAATTGTTGTAAATAGTGTTTTAAATAAATTAGGAAAATTAGGTGGTGCAGTTTTACTACAATATGTACCCTCGACTTCTAAATAAACAACTTGTGCTGGCTAACAGATCAACTATGACTCATCGCCGAGAACTAGCTCTATCCGCTTCTAGAGCCATCTGTATGAGTCGTTCTATAATCCCGATATATCGATAACTGTGAAAAGAATCTGCTTGTGGGTATATAAGGCGCTCGACGGTAGAGGGCAGAAAGATAGTCGCAGAGAGTTGCAGGTATAGTTCCAGAGTCCGCTGACAGAGAGCCACAGTAGAAATAAATAGTGAAGTCAATGTTTCACTTGAATAATTGTTTAAGTAGTGTTTTAAATAAATTAGCACAATTAGTTTAGTGCATTTTTACTACAATGTTTTCACACGTCTACTGGAAAAACTAGATCTTTTTCTTTTCCTTATTGTGGGGTTACGAATGCGACCATGAACATATTCGTTTTGATATCGATACACAGATCGCTTACAAACTCCAGTCATATCAGAAACTTTACTGACTATTTTTGATAAAGTCATACCATATAGTTATTTTTCAGAAAATTAAATACATTCATAACTATTTTTTCAAAAAACTTAAGTTATTTCTCAAAACGTTTCAACAAACCAACTTATTGCTGGGCCAAAAACGTAAGGGACACATTTTATTGCTCGGCCGGACCTGTAAGCGACGTAGGCAACATTGGCGTGAAATGTCCCATTTGAAATGCATTGACGTATGTCACGTTAACTGACTTCTCAGTGTGGATACTATAATTCGCGCAATTATACGTACTGCGCATGTTCAACATATGTCAACAGAAATTATAAAAATAATTTCAAATGTTCTACTGGTTAAAATGAATATATGAAAAGTTCCCGATATAAATATTACGGTCGACTACTGGGAAATATTTCTAGTGAAACAATTTTCAATCATTTATAACCTAGCTAGAAATTCAAAAAAACTGCATGTGTATAGGTATATTTTTATGTTAAGTTGTGAATGAATACCTATATATTAGTTATCAGTAAATCTTGTATTTCAATTAAGGCTGAAGTTATGTCATGCATGAATTCACCATTAAACATATAATTAAGTATTCCTAGTAAATTTTCATATTTATTTAATTCAACGTTTTCTTATATTCTAAACCCTTTTAATTATAAACTCGTTTTATTAAATCAAAAACTTTAAAAATGTATGGCACCACAGAGTTTTACGCCCCTAATGCGCAGATTTTCTCGTCCAAGAATGTTTTAAAGAGAGTTTGTAAATACCTTTTATGGCTTCTGGTTTTTGTTCACTTTTCACTTTGCTGAACTTCATAAAAGTAGGATTTTTACAACAGTTTGTAGGTCGAGTCCTGAAATTATCCATTATTCTTCTGGTAATATTTTCACTCAGAATATCAATTATTATCTTTCATTTTTTGAATTTTCTTCATAAACTTCAATTACACAATCGGTACTCATACATGTTGATTATAAATAGCTCATAGCAACGTATGTCTTTTATTTTTGTCATTGAACTTCCACTGTTTAAATTCATAACAAACTTTTTTATGATATAGTGAATGATTTTAATATTTTGACATTTGCATTGTAGGTTTTGATTTCAAATACAATAAAAATTATTTTCGAAGATATTATTTGACACATTGCATCTGTGTGCTTTCAAATAGGTTACTGTGTGTTCTATAAAAATATATTTTTTCCACTACTAGTAATAATAATAATAATACTCCCTCATAAACACTCGTTGAGTGTACCCAAAGGCATAGCCTGTGCGGGTAGAGGACGGCTATTATTATTATTTGCCGTGGCGCTCCGGGGCGACTTACTGATGTTTTAGGTGATGTATTCACTTTTCAGATGTAGGAAAACCCGAAAAACCTACAGCACCACCTCGGGTGGTCGGTGTGCACTCCAAGCTAGCACTAGACGAGATTGGCATCTAGACAACTCACAATACACTTGCTTTTCAACAAGGCATGCGGCCGCCTATCGAATCCGATATAAATTAGTTGAGAAAAATTCTCGTACCTACATCGGATTCGAATCGACTATCGCTATGCTGGAGTTTCGAACGGCCTGTGCATTAGACCGCTGATCCACCTACCACCTATTAGAAGATATCATTATTTATGTTATGTTCGAAGAAAAATATAACTCCTATAGTAGAAGCTGATTTTTCGTTATCCCCTAGTGGAAGAGAAAAATAAAAAAAATGACTATAGTGATGTTTACCGCAGCTTCGAGAACACCATTCAATTTACACTAATCTTTGAAACAAGAATATATAACCCGGAGCGCCACAGCAAATAATAATAATAGCCGTCCTCCACCCGCACAGGCCATGCCTTATTATATTCATTTTATAATCTTTCGATTTTTCGGGCAATAGTTTTTAGTGGATTTGTCCTACTTTCTTACTAATTGCAAGAGTGCAAACAATATCTTCATCGCTACTTGCCATTTTTAAAATTCACAGTGCAATTGATATAAGGAATTGTCAATTTAATTTATTTAATTTTAGTTTTTTTTCACAGACTACTTCTTTTCCATTGAATCCTTTGAAATACAGCAAAATAGTATACAGGGTGTTCCAAATTAAGTCGGCATCATTCCCAACTCCGTTTTTATTGATGCTATGAATTCGCGTTTGGACAAACTAGTGGCATTTTTTATATCCTTCCAAGACAAAAAAAAACAATTTCATTACATTATATAGTTTCAATAAAAAATTTCAATTATTGTTTGTTTTATATTTTTCAGAAATCTCCAAAAATAAAAATCTTGGGGCGTCATGTCTGGTTAACGAGGGGGCCACATAACAGGACCATTCCATCAATCCATTTGTTGACAGAAAATCGTCGCAAAATTCTTTTTACGCCACTGCAATCATGTGCTGGTGCTTCATCCTGCTGACAATAGATAATCTGACGAGCCTCCATACCAAGATCATCGAAAAACTATTCTAACACTTTTGTTAATAAATTAGTGCAATGGGGTCCGGTCAAAGAAAAATGGCAGAAAAATAGACCGATAATTCTGCCTCCGAATATACCACACCAAACATTAATACCAAATCGTCTTTGCGGATTGTCGGGAAGGACTAGAAATGGATTATCTCTACTCCAGTAGTAATGGCTATTGTTTCTATTAATACATCCCACCTTTTGAAAAATTACTTAGCCACATTGCTCTATACAGTATAAAATATTTCTATAGAAGTTTGGATCTTGTCTGCATTCACTCATAAACTACAGAAAAAAACCTACATGTCTCTCAGGATTACAGAGGTTCTAGTGTTTGCACTGGTTGTAACTCATGAGAAATCTTTGTATAACAGACAGTGGAACAGAAATTTCTCTTGATTAGTCCGTGATGGAATTATTTGGATTAGCCTCAAGAACTTTTTCGTTGTTCCTGAATCTACGATGAAGCACAGTAAAAAACATTAGGTAATTCACGATCGGGGAGCGAATTATTGCTATAGTTTTGGAGTGCTCTCACGCAATTTTTCTGGCAAACCAAGAAGGATTATAACATATCACATTTTTATTGATGGGAAACAGGCATTTCGAAATATATTCTAAAAGTCGATAGTTGCAATAATTTATGAAATGATATACTTGAGAATATTTTACGAACTTAATTTGATGAATAGTATTTCAAGACAGTTTCAAGACAACTTGGTTGCTCATAATAATTCTATTGTACTGACATATTTTGAATCACAAAATAAATACGGCTAGTGGAATAGCTTCAAGACAGAAATGATTGTTTTGTAAGTTAACATCAAAAAGCTGTCGCTCATTTTCAACTTCGATAAGAAAAGTGATATGAGCTTTGTTGTGAATGTAATTACGAATCGAAATGCATGATGAAAAAACTTGCCTGATGATTCAGTACTCATTCTCGAGTTCCTAAGAATAGCTCATCCAAAATGCATTCGAGGTCATGATGCATGATTTTGAAAACACCGAGTGATAACTTTTTGGCATAACATCAGTTTTCTGCCACAGATATATCTGTTGCAAGCCTCAGCATTATAGTGCAGAGTAAATTTATACCTGATATTAATGTATAATAAAAATAAAAGTGGGCTAAGTACTGATCCTTGTAGTACTCGCAATTCACTGATTGAGACTTCTACCTTTTTTTTCAAGCAAGACTTCGTACACTCCATTAAGTATGATTGCAACCATTTCAATATCAAAGTCAAAATATACTATTGTCGGAAGTTATAAAAAACTTAGAGACAAAGTTTTTTGGTTTTGGATCAATATTAAAATGAATTTAATTAATTAATGATAAAAAGTATAATGGTGATACTCCCCACTATTTGTATATCATTCCAGATGAAGGACATCACCATTGTATGCGCTCCAGGGCGACTTGAAAATTTGATGGCGCATTTGCTATTTCAACTGCAGGAAAAACCCGGAAAAACCTATAGTACCACCATTTAGTCCTTAGCGAATGAAACAAAACATAATACATGCTCATCCATCATTACACAAGGACTTCTTCATCTCTGCAACTCCAACCTATGATCCCTGTTTATTAACAGATGAAGAGTATGTACATGAAAGCAGAAAAAAATGTTAATCCAATTGTGGACGACATAGAAACGATCAATAGCAAAGGAACAAAAAAAAAATTGTAACCCTTACTAGGCTCGATTCATGTTATAAAAATTTTGAATTTTAGTTATTATCATAAAACTCTTGTAGACTATAATAAGCTTTTTCTGATAATTTTAAATTTAAATGTTATATCTCTGAAGGAATTTCTAATATTTTAGGAAATATCCTATGATCAACACAATCAATTACTTTTCGCAAAAGATCGTTGCAACTGCATCACCCCCCCTGATATAAAGATATCTACTCTGCGGCAAAGCAAACACGGCATCATTTGTGCTTTTTGTTGTTTGGAACCCAAATTAAATTTGTGAGAGCTCAAAGAATGATTTTGTAGCAGAAATGAAAACAATTTTTCTTTACTAATTTTTCCGTAGATCTGGAAATATTCCGCTGTTTATTTTTTCCAATCTTCATTGGGCTGGGCGAGTTTCTCCATTGGCCTCACATAAGAGCAACTCACCTTTAAATTATAAATAAAAAGGAACAAAATTGCAAAGTATTGTTTTTATTTATTCTAACAACGTAACACTAAATTAAATGAGAATAACCAGGTCCTGTTCTACAGAGAACCGAAGAGGGGCTTATTTTGCTGACAATTTTAATTTTCATTATCAAATACCCTTTAATACAGGTCTTTGGTACTTTTATCACATGTAGTAAACACAAATTATTGATAACTTTTAGTAGTGGTAGTAGACCAGTCAAGTTTTTTGCCAATATTACCCCTGTACAATTTCTAGATGTTAATTCACCCGTGCAAATTCAAACTAACAGTTTACAACCAGCCTATGACGTAGGGTTTGAGATTGAATGCTTATGTACATTTGATGGACCACGTTTTATTTAAGAAAATAACAAATATATTAAAATGAATCGCGATAAAATACAAATTTCCATCAAACAAAAAAATAATTGTTTCCAAAATTTCTCAGAATGAGCCAAACCAATGAGGAGGAAAATGGTGCAACTCACAATAAAAAAAAAGTTAATGAAATAAATTAGGAATTTTAATCAAATCTTTCCTATACCCTCCATCAAGGAAACATGGTAATCATCACTTTTCTTCTTAAAATTTCATAACAAATGACACTGGTCCACAAAACGTCAATCTTTCAATAACTGATATTGAGAGCATTTTCAAAACGCATACAAGGCCACCAAAAATAATGAAAACCTTCAATAACTTACTTTCAAATTCTGAAACTATGGGATATGTAAGCTTTACACGAGCACCTCTGTCATAATTATTGATGGCCCTAACGGAATAAGCCCCTCCCAGTACCAACAGAAGAGCTGTTCAATAAATTAACTAAATATAAACCTGTTCGTGGCATTTTAGTGTACCTCATGGTGGAGAAGAGCTAGCAGTGATTATCAATAGAAATTTGTCATCGACACTTCAACTGAATATAGTAATAATAAATGCAATCTACAGAAATAATTCAATACCATATAAAAATATACACCTTATCAGCAACCTATACAAAAAAAAAACAAATTACGACTAGCCAAAAAGCAATACCTGAAACGTTTCTTCAGAGATCTTCTCATCGAAGGTACCTCAAATTTCTCTTAATACTTAGATTTTATAACTTAAAAAAATATGTTATAATATAATATAGCCATAATTCATATTAGCTACTTTCTTTTCCTCTCTCATTTATTCACAAGTTCAGGTATAGACCCTTAAATAAAAGTACATTTAATGCAATGTATGAAAATTCGGCATTACAAATGTCAACAATAAAAATAAAATTAAAATTGCAATATCAAAACCTAGCACAACAGCAGCTTCGACTTGGAATATCCCTTTTAATACCTTTATTGTACCTAAGCCAAATGTGAAACTACACTGAGTGTGTAAGTCAAACATGCCGTTAGCCAACATAAAAATATACACCACCTACGGCAGTTGGTTTGTCATAAAAATTTTAATAAAACTTAGACTATGGCAAAAAACAAGTTCAGTCAGAACCACTGGTTGCAATGATTAATTAATATAAGGGACAACAAAAAAATAAGGAACTATTGTGTATTTATGACAAACTTGCTTTCACTTTTCTATTGCTGAAAGCCATAATATATTAGCTATTAAGCCTTCTTGTAGACCCATTCATTCTTATTTGGATTAATTATGCGAAAATAAGCAAAGTTAACTTGGAGAATAGTTAAAATAAGCGAATTCTACGTTTCAGTTCATTTCTTCGCCATTTTGGTAACCTGTAGAAATCTGTCCTTTGAACTTGAAGAAGTGCCTCAAATTCTTGATCTGAAAGGTGTCTCTGTAATATAAATATTTTTTTTTAATTTGTCTCATGAACACAAAACATAATATTTTTGTCATAAAATCAACAAGAACATAGACATTGTCAAAAAGAAAAGAACAAATGGGATCGTGTAATGAATAAAACATTTAAAAAACAGATATCGGACTCAACATGTAAATATAAAACTTGGCACTATAGACAAACAACAAAATATTGTCAATATATCTTAACTGAAAGGGCAGATAGTGCTCTCCCTCTCCCTGCAGACTCTGCTATGTATCCAATATATGTTCAAAAAAGCTGTTCGGCAATATGTCTGAGTCAGTATAGCTTATATTTGTCTTATATATGATATAGAAAATATCTGACAAAATCATTCGCGTCGCAGAAGTTTATTGATATTATTTTTAAATAAAATGAAAACCCAAGGAAGTTATGGAGTAAATGCAGTTCATTAAGGCAGCCAGCACACTGAGCAACCATGATCGACCGTCCGTGATCGTCCAACTGCGACCAAAATTTCTAACACGTGTATTCTCATCGAATATCTCACACTGAATGATCATCCTCGACCGGTTTTAAAAGATCATGTTTGAAATTCCAATCTGATGAAAATTTTGGTGTTTTAAAGTTTTTATTGCTCCCTTACAATTTTGGTCGTTGCTGGACGGTCGCGGACGGTCGATCCTAGTCGGTCAGTGTGATTTCTAGCTAATGAAGTCAATGATTATTTTATTAGACCAAGTACTTAGTCATTTTAATCAACTATAAACCAGTCCAACCAGTCAAAGAAACAATGCACAAACTTAAGGTTGCGAGATTCAACAATGAAATTTTTGTTAGAGAGTCTAGTCTGTGGAATGAAAGTCCAAGTTTTGAGACAAGAGTAGTAAACCGTCCTGGCAATTGCAGTTGATGACCAGATTATACTATTATATTCGAAAATGCTCCGAACAAGTGAAATATACAACGTCTTAAATGTGTTCTAATCAGAGATATTCCTACTTTTCCTCTTTATAAAACCCACCATTCCGAGAGATTAATATTGCAGAAAATGTTAATATGGTCGTTGAAATTGAATTCTATATCAAATACTATTCCCAAATCACCGTTACTAGTTACAGCTTGCAAATCAACTTCATCTCCAGCATAATTATAAATAGTCGGAATTTATGAAAACGCATCATTTTACACTTATCAGTATTGTCAAAAATTTTTTTTGTAGTAATTGTTAAAATTGATTAGATCATTTTGAATAAAATGAGTCTTCTTCAGATGATACAACTCTGTAGGATTTGAGATGATCTGCATAAAGTAAAACATTATAATTTTTAAATCAATAGCAATATTGGTAAAGCAAAAAAAATTATTGAACCAATGTGCGAACCCTGAGGAACTCCAGAGACGTTTAGAGATGGGTATCACCAATTTTCACTTTTTGATTAGGCTTGTCTAGATGAGACTTAAGTAATTTAAAAAACTGGCATCAACAAGTCGTTTTACCTTATAAATGGGTAAACTATGATTAACTGAATCGAATGTCTTGGCAAGATTAGTGTAAATCTGGCAAGATTAGTGTAAATCACATTGACGTAAACCCTTTTTCTAGTTTATTACATCCAACATTTTGTATGATTCCTAAATTGACAAAACCATATTTTTCATTAATAATATGCTTGAAATTGGAAAAAAGTTCATCTGATAAAATTTAGTCAAAACCTTTTGGAATACATGAAATCTCAAAAATACCCCTGTAATTTTCAATAGTGCTTTTACGGTCACGGTGGAATTCCATCGGGACCCTCACTTCTGTTTTTGTCCAAATTACCTAATTTAATTTCGATTATCTCTTTGCTAAACGTGTGACAGGTTGAAACTGAAGTAGACTGAGACGTATTCATTATAGGGTACTCACAACATTAACAAATTCGGAGAAAGACGACTGAAAATGGTCAGCAAATGTATTTGCTATTTCTTTTAAAGTTTCTTATTCTTCTATACTCCATTGTTTTTGGTACGTCTCTGTCTCTTCTAAGGGAATTAACATGACCAAAAATATTTAATGTTATCGGATATCATTAATTCAGTATTTGTCAGCTACGAAAGATAGCACATTTCAAGTGGTATTAAGTTTTCTTTCTTACATTAGAATGTTGTTCATAGTCTCGTTCTAAACCACTTAATTTAAATGTTGTTTTGTCAAGTCTCCGTGGAAAATATCTGTTTCTGCTTTTTTATAAATCTAAACTAGCAATTTATTTCCACATAATTATTATTTTTACAGATTGACCGATTTATTCTAGCGATTTTTAGCAAAATTTCCACAGCTGTTATACTAGAAGCATTTCACTTTTTCCTTGTAACTAATTAGAACCATGCTTTTCCCTTTTTGTTGTCACAGAGGCGATATTTTCTCCTGAGGCTTTTTTGAAACCAGTCTTGAGACTATGTTGAAATATTTATAGTTTTCTGGCGTTTGAAGATTATCAGAAATGAGTAGTAGTAATAGTTATTTCTTGACATTAAATGTCAAAGGGCCATTAACCGAGGTCCTTCAGCCAGGTATGTTCTATAGGCTCTGTTCTTAGCCAGCATTATACGTCATCTTAGGAGCAACAATGTTTAATTGTATGCAACAGTGAATGATGAATGGGTCTCGCCACAGTCAATCTACGAAATTTATTAATTTAATCTGTTATATTGAAGTAATTTCAGCTCCGACTTCGGATCGAACCCGAAACTTTTTTAGTTCTATATTATACAGGGATATGATAAAGTAATGCACAAAATTCATAAAACGTACAACGATCACTTTTGAAAAAAATGCAAAAACACGTCAAACTGTTTTTTTTATTCCGCATCTTTTGACATAAGTTACAAAAATAACACGTCAAAGTTGTCAAAGTTATGACGTCATCAACAAATTTTTTTAATGGGAAGCTAAGAGTTTTATTACATTATGTGATAGAGCTTGTGTTTTTACACAAGGGAAAAATAGTTGCAGTAGGGCTCACATAAGAAAAACAACGAGAAAAGGGATAAAAAACGAAATACCAAAACCAATTATAAAAAGAGGTCAAACTTAAACTTATCTAGTAAGAACATGTGTTCTTATAAATTTTTTCAATTGTTTTACTAAAACAACGGTTTGTCAGTGTCAGTCATACAATTAGTGTCACCACAGTTTTATTATTATGGCTCGTTTAACCGAAAGAGAAAGGATAGAAATTCTAATGATGGTAGGTTACGGCGATCGCCTTCGAAGTCATGAAGAAGCATGTGCTTTATTTAACGCAACACATGTTGAAAGACCTCCAATTGCTAGAAGCACAGTAAGCAGAATTGTTGCAAAATCTGATGCAACGGGAAGCGTGAGGGATGCTCCAAAATCTGGACGATCAGGAATAAGCGACGATGTGAAGTTAGATATTTTGTTGTCAGTAGAAGAACACCCGCAACTACAACAGAAATTGCCTTACAAGAAAATTTTAGTCAGTCGTTTGTAGTAAAGATGTTAAAAAAGGAAAAAATACACCCATACAAAGTTCATCTTGTTCACGAACTCTCAGAAGATGATCCGGACAGACGTTTGGAATTTTGTGAAATCTTCATGCGGCATTGTGATGAAAATCCAAATTTTCTTAATAGTGTAGTATTTTCCGATGAGGCAACGTTTTGTCTAAGTGGTTCTGTAAATCGACACAATTCTCGCTACTGGGCTCGGGAAAATCCCCACTGGATGCAGACAAAACACACCCAGCGTCCCCAAAAAATTAATGTTTGGGTAGGAATCGTCCGGGGAAGATTTATTGGTCCTTATTACCTTCGCGGGAATTTAACAGCTGAACGATATTTGGAACATCTTCGTATGGCAGTGCTTCCGGACCTACTTGCGGCATTTCCGGATCCAAGTAATGGGGACAACTTGGATCCCAGTATTTGGTTCCAACAAGATGGCGCACCACCACATTATGGTCATACTGTTCGAAGGTTTCTGGATAACCAGTTAGAAGGACGGTGGATTGGAAGACGTGGACCAATGGAGTGGCCACCTAGTTCACCTGATTTAACCCCCCTTGATTTTTTCTGTGGGGACATTTGAAAAGTCGGGTCTACATTAACCGGCCAGACAATTTAGAAGACTTAATGGAAAGAATTTGACACGAAATGACTCGTATAACTCCGCAGATGATCGAAAACTCTATAAATGCGGTCTACCATCGTCTTGGCCTATGTCAGTTAGTAAACGGGACACAGTTTGAACAATTCCTATAAGAAATAGTTTTGGTTTAATGATTAGTTAATTGAAAAGTTATTATGAAGCTTACGTTTATTTCGTTTTTTATTCATTTTCTCGTTTTTTTTCTTATGTGAGCCCTACTGCAACTATTTTTTCCTTGTGTACAAACACAAGCTCTATCACATAATGTGATAAAAATCTTAGCTTCCCATTAAAAAAATTTGTTGATGACGTCATAACTTTGTCAACTTTGACGTGTTATTTTTTTAACTTATGTCAAAAGATGCGGAATAAAAAGAACAGTTTGACGTGTTTTTGCATTTTTTTCAAAAGTGATCGTTGTACGTTTTATGAATTTTGTGCATTACTTTATCATAACCCTGTATATATTATTGTGCCTTTAGGTTTCCTAATCCAGTCTAGTAGATAGTCTAGTAGATAGTAAATAAACTTTCCTTGGAATCACCTTGGCTAACACCATGCTGTTCTTTAACAGCAAAATTCCATACATTCTTTTTTTTCAAGCCTTTTTTGCAAGTTTATTATTAAACACTTCTTTGTCATCTTCACATCCTCATTTAAAATCCAAAAAATTAAATTAAATACATAACTACGATGTAAACGGAAATGCACTTTTTATATAAAGAAACTCTATCGAGTTGATAATAGTTCAGTACCTTCTAGCCTAATATAAAATATAAATTATTTCAAGAACACATGGAAAACAATAAACACACAATTCAGCAGATTCTCCAATCAATGCCATGATAAGTCATAGAAAAGCAATTTTTTGTCTGCAGTTACCTAAAAGAGCAACAAAGAGTATACTTACTTCTAAGTTACACCTATCTACATCTGCGGGCAGTCGATAATTAGTGATCACAAGTAAGTGGTATGGGTAAATTTTTGCCGGTTCGTTGATCAACATGGTATGAGCCATGTTTGGCAGGGAGCGTCGAACTTGTGATGAGTACCCTCCCGGGTAACGTCCCAGCCCCCCTGTGTACGTTGTTGATATTGGCATTTCTGAATTCTGACAAAATAAAACAAGATTAGAAGTTCTATCGAACCGATTAGTATACAACATAACATGAATGAAAATAAATACAAACTACAAAATGGAAAAATTTAGCATAACCTTCACAAGATATTTATTTCGAAAATAATATATACTTAAAGATTATCTCTACGTTCAGAACGAAATATTCGTCACATGCATGGGTATAATATTCAAATGTTTAACAAAGAGGCACCTGAATATTCTTGTATGATTCAATATCTGCTAGAATTTTGCATATTGCATTTTTGAAATGGTTTCCAAGTTTTATCAGTATGATATTTTGAGATGATTTATTGTACAATTTCATACAAGGATATTTGAATTATCTTTCTATAACAAGTCGGTCAGTACTGTTGTATGAATGTGTTGATACGATTTTAACCTTGTATGCACATCATACAATTTTAGAAACAGAAATAAAACTTAATTCGTACTATCATTTATTGCATCTATTGTCATATAATCATCAATAGTTTGAGTCAGGGATTTCAGCATTTCAGAAACGAATGCCATGTAATTTAGAACTACCAAAATAATTTTTTTTCCAAATGATTTTCAGAGCTTTTTAAATAATTTGGCATTTATATTGAAAAAAGGGTTTTATGTGATCAAAACGCGAAAAATACCTAACGTGCTCAGTTCACAAAAGAAGACAGCTATTCTAAAAAAGTATATTAAGTATTGGTAAAAGCCACAATCCATAGTTTAAGGCAATTCATATCATACTGGATGAAAAGTCACTATGATACGTAACGATCTACTTCAATGATTGAAGTAAGTTACTTTTTCAAAAACACGGTAGCTCATACTATTTTTTTAGAGGCGGTTATGCTAAACAATTCCTTTGACACAAAAAAAGCGAGTGAGGTTTTCCCAGCAAGATTTTGATTTTTCTTTATTACAAACGTTTCTTCTACAACATGCAGTCCAAAGTAACGCATATTTTTCAGTAACATTTCTATATTAAGCGAAAATAAATATACAGACAATTTTGGCTATATCAGATTTTATTGCATATACTTCCAAACGATTTCATCACCTTGACAAAAAGTTTTTGTAATACAAACATACGCCACTTTTAAATTGGAGTGACTATTACATTATTTATTATTGATTTAAATTTATCACATTTATCAGTATACTTCGGGATAATTCGTAAATTAACCAATTAGAGAACGAGTCTTTGTAAACAAACCTAAATGAGGTCTATTAAAATAAGATTGTCAGATTGCTAGAATTGAAAATAATTATAATAATTTATATGAAAGAGCAGTGATATAAATTTTACTGAGAAATGGGGCATAAATTGCATGTTGTAGATAATTAAAACAAAAGGATTAAATGATATTATGATTGGAATCATTTAAATTGATTGAAAACTTTCAATAGTATCATTTAGTGCTACAAGAATGAACAAGAATATTTACAGTAGTAAACTTGAATGACGAACATGTTTAAAAATAGAACCAGTCACATAAGCAGAGTGAGGAACAATGACAAGAGTAATTTTCAGAAATATTATTTCATGGATATTATCTAAGCATATCTTTAAATCCACTTTTCTCACAAGTAGAGAGTTGAAAACTAGCTATTACCTATCCTTTATTACTGCATATACAAAAGAAGGTTTCAAATATAAACTTGTACAACTACTGTAACTGCATTTTTTTTATATTGAAACCACAGTGGCATTCGGAATCAACAGAACATAAAATTTGTAGATAGAACTCCTGAAATATCATTAGCAGACGAACAAAAAAAGAAAACACTGGATATTTGCGGTCAGAAAAATTATAGCTTTCCAAGACATTTTTTAATATAAGTCATTAAAGACAGTATAACAACATAATTTTCAATAATTTTCGGAATTGACGAAAACACAATGAATATCTTGTTATATTTTATGACAACTAAATAATGTAATGATTATGTCCCACTGTGAATCATTATTTCATTGAATAACTATCATTCAGCAAAAAATAATAGTCTATCTTTTGAACTTTACTTCAACGTTAGCTTTTTCATAATAACGTATCATATTTCAAAAATGTTACTCAAATGGTATTTCATTTAGAAAAGTATTACTACTTTTTGCATTCCGTAGATTATGCCGTCAGTATTTATTAACTATTTATGAGTTGCAGTTGTTCAAGGTCTTCTTGAAATATTTTTTGCATTTTCAATAATAACGAAAATAAATAGGAGTAATCCAATAAAATATAATGAAAAACCCTGTCCATGATAATCACAATAATTATGGTTATGAGTAGGTGAGTTAGTGAAAATTATTTACAAAAGTAGAAAGAAGCAAGCTTTATAGCATACCAACAGACTGAAAAAGCATTATTTACATACCAGGGCACATCGTTCGACATCTGTGATGGATCCAGTGGAAACTGAAGAAAAGTTATCAATTTTACATACTTGTGCTCATTGCAGAAAGCGACATCTCAAATTATTAGTTGCTATGTTTCATGTGGCAAAGGTGGTCTGACTGTTACAAACTGTTTAAACATTTTCATTTTGTATATTAAGAATCCTTAGATAATATAATATTAATGACAACTATCGGTGCCAACTGAAATTTTCTTCAATAAAATATAAAGATGAATACAGTGTGAGATTGTAAAAATAATCCTCCCACACTACTGACTGTTGTATCAGACACGATATCACACTCGGGCGGAAACTGGATAAGTAAGACCTTTCAGAGTACTTTTCGAAATTAAAATTGTTTCAAGTCAGCTATCAACTCTTTTGATATCGAGTCCAATTAAAAATTTATAGACCGGGAGATGGTGACACAAAATATCAGGTCACTTGTACCAGTTTGGCGGTTCTTCAGGGGTCTAATTACGGAATGACAAAAAAGAAAATGATGGTCATAGCGCTGCGGCTCAATAGCGTGGGCGTTAATCGAACGTGTCGGATAAATAACAAAAATGCTTGTATTTTCCGATAGTCGATGAAAAAAGAAGTAGGCGGTAACGTAATGCCATACTTCTCCGGTGTGACTTACACCCCGCCAAACCGACACGAATACATTAATTAAAAAAAAAACAATTCAACCATAATTTTTGCGTAGCTAATCATCGTCGACTAGCCATTCACGGAAATCACCTTGCCATACGTTCCCGACGGTTGCCAATGGCCGCCGCCGGTCTCTTAGTAGGGAGGGAACTATATGTATTAAAAAAAATGTTTTTGTTCGACATTTGTTCTGAAATGTGTTTTTTCCTCATGCGCATCCCTCAGAAGTCTTCGAGAGACTTATGCGAGCTAGGGAAGACAAGACTCTACTTTTAACGTGTGATGCCGTACACGAACGAGAATTCAAACTCTTCAAGACTGTCCAAGTACGTCGGTAACCCATCCAAACGGATGGCCGCAGTCAAAGTATCTTGACTTTAGTTACAGTTTTTATACTTATCACCAAGGTATATAAATGAAATATTATTATATTTAATTTTATTCTAAAACCACCTCAAAAAAAATTTAAACGGTTGAGACACAAAAGAAAGCCGTATCTTCAAAACTGTACATTAAATTACCCTAGATCTATCATATTTGATTGAATAATACGGCGATAAAAGACTTTCATTACTTTTGACTACTTACTATATTTCAATAATTTTCTTGGTAGAACAAATGACAAAAAATGTAGATTGTGCTACTGAAGTTTCGAAAATCTTGTGAAAAAATGTTCAAGTACTCATCCTGACAAATCATCTAAATAGTGATGCTACCACAAAAGATGTACAGTGCTGACCTCTTACAGTTTCAAAGTTTTATCAAACTACGCAATCGCATCTAAGCTCATAAATTGTTGTGCTACTCATATAATCTCTACGTGGAGCCCAAACGGGAAAATTAAAAAATTTTAACAAACCATGTTTTCCCAGAAAGCATTTTATTTTTCTTCTTGGGACATAAAATCAGATCATGTGTGCCTATATCATCTCAAAAAGCATTGAAAGCAACTACAAGTCAATTTACTTTATTCTCAACACCATTTACCCTCAAAAATCAGAAAATATTTCAATGAATGTGCAACTCAACATTGAGCTAATCAATTTAATTTAATTTGTATTGTTTGTTACATCTGAATCAGTTGCAAAAATGTGATTATTTACGGATCTCCAGTTTCCGGGGAACCCCTTAAGAAGGTATCTGATAGTTTGTAAGTGTAAGGGATATCCTGGACATGTGAAGTGGAATGTAAATCAGTCTAGCTCAGTGGCAGACTATGATTTGCATGGGTGAGAGACAAACGTTTTAGAACCACAACTACTTTACTTCACTGAATAGTACTAAAAAATGTATACCAACAAAGAAACCTACAAGAAAAAGAGAGTTGGTTCTCCCTTCAAATAATAATTTCAAAAGAAACTGGAGATACTTCAATGGATATTTTTTGATAAATGTTCTATACCCAGAGATATGGCATGGTCTGCGAATGAAACTAATTGGTGCCGACTTAGATGTTTACGAAAATACTTACTGTCAGATTTTCCACTACTGAAGTCCGTGCTATGAGTTTTAACACCCATTCCACTAAACGAATAATCACCCTGTGAATAATCAACTTGTTATTGAAACACTGATATCAAAACAATCCACAATAGTTAAGTCTTCATAATAAAGTTTTTTCAATTTTGTCTAATTGAAAAACAAAATCAATTCTAAAATACCGCTGCTTTCTGATTTTACGCAACATAACTTTGAAAATTCATCAATTAACTTAAAATATCGATATTTAAAAATAATGCAGTTATTTCAATTTATTTATTGAATTCAAAACAGTTCGGAAAAAATTATGAAAGTTTCCTTACATAGTATTAGTGGAGTACCAAAATATGAGGCACCTGTCAATATTTATGTATTATTTTTTAACAAATATATTGATTATCAAATTGCAGACAGAACTAAAACGTTTCATAAAGAATAGCCTGATTGAATATGGATTTTCATTTATTTTTTTGAACATACAAGTAGTTATTTTTATCTTGGTATTTTCAATTTGTATTGGCATTGTTTTCTGGGTTAATATCTGATATGCACAATGTTTAGTTTAGCTAACTGAAATAATTTTTTTTTCCAAAAATTAAATTCATCCGGACTTCCACTTCTATGATATTGATTTTATTAACAGTTGTATAATCAACGAAACATCATGAATTGAATGAATACTCTCAGTGGAAATTCAATATTTCGGATATTAGGAATAACAGTTGATATCATTTCATATATTATGTCTAGACACATTTCAATTGCCTTACATCTGCTAAAATTATATTTATGTCATTACCAGAATTGAAGAACTTCAAAGGGAAAAAGTCACAGAATTTAGTTTTGACAACCAATTCCACTTTCCCTTTTACACCAAAAAACTGAATGATATTTTAGTAATACAGATTAACTTCATTAAAACTACTACATTCTTGAAATAATCATTACTATTTCATAACATCAAATATTAACAGTCTTTCAGAAAGCAGCTAGTATATGATTTCTTCACGGAACTTTAATTCAAGACACTACTCCATGGATTCGGCAATTGTTCAAAAAATCAATTTGCAAAATTATATCAACTGCAGTTTTGTTTCCATTATTTAATAATTTCAAAACAATGAATATTTTTCGACGAACTAAGCCTTTATTATCAGAAGATATGATCATTTCTGTAAAACTTTCAGCTTTTATACAACAACAAAAAGTTAATTTTTTGAGTAATTGATGCTTAAGAATAGTTCGTATTGGTTGAAATATTGTTAATGAGTGGGCCGTAATAATTTTAAACTATTCAAATATCAGGTCAAGTAAATCCATTTAATTATTCACATTAATTGGAATTCACTCTATTTTGGCGACGACTTTTAATAATATTCTACATTATCATGGAAAATGTTTACATCCGTTGGTCTTTTAATAACTAGGAGTCTGAGTAATGTAATGCATGCAAGTGACAGAGATGCAAATGACAACACTTCCCAAATCGAAATGAATACAAAATTGATGCTAGTACAGAAATATATTTAACTCGACTGTCAAACATAAATTACTGTTAATGTTCCGTGTAATATCAGCACTACAGTAAGATGAATCTGTGCAAAAGAAATACATTTTTTCCTCACTAGTGCAGACGATCAATTTCATCAATTCTTATCCAATACATCAAGAAAAACACCAAGTTTTTCTTAGTTCTCGCTATGTTCAATCTAGTTTAAACGTTATTTCAAAACCATTCAAGATTTGTCTATAAGTTTTGATAACTTTCGACAATAAAGTATATTTTGACTTTGACAGTACAGGACTTTCTTAAATGTGTGAATCGGAAGATAAAACAATGCTATGAATAATCAGCTGAATTCGACAATAAAACAATTAGAATTGTAAAAAAAAATCATATCAATAGCAAATCTCGGTCTATACACCGACGTGTGGTGCTAGCTTGAAGTACGCACTGACCCCCCGGGGTGGTGCTGTAGGTTTTCCGGGTTTTCGTATAGCTGAAAAGTGAATACACCACCGAAAACATCAGTAAGTCGCCCCGGAGCGCGAACAGGCTATGCCTTTGGGTATTATTATTATTATTATATCTGAAAAATTTGCAAGTGGTTATTTTTTCAATTACTCAGAGATGATAGTAAAAGCTAAGTTCGCCGAATTGAGGTAGCGTCATGAAACTTACGATAGCTAAACACGATGTCATACAGAGAGTTAAAACAATATAACCGAAACTTGGAAAATACTCTTAGAGGTCATGTGATGCAACTTCAATTATAAACTAGAGTTTGTCTACATTCAATCGCGACTATTTAGGATGGTCGGTCCTCATTTAAAGAAAACGTTAGAAAATATATTATTAGAGTATTTACTTTGAACAGCAAAAAATCTTGAGTTTTGGGGTATCATCGAAAATCGAATCTAGAGTATCTACTAAAAATTAAATTAAGACGTTCTTTTCCTAAAACATTTTAGTTTGCAGGCAAGATAAATCTTCAGCAAATAACTGCTGTCGAGATTCAGTAATTCAAGTAAAAAAGGAAAGAAAACTCTCAGGTCTATGGATCACTTACATTACGGATGTGAACAAAGTTTGTTGATTTAGAGATATGAAACTATCAGAGCTTCAGATAAAACGGAAACTATAGCTGCGTCAAATATGAAAATTATCTAAAGCGGACATTTTCAAATTTCAGATGTGAAATCTGACAATTAGAGATAATTTCTTTGTTGATTTAGTAAACAGAAACTGGCTAGGATTCATTTTTGAAAAGTTCATTGAAACTATTGATGAAATAAAATTATCTCAGGTGGTATAATGGGTTGGTTAAACCAAAACGAAAAATTATCTTGCTATTGATTTATTTTTAATTTCTCTAATGCAGTAATATATAAGGACAAATTAATTATTTCGTCTTCACAGAAGAAAGAATCCTACATGTGTATGAAATATATCTATATCTTCACAAAATACTAAAATTCAATGGGCAATAATAGACGCTATCCTTGGGAACGAGTCATTTTCATTATTTTACGTTTTTACTTTATTTTCTCAAGGAGGGAGTAATATTACCCTACGAATAGCAGCTAATCTAGTCACATGACTTGACCTCTAAGAACCAAGATTGGTCAAATGTGAGACTCCTTAGTAACAATACAAATACACATTGTACCCATTCCCATAATACAACACACTGGACAATCAACATGCGATGAATAGACTGTAAAAATTCACTCTCCTAACCACTCGAAAATCGAGGTGAGATGATACTGATGACACTGCAGAAGAACACCCAATAAATATTCGTAGTAATATTACTATTTACGAATTGAAAACTCGAAAAGCGCATTTTTTTTTACTATGAGCATAACACATAATTTTTTAAATTAAAATGACATCATAAATGTTTCAGAATTCAGGCAATTTACATTTTGCTTGGAAAAATGTATTTTTTGAGCTAACAATTAATCTGCAAGTACTCGTTGTAACACAAAGAACGTTATGTTACATTGCATTTTCAATTAGTCTCCTATTGAAATAGACAACAATATTGTGTAGCTCTCCATCTGAAGCAAAAAAAAGGTTCTCCACTATTCAAGCACGAATAAAGACAAAACTGTAGAAGCTATGGTCAGTGTATGTACAAACAAATTACACTTCAGCACATTCAGTGAATAACCTATTTTCTAACAACACATTTGATAATCTATGCAGTTCTGTAGTTTCAATTTGCTTTAGGTACTTTCATAGGATAATAGTATAATAAACTCCATTGATAATTGCATTAGAATTCTGTCATCCTCTTAATTTTCATTCCTAATATATTTTATCATTTTGTTAGGTACATGTATTTTCAATAACTAGCATTTTTCCACCCGAAGTTCTGGATTATTGGTTTAGCCTTACGCTTTTGTGATATCTTTTTTCAAAAGCTGATCTACAATCTCTAAACATACTTCATAAAACTTCACTTTAGTCTCATTCCAATCAAAGTTCTACAGTAATGTGTTTTCTGCAGTGTTCTTATTATGTAATTTCACTGTATCATATGTCAACGCTATTTAATCTGTGCAATTCCCCAAAAACCTAATTTATTTTATATTTTCAAATTGTCTAAATGTTCTCTCATTTCCAATAAGTACAACTAGAAAATTTGCGGTTCAATTCTTCTTGATTTTCAATTCATTAATACATAGAAGTCGTGCTTTATAGTGTCTTCAACATATTCTTCTTAGCGTATTCTTTTCGAATGAAATCCTTACATAAAGCAGGGTGAATTCTTTCATTTCATGAAAACGCGAGATATTTGAAAAAAAAATATATAGAACTGATGTCTTAAATATGCGAATGAAAGCAAATGAATGAATAATATAACAACTTGATAACAAAAAATACCCCCCTTCACCACTTTATTGTACACTCAGCTTACGAGAGGTCTCAATTCTTCCGGAATGTAAACCTTCAGCTTGTACATAGCAGTACGAACAATCTCCGAATGTTATAAGGTAACCCTAAAGTCAAAATTCTAACTTTAGATGAATCAGGAATTACCGAAATAACCTGTCAAAACTGTTATAATATATATTATGGCCAAATCAAGCGATCTACGAATATACGTTTCCGTGAATATTTAGAATATTTAGCATGGGCTAAATGTTCACGGGATAATAAATCGTGCGTTGCTGATCATTTACTAAAAACCCATCATAAAATAATTATTCGAAATTAATAAAACCTATTGACGATTATAGGAAATCAGATCGTTATGAATAGACCAGGAGCTGGTGACAGGTGACGTTCTCCCATTTTACACTGTATGCCTTTTTAAGGTTTGATAATCAACCCTAAATTATGAAAAATAGACGGGTTCCAATTCTCAAATGTCTATTACCCTTTGTCGCATGCGACAAAATATGTCCATTGCCTTTCTCGAATGTGCATTGAAAACAGATAGAAATAGTTTGTCGCATGCGACAAAGGGTGATAGATTATAGGGAAATGCGCTTTTCTTTTTTTGGAGAATTTTCGTGTTCTTTCGCGATATTATACTGCCTGCCGTTGTAATATACGGAAGTTCAAACAAATTGAAACATCTAGGTTGTGTTACTTGATCGAAGATGTTTACAGTTAGGATCACACCCATGTTACATATTATGTTAATTATTATAATTAATTGGATTGATATAAATACAACTGGTTTGGAACTTATTATCAGTTTAGTAATCGCACTGATGAAGTTAACTTGGTTAATAAAATGCTTATTTAGGAATGGAATTACTAGTGTGGTGAAGGGAAAAACTATTTTTTGTTCTCATTGAGTGAAACCTCAGGCGTCCAATACCCCATTTTCTATGTAATATAACAACTGGCTGGTCAGGAAAACTTTTGGTAACAGCTTTGACCATACTTCAGTTTATTTTCAAAGAAATTACATTTATTTTCAATGGCTTAAAGAAGTGCACATTACTTTATATATTAAAACAACTTGTTTAGAGAGTGAAATTTTTATAGACTGCTACACAAACGTTGCCGAGCACATTCGTCTGAACAGAAACTGCTCAAAAATTATGTGTAAACCAAAGTAAGAATGCAAGGACAACACATATAAAAAGGAAAACGGGTAATGCGGACTCAAACTTACAGGAATTTGAGGAACTGAACTACCAGCAGATGAACTGAATGTATATGATCTTGGCGCCAAACCATAACCAGGCTTAGGAACATGACGCAGAGCACTCACAACTGTGTATGAATAATAGCAGGTAAAAATATGAAACATTTTGTAAGCATATTTCAAACACTCAGCGAGAATACAGCATATCAGAACATTTGCATTCCATTTGCATATATTACCCCACTTACTAATATTCGGAAAACATTTCAGAATGATTTCACCTGATAGAACCAATAAAACTCGTTTCATTTTGAAACATTTTCGATTTCTATGAAGCACACCTAATACTTACATATCCGTTTCTACTGGGTAAAGTAGACGATTTAAGTCCATAACCAGGCCTAGGTACCATTCGTAAGGACGAAACTACTGTACAACATGCAAAAAAACAATGTGCAAATAAACAATTTCAAAATAAAAGCACATCATGCATTGATATTTATCAGAAAATTAAAATGCTCTTTTCTGTCTGAAGTTATGAATTACTTTATGTAAATCAAAATGTTATATATATTTATATATATATATATATATATATATATATATATATATATATATATATATATATATATATATATATATATATATATATATATATATATATATATATATATTTCTACTTAATTAATAGAGTTCGGTCGAGAATACTTTGTTATTATATATATATATATATATATATATATATATATATATATATATATATATATATATATATATATATATATATATATCGAGATCAAAGTGTTAGTAGTTTTTTACAAATAGGCGATACAAGTCCCTGTAACATCAAGACTTTACTGGTGAAAATAAGAGCATTTTTAATAAAATTTGGCATTCATTTCACGTAGAATGTATGTATTGAACTTCCAATAAACAAATATTTCGAGTGTCAAAAAAGGTTGTTTAAAAATCATTTGTATTCTAGAATTTCGCACCAATTAACATTACATTGGGTTAATTACCGTTATCACATTATTATTACAAGAATTATCAGCTGTGATTTATGATTATGAGAAGAATTTATTACATGGTCAATAAATATTAAATATTTCATGGTCTATGCTAATTTTATAATCAATTATGCAATAATATAATGAATTATGAAATTAACTAAATAACAAATGAATACCAGTTTTACAGATATCCAAGAACTTGTTTGTATTTGAAAAGGGTCTATGATTTATCAAGAATCTATTTTTAGGTTTTCTCTTACAATACAAGATTTCAACACTATTTTACGCCAAAAAAGTTATGAAGGATTAATTTTATATGATCTGATTCCCTTGGGCTCAAGAGGACCCTTGAGTATCAGATATTGAAAAAAGTGTATTTTACTGTATTGAAAACAAATTTCAATACAAATATCCATATAAATCTGCCAAAATATAACTGGCACAACACTTTATTCATACATAAATCATGCTTCATTATTACACTTTTCAATAAGAGCATTACAACCAAAAAAATGTTTTTAAAAAGAGACATGCAGCAGTCACATCAGTATTATAGAACTTTACTCGATTCAAAATTCTTCAAAATTTTTTCTATTTGTCTTTCACATTCTTTGCTATTGGAACGTTCTTGTTCACTAAATACTATCCACTATTTTCAGATTCAATCAATGAATCAAATATACTTCATTTTTCAAAATTCTTCTTGGCAGAGTTTTGCTTGTATAATACATAAAATTTGTCTTTTTCAAAATGTCAAAAATTTACAAAATTTTCAAAAAAGTTTATACTTCACTACTACTATTATTTTCACCAGCAATACTGTCGGGCTTTTTTTATCAGGGATTTATACTACAAAAAAATCAACTGGTTAGTAACAGATCTGTACAACTCACATGCTTCAAGGTAATTCTTGGATTCGACATAATTTCAAATCAAACAACAGACAACCTCACCTCAACAAATTTGTCAATCGCAGCAAAACTCTAATGAACTCTCCTCAAGTTTGAATACTTAACGAAAACACAAAAGTACACCATACTCTATTGGTATGCTATTCGATATCACTTAGATAAGGCATACTGACTAACATATGATCAATTTTTGGCTTATGGCCCATATTGTGGCTCATTATGAACATTGGCCAATGATTTTTATTAACAAACAATCATGTGCTCAGGCAAAGATTAACAATTTTTGATTTATTGTTTTCTGAATTCTATAATCTCTATTTGATCATTAAAAGACGGCTAATAGTTTCACGATTTTACTTGAAGTAAAAAAGCAAAGGCATCAAATGTCTTCTCAAGGTGATATCTATGATACACTGAATTTCATGTCATAATAAAAAACATTAAGAACTAGAACACTTACGAACTTTAAGTGAACAAATGATTAATTAATTAAAGGTTACTTCTGAGATCAGCAAATATTTATATCTTGAATCGAAATGAAACTATTTAGTATTGATCGATACTGGAAACCTTATAAGAATTGTAATCAACAGACTTATTTACATTCGTTATATTTTTTGTTTTCTAATTTCCCCCTTACAAGACATTTGCTATAAAACTATGAATGAACTTTGAATGACCTTCTGATGCACTATTCACTAAAACTGGTGAATAGATAATTACAATTCAAGATAAGATCAAGTTGATATTTTAGAATTTATAAATGGTACTTCCAATTCACTTACCCCTTCAATTCCTCACTCTGAACTAATTATTTAGTTTAGGAAAGAACGTGAAGAAATTACAAAAACCCGATAGATAACAAAACAGGAATTTGGGCCAAGTTAAATTATCTGGTGCTTCATTTCATTCGTTTAATATGAATAATATATTTAGAGCTTGATACATAAATGTGGATATCATTCTCTATATTGAAAATAGTGATTTTTATATAGGCTCACAAACTACGATTTCAATATAGTAATTGCTTTTTTTAACCAATCATATGAAATATTTACATGTACTATACAAATTTCATGTTGATTTTTCTGAGTCAATTCAAACAACAAATACAAATATTCTCAGATTCCTCTCTTGTGTGTACACATATTTCACAGATAATCGAGAGAGCTGTGACACTGGCATTTATCATTTGACAACCATTTCAACACAAAATCATTGGTATTGAGAGAATAATATGGAACACAAAATGCCTCAATGACCTATCTTGTATTGATGAGAGTTAAAACACAAAACTGGTTTGTATGTAGTCATACTATTCATATCAATGTTGCTGTTGATTTATAACAAACATGGCGCGAGGTGTACACATATTTGGCAAAGTCAAGTTATATCATTTGACATTATAGACAGTATTATTTCAAGATTTTTATTTTGAATATTGCGGAAATATACCAGTGGCGTCGTACGGGAGGGAGAGTAATAATAATTCTCCCCTCCCCCAAGAAAATACTGGCATACAAAAATTTAATGAACATTTAATGTTGTGTGGAATTGACAATTGATATTCTTGAAGTAGAAATTCACCCACATCATCAACGTAAGCCACAATGATTTTACCTGGACAACAATATATAATAACAATATTCGATTTTCAGTTTGTTCAGGTTCAAGCTTGTCGCACGTTCGTCAACCAGAAAAAAGTATGTTGATATTGATATTCTTAGTTTCAAGTGTATGTGCATAATGTGAATTGATATTGGAAAAGGTATGTTTTATAAGGCTTCAAAAAAACATTTTTCATCAACTTGTATTAATTTCTAGAAAATTATTAAGAGATCTCTAAACACGCTGGACTTCTTTCTTTACATCGAAAAAATCAGTCACCATAGCAAGAAAATAAAAACACAAATGTTGAATCGTAAAAGCAAAAAAAAAAAAAATGATATTGCAACCTCAAATACAAGTAATGAAGACGTTAGAAATGAATATTTTGAGAGTGAAGATCAAACTTTAGTTCAGCATCACAATAGATCTCAATTTGAGGGAGAATAGATGTGAGATATTTCATAGTAACAGATATAGTGAAGTGCAATATCAATATCAAGGAAACTATGAACTGTTTCAAAAGTTCACCAAAACGAAATCATGTCAAGATGGTCAGAAAGACTGGCTGGGAATGACCACCTGCAGACATGCATGTTTCGATGTTTTGCCTCTCATCAGTGCTAGGGTAGACCAAATCAAGGATAATCTACTGTTTAATTACAAGATCAGCACTTGCAATGGGGAATTGTCCTCAATTTGGGTTACTGGAGCAAATGCAAATTTGAACGAAATAAAGTTGAGTTTCATTCAGGTGGAGAATTCCCCATTGTAATTCGTTTCAACTTCCTAGGGTCAATGCAAGACAAATAAATAGAGCAAATGTTGTTACCAAATCAGCATATTAATCCCTTTGTTGGGTATTATACAGGATCTTAATGACCTGTTACCTTTTCTCCTACTGAAGAGAAATTAAGCAGAAATGAACAAAATGGTTGATAATTTGTGCCATTATTTACAGACTTTCTTAAACGGACAGAACAAAGGGTCTATTCAAGAAAGTTCGGTGAATGTTTGAAAATGTGTGATATAAAGACAGTTTCACAATCAATTTATCGTTACATTTGATAACGGTTAATATTAATCCAAAACCAAAAAGCTTTGTCTATAAGTTTTTATAACTTCTGACAATAAAGTATATTTTGACTTCATTGAAAAGTCTAAAAACTTACTTAAGATCGACAATGAGTCTGGTAGGCTTAGCACTTTTACATTTATATCGAGAATGAAATATAGATTACGAATAATCTCAAACTTCACAAGGAATATTAATTTTGAGAATTATACATACTCCCAAGTAATACTGCACCAAAATTTAATAAACCAATGAATCAAGTAAAAATGAATTTTTGATTCTATACTAATGTTTACCGACTAGATATTGAATATGTTCTCGAAATTTCAAGAATGTGTGAACATTTTTCACTAGCTCAACCTGTTATAGCTGTTTCTAACTCACACCCGTTGCCTTGTAAAAAGTTTTCCTGTTAAGACAATAAATCTATTATTTTAAGTATATCTCAATTCGTCAATAACATTTTTCAGTCACGTTTGTTGGCAAGAAGGATTTATTCACACAAAAACATATTCCATTCTGACAGGACTGTATTTTAACTGGAAATAATTTCTAAGAGTAAAAACTGCAGAGTTTCCATGAGTGACTCGACTGAATAAAATGAAGGGATTGTATAAAAACCGTGCATTTCACATCATTACTCTCATAGTTTGCTTACTTGTAAAAGAAACAATTTTGTTCAGTTTGAATTCCATCGAGAACAAAAAATTATTCTTCATATATATCAACTTTAATAAGCTACTTCTTCTGATCTCAGAAATAAACAGAAATTTAAATTCATTTCCAAAAACCAAGAGGGAAGGAAAATAGCACTCACCATTATAATTAGGAATAGCACCAACGGATCTGCCCATGGAAGATCGGCAGCTGAGGGATCTGTCAAAGTCATCTTCATCGAACGGTTTGGGATGGTCTAAATTTCTAGAAGGACTTGCACCAATAGGGTTATCGTAACGCAGCCTATACTGTGGTTCTTTATTTGCTGAAGGGGTCCTTGCAGAGAAAAAAGAGCTTCATTACAACTTTTTTGTTAATTCAACATTTTATGTCTTATGTATAATTGGAACCTCTGATGTGAGAACATTCCAAAAACATCAAGAGCTATCTAATTTCTGAAAATAACTCAACTAATAGAGATTTGTACTAGCTCAATAGACAATACTAAGACAAAAAGTGCTTAATTTTTTCCATCCTTTTTGCCAGGGAACGCACTTTTTGATTAGTCACTATAATGGCAGGGAGTTTAAATGACATTTCAAACTGGAGTTGCTTGCAGCTGTTTCGTCATTTAAACTCCCTGGCATCATAGAGACCAATCACAGACCTCATCCCCTGGAACTAAGGATGGAAAACTTTTTCCTTTTCTTTATCGGGGTCTACGGAGCTAGTAAAAATCTCTATTCTCAAATTTTCTATTACTTCCCAAAATGTTTTCTGAACATCATATGATCGCTTGAATCCAAAGATAGAATAAATTAATACACACCTCGAAGCATTCCTAGGATCCAAATGGGCCGCCTTCCACTGTTTCATCTTTTCCCTTTCCTGGACATTTTTCAAAAACACTTTTCCGATTCCGCTTGCAATTTTCGTCAGTTCTTCCTCTTCTTTCTTCATATTCTCTAATTCTTTGGAGTTCCTACTATCGATTTCGTCTTCGTCAGAGTCGGGCACTCCCTTATACGAATCCGACCATCGTTTTCGACGCTCTGGATCAGTATAAGGATATGGGGGCGCTGGAAAATCATCACGTTCTATCTTCAGAGGCTCTCCGGGGGGAGGAGGTTTGGCACCAGGAAAGTGGGCTAGCTCTATGGGTTCTTCATTGTTCATACCCGGAGATTTGGGTCTTGGAGTTTCGCTGCGGATGGAATCTACCATGACTTTCATGCCTGATCTAGAACCATATCTCTTCCCTGAACCTGTGCTTCCTCTCAATGAGTTTTGTGCTGAAAATTTGTGAAAGGAAAATGTATCATTCTAGGTAATTTCATTCCCGGCAAATTACGCTAACTGTTTATAATTGGACCTTCCAAAATTAAAACTCGAAGAATTCTGGGGTTCATTCATGAAATGAGTGAGAGGCAATGCAAAGAAGCAACTGCAAAGTGTTTATACTTTTCCTTCTACGCAAGGCAGTGGAAGTGCTAGTTTAACGGTAGTTTTTACTGACCAAGGATTTACCATCTTTGCCATTACTGTTTGTTGAAAAAAGAGTCTTGCACAATGAGTATGTTTGGTGCGAATCTTTCCTAAAAGATGACTACAAATGGTAAAATACCTCAATATGGGAATTTTCTTTTCAAAACAACTTATATTAACATAGAGGCAACAGTCTTGTTCTTATTAAACCGTATCTGTGAGAGGGAAAACTTTCTGTGATAGCGTCTACTTTTGTACTTATTCCTTGAAAAGAGGTAGTCACCCCTTCTGAAATCAATAGAGGAAACATGGTTCAAGTTTCACATAATTGAAAAAGTACTGAAATTATTGTTAAGTAGCACTATGGCTTTGTGTTATTTCAACATTTCATTAAAATAAGACGTAATTGATGATTTACAATAAATTACAACTCATACATTCATTCAGCCCTATGCTGTATCACTTCCGACGAACATAACGTAACGTTATCCGCCACTTTAGTTATTTTGATAAGGTCGGTATGATGTATCATCGATAACCGCGGTGCCCGTAACGTGTTTCGTTAACGGCCTCCGTTATTTCAGAACATAACGATCATAATTTAACTTGACGTATCTGCCATCCGTTTTGACCATAACTGTCCAAGTCTATAGGCTTGTTTTTGTATTTCCTAATGATTTAAAAAATAAAATAAAAAAATTAGAGTGCCGTTTCACTCTAGCAATTAGAGAATGCAATTCAGATGAGTTTTTCCGTTGACTTCAATAAGCGGTTTATGTTGAAGAAAGGTTGAGTGGGTATGCAACATCTTTGATTCAAGACATAAACCAGACTTGGAATAAACAATGATACGCGATAACAACAATCCATTTGAACTGTCAGAAATTGATTTTCAAAAGAATTTTCGCCTATCGAGAATTTCAATAAAGCATTTAGTTTTGAGAATCATTTTACAACAAGGAAAAAGATAGATAATGGACCTGTTCATTTATGAAAATTGCTTGATTCACTGGCATTTTTTGCTACTGGATGTTACCAGAATAATATAGGACAAAATTTGCATTTGGCTTTCGAGCAGTCTCGCCTGAGGTATTTTTGTGGTTCTTGCCATATAAGTTCAATTTCATTTGCCTCTGTGGGCTTTGACTTTCATGAAAAAAAAAATTTGTGATTTTCGTTAGTAGTGTTTTTTTTTATCTCTCAATTCTGCTATTTGCCACATGATTTGGGCTCATCGTACACTAAAACAACCTAAAGCCAGGGTGGATTTCATGAACTCGATCCCGATACGATACGGTGAATGTAATTTATTGACAGCACTCGTCGTATTCACTCTTACACGTCATACTTACTTTCTCTTTGAGAAAGCAATACTTTCCTCCGAAATAATAATTACGGCATAGTGGACGACAAAACGGTAACCATTAAAATGCAAATACAGCATACGGGCTTTAAAGATGAACGTTACGGAAGTCGTTATGTACAACTATTGAGTTAGGATAACGGCTTACTGAAGTGATACAGCATAGGGCTGATTATCGACACCATCACACTCCTTACACAAATTAGTCCCCCGTGAAGATAATGTTTTAATATCAAAGTTTTTTTTTGAATCTGGCTAGTTTTGAATGAAGGCTTTCACGGCCGGAAGACAATCAAGGAATATGGTTTCCGGGCTTTGGTTCACCTCCGTGGAAGCGGTTTCTATCTTCAGCGTGGATTTTGTCTTTTCGAAGAGAAACGTAATACTTATTACGCGGTTGAAGGGTCCTAACAATCAATAGTCGCAGCCTGGGTAATTATTTTGTTTTAAATAATATTCATTTGATTAGGGTGTCATGATTACCCTGCCTTACCTGTTCGATTGTGGTGTGTTGAAGTAGTTGACAAGTAAACTATCGAAAGAAACTTACATGTAGGTCTATGAAAATGTGGAGAAGTTGGTGCTTTATCATATGGATCAATCGGTTTTCTGAGATATCCTAAGGTAGGCTCTTCTGTGAGATAACTGTATGTATATATTCTAGAAATATCGTCAACCAGTGTGGCTGATTTGCTGTGATCCCTTAATATCAATCCTGGCGATGGGGTACGATAGTTGAAATGCTGAAAATAGCATAATTAAACACCCATGAACTCATTATTGCAAATGGAGATGAGCTGATGATATAAATTATAACTAGTCGATGTACAGATTTGACCCATATCTATGGTAGATTCTTCATATCGAGTTGAATGGTCCATCGAAAAATTCAAACAAAATAGAATTTGTCCGAATCCTAACCTAATGGTAGTCACAGCTTTAGCTTGAGACATGGTATTCAAATAACAATGGTGATATCAGTCCTGGATAATTGACACAAGACTAAAATATTTCTGATAAGGAATAAGAACTTCGAAAACAGTCTGCAGGTCGTCTTCTCATCCAGATCAGACAGCAGCTTAGCTGTTCAATTACAAAAACCTCTTGAAATACGGTTAAATAGTTTTACTTTATAGGTTCATCAGAGAGAGGAATATTTTTGACTTGTTAAAAATATTTAGGGTTACTGACATTACTCACTCAACAACAAATTTCCGGATTTTTTGTTTGAATTAAATATTCAAAATTCGTTTCCCAAAAAAATTTATTCAACTTTAGCTACTCACAGTATATAAAATTACAGTTTAGGAAAAAATTGAGTTTTCCTACATGGTACAGGGAAAAAGCTATTTTCTCTCCACTACAAGACTGAAGAATATAACTTTCCCGTTCCCGGGGCTTTTTTCTACTTCCACCAAGATCAATACTTGTATGGCAACAGCTCTGAAGAAAAGGCCAATGCAGAAAAAACTATGTGTTCAACTCGGAAGAAAACGCGTACCCTCCTCTCATTTAATATTACCTTCCGCTAACAAGTTTTTACCGATGTCACTCATATATCTTGAAGTAAAATAAAGAACTATAATTCAATGATAATAGATAATTAAATATAAATGAAAAAACATTGATAAACACCCCATCCATAGAATAAAAATGGTGCACATTTCAAAAGCAAAGAAAAGAATTAAAATGAAAATAAAGCCAATATATACAAGAAATTAAGAAAACAAACCTTTCTAGACATGCTTGAAGGACTGTACAATGAACCATTCAAACTAGGTGTACGGGAACGCATGGAAAACTGTAAAAAATCATGCAAACAAAATTATATAGAAAAAAAAACAAGTACGAGTTCAACAAAACGAGCAACCTAAGACATTTTAATAAAAAAAAAAGAAAATCTGGCAAACCTGCAATTCGCTGACTCCTGAAGTACTATTTCTATCAAAGTCCCTAATGGACATATCAGTATCGGTGCAGTTTCCATTTGCTTCTCCCGATTCATTTATTATTTGCCCATTCTCGGTAGGTCCAGGGCCACATCTGGGATGCCAAATGGCTCCTCCTTGGAGATACATTTCCTCTCCATCCCCAAAAGGTTCTCCACATTTCGTACAACGAGCACACGTTGGATGGAAATGATGGTTATCTCCAGCCTAATATTAATCACACATTCATTTTTAAACCTTTACGTTGGAGAATTTAAACAAGATATAAAGAGTTACAGTAAGATGTCTAAAAACCCTGGTGTTTGCACTTATATCTGTAAAACTGTGGGATCAAACAGAAGACACCAACCTGCTTGATTTTGCTTGATTTTTGACCATTACGGCTTAGTACTGAATACACTACCAGAGGGCCGACTCAGTTATTTTTACACATAAGGTGCTCATATTTTCGTGTCCTTTTTTCATCCATGACCTGCGGCATGACGATAAAATGGACATTTTGTCGCCAATACCGCTTGACCGGTGGTGATCGTTCATGTTCGAGGTTTGGTTGGTTGAAACTATTAGGAGTGGTTTGATTTAAGTGAGGTGAGGTTATTGTTGATAAATTACGGCAATGGTATGAAATATGGTTAAAAATGATAAAAACACTATGTCAAGTAAGAATTTTGCGCGGAAACATCTTTTTAATTTTTTTTTTTTTTTTTTGAGAAATATGTAGGTATTGTATATCGGTACATGCTTCCAACACACTCAAATAATCTGTTGGATCCGACTGAAATACACTGTGTTGAACTGCAAATACTTTTTTCCATACATACACACTTTTGGCAATGTATGAGTAAAATAATCCTCAAGAATTCAAAAAAAAAAACGAAAAAACTGATCAATAGACAATAATACACAAAAAAACCTTAATAAACAAAATCCTACATTTTATTTGGCAAATGAAATGACAGCTCTGTGTCTCGTAAGTTATAGTATAGTGTCTCATTTAATTTTACTTGGTTTTTGAGGTGTCCTCAACTCTTTATCAAGTCGAAGAGATCTATTATAAAATATATAATAATCAACGTTGACAACCATAAGGCAAAAAGTACTTGACACCGCAGAATGAAATGAGGTCGAACAATAGCACAATCAAATTTGCAACTAATTGATGCTGAAATTTTTAATTTCTATTAAAAAAAAGTTCAGTGATGAGCGCTTCTTAAAATGTAATGATAACTTATTGAATAATGTATTTCTTCTAGTGATATAATTATTTACACTATTCATAGTGAAGTTCTGCCTTTTTTGAAAAGGCAGAATAATGATAATAATAAGACCCATTGGGTCAGATACACCTACCTGCAAAACTTTTCCGCTAATAAATCTGTTACAATAAGCACACTTGACTCCAAATTGTTTCTGATAATCCCTTTCACAGAACGGAATACCGTCCCGTCCCATATATTCACCATGAAGTACTGTTCCACAAGTACCGCACTTGAAGCACCAAATATGCCACTGTTGTTCAAGGGCCACAAGGGCTTGGCCTTCTTTCAGTTCTTCTTTGCAGCCGGCACATTCTGAAACTGAAAAAAAAATATATAGCAATGACAACAGTTTTCAGAGTAATAATAATAATGATAATAAAAGTTCATTGCTCTATTCCTTCCTCATTAAGGTAATAACGATATTCTCTTATTGAGAATTAACATGAACGATTTGTTATCATTACAATATTGAACGCTTCTTTTGCTTACCATTGGCGCCATTAGTAGTTGGACTAGACTTTGGTGTAATATTACGGATTGGAATCTGAACACACTTTTGGCAGAGCACCTCCTTCCCGGTGAAAGTCACTTTTTCACCAGATGGAAAAGGCAGTCTACATCTAGCACAAGTGAAACAATTCTGGTGATAAGTTTTTCCTAGGGCGGTAACAACCTGTAACATGAAAAATTTCAAATATAGTATAAATCACAAGTAGAATACAAAATGGTGAAAATCAGTAACTTTGCTCCTTTGGAAATTACAGAGCTCAACGCGGAATCGATAATGAAAGATGTCCCATCACTTAGTATAGTTAGAAAGTAGTAATACTTATTTAAAAGGCAGGACCTACAAAGAAACGGGCACCGGAAGATGCCCCTGACAAAACCAAAGCTACTCTCTCTTGGTGCACAACAAAGTAATACAGGACCAAATGCACATGATACAACACTATTTGAGTGAAAATTAGAGAAGAGCTTATAAAAATAATCATAAGAACGGGGAGAGGGTTGGCTGGAAAGAGGATGAGAGACGAAAATATAGGGGGTAGCGCGAGGTGGGGAAAGGATTGAAGGAGTGATACGAGACAGGGGGGAGGAGGAGAGTGGAGTAAGACATGAGGGGGTGAAGGATGAGGTAGGAGGAAGGGGATGTGTGGGGAGGAAGAGGAGGATACTATTTCATAAAAATCTGTTCTGCGTGACAATTCGAATAAATGTGACTATGTCAAAATACCTATTCACTCAATTGCAAGTTCTGTTCAAACTAAAAAACATAGCTGCAACAGTTTCACACAGGTTGATATAAGTGTGTCCATCTCTTAACAATCGGATATATCATCATCTAAACTTATTTCATATCGGAAGTCAATTTATTGTTTAGTGATCAATTATTCGAACTCCTGGCAGTAATGTAGCAAATTATTATTCATTGTACTTAAATAAGCATATGAGCCCAAAACAACAGAATTACTCGAACATCATACCAGAACAAAAATTAAAATCATGGGTGCTAGCCCTCAACAAAATCCAGTTTTCCAGTGGATGTGATGTAGTAACATCTGTAACTACTATACAAAATGGGACTTGGACAAACTGCATTATTAATGTAACTTATAAGTGGTATAGGTTAGGCTGTTTAATGAGAAAATTAATATCAGAAGACATGCTATAGACGGACTCCAGAAAGGGAAAAAAGGAACTGATGATATAAATATAACCTATTGAAAAAACGATTCCCCTTTTAGAGTGAGAGGAACTTGGTATTGACCTACAAAACATTTTATTATTTTAAAATTATTGGTTCAGGTAAGATTCAAACTTCCAAATATATTTAAACTCCGGGTTGGCACATGAGAATTAAAAATTCACAGTACAGCCATGCAGTTTTCAATTACAATTTGAATTCCTCTAAACAACCTGACTGACATACGAAAACATGATATTAACACGAATTTTGTTTATTTCAAATAAACCAACCAATAAACAAACCAAACAACTATAAATCTTGAATCCGACTTATGTAAACATTTCAGTGTAGTAAAATCAATCAAATATCGCATTAGGTGTGTCTACCTAAAATTTTACAGAAAGGACAAAAATATTCACAGCTACTTCCGTCTATAGTCTATAGAAGATATGAAATAGTTATTATTAAAAATTCTTTATGTAGCACTCTTGGAAAACTTCCACGGGGAGATTCACCAGTTTTTCCCGCACTAATTCGGAAAAAATTTACTTGAAAAAAAAAATATTTTTCATATATATCTGGTTTATATTCACAGTAATCAATGCGTCATGTCACATCTATTTATAAGGACCAAAAACATTTTGCATTTGAAAATGATTATTGAATATATATGAAGTTAGTTGAAATGGAAATTTCTTGCACACACGTCAATACTATCACTCTCTCCACTCACTCTCCACACTTCTAATGTGGTATAATATATACTAGATCCTAATTATTTATTTCTAGGATTGTAAAATGTAATCGCCTCGTCGGAAAACATCTTAAGGTCGTTCCGTACCTGCAAGCGAACCCGACAGTAAATAAAATTTAAAACACTTCTTTCTACTTGTTTATAAAACCTAATTCTACTACAATGAAAAATAGTCTCCGCCACTGTCACTGTTACAACAACGAATTGATTCGCGTCGATATGATGTGATGGCGCCACATTACGGCTGTTTCATTATGCACTTCTCATTTATCACTTTATAGTATTTGTACTGTTTTGATCTATAGTATATTCTATATGAGTTAGTGAATTGCTATGCACTTTTACGAAAAGTAGTCTGACTCAAAAAAAAAATCTATATTTAAATTAGTTTGGGTCAAAATAGTTTATAATAAAAAATTATGATAACTTTCCGGATAATAGTACAATATTTTGAAGAAATAGGTGCAAGTTTTATTGAAATCGGACCAGGCATTTTTAACAATTTGAGTAGGCGTTTCAGCGAACATGGGGAACGCTCTTGAGATGTATTCTCATGCTGACGCTAGATGCTGGATTTGAGCATCAAATGCGGTCACGTGATGGAATGTCAAATGTAGCGACAAGTTCCAGCGTCAAATTTTAGTATCAACAAAATTGAACGTCAAGGGCCGTCAAAATTAGACATGACTCATTAACATTGAACTGTATTATAGGAAAGACAATGCCTGGAGAGTACGATTATCAAACGTGGATTTATGTTGTAGATAAAGTTATAGCTGCTCTGGTACTTGATGAAAGTGCTAGGTACTTATATCTAAAAACAAAAGGGTTTTGGGTGCATCCATTATTTAGATTACGTTGAGAGCAAGGATTTTTTGAATCCCAAATGGATTTTTTGAATCCCAACATCACATCAATATTATTTTAATATCCTGTTGGTGTAACATAAACGGCTAACATAATTGCAGAAACCTCTGTAAACTTTTTTAATTTCAAATCTTGTAATTAATTGTACTGACGCTGTAAACTCAAGTTTAAAAGTAAAAACTAAACAATGTATTGCTTTGACGCTACATAATTTCAAGGTGGAGTTAATGTTGGCATTCCATCACGTGACGGCATTCGGGAGAGAATAACTTTAAACACTTGTTGGAATAATAACTATTTCTACTTTGATTTTCTCACCAGGTGTGTCTTGAAATTTGGGGAGTTAGAGGATAAGGACCAAAAAATTACAACTCTGAATTCATCCTGAGGTTTCTTGACCACACCCCTGTAACCTATGAATTCAAAATATTGATTTATCTACATTATTTTCACATATCCCGACAGGTATAACTTATTTTGGCGCAATACTTCTCGTAGAAAATATAAAAAGGAACATAATAATAATAACTTGTAAAAAATTAGACAATATAGTGTACGACTGATATTTAAACAACTCACCTCGCCTTCCACATAATCCTGGCAAGCAGCACATTTTGTACCAAAGTTCCGCTGATAATCAGCTGTACAATAATAGCAACCATCTTTTGAGAAGAAGCCACCCTGGGCTAGAGAATTGCCACATTCCTTACATTTGAAGCAATGGGTATGGAAATACTTATCTTGGACACGCAGCACTTCACCAGTGCATTTCTTTTTGCATGACTGGCAGTATGTTTTTCCTGAAAAAAAAAATCATTTATAAATTGAGAATTTGTAACACTATATATTTATCATAATTCAAATAGTCATAATTATAATTACTAGAGAGAAAAGTTATACAATAACTAGTCGCAACTTTAAATAACATTTTGCCGGACATTGACCTATAAAAACAAAAAAGAATAAACAAATAAATGGGAGTTTTTGTGTCACATTTATAAAAAGGCGTTCTTTCAATCATTATTAGTATTATTTAAGAGCATTTTTGTGATGAAGCCAATGAGAACATAAACACTTCACTTGTGTGTTTTTGTAGAGAATATTATTCTAGTACAAAGTCAATAATGTTGATAAAAGAATATTATTTTTGTGAGTGTTCAACATAGACCACACAGACTTCTCAATGAAATTTGGATATGAATTTCCTAGTCAGGCCCTGTTTCCAAAGCTCCGATACTACCGGAGGCCGCGCTAGTTTATTTGTCCCAATAAAAATTCCCCACGCCGTGAGGTAAGTGACCATTGGGTCCAAGAATCATGTACCCTGATCATTCGTCCGGCTAAGATTTCTGCCATATTACGGCAAACCCGTATGATTTTTAGTCTCGAAAGCAGGGTGTTCCCATCATTTCATCAAGGACCCCTATCATCAGAACCCCCATTTTAACAGAATGGTTTGGGTAAAGCCCGTGGAGTGTATTTTTTCTCCTCTTTTTGGACGATGTTCGTTTCGCCAGAAGTTGAAAACGTAATGGCAAAAATTGTCTTAATCTGATAGTCGAGGAGGACTACATCAAGCTTATTGGCTTGTATCTGCCTAAGGCTGGGAAATTAGTAGTTCTAATGGATTCGGCACTGATCATTCTCCTGGAGCATAAGGCCACACCGGTGTCTTGTATATACTGTACAAGTGTCGTAGGTAGTAGTACAACACCGATGTCTCGCCTGTACCGTTAGTATAACACTTGTAGCGCCGCGTTATAACCGCAGAAGCTGGACAGGCTGACAGCAAATGCATTATGGGCTCAGCTGCCCCAAGACATGCATTGGTTTCCGACTTCAGCCTACTTGACCAGATGAATGCGAAGGTCAGGTTTCTGGATAAGCCAAGGTCTTCAATGTTCTTGAAGAAGACCCCATGCATTGGCTTATATGTAGCTGTAGGAGCCTCTCACTCTCTGGGCTTCTTGCAGAACGGGTTACAAGCCAGTGACAGATTTTGGGTTACAACTTCCTTTCGTTCATTGGTTGTAAATCAGGGTACGTTTCATTGAATTTTCTGCACGTTCTTACTATAATTCCCTCACATTTTCCATGAAGAATAAAATATTTCATCAGAACTTCGTATGAATAGTTATTCACCTCCATTTCAATTCTTTTTGAGTCACACAAAGGTATTATTAATAGTGCACTAATTGTCAAATTTTCATGTAATGTACCATCATGACATTTAATAGCCACCTTAGATAAATATTAGAAAAATAAATCAATTTTTTTAGAAAATTGCTCTTATTTCGATATTCTGGCTATTTAGGTATAGGAACATGATATATCAATTCGAAAGGAATTGAGTAATTTTTCAGGATATTTCATAATATACATGATGTTCTATTTAAAAAAACGCACTTACAACCCTGTTTGTATGTAGCAGTAAGATCATAAATTTTGAACAACCCTGTATAACGTAGAACAAACTTCTCTATACAGAATCAATATTCATGATCTTGATGAACTCAACACAAAATTGCAACTTCCTAAGAATCCAAATACCGACAAAATAAACATTCAATTCGAGCTGTTTTGGATAAAAAATATGGAAAATAATCAATATCTCAAAAACCGTTAGAGATAGGTAAGGAGCGTATGAGGCAAAAATAATCAGAAAGGAATGACAAGTTCAAAAATTCGGTAATATACAAATTGAAATAACAAAGATGCTGCTACTTTCTGGTATAAGCGGCAACGCTGCATTGCTGAACTTATTTTAGATCGATAGACCAATAGTAACCACTTGAGTAACCAAATTTTCCAAATGGTCCTAAGTCCTGTTCTCCGTAACCGTCTAAGGTACCATCGACCGTGACCCACCCTGTATATTAATCCTTTATTTAGTCCAAGACTAATATACTCAAAGGTTCTTCAAGATGGAAACATGTGTTAATCATTAACGTTAATTACTGACTCCATGACAACTACTCACATTTTACATGCTAAAAAAATATGTCTTATTTTCGAAGCACGTGACTGCATGAACTTTTTGTGCTATTTTTGTCGACATTACCCTAATGTACAAGTTGCGCCGACACAATCACGAAATTATCACCACTCATATCGCTTAGCAATAAGGGTAGTGGGTAAAGATAGGGAAGAAACACCACCACCACTGACTGTTGACTGTACTTAGCGAATAGTGAGAGATATGTTATTATGCATCACTGGGTGATTGCAACGAATCTATTTGTTTTTACTTTGTGCATTCCTGACTAGTTTAAGTAAGTATGTTAAGTTTTCATGAGTCGAGTCTGTCAAGTGCAAAAAATAAAATTATTTCTGTTTGTGCGACTGCATAAATGATCGTATCATACATTCATTAACCAACAAGAAAAATAACCCAATTGAACGAGGAATTCTTGCAGACCAATTGTTTATTTTATATCTTTTATACATTTTCATTTGAACTATATTATTTACTCTACTCATTCCTTGTTCACCTTCAAGATCGCTTAATTTAGATAATGAAATAAGTATATAACGTTGTTTAAGCATTGTTTGTATAAGTAAAAAGCACTAAGGTAAACGATTAAATTTTCACAAAACTTTATTAAATTCGCGACATGTTTCACTACACTGTAGTTTTATCAAGCGATAATGGTTCACTTCACTTAATTGAACCAAGTAATCCATGGCAACGAGGATTTATTTATTGCCATCATTCGTCATTGGAAACGGTCCGGCTACATCAATGGCGATTCGTTCGAAGGGAGCACCTACATTGTATTGTTTCGTCTCTCCTCTCGATCTTGTCTTGGGACCTTTGCTTGCTTCACACTTCGAACATCTTTCTACATCTTCACGACATTGGACCCAGTAAAAACTCTGCCGTATTTTATCCAAGGTCTTATTCACTCCAAAATGTCCACCTGATTTGCTGCCATGAATCTCCTTCAAGATATCACTTATTCTCGACCTAGGCACAACCAATTGAGAAATCACTTTTCTGCTGTCGGCCGATTCCCAAGATCTCTTCAATAGACCATTCTGAACAATCAGGGAATCCCATTGTGCCCACAATGCCTTGAAACCTGGTGATCGTAAGGAGATTTCCTTCCAGGTGGGTCTTTTCTGCCTCATTTTTGCTATGGTCCAATGTATCTTATCTTAACAAGGTCTTCTGGACAAGGCATATGCGTTGTTGTATAATCGTCCTGGTCGATGTTTTATCTAGAAGTGATACTGGTTCAACTTCTCTATCCAAGTTGCTACTTGTCCTTCAGGGGTCTTCATCTCGAGTAGCCACTTCAAAGTTGCATGATCTGTTCTAATGAGGAACTCTCTTCCATATAGATATTTGTGGTAGTGGTCTACAGCCTTGATTATTGCCAGTAGTTCCTTCCTCGATACGCAATAATTTCTTTCTGGTTTGATCAGTGCCTTGCTGTAAAATTCAATTACTTTTTCTTGGCCATCTTGCTATTGTGACAATACAGTCCCAATCCCATTATTACTGGCATCTGTGTCCAAAACGAACAGGCCTCTTTGACGTGGAATACTTAAAATCGGACTGGAACATAAAGCAACTTTCAACTTTCCAAATGCCCGTTCACTTTCGTTGGACCAGACGAATTTGACTCGGTCTTCTGTCAACTTATGTAGGTGTGCCGCAATATCAGCAAATCCTTCTACAAACCGACGGTAGTAGGTGCAGAGACCTAGGAAGCTCCTCACTTCATGTTTGTCTTTAGATCGCTGGTATCTTCCTTCCGTCTGTTCGAATGCCGTCTGATGACACTGTATGGCCCAGAAAATCGACTTTCTGGAACAATTAGCATTTCTGAGGATTCAGTTTAAGGTTGGCATTCCTGAATCGTTGGAGTACTTCTCGCAAATTGTGCAGATGTTCTTCAAACGTCTTTCCCATGACTAAAACGTCGTCGAGGTATACTAGGCAAGTCTTCCAAGTGAGCCCACGCAGGACCAGCTCCATAAGTCATTCGAATGTGGCTGGAGCATTGCACAATCCAAAAGACATAACAATAAACTGAAGTCCGCTTCCAGTCGAAAATGCTGTCTTCTCCTTATCGTCTTCATGTATGCCCACTTGCCAATACCCGCTCTTCAGATCTAGGGTTGAGAACCAACGTGAACCTGCTGCAAAGATGTCGCTTTCAATTCTGATGAAATTTTTAGCAGCTCTCAATTCTTCTGTCGACAAGTGTTCAAATGATTTTTCAAGAATTGTCATAACACTCTTTGAGGCTTCCTTTCTTTCCGGTGGTCACTTGAATCATAGTTTGCTACCCATGAAATAGGTTCACATATTCCAATGATATCGCCTTCTTTAGTTGTTATTTCTTCGGGATACACGTTGGCAACTCTCACAGGAATAGCATGTTTTGTCTTTACTATGGCTCGTGCAAGAACCAAATCGCGTGGTGATTCAACACATGGCTGTACTATTCCATCGCAGCACCCAGGGTCTCTATCTAATATAGCATAAACTACTTTCTCCGATAATCCAGGAATTTTCACGGTTTTCACTAATCGCAGTTTCACAGACATCGTCCTCTCTGTTGGAGTTCTTCTCCTCCAAACTTCATGATCCTCTCTTCATTGTCAAATGAAAACCCGTAGTCACTGATCAAGTCCATCCCAAGTATAAATTCATCTTCTATATCTGCGACGTACACTGTATTTGTGATGGTGAGTCGTAACAATACTTATCAAATTTCAAAAATGTAAATAATAAATATTCTAGATGTTTGAAGAATGTTTCTAATTTTCGATACATATAAAGTACCCCTTTTACCCCTCTTAGTGTAACATTCTTCAGTCCTCTGGAAATGTCTGTACCATAATTCCATTGTTGAGGGTGTTGAACGAGTTTTCGTAATTTCTGATAAACAAAAACTACCTCATAGAATCCACAAAATGAAAATTAATTGAAAAATATTGGAAATCGTTTGCAAGTTGTGACCGGATCTGCACTAATGATCGGGTGAAACTACTATGTAGATAGTAACATCTGTTTTCGATTATCTTTTGGTGGTTGGTTTATTATTGCAAAGTATGTTCTTGTATAAAAACTTGGCCAGGCGTTGGGTATATGTGATTCGGCAGGCGTATGGGCTCAGAGCTGGGTAATTCCTAGTTAAAAAGTAATTAATAATTAGAATTACTTTTTTTTTGTGTAATTTGTAATTGTATTAAAGTAGTCTTTTTCTTAAAGTAATTTGTAATTGTAATTGCAGCAAAATCTGTGCAGTAATTTTAATTTGTAATTATATTATTCATATAATCTGATTACAATTACTTCTCAGAAGTAGAATTACTTTTTCAATTACAATTACCTTGTCCGATTACAATTAAATTTTTATAAGTACAATTACTTTTTATAAGTACAATTACTTTTTTTAATTACAATTACTTTTATATACCCGTTTCTTTACAAAATACACGTGGTTTAAAACTTAATAAATTCCTGCATCAACTTGAGTACACTCCTGTCATTAGATTAGAACTGTTGTTAAAAATTGTTATTTCCGTCAACCAGCTGCACACCCTTAAGAGTACAGCCCTCAAAAGTCTTCGAAAGACTTGTCCGAGCTAGGGAAGACGCAGCCCTTACCTTTTAACGTGTAATGCCATGCACGAGACCGATGACCATGCTGGGAATCGAACCCATGACCATTAGGTTAAGAGACAAGCGCTCTACCATCATGACAATCACGGCCCTCATTTGATTTAATGCATTTGAAGAAAACGCTGCGTCATGAGAGTGCTTCAGGAAAGAAATTGTTTTATTCAAGATAATAATAGTAAGTAATTAGATTGCTATATTTTCAATAAATATTTTACATTCATATTACTATAAACATAAACATTACGATCTACTACAAGAAAATATAAGAGGTGATGTATAAAGCAGTTTTTTATGGTAAAATAGTGAATATCAAATAATTACTAATTTATTTCTTACTTATAATATGACTTCCTGCTATATCGGAAATCAGGCACCATCCTGATAGTGAAAGCATCTGCTTTCGCTTGATCGAAGGTAAAAAATATCAATAATTTTATGCAAAACATTTTTGTACATAGTTTCAAGGTTATGATATTTTGAATGGAGAAATTTTTCAGAGATGACCGAATGTATAAAAAAAATTTGGTGTAAACTATAAACTATTTTATCCCTTTGGTCGAACGGTCCCACTAATGACGCCCGAAAATTTTCTTAAACTTTTGATGTAACTTTTTTGCTCCGAGTGAATGAAGTCTTAAATATTTGTTTTATTATTAGTCACCTATACCGTTTTAAAAAAATAATCAATTTTTACTTTTTATTGATATTTTGCTTACAAAGGTATTCAAATTTTCAATTTGATTTCTCAAAAATACCTATTGAAATGAATTTCTCGATATATTTGTACTGGGATTCACCATTCAGTTGAACACGTTTCATCATTACATTTTTTTAAATGTTATGGTTCCTTAATTTTATAATAATTTATTTTTTTATCCGAAAAGTAATTAGAAAAAAGTAATTAGGAATTCCTTTTTTTTTGTAGCACATGTACTTTGTAATCAATGCAATGAAAGAGTTGTATTTCGTGTAAAATTTGATAAAATAAAATCGCAAAGCGCTTTCGGCTATTAGGCCATCATCGGTGCTATACCTGCAAGTAAGTAGTCGTGGAAAAATAAGGTTAAGAAATTTTGAATTACTTACTCGTCAAGAAATGATGTACAATTTAATTCTTCTATGTAAAGGAATATATGATCTGTTTAATTGAACTAAAATAGTACTTATATGAATGAATGAACTAAAATATTACATCATTTCAACACATATTTTCTAAATTTATTGTTCTTTGCTCACTAGGTGAACTTTCACATTCTGTATTCACGAAACGTTGTCATATCTCATTGGACATGGACCTTATGTCAATGTCACCACATTTCATCTGTCAGCTTTCAATTTCACATGTAAAATCTCAACTTAAACATTTTTATCCTTTCCGGTTTCTCGTGGTTGATAGTTCAACACGAGTAGGCTCTGCATTGCCTGGAAAAATGCGAAAATACCGGAAATTTTAAATAAAAACCCCTTAAATGGGTGTATATATATATATAAGCGCTTTGCGATTTTATTTTATTAAATTTTACAGAAATACAACTCTTTCATTGCATTGAATAGTTACGTGTACACAGCTTCAAGAACTTCACCATGTACTTTGTAACTGTAAGTAGTTCGTATTCGAACAATTATTTTGTAATTGTAATTAGTTTCTTTTTTGAAAAAGTAGTTTGTAATTGTAATTACTTTTAGAGTACCTGTAATTACCCCATGTAATATAATATCTTGGGAGTATCTGTTGGATAATATTTTGTATGGTGTTAAACATTTTATTTACTTTTAGATAAGCTACCCCTCAGATGGCCCCCAAAACTTATCTACGCTAATGGAATCGAAAATATTCTCAAAGAAATTTGACATGATTCGAACCAAATTCGAAAATTCTACCTCGGGTTCCGAAATTTCTCGGGCCGGTCCTGCAACAGGCCAAAAATAAACGTTACCAAGAAACGGTGACTTTCATTCATATGCATCGTATTACGTACACATCAGTGGTACTAGTAACCTTCGGACTACATAGTTAATTTGAAATAATGGAACTCAATTAGGTAATAAAACTGAATCCAGGTTTACATCATCCTGTTATGACACAATGAGCCAGTTACCAGGGTCGCTTTTTTTCGTAAAATTTTTTTGTTAGAAAACTGATAATTGAACAGGAATCTACAATTCACTCAATTCAATTCGATTGTATGATCAGTCGATCAGTCTTTGAATTGATGGAAATCTTAAATTATTACGCTGAAATTATAACAAAGGGACACAATTTTGTACCTTTCCAAAATTGGGTACAAAAACTATTAAGGGTCACAATTATTCATATACCTTAATGTTTTACAGGAATCCAATGAATTTTTGTTTCAATAGATTAACTACTTATGAAATCCCTTTTAACAGCTCGAATTTATTTATAAAAAGGACTAGATTTCTGTTTTTTCAGTTGTTCTGAATATCTAGTGCACCAAACATTGACAAACAAGTTCTTGTATTCAAGTTATTCACGTATTCAGACAAACTATAATCTAAACACAGATTCAGTTATAGACTCTGCTATTTATAGTTACATATACAGGCTGAAGGTTCAGGTAGTACCTACCACTATTATCGCGAGAAACGTTTGATACAGAGTTGGTTGAATTAAACCAAAAGTTGCGGATTCTATGGGCTAATCAAGGGATCTCCCAAAATCTAAAATATCACGAACCGATTTTGAAATATTTGTCCGTTTTCCTCCTGTTTTACGTTTTCTTCGACTTGGCCCACGTCGATTTACAAAACAACGTTTAATTCTTCGAGGACAACCATCATCATATTTTCTGTATATAAAACTGTATTTTTCCAAATGAATTTCAGTAGTTATCGTTTTCTTAAATTCAGTTATGCATAATATTTCATAACTTATTTCAATTCCTAAAAAAAAAATTATAATTTTGAGGTCTCCTTTTCGAATGGTAATGTTTTTGTGAAAATCATAATATTTCCAGAACGGGGACACACGCCTGTTCCCTGGTAGGCAAGGTGAAAATAAGTTTTTCCTACAAGCGTGCGTGATTCACCATATACCCGCACGCAATTTAGTTTGAGAGGTGTAATTTTCCTGCACTAGTGCATTTGTTTCTTATCGATTCTTCCAAAAAAGCGTACTGATAATTTGGATATCTCTAATAACCACACGGAAATTTGGTTTTTCCACGTTTCTACAAAAACCGTTTAAAATATTTTAGAGTTTAGAGTTTTAACATAAACTTCCCCTATTTTTTGGCGTAGAATCCACTGGCGTTGAGAAAAATGGGTTTGCAATGTGAAAAAAATGAGTTACACAATTTTCAAAATAGCCGAATTCGGTGCCAATTTCTGAGCACCTCGTATAATTTTTTTGAAAAGTTTTCAAAGAATTTTTGACCTGACTCTTTGATTGAAAAAAATTAATTTTTTTGTGAAGGGCTGTATCTATCAAAATTTTCAAAAAAAATAAAATAACTGAAAACTGGGGCTGTTTAGATATACAGGGTGTCCCAATACTCAATGCCATCATTTGGAGGGGTGATAGTCCAGTTCATGACTGACCAGAATATCAAAATATGACATCGGTAAAAAATCGATAGTTTTGGAGGTATTGGCACTTTCATGAATTTTGTAAAAATCAAAACCGTTGATCAGTGTTTCGAGTGCCACAAGTACAAAACTTCATATCTCCAATTCAAATGTTTGTTATGCAACCTTAAATAACCATCCAATTGATTACAATACAAAATAACCGTATACTCAATTTCAGAAAAATACTCCCAGTAGTTTTCCATCGGAAAGAATTTCATATTGGCACAGCCGTCTAAATTCTCCGAGCCATGGTGAAGAAATTTGACAACACTGTGAAAGCGCCCTACCATGCGACGACATTAGTTATTGTATTGCGGAATGGTGATTGTTAACGTAGTCATTTTGGGGTGAATTATTTGTGTTCTAATTGATGAATAAACGTAAGATTCAAGTAAAAATCTAGTGTTCGATTTATCAATGAAAGTGTGTTCAAAGCCCATCAAAAATAATGTTAAACTCAAATGTGATTGTGAGGTTATAACGTATATGAATTTTTGCTTTTGGAGGGAATTTCTACTTCATTTATACCACTATTCCTACTCGTTGTGTGACAGGGTGTAAATCAAATTACGATTCTCAACAAAACCATATCTCAGTATTTTATTTCCCCTTTTAAATGTCTGTTGTATGTGCGATTCATTTTCATGATACTACTGATAACATCAGATATGAAACATTTCCTTTACCTGATGAATCAATAAAAAAAATTGCTAAAACGTCCTAAGTTTAAAAAAACTATAGTTCCTTCAATGTTTTCGAATTTACTAATAGTATATTATATAACAAGGGACTAAAGTGGATGTTTTAATCCCGCACGTGATATTTATTGCCTGATGGCTCGTAGAGCCCGAGGGCCAATAATCACGTAAGGGATAAAATATCTCTTTAGTCCTGAGGCATATACGCTATTTTTTGCACTTCCCAGTATTATAACTTTCAACATTGATACAATTAATAGTTTTGATGAGTTATATAAACACGGTACTTGGATTACTCAGTAGGTAACGTTATAGCAACATCGTCAACAACATTTTTCAATTCAGTGACATTTCAATTAATGTTGACATTTAAATGAATCGTAATTTAACTAACAGAATATCAAGAAAATGAATCAAGAAATGAATAAATCTAAAAGTTTTGATATAGATAGCTGCGGTAAAGTTTGATTTTTACTTTTTGTCCCTAGGGATTTGAAATGCAACTTTATCTCCCTAGGGACTGAAAGATACATTTAAGTCCCTGTTATACGGGACTAAAATTGTCACTTCAGTCCCGGAAGTGCAAAAAATATTTGTTGAAACCTGCAACATTATTAACAACTAACCCCGATGACAGAAGTCTGAAATGTTTAGATGTGCATAATAATTATTTAGTAAAAAGTAAAAAAGTTTGAAAAAATCAGGAAATATACCGAATATCTAAAATTTGATAATTGGAAAGTTCATCATACTGATTGTGAACTTCATTTCTATCTATTAGGTTTGCAATCAGGTGTTTTATTATCTGATGATGAAAATGAACTGAGAATAACTTCGCAAATCATAATATTGAATGAGATTCAGGTCCAAATTCATATTGGTAATAATAAGTTGGGATTCAATGAATTGAAATGGATTCTTACTTTTGACTTGAAATTGAGTGGGTAGTCACAACTTAAAATGTTTTTGGAAAGGTTCGAAAGCAATTCGGATCAGATCGATGCAAATATGATTGTGAAATGTGAATTTTAGGGCATGGAAAAATCTAACTTGGCAGTTTTTCCGTTTCTAAGAAATTGAATAAATTGCAATTTTTTTGTGGCAAAGAAAATGACAAAATGAAAATGACAAAATGAAAAAACATATACATTCAAATTCATTTTCTTATGTTTATTTCCTAGTTATCCAAGTAAGCCGAGAATCTGACATTAACGAATAAATGGATCGGTTGTCAAATTGATTACCGCGCGGTGTTGCCGATATTCTCACCACGGCTCGGAGAATTAAGACGGCTGTGATCTTGGGTATTATGATTTAATGAGAGCGTAAAGAATATCTTGCTAAATGCTGAGAGAGGGAGAATGTAGATCAAAGGATAACCCATCTGCTATGACAAAATTCCCACTATAAAAGTCTTACCGTTTTCGAGATATTTTTTTTTTTGAAAATAATAAATTTTTGACCCTTTCAATAGTTTTGTCTTTACGGTTGATACAATTTTACACCTTTTTGGTTAATTTTTTCAGTAAAATATTACTGAAGAATGATTTTAACGTTTACATTAAAAACATTCTCCGAATATTTTAAAGGGGGGCTGTGAGAAATATTTTTATTGACGGGACACCCTGTATATCCAAAATATATTTTTTACGATACTGTATACATCAGCTCATCGTGGTATACCGTATATTCGATGATATCCATACTCCGTACTCACCTAATGGGCGAATGTTTTATTTTCGCTTAGAACGGTGTCAATAATTATCATAAGTGGAAGGCATTATAGGAAGAGGAGATACGCGCGAGGTGTAAGTTCAATGTGTACTTAATTGTGCAACTGCATTTAACCTATTTCCCAATTCGGTCTCCGTTGCACGCGTTATTCTCCTATATAGGTATAGAATTGTTTTCAATTCTGTATATTATGACGTTTCTAGAGTTCTCCTCTCTTTACCATAAGGATGGAAAGTATGACAAAAAAAATCAATTCCATTATTTGAGATATGATCGTTCAGTGGTTCAGTATGATTACAGAATACCTTTGGCAACACACAAAAAAGTTCAATGCAAGCACTTAAGCCAGTGGCTCACGTTCAAATAGTTTCATCAAACAAGCGTCATTTGTACTGATGTTTCACACAATTGGAAGCAAACTAATAGAAATTACGTCACTTCAAGGCAATTTGCCTGAAATTTTTCCCCAAGTATCTATTCTCGCCTATGTTCCTATGTATCGTATGACGGGTTAATTATTTCATCAAACTGTAAAGTAAGCTGTTAGGCTCCTGTTCACCATCGCAATTCATAGTTTCACTGTGTTTTCAAGAAACAACGCCCGAAAACAAATGCTAACACAGGCGTTACGATATATTTTCATACGTGAGTTAGAAAATTCTTGCGGGAATGACATCGCGCGTCGACAAGTCATAAGATTAAATGCCGAAGTACTATTTAACTAGTCACGCCCAGTGGCATCTAATACTATTACAATTGATTGGCTGACGCGTTATATTGTTTTAAATAAAGTGATAATTTACACACTTAGCGCCTCGTTCGTGAAATATCACCCTCGCATGTTATACGCTACTTTCCATGCTCGTTATGTAATATATTAATACTTATTTCTATTTGTCATACGCATCTTTGTTATTGTTAATTTGCTTAACCAATTATTATGAACGAAGTTAAACAAATTACTGTGTCTGAAATGTCTGTTTAGATCATGAAAGTTTACGAATTCAAGATATTCTAGACAAGCAATCAGTAGAGAGTAGTTTGCAAACATAACATAGATCAATGGAAATTTTTTGGTTTGCAATCTCTTGTAATAATATCGAATAGTCATAATTGTGTATTTGAAGCCAGAATTTCGCATTGAAAGTGGTAGAAAGGAGATCAAACGATCATGCATATCTAGCTGGGATACCACTTTGAATATCCATGTGTTTCATGAGGGATAAAAGAATCAAATGACATTCCCCATAAAATTTGTCAGGCTTCAAGGGGGTGGTGGAGGGGAAAGTTTCTAGGAAATAATTCAAATACTTTCCCAAATGCAACATTACCACATTCTGATTTTAGTATGTGTTTTATGAAGGGAAAATGAATCGAATGACAGGCCTCTGAAAAATAGAAAGTACCCCCTCCACCACCCTCTTGAGGTCTGACAAATGGGGGATTTCATGTTATTTGTTGTTCCCTCATGAAACACATGCTAAACGAAGAATGCGGTACTGTTTCATTTGAGAAAATTATTTAATTATTATCTAGAAATTTCGTCATGTACCACCCCCTAAAGGCCTAATACTTGGTAAGAGGGGTGTAATAAAGTGAGATAATATGATAATAGATATGATTTGGATTTTTTTCTGCATCATAACTTTTACAAAATAAGAAAATATTGTCCCAACTTTTTTTCTTGAAGTATATCTGTGGATGTGGCTAACTTTACACCGGTAGAGCAAAATGTTTCTTGATTTGATTTGAGTACTCGAAATTTCCAATCTTATTCAGTAAAATAGAATGATTCACTCTATCAACGTAAATAGCATCCATTGGCCTCTACCCTCTACCTTCCAAGACCTTCCAAAAATTTTATTCATAAATTGTTTTTTTGCGATAACCAGCTGTCGTCCCCCTACGAACGACAGCCCTCAGAAGTTGAAACTTGTGCGAGCCAAGGATTAACGAGGTCTTACCTTTTAACGTGCGATTCCTAGCACGAGACGAGTGACCATGCTGGGAATTGAACCCACGCCCCTGTCATTGCGAGGCAAGCGCTCTTCCATCACGACCACTACGGCCCATATAAATGAAGTTAAAGACAGTTCATTTATTTCAGAAGAAACCAGGTTGACCTCTAACCAAACTTCATCTGCAGGAGAAGTTGAGTTGAGGAAAACGGCTGGATCTATTGAATACTTGTTGGTACAGTCAACTAGGGAATTGTCATAAACTGTGGAAAAGCAATCAGCAGAGCACTAAATAATTTGTTCATTGTCACTTGCAATGGTAGATTCATCATGCATTGTGGTCAGCAGACTATCCAAATCTTTTGCATTTGATACATTTTCAAAGTTATTTTGGGTTGGTATTGGTTTGGCATTAAGACCCTAAATGTAGTTTCATAACAGTTTTTTGACAAATTGAGTAGTTCTTAACTCAGACAATACTGTTGATCGCTGCTACTGTACATAAAATTTTTGTGAGCCTATTTATATTGATCCACTGAATCTTTTTACAGTTATATGTTGTGTTAAAATTCGGTTATTGTATTGATTATAGAACAAGATATTGGCATCAGCTTATACCACATTGGTACTGACTATCAAAGTATCACCAGATGACTATAAGTTGCTAAACTTCTATTCATTCAAAACGAAAATTAAATAATTATTTTAGAGTTGCTTAGAAATATATGAATTCGACTTTCTCCTTTATTATCGTATATTATATTAACATATATATTTATGCTCATACAATTTTACATTCTTCATGCATATGTCTGTTGTATTTGCCTTTATACAATTTTTATTCATCCCCGAGCTTACAACATCCGTGTAATGTGAATCAAAAGTATAGTGGATTTTCTAACAAAGACCTGGATATTTCTTATTCATAAAATAACGCAAAACCTCTTGTTTTATAAGCCAATTTTGATTTCAATCCATATTTTGTGTGAAACATTCACTACTCCACTGACTGAAGGAATATAAACTCATTAAATATAAATATTTACCGATTTCTTCTTACATAACACTAGATAAGCATTCCATCTTCGAGTAAGTAATTATTTAAAAATCAGATATGAAATAATCATATTATATCAAAAACATATGGAAATATATTAAATCCTTATCAGATCAGGGAGATATTTTACAAGTGCAGATCAGTGTGAAAAAGACGTATAAAAAATTAGCAAACCACTAGTCAGAAAATCGATAAAACCTATTCCTGTCATTTTACGTAATTGTCGAGAATATGTTTGATGAAAACTGTTTTAAACATCTTTAAGACATCAGCAAATAATAGAAAGGAACTAAGTGCTAGTAGTAACATTGGGAAGATCATTCACAAAGAGACTGAACAAAAACGGTCCTATGTAAGATCCCTGGGATACTCCTGAAGGAGCTAGAATTGAATATGATACTGAACATTTTACTGAAGAATAAAAAAAACTCCCATAACTGACGTATTAACCACTGAATTATAGCATGACATATTTTATCTTCATCAGTTATTTCTTTCACTGTCTCAGAACTATACGAATCAATTTTGTCTGAATTTGGATTATATACTGATTGGAAGAATTCTTTGGGGTTGTCAAATATAAACCAATCAAATTAGGTATGCCTGTGTTACCGAGAAAATAAAATATCGTTTTTGTACAGCATTAAAATGTTGTTTTCTGGTTAGTAAAAAGCTTCACAGCCATCTCATATAAAAGGGGGTTTCTGGACACTTGAAGTGTCATACACTGAGAACAACTAATATGTTTTCCCTTCACATTACTGTATTATAATGGGGTTATTTGAATGTGCATCTAGGAGAGAAGTGAAAGTGTGTGGTGAAGGGACAATTATTTTATTTTTTTGAATAGTTCCCAAGACTACGATTCAGTTCTCATGGAAACAACTTCCCTTCAATTGAGGAATTTATAGAATAGATAGATACACAAAAAATGAACCCAAAGGAGCCATTTTAAGTGATATACACTAATCCCTTGCAGCGATGGAACCAAAGACACTCCCGAAAAATCATAATAGGAGGCAAAATAGGCTGAAAGAGTTTAATATTCTCAGACATTGACATTTTGTCTATTTTACAAGGTGGTTTGGGTATAGCTGAATTTTATCTAAAATATAGTAAACAAATCACAAAATAATCACAACAATTTCATACCTCATACCATGCCTTCAAATAATGCCTTGTAAAAGACCCAAGTGGAAGTGCCTAGTGTCCAATCTTTATGGCAAGAATTTCATTATCAATGAACAATCAAACGTATTGCAAATACTTGTTTAAATTATGATTTTAAATTCCTATCTCAGAATGTCCTAACCTACCAACTGCTGATGAAATGGACACTCTATGATGATACCATTTTTACTCTGATTTCTCTACCCAACTAAATAGTAATTGAGCATTCAATTTATTGTTATAGCTAATTAACAAGACTTCTATCAGGAAGAGCAGTACAGTGGATTCATGCCTAGTTCAATCACAACCAACTTTTTTAAAATTACTGTTCTTCATTCAAGGATTTGAAAATTTGAACTTCTCTCTTCATTTTCTATACTAAAAAAGGGGGCTGCATGAATTCACCATCAATGTGTTACTATAAATATTTCATGAATTTCAATCTCTACTCCTTTTTAAAGCAAACACCCAACATCAAGTTGGTCTAACAGAGCAATGACACAACTATACAACTATGCAAATTACTTAGGCTAAAAATGATATTGCCCTAGAGGAGGGAAATAATGTATCTTTGAACTTTTGAGAATTGCTCATAGTTTGAAGGTTATATGTGGATCATGACCTTACAATTGTAATAAAGATGCATTAATGGATTTGAAGTTTGTTCCCATGGTCAACAACAAATGACATAAAGATAATATAGATACTATGTACTCTGCAAAAATAGGTAGAAATAAATGGAGTCGACATAATCTATGAAATCATGACTAGCAGAATATACCTATCAAATATTATTGATTACAGAAAGTGCATTGAAAGATACGATATACAAACTCAAAATAAAAGTGACCGATATCATCTAATATGAAAAGGGGACAGAAATATCTACTACGTTCAACATACCCATCGTGATTGAAGATGTGTGGTGCTTATGGAATATTTAGCTGCACTCCAATTGTTGAATAAGTTCACTGCATCCCATAAAAACAAAAATTGTTACAATAATGAACCAAAAAATTTCACAATAATTACACCCAACAGGAACCTCTCCTCTGCAGAACACCAAACCCAAACGTCAAACTCAACAAACTATCAAAAATCAAAATGGGCGAGCCCAATATTACTTTCAATTTATTACGCTGCACCTCAAAAGCAGCACCGTACCTTAAATATTACGTTCTACTCTTCACACATGAAGACCAAGGAACAGCAGAAAGAATTTTTTCGTGTCACGTGCCCACCCACTATGACAAATTACGGAACAATACAAATGATTTCAACCTAAAAAAACATGATTTCAGGACAGATTATAGAAACTTAAAAGCCACCTGGTAGTTGACAGACCATCAAAAATCCATATTACCCATTTATAAAGTCAGGTGCTGTTCAGTTCGGGTGTAACAAGCTTTATTGGTTGCTGCTCGGAAAGAGGCAGAAAGTGTCAATTTTTTTAGGCCAATCGAAATGTTAGGATTTAGGGGAAGTGTCTAGGATCCCGGATGCAGGATTCAGATACATGCGTGCCTATAAAGGTTTTTTGAAGCACGGACGGTTTAATTGCCTTTTACTCACGTACGTTTCTATCACAAGAGCATATTTTATTTGGTTCTGTAATAATTCTGTCAATTCTTGAGTAATGCTCTATTTGGGATTTTAAAAAATCCCGATGTATTTTTCACTGTATCTGTTATCTCATGCAGTGAAAAATACATCGGGATTATTTGAAAACAATTATATTATTTAATACTTATAATAATGTATGAAGCAGCTGCCCATTTTTTCTTGATGATATTCTTTCTGAAAGTTCCAGCAGTGATGATGATTTTGTTGTTCGGGGTCCTTTAGGTATATAAGGCATCTCATGATTTGTATGTAGTAAATTTTCATTCAAATACCTCCTCAAGTTCAAACAATAGTTAATTTGAAAAATAAACAATAACAATAATAAAATGTATAAAATAAAACTAAATATAATCTCAAAAAAGTGATTAACTACCATCCTGCTCATAGAAGAGTACATATGCTCTTCCGCTCATCAAGGACTCTGGAAGACTCGGGGAAACATGAGAATCGTTATACTCTTGCCACGTGCCTGAATATGATATTTGAATTATTTTGTAATGACATACGACAGATCGCATTAACCGCTCACCTACGTGCAAACCCCGGTCGTTTTGATAATACTAAAAGTCACCAGAATTTCAGGAATCATGTCCCGTAACTCGCCAATCTTTCAAGAATATTTTATATACGGGACACAAAATGTGCAAGCACAACGACCAAGGCATAAGGCCACCCATCTGTTTTACATGGATGACAAGAGTACACGCATGCTACCGGAATGGAGTTTGGGATAGACAAATGTGCCACGGTTCATCTCAAAAGAGGACGATGCGAGGAATACGGAGAGGACGTTCAGCTCGTAGACGGAAGCATCCTACATCGTCTGGATGCCGGATAGACGTATACCTACCTAGGGGTGGAACAACGCCACACCCAAGAGGTATAGCTACTGTTAAAAACTCTCTCCGCACAAACTCCGACAGATCTGGTCATCAGAACTGTCGGGGAAGAACAAAGTTGCTGCAACTAATATGCTTGCCGTTCCGATTCCACTTTACTCCTTTGGAGTAATGAAATGGACTCAGGAAGAACTGCGACAACTCGACGTTAAAACTCGCAAAATGATGCTGATCTTTATAGAAGTTTGCATCCTAAATCGTCTATTCCACGTTTATACTTCTCCAGACAACGGGGAGGCTGTGGACTTTTGAGTTTGGAGTACATAACAGAATGGTACCTACTGGATGGAGCCGGTAAAGTCATCAGGAGTTCAGATCCCCTTTTCTGCTTGGTATGCGATCATGAAAAAGCAGAGATTGGAGCATTTCTTTCCAAGGCAGCAACCCGTGCATGCAGCCGATGAACTTGGTCTCGTATTCGACACTGAAAAACTGACGAACCCAAACTCTGTCACCGAGTTGAAACCCGTTAAAGAATAATAAGCCAATGCATGGGGTCTTCTTCAAGAACATTGAAAACCTTGGCTTATCCAGAAACCTGACCTTCGCTTTTCTCAGGTCAAGTGGGCTGAAGTCGGAAACCGAGGGATTCATAATAATGGCCTGCTAAGATGGTGTCTTCAACACCCTTGTCTACCGTAGTCGCGTGATGGGTATAGAGGTCCCTGACACTAGATACAGAGCGTATCGTGGGGCAGCTGAGACCAAAAAGGCTTGTTCATACACTCGCGAATTTCGCAATTTTTCTGCGAATAAAATAGCTCCCAGTCATGCCGGACCAATTGTTGATGCAGAACCATGTCGGCAGACATTTTAATCGCAGAAAAATTGCGAAGTTCGCGAGAGTATGAACTAGACTTAAGCTGGACAAGCTGACAGCAAATGCATTAAGTCTCGTTCATACCCTCGCGAACTTCGCAATTTTTCTGCGAATAAAATGGCTGCCGACATGGTTATTCTGCATCAACGATTGGTCCGGCATGACCGGGAGCCATTTTATTCGCAGAAAAATTACGAAGTTCGCGAGGGTATGAACTAGACTTTATGCGGTCTCAGCCTATATCCACAGGAATAACGCGGCCCTACGAGTGTTGTACTACCACCTACGACACTCGTATGGTATAGAAAAGACACCAGTGTTGCCTAATGCTCTGGGAGATATTGAATCCGTTGTGGAGAATGAGAAGTGCCGAATATATTGGAACTACTCATTCCCCACCCTCAGCCAATTACAAGCCAATAATAAGCCTGATGTACTCCTCCTCGACCTTCATAGTAGGACGATTTTCGTCATAGAATTCTCGGCTACTGGCGAAACGAACATCGTCCGAAAGGAGGAGGAGAAACGGACAAAATATCGAGATCTACTCTTTGAACTCCGCAGGCAGAAAATTCAGCTGGAAGAATGCAGAAGGCCTTCACTCCGCCTTCTCAGGTCACATGACTCTCGGACCCAGTAATCACTCACTCCACGGACGTGGGGAGTGTTTACTGGGGTTAAGACACACCAGCGCGTCCTCCGGAAGTGTCGGGGCTCCGAGACAGGGCCTGTCAGTAATTCCTAACAGAAAAAAAAATACTTTTTAAAAACTGCTTAGTCAAAATGTAATAAAGTATATCAACTAACTTCATTCGACTTTGAAGGGTCATTTATATATTCCCAGTAGCTTCATCAGCAGTAGACTTGAAAATAAAAAGAAAGTTGATAACTGGACAGCGTTATTGCGTAAAGTACAGTAACGATGTAACTCAGTGGTAGTGTAGTTGCGTAGTAGCAGGCTAGCAGTACTACCCAGTATAATGTGATAGAAACGTGAGTAAACGGCGTTTAAACCGCCCGTGCTTCAAAAAGCCTGCATGGGAATCTGTATCGGTCTTATAGAACACCAGATCAGTATTATTCTGTGGTTCTGATAGACACACCCACATGTTACTACTTATGTGCACGAGCACCGACCAGGGGATCTATTCTCGAGTTCATGCGAGAGCATTTTCAAACGTTTGAAGTAACATAGAGCGATATAGACACCGCTCGTTGAAGAGAGATACATCGAATTCGTATACGTTAATTCTCCAGAATAGACCCCCAGACCGACCTATATATAGTTCATGTGACGCTGACGTTTCGATGTCTTTAACACTTTGACAGTTAGATTTGCTTACCTAACCTAAAAAGTAATAGGAGTAAAAAATAGTTTTATATGTGATATTGTGTGTTTTTCTCATTTAATTTTTACTAAGGCCTTGTTACGTGCTTCATCTTAAAAGTTAGTGTTCGATATTGTAGACTTTAGTCTCATTTTCTTTCAGTGACTAATTTTAGGTACCTACTGTTATGAAAACTTTTCCGAAAGTTCCACGAACTTTCTTACATGAAATAAAATGTTAGAAGGATTGGTAGCATGGGTTTTGAACACCTATTTGGGAAAATATGTGCAATTGAACACCGATCAACTGAGCATAGCACTTTTATCAGGTATGCAAATTTTACACCAACATTACTTTTAATTTCTTATTGATACTTATGTATGTTTTTCCTCGAGAAGATTCCTTCAAAAATACTGCTAATGTCTTTGAAGATTATTCTCACTTTTTCATGTGTAATATGCACCATTTATTATTTTGGGTTAAATGAACCCTTTTGATGAGGACTCTGGCTCAGATGTTTGAATTTCTTTAAATTTGTTTGCCTCTGAATAGGTACTTGAAACATAGCATATAAAGAAACAGTACTTACTTATGGTGAAGTTTTAGGTTGAAAGTAATGAGTCAGATAAGAGAAAAGTTGTTTCTATTCCGATTTTACAAAGGACCAGGACCAAATTGTCCTGACATATTTTTTTTAAATTGTTCGTATGTTGTAGAGTTTGATCCAAACAGAAGTATCTATGTGCACAACTTAATCCTAAGACTAGTTTTCGAGACACAGGGTGTTGAAGTTGGATCTTGAAAAATAAAATTGTTTTACAGCTAGGGTGAGTCAAGCATTATTTAAAATGAAATCCTTGATCAACCCTATAAAATGTGATTAAACCATTTATCATACTGAAATGTTCATCTTTTGATGGTTGGTACCAAAAATTGACAAATTTATTATTGTGTTTGAGTGCGTCAAAAAGTCCCATTTTCTTGGTGACATTTTGTATAATTTTATTTATTTAATTTCAACCTCTATAGATACTTGATTATGAATCATTCAAAATGTTTTTTGTCTAAAATTGATATATAATGTGGGACAAACGCTAGATGATTATGAAAATTGCGTAAAAGTGACTTTTTCATGATTCACCCTGGCGATTTAATAATTTTTTGTGTTGAATTTTGCAAATTTTTGTCATTACTTTCAGTTTGAGTACACTATCATAATAGCAAACACATATAGCTTTGCTCGTATCAGTTTTTGAGATACACATGATAATACATCAAGAGAGGTGACCAGCTATACAGTGTGTTTGACTTCTCATGGAAACACCCACATATCTTCCGTAATTTTCAACGTAGAACCATGAAATTTACAGCATCGGTAGATACACTAGAAATGAATTCACTGCACAAAAGGTGTCATCCTATGTGATAAACACTGCGCGCCAACAGCGATGGAACCACTCATTTTTCCAGAAAGTTATATTAGGAGGCAAAGTTAACCCGAAATTCCGTCGGATTCGTGTTTAGGATCCTCGAATTACCACTAATGAACCTGTCTCCTGAAAAATTATCAGTCCGGAAAAAATTAAATTTGTTTCACTTCTCATGGAAACGCTCCCGTATCTTCCGTAATTTTTGACGTAGAACCATAAAATTTTCAGGATCGACAAAAACACTATGAATGAACTGACTGCACAAAATGGGTCATCATACGTGATATACACAGGGGCGTTTCCATGGAAAGTGAAACAAATTAGAATTTTTCAAATTTGAAATTTTTTCAGGGGACAGGTGTACCCTTAGTAATTTGGGGATCCTGAAGGAATTTCAGGCCAATATTGCCCCCTAATATAGCTTTCCGAAAAAATGGGTGGTTTCATCGCTGCTGGAGAGCAGTGTATATCACGAAGGATGACCTCTTTCGTGAAGAAAGTTAATCTCTAGTGCATCTATCGATCCTGAAATTTCCATGATTTTTCGTCAAAAATTACAGAAGATACGAGGGTGTTTCCATGAGAAGTGAAACACACTGTATATCTGTTATCATAAAAGTTATAAAAAAAGTTTTATGCAATGAAAGCGATGTAGGGACCACTTTTTGGCTAACTTTTAAAATGACGGATATAAAGCCAGTCGACCCTCTTAATGTAATATCTTGTTTATCTAAAAAACTGGTCATATCAAAGCCATAAGTGTTTGATTAGTTCACTCAAACTGAAAGTACAGACAAGGAATTGAAAAATTCAACAGATAAAAGTTATATAAAAACATCACTTGTAATATAACATAAAAATGTACAAAATCACAAAAAGATACTTTTTGACTCACCCAGTACAACCTCTTCATTCGGGAGGCTGAACTCTACAACATAACAAAAATTCATAAAAATTAATTGGTCGAAATTATTCTATAAGGTTGCTGTCTAGTTTTTTGTGAAATCGGGATAGAAACACATAAGTAAGACTATTTTAAGCGAAAGTTTGAGTAGACTATTTTTTGTATTTTTGAAAGAATTTTTGAAGAAAATCTTATAGCCAAAGGGTTGGCTGTTAATGGGTTTTAATTACATGTATTTGTAATTATAACTGGTATGTCAAAACAAGTTTGCAAATTATCAGAGAAGGTCTCCCAATATCATTTGATCCAACCTTGGTATCACATCTCACAAATTCAGATGAGAGTTACATAATTGATGTTTTTATGTAGGTGCAGTAAAGGAACAGAGATGAACTTTTTGGAAGCGTTGTAAATTAATAAAAAAAACTGAAAAAATACCCCCGAAAAAAAAACGGAAAAAACACCCGAAACAAAACGGAAAAAATACCCCCAGGAAAAAACCGGAAACAAATTTTTTTCCTGGGATTTTTTCCGTTTTTTTTTCTGGGGTATTTTTTCCGGTTTTTTTTTCCGGGGGTATTTTTTCGGTTTTTTTTTTCGTTCACCTTCCAGCCTTGCAAAAAGGCGAATCTGTCACCAGGTTAGTTCGTTCAGGAACAATCGAGTCATAAAAATATAAAAAATAGTGTTTTTTGGTCGTCGACGATGAACATTCCACAGGATAGGTTAAAACTTTTATTGGTATGTACTTTTATGGAATCAAATATGGTCTAGTTTCTTTAACATGACACACAGTTGAAATTTCATTACTTTTTTGTGTACTGGCCATTGTTATCGCATATAGGGGTATTTTTTCCGTTTTTTTTTCCGGTGTTTTTTTCCGAGTTTTTTTCCGTTTTTTTTTCCCGAGGTTTTTTTCCTGTTTTTTTTTCCGAGGTTTTTTTTTCGTTTTTTTGTTTTTTTTTTCAGTGGGTATTTTTTCCGTTTTTCTTCTAGATTCGAATTATTTAACTCTCTTCCCAATTTCTTTTTTTATTTGTGAGTTTTGATAAGATTGATTATGGTTTCACAGATAATAATTATTACATATTTTTGCTTTTTCTATATGCACCCTGTTAGTTCTTACGATGTCAGAAATATGATTTACCAGCTGAAAAATTCAAAATCTTCAGGATATGATGAAATATGTAATAATCTATTAAAAAAAATTAGCTCTGAGATCAGTCAAGTTCTGTCGTACTTAGTTAACTGTTGATATTCATGGGTTACCTCTGAAACTATTTGAATATTTTTGGAAAGACCAAGAATAATGCGTTCGTATAGTCGATACTAAAAGTTAAAAATGTCTCTTAGTATGGGCCGCAGTGGTCATGATGGTAGAGCGCTAGTCTATCAATCAGAGGGACGTGGGTTCGATTCCCCGCATGGTCACTGGTCTCGTGCTAGGAATCGCACGTTAAAAGGTAAGACCCCGTTAATCCTTAGCTCGCACAACCAAGTTTCGACTTCTGAGGACTGTCGTTCGTAGGGGGATGACAGCTGGTTAACGGAAAAAACAATTTTAAACAATTTTAGGGGTGTTCCACAGGGATACATTTTAGGCCCTACACTCTCCATAATCTATATCGATGATCTATATATCTCACTGATACATGATACACCATGTATATCTCTTAATAATTATCAATGTTAGTATATTAGGACTTCCTATTTCCTATCTTTGAAAATGATGACATAAGAGTAGATGCAGCAGAAACAACTAAATTACTTGGTGGCAATATTGATAATAAATGGAACTGGGAAACACATATCGATAGTCTCTGTGCAAAACTACGTAAGAATTGTTATGCATTGAGATTTATGTCCAATCACTGTAGCAAATCTATATTGTTGAGTCTATATTATGCCAACATTAATAGCCATTTGAGGTATGGGATACTTAACTGGGGTTCGTCTAGATCATGGGAAAGAGTTTTTGTTTTACAAAAAATGGTAATTAGGACAGTGGAAGATCTAGGATGGAGGGTCTCATGTAGAGAAACATTCAAATGCTTAAACATTTTGACTGTAGCAGGCCTATACGTTTATGAGCTGTCTATTTTTGTCTTCCAGTGTAAAAATAATTTCATTTGCCGATGATACCAATATTCTCGTCACAGGACATAACAATGAATCATTAGTGAGTCACTCAGAGAAGAGGATCAACTGAACCTACATATTGATAAGACAGTGTTAATGAGATTTAGTATCAGATCAGATAATTTCTTCTGTTGACTGTGAAGATGTTGGGTATTATTATGATTATAGGCTGATGTGGGAAGCCCATATAAATGAACTCTGTAATAAGCTATCTAAGAGATTTATCTAACCACTGCAAAAAAATATAATTTTAACTTTGTATCATGCAAGTTTGAATTATCATATTAGATATGGGATACTATGCTGGGAAACAAGTCCTAATGCAAAACGTATTTTCACTCTCCAGAAATATGCAATCAGAATAATACAAAATATGAAATGGTCTAAATCCTGTTGGTATTTTCAAAGCCAAACAGAAACAGTATTCGCAGGAAAAAACATATTTTAAAATGGCTAAGGCTTTCGCGGTCGAAGTTTTCACTATCATTTCGGTAGCACGAGTGGCTAACTTCTTCAGAGGTTTCATCTCGATAATTCACCTATGACTAAAATTTTTGACTTCTCAAATTGTATTTATTCTGCCCTAGGTAGTCTGGCGCATTAATTAGTGTTTCTTGATTCGCACCTATACATGTGACTGCATTGTTATTGTTACGTTTTGCTAAATAATAGGCCGAGCACTCTACTTAACTGTTAATTATATAACTTCACTATAAACAAACATACAACACTTCACTGACTAATAAAACACTTAGATCTATACAATACAACTAGCTAAATATTCCAAACACTTCTATACTTATTCGATAACATGCAACTGCTGTCATCAAATTTTTCTTGATTATTCTTTCCCTTGCATGTTTGAGAATGGGATTCTAGATCTGGTTTAGGTTCAGAGTTTCTTCTTTCCCATTCAAATTCTCCATGTGCTTTGCGCACAAGTCGGCCATGATAACCGTAGTTTGGAGTAAGATGTATTACGTCTTCAAAAAGTATCCTGTGATCTCCTTCACTGAGCGCGTGTTCCGCTACTGCCGATTTGGCATAATCTACCTCCCATGTTCCTTCAGCCTTGTTTCAACGCATCTTTTCGTGGTTCCGATATATACTTTTCCACAAGAACATGGTATGCGATATACCCCCGCAGCTGATAATGGGTATCTTTTGCCTTTTGCCAACCTGAGGGTTTGTTGTATTTCGACTTGAAAACTGTTTTTATTTTGTGTTTCCCTAGTAGTTTATCAATTATGTCAGTGACCCTAGGAGTATATGGTAGGTATGCACGTGCAACCGCCTGAGTTTTGTTTTGACTTGTGGAAGACTTCGGTTCATGTCCATGTTGATCTCGGCTACACTATATCCATTCGATCTCAAGGCCACTTGAAGAAGTTCCATTTCTTCTTGTAGACGCTCCGGTTCACATATTCTTCGAGCACGTGCCGTCAATGTAGAATTAATTCCTCACTTTTGACTTTTGGCTTTCAATAGTGCTTGAAGATACCTACTCGTGTGCTTCGGTTTTCGGTACACTTTATGGGTGAATCTCGCGCCACATCTTTCGATGAGTGCATCTAAAAAGGCTATCCGCTAGTCCTGTTCAGTATACATTGGTGAACTTAATATTAGGGTGTTGAGCATATCGGTGGTCCAGGAAAAGGTTCAGTCTGTCTCTTCCGTGTCTCCAAATGACGAAGGTGTCATCCACGTATCGTAGTTGCACGGTCGGTTTGAAATCGGAAGCCTCGATGGTCTTCTTCTCAAATTTATCCATGAAGAATATGGCTCTCGCCGGGCTGAGTGGACTTCCCATCGCCACCCCATCTAATTGCTCATAAAAATCTCCTTTCTATTGGAAGTAACTTCCGGTGAGACGTGCCTTGAAGAGTCCGAAAATACCACTCGTAAACATCTTGGCTGTCTCCCTCAGAGAATGTTCCAGTGGGAAGTTAGTGAACAGAAATGCATTGTCAAAGCTGACGAAAATATCACTTGGCTCCAGGGTTATATTCTTGATTTTTTCCTCAAAGTCTGTTGAATCCTTGACGTATGCAAGAATACATTTTTCCACATGAGGCTGGAGGAGCGAGGCTAGATATTTTGCCAGGTGATGCGTAGGCGAATCTGGGGCCCTAACTATTGGTCTCAGTGATACATCTGTTTTATAAGCCTGTAGAGCTTTGGTGGAACGGCTTCTGTTCTCAGAATAGTTTTCTGAACAGTTTCCGGCAACGATGATGATTTTATGAGATGATTCGTACTCCGCAACCTTGATTGTGTAGGTTTTCTTTTCAGCTTGCGGTAACTAGACGGGTCGAGGAGTTTTTCAATTTTACTGTTGTATGGGCCGCAGTGGTCATGATGGTAGAGCGCTTGTCTATCAATCACAGGGGCGTGGGTTCGATTCCCAGCATGGTCACTGGTCTCGTGCTAGGAATCGCACGTTAAAAGGTAAGACCTCGTTAATCCTTGGCTCGCACAAGTTTCGACTTCTGAGGGCTGTCGTTCGTAGGGGAATGACAGCTGGTTAACGGAAAAAACAATTATAAACAAAACAACAATTCTTCCGTTTTTAATAGAAACGTGGCATTACCCTGGTCAGATGGTGGAATTGTGATCCTCTCATCTAAGTTCAGGCTTTTCAATGCTGCAATCTCTCTTTTTGAGATGTTACATCTTGGAGGTCGTGCCTTGCGTAAAATATTTGCTGCCTCAATTCTCATTCCTTCTGCTTCATCATCTGGTCGATTTATAATTGCCGCTTCCGTATTTGTGTTAGGGAACACACAAAATATAAACAATTTTCAAGCCGACCAAGAAAATACAACAAACCCTTAGGGCCTTATGTCGGCAAAAGACAAAAGAGACCCACTATCAGCTGCTGGGGTATATCGCATACCGTGTTCTTGTGGAAGAGTATATATCGGAACCATGAAAAGATCCGTTGAAACTGTAGATTATGCCAAACGGACAAATCGGCAGTAGCGGAACACGCGCTCAGTGAAGGAGATAACAGGATACTTTTTGAAGACGAAATACTCCTTGCCCCAAACCAAGGTTATCATAGTCGACTTGTGCGCGAAGCACATGGAGAATTTTAATAGGAAAGTAGAAACTCTGAATCTAAACCGGATCTGGAATCCTATTCTGAAAACTGCAAGGACAAGAATACTCTGGAACAATTCAAGGAAAGCAGGTACAAACATGTTATCGAATAACAATGCAGTCACAAGTATAGGTGCGAATCAAGAAACAATAATTAATGTGGCAGAATAATTAAAATTTGCCGAGTGAGAAACTTGAGTCATCGGTGAATTATCAAGATGAAACTTCTGGAAACAATTCCGAAGAACGACGGCGTGTAAACTCGAATAAAAATAGCGATAGTGAAACGAGGAGCAGACATCCAAAATGAGTTTTGTCCATTATGGACGCGCACTGCACTGTTTGGAATCTTTGGTGTAGTAATGAATATACTGGAGTTTTATCTCAACACCAAACCATTATTTTCAACACCTCGACACGTGTTTCGGTCACCAAGTGACCATCTTCAAGAGGAAGATTAAATATTGTTTAATCTTCCTCTTATTATCATTAAGATAATTCATTTTTAAAATACCAGGATTGGCTATCAAAAGGAGATTTTTGACAACAAGGCAATATTTAAGGACATATTTTTGGCAATTTATCCGGTTTCTTAAATCTCACCGAAACGTATTTGATTCTTCATAGTAAAATTTCACATTTCCTGAAAATTATGCCATTTGGACGAAACGCATTTTGGTTGTCTGATCCTCAAACATATTATAATCTTTTTCTGTTATAATTGTAAGCCTTTTGACTTTTTCTGTGTTAATATATTGTATGCATTTCAATTGTAAGAATTAGTATATATTTTATTATTTTTATACCGGAAGAAGCCCAAAATTCTCCATATATAACGTTTCTACTTGTCGCGTAATTTGGCTGTTCACAGTAAAAATAAAAATCTTGAAATGAACAATAATATCTCTGATCAAAGAAATCCCTGTCTCCTATATACATAAAGAAATATGTTCACACATTGAGAAATGAATTCTCTCCATTTCTTTGATAGGATTAAATATAATTTCTCATCAAACTTCAAGGGTGTCTTCAAAAGAAACACTTCTAGTTTTTCAGACAACAGTACCAGATATGATTACTTTAAATTACTTTATTCCTTGCTCAAAGAAAGTGATACTTTCAAGTAGATATTTTTTAACATTTGGAAAGATACAACCTGCTCTCTGATCAAAAATGTGTTGATTTTATGTTGAATTAGGCATTGAGCTTATTTGAAGAAGACTGAAAACTCAATTTGAGAATACTAGATGTTCTTGTTTGAAAACTTCCACTAACAGTACTTACCAAATTTTTGGTTTACTCCAATTAAGAAATATCACTCACTCAATTAGAAAACGTATAAACTTCGGATGAGATGAATCAGTTGTTACACTGAATGTGAAATAACTCCTCACAAGACAACATGAAGCACTTGTTTGAAGACCCACTCTCTTGTATGAATATAACTGGTTCTCTCAAATAAAAATATTACTTTATATCAATTGATTACTTCAATATCTTCCATTGAGATCATAAGATGGATGAAGCTTTAGAATAACTACTAGTGATAAACTGAGACTCTTGATTCTCATATCAATGTTATAGATTTTCTCAGATCAAGAAGTACCATACCTTTGCTGAAAGACTTACAAGTCCTAATGAGATAAATAGATCAGGTTTCAATCGCACATTAAAAAGTATTCTGATGAACTGTTGCTTTTGTTTGGAGCAGACCCACTTTTTCTTAAAAAACAAGTCATTCCAAAACAAAAATTCATCAAATTTGAAAACATTAATTTTCCGTGAGAAAACTATGTTTATCTGGTAGAAATGGCTACAGTTTTAAATAATACATGGACACTTAGTTTTGTAACTACTAAAACCCTATGGAACAAACTCATAGTGACTTCTGATATCCTCTCTGTAAGAAATGTGGAAAGTTTTTGATAGAAGTCTTTTCTATCTGGTATCCAATATAGGATAATACAAACCCTGTATTCAATATACACATTTTTTTCTTAAATTATACCTACAGGAAGTAACCTTGAGATAAACACTGCTTTTATCTGTACTGATTTCATAGATCCTTGTGAAGAGTGAACTAGGTGTTTGAAGATTGTCTGATAAAAATTAAAGAATCATCAATTTTCTTAACTGTCTATTTGCAAAATAAAAGCCGAACAATAGGTATTCTTGATGTCTCGTATGTCCTGACCTTCTATAATAAGATACGGTTGTACCATAACTGACTTAGCAGCAGCACTCTTTTTTTGAACTTCCACTATTTCAGGTACATCACTTGAATTCTGGAATAAATCAGAGGAAAGGTAGGTAGTTAATGGATGATACATAGGTATTCATAATCATCAATGACATGAATTAGTAAACTCGATTTCGGCAGATCAAAACTGATTGATCGCGTAACAAGTATTTTTAAGTAGGTTTGCAGAAAAATCTGTTTTTTATATCAAGACAAAAACTTGTTTGATTCGACAACCAGTTGCTATAGCACGCTATAATTTAGATTCTAGAAGAAACAGTGAAGAAAGAAAAGATGACATATTTCAAAATAATTTGAAATAAAATTCGAATCAGACCTATTTAAGTTTACTATCTGTCAAAAATATATTTACAATTTCACCACTATTCTATACTCTAGAATCGAATTAATAATTGGAAATGAAATGTACTTCGACTGAATTGTAGACATTAATTACTCAGTAATAAATATGTTTGGGAACACATGAACCCACTGCAATGTCTCAATAGGTGAGGAGCACCCATGTGGAAAAAAGAACAGGAACGAAAATTATATACAAAATATAGATATACAGAGTGAATTATTCCAGTCTTACCTTGGCATGGCATATAATTGAGTCAGTACATTCTTGAACAGTGAACTTCCAGAATTTTCCTCTTCCAATAGACTTTCTGCCCTTAGGAGGTATTAATTTTGCACCATTCAATAGATAAACAGCCAACTTGCAATCTGGAACATTCGAGTAATTTCTATATACCTTTATATGTTCTAGATGAAAAACATTTTGTGATTTCTTAACAATTGTTCAAAATAGTATATTACATTAAGAGTGTGGAAAGTAACATTTTTCACACGAGTGGGAAATATTTTCACGGGACGCATGCCGAGAGCGACAATCCCACGAGAATAAAAATCACTTTTGCACAAGTAATGTACACTATTTTTCCTACGACCGCGCGATAATTTTACCACATCGTTAGTCCAATGCCAAAGTCACGAATGTGCATATTTGATGTTTTGAGAAAAATGCGTTACAAAAATTCAAGACGTTGCTAAAAATAAAGTAGAGTGAATCAAAACTATGAGACAAACAAATTAATATTTCAATATTAAACTCTATATAGTCATAACTACCTAACTACTGAAAGAAATTGAACAGTTTCATCATGAGATTTAAACACAAAAATGATTTCTTCTATTGAGAAAATGAAATTATTGAAACAAGAGACTGACATTCTTGAATGAAACCTAACGAATTTTTGAAAACCTTAGTGCTATAACACCTACCCACTTACCGACATCTGAAAAAATAATAAAAAATACGTTATTGTTATCAAATCAAGGGATTTATTGATTTCATGAAAGTATGTAACTCATTTTAAATGATTATGTTGTAAAGTAGTGGGCGGGACATAACGAATACATAGAGATGTAGGGAAGAACAATTTTTTTAACCATCGTGGTCAAACAATATATATACCGTTTATCACTTACCTTGGAAAACTTGTATTAATTGTGGAAGTTCCCACTCTCGTAGAAGTTCTTCCAGTTCTTAAATTTCACTGTTTTCACTTCTAAAATGTATGCAATAACTGGTCGGAGCGTTGGAAAGGATCACGCCACTTCTCAACGAACACAATACTAGGATAACTGAACACGAGCGCGTGCAGGTGGAATCGTCGTCCCCCTCTCCTCAAAAATGTTGCCGCGTTGCCGGTCGCCATATGTCGGGTAATAACCGGCAATAGGCAGTGTTGTATGTTACATTGTTTTTGATTCAATATTTTTCGAATATGGAAGAAGTAGGTATCGATTATGCATAAATTTGAAGTAATCTTACTCTTAAAAACAACGTCCACAGATTTTCATAAGTAAGTCGTATTGACACAATTCAAAGCTTTTAAATTACTCTGGATGATACTATTGAATTATTTTAAATGTTGCAGTAGTTCATTCATATCGAATACATGCGTTATCTCCAATAAAATCAACATTTGAAATCCGTTTCAGAAATAGTTATATTCTATTGAAAAACCAATTTGATACAAACAAGAAAATTTTTTTTCTGTCAGACTTTTTCAATTTCTTGTAATGATAAAATTGAGATCTTCCAAACAATTCAAAAGATATCTTAAAATGATACGAATAATGAGTCAGTTGCAAGACACCACTGTCAGTTCAGAATAATTTTTTTATTTTTTTTCATTAGAGTAAAATATACTCGTTTGAAGATTTTTCAATTTCTGGTTACAAACGAGTTAGATCTCTCAAGTGAGGAAAAACATTGAGTTGGAATGAAATATACATAATTAGATCAACTTAGTCAAATTCTCGATAGGAAATCTTATATTTCTCACTTCAAAGATATAGCCAGTTTCGAAATGAGAATCATCAATCTTATTCCAAAGTATTTTCATTTCAGACAAGTTGTTGGAGTGTTCCGTTTTAATAAATGATCAAGAAATGCAATTTCTCGATGTAAGCAATTGCATCCCTTCAGTTGAACATGAGATTATTGATTTGAAGAAATATACTCTTCACCAGAGATATTACTGTCAAAAAAATTCATTGTCTTCTTTCAAACAATAACTTTTTACAGTGGCGGTTGGCGACTTTAGCAGGTTGGCGACTTTAGCAGGTTGGCTTACGATATGAATATGATCATGCCAAATGAAGGATAATCTACTGTTTAATTACAAGATACACACTTGCAATTGGGTCTTCTTGGAAGAACGTCTCACAAATATCTGTCAGATGTAGTTCCATGTCCGCCGTAGTATTAGCCAGGAAAGTAGTTGTTTTCTGACAGATGTTTGCCTCATTTTCCACTTGGTGGAAACGTGTAAAAGGAAAGGGTACTTCGTCTTTGTCGATTTTATTCGTTTCATTCTTTGAAAGATGGCCGAATGTTTTACATTGGAAACATCTCAGTACCGTGCCTTTTCTTATGACAATTCTTCTTATCCTAGGCTTTCTGTATTTGTACAGCTCTCGGTAAGTCTAATGGGTCATTCACAGACATCTAGGTCTTAATCCTATATGTTGGCCGTATAACTTGAAGGCACTCCACTTCAACCTAGGTTGGTGCTTATTTTTTAGCTTCCCTTATCGTCCTATTTTTGCAAATTGTCCTTTTTTTTCATTATTTAATTATTTTTTTGGTTTTAGTCCGAACATATCCGGACTATATTTCCCAAGTATTCTCAAGATATCACCCGAAGATGTAATTTCTGGGTTGTTTTTCTCTGAGTTGATTATTACTGCCTGGATTTTTGAACCTCAAAAGGTTTTCCCTTGTTTATTTTCCCTATCGGCTTTGGTGCCATGCTGGCATAATATGTTGTCCGCTGTTTGCTCGTTTGTCTGCTTCTCAAATATTTGTTCCAAGGATCTTAGTTCTTGCTGTATGTTTGTACCATTCTTTCTTCATCATATCTCTGCTTTTTACATCTGTTCTTGCGTCAATATATCCCATCAGCAGTTCTTTTGTAAAGTGCTCAGTGGCTTTGTTGACCAATTTGGTCTGGTTATGGGGATAGACTCTTCATCGTCTGATATTAAATGCAATCTGTTCCGCATCCGCTTCTGATGGCGTTTTGTTGTGTGTGGCTTCTCTGGTGATTTTATTTTGATCTATTATTGGGCTGCTAGGTGTATTTGTTTTGTTTTCATTTGGATTCATATTTGATCCCATCATTAGCAAGAGATATTCTGATATATGAGGCTTAGTTCAACACAGGATTTGCCATTGCCTCAGTTACGGTACTAACGACTCCGGACCCCACGCCATTAATGGTTTTGTCATGCCAACTTGGCGTCGGAAGTTTTTCAATGAGGTTTATTCCTTTGATTTCTAATTATGGGCTGCAAACATTTTTACTTATGGGCTGCAACCTCCCGCTTCTCCTATCAATCACTCTCCTCGTTGGTCAGCTCTAAGCCCAGCAAGGAGATTATGGCGTGGAGTGGCTAGGCCGATCCAAAATTATTGCCTTACATATTTCTCTCTCTTCACCACGGGGAGGTGAGCTACCTGAGATGCTGACGTGTGCAATGGATCTCAAGCCAAGAGCAATAAAATCAAAATCTCGTGGTTTACTCATGCTAATGTAGCGTCACAAAATATTTGCGCTAGAACTGTATGCACATTTTTTATTTTTCAGGCAAAGTTGAGTTGGAAAACTTACCACTGAAAAAAGATGCTCTACAGCATTTAGGATTACCTGTTATTGTAAAATCAGGGTTCATTGGCAAAGTACATCTACAGATTCCTGTGAGGCAAATTAGATCGGCACCTTGGGTGATTGCCATCGAACAGTTGTACTTGGTGGCAAGTCCTTTGTCTGCCAGTGAGGTAAGTGAATATTGTCAACAGCTTCTTCCTGTTACTTTTGTATCGTTTTTATCATATTTTATAGTATTTTTAACAGTTGTATCATAATTTACACGCTAAAAGAGCAAGAAATGTTCAGTTGGTATTTTTTATGATCTAAACTCCTCCTCAGGTACGCAGGCCTTGAGATTGCAGCCAATATAATTTATTCCAAACTCAATGGTCTATTGGACCTCCCGCCATTAAAGATTGATTTAGCATTCAGCAAATATCTTTGATGCCATTTCTACGTTGACTTTACGTCAAAGCAAAATCATATGTCACTAATTTTGTGTATATATCTCAAAATAACCAATAAAGATATGCTTAAATCACTTGTCAATTGTCAATTTATGCGAATTTTCAACTTACCTTTTTTACCTTTGTGGTATCAGAACCGATGGTTTTAATATTTTTCAGGATGTAACCGATCTTTGCTGTTTCTATACAGTGTAAATATTCTTCATTGAAAAATTTCAACTTGAAACAACGTGATTTTACATATTGTGATATGTCGTGACATGAAGGTATTCTATTTGAGTAAGAGCAAACTCTTGTATGAAATTTGAACTCTGCTTTTTTCAAAACAACAAATTTGCTGTTACTGTAAATTGTAACTAATTGTATGTATTTGTAAAAAGGCTCGTCAATAAAAGCTTTTATTATTATAATTGTTTAGATTTCATTAAAATTTCAACTTTCACTACTTCAAGTTTTAATTGATGCACATTGTTATGGAAGTCCCAAATAGTCTAAAAGGGCTTTTCAAATGTTAACTACGCATACAAATCAATTTTTTTTAAATGCTCATAGAACTTCTCTATATGAAAAAAACGTAGAGTACAATGCATGTAATTCTACAATATCCTTCCAACAGCTATTAAACATTCTTCAAACATTCATGTCTTTGAAAGTCAGCTAAAAAAGGTTACTAAAAAGGATTTGTCACACCATTCCAGAATTCACTGATCAACTAACCTGAGATCCTCGGCTTTAGCAGCTTTAGCATTTATTCTATTCTGACAAATTTTGTATAATTTTTGTAAAGTTATGATTATATGCAATATTTTTTATTTGTACTTTTTTATACATGCATGACATTGACTGTTACTTTGTTTATTGTGCATTGATTTTTTCAAATGTACTTTTCAACCGAAGAAATAAACATTATTATCATTATAACTAATGTTTCTGCTTTTGACTCATATTTAGTGGGATCACGATGCAGAAGATCTAGCAAGACATGAGCAGAAACTTGGTGCTCTTGATATTCTGGAAGCAAAGTGGCGCCTAAAAAAAGATGTTCCAGATTCAAATACGGCCTATTATGCATCTAGTTACTCGTCTTGGTTCAGTTATGGAGCCGGTCTTGTTTCAGAAATTATTGAAAATTTGCAGGTGAATATGGTTATTTTGTTAGTATATTGTTTCCCGGTCTATTTCATTTGGAAAAAGGAATAGACCGCAATAGTGTGACGTCAAAATGTATGAAACTAACAGTGCACTGAGTCCTAACGAAATATATCTGAACGAAGCTGCGCTATCATGAACCTTCAGTAACCATTACATAAGGTTTAGAATCTGCGGTCAAAATTATGTTATTAATTTAATTATTTTGCTATTATCAGCAATATTTTAGAAATGTATGTATTTGAATTCGATAGAAAAAGAATTAATACCTCTTATAGAATGGTTAACGTAAACAAAGTCTTCTAAATATCTTCTGAATAAATTCCAGAAAATCCATTATGCGTCGACCAATAGCAAAATAGAATCATGCTTCTAACTTCATGTTGTTTGCTCGTAGTCGTGTCCATAGAACACACGTTATGTCATATGTAATATGTATTTGAGATTTTCATGAAAAAGTATCAATGTTTGAGTAGATGAAAATGTCGGTTTCATTATATGTGGTGGGGGAAGAGGAGAGGGGTGAAGATTTTTTTTTTATAAAAGAGCATGATCATATGCAACATTATCTATTATGAAACTATAGAAAATGTCGTACCCGGTTTCGAAAATAGTCTATTCTGAGAAAGGGGTGATTTTAACGACCCCTAGCGGCAAAAGTGTTCATTTTTTGGGGTTGGCGCAATGGTAACATTGGTTGAGAATGACATGGACTACATCATATCAAAAATTCAAAAAAAAATCCACCGAGACCCAAATTCCATAAGGATTTTGCGGGGTCCTTTATTTCATCTTTCGACATCTTCAGCACTGTTTTCAAATTCGAATGGGAATTAAATGAAACACTTGGCTGATTACCACTTTACTGTTTCGTGCCTCAATTATGAGCGCTATCTAGCGGGGATGCACTTCCTTGCAGCATGAAGTTAGATGTAGATGAATATTCAAATTTATTTCGTCTATAAATTATGTATAATCCCTTCAGAAAATGGTTTTACGGAAATATCGTTTCTTCCATCCTTCATATCCAAGGCCCGCTGTAGGCAATTCCTTAAATATTTACTTATTTCGTGTGAGAGCATAAAACAAAAAGAGCTGTTACTATACTTCTATTATCGTTCTTATGTCATACGTACTTAAGGTCGAGAATGACGCATATCATTTCGCGACAAATGATGTAGGTGTAATGTTGGTTGCATATTTGTGACGTCATCACTAATGCAGTCCATTCCATGAGGAGGAACAGAATTTTCGAATAAATAGTTTTCCTTTCGTATATTCCATGAGAGTCAGGAGTGACAAAGAGGAGGGTTCAAAAAGAAGAGAGACAGTGCAAAAATACGAAAAGGGTGTCAAGATGATGGGGAGAGGGGCAAACCTAAACGGGGGTGTAGAAAAAAGACGAAGACAAGTGGTACAGTGCAAAGACAAGTTGATGGGGCTAAGCAATAGAAGAGGGTGCAAAGTGAAGGAGGAGGGTGGGGCGAGGGTGCAAAAAAAAGAGTCAGGGAGAAAGATAAAGAGAAAATCAACTCCTCATTATTTAAAATCGAGTGTTGTTTGAGTCATCAATTTTTGACACTAATTTTACCCACTCATATGATGTGTTTTTTCAGTTGAGAATCCAAGACATTCATATAAGATATGAAGACTCTACAAGTATACCATCACAAACTATTGCTTTTGGAATAACCCTTCGTTCACTCATCGCACAGAGTTGTGATAGTAACTGGTTACCGGGCTTCATTCATACCAACAAAAATGAAGAGGCATTCAAGCTGGTTGAGTTACAGAAATTCGCTATATATTGGATGAATCTAAATGAAGGAGAATCGTTATCAGATTTGAGTCTTGCAGAACTTGCTGTGAGTATACATACAATCGTATATTAATGAATATTGTGTAACTGTTCAAGAGTTTTCACAGTCAATATATTTTTGAACAGTCACTTGGACATTATTTGCTCCTTGAAACAAGTATTTTAAATATATTCATATCCGAAATGTCCTTCTGGAGTGCTCTCTAATCTGTCGTCAAGGTGGATCCTGTAAGCAATTGCAGTATTCATCTCGGCGGACGGTGACGGGCAGCGAGACCTCGCGTGTATACAATTGTGATAACCTGGACTACACTGATGAGGGACAACATTTCGAAACCGGTCTGTAGTTGGTTCACCATTTGAATCGGGTGAGGTCCTGATGTTTGTTCAGAGAGCTCTTGCAAAGTTGTTCCTTCAACAAGTTAGTTTAATATTTTCTTTTTTACTGAAAATAAGTTTATTGATCAAAGAATTTGGATAGGAATTTTCAGTCAGAATACTTTTGAGTTCTTTTAAACTTTCTATTCTCAGAGAAGGCTGGGTTGATTTCTCCACTCTTGTTTTCATGTTGGTGATCATATTAATCTTAACGTTGTTTGGGTGGTATGAATGATAGTTCATGAGTTTATTGCTATTTATGGGTTTTGTGCACCACCTTGTTATTATTTTATTTTCTTCTGTCCTAATCAGTTTCATGTCTAAGAATGGAACTTTGTTATTGTTTTCTCTTTCTACTGTGGATTGAAGATTTTCGTTGTATTTATTGAATATAGAAAGTATCTCTTCAATTTTTAGTTGAGGAACAGAAAGTATGAGATCATCAACATACCTTTTGATGAAAGGGATTTCGAAATTAACTTTTTTCATGCAATCATCGAGAAGATCATCCAGTACAAAACTCGATAAAATTGGAGATATATTCGATCCCAAAGGAGTACCAAAAATTTGCTTATACATTTTTTTATCGAATATCATGTATGTATACATATACATGAAAGGGTATCGAGATGCCACAGATTAGAATATTGTTTTATTTCCTTAAGACAGTACAAGCAGTATGGAAAAATTGCTGGACATAAAACTAACACATATTTAGTATATTTCTCCTATTTCATATCAAAATCTTCACTAAATATAAAGAAAAGTCATGAATGTGTATATTCTCTAAAGATGGGTTTATTATAAAATAATACTATAAATCTTGTTGTTAAAATCAAATCAATATATTGTAATTATTCCTAGTAGTTATAGTTTTAATCTTAATAATTCTGTTTTAATTTAAATTTTTCAATGGGAGTCCTATAATGATGACAAAATAAATGATATATTAATAATTATCATTATATTTCACAGGAAGCTGTAGTTACCAACAGAATTGAAAAGAATATCAGAGACTATATTATACCCTCTGTAAGCGCTCAGGCTCATTTGAAACGAAACCGAAGCCCCAGACCTCTAAGGACATCAGCCCCTAGAATTGGCAGTGATTTGCTGTTGGAAGAAGTGAATTTAATATTGAGTGATGTGAGTAGGTTTTTCAACCTGTCATATGATAAAACTTTCGCCTTGTAATCACTAGTATTTTACTAAACTGGGTTAAGATTCCGTGTATCGTAGAATTTAAATTTTCATTGAATGAGTGAAATGACATAGTTGAATTCAATGAGAGAGACATGAGTGTCGACAGTAGGATTCTATGGTGATTTGTTGTTCTCCCATAAATGACTGGTGTATAACAAAATACAGTGTTTAAAATGATTCTGGTAAAAGATTATAACTTTTAATGATAATTAATCTGTATTGCTCAATATGTAACACCCAATTACAGGACAATAAAAATAATCAGTACTGTTGAATAGTACTGTTAATTAGTACATTTATAAACAAATTATAAATTTAAACATAATACATCATATAATACATATCATATATATCTGGTATTTTGTGTATTTGTATTCTGTAATTTCTATTATTATTTTTTAATACTTCTTCTTGGAATGCTTGGATTATTCCAAGCACACATATTTTTTGCGATGATGTTGGACTGTGACTTTGCCATCCAATTTTGATTTTTTTTTGTATATTAGGATGCCTATTTGAAATAAAGATTACTATTATCAGCCGCGACTGAATTCTTGGCATCCTGAAGTTCAACTCAGATAGGAGCAAACAGCAACTGGTGAAGAAAAATTACTGGGACATATTTTCTCCTTTTTTGCAAGGAAATGAATTGAAAATTAAGATGGTTATTTTGGTCAGAACCCGTAGTTGGACAAATGTCACAATTTTTTAAATATATGAATTAAAAAAATATTACTTTTTCAATTGTGTACTCATGATAACAATAGTAGGGGTTCAAATTGAGGGCATTTGAATTAGTGAACTTTTGACAGTTTTGTATAATGAATCCTATGATTCTATTAGCTTCAGCAGCTTTTTTATTTATGCGATTGCCTAAAGACAAACTGCAGTCAAAGAAAATACCTAAATCTGTAATCTCTTCTCAGGGATTCAGTAAACTGCCTCGGATATTGTATGGATGTTCAATGTGTTTGTTTTCTAATATGACACTTTATTAGAGATATTCAACAAGGAAGTATTGCAGTATTATAGTATCTGTATTTGTTAAACAAAATTTTATTTATCATCGTATTATTGAAATTAAATTTTAAATCTCCAAACGTTTCGACTGCAACTGCGGCAGTCATCTTCAGTGGCGTGGTCGAAGTACTCTTCTAGACGTATCAACTGAAACTGAAGCTTTCGAGTTTGTCATGTTATTTATAGTGATGTTTTTTCGCGCACTTTCTGTATTAGCGGGTTCGCGCGTACTTTCCGCGCGATTCGGGTGACATGACTTCGTTTTGGCCCCTTTCAATGCTGTGTGCCAGATCTTTGGTAAATATGATCTCTCTTCTATTCTGTTGAAGTTCTCTTGGTGTTTGAGTATTTCTATTGCTTCTAGATACATTCTTGTTGAATCATTTTCAACAACATTCCTTGTAAATGACATTCGATAATAACATGCACGTAATGAGATCTCATAACATACACGTGCGTTTTAAGAAGAAAACTTGAACTTAAAAACTTTTAGCATTAGCGAGAAATATTTAGGATTGAAAGAGTGATGCCACTAAATGTAGGCAGCACATTTTCTCAACTTTATTTACGAATATATCTGATAGTAGTGATAGTTGCGATGTTTTTGATTTAATTTTAAGAAAATGAATGGGCGTAGAAAAAGTATAGTACGTTACACGAGTTGTAAGCCCATTACGCACTCATGAAATTTATGCACTCTCGTAATGGGTTACTTACAACTCTTGTTACGTAATATACTATTCTCCAGCACCTTGAAGCTGTTTTGTATTTCGCCACTCACAAAACTCTTTTTTGTAATGGATTTTTGATTTATCTTGTATCAAATCTAATCTTATAATGTTAGCAGCCGCAAGTATATTTTCAGGAATATCAATATTTGCCTCCGTTCAAATAACACAACCTCACGCCTCAAACTTTGTAAGGAACATCTTCTGAGAGAGAGGCCTATTATAAACGGAGATAACAATAGCCTTCTCCCTCACCGGCAGTGTCGTGCGTTGTTTACAGAAATATTGAGTTTCAATAAAATAGAAGTAATGAAAACCCAATATGAAATGGAAACCTGAAATTATGATGGAAGAATCTCCACATGATTTTGAGAACACCCGATGCTCTAATTAACATTTTTTTGTTATTATTCATTCATTTCACTCTTTTCCAATTCGGTTTCTCCATCTCGATATTTACGACACTGGTAGCTTACCTATGCAATGATATATTTTGATTTCTAGCTCCAAATGGTCTTTCACACATTTCACAATGCTTCACCATTGTGTAGTAATAAAAACCAACGATAGTTAAACACAAAATAACTCAGAATTTGCCCTTTATTCACGAAAAAACACTCCTACAGGTCAGACGAAAACAGACATATGTTGTGTTGTTGTTATGTCATATATCAAATGCAGCGTTGCCGTACTGACCAGACTATATCGACAACGAAGAATCTCCGTTCGGCGATGGAAATACTATCGTTTTTACATGCTCCCAACAAGCTGCAATGAACGTTTCAATTGCCTTCTTATTGTTATATATTTCACCCGAGACAGTATTTTTTGGTTTTCGTTGCCATGAATATACTTGACAGAAATCAAAATCTAGCTGACGTGCTTATTGTATCCTCAAAAAATTGCGACATGGCAACAACGTCATGATATAATTATAAAAAGATGTTACCTTCAGTTATATTTGAGTATTAATCATCTAGGTTGTGTTACTTGGAGATATCTGCCATGATTTTCGCCACAGTTTTAAATAAGTTTTAATTAATACCATATTAATTTTTATTGCACGCTAAAATGACAACAATGTGTCAATAACCAAATTTGTTGATTTTATTCTCACATTATTGTTTTCAATGATACGATAAAGCTTTGATTGTAACTAGATTATTATGCAATTTAAATAAATCTCGGAAGTTGCATCAGGCAACTCGGTGCGAAGCGCCTCGTCGCCTGGCAACGTCCTTGACTAATATATTAATAGCTATAAAGATGTGCCTACCCAGTTCCTTCTATCTTGATTCATAAAACTACTCTCTGTAATCTTAATACACTATATTTATGCACTCAACGCAATTGAACGAAAATCAATTGAATGAATAATTTCAGTGGCAGTATAATCAGATTGTCGCTTGTATGCGGGGTTTGGAAAATGTAGAAAGGTTACGCAGATATCACCAATATAAACCTATCCTGCCTATCAAGGATGATGCCCGTGCATGGTGGTTGTATGCCATTAGCTGTGAATTTCCTGACAAGCAACCAGCTATCTGTAGGCCACGACCCACTTGGGAATCGTGTCTGAAAAGAGCCAAAGAAAATGTCAAATACGTTCAAATTTGTAAAAAACTTCTGACTACTCCAACTTTGACATTAACTGCCGAAGAGAAAAAGATGAAAGATGAAGTCGAATGGAGTAGAGAGTATGATGAGTTGAAGGTACTAAGAGAGGTGAGCGATTTTTTTTTGCTAAATTAGAAAAATACAGGATATTGTTTATATTTAAAATAAAAACTTATTATACAAACGTTTTCATTTCAGCTGGCAATGAGATCTGTGGACTTACCTGTCGTGGGTTCCAGCAAAAGCAGATCTGCTGGTCAGAGTATGCTTGTGAATTGGTTCCCAACATGGATGGGGTGGTATTCTTCCACAGAGAGTTCTAGCACGCCTTTGCCAGAAACAAGTCAGCTGGAAGGCGAAATATTACAAGTTTTGTCAGATTCTGCCGAGTATAACACCATTTTCAAAAGAGATGCGGTTTTTGGACAGTTCAGTTTTTGTTTGAAAAGTGGTACTTTGAGTTTATGTACTGCAGATTCTGCCAAAAATGAAAGGTGAGTAATATGTAGGATCAATTATTACTCCAGTACCAGTTTTTTCCATGATATTTGGACGTTTTCGAATTCTCTTCTGTTATTTATTTCTTTCAATATCAAAATCATTGGAATTGTTTATAATTTATGCATGTATTTTGAAGATTATCTCTTTCAAAGGCATAGTTCATTCCACTTACCAACTTTGAAGTGAATGTTTTCAAACAAACTATTTACAAAAAAATATAGTATAATACCACAATTGTAGAGATTGACATAGACCTTTAGAAAAGAAGTTTTTAGGGTTAGGTCTCTTCTACAAAAACTAGTATTTGTTTCAATACAAATATAGAAGGACAAAGCATCATCATATATTAAAAATAGTGTTTTGGGTTTAACGTAATAGTACTAAATAATTCAACATAATTGAATATTTATTTCCATAAAGTACAAACCACATAAACATAAAAATTAATATTTCCCTTCTTCTAATTTGAGTCGTCTATATCATCTTCAGATTCATCAGTAGTATCTTCGCCTAGATTCACAACTACGGATTCGATGGTAACTTCAATGCAGTTATCAAGATTCCACATATTTTGCTCTTCTTTCACCACATATTCGATACATTTCAAGCAGTAGTTTTACGTCATTTAATTTGAAAGTAACATTGTTCCTTGCTACTTAATTTTTTGGCAATCGAAGTTCAATTACACCTCGTTCTCGCGCCATTTCATCTACTACATATTTGATATATTTATCTTTATGACTAGGTTTAGTTACTCGATTTTCAAAATTGCTTCATTGAATTTAATATTTTTCGTAGTAAGCCAATCTGCAATCTCTGCTTTTCTCCATTTGATGGTTGTAACTTTTTTACGCGTCGGCTGTGTTATGGAGCGTTATCCATAACAATAACAGATCCTTGGTCGATTTTTAAAAGAATACGTGAAAACTGTTTTTCATAATGTTTCGCATCCATTTCCTCATGATAGATAATCTCCAGTCTTTTTAGGAACAAATGCGTGTAAACCTCCTTCAACAAATCTTAAGGGCGGATTATACAATACAAGTTCACCAGCAGTTTAAGTAAACCGAGTTCATTTGCTATGGATTAGCCAATGAAATATCTAGTAAGTTCCTTAGCAATTCAACTCTGCTCAATTGAACCGTTGGTGAACTCGTATTGTAAAACTCGTTTTTTTTTTGGTGAGGTGGAGGAAATCTTTTATAGAGAAATATTGAGTCTCCAAGCTCAATAAATACTGTGAGACTCTCCTTATCAGGCATACTCACTAAAACCTCCACCTCTGTGTAGGTCCGGTCAGGCTATTGCATCCGGTGACACCTAAGCCTATTGGCCCATTGTAACTTACCTATGTTGTTATGTCGCAGTACCCAATCCAATACTTTTGTGCCTTGTACGAGTTTGTACAAGTTTCGTATTGAGTGGGAACTGTATAGATCTGGATCGCCAGATGGCTGCCCGAAAATTGCCTGTCTTTTGCGGTCTAGAGCTTCGCAATAGCACAGTATGTGTTTCACGGTTTCTGAATCCTTACCGCATAGTCTGCAAGTCAGGTCTCCATCGTATTGCCCCATTTTCTTGAGATGCTCTTTCACTGGTGCATGTCCAGTCAGGTGTCCCGTAACAGTTCTCAGCTGGTTCCTGTTCATCGTTGACAGGTCTGCCGTTCTTTTGTTACGCGGTCCTTTGATATATTCTTTCCAGTATTTGTTTCCTGCTACATTATACCAGTAGTTTTTGTGCTCGTCCCTAAACCAGTCATTTACAGATGCTCTTACTGTACACTTTGGTACCCCTAGCATCTGCACTTGGTTTGGGAGCATTTCCGATCCTCTTCGTGCGAGTTCGTCTGCTTTCTCATTGCCTGGGATTCCCTGATGACCTAGGACCCATAACAGTTTGACTTGATTCCGGTCTGACAGAGTTCTCAGTTTTTGCAGTCCCATACCAGTTTGATCGTTACTTCCTTGCTACACAAGGCGTTCAGTACCGCTTGACTATCTGATAGGATGTTGATGTGCGCGTTTTCAACATTTCTCCTATTATTTTCCTTCGCGCATTGAAGGATGGCGTACACTTCTGCTTGAAAGACAGAGGTATGGGTGCCCAGTGAGTAGCTGATACCAATACTCGGATTCCTGGAGAATACTCCTGAGCCCGCTCCATTCTCAGTCTTGGATCCATCTGTGACCCAGATTTTCTCCTGTAGAATATCTTTGAGCTGTGAGCCGTTCCAATCAGTTCTGTTTGGCACCAGCACTCTTAATTGTTTGTTGAAGGAGTACCGTTTCGGAATGTGGTCCGTTCTCGTTCCTACCGCGTTCCCGATCACATTTCTAACGATTCTCATGTGTCTCGTTCCAACGTTTAGGTTGGGTGCGATCTGCAGTCTGGAGGCACCAAGCCTTGCCTCGCCCTGAACAACGAAGTGGAGAGGTGGCAGTCCCAGAGGTGTCTCAGAGCAGCAGTTGGTGTTGATTTGATGGCCCCTGTGATTCCAAGACAAGCAAGTCTTTGCACCTTGCTTAGTCTCGTTGCGGCTTCTCTTTGTTGTGTCTTGGGCTACCACACCAAAGAAGCATGACCACCGTACTATACAACTAGTGCAGCATATGTGGTTTTAGTCCCCATTTTTTTCCAAAAGTGCGTCTGGCTATCACTAGTGAAGTCACCGCTTTTTTGTTATTTTTTCGATATTCTGGTTCCAGGTCAGCTTGGAGTCTAGTATTACTCCAAGATACTTGACTTCCCCCTTTATCTGTATGTCCTTCTCTCGAAGTCTTATAGGTCCTAGGCCCTCTGTTTTTCATCTTCTGGTGAATGCTACCATGGTTGCTGTAATGTTCTGGGAATTGTTTACTTCTGTGATTCCTCGTATACTGATAAACGTATGTACTCATGCGCGCTATAATCGGATGCCAGGGAACCCAGAACGGAATAGGGCTTTTGGCAGTAGGTAATATATATGTGTGCAGTTAACTACCGAGTTTTATTGCCCAATATCAATACCCTACAGTTGCCTTGTTAGGATCGACGTTGAGTCCCTCCAAGTCTGTCGTAAAAAGGTTAGGAGCCTCCTGCATGCGATCTCTGACCGTTGTGTTGAATTTTCCCTGTGCCAAGACCACGATATCGTCAGCATAGCCAAGAGCTCGATGTCCTGCTTCGTTCAGTGTTTCCAGCAGCGAGTCCGCGATCAGATTCCACAAAACCGGTGATAGAACTCCACCTTGTGGTCATCCTCTGGTCGCCCTGGCTATTACAGTTTCCTCTAATACAGTGATGTGTATTAGTCAGTTTCTCAGCATTGAGTCTATCCAGGCCACACATGGTTCCTCGATTTCCCTGTGATGGCTGAGAGCTCTAGTGAATGAGTTTATAGAGGTATTGTCGAAAGCTCCTTCTATGTCTAGAATGGCCGCAGTACCTCGGTATTTTCCAGCGTGTTATCCACCCTCGTTACAAGTTAGTGGAGTGCTGTCTCCGTTGAACAGCCAGTCCTGTAGGCATACTGTTCGCGATGTAGTGGTCTTTTCACCAGCACACCGTCCCTAATATGTCTATCCACTAGCGTCTCAAAAGTCTTGAGTACAAATGACATAAGACTAATTGCTCTTAGGGACTTTGCCGAATCCTGTCCAGCTTTTTCAGGTTTCGGTATAAAGGTTGTCTCCATGGGTTTGGTATATGACTCTGAGTACATTACAGAGTCTGATTTGCAGTTCTTCGAGCCCCTTCTGCAGCATTGCAGGGTAGATCCCGCCTGGTCCCGATGATATGAAGGGTTCAAATGTGCCTATTGCCTTAGTCGCTACCAAAATGGGTAATAAAAAAGCGTTTTCCTTTTCTAGATGGGGCTTTAGACCTGTTGCTATACTATCTACAGAAGCTTGACGTTTGTTTTTTACATTTAAATCCTGCCAAATTTTTGTCACAGTATGTCCTTCATCTAACCAGGTTTCATCTGAATAATACATTTTTTTACTATCTCTTCGAAACTCTGCTATTTCTTTAAAATATTTTCTGAACCATACAATGATTTTCTCTTTTTCAATAATGGTACTATTCCTCTTTCTCTTTAAATACCTGAAGTTCAGTTCACGCAACGTACGTAACAAAACACGTCTTGATATTTTTGGGTGATGTTCATTAGATTGCAGAGAGGAAGCAGGTTTCTTTGCAGTTGGTAATTCCTTTTTAATATGAAATTCATGCACTGCACGACGAAGGGCGTGTTTGGTAATATCGTCCAATTTTATTTGTTTTCTTCCGCTCGTCTCAGCCTTCAAAGTATTAATATCGTTTGTTTCATCCCTTGTTTTAATTATTCTGTACACACTAGCTTCGGAAACTTTTGTCAAAATGCTACATGATGTAGATACATCACTAATATTCATATTTTGGTCTCTAGCTCGAAGTCCTTCAAATACATTTTTGATCATAGTTTTTTCTTCGGGTGTTAAATTGTGACGTTTCTTTTTGCACAAAAATGTAAAAACGCCTTCCATTAATATTACAAACAATTCCGGTCTCTGCTGTAGAAAATCCCTATCAGCGCGCCCATGCAACTGGAAGAAACATCTGGCGTTGTTGCCAATAGCGTCGCTTTAAGGACTGATTTCCTTGCGACCGTCGGCGTTCGACGGTCGCTGACAAACGCTCTGTACTGCTCTTATGGGTTTATGTTCAAACGGTTTCCTTGGAGCCCGCCGGCTGACATACGCGACCCTTGTGCGCCGCTAACAAGTTGTCTGCTTTGTGGCGTTTGTCGGTCGCGTTCGTTTCTGTCAGTGTCATCATAGCTCCATCATTCACTGAACAGATGAAATTTTGAACGAGGAAGTCAAGCAACACAGCAATATACGATAAGGAGGAGAAGGATTACAAAAATATCAATATCAAAGACAATACTTACAATTATTGTGACCGATCTGCCATTTCCAAGATCTCCACCAATTTCAAATGCATCATCGCTAGGAATCGCACGTTAAAATGTAAGACCTCGTTAATCCTTAGCTCGTACAAGTTTCGACTTCTGAGGGCTGTCGTTCGTACGGGGATGACAGCTGGTTAACGGAAAAAAACAATTTTAAACAACAAAAACAATCGCGGTGGTCGTCATAATATGATGGACACACTCTAATTTTGATATTGTACAATGAATCATTCTGCTTCAAATAAATTAAAACTTATCTCAAAGTTGAACCTAATTTTTCCTCTGGTGTTATTGGATACTTTACAGCAGTGGTACTCAATTTTGTGAGATCTTGAATTATTCCCAGTACAAAATGAAATCGGTTTTTGTTCAGTCTGAAGAATTGCCGAAACATTTCTTCTTTACTTGATAAATGTTTGCCAATGAGCAGATCGAAGTAACCCCCTCCAATTCTTTCCTTGAATAACACAGCGTTTTTTTCTGTCTCGATTCATTAGCAATAATAAAAAAAATCATAATCTTTTTCCTCTTAGATAAGCACAGTAGTTACTGCTAAGTTTTTTTCCATTATGATGACAAAAATAAGATACTTCTTGTTTCAGTCGTTTGCGTTTGTCGGTCAGCGTCGACGGCGGCCGTAGAACGCCGCCATCGACGGTCGCAAAGAAACCAGTCCTTTAATCTGTGACTACAGCGTCGATCTCGGACATTAGCTACCGTTAGAGAAAGATATAACCTACAAGACCAGGCAAATTATTGAAAATATTTTAGTTCTCATGAACGTTAAATAGATTTTGCAATAACCCACTTATTTGTTTATTAATTAACAATGAATATTTCTCCTTTTGTCGGTATTCGAAAAACCAACAAGTAGTAACAAGTTTTTTTTTTATAGAGTAAATGTATCATTTGCTTGGCCTAAAAAATGTCTATACAACATGAGTCACTCTCTACAATAATTGTGGTATTATACTATAGACATAATGTTGACCAAAAATGATGATTGGTCTATTTCGAAAATTTCATACTTATTTTATAAAGGGAAATAGGATGAAATATGAGTTGAACATCATGTAATGTTATCGAAATTAAAAACTGTCAATTTTTTAGTGTTCCTATGCTCGAATTGGAATACAAAAATCTCTCGTTGAGCATCCTAAGCAAACCACGGACAAGTTCTCATTTAGTTGAGTTATGCTTAGGTGCTCTGTTTCTGAGAGATAAAATTGCTCAAAATACCGTGTTTCCTATTCTTATCGGACCTCCAGGACTTGATAGGACCGCATTTCCTCGTTCACGTGGTATCAGTCCTCGTGTAAGCTTCAGTGGCATGAGTACACATGATACGGAGGATATTGGAGATAATCTTTTTTATTTAGCTTATGAGAAGAAACCTCCAAACTCAGGCTGTGATTTTAGGCAAGTATTTTTTAACTCACTATCCCTTAGAGCGATATTTATGTTTAAAAAGTGTAAAGGGTGATTCACAGAACGCTTGTAGAGAACCAATAAACAGATCATTATATGAAATGTTGGTTGTAGACATATATAGTTTCAAAAATGCAGTCAATTGCGTTTACATACAAGATGAAGTTTTCATAAATGGATTTATCATGTGATAGATCACTTTTATAACACTCATTCATAGACATTGTCATTTATTTTATTATGGTGTAAGTTGTGAATTGATTTTTTCAGTGAGTGATTTTTGGCGGACTTTATATAAAGGGCATTGCAATGCAATTAACTGCTTATGTTAAATGAAATTTAAATTTTTAGAGAAAATAACATCTAAATCTTTCAAGTTCATGAATTTTGTTCTTAATCCTACTTCGAAGGTGAACTAATAAAAAGGGGACATTCTTAAATGAAAATTAAAAATTGTTTTTTGTAATGAAATTTTTGTTGTGATATCTGGCAGAAAAAACTACTTTCCTGGCTAAAGCCACGCTGAACTACAAGTGATAGATATTGTGAAAATACCCTAACTAGAAAGAGAAAATCTGAAAGTGAAAATTTGCATTTTCATTCAGATAGTAGATATTTTAATCATCAAGTTTTCATTGAAAATTCATATAGACAAGAAGTCATCTTGAACAGTAGAAAATGGCGACTAAAGTTTATCTTTCAGTCGCAGATGATTCCACATCTGACTTCATGAACATCATGTTTATATTATCAGTAAAATCAAAATTCTTTTATTTTTCTTGAAGGTAAAGATAGAAAAATAGCTTCTGAGATGTAAAGAATCCTTCAATTGGTAACCAGTTTGATTTTGTAAGTAACGCCCATATAGACGTTAGACGAGAGATATGTTAAATTACTTTCATCGCTTGGTTTTATAGATTTTGAGGAGAATCCCTATCCTTTTTGTTTAGTGAGTAGAGTACCGTTGAGCAATAGCTGAAGTGGGAAAACATTAATGTATTAAAAACGACTAACTTATTTGTCTTCTGACTCAGGTACATAGAAATTCTATACAGACAATTGAGTTTGAAAAGGACATGGGATTTAAGTGTCAATGTCCTGTTCATAATAATATTTGAATGTTTGTACTCAGTAACTTCCTCCAAAACAGAATTTCCAACTTGTTTTAGAAAATGATTACATCCAAATAAGTTAATTCACGTTACCAATAACCATAATTTGGGTTTTATTCATGTTAATTTTGAGTGAGTTGTTAAATTTCCACCTGAGAATATCATTTAGGGTTTCATCAACATTATTGACCACTTTTTACATATCTACAGCTAAGAAATAAATGATAGTCACATTTGTCCTTATTAATGACGATATCGTTTATATATGGCAAGAATAGTAGTACCCCAAAACACTTCCTTACGGTACTCCTCGTTCATTTACCAATTCATGAGAAACTGACGTATTGATTTCAACTTTGTTTTTTGTTTCATAAGTAATCTTTAACTTTATGTTTTTTGTTTCACAAGTAATCTTTAAGTCACTAAAAAGTATTTCACCTTCACCAAAATATTCTATGGTTACTTGGCAATATTTTCCGTTTTGAATGCTCGTTGGTTATCTAAAGAATCTGTTTTGCGTCCAGTTTATTCCGTGAGTCAACGAAAACACATTGTAAAGTTGTTTCATTCCTGTAAAGTTTGATATTTGTTCATAGATAACCTTTTCAGTATTTTTTCAATACAATTCGGCGGTAACTTTTGGAATAGAGAGAAGACTGGAAACTTTTATGTCATTTAGGAGTGCAAGTACAATGTTTGTAGGTGTACTGAACCTATGAGTTGGAGATAAGATTTTTTATTTTATATCTACCTAGGTTTTTCATTAATAATTTTATGCTATCGATATAAAATAAATTTAATTTCAAAATAATTTTTCCCAAAAAGATTTGTGATAGGTTTAGAGAATAACTAACAAAAATTACTCATATTTGAATGTTCATTAAATAAACTTGAAAACTTATAGAGCATTTTACTTAAGATGACGAAGTTACCAGTTCATTAGAAGTGGCAAAGCTAGACTTTTGAAGATATTGAAATATCTCAAACCATCCACTGTGAATCAACCTTGATTTGAATCACCACTTTGCAGCTGTCAACATGATATAAATTTCCACTGGTTTGTTATCACAAATTTCATCAACATAGCCTATTATATTCCAGACTAAGTGTTAAATCTAAGTGTTTAGATGTAGTTTATCAACCAAATGCCCTAAGGTGGCTAACGGAATTTATATATTTACCTCATCAACGTGATATCACCCAATCTCAAATTGAGGCAATGAAAACTAGAACCAAAAAAGAACTAATGAAAAATTGGGAACACATCCTAGAAGGTAGAGTTGTGAGTAACTGAATAATTACAATTATATATAAATAATACTAATTGTATTTTAACTTAAGGTAAACCGAACTTCTTGGGAACTAGAATTAGATATAACTGCACCTCAAATCATATTCGTTGAACAATTCAGTGATCAAAATTCTGCGATGGCTGTGATAGATTTTGGAAAATTGCAACTGAGAAACAATGTCGGTAATATAGAAGCAGCAGCTAAGCCGGAAGTTGAAACGAAAGAGGGTGATGATAGTGGTAAGTATTGATTGTAACCTCCAGATGGAAAGAACCGTGCAGTGAAAACAATAAAGTTATTATTAGATATATTCCAAAATGAATAAACCCTGTGTGCTATTCATAATAACAAATACATTTTTTTAGTACTGAATGGATATCGAATTGTGTAGAATCGAGTGCTGGGATCCCCACATCTAGATTTAGCGCTGACCTTTTTTTCACTATTTGTAAGAATAATGTCATCCACATTTTTTGGTCATGTATGATTTTTTAAGCTATAAGAACGCTTGGCCAAAGCTTGTGTAGCTCCATCTTTGAGATTTTATTGTTAACACTAATATTACTGAATTCTTTTCTGCTTTATATAAGTCATTGAATTTCTTTAATTTGAACAAGTTTTAGTACACCATTCATAACTGTACTTTGGATTTTTTTATAATTTCTTGTTTTTCTATTCAAATTTTTCAGAAATGTTTCTGACACCTTGTTCAACGCCACCAGCCAGCGAAGCAAGTGATTCTGGTGATCAAACTATAAATTCCAATTTTCCCATAAATGAAACAAACATTCATAACAAGTTGTACGATCGCTACGCCCTAGAACTCACAGATATGCAAATTTTGCTGGGAAAAGCCAAAGACAATTGGAGGTACGCTCTGAACAAAGGATTCTCAAATCTGCATGTTCTGGATAGATTTAGTATCTCACTGCAAATCGAAAGACGAGTTGTCAACACTGCTGATCCACATTTTCCAAGTTTGACTGTCAACGCCAACCTGCCTAGACTAGCAGCTCATCTGAATGAGAACAAAATCACATCAGCCAGGAATCTCCTGCAGTTGATAACCGCTACTGGTTTACCATCACCTTTCAAAACCCCAGCAAGGAATTTTGATATAGACGTAGATGTTAGCGAAGAAGACGAGTCTGTAAGTGCGGACTCCAGTTTGGAACTATCTAAGCTTGTCATGATGCAGTTTACAGTCGATCAACTCTCTCTAGAAATCCAGAGTAGAGGCAGGAGCATTTCTGAGTTACAAGTAGCCGGCGTGAAAGCAGCATTCACCAAACGTCCCATCGACATCAGCATAGCACTGACTGTGCATAGTTTATTAGTGGTAGATGCCTTGCAAACCTTCGGTCCGGATTTTGAGTTGTTGATTGCCAGTCACAAACATGTTGGTATGGATTCAATGTCTGGCAGTATCAGGGATAGTGAGCCTACCTCTCCGACCTCTCCAGGAAGTCCTGATCCAAGTTTGCTAAGAAATGGCGCTACTTCACCGATAGCTCTAACTCAAGCGTTGAGCACTTTGGCGACGTCTCCTCCACTGAGGTGGTCTGAAGCAACAAAAAATGATTATCCTGTCGATACAGAGGCGTTGATTTCAATAGAAGTGGTGTTGATTACTGGACAAGAGCCACTACAGATTGCAAATATTCAATTCAATAATTTGGATGTTATTGGTGAGTAGGCATTGGTTGTGATTATCAATGTGCAATTATTGTTATTATTATTATTATTATATGCTTCAAAGAGTGATAGTTGCATAATAAATTCATATAACTCCAACCAAACCCAATTCTATAACACTGGGTTCTGAATTTCACTCTTTGTGAAAAATAATAATGCTTATATACAGACAATTTCCAACGAGCTCGAGCTATCGACAGTTTTAAAGAAGATTTGTTTTGGTTTTCCTCACAGTTCCTATACACAGCCCCTCAGATTTATAGCTTTTACACATAAAACAAATACTTCCCAACAGATTAGTTAACGAAGTATTGCCGAAAAAAGTATGAAGAGTAAATGTGATCGCAAACATCTTGAAGAAAATATGTTCATGGTGCTTCAAAAATGTATCAAAAGATAACATTTTGAAACAATAATATTTAAGTGTCTTCAAATTCAACTTTTGCTTGTAGTTTATTAAAACGTTATTGAAAAATAATGTGGATACCTTATTAGACTGGTTCACAAGTTTCAAAATGTATTGATTATTTTCAATGCTGACTAAAAAACGTGCGATGGTTTATTGGATTCATAAAGACACTTGGAAAAATGAACAAAAGTTTCAATACGTCTCATAAACAATTGACAATATTCCACAGGCTATCGGTGATCGTTTTTTTGTTGTCAGGTTGGCAATGAATTTTGGTTTTTAATATTTGAAACACTGTATTTTGATACTCTGACATGTGCCATATGTCAGCAATGACAAATTTCAAATTATTATAACCAATCCCCAGCCAATCCCTTGAATCTGACAGATGACTAAATTAGTTCTAATCAGTGCATCCAATATTAAGGAAAAAAGTATTACCAACCTGACAGCAAAATATCGATCACCGATAGCCTGTGGAATATTGGTTGGGGATTGGTTATAATAATTTGACATTTGTCATTGCTGACACATGGCATATGTCAGTGTATCAAAATACAGTGTTTCAGATATTAAAAACCAAAATTCATTACCAATCTGACAGCAAAGAAACGATAACCGATAGTCTGTGGAATATTGTCATGCAAAAGTTGTACAACAATCAAGAATGCCAAAAAAATTAGTCTGGGTTTTTGCAAAAAATTCAAAAATTATTAAAGGTAGAGATATAAAAAATTGAGATTCTGGAAAAGGAGGAAATTTACGAAAAATACTATCGGCTACCAAAACTTCATCCCTATCATAATACTTTTATTTCAATGTTTAAAATAGATTATTGTTGAACAAAATCTTCTAAAATTATTTCACTTCTTGGAGACCTTTTCTTAATAATGAGATTATCGACTTACTTTTTTTAATTGTTAATCTATTAATTATAAAGTATTTGATCAAAAAAAATTTAAAGAAAGGTTTGAATATGTTTCATGAATCACTGGTTTAGTAAACAAAAATATGAATAAAAAATATTTTTTCTCAGTACTTTGTAGAGAATAACAAATCATTGATTTTAAGATAAAAACTTTTCCTTAATATATTATTAAAGCAATAAAAAATAATGAAAATATTTTTAAACATTTATTTTTGATATTTCTTTCAAACATTATACTATTTCAAGAATCATAAAATAATAATAATTTAATTATTCCATTTGTTCAAAAAAAGTGTTTAAACATGTAACGTTAACATTTGAATAAAATGTTATGTGATAACATATTTGTTTCTCAAAAAAGTTATGATAAATTGTTTTAAAAAATTGTTTCAGATTCATTTTTTATTTTTTTTTAACGTCACTGATTGAAGAAAACTATAACTTTTGTCTAATTTCCACTGAGTTATGTGAATCAAACAAAAGTTGTAGTTTTCATTATTTAGTAAAAAATCAACATGCATTTTCACAAGATAAATAACTCATCAATTAAAAACTATATTTTCAACATGAAAAGTATCAATAATTGAAATGAATATTAATTGAAAGTTTGGTTTTGTGGGGGATATACTATTAACTAACGAAATTAAATAACTTTTTCAAGGCAGCAGTCTTCTTAACGCAGTAACTTATGATTCATCGCCCTTCTACACTTGTACAGATTTCCTTGATTGAACATTCTTCCATTTTCAGACTGTAGCAGGTTGAAATTCCCAAAAAGCTATGTCAAGGAATAAAGATGAAGTTCCGGTTATCGACCATACTTTTTGAAAGTTTATTCCCCTTTCAGAATCTTCTCTAAAAATTCTCCACCAATAGGTTTACAAATAACTCCACCGCGTTTTTCTGGAATCGGGGCAAATTTGAAACGTTTGCACATTTTTTAGATATCATTAGTATTTTAGTTCGCATGAGCAAGAATTAACAGGTTTTAGAAATTGTGAACCAGTCTATATGCCTAGGAATATCCGATTTCGACATATTCTTGTTTCATTAATACCTTTCCTCAGTAAAGTCAAAGTCAAAAGTCAGATATTACAAAGCTTCATTTACTTAGTGGTTTTATTAAATTACCACCATAGAGTTCTTGGTGAATGAGGAGAGGCAACAATACCATTATACAAATACACCCACAACAATCATTACACCAAGGACCTCTTCATCTCTGTCACTCCAGCCTGAGTCCTCCGAAAATAAGTTCGTCATAAGTTGAAGAGTATGCACATAAAATCAGAAATAAGTGTTATTCAAAGCGTGGATGATATACTAACGATAAATTGCAATTATATTTTGAGAGTGGACAATGAGTTTGTACTGCAGCACCTCCGCTATCACTTTTGTTTGAGAAAATGAAATATGCTACTCGGCGCCCTCTAGTGAAACATATCTGCTTCATTTTAAACAATAATTTATCATTCATTTATACTATGTTACCGCCTACCGATCATTCTATTTAATCCCCCCGACAGTCCCGAGCTCTTTGTCCACTCTTAATGCTCAAACTTCATCAACTGATGTCGATAAAATAAAAAAAATTAAGTCAATTTGAAATTATATATAATTGATTTTTTACATATATGATTTTGGTATTTATGGCCTCGGCCATTTTCACCATTTTTAAATTGGATGTGGATTTGTTTCTAATATTGTTCCTGTACATCAACTTTATTTGATTATTTCACATTACCTAACATAATATCATGCTTCCAGCCAATCAAGAAACCATAGTTGAGCTCATTGGATTCGTCAGAAGATCATTTCCATCCTCATCTCAAAAACCCACTGGAATGGCCAAATCACTCTATACTCCTTTCAACCTTAGGGAATCAACAGAATCTTTATCGGAGGAATCAACAAATACTGACATTGGTTCTACAGAGATAACATTCGACTTTCATCGTCTCAATATTCTTTTACTAAGAGGTGTTGCCAGAGATGGATATCTTTACGGAAAAAAAATTTGTACAGCTACAATGAGCGAAGCAAAAATTCGAGCAACCGTCGGTTCAAAACTTGAAGTGGGAGGATCACTTGGAGGCTTGCAAGTGCTCGATTTAACACCTGAAGGCCATATGCATCAGCGTATAGTGAGTGTAGGGCAAGACCCTCTAGTAGAATCTGTACCTTTACTAGGCGTTGCTTCTTCTGGAGTCTACGATGATAAGACCGCTTTCAGTTTTGTAGTTACCAGAACTTTTGGTAAAGGTGGGGTGGAAGATGTTTCAATGGTGAACGTGAAAATGGCCTCCTTGTGGTACACTCACTCTCCATATTTCACAACCGAGTTGCAGTTTTGTGCGAATGAGTTCAAACAGTACTTATCGAATTTGGCCAGATCAATAAAAACAGCAGCTACCGATATGGCCCTGGGTCTTGTCCAGGCAAGAGCTACTGCATTGGCACATACTCTGAATATGAGTAAGAAGATCCCAAGCTCAATGTATGGAAGTGCCGTATCTTTTTCTGATACCGCCTCGCCTAATAAAAGAAAAAGAAGGTATTCTGGTTCAAATGAACAGTCCGGATACGCTTCTGCTAAGGAAAGCTTGCTTCAGACACCGTACAGTCCGGAAGATTTGGACGATTTGGTTCTAAATTTGAAACTAAACATTGAATTAGACAGCCCAGTTCTGGTTCTGCCAAGGTCTAATTCCAGTCCTGAGGTTTTCATTGCTCACTTGGGTAAAATCAGTATCACTAATAATTATTCGGACGATATAAAATCTAATATTTATAATGACGAGTACAGCGAAAACAGAATAGAACATTACAACATAGAAGTGAAAGATATGAACGTTTATTCTTTAGATACTGGCTCGAGAAGAGTTCCGAGTAACATGATCATCAAATCAGAGGTGCTTTATGATTGTAGAGCTGGCGCTAAACCAATTCTACACGATACAAAACTTAAGCTGTCTATCGACAGGGAACTGTGTAAGTCAATCAACACTAGGCAGGGCAGCGAATCAAATCTGCTATTAGATGTAAATGAAAGTGAGACAGATAACTACATCACCTCTGGAAACTCCGTTCAAATAACTGGGAGTATTGTGACGGCTCTCAAATTGTCATTAACCAGACACCAGTACAAGCAAGTGCTGGATACGGTGGAATGGTTCACTTCTTCTCCCCAGTTAATGGAGGCCCAGGGTATTTCTAGAATACCCTTGAGAGCCCAGTCTACTTTGACTGATATAAACGAAGAAGATATCGGTGTCACTACCCTGAATATGGACCCGAATGTCCGGGCCAAACTATTTCCAATCATCGGTGCTGGCTCTAATTACAAGAAGTCGCTGAATAATTCGTCTGCACTGAAAATAACATTCGACATTCCAGTCTTCACGATTGAACTCAGGGGCGAAAACTCAGATGGGGAACAAGGTCTGGTGGACTTATCCTTTCAGGAATTCGTTTTTAATTATGAAAAATGTACCAGCAGCGAAACAAACATGCAGATATCGTTAAGGTCCATACTAATGGAAGATTTACACCAGCCTGTCGGTAGCAAGCAACGTTCTATGGTGAGTTCAACAACCGATGCCGATGGTCCCCCTAACGCAGCATGTGTTTCAAGATCCTGCCCAGATGTAACGTATCGAGAATACCTAATGAGTGCTTCACATGGCTCGCTGCCGGATCATTTAGAAACTGCCGATAATTTCGTCATGGAAACTCTCGGTAATTCAAATTTCAATATTTTCCGAAAGAAAAACTATTATCCTTCAACACCTCCATCAAGTCCTCAGGGACGCAGATACGACCCCGAACAAAATTTGGTAATCATCAGTATCCTACTGGTAGATAGTTCTGTCCCAAATTTCCAAGACTACAATGGCATTCAAAAATCAGTATCTGTCGATTTCAATTGCCTGGATTTGGTTATCAACACAAATTCATGGATAGTCGTTCTTGATTTCTTTAATATTTCATCTGGATCAGGTTCTTCCACGAAGGTATCAGATACTAACAGAGATGCTAGTCCCTCAGTTGTGTCTAAAGAGAAGAGTGTAACCAACATCTCGGTTAAATCGCTTACTGTAGTGCTGATAAAACCAGACCGGGATATTGCAAAGGTGAATCTCTCCAAGGTTGAAATTGAAGTCAAAACAAAAGGCATGCATAAAGAAGTCTATGGAAAATTAGGATCCATGTCATTGCAGGATTTAACTTTGAATGGCCAGTTGTATAAGGAACGGTTCATGACCTCTGGTAAACAAGCTCTTCAGTTTCAATATGTTAGGTGAGTTTTGGTGATTATTAACCGCTTCAATATCAATACTACACATATGACAATATACAAAGTGGCGCACCGAAACTCAATTGCTGTTTAGATCTTTGTACGTGATTATTTTTTAAAATTCTTTTTGTTTTTTCTTATTTTGACTTTGGTCGCTGTGACTTCAACTCCCAAGACTTCTCTCCTGTTTTTTTTTTTTTCATAAAACAAGAAGTGTGTTGTGATAAGTCCAACAAACGAAAAAACGACAACTTACAGATAATTAAATGCCGTTTAATATAACAACATACTTTGTGCCTTTAAAAAAATCGGGTATGATGTCAATCCCCGTCTATAGAGTTGAAGTAATACGAAAATATGCTCCTTGAAAGAATGTTCAATTTTTCAAAATACTCGCGTTAAAACCTCTAAACCGCAATGGAACGTTTTCGGTGAGTCACCCTGTATACCTGGAAGAATAATATTTGGGTTTGCAGTCTACTTACTAGTTCAATTAGTTCTTCGTTTTTTGAGTTCAATTTTTGAAATTTTTCATTTCCTTACTCAAGACTGATTACAATTATAATAATGACTATGATAATAAATATGCTTTATTGGCAGAAGAAATACCTTGTCGACAAAGCTAAAAGAGTATAATTTTGTTCTTAATTTTGCATGAAATCGGTATAAACAGTTCGTTCATTTAGAAGAAGGGATTAATTTTGGAGCTTATTATTTTCCTTATTTTTATAAATTCTTTAGCTTATTTGGAGTTGACGGATAAAATCAAAATATTTGCAAATGTCAACAGTATACAATGGAAATAATTTGCGTGAAATCGAAAGTAATATGAAAATTGATCTTGAAAAAATATTATCATGGTTTATATCACATAAACTAACATTGAATTTAAATAAATCTTCGTTCATGTTCAACACCACAAATCTTTTAATATTGACTTGAAAGATCCTATTAGATTAAATAATGGTAGTATACAATACTCTTCCACTTTGTGTAGATGAAACTTTATCTTGACCAAATCATATTCAGGTTTTGACGAAACAGATTTCTCCAATTATGGGAATTATTTTCAAGATAAACAATATTTTACTCCTTAAACATATAAAAAGCATTTATTTTTCTTTGGTTTATTTCGAATTGCAATACATGATTTATATTTGCTTTTTAAATTGTTTGAGGAAATTTCAAAATAAAACCATAAAATGTATCTATAAATTGAATTATATTATTTATTGATCCCAAGAAACATTGCTGTTTATAGAGGGATATATATGGATAAAGAATTAAAATGGGAAGAGAGTGATAAGAATAATATGTGAAGCATAAGTAAAACCTAAGGAACGTCATAACAAAGCAAAACAAAATGAAAATAATAGTAATAGTAAAAACAGTCAAAGTTGAAATAATAAAGAACTTGAAGAGTTATCTGTTGATTATAAATTTTCTTTTTTGAACTTAGTTTTAGTTCTAATTTCTTTTAGTGATTGAGTTATTCTATTGTATATCTCAATTACAACAATTAATTTATACAAACCAAATGGTTTACTAGATCTGAACTCCCTTTACAAGCTGAACATTTGTTGTTTCATCCACTCAGTTAAGAAAAGAGTGAAAACCTCAAATTTAGTATTTATACTATACACATTCATAATACCAGACAAACAAAATTGATAGCTGCTAGTAATTTTAGAACAAATTTTGAAAAAAAAATCGTTTTTTTTATAATGGAATAGTAAATTACAATTCGATACCTGATGAAATAAAATCTTATAATTCGTTAAAGGAATTCAAAAACAAATTGAAAAAAGAAATTTTGAGGTGATATATTTTATGAATTTGACCACTAAAACTTTTGAATAGTTTCAATATAAGTTGGAAACTGATAAAATTATGTATAGTTCAGTGTTTATTGTGTTTATATTCACCACATTGTATTTTGAGCAAATGTATTGTCAGATTTTTTTATTTTCTTTTGTTTTATATTTATCGATCACACCTTAGTATGCTTATTTATTCATGTTATTTTTAAGATTTTTTTTTTATTTTTTTTATCCCTTCCATAGACATGTAATGTTTCTTGGGGAAATAAAGTTGATTGATTGATATTTGGGGTGCAGCAACAAATTCATTGCTCAGACCACTAAAAGCACTTTAGAATAAAATTATCAAATGTATATATATCAAATGTGCTAGGAATCGCACGTTAAAAGGTAAGACCTCGTTAATCCTTAGTTTCGATTTCTGAGGGCTGTCGTTCGTAGGGGGATGACAAGTGGTTGACGAAAAAGACAATTTTAAACAACAACAAAACAATATTCAAACCACTTCAAACTTGACCATTATGAGTCAACTGCTAATTTGTAGGTATAAACCAACTAAGCTTCTAGATATTCATTATATAAAATAAAATTGTGTACCTTCATTCATTTAGTTAAAAATAATATGAAAATTCTAATTAAATATTCAAAATTAATATATATAATATATATTATATATATATAACTATTCAACCAGATATTCCAATGAAATAACAAAATTATTAAAAAAACCTTTGAGTTGAAAACAATTTTATAAAGTTGGGATACTTAATTTCTTCTTTTTTATGTTTTGTCATTCTTCGGTGTTTGTATTTTTTATCCCTTTATAAATAGAAATGTTTCTTTGGATCAATAAAGCAAACAAAATAAATATATAACACTTAAGACAAAGTAGAGCAAAGTGAATACACGAGTAAATTCATATGACACTTCGAGAACGGTAAGAAAAATACAATAGACAAATATTGTAGTATATGGTAGTAACTACCTTGTGCTATCTTATCTTGATAACAGATCAATTTTTTTTAAATTCTGTTTATTTTCTACACTACCATTTTGTAATTCGATTTTTTTGCAGACATCTTCCAGATAGCACAAAGAATTATGATGCACAGTTAACTCTGGACATGGCCTCTGTAGTCTATGTCCACACCAAGAGATTCATAGCAGAAGTTTTGGCATTTTTCAAAAGTTTTACTGAGCAGCAAGAAATGGTTATGAAAGGCATCCAGGCAGCAACAAGTGGACAACCGGTAAAAAATGTCATATATTTTTGTAAATTTTCTGATGAATGTGTTTTCAAGGTCCGACTTGAGCATTTCAGACTGTCTCTGATATTAGATGCTCGTTCACCGATGATATTGCTTCCTGTTAGTTCGAAATCATCCGATGTGCTGGTAGTTGATCTTGGTCAGTTATCCGTAACGAATGTTTTCAAGTTTTCTGGTGATGATGGAACAGTAAGTGTTCTATCAAACAATGCAGCTAAACAGTGTTTACTTGATGTGATGACTATTAAACTGGAGAACATGGATTTGTATGCTGGTGTTAAGGATAATAGTTCAAGTCCCATAAAATCTTCCGTGAGTTCTCCTGCACGCCTCAAACTGGGAACCATATTTGTAACTAAGGACGGACCTTCTCTACTCACAAAAAAATTCCAGCTGAAATTACAGGTTGAGAAAAATTTAGATGTGAAAGAGTCCCATGCTGTGCCAGACATGAGTATTTATGGACATTTGTCTACTTTAGATGGAGCACTAGATTTGAAACAGTACAGACTCATCAGAGGCCTTCTGGATTTCAATTTGGGTGAAGATACTGAAATGATAAACCCTTCCGTTCCTGTAAAAACTGCCGATTCTGAGGTGAGTTGAAAATCCTTAGCATTATTGCTGTCATTATTATTTCAATGTATAATATATTGAATATAATAACACACTATTGAAACCTAACAACTATTACTATAAACACGGTTACTGAAATATTAAAAAAATTCAAACAAATTAATATTTTGTATTAGCTAATGGTGTTGATGTCAAATGTGGGGTACCACAAGGATCAATTTTGGGACCTGTTTTGTTTTTGATTGATATCAACTCCATTACAAATTCAGAACTGAAAGGAATAAGCAAACTATTTGCCGATGAAACGACGTTAATATATTTTGCCAATGACCTCAACGAATTTCGTGAATATATTGAAAGTGATCTAAATGAGATTTCAACATGCTTACAATGATTTAAACTCACTCTGAATTTCAATAAGTCTACATTCCTGTATGTTTCTAAAAAAACACAAATATTTCCTTTAATCCCGTATTATCAGGATTTGATTCTATAAAATATACCAAAATAAAAAAATGTTGATGCCATATTATTGACGAGAAACTACTATGGAATAATCATATTGATAAAAAAATTAACCCAGTCATTAGTGTTCTGTTCAAATTCGGGAAATTTGTTTTAACAAAATAGTCTTATCCTCTTAAACTTACAGTGTTTGATATTTATCTGGGGAATCGCTGATAATTCAGTTATGAAACCTCTAAAAAAACTATAATATAAATCTTTGAAACGTATTTACAACTTGTTTAGAACCAAACGCCAACTTGTATAAACCTAAAAGTTTACTAGATTCAAATTAACTTTATAAAGATTTGTTCATTCACCTCATTTGAATCAAACAAAAAGTTTCAACTTTAAATTTCACTGAGGTAAATAACATATATGGTTACAAAACAAGACACGGAAACTTTTTAAGCTTGAGTAGACTCATAAGTAACTTTGGAATAGTTATTTACAATTCACTCCCGAATGAAATAAAGAAAGTAAAAAATGCATAAATTTTTAAAAGCAGAATCAAAAAGCATTTTTTTAAATGACTTCAATTATCAAAAAAATATTTTCTTTGCAGCCAATAATTTAATAATTTATCTTTTTTGCTCCCAATCCAACTATTTTGAATGCAATCCACGTGGTTATTTTTTCCTTATTTTTTTTTCAACCATGTATTCGATTTGTACCTACTATTTGTAATGTAGTGAATACTATTTTCCTTATTATCTCAAGGAAAATAATGTTCTATCAATTACACATCAAAAAAACTAACTCATTCCTATGGTGATATAAATATATACAGGGTTGTATCCTACACTATTTTCATATTATTATTATTTTTTCGGATAAGTATTAGCCATTAAGTAATTTTCTCATACTTGTATTCCTATTATGAACAAAACTGTTTTTTGGGATAAAAAACTACTACTACTAATGAGCTTCTCGAAAATGTCAGATGACTCTATACTTCTCTGTGGTTCAATAACCAAATTTTCTACAATAGATTTTTATATTTGATTTTCTTTAATTTTCAATACCTTATGATTACACAAGCACTGTGCTCACACTGACATTTTCTTCTTTACTTAGAGGACAATTGTCTCTAAAATGGTTGAATTTAGGAGTCGTTTTAACTAGTTTTTTAATAAAAAATCCTTCAATTAATCATTATAATGAAGGTAATTATTATTGTAGTGCATTTATATACAGTGCGGCTTTTAATAGTTCCCCCGGCCGTGCAAACTTTTGAACAGTTTGACGTAAAGACATAAAAAAAACGTTTGGAGGGTTTCACCGATACTACATTTCAATTTTACTGCTCTATACTGAGATTTCATCTCCCAAGCTCAATATTTTTTTACTTCTCAGGCCCAATTGAATGAAGACTGGAAATTATCCTCTATAAAACTGGACATGCAAAATGTGACCCTTTGTCTTCTGAAGACTCACAATGTAAATTCGCCGCTTGCACGTATAGATTTTATAAAATCACATCTCACTGTAGAAACATACAGTAATTTTTGCCAAGATGTAGATTTAGTGTCAAGGGAAATATTAATTATTGATAGTCGATTTGGTGGCTCGGAGCCAAATGGTCGTCGTAACGTTTTCACCAATATTCTTCAACCAATTAATCAGTCCAATGATGAAAATATCGTACAGGCAGAAATCCACAGTAGAAAAAGGCAGGACCACATGAATGTCACAATACTTCTAAATGACATTCGATTGATAGCTATTATTGACTGGTGGGAATCGGTCAGAGAGTATATATTTCAAAACGTTCCGTCAAGTGATGAAGATAAGGTGTCAATTGCTGAAAATGAAGATACTGAAGATGTAGTCCAATTTGATTTAAAGCTGAATATCACGGATTCCGAAATAGTAATTGTTGAAGATTCATCACAACAGGATACAAATTCTGTTATTTTGAAGGTTTTTATTTGCAATATTTCGGTAATGCCAATGCGTAATACTTTGAATTTCAGAGCACAACTGTTCTGCAATATCGCCCTTATAATCTGGAGAAACCATTATCATGCAGCCTAAGTAAATGCGAGATGTTTTCTTGCATTTTGGAAATGAAAGATGAAACAGCCTTGTCTATTATTGATCCAGTTACCTTGAATATTGAAATGAACAAGGATAATTTATTAGAGGTATTCTAAACTATCAGTATTGATTTATTTGATTGATTAATGAAAAATATGTGCTTTTAACTGTCATAATTGGATTAGTTTCGAAATTTCACTCCTGTCTAATTACATTACATGATTCTCTAAATCCTGATTAATTTAGAATTAATTGTCTTTTTCTTGAATCAAATTATAAACTTATGTACCTAGTATTATTGAATCATAATTTTTGTTTCTTCAGGTCCAGCTTCAGTTTTTGATGGTTAGGCTATCTTACCATGATATGTGTATGTTCATGAAAATAATCAATTCCTTGCCAAAACAAATATTTTCTCAAAGTGAAGAAAATCCAGCACTGACCGAAGTCATTCAAGGTAAGTGAAGTGAAATGTTCATGAGAATGTTTCATATTGAATTGAATTATTGAATAAAATGGAATGAAAAATAAGAGGATGGTCTCAACCACCTGCAGTAGTAAATGAATGCATAGGTAAGTAGTTTATGACTTCCCAAAAAGGAATCCAAACAAATGAAGAAGAAGTAGTTTATCAGTCTCAGTTGTATGATTGCAAATTTGAATTGTTGAAGTGAAAGGTTTTATCTTAGGTTTACGTAGTTTCAATGTATTCTTTTAACTCCACATTAGTATAAAATACAACATTATGAAAACTATTCCTCCTGATAAGAAATGTATCATTGTTCAAGTTTTCAGTTCACTTTTTTTATCATTTAAAATGAATTTGATTTCAAGTAGTTCACTTCGAGGTGTTTATTTTTCCGATATAAAAATTGCTGTTTTTTTTTCACTAACCTGATGGTTGAATTGGATGAATCAATGAAATGAGGTCAGGTGGGATAACTGTGTTGCAAAATATTAAAGTGCATATATTTTCAAGTCGCATTTTCAGACCAATTCCAATTTATAACTAATATATCAGTACAATATTTAAATTCGTATTGCCTACAAATATTTCCTATCATAACTTTCCATTATAATCACGTCACTATATTTTTCACTGATTTCAAAACTATGTCCTTAGTACAGGCTTCTTCGTTTAAATTATATTAAACGTTCATCCATATGCAACACATAACCATCATATATTACAAGAACTGGTCTAGCATCGTTGATTTATTTCAGTAAACTTTTCTAGAAATAATAAAAAAAAAATACAATTTTATCCATCCGTTGACTATCGCGGCATATGTAATAATCTTTGCCTTTTTTGAGTTTTCTTGATGGTATAACAAACCGAAACCGTAAAACAATAAAAATCGAAGTGGAAATTAGACAAAATTCATTACTATTTTCTCTATCCTACATTCATCATGAATTTCCACTAAGTAAATAGATCACCAATTGAACAAGTATTTGCTATTATTGTCCAACTAATACCTAGTACTAATGCATACTATAGAAAATAAAGCCAACACATTAAATATAAAATTATAAGTCAGTGATGATTATATAGTCCATCGAACTTAAACGAAGAAACATACAGGTTTATGACAGGGAAAAATAAACTCATTTTCAACTAAACTGAATTAATTACCAACTAGTTATGAGAAAATGACTCCTAGAATAACACACTATTTAAAATATTTACATTTGTATAAATAATTCAATATGTTTTATCACCATGTTATCCAATTTTATCCCATTGAGAAAACTTCTCAATTAATAGCACTCTTTTTTTTATAGAATACAGGTTTGTAAAACAAAAATTTCTCAAATGTAATGAGTGATTTCTACAGTATTTTTTGTATTAATTATGGTAAAATTATTGAAAAATCCCGTTAAGTATAGTTTTGTTACAATTAGCATGTCTAGTTATGTCACATTTGTGTATATTGTAAAGATAATATAGCACTATGAGTTTTGATGTAATGCAAAAGCGCTTCCACAGGTAATTTTCACTCAACAGTTATGCACTTTTTTCAATATTCTGTTGTGTAAATATGAACCAACTTTTACCTGTTTATTAAAATTTTAACCTTAAGAAAAATGTACGACATAAGAATAAATTCAGTTTTTCACCTGACAACAAAACGAATTTCATAAAAAATTAGAAAATTCTTTTTTTTTCCATCGATTTATTAAAATGGATTTTATTCTTGAAATCAGCACTCAAAAATACATAGAAATTAGTTATCAAAGTACGAAAAGTTTCAGCAATATATTTTTTTAAATAAAGTATCTAGTATCCATTGATTGTCAATAGTTGCAAATGCCATAATAAACAAATTTTTTGCTTTCAAATATAGGTGACCGGAAAATCTTGAAAAGTAATATTTCTTTTCGAAAACTCTCTTTCATGCACATGTGATTAAATTTTGAAATTTCTTGATTGATATCCATGATTTTCATATAAAACCATCATTCCGTAAGGTCATATTTATTTAGTTTAGTGAAGAATTATAGGAAGACTCATTTAACAAACTTTTTTATTATACCTAGGTCAATGAAGATTAACTTGGGTATCAAAGTGCTTAAGGGGAACAATACTATTTTTTCTCACTTCAGGCGGTCAGTATCCCATTTTCAATATACTTACTTGCTATATGTTAAAAAGGAATTCATTAAGTGGTACAGAAATTAATTTTTGAACTATTTTCAACAAAAAAATAATATACATATATTGCTCTTCAGCTCTCAACATTTCACAATGCTTGATTTATAAGGAAAATGCTATTGTTATAGTCTCTCTGTTGACAAGAAACAGAAATAACAGTTGTAAAATTTCAAGTAAATGAAATATTCTCTACAGTTCGATTATTATATCGTTACCCGTGCGTCATCATCACAATACCATAATTCTTACCCTAGCAGACAAATGTAAACGAATTTTGAATCGCTCATAGCGGTTATTAGAAAGAGATATTCGATAGAGGATGTGTGATTTCTTCGACCATAAATTGATGACGCATGGGTAAAGATACAATAATCGAACTGTATTTATGAACGGATGAGAACAAAGCGGCAAATTCTATTATATTTATTTCCGCTTTTTAAGTTCATTCAACTAACTTTGGGAAGACTATACTTTTGATTCCTTTCTATTGATTGAAAAGTATAAACTCAACTATTAAGGTGTTAGGCTCTATTGAGGTTACATTAATTTATTATCAAAATTTCATGGATTCTTCATGTTCTAACCTTTCAGCAATTACATTTTTCAGATCAAATTTCTACACTTACATCACTAGGATTTCAGGCCAATGATTGTCTTACAGCTTTAGAAAAAAGTGGAAACAGAATAGACGATGCAGCAATTTGGCTCACTCTTAATGCAACACCATCACATAATGCAGACAATAGATATAGAAGACCTTTCAGCATTGATGCAGTTGAGGTGAGTGATGATTTATATCAAAACGTCTAAAAATTCTGGCAAATATGTACATATACATTTCTTATTCTCTGTTCAATAAGGATGGAAGAAGACAGCAGACAATAAGCGAGATTTTTAGACATTTTTGTAATGGAAACATTGAATATAAATTAACTTTTATTATATCTTGCCAGGTAAAAGCCAGTCGAATATCAGTTTGTATCATTGATGACTGTGGAGACTCTGACGTTCCTTTATTAGAGTTGTCCCTCTCTAAACTTTGTTTGTATCAGCTCTTACCAAAATTCACTGCCAATGATTATGTTCATCCAAGAGGATTCATAGAAGGTCATTTAGAGAGTGACTATTATAATAGAGTTCTATCAGGATGGGAACCCTTTTTAGAACCTTGGAAGTAAGTTGAATTAATTGTTGTTACTGATGCTGTGAGCTTTGTTTGACTCAACTTTTAGATGTAAAATAGCTTGGGATAGAATAATTTCTCAAGTTCTTTGGAAAAATCGGCTGTCGGTCAAAGTAGAATCTGAAGAACCGTTCAATATTAATGTAACGTCAACCATCATTGAACTTTATAAACAAGTGAAGGATAATTGGACCAAAGATTACTACAATATTAGACGTAATAAAGATGACTGTACAACTAGAGCTGTAGATAACTATAGAAGAAGATCTCCTTTCGTTCCATTTGCCTTGAAGAACGATACAGGTTCACATTTGAAATTCCAGACATACATTTCAGACATAGAAAAATCTCAGTCAGTGTTGACAGATGAGTTATGCGGTAACTGGATTTCAGTTGGCCCAGGAGAATTGGTTCCATTCTCATTCACAACTAGAGGTAATTTTCTTCATTGATTTGTTGTATTAAATAATTTTTGTGTATAAAAAATATTATTTTATTTGTTTATTGTACGGTACAAGCTCAGTAGAGAAAACAGTTACAAGCTATGACAAATCAGAGAGTGATGTAAGTCAATAGTTTTTAGCAATAAGAGCTTACATAACGAATTATACTTGCACTATCAAATTTAAGATTAAATAGAATAATAGTACACATATGCAATTTAGAAAAGAATACATTTAATAAGAATTAATAGAGAAAAACTCTGAAAGAAGTTCTCTGAATGCATTCTAAAATTTTATTACTTATCCGTATGGAGTATAAAAAAAACTGTTCTCTCCTGACATCTTACAAATGTATTTTCTACATGACTCAGTCAATAAAATATATATCTATTTATCAAACACGAAATATGATCATATTTAAAGGCCTGATGTCAAGAGTGAGGCTCTGCCAAACATCAAAAGTCTCTACGGTGGCAGGTACTAAGTATATGTTCTGCTGTTCATCATCATCAGGACAAAGACGGCTTTCTAGTCTTGCCATGTGGTGATTCAGACTACATTGGACTGTTAAGGCTGAAACACAATGGAATTTTTTTGTTTTTAGTTTTAATTTTCATAATTTTGCATTGCCATTATTATTTTGATCACGCCTCATAAATAATCTTGTTGGTAAAATCAAGCTTCATTTTTCAATACTGTTTTGCATATTGTTTTATTTTAAAAATTGATATCCAAAATCCCAAAACTTAAAACTTATTACATAAAACTTCCATTGTGTCTACGGCTTTAGATAACATAAGTAACGGATTTGAAGGATTTTTGAATTTTCCTATTTAGAGCTAAGAGCTTTTATAGCTGCTGAACTGACCGAAAACATTTTGGTTTTGTGTGTGAGGTTGGTTTTCTTCAGACTCTCTGCACATAGTAGTAGTAGTAATATGGGAGGAGGCTGCTATCGCAGCCAGACAAGTAGGCCCACATGGTCCCTTTTTGCCATCCCCAGTCTTCGACAAATCTACATTCTTCCTCCTAGGCTTCCTTCTCAAATCTTCGTGACCTCCTGATGAGGGTCAGTATGACCGTCCATTCCAGGTCGGTAAGTAACTCTTGATGGAGTTTTTCAGCACCAAAGATTTCAAATCTCAGCCTCCCGCACGCCTCGGACTCGCCGAGGAAGTGAGACGAAGTTTCTTCGTCCTCTTTGCATTTGCGGCAAGTGGGGTTGCCTAACTTGTTATGCCCTGTTAGTATTCCTATCAGGAGGCGTAGTGCTTGGCGGTTTCTGCCTAAGAGCCATTTCGTCCTTGATTTGCTGGAGCCGGTCACAAAGTCTTTCGACTTCCTGCTGCCGGTAATATCCCTCCAAAATGTGTTAAGCTTTTCTTCCGCCCAGTCGTCAAAGGCTGAAGAGGTTTGTCCTCTTGCGATGCCTAGTACAGGCTCCGGCCCAGATAACGGCGTTGTGGAGCCGGTTCTTGCAAGTTCGTGTGCCACCTTGTTTCCGCGCACCCCTTTGTGATCCGGAACCCATACCAGCTGAAATTCCTTCGTTTCAACTAGTTTCTCGAGAGCATCTCCGCATTCCTGTACGAGTGCTGGGCTTGGTTTAGGACGACAGATGGCTCTGAGCGCTGCCTGACTATCCGAACAAATAAATGCTCTGCTCGGGCCATTCTTTCACCTCTTGTCTCATAGATACTGTTAGGATGCCGAACACTTCAGCTTGGAAAACTGTTATCTGCCTACCCAAAGCGTAGCTTCCTCGTTCGTCTCTTCCTTGCAGGTAGATGCCTGCCCCGAAGCATGTTTGTCAGTCAGACGCGATCCGTCTGTATAACATATTAGACTTCCTGTGCGAAACTCCACTCTGCACATAAGTCAATGACATGCATTTCTACCTGGAACATGGTCATATTGGACCTTAGGTAGGTTGAAGTCTCTGGGCAGGGGGATCGATAAGTCTATGTAGCCTCACAAGCACTTCAACCTACAAGATTTTTGTGCATGACGCTTAATCTATTCGTGTCCAGAGATTCCGAGACTTCTAATTAAGTTTATCAGTTTCCTGGGAGCTAAATTCCTGACATTGGAGGGCCTTACAAAGGCCCCTTTCAAGAACTTCATTCAGACTCTTGCAGAAAAGCGCTGCAAAGAAAACAAATGTGCTGCGGTAGCGGCAAAAAAAAAAAAATGTTTTTTCCGTTAACCAGCTGTCTTCCCCCTACGAACGACAGCCCTCACAAGTCGAAACTTGTACTAGCCAAGGATTAACGAGGTCTTAACGTTTAACGTGCGATTCCTAGCAGTATCACTCTTTGACTCTTTTTTAAGATGATATCTCAGAGGGAAGGAAGTAAGTGTCCAGTCAGGAGTTCCGTTACCAGTTTCAAGTCTTTCTTGTCCAACTCGACAACTGTTTAGCTTTCCTTGGCGACAGGCTCACTAGCCTTTTTGCTTGTCTTCGCCCTGGCACTTTATTCTAGTGAGATCTCATTTAATCGGTTAACCAGCGTCAAAACTTTTCTTCCAGGTGGGCTTTAGAGAGTCCCCAAAAGGGGTTCTGGGCCGGAAAATTGTATTTTTGTCCCTTTTTCGGCAAAGCAGTCTGCTTGCTCTTTGTCTTCAATTCCTTTGTGACCTGGGACCCACATCAAAGTGACTTTGTTGTTTGCTGTCAGTTGTCTCGGGGAGTGTTTGTTAGTCCCAAGTTAGCTTAGGCTCACAAGAATATGACTTCAGTGCTGATCTATAGTATATACATTTTTTTCTCCGGGTGCTCATTTCGATGCACTCCTGAGCACATATCTCTATAGAATGTACTTCTTCTTGAGAGGTGGTTGGGGTGTTGCCAATCTCTTCCCTAGGTCCACGACTGTATACACCCACCCCAACGCATGGGGGTGTTTTCGAACCATCTGTAAACCATCAATTGTCTGCACTATCAGTAGTTTACAGCCACGTATAGCCAACATACTTCTTTTGGTGACATTTCCCAAATTCTTCCACATATTCTGCAACATGTTCATAACGATAGGAGCTCATTGCAAATAGTTCTTTCCAGACGTGAATTCAGTTCAAATTTCTATCCAGGATAACGCTTTACTAATTGTGGGGGTTGATAGACTTTCCTCTTTCCTACACTCATTGATTGTATTCAGTATATCCCGAAGGACCAAATTTGTCCTTTATTACTAGGATCAGGTCGTCAGAATAAGCCACTGGCTGGTTTGAAGCTGACACTTTTTTCTCATAGGGAGGCCGTTAAAATCTTTGACGTGTCACAGAGGTTACTAAATTTGTTCTTACATAATAAGGTGGTTGGTGGATCAGCGGTCTAATGCACAGGCCGTTCGAAACTCCAGCATAGCGATAGTCGGTTCGAGTCCGATGTAGGTACAAGAATTTTTCTCAACTACTTTATATCGGATTCGATAGGCGGCCGCATGCCTTGTTGAAAAGCAAGTGTATTGTGAGTTGTCTAGATGCCAATCTCGTCTAGTGCTAGCTTGGAGTGCACACCGACCACCTGAGGTGGTGCTGTAGGTTTTCCGGGTTTTCCTACAGCTGAAAAGTGAATACACCACCTGAAACATCAGTAAGTCGCCCCGGAGCGCCACGGCAAATAATAATAATAGCCGTCCTCTACCCGCACAGGCTATGCCTTTGGGTACACTCAACGAGTGTTTATGAGGGAGTATTATTATTATTATTATTATTATTATAATTAATAATTATCAATTTGAGTTCACCCTCATTTTTCTAGTGAAAAATAGTTTCCCAAATTAATGTTTCTTCATAATCATTTCGAATAAGTTTCGGTATATTACCTAATTACTTTGTGATGAAATTTTAGACAAAATGCGGCATCAGGACTCGCATAAAATGAGAATGCATCAGCTGGGCGTTAAAGTGGATGGTTGGCAATCTTTAGAACCAGTTACAGTGGATAGAGTTGGTGTTTATTTCAGAGATGCGTCTACTGAAATTCAATCTCGAGTAAGAACAATCACTTGATGCATTCAGTGCAACTATTTGTGCCTATTTCATCCACATCATTTACAAAAAAGCAAAACACTCTCATAGGAAGACACTTGAATTAAAATAAATTGGGGATTTTCATCAACAATTAAGCTTTGCACCATTCTTATGGATGGAAAATGGCCTATAGATTTTAACTTCCCCAGCAAAGGTGTCCATGGGCACAACGAAATCTATTGAGTATGTTTCGAGATACAGGGCGTTGAAGTGTCAAACAGAAAATCTTTTTTTGAGTTTATCGTGCTTGGGTGACAGTGGGATGTCATGTGAGTCCAATATTTGACACAAATATCTGTTTTGAAGCATTTAACGGGTTGAACAAAAAAATAATTTCAATCTGTTATTTCATATCTACTTGTGTGGATTCTGTGATGGAAATCATTCATCAGCTGTATTCAGAATGAATTACCCTAGTCCCGATAGGAATTTATTGATCAACTTTTTATACACAGGGAGGTTTAAAAATAGGGGACGTCAACCCCTTCTTTTTTAGTTCAGATAAGGGATGTATTGTCATAGATGTATCATTCATATTTCCATGTAATAAATGCCACATAGTTTGATTGCGAATATAAAAATAAAAAGTTTGAGTCGAATTTAGTGAGAATATGTGTTTGAAAAATTCTCTGTAAAAAAATAATTTGTTGAATTTTTGCGATTTTTTTATATTGTATACAGTTTGAAAAGTATTTTATGGCGTCAAGAATATCAGTATGGGTCCTGAGACTCCTATATCGGCTACGCATTTTCGACTATCACATTAAAGTAATAAATCTACTTTACAATTTCTGATTTAAAAAAATCGTTCATGCCAAACCAAAGGTTATCCATACCAAAGCAATTTTTCCAGTATATTCGAATAGGCCTCTGGGGTGGTGTAGAAACGATTTCACTTATAAAAAAAAATCGAATTATTTTCAAAGCAAACATAATTTTACCTTTTATGTATACGTATCATTCATTTTTGAATTCATGTTCAAGGTCAAAAATCCAAAAAACATACTAGCGATTATTTTCAAATAAAATTTGACGACGCCACTCCACAGAAGTAGGTTTGAAATAACGAATTGAAATAATTTTTTCATTCACCTTGTCGTGTGGTTCAAAACTGATCGTTTTATCGAATATTGGACGACGTTTTACTATAACGCTAGCATGATATTCCCAAAAAAAAAATATAATTCTGAAATATCCCTTAATTGTTGAAAATTATGAAAAAAATCATAATTTTTATTTCAATGCCTTGTATCTCATAAACTGAAAACACACACACTTTTCATTACATAATTAATTTTTTCTGTTATGACAGTCACTATTTCCTGCATCATTTACTGATAGCTTGATTAATTTCATGCGGTTTCGTGTCTTCTATAAGCCCATATTTTTCATTAAATCCCTAAAAAACCCAATTCAGTTTTCACTCTATTTTTTGATTCATTTAGTCACCCTTTTTGGTCATCTAGAAAAATCTCAGTTTTACAAGAACTTTTTTTTCGAATATTATGCTGATTATTTAATTTTCAGGTCCTGGATATCTCACCTGCAAGGGTAGTATTCGATATAACTCTAGAGGGCTCTGCTAGAAAACTTGTTACGATTCGTTCCGCACTTCTTATCATTAATTATCTCCCTCAAACAGTTGAGGTGAAGTTAGAGAGCCAATTACCACGGGACTCTTTGACTCAGTGGGTACCCATCAAATCCTTTACCATAGATACGAAAGCTACGTTAGCGGTACCTCTGGTGCATACTCATTCTCAGATCAATATCAGACCTAGTGGATCTCCTCATCAATTCACGTATTGTATGCCTTCGTTGAGTTGGACCAAGATGCTCAGCAATACCGACCGAATGTATGAACTAGCAACTTGTCATACACATAAAGGACATAATTATAGGTATGATTCATATTCTTTAGATACTTATATTGTTGGCTCAAAATAAAAAAAAATAATGACACTTGAAATATAAAACCTTAGAAAAAGTGGTTGAATTGCAGTTATAATAAGAAAAAGGTACCTATTATTTCTTGAAATGAAGTATGTAATATAAACACACATTTTTCAATTATTGCAGAAATAAGCTTATATCTGAAAAAATGTTTGGATAAGCAGAAGTCAAAGCTATTTAAGAGACAAAAAATATTGATACGGATACATTTTGAACTAGGTTGAATTTACACAATGTTTTCAGGTTGCCACGGGAAATGATTTTATTTCCCGTGAGTAGTCATTGAGTGTATCATTAAATATTTGATATTACACCTCTACAAACTCTTACAAAACTAAAAATACAAACACTACTCAATTTTCCTATTCAGAGATAATATTTTTCTTATAGAAAGAAATTTCATATCCTCTTCAATCAAACTCTTGAATTTTGAATTTACTGCTTGCAAACGAACAGAAGGTTAGAAAATATCAGACAAAGTCTGATGGCTTTAGGAGAGAGACAGAAATTTCAGTAAAAACCCCTTATTCTCTCCTTAATTTAGGCAGATATCTGACAGAAAACAACTTCTTCCCTGGCTAATACCACGACGGACGTTGAATTAAATCTGACAGATATCTGTGCAGCGTTCTCCCTAGAATCTGGAGGACAGCCACAAATGCTTTCTGTATCAAGTAGCAGAATCCTGCCCGACATGATCAAGGACTTGACCACTTACATACCGGTTTCGAGGTGTATTGCCTCTCTTCAGTGCAAGGTAGGTCCGACAACATTTGCAGTCGTCGACGTCCTTGGTCATGCCATGCAACATCACTGATACTTGAAATGATTCTCTGAGGTGGATGCGGAGTCTCGTAAGAAGACAGTCGCAGTGCCACCTCTAGAAAACCTCAGAAAGCACTTCAAAGTAACTCGGGGTAGAGTTTATTTGAAAATTTTCAAGGACGTCGACGACTGCAAATGTTGTCGGACCTACCTTGCACTGAAGAGAGGCAATACACCTCGAAACCGGTATGTAAGTGGTCAAGTCCTTGATCATGTCAGGCAGGATTCTGCTACTTGATACAGAAAGCATTTGTGGCTGTCTCCCAGATTCTAGGGAGAACGCTGCACAGATATCTGTCAGATTTAATTCAACGTCCGTCGTGGTATTAGCCAGGGAAGTAGTTGTTTTCTGTCAGATATCTGCTTAAATTAAGGAGAGAATAAGGGGTTTTTACTGAAAACAGAAGGTTGTTACAATCATTAAACTTCTAATACTTTTCATTATATCATCTTTTCCAAATTATCATCAGCTTTTGTATTCATGACTTCCACCGTTTTGAAAAGTTTTCCATAAAATTTAAGTCGAAGTCAAAATATACTTTATTGTCGGAAGTTATAAAAACGTATAGACAGAGCTTTTTGGTTTTGGATTAATATTAAAATTGGATTCAATTAATTAATGATAAAGTATAATGGTGATACTCCCCACTATCTGCATATCATCCCAGATGAAGGAACACCACCACTATATGCGCTCTGGGGCGACTTGAAAATTTGATGGCGCATTTGCTATTTCAACTGCAGGAAAAACCCGGATAAACCTACAGTACTACCATTTAGTCCTTAGCGAATGAGGGAATGAAACAAAACATAATACATACATGCTCATCCATCATTACACAAGGATTTCTTCATCTCTGCATCTCTCTGCAACTCCAGCTCGTGATCTCAAGTTTATGAACAAATGAAGAGTATGTACATGAAATCAGAAAAAATTGTTAATCAAATTGTGGATGATATAGAAACAATCAATAGCGCAAAGGAACAAAAAAATTGTAGCGCTTACTTACTGTGCTCGATTCATGATATAAAAATTATGATTTTTAGATACTATCATCATAAAACTCTTGTAGACTATAATAAGCTTTTTCTGATAATAAATTTTTCACGTCTTTTCTGTAACAATAAAGTGATGTGATACTTTTGATATTTATTGGAAGGTGATTAAACATCTTACATCCATTATAAAATATCGAGTTTTTGATGAGTGTACTTTTAGGAAGTGGAAGTTTGAAATCATTACTCTGTCTGGTATTATGATCGGGAGAACTGCCAATAGTGAACTTTGATTTATGTTTGTGTATCAAACAAACAGTTTCAAGTATGAAAATTGCAATAACTGTAAGAATTTTATGTTTAAGAAAGAGAGGTCGGCATGAATCCCGATATCTCGCTTTGCATAAATATCGCAGAGCACGTTTTTGTAAAATTAGGACTGTTTGTAAACGATGACTACAGCAAACTCCCCAAAATGCAATACCATGTCGTAGATGAGATTCAATAATAGAATGATATACTGGTTTAGAAACTGAAAATCCTAATTCATTCGAGACAACTCTCAATGCGTAGCAACCCGAAGAGAGTTTTTAACATAATATTTCAACATTCTCTTCAAATTTCAACGAATTATCCAGATAAACTCCAAGATATTATTTCAAAGTCGTTTTATTTTCAATGATGTTATTGTTAACAGAATGTCTTCAAGATGTAATATTTTTGTTCAAAAAGTACTTCATTCAGAAAAAATCACATTTTCAATTGCCATCAGTGGCGTATCATTGTCCCTTTTCTCCCCTATTTCTTTCAATTCATTTTTCGCATTTTCCATTCAATTTTAATTAAAAAATTGTATACTTAGTTGAATTTGGAAAAACCAAGATAATTGCGTTTTTATGAATAAAAACATACTAGTAAAAATTGTTCAGCTGAAGTGAATTTTACAATCCTAATTACTAGTTCAAATTAAAACTGGATAATCCCCAAAAGAAATGTGACACTTCAACTTTCTCGCAGAGGTACAGGGTGTTGAACCTGGAAAATTAAATGCATTTTCTTATAACTTTCAAAATGTGAAAAAAAAGTTATAGTCTATGTTAGTTATGAGAAAACATGACTTTTATTCTGACTGCATCAAAAGGACATTCCCTACCTTGGTTGGTTTTTATTGCTCCAAATTATTTTATTTTCCAGTTTCAGTACCCTGTACCTCTGCAAGAAAGCAGCTTTGTGAAAAATGCATGTGAAAGTGTCACATTTTTTTTTGTGAATATCCTGTTGTAATTTGAGTCAGTGATTAGGATTGTAAAATTCAATTCAGCCTAACAATTTTTTCATTACTGGTATGTTTGTACCTATTCAAAAAAGCGCAATTATTTCGAAAAATTATTTTACTCAAAATTTTGTACACCACTGGTGGACACTGAAAATGTGTTTTTTCTCAAAATGAAGCACTGAACAAAAACATTCCTTCGAATTCAATTGAAAACTTTTCGAAACTGAAAAGTTATGAATAAAAAATACTTTTTTATCACATTCAACATCCTGTATCTCTGCAACGAACGACATTTGAGAAAAAATTTATTAGGAAAGTCTTATTTATTTTTCGAGGGAAATCTTCCGTTTCAGTTGGCATCATACTTTCGGGTCACCCTGTAATCATCTAAATATACTGTTACTTGGAAACAATAATTTTGCTTATAAATACTTAAGGCAATTATGGAAAGTGATTGTTGTTCTACTTGATGATTATTTATTAAGTATTCAAATTGAAATTTTATTGAAAAACGTGAATTTTTTCTTGTATTTTTCAGGTTTTGTGCTGAAATTGTTAGAGAAAATCTATTCATTACTACTAGTTCAAGATTTGAACAGCCTGCTCATAGGATTCATTTATTGCCTACAGTCAAGTTGGAAAATTTGTTGCCAAATGATATCCATTATGCCATTTCTGGGGAAGTAAACCTCATTAAGGCAGGATCAAGTGCTGCACTAACTGGGGTAAGTAAGTTAATAATAATAAAAACATCTTTATTCGAAATAGGAGAACTAATATACAAGGCTATGAATAGTAAATAAAACAAACACAATGAAATATATAGGGTGTTTCCAAAACTGGAGTGTTAAATAATGTGGGAAGTAGACTGTGCCAAAACAAAACAAAATGAAACAATACATTTTAGTCGAAAAAAATTATCTTGGGGATAATGAATTTTGAAGTTTTTAAGACACTTGTTGCTCACTGATCAGAGGTTTATATCTGTCAATATTGTCAAAATAATATGTTTTTTTTTGCTTTACGTTAATGTTCTTTATAATATTAGGTTGATCCAGAGAAAATTGTGGAGTTGGAAGTCAGACTAGAAAATTTTCGCACCTGCAACCCCATAGTTGTCCCTAGTGGGTGTTCCAGTGACTTCACTTCCCGTATTAGGCTTGAAGATAACCGACATAGAAAATTGTACTTATTGGCTCGAGTTACATTTAATAACGCTGCAAAACTTAGGGTAAAGTTACAGAAGTATTCAAACAATAAAAATATTATATACATTTTCTGAAATTTCCAGATAACTATCTCTGCTTACTATTGGATTATCAACAGAACGGGTTTGCCGCTTGTTTTTAGACAATCTGGCACTTCTCTTGAAAGTGCTGGCCAGTTCGATGAACATGAACAAGCTAGAATGATATCACCACTGCTGTTTAGCTTCTCAGATCAAGACGCTAGTCCTACCATTAATGCTAGGGTAGGAAAAAGAGTTGTTTGGGATGGCACTCCTCAGGTAAGGGCTTATTGTTTTTACATACTTGAACTAGGAAAATGTCCCCAAACCATTCATCATTGTCAAAAGTCAACCGTCATTGCTGGTAGAAGTGTTTCCTTGTTTACATTGTTCCATGTATTGGTTCTTAATTTTTTTTTATGGTTTATCGCTGTGCAATATGGTCTCCATTTTGTAACCTGATGTCAGAAATTGAAAACAGTTGTATTAATTTGGATACAGAAAGTTTGAAATTTACGTCCTCGTTTGATCTATGGTTTGGGAAAATATAGTTCTATCTCAGAAGCTTTTGAAAAAACGAACTGGTCAAATATTTCTCTTTCATCTTTCTGGTAATTTTGTTGGTAAATTGCTGTCTGTCCTCCAATCTCTCCCTATGAAATGCAAATCAATGATGCAAATTCTTGAACTATGATAAAAATTCTTGTACTATTTTCCTACGAGTCCAAAACGCTCCAATTTGGTCAATGATATATCATAAGGCATTATTATCATCTTTCCTATGGTTTGAATTTTAATAATAATAATAACCATCATCATCTCAAAAGAGTGTCATGTAAGGAATAAGGAAGTATCCTATATTATATTGATGCCTTAGTGGTCACCACAGTTAAAAATCTCTTCACGGCAAGTATCAGCATAAACTCAGACAGATATGGCCATCATGATTCGATTTCGATCCTTAGTGGACTCAAATGGACTCAAGAAGAGCTGCGACAACTCGACTTAAAAACTCTCAAAATTAAGCATCTTCATAGGATCTCGCATCGTAAGTTGTCCTTTCATCGTTATTCTCCCCCTGACAATAGGAAGGCCGTGAAATTTCGAGCTTGAAGTGTCCCAATACAGAATGGTACTGGATGTAACCTGTTAACTTATCAGGAGTTTGGATCCCCTTCTCCTCATGGTCCGCGACAATGAAAAAGCAGGGACCGAAGCAGTTCTTTTTAAGGCAGCAAACCGTGCAGCCGATGAACTCGGTTTCGTATTCGACTCTGAACGGACGAATCCAAACTCTGTCACCGAGTTGAACCCGCATAAAGCCCACGTCAAAGCTGCAGAGAGAGAGTATTCTGCAGCTACATAATGATAACCAATGCATGGAGTCTTCTTCAAGAACATTGAAGATCTTATTCAGCCGATAAACTTTGGTCTCGAATTTGACAGTGAGCGGGATGACTCAAACTCTAGACTAAATTGGAACCTGTTGAGTAAAAAGTTCACATTAGAGTTGCTGAGACAGAGGTCCCTCAGCAGCTATATACATAAGGATGAGCCAAAGCATGGGGTCTTCTTCAAGTTTATCCAGAAATTTGACCATTGCATTCCTCAGGTCAGTGGGTTGGAGTCGGAGATCAAAGAATTCATAATAGCCGACCAGGATGGTGTCTACCGTAGTCGCGTGATAGGTATAGAGGTTCCTGGCGCAGTGCAGAGGGTGTTGTTACACATGTGAAGAATTGTACAAAATATTAAAGTAATTTATGTATCCAGCTCAAAATGTAAATCGCTCAGGGATCCGCCACTGATGCTGCGAGTGTTATATTTCCATCTACTGTACTTGTACGGTATAGACGAGACACTGTTGTTATCTTACGCGCCCAGGGATATCGAGTCTGTTGTGGAGAATAATAATAGCCAAATCTATTGAAAGTACTCAGGCAAATACATGCCAGTGAGTTTGATGTAGTCCTCATCTACCATCAAAGTAAGACGATTTTCTTCATAGTTTTCGGCGGCAAAACAAGCATCGTCCGAAATTGCATAATTTTAATCAAGACAGTGAAGAATGCTGTAACTTATGCCATTCTGGTGCAGATTTCCTTGAATTAACATTTATTCGTTTTCAAACCGTGCAAGGGTAAAATTTCCAAACAGCTATGTGAAAAAACGTCTGAAATATTTAGTTCTGAAAGTAGTATAGTCATTAACGTCTTATTTCTGATATTCAAGTTATAGTAAGCTCGGGTAAGTGTGAATTTGGGGCAAGTGTGAATTTGCTCGCTATCTTCGCTAAACCGGGCGACAGCCCAATGCCGTCTATTGACGAATAGCCTAAACTTATAATGAATCCATAACCATCATATAAAATACAAAAGAGATCTTGTGAAATCCAAATATTTTCCCCAATTTTCTAACCTACAATTTATCAACCCGAACGAGTATAACAAGTTTATTTCAAGCTTTGAGTGTATTGTTAAAATCTAATGTAAGAATCCATTTTATACACTTTTCTTCTGCCTAAACAATGAATCTGACTATAGATTGCCGTTTTTTCATGAAGTTTTTTTTTTACATTTTTCCATTGCATGTCACACTTACCCTGAAATTAAATGTTATTGGGGATAGTGTGACCTATCTGTCGGGGTAAGTGTGAACCTGGTTCATTTGGCCAATCTAAAGTACGACATTATATACGGAAATCTCAGAGAGCCAAACAATATACCTGGCCAGATGTGGAAGACATTGATGCACTTTCTGAGGATGAAATAACAACTGTGCTTCCATCACAACTCATCAGAAGATGGGGATCAATGAAATTCTCATTCGATTTTTCAGATTTCTACCTGTAAATTTTTCTTTCCAACAAATGTTCACTTTCACGCTTATTTTTGGTTTTTTTTCAATGGGGCATTTCAAATTCAATATTAAAAATGAAGATATCTCGAAACAAATAAATTGTGGTGAAAGTTCCTTTACTGTTCACTCACACCTGCCCCAAAGAGAGATTTACGTGCATTAATATCTTTAAATATGGCCAGAATCACACTTGACCCAAATTTCTGGGGAAGTGTGACCTATGGAGATGTATATCTGAATATATAAATAAAATTCATAGAATACGTTTTTCAACAGTTTTCTGTGGCGTATTACAAAGACTGATCTTCGAAGTAAATACCTGCAAAATTTCGTTGTTAATATTAGTTCAGGTTCATCAGATGGACTAAATGCAATGCGAACTAATGAAAATCACGGTCACACTTACCCGAGCTTACCTTATATATATATATATATATATATATATATATATATATATATGCACATCTGTACGATATTTGTTATATAGATAGAGGGTAATTTTTCATAAATATTTTTCGAAACAAAAAAACAGTATAATATAATCGTCTCTTGTTTATATTTACCAAAGTAGTTAAATTTGGAACCTAGAAAGGATCAGTGTAATTAAATGGAAAAAGAATCAGCGCCTCACCCAATAATTGGTTTGGATAGGTAGCAAGTGGCGGTTACCAAATATTACTTTCAGACTGCTGTAAGGTCTTAGTAATTTATTAATGTGTTTTTCAAACCTTATATCAGGGTCCATAATCACTCCAAGATTTTTTGCTTCTCTTACCATCATTTATATGGATATTGATGGAAAGTGATTTTTTTTTACCGAGCTACCTAATATCGAACAATATGAATTTAGATTTAGTAGGATTGTTAAGTAGGCACATCTTTATTATTGGAAGTTATAAAAAACTTATAGACTGAGCTTAATTGGTTTTAAGATAAGGTTAAAATTGAATTGAACTAAATTAATAATAAAGTACAATGGTGATGATACTCCCTACCATCTGCTTATCATCCCAGATGAGAGGGAACACCACCATTATATGCGCTCTGGAACGAATTGACAATATAGATGGCGCATTTGCTATTTGAAATGCAGAAAAAATCTGCAGTACCACCATATAGTCCTTAGGGAATGAGGGAATGAAACAATTCAACAACTAAAAACAAATACATGCTCATCCATCGTTACACCAAGGACTCCATCATGTCTGCCTCTCTCTGCAACTCCAGCCCGGGATCTCCAGTTTATGATCAGTTGCTCATATCAATATCAACTGATCTCCAATAAGAAAATTCTTCTATTTTTCAGTGGTGCTCCAATTTCCATGTGCAGAAAGGAACCCAGTATCGTAAATTACACGTGACAATGAGAGAAGGTAAAGCAGATACTGTTTTCATTGTGGGTTTGGAAGTTAGACCTGGTAGAGGTAAATACCGCTCTACTAGTATCATCACCATTTCTCCAAGGTATCAACTTTATAACAGGAGCCTTTATAAGCTTTTGTTCGCACAAATTTGCTCCGTAAGAAATTCAACACCGTCCCATACCTCATATCTGAAAGCGCTGCCTAATTCCCATATGCCTTTCCATTGGTCAAATCTAGAGAAGGAACAGTTATTGTGCGTATCCATTGAGGACATTCCAAATTGCTGCTGGTCTGGTGGACTCAAAATTGATACGAACAATTCTATGCATGTTAACATTCGGTAAGCTATAAAACTTTTTCATTTTCATAAATAACAGAACAGAAATAGCATATACTATGAAATGATTTATAAACATAAATTATCAGTTATTAATTGAAGAGCGACGGAGGTTCAGTAAGAAAATTTCACACCAAAATATTTAACAAACGCTTTGTTAACAATGAATATCTTTTCTAGTGATTCCTTTGGACACGTATATTTCTTACGCTTGGAGGTACTTCTTCAGGGAGCCACTTTCTTCATCGTTTTCTCAGATGCTGATACCATGCCTCCGCCCATAAGGGTTGACAATTTTTCTGAAGTATCCATAATGTTTGGACAGAGCTGTTTCATTGATTTCATGCACAGTACTGCCAGAGCACATACTAGCGTCCCTTATGCCTGGGATGAACCTACAAAACCTCATTCTATAAGGCTGGTAGCACCAGGTGGTGTGTCTAGTAACTATGATATGTCCAATTTGGGATCCGCACCGGGTTTGACGTACGAAAATTTCATATATATTGCATTTGCTGGGACATTCAGAAAGTAAGTATTCAGTCCTTTTTTATGTTTCTATTATGCTTGTTCAAGCAGATTTAGCGAATGCATGAGCATTGTTTTCAGTAGTGTATAATTCATAAGTATTTAAACTTCATGAGGGCACGAGAGATAAGAGATAAGAAAAATCTGGTTTAATTCTTTGATTTATATGTAACAAGTGACAGTTTTTAATTACTCAACCTCTTGCTCTAATGACCGAAAAATGTTAAGAATTCAGAGAAACAAGTCAATGTGACATAGTTCATGTAGTGATACCAAAGTTGGGGAGAAAATTTGCAGCCTCATTCTAACATATGCCCTTGTTCGGACCAAAGTTACCAACATCTGCTAGGTAATTCTATATTGAATATTGTAAATTTTGTTGAATAGACCACCAAATTTCATGATGTGTGTCAAACTGTTTTAATGTTAACAAAAAATACTTGTATCTGTCATTTATTAATTTGTTATAAACATTTAAAAACAAAAACACATGTTTTTTTAGTTTTTTGCTTATAAAATGAAAACTCATACAGCAATCTCTTTGTTTCAATGAGAAAAAATTGTAGAGAATCGAAATACGAACAAAATGAGATTTTTTACGACCCGATCGGATCATTAGTTACGGAGAAAAACTGGAAAAGCCGGAAAATTTCGCCATTTTCAATAATGTAAGTAAGTAAGTACACAGGATTCAATCTGTGTACTTTATGTTTGCATAAAACAGGCGCTGTCGGAGATACGATTCCAATTTCTCAAACAGATTTTGAAGATAGAAGTATATTACCACAAAACGTACATTCTCATTTTGCGCTATAATGCTGCGAAATGGGTGAAAAATAATTGCAAACATTACTGAAAATGGCCATCTTAGCCGTCGAGTAGTAGGCGACATCGAGTAATGAGGGAAATTCTTCTTAGGTGATAATACGCTTTCCCTCATCTCCCGGTCTCATACTACTCGACCGCTTACATGGGCTCGGCCGTTTGCAAGCATTTTTCAACCATTTCGCAGCATAGTAGCGCAAAATGAGAATATACGTTTTCTTGTACCATACCTCTACCTTCGAAATCTGTTTGAGAAATTGAAATCGTACTATCACTAGAGCTTCCAGGTACGCTGCGAGGTATTGCAAAAATATCAAATAACCATTGTGCCAAAACTAATAATCTGCCAGCTCCTGTTTTATGCAAATATAAAGTACACATGATTCAATACTTCCATTGAAAAATAGCGAAATTTTTCGGTTTTTCTCCGTTACTAATGATCCGATCGTGTCGTAAAAAATCTCATTTTGTTCGTGTTTCAATTCTCTACAACTTTCCCCATTAGAGCAAGCAGATTGCTATATGATTTTCATTTTATAGGCAAAAAACTAAAAAACAATTTTTTGTCATTAAATGTATATAACAAATTAATAAATGACAGTTGCCAGTCCAAAACATAGTAGAATATAACTACGGACCGTCTTTCATGTAATGGCACATTTGGTTTCCTACTAGTATTTTTGTTACGAAAAAATCTTCTATTAATCATTAATTAAAGGTCATTTTAGTAGAGTTTTTCATCATATTTTAGGCCAAGAGGTATTCATGACCCAAATGATGTAGAAAGTCAAGAACTAGTCCTTGATGTAGTCAAAAATACCAGAGTGGTTCTGTCGCATAAAATACCCAGTGAACGATCACAGTTATGGAGGATGACCTCCGAAGGTTACCTACAGCACGAGGGTAGCAATCCGCCCCTTCACCCAGGCCAAACACAAAGTCGCAATAGCATACTAGTATTAGATATTGAAGGCACAGCCCCACAACCCAATACCAATTCGAGGCTTATGCTTAGACGCATTGATCCCAGAAGGCAATCTACACAAAAGTGGAGATTCACAGATGATGGAAAGTTATGTTGTGATCATTATAATATGTGCGTACAGGCTGCGGATGGGTTTTATGGTTTGAGACCAGGTAAGAATCAATTATATTGAAATGTATTTGTTGTCAGCTAATGGGGGGACAAACAAAGCATTTGTGTATGAGAAGAAATTTGTGTGTTGACATTATTTGACTTAGATCCAGTATGAAAGCATAACCATTATTAATTAAACTGAATTAGTTAAGTAAGTTTTTGTTTTGTAAAGTAGAAAACGAAGTTTTAATTCTGCGTAACTAAACTGTTATCAAGTTAATATAATTATGATAGTGAAAAGATTGCCATACTTGAGAGCAAACCTTCACAAACATTAAACGTTAATGATTATTGTGTAGCTTAAACAGCCTTCAAAATATCTGTAGACTGGAATGGTTGAACAAGGACAACAAAAAATTTAAGCAAATTGACGTCATCAAGGCTAGTCGTGCATAATAGATTAACATCATTCAACTTCTTTTATAAAATAATAATAATAATACTCCATCATAAACACTCATAGAGTAGAGGACGGCTTTTATTATTATTTGCCATTTTCCCACACGCTAAAGTCATTTCAATTGAGTTTTTCCCGCACTAGTGATACACCAACAAGTCAACTCTAAATACAGAAAAATTTCTGTTAGAAAAATTGTATACAATAGAAACTCTCAAAATGTTTCAAAATTGTGAATGAAAAATTCAAACAAAACTTTATAATATCTAGGAATCCTAAATTACTTAGTTATCATACTGGGTATCTAACATAACTTGTTCCATATAGTTCCAGCAGGATAACTGACTTAATTTTTGGAAAAGATTTATATTAACAGCTTTGTTAAATTTTTATTTCAGAAAAAAAAATTTACTGAAAAAGTACATGCTTTCAAAAAGAAATAAACTGAATTAATATCCAATTTCAATATGTTAAATTTATTTTTAATGTTAATAATTTTTTTTCAGATTTTTCACTAAAAATTATTTAGCTAACATTTGAAGAATACGAATCTTCGTACCAGTTTTACTTACGTAACTGTCTGTCAGCCACATGTTTGAACTGATTAAATGTTTCAGGAAATGCCGCAGTATTAGGTTTACCCTTGCCTGAATGTCACAAATTTACTGAACAAGGTATTCCAATTGAGCATGCGATAGAAAGACAGCGCCTCCGTCCTGGTTCTGGTTTTCTATCAGTGAGTATCCAGATGGATGGGCCTACACAAGTCATAAGCATAAAAGACCTCAAAGAAAAAAAGGTGTATGCATCTCCTGACGACAGAGAATGGGGATCGATTTCCCAAGATCAGAGGCCAAAACTGTCTGAGGAAAAGAGCGATACGGAGGATGACTGCAGAGAATTACAAATCGCAATACATTTGAAAGGCTTTGGAGTGAGTTTGGTGTGCAGGAAACCTGCAGAAGAACTTTTATACGCTTATTTTTCAACTATTATTGGAGAAACACTCATGACATCACAAAGCAAACAATTCTGTATTAGTATCAAGCACATACAAGTGGATAATCAGGTAATTATCACAGTTAATATTCTGGATGAATTGAATTGATTAATTCAATTCAATTATTTATATTATTTTAATATTTCAACACTTTGTTTTTAACGTAAGTATGTATATTGATTTAATGAATAAACTTTTGTACAAATAACAGATTATATTCAATGGAAAAAAAGGTGTATTTAAAAAAAAATTGAGCCTGAACAAGGATAGAATAATGGAGTTTGATATCCGTTAATCAATAGGTATTTTCTTTCATTTTGATCAAACTGATTGAATTACAAGCTCGAAATGCAACAGTCGGATCACTTCAATTCAGTTCGTTCAGTTTGATAAAAACGAAAGAATATACCTAATATAAATGAAAACACTTCACAAAAATTCAGGTGTACCTAACTAAAATTTAACTGAATTTTAAATGTGTACAAGACTTATTGATTTGAGTAGAATTTTTCTGAACTTCCATTGTCAAGGAAACAAAGAATCTTAGTTCCCTGTATGTGTTTACCATTAATTTTTTAAGTTATTTTAAATATGCAGAGTTGTTAAATTTGTTATTTTTATTCATTTTGAAATTCTTCAAACTTATGTTAATTTATTGAATTATCTTCCTTACATCAGAACTTGTTCTGTTTAGAAGTTTTATTTTCAATAAAGATTCAGATTTCTCGAGATGGTTTGATGGTCAGAGATCTCATTGTCAATAACAGCAGCTAGTCCACTGATATCACAATTGACCAATGTATGGACTATTGTAGTTATAGATGTACTCGTGACCCAGAATACTATTGGCTTCAAATTATAGCATTTTAGAGTACCAGATAATTTCTGAAAGTCTCTTGAAGCACCATACGAGTCTAGGTTAAAATCACCGCAAAAAATTATTTCTCATATACCTTTTCAGTGATGAAGGAAATGATTTCGCATATCAAGATATTCTAGAAAATTCACAGAAGTACTGTAATGAATCCAACCTACATGTTTTCCAGAATAAGTCATTTTGTCCATTTCTATTCAATTCTGAATTGCTGCGGAATTCATTCGAGTTGTTTTTTTCATGTTCACAAATTTACAATGAATTTAAAATGCAACGTTGAGTAATGAGAATAGGGTATTTTTAAGTTATGAAATATTGTACATAAGAAAGTTTTGATTAGGAAATTTTCACTTTTTGTGCGAATAGATGACATCGTCAAAAATATTATCAGACAATAAAAATCCCTCATAGAATTGCCGCGTCAGTTTTCTTGGTTGAAAATACCCACTATACCAGTGTTTTCATTAGCCAAAATTTACATGAATGATTTAAATGATAGTTTTTATTGGTTACTAGAAATGTTCTAATTTATTTATACTTAAGACTGGTATGATCAGATCTGGTCTTCGGTATTCAAGGGTTTGGGTAAGGTTTTTGCCAATTTGAGTATTGTGGAATTCATCACCTTGGTATCCACCAAAACTGAGTGGGTTCAAATTCAACAGTGAACCTTGTCACATCAGTGTATTGTATAGTAATGTAACAGTTTATAGCTAAAAGAATCAGTTCGCTCACTTGGCGTCGGCACTTTGATCTTTTTGTGCACGTTTGTGCACTGCGCAACCTGCAACCTTATCCCTGGCGCATACAGGCGCTTACAATTCATACAATGTTCAACATAAAAATGGATACACTGCTGGAACTAAAAATAGGTACCTAACTGGATATTTTGACAGTGTTGAGTTTTGTTTGTTTATTGCAGATTATTGTTTTTAACATCATTCAGTTGATAAATTGTATGCATTATGGGCTCCCTATTAAAAAATTGCTGAAAATCTAGAAGTTTTGAGGAAGATACCAAATTTTGTGACAAAAACTTTAAAGGGCAACAAAGTTTTGTGGTTATTGTACTGACTTCGTTCAAAATTGGGTAGGAGTTTGTGATGGAAATATTACTTATTTTTTCGTTAATTTGAATATGTCGGAAAAGTTTTGCGATCAGTGTGTTCTAGCTGACGATGACGTATCGAAATTAAATATACAGAAGTTAATTTTGAGATCATATATAAGTTAATGAATTTAAGAAAGATGAGAAATTTCTTATGGCACGATTTATTCCAATATTAGTGATTACCACACTCTAGTAATTGTAATTTTATAGGAGAAAGTATTTCAATTTTCCATTCACAATTATTTCAACTTCTTCGAAACACTGAAGAAGATATCTACATTTTTTCAATGTCAGGATCTTGATCTTGAATAAAAACTATAGAGTCCTATTGAATGTGGTAAACCAAATGGTACTTTTACGGATCCAGAAAGATAAACAAGCAGTTCGTAAATATTGGGGTAAATGCAATATTCGTAAACATTAAAAATAACTGAATGTAGATAAATGAGTTTTCATATACATAAACTAATTATGTTTTAAAATAGCCAATTTATGATTTTTTTTTTATTACCTGTGGACTTTATTCTAATATAGAAATTTAATAGTACAAGAAATACGAACTCTCGTTAACAGTGACAATGAGTAATATTTTGAGAAGTCTTGACAAGGCTTACAGAAATCAATTTTTGAAAGACAATTTTTAATATTTTATCCAATACCTTCTTTTGTGGCCGAATTTTCAAAAAGTTCACAAGAACAGTTTTCAAGGGCATGTATATATTACAAAAAAAAATAGTATCAAGCATTTTTAAGTTACCAAATGAATCATTATTGGCATTTGGAAATGCCCTGTGAAAACTGTACATTGTTTGAGTCAGCTTGTTCCTGCCATATTTCGATTCGAATATGTTTTTCACTTGTGTTTTTTTTAAACGAAACGAAATCATTCTTTATGTTATATTGAGGTTGATGTAGTCGTTTACTTCTACTTTGAGAGAATTCAATTGACGTGGTTGTTGAATCAAAATCAAGGCAGTTTGTTCCTTCGGAATTATCCAAATAGCTATTAATTGCAAACATTTTTTTAAATGTCCTTTAAAATTGTATGGGTGCAGAATTTCCGCAATTTCCACTTTACTGCCTGATTTTAGCGAAAAAAAATTCTGAACAGGCCTGATTCATTCTTCTTATATGAATTTTGTTTTCCTTTATAACATCCCACATTTACAAAAAGGCCGAGATTGACAATTCCCACCCAAAAATAAATTTCATCCCTTTGGTTATATTTCTGTTTCGTTAGACAACAAAGTGATTCATAGAACGCCAACATATCTTTAAGAAATTGAATTTGTGTATCTGTCCCCATGAAAGTCCTATTGAATGATTATGCCTTGTGGACTTTTGATGAATTGAATAGATCAAAGAAATTATCAATTTTTTCTATGAATTCAACTGTCTTGAAGCTAATGGGAGTTTTTTGAAAGATAAACAAGCATTTGTTTCTGCAGAAACAGTGGCACTGAACACGAGCTGCATATGTTGCTCTCATTTTCTGAAAATTGCCTGGAAAAATAATGGTATTTCATGAATAAAGAAGTACTCAAATATGTTTGCAGTTTCCTATAGGAGCCCAGAAAACGTTTCAATGAAAAATAAAACACGCGAAGTTTATATACTTCTGGAAACTGAATACTTTAAGTACACTTGACAACTATGTAAGATTGTGTGAAAATCTATTGCGCAACCCGAATTTGTCTCTATCTACACAAGATAGCGGCGAGTGAGCGAACTGATTCCTTTAGCTATAAACTGTGACTTTAGCTATAAACTGTGGTAATGTTACAGTATTCTACTTTTTGCGACTGAAAATTGGATTTAGAGGTTATATGATATACTAAAAACATAAAATATTCAAATTGTTATTGACTTTTGTTCACTTCGCGCCAACCTAAATTATACTCTGCCTGTGCCTTCCATTCATCAAACTCATAATCAAGTTTTCGTTTTAGTGGCCTTTAATAATCATCTACCAATTATTCATTTCTATTACTTTTTCAGCTTATGGATACTTCAGTTCCTGTTGTAATGTACATCACACCAGTAAACTCAAAAAGCAGTATGGAAGCCTATGATCATTTACCTGCTCTTGATTTCAATACAGAGATCCAAAAGAAGGTTGATAAAAATGCAGTTATATTCAAGGTAAAATCTTACCGCATTCATAAAATTATATATTTATACTTTATATTTATTTTGGCTGTGAGAAATTCGAATAATTTGATGTTTATCGTCTAAGTGGAGACCCCATTGTACTTGATATTATTTTTCATTCTCCTTTCAAGAGTGTTGAATAAAGTTATATACTAGTTAGGGCGTTATATACTAGTTAGCGAGTTATATTTTTCGCACAGAACACACTTGAAAGACTTCTCAAATATTGGAGTCATTTATGCAGGAGTGTCATAAGATTAAATTTCAGGAATAATTTAATTATTATTCTTTATCAATAATATTCAACTTCTGGACAGCAGTGCTGAAGTTGCAGTTTTTGCAGATGAAGGTACAACTGATCTGTCACTGGGGGTTCCATTGAATTTCAAAGAAAATGCAAAAAGTGAGAAATTGATAAGACCCATGGCTACTTTCGATCGTAGCAAATCACACGCCACAAAAATGAAAAATGAATAATAAATGTGGACCAACTGGGTTGGAACCAAGATCTCTCGTTATCGAGTCAAGTGGATAACTTATAGACTATCAGTCATTATAATAAAAAAACTAGAAGCTCACGTTTTCTCTCTATTATCACACATGTTAATCGTGAAATATCAAAAAAAAAAATATGGCATGAAACGAAAAGTACTTGATGGAATCAGTGATTACCTTACAGGTAGGAAACAGGTAACAAAAATTAATGATTATGTTTCAACAGCAGTTGGTGTCCATGGCGTTCCCCAGGGAAGTATTCTGGGTCATTGTTTAATAAATGTCTATATGTTTTATTGTGCCAAGTCGGTAATTTGCTGTCACAAGAAAAATAGTTTGAAACAGTTTTTTAGAGAAGCAGTAAAATATACACCAAATCATAGATTATACGATAAACTCACGGTAAAAACAATAAGAATAAGTATAGAATCATCAAGCCTGAAATCAATTGAAACCAAGAGATAAGTTACATTTATGCCAAGAAATTCCTCAATTTGGAACAGTTTATAGACCAGTGAAAAAAACTATAACGAATAAAAAACATGTCAGAAGAAAGAAGAAAAGAAAAAATGGAAAAAATTTAAGCAGAACTACTCAGTGTACTGAGTTGGAAGAATCCTTTATTGAAGATAGCACCATGAAATTGACTCAAATTGATTATAAAAAACAAACTAGGGAAAGTGATCCTCTGGAAACCATAATACACTTGAAAGAAGAGATTTTATTACTGAAGAAAATAATTTCGGACAAAGAATAAAATCATTAACCAAAGAAAATTGTTTCTTGCAAGAGAATTATGACCTGATCATTTCTAATATTGTAGAAAAGGATACGATTATGGAGAGGTTGAATAAAATAAATGGAAAAATGGATATTTTGGAAAACAATGCCAGTGTAACAAAACAATCATGCTCTGAAATCCTACAATCAAAAATATATACCAACAAGATAAGTAAAACTGAAACATTAGTAGTTAAACCAAAATTTACCCAAGAAGCTAAAAAACACAAAATGATTTGGAAAAAAATGTTCATGTCGGTCGGTTGAAAATTGGTATTAAAACTTTAAGAAAAACCAGGGATGGAGGTGTAGAAATTCAATGTAATACTAAACATGATTGTCAGAAAATCACAGAAGTACTTAAGGACAAATTACCTCAGCATTATACCTCAGAAATCAAACAACTTTTGAAACCAAAGATCAAAATTTCAAATTAGAAGATGGATTGTTCCAAAACAAAGGAAGAATTAGAGGAAGGAATCAAATGTCAAAATGAAAATATACAGGATGATGATTCGGTCGGTGGCTCAGTGGCTAAGGTCTCTAGCAGTGGAACTTCTAGCTCGCATCAGACAGACGTTCGAGGCTCGGGTACGGAATCTTTTTTCTCAAGTACACGGGTCTCTTTAGGTGGCCACATGCCTTGTTGTGAATCAAATGTGATGTGAGTTGCCTAGGTGCCAATCCCGACGTCTGGTGCTAGCTTGAAGTGCGCACCGACCAACCGGGATGGTGCTGTAGGTTTTCCTACAGCTGAAAAGTGAATACACCACCGACAATATCAGTAAGATACCCCGGAGCGCCACGGCAAATGATAATAATAGCCGTCCTCTACAGGCTATGCCTTTGGGTACACTCTACAAGTGTTTATGAGGGAGTATTATTATTATTATTATATTGAGTTTATAAGAAATTTCAGTGATAGAAAGTGTTCTACAGTATTTGCGGAAGTTAGCGGAAAATTATTGAACAAAATTATACAAAACAATCATAAATTGTTTGTTGGTTGGCAAAATCTTACTGTGTATGAAAACAATCATGTGTCACATTGTAAGAAATGTTTCCGTTACAAACACTATCACATCAAATGTAAACATGATATAACATGTCCTCGCTGTGCTGGTAATCATACAATTGAATCATGTGAAAATATTATAAAATTTAAATGTGTCAATTGTGCTTATTCCAATTCAACATTCCAGAAACAGTATCATACTGATCATTCGACTACTGATAAAAAATGCCCAACATACCAGTTTTACGAAAATCAACTAAAATCCCAAATTGATTATGGCCAATAACAATCAAGTTTCAGATAAATTATGAATAAAGACAATTTCATCAAGCCTTTGGAATACCCCTCATTAGAATGTCAAAAACCACCTGCAGAAAATGACATTGGCATATTGTATATTAATTCAAGATCAATCAAGAACAAAATGGACACACTTGAAGTTATCATTAATGAAATGCGAATAAAAATCCTTATTGTAACAGAAACTTGGCTATCTAAAGAAGAAGAACAATATTTCAATTTCAAAAATTACAACTCTTCGTTTTCAATATAGGTACTGGAGTTTTATCCCAACACCAAACCACTATTTTCAACACCTCGATACGTGTTTCGGTCACCAAGTGACCATCTCCAAGAGGAAGATTAAACTTCCTTGAAAAAACGACGGCATCATCGATATTCCTAGCACCCCCATGTGAAGTAGAAATTATGAGTATAATTGAAGAACTGAACCCTAGGAAAGCTTGCGGGTTTGATGATATCGATGTAAAAATTGTCAAATCTGAAATTGCACCAATTTTAACATGTATATTTTCAAAATCATTTGAACTGGCTATAGTACCAGATCAAATTAATGAAAATTGCTTTAATATCACCTATACATAAAAATGGTAAAAACCGATTTGAATAATTGTAGGCCTATATCCATACTTTCAATCTATTCAAAAATTTTAGAAAAAATCATCAATTGTAGGCTGTATGAGTATTTAGAACAGAAAAATATTTTGTTTGATCATCAATATGGATTTAGACGACCCAGAGATACAGAAGGAGCGGCACAAGATGTAATTTCTTTTGTACAAACAAAAGTTGATAGTGGTGAAAAATGTGCCATATTGTCTCTCGATTTATGTAAAGCTTTTGACACTGTCGACCATGAAATTCTATTGAAAAAATTGGATAAAATTGGTGTCAGAGGGCACGTTTTTGATTGGTTCAAAAACTTTTTGACTGATAGGAAACAATACGTGCGCATTGGAGAAAATAAAAGTCAGTACAAAAATGTGAATTATGGGGTACCACAGGGATCTGTGTTGGGACCTGTGCTGTTCCTGATTTATATCAATTCTATTTCTTTTTTGGAATTGACGGGGCTCTTCAATTATTTGCAGATGATACAACAATAGTTTATTTTGGACCTGATCTAAAATTCATTGAAAATAATATCAAGTATGATCTATCCAGAATCTTCTCATGGTTGCCGTATCATAAACTAACATTAAATTTTTCTAAATCCTCATACATAATCATATCGAAAAAAAAAAAGGGAAACATGTTTCCACCAATTCAATTTAAAAATAATCATATAATATACAGTTGGCAAAAACATATAGAAATTATCCGAAAAAAAATTTCACCCATAATCGGAATTCTTTACAAAATTAGAGGCTACTTGGACAGAAAAATGTTGATGAACATTTATGTCAGTTTCATATATTCTAGATTACAATATTTAGTTTCTATATGGGAATCTGCCAAAGCATCTGTTTCAAAACCACTTAACAAACTTCAAAACAAGTCAATCAAATGCATATATAAATTACCTCATCTAGACCTACTGAAAATTTATGTAGACCAAAAAATTTATTGAATTAGGATTCACTTTATAAATTGGGAGTTTGTTCATTTATTCATCTTAGCAGAATTAAAAAGAAATATACCAGTTTAAATTTTCATAACACTGCAATTCATAATCACGAAACAAGAAAAGTTCATGAACTGCAAACCAGTAGAATTAAAACTGAAATTGGAAAAATAAATATAATGCACGATGGTATACTCATTTATAATAAACTACCAAGCACATTGAAGAATATCGAATGCTCTTTAAAATTCAAGTTCAAATTGAAACAATATTTTAAAAAATGAATGTGATTTGACAATTTATTATTTGTTATTTTGTTAGTTTGTTGCTTCATTTATTTACAAATTTATTTTGATATTTCACTATTATAAGCAGCTCATGTTTCTTGGGAATAATAAAGTTATTATTATTATTATTATGGATATTCTTAATCTACATTCATGATATCAACAAATGTAGTAATTGTGATTAGGAACATTATTTTTCTAATGATGCCCTAGCATCGGTTGGTGGTAAAGATCTAAATAAATATAATAATAATACTACCTCATATACACTCGTTGAGTGTACCCAAAGGCATAGCCTGTGCGGGTAGAGGACGGCTATTATTATTTGCCGTGGCACTCCGGGGCGACTTACTGATGTTTTAGGTGATGTATTCACTTTTCAGCTGTAAGAAAACCCGGAAAACCTACAGCACCACCTCGGGTGGTCGGTGTGCAGTCCAAGCTAGCACTAGACGAGATTGGCATCTAGACAACTCACAATACACTTGCTTTTCAACAAAGCATGCGGTCGCCTATCGATCCGATATAAAGTAGTTGAGAAAAATTCTCTTACCTACATCGGGCTCGAACCGACTGTCGCAATGCTGGAGTTTCGAACGGCCTGTGCATTAGACCGCTGATCCACCGACCACCTGATAAAGCTATTCAAACAATTAATAAAACATTGAACAATATTGCTACATATTCTAAAAGTAAATGTTAATAAAACGAAGGCTATGATTCTCACTACACCTGTTAAATTCAGAGAATTGATTTAAATCGAATTGAAATAAATATTGATAATGACAAAATTGAGCTTGTTACTGAATTTAAGTATTTATGATGTATGATAGGCAATCATTTATCATTGAATAGCCATTTTAAAATCATATACAACTTTTTGTTGAAGAAATTGTATTTTTTCACAAGAGTGTCTCGGCACTTAACTATGCAAACACGAATACCAGTATATAAGACTTATACAACCACATTTCGAATACTGTTGTATACATCTGATTTGAATAAAATAAGATTACTACAGAATGGCGCAATGGGAATTATTTCCAGATGTAACAGGAGTACCCAATATCTTTAATTCTGAATATTCTAGAATGGTTAACAATAGAAAGCAGGCTTACATATTTTAACGATGACATATATTTACAAAATGTTTCATAATCTTCTACCTTCATATTTTGACAAATTTATAATATTTATCAATCAAGCTCACCAATATAATATTACTAAAATAAGAAATAATTTGTACTTATGTAAATAACCAAAACATTAATTTTTAAAGGATTTATTAGTTATAACATTCTATCTGGAAATGAAAAGTCTTACAAGTTTTATTGTGTTTGAAAGGAATTCATTAAACCATTTTTTTATCCCTTTCATAAACACGTAGTGTTCCTTGGGAAAAAAAATAAAGTTGATTAAATTTAAAGAGACCATTGAAATGATACCAAATTATTATGTATTTTGATATTTTAATAACTTAGGTAGTACTCATGAATAAATATTCTAGATATTTTCTGATTTGTGTTTATATTAATGCTTAGTATAATTATCTTAGTTCTATATTAGGATGTACCTATTTTTTAATAAAGTTACCTTTTATCTCTTTCACAATATTTCCAAATACCAATTCCTAATATCGTTTCGCAAGTATTCCTTTCAACTTTAATGTTTTTTATTTTATCTTCATTTCAGCATTTTATACTACGCCTGAAAAAAATAACAATTGTTATAGAAGAACGTCTTTTATTGAAAATATGTCAGTTTATTGGAGTCCACTCACAAACCGAGGAAGTAGTTGATCAGCAAGAAAATGACTATAACACTCAGCGATTACTTTCAGAAGTGTCAGCTGTTCATGCCAAGAGGTATGTTAATATTGTGATCTTGTTTGTTCATGGTTGGTGGATAGCACAAACCCCGCTCACAGTCGCACGTCATCATAAAATCCAAAAATATACGCGGCCCCAGCACGCCGTTACTAAATGTACTTGACACCAGCGCATATTTACACATCCTCACAAAGAGCTGAAAACTGCGAGTCTTTGTGAACAATAATTACGCTACAAAAGCTCACTGATTTCGGCACCTACGTCGTTTAGCTTTCAATTTCGCAAAACGCCAACTCCTAAAACAGATCAGAGATATAAGTATGGTTATTCTGTCTACGTTCGGTTATTTAGGTCAGATTAGATTGGCTGATAATTTATGCATTTTCAGTTCTGTTTGCATGCAGCTGCCCCTATGCTAATTGATTCCAACACTCTGGTGTCGCTGGTGTCAAGTATATTTAGTAACGGCGTGCTGGGGCCGTGTATATTTTCGGACTTTATGATAACTGTGGGCGGGGTTTGTGCTGGCGTTAAGTATATTTCATAAAGTCGCTAGCCGATTCGAGACCGCAGTACGCAAGATTTTTTCTCAAGTGTATCGGTATTGTTAGGCGGCCATATGCCTTGTTAAAAAACAAGTGTAATGTAAGATGCCTAGATGGCAAACCCAAAGTGTAATGCTTGCTTGTATTGAGCACTTTCCAGGTTTTCTTACAGCTGAAAAGTAAATACACCACCAACAAATAAGTGAGTCGCCACGGAGCGCCACGGCAAATAATAGTTAACGTCCTCTACCCGCACAGGCAATGCCTTTGCGAGTAGAGGACGAAAATATTCGGTTATCCCCGAAATGTCTTTGATGAATTTTTGATTTTTGTGTGTTTTGCAGGTATTACTTTGGTGTGATTAAACTCATTCCAGATCAAATAAGATTAAGTGTCACAACTGCGAGCAAACTACCAGACAATTTGCAAAGGATCAAAAGGAAGTTGGGTTTGACTCTGATAAAATTTGAAGATGCCGCTGTGGACCTGGAGGCATTTGAAAGACAACATCCTTTCGAAACAAGCCAATTCCTGTTCAAGTCAATCATCAAACATTTCAAAGATGTAAGTTTCATAATTACTTTCTGTATTCCCTTATGGTCGACATACAAGAAGCTCTTTTCTTAAATTATTATCATTCAGTGTACAGTAACAACTGCCATTTTCATTTGGCAATAATAACTTATTTTGACTACAAAGGTTTTTCAGCAGAATAATTACCATATGTAATAAATGTGTAATAGAATAAAATTTCTTCAATCAATACTGGAAAATAAAATACATTCTATACTTTTTTTCACATGTCATTCCGGTAATATGCAGGGTGAACTATGTTTAATTACAGGAATTAAGATGGTATACTAGTATATCATCAGAAAATAACTTTAACATTTTAGAACAATCCGTGATGATTTGAAAAATGTTTCGTCATGTAGACACACCACATCCTCTGCTTGTTTATGATTTCAATCACGTAATCGGTCGTAGTTCACCCTGTATATACACTATCTGGACAGTCTAACGATTTTTCAACATAATCCAATAATACTAACTCATATAGCAATAATAGGCAGGGGGCAACAAACACCTGGACCTGAAGCGACATCAATACCCGGGCAATGAATGCAAAATCGGATGGCACCTCATGCGCATCCGGTGCCTGACGTGTGTCAGTCGAAGACAAAATATAGTTTTTCTACAAACGTCAAAAAATTACAGAGTACGCGCATTGATAACAATATGCGAAGTGACATTTTTTTCATTTTCCTACGTTACCACGACACCATGCGTGAAATTGTTATATTTCGCGCACTGCATTTAAACTATATGAGATTTTTATATTTTAACCTTTATGGTCCTCAATCAAGCAAAAATTCAACAAATCATTTATTTCTAAATATTTTACAATAATAAAGACTTTTTAATATTTTTCAAATTGTGACTTTTACAATTAGTTTAGTTTAGTTTATTCAGTAGACTTTTGAAACATATATACAAGTACATGGCGATATTCATTTATTTAATGATATCTTAAAGTAAACCAGAAGAAGCCACCTAAGCTAGGCTTGAAATACCTATTTCATTTATTATTTACAATGATAACCTTAATGGTACAACCAGTACACGAACCAATATTTATTCCTGAACCAGATAATTCAGATTCAGCTTCTCCGATCAAATAACAACCTAGATGAGTAACTCGCCGCTTACGCCTCAAACTTTGTTTGTAAGGGACATCTTCCATCTCCGGCAGTGTCGTGCGTTGTTTACAGAAATATTGAGGTTCAATAAAATAGAAATGATGGAAACCCAATATGGAATAGAAACGTGAAGTTATGGTGGAAGAATCTCCACAGGATGTTGAGAACAGCCGATGCTCTAATCGACATTTTATTTCATAATTGATTCATTTCACTATTTTACAATTTGGTTTCACGGTAGTAACGACACTGGTAGCTTACCTATGAAATGAAATATTTTGATTTCCAGCTTCAAATGGTCTTTTACACATTTCACAATGCTTCACCATTGCTTAATAATGAAAACTAACGATAGTTTAACACAAATTAACTCAGAATTTGCCCTTTATTCACGAAAAAACACTCCAATGAGCCAAAGACGAAAACAAACAGAAATGTTTTTTTGCTGTTCTGTCAAATATTAAATGCAGCTTTGCCGTACTGACCAGACTATATCGACAATAAAGAATCTCCGTTTGGCGATGAAAATACTATCGTTTTACATGCTTTCAACAAGCTGCAATGAACGTTTCAATTGTCTTATCATTGTTATATATTTTATCCAAGACAGTATTTTTGGGTTTTCGTTGCCATGAATATACCAGACATAAATCAAAATCTAGCTGACGTCCTCGTTATATCCTCAAAAAATTGCGACATGGCAACAATGTAATAATAATAATAATAATAATACTTCCTCATAAACACTCTTTGAGTGTACCCAAAGGCATAGCCTGTGCAGGTAGAGGACGGCTATTATTATTATTTGCCGTGGCGCTCCGGGGCGACTTACTGATGTTTTAGGTGATGTATTCACTTTCAGCTGTAGGAAAACCCTGAAAACCTACAGCACCACCTTGGGTGGTCGGTGTGCACTCCAAGCTAGCACTAGACGAGATTGGCATCTAGACAACTCACAATACACTTGTTTTTCAACAAGGCATGGTCGCCTATCGATCCTTTATAAAGTATTTGAGAAAAAATATCTTGTACCTACATTGGGCTCGAACCGACTATCGCTATGCTGGAGTTTCGAACGGCCTGTGCATTAGACCGCTAAGCCACCGACCATGATTTGAGGGATTGCATTATGGAAAGATGTTACCTTCAGTACTATTTGAGTATTACTCATCTAGGTTGTGTTACTTGGTCAGAGTCCAGCTCGTAATATCGTTGTTTTGGAGTTGGAAGACTACCCATTTTTGACTTGACGGCAACTGCCGTAGAGGTGATAGCACTTGATCCTGAAATTTCACTGTCTAAAATTTTATTTGATACTTGAATTTTATTAGTGATAAAATCTTCCACGGTCGAAGATTTCCTCCATGTCGCTTTAAGACACATATATCGGCCCCCGCATTAGCAAGGAGTGTAGCTGAAGTTCTCCGAAAAAAATGACCAGTGTAGGCATAAAAATTTGTGTGTTTTGCTATCAAGCTAGACATCTTTCTAATACAATTCCAACAACTCGGTTGGAACATCTCTTGTTCTTATACTTCAAAAACAATCGGCGACTAGTAGTATAACTTGGAAGAAGAGCTGCATATTTTCGGTAAATGTCAATGTAATCTAAATTTGAAACTGTAAAAATTCGTTTTTGTACAATCAAAAAGGAATATTTATCTCCTATGTTATCGACCTTCATTTAAGTTCTTCAATGAACCACCAAAATATCCAGTATTAAAACAAAAGGATATTGTCAAGAATGGCGCTAATCCAAAACCTAATTCATTTTGTATGGTAACAAAATCCACTGTCATGATTCATATTTTATAATTTGTTGAACTGTTGAATCACTTGAAGTTCAAACAACGGTCATGGTCGAGCTTGGTCTGGTTCGATTGATAATTAAAACAAATCATGTGTTATTGGCACGGATATGAAGATTTCAACGAACTTCTTCATTGAATGAAAATGCCCGTAACCATAACACGAAACTTGAATAAATTACAAGATGAAATGGCGATGAGACAGTTAAGAGTCGATAGTGGAGGGCCGACAGGCGAACCCAGTGTGGGTTTGCGACACTGTCGAACCCAGAGCGAGATTTCGACGGTAAAGCCTTCTTGACAAACCTCTCAGAAAAATGTCCTCAAGCGAGTATTTATAGTGTTCACTTGGTAAGAGACCTTTTTATGTGTAACCTTTGTAAGTATACTTTTGATTGATATGTGTTGACTTGCCCCGGTTGGGCGAATATATGAATATAGGGTTTTGTTGTGCCCTGGTAGTTGTGTCCGTTAAAATATACCAATTAGAATCTAGTGAATTTGAGATTTGTTTTATTTGTCAATAGGAAGCCAGGAAGAAAGTTTGTTCTTCCAGACTACGTCCCAAGCGATAGGGCTTATAGCTTCACTAAGGCCTAGTCGCGACGATATTTAGTAATTCAAAAAACATATAAAATATTCATTAAAAATCTACCACAACCGTCAAATAGGTTTCATCATCTGCTTCTCTTGTGAATTGATTAACTTCTTCTCGAGTTAATAACTTAGATTTATTAGGATGGTTTCCAACTGACATTTTTTAGGACCAACCGGGTAAATTTCTCAAAATCCACATTTTTTTTAACATTGAATATATTGCCCATAACGTGGAAAACTTCACCTTAGACTTTTTTGCAAAATATGCCAACAGCACATTATCGAATATTTTTCTTGATTTATTGGCTTCACATCACTCTTTAAATTTCTGATATGCATTTCAAACTGGCGCCTTGATTTCTCTGGTGAAAGATTTGAAATTACTTACTGAATTAGCCGTATCTATCAAGTAAGATGGGGTACAGCTTAGTTCATCGTCGCTCGAGATTTCCATTATTTTACAGTTGAAAATATCAGGCACCAGAAAACTTACGCAAACAAAAACTCACTATAAAATAATTGTCAACAACTGTCACTTCAAATAAATGTCAACAAACAAATGCCATTTTATTTCCGTAGTAACATTAATTACTTGATTTGGGAAAACATTTTGAGCCAGTTCAACACTATTTTTTATATTAAGCTAGCATATTACTTATTCTAGAACAATATAATTATGACGCTTGTAGAAAAAATTTTGTTTGCAACTCGTGCTCGAATTACTTTGGTGATCTCGACTATTTTTTTAACTCGACTGCGTCTCGCTATTAAGGGTCTTCATCCCTGGAAAAAAAGGAATCAGAAACGATTTTTTGTCTCTGATGGATGCAGGGATGTGTAAGTATATAAAGATAAAAATTCTTAAAAAAATATTCTTCAAGTATTAAATGAATAAACAGTATATTTCCCTTCAATTTTGGGCATTTTTGTTCATCGCCACCATCAAAACGAATGAATATTTTTATATGGTTTTATTACAGTATTGAAGTATAACACTTACTCAGTTACAAGTCATTTCCCTTTTTTTTTTGAGGCCCACGATAACTGATGAAGGTTCGTTTTAGCAGTTAATTGGTGAAAATCAATTATTTTTTACAAATCTGGATTCTGAATTGAAAATGAATTTCTTTTAAATGACACGCCTCTCAGGTTGCTCCTCCCACATGGTCGGTGAGGAAAAGAGAGAGTATTATGAAGTCAGTGTGAATTTAAGCACAGGGTCGGATCGGGAAAAGGTAAAACTCATTGGTCGAATGGAACTTTGAAATACTTTTATTTTTACCATTACCAGTTTTTATACAACTTCATCTGTTTGTATATATGTGTTTTTGTGTACGGGTGTACACTATGTCAAATCTCGCAAGTCTGTCTACTCAAAATTTGGCAGGTGTTCATCACTTGGGGTATAATGTATCATAACATTTTTGTATTAGGAAAAAAACAGAATGTTGGACGGGTTTTGTGATTGCTGATTGTGAGCGTTTGGGTTAGGAAATATCATGATTTTGTTGCCAACATTTCAAAATTTAAGGTGCTTCAAAATAGCAGATGAAATTTCTGAATTATGGCTTGATTTTATTCTAAATTGGTAAAGGTATACGGATTTTTGTAGTCGGAGATCATGATTTTTTTGTCAGAAATTGATAATTTGAAATGTTTAGGGGTTTTTAGGGTAGGAGAATGATCAAAATATTTAAAAAAGAAAATCTTAGATTATATTTACTTACATTTATCAGCAAATATAGTCTCCACTTCGTGAGGGCTATTTAGGGCTATTTACCAGAAATTAATTATATATTCTACTCTTCATTGCTTTCTTATAAAATTTTTTGGGTGGCGTCTTTGATGTGATGTGAAGTGGAAAAGCGGCACTACATTTTTCATGAATGTTTCGATGGGGCACTGCGGCAAGGTAGACAAACGAAACATTGACTTTTACAATGGAAACAGAATACCATGCAGGGGATTGTTACGGCTTTCATTGTTCAGGTTGGGGTATTATTTTTTCTAGTCGGTCTGTTTTTATCATCAAGACTTAATAGTTACTATTTCTGTGTTCAATAGTGTTTAGTTTTGTTTAATTCGTTTTGATAAAAAGTGATTGGTTGCCAAATTCTCTGGGGGTAAGAGGATCAACTATACAAAACATGTTTCGTTTTATACCAGAGCTCACGGGGCTGCATTATCCCATTTATCAGGGCCAAGTTGGTATACCAAAATTTGGAAAACTGGAACCCAGAGATGGCGCTGAATTCATACTTAGTATTTGTCTCAGGTATTTCCAATTAGGCTGAAAAGATTTTTTCAATCAATTGGGTCGAACTAGCCTTAGCTGATGATTGGCAAGGACTATGAAACCGGTACGGAGGTGTTCCCCCAATTAAATCGAAAAATAATTTGAGCTTTAATATTTAAAATGCATTGCAAAGTAGTTCTTGTAGGAAACTTTGCCAATTATTAAACAGATCTAACTCAAAGGTCGTAGGGGGCAGTAGGTAATTGTTTTCTGTTAAATACTTGCCGATGACCATACCTATTGTATAGGATTTTTGTGGAAGTTTCGGATTACGTAATCCACCATTTTTCATGATTAGGGTATTAAATTTGAGAAGAAATCTAATTTACCCAGAAAAGTTCTAGATAAGGTTTATTCTTTTTAGAATTATGCTCTAAATCACAAAAGCTTTCCTTCCTTCTGAATTGATGCAGAAAAATTATATCGTGAAAGGACCCTAACTTGAAAGAAAACATCTGAAAGATGCAATTCAATTCATATACTTGACATCTCAATTTTTTATTATTCTGAATAACACATTAAATTTTCTGACCCCGTTCATGTTTTTGAAACAATTTAAATTTAACACCTATGTGACAATTTTGAATAGGAATACGACGTTAGATCACAAAACCTATAGTTATATTGATGCTGCCATTTTAAATTGATGAAAATTCGTTGTCTACAACCCCAAAATACCAATCTTCTACAAAACACGCCCGTCATCTTGAATTCCCAAATTTTTAATGAAAAATTATCATCTCCAAAAACTGCTAATCAGTGATTTTGATCTCGTCCGCCAACAACTCTCAACACTGAATTTGAATCGAATCGGACACAATCGCAAAACTTTTCCGCCACCTTGAATTCCAATTTTGTCAAAAGATTCATAATCTCAGACCCCGAAAAGCCCCACATACCAATTTTGAATCGAATCGGACCATAACCACACATCTCTTCCGCAATTTATTTTCCTAAACAATGTATATCTCTCAAATCCGAAATAGTTTCGACCGGCGGCTCTTCAAACTAGTTATATTATTTTGAACGGTCCATCTTCTAGACATTCTCAGATTTTGCATTTTTCTGGAATATTTTTTCAATTCTCGATACATTCTATAACTGGAATCCAATATATAATAATGATCTGAAATGTACGTGCAAACTTTCAGATTACCACGAAAATCGAAAATGAACAAGTTTGAACCTCTGTTTGTAATTTTGAAGAACGAGCACGGAATCATTAAATACGGCCGGTACTGTACCGCACCGCAATCGTCATGTTATAAATAGGGCGGAGTTTGGATTTATTTTATCGTGCGAACTCGCACTGCCATCTGGCGATTTACGTTTCCTATTTCAAAGGCTAAAGACTCTTAAAATTAGTTCTCGATCACCAGCAATTTGCACACTGGATGCAAAAATAACTATTCAATTCAATTCAAAATTTGCTTTATTGTCATAAGTATATAACACTTGTTGGCAAAGCTTGACACATAAATAAACAAAACTGTACACCATAGATATAAATAGATACAAATAACCATACAAATATATAAATAAATAATACAAACACACTCGATGCATACAATGTTCGAGACTAAAAACAGTTATTGTCAACATGGTATAAAGGTGTAATCAATATTATAAGCCATAGAGAAAGAACTATATAAATATGAACCATTTACATAACGAATTTTAAAATTAGGAATTTAGAATTCCTGAGAGAAATATTCCTCCAGGTTATATAAGGGATTTAGTAAAAGTAAAGCTTTCACCTTAGTACGGAACTTTTGAACACATGAGATACTTTTAAATATTACACTTGACAAATGATTATATATTTTTATTTCATTGTAAATAATTGACTTCTTGATCATAGTGGTACGGGGTATTATCAATTTGACCTGGCCACTTTGCGTTGTATTGTAGTTTGTCGAGACTAGCTGAAATGCATTTTTGTTTTTGTGGATCAGAGTAGCTGTTTCTAAGATGAATATACAAACTACCGTTAATATTCTACAGTTCTTAAATAAATCTCGATAGGAAGTTCTAGAGTTTGCCTTACACAAATATCTCAGGGCTCGTTTTTGCAAAACGAAACTCCTTTGAAATAACTGGTTACTGCATGCCCCCCAGAATGCTATTCCATATCTTAGGTGTGATTCAAGTACCGCAAAATATGCTGACCAGGCAGAGGCAAATCCTAGTTCGGTGGTGATGATTCTGATGGCATAGCATCCAGAAGCTAGTTTTTTACACATAGCTGTCACATGTTCTATAAAAAGTATATTATTATCGATAAATAATCCCAAAAACTTGGTTGATAATTTATTTTCAATTTCCTCTTGGCTGATATCTAGGTTTGGGATGCTGTAGTGGCATTGTCAGGAGGAGGAGGATACTCATAAACAAAACTTCATTAACTAAATGATGATGCTGAGATGAAATGTAAACCCTGTAACTTGGTTCATAGAAGACGAGGAATTAAGCAGAGTGGTAGTGGTGTTAGAGCGTTTGCTTCCCACCCAGGTGGTCCGTGTTGGATCCCCACTGCCACTGAGCTAAAGTGGTTCGGAATCCACTTGTACGTAAGCTGCAGGTCCTGGATCTCTCATACTCACACAAACTCTACTTTTAAGGGGGTATCTCCAAAAAAATGGGTGATTCGTTAAAAAAAATTGACGATTTTTTTACAAATTTTTGTACGACCTCATCGATTGGGTTCGAAGGCAAGATGGTGGGGCCCAGAATGATGGATTGTCAATGAACTAGGAAAGCGATAACAATTTACTCTTCAAGTAGACATATGAACTAAGAAACAGTCTTCTGCATTGCTACGAAAGCAGTAAGCCCTGCCGAAGAGGATATATTGCAATAAAGCATGTTCTGTCGTATGAGAGACACCCAGAGTATGCCGCCTTTTCTGCCAAAATAATTGAGGATTATGTATCTCATCTTCGGGGATGAAGCTATGCCACGTGTCGGTCCGGTTGTAGAGGAGGTTTGCACCATACCAACAAAGGAAGTCATCAGAATCTACAGGAAGCTACATAACACCAAGCCACTAAAGCCTCAACAACTGGCAAAGGTAGGATCAAGCCGGCTAGACAACATGCGTCTCATATAGTATAGAGTATGTGGTGGACTAAGTGGCTACCAAAATTGCTGCAAAATTAAAACGAGCTCACCTCGCACTAAATCAAGGCATGCTATTTACCATCGAACAGCACTGTCTTGATAGGATACCAATGCTAATGGCTGCAAAGAAGTGATTAGTGAGGCGGACGAGAAGCATCACGGATAACATGAAGTTTCGCGATAAACCTCGCTTATTCCAAGAACCTCCATGTGCTGTGGTTAACTCTCCGGCGGCTGATCGGTTGAAACCTTCTGGAAGAACATCTATGAGTTTCCGCAACCAGTCAACGTAGATACTCCACACTCCAGCCTTAGCGCAGTTCGAAGCTTTCTGCAGGAGGCTTATTTCAGCCTACCTCCTGCTGATGTATCAGGAACAAGTGTTTGTTGTGATCTCCAAATTTGCTTGTGATAGTTTTTGATATTTCTAGGTATAGGATTATTTTCTAATTTCCTCTTTCCGTCTCAACGAAATGAGAGATAATATTCACTTTCATTTCTAGGAGTTGATGTGGCAAGCAGGCATCATTTTGGGATCGGTAGATTTTATTGGAAATCCTCTAGGTTTGGTGAACGATGTCTCTGAAGGAATCTCGGGCTTCATCTATGAGGGAAACGTCGGAGCTTTGGTCAAAAACGTAACTCACGGCATGTCGAATTCTGCCGCGAAAATTACCGAGTCTCTCTCCGACGGTTTGGGGAAAGTAACGATGGATGATTATCACGAAGAAATGAGGCAAAAAATCAGGCAAGTCCAGACTGGAAAGAGTTCCGATCACATTTTAGCCGGGTTCAAAGGATTAGGATTTGGAATATTGGGAGGAGCAACGGGAATATTCAAGCAAGTTTATGAAGGAGCTTCCAATGACGGGATACAGGGAGTGTTTTCTGGACTAGGCAAAGGATTGGTTGGAGCGGTGACTAAGCCTGTTGTTGGAGTTCTTGATTTGGCATCTGAGACCGCTCGAGCTGTTAGAGATTCAAGCAGAAGGTAGAGTTTTTTTATCCATTTCCCTCTGTAAAATATTTCCAATGTATTTTTAAATGTTTTCAACAAGCATAATCTGTTGTTGTAAAGTTGTTCTACTATAAAAAAAGGTCATAATTGATATTTTATGATGAAACTTATTTTCAGTAAATTGGTACCAGAACGGGTGAGATTGCCAAGGTGTCCCAATGGACCTGGAAGTCTGTTACCTAAATATGATTTCAGACAAAGCCGAGGACAGCAGTATCTTTATGCTCTGAATGGACAGTGAGTATAGTTTTGAAATGATAATAAAATTTATTATTATTTAGTCAAATCAAAATAATCTTTTGCATCTTATGCATAAAGTTTCGTAAATAAATTTTGAATTACACTATAAAGTCATAGTTGATGTATATTATATGGAAAAACTGATAATAATACCCCTTAATGAACCCAACAAATCTCCACGGTTCTCACCATTCAGTCATCAGTTGTTCGGCTCATCGTAACTATGAGAGGATTCTAGAAATATCATACTTGATATTAATTTCAATGAATTTCAGATCAGGTCCAAAATGAATTATTGTTGTATCACAGATCTCTGTGGTAGACCATAATTAACGAATCTGTATAGACTTTTATTTTCTCCAATGCGCACATATTGTTTCCTATTAGTCAAAAAGTTTTTGAACAAATCATATACGTGCCCCTAACATCAATTTCATCTAATTTTCTCAATAAAATGGCATGGTCATGTTGAAAGCTGTACATGAATCAAAAGATAAGGCATATTTTTCACCTATATCAACTTTTTTTGTGCCGCTCTTCCTGTATCTCTGCATCTACAAAATTCATATTGATGATCAAACAATATATTTTTCTGTTCCTAATACTCATACAGCCTACAATAAATGATTTTGAAAATACTTATGATGTTAATGTAGGATTATTGTAGGCTTTTACTGCTGGCGTCAATGTTTTGGTTGTTTTCCGGATTTCACAGTCATCTTTGGTTAAAATGTTTTGACTGCAACTGCGGCAGTCATCTTCAGTGGCGTGGTCGAATTACTCTTCTTAACTTATTTCAGTCGTATAGTCAAGGGAAGAAGTCGTTTTGCTTATTGCGATGCCTTGTACAGGGTTCGGTTTGCTGAACGGCGTCGTGTAACCGGTTTTAGCAAGTTCGTCTCTCGCCCCTCTGTGAACGTCTAAACTGATTTAAATCTGCTTGGTCCATTGAAGGGAAGGGGAAAACTTCAGCTTGGAAAACTATAATAATAATAATACCTCCTCGAAAAACACTCATAGAGTGTACCCAAAGTACTCTTAGTGTAGAAAAAGGAATTCTGCTTTGTAACTTCGTTGACCCTGACTCCCGAGCCCCACATTCTTAAATGGGCTGCTATTGTCTCCTTATTCCAGACTGGAAGCGGCGGTGGCTTCAGCAGTACTATTAGCACTGCGATTTGAGTCGTTCTCATTCCACCAGTAATCACCAAACAGGACAACATCTCTCACCTCTGCCAATCTTACTAAGCTTTTGGCGTACTGTGTTACTCTGTGCGCTTGGCTCTGTACATCTTACCCATCTTAGATCTTTGATCTTACGACTGCAGAGTATAGCCACTGCATAATCTCTTGGTTGGTTCCCCAATTTTTTCGAACTACTCTCCTCAGTTTTGGAATTTGAAAAATATGGTTTTTTTCGTTAACCAACTGTCATTCCCCTACGAACGTGCGATTCATAGCACTTTCTCAGGCCATCAGAAAAATATACTACGGTCACTGGGCTTTGAACCCGCGACTGGCAGCCAGAATGATTGAAAAGCGGTGATTCTAACCACTCGACTACCTGGCCCCCTTTGCCAAAGGATTGCTACGGACTTTTCAAATACATGGATGGCTGTACCCGACGTTTTTCCTACGTTTGGTGGACTTCAGTGAATCCTTCTCCATCGACCGCGTATGCTTGTGCCTCTAAACCTTCATCTCAACCCTCTTCCTCGTTATCGACGATAAAATCCAGCTGACAGTCGAGTGAGGCGTACTTCTGGTCATTAGTGCTTCCTGTTGATCGCTGTATTCTTCTTGTCAAAAGCGCCTTCCATAGATAGCATTAGTAGCATTACCTCTTTGAAGCCTAATGTCTATTCAATCCTTCGCACTACCGTGTGAGAGACCGAGTTCGTCGACCTTCCCCTTCTGTGTGCATGTAGATTTGTGTGAATGGGGCTTTTCCTTAGGTGAGCCGAGTTCAACTCGTCCCTGAAACCCAAATGAAGGTAATTAAGGCTTGCTGGTCCTGAATTAGTTTGGAATCATCAGATCTAGAATAGTGTAACGATGTCCAATTACGTACCGCCTCTGTATTTTCAAAGTTATCATTCTCGTAGTGTAAATTAATGGACTTGCACACACAAATCAAAGTGGAACGCTTCCGGATCCATCAATGTACAGAGCTTAGGCTTTTATAGGCGTTATGGAAGTTTATTATATTGAATGATATCTGTTGAACAGTTGAACGCATGAAGAAATAAATTGTAACATTCGTTTATTAATCTACAAAACTTACAATTTGCAATCTACAGTATATTCACATTTCAAATACGCTCAATGAAAACAGTGATCAATGCATTCTTACAGCATGTCCACCTCGTGATCGCCAATTCTCGCAACGCTATTTGTCGATAGAACATCAACCTGACACGGCAGCAAACGAAATGTTTTAGCAGAGATGTATTCAGCTTGGCTGCGTTACAATTATTTAAGCTACGTTTTGTTTGAAGTTGCCGTGTTGATTTGTTTTTGTGTTTTTGATTACATTATTGATTATTTATTTCAAATATTTGTTATGGTGTAAAGTTCTGGGTTGATTTTGGATGACGTTTCATTTTCAAATTCATTTCACAGGGTTTACAAGCCTTATGCGTCTCTGTTCTAGTTTGGTGTTCACGTGCTTTTGTTGGCATCGTCCGTATTTGAAATGTGAATGCACAGAATCTTTTTTGTTTCATGTTTTCAAATTCGCTATTTGAAATTTTAACTGATTATTATAATTGTACAATGTATGTCAAAAAGAACAATAATGAAATCTTGCCGCAATTGTCTTATATCAATTTTTTATTGTTTTAATGACAAATGATTAATGAATTCAAATTCGGTACCTAATGATAGTGGTGATTGTTTTTTTTAAATATGTACTTTAAAAGACCTTTACAATTTGAAATTCAGCAAAACAAGTTTATAGAAAATTCCATCTTGCTGATTCTGAAATAGTATATTACGTTACTAGTGTGTTAAGTGACCCATTTCACATGAGTGGGAGAATATTGTCCCACGAGTGTGAAATGGCACTTTCCACACAAGTAATGTACACTATTTTTCCGACGACCACAGATCAATGCATATTGCAAAAAAATTTATATATTTTCACTTTATTTTGAGAATTTGATAATTTTACAAAGAAAAGTAATAATTGAACAAAATTACTGCTTAGTAAAAGTAATATTATTATTATTACAATTAGTAAGTGAATGAGTTCTTGCTTGCGACATACCAGATATACCCATAACCAACACAACCTAAAAAACTAAATAAATGTATAGACTTTGTTTAAATACCGATGACTTACCTTTGTAAGTAAATGAATCTCATCGGAAGCTTTATTTGTAAATTCACAAATATCTTGTTGCGTCAAAATTTTAGCTTTTTTCGGTTTATATCCGTCACTTTTCCTTTTTTTAAATGCCTTAAGTTTACTATGTTTGGAGATATCTACATTGTGATAAATGGATAAAGTGATAATTAGTCCATAATGTTGAGCAATGAATTCTATTGGAAAGTTCAAAACGTTTTCTTCGGCATGAAAGAAATTGATCGTAGCGTATTCATACCTTCGTTTCGACTTTTCAGGCAGTAATTTAGTGACGTTAATTTTGCGGCCTCTTCAATTTTAGGTGGAGTACATTGATCATCACTATTCATCTCTGCCCATGCTTTATGGAATTTTAGATACTATTTTCACGGTTTTGTTTCCCGGGTGGCCCACCACATTCGCCTCGGTATTTCTACGAGAAATTAGGAGAGTTAAGGAAAAACTTTTAGCACAGTTATATGTGGTTCCATGAGGAGCATATTCCAAAATTATTTTGGAATATATAGGGTGATCACAAAAAAATTACATACCAAAGTTATATTTTTTCTTATGGAACACCCTATATTTTTAGATACTATAGTCAAAATAAAGGTGAGTCACTATTATATTTTCCATACTTAAAACTGACCGTTTCTGAGAAATTTCGAGAAATTTAAAAATACAGACCATAATTTGAAAATTGTTTTCACCCTGTGATGTGTAACGAGCTGCTCGTGATTAAATGTACTGCTTAGCTCAAAGGTTAAAGTTTACTACATGAAATTTTTAATGCAATATTATACAGAGTGGAGAAAAAAATTGCCTCAAAATTTGGACACACATTTAATTGAATAACTTCTTGAAGTTGAATGGAACACCCCGTATTTAGTGGCGTAATTTGACGCAGAATTAGATTCCCTTCAAAACTATATTAGGGTTCCCCATACCTATCTCTTCTGCTTTTTTTATTTTAAAAATGAAATACACTGTATTGTAATGAAAAGCAAAAAAGCAGTTTTGAAGTCATTTTATAGAAAAATTAAGAATCTTAAATAGTTTATTAATTTAATAAATGCTCAAAATGTTGTCCATTATTCTCGATGCATAGGCGAACTCTTTCTTGAAATGAGTGCTGAACTCTGGATAACATATTTTGCGGTATGGAACGAAACGCATTTCTTATTCGTACTTTCATATCCTGAGGTGTCGTTGGCGGTGTATCGTAAACAATACTTTTGATATATCCCCATAAAAAATTGTCGGGACTTGTAAGGTCCGGAGACCTGGCTGGCCAGTTCTGTGGACCTCCTCGTCCTATCCATCTATTTGGATATTGTCGATCTAACTCGTTTCTAAGACATCTATCAAAGTGTGCAGGGGCACCATCTAGCTCCATCCACATCCGTTGACGAATATTAATAGGTATATTTTCCAACAGCACAGGCAAATTATCCCTAATAAATCCGAGAAACATGACGCCGTTTAAGTGACCATCAAAAAAGTAAGGACCTACTACTTGCGTTCCAATTATTCCACCCCACACATTAACAGACCATCTGTACTGGTGATCAAGGGTTCTAAAAATATTAGGGGTTTCGTCACTGTAATAGTGAAAGTTATGTCTGTTAACTAATCCGTTGTTATGAAAAGTTGAAATGCACAAATCAAAAAAAATTTCTTCATCACCACACTTTTCTAAAACCCATAAACAAAAATTCAATCGACGATCATAATCTCCTTCAAAAAGCTGTTGATGTAGTTGAATGCGATACGGGTGGAATTTGTACTTTTTAATTATTCTTTGGATACTCTGTCTGCTTATTCCGGTTGTTTCGCATATTTTTCGCTGACTTGTGTGAGGGTGTTCAACTAGAGATAACATCACAAATATTCATTTTCCTCATTTCCAGTAACCGGTTTTTGCCGTTCGCGTTCTTGCATATTATAAGATACACTGCATGTTCTTCGGAAAAGCTGCAACAACTTTCCAATGAACGCTTGTTATGATGACTCCTGTTAGGATACCTTTGGGTATATATTCTTGACGCTAATAAACAGTTTTCTTCACACTCACCGATTATCAAAATCATATCAATTCGTTCTTCCTGGGGATAAGTTCTCATTTTACAATATTTCAAAAAGACAATAAGTTTAAACTTGTTAAAACAATGATAATGGTTTGATTAACTGTCATACTTTTTGTTTCATAATAATAATTAACGTCATCTAGGCCAGAGCCTACTATTGTTGAAAAAATAGTATATTAGGATTTATAGGAAATCGTAAATGTATATTTTTATTGACCCCATATTGTAATTTTGGTATTCATTTCGATATGAAGTCAAATTTGCTAAGAAACACGCGAATTTAACATATTTCGCCTCAATAATTAAGACACGTGCATCTTCTTATTTTTAAGAATGCTTTAATATTTCAGAAATGGCAATAAATTTGAGTGTTTTTACATTTGCCTGCATTTTACTTTAGATACACCGTACTATCAAAAATTTCTAGCGAATCTACGTATTCTTTAATAAAAAGGGTTTTAAAACCCTTTTTAAGCTTTTCAGTACAATACAGTGTGTTTCATTTTTAAAAAAATTACTCATAAGTAGAATATAAAAACGCCTTTTGTGTAAAAAGCAGAAGAGATAGGTATAGGGAACCCTAATATAGTTTTGAAGGGAATCTAATTCTGCGTTAAATTACGCCACTAAATACGGGGTGTTCCATTCAACTTTAAGAAGTTATTCAATTAAATGTGTGTCCAAATTTTGAGGCAATTTTTTTCTCCGCTCTGTATAATATTGCATTAAAAATTTCATGTAGTAGATAACTTTAACCTTTGAGCTAAACAGAAAATTCAATCACGAGCAGCTCGTTACACATCACAGGGTGAAAACAATTTTCAAATTATGGTCTGTATTTTTAAGTTTCTCAAAATTTCTCAGAAACGGTCAGTTTTAAGTATGGAAAATATAATAGTAACTCACCTTTATTTTGCCTATAGTATCTAAAAATATAAAAAATATAGGGTGTTCCATAAGAAAAAATGTAGCTTTGTTATGTAATTTTTTTTGTGATCACCCTATATATTCCAAAATGATTTTGGAATATGCTCCTCATGGACCCACATATAACTGTGCTAAAAGTTTTTCCCTAACTCTCTTCATTTTTCGTAGAAATACCGAGGCGAATGTGGTGGGCCACCCTGTATAATAAGAATGATGCATATGCAAAACTGAAACTTCTAAAGTTTATCTATAGATACAAATATCATTCTAGGGAGTTATTTAATTTTTCAAATCTAGGGTGATATTTATCAATTTCGAAGTGACTAAATAGTGTGCTATTTGTCATTTTCGCATGTGTTCGTCGGAAAACATGTTTAATTCATATCTTGTTTTTTGTATGTGCACATTTTATAGGAATATACTTTATCAATCATAGTCAATAGGTTATGTTCACCCTCTTTTTCCAGTAAGTAAGTGATTTGATTGTACTTGTATTTCAGGAATTTCGAAGAACATCTGGTTGCATTCCAAGGCCTGGGAAGTGCATCTGAAGACATATTTTGTATTGTATCAGACAAAATGATACGAATCGTGACCAGCACCAGATCACCTGATTTAACACCTGTTATTGAATGTGCTTTGGGGTAAGATTGATTTCACTTTTATTATTGATATCAGACATTAGCCCAAATGTAATATCGGATAGCTGTAAGATACCAAGTTCCGACAGAAAAAACTCACAGTACCACTACCACCATAGAGTCCTTGGTGAATTATATCTATTCACCTTCTTTTTGAAGGGGCTCTCAACAGTAATCTCTTTTTGATGGTTTAAATTCCACTAGAGCTACATTCCCTCTGAAGAACTTAACATTGCCATTACAATCATCATCACTATAATTTATATTTTTTGCAGGGATTTAGAAATTTGTAATGTTATCACGGAAAAGAAGGGTAACGATATCCGCTACTATATTGAAATTGTGATGCACTATGCTGGAGTTAGTGCTGTTTTGGTAAATACTGATCCAGTGAAGAAACCTCGAGTGAGATGTCAAACTTCTGATATGGCGCATTCTGTTTCTCAACAAATTAACTACGCCAGAAGAATGTATATAGAACATCTATATACCTTGACCAGTGATAATATACCTGCATTAGAAGACTGAGCAATGTTAATTTTTATATATTTTTATTCATTTGTTACTAAAATTTGAAATAACGTGTAAATAATAGTAAATATGCAAGTATAATATAGAATTAACTAATGAAATATCAAGTGGTTGTACAGTGAAGATAATAATCTTAACTAACATATTCCTTCTATTGCTTTTAAAAAATATATATTTAAATATATAAATAAGTGTTTTAATTATCTGTTATGAGGTGCCCAACCTCAAAAATTTAGAAGACAGGTAAATTGAACAGCGAATATTTGATTATTGATATGAACAAATTTTCTTACAATTTGCAACCAAATTTTATTATTTTTTTTTATTGTTTTGTTCTTGAAATTCCACATCTGAACTATTATTTTTTTTTTTGTATAAGAACAGTGATGGATATTTAAATAAAATACATATATTCTAAAATTGAGTTTTTATATGTTTTTTAGAAGTAGTAATTTTATTCATCGACATGTGTCGAACGGCCATTTTTGTCTTCCTCTGTGTAGGTTTGGTCAAGCTATTGCCTCCGGTTACACTTAGGCCTATTGGCCCATTGTATCTTACCTATGTAGTAATGTCGCAGTACCAAATCCAATACTTTTGTGCCTTTTACGAGTTAGTACAAGTTCCGTATTGGGTGGGAAATGTATAGTTCTGGGTCGCCAGATGCCTGTCTTTTGCGGTCTAGAGCTTCGCAATAGCACAGTATGTGTTTCACGGTTTCTGGATCCTTACCGCATAGTCTGCAGGTCAGGTCTCCATCGTCTCCATTTTTTTGAGGTGCTCCTTCACTGGAGCATGTCCAGTCAGGAGTCCCGTAACGGTTCTCAACTGGCTCATGTTCATCGTTAACAGGTCTGCCGTTCTTTTGTTACACGGTCCTTTGATATATTCTTTCCCGTGTTTTTGTGCTTGTCCCTAATCCAGTCTTTTTCAGACGCTCTTATTGTACACTTCGGTACCCCTAGCATCTGCCCTTGGTTTTGGAGCATGTCCGATCCTCTTCGTGCAAGTTCGTCTGCTTTCTCATTGCCTGCTATTCCCTGATGACCTGGGACCCATATCAGTTTGACTTTATCCCGGTCTAACAGAGTTTTCAGTTCTCTTTGCAGTCCCATACTAGTTTGGACGTTACTTCCTTGCTACACAAGGCCTTCAGTGCCGCTTGACTGATAGGATACTGATATGCGCGTTTTCAACTTTTCTTCTGTTATTTTTCTTCGCGCATTAAAGGATGGCGAACACTTCTGCTTGAAAGATAGAGGTATGGGTGCCCAGCGAGTAGCTGATGCCAATACTAGGATGAACACTCAATTCTCAGTCTTGGATCCATCTGTGTACCAGAATGTCCTTGAGCTGTGAGAGCCGTTCCATTCAGTTCTGTTTGGCACCAGCACTTTCAATTGATTGTTGAAGGAGTACCGTTTCGGAATGTGTTCCGTTCTCGTTCCTAGCGCGTCCCCGATCACAATTCTGACGATTCTCATGTGTCCCGTTCCAACGTTCAGGTTGGGTGCGATCTGCAGTCTGGAGGCACCAAGCCTTGCATCGCCCTGAACCACAAAGTGGAGAGGTCGTCCTACATCTGTCCGGAGACAGATCCCACGTGGTTATATGGGCCATATGCACGTAAGTGGTTGGTCTCAGATTGGCTGATTCCCTGCCTCCTCCAAGTTATGCAGGCGTGTTACGTGGACTGTTTTCTAGCAACAGTTCATTGGTATTACATGTGTAATCATCTGATCAAGTTCCGGAAGAACTGAAAAAAATACCGGTTTAGACATTACACCTCATATAGATGCTTTTCAGGGCATTATGTTAGCTTCTGATCCTGGTGATGTACCTGCGATCTTTTTTACGTATTCAGTGATCGTTTTGACGTTGGCCATCACATGCAGGCGTAAGTCATCGATGGCCCGATGACCTGTTTATAGATCAACGTGTTGTGTTGCCCTTCGACAGCTTGGAACTCCTCGCTATCAACGGATATGTCCGTTTTACTACACCCATCAAAATTATCCAATTGAACTCCCATGCAGGTACCGTACAGACTCTGCCTCCCAGAGCCATAACCCCCCCCCCTCCCCCGTAATCTCCACGTTACTACGTTTGTGAAGTTACTACTGTTTTCCCAGATTTACCACTATTTTCTTACTCGCTAGGTACGGCACGATGTGCCCATCCAGCTGCATTGCCACTCGTCGGGCAGCAGTAATATCACAGTATCATCGGCATACATCACTGTGCTCGTGTGTTCCAACATTAGAAAGTCGTGCATTATTAACGAGTACAAAAGTGGTGACAGGCAAGTTCCTGCGGCATACCCGCTTCGATCAGCCTCATTGCCGAGCTAGTATTAATTGGTTCTAACTGTGAAAGCTCTACCAACCAGGTAAGAGTCCAGAAGTCTGAACATATGCCTAGGCATGCCTAGTTCAGCATCTTTGCCGCAAAACCCTCCGTCAACACTGTCGAAGGTCTTCTGTACATCCAACATCACTGTGTTGAGGCCTCAGTGAAAATCCCCTCTCACCCCAGCCACGGCAAATAATAATAATAGCCGTCCTCTACCCGCACAGGCTATGGCTTTGGGTACACTCAACGAGTATTTATGAGAAAGTATTATTATTATTATTACCCCGTGTACAATTCTTGAGACCTGAAAGGTTGTAGATGAGTGATCCTGTCCACCATCTTGTCGACAGCACTCAGCAATCCTTTCTTGGAGCTTTCCCGCTTTTGGTATCGAGACAACCTGTGTATTCTTCAAGCATTGCGTGTAGGCTGCCACTTTAACATCGCATTTATAATGTGGATTAGCTGGACCAGGAATTTCCTTGGAAGGAGAACTTCGACTATTATGTCCATACCCGGTGCTTTGTTTCTGGGAAAACTCTTTATCGTATCTTTATAGTATTTTTGAGCAATTTAGTTGCCAGACAGCCCAAAAAGGTTACAGAGGGCCTGAAAAACAAAACGCCCCTACCAAATATTTGGTAAAATTCTGTTAATTGATAGCAACAAGCTATAAAAAATTTTTTTTGGAACTTGCAATGTTTGACATGAAAAAATTCAAATGAATTTTTTGGGGGTCCCAAGTAATTTTTGAGATATAATTTTTTTTGATAACTTGTGGCTATTAGCTAACGGAATTTTACCGTAAATGGTATGAAATTATTTTTGAAAATCCCATATGAGAAGTGTCTGCTTTATTTTTGCTAAAAGTTTATGTAGCAGAAATTTGGTCAGTTATTCCTGTAATATTCCATATAACAGAATACATTTTTACAGTAAATCATTCTAATAATCTTTCCATTTATCAGTCTGAAGGATCCGTCGGAGGAAAAGCATCCGATGAAATGAAAATACTTTTGGTTCAGTCTATCAACTATATTTATTTTGTGTTGGATAATTCATGTGTATAGTATTCACTATCAAATAAGCTGGAAACCTTCCTACAGAATAACTTCTTAGTTATGTGTACCATATATTTCCTACTGAACACTTTTGATGCCTATTTCCAGGCTGAATAATTCAAATATGACATTTCTTACAAAAAATGAATTTTTCCATTTTCTTATGGCTTTTTCTCTTTTCCACGTATGCTTGGTAATCTCAGCCAAAGTCCTATCACAAGTCTCAACACCAAAATACATATAATACCCAAAACTAGAGAATGTTTGTAGAACAGATGTATCTCTGTCATATCTGTCACCAGTTAATGAAGCAAGCTAATAAAATAAGCTAATGAAACATTACATTTTTGAAATAACTTGTCGATAGGAGTATACTGCATGTTTAACGTATTTCATATATGCAAAACCTATTTTTTCATGTATTATCTATTTTTGTGATATTTGTTTGCTTGGTTTTTATTTGATTTTTTTATATTATTGACATTAACTAAGCTAAGAATCTTCCAGTTACAACACTTTATTTCAGATATCAACAAAATTTTACTTACATCATGAGGTTCAGATTTGAGCATTTTATCAAAAAGAATCAGAAAAATCCCAAATTAATGACAAAGAACAACGAGTTAAGAATTGACTGTAAGTTATAAATTTGACATCAATCAATCACTTTGTTTTCACAGAGGGGTGATTTATTTTGTTACTTTTAGTAACTATCTTGAAGAGTGATATAAAAAAATAGAATTGACGCACACATGTAAATAATTTAGTATCGAAAAGTATTTAATTGTTTGTTGAATGGTTTTGGGATCGTTAATTTTCCAATGTCAAAAGGTATGTATAAATTTGGCTAAGACCTTCAATGACAGTTCTTTTGTTCATTGTTAGGTCATTTTTAAATTTATGTGTTGAAAAAACAAATGAAATCACAGTGTGCTTCTGTACTCTGTTATCGGTTCCAGATATCGTCCTCATTGGATTTTGATCATTGGCAAATAATTTCTATTGGAGAGTGCAAGAGTTTGAAGACTCGTATTTGAAACGAGTTGTTATTCATTCAAGTTGATTTCATTTCAGCAAAAGCTTAATATATTAGGTATTTCAAAAATGGATATCCGCAGCATAAATTACCTGGGGACTACCTCCTCAATTTCAGGAATCGTTACCGCAGATCACGGATGTTTCTGTGATCTGTGATAGGCACCTGGCACAGGCCAAGTTCGCCAAGTCCTAACCCCAGCCAATTCTCTTGAGACTCAAATCAATTCGAGAGCAGTACCAAGTACCCCTATGATGATGCTGAGTTGAAAATATGGTTTCAGGAGCCCCAGGTCTACGGTGTAAACCAAGGTGTTGAAGTAACCATCCTGGCCGGCTGTTAAAATTGCTTCGGTCTTCGATATTATAATTCTTTCATTACCATTCCCCTCAGGCCCTATCTCCGGAGCTCCGTAATATTCAGAGGGCGCGCTGGTATATCCAAGAATCATGTGGCCGGAGTAGCCGGAGTGAACAAAATATTACGTGTTACTGCATTCTTCTGGCTTAGATTTCTGCCGGATCAGCGCATAATTTTTAGATTCGAGAGCAGTGTGTGTTATTACTTCGTCAGTTGAAAGTCTAAACTTGCCAATAAAAACATACTTTTATCTATCAAATTCTTTATATTGACATTTTCAGAAAAATCTTGACTGACGAACTTTCCTGGTTCTGGATAGACAGCTGTTATTTTTCCCAACTTCCACGAATATCGTGGCATATCTTTATCTACGACGATGACATCGTTTATTTGAATTGGCTTTTGACTTTTATTCCATTTAGGTCTTCTCGATAATGTAGGCAAGTATTCTCTCAGCCATCGATTCCAAAAATTATCCAATAATATCTGAGACTTTTTCCACTCTCGACGTAAACACTCATAATCTGGATCGATGCGTATAAGTGAACACTCTCCTAGCCGTTGATGATCCAAGAAGAAAGTGGGTTGACGTGAGCGCTTCAAAGTCCAATGGATCGCTTGATACCCGTGTTAGGGGTCTGGAGTACATAATGTGTTACGCTTCAGCAAAGAAAGTCTGAAGAGTTTCTTCTCTGAAAGACTGATCATGGAGATATTTTGAAATAATCTTCTTGACGGAACCAATCAACCGCACCCAGGCTCCTCCCATGTTTGGATGTTTGGACCACCCGGTGCATTAAATTTGAACTGAATACCTCTAGAAGACATATCATCTACGATAGCTGATGTATCGTCCCGAAGCGGTTTATTAATTTATTTGTCGGCCGCTACAAAGTTGTCCCATTATCGCAACAAATGGTCTTTGGTTGTCCTCTTCTTGCTATCGTTCTCAATATAGCCATGACAGCTGACTCACTATTCAGACTATGTGCCACTTCTGAGTGTATTGCTTGTATCGATAGGCAGGTATAAAGAACACCCCTACTTTTCTCTCTTCGTCTTTCAATTTTGACATAGATTGGTCCAAAATAATCCATACCCACATTAACAAATGGTCGCACTTCACGGTTCAGTCTCACTTCTGGTAACTGTCCCATCAGTTGTGGAATCAGTTTAACTCTTTCATTTTTACAGAATTGGCACTTGACAAAAGCTGATTTGACTGATGCTCGGCCATTGATTGATCACCCAATATTTTTGTTTGAGTTCATTCAAAATGAGTTCCATTCCTCTGTGTCGAAATTTTTCATAGTAGTGGCTGATGAGTAATTTCGTAAATTCATACTTTTTGGGTCTAGAATGATTGGTTCTTTTGTACTGTCGCTGAGGGTTTTGGCTAAATTCGTTCTAGCATAGAGTACTATTCCATCATTCAGTTCGGGATGGAGACTGCGAAGTCTGCTTTGTTTGTATATTTTTTTTCCATTTTTCAAACTCAAGATTTCATCCTGAAAACTTTCATTCTGGCATTGTCTATTCCATATATTCTCAGCTTCTTTGAGTTCTTTAACTGAGAGCTCCTTCTGGAAGTGTGGTCGATTCTCTATGTTAACAATTTTCTTCAGAAATCTCTGGCACGACGCTATACTTCTTATCAGTCTCAAATATCGTGAGAATCTTTTTAAATTGAACAGAGAAACTTTCTTTTCAGGTGATAATAAACAAACCGCATAATCAGTCTTTTTTCAGTTTCATATAATTCTGATGGTAATGTAACAGAGTCTCTTCTTCTGGCCAAAATATTTGGGATCTCTTCAGAAATTCTAGTCCATGCATCCATGAGTCAGATATTATTTTCTTGTTCGGATCGAAATTAGGTCTAGTTTCTTCGTCAGCTGGATTGGGGTCAGAAGGACCATCTCTTCAATCTTCAGGGTTTGTATCAGAAAAAGTATGGAGTTCTGATGGTGCTTATTTTCGGCAACTCTGTCATCCATTTTTTCCAGGTTTTTAAAAGATTTTCATTCAAATTTTCATCCCAGTCTATTCCAGATCGCCAAACTTCTTGCATTAAAATCTTTGCCTTGATAGTGAAACTGGATACCAGACCAAGAGGATCATACAGAGACGTGACAGTTTTCAGGACAGTTCTTGTCGATATATCTGCAGTGGAAATGTCTGTTCTAATATTCACCATGAAGTGAAACTGATCATTTTGTGTGTCCCGCCATAATCCCAGCACTCTGTGAAGAGTCTGTGCTTTTCAGTAAGGATGTTCTCTGGAACATCTTTTTGTACCAGTGTTGAATTTGTCACCCAGTTTGTGACTCCAAAACCTGCAGATTTCATCGCATCACATACTGCAATAAGGGGATTGTGTTAGTTCAAAGAAGGAAGAATTTTGAGTGTTTTTCCGCGGTGGGAATGTATCCTAAAAAATGCCAGTCATCACTAAAAGATAGGCTCATATCTCCGAAATCAGTTGAGACCGCCAAAAATTTCATTTGGATTTTTTGTTCAGTAGGCCAAATTACTTAATTTTCAAAAACAAAAATTTTTTTGATAGGTTGTGGCTATTAGTTAACGTAATTTTAGCCTGTTTTCTCTTAAGCGTCTAACTCCGCTTCTTGTAGGTCATGTTCTAACTCCAAGAGACGAATATTAATTTCTATTTCTTTTTCATCAAACTGAAGTTGACGCTGACGTCGTTCTAATTCTTGTTTCTTCCTTTCTTTCTCCAACGTTAATCGTTTTTTCTCAATACTCAATTGTGAGCGTGAACTATCTGTTCTTTTCTGATTAACTGATTTTGGTTTTGTACCCACTGAATGTAGACAGGTTGCATCGGTCTTTCTTGATCCAAAATTTTTGAGCCAAAGGAAATCTGCTGGTAGATTCTCGTTGATACCTGCACCTGCTCTTCTGGGCCTGTCCGGTGCCGGAGTGTCGGAATCTGCTAACTCATCTTTCTCCATATCATGGACTAAACTTACCAATAAAAAGTATACTCTCGTTTATCAAATTTTTGTATTGACGTTTTCTTTCTGACAGAAAACTCGTGACTGACACTATTATCTTTTTTTATCAACATACAAGGTATCTAAGTAATAATAAAATCATGAGTAGCTATATACATAAATAATATAAATTCAAAACTCCAAGTATCAACACAGTGTGTCCATCATTTCATCACCAAGTACCCTTATAATCAGAACCAACATTTTTTAGGTAAAGCCTGCGGAATACAAAGAGTAAAGTCTAGTTCATACCCTCGAGAACTTCGCAATTTTGCATCAACTATTGGTCCAGCATGACTGGGAGCCATTTTATTCGCAGAAAAATTGCGAAATTCGCGAGGGTATGAACAAGCCTTAAGTCTCGATAATGTTTTCTTCCTTTTGTCGGACGATGTTGCAAGAACTGAAAACTATGACAAAAATCGTCATACTTTGAGGACTACATCATGCATATAGGCTTGTATTTGTCTAAGAGTGGGGAATGAGTAGTTCCGATAGATTCGGAAGGTGGTATTACAACACTCGTCATATCTGTGGATATAGACTGAGATCATATGAACTTGACAAGCTGACAGAAAATGCATTATGGTTTCAGAAGCCCGACAAGCCACGACTGGGACCTCTATTCTTATCACGTGACTACGGTAGACTAAGGTATTGGGGACACCATGCTGGCTGGCCATTATGAACTCCTCGGTCTCTAGCTTCACAGCACTTGACCTGTGAAAAGCAAAGGTCAAATATTTGGATAAGCCAAGGTACTCAATGTTCTTGAAGGAAACCCTTGCATTGGCTCATAGCTGCAGGAGTACCTAAGTCTCTGTAGCTTCAATGTGAGTTTTTTGCTGAACGCGTCCCAACTCGGTGACAGAGCTTGGTCACCTCGTTCAGTGTCGATTGAGAAACCGAGTTCATCGGCTGCACGGGCTGCTGCCTCAAAAAGAAGTGCTCCGACCCCTGATTTTTCGTGGTCGAAAACCACGCAGAGAAGCTCCTGACGATTTCATATGCTTCATCAAGTACCACATAAGTCCACCCCTTGTTAAGTATACATATCTTCGGCACCACGATGATGTAGAATGCTTCCGTCTATGAGCTGAACGTCCTCACCGCATTCCACGCATCGTCTTCTCTTGAGATGAACCGTGGCTCATTTGTAAATCCCAAACTGCATTTCGATAGTGTGTACTCTTTCCACTCTTGAGTACTGATCCTTTTCTCCCGAGGCATATAGCTCATTAAGGTCGTCCATGTAACCAAATGGGTGATCTTATGTCTCCGGTTGCTGGGGTTGCCACAGTTTTATATCTGCATGTTCCGCTCACGCTCACGTGCTCACGCGTTAAAATATCTCAATTGTTAATCGCCCTTATTAATACACTCATTCGTTAAATAACCATTCATGTATTTTTGTACCCCTTATATTTCTTCAGATACATACTGACTTTATAGGTGACTTTGTCTACATAAGAAAATTTTTATGACAGTAAAGTATATTCTCTCTTTTGCCTTTAACACCTTCCTTGAATAATTCAGTTTCTGCAGTGCCCCATTAATTTATTTCCAGCTTGTAGAAATATATCCAATAGTGTATATCATTTCATGAAAATATGATTATATTTATGAAAAAAAAAACTTCAGTGAGAATCATAAACATTTTATTTTAACTTAATAAACTATAAAGAACAAGAACATATATCTTTTTCTGGTTAATTATATCCAACATTCCTAATTCCACCTTTTTTAACTGGTGCCTTTTTTGAATAATTACTTGCATTTTCGGAACAAGCCAAGCAACCGCACTCTGACGGTACTGCAATTTTCTTTTTCCACTGTTTTCCACCTTTGCACGTCAATTCTACCGTGACAGATCCATATTTTGTGGCTTTACAACAGGAGCAAACAGACTCGTGCATACCTGAATCTGAAAAAATATTGGATTTACTTACTACGGAGATGGCAATTTTTTTTTAAAGAAAAAACAAACAACTATTCCGAAAAAAACTCATTTTGATTTTCTGTTTAGGTACTTGTTTAACTAGGAAACAAAATAGTAATTTGCCTGCCAAGTCTATGCAGCCAAGGCAGCTAAGTGCACAAAAAAGTAACTATTCGTGGAAACATCAACTGGGCGTAAATTATTTTTTCACACTGTTCATACATTTATAAATTCTTAAAAAAAATAGTAATTTGCCTCAAATTCAGTCAGAAGCTATCATATGATAATACGACAAAAATTCAAAACTTCATAAGATAAAACATTTAAATTAATTAAATAACTGCTACAATTTGTCAATATAATAAGTGTGGTAGAAAAAAATGTGTTTGATTCTTAGAAAATAACAGTTTTTAACTACTTTTACGCCATTTAAACAGTGCTCTTATATACCGATCTTTCGTTTTATTATTGTTTGGCTGATTGATAAGGAAAGACTAACTTGTGCATTCATGTATTTGGAAGCTGACGCTCATACGAAACAATTCTACTTTACGAACTTTGAACTTGTATCATAATTAACTGTTTTTTGCCAAATAATGTAAAATATTTAGTTGACTAGAGGCCAATCATTTTGCTACCGACGTATAACTTTGCTGCCCAGACAGAAAAGATCCTTCCTGATTGATATTTTTCAGAAAATTAATATTTAGTAAATAGTGAAAAAATATTTTTCCAGAACCCTGTCTACAAATCGCATAAGTTTGAGTCAAACAATTATTGATAATCGTAAAAACCTAAACCTAAAGAGCTTTTGTAACGCTACCACTTCGTCGATGAATATCAAACATCATTCATAATTCTATGGAATATCTCATTTTGTTTATTGACCAACAAACTGTTAGGGAACAATATTCACGTATGACAGTTCTTGGAAACAAAATTATAAACACGGGTTTCTTGCTGTTCTAGAAAAACTACAATTTTAATTATATTTACACCAATTTGCGCTAATGTAATGAAAAGAAAGGGCATATTTTCGTAATCGGACAAAAGAAGTATATTAAAATATTTAATGATATACAGAGTATACCATTAAAAAAAAGTAATTTCTGTCAATAATTGATGAATAGCATAAAACTCAACGAAAAACACTACAATTTCTTTTTTTATTCGACCTTTTCAAAAAATAAATATTACAGTCTATTATAAGTTGGACAAATTAAAATGAAAGCACTGTACCTGTTTTGTTGGTGTGATACAACAATTGTATTATTACTGAAACTTTTGAAAGTTTAGGAAAATTAGATAATAATTTTAATTAATTTTTAAAATTCACCTTGGAACACTGATGAAAAAAATTAAACAATCAAAATATTCATAAATCATTACAAAAACTGGCGGGTGGACGGGACTGAAAAGTTATATATGGACTAACCTGCACTGAAGAAAGTGGCTGATTCACAATTTCCAATACATTCTGTGAAGTTTGCAATCGGTTCCTTGTTCGTGCACTGGTCGTGGAGAGGGAAAGTATAGTTCAGAAGTCCGACAGTTTTCTCAAGTGGTATTGGAATGGGACTACATCTCTCTGCGAAGAAATAAATGTGACAAGATTTTTCAGACGCTAATGTTTTTATTAATGAATATCTTTGAGAATTTTGTATATAGAATATTTGTGTTGGGTAATTGTTTTCATTATGATGGTATAAGAAAACATCCTTATTATCAAATATTATATTAATTGGGTTGAAATTAGCACAAAATAAGTTCGTGAATATAGAAACGTAAAACGTTATAAGTAATTATCTTTCCGAAACAAATCTTTTAAAATTATTGACATTTCTGTTGAAAATTCTTGAAGAAAATAGCCATACCATGCATCTATAATCATTGCTAAGTAATTAAAAGTAACTGCTATCTAGCATGTAAATATTCGATATTTTTTTATTCTGTAAGGAAATTAAATTAGTTATTTGTGCAATGCGTCAGGTTACTTAGGTTTGACAATTCAGTATCGTGAAACTTTTTAACAATTTCTGAACGACATGTATACCATGTTAGAAAAAACACGTTGTTGGACTTCGTGTAACTTTCATCGGCTTGCGCCTCGAAAAGCATTACTCACGTCGCGTCGTACAAGAATGTCAGCTTTTGTCACAAGGCATATAAATTAGACTATTAACTGAAAAATAATAAAATTAACATGCAGGGATTAAATACTACATAGTACTCAACGAACCGAAAAAAATTCAACTCCTGTTTTCTGTTCAGTGGAATTAAAAACATTCTATTCTCGTGACAGAAATTATATATTTTTTTATATTCTTTTATATACGAAATATATTTTATATTTTTGGAATCTCAAATTCTGGTCGAAATACAATTATTTGTTTTGTACATCACATGCTATATTTTTGAAAAAAAATTGAATTTCTCAAACTACGATATAAGTATACATTATGAAATACGTACTCATTGATGAAGATGTTATATTGCACATTTTACAGCAGCCCTTGACATACGTATTTTGTGCTGGACAATCGTCTATTTGCGGACAAGTCTCTTGGTTCGACACCACTGAAAATTGGTCATTAAATTGCTCGCAAGTGAATGTTGTGCAATTATCTGACGATTTCCAGCTTTGACCGGGTTCTTTTATATCTCCATCCACCAAACATGCCACTTGCACACAATTTCCACAACAGGTTGTATTCGATTCGACGTATTTCCATCCCTAGAAAATAGAATGTAAAGGAATTTTCGAAAATCATGAAATGATTTGAATGGGTCCAAAAGTGTAAAGGATAATACAATAGTTTTTGCAGGGAAGGAAAATGGAATTGAAAGAGAGAGGGATACGAAATACACTCAAAACTTTTCCTAATATTCAGTTGTGCTAATTCGGGGAGGAGAAAATAAATTGGAGACTGAAAATCTTTGAAATTCTCCAAGAATATGGGCGTATCCAACTGAAACAATTCTCGGAGAGTATTTCGATCAAGGAAGTAAATAAATGAATATTATTACTTTTTGAGCGCATCGCATTATCAAATACTTCACAAACGTTTTAATAAGGGTTCTCAATATTTAAAATAGATGGTCAATTGTTTAGTGTTCTACCACAATAATTATTATTCACATTATAACAACCCCTACACTAATATATTCCTGGAATATTATTATTATTATTATTATATTATATATTATATATTATTATTATTATTATATAATCAAAGTTTATTCGTGTTCACCTCATTTTCAATATTGAAGTCTCACCCACCCCGTTTGATTAATTCATTAATCAGCTTCGTTACAGCATATCTATTGACTAAGTTGCACCTGAGTGAAGCCAATTGTGATGAAATTACCGCGACTGTTATTCTGAATGCAGAAGACATTGAATATTATTACACCTGATTCGCTACTGTAGGTTAAATAATGAAAGTTCATTGTGTATTTTACATTAAATGTAACTGTGTTTTTTTTTTGGATTCTCAGCGGTTGTATTAGTGAATAAGTATACTATTAAATCAAGCCACCCTGAAGAACACAGTGGTGATGAAACGTCTCGCATTGTGAGCTGTTAAGGGCCAGTTGTATACGTTCAGTTTAAATTCTGGATCGACTTAAAACATATTTTGTGAGCGAACAGAACCATAAGAATGTAGGCCACTCATTTGGGGCCGTTATGCACCCACACTGCTGCTGGAAACTGGTTCAATTTTGAAGATAGCTTATTTCACGAGTGAAAGAAGCCAGTCTTTTAGCTGATACCGTTCTTACACTCTCCGCGTTAAGAACAATGCTCCCGAGGTGCGTTTCCCGTATTGCTGCCACAGCTGGACATTTTGTGAGGATCTGGGTGGCTGACTCCTCATCCTCCAAGGACCATCTGCATTCATTATCATCAGTGATACCTCTAATGTTGAGGTGCTTCTTAAGATGGCAGTGACCAGTCTGATACAAACAAACTCTGATGGAAACAAAGTAATTCAGTATACCTAATATGTAATATTATCTTTTGTCCTGTTTTATAGTGGAAAGGTTTTTATGTTTTTTATTTTGTTTTTTAAATGAAATTTTACATTTACAAAATGATTTTTGAAGATATTTGATAAAAAAATATATAGTCTCGATGAAAACACTTCAAGGCGTGTTTTTCGTCAAGTCGAACAATCTCACACGGTTTTCTCAATTACCATGAGACCCTCTGTAGGAAATCAGTAAAATTTCACCAACAACTGAACGATAAGGGATTTTAATTTATCTCTTACCTTCTTACAATCCCTTTCACAGTGCTCAACTGACTCCTGCTTACTTATTTCATTGTCTTCTTTATTCTTAACACATTTGAATGATTTGCACTTATCTCCATCCGACGAGGGCCAAGTTTCACCAATCTAAGGAAAACATTCTTGATAATTTGTATGGCCTAGTTCTTTATTAGCAATAGTTCAATAGTGTTTAGATGAAATGCAGTGAAAAAGTGTGACCATTTTGAAGGCTAGATTGAATCTAGTAGAATATAAGAGGTTTAGGTACCTCATGATGAATTAATTTTCAATGTTGAAGATATCCCTTTACAGAGTGCAAGAATTTTAGCCAACAAAAGTCCATAATAAACTAAGTATTCACTTATTTTTTTTTATTTTTTTACTTGCTGAGAAAGGTACTTATACTACAAGAATACTTACTAAATAAACTGAAAAACTGTTTTCAAGTTACAGGGTGAAGCAAACTTTTGAAATGTTTTGTTTTTATTGAAACCTTACCTTATATTCCTTTTCTCCCACCTTGCAAGCAACCGGAGTATTCAAAGGACAGCATTGTCCTTCAACAGGTGATGTTTTGATAACATAGTTCTTAGCTAAATCTTCAGGCACTGCCGGACAGGTAACTACTACAGCTGCAACTTGTATCTAGAACATTCATGAAAATATTACATGCTGTGAAGACTAGAGCCTAGTATTCACAAATATATTTTTGATAATATTTCATAAAATCATCTATCACCATCAATTAATTTGATTTAAAATTACTATTCATCAGATGTCTAGCAATTTATGTACTATTGGTGTTTTCTTGGAGCGCATACCGACCACCCAAATCAGATAAATTTGAGAGAGCAAAATTTGCGCACGAACAGACAAAAAACTCACCAAAAAGTTAAAGTTGTTAAAAAAAAATCAAAATTACATGAATTCAACATCAGAAATACAAATAAGTTTCATTTAACATTCATTCCAATGAAGTAAAATAGAATCCAGCCTTTCACCCAATTTCCCTTAAACTTACCATAGCATTGTCGATAAAATTCAATCAAAAAATAATTCAACAGCCCAATGCTTGCATGTTATGACCGAGTCTGCACTGAAGATCGTGAAACTAGTATGTAGATAGCCACACCTGTTTTCGATTGACAACTGGTAGGTGTTACAGAAAGTATTTTAAAGTATGTTCTTGAAGACAAGTAGAGTGGATTCAATTTTTCTCTAAAATGGTAACAAGGAATATAATTAAAGCCATCATAATTTACTGTTTCAATGAAATACCTTCACTAGAAACCCTTGGATGATAAAGTTTTCCGAGAAGTCGCATGTACAAACTACCCTCAAAAGAAGTTTGATTTACATTTTCTCTATGGTAGTATGAGAAATATATATTGAGCCATTATAGTCTATTATTTTAATAAAATATCTTTAACTAGAAACCCTTGGTCAGTAAGTGAAGATTTTCGAAAAATCGCATGTACAAACTACCCTCAAGAGAGGTTTGATTTAAATTTTCTCTAAGGTGGCATAAGAAATATTCATAGAGCCATTTTAGTCTACTGTTTCAATGAAATATCTTCACTAGAAACCCTTGGTCAATAAGCTAGGAATCACACTAATCGACCAGCATCGACCGTCCGCGACCGTCCAGCAACGACCAAAAATTGAAAGGGATCAATAAAATCTTTCAAACACACACTGATTGACCAAAATTTTCAGCAGATTGCAATTTTAAATATGGTCTTCAAAAACCGGTTGAAGACGATCATTCAGTGTGAGTTATCCGATAAGAACGTTTTGGAAATTTTGGTCGTAGTTGGATGGCCGCGGACGGTCGGTCATGGTTGCTCAGTATGCCTGCTGCCTTGAATTTCTCAAAAAATCGCGAATACAAACTACCCTCAAGAGAGGTTTGCTTCAAAGGACCCCGCACTTTTTATAGGTAAAATGGTTCTCGGTGAAATTGTCTTAATTTTCAGTATAATGTAGTATTCGATGTACCCTGATTGAACGTGCAGAATCACAAAGTTCGTTGATGGATAGATTCTGAAATACAGGGCGTTCAAGTTGAAAATCGGTAATTTTTATTTGATTATTTTCTTGGGATTTCAAAGTGTCAACTGCACTATCTGAATGATATTTAGTGATATAAAGGGTCGTTGAGGATAAGAGCGAAAAAAATGCAGTGGGCACTTCTCAAGAAAATAATTAAATAAAAATTACCGATTTTCAACTTGAACGCCCTGTATTTCATAATCTATCCATCAACGAACTTTGCGATTCTGCACGTTCAATCAGTAGGTACATCGAATACTACAATTTACTAAAAATTCAGACTAGAAATCCCCGGTCGGTCAGTTTTTGGAAAAATCGCAAGTACAAACTTTCCCTAAGAAAAAACTGATATTTTTACTGTGTGTCATCAACACCTCGCTATAAACAATTCAGTTTTAGAGTTTAGGGGAATTTTCTAAGGTTCTGTTCGGCAGAATTCTTTTTTGGTCGGCAAATTATCCACACTCATTATTGTATTATAAATGAATACATTGAATATCAGAATTCCTGCATTCGAATATTAGTATATACTTACTACTTATTGTGTTATTTCTTACCGAATCATTGCTCTTGTCACAGAAGTAATTAACGCAAAAGTCATCCGACGTCCACTCCTCTTCAATATTCCTCACAGTTCCATCCACGACACAAGCCACCTGTTTGCACGAACCGCAGCATTCCTTCGATTCCGGCAACGCTTCGAAGTATTTGAAGCCAATTTCACAGTTTCTTTCGCAGTTTTTCACTCTAGTTTCCTTCTGAACTCCTTTCGGCGTGTCCACGCAGTGGAAAGTTGTACAAAAGTCGTCTTTGGTAGTCCAATCCTCGCCAATTTGATAAGTTTTTCCGTCGTGCTTGCACCCTGTGCGTATAACGTCGGGGCAACATTGTTGATATACCGGTTTGGGTGCGAGTTCGTATTCGGTGTAGTCGGAATGAGATTTGATGGATGGACAGTCGCTCACCGAACATGAAGGTTGATAGGTTCCTTGAATAAAAGAACGGAGTTCATTAAATTCGTAGTATATTTTGTCGTCATCATTGTTAAAAATGGAGATTATTCTGAAAAAACCTTACTTGACATAAACTTCATTGACATATATGACAATTCCTGGTAGAGAGACTTATATACCTAAATAACTGTGGGATCAATCGTGAGACATTCGCCAACTTGATCATGAGAAAACAAAAATGATATCGGGAGCTGTTTATTAAATATCCCGCGATACTTGCGAGTATCGCCACCACTGGTTTTCCTCCTAGGGAAATTTCCGTTTTAATTGGTAAGCTACTAGGGACTAGACTAGGCTAGGCATAGCACTCTTGCAGGAGCACTGGTTACATGGAGGCAGGGTTGCAGGCCTGAAAGGCAACCAAGATAAGGTATTGTACAAATAAAGTGCAAAAAACCTCGTGCATGTAAACTACATAATACCAGGGTAAATTGTATACTAGTCCTGGTGCTTTGCACTGACAATGTTACAGCTATCTCGACCACGCTAACCAAGGAAGGGGTCAGAAGCTGGATAGTCAGCTCTGCATATTTCCCAGGCGAGGAGGTTTGCCCACCACCAATAATAGGCGAAATAATCGCATACGCGGCTAAAGACAACCTCCAATTGATTTTAGGATGTGAGGCCAATGCATTCCATATCTCATAGGGAAGCACCGACATCAATACAAGAGGTAAGTCTCTATTAAGTATATTTCATAATAATAAATAGGTTAGGTCATAAAACTTTTGTCTAGCAACGAGGAAAGCGGTTCTTGATGTAACACTTTCATCGGAGAAAGCATGTGATAATATCGCCAATTGGCACGTATAAGATGAGCCATCTTATTCCAACCATAGACAAATCAGGTTTGATGTAGTTACTCAATGAGGCTCTAGAGGATAACACGATTGGGATAGAGACAAATGATAGCCTCAAGAGGGCAGTAAATAGAGTGAGCAAAGCAATACTTGCTGCTTACGAGAAAAGCTGTCAACAAAAAGAGGAGGCATGGAATGACTAATATAGAAGTGCGTAGGCCATTCAATAAATCAAAATTAAACCAAGACTTCGCGGAAAACACAGCCACACTCACACAGTTCAATGGAGAAATCAGAGAAGTAAAAATTAAATTGTGAAGAAAGTTCTGTGAAGAGGTAATAGATCACCGAAAAATGTTATCAGGACGATGTAAGTAAAGCGGCAAGTTCGCAATACTCTTTTCATTATTCGTGCTTCAAATTATCTCGATCAACTCAGAACTACCTAACTTTTCGAGCCCCTATAAACGTTATTAGAATGATTGCTCAAATACGTTTACTTATCTTATAAACATATACTGAAAATATCCCACAATAGTATTTACTATCTAATAGATTTCAATGAGCTGTGTCCTGTCTGTAACGCCAACCGTCTCCAAACTCTTGAACATATTATATTCAACTGTCCTATATTATCAGTTGTGAAACCCAATGATGTTACATTTCTATCAGATAACAATAGTTTGATTTCTGCCCTGGATAAAATATCATTGCCTGAAGCGAAATTATTTTGTGAAATTTTTATTAACATCTTGATGTTACGATCTTTTTCTCTCAACGAGTAAAACAAAAATATAGCTGTCTTTTCGTTTGTAAGCCTTGTTCCTTTCATTATCACATATTCAAACGCATTAGTTATAAGTGCTACGTCCCGTCGAACTGTTTTTTTTTATTGCATTATTACTGTTTCATTTCTCTCTTCGATCTTGTTTCTGCCTCATAATATTGTTATTTTGTTTTGGCCCAAATTTCTTGATATAAGAATGCATTTTTCTTTAAAAGCAATAAAGATTTATTATTATTATTTATAATAGATCACATGTTCTAGAACTCATAAAGTGCTAGTAAAACAGTATATCAATTATTATTTACGCTCCATATATATTATAATTTTGTTGATTTTGAATTCTTAGTATACCTGTATTTAATTTAATTTTCCTCTAATTCATTGAGAATCCATTTAGCTTTCATTCATATTGAATTGATAGTAATTTTCTATTTCTGTTATTTATTTCCAGTTTTCATTTTGGTAGTGCTGACGTTATGCAGAATTCGTCCGAAAACGTACGGTCTACTCCTCCCCCCCAGGACCCCGAGTACAAAGCCAAGAATATGAAGTCCACACCCCTTTCCCGGAGAACGATGGTTGCAACCCCAAGGAAACTAGGTAAGAGGGAAGCTAGAAAAGGAATATATTAGTCGTTTTTCTTGACTTTTTTAATTTATCGCCACCCTAACCAGTATAAAAGATAACATTATTTGATCGGCTTCGAATCAAATTTTTGTTCACTAGGGGCATTCTCAATAAAAATATTTCAATTTCATAGCATTTTAGCAGTTAATATTTATTAAAAATATTTTCAATCATCGACATATAGTCACATTAAGGCTACTACTGGCATCGTATATAAAGTTTGACCTCTGTCAGCTGTAAAATGTGCATTCCTTCATAGACTGCGAGAAGAAGTATATGGGTCAAACTAGAAGGGTCATGAAATTGCGGTTCAAAGAGCACATTGCTCATATCAGATTGTCGAGACCAGAAAAATCGAGTGTGGCCAAACATGGGCCGTGATGGTCGTGATGGTAGAGCGCTCGCCATACAATCATAAGGTCGTGGGATCAAAGCCCAGCACGGTCATCGGTCCGGGATCTTTTCCTTGTTCGTACAAGCTCCTAGGAGATTCGTAACAGAACATGCTTTGGATCACGAGCACCAATTTGGTGACACGACAGATTCGCTTTAGAGAACTAGAAGGAGAAGTTTATTACTTTGTACTGGTGATTCGAAAGTTTGACTTTATGGACACCTAGGACAACAGTGATGAACTCAGTACACAGATTACACTTCTGTAGTCATAGTAGAATCTTTCCTCAATAAACTAACACTATAATCAATCACTCTTCAGGACAAAAGGGCTTTTTCCAAAGACTGGTCCCAAGCGTCAGATGTCAACAAACCGAGTTTTCCAACTTACAAAAGGGATTTGTAAGTGATTGGGGCATCCCGCTGGTGAAGGGGCTGTACTTGAGGAAAGATCAGTTCCCTTAGCACATTTTTCTGTGAGTTCCAGATTCAGGGTTCACATAGATTCAGAGCAGGATTCCATTTTTGGGCAAAATACATCGAATTTCATATCTCGAAGCGATAGTTATGGAAACAATTTTTTACTATAAAAACCAGGCCGAAAATCAGGAGATGGCAGTTCGTCTGAGACCTTCAAGCAGACCACAACTAGGGTTGAACCTGAACCTAAATGGTACCAGAACTGACAAATAGATGGAGTCACCAACATGATCGGGAGAATTACTTCTAGGTCAAGAGGCTGCACAGTGCACAGGTTCAGGGTTCAGACTTGCAACCAAGCATCCAGATGATCCAGAACCGAAATCATTCACTATCCCTCATTACTTCTTTCAGAATTTTAAAATCATTAAATTAAATTCAGAGTTTATAAATGGGAAAATATCTTAATTACAAATTCAAAAAGAATTATTTGATATTTATGTCTCCAGGGTGTAAGATCTTGAAAACCCTTATTGCAATGAAATATTATTCGGGTTGTTTTTCCTATCTGCCGCTAAATTGTGAGATGGTTGAACTAAGTATGTTTACGTTTACTGCAATGTTACTCTCATGCATAGATATGAATCCTCCCTCACAATTTGGAAATCAAAAAGAAGTATGAACAGAATTCACACACATTTTGCAGTGCACAATAAGTCAAAAGGATGGGGTGGACGGTATCGGGTTGGTTACAGATGGCGTGCACCCAAAAAGATTTTTAAACCTGGCCAACTCCATGGTTGTGGGAATTTGGATGTACTTGATGCCCATTTGCACAATTGGCGACAATCCTATTTCATCGAACCTTTATATCCATTCAGACCTTTATATATTGGAGATGTTGTACTTATTCAGTTTAAAAGCTCTCAGATATTTTCTCAAGTTCGAGTTGCTTTTGAGAATTCGATAGTTTGAAAATTCTTTCCTCAGATTAAATTATTGGAAATATAATACTTGAAGTTCGATTATAAAAATTGATAATGTATTTCCAGAAGTTGTAATATACAATTTATACTTTTTCCGCATTTAATTTCTCTTCAGTTGTGCAGAACTTTGTATCCGAAAAGAACCAGAAAAAAAAACACAACGTGGAAAAAAGGGTGTTGAATCAAAAAGGGGCTTTCCTTCATAAGGCTGTGTGCCTGGAAAACAAGAGTGGGCTTCTTTATGAAACTAGGCTACATGCTGTCATGCTGACTTCATACAGGGAGCTCATTTCTCACCAGAACAGCAGGAGAGTCGGACGATCAACACGACATTATTTTAGACGATCAGATAAGGCAGGATTACGTTCGGTTTCACTTCACAATAGAAACTTTAAAAATGTCTCTCAATATAGTGAATAAAACCGTTAAATCAAACTTCATACCAACCAGAAATTCTGAAATACATAGTTATCATACTAGGCAACATAACTTGTTCCATATTGACCAAGCTAGCTCAATTTCTGAACAAAAAAGATTCACACATTCAGCTCTTCCAAATTTTAATATATTGCCGAATGAGATCAAGAATTCCAATAATATAATTCAATTTAAAAATCGATAAAAAAAGTACATGCTTTCTCAAAGAAACCCTTCTCTATAATTTATCGCCACAACGACCGTTCTTTGTGTATCACATTTTTATTTTTCTTTTCTTAGTTTTTCCTCCTTTTAGTTTAGTTTAGAGTGAAATTGACGTAGTTTTGGTGTTTTGGGTAGTTTTTGTTTCTTGAATTTTATTCGTACTAAAGGTTCCAAATAATTATTTATTTGACTAATCTCAGTACTAAATCTTTTCAATTTATGTTTTTGGAGAGTTCCGATTTATTTTAGAGGTATGCTTTATGAAATTTATCTAATCTATTAATATTGCTATGATGAACTCACCCTTACTGCTCAAGATACATTTGCAGTCTCTGCACGGACCATCTTTCCATGTTTCATTAGCTCCCTTGAGGACTTTTTGTATTTCGAATTCAGTTAATGCTTCCTCCCCTCCCTTTTCAGCAGCCTTATACTCTGTCTCGTAAATACATTTATCTTTCGGTGGGTCGCAAGAAGAAATTGGACAGCATTTACTATTATCCTCAATCTTGTTTTGCGAATAAAACTCTGGACACTCATTTGGGACTGGACAAGTTTCCTTCTTACAAACTAAGTTCAACACAGGACAGCAACTGCTCTCATCCACTTCTTTAATGTAACCTGGTTCTGGCGGGATGGCCGTTGATTGGTCGATAGGCTCGCACTCTTCTTTCGGCCTGCACTCGCAGATGAACGCGGGGCAACCGTTCATTTTGGTATCCAGCTTCAATATTTGGTCTTTTCCGCAAACTAACTTCTGCGGAGGTTCGCACGTTGGAGCGTTGGTTGGCTCAGGTACTAGAAAAAAAATAAAGAATTAACGATAAAGATTTTTTTTTTGGGGTGTTGTATAACATACTGCAAGCAAATTTATCACAGCATTCCTCTTCACTTTTTGGCAACTTGATTGCGTTATAACCTCTTTCGCACATTGAGGAAGCTTCAGGGCATTGTTGGGTTTCACATTCGAGTGATGTTCCTTCGCAAGTGCAATTTGTGCAAGCGTCTTTCTTCCATTTGTCTCCAGGGTGATGGCCTTCTTTGTCACAGACGATGCAATCTTTAGGAACTACGCAGGTATCATTGAAGAGCACCTGAAATTGAAGGAGGGTAAATGAAATAGTTATGCGGTGAGCAATTTGTTCCACACGAGACTGACGGATGAAGATTTTTTCTACAAGCACATTAAAATGTCTTTTGTACTTAGTGCTTTTAAAAAAACTTTTACACGCAGGAAAGACTCAGTTTCTGAATTAAAATGTGTGCAGGAAAGTGGTGTTTTCCGCATGTTTGTTGGAAAATAATATAATTCAATTATATACAGAGTGAATTATGACCACTTACTAAAAATAATATGGGCACTAGTCTATCATTTGGGAACACACCTGTGAAATTGCAGAACAATCGTGATTCTATTGTAACTACTCATTCTCCACCCTCAGGAAAATATAAGCCAATAAGCCTGATGTAGTCCTCCTCGACTATCAAATCAGGACGATTTTCGTCATAGAGTTTTCGGCTCCTGGCAAAACGATTAATGTCCGAAAAAAGGAGGAAAAACGAACTAATTGAATATCGAGATCTACTCTGCGAACTCCGCATGCTTTACCCAAACAATGGAGGTTTTGATTATAGGGGTACTTGGTGGAATGATGTACTTGGTGGAATATGAAAATTATACCGGTTTGCCGTGATGCGGCAAAAATTTTTGCCGGAAGAATGCAGAAGGCCGTGATTCTCGGACCCATTAATCACCCACCCCACGGATGTGGATGTTTACTGGGGTTATTGACACACCATCGCGCCCTTCCGATGTATTGGGACTCTGGAGAGAGGGCCTGACTGAGATATTCCTAATAGAAAAAAAAATAAGTTTTTTCAAAATGCACTGAAAAAAGTATGCACATCGATTTGTAAAAAAGGTGAATGAATGGTTTAATTATACCTGCGAAGTTTAAAACTTGTTGCGAGAAAATAACAGGTAAGAAATACATATAATATATGTTTTATTAAATTTCAAAATCGAACAGAATGATAATATAAAATAAACTAAATGAATTAACTGCAGTGAAAGATATATCATAAAATAAATTTCGATGAGATTCTTGAATCCATTTCTTAATTTGGTTTTTGAAAGAAAATAATGACTTTTACATCAGTTTTATGTTTACAGATATAAATCATTATATTGTATCCAAATTATTGTCTATTATTGATTCTTTGTAGAGATTTTCAGTTGGATATAAATAACTCTTCCTATATATGATTTTCAAAAAATATTTCTGGTAGAACCTCAAGATTTCTGAGGTTGGAATTCATGACTCCTCCCCAAGCCAGGAATCAATAATTCAATTGAGACTGGATTGATGAAAAATAAAGAATGTCGAAGGTTTTTATGTCCATGAATATTTTGAGTTACTTGAACTTTGATAATTTCAGATATCTGTCAAGCATATCCCCTAGGTACGTGATACTATCAGTTTCTTCAATTCTAGTATCATCATTAAGTATTACGTAGTGGTCCTAACTCTGGTGGAGTATTATTATAAACCAATTTTTAATCTTTTCAAAATCTAATGTGTGTTATTGTCTGAATAACTGGACGATTGTCAGCTTGATAAAACTGATATTTCTAATGATTTGAATCGGACACTTGGTCTTATTTGTACTAAATTTTCATAGTGAAATGTTTTTTTTCACTTAGATAGCCACGTACTATGAGCAGGTATTAGTTACACGTTAGAAAAATAAGGATCCCTCTGAGCATCGTGTTCGGCTATTTGTTTCCAAAACATGACAACATTCCATTCAAGTGTCACTAACCACGATCCTATTCCTAGTGGATGAACTATCCTTGATATTACTCATCTTGGAATGTTAACACCATTAAGTTTATATGATTCAAACATTATAACTCTGATATCCCAAACATAATACAATATTTTGAGATCTTACCTTTGCTTGGGGACAATAACATCCTTCCTGCGGAATACTATGTTTCTTCACGCTCTTGTTATTTTCTTTGATACTTTCGCATGTTTCTGGGAAACTTGTTCCACATGGATCGTAAAACTGGCCAGGCGGGCAGCTCTTTGATGGACACAACTCGTTTCTCCAATTTATACAAAAACCAATACTAGCGCAATCCTTGGCGTAAGCTTCGATAGCTGCACACGATTGTTCCGGATGACCTCCGCAAGTGTCTTTCTTACACCATTCTAGGAACAGAGCTGGGTCCAACACGTTCAAACACTAAAATATACATAATTAAATAGGTACTAACTTCGTATCTCAATGAGTCAGTTTTTTTCATGTATGGGATCACAAAAAGAAAAATCATATTATGAATATTATGAATATTTCAAAACCCAGAATAAATAGCTAAAAGTCGGTGTTTTCTTGAATTTTTGGGGACTGTATGCCTTGGAAAACACTTCTCTGGGACTTGAGTTTAGAAACAGTGTCGTTCATTGAAAAGGAAAAAGTCATTCAGAATATTTTTAAAGTGGCTACAGAAGGGGTGTGACGACTGATTTTGTCGGGTTAATCACAATGAAACTGCTAACTGTGCAACAACGGGTAATATTTCAAAAGAGTGCTGTCCATGAAAGTATTTATGAAATAGAGGCGGATTGCCACCTTTTATGTTGTATTCTAAAGAAGTAAGCAAGTTTGTGAGCGAGGCATCACTAATGAGAAGCATTGTTATTTTTGAGCAGTCTCTGAAATCCTTAGTGAATATTTAGGAGCTGCATTCCAAATACGGAAACATTATTCTGAGATAGATCGGATCTATGTTTTATAGATTATGAGCAGGAGGCGTGTGCTGGATTCTTGTGTTGATACGATAGGAGTTGTTGGTGGTGAAAAGTAAAATTTATGAGCTACGCGATGCTTTTGTCTTTTGCCCGAATAGTTGACAGTAATTGTTAAATTGGGATAACATATCTTTTTCAACAAACTTTGATAATTCCAATGACCATAATTCATGCTGACTGAGTCGTAGTTGTAGACCCATGAACTGAAATTAATGTTTCGAAAAATTAATTTGGATTCTGATTTTCTTTCATTTCAATTTCGAATAACAGAGGATGAATGTATTCTCATTACTTCCTGACCACTCTGCTGTCCTGAATTTTTATTTCATTAATATATCGATTCGTTTGAAATTTTTTTCAACTGAAATAATACTAACCTGGCCAAATTTATTCACATCGACCAATTGATTACACGGATTGGAACTATCAGAGGAAGGAATACACAATTCTTCCTTGTTGTCACACTGGTCTCTGCTTTGCCCTCCGGGAAGATGTTCGTATAACCAACTCAGTCCAAAATCATTCTCGTCTTTCGGTTTTTCTCCATTGGGTGTTCTGAAGTCATCTTCCATATCTCCATTACAGTCACCGCAAATTCCCTCCAATCTCCCGCTGTATTTATGAGAAGGCGCTTTCACAGACACCCCGAGGGATGGGTAGTAAACAGAAACCTGGAAATAATCGATAATTAATCTGTTACTCACGTCAAACATCTCAAGATTTTTTTACTGCATTCGAATAAAAGCTGGTCTTTACATTTTCATCTTATCAATTTTTTTAGCCTAATTTTAGTAACTTTTGATTTTATATTTTCGTCTTTAGTCGTTAGTACTTAGACGACGATTCTTCGTTCTGTCATCGGGTTTTTATGTTTTTGTCTGTATCTGAGTTTGAGCTTGATGACACCAGTATTTGCCATAATAATTGAAGCCGCCATTTTGATTTACAAATGAAACAATCTGAGTTTGAGCTTGATGACATCAGTATTTGCCATAATTGAAGCCGCCATTTTGATTTACAAATGAAACAAAATATTACCTCAAAAACTCTCACAGTCGGACCAAGATCACGAAAGCTTGTAGTTAAAATTTAAAAAAGCGTCCCTATTTCAATTTAGTATCAAAAATAATCCAAATCGACGTTGATATTACAAGAATTTTGTGAAATAGTGTTAGTATTGATATCGATTTAATAAATATTTTCTGGACTCACCTCCACTTGAATATCTTTCAGTAAAATTTTCATATGTTTCGTTAGAGTTTCTCTAACCGTTGCCCACTCAGAAATATCACTGAAATCCAAGATCCTCTCATTATCTACAATGAGTTTTAGTTTATTTTTATACTCGTCTACTAAAACATGTATTTTATGTTTTTGGTAAAGAATGGTGATTTTTCCCACACACATCTTTTCATTATTATTCTTGCATGGATGGTTGGTGATAAGGACCTGGAAAATTCAAATAGTCAGAAGTACTGCTTATAAGGCAACAATAAAACGGCCTCATCTTTCATGAAAATTCACATGGGAAATCTCCAAGGTCCAATTTACTGATATTTGTCTTGAGGCTTTCTAACACCGCCGGTAAGTAAGAAATCTATATCAGTGACAAATAGATGAGATTCCAAAAACTACCAAAAGCCGCTTAAGAGCCGTCAAGAGCCTCCGGTAAAATGGCAAAATGGACCTTGCAGATTTTCTGTGCAAATTTTCATAAGAAATGAGGCCGTTCTCTTGTTGCTTTACTACTCGTAACGTACTTGGAACTTATGCTCTTTTTCATTCCCACGAAGAAGATCCCTGGACATCACATAAACACAGTTGCCAGTAACAGTGAAATTATTTTCGTCGTAAGTGACGTATTTCAAATGGGGTAGGACGTTGCACTCGCAATCCCTGCAGCTCGATGGCTTGATGCAAGTTTCCTCTCTTCTGACGTATCCCGACGGGCAGTAACAACCAGGGAAACAAACATTTTTAACCTTCGGACAAACGTTCGGATCAGAAATTGATTCGCACGTCGGCTCGCATTTTCTCTGGTAGCAGTCGTGATATACCAGTGGCGGTTCACATGTAGCAGCTAAAAACAAAGTAATTACTTCGATACTTCGATAGCCGGTGACTCAAACCTATGGTAATTTCTTGTGGTTTCGTTGGTAATATGGAAAGTAGTGAATCAATTCTTAAACGTATTTATTATTTGAGTTTACATTCTGTATATCCCCAAAATTGCTATGATTGTTTTGCAAAGAAAAAAAGAGGTACATTGTTATGGCAGATAAGTTGAGTTATTGTATTCAAATTTTGTTGAATAAAAAGTAAAGAAACAACTAGACAAATAAACCTTTTCACAAAAAACTTGATACTGAATATATTCTTCGTCGTGGCTCATACTTCTTTAATATAAAAAATATGAAGGAAAATATCACTACTGGTTTGTCATCACTTGGTGTTAACTTGTTTTCTGTTTTATCTTACCTTACCTCAAATGTGGCTCAAGTAAGGCGTAGAGAGTGTTATCGTTTTATGACAAGTTTTCTGATGAAAAAAGTTGAAATAATATATCAGTTATCAGTGTGTTCCAAATCAGTTCAACTGTCTCAAAGTGCTATCTAAACATTGCAAATTCAAACTGTTTGGCAGATAACTGCATAATGTACTTATTAATCCATTTATTGTGAATGCATACAAAAGTTGCCCTCAAGATATCCCCGAAGATGAAGTCAAGATTTCCAGAGTTGCAAGATTGGGGAAACAAAATAAAAAGGGAGCTAGAGCATTGACAGTTTTTAGAAGATGCACAAGAAGATATATATGTACTCAGAAACAAGCAAGGTAAGAAATATTTTTATTGACGCAGATCGAACCTATGTAGATGGCTCAATACAAATGAGTTCGGAGCGAATTATTGATAGATAATGATGAAGCGAATCTGAAAATTGAAGTATATTAATGATATTCCTAGGATAGTTAAACAAAAAAAATAAACGATTACTTCAATAATCCCAAATCATCCTAACCTAAACTACCAAAATGTCCGTGGACCAAATTAAGAACCCTTCAACGTAATGTTGCCACATCATTCTTTGATATCGGCCTGACGCTCATTTATATGATGTCTTTGGAGATTTTGATTCACCAAATGCCTACTGGGCATCAGATGAATTTGGATCAATAGCTGCACCTACTTCATCAGATTTGACCATGGAAAGTGAGGCTATCAAATACTTGTGCTTTCCACAACGTGTACCAGTTGAACGACATTCCCAACGCAAGGAATGTACTACTAGACTCCTAATCATCACCACCCACCTTTGCAAACCTCAAATAATATTAAATCCAGTGCACAGGGAGATATCAACAATACAAGTAAGTTTTACTATGACTTCAAAAATGCTGATGACTCTTGTCTGCGTAGAATCCATGTATTGGGACCAAATCCTCCGATGAAACGGTAAACATGTTCTATGATACCCTGTACTGAGTGTTCGATTTCTTTGTGCCAAAGAAAAAATACTCCGGAAAGTTTCCATTATATTTTTCACCAGACAAAAAACTGTCCATAAAAAGTATAAGTAAATCTTGGAAAAGTTAACAAATCTTTCATGCCATCAGCGAATAGAGGTCAAGATATATAATGATTGCAAAAGAGTGTTATACTGCCTATCTTATATATTGTCAAACGTACATTTATTCACAAACTTCCGAAAGAATCTAGGTGTATGTATTCTAGATTCTTTTGGAAATTTGTGACCTCGAAGAGAAAGATTAATAATTGAAATGTTTTTAGATGATAAACGTGTCGAATCTGGTCAGGAAAATGCTAATCTGTTTACTGAATATTTTTCATCAGTTAATTCTATAGCCACTTGTCCCAATCCGAACTCACCAACATTCATAATTTAATTCTTTCTACGTACGAGATTAAAATATCCCAAAACATATTCAGATTTTGAGAAAACAGATTTCTACAACTATTGGAATTCTTTTGAAGGTAAGACATTTTTTGCCACTTAAACATCTGAAGAGCATTTATTTTTCGTTAGTTTATTCCAAATTGCAATACATGATTTCTATATGGAGTGCAGCAACAAATTCATTGCTAAGACCACTAAAGACTCTTCATAATAAAATTATTAAATGTATACTCAAACTTGACTATTATGAGTCAACTGCTAATTTGTATAAACCAAATAAGCTTCTAGACATTCATTCATTATATAAAATGAAATTGTGTACTTTCATTCATTTAGTTAAAAATAATATGAAACATTCTAATTCAATATTCAAAATTAATAGTGATCAATATAATTATTCAACCAGATACATAAAACTAAGACAAATATTGGTCAAAAATCAATACTATGTAATGGAATACAATTTTACAATGAATTACCCAACCATTTGAAAAAATATGGTAAAATACGATTCAAAATTAGTTTGAAATAAAACATGATCGGTTGAGTTTTGTTTTTTTAGTTTTTTAAAAAATCTTGTGATACTTCTTGTTTATTCCCATCAATTGTTTGATTCTTCTTTTTTATTTATTTTTCTACATTCATGCAAAAAGCAAAACTTAATTGAACTATATTCAGTGGAAAAAGAAGCTCTTTATTGCACTAGTGCAATAAAGTTTTTATTGCACTCATCTGTCATTCTACTTCAACGTGCTGTCATCATGATAAACATAAACGTTCAAACCCACTACATATTTGGCAGATATTCTGTGAGATTGCCCATATGTTTTAAACAGCTACATATTTTATATTATTTTGTATTAATGTTAGCAGTCACAGTTTAACAAACAATGCCTTCCAAAGAATAACTTCATAATCAAAACCGATCCGCTATGTTCTAAACCGTCTACCTGCATAGAGCAAACTGTCTGTACTATGACCACACCTCGTGTTAGCATACGCGCTCATGGCTGCTATGATTTTGATTTTTATAATGCACTGTGGTTATATAAACGTCAGTCAAAATTTAATTCTGACAATTACAGAACAGAAAGTTTTAAAATGAGTAATATTAATGGAAAACTAGATGATGGTGATGAAATCGATAGAAATAATTATTTATTTAATTTGCGTATTTCATTTTCCTTCATCTAGTGCCGCACCTAAATAAATAATTTTTTGCTTTTCGCATGAACGTAGAAAAAATGTTGTATGCAACTCGTGCAAAAATTGTTTATTGCACTCGACGTGTTGTCCAACTCGGTCTAACGGCCTCGTCGGACAATTCCACGTCGAGTGCAATAAACACCTACTTTTTGCACTTGTTGCATAAATAACTACTATTGCCATTATTCAGTGCATGTATCATTATTATTATTTTTTTATCCCTCTATAAACAAAAATGTTTCTTGGGATCAATAAAGTGAATAAAATAATATATTGTAAATATACGAAAAACTTTAGATCCTGAAAAGGCCCCGGACCTGATAGAATCCCTCCTTTCACTATGAAACACTACAGTATTGCACTATCTTGACCACTCCATCTCATTTTTAACATGCCATTTGCCACTAGTACTTTTCCCTGTATATGGAAATTCAGTTATATATCACCTATTCAATCAATCAATCAATCAACTTTATTTCCCAAGAAACATTACATGTTTATTGAAGGGATTTAAAAAAAAGAAAAAAAAAAGTAATAATAATAATAATAATAAGGCCGGTTATATCTTAAATATAAACAACTACTGTCTACAGTACTTATCTGTCACTCTCACATTGATATTATGTTGTATGCTGTTTCTTTCAGCATAACAGACCTAGGAATTACTCTTAATACAGATTGGTTGTTAATTATCCATCAGTGATTTATGATTTTTTTTTATTGCTATTGTTAATTTATCATTATTTTTTTTAACATATGTACAACTTCCTCATACCAGAACTTGTTCTGTCTGGAAGCTCTTCTTTCAATAAATAAATAAATATTGCGCATTAGTTCAGCACATCTTCAAAAATATTCTGTGGTATGCAACCCCCATTACAACATCCTCATTGATAGAATTGAACGAGTTCAGCACAATCTTTTCAATTATGTCAACTTCAAACTACTATTATTCCGCGACCACTGTCAAACTGAGCTAACTCTCAAGCACCATTAGACATAACACCACTTTTCATATTCATATATAATAGCCTCTTGAATAAGTTCGTCCCAACTTTGGAAAATTATTAAATGTAGCTCTAATCATCCACAATCCTTTCAACTCAAGTGTCTCAGCATTACCTGTTAAGTGTTACATTTTTCTACATTTTCCAAATTTACAAGGGTTGCATTTCTTCGTATTGCACATTTCATCCTATTTTTTATCTGTAAGCTATCAGCTCAAATTGTTCTACTGAAATGTTCGATCCTACTTACCATGAGTGTATTTTGTCTGAATTGGGGTAGTTCCCGTTAAATAAATAAATAAATCTATGATCTAAGTTTCAATTTAAAATTATGTTGTGGTTTGCGAGCAGATATTAGCTTAGTTCTTTACCTAGTTAATCGATGTGAATAAAACTTTGGTACAAGATTCCGTTATTACTCTACTTAATTCCCCGGAAGTATGACATGCCTTGATTTTTTTTTATTATTGTTGTTGAAATGTACCACAAACTTTTGAAGAAGGATTTTCAAATGACAAAAGTACTGCCAACGCCTTATCTTTGATTTTACCTTCTCTTTAAAATGAACGATGATTCTCCTCGTTTTTTTTTTGATGCAGTTTTAATGCATCTTCAACCATTCATTCTGTACGATTTCTAAACGGCGCTAGTTTTAATCAACACTAGTAAATCTTAATGGGAAGGAAAGTGATTATAAATATTCAAAAACGGAACTTACGACAGTCTTGTTGCAGTCTCCAGTCAGATATATCGATCGTAATGTCGGCTGAAAGACAATCTCCAACGAACGTCTGCAAAGCCTGGCACCTGCATGCGTCTTCAGCAGTTTGGTTTTGGACAGAATGTTCCAAACATGTACAAATAGTTTCTAAGCAGCGTGAGATGAAAGCATCTACATTAACTACCTTTGCGCAGGCTGAAAGCGATTGATCCCTGAAAAAATCGAAAATTAAGTGAAAATAATGTTTGAAATGGGGATCTATTCATGATAGGCTAACCAATTATAGACAAAAAATAGAGTCTATTTCCACACCCAAATAAAGACTCAAATAATCTGTACTTAATTTTGAAAGTTCGTAGATTTTTTTCAATAAATACTGTAAAAATGGTCAGTATTTGTTTTTTTAAAGCATGATTGAAGGTATTAGAAGAATCGTTTCACAATCATCTTATAGAGAATGGAATAACCTACAGAATTGTTTATTTCCACTAGGAAAACCTCTAAAAATAGACAAATTTCCAAAATTTCATAACTTTTATAGATGTGAAGCTGGACAAACAATCTTGCGGGAATTGATGAATGATAATAGGCAGTTTAACTGTACGCAAGATGGTTTTTATAAACAATTCAAGGGCCTATCTTGCAAAATACGCTGATTTGATGAAAATCGTAGTATTCAAATTCAGTAAACGGTATCTGGAAGTAGAGATCACAATCAACAAATTCCATCTGAGAGGAAGGAAATGTGTTGCTAATGTCATTGAAAGTTACTCCAAACGCTTGAAAGTGCGCTTAAGACAGTCGAGTAGCGGTGGTGGGGGAATTTAATGAAACCTCCTTAACAGATTTATTCTCGATTTCTAGTGCTTGTTCCAAACATTCCATACAACCATATGTCAGTTAGTTGAATATACAAATAACATTATTGATATGAGTTCTGTAGAATTATATTCGATCGTAACGTAAGACATTGGAGTAATCGTCTTTATCATATTCAAATGATGAAAGTTTAACATAATAGAAAAATGGTACAAGTGTCGATGAAACAAAAAATCCATTAATATCCTTTTCCGTCGACCGTTTATTTACGATGTATTTTAACGCACTCAAAATTGTTAATTAATGACCCCTGTTAATGAAAGATTTTCTATTAATCAACGATTTACTTATATGCAACCCAACGTACATTGCTCCAATACATATTATATTTATATAGTGACCTGTGGCGTATGCAACCAAACATATTTATATTTACCCGCTAAAACATTTATTTTGAAATCAAGGAGCTGTGTTAGTACTATCTGTCATTATTTATTTCATTGTTGTAATTTCTTAAAATTCTACGTTTATTTTAAAATCAAAAGATGTATAGTAAGTTCTGTAAAAAAAAATTCAGAAACATCAAATATATCAGTAAAGTTGTCAGTAGCATTAATAGCTAGATAGTTACGCAGCCGGCTAGTAAAATGTTGGTTTGAGTCCTGAGGTGATAGCAAGGTCGAGGGTTCAATCCCCAATTTTTTAATTTTTTTTGAAAATTACGGTCAACGGAAGAGTTTTGTAACGAACTCGTGAATTAAACTGGTGATTAACAATCTCGAACATTAACTATCTCAATTGTTAATACACTTGTTCGTTAAATAACCATTAAACTTTGTATTTAAAATTTCGTGCGTTTTATAGTATCGTATTTATCGAGTAGATGAAAAATTCAACGAATACAAATATGAGAAATAGGATCTCTGATATTGTTGGAAAAATTCCAGGCAGTGAGTTATTTGCGCTTTTAAATGAGAAAAAAAAATCTATTTATCGGTCTATATGATGGTTGATCAAATATTTGCAATAGTGCGACGTTATTAATTTAAAAAAATTCTTTGATTTTATTTACTTACTGAAGAAATAACTTCCAGTCAGAACATGTTCTGTGAAGGTAGAATAATTCTGAAATGAAGTAAACAATTTCTAAATAACTTATCTGATTATAAAACTAATTCATGAAGTTTTGTTCTACTTTTATGAACATCATTTAATTGTGAATTTTCTTTTAAATATTTGGATAATTAAATTACAGTTTTTGAATTTTTTATTTGTTCTGGTTATTTATTGAATGTTTCTATGGAGCTGAAAACTGGATTCGATTTCTGTTTGTTCGAAGTGGAAGTCGTTTAAAATCCGAGAATTATGACTATGTAGTTTGGAATTTTTCTGATGGTGTTTTACTTTCTTGAATATTCTTGGTTAACTTGAAAGCAAATTTATCTTTCTGAAATTCAATAAGTTGGTTTAATGTCTTATTATTGGTGTTTCTGTTAAATTTCGAGGATGGTGTATCCCAAGGTTTTCCAAATATTACTTTCATCAATCAATCTATAAATAATTCCTTTTTGTTTTTGACTGCACGATGACCATATCGTTATCATATCTTATTCAGGAGATAATATTTGCGTTATATATCAACATTTAAATGGTTTTTCCTGGAAATTGTATTCTTCTTATTGCTTTATCAGAGGAATATTAGAATCTTCGATTTCTTTTATATGACTCTCAAAATTAAAAGTGTTGTCAATTATCAGACCCAAATACTTATGTTTGTCAACTTCAGTAATAATTTTGTTTTAAATTCTGGTGTTTGATTTGATACTTTTCAAATTATTTGAAAAACTTTTTCCAAATTAGTTTTTATAGTTTGGACATCAGTATCATCTGCAAAAGGAAAATGTTATCCAATTAGTTAAAGATTCATACTGTCATTCACATACTTAACTCTAATATACAGTGTCACACATATGGAAGTTTTTATATCAATAGATATAAAGAAAATTTTACTTCGCAGTTAGTTTGTGCTTGAAAAATTAGTAAAATGCAGCATCTTCCCTTTTTTCATGTGCTACTCTAAACCTGTCAAATTTTACATTTTTTTCGAAAATCTTCAAAAATCAATTTTTTTGGAAATTTTGAACAATGCCAAAAAAAGGTGCTCAGTTTCCAATTTTATACATTTGCTCCAGGACTCTCTACTGTCACTTCGACTTTTTCCATTTTTTTTTTAATTTTCGAATCTTTCGCTCTATCGATTCAAACGAAACATGATTCAAATTTCATAATTTTGATGAATATGAGACTAGGAAATACCCACATTGGCCTGTTACCAGAAAATAAAAAATGCCCCTCCAGAAATTCGACTTTGTTGTTGCAAAGTTCATCTAGTTTTTTCATTTCATTGTTAAACTGATGGGGATTTTCAATGTATGGACGTTAATATGTTAGTAATCGAATGAACGAATTTCTCTTCATTCTTTTTACACACGTATTTCTTTTTTAATAGATTTTTATCTAGTTTCATTATTTTTCAGACCAATAATTCAGTTACAAACCCGAAATATCATACTTTTCTGTAAATTAAACAATGACCTACAGTTTCATAACTATTCAAAAGACTTTCGTTCTAGCGATTTGTACTAAACATGAATAAATTTTCGTTTTTTGAATTAATTTCATAAATCTTATATTCTTTATTTCCACCATTAGTAAGGAAGGAAATCAGAATTATTCGATGGATTTCCATAAATAGACCAATGTAATTCCTTTAAAGATGTTTTCAGTTATTCGATGCCACGAGAAGAAATAGTTCTGCGCTAAACATTAGAAGTATTTTTATTTTCAAATTTCAAAGTCATAATCTGGGCTCGATGATCAGCTATGCAAGCATCTAGTACTTGAGTTTCATAACTGATTCATTAAGATTGGTTAAAATGTTATCGATGCAAGAAGATGACTGTGGGGTAACCCTCATGTAGTCTGAAATTGTTACATCGAAACCAAAAGATGCAACAAGGCTAGCTAGTTCGATAAGTTCAGGTGATATTTTTCGAAAATCTATATTAAAATCACCAAGTAATATTACGTTTCTGAAATAATTCGTACAATATGATATGAATAATTCAAAAAATTTATCAATATTTCCATTTGTTGATCTGTATAAAATGACGATGACGGTTTTAGATTTTACGAGTTGAATAGCGCAAAACTCGCCGTCAAGTTTTCTAGAGAATTGTACTAAAGGGAATGGTTTGCATTCTAGTTTATCATTTGTAAAAATAGAGACACCACCATGGATTTTCTGTGATCAACAGTAGGATGAGGCAAGACTATATCCTGGTAAATTCATAGAATTTATAACAGTGCTGTCTAGCCAATGCTCAGAGATACATATAATATGAGATTTTTGTTTATCACAGCAAAGAGATAGCATGTCTATCTTATCAGACAGGAACTGGACGTTAACATGAAAAACGTTCACAAGACCACGATCACGTTTTGAAGACAAATTTTTCTTATTTTCATATAATTTTGAGTGAACTATGTCACCTGGACTCTTTTCTGTCTTTGGCCAGATGTCTGGATTCCAGGCTGCTTCCATATCGGATGCGTCAATCGTGATTTCGAAAGGGGAGTAATAATGTGGATATCTTGAATTGATTTTTTCACATGCGACTTCAGGAAAAACTGGTACCAAAATTTTGGATAGCTCCTCACTTGTAAACTCTAGATGGAGTTTAAACACATGTAGAAAAGTTCTACTAGGTGCTACATGGCTCTTATCTCACTCGGATATTGATAACCGAAATTTCGATATGGTTGACCATTAATAGGTACAACAGAAATATGTGATGAATGATATGACGTGAATCATCGTTATTTTTTATGGTTGAAACATTTTCAAAAATAAGCAGCGAATATATTTAGACGATGTCTTATTTCCAATAAGTTTTCAATTCAATTGTTTTTCTCTGATCCTAACATAAACAAAAAGAAATTCTATGATTACTTACTTGACCCTATTACACATTTTCCAAGCCTTATTCTGTAGATGAATCGGGCAAACTCTAGCTTCACATATGGCGGGTTGGTCATCGGATAGAGCCCAGCTATCACCAAATTCTACAGAAGTTCTAGCTATGCTTCCGTCGGGCTTTCTTTTATCATCTTCCGGTTGATCGTTGAAGTATCCGCACAAACCATCTACTTTATCTAGCAATTTGTGGACAACGCCAAGTTTTACATCTCCCACTTCGTTCCAAATGATCCAGAACCCATACTGATGCGAGATGAACAGGAGTGTACTTCCAACTTGTGAAATTTCGAAGTCTTGATTCTGTTCACCGATACTTTTAGTTTGTTCCACTGTGTAACGGTATCCATTGTACTCCACCGAAAGGTCTGGATATATGACGAATAAATTTTCTCCGTGTCGTATGATGAGATCTTGTGAGCATGTGACAGTACAGTTTTTCTTCACTGAAAATTCGAACAAATTGATTAACTTCTTTGACTATGATTTGTCCATACTGAAGTGGAAAAATTTTTGAAAACAAAGTTCGTGAAATAATTTTACTTATAAAAAATCTCTGCCCAAATATACCCGGGGTATCTGAAACATTACGTGCCTCTCTAATAAAGGAAAATTTGAATCATTCGATCTAAATACATTAAAAAAAACACCCAAAATATCAAAACTTCGTCAGTTTCTCTCCTTAATTTATAATAATGTTGATTGCGATTTCAGAAAAAATAGTATGTATAAGTAAAAGCACATTCCCAGACTCCAATGCGTGTTACATTGAAAATTACACTACATTGCCGTCCGGGAAATGTACCTATTGCGTTTACTACTAGAAGCACATTGTACTATTCTGAAACGCCTCGTTTCTTCGACTGCTGCACACGTTGGCAGTACTTCACTATCTCGCTGGGACCAAAAAATGTTGTCCGTGTTAGTTATAAATTGGACTGTATAATCGTATTCGCACTTCGTAAAGCCTTGACTATCGCTTCACAATACAGAAATTAAAGAGAAGAAATTGCTTCGACAATCGCATTTATTTTTCGATCCTCTTCATGGTTACTACACCCGATTAGAGAAATGGTCCAGCAGTATTAGGAACATCTAACAAATTATATTAATGCCAAAGTTTCCAAATAGTTATTTGAGGGACTATTACGTTAGCTTTTAAATACTGAACCATAAATAATAAAAATAATAACATTTATGTCCCAAGAAATATACAAGTTTATGAAAATGGATAAACTTTGAGTTTCTTTCTCATAGCCAGAACTAAGTTGAAATCTTCTAGTTGATAGAAAATGTAGAAGAAAATGGTGTTCAAGCCTCAGTTATACTTTCGAGTAGTACAGATTTTTTTTTACAGGAGCCCGATAATTGAAGAATCGAAATGTATTATCAGTGAAAAAGTGGTTTCTGTGGTTCTATGGTTTCTATGTGGGATGAGCCATTCCTCAGTTTCGATTGAGTATTTTGAAAGAGCATGGCTTCAAGGGTTATAGTTTTCTTTACGAATGCGGCGGACCAAAAAGAGTTTAGTTTTGTGAATGGTTTAGTGAAGGTAAGTTTGCTCCACCTTGAAATGAAAAAAAAAATACCTTACTCACGTAGTTTTGTTTACTGAACATGAATCCGAAGGAAAATCGAGGGGGTCTCAACTACTGTTCGAGTTATGCCCTTCTGAATCTTGAAAATGGACCATTTTCAAACACAAATTTTTCACTAAAAGATCACACAAAATGCCTTCTTTTTGTTGACAATACTTTTTTCAGAAGCTAATCTACCTCACTGCGCTCACATTCTCTATACATTACCCACACATTTCGGCCAAGGGACTAATTTCTTAACGTAAAAGAAGGAGACACAATCTAACCTAACCTAAATAACCTAGCTATGCAAGTTGCTAATAATCCGATGAAAGAGTGATATCAAAGCAGATGCTCGCTGTGCTCGCATTTTATAAATTAACAGAAGAAAGAGACACGCCTCCGGCGTTGTTGTAACAGTGAGCACTGTTATATGTTTTAATAGTTAGTGTACCCTGTATAATGAAACGGTCTTTTGAAATTTAAGGAATCATATGCGTGTCTGGGTACTATTCAGTGAGAGATAAGGATTCATTACTTTTAACGGAATCTGTTGATACTGGTTAAAAAAATTGTTAAAATTGTTATATCCGTCAACCGGTTGCACCCCTACGTGCAACCCTCTAAAGTCAGAGACTTGTGCGAGCTAGGGGAAGACGTAGCCCTTACCTTTTAATACGTGTGATGCCATGCACGAGACCGGTGGCAATGCTGAGATTCGAACTCACGCTCTCTGGCTTATGAGGCGAGGAGTCAACCCGCACACCACCGCGGTAATATAAACAAAATAAAAAAGGTGGCTCAAATTTAATTCGGTGTTGAACAATCTTAGTGATTATTTTTTGACAATTCTTGCAACCAATCGAAACCATCAATTCAAAGCATTCATGTACGTTCAGGCCAATCACAGCATTATTATAGTGGGAATTTTCTACCTTGAAAATTGCCACGGGAATTTTTTGTGGTATTTTGTTTTTATTATGTGACAACTGATACTTTTGATCTGATGTCTGCCATCAGTTTGCTTGAAAAGTGAAAAATGATTCGAAAACGGTTTAATACATCATCATTCGATGAAATTTTAAGAAAATCAACGAAAATGCATGCAAGAATACTATTTTGAGAACAGAGAAACAGTTTCAATAACCTAGGGACAGAGAGAAAGCAATAGCTTTCAATCCAACCGAACAAAACAATGTTACGGAATCCTCCAGCCAAGGACAAAACATCCATAATAATTGTATATTTCATGATGAGAACTTCAAATTCCAAACTTCATTCTGTTTATAGTGAATCAAGTAAATTGTTGAAATGAAAATGTTGTATGTACAGAGAATAGGTCTATGATTGGGGCATCAAAAAATAATCTATCGAATATCAAACTTGTTGCCATTTGGCAATAGCCCGAGCCCTTCGGGCTCTCGTGTCTATTGCCTGATTTTAGAAAAATTTGTCAAATTAATTTCACTTTATTCTAACTCTCTTGTGATATTACAAGTGAGAATTTGGTTTGGTTGGTTACCCATGGAGGGTAGACTGATGGTGCCACTCTCGAATAAGGGCACTGATACATGTGTAAATTTGCGTAGGTCGATGTGTGTTTGATAAGTTGTATCAAGTAAGTAGTTTTACGGTATAATTCAACATTTTTCCATGTCCAACAATAATAATAATTATATACTTAGTCTATTCCAAAGCAATGCTTGTTTGGATAGAAATATTTTATTTATCACCATGTTATTCAATATAAGCTTCAAGCATTAAACGTAGTACCATATGAATAATAATAATTGTTTACTTAAAATTGGCTGTTTTGCCATTTCACAGTGAGGGTATTTTAATTTTTTCCTGAGGGCGTTATGAGGGCGAATATGATTGAATTAATACTATTTTAAATAAAAACTTGGCCATATCTTTTTAGTGTAATAATAATAGTAGCAATTTCATTTTAATTTTAGCTGTTGTTTTATCACCGGGTGCTTTTTGAAAGTGAACTTAGGGCTGTGATAAGAATGATACCTGCGAATATGAAGATTTCAATTTGGAGAGAGATTTGATGGACAAGACAATTGAAGATTCAAATTTTGGTTGTTGTTGGCTTTTAGAAACATGCATTTTTAAAAGTAGAGCGATCCTTCATGTTTATTAGAGGGTGACCATTTTATTCAACATACTTGATATTATTTTCGCTTATTTGCATTTATTTACTTCATTGATCCCAAGAAACATTTCTGTTTATAAAGGGATTAAAAAAATAATAATAATACATGCACTGAATAATGGCAATAAATACATAAAAAATAATATTCAAACAATTGATGGAAATGAACAAGAAGTATCACAAGTTTAGACAACCGATAATATTTTTTCAAACCGATTATGAATCGTATTTTACCATATTTTTTCAAATGGTTTGGTAATTCATTGTAAAATTTTATTCCATTACATAATGTAGAAAATGGACTCTTTTATTAATTGAGAACGTCATTAAGAATGTTTTAATATAATTTGTAGATACTTTCAGACAATAATGTGATAGTTTTTCAAAATTTTATGTCATAACAAGAACAAAAAACAAAAATCTCCTAGTTCGGCAGGATATGTATAGGGATATTTCCAACGTCGAAAACTCTAGATCGACAGGATACTTATAGGGATATTCCCATTTCCAACAATAGTATTGATTTTTGACCAATATTTATTTTAGTTTTATGAATTTATTCCTACGATTGGTTTTCTTTACAAATTTTCACAAGGATGAATAATATATACTTTCAATTAATTTCAATATAAAAAAATCATTCTTTGGATGGGCGAGTGAGGAGTAGTTATTTGCTATGGTGTAAGTTTGCAACTGAGCCTAAGATATCGTGTAACCCTAGCGTTTTATTACACAGTCAAAAAGAAGGAGGCATTTTGTGTGATTTTTTATCGAAAAATTTGTGTTTTTAGGAAAACTTTGGCAAGAAAACGAACTTATTGAATACGATAAAAACAAACTAATAAGCTTACGTGATACATCCCATTCGTCAGATTCCAAGTCTCTTGCCAAAACGTGGTTGCAGATGTCATATTTGTATTCGACGTTGTCGAATGTACTGAATGTTCTTCCGGTTACGTTGCACACCGCATCAGGCTCAGGTGGCGGATGACAAGTGTAGTCTGGACAAACTTTCGACAATTTGGTATTTTCGGTTTCAAAAACAGGTAAGTAGTTGGCTTGACAAATTACTGGAGGACATTCATCCCTACTGTGTATGTATTTTGGTGGAGGTCTTGAACGCGCACATATGTATTCTTGGCATACTGTTTCGTTTTGGATCGGTGTCTTAGTAGGTCGCTGCAATGACTTTCTGTTGCCTGAAAATATTTTGATGAAATAAGGGGATATTTTGATATAGGTAATTCATTGAGTTCAATCGTCAAACTTCGATTTTTCGAATTTACAATGTTCATGAAATCATAGAATGAAGTAACTGTTGCTTATTCGAAATGGAATGTTCATTGCTATACAACCTATGGGCAGGACCTGATTAACGCGTAGGCTAATTAGGCTGCAGCCTAGGGCGCGAGGATCGGGGGGGTGGGCGCAAAGAGTCAAAACTAATAGACTACTTTTTAGACCGACCGTAACACACACATCTGGTGGAGGCGCGTCCTCATAATTAGCCTAGGGCGGTCAGAACTCTTGATCAGTCGCTGCCTATGGGAAAAAACTGTGTTATTGCAATTTCTGGAAAACTCTAATGGTGGTTCGTTTCTGCATGTCTGACAACTGAAAAATCTGTTGCGATTTATATCACGTGACCTCAGATTAGGCGGGAATACATTTTTTTTATCTGTGGTGCTGAAAAATGGGTCATTTATTCTTCTACCCTTACTAAGAAACATTGTACATTCATGCACGTATCAATATAATCAAGGGAAGAAACTTTGTATTCCGTGCAGAAAATTCGTTTATTTGATTTGTAGGAAAGCGCTTTGAACTGTTACGTCATTATTGGTGCTGAATTAATATTTGAATTTTAAATCTTCACTGTGTTCCATTGACATAAGATGTTTCATGGCTTCTTATACACCTGACTAATGAGCAGTGGAGATGACGTAACTGTCGAAAGCCATTTGTTACAAATTGGATAAATAAAATGTACACATTAAATTTTATTGACGAATTATAATTTTGATTTTATTAGATATTGAATTATATTCACTATGCGATAATGGAAAACACTTTTTTCCAAAATTTGTGCTGAAGTTGCTAGCAGCTCAGAATACATCATCTGAGGTTCCGCAATGAGTGGTTCAGTCACCTCAAACCCGTTTTTTTCTCGTTGCTTTTCCGCTGGATACCTCAGAAGGGCAGAACAGGAAACCAGTCCTTAACGTTTTTAAGATTTTCTTCAATTTGCGATTTTGCTTCGTCTCAAGAAGAAGAGGAATATATAATCACTGTGTCGTCGGCAAATGACGAAACACCACCATTCAAGTTGAGATGTGTGTATGTACCGGGGCCTGGCACAGTTTCCTGGGGAACACCACTCCGTACCTCATCTATTTCAACGAATTGTTGCCTACTAGGGATGTATAATTGGAATAGTTCCAGTACTACTCCTCTTATACCATTATAATGAAAATCAGTTGGTGTCAAAATTTGAAAAATCACTGTCACCAGCTATCTCTACATATTTTACTAACGTGTCGATTACTTTATGATTTGATATTATATTAGTGAAAACTACGAAATGTAAAAAAATATTATCAGACATATATGAGCGGACCAATATAATGCCGATAAAGGTTCGTTTACTGTATATCTTCAGGAATTCTTAGAAAAACAGTAAAATATATGTTGAATGAATTCTCGAGAGTTTTTGTGTTTGTAGAAAAATGTGTGTCTTGCAAGCACAAACTGTCATTGCCGTTCTTCAGAGACTACCCTTTGTCGAGCGGCAATCTAACTATCTAAATACACAAAAAACTATTATCAAACGATTATAATACCTTACATTTGCTATTGTAGTACAGTTTTATATTTGGCTAACGAAGAATGTATAGAACGATTACAAAAATTACAATTGCAGTTGAAACACTCTGTAGTTCAGATGAAAATACTACGCTTGAAAATTAAAGTTGAGGGTGGTCCACTTTATATAATATTATTTATATAATTTTTCTTCATATATTTGGCTAATCTACAAAAAGTTTCTGGGGCAAAGTGCTTAAAGTTTTAAAAAACATTTCCAAAATAAAAAGATATGAGCAAAAGAAGAATTATGAACGTTTCGATTTTTCCTGTATAACTCCATAACTAAGGAAGCTAGATGAATTTTCTTTCATTCATATATTCAATATCTGAAATACGCTACGTTGCTCCAATTCAACTATCCTTCAATCCCTTACCGTTACCGAGATCCCAATGCATAGACCTGAATTTGAATAGCCCTGTATACAAATTTTATGACTCTGCGGGTAAACCAACCAAAATGTTATACGCCAATAGATAAAATGAACCGAAGGGTGAAATGAAGGTCATCTAGGAGGATATACTTGAATTTAAGCGACCATGTTTCGAATGAACGCGTTAAGAGGACAGAAAAAAAACAAATAGTCTTACCGCCTTTTTGTGGATTATACTTGGATTTGATAGCCGTGTATGTCTTCCTGTTTGTACTCCTGTTTTTACCAGAAATCATTGTAGATACATATGATCTATCCTTTTTCTTCAAAATCTTCTTGAATCCGGGTCGGCAAGTCACAACAGGACATTTCTTTATTGGCTCTAGAAAAATATAATTTGAATATTTTCGCTTTTGCGCACCATTTCTATTCCTTACTTATGTTATTTATTGTTGCAGGTTCTTTGGTAGTTGTTATAGCGGTTAATTCTGTAGTTGTAGGGAAGATTTCTTCGGTAGTTGTAGCGCAGTCCAGTTCATCGTCAGGGCAATCTTGTACTCCGTTACACCACAATTCTGAAGCGATGCAGATGTTGCTTGTTGGACATAAGATTGTGTTTGTCGGACAAGGTTTACAAACACAGGAACACGTACTTGACACAGTACTTCTTAGGCCCTGGAAGTCATAAGATGAATAAGAAAATCAAAAAGTATTATGTAACATCACAATCAGTATCAAGAACGTAGAATCATATCTTCATTTAAGAGGATAAGACAAGTGTCCCTCCTCCTAAAAAGTATTTGAGGTCCATATAATTGAACATATACCCAACAGATGTCGTACCAATTACTTTGAATGTACGGCTAATTTACTCACTGGGCTTTCTTCGCTGACTCTCAACTCTCTTTGTTCTAATGCTCATTCAAATATTTACTCAACTTCACATCAACTTGACCACGAATTATTTTTTGGTGACCAATCCATCTAGATGATTCTATTATGATGTTAGTGATAATTACGTGACCGATATTATTCTTGTGTACACTGAAAGGGAATCTACATTCTAAGCATTGAACCGCAATGGTCGTGTGTGGTAGCTTAGAACTCAGATCCCCTTCTTTCAATCATGATCGTCCCGATTCTTTCCAGATGAATAACTTTTCTCCTATTCCTTTGATCTGATGAACTACATCGTTGATCTATTTCCTTACTCCGTATGGCCCTTCTGAAGGCTAATGTTTGATGAATTCTACTTCAGTAGGCTTCAATCCTGTATCTGCCATAACTCTCCTCAGCTAGCCACTAATATCCTCGTAACTGACAAAATTCTTCTAAACAATTCATTGGAAACTGTCTGATTTCAGTAACCACTACTTTCGACACCAATTGCAAGTTTCCTTGGTCCTTCCAAAACTTCCTTGCAAATATCCTTTATCCAATGATGACTACTTCCGACATACAAATTATCATAACTCTCTCTGGGTCCAGACGAAAATTCCTTGCGAACAGCCTGAGGCCAATTATACCACTGCTGATACCAATTTTCATTAAACAGATATGTGGTTAACTGATCCCTGGACTAATTGTATTCCGTCCATTTATTTAAGTGGCAATAAAATTCGAAAAAACAGTTACTTTAAATTCACAGTTATAATATATCACGTACTAGATTATTTTCGCTGACTTCTCAACTTTATTTGTTTCAACTCTCTTTCAACTTCTTGTAGAATATGCCCCAATTCTACGGCTTGATTCTTATGCAGTGAGTCCAAGATAAGGTTGTCCACCATGGGGATATCCGAAAAGGTAATATATACAGTTTTGGTTAAATGGGAAAAAAGTTGCGGTACTATACTATGGAAATATGAAATTTCCAAAAATATTTTTGATTATCAAGTTATTTTGGAAAAACTGAATTTTTCAATTTCTTAGTTTACTTTTTTCTGATGTTATCGTTACAGTTGGAACATAAAAAATACTTCACCACAGAAACTTTTCATCAGCTTTCTTGAGACGATATCAGTTGTACTGTCTAGCATTTCTTCATCGAACAACCACCATCAACTTCATTTTTTAAATACTTCCTCGTTTCGAAAAATACAGTTTTTTTAAGTATTTTCTTTTCTGAATTCAATGATCTATCACATATGACGATTACATTACGTTTCAGGTCCTTTTCGGCCATAATCACGAATTTAAAAAAAAATGTTCGAGTGCTGGCCTTAATTGATGAAAATTTACTGAAATTGATTATCGTAGAAGATCAATAAAATCAAAAGTTTGAGTTGACTTATTTTAGCTAAAACAAAAGAAAAACATGAAATAATCACACACTTATACAAGTACTTTAATAAAAAATACCTGCTATCATCAGACATTATAAAAACTGTTCAAATGTCTATTATTCTCCAAACATAACATCTTTTTAACTGTTGAATTTAAAACTTTATTCGACATTTCGGGTGTAATGCTTTCGAAAGCTCGAAGAACTAGTCTTCTTAGTTTCTCTTCCGTTTCGAAAATATGCTGGTAAACGTTATTTTTGATGTATCCCCATAGGAAGAAGTCTAGCGGAGTGATGTCCGGAGAACGTGGTGGCCAGGAAAGTGCTGAATGTGTATCTATCCATTTGTCCGGAAATCCACTCGATAAGTATTCCTCTACCATTTTGGCATTATGTAACCAACAGTTACTAATAATGGCAAATGGCAAATCGCGTTGAAGTAATGTACGATAACGCTCCTTGGTAAGTAAAAATAAGGGCCAATCAATCGTGTGCTAATAATTCCGTTCCACATATTTAAGCCAAAACGGTGTTGATGTCTACCCATTCGGTGAACCCTGTGGTTATCTCTTGACCAATAATGAGTATTTCGTCGGTTGAAAATACCATTATTGGATACCATACTCTCGTCCGACCAAATACTTTTATGGGGAAAGTTTTCATCATCTTGGCATTTCCTCGTATACCATTCGCAGAAAGTTCTTCGCTTATCCTCATCGCCTGGTATGAGACCTTGGCAAATTCTAAATTTGTATAGATGGAATTTGTTTCCTTAAAATGAAATGAGCGGTAGATTTTGGAATCCCACTGGTACGCTCAATTTCCCGAAGTGATATTTCCGGATTTTCAGTTACAGAAAACATTACATTTTTTTTGTTTTCTTCATTACAGCGTTTATTTCTGGCTGATACTGGTTTTTTAAATGACCCATATTGCTCAAGGTTTGTATCCAGTCGTCCCAAAATTTTTCTACTCGGTTGTTTTCTCTCTGGATAATTATTCAGATACAAACGCTCAGATTCCACAGCATTACTGTGGCATAAAATAAAACACTTTACCATATCAAACTTTTCCTCTGGTGAAAAACTACTATCCATTTTATAATAAGAGACAAGCCGGCATTCAACAATCAGAAGTCGTAATGTGTACTGAATGACATTTGGGAGAACTGTCAACTTTTGTTCTTGGAATTCGACTTTCGTCAAAGCCTGCTATTTCGATTCAGTTTACACATACCCTACATAAACACTAAAATGAAACTTACGAATACCTCTTTTGCGAATTTTTTGACGTGGTAGGTAAAAGTTTTACATTCAACAATAATAAGATGCCAATTCATATTTGATGAACATTTGTTGGAACTGATTTTATACTTTCTCAAAATTGTGCATTTGTGTACTTCCTTAAGCTGGTGTAGGTGTGTAATTAATTTATGGTTGCACAAGGTATGTTTATTTTATCAATAATTACAAAAAGACAACATGAACTTTTGATTTTCTACTAAAAGTTTATAAAAAAATTCGTGATGATGGCCGCAAAAGACCTGAAACGTAACGTTTTCATTATATGTGATACAGCATTGAATTTAGAAAAGAAAGTACTTTGAAAAACTGTATTTTTCGCAACAGGACCGTATTCAAAATATGAAGTTGATGGTGGCTGTTCGATGAAGAAATGTCGGACAGTAAAACTGATATCGTCTCAAGAAAGCTTATGAAAGTATTTTTTATTATGTCCAACTGTGACGATAACATCAGAAAAAAGTAAAGTAAGAAATTGAAAAATTCAGTTTTTCTAAAATAACTTGATAATCAAAAATATTTTTGGAAATTTCATATTTCCATATTGATGGCCCCTCTGTAACGTAACTTTTTCCCCATTTAACCAAAACTGTATCTATTACCGTTTCCCCATATCCCCATATCCCCATGGTGGACAACCTTTTCTTCGACTCACTATATAACCAATCGAATGGTCAGGAATATCTTGATGCTTCGACTATGACATTCAGCCCTTTGCTGTATCACTTCCGTTAAAAATAACGTCACCGTTATTCGCCATTTCCGTTATTTTGTTATGATTGGTAATAGCAAAACAACGGAAATGGCGAATAACGGTGAAATTATTTTTAACGGAAGTTATACAGCATAGGGCTGAATATCGAGAATCATGCAGACCGTTGTTGTTTACATAAAAAGATTATCTCCATTCTAGAAATCGCTTCGCAACGGTCTTGTGTAGTAGGGTACTTAGTAGTAAAGATTTTTCTTACCGCTAAGGTTGAGACGACATATTTTGAAACAAAATATATCCAACTACCAACTTTCCCATGTTTGCCAGCTACAGGACCTCAACATTTTACAAATAACTTCATCTTTTGTGACCAATTAAACATTAAAAATCGAAAGTTCTTCCCTGCCATTTTTATGGTTTGTCATTCTGTAAATTTTGAGTAAAATTTAAAAAATCGTTATGGTACAATACAATTGAAAATATTGAGTGTTTCAACGGCTACCTTTTGAGCCTTATTATAATTACTCAATTCCTCAATAATTTCTGTTAACATTAGTTAGATGTTTTCTTATTTCTTTTCAAGTTTTAGTATTTATGTCCCTCTACATGTATCGGCAAAAACCCTAAATCAGACTTTTTGAGGAGACAGTATCTACTATTCGGTATGACAAATGTTTTGACCATAGATCCATGATCACCTCTGCAACATATTTGATATTTTGTGGGCCGTGATGGTCATGATGGTAGAGCGCTTGTCTCTTAACCTAAGGGTCATGGGTTCGATTCCCAGCATGGTCATCGGTCTCGTGCATGGCATCACACGATAAAAGGTAAGGGCTGCGTCTTCCCTAGCTCGGACAAGTCTCTCAGAGACTTTTGAGGGTTGTACTCTTAAGGGTGTGCAGCTGGTTGACGGAAATAACAATTTTAACAACAACAACAATACATAATCGATGATGATTCGTCGATAGGCTGTAAAACTCTGTGACACTAGGACTTCACTTCGTATAAAGCACGCCATTCTATGTGTAAAGATATACTATTGAAGACGATGACTATTTTTGGCTAACTCACCCCCCCACATGGGCTGCACTCTTTCGGTTTGCAATGAGACACTCCACCAATCTTGCAGACACATTGAGAACAATCCTCTTTTTCGAAAACGACACCTACAGCATAACTGAAAAGGAGAAGTTATGAACAAATAATATTTTTATTCATTCTGCAACAAAACTGGCCACTAACAAAACAAAATAACTGAACAATTAGCAGAAACTTCTATGAAAATTTCACACGTTTGAGAAGAGCATGAAGTTGGATACAGTGCCATTTTAATTTCTTTGGAATCACAAATATAAAACGATTATGAATATGATAAAACCAAAAGCAAAAAGTCTCACAGAGCATATTAAATGAATGGAATGGTTAATAAATACGTTAATTTGTTAAGGATCATCTTCTGTTTCTCTGTTTTTTTCAAGGTTATTCAAATAAATTAGGAAATTGTTAATAATATGGTTAAGCTCAAAAAAGGATCAGTTAGCAACCGTAAACCAACGGAATGATAAAAAAACGTTTTGTAACATAAACCCGAAAACGAATGGTTTTCAAGATGTCAATTGTTTTGCAAGGAAAGCTTATTCAAGTCAGTCTTCCACGTTTCCACGTTTTTATACGTTGTCTGGTGTTCAAGTGTTTTAATTTATGGAGTTTATTTGATGTAAATTTGAGAAAAGCATTTTAACTCATAAAATCACGAATGGTACATAATATATCTTTTCTTGATTGGGCAGAGCATAAGCTTCAACCCATTTGCTGAAGTAATCCATGACAACGAGGATGTATTTGTTGCCTTCATTCGTCATTGAAAACGGTCCAGCTACATCGATGGCGATCCGTTCGAAGGGAGCACCTACATTATATTGTTTCATCTCTCATCTGGATCTCGTCCTGGGGCCTTTGATTGCTTCACACTTCAAACATCTTTGGCAACATCTATCTTTCTACATCTTCACGACATTGGACCCAGTAAAAACTCTGTCTTATTCACTCCAAAATGTCCAGCTGATTTGCTGACATGAATCTCCTCCAAGACATCGACCTAGGCACAACCAATTGAGAAAACACTTTTCTGCATCGGCTGATTCCCAAGCTCTCTTCAATAGGCCATTCTCAACAATCAAGGATTCCCATTTTGCCCACAATGCCTTGAAAGTTGTGATCGAACGGAGATTTCCCTCCAGGTGGGTATTTCCGCTCTGCTTTCATTCCATCGTAGAAGATCTGCAACGCTTAGATCACTTTCATGGTTTTGTCTCATTTTCGCTGTGGTCCAATTGTCGTCAAGCATTAATTTCACTTGGTTGATTCCTTCACGACGTTCAATTCGCTCACAAGTATCCGAACCAGTTTTTCTGGACGGGGCATCTGCGGTTGTTCTCAGCCTCTTACAGGGATGGCCCCAGGAGCTTCATCAATGCTAACTGGCATGCGTCCCGATATCAATTCAGTTGTTCTCACCCTCTTGATAGGGATGACCCTGGGGGCTCTATCATTGCTAGCTGGCATGTGCCCCGATATCAGTTCGGTTATTCGTAGCCTCTTAACAGGAATAATTCTGGGGGCTCCATCATTGCTAGCCGGCATGCGCCCCGATATATTGGGTGTTTCTAGTTTTTCCTTCCGCCAATTTGAGGACTTGCTGGAAGACCTTGTCCTCAGGTGATTGCGAACGTGGTGGAATTCTTACCCTGCAGTCTTTTATAAGATGTCCCATACCCACATCTATAGCACGCCCTGTTCTTCTGAGTGCTTATTCCACTTATCAAATATTTAATCTTATCCAGAACCTTTGGCACCGTTTCTACTCTTCTCGTTTCTCATTTTCTCGTTTTTGTTTTTCCTTCTGGCACCGCTTTTTCTCTTCTTGTTTTTCGTCCTGGCGCCTTCTTTCTAAATCTGCAACTTGATTTTGGATTTATTTTACAATGTCCTTCATTGAACCGTATGATGTACTCCTCGTATTCACCATAAAGTTTACAAACAGTTTCTGTTTTTCACTAATATCCTATTTCCGACACCACTATTACGACATTACTAATTAATACGCCAAGCACACTACCAAACTGTTTTTATTACCTTCGCTATAAGAATACAACTACTACACTGACTAATGAAACACTTAGATTTGCTTGAACTAGCTAAATATTCCAAACACTTTATCAAAAACTCCTTAACTTCCTTATAACTTCCTGAAAACTTCTCTCCCGAGTGAAATTTGTCACCTTATATACTCAATTGGACCAGAATAGATGTTTTGGAATTCTTCCGTTCTCCAGATTATTCAGTAAGTACAGAAAACCATCCAAATAAGTAGTCCCGAGAAGAGGAAATAATAACTGAGGTCGGCGTCGGTTTATTGGTAATGCAAATGAGTTACAATTAATGGTTCAGCCCTCGACAGCGGCGTAGCTAGGGGATTTTTATCAATCTCGTAACAATATCAAGTTGTTTCTAATTGTAATCCATAGGGAATAATTGTTTTAGAATACAAAAATAAACGGAAATATTATAGGTATGTTTTGAGTACTAATGTCGAGCTTGAGTGTGTAGTGTGTACAACTAGACTAGGCCAAAGAAAATGCAAACTCTGTGGTAACAAGGTATGCTCACGGTTGACTCAGGGTCTAGCATTATAGTATGGCCGGACTCATGTGTATTACACCGGAAAGGCAATGGCTCATCAGACGTGACACCCACCACCCGCCCGGAAAAAAGAAGAAAGAGGATTATACATATGCAGGAATTATATACTTTTTGAAACTGTAACTAATTTTATAAATAGACCTGTTTGTTGTCGTAGTTCAATGTCCGTCGTGGTATCAGACAGGAAAGAAGTGGGCAGTTTTTTTTGTCGTTGAAATTATTCGTATAATTAATTTGTTACTATCCGCCAAACTTCTCGGACTTTTTCCGAATCCTAGTTATTATATGGCTATACGAGTTTTATAAGATTTACGTTTTTCATCTCTCCATAAATGTAAAATAAACAAGGAGTGATCAGTTTTGTGAGTCCGTAAAGTATCTATTCAACTATGAGTACTCACGGAATGTATCCAATCATACATGGACATTGAGTTCTATTAACACAGTTTTCTCCATCCCACCATAAGTCAACCAAGCATCTGCAGACGTCCAATTCGACCCCATTATGTTCCACATCTGGGCAATAGTTACACGGGTTCGGTGCCACTGTTGTGAGTGGTGGTTGTGTTGACATAGTAGCTGTAATAAAATTGGTGAAATATTAATTTTTCCAAATAGTAGAAAGATCATTATATTTCGACCAAAACATTTTACATAAAGAACCAATTGGTTCTTGTATACCGGGTGAGTGAAATTCGAGTAGTTGCATGGGGATCTCGGAAACGGTAAGAGCTACAGAGAGGGTTGAATGGAGGCAAAGTTGCGTAATTTAGAGTTCATTGCTACGATGTTGAAAAATCTGAGCTAGCAGAGGTATATAGGAAAATACGAAAAATTTGATTTTAGTTTTTCACTTTATTATCTGCTTTAATACGATAGATTTCCAGAAACCGTATGTACTTTGTTGTAGCAACTTTCAATGGGCTGTAAAAATATGTAAACGAAAGTATTTTACAGGGTGACGTTTTCCTTGGGCCACCCCTAACTATTACAAAATTTTCCGAATTATAATTCATACTTCTTAGTTTTAACGAAAGAATTTGATAGAAATGAATGTGAACTACTAGGCGACTAGAGAGAAATCAACGAAAGAAATGTTCACAAATTAATTGAAATTCGGAAACATTTGGGAAAGTTACATTGAGATGTTAGTTGTATTCGAGATGGTCCTCCTTTCTTTTTTCTAATGGAGGAAATTGATGTATTTTTACATAGTCGAATATATTGTTTTTCAGTTATGTCGGAAATTGAACTTACGGTAAGGTGTGTAACATCCATGTAGCTCAACCCTCATTTGAATATTATTGTGCCAATTTTTCGGTATAATTTTGACATAGCGGGCACTTATTGGTAGATCAAAGTTGCTGACATGTGGCAAGTAACTGTTATAATTTCCCAAAAATATCTTCTCAGAATGAGTTTTATCCAGTATTGGGTTCCAATTTATTTTGTCATGGGAATATTCGATAGTGTAGGCTGTTACCCATCCATTATCTCCACCTTTAGTAGCCAACCCTGTTACATCTCTTGGTTCCAAGAAGTCAAACTGCAAAGAACATAAGAATTATGTAATTTACGCAATGGACCAATAATATGTTGAAATTGTTTACAATTTATTGATTCATCTCCCAAAATTATAAACAAAAATAGTTAACTGCTCGATAGGGGTCCAACCAGAACTCTCTACTATGTATTACTTAAACTTGTTATCTTCTGCCTTTGTCCAATGCGAAAGAGAAGAGGATTCATAGGAAAGCAATAATCTATCAATCATTAAAAAATCTCTTCTTACCATTATCCATTCCGTTGGTGAATTTGTCAATGGTTGCCAAGAAGAATCATCGGTCAGCTTCAAATGTTGTTTGCTGTGTTCGGGTGACAAATCAGAACTTGTTGATACTTGCTGATCTGACATTGCTCCACCGCTCAAGCCCATTTCATCGTCACAATACTGCGCTTTCAATGTTGTTTGATGCTGAAATGTAAAAAAAATATTCTAAAAATCAAGCGTTTTTATTTTGCAGTCGTGGGATGGATTCAAGAAATGAAATGAAAAATTTGTTTTCTATGATAACTTTTCAATTGAACATTCAAAATCATTCGTGCAGTTATGAATCTAAGTTCGTTGACTGGGCTTCACACAAGGATAGAATTAAATTCCATACTTTAGGAATGCTGATACGCCATGTTGGAATTACCGACTTTATAAATATAACTTAATAATTTTTTCATTCATTCTGTTCTGTATTTGCATACTGTTCGTTTCAGAAATTGAGTCTTTTCGAAAAACACTTCGAATACTGAATAGGTAACTGGCGCAGTCGGTAGGATACACGCGGAAACAGAATCACCACAAGGAAGAACTACTTTGGTTAGACCAAGAAACCATTTTCCTCCCTAAAATTCCCTCTTCCCGTTTAGAAAATTTGGAATTTTTGATCTTATTTAGTCAATAGTCTGATTTTTTTATTTCCCTCCATTAGTGAAAACCAATTAGATACAGACGACGTGATAGAAAATTTAAGATTTCTCTAAGCGTTACTGATTTTCAATCCAAAATCTTGTCAACTACAACTCCTGCTCAATCTGATACAACAAATACCACTTCGAGCAGGCTTGATACGGAACTAGATGATGCCACCAAATTGTTATACTCATCTGAGGCAATATACATAATGGAGTTTGTATGAAAATGCTTATTGAAGGAATATCATGACCACATCAAAGTTCGAACAGATTAAAGATAAATCTTCTCAGAACATCAATGACATCAATACAATCAGGACATATTAATCGACAACAATTTCATAATCCAAAAATTTCCAATATATGCCAATCAGAAAACCCCTCAACTCTCAATTAGGCACTTCTTTGAAGGCCTTCATTTCAAAGCCAACAAATCGCTGGGAAATTAATTTCCCAGACAGCCAATAAACGTTCAATCACGACCTCTTGATAGACTTTTTGTAACTGATAGATAAGTCTTTGGCTCACCTCCCAATGTAATTAAACCCACTGGGAGAACACTAACGAACCAACAAGAGACAATGTCAATCACATTCCAAAATACATTTCACAGATAATTGAACAACCCCCAGAAACGATTTACGTCTCTAGCCACGAAATTTCACCTCCCAAGAAATCTACTAAATTGATGAGGAGCCGATTCAACTTTCAGACCCTAACTTCTCAAATGGCACTGACATTCAGTATATTTGTTTTGTATTGTACTGTATTGTATTGTGTACATGCTATCAAATGATGAGAAAGCTATTCACAGTAGTAATTCAATAAAACTGATAACAATTTATACCATATTGACTACTAATAAATGAAACTCCAACAATAATAATAATGATAAAGAACGAACAATGAAATATATTCTCGAAATGTCTACCAGCTTCTTCTACACATAGGCGACACCTTTTCTGAACGTTTTTTTGCCGAACTAATTAGGTCAATAGGAGTGAGAGAAGCAAAACTGCATCACTGCCGCTTCCAATTCGTATCTAAAATTGGTCAGCAATTCAAAAATAGGATCTTTCAACCTTCCCCAGAAGTAAAAGTCTATAGGCATTAGGTCCGGTGACCTGGCCGGCCAACGGTTGGGTTGTTGGTTGGCTATCTAATTATTACCAAAATTTGCAGCCAAACAGTTGGTGACAATTGCAGTGTTGTGAGGCGAAGCCCCATCTTGTTGGAAATAAATTTTTTGGAGCTCCATTAGTGGTAATTTATCAAGAAGTGGTTCAATGTTTTGTCTTAAAATTTCTTCATACCTCTGAGATGTGACAGTGCCATTATAAATAAACGGGCCGATAATTCTACCCCTGAAAACACCTGCCCACACACAAAATCCAAATCTTCCTTGACTTGTCTGCTCCACAATAGAATGGGGATTTTGTTGTGCCCAAGTATAAGAATTGTAGTGGTTGAAAATGCTTCCACTGCTCACATAAGCTTTGTCTCTCGTCTGTCCAAATACAATTTAACGAAAAAGCACGCTCTTGGTTACAATTTTCCAGGAACCACTGGCAAAAATCCATGCGGCGTTCAAAACCTCCTGGTCTGAATTTATGAACTCTTTTGGTCCTGTATGGCTTGTATTTGTGTTTTCTAAAATTCCGCCTAACGTTAGTTGTTGGTAGGACTGTTGGTATTTTCAAATTTCGCGTTGACGTTTTGGGATTATTTTCAACAGCTCCTAAAACGACTTTTTCTTTGAACTCCTTATCCCTACTTGATTTATATAATTTTGGCCTTTTCTTTTCAAATTGACCATCATCAATCTGGTTGGGTCATAAACTTGCGAAAATGTCTCTAAAAGGTTGTCTTCTTTCTGGAAACCTCTCGTGAAAGGTAACTTTAAGCTCTATTGAAATATGCAGAAATATATAGGGTGCCTCAGTTAGAAAACATATATTTCCATCAATAACTATGAATATTTTATTTGGAAAAATAAGTTACGTACACCATTGAATTCTAAGTAAAAAAGTGCTTTGCGGAAATATTTTCATAGAAACAAGAAATTTTTGACAGGAAAAAAGTTAGAGCAACTTTTCGAAAATGAACATTTTCGAAAAACATGCGGTAAGTCAGAAACGATGATAGATATCGATATGCGGTTTTCAACATAAAGTTTGTCATAAAATTTCAATATTTACTTTATCTGCATTCCTTTACTACTCTGACAAGGTGTCATGGTCCATCTGATAGATGTATAAAAATGTTTAACGTGTACAGATTCCTTTCTGTCTTTCTACCTGGGGATATTCTGATCAGGAGGAAAAGTCCTGGAACATCCTGAAGGTAACATTATTTACTTATACCTGCACGAGAAATGATGAAATTTATTATGGAATTACTTACAGTTATTTGTGTTGTAGGTAGGGAAGAAGTAGATGTTTCTTCTTCCGAACAACCTATAAGTCCAACTCTTAGAGAAATACCATGGTTCCACGTATGAGGAATGATGCGTACAATTTGGGCTTCGACAGGACTGTCAAAAAGTTGGCGTACTGGTGTTGAGGTATCAATGGATCCATGGAAAATCTGAAATGAATAAATTAAACCGATTGAAATGTTTTATTTTGAAAAATAATTTAACTGAAGTTGAATGCATATGTATATCTTTATATCCTTTTGATATCGACTGTTTTAAACTTGCTACTTTCCATTATCGAATTACAATTTTCAGCTACTTACCATAGGATGATTGTTGTCGTTCAAAATGTAATAGAAATTATTGCCATCAGGGCTATAATTCACTTTATATGATGTCACATATTCATCGTATAATGGACTTCCTTTCACAACCACTCCGTATACCGGTTCCTGTTTTCCTAAATTAATTTCCAAATACTGATCTTCATTGGATTCTTTTGGTGCCCAGCTACCTCCTGTTGAAAATGATTTCACGTTACATTTAATCGAGTAAATATTCTATCAAAACACATTAATTTAACTAGAACTGTTTCAGTACAAGTGTCAATGACAAAACATCTTATATCATATAATACTCAAAATATTATAAAAGATGTACTTAGTAAAACACGTTAAAATCATTTGAAACTTGGCGGATAATGGATATGTTGTTAACTTCAATTTTTTGATGTAAGATCCGAAAAATACGATTTCACAACTGGAAACACTCAGTTGAAATTGGCACTATTAATTAATTAAGTATTTACATTTTTTAAATCAATCAATTTATATGTGAAAAATTGTGATTCAACATCTTACAGACGATTTTCATGCATTATTTCTCACAACAAGAACATCTGTCTTAACTCCTTTGATGATATTGATGATATTTCTTTCAATGGAACACCCTATATTTTTTCATGCATTTCCATTTGTAATAACATTCTCAACAACAAAGCTCATATCACCTTCATTCCTAAAGTGGAAAATGAGCGACTTATGTAGAAATATTTCTTTCTTTCACTAGTACAAAAATTGTTTTTGTTTTGGCGAATAAAACATGACCTAATTTTGGTACTTATTCGAATGACAATATTTTTTTACGAATAGCTAAATAAAACAGTAAAAAGAAAAAATTGCGCTGGGATGTGAACTCGTGAAACCCGTGATCATCATGTCGCACCACTCAATTGACACCACTGAGCTATTTGGTATTACTTATTGTACAAAACGATAATTTCCATATTAAAGCCATTCCGCTAGCCGCATTTATTTTGTGAATCAAAATATGTCTGCTGTAATGATAACTTTAAAGCCGTTTCTGTACAGAACAGAAAATACTGGAGGGTCATATGAATGTGGTTGGAAAAAATGTGTTTGATTCGATAAAACATAATTATTATAGCAATCGAGTTGCTTTGAAACTTTGTTGAAATACTATTTGACAAATATTCTCAAGTATATCATGACAATGTCATATATTATTGTAACTGTCAACTACCGTTCGTTTATTTTTGATATGTTGGAATCCTACTTGGTTTGCGAGAAAAATGGCGTTAGAGCACTCCAACACTACAGCAATTCGTTCCCCGATCGTGAGTTATCTAATTGACATTTTTTTGCTGTGCTTCATCGTCGATTCAGGAACAATGAAAAAGTTTTTGGTTCTGGTATTCAACGAATTCTGAAGAAACATAAGATTTCTCCTTATAAGTTAAGACCAGTGCAAACACTAGAACCTGGTGATCGTGAGAGACGATTGGGGTTTTGTCGGTGGTTTACGAATAAATGCAGACAAGATCCAAACTTCTATAGAAATATTATATGGAGCGATGAGGATAATTTTTCAAATCGTGGGATGAATAATAGAACGAATTTTTATTATTGGATTAGACATAATCCATTTCTAGTTCATCCCCACAATCCGCAAAGAGTATTAATGTTTGGTGTGGTCTATTTAATAGAGGCAGAATTATTGGTCCATTTTCCTACCATGGTTCTTTGAACGAACCCCGTTACATTAATTTATTAACAAGAGTGTTGGGAGAGTTTTTCGATGATCTTGATCTGGAGGCTCGTCAGATGATCTATTTTCAGTAGGATGGAGCACCAGCACATAATGTCAGTGGCGTGAAAAGGTTGCTGTGAGGCTGTTTTGGAAACATATCGATTGCTACAAATGGTCCTGTTAAGTGGCCCCTTCGTTCACCAGACATGACACCTCTAGATTTTCATTTTTGGGGATTTTTGAAAAATGAGGTGTACAAAATGAAACATAATAATGTAGATGAACTGAAAAATTATATTGAAACTATAATTAATAGAATTGATGGCCGACCTGTGTTGAATGCCACACGTAGTTTCAATAGAAGGGCCCAAATATGTGTTCAACAAGAAGGCGGTGTTTTTGAACATTTACTCGATATTTTATAGCGCTTCATCAAATCCGTATGTTATAAATGTTTCTTATTGATAAAACGGTCTTATTTTCACCTTTACAAAAAAAAAGTCAAATGAGATTTGTTGTTGAGAATGTTATTACGAATCGAAATGCATGGAAAAATATAGGGTGTTCCAATGAAAGAAATATCATTTTATGAAATATTCGCGACTGTCAATTTTTTTGTTTTCGACATCGAGAAGACCATTAAAAATGCTACTAGTTTACTCATTTAACCGAATTCGTAGAATCAATTATAACGGAGTTGGCAATGTATATGTTGGTAATTTTCACACTTGCTCTTACTTACCAGATGTGGCTGATAAAACACTGTTCAACCTTGCATTTTCTGGTGCAAATGTCTGACTAAGGCTACTACTGGCATTGAATACGACATTTGATAGTGAAGGTATGAGATCTGCTAACCTAAAAATGTTAACAAAAACGGTAAGGATTATTATCATTATGATAGTGCTATCGAGACACTGCCATTCATTCACCGATACATCATTGATATTTTAAAGAGTGTATAAAAATCAGTAGGTATATTGGTCATTAAATGGCGAAGGCTCTACTTTCCAACCTCTCAAGTAGCATATAGCATATAGGGTGTTTTAAAATTCAGTTTCAAGATTTCAAGGGCGATTTTTCTTTGGATTCGAAATTTATTTTATTTTTTTCTCTATAACTCTTTCAATTTTTGAAATATTAAGATCAAATTTGAAACGTAGGTTACGTTTCAGGGCGTTCATCATCCAGCATGACAAATGATTGTGAGAATCTACAATAAGTTTTTTTCTTTCAGTGGTCAAGCACTTTCTCGGCCAATAAATTTTTGTGTTGCGTCACTGGTAGATTCTGAAATACGAAATGAATTTTATGTTTTGGTTATACATTTTTTGTCTCTCGTAGTTTTTACGCATCTGCAAATGTTATCAAGAAAGAAATTACTAGATTTAATTGAAATTTTTTAACGAAACAATGAATAAAAGAATTAGCAGGCTTTGACTGCTACTTTCATTTTGACTTTTAGGTTTGTATTGAAGCATTTGACATTATTTGAAGGTTGGTTTATGTGTCATCGTGTATTTGTTTATTTTATTCAATTTGTTTAAATTATAATGTTAAATCAACCATATTCATTTGAACATCTGGCTAACATACATTTTGTTTATGGTCTGGCTAATGGTAACGGAATTAAAACACAGAGGTTGTACGCTCTAAACGGGAATGTTTAGAGAATATTTATAAAGAATTTGGAATTTTTTCATTGAAATATAGTTGTGATTTTCCTGATAACATCAATTAGCTCTTGAAAAGAAGTCAAATGTAGTGTCAGTGAAATGAACACTTGCAAAAGTGTCCTTTAGGAACAACGCAGAAATATGTACTTTAACATTTTCATGGTGAAGTTATTTTCTTTCAGATATTTGCCCTATCTTTTACTTAAAATGGTTGGAGAAAAAGGTATTTCGGCATTGTGAAAATTAGGCTTGTTTTTTTATTCATATTATTATAATAAAAGAGCGCAGCTGGTGGATTGGTAGAGCCACCGGTGAATAAAAAACATGCCTATATTCGTTTAATTTATCCCATGAATTTCTGTATAATGCAGAATTAGATGTTCCTAGACATTAATATTTTGGAGACAATTCAAAAATGTGACGGCCACTTTCTCTGAACTTGCTTCTTATATATGATATAAACGACAATAATTTAAAATGGCATCTTTATAGTTTTCTTACCGATCTTCATCACATTGAGGTGGTGGGGTGACACTTGGTTTTACATATACTTCATTAGTTTCCTTTCCACTATAAGGTAATAATCTGCTTTCTCCGGCGGAACAATTTTTGTCAACATGGCATGAATATGCGTTGTCAATGCATTGGCATAGTTTACAACCTTCTTCTTCAAACACTTCTCCTGGCTGAAATAAAATAGAAGTTTATAATTTTTTTGATACAAGAACTATCAGCCCGAAAGTAGTATTGATCAAGTTTGTCGGCAGTTTTTCGTTCCATCGATTGGTTATGATTTTTCAAATAAAATTGGAATTTAACAGATTCATTCTTTCAGAAAACTCTGCTATGCATGTGACAAGCAATATAATGATAATAATTATAAATATGGATTATTATTGGAAGACAGAATTTCATTAATGAAGCTTGGGTAAATAATATAATTTATCATAGAATTGAAAATGGTGCATATAAAAATAATGGTTAGAGACTCAAAAAATTAAAATGGCATTAGGGAAAAAACAACTAGAAAAGTGAACAATAACCATAAAAGGAAAAAGTAGTAAACCTAGGACAAGAATAAGTAAGGTAAACAACTCCTGGGTTAGTAAATATGGAAACCTCAGTCAACTTAAGATGGGAGTTCCAACATCCTTGGTAACCTGAATACGCTAGATGGCACTGGTATAGCATCAATTAACTGCGCTACGAAATTTAGTTGTATGCAACAAACATTACTGCAAAAACTATTTCTTAGATTTGAACACTTGAGATTGGCTCAGGTTGACGATATATTTTCAGGGCATTTGAAAATATGTTTTCGGGAATCTCTCCATTTCATTATATGTATATTGATTAAGGCTACAGATGGAAATTATTTTGTAGTCTACAGGGTGGTTCAAAAAAGTGTGACATAAAAGTTGTGTGTTTTCAAATAGAACATGCTGTATTTCGTTACACTTTTGAATATGTCAGGAAAAAATAATATGATTTCATATAAGGTACTTTGTACCTAACCATAACCGTTCTCGAGTTATTGATTTTTTTATGAAAATGCTAGATACAATTAGAAACTAAATAACATCGAAATGTATAGAAATCATCCCTTCGAATTCTGGCCATGCATGAAAGAGGTTTTGGGCTATTGATTTCGATAAAACTTGTTTCTCAATATTATACAGGTTGTTCAAAAATCATTGTCACTTTTTTATAATTTCATACAAAGATAACTTTGTTATTTCGAATAGAACCCCCTGTATTTTTTTACTCTGACAAATAGAAAATTTGATTATCTACCATTTCATATTGTGGTTAACTATACCTAACCTAAATAGTTTTTCAGATATTGGCTTTTTCAAATAGTAGTTCTTATTTCAATGCATTTTTTGAATGATAGCTTTGAAATTACATTTATTTGATTTGCTCACAGAATACATATTGACAGTCGTTATACTTCACTTCATCGAAAATAGTTACTGTTCATTAAAATTAGGCAAGTAAGTCATCTACATTCATATTCTGACAGTAGTTCATTAAACAGACTATAATTTTTTTTATTATTCAATTGAAGCAACAACAAAATATGAAACACAAGTGTATTTGATTCAAAGTAGGTGCTCGAAATACCGATCATCCTGTTGAATACAAAGAGCCACTCTCTCTTTGAAAGACTGCTTAACATTTTGTGTACCTATAATTATTCTGTTCACTAAGCCATAGATATGAAAAGTAGAGTCATCAGAAAATAAAATGGAATCCAAAAAATTTTCATCCTCACTGAACTTGTCCAGATCCTATAGACAAAACGGGTGAAATTTGTATTTTTTTATTACCCTAGAAATTCTCCGTCTGCTTATCCCTGTATCTTTCTCTATCTTACGTTGACTCGTATGAAAGATTTCTTTGATAGATCCCATAATATGAAATTCATTCTCCTTATTTCCAATGATAGATTTTGGTCTATTTGCCCTTTCATAAGCTACACTTCCAATCCTACATAATTCATGTAGCAATCGTTTGAAAACCAACTTATTTCGATGATTCCGGTCTGGATATTTTTTGGCATACATATTCGACGCCAAAAGGCAATTCTCTTCAACTCACCCAATCGCTAAAATCATATCTATCCGCTCTTTGGGATGGGATAAGTTTTCATTTTCGACGGTAGGTAATTCAGTGAATGTTTTGAATAACATAAAACACAACAATTGTCAATAAGAATTCTTTCAACAAGTTGAATAAATGTCGTTCCAAAGCTATCTTCATTCAAAAAATGTATTGAAATAAGAGCTACTATTTGAAAAAGCCAATATCCGAGCAAATATCTGAAATACTATTTAGGTATAGCGAACCCCAATATGAAATAAAAGATTGAATTGAATTTTATATTATTCAGATCAAAAAATACAGGGTGTTCTATTTGAAATAACAAAATTATCTTTGTCCGAAAATATAAAAAAATTACAATGATTTTTGAGCATTCTGTATAATATTGAGGAACGGGTTTTATCGAAATCAATAGCCCACAACCTCTTTTATGCATGGTTAAAATTTGAAGGGATGACTTCTATACATTTCGATGTTATCAAGTTTCCAATTGTAGCTAGCATTTTTATAAAATAATCAATAAGTCGAGAACCTCCGATCAAATAACACAACCTAGATGAGTAACTCGCCGCACACGCATTGAAATTTGTATGTAAGGAACATCTTCCCCCAACGGCAGTGTCGTGCGTTGTTAACAGAAATATTGAGGTTCAATGAAACAGAAATAATGGAAACCCAATATTGAATGGAAACCTGAAATTATGATGGAATGATCTCCACAGGATTTTGAGAACAGCCGATGCTCTAATTGACATGTTTTTTCATAATTCATTCATTTTACTCTTTTCCAATTCGGTTTCCCTTTCTCGATAGTTACGACACTGGTAGCTTACCTATGAAATGACATATTTTGATTTCCAGTTTCAAATGGTCTTTTGCACATTTCATAATGCTTCAATTGCTTAATAATAAAAACTAACGATACTCTAACACAAATTTACTCAGAATATGCCTTTTATTCACGAAAAAACACTCCAATGAGCCAAAGACGAAAAGAACAGAGATGTTTTGTTGTTATTCTGTTATATTTGACATTCGATATTCCAAATGCAGTATTACCGTACCGACCAGAATATATCGACAACGAAGAATCTCCGTTTGGCGATGGAAATACTATCGTTTTTACATGCTCCCAACAAGCTGTAATGAACGTTTCGTTCAAGAGTGCCCACTTTCTCGAAGCAACTTCAGGCCTCAAAATACGCTAATCTAGTATTTTAGTCTGTTGCTAAGCAACGAACTTTCCCGGACCGTTTTCGGCACTAAACTTTACGGGAAAGTACTTTTTCTGAAATCGTTCAAGAATGCCCACTTTCTCGGTGCAACTTCAGGCCTCGTATCGTATCGTATCAGTAAATGAATGCACGCAAACAATAAGTATAATTCCTTAATTTATGATAATGCTGATTTCAGAAAAAATAGTATGTGTACCGCGTAGTAAAAGTACATTCCCAGACTTCAATGTCCAGGAATGTATTGCTTTTACTACTTAGATACACAATATACTATTCAATTGCCTTCTTATTGCTATATATTTCATCCAAGACAGTATTTTTGGGTTTTCGTTGCCATGAATATACCCAACAGATATGAAAATCTAGCTGACGTGCTTATTGTATCCTTAAAAAATTTCGATATGGCAATAATATCATGATTTCAGGAATAAGATAATGAAAATATGTTACCTTCAGTTCTATTTGAGTATTACTCATCTAGTTTGTGTTACTTGATCGGAGTCGAGGACGGTTATGGTTAGGTACAAAGTACCTTATGGATTCATATTATTTTTTCCTGAGCCATTCAAATTTTTAACGAAATACAGGGTGTTTCATTTAAATAAACAAAATTTTGATGTCACACATTTTTAAGCCACCCTGTAGACTCCGAAATAATTTCCTTTTGTAGCCTTAATCAATATACATATAATGAAATGTAGGAATTTCCGAAAAAATTAATGGTTTGGTTCACAGAGACCATGTCGTATGGGGTGCCCCACCCTGTATAACGCCATTTCGACAATTAGCACTTTGATTTGAAAGGCAACATTTTCGATTGGGAATTATACAGTGCGGTTTCTAATAGTCATACAAACATAAAAAACCGTTTAGAGAGTTTTACCGATACTACTTTTTGAAATAAAACACATTGTGATTGCTCGATAGATGCGCGGAGGGGCACATCAACTTAAAAATTTAAATGGCATGGGGGGTCATAAGTCACATCGTTGAAAAGATAATTCAATTCTCTTTTCAACCTCTACACTTTTTAGATTTTTGTTTTTATTTTGTTTCACAATATGCATTTGAAATGTCAGAATAAGTGCGGATCTGAATCCCTTTTCTTACCTGATCACGATAACTTTTGAATGGTTTGATGTGAAATAACGCGACGGAAATTTTTTTGAATGAAACAAAATTCAAAAAATGTGTAAATAGTTCAGAAGAGAATTGAATTAACTTTTCAACGATGTGACACATGACCCCCCCCATTTAAAATTTTTTAGTTGATGTGCCCCCCCGCGCCATCTAACGAGCATTCACAATGTGATTTGTTTCAAAAAGTAGTATCGCGGTGACACCCTCCAAACGGTTTTTTTAGGTTTGTACGCCAAACCGTTCAAAAGTTAACAGGGAGGACTATAAAAGCCAAAAAAAAAACTAGAAGTTCATGTTTAAATTTTTGTTCAAATAACTGATTTTTGTAGAATTTCAATAAAAAAAATTGTCTCTTTTTCATCTCATTTATTGTCAGTTGGAATTACATTGATTTGAATACGCCGAAGACCAGAAAATACTAAAGCATAGCAAATGTAGTATCTGGATTCAACAGTATTGGAAAAAGCTGAAGACCGATTTGCCGTTGTCAATATAGAAGACTGATGATTTTAATCGTAGTCGAATTCACCACGATATTGCTCTCCACTAAATACGATGGTAATAAATATAAACCAGCATCTCTGCGCGATTTATTGGCAAATTATAAAATCCGTTAGAATTACGTGATCATACACAAAATATACGAAAATATACCTTACTGTCTACCTACTATATTGTAAGTTCCTAATTATCAAATATATTGTAGGTAACTTTATAATTACTAAACATTATTTGTCAACACTTGTTTAATTGAACAGATTCCGAAAGTGAATAAATTGGGAATTGTAGAACATAATTTTCGTTTAATGCAATTTCAGTTACATGCAATGAGTTGGTGAAGGAAGATACTCTTCATTCAATACGCAAACTTTTGTATGGCCTTTTCCAGTTTGCTCAGTACAAAAAATAGGTTTTGTTGCCAAAAAAATGAGTATAGATTTCAGAATGAAATTAAAATACTATCAATTCTCGAACAAGCAGAGGTAAAAAATGTATAAAACGTTCTAATCTCATCAACAGGGGCAAAAATAAACGCGATAGGTACTATGTGTATCCATACGCTACCGCGATACAGAGCAAGATTTTATCAAAGGTAGAGCCGCCCGTCATGCTGGCGATGCCGTATTGTTACTTTCAGTCCGGTGAAATAATCTCTGTTTCATTATATCGTACATGATTTTTTTTGTGGGCCTGTGAGAGTGCCCATAATCTCTTGTTACATCACTGTATACACCTACTAACATTCAGTAAAGTGCACGGTTTGACCTGAATCCACTGAGTGGCAATATTATAGCACCACGTACCGAACGGTAAACATGGTTATGAGTATTATATTATTATTATTAACATATTGGGCAATGATATTGCATTGTCATCCAGTTCTGAGTTATGTTCAAAATTTCAAGGATTTAGCTCACCAGAAGTTGTTTTCATTTCATTATTAAGCATCTGACAAAATGCACAACATTGCAGTGCAAATGAGTTACTACTTTACTATTATGAAGAATATTCATTGAATCCCATAATGAGTTAAAAGATTTGGCAACCTCATCAATTCCCTTCACACAACAATAATATGTTTTCGTACTCGTACTCGATCAGTACTGTATTAAAAACTTAAAAACGAGACAATTTTTCCAGACTTTGTTTGTGCTAATGCATTCTTACCAAGTTACGTGATGACGTTATGATGAATATAAATAACCCTCAAATTTAGTAGTTTTTGAGATTTTATTTTATCGTTCTCATTCAGATTCCAGAATTTTCATTAGTCAAACAGCCTATATTGACCCTTTAATAACCTTTGTAGCAAATTTCAATCGTATAACTTCAACTGTTCATTAGTTAAACTTGTAGATAAAGTCACTGTGTATGGTTAAAAATTATCCCTTGTAACTCCCACCTTAAACATTCGTTACCGGAAAGTCCAGGATAAAAGTGAAATTTACATTACACAAACACATATCATAATCGGTATCGTTATTTCTACACGTTAGAAAATTAATGCTTACTTTCACGGGTTCGCCTTCGTTATTCACACATAAGCAAGTATCAATTGAAACACAGGTGTTTTCGTCTGCCCAGACCATTCCTTTGGGACACGACTTCTTCTTCTCAGCAGAGACACAACCATATTCACATTTCGTTTCACTTGGACAGAGACCTTTCTCCCGGACTATGAATGAATAGTGAATACACAAGTTGTCACATTCTATCGCACAAGCGTCCATTTCTTTGCCTGGAGGACACCGTGGAACTGAAAATTAATTGAAATTATACATTTTTTAGATTCTTAAAAATGGCGGTGCGAACGTTCTACCTCTGAAGTTTTTTCTGATGTAAAATATAGAATAGTGTTTCTTGTAAAATTATAAAATTCCAAATGAATGTTTTATTACTCACTGAATTGAATATTCATGGATAATAATTATAGAATAAAATAATGGTTATTTGCCCCCCGCGCCATCTATGAAGCAATAAGCATTTTATTTCAAAACGTAGTATCGGTTATACCCTCCAAACGATTTTTAAAAGTTTGTATGTCAAACTGTATAAAAGTTAACAAGGGGGGTGGTACTATTAAAAGCCGTAGTGTATACTCGCTGCATATATAGGACAAACAGGAATAATAGAATGAAGCTAATATTTTATTTATCTGATGGCTTACAGTATCGATGGCAGGGCCAAGTCTATGAATACCCCTAGACAGGCCCTTTCTTTTCAAGAAAAATGGTGGATTACGTAATCCGAATCTTTCGCTAAAGATCCTACACAATAGGCATTTTCGTCGGCAAGTATTCAACAGAAAATAACTACTGCTCCCTACGACCGTTGAATTATATCTGTTTAATACTTGACAACGTTTTTTACAAGAACAAACTTTGCAATCCAACCCAGAGATGGCACCTTCAGTATTTGTCTCAGGGATTTCCAATTTAGGCAGTAAATTTTACCACATTGTTGCCTATGAATAAGCCTGAAGAGGTGCAGAAGCATCAAATTGTAAGATAATCCAGCAAAATCTTTGGCGAACAATATTGTCAAGCGAGTGAAAATCAGAAACCATTCTAATCGAGCTTCTGCCGTTACTGAATTGTCCAGGAGTGGTATTGGTGAATCAAAATTTATTAAAATGGCAGGACATAGCAATCCGTGGTCACTAGAGCCGTATCTTCAGCTGGACCATGAACACCATACTAAAATCATAAATTCCATTCGTACTGCAACCACAACTGTTACTACCTACTGAGAATGAAACCATGAAGCAAACTATAAGCAAAAAGCAAGGAAGCTCTGCAAATCAATTTTTATATAACAATTGGGTTATTGACAACTGAACTTTCCCTCAATTAAATAATTTTCACCTTGTTCGGTAAACCTAGGTTCTGATTCTATATAAATTGAATATGTATTCATCAAATTGTCTTACCGAATTATACTTGAGCTTTCTTAATCGGTGTAAACTGAACATTATACTTCGAATTTCTTTACCTTCAGGCAACTCAACTCAAAAACTGCCAGAATAAATTTTAGAATCAGTTTTTCTCGTTAAATTGCTCAGCAACGAAATTTTTGATGAAATGTTGAGCTTACTTGATGAAACTATGAAATACGATTCGAAAACAAGAGAATGTTTGCATCTTTTGAGTGTGGAATAGAAATATTTCATTTATGTTGGATATACTCACTTTCAGCTTCGATCGGCCTCAAGTCTTCTCTGGCAACTGTAATGAAAAGCATGTTATCAGTTAACGTTGCGTTAACATTAATGTTTGTATTTGGATTATTCAAACATAATTTAGTTTATCATTACCAATAATATTTTTGTACTACCTACATAGTTTTGTATTGTTTTCTGTATGTAAGTGTTTTTTTATTAGTTGTGACAATATTTGATAGGATTTGATTTTTCAGTTAAAAAAATTTAACTATATGGTATCAAATAAAATGCGCAAAATTTAAAAAGGAAGTTTAAATAAATGCTTAATTGGATACATTTCCTAATTCAAATTCCCAATGAGTTAATTTTCATTGTCATATTGCCACGATATCCCGAGATAATGAAATTCTGTGATATTTTTTAACGAAATGTTGCCATACCAACAAAAATTAGTGGAATTAAAATGATGTTATAGGGTCATAGTAATTTCAATACTACAAATCGAATGCGTTAAAAATGAACATAGCATTACATTTAAAACTACAAATCAAGCAACGTTCCAAATATAATTTTTAGAATCGGCACCGTATACCAAATTTCATAGCTTTATGTTTAGCCGTTTCAGTTCTTTAGGGAAACCTTCTGTAATAATAAATTTGTTTTTTTATATTACACCCTTGTCATTTCTTGAATACTATATTCAATAAATATTGATTTCTTGTAATGAATAATTCTTCGACATATTAGATATTAAAACAATGTTCCAACAGTAAAAATGTACTGACGGTTAATTTTTTGCATGGATTAGGGAAGTGATTTTTCGTATGATTTGAAGTTTCAGAAAGAATGAAAACGTATTGAAAACCAAACTCACCCTCATCTATAACAGGTCTAATCAATCCAGCCATTCCTTTTCCGCCTGCAAAAGAAAAAACAAATCTTAGTGCAGTAATAATATTGTTATAAACATACCTGAACTTAATATTAGTGTACATAAGTTTTTTTCCATGAGGTCAACCAACGGTTACCAGCAGAATGGAAATAATAAATTTGAATATCATGATGATAATAATATTCTATCGTTCACAAAGAGAAGGAAACCAGGCAATATCGAGGAAAACAAAAAGTGTCTTGAAGTTTACATTTCGACAATCAACATAGTGAAGAATTAAAAAACAAAACTCAAATGAACAGTAGAGTACAAACATGCTGCTCAGAAAACTTGAAATGAAACAGTACTATCAGAGTTTGTTATATAAATGAAGTCGTTTTGATGTCTGTTAATCCATATAAAAATATGTTTGTGGCAATTTAACAAAAGGAAAAATTCTATACTGTCTAGAGAACATCGTGAGAACCAAGGAAATGAAGCATTCGAATTTTTTATTTTTCATTTTTGAATGATGTTTATTTTTGGGAACACCCCCTTGGCAACGAGTTCCCAAGCTTTCCCATCCGCTGAGAGATTCTTTCTGTGCGAAAGTGACTACTACAAATAGGGCGGAAAACTGAACTCGATGAGTCAACCTCAATAAAACTGCTAATAATATTTCGGAACAGCATCCGTCATGAAAATATCTTCAAAATAGAGATGGAGTATTAACTTTTCTGTGGTGTTCTGAAGAAGTATGCAAGTTTATAAGCGGTCATCACCGACGAGACAACTTGCTCTTTCCCGGAAAAAACAGTGCCGCAAGTAATTACAAAAACTGGCAGATAGGAATATCAGAACCCCTTATACCAATATGCATACACAGAATTACAATGACAAGATATGTGGGTTGATTCGTCGTCACATGAAAATATTTCTAGAAGTTATGAAGTATAATCATATTTCCTAAATCGCCTCCTGGCAGAGTATTGAAATTACTAAAAAGAAAAAGTGTCTGGTTATTCGACCCAGTTGAAAAATGAAAATCTGAAATTGGTTACCATCGCCTAGCCCTTCCCATTTTTTCGTTTCAGCTACTTTTCCTGGATATTGTCTTCAAAGCCAAAATCTCCGTCGATGAAAAATAATCAATACCTTCGCCAAATCGTTGAAACATTAGCTTGCAACCACTTTTTTGAGGACTCTGCGAAAACGATGTCTCAAGGTCGATAAGGTGTTTTTCTGGCGTTATTCTGAAAGCCTTACACCCCACCGATGAATGAAAAAGTTGATGAAAGTGCCACTGAATCATTTATCACTATAAGGACAATTTCAGAGAGGTCACTAATGAAGTAGTTTGTCCCTGATAGACAATATGTGTTAATTATAGTAATGTACTTTCCCCTCACTTAAAAAACCATTTTTATGAGACACATAAAAATGTACCGGAAGTGGCTGGGAGGGGGCCGGAAGTGGACACGAACTTGTTTATTTTAAACGGAACCCCAGTACATTCTCACATTTTTCCATTTCACCAAAGAATAATTGTGAACATATGTCCAATACCCAAGTCTAAACCACTTTCAAAATATTCCAAACTTAGGTTGAAAATTGTAAATGCAAACCAAATATTTTTTGTCGTAGAAGAGGATTGAATTAAGCACAATACTCAAATCAATTCGATTAGAGTTAAACATGGCGTTCACCAGATATAGAAGCGGTTGAAAAAACTATCAAAAGTAAATTTTTTCAAATGGTTGGCATTCTCAAGAGAGATTTTTTGTATTTGACAGCTACTCAATCGACAGTGGATTAAGTAGGTAGTTGTCGAATAAAAAAACTTTCTTGAGAATGCCCTCAGAACGTCCTCAGAAAAGACTGTAATATAAAATGAAATAAAATTGAATTATTCATAAATAAGTTAATTAAACAGAATTTCTAGTCAATTTTTAATTTGTTAGATACTTCTTCTTCTGTCAGTTGTAGTTCAATGTCCGTCGTGGTATTAGCCAGGGAAGTAGTTGTTTTCTGACAGATGTTTGCCTTTTATTTTCCACTTGGTGGAAACGCTTAGAGAGAAGGGTACCCCGTATTCTTTCAACATTGTTGATACCTCTCTGGCACAATATATTCGAACTCGTTCGAATTTTCACAGATTTCTCTTCCCAGAGACTGTGCTACTTGGGAGTGTTTTGTCTTGTTCCGTGCAGATGGCGCTTCGATCAACTTGGTTGTAGATCGTGGTGTTATCCATGGGGAAATATTAGTTAAACAGTTGATTATTATTCATTTGCAATTTTTATGTTCAAGTAGGAAAAATTGTAAATCACCTATGTATAATTGACAGAAAAATAGCGATAAAAATTTTTTGAACGCGGATTAGCAGATGCCTAAATTTTTTCAAAATCTTAAATTTTATATTTGATAAGTTCAAATGATATTTATTCCTTGAAAGTCGGCTGGGCTTCCGCAAACCAGAGTCACCATTTTCGGGTGTATTTTAAATCATCTGTGAAAATTATAAATATTGGTCCTACAGTTCAGGGAGGTGGAATATTTCTGGAATATTTAAAAAAAACAAACTCAGTTTTTTTCTTTGGTTAATTCTTAATAACAGTTGCAATTTTTGCAAGCGGCTCTTGAATTTTTTCAAAAACCATCTACATGCTATTTGGAATCGAATGACACTTCGTTCATATTTTTCCTAGGCGGAGAAAAAAATTTGACCCAAAAAGCACATTCATGTCGACCTCTCTTTCTCAAACATAAAATTCTTACAGTTATTGCAATTTTCATACTTGAAACTGTTTGTTTGATACAAAAACATAAATCAAAGTTCACTATTGGCAGTTCTCCCGATCATAATACCAGACAGAGTAATGATTTCAAACTTCCACTTCCTAAAAGTACACTCATCAAAAACTCGATATTTTATAATGGATGTAAGATGTTTAATCACCTTTCAATAAATATCAAAAGTATCACATCACTTTATCGTTTCAAAAAAGATGTAAAAAATTTATTATCAGAAAAAGCTTATTATAGTCTACAAGAGTTTTATGATGATAATATCTAGAAATCATAATTTTTATATCATGAATCGAGCATAGTAAGTAAGCGTACAATTTGTTATTATTTTTTTGTTCCTTTGCTATTGATTGTTTCTATATCATCCACAATTTGATTAATATTTTTTTCTGCTTTCATGTACATACTCTTCATTTGTTCATAAACTGGATATCACGAGTTGGAGTTGCAGAGAGATGCGGAGATGAAGTAGTCCTTGTGTAATGATGGATGAGCATGTATTTATTATGTTTTGTTTCATTCCCTCATTCGCTAAGGACCAAATGGTGGTACTGTAGGTTTTTCCGGGTTTTTAATGCAGTTGAAATAGCAAATGCGCCATCAAATTTTCAAGTCGCCCGGAGCGCATATAGTGGTGGTGTTCCTTCATCTGGGATGATATGCAGATAGTGGGGAGTATCACCATTATACTTTATCATAATTAATTGAATTCAATTTCAATATTAATCCAAAACCAAAAAGCTTTGTCTATAAGTTTTTATAACTTCCGACAATAAAGTATATTTTGACTTTGACTTAATCTAGCATCTAAGATTTGGTGAAAGAACTAATTTTAAAGATTTAGTGAAGGCACTTATATATTTGGTGAAGGTAATATTTCGAGGATTTGATGAAAGTGGTTTTTATTAATTTAGCATATAGCTCTTCACGTACAGAATGAAATATGACATGTGTAACATACATACATTTATTTCAGAGATATTTTGCTATCAACCTCTGGTTGATAGCAACTTAATTACTGGTGTCAGTTCATAATTATAACTTTGAATGGAGCAAAATGGTATTTAGGTGGGTTTTACCACTAACCAAGTGCGAGTCATGCCGAGTTCTTGGAGAAGTTCGAAGAATGGTGTGAAGATTACTCTATTAATAGGAAAAAATGCCTTCTTGTTGGCGACGTAAATATTAATTACCTTGATGATAGTTTCTATAGCAATAAAATCAGAAATATAATCCAAATTAATGGAATTGAGCAATTAGTCAATGAATACACTAGATGTGACCATAATAGCTCAACTTTAATTGATTATGTTCTCTCAAATCAGGAAAATTTTACAGTTAGGGTACATGAAACACCAAAAATAACAGATCATTCAATCATTAGCATAAATCTTAACAGTCATTCTGATCATACCTTTGATAATTCTTTCATGACTCGTAAAATAAATGATGGTTTATTTGAGCAGATCAATATCAAGCTGATAGAGTGTGATTGGCTGGTGAATTCAAATGATGTTAATGCAATATATAATAATATTTATGGTAATTGTAGTCATATATTGAATGAAGTAGCGCCCATTGTTGAAGTCAGGAAAAAAATAAATCATCTTCCATGGTATGATGAAGAAGTCAAAAGAAAAGTTATGGAAAGAGATAGAGCATATAAAAAATTCAAAAGTATAAATGTTCAAAAATAAATCAATTGGAATGCATATAAGGGTAAAAGAAATGAAGTAGTTAATCTATTGAAACAGAAGAAACCTCTACACTATGAACATAAAATTGATGACAAAAAAGGGGATTCTAAAGAAATGTGGAAAACTTTAAAAAAGATTGTAAAGTGGGAACAACCACAAAATAATTATAAAACTATTAATTTTAATTTAAATGGAAATACATCATATGCTACAACAGAAATTGAAGCTGCTGAAAAATTCAATAATTTTTTTGTAAACAGTATATCTCATATTTCCCAGTCCATAATATCAAATTCAGAATGGTCCCCACATGGTTTTGATTCAATCAGCACATCTTTTGAACAATTCAAAAGGGTTACTATCAACAAGCTTCAGACAAAAATATTTTCTTTAAAAAACAAAGGGAGTATGAATGAAGTTTTAAGTGTTAAATTTTTAAAAGAAACATTTTTTACATTAGGATTTGCAGTATTGAATCTTCTTAATACTTCCCTATCCACTGCATACTTTCCTGAAGAATTAAAATTAAGTGTAGTAGTGCCTGTGCCTAAAGTCTCAAATGCTGTAGATGTATCTTGTTTCAGACCCATAAACACTTTGCTTCCATTGAAGAAAATCATCGAAACAGAAGTACATGATCAATTGATACAATATTTTTCTACAAATAAGCTTCTTCTTGGTAACCAATCAGGTTTTCGTGAAAATCATTCCTGTGAAACTTCTCTACAGCTTACAGTATCTAAATGGAAACAATTAGTCGATGAAAATAAATACATAGTGGCAATTTTCTTAGATTTCAAACGAGCTTTTGAAACCATAGACAGACATATACTGATAAAAAAACTAAAATATTATGGCTTGAAAGGCACTGTACTGGAGTGGTTTGAAGCATACCTGAGCAATAGATTCCAAGTAACAAAATATAATAAATCTGTTTCAAACAAAGTAGCAAATGGCCAAGGAGTGCCTCAAGGTAGTGTCCTAGGGCCACTATTATTCATTATATACCTGAATGACATTAACTATTTGCAAGGATACGATTTCTTGAATCTCTTCGCTGATAACACTCTGATTGCTTGCTACGGAAATGACTTGAATGATACTGTAACGAGATTGAACGAGGTTTTGAAAAATATTGAAAATTTCCTTAACACAAACAAGTTGAAGCTAAACATTTCCAAAACAAAGGCTATGGTACTGAGCAACAGGTACAAATTATCAAATATAAATTACAGCACAATCAATTCAGTACTGGAAAATAAAAGAGTAGAATGGGTTCACGAATTCAAGTATTTGGGTTGCATAATTGACTGTTTAGAACTGAAATCTCATTGTAAATATATCTGCAATAAAATTGCAAAAAAACTATATTTTTTTACTAGAATTTCTGCACATCTTTCTCTACCTAGCCGAATAACTGTGTATAAAGCAATAATTCAACCACATTTTGATTACTGTTCTTCTATACCTTTTACACAAAAATGAAATCCAAACATTTCAAAAATTGCAGAACAGAGGTATGCGAGTAATTTTACAGTGCAACAGATACACCCCAATAAAAACAATGCTCACAACACTTAACTGGCAATCGGTAGATCAAAGATTATACTATATGGCCATGTTATTTGTTTTTAAAATCACAAGAAATATGTTTCCTGAATATTTCAATCAATTTGTTACCTACAACAATGAACTCCATGACTATAATACACGGTCTGTAAACAATTTTCATATTAATAGGACGAAACTAAAGAGTTCCATGAGATCAATATTTTTCAAAGGATTGAATGAATATAATCAATTACCAGATGAGGTAAAACAATGTGATTCAATATATTGCTTCAAAACGAAATTGTTATCATACATTTTAACAAAAGATGATTGATTCTAATAGTTTTATTCACTTGTGGCATATTTTTACCTATAACTAATATTATTTTGTTATTGTCATTTTTGTTACTCTTTTGCCTTTTGTTGTTTATGTGTATTTTAGCAGTTTAACCATAATCACATTTTACATATTATTTTATATTTAATGATATGTATATATTACTATTAATCTTTTAAATTGATATTTTTATCAATTAGTATTTAAAATTCTGTAAAATCAAATTTTGTATGTATATTAGGGTAACCTACTTAATAAATATCTATAAATATCTATCTATCTATCATGTTACATGCATCAAATACAAAAATATAAAACAAATACTGAAGCGGATAAGTTTTTCAACAACGTAGGTTCAAGAAAATGAACAAGTCGTTTGAAATACAGCTATGAGTTTTATTCTTCCAGACTGATAACTAATAGAAAAAAAATGAAAATATAGTCAACGAGGGACATTAAACAATCATACAAGTCCTCACCTAATACCAGGCAGCGCTTTATATGATTCCAAGAAATAATTTGAGCATCTCACCACAATGGCTATCAGCAATCAAAATGAAAGATGATTCGGAATTTTCGAGTGATAGATATATTTGAAATATTATTTGCGTTTTAACCTACTTAATATAAAAAGTAATTCTACACCAACGGACACCTGGAGACATCGGTCGACGAAAGAACGAAGCATCTAGTCAACACTAGATAACAGTAGAATTCTATAGCGATTGACGGGATAAAGAAATTTAATAGTTTTTTAGCAAACACATGCATTTTTTGTCAAAAACAGAGGCATTTCCACAGCGTTACGTCCAGACCATTCAGCCACTAGAATGATTCTAAGGAAAGTGCAACAAAGTCTGAGAGAGGGTCAGTATGTGCGAAATTATCCGGTTACCATTTTAGTAATGACATAGCGGAGACGAGTTGATTTTCCATTATAAAAACAAGTCACCGCAACAGCCATCATCTGTGCGCACTCTTTTTATTTTTTAACAAGTGTGGCGGGGTAACAGGAAGCCACTTAGTGTTGACTTAACATAAAGAGTTTTTGACAGCGTACGTCACCCGTTTCTTCGCATTTTTTTTGGATCAGCGACGTATCTCGAAAAAGCCCATTAACTGGAGACTTTTCTTCACACCAAAAACACACCTCAGACGTCCCATGGTCAAATTTTCGCAGATCTCCATCCCGAGAATTTGCAATGCCTTCACCAAATAATTGAAACAATAGTGCGCCAAATAATCGAAACAAACGTCTTCGCCAATTCTTAGAAACATCGCCTTCGCCAAATAGTCAAATGAATTCGATTTTCATTTTGATATTCATAGCTTGTGGCTTTGTCAAATCTCATCTCGGTGAATCGGATGTGTGAAAGAGCGAAAAACTACGGAAACAAGTTCCAGACGAAAACACGACTGTCTGAATTCAAAAACAACTGATATTGTAGACTCTGTGGTAGGTTTAAAAGCTTATAATAAAACAATAATGTTGATTTTCGCAAATTTTTTTATTTACAAAACCGCAACAATTATTATTTCGGTATTTGAAAAAGCAAAGTCTGGATATTGCTTTCAAGACAAATAATACTCTTGGTTAGTGTATCAAGAACAATACAGATAAAGTTTAAAAACTAAAAAAAAATGGGGTCAATTCTCAACTTATGGTACTTTTTCTGTGTTTCAGGATATACTTGGTAGAACTTTCAAAAAAGCATAACTGATTATAGGAATTGCTACCTAAACAATAAAACAAATTTAGCATTTGATGCTTATTTGGTCACATAATATCATGATTTTGAAATACTTCATGTTGTATGAGACTAAAAATTATTACTCGCCGAGGATATATTGTCTCCGGTCATTAATGTTATGTCTAGTCGAGAAAGAATTAAATTACAGTTTCAGTTTTCAACTCGATCTTTAACCTTAACCCCTGTTAATCAATGTTACAGAAAATTCTTTGATGAATAAATAACGACTGGTGAGATTATTTTTAAATATCGACATGTGAAACGAAAATCTCATAAACAGGGACATTTCAGAGATACATTTTTATGGCTTGCATGTGTTCATAATTCTATGAGAGGCAAGATATTTCAATAGGGTTCTTTAAAATAACGGGCAGTCGTAGTTCCAACTCGGATCACTCCAGATGTGATCTTTTAGTTCAATATGTAGTGTTGTGTAAATTAGGGTATCTTTTCATAAGTCTTCTGGTTCCAACTCTGATATCAATTTGAGGAATAACTTGATTTCCATTATAAGTGATTCAGTTTCATAAACATATCTTTCCCATTTCTCTGGAAAGTTGATTCTTCCAGTCAACTTTCAAATCAGCCATAATGATTCTTCATTCAACTTTTAGTGCATTCAGCGTATTTCGATCAAACTAAATCATTAAATTAAATCAACTGTTTCATTGTTTGTGTTTATTTTGTAAATTAATTTAATATAAATATTTAAGTGTTGTTGAATCCTGTTTTCATTTATAAAAGTTCATGCACGGGCTCTTCTAACCTTGATAAGTTGAAAACATAAATTTCATTGAGGTGGAAACCAAGAAAGTATTAACTTTCGAATGTAGTAGATTTTTCAGGTTCCAATTACATTCTATGAAGAGAAAAAGTAACAGCATAGCATCCAAGGGGGCAAAACGATTAAGAAACTAAGGTGAGATGAAAATCTTTGATTCTGTGAGATACAATATTAAATTTCTTGACAATAGAGCCCAAGTTCCCAAATATTCAATAATATTAACGATCCCGCTCGGTCGTATCTAATGTGACAAAATGCTATTCAATTATAAAGAAAGCTTTTGTTATAACGTGGAAAACAAAAGAAAGTAGACATTCGGAAGTTCTTAATAGGAAAAGTTGTCAGATCTCAATTAATGACCTAACGGAACTTGAACTTATTTTGCAGATATAGTAGATTAATGTTGGTGTTCATTTGAAAACCATTATTGTTTGCCGCTGACAGTTTGAGGCGTCAGGTCATGACTTCCTCCAAATGAATGGGGGTTGATTAGTATTTAAAGATAACATTGCATAATTTAACTTAATATACTCCTGCCTTTAAGAAGCCATTATATGGCGAAACAATTGTAGCGGTTTCGTGAATTAAAAATTTATGAAAATCAACCTTAAACTTTAATCATAAACGTTAACATGCATTCAGAATCTGTGGTAGGTGGTTAAAAACAGCGTATCATTTAATAAGTGAATTATGGGAGAAATTTGATTGACATCACATAAACAAGACAAATAAAAGGTGAATCACAACGTCTTTCCTAGCTCGCATAATTCCCTTGAAGACTTCTCAGGATTGCTCGTAAGGGTACAGCCGGTTGACGAAAATAACCATTTTGATATTATTTTCAACAAAAACAATAATAATATTCTAACACATGGATACGTACATGATTCTTTAACTGCAATAACCTCTCGTGGCCAATCACAAATCCTCTTCTCGGGATGGTACATCATGTCTTCACCACAGATTTTCTCGACGTATTCGTTACCATCTAGTCCAGGCGCGCACTCATAGAATTTATGGCAGTCCGTTGGGTCTTCTTTACTGGGGGTGCCAATTTCACATTCGGGTTGTTCCGTCGTGAATTCAGTTGTGTATTCTGGAGTGGTGGTTGCCTTTTCTTCTCATCGAAATTCAAAAACATATATAAATTGATTTGAAACATTTGAATTGAATGGAAGAACAGAAATGTAACAGCCTCTTTTGAATGACCTCTTACTTGCTGGCATCAAATTTAATGAGACCACTCTGAAGTCAAGACTGTTTTCACGACTTAGTAAAAGCCAATATACTGATTTTCTCAGTTTTCAAACTTTACTATCTCAGGTATTTGTTTGTACTGAAAGTTTTTGAAATTTATTTTCACTAACATTTGAAATCATTATAGTATCTACAACTTCTATGAGAAGAACTTTTCGCTTCCCGACTATCGAGATTTATCAGTTATACCTACTAATGAAAGTGAATAAATAGCTCTTTATCATGGAAATACTCTTAAAATGTGTCGCTTTGATACAAATACTCATAAAAAATTGAAGGACATTTATGTATCAAAGTGCTGATGAAAAAATATATCCAACTATTGAATAAAGTCGTCCTGTGCGAACATTGTATCAAAATAAAAAGCTGCAGGCAATGAAATTGTTTCATAATTAAGCCACCATTATATACATCATTCAACAAGAAGTATATTATTTCCATAAAAACTTGTTGGCAATAATACAGGGATTGAAAAAACCAGATCAAAAATGATTTATTTATAAGACACGACAAAAGCGGATGAGCTTTGTGATAGTTCAACGATGACTTGCAATGAATGTATTAATAACTTCAGAAAAAGATGTATTAAGTAAGTAACGAGTAAATATACCCAAACATGAAACTGTGCTTGCTCTCAATAGCTAACAGTTATCTAGGAACAGGCCAGCAGATACGTGGGGGGCGAATGTTTTGGGCCCGAATCTCAAAAAATGGGATGATCAAATAATGGGAATTACATTGGAAAAATACGACTTTTGAATCACTATGTTAGAGTTATAAAGAAACATATTTCCAAAGGCAAGTATTCCAAGAATGATGAGGAAAACTTCACATGTCTAATTCTATTGGACTACAGCAAAGCTTCTGACACTTAGGAGACCTCCGTTTTATGTGGAATCCTTTTCAACTATTTTTGAAAACATATGTGGAGAAATAGTTACACACTACAAAAATGTTCAACGAGAAGATTTTCCTCTAACAAATAATTATTATTCTTCAATACTCTATCCCACTGATGGAAAAGAAATTAAAAAAAATGAGTACTTTGAAAACAACTTGTTCTGATCCAGATGGTTTGGTAACCAAAGATATTTCTGAATTAAGAATTATTTTAGCGAAACCGTTATTGAAAAATATCGATACATATTTTTCGATAGGAATATTTTCAGGTGAATTGAAACATGCTTATACGAAAGTGGTCATGCTCAAAATCCTGGTAATTATAAACCCATAGCATTAATTCATCAATGAAAAATACAGTTTTGATGAAAATCAATTTAGATTTCAGGAAGACAGTGGTACTCAATCAGCAGCGTTGCAAGTAATTGATAAAATTCGGGAAGGACTTGACAAAGGAAAATATGTGTTTGCAATATTCATGGGCCCCAAAAGAAAGAGTTGATCACTCAATACTTCTGAATCATTTGGATCCAATGGGAAATAGAGGCATTGTCAATGATCTTCTTGAATCGTATCTATTGAACAGCACCAAATCCTGTGAACTGACAACCTATTCATTTATGAAAGAGTCCTTTAGGGTTTTGTTTTAAGTCCAATTTTACATTTACTTTATATTAACGATATTTCCAGAATACTTTTAGAAGGTAAATAGACCATTTTTGCAGACGACACTGTGGTTTTATATGAGAACATCGATCCTTCAATTTTATAAACTATGGTCAACGAAGATATGAAAAAATATGAAAGTTAGCTCAATTTTTGGAAAAAAATGTTTACACATTCAGATATGTCAAATTTCAATGGATTGCCGAAGGAGATCAATGATTCTAATAACATCATTCAATTTAAAAATCGATTGAAAAATTACACGCTTTTTCAAAGAAACAAATGGAATTGATATATTCTATTATCGGTATATTATGAAATATTCAAAGCCTCCTCTATATATCATCACGACTGTTCTTTGTGTATTTTTTTATTATTCTATGCTTGGTTTTTTCTTTTCAGTTGAGATTATTATAGAACAAAAATTGTTGAAATGTTAATATCATAAACAGTCTTCATAAGTTATTTCTTTGGAAATATTATGTTTCAATTTCGTAATAATTTTACCCAACTGTCTGACTGTTTCATGTTATTCCTTTGGAAATATTATATTTTAATTTTATAATAATTTTTATATTCCTTGTAATATAAACAATGATGCATTTATTTCACCTAAACTCCAAGCTGATTGAATTGAACCCTCTTGTACAGACAGAGAAAAGTCACGTATACTGAACTGAAATCATATAATAATTTCTTTGCATTTCGACACTTTTTTTAAATTGAAAACTCAGCCAATTTGATTCAAGGAAGGTTCATGGGAGATTAATAACCTGCTTGATAATTCTTCGAAACTTACCGCATTGACATAAAACTCGAATCTCGAAGTCTGGACACAGCCTTTCATCATCATGTGATTCACATATCAAGCCTCTTTCCAAGGAGCATTCGACGTCTAGTCCTGTTTCTTTTGGAAGCGTATGCGTGTCTACAGTACGACATTCAATATCTACCATGTCACTGATGTTACATCTGCTAGATCCTTCAAGATTATTCTGAAATATTGTCCATCAAAAAATAAGATGATAGCTACATTTAAAAGATCAATATGCTTAGGATGGTATGAAATTAACGATTTCAATTCCTAAGAGTGTGTGGGTATATAATATAATTATAATAATAATAATAATACTCCCTCATAAACACTCGTAGAGTGTACCCAAAGGCATAGCCTGTGCGGGTAGAGAACGGCTATTATTATTATTCGCCGTTTTTATTAATCGTTTCAATCCCAAGAAACATACAAAATTTATATAGGGACAAGCAATATGAATAAACAAACGATAAAATTTACCAATTAAATATGAAGATAATAGTTGAATCAGATATTGAGCAGATGATATTAGTAGGATAGGTCATTCGCGCATTCAGGGGGGGGCAAGGGGCTGCGCCACCTCCTTCCCGAGACTTTATAATTTGTGAAACTAGAAGAAATATCACAAAGTCATCTCCACAACTTTAATTCGACAGTAATCAAACCAATGGGTACATGTTTCGGATTCAGAAAGAATCCATCTTATACGAACTAGTGTTGCTCGACTAGCATTGTTTGATCTCTATACCATATATATCACTCTACTTTGAGCTGAAATGGACTTCTTCCAGAGATTGAACAATGCTAGTCGAGCATCACTAGTCCGTATGAGATGGATTCTTTCTGAATCCGAAACATGTACCCATCAGTTTGATCACTGTCGAATTAAAGTTGTGGAGATGACTTTGTGATATTTCTTCTCGTTTCATCTATACCACTCCACTTTGAGCTGAAATGGACTTTATAATTAGTATTTGTATATCAGGATTTTCCCCATTCAATAAAACTTTTTCTTCTTGTATAATGCTTCCGCCCCTCCTAAAACTTTATTCTGAGTGCGCTCTTGGGAGAAATTTTGCTATTTAATTTTAAGTACAAATGAGATTCTTTTAATTCCTTGTTGAATTTGGAGAGGTAATTAAGAGAGATTATTCGTATCGGTATGCTATTATAGGCTATAATACTGCGATAATATGGTGAATTTTTGCCAAATTGATTTGTAATTTGCACAGTTTTCAGGTTAGCAGATATATGGGGTTGTTGTTTTTTTTTTCGGTTAGATGACAATGACTGTCAGAAGTAACAACAGGAGAGATAGATATACTTTTTTTTATTGGTGCCCCATTTCAGCCATTTCAAGCACGCCTATGCGTGTTTAAATCGAACTTTCAAAAACGCGCGTTTTTTAAAGTTACCATGGCAACATCAACAACTCGAGAAACAAGAAGTCTAAATGACAACTTTTGATGAATGATATGACAGCAGTACCTTCTAACGTCTAATAAAATATAACTAACCAAAACAACCTTTATTCAAACATTATACAACAATTTTAATTTGATAAATGAAAATGGAAAGTACAGTTAGTATTGTTTGATATATTAATATTTCGATTTTTCAAATCGGAGTAAATGGCATTTAAATTGATACTGTTAACATTCTGAGAACTCAATGAGGTTGAACTTCCATTAATGGCACTCCCTATAACGTGTGAAACATTCTTCTTATTGCTAATACTCTCTTCAACGTAACCACTCGCCACAGCTGCCGATTTCCATCCTACTTGTCGTTGGATTTGATCTATTGTCATGTCACTATTTGCCATAATGGTAGCGGACGTGCGTCGAAAAGCATGTCCCGTGTATTTCTCAGGATCATCCAATTTAAGATAACGGGAAATTTGCAAGGGACATGATCCAAATGTATTTATACCAACCACTTGATTGGTACACTTCCCCTTATCATATCGTAGGAAAGCTCGGTCTGTACTCACATTTTGTGGATGCATTGATAAATACTGCTTTACTAAACGCACATAACTTATTGCTTCATTGTCGGTTACAGTAAAACGTCGAGCCTTCACTGTCTTAGACGGTCGGATAGTAATAACCAATACACTTCCTTCTTATTTGATATCATGTAAGCGCAAATCGCATAACTCACATCTTCTACAAGATCCAAAAATACCGAAAATGGCAACCACTTTCAAAAATAGATAGGTAATGTCTGGTGCATCTATGAAAAACTTCCGCAAATCATCTTCATTGAATATATATGCCTTCTTGGCTACGTTATTCCTACTAATTGCCTTCATGAATGCATGCACTTTTACAAATGATTTTATATCGACTCCTTTGTTTATCCTCAACATACATTGTAATTTTGAATGGATAGCCCACATAATCGACGCCTTGTACTGCTCCGACATTTTCTGAAGGTAAGCAAGCACAACTCGTTCATTTATTTCAATCAACTTTTGCACTTCCATCCAGTGTACGAACTTGTCATATTCTTTGTTATAGGCTTCTCTAGATTTTTGCGGTATTAGTTGCGATTCTGCTTTACTATTCAAAGAATCAATATAAGAATTCATTTTGAAGTACCGCGGTGACAACTACCAATCTTTGATTACAATATATACAGTGAGGGGCAATATTATGGAATAAATTCATTTTTACGAGAATAGGCAACTTTTGAGACAAATCCCGAAACACGTCGATTTTTATTTCCAAATTATGATTTTGTGGCAGATATGTCATACTAGTGACGTCATCCATCTTTGCGTGATGACGTAATCGATGATTTTTTTAAATAAGAATAGGGGTCGTGTGATAGCTCATTTGAAAGGTTATTCAATTCTCTATGCAGTGATATGAACATTAACATAATTATTTATACAGGGTGGCCAAAAAAATATTTAATTTGTAAATGAAATTAATTGTCACAAAAAGAAGTATTATCATTTATTTAATACAAAATTACATTGTACTACTGTCGGAAAACAGAAAAACAAATTAGTTGACAAATAAAAATTGCTTTTCGCTTAAATTAAATGTTCAAATTGCCACCCACCTGCCTCTTGGCAGTAATTGAACGGACGAATACATTCTTCTTGAACATTGTGGATCATTTCTGGAGTTGAATTACGAATTTCCAATGTAATGCTATTTGTCATATCTTGGAAATGTGTGGTCTATCGGCGATCTGGATCATCCTCATTGATTTTGTCTACTATTGAAACACTTGAAACAGTTTATAAATAAATGTTTAGAACTGCTGTGCTTTCTACTACTATGAAGAAACAAAAATAAATTCCGATATTAGGCAAATAAATAATGAGAACTAAAAAGATAGCAAAAAGTATAGTTTTTACAAATCGAGTTGGCTTGGGTCAAATGTAAGTCAGTTCTTGACATTTTCTCATAAGGACTAGTTTATTTCATGAAATAAATAAATAATGGTCCCATTAACTGAAACACAAAGAATCGAAGTATTAATTATGGTTGGATATGGAGATAGAACCAGAACACAACAAGAAGTATGTAATTTATTTACCATAAAATATCCTAATACGCCTATCACACAATCCACTGTTAGTAAAGTTGAGAAGAAATTTAGAGAAACTGGACACGTGAAACATGTTGCAAATGCTGGTCGTCCACCAATGAATGAGGATGTGAAACTGTCTGTATTATTAAGTGTGGCAGAGAATCCTCAAATTAATTCTAGGCAAATTGCAGCTGATACAAACATTTCTAAAAGGTCTGTTTTACGTGTGATGAAAAAAGAGAAATATCATCCGTATAAAATTCATAATGTCCACGAAATCAATGAGGATGATCCAGATCGCCGAATGCAGTTTTGTGAAGTAATGCAAGATTTATGTAATCAAAATCCACGCTTCATTCGTGAAATCCTTTTTTCTGATGAAGCAACCTTCTGTTTAAATGGAACAGTGAATCGGCAAAACTGCAGATATTGGAGTCAAGATAATCCCCATTGGATGACTGCGGTACACACTCAGCACCCTCAAAAACTAAACGTGTGGGCAGGGATAGTCGAGGATAGAATTATAGGTCCTTTTTTCTTCGATGGGTCTCTTACGGGGCAAATATATCTTGATTTTTTACAAAATGAACTTATACCCGCCCTTACAGACATGTTTCCAAATGAAAATGATCGTAATTCGCCAAATGAAAACATATGGTTTCAGCAAGACGGTGCACCTCCGCACTTTGCACGTCCTGTTCGTGATTTTTTAAACAGATGTTTCCCTAGGAGATGGATTGGTCGACGAGGAACAATAGAGTGGCCCGCAAGATCTCCAGATCTTACACCACTTGATTTTTTCCTATGGGGTTACTTAAAATCAAAAGTTTACATCGATAGACCACAGAATTTACAAGATTTAAGAAATAGAATTAGATTGGAAATTCGTAATATACCTCCAGAAATGATCCACAATGTTCAAGAAGAATGTATTCGTCGGTTCCATTACTGCCAAGAGGCCGGTGGGTGGCAATTTGAACATTTAATTTATTTAAGCGAAAAGCAATTTTTATTTGTCAACTAATTTGTTTTTCTGTTTTCCGACAGTAGTACAATGTAATTTTGTATTTAATAAATGATAATACTTCTTTTTGTGACAATTAATTTCATTTACAAATTAAATATTTTTTTGGCCACCCTGTATAAATAATTATGTTGATGTTCATATCACTGAATAGAGAATTGAATAACCTTTTAAATGAGCTATCACACGACCCCTATTCTCATTTAAAAAAATCATCGATTACGTCATCACGCAAAGATGGATGACGTCACTAGTATGACATATCTGCCACAAAATCATAATTTGGAAATAAAAATCGACGTGTTTCGGGTTGCCTATTCTCGTAAAACTGAATTTATTCCATAATATTGCCCCTCACTGTATATATATATATATATATATATATATATATATATATATATATATATATATAAATGAATAGTAACTTGTGACATCTACAGTCTATTCACTTATATATATATATATATATATATATATATATATATATATATATATATATATATATATATATATATATGAAAACTAAAAGTTCGGGTTGAACCGCGTCTAGAATTTGTTGAAATTCGACGTTTCGGCTCCGATTTTGGAGCCATTTTCAAGAACTGAAATAGAAAGAAAATTAATGAAAGGTTAAAACGTAATTCTACGCTGAGGTCTCAATCTGCCTACTCCTCAGGTATAATTACGTTAGGTTTTTGTGACTTGACGTCGGGGTCTCAATCTGCCTACTCCCCATGTCTCGTCACTGGTTCTCTCTAAGGTTTCAATCTGCCTACTCCTTCGAGAGAACTGTTCTCTCGAAGGAGCTTCGGCTGTAGTAGCAGGTGGCACTGCGATTTTCGCTCCTTCTGCCTCTTTTTGAAACTGGACCGTATCTATATCTAGCTCGACAGCTTCATTGAAGGATTCCAAGCTCCCATCGATCATCTTGATGTGGTTCAAGATACCTCGATCTGGAGGTATTCCGAGTCCATGAAGAATTTTGCTTTGTTGATATTGCTGCTTACTATACAAAAATCCAATAATAGCTACAATTTGATACTGTATAGCTTCCATTGCGGACTCGGTTTTTCTGAGGACTCCCAATGCTGCATCAACACTGCTGGTGTCTCCAATTTGTGCCATCTGCCATCTGAGGAGAATGACTTGGATCGAGAACTAACAGGATTAAGTTGCCATCTCGGTGTACTTCTATATCCATTATTGTCCTACTATGACCTTGATGTTGTAAATATAACGGCGGTCTAAATTCACCTTCTACTGAACTCTCAAAATATTTCAACACCCAATTAAATAATTCCGAGTGGGTTCCAGCAGGTCCTGTTGGTTTGTGAAAATCAACAAGTTGACATTTTATTCGAAGAAATGAAAAAAGGGTTACAACTTCTGAGGCTCCTATCCATTTTCTTGTGTTGACCAGCCTACAACCTAATTGTTCAGAACCCTCAATATCAAATCCTTGAGCCCAAGCTTGTTCAATTATGGCCTGAATCCTGGATATACTAGGAACTGAACTTCTTGGTGGTTTGCGACCTTGCCATAATTTATAAAGTCTTTCACTGAATCCAGTGTGAGTCAAAAGACTAGAGATGAGCATTTGAGTATTTCTGTATCCACAACCCCATCCTCTGTCACCATAAGATGATGCGTAATGATCAACACAAGTACACAAAAGAGTTCGTACTACATTCGTATCGTTGTTGTTCATTGCTCTCACTCTAGGAACAATGTTTCTAGTAACAGAACTTTCATCATCCACTCCATAAATTTCAGCAGCTCTTAAATCTAACGTTCTTTCATAATAATCAGCAATACTCATTTCACCGGCATAGACTGCACTTTGCATATTAGTTACAGACTGCTCTTTGAAATTGCCTTGATTGTCTATACCATATTGTGCCCGCAAAAGTTCAAAATCTTATTCTTCTCTTTCATGAATTGCTGCCTTTTCAGCAGATTGAGAAGATCCAGCGGGAAAATGTGATCCAATGTGTGGAGTAGCTTCTTCACTATTGACGTCAGAGTCTAGAACAATTCCACACACTGGGCATGAATGAGTTGCAGGCGACAGTATATCAAGATGTTCGATATTTATATGAAATTCCAAGTCTTGTTCAGATTGGATACTTCTAACACATAATGGACAAATATAGACTTCAGTCTCAATATTTCCAATGGATGGCAATTTCGGGACGAAATGACTCCTGTTGAAAAGTTTTTCCAACTCGTTGGGACTCAAACTTGTATAGTTGCACTTAGAATACTGGAGCCTAGAAGAAGAACTCCTAAACTTCAAATATGAATTAGAACGTGAAGACGAAACATGTCCGCGACTGGAATTACTTGGACTGAGCTCTCCTTCTTCATAGAACTTGGGGACCAAATTGATATTAATACTAATTCCGAATTCTCCTGAGCAATTTTTGTTATTGTTAGAATATGACAAAAAGTCCCAATGATTAATATGATCATTCCCCCCATTTATTCCATTAAATTCATTGGTGGTGTTAATGTGTTCACTAGTTCTATTTTCCTCTGAAAAGTTTCTGGAACGGTAGTTGCCTCTTTCAGTGGAGCGAAGTGATAACAAAATTAAATTGGGTCTGCTTGCTATTGTTCTAGAAGGCGAAATGGTAGATCTGATGACTTCTTGAGATTTAGTGTATTCGTGCAATCTATGCGGATGATTGAATATTTCATCAAAACTTTTATTCGCAGGAATAGAACCTAAGATGGATGTAGCATTTCCTCTTTGTATGGCAATACTGATGCGTTGTATCAAAAAATGTCTTGCTCTTCTATCATCTGTTTTATTGATGAGTTTTTGACCAATAAGGTTGATCAGTTCAGAGGCATAGCTACCAAAACGTTTCGATTGCAACTGGGTAAAAGATAAATTGGTCCCTCAAACTGGAATATTTCTTCAATTTCAATTTTTCAGCTGAATCTGCAGCTCCACCAGCATTTCTCGATGTTGAATCAATATGTGAAGCTGCAACTGTATCAACGCAGGTGAAATCCCAGACCAAAGGTTTCCCGTGGCTCCATGGAATTAGAGACATTCCATCCGGTCTCTTACCATCATCACGAATGATTCCCAAGGGTTCTAAGATGGCAGGAATATCAGCTGTTGATAAAGCTCGCTTGATAAGATCATTAACAGTTGAATGTCGCGAAAAACGCCCGGAACTGAATCTACAACTCAATCCATGAATCCCTTTTTCATTTACGATGGAACCACATCTGCATTTATGTGTCACACAGATAGAACATCCTAAACGTAAACCCACAGAAATCCTGAAAGATTCATCATCCAACAAAGTTCCAAGGGAAGCTACAGGAAGTGCATTGAGCCAAGCTCCAGATTCCTTCGTACTTACTGCCCTGAGACGAGCCCTTTCAAATAGAGAATTCACAGCCGAGTCAAGAAGTTGTTTAGATGATAATTCAATGAGAGGGATATCCCAAGATTTCTGCGAGATAGGTTTCATTGGTGAAGAGATACCAGTTATAGAGCACCAAATAGATTTACACTCCATATAGTGGAGATCAGGGACACGAGAGAAAGAATCAGGTAAAATGTGATAGATCAGATGTTGAATGCTATTATAGGAAGAAAGGAATGCTGGTAAAGATACTTTGCGGATACCCAGACCTCCATTCCTCACAGGAAGTGTTGCTTGAAGCCATGTAGTTGAGCTGAAATTATTGTTGGTTATCTGCTCTAAAATCATACGAAGTGTTAAGTCGAAGATATCCAGTTCCTTCTGGCAGCGCCATGTGGGACAACATCTCAATGTATAGGTTAATTTTGGTATTGCTAGATAGTTCTTCAAGAGGAAATAACCAATATGTTTCGGAATTGTGTCAATGCGGGATGCCATCAAATTTAAAGAATTTGTTTTATGGTTTAAGCATTCTGCTAAAGCTTCTTCTGAAATGGGTGCACCAAGAAGATTCCAATTACATTTCTTCACAATTTTTATGTCAGCGGCCAAACTAAAGAATTTTCTTGGTATGCTGTCTGAATTTTCGTTCAACATAAAAAGTTCGCATTTTGTAAAATTCAGTTTCAGGCCAATTTTTTCCGATAATGAAATAATCTTCTTGAACTGATCTAAAATTGCATCAGCTTCACCACCTATGGAACCATCATCAAGGTACCAGCAATTGAAATCTGCCTTGATTGATTTTGTTAAGTTGTCTATACAAAAACAGAAGAGTGCTGGGCCCAATGGATCTCCTTGTTGTATACCTCTTTCCGATAAAATAACGTTATTTCCAAAATTCAAAAAGGTAGGGTCTTGGTAACATTGAACAACGAATGGGAATAGATGTGGTAATGCATCTTTTACTCTTTCCAGAAGAATATTCCTACGGATCATATTGAATGCATTCTGGAAATCTATTTTCAGGAATGTGATGGAATCAGGATCTGGATGGTGATTTAGAAATCGTCGTGCAGCATGGGCAACGGCTTCGCATCCTCCTGGGGTTCCAAAACCAAACTGAATTGGACGGAATAAGTTACCTAATGATTCTTTGATCTTCGAACAGGCAATTTTTGCCTCAGGGCAACTAAGGATTCTCCGTACAGAACTGGAATCACGTCGTGGTTGACTTTACCACTGAGTAAAAAGTTATAAAAAGAAGTCAAGGAACATAAGAGTTTCTCGCCCATGAAACCAGAGTTTTTAGAGAGCAAATCTTGGAGATGTGATTGCCTCAAGGAATCCAGACCACCAGAATATCCAGTATGAAATGATTTAACTGCATTCAGAACTTCAATTTCATTGACTTGTAGGGGATCAAAATTTTCAATTCCACTATAAACAAATTTAGAATCACTCGGATGTTTTGATTGAAGCTCTAATAAACTCAAATCAGAAACTTTATTGCTTTTCTCATTTTCATGGCAACGAAAGGTATACTGATCTCACATCACGAATTCAACCATTTTACATTATTAGTTCTTATTTCCATGTTTTGTAGTAATAATACCCGTATTTATGATTTCAAATTGTACCAATAAATAAAAATTGCGTAAAGTACGCGTGGATAACCGGTCTTTCAAACACTTGCTCTATTTCGAACACTCCGGCAGAGCCGTCGAAAAATCACGCGTGTTTGAAAGACCTATTCATCCACTTATACTTTAATATACTATTTCTTATATTTTGTTAGGTGAATAAACTTGCAAATTTTCATTCTGAACAATAAATTAACATCTAGATTTTTTGGTATGTATAGTTTTATATTCTCATTTTGTAGGGTCGGACTTTAAGTCCACAGCACACAACGTAATGTAATGTAATGGTAAGTATAGATGGTGACTGATGCGCTGCTACCTAATTAGATCTATAGTGCCCCATCTTCTTCTACTATTTCAGTCAACCCCCACCGAAAGTGCACATCTTGCCGATCTCCTAACTGACGAAATTACCAGAAAATTCAGTTTCGAGAATTTTTTTTCGAACGGAGTTAAATACCAAGAGTAGATGAAGCATAGAATCCATTCGAGCATTGGGAAAGAGTACTATAACATGGTACACGGACGAAGTCTTTGGGCCTCGCACCAAATACTTCGAACTCACGGGCCAGTTCCCCAGTATTTTTCAGTTTGAACTTCACGCCATAGAAAAGTGCATCCAATTCAACCTCGACAGGGAAAACCGGAACAAGAAAATCGCAATCCTCTCCAATAGTCAAGCAGCCATCAAAGCGTTGAGCTCATATAACATCAACTCAAAGATGGTCTGGGAATGCTTAATGATCTAGGCAGGAACAACAAGGTGATCCTTCTCTGGGTGCCGGGGCACGTCGGAGTGGAAGGCAATGAACAAGGAGATACCCTGACACGAAAAGGGGCATCAACGCCACTGATCGGGCCAGAACCATTCTGCGTACTTGGAAAATCTTACTTCCAAGAAGAACTCAATAAAACTGAAGAAGCAATGAGAGCAACATACTGGCAAAGACTTCCAGGGCTGAGGCAGGCCAAAGATCTCCTCGGCCACTTCAACCGAGCAAGATCGAAGACACTGATTAACCTCAGCAAAAGAAGTCTGAAGACAATCACGGGATTTCTGACGGGGCACTGCAGACTCAAAGAACACCTAAGGAAGCTAGGTTCAGAGAAGGATAGCACCTGCAGACTCTGTGGGGAACATCCAGAAACACCACACCATAAATTGATGGAATGTTATGCTGTACATCACAAAAGATTGAATATACTGAGATCACACCAGCTGACTGTGAGAGAAATACCATGAATGGACCCTCTAAAAATCCTTAAATTCCTCAAGGAATTGGGGCTTGAGGGGCTGCTGTAAACGAGAACACCTTGAAATAGCAGAAGAAGATGGGGCACAATTGGTCTAATTAGGTCGCAGCGCATCAGTTACCATCCATACTTACCATTACCATTGAGGTTTTCAATGGATTCAAAATTGCCTTTGTTGCAGTGCCTCAAATCGAAATTAAATATTTTAGCTTTGAATATATTAAACTGAAGTAAATATTTATAAAATGATTTATTACATTTTTCGGCGATGATATCATCAGATGAATTTCACATTATGGCAATGACATTTGATCGTGGAATATATCGTTAGTGGAATGTAAGACCTCAGTCTGTATAAAATGCCAATGATAGGGGATATTTTTCCCTTAGATCAAGAACATGCGTGGACCATGAGAGAGCTTGATCAGTTGTTGAACCTAGAAATATCTTTTTTATATCGTATGCAAGAATGATCCAAATTGAGGGGCTTAATCTGATTTTCTGGTGAAGATCTTTTGGAAATGTACAAAAAAACTAATCTCTGATCAAAACTGAACGAACAGAATTGAAGTGATCCGATTGTTGAATTACGAGCTCAAAATGCAACAATCGGATCACTTCAATTCAGTTCAAATCAAAACGAAAGAATATAGCTAATAACAAAGAATATAGTGATTTTTCAATAAATACAATTATTGAGCCATTTTTGAAACATCCACTAACAAAGCTGAAATGGCCATTAGATGAAAAAATATTTCAATCCAAATTAATCTAGTTGTTTCAAGACGTTAAAGGACCATGCACAGTTCTTATGGAAAAAAACGTCTCAGTCGAATTGACTGAAAATTTGGTATAATGTGGTTTATGATGTCCTAATCAAGTGTCTTTATGGGCACAACGAGATCTAATGGACAGTTCTCGATTGGCAACGAAAAGTTCTAGGACTCCGTATAAGATTTGTAGGTGATTTTTTGAACAAACTCGGTCAACAGCTAAAGCCCGTAGACTTGCAAATTAAGTAAATATCATACGATTTCAATATTGGATGATACGAAGTTACTATGATACAGGGTCACTCAGAATGGTCTTTTTTAGTTGTATTCATATACGTTTTATAGGGTCGTACATAAATCAAAGTGGAAATGAAAGTGGTAAAACTAATATGATCAATATTTTGTGACTTTCGTCCATTTGTTGCATCTTGTACGGATCCTGTCATTCGTTATTGTGATGGAGATGTCTTGACTGTCAAAAATATTATTTTCGAGGGTAATTTTGATTTAATCGTATGTAGTAACGATTCTCTACAAATGAACCAATTCACATTAGAACGAACGTAAATATTTAAGAAATATGACCAATAAAGCGAACGCAATTCCCAAACGCCGAAATGAAAATACGGAGGAAATTTATTGTTACAAACAATACCATTGGCAATATTAATTAACATCCTTGAAATCATCAGAAAGTATACACTTCTGAGACCAGCGAAAATGGATCATCCTTTTTTTTTAAGTAATAGGAAATCGAAATGCTCAATACTGGTTGCAGGCAAAAATACCATGTCAAAAATACCATTCAATGTAGCCAAATATTTAAAGTTGCATAATCCAGAACAATTTAACTGGCCATAGTTTGGGAAGAACATCTGCGTGTCTCTTAGTAAATGCGGACGAGACATTTTAACATTAAAGAAACATGCTTATTGACGCTTGACAAGAGTGGCAGAAGGATATCTAGATAAGTCAACTGTCAAAAAAAGTCACATTGCAAATCAAATTATGACAAGTACTCCTACCAAGTCGTTATCAAATATTTCATGAAATGCAACAACAATAATAGAGAAGCAACTCTTTTATCGATACCTCTACCATTCCTTTTAACTGCAATACGAATAACGTACCCACCAAATATTCGTCTTCTATTACCTTCGGTAATGTTACATACTGTATATTTAATTTATTTTTGATAACCCTTGAATTGGTAATCTTTGTTAATGTACTTGTTGAAAAATAAAATATAATGAAAATATAAACTAAAAAAATCTAATCGAACGTGTTGGATAAATAACGAGTGTCGAACGATTTGTTCCATAAAAATGCTTGTATTTTCCGATAGTCGATAAAAAAAGAAGTAGGCGGTAGCGTAATGCCATAGTTCTCCGGTGTGACTTACAGCCCGCCATACCGACACGAATACATTAATTAAAAAAAAAACAATTGAACCATTTGTACTAGGCTAACTACTCATCGTCGAGTAGCCATTCACGGAAATCACCTTGCCATACGTTGCCGACGGTTCCCAATGGTCGCCATACCACCGCAAGGGAGTAAAATTTATTTTTTTTTTGCTAAACGATTTGTACCAGTATTGCATTTGGATTTTTGAAAAGTATTTGATGAAATGTGACCGTTATTATATTTCCCATACGTCGAGTAGAGGGATGAAGTGCTGCCATACTTGAAATACTTATTAATTCGACACGTTTTGAAAATACGACTTTAACATAAAATAATTTTTTACATCATGCAATCATTGTATTCTGTTCGTTTACATGTAATTCTACCAAAAAAAAAATATGCCAGATTGTAACCATGGGGCGGACGACTGTCAGACTTAAGCCAAGATCTTGAAAACAAAATAAAATTTTGACGATTTGTACCAGTATGGCATTTGGATTTTTGGAAATTATATGATACAATGTGACCATTATTATATTTGCCATACTTCTAGTAGAGGGAAAAAGTGGCGCCATACTTGAAAAACTTGGTTTTTCGACACGTTTTCAAGGTACAAGACATAAAATCATTTGGTACAGTGTGGCATCATCGTATTCGGTTCGTTTGGATAAAATTCAACCTAAAAAAAATTATCCCATAGTGTAACTATGGGGCGGAAGTCCGTTACACGCGAGCAAGATATGAAAAAAAATTGAATGAATTGTAACAGTATGGCATTACAAATTGTACTTATGATGAAGTGCCAAAGTGGTGGACTCGAAAAAATAATTTTCTGAATTTTTTTTTTGGTGTGAAAAATAAGCCTATACCGTGACCAGGGGGCTGGAACTACCATACTTGCTCTGATATGTCAACCCATACAATCTTGAAACCATTTATCGAAATAGCCCAACTGTAATATCGTGACGGGTACAAGTGAAAAAAATTATATGCAGTTTATTCCGAAAGATTTACAAAACTTAATGGACTTTAAACGCTTCTGAAACATCTGGTTATAAGACAAGATTGCCGCCACCTGAGTTTTTGAAATTTTGTATTCGTTAAATCCCAAACTTACAGGAAAAATTAGTGCCATACTGGTATAAATGATTCGAATTACAAATAAAATCTTAGAATTTAAAAAAAATATTGTACATATTCGCCACCTCCCACAGGTATGGCATGATCAGACTTCTATTCATGATCATACAAAGAACTGTTAAAAAGACTTTCGGGCTGGTACAAATCGGTATGGCGGCCAATGGGAACCGTCAAGAACGTATGGCAAGGTGATTTCCGTGAATGGCTACTCGAAGATGATCAGCTGCGCAAAAATTAGCCTGGTACAAATGGTTTGGGCCGGGGGTCCACCATGTGCCCTCGGCGTCGGGCGAAGAGGCTCGCGGGGACTTCAGTGCGGTATATCCGCCTGGTTAAAAGCCAGACGAGTCTTCGCCCAGTGAACATGGTAGTGTCCGTAGCTGGCCACGAACGGATACCCATCCAACGTTGGGTAGAGGGATCTACTCTAACATGGGTATGTAATAAGTGTGAAAACGACTACAGACGGTTACTCATCAAACTTTGTCGGAGGAATCTGACTGACATGAGTACCTGGGGGGAGGGAGACCGGCCCCATCAAGTGCACTTGATGCCCCTCCACTGGGATGGCCTCCAGGGGGCGTGGTTTTGTAGGATGGCAAAAACAACACCGTACTACAGTAGAGGCTTGCGGGGCTCCTGCCCCATGGGCTCAGGGTTAGGTTCCTCGGGGCCTCGGCGGGTGACTAGCGTACCACCTGCTCGGGTACTGACACTGCAGAGCCAGTAGTATGTGAAATCATACGGCCCCACCATTGGACAATAAAATGGTAGCCTACGGCGCGCTGATTTGGCGTATCCAAATTAGGTTGGCCGGAAGTTCCCCTTAGCTTAGAGATAGGCCTAACGGCAGGTACTGGTCGCTTTGGGGTAGCCGGTTGATCTGGCCTTGGCCCCTTTGATTTGATTGATTGGTACAAATGGTTGAATTGTTTTTTTTTTAATTAATGTATTCGTGTCGGTATGGCGGGCTGTAAGTCACACCGGAGAAGTATGGCATTACACTACCGCCTACTTTTTTTATCGACTATCGGAAAATACAAGCATTTTTGTGGAACAAATCGTTCGACACTCGTATTTATCCAGCGCTATGTCCATAATTTTTTTGTCATTCCGTAATAAGACCCCTGAAGAATCGCCATACTGGTACAAATGACCTAATATTTTGTGTCACCATCTCCCGGTCTAATATACTTTTACTGATGATATATTATGACGAGTTTCTATATACTTAATTAAAATGTCTCATCTTCGAGAACATCTTGTTCCTTGAAAAGTCGATCGTTTATTGTATTATTCACTAGATTAGAAACAACATAAAACCTCAAAGAAAACAGTTTCCATAGTTATGAACTAGCCAACAGAAAAGAACAAAGGAAGGAATGGTACATTCCAAATGTCCTTCAATGTACATTTTCATCAGCATTCAGAAGACCAGAAGACTTATATTGGTGCAGGTAAAACTTGCAGAAGTATTTTTTCAATAATTTCATCAATTATACGTACCAAAAAAGTAACAGACGGAAGTGATTCCACTTCTTTCCTGTTACTTCTCTTCTTCGACTTTTTGAACGCTGTTGATTGTTGTCGGTTTACCCACTTCGACCATCCAGACTTACAGGAAACTATCTGTTCCATTTGATGAGTTGTGTATTCGGGAGTTTGTGTAGTAGTGCAAGGTTGAGCGTTACAAATTTTCTTTTTTCTTGAACAGTAGCAGCTGTGACAATCATCTTCTTCTATAAGATCCCCTTCGTAGTATGTGACGTTATTTATTTCCATGCAAATGGGTTTACAGACGTTCCTTGGAATGCATTCCAACATGGATGAATTTGTGTATATGTAGCCACTCGGACAGGGTTTCGGGGCACAGCCTTCTATGCAAATGTCTGCTCCACAGGTCTTCGTTATCTTACTGTTGATAAGGATATCCTCGCAGGTATCTTCCGGGCATGTGGATACGCACGGACTGTACGCTGTACATCTCTCATCGCACTGCATTGCTGGAAGAATAATTTCAAAGTTTAGATAATTGAAAATAAGTAAATATATTTAGTAAGTAAATTTATTCAGATTCAGATACAAATATAGACAATTTTATAGCACATTATTCTTATTATATAAAAAACACACCCACACTTGTATATACCAATCTACTTAGTTTATTATATATCATTCTCTCTTGGAATGCTAGGGCTGCTCTAAGCAAGCTTGTATTGCAACCTCCAATTATAAATTAAACAAAATCAATAAAAACGTTGTTGGTGATCAATTAGTGTGTGAGGTAGAGGAAAAGGAAGTATAACGAGAAAAGACAATGAATATTGCGATTGATAATAATTGGGAGTTAATTGATCATTAGTCGAAAACTGTTGCTAGCACTTGGTAATTATTTCTGTTATATATTTTGAGCTCTTTTTTTATTTTACGACAATTTTTGATGCATTTTATGGTCGATGGTAGCATATTATAGAGTTTCGGTCCGAGGTAAGTAATAAATTTCTGATTTTGAGTAAGTCTAAAACGTGGACTATTTGTGTTTTTACTTTCGCATGAACGGGTTTTATATATATTTAGCATAGTTGAGACTGGAGATTTTGTGAACCATAATAGGCAGTGAAATAAACAAACCTGTCTCACCTTTAAAAAAACCACTTTCACTGTATAGAGCCTATATTGGATATCTTTTATTTTTTTATGCAATATTTTTATCGATGAGTTTTGAATCACTTCCAAAATATTCAGTGAGGACTTGAATGTTCCACCCCAGACTATTACACACAGTATCGGAGGATAGATTCCACTAAAGCATCATATTATACTGTCGACATCAGTTTTTCATTTAATATATTTCTGAGCAGATAAAACTTGTTAATTGGTTTACGCAATCTTTTGACAGTATAGTCAATATAGTAAGTAGGTCCATCTGAGATGTTGATCTACTAACACACCGATAAATTGAAACGATCAGAGAAGAGAATGATTTCAATGGCTTCATCAGAGTTTATTGAATTTTGAAAAGCTGTATCTACTGGCTTCTCATCAGTTCTACACTACACAAAACGGAATAAACGTAAAAATCATGTAACTTTCTTTCATTGTTGAAATCATTTGATATTTCCAATCAAAACCTCTCAACCGGAACCAATTTTTGTCTCAGATCTATAAAATTTCACTAATATGAATCAATAGGTATTTCAGTTATGCACATGATAAACAAAACAGTGTTTACAGTTCTCCAGATGCTCTATATTCGATTTCTAAATATATTGCATGGGATTAGGGAAAGTAAGGAAACGCAATGAGCTGCGTTTTCAAGAACTGTCAAGAAAATATCAAAGTCAACTTCAGTTATATATATATATATATATATATATATATATATATATATATATATATATATATATATATATATATATATATATATATGAAAACTAAAAGTTCGGGTTGAACCGCGTCTAGAATTTGTTGAAATTCGACGTTTCGGCTCCGATTTTGGAGCCATTTTCAAGAACTGAAATAGAAAGAAAATTAATGAAAGGTTTAAACGTAATTCGCTGAGGTCTCAATCTGCCTACTCCTCAGGTATAATTACGTTAGGTTTTTGTGACTTGACGTCGGGGTCTCAATCTGCCTACTCCCCATGTCTCGTCACTGGTTCTCTCTAAGGTCTCAATCTGCCTACTCCTTCGAGAGAACTGTGACGAGACATGGGGAGTAGGCAGATTGAGACCCCGACGTCAAGTCACAAAAACCTAACGTAATTATACCTGAGGAGTAGGCAGATTGAGACCTCAGCGTAGAATTACGTTTAAACCTTTCATTAATTTTCTTTCTATTTCAGTTCTTGAAAATGGCTCCAAAATCGGAGCCGAAACGTCGAATTTCAACAAATTCTAGACGCGGTTCAACCCGAACTTTTAGTTTTCAAATATCTGACCGCGGAATATATATATATATATATATATATATATATATATATATATATATATATATATATATATATATATATATATATATATATATATATATATAATATAATATTATATATAATATAATATAATATATAATATAATAATAATAATATATATATATATATAATAATAACAGAAAGACTCCAGAGTGTGCATGTATTAGGTTCTTCAATGAATTACCAACAGAAGTCAAACGAGAAGTTGACATAAGTGTATTCAAGAGGCTTATAATCAATATTATAGTGGACCTGAAGCTTTATTCTATTGAAGAATATCTAGGAAGATAATCTTACAAAATGTTCCTGTAGTGAAAATGGGACATACATATTTAAAAAAAAACGAATTCATAACCTATTATTCATTTTAATATATACAAATACTTTTCTTTAAGGTTTTGTATTGTTATAAACTGTATTTGATTGAATTTTTGTTACTGTGATAGTGTATGTTCTAGATGTACTGTTACTGTGATTGTCATTCCTGAAAATAAAACTCTATTCTATTCTATTCTATTCTATATTATATGCAGATGCACTTTGGCTATATCATGCAAATGACTTTATCTTAAAATCGGTTGAGGTAAAAAGTCGTATCTAGAGGATTATTGGAATTCAAGTATATGCATTGGGATCTCGGTAACGGTAAAAGATAGAAGAACGGTTAAATGGATGCAAAGTTGCGTATCTTAGAGATCAATAAGAAGATATAAAAAATCTGATTAGCTACTTTAGTTCTGGAGTTATAGAGAAAAAATAAAAAAAAATCAATTTCCTCCTTTCCTTATATCTTTTAATTTTTTGAAACTTTTGGTACTTTGCCACAGCAACTTTTTTTAGAGTATCCAAATATGCCAATAAAAATTATATATAAAATATTGTACAAATTTGGCCACCCTCATCTTTTTATTTTCAAATTCGGTCTTGTGATAAATGAATAAAGGAAGTTTTTATTATAAAATTCAGATTGACATCTACACTCAGATTGATATGTTCATAAGTTATTCACACTACAGCACAATTCATCGCCCGAGAAGGGCTCAGTAGAGGGGAGGATCAGAAGGACGCACGTATAGCCGCCTTCATCTCCCCCTAACTATTGCTGGCCAGAAGGGGGGAAGCTTGTGCCAGAGTCCCGGTGAGAGGGCGCTGGTATCCGCCTCCGCTGGTATTAGCGCGAGGTCGAACATTCCAATCCATAATGGTGGTGGTGCGAATAATCCTTGCCTCCTGCGAAGCTTATCCATGTCGTTGGTAAGCATTCAATGTAGATACTGCTTTGTCCAAGTACAATCTCAGGCTGATTGTTTCGTGCTAACCCCGAAAAAGGCTGATGCAAAAAACCGATTCGAGAAACTTCGCGTTCTAGCTACAGACGACCCATCTTTCCTGAAAGATGGCCAACGATTGATATATAACAGCCAACCGTGTATACGGGTCTGATTATCATGTATTCTGAGCTTGGTAAGGTGTAGAATTTATCGGACGGGTTTTTATCATATGTCGGGATGGAGTCGACGCCAGCAAGGTCGCGCAGCGCATTCAGACCAAGTATCTGCCACTTTTAGTGATGATACGAAGTACTTTGTTCTGCATCCTATCCAACCTCAAAAACGGAGTCTTGGGCAGGCTACAGAATGTGGGGCAAGCGTACAATACCTCCGGCCGTATGATTTCTTTGTAGATCATCATTTTGGCCTCATGTGTGATCCCCTAGCAGATAAGCGGGTGAGTGCGTTTTGCCGCAGCCCTCTGATTAGCCAGGTTGATATGCTTGTACCATGTTGTAAGCTTGTCAAGATGTACCCCCAGATATATCACCTTGGTCCAGATATTCAAGGCCTTGTCCTTGACCTTTAATTTCCAAAGAACTTAGAGAACTTAAATTTCTTTAAGATATTGATGACTTCAGACTTGCCGGGTTTACCACAATTTTGTTCTCCTCGAGATATGGTAGGATTTTCCTGTCCAACCAAGATTGGACTTGCATAGCAGCTGCAACGCTGGAGAAAGAATGGGCGTATATTGCGGTATCATCCGCGTATATAGCCATCTTCGTTCTGTCGCACATAGGGAAATCGTATGCATGCAGGAGTACAAATGCGGGGATAGACTGGACCCCTACGGGTAGCCTTCTTAGAAATGATACTCTGCGGATCTTGTGCTGTTAACCCTCACCGCAAAAATCCGATCAGTCAGATATGAATTCACCATCAGCCTTACCATGTATGAAGGCATACAGATCAGACCCTCAACCCACACGGAGTCGAAGGCTTTCTGCATGTCCAACAGGACCATAATGCTATTCATTCCTCGGTGAGCCGCCTCTTTCACCTCTTGAACAATCTGCGAGCTCATAATATGACCTGCACGGAAGCCGAACTGCTCAGCGAGGATCATTTTGAGATGTTCAACGGATAACAAACGTTTGAGGAGAATTTTCTCCAGTACCTCAGCGACGACACTAAGTGCCCGTTTTTCAATCGTCTGCTAAAAGTCCCAGCTAGCTGGCTATCAGCTAAGCTTAACCAACAGCTCAAGTGTTTGCTACAAACTTTTGCGTTTCTTCTTCAAATATTTGGCCCTAGGCTATCTAGCTTGAAGCTAACCTTGTTTTAATTTTCGTTGGCAGCAATGATATTTCAGCCAATATGAATGTGTCAATTGTCAATCCTTATTAATTAATTTATTTCAAATATTATTCATTTGTTTTCCACTTATTGTTATTGTGGAATTGAACGTTCATTTCGCGTGGCTTCGATTTTTTATTTTTGACTAATTTCATTTAGATATATCAGTTTCATCGAAGAAAAATCGGAAATCAAGAAAAAAAGACTTTTCAACCTGGAGAAACAATAAGCTGGTTATCTGGAGAAAAATTGTAGTGATCATTACCACTGGAATCAAGTAATTCCATGGAATTACCTTTATACAAAATTGGGGTTTGAAAGACTCGCTCTTTGTTTCTTCTCTTCTGTTTAGGCATATACAATGAAAAGAAATATTTCAGCTACAAAATGGAAGTTTTATGTTTTCAGTTTCAAATTTTATAATTTTAGATTTCCTTTTTAGACGAAACTATCATTGCCATTATTATTCAGATCACACAAACAATCTTGTTTGTAGAATTCAACCTTTATTGTTCAATTCTTTTTTGTATCCTGTTCTATTTCAATATTGATATCCAAAATCGCAAAACTCAAAACTTATTACATAAAACTTCCACTATGTCTTCGGCTTAATATAGGAAATTATCGATGTACTTACTTATGAGTACTTGTTTTGTGATATAACTGAAAAGTGCAAATCTGTTTGTGAAAATTCTGAGTTGTTGTTCAGTTTATTTTAATATTGCGAAAACTACGCCCTTTGAATATCAAAATTTCATATGAAAGTCTAAATCATCATATCTCTCGAAGTATTTTAGTACCTAATAAATTATTTCTTCATCGTTGTCTCTGATGAAATCACTTGCATCCATTTTATCAACAATACAACTATCAACTATTTCTATCCTATTTTGCAAACCTATAGGTAAATATAATAATTGAAAAGGTCACTCCTAACCTAACACTTTTTCCATAGAATGCGCTTGCGCCACTTCGCTAGCCATCAGTTAAAAGATTGACTGGCACTTCGAAGTTTCTGCTAATGTAGCAGACAGAATAGCTTCCGGTTTGACTTAACTATGAATGAAGAAACAGTTTGGCTGGAGGTTAGAGATAGCTGACAGCTAAATTTGCTTAACTGTCGATTGAAAAAACGGCCCTGTAGCGAGATCGGGCGTTAGCCTTTGAGTCGGGCCTGGGTAGGATGCAAACGCTCTAACACCACGACCACTTTTTTTCTAAAAAACTGAGTTTTCTGTAAATTTATTCAAATGTATGAGATCATGAGAACAAATATCCAACACATCTCACGAACCTAGAGAAGTTGTATCCTGACGCTCGAGTATAACTTTTTGATGATGTGGGTCACAAATTCATTGATATTAAATAAGTATACAGAAAGAACTAACGTTTCCAGGAAATGAAAGAATACATAATTTAGATTGTAGAGGGTAAAGGGAAACTGCATTCGTATAATTCATAATTTTGTCTACAAACTGAATATTTTCGCAACAGGAATTGGAGCATTATCGATAAGTTATATTATATCAAGTCTAGTCGATTTATACTTTATTGTCCAAAGACTAATATTCTTGTTGACGTGCAGAACTTCAGTAGATACACATTGTTTCAAATCTGGTAATTAGTGTAAATAAAATAAATATGAATAGCCAAAATTAATACGATATATACACAAAACATTAAAATTTTTACTTAAATGTTTGATGTCATAACGAATGTATAGGTGTAAATGGTCTATAGCGTTCTGACAAAAAAATAAAAAGTCACAAACGCTTTGAAAATATTTAAAAAAGATCTACTCACGACAAAGTCCTTGAGAGCGCCACTTGATAGGAACTCCTCTATTATTACATTCCTGAGCGTAAGATGCCAGTGCCGTACATAAACATTCACAGTCTCCGCCTTGATCACAAGCACAGCTATCAAATATACATTTCTCTAGGTAGTATTCGACAGGGACTTCGGAGTGACAATGAGCAAACAGTGCAGATTTCAGTATACCACATTGCTTCATGGCCCATACTTTGCGATCTGGACGACTCTGGCATGTGTCCTGAAAAGAATTGTTCATATATATTTTTGGGGTTATCAAATATACAGTCTGTCATGAAGAAACTTCCTCCTTGTTAACTTCTGATGGATCTAAATCATTTTTCAATTTTTTTTTGTCGAACTGTAGTATACAACTACTGGTTGACAAAAGTTAAAGATGATTCTTTTTTTTAAATGGTGTAGAGCCTCCATTTTGGAGGATTGTTTTAAAGTTATACCTAATTGAAAACATTTTTCAATTTTCTATACGACAGTTAAGTTCCACACAAAATAGTAGATGTATTCCAAACAAGTGGACATACTTAATTCAAACAGCACAAATGGGTCAATTAAAATAATATATTTTTTTATATTATGAGAAATATTCTAGGTCTAGCAAAATATCCAAAAATTCGTTTCAAAGCCATATGATATTTCTGCTTTGTGAAAGATCTATGTTGAGGAACTAGGTTTTTGGCGAAGGAACCAATGTAAAATACTCACTTCCTGAAGAAGTCGAGTTCATACTCACATTATTGTCCTGAAATGCGTATGTATCTTCATAACAGATACGTTCGACTGAAGAGTGTGAGTGATTATAATGTTAACTCTATATCCTTGTGAAAAAGTACTTACGGCAACTTCTAGAGCTTCTGGGCAATAAGGCTGTAATCTCCAAGAATCCCCAAAAATGTTGGCTGATACTTCTGAAAGACCCCCTGAAGGCGTTTGGAAGTCATCTGCTTCATTGTCATTATAATTACCGCACAATCCTTTGGTCTATAAAAATAAAAAAACATTTATTGAAAGCTTGATTTAATGAAAATAATTCGTTTCTTGACGCGGTTTTCTGTAAACGCGATAACTTATCGGGGCAAATTGGTTTATTTGCCCTTCTACACATTTACACATTTCCTTGAATTCATATTTATTCATTTTCAGACTGTGGGAGGTTGAAACACTCAGAAAACCATGACAAGAAATACCATCGTGTTTCGATCATTATTAATTTACAATTCATACTAACCTTATCTTTCCATTTAGGGTCCACTTTAACATATACTCTAGTGCCTTTGTCCCAATGGACAGTAAAACCCAACTCAGGAGCTTCGACAATCACAAACAATCCTTTTGTTCTCACGGTTATATGTTTATAAATCTTATATCTCGGTATCAATTTGTCTTTCGCTAAAATTATGGTATCAGTTTCTTTTCCTGAGGAAACTCGGACCGTAACCGATTTGGAGCAAGTTGTTCCCAGAGACCCACACGGTACGTTCTGAAAATGGTTGAAATTCAGTTAGTCCGACATCGATAGTCGTGTTATCGTCAGATGAATATCGAGTCACTTTTTCATAATATAAATGATGAAAAAATTAATGTTGCAGAAATCTCATTTATCATAGAAGAATTATTTTCTTCTGAGCTAAATGGATAATATCCAGAATGATACAGATGTGCCCCAAGAGTCCATTTTGGGGCCATTGTTCTTCCTCATATATTTAAATGACATCGTTACCATAGCAGAAGAATGAAAAATATTAAGTATTATCGTTATTACGTATTTGCCGACGACACTCCTCCGTGATTTAGTAGTAAAGATGCTATTATGAACACTGACTATTTGAAAAAAGTAATAATAAAAACGTATACAGAGTGGCCACATTTTTAATTGGATTGTATTGGTAACTTTTAAACCATAAGAGTTAGAAGGACAGTCAAATGGAGAATAGTATCAACCATAGAAGCTGTCAAGCAGTTCAAACAAATCGAGATTATCAGGGCCGGTTTTTGAGATATCATAAGAAAAGTAAATTCTGTCATTTTGATTTTCCTTTTTTTTCCACTTTATTTATATCATCAAAAAATATTTTATTCAACAGTAAATTATCCTCAATTTGACAGATTTCTTATCCTACGTTTCGTACCCTTTGGGCCACCTTCAACCTCATTTTTTTCAATACAGACCTGCATATTTTATGACACTTTTCGAAATAACTTTTAACGCTGAATTCAACAATATATCATACAATGTCATTTAAAGTTGAATTTTAGGTGATTTTGACCCTTATCCAAATTTCTTTGGGTCGGATTTGTATTATTTACCTTTATTTTAATTCACAACATGCAATACATTTCGATGAGAAGATCAACTTCATCATCTTAAACTGAATGGAACGTACCAGAATCAACGCAAGAAACAAGTAATAATTATTTACATATTTCAAGAGGAGAAAAAACCTAAGTCCTAATAAACGAAACTATCATTTAATGAAAATTAATGGAGTGTTCGAAATGTCCACCATTTTGTAAAATGCACTTTGAGGTTCTGGAACCCATACTTCTTATGCATTTGCTTATTTCGTCTCCTTGAATACCTTCCAATACATTCTCAATCTTCTCGCGAAGAATCTCTATTGTTGGGTTCGTAGTATCATACATTTCATTTTTGAGATATCCCCACTAATAAAAATCCAGCGGATTCAAATCCGGAGACCTGACAGTCCATGCTACTGGACCTCTTGTTTCAATCCATGAATCGGGAAAAGTTCGATTCAGATAGTCTATGTGTTTCTTGGTTCGATTCTGATACGTTCCATTCAGTTAAAGGTGAGTAAGTTGATTTTTTTATCGAAATGTATTGCATGTTATAATAAAACTAAAGGTAAATAATACAGATCCAACCCAAAGGAATTTGGATAAGGGTCGAAATCACCTAAAAATCAACTTTGAATGACATTGTATGATATATCGTTGAACTTAGCGTTAAAAGTTATTTCGAAAAATGTCATAAAATCTGCAGGTCCTTATTGAAAAAAATGAGGTTGAGGGTGGCCCAGAGAGTATGAAACGTTGGATATGAAATCTGATTACGTCAAATTGGGGATAATTTACTACAAAATAAAAAATGCCTGTAACATTTTTTGATGAAATTTGAAATAAAGTAGGAAAAAAAGAAAAATGAAAATAACAGAATTTACTTCTCTTATGCTATCTCGATAACCAGCCCTGATAATTTCGATTTGTTTGAACTACTTGACAATGCTTCTAAGAATGCAACTTTTTATCCATTTGATCGACTTTCCAACTCTCATGGTTTAAGAGTTACCAATACAATCCCATTAAAAAAGTGGCCACTCTGTATATCTGTATGAAGTAGTTGTTTTCTATCAGATATTTACCTCATTTTTCCATTTTGTTGTTGTTAATTCATTTAATGGAAAAGTGAAGATTACGTATACTACCCCCTTACCATTATGCAAAAACTCAATTGTAAAGTGTTTGAAAATTTATATGAAATTTTATCTGTTCGCTGTTACAAAAAAATCAATATTTATATAGTTCCCCTTTTCATTAGAAATTGGATGGACAAAATGAGTAATTATCTACAGAGCAGATTTACCGAGTCCCCCAAATATTGCATCCAAATTATAATGATAAAGACATTTTACCGTCAAGCGATTTCTTTTCCAGAGATTGAACGGCATTGTAGATAAGAGAATTCTGAGAGGAGGGATCAAGGAAGTTCATTTTGGCTTCGGTGTATCTTCCCTATTGTTATTTTGAACTACACATCCAAGGCTAGGGCGGAAGTATAACAGGAACTACGGCGATGATCACATAGTATGAAATTTCAAATATGTTCCTTGTTATATTATCTAGAGTTAGTATTTTTCTTGCTGAAACCGGATTAGAAGTGGTTCATGTATTAAATTTACTCTATTCAAAAAAGTGGGTAAAACTGATTATCACTCAAGTAAAGGAAATTAATAAACAAAAAATACTGCTCCTAATTTCTACTGGGCCATATATCAATAAAACATGTATCACCTGAATAGTAATATCGAATTTGTCGGGTCCAAAGTTTCCTTTCGCCAAAACGTAATCACATTGACCTTGATAATCAAAACGTTTTCCATCGAACGTTTTGTAGTGTGAATCGCCCCATGCACTACATTCCGCTGTACATAATCGATCTGTACATTTCCATTTACCATTTTGGCATAAACTGTAATATTATAATCCAATATATAATACTTATATATTGTATGAAAGTCTTCTTAGCCATATAAAACACGAATGTTTTAAGTTTTAATAAAGGGCATAACAATAAAATTTATTTATAATGAAAGAAATATACTTTTAAGTTGAGTGTGAATAAAAGAAAATAACACCCCTTAAGCAAGCTTGTGTGGGGCCAAACAGAAGTAAATTCAGATAGATACTTATAATGTGCTACAACACAATTCAAAATAGAAAAATGTTGAAGATATAAAAATATATCTATAATTAATAACAATTTGTATACATATTTCAACAGAATTCATAATTACAAATATAAGTTCATGAAAGAGAGAAATATATAATATAGAAATCACGATTGTTCTGCAGTTTCATATGAAACATAAATTTTTTCTGTTAAGCATTTAGATTGATTATATCGTGTATGGTTTTTCTGGGAACTCTCAGCGTAAATCTTTTCAATTTTCCTTCAAATACAAACGAAACTAAACAGCTTGTATTTACATGAATTGTCGTATTTACCTAAATGGCAGCTTGTTTACCTGCAATTTTATGGGTGCTGCCATGTGTGAATGAAATAATCAGATATACACTTATTTCATAATATTTATTTATTGAAGAAATAACTTCCATTCAGAGTTATTGGACGTTTGAATTTGCCGTGTTGTTTGCATTATCAATTTATAAACTAATTTGGCGTTTACCAATGAAAAAATATACATTCATTCGTTGGGTTTTTGTTTGTCTATGCTCGTTTCAGGGCTTTTTGTTGTGCTACTTACCATGTATTACAATCGCTTTGAACAGTTGAATTCTCTTTGTAACTCTTTCCACCATGATGGCACGGACATTCTGTTGGTTTCACACACCTTTTGGATGTTGTGTCGAGAACATGGCCTTTTTTACATTGGCATCCCGCATGACATACTGATGAAGTGAATAAGTCGGGTGAATGCATATTCTGAAATGGAAAAAATATTGTGAAATTCACTGGGCGATTCTGAAATCCTATACAAACACTTCGCAAAATCAAAACACTAGGCATTGTGGTAATTTAGCTCATCAAGCTATAATCTTTTTAAATTGTTTTTTTATCAAAAAGCATAATAAGCCTTATTAAATAAATTTGAAACGTTCGAAATCTTCTAAATTAAAACGACCAAATCGTTCTCAGTTTCGTCACTGTCATCAAAAATAGGAAGAAATTGAGCAGCCCTCGTACAAAATCTCAAGTGATAACCAAAAATTTGTAACTTTGTATACTGTTTAAGTATGCAGACTCCCACAAGATTTCGCAGAGAGGAAACCTTGACAGTGGTAAGTTTTCCTTTGGCTTTTTGAAAACCATGCCAATTTCGCATTTATTTGTGAGGTAATGAACAGTATCTAGTTTTTAAGTTGAAGTGAAAGATATTCAATAATAATATAAAAAAAATGGTCCAATAAAAAGTTTAGGTACTTATAGTTTGTCCGCCACTCTGAACGTGTCGATTTCACGACTTGTATGTAGGTTGGTGACAGGCAGCAATCTGAGTTTTCTAGAAGCATACAATAATTAAATGAGATTTTCAATGGCACCATCGTCCGACAAAATTAATAGGGATTTTCAGCAGTCCGACGTTCCAGAGATGTCGATTGTACGACAACAATGTTGGTGATAACTAGCAATGTTGTCTTAACTTTTTTTAAAGAAATAGAAGGTATAAGACAACGATATACTTGTCCGACAATTAAGTGGATGAATTTGTTGAAAAACTGACACAAAAATCAAAATTTTACTTTTTTTGTATTAACACTAACCAAAACCGGCAAGCTATACAAATACCCACACATTTAGGCACGAAAACATATACAGGCTGTTTATTCCTGAAAAACAAATAGAAAGATAAAAATATCTGAATTATTTGTTTTGTAATCGCAATGTAATTCACCCCTTCTCTCTGCCGATGAAAATGTTGTAGTGAAGCATTTTAATAATAAATATCCAATCGTAAATAAAACCAAATCATCAGATAACACAAAACACTTTACAATTGTTGGTAGACACGAAAACAATACGCACACATGAAACGGAGGGTAAATATTATCTTAACTTTTTGAGTTTTTTTCGGAAAACTAACAAAAGAAAAGAAAAATGTGAGAACTAACTAAATTTTGTTTTTCATGGTAGATAGAAGGTACCTTCTAATTCTAAAAAACTTTTTCCCAAAACAACTTTTGATATTGTCAAAAATAAAGATACCTACTTTACTCTAGCATGGAATTCATATTTTTTTAAAACCTCTCATACGACTGACATAATTTGATATTTGATGGTTGCAATTCAAATCCAAGACCATGCAGAAGTTTTTATGGAAAATAACTTTTTTTCCTAAAATTAGTAATGAAAAAGTTTACCATATGGTGCTGACTTAATTGGACACACTGTATAAATATTTCGATCTTAATATAGATTTAGATGACGTTCACTCTGTCAGTGCAGCACAATCAGAATCCGAGACAAGCGATGAAAGTGATACTTTGAGTGCGAGTGAAGAATCTACTGAAAACCATGATGCATTATTCTTTTTTATAAAAATTCATGTTTATTTTTCATTCAAGTAAAGAAATAAACTGTAAAGCGACATTGTATTTTTATATAATTTTGAATTTTTCTACTGTTATCGCGAGAAATATTGAAATTACAAAATTTCAACATTTTTGTCGGACAGGCAAAACAGTCTAATATTTTTGTCGGACAATCGATACCTCCGATAAGTATTATATTTTTTTCTTTATTGCCACTTTTATCCGACAACTGGTTATCACCAACATTGTTGTCGTCAAATCGACATTTTTGGAGCGTCGGACTACTGAAGATCCCTATTAGTTTTGTCGGACAATAGTGCCATTGAAAATCTCATTTAATTATTGTATGCTCCTAAAAAACTCAGAATGCTGCCTGTCGCCAACCTACAAGTCATAAAATCGACACGTTCAGAGTGGCGGACAAACTAGAAGTACTTAAACTTTTTGTCGGACAATTTTTTTTAGATTACTTTTAGTAAATATATTTCACTTTAACTTGAAAACTAAATGCTGGTCATAACCTTACATATAAATGCAAAATTGACATATTTTTCAGAAAGCCAAAGGAAAACTTACCACTATCAAGGTTTCCTCTCTGCGAAATCTTGTGGGAGTCTGCATACTTAAACAGTATACAAAGTTACAAATTGCTGGTTATCACTTAAGATTTTGTACGAGGGCTTGCGGACTATTAGGTCGACAATCCTTGAACATCATTTTGCCTAACTCAACTATCTCCTGAATTCATATAGGACTACTGTTAACATTGAAGTTATTTAAATTATTATTGAAATTTGTTTTAGATGGTAATTTCTCCATCAGAGTTTACTTAAAAAGGAAATAAATTGATGACATCCTGCTGCAATGATAATGTTCCTGTCCCAGTTAGGGGTGTTAATGGGATCCCTCGCTGTGGAAGGAATGGAACATATTATTTAGTGGAAGTGAATCAATTATTCGAAGGTTTTTCCTTCGGTCTTACACCCACTGATGCTGAAGCTCCTGGAGACCCTACACCACTGGGAAACGGTTGGATTTCAGTTGAAAAGTTTTTATAAGGTTCCTTCTTAGTTTGACATGACGAAAAGACGCCTTTTGATATTATTTTGCATTAGACTATGTCTTTTTCCTCAATTATTTACCTTGTATCCATCTTCGAGTGACATATTTGTTCTTGAACGTAAAAAGTCACGTGAGAGATATGAAAACCAGTATCGTCTATTTCACAACTGGCGCCAACAGAAGAAAGTTGTAATTTAATGAAAGTGATCTCGTTTATGTATCAGAAATAAACAAATCCATGAAATCTTCTTAAAAAGTTGTCTGGCAGTAAAAGAAAATTTTAATAATTTACGAAAAACTACTGCATTTCTCATTCCTCCGAGTTTTAACTGGGAATTTTGAATCCAAAATTCCAAATTATATCAACTCGGAAGTTTGAAGTTCCGAGTGTTAACTCGGAATTTTGATCTAAAATTCCGAGTTGTGACTCGTAATTTTGATCTAAAATTCCGAGTTGTGACTCGTAATTTTGGATTCAAAATTCCGACTTATATCTCGGAATTTTAAAATTTCGACTTAAAACTAAGAATTTTAAAGAAAAATAATTTTTTTTATTTTAGGTGTCCCTTCCAGGGCTTCGTAGTTTTGCTCAACATGCAGGGAAAATCAGTGGTAGATGCAACAAAGAAGATTGCTGAATATGTGAACCTAAAAAATCTAGAAGATTATAATGGGAACGGCTCAAGACGATCTTCAGAATCTATGTTAGTCAAGGGCGGAGGAAATTTGTTTTCTCTAAAAGGCATCTAGGTTGGCGTTCCACGACTGTGGCTGAAGGCTACATCGATGGATCAGTAAGCAGAAAAATTGAAGTTTCTCGTAAATTATCCTGCCATTCAAGAACAGTAAAAACAATGCCAACATTAATATACAATGCAGTGGGGGGAAATCAAAAACTGAATACTACTATTAATATAGTAGCGCTTTCGACTTTATCAACTACGCAGTTATCGAAAATGAAGTAGCTGCTAAAGGATAAGCTATTCACAATATAACAAATTGTACGTAATAGTTATTCATTTTACTAGGCATAAAAGCACAAGATTTAATTCCGCGGTTGGTGTTTCATAGCCGAGTTACGCCGAAACTATGAAACCAGACAAGGCATTAAATCTGCTTTTCTGCCTTGTGAAACATAATTTTGTCTTCAAATTTGTTCCAATTCTACGCAAAATCGACTTTTTTATATTCATTAATTAGATTCATTATCAATATTCAAATAATTAAATTATTTTATCAAAGGTAACTGGGCTTTTCATTACTATGTTTACCTTTGATGACGTTTGTTGAATTGTTTGTGTTTACTTTAACGTCCTTGTCGATTTTGAAAATTTGTCAACTACCTTACTGTTAGAAATGGATGTAATTCAAAGTGAGGATGGGTAAATACCATTAACACCACCTGAGATTAGAGACCAGTCGCGAAATGTGGAATTAAACCTATTGCCGGATGAATCAAAAACTGTATTTGAACTCACATGCAGCAGATTCATGCAATAAAGACAGAAGAAAAATGTCATTGTCAATTTTAATAACCAGTTTGATTTAAATTATTACTCAAAGGTTGCATAGCAACGAACTTTTTCTGCCTAGGCAGTAAAAGTACAATTTTTAAGCCTGTCAAGTGTTACTAAAAAGCCGCTTTGATATCATTTAAAGAATAATATTGTCAAGAAGGGCATATTTTCAAAAATTTAGTCATTTGGATATTAGATTGATCTCATTCAAAATGCACATTTCAAAATAGATTGTTTGATTTCATTTCAATAAAACAAAACACTAGATCATAAACAATAAGCTATTAAAGTAATGTCATTAGAACAACTGCTAATACATAATAATTGAAAATACATGTTTTTGTTCTTCTTTTTGTTAGAGGCTTATTTAGTAAATTGTCATCAGAATACGATATCGTTGCGCTAACGACATTTTCGCCAACGACATTCCTAACGATAAATTTTTAAAATACATTCAGTATCGATGTCGTTAGAACAAAATCTGGTAACATAGTATTAAATGGATTTGGTAAATGTTAGTACTTGATCTTTAATGTTTTGTGACCAAAAACGTTTGTCGATACTTGTGCAAGCGTTTGAACAAAGTTGTTTGCTGTCAGTGCTGTCTTCCTGTCTTAGCAGAATGAAATTTGGTTACAGTTTGAATAAAATAAACGTACATATAACTGTTAGTTTTTCGTATAATAATAAACAATTTAATATAATCTGTAAATGATAATGATTGTTTTCATCCAAACTCTATGACTACAGCCAAACCGATAACAAAAAAAAGCAGCGGGGTCCGAGGATGACTATAGAAGTCAATTTGAGATCATTCTCAACGAAATGAAAAACTAATAATTCAGAGAACTAGGTGGAACAATTTTTATATGGGTGCAATCTGTTCATCAATTATTTGTTGTTATTAAACATCTATTACATACTCATGTTTTGTGAGAAATATTTCATCAGCAGTCTATGGAAATTTCACATATCTTTGTGCACGATTATTCACTATAATATCAACAAGCTCATGAACAGATCTGCTGACATTCGGTTGAGATGAACTGTTGTGTATGTGTGATCCTACAGGCTTCTGGTAGCTTCCATGCGCCAGAAATAATAATGTGCTAAAAAACTGTGAACATATATACGAATAACACAATCAATATGCATCTATTTTCATCTCACCCCAATAATAGGAGCTGTTTTTGTGTTTTTCTGTGCTGACAACATGAACACCACAACTTCATTGAATAATTATTCTTGTGCTTTATTCAATCTGTACATTTGCCAAAAAAGAACATCTGGTTACTCAAACTGGTTGCTTGTGCCCCTCAATATTCGGAGTCGCTGCCGATGTTGTCTAAAATAGTAATATGGAATATTTTTGAACGTTCATGTAGTAAAGTAGTATATCGTAGTATTCATGTATTCCGCCTGCGCAATATCTTTTCCCTAACTAGCTGTACTAGTTGTCTCTGGTTATTATTTTTTTACTGAACAATCGCACCACTTTAAAATATCCCAAAATTTGTGCTAACCACTCTTTATTTCCTCTATCCAAATATTTAGATTCTGATTCAAATTTCAAATAATCACCTACATCAATTTGTTCAGTAAATTGAATCATGTTTCATGTATGATATCCACCATAACGACAATATAAAGACACCTCCATCGACGTCTTATACAAACGATAAATTTTATCGTAAGATAACGATAACGATATTTAGCTACATTATCGCAAATATCGTTAATTACCGATTATCGTTCACTAACGACATAGCGTTACAGAATAGGTCTCTTATTCTTAACAATATGTGGTTTACAGGTAGATATAATGAAAAATATCGTTCATTACACGTCCGTAAATGCTTTTGCTCGACTCTTGCTGAAATACGAGATGAAATATACAATTTTTTTTATTGAAATTCACTGCCAGGCGTTTGAAATTTTGGAATAAGTGGTTATTTTATTACTTACTTTACATGTGACTGGTTCTACTTGCTCACAGGTCGTGAACTCCATATTTGCTGAAGCATTGCACTTTGAATTCAAATCACTTGCACTAGGAAATTGTACCTTTTCCTCAGGCGTAGCTTCTCTACATTGCCATATTCCATTGAAACAAACACTGAAAAAAAACAGAATGAGAAATTATCGTCGGCATAATCATTCGTGTTTACTCTTGTTTACCATAGTTCCGGACCATCAGGTGCAGGTCTAACTTCTTTGTAGCTAGCAGGAAACTCGATACCATTATGGACGCATTTACATCTGCCGATAGGTAAACACTCTCCATCTTCATCTAACGCCTCGCCTTCTGGGCAGTTGCATCCTTCAACACATTGAGTTTTACAGTTGGGATCTTCGGCAATGTCGAAGCAGGTTCTTGTGCAGGAATTGCCGCATATTTGATACTTCTGCCCACCAGGACAGTGGATTCCACATTCACGTACTTCAAGTCTCCAATTGATCTTTATGTTTTTACGAGAACATTCCGTAGCATAACTCGAAATTATGGGGCACAAACACTTCGATACCTGAAATGAAAACGTGATTGGAGATTTAAAAAAATAGAATTTTTATTTTTGTATCGAATTTTCTGCTTATATCAGTAAAATACATTTCAACGAATATGCCATGTTGTCATTATTCAAAAACCACATCAATTTAAAATCTGATATTTGGAGACAAGTAATTAATTGATTGCATTGAAAATGAATAAGGTGTTCTACTTGAAAAAAAAATGAATTAATGTTAATTTGGCAATTTGACATTAAATCATCAAAAACCATTCTGTAAATTTTTTTATGAATTTTCTGTCTTTTATTGAATATGAGACCCCAGACTTTTGAAAGTATATTATACTTCTTATACTAGCACCACCAAAAATATTTGGTTACGCCACTGATAAAAAATTATTAAATGTATTTTTTAATTACCATTCCTTGAATCAACATCCCATTTATATGTTCCAAACAATCTTTTAGACATCAATTCTTTGTACAAATTGAAAATATGTATATTCATACATTCTTTTATAAATAACAGAATAAATTCATCTCTGCAATTTCATTCAATCAATACCATTTATAATCACCAATCTAGACAATCTAATAGTCTCGTCACACACAGAATGAATACAACCTTCGGAGAAAAATCAATTTTATATATTGGAATTTTGATATTCTATGAAATACCCAAAAAATTGAAAAATATCATAGAAAAAAATCTTTTCAAAAAACATTTGAAGAAACATTTATTACAATGATGCTTTTGACAACCCTTTTTTTTTTTGTTGCAATCATTTCTTTGAATCTTGTTATTTATTGTTTTAATTAGAGAATTAGAACAATATTATAAACATTTATGTTTCTTGGGTCAATAAAGATTATCATTATTATTATTATATGGTTACCATTAAGACGTTTCTTCACGTTGACTTTGAAGTAATTTGATTAAATTCAATTGATTTTAAATTGCAAGGTAATTTGTTTTACCTGTTTACGAAAAATACCAGTTTTTTCTCAATGGTCAATTTATTCTTCTAGGTATAGTAGGGTGGAATCCAACTTCATCTGAGTGATCGAATAATCGTTAAATGTGAAAAAAAAAAGGAAACTATACAATGCATGCTGTTTTAACTGCATTTAGATATTCCGTCTGAAAACTAAGAGAAAATTTCTGTTGAAATTTTCACAACATACCGGGTGACCACGAGGTTAGGTACGCCCCCCAATTTTTCTATAGTTTTAAAAATACAGGTTTCAAATTTGGTACGTCGAAATATTACTCAAATGCGCATATTTTGACTCCATTATCGAAAATTCACCACTTCCGGTTTAACCAGAAGTGTCCCCAAACTTTTTTATTTCAAATGACACCCTGTACAATTTTTTCCATAATCCGGAAGAACACGCAATTTGTGATAACACCGTTCTCCAAATTAAAAATAGGTTGAAAAATGGCGGAGATACAGTTGATTGTTCAATCGAACAAAGTTGGCCATGAACATCAAACTCAAATCATCACAACTGACGAACGGCGTCAACATTTACGAGAGGAAGCTTCGAGGTAAGATACGGCTGAATATTGGGCTTCTCATGTGATTGCAGCAACCATATTTTCCAACAATTATCGAAAACTTCCTCAAAACGGAGTATTACCCATAAAAAAATGCTCACAAATGCCATTTCTCAAATGGCAACATACTCTTTTCATATTGTCGTATTGAAATTATCCAGATGTTTCATTATGAGTGTTCTCAAAATTGAATATTCCTAAACAGATGCGGCTTGAACCTACGAAAGCTAAGCAAAAAATCAAATATTTTCATTCGAGTAATCTAATTCATCATTTTTCAATACGACAATGTGAAAAGAGTATGTTGCCATTTGAGAAATTGCAGTTGTAAGCATTTCTTTACGGGTACCACTCCGTTTCGAGGAAATTTTTGATAATTGTTGGAAAATATGGTTGCTGCAATTACATGAGGAGCTCAATTTTCAGCTGTATCTTACCTCGAACCTTCCTCTCGTAAATGCTGACGCCGTTCGTCAGTTGTGATGATCTGAGTTTGATGTTCATGGCAAACTTTGTTCGATTGAACAATCAACTGTATCTCCGCCATTTTTCATCCGATTTTTAATCTTGAAGAAAAGTGTTATCACAAATTGCGTGTTCTTCCGGATAATAAAAAAAAATATAAAGGGTGTCATTTGAAAAAAAAAGTTTGGGGTCACTTCCGGTTAAACGGGAAGTGGTGAATTTTTGGTAATGGAATCAAAATATGCTTATTTGAGTAATATAACAACGTACCAAATTTGAAACCTATATCTTTAAAACTATAGAAAAATTGGGGAGCGTACCTCACCTCGTGGTCACCCGGTATATCAAAACATACCAAATCAGAATAATCACTTACTGAAAATTCACAGGAACACATATCGTACAGACAATCTTGATAAAACTGATCAGGATCAACAAACCAATGGCAATCTGAAAAAAGGTATATACATTAATTTCACAAAACTAGAAAATTTCAAATAATTTCTGTGGTTATAGGTTACAAAGTTTGATATAAATATACAACACATGATATGATTGCACCTTTATATATTCATTATTAATTATTATGTATCACCCAGTGAGTAGGAGTTTGAATGTACATCTTGACCGGAGATGTCAAGAGATAAGTCAGTTATAATAAAATATTATTGAATGACGTATGTTATTTATACTTGAATTATAACATGGCGCAGTCGTTTTATTAGGAACCTATAAAAGTCTATCCTACTTTCCATAATGCCCAGAGCTACAAGGAAGAAGAAAACAAGTCAAGAAAGTGGTGATTCTGCCACTGACGCCACATCCATACATGCTTTAGAGGCGTATACGAAACAGTCTCTCACAAACATGGAATTATCAATGAATGAAAAAATGAAGCAACTACAAGATACCGTTGACAAATTACTTCAAGCACACACTGCTTCCTCTGAAGTATTGACTGATTCAGTTAACACATCTGATAAAATTGATGTCATGGAAAATATACCATTGCATCGCATATCTGGTGCTATTCCGATCCCAGATAAAATTACAGACGATCTCACGTTGGCTCAGTATAAAGATTGGAGAAGAAGACTTGAGAATTACCTGATTATTTAAGGTTTATACATTCAACATTCTTCATCAAAGCAAGTACCAGCATTGCTGTCTTCATTTTTTAACCAGGACATATCAGACGTAGTTCGATTGGTTTTGAAAATAGAAAATCTTATAGACGAAGTTCCAAAAACTGTCTTGGATAAACTAGAAGAATATTTCAAAAAGAGAGAAAACAATAGGATTAGACACAGCAAGTTCATGTCGAGAAAACAAGAAGTGGGAGAACCCTTCATGTCCTTTTATAGAGAGAAGTTGAAACTTTTTCAATCAAGTGATCCTTGCAAGCACTGTTATAATTTTTGCCTCTCCGATCATATTATCGAATCATTTTCTAATGTGGATATCCGTAGAAAATGCAGATTGTTGCCAGATTCAACTTGGTCTTGATGAGGAGAGTCAAACTCTAACAACGTTCCTAACCCCATGGGGACGTTACCAATTTTTGCGAGCTCCAATGGGATTAGTTTGTTCAGATGATGAATATTGTTGTCGAGGAGATGAAGCTTTAGGGGATATTGGTAATATTGAAAAAGTTGTTGATGACATTTTATTGCACGATGAAACATTTGGAGATCATTATTCTAGAATTATTCGGTTACTAGATTGTTGTCGCAAGGAAAATATTACCCTCAATCCAGAAAAATTTTAATTTGCCAAATGAGAATTATCATATGTAGGCTACAGAATTGGAAAACATGGAATCAAAGCCGATCCTATGAATGTTAAAGCTATTCAAGATTTTCCTAAACCTGAAAATATAACTCAACTGAAATCTTTTTTGGGGCTAGTGAATCAGTTAGGGAATTTTTCTGCTGAAATTAGTTCGTATGTCATTCCACTACGCAATTTATTGAAAATCAAAAATGAATACTTCTGGACGTCTACCCATGACTTGGCATTCGAAAATATAAAGTAATGTCTTTCTCAACCACCTGTACTAGCCCACTATGATCCATGTCTACCAACAGAACTACAGACGGATGCATCTAAGTTATATGGACTTGGATATATACTTCTACAGGAGCATGGATATGTTTGGAAACTAGTTCATTATGGATCCAGATTCATCTCAGATACAGAATCAAGGTATGCTATGATTGAGCTCGAAATGTTGGCAATTACCTGGGCAGTTAATAAATGTCGATTATATTTATTAGGTCTGCATGGATTTCTCATAAAAACGGATCATAAACCATTGATTCCAATCCTAACCAACCAAACACTAGATAATATTCAGAATCCACGACTTCAACGAATGAAAGAAAAATGATCTAGATACGTGTTCAAAGTTGAGTGGGTCAAGAGCCAGGATCATTTGATACCAGATGCGTTATCCAGAGCCCACCATGTATCTAAAAGTATGTGATTTATTAGCTGAGGAATCTACAACACATTTTACCTCCTTCGTTAATCATCAACTATGCCAAATAATTATGGAAGATGATACGATTCAAGATGATTTAGCATCCCAAGATCCAATTACATTGGACATAAAAAAATCTGCAAAAGAAGACAATGAATATCAGTTATTGATGCACCAAATTAAACGTGGTTTTCCGGATTCTAAAAATGAAGTCCAAGGTTGTCTCAAGCCTTACTGGAATATTAAAGATGAATTGAGCGTGGAAGATGATATGATATTGAAAGGATGTCAAATTCTCATTCCAAAAAATATGAGAAAATCAGTTTCGCAAAAACTTTATTATTCTCATCGAGTTGAAAAGGCAAAACGTCGAGCTCGTCAAATTTGATTGAGGCTTGTGAACTGTTCCAGATTTGTCGTCCTTCTCTTCAGAAAGAAACAATTATCCAAGCTAAGATTCCAGAGCGCCCTTTTATAGATGTTTCTACAGATCTTTTCACGTGTGCCGGTACACACTATATGGTATATGTAGATCGTTTATCTGGCTGGCCAATTGTTTGTCACTATGGAAGTAGAGATCCGAATAGTTCAAGACTTATTAAAGATTTAAAAACTATTTTCACAGACACCGGTGTACCAATACGACTTCGATCAGCCAATATGCCCTTTAGCTCATATGAGTTTCAAACATTCTTGAAAAATTGGAAAATCCTTCTTGCTCCCATCTTCTCCGCATTACGCTCAGAGTAACGGTCACGCAGAAGCAGCAGTCAAAGTTATGAAGGCATTGAAATGTACTGAAAATGGCAAATTTGATGACGAAAAATTCTGTTTGGGACTACTAGAATGGAGAAATACGCCTCGATCAAATGGTCGCTCACCTGCTCAGATACTTTATGGTCATCAACTGAGATCTTTGGTACCTGCTCACAGAAAGTCATTTTCTCGTCAATGGCAAATAAATGCAAAAATATGCGAGAAAAGAGCTATGAATCAATTGGAGTATCAGAAAAACGCATATAATCAGCACGCTAAAGATTTACCCCAGATTCAGATTGGAAGTACTGTGAGAATTCAGAATCCTAAAACTAAATTATGGGATAGAATAGGAGTAGTAACCGAAATAGGACGATACAGAAACTACAGCATTAAATTACCAAGCGAAAGAGTACTCAAGAAAAATAGAAAGTTTTTGCGTGCCGTCGCCAGGGAGGAAGGTGGTGATGGTGACAGACATTTCACTTAAAAGGGGAGATGATATGATTGCACCTTTATATATTCATTATTAATTATTATGTATCACCCAGTGAGTAGGAGTTTGAATGCACATCTTGACCGGAGATGTCAAGAGATAAGTCAGTTATAATAAAATATTATTGAATGACGTATGTTAATTATACTTACATTATATCAACACAACTTTTTTGACTAAAATTATTTCTATATTTACCTTTGAATAAGTCCGATTTGATTTTTGAACAGTGCTTCTCAGCTGTTGCTTTTTTATGAATATTTTTATCACAAGGGTGTGACGATAGTACTTCTGCTATATCGTTGCATTTCTCGCTAGTTTTCCATTTATTTGCGAATGGTATGACAGCTTGTTCTATATCGTCTTCAGGTGTCAAGAAGTCGTCCTTTTGATTGTCGTTAAAAGTACCACAGAGACCCTGCAAATATTGAATATTAATCAAATGAGGAAAAAAAGTCTGAGACTAGAACAGTGCTTTTCATCAATCCAAAAAATTATGCTTTTCCCCTATAAAATTCAAAATTTTTATTTATTTCAATAATATTTTCATCATCTTCTTAGCCAGTACTGTTAATAATGATATTCTGAGCTATCCCAATAAGATGTTGACAAAAACATGCTGACGGCAAATTCAAAATGGTCTCAAGCACCTCGAGGTTAATCCGGCAACTATTAATATAAAGTGGGGGCCTCAACAAGGTGGTAGGAAAAAAAAAATCTGATTTTCACTGGAATCATTTCACATATAAGTTCTACTGATGTCTACAAAGTTCAAAACATTTGAAGGATGAAGTTGAAAAATTATTCAAAAATTGAACAATCCTAATACTGATCCTTGAAGTAGTTTTCTGATGAATTTCATGTATTATTCTGATTCACAGGAAGGGCACTGGAAATCTCAGAAATAACCCGAAAAGCATCAATTAGTATTACACTTCTTTTTTCTTTGTTTTTTTTTGGTTTTCTGGCGTTTGGTTTCTTCAAAATATTCTATATTCTGGGAATTCTTGTATTCCATTAAAATTGCTTGTCCGCTTTATTTCAACGTAGGCTACTCAAAAATAAAATAGAAAATCAAAAAGTTGGGAACTTAGGTGGGAGTTTCATGAATTCAGTAGGCGAACTGTAAAAATCCAATATTACGCATGAGTTCTTCAAAGATATGCCAAACAAAAACAGAATACGAGAACCTACCTACGTACATTAAAATTAAAGGAAAAAAGTTTTTATCGATAAACTAGTTAAGTTGAGAAAAGTAACTGATATTGCATTGAATAAAAATATAAAACACAAAGAATTTCCAAAAATTTTAATAGTTTTTTAAATAGTTTTATTTCGTTCGACACCTTGATGTCTTGAGAAAATATTTAAATTTTAAAAAGTTCTTTTTTTTCTTTGTTCATTAATTTATGAATAAAAAGTTGTTTTTGAACAGTTTTTTTACGTTTATTCATTTTGAACTTTTTACAATTGAAAATTTTTCAACTGTCTTTATTAATAGGTGCACCAGGTACCCTGAGGTTGGTACATTAGTGTACGTATATTTGCTACTCCTCAATGGATACAAACATACAGATCAAACTAAGAGAATCATCTGACTGTCCGATATTTTTTACAATTTTTCCTGATTTTTACAATTTTCTTTTTTGTCTTTTGCAATTTTTTTTCTAGATTGAGAGGATCCGAGATTCCTGACTATCTTGCCTTCAGAGGGACAAAGGGACATCATTTTTTGAAATTGTGAAGGGGCCCTATGACCGACAGTTTTTTCATCGCAATTTCCCATATGTGGATCGGCAGAAACTTTTCTAATTCTTACGCGCTCTTCCTACCCTTCAGGGAAGTAGAAAGGGTTAAATTTTACAACGGCTTCATATTTTTCAAAATTTTTAAGAATTTTTTCAATTCAATTTTCGGTAGTTTTTGTAATTTTTATCGAGAAATCCGGAGGTTTGAGTCCCCCGTCGAGATTTCTTGCATTGTCATCGAAATCACATATGGGTACCAAACGACCAGGCAGCCACCATATAATAAAATTTTCACTTGTTGATTTTTCTGAAATTTTGGTATCTTGTGGAGTTTGGCCACCTGAACAAAAGTGTGCATGGGCACAGCTGAAAATTTGGATCTTTAAAACTGTAGAATAGAAAAAATTGGGGGTTGCCTCACCTTATGGTCACCTGATATGTATAATAAATATTGTCAATTAATTGATTTGGAAAATGATTTTTTTTACTGCTGTTAAAGGATGAGCAATTCAAGTGTTCACCTGGTTCTGATAGATTTACTGGGCAAATGGAAAATAAGTAATCGATTATTAGGTGATTTCGCCGGTACTCACAAATGGATTGAATTTCTCATGAGGGTCAATAAATGATTTTCAATTTCTTTGAAGTTAATTTCTCAAAGCTGAATTAAACATAAAAAACGCGCCATTTGATTGCATTGTTATTAACTTAAACTCACCCGTGTTTTTTCCTGGAATTTAGGTGGAAGATCGATGTAGACCCTTGTACTTCCATCCCACCATATTTCTATTCCATTCGGTAATTTGGCTAAATATAAAAGCATACGTTACTACGCGTAATTAAAAAATACTAAGTATTACTTACTTTGGAGAAATATTGATGAAACACTCCTTATTTTTATCCCAGCGATGGTATACGGTACTTTAGGGATATCCTGTCCATTCACAACAAGATCGTGGTTCTGTTTCAGTTTGATAATATGTCCGTCCATTTTGATTGTTACTGTTTTTGTACAAGTCGGTAGCCCCGATGAAATGCTAGCTGGGAAGTTCATAGCCTGTGAATACAAATAGTTGAATCATCATTTATATCCAGTGTAAAAATATTGATTTTCTAAATTATTTCAACAGATTTCGATAATAAGGAGACAGATATAGGTAAATATAGAGTAATATTAGTATTTTGAAAATATTGGTTCACTCTAAGGTGATTTAGAATCGATTCTACACATGAATAAGGTAATTTTGTGTACCCTCTAAATGAATAAAAATAATAGATATTTGTATGCCAAGGCCACGAAATAGCATTTTAGCGTACCGAAAGAAAAGCTATCGCCGAGGACGCTTGCAATCGTCAAAATTAGTAAACTAGATAATTTATATTATTGCTTTAAAATCAACAGCAGTTCAATTTAGTTAACAAAATCACAGGCAAGCTATGGAAATGATATGTATGAATATATACAATAATATATTGTTTTACAAAAGTAAAATTTTTTGAAGCAAGAGAACAGTTTACTAGCTGGTAATGTTCACGAGCTTCAAATAATGTTTTGACGAGTGAAACACTGCATTTTTTCTACAACCCTGTTTATAACAAAATAATTTGCTAAAAAAGAATAAGTAATGAACAAATATTTTATTATAAATGAAAAATAACATAATTTCTTAAAACATCACTCTTGATTCAAATATTGGTTAATTCGAGCAATAGGGAATTACAATGCTGATTTTTATATATATTTTTTAAAGGTTTACAAGTCAAACTGGGTAAAAAACGATTTTTCAATTTTTTTTCGATAATTTGATACAAAAAACAAAAGGATTGAAGATGAATTCAAACACTATCTCAAATTTACGACAAATATTACCGGTATTTCATTGGACAAATACCCACCACTCACAGAACAAACGTCAAACGACAGTAGTACAATACAAGTGACGTCAGCAAGCGTAAATATGGTATTTGATTCAATCCGGAACAGTTTTGAAGTGGGTTATTGTCAATATGTTATAAATAAAAAGGTTCGTGAATTGATTCTATAGGCATCATGTATACAAATAAAATCAATTTTTACGATTAAAACGTTATCTTTTCTTTGGAAAATCTAAATTGCTTTCCAAATCAGAAATCATGATAACTTAAAAAAATTAACAATGTTTTCAATACAAACTCACAAGTCTAAATAATTAAGGAGAAACGTCAAACTGATGAAACCAGGCAACTAGATATAAATTGTTTTTAAATCCCACGGTATTTTTACGATTCTATTTTGCCTTTCAATCAAGCAAAAGTAAAAATGAATGCATTTCAATTATAGAAATGATTCTTGTCTTTGTTTATCAATAATTTAAAGTCATCAAAACATTATATACGAATAATTTTAGGTTTTTTGTGTTTGTTTCAAGAAAAATATGGTCATAAGTGCAGCATTTCCGCTTCTATTTCAAACTAGTAGCAATTTAATGATTTCTTGAACTTTTTGAAATGTTCAGCAACAATTTTTTAGTCGAATGGGTAGTTTAAACTTTGGGTAATAACATAAATGAATGACTCGGGGTCGTCAAAAACAGCCACGTATCACCTTCATGTAATAGGTTCAGTTCAATCATGGTTAAGCTCATTGAAGTCGAACACAGCCATTAGTTGTTTTACTGATAATGTGATTATTCTAACTGATATTTTCATTTCAGGCAGAATATTTTCCTCGTGCCCAAATTTCTACGTATAAGGTTGCTCTTACAAAAGGTATTTGTTTAATTTTCTCGTGCCAACTGCCTATAAAAAAACCTTCTATAGGTAGGTAATTCATTGTTTTTTTTTGACGATTCACACAACTGAAAATCGTGGCTGTTTTTAGTTACATTTTTTGGGACACCCGCATCAATTGTGACTGTTTTAATTAATGAATTATAACACACCTAACTCTCGTGGCTGTTTTCCAAATAAATGAGTGATGTTTTTGTAAGCTACGTCTTAATCAATACATTGCTAGATATGCCTGTCTCCTGATCATGTATTTTTCAATGCATTTTCAAAGTAAACTAGGACCAATGGTATTTTTAGGGAAAATATTTGTTATTGAAATTTTATTTTTTATCATATGACCGTATTTCTCTCCCTCTGAATTAACATTTCAAGGTAATCCGCACTAATAAATTAATATTTGCAGTCAATTATTGCCAAAAATTATCTAATTTTTCAAAATGTATTCAAAAATGAGGTAGCTAGCAATAACTGCCATTTATTTTTAAATTCACAGAAGAAAAAATCGTTTTCCTGGAATTTATGTTATATATTGATAATTTTACCTTTCAAATATGTGGTTTCTTTTCCATATCAGAATTAGGTATTTGGAAAAATAGTGCAATTTTTCTTCTACATTATTCTCATATACGCAAGGATAAAATAACAGTTTGGCCAGTATTTTTTTTAATTCAAAGATCATTTCTATAAAAAATCCGCCGGTTGCCCATTAAAAAAAGTTTTTACAAAAATCATTCCTTCATTCTAATACAATTAAGAACTGCATATCTTGAAAATGAAAACAACATACTGAAATAAACAAAATAAGTCCCAGAGTCCAATCATTCAATGACTTATCTGGGTTTATAATTAGAAGTTGACAGCTACTTGAAAATAAACAGTATTTGGCACAAGAGATGGGTTCAACCATTCAGAATGTATTAATATCTTCAAGAGATTTATTTCATTATACCTTATTTTTCTCAGGTTGAGAGTAAATATATTGCTTTATTACATAATCATTTATTGTCATTTGTTTTCAACATTCTTACCAAAGTTAATAGTGATCGGTTTAATATAAAAGGAATATTTTCAGAATTATAATTTTTATAAAATGGATAATTTTAATAAATAATAATTAAAAAATATCTCGCACTGTTATAACTATTTCAAATAGGTTATTGAACTCAGAAATTGGGATTAAAATCTCGAAAAAAAAAACACTCAAAGAATTCAAAACTATGGCATAACAAGAAATAATTATTTGTGCATATACAAGCACAGGAACATTAAAAAATTGGTGAGTACCAGGTATCATAGTCTCCATAATACAAAATGAAAGTAAAACAAATCAAATATGTAAAAGTGTTGAAACATAAAGTTAGTAGGTACATTACGTTTAAAGTCAAAGTTGCTTTATTTTCGAAAGATACTTCTTAGGTAGAACTAACATAAAATTAAAACAAATATATAGAATTGAAATAACGGTAGAAAAATAATTTTCAAATTTGTTTACAATGGCAGTTGAAATCTAACCTTTGTGGTAAAACTAAAAATATCAATGACAAACATCACATAACACACTTAACATAAATTGAAAAATTGTGTATTGCATCCATAACACCAAAATCGGATTAAACATCTCATAACTTGTCAATAGTCCGGCAAGTTAGACATTCAAGGTTTCAATAATTCGCATAGAACTGATAATCGGTACGAGTGTTGGAAACACCATTACAAATGACTTCTGAAAAGTTCCCATCGTCTCTACATCGACAAAAAAATTCATTCAAAGTGAAAGTTCGCAAAAATGAGGTATTTTGTATTTTTTAGCTAAACGGTAAGCTTAATCACAAAAATAGATCAACTAACTTGACCGGACTATAAACAGACAAATATTTATCTATTAAGAACAGGTAAGCAGTAGGACTATGAAATCCTAATAGATTGTTATTACAATAGATACTGCAAGAAGTATAATAGAGATAGGGAAATGATTCTGTAAACAATCTTGTAGAAGTCAATGCCTCTTTATTATATCTATTAGTGTGTTAGATTGTGATGGAATACTGTATTGTTGTTGGTTTCCTATTTTCTGATTTTTGTTCAACAAATCAACGAAGTATGGAAAACGTTTTAGTAGACAATATGATGGTGCTTCATCGTGTTATACCCATGCAAGGAGATGGTAGCTGTCTGTTCAACTCCCTTTCATATGTAATATGCGGTTGCGTTTCAACAGCACAAGATATACGAGAAATAGTTGTTGATCATGTAAGCAAGAACTGGGAGAGATTCCAGCATCTTTCACAAACGCCAGATGGAGAAATGTACGAGAATTTGATGGATTATGTGGAAGAAATGTCTGAACGTGAAACTTACGGCACCACTTGTGAATTAGTAGCCGCGGCAGAAGTCTTTTCATATCAGTTCTGTGTTTATAAAAATGGTCTATTGTTGGCCAAATTTGGAAAATTCTCTAACCGAGTGGGGAAGTTGAAGTTCTCTGGGAACTTCATCGATGGACATTTCGATGTTTTGGAGCAAATTTCCGATACTCAACTACGCTTTTAAATCAATCATTACATGATATAACGTATGCTTCTTTATTGGATGTGCATCGTTAGTCTCATTGTGGAAAGAATAGCCTAATGTATTTTACAATATATGCATAATTTTTTTTTAATGCTGCTCAATAATGCGATGAATTTATTTTTGGGGTTTCTACTAAATATATCCAATATTCTCAACTGACTCGAAGACAGCTCTGGTGAAAGACCATGGAACAGTTTCGCATATGAAAAAGATTCTACTGTGTGAATAATTATCGTGATTCAAACCCTAGTTCAATAATAATAATAATAAGTTTATTCTCAATTTAAAAATAAATTATCATAATATGAATATATAACATGCAAATGAACTGTCCTACGAAGTAAACTTGTGGTGGTATATTCATTAGTTCGTTTCAATTAATTAAAATTAATTATAAATAATATAAATATTTTTATGGTGCTTATTAGTTAGTATTGAAACACAAATTGTTTAGCATTTCATGAAAAATTATCTTTGGACTCTCCAATATCCAAATTTTCAGATTCTTTTTGTAAGAGAAAATCGATGCAATGGCTTTTATTTTGTCAGGTATTATATCATAAACATATGGAGCAATAATTGTATAATTTTTTTGGCTAATTGTTTTGTTCAATTCTGATTTTAGTTATTTCGTTTTTAAATCTGGTATTATAAGTGTGATTTTTGTACATTAATTTATTTTTGTTTTTGAAAAGGTAAATGGTGCACATGCTTTTCGAAAAGAAGATCCTGGTATCGAGTACACGAGATCACAATAGGTACTTATACATGGTTTAAGAAAAACTGCTAAGGTAGTGATAGGGATGTCTGTTTCAAAATAATCTGAAGAAGAGGGTTGTGAAGGTAGAAGATTTTCTTAAGAGCTATGACCTTAAATATATCTGCGCGTCGCTTACAGGCAAAATTATTGAAATGGAAACCAAAAACATCGACCATCGACTCAACTACTTCACTATAATAACCTAGCCTAGCCTATAACAGTCTACATTCAGTAGACGACTGCCGAAACGTAAATTTGTTCTCTGCGACGGTATGAGTCATAGCTCTTGAGAAAATCCAATACCTCTATCACAAACTTGAAATTTAGAAAAGATATTGTTGAAAATTCTGAAAATAAATGGTACTTATGAATAATTGGACTTTTCGTGTGGATACAATCCAAAAATTACGTCATTTCAGATAACTTTGCGTATAGCTTCTGATGACGCTAAATTTGTGGTGTTTAAATGTTAAGGGCATGTCTCTTCAAGTTTTGCCTTTATAGTTATAGATTTTCCATACCAAACACTATTCTATTTCTAAAAAATAATAATTTTTTTACAAACGTTACCCTACACAAATTGGTATTAGTTTCTTAATCAGCTGTTGAATTACATTTTAATGAAAATCATCAAGTTGGCTCAATGCTTGGTAGGCTTTGAAATCCACACATCATTATAGTTGGAGAGCTAATGAACCCTCCGAATAACGGTATGTCTGTAAGCCTAGAAATCCTTATGGTGATGAGTCATAGCATGCTAAGTACGGTAACCATCGCCTGGCGCGCATCAGCCCTGCACAGCATCATACCCTATATATACCCTTGAAAGTTTAAATGAAATCTAAAAAAAAAAGTTGTTGCTGTAAGCTTGAAATTTTAATACGATATTGTTCATTCATTGAGAAGTTCAAAGAAAATTGACAGGCGTTTTCAATGAGCACAAGTACCTGACAGGTGAACCGGAAGGTGTGTAGATATGAGTTAAAATTAACTTTATTCTGTAAAGTTGAAATTTTTATATGTGTTTGTCTAAGCTATTTTAAGAAGGTGCGTACAATGACAGGCGGTTCAGGCTAGTATAAGTCCTTGACAAGCGAGGGGAAAGATGCTGTGGGAGTGCGAGTGCACAACGTGAAAACTCAAATCATTCATGCAAATTACATTATGTGAAAATAGAAACTATGGGCATAATTGATTTTATTAGTTATGATAAAATATACATGACTTTTCAAATTATTCTTCATCATCATCAGATATGTCACTATTAATTTTTTCATCACCATACAGCGCCGGATTGTTTTTTTTTTACTGAGCTCAATCATAGAAGCGGCGGCCTCCGTCCTAGCAAACCTCGACAAACCTCATCTGATATGATTTTTCCTATACGAAATTATTCGAGATGTCCTCATGTCTGAAATTCAATTGATGCACTGTTTCATAATACCTGTGATATGATTCAAAAACTAGAGTAAACTATCCTATAACCTGAAATGATCGCCAAATGTAAGGGTGAACCAACAAAAATCTACAGAATCGAGTATTTGTTTTAAATAATCCTTTGAGGAATTTTTGTGTCCTACATGCCCTCTCCAATATTATTATTATCTGTCTCCCAACCACCAGAAAATTATAATATTTGTCAAAATGCCATCTAAGTATGGCATTCAAGAGGAAATAATTATACCATTTGATAGACAGATTTGATATTTCTGATCCATTCACTTATCCTCAAATTATACAGGGTGGCTGAAATGATTTTTCAACTCAGGACTCAGACCTTTTTTATTTGAATTATTTCAAATGGATAACTGGGTATACTTTTCGATATGATGTAGAATTAGATCACATTGACTTGTTGAATTTTAAGAAATTTCTATTACTCTGTATTCACTGACATACACATTCCTAAAGGGTCGTCATCTCTGAAAAAAAGAGAGTCAGAAACGATTTTTTTTATTGAATGAGGGATGTATAATTGTTTGAAGATAAAATTTAAAAAAAATATTCTTCAAGTATTAAATTAATGAACAGTATAGTTCCACTATTTTTTTGGGAATTTCTGTTCATCATACCACCATCAAAACGAAAGAATATTTTCGTGTGGTTTTATGTCAGTATTGAAGTCCATCATTTACTCAGTTAAACCACTATCTCACTTTTTTCTTCGAAACTTTAATTTTTGTAAAAATAATTTTTCAAAGCTTTCACCGAGAACAAAGTAAAGTATATACTTAGTACCACAAACACATATTCTAATTTTGCGGTACAATGCTGCGAAATTGATGAAAAAAGCTTGCAAACATGACTGAAAACATTCGAACCCGCGTAAGCGGTCGAGTAGTAGGGGAGATGAGGGGACTTCTTCTAATGAACTCGTTACGTTTAATACGCTTCCCCTCACCTCCCGGTCTCCCCTACTACTCGATCGCTTCACGGGTTCGGATTTCAGTCATGTTTGCAAACATTTTTAACCCATTTCGCAGCATTGAAGCGCAAAATATACTTTTTGTGATACTATACTTCTAGTTTCAAAATTTGAAAAATTGAAATCGGACACTCACTAGAGCATCCAGACACGAAAAAATTCAAATTGCAATTCAGCCAAAACTAATAATCCGACAGCGTCTATGTCACTCATTTTTAGCTTCCATAATTCTCCTCTTCGACATGCACCACTAATTGCGATAACCATTGCAACCCACGATAATAAATATTAACGTTTTATTGTCAAATATGTAAATTTTTCTCTTATCATTATCTTTGTTAACAGGTATATATTGTCCGGGGATTCTTTTATAAATATATTTATTTCCTCGGATGTCAGAGTCTGTGCTTTCTTCACGAAATATCCGTCAGACTTTCTCTTTAAAAAAGCTCTTAATTTTGCATACGTTGATATGTCAATTCCGTGATTAATATTAATAGTCGATTTTAGCATTGAATATATTGACCAGAGAGTAGAGGCTTTTCTTGATTTGGATAGTTCTTCAAAATATGCCAACATTATATTTTTAGAAACACTTTTAGTTTTGTATTTTTCCTTCCAATCCATAAACTGTTTGTATGCATTTTCATATTTTCCTCTTGAAGTTGAAGGTAGTAAATTCAATGACAATGAATTAACTTGTTCTCTTAGTTCTGGCGGAGTATCGGGACAAGAATATTTTACGAATATTTTATGCTTGACGTTTGTTGACATTCAAATGATTCGATAGATGTTGCTCGAATATCCCTTCGAAATGCAGAATTTTCAAAATATACTTTCACCTTGCTGTCACGAAAACTGTATTGCTTAGAAATTAGGTACTGAAAAATTTTGGCACAGAAATGTCACTTTGCGGCACATACTAATGTAAAATTTCAATTATTGTGAGAAATAATCATGTTTGCGAACGTAAAACTATGCAGAAAAGCATGTTTTGGATTGTGGTTGTAGAAAAAGTACTTTTTCCCGTACAATTTAGTGCCGAAAACGGGCCGGGAAAGTTCGTTGCTTAGCAACGGACTTAAATACTAGATTAGCGTATTTTGAGGCCTGAAGTTGCTCCGAGAAAGTGGGCATTCTTGAACAATTTCAGAAAAAATACTTTCATACATAATTTCAACAGAAGTAGCCAAATTGAATGTGTCCCTATCTCGAATTTGTCAATATCGTGAGTTATTTTCGGATGTTTCTTCTTAATTTCAAAAAATCATTGATAACCTGCAGCCTGCAGATATTGATCAATGTGTGGAAATATTTGAAATGAGCTAACTAATGATCTCTGGATCTCAAAGCCTATAAAGCGTCGTAATATCATCGAACAGTTAATTGAGAAAATATAATACCAATTCGTTATATATTCTTGATTCTAGAGAAATGAAAAATGTGAAATATTAAGAAAAAAAGTTGGTATTGATCACATAACTTCTGCAAGCGGAATCGTTGTTGCCATTTATTATATTCATTAATTACTTACCCCAACGCAAATGAAAAAAAGAAGAACTAATACTCAACACGTGCCATAATTAAACACTTAAAAATTCCGTACGTAAATTTAAAATTTGAGGTGAATTAGGAAATCAGGGCCAGATTGTATATCATTTGGCTTACTTGTGAAATGGAACCAGCACAAGGTGTGTTTTCTGCCTCAATCGAAAAATTGTCACTCTTGACTAAGTAGTAAGAACAGTGTCCCATGAAGTCGTACTTTCTGCCATCAAATGTGATATAATGAGGATCTCCAACGGCTGAACATCTCGTTCCACAATCGATCTGTAATAAAAGTAAAATTAGTAAAAAATTTGTAAAATTCGTTTTAACGAATCACCCAAGTTCTCAAACAAAACCCCTAAAAAGCAGAGCTTGTACGAGCAAGAGAAATCCGGGACCTGCAGCTTACGTATAATTGGATTCCGAACCACTTTAGTTCCGTGGCAGTCGGTGGGGATCGAACCCGGTCCGCCGAGATGCTTGTGATAATAGGCTATATCAGGAATATTATTCGCTATTATACTCCAAAGAATATGCAGTCCTTTTACATACGAGGTACATACACAATTTCATGATGTAATGATCTAACCGAAACTGAAGTAAGCTACGTTTCATACGTTAGGTATAACTTGCTTTATCCTCTAGATTCATGTTGAAGCTTTTGAAGTTTACTTACAACGTGATTCATATAGGAGTAGTACAAAAAAGATTCCTTAAATATGGCACTCTGTATACTTTTACAATTTAAAATCATTCGGAAGAGCTGATCTCAAAGATCTATGAAAATGATCATCAATCTAATTGATTGATGAGTTCATATATATTAAAACTATGAGAGAGCCCTAATTGCAAAATATATTGCTTATTTTCATGAGTCAGATCTCCTATTATTTTCCGACAGTAGCTTAGTCTGAGGTAAAACTTCTGTTTATCTCTTTCTTAAACTCATTGTAAAATGTGCTTCGTTTCGGTTGGTATTCTTTCTTTGTGATCATCAGTATTTACTTGCTTTGGCTTGGCCACTCAACAGTAATATCTTCGTCCAATCTATTTATACGAACGTTTCATTCTCTCTCACAATAACTTCCTTGAAAATTAGAGCGAGTATACATTGCAGACATGAATTATCGCCTATCAAACAACTTTTGAACCAGGTGAAACAGAGACACCAGGACAAGAAGTAGATTTAATGATATCAAGTCTGCTATCTGACAGGAAAATGAAGCACAAAGGAGCACGCTTACTTCTCAAGCGAAAAATCTTTAGGTAGAATTGATCACCCTTCTTTGAGCAATTATTATTTTTGATCAACCCTATATATCCATTATCGAAAAGTACTCTAAGTGAGAAATAGATCTGTTCAAACGGAAAACTAAACAAAAAAATATGTATTTCTCACACAAGTTCATACGATATATTCTCTGTGAAATGTGATAGTGAGTCCCGGGTATGACCACGACCAATACTTTTTCAAACTGTGCGAATCCAAAAATAATACTTTTTCACAAATAGATGCTAACTGAGCGAATTTCACGTACGAAAAATAGGCTCCAACCTCAACAAAACCAGAAACTTGCATTAATTTTTATTGCCAATCTGAAAAAGAAATTTACTTGAAAATCAATTTTTGAGTAAAATTTAGCCACTGCCACTGAGCTGAAGTGCCATGAAATTCACTTGTGCGTAAGCTGTATCCTAGATTTCCCTTGCTCGCACAACTTCTGGTTTTGAGGGGTTTTCTCCGAAAACCTAGATGATTCGTAAAAAATAATAAAAAAATCGTTCTGTAAATAAGCAATCTGAACTACCCAATTTAATTCAGTTTAATTACTAAGAAATTTACTCATGACACTAAAACATAATCTTCTTTTTGAACTGGATTGAATCTTATTTGAGAGGTACGACTCGAGGTGTTAAATGTTGATTCTGTGTCCTCAGAAATTTCTGTAACATATGGAGTTCCCCAAGGACCCCATTTATATAAAATTACGAAACTGACATTTCGAGCGCTAATCCGAAAAATAATGATAATATTGAACACAACCATTTTTTATATCCCCGTTTATCTCAAGTTGCACCGATCGATATCTGTTAGAAACAGGTGAAACTTCATCTACTGTAATATTAACTGGCTCCTCAAATAATTCGAGCATTAAAATTCTCAATTTAAATATACAATGAATGTCAAACAAAACCAACTTAATCGAGCAGAATATGATTGACATTAACCCAACTTTTTTTTGCTTCACTGAACGCTGGGCACATATGGAACAAATTATAAGTATCACAGGATATCAAGAGGTTAGTAGATATAGTAGACTTTCTCACAAGCATGGGGGGACAGTAATTCTTGCAAAAGATTGTGTTATGAAAAATTGCCATAATTTACCATATATTAGTGATCTATTAATCGAGTTGGCATTTGATTGTTCTGCAATCTCATTTGAAAAAAAGTGCTATAATTTGCCTCTATAGATCACCAAGTAGCAATATAAATCTGTTCTTTACGCAACTGTCCATTTTATTGGCGAAAGTTACTGAAACATATGACAATGTTTTCGTATCTGGTGACTTCAACATTGACAGCTTAACTAGAAATATCAACACAATTATGCTTTGTGACATAATTGAATCATATGGACTAATATCTCTTTTCGACGAGCCAACAAGAATTGGACATCTAGGTAATCGGGAAACTATAAGTAGTATAGACTATGTATTGACTAACATCAGTAGAGATAGCGTAGTCCTTAGTAATTTTGATCTAGGCTTATCGGATCATCATTTACAAACCGTAGTATGGAAAATTGAAATATAAAATGTATCCAAAGACCCAAAAAAAACTGACATAACTTATGAAATTCGAAAAATTACAGATCTCTCCATAGCCGAATTTTAAAAACTTCTTACTGGTGATATGGAATTCGTGAAAAACTTTAGTGCCACCAAGTTTACCAATATAAAGGAAGCTTTCGGTGTTTTCTGGGAACATTTCCATTGGTGCTTCGAAGCAGCCTTCCCCAAATGTTCGAAGAAAAAAAACTCAACAACACAATACAAAAATTGTCCTCTCCGCCCCACTGAAGAAAAACATTGAGATCTCAAGCATATCAATTATTCGAGAAAACATGAGAACTCTGAAAATGACAACATTGCATATAAGATAGCAAAAAAAATGTTGAAAATGAGATTCGACAGGAGAAGATTAATCAGCATATGAATAAAGTCAATGATTCCTGCAACAACTGGAAGTAAGCGTATAGTCCTGAATCATAATCAGAAAAATATTAGTGAGAAAGTAGAAGTCGCTGAAACATTTGGAGAATACTTCTCAACCATAATTGATCATAAAATTAAAACACATTTCCCGGGAAATAATTCAGGTAGCTGTACGACAATGCCGAATGTCAATACAACGATGTTCTTTAAACCCGTAACACCAGACGATGTAAAAAAAGTAATAGTCTCACTACCCAATAAAAAAAGCACAGGACATGATGAAGTTTCCACAAAAATTCTTAAAGAATGTGTAGACATACTATCAAAAGTAATAGGGCATATTATGAATTTATGTATTTCATTTGGAGAATATCCCAATCTTCTCAAGATTGCCGTCCTAGTCCCAATACTAAAAAATGGTGATAGCAATAACATCGAGAATTATCGTCCAATATCGCTTATCAGTGTGTTTTCAAAAATGTTTGAAAAACTTATATCTCACAGCATAAATGATTACCTGTAAATGTTCGATCTGATGACAGACTGCAAAATATGGGTCAGGAAAAATCACTCGACAGAAACTGCAACGCTCAAGTTAACACAACATATACATGATTTAATTGACAAAAAAAATATTGTTGTAGGAATTTTCTTTGACTTGAGCAGAGCCTTCGACACTTTGAACACCAAATTTGTAGCAGAAAAACTTTTTAATATGGGAATTCCACGAAATATCAATCAGCTGCTTGTGTCGTTTTTGACGAATAGATGCTTTCAAGTGAAGCATAATAACGTACTGTCTGATAAGTTCCTCGTAACTACGAGGACCCCTCAAGGTAGCATTCTTGGACCGCTAATATTCTTACTATATGTGAATGATCTTCCCACTAATATAAGTCATGGAAAAAAATATCTCTATGCAGATGACACGTCTATCATCCTATCAAGCCAAACATCTGACGATATGAAACAATTAGTCAATACAGTTTTAACCGAATTTAATGACTGGTGTGATAAGAACAGACTCATTGTGAACCTGAAAAAAACAGTATGTATGCAATTTGCAAATTCATCTCGGAGTCTACATGACCTTAATCTCAGTTTCCGAAACGAACCTTTAGAATTGGCCAGTTCAACAAAATTCTTGGGAACAATGATCGACTCTTTCTTCACATGGCAAGAACATATAGATTATACATGTAAGATATTGAATCAATCATATTACCTCATAAAATCTCTCAAGAATAAGCTTGATACAAAATCACTGATATCAGTGTATTATGACAAGTTCCATTCGATTATAAACCAAAACATTTCTGTCTGGGGACTAGCTACTGGATCAGACAGGGTTTTTAAAAAGCAAAAAGCGCTTCTGAGAATGATTTTCAATCTAGACTATAGGACTTCCTGAAGAGAGACTTTCCTACAAAATAATATATTAACTGTTACCAGAAAATATTAACACATATCCATGAAAACAAAGGACTCCTACAAATGAGATCTGAAACACATAATTATAATATAAGGAATAAAAACAAGATAACCACACAAAAACATAATCACGCAAAATATGAAAAATCTCCTAAATTTGTTGCCATTCGCCTCTATAATTTATTGCCAAATGATATAAAGAACTTGTTACCTAACATTTAAAAAAAAATTGAAACGTTTCTTATATTCTTATCAGGAAAATGTTTTTATACAGTGGATGAATTTACACTTGAAGTGAGCAATTCTGAAAATGTTATTTCATTTTAAACTGTTTTTTTGGTCTCAGTATTGTTCTATGTTCTTTATTATATTCATTATATTCATGAATATACTTTTTTTTACATCGAAATCAAGCACATACATACATGATTATCTGTCAATATATTAAATTTTATTCTTAAATGTCCTGTTTCCTCATATTTTATCTATACTTGAGATTTGTATGTATTTATATATCAAAGTTCCTGTACATCTTAGATTTAATTGACGGTATCTGTTTCGATATACATAAAACTATGACTTGTCCCATCTACATAACCTGTAGCAAAAAGGATTGATAAAATCTATCTATCTATCTATCTTATAGGTCCATCACTCTTTTTGTTATCTTTTAATGATATATCAGGAGTGATACAACACAGCCGCTATCTGATGTTTGAAGATGTTATCAAATGACATTTTCGAGAGTTTTCAATCCAATTCAATACTCGTACCACGTGAAAAATGTTAATTTGTCAGTGGCGGAGAGTGTAAGAGATCCTGACATATTATTTGACTCTAAAATAATATTCAAGAGACACATAATATTGTTTTTATAGCATTTGAATCAGTTCTTTCAAAATATTATACTTCTCTCTCGTTCGGTCAGTTATTGAGTATAATTGTATAATAATTATGGTGTACGTTTTATCCAACGGATATCAATAGAATAATATAATAGAATTGAGAGATGAGCAGTCAAACTATGAATATTCTGACATTTTGAACATTTTGAATCTATCAAGTTTGGAATATCAAAGAGCTGAAATAGATTTGATATATCTACATGAGGTTTCAAATGGAGATATTAGTTATCCGAATTTAATTGAACTCTTTAATCCCAATGTCAATCCAAGGAGAAAAAGAGAATAAGAATTTCAGAACTGTTCATGGTTCATTATCACATACGAACTATGGTCAATTACAAGTGTAGTTAAATCAACAAACAAAAATAGTGAAATAATTGATTTAATCGATACATTCATTATATGCATTCAAAAATCAAATGAGGCTCATTAATTCGTTGTAATTGAGTTTTAGTTGATGGTTATATTTATTGATGAGGTAATGTGAGAATTTCACCCTCCACTGATAATTATTTTCAAAGCGCCAGCGCCCATAGAATAAGGCGCTTCATCACGACCCGCTGCTTAAAATGTGTAAAGATGTTTTGCTAGCTGCAAAATTTCTAATCCGGCCCTAAGAAAACCTGAGAAGTCTTCGAGAGTCTTGTGCGAGCTGGAGAAGACATGCGATCAAAGCACTGGTTATGAAAATCAGATACCCTAGAATCCCCACTAATAATTATTTTCGAAAATAAAATTCAATATAAATATACCCAAAGGAACAGGTGAAGGAAACCAAAAAATAGTATATAACAAACTCTTCCGAAAATTCATAGAAAAACTGAAAATCATCAATTTTGACCCAATAAAGAACTCTCAAATGTTAAATTTTCTCTCTGACGTTTTCAAAATAATCCAACTCCTTCTCAATATACAATTCAAAATTGTTATAAATATTCAAAAGTTCTAGACCCCTAGTCAGTCTAGTCTGTAACATTGCATGAATAGAAGGGTCAATATGTATTATGAAGATAAATGTAGAAATAAGAATTGAGTAGTTCTTGAAATATTTCTTATTTAATATATTAGGTAAATTCCAGATATAGAATATTTACGATTATCTATCACCAATTCTAGCAAGTAGAAACAGTTCAGTAAATTATTAACGATAATGGATGCTTGAGTAGAAGCTGCAGAACCAAAGCCTCCCACCTTGCTGCGCTCCAGCTCGTTCCTGCATTAATGGTAAATTCTGAATATTATCGCATGAAATTACCTGAGTACAGACCCACTGGCCATCGACGCAGGTACACGTATTGCAATCCTTGGGTACCGATAATCCCGCTTGGAAGGTTTTACCTCTCAGCCTGCAGGGGCATTTATCCTTAGTGATGCATTTACCCTCGTTTATCACAGTTCCTTCTGGGCAGAAACATCCTTCTTCGCAATCGTCGTTTTCTTCTTGCACTTCCGTGATAGCTCCACAAGCTGGTTGCCCTTTGGCCGATCCACATGATTTATAAATCTTTCCGCCGGTGCAACGCATTGCTGTAAAATACAGGTTTGGTTTATGGGTGTATATGCAATACAGAAAGTATTACAAAATATAGGTTCAATTCGTCCATTTGAAATAAGTAGAAGAATAAGACGAGAACAAAATTTTCTACCTGTATTAATCATGTAATTGATATAAAAATAAGTAATACCAAGATGCCTAAAAACCCTGGTGTGTCGACTGATTAGATTTTGTTTAGATTTTTTTGAAGACAAAACAAATGAAATCGTGGTCTATTTCTGTAATCGGATCCAGAGATGGCGCCTCGTCCTCATGTCAATATTCCAGAGACATAGTGATTGTGATTGTTGTTGATTGACTTTGACGGAATGTCAATAAACTTTTTAAATATCATTCTAAAGCATACTCGAAGTGGAAGACCAAATTTATTTGAAAAATAACACCACACAAAATGTGTTATTTTTTTAAAATAATGTAAATAACATTTGAAAGTCAAAATAGTTGTGGCAGAATCAAAAATTTCGTATTGCAATATTATTGACTATTAATGATGTTCGTTTCTTTATTTTTCTGTATTTTATATTATTTTCCTAAATAAGTTGACCATAATCCGTTTTTGTGTGGATAAAATTGAGAGAGATGAACACAATAATTCATTTATGTCTAGTATCGAAAGTGAGTACCTACTAATTAAAATCTGTAAAATATACTTTGGAAACAATTTGAAACTGAGTGCGTGTTGTTATACCCTACTGTTTCTTTAAATATTCCATAAGTTCAAGTTGTGAAAGTTCGTGACAAAGTAAAAAAAATCACCACTTCTACTGAAATCTATCAATTTTGCATATATCATCAAGCTTGCTTAGGTTTTCTTATTTTACCATTAGTTTTCGTAATATCTTTTCAGTGTGGTTAGATCATCCAAAAATAAATTTTCTGTCGAGAAAGCACAAAAAAAGAAACATCTTCACTATTACATGACATACAGTTTTTAAAATAGCGAAAGACCAGTGTAACACACAACTCATATCACTTATGAAAAGCAATTAAACTCAAAATAAGCTACAAAATTATTACTTTATATATACTTTATTATAGAGAGCTTTAAAAGGAAAACTTGGATACAATGGCGCAGATACTTGCGCATGCGCATGTTGGGCAGATGTCAGATAGGCACAAGCACAAGATTGACAAGTTCTAATGGTGAATTTCCATGCAGCTGAATTTCAATAGTTTTATGTGAAATTTGTGATTATTATTTATTCCAGTAAATTGCATATCAGCAAAATAAAAATTACCTATATAATAAGTCGAAAATTTAACTAATAAAGCTGCTTGCGGACAGTGATTCTGTAAATTTGAATGATAATGTTGTTTTATTCATTTCATGCTCGTGCGTAATACTTGAAACTTCTGCTCATGAAAATTCACCCTAACAAGAAAACCGACGGTGGCGGTTCAAGAAGTATCGCGGGATTTTTGGAAAATAGACCGCGATTTCATTTGTTTTCTCACTATCAAGCAAGCGAATGTCCAGCGTTTTATTCTACAGTTTTACAGGTATGAGTCGGTACACTAGGGTTTTTAGGCATCTTATGTAATACTAACACATGTATTGTCAACCGTTGATGAAGTAATTGTTACGGTGATTTGATTATGTCAGTAGTGTGAATTTCGAACAATAAAGGGTTGACCACTGAATTACTACTACGATCAGAATCTGTCAAGTAACATTTTATAAGATATGATGTGAAAATTGAAAAGAGTCTAAGAAGTAATAATTGTTATGGATAAAAAATTGAGAAACTTTGCCCTGAACGCTCTACGCAATCAAAAAAGAGCTTATATTGACTTTATGTCCAAGAATACCTCAAATTCTAATAAAGATGCATGGCAAACCTCAACAAATCTGAATGTAAAGTTTAAGAAACATTTTTCAATTCCCAGATATCTAAGTAATCCAAATGAGATAAATGGTAATTTTCTGAAAAATACCCCCAATAATTTGATTTGTGCTGCACTCTTGAAATATTGCAGTCTTTTTTTAATTGAATTAATAATTAATGAATCTTTATTGAGTAGGGAAAATCCTAATATACATACAATTATTGATCACAATTCACAATACTTAAAAATAGATAGATAGATAGATATAATAGATATAAAATAATATAAATAAATAGATATTTTTTACGAATAAGCACATAAAAGTAATACTACACCTTTTTCAAATGTAATTTAGAAAGTGTAACATGGAATTCAGATTAGTAAATTGTATTTCAGAAAGTGTAACTTCAATTTCAGATTAGTGAATTGTTATTCAGAAAGCGTCAATTGTAATTCAGAAACCATCACTTGTAATTCAGAAACCGTCATGGTCTCAATCCAGGAGTATGGTTTCCGAACTTTGGGGCCGTGGTCGGTTCACCTCCGTGGAAGCGGTTTCTATGGACGTTTCGCTCACAACTGCGGTGAGCATCAGCGTGGATTTTGTCTTCTCGAAGAACGACGTAATACTCATCAGTATACGACAAAATCCATGCAGTTGTGATTGAAACGTCCATAGAAACCGCCCCCACGGAGGTGAACAGACCACGACCCCAAAGCCCGGAAATCATACTCCTTGATTATACTTCCGGCCGTGAAAGCATTCATTCTATGCCCGTCAAGGACTTGATAAGTAAGAATAGGAAATGGGAGAACAGTAAACTACAGCTGGTATATACTCTCTGAATAACAACTTACGCTTTCTGAATTACAAGTTACACTTTCTCATTATCAATTCACCAATCTGAATTACACATTACAAATTACACATTCTGAAATACAATTCACTAATTTGAATTACAAGTTACAGTTCCTGAATTTCATTTCACCAATCTGATTTTCATTTAATGTTTTCTGAATTACAATTTATTATTCTGAATTACATATTATACTTTCTGAATTATAACTGAAAAAGGTGTAGTCTAGGTTGGACGTGACAGAATATGGGCCGGTATTATAAAACTATTTTGACAGATGACTAGAAGATAACTTGTGGAATGACGTCACATGTTGTAGTTGACTTCGAAATATATGAGTTAACTTTATCGGGTGGAAGAGGTATCAGTTAAAGTTAACTTTGTAGAAAATGGTGGTTTGCAGTAAATACGAGAAAAAAGGAGCATGATGGAAATATTTTTGTAGAATTGTAAAATAATCAAAACAATCCACACAATCCGAATCGCATTTTTATGAGACAAAAATTAATAGAGGAATGCTTACAATAACTTGGTTTTGTTATTTTTAAGAAGCCAGACCATTGTAGGACACATCATACAATATTTTGTTATATTTATATTTCAATGTTTAATTCTGTGATATCTATTGATATGAAAAAACTGGCAGTGCCAATGGTACTTTTATAAAACTGACATTTTAAAAGTAAAGTTAACTTGAGATGAGATCAAAATTAAACTTGCCTTCAAAAAATGTTTATAATAGGTACCGGCCCTTAATGGTACTTTATTTGAGTTAAGGTGATGTGGATCTGATATGATTGCCAAGTTGATTCTTGAATTCTCGAACAATTTTTGCCTGTTTGACATTACATGGTGATTTGTTGTACTCATCTGAGCGTTTGTAAAATGATAATTTAATTGATATAATAATTTGATAAGTTACTTTTGGGTAGGTGGAATTGCTGCCCAGTATGACCTCAGGTTTGGTGGAAATGAATTTGAGATTTCAAAACTATAAATTCTTTAAAATATTCTGGTGAAATGTTATTTAAAATTTTGAAGATAAGAATCATTCATGACTGGTGAAATCTCCGTGACACAGAGAACCATTGTAAAGAGTCTAACATAAACTGAATACTTGTATAGCGGTTACACTTCAGAATTATACGCATTCCTTGGTTCTGTAGTTTTTGTAGGCTAGAGATTTTATTAGAGTTAAATGTGTACAGTATGCTTCCACAGTAATAAAAATGAGGTTGAATAATTGAATTGTAGACAGTAATTCTAGAATACATAGAAAGTTCGTGTGAAATTCTAGTGGGAAAATATAGTTTTTTCATACACATAGTTGAAATGAGCATTGAAAGAGAGGGTATTATCAAGCAAGCAACCTAAAGTTTTCATTTCATCGACAAATGCGATTGTTTTATTTGTTGCTTTATTTCCAATTATTTTTCTTTATAAATCTGCTCCCTAAAATTCCTAATTCGACGGCTATATCTATCCTATCTCAGACCGGCCAATGTGTGTTGCATCCTATCAAAAAGTATGGAGAAGATTATGTATAAACAAATTATGCACTTTTTGAAAACGATTTATATCCTTCCTTATAAACAGTCTGGTTTTCGTTAATCTTACTATACTTCTCAGCATTATTAGTAGAGACTACTAGTCGTATAACTAAGGCGAAGTGGCGATGCTACTGCTGTTAGATTACTCGAGAGCGTTCGACACGATCAACCATAGGGTACTCCTAACTAACTGAAATTCTATGGCTTTTCAATTTCAGTATTAAATCTTGACAGATCGTAATCAGAAGGCAAGCTGTAAAAATTCAGTATCAAATGAAATTTCAATTCGTGCCGGTGCACCACAAGGTTCAGCGATCGGCCCTCTATTGTTCGTAATTTACACTGCTGACATAATCAAATCACTCACTTTGGTCACTGTCATGTATTTGCTGATGACACGCAACTGGTTTATTCCTTCAAAGCCAATGATTACAATTAAGTGTAGCTGAAAATCCAATCTCAACTTGACCAACTTTATGAAATATCAACTCGTCTAAATCAAAATTGTGGTCTTTGGTAATAGAAAATCGCAAGTTACGAGCATAATGACTATTAATTAGAAAATAAACTATAATGAAATTGAAGCTGTATAAGAAGCACATAAACTCAGTATTTTGCAAAATTCAATAAGTGGACCCCACAAACCTTATATCGACAACAAGCTCTTGAAAAATGCCATGCAATGATGCAATAAAATATCAAGCATTCCGTTTGAAAAAGTCGAGTAATTGCAGTTTGTAATTTGTCATTTGAAAAATAAACCGTAACATCAATGTTATCTTAGACAGAACTAAGCACGCACCGTCACCGTGAGTAATCAGTAAAAAAATTAAGGGTTATTTGCGATGTATACACTCCTAAGCAGAAATAAAGGATAAACTTCTGAAATTTTCTTCACGTTGAATTCAAATAATAGTACTGAAGTATTATGAAAAATCTACTTACGGCACGTATCTTCATCCCTCCAATTGGTCAAGCCTTTTACTCCCTTGTGAGAGCAGTCCCTTACGTATACATTCAAAGTCTCGCAAGCACATTGAGATCGACTGGTTCGTTTGCAGTTGCAGTAGTCTGAGCGGCATGCATCGAGAAGCGATGTAATATCGACAACCTGCATTATTAGATATTCTTGAATACAATTACAAATTTAAATTTTCAACGTACCGTTTGACACGTGGCGAATATTTTATTGGCCATTATTTTCTTGCAGAACTTTGTTGCTTCGTATCCGACTGATCCTTTCACATTTGTGTTCTCGCAAGCTTTTCCTTCTGTCGGTGAATCGTCACAATTTTCTGAAATGAGTGTGAATGTCATAAACAAGTTTCTATATCAAATCATGACGTCAACTTCAGGTTATAATATATGCAATTATCCATAAGAGTTATTTTCCAAAATATTAGGCAGAACAATATTTGAGAACAGAAGATAGTCAAAGTCAAAGACATGGTCGTGGTCGTGGAGATTTATTTGAGCGAGATTTATTTTGGTGTTGCCACGAAATCAACTAATTCCTTGTTCATATTTTACACGAATATTTAAAAAAATACTCATCGTTGGAAAGTTTTTTGGTTACCAAAGATTATTTTTTTTATTTTTTAGCTTAAATCGTAAAGTTTTTGTCGCTGACCATGCAGTTGTGCTCTGAATATAAATATACCCTCACATTGTTTCGAATCTGATGAAGAACAAAAATACCTTATATGACACAATTCACGTAGTACTAAATTGATTTCAGTAAAAGTGCCCATTATTATCGCGGAAGGATAAATGCTCAAGGAGATGTGTGTTTATTTGCGGCGGCCTTTGAAAGCTATTAATCAATCAAAAGACGAGTACCTTATGAGCAATTAATTGCCGCGTACGACAGTTAGGAAGTAATAAATACCGAGGATACCCTTCGATGGAATGAAGCACGCGTCACTTGGACATGTCCGGTTGGTGATAAATCAGCTTAATTCATCGAGGTTTCCGCGATATAAATATGACTAAATTAGAAAAAGGGGAGTTAGTGAATAGTCTGTATCCAAGCTTGATAGAAGAAGTGTCTGGTGTTTGCAGTTTGCTGCGGAATATAGGAAGTAGTAAAATTCCGGTTGATCTATAATCCGAAATGTATCGGAAGTAATGAAGGCAGTTCACGAAAATAAACTACCCACTGTACTATTTTATATGCGAAGGAATCATACCAATCATAAAAATATGACCGAAAATAATGATCATCATCCCTTGGGCTACTAAAATCAACACAACACGATTTTGTAGTTTTCACTATCACATTTGACTGTCACTTGCGGCTTCGACATTTCACATACATTTCCATTAAACGTCAGTGTAAATCAAAACCAAGTATTGAATATGTCAGTTCAAACGTTCAGAAATGTTGGCTCTCTTTCCTTCATAAATAACAAATTTCAACTGGAATGAATCTATGCAAACTAAGTATTTTCCATTATACCCTTCAAATTACGTGAATGAAAGTCCCTTTTTGTGATTCTTCGAATAAATAGACATACCTCCTAAACCATTAGCTTTCCAACCAGTTGCCAGAGTTGCTAGGTTCTTGGGAATACGACCATCTGCTGTCATGATGTCATTTCCTGGATCTCCATCAATTCTTCCACAAAGACCTTCAGTTCGATTCCAGAGATTCTCTTTTGCCTCGACTTGTAAGAAATTCTGAAAACCAATCCCAAATTAAGTACGATGATGAATAATGAACATAAGGGGAGCATTTCACGTTTTAGTGAAATACATCTTTCTTCAGATTCCAACCCAATAATATACCTATGCCCTAAAAAATATGTAAATAACAATCATTAGTGTCGTTTGATTCATGAATCATTTACCAATTAATTCAGTTCTCGACAAATTCCTGCATTACTTGAACACCGTCAGAGGTTTTTATTTTTCACTTATTGGATAAAGAAAACTACCAACAATTTTTGTGTAATTTACCGTGAGTCTTGATTTATTAGTTAGGAAACATTTATTGTAATAACAGATAAGGTTAATTTTAGTTTAGTTGACTTCCTGTTTGTGGTGTTTTGTTATTTTTAAACATTTATTACTCAACACGCAATGAAGCAAATTTCAAATTTTTTGCACAGTTGAATGGAGGATATCACATCCTTTTACACGAGGATTGTGGAAAAAAAATTATAGCACACCTGTCCATCCCATCGTATTTTGACGCCTACGGTATCAAGCGACACTACCAGAAAGTGTGCAGCCATCTCTATTCTCACGCCAGGTGCTTGTCCGGGAATGGGAAGTATTTTTTTTCCAGACCCAAACGTGGGTACTCCTTCAGGGGAGAGTTTCAGATAATATCGTTTGTCTTGGAGATATATCTCGATAATCTTATGGCAGCTCAGAGCATCGCTATAACAATCTCCATGATTCTGTGTGATGATCGTGAAGGTATTGTCGACGGCATCTTTCACGAGGATGTGGGCACATTTTGAGTCGAAACTGCGACATAAGTTTCAATGATCAGTATAATTAATAGCAAAATGTATAATTCATTTTGGTAGAATCATTGTTCAGAGCTTCAAGAATGTGTATGAAGTAGGGGAAAATGAGATAGGAACTGGTACATGTTTTGAATTTTTGGTAGTTGGCAGGTTGTCAGTTTGAGGAAACGGTTACTTGAAGATGATTATGACACACTGTGAAAGAAACAACACAAAGCTGTTGAAATTTCAAAGGATTCTCATCAAAAAACTTGTGTAATAAATCATTATAAATAAAATAAGTCCATATAGGCTCATCTAATGCAGCTTTTTGAAAACTAGGTAAAATTTCAACATACACATAACTGGTATCATTAGAATTTTAGATCAACCGTAGGTGTTACTAAGGTAGCGATGTTGGTTATGGTTTATATACAAAAAAATATAATTTTTTTTGGTCATTCGAATATCAAGAATGAAATGAGATATATTTAAAAAGTTATTTCGAAATTATCAATAGCATTGGAATATTATAAGTGTAATTTATTCTTGTACTACTGCATAATTTTATTCATAATAAACCCTAAGTGGTACTGTCGGTATTCTCAGATTTTTTTGTAGAAAAACAAAAACACAACTCATTTAGTAAAATTTCTCCGGAGACCATACCGGGTGACCCGGAACCAACTTACCCCCCTGCATCTTCGTTGGATGTTTCAATTAAATGTAATGAATGTACAATTTAGCAAGCATCCGATATATAAGTACTGCTCACTACCACCGTATATAGGTGAACAGAAGTAGGTTCACTCTCAGTCGGCACCTTTATGTATCGGGTTCAGATTAATTTTTCTGGCATGCAGTGGGGTAAGAGGGGTCAATTGAGAGTTGTCCTGTTTCACTAGGTCTCATGTACGGCGTTGGATCTCAGATTCATTTTGGTTGCGCCATGGCACAGAATAGGTCGGCTAAACGCAAAATTCGAGGTGGGAATGTCAACACAAACATGGCAGTGAGTAAATTTACTTCCGTTCACTTATCAACGGTGCCACTACCATCAAGGCTAATGTATAGATAGCGAAAGGACTGTTATCGATATAAGTTATTGTTCATACTGTAATTTCGATTAATTATAAAATACCTGTGGCTTCATCCAGAGATTCCATATCAGAATAACTCACCTGTAAACTCGATCATCGAATGTTTTATAATGAGTTCCTCCCCAATGGAAACAAGATCCTGGTTTAGGTAGTTTGTTTTCCACTGTTACCAGCTGATTTTCATTTCTTGTGAAATATCCTCCAGGATTATTCAGGGCATTGGTTTCATTCAAAAACTCTTCGGGAACGGTCTGAAACAGAAACAAACTTATCCTTCAAATGATCTGATTCATTATAAATGTACATGGTGTCAAAACTCCCACACAAGAAAAATTTCAAGTTTTTTCTCAGAACTTCAGAACTGACCCAGCAAAATTATACAGTTAAAGAATCATAAAGAAGCAAGCGGTAGATAAAAGCCTAATTTCCACGTCATTTTAGGACCAACATTGTTCATAAGTAGTGATCTTGTCTGAGATACAGGCAGATGAAAAACTAATTCTAACATACAAGTAATCCACATTGAAGCAGCTGAAAATCTCCTATGAATATAATACGAGTATTTTGAAAGAGACACTCCAATATGAGGTGGAAAATAGATGAAAACGAAACTATTTTAAGTAAATATCGATTGTACACATCCACTTGTTTGATATTGATATATTGTACTGTCCCCATAAGAATCTATATCTTTACATTCCGATGATATTATTAACCCAGATAGCCCTACCGTCCTTTTAAAAGGACGCACTAAATTTCATTTCTAAGTAAACTAATGAAAAATGAATCTTTTCATTATGATAACCTCGAGTTTTCATTTGAATTTTGCAAAATAAATGGCAAGAAATAACACTGTTCTTTTAAAAGGACAGTAGGTCTATCCACTGCTATTGACTATCTTTCTTTCTAGTTATTGGAAAAATCCGCTGACCTATTCAGAGTTGCTGGCAGAATTGGAAAATGACGAGGATGCTGTGCTTCCAGAACAAATAGTAATTTTTCCTCCAGAAAATGCTAACGACGGTTGTGATACTGATGAAGATTCAGGGGATGAGAACGTAGTTGAACCTAATAATTTACCTAGAGCACAACTGCTACCAGAAATTGAAGTTCAAATGCCATCAGAATTAGAAGAACTTTCGACGACGACAAACCTCTATCAACATTCGTGGAAAGTAGACCAAAAAAAGTAAAAGATTTTTACTACGAAAAACAAGGTTTGGTCGTGACGGATTTTACAGATTGGGAAGTTCCATCATCTGCGGCAATGAACCTTTCACCTTGCGACATTTTTCGATTGTTCTTTGATAAAGAAGTGATAGATTTGATTGTTATTTTACGCATAAATATGCACAACAAAAAAATAGTGCAGGGAATATTACTCCAGATGGTTACGTGTCTTTACCACGAAAAAAGATGTATTGGCAAAATAGGGATGATACCAATCACAAATTAGTATGTGAAGCTATAGCGCGCGACAGATATCAATATATTTTGAGTAATATTCATGGCAACGACAATACACATCTAGATAAGGCAGATAAATACTCCAAACTGAGGCCTTTATTCGATATCCTCAAAAGAAATACAAAAAGGGGTCCTTCAAAATCGCCTACAAATTCTCATGAGTTTACTCGTTATGACAGAAGAGACCACCTAGTTCTGTACAAAGAAAATCAGCGACGATGCGCTGTATGCCACAAAAAATTTAATTTCATTTGTCGAAAGTGTAACGTTGGTTTAAATGCAAAGGACTGTTTTGTAATATATCATACAAATTAATTATTATCAATATTTTGCATTGTATCTATGATGATAAAATAAAATAATTTTCATTATCATTAATTTTATTCCATAGTAGTGGATAGACCTACCGTCCTTTTAAAAGGACAGCTTGTCTAGGCCAGTCGTGACCTTTTAAATTTTATCATTATTTTTGTGAGATACTACCTCCTTCATAAAACAAAAATCACAAGAAAAACTTTGAATTTTCGGAAAAAATTAGTTTCAGGGCTGTATGGGTTAAAACAAAAATAAGCTGCAGCAGCACTATTTCCTCATTCATTACCGACCACAGAAATGACAATGAAAAATTTTGTTTTTTTTACTATGACTACTATAACCAGAAGCAACAGTTAAGAAATTCCTTTTGACACTAATTCCTCCATTGGCTGGTCGGCTAAGAGATTTAGGTGTAAATTCCAATTCAGATAACAAGTTCTGGGACGTCAGGATTAAGCGCAGTTGAAAAAAAGTGAATGACTTTGAAACTTAAGTTCTTTCTTTTGATCAACTGCGCATGATCCTGACATCCCAGAACCAATATTTCTCAGAACCAGAACAAAGGCTATAGGGAATTTTTCCAAATGTCCACTTTGTTCGAAAGCAAGTTTGATGTGGGTTGCCTAGATGCTAATGCCAACGTCTAATGCTTGCTTAGACAATATTCATCGTTGAAAATGTTGCCACATAGGCAATGACTCGATCATGCTTGGGTTAATGAGAATGTGTTAATAAGACGTGATGCTACGAGAAAAGCAAAAAAAGCGTCATTGGGAACTCTTTCTAATCTGTTCACTTTCCACAAACCAGATGATTTCGCGTTTGAAGTAGACAACAATAATGACTATCTTCGGATCAATGCCGGACAATTATCAATTTCTCTACTATTCTCATTATTCCTATGTTCGTAGAGCTGTGAGAACTACTGTATGTATACTCACATATCCATAAGGGCTATTAGTGTGAGATTCAAACGGCGATTTAGTTGCATACACCACTGGCATTTTCCCATGGCCTCCCAAGATGTTTGCCAGATTCAAACCTGATCTGTTCAGGTGACGAAAAATATCTGAAGATCCTGGTTCTCGAAAAACGTTTGTGTTGTCGGCTAGAACAATACAATTGATTAATAAAAAAAATTGATTGGGTATTACAATGAAACTTAATGCATTTATACTATAATGTGGAAATTTGTTATAATTTGTTATAAATTACTTTTTATTATAAATTACCATTTTATGTGGAGATTTTATGGAAAACTGCTCTCACATAAACAAATTTTAGTAAATTAATAAGCAAAAGTACAGAGAGTTATTATATATATTTGGTCTCCCGACAAAGAAGTATTATTACAGAAATTCGTGTGAGCTCTGAATATTTCAAATAACTAAGTAATGTTGAGATGGTAAAATATACCCACTATCGCAGGATTTCAACGGAATATACGGAAACTTACGATAGATGCATTTTGGTATGGGACTTGGAAGAAACACTCCAGTTGCATAGAGACATCTATAAAACGGCTCTGGCTGAAATTCAAAATTGATGCCTTCTGGACAAGAAACAGAGCAGCTGAAAGAGTCTAGATCACCAGTACAATTGTAACCTCCATTCGTTGGTAGCTTATTGGCGGAACAAGCATTCGCATCTGAAATTATCGAAAAATAATGAGAAACAGGAACATCTTTTGAATATTCAATGAGAATAGGAATAGGGGTTGAAGGATAACTCATTCATATAGTCGTAATCTACGAAAGCGCAAGAGAACCACGCATTTTTTATCATCAAATAATAATGGATTTACAATAATCCAGCTTTTCGCAAATTTTTTACTATAGCAGTTTCATCAGCAAACAATGTACAGGAAATAATTCAGTAGCCTCAAATAGTAAGCGAGTCCTCGTACAAAGTCTGTAGTGAGCAAGTTGTTACTTTGTATACTATTTAAGTGTGCCAAAGCTAACAAGGTGTCGCAGAGAGGAAACCTTGAAAGTGGTAAATTTTCCTTTGTCATCAAATCGACATCTATGGAGCGTCGGACTGTTGAAGACATTAATTTTGTCGGACGATGGTGCCATTGATCAAACGAAATTCAGTGTACCTACATTATTACTGGAAAAACTTACTGTATTGGCACTGTGGTCCTCGGTATTCCTGTGGACACTGGCAGACATTGAAGGACAAACAATTACCACCATTTTGACAAGGTGGATCACATATTGCTGAAAATGAAAAACAAATATTTCAACACAGTGACTGAACTATATATTTCACTTCCATTTCAATCATACAGAGTTCAAAACTAATTAGGGGTTAAAAGAAATTTCAGATCCGGTATGCGTAGGTATATCATACAGTGCGGTCCAAAGGTATGGAATAAATTCATTTTTAGCGTTATTATATATTTTATGAAAAAATCCTGAAACAGGTCAATTTTTATTGGCAATTTGACAATTTACAGTATGAAAATATTACCCCCTTCTTGCACCCCCTCTGAATTATGAGCACCCCCTCAAAAATTTTAAATGAGAAGGGGGGTCGTGTGGCATCTTGTTCGAAAGGGATTTTCATTATCTGTTCAGCAATACTAAGTGTTTCATATTTGGTGCAACCATAACTGAGAAATTTTTTTATTAAAATTTAAAAATATTGACACTGTAAATTATGTATCTGTTGAAAAAACCTGAAACAGGTCGATTTCTATTCTCAATTTGACAATTTATACTTTCTTATCTGTCTTGCTAAAAAAGTCAGGAAAAAGTCGTTGAAGACACCAAAAAATTATTCACAAAACCCATAAATAATATAATGTCAATCTAGTAGACTACTGTTATTTTGATATTTGTGAGTTGCTGGCAGACGTCAGTGTATTGAAAAATATTTTTGTGTGTATTCGATTCATCTATGGCTCATTTATCCGAAACTCAAAGAATAGATATTTTAATTATGCTTGGATGCGGTAATAAAACACGAACTCAAACGGAAGTTTGTGAAATGTTCAATAATAAATACCCTGGTCAACACGTATCACAATCTACAGTTAGCAAAATAGAAACAAAATACCGTGAAACTGGACATGTAAAAACTCGTCAAAAACCAGGTCGAAATGGATGAGGAGAAAAAGTTAGATGTACTGTTAGCGATTGAGGAAAATCCGCATATGACAAGTAGACAACTTGCCGCCGACAATGATGTAAGTAAATCATCGATATTGAGAGCTTTACATAAAGAAAAATACCATCCTTATAAAGTTCAGTTGGTTCAGGAGTTAAATGAGGATGACCCTGATAGAAGGCAACAATTCTGTGAACTGATGATGGATAGAATCGAAGCAGATTTGCAGTTCATAAACAAAATTGTGTTTTCTGATGAAGCTACTTTTTATTTAAATGGAACGGTTAATAGACAAAACTGTAGATATTGGAGCAGAGAAAATCCTCATTGGATGTGTGAGGCTCACACACAATATCCCAAAAAAGTGAACGTTTGGGCTGGTATCATTAAAAACAAAATTATTGGCCCATATTTTTTTGAAGGCACAATTAATGGTGAGGTTTATCTAGGTTTTTTGATGAACTTTTTAGTGCCTACATTAAAACGACTTTTTCCCGATGTTAATGATCCAAATGGAATAGATAGATCAATTTGGTATCAACAAGACGGAGCTCCACCGCATTACACACGTATTGTTCGAGATTATTTGACAGAAGTTTTTCCCAATAGGTGGATTGGCAGACGTGGACCGATTGAATGGCCGCCTAGATCCCCCGATTTGACTCCTCTCGATTACTTTTTATGGGGTTATTTAAAATCAAAAGTATATTTCAATCGACCAGACAATATTGCAGATTTAAAAACTAGGATATCGGAAGAAATTAACAACATAACCCCTGAGGTCCTACAAAATGTTCTACGAGAATTCCAAGATCGCCTTGCTTATTGTCAAGAAGTGAATGGTGGTCATTTTGAACATTCAATTTAACTGTAAAACAAATTGAAATATACTTCCTAAACATTATGTTACATTATTTCCTTCAGTCTATCAACATTTGACATATTCAGAATAAATTTTCTCAGTATTGCTGAACAGAGAATGAAAATCCCTTTTGAAAAAGGTGCAACACAACCCCCTTTCTCATTCAAATTTTTTGAGGGGGTGCTCATAATTCAGAAGGGGTGCAAGAAGGGGGTGATATTTTCATACTATAAATTGTCAAATTGAGAATAGAAATCGACCTGTTTCAGGTTGTTTCAACGGATACATAATTTACAGTGTCAATATTTTTAAATTTTAATAAAAAAATTTCTTCGTTATGGTTGCACCAAATATGAAACACTTAGTATTGCTGAACAGATAATGAAAATCCCTTTCGAACAAGATGCCACACGACCCCCCTTCTCATTTAAAATTTTTGAGGGGGTGCTCATAATTCAGAGGGGGTGCAAGAAGGGGGTAATATTTTCATACTGTAAATTGTCAAATTGCCAATAAAAATTGACCTGTTTCAGGATTTTTTCATAAAATACATAATAACGCTAAAAATGAATTTATTCCATACCTTTGGACCGCACTGTATAAAAAATATTAATATTTTTTCAGTATCAATTCAGAATTCGTATATATTTCAGGAAATATTTTCAAACAAATGGAAAGTTTTTAATGAAATCCGAGTTCCAGCGCACATATGAAAATTTAGGGGTTTTTTCGGATACCTAAATATATTGATGGACTTACCTATGCAGTCTGGAATTGATGTATATTTTTCGTTGGTTGGAACCCAGATACCATTCTTACATGCCATCGTAACTATTCCAGAACCATCAGGAAATTGATGTCCTTCCATGCAAGTAATCTTGCACAATCTGTTGGAATCAATGCATATTTAATAAAGAAATAATGGATTAATATACTATATATAGAGAGGAATAATAAACTTTACAAGTAGATACTAGGACTCCTGATGAGTATTTACTAAATTAAGTGGTGTAGATACGTGTCATCCAGGCATTGAAAATCTAAAATGAAATAATAACTTAATCTAACAAGAAATCTACATGCTTTTTTCTTCTTACAAGTACATAACAAAATAGGAAAATCATCACCTGCAACATTGCAAAGTATCAACTCATTATAAAGACTTTAGTTATCTCATTATAATGAGATAAATAACTCATAATTATGAGATGAAAAAACTATCATGTCCCTACAGAGTCATCGCTGAGTTAGTAAGTAAGGGACACGTTCTTACTTCAAAACTTTTAATAGTGAGATGATGTATGAAAAAGTATGCAATTTTTCTATAAGTATACTTATTGTCGCTGTAACGATGGATGAAAATATCAACTTAATATCAACGGATTGTTTAAAAGCAGAATAAATCTCAACACTATATTTCTACTCACTTTGAATTGCAAGTTCGTCCGGCGTTAATTGGCATTGGAGGATAATTTATGCAGGGTTTGTTTTCGAACTGGCATTGGGGTCCTGAATATGTTTGTGGGCAGTTGCATTGATTAGGTGCAACACATATACCATTATTCTGGCACTGAGGCGAACATTTCGCTGAAAAGTAGGTACTAATTAGTAAAAAACAAAGAATTCACAAAAATTTAATTTATTTGATAAAGTAGATCAAAGTGGATGAGTTTCCTTCACAAAATCAAATATATCAATAAACATTTCCTCAAATACAGCTGAATGCAATGAAATTGAAATAACTTTACTCAGTCCATTTGAAGATGAAAATTTAATTTTTTTTTATCTTTTTGTTTCGGCTGTTTTTTGATGAATATAGTAATTGTATGAAATACATGAGAAGTGAATTCACTAGAAGATGCGTTACATGTGATATTTAAAATAAAGTTTGTGAAGATCGAATCGTTTCCGTGTAATTTGTACAAATTTTATAAGATTTTCTTCCACTCATTTTTGTTATATTCTTTGAGAAAAGCCAACTATTTTAGTTTTTCTGTCCAACAATTAGTTCCGACTTTATTCAAACTAAAGTATTTGTATTTGTTTCTTACGTTCACAAGATGACACAGAAGTAACTTCTATTCCTTCGACATGCCATTTTCCATTCGCACAAGTGAATCGCATCTGAGTTTCTCCATTTGGAAACTGATAATCTGGTATACAGTCTGCTCGGCACCCAGTGAATGCAGAACATCTCACCCCAGCGTTATTGGGATGGGGTGGTTGAGATGTACAACCTGAAATAAACTCTTGAGTCATAAACCGTACAATAAAAGTTCTAGATTTGATTATATAGAAAATTTCGAGCAAGAAGCAAATTAGACTACCCGTCAACGCATTTCCTCTGCTTGAAACAGTGAGAGCAATCTTCCTATTTCATCGCAGTCTGTCTTGTGCACTTTTCACTCTGAGAGCTTGTATTATTCACGATATCGCTAACCGTATTGATATAGTTAACACTGACGCTATGTAATGAATAGTTAGATTATAATCCAGGTGTTCTCGACACTTTTCCCCGTCTACAGCACCTCCACCAATACACAGTAGGGGTGAAATTAAAATATTTCGCTCCTCTCGTTTCGTTTCATCTCTTCTCAGTTGTAATACCAACTTTTGAACAGCCCTATATACATGTGGCCTCCATTAAGGTTACTAACTCCAACTCTTGGCCAAACATAATGGGTTGACCTGATCCCACCTTTTTCCTTCCGTTTGGTGAACAGAATCATCTCTGTTTTTGTAGCCCTGTTTGACAGCACCACGTTCAAAATATTCTGCAGGTGGCCTGCATACGTTCGAAGACACTTCAATAAATTGTCCGCTAACTATCACAACTCTTTCGTCCACGTTTGCTTGTGTTTCAAAACCTTCATTTTAGAGTTTACTCAAAAGTTCGTCCATGACTAAGCACCACAGATAGGAAGAGAGACACCTTTTTTGAGGGCAGGTACCCATTCACCTTACCTTTTAGTCTGAGGTCCTCCGGGGTACTTCAACCCTCCTCCTCTTTAGCAACGATAAAAGCCAGCTGACCATCGACTGAAGTGTTCCTCTGGCCATTAGTGCTGTCTGTACTGTCTGTCTTCGCCTTGTCAAAAGAACCTTTCACATAGAAGAACACTGCCAGCGTTATACCCTTGAACCTTAATGTCCTTTCAATTCTTCACACTATACCTATTGTGAAGTGGAGATTCAGTCGATGTTTCTCTTCTGTATGCATATTGATATCTATGGAAGAGTCTTACCCTTGGCGTCCTCACCAGTATAAATCTACCTACCACTCCTTCAGCATTGTGAGCGAGAAAGATGTTAGGCTGATGTTTTTGAAGGAATTTACTACTGTGAAGTCTCTTTTTTCCGTGTTGGGGATGAAAACAACTTTCGCTGACTTCCCTTTGCGCTATTCTCACCTGGAAGAGCCTCCGCAATATTGTAGTGACTGTTGCATGACCGAAAAAATTTCGTGGACCTGCTGCCTAATGTGAGTTGAATCGTTCACTTCCCATACTGTGGCGTAACTAGTTGCTGGCCCAGCAGTAGCTGCAGAGCCTCTTGGTTGTCGTCAACAACCTACAGCGGATGTAAAGATGTAAATTTTTGGATCCTCAAGGTATGGAACCTTCTGTCTCGTTTCTCAAAATTTTCATGAGTCTCGCGGATTCCGTAAGGGAGTTGTTTTTCCCACAGTAATCTCTTTCACAAGCAGGTACTATTACTTTTTCTCAGCAACTTTTCGTTTGAATGGAATAAAAGTTGATTCCTATAGCGGTTTGACATCGAAATTTTGTTCTCCACCTCCGAAAAATATAAACTAGTTGTTTTTCGATTCGGAATAGCGTTTTACAAAATTCAAGAGCTGTTTGCAAAAATTGCAAAATTTAATAGCAATTAACTAAAAAAAAAGGATTTGTTTTGATTTATATGAAAGATTCAAAAAAATTGTAAAATGTCTATATAATTTATTTTTTTCTTCTTATACATAATGAAACAAAAACAACCATGTGATATTTTTTTATCGAATTTTTAAAATTCCGTTCTCCTCTAGGTTTAATAATACTGACTATATTACTTATATAACTTTTTATCTGACGTATATTTATCAACCATTTCAGCTTATACATTTTAGTCTTACACTATATAAATTATGAATAAATAAAAGTCAACAAAAATATTTTTCCCAAAGTTTATTAGCCTAAGCATCTAACGAACTGAAGTAGTAATGGAAATTCTGTCTAATTCAACTAAGTTTATTTATGAATAATTGTTTACACTCAATATAAAGTTTATTAAATTTCATTTTACTTTACAATCTTTTCTAAGTCCGTTTTTCAGATGGTGGTTTATAATTTTAAGTATTATCTTGTTCTTGATATGTTTCAACGTTTTCTCCATTTTCTTCGGGCTTAATTTGTTCTTTAATTGATAAAGAATAAGTAAGTCTTGGGTTTTTTCATTGTATCTTAATTAGTTTATAAGTTTTAATAAGTTTAAACACAAAAAACCAGGAGAGAATAATGGAGTGAAGGAGAATAGAATTTCCAAAATTTGATAAAAAATATTAATAAACTCTCTCTCAAAAAATAACACATGATTGATTTTGTTTTATTATGCATAAACAAAATTATATAGGAAAAATTTAATTGTTTATGACATATTGTTTATTAAATAGACAATGAAAATTGAATTTTTTTTTCAGTCATCAAAGGGCAAAATAAATTATGAATTGAAAAAAAATGGTTCCTCCCTAATAATTACTGGTGGTAGAAAAAAATTGATTATTAATAAATACGTTTAAAAACAATAAAAACATTTTTTAAGGAACGATTTTCATAATTTGCATTATATTTCCAAAATATAAAATTTAATTACCTATCTTGTAAATAAAGCATTTGTTTTCAACAATTTTTTTTCAAATTGGAAATAAAAATTTTTAAAAAATTATTTCCATGTGGCTTCTGATCATAAAAAACCGGACCAATAGTAATATAAAAAAATCAATTTTTATTGATTAATCAAGCTTTATAATTATCAACACAAGGTAATTGTTGATAAAAAAGTTATTTTTTTTAACGGGGATCTCTTCTGGGACCTTTCGAACATAAGGAACAAAATATTAGATTTGTTATTTAATAATTATCGCACTTGCAATATTCATGTTCAAGTAGAAACAAATTGTTAATAAACAAATGCATAATTGATTGAAAAATCGCGAAAAAAATTTGTTGACGGCGGATTATTGATCATTTAGCTATCCAGAAGACGCCTGAATTTTTTCAATTCATTATTTTCATATTCAATAAGTTAAAATAATATTTATTCATTAAAGTTCACGTCCCTTTGAGAAAATTGTAAATATTGGTCCTACAGTTGCGGGAGGTATAATTTTTTTTATCATTTTTCTAATTTGAAAAATGTCGAATAATTTTTGAGATATTTAAAAAAACTAAGCCACATTTTTTTCAGCTCTTGAATTTTTTCAAAAATCATCTACACACTATGCCGAATCGACTGAAACCTCGTTATATTTTTTGGAGGCGCATAAATAAGTTTGACTCAAAAAGCACTTGTTGAATAGACTGGAAGGGGTTTTTTGGGGTTTTATTACCGTTTGAAAATACTCACCGCCGTTCATTCTGAAAGCTGATTTAGAAACTCCTGGGTGAAAATCGGTTCCAGCCGTTGGTGTTTGATATAATAAGGGATTATATCCATACTGGTTACTGATGCCGGCATACGGACTCTTTGTTTTCGTTTTGGTTTTAGTGTAGGAGTATGTTTTTCTGAAATGTAAAAATCACCTGTTGTTACATATTTACAAAAGTGAATGAAATTTTACAGTATGTTGAATTTCGGAGTGCAACATCTTAAGGTGTTGATTTGAAAAAAGTATGCATAGAGTAATCGGGAACACGTTCATCTATTTAGTTGAAAACGGTTATAATTATTGCAAGACTAACGATAAAATTACGTAAAATTTGAAAAAACAGTTTTAAACTTCGAAAGAAATTATTATTTGTAGAACTTTTGTTTGTCAGTAAAGCAAGCCGCATATAAACTGGAAAATGGCTTTCGTGTTCTTCAACACTCTCTTTTTGCGCAACAAAAAATATTTTTCTCCAAATGACATTGAAAGCGGCCTTTTAATGAAACTTGGCAGGCTTAGAAGTTGTACTTTTAATGCCTAGGCAGAAAAAGTCCACTTTTACTGCCTAGGCAGAAAAAGTTCGTTGCTAGGCAACCTTCCAAGTAATAATTTAAATCAAACTGGTTATTAGAATTGACAATGACAAAGTAAACAGTAAACAAACAAATTCAATAAACGTCATCAGCGGTAAACACAGTAACGCAGGGCCCAGATACCTTTGATGAAATAATTTAGTTATTTGGATATTGATAATGAAACGCAATTTAAATATGAAAAAGTCGATTTTGCGTGGAATTGGAACAAATTTGAAGAAAAAATTATATGTTTCACACGGCAGAAAAGCAGATTTAATGCCTTGGCTGGTGTCATAGCCTCGCTACGCTCGGCTATGAAACACCAGCCGCGGCATTAAATCTTGTGCTTTTATGCCAAGTAAAACAAATAACTATTATAACCGTTTTAGGAAACTTTAGTTCAAGCTCATTAAAATTCCGGAATTGTCAAACAAAACTGAAGTTACGAAAATATAGGGTTTTGAAACGTGAAGCAAGACGTGAAGCGCGTTTTGAGAGCAAAAAATTATTTGAGAATACTTTGACTTTTGAAGCACATGTTTTCAAAATAGTAAATTATTCAACGAGTTTGTAATGATTGCTATAACTCATGAGAATAAGGTTTGCGTCGCGAGCCGTAGGCGAGCGTAGGGCTTCGCGAGACCAAGACAAGACTGGTCTAGGTCTCAAAAAAAATGTAGTCTTGGTCTTGGTGTTGGTCTTGATGTTTCAAGGCCAAAACGAAACTGGCTCAGTCTTGGTCTTGGTCTTGGATCAAAATTTGTCTAGAAATTTGAACTATTCGATTCAATTGTCTAACAGTTTATATGCATATAATCGTTATTTCGTATTTCCCAGTCTTTAACAATTGTCAATTTGCATGGGTAAAATAATATCATTTTTAAGAAATCTTAAATAAAGATTGAATTAGACCCACAGAGCACACAGGTCAACGCCCTACAGGCCAGAAAAAAGGTTCAAAATGGTTGGAAAGTTGATTAGGTTTTTATTACCATTTTACAATGGATTTTTGTGTGATAAATAGTAAGATGCGGTTGCGGCAGAAGGGTGGAATCGGAATCCCGAGAAAATTGCAATACCTTACAATATACACCTATTTGTGTAAACTGTGAAACTGCCATATTGAATTTGAAAAATGTATTTTTGATTTTGAATGAACAAAGATTAAAAACCTACCATATGGAAAATAACTAATTGAAATAAAATACCATAACATTCTCCATCAGATTTTTCTTAATATTGGGAAGATTAAGTTCATCATTTTTCTTCCGATACTAAGACCAAGACTTTTGGAAGAGAGTCTTGGTTTTGGTCTCGAAAGTCAAGTCTTGGTCTTGAGAAGATTTATTAAGATTTATCAAGTCTTAATCTTGGTCTTGGTCTTTTAACAAAACTAAGACAATAGCATACTAAGACTAATCTCTTGGTCTCACGAAGCCCTAGGCGAGCGTCGTAAATAATACGAGTGAGTAATAGCATTCCACGTAAATAGATTCCTATACTATATCTATAACTTTAAACAGTCTAAAATGTGTATGAATTTTTTTTTACGTAGTAAGAATAATTGTACAATATTTGATATCGACAAACACTCCCATTTCGATGAAAAACATATGAGTTTTGAACCTACAACTACTTCGTCAACGATCTATTAATTCACGCTGTTTGTCCAGCAAGACAATTATGAATCTGCTTATCATTCATTGGCTACAGTCCGTGAGTCATAATTTATTATATTATTATTAATAGTCCCATGAAAAGAGATGTGTTTTCAAAAGTCATAGAAGAAATATATTTACATACCAAAGGAGAGAAACAATGCATTTACTCCCGCGGATAGTTTGATGTCCGATGCGAAGAAGCGGAGGGTATTGATATCCGCGGGAGGAAAAGCATTTTCCTCCTGAGGTATATAAGGTCGTTGTTCGATATTTCCTGGACTATGAAGCCAGTTCGTAATAAGGTTTCTATGTGTACTCTTTTGTTCTTGTTGATTATCAATTTTTGAGCCTTCAAAAAGGCGAGTTAGAAATATAAAGTAGAACTAAAAGTCCTTCGAGTTTATTATGTAAATATTATACAAATAAATGTGTAAATAAGTTCTTGATGTGTATTACTGCACAGTCGTCATTTTATAAGAACTGCAGATCGTTGTGGAACTATATGCGGCTATATCACAAAATATCAAGTAAGTGTTGCGTTGCGTCGTTATCGTGTTGACAACGCTTTGTTGCTCTGACATTGTTAGTAATACAAAAATAACAGTTGTCATATGAGCTGACACGTTGTTTACCGTTTTGAGTTACATCGTTTAGAAAATATCGCCCTGTCAAAAGATCTCGCTGGATAGGCAAAATTGATTTCAATGCATCTTCTTCCTGATAAATTGGGACAGTGATATGAAAAGGAATATACCTAGTGTGTTCAAAATATGGTTGGAAGAGCGCAGAGTGAAAAAAGTCTCCGAACATGACACCCTTGTATTTTTTTCACAGCGAGCAAGACAATCAAAACCATCAACATAATGGAAAATATTAGACATCATGTGTCCAAAATGGATAGCATTCCTCAAAAGAGAAGCCAGCAGTTACGCGCCAAAGGAATCCCTGACTTTTGAAAAATGAAAATTCGAGATTTTTGACAGAGACCTCTGATGAAGATTATTTGGAAATAAAGATGAGCTCATTTATTTCGTATTCATTAGGTTTTTAAGAAGGATAATTTATAAAATTGGTTAGTCAAGATATGGTTGTATGTATGGTCGTTAAAATTATGATTTTCTCAAGAATCAAACCGACTTTTAAAGGTCTTCAATTGAATTATGAAATATGCATTTTTTTTTGTAAATTGTGTTTCAGATCGCTTTACTATTTGGCATTTGCAGATGCGAAGAAATAATCAAAATGGACGTTACCGACCTTGATGATCGTGGCGATATGGTAATCTTCATACACCATCAAACAGACAAGGTAAAAAATACTTTTGCTTACGTAAAAATATTAAAAAACTTAGAGGAACAGTTTCGTTCTCATGGACAAAAAAAAATCCTTCTGGCGGGAGGAAAAGTACCATTCTCCCTCTTCTTTAGCTCCTCTGAAACCTTCCGCCAGACGAAAAAATTTAAAAGAGCATTTTTATGAGGAGATTTCTGTATCTCAGAAATGAAGCAATTGCGAACCTATATGATCGTGAAAAAAACATTTCTTCGAATCACCCCACGATTATTAACCGTTAAGATCAGCATTCAATTATGAAACACTTTTTATCCGGTCAAAAATTAAATTCCTTACCTAATAATATTTTTGGCGTTAATTCCTTCCTGCAAAAAGCGGCCATATTAAACTTAAAAATGATAATTTTTACCTATTTTGGTGAGAACCTACTGTGAAACATAACAAAGATGAAAGCACATTTGAACAAAATATTCTTGAGTATTTTGATAATCAAATATTTGTGCCCATGAGCCTGCATTATTGAGAATTGATATTATTTACAGCTTTGCAATATATACCAAATGGTCGTATTTGATCTTTTCAATTGCTGTTTGACTTGGAGTCTAGATAATTCTAGAAACAAATTTATCTCTGTACGACAGCCTACAAACACCTGAATCACTTACTCAAGAAATTGCCAGTCGCGAAAGCCACTTATCTCTGAATATCATTTGGAGTTTGAAATTATCATATAATGAACTATTAGATAATTTTGAAGTATCTCAACTTACTTGGTATTTCCTGCTATGTTTTGGCCATATTGACTTCCATATTTTTTCTTCAAAAACTGGGGAATCTGCTGACCTCTGAAAGGAATAATACATATTTATGACAATCAGTAAAAATCAAACCGAAAACTGAAAAAGTCGGAAAGTAACAAAATAAGACAAGAGAATAATTTGGGTTAGGTAGGAATACCATTTCTTTAGTAATCTCTCAAGGTGGATTTTATTACCTAAAATCGATGCGGGGCAAAGACCAACGAACCAGTCTACAGCTAGTCACTCTCTTAAAATCATACAAAATTCCAGCATTCAAATTTCGCCTTCAATAGACTCCTTCGTGAGGAAAACTGAACGGGTACAACATCCGGCGCAGTAATAATCAGAGAAGTTGTTGTTTTCTGACTGATATTTGACGCAATTTTCACGTAGTAGGATTATTAGAGAAAAGGTGCATTCCGACAGTTCCAATTTTTCCATTCTCTCGTTAAAATAGATAATGACAAGAATAATTTGAATAAAGATAGGTTTAGATACAATAATTTCTTTGAAGGGCTTTGTACTGTTATTTCATAAGCATGTTTATAGTTTATATCTGACTTAAAAATGTTGTGCTGAAAATTATTTTAACCGGACTCTTCAAGTTAGTTCACGCTTGTTAAGAAGTTTGATTATTTTTATATCAAATTTTGATTTTTTTCACAACTATTATTTTTTCTAATAAAGACATTTATATGGTGAGTGTTATCAATAGCACCTGCCCAGATAACGCATAATATCCTATGGATATCCGTTTCATGTCCAATTCTGATCGGAATATCCCCGAATTTGAAATGGGCATCTATAAGATATCCATCAAGGATGTGTAATGGATATCTTTCAGAAGATGGATATCACAAATCTCTGAAGGTAATATATTGCCTCCAATTTAATATACCAACAAATCAAGCATATCAATCACTGGGAAAATTTCTTTAGATGAATTCTATACAATAGATACCCTGAATATTTCATCCAATAGTATCAATATAATTTGAAATTCAATTAAGTTATGGTGAGAACTGAACATTATAACTTGTTTTACCACGATTCTGCTACCTCTACACTTGACCAAAGAGGATTCAGTTACGCTGCTCTAGCTGAATTCAATTTATTATCACCTACCTATTGCTATAAAACATTGAAGTTTTTTTTTATTTAAAATTTCTGTAAAAAGGCTCATTACTTCCCTCCGGTATACATACAATTGATACGCTGCTGCTATCGATCAATCTATGTTCGATAATTTATAAATTTAGTTAAAGAATTATATTTGTCTCTTGTCAGTCAAGTGGAATATATTTGTGTTAGTTGCCATTATTAATTTTATTATTACTATTGCATGTACAACTTCCTCAAACCAGAACTTGTACAGCTCAATGAGTAAATAATGAGTCAGAATTCTGACTCCGTAATTGGAAATTAGATAGTTCTGATTTGGCATCCCCGAATTTCTACTGAGTAACTCGGAATAGCTAATTCAGAGATACTTAGTTGGAGTTCTGGTAACTAAAGACTGGCTAATTCTAAATTAGTCGGAACACTGACTTAGTATCTCAGAATTAGTTAATTCCGAGTTACTGAGTCAGACTTTCGACTTGTTCTCACATAATTAGCTAATTCTGATATACTAGCTAATTTCAAGTTACTAGGTCAGCATTCCGACTCAATACTTCGTAACTCAAAATTAGCTAATTCTGAAGTACTAAGTCGGAACACTTAGTAACTTGAAATCAGTTAAATGTTACTCAGTATTTTAGAATGACCCAGTGATATGAAAACAATTCTGAATTTCGAATGAGTAACTCGGAATTAACTAATTCTGAAGTACTAAGTCGGAACACTGATTTAGTAACTCAAGACACATCAGGAAGCTATTCAACCAATTTATTATGTGCCAAATCAAGAGTAGCACCTCTGAAGCAAATTTCATTGCCAAGACTAGAACTTTGTGGCGCAAATTTATTAGCACATCTCGTGGAGAAGATTGTCAATTCATCAGCTATCAAGTTCAATAAACAATATTTTTGGTGTGATTCCACTATCACTCTTGCATGGATAAAAAGTACGGCTAGACAATGGAAAACCTTTGTTGCCAATCGTGTTGGTGAAATCCAAACATTAACGGAACCTGCTGATTGGAATTATGTCAAGTCGTCTGAAAATCCTGCTGATCTTATATCACGAGGAATGAGTGCAAAAAATATTATGAATTCTTCTCTATGGTGGCATGGTCCACAATGGCTGATATTGAATGCAGATGAATGGAATATTATCAATTTTCCTACAAGTTCGTTTGAAAATATACCAGAAAAACGTTCTGTTTCTGCAGCCACTACAATTTATCATGATTTCAATCTATTTGAAAAATATTCAAGCCTGTTGAAATTACAAAGAGTTGTGGCGTATTGTTTTCGTTTTATGAAAAATGCCAAACTTCCAATGATTAATCGACAATTTAGCAGTTTAACTCTTCCGGAACTTGAATTTTCCTTAAATATGTTATTAAAAATATCCCAATATCAAGCGTTTCCTCAAGAATATAATGATTTATACAATAATAAACCAATCAACAAAAATAGTAGTATTTTATCACTTTCTCCGTATATGGATGATGATAAAATAATCAGAGTTGGTGGTAGAATTGACAATTCTAATTATGAATATAGTAAGAAACATCCAATTGTAATTGGTTCAAGTCATAAGTTGACAGCATTGATTATGTCCAATGAACATTTACGATTAGGACATTGCAGACCTCAACAATTCTAATTATGAATATAGTAAGAAACATCCAATTGTAATTGGTTCAAGTCATAAGTTGACAGCATTATGTCCAATGAACATTTACGATTAGGACATTGCAGACCTCAACAATTGTTGAGTTCAATACGAGAAAGATATTGGCCTCTTGCAGGCCGAAATATAGCTCGGAAGATTACACATCAGTGTGTAACTTGTTTTCGTGCAAGGCCTTCCAGTGAACAATATTTAATGGGAAATTTACCAGAATGCCGTGTTACAGGATTTCATCCTTTTTCCAATGTGGGTATTGATTACGGTGGTCCTATTCTGATTAAAGATCGCAAGTTGAGAGGTTCCAAATTATTGAAATCTTATATCTGCTTGTTCATTTGTATGTCAACGAAGGCTATTCACCTTGATATTGTAACTGATTTATCAACAAATGCATTCATGTCTGTGTTGAGACGATTCATTGGTAGAAGGGGTAGACCAGATCATATTTATTCGGACAATTCTGCGACATTTGTTGGTGCAAATTCTCAAATGAAAGATTTATATATGTTTCTCACATCATCAAAAGATGAAATCAGCAACAATTTGTCCAAAGAAGGAATTTTTTGGCATTTCATCCCGCCTAGGTCACCAAATTTTGAGGGAATTTGGGAAGCGGGAATAAAAAGTACCAAATACCATTTGAAGATAATTGTGGGTAACATGAAATTGACGTATGAGGATCTAATGACAGTACTAATTCAAATTGAGGGTATACTCAATTCAAGGCCTTTGAGCCCACTATCATCAGATCCATGTGACGATAATCCTTTGACTCCATCACACTTTTTGATTGGGAAGTCCATGATGGCTCTTCCTGATAATAATTTTCTTGAAGTTGAAACAACAAGACTGGGAAAATATGAAAAACTCCAACAAGCCATTCAACATTTTTGGAAAAGATGGCAACGAGAATATATTGGAGAATTGCAGACGCGTATTAAATGGAAAACCAATTTTCTCAGTTTATTGAAAGTTGGAAAACTAGTCTTAATCAAGGACGACAATTTGCCCCCTTTGAAATGGAAAATGGGAAGAGTGGTAGAACTTCATTCAGGAAAAGACAATATTGTTCGAGTAGCAACAGTAAGACTTTCAAATGGAAGTGAAATTCAACGAGTTGTGTCAAAACTATGTGTACTCCCTATTGAACATAGTGAAAATAATTCCTGATAAAATCAGGAAATATAAGACTTTTTGAATGTTCGAAATATTTTTTATTGAAGGTACTTCATACCTGTCAATGACCGGCGGTATGTTAAGAACTCTCTGTATAAGCATTTGTTCTATTTTGTCAAAGCTATCAAAGAGTAACCTTATGGAATGAACTGATCCAGGCAAACATTCAGTTTCCAACAAACGTTCAGACCCTACTTGGGACTGATACCAAGAGTATATACGATATTTTGGTAAAGTTTATTGTTACTAATAATATCAAGATATGATGTAATGGTTATAATCATGTGTATAGATATAACTTGTGTCTGGCTGAAGGACTAATGTCCATGGCCAAAAGGAAAAAAAAATCTTCATTCTTTGATTACTTCATTTGGTGCCTGGTAGCCTCTTGATGTGCTACCAAATAAATTGTTAATTGCCTTCCATTCCTGTCTTAACTCGAGGACGAACAAATTCAAAATCATATATACATATATCATATACAGCAATTTGAGGATCGTTCTATGAATCGGTCCATGAGATGTCATTTGATCACAACAATAGTCATTGTTTCGCCAACACCAGTAAGGCTATTAGAAACAAAAAAAAATCATCTTGTTTTGGTGGTTTACTATTTTACAGAAATTCCTTGTGTTTTGGAGAGTCTGTCTTTTTCATAGCACTAATTATAATACTATTATAGGACGGTAGAATACTAAATTTTTCACATTAATTTCCCAATGTTTTCAATTCGAATAGTTAATAGGGCAAAATAAAAAAGGACCAATTGACACTTACTCTGCTAACTGGTACGTTAAAAACTGCAATATCACCAAAGACCACAAACTTAGGGGTGTCCCCATTGCGACTAACACTCAACAAGGTTCAATCCCCAACTGAATCAAACCTGAAAGAATAACTAACTAGTCGTTTCAAAATTAACTCCTTATCTAAAAAGTTACGAGTGCAAGAGTGCCATTGAAGATAAATAAGTTTCCGCCAAACGGATGCAGATATGTACCTACTGAAAATCAAATCAACGCCCGCTTTCGATAGCAGTTGATAGAAATAATATCAGACTATATTTCGAAGTAGGCTCCGGTGCGGAAAGATTGATTTGATTAACAATCGAGTCTGCATCCTGAACAAAACCTATTAATTTCGATGATTAATCGCACTGCAGAAGAACAGTAAAATTGTTGACGTTTGATATCGATACTACACGACTTATACTACACCGAGTTGTCTTCTAGGTGGCGGAAGGTATTGATTATTGAATCAATCAAAAATAATAAAGGGCACTTACGATGACAATGAAAATTTAGATGGGCACTATTTAGATTATCAGTATATTTCTCAGAATCAAATTTCTCCTTACTAATCATCTCTTCAAAGGTGTGTTTGAAAAGGTAGTTTTGAGAATCCACAAATTTTTTGTTTTCAAAATTTAAATTATGGTTATTTTTCTGGACACGTGTTCTACTAGATATATGGGATTTTTCCTATGGTTCCCATTCATGTTCCCTCATTCTCACTGTTATGTAATGTTTTATTTGTCCTATAAGACATTGTTCACAATAACAACACGGAACTTTTTTTATGACAATTGATTTGTATTCAAGAGGGATAGTAGTTTTTATTTTTGTAAAGATTTTTTGATTTGTTGTATTCTCGTTTTCATAAGAAACTTTTACATTGTCGTTGTTCAGAACTGTACCTATTTTCTCGGAAAGATGTTTAACATAAAGGATTTTCAAATGGATAATAACAATTATCCATTTGAAAATCGTCTCGTTTCGAAAGAGTATTAGAAAATTTGAATTTAGTGTAGAGAAAATAGCAATAACTTTTGTCTCAAGTGATAATGGTTAATGTAATTCTCATTAACAATAAGCAGAATATAACTGACGCATTTGCTGAATTTTTTCATCTGTGACAAAAAATGCCGTGATCAAGCATTTTAACAGCACTTGTTTCAATAACTTCACATCTATGAACATTGATAATGCATTTTACTTTGCCCCTGTGGATGGTCATGAAGTGGTAGGTGTGATTCGTTCTTTAAAGAACGTTACATCAGTGGGCATTGACTGTCTTTCAACAAAAATCATAAAAACTATAGGACACATTATTGCAAGTCCTCTTGCAGATTTGATTAACATGAGTGTTGAGTATGGTACATTTCCTAGAGAATTAAAAACGTGTTTTGTCACAACATTATATAAAAAAGGCAGCCGAACATTGTTAGAAAATTTTAGAGCGATTACTGTAACAACTGTCATATTTAAGATTTTTGAAACATGCATACATACCAGAATGCTTGGTTTTCTTGATAAATATAATGTTATAACTAGGCATCAACATGGATTTCGCCCTGGAACATCGACGGAGAGTACCTCGGTGGCGTCCATGCTGCATTGGATCGTGGAAGGTTTGTTGGGGTACTCTTCTTTGACCTATCAAAGGCATTTGATTCTATTAATATTAACGTTTCTCTGAGAAAATTATCTGGAATGGGATTTTGTGGCATTTTTTGGTCGTGGCTCGCATCTTATCTTGAGTATCGGAAAATCTGTGTGAAAGTGGATGATTGTAGATCTCAACTACATGATGTTGATTTAGGAGTTCCACAAGGATCATAAGGTCCTTTGATTTTTCTTTTGTACGTCAATGATTTACCAAATTATTTGAGCAGCGAACTCATTTTTTTGTATGCAGATGATACGATAATCGCCACTGATGCTAAAACCCCAGAAGAACTTGTACAGAGAATGAATATTTTGTCGACAGAATTTACCGATTGATGATGTTAAAATTCCTCAATTGTCAATCCTGACAAAACGGTATGTTTACAGTTTTACTCTCGTACAAAAATTTCTAATGATTATTTTGTTCACGTCAACAACAAAAAAATATTTTTTTCGGATTCAATAAAGATTCTGGACACATGTTTAGATGCAAATATGAACTGAAATACACATGTTCATCGGGTTTGTAGGAGACTCAATAGTAGCTATTATGCAATTTTGCAACTAAAAAATATAGTCACACTAGAGCAATTATTATTATTAAATGTGTACTATTGATGCTGTTGGAGTTCACATGATGTTATGTTTAAAATGATCGGTATATGAAAAAAGAACTTTGGTTGTTGTCAATCTTTGACGGAAAAAAATAGAGATAAAAAACAACAACATTGGTCCTTCGAGCCTTGAAGACGAGTCCTGTGGAGTGAGAAATTTCTGACGATAAAAAAACAACAACAATGCTTCATCATATTCACATATTTCATACAATATTCAGCAATAGCAAAATAGCGGAAATGGCGAATGACGGTGACGTTATTTTTGACGGAATTGATTCAGCATAGGGCTCATTGTTCTTTGGGGGAGTACGGTCAATGCTCGTAGAGTTTTTATTAGTCAAAAAAGAATAATTCGCCTAATCTTTGACTCAGATTACCGAATGACGTGAAAAAATTATTTTAGAAATTTCAGATTATGCAAGGAATTTACATTTATAGAATTATAACATTTGTTAAACTCAACGTCAGCAACTTTTCTAAAAATTGTGGCTCTCCTGATTATCCTACGAGGCATGGTGATTTATTTAGAGTTGCAAAGCACCGTACTTCACTTTGCTAAAGCAGTCCTAACTATAATGGAAAACGATTTTTCAATCATCTCCCCAGTGATATAAAAATTAAGAGGAATATCAATAAATTCAAGAAAAGATTGAAAACGTATTTAGTGGAATCCTGCTTTTATGATAAACGAATATATTACGAAATCTTAATTAGTCAATTTATTTGATTGCTTGTTTGAGGATATATATACATTTTATGACTTGTCCTATATCATATGATGATCTTCAAGGATAAATATTGTTATTATTTTTTTTTCCGTTAGGAATTACCCAGACAGGTCCTGTCTCCGGAGCCCCGACACTTCCGGTGGGCGCGCTGGTGTGTCATTAACCCCAGTAAACACTCCCCACGTCCGTAGGGTGAGAGATTACTGTGTCCGAGAGTCATGTGCCCTGAGAAGGCGTAGTGAACTAAGAAAAACGGCCTTCTGCATTCTTTCGGCTAAGTTTTCTGCCGCATCATGGCAAGCCGGTATGATTTTCAAGTCATTCCGCTAAGTACCCCTATGATCAGAACCACCATTTTGACAGAATGCGTGGCAATGGAAATAACTAAGAAAAAGGAGGTTATGTTTATGATTATAAAAAGTAGAATTTTTGTGTAAAATGGTTGTTTTTGGTGCTTGTACTTGTGAAATGAGGATGTTTAGCTTTTAAAAAAGTGTACAAAATAAGAATACATTTTGTGTAATTTTTTTTTTTTTTATTCGTGTTTGAAAATATGCCAAATAGGCATAACTCGAAAAGTAATATTGAGACCCCGTCGAATTTCCTTGGCTTGTGTGGACAAATAAATAAATTATCCATGAAACATCTATAAAAATAGAAACAGAACGTCAACTTTTCTGTTCAGTACCAATAGACTAGGAGCTGATGACAGGTGATGTTTTCCCATTTTACACTGCAAGCCTTTTGATAATAATTAACCCTAAAATATGAAAAATAGACGGGTTCCTGGCCGCCACCACGTGTGCACTTCATAAATAAAAGCGCTTTTCTTTTTGTGAAGAATTTTCGTGTTTTCTCGTGATATTATATTTGATGAATTTAAATACTGGACTGAACATTTTAAAATGATACAGAAAATATAACTTTTTCTACGAAATAATAAATACCGAGTGTATTATTTCAACACCCCACCTACTTGGATACTTTGCAAAAATTCTAAACCTCACATCAATCCCATATTTTGAATGCACAATTCAAACTTTGCTTGAGTTGTATTCTTTGTCAAGATATCTGCTGGCATATTCTCTGTTTCAATAGATATCTCGCAAATGTTTCCATTCTCAACAGCATCTCGAACAAAGTGGTGACGAATATCTATATGTTTACTTCTGGCGTGCAAAACATTATTTTTCGACAGTTCAGTGGCTCCTTTGTTGTCACAGAAAATATCAATAGGTTGGTATTTGATAGTTCCCAATCCTATTTCTTGAAATAGCTGTTGCAACCACAAAGCTTCTTTTGTTGCGTGACTCAATGCCATGTATTCAGCCTCTGTGGTTCATAATGCGACAGTAGGTTGTTTCTTGATATTCCACGAGATTGAACAATCGCCAAGTTTGAAGACATAACCGGCGTAGGACTTTCGATCATCTGTGTCTCCTCCCCAGTCTGAATCACAGTATCCTACTATTTCTCTCTGGCTACTTCTCTTGTACGTTAACTTCTTTCCTATAGTTCCTCGAAGGTATCTCAAAATTCTCTTCACTGCTGTCCAATGGGCTTTTCCTGGGTCATTGTTAAATTTACTGACCACACTCACTGGATGGCTGATGTCAGGACTGGTTAATTTTTGGTTCTTCTGCAAAGGAATTGAAACTGGATGACTATTGCTCATGTTGAACTCCTTCAAAATTGAGTTTATATAATTTTCTTGATGCAAAGTGATGATTCCTTTTATCCTATCTCTCTGTATTCTTATTCCCTGCTGGTTCAAAGTCTTTTATTTCGAATGCCCTTTTCAAGTTCTCTTTAAACTCTTCAATTTTTCTCTTAATATTGCCGAATATCAAAATGTCGTCCACATAAACTGTGACGATGAAAATTTCTTCATTTTAAATTCGATAATATAGACAAGGATCTACCTTCGATTGGGATAAATTGTTTTTTATTATTTCAGCATGAAATTTCTTGTTCCATACTCGACCTAATTGTTTTAGATCATAAATGGCTTTATTCAGTCTGCAAACAATTTGAAAGTCCTCCGTAGGGTCTGTTTTCGGCAACTCCATGTATATTTCTTCCGCTAATTCGGAATTCAGGTATGCTGTCACAACGTCCACTAATTCCATCTCTAAATTCAGTTCAGCTGCCAGTGCAATGAGGGCTTTCATGGTGGATTGTCAAATAACTGGTGAGAATGTTTCGTCAAAATCTATTCCTTCCTTTTGACTAAATCATTTGGCTACAAGTCTCGCCTTGAATTTTTCGATTTTTCCATCAGCTCCCTTTTTAAGCTTGAACACCCATTTGCTCTTTATTGCTTTTCGTCCATCGGGTACCTTCTTTACAACATCCCAAGTTTTACTAACTTCATGAGATCTCAGTTCCTGGACTTATTGCTTGTTTCCTTTCGGAATTGTCACTTTCTAGAGCTTCTGTCAGTGTCATGGGTTCTGAATAATTGCTCTTATCTAATGAACTGGCTAGGCAAAGATAATCTTTCAGGTAGGTTGGTGGCTTACGATTTCTTACTGGTTCTAGGTACCAATTTTCATCGCTTCCAGCTATCATTTCACTATCGACTACAGCATAGGCATGTCTTGTTTCCTGTTTGGATGTGGACGGCTTTGTATGAGATGAAAATTCTTTATGATGATATCTTTCATTCCTGCACAGTTTTGCTACATGGACAACTTTTCCACAAATGAAACAACCATTGGAATTCCGTTTTTCATTTGCTCAGCAGGATGGAATGACTTTTTGGCTTGGTAACTGTATTTACTTCCCAGAGCTGAGTCATTCTTTACAGAATTTTCGCTACTAATGCTTGTTGATCAGTTTCAGTATCAACTGGCTTATCATCTGAGGGTTCGATAGCTTTCCATAACTTATCTCTTATGAGTAGCATTTTCATTGCGTACTTCCAGGTCCCATAATTCTTCGTACCTTTTAATTTTTCAACACGATAAACTGATTGACTTGCCATACCAATAGTTTATTTTTTACTTTTTGACAAACTATAGATTAATTGAGCAAGCCCGGGCCCATAACCTGATGAATATAAATACTGGACTGAACAGTAAACGTTTTTAATGATAGAGAAAATATAACTTTTTCTACATGAAATATATATGTCACATCTGGCAATATTATATAGTTGAACATCACCTAAAATCAATAAACTGTTTAGAACATTTTGCAAAAATGCCACGATATCACGAAATAATAAATACCGAGTGTATTATTTCAACAATACTGCCTGCCGTTGTTATATACGGAAGTTCAAACAAATTAAAACGCTATTAAATAATGACATGCAATCCGCAGCGGCCAAAAGGGCTCAAAGGGTTACGAAAATCTGGAAAAAATTAAAGGGAACTTCCGCTTTTTCAAATTGCATGCCGATGTAAAGAATTGAAGTTTCAGTAATAAAAACACTCTGGAAAAATTGGCATGCGCCCCTTGTCTGGCCAACAGTGGAAAATTACGGGAAAACTCTATAAAAATTTAATACAGATTTTACGTGATTCCAAACTGCAAATAGAGGCATGAATGACGAAAGTTTCAAAAATCACTGTGAAAATGTATGTGACTTTGTTTTGCGAAATCCTGGTGTGCATGCCAAATTACCTACTATTAATTAATTATACCAATGACGTATCTTTCTAATGGCATGCAGTTTGGAATCACGTAAAACCTGTATTAAATTTTTACAGAGTTTTCCCGCAATTTTCCATCATTGATCAATTGGCATGCAATTTGAAAACACGGAAGTCTCCTTTAATTTAATTCAGTTTTTCGTAACCCTTTGAGCACTTTCGGCCGCTGCGAATTGCATGCCATCAATTAGTAGCGTTTCAATTTGTATATTACAACGGCAGACAATATAATATCGCAGAAGAACACAAAAATTCTCCATAAAAAGAAAAGCGCTTTTCCTTATGAAGTGCACGCGTGCAGCGGCCAGGAACCCGTCTATTTTTCATAACTTAGGGTTGATTATCAAGAACGTCACCTGTCACCAGCTCCTGGTCTATAAGCTAGCCCTGATAATCTGAATCCCACTGGATCATCGCTAGTTTAATCGGATTTGGTTATTTGAGTCTTTTTTCTTCGAATACACATTTTCGAGAAGTCAAAGTTCCCGTGTATCCCGAAATTGGACCAGTAAGAATTCCTTCAATATGTCCCTTCCTGTATGACCGAATCATTCCGTTTCTTTCATAAGAGCTGATCTCAATTTGAGAATTCTTCGTGGTATGGCTTATTCAGGGATTCGCTAGTTATTCTCTCTGGGCCTTTCTAAGCTGCTTGTTGAATTCGTTAAGTCAGCCGACATTCATCTGTTAGACTCTTCCTATGCTGATGAGGAATAGCTAGTTCAAAAATCAATAAAACAGGTAAATTTTACTGCGTATCCAAATATTGGTCGCAAAATATTCATTTCTCAACTCACAACTCTTCTTAGGATATCATTTTTAATGAGCCGATGCAAAGTATTTTAATAAATCGTTTCAGAAAATGTATCCATAACACTGGATGAAAATATTCGAATTTACAACGGTGATAACCCTTTTCCGCATCGAAAGACCCAAATATTGCGAATCTGTTTTTATCGCGTTGCTAATTCGTGGTTATTTTCTTGACGCCATGCACATATTATCGGGTATTTTTAATTTAGCTTATCTCTTTACCACTTCCGCATGCTTACTCCCACGCCCGCAATAACTGCGTCAAAATAAAAACTGTGAATTTCAAATGAGAAATTTGTCAATTTGCTACTACCTCAAATTATTAAAAATGAATACGATGAATCATCTTTTGTAGACTTACACCTTCCTGTATTCCTGCTCTATCTGTTCAAATTTTGCTCAAATCTAAAATCAGATCGAAGCTGAATGATGATAATATATCTAACAATTTTACTAAGTTTTGATATGATATATTCGCCATCTTTCCAATAAAAGATTACACACCATTGTGATATCGCAGAGTTTTCATCGTATAGGAAGGACGAGAAACAATTTTCGGGGTGTTTTCAGGGATTTTAATAAGGTGTTCTTCATTCAATTCTAACCAGCCCCTTTAGTGTGGGCAGTATCAGTTCGATTTTCCAACTTGTTTCCATTATTTTCAAAATTTCTGCCTTAATTCCGTCTTTGATTTAATGATACACAGTTTCCTTCAATTTTTCAATTCTTACTCGATTTAATCTTTGATTTTATCCATTGCTTTCTCGACAATTCCCATTCTTTCTTCCAGTCGATTCGCCAGACCACAAAGTTCTTTTTTTAACCTCCTGTGCTTTGAAGGAGTTTATCGTCCAGAATATTCAAATTTTCTAGAAATTTGTCTTTCAAAATCTTCCAATTTTTGTAAAGTTCTTCGAGAAATTGCTGTTCAAGAATTTGCTTGGACATTTTTTGAAATTATTAAGCTCACCGAATTTTATTAGAGTTCGTTTTTGAGACTATTCAAATTTTCTAAAAGATTTTCTTTGAGTTCTTCTTTAAAGCTCACCGAATTTTGTAGAGTTCTTCTTTTAGGAATTTTCTTGCAGCTTTTCTAGAAATTTTTTTCAAGCTCACCCATTTTTTTAAGATCTTTCATAGTATTGGAATTTTCTTGAAGCTTTCCTTTGAGACTTTTTGAATTTTATTGAAATTCTTTTTGCGGAAGTTTGGTTATTTCGCCACGTTTATTCATTATCGAACTCAAATCAGTTCTAGAAACTTCGAATAAGAAGGTTTCGAAGTCTTCTTCTTGAATCAGTCCTTCTGGAAGTGTTTGTGGAATACAGCCTTTCCACCGGTTGTTTCCAGTTCCTGTTCTTTCCTTGTTTCAAATTACCGACTTTCGAATCCACCAGGCGAACTCTCCTCGAAAACATTTCATCTTTTAGTGTGTTTGACCGAGATATCTGTCTATTTCACAAAAAAGTTTACAAGTATCTCCACGTGTTGTGGATAATTCGCCGGCGGCTGGTTGGTTGGAAACCTTCTGGTAGAACATTTACGAGTTTTCGCAACCACTCAACGTAGATACTTCTGCCCTAGCGCAGTTCGAACTTTCTGCAGGAGGCTTCGTTAGTCTGAGCTCAATGAACTGCGCAATTCGAAGAAGTTCGACGGGCCCTCAAAGGTTCGAAGAAGTTTGCTGCTTCAGGCCCAGATGGCCTAAATAACTATTGGTGAAAAAAAATTCCATGTACCCACCACCATCTAGCAAAAGTTTTCAACTCATGGCTAGATGGGGAGCAGCAGATTCCGGATTGGTTTGTCGTGGGGCGAACCGTGCTAATCCCCAAAAACGGAGATTTGTCCGACCCGAAGAACTGCAGACCGATAACATGCTTGAACGCATGTTATAACATGTTCACACGCATCTTGCGAACATGCGAATACTCTCCGCAGTTGAGCCGGTGTATAGAATAATAATAATACTACCTCATAAACACTCATAGAGCATAGCCTGTCCGAATAGAGTACGACTATCATTATTATTTACTGTGGTGCTCTGGGGCAACTTACTGATGTTTCCGGAGGTGTATTAACTTTTCAGCTGTAGGAAAACCCGGAAAACCTATAGCACCAGCCCGGGTAGTCGGTGAGCACTTCAAGCTAGCACCAGACGACGGGATTGGCATCAAGGCAACTCACATCACACTTGATTAACAACAAGGCATGTGGCCACCTAAAGAGACTCGTGTACTTGAGAAAGAAGATTCCGTACCGGAGCCTCGAACGTATGTCTGAACTATCTGAGCCAGAAGTTCCAGTGCTAGATACCTCAGCCACTGAACCACTGGACCATTGGATGTATCCGTTCATAGGCGTAGTTTTTGGGATCAGCAGACACAAACTCTGATATATAGCTATTGAGACCGTAACCCTCCAATTCATCGGCCATATCACCTATGAATTGATCTGTATATCGACTTGTTGAGGTTCTGCTACATATATCGCTGAAACTGTATCGTAATAAAAGACTCGATCACCCACTGTTCTGAATAAGAATAAAGCTTCAAAGGAGCGAGGGTGGTGACGTAAGCGACTATGACAACATTTACTGTAGGAAGAGGCACGTAGCATTCATCCTTGATAGAAATATTGATGGAGGGATTCGTCATCATTGAGAAGAACTCTGAGGGATTATTTACAATGGAAGTTTTAGGTTGATTTTCCCTCTTCCCAAACTTTCTACAGGACGAATTCAACATGAGTTTAGATAGTTATCGAAGTCCAGAATTGTCAACAATTTCGACAAATACAGGTTTGACATTTTCGCGGTGTAAAAACGCCTCGATGCATCTGTCTTTTTCCTCGTCGGTGTTGCAACGCGGGGGCCATCCTGACGCCTGCTGTTTGATTTCGATAAATTCATTCATCATTTCGGTAAACAGACCAGATACTCCTTCACTGAATTGAATGGTGTCATATGACCATATTTCATAAGTTTTCAGCAACTTGTAACCTATTTCAATAGCCTTAACTACTTCCTCAATTACCCAGGTGCCAGAGAGAGCCCGCTGTTTCCCGAATGATGACATTCGCTTTTATTCATAGTCTCACCACAAGATCTACGCTCTCTAGCGTCTTGGCAGTTATAAACATAATGATAAATGAACAAGCAAAATTAGCGCTTCCCCGTGGAACTTTTAATGGACAAGTTAATTGCATAAAAAAATCACGTATTTCAATGATAGTTTAGCGTATGCCAAGCATATACGATATTTCATCGAACAAAAATCCGACGGAAACCGATCGGCATACGTGTAGCGTGGGTCCTAAGAGTCACCATATGCCCTCAAATGTGTTGAGAAATAGGGCATTGTTGAATCCATAGTATAACTTATGCCCTTTTGAAATTCAACAGCTTTTGGCATTAAATGCACAATCATCGAAGGGAATACCTTTCGCGCGGGTCTGACAATCTTCACACCTGTATTCCTGTGTATAAATATTAGGGTAATTGCGAGAATAGTATCACGTATGCCCTTGTAACACATGATGATGATGATGAGATTAATTGTTCAAATCACCGGCATACGATTCTCAAGTGTCTTACCCGGTGGCATTCACGGAAAACAAGTGCAAAATTTCAGGTTGATTTGCAAATATATTATAACGTATGCCATTATGATTTTCATCAAATGTGTATTTAATTATGCAAGTTGTTCGAACGGCATACGAATCGATCTGAACAAAAATGTTTTAATTCGATAAAAGAGTCGCTCTAAATGTTTAAACAATTTTAATTACAATATCACGTATGCCATTGAGATTTTTGTTCGATATTACATAATTATATAAGTTTCTTGGACGGCATACGAATCTGTCGAGACAAACCTGCTTAATACATAAATCAATAAATAAAATCCATATGATTATTTTATTTTTATTCATATCACTTTTAAAATAACATGCTTATGTCTCATTTACAACACAATAAAATTCATAAAATTTAGAAAAAAAGTGTCATGTCATTTCATCTCATTAAACGAAAAATAAACAACATTCAGTTATCTTCTTCTTCTGAAACAGCCGCTTCTTTATCTTCCTCTTCATCGGTGATATCGTCATATTTTGGTTCATCATCCGACTCATCCTCTGTCTCTTCATCAGTCTCATCATCCGAATAATCATTGTTTGCTCCCGAAAAGTCATCATCATTGGAATCTATTATTCACAAAATATCAATAGTACCTAGTGTATTTAAATATGAAGTGATATTTGATATAATGTTTTACGTTATATGAAAATTCATTCACCTTCTTCACGTTATTAACATCGTCAGCGTCAGCTTCAGGATTTTCATCTTCTGAAAAAATGATAGTTCGACCTATTTTGTATCATTCGTATGTAATATTCTGTCATAGTTTACGTCCAACAAATTATCATTACCTTTCTCCAGAATTGCTGATACACCTCTAGGAAATTGGTCTCCGTCAAACCAGTGGAAAGTATATCCGTCGTCCGTGATAATCCACCGAAAATTTGCAGGATCTAGAGTGGTAGGGATAGGTTTCGTCGCGTTACTCCGCTACTAATATAGATGGTGCGCAGCAGCTGTTGACGCAATTCTGTTTGGCACGGTGGCAGAACGCACAGATCAAAATTACTGAAGTCTTTAGCTGAGTTTTCATGTACACGAATTATTCGTTTTTCGTACGAAATCTGTCAAAAGCTCTTCAAATATATTTCGTGGCGGCAAGTTGAAATAAAGTCAACTTGTCCGAAATTTTAAAGGAAAACAATGATCAGTGCGGTTATGTTTGTTTGTTTCCAGGCATATCAAAAATTTTAATGTTAAATATGGACAGCAATCTCATGATTAATAATATAAGGATAAAAACAGCGTAATATTTTATATTTTACTAATTTTGTTAACGTATTGGAATTTTGAATTGAAAAAAAGAAAAAGGGCTCGCAAACGTTTTTGGGTGAGACCCATTTTCAAACTACGAAAATTACATTACAATTACCACAGCTTAATTAATGAGCTGAGGAATTTACTTGAGAAAATGGACGGTAAATTACGGGATTGACGTTGAATAAATATTTCATTTAATCTGTGAAGTCACTTCGTACAAATGAAAACCGCTCAAAATATCATTCGTACGAAAAAGTGACATTTCTTTCAAATTTCCAACGAAAAACCGAAAATTCGAATGCATGAAAACTTAGCTTTCAGTAAAAGATTCGTTCGTATTTGAGACGAAATAGTTTCGTTGGAATAGACGTTTACGAGCTGAATTAACAGATTCACAATGTTGAAGACCATTTTTCTTGGTTGAGTAGACTTGGCAAATGAATTTCTCCATGGTTTTCAGAGCCACTTCGTAATCTGGACAACTCAAATGGTAAAGGCATTTATGAATTCGTCGTTGTTTGCAAAAGCTTTCCATGGTCGTATTTTTCCTATTTTGAAGAATGAAGGATTAAAGTCACATTCAGTCAATGCATGAGAAGCTTGCGAAGCTGCACACAGTTCACTACCGAGCTCTTCATGCATTTCTCCTGCTCTATTTGACACCAACTGACGCTCTATGCGTCCTACGCATATATAGAACTTCCCAAACAACGCGCAGGGCCGAATTTATGAGGCAAAGGACCCGGATCGAGTCTCAGGTACGTATAGTAGCGAGCGGCGCCCACACCGGATTAGTATGCCGTTACAAAATTGACATAATAAGGTGAATATCCAACAAACACTACAATGGCATACGTGATACTGTCATAAGAATTGTTTAAACATTTAGCGCGACTCTTTTATTGGATTAAAACATTTTTGTTCAATCCGATTTGTATGCCGTTCGAACAACTTGCATAACTAAATACACATTTAATGAAAATTATAATGGCATAAGTGATACTATTATTGCAAATTGGCCGAGTATTTTGACCACTTTCAATCAGTTTTTCGAGGGTGTGTTCCACGAAAGACGTATGCCCTTGCAAAAATTAACAAACTACGATGTATTTGGTCAATTTGCAATCTTAGTTCAATGTTATACTATTATCGCAATTACCCTAATATTTATATACAGGTATACAGGTGTGAAGATTGTCAGATCCGCGCGAGAGGTATGCCCTTCGATGATTGTGAATTTAATGCCAAAAGCTGTTGAATTTCAAAAGGGCATCAGTTATACTGTGGATTCAACAATGCCCTATTTCTCAACACATTTGAGGGCATATGGTGACTCTTAGGGCCCACGCGACACATATGCCGATCGGTTTCCGTCGGGTTTTTGTTCGATGATCGTATATGCTCGGCATACGCTAAACTATCATTAAAATACGTGATTTCTTTATGCAATAAACAATTAATTTGTCCAATAAAAGTTCCACGGGCAAGCGCTAATTCTGCTTGTTCATTGATCAGTATGTTTATACTGCCCTCCTAAGGATAAACGCGGTATGTTTATGAGACGACAAACTGAGATGTCCACCTTTAAAGTTATTTGGCACGAATTGCGAATTGAGACATATGGCAGATTTTTTGTCAATAGTGTTATATAATTCCTGTTCAGATACGGCGTTCATGTTTGGCAAATATTCAAGTCAAAGACACAAAATAGCCTCCGACTCCAGTAACTCAAATTTTGATATTTTAGAACATACCGCGTTCATCCTTAGGACGGCAGTATAACTGCCAAGACCCTAGAGAGCATACGTTATAAAATCATTACACATTTTGGCAGCGGGCTGACGGCCTATCGCGCACATTAATTTGAATAGCCGTGTTCCATCTCCTGTTTCTTTAATCTATGGACTTGACATACATACAAGGAAATATTCGCGTTATGGACCAGAAAATGGAAATCATTGCAGAGCTCGACAGCAGATTCTGGATATAATGCTGGATGATGAATCGCACGAGGAAGACATCGATTTCGAAGTAGCTAAAGTGGATGAAATTTCTAGCATGTATAATAGGCTTAAGGCAAAATTGGAAACACGCTTGAGTAAAGATTCTCTCTCTGAAATCAGTAATCATAGTTCTTCATGCCAAGTTAGGCGTAAAGTTACCACAAATTGAACTTAAGAAATTTGGAGGTGAGATAAAAGATTGGTTGTCATTTTGGGGTCAATTCAGTAGAATTCATGATAGTTTAATGCAGAATGAAGACAAGTTCCAACACCTAATTCAAGCTACGATTCCAAATTCTAGAGCAAGACAACTTGTAAAAAGTTATCCACCAACATCAGATAATTACTCAAAGGTAATTGAGAGTTTTAAATCTCGTTTCGGTCGGGAAGATTTATTGGTGTATGCGCGCGAACTATTCAAATTGATACTGAATAGATTGAATTCGTAAGCAAAACTCGGGAGTCTTTATGATTATGTTGAAATCCCATCTCAGATCGCTAGAAAGTCAAGGTGTCAAATCTGATAAATGTGCAGCCATTGGTTGAGTCGTGCTTTCCAGAAAATGTTTTGAGAGTATGGCAACGAAGCATAACTTACGATTCCTCACATTCTTTGGCAATCCGTTTGAATAAACTGATGAATTTCTTGAGGAAAGAGGTTGAAAATTAAGAGAAGATTCCTTTAGCTATGTCAGGTTTTGAACTTCATGATAAAAGAAAAGTGAATTAATATTCATCAAGAAATCCATCATTTGCGACCGCTTCTGGTTTAGTCAATCAAAACAAGATTCCTAAATGTGTATTTTGCAACAAACCTCATCTTTCTACAGAATTTGATGACAATGAAACAAAAAAGTTGTCGTTTGCTGAAAAGAAATAGACATCAGGTAATAATGGATGTTGCTATTTGTGTTTGAAATTTTGACATATAGCTAGGAAATGTGTAGTGAAATGTAATTTGTTCTCACTGCAAAGGTAAACATGCAACATTTATATGTAAGAAAAATATCAATGATGTTGACAATGCAAATTCAAGCAAAAATTCTGCAACTGAAAGTAGTGTTACTGTTGAAACCTTGTCGAATAATACTTTTGATCAAACATTTTTACAAACCCTAGTTGTAACACTTTACAGTAAAAGTAAATCCCGTTTGGTTAAAGCACTCATATATACGGGATCGCAAAGGTCGTATATTTCGAAGCATGCTGCAGAAGAGATGGGTTACGAAACAATAGGCTCTGAGAAAATAATCCATTCACTTTTTGGTGGTTCATTTTCTGACACTGTCGATCATAATTGTTATAGAGTGACCCTGAAAATTTTGAATGAAAAGTACATTTGCAATTTCAATGCACTAGATCAGGCGGTTATATGTGGTCAAATAATTTGGTCCTTGGAAAGCGGAACTGTCAGAAATTGGAGTTGCAGTCACTGATACCCAGGATGGCCCAATCGAGATTTTGTTTGGTGCTGATGTTGCAGGCAAACTTTTTACAGGCAATAGACATGTTCTGCAATGTGGATTGGTTACTGTTGAAACTTCATTGGGATGGACTTTAATGGGAAGAGTTTCTAATAATGATCAAACCACTTATAGATCATCCTCTATGATAATGACTTTGATGATTAACACGTATAATATATCACATCTGTGAAATTTTGACATTTTGGGCATCTCTGAACCCAAAGAGATGGAGGTTTGAATGTCGATAGATTTTCTCCTGAGAATAATCAAATATTTGAATTTGAGGGCTGCTATTACCACGGTTGCTCTCGTTGATTTATGCATCAAAGAGATGGACCCCTACATGATGACTCATCTGAGACTATGAACCTCAGGTATAATGCAACCAATGCTTAAATCAAAAGACTAAAATCTCTAGGATATGAAGTTATTGAGATGTGGGAATGTAGTTTTAAATGTATTTTATCTAATAACGAAGAATTACGTAACTACACAAAAATCACCCTCTTGTTGTACAATCACCTCTCAATCCTCGTGATGCTTTTCATGGAGGTCGAACGGGTAATATTGTGGAATATTACAAAATAAAAGATGTAGAGAAGGTGAGGTACCTACGTTTATGTCTGCTCGCTTTATCCCTGAGTGTGTAAATATGGAAATTTTCCTGTTGGACAGACACCCCAAGGTATTGGTTGGTACTGGATGGATGGATGGATGGATGGATGGATGGATGGATGGATGGATGGATGGATGGATGGATGGATGGATGGATGGATGGATGGATGGATGGATGGATGGATGGATGGATGGATGGATGGATGGATGGATGGATGGATGGATGGATGGATGGATGGATGGATGGATGGATGGATGGATGGATGGATGGATGGATGGATGGATGGATGGATGGATGGATGGATGGATGGATGGATGGATGGATGGATGGATGGATGGATGGATGGATGGATGGATGGATGGATGGATGGATGGATGGATGGATGGATGGATGGATGGATGGATGGATGGATGGATGGATGGATGGATGGATGGATGGATGGATGGATGGATGGATGGATGGATGGATGGATGGATGGATGGATGGATGGATGGATGGATGGATGGATGGATGGATGGATGGATGGATGGATGGATGGATGGATGGATGGATGGATGGATGGATGGATGGATGGATGGATGGATGGATGGATGGATGGATGGATGGATGGATGGATGGATGGATGGATGGATGGATGGATGGATGGATGGATGGATGGATGGATGGATGGATGGATGGATGGATGGATGGATGGATGGATGGATGGATGGATGGATGGATGGATGGATGGATGGATGGATGGATGGATGGATGGATGGATGGATGGATGCATAGAGAGACGCATATATTAGTGGTAGTACCCTTCACAAATACCAATCTATATGAACTTCAACAAAATTCGATGAGTCTGGAAGATAAATTCCTACAAAATTCAAAGAGGAAAATCTTCAAGAAAATTCGGTGAGTCTGAAAGAACTTCTCCAAAGTTCGGTGAGCTTGAATGATCTTCAACAAAATTCGAAAAGTTTGGAAGATAAACTCCTAGAAAACTTGAAAAATTTGGCAGAAGAGCTTCTGCAAAATTCGAATGGTCTGAGGAAGAAGCTTCTAGAAAATTTGAAGAGCTTTAAAGAAGTTTGTGGTGTAGTGAATCGGTTGGGAGGAAGAATGGGAACCGTCGAAACAGAGCTGGACAGAATGAACACGAAAGTAGAAATACGAATAGATTATGCTCACACCCCAGTAACTTCCAACTCAAAATCAACGCTGGATCTGAGTGAGAACTTAGAGGAATTTCAAGAAGACTTTAAAGATTTCAAAGTCAGTGCTGAACTAGCAGAGCTTTCATTCAAACCGTCGTAGTTCGATAGAAAAACTCCCCGGCCAATTACCGCCGATAATTTGAAGTTGCGGCTAAAGTAAACGGATGGAATGCAGGGAAAAAAGCACTGACGCTAGCATTATGCGGAAAAGAAACAAATATTCTACAAACCCTCACCGCCCAAGAACAGAGGACTATAAACATCTGTTTGAACATCTAGAACTACGGTATAGCCAGACCCACCTAGAACACATACACCTCGCTGCTGAAAAAATTCTGCCAGAAATCAAGCAAATCTCTACAGGAATTCGAAGCTGACATTTTACGGTTGGTTCGTCTTGTATATCCAGCCACGCCAGAAAATCGTCGACGCTTTGGTACGAGTTTTGGAATATGCGGCCGAGAAACAATCCTACGAAAGCAATGGTAAAGTCCGGGTGATTGATGAAGATCCACAGGAGCCTGCTAAGATGGAAGCTGTTATGAGAAAAATAATAAAGGAAGTGCTGCTTATTGGGCGAGTGCAATGCTTGTGGATTGTATTTAAAAAAGAAAAAAATCAGAGAGAAACGAGCATGACAAGGATCGCTGTTCTTCTTGGAAAGATGATGAGTATGCAAAGTCGACTGCAAGGTGCTGCGTAATCGCTGAATATCTCGAACAATTCTATCTTGACAAAGTATGTGACATTGCTATTTTCATGAGGTGGTCGCACTGCCTTCTCGAATCTTCGAGTTTGATATGTGCGACCCTGGTACATGCTATATCGCGACAAAATCCATAATTGAACGGAATTTCAATGAACATTACTTTTAAAAATTAATATTTGAATTCAAACTACAGTGTAGTATTGAGAAAAACAAATAAACTTTAGAGTGTGAACGAAACACTGCCTAAGACAAAACAGAATCGACAACGACGCAGGAAAACTAAGGAAGGTTGATGGGAAGGGGCAGTCGTCGGCCTGTATCCAGCAAGCCCCGGTTAACAACAACACATATATCTGTCATTCAAAGAAAAAACAAAGGTGTCTTCGTAGACGGTCTCATTAACAAACGAGCCACACACCATGGTCCTAGATACGGGTGCGACTAGGACAATCCTTGGGCCTGCTTTTGCTAAAACAACAGCAAGAATGGAACCGCCCAAAATCTAATGGATTATGTGTTTCATCTTCAATTTCAAGACTACGTCAGAGCCTACTCAGCCGGTTAACGAAGCGACAAAGGTGACAGACATTCCACGTGTCGGTCTGGCTGTAGAGAAGGCCCACATTATACCACCAACGGATGGCATTAGAACCCGCAAAGCGCTTCATAATACCAAGCCCCTGAAACCACAACAACTGGCACGGGTGGATGCAGAAATTCACAATGTCCTTTCAGAAGAGACTGAGATCTGGCAGATCAACTCTGCCTTGTATGACGCCACTCAGGCCCTGTCCCAAGCGGAAAGGAGGTATACCACCTCTCGGACGAACTCACCACACACTAAATCAAGACTTGCTGTTTACTATCAGTACTGTCTTGATAGGATACGACTGCTGGTGGCTTCAAAAAAGTAACTAGTCAGGCGGGCGAGGAGCATCGCATGAACTTTCGCGATAAAACTTCTCGCATATTCCAAGGGCCTCCACGTATTGGTGAAAACCCTCCGGCAGCTGATCGGGTGGAAACCTTCTGGAAGAACACATATGAGTTTTCGCAACCACTCAATGTAGATACTTCAGCTCTAGTGTAGTTTGAAGCTTTCTGCAGGAGGTCTTAGCTCAATGAACTGCTCAATCTCATGACTTCGGAAGAAATTCGACGGGACCTCAAAGACTCAAAGAACTTCATTGCTCCAGGCCTGATGGGCTAAACTATTGGTAGAAAAAATTCCCATGTACCCACCACCATCCAGCAAGGGTTTTTAACTCATGGCAAATATGGGGAGCAGCGGATTCCGGATTGGTTTGTCTAAGGGCGAACCGTGCTAATCCCCAAAAACAGAGATCTGATCCCAAGAACTACAGACCGATATCAAGCTTGAACGCATGTTATAAGATGTTTACCAACATCTTATACATGCGAATACTCTCCGCAGTTCATCAGACGGATGTATCAAGCAAGACTCCTTGCATTATAAGTGTAAATTTTCAATGGCCTTGATCGATCATCGCCAGGCATTTGATATAACATCGCATGAGCTCATCATGCATTTGATCAGATGCCTTGCGTTACCCGATAAAATAAGGCAAATAGCTAATGCCGCTCTGGCGAACTCGCTTCACCGTAACGTCTGATCAGTCAGAGTCCAAACAGAGCAAGTTATCTAAAGAAGGGGCGTGTTTCAGGGAGACTTCCTCGGCCCTCCTCTCTTGTGCATCTCCCTATTGCAATTGTCCATGACACTACAGAAAACCCGCGGATACAACTGCGGCACCCTCAGCAATCACAGGCATAAGGTCAACATGGATAACATTTAACTATATGCCTCTGAGAACAAGGATATTTATCAGTCCTTAAGGATGGTGCAAGAGTACACGCATGCTATCAGAATGGAGTTTGGGATCGACAAATGTGCCACGGTTCATCTCAAAAGTGGACGATAGGATGAATACGGAGATGACGTTCAGCTCGTAGACGAAAGCATCTGGATGTCAGCTAGGGGTGGAACAGCCAAGAGGTGACCACTGTTAAAAACTCTCTCCGCGGCAAGTAACAGCATAAACTCCGACAGATCTGGTCATCAAAACTGTCGGGGAAGAACAAAGTTGCTGCAACTAATATGCTTGCCGTTCCGATTCTACTTTACTCCTTTGAAGTGATGAAATCGACTCAGGAAGAGCAGCGAAATCTCGAAGCAAAAACTCGCAAAGTGATGCATCTTCATATGAGTTTGCATCCTAAATCGTCTGTTCCACGGATATACTTCCCCAGACAACGTGGAGGCCGTGGACATTTGAGTTTGGAGTGTCTTCATAACAGAATGGTACTGGATGTACCCTGTAAAGTCATCAGGAGTTCAGATCCCCTTCTCTGCTCAGTATGCGACCATGAAAAAGCAGGGATTGGAGCATTTATTTCCAAGGCAGCAACCCCTGTAGCCGATGAACTGGGTCTCGTATTCGACACTGAACGGACGAATCCATCGCGTAATGGGTATAGAGATCCCTGACACTAGATGCAGAGCGTTTATCGTGAGGCAGCTGAGAGCATAATGCATTTCCTGTCAGCCTGTCCAGCTTATGCGGTCTCAGGCATAATGTGGTGCTACGAGTTATGTACTACCATCTACGACACTCGTACGGTATTGACGAGACACCAGAGGTGCCTAATGCTCCGGGGGTTATTGAGTCCGTTGTGGAGAATGAGAAGTTTTCGCCTCCTGGAGAAACGCACATCGTCCGTGAAGAGGAAGAAAATTTGACAAAATATCGAGTCTTACTCTCTGAACTCCACAGGCTTCACCCAAACTCTCGAATTTGAAAATTATACCGGCTTGTCGTGATGCGGTACAAATCTTAGCCGGACGAATACAGAAAGCCGTAGTTCTTGGTTCACTCCACCTACTCAGGGCACATGACTCTCGGACGCAGTGATCACTTACCCCACGGACGTGGGGAGTGTTAATTGGGATTAATGACATACCATTGCGTCCTCCGCGGTTGTATCGGGGCTCCAGAGACAGAGCATGACTGGTAAATTCCTGAAGAATGAGAAAAAAAGTAATGACAATACTCCCTCGTAAACACTCATACAGTGTATCCAAAGGCATAGCCTGTGCGGGTAGAGAACGGCTATCATTAATTGCCGTGGCGTTCCGGGGCGACTTACTGATGTTTTTGGTGGTTTACTCACTTTTTAGGTGTATGAAAACTTGTAAAACCTACAGCACAACCCCGAGTGATCGGTGTCGGGATTGGCAGTTAGGCAACATACATCACATTTGCTACAGAGACCTATGTACTTGAGAAAAAATATTCTCGTGTACTGAGGCCTCGAACGTCTGTACGAAGCGAGACAGAAGCTCCACTGCCAGATACTTAAGCCATTGGTCTACCGACCACCCTTATGAGAGAAAATACCTGTTGAGAACTGACCATGCAGCCCTCAAAAACACCGAGGCTCAGGTAGCATGCTGGGCTGAGAGACACTAGGAATTTAACTTCCAGATTGAACATGGAGCGGGGACTAGCTATAAAAATGCAGATGCTCTATCACCGAGACCATGCCTAGATGACTGTTCACGTTGCTGACGAGCGGAGGAAAAAGAGTCGTCAAATTGTTGAACCATGGCAGTGGATTATAATTGATACAGTAGTAAGATCTAGAAAGACCAAGAGAGAGAGATCGATACCTTGGTTTAGTTATCGGCTGGAAGAAGAATAACCAAAGGCCGTCGTGGCAGGAAATAGCAAGTTATTCACCCACTGTTAAATCCTACTGGGCCCGATGAAACTCCTTTACCCTGCAGCTCTCAAATGGCTTCTACAGTTCAAAAACTCCAAGGTTCAGGTAGCACGCTGGATTGAGAGACTCCAAGAATTTGATTTTGAGACCGAAAGAAGAGGCCATAAGAATGCAGATGCCCTCTCGCGGAGACCATGCCCAGACGACTGCTCACATTGCCAACGAGCAGAGGAGAAGGAGTCGACAATAGGTATATTCTTCCATTTTGATCATTCTGAAAGAACTGAATATTGAAGTTATCCGACTGTTGATTTCGAGCTCGTAATTCAACAGTCGGATCACTTCACTTTAGTTCGTTCAGTTTGAACATAACAAAAGAATACCCCTAATTAGTCAAACCACCGCAGTAGATGATAACTGGAATGACAACAAGATCCAGAAAGACCAAGAGAAAGATCCAGATCTTGGTTTAGTCTTTGGCTAGAAGAAAAGCAACCGAAGACCGTCGTGGCAGGAGATAGAGTGAGGCTAACGGTTTTACTGGGCCAATTGTCAAGCCGATGTTAAGGACTGGTGCAGAAAGTGTGCTGTCTGTGCTGCTAGCAATAGATCTCGAACAAGACTTAAGGCGCGAATACAATGCAGGCAGCCCATTTAAAAAGATCGTCATTGACATTGCTGTTCCGTTTCCACAATCTGACCACGGAAATAAGTACATCTGTCTATCTATGCCCTGCTTAACCATAGGAAGCTCTCATCGTTACCGATGTCTTGGAATAAGAGAGTGGATATGCCGATTCGGTGTTCCGTTGGAGCTGCATTCGGACCAAGGCAGAAATTTCGAATTCAAACTGTTCCAAGAGATGCTGAACATTCGGAAGACGAGAACCTCATTCCGATGGAATGGTGGAGAGGATGAACAAGACGAAAAACCATCACCTGTCCAAGATAGTCGCTGACCACCAAAAAACCTGAGACCAGTACCTTCATTTGTTCCTGATGGCCTATCGTTCCGCAGTATACGAGGCAACTGGCCAAACCCCTGCTATATTATTTGATATGGGCTGCGGCTTCCTTGCGACCTGAAGTTTGGAACGCCACCAGGACAAGGCACTGCGGGAGAGGGCTACACGTCAGCAGACTAAAGCAGAGAATGGACGACATCCATGAACGAGTTCATTTGAACATTCAGAGTTCCGGCGACAGAATAAAGGAGACCTACGACATCAAGTCCGATGCTGATGGATTTCAGACAGGTGACCTTGTTTGCTTTACAACCCTAAACGTCGCTGTGGACTATTAAAGAAGCTGCGGAACTCGTGAGAAGGTCCGTACAAGATCATAAAGAGAATAAACGATCATGTCTACCGAATGTTCAAGCCATCACGAAGGAAACCCAGGGTCGTTCATTGCAATAAGTATTCCCCTTACGCCGCAAGGCTCAGACCAGCGGAGGACGAAATGACGTTCCAGAATTTCATGTCCCTGTCCCTGTACTCAAACGGACAGAAAGTTCTACACGAGAGGAGCCACGAGACCTTTTCAAGGTGCCTGCCGATTACACGTTAGCTCACTGTGTAGCAGGAGATTTCCAAATGACCAGAGGCATATATTGCCGTGATATTTTCCAAGAAGTTCGGTCGACTACGGGAACAGAACCCAGAGTTGGAGCGGTGCTAACGTTGAAGAAGGGTCAGAGAAACATTATTTTACCTGGTTACCAAAAAGCATTCTCGAGAAAAACCGACCTATGAAGATGCCGGGCGGAGCCTCACCAGATGGAGAGATACGATGCTGGACCAGACTATTGTGAACCTGGCAATTCAAATGTTTGTAATAAATTTAAAGTTATTGTTCAGAATTATAGTTAAGAGTATTTTTATTGTAATAATAATGCTAATTCCGCAGTTTCGTATTAAAAGAAAATCTAAAATTACAAAACTTGATGCTAATAACACAAAAAAATTCATTGGGTCTCAGCCATAACATGTCATGTCATAACGATCTAAACACCATCTTATTACAGATCATATGGAACTAGGGCGTGATCCAACAGTTCTGTAAAACAAAATCGAATCGTTGAGTTCTGGGATTTCAGTTGACATCAAATATGTGCCAGAAATACCAGAATGGCTCAACAATAGAATGGCTAACATCGCAGAGTACGCAGAGTTAAATGCACCTAGTGAAAAGTGTGTTGTAGAGTCGCTCGATATCTCTCTCTCTCTCTCTCTCTCTCTCTCTCTCGCACTAATCCTAATATCATATATGTGTTAAAATCAGTCCATAAGTTATGCAATTAACTTTTTTTTCCTCTCTCTCTCTCTCACTGTATCTTCTAACTTTCTTCTACGTAACTTTTAGGCCATAGGAATATGGACAGATCATACCTCATATTTCAATAAATAAGGCTTACTGTTCACACTATCACACTCACGATATCCGACGTTATGATGATACGAAAGTGTTATTATTGGTTGATTATTTGTTTTTTTTTAATTAACCAATAGGAACCCAAAGGTAACTATCGGATCATCGTCACATCGGATATCGTGAGTGTGAACATTAGCATGCTAGTACTGCAAACTGGTAGTAGTACAGTTCGTAAGTTGGCAACACTGGTATCGCAACGGAATCGGAAATCGTAGACTAGAGAATTTTTGTAGAAAGATAATTAAATGTAACCTGTTCTTATGAATAAGTCGTGTTCCGAGCCCAAAGAAGCCGAATCGCAACCAACACGGTCTCAAGATCATAAATTTTTAAATTTAACCAAAAGAATGCCTAACATCAAAGTATTTGGTGGAACTTCTCATCCAGATCTCGCCCAGCGAATTGTGGATCGTCTAGGAATCGATTTGGGGAAAGTTGTAACGAAAAAATTCAGCAATCTAGAGACATGGTAACAAATGCTTCAATTAAAATATATTATTTATAATTATTGATCTATTTATACCAGAAAATTATCTTACTACAGTGTAAATAGTGTATTTTCCCGGCATTTTATAATACATACTTTTATTTTTTAAGTTTTGTTTTGCAGTAGGGGGCTACTGCTAATAAATTTCATTATTCAAGAGAATAAAGTAGATTTTTGTTGGAAGCTAGTAATTGTTGATTTTTTTGAAACCTATTGAAAAAAGTTATTTCAATCACACATATCAATAAAATTTTCAATAGTTGAAATAGTATTTACCACTGGAGGTAAATACTCCTGTGAAAATATTGATAACTTGAGATAATACTAGGACACAAGAAGTTAATATTGTATTAATAACGAACTTTATATTAGCCCCCATGAATTTCTAAATATGAAAACAAATCTATGTGTTATGTCAGTGGCATTTAAATCTTATCAATAATATGGTTTGTTGAATACCTATACAATCACTATTACCCATACTAAAACCAATAATCATGATAAAACATTCTGATATTAGATGATCATACTAATAGTCACTACCCAATATATTTTTCTATCATTTTCAGTGTGGAAATTGGCGAGTCAGTTCGAGGGGAGGACGTTTATATTGTTCAGTCAGGAAGTGGAGAAATAAATGACAACTTGATGGAGCTTTTGATCATGATCAATGCTTGTAAAATAGCTTCTGCAAGTAGAGTTACAGCGGTTATACCTTGTTTCCCTTATGCCCGACAGGATAAAAAAGATAAGGTATGTTATGAATGTTATTTATTGATATCTACATCAGACAATGACTGAAAAATCGATCAAATCAGGTTCTATGTAGAACTAAACTATTCCTATTTAACAACTAAGTTTTACCTAGGAATCTGCTCATTTTAGACTTTCTTTCTTCCGTGTGAAACTACTTTCAACAGTCACAAAGTATTTTTTCTATTGCAGTGTGTAAACTAAGGTTTTATGCACTGTTCACAGTGAGAAAAGTAATACTTTTTAGCACAAGTGTGTAAAAAATCAACTGCATTTACCAATTCTTGAAAAGGACAGTATTTCGAGTAGAATTTTACTGGATAGTCATGATTTGATAGTGAGACAAAAATTGAAAAACTTGCAATAATTGCTGCATTGCTAGACTGAAATAATTTTAATTTATTTATTAATTTATTTATTTATTCACGGGCAAGCCCATTTAAAGTATAAATTACAATTTCAGATTATATACGGTGCTGAAGTACAAACTAAAATTAAGAATAAGTTCAAATTTAAACGGGTTGATTAAGAATTTAAAAAGCACAAACAATAAGCGTCAATAAAACATATGCTATACACTAAAACATTTAAACATTACAACATTAAATCTCAAAATATTAACATTAAAGCTCAGTATTCGGTAACTGAGTTTTAAAATGATTCAGGGAGGTGTTAAACATCTCAAGATCAGTGATACTATTGGCTAAACGTAAAGTTCTTGGAATGCAGCTGTTAAATGTGTGGTTTAAACGATAAAATGGTACATAAAGTGTTTGTTGCTGTCGAGTTGGTCGATTTTGAACTAGGAGTTCAGCACAACTGCAATTACCGTTAATCATTTTGAAAAGTAGTGTTAGGTCTCTCTGTTTTCTTCTAATTTCCAAAGAGGGCATATTCAGTTGCCGCTGTAGTAATTCATACTCGCAACAAACTCCCGATTTATATGCTATGTATTTGAGAAATTTATGTTGGACATTTTTGATGTTCCTGATATATCTCATATAATGTGGAGCGGACCAGTGAGTAATTAAGGACTTTGATAGTAGTTGGGTCAGTGAAATCATGGGTTAGCCTTTTGATGAACCCTAACATTTTCATGGCTTTATGGATAGCCATAGGTATGTGTTGATTGAAGCTTTAGATGGGGTCTAGTATAACTCCAAGGTCTTTGATTTGATTAACAGCCTCCAATACATGACCATTTAGGTTGTAATCAAAAGTGGTAGTAGGTACATGGGATCGATAAAAGCGCATGACATGACACTTTGTAGCATTCAAGTCCATGCCATTTAAGGAGCACCAGTTTGATAGATTGTCAAGGTCAGACTGAAGCCTGTGGGCGTCCAAAGAGGTTTCAATAATTGAGAAAAGTTTTAAATCGTCTGCAAATAGTAGTGGTTTGGCGTATCGGATGCCTTGGGTGATGTCGTTAATAAATAAGTTGAATAATAAGGGACCGAGGTGTGACCCCTGAGGAACACCTGGGGTTACTTCGAATAGTTTGGAGTAGTGATGATTTGTTCTAATCATTTGAGTCCTGTTCATAAGATAGTTACTGATATAATGTAGCTTTTTTCAATAATTTTTTGTTATGTTGGACAATTTTAATGTATAAAATATATAAGATACTCAAAAATATAGCAGATAGGACACCTTATTTCCTTTCACTGGGACAGAATTGACATATTATGCATCTTGTACAAAAATTAAACTGGAAATATATTTCCTTGGGAAGAGGAACAGAAGTAATGGGCTATTTTTCTCTTTTGTGTTTTGAAGTTAGAATATTATAGTTTCATCTGATTACATTCACTTGCTCAACTTAACCAGTCAGTCAGGGTTAGTTGCAGTGATAAAAGTTTTAAGAGTCATGATCAAAAAAAGAAAACAACAGCTCTTCACCAAACAGCCTAATTTTGCAAATCAGGGAATGTGGCTAGTGTTTTACTAAAACTAAATAATTATATTTCCTCTTAATTTTGTATTCCCATGAATAATAATCATTTTGTAATTGTTCTCAAATGGTTTACATTTACGAATTATTGCACCACTAACGTTTCTTTCAAAACATATTTCATAATAACTAATACACATGTTTACATATAATATTCGTTAATCTATTTCTTCATTTGTTTTGAAAACATATTTTCAATAGAAATTGTTGATTCTTCAAGAAAAATTAATGACAACCAGATTATCAGAAAAAGTATTATTTATCACTGCAACAAATATATATTTAATTATCAAAAAGTGCTTATTTTATTATAAAATCGTAAAATCGTTATGGTCAATAATTGATACCTACTGAATCTTAATAGTTATTTATGGTCCAAGTTCATAAAGTATGACATTTTGGTATGAGTGAACATTTTATTTTATGAAGTTTTCAATTTCCTTCTTATTATTGAATAATGACTTACAAGTAAAATTTGACTCAAAATACCGTCTTTTTCTAGAATTCGTGAATGTACGAATAGTGCGTAAAAATTTACTTTAGGCACAGTTGATTTTTTTACGCACTTGTGCTACAAAGTATCTCTTTGCACAATATAAATGTTGTTATAAATGTTATTCTTCATTAAGGTCATACTTCGTCAATTTTAGCCTTCATAATCCTATGGTCAAAAATTCACTTTTAATACCAAGTAAGGTGCAATTGTACCTCAACCTTTTATTAATTTAGTTTTTTCAAAGTTTCTTATTAAGGTATATCAGAAAGTGATACATTTTGATTGTAATAATTAATATATTTTTACTTCATTATGCTGTAAACATTGATAAATAAATGAACCCATTTGGAAACGATAATTATGTAAAATGCTCAAATTTTGATTTGTTGAAAATCCTGGAATCTTCATTACATAGTCAATTTGTAGATCGGTCCCATGACCAGTTTTCGAACTACAGGGTGTCAAACATTCGACTTTTGCTATATTGGGTATTATGCATCGATTTGATTTTTGTGCTCTAAATTGAAATTGAACTTTCTTAGATATAAACTCATCGTAAGTTGTAGCTTATGAGTCCCTCCATTCGAATAAAAAATTATATCTCACAAAGGGTGTTGCATTACAGCATGGCAAGACAATATTCATAGAAATAGACAAATATCAATGTAAACCTCCGATCAAGTAACACAACCTGGATGAGTAGTACTCAAATAGAATAGAATAGATTTTATTTGATCACGTTACAATCTTGAAATGTTTGTGACAAGTCATGGCTTAGGGAATAATGAGCAGCAATAGATTGCTTCAAATTACAGTTCAAAAGTTAAAATCCCAACGGACACGGTTCATAACATAGAATTTAAAAACAATATATATAGTACACTACAATGTACATGTTACACTAGAACTTCACTGGCAGCTACAATATATTCATCAATATTATAAAAGCTGTTTTTTGTTAGAAACTCTTTGATGAAAGTCTTAAATGGACTAATCATCATGCACCTCACTGTAGCAGGAAGGACGTTATATAGATTATAATTGAGAGAGTTTTTTTTACTAGCATCAAGTCTAAACCTTGGAGGCCTGACCATTGAAGCATTACGGGTGTTATAATAGTGGATATCTGGTTGTATACAGAGGGAATCTTTTTGACTATGAATTTGAATTAGTGTGTTGAATATGTGGATTACCGGGAGTGGCATTATGCCTAGTTTTGTGAATAGAGGATTACAATGCTCACGGGGACCAACTTTTGATATTATTCTCATAGCCTTTTTTTGTAGTCTAAAAACTCTTATGGAATCAGTGGAGCTCTCCCATAGGACAATCCCATATGAGATGACTGAATGGTAACATCTTTTCATAATGTTATCCCTCAAATCTTTACATTATTGCCATGTCGCAATTTTTTAATGATACAATAAGCACGTCAGCTAGTTTTTGATATCTGTCGGATACATTCATGGCAACGAAAACCCAAAAATACTGTCTTGGATGAAATATGTAGCAATAAGAAGGCAATTGAAACGTTCATTGTAGCTTGTTGAGAGCATGTAAAAATGATAGTATTTCCATCGTCGAACGGAGATTCTTCGTTGTCGATATAGTCTGGTCAGTACGGCAACGATGCATTTGAAATATCAAATGTCAAATATGACAGAATAACTTATTGGAGTGTTTTTTCGCGAATAGATGGCAAATTCTGAGTTGATTTGTGTTAAACTATCGTTAGATTTTATTATTAAGCAATGGTGCGAAGCATTGTGAAATTGTGAAAAAGACCATTTGAAGCTGAAAATCGAAAAATATTTCATAGGTAAGCTACTAGTGTCGTAACTATCGAGAAAGCGAAACCAAATTGGAAAAGAGAAAAATGAATGAATTATAAAAAACCATATCAATTAGAGCAACGGCTGTTCTCAAAATCCTGTGGAGATTATTCCATCATAATTTCAGGTTTCCATTCTATATTGGGTTTCCATTATTTCCATTTTATTGAACCTCAATATTTCTGTTAATAAGGCACGACACTGCCGTTGGGGGAAGAGTCCCTTACACACAAATTTTAATGCGTGTGCGGCGATTTACTCATCTAGGTTGTGTTATTTGATCGGAGATGTAAACTATAGTTTAATTGATAATGGTTTAACAAACCAAATCCGGTCGTAACATTAAAAAAATCGTAGTGGAAATTATTATTTTCTCTATCCTACATTCATCATGAAGTTCCACAAAATAAATAGATCATCAATTAAACACGTTGGATAAATATCAATACCATAATAGTTTTGATTTTCACTCAATCCATTGAAACTAGAGAACAAACGGCTAGAATTTGCATTTTTTAAGTATGGATCGTTATCAACTGTATGAGGATTCATATGATTGCCTGTCCAACAGTAAACATTTCATTTTATTCATTTCCATGTAGAGGGTGACAATTTAAATGCTATATCTCATGTAACAAAATTTTACCTCCCCTTCCACCCCTATCGCCATCCTGATTACCAGCCATCCTCCTGAATTACAGTCACCTGCATTCAAATACTTTCAATACAAATCTCTACTTGTGATACCTCATTGAGTAGCTGGTAAAAAATTACTTCTTCCTCCCCTCCTCCTCCTCATCAAAAAGTAACTGAATATCATTTTTGTTAACATCTGTATGAAAATTAAATAAAAAAACGCACCTTGAACATTTTATTTACCTGAATAGGTATTTTCAAATTCTAAGTAGTTAGTTACAAGGAATAGTGATCGATGGAATTGAGTTCAGATTTTTCAGAAGACAAAGGTTTTTACATCATATGTACATATATTGGTATTTTTCGCAGATTTATGTTCAGTGGGGAGGTGTAGAATGATTATTGTAGATAGAAGTAGAATTACCTACTTAGAATTTGAAAATACCTATCCAGGTCGGTGGATGGAAATAAGATAGGAGGACGATGGGGAGGATTATTCCATCAGTCATTTCAGTTCTGTATACGGAAAGCACACTGTCCTAAGTCCATTTCCCTGAAGAACCACATATAAATAATGATAATTATTACAATATACCCTTAAAAAAGGAATTGAGAATATTTTCACGTTTGTCTCTATTTCTTTAATGTCTACATAGTATTTATACTTACCTCTAAATATGTAAATCGAAAAACTGCGAGTAAAACTGATGAAACGTGAAAATTACCTGAAATGGACTTAGGACAGTGTGCTTCTGATATACAGAGTTTAACTCTCATATCCTAGTAACAGTTATGGACAATTCCCAACGAAAATATAATTTTGTTCATGGGGCATAGCAATTGTAGGCATTTAAATTTTCACCCTGTACATGGAAAAGTATATGCTGTTGGACAGGTACTCATATGAATCCTCATGTACCTAGTTGATGAAGACCCTTACTTTTTCAAAATATTGGCAAATTCAAGCCGTTTGATTTCTAACTTTAACGGATTGAGTAAAAATCAAAACGATTATGGAATTGAGCGAAGTGGTCGTGGTGTTAAAGCGTATGCTTCCCACTCAGGTGGCCCAGATTCGGTCCCCACCGCCTACCACTGAGCTAAATTGGTTCGGAATCCACTTTTACGTAAGCTGTAGGTCCCTTTCTCGCACAAGCTCTGCTTTTGGGCGGTTTTCTCTGAAAACCTGGGTGATTCGTGAAATAAATATATATTCATTTCTATGAACATTGTCTCGCCATGCTGTAATGTAACACCCTTTGTGAGATATAATTTTTTATACGAATGTGATGAGTTCAACTTCAATTTCGAATTAGAGCACAGAAATCAAATCGATGCATAATACTAATAATAGCAAAAATCGATTTTTTGGTACCCTGTAGCTCGAAAACTGGTCATAAGAGCGATCTGTCAATTGGAATACGTAATGAGGATGCCAGGATCTACAACATATCAAAATTTGAGCAAAATTAGCCAGAAGCCATATTACGGAATAAATGTGCGGGGCCCTTTAATTAATAGACTTCTTACAAACAGTTATACTGGGCGCCATTTTTCGAACTCCATGGAGATCTATTAATACTAGAGATACAAAGTAAATCCGAAAAGGTGTGGCTTAACGACTCCGTTCGCTACTAGGTCAGCTTGCTCGTATTGGGTTTAGGTATAAATTCGCCGCCTGGGACCCTAACAATAAACACCGAAGCCCTTTTGAAAAAAGATTTCAGTTTTACGGTTTTGAATGTAAGTGCAAAATTCTAGATCGCGACTATAAGTCAGCAACAAAGGTACTGCCGTCGGAATTGCGATAATTTCTTGAAAGTCTCGGACTGATTCATTAAGCCACGCCTTTTCGGGATTTTTACGTTTACAAATGATACCACGTTCGGAACTCTTGACTCGTCCAAAAAATTGATGTCTGGGTGCAATTGCTTCCCGCACGGGTTTATGAAAGTTAAGTAGATTCTGAAAAGAATTTTTGCGTCTTTTTATTGCACTTTCGTAATTTTCCTGGGATTGATGGAAATTTATTGGTATACTTCTTATAGGTGAAGATTTGGCATTTCTTCATCTAATTCAATTCAATAAAATATAGTTCGACTAGTCTACTTGATGGAAAAACCTAAGTTTTACAATAAATATTAGAATATTAATGATAGCTTCTGTAGAATATTAGTTGAATTAGGAAATAAAATTGTGAAGATAGAACCATTTCTCTTTGACTATTTATTTAAGAAGATAAAGAGGTTGAAGGTGAAACTCTTCTAATTATCTGCTTACAAACAAATGTGTAAATATCTTTCATCGTCCAAGATTTTTATATGTGGTAATTTTTGTAGCATTGTCATATCCAAAATAATGATATTTTCACAAGCCTAAGAACCTTTTTTTTGTATATTAGAGAGTGTTAAAGAAAATGTATTTCCCAGGTAACTTTTGAATGGAGAGAACTATTCGAATATTCAAAATTGAAGAATCAAGGATGTTTCATCTAGAGAGGAAAATATGTAACTTTTTATTGAATAATGCAAAGTCCAAAGTCCATTCGAATATTTTTCTAGTTCATCAGTTTTCTGTGCCATCATCCTGCAAGTTGTATGGTATGGTCCCAATTTAACTCAAAAACATTTTTGATAAAAAATAACACTGAATTATTTTAGAACAATGCAAATGAGAAAGAACTCCATGTGGAAAAGTGGAAGTCTATTGAATGGAAATTCAGGGTAATATTTTTACTTAGCTGAATGTTGGGTATGCTTTTTGAGGGTGTGTCGTCTTTATTGAGTTAATATTTAAAAATGGGTAAAATTGGGAAATAACTGATACTAGGCGTTATAAGACCGCTGGATCATGTCACTTGTCTACTGAATTGAATCGACAGCTCACAGATCAAGGGTAGATAATGAATGAGTATGTATAAGACTAAGATTGTGGCAAAGCTTTTATGGCAACTCAACATGTGTGTGGCTTGTTTCACAGGAACATTGATGTGCACTGACTACTCTCCCTTTACTAACATATATCAGTTTGCATGGAGCTATCAACAAAAAATCCTCACTATACATATATCAGTTCACTTTATTGAAGTAGGTTTATATTGTGTGTTTTGTTGAAGAATTGTGGGGTACAGACTCAAATTGAGATTGTGAACTGTATAATTCGTCAAGAAACTGAAACTAGCTTTTGATCACATGTATATGCCTTTGCCTTTATCACAATTTGTTTCTTATATCATCGATTCTCGAATCGAAATATGAGAGGTATAAAGAGATTTGATAAAAGTTATTTCTTACCACCCCCTGAATGATTACCAAGGGCGCACCCAAAGGGTTTAGTTGGTTGAAATATTTCTTTTTGTTAATTTTTAAATAAAGATCCATAATGTGACGATTTAACAATCAACATAAACATTTTCAAATTTGAGGTTGGCCCTCCCAAAAATAAAGACTGAATTCTTCTCTAACTGTATTTTCAAAAAATTTCTACTTATGAAGTTCAATGAAGGACACTTGAATTAAACAAAAAAACTGATATGTGATTTCTATTTATATCATATATATATAATAAAGGAATGAAAAGGTATTCTATTCAGGTTGTGTATTTTTTCGACCATACATTGTCATTCATGTAACCCTTCATAACATCACCCTAATCGGCATAATTTTGGATGGTGTATCGCTTATTCTGTAGTTGATCATAATCCGATCTTTGACGATGAAAGACTGACTCACATTATTTTTCATTTAAATGTTTCATTTCATTGAAGAACTTGGCTTGTCCTAAAATATATTATATTGGAATATGGTCTAGTTCCTAAACATACCATGTTGGTGATACTCAGTTCACAAAATCGCTTGTTTCTCTGTATCACCGCTGAAAAATTTTCAATCTGAAATATCATCATTTATCCCTTTCAAAGAATGTTTTTCAGAATTTGGAGCTTGAAATTCATAATTTTAGACTAATCATCTGGTGCCTAGCTGAGTTAATCTACAATTATTATCGACGGCAAAACTAATTACTTCCTGTGGAAGGCTAGGTACTCAAAGAGTGAAAGGACTGAATGAAGAACTATAAACATCGATGAAACCAATCAAGGAGAAATAATAAATAAGTGTCTCAAGAAAGTCACTAGGTTTGATCGTGACAGAAGAAGTAACTCTCAAGTAAAGCAGACCTACTATAAACGCGTCTTTTATGCTGAGATAATATGTTGGTAAAGAAAGTGGTTGAAATTGTGTGGATAAACCACAAACTGTTGAATTGTTATTTACGTCAACCGGCTGCACCGATGCGAGCAATCCTCAGAAGTCACATCACATTATTATAATATTATATATATTAATACTCTTTTAAGAAAACTCGCAAGGTGTATCAAAAGGCATAAACTATGCGTTCAGAGGACGATTATTATTGTTCCTTGCTGTAGCGGTCCGTGGCGACTTTCTGTTTTTTTTGTTGGGACATTTACCTTTCAGCTAGAGCAAATCCTACAACACCGCCTCGAATGGTCCAATTAAGCATCAGACGTCAGGATTGGCATCTAGGCAACCCACATCACATTTTCAAACAAGGGTTTTAGGCGTCTATCAATACTTATACATTCAAACAGCAAATTTTCTCCTGTCTCGGTTCTCGAACCAACACCTCTTCAGGTAACTGGCCACACAATTACTGAGAAGAAACATGAAGAAAATAAAAGTTTTATCTACTGCACTATCACCATAGCTTTCTCAGGCAATTAAAACAATATATTATTTTTTGTTGAATGTCCAGTTCAGATGTCTAGAAATTTCTTATATAATTACTTGAGTTATCAACATCTGGCTTCTTATAAAGTCACATAACCTCGGCAACTGTCATAAACGTCAAATTAGGAAAGGTATTTATGTTTATTACATTTCAGCTGTGGATAAAATTTTGTATTGCATTTCATGTATTATTTGCATATAATAAACTCATACAATAAGTAACTATAAAATGAACGAATAAAATCGACAATGTCGAAATACCCTTCTCTCCACAAGGTGGAAAAATGATACAAACATCTGACAGAAAACAACACTTCCCTGGCTAATACCGCGACGGACATTGAACTACATCTGACAAACATTTGTGCAATGTTCTTCTAAGACCCAATTGCAAGTGCTTGTATTGTAATTAAAGATTATCCTTCATTTGGCTGGGAATGACCACCTGCAAACATGACATGTTTCAAAGTTTTGCCTCTCGTCAGTGATAAGGTCGACAACATTAAAGTCGTCCTAATGAATGATAATAAACTGTTCAACCAATATTTCCTCACAATTGAAGCCACGACCTAAAAATAAAAAAAACGTTCATCGGAAAGCAAAGACTCCAGGAAGTTCGAAAGTTTTTGCCAGAGAATATCAATCTAATGAAACGAATTGAATCGAAGTACCCTTCTTTCCACACATCTTACAGAAAACAATTATTTTCCTGGGTAATGCCACGACGGACATCTAACTGATATTTGTGCAACTAACTATAAGGAAACAAATTCAACAATGGACAATTGTTTTGATTTTGTTAAAATTGTTTTTTCCGTTAACTAGCTGTCGTCCCCCTACGAACAACATCCCTCAGAAGTCGAAACTTGTGCGAGCCAAGGAACCTTTTAACGTGCGATTCCTAGCACTTTCTCAGGCTATCGGAAAAATAAATTGAAATCACTGGGATTGAACCAGTGACTGGTAAAACCAGAATGATTGAAAGCATTGATTCTAACCACTCGGCTACCTGACCGATTACCTATTATGATTCTATTAGTCGTTGAGTAAACAATTTAAATTTTTCAGTACATCAGTTTCTGAGCCTTTCTAAGAAGAAAATTATTAACATAAGTTCAATATAGTTTCTTTTCACATAACTTTATCACTTATCTTTATGAAGTACTTTTGATAAACCTTCCCATCCTCTTATTTATTCCATAGACTGTCCTTAGTTCATGAATTATTGAAGTACAAATTGACGACAATTCTCCATTTATGTCCATCAATATAGTTCTAGGTCACAAAATTGAATTTATTAATCCGTGTAAATTCGGACTATCCACTCTATTGAGTGTTGCCACAACCAATTTTCTGGTAATTCAATTGACATTTTCTAGGCCTTTTTTGTAATGATTCAAGGTCGAATAGGATACAATTTTTTATTTCAAGGATATATGAATCTGAAGTATCAACGGTTATATGAACAGGAATAAAATATAGGGGATTTTATTATACATTCTTCAAATCTTGTCAAACTAAACAACATCCAAAAGTGAGATTTCTTTGAATATTTTATTTTTGTTCATATAATCATCAATACTTCGATTCATACAGTGTCTTCAAAAGTATCGGAACGGTCTCATATTTCAGAAACTGCCCTGAGAAAATTTACGCAAATTTCGACAGGGTGGTTTTTGATGATTCAACGGTGATATCGACAATGTTGCCAAATCAACAGTTTTCCAGATATTGAGGTTAACTCAATTTTTTCAGATGGAACACCCTCTTTGTTTTCATTGCAATCAATTCAGCGACACCTCATTACTTATGTCTCCAAATATCAGATTTTAAATTATTGTAGTTTTCAAAATATGACAACATGGCATTTTCGTTCAAAAGTCTGGGAGATTTCCAATATTTTCAATACGGTTCAAGAAAAATTCGTGATATTTCATACAAGATGGTTTTTGATGATGTTCGATTCAATGGTGATATCGGCAATGTTGCCAAATCAAAAGTTTTTCAGATATTGAGGGTAACTCAATTTTTCCAAATGGAAAACCCTATTTATCCCGGCATTACTTATGTCTCCAAATACCAGATTGTGAATTATTGTGGCTTTTGAAATATGAGAACATGGTTCGTTGAAATGTCTGCGAACGGTCCAATATTGTCAAAAGGGCTCAAGATAATGCCATTGAATCAGGCATGATCAAAAACCGTCTTGTATAAAAGTTCACTATTTTTTCTTGAACCGTATTGAAAATATTGAAACGTTCCCAGACTTTTGAACGAAAGAGCCAGGTGTTCATATTTCGAAAACTGCATTAATTTAAAATCTGATATTTGGAGACAAAAGTAATGAGGCGTCGCTGAATTGATTGCGATGAAAACAAATAGGGTGTTCCATTTGGAAAAATTGAGTTGACCTCATTATCAGAAAATCTGTTGATTTGGCAACATTGCCGATATCACTCTGTCGAAATTTTCATAAATTTTCTCAGGGCCGTTTCTGAAATATGAGACCGTTCACATACTTTTGAAAGACACTGTATATATTGTCTGGGAAACTTAAAAATATTCGTTAGAACGTTAAATCATACCAGACACGGCCTCGAAATGGTCAGTGCATTTAACCTGAAAATAAGTTGTGGCAACACTGAATAGGGATACCGGAATCGTCCATTCTTGGAAAATATTTAACAAAAACATTTGTAATTGTTTACGATTTACTGAATCTTAATAATTTCCCATTGTTCAGTTTGTTTTTTAAACTGAGTAATTATATAATAAGGATTTCTAGACATTATTGTTAATTAACATAGGTTATACGTATTCTAAAAATTACCTACAGAAGGGAACAGGTAGCCTTTATTGATCAAAAAGGTATTTAAGTTAAGCATACAAAGAAAAAAAATATTTCAATCTGCTTGCATATCAGTGACATCGTTATGTCGTTGTATTTTAGTGACATATTGAAGTTCAGTTTCTGAAAGTTTTGTATAAATGAATTTTATAAGAAATATCAATATCGAACAATTTGATTTAAAATAAAAAACTTTAATCTACAAAGTGGAAGGTAAGTAAACTATCATCAAAATCACACATGCATTTTCAAAGATTTTACTAAAAATCCAATTGACAGCAGAGTGTGTTTGACAATGGATAAATAATTTGCTGCTGCACCGTCAAGGAACTGGTAAGGCACAGCTTGCTCACTATTTTTCATAATGAATAACTAAATGAATATATCTGTAGTTTCGAATATACTAAATTTATTATTTGAAAATTATGTATATATTCATTGATGCCAGCAGATGAAGGTCGTTATGTAATTCTTATCATAAACGGTGCTCGCCGTATACCATAATGATCGTCATTACATAAATAACAAGGTTATCGTTTACCGAAAAATGTCATTTTGAGGCAGCATTCCCTCTCTAGGAGGAAATATTAAACAACGCTTGATCTCCGAAGCTTTGGTTGAACACTAACCTACTCTTACATGATGGAAAATCATGACGGTGAATTCATAGCACTTTAAGCAGCCACGATAGTGTAATGGCTATCAAACAGGTTCGATCTCCGCAGCCACGGGCCCTTTTTTTTTAGGCAAGAGGTAATTTCCGTTTTTTTTTTTTTGTTGAAGGTGTGAATAATGAAGTCTCGAGCGTTTTCTTTCCCTAAGATATGCGTTTGTAGAAAAAATCTTGTCTGTATTTCGAGCACAAAATGCCTTTGCCGCTCTTTAAAAATTATGTCGTTCCGCTTCTCGCCTTGCCATAACTCTCTTTAACAAATAGCTATTATTGCATTAATTGCTTGAGAAACACATGTCAAGTTTATTGAAATCTGTGGAAATCACGTTGTTTGCCTTAGTGTCATATACTATGGATTTATTTCCAATACTCCGGAATCATACAGGAATGTTTTTTCTAAACGCGGATGATAAAAGCAAGGCATAAACGTGCAGTTCTAAAAACTCTGAACACCAGAGAACAACGCATCTGTCAGTCGGTTCATCTAAAATCGGAGCTAAGGCATCTCAAACACGCATTGCAAGCTAATGGATACACCCGGCAAGGAATTGCAAGGTCTAACTAGTCAAGATTGCACTGAGATAACGACAACAGCCTGACAACACCACAAAGTAGAGCTGTCATTCTTATATTAAGAGAGTCACCGACCGGATTGGATAAGTGCTGGCAAAACACGACGTCAAAGCCATTTACAAAACGACCAGGGGTCCTATTCTTGACCATTCGCAATAAGAACGAGTGCTCGTATCGTTTCATTTTGAGTTCCTCATAGCACTGAAACAAGATGAAGAGAAAATCAGAATGTGACACTACAAGTACACATTACTATTGCGAACGGCCAAGAATAGCAGCCCTGCGGCGTTATTCTTGATCGTTCGCAATATAGAAAGTACTCGCTTATTCACATTCTGAGATACTATAGCATGTCAACAACATGTAGAACATATCAGAATGTGACGATACGAGTACATGTTATTGTTGCGAACGGTCAAGAATAGTACCCCAGACGTGACCACCTCGCTACTCCCGGTGTATATCGAATCCCGTGCTCATGTGGGCCTGTCGGTACGATACCGATGTATGCAGTACACCCTCCGTAGCGTAAAAACTCGGCTCTCTGAACAACGCCGACAATGCAGGCTAGCCCAGACGAAAAAGTATGTTATTGCATTACATGCCTTCGGGAAGGGTGCCTATGATATCCAGTTTCACAATACAGAAAAGTGCTCTCAATCACGAAATACTACCATGCCCGCCTTAATACAGAAACAATAGAAATATGCAATCACAGAAATCATTTCAATAGAAAAGACAAATTCTTAGAACTTAACAAAAGCTGGTATGCAGCATTGAAAAAACAAAAATAAAACTATCAAATAACACCACAGTCGGAACCCTAGATAATATGATCCATCTGGTTATGTAACCCAATCAAATCGAAACAAAGTAATTAGCCAGGCTACGCCTATCAGTGTTGGGTCGCTCTTCGAGAAGACAAAATCGACGCTGAAGATGCTCACCGCAGTTGTGAGCGAAACGTCCAAGGGAACCGCCACCACGGAGGTGCACCGACCACGGCCTCAAAGCCCGGAAAACATTTTTCTCAATCATACTTCCGGCCGTGAAAGCTTTCAATCTATGCTCAAAAATTACCCCTTCTTAGATCCGCCCTTGCTCAAAAGCAGAAGTGATCAGTACTGTACTTACTACAAATTTAAATATTATAACCCCTCAAGTACAAAGCCTGGTCAATTATTTACAGAGTTTGTTATAATACCAAAAAAATCTGCTAATAATTATTCATCGTGAAATGATTCCTAGCTGAAGATATAGTTATGAAGTGACGGGCTCGGTAAGTGATCACGGCCTTTTCCACCTAGCAGTTTGATTTAATACCAGTAAGTACAATGCGAATAACATGTCAACGGTGCATTCGGAAGTATAATGTAGGGTATTCCTGGTATTCCATTTTAATAAGTTTCCAATTTTCCACAACAGGTTCGTGAAATATGTAGATAATGAATAATATTTTTCAAACATTTCAATACTAAATGACAGGGTTCATGTTATTTTCTTTTCTGTTTATCAATTAGATGCTACATTTCGCGGAGAGATGGTGGCCAATGGATATGCAAAAAAACAGTTGCAGCAGAAAATTGTTGTTTACATATAATTTATTCAAACAACTACTTAATGGTTGAACAGACTGCCTTGGCAAGCATATTTCTCCTCAAACATTTTAAAGTTTGGGTCAATTGTTCTTCATTTTAATTTCTGGTGGTGAGAAAATATTACTAGGTATTTCAAATGCTGTAAGAGCAGTTCAACACACCTTCGTTGAAATCTGAAAAACACACATTAACAAAAATCCCTAATATCGATAAGAGGAAGCGCTGGCACTATGTAATTTAATAGTTATATGAATAGAGTTTTGCCAGTGCTATTTAGGAGTCTTTTAGGGACGATATATTGACCGTCAATAATAATGTTTCCCAGTTGATCTTCAGACTGAAAAGTATGTTCAAACAACTTCAAGTTTCCGAAAAAAGTTCTTCTTTTTCTCCGCATGATTTCATAACATGTTTGGGACCAAGTTTTTCATTGGGACAAGACAGTTCCTTTTTTGGGATACCTTCGTAAGCAGGAGAATAATTCGATCAATATTCTTGAGTGCTCTGATGGTTATGAATAACAGCCTATCAAAATCTTACAGTTTTATGATCCAGCAAATGCAACATGAATAGCAGAAACTTTTTTTAATTAGAGCTCGTCTTTTCAATTTTTCGGAAATCCAGTAAGAGTAGAACCTACTCATTTATCACCTGAGAACCGAATACTTAACAGGTGATGCGCAAAAGTCACCAAAACTTTTCCTATGGTGAATGGATGAGTGATTAATGGTTTTGAGTGGACGCAAGAAAGCACTTGAATTGGGCCTATACGGAACCAACATATCCTAAGAAGTGTTATATAATTGAATTTGTATTTCCTTGCCATCAATCATTTTGACATTTTCAGTGTACAACTCTGTTTTGGCCTAGTAACACCATCTCATTTCCTGATGTTAACTTCTCAAACAATCTGCATTATTACTGAAGAGAAAAAGAAAATCATTTATGTCAATATTTCTTTGAATTTTTTGCATGACTCATAGTTCGGTCGTAGTCTATGTATTTTTTTACGATAACAGAAAATGATTTTTTGCATTACTAACAACGCATGGCATGTGGCTTCGATAGATTCAATAGATGTTTTATTTTTATTGGCAAAACCTTTACCTAATTTGTATGCCTTCCAAATAAATATATTGTTTTTATCATTTTGGGAATGGGCACGTTATATCTAATTTAATGCTGGTAATTTACAACATGAGGTAATTATGTATAAGTACATAAATGACGAAAACAGCTTAAGTATGTTTCCTTTCAGCAGAAGTTTTTTCGGAAAACTCTTCTCAAAAGGAATGTGTATTATTCAGCATACCAAAAATAATAATGAAACAACATGAAAAAAAAACTCTCTTTATCAAGGATTTGTTCGAAATGATCTCCTTTCAGTCCATTCTGGTTTGAACAAGAATTGAGAATTCTAAAATTCATGTAACTAAAGTGGCTTGACGTATTACCTACCCATGCATTCAACTAGCCAATTGCATTCCATATTTTATTTTTCGTTAAAATCGATATTTTTAATTTTAATATTTTTACCCCAAAGATAAAATTCCAGCTGGGTCACCAGGATACATGGGTGGCTAGAAATGAAGATGCTGATTCTCTCCTAATTATATTGTTTTCCATACAAATGCTATTTTACGAATTTGGCAGTTTGAGTGCGAGTCTGAAACTTTCAGATATGCGATTTTCAAAGAAATTTATATAATAAAGTATTTTTCATGTAACGCAAACTTCTTGATAATCTATGTATATCTAACTTTTTGAAGTTCAGGTCTGACGTGAACAAAGTTCAAAGTTCATCATTAGCGAATCACCATGTGGGGCCACTACTATCTTTTCATTCTCGGGTTCGAAAATAATGATAATCACTATTATCCGATAAATATACGTCATGGTAATCCTTTTTTATGCAACTGTTGTCTTCAATAACCTTCCATGAATTATCAGAAATATTTCTAAATTTGGACAGTTCAGATAAATATTGTTTACTCTTAAATATAGTTCGAAGTCTTCCATAAATTAATGACATCAACAGCTGGGATTGAGCTGTCATCTGATTATAGTATTATCGTTTGAAAATTATTCTGATTATTACAATTTATTCTCATCATTTCTTCAAATATGACTATAACAATCAGTTATTTTAATAATTGTTACTTGAACTTAACTAAAAGCATTTTTATGAGAAATTTCACAAAAACTGAGACATTAGAATAAAAAAAAAAACAGTTTTGTAATTCTTCTTGGAGAAAACAGTTGGTCGTTGTTTATGTTTCCAACCAGTGTTTTCCAAAATTTGTCTTCCACCCCATTTTGTTTTGTCTATGATTAGTTATTAAGAATTTTGAATTTGTTTCCAATTTGCAATACTATTCCGTATTCAAAAGTAGACTTTTTGATGATCCGCCGTAAATGGATTAAGTACCATAAGTTAACCTTTAATTAATAAGTCATTTGTTTATATTTTCAAGGCAAAATGACTAGACTTCCATGAATATCTGAATCAGCGCAGACATTTTATCAAAGAGTGCATTGATGTTACTATTATGCAGCAAAATGGTATCAATATTCAATGATAATTCAGTGTGAGATTTATTTTTCCTTGATGTAACTGAGTCGCGAATTGCACTGTTGCCAATTACTTTTGCGAATTGTGAAAGTTATAAGTCTTAGGAGGTTCTGAGACATTTTTTGTAGAATATTGACAGTACGGGACAACCACTGACAAAAAAAATATACATGCTTCCATTACTTGATTCTTTCCTCCAGTAGCTTGACTTTTTTTATCTTGAAATATTGAAATGCACGAAAAAATTATATTTTTTCGAATTTATTGGAGTTCAATCTAGGCCGTCATATTTTCATTTTGTTCAGTATTCTTCAAGTTGTGAAAACAATTCTCAATATTGCAAAAACAATGTGATTTTGGTGTTATTTGGTGATAATGTAGAATAAATTTTCGAACTTTTCGTAGATTTAAGTTCGAAAAGAAATATCCCAATTTAACAAACTATATTTTATAAGATTATTTCCCAAAAGTGTCAGCTAACAAAAAAATGTATTCCACACGGCAAATAATACGGCAAATAATAATAATAGCCGTCCTCTACCCGCACAGGCTATGCCTTTGGGTACACTCAACGAGTGTTTATGAGGGAGTATTATTATTATTATTACAACATAATACTATATTTTATATACTGTGATATTCAAAATTCGAAGCATGGGCGTAGTATATCTTGCATACAATAAGTTAATTGTCGAGAAGGGCGATGTAGTTTATTTGCAAAAGAATCGATAATCGCTTTTATGTCACAAAGCAAAAGTACGAAGATGTTGAAGAACAAGCGTTTTCATTTTAGGTTAACTCCGAGATATCAAGTCAGAATCTAACACGGTAACTCTGACTTATCACTGCTTTGCTTTATACTAAATAATTTCTCACAATTATTCTTTCCCTTCAAGATACTAAATCAGAATGGGAATGATCAGAAATAGTCTCACAGCAATTTATTTTAATTCAACACAACCAGTCGTCAAGTCCCGTATTGCCGACATCTGCAAAATTTCATGACGGTGACACATCTCTTCTTATTTCACGTAAAGAATGAAAATATTCTAAACAAATTTAATCATCAATAGATCGATAAACCATCTATTCATTGCTTTATTCATTTCAATATGTTTATTTATTGCTATGATTTTACTTTAATTGGAATGGACCTGGCAGTGAATAATATAAGATCGAAAAATTACCAGTTAGCATTTAAGCCATCAGCGTTAATTTTAAATAGCGATGAGAAACAAATCTGTTTTGTACACACTATACAATCACAAAAGTAGATGAAATTCAGTCGACTTATAGCTGTCAATGTAAACTTTTCAAACAATAGATTAAATACGTATTAAATAGTAAATTATAGTAGGTCGCATATTACCTAGAATTCTGACTTAGTACATCGGTATTAGCTAAAATACTGCCATTTCTCCGTCTTCGTACTAAGTAGAACAGATTGTTTCATATCAATCTCTAACATAATCTTTATCTTCTTAGAGTCGTGCCCCAATATCCGCCAAGCTGGTAGCGAACATGTTATCAGTGGCCGGAGCCGACCACATAATCACAATGGACCTGCACGCCTCTCAGATTCAAGGATTCTTCGACATTCCAGTAGATAATTTATATGCCGAACCTGCCGTCTTGAAGTGGATCAAGGAAAACATCGCCGAATGGAGGAACAGCATCATAGTATCTCCTGATGCTGGAGGAGCTAAACGGGTCACTTCCATTGCTGATAGGTTGAATGTAGAATTTGCACTTATTCACAAGGAACGAAGGAAGGCAAACGAGGTGAGTGTTTGCTTGCCTGTACATTCTTTTCTGTCTAAAGATGAGCATTTCATTGACAGAGCTTGAATCGATAGTACCTAGTTATATACAATTGGACATGTACATTCTCTGGATTGTCTTCAAAATATTATGTTTTATAAACAGTAGTTGTCGACTTACTTACTCTTGGCAGATTTTGAAGCCTCATTACGCCCCTCACCTTGGGCCCTTTGTGCATCCACATGTTTGAGTTCACCTGGGCACGTCAATTTCTCCTGAATATTTTCAACATCCTCTGTTCCTCTGGGCCAGTGGGGCGGTATCCTCAACCCGCCACCCTACTAAGGGAGCGATCCCTTAATGAGAGATTTGATGCAAATTCTCGATTCTCAACTAGTGCTGTTGCCGTAACTTTAACCTCACTTTTGAAATAAGCCAGGGATTGCGCTAGTTGGGAATCGGGAATTTGCATATCACCGACAATCAAATCGCTATCTTGAGGAATCGCTCGCTTAGTAGGATAGCGAGTTGAGGATACCTGTCAAAGTCAAAATACCGGGTGGCTACGGAAGTATTGCCTACGGAATATCTCAGTTATTGTATGAAGTAGGTTTGTGAAATTTGGAGCGTCGATATAATGACATAAGAGCTAGAATTTGAGCATATTGACATGTTGAAGTTAACTTCCGGTCTGACCGGAAGTAACATCAACTTTCTTATTTTAAATGGAAACCCTATTTTTTTTTCTTTTCGCTTTATTCAGCATTCAATTCCCTTTCTAATGACATATCACAAGTTGGTATCTAACCAGAAACTAGATCAGAAAAAAATTATTATTGAAATTCACCGAGTAGGCCGTGGAAGCAAAATGAAAGCCAAAAATTGAAAAGTTGGCTATGGAAACCATACGTCACTTGATAACAGTTGCTACTACTGTGATATTTTATTTTCATTCGTCGGCGTTATGAAAAGCCGCCATAAAAAATATTGGAAAAATTGGGAAAAAAACAATACTCTGTAGGTCCATAACTTAAATAGGAACATACAACTTTTTCTTGCCTGTACTATTCAGCATAACCATTCCTTTCTAATGATATAATAGAAAGTAATTTTTTGAAATGAAATACCAAAAAATCCAATTATTATTATTCAAATAACAAAAAAACAGATTTATCGAAAAAAAAATTCAAATTGATAGGATTAAAGATAAAATAAATTCAAAACAAATGTTCGAAATGCATTCCCTCAGCGTCAATACAATTATTGACTCGGTGATATTTTCATGTAAAACGTTTCTCAATATTTGGGGCGTGATATCTTGGAAAGCTCTACGAATTTTTACTTCTAGCTCATGTAGAGTTGTAGGCTGTGTGGAATACACCCTATTTTTAAGATGCCCCATAGAAAAAAGTCGCACGGAGTAAGATCAGGTGACCGTCATTTTTATACAAATGTTGATGCAACTGATACTTGAAGGATTTAAATCGTTGTTTTTTCAAAATTTTCCTAGCAGAGTCCTTACTTATAGCTAATTCGGCGCCAATCTGCCTAACTGTACTAAAGCTAATACATTAATTTCAGTTTCCTCATTAATAACAAATGCTTCTTGGTCTTCGTGAACATCAGGCTCAGTTCTTAATTTTTCTTCAATCCACTGGAATTACCTTCTTGACGGTTGCTGCCTCCCTGGATATCGCTCTAAATACAATGGTTCAGCGGCATAAGAATTTTTTAAACATTCACCATAAATGAGAAGCATGTCAATTTGTTCGGTTCGTGAATAACGGGGCATTTTTTGAATATTCCACTAACTGATTTCGATTTCCAAACCCTTTTAAAATGGCAGAATCAAAAACACTACTTCGAACGTCAAAATAATATGGATAGCAGCGTTCGTGAGAGCTCTCGTTTCTTTTTTGTTTCATTCCAAAATACATCTTAATCAGCCTACTTGTTAATATTTTGGTTAGAATGATTATTGCAATGGAATGATTATTCTGAATAGCACAAACATCGTCCATAGGTAGATATTAGAATATCTATGGACGATGGCACAGACCAAGTACGTTTATGTTCCTATTTAACCTAGAACCTACAGGATATAATTTATCATTCCACATTATTTTTATTGATATTTTTGCGTATGGCGATTATCTGTTTTGTTATTTGAAGAATAATAATTGGATTTTTTGGTATTTCATTTCAAAAAATTACTTTCTATTATATCATTAGAAAGGAATGGTTATGCTGAATAGTACAGGCAAGAAAAAGTTGTATGTTCCTATTTAAGTTATGGACCTACAGAGTATTGTTTTTTTCCCAATTTTTCCAATATTTTTTTTGGCGGCTTTTTATAACGCCGACGAATGAAAATAAAATATCACAGTAGTAGCAACTGTTATCAAGTGACGTATGGTTTCCATAGCCAACTTTTCAATTTTTGGCTTTCATTTAGCTTCCACGGCCTACTCGGTGAATTTCAATAATAATTTTTTTTCTGATCTAGTTTCTGGTTAGATACCAACTTGTGATATGTCATTAGAAAGGGAATTGAATGCTGAATAAAGCGAAAAGAAAAAAAAATAGGGTTTCCATTTAAAATAAGAAAGTTGATGTTACTTCCGGTCAGACCGGAAGTTAACTTCGACATGTCAATATGCTCAAATTCTAGCTCTTATGTCATTATATCGACGCTCCAAATTTCACAAACCTACTTCATACAATAACTGAGATATTCCGTAGGCAATACTTCCGTAGCCACCCGGTATACTTTATTGTCGGAAGTTATAAAATACTCATTGGTTTTGAGATAATATTCTTTCCTGATCGTGTCCCGTCAAATTTTGTAGGTAAAAATGTGACATATTTACTATATTTTGATAGTAAAATGGTTCGCGTGACGTTACCTGGTGCCAAAAGGACAGTATGACAGTATATTCACTTATTTCTGACCAGGATATTGAAAGCTTATATCGTCATGGTTACTCTATCATTAAAGAGGGTTAAAACTCTCATGGGAGTCGAATCAGATGCACGTTGGTACAAATAAAGTGGAGACTTCATACGAATTAATAACTCAGTTTGTATATGAATTCCACTTGAAAGAAGAAAATTTCATAATTTATAGTCTGACAATATGAACACCTCAATTTCTTTTCAGAAAAACAGATTGAGACGTTGAGAACAAATATGTTTCAAGTTCACTATTGACTTGACATTCAAATTAATTGAATTCATATGGATGTTGAACAACTGATAATAATGTATGCTTTTTATTGGTTTTAGGTAGCATCGATGGTTTTAGTTGGAGATGTGAAGGATAGAGTTGCCATCCTAGTGGATGATATGGCCGATACATGTGGTACCATATGCCATGCAGCAGAGAAGCTCATGGAAGCAGGTGCAACCAAGGTGTATGCGATATTGACTCATGGAATATTTTCAGGACCAGCCATTTCCCGGATAAACAACGCTTGTTTTGAAGCAGTTGTAGTAACGAACACCATTCCACAAGACGGACATATGAAGGATTGTTCAAAAGTGCAAGTGAGTAATGTAATTTTTTTAAATCAATCAATTCAATTTTTTTTGTTGTGAATGGCTAAACTCAAAAATATACAAGTCTAATAATCAGCCCTATGCTGTATCACTTCCGTTAAAAATAACGTCACCGTTATTCGCCATTTCCGTTATTTTGCTATTTCGAAGCAATAGCAAAATAACAATGACGTTATTTTTAACGGAAGTGATACAGCATAGGGCTGAATAACATTGAAGGCCAAGAATAGTTACCATAAACTAGATACCATATTATGAAGATTCACATTATGTTATGTCACCCATAATCCAGTCCCTCACGTTCTCACATCATGCGGTATGCGGTATGCCTTCAAGCAGTCACAGTCTGTACAGGTTCTGTTAAAAAAGAGTGTCCAGGAAGAAATTTGCGAATATGTTTCTTTTTTTTATAATGAATAGAATTCAAGGACTGCGTGTGTAATAGGTACGGGGCGTTCTTCGAATTGTTCATCAGGTTGTGAGTCTTGTTCCTCACTTTCTTCGAATGGTCTCCAAAATGGCATGTTGCAACACTAAATACACAAACGTTTATACTAAAACTTTAATGTTGATTTTCACACTTTTAGTTTAAAATACCGCGACATGTTTCGCCAATACAATGGATTCTTCAAGCAGAAATATACCGAATTACTATTACATTAATTAATTTGGGAACAGTTTCATACCCTCCAAACGGTTTTTTATGTCTGTACGTCAAGCCGTTCAAAAGTGAACAGGGGTGACTATTAAAAGCCGCACTGTATAGAGAATTATGAAGTCATATTCAACTGAGTTTGGGTATACTATAACTGATTTTAGGACCAGAAATGAAGTGGCCGATCTCTCACATTCCATTGTGTCTAATACCCAGAATATTTTCACTTTATTCTGACCTGCCAGTGTTGGTCAAGGGTTACCAGTATGGGAATTCAGTTCTCTTACAAATAATTAAAACTGAAATTACATGAGCACATGATTTTTTTGTTCAGTGGCTTCAAATTCAACTAATGTGTTCCTTTTTTACAGTGCATTGATGTCTCCATGATGTTTGCAGAGGCTGTGAGAAGAACACACAATGGAGAATCCGTCTCGTATCTTTTCAGCAATGTGCCATATTGAAATATTTTTTACATAATCTAAAATAGCTATTAGTTTTTTTATGAGATGATTTTTCTTTTCAATATATATAAAAATATGTGTATATATACATAACTCGTAATTCTTGACTTATTTTTTCAATTGCCACAATTGCTCTCCTTAATTGAACACTGAAATCAGTGTAGTGAGGCGCAGCTTGATCATCATCTGGTAGTGCAAATTCAAATAAAGTTGTTTCTTGTTCAAGGTTAAATTATTGTTTTTATTTTATTCTGCTAGCAATATGACATGAATGTCTCAAATGTTTACATTAATATTTTTTTTTGTAATTTCAATTTCATGGGTATCTATCATCTTTATAATAAAGTATCAATGTTACCAAAGTTAATCATTTTATTTAATTAAACCCTTAAAAAAAATTTTTGCTTCCCAAGGAGTGTTTCTTGTTTTCCCTACGGATGGCGCTGCTACCGACTAAGGGTTAGTCGCGTGTCTTCATTTGCAAGGAAATTTTGGAGGACATTATCATTTATTGAGCAGGGACAGGGCGACTCTAATGTTGTCTGATCTACACTAGCACTGACGAGAGGCAAAACATTGAACAAATATCTGTCAGATATAGTTCAATGTCTGTCGTGCCAGGGAAGTAGTTGTTTTCTTTCAGATGTTCGCCTCATTTTTCCATTTTTTTGCATTAATTCGTTTCACTTAATTGATTCTCTTCGGTAAAAAATTTCAAACTTGGTTCATTTATCGCATTAATATCTATTGTCTATCAACAAGGCGTCAGGAACCGCATGCATAGAGCCCTTTCGGTAGAAAATTTGAAAATCATAACCCTAGTAACATCCATCGTACTAATCTACCACTGGGATTATTCAGATTGAATAACCGTATAAGACTGGAATGGTCGGTGACTACGTCAAAACTTATCTTTTCCATAAACAACAGTCAAACATTCAAGTTCCGTGGTACAGTATATAGATTCCTGGGTCCCTATGTTTGAGTTTGCACGATAAATTTGGAACGTGATATTTGCATCCCGAAAAATTCGCATGAGATACTCTTTTCGTTCAATACGCTATTCCCGAACCGTATACGATACATAGTTAATTGTTTTCGAAAGATGTGAGGGAAGCTTGGGTCACGAATTCAACCAATAGTTGAAAGGTATTTAAATCACATAACGTGACGCGTCACGTAGTCAACTTTTCTGCTATATTTCTTGTGCTGTGTAGACGAAAACCTTCATAAGCATAGTTTTTCAATAATCATGTACCTATTAAGACAAAGGTAACTTACTTTTGTCTCAATATTTATAGCTGACTCTTAATCTCCCTCCTCTATATAGGGAGACACTATTCGAATTACTTCACAAAGTAATAATTTCGATAAACAAAACATTCTAACAAAATTGTCTATCACCAAGTTCGAATGCATTAATACGAGGATAGAAAGGCCTTCGCTGTTCTGCTACGGCACCCGCAGCATCATCCACTACTTCTGCAATAGCAACCATTGCAATTTCATCAACATTTGCCTTCCATAAAGTGCAAAACATAGGGCTCCTCTACTGATATCTCAACAAGACGCATACGCGATCACCTTGTCACCACCAGGGAAAGATATCAAGAGATGCCGATTCCACCGCTGTGTCCAAACGATTTTTTGGCTTCACTCTTTACAAATTCAAATTTATTCTGGTATAGATTAGTAAAACTAAGCTGTCTCAAATACTCAGATGAAAATATGTTTTAAATAAACCCATAAATAGGTTTCCAGGTCTGCTCCGAGCTGGTCTATGATTCGCTGAAACCAAGAGGGCGTATTCTGCAATCCAAAAGGCATTCTGGTAAATTGGAAGAATCCACGGCCAGGAACTGTGAAAGAAGTGGACGAGAATGCGTACTTTTGAAGTCTATAGAAGACAGCACTAGAACACCCCCTAGCAAGGAGCATAATAATATAAGGAAAATGATAAACATCACGGTTACTCACTTCATCCACCTTTCAAAAATCTATTCAAATACTATGTTCGAATTTTGAATGATGACAACAGGTGAAGATCAACTTTATCAGTGCTCAATTATTATCTTTTCATTTATGGAGACATAGGCACGGCATCACCAGTATCGATTGTATAAAAAACGTTTTTGGTACTACCTAAAGATCCACTTAGTGAAGAGAAAAAATCAACAAATATTGCCTCCAACAATACTTAGCTCAGCTTACAGGATTCCACAATGGATTTGATGTGCATTTCTTTGCCTACAGCATAAAGCCGAATTCATGAAGTCCGTGCCTGGTTTTTGTCCAAATGATTTCGTTTCTCCATATTTTTTCGTTTTCTATTAACATTTCAGTTTTTTGTTTACTACATGTTCACTTATTCCTTTACAATTTCATACAAAAAATGAATTTTCAGGTTCTTTTTGAAATGGTACTGTGATGCCATTGGTCAGAAAATAGAGTCGCTGACGATGAACAATTTTTTGAAAAATCAGTTTATAATTGGAATACCAAAACACTTTCACAGAGTTGCCAAATGTTTATAATATATTTTGTAGCTTGCAGTTGATAGTACTGTTACAAAATACCCTACTTCTCTGCTTTCTGGCATTCATAACGACTGGAAAATCGCACATTTCCAAGAAGCCAGTCAATGTAAACAAGCAATGGCCAGTGCCAGTTGAATTACTTCAACTTCGACATAATCTCTAAGCGTGGATCAACAACTGACAGTTCCAGAGCAGGTGATCAAATATGAAATGGGGGTTTTTAGGCGTTCTAGCTGTTACAGGAGTTCTCAATTTTCTAAAAAGGCGATTTGAGCGAAAGGGCAAGTTAAGACAAGCTAAAGTATGAAGTTCAAGTTGGAGAAGCTACAAAGCTTTCTGTGAAGTGTGAAAAACTCAGATTGTAGTAACAGTCGCAGTATCAGAAGTAAAAATGGCATACCTTACGAAATAAGTATTAAAAAAATGAGTACATAACTAGGGTAATTTCTTGAAGAAATAAAGTTCAATGTTAAATTAAAGTTTTGTTTATTTACATAAGAATCGGAGGCATAAAAACTATTAAAAACTATCTGACGAGTTAATGGAAGGTATTATCAGATCAATATTCTCCGACCAAAAACAAAATTCAAGGTACCGTATTTTTTCGTCAATAGAAAATTTTACTAACTAAAAGAGTTGCTCCGTCGCTCTTTCTATCTCCCAATTATATGAAGAAAGGGCTACTCTGGCTTCGTGTTCCTCAATTCCCATATCTACAAGTCTTCTAATCTTTTCGTCACAATCGCTATTTATATGTGGACCTAAAATATACAACTAAAGATTTATTGATGATATATGAATTGAAAAAATAAAGATTCTTGTCATAAGATGAGGTATTGATATAATAAATTATGGCTCACAGGTCCTGTACAGAGTTATAAAAAATACATGGATCTCAGTTCATGACTTCAGTGAAAACAATTAAATTTATTTTCTACATTTACAGTTCTGGAATAAATGATCAACTTGAAAATCATGTGTAGGAGTTGATCTTTTGTTGATATTTTGACTTACCTCCAGCATAAGCATTCGTCCAATGCCTTGCTGTTAATTTAAACATCTCTACGTTATCCTTATATTGCCTGGCAACAACAGCATCTTGTGGATCATCAGGTTCTGCAGCAGATAAAAGAGCTTGTAGGGAAAGTAAGACCGTCCTTAAGGTCATTGCAGCTGCCCTGAGAATTTTTAATAGAACCTTAGATATTTCCATATAGAAATAATATTTCAGAATTTTTTTCAAATAATTAAACAACTTACCATTGGTCTTTTAATATATCTAGACATATAGCGCCTGTTACTGATGAAATATTGGGATGCCATATTCTGGTGATGAATCGAACCTGAAACAGTGATGAAAATGTCAACTGAATAATGCAAAAATACAATCACACATGTAAGGGTACAAAAACGATGATATTAATAGATAGATAGATGATTTATTGACATTTTTACATGTATTTGTAGCCAGTCATAAGGTAAAAAAAATCACAATATTTGAGACGTCAAAATTGGAAGTAGCAGAAAATTACAGTCAAATTCAAATAGACAGAGCAGTGAAACTATTAGGATGATCGGAATAATTAATTTTAAATGACAAATATTAATGGGTAAAATAAACGAAATCAATAAAGTAGATGGATGATGAGGCATCATAATGTTGTTTGTATTGGGAAAAGATAAGGTGAGACTACTGGTGTTTCCAAATATTCCACCACTAAGTGGCTTGAGGGCTTTTCAGTTTTCAGAAAGGATGTTATAAATTCTTATGTCTAAAGAGTTCTTTACTGACCTTGTTAAAAGGAGTCAAGGTATTCTTAGGAGGTTTGCAGATCTTGTCAAGTGGCTTTGCAGGTCAGATTAAAGCGAGATTTTTTTATATTTTCTTGCAAGCAGGGAAAGGACATTATTCCTTATTTTGAAGATTGGACGACAATATTTTCTATAGCTCACATTTACTAAAATCCTCATTATATTTTTTTTGTTGGAAATTTTATTTTCCCCAGATGAATTGCCCAATAGAATAGAATAGAATATATTTTTCTTTCAAGAAATACAATAATTCTTATAGAAATAAGTTTGGCACAAAAAAATTATAATAACATTAGTTACTTCTTACTGAATTTGTCCACTGAACACTAACTACTAAAACTATTTTACCATACTCCTTGATGTTTTGCTATGTATACATTCGCTGAGGATAAAAGACCTAAGTTTCAAAATGGAGGTGAAAAAATTACTGAAATCTCTTGCCAGTTGTGGTGACAGGTTGTCAAGTAGTTCAATCAGAGTTTCTTTGTTCGGAATTTCCCTGATGTGGGGGGTTTGAATTAGTGGTACATAGGACATTCCAATATTATAGGGGTAATAGTTTCCTCTCTTGCTAAATTGCAGATGTTGCAAATTATGTTCAGGTCAAAACAATACCTAATACTTTTGTGCGTAAATTTAACTATGTACCTAATTTGCCCAATAGCGTTATTCCATAACTAATTTGAGAATGAAAAAGTGAGAAGTAAGCAGTCTTCAGAGTGCCGATGCTGGTTACATGTTTCAGTTGACGGATGATGAAAATTATGCTAGCCAGTCTTCTATTCAGTACGTCGGTATGATGATGCCAAGACAATTTATCATCTAAAGTAACGCCTAGTAGTTCAACAGTTTGCTCCTTTTGATATTTTGGGTTTGTTGTAAATCTTATTATCTGAGATTTATTGTCGTTAAGTTTGGGATTATGTGCGGAAAACCAGTCTTTAGTGTTTTTTTCAATGATATGGGACTTTCTCAGTTCTTCTGTGAGTAAATCGTGTGATACGCAATCTAAAGCCTTGGAGAGGTCACAAATGTTAGAGCAGTGTGTTGTCCTCGTTCAAGCCCCTCGATTGTCTCCCACAACTTTATTATTGTATCCCAATCAATTCATAAATTTGTACTTCCTCAACCCTTAATAGACTGCTCTGCTGTGGAATTTTCCGTTTCTTATTATTTCATATAATACTGAAATTTTAGTGATTTTCGTATTTCAATAGGTTCACTGTATGATAGTACAGCAGTATAATGGCAGTAAAATGAAATAGTTTATAAAGTGAAAACCCCTCATGAATGTTATTTATGGGGGTCATATAAAATATCAAGTTTACAATTTGCAAGTTAATTCTCACAGAGAACTTGAACAAAGAGTGAGATGCAGTTTCAGGGAATTAGATACTGTTCAAAATATGAAATCGACAAATGAAGTGGAAAGAATGATCCTACAGTATTTAAATAATGGACAACTCATTGGGCACTTGAATATTATTGATTTTTTTAATATGAATTATTTTTTTTATTATAATATTTGCTCTTGTCATAGTCTCAACATGTGAGGAATGTTCTAAGTAATGTTTAATGTCGTATTTACATATTCTAAGAATTGTGTTTCTATTTATTCGAATTTTATTTTGTTCATTTTAGGCAAGTTGGCATATATTTTATTGTAAAAACGGAAAAGTCTTTCAATAATCACCTGAAACGTGTTCCCAGAGGAGTTTATATCAATCAATCAATCAATCAATCAATCAAAAAACACAAGACACGTACCGTACGAACTCATATTAAAACAAAATTATATTTTATCGACTTGAAATCTTTTAGGTTATCACCAGAGTTTCAATTGACCAGGTAGAAAAATAAATATTTCTGAGAATTTTCTATTTTACGCTTCTTCCCTTCCTACCGTTTCTTCACCACCTCTTGCTACTATATCATTTTCGTTATTATTTTCAGTGTAGCTCAACATATTATAATAATAATTCACCCCTTTACTTAATTGTGTCACACAAATCATCTCATAATAATATAATATTAATAATAATCGTCTTTATTCATTCACCACGAAATGTAACAAACAAAAAAGGATGACAGTATATGTATGGGTATTATTAGGCATATTTCCAAGGTAAACAAATGACGCGAAGTTTAGCTTATGCTATTCTTCCACTTAACCTAATATGTAGAAAGTCCGACACCACTGACGATATTTCAAATCAATTGTTAAAATTGTTATTTCCGACTGCACCCTTACGAGCACTATCCTCAGAAGTCTTCTAAAGACTTGTGCGAGCTAGGAAAGACGTTTATATTGATTTAAGTGATGTGACAAATGTTCAGAATTTCATTCCAATGGTAACCTCAAAAACTAATGAACTGATTACGTTTTTGGCAAATTTTACATATTTGCTGATGATATCACCCTGTTATGGCAACATAAAAATAAACGTAGACTATACAAAATAATGTGTACCAACAGATATTACCTACAAAAAATTTGTACTCTGAAATTGTACGTAGGTAGTCAAATATTATGAAACAAGGACACAGCAAAATTTCAAGGTTTTATTGAACAAAAATTCCAAATTTGAAGACCACATAAGAAAAACTGAATAAAAAATTGGCATCTGGATGACATATTTTGAGAATGATTTCAAATGAATTAGGATATACTGTTGCTATTGATTATACTGCTTTATAGATAAGGATTTATCATCTTTCCAGCAAACTCATATAATTTTTTTTTACTAAGGCGAATGAAGATAAAAGTGATAAAATGAATACCCTTATGCAGCCAAAATACCAAGCACAACTTTATCGAAGAGTAGCACTGTTTGTCTTGTCGAAGATGGAGTCTTGCTAGTTTCACTCAGGTCTACATTGGACAGGATTCAATAACTATCAATAAAATACAAGATATGGGAAAATGTGGAGAGAAATATGTAGAAATAATAAATGAGCGCTGATTGAACCAAATATATAGAACTAGAGAACCTCAAAGGATAGTTTAGTCCTATAAATAGTGATTTGCCACTTCACCACTATATCTTAATGAAAAAGACAATGTCAAAGATCATCCCTTCAAGTGGATTTATGAAAGCCACTGCAACTTTCGACTTTTACTTCAACAATACCTACAGAATTGAAGGTTTTATGCAAGAGGCTACATAAATTATGATTAATAAAGTACATGTTGTTATGGACAGTAAAAGTGCATTTGGAAAACATAACAACTTGCATTCTATAGGTGAAAATTTGCTTTATCCCCAAGACTCTAAATTGATTGCATGAAGAACTTGTATTTGTGAAAGATTTATTTTCTTACAGTTGAATTAATAATTTCCCTACTTAATATGTGGAAGTTTCAGTTAGAAACACGACGATGTCCAGCATTGTGATTCCTCACCTATAATTGACTACAATGTCCACATTAAATTTTAGATAACCAATTATACATTAATTTTAACCAAATATGAATATAGGTCTTATATAACAATGTCTAAATAATACCTTTGGAGGATTAAATGGATATGTTTCAGGTACTTTAATTTCCAAGACAAAGTTTCCTCCTTCATATGGGGTGTCTGGGGGACCAGCTATCTCGCCCTTCAATTCAGTATAATTATCATTCAAAAGTTCCACTTTTATAGCACATTTTGCAACCTACAATAAATTATTTATTTATTACCAAAAAATGACAAAGCAAGGAATTTCCCTGAAGATGAGAATGGAATAGTTCTAACCTCTTCGCTTTTGACAACTTCTTTGAATTCCCGTTTGATTCTTTGGACCGCTATATTTGCCATTGTTTGTTTAAATTATTTACGAAAATTGACGAAAAATTACACTCAAATCTCGAAACTAATGAAAATAACTCATTGTCTCGTTAGGAAAAGTATATCTCTTTTATTTTGCACTACACTACAATTTTGACAGCTTTTCTTTCAATTTTTCTACCACTCGTACTCCACAGACCACAATCTCAAAACTCACAAATCAAAACCACAAAACACACATCAAACTCACAGCCTCAGATTACGACCTCTGTTTCCGTAATCTGTGCTCACAGCATAGAAATATAGAAGACAAGAGTTCTATACTGGCCCGTATTCTTGACGGTAATAGAGTAGAACGATTGATTTTCTGTTTCACACCAATATGCATAAAATGTGTTTGTTTGTCTCTTTTATTTGTTCCCAAATTTAAGGCGAACGATTTAAGAATCGAAACCCTGGGTGAGTTCCCAATATCCCAATGCATAATTTTTGCTTTTCGCGTCGATCGTGCATTCGGCTTAATAGCGTCGGGAATAGGACTAGATCTACCTACCTATTTATAATCAGGGTTATTAGTATACAGTGAGGACGTAAATACTCTCCCCCCCCCTTAACTTTTGAACGGAACAAGCTATCGAGTATTGATATGATTAACGTCAATATTAGACTGAGATTGAAATGAAATGCTATTTGGAGTCTCCAACCAAATAACTAAGGTATAAAAAACTGAAACAAAAACCGCAGTGCAAAATACCAATAATATGTGCACCTGTTTCACTACAAAAAATTGGCTTTTCGGCCAGAATCAGTAACGGAGTTAAAATTGTGCTACAATTAATAGTTAAAATAATTTATCTGTAAAATATTTGAAGCAAATTTCAAAAGCTTGTCAGTTAAAATCGGCTTGGCCGATTTTCACGAACAAGGAAGTGTTGGATAGAGAATAGGAAGACCTTCAAAACCAGGAGCCACTTTTACATTTGAAAAAAAAAGTTGATGGTGCCCTATTGACACTAGGCCACGTGTCCACAATCATTTTTATGCCACAAAGTAGTAAATATGTGGTACATTTTTACCTAAATTTTACCCGACCTCGATTGTTTGTTCCGTTCAAAAGTTAAGGGGGGGGAGGACTTTTTACGTCCTCACTGTATATTAATTAATGTCATAAAAACCTTGACCTATACCTAAGCAAAGAATATCTACATTTGACCTAAGTGCTGTCGTCACGCGTCACGATTGGGCGAAGTTTTAAAAACATTTTCAAACAAATGGGTAATATAACTGTTGAAAGCCCGTAAGGAATTGTTTATTTGATATTTTGTTTATTTCCGTCAAGAATAAGGATAATCGTTATTATATTCAATAAAAGGTCCGTTAGTGGAAACCTTGTTGCAAAAAGGTTCATCTAGTTCTACCCACTTTGACGTCACACTTAGGTAGTCTATTTGCCAATCTGAATGCGTAACGCGCGCATAGAAATAATATATAAATATATATTTCTATGAACGCGCGACGCAAAAAGCAAAAACGATGTATTGGGATCTCACCCTCTAGCCGTAGACACAATGGATGTTTTATGTAATAATTAAGTTTTAAGTTTTGGGATTTTGGATATCAGTTTTTAAAGTTAAACAAGATGCAAAACAGTATTGAAAAATGAAGCTTGAATTCTACCAACCAGATTGTTTATGATAATGGCAATGAAGGTTTCGCATTAAAAAATTATCCAAAATTATGAAAATCAAAACTAAAGACATAAAACTTCCAATTGTAATCGAATTTAGGCGGATAACCACAATTCTTTGGTATTTACCGCAGTAATACCTTGGTCTTTCATGATAAATGACAGACGTGACGTCAACGTTTGCTTTCACTCAAACCTTTCTTGGTTTAAACTCTGGTTCCTGGATATTAAAATTCAAAAGGGGAAAGAAAAACATTTGTTTTTTTTCGTCCTTCTTCATGTTATTCCTTTGTTGTAATCTTAATTATTCTGGTTTTTCGTATTTTTGTATACAATAACTGTTAAAAGTATTATATTATAAATGGAGAACTTTAATAGTGTGGAAACAAAATGGAGATTTGTGTGTTTATTGGCGTCGCGAATTTTTATTCGATGAAAATGTAGTATTGCTTTTGCATTATTTTATAAGGCATCAAATCTCGTCAGGGAGGATTTTTGCTTTTAACTAGAGGTATATCCCTCCTAATAAAATCCCGTAATCAGCTAGCAGTAAATACACTAAGAAATCTTAACAAGTGCCTTTTATACCATTCAAATTTGCTGTTGTCAAATCTTGTACTTCCACCTGGTAATCTGTCCCTTCATAATTCAAACTCAGTAAATATGTTGTCGCCATATCGTGAAATATGAAATATTCACTTAAAAGACCAATTAAAAACACCGTCAAAATGAGGTTAGTTTTCTTTTTGATAATAATCATAACCGAAAATGAAAAACAACTTTGGAGTTGGGTAATTACCACCACATTTTGGTGACAACTATGACATTAAACAGCTGATTCGTGACGTGATTAGATGAAAACCAATCTAATAACCAAAAACGCCTAAACGTTTTGGTAAATACCAATTTAAATTGGTAATTATATTTTCGGTATACCGAAACATTTTCATTCGCCTAAATTCGAATTGTGTTTCAGCCTTCGTTACAAACCCGCAAGAATTCCTTTCCACAACACTTCCCAATAGACAATCCGCATGAACCAATCAGAACTATCCTGGCCAAGGCGGTATATTTGAATCGATGCTAAGGCGCGGTATAGTAGTCTTAAGTATTCAAATCGGATAGCAGGTTAGTTTGGTTAGGTTAGATCATGTTCTATTCTTTTTTCATTTTTAAGCACTTTAAGCCATAAAAGAAGGGAACATGATCTAATCTAACCAAATAGAGATTTCTAATGGCTTTGGACACCCTAATAAAAAGAGACGAAAGTTCTTAATTTTTCCGTCCTTGTTGCCAGGGAATGTACGCTGTGATTGGTTACTATAAGGTAAGGGAGTATAAATGTCATTTTCAACTGTAGCTGTCATGTCATCCAAACTAACCGCCATTATGGTAACCAATCACAGAGCGCGCCCCTGGTAACAAGGATGGAAAAATTAAGAACTTTCGTCTCTTTTTATTTGGGTTTCCAAATCCATTAGGAATCTCTATTGGACCTTGATATCCAAGTTGATCCTCAACGTAACCTAAAATTACATTTCACACCACGCAGGCGCAAGTAAAATAGAGTTTTGATTGGTCCATGCGGATTGCCTATTGGGAAGTGTTGTAGATAGGAATTCTTGCCGGTCGCTATTACCGTGTTGTCAAATTTCTTCACCGTGTCGAGAATTAAGACAAGACAGCTGTGCCGGAACTGAGCAACAAACGATAGAAAAAGAAAAAGTGGAAAACCTTAAGGATTCAAAAGTTTAGTATTAAAGGTCTCCTATTAGCGAATCTGTTATTATTGTTGACAGAATTTTTTATTTTATTTTAGAACTTAAGATTCAGGTAAGGATTTTTATTACATTTCTGAAAGTTGAAAAAAATCAATTTTTTAATCTACCTCATAACTATGTGATGTTTTTTTCAGTAGAGGATATGAGATGGATGTTGATGATTATGGTGGTAGAGAAGAATCTGACCCAAACTTTCCACAAGCTCTTCATCCGAATGACATGAATAATATCCAAGATCCTAATGAAGAACGCTCAAGTGAAGTTACTGTTCCATTCCCAAATCCAGAAGTATTTCTTGAACGTGTCATAATAAATTTGGAGCCGAACCTCAATCAACTGGAAAGTTTAGATCATAATTATGTAGCTCAACCCTCCTCTACATTATCAGCTGATGAAAGAGTATCGTCTGTGATGGACTTAACTGACGATAGCAACTACTATGAAGGCATTCCAAAAACTGAAGAGAAAATTAATAAAAATGCTACCGCTAGTACTGACTGTGATGATGAAGGTGATCTCTGTCCCATATGTCTTGACAGTTGGACAGTCTCTGGAGAACATCGAATATGTGCTTTGAAGTGTGGTCATCTTTTTGGTTACAAGTGCGTGAAACGTTGGTTGGAATACCATCCAATGAGACCATGCCCAACATGTAAGAAAAAAGTGAAGAAAATTGATATAAGGTTTATTTATGCTAGGAAATTGGTTGCTGTTGACACTGCTGAGCTGGATGCAATGAAGAAACAATTAGAATTAGCAGTGGAGGAGAAAAATCAAGTTATGATAGATATTTCTAAACATGTATGCAGGGAGCACATACTAACCCAGGAAATAGAGAATTTGAAGAAACAGATCGAAGAGATGAAAAACATAACCCTTCAGCCTAAATCAATGACAAGTAGTGATTACCCCAATACCTACACCAAAACTGTGAGGTTATTTATGGACAAGTCTTTAGAAGTTTGTCAACAGAGTGGATGCCGTGTTTTTGATGTCAGCAACTCTTCAGATTCAATTATAGCATCTGCCAAATCCTCAAATGGACTGTTTTCTGGGTTTGGTGTCAGGAAATTCAACGTTTCCAACTATAAGCCTTTGGCTTATATTCCCCTCCATAGACATCAGATCAGAGATGTGTGTTTTCACCCAATTAACAATTGGATACTCACTGCTTCTTTGGATAAGTCTTTTAAAGTAGTTGACCTCAACACTAATACCGTTTCATGTACCTCTTCAGAGACCATGCCACTTTGGTCGTGTTGTTGGGATAGCAGCAACCACAATATGATATATGTTGGTACTCAGACTGGTGATGTAGTGAAGTATGATATACGTATGATGACTAACGGTTCGGTATCCACATTTTCTGTGCCAGGAGACATGTCCCCTGTTGTATCTGTTGCTTCTATTCCATCAGGTCACATGGCTGATTTGGGGAATGGGGGAATTATTTCTTGTAAACTGAACTCTTTATGGGTGTTTGAAAATTTTGAAAGTGATTATAAAAGACATTCACTACCGATAGAAGGCCCATTCATTAGCATGAAATACAACACCAACATGAAACAGTTACTCGTCTCATCCAGACCAAATAATAGAATATCCTATTCGAGGCACTTTTTGTGTTCCTTGGAAAAATCTAAATCTGATGATGAAGTTCAGTGCAAGTTCATCCACACATTCCAGGGAGGTGGAATGCAGAAACTACTATCAAAATCTTGTTTTGTCACCGATAAACAGGACTACGTTGCAGCCTATCAAGAATCTAGTAGAAGTGTTTTTTTATGGAGTATCAACTCTGGTCAGCGGGTGTGTTCGGTGCCTGCACATGAGTCTATATTAGACTTGGGAAGTGTGCAGAATGCAAATGGTAACTTTTTAGTTTCGTTGACAGAGAAGAAGTTGGAATTTTTCAAGTTCAGCTAGGTGAATATTATTTATATTCTGGATTATACTATCTTTATTCCTATTGATTGTAACTAAGTATTACCAATTTATTTGAAGATATTTTTATATTTCTACAGTCTATAATTTTTCCTTAGTAAGTTGAGAGTACTTAAGTAATCTTGGTGGTTGGTGGCCAAGGGTGTTAAAATACTAAATATCTATAGTGCCCAATTCACCTAAATCACTCAATGCTGGCTCATGGCCAAGCAATATTGAGAATTTTTTTGGGTATGGCCTCAAAGAGCATTTTTAATTTTTTTTGATTAATTGCCACTAAATATCAGTAAGTAAGAAAATAACGGTAGATTCTACATAGGTATTTATTTTCTATCTTGAGGAATAACAAAACATACAGTGTCCGCCAAAAACTTGGAACCATATGGGAAACTTTTGAACTAATGGTTTCTCAAAAAAATTCATTCTGCATAAAAGTTGGTGCATTCAATTACTCCATAGTGAAATTAGAATATCGGCCGATTCCCGCTTGACCGCACGCCACTGATAAAAATGGCTATGCGCATATTTAGTCTAATTGAATGCACCAACTTTTATTTAGAATGAATTTTTTTAAGAAATCATTAGTTGAAAAGTTTTCCATATGGTTCCAATATTTTGGCGGACACTGTACAAATCATTCATTCACCATTTACTGGAAACTCAAAGACACCCACACTTATTTTATAAAATATATTCAAAGTGGGCACTAATTTACAATGTAGAAGACACATTCACATTTTAAAAATACACACAAATTAGATGTAACCTCAACAGTAGTGACTAAATCACATTCACAATATTATAAGTGACATCTCAAATTGGCGACAAGAATAAAGTAGGAAGATAAGTTATATAATAATAATAATAATAATAATAATAATAATAAACATCAAACAGCACTGTCTTGATAGGATACGAATGCTGGTGGCTGCAAAAAAGTCACTAGTGAGGCGGGCGAGAAGCATCGCGGAAAACATGAAGTTCCGCGATAAACCTTCTCGCCTATTCCAAGAGCCTCCACGTGTTGTGGAAAACCCGCCGGCGGCTGATCGGGTAGAAACCTTCTGGAAGGGTATTTACGAATTTCCGCAACCACTCAACGTAGATACTCCAGCCCTAGCGCAGTTCGAAGCTTTCTGCAGGAGGCTTCGTCAGCCTGAGCTCAATGAACTGCGCAATCCGATAACCCCGGAAGAAGTTCGACGGGCCCTCAAAGGCTCGAAGAATTTTGCTGCTCCAGGTCCTGATGGCCTGAATAACTATTGGTGGAAAAAATTACCAAGTACCCACCACCATCTAGCAAGAGTTTTCAACTCGTGGCTAGATGGGGAGCAGCAGATTCCGGATTGGTTTGTCGAGGGGCGAACCGTGCTAATCCCCAAAAACGGAGATTTATCTGATCCGAAGAACTACAGACCGATAACATGCTTGAACGCATGTTATAAGATGTTTACACGCATCTTGTACATGCGAATACTCTCCGCAGTTGAGCCGGTGTATGAACGGATATATGAGCAAAGAGGGTCAAAAAAGGGGGTCGCTGGCTGCAAGGAGAACCTGCTGATCGACAGATGCATCACGCAGGACTCCGTGCAGTATAAGCGTAACCTTTCAATGGCCTGCATCGATTATCGCAAGGCATTTGATACAACATCGCCTGAACTCATCATGCATTTGCTCAGATGCCTTGCGGTACCCGATCAAATAGTGAGATGCATTGAACAGCTGATGCCGCTCTGGAGGACTCGATTTACCATAACATCTGGTCAAGTCAGAGTCCAAACAGAGCAGGTTATCTTTAGAAGAGGCGTGTTTCAGGGAGACTCCCTCAGCCCTCTTCTCTTCTGCATCTCACTACTGCCATTGTCCGTTGCACTACGGAAAACCCGCGGATACAACTGCGGCACCCCCAGCAACCGGAGGCATAAGGTCACCCATCTGTTTTACATGGATGACCTTAAACTTTATGCCTCCGGAGAAAAGGACCTTCACCAGTCCTTAAGGGTGGTGCAAGAGTACACGCATGCTGTCGGAATGGAGTTTGGGATAGACAAATGTGCCACGGTTCATCTCAAAAGAGGACGATGCGAGGAATACGGAGAGGACGTTCAGCTCGTAGACGGAAGCATCCTACATCATCTGGATGCCGGAGAGACGTATACCTACCTAGGGGTGGAACAACGCCACACCCAAGAGGTAGCTACTGTCAAAAGCTCTCTCCGCGGCAAGTATCAGCACAAACTCCGACAGATCTGGTCTTCAGAACTGTCGGGGAAGAACAAAGTTGCTGCAACTAATATGCTTGCCGTTCCGATTCTACTTTACTCCTTTGGAGTAATGAAATGGACTCAGGAAGAGCTGCGACAACTCGACGTAAAAACTCGCAAAATGATGCATCTTCATAGAAGCTTGCATCCTAAATCGTCTGTTCCACGGTTATAGTTCCCCAGACAACGGGGAGGCCGTGGACTTTTGAGTTTGGAGTGTCTACATAACAGAATGGTACTGGATGGAGCCTGTAAAGTCATCAGGAGTTCAGATCCCCTTCTCTGCTTGGTATGTGATCATGAAAAGGCAGGGATTGGAGCATTTCTTTTCAAGGCAGCAACCCGTGCAGCCGATGAACTCGGTCTTGTATTCGACACTGAACGGACAAACCCAAACTCTATCACCGAGTTGGAACCCGTTCAGCAAAAAGCCCACGTAAAAGCTGCGGAGTGTGAGAGGCTCCTGCAGCTACATAAGGATAAGCCGATGCATGGGGTCTTCTTCAAGAACATTGAAGACCTAGGCTTATCCAGAGACCTGACGTTCTCGTTTCTCAGGTCAAGTGGGCTGAAGTCGGAGACCGAGGGATTCATAATGGCCTGCCAGGATGGTGTCTTCAACACTCTCGTCTACCGCAGTCGCGTGATGGGTATAGAGGTCCCTGACACTAGATGCAGAGCGTGTCGTGGGGCAGCTGAGACCATAATGCATTTGCTGTCAGCTTGTCCAGCTTATGCGGTCTCAGCCTATATCCACAGACATAACGCGGCCCTACGAGTGTTGTACTACCATCTACGACACTCGTACGGTGTAGACGAGACACCAGTGTTGCCTTATGCTCCGGGGGATATTGAGTCCGTGGTGGTGAATGAGAAGTGCCGAATCTATTGGAACTATTCATTCCCCACCCTCAGGCAAATACAAGCCAATAAGCCTGATGTAGTACTCCTCGACCATCAAAGTAGGACGATTTTCGTCATTGAGTTTTCAGCTCCTGGCGAAACGAACATCGTCCGAAAAGAGGAGGAAAAACGGACTAAATATCGAGATCTTCTCTTTGAACTCCGCAGGCTTTACCCAAACCATTCTGTCAAGATGGTGGTTCTGATAATAGGGGTCCTTGGTGGAATGATGGACACACTGCTCTCAAACTTAAAAATCATACCGGCTTGCCGTGACATGGCAGAAATCCTAGCCGGGCGAATGCAGAAGTCCATAATTCTTGGTTCACTCCGCCTACTCAGGGCACATGATTCTCGGACCCAGTAATCACTTACCCCACGGACGTGGGGAGTGTTTACTGGGGTTAATGACATGCCAGCGCGCCCTCCGGAAGTGTCGGAGCTCCGGAGACAGGGCCTGACTGGGTAATTCCTAACGAAAAAAAAATAATAATAATAATAATAATACTTCCTCATAAACACTTGTTGAGTGTACCCAAAGGCATAGCCTGTGCGGGTAGAGGACGGCTATTATTATTATTTGCCGTGGCGCTCCGGGGCGACTTACTGATGTTTTAGGTGATGTATTCACTTTTCAGCTGTAGGAAAACCCGGAAAACCTACAGCACCACCTCAGGTGTTTGGTGTGCACTCCAAGCTAGCACTAGACGAGATTGACATCTAGACAACTCACAATACACCTGCTTTTCAACAAGACATGCGGTCGCCTATCGATCCGATATAAAGTATTTGAGGAAAAATCTCTTGTACCTACATGGGGCTCTAACCGACTATCGCTATGCTGGAGTTTCGAACGGCCTGTGCGTTAGACCTCTAAGCCACCGACCACCTCTTAATGAAATACATTAACAAAATCCAATATGTGTAAGGGAAAATCTGAATTTACTTTATAATAAACAGTTTATTCAAACAGGGGGATGAAATAAAGACTGGAGTTCTACAAACATGCTGAAACTAAACAAAGAGAGGTCACAAAAATGTCTGATATCCTCTGAAAACATTTGACATCTAACCAAATGATATTACTAGGTATATTCCTAGATCTAAGGTACTCATGTAGATCAGTTGTGCAAAAATAGCCTCATAACTCTACGTGGAAATATTAGTCATTGCTTTCTCCAGCTCATTTCAGTAATATTTCGCAACCCTCTGTTGAAGTAGTTCAAAATTTTAACATCTCCTTCACCATTTATTTTCAATAGTTTATTACATTCCGTAGAAATATAGACTCATATGTAACTCCACAACTATCCAACGAGAAATGTCAGCCCAAACTGACATCTTTTTACAACACTTTGTCTTATTGTGTTGGTGTAAAGGTGTATATTGGTTTGCGGCACTTGTACGCTGAAGCTGAAAGGTTACTAGGTACATAAATAAAAGGAAATTTTCTCGTGTTTAATTTATTACATTACTAATTTTATCATTAAATTAGTCGGAAAGATACGAGGAGGCAAAGTAAAAAATTCTTAAAGAGCACGTCGGAATCCATAAAATCACCAATTTTCAAAACTTCCAAAAATAGACATATATAAATGTGTTATGCAATTCAAGAACAAATTATTTTACATTCTCTCTCTTTGAGGAAATAAAAAAACAAAATTGTTATGGGGTTCCACAGAGAAGTGTTCTTGGGTCTTCATTGTTCTTAATATATATTGATGATATTGTTGAAGCAGCAGGAAGCTGTAAAATTAATTTGTTTGCTGATGACACTTTAATTTATTTCTGTACATCAGGCCCAGTGCTCTTGGTGCAGGCTCTTAACAATTCGGTACAACAAATACAAGAATGGTGCTGTGGAAATCTACTGTAAATTAACGGTAATAAAACTAAATTCATGCTCATTGCTTGTAACGTTCAAATTTGAACGTTAAGTGAAAGGTAATTTGCATAACTGTTGCTCACCCTGTAGGAACCAATAAGTTGACTTATCAATAAAGCAACAAACTTGGAACGTCGGGTGGTTTATTAAAATTTTTCATTTAATATATCAATACATTTCAAACAATTCTAATAATAATATGCTTCTGATCACTCGCAGTACCGCTTCACCTTTCCTGAAATAAATGAGTTGCAATATAATGAACTAATAATAAAATATCAAATCTCACCTCACTTCGAATCATTTTCAGTGTGCATCGCGATAATTGCGAACGCCTCGTACTATGGAAAGCCACCCCAGCCAAGCTACGATGATTGTGCCGCGGCCGGAAGAGTTCTGAAAGACGAAATGTCGGTAAACTAGAATATGGCAATCTAAGCCGTAGGTGATTAGAGTTTTCTTACCTTGCATATTCGGAAGTCATTTAGAGTAATCGCACAAATATCCTTGGTCCAGAATGGTTGTTCGTGATCTGGGATCTAGGTGGCGATTGCTTATAACCCGCTCGTCAACATGATATTATGTAAAATATTCTTGATGAGAAGATGTACATATGTATATTGTTGTTAGTTAATTATGTTTAGTGTTAGTTATTATCTAACCTCTCTGGTTATGATTACTAAGGGCTAAAAGGTTTTCATTACGGAAAATCATTAAGGCCACCTATCGAAGTTAGCCGTGACTAGCGTTCATCTCTCGTCTAGTTTCAACATTCCATTTGGCCATTCATTCTTGCTCCGACGGTGACACAAGTTGACCACTTGTTGAGTGCAAAAAAGTCCGTGATTCTTAAATCACCCTTAGCTGGGATTTGTTTTTGTATTTCAATTTCATTAGATTCTGAATTATTTCGTTGAAGTAGTGGATATTTATTTGGAGATACGATTCAGAGTCAAACTCTTACGAGGATTGTAAGTGGGTTTTTTTTGTCACCGGTACGTGTGAGCATAGTGCAGAGTGAGCTGCTATTAAAAGAGGTAGGTCTTATCTATTTTTTTTCTCTCTATGAATTCCATTCACCTTGTACCTGACACATCTCATTCTTTCTCTGCCAGTGATTTTTTTTCCTAGAGGAACTTATTTTTCTCTCTCATTATTAGGTACAGTAGAGGCCGATTACCACCTTGTGTATGAAATAAAGCTGTGCCCGGAAAGTCCTGCTATTGGGAAAAAATTATTCATTGAAACAAAAAAAAAACCCCGTGGCCTGGGTAAGTCAAGTCGAGTATTATTTATTTTTTTATTTCATATTTCATGCTTGGAAAGCCATGTACATTATGATTTTCTAGAATATTCTTCGTCAGGGGTTTCATGGGAGTTTTATCTTGATAAATAAAATATGCCACGGCATATCGTTTTCGTTTTCACATGCTGAACGAACCATAATGCTAGTTTTTGTTCTTCTATGTTTTTTGGTAACAAATTGAAGGAATTTGGGAACTATTATGAACCGTTCATGTCACGTATTTTTAAGGTCATTCGAGTAGAGAAATATACTGCTTATTTCTGGTCATTTGAATGCACCTATTCGACATCATTGTGGTACAGGATGTCCCACAGCAGTGTCGTATGTAAATACTTGCTCAACCTCAATAATTATGAAGTAGACATGGATTGGAACCTTGCCGTTTGATTGAAGACAATATTTAATTGTACCGGATGTCCCAATTTGTGATCATAGTTAAAGTATTGGCTCAGGAAGTTAACTACGCAGACTTGCTCGTTACTTTTATTGTTTTCCTTTGCTGTTTCTAAATTCAATGTACACCATATCATACGGGGGCGTATAAATTACATACATCGGTTGTCCGATTATATAGACTTTGGTTATTTTGAGTTTGTGGGTGGATGTGCTACATACAGGCTGTCCCACTCCGCTTCCTCATTTTCTTTTCCTTCACAAACTGCGAAGGGGAATCCATTCCAGTGCATATAGTAATAGGGTATTCCTTTTCCTAGGGTTTTTTTTTTGGGATCTCCAATCTGGTTCCGTGGACGTCAACCCATTCATTGAGAGGGAACACATCATATACCGGATGCCCCACCATAACCAATACATTGACGCTAATCAACATAGTTGCTGGTACATTATAGTGAACACACCTTGTACCGGTTGTCCCACCACAATCCGTACATTGAGAGGCCAACCAGCGTAGCCGCTGGGACATTATAGTGGATTATATACCGGTTGTCCCACCACAGCCGATGATCACTGGTACTGCCTTCGCACATGCAGAAGCTAGTAGCTGCTAGGAAGCTGCTCCCATTCACTGTTGGAGTCACGCAAGTTCATACCTTTTAGTTGCTTTTCTTGCTATTACACTTTGGCTTGCACATCTGCTGGTATTTGCTATACAATGTGAAGCGGAAATTGAATGCTTAGTTTTATTTTGTTGATGATATGATTTTACCGTGCGCATGCGCCTGAGCTCTCGCGACGCAACCCTCATTATCATTATTAATATGCCTGCATTTCGATTTCTGCGCTACGCTTGATATATCGCTTCGCTTGTGTCTTGTGGTTGAACCATATTTCGTGGTACGTTCGTTATTGTTTGCCTTCGATCTCCCACTAAGGGAAATATTTTGACCAGTGCTCTTGGTGATGGTTATATGTATATATGGGTTTAATGTTAATACGTTGTAGTGCTTTTAATCTGCTTACTGCTTACTTTTAAGTAATTGTTTGCTTAGATAGACGGTTATTATTTTAGTTGATACCGCTTAATTATAACTGGTTTGAAACTTGCTCGGTTTCTACTTATAGCTTTGTTCTTTTTTTTTGTTGTGCATGTCTAAACCAAATAATCACGAAAATGAATAGATGTGAATGCGTGCTTTCTGAAATTAAATAATTGATAGGTATTGTTGTATTATTTCATATCTCTTGGTAAGTTAGGGGTATTGATGCGTAATTTAGGGTATTTGGTGGACAATTTACCTGGCGCCCATTAATAACAATCTAAGAACCTCCCCGTCTCCTCTGAGTGTAGCCGCAAATACCCACTTGACACTCGTAAAGCGGTCGAGTGGCTGTGCCTAGATAATTTGAAGGTCACATGCTAATGAAAGGACTTATAATAATTTTCTAATGAATAACGTGGAAATAAAAATTGGTAACGAAATAATCGAGCAGGTCAAAAAATTCATATATCTTTGTATTATAGTTGATTATAGATGAACTTTTAAAGAACTTGCAGACTATTTAATAAAAACAATATATTTTAAAGTAAACTATCTTTATAGATGTTCAAGATATCTCAATCAATGGACCAAAAGGATTATAAACAACACTTATATTTTCCCATTTTACTTACTGCTCAATTATTTTGTATTTACTCAATCAAATAAGTAGATTTCAAAAATTGCAGAACAGGTCAATGCGCACAATTCTCTCGCAAGAGCGGATCCAGGGGGGGTCATGCGGGTCTTCTATGAAATTCTTGATCAATTAATTCAACAAACAAATGTAGTAAAAATAAATTAACTTATACAAACTCGCGCCAGCACTCATTCTTTTAATTTCACTTGGCAGTTGTGTTTTTGTGTGGAGAATTAAGACGGCTGTGGCTCAATGGACAAATCATATAGCTGACTTATGTTACTGAAGTATTTATTTTCATCACTGAAATATTTCGATAATAGTATCGCGTTCAGATTTTTGCTGAAAACGTTTTCTTTGATTGAAGGAACGTCGTATAAGTCCGTATTCATGTGGTATAATTTGATAAAGTCATCTATTGTTTTGGATGCTTCGGAAAATAATACCGGGTTTCGCGAAAGTGCGTCAGTGTTCGAAATCACTCATCCTGGTTTGTAATGAATACTGTACTAAAACGATTCTAATAACAATCTCCATCTAACTAATCTAAATGAGAAGATGAGGGATTTTTGCTATTGAACAGTCATGTTAATAGACGACAGTCTGTGTAAATTGCAACGATTTCAAGGCCGGCCCTGATCGCCTAATTAATTATTCCTCCTCGGCTTGTAAGTAAACAACGCGTGATCACATCTGCTGGCTAACGGTTCAACCATGAGTCACCACGCCCAAGAAAGAACGAGAACTAGCTCGAATATGATCGTCGCTTCTATCCGCATTCGAGAGCCATCTAAATGAGTCGCCGTATAGTCTCGATAATTCAAGAACTGTAAAAAGAATCTGCTTGTCGGTATATAAGACGCTCGACATGAGATGGCGGGCAGAGTCGCAGATATAGGTCGAGAGTTCACGAATAGCCAGCGACTGTGAAACCAAATTGAAATTGTGACTGTGATATAAATTTTGCAAATAAATTAAGTTATTGTTTAAGACGAGTTTTGAAGAAATCAGTGAAATTGGTTTAATGTAATTTCACAAAAAAAAATTTAATTTTCGACCATATAGATTCGGCCTGTAATGCTTGATTGCCCAAACATAAGTTCTTTTTCTGTGGCTGAATATTTTATTTCTGACTAATTCAATTCAATGTACGGAGATGCGTAAGAAATCGGCAAATCATTGTTTTCACCTTGTGAAAAAATGGTAGCGATTGCATAATTCGACGAATCGGTAGTTAAGATGAATTCTGTCTTGAAATCGGGGAATTATAGATAAATCAAACAAATTACATCGGTTACCACTGTCTAGAACTATTGGCAACGCTGTACAGTAAATATGACAGTGACAATAATTCGGTGCAATACCTTTTGTGGGCAGTGACAGAACAATTTCTGTCTTTTCGTTCATGTACTACAGAGGAATCACTTACTGGAGCGATATACCGTTTTTTGTCAGAGGTTTTGAAAATCATTATTAAAAACATAAATCGTTTGATTTTATGTCTGAAAAATAGTACGAATAGTTCCTCAATGTTCAGTCTTCTAAATTTCATATAAATATCACTTGCAAAAGCGATTCTTCTCTTGTCTTTGATTTTATAACACGATTTTCTGACTTTTTTTTAAATTGTGAGGTAACCGAGAATTCAATAATTCTGGAGAAAATCGTGATTATCTTTTACTTCCACATTGATATGTCATATTTGATATGGAATCTGATGAATGGTTTTTGGGAAAACTTAAAATATCCTCTAAAAATTAGGTTTTTATTTTTTTTTTTTCAAAAACTGTTCATCAGATTGTCTTCTCCATCTCAATAATTATTCAATTTGAATGCCAAAATAACTCGAATTTTTTAATTTGCCGTTTATTTTTTCATGGGTTTACATGAACCTTAAATTATTCACGCATTATTCAACAATTTTATAGTGACAGAGTATTATAGTAATAATGAATATTGTACGTTAATGGACACATGATTCGTTTAACAATAGAAACAATAGAAAGTTCCTAGCAAATTTTATGATACTTAATACTTAGTAATGATTAATACTTTCTAATGATTGATACTTAGTGATAATTATTACTTAATATTCAGTAATAATGAATATTTATTTATTTATTTATTTCAGAAACAAACAGATCTAAGCCTAATTACATGTTTCTTATAACAAAGTAATAACATTTTGTTTGACAACATTGCATTTTAATTTCAAACCATACTATTTAAGTATCTAATATAATAATCATTAATTGAATTGAAAAATAATCGTATTTAATATATAGTATTGAAATAATACGGGGTACCCTTCTCTCTAAGCGTTTCCACCAAGTGGAAAATAACTACTTCCCTGGCTAATACCACGTCGGACATTGAACTAGAACTGACAGATATTTATGCAACGTTCTTCAAAGAAGACCCAATTGCAAAGTGCTTGTCTCGTAATTAAACAGAAAATTATCCTTCATTTGGCTGGGAATGACCACCTGCAGACATGCATGTTTCGAAGTTTATTGCCTCTCATCAGTGACAGGGTATGTCGGACAACATTATAATTGTCCTGTCCCTGCCAAATGAATGTTGATTAGTTGAACAGTTGATTATCATTGTGACGTGGTTTCAGCTATCAGCAGCAGGGGACTATAAAAATCCTTTATTTTGTTTAAAATTGTTTTTTCCGTTAACCAGCTGTCGCCCTCCTACGAACGACAGCCCTCAGAAGTCGAAACTTGTGCGAGCCAAGGGTTAAAGAGGTCTTACCTTTTAACGTGTGATTCCTAGTACGAGACCAGTGACCATGCTGTAAATCGAACCCACGCCCCTGTGATTGCGAGACAAGCGCTCTACCATCACGACCGCACTACCATAACAAAATAAAGATAAAACAAAAATCACTTAACACACGACTATCTCTCCATATCCCTCTCCCTCTTACCACAAAATAAAACCAGAAAATTATTCAGTCTTCCTAGTACCATAAAAGAAATACAAAGCGGCATTTGGTTTAGAAAATAAGTAAAAGTGTTCTTGGTTACGAAGGCCTATTATACACTAGATGAATACTACCTGATCTAAAAACTATATATGTCTTACCCTTAATCAAACTGAGATTAGTACTAAATAATTATTTTCAATAATTGTTGAGTATGCTTGTTATTCGTGGATAGATTGATTTAATACATTTCTATAAACACTTATTTATTTGTGTTTCTGAATTGACTAGGCCGTTGCTGTAACTAAGTATTCATGTCTGTTGCTGTAGGTAAGTGTTCATGTATTGTTTTTATTCATTGAAACTTTGAAACTATGCTTTGTCATTATTTATGATACACAATCTGAGTAATATTTGTAAATACATAATACATAGCAGCCTAGACATTGTCTACTCTTACTATGATACTTTTCTCAATTTGATCATGATTAACTGTATCAAATGTTTTGAAGTGTGGTTTGTAATAGAGCAAAAGAGAGAGGGGAACCTTGATTTATTGGCTACATAAAAACAAAAGTGAACTAAAAATTCTTGTTTTATTCTTCAAATAAATATAATAAATATTTCACTGAATGGCTACAATAAAAAAGAAATATTAATTACATTAATTCTTCCGAGTTGAAATGAAAGGGAGTTGTGGACGTAACTCAAATTAGTATTAGGGTATGATCTCTTTCTAGCCTCTTCTTAGCTTTTATTTGCAACAGTCCCATTGGATCTACAGGCGGAGGTAACCCTACACTGAAATTTGCTGTTTCACTATAAAAAACTTCAGTGGAACCAGAATGGTGACCAAAAGTTATGTTGTCAGCACCCCTGAAACAGAAATTAAATGAATCATAAAATAGTAAAATAAATACATTTCTCGAATCAAAAAATATTTACAAAAAACAATGAATACAAAAACAAGAAATTCTGCCTTTAATATTTGACAATCGAAAATAAAGATGTATACTGGTGGCCGAGCGGTCAGATGTCAGCCGCTTGAATTTCAGAGTGCGAGTCCAGCTCAGGTAAAATCAGGATGATCTTGAGGTCGCTAAAAAGTTTCACGGCTATGGCATAAACACTATTTTTCGTGCAAATATCAACATTATAAAACTAGAAAATTGCAAATTAATTGTAACGATTTCGAGGCCGGCCCTGATCGCCTAATTAATTATGGACCCTCGGTTTGTAAGTAAACAAAGTTCGCATATCTGCTGGCTGACGGATCAACAACTATGAGTCATCGCGTAGAAGTAACGACAATTCGAACCTGCTGCCAAAGCAAACGGGTGGAATGCTGGGGAAAAAGCAATAGCATTGCTGGGGAAAAAGCAATAGCATTGCGTGGTAAAGCAACAAACATTTTACAAACCCTCACCGCCCAACAACAGGATAACTATGACCAGCTAATAAAACATCTGGAACTTCGTTATGGCGAATCCTTGCAAGAATTTGAAGCAGACATTGCACGCTTGGTTCGCCTTGCATATCCAGCCACGCCGAAAAGTGTTGGGGAGCGACTAGCGGTTCAGGCATTTTTGGATTTTGGAAGAAACCCGGCAAGCCTTAAGACTAGCCCGCCCAGCACATGTCGTAGATGCATTGGCACGCGCTCTGGAATCGAAGCATCTAAGCAATCCTGCAAAAGCCAGAGTAGAGTGATGAAGGAAGTTATGCCTGAGAAAAGACCGATAAAATGCTGGAATTGCGGAAAAGTTGGGCATGTGCGTAGCAAATGTCCAACATTCAAAGAAGCGACACCGACACAGGAAAACTAAAGAAGGTCGATGAGGAGGGGCAGTGTCGGCCTGTATCCAGCAAGCCCCGATTAACAACAACGCATATTTCGCTATTCTTCACCGACAAAACAAAGGTGTCTTCGTAGACGGTATCATCAACAAAGAGCCTCGTTCCATGCTGTTAGATACAGGTGCGACTAGGACAGTCCTTTACTAAAACACCAACAAGAATTGAACCGTCAAATTGGAAGCTGCGCACAGCAACAAGAGAGCCGGCAACTGTGTATGGTGAACTCCCAATTGAACTGACTTTGGGCAGCACTAAGTGAATCACCGGGCTCTGGTAGCGGATATCGAGGATGACGCAATCATAGGGATTGGACATCATGAACTCCAGAGGGTTCGAGTTGAATTTTAGTTATGGCGTCCTACGCGTGAATGGAGAACAGTTGGTGCTTCACGGGAGAAGTAAAGTAATGATTCGTGTCCTGTCCTGCTGGCGGAAGAAGTTAGCTAACCGGAGAGGGCACGATTGTCTCGCGGCAGGAATGAAATTTGATGCAATGACGTCCTACGTCACCAGCAACTTGGATAGCTAGGTTAGTTAGGTTAGGTTAGATTGTGTCCCTTCCTTTTACTTCAAGAAATTAGGTCTATTAAACAATTAAACATATAGAATAGACAGTCCCTTTAATTACACTATGATCCTATATTTCGGAAATGATGTATATGTTTTTTAACTCTGAGAATGTAAAAACGGAAAAGTAAATAAACAATCTCCAAAGGTTAATGCATTACGTCAACGTCGTCAACACATATGCCATGACGTCATTGCACCAACTTTTATTCCTGCCGCGAGACAATCGTGAGAGGGCTGAAACCATTTTGGAGGCTCGCCTAGATGAAGGTGCGAGCAGCGGAAACGTGGTGATGTTCGAGCCCAAACTCCATGATGAGAAAATTGGACGAGAAATCGCACTAGGGAAGACCTTGCTGCAAGTTGATGAATTTGTGCAGGTGTACACGGTGACCTTAAAGAAGGGAACAATTTTGGGGCACTGCTCGTCAATTTTCTCTATGATTAGGAGTGTACGCAGCACTGTTAGCCAAGCCAGTAACATGCCAGCAGAACTGGAGAAGTTGGTTGCACAGCAGCCCTAACTATAATTGCTTTAAAATCAACAGTAGTTCAATTTAATGGGAAAAGTCATAGGATTGCTAAGAGAATTATATGTTTGAATATACATACAGTAGTTCTCACAGGGCTATGAAGATAGAAAAAGCTTAATTGGTTTTGAGATAATGTTAAAATTGAAACGAACTAAATTAATAATAATTAAGTACAATGGTGAGAATCCCTCTACTATCTGCATATCATCCCGGATGAGAGGGAACACCACCACTATATGCACTCCGGGGCGACCATAAAAAAAGCGAAATTCAGTAATATTTAGCTCCTTGATATGAAACATCGAGGAAACATTCCCAAGGTATTGCCATGCCACGATTAACAGTAAAGTTCAAAACTATTTACGTAAGTTATCAGTACACTTTCCACAAACCAGCTAATTCCACGTGAGAAGTAAACAATGAATGTCTGGCGTCGAATCATCGCCGGACGATTATCCATTGCTCTAGTATCTTTATTATTCCTATGTTTGTAATGCTGTGAGAACTATTGAATGTCCTATTATGATATTTTAGCTTCTTACACAGTAGTGCAACAATGTGCAACTAGTACAAAAATTGTCACTCGACGGCGCTGGTGGCACTGGTAGCGCGGCAGCGTTAGAAGTTGCAGTATAGAGGAGCCAGTATCTGGGAAAGAGACATTTGTGACGTAATCTCGGTTCGTTTCGATCGTTTTACTTGTGTTTCAACCATTATACGTGCGTTTCAAGCGTTTGTGCATGTGAAACGCGCCGAGATTACGTCACACAAATCTCTTTCCACTCGCTGGTGCCTCTCTACTACAACTTGTAATCAGCGCCATCTAGTGACGATTTTTGTACTAGTGGGCCGGAACGAACGTTGTTGCACTACTTTGCACTTTTCCATTGCTAAAGAGTATTGTAAACTATGTAAAAAATCTCTTAGATGTGTTTCAATGTCCGTCGTGGTATTAGCCAGGGAAGTAGTTGATTTCTGACAGATGTCTGCCTCATTTTTCCACTTGAAAACGTGTGGAGAGAAGGGGACTTCGACTTTTTCGATTTTATTCGTTTCAGTATGTTTATACTCTCCGGCACAAATTTTCGAACTCCGAAATATAATATTATCTTAGCTACTAAAAATAAGTTGACTTGATACCACCTTGACCGCACATCACTTAAGCATACCGGGTGGCTACGGAAGTATTGCCTACGGAATATCTCAGTTATTGTATGAAGTAGGTTTGTGAAATTTGGAGCGTCGATATAATGACAAGAGCTAGAATTTGAGCATATTGACATGTCGAAGGTAACTTCCGGTCTGACCGGAAGTAACATCAACTTTCTTATTTTAAATGGAAACCCTATTTTTTTTTCTTTTCGCTTTATTCAGCATTCAATTCCCTTTCTAATGACATATCACAAGTTGGTATCTAACCAGAAACTAGATCAGAAAAAAATTATTATTGAAATTCACCGAGTGAATTTTTTTTTTTTCGATAAATCTGTTTTTTTGTTATTTGAATAATAATAATTGGATTTTTGGTATTTCATTTCAAAAATTTACTTTCTATTATATCATTAGAAAGGAATGGTTATGCTGAATAGTACAGGCAAGAAAAAGTTGTATGTTCCTATTTAAGTTATGGACCTACAGAGTATTGTTTTTTTCCCAATTTTTTCAATATTTTTTTTGGCGGCTTTTTATAACGCCGACGAATGAAAATAAAATATCACAGTAGTAGCAACTGTTATCAAGTGACGTATGGTTTCCATAGCCAACTTTTCAATTTTTGGCTTTCATTTTGCTTCCACGGCCTACTCGGTGAATTTCAATAATAATTTTTTTCTGATCTAGTTTCTGGTTAGATACCAACTTGTGATATGTCATTAGAAAGGGAATTGAATGCTGAATAAAGCGAAAAGAAAAAAAATAGGGTTTCCATTTAAAATAAGAAAGTTTATGTTACTTCCGGTCATTATATCGACGCTCCAAATTTCACAAACCTACTGCATACAATAAATGAGATATTCCGTAGGCAATACTTCCGTAGCCACCCGGTATTGTCAATACACAAACCTAATAATTTAGTACTGATTGAATAACGAAATAGTCTAGAGGAATTTCGCCTGGAATACATTTGACGAAAACATTTTTTTGGTACACTTAATTTAAAGGTGTCATGTATATCTTGCTAAATAATGGTAAATAAACATATGCCCCGCAAACAGTGTCTCTAAGAATTCGGACACTCACAAAATATCAATCCTAGGAGGAGCTCTGTTGAATCGGATCAATTAGTACCTATCTGCTTGTAGAACTCATATGGAAACTTATTAATAATCAAAAGCCAACAAATCGAAGCCAAGTTTGAATCTACTCCACTCGTGGGTGCCAAAGGATGCCTGGCTTCAGACACTGTCCTTGATTGGGAAAGGGAACTATTCAGGTAACCGAAACCAACCAGAAATGAGTTCAAATAAATTGGATACTGGGGCACTGCCGCAGACTTGGAGGTTCAAAGAGAAAGGGACCAAGTCACAGTATTAGGATCAGAACCCTTTATAACGTCGCCTTGGAAACTTGAACAGCAGAGCGAGTTCAACCATCAGCATTAAGAAGATCAAATATGCTGTGGAAGGCAGTTTGCTGGAACTGAAAATTCGGTTTATTCCATTGTTGGGTACTTTTCAGCATTTTCACCTCCTTCAACATTCACACAGAGGGATCAGAAACACAGCCTCTGACCCGGTAGTGGAAAGCTTTGATAACCGGCAGATATGGGTAATGAGATATCAATGGCAGCCTTCGAGAAAATGAACTTAACCCGACTTTGCATTTGGATAGATTCATTTCCGCCCAAAAGTCCGCAGTGGTAAAGATCCGGTGTGGGGGGAGGGTCGAAGAAGCGTACACAATACGCACTACCGGAAACGAAAAAATACGCCTCCAATGATTCCTCAGAAAGTAGGACTCTTGATCACTCGGAGTCCCGTTCAGCAAACCATCGGCTCAGCATAAGTCAACCACAGTTTTTAATCTGCAATAAACATCGTTCAATAAGGCAACTTAGTATCTAATTTCTTGGAAACAATGGTTTTTGTGGTAATATAACAGTTTTTAAATTAAAGTTCAATTCGAAAACTGAATTTATCATCATAACCATCAACATAAAAAACAGAGTGATAATATCAAAAATAACAATCTGATGATCTTGAAGAAATTCCAACACCTCTACATGACGGATCACACTTCTATCATAGCCACTGAAGTTATGAGCTGCTCAAATTCTCACTCTCACAAAATACAAACTTCGTTGCCTTTTCTTGCTCAGTAGCTTGATAAACCTGTATATGTTGCAGAACAGTTGCTTCCTCACAGGTAATTTCAAATCATGAAACTAGTCGTCTAACACCCTATATATTAACAGCCAGTGCGGCTGATATACAAGGTATTGTCAGAGATAAGGATCTTCCTAATTGTATAGTTCGGAAATTCAGAATACAGTACTTGCCAGTACTCGTTTTGAAGATTGATATGTCAAGACAGTCTGCTGCACTAAGCTAAGGCCACATCAAATTATGCAGAACCATTATCAAATGGTACCAGCCTCACAATCTCAAGAACGTCCCGCGGATTGAGTACTGTCGGTAGCTTCTAAATAAACATAATAATCGGGACAGATAAGTGCACTACAATAATGGAAAAAATTTGGTTGATTTTGCATCCCAATTATTTTATAACTTTCATATAGGTAATTTTTGGTAAAATAACCTATTTTGACAAATGCTACATCCTGTTACTTTGAGAATACCATGTATTCCTAATCGTCATTTTCATGCTCTTTTGTGCTGGATCTTGGGGTTAGGCTGTTTTGAGTCTTAGAAAAATAGACAATTTGTCCAGAAGATGAAGATATATTTGTGGCACTTTCAATGATGTTGAAAATGATTTCTAAAAAGATTGACAAAGTTATATATATATATATATATATATATATATATATATATATATATATATATATATATATATATATATATATATATATATATATATATATATATATATATATATATATATATATATATATATATATATATATAGAACTTATCAACACTATTCTAGAACAAAAATGGCACTTAGTGCAAAATCACACTTCTATCTCAAAAAATCATTTTTTGAACCTCATTAACTTCATTTTCGACAATACCTACTTCAGTTTCGATGGAAAATTTTACAAGCAAATTTTCGGCACTCCTATGGGTTCACCAATAAGTCCAATTTTAGCAGAGATTGTATTAGACCACTTACTTGACTCCGTTATTCCATTATTACCCTTCCAATTGCCCTTCATCTACAAATATGTAGATGACATCATTTGTGCAGTACCGGCAGACACTATACAGATGACGCTTGATACTTTCAATTCGTTCAATAAACATTTACAGTTTACTGTCGAAAAAGAAACAGATAACAGTGTCCCCTTCTTAGATACAAGGTTGATACGTACTGAAGACAACAGTATTTTGTTGGATTGGTACCAAAAAGAAACAGCATCAGGACGTTTCATCAACTTTGCCTCTCACCATCCCTTAAATCAGAAATACAACACCGTCATTGCTATGAAAAATAGAATCACCCACATCTGCCATGAAACGTTTTTGAAAGCGAATCTGAGAAAGTTATTCGACATTTTTACACACAACGGTTACCCAAAACACATCTTAAAAAAACTAATCTATAACTCCAACTTTTATGACGGACAAACTGATGACGTTACAATACAATATAAGTACAAATCAATCCCATTCATCGACAAAGTATCCAACCGCATAATAAAAATTTTCAAAGACTTTCCACAAATCAAAATAGCCAAGCGTAACAATACAAAACTTTCCAACTTGTTCTCCAAAATCAAAGACAAAACACCAACTCCACTCCTTAGCAATGTAATTTATGAACTACCATGCCAAGGTTGTGAAGGTAGTTATGTCGGACAGACCTCACAGTGGTTAAAACAACGGCTAGCTTTGCACAAGAGTGATGCCCAATTGGGAAAAAACTCCTGTGCAGCAGTCGACCACACCCAGAAAACAGGCCACCGGTTTGATTATTCAAATCCAAAAATTCTAGACAAAGTCAGCAATCAAAAAAACAGGTTATTCCTTGAGATGGTCCATATCAACAAAAATCCTAACACAGTTAACTACAAAACCGATACAGGACAACTTAGTAGTATATATTGTAATATTTTAAATTCCATTCAACGTTGTGTGTAGTTTGACAGTTGGTGCCAATGGAATACCTACACTAATTAACACCATTGTATTTAAACGAATCCTTATTCAAACCATAGTAACACTCCAGTCAGGTAAATTAAGCGATTAGTCTGCAGCGGAGAATAACAATTGTCCTCCCAAATGTTCCATAGGTTAGAACTAACTCTGTGAATTTTGTAAGTTATCATGTTATTTTTATGTAGTCCTTCAACAACTTATATTCCTTTTTAATTGTAGCTCTTCCTGAAGAAGTCAATAAAGGTTGACGAAATATTGAAGATTTAAATCGAATGAGTTTCATTGTTCAACAGACCGCTACCCGAGAATTCCTACTTAATTAATAGAGTTCGGTCGAGAATACTTTGTTATTATATATATATATATATATATATATATATATATATATATATATATATATATATATATATATATATATATGTAATATGTACATTATCAACCAATCGCTTACCTAAAAAGATGACCGAACGCAAGTACTTAAATTATCAGCGAAATGATGTATTTATGAAAGTTTTACGAATCGAAATGCCGCAAGTCACTGATAAGTTCATCCAAAAAAATGGTAACACCGACAAAAACTAAGGGCGAAAAAAATATACGCAAACACTTGGAAATATTTCAAATAAAGTAGTGAATTCATATTCTACAGGTAGGCAACTACCAATACACCTTTTGAAATTGTTGGTTGTATGCTCTGATCCAACAGAAAACTTGGATTTTCGAGGCATTGAATTCTGGTGCATTATATCCCAAACCAATGGTTTGAAACAGTTCAAGTTCACTACTAAAGAGTTTACCACTAGTTCATCTTCACAGCAAATACACATATCAACGGTTTGGAACAGTTCACTACTATGGATTTTATTAGTAGTTAATTCTCACAGCAAGTACACATATCACTGACATATAATCGGTATTCTACAGAATGACCTCTTCAAAACTTTGGTGTAAAGACAGGGTCGTTCTCACTTTGTATGAAATAACGATCATATCTCGTATCTCGTTCGTATCTCATTTATGAAAAAGTTAATCACAATGAACCTGTTAGTCCATATTTGAGACAAATCTGAAAATACTATTTATAAAAACAAGACGGTGTTACTAACCTCATCAGAATTTCTGTTAAGTTGTAATCTCTATTGTTGAAGTCATCATGCAAATAATGTAACGACTCCAAATCATTTCCATTCCATGGACCACCACGCTTGACACAATGCAATTCGGCATCATACTGGAGGTAAGTATAGGGTTCAGTCTCAAGACTATTAGAAGATTCCATACTATATCTGAGATCATTCTCTAACTTATTTAAGCGATCTGTACAAATGTCCCACTGTAAAAATATCACCAAACTAGAAAATAGTCAAAGCCAACATATATTTTAATGTCAGACGTTTCAAAACTCTTAGACATCAACTATATTTAACTCAATAATATTCAAAAATTATATATAAATTATTATCAACTATAATAGTGACAATCCTTATCTAAACATCATAAATTATATAAAAATTATCAAGTGTAATAGCGACAATCCTCATCTACACATCAGGCCAAAGAAAGAGGAGCACCCCTTCTTTGTGCGCTCTGGGGCGACTTACACGGGCGGATCCAGTATTCGAGGCAGTATGGTCATGGGCTGTCAGGGACAAACTCAGGATTTTTTTCGGAGGGGATTTTTATTTTCATTCCTTAAATTCAAAATACATCCCAGCGAGATTCTTTCAGTGATTGATCAAGTGGTATTGATAAATTTCTAGCGAGGGTTACATCCCCTGAAATCCACCCCTTGGGTGCGCTCTTGCTGGCTACAATATCACAATAAACAATGACATTATATTAGGCACATTTATCAACATGTATTGTAGTTATTCCTTTAGAAATACAATCGTGCTTGTATGTATTTAAAAAATTACTTCAAAGGTATACTTTCAAGTACACACCAACATTATTTTTAATTACAATAACAAAATGAAATGTGTTATCTTATGTTAAGGACTGATGAGGTCCACACTGATTCCTACATATGACTATAATATTTCACAACATACTCAATATCGAAAGATAAGTATTTACTTACTTATGGTAGGTGGGCAATGCAGGTCAGATATAACATTATAATACATTTATTATGAGACCTGATCAGACAAATCGAACAAAATCGAAAGAAAATCCTCCCATGGATCCGCGCCTGGCGACTTATCAAAATAGGTAACGCATTCATTATATCAACATTTTCAACTGAAGGAAAAATACAGTACTAAGCATCACAAGCCAGATTAAGAGCAATTTTGGCATTTGACAAAGTTTGAACAAAAAAAAATACTAAACTTGGCATATTTCAGTGAAATTCAGAAGGTAGTGACATTAAATGAAGGCGCACTTATTTAAAGACAAATCTAATTACTATTTGGAATTTTTCCTACAATGCGCCAATATAAAACCGTTGTATTACTTTGTATAACTTTAACAAAAATTCACATCATTTCACAAGCTGCATCTATTTTTGTTTCTTATTCCTCCAGAGTGTTGATTTGACTGGTGTACACCAGCGTCTTAAGATGGCCCCACAAATCTAAGCTACTGAGGTCGTGGGACCTTGATGGCCATTTTTGAGGTTCACCGCTACCAATACAATAATTTCGATATAGAACTAATTGCAAACAGGCGTACTGAAATGTGCTGGTACACCATTACGCATGTACATTTGGTTTCTTATTGCTAATAGAACATCCTCAAGCAGCAAAAGTCATTTTTCTTGAAGAAAATTTCGATAATATTGTCCGTTAAGTCGTCCCACAACATAATGGAGTTAACAAAAAGTCACACGTTATGGAAAATATCTGGGAAATAATGTCTGTACTCTTAAAATATGATACGAATCTAAGATAAGATTTCAGCGATCTTCTTCGTACTCGTTACAGAATGCACTGCTTCCTTACTTCCAGGTGTTCTAACATTTCAAAGAATAGCTTCAGATATACTTTTTCCGGCACAAGACAACGATGAAAATTAAAAAAATTCAACTTTCTCAAACAATGCATGAACAGGATATCTCTGGTGATAAATACATCATTCATTTCTACCATTTCCACATCTGAATATTTCACCCTTATTCGCAAGATTTTAAAAATAAGACATTCGCATATTCGAACGAAAGAAACTCACTTGCAAATATCAGATGTACCTACTATTAAGGAAGTGACATTCCAGGACAACTAACTGTATTGCAAAGCTGAATTATTCAATAATAACATTAATTCTCTCGGACAATACAAAGGCTTTTATTTTATTTTTCTCTTCTCATTCTGGGAAAAAACTTAGAAGAATACTCATCTTTCAAATTGAACACAAAAATAATTTTTATTTTGAGAAAAACCATTGGCGTACCATTTCTGTCTCCAAAATAGCAAAGGCAGTGCTCGTACGCACGCCACTGTTAAAACTGAAAATTATATTTGTATGAAAAACATTTACCTTCATTTGATGTCACTACGTACTGAATATCACTAGAATATCTCGATAAATTTCGGAAATATATCAATTAATTTATTTTTCTTTGCTTTTTGTGAAATATCATTTTTGTGAGATAGGTCATAAAAAAACTATCTCACAAAATTTTTCATTCTGAATTACACCTTTTGATATGTGCATATCATTATATAATAGCTAAAATATTGTTGCTACTAATCTAGACCAAGACGGATGGCAAGATAAATATTTCCGGCATAGAATAAAATCTTGTGAGAGAACAAGTATGTAAAGCTTTTGTACATAAATAAATAAACTTGATACCTACCAACTTTTTTATAGTGTTACGATCATTGATAGCTCCTCCCTTGAGCAGAATCGTTAGAACTATATTTTTTTGACCACATACAAACAAAATACATTTTTGTAAATTTGTTTTCTTCCTGCATCCCATAATTTCACTATCTTCTTTGGCTTTGTAGACTTGGTTAGGAAGGAGGGGATGCACAATACTGGGTTTTCTTTGGCAGTGTGAAATACCAGAAGAACTTTCAACATTTTCTTCAGAAGGAACCATAGAAAGTTTAGTCATCAGTGGTGTTTGTGGTACTCCGGAAGAATAATGACAAAACGTGGATGATTTGTCAGAAGTTTCACAGTCCATGTCCAAAGGTTTCAAAGGCAATTCTGTTGGTTTCATATATTTCTCACCCTTGTTGGACTCTATTGGAATGTTGTTCGATTCTGGACCTTCTATTCTATTTGAAGCAGTAGTTCGCCTCTCATCCGCGCCCGATTTATTTAAAGAATCTCCATTGATATGCTCATCTTGAATTCTCGAATTATTCTGAAATAATTTCAAACCCCCAGCCATGCTATCTTCACAATATGGTCTTGATACTATAGTCCCATCTTGCTTGAATACTGGAAAGGTTGGATCAGTTATGGTTCTGAAGGAGTGAGTTGATTTATTCTTCGCTGGGAAAGTATCTGAGTTGACAATGCTCTTTTTATCAAAAATACTGTTATAAATGTCGCTCATGTTCGAAAAACTAGAATATTTTTTCTTATCATACAAGTTTGAATTTATATTCAAGCACAGCAGATTCTTGTCAAAGTCCTCAAATTTTTTCAGTTCCTTGTGCAATATATTTTTTGTATTTTCAACTCCATTATTGTGACAAATTTTCAACGGATTTTGATACACAAATTTTTTAAGATCTTTCAAAGGAGTAGAGCAAACACTCGTTTGACCACATAGAGGTGTACTCGCAAAAACTTTGGCTTTCGGTTCTGAATTATTTACACCACACACATTTTTGAGGTTGAGGAACTTTGGTCTACTTTTTTTTGTTGTTGGAATGTATGGAAGTTCAGAGGTTACTGATGAATCTTCTGGAACAGCGGTGAATATCAAAGACTGGTCTCTTTTCATGGCAGTTATGAGTAATGTATCTTGAATGTCTTTATCACGTCGTTTCACATTCTGAAAAGTAAGGAAGAATTGCTTCATTTTGGCGGTAAAAGGGTAAAAGATATGAGGAAAAAAATTAATAAATAGTAAATGCTTAATGAATCTACTTTCAGTTTTATCCTATCTATTCTATCCTGTCAATGCTTTCCACCTTACCCTAGACGTTACATTTCAGACATAGTGCCGCTCTATCCAAATCAATAATCAGCTCTTTCACATCAGGTCTCATATTGATTAAACTTTGATATAACTACAATTAAATTAGTTAGTTAAACTAGTTAGTCTAGGTGGCTAATTTAGTTACCCTTTTTTACAATCTATCCTGTAGTAATAAAAGAATAATGAGTCTGAGGTGGGATTCTGTCGACCGTCAAATTCTACTTTCCATCAATCAAGTGAGATGACATTACGGTTGAATTCTTTAGAGAGACAGAGACATACCGATTGACAATAACATTCTACAGTACACGGAATTACAGGAGGTCGTCTCTTTTGAATCAAATGTAATGTCTGATTTTATTATAGAAAGCACTTTCAAAGCAAGTCTCATATAACCTTTGCGCGGGTATCTGACATATAATTCAATAGTCCTCATGTATTAGCCAAAACGATTGTTTTCTGTTGGATATTTACCTATGAATAGGATTTTGTGGTGGCCATAAATTATAAATCCACTTGTTCAATATTGTATATGGCCTTCTGTCAACAATTGCCCACACTGTTTCTCACTTCATATAAAATTTCAGTCAGGGTGCTTTTTTTCAAGTTCCTAAAAATGGCAATTGTGGTTTACACCTCTTTGTAGTAATCTTAATGAATCCGCAAAAAGGTGTTGATATATCTAGTAAAGTTCTAACACTAGTTTGAAGTACGATAACCAGAACAAAATGGCAGGTAATGGCGTCAGTGGGGAAACTGAATGATGGTGAATCTCTTCAATTACGAAAATTCCAAACTTCTATTATATTCAAGACACATAGTCCAGTACGTGGGTACCGAAAAGGGGTGTTTGAATGCAAAAGGTAGGGTAGTAGCGATTTTTTAGTATGTTTTTAAGCTTGGGGCCCTCATGAAAAATACAAGTTTTCGGCCTCGAGGCGCATGCGCTCGAGCCGACATCTTGGATTTTAGGTACAAAAATTTGGTTTTTTGATAATAACTCAAAAACGGTGGCTTTTACTACATTAGATGTTCTATACAAAGTTGAAGAAAACAAAATTTCCTACATTTTTTTGTAGCACACATATGTTAGGAGTTACAGCTCCGTGAAGTTGCACTATTTGAAAAAAAAGTATTATATTTTGTTATTTGGCTGTTGATAACTAAAACAAACATTTGAAACAAATTCAAATCATATTGAAATTAAAAAGACTCTACTTTAATTTTATATTAATAGTTTGCCCTGAACCTTAACGGATAGGCAGGTAGCGAGAGCACAATAGTAGGTATTGAGCGAGGGTCATAAATGACATTCAGTGCATCAACAAATGCAAATCATATTAAAATATTTGTTAAATAGACTCTAATGTGAATTAGAGAGAACATTGTTGATACCTCTCTGGCACAATTTATTCGAACTCGTTCGAAGTTGATTTGTGCTTTGTTTGTGAGAAAAGTTTAAGCGAAAGTGACGTTGTCGTTGTAAGGGAAAGTGGTGTTAAGACACTTCTAAAATCTAAACACTATCTCCTGTTACTGTGCATGGCGCATGCCAAAAAAATTATATTAATGAAAAACTGATCGCCGCGTATTGTCGTAAAAAAAATAACGAACCTCAAGTAGCGTCGACATCCCGCAGATCTAGTATACCGACTTTTAATTTTAAAGCACAGTGGTTTCTCTGTACTGATGAAATTACACCGGACTTTTTAAATAAAGAAAAAAAAAGAGGACATCGCTCATATCATCGAGATTTCGTTTGTATGGTCCAACAATTGGGAGTGAAAACTACAATTTTGAAAGCAGCTGAAGAACGGGATGATGACTGGGAACGGGAAATAATAGAAAGAATTCAACATGTGGCAGACTTGGTTGCAGTAGAGGCAAGATATCATATGTCATGTCAAAAGCGTCTGTATAATCGAGTGCCATCGGGAAAAAAAAGAGGATATCGGCCTGCAACTAATATTGACGAAGCGATAGAATATATTTACTCGTATCTTACCGATAATTCTGAAGAATGTCAATTTTCGCTTGATGAGCTCATGGATCAAATTGAAGGGGAATACCGTCCAGATCAGAGAACCGTAAAAGCTGGTCTTATGAATAAATATAAGGAAGATATTCTTATCATTGAAAAACATAAGCAATCGCCTGTCGTCTGCTTCCGGGACACAGGTTACAAACTTTTAGCTGACCAATGGTATGCGACAAAAAAATTAAATCCCGATAGAAAACGGCTTCGTGTTAAAAAAGCAGCTGCTATTATTTTGGTAGATATCCGTTCGCAGGACTATGATATGTCAAAATATCCACCATCAGACAGTTTTTTAAATGAGGCCAATTCTGTTCACAGGCTCACACCCATAACAATGGCGGAAGAACCAGCTCCCGATTCCTTATTAAAAGCGGTATCTTGTGACTGCAAAAAAGGGTGTGGTGGGGCATGCAGCTGCCGAAAGGCTGGGCTTAAATGTTCGGTTGTGGCTTCTGCTACGGACAATCATGCGGAAATCCGCATCGAAAGCGAGGACGAGGATGACGACATTTTTCAAGCTACGGACACAAACTACGACCAGAACACCGACAATATTCAACCCGGACAATCGAAACGTACCAAAATGTATAATATAAATAAAACTCAACCAGAATGAAGTTTCCGCATTTTTTTTCAAATAGTGCAACTTCACGGAGCTGTAACTCCTAACATATTTGTGCTACAAAGAAATTTTTCCGACTAAATATGTAGAAAATTTTGTCTTCTTCAACTTTGTATAGAACGTCTTTTGTCGTGAAAGCCATCGTTTTTGAGTTATTATCAAAAAGCTAAATTTTTTTACCTAAAATCCATGATGGCGGCTCGATCGCATGCGCCTCGAGGTCGAAATCTTGGATTTTTCATTAGGGCCCCAAGCCTAACAACATATTAAAAAATCGCTACTACCCTACCTTTTGCATTCAAAAAACCCCCACGTACTGGACTAACAAGGAATTTGGGAAATGGTTAATGGTGAAGTATTGGCAGAAAGTATGATTACTGAAGGAAAGAAAGCTGAGAAGACAAGAAAAGATGCCAGAGCTCAAAAAGTATCATTTACAATTGTCAAGAAGTTATTAATGCATATAAACTATAAAACTGCAAATACAATGAAACTTAAAGGTATTTGAGAAAAGGATTCTGAAGATCGGAAATGAAATCTGAGAGAATTCTTCAAATATACTCACAGTAAGGGTACAGAATATCTCTCAATATAAGCAAGAAAACAAAAAAATTCAGCATACTGTCTCAATAATTGCACAGCATGAAACTCTATACCAAATTCCGATAGAACACTAACGAAACCAACATCAAGACTCATTGGTAAGAGGAAGTCAGAAGTAAATCAGAAGTAAAGACAACGAAGAAGGGAAGCTGGATATGGATCTTGTAATCCCTGGGTAAGGTGCACAGAGAAAGTTCTTTCAATCTGCCTATTTCTCAAAGTCCTGGTTCTCGGTCGGGCGGTGCGGCGGCCGCGAATTATTCCATCACTGGCTACCAGACCAGCAGTATCCGATCCGCGGCCCCTACTCGGCTTCCATTGGAGACGAGTTTTCCAGTTCCCACTGCGAGTTCCTTCCCTCCTCCTCTTCGTGAAAGTCCTGGTAGGGCTGGTTCTCGATCGGTTGGTGCGGCGGCCGCGGGTGATTCATTCATCGGCTACCTGATTCAAGGCCCCTTCTCGGCTCCCACCAAACAGATTTTCCAGTCCCGCAGTGCGTTCCTTCGATCCGCCTCCTCGTGAAAACGCTGGTAGGGCTGGTTGTTATTCATTAACGGCTATCAGTCCCGCAACACCCAAACCGATGCCCATCCTTAGCTGCCACTGAGGGCAGATTTTCAAGTTCTCTCATCCCTCTGCAATGTGTAAGTGGATATGTGTCAAGTGTCGGGGGAATATGTGCGGACAAGTTATGCTACTTAATCAACAGAAAAAACATCTGAAATATTGGTTGCTCAAATATGAGAAGAAATGAATACTTGGCATTGGCACAATTGAAGGAATTTAATGTGTTTTCATTGAGCTTACTGAAAAATTTTTAGTTAACAACACTGAAAAAAAAGGAAAAGTAATATTTGAAAAAGAGAAAATAAGAGTAATGAAAGGTAACAGAACAATACTTCAAGGAGAAAAGAATGAAAATGATCTCTACGTGATGAATTCCAACAAAAACGTTGAAGGACTGATAAAAATAACATGTAAAATATTTTTGAGCCAAACAAAACACTATTTCCATTCAATGCGGTCATATCCAGAGCAACAATGACTATTTCAAATAACGGATCTGTGTGGACCGATTAATCAGTTACATGGGGCAATAAAAAGTACCTTCTAACTTTCTTGGATGATTTTACCCATTTCACAATGATTTACTTACAAGCAAGTAAGTATGTAGTTTCAGAATATCCAAGAAGTAGAATACCCAAAAAGTTTAAAAAATCAGAAGCGATAGTAATAATAATAATACTCCCTCATAAACACTCATCAGTTTCAGTTGATACGTCGAAAAGAGTACTCCTACCACGCCACTGAAGATGACTGTCGCAGTTGCAGTCGATACTTTTGGAGATTTCAACTAAATACGAACAAGGCATAAGGCATAACCTGTGCGGATAAAGTACGGCTATTATTATTATTTGCCGTGGCGGTCCGGGACGACTTACTGATTTTTTGAGGCCTATCCAATTTTCAGCTGTAGGAAAACCCGGCAAACCAACAGCACCACCCCGGCTGGTTGGAGCGCACTTCAAGCAAGCACCAGACGGCGGAATTGGCATCTAGACAATTCACATCGCCTAACGAGTCTGATGAAATTGAGAAAAATTTTCTCACTTAGGATTTGAACTAGTAGCGCTAGTAGGAGTTTAAAGGGCCGACATCTAACCGCTTCGCTATCGACCACCACGACAATAGATTGAACCCCAGAAACTGATACAAAATTAAAAGAATTATTACAGACACAACAATAATAAACTTCAGAGACGAGAGGTTAAATAAAACTCTCAGGGAAAGGGCAAGAGCACTTATATTTGACTCTGGAATTTTGAGGTGAAGCAGTAAATTAGATGCCATCTGACTAAAGCGATTGTGGACATATGTTTATATAAAGAATTTTTCTTGAAATCATCTAAGAATCATCTTCTCAGATTAGCATTCAATTATGAAAGTATGGCCTAAAGTAGGATTGAACTTAATTTTTACCAACGTCCTAAGAGTAAATAGAATTAATGCAATCAAAACTCAAAACTGTATTCTAAAACAGATAACAGTACACTTACCCTTGCAATATATGTAGATGGGTGATATTCATAAAAGTTATCAAATGTTTTTACTATAGGTTTGTCTCTCTCATAACTGAACAAAGTGAATAAGTCTGTTTCAAGAAATCCGAGTAAAAGCATTTGCTCAAGGTTTATGCATGCGATCCAATGGAATATTAACTTAAAATTGTTTCCGAAGATAATCCAAAAATCTTCATTGGGATCGAAATTGCCAGATTTATAAATTCCATTATTCTAAATCAAGGAAAATATGTTCTTAAAAACATTCAACATGAAAAACTTCAAACCAGCTCCAAAACCTCTTCTAGTTAATGTTAAAGAAGAAAGTAACTCGAACCCACATTTTCCATATCAAAAACAAATAGGGGGTTTGCTTTGCCTTTCGAACAGCTACATACAGAGGAACATAATGGTTACACAAAGATGGTCCATTCAAACATATCTTACACAATTTTACATACCTTTCTGATATCTTCATTGTTACATTGATGAAAAATATTTTTGGCTCTGTTCGAGATTTCAAGTAATTTAGAATATTCCTCGTTAGATATGTAGACTTGCAGAAGTTGAACCCCAAGGGGTATACCAAATGTTGTCTCAGCTACTTCAGCCGAACACTTATTTCTGTAAGGATCTATGAGTATGAGCCGGTTTGTCAGATCAGAGCTCAGATGAGTAGCAACTACCCTGCAAAGAATACTTGGCTGAATATGAGAACGTCACAAACAATAAATATTAATTAATCCAAGCAGGTGTCTATCAAAGATGAGTTGAACATTTTACTGAAGTTAATGACCCAATGTATTTATTTTGAAAATATTCTCTCACTGTGTGTTCCATGCAAGTTCAATTCAGAATATCGAATATAGAAAAAAAAAATTGGTGTTTTCTGACCCCTTTTTTTTAACTTCAGGTTCAAGAGTACAAGAAAATTATCTGGTGTTCAAAGAACATGGTGAGAATCCAGACAAAAACGGTAGGAATTAGTGTAATTTTTCAACATTTTCTCTGATTTGTATTGTGAAGAACATCTGATCAAAATGGAATTGCCGAGTTGTGTTTTTTTTAACGAATAACTTCTAAGAAAAATTTTCATTCTGACAACAAAGTTGTGCATTTTCCAGAAAAGTGAGCAATTTTGTGAGCATATTATTATCAGAGACGACCTGTACCTTTCTGAACAGATTTCTAAAGTAGGCCCAATCTTGCCTTATAAATCATAAGGAGCTAAATGAGTGTAAAGTAGCTCTTGGTAAGAAACAGATAATATAAGTTTTGGAAATTCACTTTTGTTCGAACCCGAATACACCTTATGTGAATCCGTCACGATCGACTTCAGTAGTTTGAATGAAGTATACACAGTTGAGTATGCATTGCAGGTCAAAACGTTTGCACAACACATAAGAACATACTGTAACAACCCTGAATTTGGACCTGACCGCATCTGTTTGGATTTTCACGCTCAGCGCCCACCCGGATGATCTCATCTCTGCTCGCTCACGGTATACCCATGACTCATCACATCCAAGAAGGAACGAGAAACGGGTTAGAAGGATCCAGAGAAGTCGCTAAATGACGGCGACACCTCTCGGCATTTCGAGAATGTTCAAACAGAGGTCTTTCCGATATAACTGAAGGAATCTCGAGCAGGTGAGGCTGATCAGTCGAAGATACAGCTACTTCCAGAGTTCGCAGAGTAGCGACAGATATTACTATAAATGTTTTTAGGTGTATTGTTACTACATTGATGTTGGACGTAGAATATTTTTAAATAAATATCGCGCCTAATAGAGTAGTTACCCGTTGAACAAATACGTGACAGAGGTGTTGCAGAATATTTCTTCAATCTCAAGAGAGAGAATTCCAGCATTCTGTAATCAAATTTCATTTCAGAATTAGCAAATTCTGTGATGATCGTGGAGAAATATTGTTATGATATTTCTAAATAATACGCGGAGCACACTACTAAACTGTTTTTATTAACTTCGCTATAGAAATACAACTACTACACGATCTAATAAAATACTTATATTTCTGCTCAATTGATATCAACTAGAATGATAAGTACAGAAAAACATCTAAATAATTCCAGGAATGAGAAAATGAGTTACGTTTTATGATCGGCATTCAACAGCGACGTAGCTAGGGGATTTTTTCAATCTCGTAACAATATTTTACAAACCCTCACTTATCGCTTATCAATATAAACAGAAATCATTGGTGATAACAATGTACCTGGAACTTTGCAGAAAATAGATGGTCCACTAGGAATGATCTGGTGAGTCATTTATGATTCATCCAAATTTCTAAAGTTCAACTGAACTCTTGTTAAATTTGGATGTTTTGAGAGATTTCTGTGAGGAGGGCAATAATCATTTATGGATTTCAAATCAACAAAAATTATTACAGTAGGTTTATTAGTTTGCATCGAAGTGTTGCACTTTCCTACACTTGGTGTAATTTACACTCAATTTTAATATTCGTTTTCCGATTTTATGACACATTCTTTTGCTTAAACTGCAATAGATTTAAAATGTGGTGTAAATTACATTAAACCTCATAGCAGACGAAAGGACCTAGTATCTGACTCAGAAAATTTGGAATAAATGTGTATGCATATCTGTCAGATTACTGTTTCTTTTGCCAAGAAAGTCTACTCCAATGATAGCTTCCGAATTTATTCTGTCTGATCATGTCCTTGACCAGTAGCTTTCTCCTTCTGTAAGAATTATGCAAATTTTTTCATCCTGTTTGTTGATGAGTTGTTCTATTTTATCCTCTAAAGGATGTATTTTTGATTATCTAATTTATAAGAGAGATTGAATATATCACGTCTTCAATCAGAAAGTTGAGCTAAAATATGTAGGTATTTTTTATTATGATGATATTCTCTCTTATTAAATTCCCAAATGAACAAATACACTCATTAAAACCTATTTTTGTCTAAAAAATAGACAACTTTATTTTACCGGAAAATGGTTTTGAAAAAATATCTTCAAGAAAGTGTGTTGGCATTTTTGGGAGTGGACAAAAATTTCAACATTCATCAACAAAAAAGATTATCATCATTTTAAAAAAATGCTTTACTCACTTATTGTGATATGTCAGTGAACCTCCCAGAACATGATCCATTTCTTGACAAGAATCCAGAACGTGAATAGCATCCATAAACACATTACTTGAACTCTAAAATAGATATCTCAGAAAAATTCATCAAGAATCAACAACATTTACCTTTGTCAGCATCAAAGAAGAATTCTGACCAAAAATACTGCGAGCATATACTAACATTTTTATGTATGCATCAAAAATGCTAGTAAGTTTGGAGGTGAGATTTTCCTTTTTATGAATAGTTGCGAGTTTTTCAAAATCTTCATGGAGGAATTCCAGCAGAGAGTACAATGTTTTTGCTTTGAACTCTAAATGGGATCCCGCCAAATTTCTATCTGTACCCACTACCTAAAAGTAATAAAAACAGTTTTTGTCGTTTGTCGAACCAAGAAGTATTATAGGTTGGTAATTGCTTCACGGATAATTTTTAATTCGAAAAAAACAACTTTATGTCAAAAAAGTACCCTTATTATAATAATTCTAATTGGGGTACTATTATTTGTCAACTGTTTAATTTATTTACTTAAGGATCAAGGCTTGAAAATAAACATTGTGGCCTATCCTCAAACTGAGAAAAATGTTGTGCTCTATGTGCTATAGGAACCAGTCTTCAAAATTTGTTGAATTACTACCATCTTCGTTATAAGTTCTGGTAGCTAGATCGGCAATATTGAATTTGGTTGGTATCCAATTCCACTCACTTGTTTCAGTCGATTCTTGGATTTCTCCAACTCTATGTGATTCGAATTGTCCTAAATGTCTTCCATCATTGCGAATCCAATACAAAACTGTTGTTGAGTCAATCCAAAAATAGGTCTGGTCGATTTTGATGTCGAGTTCGTCTTTAACAGTTTTAGCTATTCTACTGCCCATCACAGCCGCCTGCAATTCCAATCGTGGAATCGATAATGGTTTCGTTGGAGTCACCCTTGCTTTTGCGAAGACAAATGAAATGTGAATTTCGTCATTACTCAGGATTCTCAAAAATGCTACAGCTGCGAATGCTTTTTTGCTGCTGTCGCAGAAAACGTGAAGCTCAATTTTTTCTGCAATAGGAATTTTGGGGGAATAACACCTCGGAATACGTAAATTGTTGACTTTTTCAAGATCTGCTATCCATAATAACCAATATTTATGGATTTCATCATCGACATAGTCATCCCATCCGATTCCCGTTCGCCAGATGTCTTGTACCAAAATCCTTCCTCGAATCACAAAGTTCACTGCTAGTCCCAGTGGATCGAATAACGACATAACTATTTTCAGAACATGTCGCTTCGTAGGTCTCTCTTGATTTTTTTTATAATCGAAATTCAGTTTAAAAACGAGACTGTCTTGATGAGGGTCCCAAGAAAGTCCCAGAACTCTTTGTAAAGATGAATCGGAATCAAGATTCAAATCTTTCTTAAGATTTTCATTGAATGACATCATTCCTATAAGTTCTGTCGAATTACTTGTCCAATTCACCAACTGGAAACCGGCTTTCATTTGGATTTGGCTAACTTCCGTGATCACCCTGTATGCTTCTTCCGGGGTATCTACACAATCCAAGTAGTCATCTACATAGTGACGTCTGGTTATTGCTTCAATTGTTCTTTTTGATGTTCCCATCTGACAGGCATTCAAATTTTTGACATATTGGGCACAAGTCGGTGAACATGAGGCTACAAACGTCATAACTTGCATTTGATACACATCATAATGCCGATTTTGTTGGCAGTTTCTCCACAGGAAACGTTGTGAGTCTTGGTCTGCTTCTACTATTCTGATCTGAAGAAACATTTCCCGAATGTCACTGGAAAATGCTACTTGTCTTTCTCTGAACCTCATCAAAACTGCAACTAAAGATTGAAGAAGGTCGGGTCCAGTCAGGAGATTATTGTTCAGAGAAATCCCATGGGACTTTGCAGCTGCGTCGAAAACTACTCTGAGCTTGTCGGGTTTATTGAGGTTGGTGACCCCAAAATGTGGAAGATACCATGTTCTGGGACCTTCTACTTCTGCTTCTTTTGTTGTCAGTTTGCGAGCATATCCTTTGTCAATGTATTTCTGAATGTTTTCGCAGTATTTTTGCTTGAAGATAGGATTTTTCTGCATTTGTCTTTCCACACATAATAATCTCCGAAAGGCCGACGATTTACTCTCCGGTAATGTTATATTATCTGTTTTCCAAATCAGTCCTATCTCGTACCGTTCTCCAATGTGATTCACTGTATGCTTCATAACGTCTACTGCTCTATCATTTTCTTTGTCTTTTTTCGTTTTCGCAGTTGCAGAGACTCGGAATGCATCAAGCGTAAATCAATCTTTCACTAGTTGATGTAGCATTTCCTCAGAAATGTCTCTTTCACAAATATGGAAACAGTATTATTCTTCACTTTCGTTTTTATTATTTCCATGAAGAATCCAACCGAGGTGAGTCTTAGTTGCTACTGGCAAATGTTCAGGTCCTTGTATTATTTTTCTTGGAAGAGTCAGTTGAATATTATCCTGTCCTATGAGAACCATTGGTTGTTTCGTTATATCGGCTACTGGTATACCATTCAAGTAATGATACCCCTGCCATTCTGAGGAAGAAATATACTGTTTTGGAAGAGACAAATTTTTCACGGAAGGAACGTTTTTCATGCAGAATGTTTTAGCTTGGTCATAATCTCCGGATACGGTCAAATTAACACAAATAGAGTCTTCATGTCGGGCGGTCATCTGATTTGTCCACTGAAGACATAATGGTTGAACTTTTCCATCAATATCCAACTCCTCAATAAGTGAATGGTCTATGAGGGTAACAGAAGATGCTTCATCACACAAAGCAACTGTGTGAAGAATTTTGTCAGAACCATAAAGTCTAATGTTAATCATTCTTAGGAGAACATTACTTGCACCATGTCGTGTTGAAAGAACAGATTGATTCATATCGGCTTCCGTGTTGAAGTTTGTTGTTCTGTCAGAGTCATCAAGGATATTTGTTTCGGGTACGGTGTCTTCTTTGTGTAAGCCAGGGTGATGTGGTCGTCTACATCCATTGATGCCACAAGATTTCTTAAAACGACACTTCATTGTCTGATGATTATTCCGCAGACAGGAAAAACACAATTTATTCATTGTCACAATTTTCCATCTAGTTTCAACATCATCCGATTTCATTTTTCCACAACTGCTAGTTTTGTGGCCACTACTATTGCAATAAGCACAAAACAGTTTCTCTCCTGCTGATATCACTAACATTTTTTCGGGTTTTCGGTTATTATGGAAGTTTGGAAATTTTACTGTAGTTTTCGAGATATAAGGTGTTCTAGGTGTTGTCACAAAACATGCTGCATTGGCTATTTGCATCAACCATTCGGAAAAGACTTCTATATTGACATCACCATTTTTTTCCAAAACTTTCTCCCCCCAACGAAGCTTTAACATGTCGGGTAATTTCTGAACCATGGTTCTCAAAACATTGGGATTCTGCAAGTGGGCATCATAGTGCAACGATTTTATCGTACTGACCAAAGAATTAACGTAACTGGCAAACTGAATTAGGTTTTCCAAGTCATTTTCTCGGATCGAATAAAATGTCTTCAATTTGTTCAAAATGGTATCGATTATTTGATCCGGTCTACCAAAACTCATTTCTAGAGTTTTAATAATTTGCTCAATGTTCTCAGGGCTGACCATCATTCCAGCAACGGCTTGTTTTGCTTCTCCTCTCAGGCATTTTTGAAGTTTTATCATAGACTCTTCCTGGGTATATTCGCACATGGAAGATATTTTTCTGAAGTGATATATGAATGTTGGCCACTCCTCTAATTTGCCATCAAATATTGGAAAATCCTTTTCTACGGATTGTCTCGCAAACAAAGTTTTAGGCTTCACAATTGTAGTGGTGTGATTTTGTGAAACCTTTTTTATCACCTCACCTAAGGCTTCGCACAATTTATCAACATCTGATTTGTTCACGTCTTGGCTTTTTGAATGTTGAATGGAGATATGTGGGTCATCATCCTTCATGGGATGTTCTATGGCATTCACCCAGTCAGTAACATAGGAGTTCACATGGGATACCTGATTTCTTTTCAATTGTTGACTTTCTGGAGTGGCTCAAGTGATGATTTTGAAGAATATGCATCCATATTTGGATTATGAACAATAACTTCTGGATACAAATTTCTATCTGGCATTTCCCGGTGTACTGAATTCGTTTTCACTGAAAATTGCTGTGACCTGTTTTCCTCATTTTCTATAATTTCAGCTTCTTGTACTTGTCTTTCCATCTCAATTAGTTTCAGTTGCTTCAAATATTTTATTTTCTCTATTTCCATCATTTTATATTCTATGTCTTGTTTTTGTTTTTCAGCTTCAATAGCAAGTCTCTTCCTTTGAATATCTGCACTGGTATTAGAGAGCCTCGATTTTGTAGTACGAACGGATTGGGCTTTCTGTCGGGACGTCATGATATTGTCTTTTGGAGGTTCATTCACATCATTGTCCTTTGAAATCACATTCATAATGCCAAAACCTATTGGCCACTCAAAATTTGGATCTAGGGAATGGGCACCGGCATTTATTCGATGAGTCCTTCCTGGATTCGACTGTGTGTCCATTTTGTCGCAATGTAATGTCTTCCACAGGACTTTTCAAAGGACTCGAAGGACCAATTTAAAGAATTACTTTTCTCGTGGTCAAAATAAAGTAAAATTCAATGTATTTTTGACAACTTTTTTTAATTCTCGCTTTCTGTCAGACTGTCCAAACAACCTATCTTTTCCTTTTTCCAAAAAAAAATCTCGCCAACTACTCAATATATAAACATAAAGTAAGGAAAATAAAATACAATTAGAATACTGGGTGATCGGAGGTCGACGACACCACGACGACGCTACATAACCATTAATTTTGAAATTGTTATTAATCCTAACAATCGCGAAAATTAAACGACAGTACAAATAAATTAAGGGAAAATAGATATTTATTTGCGCATATCTAAATTTGAATGGTTGGTTGCGCATATTCCAACTAACCAACCTATACCGTGACAATGAAAATAACTAAGAAAAAAGAGGTTAAGTTTGTGATTATAAAACGTCAAATTTTTGTGTAAAACGACTTTTTTTGGTCCTGTGATTGTGAAATTAGGTAGATTAGCGTCAAGGTAAGTTTATCGGGCTCCGCTTCAAAATAAATAAAGTGACTTAACTCAGCTAGTTTTGTCTCCTGAATACGAATCCGAAGAAAATTCGAGGGCGTCTCAACTATTTTTCTGAATCTTGAAAATTACCCCATTTTCAAACACAAATTTTTCAATAAAAAATCACACAAATTGCCTCCTTCTTATTGACACTTTTTTTAGAAGTTAATCTACCTAATTTCAGAATTACAAGCAACCATTTTACACAAAAATTCGACGTTTTATAATAACAAACATAACCTCCTTTTTCTTAGTTATTTTCATTGTTATGGTAAGTTGCTGTGAAATTAGGTAGAATAGCTTCCAAAAAGTGTCGTCAAAAAAACGAAGCATGTTGTGTGATATTCTATTGAAAAATTTGTGTTTGAAAATGGACCCATTTTCAATATTCAGAAAGACATAACTCGAAAAGTAGTTGAGACCCCTTGATTTTCCTTTGGATTCGTGTCCAGGAGACAAAACTACGTGGGTCAAGTTTTTTTTGAGGTAGAGCCCAATAAACTTACCTTCACCGCTATTAGTTAACGTAATTTTACCATATTTTTGAGCATCTTGACTTGTTCACTCTGCTTGGCTTGATCTTTATTCAGAATGCTTAATGATAGTATAGTTCTTCGATTGCTGTGGGAGAAAACCACTATATCAAAAACTAAAGCTACTACCCTAAATAGGGCTAACCCAACTATCAACAAAGGATTTAATAAGAATACATTATGCTCAAACCTCCATAAAGCACTGTGTTCTTGAGCCAACATTATCAAGAAACTAATTTTTGAAAAAGTCATTTTAAAATTGTTAATTAGTAGAGTTGAGTGATTTATAAATACCTAGGACTTACTACTTACAAACAAAAATCTTCCCTTCTCAATGATGAAAAAGTTTCCACTACGAAGTGATACTACTTCTGGTTTGCAAAATAAATTTTGAACGCATTGTGCTGTTCCAATTATTTGACCACAGAGTGCTGTCTTTTGTTCCACTGATACCCAAGTAGGATGAAAGTATATAAGAGCCGATGCAGGATCATCTTCCTCTTTTTGGCCTATCACAGTATCGTATACAAAAACTATTAATGTTTCTCTGAAATAGTACCAATCGATATTCTCAAATAATTAACAAGTTTGTTAGTAATAAATGTTTACCTAGCCATACGAGTGCATAAAACTTCTTAAATATGTTTATTTTTTAAGTCTATTATTATTTATTATTATTCTGTCATTTTTTTCAGTGTTTATTATTCAAATCGATTATGTCAAGCAGTCAGTGTCAGATGTCACAGTCACCTTCGAGCCGGGATTCCGAAGTCACGATCGAGCATGAATTGTGTCGTTTTCAGGAATTTGACGATTCCGAGCCTATACGCCGATCGTATATGTGTTGCAAATAGCCTACATTTTGACGGTTAGTTGACGATTAGGCCTCAATGGTGTCGTCTAGCCGATTATAATGATTCCGAGTAAATTCCGAGGCTATATGACGATCGTAAATGTTTTGCAAATTGCCTACATTTTACGATTAGTTGACGATAACTATTTTCTTGTCGTCAGTATATCTATCTTGGTCTGATATATGGGTTGCTCTTTTTATTAGTGGTCATTATTGCTTGTGTATTTATTTTCATCCCGTTATTTACCTATGATCTATGATCCATTCTGCAGTAGGGATTTTTTATTCAGAATGGCTTTTAGAGCAACCTAAATGTTTACTGGGAGTTGATGAATTTCATGGAGAAAAGGGCATAGCCAAGTGGCAAATCCCTGTTGAAAAAATGGGGAATTCTTTCGAAGATTTCTGAGGGTTGTGCTCGTAAATGTACAGCCGGTTGACGGAAACATTAACAATTTTTTTAATTATTATTACAAGGTATACCATTACAACTTTTGCAATATTTTTTGGAAATAATATTAATATTATTAACGAGTTCAAGAAATAAGATGTAGGTATACCTATTATGATATACAAATAAGCAGGTATGCACCAAATGTATACGTATTCCTTTGAATTAAATTTAAACAGATAAGCAACACAGAATTACTGGAACCAACACTATGCGAGAATGGATTCCTAACAAAGATATGCATTAACAATTAAATATACTTCTTATAATGATAATGATAATAATAGGAGTAGTGTACGCATAACTGCAGTACAATAATTATTAATATTATTATAGAGTATTATACCTAGCTAGGTAGGTATAGGTACCTATCCCGGTTTACTGCAATATCAAATTTTATGCCAGTAATATAATTTATACACTGCAATGAAAGAAGAGGCTACTTCAAAGGTATATTATATAGAGGTATGATTACCTATATTTTACACTAATTTCTTTATTTTTTAAATGCTCCAAAAACAGCGGATGAATGATTACAGAAATAGTTAGGCAATTTGTCTAACAAATTCAGTGAAATTGTAGACAACTGGAAATTTCCATACTTTCTATGAATGCATTTCGACTTCTTAAACAACAATTAATAATCAACGGTCACGATTATCTTTTCAAAGTTGATTGGAATTGGTAGAGGTACACCTACCTATCATGAAAACTTGCCCCTAATATACCTAACTTGCTTATGTTTTCTGAATAAAAATAGCTATAGAACATTTACTTTCTCCACGATCATCGCAGAATGAAATTTAATTACAGAATGCTGATTGAAGAAATATTCTGCAACACCTCTGCCCCTATGAAATAGAGATTTCTAATGGATTTGGACACCCAATTAAAAAGAGACGAAAGTTCTTAATTTTTCCATCCTTGTTGCCAAGGGCGCGCTCTGTGATTGGTTACCATAATGGCGGTTAGTTTGGATGACATGACAGCTACAGTTGAAAATGACATTTATACTCCATGACCTTATAGTAACCAATCACAGAGTACATTCCCTGGCTACAAGGACGGAAAAGTTAAGAACTTTCGTCTCTTTTTATTAGGGTGTCCAAAGCCATTAGAAATTTCTATTCAAATTCATTTACATTCTCTCTCTTGTATAAGAATAATATTATCACACTGGTTATAGCAATAATATTAGCCTTGACGCAGTTAATTGTCACCGTAGTGGCAAATTTCAGTAGTGTCAAAATTATTGCTGTCACGTTTTTATTCGAAAATATAAAAAGTATCATGAATTTATCCAGTGATTCAGAATCAGAGTGTGAAAATATACCACCTGAAATTACAAAGAGTACAAATAATATACTGGAAAGTATACACCCGAATAATTGAGACTCGTAGTATTAATATAATATTTATCAAACATATTTTAATGAGAGGCGGAATGGCTCAGATGGTATAGCATTATTGGTATAGTAGACGAGAGGTGATAAACAGTGTTTTTAAATAATAGTTATTATTTCATGTGGAAATTATCTTTTGTTCATTTCCATATAAAAATATTTTAAAATGTTTGATCGTGGAGAAAGTATAGTCTGCTACTCGGTTAGAATAAAAATTCGTGATGCTCGTGGTTCCTCCCACTCGCCATCGGCTCGCGCTCGGAACTTTCCACTCGCATCGAATTTTCATATTCTAACCTTGTTACAGAATATACTATTATAGCATCCTAACAGGTATGCGCAGTGATTACAAATTTCTTACATCAGCAAACTTGCAGAGTAGAGGTACCTATATGAAAGTTGTAAAAAACATTGCACTTATTTAATACATTTGCAATTTTGTACAATACCTCTCCTTTTGTTACTCATGTTTAGATTCAAGGAAACCTTATATAGGTACCTACCTATATATACAAGGTAGAATTAAGCACAAAAACAAACATTCAAGAAATGAATTTCCTTTACAGAATAAAATGTTCAATCAATACTCTGGACTCCTTCAACTATTAATGTAAACTTAAAATCACAAAAAACTAGCAGATTGAAAAAAAAATATTGAGAATATAGAGATAATGTCAATTATCAATTCAGAATTTTATGTTTAATGCGGTTTTATTCACCATCTTACCATTTTATGTTGATTATATTGTGTTTAGTGATCGAATACCAAAATCACCCGACGATTTTATTGGGAATCAAATTATTGTAGTCGAATCGTCCAAGAATGTCATTTAGGTAGATATTTACAGGAAATTTCCAATCAAACCAATAGGTCCCGAGTTCGAATCCCAGATGGTCCACATTTTTTTAATTCACTTCTAATTTTCATCTTCCCGTTTGCTATGCCAAAAACTTATTCAGGATTTTAAATTCAATTACAGACGTGAATGCTACTTCATTTTTTCATTTCTTCTTATTTTCTACGATCTACGATCATGTTGCCTCAATTTTCATCAAGTACCGAGAACACCCGACGATTATTTTTTGTCGTCTGAAGTTCGAATCGTTGATCGTTCGTTCGTTCGTGATCGAATCGAAAGTTCGGAATCCCAGGGCAGACTCGAAGAGGCGCGTTCCGTTTATTCATATATGTCAGCAAATAGATCAAGAGATAAGAAAGGTTGAAACACAAACAAGAAATTTACTTCCAAAAACTTTTTAGGTGTCTTCCGGTTGTTGAGTATGAACTTCATGGAGAAATAAGTTTGTGGACTATCGCAAATGTATAACTTCATTAGTTCACAATAAAAGCTTATTTTAAAATGTTCCATAAATAAAGAGAGCAGGCATTGCAGTTCATAGTAACGTCATAGAATAATTCTGTGGTAACGTCAGTCAGTAATAAAGTGGCTCTCATTTTGACATATAGATATAATACACCCGTGCAATGTGAATCTGGAAAAAGGTAAACTTTATTTAAATACTGCCTGCCTTTATTAGAGGACGGTTAAGGCCAGGATTTGAAGTTCCTTTATTTTCATTTCGGGTGAGATCCTAATTATATGACTTTTTCAACACAAATCACAAATCAATATCGAAGCCCCTTTTGGCCATTCTATTATCACCACAATTTTATCTTGGTAAATAATTAATTACGTAGAATGAAAAATCTGAGAAACTAGATTTCATTTATAGGTTATGGATAAAAAAACGTCTGTGTAAATAAGGGACGAACAGACAAAACTGCAATATTTCGCTGTTCTTAATCACAGAATAGTGCCATCGTAATCTGTGATGCCAGCCACTATTAAAATAAAGTTGCCTTTAATACTGGCTGGCGTTATTGCAAGATCTCTCTAAAAAGTATCGATTTTGGAATAGTATGCGTAAAATTGTTGAGTGCCGCTTCGAAATGTTCGGGACTGGTGAGGAAATTAATGTTCGTTGGTCTCATTGAAGCAAGATGCATAGAAACCCTGGTGCGATCACAGATTCGATTTTGTTTCTACCAAAGTTGTTGATACTGTAATTGCATTGATATCGTTGGCTTCATTCGTCGATGGATGGCGCAGAAGTCGAAAATAGCCAAGTTTCCAACATTCCACGGTGCCTTGATTTGTCATTTGATTGTTTTTGAATGTTGACATGACACTTGTCTCTTGTCCAACCGTCAATCGTCAATGATAACATTAATCTGTAATTTTGCCGCCATCTGTGCTAAAGAAGTGAAACGGTACCAATGCAATAAAAATAACATGAATCAAGTAGGCCGTACATCAACACTTTTGTATCTCGGTATCACAGGTATAAGTGATCACACCAGGGTTTCTATGCATCTTGCATTGAAGTAACTAAGCATTGAGCAGCAGACTCAACACTGAATGACAAAATGAACTAGAGATGGGCGATATACATCGATGTTTTTAAAACATCGATGATGATCATTCGATGATCCGATGTTTTGGTATAGATGTCGCAAAATGAAACATCGATGGTTGAATACCATCGAATTTCAACATCGGTCATAAACCAGACGAAGATGCAATCAAAAAATATTGTCGTACGTATTACTGACCAGAGAAATGAGACCAAAGAGTAACTTTTCCAAGTATTTTTAAAATTTTTGGTATGATTTTTATCTTGAATTCATTACGATTTTTATTTTTTATCATTGAAGAATTAGTATTTTTGTAAATATATACCAGTAGCTCTAAAATTTATACCTATTCAAAATACCATCTGTCAAGAGTCAAAAAACAATGAAAACATCGATGTTAAAAAACCATCGATGTTGCAAGACCGATGTTTGCAAAATATCGATGGTGAGTTTCGATAGTATCGTCGATGTTCAACATCGATGTTATGTTTCGATGTCCCATCTCTAAAATGAACCCAAAATTCATGTGAGAGAAAAAGACATAACTGTCGAATCGACATAGACCGATTCAACGGTACACGGAATCCCACTCCTATAGTTTGCCGTTCTATGAGTTATATTTTCTATCCTGAGTAATTTTCCATGGCAACACTGGTTTGTTATTTTATTTCACATTTGTCAAGCGCCATTTTATTCGTCATAGAAGTTCAATTCAAGGTCTGAGGCGTAATTTACGGAGCATTTTGTACTGTTTTTAATCAATTATTTATGCAATATTGGTATAGACAAATTACTAATATTAATAATTGAACAAGTTTTCATCTCGATTTTGAGGTAAGTTGTAAAATTCTGTTAAATACGTACAATTTGAGACAATATCGTGACGCCCTCGATTATACGTTGTCATCTCTAGAATGCTACAATGGTTCTTTGGTGATAAATGCGGCAAATTTTTTCATGATTCCCTTTAAAAAATAATGTAGAAAGTAGTTATTATAAAGTTTTTATGTACTCCGAACAAATTATGAGAAACAAATTTTGAAATTATTGATGTAATGAGTTTAATTTGATCTATTTTACTTTGTAATGCAAATAGGTATTTGAAGGACGGATTTGGTTGGTTAGTGGTGCAGGTGCGAGTGCTAATTGAGATTTATGAATTGACAAGGATTTATGTTCTTCCATGGTATAATTATATTTTTTAGGCACTCAAGAAAAGCTAATAAAAGTTTTAGAAGGTAGACGGACCTGTTTGTTTATTCCATATTGAATACTAGTGACCTGCTGCTCACTATTGTCTAACTTCACATACAAATTTGAATTAATGGTTTTCATCATGTTTCAGTTGCTTGCATCAGCACTTAATAGCTTCCGTTTTGATGGTTTGTTGCACCAAGGCTTCTATTCTAGCTCCAAATTCCTCAAAAGCTAATAAATGTCATCACATGACAGATTCTGTCAAATTTCGCCAATAGTAAATGTAGAATAGGAAGCCTCGGTGTGTGAAACTCCCAAAATGAAAGCGGCTAATGTTTTCAGGTGAATACCGTCTTTGAATGTTGGAGATTATTATGATGAATAACTAGGTAAATAGTTATCAAGATATATTGAGCATAATTTTCATTTTGGTAAAATTTCGTTTACTAATGGCCACAAGCTATCAAAATAATTTTTTTAGAACTTGCCTAGTTTGGTCTCTGAACATAAATCCAAGTAAAATGTTTGTCGGTCTCGAGTAATTTCGGAGATGGAGGCCTATTTTTGAGTCATGACTGCCATTTTCTAGCACACATTCCTACCGCGAAAACAAACACTCGAAATTCTTCCTTCTTATCACTCTCAGAATGTAAACAGCCTAATTGGCCTGTTTCACACTTTTTCTTTATTGAAAATGGTAACTTTTAGGAACAAACTGATCCTTCTTTTATGACCACATAAACAACAAATCTAGGAAAAATGCTTAGTGAATTTTATTCATGTTAAGTTTGTAACTTGGAAAAAACGTCAGTGAATTATTTTCTATTTATGTTGAAATTGTTACCAACTTGACATGAATAAATTCACTAAACAGTTTTCATAACTTTGATTTTTTAAAAAAGATGAATTTTTTGAATAACAATGCCGTTTCTAATAAAAAAAAAGGAAAAAAGGGTAAATTAGGGTATGTACTTTGTGTTAGTGCAAGGGCCGATTCAGATACATGCGTGCTCACTTACTTTTCTATGACAAGAACATATTTTATTTGGTTCTGTAATAAGTTTGTCGATGTTCGAGTACTGCTATGAGTTTTTCAAATAATCCTAATGTATTGTTCTCTGTATCTTTCATCTCATGCATGGTGGGTATGCAATGTATCTGAATCGGCCTTAAAGGCAGCAAAAAATACATTGGGATCATTTAAAAAACTCAAATAGTATTACTCCAGCAATGATAAAATTATTCCAGAACCAAACAAAATATGTTCTTGTCATAGAAACTTAAGTAAAAGGCGTTTAAACCGTTAGTGCTTCAAAAACCCTGCATAGCACGCTTGTATCTGAATCAGCCTTTAAGGAGGAAGAATTTTGAGTATTTTTCCGCGGTAGAAATGTGTCCTAAAAATGTCCTTTTCTAAAGAATAATACCTTTCTCCTATGAAAGTACTTATATTGTTGTTTTTTCCAAATATGTATTTAAGGTGGATTTATCCATAAATAGTATACTACATTACGAGTGCGGAAAGTGACATTTTTCACACGAGTGGGAAATATTGTAGCACGTGGCGAAAATCCTACGAGGGCAAAAATCACTTTCGCGCAAGTAATATATATATATACACTATTTTTCCTACGTCCATGCGATAATTTTACCAACTAATAATGATGTTACTGACATGTGTTTGAAAAAATCGAAGATAAAGGCTGACTGAGAATTATTTCAACTAACTTCATCTGTTTTAAATAATTATTTTGGAATGCAATTTATTTTTTTTAATTTTATTCTGAAGATGAAATGAATTATACTTTCAACTAAAGTGCAGTGCCGCATTCAAATTTTGAATCCACACATGAACTTAGATTATTTACAGTTGGCAAGGGCGGATCTGGACAACTCTTATGGGGAGGGGGTTATGCAAGTCGCGACGATCTAAGGAATTTGTCTTACTATTGGTATAAAGTAGTAACAAGAATATTTTTCAATTAGTTATTGTAGCATTTTATTTTGGTATGGATCGATTCAGTCAGGGGGGGAGAGGATAACCCAGTTATCCCTCCTCAGATTCGCCCTTGCTTTGTTGGTGCATAGATATTAACTGGACAAGTGAAAATTATAAGTGAACATAAAATTAATTACCCTGAGATTAATAAAAGTTTTCAATACCAAATGTCACTCATGTACTTGGGTACTGTACACTTCCTTACTTCTTACATGTCAGCAGCATAATATAAGTTTTAAAATTATAACACATATTGTTGGCAAAACATAAGAGATTTAATATTTCTTGAATCTGAACCAACTTTTCAAGTTGAATACAAAAATTGATTTTTCGAACCACATTTCACTTCCATATTAATCTTCGCGAAATCTGTTTTGTTAAGTAACTTCATAAAGACATCCCTCAAAATACTTTTGAACGTTAATTTCTCTGATCAAGTAACACAACCTAGATGAGTAATACTTAAAAAGTACTGAAGGGAACATCTTTCCATAATGTTATCCCTCAAGTCATAACATTGTTATTTCGCAATTTTTTAAGGATACAAGAAGCACTTTAGCTATATTTTGATTTCTGTCAGGTATATTCATGGCAACGAAATCCCAAAATACTGTCTTGGATGAAATATAGAGCAATAAGAAGGCAATTGAAACGTTCATTGCAGCTTGTTGGGAGCATGTAAAACGATAGTATTTCCATCGCCGAACGGAGATTCTTAGTTGTCGATATAGTCTGGTCAGTACGGCAACGCGGCATTTGATATTTGACAGAACAACCATTTGATATCAGTGTCGTAACTATCGAAAAAGGGAATCCAAATTGAAAAAGGCTAAAATGAATGAATTATGAAAAAACATGTCAATTAGAGCATCGGCTGTTCTCAAAATCCTGTGGAGATTCTTCCATCATAATTTTAAGTTTCCATTAAATATTAGGTTTCCATTATTTCTATTTTATCGAACCTCAATATTTCAATCAACGCACAACACTGTCAGTGAGGGTAGATGTCCCTTACGAATAGATAGATAGATATATACTTTACTGTCCAAGAACAAGTTCTCATTGACAAAGTGTAAAAATAAAGTGTAAAACAGACCTATATACAATATAAATATTCGTCAAAAAACAGTAGAAGTAGGTTCCACTGCAGATACAGTTACGTCAATTATTATAAAATACATGTACCATCTGCAAAACACACGCATATTCGTGCATATATTTTATGATAAAATTTAATTTAATGAGCCTATGCACATACATATGTAGAAGTAAAAAAAAACGAAAACGAAACATCATAGGTACACTTTAAATTGGTTAAAATTTTAATACATCATTTACATTCACAGACTGTCATCATGATATTCCTGCAGACTATAGTAAGCTTTTTCAAGAAGCAAATCTTTGACGGATTTTCTGAATTCTTTCTGATCGAATTTATTTCTGTAAACCTTTGGTAAATGGTTATATATTCTTTTACCTTCATACATATTAGAATGTTTTGTCAAGGTTGTTTTTGGTATGGGTAAACGAATATCTTGGTTATGTCTGGTATTATAAGGTCTCTGTTCTTGTGAATTGGTAACATGTCTTTTATGAATTAGGCATACCACCTCTAGAATGAATATGCTGACCAAAGTCAGTATTTTGTGTTGAATAAAAAGAGGCCTACAGCTATCTCTATAGCTGGCCTTGCATAGAAACCTCAGTGATCTTTTCTGTAGCACGAAGATTTGATTCATGAGTTGTTGACTACAGAATCCCCAGAAAGCAATGCCATAACGTATATGAGATTCAACTAATGCATAATAAGTTAATCTTGCTGAGGATATGTTAAGTTCATTGGAAACGATTCTTACAGCATATGAACCTGAAGCCAGCTTTTTACATAAAAGTGTAATGCGTTCATGGAATTTCAGTTTGTTATCGATATACAAACCCAGAATTCTGGTGCATTGTGTTTCTTTGATTGTATTGCCATCTAGTATCAGCTCGTCGTAACTAAATTTAAAGTTAATAATTTTGGTTTTATCTACATTAAAACAAAGGAAGTTTGAATCGCACCATTCCTTAACTTTTGCTAGATCTGAGCATACTGTTTGCTTCAGGTGTACGGTATTTTTTCCATGCCATACTAGTGTATGGCATGCAAATATTGTGAAGTCTCCTTCAATATGAATTGTAGGTAGGTCGTTCAGGTATAATAGGAAAAGAATCGGTCCTAGAACAGATCCCTGAGGTACTCCACAATATATATTTGACGGATTGGAATATGTATCACCAATTTTCACCATCTGTGTTCTATTATCCAAGTATGATCTGAACCAGTTGAGGCATGTATCTCTTATGCCATAGCAATCCATTTTTTTCAGCAGTATTCCATGATTAACACAATCAAAAGCTTTTGAGAAATCACAGAAGACTGCTGCAATGGATTCCCCTTCATTTAAGCTCGTATAAACCTTTTCTAAAAATGAGAAAATCGCATCGTTAGTATTTTTTGAACTTTGGAATCCGAACTGACATTCGTTCAAAATGTTTTCACTCAATAAGAATTGTAACAATATTTTTTTTACCAATTTTTCAATAAGTTTCGAGATAGTAGACAGTAGCGAGATTGGTCTAAAGTTAGAGGGGCTGGTGTTGTCACCTCCTTTGTGGAGAGGTAAGACAACAGCTGTTTTCAAGCCTGCGGGAAATATTCCTGTTGAAAAGGATTTATTAATAACATCTGCTAGTACTGATAATACTTTGAAGGGTATATTTTTTAGAAGCCTCTTAGTTATACCATCCAATCCCGCTGCCTTATCATTTTTAATATCATTTAATGTTTGCTCGATTTCATGGACATTTGTAGGGGTTAATGTAAACTTAGAATTACAGCGGATTTTTTCGAGATAACTCAAGGGTTCACGTTGACATACAAGCTTGTCAGTCATATTTTTGGCAATTGTACAGTAAAAATTGTTCAGGTTATTTGGATCAATATTTATCTCTGCTGGTAATATGCTTGATTTTCCCCGTAGTTCATTTATTATGGCCCATTTCTCTCTAGGTTTATTTTTAGATAACTCGATCCTTTCTGCATAATGGTTGTTCTTCGCCAGTTTAATTAGGTTTCTATAACTTCTCCTATATTTATTAAAATAAGCAACAAAATTTTCATTTGATGTGAACTTTCTGATGGTGCGCAGAGGTCTAAAATTTTTTGCAGAAATTTTTAATCCTTTGGTAACCCAAGGTTTTTTGTTTCTAATTTTGATATTTTTTAAAGTTTAACGCCTGAGCGGCGAGTTACTCATCTAGGTTATGTTATTTGATCGGAGATTCATTTAGATAAGAATAAAGTTACCCCATAAATTATTTGAAATATTTTCCATCTTTCTAGACTCATTAAGTATATTTTCGTAAGAGTGTTTCTTTTACGACACCATTTTTTTTTCAGTGTTTTTGAATACTCATTACTTCGTTTCACTTTTTGAAAGTTTTAATTGAAAAGGGGAGCTATTACCTAGGTTATTACACTTATTTTTTAAATTGTTCAACTACTATTCTAGTGGCCAAGAGTTGAACCTATCAATATTATAGTAATAAAATAAACGTTTACCAGGGTAATAAAAAAAAAACAACTACCTAAATCTTCTTGTGTCATTTCCTTATATGGGTATTAGGTTTTTTCCGATTTTCTTCAAAAAGTTAGTAAGATGCCCAAGAAAAATCATACTTATCTCTTTATTCCTGATTTATTTATGATTTTGCCAAGATAGCAATATTGCCTTCATCAGTATGGTACTATTTATAAATTTAAGGTGGATAAAAATTCATCTTATTGAAATAACTTGTGTTTATTTTTTTTTTTTGTTGGTCCACTGTAGCACCAAATAAATAATTCTTAAATCTTATTTGGAGTGGTCTTTAGTTTGATGAACTACTTGAAAACGTTTTATGACTGTTCAACATTTCAAATTCTTTTTATTCTTTCTAATATGTGTTTTCCAAGCTGCACTTCTTGCTGCAGCTGCAAGTGAACTCGTAGAATTTATTACATTTGACCTGTCATATCTCATTGGCTTTTGGAGGAAATTGCTAAAGACTGCTCCAATTCATATACAGGGTGTCCCATGAATCAAAATGGTATGATAAAAGTTTGGTGGTTTTTGAGGTTCTGGCATTTTTGTATAATGAAAACTCTAGTTATATTATTCAATAGCTGTAGACCTATTGTAGAAAAATTAATAAATATTCTGAGGTTAATTAATTAATTCGATTCCATACAAAAACAGTAACTAATATTTTTCTTTAAGAAACATCTGAATTTATGGAATTGTTAAGGCAGCAGACACACTGAGTAACCATGACCGACCGTCCGCGACCGCCCCAACTACGACCAAAATTTCCAAAATGTGTATTCTTATCAGATAACTGATACTGATACTGAACACTGAATGATCGTCTTCAACCGGTTTTCGAAGACCATGTTTAATATTGCAATCTGCTAAAAATTTTGGTCGATCAGTGTGAGTTTTTATTGATCCCTTTCAATTTTTGGTCGATGCTGGTCAGTCAGTGTGATTCCTAATAAGTGACTAAATGTAAAGCAAATTGTTCTCTTTCTGTAAAATTCTAAAAGGTATTATTTGCTTAGGTCAGAAAATATTAGAAAGGCATCTGTGTTGCTTACTTACAATAGTTCCAAATAACTGGGCTTGTTCAATTAAAAAATAACATAATGAATAACAAAGCAACGAACAATATTAGGTCAGCTAATTTGAAAATGAAATAAAATATGACAATTTGTAATTGAAAAATCTAGAAGAGAAAGGATAATGTTGAACAGGGTTAAATTTAAAAATTGTTGGAGGTTGTCGTTAGAATTTTTTTTCAAGATGAATATACAATAACTTAGGACATTATATTTTCTTATCATACACTTAGGTAGTAGAATAAAATTCAAAATTTTTCCCATTTTATTTTTTGAGAAATCCCTCGTTTATGTAAAAGTTCCTGATCGTTCAATAGTTATGTTTTAAATTAACTTTTTAGTTACATGATATTTTTATTTATATCTTATATATTTTGCTATGTTAATTTAGTGGTTTATGGTATGGATGTATAAGGTGAAATATCAATTTTGTCTCCAGATTTTGAAAGGACCATTTATGGCTCTTGGTGAAGGAATTAATGAAGCACACACTGGTAAAATGCAATTTTTCATGGTTTTGAAATAAATCAGATAACTTGAAAAGCATCAGATGAAGATGATGTATAGTAGAACTCTGGCAGGTTGGGGTTTAGCTATCTTTCATGCCATTTTAATCCACTGTTTCTAAGACACCCTGTATATTTAATTATGAGCACCACCTGCACTAGATCAAGCTCTGAAAATATGTTCTATCTGATTAATTAAATTTGTACATGTGAATGTACCATACTTACTGCTGGCTAGACTAGGTACGGTAACTCCAAACCAGTCTGGAAATTGCTAAAAAGCGCCTGTGTGTGATCCGTATCATTTTCAGGGGCTTTCCTGTGAGGAAGAGTAGGTGAAACTTTCCTCCAGTAGCAGAACAAGTCTTTCTCGTTGCATCTACCTGGTAAGGACTCGCCGTTGATCCAATAATCCCGTTGCAGTTGTTCAAGTTAGAACCGATTGTTGGTATTCCAAGGAAATTCTGTGCAAACGTTTTTGTGTCACGGTGGAGATAGTTTATTTCTGTGAGTTCCAATGATAGGTTTTTGAAATATATATAACTACCCAAATTGGTAGTTTCAACAAAATCATTCGGATTTAAAGTATCAGGTATCTATACATTTTTGAAGATTCAGATAATTTTCGTTCAGTACTTCTGTTGGAATAAAACTTGTTTGGTAGTATTCACGGTACCTACAACTGACTATGAAACCTCAGCATTGAACAAACGTACTGCTTTTTGTTTTGAAAATACTACCAAGGCCTTTTTTGATCAAATTACTGGACTGACTCAAGAGAGCAGATTACTTCAGTACCAAACTTGGAAAATCTACAAATAAAACATAAGGCAAAATCTCGGATCCATGAATAATATGAACAGTGTTATTTTTCAGCCACATGTCTGTAGATTTGGACTGGTTGAAAGGCCTCTGTAGTTTTGAAGATAAAACCTACTTTTCTTGACAGGATTCTCATAATTTGGAGATTTATAGATATATAATATACTCAATACTCGAAATAACATTACTAAGGCGAGTTGTACAAGAAAAGTTCACCGATAGCTCAAGTGAACCGAGTTCAGTTGCCAAGGAACTAGTAATTTCATTGGCTAATCCCTAGCAACTGAACTCGGTTCACTTGAACCATCGGTGATTTTGTCTTGTACAACTCACCCTAAATATTTCAGCCCCATTTAACCTATTTCATCTGCTGGCATATTGTATTCTATTGAGGTAGGCATGTTGATTATAGTACTAAGACCATAATGCATTTCAAAAAGTCCTAGTACCATAATGAAAGCAGGCCTTTGTTATTATCATTCTCTGAACGTCATGGTAATTTCAGGTCAAGTATCGAGCTAGGATATCATTATTATCTTTATCTTATCAATAACTGATATGTAAATTCAGAATAATAGTTCATACGACGATTGATTTATTGTTGTTTTCAAAAAAAAACTGAAAGTTATCGAAACTGTTCAAAATAATCAGTAGTTATTCATAAAAATGTACCTATTTATTAAGAAAAACAACAGAAAACACAAAAAATAGTCTGAAAAGGCAGATTTTGGAATTATTAAAGGCTGGAAAGTGGATATGAGGCAAGTTATAATGCATATTTTCCAGAAATGGCATCACAGACTTTATAGCCGAAATCTTTCACTTCCAATGTTGTTATTCTCGTGCCATCTGATTTAATCGACTTGAATGAAAATTAAATAGGAAAATTATACAAGAAAACTCAAGTTAGCCCTGTGATTTATCGGAAATTTTTAAGGGATTCTATTTTTTAACAAGATGTGAATACTTCCTGAGTTCTTTGTCCTGGTAGTTGCTTTCAATAATGGGAACCATTATTTAAAATCATGTCAAAATAATAAGCAGGTCTTTACCTTTTTTTGGAATATTTAAAATTACAGCTTGGCAAATCTAGCTGTGCTTCTGAATTTTGGATGCGCAGTTGAAAGCTGATGAAGTGGGGCTTGTCCTTCCAAATGAAGTTACCCTCTTTGTTTATCGTCCGCGCAGCTCAGAGTCGGAGGTACAGCTAGATTTACCACGCTGTATAGTTGATATGAAATGAAAGATATTTTTGATATCTGAGCACCATTTTAAATTAATTATTTTCATTTGTATTAAATTTTTTCCTTACATCAAATAACAGTATTCATACAGTCGTAAAGGGTTATGATTATGAAACAAAAACAGCAATTTTGAGAATAATCCTGATATAGATCGAATTTTATCTTATCCAATAAACTTGTGGAAGAAATCACTATTACTATTGGAAAAAGGCGTCGAGACTTATCATTTGAAAGATCTTGATGCTCTATAGTGCCAAAAACACTATTTAACTGAAATTTGCTTGATAATTACACGATATGTAAAAACGAATTTGTAGTTTTTGGAATAAGATTAACAGGTCTTCCAAAGTAACTGTTTAACAAACTGTTCTTCATCAGTGGGAGTGAATGAGGTTGAGTTTGATCAGAAACAGAACCTTATTTTATACAAAAATTTTGGTACTCGAGTTATCTTCTATTTTAATTAGACACTATTTTTCATTCACCGGATAGAAAGAAATGTTTTTTATAAAAATTTATTTCAGTCTATAATATTTAAATAGTGTAAGCAAGCAACACGCCCGAAAACTGTTTTTTTTTTTGGACTTTTTATGTAAATTAATAATACTTTTTTGTTGGGAAATAGATATTTGGAGATAAAAATCGGCCTATTTCAGAATTACTCTCAAAGATTTAATGTGTTTGAAAAAAATAATTTGTTTTATAAATCATTCGCGCTCAGTATATTGAACATCTTCCACTAATGTCTATTTGTGTCAATGAAACTTGTTTCAATATAGTCATTAGTCTTGGGTCTTGGGTCATTTTTCGTTTTACTTTATATTTTTGAAGGAGTTTGGTTGCCAAGCAACATAATTTATTTCTCAAAGTTGAAGGAATTTCTATTTCGATAATCACCATACACTTGTTGTATTACCTAAGAAAATTGGTTGAACTAAGTACATTACAATTTACAATATCATTTGCTTCTTTCTGTATTTATGAGGAAGACTAGTATGTCCTCAATTCACAAAAAAAACGACGGATAATTTTGAAGCCTTACCGATCTGAAGCCGATTATGTTCATGGCAAATCAGACATAACATCAAAATAATTATGAATGTGGACCCAGTAAGGTTCAAACGCGAAACTTCTCGTCTCCCAGCTGAATGCGCAAACCACTAAACCACTTGTTAGAATTGGTTTTCCAGCCAGAGTCAATCCTCATCAGAAGCGTCATCATACTTTGAATCTCATAGTGCAACTGATTCCAACATGGTCTTGAACCAGCAATTGGTGATGCTTGTGTAATCAGCATTCTATGTTTCCAGTCTCTCGACATGCCTTATAGACCTGAAGATGGTGACACAAAATATTAGGTCATTTTCACCAGTATGGTGGTTTTTCAGGGGTGTAGTTACGGAATGACACAAAAGAAAATTATGGTCATCGCGCTGGTACCGGCGGCCCAATCGCATGGGCATTAATCGAACGTGTCGGATAAATAACGAGTGTCGAACGATTTGTTCCGTAAAAATGCTTGTATTTTCCGATAGCCGATACAAAAGGAAGTGTGACTTACAGCCTGCCATACCGACACGAATACACCAATTAAAAAAAAAAACACTTCAACCATTTGTACCAGGCTAATTTTTGCGCAGCTAATCATCGTCGAGTAGCCATACACGGAAATCACCTGGCCATACGTTCCCGACGGTTCCCAATGACCGCCATACCACCGCAAGGAAGTAATTTTTTTTTGCTAGACGATTTGTACCAGCATAAACTTTTTTTTACTGGTCTCTGTATGAACATAAATAGAAGTCTGATCATGCCATACCTGTGGGAGGTGGCGAATATGTACAATATTTTTTCAAAATTCTAAGATTTCATTCGTAATTCGAACGATTTGTACCATATGGCGCCACCTTTTCCCTCTACTAGAAGTACGACAAATATAATAATGGTCACAGTGTATCATATAATTTCCGAAAATCCAATTGCCATACTAGTACAAATTGTCTACTCGACGATGATTAGCTGCGCAAAAATTAGCTTGGTACAAATGGTTGAACTGTTTTTTTTTTAAATCGAATGTATTTGTACATACCGACGGATGGCTGTAAGTCATGCCGGAGAAGTATGGCATTTCGCTACCGCCTACTTCTTTTTTTATCGACTATCGGAAAATACAAGCATTTTTGTGGAACAAATCGTTCGACACTCGTTATTTATCCGACACGTTCGATTAACGCATACGCGATTGGGCCGCCGGTACCAGCGCTATGACCATCATTTTCAATTTTGCCGTTCCGTAATTAGACCCCTGAAGAACCGCCATACTGGTACAAATGACCTAATATTTTGTGTCACCATCTCCCTGTCTATATTATAATACACAATGGTTTCAATACATAGGTACCATAAAAACACCGGTAACAATATGTCAAAAGTAGATATTACGTTTTTTTTCATGAATATGACATTTGTTTACTACTGCTTAAATGTCTCATCTACAAGGTGTTAATAGTTCAAGACAAGATTGCAAAACTTTCTAATGATACAAGATACAATTGACTTACATCTGAAAAGGGAGTAGTAACCTCAAGTATACGAGCAGTATCATAAAAAGATTATAAATCCCCTAGTCAGTGGCATATCTGTGCATATGCAAGTTGTTAAGAGAAATAGCAAAATTAGAAAAAGAACTACTTTGAACGTTGTGGGTATTGAACATAGTTTATGGTCTTCCAACAAGGCTGTTCATATAAGTGGAATCATTCATCTTTGAAGGTAAGTCGATTGACAAAAAAATGTTTAATGTAATTCAGAGTTCAATTTGAATTCTTACGCTCATGTGAATGGACGGGTTTTAAAATCTATTTTATAACTAATAGCAGTGGTTCAAAATTTGGACAGATTAAATAGGGTTTTTAAAATTCGCCAACGCTGTGGGAAACGCTGACGGAATAGCCGTACCTGATTATATGATAAGTATACAGAAAGAGTCTGGCTTGGGTTCGAAATGTCACACTGATTAAAGCGAACCTCATGATATCCTCCAGAGAAAGTTGAAACTAGTATATGAGTGAGCATCACCTAAAATACAGCACAAACGTAAAAAAAATTACTTTAACTCTACATTACACAAAGTTCGTTATTGTAAACGGGTCAATAACCGGATACTACGTTGATATTGACCTTGATATAATTTTATTTGTACATTGGCGTCTTCATGGTTGTGGTGCAAACATATTTTTTATAATTATTTTTAATACGAGTGAAATAAATTTATTCTATTCTGTTAGACTGCCGCCACAGTGGGACTAACAGTTCTCGCACGTGCAAAGCAATGTTTGATGTTTTTGAGAAACATTTCTTGAGCTGACGCTATTTTAATTTGGGGATAGAAGCAATATTAACAATTCCGGTCATATTGGTTACATACAGCATCTCCAAGGTTTCCTCAAAAACATCAAACTCTGAAAACAGAAGAAAAATTGCCGGTGTCGTGATCTGTCCATGTTTGGCGGTTAATGTCAAGATAGTATCCGCTCATTGTACAAAAACAAATTTAGTGTAGTGTAAGACTTTTTTATGCTTGTGGTGTTAGTATGTGATCCAAGATTTATCTACTACTTCTAATTTGCTCTAGCATGTTTGATATCAAGCTTGGTATGTTTTCACTGTACAATTGCGAACTCATGGCATCAGCCTACAACCCTCAATACGGGTGTTGTATTATGGAAATGAAATGTAATCAGTGAAAAATTAATTAGTTGCCAAACAAAAAATCTTGATAGCCCACTATCTGCTTTTTAAAATTATAATATGACAACCTTTCTTTACACTTAACATATAATCAGTTCTAAATACCACAGTGTATTCCACATGTAATTGCGAGTGTTTTCTTGCAGCTATCCAGTCCGCCGTTTTCAAATTGTCTGCGAAGTTTTAGAATTTAATTAAATTTTACCATTTTTCCCTGAATTTTTACCATCTGTAATTAAAAAAATGGCATTATACACCCATCATTCACAGGAATGCAAAAGGTTACATTACTGTTTAGAAGTTATAGGAAATATTTTTTACAGTCTTTTAGCTATTTGCTTGACCTCTAGATTGTTGTAGCATAATATGGCTTTACATTTTAAATTAATTTACATATAATTAAGAATCACTAGAAATGAACCTTTACAAAATGTTTTCAATTTTGTGAATCGTTTATTCAACGGTTTTCTCAAAAATAAACTTGCAAAGGGGTAAACAAACAAAAAAAATGTAGTTCTACGAAAAGGAGGCGATGTTGTTTTTTTGCACATATTTTGCACAATTCTGCCTTTCAAATTTGACTTTCACACAGGATGCCAAAGTACACGACCCTGTCTCCTGTAAGTACATCAGAGAAAATCTGCGGAAACTATACCACACTGAAGATCAAGAACCCCCTTCATACAAAGCGCGCTGCCGATTGTGCGGTAGTCTTTTGCTTCTGGAACCCACAATGAATATAATTTGTTCTCATTACAACTATAAATCATCCTCTTTCCCCCTATTTGATGAATCTATCTGGATAGTTATTACTTTTTTTTATAAAAAGGTATATTTCAGTTTTTGTAAAAGAATATTACAAAATATTGAATTTACTTCGGTATAAATACCAAAATTTAACAAAGGGGCCTATTTCTATATGATTTGAGTGGGTAGTCTTTAATTTCGTTCAAATTGTAATTTTAAGAAATAGACAGTGTTTCAAATCACCATACATCCAATTAGATTTACTTATTCATTGATGCTGGGCCTTCTTTTCGGCTACAGACAGACTGGGTTTACCTTAGGAAGCGGTAATTTCGACTTGCATCAGACTTGTTGAAACTCGTCAGTGGGCCTTGATCGCCGTACACATGACATTTTATTACGGGCCTAGACCCAAGAGAACTTTACGGATCTGTTGAAAATTCGTCGTAGTCAGTAAGTACTGTAGAACATTTAATTATATTATTGTCGTTATTGTTTTGTTTCAAAGCTGAAATGACTGCGTTTTTCTCTTTTTTTTGAATACTTTAAAAAAAATGCAGTTGAACTTAAAAGTAGACGCTATTACTTCATCGTCAGAGGACTCAATTTTGTGATTGTACGCTTTTACAACGTTCGCCTTCCTTTCCACGAGAAGAACGGAAAAGATAAAACATGTGTCGGTCGTCGGTGCACGAATTTCAAGCACAGACCAACGTTTTACAAACGTTCACTGAAACGCTGGCCAGTGTTTCCCATGCAGTATGTAGCCGGCTCAAGCAAATGTACAGGGCTATGCAAATTCGGGTCTATGCATTGAGATCTCGGTAAAGGTAAAAGTTAAAGGGTTGATGAATTGGGAACAAAGTTGCGTATTTCAGAAATCAAGTACGCGAAAAAAAAAATCTGATCCAGATTGTTTTGTTCTGGAGTTATACAGAATTTTGAAATTTTTCCTCGATATTTTTGTGATGATTTTTCAGAACTTTTGGCAGCAATTTTTTGTAGATTGTCGAAATATGTGAATGAAAATTTTGATAAAATGTATGGTAGAATTGGGTCACCCTCAAATTATTGTTATTTTCAAATACAGACCTGCATTTTTTAATTATTGTTTTACATTGGCGTAGTATTTTCATCTGAACTACAGAGTGTTTTGGAAATATTGAACTATTACCTGTGTAATTTTTTAATTCCTTAACAGCTGTAATTGAACAATGTCAGCTTGTCATTGATTCACTTCTCATTGGAAGATATTTTATGGAATTCAAAATAATTTTGAAATTTTACTGGTAAATTTACTAAATACTAGTTCGGATGAACACGACTCTTGGCATTTGAAAAGATACAATAAAAAACAACGGTTCGTATTTGAAAATGAAAAATTGAGGGTGGACTAATACGTACGATACTTTGTATATAATTTTTCTTCGCATCTTTGAATAGTCTACAAAAAGTTGCTGTGGCGAAGTGCCAAAGTTTTAAAAAATCTTCTGAAAATAATAAAATATTGGCAAATAAAGAATTTTGAAATTTCAATTTTTCCTGTATAACTATAGAAGCTGGATCAGATTTTTCATATCACATAATTGACCTCTGAAATACGCTACTTTTCCCCCATTCAATCACCTCACTATCGTTTACCGTTACCGAGATCCCAATGCACAGACTCGAATTTTATTAGCCCCATATATCACAATTGTACTTGCACAAATAATGAAAGATGGATTTCAAAAGTCTGCCATAATTCAACTGAAAACAACTAAGCTCCATATGACTTCTGAATTAGTTAGTCCACTCAGAGCAGACAAAAGTACTCGTTACTGACTGACCTCTATGCTATACTAATTACTGGTAATAACACAATTGGTAATAACCGTGGAATTGCTATGTAGAGGATCTCTACGTCTCAAGCTTGAGCTGGACTGATTTCAGGCTGTTTATAGACGGGAGTCGCCTGATAGATGTAAATCTGCACCCGTACGGGTCATAGCTGTTTGCCGACGAAAATTTCCATTATATAGAATTTAGTTAGCAGATGGTTGGATTTTTGAAATCTGTTTTTAGTATTTATTCAAAGGTCTTTTTTGTCGGGTATATCGTAAAATTCAAGAATTGGAAATACCCAAAACAACTTCGATTTCACTCGACGCGCGTTTCTCCAAACAAGTTAGCACCCGTTTTCTAAATTTTCAATATTTTTTTTGCCTTTACAAACTGATACACACGACAATCAAAAAACTCAATTTGAAATCCAACCTTCACCTTCATCCTATAAAATAGGAATTTTATCGACAAGAATTAAACAATAAACAGCTGTTGTCCCTTACGATCGCTTAATTATATTCTAGGTGTAGTCTTTCCGAAGTCAATTGAATTATGTTTGGTTGCTTTCATTAAACTACCTTTAATTGAAAAGAAAAAAAATATGAGTAAATATAATAATCTCATACTATGGTCGGTGTATGGAAACAGCAGCAAATTCTTATATTTCTTTCAGTTTTTTAGTTCATTCAACTGACTAAAGACTAATTCTTCAATCAGTACTTCTTTGCAAGTGTTGTTTACGATCAACGGAAGCAAAGGAAATAGTTGTTTTCAGTAAGATTCTCATCTATAAAATTCTTATTTTAAAGAATTTAGCGAGAGGTAGCATTTGACAAAAAAAATATATTTTCATAATTTGTTGATTTGCCTTCTGTAAATCATTGCCAAATACATTCTTAGTGACAACATTCACCGAAATGTAAAATATTTTATTCTTATGAATACATGTTTTCATCAAACTGGTGGATCTGAGTCAGACACAGCTTCTATGTCAGCACGGAGAAAAGTTTCTGCAACACATGAGGAGTCGACGATCTGAGCAAGTTTTCCAAATACGCATCTCAGAAATGTATGCAGAGTACCTGAGTACTACCATTGGTTAAAGAGAGGTACTATTGGGTTTCATACATCACCGAATCTTGAAACACCTGCGTTCTTGCACAAAATCTTGCTTCAACTTGTCATGATCATTCTCTACATCAAAAAAGTTACCGTTCTTTTTCAAAACTAATTTCGATATATATTATGTCGGAACAAACTATGGTTACAAGCAAACAGAATGGTTCCTCCTTGGGAAAATTCAATACAATCCAATCCAATTGTGTGAGAAATACTTTTGTCGTATTGTCGTTTTTCTTCAACATCGAACTCCATACTACTACAGTTTATTTCATTGTCTGATCTATCATGCAAACGATTATTGAAATACATTTTTGTTCTCGAGATCTTTTGCGAGTCTGAAGAAAAAGAACTTATCTTTAATTCATACATTTTAGCTTGCTTCAGTTGTTTTTTATTTTGTAAATTACATTAAACATTGAATGGATTCTCGTGTTTAAAAATTTTTTATATCGAGAATCAAATACATGCAATCCTTACATCGTTTATGACTTAGATAGTCCCCTGGACGTGAAGCGTGTGTACCTGTCTATTCCTGTTGTACGGTACGGTCTTCAGTTTTGAGCTGTTTCCTTTTTTTGTAGGTGTTTACTTAATTCAAATCATTCCATACTACTCATATATGTCAATGACTTGAACCCGCATATAAATTGACGTGGGTTGTGAATCAGTTAACGATTTCTGGACGATACTGAAATAAAAGAAATGTGCCTGAATGCGACACCAGCGAGATTCTGCTACCTCTTCGATTTTTACTCATTTGAAAGTACTGCGTCAAACACATCTACGAACTTGGTCTTAGGAAAGTATAAAGATTCTTCGTTGAACATGTACTAGGACCGAGCATACCTACCGATTTGATACAGACTATGAGAGCATTTGCAACGTTCTCGTGGAATCTTTGCTGGATGTAAATCAACGGGGAGCTTAGCTAATGTTAGATTTTTGCCGGTTTCATACAGAATGGGTAAGAATAGCCATTCTGCAAATGGGACTGATATTGTAAGTTATCTTATTAGTGAGTAATATTTACTTTCAATATTGAACTATACACTTTCATGAAAAATTATCATAGTATAATATAATATCAAAATGGAAATATGTGTCAAAGTGAACCTTTGTAATGATACAGATTGCAAATATGAAATAGGCACATTATCGCATCTATTGCAGCCTATCTGAAATCTACTCTTCGAAGATTTGCGCAAACTTATGAACTTGCTGAGGTAAAATACCATGATTTGGTGAAAAACGGTGAACAATATATAGACCTTTTTGTCTCTTCTTTTAATATCGTTCTCATTTTTCATTAATGACAAGAGAACTTTTTGTTAGAACGGAAGTAAATGTTGATAATGAAAGTTCAGTATATTTTTTCGATTTGAAATAAATTTAGACACGCTCCAGATAGTTTTTTTTCTTCTCATTATTTCATGTGATGTTCTAATTGGACTGGAAGTTGAGTGTCACAGGTAAGTGAAATACGAATTATGACTTACTGTGAAAGCAAGCAGTTGATATTTTAATCTTTGGCTTTCGCATTATCCTTCAATACAAATATATTTGTAATTTTTGTGGATTGTATATCGTTATTACCGAATGAAATATTGCACCTCAATAAGCTGGGAACTGGAGGAAAGCAGCTGGGATGATTCTCCAGAGTTTTCAAAATTGGATTCTAATGGGAGAGATTTTTGTACTTTCGTGACTTCAAAACTTGCTAGCTAACGTTGAAAGAGATGCTCGATTTTAACTTTAAAACATATATTCGCATTAACTTGTATCATTATGTAACTCTATTGACAAAAATAAACATACGTTTTAAAACTATCTTATTTAAGCTTAAACGGTAATTAGATGGAGAATGCTTCCATGAAATTGATAATTTGAGAACTGCTAAACCTACTCTATCTTGAAACATGGTCTGTGCCGCCAGCCTGCCATGTAGCAGCTTATAATGAATACAAAAAGTGCTATTGTACATGATAATGATTGCAGACTTCTACATGCACAATATGTTGCTCTGCAGTCTGTTGCTTTGGATACAAGAGTCTGATTATTAATATAAATACATAGAAAATGGCCGTGGTTTTCAGAACAGTAATGTTGTTTTTCTTCAATTGGCAGTGCAATCTACAGAGTATATACTGAAGAAACTGTATTGATGTCAGGGGCATTAAATATCACTAGATTCCATATCAAGTTCTTTAAGGTTCACGAATTTGATTCACGGTTCTCCCTTTTGAAACTTGAACCACATACAACTGTCGCGTTACCTGCGTTTCAGTATACGCCCAACCTTGGTTGCAGCTACTTCGCATTCGAATCATTCTATCTACCACTGTTATCCAAGACATTCTGTTCATGTTTGTTTCTGCTACAAGTTGTAGAGTTATTTTTGCAGAATATTCATTCCGATTCCAAAAATTTGTTCAAATTAATCAATTTGGGCTGTGTCGGAAATGGACAAATGGCAAATAGGAATATAACTACGTAGTGGATGTTTTGGAAATATGTCAAGTATGTGTACATCGAATATCGAGGTATTACACACATTTTTTTTTACTCGAATGTTGCAGTACTTGATGAAGTAGGTATTTGGAGTTTCGCAAATGTCTGCTCAATATACAACGTTGACTTGACTCTCCGTCAGCATTGATAACTAGGTTGATAAACGTTTCATGCTGTTATCATCCTTACCGCTAATAATGTAACATACAGATACAGGGAACCGATTGCCGATGAAACGCTGCTACGATATTGCCAAATTATGAATTACTGTCCTATAAAGGCTACAACTCTTTCTGCTTGTAATCCGCACACTTTTCGCACAACAGCTAATTTCTCTAATAAATGTGTCAACGTTGTTTGCCACTGTGATCTCATGGTCGGACAATTATCAATTTCCCTAATTCTATCTATGTTCCGTGCGCTGTGAGAAGTACTGTATATTTGCAGCATCACACATTTTGTTCAGCCTTCACACCAACATTATGCAATATAATATATAACATCTTGCAATGAAAATTTGATTTCTAGAATGTTACGCCACTATGGACACTCTCACTGTGTTTAGGTAAATACAATGTAGCATCCGAAAGAAATCCTATTTGTCAGCTATCTTACTGAGCACATATAAACGAAAAATAAGATGGTTTATATGTAAGAATGGCTTGTACATTTGACTCGTCAATTTTGACAATCAAACTATGCTCTTCTGAAATATCTTCGGTCGTTTTACCAGTAGCAGTTTTATTGAGATTGACCCGATGAGTTCAGTCTTTACACCTCTGCCGTTACTTTGGACACTTGTATGCCGAACATCTCTTTTTCAGGACTGTTTACTCTCCAAGAATTCATGGAAAATAGTAATTTCTGTTGATGTTCCTTTCCGTGGATTAAATAGTTGAACTATTCGATATATGAATTATTAATTTGCTTTGCTGGGTTGTTTTCCGAGAGGGAAAGGAATTTTAACGGTTTATCATCATGCAAACACTAGATTCCTAATAGACGCATTTGCATATTTTATTGCATATGTAAAGCAACTAGATACTGAATAATTTATAGCTTTTGATAATGGCAGGAAAATTTCTAAATTATAAGCTTTCATTATACAGTATCGGAAAAAATATATCTTGGGTTTAGACAAAATCTAAAAAAGTAACAAGGAACACAATTATATTATAATACCACATACCAAGAGAGGCGCAATGCTGTTTTCCCCTCCTGCCATCTCACAAGACTGTCTGTGTTGTGACTTCCAACGGCAATTTGCATTATGTTAAGTAATCGTAACTCCTTTATTGTTCTAAGTTGGTGTGAATGAAAATGACTCCCATGTTACATGTGATATTCCGAAACGAGAATTCATAAATTTATTGACTGAAATAAACTATTTCCAAACGAATGAGTATTTTAAGATACTAGGACAACCATATTATTTTGAGAACGTCTACACGTAAACGATATAATGCAATCTAGCTTCAAATAGTTCCCCTTTAAAAAAATAGTACGGGGTACGGGAGCAGAGTAACTACAACGAATTTTTCTCTTAGCCGATCTACGGCGCAACCAAATGAATCCGAACACCGTACGTATCACCAAGAGAGATAGAAGAGCTTCCAGCTGACCCCTCTCGTCCTGCACCATGCCAGCAAACATACATAACACGATACATAAAGGCGCCGAGTGAATTTACTTCTGTTTATTGTAAGGTGCCTATACCTACAAAAATAAATAGGAGGACCATGAAAGATTGATTGGGTTTGAGGCGGCAGATGTTTTGAGAATCAGCTTCGTTCGAAACGTTACTTAGGATTGACAAACTATTTTTTTGAGCAATTGCACCCTATCCGTTCCACAATATGTCCCTGAAGTTCTATTGAAGTTTTCAAAATTTCATGTATCTATTTCCATATATACCAATATGACTATGACGAGTATGACGAAACATTTTATCACCAAAACTGATACTCCCGGTTACTGTATGTATGATCAGAGGAAAAATTTTGAAGCTTAAAAATGCTGCCAACATTATTTATTTAGTTGAATGAGAATGGTTTGTGAAACGTTTATTAATTTGTCAAAACAGGAAAAATGTAGATAATATTTTTGTTTTGTTATGATTTATTGACTTGTTCATTCATTCTCCAAGTAAATTTAACGTTTAAAAAAGTCATCCAACCATAGCTTACTTATTCTCTCGGCATCCCATTTTGAAGGGTTTTATTGCAAATCTGTTCCGAATTCCAAGTTTCGTGATCTCTTTTGGTTCTCGACTAATGTAGGTTTATTGAAAATTTTGTCATTATATATATGATGCTTCAAGATATGAATTCACTGCAATTTTCGTTTCTTCAGGAATCAAGTTAATGTACTTTATTCGTTAGGTCAGCGTCAATTAGGTATTCAATGTCAATTTGCTCAATTTTTTATTTCTCATTTTTATTATGCACACACTGATAGTCATTATCGTTAGATATGTTAACCACAAAGATCCTAAATTTCTCGGTGAGTTTTAGTTTTTTCACTCTAAGCGTTTCTCCCAAAACAGTACACAGCTGTAGCTATAGAAATGCAGCTAATCTCAAATGTTTCCGTGAATTCACTCACAATCCTAAACTTGAATATACATTGGGGCCATAAAGTATTAACCACAATAATTATTTCTATGAAAGTATTTTGGAAAAATTTCTATGGAATAAAAGCCTATTCGCATTTCAATAAAAATGTCTTCACCACTACTTAATCCTGTGATACCGATTCGATAGTATTATGTCAATTGGCTGCGAATTTTTGAAACAAAAATTGTCATTTGCTAGAAAATCAACCTATCCGAGGAGTTTTAATTTTCTAGAACGCGTCGTCACATGAAAAAGACGAGGTGTGCTCGTCGAGCCAGTCCGCCCCTGTAATCTCTGTTGCTACAACTCTTTCGTCCTTTCGTGTGTAGTTATCGAAATAATGCCATGAGAGAGATTGATTGATATTGGTGAATATAATTTCAAAAGGAATAGCTGCCGAAACGAGAATCAATGTTTGGAAAAGTTCAAAGATCGAGTTATTTTTTTATATTGGTTCAAAAAAATTATCTTGTAAGAAACCAGTACAAGTAATTGATGCTTTTCGTGAAAACTCCTCGAGATTTTAGCCATTCATTTTTCTTGACTCACGATTTCAGCTCTATTTAAATATTTTTTTCCTTGTCTGAAATATCCTAAACATTTGTTTGGTAGCCAAGATAGTACGAAAGGCAAGAGGCGTTGTTCAGAGGTGAAATAATTACTTTCCCAGTTCCATCTATATGACTAGCTTAAAGCATTGTTAAGATGGTGACGCTGGAACGTCTTTCTGCTACACTGCTACAACTACTGTATGATGCCACGATGTTGCTCAATATTCAATGCTACGACAGTATTTGTATACCTGATATCTACCACATTCTCGATTTTGTTCTCGACTTGACTGCCGAGAAAAGTATGATCCTGATAGAAATTATCAAGCTTATCTGTCATATCTAGATCACAAAGAGGTGGTGTATGTTGATATTTTATTGAAATTTCTGCTATTGGGATTTATTAATTAGAAGTGTTCAGTATTCGTCTTGTTTTGATCCAGATTGAGAATTGATGGAATATTGCGTAGGACTTCTGAGATCCCGTATGTGTGGGTGATGAAAACAATTGGAGAAAGAATAAACATTCAACAGTAAAATACAGCCGTAACACGCTAATACATCAGAATAAATATCCTTGACAAAAACATTCGAAAATCTTAAGCTGTGATGAAATGATGAAAAATATTGGTGTTAGTCTAAGAAAGGGTTATAATAGATACACTTATGCTTGAATGGAAAAAAGTTGCATTACAGAAAGCTTTCAGTAACTATCAGCCACAAACTATAAAAAAAGTGTCCCTAAAACTTTTGTACTTTGGTCTTCTTAACAAACATTCAAATACATTTTTTTACAGTCTCAAATAATTTCGGTGGTATGGTCTGATTTTGAATGATTACTGGCATTTTTAGGACACTTTCTACCGCGAAAAAAACACACAAAATTATTCCTTTAAACTAGCAAAATTTACACACTCTAATTCACCCATGTTTTTTTAAACGGCATTTATCATCCAAAAATTCAACCTTATTTTAACGTCAAATTCATGGAAAATTTTCAGTTAATTTATATCTGCACGTCAACTTTAATTTATCTTCAACATGTTCCTAGTTACCATCTTGACACGAATAAAATTCACTTTGAGTGATTTTACTGTTTTTTCCGGTGTAAAAATGTGCGTTAGAAAATGCCAGTCATCACTCAAAAATAGGCCTATATCTGAGAAATTACTTTAGCCCAAAATTTTATTAAGATTTTTGTTCGGAAGACTAAAATTCATTCCAACATTTTTTTTTGTTAGCTTGTGGCTATTAGTTAACGGAATATTACCGGCCTTCTATATGGAAATATAACATTTCCAAAAACATTTTCTTTTCAACTCATTTTGGAAAAGCTGATTTTTCAATTTTTTATATTATTTTTTCAGGGGTGATCAGTTGTTAGAGCTGAAACAGTATAAGAAATATTTTGCAGAAACTTTTGATTTAATAAGTTTTCTTATGGTGATATCAGTTTTACTGTCAGTCGATTCGTTTTTGAACTGTAATCTAAATTTGGACTTAACTACTCCTTTCCGGGTTTTAAAGGCCTTCGTTTTTTAGAATGGCTTCCTAACAAGCGCTAGCGAAACGTTAAGAAGCAATTCAAAAAAACGACATCTTTGAAACCCAAAAAGGAATAGTTAAAAATTGTTGTTAAAATTATTATATCCGTCAGAGACTTGTGCGAGCTAGAGGAAGACGTTATAATATGTCAAATCACAAAGTTTCGGGTACGGGCCTAAATTGAAAAAAAAAATCTAAAATAAAATCTAAACAATTCGTGTTGACGGCCGAACAGGCTCTGAAACGTATTTAAACCGGCATTGGTAATAAATATTTGAAATCAGAAATAACAACACATTCTTTCAAATATGGCCGTATTCAAAAAATGATTGGTCAATAAAAAACAATGTTCCAAGAAAGCTTACAATAAAAAGTTTCTGTAAAAAAGTATTTTTTATATTTTTTTTGTAGCTCTGACGATGACACCTTAATAAAACAAATTAGGAAAACCAAAATTTCAATTTTTACAAAATAATTTAAAAACTAAAATACTTTTGGAAATTGCATCCTTCCATATCGCAAATTGAAAGGTGCGGTCATCGTCATCCGTAGCTTGCACCAGTCTCTCGAAGAATTCTGACGGAAGGGTGCAGCCGCTTGATGGAAAGAACAAATTTCAGAACAATTTTTTTTTTCTGTTTAGCAACTTTTTTCCCATTTAACTAGATCTACATCTATTAACATTCCCAGATATCCCCGTGGTAGACAACCTTATCTTGGAATATATATAATCTTGGCGTGCTGATGATGACCTACTTATGGCCACGATTGTACCTCTCTGAATAGTTCAGATTATAGCACATTTATAAGATTTTTGGTACGGAACTTTTAGGTATCTTCTTCGAAACTTTATATCTCATATAACAGTATTATTACTAATACTATTTCATATATTAGTAGTCTTCTCGGTGATTCCATTATCAACAAAAAGGCCCTGGTCCCAAGGACGTTTTCGTTTACAAAGGATGTTATGAAATAATAGTATAATGCATTCCCTAAAATTCACGCCCACGAGGATTTAAATAAATTTGTTTGTAAAACGTTCAATTGGCAGACTTTTGGTATCGAAAATTACCGAAACCATAAGAAACGACGTAATGCTATGTTATATCACATGGCCTCGCGGTCCAATTCTACATAGCATACCTCCCGCCAACTTATTAGAAAAAAAAAATTGAAAATGTGTACCCGATGAGGCCTTTTTTAATTTTGAACACGAACAGATCACCTACGTAGTATGAGTATTCCGAGCAAGTACTTCGGCATCTAGCGTACTTCGCAGCATCTTCTAGCGTTCCACTCTCAACAGTTTCGTTCGGATCAACTGAAGACTTTATTCTTTCCATCCTGTTCTAGAGTGCTGCTGCTGCTGCTGCTGATGGAGAACGTCTTTCTGTGAGTGTGAGGACTCTTTGTCTTTTAACAATGGGTAAAGCTTTGACCGTACAACCTTAAATCTCTCTAAAGTAGTAATGTCAATATCTGAGACGGATACTGAATCAATACATGGTGTAGTAATATTATCTGCCGGAGATGCCACAAATGAAAGGAATAATAAATTGATATAAAAATCGAAGGTCTGCGCCAAACCTAAATTTATGGAATTTTGTAGAAATATAACCAGTGTGATTCCTGTGATATTAGATAGGCGATACCAAATATTCCTGTATATAGGATTCTGCAAAAGCATGACTTTTTATATCCATTTGTTAATTTCATCTAAGCAATGGAATAACAAATATCTGAACTAATTCAATCTCACATTCAAATATTTTATTTGACAAGCCTGTGTGGGAAGCTCATACTGTTTTTGTACAAGAGGTTATCAGCTGGTGCATTTTTAACAATTTTCAAACAAAAAGTTTTATTTTTGATGGACGGATGGACCGCTTCTAAACAACTTTCAAAATCCGTCTCAGATTACAGCGAGGAGAACTTGGGTAAATAGACTCACTTTTTTTCGTAATTCAGACATGAAATGATATAATGTGCCAAAAATTTACATCAAGACCAAAGGTAATAATAATAATAAATATAGTGAAATTGTTGAGATCCAGGGCATGGAGGAATACTAGAGAATGAAATATCAGATGAACTGTGAGAGCACTTTCATTGAAATATATTAATTTTTATTTATTATCAACGGGTTCGCCCCTTTTTTTTACAGATAAAGTATAATACAAATACATACCTACTGAAACTAAATAAAAATAGTGGACGGACACTATTATACTACAAACCTTCTTACACTGGTTTTGAATGAATTTCATGTTTGTCCAATACCTCTATCAAAATATTCGTTACGCAATCTAACAAGAAGTGACATGGTACTATTATAACCATTATTTGTGTGATGGTAGGGAACTTGAAATAATTCAGAGCACTAGCGCACTCGGGAATTTTTCTTAGGGAGTTCAAACATGTGAAATGAGTATTGTTACAAACTTCGAAGACTCGTTATTTGTGAAATTTTTTTGTCTGGCACATTGTCTTGGGGTGGCACTGGCGGATCCAAGGGGGGGTAATTCGTTCTTCGCCCATATACGAATTCTGCACACAGTGGCACTGCCTCATTATCTGACCCCTTGTAGATGGTGTTCAATGTACTGACCAATTTAAGACTTATTTCTTTTTTTGGTACTGCAAAGAGCTTTTGCTTCTCGAATGCCAAGTGTCTTTCTGCAAAGGCTTGAGTTTATTGAAGAAGTAATATTGGTATAGGTAAATGGAATGTGAAAAGGAGAGTTTTCGCATATTTTTCACTTTCTGATCACTTTACACGTTTAAATTAGCATCTAGGTGTCCATGATCGGACGTTAACTTAATCTAAGGACCTCAGACGACGTCAAAAAATTACATTCGCAAAGTTTTAGTGACTAGTATGATAGATAGGAATAAGACAAGTTGGCAAAATTGCATTGTTTGACGAATCTAACGATATTAATCTATTTGCGATTGAAATATTACTAAGGAAAATACTGGATAATACTTCATTTACTTTTCTCAAGTGTGCCATGGATAATAATTTATATACTTTTATAATCACATTCCAAAAGGACTTTTTGACAAAACTAATTTATTTGCAATGGATTAACAAATTTCAGGGATGCACCTAAAATATTTGAAAGTGAAATATACTAATTTCTTAAAACACGTTTCGTAACATTCGAGGCATTATACTTCCGAATTCCTGTAGAATTCATTCTTCTAAGAACTACTAGGATGAAGCAGCCAATCACAAAACACTACCTGTCCATCTCCATCGTCAGCATACAAATTTTAATGTAACTGATAAGTATTTAAATGCTCGATATCCGTGTTTTTTCAATACTTTTCTTGCTGATTCGTTACTTATTTGCTTGACAATTTTTTTTTTAAATAAACCTTTTCATTAATCTCAACCATAGCAAAAACAATGTGAAAGAATACGGGGCACCCTTCTCTCTCAGCGTTTCCACCACGTGGAAAATAAAAGACAAACATCTGTCAGAAAACAACTACTTCCCTGGCTAATACCACGACGGACATTGAACTACATCTGACAGATATTTGTGCAACGTTCTTTCAAGAAGACCCAATTGCAAGTGCTTGTCTTGTGATTAAACAGAAGATTATCCTTCATTTGGCTGGGAATGACCACCTGCAGACATGCATGTTTCGAGGTTTATTGCCTCTCATCAGTGACAGGGGGTAGGTCGGACAACATTATAATTGTCGTGTCCCTGCCAATAACAAAAAAGTTTATCTCAGTCTCTTCATTTATGATAAATCTGTGTTCCGCCTCTCGATATCCTTCTTCCCTGAAACGATTCTGAACAAACAGAAAATACTGATGGACTGGATGTTGGGATATCTCTGAGCATACAATTCAGCAGCATTCCTTGAATTTCTATGACATTCTCCAAATATTAGTAACATATCCACTTCGAGTATACATTATTTTCACGAAAAGTTTAACAAAAATTGCAGAACTTCTACTGTCTGCTCATAAAGCTTATGTCACTGTCATTACCTGAGTGATTGTTTTGTTCTCCAAAGAAGACGTGATAAAAATATCTGCAAAATAATATGCGTCCGGGCTATCCATGGCACACTTGACGAAAGTAAATGAATTCCTTAGTAATATTTAATGTATGTTATTATTTTGAATTCAATCGCAAATAAAAATAAAAAATGATTTTTCGGAAAGTGCGTGTAAAAAAATAGTCGCCATTCATCAACTGTTGATACGTCTAGAAGAGTACTTCGACCACGCCAACCAAAGAAGACCACGGCAAAACCCGGAAACCAACCAAAATAAAAAACAAACAATATTATTTGAGGACATTAATGCTTTATCTACAGGGTGTTCATTAAGTATTTATACAAACTCAAAAAAGTAAATCCTTGACTAATTTCAAAATGAAAAGTTTATATGAACATGTGTCCGCAAATGTATCGTTTCGGAGTTACTAGGTGTTGAAGTTGAAATTTTATTTTCAATCATTTTGAATAACTTTTGCAAAAAATTTGTTTTTCAAGAAAAATTTGGTGAATGTTTTTTTTTTGAGTGGTATTAATTTTTATGCAACTCTTAGAGGGCGCTGCGTATTCTATCATTATTTTAATTTGCCCTAACTTTTTTGACAGTGAACTTTTAGGCTTTTTCATATTTAAATCTTATTCCTACACCTTTTCGTAGCAAAAAAATTATACATGCTCAACAACGCTAGGAGCATCGATACAGGTTACGGAGTCCCCAGATGAAGTTGCTCAGAAATTTACAAAAACTGTATGTGATGAATCTCGCTAAAATGAACAACTTTTGCTTCAACAAATATGTTTCCAGAAATATTTCATTCTCAAGATACAAGATGTTGAAAAAAACGATATATTTATTGATTCAACACCTTGTATTTTGTAAACAAATAATTTTTCTTCTTCATCTTGGGAAAAAAGGAAAAAAATTGTTTATTTATTTCAGCGAGATCCATCACATCTCAATTTTTGTAAAGTTCTGAGCAACTTCATCTGTCGCCAAAGTGACCCCACCCCATAACCTGCATCGATACAGAAATTCGCGAATTTCTCAAAAAGATTTGCCCCTAGCGTTGTTGAACAAGTATACTTCTTTTGCTAAAAAAAGGTGTAGGAATAAGACTATGAAAAATCATAAAAGTTAACTTTCGAAGTTAGGGCAACTACTTGAAAATAAATAATTACATTGTAAACAGCGCCCTCAAAGTTTTACATAAAAATCAATACCAAATTTTGATTTCTCACCTCAAAAAAACCCGTTTACTAAATTTGGTGCGAAAATTTGTTGCAAAAGTTATTCCAAATATATGAAAATAAAATCTTCAACTACACCCTGAATCTCCGAAACGATACATTTGCGGAAACATATCCATATGAACTTTTTATCTTGAAATTAGTCAAAGATTTGTCCCTTGAAGTTTTAACAAGTACACAATTAACACCCCGCATAACCAAATTCATCAAGACTATTTCATTCGTGTAATCTCGAATTAATGAAGGGAAATCAATGGTTAAACACTCGTCTATCGCGAGCAGAGTCAAGGTAAAGGTACAAACATAGTGGAACAATGCGACAAGAGGCGAACAACTAGCGACGAGACAAGAAACGTAGGCACGTAGTAACGCGACAGGTAGGTGGAAATATGAATTCGTGCTCTTCATAAATTAAAAGGAGAAACAGCTTGGGACAATATTACATTTTTTTTTTTTTTCAATGAGTAACGATTTCAGTGATCCGAGTGAGATGGTAGGTAATTCATTAATTGATTCCATCGTTCTTTAGGTTATCATCCATCCTAGGTACTTACTACTACTAATAATATCCAAAGTTCCACGCACACTTTTTATGTAAAAAGTCTTGCGGTCAAATTGTCCAAAATTTCAGTGTTGTTGAACTTGGGCTTCTGAACTTAGAAGTTACCGTGGGCACAGAAAAATTCTATATATATTTTACGAGATTCAGAGTGGTGAAGTTGTAAATTGTCACTTTCAAGCCATAATTAACTAAACTTTATTGGTAGTAATATCACAAAGTTATTAGTGGTTTTTTCATCTACACCACAATGTTGCACTTGGCTGTGCAACGGTGTATTTTCTAAGCATTTTTTGAAACAATTGGTTAATAATGACTTTGACTTTTTCAATTTCTAAACAATCCGATTGATGACGATGCTTCATTCTGAAATTATTTTAATTTGCTGTAATTCTGACAGAGTCATGATTCACCCTGTATATTGTTTCAAAGAATGTTTAGAAAACATACTGTTGTACTGGCCAAGTGTTAAACAGTGGTGCAAATAAATAAACCACTAATAATTTTGTAAGTTCAGTTAATACTGGCCTGAAAGTGACATACAACTTCAACAATCAGAATCTCGTAAACTATGCAAAGAATTTTTGTGTTTCTGTTTCTGTTCAGAAGGCCGAGTTCAACAACATATCGAAATTTTGATCCTGCAGATAAAGTTGCTTTCTTTTTGAGAGTTTCCAGCACCGGGGCTTCTTTCTTATTCTATTCTTGCTCTGGGTGAATTTTGACATATCGTTGGCAAGAGTGTAAACCTGCCAAGTCCAATTCTCTTCTCGAAAAACGCATGCACAGTATTTAAAACTGCTATTGCAGATATATGTGGGGACAAAATAAGCATATTTTGGTTTTTTAACTGAGCAAGCTGTTTTTCGAATATAACGCAGTACTTGGTCATAATCGAATGAACTGATCAAAAATTTCAGTTTTGGTCAATAGCGGACTTGGCAGGTTAACACTCTTAGCCAACGATATGTTATTTTCTTACACAATTATTTAATTACATTAGGGAGCCCTGGCGCAACAAACCCTTCAAAAAGAAAGCAGTAATTGATACTGATTACTTCCTCATGAACACTCGTAGAGTGTACCCAAAGGCATAGCCTGTGCGGATGGAAGACGGCTATTATTATTATTTGCCTTGTCGCTCCGGGGCAACTTACTGATTCTTGGTACACTTCTCAGCTGTAGGAGAACCTACAGCACCACCCTCCCGTGTGGTCAGCGCGTACTCCATGCATGCACCAGACGTCGGGATTGGCATCTAGATAATTCACATCGACTCCGATGAAATTGAAAAATATTTTCTGATATCCAGGATTCGAACCTGGCCAAGTGCTAGCAAAAGCTTCGGTACCGACCAGTCAGTAAACAAATTGTCAATAAACAAATATGTAGTTCAATTTAATATCGTCGCTCGGGATATTTCGACAGTTATCACTTGACATACCTACCTCATGACCTCATTATATCTGAATATCAAGATGTTTTGGAAAAATCCTCGGATACTTAGGTCGATTTTTCTCGAGGGGTCAGTTTTTGAACCTTTCCCAGAGTATACAGGCCGTTTCTTTTATCATGTGGTAACATTGCTATATTTCTAAACCGTAATAGATACAAAAACGATTAAATGGGAAAAAAGGTAACTATTGTGGTGAGCAGTAAATTGGCCATAGAAAATTTACGGGTATTCTCGCCCTTCCCAACTTATACAGGGAAAACTGAAAATGCTGTTTTCGGATTTTTACGAATAGAATTGTTATTTCAGAAAATATAAAAAAAATAAAAAAGAAAGTTTTATTGTATTCAAAATGTACTAGAACTACGTAACGATGAATTTTTAATCAAACGTTTCGTGTCAACACCGCCATCATCAACTATTTTTTTCAAATACGGACCTGTCTATTTCATCACAAATATTGATAGAGCGATAAAATCACAATTCAGTGGTATATCACACTCGACATTTTTATAACGTTTCATATAAAATAACTAGCATCATCAGTGACAGCAATTTTTAATTACGGTCCTGTCGTTAGTTTTTTATGAATTCCACAGAATCTAACGCTTCGATATAAAAATTATCAGTGACGTTTTGAATGGATGTATCTATGAAAATTGTATATATACTATAAAATTAAAAAATTCATAAAAGATTTCTGCAGTTTCAGAGACGAATTTACCCCAGAAATAAACTTACTTAAGAGGAGATGAAATCAAACAAACAGAAAAACAATTTATTTCATAATGAATTTGTGGAAGAAAATAAAACCAATACAGAAAAAGAATTCTACATTAAATGCTCGAATTGACGACCTCTTTGTTGAATGCACATAAGTTGTCCGTCCATACAATTTCTGTGGCAATTTTCTAGCATGATAGTTGTAATGCTATTACATGCATCTCTTATTTTCTGTTTGAGATGGTCGATATCGGTACTAGGTGTCGAAAAAACTTTATCCTTTATGTATCCCCAGACAAAAAATCCAAAGGAGTAAGGTCTGGGGATCGAGCTGGCCAGGCAATTGGTCCATTGTTTCCAATCCACTTTGTTGGGAATATTGCATCTAAATGTTCCCTTACTATTGCTGCATTATGGGGAGGGGCACGGTCTTGTTGAAAATGTTGTTTTTCATGGCGGGTGCTTAATGGCAATTCATCTAAGTAGCCATCAAACTCATTGAATAAAAAATTTAAATACATTTCACCATTCAAATGCTCATCGTAAAAGAAAGGACTTGGTTCCTTATGCTTCCAGTAACAACACATTTTCTAGTTTTATTTCTGTCAAATGCACCACAGTCTCTCAAATTTCTTTCTAATCGTCTAAACATTTGAATGTTTGGAGCTCACCATACATATTTCTTGCCAAAAGAGGATTTCTATTTGATTTTGCATAAGTAAATAGCATATCAGTCCTTCCGTCATTCGAATACATCTTTAATATGTAACCGAGTGCTTAAATGTCTGACATTTCTTAACAGATATCAACAACTCATTTATTTTTCCTGCCATAGAAATCAAGCAAAGCCTACGTGTTTAAATATGGTAAAGGAAGTCAGATGCTATTTAATTGTACCAAATTAGACAACACTTGTATTTTGATCAAAAACTGATATTTTCATTACTTCCAGGATTGAGAATTATGAAAATAATCCGTGTGAAAATTGATACAGGAGAAATCAGCCTTGAATCAAGGATTACTGTAATACAAAAATCCCCAAAAAGGAAAAATACGAATGTTCGTTGTGTTGGGGTATCTTCCTATCGAAAGTATTGGGTAATGACTGAAGTATCCTAATAGTTGAATGAGTTTTGAAGAAATCAAAACAATTTACAAAAGAACTAACGACAGGACCGTAATTAAAAATTGTTGTCACTTATGATGCCAGTAATTTTATATGAAACGCTATAAAAATGTCAAGTGTGATATACCACTGAATTGTGATTTCATCGCTTTATCAATATTTGTGATTAAATAGACAGGTCCGTATTTGAAATAAATTGTTGATGGTGGCCGTGTTGACACGAAACGTTTAATTAAAAATTTATCATTACGTAATTCTAGTACATTTTGAATACAATAAAACTTTCCTCTTTCATTTTTTTATATTTTCTGAAATCACCATTCTATTCGTAAAAAAACGAAAACAGCATTTTTAGTTTTCCCTGTATAAGTCGGGGAGGGCCCGTAGATTTTCTCTGAAATTTTTTCCCATTTAATCGTCTTTGTATCTATTACGGTTTAGAATATAGCATTGTTACCACATGATAAAAGAAACGGCCTGTATAGGTTTATCAGCTTTTGAATAAATCCAGAAAAATTAATTTCTTCTATAATGTATGCGTTCCAATACAGATCGCGCTAAAATATTCTAGTAGCGTCGCTTGTCGCGTCGTTTGTACTTCAAAAAGCAGTCCTTGAAAACAACTAAGTACTTCGGGATACTCCAGCGGTATTAATGCAGTCATTCTACGACGACTCGCTAGACTATATTATATTAGGTATATGGCAATTTTTCATCGAATAACGTCTGGCGAGTCGCTGAAGAATGACTTATTTCCGCTGTCTGGGAGGCAGTGTCAAAAATTACGAAGTGATCTAACGCCGATCAATAAAATTGGTACTATTATCGATGAATCCGGTATGTCCCGACCGTTAGCTGCTCAAATAGCGCTGGGTGTGAAAGTGGAGATCCGCGAAAGTACTAAAAAAATAAAGAAATGGAACGCCGGCTGAAACTTTGTTATGAATAGTTGACATCATAGTGAGTTGGAGAAATATTTGCAGGTGAATCGTGATGGGTCAGCTACCCGCATGATCTTGTAGAAAAAAACACGTATAAAAGTAATAGAACGCCGGATGAAATTTTACTAGGTGATTGTTTTCATAATTAGAAATACGAAAACAACAGTCAGCTGCGTATGTAGCGTTGGAAATGCCGTCAGCTGACGCGCTAGAAATAAATTTTTTTCGAGCAGTATATGTTCTAGAAATATTTTATAAGCTATTCAAAAATGTATTACCTACTTACTATTCAATAAAGATCACACGGTGATTTGGCTGAGTGATTGTCACAGAGTACTTTCAACGTATTTTTATTATTGTGAAAGTCTACGCGGCTATCGTTACATGTAATTTTTTGGAATTTTAGGTCGACGTTCACCTACAGCTACTCATTTCACTTAATTCCAACCACTTGTGTTTGAGACAGGTCGAGACTAAAAACCCGGTAAATCATCACGTTTGTTTTTTTATTGCTATCTCTTTTTCTAACCGTAAAATTATACTGTTCAATCAGTGATTACGGTAAACGACCGAACTGTCATTTATTTTCCTAATAATTGGGTACTATTACGAAATTTCCAGGGAATGTTTGAGGATACTTACGATATGATAGTGGGGTGGATCTGATATACATTATGTATATATATATATATATATATATATATATATATATATATATATATATATATATATATATATATATATATATATATATATCCCTTAAACGATGCAACTTTCGATATTTCCGTAAAAATTCAGAAAGTTACTCGGATTGGAAATTCTCCTAGATTGGTTATTACTTTTAATTAATCTTATATTTTGCTGAAAGGCTCCTGTGTCTTCCACATGTCGAGTTACGGCAATTTCCATGTTCATTCAGACCTCGAAGATTAAAGATCAAAGAAGCTCCCAGAAATAATATAGGAATATATCTGCGCGTCGCTTTTATGCGCTATTTCACTATAATAGCCTATCCTAGCCTATAACAGCCTACGTCCAGTAGACGACTGCCGTAAAGTAAATTTGTTCTCTGCGACGGTATGAGTCATAGCTCTCAAGAAAATACACTTCATCCATCAATTTATTGAAAATCCACTACCGTACCGCATTCACGGAATCATCGATAATTCTGTCCAACCTAGCTTGCAGTGTATTTGACTTGCCGTTGAAGTCACGAACAAATGTAATCGATAAGAATGGAAATTATGTTTTGGTAAATATTTTCTATGGTTCCATCGTTCCCACCGCTTATAAAAGGGCATGTGTTGATTGATTATCCACAGATATAATCTAATTTATAAACGTCGAAGACAGTATGGCTCCAACAGTTTTGATAATATGGACCCTGCTCAGTGGTGTGTATTCCAGGGATATTCCAGGATCTTTTAAGAGAAACACTTCGTTGATTCTTGGGTGAAATATCAATTAACATGGCTCTTAGAAAAAATATGAAGTACCTGAACTGAAAATCCGAAAATTTTAATTCTTCTTCATGACCTCTTTAAATCCTGATGGATCCTGATTGAAAATATGTGAAATTCTTATGAAGACTTTATAATTTTGAGTCTGTACAATCCGAAATCCCTAATCAATCGAGGACTTGGTCGTAACAATGATACTAGGAGTGAACAGACCGTTACCATCACATGAAAGAAAGTTAGTAGTTATGTTTTCTCCTCGCAACTGTCATAATATATTAATTCGCTTTTTTGCAATCATGTTGCTCTGAAGAGAAGATTTGCATGGAACTAAAATACGAACATAATGAGATTTGGTACGTCTCGATCGGATCACTAGTAACGGAGAAAATACAAAATATTTTGCGTTTTTTTGAAATTCAAAACTAGTTTATGTGTGCATCAATCGGGTGCTTTCGAGTTTTGGCATAATTCAATCTAAGTTTGTTTATGCTGGTCGCCTGCTTACGTTGGCTCGGACATTTTTAGTCATGTTTGCAAGCATTTTTCATGTATTTCGTAGCATTGTAGCGCGACATCAGAATATCGTTTTCTAATTCTATTATCAAAATCATACAGATGCTGCAAGAGTGCGTACAAAAAGTCAAATTGCATTTAAGGTAAATGTCCCAATTATCGACACCTTAAGAGGTTTTTGCTAAATCACATGGTAATAAAAATTTTAATATTAGAGTGATGGTTTTAAATAGTTGACTATGAATTGTCATAATGTTGATTAATGCTGTCCAATGTTTATATTTCAAGTAGCAATAGGTACATATTTATAAAAAAAAAAAATTGTTGAGAAGTTCCATTTGACTCAATTACCGACATGGGGAAATTTGTCTTGTACCAAATATCGACACACGTGAGTACGTAATACTGACACTTACGAAAGTTGTTTTGAAGTCTTACTTACTCAAGTAAGTACTTAAGTAACTTGCAATTGATTTAAATAAGTAATAATGAGTTACTTACAAACACAAAATAAGAATCTCATAGTTACAACATATTTATTAAAAGAACATAACACAATAAACAAAACAGTTGAATGATAAGTAGTTAGAATAGGAACTCAAATAACCACTGAATCAGAAATCTCCGGTACACAGTAAAGCCCGCGTTTATTATTTATTTTTGGTTCCGTAATTTTTTTAAGAACCTCGTCCACATTATACCCTTCGAGGCCATTTCCAATTGAGTCCATTCTTCTCCATGTGTGAGACTTCGTATTCGAATTCTTCATTTTCTTTATAACCACGTTTCCCGATAATTTTCCCCGGTAGTGCTTGGCCGTTATTATTCACTATAACATAGTCATTAATATGTAACTCTTCTGTATTCTTACATTCTAATGATTTTTTCAATTCTTCACTATTTTTAATTATGTTTTGGCTGGAGGAAGGCATAATGTCTATCTTATCATTTTTTTCTTTACTCTTATCTGTAACTAATTTATTTTTATCTCTACTTGAGGCTTTTTTCATTCTTTTATTCTGCAACTCTTCCTTTTCAGCTCTTTTCTCCTTCCGCTTTTGTTTGTTTTCTTCTTTTTTCTGTAGTTCAGTGTTTTTTTTTGCTTCTTTTCGTTGAAAATATTCCTGCCATTCTTTGGAAGATGCCACTGCCGGAACTTTTTCAACAATTTTTCTTTTCGTTGTATTTGTTTTTGGTGTCGGCCAGAATAGAGTTTTTTTAAATGGTGATGGTACATCAAGTGGTACATTGTCTTCAACATTTGCAGATACATTGGGAGATATATTATCCTGATGATCATTTAATTTTAAACTCTCTTTTTCAGATTCGAGTTCCTTGTTTCTTGTGTCATTTTCAATTAACATTAGTTGTGGTTCTTCGTTATCTAGCATATTTATGTCTTCTAAGTCTTTATTTTCATTAAGAGACTCATGTATCATTTCTTCGGCAGTTTCGATATTATTTAAGGACAAATAGGTATCTACAATGATTGTATTAGTCAATGATTCGTCTCTTTGCTTCATATTTACATTGTTCGGGGATTCATCACATTCATTAGTAAGGTGTAATTCAGTGCTATCTACATTATTTGGTAAATCATCAGTCTCATTATTATTTACATGGTGTAAAGGAATGTCAATAATTGTTTTAATATTATCGCTGTCTATCTCCTCCTGCATCTGAAAGTCGCTACCATTTGTTTCTGGCACATTTATAACTATTGGCAATTGCAAATATTCACCATCTAGTAGTCCTGTAATTTCAAGTTCATCACCTGTAACATTTTCATCTAACTGTATATGTGATTCATTAATTGTATAATGATCTTCATCTACTGTCAAGTTGTCACCACAAAATAGTTCTACGTCTTGATATTCTGGCAATGAAGGATCAGCAGAAATGTTTGTTTGTTGATGTTTTGTTATTTAGAGAACGCCACAAATAGTACAGGCTTGTATCTTCAATCGCGCCTTTCCAGGTTTCTCCGGAAGCCTGGAACAAATCTAATTTTTCTGGAATTTTTTTTTTCCAATAAATCTATAAACAGCCTATGGTCAGGTTCTTCTTCAATTATTTCGTTACGTTTGGGTATATTTTTGAAATATTTTTGAAAATTAATATTGTCAGGCATAAATGGCACTAGACCACATGTTCTAAATCCATTTTTAATTATATCCGGAAAGTTTTTCATTTTATCCATTGTTATTTTCAAAATAGGAGCAAAATCATCCCTAGCTAATTTTTTCCCGATATTTTGCATTTGCCAATTGTGAATAGACTTTTTCCACTCCATTTTGAGTGGTCGGAAAACTGCCACATCAAGTGGCTGTAAGATATGGGTGGCATTGGCTATAAAGGAGATTAATATTATCCCATACTTGCTGCAAAAATCGCTAACGGCCATTGTTAAATGAGATGTATGTCCATCGACGAAAAGGATGACAGGCAATTCTGTTATTAGCGATCAACCATGGATGAAAAACATTGGCGATATATTCATAAGAGGTTTCACTTGTCATCCATCCATTCTCAGACCGCCCTACACCCCATTGTTGTGGAATCTTGTCAATGACAGCTTTTGGTACCCTTTTATAGTTATATACAATCATAGGTGGAGGAATTTCTCCTGATGCGCTGCATATGATTAACGTTGTGAGGCATTCCTTTTCGTCATTGTTAATGAATGAATAATCAGCTTTTTTGCCCTTCTTAACTAAAACCTTATCATTCTTGGGGGCTTAGAAAAAAGGCACTTTCATCGCAGTTGTATATCCGAGAGGGGTGAGATGTTATATAAAAATTGGCAGTATCAGATAAATATTTTTTGACTTCTTCGAACCAACGGCGGATTTTGTTTTCAGTTACACTGGCCTGAGCATTGGTTAGATTTTGGGAAACTCTTTGTGAAAGTTCTGGATGCCTTTTCATAAAAGCTTCGTACCAGTGGCGACCTGGCCTTCCGTTAGTGAAATTATTTGCTCTATTTAGGTTTTTCAACAGTAATTGTACACTGTCTATAAGCTGCAGTTTTGTTGCAGGAAAACCACAACTGGCAATGTGAAACATCCATTTCACCAATAACTGTTCTTCACCACTAGTTAGGGTTGTATCGGGGCCAATTTTCCTTTGAATTGGCACTTTTCCTTGTACTTTTCCTATTATGGTAGTTCTTGGAACTTTGAAAACTTTACTAGCCTGGGCAGTAGGCATTCCATTTTTAACAGCATTGACAGCTTGTTCCATGTCTTCAACCGAATATTGGAATATCTTAGCATTGCTCATCTTATATTTCTACTGAAAAAAAAAAGTACCGGTTATTGACATACTTGGTACCAAACACCGACACACATATACATCAACTGCACGTTTTTACTATAAGCGGAAAATTGGGTGTCGATAACTGGTACAGTGGTAATTCAATATAATTTCTTTTAAATTCTGCAGACAGAATAAGACTAATTTCTATCTATATTTAAATAGTCATGGTGAAAGAGAAAGCTAAATTGTCCCATTTATCGACACCTATGTCGATAAATGGCACAAAGTCTAAAAATGGATGTACCAGTTATCGACAGTACAGAATAATGAATTTTTACACATTTTATGCCAAATTACTGACAAAATACACAAATTTTAGACTCTACATATATATTAACAATTATATCCATTGAGTAACTGAAATATGTTAAACTGAAACTACCATAATCAACTTACTTGTTTCTTAGCACTTTCAACAAGGATCTGCATCAGTTCACATGTAGCGACAGAATGACGGAATTGAAATATTTGCATAATTAACATTTTCTGCATTACCGGCCAAAGCTTTTTAGGTAAAGTAGGAAAAACCTACTTATTACTTATAATGATACGACAATAGATGTAGCGAGCATCAGATTCTTATTATTTTGATTTTTAGTGCACAAATGTCGATAATTGGGACTTTTACCTTTTCACTACTTCTGTTGAAAGGGCCAGCAGTACGACTTGAAAAATTATTCCGAATTCACAAAATAAACCCAAAATTTTCTGGATTCCTCCGTTACTAATGACCCGATCGAGTCTTCAGGTCACTAATAGGCAATATTAGTTTACTTTCCGCACGTGTGCGGATAAGCTGTCAAATTCATAATTTCTGTTCATATTTACCGCCGCTGTCAAGCTGTCAAATACGTAATTTGTATTCAAATTTACCTACGTAATATTTACATTTGAAACATAAATAAACAATCCATTTGAAAAGTGTGATTTTTTATTTTTATACTAAAAAAAATGTCAGCAGGGAATCGATCCCGCGAACTCGTTAATTGAAATCTGAAAGCAATACCAACCGAGCTAACTCGTTTTTTATATTGCATTCTAAATAGAAAACTCTTATTTGGGAATATTTTGTAACTGAAATAATTTAGTAAAGTAGATCTAATTATGATTTTGAACATGTAGTTAGTATGTCAGGGAAAATATTTTGCATATTTGAGAATAATTTTTTCTACGACTATATAGGAAAGTAACGTATATGACACTGTACAGTCCCACGGAAAGTGACATATCCACACGCGTGCGGAAAGTAAATCGCTCGCGTAAGTATGGATAAGCTGTCAAAGCACGACAGTATATATTATGTGAGAAGAATAATTTTTTCATCTAAAAAAAAAAGACAACGGTAGGGTTCGATCCCGTGTACTACCGGTTGCAAGTCACTTCGCTTTACGAACTGAGCTTATTGGTCATATCTGCTTCTTTTACATGTACTGCTCATATTTCCTTTTATATTTGTATTAATTATTAATAGTAAAATGTGTCTGATAATATGATCTTGATCTCACAGGTATAATATTAAGGAAAATATTTTTAATTTCAAAATAATTAACCAAAATAGATAAAGTTAGTTGAAATGGTTCTCAGCCAGCCTCTTAGATTTTCTTGCACAATGTGTCAATTACATCGATATTAGTTAGTAAAATTATCGCTTGGTCGTATAGGAAAAATAGGGCACATTAATTGTGCGAAAGTGATTTTTACACTCGGAATGTAATATACTATTAATAGAGTGTAAAAAATCACTTTCGCACAAGTAATTTACACCATTTTGCCTACGACTACGAGACAATTGTACCAACTAATATCGATGTCATTGACATGTGTGCAAGAAATTCGAATAAAAAAGTTGACTGAGAATCATTTCAACTAACTTAGTCTATTTTCAATAATAATTTTGAAATGCAAATAATTTTCTTTGTGACATAATACCTACCAGGTCATAATCAGATACAAATTACTATTATTAATTATTACAAATACAAAATATTATATCCTTAGATATACGTCTGAAAAAACTGTATGTGACCAATTAGCTTAGTGGCGAGGCATTGTAATTTTTTGAACTTACAATCTGTAGAACGCGGTATCGATTCCCACCTGTCGGTGTTGAGACTTTTCTATTGGGAAGATGAAAGAAAAAATGAATAGATTTTTTCTGGTTTCAGAAATTCGAATTTAACAACTTGAAGCGGTAAATCTAAACAGAAATTACGGATTTCACAGCTTATTTCACACTTTCCGTGGGACTGTACCGTTGGATTATTATGTTACTTTCCTATTTGTTTGTGGGAAATAGTATATTGCGACAGTGATTTTTCATACTCGTGGGATTATCGCAGTCGGCATGCGCCTCCTGCACAATATTTTCCACTCGTGTGAAAAATATCTCTTTCCGCACTCGTCAGGTACACTGTTTTTCCACATAATATCGATATTATTGCTGCGTGAAATAAAATCGAACAAAGAGGCTAACAACCATTTCAACTAACGTCATCAATTTTGAATAATTATTTTAAAATCCAAAATATTTCCTCATGACATATACCTACGAGATTAAAATCATATAGTAGACACACTTTACAATTAATAATCATTATAAATATAAAATATCTCTCAAGCCATAGGTCCACATGAAGCAGTCATGACCAATTAGCTCAAGATGAAAAAATTATTCTTTTCAAATAGCTTGTTTTTTGTGCTCAGAAATCATAAATTTGATTCCAAGCCGTAAATCTAAACAGAAATTACGCATTCGACAGCTTATCCACACGCGTGTGATTTAGTTCCGCACACGTGCGATTTACTTTCCGTGCATGAGCGGAAAGTATCTTTCCGCACGTGGATATAAGCCACTTTCCGTAGGACTGTACAGTGCGATATACTTTACTTTTCTATATGGTCTTCTTCTTTCTCGCACAGTGGCCGTTTAAAAAACTTATATCTGATGATAAGTAGTCCCTATAGAGTTTTTCAAAAACTTTCTTTTCCGATTCAATTGAGGCTAGTTGAGTTTTATAAACTGTATATTTTAGATGACCCCATAAAAAATTCTAAAAGGATCAAATTTGGAGATCTTGGAGACCACTCGATATGATCTGTACTTTCAATCCAACGGTTGTTATGATCATCCGATCATTATCGCACTGGGCCGTAATAGTGCAGTGGGTTGTCTTGCTGATAACGAAGGCTCTATCATATTTTCCAACATATTGAGATACATTTCTCCATTTAAACTAACATCTCCCACACACTTACTTTTTGAGGATTCTGAGTGTGCTTTTATCATCGCTCTAATGTCGACGGTTTTGTTTGTTGACCTTACCATTCATAAACAACTGTTTTTATGGTTAAGTTAGTCCTCAGTTCTCAAAATGATACTCTTCTATCATGCAGGGTCTAAATTATCTAGTTCTTGCAAAATTTTCCATTTATACGGAAAAACTTATGATACTTCAAAACTTTCCGCTCTAATTCATGAGCAGTTTCTCTTGCAGCCTTTCTCAACAGAAATTGAGGATAAATTGCAAATTTCCAGTACTTCCACTTTATGATGTAATTCTTTTTTTTTATTTTTTACCTTTTCTTCAAATTTTGTCACCAACTTATGTGTGTAATTGTCCTGTTCAATTCTTATATTCATAGAATAAACAATTTTCGGGAACTCCAACAAAATTTAGGCAATGAAAATTGATTAAGTCGCAAAACTAAAATGTTCACAACCCAAAAATATCTTGTATGTTAAATTTGAACTTCAAAAGCAATACATTCGCATAACAAAAAATAAAAGAACTTTTAAAAAATCAATAAACGGCATACTTCTACCTGATAATACGAAACTACTAATAGCATTCGTCTGTTTTGCGGATAAAAAAATGTAAGAACGTTCCAGTTTTGTGAATTTTACAGTTGTAGTTTTTTCTGTCTATTGCAGTTCTTTGTGTTAACGATAGAGGTTTGTTTTAGAATTGATCCTCCTAAGCTTATCAAATGAAATTTTTTTGAGTATTTTTGACAATTACATCAAAAAACTTAATACTTCTTTCGGGTTTGTGAGAAGTGGTATTTCACTAATTTTATTGAAACGTTCCTTAGCTTCAATATCCTTATCGTTTTCATTAGAGAGGTGTATTTCAAAATCTAAGCATTTTTGTAACAAATCAGATTCGTTCAATTTATCAACTTGCTGAAAATTGTACAGGAATCCAAAGTATGAGGAATGGGTTTTTGTTTGATTATATCTTTCTTCCAATGAATTGATTGCTGTATCTATAATTGCATAAAAGACATTCACTCAGAATTTGTCTTTTGGATGTTGTGGAGGGGGTAGAAGTATCGAGATTCTTTCATGTGGTATTTTGGTTCGCATTTCTCAAGGAAACACTTCTGTGCAGAATCTGAGCAAGGGATATAGGTATATTGCACGCCAGTAAATAGGTCGAAAATATCTTCGAATACGCAATCAGAGCAATAATTTCACTATACTAATAACACTTTGGTCCTGACGAAGATTCAGTTATACAATATTCAAATTTGTCTCGTTCTCATACAAACACCCACGCAACGAATTTTTTACGTAGAATTGTACATTTTTACTATACCAATCAATTCTGTGAATTTCACTGTTTTATATACGTCATAAATTACTACATTTATGAGTCAATGAGAAGTGTGACAAGTCTCAATTCTTTAGAACTGAATTATGTCAGGATTGTCAAGAACAAAGTATATCAACAGTAAAATGGTTGTTTTGATTACTAATCTAAAGACATTTTCAACATATTTTGAATCCTACTATAATTTTTCAGAAATGTTGGTGGTTCTATCGCTGCAGATGTGCTGTGTATATCACTTGAAATGATACCTGCGAAGTCATTTTGAACATTTTGGCTGCATCTATAGATTCAACAAAATTCAGAATTTTACTGCAAAAATTATTGATGTTTCGGATGTATTTCCATCAGAAGTAAAACACACTGTATATTACTATCACAACACAGGTTTCCATGACTAATTTTGTTAAGAGTGAAAAAAAAAACATTGGAAAGGTGCTTTCTTGGCAATGGGGCATCACATGTTGAACTTCATGTGAATATGAATAATTATTCAAATATAAGTTACTCGGAGAATAAAGCAAACTCATGGCTACCTTCAAATAAGTTGCAGATCTCGTGTAATTCCACTCTAACCTACCAAACCCTGCTGCACAAAAATATGACAGCTACATTATTTCAGACATCTCAACGCAAATTTCCGAGTTCATGCGTTCAACATTATTATTCGTACCCCGGTAAAATATAAAAACTCTTCGTGACGATTCATTCATTAACGCATTTTGATTGGTAATATTCTCCCTAATGTAACTAGAAATATTTGGTGTACTTCCACTACAAGTCTGTCTTAATAATTTTCGAAGGCAAAAGAAAAATTAACTTTTCTTCGAATGGTTTCTTCAAGCATGAGTTTCTGAGGAATTCTAACGGTTTCTTCAAGCATGAGTGTCTGAGGAATTTGTTTGCCCAGCTTATGGGAAAGTCTACTCTAGACCCATTAACGTGGGATATTTATAGTTTTTTGTTGTTATTAGCAAAAAGTATTTTTTATAGGTCGAAATGAGCGTTATAATAAGGCTTCAGAATTTGCCGTGGTCAGCTAACGCCCTCGATATCCGTCAGTACTTCCAAGGACTCAGTATACCAGAAGGAGGAGTTCATATCGTCGGAGGAGAACTAGGGGACGCTTTCATCGCTTTCAGGTAGAACAAAAAATTATGAATCTATTAGTTTTATTACACGTCGCTCTGAAAAATGATAAAAGCTTGAAATTGAAGCGGAAGTTGGGAACTCCTGGCTACTTCGTACGTGATTGGCAAATTGTATTTTAGAAATGAATTTTTTCGTGTGCACTAGGTAAACTCCAAGGAATTCAAGTCCTGAGTAATGAAAACATACTTGATTACGATATCACTAAATACAATTACTTACACGTATGTCTTACCTCCATATAGTACTTACCTACTTAGTATATACTCAGAAACATGAATTTTTTTCCGGAGTGTACTTCGAGTCAAGCGTATTTGACTGCCGCATTTTGTTCCTAATAAGAATTTTTATCGCACATTTAGAGTTCAATATGAAATTTGTCAAACTGTTGGAGGATTCGTTTATCAAACTTCGAACAAAATCACCGATATGCGTGTTCTTGTAGCCATGTAAGACCATGTCGACAAGGGCAACACGAATCCAAACAAAAATGGAGAATATATCCACGGCGAATAAAAATAATAGCTGTCCTCTACCCGCACAGGCTATGCCTCGGTACATTCTATGAGTGTTTACGGGGGAGTATTATTATTATTATCTTCTATGACAAACTTTTCTTCGTCCTTGGGTGCAACCATCGAAGAAATCATGACGATGAAACTTTCTTGAATTTCATGGGTCGTGAAAATGGACTCGTGGTATCACCAAGCAATTTGATATCGTTGATTTCTGAAATAATTACTATTGATAGTATTACGAGCACTCGTGTTATTACCCCCTATAATTTCACTCGCTATATGAAACTCTCATCTCCTACGATATGAAGATCAATCAGAACGGTATGCCTTGAGAGTACACCGTTTTTTTATGCCAATAGACCACGTCGCCATGGGCAACCACGAATCCAAACAACGAAGGAGAGTATATCTCGTTAACTAGGTTGACAAATGTCAGTCAAAGAGACTTTATGCTTATTAGTCATGTGGTGTGAATTTCCAATAAATCAACTTTAATAGATCAACTTTCTTGGTTCGTGAAATAATCCCAATAAACACCATTCGTGCTCATAATACAATACCATCGATAATTCTTACAGAAATCCCAAACTCGATCAAATTGCTCCAAGGCAACACCTATCGTCCTAACGTACTCGTGCTGTTAACAAGCAATTTGTTCTGACAGAATTACTATATAGTATAACGAGCAATCGTGGTATTACCCGCGTTGTCATGGCATAAAGTCTGCCAGACTGTCATTTATGTCAAACTAGGTAACATAACAACATATATACTCCTTTGTTGTTTGGTCTCACGGACTCCAAATGAAGGAACTGTGTATTTCCGAGGTACACTGTTTTTATTGCTCTTCATATTGCATGAGTTGACAGTTTCATATAGCCAGTAAAATTATAATCAATATAGGATTAAAATTGGGCATGTTTTATAAGTTCCGATAAATACGTTTTCTGTCCTAATTTATCTTCTTTTGGCTCAAAAACAGTTTATTCGTCGCCAATTTCCACCAAATACAATGTTTTTACAAACTTTGGCCGCTCACATATCAGAAAAAACACATACAAAATCATTTAAACTCACTTATTTTTGTAATAACCCAATGCAGGGGTGCTCGGTAGCGAGGCGGTTAGATGCCGGCCTTCTAAACTTCCGCTTGCATTTGACCAGGTTCAAATCCTGTAAAACGGGAATTTTTTTCTCAATTTCATAGGAGTCGATAGGCTATGTAAGTTGTCTAGATGCCAATCTCGACGTCTAGTGCTTGCTTGAGGTTAGCGCCGACCACCCGTGGTGGTGCTGTAGGTTTTCCGGGTTTTCCTACAGCTGAAAAGTGAATACGCCACCAAAAATCAGTAAATCGCCCCGGAGCGCCACGACAAATAATAATAATAGCCGACCTCTACCCGCACAGGCTATGATTTGGGTACACTCTACGAGTGTTAATGAGGAAGTATTATTATATTATTATTACTGTTATATCCCATTACAACATTATACAATTCGACCGAGAACCAATTTCCCATTTATTTTCTTTCGGGGTTTTTCTAAATGTGTTGAAATAAGTAGTGGACAAAAATGAGTAATATATTTGAAATTTTATTTTCGACAAAATTCCATATTTAATTTGAATCCAATTTTATTATTTACTTGATCCACTTCCGTCGAGTATTACCAATCACGCTTTAACTTTCATCGATTGAAAAGTTAAGATGCATTTCAATTTTGACTTGGCTGAATAAAAGCAATTATGAAACACTTTGAATTAATGATTCCAAACACTGCAAATCTAGAAAACGTGTGGTACAATCACTATAAAAATATAAAAAGGTTGTGGTGGTGTTCAGGGTATGACAAAGTCGAATATTCTCATTTTATTATTATTCATATTCTATTTTCGGAATTCAGAACCTGCTGGGATCCCATGTTGAAGGGTGAGGCCCTGTCTTGCTTTTTCTATTATCTAGAAGACTTCCAAGGATGGCTTGTATAAGCTGCAGTCTTATATTTTCTCTTAACATTCGAACGGTGGTACATTCATTATTTTTCAAAGGGTATTATGAAGATATTTGAAGAGAGAAATTTCATCTAGATAATTTAATGTTAGTTTTAACTGAACTTTATTTCTTTTATCAATTGTAAAAAACACCTCTCAAAAACCGTTTTAGCAAATCTTCGATTCAGTAATAACGTAATAAGTATGATTCCAATACATTTTTCGACAGTTGGAAAACAGTATCATTGTATAAAAATATCCATTCAATGATCCATTATATTCCTTTATCCACCAGTAGAGTAATACTTCATTAAGTAAATGATAAGACTATAATATTTGGTTACCAATTGCATTATATCATTGATTACAATATAAGGACCCGTTGGATTCCAACCACACCTACTCTAACCTGATTATTTTTGGCGACTTCAATTTCAATAATATCAACTGGATCCAAAATGTAGTTTTCCCTTATACAGCTGCTAGCCAAGCATTCCTAGATATCAATCTCTCAACAGGTCTGGAACAACTTGTAGATCGTCCCACTCGCTACAAACCCCATCCGTGTTGGGCCTTATTTTGACCAACGATCCCCAACTAATGTCTGATGTTGAGTATTTGCATCCAGTCGGTATTTCAGATCACATATGTCTAGTTGCAAATATACAGGTGACGGTCTCTAATAACATCAAATATCGTAGGAATATTTGGAAAGCAAACTTTGACAGTATACGCTCTGACTTGTTAGCAATAAATTGGAATGAATTTCTGGGGGGTCGTAATAACAACGACCAATGTAAAATTTTTGAGGATCGTTTGAACGAACTGGTAGAAGCCGCAGCGCCATAACAACGGATTAGTCCAAGAAAGTTACCTTGGATATCCAGAACCACAGCATCAGATATCAGACGGGAAAAAGCACTACGGAAGCAGTACTGTAGACACCCCATTCACAGAGCCTCTCACTTGTATTCTGCAAAACTCATTCTCAAACTGCGTCCTCCCAGACTCATGGACTGTTTCCACGGTAACTTCAATTTTCAAAAAAGGAAATAAATTATCACTAGAGAATTACCGACCTGTCAACATAGCGGCCATTCCCCGTAAACTCCTAGAAAAAGTCATTACAGAGAGATTATGGATTTTGCGTTATCCAATAATTTAATTCCCCACAATCAATATGGATTCATTCAACTAACTCCTTGCTACTGACTTTTGCTCTAGAACACTCGATGCACATTTGCCAGTTGATGCAATATACTTTGACTTCAGTAAAGCATTCGACAGAGTGCCACACGATCTGCTACTTTTGAAACTGGAACATATTGGAATAAGAGGGAACGTATTACGGTGGTTAGAAGCCTTCCTCACACACCAATATTTCTTTGTTCGTGTTGGGGAAAGAAAATCCACAAAAAAGAAGGTTACTAGTGGTATCGTTCAGGGAAGCGTTCTCGGGCCTATTCTCTTTTCGTTATTTATTGGTGACTTGGCTAAATAAATATCATCCCTTAGCCCATTCTTCGCCGATGATCTCAACATTTTAGGTGTACCCAACAGTAGTGTAGCCAATAACATAATACAGGCAGATATCAAACGAATTGCTCAATGGAGTACTAAATGGAAGCCACCTCTCAACAACAGGAAATGTGTAGTAATGCACCTTGGATTCAACAACACCCACATAATCTACAATATGGGTAATACTTTACTAACCGAAGTTAACTCACATCTTAATCTAGGCATAACGATAACGTGCGATATGAGTAGGTCATCGCACGTTAATACCGTAGTGACAAAATCAAATAGTTCACTTTAGCTGTTGAAAAAAGCGTTCTCCAACCCATCGCCTCAACTCATGGCATCCCTTTACAAAACATATTCGACAGATTATGGAATTTGCAGTTCCTGTTTGGTCGTCGTGGTTAATCCGTGACATAAAAATATTAGAAAGTGTCCAACGTCGCTGATCAAAAAGTGCATACGAATTGAATAATACGCCCTACGTGGACCGTCTTCAAATACTCGGCATGTCTACACACTATTGGACCTGATAGAAGTTTACAAAATTTTGACCGGTCGATATACAGTGGACTTGACAGTTTTTGCGAGATTAATGATGATGACAGGCTCAGGGGCCATCCTCTCAAATTGAAACATCAAAAGTTCAATAAGTGCGTGAGACAATATTCTCTGTTAACCGTTCGTTTAATTGACGGAATTACTTGCCAATTTCAGTTGTCAATTCATTCAAGAACTCGCTGTACAGATTGTATGTAGCTAATCCTAACCTAATCTCTCAAGAATTCTTGTTGACTTAAAAATTCACCAAGTATCGGTTTAGATCAGAAATATTGTACACCAACCCATGTCAACGGTCAACCTTAAAAAGAGTTATAAGTGAATAACTGCAACTCTTGTAATTTTTAAATAAATAAATAAATGGATGTTTCAAATATAGCAAGTACTTGGATATCGACAATGTGCTCAATTACTTTCAATAACGAATAATGACTTTTTGAGCTGTGAGGCCTAGATAACGAGTATACTTTCAAACCTAACTGTCAAACAGTCGACATCTGTAGTTGCTGAATCCTGTGGAGTGAGTTCAGAAAGTGTCCAAAGAATACCAAAAAAAAGAAACGTTTCAACCCTATAAAATCAAAATCCTGCATGCTCTCACAGATAATCCAGAGCGCAGGTTTGAATTTTGTGAGTGTTTAATAAGAACAATTGAAAGAGGACGGAGCTTCCTAAATCGTGTATGTTACTCAGACGAATGCACGTTATTTCTTCATGGAAAAGTCAACAAACAGAATGTACGATACTGAAGCAATACTAATCTGCATATTTTTAGAGAGGAACATACCCAGTTTCCTGAAAAGGTGAATGTTTGGGAGGGGAATTTGGGCAATCGCGTTGTTGGTCCGATTTCCATCAGAGGCAATCTTACAGGAATTCTTTACAAAAATCTTTTAGAAACTGAAATTGAACCTCGAATAAGACAAATTGTATTAAACAATCAGGAAGAGTTTGAAAATCGTGAAATCATTTCAGCAGGATGGGGCACCTTCCAATTTCAATCGCATGGCTAGAGTTTCTCGATACAAGTTTTCCTGGGTGATGGATAGATCCAGGGGAAGTACAGAATGGCCACCAAGATTTCCGGATCTTACACCTCTAGATTTTTTCCTTCGGGGGTATCTGAATTTACAAATCTACTCCACTAAATGTCAAACAATGAAAGAGTTGGAACAAAAATAATAAATACACGTGAAGAAATAGTTGAACAGACTTTCATCAACGTGGAAGAAGCCATTTATAATAGGACGCTTTATTGTCGAGATTTAGAAGGGGGTCACTTTGAATGCTTGATGAAATAATTGTTGGAGTGGAATAAAAGTGGTAGTAACTGTGATTCTTTCATGAAAAAGAGGGATTTTATTTCCTATTTGAGCGCTCCAAATTTTGTAGCGATATACCAGGTGTTTCGAAAATTAGTAGGGGTGAACGGACTTTGGAAGGGCCCTGTATAGTAAAGCTATTTACTCGATACAGAAGTAATCACATATAGGCCCCACGCAAATTTACACATGTTCCAGTGCCCTCATTCGAGAGTGGCACAAGCCTACCCTCCACGGGTGGTCGTGAACCAACCCAAATTATCACTAAGACCGTTCAACACTAAATGACTCAAAATATCAACCCTTGTTTCTTCCCACGACTTCCTCAATACCCTCGACTGTCCTATCTTAGGTCGTAGTGTCAAAAGCCATTCAATATATCAAGACTTGTTATATTTTGTCCCATTTACCGATTCCATCGAGAGGTATGAATCCTTATCTTATACTAAAAAATGGAACCTAGACATACACAAATTATTCACTAAACTAAAAAGGACCTTTTTATACAGGCACGCCATTAATATACATAACAGTGCCCACTATTACAATATTAGCGACAGTTTAAACAAAAAATGGAAATTGATTAACTAGTAAAAATTGTGGACCAGCCGAGATTCGACCTATCTCAATTAAAAAAAACAACATTTTGGCTAGTCGCAATACTTTTTTATTGTGTGTTTTATATGCTAATACGACATGAAATACGATACCAAACTTTATCCAAACAAATACACAAACACAGATACTTTTCCTGAGGGTAAGATTTCTGAAATCCCTGGTGGATGCAATGGTTCGATTTTGTTTTGATTTTTCAGACGGCACCACCTGTTGGATTATGTTCTATTTCCCGATTCTCCGCTACGTTGTGCTTACATCGTTGACAGAAAACTGTTAGGCAGCTTTAGCATAACGGCGTTTTGCGTTCACTACTTTTATTCTATTATTGGTTTCCTCAAACACGATTAAAGCTGTTATACATTTGACATTATTATTTTGTTATTGTAATTTCCGTAGTCAATTTGAATTTCTGATATAGTTGTGTATTAATTATTCGTATAGTTATTTTAGTTTCGGAAAAAGTAGCGAATATGGGTGAAGGTCGGATTTGTACGAAAGTTTCACAGATGGCTTAAAACATGATAAAAATGAAATATCCATTGAAATTTTTTAGCAGAAAAGCCATTTTCACTTTCTTTTTTTAATTGTGCTGATACTATTTTCAAAACAAACATAATTCATTGGAATCGGTGTTTCATTGTACCTTCGTGGTTGACACGCACAGTGTTAGGCCAAAAATTCTTCAAACATGGCAATTTATGAGTACAAATAATCCTCAAGAATTGAAAGAAGAATAAACACCTGAATTCAATAGACATGCAATATTCATTTTGAATGGCAAATGACAGGTCTATCATAACAGCAAAGCAAATTTTGCGCCGTTGCTAATTTGATTCCAGAAATATTCAATTCACCATCACATGGATATTTTAGAGAATGAGATAGAAAATGTAGAGTTAAATTTTTCTATAATAACATCAACTGCACATTGGAAAGGTTGGTACTCAAAATGTTTCAAAATGAATGCATAATTTAAAGAACGTGATAGAATCACGGAAGCTATTTTTGCATGTGCGTAAACATGTATATTCATGCGCGCGCACATGTGCCTCAACATGCGCACACGCACGCGTAAGGAATGTCAACGCAGAGAGAAATCAGCGTTCGGCTTCACAAAAAAAAAGACTACTTTTTATATAAAAGAACGTTCTTAATGACTGTAATCGACATACCTAAAAAGAGATTGGGATTGTTCGGGTTTTGTCGGATCTAGTTCGGTAAGCAAGGTAAAGGTAAGTTTATCAACAACAACTTAACCTAGCTATGGAAGTTGCTGGTAATTCGATCACCAATTGGTATGAAAAAGTGACATCAAAGCAGATGCTCGCTGCGCTCGCACACAACCTTCCGATAAACTTACCTTCACCTTGCTTACAGATTAGACCGGACAATCCCAGTCTCAACATTTTTTAAATTCGGATGCTCACTCTAACCGAAGATTCACCGAAAACAATTTCTCGCATTCTTCGCCCTCATACCGCTGGCTTTCCTCGCACCAAATCAGGTTGGGGCGTGATATATTCCATGAAGTTCACATCTTCATCTGTTTTGAGAATGTTCGCGAATTATGTATCGCAGTTACGAGACACAGAGATGTCACTCGACAAATAAAATGTAGGATTTCGTTTATTACTTTTTGTGTATTATTGTCTATTGAGTAATGATCGGTTTTTTACTTTTTTGAACTTTTTGAGTATTATTTTACTCATGCATTACCAAAAGTGTGTGTGGAAGAAAGTATTTGCGGTTCAACACGGTGTATTTCAATCGGAGAGATGCATATAATACTCCGTCCAACAGATTATTTGACTGTTTTGGAAGCAAGTACCGACATACATATTTATCCAAAAAATAAAAAGAACGGCGTTTTCGCGCAAAATTTTTACTTGATATAGTGTTTTTATTATGTTTCAAGCCATCTGTGAAAATTTCGTACATTTACGACATTTACTCATATTCCCTACCTTTACCGTAATTTAGCAACAGTAACCTCACTCAAATCAAACCATTCCTAACAGCTCTAACCAAATAAAAATCGAACGATCACCACCGCGCGGTAAGGCTGTATTGGCGGTAAGATGTCTATTCTGTCGTCATGTCGCAGGTCATGGATGAAAAATTGGCACGAGAATCTGAGCACCTAGTGTATAAACATAACTGAGTCGGCCCTCTGGTAGGGTACAAGCCGTAATCGTCAAAAATAAATTACGAGTAAGTCGTAATTTAACAATTATCTGAACAAACCCAATTAGGGGCCGCAACTTGTACACGAAGCCATAACAAAGTCAAAAATGTTTTTTTCTGTACTTGCGTTATTTTTCAAAATATATTAAGAATATAAAAACATTTCATATCGTATTTCAAGCCAAAAATTTGTATCACTGTTGTATAGTTTTAACACTGATAAGTTGTTCATTATTGTGGGAATAACTGTGGATAATTATTTCCTATTATTGTTCTGTTAGCAATCTGAATTTGTAAATAAATAAATTCAGCATTTTTTTTTGTTTCAGTACTGATGAAGATGCACGTCAGGCGTTCTTACGAAATAATGGAAAAATTAGAGAAGTACAAATCACCCTCATGCTCAGTTCACGTACCGAAATGCAGCGTGTTATTGAGCAAGCTAGGTCGCAATCTTTTGCGGCATTCATGCAACCCACCCCAGCGGCGGTGCCCATACCCGCGGCGGTTCCGGCCGTCATTCCCGCCGCTGTAATTGAAGTGAAAAGGGATTCCAAAGAAAGGGACAAAAAAGATGGAAGGAGACGATCGCGGTCCAAATCGAGAGAAAGAAAGGACAGATCGAGGGACCGAGACCGTAAAGACAGGAGGCACCGCGACAGAAGTCGGTCCAGATCGAGAGAACGTAAAAACAGTCGTCGTCGTGACAGGAGCCGTAGTCGCGATCGTTCTCGATCTAGAGATAGGGATCGTCGAAACAGAGATCGTAAGCGTTCGGAAGAAAAACCTTCAATACCATTCCAGAGGGATACAAGAAAGCCTTTACCTGAAGTTTGGGCAGCTCCATCAAAGTCAATTGACATTATACCACCTGCCCCGCAACCTCCAAATCTTTTAACGGGATTTCCCGTTTCTCTGGATCAAGCAAAAAGAACTATCGGGAAGGCGTCACCAGGCTTACAAATTCAGGGCAACGGTTTCTCCCCGAATAGATTCAACAATAACGGTAACCGACCCATAAGAGATAGTTGGCCTCCATCCAATCAAAACCAAAACACTTTTTTCAACGACAGAAATATTGCTGGTGGGTATCAAAACACGCAAGAGCCATTTCAGAATCGGTTTCAAAGGGGTAACTTCCCAATGAGGGGTCGAAACTCTGGCCGAATGGAAAACGACAACTGCTTCTGTGCTGTAGCTATGGAGCCATTCTATGGAGGTTACGGCGAAATCAGACGATTTTTTCAAGGTTTATTCATTGCCCCTGATGGCATCAAGATTATCAACGACGCTAATGGTAAAAGAACCGGTATAGTGTATGTGAAATTTGTGAATAAAAAAACTAAAGACGGAGCCCTTACTTTAAATGGAGATGATCTCAATGGTATGCCAATATCAGTCTCTCACATAGATGATGAAGAATTTGATGAAGCGGTTGATAGATATATACCATCAACACACGATGACTGTAGCAATGATGGTATGAAGTCAAGGAGTAGGAATATCACCAAGTATTTCAACAATTCGTCCATCGAGCCAGAAATAAAAGATTATTCATGTTTGATAGTGGATGATCTCCCAACATACTGTAAGGAACAAGATATTCTTCATATGTTTTCGCAACATCCCCTGGTAGCGCTAATCTTAACAATGAAACAAAAAGGAGGTCACATAGCATACGTCAAATTTAGCAGTAGAGATGTAGCGAAAAAAGCCTTTGAAGAAAAATCCCATCACGTCGTAGGAGGCAAGCAAGTTACAGTTAGGCCTTGCAAGGATGACGAATTCAATGAAATCAACAAGCAACATGAAGTTGACCTAAGCAGTCCGAAACTCGAAGATGTTGGAACAGACTGTTTGAGCGTTTCGCGTTTGCCTCAAAAAACAAGCGATAAAGATATTGCCGATTTCTTTTCCGATATTGGGGTTATCCCTACAAAAATTCATCTTATGAGCAATAATTTGGGATTCACTGGTCAAGCATACTGTGAGTTTTTGAACTTTGACGAAGCATCTCGAGCAGCAAAAAAACATGACACTATTTTAGGTAACATACATGTGTCAGTGGTTCCGATTAAAAGGGAAGAGATGGAAAATATTCTAGGAACCACTTTACCAGCACCCGAACTCATTTCATCTCAACCACTTAAACCTATCGTTGGTGATAAATCTCCTGTAGAAACTCCAACAGATACAATTAATCTAGACGAACCAAATTCCATTGCTTCCAATGTGGCAGGTCCTGGAAGACTACCCTTTCTGAACAGAAATTTCGAGAATACTCCGAGACCGCCAAGATTTGGGCCCAGGGGTCCCGCAACAAGGCCCAGGTTCGGGCCACCACCTCAAGATCAGTTTTCCAATGTTCCACCTGGATGTACGGTATTCATAAAAAATGTACCTTACAGGGCGGACACAAACGATATTTTGGAGTTTTTTGATCGTTTCCATCATTCAGGTAATGTCAGTCGACGTTACAATCCCAATAATACGCCAAGTGATGAAGCCAAAATAACATTCTTTAATCCTGATGAGGCTTCAAGGGCAGTTGCAGAGCTCCAGAAAAAGAAGATTTGGGAGCGACAGATATATTTGAGGCAGGAATAAAAGTGTTTCGTTGAAGACTAAATCAATCGTTAATGGAAATGTATCAAAATGCAATAGGTTTTTGAAGCTGCTTTTGGAATAAATATAACAGCTTCACAAGAACCATACATTTCATAATGTGAGTAGACATTTCGGAGGTAAACACATTCAGCATGGATTAATTTTTTTAAATAAGCAAATATATTGATGGAATGAATTTCGAAATTTGTTTTTAGTGCAGTTTGAGTTCAGTTGGAAGAACAAAAGAAGATATGTAGTTTAGAATTGCATTGATATCAGAAAATTATTGAAATCAGGACAAACTGATTTTCATATGATGTAGTGGTTCCTACATCACAAAATACTAATTTTCAAGTTCAAAATGAGTCTTTATCCATTGTTGTGGTTATCAATATTGTGGAAAGGAATTAATTAAAAAAAAAACTCGTATTATTTAGTTTTAATATTGGTTTAAAATTTGATTTATATTTTGTTTCATGTACATACATTATCCAACTACTATATTAGTAGAGTAATTTTTGTAAAAAGCCCGGATTATTTCTATATGACTGATGTTTAAATAAAGTGTGAGATAGACTATTATTTGTTATTTCTTCATTGTGAACGGTGTCCTCAGAGTCGCATATTTACAATTACAATTTATTCACTGGAATTACAACTACATTGATTACTCCGTAACATTTTCAAAAAATTTAAACTTGAAATACAGTCTTCTCTAATAATAAATAAATGGTTATCGGTGGGAGCCAAAGAGGGACTTCGTATCGGGTGCTGCGGGACTGAGCCAGTGAATGAATCGAGAACCAGCCCCTCCAGGACTTTCACGAGGAGACTGATGAAAGGAACTCGCAGCGAGAACTGGATAGCTAGTCTCCAGTGGAATCCGAGGAGGGGCCTCGTATCGGATATTGCGGGTAGCCGATGATGAAATCACCCGTGGCCGCAACACCGCCCGATTGAGAACAAGCCCTACCAGGTCTTGAGGACGATTGACGATCTCGAATATTCACGCGCTCGCTTCACTCACGTGTTAAGTAAATAAAATATCTTGATTATTCGTATTTATTAATACACTTAATACTATTAATGGTCGAAACCGTTGCTCGCATTTTAATATACGTGTTGATAAAAATATTTTGTCGACCTCTCTTGTTGAAATTGAAATTTTTTTATTAGAAAATATTTGATCAACGAAATGAACAATTTAATTATTTTAATATTAATATTTGTAGAGGTAGAATTAGATAAACTGAAAGAGGGTACCATGATGGTAGAGCGCTTGTCTCTCAACCTAAGGGTCATGGGTTCGATTCCCAGCATGGTCATCGGTCTCGTGCACAAGAGTGATGCCCAATTGGGAAACAACTCCTGTGCAGCAGTCGACCACACCCAGAAAACAGGCCACCGGTTTGATTATTCAAATCCAAAAATTCTAGACAAAGTCAGCAATCAAAAAATCAGGTTATTCCTTGAGATGGTCCATATCAACAAAAATCCTAACACAGTTAACTACAAAACCGATACAGGACAACTTAGTAGTATAGTATATGAGATGGATCCATCCATAAGATATTTATCGATGGTCGATGGATTCGAAACAGATATCTTCCAGAAAATATTCTATATACCGGGTGGCTACGGAAGTATTGCCTACGGAATATCTCAGTTATTGTATGAAGTAGGTTTGTGAAATTTGGAGCGTCGATATAATGACATAAGAGCTAGAATTTGAGCATACATATATATATATATATATATATATATATATATATATATATATATATATATATATATATATATATATATATATATATATATATTTATATATATATATATATATATATATATAAAACAGGTTGTTCCTTGAGATGGTCCATATCAACAAAAATCCTAACACAGTTATATATTGTAATATTTTAAATCCCATTCAACGTTGTGTGTAGTTTGACAGTTGGTACCAATGGAATACACTAATTAACACCATTGTATTTAAACGAATCCTTATTCAAACCATAGTAACAATCCAGCCAGGTAAATTAAGCGATTAGTCTGCAGCGGAGAATAACAATTGTCCTCCCAAATGTTCCATAGGTTAGAACTAACTCTGTGAATTTTGTAAGTTATGTTATTTTTATGTAGTCCTTCAACAACTTATATTCCTTTTTAATTGTAGCTCTTCCTGAAGAAGTCAATAAAGGTTGACGAAATATTGAAGATTTAAATCGAATGAGTTTCATTGTTCAACAGACCGCTACCCGAGAATTCCTACTTAGTTAATAGAGTTCGGTCGAGAATACTTTACTTTACTTTATATATATATATATATATATATATATATATATATATATGTATATATATATGTATATATATATATATACAACGCAGTTCAACCCAGGAACTCAGTAATCTACAAATATCTGACCGCGGAAACCTTTCCGAAAACTTTATTCGCCTCTATGGGGAGGAACTATTTTCACTTACTCTCTCGTATAAATGTAATGTTTTAAAAACATCATCTATAGCAATCATCCTCACTAACACAGTAAGTACACTGTACCATTAGCTTGCACTCCATTCAATTTTAAAATTTTCTATTGTTAAATTGTAGCTTCCTTGAAGATGACTGTAGTCACAGTCGAAATATTGAATTATAGTGTTAAAAGAGTACACCTTTTGCTTGCTGCTTTACCCAAAATCTTCCTATTTGTATCCTAACTAGTCAGCAAAGACTACCCTTCTACTATATAAATATATATATTCAAAAATACACTACAAAAGTTTGTGACATATTCTACAAAATTTGTGGAAATAAAGAGGGCCTTAATTAATGCGGATAACTAGTAAAAATCCTTAGCGACAAAATGTCAACGTAAGAGGAAGCGCTCTGTCACAGTAGGTTTGTTTTGGTTCTGAAAACTGGGACGTCAGGATCATGCGCAGTTGACTAGAAGTGTGCTCTTTAGGTTCATATTCGCTCACTTTTCCTCAACTGCGCATGATCCTGACGTCCCAGGACTAATAATTTTCAGAACCAGAACAAAGCTAACATATTGGTAAAATTCTTTTAGCATTATACTGTGGCTCTGTCCTCTGTGGTTGATTGGTCACCGCAATGAAAAGAAAGCTGCATGCAAGCTCAGTACATCTTGTTTCTGTAATCTATGGTCAGCACAACTTGAACTCACACTGGCACACCCAAGATCACAAAAACAGTAGTTCTCATGCACTCACAACACGTCACACATAATAGGAATAAGATAATAAAACCAACTGATAATAAATTGACGATGATCCGATGAAAATCATAAATTATTGTTGTCTTTATCTACTTCACAAGCGAAATAAGCTGATTTGTGGAAAGTAATCGGATTACGAGCATAAATAGTTTTTGATTTAACTGTTGTGTTATATGCGGCGATATCGTAGGAAAATTTTATCGACAAAATTGTCTATAACTCTTCTCAAGGAGCAAAATATAACTGATTTCCGCTTTTTGTTATTTATTGGGTATGGGCTAGGCAATAAGGCAATAGACTACCTACGATTGGGCAGAGCTTGAAAAACCTTTCCAAACAAAAATGGGTAGTACGTGTTGAAAACCCATAAAAGGCTAAACCATACTCCATCGAATTTTGCGATTTTTCTGCGAATAAAATGGCTGCCAGACATGCCACAATACAGTTCCAATATTTAAACTTTTTGCGAATTCGCGCAAACCACGGAACAACAGAATTCAAATCAAATTATTCTATTCCTCCGCCATAAAGGCAAGTTTAGTGTGACGTCACGCCACTTGAGTGTCACGGGCCATTATCCAAACAAACCGTATTTACCATTGAAAGAATGTGTTTGTGGTATATTTTTTGATTTTTTGTCAAAATTAGTGCAGAGGAATGAGTGAAATACTCGAAAATATTGCATTCTCTACCATTTTCAACCTACAAATTAAGGTTATATATAAATATATTATGTTTAAATTTTACCATAGTAACTTTGTTACAGTATTATTATTTACACATAAGATACTGTTATTCGCTTTGAAATCCTTTAATAAATCAAATATGCACAAAAATTCAACAGCTTATATAAGAATCATACACAAGACAAGTTTGTTTGGATAATGCATATGAAATAACTCAACAAAATTGACAGCTCTGACGTCAGCAATAAAATGGTTTATTGATTGGTTCGACTAACTTGAAAAATATCTTTAGATGTTGGATCTTTAGTTTTTATAGCAAAAAGATTTTATTTGTATTTATAAATAAAAGATCTAGTGTTTGTCAAATTTCATGCTATAAAAGTTCAGCGAGAGTATTACAGGGAAAAGCGCGGAGACAAAACTGAAGACGGTCTCTTCAGGTTTGGAACCATACTACTGCAAGAAAGGGCATGTTTTTATATTCACCAAATTGGTGTCGTGGATTGCAAACTCGCCCTTTGATTTGTCCATTTAAAATTTACAGTGTTACTATTGGTCGAATGGAATCCACCACACCAATTTGGTGAATATAAAAACATGCCCAAATGCTCTTGCTCAGTGGCGTAGCTAACACCCCCGCGGTGCGGGGGGGGGCGCAAGTAGGTGTTCCTGCGGGGGGGCTCGCTGAAAGTTAGCTACGCCACTGACTCTTGCTGTGCCTAGTTATGTATTATAAAGAATTTACATATTATTTGCTACATTCGATGATAAAGTCGTTTTGAAAAATCACATATGTTGTAGACCACGAATCTGAATAATTTTCAAATATTTTTGTTGAAATCAAATCTCGCTTCTGCAATCGGAGTTATTTGGATAACCCCCAGCATTTTTTGATACCTATTGCCTACTGAATCGTAGTCAAGTGCTTTTTCATAGAAAGATTGATTTTAGTAAACAGGAGATCATATTTAGTTTCCTTCATGTGTCAAATTTTTCTTACAAACTATTTGATATATTTTATAAATATATGCATACATTTATTTTATAAGAAATCTTTGGCGGAAAAATAAAATCAGTTCAAACGACGGTGGCAGGTGCAGGGCAAGACCATTATTTGATATTTGATGGGATTGGGGTGCGGATGAGTGGCTACAAAGACATTCGCGCGTTTTATTTCGTAAATTAGGATACATGAATATTTTGATATTTCTTTGGTCCACGACCATATGCCCCCCTCCTGAATCCGCCCCTGATTCCAAACTCCAACAGATATGGATATGGAACAGATAACGATAAAACGCAACTAGTTGAGTTGGGTCAGTTGAGTGGAGCAAAAAAAAAAGTTTATTCTTCTTCAAAGTGGAGGAGTATAGGGAACACGCACGATTTGATTATTTTGCTTTTGTGCATCAATTTTGAGTACAAAAATTACATTTAGTGAAAATAATTCGTTATTCCACCCAGGTAGGATTCCGTGTACCATGCAAAGAATACATCAACTATAGTTGCTGTACTCTTTGGTACTATTGTTTGTCAACAGTTCTTTCTCTTCCGTGGATTCAACGATAATGACATCTTCACAGAACTTAAACACTGTGTTTAAGTTCTGTGGACATCTCACTTATTTGATTGACATTGGCATTCTATGGTTCACGGAGTCCCTCCCCATGAGTCAAATGGAATAAAAAGAGTAGAAGTATTGAACTATTATTATGAATTAGGACTTTTGAAGAAAGAAAATATCAAATTCAGAGTATGTTACTTGACTTAGCTTATCACATGATAACGTGAATGTGCTAAAAAAAATATTTCAGAACTGGGACCTCTTTTATGAGGTCTTTGACGGTTTGACGGGGACACACATCTCCGAGCAATAAAAATATTTTTATTGCTCGGAGGGACACATGCCTGTTCTACGACTGTACTACGACTTCTGACGTTGTGACTGTTCTGAGTGTTCTGACTTTTTATTTTTAAAGATCTGGCAACAGAGTCAACAGACAATACTGTTTTCGTTTTCATATTTATCATTTATCTGTATCTGTAAGGTTGTTCATTACCATGAAATGGACAAAGTGGTGTCGTGTTCATTTATGGATTATACAGCTACTTGGGATTTTCGTTCTAGGAATATAAATTATGAGTATTTCCAATAAATCGGCCGACTATGCCTGACCATGTAGAATCTGGTAGATCTTCCACAGAGCTGATTATTGATAGAAAGAAATCAAAGAATTTGAGACGGGTAGGTTAATATATATGTAAGAAATCTACAAAATATGTTCATATTTTTTTCAAGTACTGGAATCAGCTGTCAAAATGCCAAAGAAGTTGCATCTTTAGTTTTGTTGTCATATTGTTTATGACTGTATTTTACTTGGTATCTGGTGATAGACAACTTGTAGTGATATCAAACAGAGTATCAAACACTGATCATATAAGACTTAACTATATTTCCAAAAATATTCAAGACACTTACTGGAACGAAATTCCTACTATCAATGGAGTAGTTCAACAAAATCAAGGATTAGAAGAACCTGGAGGTGCCGAGATTGATAATAGTGTCAACAGGAATCAGGTATTACTGCCACCTAGAACTGAGCATAGGTTTGCAGGTAAGCCCTAAGATCAGTAACCTCATTTTAGTCATTTTGAGGTGAATAACTAGACTAGAACTGACCAATTTGTTTACTAAAACTAGAGCTGGTACTTGATACACACAGATTTTTTGTCCGGAATTCAGTGTTTATGTATGCAGCCACTCCTCCTAAGATAGTCTCCTATCAGACCTTCAGAATCCTGTTATAAAAGTAGTTATCATATTCTGGACTCAACAAAGTTTTTGATAGACATATAATTTGGGCATTACTTTCTTCAGTGAATGATCGAAAATCGCTGAATTTATAACATATTGATCTTGGGTTGATATGTACAATATTTAAAAAAGGCAATGATTTGTATATCTCTGGTTCACTCATTTCTGGGATCCTTCCATTCATACTTGAAAAAAAGATTTAGGTCTATCAGTAGAATTGTCTTTTATTATTTTTCAAGCTGAATATCTTGAAGCCAACTACTTTTGGCCAAAATTTCAGTGTATAAAATGCATCCTTATGCTTAAAGCTGGATGAACTAAACTGTCTAAACCTACTTCATATTCAGTTGCTAGGGATTATTGAATGCTTTCTAGGAACTGAATTTAGTTCAGTTCATTGAAGTATACATAGGTAAATCAAAACAATCCACAAAAAACTATAAGACAATGAATAAACAGGAGTCCACACCTGGGAAGATCAAGAGTATACAGCAGATAACAACTATTGAAAATTGAAAACATTTTCTGATTTTTGGTGGCATATTTACTTTTCAGCAGTAGGAAAACTCAAAGCCAACCGGCTCGGTGAGCTTGGTTTTCTCATACTTGTTAACTCATCCTATTTACATAGAATGTCATAATCTGAAAGTTTAAAATGAATTTTAGACATTTGTTGCCCAAATAGCTCTCCAGCAATTAATCTATCTTATTGTTGTTATCACTGCAAATAATAATAATAGCCGTCCTCTACCCGCACAGGCAATTTTTTTTATTTATTTAAGTACTCTAAGAGATAACAAGATCCAAAATGAGTATTTCATATAAGGTATTGTGACATGAATGTTCTTTACATTATTGAAACTTATAAACTTTAAAGTAATATTGTTACTAATATATATGCCTTTGGGTACACTCTATGAGTGTTTATGAGAGAGTATTATTATTATTATCGTTATTTATTTAAATCTGTCGAGTTTTTGATGTGAGGAATATCATTTTATTGATTTTTTTTTGTTGAAGCATTCTGTTATTGTCATATAGTATCATGTAGTGGTGCCAGTACTAGTTTATTGGCTAGTAAGTAATTCATGAATGAAATCAAATTTAAAATACTTGCTTATTTTTCTAATTAGCTACTCACATTCTAACTATCAGCCTGATATTCAATTCGATTGTATTCAAAGAATTATGTAGTGCGGTTCATTATAAATGTTGAATGTTTTTTTTTGCCTCAGGTCCGACCACTTCAAGACAACGAGAAGTAGTTAAAGCATTCAAACATGCATGGAAAGGATATAAGCAGTATGCATGGGGACATGATAACCTCAAGCCGATCTCTGAAGGCTACAGCGATTGGTTTGGGTTGGGACTTACGATCGTCGATTCTCTAGATACAATATTTATAATGGGACTTAAAGAAGGTAATGTTATGTTCATTGTGGAGCTTAATATAGTGACCTAACAAGGATTTATTTTTGAATGGAAAATATGCATTTTGTCAAGCAAATTTTCTTAATGTTTTGGTTGTTTTTCGGGTTTTGCCGTGGTCCGTGGTCGTCTTTGGTTTAAATCTCCAAACGTTTCGACTGCAACTGCGGCAGTCATCTTCAGTGGCGTGGTCGAAGTACTCTTGACGTATTAACTGAAACTTAGTTACAGTTGATATATCAATCCATACGAATCCAGATGGTACAAGGAAGTTGAATCAACTTCCCAGATATGTTTTAATCTACACACCTACTGAATATAGTTTTAATGTTGACAGTGGGGTATTTTCTGAGCAATAATAAATTATAAAGTGTTCAGTAGTTCTCCACTTCACAAAAATATCCTATCTAATTGAACTAACCTTTCAGAGTTCAAAGAGGCTAGAGACTGGGTGAAAAACGAACTGACTTTTGACATTGATAAAGATGTCAATTTATTTGAAGTTACAATACGGGTCTTAGGTGGCCTACTTAGTATATACCATTTTTCCAAAGATGAAATGTTCTTGAGCAAAGCTGTAAGTGATTTATTGAATAGTTCATGTGGTGCAAGTGAGTAAGGAATTTATTAGTCCCACTTTGTTTTTAGGTTGATTTAGCGGATCGACTTCTTCCATGTTTTGATTCAGAATCTGGCATTCCTTATTCGGATATAAACTTGAGAACGAGGAAACCTCATGCGCCAAAATGGTCCCCTGACAGTAGCACTTCTGAAGTTAGTACAATTCAACTAGAGTTTCGGGATTTGAGTAGGGCTACAGGAGATCCCAAATATGAGGTGAATACAATCGTTTATACTTTGGTATTGAAATATTTTGATGTTTTCATGGAGCACTTTGGAAACGTCCTGGCATTGTTTTCAGAAACAGACAGTTCAACATTTCTATGGGCTTGTTTTAATTTTCAGAAGTATTGATCAATCAATGAACAAAAAACGTTTATTGTCAAAGATCGAGATCTCATAGACAAATTCTTACAAGTTGAAGTTTTTCACCGAAAAAATTGTCCAATGTATAAAATGCTTTACTTGATAGTAAATTCTTGGGAGCATTCCTAAACTTTATGTTAAATATGGAAAATATATTGGTGAGCGATTGAAAATTTTCTTGGTGTTCTATATTATTGATTTTTTCGCAATTGAACTTCTGGAAATTGATAATGGAATCTTCTGGTTTTCATCACTTGTATATTGTAACAGGATAGTAATTTTTGTAGACTGTCACATTCGGATTTTTGAATTTTTACCAGGAAAAATTCGTGAAAAATATTGAAAAATGTCAACAAATTTTCGACAAGCAATTTTTCCTAAGGAAAGACTGGCGCTATTCCCCCGATTATTGGCAACTTCTTATACATCGTTGTAAAAGGGACAAGCAAGGGTTTCAAAAACCTGGAATCTTTTCTGCATTGAAAAACATCTCAATGCGAATTCCAAGTTCGGACTGAAACCAAATGTTACTGTAAATCCCTTCAACACCGAACAGCGAGTTTCTCAGATGTACCAGGCCTGTTTTGGGTCTAATCTAGAACGGTCCTAGAACCGTCCAAAATTGTCGCTCAGTAAAGTTCTGACAAATGTTGGGTACATTAACATCCTAAACTTGAATATGCAACTGCTGAAAACTGGTTCAGCACCGGTTATGGAAGGAACCAAAGCAAACCTACTCCGAGAGAACGGCATCGAAGGCGAACCGAATGTAAAAATACCTTTCGATTCGCCTTCGCTTCAAAGTACATATTGACCAATTCAAACAACTACTTGTCCAGTCAAATACAATGTCAAATATGAAATTATACCACCATTCTATGGCACAGCAAAGACGAAAATTACTTGAAGGAATCAATTACTTTCGATCTACAAAAAATTAAGCAATGGTGTGACTCCAATCTACTCTGTTTCAATTTAAAAAAAACTAACCTAGTCACCTTGAGTTTGATAATTTGTACTTAGATAACCGAATCATAACAAACAAGCCACAAACTAAGTTTCTAGGGCTAACTATAGACAACAAGTTGAAATTTGATGAGCATGTAACGACCTTGAGCAAAAAGTTAGCCTCTAGCTGCTTCGCGATGAAAATAGTTTCGAGGGAATTGAATTTAGCCTCGGCTAGGATGGTCTACTTTTTCCTAGTTGAGTCACACTTGAGGTATGGCATTGCCTTCTGGGGATTATGCAGTGATCAGTTATTTCGATCTGTTTTTGTACTACAAAAAAGAGCAATTCGATACCTGTGTATGGCTGTCACTGTAAGCCACTTCGGCTGCTCCATTCTAAAACACAGTATCCAACATTTTATCAGAAAATGAAGTTTCAATGTTTAGGTGCATCTTTCAACCCGACCTGTTTGTTGGTAGCTGTACTAATTTCAGAGATAGACATACTACTAACCTAGTATGTGCAACCTCTTCAACGCCAAACAAAAACACTGAAACTCGTTTTTCTCCCAATTTTGTTTTTTGCACATACTGGGTTTTAGAATGGAGCAGCCGACTTTTTATTACCCAGCAAATCCTATCACTCTCTTGTTTATTTATCTTGGAAACTGTATGCCTTGTCCACACAAAATATGGGTCAACACCTACTGAATTAAAAAAACTTAAAGCAAGGAATGAAGACTGTGTTCCCTTACCTAAATTTAGCCTGACAAAGAACTTCATCATGTATGAAAGTAAAAAAATCTATAACGATCTGCCAGCTAATTGCAGAAACATCACTACTCTGAAGATTTTTCGGAAGAAGGTAAAAGATGCTCTATTGCAGAAGGCTTATTATTATCTGCAGGAATATTATGATGATATAGTTCCTATGTAAATTGACAATGTAACTTGACAATGTGATTTGATTCTGTGACATTTTACTTACTCGTTTTTTAACTTACTTTACTCGACAACGTTTTTATTTAAACATGCAATCTTATGTTATATTATAAGTGTTTTTTATCCACTTTATATACATTTATTTACATTTCTACTTTTTATATTTTATTTACTCATTCTATTGTTTACTCTCAGTTTTATATGATTGTGGCTGTTATACCTAGTATTTACTAATATTTAATGGGTTGTGTATGAATTTACAAAATTATTCAGTTAATTATAATTACCTTCTTATTTCTAATTAGGATATCAGATTTTAATTATTTTTAATTATTGTTAATTATTTTTTTCAAGAGTTTTTTTTTTCTTCTTATTTATACACCTTGAGACTCTACCCTCTCATTATGTTCATATTGTACTTTGTAACGCTTTGTCAATAAGAATCATTTTCTTCAGACAATAAAGTATACTTTGATTGATTGATTGATATATTTTCTTGACATATTTGCAAAGATCCTTTACTAAATTACTATATATGCAAGAGCTTTCTAGGACAAATGACTGGACTTCGACTGATTTAAAGTGGCGACGAACTGTAGATCTATTCAGAAATTATCATTCATTATCTGTGCGGTTAGTTTCAAGGGCTATTGAGACAATGACTAGCAAAATATTAAAACAGTCCTTTCAGAAATGGTTATACATTTGTATAGCTTTTATGGCACTTCAATATAAAATATCTACTTCCATCACCAATATCATGATGAATATTGAACTATATTTGTTAGAATTATGTGCGACGATCCTCAATTGAAAGGAATAATAGGAGCTTTTCGAAACAAATAGCAGAACTTCACCTGATTCTATGGGGCGACCAAGTGTAGACCGGTTTCGCAATATTTTTATTACACATTAGTACGGTTAATGGTTGAACATACCGGGTGGCTACGGAAGTATTGCCTACGGAATATCTAAGTTATTGTATGAAGTAGGTTTGTGAAATTTGGAGCGTCGATATAATGACATAAGAGCTAGAATTTGAGCATATTGACATGTCGAAGTTAACTTCCGGTCTGACCGGAAGTAACATCAACTTTCTTATTTTAAATGGAAACCCTATTTTTTTTCTTTTCGCTTTATTCAGCATTCAGTTTCCCTTTCTAATGACATATCACAAGTTGGTATCTAACCAGAAACTAGATCAGAAAAAAATTATTATTGAAATTCACCGAGTAGGCCGTGGAAGCAAAATGAAAGCCAAAAATTGAAAAGTTGGCTATGGAAACCATACGTCACTTGATAACAGTTGCAACTACTGTGATATTTTATTTTCATTCGTCGGCGTTATAAAAAGCCGCCAAAAAAAATATTGGAAAAATTGGGAAAAAACAATACTCTGTAGGTCCATAACTTAAATAGGAACATACAACTTTTTCTTGCCTGTACTATTCAGCATAACCATTCCTTCCTGATGATATAATAGAAAGTAATTTTTTGAAATGAAATACCAAAAAATCCAATTATTATTATTCAAATAACAAAAAAACAGATTTATCGGAAAATAGGATTAAAGATAAAATAAATTCAAAACAAATGTTCGAAATGCATTCCCTCAGCGTCAATACATTTATTGACTCTGGTGATATTTTCATGTAAAACGTTTCTCAACATTTGGGGCGTGATATCTTGGAAAGCTCTACGAATTTTTACTTCTAGCTCATGTAGAGTTGTAGGCTGTGTGGAATACACCCTATTTTCAAGATGCCCCCATAGAAAAAAGTCACACGGAGTAAGATCAGGTGACCTTGGTGGCCACCTGACTGGACCATGGGTTGTTATAAGTCTCTCTTGAAAGCGATTTTGAAGATAATTTCTCGCTATTCTTGAATTATGCGGAGGGGCGCCATCTTGCTGGAAGTACATTCTCTCAGTTATTTCCGCTGGTAGGTTGTTAATGAATTCCGAAATTTCATTCGTTAAAAAAATTAAAGTATCTCTCTCCGGTTAGTTGGCCTTGAAAAAGAATGGGGCCAACAATATGAGTTCCAACTATCATATTGTACTAAAGCTAATACATTAATTTCAGTTTCCTCATTAATAACAAATGCTTCTTGGTCTTCGTGAACATCAGGCTCAGTTCTTAATTTTTCTTCAAGCCACTGGAAATACCTTCTTGACGGTTGCTGCCTCCCTGGATATCGCTCTAAATACAATCGTTCAGCGGCATAAGAATTTTTTAAACATTCACCATAAATGAGAAGCATGTCAATTTGTTCGGTTCGTGAATAACGGGGCATTTTTTGAATATTCCACTAATTGATTTCGATTTCCAAACCCTTTTAAAATGGCAGAATCAAAAACACTACTTCGAACGTCAAAATAATATGAATAGCAGCGTTCGTGATAAGCTCTCGTTTCTTTTTTGTTTCATTCCAAAATACATCTTAATCAGCCTACTTGTTAATATTTTGGTTCGAATGATTATTGCAATGGAATGATTATCCTGAATAGCACAAACATCGTCCATAGGTAGATATTAGAATATCTATGGACGATGGCACAGACCAAGTACGTTTATGTTCCTATTTAACCTAGAACCTACAGGATATAATTTATCATTCCACATTATTTTTAATGTTATTTTTGCGTATGGCGATAATCTGTTTTGTTATTTGAATAATAATAATTGGATTTTTTGGTATTTCATTTCAAAAAATTACTTTCTATTATATCATTAGAAAGGAATGGTTATGCTGAATAGTACAGGCAAGAAAAAGTTGTATGTTCCTATTTAAGTTATGGACCTACAGAGTATTGTTTTTTCCCAATTTTTCCAATATTTTTTTTGGCGGCTTTTTATAACGCCGACGAATGAAAATAAAATATCACAGTAGTAGCAACTGTTATCAAGTGACGTATGGTTTCCATAGCCAACTTTTCAATTTTTGGCTTTCATTTTGCCTACTCGGTGAATTTCAATAATAATTTTTTTCTGATCTAGTTTCTGGTTAGATACCAACTTGTGATATGTCATTAGAAATGGAATTGAATGCTGAATAAAGCGAAAAGAAAAAAAAATAGGGTTTCCATTTAAAATAAGAAAGTTGATGTTACTTCCGGTCAGACCGGAAGTTAACTTCGACATGTCAATATGCTCAAATTCTAGCTCTTATGTCATTATATCGACGCTCCAAATTTCACAAACCTACTTCATACAATAACTGAGATATTCCGTAGGCAATACTTCCGTAGCCACCCGGTATATACATATTACATAGGAACGCTTTTTATTCAATTCATTTCATAGTGGAGCATTTAATCAGCATTTAAACAGCTGTGTGATGATGGAAGCAACCATTGTATTTGGGCAACTAGGTGACACATATAAAATTTACAAATAATGTGAAAAATTTTGGCTAGATTCTGAATTTCGATGTTCTGAGGTAACTGTATCCTAATTGTGACTTACTGTCTTGTCTATTAAACTCAACTCCTAACTAGGGTACCGCAATTTAAAAAAAAATATGGAATACCAATATATAGACCCGCACTACTTTCAGGCTAAAAACTAACAAACCACTGGAATGTCAAGAATTTCGGAAGATATTTTTTTCGTACATCATTTATAGCTTGAATTAAAAATTCAAAGAGAGTAGAGTTGTGTATATTATCAGCTGGCATTGTAAACTAATCAGTATTAGTAAGCAGCAGTATTGGCTAATCGTTACAAGAAATCTAAATTTCCTAGTTCGAAGTTGGTTCAAAGAGTTTTTGTTTTATTACAGAACTGCACGTTGTAGCACTATGTAGCTTTGTAGATTTAATTAAATATATCGCCGGGATTCTCGGGTTGGTCTCCACTAATCAGGAAGGAAAAAATATTGAAGAAGGTCTTCGAGAGTGTGCCAAAGTAATTAGGCGAATTAGTAAGGCGAGAAGGAATTCAACATCTATTGGTGAAAAACATTTTGAAACCTTTGAACCTTTGAACGAGTTTATTAATTTCATTATAAATGAAACGAATTATTTACATAAGTTCGAAATCCCCTTCTCTCCACTTATTGAAAAATTTGAGGCAAATATATGTCAGAAAACAACTACTTTCCCCTACGAATTATGTGTAGTGTTCCTCCAGGAAGACACTATTGCAAGTGATAATTGCAATCAAATATTGAATACTGTCCCCCCCATTACCCATCTGATTGAGATTGACTACCTGCATACATGACAAGTCTCGAAAATTGTTTCTTCTCATCAGTACTAGGATAGTATAGACATTAGAGTCATCCTGTCCTACCCAATCAACAATAACACCGAATGCTCAAGAGTAACTTTTAAATACATGCATTTTCGTTTTAGTCGAAGATAGTTGAAGAAGATTGAGAATCGGGTGCGAAGTGGTAGGATTTTAGAAGTTATTGATATTTCGGCCTTTAGGATTTTCACTAACAAAATCAAATCAAACTTCAGGTAGCATCATGTTACTGCCATGAGTGAATTTTTATTGCTTAATTTTGCTAGATCAGCATATCCTGGAATGAACAACGGTCCCTCTACTTTTAACCAATTTCCGGGAAATTTTGACCTACCAGGAAAATAAAAAGATTATCATTATTAATTTACATTGTTTTCAGTGATTATTACAGAGTTTATGTGTTCACTTTGTTTTAAATTACTTTGTCATTTGTTGTTAGGCTGTCAATAGTTTTTCTAATCATTAAATTTGGTGAATTTGATTTTAGATTGCTGTTGATAAAGTGTCAAGATTGCTGCATAAACTTGAGAAGAAAGATGGATTAGTCCCGATTTTCATAAATGCAAATACTGGTCAATTCAGATCTTATGCTTCTATTACATTAGGAGCTAGAGGTGATAGTTATTATGAATATTTACTTAAACAGTGGATACAAACTGGTAAAGCGATAGATTAGTGAGTAAACTATTCTTTATAGTCTAGTCAACAAGTGCCATTTAGACCAACTTTTTTCAGCAGTCTCCGAAAATTATGATTGAGGTGTCATTCGATTCGGAATGACATCCAGATGATTTTTGAAAAAAATGAAGTTCCGCATGAAAAAATTGTAAAAGTTATTAACAATTAACTAAAAAAAAAAAGATGGCTTTAGTATTTTGTAAATATCTCAAAAACTAATTAAAATTTTTTAAATCTAAAAAAAGATTCAAAAAGAGGAGGAAATTTCCTAAAAAAAAGCACAATTCCCGGAATTGTAGCATCAATATTTATAATTTTCCCAGAGGGATGAAAATACGGCCGAAAACGGGTACTCTGGCTCGGGCAAGCCACACCCACTTTGGACACTTTAACAATAAAAATTATTTTAAAATACTAAATATGAAAATAAAAAATTGGAAAAATTCAGGCACTAACTGAATAGATTAATGAACAATAATCCGCTTGAAAAAAATTTTTATCACAATTTTTCAATTAGTTAATCAATAGTTAATTAATAATTTTTTTCTGCTTGAACGTGAACATTGCAAGTGTGATAATTGTTAAACTATAAATTTAAGATTTTTTTCCGCTTTTGGAGCAATTCTTGAAAGGCTTCAGAATAGAACCCCGTTGGAAAAATTAAAAAGTTTTTATTTTTCAGTTTTTTATTAACAATTGAAGACACGAGTGGATGAAGGAGGTATATAACAATATTTGAAAACTTAGAAAAATGGATTTAACTTTTTTAAAAAGTAAGTTATTACTGCTCTCTTAGTTATTATTAGATTTCTTTCAAATTTTGGGAGTTATCAAACTTTAATTAGACTTTACTCCAGCAAAAATGAAAATATGAAAACATTTACCAAAAAGGCAAATTTTGAGAAAAACTGCACATACCTTCTTTATCCACTTGGAATTTTCACAAAAAAAGATTCTGTCATATTGGAACAAAGGTTTTCATCAAACACATTTGGATCATTTTCACTTTATTACGGAATAAAAAGATACATAAAGGACATTAACGAAAATATCAATCATTTTCTTCATGATGGGCTATTTATTATGTCTTGATAAAACCATCTGAATGGTTCCTTTACATACTGCAACTGACTCTTCAAGTTTGCTATTTTTTCAGTTGATACCTCGCCAGTTTTTCTTCCAACTCTTTCTATTTCTACTTGTTGTGGTCGAGAAATTCGTGCATGTCTTATGATATTCACTTCCTTGAATGGAGTGTATGGGTCAAAGCTTTCTTTGTAGAGGTAGGATCCATATTCGGAGACGCGTATCCATTTGATGCCATCTCTAAATGGAACGTTCTCCCCCAGTGTATTCTTTTTACGATTTATCAAATTCAATTTGTTAGCCAAGTCATCAAACTGCCTGAAGTGAAACACCATATCTGTTACGTGATTCATTTTGCAAGACTGGATGATTAAATTTCGATAGTCTTCAGGTAAGAATATATTCTCATGACGACGTAAAATTTTCTCAATACGCCCAAAGTCTCTATCAGAATCTAAAAAACTATGTCCTACCTCGGGGAACTTATGATCGATAGTTTTCACTATGCCTTTCAGTATTAGATACTGATAAAGACATATAATCAAGAAGTTTTTGTTTTGTCCTGCACATGAATCAGTCCATAATATAAGGTGCGATATGGTATCGTCTCGGAAAATTTCGTTATATTCCAACATTGTCAACAATGCGCTGCATATCTCAGAGCTTCCACGATGAGCTACATCCTCAGTCCAGGTGAAGAAGTTGGCTTTTTCGGAATTTTTGGTGATGGAATGTATACCCACGTTGTACATCCACAGTTGTCGTAAATAAAAGGCCTTGCTAGTTGATAGTTTGGGAAGAGGAAGTGTCTGTTGCATATCCATGGTAAGATAGCATACACCTTCACTACTCCTTGCAAATTCCCGGTCCGCACGTTGAAGAGAAAATGCTGCTTCGTAGTTTTCTTCATGTTCTTCTCCGCCTTTTCCGCTATCGCAGGTACTACACGTATCAGTTCGGGGCTCGCCAAAAGATAAGTTGAACTCAGCAGAGAAGATCCTACTGTAAGAACAATATTTTATATTGAAATGAGAAGGCTTCCTTTCTTCAGACCATTTCGCGCAATAAAGCTTGTACATCTTTGATATATTCAACACGGGAGAAAGGTATTTTTTATTGGGGTTTTTATTCCTAGAATAATGAGACTCAGTTGCAGGAAATAATTTAATATGATCTTGTATATATTGTTTCACTTCATCTGCAATCTTATGTGGTCTGTTGTCATGTTTCCCTCTTCTATTGAGTTTAGGTGTATGCAATCCCTCTTTTATACTTTTCTGGAGATATTCTACCTTTTTTTTTCCAATTTGATATAAGGAACAGAATGCCTTTTTGCACACTGATATCTGTATATTATCGATAGTTACTATATAGGTGAAACTCGCAGACTTGTGACGAGAAGCGTTTTTTTGGGGTCTTGCAGGAACTCTGTATGTCATACTCTTAAAAAGTAACATGTTCTTCATATCTTCATCTAACTCATAGTATCTGGAAAATATAGCTAATCTCTGATCTGGGTCAAACTTGTAGCTACATTTTTTTTACACCCTTCACTACAGAGAACCCCCAAATTAATTTCTTTCCCACGAATTTCTTTCCCCTTTTGATTTATATAAGTTTCACCTCTTTGCCGCGCCATTTTAGCAATATTCTTCTTCCACATATTCGGTTTCCTCGATCTCTTTCTCGCTGATTTTTATAGGATTTCAAACTTTTTCTTTTTCTGAATTTGTTTTTGATCAACAGTATTTTCTTCGTTACTGTCAAATACTTCATCATTTTGAATTAATTTGGCAACACCATTTTTTGTACTTTTAATTTTTTTTGGTGGCTGGTAATCATATTCTGTATCTGAGTCGACATCGGACGAGTCTGTAGGTTTATATTCATCGCTTTCTCCGTCGGGCTGGAAAGGTTCATCATCATAATCGGAATCAAAATCTACAATGAAAGACGTCCCATTATTATGCCATACATAATAGTCACCTATAGTAACTCACCATTATATATATTCCTGGTGAAAAGGGGATTTTTATGTCTGGAATCTTTTGAGTAAGATCTAGAAGAACCAGCTGAAATAAAAATACAAAACAGTTCAGTCAAATCTTCTGGCAATTGAGTAAGTAATGTACTCCACACATACCGTCCAGTTTCGGATCATTATATTGATGTGATTCTGGAATTTGTTGGGTGGATATCACGGTATCCCGAACATTTGGATGAGAACTTGAAGATCCAGCTACAAAATATTCACAATTAACAAAGTGATCAGAAGGTCTTCATTGATATTCGATAACATACCATTCAATTCTGAGAGATGCCGCCTCTGCACCGGCACTTCATGTTCTGAAGGCACTATTCCAAATTCATCATTTGTAGGGATATCAGATTTTTTGAGGTTAACTCTCACATTGTTCCCATTTTCACTACTATCACTTTGATTTTTGTTTGATTCACATATCGCCAATGCTTTCTGCATAATAAGCTTACTTCTCGAAGACATGATGACCACGGTTGGAAGTAACTACTGACAATAATTCACTTGCGAATGACTCACAAAAACGCACTCTAATAAGAACGTTCGTGGTAAACAATGAACTACTTTGACAAATTTGAATGGATAAAGAAGACAACTGTCGAATCAGTGTTGCCATCTGCCAGATAAAGGAGGTATCTGCCTGTTTGAGTGATTGAAGGAGATAACTACAGTGAGTTATTCCCTTCATCCATTACTTTTTTTCACAGTGTCGTCACATACCTCCTTTAAGACCTTCGATATCTCTTTATTTTTAATATTTTCATGCTGGAGTCGGTGCTAAGTGAAAGATTGTCAGTTACCTCCTTCATTCATGAGGATAACTCGATTTTCAGCAAAATGCTACATACCTCCTTCATCCACTCGTGTCTTCAATTTTCGTTGTTGCAAAATTAAATACTTAAATTAATCATTGAAAAAAAATTTTTTTTTTAAATATTATCAATAATCCGTTTTTATGTTATCAGGAACTACATAGAAATAATTTTTTTAAATTTTTATCTCTAATTGTTTAAAAAATTGTTATAAACAAATGCGTTGTTTATAAGATAATTGAAAATTTTTTTATGGAATTTCAATCTTTGATACAAATAATGATTTTTAAAAGAAAAATTGTTCCTTAAAAAAATTTTTTTATTGCTTGAAAACGCATTTGTTAATTAACAATTATTTTCTCCCGCTTCTAATTAATATTAAGGAACCATTTTTTTTTTTTAATCATTATTTGTCTTTCTTTCTGATATAAAAAAAAAATCCATTTTATTTAATTTTTCATTGTTTATGCAATAAACAATTTGTTATAAACAAATAAATTTTTACCTTATATTTTTTTTTCTATTCTAATTTCTGTCACAAAAACAGACATGATTTTTTTTCTTTTTTAAAATTTTTTTTATTATTTTTTATTTAATTTTTAAATATAAGTTCTCTCTAACTTCGTCATTCTTACCTGGTCTTCATCCTTAAAATTATTATAATTTACAAACTAATGGAGATACGATGAAAATACTTAAGACTTATTTATTCTCCATTACATAAAAAACAAATTTAGCAGAAAAGTTTAGTTGTTACTTATTTATTTATTGAATTTATAGCAATTGTTGAAAAATACTTAGGGAAAAATTTTTTTTTTGTTTTAATGCTTAAAAATCTTATCAACTATTAAAAATATGACTACTTCATTCAAGTATCTTATCAATTATTGTTCATTACTCAACATGAAAAAAAAAAAAAATATTGTAAATGTTAATAACTACTTATTAATAAATTTTGTTAAATGAAAATCAATTTAAAGATCATTCTTCCTTTCAAAAACACTTAGGCTAATGAACTCTGCAAAAATTTTTTGTTTACATGGTAATATTCAGAATTTGAAGTATAATAAAGTGATATTAATATATAAAAGGTAAAAATGTTGAGTAATGAACAATAATTGATAAGATACTTGAATGAAGTAGTCATATTTTTAATAGTTGATAAGATTTTTAAGCATTAAAACAAAAAAAAAATTTTTTTCCCTAAGTATTTTTCAACAACAATTGCTATAAATTCAATAAATAAATAAGTAACAACTAAACTTTTCTGCTAAATTTGTTTTTTATGTAATGGAGAATAAATAAGTCTTAAGTATTTTCATCGTATCTCCATTAGTTTGTAAATTATAATAATTTTAAGGATGAAGACCAGGTAAGAATGACGAAGTTAGAGAGAACTTATATTTAAAAATTAAATAAAAAATAATAAAAAAAATTTTAAAAAAGAAAAAAAATCATGTCTGTTTTTGTGACAGAAATTAGAATAGAAAAAAAAATATAAGGTAAAAATTTATTTGTTTATAACAAATTGTTTATTGCATAAACAATGAAAAATTAAATAAAATGGAATTTTTTTTTTATATCAGAAAGAAAGACAAATAATGATTAAAAAAAAAAAAATGGTTCCTTAATATTAATTAGAAGCGGGAGAAAATAATTGTTAATTAACAAATGCGTTTTCAAGCAATAAAAAATTTTTTTTTCAATGATTACTTTAAGTATTTAATTTTGCAACAACGAAAATTGTTAATAAAAAACTGAAAAATAAAAACTTTTTAATTTTTCCAACGGGGTTCTATTCTGAAGCCTTTCAAGAATTGCTCCAAAAGAGGAAAAAAATCTTAAATTTATAGTTTAACAATTATCACACTTGCAATGTTCATGTTCAAGCAGAAAAAAATTATTAATTAACTATTGATTAACTAATTGAAAAATTGTGATAAAAATTTTTTTCAAGCGGATTATTGTTCATTAATCTATTCAGTTAGTGCCTGAATTTTTCCAATTTTTTATTTTCATATTTAGTATTTTAAAATAATTTTTATTGTTAAAGTGTCCAAAGTGGGTGTGGCTTGCCCGAGCCAGAGTACCCGTTTTCGGCCGTATTTTCATCCCTCTGGGAAAATTATAAATATTGATGCTACAATTCCGGGAATTGAGCTTTTTTTAGGAAATTTCCTCCTCTTTTTGAATCTTTTTTTAGATTTAAAAAATTTTAATTAGTTTTTGAGATATTTACAAAATACTAAAGCCATCTTTTTTTTTTTTAGTTAATTGTTAATAACTTTTACAATTTTTTCATGCGGAACTTCATTTTTTTCAAAAATCATCTGGATGTCATTCCGAATCGAATGACACCTCAATCATAATTTTCGGAGACTGCTGAAAAAAGTTGGTCTAAATGGCACTTGTTGACTAGACTATTATGTTCTGTTATAACAATTGCAAATTGGAAAGTAAGGCGAATAACATATTGGTGTGAATATTTCAGGAATATCACCTGAAATTAAAACTCGAAAATTGTAAAAAATGTAAAAGTTGTAATGAAATTTTGGTAAAAGTAAACCATTGTTCTGATCATTAGAGGTATTTTCTAACTCTATAACACATTTAATTTTCACTGAGATAATAAGGTATTTGACTTATTCGATAATAAATAGCAAATATACCTTATAAATCATTGTTTGTTACAGACACCTTTCCAGTCTGACAATTTTCCCGAGTTTCACCATTCTACTTGATAAAAACCAATAAATGCCAAATCTTAAATTTCAGTTTGAGAGATGATTTTGTGGAAAGTATAAACGGAATCGAAAAACATCTCCTAAGAGTTTCCATTCCCAAGGGATATACTTTCATTGGCGAACTCCTGGGAGGAGGTAGAGACTTCAAACCGAAAATGGATCATCTCACTTGTTATTTACCAGGAACTTTAGCTTTAGGTGTTCACAACGGCTTACCAAAAAAACATCTTAAGCTTGCCAATGATCTCATGACAACTTGTTATCTGACTTATACTCAGCAACCTACATTCCTAGCACCTGAGATTACTTACTTCAATATACAGGTGAGTATTCACGAATGTATTTATTAAGTGAATTGTGTCTTTTGAGAATATCCCTTTATCTCATTTATCCATTGATCTTTATGTTTTCAATTTTGGTGATCAGTGCATTTTACCCAAGGTATAAATCTCTTTTGTCTGTGGAATGTGCCTATCAAACGATAATAAACGTGAACTTATATCAGTAATAATTTAATTTATAGTAAATTATTATTTTACTGTTGGATGTGCTAGAGTTGAGAATTCAATTAATCGGGAGAAATGGCTGTTGAATGTTCAATTGCCAAATATAGAAATATTTCTGAAATCCAAAAAGTAGCAGGGTTTGTCCAAACATATAAATTTGATTATTGGTAGCCTGATAATTCTCAAGATAAGATGAATCAAATTGCTTGAGATATCAATTTATAAAAATTCTCCATAAACTGTGGTCCAAAAATGTTCCTTCACAAAAATAGGGGGTCATGAAATTTAAAGAATAAAATAGAATTTCATTAATATTTCCGAAACTGCTTGAGATATTTCAGTGAGATTCAGTAGGTAGTGATATTTAATGAAGGTGGCGTTTTTCCATACAAACATAATTTTCAGATACAATGGTTTTTTCCCGAATAACAATTATTCTTTAATTTTCTCATAGCCTGTGCGAGTAGAGTACGGCTTTTATTATTATTTGCCGTGGTGCCCTTTTGAGTTTTTTTTATCGCAATTGTACGATAAAGTTAGTGTATGGTGGTGGTGTTAAGCAAAAAAAAAAAGAAAAATGTATAAATTTATAAATTGATAGATGTAGCCGTTATGTAAAGGTCATGTAATCATGAAAAATGAGAAATAAAACTTCCTATGTTTCAATTACTAGTAGGTAGTTTGGGAATGTCCATATAGGACGATACTACAGTAACATTAGAGTTACAAATACTGGTACAAAAACATAATTTTTTTTCTTCTCATATTTCATTTATTATATTCATAGTAAATCGAGTTGAACAGACAAAAATACAATACTTGAAAGTTATGTTTTAAATGGGTTAGGGCATGGGGATTTTCTTCCGCCCACAAATGATTGTTGTGGAAATTTTCAATGGCATTTCTTAAAAAGTTTGCTTTGTGATTTAAATTGCGAATTTTCGGCAACATTATTAAGATACCACTGACAAAAGGTCACACGCTTTGGAAATCTCTGGGAAATAATTCCTGTACAGATGTAATTAATTATAAACGTTCGACAATCTGGCAAAGCACGATTGGGATATTTCTGGTGATGAATACGTGTTTTCCACATTTGAATAATTCACCATTATGAGCAATATTGTAAAAATAAGATATTCACAGCAGACAGATTCGAAGAAAAACACTTGGAAATGCCTGATTATTACACAAGTGACATTTTCAGGCCAACTAGCTTTATTGCAAAATTGTATTCTTCAATAATATTTATATTAATTTTCTCTTTGACAAAAAAACTGTTGTTTATTTTTTTCTGAAAAACTCCATATCCAAAGAGAACTTATGTATCAAACGGGGGTTTCAACAATAATTTTTATTTGGAAAAAATCAGTGGTGTACACTTTTTGTGTCAAAAATATAGAAGACATTGCTCGTAAGCACTCCACTGTTGCAAATTATATTAGTACTGAAAAACATGCTCCTTTATTAAATGCCATATTTTCGAATAGGAAAATTTTTTTGAACCACAGTTTACAAAGCAATCTATAATTAATTTTCCATGTATTCGCGTATCATAAAAGAAAAAGAACACCCTGTATACTTTTTTGAATTTTATAGTTTTAATCTAATTGTTTCTGATTCGATCTCAAAGCTGTGTTAGTTATAATTCCTCTTGGGCAATAAAGTATATTTGAATTTGATTTGATTTACCTCGTATGATCCAAGAAGGCGATTGTTTTGGAGATACACTTTTCGTTCAGTGGTCTCTTTTGAGTCTGACCGAATTAGCTTCCTAATCATAAAATAGAAGTTTATTTATCATTGAACATTCCGCAGTCGTATGCATACATTTATAAAATTTTATCAGATTAGTCAATCTACTAGTAGTATCAAGAGAGATGTATAATAAAGACATAGATAGTTTGAAAGTAGAGTTAAATTGTATATTCAGTATCAAAAGTCATTTGAATTGTAAAAGTTTCTAAACAGAGTAGAATGCGTTTTGTGTAAGATGATTATGTGGTGCGGACACGTGCGGATTCAAAGCTTTGGGTAGGCATATTCAATTTAATCAAAACTTATAAAAGTAAATAATATAATAATTATTGTTTGAGTAATAAGAAAACAAATTACAATTATAATCAAGGTATAGCCAAAACATATTCAGCTTCAATGCTTCCTTCTTCCCAGGATGGCTACAAAATACTCCATTTGCATTGTTAATATCAGTTTTTTTATACAAAAATCCTTCTTTTTGTTTCAGGGCGAAAATTCGAATGACATCTATGTGAAGTCAAACGATGCTCACAATCTACTCCGGCCAGAATTTATAGAAAGCCTCTGGTATATGTACCAGTTCACAAATGATACTATTTATCAAGAGCGGGGATGGAAGATTTTTCAAGCCTTCGAGAAGTATACCAAAGTTGTAAACGGGTATACTTCCATAGGTAACGTCAAAAATACCGCAAACGTTAGACCAAAGGACATGATGGAATCGTTCTTCCTAAGTGAAACATTAAAGTATTTGTATTTGTTATTTAGTGACGATCCAAAATTGTTAGACTTGGACGAATATGTTATCAATTCAGAAGCTCATCCGTTGCCTATACATTTGAGTTGATTATTTTTATAAATGAATTTTTATGTATAAATTTATCTAGTCCTTGGCTCTTAACTTTCAAAGTAAAAGTAGAGGCAAAAATCGAGGGATTCTGGGTTTGATTGTTTATAACAGAACACAAGCCTTTAGCATGGGTGTGGTAGATAGAGAACAATTTCAAGCTACCGATAGTGGAAAAGTCTTCATATACTTTTCTATGAAGTACTACTCTAATCTTAACTAAGAAACTACAGTAAGTACAATATTATTTGAAAAAAATATTTTTATGAAGGGTGTAGTTGTATATTGAACACTTTTGGCTTTCACTTCCCCCTTTTGATCTTCCAATTGGTAATTTCAACCACATACTATTTCTACAATGCAATAATGATTTCAATATGAGAGGCAAGCAATCTTCAAAATCAGGAAAAATTCTGTAAGACTTTAGGAACACTAGAAATGTGTATGTAAATTATGTATAAACATAGAGGAACAATTCATCTATGATGATTCTGGCTAAAATATTCATGGCAATGAAATTTAAATAAAAAACTTCTTGATTATCTTTGATTTGAGAAGGTTGATTTCATGTGATTTCATTATCTGGTACTAAAGATTAGTCATTTCAGAAAGATTTTTTCGTCCGTTTGTGTTTAAAAGAATTGGGATATAATTTTCACACATTTTTATTGGAGAGTAAATCGATGGATGGTGCCACTACTGTGTCTAGGGAACTGGGGACAGACATTACACTTGTTTGTTCTTTCTTACTATGAAATCCATGTGTTATTTCCCCCTTATGTAATTCTCACAATCGCTGATATGATCCATTCTCATAATTAGTACAATAAAATTCATTTCGAAAATATTAGTTTTCTCATATAATAACTATTATAGTGGGTTTATACAGCAGATAGGATAACATAAGAAATAAGATAAGAATTTTCAACATACATAAATTAATGGGAACGTTTATACACCAAATAGGATAAGATAAGAAATAAGAGATAACATAAGAGCTAAGAGTTGGCCAACTTTTAACTTCTTATCTTATTCTTATCTGAAAATGCAAATGCGCATGTGCTGATGAAATTTTTGACAGAACTGACAGCAAACATGAATTCTATGTCAAGAAAGCCGTTATTTTATTGGTTGGTTCTTATTTCTTATTCAATCTGTATAAACGGGTCTCTTTGTGGCTTGTTTCTTATCCTATTCCTTATCTTATTTGCTGTATGAACCCACAGTTACATTTACAGCTAAAATTGTACACAAACATAGTAGCAAATCTTAATTGTACTTGATACACAGCTTTAAATTATTCCCGGTAGGGGTCGTGACCCAATATCAAAATCTCCATTAGATAGTACTCAAAAGTCACAAACGTTTCCTCCTTTTGAGTGCTTTGGCTTTCATATTGAAATGGAGAAGTAAACGCCATATATCTTCATTATACTCGTGCCCATGTATAAATTCACACAAGCTTTATATGAATTGTTTTTTGTCCTCGAAAGGTTGAGACACTTAGTAGCCTTTCAACTTCTTTATATTTCATTAAACTGCTATCATGGATCAACAAAACATTAAATATTTCGGAGGACACTAAAAAGGGTAATTAACCTCTCAGGCTTTTCAAATCTCGCACAATTGATGAACAGGTACATCTAACTTAAAATAACCATGTCTGGTTATTTCGTTGGGTCAACCTCTTACAAGATATTAAAAAGAGTATTACAAAAAGTTGCATGTAAATCTTGAATTATTACTACTCCGTGGCAATATTAAAAATGATAAACAAGTTAAAGGTTTAACTGAAAACCATCTAGATAAGTACATTCTTTCAGGTATGACAAAAATTGAAAAATATACCTTGAAAACAAATTGAATGTTTTTATTTGAGTCATAGAAGCATAATCGGAACGTTTTATACTGTTTAATAATAGGTTATTTTGTAAGTTGTATCTACCAATTAAACAAATTTCACAATTATCCGTCAGAAATTAAGGAAGTTACGGTGGTGTGTCTATGAGAAGTGAGACTCTGTAACGAGAGTGAGACTCATCATTAGATATGATTTTCATTTAATCTGTTTATGCATTCCTATTTTGCTGTTAGAGCATCATTTATCAGAGAGAGAGAAAACGGTTTGTGTTTTTATAGAGACTTTCTAAAATCTTACGCTCATATGATAATTGATTCTATGCAGAATTTGTGTGATTTACTCATAATTGATTTCATAAATAGTATTGTTTATACTCCGATTCCTTGTATTACTCAGTTGCTTTGAGATACATTTTCAATGGGAAACAACAGATAAGAATAAATGTTTTCTTTATTATCTGTTGATGGACGTGAAAAGTAAATAAGGCTCAATCTTTGCAACAATCTGTGTCTTTGTCCAAGATTAGTTTTAAGGGTAACTTATTTCTGTCCTTTTTTGGAGTTGGTCTCAATTACAAACATGTGTTATTTGCAGACATCAAGTAAAATATGTGTCTGCTTTGTACTTATCATCAAATGATCAGGAAATGTTAACAGTTTTGTTTTGGTTAAAATTAAACACGTTTTATTTTGATTGTGTATTTATGATTTTTCCATAGGTAGATTCGTTCCGCAAGTGTCTTCAATTCAATTGTTTTCTTGACAATGATCCAAAAAATAATACTGTTTATTTAATAGTACGCGAGCCCTTGTCCAAAATCGGAAGTGATAACCAGCGTTGTAACTTTTTATACTGTTTAAGTGTGATGAGTCTGAAAAGATGTCGCAGAGAGAAAACCTTGAAAGTGGTGAGTTTTCCTTTGTCGCCAAATCGACATCTTTGGAGCGTCGGACTGATGAAGATCCTTATTAATTTTGTCGGACTATGGTGCCATTGAAAATCTCATTAAATTATTGTATTTTCCCAGAAAAATCAGACAAAAATGTTCGGTACTTCTAGGTTGTCCCCCACTCTAAACGTGTCGATATCACTACTTATGTTGGTGACAGGCAGCAATCTGATTTTTCTAGGACAATACAAAAATTAAATGAGATTTTCAATGGCACCATCGTCCAACAAGATTAATAGGATCATCAGCAGTCCGACGCTCCATAGGTGTCGATTTGATGACAAAGGAAAACTTACCACTTTCAAGGTTTTCTCTCTGCGACTTCTTGTCAGATTTGGCACACTTAAACAGTATACAAAGTTACAACTTGCTAGTTACCACTTCAGATTTTGTACGAGGGCTCGTGTACTATAAGTGAAAAATGTTTAAGAGCTGCCACAAAAAGTAAAGTGCCAAACAGTATGTGAGTTGCAGAGATATCAATCATGTTTTCTGTGAGCAAAACTGAAACATTAAAAGTATGTAAAAGCAGAATCAGATGGTGTGAAAGCTGAGATGAAGGACAACACAATACCTAAGAAATGCAAATACAAAAGTTGTTAAAAAAAAAGAATTACTCAGTAATGAAGAACATCATTTCATATGAAAATATAACATTGATAAGAAAACAAAAATGAATTTCCTCATAAAAATTAACCACCAAGGAACTTGTACATTAAAATGACAAAATGCGATCAGCTGAACCGAGATAAAAAGCTTAGAGCAGATAATCCCCAGGTAGTTTTGGAACTTGGTAAAAAAATATTACCTCAAACCAAAACAACTATACAAGGAAATACAACACCACCATAGGGTAATGTATATGAGGATTATCGATTCATAGACCTAAAAATAAATTTGAGTTCCAGAAAAGATGAATCAGAATTGGAAAACGAAACAGTAAGTATAAATGAAACTCAAGACTTTGGATTACAGAAAAAAAATTAGTTGTATCCATATACACTGAAAAGGCATATAACTCAACCAGAGCCGTCCTTAGCAAATGCGAGTCCCGGAGCAAAACATTTTTGCGAGGCCTTAGAAAGTGATTATGTCGTTGCGCTGATATGCCGGGGGGTCTGGGGTGTAAGGAATACTCCCCAGCACAAGGGGGGTCTCCACTGAAGCTTTTTTTAAATTTTCGCGCAAAAAGATGTGTTTTGAGCAATTCAGATGGAGTTATTTCATCTCAAAACACACCAATTATTCGCCAATTATTTATGTAATTTTTATTCATGTGCCAGGATTGAATCTATTTTTATTTTTGATGTATGAAGATGAACTATAGGTAGTTTCATTTTGTAAACTTAAAATTTCAGATCAAAATTACATTACCAGCATCAGAGAAACAACATTTACTACATAATAAACAGTGGCGCAGAATATTTTTGTTTTAAATAATGTATGTTATTCTTTTATTCCATTTTCAGTAGGGAATTTAAATATTGATTCATAAACTGAGATAAAATAAAAATTAATGACAACTACAAAAACTGTCATCAATTTTTCAAATAAGAAGATTCATTGGCTATTCACAAGAGGGCCCTTGAATGAAGCTATAGTGCTTCCAGAAAATAAACACATATACTGGTCGTTTTGGCAATCCATTAAAAAATTTTCTGTTTCGTTATTTCACATTAAACCATTCAAAAGTCATCGTGATCAGGTAAGATCCGCCAGATCCGCACTTATTTTTGACTCAAATGTATATTATGAAAAAATGTAAAAACATAATTAAAAAAAATGTAGATGGCTGAAAAAAGAATTGAATTATCTTCTCAACGATGTGACACATAACCCTCATGCCATTTAAAATTTTTTGGTTGATGTGTCCCCCCGCTCCATTTATCGAGCAATCATATGTTTTATTTCAAAAATTAGTATCGGTGATACCCTCCAAACGATTTGTTTTATGTTTGTACGTCAAACCGTTCAAAAGTTAACACGGGGGGACTATTGAAAGCCGCAGCGTATAAATAAGTAGCACTTCTGAAAGATTTGCGAATTAACACGAAATAACGCGAATTAACGCCATTTTGAAAGACATATTTTCAATTGTTATTGAAGAGTAGGTATTAAACTACAATTTAAAGAAAACAAAATTCAAAGAAAAATTAAATCCTTATGTACAGGCTTCATAATAGCATGGTGAAGAGTAAATGGCAAAATGCCTTACAAATGTGTATGAATGCATACAGTTTTTTCAAAGTAGTAATACTGAGAGGTTATAGATTCAAAAAAGATCTAACTCTGAGTGGTTTATATAGACAAGATGAAGTTTTTCTTTAAAACAATCAAAGTTACTGCCTCTTTCTCAAGTTTCTGCATTTCAAGAATAAATGTCCTATGTTAGTAATACACCACTTTTTTTTTGCTACATTTTTCTGGAGTGTACTGACCTTCCTCTCTTATACCAATTCTGAACTCAATTCGTTGTGAGAATAATCCAAGTAAAAAACGCTGACAAACTGTTTGAGAATATTGAATGAATGTACATCTCAAATTTGGAAAACACAACATGAAAATAAATCTCTGTTGATGCATGCCAAACAATACTTTGGTTTTGGTTTCATGCAATTTTATGTTTGTTTACTTTAAGTCAATGCTATATTTATGTGCCTTTGGAGCATTTCACATTGGGTAATTTTTAGCCAAAAATCTGATTCAGGAGCCGTCTGTGCGGCGCTTTTGATATTTCGAATTTAGATTTAATTTTTTGCGGATAATATTATTTTCTCAATTGTTATTCATTACTATCCTAGAAACTGCAAACTTATGTAGATGATTTATTATCCTAATAAAGTCTATTATTATTATTATGAAGCAGAGAAAGAGGGGTTGGCTGAGCGTCATTTTGTCTCAAGTAGTTCAGTCTCACTTGTTCTCACGTACGGTGTCTGGTGTCCAGTCTCAGCTTGATTTAGTTGCGCAGTAGGTCGGCTAGGAGTGAAACTCGAGTGAAAAAAACCGTTAACCCGCCACCGGTATCAAACGATGTTTTGAATTATTTTGGTCGCAACTATTTCGTTCGTAAGATTTGTAATTAATCAATAATTTAACATATTGCGCTGGTAATCAGACAGTTATAGGCACGTTATATTAATTCCATTGAACCATAACTTTTTACGTATGTTTTAGGGAAAGTTGAGCCTCGCAACGCGAGGCCTTCCTCAGCGCGAGGCCTGGAGCGACCGCTCAACTCGCTCCACCCTAAGGACGGCACTGCCCTCAACATATAAGTGTTTAATGTTAGTGCAAACTTTCATTTGAAAGATGAACTATTTAACTGGCCGAGACACAGGTATACATTTAGATTCAAAAAATATCAACAATACAATGATCGGTAGAAGTTATAGAGAACCCTAGCGTGAATCCAGACGAGTCTTTCTTCAAAATGAGTACAGTTCTCAATTTTCAGCAGATACTTGGTTTTCAGGAATAACGAAGCATATGAATCGAGAAGAGTTATGGATGAAAAAACATATTGTAACAATCCTGAAGCAGGACCTGACCGCGTCTGTTTGGATATTCATGCTCAGCCCGCCGCATGACCTCATCTGTGCTCGTTAACCCATGACTCATCACATCCAAGAAGGAACGAGAACCAGATAAGAAAGATCCAGAGAAATCGCTTAATGACGGCGACACCTCTCGGCATTTCGAGAATGTTCCAACAGAAGCCTTTCCAATATAAATAAAGGAATCTTGAGCGGGTGAGAAGATCAGTTGCAGAAATAGCTTCCAGAGTTTGTAAATAGACAGCGACAGTGAAATAAATGTTTGAAATGAATTAATAAAATATTATTGTTTCGAGTTAAAATAAATTAGCGAATTATAGTTATTACTACAATATAGTTATTCACATATCTAAAAGTGCTAACATCGATTTTCAACGTCTGAGTGTAATTTCAAAATGAAAAATATTAGATTAACAATATGTTGCCTGGTTCTAATCCATTGTGTATTAGATATTCTTAGATTCAGATTTTTTTTTCCAGATTTCTGCACCCAAGATATGACAATGATCCCTATCAAATTTACAGAGCGGGAGAGGGACCGTGACGGAAAAGATCGTCTGCGCAACTCACCTACCTGGAGAACCTGCTTCAACTGCAGTGCGAGAACTAATTGCCTACAGCAGTAAAAACAACCCATCTTGTGATAGGATAATACGCCGAAACTCACCAAGAAACGTGAGGCAGCACAAACATCAACAATTACCATATAGGTGAAGAGCTTTCAATTGATAATGCAGGTTCCGAGCCAAACCTGCAATAGGCTAGAGGTATTAGAATCAATAATCTGCTCAGATTTTCTGAGCAGCAAGATATCTAACAATCGGCTTGGAATTTCTAAGCAGTAAAATATCCAACCAGGAGTTATTTTCTGAACTATCGTGTTCAGAACTAGACACATTCAATTAAACATTGAAATAGAGGCCATAGGCCAGTGGTCATCACACGTTAAAAGGTAAGTGCTGCGTCTTCCCTAGCTCGGACAAGTCTTTCAAAGACTTTTGAGGGTTGTACTCTTAAGGGTGTGCAACTGATCGACGAAAATGTCAAAGTCAAAATATACTTTATTGTCGGAAGTTATAAAAAACTTATAGACAATAACAACAATTTTCCGAGAAAATGCGCTTAAAAGTCCCAACGGCCCCATTATTTCCTCCAGGAAAGAAACAGAGCTTTTAGCTAAAAACCATTTCCCAGACAGCCTTATCCTGAACAGTCGCCCTCCAGCCGCTAACACAGACCGGACAAAATCACCTCACAAGCAATAGATTATATTGATATATTATTCAACGGGACAAGCCCAGTTCAGGATATCATTACAAGCTATGACAATCAGAAAAATAAACAAACAATGGTTTACAACAATAGGAGACTGCACGTATCAGGTTATACAATTCACAAGTGATAAGATGAAATAAAATAGTACAATACTACACATATACAATTATAAGAGAATAACTCGAACAAGAATTGTAACAAAAAAAGATATAAGTATGCCTAAAAAAATGCTAAAATGTTAAATAACTGTTTATGTGACAACATGCAGATTGAAACAAGTTTAGAACTCGGGCAATGCTGAAGAAATATAATTAATCGTTAGTAGTAAGTTCACTAAAACGTTTATATGAGCCGATTCCTTCCTGAATATCAGAGTTTTCAACTCAGATGAAACCCAAATGGGAAAATTTTCTTGAAGAATGTTTCTTTTTTCGGACAAAAATGTCTAATACAGAAATAAAGCGTGTCGTAGAATATATTCACCATCTCAAGTGTTTTCACAGAAGAAGGGTTATCCCACTCCATGGCTTCAAAGCAGGCTCGAATGATACGTAAGTCAGCATTTTTGAAGTCGTTGTACAATTCATCCACATCGTACATCGCTTCCTGTTGTAGACTACCGCTGAGTTTGATAAAAGTCTGCAGTGGATGGTGTGGGTCTGGTGTAATCAGGTGTACATCGAGGGTCATGAAATAATACTAAATCCAAAAAACATTCCTTTAATTTTGCATTGCGAGTGTTGTTAACTTGAAAAAGATTGTAGAAGGCATACCTGTTCGATAAGGAAGTGCTTACACGGCGCTCTATGCTGCCGCGGATTCTGATTGGTCCGAAGAGTAGTGAGCGTTTGGTATTGTAATGATTCTGAGGCCAGACCTGACCGCGATATTCACGCTCAGCCTGCTCGGGTGATCTCATCTCTGCTTGTTAACGGTACACCCATGACTCGTCGTTCTATTTGCATCGAGAATGTAGGGTTAAGAAGTACACTATCTGACTAGATGGCAGGCGGCAAAGATGCAGTCGCGGAGATAATATAGTTAGTTTGAGAGTTCGCAAATAGACAGTGACAGTGAAGATAAATTAAAACAGTTATATAATACCGACAAGAATTGAACCGTCAAATTGGAGGCTGCGCACAGCAACAGGGAAGCAAGCAACTATACTGGGTGTTATGTAAGTACGTGGTCAAACTTGAAGGGGTGAATTTTTCAGTGATTCTAAGACAAAAAGTTTATATAAACATATATCTGGTAATGGTTCGTTTTCAAGATACAGGGTGTAAAAATTTTCAAAACAAATCGTCGTTTTCGTGGACTTAATTATTATTATTGAATTGATTTTGATGAAAATTCAAAGACTGGAATCGTCTATTTATATGGAAAAAATAACAGTAACACTTCAGTTTTCGAAGGTTTAGTAGTTGAAATGTTTTATTGTGCTGTCCCAGTGACTTGAAGTTATTTTTATGTTTTTTCTCAAAAAAAAAGCAAGATACGAAAAAAATTCTGGATATAAAAAAGTTGTGATTTCAGTTGCTCAATGTGAAACGAAAATACAAAAATTGCAAAATAATAAGTGGTAAAAAATATTGGTTACGGTGCCTTCCGGGACGCCACTGGACATATTTTTCAGTTAGGCTTAAATCAGCCCTTTACGACCCTTAATAACCAAATTTCAATAAAATCAGTTGAAGGATTATTGAGATAAATTACGAAAAAAACGATTTCTTTTAAAAAAATTTGACACCCTGTATCTTGAAAACGAAGCATTACCGGACGTCTGTTTATATAAACTTTTATTCTTAGAATCATTCAAAGAATCACTCCTTCAAATTTGGCCACGTACTTGAATAACACCCTGTATATGGCGAGGTACGGTACCAATCGAACTAATTTTAGGCAGCACTAAAGTGAAAACGGGCTGTAATAACGGATTTTGAAGATGATGCATAATCTTAGGGATGGACATCATAAACTCCAGAGGGTTCAAGTAGAATTTCAGAGTCGGCGTCCTACGCGTGAATGGAAAAGAGTTGGTGCTTCACGGGAGAAGTGAAGAAGTGATTTGTGTCCTGCTGGCTGATGAAGATGTGAGCGTAACGGAGTGAACTGAAACCATTTTGAAGGCTCGTCTGGATAGGGGTGCGAGCAGCGGAAACGTGGTGATGTTTGAGTCCAAGCTCCATGATGATAAAGTTGGACGAGGAATCACACCAGGAAAGACCCTATTGCGAGTTGATAAATTTGTGCCGGTAAGGGTAATGAATGCCGTTTATTACCCGGTGACTTTGAAGAAAGGAATAATTTTTTGTCATTGTTCTTCAATTATTTCTCTGTGATTAGGAGTGTACGTGGCACTGTTAGCCGAGCCAGTAAGTATCAGGACTTTTCGATACCGGGGTAGGCAGAGGCGGTAGAACAAAGGTGGTTCAGCATAAGATCGACACTGGGAATGCCCTACCGATCCGACAATCAGCTAGAAGACTTCCCCTCGCCAAGAACGAAAGAGGCTGACCAAATATCGAACCATCTGAGAATCGCTTTTACCAAAGTATGCTGAAATCGCCAAAGAGATATATTTCTGCATTGGGATAGCTTTCTGCAATTGTATCTAGGTCGGAGTATACGCCGTCTTAGAGGACTCTGGAGATCTAGGAGGAAGGTAAAGAATAACCAATGATACTATATGTACATTGCAAACTATAATGGCTACGTACAGATCCTCTATGTTGTTATTTGACTGCGACTCGTGACTGGGAATTGTTTTCTCAACCGCAATAAGTATATCACCTATATACTCTATTGAAATGGACTTGTCTCGAAAGAGCGGTCTTTTCTGTAAATGTTGTAGTCAACAATATTCAGTTCGGCATTTGTTAGTCCTGAGTAACCCATGTTTCGGTTAGAATCACGACATCGAACGATGAAATGGCTGGATTGCATTAGAGAAAGCGGAGTTTGGTGCGAAGGCCTCTAACGGTTTGATAGTAATGTGTTTAGAAGTTCGGGTGGAAAAGATGATGTTTTTAGTTTTTGTGTTTCATGATTCTGGGAATGTCGAATGGGCGGTAAACTCGTTCCCCCTGTACAAATTGCTAGAAGAATATGGCATATATCTGCGGCTATGTTACAAATCGGACTGGAACTGCTAGTACCTGACCTTATATAAGACTCTAGAGCCAGTCTGGCATGGAATCATCTGCTCTCAAAAGCATGGTGAAAATACTAGATGGGCACACACAAGGTATTGCGTACTAACTAAATGCCTATCAGGCTGGTATCAACAGAATTTGCCCTCAACAACTTCTGTCTGTTCCCTGTACATATAGAAGGAGCATTACAATACATCGCGCGCGTCACTTCTTATTGGAATTGAACCGATACTATATGACAGGATATAAGAACCATGATTCAAAATCCAACAAAGTACCTCTCTACACTGGAGGGGTTATTCTCCCCTCTGCTTTGGTCTCTCCTGATGGATGACTTGCTGGCCATATACTCTCACTCTGGGAGATCTGACATATGCTGACGATCTGATCCAGTGATAAATAACAAATCCAAAGAGACGATTTATCCTATCCTTTAGTATATGTACTGAATCAAACTCCCTGATATTTGAATATATTCCTTTCCTAGTTACAACAGATTGTTCCAGTTCTCGCTTCGGCTGATTATAGATAATATTTGGATGTGTTCCGTTAATAAACATGTTACCAAAAGTGGTTAACTGAAAATAACTCTGGTTTCGTGACAGCTACACTCTGGTTAGTGCGTAATACGGGACACTTCCATTTACTGTCAATTATCATATTTATTTGTTATTGTTGTGTTATTTTCTCCTGGAATTTTGTTGATTTTAGAATCTTTGCTCTTTTGTGTTTTACAATTATATTATTTAATACTTATAATAATGCATGAAGCAGCATCTCGTTTTTTCTTGATGATATTCTTTCTGAAAGTTCCAGAAGTGATGATGATTTTGTTGTTCGGGGTACTTTAGGTATATAAGGCATCTCATGAATTGTATGTAGTAAATTTCTATTCAAATACCTCCACAAGTTCATCCAATACTAAATTTGAAATTTGAATTATATTCTAATGACATACGACAGATCGCATTAACCGCTTACCTACGTGCAAACCCCGGTCGTTTTGGTACTACTAAAAGTCACCAAAATTTCAGGAATCATGTCCCGTAACTCGCCAATCTTTCAGGAATATTTTATATACGGGACACAAAATGTGCAACCATAACGACCAAGTTTATTAACGGAACACATCCTTTATAAAGCACAGAGGGGTGGGATTCTGTGTACCATAGAATTCTATAGTCGACAGAATAAGTGAGATGACATTTTTGTGAATTCCTGGGAGAGAAAGAGACAGATAGCTGTCGACTATAGAATTCTTTATATGGTACACGGAATACCACCCCAGAACCGTCTTGTCCTGGAAAACTGTTTCAATATAGGTATAGAGTGCAGCCTCTAAACACACTCTGGAACTTTTTGATTCTGTCTACCAAAAAAGGGCGATTCGTCTCTTCGGTGATGCCTTACATGCTCGCTCACTTCTCTAAAACACCGCAAAAAAGGTGGGCGATCTCTCTTTGTTTCATAAATATTTTCATGGATAATGGCCAATTGTTCCACCGTTAGACTGACCCGCTGAGCTTATAGGCCTCATATCCCTTTATAGACAATCCGCTTCCAACGAGCACCAAAGCTTTTTAAGGACCTAATTCCTTTCTATTTTCATTGGGTTCTCATGATGTTCCTTGAACAAGATTTTCCTTATTGTGAGAACCAAAACTTTGAATTTATTGAAAAAAATAAGTTTGTTATATTCAAATACATACAATTACACAATTTTTGTATATGTGGTTTCGTAGTGTAGTGGTTATCACGTCTGCTTCACACGCAGAAGGTCCCCGGTTCGATCCCGGGCGGAACCAATTTTTTTATTGCAAATAGATTGACAAAACTCAAATTAGTCGTGGACATTTTGAAATAGAAACTCAAATCGTGATATCTAGTACACCCAGTTTTTTACTCCAGCTTTTTCCGGGGTTATCACGAAATAATCACTTCTGACCAAACTGAGGAAAAGCAGTCTCTATATACATTGAATACAAACGAACGACATGCTTAAGCTTTGCAGGAGGCATGGATTATTCGCACCACCACCACTATGTGTACCACTTGGCTCACATAGTGGTCCAGCCAGAAATGGTTAGGGGGAGGCTGCTCTCCGTGCGTCCTCCCGATCCTCCCCTCTCCTGAGCCCTCCTCGGGCGAAGAGTTGAGCTGCAGTGTGAAGGAGTTATGTTCATATTTATTCAAGTGTAGAACCTACTGATAACTGTGAAAATAAACCCTTATTTATTTTATCCAATATACAAATCACCCGGTTTTTTGCATCAGCCTTTTCCGGGAGTTAGCTCGTAACAACCTACCTCTGACCAAACTTAGAAAAAGCAGTATCTATACATTAAAAGCAAACGAACGACATGCATAAGCTTTGCAGGATGAATGGATTATTCGAACTACAAGCGCTATCAGGTGAAATATTCGACCTCCTGTTAACACCAGGCAGCGAAAGCGGTTACCAGCGCTCCCATGCCGGGACCCTGTGTACCCCTTGGCATAGGCGCTTCCCCTCCCCCTGGCCAGCAATGGTTAGCGGGAAGGGGAGACGTTTCTCCGTGCGTCGCAAACACTAAAATGTTCAACGGGTCACTAGTCTATTAGGCGCGATAAACACTTATTTATTTTCAACGTCAGACTTATGACACCAAATGTAGTAAAAATGCACTAAACTAATTTTATCAGTTTATTTAAAATATACTACTTGAACTAGGTGCTAGGAATCGCACGTTAAAAGGTAAGACCTCGTTTATCCTTAGCTCGCACAAGTTTCGACTTCTGAGGGCTGTCGTTCGTAGGGGGATGACAGCTGGTTAACGGAAAAAACAATTTAACTATTATTCAACTAAAACATTCACTTCACTATTTATTTCTACTGTGGCTCTCTGTCTGCGGACTCTGGAACTACATCTGCAACTCTCTGTGACACTATTTCCGCCCTCTGCTGTCGAGCGCCTTATATACCCATAAGCAATTTTTTTTACAATTCTCGAACGATCGGGACTACCCGTCGATCCAGTCAGATGGCTATCGTAACTTTGATTTCATTCCTTAGCAAGTTCTCGTTCTTTCTTGGCGTTATGAGTGTTATTCGTGTTTGCGAGCGGAGACCTTGTTTACTACAAGCCGATGGTGCATAATTAATTAGGCGATCAGGGCCGGTCTCGAAATCGTTACACTATAATTCTTCTTCCAAACCTTTTGAAAGCGCTTATCTTGTCTCCTGAGTTTATAGGGTACGCTACTCTTTTCACAGGCATTTTTCAGTCTTCAAGAAAAGTCTTCAAATACTCGCTCGAGAGCTTCATGACGACGGTGGGAGTCATATTTGGCATTGTTGAGATTATCTGGACTAGGATATTTGTCTTTGCCGGTATAAAAGGAACTTCACGTCCGAAAGGAGATAAAGTTGGGTGTCAACTTTGTGGCTTCGCAACAAGATGATCTTATGGCAGCTGCCACCTGAAATATATATTTTTCCCATTTACGGTAGTTTTCAGAAACATGAGCAGACAGAATAGTTTTTATAACTCGGTGAGATCTCTCAACCGGATTTGATTGGGCGTAGTAGTCTGATATAATATGTCAGAGTTCTAGGTACGCCGAACTTCTCTAGCATGTCAAAGAATAACCGACTATCGAATGATGAGACTGATGACTCGCTGGGGAGACCAAAAAATTGACATCACGTTCTCTTCAAAAATCCGGGTAATAGTAACTCACCGTTAAGAGGTAACAATAGCCAGAAATACACCGCGTCAGAATACGGCACTTGCCAATGATGGGACGTAGTTGGTATGGTGCTCAGCATCAGGCCAGCTGGCTTAATTTGAAATGGTTTAGTTCTCAAGCAGGTTTCGCGTCGTTGAATATATCTAAAAACGTCTTGACGAAGTTTTGACCAGTAATATTTTATAGTGATACGTGAAACGGTCTTGTATATCCCAAGATGTCCACATGTATGTGGATTGTGATTCATCTTGATAATTTCTCGGGGGTTTTCCTTTGGAACTACCACCAACCGGCATCGTTTAAGAGATTCGAATATTGCAACTGGTTTTTCGGACTTTCCCCATGATTGTTTTGAACCGACGATCACAGGTGTCATAGTCTAGAAATGGCAAGGCTCTAGATAAGGCATCGAGGACGACAAGATTCTTGCCCATTCGATGGACCACGTCGAAGTCGTATTGCTGTAGGCGAACTGCCCATCTGGCAGTACAACCAATCGGATCCTTTATCAAGTTGAGTCACTTAAGGGAGTAGTGAGAATATAATACCCTCATTATACGAAATCAATTTCTCAACCGCAAATAGTACTGCCAGACATTCCCTCTGTTTGTTGCTGAACTTTCTCTCGTTACTAGTTAAGGATCGGCTCAAATAAGCCACCACATTTTCTCCTTCCTTCGTCATTTGGGAAAGGACAGCCCCAAGGCCATAGGCGAAAGCGTCAGTCTGCACAAAAAAAAGGAAGGGTGAAGTCTGGACACAAGAGGACGGGTGCCGACACTAAATGATCCTTGAGCTTTTGAAAAGCTATTTGACAAGATTCACTCCAAATGAATTAGTAATTTTTTTTCAAGAGCTGACAGAGCGGAGTGGTCAAGGTTGAAAAATTAGGTACAAATCATCTGTACCAGGACGCCAACCCTATCGAACACCGATCTTCAAAGACAGTTTTAGGTGGTGGGATACTACTTTTGCTTAATCCATCGTTTGCGATCCTACGCAAGACAAGATAAGATGCCTCTTGAAGCTACTATTGCAGATAATCACATAGTCCAAATAGACGAAACAATCAAGCTCTAAATCAACTCCCAACACTTGATCTATGAATATTTGTCAGGTTGCTGGAGCGTTGTGCAAACCCATTGACATTCTTTTGAACTAGAACAGTTCACGGTTTGGCACCACGGGCCGTAACTCTATTGATTTGCCGGAAGTCGACCACGAATCGAAATCTTCCATCATCCTTTTGAATAAGGAGGATAAGAGAAACCCAGACAGATCGTGAAGGCTCAATCACATCATCCGCCAACATGCGATCTAATTCTAAAATAGTCCATTATATTGTTCACTAATACAGATAACAAAAAAATAATATATGAAATGAATTTTTGATGTACAATTTATGTCCATGGACATCCCGGATGTTTTTTGTTCGGCACGAAATGGACATCTACTGGATGTCCTGTGTTATAGGGTGTGGAGTTAAGAATCTGTGAGGGACTGGAAAAATTATTTCATTATTTTTGGTCCCTTTCAAATGCGCACTATACTGAATATTTGGTAAATTATTAACTGGTTCCGTAGTGTAGCGGTTATCACGTCTGCTTTACACGCAGAAGGTCCCCGGTTCGATCCCGGGCGGAACCACTTTTTTTTAATTTTGATATGCGAAAAAAACCGGTATCTTTGTCAGCCCCCCGGTTTTTTGCTTTTCCGGAGTTACCTCGCAATAACCAGCCTCACACGAACTTAGACAACAGCAGTATCTAGATTGAATGCAATGAACGACTCGTATAAGCTTCGCAGGAGGCGTGTATTATGCCACCTATACCACATGAGTTTTATAGATCGACCAACCGCCAACACCAACGGAGGTTGTTGTCAGCACCCCTTGGCACAAGCGCTCGCCCTCCTCCCCAGCAATGGGGAGGAGGCGGAGGCGGCTCTCCGTGCGTCCATCTCCATTCCATCGGACATCCAAGCCCACGTGTGGTGAAGAGAGAAGATGAAATTATTTGTTATGATTTGCAAAACTCTGCGGTGACTCAATTCAGAATTGTAGAAAATAAACTTTATTTATTTTTTTGTCAGCCCAACTATCAAACTGGTATTACCGTTATGGTTATACTTTAATTTCCATTTACAACCAGTAGAAGCTTCTACAACCCAGCATATTTACAAATAGTACATGTTTTTATACGGGATGTCCCAGAATAAAAGGGACAAACTCCGTGGGTTGATTCCTCAAGTCATCTTAGAGGTGTTGAAAGTGGCAAAAACGATTATGTTTTCTAGAATATCTCCAAAACGACTCAACTTTATGAAGTTTCGATGATAATCGTGCATGATCTTTTCACTTCGTACATTAATTTGAAAACTACAAACTCTTCAATTTGACGCACTATTTTCAAGTTTATGTGCGAAGTTAAACTCTTATAATGAACGATTATTCTCGGAAGTTCATTATAATCAGAAAAATACGATAATATTGGATTGCCATCACAATAGTAATGGAATTCTGATATGACTGTGTGATACTAACCAAAGTAACAGAGAGGGTCCTGGTAAACATTTTTTTGTTAATTTAGCGCTTTATAGAAAACGAGAAAGTGTCGTAGAAATACAAATAATATTCCGCTACAGTCAAGTTAATCGGAACGAAAAAAAAATTGAGATTTGTAAAGATATCGGAAAATAACTATTCAAAGTCAAAATAGAAAACAATAAATTACTTGAAGTCCGATCCAAGAAATTCTCTTGGAAAATCCAAATTTCCAGCTCAGACTTAGAGCAGAAAACTAGGAGAGAAGTATGGAGGAAATTTTTCACGAGAAGACGTTCCTCAAAGATGAAACACAATTAAACTCCCTCGAAAGCGCATGCAGGTAGGGATTTCAGGGAACTATCACAAGATAAAAAAAATCGAACGTATATAAAATTCTAAAATTTCACTATATATCAATCATATTAACTAACCTGTTTTTGTCTACAGGAGATAAGACACTTCCATTCTGACATGTTCAACCCTTTGGAAAAATTAGAAAAAATAGAGTCCTATCGCGTAAATTTTTATTAAATTTTACATTTTTCAAATTTTTACACAAACAAAAATATAATAAAATAATTATTTCAGGAGTTTTAATATATTTCATTCAGTTCCTCGTTCAACTCTTCATATTCACTCCAATCTGATTCAAAAGTCTGGAACTGGTTTGTGGGAGCTGATTCTTCAGCTGGAGAAAGGTCATTGAAAGTTTCCAAAAGTTTGGGTTTCCGCCATTCTCTGATGAAATATTCCACTCGATTTTTATCAAGAGGAATCTGCAAGACAAAATAATTGCTTACTAAATAATTCGTTTATTTAGTTTTTCATTCATACTCTGGGTGAAACCAGTATAAAAAATCACGTCTGCAGAAAAATCCAAGAACATTTGTGCTTTTATAAAGCTCTCTGAGAAACCTTACCTACTTTGTTTTTCTGGAACTACTTATTAGACTTTAGGATGAAAACAATGGTAAACTTGCATCGATTTGTTTTGTACACATTCATAATTGAATTGATTATTCTTTCAAAATCAAATTGAAACACTCTGTCACAGTAAAGAAGGGGCAAAAATGGCATTGCTAAGAAAGTGGCCAAATATCCTTACAAAAAGTCGTGAGATAAGGTCTGTACTCACTGAGCGAACGAACAACGAAGGTTCCGAGTTCGTTCTGCCGCGATTTGTTGTAATCATAAATCAACTGTTTCTGAAGGGCATTTATAGGGAGATCGGGAGAAGCTGATTCTACAATATTATCTGCTATTCGTGCTAATTTATTAACATTCATCTCATCTTTTGTAGCAATTAGAAGTAATTTTATTTCATGTGGTAAACGTTGCAGAAATAATTATTTGAAAAATGATTCATCAATTTGTTGAAAATTGTCAACCATAAGTTTATTTATATGTATATTTATTTTATTTATTTATTCAAATACAAGGGCAGAAGCATAGATAGTACACAGTTCCTTCCTTTTGAGCCGGTAATACCACGTCGTCATGGGCAACCACGCATGCAAACAACAATGAAGGATATATCTTGCTAGCAAGGATGACATTATAAATGTCAGTCTGACAGCTGATGGAGTTCAAATGAAATTTCCACTTTTTCAATACTATTCCAGTCAAAAAATTTGATTTATTACTGTATCTAACCATTCCTGTAGGTCCTTTATCGAACAGTTCTTTCACATTTTTGGTACTCTGAATATTACTAATGAAATTTTAATTCAATTTCCACTTTTTTCAACACTTTTCGGGCCAAACAAATTGATTTGACCCTGACATACAATTTTCGTTTCTATTTTTGTCAGCTCTTGGTAATTCAGTTAATTCCTTAATTCCATATTATCTAACACATCATTTCATTCTTCCTTGAATTCTTACAATACCGTCAATACGAGGGTTGCTATTTATGTATTGAGAATGAAGAACTAAAACAATAATTGGGGTGTAGAAACTTCTTTATTGTTTTTCAAAATACTCTTCTTTCAAATCTACACATTTTTGCATTCGATTAAACCAATTGGCAATACAGTTTTTCCACTCCGAAGTAGGTATCTCCAAAACATGGTTTTTGAATGCATAAATAGCGTCTTGTGGCGTCGAAAAGCGTTGACCACGTAATTTGTTCTTCACTTGAGGGAACAAATAGAAATCATTGGGTGCTAAATCAGGGCTGTACGGCGGATGACCCGTCAATTCAACGTTTTGAGTACTCAAATAGCGGGTTGTGTGAGCTCGCATTGTCATGATAGAGAATTATCCTTCGTCGACGGTTCGTTTTCCTTATTTCTTTGATGACTACTGGCAAACAAATAGTTTCGAGTTCCGAGTTTACCGTTCTACGTTGCTCTAAAGGCACGGTTGCCACATGACCGTTTATACCGAAGAAACAGGCCACCATTTGCTTCGAAGTGCTGCGAGCACAAACAACTTTTGTTGGATTTGGTTCATTTTGAAAGACCCTTACAGTCGACTGCTGTTTAGTTTCGGGCTCATAACAATAAATCCAAGATTCTTCACCTGTGTATAGTTATAAACTGCATTTGATGCACCGCGGTCATATTTTGTAATCATTTCCTTGCACCAATTTACACGAGTCTTTTTTTGATCGATTGTCAAATTGTGCAGAATCCAACGAGAACAAATTTTTCTGACTGCCAAATATTCATGCAATATCTTATGTATATTTGTCATACTAATTCCCAGGGATGCCTCGATCTCGCGATATGTCATATGACGATCCTGCATTATCAGTTCGGACACAACATCAATGTTTTCTCGCACAACAACCGATTTTGGACGTCCATCTTTATCTTCGTCCGCCAGCGAAGTACGGCTACGTTCGAATTCACTAAACCATCGATATACTGTGGCCTTGGATGGTGCTTCATCAGCAAAAATCGCAGTAAGTTGATCGGCACACTGCTGTTGAGATAATCCACGTCGAAAATCGTAAAAAATCATGGCACGAAAATGTTCACGATTCAGCTCCATTTTTTGGCCGAGATAAAATTTTCAAATGTCTATTAACAATACAAATAGCGTATGTATGACAAAAAGTTCTGATTACGTATACTGTCAAAAATGTCAAACTTTGCGATAGCGCAGTTGGATCGCGCCTAGCAACACCAGTGTTGCCAATTCTCAATACATAAATAGCAACCCTCGTACCCCTTCTGACTTCGAATGAACCAATAAAACAATGAGCATATTTTCAAAAATAATTGTTATGACAAAAAATGGCAAATTAAAAAGGTACAGGAATGAGATTCTATACAACAATAAAAAGTGAAAATATATAATTACCACCATAATAAAGTCATCGCTCGAGTCCGTGAAAGAATCTATTGTCAGCAAATCCATTTTATATTCATTAGAATATTCTTGGTTTCCGTTTTCTTCCTGTTGTGTATCTCCAAATTCAGTGCTTTCTTCATCAGATTCCCTAGCTTCTTCTTCCAAAAGCCTTTTGAGAGATTCAGGTATGTCGGGTAAAAGCAAATGTTTAATATCTTCCAAAGTCTTCAACTTTGATGGATCTGCAAATGGGGGTAATTTCATTGGTTCAAAACCGGATTCGCAACTGAAACAAAAATAAAATGCACCTTTGAGGTATAAAGAAATCACAAACCTTCATTTTGAAATGAAATTATTTTAATATTGAGATTACACAATTGATATTAATATTTAATATACTATAAATAATTTAGCTTAAGTTCTTTGATATCGAACAGTTGATTATGGTAATTGCAAAGGGGTGTATTCATTTCCAATAATTCCTTTTTTAACATTATATCAATAATTGAAATTAATTGAACTGGTAGACTTGGAAAAATATTTAATGTTGGTATGAAATTGCATACTGACCTAGCGCCCTGTGCTCAAAAACAGTGGGGTTATATAGGAAATGAGATGAAATAAGGGATAAGATACATACATAATATAATGGGAACGTTTATACAGTAACTAGAATAAAATAACAATAAAATAAGGGTTGGTCAACTTTCAACTTTTCGATGAAATTGTTCAATTATTGACAGCACTGACAGCAGACATGAACATCTGTGCCAAAAAAGGCTTGATTATATTGGTTGATTAATTAATTAATTCTTATTTAATTTAATTCATCTGTATAAACGGGTACATCTGTGTCTTATTTCTCATCTTATCCCTCATTTTATCTTGTTTTTACTGTATAAACCTATCGTTTTTTTATAATTCTAGACCAATTTTATACATGAGATGTCTGTGTGTATTCGAACGAAGGCCAAACGAACAACGAACTCCGAACAACGAAGATTCCCAGTTCGTTCGGCCGCAATTTGTCGATTTCCCTTTGAATGAAACAACCGAATGCTGCCGTACTCACTAAAACACAGGTTAATTCTGCCGTGTGAAGGTAAAGGGAGTAAACTTTTTGGCAAAATGCAGATATTCATGTTGCAGACCTCGGCAGGCAAAGTGGGAGATTTTTTTCTATTATGGAAAAATAATACTTATATAATAACGTCAGTAAATGCTCTTTGATTCGAAATCAGAATAAAAATACATTGTGTAGAGCAGAAAATACTAGAATGGCAATAAGTGACTCAAAATAATCACTCTTGCACATACTGCTCTTTACCTTACCTTATCTGGTCGTCTGATTCTACTCCTCATAATACAAAGGGCGGTGAGACAAAAAAAGGAGAAAATCAGTGAACACTCTTTAAATTATAAATCACGGCTTCAAGTAACTTTTTTGTTCGTTGACAAATAAAGGTACTTTACTCTTGGTCCAATTTTTTTCACCTACCTTATTTACGAAATGATATAATTGAAATGTGGATAGTGCAATTTGAGTTTGGGAGGATGCAGGTAGGTTCCTTTATGAACAATAAAATTTTCTGTAAAATTTGAAATAAATTTTTTTCCAATTTATTGCCATAAATCTGTCGGTCACTGTATATTGTAACGATTTCGAGACCAGCCTCGAGACCGGCCCTGATCACCTCATTAATGATGCACCCTCGACAAGTGAACACATTCTCCGCTCGCGTAGAAGAAACGCGAACTTTCTAAGGAACGAAATGGAAGATGCGAGAGCCATCTGAATGGATCGACGCGTAGTCTGAATATTTTGAGAACTGTAAATAGGATCTGCTTGCGGGCATATAAGGCGCTCGATAGCATAGGGCAGGATAGATAGTCACAGAGAGTTACAAATACAATTCGAGAGTTCGCAGATAGAGAGCCACAGTAGAAATAAAATAGTGTCAATGATTTAGTTGAATAATTGTTTAACTAGTGTTAAAAATAAATTATCAACATTAGTTTAGTGCATGTTTACTACATTTGGTGTCAGAAGTGGGATGTTTAAAATATATAAGTGTTAAGTTAGTTAAAAACTGATAGACATTTATAGCGCCTAATAGACTAGTGGCCCGTTGAACATTTTAGTGTTAGCGAAGTGAATAGTTTTGCGCGTCGCGAAAAAATTTACTGTAAACTTATTGTGTGAAATAAATAAAAGACTGATATCTCGGTAAAGACAATAAGAGAAAAAATGTTTCCGAGGAAAGTTCGCCTAGTTGACCTTAAAGTTAGTGAATTGAAGCAAGAATTAGAGGAGCATGAGTTAGAAACAACTGGAAAGGAGGCCGTACCCCAGAAAAGACTTTCAGAAGGACTAATTGAAGAAGGAGAAGACCCCGAAACATTTTTATTCGAAGTTTCTAGAATAGTTTTGAGTTTTATAATGAACAAACTCGACGAAACCACGAAATCCTTGAAATATAAATTTCTGGAGGGAAAGCTTCTAGAAAACTCGGTCAGCTTGAGAAATCTAGGAGATACATTTCTGGAAAATTCGAATCTGAAAGGAAAACTTCTCGAAAATTCGAATAGTCTAAAAGAGGAACTTTAAAACAATGTGAAGAGCCTGGAAGAAAAACTTCACGAAAATTCGAAAAATCAAGAAAAAAAGCTTGAAGAGAATTCGAAGAATCTAGAAGTGAAGCTTCTGGAAAACTCGGAGAATTTGAGAGAAGAGCTCCTGGAAAATTCAAATTGTCTGAGGGAAGAGCTTCTAGAAAATTCAAAAAGCTTGAAAGAAGAAGTTTGCGGTGTGGCGAATCGGTTGGAAGAAAGGATGGGAACCTTCGAGACAGAAATAGAAAAATTGAAAGAAACAATAAGGAGGTTTTAAACCTGCTTGTCCTCCATCTGGACAGATGCCATCGGTTTCATACCAAAGGTTTTTGATAAATGTACGCTGAATGTTTTCAATATTATTCGCATGAATATCATATCCCAGATCTCCAGACTACCAATGCATACTTTAGTTTGGACCCCACGAAATTGAAAATAAAATTTTGTATGTTAATGGGCAAAAAGTTAGGATTATATTAGATGTTTCGTCTTTCAAGGTCCTCTTGATCTAATATATAATCCAGAAGACAATTGGCCGTCATATATAGTTGCAATTGTCAGACTGTAGGGTTAGGCAGATGTCATTCCTGAAAATGTTAAACAAAAGAGTCCCCCGACTCGATCCCAGTGAAACACTAGATAAAGCTAATATTTCAGTAGATTCAAATATGACATGAATACTTCGATCAGTTTTGTAGTTAGTCCAAAGCAGGAGAGTTTACTCAGTAGTAACCTATGGTCAAATTTATCGAAAGCTTTTGAGAAATCTGTATGTATAACATCCATATGCTCACCCCTCTCTAAAGTGAAAGTACTAGCTAGAACTTGAGTTAGGCACACCAAATTAGTAGAAGTAGAACGCCCGCTCATGAAACCAAGCTGATTCTCAACGGTTTGTGAGTTGAAAAGTGAGGAGAGAAATTCATGAAGGGTAATTTCATATAATTTGGAGAAATTACATGAAATAACAATTAGTCCATAATTTTCAATACAACGCAATTGACCCTTATACAGGACATACTGTAATGATTCTGAGGCCGGACCTGACCGCCTAATTATTCGACCTCGATTTGTTGACGGCGAAGGAATGATCTCATCTCTGCATGTAAACGGTTCACCCATGACTCATCATTCTATCAGCATCGAGAATGTACGGGAGCCATCTGAACGAGTCACCGTATACTCTCGATAGTTCGAGAATGGAAAAAGGAATCTACTTGCCGGTATATAAGACGCTCAACATGAGACAGCAGGCAAAGTTGCAGTTGCGGAGATATAGTTAGTTCGAGAGTTCGCAAATAGACAGATTTAGTGACTGATAAATGTTTTGAATAAATTAAGTTATTGTTTAGAGTTAAATAAATTACCAAATTATAGTTGAGTGCATTTTTATTCTACTACAATACTTTTGCAATTCTCCATGAATCAGAAAAAATATGTATTCTAAGAAATAAATAAAAAATTACTGTTAACGGTTTTGCGATGTGTCATTGCACAATCCCTAAGTGGAAAAGATGGTATACTGTCAAGACCCATTGTCAATTTAGGTTTGAATCTTTTCAACGCCTCCAAAACAATATCCTTCTATACAACTGGGGTGAGTGGTTTACAATGAAATATTACGGCTATACCCCGTTATTTACATTTCGAGCTGAGGTTTCTAAGTACAATGTTTACTGCAGTTTCTTTCGCTGAACATAATTGCGATATTACCCATATAAAGCTTATATGCGAGTAGATAATTGAGTAGAAACTCAGCTTTGCCGACATTTGGGTTGACTGACAGCGAAACAAGCTGCAATAAAAATTGTCTTAGAATGTGACCGCAGATTGAAATGTTTATAACGTAGCCGTGATATGTCATTGGTTGTACATGAAATTGTTTTTTGAAAAAAACTGGGTATAGAAGCAACTCGTATTTCACTAGATTATATGTGAATTGAAAAAGATTTTGAGGAATATGAAGTTGAATTTGAAACACAGAATAATTTCGGTCTTATAACTTCCATATTTGTTTTAGTTTTCCGTTCTTGAAACCCAGATACAGAGGATCCCTCTACATAAACATAACAGAGAAAACAAAAATAAAGCAGCTTGGTCAGTTATTAATACATGAAAAAACAAATCCATCAAACCTAATATGCAACTTACTTTTTTTGGACCCACTGAAATCAGAAACAGTTAACCACCATCAAATACAATTCTGAGAGAGAAGCCAAGAGTAACTCACAATCTATGGTCTTCGTACCATTCACAGAAGAGGACATGGATAGGATATTTGCAAAACTCAAAAACAAACCGTCATCAGGACCTGATGAGTGATGATCTCCCATGAAATACTGTCTAGGAATTCAGCTCCTTCGCGATAGAACCAATAACTCATACTCTAAATTTTTCTTTCAAAATAGGCAGTTTTCCAGATCAACTAAAAATATCGAAAGTAAAAAAAAATTGTTAAAATTGTTATATCCGTCAACAGCAACCCTCAGAAATCTCCGAGAGACTTGTGCGAGCTAGTCTTACCGTATTAAACGTTTGATGCCATGCACGAAATCGGTGACCGTGCTGAGGTTCAAACCCATGCATCTACGGATGATTGGATTAAGAAGCGAGCGCTTAACCCGCACGCCAACACGGCCTATTCCAATATATAAAAAAAAATAAACAGAATTGGACATCTAAATATCAGTATTTTCTGACTGCAGCGATTTCCATTTGAATACAGTATGCTGAATCGATGAATTGAATCTAATCATCTACCCAGAATAGGAAAACTACAAATTCAAATCTGTGATGTTTGTGAGAACGTAGTAGAATCGCTGAAGCACAGGCTAGCAGCTGGGAACTAGAAATATTTCCAGAATCGTCGAGGCGTGATATAGAAAAGTAGGTAAGTTAGGTAGGGTAGCCTGCTATATGAAAAACCGAATGTACTAAGACCCAATAAATTGTAAGGCAGAGCTCATATTGTCAGACAGGTAGTCTAAGGAGAGTTAGGTTAACAGGTTATCTTGAACTTTCTGATATTAAAGGTAATCCATGTTGTCTTTCATATTCTCCAAGTGGCCTGCTCATTTCAGGAACAGGGGTGAAGGAGGGACCAACTACACCTCCCCTTTTTTTTAGTATCCATTACCAATATCTTCAATGTACTGTGACATAAGTAAAGCCTTATTTATCTCCTGATGATGGAGTGATGATTAGCTTACACACCTCAAGCATTGCCCATGTCCAAATAGGTGGATGAAATCAACTCATAACTCTTCCAGGGTTTTTAACACCCCACCTTAGTAATTCTGTGTTAAATATGCATTTAATTACATTACTGTTGATTATGTCAGATTCACACCTACTATCAAGATCATTGTTTTTTAATTGAAATAATTTCAAGGATTCAAAGTCCACCATTCCAGATTCTGTTGCCGGAAGATTTTTATCGTTCCAATGTGCTGTTTGGATAATACTGGTTTTGATTTTTGTAATACTATGAATAATTATTTGGCTGTTAGTTGATCTGGAATATAGATTCATGCAGACTTATACCTGAAAATTACTCAATTCTGCTCTTCCATTCCATTTTAAAATGTGTAACATTTGTAAAAAGCAATACCTATCAACATGTTAGGAAGTCATCATAGCTACCCATCACGAAATTCTATGCATAACACAATATCCTTCAGGAAGTTCACCTTATATAGATAGATAGATAGATAGATAGATAGATAGATAGATAGATAGATAGATAGATAGATAGATAGATAGATAGATAGATAGATAGATAGATAGATAGATAAATAGAGAGATAGATAGATATTTTCTTAATATCTTCAGGTCTTATTCACATGACATGAGACAATATATATCTTACTAAAAATCTGCATAAATACTTGCTAGACATCATTTTCTACAACAATTGAACAATGTGAAACATGCAACAACAAAACATATCTCAGAAAATTGCTTTTTCTAACTTCAAAATCAAATATTCACAGGGAGTAAATAATATTCAACTGTTACTGTGCATATAAATTTCAACTGCAATTCAAATTTTAATTGTTTATAATTTGTATCTTAAAAATTTTTGAGCCTATTTCACCAATTGAATATGGACACTATAGACCACTTATTTACTAACTACCTATATGCTCATAAATATATACTAACATGCACAATTCAATACTTACTTCTTTTTCTTCAGAAGTGAAGGGTCTGAATTAGAATTGAGTTGATCATGTATTGCTGTAATTTGATTGTTCCTTTCAGACTGGGTTGGAGACATAGTCAGCTTAGTTCGGTAAGATACCGAGAGTTGAAATGTTCCAACAGGAGAGCAAATTTGGCCAATTACAACATGTTTGTAACCTTCACCAAGACATTGCTCTAGAGGTTCTCCCATATAAATTCGGTAACATAAAACGTAACTGTCAGAACCTTGCATACGGGATAGTTTATAAGCTGGAACCACTCTAGTGGTAGCAACCAAAGATTTTAATAAAATTCCAATTTTATTATATATTGTATTGGTTATCCTAGGAGTGGGTTCACACTTTTCAGGTGATAAACCAAGACACCATGTCTCGAGAATCATTTGATCACCTTCACTTGTTAGTAGGGAAACTTCTACACAAAGAGGAAGACGGGGAGATAATATTTCTCCATTTAAAACTTTTTTGGCCTCTGCTAGAACTTCGGGTATATCGTTTACATTCAAATTGAACTAGAAAATAGAGAGCTCATAATTAACTATCTAAAAACAAATTACTTCACCTACCCAATCCGAGCCATTAATTTGGGGTTTGCATATTGTTGAGGCTTTTTCACCTTGTCTAGATTGTATAATAATTTGTGTCGCTTTAAGGGCTAAAAACTTTGCGAATTTGTCTAAATCCCGTTTTTCCTGGCTACTTAGCTTCATGATTACATACAAAGGAAAAACTAGATATACTCAAGTAAACTGAGTAAACATCACAATTCACAATATTATGTATGTATATCAATATTATAAACAAAACAAATGGGCAAATGGCACATAAGATTTCTTCTTCTTCTCTTTGAGTTATTTGGAATCGTTGTCAGTCATAAACCCAGAGATAAGTTTACTTTGTATTGGTTCATCAGTTATCAGAGTGGTTGGAGTTTCAATTTCTTCGACAGTTTCGACTCCACACAAAAGCTATCTTTATTATTCATAACGAAATCATTAGATGCTTCTCTTATGTAAAGATTGATTGAAAGCCCAATCAGATACATTTGCGAGGCAAGTGCGGTTAGCAATAAGCATATGCATTTTTGTGGATACGGGTGGAGACCACAGACCTCATAAAAGAAGTAGATATAACATGACCGCTCTTCCAATGATAACAAAATAGCCCTTCATTCAAGGCCGCCATGTTAATTCCGCTTTACGTTGGCACCACTGATTTATAATCGTTTGTATTCTTCTAACGAATGAAACAAAGCGAGATGTAAATTACTTTCGTGGATTGACAGCCACACACTTCAAATCAATAGTGTTACCCAAAATACAGGGACGGCTTTGCTAAATCTATATATTTTCAAGGACTAACATAAAAAATTGGAATTATGGAAATCATGAGTACATAAAATCGAAGAAAGTATACCCGTAATATACTAATATATCCCAAATAAATAGAATTGTATATTCAAAGGCGTTTATTCAACTTGCTTTATTGTCTAAAATCTTTTAATCAAAATTTCGACTACTTCTAATTGAGATTTTAAATTGGTCAGATGCCCATCATTCCGGTGTCGAAGCAACAAGACTTTTCACACTTGCACAGATAATCAATTGCTTTGGTAATAATAGGTTTCCATTGATCACATCAGTTTTTCTTTATTATTATTAGTATTTATTCATTCCACGAGCATGAATATTTCGGGAATTTATAATATCAAATAATCCATCGATAATTTTGATGAACTCAACTGTTGGTGGAACATTCTGAAATTCTTCCAAATGAGGAATATGATAGTGCATCAGCTACACTCGAGCTGAGTGTTTGTGCAGCAACGTTCACCTGGAAACTAAAAATAAAATTCATAAAACCCACCATAAATCTCTATAAACCAAAATGTTCCCTTGATATCTTGGTGAATTAAGAGTATGCACTTTTTACAAGCAGTAACTATTGAGAAGAAACAAACTATTTTGAAATTTACAAAATCTAGTGATTTACATGAGGCAGACCACAGAAAAGCTTTGAAAAGCATATCAAAACTGAATTCTAGAGTTGCCTATAATTATTTACCTTATTTAAGAATCGCTGGCTGGACAATGGACATGAACATTTATAACCAACAGAAGAATATTAATGATCCGAAATTCGAATAGAGTTTGGCATAATGATACGACACCGGCCCTGACTTTTAGTAGTACCAACATAAAACGGATTACATATGGCGACGACCACATAGGTTCCATCAGAATTTTAGCATGCTACATCTACTTCTTTTATGAGGTCTGTGGAGACTCTCTCGGCGGCGATTTTACAAAATATACTCAACGCCAGTACAAACCCCGCCCACAGTCGCACGTCATCATAAAATCCGAAAATTTACGCGGACCCAGCAAACCCTTACTAAATTAATGCTGACCCACAATGGAAGTTTTGTTTTTGGTTTTAATTTGTATAATTTTAGATTTCGTTTCGCTTGCAATTATTATTCTAATCACGCCCCACAAACATTCATGTGTGTAGAATTCAACCTTTATATAGTTCAATTCTGTTTTGCTTTCTGCTTTATTTCAAAAACTGATATCTGAAATCGCAAAACTTAAAACTTTCTCAGTAGCAAGTTTGTTATCAAAACAAGCAAAACTTTCACAGCAAAATATATCTCAATTTCGTAGAAGGCTTGCTATCTACATATTGCTTTCATAGACAGGGGATGCTGTGGCATCAACATCTCATCCTGGCGATAGATAGCAAGCTTTATACACAATTGAGATAAATTTAGCTGTGGAACAGCGGGTTTATACAGCAGATAAGATAACATAAGAAATAAGATAAGAATGTTCAACATACAAAAATCAATGGGAACGTTTATACACCAAATAGGATAAGACAAGAAATAAGAGGTAAGATAAGAGTTGGCCAACTTTTAACTTCTTATCTTATTCTTATCTGAAAATACAAATGCGCATGTGCTGATGAAATTTTTAAGAGAACTGACCTGTTTTTCAGAGAAACCCCTTCAAAAGCAGAGCTCGTGCTATCAAGGGAGATCTGGGACCTACCAGCTTATTACGTAAAAGTGGATTCCGAACCACATTAGCTCAGTGGCAATGCGTGAGAAGCAAACGCTCGAAGACCACTTCGCTTCTAAATATAAATGAAGGAATCTGAGCGCGTTATACACACATCAGTTAGTTCGAGAGTTTGCAAATAGAAAAAGTTAGCGACAGTGATATGAATTACTATAAATGTATGAAATAAATTAAAAATTATAGTTTGAGAGTCAAAAGAAATTAGCGAATTATAGTGTTAATGAATTAATGCATTTTCATTACATTATTTAAACGCAAATTGTAACAGTACGGGAATTTAATTAAAAAAAGTGTATGATTTCGCGCAGACCCGCGAAGATGATGTAAACTTTTATATCTCACCATAAAAACATCATCTCAGATATCACAAATATCCTATGGATATTCGTTTCATGTCCAATTCTAGTCGAAATAATATCCCCGGATTTGAAACTGACATCCATAAGATATCCATCAAGGGTGTGTAATGGATATCTTTCAGAAAATATTTTATGGATATCCATAAGATATCCAAAGCAATCATAAATTCATATAAATATAACAAAACTAGTGTTCAACCTATATTTTTTTACCTTTCATTTTCATATTTACGTATGATTTTTTTTCTTGGACTCGAGATGGATCCATCCATAAGATATTTATCGATGGTCGATGGATTCGAAACAGATATCTTCCAGAAAATATTCTATATATAGATGAACATAAAATATCCGATGAGGCAAGCCTGATCGAATATAAATATCAAGCTGAATTTCCCATATTGATGTTTTCTCTTCTCTCTTTCTCGAACATAAATTAGATCTTTTTGAAAATAGATAATCGGTTTCTTTAGAAAATATTTTACGGATTGCGGTGAAGTCTAAGCAAATAAAAATGAATGAGCTGAATTTTTAATATCAATGCTTTTCTCTCTCTTTAGTATCTTTTTCCTGGACCGTAATCTGTCTGGACTTCATATAAACTTCCATAAGATGTTCATTCATGGATTCGAAATAGTTATCCATTAGGAGATATTCTACAGAAGGTTATATAAAATGAATGCAGAGTGTACCAATATCAATTTTCAATATCAATATATTTAAAAGTTTTCCTTATTCCTCAATGATATCTTATTGTTATCCCTAAAACATATATTTTGGATGTTTGTGAACAATATGTCTTATGGACATCCTTGTAGATATCTAATAAATAGTCCAGGAGGATATCTTACGGAAGTCCATCTTCGTCCACTCGGAACATCCATCGGACGTCCATAAAATATCCATCAGATATAACTGGATGTTCTCTGGATATCCCCAATATCCAAAATGAATATCCAATGGATATCATCGAATGTCCGTGTGTTGAGTGGGATCTGATTGTTACAAGATTCAAAGAAGACCTGAATAGATTGAGAGAATATTGCAACTCACTTAGCCTATTCTTGAACTTACAGAAATGTAATTACATTACTTTTGAAATGAATAATAATAATAATCAGGCATTACACACGGCTCCAAACTGATATTCAACTTACATATTATCGGGCGTTCAAGGAAAAGCCTTCCTATACGCTCTTCATCCTTTTTGATAACACTTCAGAAATAATCCCATATAACCATAGTATGAGCCAGAACGTTATGTGCTCCACTTGCTCCAGGACAAAAGATCTGTTTTGGTTAATTTCATAATACCGGTTCTGTTTTGGGATGGGATTCTCTGTACAGGCCGATTCAGATACATGCGTGCCCACCCTGCATGAGAAATGCATGCCAGTCGACATTCACACCTGTGCCTGTCGGCTCTCGTGAAAAATGCAGGGTGAGCTCGCACGGGATTAGGACATGTTCTAGTTTAAATAATGAAAGATACAGTGAAAAAATCGTCGGGATCGTATGAAGAACTCAAACGGCATTACTCCAGCATTGACAAAATTATAAGGCACATATTTATGTGAATTGTCATGAAGTTTTCAGGAACAAGGGTCAAAAATGTAAATCGCAAGTGCTTCAAACCATGTATCTTAATCGGCCTTCAAAATCAAAACAAGACCAAGTACGTCAGTCCAGAATAGTTCTACAAAATCCGACCCACCCACCCAACCAAAAGAACCGAGACCAATTTGACTATTGAGCAGACTCCTGACAGTTCTACAAAAATAATTGATCAAAACCGAATAAATCAATTTGTTTTTAACACTTTAACTGCTAAGCCCTGTCTCACAAAAAAATGGACCGGGTTCCAAAGCAATATTTATTAAACTTGAACTTCATGAAACGTGTCCCTTAGATTAACACATGGCGCTGGACCAAAATGATTTGTGTCACTCACACATTACATTGGGATGCGAGAACTTGAAAATCTGCCTTCAGTTGAAACTAAGGAGGGGACTCGGGATTGAGTGCTACGGGACTGGTAGCCGGTGATGAATTATCCGCGGCCGCCACTCCACCTGGTTCCGAACCAGCCCTACCAGGGTTTTCACAAGGAAACGGATCGAAGGAACTCACTGCGGGAACTGGAAAATCTGGTCTTTGGTGGGAGGGAGAAGGGACCGGGTGTTGCGGGACTGGTAGCCGGTGAATGAATCGCCCGCGACCGCTGCATCGAGAACCAGCGCTACCAGGACTATACCGAGGAGGAGGATGGAAGGAACTCTCAGTGAGAACTGGAGAACTAGTCTCCAGTGGAAGCCAAGGAGGGACCTCGGATTGGGTACTGCGGGTCTGGTAGCCGGTGATAGCAACACCCGCGGCCGCTGCAGCAACGCCCGACCAAGAACCAGCCCTACTATGACTTGAGGAGGCGGATTGAAGGCACTATCACTCCCCTGACACGCACCTACACATTACACACCCAGACTTTGAGGAGAGCAGGTGGAAATCATGGGCAGGCAGAACACCATGCATGAGGAGAGCAGGGGATAGTAAAAATGGCCCATGAGGGTCTACTTACTTAGCTGTAACAACAGCCTCCCCTAATACTACTACATGGAACACACAGTAATTTAAGTGTTCAACAATCTTTCCATCAACTAAAGGTAGTGAGTCAGGTTCAAATAATCAACTGCACGTCTATATTTCATTCAAGCTTCAAAGGGTTTGAAAAAAAACTAAATGTGAGGAAATGATAAAAATGCCATTTCCAAAATTAGTATTTATTCTCCTGAGACCGAATATAATTCTTCATAAACCTGTTCAAACATGTTTCCATTTGGAATGTCTGAGATATGACAAACCTTGATTATTATTTCAAGTCATAACAACCGTGATCTAATGTGTATTAAAGTTATTCAGGCATTTCTCCTCCAGGAACCAGCTGAAAAAAAACATCATCAGTTAAATTAACAGAAATTTTAATTGAACCTTTCAACATTTTTGTGGACAAAATTTGATAACTTTTTTAGGTCTCAATCTCCCATGAAACTGAAAAACCTTGGTGACATGGGAACATAACATCTCTTAACGACCAAAAAGTAAAATAAGATAATAATAATAACAATGGTACGTTTCTTCAAACAATCACATAAATGGCTCTTGGCGCTTAGGAGTGTCTTAGGAAGACACAATGTGTTTGAAAACCAGAATTCACTGTCACCTTTATTATTGTTTTTTTTTTTTGAGAATAATTTTAACCACAGTACGGTTTCCCTGCACTACACATTTAGTTTCTTTCCAAGAAACAGTTCAAACACTGTTTTTCTTTGCCGATTTATGTTCATTAAAACATTTTCATCAAAACGATATGATCAAAGATAAAAGATACAGTTTTTCATCGGATTGATAAATCAGGTATTTTATGTTAGCTTTGGTTTAAATTATGTTTCTGAATAACACAATATTCAGTTCTCCTTCATGCTATCAGGTATTTGGAAAAGTCGATAGATATTATGGATTTTTTCATTAAATATGAGAGTAATAATTGAAAGTACCAGAAACTTCAAAATTACTTGCTTGCGACTGAAGAGAACATTAAAGAAAAGAAACAAAAAAGTTTTTTAAATTCCATTGAATATGGTAGGAGAGGGGGCTTTGGAGGTGTATAATACTTCGGATTATTTTAAATTTGTGAAGGAAAATTAGAAAACAATTTTCAATAAAGTAAAAAAGCAGATGAAAGATATTTTGAGTTGCCAGTTTGGAAAAATACGAATTCATTTGAGTAGCAATAATATTAGGACATTCTCCGGTCCGGTTGAGGATCCCATCAGCAGATGCCACTCGAATCAACTCGTTATGCGACATGCAAATGCATCAGAACAAAGTTATGTCGATGGAATTGCCAGGTGTGCAAAAAAAAAATGAAGAATATGCTCAGATTATTTCAGCATATTCTACATTTCTTATGAATAATTTTTTTTTTAAATATTCAATTCACATTTTCAATTAATGATATTTCATAAAATAAATGCTCACTATCAAATACAGAGAAGATAATGAATGAAAAACGAATAGATAATAGGTAGTTTATGTTACTGTAACAAACTCTCCTATGGTAATGAGAAATAGGAACTCAAATTATACTTATATAAAAGTTCCTTTTAAAATGCTTTTAATCATGACAAGAAACCCACTGTTCATTGTCCTGAGGATGACTTAATATAAGTCGAAACGTCGGCAACAGATCCATAGTGGTTTCAGTTATCTTGACTTTTTCCCAACTATCAGCAATTATCGTTCACTTAAGCACTTGAAAGCGCTTGTTTTTGCAGCCCTTTGGATTAATTCAGGATTTCCATCAAGTATTCAGTATGAATGGTACAAACTTTTTTCAAATTGCGATCTAGTATATGGCCTAATTTAGGACCGAAGTAGCAAATTGTTCTCCAGTTTCGGTTACTTGAAATGCTTGTTGCCATGTTTTTACAGAAATATCAATAGAGATTTCTAATGGCTTTGGACACCCTAATTGAAAGAGACGAAAGTTCTTAATTTTTCCGTCCTTGTTGCCAGGGAATGTACTCTGTGATTGGTTACTATAAGGTCAGGGAGTATAAATGTCATTTTCAACTGTAGCTGTAATGTCATCCTAACTAACCGCCATTATGGTAACCATTCACAGAGCGCGCCCCTGGCAACAAGGATGGAAAAATTAAGAACTTTCGTCTCTTTTTATTTGGGTTTCCAAATCCATTAAAAATCTCTATTGCTGTGTCGTCACTATCGTCAGCAAACTACATGAGGTGTTCAGTAATATACAACTAATGCTATTTATGTAAACTAGAAATAAATAAAATGTACTAAAACTGAATTGGAAACTTTGAAACAGATCATAGGGTTCTGAATACAAGTAAACAAGAAATAGAAGACAGGATGAGAGTATCCCAGTGCAGAAAATTATACCCCTTAGTATGGAAGAAAAAATTGAACCCAGCCCCACTACTGCCTTGTACACAATTTTGTTAAATCTGTCGCTAAGTATTTGAACTCAAGGAAAGACAGATATTTGGCAACACTGTCAAAATTTGCGGAGGTGGGGATAATTTCTCGTTCAGACTTAAGGCCGATTCAGAATTCAGATATATGCGTGCCCCTGCAGGGTTCTTGAAGCACGGTCGCTTTAAACGCCTTTTACTCACTATCAGAAGAACATATTTTATTTGGTTCTGTAATAGTTTTGTCAGTGCTGGAGTAATGCTATTTGAGTTTTTCAAATAATCCGGATGTATTTTTCACTGCCTTTAAGGCCGATTCAGATACATATGTGCCATTCTGCATGAGATAAAAGATACAGTGAAAAATACATCGGAATTATTTGAAAAACCTCAAATAGAGCATTACTTCAGCATTGACAGAATTATTACAGAACCAAATAAAATACGTTCTTTTGATAGAAACGTGAGTAAAAGACGTTTAAACCGCGCGTGCTTCAAAAACCCTGCATGGCCACGCATGTATCTGAATCAGCCTCTATATTTCTATATATTTATCCACATCATAGTTCCTTTTTTTATGATCCATTGTAAATTTTTTTAATCTGATTGAACTTATCTATTATTATATATTTTTATATTACTTATTGTATACCTTATGGTGAAGTCTTGAAATGAAATTCATCTATTCTTCTGTAGTGAAATGGAGAGAAGTAATCATTATTAACGTTTAAAGAGCAAGAGAGTGAGTGAGTGACTCATAGGAATTCCTACTAATCCTGAAAAGTCTTCAGGCTCCCCAAAACGTGTAAAAGTTGTGTTTTGTCTTCCAGAAAATGAAGATTAATGGTTAGGTTACTTTATAAACTATGCAGCCGAAGATGAAACATCCTCAATACATACAATTGTTTATAAACTCTGCAGCATAGTATTTATAACTGCAACTGCAGAGGCAACCTCGGCTCAGGAGTTCATTAATCGGGCTTGTCAAATTTGAAATGTCTTCAATTTTATCATAGGTTGAGATGTTCAATTAGATATTTCACTTATATCAATCTCTAGACAACTATAGGAATTAGTTCGTAGCCTTATTACATAGGTTTAAAGGTGAATAAAACTCAACAGAAGGCTTCGTGCGAATTGAGAACTCTATCAAATATCGTCAATAGATATTCTTACCATCGTAATATTATTTCCATTCAACAAAATTTCATCTAATTTTGTTATACGTCTGCCTTCAGGAGTTGTTTCATATTCAGTAACATCTTCCAATAGCATGTTAACAAAGTCATCAAAGCCCAATAATGTGCCAACAATTTCTTTGTCATTTTTCATGATAATATGAATTCTAGAACCTATACATTTATCCACCAATTCTGAAAAATTTAATAATTATAACACTAGTAGCAAAATTTTATGAAAAATAACAATATTACCTAGTGGTAAAAGAGTGGAAGAAGTCACTGCCATTGCACTCATTATTTTTGATTTAATTAAAAAAAATTATCTGAAAAAATTTTAGCTAGTAGATACTTGTCTACTTTCTACTTGTTTTAAAGTTTTTAATTGAGGTTATGTTGGTTTGGTCTCGTACTCTCTCTTTGTTTATTGGACATTGCTTCCTATTGGCGCACTTGTCCAGCACCCTCCCCACTACGGAGGGATCCGCCCTACCCCAGCCTCGTTACTGTCGTGAGTAGTGAGGACTTCGTCAGGGACCCAGTTGATTGAATCGATTTGAAAAAAAATTTGCCATGTTTATTAGAGCATGACGAGTTAAGAAATAAAATGTAAGTTTCAAATTGGTTCCAAAGTATATTTTACAGATTTTTAGTAGGTACTCACTTTCGGTACTAGACATAATGAATTATTGTGTTCATCTCTCTGAATTTTGTCCACACAAAAACGGATTATGGTCAACTTATTTGGAAAATAATATAAAATACAGAAAAATAAATAAAGGAACATCATTAATAGTCAATAATATTGCACTACGAAATTTTTGATTCTGCCACAACTATTTTGACTTTCAAACGGAATTTACATTATTTAAAAAAAAATAACACATTTTGTGTGGTGTTATTTTTCCAAAAATTTGGTCTTTCACCTCGAGTATGGAAACTATATTGCTTTAGAATGATATTTCAAAAGTTTATTGACATTCCGTCAAATTCAATCAACAACAATCACAATCACTATGTCCCTTGAATATTGACATGAGGACGAGGCGCCATCTCTGGATCCGATTACAGAAATAGACCATGATTTCATTTGTTTTATCTGCACATCCACAGTTTTGTTATCATTTATTTGTACCATCTTATATGGACCTTTTATAATTCGGGGATAATTTTTTACTAACACCGGTCTGGTACTTTTATTGAGTACTGTGACTAAATCGTTCAGGTTATAATTTATTTCACGAACGTTACGATCGTAATACTTCTTTGACTTTTCTTTAGATTGTTGTAAATTTTCTCTCGCGAGTTCGTAGGATTTATTGAATTTCAGCTTCAAATTTGATAAATAGTCATATCATATGTGTATCGAAATTTGGGTTTGGCTGTTAGAGAGTTTGGTACTGAAACTTGACCAAATATCAATTCGCATGGTGTGAATTTTGTGCTAGCGTGAAAGTGTCCATTATAAGTGAACATTGCTAGGGATACATATTCATCCCAATCGGATTGTGTACGATTTATGTAATGTTTTAGATATTCTTTCAGGGTTAAATGGCTTCTCTCTAATGCTCCGTTTGTCTGAGAGTGATACGGACTTGATATTATGTGAATTTGTCAAGCTGTGTGCACGCTTCAATATACTTGAATATACGAAAATTGATATTATGTGTTTGATTTTGAATAGTTTGTTCAACTCTTTTATTAGGTCAGATGTAAAATCGCTTCCTTGATGGGAAAGGATGCTTTCGGGGATACCGAAAATTGTTATGAACTCTAGTAAAAGCTATTCGCTACAGATTCCGCTTTATGATTCGGAGTAGCTTTTGCAAATGAAAATTTTGTCAAATCATCTTGCATAGTTATGATGAATTTATTACCATTAAATGTCATGGGCAGTGGACCCACTACATCTAGGGCTAATCTTTGAAACGGTTTTTCCGAAGTTGTGATTTCCATATGTGCGTTTCCGGGTTTATGATTCGTTTTATTCATTTGACAAGATTGGCACGTTTTCACTAATTTTTTTATGTCTCTTTTCATGCTTGTCCAATTTTCTTTAATTCGTTTGTATGTTCTTAGATAGCCTGAGTGACCTGATACGGATGATACATGATATTCATCAAATTCGATTTATTTCAGACTTGGTTTCTGGTTGTAATTTTTTGCTTTATTTACAAAAGTGACTTCTATATCAAATTTTGAGAATAGAAATTCTATCATTTCCTTTATTAGGTCTTGTTTCAGATTTAGGTTATTTTCTGCTGGGTTTTTCATATATATTTTATCGATATTATTTTCTAACGAGTGTTTTCTGATATTTTTCAATGAGATAAAAATATCCTTTATATGTGAGTTTTTCAAAATGGTACATTTTTGTAATCAATAAATACGTGTTATTTGGTTCTCGGGGTTTGTTAATTTCACGAAGTCGTGGAGTTGTATGTCTTCTGGTAATTCATTGAAATCGAATAAAACTGTTAGATTTTCATAGTTGTCATTGTTTTCATCTAGATCTTTGGAAAAAAGGATCATATTTTGGGGAATATTTTAGAATATTTTCATTAATAATTTTAATATTAGGGAGTTTGGTATTGATATAATGAAATTTAATAAAATCGTCATAAGTTTCTGATGTTGTCGGTTGAATAAGGTATACAGGGTTGCGGGAAAGTGCGTCGACGTTTGGAGTTTACTCTACCTGGTTTGTATTTTATTTCGTATTGGTATTCATCTAATTTTAATCTCCATCTCAGTAGACTAGAGCTGGGGTCTTTACAGTTGAATAGATAATGAGTTAGGGGTCTGTGGTCGGAATATATGGTGAACTTTTACGACCGTACACAGATATGGTCAAAAATGATTAGTAGACCATACTATGGCTAGCAATTCCTTTTCAGTTGTGGAGTAATTTATTTCAGCTTGATTCAAGGTTCTAGACGCGTATATATGCGTATGGGAGATCTTTGTTCACTTCGCCCTGTGAGAGAATTGCGCCTAAAGCATAATTTGAGCAGTCTGTGGTTAATATGAATTCTTTAGAGAAATCTGGGCAATATCGGATGACTCCGTTAGAATGGTTTTGAAATATTGAAATGCCAATATCTGTTCAGTGTTCCACACGAATGGCATTTCCATTCCATTCCATGAAAAATCTTTAATGAACCGTCTGTAGTATCCTATAAGACCCAAAAACTGTTTGATGTTCTTAGGGTTTTTCGGAGTAAGATTGTTAGATACTGCTCTTATTTTGTCGGGATTTGGTGATACTCCAGTTCCATTGTTAATGTGACCTAGATATATGCTACCGCATGACGCATAAACTCACATTTATCCGGCTGAAGTAAGAGGGTGTTCTGTCGTAATCTGTCGAATACTGAAGTGAGTTTCAAAGTATGTTCTTGGATTGAACTAGCGTGACAATATCGTCAAGGTAAACAAAATATTGTAAACCTTGGAGTCCCGTTAGAATATTATTGAGAAGTCTCTGAAAGACCTGAAGAGCTGATTTCGTTCCGAAATGGCATTCTCGTCCATTCGTAATGACCTATTGGTGTCGAAAAGGCTGTTTTGGGAATATCCGATTCTTTAATTTTCACTTGGTGGAAACCCGAAGCAAAAGATCGAGTGTTGTAAAATATTTTGCATGACCCAATTGATCTAATATTTCTTCAATATTTGGTAGAGGATATGATTCGCCAATGGTTACATTATTTAATTTGCGATAATCAACTACGATTCGCCATTTTTTTTCGTTCGAGGCATCGGTTTTTTTAGGAACAATCCAAAGCGGACTGTTGTATAAGGTGACACTGAAGGACGTATTATTATAATTCCTTGTTTCAACATTTTGTCGATCTGTTTGTCTAATTTCTTTTTGTGAGCTTCAGGAAAACGATAGATTTTTGTAGAAATTGGTTTAGGATCGGTGGTATTGATCTCGAATTCTATGGCGTTTGTACAAGAGAGAATATCATTATATAGGTAAATAGAATATGTCATTATATTTTTTACATAATTCCTAGTATCGAGTCTCTTCCGAATTGAGATGGTCGAGTCTCAGGTTTTTTTGCAAAGATTCGAGTCTATCGTGAGATTCTGTGGATTCGCTGACGTTGAAGACGAAAGATTCGGTTTCTGAAAATGTTTCTAAGGGCCAGTTTATCAATGTTGTGTTAGCGTACTTTGACTCCCAGTTTAATTTGACTCGTGGATAGAATAAATATGACATTTGCTAAATGAAGGAATCGACTCACATTCTAACCATGAGTTAAATTTAGCTCGAAGTTGAAGTACGCTAACACGACATTGATAAACTGGCCTTAAGTGTATTTTCATACTCTGTACACTCTCATGGGTTTTTCTGAAGTATTCAGGATAGTTGTAAAAGCTTTTCTATTTTCTACTTTGACAATAGATTTTGCTAGATATACACCATCGTAAAGTTTTGTCTCTGGGCAGACACCTTCAGTAATGTTTTCATTTAATATATCACAATCAAATGAGTCAAATTGACAAATGACAAGCGGTTACCGAATCTACCAAGGAAAAAGTATGGTTGCTCTGGTGACAGATAAGTCACCGAAGTCACCGAAATAGTTACCGGTTTTTCAGGAATTTGATATATACGGACCGCCAAATTACTAACCACAGTAACCAAGAATATATACGGACCATACCCTTCATTTTTTATTTACCTAAAAGGGTTGTACTGATGGCTAACCTCTCAATCAGCTCAATTTTTGTTACCTTTTTGCGAATGCCCATGACACTTAAGCCACCTTTTTAACTTTTCACAATTATGTGCTGCTATTGAATTGTGATCGAGTAAAACACCATCAATAATTTTTTCAGTGATAGATTTTTTTGTGAAGATAATACTGCTTCTCCAGCCATTATTGCATAAAACAGTATGAAACTTTTGAATATTTGAATAGAGATTTCTAATGGATTTGGACACCCAAATAAAAAGAGACGAAAGTTCTTAATTTTTCCATCCTTGTTGCCAGGGGCGCGCTCTGTGATTGGTTACCATAATGGCGGGGAGTTTGAATGACATGACAGCTACAGTTGAAAATTACATTTATACTCCCTGACCTTATAGTAACCAATCACAGAGTTCATTCTCTGGCAACAAGGATGGAAAAATTAAGAACTTTCGTTTCTCTTTATTAGGGTGTCCAGATCCATTAGAAATCTCTATTTCCCGCTCATTCAATATGGCGGCTGCGCATGCGCTTGTAATATGATGAAAAGGCCTATATCGCCGAAATGTTCAGCTCGGTAACTAGCGGTTAATAAGTTTTCAGGCAACCGGCTCCACATATACGGACCCCTTGTCACTTGTCTTCGGTCAACATTATGAGTATTTTGAAATAAATTTGTTAAACATTTTAAATTTCACATCCATAAATTTTTTTTTAAATAAATTTTTACTTTTTCTGTTGAAAATTTCAACATTCAATCAAATGAGTCAAATTGACAAATGACAAGCGGTTACCGAATCTACCAAGGAAAAAGTATGGTTGCTCTGGTGACAGATAAAGTAACCAAAGTTTCAGGAAATATAGTCACCGGTTTTTCAGGAGTTTGATATATACGGACCATACCCCAATTGTTAAGTTTAAATCATTATCAATTACTATAAATTTGAATAATTTCTTTCATGATGTGTTGGCAACACTGATTCGTATAAAAAAACAGCGTGACCACAGAACCTGTGGTGTTCTGCGTTTTCATATTTGAAATTGACTAGATTTTATAGCCGCTTTCCGTAGTAGCCCCCAGTGGAGCTTGTTACCCCTGAATTGAACCTGAAGTGAACCGCACCTGACTTTATAAATGTGAATGGGAACATAATTTATAAAATTTGTCAAATCACTTCAGGAGCTACTCGGAGCTACTTCCTGCGGCCCTTAATTTTTGACATATTCTTTACTTTTGACTTTTGATTGGTTTTGATAGTTTCTGTTTGACTTGTTTTGATGGATGTGTTTTTTTGTGGAAAGGAGTGAAATGATATTGATATGCCTACCAACAAATAGATCCCAAAAATAAACATATTTTTGACGTTCAATTCAAAATGAGATGCCCTCTATTTTTTTGACTATGGACAAAACTTATTTTAATTTTAAACCAGATGTTAAACATGAAAATGAAGATATGATCGATAACGCACGTAAGTTATAACTTATCATTTTAAGAATTTTTGTTGCCGTTTGGGAAACATTTTCATAACTCAAAAATGCCACATACTGAATCAGTAGAAACCATACCATCTGGAGCATTATTACTAGGTTTATTTAGATTTTTATAAAAATATCTGAGTTTCCCTTTCATGAAGAGTCCTTCCCAAATTAGAAGTCTATCTATAATTACTCCTAAATATTTGAATTCATGTACCATTTCAGTTGAATCGTCACTCGGAGTAATATCTAGCTGACTCGCAGAACAATCTATACTTATTTTCGTTGCTGATTATGAATTTGTTTTATTTGTATTTATTTTCAACTAGTTAGAGGAACACTACTTGTTGATATTTTCCAATGTAGTACTAAGTGTTGTTACCAACTCTTCATTATCTAAACATGTAAAATAGATAGATCTTTTGAATGTACATTACCAATATTTCTACTAGGAGTCACCCAAATAACCTAGCTATGTTTTGAATGTAGATGAATCAAATGAAGGAGGGAAACCTGAACTAGTATATCTAAAACAAGATGAAGAAGAGGAAGAAAAAACTTATGATTACAAGGATTTATCAGCCCTAGAACCATTAGTTGAATATGTTTACGAAGACTGTAGTAGAAGTCCACAATTGAAATACAGTGATGGTTTTCAAGAAAGTTCTGCTCAAGAATATATTGAAACGGAGGTTTCACAGGATGGATTCATACCACGAACTATTATCCAAGCAGATGAAAATGAAAATCAGAGTATCCTGCAGTCGGGATCGCCAATGAACTCTGACTCAAATGCATTTAGAATTGAACCAATGATGCCATTTTTTCTTACATCGCCAATTGTTACCATAATGAATGAAAACAATGAAATTGGGGTAAGTAGATGAAATGAAGATAATTCTATATTTATTGTCTACAAAAACATATAATCATGCACATTAATAACATCAAGCATTTCATAAAAAATCGAGAAGAAAGATATGGGGTCATTTCATTATTTTTTAAGCTCCCTCTTCCTTGCCACATGTGGTCACATTTGTGTGAGCTCCCCATCCCCTGGTGTGATGTCGCATTTTGCAATTTCAAATCTAGAAATTATTGAATTGAAACATCACTTCAAAAATTATTTATACAGTGCCCCCCATGTAACATATGGGAAAGAAGTTAATTGAGTATAGATAAATAGACAATTTTTTGGGAGATTGATTATGCATGGTGCATGTCAGACAACCTGAAAATCGATTTTGACACGTCACGTGATACCGGTATGGCGGAAAATTAAAAAAAAACTATGACTTTCTGCTCATGTGTGGAAAGTACATCGCACGCGTGTGGATAAGCTGTCAATTGCGTAATTTCTGTAAAGATTTACCGCTTCAAGCTATTACATTTATATTATTTGAGGACAAAAGCAATCTATTTGAGAAGTGTAATTTTTTTCATCTCCAAAATAAAATGAAAAAGTTGTCACCAGTGGAATTCGATCCCGCATATTACCGATTGCAAGTTCAAAAAGTCACTTGGCTTTACCAACTAGTCTAAATGGCAAAGTACAATACCATTAGACCTACATCTTATGTAGAAATATTTCATATTTGCAGTAATTATTATTTGTAAAGTGCGTCTAGTTATGATTTTGATCTTATAGGTATCAAAATAATTATTCAGAATTAATGAAGTTAATTGAAATGGTCCTCAGTCAGCCTTTATCTTCGATTTGTTTGAACACATATGTCAATAACATTGTTATTAGTTGGTAACTCATCGTGTGGTCGTAGGAAAAATAGTGTACATTACTTGTGCGAAAGTAATTTTTACAATCGTGGGATTGTCGCACTCGGCGTACGCCTTTTGCTACAATATTTCCCACTCGTGTGAAAACTGTTACTTTCCGCACTCGTAACTCAATATACTAGGTATTTCAATATTGCTTGAAACTCTGTATACCTATTAGTATTCAATTAAATTTTAAGTATATTTCTCATAACTTTTTCAATATCTTGCGCCACCTTATCTCAATCTTTGCACTTCATAATATATTTTTCCTACAAGCGTGCGTAATTCACCCTATTACCGCACGGAATTTAGAGTAAGAGGTGTCATTTTCCCGCACGCTAAAGTCACTTCAAGTGAGTTATTCCTGCTATGAAATTAGCAAAATCGTGATGAGACAAACACGTGCATACTCTAGAAACCATGTATTTAGACCAACCTAACTAACTCGATAGTTCGTTACAAAAGGCAAAGACAAGAACAGTTGACATACATATAAGTGCATCCATTAGCCGATAGATGGCATTAGGTACATATTTAAATACATTTTTCCTACAAGCGTGCTTGATTTTGAGAGGTGTCATTTTCCCGCACGCTTAAGTCACTTCAAGTGAGTTATTCCCGCACTAGTGCGGGTAAAATTCTTCCCGCATTAGTGCGGGTATTAGTATATTACATTACTAGTGCACGAGTAATGTACACTATTTTTCCTACGACCACAATAATTTTAACAAATAATGTATAAAAATATTTTGACGTTTCATACAAATTTTTCGAAGCCTGCTTCTTATACAGTGTTCGCCAAAAACTTGGAACCATATGGGAAACTTTTTAACTAATGGTTTCTCAAAAAATTTCATTCTACATAAAAGTTGGTGCATTCAATTAGACTAAACATGCGCATAGCTGTTTTTATCAGTGGCGTGCGGTTAAGCGGGAATCGGCCGATATTCTAATTTCACTATATAGTAAAGTGGCATTACTATATAGAATATCGAAAAATGTTATTGAAAAAAGTTGTTTGCAATTGAAAGATATTTTCAGTTATTCAGTTTAGTCTGCCAATTAATTATTTCAATAATTACTTAATGAGCAATAGATAAAAATGAAGGCCCTTTTTCACACTTAAATAAAGATACAAATAAACTGTATTGTCTTTTGAAAGATAGTTCGTAGATGAAAATCCTGCTACGCAATAATTTTTTTTTGATATATGTCCCATTAAAAATAGAGGCCAAGTCATGGAGACGTTATTGAAGTTGGTAATTGGCAGACTAAACTGAATAACTGAACTAAGCCTACCGTGGCGTGCCGAAAGGTAATTTTCGCACGCTTGTGATATAAGCCTCTTTCCGTGTAACTATACAGTGCGATATACTTTGATACATTTCCAACAGTTCCCGCACTAATGAGGAAATAATTTTTCCTGCGCGCGAAAGTTTTTAATATTTTAAAGTTTTTCGTTAGACTGTAAGTTTAGAGTTTTAAACTTCATAGATGTGATGACGTGTGAATTAATTTGTTGAAATGTTCGGTTTCAACAAAATAACATAATAAAAAACCGAGAAGAAAGATATCCAACACTTCAGCATTCCTGTGAACTATATAAAGGAAAAAATCTACGATTTCGAAAATGTATAAAAGAGCTACCGCAGACTTGTTATAATGACATTTTCAATACTTGGCATTTTTATTTATGTTTCATTAAATTCTTAGCAGTGCTATATGCACGCTAAACCTATCACATTTTGATATTTTGTATGATTTGTTTCATTTTGAGTTTTTGTATGAAATAAAAGTGAAATATTCCGAGAAATGAGGTAAATGATAAATGTTCTTTCTTTTAGGAAACCATAATTCTACAAATTGAAAATGAAAAATTTGAGGAACAGGGGAGGGACAAACAAGATAAGCCCATTCAAAACGATATTTCTGCTGCCATGTTACAGTCAAACCTTTGTTCCAGTAAGGACAACTCGGTCACAAACACATATACATGTGAAGTCTGTCAGATGCACTATGGCTGTCTGAATTGTCTCAAATCTCACTACGAAACAATGCACGTTTCAGGAAGTTATGTGGTTCAGTACAAATGTAATTATTCCTCACAAATAAGCAAATATCTGTATTGCCCCGTTTGTGAATTGACATTTCCTACTAGAAACGATACTATGGATCATTACATAACACACTCAGTGGCCTGCGATATTTGTGGCTCCGGGTTTGATAGACGACAATATTTGACAGAACACCTCAAATCTGTCCACAACAAAGGTGATTTCAGCGCTTTCTTTGAGTGTGAATTATGTAAACAAATATACCACTATGGAGCCAGTCTAAGCAAGCATTATCAGGTAAAGTCATGTTATATTTTATGAAAAGATTCTTGTCGTTCAAACTTTTTGGTCATTGGGAGTAGGAATCCCACATGTTTTATCCACTATTTGCCACATGATACTACTTCTGAAGACTCGTTACAGATTCTGTCAGAAACGTCACCAGAAATTCCTTTCTAATACAAATTACATAAATATTAAAATCCATGTTCAGTATTAGTCTAACTCCCCATCAGCTGTCTCCAAGGTGTACACCATGCCCTGATTTGTCTGGGTAGGGCAAAGTTACAATTATTTCACAGGATTCCTCTAGATAGACGAGTAATGTAGTTTTATCATTACTGACCCTGACTACGGTTGTCTAACATAAAATTGTTACGGACCTGGTATTCAACGGAAACATCGTGTACTGACGAAAATTTCGTCCCCATTATCATGTAAGGGCGTAACTGACAGAAAAGTGCAAAATTGAGATATGCCAGTTTTATAATTTATACATTTTTCATATATCAGCATAACATGCATATTGTTTCCGTTGTATTGGTAGATCATTACTTTGAAATATTACATACATATGAAGAATAGGTCGCTTAACTTGCCACCAATTCTTATTTTTTATCTCTACTCTAAAATATTCAGAAATCAGATACACCCCTACGTGATAAGGGGGACCATTTGCTCTGACGAGTTCTGATGAATTCGTCCGAAAAATCTAACGCCTGTTTTTCAATGAAAGTGTTTATATTGGCAGCGAATATTACGTCGTACATGTTCTGGCGTGATATTCGCTGCCAGTATAGACACTCTCATTGAAAAACAGGCGTTTGATTGTTCCGACGAATTCATCAGAACTAGCCAGAACAAATTTTCGTCAGAACACGCATCCACTGTAACCGAAGCCTCACTAGGAACACCGTCGAACATCCATAGAAACATCTAGAAAGACTCATTCTTGTTTATTTTTCTTAATCTTGAATATATTTATTGTAGTCTAGAATTTCTTGGATGTTCTAGAACTTACTATATATGGAATCCGATCCTAAGATTTGACAAAGTGGAAGTTATCCCAGAGTGAAGCAGATTTTTGATATGTAAGAAGGAAAATGGTTTTGATTAATGCTTGTAATCCAGAGACTTCCTTTTACTATGTTAGTTGCGGAAATAATTAATGAATATGGATATGGATATCATGGAGAGAAAATTTTGCAGATACCATGAGAATATCCAGACAGTGAATGTAGTTCAGTTTTGAGGAAACATCCGAGTTCCGAAAAACTCGGAAACCAGCATTATGGTCCGATTGGAGGGAGAATCTCTAGATTTGAGCACTGGAATTATTGAAAATAAAGAAGTCAACATTCACAATAACGAGCATTGCAAAAATGCTGCAAGCTACCAACAAAAACGTCAATTCCAAAGAATCTGAATTATGGATTATTGATGTGTTTCGAGTGCTAATAAAGCTCGAATAACTTTTCACTTTGTTTATTCACATACAATCGTGGATCACATACATCCAACACGTTACATAAATACATATGGGTCACGGGGTATGTTCTGTTATAAAATACATTATGCCATCTATTCAATCTCTGCTTTTCGTTATCACACAATAGCCATGAAGCCATCACTTCTACTCACAACGCATGCCTCTTTGAAGAGCATGTGCACAACCAACCATTAGCTGGAATGACTAAAACTTCCTGGCAGAACATTTGAATATCTTCGCACACATTACAATTATAGAAGAAATAAGAGAGAATCGGAAGGAAGAACACCATTTAAAGTTGGTTGAAGCTGAGAAACATTAAGTAAATAAGTTCGGTGTTGTTGCCAAAGGATGCTGGGTTCAATAGGTTCCCTATGTATTCGTGATAGTATATTACATCGCAAATGGGAGAGCCTAAATGGAGCAACTGTAGTGCCAAGGGCACTGGTCCTGCCAAGGGCACATACTAAAAGTGTTCTCAAGCAACTTTATAGGCATCATGTAGATCGACATTTTGGAATCAAGAAAGGATTCTATTGGGTGAATTACCGTCGAGATGTTGAAGAATGGTGCAGGAGAGGTGAACTATGTTCTTCAAAGAAGAAATACCTTGCTGGCAAACCTCTCGAAAGAGTACCACTTCATATTCTGGGATCATTTCCTATTCACAAGTTCTGCAGGCATTGTCTTGAAATCTCCAGTGACAAAATGTAAAAGAGATTTGATAGGAACACCCATTTCTAGCCACGTGATGCCGTTTGTCTCTACCAATCCTAGAGAAAGAAAGGAATATCCCAAATTCTACAGTGTGACCCATTTAAGATGGAAGCACCCTTATAAAACCTACATTTTTCAACCGATTGGAATGATTTTTTTTTTGTTAGGTAGATATTCAAAAAGTCTATTAGGACACCATATCATGGATAAATCTCAATTTCCAGGGCCAACTAATCTTATATTTCAAGGTCAACAATCTAAAAATATTACTAGCGATTTTTTTAGAAAAAATCTGACTACTCCACTGGATTCGCGACATTTTCAAATGATTTACATGTAAATTACGTTGGAATGTGTCAATCAATAAAAAAGTTATAAAAGAATGAAATTTGAAAAATATGCCGTTTAATCAACCCACCAATTCATGTTCAGGAATTTTATGAAAATTCTGTATACTCCACTGGATTCAGGATGTCTTGAAATATTACTGATCACAGTTTCATCGAAATCTGTTCGGTAATAAAAAAGTTATGAAGGAATAAAATTTGAAAAATATGTTGTTCAATGGAATTTTAGCAACGTTCTTACTACACCACTGGATTAGGGGCAATATTCAACAAAATATTATTCAAATAAAATTCATGAAACGTTTATGGGAGAATCAATTTCCTTTCATATGTATGTCGAACCATATCAATCAATCAGTTTATCACAACAAACTTTAGTGTCAATAATTTCAAATGAATCTACAAAAAAATAACTGTAAGTACATTTTTCTAATTGCTACAAACTAGCGGAAAACAATCTTTTATTCACAATCAATGTAAAAATAGAAACCAAGAAGATACCGAATTGAAAAATAAATGAGTGCAATTCATATTCTGGTGGACTCCACAAAACTTCCATCCAATTCAATGCATTTATCATATCGCTTACGAATATTTTTTAAAGTATTCCTCAATTGTTGTGGAGTAATTGCATCGCAAGCTTGCTGAATTCTGGTGCACAGTTCCACTCGATTCCTTGGTCGTGATTTGTAAACCTTTTGTGTAACATAACCCCAAAGGAAAAAATCGAGTGAAGTAAGGTCAGGCGATCTTGGTGGCCATCCAATTAATGTACTCCCCCTTCCTATCCAACGATTAGGGTAATTTTGATTCAGCCAATTCTTCACAATTCCCGCATTATGTATGGAACAACCATCTAACTGAAAATATAAATTTCTTGTTTCTGCAAGGGGAAGTTCATCTATTGCGTCCGAAAATTCATTCCTTAAAAATTGTAGGAAAATTGCGCCATTCATGTTGCCGTCGAAAAAGAATGGTCCAATTATCCTTTCATTCAGTATTCCACACCAAACGTTCACTTTTTCTGAATACTGCCTTTTACAGTTTATCACCCAGTTAGGATTTTCAGTGGCCCAATAGCGAATATTTTGTGATGAAACCACTCCATTTGTTGTGGAACTAGCTTCATCTCTAAATAATTGCCTGTCATTAAGATACTCGCCCTGGGCCCATAAGCAGAATTCCAATCGTTTTTCTTGATCACCTAGTTCCAGAGTATGTAAAAACTTTGGTTTAAATGGCCTCAATTTATTTTTCTTCAGACATCGCCTAATATTCTCCCTAGGTAAGTTTAAATCTAAGCTGGCAACCCTCAAACTAATATTTGGATTATTTCTGAAGTAATCTAATATAGTCTGGTTATTTTCGTTCCTTCTTCGTATATTGTTCTTTAAAATATTTGTGGTTAGTGCTCCAGTCTGATTGAAAACTTGGTTTATTTTATGTACCGTGCTGTTATTTATGGCTGGACGATTTGGGTGTCTTTCATTGAATATTCTAGTTACTTCTCTTTCACTCCGGTAATCATCACCGGAAAGACGTATAATTTCGATTTTTTCTTGAATTGACAATTGAGCCATTATCTGTTTTTATTTTGGAACACAAATTATTCAGTTCACTAATGGTGCGTAACAAAATGACAATTCATGCGCAAATAAATAGATGAGAAACTGTAAGTCACAGCTAACTTGTTTATTTCATTAATGCATTCTGAATAACAGGCAGTTAAAATTGCAACTCTCATTTTTTGCTATTCAACAAAAGGAAAAAATCACAGCTGATGTTACCTACTGGAATGATAATAATTATTATCCATTGCATATTTTTTTCGTTATAATTTCTATTGGGAGTACATTAGACTTGTCTTATATTGTTGAAATTGTTTTCATGAAGATTAACCAGGAGTTCTCTCCTGATTGTACTTGTTTATGTATCCACTCCACTTCGAGAAATACCTATAGACTAATTTTACCATCATGATTTTCAGATGTTATAATTGTACGACATTGCAATAATCACCCCAATAATTTTTTCAATAATCAACAGTGGTGTAGTAAGAACGTTGTTAAAATTTCATTTTACAACATATTTTTCAAATTTCATTCCCTTATAACTTTTTTATTACTGAACAGATTTCGATGGAACTGTGACCAGTGATATTTCAAGACATCCTGAATCCAGTGGTGTATTCAGAATTTTCATAAAATTCATGAATTCGAATTGGTGGATTGATTAAACGGCATATTTTTCAAATTTCATTCCTTTATAACTTTTTTATTGATTGACGCATTCCAACGTAATTTACATGTAAATCATTTGAAAATGTCGCGAATCCAGTGGTGTAGTCAGATTTTTTCTAAAAAAATCGCTAGTAATTTTTTTAGATTTTTGACCTTGAAAAATAAGATTAGTTGGCCTTGGAAATTGAGATTTATTCATGATATTTGGTGTCCTAATAGACTTTTTGAATATCTACCTAAAAAAAAAATCATTCCAATCGGTTGAAAAATGTAAGTTTTATAAGGGTGCTTCCATCTTAAATGGGTCACACTGTATATAGAAATTGGACAGGTCCCTATGTCGACATAAATAAGATCAACGAATTGGTTTATCGCATCCAGCTTACCCCTAGCAATAATCCAAAGGTTGTTCACGTGGAGTGGTTAGCAGAAAACCGAGGTCACGATTTCCAAAATTGGTTCAAGGATAACCAAAATGGCGAGGGCGTTATTCGGAACGGAATAACGTAAAGTAAGAGGCAGATGTATGGACCTGGTATTTAATGGAAAAACGGGAATTAATCTAGAAACGCCGTTGAATATTTAGAAAACTTCTAAGAAATCCACAGAATCGTCTAGAAATACTCATTCTTGTTCTTAATCTCGAATATTCTTATTGTCGATAAGAAAGCATAATATTTTGTAACAATATCATAAGAGGAAGTGGCGTTTCAATATTACTATTTGATGAACTCATAAAATCATAAACCCTTTCGATATTCAATATTATTCAGTAGTTGAAATTCCATTTATATTATCTCTTTTCAGGTATTCCATAAGATGGTACTATGTCTAATTTGTAAAATGAAGTTTGAAAGTTCGAACGATCTACAAGAACATGAGAAAGAACATTCGCAAAAATTCGTCCTACCTTTTGCTTGCAGCAAATGTGACAAGGCTTTTTCCGATATATCAGACATTGCCGTTCATATAAGACAAGATCATAACCATAAAAGGAAAGTGCATTTTGGTCCTGCATATAAAAAAGTTATTGATAATCTGCAGACACCAAATAAAAAAGTGAAAGTGAAAAGATTGAAAGCCGAATTTCTATAACCATGAACTATGTTAATATATTATAATTAAGATATATTCAAACCAGTCAAGTTGGTACTGTGGGAAATACTTGTTTTTCATTAAACTTTGGTCTACCTATTAACGTTTTCAATATGAAATTTTAACCTTCCAGTCTGAAAATAATAAAACTAATAATAAAGAGAAGGTGTAGAAGGGCAAACTCATCAATTTGCTCCTTTAAGTTATTGTGTTTACATCAAGAAAGCAAATACTGAGGCTCTAAGACAAGAATACACGGGGAGAGATCGAGGCAGGACATTACTGCAAGCCGATGGTCCGGTGGTCATAAAAGCCCTGCAAGCTTGCAGGTTTTCCTCCAACCTGCAGATACACAAAAAACCTCAACAATCTGGAAGCACAGAGAAGAGGATAACATGTCTGGGGTATCTTGGGAAATGAAAGGGCCGATGCCTTAACAAAAGCAAGGGCAGCAAGAACTCTTATTGAAAACCATCATCAATCTCCAGAAGTTTATTGGAAGTTGCGGAGTACACACGAGATAGACCTAACGGTGGGCGCAGAAAGGTTATATGCAAAACTACCTGCATTTCGGCCGATGGCCAACCTCGTCGATGAATAATTGTTGTCTTTAAGAAATGATCACATTTAGTCTCTAACTCATCGTATTCTGAAATTGCATATTTAAAAAAAAAATAAAAATATCTCAAAATGACGTTTCGGAAACTATACCTGTCCCCGTTATCCAAAACTTATTGAAAACTCTATATTTGGAGGTAAGATTTTCCTTTGATAAAATCAAATTTTCAGTAAATACTTTGCTATTTTAATTACTAAATTTTCTAATAAAAAAAATTCGTTTTAACTGATTATAACAAAAAATTTTAATAATTTCCAAAAATGTTTTTGAGGTTAGTAAACAATCATTTTTTATTTTTAAAATTTATATATTTTTTTTTCCCTTAGAATTTTCATGACAACAGAAATATTTGGCCGACTTAAACATTAAGCTTGAGCAGCGAAAACGCGGGGGTGAAATTGACCTCACAATAAAATATATAAATAATCGTTCCAAAATTGTTCAAAAAAGGAATTTTCAGACCAATCAGTAGAGGTCACGAGAAGAAGATGAGTCCCCAAAGCGCGATAGTGGAGTGAAAACTTCGAGGGATTCTGTCTAGCAACCACTTACCATAGTTGCATGGAACGTACAAGGTTATAAACATCTTTCAGATTTTCTTGAACTATCTTGTAACTTTCAAATTCTTTGTGTTTGTGAGACATGGTTCAACACAGAACTGGAAGCCCCACCCACTGCACTTCACGATTATTAAAAATTTTACGTCTCCAAAGGAGTTTTTCAAGGTGAAAGCCTCAGCCATATACTATTCATTTCTGATTTAGAATCATTCTTTCGTGCAAGTGGGGCTAGGGCTATAAGTATCGACAACACCTCTGATATTGTTATCTTTTTGTATGCTGACGAGTTTGTAATTCTAGCCGACACGGAAATTGATTTATCCCGTAAATTAGATATTCTCAAAAGGTATAGAGCTGAAAATAATTTAGAAGTCAATACCTCGAAATCAAAAATAATGCGTTTTTGCAAATATGGTTTCAAAAGGTCTTATAACTACCGTTTTCATTTAAATTGATCAGAGATCCAGATAGTAAACAATTATACTTGATTAGGGGTAACTTTCATTTCATCATCACTCTTTAGAGAAATGGCTGTTTCTTCAGTTTCCAAAGCGAATCAAGCAATAGGATCAATAATCAGCCAATTATCCCAGTTGAAAACCAATTCTTGGGAAGCGCGCATCAAGCTTTATGAGAGTATTGTTATCAGTAGATTATGTTCCTGCTTAGCAGTTTGGGGTGTAAATTATAGTGATATTTTGGAAAGAGTCCAAGTCAACTTTTTTAAACGACTCCTCCTGCTTCCCATCAACACACCAGATTTCCTAGTACGCTTATAAACCGGTTCCACTCATTTGGAATATTCCGTTTTCAAGCACGTACTGAACTGGACAATAAAATTGTTAACTATGAACAATGATAGATACCCCCGAAAGTGTCTTCTTAGATTGCTCGAACTGGATGGCGACGAGATTAGGTACAATTGGACCAATAAAGTTAAGCTCTGGTTCGGGACTATTGATTGTCTAGAGATATTCAACCAACTGAATTTTCAAATAGCACAATGAAGACCTCAATAAACTGTCATTGTCTAGATATGGTCTTTTTCAGCCAATCTATACACCAAATTGCTCTCCTCAAAAATATCTCACTTTCCGAATACCTATTCACGTCATCCGCATAATCGCTCAGATTTGTTCAACTTACAAAAACTCACTGAGACTGGCATTCAAAGGAATGTATTATACCATTGATTTCAATGAAATTTGTACTATATGCAATATGTATCAGTGTCAAACCATGCACCATTAATTATTCTAATGTCCCATACTTTCTGTTGTTAGGCCCAAAGGGTCTCATTTTTTAGTCAATTATGAATCTCTCAAAAACTCTCTGCATAATATTAGCTATGACGAAGCTAGAATACTTTCAAATTTTCTCACTGAAGTCTTTAAGCTACGTTCCTTCGTTGTTAGCGAGTAAGCAATTAATAGGTAACTGTTGATGGATTTTTTTTTTCTTTCATGTATTCATTACTTTTTGTGCAGTGTTTTTTGCTATATTTTTTTCATTTGTAAGAAAGTTTATTTTTATTTTGTTTGAAAATAATCCAAACTTTTTGTTATGAGATGTACATCTTTACAAACAATAAATTAATTGAATTGAAAATTGAGGAAATTCTACCAACAGAAAATTGGTCTCCATCTCAACAAAATTTTTCCAATTATCAATAGGCACAATTCATATTTTTTACTGATAATTCAAGTCATGTATGAAAAATCGCATATTATGCCACAGTGCCACCGTCACATTAACAGCGACAAATGCAATAGTGTTTTTTTTCATTTATTCATTTGTTTATCAATTATCGCGATGTTGGTTGTCAAAATAGTTTGACATGTTTGTCAACAACTTATTGAATTTCTGAGCACCAACAATTAGTCGATTCGGTGAGTCTACGAACGCCGAAATTAGTCAAATTGTTGATACCTGTGTGCCTACTATTAAAGTTGCGACGCAATTATCGGTAAATCTTCGGTTAGACTGAGCATCTGAATTTAAAATATTACGTAGTTTGAATGAAATTATTGGCGGTCACGACTATTTTCGGAAATATTGGTCCATTTTCTTGGAAAACTTGACAGATTGAATTTCTGTTACGGAAACATTTTGAATGTGCAGTTGATGTCATCATCTCATTTTTCCACTCATTTTTTCATTACACACTCTCTGAAATATTTCATGTGGTAGTGAATTGAATAATTCTGAAATAAAATTGGCAACGGCGCAAATGAACCCGAACAAACAAATCCATTGCCAACATTGCATAAAAAAAAACAGACATTCTGTGTTCAACAATCAAACTCCAATGATTTGTTTACGTTTCGAAGAATGGTGATTTTTTTGAAAAAATAATAGTTTTTTCCAGTACAAAGTGCTGAAACCAAGTAAATAGGTGTGTGTGTGTGGTGTTTTGATTAAAAGAGAATAAAATTTCGTGTATTTTCCGTAACAGAAATTCAATCTGTCAAATGGTGAAGTTTCCCAAGAAAATGGACCAATACCTCCGAAAATAGTCGTGACCGCCAAAAATTTCATTTGGATTTTTTGTTCAGGAGTCCAAACTACGTAAGTTGCAAAAAAAATTTTTGAAATTCAGATGCTCAGTCTAACCGTAGATTTACCCAATTATCAATCTGGCGACAATTTTCTACGTATCGCGATGCAAAAACATATAAATTTGAGCCAGACATATTTCCATCGAGAAATTGCAAGATTGGGCATTTAATTTGCGAAAAAGTAACGGAGAAGACTACAAAGAAGCGGTGGTTAAAACAATTTGAAACAACACCATTGAAATGCTACAAAGTAAATATAACGAATTCAGTATTAATAATAATACTAATAATAATATTTATTCATTCCTCATTTAAAAGTACAAAATAAAAAAGAAGAAACTTATTTTTATATAAGTACAATGACAAGGAAAACGTCAGAAAGTTTGTACAGTTAATAAAAAATAAAATAAAATAAAAAATAAAATAATTAAAATTTTATCAGTTAAAATTCATCTAGTGTGTAGCAATTTTTTTCCAATAAGGCTTTCTTTAATCTTGCTTTGAAAATGTCTAAATTTGGTGAATTTTTTGTCATATCATCTAACTTGTTGAAAAGTTTAGGTCCAAGATAAAGAAAGCTTTTCTGATACAGAGTAGTTCTATGTGTATTTGGCACTAATTGATTTCTGAATCGCGTGGAGTACTGATGTTGCTGAGCAAGAAATTTTGATTTGTTTCTGTATACGTAACTACATAATTCATAAATATAAAGACCAGTGATAGTAAGTATTTTAAGGTTTTTGAATGCATCTCTACAAGATTCTCTCCATCCAATACCGGAAATAATTCTTACTGCACTCTTTTGCAGAATAAAGACTCTTTCAGCAGCTGTCCCAGTCCCCCAATTCAGAATTCCGTACCGCAAATGACAATTTATGGTCGCATAATACAAATTAAGTAGTATCCTCTTACTGCAGAAATTGGCCATAAATCTCAAAGCATAACAGTTTCTCCTTAATTTATTACAAAGTGTTTCAATGTGAGGGGTCCATGTGAGTTTGTAATCCAGCGTGAGACCTAACATCTTAGCAGTTTCACTAGATTTAACTTGCATTTCCTCATTTTCACAGATACCAAAATTTTCTGAAATATAACCAATTTTGAATTTTATCAAGGACGTTTTAGATATATTAAGTGTCAGCTGATTTTTATTTGCCCATATTTGAATTTGTTCATATAAAGTTTTCCCTTTGACTGCTGATATATTCTGATCCTCAACAAGGAAATTTGCGTCATCCGCATACGCCACCACATGAATTGAGGACAAATTGTGGAAATATTCCATCAAGTCATTTGCGTATATCAAAAATAGTAATGGTCCAAGTATCGAACCCTGAGGGACACCCTGCTTAATGGTTACTGACTGACTACTAGTATTTCCAACAATGACTTTTTGGGTTCTGTCTTCTAAATATGATTTCAGTAATTTTAGAGAGACTCCTCTTATTCCGTATCTTTCTAATTTCTCAAGTAATAGCTTATGACCAACACAGTCAAAAGCTCTTGAAAAGTCTATAAAGAGTCCACAAATATGTAACTTGCCATCGAGTGCATTTATTACATGCTCATTAAATTCATACAGTGCTGTTTCTGTGCTTTTATTTTTATTGAAACCGTGTTGATTTTTAGAGAGGAGCTGGTTAGCTGAAAAAAACGACATTAACTGATTTTTTATATTAAGTTCAAAAAGTTTAGATATACTGGGAAGTAAGCTAATTCCTCTATAATTTTCATAGAGATTTCTATCCCCTTTTTTTAAGACTGGAACTACCAATGCCTGTTTTAACAATTCCGGGAAAATTCCATGCTCGGTAGACATATTAATAATATATTTTAAGGGCTTGCACAATTCATTTGCACATTTTTTCAGGAGGTTATTTGAAATTTCATCATGGCCACTGGCATTTGAATTTTTTAGGTTCTTGACTAATTCAATTAATTCATACTCATTAATTGGATGTATAAAGATGGAGTTCGGGCATATTGTAACATTTCTTCTCATATAATCAAGATCAATATTTTCTTGCTTTGAGTCAGTGGAAAATACTATATTGAAGTTATCTGCCATGACAGTGTCTGGTACTTCCCTATCATTTTCATACAGTGTGACCCATTTAAGATGGAAGCACCCTTATAAAACTTACATTTTTCAACCGATTGGAATGATTTTTTTTTGTTAGGTAGATATTCAAAAAGTCTATTAGGACACCAAATATCATGAATAAATCTCAATTTCCAGAGCCAACTAATCTTATTTTTCAAGGTCAAAAATCTAAAAAAATTACTAGCGATTTTTTTAGAAAAAATCTGACTACACCACTGGATTCGCGACATTTTCAAATGATTTACATGTAAATTACGTTGGAATGCGTCAATCAATAAAAAAGTTATAAAGGAATGAAATTTGAAAAATATGCCGTTTAATCAACCCACCAATTCATGTTCAGGAATTTTATGAAAATTCTGTATACTCCACTGGATTCAGGATGTCTTGAAATATTACTGATCACAGTTTCATCGAAATCTGTTCGGTAATAAAAAAGTTAAAAAGGAATAAAATTTGAAAAATATGTTGTTCAATGGAATTTTAGCAACGTTCTTACTACACCACTGGATTAGGGGCAATATTCAACAAAATATTATTCAAATAAAATTCATGAAACGTTTATGGGAGAATCAATTTCCATATCAATCAATCAGTTTATCACAACAAACTTTAGTGTCAATAATTTCAAATGAATCTACAAAAAAATAACTGTAAGTACATTTTTCTAATTGCTACAAACTAGCGGAAAACAATCTTTTATTCACAATCAATGTAAAAATAGAAACCAAGAAGGTACCGAATTGAAAAATAAATGAGTGCAATTCATATTCTGGTGGCCTCCACCAAACTTCCATCCAATTCAATGCATTTATCATATCGCTTACGAATATTTTTTAAAGTATTCCTCAATTGTTGTGGAGTAATTGCATCGCAAGCTTGCTGAATTCTGGTGCACAGTTCCACTCGATTCCTTGGTCGTGATTTGTAAACCTTTTGTGTAACATAACCCCAAAGGAAAAAATCGAGTGAAGTAAGGTCAGGCGATCTTGGTGGCCATCCAATTAATTTACTCCCCCTTCCTATCCAACGATTAGGGTAATTTTGATTCAGCCAATTCTTCACAATTCCCGCATTATGTATGGAACAACCATCTAACTGAAAATATAAATTTCTTGTTTCTGCAAGGGGAAGTTCATCTATTGCGTCCGAAAATTCATTCCTTAAAAATTGTAGGAAAATTGCGCCATTCATGTTGCCGTCGAAAAATAATGGTCCAATTATCCTTTCATTCAGTATTCCACACCAAACGTTCACTTTTTCTGAATACTGCCTTTTACAGTTTATCACCCAGTTAGGATTTTCAGTGGCCCAATAGCGAATATTTTGTTATGAAACCACTCCATTTGTTGTGAAACTTTTCATAAAATCCATGAATTCGAATTGGTGGATTGATTAAACGGCATATTTTTCAAATTTCATTCCTTTATAACTTTTTTATTGATTTTCGCATTCCAACGTAATTTACATGTATATCATTTGAAAATGTCGCGAATCCAGTGGTGTAGTCAGATTTTTTCTAAAAAAATCGCTAGTAATTTTTTTAGATTTTTGACCTTGAAAAATTAGATTAGTTGGCCCTCGAAATTGAGATTTATTCATGATATTTGGTGTCCTAATAGACTTTTTGAATATCTACCTAACAAAAAAAAATCATTCCAATCGGTTGAAAAATGTAAGTTTTATAAGGGTGCTTCCATCTTAAATGGGTCACACTGTATATTTTAATTTCATTTGATTTGTACCCCCTTTTTTGAATTTTGTTTACCATTTGCCACATGGACTTCGATTTATTAGTTGAAGTAGATATTTTATTTTCTACATACTGTTTGTATCCAGTGTTCAATTTCTCTCTATAAGTCTGTGTTACTTGTCTACTGATTTCCTTATACTGTTCACTTACTTTAGCACATTCTGAATATAGGGATACTTGGTTTTTTAATTCATACAGTTCTGGAGTGAAAAAGTCTGTATTATGTTTTTTGGCTGGTATTAGAGAGGGTTGCAAAGGAAAAGCTAATTCGATATAATATTGAATAATATTGTGGAGGGTTTCGTAGGCTTTATTTGGACACGTTTCTTTGTATATATCTAACCATGATTCATTTTGCAATAGCCTTTTGAAATTTTCCGAGTAGTCTTCCGAGAATAATCTATTATATTTCAGTATGTTATCCCTTATCTCCACTGTTGTTTTTATTGAAAATTGAATAAATTGGGCGGAATGATCGGAGAGATTAAAGTCTTTAACAGTTACTTCATATTCCAAGTCCTCTTTTAAAATAAAATTATCCAAATAAGTACTTGAGTGTGGCGTTATTCTCGTTGGTTCATATATAGTATGTTTTATATTGAAACTTGCTAGATGATCCCGAAGTAAATTCAAATCCCTACTCTCACCAGTAAAATTAATATTAAAATCTCCTCCTAGTATTACATTTTCATATTTATCCATTAAAAAGCACAGCAGCCTATTCAAGTGGTTTAGAAATGAGTTGAAATCACCTGATGGAGGTCTGTAGATGCACACAAAAACCGTTTTATTTTTTGCTGCAGCAACTCCACAGCACTCAAAAACTCCTTCCATACAGAAAATTGTTAAATCAATCATTGCCGTGTCTAATTTACAGTTGTCATTTTTATAGATTGCCACACCACCATTTTTCATCACACTCCTACAAAAATTACTACTTAGGCTATAATTTTTTAGCTTTATAACCTCAAGCTGTACGTTATTTTGCCAGTGCTCAGAGATGAAGAGAATATCACATAAAAGATTGCAATCTGTTAAAACATCAAACTGCATGATTTTATTACCAAGGCACTGGATGTTTTGATGACACACCGTTATTTTGCCTAGATCTTGAGCACCTTTTAAATTAGTTTTATGTTTATTTCTTGTCGCCTGTGTACCTGCATTACCATTTATATCATTAATTCCTTCGATACTATAGGTGGGTCTAAAAAATCGATTATGTCATTATTGGTTTCAACAAATATTAGTGCATTGTGCAACTTCACATTCTCATTACATATCAAAATTGCAATTTTTTTGAATATTTCATTTTTGTTTGAGATAAAACCTTTTTTGTTATTTACATCCAAACAAGAAACAGTGCCTTCAGAAAATGAATTTAATTTAATTGCATATTTATTCAAAGCGATATTAAATTTATGAATCCTTATATTTGTTCTATAGTTGGTCATGTAGGGTACTGAAGTTAAAATAATGTTGGTGTGGGTACATTGTTTGATCACTTTGTTCAATATTTTGAAGGAAGGATATTGATTCATTTCATCCTGCTTGTATTATAATATGATCATTCATTGTGTACTCAGAAGACAGGCTCACCAGATTTTCTATGACCTGTTCAAATAAAGCAAAAGGCTTACTGATCATTTGTATCTAACCCTTTCATCGATGTTCAGTTTAATTCATAACCAGCTGCACGTAATGCTAAACGTATAAAATCCTACAAGCACAACCCAAAAAGAGAAAATCTAGTGCATCAGCTCTTAATAAATCTGAAGTATTTGCAATGGCCAAATTATATGACGAAAATGAACCGGAAGGACTTCAAAAGAAATCCTATCTCATTTTGGCGTTCGAATTAGCTTACACAAATTTTCTGAAAAATACTCCCAATAGTTTTCTATTTACATATCGTCTCACTCATCGTGGTATACCCTGTATATAATTCAACTATTTGATGCCATATGGAACATACCTACATACTCATAGGTTGCTGAAGTTATACAAAATAGCTCATTTATACATACAAAAATACAACTCCTGTCTTGTACTCGAATAATATCCAATCTCAGTTCATTCAATACTTTTATTGAAAAATCACAAAGGAGTTGTGGATAATAATGATAAAATATAGATACACCCAGCACAGCCTAGAAGCAATGTTACTATAGATACTAAAGGGTAATCATCCAAGTCTCCAACAGGTACGAACAGCTCCACCTCATCAAACAATGCCTGGTATGTAAAATTTTTCCAAATACACACATTCTTTGCACTATCATCACAGGGTGCCTCAATTTTCAATCCCCTTCCACATACCTTACTCAGTGAACTAGAGCACCAAGAAAGGAGGCTAGGTTTCTTCATTGTAATCTTCGCATACCTACCTGTAATTTGTCCTCTTTGATACCTTAAATGCATTGGAACTGAAATAGATGTTCTTCCAATGCTGGTACTATTCAAAAATATATACAAAATGTGATCACTGGCTTCATGAGCTGGTACCTCAATATCTACACTGCCATCTATGAATGATGAGAACTGTCCATTTCTGGACAGTTCTGAAATTTCATCAGGATTGACAAACATAGCATTAGGAACATCTTGCCGAAGAACAAATTTACAACTAGATTCTACCCAAATTTTCTTCCCGTCTTCTGGTAATGGTACAGTTTCAATGAGCCACAAGATATTTCTATGGAATCCTTCCTGTTCCACCTTCTGTGTAATTGAAATTTCCAATTTCAAACACTCAGATTCACATTTTATATAAGGAATTATTAGGAGTGTTATAAAATGTATTATCATAAAACTGCCTTTTTTGATCATAATCACAATATCCCTTTTATCGAAATAATTAGTTCATAATTAGACGAATTTATCAGTATCTTTGGTTTAATTTTGTAATTTATTTAGTTTCAGCTTTTTGGTTATGTATTATTATTCTGGGGTTATGTGTTATGTCTCTTCTTCGTCTTAATTTTATGGCCCTTGCTCGATCTTGGTGCATTCAGCCAAACGTTGTGACTTTTGGACTTCTTCTTCTTAAAATAATTCGCGAAATACTTGCCGCTAGGTGGCGTATAAGGGTGAGTTTCCAATGCATCGTTTTTGCTTTTCGCGTCGCCCGTTACGCATTCTGATTGACGATTTGGCTGATAGCGTCGGGAACTCGCCAATCAGAATGCGCGACGCAAGAAGCAAAAACGATTGGGAACTCGCCTTAACAGTGATCACCCGAGCAATAAAAATATTTTTATTGCTCGGAGGGTGATCAGTGGTGATTGTTTAAAAAATTGATTGTTTTTCCCGTTAACCAGCTACGAACGACAACCCTCGGAAGTCGAAACTTGTGCGAGCTAAGGATTAACGAGGTCTTACCTTTTAATGTGCGATTCCTAGCAGGAGACCAGTGACCATATGCTGGGAATCGAACCCACACGTCCCTCTAATTGATAGACTAGCGCTCTACCATCATGACCACTGCGGCCCATCTACCAAATTCCAAAAATGACTGATACTAAGATACATGCAGATATATGCGTGCCCATCATGCATGAAAAATGCATACCTGTTGACTTTCACACTTGTGACTGTCAGGGTGCGTGAACAACGGGGGGTTTGCACGCACGGAATTAGGACATGTTCTAGTTCAAATAATAAAACATACAGTGAAAAATACGACGGAATAATTTCAAAAACTCAAATGGCAATACCTACTCTAATTATTAGACAACCTTGAGATAAAAACGCGATGCCCTGTATAAAACAGTCCTTTTTATTTGAGTGAATCATATGCGTTTCTAGGTTCTATTCAATGTAAGATAAGGATTCATACCTCTCTACGAAAAAGGTTTCTCAGTGTGTGTTGATACATTTCTGGGTTCTGTTCACGTAGCTCCTCTGGAGTCGACCGAACTTCTTGGAGAATACCATAGCGATTCCTCTGGGCACTTTTGATGGTCTTCGGCCACACAATGAGCTAGTGGTATTCGGCAGGCATCTGGAAAAGGTGTCGTGGCTCTTTTCGAGTTACCCCATGCAGAACTTTGTTTCCATTTGAGTACAAGGACATGAATTTCTGGAACGTCATCTCATCCTCCGATGGTCTGAGGGTGCGAACTTGGTCGTGGGGGACAACCTATTAACATGAATGACCCTAGTTTTCCCTCGGGTGGCTTATAGATTCGCCGGTAGACAAGGTCTTGTATGGACCTTATTTCCACGAGTTCCGCAACTTCGATGATAGGCCACGGCGACGTTTAGGGCTATACACCCGTCTGAAATCCTCCAGCATCGGCTCTGATGTCTAGGTCTCCTTCATTCTGTCGCTGGCACTCTGGATGTTGAAACGGACTCGTTCATGGATGTCGTCCATTCTCTGTCGTAATTTGCTGACGTAGTTCTCTCCCGCATTGTCTTGTCCTGGTGGCGTCCCAAACTTTAGGTCACAGGGAAGTCTCAGCTCTCGGCTCGTTAATTATAATACCAGCAGGAGTTTGGCCGATTGACTCGTGTACTCTGCTGAACGATAGGCGATCAGAAAAAAATGGCGGTTTCATGGTCTTATTCATCCGCTCCACTCGGTTTGACTCGAAATTTTTGCCCTGGTCCGAAAGCAACTCCTGCGGAACACCGAATCGACATATCCACTTCTTTAGGACTGGTTAGAGTCAATGCTTTTCAATCATTCTGGTTTTACCGTTCAATCTCAGCGATTTCAATTTGTTTTTCTGATGGCCTGAGAAAGTGCTAGGAATCGCACGTTAAAAGGTAAGACCTCGTTAATGCTTGGCTCGCACAAGTTTCGCCTTTTGAGGGCTGTCGTTCGTAGGGGGGCGATAGCTGATTAACGGAAAAAACAATTTTAACAAACTATTTTATTACCAAGACGTCGGCGACGGTGATGGCTTCTTGGTTGGGCAGGTCATATGCTTCGGCCCACTTAGTGAAGTTATCCATTGCCATAAGGATCTACTTAATTTCCGTGGTCAGATCGTGGAAGCGGACCAGCGATGTCAATAGCGATCCTTTCACATGGGCTGCCTACATCGGGGTCTTAGGTCTTGTTCGAGGCCCATTTCTTGCAGCGCATACAGCACCAGTCCTTGACGTCGGCTTGACAATTAGCCCAGTAAAACCGTTGCCGCAATTTCTGGAGGGTCTTTGTCACTCCCAGATGTCCTCCGCTAACCCCATCATGAATTTCTCGGAGCACTTCCTGTCTTCTGCTCCCGGGTGCTACTGTCTGACGCATTTCTCATTCACCATCTTCGGACTCCAACGCACGCTTCAGGATCCCGTTGTCAATGATAAGGGAGTACAATTGATCCCAGTAGGATTTAACGGCTGCCGAATAATTCGCTAAGTATTTCCAGCCGATAACTAAACCAAGGTCTGCATCTTTCTCTTGGTCCTTCTGGACCTTGTTGTCATCCCAGTTATCATCTACTGCGGTGGTTCTACAAATCGTCGACTACTTTCTCGTCTCCGCGATCTTGTGGCTAGTCCCTGCCCGGAGTTCGATCACGAAGTCAAATTCTTGGAGCCTCTCGATCCAACGTGCCTCTTGACTCTCGGGATTTTTGAACATTTGAGAGTTGCATGGTCACTTCTTAGTAGGAATCTTCTCCCATTCACGTACTTGTATAAGTGTTCTACTCCTTTAACCACAGTCAACAGCTCCCTCCTGTTGACGCAGTAACCGATAACTTTATTCTGTCCTTCCTGGATCTGAGACAGAACAGCTCCAAGTCCCACATTACTTGCGTCTGTATTCAAAATGGATTTTCCGTTCAGTTCCCTGAAGGAATCTTGGTTTTCTTCAGACCACTGGAACTTTGCCCTTCCGTGAAGAAAACTTCAAAGCTGGAGTATGTCTTTTGGAATTGGCCATTCTCTTTACCATTCTTTGATCTCTTGTTCATCTACTGCTATTTCAGTCCAGAGCTTCTTAGACGTAAAAATACCTTTTCGAGGTTTTTCAAATGGTCTTCGAACGATGTGCCGACCACAATTATGTCTTCGAGGTATACCAGACACGACTTCCATGAAAGTCCCTTCAGAACCATCTCCATCAATCTCTCAAATATGGCTGGAGCATTGCAGAGCCCGAATGGCATTACTGTGAACTGCCACAAACCTGAGCCGATGGTGAAAGCTGTCTTTTCTTGGTCTTCCTGGGCCAGTTCTACCGCAATTCACTCTTCAAAACTAGGGTCGAGATAATCATAGAACCAGGCAGTGTGTCTAACGTGTCATCTATTCTTCATAATCAACGTAAAATCCATCTTTCTTCTCCACCAGCCATTCCAATCGCTAACAGAAGAGATATTGTTGATTTTTCTAGTTTTTCATAAATATCGCAATAACTCGAAAACTATGAGAGATAGAGAAAAACGGGCCGAAATATCGATGTACTGTATGAAAATCTTCTTAGATGGCATATCTATCTATTCCTGGAGAGAACACAACTATCGCAATATCTCGAAAACTATGAGAGATAGAGAAAAACGGATCGAAGTTTTGATGTACTGTATGAAAACCTTCTTCGATGGCATATCTGTCTATTCCTGGAGGGAACACAACTTTTTTTTTCCAATAGACGATAGAGCCCTTATTTCATAAAGACGACGAGAGAATCTGATGCCTAGAGCAGAGGCTAAAGCTAAGCTAAAGCTAAGAGGCTAAGAGCTCTGAAAGTAATTCTGCTCAGCGATGCGATCTCATTTCAATAGCTAACAGAGGTATCGGTAATTTTTCTAGTTTTTACAAAAATCGCATTAACTCGAAAACTATGAGAGTTAGAAAAAAGAACTCTTGATGTACTGTATTGTAGTAAAACTGCACTGAACGAATTTTTCTAATTTATTAAAACACTACTTACTTAAAACAATTATTCACTAAAACATTTACTTCACTATTTCAAATTTATGTCTACTGTGGCTATCTCTATCCGCGAACTCTGGAACTATATTGGTTACTCTCTGTCACTATATCTGACTGTCCCGCCATCTAATACCCAGTGGTTTATATACTCGTGTTTACAATTCTCGACCATTCGAGCCTTTCGGGCGACTTCTTAGATGTCCCCAGAATCTTCGTTAGAAGGTTCGCGATTCTTCCACGTGATGTATGTGTTTGTCAGCGGAAAACAATGTTTACATTTCGAGTTAATTGAATGATCAGGGCCGGTCTCGAAATCGTTACATAGCCCCCTTCTTGAAGACATTTCGTCCCGAAATGTCATTTTTGAAGTGTGGAGATATCTGCAATATTCTCCATATCTGCACCTGGACGTTCGATGGAAGTAACACTCCACAGTCTTCGAGATGGGTCGAGGAAGATGGTTGCAGCACACCAGAATCTTGACTCCGCTGGATCTGAATATTGTCTCCAACATGATTCTCCAGTCCAGCCCATCAAGCCCACCGGCCAATTTTGGGATTTCCAGGTCCACAATATTCTGGTCCAGCATCGTGTCTCTTAATTTCGTAAGGCTCTTCCAAACATCTTCATAAGACGGCTTATCTCGAGAACGCTTCTTGGTAACCAGGTAGTAGATGTTTCTCTGGCCTTTTCTCAGCTGTAACACCCCTCCAACTTCCGGGTTCTGTTGCCGCAGTTCCTGGAATCGACAGAACTTCTTGGAGAAAACTACTGCAATGCCACTGGACATTTGGAGATCTTCTGCCACACAGTGAGCTAACGCGTAGTTGGCAGGCACCTTGAAAAGGTCTCGTGGCTCCTCTCGGGTTACTCCATGTTGAACTTTCTGTCTGTTTGAGTACAGGGACATAAACTTCTGAAACGTCATTTCATCCTCCGGTGGTCTGACGGTGCGGACTTGGTCGTGGTTTCCGGCATAAGGGGACAACCTAATGAAGTGGAATATCCTAGGTTTTCCTCGTGGTGGCTTATATATGCGGTAGACGAGGTCGTTTATCCTTTTCATGATCTTATATGGACCTTCCCACGAGTTCCGAAGCTTTGGTGATAGGTCACGGCGACGTTTAGGGTTGTAAAGCCAGAGAAGGTCACCCATCTGATATCCACCAGCATCGGCCTTGATGTCGTAGGTCTCGTTCATGGATATCGTCCATCCTCTGTCGTAGTTTGCTGGCGTAAACATCTCCCACAGTGTCTTGTCCTGGTGGCGTCCCAAACTTCAGGTCACATGGAAGTCGCAGCTCTCGGCCCATAATAACATTAGCAGGGGTTTGGCCGGTTGACTCATGAACTGCGGAACGATACGCCATCAGGAACAGATGAAGGTACTGATCCCAATCTTTCTGGTGGTCAGAGACTACCTTGGACAGGTGGTAGTTAATCGTCTTATTCATCCGCTCCACCATTCCATCGGACTGTTGTTCTCGTTTTACGGATGTTCAGCATCTGACACATCTCCTGGAACAGGTTTGACTCGAAATTTCTCCCTTGATCCGAATGCAACTCCAACGGAACGCCAAGTCGACAAATCGACTCCTTTACCAAGACGTCGGCAACGGTGATGGCTTCTTGGTTGGGCAGGGCATAGGCTTCGGCTCACTTGCTGAAGTAGTCCATCGCCACAAGGATGTACTTATTCCCTTATCACAGAGGAAATTGACGAGCAGTGCCCCAGAATTGTTCCTTTCTTCAAAGTAACAGGGTAATAATTGACATTCATTACCCTTACCGGCACAATTTTATCAACTCGCAACAAGGTCTTCCCTAGTGCGATTCCTCGTCCAATTTTGTCATCATGGAGCTTGGGCTCGAACATCACGTTTTAATTGCTCGCACCCCCATCCAGGCGAGCCTCCAAAATGGTTTCAGCCCTCTCCGGTACGCTCACATCTTCAGCCAGCAGAACACGAATCATTTCTTCACTTCTCCCGTGAAGCACCAACTCTTCTCCATTCACTCGTAGAACGCCGTCTCTGAAATTCAACTCGAACCCTCTGGAGTTCATGATGTCCATCCCTATGATTGCATCATCCTCGATATCCGCTACTAGAGCCCGATGTTTCACTTTAGGGCTGATCAAAGTCAATTCAATCGGAAGTTCACCATACACAGTTGCCGGCTCTCCTGTTACTGTGCGTAGCTTCCAATTCGATGATTCAATTCTTGCCGGTGTTTTGGTAAAAGTAGGCCCAAGGATTGTCCTGTATCAAGCAGCATGGTGCAAGGCTCGTTGTTGATGAGGCCGTCTACAAAAACACCTTTGTTCTGTCGTTGAAGGACAGCGACATATGCGTTGTTATTTGGGGCTTGCTGGATACAGGCCGACGACTGCCCCTCCTCATCGACCTTCTTTAGTTTTCCTGTGTCGGTGTCGCTTCTTTAAAAGTTGGGCATTTGCTACGAACATGCCCAATTTTCCCGCAATTCCAGCACCTTATTTGTTTTCTTTCAGGCAGGACTTCCTTCATTGATTTTCTCATGACAGCCTCGATATTAGCGGGCTCCTTTGGATCTTCCTCGATCGTCCGGACTCTACTCTGGCTTTTGCAGGATTGCTTTGCTGCTTCGAATTTCAGAGCGTGTGCCAATGCATCCACGAGATGTGCGGGGCGAGCTAGTGTTAGGGCTTGCCGGGTTTCCTGGTCACGAAGTCCATCCAAAAATGCCTGGAACGCTAATCGCCCCATTACATTTTCCGGTGTAGCTGGGTACGCAAGACAAACCAAGCGTGCAATATCTGCTTCAAATTCTTGCAACGCTTCGCTTGATTTCTGGCATGGGTTCTTCAGCTGTGAATGGTACACGTGTTCTAGGTGGGCCTGACCATACTTAGTTCTAGATGTTTAATCAGCTGTTCATAGTTCTCCTGTTGTTGGGCGGTGAGGGTCTGTAAAATGTTTGTAGCTTCGCCACGCAATGCCAGTGTCAATGCTAAAGCTTTTTCCCCAGCATTCCATCCATTCGCTTTGGCAGCAGCTTCGAATTGTCGGCGGTAGTTTGCCCATGGAGTATTTCCGTCGAACTGAGGCGGTTTCAATGAGAGCTTTCCTGATTCCGTACTGATCTTGAAATCTTTTATTTCTCTTTGGACTTCATCTAAGTCCAAACTCGAGTCCAGCATTGAGTTTTTGTTGACCGTTTCTCCGGTGTATGCAGTATTGATTTGCTTTTTCAACTTACTAATTGTTTCCTTTATACTGCCGATTCGTCTCGATTCCGCCTTTTATTTCATCAAGGAGCGTTTCCTTAATTTTTTTCATTTCTTCCTCCATGTCGTCGTTGATTTTCTCTATCTCTGTTTCAACAGTTCCCATTCTTTCTTCCAACCGATTCGCCACACTGCAAACTTCTTCTTTCAAGCTTCTCGAATATTCTAGAAGCTCTTCTCTCAAATTCTCCGAGTTTTCTAGAAACTTCATTTCTAAATTTTTCGAATTTTCTTCAAGCTTTTCTTCTAGGCTCTTCACATTTTCTTGAAGTTCCTCATTTAGACAATTCGAATTTTCTAGAAATTCCTCTTTCAGGCTGACAGAATTTTCTAGAAGCTTTTCCTCCAGACTCTTTGAATTTTGAAGAAATGTATCTTCCAGACTCACCGAATTTTGTTGAAGTTCCTCCTTCAAACTATTCGAATTTTCCAGAAATTTATTTTCCAAGGATTTCGTGGTCTCGTCGAGTTTATTCATTATGGAACTCAAATCAATTCCAGAAACTTCGAATAAGAACGTTTCGGGGTCTTCTCCTTCTTCAATCAATTCATCTGCAAGTATTTTCTGGAGTACGGCCTTGTTTCCAGTTGTTACTAACTCCCGCTCCTCTAACTCTTGCTTCAATTCACTAACCTTAAGGTCAACCAGGTGAACTCTCCTCGGAAACATTTTGTCTTTAATTGTTTTTAACCGAAATATCCTATTATTTATTTCACACAAAAAGTTTTCAGTTTATTGTCCCGCGACGCGCAATACTGTCCACTTTGCAAACACTCAAATGTTCAACGGGTCACTAATTGTCTATTAGCCGCGATAAATGTCTATTAGCCGCGATAAATGTCTATCAGTTTTTCAACGCGACGAACACTTATTTATTTTAAACATCCGACTTCTGACAACAAATGTAGTAAAACTGCACTGAACTAATTTTTCTAATTTATTTAAAACAATTATTCACTAAAACATTTACTTCACTATTTCAAATTTATGTCCACTGTGGCTATCTCTATCGAACTCTGGAACTATATCTGACTGTCCCGCCATCTAATACCCAGTGGTTTATATACTCGTGTTTACAATTCTCGACCATTCGAGCCTTTCGGGCGACTTCTTAGATGTCCCCAGAATCTTCGTTAGAAGGCAAAAGGCAAAGGCAAAAAGGGTAATATTAATTACGTTTTCATAAAATTGTATAGCGACATTACAACAGATAAATAAATAAATCACCGTAAAACTATCACTTCGCCACAGGGTATGGGGTAAAGGAAGGAGTTTGACTGCATTCTACAGAGATAGTTCGCTCCTTCCCGTCTGAGTGTTTCAGAGGGCTGGGCAAACCTGCTCATACCTGCTCAATGGCAGGCCCTACGCTGTTATGTAGGTTATCCTCTGCCGTACGCGCTAAGTCTCAGTGGTGTCTTCCCCGCCTCCTCCTAGTTATGCGGGGGGTTTTCTTGGATCGTATGTAAAACATGAATTTATTGGACTTTTATTAACGGGGTTTCAGTGTCCCAAGGATTTCCCGGAAAAACTACGAAAAAACTGGTTATCGCTCGGCTTCTAGATCTTCATGGAAAATATCCAGTGCCTGGTAAATGAGTCCACCATGCTTTCTTGGCCTGTTATGGTGGGCTCTGACTGTCGTTAGAAGGTTCGCGATTCTTCCACGTGATGTATGTGTTTGTCAGCGGAGAACAATGTTTACATTTCGAGTTAATTGGATGATCAGGGCCGGTCTCGAAATCATTACAGTATGAAAACCTTCCTCAATGGCATATCTATCCATTCCTGGACAGAATACATTTTTTGTATAATAGACGCTAGAGCCTTTTTTTCACAAAGTCGATGAGAGAATCTGATTCCTAGAGCTCTACAAGTAATTCTGCACAGCGATGTGACCTCATTTCAATCGCTAACAGAGATATTGGTAATTTTTCTAGTTTTTCACTAAAATCGCAATAACTCGAAAACTATGAGAGATATACAAAAACGGGTCAAACTTTTGATGTACCTTCTTCGATGGCATATCTATCCATTCCTGGAGAATTTTTTTCGATTGACGGAATAATTCATGTAAAGTAATTGATTGTATTGATAAACATAACTGGTATGCATAGTCGATATTGCTTGTCTACATAACAGTTATACAGTTTTATGTTGTTAGTATTTGTTATACAATTTTATATTTCGTTTCAATACGAAACTGTAATTGCTGTTATTGTCCTGGTCAGGCCCTACAATCTTGTTGATAAAATTCGAGCTTTACTCGTTTAGCATCCTGTTTAATTCCAAACAGATATCCTGAATCGCGAAACTTCAAATCTTCAATTGTGTCTAAGGCTTAAACAATACAGAGACCATAGTACTATAATTTTACTACATAAACAGATATTGTTGGAAAATATGTGTCAATATGGTATATAATAATGTACTTTTTCTACGCCCATGTCTGTAAACGTCAAAAATCGCACTGTCAACATTCCTTGTAAATGACATTTAACAATAACATGCACGTAATGAGATCTCATAACATACACGTGCGTTTTGAGAAGAAAACTTTAACTTCTTGGTTTAATTAAATTACAATCAAATTTTTATTTACATAAGACTTTATTTGGTCTATTTACATAAATTTAGTCAATTAAAAAACATAAAAACCTTTAGCATTAGCGAGATATATTTAGGATTGAAAGAGTGATGCCCCAAAATGTAGGCAGCAGGTTATGCAATTTGTAAAAAGAGGACACGTTTTCTTAAGTAACATGCTATGAAAATAAATGTTATGTCATTTATATTTTCAATTTCTTGAACAAAATATAATTGTATCTGAACATTTTCTCAACTTTATCTACGAATATGTCTGATAGTAGTGATAGTTGCGATATTTTTTATTTAATTTTAAGAAAATGAATGGGCGTAGAAAAAGTATAGTACGTTACACGAGTATAAGCCCATTACGCAGTCATGAAATTTATGCACTCGCCGCTGCGCGGCGTCGTGCATAAACTTTTTCATTTCGTGCGTAATGGGTTACTTACAACTCTTGTTACGTAATATACTTTTACAGGGGAAGTAAGGATTTATCCCCTACCTCTCTGACGCTCGGGGTCCATGTATACTGTTGCATTTTGTTTGACAAAAAGTATTTCTGAAATATTGAAAATGCTGAAGGGGTGAACTTTATGGATGCACAGTGCACAACCCTTCAGTTGAAGAAATCAAGGAGGACCTCCAGAAGCAAGGGCTGGAGACATACGGGATTACTGGCATCAACAACACGGACAGGAAGCTCTTTATTGTCAACACGGACAAGAAAGCCACAGAGAGCTTCCTGAATAAGACCATCCGTGCTGTTACGGGAGTGATAGCGCACTGGGAGGTGAAGAGGAACAACCGGGAAGCCACCCAGTGCTACCGATGCCAGGCTTGGGGGCATGCCCAATCCAATTGCAACAGGTCTGTCCGTTGCATGAAATGCGCGGGTGGGCATTGGTCAAGGACATGCACCAAGCCGAGGAATACGCCAGCCCTTTGCAGCAATTGCGGGGGGATGCACACCTCGTGCACCCAGGAGTGCGAGGTGTATATGAACTACGTTAGGAGGCAGGACGACCGGTGGCAGGAACGGCAGCCGAAGAGATCATCCTACAAGCCGGCCCCGCCGGTCAAGAAAAATATATGGGAAGAGAGGAGAGCGGCTAGAGAAGAACCACAAGAGGGGGTAAGTCGCAGTGTCCCATCCCTACCCCAATCCCAACCCTTAAATGTCGATCGAGGCGTAAGTCAGCCGAGCACTTCGGATGCTGTGAGCGGGTTCATGGACAGACATAGGGCTATCCAAGAACTGGTAAACACAAAAGTGCCGAAAAATTCCTGGCTTTCTGGAGAGTCATGGATAATATCCAGAGCTACGGCCTGTAATGCCATTGCAGGTATGCATGCTCAATCTGAATGGGATCAGAACCAAGTACCACCTTGTATCTGATCTCATTCACAAACATAAGATTGACGTGTTGCTCCTGTCCGAGACGGGCATCCAGCAGGAACACAAACTCAAATTCAGGGGATTCACCACCATAAGGCAGGACCGCCCTGATGGAGCGAGAGGGGGGGGAGTAGCTATTCTCATAAAGTCCTGTGTACCGCATGTACCCCTGCCCCAGAGGGCGAGCACGATCGAACACGTAGGAGTTCAACTCGACTCTGGGGTGAGGTTATATTCGGTATACAACCCCCCGAGGAACAAAATCACGGATCTGGATATGGATATTCTCTGCAGCAGCGGGCACAGAGTGCTGCTGGCGGGGGATTTCAACGCGAGACACCCGGAGTGGAGTCTAGCCGGTCAAACGGAAGCCAACCCGAACGGAAATGCACTCTGGAAATATTCCATGTATAATAACATCATAGTGGATCACCCGGACACGCCCACGCACTATCCCTGGAACGGCATCGCCCCGTCGATCCTCGACCTGGTGGTTAACAAAAACGTCACAAACATCTCCGAGTTGAGAACCGCCTCTGAGTGCATCTCGGATCACGATCCTGTTTTCTTCACAATCAAGGGTGGACAAAACCCGAAAGGGAATAGAACCCTGTATGATTACTCCACCACTGATTGGGGAGAATACAGGAGGATCCTAGATGCGAAAACGGTCGTCACCCCGCAAATAGCGGAGGGGGACATAGACCGGGAAACCCAGAGGTGGATCGAGAACATACAAGAAGCCAGGGAGAGAACCACCAGGAAGAGGGTCGTGCGAGAGGACAGAGATCCCCTCCCAAGCTTCATCCTGGACTTAATAAAACTCAATAATAAGGAGAGGAAGAAGTGGCAAACCTCCCGAAACCCGGTTCATCGTGAAAACATGATGAGCCTGGGCAGGGAGGTAAACCAACTTATTAAAAAGCACCGGGATGAAGTTTGGAAGAGGAAACTCGAGAACCTTAATGCCAACGACGGTTCTCTGTGGCAGATGACAAAGCGACTTCGCAGGAAGCGTAATGTCATTCCAGCCATGGAGAACGGCCGGAGACAGGCGATGACCGATCCGGGGAAGGCCGAGATGTTCGGGGAATATTTCCGGAATGCCTTCCGAGCGGGAGCGGACGTATCCCAGGATCACGCTGAAGTAACCAGGGGAGCTAAGGACTTCAGGGATATACCCAAAACCCCAATGGTAGACCGAACCTTCTCGAGGATCATGACGAACTTCGGGGAGGTGAGGGAAACCATAAAGAGGCTCCCCAGGAACAAAGCGTCTGGGATTGATAAGATCGACGCGACGTTGCTCCGGAATCTCCCGAGGAAGTCCCTTGTCCAACTTATTTACATTATCAACGGAATAATAAGGTGGCAGCACTACCCGACGTGCCTAAAGCAGGCGGAGATTATCCCTATCCTGAAGCCGGGGAAACAGGACACGAGAATAGATAGTTATCGCCCCATCTCGCTGCTCAGTGTGGTGGCCAAGGTGGTGGACAGAATTCTACTGAAGAAATTCAGCGATCTCGAGGAAGAGCTGGAGCTCATCCCGGAGGAACAGTTCGGCTTCAGGAGAGGTCATTCCACGACCTCTCAGGTAGCTCGAATTGTCCACGAGGTGAAGGAAGGCTTTAATCGGGATCGCAACACAGTAATGGTCCTGCTGGACGTACAGAAAGCGTTCGATACGGTTTGGATAGAAGGACTCGTCATGAAGATGTTACGGGCAGGCATGCCTGTTCAAATGGTAAAGATATTAGACTCGTACCTCGTGGGCAGAGCCTTCAGGGTTAAAGTGAACGACACCAGCTCCTCGATGAGGAGAGCCGAAGCAGGAGTGCCGCAGGGGTCGTGCTTGTCACCACTCTTGTACTCCCTGTATACGTACGATTTCCCAATGCACGAGAACACCAAAACAGCGATATTTGCAGACGACACCGTGGTTTACGCGCAGGAGCCCACCTCGAATGAGGCAGGGGGAAATCGTCCCGTATATGGGAAAAAACAAGATAGTGGTAAACTCGGCGAAAACAGAGCTCATGAATTTCACCAAGAAGGTGAAACGTGAAAACGTGAAAATTCGAGGTGGATTCAGGGCACTGGGCGCCGAGATTTACGAGTCAGACACCGCGCGGTACCTGGGGGTACAGCTGGGCCGTAGACTGACCTTTACTAAACATGTCAGTCTGGCATTAAAGCGAGCCGCCGCAGCAGTAAAGAGGAATTATCCCCTCATTGCGAGAGATTCCAGACTGGCTATGGAGACTAAAGTGTTAGTCTACAAGCAGGTCATAAGACCAACTATGACATACGCATGTCCAGTGTTCTGCAGCGTTCCCAAGTCAACAATGTTGCGCTTGGAAACGATGCAGAACAAGATACTCCGTATCGTCACGAACAGTGATAGATTCATTCGGCTAGACGCATTGAGAGAGCTAGCCGATGTTCCAAAAATCGAAGAATTTATCAAACAACAGTCTGATAAATTCTTTCGACACTTCATCCTTGGAAGTAAACTGACCAGGGGTATGACGACAATAAGAGCCCGCGACAACTTAAGGTTGAAGCACGGGCTCATTTACAAAGCGCTGGATATTTTCCATGAGTCTCTGGAAGAGGAGTGAGTAATTCCACGTGCACTATGCTCAAACCCGGTTTTTTCGTCATTTTTCCGGGAGTGGAAGGAAACCTCGACAATACATGGTCCCGATAACCCTATGTCTGACACGTAACACAATAATACCCCCTGTATAACAAGAAGGAGACAGGGCTGCAGAAACCAGGGCAGATGACTCACTCACAGCATACGAAGGCCTACACACTATCGTAGGGCTCGCCTCGGTGAGCGAAAGCAGGTTTTCCCTGCCCCCTGTATACACAGGAGGGCAAGGTAGAAAAACCCCATTCCCCCCCCCACCCTATGAAACCCTACCCTATACTTCATTTCCCCACTTCGGCTAGTGATGGTTTTAGGAGGGGTTTTATATATTTTTATGTTGTGCGGTAAATTTTTTTATATTGTAAATTTAATATTAATATATTTTTGGATTTTGGATGCACAGTGTGAATATGATTTGATATAGGTGGTTGCATGGTTGGTCTGCCATGGCATTTACAGTCTGCAAATAGAGGCAGCTCCCATTCAAAATAACGATTACAAAATTAGAATGAAAACTACCAGTTTAGGAGAATTATTGAGTTTTATTATCTTTTATGATGTAAACTTTAACAATAATACTGATATTTCATTTATCACTAATTTCTACTTTGATTACCACTGATGACCCAGAAGGAAACCGTGGAATATAGAGCCTCTGTAGTATCAATTTTTAGTGTCAGGACAAATTCAATACTCATTTGCCAAGTATTTCACACTCAGAAATATCCGATATATATAGATATCGTAAAAATTTCGAGTATTTTTTAGAAAAATTACTTATACATGACTGATGAATATTAAAATCCTGTTTCTACAGTTGGTTATAGATGTCAAATCTGAGGATCGCGATACTTAATGATGATGCGGTATCACAAAATGGACCCATGAAAAACTTTCAATCTAAATGGAGATACTCATGTATTCAGTATGAATATTCTAACAAGTTGTTCTAAATTCAAGAAATGCTAAAATATGACACTTTTGTTGGAAAATATGCAAACCAAGCCATATTGACAGTGTGCAATCTTATCGAATGCTTTTTAGAAGAAACTGATAAAAGTAAAATGGGTGATATGTACAATTATTTCATATGAAATGACAGACAAAACATGAGATCATAAGTTTTTAAATTTATTTCAACATGCCTTTCTGTATTTACACCACGTATGTTTTTGTTTTCTTTGCCATAGTTGATTAGACACTCAATGACTTCAGTTTCAAGAACATTCCTTTCATACCGCGCCACGGTAAATAATAATAATAGCCGTTCATACCCGCATGGGCTATGCCTCTAGGTACACTCTGCGGGTGTTTATGGGTGAGTATTATTATCATTATTCTGTAATTTTTCTCATTTTCAATGACGGAACAGAAGAGTTATTGAATTTTCACGAGATTATTATGCATTTACCATAATTTTCTAGCTGTTTGCAGTATAGAAGAAATACTTGATAAAATCGTGATTATTAGTATGGTAAATAAATGATGTGAAGTAATAAGTATGAATAAGAATATATTAAGCATAATAAAAATAAAAAACACCAAAGAAAATCTACCGACAAGAAAAAAAAAACATACTAGGTAATATTTACTATTAATATTATACCTGATTATGCTTATTTTCCATTGATAATATTCACAATTCATGATAAGTATAATTTAAAATACTCAAAAATGAAAATCTGTTCCAATAATCGAAAGCTAATACTTTCATTCAACGAATTTCTAATATAAAATTCATGGTTCAACCAGTTATGAATGGGGAATTTGGAAAATATATTATTATAAGGTCATCATTTTCAATCAAAATGTATATGGAACCTTGACAGAATTAATTTTTCTAGTTAACTGAAAAAATTACTTGTACCTTCAATAACTCCACCATTCGGAATGGAAAAATCATTCATGTGAGCTGCAAAACATTCTTTACCTATATCTATTTATTTATAGGTTTATCAAAAGATACAATGATTTAATTACAGAGAAACACATATTACCCAATTGTATATGTTATATGTTATTTATAATAACCTTAATGCCCACTTGAGGCAATATTTGAGTAAAAGGAATGGAAGATTCTTAATTGAAGAATTATGATGGAGGGATTTAGGGTCATTGAGGGTCATCTACCAACTGAAATGAAGACAACAAAACAATATTCAACCATTTCTATGGTTGATAGTGAATTCAGCAATTTCTGATCCAAACTGAATTCAAATCCCTGTGCTCATGCCAAGTTAGTGTCCATTTAAACGTTCCAGGTAACCCTAGAATAATATAAAGTGCGGCTTTTAAGCGCCTCCCCCCCCTGTTAACTTTTGAACGGTTTGAGGTACAAACATAAAAAAAAACGCTTTGAGGTTTTCACCGATACTACTTTTTGACCTAAAACACATTGTGATTGCTCGATAGATGGCGCGGGGGGCACATCAACTAAAAAAATGTAAATGGCATGGGGGATCATGTGTCACATCGTTGAAAATATAATTCAATTCTCTTTTCAACCATCTAAATTTTCGAGATTTTCGTTTATACGTTTTTTCACAATATGCATTTTAAATGTCAGAATAAGTGCGGATCTGAGTCCTTTTTCTTACCTGACCACGATAACCGTAGTAGCGGTGAAACCCTCCAAAAGTTTTTTTTGTTTGTACGTCAAACCGTTCAAAAGTAACAGGGGGGAACTATTAAAAGCCGCACACTATATACTGTGAAACTTCTAAAAAGTCGCCCGAAAACCTACGATTTCATATATTGGGCGTCATGTCCTTTGGAATGTAAATATAGTGCAAAGAATACTGTTTAGTTAACGAAAACATAAAAACCATTTTTGACTTGGTTGCAAAGATTTTTGTATAATTCAATCAATTCATCAGCTATTCCTACATTTTCTACTTTTTGATTGTTTTCAGTTTTTTTATCATTAGTACACTTTGCTAGAACAGTTTATATAGTTATTATTGCTATTATTTACCTATTAGTTGAAGATGTGCCCATTGAATTTTGAAGGCGATAAATGGCATCATTTATATAGTGTTATAAGATGCCAAACAAATATTTTTCAGTTGAAGTATATTGAATATTTTTTTATAATCATTATTATCATCAATGATGATTTTGAAAATTAAAATATTCGAGTGAAATAACTCGTTTCATACATAAGTACAATGACTTGCAATAATACCCCCGGCAAACGTTTTGGATTACTCTGTAAGGCACCCGATAGGTCTTCATCTTCATTCCATTATTTCAAGTGAGTAATTAAAATATCAAGAAAGTCATATAACAGTGGAAACATATTAGTTTTTGCATTGTTCCTCATTGATCATTCCAAGAGTATAACTTTTATAGGGCCTAAGTGCCAAAAATAAAAACGAAAATATTTAATGAAAACTTCTCCTGGTATTAAAACAAAGTCGATTGCGCAATCTGTAAGGCGAAAGAGATCGCAGAAATATCGCCTTGGCACTTAGTGCGTTTATAGAAATATAGGGGATGGCACATGGACCGTTTTGATGTAAAAATCATAGCATTGCAGAAATAGCACTTAGACCTTACAGAAGTTATACTCTTCATTGCATTATTCTGTGCTTTTTCTTTTTCACTTCACAAAAAACCCTTCAATAATTATTCATATATAGTTGATGGGATGGAAACATGTGATAACACGAACATAAATTGATGTTGACTGATTCAATACATAGAGGGGAGAAAAGATTTGAAATTTTTCGTTTTTTCTTATTTTCTGTATCATTCTTATACAATTAATATTATTCACCTCTGAGAGAATGATTATATCAAATTATGATTAGTTATTTTAAACATTGCATGTTGATGATAAGACTTGATTAATAATGGTGACTTATCAAAAAAGAAATGATTTCCCGATTTCCCCATATTTTCTGAGAACCGAAGAAGCTGGATTGGTTTATAGGTCACGTTGCTTTTTACTTACTCATTGATCACTTATCATTCTATATCATTATCAGTAAGTACCTAAATAAAAGATTTTTTTTCTAATAATAGGATTAATTAAGGTTTTAACAGTAGACAGAAATGTATAATTATCTATAAAGCATATAAATATAATTATTTATTTTTTATTTTTATATTTTTAATACGAAAAACGAAAATTATTGAAAATTATAAATATAAAGAGGGCAGAAATCGAGGATTTCAGTAATTTTAAGTTTTGGTGAGAAAATCTGAATAACTGATGATCTGTACAAAACTGAACAGAACTATAGGTCTTTGGATATAGGGATATATGAGAAGAAAATTGAAAACTTCAATTCAAGTATATTTTTGGAAAAATTTTATGAAACTTTAAATTTTTTTTCATTGTATATGCAACTTTTACTTTACTTTTACTTTATATGTGGTTTATTATGAGTAAATTATCTTATTTTATATCGAAAACATTCAGGGTATCATAAGAACTGACAAAGTACATAAGATGCCTGGATATGATTATCAAATTTCGTTTATGCCGTGGGGCGCATTTTGATCTCACGTTAAATCACCATATTTGATACAGTTTCCATTTCCTGAGGAGAAAATCTGGTAATTCTAATTTTTGAAAAGTACATTCAGATAATTTTTTTTTATTATGAATAACCGAACTGATAAAGATATTCGTACATTTACTTGAGCTGAATTGTATTCATCCTAAAATATTATTCAACTCTGCCCCAAATTGTAATAAAAAGGCACATAAAGTATAGATTAGTTAAGGGACATTCTCAGAAGAGAATAGAAAAATAAGGATACCTACTCTTTTTTTGAAAATAATGTACGAGTGACATAATTTTTCTGATAAGATGTCCATCAACTAGTCTCTTTCAGGACTCGTTCAATAATTTCCAAGTGCCGAGTAGTAATCAAAACACATTCTGAAGGCGATATAATAATCTTTCATCTTTCTATCTAGAATAAAGACTAATCTGAAGTTGTAATATACTCAATATATCAACAACAAAAAGTATTTATAAATAAGTACATGAAACTGACGAATACTGAGCTGGCCTTATTTTTAAAACCGAAATCACTAACTCCATAATGGTGAACTCCCTTGAGAACACTAAAAAAATTAATAAATTTTCGTCTTTCTACAGATGTGGATGGCAAAATAAAAATCTGACTACATAATGATTGACCTAATTTAAAATTTAACCATTACAATGTGGCCATCCACTTCATATTTTACTATTTAACTGGTACTAGTCAACTCTATAAATATTCTATATATATTTGAATCCTCAGGAGAACACCGTTAAAGGTCTGCAAGATAAATATAAAAAAGTTTGCTTAGTGATATAAAATTCAAACAAGGAAATGGTCTAAATAGAAGATTATTGCAACAGAATCAACGGATATTGTTTCGAACATAGTGATTTTAACCAGGGAGTGGTGCTTGGGCATAAAAGTCGGGTTCTTCGTCATCAACATCTGCTTGGTCGCCATCCAACTGAAAAAAAAATTTCTTTAACTGACTTTTAATAGAATTTGTAATAACTTTCTGTTAACTTTTATCAAATGGGTTGGAATCAAATGCACTTCAAAGAAGACTAAAATAATAGCTTCAAAAAGAGATGAATAAACAAAATAAAATATTTCAAACTTCTACTGAAGGCAAAGCACAAAAAATTGTAGATGCCACTTCTGATAAACAAAAAGGATTTGGTAAAAATATCCATAAGTACATATCCGTTGTGAAACAATATGAAAATATTAGCAGTGACTTATTGTAATAATTTTCGATTCAAATTTTCGAAACAATTGCTTTATTACTTATTGCATTAGCTTCTAATTCAATTTTTTTCGCAAAAAATCAGAAGAATTGAATTCGTAGTATAATCATGCTCGAAAACAATACATGATTAGAATAGCGCTAGAAACTCTGAAGAATAACCCAGATGACTCATAGAACTCTCCTAACTGTTCTGAATAACAACGACTTCTCTCGTCGCCTTTCGACGTTTCTGGAACGATTCAACAGAAGCCTCTACTATAGGTATAAATGCAGGACTCTTGACCAGAAATAGCAGTCTACAGTTAGTTATTTACAATCTCAGTTCAACAGTTAGCAAATAGATAAAGTTGTAGTTATATAATTACTATATTTTACAAGTTTGAAATAAATTAGTAGATTATAGTTGAGTGCATTTTCATTGCAGTGGTGTTGGAAGTCGGAATTTTGAAATAAATGAGTGTTCGCATAGTGGACAGTCTTCGCGTTACCGAAAAAAACAAATAGCCCTTTTTTCGAAATATACTTGTAATCCGTTGAACAAATAATTGTTCGCTAAATGAACAGTTATGCGTGCAACGAGAAAATAAACTGATAAACATTTTGTGTAAAATAGATTGATATCTTGGTCAAAGACACTGAAGGATGAAATATTCAGATGGTCGATTTGAAGATAGCGGAATTTAAACAAGAGTTGGAAGAGAGGGAATTAGAAATAATCGGAAAAAATGCCGTACTTCAAAAAATACTCTCATTAGGACTGAGAAGACCCCAAAACTATTTTATTCCAAGTTTCTGGTATTGATTCTTAGCTCGTTAATGAATAAACTCGGCGAAACAACTAAATCCTTGGAAGACAAACTTCTAGAAAATTCGGTAAGATGGAAAGAAGAAAAAAATGCAAGCAGGGATGCCAACTACCATCCATGGCCTTGATGAGTTGCGACTCCACTTTCCTGAGAAACAGGTACAAAACCGGACCGGCAGCCTAAGCGCACCCTAGATGGAATGCTCATTCCTTCTGATATCGGCCATAGGTATGCTAGGCTAACCCCCCGGTATACCCTACTACTCGGTTCCTAACAGACGAGGAAGAGGCCCCCACAACCGAACCCCTCGGAATATGGGTCAAAGGCAAGGTAGTGAGGTCCAGGACGATGGATTGCCACATAACGACGACCGCAACGACAATGCTGCCGTGGTAAGCATGAAGGGCGTATCTGCAGTTTTCATGTTTTCGAAAAAATCATGTTCTACTATTAGATTGGGGACAATTTTTGCAGATATGACATGCTTAGCACGGCAGAATGGACGCTTTGAGTGGACTGATGAATTAAGGGGCGGTCTTCTGCATTGTTATGAGAGCAGTGAGCATGCCCGGAGAGGATACATGACAAGAATGCATGCTCTGTGGTGTGAGATACACCCAGAGCATGTCGCTTTTTCCGTCCAAAACCTGAGGGATTATGTATCTCATCTTCGGGGTCGAGGCTATGTCAGAGCTCCTCCTCAGTCGGTTGACGCAGTGGCAGAAGTGGCAGATATGCCACTTGTAGGTCTGGCTGTAGAGGACGCCCGCATCATACCACCAATGGAAGTTATCAAAACCCGCAGGGCGCTTCATCATACCAAGTCCCTGAAGCCACAACAACGGGCACGGGTGGATGGTTCACTGGCAGATAAACTCTGTCGTGTATGACGACGCTCAGACCTTGTCCCAAGCGGAGAGGAGGGAAACCACCCCTCTGATTCACGCCCGCAGTGCGGCGAACTGCCGCAAACCTAAGACGAGCTCACCACACAAGGCGTGCTGTTTACCATCAAACAGCACTGTCTGGTGGCTGCAAAAAAGTTACTAGTAAGGCTGGCGAGAAGCATCGCGGAAAACATGTTCCGCGATAAACCTTCCTGCTTATTCCAAGAGCCTCCACGTGTTGTGGATAACCCGCCGGCGGCTGATCGGGTGGAAACCTTCTGGAGGGGTATGTGCAAATGTCCGCAACCACTCAACGTAGATATTCCAGCCCTAGCGCAGTTCGAAGCTTTCTGCAGGAGGCTTCGTCAGCCTGAGCTCAATGAACAGCGCAATCCAATAACTCTGGAAGGAGTTCTACGGGCCCTCAAAGGCTCAAAGGTCTATGCTTTGATGGGCTGAATAACTATCAGTGGAAAAAATTTGCATGTAACCACCACCATCTAACAAGTTTTCAACTCATAGCTAGATGGGTAGCAGCAGGTTCCCGATTGGTTTGCCGAGGGGCGAACCATGCTTATTCCTAAAAACGGAGAGTTGTCTAATAAGAAGAACTACAGATCGATAACATGCTTGAACGCATGTTATAAAATATTTACCCGCATCATATACATACGAATATTCTCCGCAGTTGAGAAGGGGATCACTAGCTGCAAGGAGAACCTGCTTATTGCCAGATGCATTACGCAGGACTCCGTGCAGTATAAGCGTAACCTTTCAATGGTCTAGATCGATTATCGCAAAGCATTTGATATAACATCGCTTGAGCTCATCATACATTTACTCAGATGCCTTACGGTACCCGATCAAATAGTCAGATGCATTGAACAGCTGATGCCGCTCTGGAGGACTCGCTTTACCATAACATCTGGTCAAGTTAGAGTCCAAACATAGCAGGTTATCTTTAGAAGGGGCGTGTTTCAGGGAGACTCCCTCAGTCCTCTTCTGCATCTGCGATGAATACGTAGATGGAAGCATCCTACATCATCTGGATGCCGGAGAGACCTATACCTATCTAGGGGTGGAACAGCGCCACACCCAAGAGGTAAATACTGTTGAAAACTCTCTCCGCGGTAAGTATCAACATAAACTTCGATAACCTGATCATCAGAACTGTCGGTGATGAACAAAGATGCTGCAACTAATATGCTTGCCGTTCCGATCCTACTTTACTCCTTTGGAGTAATGAAATGGACACAAGAAGAGCTGCGACAATTTGACGTAACTCGCAAAATGATGCATCTTCATATGAGCTTGCATCCTAAATCGCGTCTGTTCCACGGTTATACTTCCCCAGACAATGGAGAGGCCGTGGACTTTTGAGTTTGGAATGTCTACGTAATAGAATGGTACTGAATGGAGCCTGTAAAGTCATCAGGAGTTCAGATCCGCTTCTCTGCTTAGTATTCGATCATGAAAAAGCATGGATTGGAGCATTTCTCTTCAAGGCAGCAACCCGTGCAGCCGATGAACTCGGTCTCGTATTCAACGGACGAACCCAAACTCTGTCACCGAGTTGGAACCCGTTCAACAAAAAACTCACGTCAAAGCTGCGAAGAGTGAGAGGCTCCTACAGCTACATAAGGATGAGCCGATGCATGGGGTCTTCTTCAAGAACATTGAAGACCTTGGCTTATCCAGAAACCTGACATTTGCTTTTCTCAGACAAATACAAGCCAATAAGCCTGATAGAGTTTTCGGCTCCTGGCAAAACGAACATCGTCCGGATAAAGCCGGATAAATGCAGAAGTCCGTAATTCTTGGTTCTCTTTGCCTACTTAGGGCACATGATTCTCGGACCCAGTAATCACTGGGCTTCGGAGACAGGGCCTGACTGGGACATTTCTGATGGAAAAAAAAATAATACTCCTTCATAGACCATAAACACTCATAGAGTGTACCCAAAGGCATAGCTTGTGCGAGTAGAGGACGGCTATTATTATTTGCCGTGACGCTCCTGGGCGACTCACCGATGTTTTTGGTGATGTATTCATTTTTCAGCAGTAGGAAAACCCGGGAAACCTACAACATCACCCCAGGTGGTCGGTGCGCACTTCAAGCTAGCACCAGACGTCGGGAAATGAATAACTATATTTTGCAAAGAATACCGTATTGCAAGCGGGCCTAACGTGTTTTGCAATTTGTCTAGTAACCTTTGCATTATGCATTATTATGTGTTAGGGGGGTCCACAGTGGCTAATGCGACGGTTAGAGTGGAACACAAGCGAGGGCGGGGTATTTGAATATGTCGATATCTTCGATGTAATACCGTTTATTAAGAAGCTATAGTTTTGTTCCCCCCTTTCTTGCGTACCTATAACGTACTTATAAATAATCAGGTATTGCTTCTCAGGAAGCGTTTTAGTTTCATCAAAAATCGAGATCCTGAGGTTGCTCATCAGGGCGCAAATGGATGGCGAAGAGAACAACGAACAGAACAAATACCAATACATAAAGGGATTGAAGACTGAACTCTGCGGGAAGTTGTCAGAACTATCTTACCACAAGATGTGCAAATGTGATGCACTGGATGGTAGAAGACCTAGCAACTTTTTATAAAAATAAAAAGGGACCTGAAGTGCTAGGACAGCACAAAGTTATATAACCTCTACAGTCGTCACAACAGGCGGACCTTGCAAGTCGAAAAACCTCTATAGTTGAATGGTGGAATCAAATATGGAGTTATTTTTTTGTAGTGCCCTGTATATTTTGACAACAATACTGACCACGTAGTCAACTCATAGATAATCAGAGAAACCAGCATCATAAGAATCTAGCATTAAAATTAACTATTTTGCATATGTTATAACGAGATTATGATTGTTTGGCGTTTTTCTTGAACCACAAAGATTTTGGCACTGAATAATGGAAAAAATGGATATGAGGCTTTGTCGAGGTCTTTTGGTAGTTCATCTGAACTGAAATTTGTTCGCACCTTCCTATTACTAGAAGAACATTGTTGAAATCAATGAAAAATTATTTCTGAAATGGATGTTATTAACTTATTTTTATTTGATACGTTCATCAAATTATAAATAATTTGTTTTTCATCACCTTTTTTTATCGACACGTTGAAATCTAAACAGTATCGGTGAATGAAGATATTCATGTAACAAAAACGAGGAAAAACATGATGTTAACAGATTTTCGTAACTATTCGATAAGTAAGTTATGTGAGCACATAAATATTTATAATCTCAGCCACGAAAAGACACGCTTTGTTTATTTTCTCAGTTGCATTTGTTTTATTTAAAACACTTCCTCCTTCTATAGATATACACCTAAGCGAATGCAGCAACGAACAATATTTTAACAAAGTAGGTATGAAATATTTCAACCGAAGTTGCACTTGATTACCTATACGGGACGATTTCATGAGGATGAAATACAGGCAACAGCAGGAATAACTTCTGATGGTTTTACTTTCACTGGCGAGACGATTAGAAAGAATATTATCACGATATTGCATTGTCAAACCTGATACATTGCACAAAGGATTTCAATTTAATTTATAGAGTGTAAATATGACGATTATATCCTATTTTTCTACAACATCTATTGATGCCTAAATATATAGCACATTACTTTTTGAAAAATGTATTCTCAACAGAGTAAATTAGATATTTATTATAAAACAATTTAATTTTTGACTCGAAATCATAAGTACAGAGTTTTTTCAAGTTTTGAACGGAGACATTTAGTTATTTCTTGAATTTGACCTACTTTTTCAAGACAGACAAATTTAAGAAAACGATTGTACTGAAATAATTAAATAAATTTTGCAAGAAAACAGTCGTTCAAAAGCAGTAACTTATCGAGGCAAAGAAAACATGTCAATATGTACTTATAGGAAGTATTTATTTATTACATATTTCAGACGATAAATTACATTCACAATTTTGTATTTCGTTAAAAAATATTTTAACAATTTTGTTTTTAATAATCGAGGCGATTATTAATGCAATGTATTTTTATATTGTCGTTTATTTTTCTTGACAAAAAAAACACTCGAACTTTTGGTTAATTGAATACATTTCTTTCAACTTAAAATGTTCTAAGTAATTTTACACGACCTACGGGTCTCGCAATTTTTTCTTGTCAGTCATTTTCTTGAGTTTCCGAAGGAACTTACTGTATCCTGAAACTGAAATCTGGTTCATCGACAGAAGAATTACGGTCGTATGCAGCTATGGCCCAAATGGCAATATTTTGTAAATTTGCATAATGAAAAAATAGTTATTTTTCAATGGTCAGAAATGCACAGAAATGTTGTCGAAATATCACGAAAACTGTCACATATAGGTATAAACAATTATCAGAGAAAGTGATGAGGATTCCAAAAATGATATTATATGATTTACGTGAAGTTAGCCACACTTTTCCAGCCACGGTTTCAGACTTGAGGACCGCTGACATTCGGATGTAGCGTGAATTGCACACAGTGTTGCCAGATCAATAACAAATACGTAAATAGTTTTCGCCCAATAATAGTTTGAAGCATTGTGATCTTTCATGAAATTGTAAGTCATCCATGATTTTGATTGGGGATACAGATCAGGAAAATTTGAATGTGATCAAAAATTGAAAAAGTCGAGGTGAAAATATTGATGAATGAATTGAAACCGAATTTTCGCCGAAATGAGCTAAGAAAGGAAGAGAATAAATACTTATGTATACATTAATTATGAATCCAAACATATTTTAAGATATTAGAATTCTGGTTGCTAGTACCTTGTTAATTTCTTCACCAGCACAACACAGCATTGCTCTACACATTATTAGATTTTAAGGAAAATATCGATAAAGAGTTGGGATTCCGATAAACAAAAATTACTTCAAGGAAGAACAAACACTTCCAGAAACCTATGAAGCCGTTTTTATTTTGCTTTGAATGGACGTCAGGATGATATAAAAAAATAAAATATTTTCTCGGGATATGAAAAATCGATAAAGAGTTGCGCTGTCGGAAAACAAAAGATACCACAAGAAAGAACATGTCGAGAGACATTGTTATTTTTATTTGGATGGCCGTCAGGGTGATATAAAAAAAATAAAATATTTTCTCGGGCTATGAAATATCGATAAAGAGTCGCGCTGTCGGAAAACAAAAAATACCACTAGAAAGAACACGTCTAGAAACATATGAAACCATTGTTATTTTTCTTTGGATGGCCGTCAGGGTGAAACAAAAAAAAATTAATATATTTGTATCAAGAAAAACAATTTAAAACGGAAAATACTTCAAAAAATTTACTTCGAGTCTAGGCATTGAAATTCCTGTAACGGTTTGAGACAGAACGGTGAATGTTGAGTTTTCAAGAGGTTATTTATTTGAATAAAAAATCTCACCTAACTTTTGGCACTATGCGTAAGCAACTATTCGAGGACCATCCAAATATGTGAATGAAAATGATATACAAAGTATCGTACAAACCGGGCCACCCAAAACTTTTTATTTTCAAATACTATATTTTATTGCATTTTTTTTAAATGCCAATTCATGTTTCATATAGGAGTAGTATTTTCTTCTGAACTGCAGAGTGTTTTGGAAATATTGAACTATTAATGGTAAAATTTCAACATTTTTTAATTCCATAACAACTGTATTTAAAAAATATTAAAGAATAATCAATCACAACTTGACCTTTTTCAATTACAGCTGCTATGGAATAAAAAAAAATTGAAATATCACTGGTAATAAAGTTCAATATTTCCAAAACTCCCAGAAGATCAGATCATAATACTACACCAATATAAAATATAACTCTTGGCATTTGAAAAAATGCAACACAAATACAGTTCCGTATTTGAAAACGAATAGAGGTGGATGGTTCAATTTGTAAGATAATTTGTATATCATTTTCATTCACATATTTGGATTATCTAAAAATTTAATGATACAAATTTTCAAATGTTTTTAAAAAATCTTCACAAAAAGTAAATAAATGAAAGGATTATTTCGAAATTCTTACATTTTATTTTATAACTCCAGAAGTAAAGAAGCTAGATCAGATTGTTTTTAATCCCATAATAATTGATCTCTGAAATACGATACTTTTTCCACCTTTCATCACCCCTCTATCGTTTGTCGTAAACGAGATCATAGCATAGACTCGAATTTGAATAGCCTGTATATTTGAAGAAAATTATTCCACAATAATAATGTAATAAATTGTAAAATGTAAAGTAATGCAAGTGAAACGATTGTTCCCACACTACTATACTATACTACTATACTAGTAATAATACTTTCAGAAAAGTATTTCAAAATTATAAAATCGTGTACTTGTGAACGGTCACTCTGAGCGTAAAATAGCTGTCATGAAAAATACGTATTTTGTCATGAATTATTGGTATGTCCAATACCGCAAACATGAGAATTGAAAAAATAAATCAATAGGAATCGATTTTTTTTTACTCATACTCACAGATTTCATGAAAATATGCATATTTTGCAGAATGCATTTTTTCGCTTAGAAATGCAGTTTACGAGTTATGCTGTTTTGTAATGCCGAAATAATTCTATAGGTGCACTTAATAAATTGATTCTTCTGCTATGTCGCGTCGCTATCCCATTTGCTTGTTGGAAGGTATATCGACACTTAATCGCGTTTTAGCTCTTAGACTTTTTTATTGGAACTATTGTTCTCCTGTAGTCTGCATATTCTTTTCAATTACATTATTATAGGTTTATAATACTTTTGAATTCTTTTCCTTTCTAGTTTTCATTTGAGTAGTTATTTTCGAAAACAAGTATTTTTACTGTGACAGGTTAGGAAAATAAATTTCCTATTGAGAGTTTGGCGACTTTCTTAAACACAAATCTTGATTTGATAGACTGTTCTCTTGACAACCTATCCGTATCTAGTTCTATAATCGAGAAGGCTGCTCTTCATCTCTTCTCTTCTAACAGCAATAAATGTCGTAACGCTGTTATACGGGTACTGAGAAGAAACACTTGCAATGTAAGGACAATGTTCAATACTTCTTCTATGCCTCCTAAGGAAGAACATATAACTTTTAAAGACTCTCGTAAAATAAGGATTTGCCAAATTATTGAATATCTCAAGCTTACAAATAGTACCACCGATAATTTTGCTCGAGAGACATATCGTTCACCTAAATCAATTTATGGTGAAATTTGTAAATTCATAAACAGAAAGAACAATAATAAAAACAGACAAGTTCTCTACACGTTCTGTAAAAAATATATGAATGATATAAAAGATTATATAGAAATAGAGGTGTCTGATGACGTCAAGATGAGCCATGAAAATAATATATTCCATTCTACACCAATTAACTCAAGTGAAATTGAAGATAATTTAAAAAACAGTCCCACATCAGTTTCGAATGTTGACTGTGACAGTATTTTCAATAATAATTTTGTATCTTCTCCTGATAGTGAAGTGGCTGATGAATATTTCATTTGTTCTTCAACGCCTAAAAGGGATCGAGAGGATGAGACTACTCCGATCAAGCATGTCACTCCCGATTCTGAGGAAATTCCAGTGGAAATTTTTTACTTATACGAAGAAAAGGAATCTTGTGTTGAAATATTGCCTGTCGGTTCAACGAATAGAAAAATCCAAAATTTCCGAAGACCGAACTATGATGAGTGTAGTGTCAAAGAAGGTGAATTTTTTTATCGAAAACTGAATACACAATTATTAGCAAAGATCATCGACTTGTAGATGGAATATATCAATTGATTATAAATAAAAGAATAAAGTCTGTGAATAACACATGCCCACTTTACTTTAAGCGTCACCGTTTTCTCAAAAGATCTAATACAATTAAGGTATACGCTTATTGTCAGCACGAATGTAAGGCATTCATTCTCATTGTCAAAGATGTATCCAAGACAGACCAGATATCGCATTGTGTGGACGTATTCAGCTCTTCTTTGGATTTCAATCACGTGAAGGAGATGGGTAAACAACTGAGGGGAATGGAGCGAAAAATAAACTGCTATATTCGAAACCGTTAGATCAACTCCAAAATGATGTTTTGGCGCTGGAAGAGTCTACTGTTTCAATACTGAAAAACAAAGGAAAGGTTCGATCTGATGCAGTATACAGGAAGACCAAAGCAGAAATTACTGCTAAAAATGATAGACACTCCAACGATATACAGGATCTGATATTGATGCAACGAGACCACCCAGAATATATCAAATCCATTGCAATTCCTCTGCACGTTTATGTTTGGAGTACTGAACAAATCTTCTTAAGCAGTAAAGGTCATACTTTACATCTAGATGCAACTGGTTCTATTATCCGCAAGCCTGATAGTTCGTTCAAACGAGTGTATTATTACGCTGGTGTTATACAACTACTCAGAAATAACCGCGTATGCCCTGTGTTGGAAATGACTTCCTGTGAACACGATGGTGGTTCGATCGGTGCGTGGTTATTGAGATACAAATCTTTTTATTTATCTTCAAACTCGAAAAAATTGCCCGCATTCGAAAGTGTAGTTGTTGATTTTAGTTTTGCCTTTTTAAATGCGATACCCATTGCTTGGAACTCTATGGGACTTAGGGAATATTTAGATCTCACATTCGACGTGATTGCCAGGTCGCAGCCATTTCCTAAAGAAAAAATCAAAATCTGCATTTGTTGCTTCCACATGTTCCGTATAATGTCAGATGATATAAAGGAGCATTATTCAGATAGTACGGTTCGGAGTCATCTGAAAGAAATGTTGGCTGCAGCGTTCAAAATATTAATGAAAAATTAATGAATGGAACAAGTTTGGACGATGGTTTCAGAATGTATATGTTATTTTGAATTCGCCAACAAAAACACCCCTTTTTGAAACGTGTTTGGTTTCTCTCTTGAATGTTTGTTGCGGAACTGACGGACTTTCCACAGATGATGTTGTTTATGTTCCAACTGGAAGTGCAACAGGAGTGGGACACCTTTCTAGAGACGAAACACTCTTTAGGAATAGCCCTTTTTATTTATTTTTTCGAGAAATGGCTTTGAAGCAAGACAAACTTATGTTAGAAGAGGATAGAGAAAGCATTTTTAGTAGTAATTTGTATTTCAATCCAAAATTTTCAATGATTATAATGAAAAAGTATTTACCCTACGCATCTTTATGGACAGAATAACGATAGGAAGAGTAATGCACCCATCGAAAGGTATTTTGGTGTATTGTTAAAAACACAATTCTGAAAAAGCAAATGGGGCAAAAATGCAGTCGAGTTTTGAGAAAAATCAGAAAATATGTTCTTTTTGTGTACAAAGAAGAAAAATTACAATTAACGAACAAAAAAGGTGTTTGCAACAAACGCAGGAAACCGCAACTGGTTTCTCATGATATGGGTTTAGCTTCATAAGAAATGTGGCAGAAGAAACTAAAAGAAAAAAATAACAATTTCAAGGGTCGAATCCTAAAAGGAATATTAACTGAAAATACATCGTTAAATTGCAACAATGTACGAGATGATGACACCATTCACCCGTGTCTACATTGCGGTGTAGGATTCCTAGACCAAACAGTACTCTGGTATGGATGTGATATTTGTCTGGGATGGGTACATGCATGTTGTGAAAGTGATCCTCCGCTAAACGAAATCGATCCTTATTATTGTAAAATATGTCTGACTATGAAAACTACTCAAAAGAATTGCAATTTCAATGAAGAAACTCTCTCTTCAACCGACATGTACACAATAATTTTCCAGTGTTCTCTGTTTTTCGAAAGAGAATACAAAAAAACACTCGATGAGCTGCTTGAAATAGAGAGCAAGACAATAAATCAATCTAATTGTCCACTATGGTTTGAAGAGAGACAAAAACGAATAACAGCATCGTTTTTTGGGAAAGTTGTCAGAGCAAGCAAAAGATCGGTTCATGAAAAGCTTGCTTCACATATTATCACTCAACCTGAAATAACCACAAAGGCAATGACTCACGGCAAAATCAATGAAACCAATGCTAGATTGTCCTATGAACAAAAACGGAATCTCAAATATGAAACTTCTGGATTAGTAATTCATGAATACTACCAGTTCATTGCTAGTTCACCTGATGGGCTGGTCGGGGAAGATGGGATCATAGAAATAAAATGTCCATTCAAGATTAGAAATATGGATCCTAATATTGCTATCGCCAAAGGACTTCTTTCCTATTTTGATAAAGAGAGTGGAAAGCTCAAAACGTCTCATGAATACTACTACCAAATTCAAGGTCTTCTAGAGATAACAAATAGTGAATGGTGCGATTTCGTCGTTTACACCTTCGAAGGAATCAAAATCGAGAGAATAACTAGACACAGAAATATCTGGGAATTGATTCTGAAGAAAGTAAAGGATTTCTTCAATTTTTATATGTTACCATATTTGGCAGGTGTTACCGGACAACCCACTTTTCTGAAATGGAAAAGTGAAAAATGCCCTGAAGTTTTGCAACGGACTAATTGCAGACCAAACATACTACAGAAATATCGGTAGAAATTATGTTGTAGGACATTTCAAAAATCTTCCTACTGTCATAAATGAAATCACCAGCGAGGACTTCCATATACTGTCGACTAGAGAGTGGCTAACTAATTTTATAATAGATATTTTTCTAAACATTTTAAACAAAGATGCTCCAGAATATCAAGTTGTACCGTGTTTATTGGCCACCAGAATATTTTTGTTCTCTTCAGGTGAAAGTCACGAGGATATTATGAATTTCCTAATAAATGGTGACAAATTAATTCTTCCAATTCTCCAAAATTACTCAGATATAACTCCCCGACCAAGTCTTCATCACTTTTGTCTCAGTGTTATAAACCTTCCGGAAAAAGAATTTGTGTTTCTCAACCCGGTGGGTAGTTCTTTAATAGAAACGAGATCATACATATTTAAATTTTTGGAGTATTTGAACTATTATAACGAATTGAACAACAGCACGATAGAACTTGATGGATGGAGCTGTAAAGTATTACAACATGACAAACAAACAGATTTTTTCAGTTGTGGTCCATATATTCTTTACTTCTTCGAGAATATAGTTAAAGGACAATCGATGACAAATGACGTAGACATACTTGAGTATAGAAATCTCATTAAAAATAAAATGATTCGGGCATCTGACAAGATGAATGACGTAAGCATATTTTGCGGAAGATCGATCAAACATATTGATGATTTGATTCAAAAATGTAACAATTGTTCGAGAATACATCATAAGAGGTGTAGAAATTTAGAAAAACAACATCTAAACGAGAAAGATGAAATTATGTGCGATCTATGTTCGATATACTAACACAATAAACTCATAGCATTAGTGGTTCATTGATATACCATTGAAAAATTCAAAGCAATGCTACTCTCGTTATTGAAGTACAACAATATTTCCATCCTCCGAAGGATTTGAGAAGGAGTAACATAGTTTTTCATTCGATTATTTTTGATGGGATTTGACATACTCTTTCATGTGGTTTATCTTGTTGAGTAAAGAGCAGAGAATTTCATAGACCATGAAAATAATAACATTATAGCCCTGACGGTCATCCACAGAGAACTGACAATAGTTTCATAGGTTCCCATACGTTCCTCAATGTGTTCCTTCTAGTGGCTTTTTTTGTTTCCCAGCAGCGCGACTCTCTCGATATTTGCTGGCCCAAGAAAATATTTAATTTTTTTGTATCACCCTGACAGCCATCCAATGAAAATTAACAATGGTTTCATAGGTTTGACAATATGTTCTTTCTTGTGGTATTTTTTGTTTTCCGACAGCGCGACTCTATCGATATTTCATAGTCCGTGAAAATATTAAATTTTTTATGTATCACCCTAACGGCTATCCAAAGAAAAATAACAATGGTTTCATATTTTTCTCGACATGTTCTTTCTTGTGGTATTTTTTGTTTTCCGACAGCGCAACTCTTTATCGATATTTCATAGCCCGAGAAAATATTTTATTTTTTTTATATCACCCTGACGGCCATCCAAAGAAAAATAACAATGGTTTCATATGTTTCTCGACGTGTTCTTTCTTGTGGTATTTTTTGTTTTCCGACAGCGCGAGTCTTTATCGATATTTTATACCCCAAGAAAATATTTTATTTTTTTTTTATCACCCTGACGGCTATCCAAAGAAAAATAACAATGGTTTTATATGTTTCTCGATACCGTTCTTTCTTGTGGTATTTTTTGTTTTCCGAGAGCGCGACTCTATCGATATTTCATAGTCCGTGAAAATATTTAATTTTTTATGTATCACCCTAACGGCCATCCAAAGAAAAATAACAATGGTTTCATATGTTTCTCGACGTGTTCTTTCTTGTGGTATTTTTTGTTTTCCGACAGCGCGACTCTTTATCGATATTTCATAGCCCGAGAAAATATTTTATTTTTTTTATATCACCCTGACGGCCATCCAAAGAAAAATAACAATGGTTTTATATGTTTCTTGATACCGTTCTTTCTTGTGGTATTTTTTGTTTTCCGACAGCGCAACTCTTTATCGATATTTCATAGCCCGAGAAAATATTTTATTTTTTTTATATCACCCTGACGGCCATCCAAAAAAAAATAACAACGGTTTCATATGTTTCTCGATACGTTCTTTTCTGCGGTATTTTTTGTTTTCCGACAGCGCAACTCTTTATCGATATTTCATAGCCCGAGAAAATATTTAATTTTTTTTATATCACCCTGACGGCCATTCAAAGAAAAATATTATTGGTTTCATAGGTTCGACAACGTGTTCTTTCTTGTGGTATCTTTTGTTTTCCGACAGCGCGACTCTTTATCGATATTTCATAGCCCGAGAAAATATTTTATTTTTTTTATATCACCCTGACGGCCATCCAAAGAAAAATAACAATGGTTTTATATGTTTCTCGACATGTTCTTTCTTATGGTATTTTTTGTTTTCCGACAGCGCGACTCCTTATCGATATTTCATAGCCCGAGAAAATATTTTATTTTTTTTATATCACCCTGACGGCCATTCAAAGAAAAATAACAATGGTTTCATATGTTTCTAGACGTGTTCTTTCTAGTGGTATTTTTTGTTTTCCGACAGCGAGAGTCTTTATCGATATTTTATAGCCCAAGAATATATTTTATTTTTTTTATATCACCCTGACGGCCATCCAAAAAAAAATAACAACGGTTTCATATGTTTCTCGATACGTTCTTTTCTGCGGTATTTTTTGTTTTCCGACAGCGCAACTCTTTATCGATATTTCATAGCCCGAGAAAATATTTAATTTTTTTTATATCACCCTGACGGCCATTCAAAGAAAAATATTATTGGTTTCATAGGTTCGACAATGTGTTCTTTCTTGTGGTATCTTTTGTTTTCCGACAGCGCGACTCTTTATCGATATTTCATAGCCCGAGAAAATATTTTATTTTTTTTATATCACCCTGACGGCCATCCAAAGAAAAATAACAATGGTTTTATATGTTTCTCGACATGTTCTTTCTTGTGGTATTTTTTGTTTTCCGACAGCGCGACTCCTTATCGATATTTCATAGCCCGAGAAAATATTTTATTTTTTTTATATCACCCTGACGGCCATTCAAAGAAAAATAACAATGGTTTTATATGTTTCTCGACATGTTCTTTCTTGTGGTATTTTTTGTTTTCCGACAGCGCGAGTCTTTATCGATATTTTATAGCCCAAGAAAATATTTTATTTTTTTTATATCACCCTGACGGCCATCCAAAAAAAAATAACAACGGTTTCATATGTTTCTCGATACGTTCTTTTCTGCGGTATTTTTTGTTTTCCGACAGCGCAACTCTTTATCGATATTTCATAGCCCGAGAAAATATTTAATTTTTTTTATATCACCCTGACGGCCATTCAAAGAAAAATATTATTGGTTTCATAGGTTCGACAATGTGTTCTTTCTTGTGGTATCTTTTGTTTTCCGACAGCGCGACTCTTTATCGATATTTCATAGCCCGAGAAAATATTTTATTTTTTTTATATCACCCTGACGGCCATCCAAAGAAAAATAACAATGGTTTTATATGTTTCTCGACATGTTCTTTCTTGTGGTATTTTTTGTTTTCCGACAGCGCGACTCTTTATCGATATTTCATAGCCCGAGAAAATATTTTATTTTTTTTATATCACCCTGACGGCCATCCAAAGAAAAATAACAATGGTTTTATATGTTTCTCGACATGTTCTTTCTTGTGGTATTTTTTGTTTTCCGACAGCGCGACTCTTTATCGATATTTCATAGCCCGAGAAAATATTTTATTTTTTTTATATCACCCTGACGGCCATTCAAAGAAAAATAACAATGGTTTCATATGTTTCTAGACGTGTTCTTTCTAGTGGTATTTTTTGTTTTCCGACAGCGAGAGTCTTTATCGATATTTTATAGCCCAAGAATATATTTTATTTTTTTTATATCACCCTGACGGCCATCCAAAAAAAAATAACAACGGTTTCATATGTTTCTCGATACGTTCTTTTCTGCGGTATTTTTTGTTTTCCGACAGCGCAACTCTTTATCGATATTTCATAGCCCGAGAAAATATTTAATTTTTTTTATATCACCCTGACGGCCATTCAAAGAAAATTATTATTGGTTTCATAGGTTCGACAATGTGTTCTTTTTTGTGGTATCTTTTGTTTTCCGACAGCGCGACTCTTTATCGATATTTCATAGCCCGAGAAAATATTTTATTTTTTTTATATCACCCTGACGGCCATCCAAAGAAAAATAACAATGGTTTTATATGTTTCTCGACATGTTCTTTCTTGTGGTATTTTTTGTTTTCCGACAGCGCGACTCTTTATCGATATTTCATAGCCCGAGAAAATATTTTATTTTTTTTATATCACCCTGACGGCCATTCAAAGAAAAATAACAATGGTTTCATATGTTTCTAGACGTGTTCTTTCTAGTGGTATTTTTTGTTTTCCGACAGCGAGAGTCTTTATCGATATTTTATAGCCCAAGAATATATTTTATTTTTTTTATATCACCCTGACGGCCATCCAAAAAAAAATAACAACGGTTTCATATGTTTCTCGATACGTTCTTTTCTGCGGTATTTTTTGTTTTCCGACAGCGCAACTCTTTATCGATATTTCATAGCCCGAGAAAATATTTAATTTTTTTTATATCACCCTGACGGCCATTCAAAGAAAAATATTATTGGTTTCATAGGTTCGACAATGTGTTCTTTCTTGTGGTATCTTTTGTTTTCCGACAGCGCGACTCTTTATCGATATTTCATAGCCCGAGAAAATATTTTATTTTTTTTATATCACCCTGACGGCCATCCAAAGAAAAATAACAATGGTTTTATATGTTTCTCGACATGTTCTTTCTTGTGGTATTTTTTGTTTTCCGACAGCGCGACTCCTTATCGATATTTCATAGCCCGAGAAAATATTTTATTTTTTTTATATCACCCTGACGGCCATTCAAAGAAAAATAACAATGGTTTTATATGTTTCTCGACATGTTCTTTCTTGTGGTATTTTTTGTTTTCCGACAGCGCGAGTCTTTATCGATATTTTATAGCCCAAGAAAATATTTTATTTTTTTTATATCACCCTGACGGCCATCCAAAAAAAAATAACAACGGTTTCATATGTTTCTCGATACGTTCTTTTCTGCGGTATTTTTTGTTTTCCGACAGCGCAACTCTTTATCGATATTTCATAGCCCGAGAAAATATTTAATTTTTTTTATATCACCCTGACGGCCATTCAAAGAAAAATATTATTGGTTTCATAGGTTCGACAATGTGTTCTTTCTTGTGGTATCTTTTGTTTTCCGACAGCGCGACTCTTTATCGATATTTCATAGCCCGAGAAAATATTTTATTTTTTTTATATCACCCTGACGGCCATCCAAAGAAAAATAACAATGGTTTTATATGTTTCTCGACATGTTCTTTCTTGTGGTATTTTTTGTTTTCCGACAGCGCGACTCTTTATCGATATTTCATAGCCCGAGAAAATATTTTATTTTTTTTATATCACCCTGACGGCCATCCAAAGAAAAATAACAATGGTTTTATATGTTTCTCGACATGTTCTTTCTTGTGGTATTTTTTGTTTTCCGACAGCGCGACTCTTTATCGATATTTCATAGCCCGAGAAAATATTTTATTTTTTTTATATCACCCTGACGGCCATTCAAAGAAAAATAACAATGGTTTCATATGTTTCTAGACGTGTTCTTTCTAGTGGTATTTTTTGTTTTCCGACAGCGAGAGTCTTTATCGATATTTTATAGCCCAAGAATATATTTTATTTTTTTTATATCACCCTGACGGCCATCCAAAAAAAAATAACAACGGTTTCATATGTTTCTCGATACGTTCTTTTCTGCGGTATTTTTTGTTTTCCGACAGCGCAACTCTTTATCGATATTTCATAGCCCGAGAAAATATTTAATTTTTTTTATATCACCCTGACGGCCATTCAAAGAAAAATATTATTGGTTTCATAGGTTCGACAATGTGTTCTTTCTTGTGGTATCTTTTGTTTTCCGACAGCGCGACTCTTTATCGATATTTCATAGCCCGAGAAAATATTTTATTTTTTTTATATCACCCTGACGGCCATCCAAAGAAAAATAACAATGGTTTTATATGTTTCTCGACATGTTCTTTCTTGTGGTATTTTTTGTTTTCCGACAGCGCGACTCTTTATCGATATTTCATAGCCCGAGAAAATATTTTATTTTTTTTATATCACCCTGACGGCCATTCAAAGAAAAATAACAATGGTTTCATATGTTTCTAGACGTGTTCTTTCTAGTGGTATTTTTTGTTTTCCGACAGCGAGAGTCTTTATCGATATTTTATAGCCCAAGAATATATTTTATTTTTTTTATATCACCCTGACGGCCATTCAAAGAAAAATAACAATGGTTTCATATGTTTCTAGACGTGTTCTTTCTAGTGGTATTTTTTGTTTTCCGACAGCGAGAGTCTTTATCGATATTTCATAGCCTGAGAAATAATTTTATTTTTTTATATCACCCTGACGGCCATCCCAAGAAAAATAACAATGGTTTTATATGTTTCTCGGCATGTTCTTTCTTGTGGTATTTTTTGTTTTCCGACAGCGCGACTCTTTATCGATATTTCATAGCCCGAGAAAATATTTAATTTTTTTTATATCACCCTGACGGCCATTCAAAGAAAAATATTATTGGTTTCATAGGTTCGACAATGTGTTCTTTCTTGTGGTATCTTTTGTTTTCCGACAGCGCGACTCTTTATCGATATTTCATAGCCCGAGAAAATATTTTATTTTTTTTATATCACCCTGACGGCCATCCAAAGAAAAATAACAATGGTTTTATATGTTTCTCGACATGTTCTTTCTTGTGGTATTTTTTGTTTTCCGACAGCGCGACTCTATCGATATTTCATAGCCCCAGAAAATATTTTATTTTTTTTATATCACCCTGACGGCCATTCAAAGAAAATTATTATTGGTTTCATAGGTTCGACAATGTGTTCTTTTTTGTGGTATCTTTTGTTTTCCGACAGCGCGACTCTTTATCGATATTTCATAGCCCGAGAAAATATTTTATTTTTTTTATATCACCCTGACGGCCATCCAAAGAAAAATAACAATGGTTTTATATGTTTCTCGACATGTTCTTTCTTGTGGTATTTTTTGTTTTCCGACAGCGCGACTCTATCGATATTTCATAGCCCCAGAAAATATTTTATTTTTTTTATATCACCCTGACGGCCATTCAAAGAAAATTATTATTGGTTTCATAGGTTCGACAATGTGTTCTTTTTTGTGGTATCTTTTGTTTTCCGACAGCGCGACTCTTTATCGATATTTCATAGCCCGAGAAAATATTTTATTTTTTTTATATCACCCTGACGGCCATCCAAAGAAAAATAACAATGGTTTTATATGTTTCTCGACATGTTCTTTCTTGTGGTATTTTTTGTTTTCCGACAGCGCGACTCTATCGATATTTCATAGCCCCAGAAAATATTTTATTTTTTTTATATCACCCTGACGGCCATTCAAAGAAAATTATTATTGGTTTCATAGGTTCGACAATGTGTTCTTTTTTGTGGTATCTTTTGTTTTCCGACAGCGCGACTCTTTATCGATATTTCATAGCCCGAGAAAATATTTTATTTTTTTATATCATCCTGACGTCCATTCAAAGCAAAATAAAAACGGCTTCATAGGTTTCTGGAAGTGTTTGTTCTTCCTTGAAGTAATTTTTGTTTATCGGAATCCCAACTCTTTATCGATATTTTCCTTAAAATCTAATAATGTGTAGAGCAATGCTGTGTTGTGCTGGTGAAGAAATTAACAAGGTACTAGCAACCAGAATTCAAATATCTTAAAATATGTTTGGATTCATAATTAATGTATACATAAGTATTGATTCTCTTCCTTTCTTAGCTCATTTCGGCAAAAATTCGGTTTCAATTCATTCATCAATATTTTCACCTCGACTTTTTCAATTTTTGATCACATTCAAATTTTCCTGATCTGTATCCCCAATCAAAATCATGGATGACTTACAATTTCATGAAAGATCACAATGCTTCAAACTATTATTGGGCGAAAACTATTTACGTATTTGTTATTGATCTGGCAACACTGTGTGCAATTCACGCTACATCCGAATGTCAGCGGTCCTCAAGTCTGAAACCGTGGCTGGAAAAGTGTGGCTAACTTCACGTAAATTATTATATGGAGGTATTCCATTTGAAATAACAAAGTAAGCACTCCTTTGTGATACAAACGGCAACATTGTATCGATGAAAATATTTTCAAAATTATCGTTCGTTCCGTTCTCCAGATACTTTTTATGTTCCATCCACCATAAAATACCCATAAAATATTAAAATGTCGAACAGATAGCGAAGAAACCTACCAGTTTTTCACTACAGAAAAATTAAAGCGGAGAAAGAAGCTATATCGTTATTGAATATTAAGCCTCTTAGGCGCTTTTTTTGAGAAAGTCTAATAACGTATTATAAAGATTAAAAAAAAATAAGCAGATCTTAGTGAGGTGGAGATTTCAGATAATGTAGACGAACCTAATTTCAACATCAGAAGAATAAATGGCATAATACTAACACTTTCAAGAGCCTCGATACCAAAGGGCACTAAGTCGAAAAGAAAGTCAAAAAGTACATTTACAAAAAAAAAAATACAAAAAAAGAAGAAAACGCATTTTGAAGTAAATCAAACCCACCAATTTGTTACATTAAAAAAATGTATACTGATTTTTGAACCACCTAGTATATCGCAAAGAAATTTGAAGGCCTTAAATAGGAGATAAAACCTACTTTTTCATGAAAAAATCACATCTTAGAGTTTTAAAATGGGTGTTGAGCGCCATCTTCAATATATTTTCTAAATAGAACACCCCGTATATAGGTAATTTAATTTTTGAAATATGCTCATAATTCTCAACAGTTTTCTTTTATACACTTTATTACTAAATTGTTTTCGAATTATTAACGTTTGAAGAGTGACATTCCGATTAAAACGATGTATGGAATTTGGTGACATTCCGGTTAAAACGATGTATGGAATTTGGTCACTTCCGGTGAAAAATTTTGCTAACTAGAAGTTGATATTAATTTATAGTTGAATTTGTTCAGTTACCTTACTGGATTCAGGTTGAGGTACACAAATAATTTAACGATTCGACGTTTTTCACAATTTTCACACATTTTTCATATTTTATTTTCTTAAGTTTTCATATAATTTTTTCTAAACATAAGGGGTTCTGAGCTCCCCGACTGATATTTTTTCATCGTAATTTTCCAAGCTCGAAATAGTCGTACATTCTTCAGAATTTCTAGGCGTTCTCTATCTAGCTTTCAGGAGGACAGGGTGATATTTTTTTTGTTATTGAATTATTCGACTATCCGATGTTTTTTCACTATTTTTACGGATTTTTCCGATTTAATTTTGTGAGTTTTCGCAATTTCTTTCGAAAAGGAGAAGCGGGTAGGCAAGTCCCCCGACTTGTTTTGTTCAAAATTAGTTATTTTTGACAACTGATTTTTTTCTAGAAATGTTGGCTCTTCCTGGAGCGTTCTTGCCACTATCGCTACACCGCAAATTAAAAGGGACAACATAAACAAATTTCGAGAAAAAACAACTCACCGCTCTCAATTCCCTTTGTGAAAATAAGTACTTCAGCTGAGATCTCAAGGGCACCAACAGTATCAGGAAAAACGGAAATGCCAATGAAGCTTTTGTCGACTTTATGATCCATAGAGCAACTAAGCAAATCAGCTGGATAAACGTGAACAGGTGCATTTTAACGGTTCTGACCTGAAACAAATGAAAAATAAATTAGCAATGCCTACTTGAATCCCAATCCCAACCGAGCTAAAGTTTAACCATAACATTGTTTAGGTTACATAGGCCTATCTTTGTCATTCGGAACGCAATAAAGGCAGTTTTAATGGCTTGTGAACAACCATAATTCAATTGTGAATCAAAGCACGTTAATTGTTAAAATTGTTATTTCCGTCAACTAGCTGCACACCCTTAAGACTAAAACCTTCAAAAGTCTTCGAAAGACTTGTCCGAGCTAGGGAAGACGCAGCCCTTATCTTTTAACGTGTCATGCCATGCACGAGACCGATGACCATGCTGGGAATCGAACCCATGACCCTTAGGTTAAGAGACAAGCGCTCTACCATCAGGGCCCATTTATCTCTCGAGGTTATTTCGTATTTCGAACTCGGCTTTGCTTTATTCAAGCAAGTTCACGCTCATGAAAGAAGTCCTTTACGAACTTTATCATAATTAAAAAAAAAAACAATTTCTATATACATATTCAAGGTGTTCCAAATTAAGTCTGCACCATTGCCATCTCCGTTATTATTGATGCTATGAATTCGGTTAAATGGGCAAACTAGTACCATTTTCAATGGACTTCTCGATGACGAAAACAAAAAAAAAATTGACAGTCGCGTTTTCAGAATATTTCATAAAATGATATTTCTTTTAATGGAACATCCTATATTTTTCCATGCATTTCGATTCGTAATAATATTCTCAACAACAAATCTCATTTGACTCTTTTTCGTAAAGGTGAAAATAAGACAGTTTTATCAATAGGAAACATTTATAACAAATGGATTTGATAAAGCGCTATAAAATATCGAGTAAATGTTCAAAAACACCGCCTACTTGTTGAACACAAATTTGGGCTCTTCTATTGACACTACGTGTGGCATTCAACACAGTTCGGCCATAAATTATATTAATTATAGTTTCAATATAATCTTTCAGTTCATCTACATTATTATGTTTAATTTTGTACACCTCATCTTTCAGAAATCCCAAAGAATAAAAATCTAGAGGTGTCATGTCTGGTGAACGAGGGGGCCACTTAACAGGACCATTTGTAGCAATCCATCTGTTTCCAAAATAGCCTCGCAGCATTCTTTTTACGCCACTGACATTATGTGCTGGTGCTTCATCCTGCTGAAAATAGATCATCTGACAAGCCTCCAGATCAAGATAATCGAAAAACTCTTTCAACACTCTTGTTAATAAATTAATGTAACGGGGTCCGTTCAAAGAACCATGGTAGAAAAATGGACCGATAATTCTGCCTCTAAATAGACCACACCAAACATTAAAACCAAATCGTCTCTGCGGATTGTGGGGATGGACTAGAAATGGATTATGTCTACTCCAATAATGAAAGTTCTTTCTATTATACATCCAACGATTTGAAAAATTAGCCTCATCGCTCCAAATAATATTTCTATAGAAGTTTGGATCTTGTCTGCATTTATTCATAAACCACCGACAAACCCCCAATCGTCTCTCAGTATCACCAGGTTCTAGTGTTTGCAATGGTCTTAACTTATAAGGATACATTTTATGTTTCTTCATAATTCGTTGAATACCAGACAGTGGAACAGTTATTTCTCTAGATAAATCTCTGATGGAATTAGTTCCTACCTCATAGTAGGATAAAACGTTAATTTCTGTATCTTCAGATATTACACAACGTTTTTAGTTCTGTTTTGTTGGTTTCCGGGTTTTGCCGTGGTCTTCTTTGGTTTAAATCTCCAAACGTTTCGACTGCAACTGCGGCAGTTATCTTCAGTGGCGTGGTCAAAGTACTCTTCTAGACGTATCAATTGAAACTCATTATTATCATTTTGGTAAAATTCCATTAACTAATAGCCACGAGCTATCGACATAATTTTTTGGAACTTACGTAGTTTGGCTTCCTGAACAAAAAATCCAAATGAAATTTTTGGCGGTCTCAACTAATTTCGGAGATATGGGCCTATTTTTGAGTGATGAATGGCATTTTTTAGGACACATTTCTACCGCGGAAAAACACTCAAAATTCTTCCTTCTTCTTCTTCATGAGGTGTACAAAATTAAACATAATAATGTAGATGAACTGAAAGATTATATTGAAACTATAATTAATATAATTTATGGCCGAACTGTGTTGAATGCCACACGTAGTGTCAATAGAAGAGCCCAAATTTGTGTTCAACAAGTAGGCGGTGTTTTTGAACATTTACTCGATATTTTATAGCGCTTTATCAAATCCATTTGTTATAAATGTTTCCTATTGATAAAACTGTCTTATTTTCACCTTTACGAAAAAGAGTCAAATGAGATTTGTTGTTGAGAATATTATTACGAATCGAAATGCATGGAAAAATATAGGATGTTCCATTAAAAGAAATATCATTTTATGAAATATTCTGAAAACGCGACTGTCAATTTTTTTTTTGTTTTCGTCATCGAGAAGTCCATTGAAAATGGTACTAGTTTGCCCATTTAACCGAATTTGTAGCATCAATAATAACGGAGTTGGCAATGGTGCCGACTTAATTTGGAACACCCTGTATATCCGTAAAAAAAATCCACAAACTTTCTCCATCATTTCGAAAACCGTCTGATGGTAATTATAAGGCAAAATTACTCCATTAAGCTGTCTATTTAAACGATTAAACATCGATTGTTACAGGCGGTAGCATTTTTCTAATGACATAGTCGGACAGTTTCATGTATTTAACTGTTATTTTTGGACAGCTTTATACCGGATGATTTTTTGGGTTATTTGGATTTTTTTCACTTCAACTGATTAGCTTTATTTCAATGGACAAAATAGCAACGTATTAATTTATCGTGATACGTTTGCCAATATTTCAGATGGTTTTGAAAAGATTTATTATTGTTGCACATTTTAAACAAAAACATTGAAAAGGCATTCGGTATAAGTATGTAATTCGCTACAAAAGTTAATCTGACAAGACCAGTTTAACTATTTTAACAGTATTTAGGCATTATTTTTCAAGGAGGTGCACAGCCATCAATATATTTTTTTAATGGAAATCCCCATTTCAAGAGGTAGGTGGCTGCTACTATACAATAATTTGACAAATAAAAACTCAGAAAAATTTGGCCATTTTAAAAAACAAAATTGAATGACTGCGAAAAAACAAATAAATTGATTATGCACAGTTAGTTCGATAGTTGCCTTGTTGACCAATTATTTTTGTTTGGATGCTGTCAGCAATAAAACGTTAATTGGGGTTTTTAAGTTTTTTATTAAAAGGATTTTTTTTTTATTTATGTTTGCACGCACTGAATTTGTTGAATATCAAACGGTAGCCACTCTACAGGCGACGTAAACGAATCTTATGAACGTTCTGGCATTTTCTAGACGTGTATTATAATATATAAAACAGGAAAATGAAAGATCAGTTAATTCAGTTGAAATCGAACTAGTTAAGTTGTATAAATATCCGATTTAGTTCATTTGTAGCTGTGTAATTGTGGAGTTTTAGTTCTGAATATTATCATTTTAGAGGATTTATAAGAATATTATGATATTAACAACTTGTCAAGGGCACACAAAGAGTAATATTAGTTTTATGACGTGTTTTTTCAACTTTACCTGACCAGGATAGTCCTTTACCTGGGGGATTGAGTCCAGGGTCGCATTCACAATGCAGAACAGGTAGATCATTTCTGGATTGTTATATCAGAGGCTCTACAGTGTAGTCTAGGCGATCACTATATTGTTGCCATTTTAGGGGGACGTAACTATCTATGTTGGTTAACGATAATGTCAGATTGTTTAGAAATTAATTACTCGCCAGATATTTCCAGAAAGTATATTTATAGAGTGACCTGTTTTAAAAATATTGTTTTAAACACTTCGTTATAAAATTTGTTCTAACCGTCATTCCATCAATATTTTTAAAAATATTTGAGTATGCCTTCTTAGAGAGACTGAACTGTCACTTGAAGCAGAATCAAACAGTGCTATCCACTCCTTTTATGAAAATATGACCAATTTTATTGATGCGGACGATAGCCCTGTTGGTATATTTTGTGAACTCAGCAGGGCATTCGATTGCGTACACCATAACACCCGGGTGAATAAAACAATAAAATAAATATTCGGCACTCATTCTCCACAACGGACTCAAAATTCCCTAGAGCATGAAGCAACACCGGTGTTACGTCTACACCATACGAGTGTCGTAGATGGTAGTACAACACTCGTAGTCTGTGGATATTGGCTGAGGCCGCATAAGATGGACGGGCTGACAGCAAAATGCATTATGGTCTTGGTTTATTATTATTATTATTATTATTATTTAATTTGAAGACGTAACCTGCATGGTGAATTTATGTAGTAGTAAATTTATTGAAGTAGATGAAAATCAAATTTACAAACATTCACTTAATGGTTGGATACAGATAATCTTGTATTTATAAGGTAAAATAAATAATATGTAATGAAAAGATAAAAATATTATAAAATATTATTTATGAACTACGTTCAGTCCTTCTTGAACCTAGTCCCGACGAATCCGATTGGGTATGCAGGGAGTCCCATATAAAAGTCTGCGGGCAAATATCTGGGATTGAATCATATAGGTACAGTGTGTTTTACTTCTCATGGAAACACCCTCGTATCTTTTGTAATTTTTGACGAAAAATCATAAAATTTCCAGGATCGATAGATACAGTAGAGATGAACTCTCTGCACAAAAAAGGTCATCCTACGTGATATACACTGCACGCCAGCAGCGATGAAACCACCCGTTTTTCCAGAAAGTTATATAAGGGAGCAAAATTTCATGGTTCTACGTCGAAAATTACGGAAGATACGGGGACGTTTCTATGAGAAGTAAAACAAATTAGAATTTCCCAGGAGACAGGTGTATCAGTAGTAATTTGGGGATCCTAAACACGAATCCGAAAGAGTTAATTTCTAGTGTATCTATCGATCCTGAAAATTTCACGGTTCTATGTTGAAGATTAGGGAATATATGAGGGTGTTTCCATGAGAAGTGAAACACACAACACACTGTATATATATCGAATACAGATAGTTTAAATAATTGTTGAACCAAGTTTGATAATGTATATAAATTAGTTTTGATTGACCCTAGTGAATTAAATTTGTTACGCCTATGGTAATGATAAACATACTTCTGTCACCTTGTCTTCCGTCATCGATTCCATAGGCCTTTGAGAATTATATCAGCAGATGTCGTCTGCTTCGTGAACTTACCTATATCAAATCTAATGGTAGATGTACTCACGTTGGTGAAACGCTCAGCGTTCTGGCGCAACTCAAAAACTAATGGAGGTTTCGTTTAAAAACTTTCCAAAACGAGAACATAACATTTTCAATATCTAGTGTCTGTCTAATAGGTTTGTTTTGGTTCTGAAAATTATCAGTCCTGGGACGTCAGGAACATGCGCAGTTGACGAGAAGTGTGCATATTCGCTCACTTTTCCTCAACTGCGCATGATCCTGAAGGCCCAGGACTAATAATTTTCAGAACCAGAACAAAGCTTATGAGACAAATGCGCAAATACGTTGCATTTGAATTCAATGGAGCCAAATTTCCACTGGTACTCTCCACTAATGAAATAAATTTCAGTGGGACTTTCTCGTGAGAAAGAATTAACCTGACGGAGAAGCCACCGGCAACAGTGGCAACGTGGAACGTGAAATCACCAAAACTCGACAGGGGAAAAGTTGTGAACGTCGCGCGTCGTTGCGTCGTTGCCTGTTCTCTGTTTACTGCCGCCCTCAACCCTCCTCCCAGACTAGGGACCATGCATAAAGCCATAAAGCATACACTTTTGCAAGTTTGGAGTCGCGAAGACAAAGCATAAACTAGCACAGCGCGCAACGCGCATATTAATCGTAACGAATCGGGTCGAAGGTGTGCCAGACTGACCTGCATCTTTAATGTTTATATTTACCTACAAAGTGAATTGTGAATCATTACAAATTAAAAGTCTGGTAGGTTTTTAAGAGCTTTTCAAGACGGCTTTGAATATAAACGTTTTATGTTCATTTTCAGATATGGATTTATGAGTCTTCGGGCGTGGCTAACCAGATAAACATTACTCATCGCCGGTAATGGTGACAGTTGAAAGCAAAAAAAGTTTGCGATACCAGAACGACTTGTGCTCAGTTGTAGTGCTAAAGTGATTGAAGTAGTAAGAACAATGCTGATTTGAGAAGGGGATTTCTGTGCTATAATGAGTGCCAACAATGTGAATGCTCAAGTCCCTACAACGCAAGCAACGGCTACGATCAAATCAAGACCCAACATTATGCCCAGTAGTTACATGTACACATCGAGCAGTGCACTGTTGAACCGTAATGCGGAAAATAAACCTACCCCACCACCAACTCTGCCCAAATACACTTCTAGTTTCAATGCAGGTAGCAGTTTGAATAGAGATAGGGATAAGGATGGCATTGGGGGATCTTACAGGCTCTCCAGTTTAGACCGATTAGCTATGAGACAAAAATTTATGGACCAGCAAAACCCTTCTACAAATGGAGGTCCTCAGACTAATGGAAGTACCGAAATAACGTCGACAACGGCCTCGCTTCAGAGTAAACGAGAAATGTTCTTCACTTCCGGTGAATCTGCCAATTCTGTTAGTAAGGATTCCAATCGCCTCAATAAAACTCCATCAGTGGAAAAGCCAGTTGACATGCCAGTAAAGCTTGCATCGCCTGATTCAACCAAAGACGATTCCAGCAGAGAATCAGTTCCTGAATCAATACCTGATGTGGTGAAAGAACGTCCAAAGCCAAAAGAATTGGATGGATATGTGGGTTTTGCAAATTTACCGAATCAGGTATATAGGAAGGCTGTGAAAAAAGGTTTCGAGTTTACTCTAATGGTTGTAGGTGAATCTGGGTTGGGAAAGTCTACGCTGATAAACTCCATGTTCTTGACTGAAATTTACAACTCTACAGACTATCCTGGACCAACGCAAAGGCTCAAGAAAACTGTGGCTGTCGAAACTACAAGAGTGTTGTTGAAAGAAAACGGTGTGAACTTACATTTAACAATGGTGGACACACCAGGTTTTGGGGATGCTGTTGATAACAGTAATTGCTGGACACCTATAATTGAATTCATAGAAAGCAAATATGAAGATTATCTGAACTCAGAAGCCAGAGTTACTCGAAAAGTCAGTCCTGATCAACGAGTTCACTGCTGCCTATATTTTATTCAACCATCTGGTCATGGTTTGAAGTCTTTGGATATAGAATTCATGAAGAGGCTGTGTGACAAAGTGAATATTATTCCTGTTATAGCAAAGGCAGATACATTGACGGACGATGAATGTTCTTTGTTCAAAAAACAAATCCTCAATGAAATCACACAACACAAAATAAAAATATACGAATTTCCTGATACCTCTGAAGAAGATGAGGAACACAAATTAAACAAATCCCTGAAAGATAGAGTGCCATTTGCAGTAGTTGGTTCAAATGTTGTTATAGAAGTTGATGGCAAGAAGGTGAGGGGTCGAAGATATCCTTGGGGCATTGCTGAAGTGGAAAATCTTGAACATTGTGACTTTATAGCACTGCGCAATATGGTTATACGTACTCATCTCCAGGATTTGAAAGATGTTACTAATAATGTACATTACGAAAACTACAGATGTCGCAAACTAGCTGGCCTAGGAACAGATGGAAAGCCATCGAGGATATCAAATAAAAATCCACTTGCACAAATGGATGAAGAGAAACGGGAACATGATTTGAAAATGAAAAAAATGGAGGCAGAGATGGAGCAAGTATTCGAAATGAAAGTGCGTGAGAAAAAACAAAAACTGAAAGATAGTGAAGCAGAATTAACTCGGCGACATGAAGCTACTAAGAAGGCTCTGGATCAGCAAACTAGAGAAATGGAAGAGAAACGTTTACAATTTGAAATGGAGAAGGAAGCATGGGAAAGAGAAAATCAAGTGACGGTTGAAGAGCTGAGAAGGAGGTCTTTGGAGGGCAGCCGAGAGACTGTTGATGGCAAAAAGGAGAAGAAAAAGAAAGGACTTTTCTAACAGTCATTGGAGAACTTCTGGTGAAGTGTTGGTATCTGTGTTCAACGTATTAAACTGCTTGAAAAATGTTGGGCTTCATATTTGGTTAGGATAGCTAACAAGGTAATGAACTAGTCAACATTTTTTATAATACTCAAAAATCAGTTGATAACTACGTATAAATGTATTTTTTTTTATTTCATATAGTTTAAAATATTTTTTCAATCACTTGTGCATATTTGGTATCTATGCTTAGACTAGCCATATTTATGTCTAATAGCAACAGAAAAGTATATCCTAATTTCTGAAAACTGATGAACTATTGATAATGATTACTTGAATGAAAAAAATAGATGAAAATAATGCAAATAATTAATTGAAATAAAATTATTTGTTTCTAGCTGTTATAAAAATTTTACATATAGATCTGTCACAGGACTTTCAAACTTTGACAATCATGAAATTACCTAGTAGCAGTATTAAAGAATTCTTTTTATATTTTTTTACTGTAAGTTTTCAATTCTATTCACAAAACCATTACTTATTGTTGGTACAAAAAAATTTGATCTAATCTATCAGAAATTCTGAGCAAGATCACTGAATTCCAACAATGAAAATAAGGAAAAAAAAACTGGAGTGGGATTCTGTAACTTCATAGAGACAGCGATAGCGAATTGAAGCATAAGCTATCTCTTTCCAGTACTTCAAAAACTGCTAGGGTGTGCTTTGTTTCAATCGTTTCACTTTGCTTTTGCTAGACGATATTAGTTACAGACTCCCACCCCTGAAGTGGTGAAGTAGATGGTATGAATGATAGGGGTAGATCTACAAAGGTCAAAAAATACCCGATAAAACAGGAATAACTAAACAACACATACAACAACCTCAAGTAATACCTGGAGCAGAATACATTTTTTGGTCAGACTTTTTGACAATGGAATCAGAGGAGCTGAGATTTTCATAAATGTTTGAAAAAAGAAAAATTTTGTTTAAAATTGGAATAAAATATATATATCAACTGATTTTTGAGCCTAATCGATTAATTAGATAAAAAATAGTTCACTAGCCTATTGGATAGATACATTAAGATCTGAGATGTATTTATATTCGTAACTTTGGCAAGTTGAAACTTTCCTGGCTTTCAGAAATGTATTTATTGTACATTTATGATTTTATTTTGATTATTTATCTTTGTTGTTCAGCCTCAACAGACAAAAGACAGTCAGAAAAACCTTTATGTAATGTATTATTTTTCGTGAAATACTTGAAAATATTAGTTGTGAAGTTTACTTGCATTACATTTTTGCAATGCATAAATTGTTTGTGGATTAGCATCTATAGGACATTCTCAAAAATATTGATTATAAATAAAACTGGCTGTAAAATATCTATGACATGTATTAAAAGTAAAGATTAAATAAGCTTTTTCTATTTCATATCAATAAACAAATTATCCCAAATTTCTGGGATTGCTTTTTAGTTTAACACATAGGGATTTTATTTGACTTTTTTGTCTATATTATTCGTTCGTGAACAAAATGTTTGCATGAAACGTTTCAATTGTGAACTATTGCAAAGTAATAATTTTTTCATTGATTGAGAAAAATTCCATTTTTACAATGCCTTTTAGACCCATTAAAACATGACCCAAGTAAGGGAGTTATTTATTGGAATTATGATTCCAAATCCCTACACAGTTCTGTGGATATAATAAAAATATGTATTGTTCACATTTTTGAAATGAGACTGAAACATTTTGAATGTGATTAAATATCGTTTGCAGTCCCCCTGTATGTTTGAGTGTGATATATCATTTTTGCATTTGCTCAATAATTCAAATCCAATATTGAAACAAGATAGGAGCAGTTCCATTTAGAAACAATTTAATGTTATCTTGTTAGTTGAATAACACATTTCCAATTCTGTTATCTTAAGGGATTCGACTTCCCTTGTGGACAATGAGGAAGGAATCATCATAATTCTATATCTTTATCAACTACCCGAGCCTAACAAAGAACAGATTATTGGATGAAGCTTGATATGGAATTGTGTCAACATCAAATATTTAAGAGAAATCAATAGAAGTATGCTTATTATTGTTCTTGATTAGCTATAATAGTTCTAATGCAACATTTTTCCTAAATACCAAAACTTCAGTCACTCTTCAAACCTGAGATACGTTATGTGTTTCCAGGAAAGTGTTGGTAATGGTATTAGGAAAAAATGGACTGTCATTGGATATGTAAAAGTGATTAAGGGACTCTACTAAACAGTATCCCTACGACTTGAAATTGTAGGGGCGGTTCCTATAGATTCCATTGAAAGACTTCCAATTAGAAAAGTAGTTTTGAAATACTGCCACAAGCATCATGCCACTATGTAAATGTAGATTCTGTCCATGTTTAGTATTTTTGTTATAGAAATGAGTTAGTAGCGTACTAGGTCTTGTGACAAATTTTTAAATTATTTTGGCATATCAAGAACATTCCTTTTGATTAGTTTGAAATAAAGGAATTTCGTACTGAAACGGTGACTGATGATTTCATCCAAACACTTCTCAAGTTTAGTAGTGAAATATAGGATGTGTATGGATATAGGCCAGTGAACAATAACGATTGGTTTAAAAAAACTGAGCAGTCTGATGAAATGATGACCAAAACTGTTGAGATTTGCAATAATTTAAGTAGATTAAATAAAAATATATTTATATTTGCTATCACCCAATTATTCTTGAAAATTCATTTTTTCTTGTACAGCTTGCTTACTTATATTGAGAAATTAATTGGTCAAAAGAATGTCAAAACAAACTGTTTGTGTGAAAACTTTTTTATTTGCTACTTTTCCATTTGTCCAATTAGGTAACTCAATTACAAGTTTTGGTTGGAAGTACATATTGAAAAATGATGTCTTGTGCCTTACTCCAGGTTTAAAAAACGTGCTGAAAACTAAGAGGAGGAGGCACTTGTGATCAACTAAATCAAACGAAAAAAAAAACATTTGTTTTTAATTCACTTTCGTCTTTGGGTAAACCGTATGCATGAATTTGGGAAGTTGTTAGGTATATAGGAATAATTTCAAAATTTCGAGTTTTATTAATATTATAATAATTTATTTTCAATTTCCCAATCAAGCATTTTCGATATTTTCAACACCTCAACATGTCTTTCAGTCACCAAGTAACCAACTTCTGCAGAGAATATTAATGTTAAATCTACCCACTATTTTTAGCACCTCAACATATGTTTTGGTCACCAAGTGGCCATCTTTTGGAGAAAGATCAAAGTTTAATACTGGGGTGAAACTCCAGTGTGTTCAATATTACACCAAAGGTTCCAGAAAGTACAGTGAAAGATATTTTCAAGTTGTAATTAAAATTTTGTCAATAACTGTTTTGAAAAATTTCGATAAAACCTTTTAGATGAAACCAATTTTATCAAAATGAAAATTCTTGAGCTAGACGATAGTTAACCTTCTCAAATAATTTGAAGAAAAATAGGTAGTTTCATTATCACATGAAATTACAAGTTATAATTTGGATATGAGTATGGTTATTCCAAAATTATCTTTTTTCTACAAAATTTAATAGTGTCATTGATTGTGTATAAATATTTTTATGAGGGCTTTTTATGATTTATGCAAAGTATCAACAGTTTTGGTTACATTTTGAAAGCTGGTTTTATTGAAAATAATCCAAGGGTTATTATTGATAATGACAGGTACTGTGGATTTCCCTGTGGATCTTATAATTGATGAAATGAAGTATGAATGTCTATGAAGTGTTATTTTGCATGATATTTTATAATTACGAGAAATTCAGAAAAACCATTCGATTTCAGGTTCTGATTTGTATTTTTAAAAAGATGTATAAGTATATATTTATGATAAATCCATTTTGTCCACCCAAAGAGCTCTTATATTAGAACCTGTTTGGTTAATAATTTTTGTTTTGAATAATAGTTAACTTATTTGAGACAAAAATATTTTAAAGAATGAAATTATGAATAGAAAAGTGTATTTCTTTAGTCTCGATTGTAGTTATGAACAACTAGAAAATTAAACTGGGGGTGGCAGTTCAATTTGATTTGTTGTAAAAAATAACATTATAACTAGTTCAAAAAACTTCATTTGGATTCAGCACATGAATTATTAATCAAACAGCACCTCGTATTGAACACATTGAATGACTAATTATGATAGCTATAAATTTTATTTATTAAAAAAAATCATATAATTATAGTATCTACCTATAAAAACGTAAGATTGAATTATGTCAAAATAAAATTCTTATTGAGGCAGCTCTTGAATGATTTATTTAAACAAATCCCTATCGCTTGTTTATGCAATTGCTGTCAGGTGAATACTGTACAGAATAGAAATCCGAAAATCCTACTGATGAAATTAACTTGGGTTATCACAATGCTGTAGCAATGTGTACATTTTTTCGATTTGAGAACATTTTATATGGGCCTCAAATAATTCATTGTGGGCTCGAAAGTGTTTATTTTAATATACAGGGTGATTAGTTTTTAATTGCCACGATCAAACAAGATTATTTTTAATATAAACACCCTGTATTCTCTATAGGGAATTCATATTCCAAATACGCTCGATGTAAACAGTGAGTAATGCATGCTTGCAGCGTGTCCACCTCATGATCGCCAATTCTTGCAATGCTATTGGTCGATAGAATCTCAACCTGACACAACACCAAACGAATGTTTTTGCAGAGATGTATTCAGCTTGGCTGCGTTACAATTATTGAAACTGCTATTTATTCGAAGTTGCATCGTTGATTTATTTTTGTGTTTTTAATTACATTATTGATTATTTATTTTGAATATTTGTTTTGGTGTAAAGTTCTGGGTTGGTATTGGATGATGTTACATTTTCAAATTAATTTCATTGGGTAAACAAGCTTAATGCGTCTCTGTTTTAGTTTGGTGTTCACGTGCCCGTATTCGAAATATGAATGAACTATAGTGTTACGAGATTGATAAAAGCCCCCTAGCTGCGCCGCTGAGTCCATTCCGCGGGCGCCTCATCGATAAATCAATTCCAAGAAGTGTTTATTTGGATGGGTCGTTTTCTGTACTGCATGAATAGTCTAGATAACGGAGCTGCCGCGTCATCGCTCAATTCCTGGAAATGTGTAGAAGTTCTCCGTTTTGAGTATTCTCGAATCATCGCGATTAATCCAGTCTACATGATGAGCACCTATATAAACGGAGACGTTTGACTGGGAAGGAAGTTTTTATGAAGAGAATTATTTAAGAAGATTAGAAAGTGATAATAAGCAGAAGTGTTTGGAATATTTAGCTAGTTGTATTGTTGTATAGATAGATCTAAGTGTTTTATTAGTCAGTGAAGTGTTGTATGTTTGTTTATAGTGAAGTTAGAAAATAAACAGTTTAGTAGTGTGCTCGGCCTATTATTTAGCAATACGTAACAGTGGTGTCCGAAGCGGGATATTAGTGAAAAACAGAAAAAACCTATTTATAAACTATTTATGGTGAATACGAGGAGTACATCGTACGATACGATGGAGGACATTGTAAAATTTATCCAAAATCAGTTTGTGGATTTGGAAAGAAGGCGCCAGGAGGAAAAACAAGAAGAGGAAAAGCGGCGCCAGGAGGAAAAACAAGAAGAGGAAAAGCTGCGCCAGGAGGAAAAACAAGAAGAGGAAAAGCGGCGCCAGGAGGAAAAACAAGAAGAGGGAAAGCGGCGCCAGGAGGAAAAGAAAGAACGAGAAGATGAAAAACGAGAAGAGGAAATGAGACGATTGGATAAAAAGAAAGAACGAGAAAAAGAAAAAAAAGAACGAGAAGAAGCAGTCCAGAAAATTCTCGAACAACAAAAGACCGAATCAGAACGAGTAGAAGAACAGAGGAAAACAGACTTCCAGAAGGTTCTAGAACATCAAGAAAAATTCTTCCAACATGTATTACAGAAAACCGACGTACAAATGGAGGAACTGAAAGAAGAACTAAAGGAAGATGTCAAGAAAATCGACGATGAGGTTAATAAGAAATTTGATACGGTGCGAGAAGAGCTGAAAGGACTAGAAAACCAGATAGCACTCCTCAAGAAGCAAGATCGTCGAGACAGGGTTGCCACATCAGGAATTTCCGTGAAACCACCGAATTTTGATGGACAGTCCTCTTGGTCCATGTATCGCCGACAATTTGAAGCTGCAGCAATGGCTAATGGATGGGGCGAAGAAGAGAAAACTACTGCCCTTATAGTAGCTTTGAGAAGGCCAGCTTTGGGTATGTTACAGACGATACCTATCGAACAGCAAAATAAATATAAAGACCTGATTACTGCATTAGAGTCACGGTATGGCGATCAACATCGAGAACAGCTGTATCGGGCTCAAATGAAAACGCGCACTCAGAAATCAGGTGAGAGTCTGCAGGAATTTGAATCGGATGTGAGACGCCTAATTCAGCTGGCTTACCCAGAAGCACCGGGAGATTTCAAAGAACAGTTAGCGGTGCAGTTATTCATAGATGGACTCAGAGACACCGAAATCCAAAGGACTCTGCGATTGACACACTTTAAGAGGAGTAGCGATGCCTTGGTACGTTCCTTAGAAGTGGAAGCGGCCCTCAACTCCTTGAGTCCGAAAGTACGAGCAGTATCGATAGGAGAACCCGAACAACGATCTAGCGCAGATACTAGTTTATTCGAGAAGGTTCTGGATGAGATTAAATCTTTGTTAAGCAGAATAAATATTCAGAAGAACAGGGCATGCTATCAATGTGGGAAATTGGGACATCTTAGAGACTGCAGGGTAAGAATGCCACCACGTTCGCAATCACCTGTGTGGACAAGGTCTTCCAGCGAGTCCTCAAATTGGCGGCAGGAAAAATTAGAATCAGACAACATTTCGGGGCGCATACCGGCTAGCAAAGATGGAGCTCCCAGGATCATCCTTGTTAAGAGGCTACAAACAACCGAATTGATATCGGGGCGCACACCGGCCAGCAGTGATATAGCCCCCAGGGTCATACCAGTGAAGAGAATGAGAACCGAATTGATTTCGGGGCACATGCCGACTAACAATGATGAAGCCCCCGAGGCCATCCCAGATAAGAGGCTAAGAATAACTGAATTGCCCAACAACACAGATACCTTGTCGAGAAGACCTTGTTCGGATATCTGTGAGCATTGTGAGCGAATTGAACGTCGCGAAGGAATCAACCAAGTGAGATTAATGGTTGACGACAATTGGACTACAACGAAAATGAGGCAGGACCAAGAAAGTGATCCAAACATTGCAGATTTTCTACGATGGAAGGAAAGCGGAGCGGAAAGACCCACTTGGAAGGAAAGCTCCTTACGATCACCAGCTTTCAAGGCATTGTGGGCTCAATGGGATTCCCTGATTGTTGAGAATGGTCTATTGAAGAGACCTTGGGAATCGGCCGATGGCAGAAAAGTAATTTCTCAATTGGTTGTACCTAGGTCGAGGATAAGTGATGTCTCGGAGGAGATTCATGGCAGCAAATCAGGTGGACATTTTGGAGTGAATAAGACCATGGATCAAATACGGCAGAGATTTTACTGGGTCCAATGTCGTGAAGATGTAGAGAGATGGTGCCGAAGATGTCTGAAGTGTGAAGCAAGCAAAGGTCCCAAGACAAGATCGAGAGGAGAAATGAAACAATACAATGTAGGTGCTCCCTTCGAACGAATCGCCATCGATGTAGCAGGACCGTTTCCGATGACGAATGATGGCAACAAATACATCCTCGTTGCCATGGATTACTTTAGCAAATGGGTTGAAGCTTATGCCTTGCCTAATCAAGAAGCATCCACAGTTGCAAGAGCTCTGGTGGATAACATCTTTTCAAGGTTTGGAGTCCCAATGGAGCTACATTCCGATCAAGGAAGAAATTTTGAATCAAATTTATTCAAGGAAGTTTGTGAATTGATCGGAATTAGCAAGACCAGAACAACGGCCCTCCACCCACAGTCTGATGGCATGGTTGAAAGGTTCAACAGGACTATGGAAGAACATCTTTCCAAAGTAGTAGAGGAGCACCAAAAGACATGGGATCGACATCTTCCACTATTCTTGATGGCTTACAGGGCCTCTGTGCACGATTCCACAAAGCTCACTCCAGCCAGCATCATCTTCGGGAGAGAACTTCGGTTGCCCTGTGACTTGGTGTTCGGATCACCAAGTTCTGAAGATAAAGAGGTACAAGATTATGCAGACGAACTGCGAGATAGCTTGGGATCCACGAATTTGCAAGAAAAAGATTGAAGATAACTAGTGACAGAATGAAGCCTCGATACGATCTTAAGGCCAATACTGGTGGATTCAAAGAAGGAGATCGAGTGTGGCTGTACAATCCTCGTCGTAAGAAAGGATTTTCTCCTAAATTAACACCATCTTGGGAAGGACCATATACGATAGTGAAAAGAATAAACGACGTGGTCTATAGAATTCAACGCAGCCCGAGAGCGAAAATGAAGGTCGTTCACCTAGAGAGACTCAAACGTTATAATGGAGACAACGACACATTGTTTGATCGGGATGATCAAAATTGAGAGGGGGATAATGTTACGACATTGATAAAAGCCCCCTAGCTGCGCCGCTGAGTCCATTCCGCGGGCGCCTCATCGATAAATCAATTCCAAGAAGTGTTTATTTGGATGGATCGTTTTCTGTACTGCATGAATAGTCTAGATAACGGAGCTGCCGCGTCATCGCTCAATTCCTGGAAATGTGTAGAAGTTCTCCGTATTGAGTATTCTCGAATCATCGCGATTAATCCAGTCTACATGATGAGCACCTATATAAACGGAGACGTTTGACTGGGAAGGAAGTTTTTATGAAGAGAATTATTTAAGAAGATTAGAAAGTGACAATAAGCAGAAGTGTTTGGAATATTTAGCTAGTTGTATTGTTGTATAGATAGATCTAAGTGTTTTATTAGTCAGTGAAGTGTTGTATGTTTGTTTATAGTGAAGTTAGAAAATAAACAGTTTAGTAGTGTGCTCGGCCTATTATTTAGCAAAACGTAACAATAGGTTGGTGGAAAGAGGCGCGAAGAGGTTTTCGAAAATACTATAAATTTAATTTCCATATTGTTGCAATTTTGATTTTATGTATTGTAAAATGAAAAGTATAGTGACTTGATATATTCAATTAAATTAATTTAATGAACGGAGTGGAAAATGTTTGATAATTTTTGAATATCCACAGATAATTAAAATATATACACAATAATAACCCACATTGAAACAAAAATATTCATGTGAAATTCAACATCACAGAACAACTTCTCAGAAAATACAAGAAAATTTGAGAATCGATGGTTTTTCGTACATTCACTCTGAATAAGTATTGGATAAAAAATATTTTTGAAAAGCTCTTTGCAGCCTTTTCCTACTGATCTGGAAAATACAGGTTTTTTTACTAGCAAAAAATGTCGATTGGATGTAGAATATTCAGACAAGATCACAGGACTTTCTGTCAAGAGTAATTCTTTTCCATAATATTTACTTGAAATAAGCTAGTTTGAATTTCGAAAAATAAAAAGAGACTAGTTGTTTCTATTTCGATTTTACACGTACGTCTCAAATGACGCATTTTTTGTAGGTAAAATGGTTCTCGGTAAAATTGGCTGAATTTTTAGTATATTGTAGTATTCGATTTACTGATTGAACGTGCAGAATCGCAAAGTTCGTTGATGGATTGATTTTGATATACAAGTTGAAAATCAGTAATTTGTATTTAATTATTTTCTCTGGATTCGAAAGTGCTAACTGCATTTTTTTTTCGCTATTATCATCAACGTACCTTCATTTTATTAAATATCATTCAGATGGTGCAGATTATATCATTATGTACAGAGTGAAAAATAAAAACATTTTAGTAATGTATGAAAATTCGATGTAATAATGAAATATTGATAAAATTATTTTGGCATGCAATATACTATTCTTATTCCATCATTAGTCACAATTCATATTTTTTTTTAAATTGGTGAAATATATGTCCGGTTCTTTCGTACACATCCTGTATATTCAAGTGAATTATCATCCTCCGAAGATAGCCGATACCGTATAAACATGATTTTGTTGGGATATAAAGGGTGATCATTAAAATTTTCGATGAAAAAAATGACAAAATATCAACGTTTGAGAAATCACCCCGTAATTCACGATTAACTTGTCTATCAGAATTTTCGTGGAAGGGTATTTTTTTGCCTTAATGTATAATACCGAAAGTGCTCTAAAAGACCTATTTGTCAGAATATTTTGTCGGGCGGATATTCATTCTCACCAGTCCCACAGCCAATAACAAAAATGTTCACAAAAAAACAGCACAACTTTGTCAAAGTGCTCGTGGATGTTTCTGCATACATTTTTTGCATGAATCTATGCTACCAAATGTGTTAAATTAGAATATATTCTATATCATTGTTCACAATAAATTAATACTGACTTTCTCACAAGTAATGTACACTATTTTCCAACGATCACGCGACAATGATATGACATGTGGCAAAAAAATCGAACGAAAGGGCTAACTGAGAACCATTTCAACTAACAACCCTGTCCGAAAGTCATTCGACATATGAGTCTTGTGAATCACCTCCAGTAGCATAAGTAGATTTCTGCACAAGAAATGTCCATATACGAAAAGTTTGACGAACTCATGAATTTATTGTAAGAAATGGTTTTATTGGTGGTGGGGGTAAAAATATTTTGAGTAATAGATCTTTCATAGCACCTTTTATGCAGAAAAATCCCCATCCACGAATACTCTCACGAAGTTGTGCAGTTTTTTGAAAATTATTATTATTGGTGGTGGGGGTAAATATCCTGCCCGACAAAATATTCTGACAAAAATAGGTCTTTCAGAGCATCTTCCGTAGTATACATTTATGCAAAAAATACCCATCCACGAAAGTTATCTTTTTTTTTATTTCATCATGGTTATTGGTGGTTTAAGTTAGTTTCGGGCCTAACAAAAACGAAACCCATACAGTTTTCATTTAGAACTTTCATTAACACATCTAAAAAAATCCCTTTTCATATAACCTTCGAAAAATTTTGAAATGACTAGTTAATAGTTATTTAATCAACTAGTGAATTAATAAAGGCCATCAATGATCGAGTTAGTTTAACGAGTTGATTACAATATATTTTAGTCGACCTCACTCTTGTTGAAATAAAGGAATTCTTGATTATTAGATATTTTATCAACGAAATGAACATTACGGATAATGTTTTAATTATTTGAATGAATACATTTATATTAACATTTGTAATCGTAGGGTTAGAGAAACTGTACGGAGTCCATCCGTACATTCGCATTTTATTGCTGCTCTACAATATCGAACATTAATAAGTGGCATTAATGATCGATTTCGAAAAGTCATGCATTAATGAAAAATCGGCCTTAATAGAGGCCATCAATGGTTGATTTCGTTTGCATTGAAGAACATCAAACAGACATGTTAATACGAGGTCGGCGGAAAAGTAATATTTATCTATACATAACTATACAGGGGGTCCCTCCGGGCACCGCATCGACCAATATATAGAAAACCATAGATGGACCGAATTTGAAAATTTAGGAGTTCACTATTGTTGATAAGTGCTATCCGGCTAAAATATATTGAAGATTGTGGCACTTCCGGTCGTACCGAAAGTAGACCCCAACTTCGTTGGGTTTTAGATTTCACGTATGATTCTGAACAATGTTTCATGTATAATGTCCTATACCCAAGTCCAACCGTTCTCGAAATATTTCAAATTTTAAATTGAAAATTGCGTTTGCAGACCGAAATAATAATTTTTGTATCTAGTGCGCGAAATGCTACTTTGGTGATCGAGAACGAGGCGCAGCCGATTTAAAAAAAATAGTCGAGATCACCAAAGTATTTCGCGCATGAGATGCAAACAAAATTTTTTCTACAAACGTCAAAAATATTGTTCTAATATAAGTAATATGCTTAGCTTAATATGAAAAATAGTATTGAACTGGCTTAAACTGTTTTTCCAAATCAAGTAATTACTGTAACTATGGAAATAAAATTAATAAATGATTTCTTGGATTTTTGCTTGATTGAGGAACATAAAGGTTAAAATATAAAGATCCCATATAGTTTAGTAAATGAAAAAAGGGTCACTTCGCATATTGTTGTCAATGCGCGAACCTTGTCATTTTTTGACGTTTGTAGAAAAATAACTAATTTTTATTTCTGGACATGATCATTTAATTTCGATTGTGTATCGATTTATTCGTAGGAGAGGAACAAATTCAGCAGAATTTTGATATCAATTCGGTTAGAGTTATACAGAGCGTTCGCCAGAAAATTATATAGATCCGGTTGAAAAAATTATTGTTAGTCCATTTTTTCAAATGGAAACCCTCCAATTTTATATTCTTATTCGATTCGGCATCGAAAATGAAGCTAACTTTAAATAAGGTTATCTATGCCTACACTAAACAGTTTTCGAAATATTGGCGAATTAACATGTCTCAGTTCCAGAAAATCTCACATTCTTGAGTTTACTTATTTATTCTTAGTTGGCCGTGGCGCCCGCGATTACGTTGGAAACAATCAACTGACACGGAAATGTCATTGTAATCAATCATGCCAGCTCGTTTGAATTATTCTAATGAAGATAACTTAAATCTATTTATTATTTATAGCGAATGTAATAGCGTTATCTCAAAAACATGTGATATATTTGCTATTCGGTATCCGCATAAGCAGAAGCCCTCGCAAAACACTGTTAAACGAATTATAGAAAACTTCAAAAATATTCCATCTGCCGATACAAAAATGTAGATAAAGAAAATCTAAAACAATTCGAATAGAAGAGAGCAATTAACGATATTGAGAGCTATATAAAAACTATTTGGTCAGTAAATGTTCGAATTGATGCCTTTCAACTTTCAAACATTTTTCACATCTCAATAATACCTAATTCTTGATGTGTCGCTTTTTGTATTGAATCGGGTCTGAGATTCTCAAATGAATTCCTTACTTGTTGCAATCAATCTTCCATGGTAGTCAATTGAGTTTCATAGACTTGATTTTTAATTGTACCCCAATGAAAAAATCGAGCACTGATAAATCTGGAGAGCGGGGTGGCCAAAGAAATGGTTCATTGTTGGCTATCCACTGGTCATGAAATAATTCTTGCAAACGAGTATTGACTAAGTGACCATTATGCGGAGGTACCCTGTCATGTTGATAAAATAGGTTTCTATAGTCAGCGATAATAAAGCGGTGAAGTGTCCAAGTAGGCAATCATTTTCGAAATTATGCAAAATATTCAAATATCCTTCACCTGCAAAAAGTACATCTCATTCTATTCTTGTTTCGAAATTGACATCTATTTTTTACTTACCATTTAAGTTTTCTTGATACAAATGCAGTGCCACGACGCTATCACTTCTTATCGCACAATAAACATTGAACTGCCAAGACTCTTGAAAATTCAGTTCCCTGAATAAATGTTGATTTGAGTCACTCCAATAATGGCAGTTATGTCGGTTGAAGGCACCATTTTTTGTAAATTTGGCTTCGCCTGTCCATATAATATCCAAAAATAATTCGTTCCCTTGCGACCAAGTTAAAACGAATTCACAAAATCTCACTCTTCGTGGAAAATCTGTTTCTTTCAGGTGCTGAACTATGGAGAACTTATATGGGTGAAATTCATGTTTGCACAGTATTCTATGTACAGAGTTTTTTGACAATCCTGATTCTCTTGCAACTTGTCTCAAAGATATTGTTGGATATGCGGCAAAATATCCCAAAATGTCAATTTCAATATCTTCATCATCAATAAAATTGGCTTGTTTCTCTGCACTCTTGTTTTGACAGATCCAAAGTTTTTGAAGTTTTCTATAATTCGTTTAGAAGTGTTTTGTGAGGGCTTCTGCTTCTGCGGATACCGAATAGCAAATATATCACATGTTCTTGAGATAACCCTATATTATTACATTCGACATAAATAATAAATACATTTAAGTAATCTATCTTCATTCGAATAATTCAAACGATTGATTACAATGACATTTCCGTAGCAGCTGATTGTTTCAACCGCGGGCGCCATGGCCAACTAAGAATAAGTAAACTCAAGAATACGAGATTTTCTGGATGTTAATTCGTCAATATTTCGAAAACTGTTAAGTGTAGGCCTAGATAACCTCAAAATTAGCTTAATTTTCGATGCCGAATCGAATGAGAATATAAAATTGGGGGGTTTCCATTTGAAAAAATCTAAAACTTTGATAATATACAAATTTTTGAAATAACGAAGTTGGGGTCCACTTCCGGTACAACCGGAAGTGCCACAATCTTCAAAATATTTTAGCCGGATAGCACTTATCAACAATAGTGAACTCCCAAATTTTCAAATTCGGCCCGCCCACCTATAGTTTTCTATATATTGATCGATGCAGTTCCCGGAGGGACCCCCTGTATAGTTTGTATAGATAAATATTACTTTTCCGCCGGCCTCGTATTAACATGTCTGTTTAATGTTCTTCAATGCAAACGAAATCGACCATTAATGACCCTTTTTAATGGCCGATTTGTCAGGTCTTATGCCAATATAACACACTCATTTGTGCGAACCTTTCGATCGTTTTTTGGAGATCACTGGCGGTCGATCGAGTACGCGCCGTATGTCCGCGACAAATTCATGGATGAAACTCGTGGTTGCTTTCACACTGATAAGAATATAAGTAATTTAGAAATCATTGTTTTTGAAAAATGCAATTTTTTATACATTTTAAAAAGATATGAGTTTTCTTTTCCAATTAACTCGTGTTAGAAATAAATACGCATAATGTATAATAATAACAATAATAAAAGGTATAATTCAAATAACTATGAGCAAGACTCATATAAAAGTATATATGCTTCAGTGCCCATAAGTAACGATGCTGAAATTGGTGACACATAATAACAGTCATTGTACTTGTGCCACGTAAAAAAAATTGAAAAATTATTGATATTTTTCTTTTTGAAGTAGGTGGCTTACACGTTGGCTAAACCTTGAAGAGGTGCATCAAAATAATGCACTATAAATAATTGTAGTTTTTTAAAAAGCCTAGAGAAAAGTCCGCGATAGCATATGTCTAATTTTCAATTACTAGATACATATTTCAATATTACATCTATTACGTTAAACACGAATGTTTCTGTTACATTCATAAAATAACACCCACATCATTTTTAGCTATTATTATAAATACACTAAAATATCCAAGAGATTGCACTGGAAATATTCAAGGCAACATTGTTTCTTGAGGTGAACATCGGCAAAGCCCCAAAAATGAATCATAAACTTGAGGAGATATACATAGACAGGCAACACTGAACTCGTTACGCAAATAACGTATCTATAAATATTCCCACTGAAACATTCATTCAGCCCTCTGGTTCAGCCACCCCAACCCCAAAATCTCACTCATTACTCACTCCACCCCTTACCCAATAAAGGTTGTGGTAGAAGGGTCTACATCGAAACAACGCTGAAAACGAAGTAGTTCAAGCTAATGAAATATTATTAAGGATCGCGAGTTATTTTCCTTGACATTATTTTTAATTCCATTTTATTGTTTTTATCATTCTTTCTAGTTACCTGTCTTGAACCTTCCTGAATACATTGATTAATTCGAGAAATTTTGCCGTACTTATGAGAAGCACTCTTCCTACAGGCTACTGAGGAGTGCTTCTTGCTGTTGAACTCTGCTCTGGGTTTTATCATTCGTTGGTGGAACAGGATGACTCTAATGTTGTCCTACTTATCTGACCTCAATTGAAACATGTCATGCATGCAGGTCGTCATTCCCAACCAGATGGGAGATAGTATTCAATGCTTGATTACAATTATCACTTGCAATAGTATTATCCTTGGGGAACACTGCACAAATAGATGTCAGATGTAATTCAATATCTGTAATCATATTTTCCATTTTGTGGGAATGTGTGGTGAGTTATTCGTTCCATTTTTATAAAACTTTCCGGAGCACTTTTTGAACTTTGTTTGAATTCATGCCGTACCTAACCATGTTACAAGGTATGTCAAAAATTCTTCAAATAGGCATATTTCTCGGCGTATTTGATTGGCGTTCTGAAAATTGTTTTGGATAAGTTGATTACTGTCCAATATAGTGGAAGTGGTACTAATTAGCAAGGGAAAGTCCACAAGTAACAAAAGAGATGAAATTTCCGGAAAAATTAAAAAATATTTGTGCCGCAGCTGATCCAATGAGGGCTATTATTCAAAAGAATCAAAAGTACCTACACCCATAACTACTCGTATATACAGGCCGTTTCTTTTATCATGTGGTAACATTGCTATATTCTAAACCGTAATAGATACAAAGACGATTCAATGGGAAAAAAGGTAACTATTATGGTGAGCAGTAAATTGGTCATAGAAAATTTACGGGGATTCTTGCCCTTCCCAACTTATACAGGGAAAACTGAAAATGCTGTTTTCGGTTTTTTACGTTTAATTAAAAATTTATCATTACGTAGTTCTAGTACATTTTGAATACAATAAAACTTTCCTCTTTCATTTTTTTATATTTTCTGAAATAACCATTCTATTCGTAAAAAACCGAAAACAGCATTTTTAGTTTTCCCTGTATAAGTCGGGAAGGGCGAGAGTCCCCGTAGATTTTCTCTGACCAATGTACTGCTCATCACAATAGTTACATTTTTTCCCATTTAATCGTCTTTGTATCTATTACGGTTTAGAATATAGCAATGTTACCACATGATAAAAGAAACGGCCTGTACATATCGCCGTAAAAGCTCAACTAGATTGTGTTCATTTCGGAGAGCAAAAATTCCCGTCGCGAAAACTGTAGTTGATTTAATGGGATGTAAATTAGTTTCAGGGCCAGACCTAATTTTCAATTTACTGTTATCGTTTGTTTTATTTCTGCGTACAAGCATATTGGAAATACTGTTTTCGAACTCCTTAATTGAAAATTATTTAAAAAACATTCTACTTGAGTGATGTAATTCATTTAATGCATTTCGAATATTTGATTTTCTTGGAGTTGATTTTTGATATCATTTCTACCAGGTGCTTAGTTGCGCTTGAAGTTACTTGGTGCGTGTAAGAATATAATATTTGTTGTTTTTAAAATAAGGTTTTCCGTTTAATCTTTTATTTTGTTTACTGAATATATTATTATTATTGAATGGAGTTAATTAAGAAAAATTGTTACCTGATATGTGAGTACATATGTTTGAATAACTTAAATAAAATAAATTCATCTACAGAAGGCATCTTGCACCTATTATAATCATTATGCTTCTGTTTACAAATGTCTTATAAGTCATAAGAAAAAGAAAAAAAAATTTCTATGTTTTTATACCACTTTAACTTGTAACACTTTGTTACTGCAGTTTCGTCCTATATGGACATTCTTAAACAACAATTAATATTTTTCTTTTCTTTTTCTTATGATGATCTCCTACCACGTAGTAACGGCTACATCCATCAATGTATTGTCATATAAGTCAATAAAACACTAGTGTCTTATGATCAAAGACGCTATGGTGTAATGTGAGTCATGTTGATCTGACATGTTATCGATAATTAATTGACCTCTGTTTGTTTTTTGGTAGCTTTCATAAACGTCAAAAAGCCCTAATATTAGGAAAAGTTTTTATGTTAATAATATATCAGCTGTGGATCAAATTTTGTATTGCATTTCATATCTTGAAAACACTCAAGAAAAGCAATAGTCACCTGGTACAAATAACCTTCACTTTATTTTTCGAGTAATTGTGTATTGTAGGAGTGCATTAAAAATAACTACACTCCAATGTTGGATTTACAGTAACGTCACTTTATTTTTCGAGTTATGCTTAGCAAGCCCTTTCATTTCATACCCATATTGTAGGGAAGCATAAAAAAAATAGCGCGACATCTTTAGAAGTTCGTCAGTGGATTTAGAGTGACGTCACTTTATTTTTCGAGTTATTCTCAGCAAGCCCTTTCATTTGATACCCATATTATAGGAGTGTATTAAAAATAACTAGTCCGCCATCTTGGGTGGTCTGCCATATTGGATTTACAGTGACGTCACTTTATTTTTCGAGTTATTCTTAGCAAGCCCTTCCATTTCATACCCATATTGTAGGGAAGCATAAAAAACTTAGCCCGACATCTTTAGAAGTTTGCCAGTGGATTGAGAGTGACGTCACTTTATTTTTCGAGTTATTCTCAGCAAGCCCTTTCATTTGATACCCATATTGTAGGAGTGCATTAAAAATAACTAGTCCGCCATCTTGGGTGGTCTGCCATATTGGATTTACAATAACGTCAAGATTCCACCCGAACAAACATAGTTAGATTTAAAGTTGAATAAAAGCCTGTAAAATAATAAAAATCAGCCGAATTCACCGGAATTTACATACATTTTCAATTTTTAAATAGGACATTTTGGTATATGTTTACATATAACATCCTGAATACAACCGTGTTTCACTTTTCACTTCTCGTAACCAATAATTTTTTTTATTTTGAAATTAATTTTTTAATCTAGAGCATATGGATACGTTCAAATCACTAAGTTCAGTCATCAAATAGTATGGTGGCTTGTCAGGTTAATAAAAAATAGCATTTTATTGCGAATAATTCGATTCTGCACACTAGATCTCTCTTAAAAGCATCTTTTGAGATTAAAAAATAACATGTAAATGCATCGAGTAACCTCTGACCAAAACAACTGATAAAATAAAATAATTGAAGTGTCTCATAAAATGTTATTGACATGCAATAATAATGCCAGGAGACATGTTATTAGTTTTTTCATTATTGATTTTGTCTTATAAGTTGTGGTGGATAACAAGTTATTCAATGCATATGAATTTTATTTTATTATCAAAGGATGCTTCAATATAAAAAATCTAAAATAATATTTTCAACTTCATCATCAAAAATATTTAAATATTTTTTATGTGGAATAATGTGTACCTACTTGACGAAAAACTCAGCCAGGCGTTGGGTAGAAGGTATGGGGTTGTTGAATTATTTTCTGTTCGGTGTTTGCCGATCGTCCTATTGTATAGGAAATGAGCAAAAAACTGGATTATTTATTATCAATTAAAGAGTACAACTTCTATGAGATCGAAGTGCCAAAAATAAAAAAAGAAAATATTTAATAAAAACTTCCTCTCCTGGTATTAAAACAATGTCGATTGCGCCTTCTGTAGGGCGAAAGAGATCGCAGAAATCTCGCCTTGGCACTTAACGCATTTGTAGATATATTCGAGATGGCATATGGACCGTTTTGATGTAAAGATCATTACATTGAAGAAATGGCTCTTAGACCTTATAGAAGTTCTACTCTTCAATTTTAATTTGGAGAAGAAATTCTTGATTAGAAGATATTTAATCAACGAAATGTAGATACAAACTCTACTGAACATAAATGAACATCTTTCATCTTTCATATTGACATTTATTTTGATATGGTAAAATTAGAAAAAATGAAAAATGGTTAAAATTTGGCCATTAGTAGGGGTCATTAATGGTCTATTTCATTTGCATTGAAAATCATTGGACAGTCATGTTGAACCGAGGTCGACAGAAAAGATGTTTTTTGACAAAATGAAATGAATTCTGCCAATAAAGTCTTTAAAGTTACAATTGCTATCTTGATACAAATTTGTTCATCAGATATTTTTTATGTTCTTCCTGAACCACAGTCAGTGGACCTATATATTTTCCACCACACGAACAAGGTATGTTGTGAAGGCAGTTTTTTGAACAATTATCAGTAACTTTTGGTTAAAACACCCAAAAAATCATCACCAGAAACGAATTTTCTACACATAATCAAACTTTCAGCGAGTAATCAAGTTACTACATCGTCTGCAACCTTCAAACAGTAATAAAACTCTTTTAGATCAGAAAACAAATACCAAACTATTTGAGTCTCTGATGGTTAATGGCCCTTGCATCACAAAATATGACAACAGACTCTTTAACGAGTACAAAATACTTCCTAAGGCTGTACAAGCTGGGAAAATATATCAGCGTTACCGAAAGAGGAAACTAGTTGCAATAGCTTACGATGAAACAAAAAAGAAGAATTTTGAATAAATAAATATTATACAGTGTGACCCATTTAAGATGGAAGCACCCTTATAAAATTTACATTTTTCAACCGATTGGAATGATTTTTTTTTGTTAGGTAGATATTCAAAAAGTCTATTAGGACACCAAATATCATGAATAAATCTCAATTTCCAGGGCCAACTAATCTTATTTTTCAAGGTCAAAAATCTAAAAAAATTACTAGCGATTTTTTTAGAAAAAATCTGACTACACCACTGGATTCGCGACATTTTCAAATGATTTACATGTAAATTACGTTGGAATGCGTCAATCAATAAAAAAGTTATAAAGGAATGAAATTTGAAAAATATGCCGTTTAATCAACCCACCAATTCATGTTCAGAAATTTGATGAAAATTCTGTATACTCCACTGGATTCAGGATGTCTTGAAATAATACTGATCACAGTTTCATCGAAATCTGTTTGGTAATAAAAAAGTTATAAAGGAATAAAATTTGAAAAATATGTTGTTCAATGGAATTTTAGCAACGTTCTTACTACACCACTGGATTAGGGGCAATATTCAACAAAATATTATTCAAATAAAATTCATGAAACGTTTATGGGAGAATCAATTTCCTTTCATATGTATGTCGAACCATATGAATCAATCAGTTTATCACAACAAACTTTAGTGTCAATAATTTCAAATGAATCTACAAAAAAATAACTGTAAGTACATTTTTCTAATTGCTACAAACTAGCGGAAAACAATCTTTTATTCACAATCAATGTAAAAATAGAAACCAAGAAGATACCGAATTGAAAAATAAATGAGTGCAATTCATATTCTGGTGGCCTCCACCAAACTTCCAATTCAATGCAGTTATCTTATCGCTTACGAATATTTTTTAAAGTATTCAATGCATTTATCATATCGCTTACGAATATTTTTTAAAGTATTCCTCAATTGTTGTGGAATAATTGCATCGCAAGCTTGCTGAATTCTGGTGCACAGTTCCACTCGATTCCTTGGTCGTGATTTGTAAACCTTTTGTGTAACATAACCCCAAAGGAAAAAATCGAGTGAAGTGAGGTCAGGCGATCTTGGTGGCCATCCAATTAATGTACTCCCCTTTCCTATCCAACGATTAGGGTAATTTTGATTCAGCCAATTCTTCACAATTCCCGCATTATGTATGGAACAACCATCTAACTGAAAATATAAATTTCTTGTTTCTGCAAGGGGAAGTTCATCTATTGCGTCCGAAAATTCATTCCTTAAAAATTGTAGGAAAATTGCGCCATTCATGTTGCCGTCGAAAAAGAATGGTCCAATTATCCTTTCATTCAGTATTCCACACCAAACGTTCACTTTTTCTGAATACTGCCTTTTACAGTTTATCACCCAGTTAGGATTTTCAGTGGCCCAATAGCGAATATTTTGTGATGAAACCACTCCATTTGTTGTGAAACTAGCTTCATCACTAAATAATTTTTTTTTAAAAATTGCCTGTCATTAAGATACTCGCCCTGGGCCCATAAGCAGAATTCCAATCGTTTTTCTTGATCACCTAGTTCCAGAGTATGTAAAAACTTTGGTTTAAATGGCCTCAACTTATTTTTCTTCAGACATCGCCTAATATTCTCCCTAGATAAGTTTAAATCTAAGCTGGCAACCCTCAAACTACTATTTGGATTATTTCTGAAGTAATCTAATATAGTCTGGTTATTTTCGTTCCTTCTTCGTATATTGTTCTTTAAAATATATGTGGTTACTGCTCCAGTCCGATTGAAAACTTGGTTTATTTTATGTACCGTGCTGTTATTTATGGCTTGAAGATTTGGGTGTCATTCATTGAATATTCTAGTTACTTCTCTTTCACTCCGGTAATCATCACCGGAAAGACGTATAATTTCGATTTTTTCTTGAATTGACAATTGAGCCATTATCTGTTTTTATTTTGGAACACAAATTATTCAGTTCACTAATGGTGCGTAACAAAATGATAATTCATGCGCAAATAAATAGATGAGAAACTGTAAGTCACAGCTAACTTGTTTATTTCATTAATGCATTCTGAATAACAGGCAGTTAAAATTGCAACTCTCATTTTTTGCTATTCAACAAAAGGAAAAAATAACAGCTGATGTTACCTACTGGAATGATAATAATTATTATCCATTGCATTTTTTTTTCGTTATAATTTCTATTGGGAGTACATTAGACTTGTCTTATATTGTTGAAATTGTTTTCATGAAGATTAACCAGGAGTTCTCTCCTGATTGTACTTGTTTATGTATCCACTCCACTTCGAGAAATACCTATAGACTATTTTTACCATCATGATTTTCAGATGTTATAATTGTACGACATTGCAATAATCACCCCAATAATTTTTTCAATAATCAACAGTGGTGTAGTAAGAACGTTGTTAAAATTTCATTGTACAACATATTTTTCAAATTTCATTCCCTTATAACTTTTTTATTACTGAACAGATTTCGATGAAACTGTGACCAGTGATATTTCAAGACATCCTGAATCCAGTGGTGTATTCAGAATTTTCATAAAATTCATGAATTCGAATTGGTGGATTGATTAAACGGCATATTTTTCAAATTTCATTCCATTATAACATTTTTATTGATTGACGCATTCCAACGTAATTTGCACGTAAATCATTTGAAAATGTCGCGAATCCAGTGGTGTAGTCAGATTTTTTCTAAAAAAATCGCTAGTAATTTTTTTTAGATTTTTGACCTTGAAAAATAAGATTAGTTGGCCCTGGAAATTGAGATTTATTCATGATATTTGGTGTCCTGATAGACTTTTTGAATATCTACCTAACAAAAAAAAAATCATTCCAATCGGTTGAAAAATGTAAGTTTTATAAGGGTGCTTCCATCTTAAATGGGTCACACTGTATGTCAAGAACCAACCATTTCTCGTATGTTCACTGACAATGTGTGGAGTACTAAATGATGACTAGAAGTTTAACTTGTGAATTGTAGAATTTTTATTTTCGAAGTTCTTGGAGAGGTTTTCTTAATTGTGAAACAATTCAAGATCAATTATTAATTAATGTGCTTCAGCTTTCATTTCCTGCAGACATATTAATTCCCAAGAAGGAATTATTTTATGTTTTGTATTATAAATAAACCATTTATAAGTTAGTTTTAATATGCCATTTTTCTATATTACAGATTTTTGATACAGCAATATAAGGCAGACTGACTTTTTAATGCAAAAAAACTAAATGCATGTTATATTGCGTTATCTTTCACTCTTTGTTCTCTGAAACAAAATTCCTATTCTTCTGTATTCACAGGAAATATTTCTCATGCCATTCATCGACAAATTTGTATTATGGAAACCACATTTACCCCCATTCATCATTATACCTCTTAGACCTATCGCATATCTCCGTTTTTAGGGACGAGCACGGTTCGCCACTTGACAAATCAGTACAGAATCCGTTGCTCCCCATCTAGTCCAGCCGTGAGTTGAAAACTCCTTCAGATGGTAGTGGGTGCTTGGAAATGTTTTCCACCAATAGTGATATGGACATGTCCAATATCATGTAATATAATCTGACTGGATTAAATATATTATCATATATTTTTTTAGGATGCAAGCTCCTATGAAGATGCATCATTTTGCGAGTTTTTACGTCGAGTTGTCTCAGCTATTCCAGGGTCCATTTCATTACTCCAAATGAGTAAAGTAGAATCGGAACGGCAAGCATATTAGTTGCAGCAACTTTTTTCTTCCCCGACAGTTCTGATGACCAGATCTGTCGGTGTTTGTGCTGATACTTGCTGCGGAGAGAGTTTTTAACAGTAGCTACCTATTGGGTGTGGCGTTGTTCCACCCCTAGGTAGGTATACGTCTCTCCGGCATCCAGATGATGTAGGATGCTTCCGTCTACGAGCTGAACGTCCTCTCCGTATTCCTCGCATCGTCCTCTTTTGAGATGAACCGTAGAACATTTGTCGATCCCAAGTCCATCCCGATAGCATTCGTGTACTCTTGCACCACCCTTAAGGACTGATGAAGATCCTTTTCTCCGGAGGCATAAAGTTTAAGGTCATCCATATAAAACAGATGGGTGACCTAATGCCTCCGGTTGCTGGGGGTGCCGCAGTTGTATCCGCGGGTTTTCCGTAGTGCAACGGACAATGGCAGTAGTGAGATGCAGAAGAGAAGAAGGCTGAGGGAGTCTCCCTGAAACACGCCCCTTCTAAAGATAACCTGCTCTGTTTGGAGTCAGACTTGACCAGATGTTATGGTGAAACGAGTCCTCCAGAGCGGCATCAGCTGTTCAATGCATCTCACTATTTGATCGGGTACCGCAAGGCATCTGAGCAAATGCATGATGAGTTCATGCGATGTTGTATCAAATGCCTAGTCGATCCAGGCCATTGAAAGGTTACACTTGTACTGCGTGATTCATCTGTCGATCAGCAGGTTCTCCTTGCAGCCAGCGACCGCTTTCTTTGACCCTCTTTGCTCATATATTCGTTCATACACCGGCTCAACTGCGGAGAGTATTCGCATGTATAAGATGTGCGTAAACATCTTATAACATGCGTTCAAGCACGTTATCGCTCTGTAGTTTTTCGTATCAGACAAATCTCCGTTTTTGGGGATTAGCACGGTTCGCCCCTCGACAAACCAATCCGGAATCTGTTGTTCCCCATCCAGCCATGAGTTGAGAACTCTTGCTGGATGGTGGTGGGTACTTGGAATTTTTTCCAACAATAATTATTCAGGCCATCAGGACCTGGAGCAGTAAAATTCTTCGAGCGTTTGAGGGCCCGTCGAACTTCTCCCGGGGTTATCGAATTGCGCAGTTCATTGAGCTCAAGCTGACGAAGCCTCCTGCAGAAAGCTTCAAACTGCGCACGGGCTGGAGTATCTACGTTGAAATTCGTAAATGCCCTTCCAGAAGGTTTCTACCCGATCAGCCGCCGGCGGATTATCCACAACAAGTGGAGGCTCTTGGAATAGGCGAGAAGGTTTATCGCGGAACTTCATGTTTTCCGCGATGCTCCTCGCCCGCCTCACTAGTGACTTTTTTGCAGCCACCAGCATTCGTATCCTATCAAGACAGTGCTGTTTGATGGTAAACAGCCTTGATTTAGTGTGTGGGGAGCTCGTCACAAATTTGCGGCAATTCGCCGCACTGCGGGCGTGAAGGGCCTACTGGCCGCCACGTAGTCCGCCACACACTGGATACGAGACGCGTGTTGTGTCGCCGACTTGATCTTAGCTTCCATCTTGTGAATGCGTCGCTAATGCCTTCCAATCAGAGGGGTGGTATCCCTCCTCTCTGCTTGGAACAGGGCATGAGCGGCGTCATACACGGCAGAGTTGATCTGCCAGATGTCAGCCTCTTCTGAAGAGACACGTGAATATCCGCATCCACCCGTGCCAGTTGTTGTGGCTTCAGGGGCTTCGTGTTATGAAGCGCCCTGCGGGTTCTGATGCCTTCCGTTGGTGGTATGATACGGGGCTCCTCTACAGCCAGGTCGACACGTGGCATATTTGCCACTTCTGCCACTGCGTTAACCGGCTGAGGAGGAATTCTGACATACCCTCGTACCCGAAGATGAGATACATAATCCCTCAGGTTTTGGGCGGAAAAAGCGACATGCTCTGGGTGTATCTCACACCACAGAACATGCATTCTTGCCATGTATCCTCTTCGGGCGGGCTCACTGCTCTCATAACGATGCAGAAGACCGCCCGTCCACTCAAAGCGTCCGTGTTCATTGCGGTCGTCGTCATGTAGCAATCCATCGTTTTGGGCCCCACTACCTTGCCTATGACCCCTCATCCGAAGGGGTCGGTTGTGGGGGCCTCTTCCTCGTACATTTGGAACCGAGTTGTAGGGTATACCGGGGGTTAGCCCAGTATACCCACGGCCGACATCAGAAGGAATGAGCATTCCCTCCTGGGTGCGCCTTGGCTGCCGGTCCGGTTTTGCACCGGTTGCTCAGGAAAGTGGTGTCGCAACTCACCAAGGCCTTGGATGGTATTATTATTATAACTCCTCAGGGCCTCGAGCAGCAATCTTCTCCGAGCCTTTGAGGGCCCGTCAAACGTCGTTATTGGATTACGCAAAGCATTCAGTTCAGGCTGATGAAGCCTCTTACAGAAAGCACTTAACTGCGCTAGGGCATTTTTTTTGGGGTTGCGGACAGCACTCATAAATGTTTTTCCAGAAAGTTTTCACCCAATTATTACTATCATTATTATTATGTGGACGTCCACCGAGATTGTACAGAATCAGAAAAAGCAGTTAAAAAGAGTACAGAGTGAAGGAGATGGGTATAGAAGAGGAGAGTTTGAGAAGTTCAATTGGATTAGAGACTCCGAAGAAGTTCTGGAAAGCATCCCAAGAGAAGCACGTGGCAAATCCAGGAAGTTACATACACTTTTTCCTGGAATGGTTTTAGATGATAAACTTCTAACTAACAAAGAAATGCTTAAATTAGTGATGGTCATTTTGGATACCTTGGTAGTTTCTCCACCAGTTGTAAAACGAAGGTTAATTTTCCTCACTCGTTTGTTTTGCAAGATAGTTGGATTAACAATCGATTGGGATGAAGCTATTCCAGAAATAAATCCCAAAAAATTAAGAGAATTATGTAAAAAAGTCGAAGATATTCAAGGCAATATTTCACAGATCAAATTCAAGATGTGGAATTATATGTCTTTAGTAAATAATGTATTTTTGTGGCTTGTAAATGTAAAATAGGACTACTATATGAAGTACTGACAATACCAGGATTGGAACTTCAATGTGTTTTAATTTTTATCAGCTGCTGAACTCAATTATGAAGAAACTTACTTTTAATATAATTTAAACTTATAGGTGGAATAATTCAGATATCGTGAAAGGTTCTCGCGGCCGTCATTGCTTGATTGATGGTTTTCCGTGTTCTTCGGCCGACTTTTATTGAGCGATGTACTCGCCGTTTCGCCAACACGTTTGGTTTGCATTGTCAAGAGAGATGTTTTAACTCTAAAGTGTTTATGTCACCTCCTTGTCTACTATGATGCCTAAAAACCCATGTGTACCTACCAACTCATACGATCAAAACTGTGGAATTAAACATCAAACGTGAGACTGTCGCCAGCTGGGTTGCGAGAAAAAAATTAATCTCGTACTGTTTTCCAAATATTCCGCGATACTTGCGTGAACTGCCACCGTCGGATTTCTTGTTATAGAGGGAATTATCATGAACAGAAATTAAAAGCATTCTGTTACGAATCTTCCAGGTTTCCAGAAAAAGGAATCCCCTCAGAAGCTCCTAGGAGCTCCTAGGAGCATGAAATAAATGAACTTCAACTTTACGGAATCACTATCCGCAAGCAGTTTTATTCGTTACATTTTCGTCTTATAGGCGATTCAAGCCAAGCGATACGACCCCTGGTGGTCAAATTTGGAATTTCAATAAAGCAGATTGATTTGTAAACAAACCATTAGTACCAATGATTTCGATACGGTTTAGTGTTTTTTCGTGATTATTACATTATTAATACGGATATTATCTCCAAAAAAACTTACTACAATAAATATTGTTTTTATGTTGAGTGTTCCTGGATGTAAATCCAAAGAAAATAATAACATAAATGTGAGATTTCATCTGTTTCCTACCAAAAACAAGAAGGAAAACTTGAAAATACATGTGAGATTCTAGAAGAGGTGAATTTAGCGAAGGCTTGGGAAATAGAAACCAAAATTGAAAAAAACAACAGCTCTAGCATGAGGAAATGATATTTACTTTTCATTATTTACATGCTGTCGAAATTGAAATGAGATGAAGGCAAATAAAATTTTCACGACTTGACCAACCAGGTTTGAAGAAAAGGTAGGTACTTATTCGATGAAAACTCTATTCATGCACTCATTCAATTTACCATCTATTTCTACAATAGTGGATAACTCGGAACATGAAACTTCTAGTAGCAGAGCAGAGACTTTTGACTATACTAGAAATGTGTCAAAAGTTGTTCTGGATGTAAGTTTTCTTCATTTTATATGTTAAATCAAGTCAAATTGATATCTACATCTCTCAGGAGAATGTCCCATCTAGTAGTTTTCATGAAAATATCAACAACGAAGAATTAGTAGAGTGCAGTAAAACAAGATGAACTGATTGCTGCAGAAGTTTTTTATTAAATGTTAAGCTGATCCTTCTCATAAAAAAGACTTTAATAAAATATCAGTGCAAGTTGATACACTCCATTTGAACACATTTGTGACTTGATAAATTCAAACTCGCAACTAAAAAGTTTTATTGGCTTACCAAATATTAAACTTTTGGAAAACTTGAGGCTTTAGTTAAAAAATCCTTCATATGTTTCTAAGGTTTCGAGTCTACCAGAATAACTGTAGACTGCACAGAAATATTGATTCAAAGACCATATTATCTTTACTGCAGAATAAAGTGCTATTCATATATGATAAAATTTGTGGATGGTGTGTGTCTCCTAATAATCTCGTAACTTGTCTCAGTATATGTTATTGAGAAAAACATCTGATGAAGTGATATTTGAGCAAAAGGTAAACATTACAAATAATCGAAAAATAACTAAGTATATCAATGATCGTACTTCACTAATTTTAAATTCAGTAAGGTCCTATTCAACAGATGACAGATGTTTTGCCTTTGAAACTAATATTTATTGAGAAAATGTAGCCAAATAAGAACAAACAATGTAAAACACGAGTAAGGTAATGTTATGTCTGCCTTGTCTTGTGACAAAAAACGCGGAAATCCTACGTTTGAATCGCCTATAGATTGTAAATTGTAAGGGTGTCGTGCAGGCTGTGCAGCCTCACAATCACTTCGACCTGTAATTTCTTTTGTGCGTGACTCTACTGACCCTCGATCTATTCAAGGCTCGGGATTCCGAGACTTTTGCGAAGTTTACCAGTTTCCTGGGAGCTAAGTTCCTGATGTCTGAGGGCATTAAGAAGGACCCTTCCTAGCAAGTCCCGTTACTATCTTGAAGTCTTTATTGTCCAACTCGAGAAGCTATTTAGCTTTCTTTGGCGAAAGACACAGTAGTCTTTTTGCTTGTCTTTGTCCTGGCACTTTATTCCAGTGAGATTTCATTTCATCGGTTTCCCAGCGTCGGAACTCTTCTTTTAAGTCCACATAAGGGTTCTGGGCCAGGAAATTGTGTGTTTGCCCCTTCAGGCAAGGCAATCGTCTTCTTCGTTGCATTTAATTCCTCTGTAACCTGGCACCCACATCAGGGTGACCTGATTGTTTACTGCCAGTGGACTTAGGGATTGTTTGCAGTCCCAAGTCAACTTAGACTTACAGATGTATGACCTCCAAGCTTTTAGTGCTGCTTGGCTATCTGACAGTATATACATTTCTGCCCTTCAAGTGCATCTTTCAAGGCATTCCTGGATACATAATTCTATAGCATGTACTTCTGCTTGAAAGATGGTTGGGGTGTTACCAAGGGGTTTTGAGAGTCTGAAATTTGGTCATGTACCCTTTCGTCCATCTTAGATCCATCTGTTGAGGTCTGTTATCTGTGCAAGTTTGGTGGCTGTTTGTAACCACTTGAAACTGCATTTCGAAGTCGTACTAACTGGCACAAAATCTGTTGGTTAGACATGGCTTTTATGGAAATGTGTTCCAATCAGATCTCCTGCATTTTTCTATCAAATTCAATTCAACGTTCGACGTGGTATTAGCCAGGGAAGTAGTTCTTTTCTGCCAGATATCTGCTTAAGTTGAGGAGAGAATGAGGGGTTTATTTACTGAAATTATGTCTCTCTTCTGAAGCCATCAGACTTTGTCTGATATTTTCAAAAAAACTCTACCTTGAGTTGCTTTAGAGTGCTTTCTGAGGTTTTCTATAGGTAGTGCTGCGACTGTTTTCTCACGAGACGCCGCATCTCGCATCCACCTCAGAGAATCATTCCAGGTACCAGTGAATTGCGAGGCATGACCAAGGACGTCGACGACTGTAAAAGTTATCGGACCTTGCACTGAAGGCAATACCTCGAAATTAGTATGTAAGTGGTCAAGTCCTTGATCATGTCGGGTAGAATTCTGCTATTTAATACAGAAAGCATTTGCGGCTGTCTCCCGGATTCTAGGGAGAACGCTGCACAGATATCTATCAGATTTAATTCAACGTTCGTCGTAGTATTAGCCACGGAAGTAGTTGTTTTCTGTCAGATATCTGCCTAAATTGAGAAGATAATAAGTTTTTTTTTACTGAAACAATCATTTTGTTCCTAGAATATTGACACGAGGACGAGGACGCCATCTCTGGAACCGATTACAGAAGCAGAACGCGATTTCATTTGTTTTGTTTTCCCGAAAATCTAAACAAAATCTAATCAGTCGGTACACCACGATCTTATCGACTCGTGGAATTTCAATTGATTTTCGATTATCACGAATTTAGTAGTTATTTTGAGTTAAGTTATCAATTGGTCTAATATTGGCGAAGACGGGGATTCAAAAATCGAATTTGTCATAATCCCGGCTTATCTACGGCAATAAAACGTGTACCAAAATCAACAAAAACAAATGTTTGATACGTGGTAAACGGATACTTTTTTATCGGGGATTGAAACTCGATAATTGTATCAAAAGATACGTGATACTTTATCATTTTTATTGGATGGGTTACAGCGACATGAAATTCAATTCAACCGTTACGCTTAGTATCGGAGAGATATAAATAGCGCTCCTTCCGTTTGTTTATTTTACCGTTCAACTGCATGTCACATTATTGCAGATGATTACTTCGACAGTTGAATAAACAATTCTGAACACATCAGGACAGACTTGATCAATCAGTATCACTGACGATGAACCCAATGAAAATGATACCTAATATTAATTAAGCGGTGGAAGCGTATCGCGGGATATCTTGTGGATGAATTTCCTGAACTGATTCAAGAAATAATGATAATGAGGAATTGAAATATATCACACATTTATTTCTTAACGATCTCCATTTGTATTATTGAGTAGACTATATTGTAGATATTCCATGTTCAACAAAAGTAAACTCATTTTCTAAAAAAATTTTCAGGCAGAATTCACTTGTAAGTTGTTTTGAAAATCGTTGTAATACTTCCGATTTCCAATTCAGTGTTAAGAGTTCTTTTTATTGAAAGTGCTCTTTAGGGATTAGCTATATAGGATATTTTCAAATAAGTGCGACAGGTTTCAGAGGGTGAATCCTTGTCAAAAATTAAATGTCTTTCGTCCTTGAAAAGTTCTTTTCTCAAAATTGCCGAAGAGATCAAGAAATGGCATTTTATCGGTGTTTTATTAATAAAAAGGGTTTATATGAATTATTTTTAAATTTTGTTGTGATCTCCGCTGCGCCACGACAAATAATAATAATAGCCGTCCTCTACCCGCGCATAGCATATAGCCTTATGCTTTTGGGTACAATCTATGAGTCTTTATGGGCTGTAACCTATTTCCACCCAGACTGATGGTGTTGAAAAAAATTTGTTCGAATATAACAAGATTCAACAAAGTCAGTTACTTAGGTATTATTGAAAGACATTTTCATAATGAACATTCCTCGCTGATTCATAAATCAAACAGTGACAGATGTTCAGATGGTTATGGCATTCTGCGTAACTGTTTGGGTTTGTTACCTTCCACAAAGCCATAAAATGAAATAAAATAAAATTTGAATATTTATACAAATGTACAGAGAGGTCAAACCACTAGTGTTTCAAGGGTATATTTACCCACATAGATATTCCAAGAACTCATCTTTGTTGCATAGAAGTTGTACTGTTTACAAAAGGATAGTGCTGTTTGGGAAGTATCCAGTTATACAGCGTATCCCAAAAAGTGCAACAAACGTAAAACTTTGTCATTATTTATTAAAAAAAATATTTGTGATGATTGGAAAAACTCATGAATGGATAATCGAACTCATGTTCATATAAAAATGTTTTTTCAAAAAATCATCAACAGTATAATAATGACCTACTCCCATTTTTCACCCACTGAAAAAATTAATTGAAATATTTCATTTCCATCTCACATACTATTCAGACTTCTAATATCAGAGAGATTCTCATGCCACTCTATGACATCATTGTCCCATTATTGATTTAATTTTTAATAAGAAATCTTCTAATTATCGAAATCCTACTGCAATATCATGAATTTTTGGAGATGAATTGCAATTGATTTTATCATTTTATTTTAATGAATATTAATGAACTATAATCTAGATATTGTAGGATATTGATAGAATCCCGAATGTAGAGTTACTACCCTGATTAATCATTGAATTAATTGAATGATTTTCTATATGCTGGCGATGCTCTTGCATCGCCAGTTACTTTTTTTATGTTTACGAAAATGACATTCGATACTGCAATGCATTCCAATCAATTTCAATTTGTTGCATCAAATTAATTGATTCTGCCGAATTTACTAGGACAACAACTAAATAATCATTTCATTTCATTATTTACTCCTGATTATTTCTCTAATTAAAATCTTCACACCAGAGACTTTAATCATGACTTTTCTTGATAAGCACTGACTATTAAAAATAAATATTCTTGAGAAATCAATCATAAAAAGTATTTGTTGTATATTATTGGTTAACGCTGTGTTCAATCTAAATCGATTTATTATAAAAAAAATTTATCACAGCTTATTTTTCGTGTTCACAGTGTTTCTGTACCAAGCTATTATATAACTGCTGCGTTATTCCTATATTACTATTGGGTGGATTAGATTAATATAAAAAAAGTCGGTTAATATGCGGCCTGAAAAGATAAAATCATAGAAAGTACTCTAAATAAAAACAAAACAAAGAAATACATTTTGTAACAAAGATCTTCCATTTACAACTACTAAACATTTATAATTCACTAAATGCACAGATTCGAGTTATCAAAGCCGACATTTTTTCTCGCACCAGTTTTACTGGAAAATAATAATTCATATTCATCGTGGCAGCTTTTTATGAATGAACTTGAATGGCGAATTAAAAGATTATTCTTAGTTGGTTAACGCATTCACAGGTTAAACAGAATTACTTTTTTCTCTCAACTTCGCCATATTTTTTCAGTTTGTGAAAATAGTAATAAAACGAATATATCAATATTATTACTTCTGTCCAAAAGATTCGTCATAGTAACAGGGTTTTGAATTATTCATCAAAAGCAATTGAATGACGGACTCCAGTTATCGACATTTTGTCACCTGTCATAGACGTATATGATTTTTTTTTTCAAATTATTTTTTTGTGAATGATGATAAGTATAGACTGTCTTTCTGAGTTCTACCATATTATAAAATAATGTACCTACATTTCATCCACAGCTGGTGTCATATGAAGTCATAATGCTTCTGTATACAGGTCTTAACCTTGTCGGTAACTCTGTTCATAAACGTCAAAAAGACCTCAAATTAGAAAAAGTATTCGTTTCATAACATATCAGCTGTGGATAAAATTGTGTATAGCATATCATGTCTTGATATTTCGAACGAAGTTCGAATATATTGTGCCACAGAGGTCTCAACAATGTGAAAGAATACGGAGTTCTACCATATTATAAAATAATGTATCTACATTTCAACCACAGCTGGTGTCATATGAAGCCATAATGCTTCTGTATACAGGTCTTAACCTTGTCGGTAACTCTGTTCATAAACGTCAAAAAAGACCTCAAATTAGTAAAAGTATACGTTCCATAACATATCAGCTGTGGATAAAATTGTGTATAGCATATCTTGTCTTATGTAAACTGACAAGCACTTGCAATTGGGTCTTCTTGGAAGAACGTTGCACAAATATCTGTCAGATGTAGTTCAATGTCCGTCGTGGTATTAGCCAGGGAAGTAGTTGATTTCTGACAGATGTTTGCCTTTATTTTTTCACTTGGTGGAAACGCTTAGAGAGAAGGGTACCCCGTATTCTATCACATTGTTGATACCTCTTTGGCACAATATATTCGAACTTCGTTCGAAAGATTACAGTTTACTCTTCCCGGAGTCTGTGCTACTTGGGAGTGTTTTGTCTTGTGTTTTGTCACTAATGAGAGGCAATAAACCTTAATAAAACATGCATGTCTGCAGGTGGTCATCCACCGTTTTCAAGTGTAATAAGTGTTCTGTGGTTCAATGTCCGACACTCGCGTATTATTATCGTTATTATTAGAATAAAGGTCTTTAATAGTATGAAGGAGAAGAAGACGTTCTTTGAGATAGTGCCACAGAATAAAATCCAGTGGGGTAAGATCTGGCGACCTAGTAGGCCATTCAACTCCCGTACTAATTTGACGTAATTATGATAAAAATGTACACTACTTCATACAGTTAAACTCAGCTTCTATCATCATTAACAATAAAAAAAAGTATATTTGTTCAGAACAAAAAAGTCCTTGACAAGTGACTAAATGCGGAAGCATGAGGTACCTACGTTATGGTTTTCGCTACAAATTAAGAAATTTACAGGGCCGCGAATATCTGGCTGATTCACCCGGTTTTCTGGGAATAGCACGAACAAAAATATTATGGGCGAATTGAACAATCGAAGCAAAATATGTTTTTCGATAAAGCATGAAGATAATCATGAAATGTCTCGTTTTAAACGCCCGATTACGAAAACATATTACGTTTTTATTTTGTTCCTTGTTAGGTGAGTAATAGGAAAAACAAGAAAAAATATGAATCATTCGCTTTTACGGTCACGCCTTTCGTAGTATCGGATATTGCTAAATTGTATCGTAACCTGTCCTTTACGATGGAAACAATAATATGAATTTAATATTTTAAAGCTTCCGCTGTATTTAAAACTTGGAAGATTATTAGAAATAGAAATATTTTATTAGTCCTTTGTGACAATACAACATGTATAGGACAAGTCAAGCACTCACTTGAAAAAGTGTGTTTCAGATTATCTTGACATTATGACATGAAAAATATTAAATAATAAAATACAGACGACACAATTAAAAACAGTGAAGTTCCTGCAGGCTATCATGGAAGTATTCTTCTACACTGTAGTGCATTTGTTATCAAAAGTTTTATTGTCTTTTCGAAATAATTGAAGGAATCGATACTTCTAATGGTTACTGGAAGTTTATTGTAAATTTTTATTCCCATATATCTAAAACTATTTTCCAGTTTTGTAGTTTTGTGCCTGGGAACACATAAATGATCAGAGATCCTGCTGTCATAATATTTATGATTTGACAAATTCAGTTGGAATTTATAAATGTTTTTCCTTACATACAAAATGCAGTGGTAGATGTATATGCTGTAGAAAGGCATAATGTTATATTTAATGAATATGGGCCTACAAGTTTGTCTGAAGTCTAGGCTGAACATTTTTCCTATGATTTTTTTCTGTGTTACAAATATTTTACTGGCATCGGTGGAGTTTTCCCATAGGATTAAATTATAACATAAGTGAGTGTACACTAAACTGTAGTAGACATCAATTACTGCACTGGTGGGCATGCAATCTTTAGTTCTTGAAATTGCATAAAAAGCCTTACTTAATTTTGTGTTAACTGCGTTCACTTGCTCTGTCCATCTATAAGACTGGAATCAATTTGTAAGCCCAAGAACTTTGTTGTTGTGATTCGATTATATTACTCTCGACTCGGCATGTCAGGGTATGTGAATTGGACATAATATTATTAGAATGAAAATATACACATTCTGCCTTATCGACATTATCCACTAAACCGTTTGATTTGCACCAATTTACGAAATAATTCACAGTATCTGCAATGGATGATGTGAAGTCTGTGCGGAAACCGCCAATGAGGTATCGTAAGCGTATATCATTAGTAGTTGCGATTTTAGGTGGACTGGTGGGTCATTTATGAAGAGTGAGAGAGTGAAGAGTGGTCCCAGCACAGATCCTTGAGGAACTCCTCTATTCATAATATGAGAATTGGAGATAGCATCCTTTACTTTTACTATCATCTTCCTATTGCCGAGAAAGTCTATAGTCCAATCTAAAAAAACTCCTCTGAATCCAACATTGTACAATTTGTTTTTGATGAAATTTATGTCAAAACTGTCGAAAGCACGTGATATCAAACTACATCGAGTCATTCTCAGGTATGCACAGTTGGAGAGTAAATTCGCAATAACCAAATTTCAAACTCTCATTTGTAAAAGATCACGAGTACTCTCACGTAGATACAATCCAAATTAATTTCAAATTGTGGCTTTCCAGAATGATCGTCAAATAATAGAAAAATTATCAAATCTTCCCAAGGTTGAATAAATAACAACATAAGTTACATGGCCATTGGCCAATAAGTACTACTTTAAATGCGTTGAACGGAAAATTCATTCCAACCAAATAAAAGCTTGAACGGCTCTAGAAACTATTGATTTATCACAACATTATGATCAAGCATCGTTCACCCAATTTGTAAAGGTGGCGTTAAAAATTCAGCTCTGGCAGGATACATTTTATATACAAACTCCTTCCTCGTTCTCGAAAGCTTTCAACATAATATTCTTTCACTTCGCTTCAAACGAATCAAGTTACTGGAATCTTCTGCCATATGAAAGGCATGATTAGTGAAAAGTTTTTTGAAATACTTAACATAATATCGAGTGTTCTATGAACCGGTAACAAACCAAATTTTTATTTATTTTTATGTAAAAATCAGCTCTGGATACATTTTATATATTATAAACTCCTTCCTCATTCTCGAAAGCTTTTAACATGATACCTAATAATATTCATTCATTTCGCTTCAAACGAATCAAGAGATACTGAAAAGCTTCTGCTATATGAAAGGCATGATAAGTGAATACATTTTGAAATGCTTGACATACAGAATGTTTCACGAACCTGTGACGAACCAAATTTTTATTTCTTTATGTGGAATACCCTCCAACAAATTTTTTTATCGAATGTTCAAACGAAAAGTCGTGCTGATTCATATATGCGATGAGTAGAAGACGTTAATGGCAATTGCAGTATAAAATAAATCATTCTTCTCATATTGATTAATGTTTTAAAGTCAATAATTATTTTATGAGGGCATGGGTTTGAGCTTCGTTTGAAAATTCATTTTATTTTCGTTTTTATTGAAGGATCACATTAATATTATTGCAACCAGGTGTAACTTATCACATATTAGGAATGGAATGCTCTTATTAATTAGCTACCAATTAGCGATGTAATGAATATTGATGGCTTGATCAATTTGCCAGGTGTTTGTCATCAATATAATTGGTAGACCCCCATTGTATGTTTTTAATCAAAATGAAAAAGTTGATTACTAATGAATTCATTCATAAGTACCTATTTTTATATGAATGGGAAATGGGAAAAACGGGAAACAAAAATGTTTCTATGTTTATGTACCAATTTTCATAATAATTGTAACACTAACGTTACTGCTTTTTCGTCCTATATATAGACGTTGGAAGCTATTCGATAATGTAAGTGTTGAATGTAAGTGGTAGAAAAACATAGAAAATTCTTATTTCTCATTTTTCATGATGATGTCCTATAACGTAGTAACGGCTACACACATCAATTTATTCTTGAACAAATTTATGGAATTGTCTTGAGTAGATTGGATGTATGTAAATCCTGATAGAACTGAATAAATAGTAGGGGATATATAATCAAGATGCCAAATCTCTTCACGATATCAAAAGTATCTAATTATTATGAAATTGAACATATGTATTTGGTAGCGGAAAAACAAAAGAACTATAAGTATTCATTGTTAGATAATTCAAATTGTTGAATAGTTTTTTAGTTGTTATACAGGCTATATCACGGTGAGCTCAAAATATGGAAAACTACTGGGAGTATTTTTCTGAAAATTTTTATACGGAAGTTTTCCGTGAAGCTCGTGTCAGTTAAATTATATTCAGTTTCGGTTATACCGAAAGACCCCAACTTTTTATTTTTTAATGGAATACCCTATCTTTCATTGCATTTTTAGAATCTACGATGAAATTCAATACATCTTTATTCGAAACATCATATATTATGTCTAAGAGGATACAGTTTTCAGTTGTTTAAATTTTTTTGAAAATTCTGACAGATGCACTGTTCGGAAATAATGAGAGTCGACAAAAATTGCCAAAGTTTGGATGAATTAGATCGGAAGCTACCTAAATCTTGTGAAAATTATACGGGGTCCTCAGAAATTGGCGCCGAATTCGGATCTCGAAAATGGTATAACAAATTTTTTCAAGTAGCAACCCCATTTTTTCTCAAAGTCAATGTTTTCTACTCTAAAAAAGGGGGGAATTTATGCTTACAAAAACTAAAATTTCCGGTTATTAGAGATATCAATAATCAGTGGGCTTTTTGGGAAGAATCGACAAAAAACAAATGCTGAAGTGTCAACTAACAATATTTTTTGATAACAGTTTGTATTTAAGCGTAGTAGAATTTTGTATAGTGTCCCGTTTAGAATTAAAAAATAATCACATTGCTAAATTTTTCAATCATTGATGGAGACTTTAACATGATTATTGCGCAGATCCTTCACAAATGTAATAACTCTATCACATTCCCCGTATATTATTGACAAATTGAAATAATCTGCGTTACTAAATCCTAAACGGGACCTGATAAATTATTAGCAAATATTATTTGTTGACACTTCAGCATTTGTTTCTTTTAATATCACTTCTAATATCTCCAATAACCACACAGAAATTTTAGCTTTTACAAGTTTATACAAAATCCGTTTAATTTAGATAAAGGGTTGTAAGCATAAACTCCCCCTATTTTTAGCGATGCGAACATATGGGATTGCCATCTGAAAACAATTAGTTACAAAATTTTCGAGATAGTCAAATTTGGCGCCAATTTCTGAGCACCCCGTACAATTTATTTGAAAAGTTTACAAAGGTTTAGGAAGCTTCAGACCTTATTCACACAAATTCTCGAAATTTTTGACCTGACTCGTTTGTTTCCAAATTTTTTTTTTATTTATGAAGGGCTGCATCTGTCAAAATTTCCAAAAAAATGTAAATAATTGAAAAATGGAGCCTTTTAGACATATGATGTTGTGAATGGAGTTATTTTGAAATTCATCGTAGATGAATGCAGTAAAAATAGGATGTTCCATTCAAAAAAAACCGGGAGTCGTAGACAATTGAAAATATTTTAACTGAAACTAGCTCATCGGAACACTATTGTATACAAATCTTCAGAAAAATACTCCCAGTAGTTTCTTATATACATATCGACTCAGCTCGTCGTGGTATACCCTGTACTTCATTTCAAGTTCAAGTGAAGCACAAAAAACCTCGCATACAAATCGATATTTCATGCATCTCTCAGTTTCAGATAACCGAGATTTTAAGACCTTTTCATTTCTTTAGAATGTTAATGAAGTTTTGGTATTCGTGCGTGACCTTCGACAAATAAAATGTTTACAATCGTACCTATCGTTAAATTAAACTTTATGTAACTTGATATAGATATTTGAACGTTTTGCATGGGAACGTACTGACCATATCAAACCTTAAAAGAGGCACTTTTCAGGTAGCATCATTATGGTACAACACAGCATCGTTCTGAAAAGATAAGACGCACTTAGGAGGTGGGCAGATTCATGTTCATTACCATAACAAAACATGAATTTAAAGTCGAAAATGTCGGGTGGTCTATCAAAACCGAAAGATCAGGGTGTGCTCTAAATGAGTAACGTTCAAGGCTATAATTATTTTCGCAAAAACAAGGCCAGTTTTTTAAACCTTCGTAAGGTTCTTTTATACATTGGTATACAGATATGGTAAGATATTAACGGCATATAGCATTCCCAATACTGCCGCAACTGCGGTTGATATACTGACACTGTCACGTAAATTGTGCTCGAGGCAAACAGTTTGTAGGGAGGAGAACAGTAGTCCAGTTGAATAGGTACTTGACTTTCCATCGCGTATAACGGCATGGGGTGGAGCTCTGAGAACTCTTATCAACGCACTCGAGATTATTCAATAAAGATTTCTGAAACTAATACTGTCAAAATCTCACAGACACAGTTCAAATATGCTATATTCAGAAGCCAAGATATTTGATATTAGGCAATTATATTTTGATATTTAATATAAAGTACCACCAAAATAGACACTCAGCCAGGATACCCACCCACACCTACTGTACACGAAGGCGACATCATCGCATTATTTCAATTGTGCATAAAACGCTATCACAAAGGTCATATTCCTACATGGCACCCAAACTGTACTACTCGTCACCTGATATAGTCAAATACATCCAGGGAAATGAAGAAACACTTAATAGAGAATAACTGAATCATTTTCGTGCATTGAACACAATCCATCGAATCAAACGTACTTTTTATAAAATCATTGTAAATATTAAAGTCCCCATTTTTTATTTTTATACTCTACTTATAAATATTTTTTACTTAATTTTATCCACATATTCCAGATGACCTTTTTATGTTTCTTTCTCGAAAAAAGTATTAAATTACTTATCGATTATCATCATTCATTGAAAAGTATAGTTAATTCCTAGAATAGATATAAACTAATTATTTCTTTCATTCCGTTGAGAATTTTTCTGTCGGACCCCGTCTTGAGTGTCTCGATTCATCCAGAGGTCAAACAGTGAGTCTCGATATTTTGTCCGATTTTATTTTCATTTTGGACGATGTTTGTTTCGCTACGAGCAGAAAACTCTATGACGAAAATCGTCCTAGTTTGATGGTCGAGAGGACTACATCAGGCTTATAGACTTGTATTTGCTTGTGGGTGAGGAATTAATAGTTTCAATAAATTTGGAACTTCTTATTCTCCACAACGGATTCAATATCACCCGGAGCATAAGGAAACACCGAGAGATAAGAACAATAACATTTGAATGCAGTTCTTGGGATCAGACAACTCCCCTTTTTTGAGGATTAGCACGGTTCGCACCTTGACAAATCAATCTGAAATTTGTTGCTCTCCATTTAGCCATGAGTTTGAAACTCTTGCCAGATGGTGATGGGTAATTGGAAATTTTTTCCACAAATAGTTCAGCCCATGAGAGCCTGGAGCAGCAAAGTTCTCCGAGCCTTTGATGGCCCGTCGAACTTCTTCCGGAGTTATCTGATACGCAGTTCATTGAGGTCAGAATGACAAAGCCTTCTGCAGAAAGCTTCGAATTGTGCTGGAGCTGAAGTGGTTGCAGAAACATGTTAATGTTATGTAATTTCAGGTTTTTACCCGATCAGCTGCGGTGGGTTATTCACAACACGTGGAGGCTCACATAAAAAAAAAAACAGAATAGAAAAAGTATGGTATGTAACGCGTTTATAAACTCCTCTAGACACTAATTTTAATTAAAACTTCGCTCGTGATAAAGATATTCGTTACTAAAAGAACGTTTATAACTCTTATAGTTGTATCATAAACCAACTCTTATTCCTTTATTCAAAACAAAAAATTTAGGAAACTATATAATGTTGTTTCTGAACATTTAAAGTTTCTATTAGAGCTCATAATTTTACAGTTTTGACAGGCCCCTAATAGCCATCGGCCCATAAATCTCGCCAAAAAATATTGCCATCCTTATCGTCGTTGGGTCACGTTGGGTCTGGGTTGCGGTATGCTTCGAAATAAAAAGGTCATTCAAGTCGTGCTTAATAAATTTGTGAATAATTGTGAGACCGTAGAACAAGTTTTAAAATAATAAGGTTCAACATCAGGGCCGAACTTCCCAAAAGGCAATCATTCGTCCAACATGGATGGAACATGGATTTTGACCGTTTTGAAGTCGTCAAATTTCAGAGAGCAGAAGAAAAGCGTAGGTACGTATAGTACGGATTAACCTGACAGAAGAGTTGAGTTGAATAATGAACAATTTTATTGGCTGAAAACAACCAGTGAAAAAAAAGGAAAGGATAAATTAAACATGCAGAGTCTAAATTTTTTTTACCATGAAGAACCTGAAATGTATGATTCGCTCTTTCAATTACTCTGAAGTGAGTGACATCGATAATCTTATATTTATTTATAATAATAATCAGCCCTATGCTGTATCACTTCCGTTGAAAATAACGTCACCGTTATTCGCCATTTCCGTTATTTTGCTATTACCAATCATATACACGAATATCAGAACCTGAAAATATCATGAAGAGTAATCATCAAATCATCTTCAATTAGTTCAACAATATTCCAAAATCTAGTAACTGACTCGATATGAGAAAGATCATCGACTTTATTGTATTAAATGAGGGTGCGATATATGATTTGAAAGAGAGGAATCTATGACAAGACACAATTATGACGTCATCGATATAAAGAACATGTGAATCTTCATTTATATATGACAAATATAACAAAGAGCACGAGTTTTGATAAGATTAACCTAAATATATATTGTAAACTATATTTGAACGATTGTAGTATCAATCTACACATAGTTATATCTACCCATCATGTAATAAATATATTCTGGAATAGAATTTCAAGAGCTGCTGAATGATGATTTTATCAAATATTTTCACGAATGAATGAATGTCGAATGTCGAAAGTGGACCGTTAGCAATATTATAATACTTAGCAATATTATAATACTGACTCAATATTATAATAATCTATCTCAAAGAATATAATATGGCACCTATCTTACTACCAGAATTGAAGAGTGGCTACTGTACTGTACCAGACTCTCAACTACCGTAACAAACAAAGAGTTTCTGGTCGACCATTTACGAAGAGGAGAAACAATTATGGTTTCTCGATAATTATGATCAAGTATTAGAAGAGAGTTGGAGACAAAAAAACCTCATCCGCACAAAAAAAAGATATTTCATCAGTACAAGGCACGTGTTCAAACGGCCGCAGTCGACATGGTTATATTACCTTGCAAATTGCCTCAACATTATCTATTCCACACCTAGCCATATCTGAGGTTGTGTTTGATTAAACGAAGAATGGCAGGAAAATGGAACATGGAAATAGGCCTTAGGCTAGTGGTACATGCGGAGCATGGAGAGGGAAAGATACAACACCTTCCTGAAGAACCACCTACGAAACAGATTGACCGCAATAAACAGTCGTGATCACCTAGATATGGCTGCCGAATACAAATTGCACTAATTTCAGCTCATCACGAAAACTGATTACTCACGGAGAAAAGGGGCAACTGAAATGATTCCTTTGGTGGAACAAATATGTGGATAGATCGCATTAAAAGGTTCGACGTTTATTCAATAGAGCTAAAGAGTCAGGTGAATAGATGAACTTTAGGTCCGCTCTAACCACATATATACAGTGCATCCCATGCACCCTGAATAACAGTTAGTACAATGATTTTCAGGAAAAATAAAAAAACACGTCAGCATTAGTATAGAGTAACATTTTGACATATTCACATTTGATCTAACTTTCCATATCGCACCCAAGAGCATATCACCATTTTTTTTAATGGATAACCAAATATTGTTTCGCATTATCAGATGCTCCATGATGAGCAGATTTCAACAAAGTATAACACATATGGTCTGAAGCTTATGGTTCGAGAGCTACACATTATTTGAGTTGAAAACGAGCTACCCTGAATAACTTTCGAAACAATGAATTGCAGTGAAGATAAAAAAACAGGTCAACAATTATACATGAGGCCACATTTTGAAATATTCGTTCTAGAGACAAATAGGGAAGCAATAAATGAGAAAAATAAAGTTTTTATTAAATTCTTGAATCAAAATCTGATGACTTGACAATGAGAAGAAACAAATTTTCTATAGTAAATGTAAAAAAACGTTTTCACCAACTTCCATACAATGGTACAAACGAGCTTCCATTGCCGCCCTCACATGGTCGAGAATCTAAGGAGTTATTTCTCTGCAATGCCTGATGATATTCTCTCTCATACACTTTAGGGAAGAAATCTAAAGGAGTGAGATCCGGAGACTTTGGTGGCCATTCTGTAGGACCTCTTCTGTCAATCCAGCGACCAGGAAAATGATCATCCAAAAATTGTCGCACTGGAGTTGCATAATGAGGAGGTGCACCATCCTGCTGAAAAACTATTTCGTTTTCGAATAAATTCATATCCTCCTCAATTGCCCTAGTGATGCACGGTATTATTCGATTCTCCAACATATCCAAATATTTCTCACCAGTCAAATATTGAGGTCGTTGGGTATGAACTTGACGGTATAAATGAGGATTCGTACCACTCCAGTATCGACAATTTTGCCGATTCACCTCTCCATTCAAACTAAACGAACTTTCTTCCGAAAAACAAATTTCATACAAGAAATTCTGATGCAAGTTGATCCGTTCAGTGAGACTTGGACAAAACTCGATACGTCTATCGAAATAATCTCCGTTCAATTCATGAACTAATCTAATCTTATATGGAAGAAATTTGTACTTACTTATGATCCTGAACATTTGTACAACTGATTTCTGAATCTCGAGATAACTTAGTAAGAGACTGCGTGTTTTCCATTTGTTCAACGTGCCCTAAATCTGCAATAGAAATAGCTTCATCGTTCATTGTCAACTACTGAACGGTTATGCTTTTTATTGTTAACAGATCCAGTTTCCATAAATTTGTTCAATAATACCTAAACGTATTTGTGTCGTACATTTCTTCCTGGATGATTATCATTGAACATATGGGCAGCAGCTCTAGCACTATTTCCATTCTGGTAGTACAAACTCACTATTTCAATCCGTTCTCGAAGCGTATAAACCATTGCTTCTCAAGAATTCACAAAAACAGAAAGTCCATTTGTAACTCCACCTGGTAGGTAATCGTTATTGTAGAATGATACAGATACAAAACGAAGAGAAATCGAATTCAAACTTAACTAGGCAAAATAAGACTTTTATGAAGTTCAAAAAAACAGATTGTACAGAAGTTCATTCAGGGTGGCTCGATTTCAACTCAAATAATTTTTAGCTTCCAAACTATGAGCTTCAGACCATAATGTATTCTACTTTGTTGAAACCTGTTCATCATGGAACATCTGATAATGCAAAATAATATAGGGTGATCCATTAAAAAAAAATGGTGACATGCTCTGGGGGTGCGATAGGGAAAGTAACATCAAATCTGATTATGTCAAAATGTGACCCCCGGTATACTATTTTTGGGGTGTTCTTTTACTTTTCCTGAAAATCATTGTTCCAGAAGTTATTCAGGTTGGCTCGTTTTCTACTCGAATAATTTGTAGCTCCCGAGCTATGAGCGTCAGACCATATGTATTATACTTTGTTGAAATCTGTTCATCATGAAGCATCTGATAATGCGAAACAATATAGGGTGATCCATTAAAAAAAATGGTGACATGCTCTGGGGGGTTGCGATAGGGGAAGTAACATCAAATGTGATATGTCAAAATGTGTCATCCTGTATACTATTGTTGACGTGTTTTTTAATTTTTCCTGAAAATCATTGTACCAAAAGTTATTCAGGGTGGCTCGTTTTAAATGGAATGCACTGTATATAATATCGAGCCGATACTGGAGTGGAGATCGCCTAAACGTCCAGACGACTCTATAACGACCACCAGACAAAAAATAGAGGTTTTACTTGAAAACCATTTTTCCACCGCCTGATCCTGGACATCAACATCCAGTCGTAAATATATCTCCGGTACAAATCGGACTGGTCCTACATCCTGACATCCTTTCTGTTGAAAAGCAAGGAGAAAATACTGGATGGGCATATAAGGTGTGGTTTACTAACGAAGCACCCCCTTAATGTTTACCAGTATGCCTGCTAGGCCGACAAATCAACAGTACTTGCCTCAGGATACCAGGAGGTAGTTACGTTCCTGAACCAATGCACCACCTCACTCTTTATATATATGAGACCACTGTCTCTAGAGGAATGAACCAATACTACGTGACTGGATAAGAACTATGCTTCTGAATAGAGCAATAAAGACTACTATAGAGAGCCAGCCAGGATCCTCTGTGGTGGATGACTTGCTGGCTGGCCAAACTCTCGCCCTGGGAGGTCCCACCGTAAACATATGTTGATAATAGTAATAAATAACAATCCGACTTCCAAGAGACAATTGTGTACGTCCTTCAGGATAAACCGAATACCGTATGTAAATGGAGTGGGGGAAAAGAAATGTACCGTTTACCAGGAGAATGAAGGTGGTACGTTTAATAATTCCTTCCACCAATGGAATGGAATGGGACTGAAGCGAAATATCTTGGATCAACCCTGGATAAGATGCTCAACTGGAACTCGCATCTGGAATGGACTACCAGTCTAGCATATTATTATGTACATGTATACTTACTCCAAGTTATTTTAATCATGGCAAAACAGTCCTTGTTTCACAAAGGAATAAGTGAGTTCAATAATTTACCTCTCGTTATAAGATTAGCAACAACACTCTATTAATTTGAAAGCAAGTTCCGGAATCATGTCTAAAAAGTGAACCTAAAATCAATGTTGTTTAATGAGATAAAGCCATGTATAAACCGACAGATAACATGCCAATTAGGTGCGACTTTGAAATGCAGTTCATATACAACAACCAAATTTGCACAGAGAAAGGACTTCAACTGGAAAGGGATACATCAGTGTTAAACACTTATGGATTCAATATACAGTGCGGCTTTTAATAGTCCCATTCCCTGTTAAAATTTGAACGGTTTGACGTAGAAACATAAAAGAACTACTTTTTGGAATAAAACACTCGATAGATGGCGCGGGGGGCACATCAACTAAAAAAATTTAAATGGCATGGGGTCATGTGTCACATCGTTGAAAAGATAATTCAATTACCTATTAAAAGCAGCACTGTAGATGAAAGGGCTGTAGTGAGCATAACAAGCCAAGTTGAAGGCTCTCAAATCACTTCGATAACACCCCAACAATCTTTCAAGCTCGGATGTTATATACGTGTGAGTCTAAGCTAACTTGGGACTGCAAACAATCCCTAAGATCACTGACAGAAAACAACCAGGTCACTTTGATGTGGGTGCCAGGTCACAGAGGTATTAGAAGCAGATTTTTTTGCCATAGTAGCGACAAATACACAATTTCCCGGCCCAAAACCCATCTGTGGACTCGCCAAAGCCCATTTGAAAGGAGAGTTTCGACGCTGAGTAATCGATTAAATGAAATCTCACTGGAATAAAATGCCAGAATAAAGACAAGCGAAATTGCTAGTGAGCCAAGAAAAATTAAACAGCTTCTCAAATTGGAAAAGAAAGACTTCAAATAGGTAACGGACTCCTCGCTGAGGACTGCTCTCTGAGGTATCTCCTAAAAAATATGTGCAAATTAGAGAGTGATAGTTACCGCTGCTGCATCAAAAGATGGTGCGTTGAAGCAGGACACAGTGAATCCAGCAAAAACAGAGATGATCCTGTTCACCAAACGAAGGAAAAAAGACGGGTTCAGGCCACCTCTACGTTTGGCAAAGAGCTGGAGCTAGTCTAGCATGTCAAATACCTAAGGGTGATCTTGGAAACTTTCATGGATGCCGCATGTAGATAGGATTATACAAAAATCGGTAGCAATCCTATGGCAACTGAGGAGAATTGTAGGAAGTAATTGGGGTACTAACCCGGAGAATATGCGCTGGCTGTACACGGCAGTCGTAAGACCAAAGATCCAATATGGGTGTGGTGGCCAGGCACCCAGGGCAGCACACTAAGCCGAAGACGAAGGAGCGATGATAGTTCATGTGAAAATCGCGAGGTGGGCGGAGCAGGAGATTCCTATTTCCGCCCTCAGAGTGAAAAGCGCACAAGATAGACTGTAATGGAATAAAGAATTTGCTCTTACTATTCCGAGCAGAGAATAATGGGAAGGTAACATAGTGGAGTTTCGCACGGGAAGCCTAATATGTTATACGGACGGTTCGCGTCAGACTGACAAACAGGTTTCGGGTTTTCCAAGCTGAAGTGTTCGCCATCCTAACCGTAGCTATGAGACCAGAGGAGAAAGAACGGCCCGAGCAGAGAATTTATATCCGTTATGATAGTCAGGTAGCGCTCAGAGCCATCTGTCATCCTAAACCAAGCTCAGTACTTGTACAGGAATACGGAGATGCTCTCGAGAAACTAGTTGAAACGAAGGAACTTGCTAGAAACGGTTCCGCAACGCCGTTATGTGGGCCTGAGCCTTCAGCCCTTGACACTGTGCGGAAGAAGAGCTGAAAAACTTTGCAGGGATAATACCGGCTGCAAGCAGTCGAAAGACTTTGAGGCCGGCTCCAGCAAGCCAAGGACGGCATGGCTCCTAGGTAGAAACCGCTAAGCACTACGCCTCCTTATAGGAATACTAACAGAGCATAAGGAATTAGGCAGACACCTATCACTAATTGGTATGGAAGACAACCCCACTAGCCGCAAATGCGAATGCGAGGCATACGGTAGGCTGAGATTTGAAATATTTGGAGCTGAAAAACTCCAAGAAGAGGAACTTACCTACCTGGAATGGACGGACATACTGAACTTCAATAGGAGGTCACGAAGGTTCGAGAAGGAAGCCTAGAAGGAAGAATATACATTTTTGGAAAACTAGGGATGGCAAAAAGGGCCCATGTGGGCCTACTTTCCTGTCTGTTTTAATCATCTAAGCACCTCCTTTCCTAAATCATAACGGCTATTGTCATAACGTCAAAGAAGCTATCAAATTAAGACTAGTATTCGTATTTACAAGTTAAAATTGCATTTCATGTCTTATTAGCATATAGAACACTAATGGCTAATAAATTGTAATCATGATATGAGTGGTTATTTAGGTAAACAATCGGCTATTATGGTAAACACGGCTGTTTGTGTAAACAAATAAATATGAGCGGCTCTCTTTTGTTTGTATGAGTGTCAATAATTGCATTTTTAATTTCAAATGATCAGTTGTTATTATTCATTTATTTTCTTGTCAATTATAAGTAATTCATTAATAAATCGAACAAAGTTCGAAAAGTGTGTTCGGAGAGGATCAACTAAATCAAAAGAAATAATTCCGGCTACGGCCGAAAATACTCTTCTCTCGACATATTTCCACAATGAGGAAAGATGAGGTAAATATCTGACAGAAAACAACTACTTCCCCATACGGACATTGATTTATATCTGTCATTCATTTGTGAAATGGTCCTCAAGGAGGACACTATTTGCAAGTGCTGATTGTAATAGAGTTATTGAATATCATCATCATCACTTGCATAGTGTCCTCCTTGAGAACCATTGACAGATGTAAATCAATGTCCGTATGGGGAAGTAGTTGTTTTCTGTCAGATATTTGCCTCATTTTTCCAATGTGTGAAGAAAAGGTTTTTTTCGGTCGTAGTCGGGAATATTTGTTTTGATAATCAATTAATGGTTATTCAATTATAAAAATCATTTAAATGAGTATATGAATGATTTTTTGCTGTTCATAAAATATTCTTCCTGAATATACTAGAGTTTATAATTATCTTTAATTCATCTAGAGTGACTTATATTTTGATAAAATTATTAGTAAAAAAGTAGTCGGTTATATGTCATATGGTCTTGGGATATTACCTACGAATATTTTGTTTGCATAATCACCGGGCCATTAGTGATAGTGCCAGAGAATGAAGTCCAGTGGGGTGAGATCTGCCGACCTAGCAGGCCGTTTTAGACCTATACTACTCGACGTAATTATGATGGAAATGTATAGTGCTACATATAGTTGAAAAAAATGTAACATTTCATTTAAAAAAGAAAAAAGTTGACATGTAGGTAAGTAAATCTCTGAGAGGTGACAAAATGAGGATAATTGAAGAAGTTATTCAATTGCTTTCAATAAATCATTCAAAATTGTAAGTTAAGTTTTTAAAATAAGAAACTTACATGCAGGGCTGTGAATAAAGAACTCGTTCTAGAATTAGTTACTCGAAAACGGTGTGAAAGCCAAAACTATTTGTAAAAAATTAACCAACACTCTGTGGAAATTGGACAAAATTTGTGCTTTTCTTCATTCATTAATTTGATAGGCATTAAATATTGGAGTTGGATACAATACAATACACTTCGAAAATCAATGTTTGTAAACGGTGCTTCCAATAACGTTCTTATCTACGGTACTTCCTGAACCGGAAAACATCCGACTATATTCAAATTGTAGTATAGTTTTCATATAGTATTTCCTTCACAGAGACTTGCGCAACCATATAAAATGTTATTCAATTATAGCTGCATTAGGAATAACATACTGCACCGCAACTGAATTCGTAATTGATAGGAAATCGATGAACTTGTTATGAATTTTTATTAGTTACAGAATCCTTATGAAAGTCATTGATCGTTTAAGGTCGAGTTTATTGAGGTTAAAGTTTGAATAATGTCGTTATTCTATTTTTATAACAGAGGATTATAATCAAGTAATGCAGATTGACAATACCAAATGCTAATGGAAATTGATGGATGGACTATTGAAAGCAAGTAGAATTCATGAATTTGAGAGATTTCCTAAATGTTCGAACTAGCTTCTTCCACTGTACGAGTGGATATTTACGTTAAGTTTCTACTCTTGTTTCGGTCGTTCATCTTTCTAACAGAATGAAACTTCTCATAATGGTTCAATTGATTCGTATGCATCATCTGGACTAATAGATGGTATCCACCATCGCCAGTTGAAATACCACCATATTATTATGAGATTAATAAAAATCTACGCCGCTGAGTCGACTTCGCTAGCGATCCGTCGAAAATTAGTTCCTGGATGATTTTTGCTATTGAATATTCGGGATAACGGAACTATCGCGAATGGTCTAGCCTTCAGGACTTTAGTATATAAAGCGAGACATTTCACTCGGAAGGAAGTTTTATGAAGAAGTGATAAGAAATTTTTGTAGAAGTTAATAAGTTTTTGGAATATTTAGCTAGTTGTATAGTTCTAAGTGTTTTATTAGTCAGTATGTTTATAGTGAAGTTAGAAATAAACAGTTTAGTAGTGTGCTCGGCGTGTTATTTAGCAAATATCGTAACAATATCGATTGCGCCAGTTTACCGGCCACTTTCAGTTGTCCTCCGTTTTCGTCATTTTTATGGAATAATAGTAATAGTAGGAATAGTAGGAAGAATAATACTTTTTCACATTTGAAAATTCCGCAAAATTCTCAGACACAGCTCCATTTTCTTTTAGATTTCGATATATTTTGCTATACTTTTTTCGAGGAAAAACATTACTTTTGACGTTTTTATGCAGGGCTATTTAAATTCGAGTCTATGCAAGGGGAGGGAACTCGGTAACGGTAAAGATGGCAAGTTGGGTATTTCAGAGGACAATTACGTGAAACAGAAAAATCTGATCTAGCTTCTTTGGTTCTGGAGTTTTACAAAAAAAATGGAAATTTTTGGCCTATATCTTTTCAATTTGTGAAGATTTTCTAAAACTCTTTCGACACTTTGCCTGTGCAACCTTTGTAGACTATCCAAATATGCGAATAAAAATTATATAGAAAGTATCGTACTAATGGGGCCACCCTCAACTTTTCATTTTCACATACGGACCTGTATTTTTTATTGCATTTTTCAAATGTCAAGATTCATGTTTAATATTGTCGTAGTATTTTCATCTGAACTACAGAGTGTTTATGAAGTAGTGAACTATTAGCAGTAAAATATCAACACTTTTTAAATCCATAACAGCTCTTATTGAAAAATATCAGATATGAAAAGTGAATCAATGACAAGTTGGAATTTTTCAATTACAGCTGATACAGAAAAAAAAAATAATTTTATTAGAAATTGTATGCAATTACCAAAACACTCTATAGTTCAGATGGTAGAAGGGTTCAGATCACCAGTAATGGGTGGAAGACCCCTAGAGATGGCTAGAGAGGTAAAATACCTTGGGATGATACTGGACTCGAAGCTAACTTGGGGGCCACATGTCGATCGAGTAGTCGAGAAGACGGTGATGGCCATATAGACTTTGTGCCGAGCTGTGGGAGGGATGTGGGGCCTCAAAGCCCACATCCTTCACTGGATCTACACGGCGGTAATCAGACCCAGAATCATGTATGGAGCAGTGGTCTGGTGGCCAAGAGTGGATCAGACAACCACAACTAACAAGCTGGAAAAAATTCAAAGACTAGCTTGTAGGGGAATAACCGGCGCGATGAGGGCGATCCCTCCGGCAGCCCTAGAAGTCCTGCTGGGTCTGCCGTCGCTACCAACCTGCATAAAGAAGGAAGCGATGGCGGCCTTTCTGAGAATGCGGGTCTTGGGGAGTTGGCTAAGAGAGGGGTACACAGGGCACACCGAAATCGCAATGGCAGCGGAGGAAGAAATACCACCGTACGCTATCAAAGTCATACAGGCGGAGGACGAAATTCGGTGGAAAAGGACGATCTCTCTAGAGATCCCAGACAGGAAAGAGTGGGAACAGGAACGGGTGATCTTTCCCCCAGGAAGCCTGGTCTGTTTCACAGATGGGTCCAAATTGGAGGAGGGACAAGCCGGAGCAGGAGTATACCTGGAAAACGGAGAAAGAAGAGCCTATGCGCTAGGTTCTCTAACAACAGTTTTTCAAGCAGAGGTGTATGCCATCCTGGAGGCGACCAGAATGGAAGAGGTGAGGGCTGGCCTGGAGAGACAAGTATATGTCTGCTCCGACAGTCAGGCCGCTATCAGGGCACTGAACGCAACTAGAACCAGATCAAAACTGGTCCAGGAGTGCAGAGACTCCCTAGAAAGTCTTGCGATTGAAAAGGAAATAACGCTGATGTGGGTCCCGGGCCATGCAGGGATCGAAGACAACGAGCAGGCAAACCAGCTGGCCAAGCAAGGAGCTGTGCAACCCTACTACGGGCCCGAACCCGCACTCGGACTAACAAGGAGACAAGTATTAACAGCAATAAATGAGTGGGCTGTTGATACATTAGAAAAAGAGTGGAGAGGAAGAGATGGCTGCAGGCAGTCCAAGCGGATGATATCGGGGCCCGACAGGGCAAGGACGGCCAAGATACTGAAGCTAAGCCGCAAAGAAATCCGACTCTTGGTGGCCACCGTGGACTCAGGAGGCATTTGACTCTTATCAGAGTTGAGGCAGACCCACTATGCGCGGAGTGTGGTGAGGAGAAGGACTCATTCCACTTCCTGTGCGAATGTCGAATATACTCAGACAAAATGTCTTCGGAGCTGCCACTATTGAGGAAGAAAAATTGCACTCCTTGCAATGGAAGGATATTTCGACCTTCATATGAAGGTCGAAGAGGTTTGAACAGGTATCTGCCATGGGATAAGTGAAGATGCCGGGGTTTGCGAAAAGAGCCCACTGGGGCCTAATCGCTGACGCTTGCGTCCCCCACCCATTACCATTACCATTAGGGTGGTCAATTTTCAATTGCCAGTGTTGAAATAACGGCGGAAACCAGACACCAATATTGAATTGCTACCTACCGAACTTCCATTTGATCATTCCCATTGTTGAATAGATAAGTAGTCGTGAATGATCTCAATTATCATCTGCATTTCACATTCAAACTAAGAAGTTTGAAAAATTCTCTAAGTGAAAAAAGTTATATATGGAATATGTTTTTGCTCTCTGGGTCAACAACAAGTATAAGAAAAATACCCAAAATATCCCCCTTTGAGAAAAAGACTTACTATATCATCAGTTTTTGACATATCTAATTCGTAATGATACATGAATTCAAGAAAAAGAACATGTTTTCCTTAGTTATTATGGATGTAATCAATAATGTATTCAATAATACAATGATCCAATCATAATGATGCACATAAAAGTTCCTTCATAAAGGTGAACTTATTGCTTAATGATAATGAAGTTTGTAACATACATATTTGAAAATAAGATAAAAAAATTTGAAAAGATGATTGAGAAGTATAGAAAAAAAAAATACAATACTGTGAATAGGTATATTGTTTTAAAACGAATAACACCTCTTATCCCACAGAACAAACTAATTAATTTTTGTGACAAATGAGAAAAAAACTTCCCATGTTTTTGTAATATTTCGATCGAAGTTTTTGGAAGAACGTTGCACAAATATCTGTCAGATGTAGTTCAATATTCGTCGTGGTATTAGTCAGGGAAGTAGTTGTTTTCTGATAGATGTTTGCCTTTATTTTTCCATTTGGTGGAAACGCTTAGAGAGAAGGGTACCCCGTATTCTTTCACATTGTTGATACCTCTCTGGCACAAAATATTCGAACTTCGATCAAAATATTACAGTTTACTCTTCCCGGAGTCTGTGCTACTTGGCAGTGATTATGTCTTGTACTTGATTTCCCGTGCGGATGGCGCTGCGATCAACTTTGTTGTGGATCGTGGTGTCATCCGTGGGGAAATGTTAGTTAAACAATTGATTATTATTCATTTGGTTAATATATCTACGTGTTATTAACAAGGAAATAAAGTTTAGAATTCCAAAATGTTGTCAAATCAAATTCTTCAAATTCTTTTCCTAAATTGATTAGTTTTTGAGACATTTCAATCAGAAAATATATATACCAATTTTCTATTTAATTCTGCAGGCTAGTGACGTTCAGCAAAGCCAACAATTCAATTATTATAAGTTATAAACCTATATACAAAACATTGATGTTCCTCCGTCTCAATACTGATTCCCAAAAAAGTACAGCTGGATACGAACCATTATATCATCTTTTGGATATAATTGATCCATGGAGGTGTCTAGAATGATATTGCTTTCAAAATATTGAGGCAATTATTGAAATCTGATGCAATGTTAAAAAATTACGACCTACAAAATCCATCAGTTCTGCTGTAATGCACGCCCCTCTGGAGCATATGGTGTCTGATGGAACTGAAGCTCCCCTGTATATTTTGCTTCAAGTACACGTTCTCCTGCCAGCGAAATGAGATTATTCCCAGTTTGAGCGAGAATAACAAAGTTTTATCAGTTCATTGCTGGAAGAGAGTTTACTGATTGTAAACCTATAATGGGCTTTATCTAAAAAAAGTCGACTCAGAATTCAGTATCTCCCAGCATGATTAGGTGGCTCTCACAATAGGGGAGGGTAGTTCTGCACAAGTTGCCAATCTAAAAAACTCGTCAAGAAGCTCTGATTTTCCAGTTTGAATTATTTTATGATGGATGCGTAGAGAATAAAAAATTGTATATGCTGGATCATTTACTTCAAGTTACGAAGCCTTTATAGATTTTTATTTAAAATTATATTTATCTGTTGACCATAATGAAGTTAAAAAAGTCTTTACGTGTTTGACAGTGAATAAATAATTTGCTGTTACATCGTCAACGAAATGGTAATCCTTACTTTTTTTCATATTGAATAACTCGAAAGTATATGTGTTCAAAGTGTTTGTATTTCCATTCAGTTTATATTAAAATATTGCTAAAATTAAAATTGAATGAATAATTCAGCTTTCCATTAATTTTCTATACTATACAGGTTTATTGGCAAACGTCGAACAGAAAATTATTCAACTCAACAAGAAACGTCCGAGGCTCTTGACAACATTTTTTTCTTTGTAATTTTCCAAGTCCGAAAACTTTCATTTTTTTTTTTCTATCTAGCATTCGAAGAGGACAGGAAATAAAAAAAAATAAACTGAATCATTCGAATGATCGATATTTTTCTTTATTTCTACGGATTTTTCCAATTTCAATTTCGCGAGTTTTTGTATGTTTTTTTCGAAGAGTCCGAGGCCCCCGACCAAAATATTTTATCGCCATAAATTTCCTTGTCCTTGTCATCTAGCCTTCGATGGGGGCACGGGGGTAACATTTTTGAAATTAAATTATTCCAGTCAGATTTTTTTCTCTACTTTTACTGATTTTTCCGATATTAATTTCGCAAGTTTTCGCAACTGTTTTCGAGGAGGAGCAGGAAGGGATGCGAGCCCCCAACCAAAGTTTTTTTCATAATTTTCAACATCCGAAACCGCCAGAGAATTTCCCAAATTTCTATGCGTTTTCTATTAAACCCTAAGAGGGGGCAGCGGTGAAAATATTGTATTGTCATCGAAAATGAACCAACATGTAAAATTTCAACTCCGTAGGATGAGAGGAAGTAGTTCTAATTCAGCTTGCAAGATTCGACGTTAGACTAATTTAAAGTACAATAAAAACTTTCAATAAATATAATGTATCTTAAGAAAATTGAAGGAAGAATCAGTTATTGCTCCAAAAGCAAAATCATTGTGGATTGTTTGTTCAGTCATATTTCTTGGCTTCGTCTTGTTTTTTTTTTAATTAACCCCCCTTTTTCTGGAGAACATAGGTACCTAGGCAAGTAAGAGACCCAACGGTTGAATTGAAATAATTACTAAATGAAAAAGTTTTCGTTTTCTATTCGATCTATGTATTTATTTTTATCAAGTTTTGCTTCCTGTTTACCCACATTCTCGAGTGTTCCTTAAAACCATCAACATCATAATGATATATCTTGAGAGTTTGTCGAACTCGGCTTATACGATAACACCGAACAATAAAGAAATCATTAAAATTGCGCAAAGCGAAAGTCTAAATTCTGACATTGGTCGATCAGTAGTCGTTCTGCAAATGTAAAAAATAATGAAGAAGACAATTAAATGGTCAAGTCAGAATGAACATTATTTTACTTTCACTCTAGTGATTGTTTTTTAGCTTGTAGTTAGTCAAGAAAGTGAATTATTCATCGGTAAATGCAATAACATCATTTAAGAATTAATGTTTTTTGTTTTCTTGAAATACTTCCATTATCAGAGTTAAGAACATTAGGAGTAAAGGAAATTACGGAACTGAATACGAAACAAACAACAAATGCACTTAAAAGGGCATGGAATATCGACTAGGTTTATCAGTGAACAAATAAACGACCGCAACAGATTGTCGATTTACAGGGTGTGGTACACTTATATCTTTCCAACATTTTCAAGAAAAATGTACACGCTTCATTTTGTTAAATATCATACTTCTTTACTAAATCGCCATTTCTGGACAGATATAAAATTTCAGTGAGTTAGGTACAAGTACATTTTCGATAACAATTTTAATATTTACTGATGAAATGATGAAATAACAATTTCCGTTGGATTCTCGACCTGTAGGAAATAATTTACTCGGGAGAATTTTCGTTTTTACTTTGTAGTAGGTATTATTCAAAATATATTCATATTCCATCACTAAAAAAAAATTACAGTGTTTCTCATTCATCATGCAAATACCCCCGTAACTTCCGTAATTTTTTACGCAGAATTTTAATTTCGAAAATCGGTAAGATTCTTTTATTGTTAAAAATTATATAGTTGACTGGTCAGACAGAGTCGTCCACCATTCACTGTTGATTTCAAAATAACAGTGTTGCTTCTTAAGGTGGCGTATGGAATTGGTAATACAGCCTTGAAGGACACTTATTTCAGCTGAAAGATCTAGGTCGATGGCCATTCGACATACGGTGCCTCTCAAAAGTCCCCCCACTCTTATCTTTGGAACGATTATACATAAACAAGTGAAATTTGGAAACTGAATATCAAATGTTGTAAACTGATTGAATAGATAAAGATTCTTCAATCTGCAATTAATATCATACTGAATGGAATTTACATTTTAATGTTTACTAATGAGCCGTTAAACCTGCCATAAACACAAACAGAATTAGTGAATAGGTTCTTTCGATAACTTTCAAAAGAGAAGTAACTTGCCGTAGGGTTCCATTTAAAATTATTCGTCATGGCCTTGTGAAGTCATCATTGACGATTTCGTCATCTATCGTCACTAGTAGGGAAGTTTACAACGTTTAATATTCAGTTTCTAATAATCGTTCCAAAGATGAGAGGGAGGGAGGGGACTTTTGAGAAGAACTGTATGTCGATAAATACAATTACTACCACCGTTGGTATATTTTACTATAAACTGGAGTTCACTACGAAACTTTTTACGTTTTGCTTTTTGCGTTTCGTATTCTGATTGGTCATGCAGAATCTGAAATTGAACTGATGCAAAAAGCTGCAAAATGCATTACAAAATGTGATGTATTTACATCTTGCTGAAATCATAGTGAAATACCTAACCAATTTTGTACTGCATGCGCTTTTATAGCTGCAGGAAAACCCAGAAGAAACCTACAACACCACTGACCACATCATGTGAAGTTGGAATTAATTTTATATAGGTACTTTTACTCGAAGAATTTTACTTCAAAATTAAACTTAATTTGTTAGCAATGCTTATGGATTCTCTATGTAAATGTCTCTCAATGTGATCTTCGATCACCATCACAAGTTCACAAAAATGATTATGGGTTATTTCTATAGAAGTTATGATAATATTTTTGTTCATAATTTTTTTGGGATTCCAGGAAATAATATTGATACTGTCCAATTTCCCATTTTCACACCTTAATGATAGTCTGGGGATTCCGACTTTAATCTCAGGATTCCGACTTTAAACCTCGGGATCCTGACTTTAAAGTCGTGCAATTGGGCGTTTCCCAAGGATCAGTTTTTGGACACAATCTTTTCAAACTATACGTGAATAATCTACTCAAATATCTTATGAATGCCCAAAATCGACTAATCTTAATATCTGAATCTGGTTGATTTGTTGTGTGAGAATCAGCATGGGTTCATGATAAACATCTATTGAAATTGCGTCATATCATTTGATTCGTTATGTTAATCAACGACTTGACAACAATAAGTTTGTGATGTCTTCTCCATTAGATCTATAGACAGTGGTCAACGCCGTGTATTCTGACATTTAATATAATCAAGCTAACATCCTGACTTTAAAGTCAAAATACCGGCTTAAAAGTCAGGATCCAGAGACTAAAGTCGGGATCCCAAAATTAAAGTCGGGATCCCGAGAATGAACTAGGTATCCCGAAATTAAAGTCGAAATCCCGAGATTAAGGTCCGATTTCATATTGAACATTGCAACTCAATTTTGGTAGAGCTTAAACTTTTATTACTTTCATATAGATCATGAATACTATGGAGTTTCATCCCAATTTCAAACCACCATTTTCAACATTTCCACATGCTACCAATAAAACACGATCTTTTTCCAAAAGATAGTCATTTGGTGGATGATTATAATTTTAACAAACTGCAATTTAATGAAATTATGTTTCATGGTCACTCACCTTTCGGACGTACGATGCCTGTGGATGGTGCTTCACCGGCATGAAGAGTAATTTAGTTCGGTCGAAGAACTGTATACCATCAATGGATGCCACACCCATATACAAAAATATTCCCAAAACGACTGCCATCGGTACAAGCCTCAAAAGTGGCGACATGAAAACAGATAGTCCTGAAACATAATGAAATATTTTCTTTAAAAAAAATGGGTAATATTTGTCATTGCCAGAAAATATATCAATTATGTAGATTACACATACAGACTGGTCATTGTGAAACTCCCAACCCACATTCAAGGATAATGGAATAGGTCTACGATTTTATTTGCAAGTGTGTGCATTTGATGCTCCAGCATTTTTAGCGACACTTAACATAATAAGTTATGTGAAAAGTCATCACGCATGTTCAAAAAGTTATTTGCGACACCTGAGCAAGCCTCATGCTTAATTTGTCTTTTCACAAAATGAAAATTAATTGATACAGTTGACCACACTATTCTCCTGAAGAACTTAGAGTCGATTGGTATCAGAGGTATTGTTAATGATCTTTTAAAATCATATTTCGAGAAATAAACTATAATGACTTATACTAATACTGTGGAGACTGACAGATTGTTTATAAACAAAGGCGTTCCCCAAAGGTCTGTTTTAGGTCCTATATTATACTTATTATATATACAAAATTTATCCCAAATCAACTCATCATGTCATTACACTATATACGCGGAGGATACAATGCTTTTATATGCAAATGAAACTCTTCAGTTTTAGAAAAAACAATAAACCGGAACTTACAAAAATTTGAAAAATGGCTTTATTCCAATCTTCTCTATGTTATTCCTAGAATTTTATATTAACCAGTAATTCAGGAATTCACAATTACAAACAAGACAACATAACTTGTTACATCTTGATTCTGCAAACTCTGTATTTGGCCAGAAAAGATTCAATCATGAAGCACTTTCAAAATTCAATGAAATACCCAAAGACATGTAAAATAATTGTAGAAATCTCACTGAATTAAAAATCAAAATGAAATATTTTCTCTAAAAAAGAAATTGAAATTAAATAGAAATTGTTATGATACTGTTCGACTGTTCATGCTATTCCATTATAGTAATCAAAATAAGCATATAAATATATCCTCATATAATTCTATGATTGTTACTTAAAAAAAAAAACATTGTATATTTGATAACCATATTTTTTACGGAATGGGTATACATTTTATACTTGTAGCATGGAATTACGAATAAACGTTATCATTACTCTGGTGTCAAGCCAATTTAGTAACGGCATGCTGGGGCCGCGTATATTTTCGGATTTTATAATGACGTGCGACTGTTGGCGGGGTTTGTGCTGGAGTTAAGTATATTCTGTAAAATCGCGACCCGAACACAACATGCAAACAATTTCCACTTGGTTTCGTCAACTGGTCCTACGACAACTCCAGTACCCACTAAGAAAGTGAGCATCAGAGCCATCTATAGGAACCACAGACAAACTTCGTTTGAAGCCAAAGAAACATTTCAATATTCAAATATTTTCCATGTGGAATAGTGCGTACTCGACGATAGACAATGAATTCACATAATGAAAATTCATTAAAAATAATCGAGCATTCAGCTTATTCCCTATACAATAGGGTGCCGGAAAACGTCGACCAGAAAATACTCCAACAGCCCCATACGACTGAAGTAGGTCTGATCGTCAAGTTTTATTCATGAGTCCGCAGGTAGTTTTGGGCATCAATTACCTGTGTCGCACTTGTGTTTGTTATTGTGTCGTTGGTCGAAAACATCTCATTACCTGTTGTCATCAAGTTTTTATTTGTTATCCTTTCCCTCGCATTTCTCCGAATTGGGGTCCATGTTCAGAGTTTGTTTCTGTTGAAATTCTCCGCACGTTTATGGATTTCTATTGCTTCCCGTACAAAGCGGCTTTGATGCCCCTGGTTGCGTCAAACCGTATTCTGTTTCCCTTCACTGATGTGCGCGTGTTCCGCTACTGCCGATTTGTCCGTTTGACCTAATCTACAGTTTCGCTGGTGTTCCTTTAGCCTTGTTCCTATAGATTTTTTCGTGGTTCCGATATACAGTTTTCCGGAAGTACACAGTATGCGATATACCCCCGCGGCCGATAGTGAGTCCCTTGCTGACCTCAGGCTTTACTGTATTTTTCTAGTGGGCTTGAAAACCGTCTTCAACTTGTGTTTTACCAAGGGTTTTCCGATTCTATCAGTGACCCTAGGAATTTAGGGTAGATTGCACATGCAACCGTTAGAGTCCTCTCTCTATTTTGACTTGTGGATGGCCTTGTTGATCTCGACCACGGTTCACATATCCTTCGAGCACGATCCGTCAATGTGGAAATAATTCCTCGTTTCTGACTCGGATGGTGGTTCGACTCGGTGGATCGTGCTAGAAGGATATGTGAACCGGAGCATCTTCAAGAAGAATAACCACAAGTGCGACCTAGATAATTGATGCCCAAAATACCTGATGACTCATGAATATAACTTGACCAACAGACCTACTTCAGTCATCGGAGAAGAACGAAGATGAACAGAACTCTGAGGAAGCTAGCCACTCGCGATAGCGACACGTTAGGAAACTATTCCAAATTACGGCGGCCTTTAAACCCGAATGAAAATAGTGATAGTGAAAATTTCGGCCTCGAAACCCTCATTTATCAAATGTCATAGATTTGCAGGATTTTGGGTACAGGGGTTTAATAATGACAAATCAGACAGTACATTTTTTTTGTAATCTCGAACAGATCCTCACCTATCAATATAGAAACAAAAAGAGCAGAGACTCTTTGTTCTTTAACTTCGATCAAATGTGGCTTCTCTCCAGGAGCATGAGTACGAGACATCACAGTCAGGGCGGAGGTGTGGACGATCGATCTTACAGCCGCAGCACAAATCCATGGGAAACCAAAAAATCCGCAGATTATGTTGATGAGGCAGATAATCACAATGTCTGAATGTAAACCACTTCCTTTCTTCAGTTTACGTTCAGGTTTGCTGATGATTAACCTGAAAAAAGAACATTTGTAGACTAGAGAAAATTTCGGCATCATGATTATGTAGGATATTTATGATTTAATAATGATAATAATAAGGCAGCGTAGCCTTTCGATGGTTTGGATTGATTACCTCAATGCGTTTGATAAAACATCGCATGAGCTCTTCATGCATTTCCTCAGATGCCTTGCGGTACTCGATCAAAGAGTTGGATGTATTGGAGTACTGAAGTCGCTCTGGAGAACTCGTTTCACGATTAGATCTGGTCGGGTCTAAGTACAAACAGAGCGTGTTATCTTTAGAAGGAGACTATTTTAGGGAGACTCTCGTATTTCTCTTCTGTATCCCCCTTTTGTCATTGTCCGTTACACGAAGGAAAACTAGCTGATACAACTACGGCACCTTCAGCAACTGGAGGCATAAAGTCACTTATCTATCATACATGGATGACCTCAAAGTATGTGCCTTGGGGGAAAAGGATCTACATCAGTTCTTAAGTGGAAAGAATAAACGCATGCTATCGGAATGGAGTCCGGGATCGACAAACGTGCCACAGTTCATCTCAACGGAGGACATCAGTCACAAGGATTACGAAGAGGATGTTCAGTTCGTAGACGGAAGCATCCTGCATCATCCTGATGCCGCAATGACGTATATTTACCTAGGGGTGGAACAACGCCGCGCCCAATAGGCGACCACAGTTGAAAAACTCTCTCCGCTTCAAGTATCGGCAAAAACTCCGACATATCTGGTCATCAGAACTGTCGGGGAAGAACAAAGTTGCTGCAACAAATATGCTTGCTGTTCCGATCCTACCCTATTTTTGGATGGTGAAGTGGACTCAGGAGGAGCAGCGACAACTTGACATAAAAACCCTATAGTCATACTTCCACAGATAACGGAGGCCGTGGACTTTTGAGTTTGGAGCATCTACACAACAGAATGGTAATGGATAGAGCATGTAAAGTCAACAGGAGTTTAGATCCCCTTCTCTTAATGGTCTGCGCCCATAAAAAAGCAGGGATCAGGCATTTATTTTCAAGACAGCAGCCCATGCAGCCGATAAACTTAGCCTCGTGTTCGCAACTGAACGAGATGACCCAAACTCTGTCACCGATTTGGAACCCGTTCAGCAAAAAGCTCACATCAAAGTTGTGGGGACTGAGGAACTCCTGCAGCTATACACGGATAAGAAATTATATGGGGGCTTCTTCAAAACCATTGGCTACTTTGGCTCATCCAAAAATATTTAAAATTATTTTTGAGGTCAAGTGGGCTGGACTCGGTGACCGATGGATTAAAAATGGTCTAACAGGATGGTGTCGTCAACACTCTGGTCTACCGTATTCGTGTGATGGATATTATAGACGTCCCAGACACTAGATGCAGAACGTGTCGGGGGGTCTGAAACCATAATGAATTTGCTGTCAGCTTCTCAAGCATAATGTGGAGCTACGAATATTTTACCACTACCTGCGAGAATTGACGAGACACCGACTTAGGTTCTGAGGGATATTGAGTTCGTTGTGGAATACAAGAAGTGCCAGTAAAATAACATCGTCTGAAAGGACGAAGAAAAACGGACTAAGTTTCTAAACATACTCTTTTGAACTCCACAGACTTAACCCAAACCATTTGGTTGAAGTAGTGGTTCTAATCATAGGAGTGGATTAGTGGAATTGGATTGGTGGAAGAATGAACACACTGCTCTTGAATCTGAAAACTGTACAAGTTTGCCATTATATTGCAGAAATCATAGCTAAAGAAATGCGGAAGGCCGTCATCCTGGGTTTATTTGGGTAAATAATCAAGCGCGCTCTCAGGATGTGTGATTTTTTTTTTAACAGGAAACAGTTTTCTATTAGTTCATTGCCAGTTAACAAAGAAAGCTATTTTTCAAAATGGGCTTCAGTGTGACAACTTATGGACAGAGTTTCATTAGATTAATTAGATTTATGATTTCGTTACAAATTAGGACCAATCTTGACTATTTCACGCACTTGACAAATGAACCAATCAGGAGCTCTAGTCAAGTTCGGATTATCGATAACACCAAACTTGACTCGTGATTCTGATTGGCCTGTCAAGTTCAGTATTTCCAGATTTATGTATGTAACAGTTAAACGTTAAATATAAGTAATCAAGCTATGCACGCATTTCAAAACGAACATATTACTGGTATGGTTTAATTAAATATGTATTTCGCTCGATACCAATGTTTCCTGTTTATTAAACTTTATTAATTTTTCAGGTCAACTTTTTAACATTTTTTGCTAATTGCCTCTACTTCGACTTTTCACTGTTTGTGAAAAAGTCTAATAAAATTCCACTCGTGATCAAATTCATCTCATCTCTGTCTTTTATTTCTGAACTCAACTGAATTGATTCAAGAAAACATCACTCGTCCTGTGGACTCGTGGTGTTTTCTGACGCTCAGATATGAATCAACAGACTTATAGCGATTATTCCACTTATGCTAAAATCTAAAATAGCGTGTTTTGATTGGTTGAAATTTTTGTGTTGATAATTGAAAACATCATGTTCTCGATTTTGTAGTTCGGCTCTTGATTGGCTACTGGATATGTATATAATGTATTTTCGATTTTGTAGTTCGATTGCTAATTGGCTACTGGATATGTATATAGATCTACAGCTGTCAGTCAGTTGGCAAGATCCGGAATCGAAGAACAAGATATAATTAAAATCACTGGCCATAGTAGTTCAAATGGTTTCGATTTTATTCATGAAATAATCTTAACAAATACAACTCATGTTATCGGCGATTACCGTAAATTCCTTCTCGTTTTCGAAACAAATTATGTTGCTTAGGCAACTACACTCGCGCAAGCGCTCGTTTGGTTGCCAAGCAACATAATTTGTTTCTCAAAATCGAAGGAATTTCTATTTCTATAATCACCGATACACTTATTGTATTACCTACGAAAATTCGGTCAGTTGTGGTATTACTACTGATAATTAATTCAAGAAATCAGCACGACAATTTGAGCTTCAAGGCGACATTACAAAATGAGCAGTGCATTTGATATATTGATGAATGAAGATCACAGTTGAAGGAATATTTTTGTTCCGGACCTTACTTCTTTTTCAAAAGAAATAGCACTTTATTGGTTTTATCACCGTATATAAGTAAACTGAAGTAGATTCTCTCCCAGTCGGCGCCTTTCATGTATCGGAATCAGATTTTATTTTTTTGGGCATGCGGTGGGGTAAGAGGGGTCAGCTGAAAATGATCCTGTCTCACTTGGTTTCACGTACGGCATTCTATCTCGGATTCATTTTGGTTCCTCGATAATACAGAAAACATCGGCTAAACGCAAAATTCGGAGTGAGGATGTCGACACAAATATGGCGGCGAGTGACCTTACTTTGGTTTACTTGTCTACGGAGGTTTCATCAACAAATTTCTCAGCCTCCTATTTGATTTTTGTTTTCCGTAAGCATATTTGGATTTAAATTTCTTATTTTCGAGTTTTCGAATAGACTATAACATTTCTTTACTCGGCAATACTTACTCTGAGATATGAGTTTCCATGAACAATAAAATATAGACGAGCATTGCTGGAATGGCGGATGCAAACATTATCCAAATAGGCACGCCAGATGGCGATATCAGCCATCCTCGCTTCTCTGTATCGGATGGAGTCAGACCCTCAGGTACATTAAGTTTTTCCGTATACGTCTGAGGAACCATATAATCGACAAAAACCATAATTACTATCGCTATAGGAACTCCAAAATCTCCTAGGGCTCTTCTAGCCTGTAAAAAATTTTATCATAAACATCATGATTATTTTTTTAATAGTATTTTTTTTCTAAAGTGTACCAAGATATTACTTTTATGGAAGTAAGTATATATCCAAAATATACAATTTTCGAATATTAAAATCGAACTTTTATCATTAGTGATAAATAATTGGGGTTTTTCCCAATAAAGGATATTGCTCATGGTATCAAAATGGAAGTCTTCATCAGTACGGCTACTATTAATCAATCAATTACAATGAGGAGAATGAGTTCGGCTCTTTTAGGAGAAGATAGAATTGACCTAGTTCATATTTATTTCATTCACATTCCTCTATCGTTCATTTCTGGTTTTAAGGACTGATATCGGAGCTCTGGACGAAAAAGCGGTATCAGAATGACATCTTTATGTCCGGCTTCGGCTTGAATGAAAGTGGCTCACATTATTTCTTCTAAGAAACTCATCCAAATCAAAAAGATAGAATGGAGCGGCACGTTATTAAAGACTTGCTATTTTCAAACAGAATGGGTTTGAATGGGCGAAAAAAGAAGCTAAGTAGTGGATGTACAGCAATCACAGCAATCGCACTATTTGTGACCCTCCAAATAGTTGATCTCGGAACTCGCTTGTAGCTTTGTTAGTCCTTCTCAATACCTTTCGTTTCTTATCTATATGTGTTGAGTTCTCTATGTTCAGTGTTGAAGTATCCGAATTTGTATACTATGCGTTTATGTATGTTAATATGATGGACATGATGGTGTTCAAGGGGGAGTCTGAAGATCGAATATTTCGACGTTGCTCTCGCCTCCTCATAGTAGATCCTGGCGTCATGACTTGTCAATGAGGCTCACGTGAGGGAAGTCGCCACAACCAAAAGCACACATATTTCCATCGACACTTAACACATACACACATTTGGGTGGCCGGTAGAGGTAGTGGATTTTCTTAAGAGGTATGACTCATACCGTCGCAGAGAACAAATTTACATTTCGGCAGTCATCTACTGTTATAGGCTAGGCTAGGCTATTATAGTGAAGTAGTTGAGTCAATGTTTTCGGTTTCCTTTTCAATAATTTTGTGAGTTATTGCCTGTAAGCGACGCGCAGATATAGTCAGGTCCTAGCTCTTAATAAAATTCACTACCTCTAGCTCCGTGCGCTTCACGTCCCTGGAACGAGATTCGAAAACCATAGTGCACTAGATTTTTTCCTAAATGCAATAAAGCAATAATGCAAGGGTGTTGTGAGTTGTCTAGATGCTTGCTTGGAGTACGTAGAAACCATCTGGGGTGGTGCTGTAGAGATTTTCCGGATTTTCCTACAGTTGAAAAGTGAATACACCTCCAAAAAAATCAGTAAGTCACCCATGAGCCCCACGGAAAATAATAATAATAGCCGTCCACTACCTGTAATGAGTCCTTTTAGGTTTAAGCCCACATACTATTTATTGTTCATATACCTACTACAATCCATCTTTTTCTCTTGTGTATCTCACTTACTTCGAAATGAGCTTCCTGGAAATAAAGATAGTTCCCAACGAACCTAAACCGTTACATGGCGCAATCGGAGTATAAAAGATTGAGAAAAGTGACGTATTCGAGTTATACTGAATACAAAAACCTGCTTTAGTTCAGTAGGTATTATAGAAACAAAAGTGTGTTAGTGAAAAATGACCTCGTCACAGAAACATGTAGTGCATCAACATTTCACAACTACAATCCAGCAGCCCGATTCTATGTCCTGGGAAGGATCTCTTGCAGACAACTGGAGATTTTTCAAGCAAAAATTCTCGTTGTATATCCAAGCAACGCGATCAGAAAGCGAATCAGCTAAGTACAAAGCATCCCTGTTGCTTTCATGTGTAGGAGACAGAGCTCTCAAAATTTATAACAATTTTACTTATGACAGTAATGAAGATATCATGGATTACGAAGTCATCATTCGGAAATATGAAGAATATTTCAACCCAGAGAAAAATGTTACATACGAACGCTACATATTTCTGACCAGAGACAAGTTAGTAGATGAAACCATGGACAGTTACATCACCGATCTTCGAGATCTTAGCACGTCGTGTGAATTTGGCCAGTTAACAGAGAGTCTGATTACAAGCAAATTGATATTAGGGCTCAAATCAAACCCAGATCTCCAGAACATTTTAATCAGAACAAAAAATTTAACTTTAAGCAAAGCCGTAGAGACATGCAGAATAGCGGAGAGAACCAAGGACCAGCTAGAAAAAATAAGCAGAGTCGCATCGAAAACTATAGAAGAAAGAGAAGTATTCAAAGTGAAGCAGCAAAGAAGTGTTCCGAAAAAACATACATTCTAAACCCATTCTCCATCTCACTCAGGAAGTTCTTCGCATAATCGACAGCCAATAAGAAGATATAGTGCGCGCGGCGCCGGTAGTTGTAGGGAGCGTGCCGGTAGTTCTAGTGCGAAACCGTCAGAATTCAAATGTCACAGGTGCGGAACAATACATGGAAGAAATCAGTGTCCTGCATTCAATAAGCATTGTATGAAATGCCAGAAATTGAATCACTTTTCAAAAATGTGCAAATCGGTTAACAAAATTGCTTATGGTCAAGATGATGATGATCTATTTATTTATTGTATCAATTCAAAAAGCACAAATGATTGGAGAGTGTCAATTGAGGTATATAATAAAACAGAAATCGAATTAAAATTAGATACGGGGGCCCAGGTAAATATAATACCATCCAATTATTTGGCAAAATTAGAATTATCAAAAAATAATTTTATTTACAACATAAAATTAAAAACTTATACAGGAACCGATATAAATGTTTTAGGTAGGTGCAATCTCTACTGCAAATATAAAAATAAGTCAAATTTGTTAACCTTCTATGTAGTTGATGAAATAAATGTTCAACCGATTTTAGGAAAAAAGGATTGTGAAAGATTGAATATAATAAAGTTAGTTGATTCTGTGAAAGAAAATATCGATACCAAACATGAATATGATAAATTAGATTTAAATGATTTTAAAGAAGTTTTCAGTGGAATTGGTTGTTTGGAAGGCGAATTTAACATTGAAATAGACAATAATGCGAGTCCAGTCATTCATGCACCAGGAAAAGTTCCTATTGCAATACAATCGAAATCAAAACATAAATTAGACAGACTAGAAAGAAACAAAATAATAATTAAAGTCGACCAGCCTACGGAATGGGTAAATTCTTTAGTAATTGTTACCAAACCCAATGATGACCTAAGAATACGTATAGATCCAAAAGATCTAAATAAAGTTATAAAAAGAGAGCATTTTCCCCTCCCTACAGTAGATATCATACTGGTGAAATTGAATGGGGCAAAATATTTTTCCTTATTGGATGCATCTGAAGCATTTCATCAGATAAAACTAAATGAAAAAAGTTCATTTCTCTGTACTTTCAATACTCCATATGGGAGGTACAGATTTCTAAGACTTCCTTACGGAATAACCTTAGCATCCGAAATTTTTCATAAAAAAATAAGATTTTTATTTGAGGGGATACAGGGCGTTGAATCATATATTGACGATTTTTTAGTATGGGGGGAAAAACCAGGGAGGAACATGACAAAAGGTTAATTAAACTATTGAGTAGGTGTAAAGAAGTCAACCTCAAACTGAATTAAAATAAATTTGGAATAAATACCCTGTTATTTTTAGGACATAAAATATCAAGCGAAGGAATAGAACCCGAATATGATAAAATTATAGCCATAAAGTCATTCAAAAAGCCTTGTAACAAAAAGGACGTTGAACGATTTTTAGACATGATTACTTATGTTTCCAAGATTATTCCAAATTTATCTGATAAAACTGAACATATGAGGACCCTGTTGAAAAATGAAGTACCATGGCACTGGGATGAACATCATGAGAGGTCTTTCGAAGAATAAAAAAAAAACTCTGTGTTCCAAGCCAATATTATGATTTAAACAAACCTGTGACAGTCGATTCCTCAGTCAGCTATAGGTGCTGTACTTCTTCAAAATGAGTTACCAGTTTATTATGCATCAAAAGCTCTCACAGATACTCAGAAGAACTAGGCACCTATAGAACGTGAAACATTAGCTGTTCTGTTCGGACTCGATCGATTCCATCAATTTGTGTATGGACGCAAAAACGTCACAGTAGAAAGCGATCATAAACCTCTTTCAAGTATTTTTAAAAAACCTCTCAATTCTGTTCCTTCACGTCTTCAACGTATGCTTATTCAAGTGCAGAAATACGACATTAACTTAGTATATAAGGCAGGCTCACAAATGACGATATCTGATGCCTTATCAAGGGCACATAATAGTGAAATGAAAAATGAATTCGATGAAATAGATTTTGATGATTTGGATAAAAACTTGAACGTGCAAATTAGTTTAATAACGGAAAATTTAAAAGTGACTGATAAAAAACTGGAAGAAATAAAAGATGAAATAAAGAAAGATGAAGAAATGACAGAACTAGTAAAACTTACGAAAGACGGATGGCCTTCTGAAAAAACTCAATTAAAGGATGTTGTAAAAGTTTATTTTTCTTTCATTGATGAAATTTCACACAGTAATGGTTTATTGTTAAAAAATAACAGACTAATTATTCCTAAAAAAACTAAGAAAAAATATTTTAGCTAAACTGCATCCAAGCCATTTAGGCAGAGAAAAAACAAAGTCACGAGCGCGCGAAATTATGTATTGGCCTGGTATGTGTAGAGATATCGATAACTTAGTATCTGATTGTCATGCTTGCGCAAATTTTTCTAAAGCAAATCCTAGAGAACCGCTGAAACAGCACGAAATTCCAGTAAGAGCGTGGCAAAAAGTGGGACTTGATTTATTTGAAACAAATAAACAACATTATTTAGTTCTTGTAGATTACTACTCAAAATTTCCAGAAGTAATTAATCCTAAAACTTTAACATCTGACGAAGTAATCTTTCAATTGAAACTTATATTTGCGAGACAACGTATACCTGAAATTTTAATTCCAGACAACGGCCCTCAAATGACCTCTCAATTTTGAATGCTTTGCTAATGAATGGGACTTTCAACACATCACCTCAAGCCCTAAACATACTAGATCAAATGGTTTAGTTGAGAGAACCATTCAGACATTTAACATTTAAAAAAAATGTAAAACCTCAAAATCTGATCCACTTGTTGCATTATTAGAGTTAAGAAATGCACCATTGTATGAAAACTTGTATTCACCATCACAATTATTGAATAATTGATCAATGAGAAGCTTTCTTCCAATTCCAGAAAAACATTTGAAGCCTTTACACATAAAAAACAATCAGTTCAGAGATATTTTGAAGAAAAAACAGCAGAAACAAAAATATTATTATAACAAACATGCACGAAAATTGTCAAAATTACAAAAGAATTATATTGTTTATGTAAAAGGAAAATACAATAATCTTCCTGGAAGAGTTATGAAAAAACACAAAAGACCAAGGTCATATAACATAAGAATGTTTGGTAGTGGTAGAATGATTTCTCGAAATAGAAAAGATCTATTTCCAAAAAATCTTTGAATAAACATATTGTTCAGAAAAGTGGGTTCAATGCATTTCATTGTATCTCAGAAGACATGGATTCTACTATCTCAAATGAGAATGGCATGCAATGTGATGAATCTATTCCTTCGGAACAATGCGCTTACAAAACAAGATTCGGAAGAACTGTAAAGCAACCTGATAGGTTAATGTATTAAATATTAAAGTATTGGTATTAGTGTTTTGTTAAGATAAATGATAAAATTTGGTAACTGTTTGTAAGTAATTTTTCTTTTAAAAGAAAGGGGATGTAATGAGTCCTTTTAGGTTTAAGCCCACGTACTATTTATTGTTCATATACCTACTACAATCCATCTCTTTCTCTTGTGTATCTCACTTACTTCGAAATGAGCTTCCTGGAAATAAAGATAGTTCCCAACATGACTTGTTTGAATAACGAACCTAAACCATTACACGCAGGGGCTAAGAGTTTGGGTATACTCTACCAACGTTTATGAGGGAATATTATTATTACTGGGAGTCAAGGAGTCTTGGATCGGGTTCTGCCGCTTGGTAGCCAGTAAAAGAAAAAAGTGTATTTCGTGTAGTAAATATAATATAATAATTGTAATATATGTACTACACGAAATACTACTCTTTCATTCTATTGGACAGTTACTTGTATACAGCTTCAACAAATTCCACCTTGCCTGCGGCTGGCCGAAACCAGCCTTGTCAGGACTTTCACGAGAAGATGGATTGAAGTAACCCGCTGCGAGAACTGGAAAAACTGTTTCCAAAGGGGCCTCGGATCGGCTGATGCGGAACTTCACGGTTGCGACCGCCGCACTGCCCGATCGAAAACCAGTACTACCAGGGCTTCCACTAGAAGGCGGATTGAAAGATCTCGCTCCCTTGACGAACACTCACATAGTATGAGGAGACCAAATGCAGTAGCGATTCTGAACCAGTTAGTCACATTAATTTAAGGAGAGCAGATTTTGTAGGAATCCTGAACTAGATAGTCCCATTCTACATGCCGTTTGGTTGAATATCATACCATGGATTAGGAGAGCAGGAAATGGAAAAAAGAGCCCATGGAGGCCTACTTGCCTTACTGCAGTAGCAGCTTCCCCACAACCTACAACCATTACTATATCATGTTTTTGTTGTTATTTCTGAAAGGTTGAATTATACGTTTTAATTCGAAATGTTCATCAAATAAATGAATAGCGGTACTAGTTTGCTTTCCAGAATATATGAATATTAAATGATAGGTACTCACACTTCTTCCCAAAAATTGACTATTTCTGAACATTCTCAAATAGTAGGCAATGGCGAACGTTCCCAAAGTAAGTACTGTACAAAAAAGTGCCGTATTCGGTTGATTGATCAAAGTGCCCAGGTCATCTTCCATGGGAATCTTCAGAGCATTTGTAGAAGCCACTATGACATCAGTCGCGTTATCCCCGACCGCAGTGTCGTTGGAACCATCCAGAAGCGACTCATTCTTCATCGCAATACTCTGCATCTCGCAATAATTCGCTAGCAACGGATGCTCCATATAAAACACGCACACCTTAACGATACTCTCCATAATATAAATCAGTACTATGAGCGTGGAAAAAATGTCTTCCGTGAAACGAGTGAATAATTTGACGAGTACGCTCCCTTCGAATGTCGCTACACCTACACCTATTATGGCAAGCCAAATGCCTATATACACTCTCGTGGACAAAAAGTCTACCCCGCTGGATTTGGAAAACTGAAACAAACTCTCGTCGAAAAGCAAGAGGGCACCCGTAGTACCGACGATTACTAGCGGCTGGCCGGCGAGCATCGCAAAAATTATACCCGCGAAGCTGGTGCACAAAAGGGTTTCTGATATGCCAATGAGATTTTCTGTTTTGTCTCCCGTTAGTCCTCCAAATGCAATCGCTCCCGAAACCGCAGCGAAATACATGAATATGGTTGCAGCTACGCACTGCAGATTCAGGCCGTCGAGGATGTCACTCTTGTAGTGAGGGTACCGGCGTTTTAGGTCGTTTATTAGGCCCCCTAGTGGGCGACGGGTTCGTTCCAAAGGGTCGTATGGGGGTTTCTGATCGTCACCTGAAAAGATAAACTCAGTTATAGTACAGAATCTTCAATGGATTGGTTGAAGAAAACAGCTTTCTTGATTATAAATTTGAAATAATTCTACTACAGTGCCTTACTCCTCTTGGAAGCACCCTCATATCCCTCATAATACCAGAGATGAATTTAGAAAATTCTATTTCATTTTATTGATTCAGTCAGAATGATAACATTTGGTGTAAATACACTTCAGAAAGATAGTCAACTATCTTGAATCAAATGAAATCAAATTACTTTATTGATTCGGGCAGTTTGTTATAAAGTTTTAATCCCATGTAAGAATATGAGTTATATTATATTCGTAGGGATTTACGTAGAAATAATTTCACTTTATCGTATTTAGATTATGGTTAGAAGAACTGTGATTATATTTCGACTCATTGGTCTGAATGAACAAAGTCAAAATTTTAAAATGTTTATATCAGTTCCTGACAAATCCTGCTAAAATTCATACAATTTTTTTGGGAAATAAATAGATTTGAAGCTAGTGGGGAGCTTCCTCAAAGACAAACACCATATCTGATTTTTATCCTTATGTAACTGTTCAGTGGTTAAGGTGGGCGTCTGATGTCGTGTATTGCGACATTTAATTGTATTGAGAAACGGTAACACATAGAGAGTTGAAATTTGGAAGGTGAACTCAAAAAAGATTGGAGTACAGAGTGATAATATTGAGATTTTTTTCATTTTGAATTTTAAGATTATTTTGGTCAGCATTTGAGTAAAATAAGCCAATACTGGCTTCTGTTTTATGTCAATCTAAATATTGATAAAAATAGTGCTATTTTCGATTGAAAACGAATCTCCAGACAATATCGTTTGGGAGATTAATTCAAAGTTAGAAATGGGCTAGGAATAGCCAAATTCGAACATATGGCGCGAAACAGTTCCTACTTTACCAACATTCTTACTCATTTCTTAGTTCGGCAGTTTTCGGATAGAAAGCGCCATTGTATATTTCATTCATTCAGTTTCCTCAATGAGACGGAATGTGATTTTGATAACATCGGTAGGAGGAGCCAGGTCAAGTAAATGAAATAAAGAAAGACGTTGTGTTGTTTGGGATCCCCAAATCAATCATAAGCGTATCATGGAGTGCAATTTGAGGATGCAAAAATAAAAATCAACAATCAATGACGGGGTTTAGAGTTTCAATATATAATACAACGAAACTTCTCCTGGCACATGCGAAGTAATTTTTCTGAACTTCTTGCTCAGGATGCTGTAAGTATATTTCGCAGTTAATTTATTCAATATTTCTGAAAACGCTCACATTTTTTCAAGATTTTATTAAACTTGCCTTATTTGTTTCTCTGTTCACTTATTTATTGTAAGTTCAGGTGAAATCTTTCAAGTGAGTTTTAACCCACCTATAGTTGCCCGATCATCATGAAATTGGGTAGGTGTTTATGATTCCGATGACAATGTATTTTGAAGGGTAATGCCACCAGAAACATATATTCCTGGAGCTCATCAGATTTTTTGAGTTATGGATTTAGTATTCTAGAGGTGGAAAGAAATAACTTTCTTCATTAAAATTGTTCCTGGCTCTACAGGGTGAACTACAGAAATGTTTGAATGTCTAACGCCAAATATGGAAAATAGTATTTGCTAATGGATTTTTCTTCATTTATAATGCTTTGAAAATTATTGATTGGCTTCGGATATATCAGTTATGGTGTACCTACTTACAGAGTGAGGCAGAAAACTCCTTTTTTTTAACTCGTTTATTGACTTCTCGCCAAAATGTGGTATTTCCGTTGACCTTCTCGAAGCATATTCTATAGTTGAAGCTAACAAACTGTTCTGAATACATTTCACACAGTGAGCAAAAAAAATTTGTTACTTATGGGACATCATATGAGTGGATTGTTTGATAATTCACAGGGAATAAAGGTAAACTTTTGTCTACTCTTACGTGTCACGATACAAAGTGAGCCCAAGAAGACAGATTTTCGAAAACCTATATTTGAACGGAATCATGGGAGAATGTTCATTTAATTTCTGTTGAAACGAAAGCAATTTACCAAAGTGTCTACATATGGATGGACAAAATAACACTGACTCATTGGAGACTATTATTGGTGGATTTTGTGCTGATTTTTGGATATGACATTCTATAGATGATGATGATCAATTTTTGTGTAACTGTAGAGGAACTGGGTGATTCTAAAAAACCACAGAAAGATTTCGACTAGTAACACGACTTCGTTTGAGTCGAAGATCTAAATTTCATCATGAAAAATATTTAAATATTTCTCATTTGAAACTGAGAGTACTTGACGAAAGGCAATTATTTCAAAATAAATGGTTTCGCGATTCAACTCGCTCATCAGTACAGACTCGGCCACCAGTTGGTGGTTGTTACAGGAAGTATTGCAAAGTATATTCTTGTAGAAAAACTTTGCCAGGCGTTGGATAGACGTGTTCGGTAGTCGTATGGGGCTGTTGAATTATTTCTGTTCGACGTTTGCCGACAATCCTATAGTATAGGAAAATATGCGAAAGGCTGGATTATTTTTATAATCAAATTTCATTTATTGTGAAATAATTGTCTCTCGTCAAGTTCTCTCAGAGAAGATTTATATATTTTTCATGAGGAAACTTATCTTCGACTCAAACGAAGTCGTGTTACTGGTCGGAATCATTCTGTGGTTTCTATAGATGGCTCTGCTGCTCACTTTCTTAGTGGGTGCCGGAGTTATCGTAGTAAAGAGTTATTTTCAAAACCTTCTAGAGTGAATCCAATCGTACAATAAATACATTCTTGACACTTTATCTAAAACGCTTAGTTTATCGTTTAACCTTCAAAGAGAGAAAGCAGCTGCAAGCTACCTACCAGGGATTTAAAACTAATAAAAACTTTGTTGACAATGGGAGATTTTCAAAACATTCACTATGAAACAAATATCAAAAACAAAATCCAATAACGTGCCGCTGCCACTGGCGCTCAAGGAATTTATTCCATGATAAAGTATGTTTTCCTTATACTTCTCACGACAACGCAATAAATAGGTGGGCTATTCTCGAATACTTCGATTTTAATTATCTGCCTGAAAATAGGAGAGAGAAATATATTTCATATGTATTGATGTGAAACAGAAAATCGAAATCGCATACGTACGAACTCGAGAATAGGACACCTGATGGCATGTTGCCAAGTGCCTCAATACACTAATCTCTAGGCTCATTTTAATTTTTTGCCGCTATTTGACCTGATAGTAATGAATATAACAACGTCGATTTCTATTTTCAAAAAAAGTTGATTTGGAATAAGTATATAACGAATCATTTCTTCTTGAATAATCTCCAAACCAAATGGTAATTATTAGTCCAAGAGATGTATTAGGTATACGGAATATGTGATATTATTGGCAACAAGGCTCATCGGCTTCTTACTAGCGTTTGTAAAGAGTAGTACCACCCTAGATAATTATCTACGGTGGTAGGAACAGACATTAGTTTTGACTATCATTTCTCATTTACACGGAGGGAGACTTGGATAAATATTTAACAGAAGGCATGGTGGCTCCTCTGACGGATTAGTTTGTCAAGCCGTATCAAACGGCGACCTTAAAATCGACTTGAGACTTCATATCAAATACGAAACAGAACTTAAGTTTTAATATCAGTTTACTACAGTGACTCTTCCAGTTCAGACAGTTATCTAGCGTGAGTTATCACTGATTTTGATTTCAACGTTTTAAATGATTTTTTGTCTTTGGTGAAACCATATAAATATAGTTTAATGGGAGTTGAAATGAAGTGAATTAGCGTCACACCGGGAAGCTCAATGATTTGACAGTACGTTAAATATTTCCTTTAAAAAATAGACGTCTCAGTCCGAAATTAGAAGTGATGTGTCATCTGCATATCTAATGCATGTATTATTAGCAACTACAACCTTACATAACTGCAATATAATATAAATAGTAGCGGTCCTTGAGGAACTCCAATTGTCAGAGCTTGAGTTTCTTTATTAAATTTATAGAGACTATTTTCAGATCTATGATTCTCCGAAACAAATTGGGCCCTGTTCCTAGTGAAAGACTCAATCCAGTCGAGGGCATTTCCTCTTATTCCATATGAATATAATTTATTTTGTAAGGTTGCATGATCGATTCAGTCGAATGCCATGCTGAGGTCCCAAAATATTCCAACACTTTAAGATTTTTGAGTAAAAAGCTGTCACACCAATGATAGTGGACATATTTGATCGAAAACCATATTGAATGGGGGAGATATGTTATAGATCTCAATAAGATGTAATAAACGATGTAGGTATATATGCATATTCAAATATTTTCGAGGACCATGTAGGACCAGTGAGGGGGCCCCTCCCTATAGCTTTCTGAACAATAAGGGTCCGATTTTTTGTGGAATAGTACAACTTTTCCGACCTTCAATTTGTTGGGAAATACTCCCATGTTGTGGGACAGATAGACTTAATATGAGAGTCAATGGATGAATAATATATTGTAATAATTAGGAACATTGGAACTTTATTAGATGCAAAAGAACTTTTATTCTCAAGTTTGTTCAGTAAAAGATATAACAAATAATTTTGAGACTGGCATGCGTACTAGACTAAGCCAAGGCAAGCAGTCCTGGTTCAAGTGCACCATAAGACATAGGTATTTTGATAGTTTTCTACAATGAAGAAGTAAGTGGATCTGTTGACAATGCAGAACCGTTCGCTGTGCTCCAAAAGTAACTGCAGTTATTTGCATAATATTCTATTTCTTCAATTCTGAAGTATTTTTCATTTATTTGGAAAACACCAAGAGTGCAGTCTCAAGAAAGTTATTGAGTCCTGGCAACTACAGACGTAATTGCGCTTCTGAATCCGTTTTTTTCGAAGTTAAAGAAAAACCCTTCAACGTTTAACTTATCAAATAACCGAAATGGTCAGAAACTATAAATGATTACAATACAGTAACATCACCAGAAGTCAAGTGGTAATCTTGCTTTCATCACCCATATATAGCGTTATCCATCGAACATTATAGCATTAGAACATTATAGCATCAGATATCCAGAAAGGGATTGATTGCGTCTGGTGTCAGAGTCTTCTCAAACTCCCTTCACCTGCCTCCTCGTTCTTTGAACCCTATTCAGAAGGGCTGGCAGTAAAAAAACTTGTTCAGCTTCACATAAATAATTTCTTAGTACTGCTTTTTCCTTCTATATCAGCTCGCAAGCAAGCATTGAGTTAGTTAAGTGAATACTACAAACAAGGGCCTGATATGAAAGTAAGAAAAGCCGATCTCATATGGCGGAGGATGTATCACGTCTCAGCAGATATTACTTGTTGAGAGTTAAGGAAGCCAACGTTTATGCTTGGATGATAGAAAGTATACCGAAAGAGACAGTTCTTCTTCTTTAACTACGTTGGTCAAGATTTGTGTTGCACATTCATTCTCTACATTCCAGTAGTGGAGCAATTATATTCTTAAACAGCCGGTGTCTAAAAATTCAAAAGGTTGCTATTGGGTCTGCATAACGCCCCGGCAAATTGTCGATATCTCTATAGTAACTCATACGTATGAAGACCTTTAAAGGTCGAGGTATTTTGCAGATTGCGAGAAACTAAACCTACTAGACCGTCAGATAGTGACAGATTTAGGTGCCCCATTACGCCTTTATTTCAACCCTTCATCCACCTGTGACTCTCAAGACTGGTATTCCGAAGCCAATTTCTTTAAATGAATAATTTAGTGAACACGGCTTGCGTGAAGCTATGAGCAAAAGTTTCCTTTTTGATAAGTTATCCTCGGGGCCACTCGTGAATTTCCCTCCATTTTTCTCAACATCAATATACTTTGCAAACCTATTCAAGGCTTCTATGCGAAAGTGGAGCACCTGAATCTGTCAGTATCTGATGGTCTATACTGTTTAGCTCAAGTAATTGGAATACATGCTGGACAAGAGTAACAGAATGTCGAGAGCGCCTCACAATTTCACACAGTTTCTGTGTCCCATTCCCAAGTAAGTTTCAGGCCTCGTCTGGCATAGTACTGCTCTGTCCTGCTATGTGTCTCAATTTGACCTTCATCCGACTAGCGCTTGCGTCACAGAAACTTTGCTGCACTGTCCATGTCACCTGCGTCTCAATGTTTATCTGACCTAAGAATGCCGAAACGTGTCTTCCTTGTTTGCAAAGGAGATAAGATATATGACCCAACTACGTCTGATCATAGAAATGTAATGAAAACATTTAGCAGTATTTAGGGAAAATTAGGAGGCAAAAACATAGGAGTCACGCTGCAAAGTACCTATATTCGAGAACGGTAGAAGTTTTTTGATACCACAATCTAGGACAATGTTGATTTGATGGGACCTTTCTCAAGAATCGGCCATGGAAATCCATTTATTTTACTTATATTGATCTGTTTAGCGTATTTGGATTGATATATCCTCTCAGAAAAGCAACTACATTTATGATTTGCTACTGCCAAAACATGTCGAATTTTGATGTAAAATAATAATCCCGTTAATTAGTTTTGGATGGTGGTTGTGGATTTCCACTTACAGAATGTGGTTGAGATGAATGAGTTGATTTTTTGAGAAAGGTGGATGTTTGGTCACTTGCAGAGAAGAATTCTCACTTTTCCTCTTCTGAACAGAGCAAGGGAGAAATAGGATCATATCTAAATTTCCTACGAAGTGGGACATGAGGAAAAGATCTATTATGGAACAACCACTTCTCTGGCTAATAACGCGACGGACATTAAACAGCAACCAAGTTCCCAACGTTCCTATCAAATGTAGTCCCAGTTTCAGTCAAGGAAGTTATTGTTTTCTACTCTGTAAGAAATGCCCATTTGTTTGTAAATTTGTTCAAACCATGGAAGTTAGATCACTAGACAAGAACAGGTGAAATCCTGTTAGAACTACCAAAAATCATTTCAGCACAAAAATGGAGTATGAAAAATCATCTCCATATGAAAATAGACCAAATGGAAGTTTCAACGGTTAATATGTATGATAATATTACCTTGTAGTATCAAAGGCTTCGTGATGATACCTCGAGCTTCTTGAGCTTTTTTCAGAGCGTTTTGCTTCCGCCTTCTTATTGCTTCACTTTTTGCCTTGATTTCCTCAATCGGAAGCAACGCTTGTCTTTCCCAATCACCGGGGGGTAAAACTATACTATCGTCCAAAAATTCATTTATTGCTGAAAGCAGCTCTTTACGGGTGTCCGCTTTGTAAGCGATACTGTGGAACTGCTGGTTTGCCATCAGTGTTGATATCGAGCGCCCCACCTCGTGATAGTCGATGTTGGGAAGTTTTGGACCAAGGAGCAAAAATAAAAACCTGAAAACGAAAAAAATATATACATATACATTTTAGAAATTCAACACGTTACCATGAAATGAAACTTGGAATGGTTCAATACTAAGCCAGAGATATTGCAAGTATCGATAACAGGTAACTACAGTTATATTTGGGATAACTTTTCTCACCACATTGTTTCATTCCTTAGACTTTTTTGCGACCAAAAATGAGAGAAAATAATGCTTTTGGAAAATAGCAGTGGTTGGAAAATAGTGCTTCAATAGAGCGACAAAGGTGTAACAAGTTAAACAACGGGTGCGTCATATTCTTGTACAAGATCTGAATTGAGGAATATTTCTTCGATTCCTTCAGTAGATTTGAGGTGGCTGATTTCTTCGGTAGTTGCGCCTTTTTAGTATGTCCTACAAATTTTCCATTATATTCACGTTCGGGCTTCGTAGGATCCAGTCCAAAGTAACGACTCTCACTGCATCGAGGTACCCAGTAATAACACCAGCAGCATGGGAACGAGCAATGCCATGCAACCAATGAAATCAGGTCCAAACGGCGCAAATGCATCGACATGCTATTCAAGAAAATATGTCACATGACTAGGTGCATTTTAAATAAGCTTTCATACTGGAACTAACTCCGAACGGACGTCATATTTATTTATTTATTTTATTTATTTATTTGAAATAGAAATAATCCTAATTTACAAATTCTACTAATAAGTATAACATAATTAATTATTTGATTAAATGAATGAATATCGTCTGCTATTACTAAGTACAGTAGTTCGTGTATACATACATTCACATGGTGAAGGTTAGTTTACATTGTTTACATTGATGTACTCCAGAAGATTGCACTTGAATGAACTCAGTGTTGCACTATCCTTGATATCAATGGGTAGATTATTATATTGAAGTAATCCTTTGTGAAACAAAGAATTCATGTTTTTTTGTAATTGGTTCTATTTACATGGAAGTTTGAACTTCCTCTGGTCTGGTAATTGTGAACTTGATTATTGAATGTGATAAATTGATTAAAATAATGAGGTAACTGTCCTTTCAACATTTTATAAATAAAAATCATTGAAAGATAATATAGTCGGGTTTTTAGTGGAATCCAGTTCAATACAGCTAACATGGTATTAATGGGAGTGGACTTCTTGCATTTGAGAATGATTCTCATTGCTCTATTCTGTAATTTTTGTAATGCCGCAATACTGTTAGAATCTAGTAACGACATCAAACTTGAGCAATATTCGAAGTGTAGCTGAAGAGAACGATAATTGTTGGCATATTCTTGAGAGGAAGAATATTTTTTTGCTTATTTTGCGATGAATATAATTGAAATGACTTTTGAGAGTTATAAGGTTATCAACTTTGAAGCCGAGGTATTTTATTTCTTGCACTATTTCAATGTTTTCATTATATATTGATATATTTATGTTATTTATGTTGGTTTGGCTATATTTATATTTTGAAGTTATTATCATTGCCTTGGTTTTTAGAGTATTTAATTTGAGCTTATTAATATTCAAGAAATTAGTGATAATTTCCAAACAATTGTTCATTTTCTCTGTGGCCTCATCTAGGTTCAGACTGCTGACAGCTATGAGAGTATCGTCAGCAATCAAGTTAATGAACTCACATTCTTGAATAAAATTGATGTCATTTAAGTAAAGAATGAATAATAACGGTCCTAGGACACTGCCCTGAGGAACACCGGTGGTTATATTTTTTTCACTAGAGATTGCATCATTAACCTTGGTTACTTGAGACCGTCCTTTCAGGTAAGTATCGAACCATTTTAAAACGGTCCCGTGAATTCCGTAATACTGCAATTTGATCAACAGGATATCAATATCAATTGTTTCAAAGGCTCGTTTAAAGTCCAAGAACACTGCTACTACAAATTTGTTTACGTCTATTAACAACTTCCACTTAGTTATTGTCAGTTGCAAAGCCGTCTCACAAGAATGATTGGATCTAAAACCTGATTGGTAGTCCATTAATAAATTATTATCATTAATATATTTGCTGAGCTGTTCATAAACGGCCACTTCTAAAATTTTTTCCAGGGGTGGTAAAGTATTTATAGGACGATAGTTACTAGGGTCATGAATAATATTGCTTTTTGGTACTGGGACTATGGTACTTATTTTCAGTTGAAGTGGTATTTCACCAGTTGCTAAGGAAGTATTTATGAAATTCAGTAAGACATGTCCCATAACCTGAAGAATACTTTTCAAAGTTTTGTTGTTGAGAACATCAGAGTTGCATTTATTGTCCAGACTATTAATGATTAATTTCAATTCGCTCAAGTTTAATTTTCGGAAGCTCGAGAATTTACAATTTATGACAGGCAGGTCAGTATTTTTCCATGCTGGTGATGGTGGGATATTTGATTTAATTTTCAAAATACTTTCAATACAATATGAGTTGAATCTCTCCGCTTTGTCGAGGTCGTTCCTTGCAACTATCAAATTATCGTCAATCACAAACTTAATGTTATTTATTATTTTGCTGATTTTTGGTTTCAAGAGGAGCTTTAGTGTTTGCCACATTTTTTTGGGATTGTTTATGTGATTATCAATTTTGTTGGTGTAGTAATCTTTCTTCTTCTTTTTTAAACTGTTAACAACTTGATTTCTGAAGTTTTTGTACTCTGTCCACCATAACTGCTTCAGATCTTCAGAAGTACTTCTCTTGAAATTTTTATAAGCTCTATCCCTGTTTTTTGCTAAATTTGATATTTCCCAATCATACCATGGAAGCTGAGTCGAGCTCACGTAAGACTTCAAAGGCGAAATTCTTTCCACATTTGATGTTAGATTATCAATAATATTAGAGTTGATTACCTCAATATCCATCGTATCAAGTAACCAATTACAGTCAATAAGATTGATATTCAGTTCATCTAATTTATCTATATTGAAGTTTCGATATTTTCTGGTACTCCTAGTACTTACAACATTATTGTTACCCACTGACACTGAAATAATAGAATGATCAGTAATTTTAGGCTCATCGTGCACTTGACATTTCACATTATCTTGATTGCACAGCACATAGTCAATTATCGATGAACTTATATTACGAGTTGGTTCTTTTATTAGTTGTTCAACTCCAATAAGATTTATAGAATTCTTGAAATCTATAACATGCCTACTATTAGAATCCATGAAATTAATATTAAAATCACCTACTAAAAGACATTTATTCCTTTCATTGAATAATTCCTCATTACAATTATCCAATTCTTCCAAGAATACAGCTGAATCGGAGCTTGGGGATCGATAAAGACACCCAATTATCCAATTAACACAATGAATTTTTATCTTGATGAAAACACACCAGTAAATTTCATCAAGAACAAATTTTTTGTAATTTTTGTAGTCATACCCTTCCTTGATATATATCAGAACACCCCCGGTGTGCCTGCTTTTCGAGTCACACCGTATCATATTGTAATCATCCAGTTGCAATTCAAAGTAATTAATATCCTCAGTTTGTCTACTTTCACTTAATAGTATTACAATAGGTTTATAGCACATAATTTCAGAAATAAGATGGTCACTATGGGCAAGCACACTCTGGATGTTGAGATATACTACATCGGATTGATATAGTATACTAGGACTCAAATTTAGTTTTTTCTTTGATTATTTTTGTTCTCGATAATTGTTGGGATATTATTGATGTATCTGATAGTTTTGTTTGTATCACCCTTGGTGATCATTTCATTTAGTTTATTTTTAACTGAAATGAAATGATCTTGCTGCATTTTTGTTCGATCATCGTGAACGATGATTCCTGGAATATTGAGCTTTTTTTTGTTTCTTAAAACTGAAAGCGCCTCCTGGGCATTTCCTAGAATGACCTTAATAGCTCTATTTTTATTTTCCATAAACTTGCCTAATCGAAAAGGTTTTTTTAACGTTTACGTCCACACCAATGGTAGCAATAAAGTCCTTCACTATATATAAATCCTCGGTGACTCTAGCAGCAGGGGTTTTCTCTCGTGATTCTTGAACATTTCTTATAATAATATTGGATCCTCGAGTTTGCCTATCTTGGATTTCTTGTATCATAGCAAATTGATCGATAACTACAGGATTATTATTAGCGCTAATCTCCTCTAACTTCTTTTTCAAAATATCATTTTCCTCCTGGAGAGCTTTATTCTTTTCAAGAACTTCATCAAGCCCCTTCAACAATTTGGGGATTTGTTTGTAGTTTTCTATACAATCGGCACAAAAGTACATCAAACTTCTGCTTCCCTTCAGGAATATGGCTCTCAATTCAGTTGTTGGTATTTTACTGCATTTATCATGTATCATGTCGCTACAGCAGTCACATACCACACAATTATCATCAGTACCAATTTCCAATCTACATTTAATACATGCCATATTAGCAACTGATCAGTGTTGTTGAATTTAATTGGCACGCCACTGGTACACCAGTATATTACACTTTCTTTGCAATCTTGACCTTCACATTGGAATTTTCATTTTGGGACAAAAAAGTGATTGTTTTATTCCCAATATGTATAAGTATTATCAACTTTGCACAATTGTTCAAAATTGCGCCATAAAATGGACCAAACTTTTTCAACACTGCAACCACTATGCTTTTATCTATCCTTGGGTATGAATTTAAAAATTTTCCGATTTGCTTTTCCCAATGATTCGCCTCTCCAGACGATATCGCTCACTCTCATAGGAAATTTCTACCGCCACCTAGTGATACTCTGGGAGCAATGCAGGTGCTTGAAAATCTTTCTTTCTGCCTCCTCCACCCTACGTTCATTACTCTTCCCAAAATGATTTGGTTATTGAACGAATCTAGCCACCAATCACACTGGTTTCTTCCTACGTGTTGTCTGCGATGTTGCATAGAAAGAAAAGGGTCAGTGGAAGGTCTTCGACGTTTCAGTCCTGATTTTTACAGTTCCGTTTGAAACTTGGACATTATGCACTGGCCTTATTGAATTATCGACCTAATACGATACAGATACGATTGTGGACCAGAATCTTGTGTACCTCGCAATGCCATATTTGTCTTGTGAGATTGATGGACTGGATTGAAGAGTTATTAGAAGTAAGTTGGACACGATATTCAGATCTAGCGGCGTCAAAATTTTGGTGTGCTGTAACTATCTTCCACCACCCAAAATGAAGACTGTGGAGTGTTACTTGCGTCGATCTTCAAGGTGCAGATATGGAGAATCTTGCAGGTATCGACACATTCTACCGATAACATTTGGGGACGAAAGGTTTTCAAAAAGGGGACCGGACCTGTATAGCGAACCTGGCCGCTTATGTTTGGATATTCAAGCTCAGATCGATTACGATGCATGCATGATGATTATCACATCGAGAAGAAAAGAGAACCATACTAGAAACATCTAGTCAAGTCTCCCAGCGACGGTGACATCTTTCGGCGACTCTAGGATGTTCCAAACTATTCTGAACGGTGACCTCTCACGTAGACTCTTGGCGGTTCTAGAATGGTGGAATTGTAGATATTGTTAGTTATAGAGTTTGCAAATAGACAGAGTTGGTTAGCGATAGTGATATGAATTATTACACTACGTGAAAATAAATTAGAACATATATAGTTATCAAGTTCAAAATAAAGTAACCGCCGTACCACTGATATACAGGGTTTCCCAGAACAAAGGGCTAAAATACACATATACTTTAAAATGAATATTACCTGAATTACAGGGTGTTGAAAGTGACAAAAAAAGATGTTTTCAAGAATAACTCCATAACAGCTCAACGTTTCTCAATTACATTTGGTATGTCACTTGACAGCATTTATTTACAAATTTCAATACAAATCACTTGATTGTAACTCCGAAACGGGGCGTATAGCAGGTGGGTACCTCTAATCGCCCCTCCCCAACTTTCACGCCACTGGATTAATATCGATTTCGTATTCTTTTTTCTAATTCTTAATATTTTCTGTACAAAAATGGAAATGGTTTCGTTATCAAAAATATCAATGGTTTTCAAGATTTTTTGAAGTTGAATAAGTGCGTGCGTATGTAATATAGAAAGTCACTGTGGATGATTTTGTAAAACGTTGCTACGTCTTTTGTCTTGAAAATCATGGCATTATGGTTTTATTTCAGATGATAGCGGAAAAACATTACTTACTGAATAGTTCTGAACACATGATTCAAGATGAAGTTTTATGTCAATTAGAAAACAATCCATCAACCAGCACACGGACACTTGCTACAACTCTGAATATTTTAAAATCCACCTTATGGAGAGTAGCTCATGAAGAAACGCTATATCCCTTTCGTTTGAAAAACGAAATGGCTTCAAAGAATGTGGTATCAATATGATGGTACACCCGCTTATTTCCAAAGAATTGCACGTGACCAACAGAACATCAGTTTTCTTAACCCTTAACTGGTAACGTGAAATTTTGGAACACAACTGGTAACGTGCAGTCTGGGAGACTGGCACTTTATGGAAGCCAAAATAGAATTCTTTAATAATAATTTTTCCATAATATTTATAAAGAACAATTAGGTACACATTATTTCAAAATGTTTTTGTAAAAATGAGAAAAAAAGTTGAACAAAAATAATTTTATTATAATACTTTTCAACTATAACGAAACCTGGTAGTGATACCGAAAGATACACAAAAAAATTGAAACACTTTAAAAAAATAAAAATTATTTCATGCATAGTGCGATTGGTAATGAACAAAACGCAGCATCTATAAAAAAAATATCAAAATGTTTTTATTCAAAGGACCTAACAAGTCATGAATTCAAGGTTTATTTGAACAATTGTTGCATTATGACTTTCATGATCGGAAATTTCAAATTCATCCTCTGAACATTTTCCATTTCACTGAAGTCACTATTTGTCTCGTTATACCAACAGAAAAGAGTTTCATCATAGTTTTCATACCCATAACGTACAGGTTTTGATGGACCCGCAATAACTTTCTCACAAAAAATGCTTACGTAAACTGAAACGTGCCATCTCACAGACTTCGCTTAACTAACTACAATTTTTTTCTCAAACCTCGTTCACCCAAATTCACCCCCTGTTGGATGATAGGTGGAGCACCAATAGCTTATAGATTAGGTGGCGTGATTCGCAGAAAAGCAAGACCGTTTCAGAAAAAACTCAAAAATAAAAATGACTGCAGTCTCACAGACGGCACTTTACCAGTTAAGGGTTAATAAATGAATTGGAAGAGGTGGTCCAATAAACTGGCCGGCACGCTCTCCTAGTCATTGGTAAGATTTGCTTACTAGAATTTCAGCATCATGTAGTCACATGCAAAATATTCCTGGAATATTCGAGAGGACATCCCAGTCTCTTTTGCATCGTTGCAATATTCGTATTGACCATCAAGGCGGTCCGTTTGAACAGTTTTTATGAAATGGTGTGTTTATGTATGTTTTCGTTTTATTATTATTTTGTAATTTTTCTGTTCTATTTTTTTATGTATTTTTGCAGTAATTCATTAAACATGCTATTCCTTTTCCTGACTTGGTATATCAGTTCATTATGTGTTATTTCGAAGAAGTAGACGTATGAACATTATTTTGAAATTATTTCCAGTCATTGCTTGAATGACATATACTTCTATTTCCCCATGTAAGATGGATTTTCCTTAAAGTTATTTTATCGATTTACCAACCTGTACGTTTTTCAGAAACGCAATGTCCACCAATTTATTGAAGTGGTTTTTTGCAAAATTGTGGTATCGATGAACATATAAAATTAAATCAAAATCTCCTCATTTTTTAGAGGGATGTATAACTAATTATAACAAAATAACCAACAAAGAAATGTCATTGCATGCAATGAGTACAGACCTCCGATCAAGTAACACAACTTAGATGAGTAATACTCAAACTGAACTGAAGGTAACATCTTTTCATAATGTTATCCCTCAAATCATGACATTATTGCCATGTCGCAATTTTTTAAGGATAAAATAAGCACGTCAGCTAGATTTTGATATCTGTCGGGTATATTCATGGCAACGAAAACTCAAAAATACTGTCTTAGATGAAATATATTTTGACAATAAGAAGGCAATTGACACGTTCATTGCAGCTTGTTGGGAGCATGTAAAAACGATAGTATTTCCATCGCCGAACGGAGATTCTTCGTTGTCGATATAGTCTTGTCAGTACGACAACGCTGCATTTGATATTTGACAGAACAATCATTTGAAGCTACCAGTGTAGTAACTATCGAGAAAGGGAAACCAAATTGGAAAAGAGAAAAATGAATGAATTATGAAAAAAAACATGTCAATTAGAGCATCGGCTGTTCTCAAAATTCTGTGGAGATTATTTCATCATAATTTCAGGTTTCCATTCCATATTGGGTTTCCATTATTTCTATTTTATTGAACCTCAATATTTCTGTTAACAACGCACGACACTGCCGTTGGGGGGAAGATGTCCCTTACACACAAATCTTAATGCGTGTGCGGCGAGTGACTCATCTAGGTTGTTATTTGATCGGAGGTACAAACTAAAATATTTCGAAAATTGTTGGCATTTATGGGGGATCATTTCTCAAAAATTTTTCGAGATTTGAAATAAATTACATACCAACTTCTAACAAAATAATCAACAATGAGTTTCCGAATCACATATGCATGCACTTATTCAACTATATATTGAAATCCGTTGACAATTTTGATAACGAAACCTATCCCTTTTCGTATGGAAAATATCGAAAATCAAGAAAGGAAGTTGAAATCGATATTATTCCAGTGGCGAGAAAGTTGGGGAAGGGCGATTAGGGGTACTCATCTGCCATACGCCCCTGTTCGGAATTAATAACACGTGATTTGCATTGACATTTGTAACTAAATACTGTCAAGTGACTTATCAAATTTTATTGAGAAAAGTTGAACTTTGAATAAATATTCTTCTTAGACTATATGTTTATTGAAACTTTTAGCCTTTGAAATAAAGTGAGGATTCTACCATCGGAGTTTGCCCCTTTTATTCTGGGACATCCTGTATAATCACATAATACCAAAAAAAAATTACCAACCTTACAGGTATGTTAACCTCAATGAGCGACGGTATGACAATCCCTTCGGCCAATCGGATGAAAGATATAGCCGGCTGCTCTAAGAAATCCACTTCTCCGACGAGCACAATGGACGCCTGGGCACCGACAGGGATCTTCCTCAGGATGGAGTCATTGTGAGCTTTCCTGATATCTTCGGCGCTGAAATGAGCGTCGTCTTTGATGTCGACCACGGCATGGTTCTCGGACGTTTTCAAGAGGGCGTCGTGCGCTGGATCACCGTTTTTCATGGTACCGTCCCGAACGAGGCTGCCTTTCCTCTTTTCGTCGTCGAATAAGTTCTGTGGGGCAAACATCAGTTTTTGTAAAAGAATAATGACGACTGATTTCCAAAAACGAAATCTTACGTGGATTCGGATAATACGTGCACATATTTCCAAAAGTGATATTCATACCAAAATGGCTCGTATGCGAGATACATACAGTATGGTGCAAATGAATGAAATAAATTCATTATTTTGTAATTGGGCGAACATAGACAAAAACCCTGAAACCCATCGATTTTCGTTATCAACCGTGAATTCTGTCAAATATTCTTTATATTCGTGACGTCAACTGTGTATAGTTTCTTACTTGATTTTCATGCCGGTTTACAAATGTGGGTCTCATCGAAAGTGCTACATTCGAATTGAACAGCGTGTCGAATGTTAATGGTCATAACAGTAGAAATATTAAAAAATTATCAGTATGAAGCTTACTGAAACATGATTAGTTGTGGAGACAAAACAAGGACGCAGAAAAAAAGTTTGTACTCTGTTCAATAATGAATTTCCCCACCGAGAACCAATTTCACAATCCACGGTAAGCAAATTTGAATAGAAATTCATAGAAACAGGTCATGTAAGATACCTCCCCAAAGGTAGTAAGAAACAAACTCCTGAAAACAAGAAACTAGATATTATACTAGTTTTTAAGATGATCCCATACCAGTTCAAGGTCAGTAGCATTAGATAATGACATTGGCCATTCAACAGTTCTTAGAACGCTAAAAAAGAGAAATGGCATCCCTACAAAGTTAGTTTAGTTCAGGAGCTTTTGTAAGACGATTTTGAGAGAAAAGTTGAATTTTCGAAATAATGATGGAGAAAACTAACAGAGATCCGATGTTTTTACGAAAAGTTCTTCTGATGAAGCTACATTTCTCTTGAACGGTCATGTCAATCGTCAGACATGTCGGTATTGGGCTACCGAAAATCCACACAGGAATATCAAACTCAATACCCAGAGAAATTGAATGTTTAGGCGGGAATTATAGGGAATATGATAATATGACCATAATTCTTCGATGAATCTTTAACAGGTCCTCGATATTTAGAATTTCTGCAAAACTTCTTGCTACCCGAGCTGAATCGGCTGTTCCCAAACAGAAATGATTTGTGTCTTGGTGAGAAGCTATTTGGATAACGTCTTGCCAGATCAATGGATAGGGCGAAGAGGATCAAGTGAATTGCCACCTAGGACGCCAGATCTAACACCTCTGGATTTTTCTTTATGGGGATACTTGAAAAGTGAAGTTTACCAAAATAGACCACAAAATATCAATGATCTCATTGTCTGCCTACGCATCGAGATGGGACAAATCACTCAGGAAGTTATTGGAAAAGTTCGAGAAGAATTTACTGCACGTCTATCCCACTGTATTATAGCAGATGGTTGGCAGTTTGAATATTTGCTTTGAAAATGTTTGTATTTGATAAATGGGAATTTTCTTTTATTAATACAACTGTTTGTTAGAATAAAAACCCAAATTACTTGAAATAATTGACAGCTGATTGGAAGATCTTTCCATTGACTCATCACATGATCCACATTTCCATGTAAAACATCATCGATGACGTCCTCACGCTAACACAAATGACGTCACGAATATAAAAAGTATTTGACAGAATTCGCGGATAATAAAAATCGACCAGTTTCAGGATTTTACTGTGTAATGCGAATCATCATAGCTGCCAAACTGTTTCCAGTCATATGGATCTAAGGCCATCTTGAGAAAAATAATTTAGAACCAAGACGTAATTAAACAGGTGGCGTCTTCTGCAAAAATCAAGATAAAATCAATTCGTTGATTTTACCAGTGTTTTCAGACAAATTATTAATCGAGGGCTTTAATTTCAGTTGATATGTACTGAAAAAACTTTGTTTACGTCACTGAAGATGACTACCGCAGTTGCAGTCGAAACGTTTGAATATTTTAACCAAAGAAAACCGTGACAAAACACAGACACCAATGATGTACATTTGCTCTTACTAGTATGTTCATTCGCCATAATTTCAAATTCCATTTATAAATCTCCCTCTGGAGCAGGCTTTGCCAAACACTGGCTGAAATTTGACTTGGGCGTTAAGTTGTGCTTTGGAAAATATGGAAAGTGACCTACTCGGATGTGGTCAAATGACTTTTTTCCACCTGTCAAAAGTAATATTTTTTCAAAAAATTCGATGATTTATTTGAAAAAAAAAGTCTCGAATTTGAACGTTCCATAGCAATTTTAATTTTTTCCATTCTTTTAATAATTACGAAATTTCTGGAATATTGAAAAATGTTCAATTTGTTATAGTATCTAGTACTGATATGCGACTAACTTTCAACTACGAATCATCAACAAAAATATGTTTTTTACTAGAAAATGAGAATTACTGCTAAAAATTTGTTGTATCTTTAACCATTTAGGACAGAAATCCATTTAAATGGATTTTTTTTCAGTATTAAAATGATACCAAAGCCATAATCCATAACATCATGGAACTTCTTCACGTATGTAACCGATGTTTACCACTTTTTACGGTACAAATCTCAAATTCAAGTCTATAGAGACAAATGAAATAGGTAGTCAATGAAAATGAAAGTGATAGTATAGCATTGTTTGACAGTTAAATACTCGATTGATATGGTGTTAATGTGTCGCTGAATATTTTAATATACAATACCTAGGAAAATATTATACAGCATTCGACTATTAGTACAATTTTCGAAAAATTCAGGACACTATATTATTAAGTTCGACATTGCCGAAGTCTGAAATATCTTGAGCATTTTTGAATATTTGGTGACCGCGCCGCGCTCACCAGTACTTTTTATGTATTGATTTCCCTGTTGTGGTTTGTGAACAAGCAAAGAATAGTTGTGTCTTCCACTCTTCCAGGATTGAATATAAAATTCAAAGTGTACCCCATAGTGCTAAAAAACTCAAATTTTCCTTCACTGCTTCGTTATTAAATTGTATGTCTGGAGCTGGCCATTTCCGAATGCCCAATACTACTAAAAAAATCATTTTAGGCAAAGAGTGATTTCAACTAAAAAAACTTGTATTGAGGAATGAGAAGGGTTTTGGTATTATAATTTCTCAATTTTATCAAGAAACAGTAGAAATATGTACACGTATCATTCGCAAAACACAATTTAAAATATTTTTTGTTTCATTTTCGAACACATAACTTTTTTGATGAATGGTTCTCTGCAAGCTGTAGACTTTCGAAATATATGTATATGTCTCCGCTAACTTCTGATATTGAATTATCAAGAATGTTCCATCAGGAAAAGAAAAAGTGCAGGAACGTAGTACTTTCATAGTTGAAAGATATGAAATGCCATTTTATGATAAAATCTTTGAAAAAAAAACAACAATAACTACAGGACTAAATACCTCTGAAATATTTTATTTGATTTTCTATCATTTATGTTTCTTTTTCGAATAATATGACTTCCTATGCCGTTTTCATATTTTTAACTTTCTCTAGTACATGACAATAATAATAATGACATTTCAGAGTTTTATTTCATCGTTTAGTAACGATTGTCGTTTCAGAACGATGTTTCACTCTTTTTATTCTAAAGTGTAGGTCTTTGTGGAAAAAATATGTGACAGAAAACATGTACTCTCCTGGCTAATGCCATGACAGGTACTGAATTATATTAAATATATACTTATGCAATGTTCCTTGTTGCAGAGGAATCAACATCAAGCAATTGATTTCGTTTAAAAGGTAAACCCTGCATTTAAAAAGGCGTTGAGATATTTCAAACAGTTTTTTCCATTCGTTTGAAAAACCTGCCGCCAAAAACCTGAAAAAATTATCTGAGATGAAAAAATTGCTCCTGAATCACGGAATATTTTTCAATTCCGACAAGTTTCGATCTAATTATTAATTGTATCCTCTCTTAGTGTTAAAAGGATCAAACAACTTTGTTCAATTTGTTCAAATAATGGCCTATTTTGAATAATTTGACGATGTTCAGTTTGATAAAATTTGCTGTTCAACGTTTTCAGATAATTCCAGGTGAATAATCATCCTAGAAATATTTACTTAAAAAAACCTAGAATTGTATAACACAATTGGGACATTATTTAAGAACAGTCTGAGCTGACTACATTTTTCTCTCAACATAAACATTTCAAAGCTCTGCAACTTACAGATTTTTTTTGTTAATGGTAATCAAACAAATAAGTTACTGAGTTCGAGTGCTTGAAACTTGGGTATTATGTACAACAGAGAATCCAGTGCTCCAAACTCAATTCAAGGATAACGAACTCAAAAAGGGTCACAGAGAGCCCTTTTCCATCCAAGTTGCACAATTGGTTGTTTTGTCTAGACATCAAAAACAGTTCTAGCTTGTATCGGTGAGTATGCTGAAATGAATAAGCAAAAGATGGAAAAATCAATCAAAAGGAGGCGAATTGATGATGCTCGAGATGGTTTAAATATAGTGTTGTAGCGGTGACGATGAGAACATTCATGTAAATGCGCTGCGTTTAAAAATTATCAAAAAAGCTTTTGAATTGATTGAAGCATATCATAACATCACTAAGTCAACAGTTAAAGTAGAAACACTTTTGCTATTTTACCCTACATGCATAAAAATTAACTAACCACATTCGCTCCAATTCCCAATTTAGGAATGTCCATATGACTTTGACTAAGGACTTAATTGGCGACGAATGTGTTTATAAAACATGATTTAACAAAGAACTAAATGAATTATTGAACAAAAGTACATAGAATATAATTATATATACTAAATTACATGGCTTTAGAGAATTGGCATTCGAATGTCCGGTCAGTTTGATAATTTGTTTTTCCTATTACCACATAGGAAAGTACCGTACTGTGAAGTTCCACGAAAAGTGGTTCATATCCAAACACGTGCGGAAAGTTTCTTTCCGCTCATGTGCGGAAAGTAAATCGCACGCTTGTGGATAAGCATTAAATGCGTAATTTCTGTTTAGATTTACTGCTTCAAACTATCAAATTCATAATTTCTGAATTAAAAAACAATCTATTTGAAAAGTTAAATTTTTTCATGTTCAATATAAATAGTTAGACCTACAACTTAATAGTGAATATTTCATATTTGTAATAATTACTATTTTTTGTAAAGTGCGTAGGTATCATATTGTCATAGAGGAAATATTTTGAATTTTAAAATAACTATTCAAAATTGATGAGGTTGAAATGGTTCTCAGTCAGCCTTTTTTATTCGATTTTCTCGTTCACATACCAATAATATCGATATTATGTGGTAGAATTATGGCGTGGTCATAGGAAAAATAGTGTACATTAGTTGTGCGGAAGTGATTTGTCACACTCGTGGGATTGTCGCACTCAGCATGCGCCTCGTGCTACAATATTCCCCACTCCTGTGAAAAATTCTACTTTTCGCACTCGTAATTTAATATACGATTTCTCTCCTGCTTTGACAAGAGTAGAAATAGTGCTAGCCCTAAGGAAGTAATTACATTTTTTAGATCTAGACTAATTTTTTCTGCAGGAATTCTGGTCCAGTTTGAAACTTTGTTTACTCCAATGAGAACATTTTGTACCATTTCTTGGCCAAGTTTTTCAAACAATGAGGTACACAATAACTACCTCATCGACTTTGTGGAAGAGGTGTCAAATGTATGTCGACACCTTAACTTTTACCACAACAGTTTAATGATTTGTTCCAGTTGTGTCGGTCACAATCTACTCGATGATTTTAAATTTTATTTTAATCTCAATAGGATTCTTCATTTAACGAAACTTCTAACATTACCTATATTTTCAGTTTTTCATCAACTATTTTCTTACAACCTAAGTAAGGTATCAAATCAATCGCAATAAAATGCTCTTTTTTTCTAACCCGTCGAGTTACCATGTTGCAATTTGAAAAATAAAAAGTTCAACTTCACATAACTGAACCATTTTGACCGAAAACAGTGAAGTTGTATTTTTCCAACATTTTAGGACTGAAATTAGTTATTTGAACGTATCCATAGCCCTCTAGAATAATAAAAAACAGGTTACAAAAAGTAACAAATTTTACATGGTTGTAGGTATTTTAAATCCGGAGTTTGCATGAAGTTGAGTTACTTGTAAAAAATGCAGTTTTATGCCTTACCCCTTTCGCGTGCACTGTTGAACACACCGTGTTGTTGATTTTTTTTAAGCAGTTATTTCTTTGAAAAAGTCTCTCAAGTTTCTTCTATACTAATTTATATTCATTATTTCACCATTAAGCTAGGAATCGTACGTTAAAAGGTAAGACCTCTTTAATCCTTAGCTCGCACAAGTTTCGACTTCTGAGGGTTGTCGTTCGTAGGGGGATGACAGCTGGTTAACGAAAAAACAATTACGTGATATTTGTTGACATCTAGCGGTCAAAGGCGAAATCAAATGAACCAATAAAGATATGCGGGTCACAGAGAATATGAAGGAACCTGCACCTCTATGAACAGGATTCATTCATATGATTGTATATGCCAGTAAAACGTCGTATTTTTGTGTGTGTGTGTGTGACAATTAGGATGTATGTATTGACGCAAAAGTGTTAGAGATGCAAGATTTCACTAAGGATTTCGTATATACTACACTACACAGTGTGAGACAACAGCTGCAAACTGTGGAGTGTGTTATAACCCCACTTTAATTTTATTTTATCTGATATATTGTTCATTCCACTAGTTTTCTGTTGAAAATGTCACACAGAAAAGACCACTTTCAGAAAATGAGTTATTTGAGATCATCGCAACCGACTTTTCAGACATCGAAGACCTTAACCTTGACCTACACGTTGCAAATATCCCTCCCAATTGCCTGAGTGAAACTCACTACTTTTGTATAAAATGTAATACGCATTTATGTAATGTTAAATAAAATTGTTTTTACAAATATCATATCACTTAATAGTGAAGTATATTTTTCAATCAGAAGACTAGGTATTAGTGCTTTTTCAACCTCCTATAAGTTTCGACTCTTTGGGAGTTGGTTTCTGAATTTGAAATAGCGATATACAAATCATTCAAAGTATAAAAATTCATAAATATTAAACAACAGTTGACTCACAATGTGTATTATAGTACACACATTTTTTTTCGGAAACCACGTCATATAAAAATGCGTTTCTTGTGTTAAAAATCTTCAAAAAACTCGAGTATTCTACAAATCGAAAATAAAAATTTTCCGACGAATATTAAAAATGCGTGACTGAAAGGGTTAATCCTATCGTCCAAATTTCATTCCATTATTTCCGAAAACAAAAAAGTTATAAGGGCTAGCCATCTTTCGTAGACACCCGGTATTTCGTGGAAATATGCGTGCTCTTCAGTTTTGATCCAATGATGATATTTCGTGAGAGTAAAAGGTGTTGTGTTAACGGTGAACAAAGTCAAAGTCCCAGCTAGTAGTTCAGACTATTTTCAGCAACTAGCACTCCAACTAATAGGCACTGGATTTGTTACAATAAATCCCTGATTCGATTCTTTTTATACATTTTCATATCTATTTTTTCCGAAATATCGTTGTTTGATTAATTGATTAATTAAGAAATCGAACCAACCTGCGTTTCAAAAAAATGAGCTGTCATATTAGACCGTCAGATAATGACAGATTTCGCTGACTCATTTTCTCTCTTCTGCGATTTCAACCACTGAAAATTATGTCAATGATGAGCTGAAAAAAATTAAATATAGCGATCGGACGTGTGCTAGGCATATGGAAAATTCATTTTCTTCCGTCAGAAAAAAATAGATTTTTTTTTCAATCTTGTTTTTGTCATTTTAACATATTAACATATAATAATCTGATAGTAGAAAAACAAAGCCATAAGGTTTGCACGTACTTAAAGGTTTTAAATAAGGTCGCCATTTGGTAAAAGAATACTTGGTTGCTGATGCATTTTCTCGTTTATGGCAATCGACAGAATGAAATTTGATATCGTAAGTAATCCTAAAAAAAATCCCATAAGCCGGTCTGCTAATGAAGTGAATTTTCCGGCCGGAAAATTTTGTGAATGAATGTTCCATATGCCTAGCACACGTCCGATCGCAAAATTTGATTTTTTTCAGCTCAACACTGACATAGTTTTCATCGGTTAAAATCCCAGAAGAGAGGAAATCAGTCAACAAAATATGTCATCATCTGACGGTCTATATGTGTATGGAGTGTATTTATATGCGCGGATAGGAATATTTTAGACGTTTCCCAATTTCTTTAATAATGAATTTCTGATGTGGTGTGTTAGAGAACCAAATCGACAATTCACATGAATGAAACTACAACATAAGCAAGTAGCTAGAACAGCACCAACAAAACAAAAACAAAAGAAAAACAGAAGAAGACACACGTGCTGACATTACGTTTGGGTAAGATGGACTCCTCGGTAGGGCGTGAGGAGCGCACAGATGTCCTTGTGCAGAGCACACCGAGCAACGAGCCATCATCACAGCATCATAATTAACACCATCCTCCAGCCACAGTGACTGCAATCATTACCGGTCAATGGTGCAGAAAAATGATTCAAAAAATTATCATATTGATGAGGAGATAATGGGTCTTTGTTGCGGAGGAACTTATTTGCATTTATATTTATATACAGTGTCACCGCTTAAGTCCGCATTAGGTGGTTTTTTTTTTATTATTCAGATTCTGAAAATTTAGAGTATATGAGCAGTTTGTGCTATGGAAATGAAATAAATGATGAGTTATTCGGGTGATTGGCTATACCTGCAGGGTTGCCAGCGCTTCAGAGGACCAAAAATAGTAGAATAGTGACTTATCTTTCACAGAAATAGTGACATAATAATACTTTTTTGTCTAAATAGTGACATTTTCCCAACCTATTAAGGAACTTTTATGAAAGCTGGTCATATTTTCCTTCATCAAAGCTTATTTGCAGTATTTTAATAAGAAATGTTTGGGATATGGGAAGTAAATGAAGGACAAGACAAATACTACAATAAAAGGATAAGAATATTTATCAAGATTAAAGTAATTTGTACTTTGAACATTGTAATTAAAAATTCACTGAAATTTTTACCAAGAATTCAAAGTTAAGTTTTGGAGAGAAAAACTTTTTTTTTGGGCCAACGTTTCGAACTATATGTAAATCATCATCAGGGTTCCGTAACAACGGATTTTTTTTTGAAAATTTGTTTTACTTGCCACGATGTACTGAACTAAAGAATAAAAGTTTTGATATTCAGGAAGACTGACGAAAATTTTGTTTTAATCTACTTAAAATGCTTGGAATAATTTCAAAAACGGATATTTTAAGAATCTTTGAAAAATTAAAACATTAACACATACACGAATACTGAGAGCCAAGTTTTATAAAAAGGGTCCAAAAAGAAGGGGAAATAAAAACATCGAAGACATGAATATATGATTAACTTCAAACTGAAAAATATTGTGTTTGAACCTTAAATATTCCTTCTGGTATTGACACTGTTATGTTTGAATAGGTGAATAATTTCACTGAGTAGTCCTTTAGATAAAAAGGGTTGCGTATCAAAAACGATGAGTGTCATAAAGTTAAAACTGTGACCTTTTTCGTGATCCGCTATCCATTTTCACAGGTAACATTTAGTTTGTCCTATATAGCCCTGAGGGCAATTCTCACACTCAATTTGGTTGACCACATCTGAAGTAATATCTAGGGGAGTTTTTTGGTGTGAAGAGAAATGTCTTCCAATGGTATTTTTATGTTCAAACACTATTTTTGAATGTCCATCTTCAATAACTGCTGCAAGTCTTTCTGAAAGATTTTTTACATATATGGTATTTTGTTATATGTCGATTTTGTTGTTCTATACGTTTTTTCAGGGTTCTGTTTTTCGCTCAGTATTTTTTTGACTAATGATGTTGATTTTGTTGTTCTATTCGTTTTTTTCAGGGTTCTGTTTTTCGCTCAATATATTTTTTTGACTAATGATGTTTGGTAATTGTTTTGTACAAGGTATTTCTTTATCATTTCTAAATTTTCAATGATGCAAGGTATTCTAACGAGCATCTCTATTCTAACCACTTCTGAGCTCTGAATTAGTGACAATAGTGACCAAATTTCGAAAATAGTGAGAAAAGTGACACGATTTTAAAATAGTGACCAATAGTGACCAATAGTGAATCACTGGCAACCCTGTATACCTGTCAAAATTGACATTTTTTTTTTAAATTACAAAATGTTGGGTAATTTCTGAAAAAGTCATTTCATTTTGGTTCTCTACCTACCAATTTTTTCATTTTTACCTTCTATGGACACCAGTGTTCTTGTACACCAGAATATGAAAGCACTTTGCTACGATTTTTTCTTTTAAAAAAAATTTCAAATTTTTGGTTAATTAGAGGCACATTTTTTTTGAATGAGGACTTCAATGGTGCCAATTACTGGGTTCCTCTTAAAAATCGTGTTGCCGTTACTGAGGAATCTGTATCCAAACAGAAGAAATCCACGAATATCAGCGGACATATGGGTCTAACGAAATGGAGCGCCACTACATAACCATGTCGATAACTCAATATCTTGACCTTGTCTATCCAAATATTCTTTTGGAAGGCGAGAACAGCTAGAATGACCAGAAACGTCACCAGACCTTCATTTCCTAGATCTTTTCTTGTTGAAACATCTCGTTTACAAAAGTAAAACACACGATGTAGATACAAACTATCAATACCCTCAGATATATCACGCCACAGCTGATGAATAATGTCAGGCACAACTCATATGTAACTGTTATTTATCTGTAATTATTATTGAAAATGTTTTTTCCGAAATACTTTTTCCCCGTCAATATTAAATGGGCTTCAAAAATCAGATTGCATAGCCTTTGCAGTGATGTACCGCTTGGAAAAAAGTTTAATTGAAGAAATATCAGTGACGTCACCGACAGAAGTTACGTGAGTTGTTATTGCAACCAATAGAACGTGAATATCAGCTATAGTCTGAACTGATTGACTGTTTCGACATATCAGTGACAAGCGTAAAATATGGAAATGAGATATTAAACTTGTTGCTCCTGATTCAGGATACTTTAGCGGTCTCTTGTATGAGGAGCAACAGAAGTCCACGAACGTGGACAGTTTCAATAGAAAAGACGGAACCCTGAAGTAGAATGAAATCTGGAACCCCGTTTAGCGCCAAGAGTGCCAATTGAAACAGACCAATCAGGCGCCACGAACCGTATTAACAAATATATTGCTAATCAACTTAGCTACGCGCCCTGTCCTAGACCTCAGTAAAACGATTGATGCCAAGTCCATCTGCTACCAACATCAAAGATGGAAAAACACTTCGCGCTAGCGAAACGCTAGAAACAAGTAGCAATTTCCGACGGCCACAAAACCCGGAAAATAGCTTTTTTTCTAAAACTCCTAGTATATTATAACCTCAGTTATTCCACAACAAAGACCCAATTTTGTATGAATGATAATCTGAAAATGAGATCAACGGAATGAAATGAAGAAAATGAAGCCGATTATATTCTCACCTGCAAAGATGTGTAGCTTTGTTTTTTGTTGGTGAATCTAAACCCCCTATCCTGGTGATCATTGACGTGCCGGTGGCGCAGAAGCAAACATCTCATTATCTTCGCCTTATCTTCTTCTTTGATCAAGTCTTCTTTGTATAAATCCTCCGATATCCTACAAATCATAGAAAAGTGTTTGTGATATTTCATTATTTTTTAGAATTGTACGGATAATAAAAATCATTCGAAAGAACAGTGCCTGCTTATTGTGAAAAATTGTAATAGTAAAAAACAATGTATACAATGGAAAAAGGCGTGTTTTGGACCAAAGAACAGCACCATCTTGATAGGATTCATAGTAGTTGCGAAAAATAGTGGTAAGAATATCGATAAGCAACGCGGAAAACAAATTGATCCGAAAAAAATCTTCACACTCATTCTAAGAGCCTCCAAGTGTTTGAACAGTTTGCCGGCTGCTGATCATGTGGTGTGCCATTAACCCCAGAAAACACTCCCCACGTCCGTGGGGTGAGTGATTACTAGGTCCGAGAATCATGTGCCCTGAGTCAGCGGAGTGAACCAAGAAATACGGCCTTCTGCATTCTTCCGGTAAAGTTTTCTGCCGTATAACGGCAAGCCGGTACGATTTTCAAGTTTGAGAGCAGTGTGCCCTTCATTCCACCAAGAACCCCTATTATCAGAAACACCATTTTAACAGAATGGTTTAGGTAAAGCCTGGAAAGTCCAAAGAGTAGATTTCGATATTTAGTCCGTTTTTCCTCCTCTTTTCGGACGATGTTTGTTTCGCCAGGAGCTGGAAACTCAATCACGAAAGTTGTCTCACTTTGATGGTCGAAGAGGACTACATCAGGCTTATTGGCTTGTATTTGCCTGAGGGTGGGGAATGAGTAGTTCCAATAGATTCTGCACTTCTCATTCTCCACAACGTACTCAATATCCCCCGGAGCATAAGGCAACACTGGTGTCATGTCTATACCATACTAGTGTCGTATATGGTAGTACAACACTCGTAGCGCCGCGTTATGCCTGTGGATATAATCTGAGACCGCATAAGCTGGACAGGCTGACAGCAAATGTATTATGGTCTCAGCTGCCCCACGATACGCTCTGCATCTAGTGTCAGGGCAGGGACCTCTATATCCATCAGACGACTACGGTAGACAAGGGTGTTGAAGACACCATCTTGGCAGGCCATTATGAATCCCTCGTTTTCCGACTGTTCAGCCTACTTGACCTGAGAAATGCAAAAGTCAGGTTTCTGGATAAGACCTCATGCATTGGATTATCCTTATGTAGCTACAGAAGAGAAGACCGGAGAATACTCTCACTCTCCGCACCTTTGACGTGGGCTTTTTGCTGAATGGTTTCCAACTCGCTGACAGAGTTTGAGTTCACCCGTTCAGTGCCGAATACGAGACCGAGTTCATCGGCTGCACAGGTTGCTGCCTTGAAAAGAAATGCTCCAATTCCTGCTTTTTCATGATCGCATACTAAGCAGATTACTTTACAGGCTCCATCCAGTACCATTCTGTTATGTAGACAATCCAAACTCAAGAGTCCACGCCCTCCCCGTTGTCTGGGGAAGTATAACTGTGGAACGGACTATTTAGGATGCAAGCTCCTATGAAGATGCATATTTTGCGAGTTTTTACGTCGAGTTGTGCAGCAGGTTGACATAACAATTTTAACAACAATCTCAATGCTTATTTATATTTGTGAGTATGTCAGTGCCTTTTTTCATTGGAAATTAACGTATTGAACGTCAAGCGATACATTTTCCAAAGTGTGCACCTATGATAGCGACTTAAAACTCTTGGGACTCTCAATGAATTAAAATTAGTTCTGAAATTGCCCTGCAGCCATATAGCTTATTCTTCGAAGTGTAAAACACGTGATTTTATGAAAAGTAGACTACGGTGAAACGCAATTCCAATAATGAGAAAATCAAAGAAGCTGATGAAACAGAAACAGTTGGTCGAGAAATATGAAAAACTACTCTTCTGAAAAAGTATTGATACAAAATAACATACGCCACTGCATGGCAAATTGCGCAACAACAAATACACATCCAAAAATTCAGCAAAAACTGCAAACAGCGGTCAGTAATCAAAGCGTGGACCAACAACGAAACCTCTTGACTAGAACATGAATCGTGGAATGGACGATTCTTGACGTTATAGTGGCCAAAGGGGTTCACACTCGGTGCTTTCGATATGACAAACGAGATTCGTGTGGACGGGAAAGGTTTTGAAGTTTGAATGTTCAGAGAGATTAAGTCAGACAAGTTCCGAAATACCACTAATTGAAAATAGTTTCAAGTATATTTGAATTTTAAACTTGGTTCATTGGAATTCGTTGATGATTTTGGAACATAAATAAACGAGTCATAATTATCAAGTATTTTCTACAGCCACGAACCCCAGAATATTTAAAAAAATGATATGCCGTTGACACGTTGATCTAGAGAGATGGGTCTTGGTGGTCGTGATGGTAGAGTGCTTGCCTCTCAATCACAGGGACATGGGTTTGATTCCCTAGCATAGTCACTGGTCTCGTGCATGGCATCACACGTTAATAGGTAAGGGCTACGTCTTCCTTAGCTCGCACAAGTCTTTCGAGGACTTCTGAGGGTTGTGCTCGTAAAGGTGCAGTCGCTTAACGGACATTACAATTGTAACAGTTAATAATTCAGTATTGTCCCTAGGGCATGAACTAATTATACAAACCTGTAAGCTATCGCAGGTAGATCCCTCTCTTCCATATCCAGGATCACCAGACCTTCCTCCAAGCATCTCCTCAGGTTGAGCAAGGAATGAAAACTAAGAGATGCAACATGTGGTTTTCCCCATCGATCAACTCCTTCTTCGACATCTTCTTCGTACTTTATCCATCTGGCAGTTTCTTTCCATTCACGTTCATCACGAGTTTCGATGGTAGAAATTTCAGCTAATTCAACAAATATCTGCGAAGATACAAAGAGATACATTATTTCTTTCTACTAAATTGCCTAATCTTGCGTGACTGATAACATATTCAGTTTAATTTTTGTTAATTATTTTATCGAAATATATGAGTGTGACTTTTATTATAATTATATACTGATAGAGGGTTGGAGGGAGAGATGTATACAAATACAACTGGTCATTAAAAATCAACTACTCATCGGTGATTCCTCATTAACGAAGTTACTTACTTCTCTGAAACTTGGCGCAGTCCGAGATTAGAAAACCCCTACAAATTATCCACACAAATGCAAAAATCAATGACGGCTGAATAATATTCCAAAAAATTAAAGGGTTCTGGTGCCAAAGCAAGGACGTCACACACATCATCCCATCTCTTTTCTTTCTGCCCCCCTCCAACTGATTTGTCCAAACAAATATTCACTTGGTGTATTTATTAGCCCATGCATATGGACCTGGATAATAATAATAATAGCTTATACCCACAGGCATAACTCGGTGCATTTATTATTATTATTTTTCCATCAAGAATATCCCAGTGAGGCCCTGTCTCCGGAACCCCGATACAACCGGAGGGGGCGCTGGTGTGTCATCAACCCCAGTAACCACTTTCTACGTCTTTGGTGTGGGCGACTATAACGACTTGTCCAATTGCTTTTTAAAGCTATTTTTTATGGATCAATGAAGACTAACTAACTAACTACTGGGTCCGAGAATCATGTGGCAAGATGGTATGATTTTTAAGCTTGACAGAAGTGTGTTCATCATTCCAACAAGAAACCCTATTATCAGAACCACCATTTTTACCGAATGGTCTGGGTAACTCTGATGGGCGAGGAGTACTACATCAAGTTTATTGACTGGTATTTGCCAGAGGGTGGGGAATGAATATCCCCCGGAGCATACGGCAAAACCGGTGTCTCGTCTACACCGTACGAGGGCCGCGTTATGCTTGTGGATATGGGCTGAGACTGTATGAGCTGGACAGGCTGACAGCAAATGCATTATGGTCTCAGCTGCCCCACGATACGCTCTGCATTTAGTGTCAGGGACCTCTATATTTATCACGCGACTACGGTAGACGACGGTGTTGAAGACACCATCCTAGCAGGCCATTATGAATCCCTCAATTTCTGACTTCAGCCCCACTTGACCTGATAAATGCAAAGGTCAGATTTCTGGATAAGCCAAGGTCTTCAATGTTCTTGAAGAAGACCCCATACATTGGCTTATCCTTATTTAGCTGCAGAAGATTCACTCTTAGCACTCTTAACGTAGCCTTTTTGCTGAATGGGTTCCAACTCGATGACCGAGTTTTGGTTCGTCCGTGCAGTGTCGAATACGAGATCAAGTTTTTCGGCTGCACTGGTTGCTGCCTTAAAAAAAATGCTTCAATTTTTGCTTTTTAATGATCGCATACTAAGCAGAGAAGGAGATCTGAACTCCTGATTACTTTACAGGCTGCATTCAGTACCATTCTGTTGTGTAGACTCTCCAAACTCAAAAGTCTTCGGCCTCCCCATTGTCTGGGGAAGTATAACAGTATGGAACGGACGATCCTATGGAGTTGCATCAGTTTGCTAGTTTTTACATCGAGTTGTTGCAACTCTTCCTGAGTCCATTTCATTGTATACTCAAAGTATACTCGGAACAGCAAGCATATTAGTTGCAGCAACTTTGTTCTTCCCCGACAGTTCTGATGACCAGATCTGTCGGAGTTTGTGCTGATACTTGCCGCGGAGAGAATTTTTGAAAATAGCTACCTCTTGGGTGTGGCGTTGTTCCACCCCTAGGTAGGTATACGTCTCTCCGGCATCCAGATGATGAAGGATGCTTCCGTCTACGAGCTGAACGTCCTCTCCGTATTCCTCGCATTGTCCTCTTTTGTGATAAACCGTGGCACATTTGTCGATCCCAAACTCCATTCCGATAGCATGCGTCTACTCTTACCCTCAAGGACTGATGAAAATCCTTTTCTCCGGAGGCATATAGTTTGAGGTTATCCATGTAAAACAGTGCGACGGACAATAACAAAAGGAAGATGCAGAAGAGAAGAGGGCTGAGGGAGTCTCTCTGTTTGGACTCTGACTTGACCAGATGTTATGTTGAAGCGAGTCCTCCAGAGCGGCATCAGCTGTTCAGTACCTCTCACTTTTTGATCGGGTACCAATTATTATTATTATATGAACGATGATTTGACTGGTATAGCTAACATGTCAAGAAAATATTATTCTATCTATCATTCCTTTGACACCAAATATCAATTTGTTCGACTGAAAAAAAAAATCCGAAAGAGGCGCTCACCTTATACCAATTAATCCCACTCGATACCGTCAAAAAATCTAGGTTTATTAAATTTATGGACAAGAATACACTGAGGTACACGAAGCATAAGAATGTTGTTATCAGAAGTTTTGTCTCACTTGAACCACGCAGATGTTGTATATGGTCCAGCCTTACTCATATCAGATCTGAACAGACTACAACTAATACAAAATTTATATGTCCGTCTAATCTGTAGTTTGAGAAAACGATATAATATATCAAACTCTTCATGCGAACTGGGTTGGCCAAATGTCCAAAAACGTATCTTTCTGCATTCATCTGTGCTGTCACAAAATCATCCTTGAGAAGAACCCACCGAACTAATTTAAAGAAACATCTTTCAGAACAAAGTTCCACAACCTCAACATTAAATTCAAGTCCAGATTAACAACCTCGCCTGTATTTTTAGGGAACCACAAACTTCGTGTTTTCTACAGCGATACTGAACGTTACTCTGAAATTTCACATACATTATTTTTAACAAGGTAGAACATTACTAATGATAATAGGCATATTAAAAAGTTCTCATTTAAAGAAAAATATTTTTATTATAAATGTTTATTGAAAAACTGTACAAGTTGATTGACAAACATGAAACCCTACTAAAATAATAGAGGAAACCCATGGAACAAAAATATTAGGGTTGAAGGTTGAAATAAGTTTCTGTGGCTTCATACAAAGTCTGTGTACCAGTTGGAGTAGTTTCTATGGTTCCTATAGATGGCTCTGATGCTCGCTTTTTTAGTGCGTGCGAGAGTTTTCATAGGGCCAGTTAACAAAACCAAGTAAATATCGTTTGCATGTTGTAGCCGGGTCTGCAATTTTTCATTCTTGAATAATTGTTCGATTATTAAGTTTTTGATTTCAAATACCTACCTCTTCAAAGACGGTAAACGTTAGCCGAGAAGGCAGAATTCGTTTTTGTATGAACCCTTATTGAGTCGCATAGTAAATTTATCTATTCAACTTGATGATTTCTCAAAAGTACTAAAAATTGAAACTGTTACCCCAGTATTCAAAAGCAAACATGCAACCAGTATTGAGCAAAGTAATTGAAAGAATTGTATACAATAAAATAATGTCATTTCTATCGAAATTTGAAATTATCACAAATCACCATAATGGCTTTCGACAAGGTATATCGATGGAGAGTGCTTCTTGTGATGTATTCGAGTATGTTCGATTTATCAAAAGTATTTGATACTCTGAATCACACTATCTTAGGAAATAAATTATATAATCTGTGATTTAGGTATAACTTTCTATCCTGGCTAATGTCATATCTTGAAAATAGACAGATATATATAAAACTCAACAATGAGACTATTATGATATTAACCTAGGGGGTCCCCAGGGTTCTATATTGGAACCTTTAACATTTCTGTTATTTATCAATGATATGCCAGCAACAAAATTCACTGTTATATTTGCCGAAAATGTTCTTTTGCCGTGAATGCGGAAAACTATGATAAATTGGAAGAAAAACTGAATTTAATATCGCCCAAACTGGTGTTCCAAAAATATAATAATTATCGATTCCAATGGCTGAAAAATACTCCCTAAATGTATATCAATTTCAAAGGAAATGTTATTCAAATATCTGATTCTACAAAGTTTTTGGGTACCTACATCAATTCTGAGCTGGTCACTACATATTGATTATGTATGAAAGAAATTAACTATTATTATAAAATGGACCAAAACTGTATGTTCTGAAGAATAGCAATTAGAAGTACAATAATACTCCCTCATAAATACTCATAGAGTGTACCCAAAGACAGCCTGTGCTGGTAGAGGACGGCAATTATCATTATTTGCCGTGGCAAAGTACTCTAGAAGTACACACAAAATTTCTGATTATATGGGTAAAAAGATTTGTCAGGGACAGATAGAAGACACATTCCTATATTGGGATAAATCCACGTTCACAACAAATGACGTGTCTCTACCCAAAATTGTAGGTGGTGATCGGACGAAAATCCATATTTGTTATTGATAATAAAAACCAGTATCACCAGAATAACTAACCTGTAGTCCTATAATATAACGACAAAGTGATAGGGCTTTTCGCCAAAACCTATCTGGTGATACCTATTTACAGTTTTGGAAAACGAACTGACGGATTTCATGATAATATGAGTAAACAAGAACGACATGGATTAGGGTTTGTACATGATGGATGTCCCGTTCATTCTGCTGCAATTGTTTAATTGTTTCAATATAATTCGGTGATAAATGGTTAGATTAGGTTAGGTTAGGTTAGGATGAAATACCGATACACGGTGGCCTCCTCGTTCGTCAGGTCTCACTCCATTATATTTTTTATGAGTATATTTAAAGCAAAAAGTTTACAAGGATCGACCATTCAATAATGTTGAGTGGCTTGAAAATTGTATTGCGATCTACTCTTAGTGAATTTTATGAAGGGACAATTAGATGCATTGAACTAGAAGGTGGACATACCGAGAAGCACCGATAATTTCGTTGACAGATATTTATATTCCTGCATTTTGAATATTTTCTGTTCTAATTTATTTTGTATGTTAATTGTTAAGTTATAAAAAATTGGAAAAATCATCGGCACCACATTCAAATACGTTCAAAAACATTATATTATTGTTTTTTTTTAAGATTTAGGTGCTTTCAGTGCATACAAAATGCATACATTGTTTCGTAAATAATAATTCATAATAATAATAATGTTCTTTAACCCTCATTTGTTTTGTTCCATGGGTTTCCGCTATTACTTTATTAGGATTTCATGTTCCTCGATCAATTTGTACAGTTTTTTGATAAACATTCAAAATGAGAATTTTTTAATATGCCTATACCTTATTGAAAATAATATTTACAAAATTACAAAGTTGCGTTTAATATCGTTGCAATAAACATGAAGTTTGTGATTCGCTGAAAAGATCCAAGTTTATTTCACAAATATACTGCAGTCTGGACGAAGTAATGCGCAACTGATTTGATGGTGATTGATTTATGAGAGTGTTTAGGGTGAATATAAATAATTAGAAAATATTGAGAAATAATTGATGAATTGTTGAAAAACAAAATTAAACATTTCTGTTTGTTTCCTAACAATTATGTAAATTTTCTGAAATGAGGGTACTTTTTACTCTTGTTTGACTTACAACCATTTCAAGTGCACCTAATATGATAATCGAACTTTTGACACTATTTGTGTTTTGGTGGTGCAATTAATAAAAAAAAATCCCATATGTTGCACACACAAATGGCCACACTGTACATAACCTCTCTCTATCCTTCTTCAATTTCCTATATGATACCACGAGTATACAAATATTCTAGATGGCTCGAAATATAATTCTGTTGGACTTTTGAAGAAAAACATTAAATGCACTTGTTAATGGACGATACACATTTATAAGCCTTTCTGTTGTATACTGGGTGAGTGAAATTCGAGTAGATGCATGGGGATCTCGGAAACGGTAAGAGCTACAGTTAAATGGAGGCAAAGTTGCGTATTATGGAGCTCATTGCTACGATGTTGAAAAATCTGAGCTATACAGGAAAAAACGAAAAATTTGATTTCTGTTTTTCACTTATATCTGCTTTAATACAATAGATTTCCAGAAACCGTTTGCACTTTGTCATTACAACTTTCAATCAGCTGTAATAATATGTAAACGAAAGGGTTCTACAGGGTGTCGTTTTCCTTGGGCCACCCCTAACTGTGAAATTTTAAATACGGACCTGAATTTTTTATCACTTTTTTTAGGCTTCAATAGTCATATTTTATCATGATTATGATTACTACTTAAAATTTTAGTCGTTTCGTCAACAATGAAAATTGGATGTTTTGAGAATTGAGATGTGTTTCGGGTCATCTCTTGTTGAAATAATATTGTGTTCAGTTCATGAGTAAGACGTCTCCGTTATTATCTGTTACATGGCCAGATTAATATTGATTCATTATCAACTTTGTTATGCAATGCTGAAGTGCTTCTTGCATGATATTTAATGGATTATTGTTTCAATAATACACAAAAAACATTAAGTTAAAAAACCATTTAATCAACAAGAACAATTATTATCACTAACCACATACATTCATTTCTCCATTTATAAAAGATGTTCAAACTGACGGCTCTCTTGTTCGATACATAAACGAATTCTTCTTTTAATATTGATGGAGCCTGTTACTTCCCTGGTAGTTATTTTGGAAAATTTGTGAATCACAGAATTCCTTAAATTGTCGATGTCGTGATAATCATTATTATAAACACGATCTTTAAGAGTACCCCAGAGGAAGAAGTCAAGTGGAGTTAGATTCGGCGACCTTGCAGGCCATTGAGCCACTCCTTGATTTCCTATCCATTTGTTAGGAAAATGTGTATTCAGAAAATCACATACAATTGCTTTGTTATGAGGTGGTGCTCCATCATGGTGCAACCACATATTTTGGACCTGCGCTAATGGAATATTCTCCAAATATCCCATAAAGGTGGTTTCCAAAAAGTTGAGGTAACGTTTGCCATTCAAATTATATTTATAGATAAAAGGACCTAATAATTGATTGCGATACATGCCTGCCCAAACATTAAAACTGAATCGCACCTGAGGTCGAACCTCCCTGAAGGCTCTGGGATTTTCGTGGCTCCAAATATGAGAATTGTTTCTGTTGAAAATTCCGCAATTTGTGAAGTTGCTTTCATCTGTCCAAATGATATTATTTAAAAAATCTGGATCGTCTTCGATGCTGTTGGATAACCACTGACACCATACCAACCGTCGATGCGGATCATTAGGATGAAGTTTCTGGACACAATGTATCCGAAAACACTTCAATTTATCACCTTTGAATACGCTCATTACTGCAGACTGAGGTATTTCTAGTTCTAAAGCAATTTGCCGCGTTGATTTGGAAGGATTATCTCTGATCTGAAAAAGTATTCAATAGTTTTCGCAAAACAATGAAAACAAAAATTGTATAATACCTATCCCAGAACATTTTCTTTCATTTGATTGGAAATTCTATTGCGGTATTTTCTTCTGGGTTTCTCAAAACTGCCAAACTCACATAGATTTTTATCTAATTTTCTGAACATACTTCTGCACAGCTGCTGTCTTTCCGGATATAATTCATAGTACTTAATTTTTGCTAAATCACAATTTCTATTTGATTTGTAATAAACCATAATCATATCACGTTTCTCAAAACTTGTGAAAGGCATTTTCAGTCGGAAACAGAAACCATAGTTGATGAATTTATGACAGTTGTCAAATAAACAATCGTCATGGCCTACTGTAAGAAATCCTCAGGTCGGTGCAAGTAATCGAGGTATCGATATGGATTTCGAAGAAAACCAAGAATGTATATTTCAATTTTATCTCAAACTAATGAGCGTTAGATTTTGATCAACTGGAAGCATCATAGCAAGATGAAAAAGATATTTTTACGATTTTCTATAATAAAACGAAAATGTTGAACATAGAATGATACACGTATTCAGATGTAAATATTCCAAACACTTGAGAGTACTTTTTTATTTGAAAAAAAAGTATGCACTCAATACAATAAGTCGATATCATTTAAATAAGAGATGTCTCGAAACACATGAATTTTCAAATCATCCAATTTTTACTGATGATGACCAGACACCATCGAAATGACTGAAAATTTCAAGTGTTTTCACAATCATGATAAAATATTACTATTGAAGCCTTAAAAAAAGTCTATAAGAAATCTATTGTATTAAAGTAGATATAAGTGAAAAACAAAAATCAAATTTTTCGTTTTTTCCTGTATATCTCTGAAAGTGAGAGGGTTAGCTAAGATTTTTCAACATCGTAGTAGTGAGCTCCATAATTTAGTGTGATCTATTTTAAAGTGATATTTTTCCTTATATCATAATTGATACGCCGTAGAAACATTTGACAATTTTTTTTTCTCTGGTTGAGTATAAGAAAGTACTTACCTATCTATGCCGTTTGATAGTAGGCAACGTTATTACATTCAATTATACACCATAAATCCACGTTTTTATTTTTATACTTCCTTACTCATTAATACTCATTCCACTAAGGACCCCTATTATCAGAACCAAAATTTTAATGAAATGGTTTGGGTAAAGCCTGCGGAGTTCAAAGAGTAGATGTCGATATTTAGTCCTTTCCTCCTCTTCTCGGACGATGTTCGTTTCGCCAGAAGCTGAAAACCCTATGATGAAAATCGTTTAAGTCTGTTAGTCGAGGAGGACTACATCAGGCTTATTAGCCTGTATTTTCCTGAGGGTGGGTAATGAGTAGTTCTGACAGATTCGGCATTTCTATCCCTACAACGGACTCAATATCCTTCCTAGCATAAGGCAACACCGGTGTCTTGTCTATACCGTACGAGTGTCGTACGAGTAATTGAAAGCTTTGTGATCTGTGGTGAAAACTACCACCTGTTCTCCTGAAATGAGAAGCCTCATCAAATTGGCACATTTGACAATATTTGAACAGTAACTAGCAATTTATTCTCTGTCCCCAAACATTACTCGCGCTTGCAAAAATACAATTTTTTGCATTGTGATATAATAGTAATTTTGTGTATAACACAACAGAAGTTCCAAAAATAAACGAGAAAATACCTACATCAAATGAATGACTTTTTTCAACGATACGAGTCGTCCGGAAATTTTTTTATTCGTCACAATAGCAGTAATTTTTTTAGTTGTGAACCAAACAACAATTCTGGGTACAAATACTGTAATACCAACTCTCCTCCAGTGATCCATGTTTCGGAAATGATTAAAACTCCAGGATTTATTACGTCTGTTATGATTTACAACTGCTCCACAGACATATGGATTCATAATCAAGAAGAAGCCATGTATGTTCAGGAATGTTCCCATTATTGTGTTGAGCTATAGTTAATTTAATGAGTTGGTGAAATTTTTTGTAATATTTAATCAACTACTGAGTGGTTGATGTCATATTTGGTATTATATTTAGAGTTGGAGGATATATAATTTCCGCAATGAAAATGACCATTAGTTTTATTCGGACAATTTTTTTCTCCGGAACAGCTTGGGCATGAGGAAGTATTAGATAAATTACAGGTGGAAAGATAAAAGTAATGATATCCTAATTCTTTTTCCAGATAAACCAGAGTTACATTATCGATAAGGTACATATTACACCGCTCACTGTAGACACCCTTATGTAGACAAGTTTCACCAGGTCAATGACTCGTGTATCACCAATTACATCAAAATCACTTGTGAGCGAAGAAGCATATTATGTTATATTTTATGAACAGGAATGAAAATTTAGACCTAGGAACGATTTTCGACATTCGAAGAGGACAATTCAAAAATAGTATTATTTCAATATTGATTTTTACATGATGAAATATTCGGAATATATAACTCTAGGTAAAGAAAAAACAAATTCATCTGAATTATGATAAACATACAATTTATAAAATGGTTACGGCTTTCGCGGCTGAAGTTTACAGTGTCACTATTTTCACTGGGGTTTGACGTGCGTCAGTTTTTGGAATTTCTTTTACTTAGCAATGACATCGGAGATTATCCACGATGTATAAGCCTCTGAAGAAACTGTCCACTCGCGCTAGCGAAATGTCAGGAAGAAATCCCAAAAAACGACAGCCTTCAAACCCGACTGAAAATAGTGACAATACAATTTATAATTTCAACTTACCGCATGTGGACTATGATCGTACAACTTTTTCAAGGAAGGGTGCAGTTCAGAACCCTTCCCGATGTGCATTAAAGATGCATTCGAAGGTCTTGAAGTCTTGTGTCTTCTAAACGCCCGTGGATCGTCCGATCTGAAAAAAAAAATCGGTAATTATTTCGAATCAAAATAAATAATTTAGTTTTGGATATTTCTGGAAAATAGCATGCAGCCCTAGAATAGCTTGATTATTTCAAAAATACTGATGGCCAGGTAGCACGCTGGATTAATAGACTACAAGAATTTGACTTCAAGATTGAACACCGAGCGGGGACCAACGAACCATAAGAATGGAGACACCCTGTCGCGAAGACGAGCAGAAGAAAAGAAATCGACACTTTCTTGAACCACAGCAGTCAATGATAACTGGAATGACAACGAGATCCAGGAAGACTAAGAGAAAGATCCAGATATTGGTTGAGTCATCGGTTGCCGTAAAATTCTACCGGGTCCAATGGAACTCTCTTTCCATAGAAAATGGGGTCCTAAAGCGTGTGTTGGAGTCCGAGGAAGGTTTGGAAGAAGTGCTCAGAGATATCCATGGTGGAGTTACCGGAGAACATCTGGGAGTGACGAAGACCCTCCAGAAAGTGAGGTGACGATTTTACCGGGCCAATTGTCAAGCCGTCGTTAAGGATTGGTGCAGAAAGTGTGCTTGCTGTATGTATCGACATCGCTGGCCCGTTACCACAACTCAATAAATACATCCTTGTGGCAACGAATTACAGAAGCCTATGCCCTGTCCTATCAGGTAGCCATCACCGTTGCCGACGTCTTGGTAAAAGAGTGGTTATATCGATTCGGTGTTCCGTGGGAGCTGGATTCTGACCAAGGCAGAAATTTCAAGTCCAACCTGTTCTAGGAAATGTGTCATATGCTGAACATCCGGAACATGGCTCTGCATCCACAGTCCGATGGAATGGTGGAGAGGATAAACAAGATGATAAACCACCATTTATTCAAGGTAGTCCCTAACCACCAAAGAGACTGGGACCAGTACCTTCATTTGTTTCTGATGGCCTAGCGTTCCGTAGTATACGAGTCAACCGGCCAAATTCCTACTAGTATCATCATGGGCCCAAAGATGCGACTTTCCTGTGACCTGGAGTTAAGGACGCCACCAGGACAAGGCATTGTGTGAGATCTGGAAATTACGACCAATTTCGTACTCTCAGACCACCGGAGGATGGGATGACGTTACAGAAGTTCATGTACTTTTACTCAAACAGACAAAAGGTTCTACATGGGGTAACGCGAGAGGAGCCACGAGACCTTTTTAGGGTGCCTGCTGATAACTCGCTAGCGTACTGTGTGGCAGAAAACCGTCACATGTCCAGAGGCATCTCCATCGTATTCTTCAAAAAGTTTGGTTGACTCCAGGAACTACGAGAATAGAATCCAGAAGTTGGAGGGGTGCTATAGTTGAAGAAGGGCCACCAAAAAGCAATCTCGAGATAAACCGTCCTATGAAGATGTCTGGAAAACTTCACCTGATTAAGAAATAAGATGCTGGACCAGAATCTTGTGACCTGCCAATCCCAAAATTGTCCTGTGGGATTGGTGGGCTGGATTGGAGAGTTATAACAAGTACAACAACAACAACAATGCTAGAGATGATATCCAGATCTAGCTGCGTCAAGATGTTGATGTAACCATCTTCCATGACCCAATTGAAGACTGTTACTTCCATCAAATGAAATATCTTCAAGAAGGGGACAATGACCCAAGAGCTGGACCTGTCCATTGTTCTCGTTTTGCTGTCGCTCAGCGTAAACAACCACTTGGTCACCATCGCAGTACACGGAACTGAGGATTCCAATAGCTTCCCGATGCAACGAAATTTACGTGACAGGAAAAATACCAAACAGTCCAACTGGTCTGACTGGCGATCTCCGGGGATATATGAAGGAACGGAGAGTTTACAGTAACAGACTATCAGAGTTTGCAGAAAAACAATTAGAAAGGTCATATTAACATAGTTAACAATTCATAATAAATTATTGGATTATAATGAATTACATTTTTATTATAGTACGCACTACTCTTTTCGCATGGAGTGTACTACTAGCGTCTACCTAGAAAGTATCACTGATATTCCCTGAAGTATTGCTCTGAATTTGAAATGAATGTACCTATTTGTATTTATGACTATGACACGGGCTTTACTATTGGAAATGAATGAATCTCTTGTAATCCAAAACATGGGAATATTCTCAAAATTTTATTCAATAATGAAGAATCATGTTTGACGCACATATAAAAATCAAAGCAGTGGTAATATCACCAGAAACTAGTGACGTGAATAAAATGGAAAAGGAAATTAAATTTGATTGGCTTGGAAATAAAATACACTATTTTAGATATAGTGAGGAAACATAAATATAATTCTATAATTCTCGACCAAATATGAGTCATACTGAATAATAAGGTATAATTTTGAGGTTTGTTTCATTGAACGAGTCACGAAACAACATTAATATTTTTCTGCTTCTATAAAGAACATACGACAACTGTACTATTATTTCACAACCATCTACCAATATAAAAATAAACAAACTTGAAAATAACGACTATGAACACAATACAAGAACTAAAAATAAAACTTACGTAATGATGAAGAAAAATAAAGCGATTGGCCAAAAATGTTACACTTATCAAGCCCCTAAACTGTATAACACACTCCCAGACTATATTAAGAATAAAAATAAATTATAAAGTTTCAAATTGAAAAGTTTCATTTTTGAAAACTCCAGAGAAATGATCTATAAAATAATTGAATAATATAAAGTGCCATAGTTGAATACTTATATACCTATTTTACTTTATTAACAAGCTCTTATGCGAGTAAGTAAAAAAAATCACCAGTGTAAATACATTTTACTTTATGTGTCCCAATGTAAACCCTCCCTTTATTCCATTTTATTAGTATAAATTATATTATTGACAAGCTCTTATGCGATTCAGTAAAAAGAAGATCACCAGTGTTTGGTTATACATTTTACTTTATTTGTCCCAATGTAAACCCTCCTTTTAATCCATTTTATTAGTATAAGTTATATTATTATTATTATGTTGTTTTTATCTGATAATGATGTGATGTGTTTATTTATGTCACGCACAGGTTCAACCTTTAGTGACTTTCTCTGTTTATTTACTCTAGGTATTAATATTTTTCATTCTTTTGACACATATATTTAGTAAATAAACTTATTATTATTATTATTATTATAAGACCTTGTTCCCTATTGGCAACCTGTCCAGCTCTCCCTCCACCACGTAGGCATCCGCCCTACCCCAGCTTGGTTACTGGCGTGAGTAAGTGAAGCATTGCCTAAGGATGGAGGGGAGTCTAGGTGTAAGCAATCATTCCCCAAAAAAAATGTAAAATGTTATATGTTGTTATTTGGAAGTAAAATGGCGGACTTTATAAACTCTAAAATTATGAAAAATTATGGTGGACCAGTTTGTGAAAATAATCCACCTTGTATTTTTTACCACATTATTTGATTAGTATATCCATCAATTTAAATAGGGTAACACTGTAAATTTAATTTAGGATAGATTGTAATCAAGACAGATACGTAAAATGTATCAAATGGATGTAAATAGAAAAACATTGTTTCTTAGAAAAGATGGTCACTTGGTGACTGAAACACGTGTCGAAGTATATAGAAATAGCGGTGTACCTCTGGAGCAGTGTATTGAAAATTATCGATTGAAGTGAGAAAAACCATTTGTATATTCTGGATGCCGAACATCATAATTTAATACCAACTTGAAATAAGAGCTTTTCGATTGCTGAGCAAATACTGCAAAAATGGAAAAAATCTATTTTTAAAGCTCCATATCTCGAAAAATGTTGATTTTGAGATATGTGGCTGTGGACTCTTTTGATCAGCATATCAGGAATTATAACATATCAAAAATTCAGTCAAAAAAGGCATTTCCCATAAAAATGTGCGGGGTTCCTTATCTTCATATAACTCTTTGAGTGGTATTACTAGTACCGTTCCTGAATTGACTGAATAGCCCATGGATGATATGAATGATAGTTAAATTTCCTACAACTACAACCAGGCACGGACTGGCCCGGTCCGCGGTCCGCGATCGCGGAGGGCCCCCATATAACGTACAAAAAAAGTTTTTGTCTTGTTATTTCATCAACATCCTGTTCATATTAAAAAAAAAAATTAAATCTTACTAGTTAAGTACTTTGTCAAAAATTGCAAACTGTCAATACCGTAATGTTTTCTTATTTCAATGAACAAAAAAGTGGATTTCGTAAGGAAATAAAGCCAAGTTTTCTCACCTATGACTATCCAACTGGTCTCTATCGCTGGGTGCCAGACCTTGATCTTCTGGTTGGGTTGAAATTCTTCTTGCCTTATTGAAATTCGTACCATCTGTTTTTTCGCTGTGATGTCGCTTCTTCTGGGGAACATCCGGCAGAGAATATTTTCGAAATTTTGAATGATGGCCATGGTGATGTCGTCTGAAATAAAATAATTATTCTGTCAATATATTCATCTCATATATAAAAAAGGACGTTATTAACAAAGGATGAACCAACAGTCATCATGCTGAAGTAAATTTACTACCTCAATAATAAACAAATTGCAAGCAAAATACTTGAAAGGTTTTGAGTATTTTCTGCTTGAAATTTGGATACGGTGGTTTTCAATATTGATGACTGATGGAAAAAATGCTATTGAATAATAATATAGAAAGGAATAAGAATTCAACCAATTATTGGTGAGTATCAAAAAATAGAAAACAACTACTTCAACTACAATCAAATTACATTCGATAGCGTTAAATCATCCCGAACAAATCTCCAAAAGACTTCTGAGAAAAATTAACGTCGGGCGGGTTGAGAAATGGTCGAAGTTTCGTTTTTTCCTGTAGTTTTTCCGTATCTATGGCCGTTTTCGAAAAAAATAAAAGGAAATGGATTTTTTGCAATTTGCTGAATTTGATAGTAAATTTTGACTTCCTCAGCAAAAGTGTCCATGGGCACAAAAACATCGGTCGACTAGTTTTCGAGATACAGAGGATGTCAAAAATTGAAAGTTAGGATTTCTCCTCAGAATTTTTAACAATTCCGAGAATGGACAAAACTGGGGGCTCGAATGTGGTGACGGAAATTAGCCGATTCTTTCTTTAATAGATTCGGAACGATTGGTGTCGTGCTGCTGCTTGTGTTGGTGACATCGAAGCAATATTAAAATTGGTGAATTTATGAAGCATGTATCTCTATAGTTGTTTAACGATATACTTTTCATGCCCCTGTAACCGTAACACAAGAACGAAGCGTTCTCCAGCTTCATCAAAGTTTCTTATGTTCAACTTTGAAGAATTCACTTTGTTTTATTACACTTCAATCAGAACTTTTCATGATAGCTGTAGCTAATTATATGTATCTGCTAAAGCATACCATAAACATGTAACAGATGAGTTCTCAGATATACCCTGTATACTGGGAAGAAATATTACCGAAGAGCAATCTATCAGTTATAGTAGCAAAGGAGATAAGCTTTACTTTCATAATGCTGAAAGTAGTGTGAAAGTTATCAAATCGAACCTTGCACAAAAACTAACCGAAGACGATGACGTAAATACAATACTAAACAATCATCGCGATTCTGTAACTGAGAAATACCTAAACAAAACCATTTATTCATGAACTTGAAAAATTATTCAGAATATCTGGTTCACCTGTTGAGTTATTAGTGATGGCGGTGAAGCATTTACCTCCGAAAAGTTTGAAGATTTTTGGTAGCGTGAAGGGTATAAGACAACAGCAGTGATGGGGTGCCACGTGCACATGGCCAATTAGAACACAACAAGACAGTGCTGGATACCTCGGCAACAATGAGATCTGATATCGATGAAGACGAATGGGACAGCTGTATACCCAAAATCCAAATGGGAGTAAATAATACAGTATATGAAACAACAAAAGCTATGCCAGCTGAAATTATGTTTGGGTATCATTGGTATCAAATCAAAATGAATGGGAACAGATACGTTGATCATATGCATCAGCCTTCCATAATCGATGTTACAAAGTTACGGTAAAACGTAGCAGATAGAATTGAAAAGCAGTATTTTGACACGAAGAGAAAAAGCGCCACAGTACCAGAAGGTCTATCAGGTGTTAGTTACAATTACTACACCTTTTTCGAATGTAGTTCAGAAAGTGTAACTTGAAATTCAGATTAGTAAAATGTAATTCAGAAAATATGACATGTAATTCAAAATTGTTAATTGGATTTCAGAAACCGTAACATGTAATTCAGATTAGTAAATTGTATTTTAGAAAGTGTAACTTCGATTTCAGATTAGTGAATTGTTATTCAGAAAGCGTCAGTTGTAATTCAGAAAACATCACTTGTAATTCAGAAACCGTCAAAGACTTAATCAAGGAGTATGGTTTCCGGGCTTGGGGTCGTGGTCGGTTCACCTCCTTGGAGGTGGTTTCTATGGACGTTTCGCTCACAACTGCGGTGGGCATCAGCGTGAATTTTGTCTTCCCGAAGAGTGACATAATACTCATCAGTATACGACAAAATCCACGCTGAAGATGCCCACCGCAATTGTGAGCGAAACGTCCATAGAAACCGCCTCCACGGAGGTGAACCAAAGCTCGGAAACCATACTCCTTGATTATACTTCCGGCCGTGAAAGCCTTCATTCTATGCTCAAGGACTTGATAAGTAAGAATAGGAAATGGGAGAACAATAAACTACAGCTGGTACTCTCTGAATAAAAACGTACGCTTTCTGAATTACAAGTTACACTTTCTGATTATCATTTCACTAATCTGAATTACAAATTACACATTCTGAAATTCAATTCACTAATCTGAATAACAAGTTACAGTTTCTGAATTTCATTTTACCAATCTGATTTTCATTTGATGTTTTCTGAATTACAATTTATTATTCTGAATTACAAATTATACTTTCTGAATACATATTATACTTTCTTTATTACAACTGAAAAAGGTGTAGTCTGACGGTAGATAAATCCAGTAGGAAATCAAGTGAAAAATACAAAGGCCCTTTTACCAAAGACAAAAATCTGGTGATAGGTACCGAGTTGAGAAGAGATCAGGTAGAGAACGTTGTTGGAATCAAACTCTTTATAAAGGTATTATTGCAATAGAAAATTTGTAGGAATTCATAACAGATATAGAATCAACAATGTGCAGGTTTTATTAAAATTTGCCCTTGTTAAATTCTGAATAACTTTTTGCTGATTTGAACAATTTGAATTCTGTTAACCCTGTTCGCTAGACCAGTCCTTCAGTCATAATCCCATTCCCATAAAATTGCTACAGGGTGTTACCTGAAACTGTGCAAAATTTCGGAATTTTTAAAAGGATCCCAATTGAAGAAAAAATTATTTTTAAACTTGATAGCAGAGCAATCTCATTACCTTGAGATATTTTCCGAATTGTCATCTTATCTCTTTTATTTACAGGGTGATCTCAAAACATTTACTTTATGGTTTTTCATAACTTTTTTCCTCGTTAAACGATTTTCAAAATCTTAGCCTCATTCTGAAGATGGAACTTTACATGAAGAATTATGAAGATCAGAATTGACTCAAGATAAAGATCAAGGGTTTCCTTAACAGTGACCCAAATCTGAAACACTCTCGAAATCCCTGTTGGGAGGAGAACTAAATGAAAATCAACTTGTTTTCAGTAGTCAAGAATTGTGCGTGAGAAAACCCAATTGAGACGGCATGTTTTTGAAGAAAAAAATAATCAGCCCAATGTTCGCCTGAAATGCATGGCCCGTAACCAATGTAACAAGAATCACAATGAGTGACTGAAAAGCCCGACCAGCCGATGTTCATTCTACAATAGCTGTTTTTTCCTCAATCGTGAAGAATTGATCGTGTGAGCAAGAACACGGAAAAAGTTTCATTGAATTTTTATTGGACAACAAAGAGAGAGGGTAACTTGGATAAAATTAGAATTGAAAATTATCTATAAAATTTAGTATATAGTGGTTCCTCCCCTATTGGCAATCACTTGACCCTTTTCGGCATGCTATATATCAGACTATCAATTAATTCCTGGAGAAAAGCTGCCCATTCTTGCTCTACCGCATTCACCAAGTCATCCAAATTTTTCATCCACCCTTCCCTTTCTTTCAATTTTAATTTCATACGATTCCAGACATGTACCATTGGATTCATATCCGGAGGGAAAGGCGGCCAGTCCATTCGCTCAATACCGTGGTCCCTCAAAAACTCGTTGAAAATGTAAGCCCTTTCGCATTGTCATCAATAACTGTTTATTCATATGATTGTTCACAAAATGAATAAGTGGATGCATCGAAAACAATATATTAGTAAGAATAACATTCATAATAATAATAAAGAACATCGACGAAAACAAAGTAAAAGCAGCCATTGGAAATACAGTCAATTAGACATCGTCAGGTTTTGACCATAACCAATTTTTGTCTGAAAAAGCTCCATGCAGCACATAAGAATTAACAACAAAATGATTAACAATATCTCCTTCTATCGTTTTTGATTGATCCACTTATTTATTTTGCAGAAAATCGTATGAATAGATAGTCGTTTATATATGTGGAAACTTCAACGCATGAACATCTATAAAAAGAGTTAGTATTTTCAAGAATTCAGGTGTAAATATCAAAAGTTCTATACATAATTTGCTTCCAACACTTGAACTTTCCATTCTATCTGGAAAGTACTATCAGATGTCAAAGATGCAGAGATTTTCACGGATTCGTTTGGCTGTGAGATGCTATCATCCATTTTGAGCCATTATGAGGAAAATGTCTTGGCACCCTATTGTCAGATTATCGAGATTTGTGAGAAATGAATAACATATCATATGTGAATGACATTCATAGTGGTCACAATTGTTATCTCTGAGGATATATGATTAAAATTTCTCCGTTTTTCCCCATTACAGCTGGCTGCAAGCTGAGCCTGTTATGAACACTTTGGATAACAACCATGATATCATTGGATACTAGATATTTGGGATCAAATATTACCCGAAATATAAATTATTCTAGCGTTATCTTGTAGCATGGAAAGATGTAGGAAAGATCTTCGAATTTGTACCTCGTTCCATAGACAGTGTAGAGCAGTGTATGAAATTTTTTCGAAAACGGTGCCTAATATAACTGAGGAAGACCATTTTTCAGTCGGATTCAAGGCGCCAAATAGAACAAGAAATGAAAGCTCTTCGATCAGCTCATCAAGAACTACAACATACAAAAAATTCTGCCAAATTCACGGAAAGCCACTTCCCATAAGAAATGTACGGGGTCCTTTGAAAAATAAGTTTTTCGTCAATTAGGATTATTTTGAAGTTTCCGAAAAGTTGCACAGTTTTAACGATTTTATGTGAAGAACCTTATGTTTTGAAGAAATATGAGATTATAGCTGAATGACTGGGCAAGCGAACAGTGTGAACAGAATTTAAATTTTTCGAAGCAGAAAAAACAGGAGACAAAATTTTGGGGTGCGACGATATAAGTGTTGAGTAGTTTTCAATTTTTTCAATTTTTTTTATTCAATAACTAGTACATATTTATAAAATAAAGGTAAATACCGTCAAAAAAAACCTAAGGTTTGTGCTTGACGGTTAGGCTATTAAGTAATAATAATCATTAGTTCAAGAATTGTAGCTAAACCTAAAACTAGATCTAATTAAATTCTAATTTTTAATTGTTTCCTTGACAGAGACAAATTGTCTATTAATGTCATTTGTCATGATATACTTTCTAATTTTTCTTTTGAATTGCTTGTGATTATTTAGTTTTTTGATTGCATCAGATAGCCGGTTGTACAGATGTATGCCAATGTAGATTGCATGTTTTTGGGAAGTTGTTTTTTGTAATCTTGTAATTTGCAATTGAGTTTCTGTTTGACTTCTGGTTTCATATTTATGTTCATATTTTGTGTAATATTTGGAGTGTTTATATATTATAGATAGTGCATTAATTTGGAATAATTGTTTAATTGTAGATACATTTGCCTCTGTATATAAATAATTGGGTAGGATATGACCGATTCTTTTTCATAATTATTTTGAGTATGTGTCTCTGCACAATATTTAAATATTCCATATGTGTTGAATGAGCTGCCCCCCATGCTACTACACCATATTCTAAAATTGACTGCACTAGCGCATAATAGATCGTAAAGATAGTTCGTTGCGATAATATATTCGATAATATTCTAAATTTTGGTAGAGTACATCGAAGTAATTTTTAACATGATCAATATGTTTGCTCCATTTCAAAAATCGGTCGATAAATACGCCTGAGTATTTGATCTCGTGTACCTCCTCAATGTTATTTTGACATTCACAAATATCAGTACAGTTGTTTTTGTCGTGTATTTTTATTTTACCCATATTTGGATATCCTGCTTCCGTTGACGAGAAAGTGATAAATTTCGTTTTTTGTAGATTAGTAGTTAGTAAATTCTTGTACATCTGATTATAAATTGTTTTCATTCCCATTTCAGCACGTCTCGTTACGGATTCCCAGGAGTCACCGCTGAACAGGACGACAGTGTCGTCGGCATAAGCGACGATTTTTGTATTATCACCTAATTGTGGATTCAGGATATCGTTGATATAAATATTGAAAAGTAACGGTCCTAATACAGTCCCTTGTGGCAAACCGTAAATAGATAATTTTTCATTAATAATAGTTTGGTTAACTTTCACTGCTTGGGTGCGATTTGTCAAATAAGATTTAACAAGATCAGCGGCTTTGCCTCTGATACCGTATGCTTCTAACTTTGACAGTAAAAGCGCATAGGAGACCGTGTCAAACCCTTTTTTTAAATCGACAAAAACGGCGATTACCTTTTTGTTTTTATCAATTGAATTGTACAATGTGTTCGTTACCTCAAAAATAGCATCACCTGTACTAAGGCCCTCTCTAAATCCATACTGACGTTCCGATATAATATTATGTTTATTGAAAAATTCTGTTAGTCTCGTTTTTATACATTTTTCATGAATTTTGGCGAAATTGTTAATGACAGATATTGGACGATAATTCCCAGCATCATATTTTTGTCCAGATTTAAATATAGGCGAAATAATACTTTATTTAAATGATGTGGGAAATTGTACTAATTGAATTGACAGGTTTATATTATATGCTAATGGTTTTGAAATTTGAACAGCAATTTGTTTTATAGTACTTGCTTAAGGGAGTCAGGGCCTGGCGCTGCATTATTCTTTAGGGTTTTTATTTGATTGATTATTTCTTGTTCTGTCACAGGAGACAAAAATATTGATTTTCTTATAGATCTATCGGTTGTAGTCTTATCAACTGAGAGTGGATTACATTGTAAATGTTCGGCCATTGATTTTCCAATGTTACAAAAATAAGAGTTGAAATGGTTTGCAATATATACATTTTTGGTTGTGTGTAAATTTTCATTTGTTATAATTTGGTCTACGGATGTTGTATTTTTCGTCTTCTTACCTGTAACTTCATTGACAATTTTCCATACTTTCTTTATATATTTGAAGTTTTCATCGGTTTGCATTTTGTAATAGTTATTTTTTGAACTTCTAATTAATATATTCAATGTATTTCTATATTTCTTCAGTCTCTCTTTTAGTTCTTGATAATTTTCATCTTTTTTATATTGTTTGTAAAGTTTTTCTCTTACTCGTATTGACATTATGAGACTATGTGTAATCCAAGGCATTAGTGTTTTATATTTTCTTCTGATGGGTAAATATTTTATATCTGTTGACTCCTGTATGTATTTCTTCAGGAGTGTTAGAAATTTGTCTGTTGCATTCTCACTTCTCTATCATTGAGAATGCTACTCCAATTTTCGGAATTTAGTTTATGTTGCAAGTTTTGATAATCAATGTTCCTTCTTTCATAATGAGATTCTTTAATATTTTTGTTTCTTCTTTATGATTATTATTGTATATTTTCAAAAATATGGGGTTATGATCCGTTTTATGATATTCCAAAACCGTGCAATTAATTTTTTCGCAAGTTTTTTCATATTGCCTGACAAAAAAATGATCCAAACATGAGTTTTCTCTAGTTGGGGCAGAAAGGTAATTGATAAAGTCGAATGAATACAATATATCAAAGTACTTATTTGTATCGGGTGCATGGGAGTTGAGGATATCAATATTAATATCTCCTGTAAATATTGTAGTAACATTTTTTCGTACACTCTCGGTCAATACATTTGTCAAAGACTCAAAAAAATGTCTATATGTGTCGAAGGTGGTCTATATAATGCCAAAACATCATAGGCTAATGAATTTATATCACACAATATCTTTATGAATGTTAGTTGTTGTTCTTTAAATAGTGTTATAGTATGGGAAATGCTTTCTTTAACGAATGCAATAGTCCCGTCATTCTGATTGAAATTTGATTTACTGTAATACGCTACGTATCCCGGTATACTGAATATATCCAAACTCACCACTTCCCAAATTTCTGTTAGAATGAGTAGTAAAGTTGTATTGTCTGTTGAGATAAGTGAGACGCCATGAAATCAACAAGATTATGCAGGTTTTATTATTAATTGGATTAGTGAAGTCTTGACAATATGCAAGTGTTTGAATAGTTACACAACATGTAACTAGACCTTTGGTCTGTTTGGATACATAAAAATAAATAAATCTCATCGGATGCTCTCTGATGCTGCCTAAAGACGGATATTTATGTTCGCCTCAGTTCTTCTGGACCCATGAAACAACAATTATGTATTCGGTATTCACCGGATAGGTTAACAAAGTTCGAAACGTGTGTCAGGTGTCGCCAAACGAAATTACTGAGTTTAAAGAGGAATGAGGGTATCGAACACATTCAAAGTTGTACACACGTGCATATTCTGTACCTTTTCCTAACGTCTTCACCCCGTTCATACCGAACCGGCATGTTTCTTCACTATTCACATAACAAGATGAATGAACTATTTCGGAACTGAACACATCCGGGCATATAGCGGTTATCGAAAAACTGATAATAGATGAAATAACTTTTTTTGGCAGAACTTTCCTATCCAGTACATAGCTTCAATATGCAGGTAGAGCCAAGAAACAAAAATAAATGTCTCTCTTGATCCGATCTAATTAAGAGGCGAAATCACTATAAATAATCCTTTGTTACATGAATGATAGATCTCGCAGACGGGCGTCGCATTAATACGACCAATTCGAAACAGACAGGTCGGTAATAGAGATTTGAACAGGTAATTAATCAGAGGAGCCAATTGTATTCACCCAGCACCATTCAGGACAGCAAAAAAAATATTCATTTACACCTCTGCCTGGAACAAAGGACCACGCACCATCTTTGTGGAAAATGGCTATTGGTTAAACTCCCTGAGTTTTGGTATGTTGTGGATTTTGACTACCTTGGCAAAAGTTTCTATAGGCACAAAAAAATCGGCAGACTAGTTTTCGAAATACGGGGTATCAAAGTTGAAAAGTGAAGCTTTCCGCTCAGAAATTTTAACAATTCCGAGAATTGAAAAAACACCTACTTATTCTGGGAATACTATGCCTCAATGACGGTATAATGTCCCCTTGATCTCGTATCCCCAAAACTTTTTTGTTTGGTACTCTACAACAGGGTGAACAAAGAAAAATCCAATTCGATTAATTTCAAAGATTGAATTTATCCTGGATAAACTCCCTCAATCTTGAGAACGTCACACAGTCATTTCATGTATAAGGTAAGCTCGGGTAAGTATGACCGTGATTTTCATTAGTTCACATTGAATTTAGTCCATCTGATGAAACTGAACCAATATAACAATGAAATTTTGCAGGTATTTACTTCGAAGGTCAGTCACAGAAAACTGTTGGAAAACGTATTCTGTGAATTTTATTTATATATTCAGATATACATCTCCATAGGTCACACTTCCCCGGAGATTTGGGGCAAGTGTGATTCTGGCCAAATTTAAAGATACTAATGCACGTAAATCTCTCTTTGGGGCAGGTGTGAGTAAACAGTAAAGGACCTTTCACCACAATTTATTTGTTTCGAGATATCTTTATTCTTAACATAGTTGGGAACTTTTAAATATTGAATTTGAAATGCCCCATTGGAAAAAAACAAAAAATAATCGTGAAAGTGAACATTTGTTGAAAAGAAAAATTTACAGGTAGAAATCTGAAAAATCGAATGAAAATTTCATTGATCCCTATCTTCTGACGAGTGGTGATGGAAGCACAGTTGTTATTTCATCCTCAGAAAGTGTATCAATGTCTTCCACATCTGGACAGGTATATTGTTTGGCTCCTGAGATTTCCGTATATAATTTCGTATTATAGCTGAAAAAATATTACTGTTTAGATTGGCCAAAAGAACCAGGTTCCCACTTACCCCGACAGATAGGTCACACTATCCCCCATAACATTTAATTTCGGGGTAAGTGTGACATGCAATGGAAAAAAACAACTTCATGAAAAAACGGCAATCTATAGTCAGATTCATTGTTTAGGCAGAAAAAAAGTGTATAAAATGGATTCTTACCTTAGATTTTAACAATACACTCAAAGCTTGAAATAAACTGGTTATACTCGTTCGGGTTGATGAATTGTAGGTTAGAAAATTGGGGAAAATATTTGGATTTCACAAGATCTCTTTTGTATTTTATATGATGGTTATGGATTCATTATGAGTGTAGGCTATTCGTCAATAGATGGCATTGGGCTGTCGCCCGGTTTAGCGAAGATAGAGAGCAAACTCACACTTGTCCCAAATTCACACTTACCCGAGCTTACCTCACAGGGTAGGTGAAAAGAAACAGTCAAGCTTCTTAGAAAAATGCGGTTTTTCTCAATGAATAGTCTGTATTTTAAAAAGGAATCAGTTAATTTTCGTGAAGTTTTGTTATAATGTACGGTTTGAGACCGAGAAATTGTCATCACTATTAACATAGGTGTCCGAATTCATTGGCTAGGTATTGTAACGATTTCGAGACCGGCCCTGATCTAATTAATTATGCACCCTCGTTCAACTACAACAGCATATCTGCTGGCCTATCGCCGACAACAAGCTGGAATAAAATCGATCAATTCGATACTGTTCGCAGAGCCATCCAGATGAAATGTTCTATACTCCAGAATAATCGAGAGAGCCGTGGATGGAATCTGCTTGTGACTATATAACCGCTGGAGGGCAGTCAGAATTCAGAGTTAGTTACAGTTCCAGAGTTCGCAGATAGAGACTGACACTGTAGAAATAAATTTGAATCTAGTTAAGTCTATGTTTTAGTGAATAATTGTTTCAAGTAGTGTTTTAAATAAATTAGAACAATTAGTAAGTGCAGTTTTACTACAGTATATATACTTCTGAATGTATTAATCTTATTTATACTCGGAGACCAAAATGGGCTACTTTCGAACAGTTCAATATTGTTCCAAAAATGTAGTACCTCATATACTTGTTGAATAAAATGTCTTTCATTTGAAGGCCCCCTTTCCAAAGAAAACAGAGAAATTGAAATGTATCAGAAGCAATAACCTTTTCAAGGTTGGGACTAATTTTCCATTGTTTGAAACCTGATTCAATTTAGACTCCGAAAAATGTCGGGTCTCTACAAAATAGGAATCAAGAAATGAATGTTGAAGGTAAGTATTGAACACCCAAAATTCTACAAGTAAGTCCTCGACAGTAGGTAAAGATTTGTTTTGTTGGCCTTTATTCAATTAACTGATTTTGAAAAATATTTGAACATATTTCACAAGAAAGATAAGCTTTTATTGAATTGCACTAAGAAGGAATAAATTATTTCTTCAAGACTGCTATTCTGAGAATAACATGGTCAAAAGCACTGTTTTCAGTTTTCGTCGGATTTTGTAGAAACCCCGCATTTCTCAGAAATCATATAAAATATTCCTTCATCGAAATTCAATTAGCTTTCAAACAATGGAGAATCAGTCCCAACCTGAGAGGGTTATTGGTTTGGATACATTTCAATTTTCTCTAGGATTTTGAAAACATGGCTTTCAAGTGTGGGGTCATTTATTACCATTTGAAAGTACCGACAAGCGGTAAAAACTAATACGAAATATCAGGACCGGTTCTCAAAATACTAAAAAAAAATAATTTAAGTTTTTCGTTTTCCCCCATTTAATTTCAGAATCAACATGTACTCATAGGAAGGATTTTCTTTGCCGATTTCACCGTTTAATATTCTTTGGTACACTATCAGCCTCTTTTTTGAACACGAACTTGGATGTCGTACAGGGTGTGACAACAAAAATAATGTTACGTTTCCGCAACATTGGACAAATTTCGTAAAAAGTTTTATACTTCAAACTTGAAAATGTAAAGTTTTACAAATGACACCAAACCATATATCATGAAATGAAACGAAACAGTTAAAATATAAGTGGAATTTGCATTTTCCACACATAAAAACTGTCTAACTTTCACACTGTATACAGCCTTTTCCACATGACGAGAAATGATATGTCAAACTCTGTATCTCCTGATTTCATCTGGTAACTCAGTAGCGGTTAGTCTACTTTGACCCTGATTGCTTTTATGAGTTATTTCAGATTCATTGTGTGTGGTTTCTTCAGTTTTATGAGAGCTATAACGGAATAGGACCTAACTTCAAGTTGTGTCAAGTTTGTCGGTTTGCATAATTCTCAAACATTCACTATGACTCTATATAAACTATTTATGAATAAATGCTACCACCACTTCTTTCCGCGTACTCTGAGGATTTTTCATCATGGAGATCACCGCCGCCCATATATTCCTTACATTTTTTCAGAAATGTCTGCGGCATATTAACTTATTTTTCTTTGTTTCTTTTCATAATGTTTTACAAGTTGAACTGGATCTACAGAAACATCGTTCGTGATGAGGGATACAACGGAATTGTCGTTCCATCTTAAGGTGCGTCCGCATAAACAAGACGACGTCAATCGATCGACGTCGACTTAGAATCCAAAAGTGTCGGTTTTCGTCAAGGTGAATTGGTCGAATGAAAAATATGTGGGCGCGTTGATAGATGTCGAAAAACGAGCTGGCACTTCAGTTTTGATTTGAGTGTGATTCAGAAAGAGTGAATTTATGAAATGTGTTTGTCCAATGAACAGACCTTGACACTCATTGATATGTATCGAGTTCACACTCAGATGGAATAAAGAAACAAAAACAAAATACATGATATGTTGATGGAAATAGAGGTGGCCTTGGCAATGGATGAAGATGTGGAAAAGGAGATACAAAATTTAGATTCAAATGAAAATATGAACATGATGTTCATGAAGTCAGATGTGGAATCATCTGCGACTGAAAGACGAACTTCAGTCGCCATTCCCACTGTTCAAGATGTTGAAAAGGAAACGTTTTCAAATAAGATGTTTTTTCTTTCAATTGGAAAAGGCTACGATGAAAATTAAGCATTTTTTGTGATATTTATAGAAAACTACGCTGAACATTGCACTAGATCTGACAGATATTGTGAAAAGACCCTAAGTAAAAAGAAAAAAACTCGCATTTTCATTCAGATAAAAGATTTTTTAATTATTCAGTGAAGAAGATTGTCGTCAACAAAAATTTATTGAGGGCCTAGAGAAAGAGGTGCCATTTTCGCATCAATGACGAGCGATGTCTGTGAGTGATACATTTAAATAACATTCTCATTTGTCTATATTAGTTTCCAATGAAAACTGAATGATTTGAAAAACTACTATTTGAATGAAAATGCAAATTTTCACTTTTTTTCTAGTTATGGTCTTTTCACAATATCTATAGTTCAATGTCCAGCGTGGCTTCAGCCAGGAAAGTATATGTTTTCTGATGGATATTACAAAAAATGCTTAGTTTTCATCATAGTCTCTTTCAATAAAAAAATTATTGTAAACATTTTTCATTTGAATGCCATCGTATAGTGGAGAAAAAGTGGCATTCTAATTGTTCAATTGATTTCGATGTTTCTATCAATCAAAGCCCAACCGGAAATACTAGGATTTTTGGGATATTTTTAGTCACATAAATTTGCAACTTTTCAGTATTTAACCATCTTCGTATCTGCTATAGTTTCCCAGATTCCAATGGTGGCCTTCAAATTTGAATTACTTACTATCCCCCCCACTCTAAATTGTCTACTCTCATAACGATAAGTTAGCTTCAAAATTCAGATGTCACTTTATTAGCGAAGCAAGCGTCCAGTGAAATTGACGTAAGTAATATTTTTTGAAATGTATTCACGCTAAATGTTAGAAATATTTATTCGGTCGAAATTGTCAAATGTGGAAATCCGTCATTGAATAATTCAAATTCATTCTAGCAAATGCATATTTGAAGATCTCTGTACCTGTACTTCGATATTCTAAACTTAAAACAAACAGTCAGATTTTACAATTCCATATTTCAGTGTTCCAAGTTCATGAAACAACTAAGACAATTACAGGAATTAGAATTATAAAACAGCTTCAAATTCGCAAACTTCCACGGGAACGCATTAAGCATTTTGTCTCGGTACGGATACCGTACCAAAGTGCAACATAAGCAAAATATATTATATAAATATTGAGAGAGGTCAAGATCACGATTCGTTAGCAGAATGACGCACATATCCCTGTCTTTGGTTCTGCTGGCTAGCATTATATTGTAGGTTTTGCTGAGATTGATACTTTGTTTTGATGATTTAATATCAGTTTATTCATTTGCCTGCTGCTGTAATAATAAAAATAACAATAATGTTTATTCAGAATGAAATAAAGAATAATGTCAATAGCGAGAATAATAAAAATTTGTCTGAAACAGAATAATTGTACACAAATCTACAAAAATTGCATTTCTGGAATAAACAGAAGAACCACTAAGGCTAAGAAGCCAGCAAGTAGTTGTGAAATGTTTTTATATAATACAATTTAGTGAAAAGAGCGCACACCATCACTGTGTTCTTCCCCAGGAGCTCATACTTCGAAACGGAGAAGTTGCTAGCTTCCTGGGCTGAGGCAGGCCACAGATCTCCTCGGCAACTTCAACCGAGCAAGATCGAAGACACTGATTAACCTCAGCAAAACTAGTCTAAAGACAATCACGGAATTTCTGACGGGACAGTGCAGACTCAAAGAACACCTAGGGAAGCTAGGCTTAGAGGAAGACAGCACCTGCAGATTCTGTGGGGAACATCCAGAAATGCCACACCATATATGAGTGTTATGCTGTTTATCACAAAAGAATGAATATACTGGGATCACACCAGCTGACTCTGGGAGAAATACCACGAACAGACCACCTCTAAATTCTTAAATTCCTTAAGGAATTGGGGCATGAGGGACTGCTGTAAACGAGAACACCTTGTAATAGCAGAAGAAGATGTGGCACAATAAATCTAATTAGGTCGCAGCGCATCAGTCACCATCCATACTTACCATTACCATTAGTAAAAATGTGATACAAATTAGAGAATGAATAATATTCAATTTTAGATAGTAATGATAGTAATAACAATAACAACAATACGATTTAAAAATAATATAATACAAAATAGAGGGTTGAATTAATTTTCATATAATAGTAATCATCAATAATATTCACATAACAATTTATTGAAATTTTGACATTCGGTTTGACATTGCATCATAATGTTGTATCTCTCAATAAATATTTGCATAGGAAATTTTATTCGTGTCCATCAGATTGTGTATTATTTTTCTTTCGGTTTTGTGAAGATACTGTTTTATATATTTTTTGAATATTACCACTGAGGTTGAATCTTTGATATTCCTAGGAATATTGGTGAAAATTATTATGCTTAGATAAGTATATCCTCTCTGACCAATACTTTCAGATGAGTATTCAGTACGCTCCGTCATAATTTCTCAGACACCTAGTTTGTTTTTGTATTGATGTACCGCCACACGTAAAAAGTAAATTTGTCTGAGGTTTAATATTCTACTTCGGAATAAAAGAAGGTCGATGAATACGTTCGACCTTTATTAAAACAAATCTCAAGGAATTTTTCTGTAAAATTTTCAAATAAATTGAGTAAGTACATTCTGGCAACACCTCCCCAACCTCATATTTCACAAGACAATTTTTTTTTCAAAGTTTATTGTTAATGTGTTCTGATTGAAACAATCTATAATCTTACTCATATCACTTTCGACTTTCTCTTTGTGTTTCTATAAAATATTGCCGTGTTATCTGCAAAACTGATGATTCGTTTGTAAGGTGAGGATGTTATTCATGTAAATGATAAAGAATACTGGTCCCAACACTGTCCCTTGCGGCACCCCATATTCTATTCTTACACGTTGCTGTGTGATACCCAGGTAGTTTTCAAATGATTTGTGTACATTTCCTCTGAATCCTAGATCTAGCAAATCCTCCAAATGATATGGTCAACAGTGTCGACCGCTTTTGAGAGGTAAAAAAAAACCGCTAGAGAATGTGTCTTCTTGTCCAGGCTATTTTAGATTTCTGATGTTAGTGAGCGAATCGCGTCATTTGTAGATTTTCCTTCAGTGAATCCGAATTGTTTTTCATTTTTTGAGTTATTTATGATCATTTCATTTTGTGTTACAGGTAAAATGAATATTGATGACTGTGTCCGAGCTACTTTCAGTGGAGGAATTGCGGGAGTCTTGATTTTATCTGCGATTTTTTTCTAGCAATGTGTAGTGTTTATAATTGGTTTGATATTTTAACTCTATCAGTAATCCTTCTATTCTCATCGTACCTATTTGATTTATACCATTTTGTTTTTTGGCAGCTGATAGTTTTTTCTCTGTATTCCAGATAATTTTACCAAAGTCAATTTTGTTCTGATAATATGTGGTTTTAGATTTTTTTACTAACATGTTGACTATATTTGTTTGAGTCAATAAATATTTATTCAGTTTTGAACTGAGTTCTTTCTTTTGGATAAATGTGGGTTGGGTGAACTCAGCATAAAATCCTATCGAAAAAAGTCAAAAATATTCCTTTGATACGCTTCTGTAAACGTTGGAACCAAATTTAATAGCACTATTGTGATAGCAAATAAAATTAACTTTGGCGTCGGAAATCGTTATACACGCAGTCGGTGCGGTGTCTTCTCCACACGTGGAAATAAATAAACAAAACAGAGCTGTAATCGTGGAGAATGATCCGATGACTAGTATTGTTTATTATTTTTTCTAGAGATACTTTTTGCAAGACATAGTTGTAGCTTGAACCGAATTGCGTATTACGATATTTCAAAGCCACACGGTTGCGGTCCGTTTTTTGCTTCTAGAACGAACAATTTTTGTAAATATTGTCTCAATTCGAAGACCCACTCGGTCGATTGCTCTTTGAGTCACATGCGACGAAGTTGTAAACGGTTTTCGAAGCATCACGCTGGCAATTTTTGAGAATGTCTTTCGATCAAACACACGAGCCTCTTTTATGTTCGACTTTCAAATTATGTGGAATCCAATTCGCATACAGCTTTTCGATACTGTTTATGAGTTAATTTTTTTGACTGGCACGGAATTTTCGACTCAATCAAAACAAGTACTTAGCCCCCCGTATGACAAAATGGTCTGAGTGCGTATACTATCGAAAATACCAAATTTTACGATATAAATGTCAGTAAGCATCAACAACAGTGTTGCCACGTCGCTTTACATGTAAGACAGCTCTCATATCTATCAAAACTGTGACAGTTTCCACTGGAATTTCGGGGTATACCTATTAGTTACTCACAGTAGTTATAATTATCATCGTTTCATACACTGAACTGCGTTCTATAACACTACGAATTCCGTGGATAAGTATTTGATGGCTGTTCTCAATGTCGATTCGATTTTAGTTTTGTGAAAAAAATATAATTCAATAGTTGGCGAATGCGCGGCCTCCGAGTACTTTATAATGTTTGGTGGATGCGCTGTATGTTAATATTTTCTACGTACCTAACAGCTGATCATTACGATGGACAAGTTATATCGTTTTACATTGGGCAGGTATTACGGATTTGGTAAATCGAGCCATGTAATATAAACATTTAAATCAGAGGGGGTACGAAGCCAGGTAAAGTGTGTTATTCGTCTGTAACTAGTCTCAACTCAACAACTGACAAACCAACGAAACTCTGTAGTGATCCTGAAATCTTTGTACAGATGGTCAACAGTAATATATTGAACAGCACTTCATTTTTTTTGGCCTATGATTTCCTTTTAATAATCTATACGATATATTTGTATTTCATGTATTGTTTTTTTTAATAAATATAACGATTACTCGATAAGCTATCCTTAATCTGAAGCAACTTTTAACTTGCAGAATAAAATATTTTCCTGAACTAAATAAATTATCATTACACAAGTATCTAGTGAATTAGAGACAACGTAATAACCCAAACCAAGAAACCAGCAGGACAAAAAAAATTAATTATTTGTTAGTTATGTTCGAAATCTAAGACTACAGTATTAATTAATTTCCATGTCGTAAAATTGTATTCAATGTAATAAATCTTGTGTTCAGCAGACCACCATTTGTCCCAAGTTGTTGGGGCCAAATTGTAATAATAATAATGTGTTTTATATATTTTTGTAATGAGAAATTTTGTTGCAAATTTTTAATTTTTAGTTTTTCAAAATTTTGGGCTAAATTCAAAAAGTTTTTGGCGAGACCCTAAACTATGGGGTTGAGTTCTATACAAATGATCCAGTTGTGTCATGTACTCTGCTTCCTTCAAAATAAAAATTTCAGACCAATCCTATGGATGAGTAAATTTTCTGGTCCGCACTTAACAGCAGCGGAGCTAGGGGATTTTTATCAATCTAGTAAAAGTAATTTGACCAATATTGACCTATTTTTACCAGCCCTCGTTACACTCGGGCGTAATCATCTTCGACTGGTGAAAATGTTTACCTTCTATGTAGAATAATATAATAATCTACTCCAACTATGATGAAAACACCATTGTCACATCGTATTCAAGCAATCATCAGCATGACAAGGTAACATGACATCTATTTAAAAATTTGTCATAAAAAATTTCTCAGGGTCACGTCAAAATAAATTGATGAAAAAATGTAGAATCTGATTTGCTGAACTTTTTTTGACAATCTTCGCTACGCTTGGGTGCAAAATCGTCCTCGACGTGTAAAAAGTACCTACGTCGTATGTGTGTTCCAAACAAATAACCACAAGTTTAATATTTCTTGCTTCATTTTACATCATTAAAACACCGTGTAACTTAATGGCCATTAAAGTATTCAGTCCCTATAAGAAAAGTAATTCTGACCTTGAAAATGATGGAATAGTAATGTTATTTGATCATGATGACGAGCATTATGGTACTGGCCGTAAATATTGACGAAGTGAGGCGTTAGCTAAGCCTGATAACGTGGCGTGTACGATAACGATCGTTTATAATCCGAATTACCTAAATACAAAATTCATCTACTCGAAACAGTATACAGTGTATTTCCAAATTCATCAGGATGTGGCAGATTGGTGTGAATTATGAGAGGTAGGTCCTTTAAAAAAATGTATCAGTCTAACAAACCCCTTTGAGAAACCTCTGAAAAGGAGCTCTCAATTTTTGTTGTCAGGTTCTGGAGCCGGACCTGATCACTTATGTTTGTATAATCAAGCTCAGCTCATGAACGATGCATATTTCACTACGGATATTAGTTAAACAGTTGATTGTTATACATTTGGCAGGGACAGGACAAGTATAATGTCACTGATGAGAGGCAATAAACCTCGAAACATGCATGTCTGTAGGTGGTCAATCCCAACCAAATGAAGGATAATTTTCTGTTTAATTACGAGACAAGCACTTGCAATTGGGTCTTCTTTGAAAAACGTTGCACAAATTTCTGTCAGTTGTAGTTCAATGTCCGTCGTGGTATTAGCCAGGGAAGTAGTTGTTTTCTGACAGATGTTTGCCTTTATTTTCCACTTTGTGGAAACGCTTAGAGAGAAGGGTACTCCTGTATTCTTTCAACATAACTATATTTGTTCAAAATAAATTAGAAGTTAATATTTTACGGTTCTTGAATATATTAGAAGTTAATATTTTACGATTCTTGAATAAATTAGCGGATTGAAGTTAGGTGCATTTTCTATGTATATTTGTAGGCATGTACGGTTTTGGTTGAAGGATTGGACTGAGATTATTTCATATGACAGACTCCTCAGACCATAATTTATAAAGAAGCAACTATATGGCCAAACAATTGTCGTGGTTCTGTGAACCCAACATCTATGATACTCTTAGACAAACGATGAAGTTTTTGTCCGTATCTCCGCAGCCGTTTGACATTCACCCTCAACACCGATAATAACAGAGTAAAATTTGGAGAAAACCAAGTGATCTCTACAACATTTGCTTACTACTCAAAACTCTTCCTAGAAGCAATTGAAATCCAGAAACACCACCAGAACTTCAATAGAACCGAAGAAGGACTACAACTAACCAGAACTTGGCTACCAGTTCTCAAAAATACTACATTAGCCTTACCCACATAAAACGGTATAAACGACTCGATTATGTTACCTCATGCCATGGACCAATCAGAGGTAAGAATATCAATGACAACGGATGTCAAATGTCAACAATCGACAGTGAATTAAGTAGCAGTCGAATACAAACCCAGCAAATTATTATTTTATTATTTTTATCATATTTATGATATGAAATTGTAACATTTAAAATTCGATTTTCAACAATAAGACTTATAACAGACTATTCCAATGTATGACCTTACTTTAATTTTGAATTGTGTATTCTTCAATAAAAAATATCTAATATCTATATAAAAATCGTCTATTTAAAAATGGTTTGAATATCATGAGACTTCGATCGTGGATACAGATATTTGCATTTGTGCACGGCTCGAAATATGGCGTGCACAGTTTTCATGAGATGCTCAGATCTTAGATCACAGAATTCTTCAATCAGAAATTATTCTTTAATGAGCTACCCAAAGGTAAAATATTGACTAATCCCATGTTCAAAACTATTAATGATTTTCTTGTAATTAAAATAATTGAAGTTTATAACACTTTTGAAGATGTACACAGGCAATGCGAAGTGGTCGTGGTGTTAGAGCGTTTGCCTCTCATCCAAGCGGCCTGGGTTCAATCCCTTGATCACATAAGCTCTGCTTTGCAGGGATTTTCTCCAAAAATTTGAGCAAAACAAATTTTGCAAATGCGCTAATGTTTGTTTTGATAGAAATTTCTCCCTATACCCGCGCGAAATTTAGTTTGAGAGGTGTCATTTTCCCGCACTAGTGTGGGGAAAAAAAAATCTCACACGCGAAAGTTTGTTCAAGAGCGTTACATAAAAAATGTTTCCGTCGACCGTTTATTTACGATGTATGATTAACAATCTTGAACATTAACGCGCTCGCTCTGCTCACGCGTTGAAATATCTCAATTGTTAATCGCCTTTAGTAATACACTTGTTCGTTAAATAACCATTAATGCACTTGTAGAAAAAATCTGTTGTAAATAACTGAAGAAAACGTGGATTGAAAAGTTTTTAATACTGAACAAATCGACATCAGTGACAGTAAACAAGAATAATCTTTTTTTTTTCAGTAACTAATACATAAAACAAATTTCAAATGAACTCATATTTCAACACTCCCACTAGTTTATTGAAATAAAAAATTCTCTCGAACGTAGCCCCAACTTATCTCGAAAATATTCAAACTTCATCTTGCTTGAGGGCTTGGTGAATATATCAGCAAGCTGCAGTTTCGACATACTGAAGATCCATCAATTCTTCATTATATTTTTCTCTGATGAAATGATACTTGATTTCAATATGCTTCGTTCGTTTGTGGTATTCTTGATTCTTGATCAAACGTATCGCACTCTGATTGTCAACGTATAAAATCGGTTTCTCCAAATCACAGACAAGATCGGAACATAATTTATTCACCCATACTAAATCTTTGACTGCTGTACTTGCTGCGATATACTCCGATTCAGTAGTAGATAAAGCAACAGTATTTTGATGTTTCGAATTCCATGTGACAGCTCCTGAACCCAACTTGAAAATGAAGCCCGTAGTTGAACGTCTTGTATCGATCTCACCAGCAAAATCAGCGTCACTATATCCAGCTAGTACAAATTCACTTTCAGATTCGTATAAGAGTCCAGTATCGAGAGTTCCATTCAGATAACGAAAAATTCGCTTGACCATCGACTAATGATTCGTTGTCGGGTTCTCTAAATACTGACTAACTTTTGATACTGCGAATGATATGTCGGGCCTAGTTCCGATATAAAGATAAATCAGGCTTCCTACCGCTTCTCTGAAGAAAACGTGGATCGAAAAGTTTTCAATACTGAACAAATTGACATCAGTGACAGTAAACTCAGCTTTGCATCGTTCGGGTAACGGCAGTCGCATGCGGGAAAGGTACTCTTTCCGAACTTGTTAGGATAATAACTATTACCGGACTAGTGCATTAGGTCTACTAGACCCCGCACAGGTTTTTCTGAAATATTAATATTTTCAGAAGTATGAAATAAAATGTACGTCACTCGTTCGGTAAACTTTTTTCATTACTCGTTCGAAATTCCAGACTCGGGTAATTGCCTCATCCGGAAACATATTACTCGTTACAGAAATGTAATTGACGAGGTAAATAACTATAAAAAGATCTCTTTGACATTCAAATTATGAAAAGTTCATTAGATGACAAGGACATACTCCCAATGAATTTTTTCAGTATTTTAAAAAATAGATTTTTCTTCTAGATGCATTTAAAGTAAATAAATGAGATGCACCAACTTTCAACAAGGATATGTTTTTTCAAGAATTCAATAAACCATTTTTTTTAATTTTTTAACACACTGAATAGAAAATGTTCCTTTCCTAATTCAGCTGCACTCACGAGCATAACCATTGGAAGTCTTCAAAACACCATCGAGCTGGGGATGACGAAGGCCTTACCTTTCAACGTGCGATTGCAAGCAAGGACAAATACTTACTTTTTCTTTTTTTCCTTGAGTCCGTTCACGTCGAATTCGTCGGTCTTCTCATTGAGAAAAGAAACCTTTCTTTCTGGGGAAAACTTCTCATCAAAATCATGGACGGCGTAACTACACGGATCAGATAAGACACACTCGGATTCCGAACTGTTCGACTCTTCTGGTGCTGGTTGTTTCGGATGTCCTGCAACAACGAAAAAAAAAATTATTGCCTAAATTTCGAATATATTAGCCGGTGAAAGAATGGTGCTTTTCTGTACTCGTTCATTTTTTGTAAAGAAATTTAAAAACTCCGATAAAAGTAGAAATCAACTAACTTATAACTTGGATCCACGTTATTGGCGAACCGACTAAAATCCAAGCGTGAGAACAGACTAAATTGGCTTACTTTCAGTAAGTATATGCCGTGGCGATAGCCGAGGCACTAGTACGAAAGGGACATCATGATTTGAAAAGTGAAGTAACTGAATACCTTCATAGGCAAAAGCCAAATACAGCTATCAGATTAGCCAAACCTAAATCTTCCCGTCAATTGAGCACACTGCTACAATAGCTTAGACTGAGGCGCCATCATTCATAGGAAAAAACTATTAAACTTTCTTTTTGGAATAAGACTCAACACTCTCATGTTGTCTGACCTATCCTAGTTATGAGAGGCAAAAAAGTTGAAACATGCATGTACGCGGGTGATCATTTCCAACCAAATGAAGGATAATATTCAATTGTTTCATTATAATTAGCACTTGCAATAGTATCCCCCATGAGAAACGATGAACAAATGGATGACAGATGCAATTAACTACCAGTAGGGGTAATCAATTGTTTTCTGTCAGATATTTGCCTCATTTTTTCCACTCCTTGAGAAAGTGTGAAGAGAGGGGTACTTTAACTTCATAGGAATTATTCGTTTCATTAATTTAAATCTCCACGGCATACCTTCGACCATTGTTTGCTTTAATGCATTAATTCTTCCTGGAGTTTTTCCACCATCTATGCAAAGACTAGGTTGAATAAAAATGTTGTTGAAATTAATAGTGTACAAACATATTCAAAAACTATTTGATAAGTACACACAATACTAAGGCATGTGCATCTGCCTTATACAGTGAGCATCATGAGTGTTAACCCCTATCTAACTCGTAACCGGACACGTCGACTTTTGATTTCTACAATGCATATTTTTGCATGAATAGTTTACCCCTAATTTCATCCCTTACTGGAGGGGAACAACCCTTTCGAAAAACTTAAATAGCCTGGGGTGGTGAGTGATACCTCATCTGAATGGATGTGTTACAAAATAACAAAAAACAACAAACAGGAAGGCAACTAAACTAACACCATCCTTATCTGTTATTACAATTAATGTTCAGAATGTTTCCCGTTGCCTTAACGCTTTTCAAAGTTTCTCGAGTGATTAATGTTGCATACACTTCCGTAATCCGCGTTCGCAACTCCTGAATCGATTGACACCGTGTCTCATATATTTTAGATTTTAGGTAACCCCATAGAAATAAAATCTGAAGGGGTTAGATCTAGTGATATTGGAGGTCATTTCACAGATCCATCTTTCTGACTGAACAGTAAACAAATCATTCCTCACAGCAACTGCAAAATGAGGAGGAGTTCCATATTGTTGCAAAATAATTGTCAAATTCGTCTACATTATTGTCGACAGTTGCCACTATCAGTTGGTCTATAACTGTTTCCAGCATTTCTAAATAGAGGGCACCAGTCAGATATTCCTCAATAAATAACGGATCTTTAATGTGGTCACCCAGTATTCCTGTCCACACAACAACTTTTTGTGGAAACTGAGTATGAGTTTCGTGAAAATTACAGCTATTTTCAGTTATAGGTGTAGGCGTATTCAGCTTAAAAAACTGATGCTGACGATAAAAAAGCCGTATCTCTAGACCAAGTAGTTACGAAGAAATCTACTTGATAAAAGTTGTATTTCGACTTGAATATTGAAAAAAAAAATTCAGCATTTCGGCTCTCCTGAAATGTGATAAATAATGAGTTACGTCTTTGTTCGTTGGGAGTGTCGATATTAACAAATTGCACTAAAATTAAAAAAAAAATAATCTGGCAGACCTCTGTTTACTACAGTCTATATTCAACAATAGCATTAATGAAACATTACATATTTTTAAATTCGATAGGAAATCGTGGCGTGATTATTAAAGATACCCATCAAATGGAGATGTACACACGCCACGATTTCATATTGAACATGAAATTGATATGACATGTATATCTTAAATAATTGTGCCGTGATTTTATATCGAACTTGAAAATATATAATGTAAAATTTGTTGTTACGATTCAGCCAGGTTTTCGTAGAAAACCCCTCAAAAGCAGAGCTTGTGCGAGCAAGGGAGATCTGGGACCTACCGCTTGAGTAAAACTGGATTTCGAATCTCTTTAGCTCAGTGACAGGCGATAGGGATCGAAACCCACGACGCCTGGGTGGGAAGCAAACGCTCTAAACCACGACTACTTCGCTTCTGTGCCATAACTATTGTTAAATGTAGACTGTAGTAAACAGAGGTCTGCCAAATTATTCTTTACTTTTTAACGCAATTGTTTTAATGAAATCGTTGAACTTCAAAAAAATATATTCATTTAATTTTTTACATTTAGTTTTAATCAAAAAGTGCTTTCGCAACCTTTCCATTTGTAACAATGCCTCATTAATACAGGGTTTCAAATTTCTACAGTCCAATTCTTCATTCCGAATTCCATCAAGCGATCTCACACGACTTAATGCAACATAAGCTTGCCATTCCTCAAACATAAATCCAAAAACCGCATGTTTGTATCTGTTATTATTTGGATATTAAAGTTATGAATTATTTACCCCCTTCACACCACTCACCCACGCCCTACTTTCATTTTTTTTTCATAAAATTGTATAATCATCAGATCAAATCATGAATCTGAAAACCGCATGTTCGTATCTGTTATTGGTTGGATATTAAAGTTCTGAAAAACGGCATGTTTGTACCTGTTTTTTATTCCGAAGTCCTGAATTTTTTTTAATAAAATTATATTGTCACCAGCTAAAGTCTTGAATCTGAAAATCGCATGTATCGGATTTCATCACAAAGTTCTGAATTTATACCTTTTACAGTCTTACACCCCCACCCCCCCACCTCCGATTTCTGTTCATAAAATTGTATTGTCACCGTATCCAATCATAAATCTGAAAAATGTTCGTATCTCTTTTGGTTCCAAAGGTATGAGTTTACCCCCTCTATACCCCTCAACCACCCACTACCCACGATACAACAAAAAATACCGTTCTGGACGTTTTTTTCATTATTGATTAAAGGTTCACTCTGAAAGTTATGAAATGAAGTCGTTTGAAATCAGGATGAGAGAAAATGAATTACCTTCTAGATGAGGAGAAACCCACGCGATGAAAATTTAATACACCCACAAGTTTTCTGATTTCATTATATTACTTCATGCGAAAAGGGAGGGTCTCTCAGGCTTTGAGATGAAAATATGTGGACAACCGGGAAAATTGTTGATTTAAAAAAATATTATCAATTTTCATAAGTTAGAATTATTTTATATTTACAGAAAACCTACAATGAAATTGTTGACATCAAAATTCTCGAGATAATTTTATTCAGGGCTATTCAAATTCGAGAAATTATATAGATTGGGATCCCGGTAAAGGTAAAAGATACAGGGGCGGTTAAATGAGGACAAAGTAGTGTATTTCAGAAGTCAATTATGTGAATCAAAATAATCTGATTTCGCTTCTTTAGTCCCGAAGTTATATAGAAAAAATCGAAAATTACAATGTTTTTCTTTGCTATATCTTTTTATTCTGTAAATATTTTTCAAAAATTCGACACAAAGTATTGTACAAATCTGGCCACCCTCAACTTTTTATTTTCAAATACGGACCTGTATTGTTGATTGCATGCCTACTTACAATGCCAAGGGTCATAGTTCAAATTGATTTAGTGTTTTCATCTGTTTTGGAAACATTGAACTATTTATTACCAGTAATATTTAATTTTTCGTACTCATCCAGTTCAGGTCACAGCCAACTTGTTGATTTTCAATAAAATTCAATTCAATAGCTTATTAAGAAATTAATACAAATTTGTGATACATGGTTGAATCGAGAATATTGAGGCAAATAAGAAAAATACAGAGTGACATTAAGAATAACAAGTTGGGTTTACTTATAGTGTAAAAAGCTGTTGAAAAAAATTTTCATCATGCTCAAAGGAAGAGCTATAATTGATTACATATACCCTGTGAATTTCTAATTTTTATTTCTCTAAATAATAAAAAAACATAGGCTGCTACACGTCCCCTGTGTCACCTGGTATATCTAGTCACTGAAGCTTTGTCTCTATAAGTTTTAAACTTTGGTATACAGGGTGTTCCAAATTAAGTCGGCACCATTGCCAACTCCGTTATTATTGATGCTACGAATTTGGTTAAGTAGGCAAACTAGTAGCATTTTTAATGGCCTTCTCGATGCCGAAAACAAAAAAAAATTGACAGTCGCGTTTTCAGAATATTTCATAAAATGATATTTCTTTCAATGGAACACCCTATATTTTTTCATGCATTTCGATTCGTTATAACATTCTCAACAACAAAGCTCATATCACCTTTCTTCCTAAAGTGGAAAATGAGCGACTTTTGTGGAAATATTTCTTTCTTTCACTATAGTACAAAAAATTTCTTTGTTTTGGCGAATAAAACCTCATGATTGTCCAAACACCTCATTTTGTTACTTATACGAATGACAATATTTCAATCAAGTTGCCTTGAAACTTTGTTGAAATACTATTTGTTAAATATTCTCAAGTATATCATGACAATGTCATAAATTATTGTAACCGCCAACTACTGTTCGAATATTTTTCGAAATTCCGTTTTCCCATCAAGAAAAATGTGACGTGTTAGAAGCCTACTTGGTTTGCCAGAAAAATAGCGTAAGAGCACTCCCACACTACAGAAATTCGTTCCCCGATCGTGAATTACCTAATCAGTAATTGGCGATTTTTTGCTATGCTTCATCGTCGATTCAGGAACCATGAAAAAGTTTTTGAGAAGAGGAGAACTAAAAACGTTTTGTAATATCTGAAGATACAGAAATCGACGTTTCATCCTACTTCGAGGTACATCCAAATAATTCGGAGATTTATCTAGAGAAATAGCTGTTCCACTGTCTGGTATTCAACGAATTCTGAAGAAACATAAGATTTCTCCATATAAGTTAAGGCTAGTGCAAACACTAGAACCTGGTGATCCTTATAGTCTAGTCAACAAGTGCCATTTAGACCAACTTTTTTCAGCAGTCTCCGAAAATAGATATTAATATTAATATATAAAAGGTAAAAATGTTGAGTAATGAACAATAATTGATAAGATACTTGAATGAAGTAGTCATATTTTTAATAGTTGATAAGATTTTTAAGCATTAAAACAAAAAAAAAATTTTTTCCCCAAGTATTTTTCAACAACAATTGCTATAAATTCAATAAATAAATAAGTAACAACTAAACTTTTCTGCTAAATTTGTTTTTTATGTAATGGAGAATAAATAAGTCTTAAGTATTTTCATCGTATCTCCATTAGTTTGTAAATTATAATAATTTTAAGGATGAAGACCAGGTAAGAATGACGAAGTTAGAGAGAACTTATATTTAAAAATTAAATAAAAAATAATAAAAAAAAAATTAAAAAAGAAAAAAAATCATGTCTGTTTTTGTGACAGAAATTAGAATAGAAAAAAAATATAAGGTAAAAATTTATTTGTTTATAACAAATTGTTTATTGCATAAACAATGAAAAATTAAATAAAATGGATTTTTTTTTTAATATCAGAAAGAAAGACAAATAATGATTAAAAAAAAAAAATGGTTCCTTAATATTAATTAGAAGCGGGAGAAAATAATTGTTAATTAACAAATGCGTTTTCAAGCAATAAAAAATTTTTTTAAGGAACAATTTTTCTTTTAAAAATCATTATTTGTATCAAAGATTGAAATTCCATAAAAAAAATTTCAATTATCTTATAAACAACGCATTTGTTTATAACAATTTTTTAAACAATTAGAGATAAAAATTTAAAAAAATTATTTCTATGTAGTTCCTGATAACATAAAAACGGATTATTGATAATATTTAAAAAAAAAAAATTTTTTCAATGATTAATTTAAGTATTTAATTTTGCAACAACAAAAATTGTTAATAAAAAACTGAAAAATAAAAACTTTTTAATTTTTCCAACGGGGTTCTATTCTGAAGCCTTTCAAGAATTGCTCCAAAAGAGGAAAAAAATCTTAAATTTATAGTTTAACAATTATCACACTTGCAATGTTCATGTTCAAGCAGAAAAAAATTATTAATCAACTATTGATTAACTAATTGAAAAATTTTGATAAAAATTTTTTTCAAGCGGATTATTGTTCATTAATCTATTCAGTTAGTGCCTGAATTTTTCCAATTTTTTATTTTCATATTTAGTATTTTAAAATAATTTTTATTGTTAAAGTGTCCAAAGTGGGTGTGGCTTGCCCGAGCCAGAGTACCCGTTTTCGGCCGTATTTTCATCCCTCTGGGAAAATTATAAATATTGATGCCACAATTCCGGGAATTGAGCTTTTTTTAGGAAATTTCCTCCTCTTTTTGAATCTTTTTTTAGATTTAAAAAATTTTAATTAGTTTTTGAGATATTTACAAAATACTAAAGCCATCTTTTTTTTTTTAGTTAATTGTTAATAACTTTTACAATTTTTTCATGCGGAACTTCATTTTTTTCAAAAATCATCTGGATGTCATTCCGAATCGAATGACACCTCAATCATAATTTTCGGAGACTGCTGAAAAAAGTTGGTCTAAATGGCACTTGTTGACTAGACTATTAGAGACGATTGGGTTTTTGTCGGTGGGTTATAAATAAATGCAGACAAGATACAAACTTCTATAGAAATATTATATGCAGCAATGAGGCTAATTTTTCAAATAGTTTGATGTATGATAGAAATAATTTTCACTATTGGAGTAGACATAATCCATTTCTAGTCCATCCCCACATTCCGCAAAGACGATTTAGTATTAATGTTTGGTGACGTCTATTTAGACTATCGGTCCATTTTCTTTACCATTTTTTTTTGGCATCGACAAGGTCATTAAAAATGCGACTAGTTTGCCCATTTAACCGAATTCGTAGCATCAATAATAACGGAGTTGGCAATGGTGCCGACTCAATTTGGACTTGGATTAAAAAAAAATTGTTATAAAAATGCACCTAACTGTAATCCACAAAATTATTTGGGCTTGTGAACTATACCTTCTAATGTATTTTGAAGTAATATATATCACTATCACTAAGCCACTATGTATTTCAATCTGCAATCTGATTGTCTATAAGCTGCAATCTGACACTAACTTACTAACTGGCCGCTCGAAATTTGTCTATTTATACCGAAAATATGTTTCTAGAAATTCTAGAAACGTAGAGAGACCAAATGAGAGGTCTCGGTTTTAAATAGTTCGAAATACTTGGTGACTCGTCTAGATGCCTCTCGTTTCGTCTTCGATAAGATGGTCATCGTTAACAAGCTGAGCATGATTATCCAAATGAGCGGACAGGTATACTATTCAGGTCCGGTTCCTGTACGTTGCATTGTCCTTTTCATAAAGACATTTTGTCATGATATCCTTGAGTGTGTCGATACCTGCAAGGTTCTCCATATGTGCCCTTTGAGTTCGATGGAAGTAACACTCCACAGTCTTCATGTTGGAGAGTGATTGTATAGCACACCAAAATCCTGACTCCCCTGGATCTCCAACATAATCCATATAACTCTCCAATCCAGCCCATCAATCCCACAGGACAATTTCGGGATTGCCAGGTCCACAAGATTCTGGCCCAACATCGTATCTCGCAATCTGGCGAGGCTTTTCCAGATATCTTCATAGGACGGTTTATCTCAAAATTGCTTCTTGGTGACCATCAGGTAGAGAATTCCATATCGACGGCTCTGGACATTTGATTTGCTGAAGTAATCCATTGCCACAAGGATGTACTTGTTTGCGTGATAAGATTATGATAACGGGCCAGCAATGTCTATGGCGATTCTCTCAAATGGGCTTCCCATGATGAACTGATGCATCCCACTTTTGACACCGCGGTGATGAAATAGCACTATAACCTACAAATTTACTTAGACTCGTAAACTATAACCTCTAATTAATTTTGAACAACTACCGTAATTTATATTACTATCGCTAAGCCAACTCTGTATTTCTATATGCACTCTGACTGTAAACTGCAATCTGTCACTAACTCGCCGCTCTAGATTCCTTTATTCAAACCGGCAGTAGATTTCTAATTGTAAGAAACAGGATTTTCAACCGTTTTTTTAAATTATTCAGGGTAAAATCCTTGAATTCTACAGGAGTGGTGTTGTAAAGTTTTGCCGCATCATAGGAAAATCTTCTGGTGTAGATTGTTTTAGGTCTAGGATTGAGAAGTAGGTGCTTATTGCGCGATGACTTTTTCCGAGAGGAGCAAATTTTTTTCGAAAATATGGCGGTAAACCCGTAGTCAAAATTTTGTGGGTAAAGGTAAGTAGATGAATTTTTCTCAGATATTTTAATTTCAGCCATCCAGACTTCTCGAATGCTGCACTGATGTGGTTATATTTGCGGATACCGTATGAAAAGCGAATGCAGCTGTTTTGAATTTTTTGCATGCGGGTTGCATCACTTTGTAAAAGAGCGGGTGCGTAGATACAATCGCAATAAGCCAGTCTTGAGAAAATGAGGGATTCGCAAAGCCTTATTTATTTTTTTTTTATAATAAAGCTCTACTCTGGTATAGTTGTCCCAACACATTGAACGAATTTTTTTATAAATGATTAATGTGTTTTGTGAACGCCATGTCAGTATTAAAACATAAACCCAGGTTTTAAAATTCATTTACGAAAGGAACTACGTCATTATTGATTCGGATAGAAAGAGATTCACACATTTAATTTCTTCTAAATTTAGGACCAAACAGCATTACTTGGGATTTCTTCGGAATCAATTCTTTGTTGTCGATATAGTCTGGTCAGTAAGGCAAAGCTACATTTCATATTTGACAGAACAACAAAAAAGCATTTGTGTCTGTTTTGGTCTTTGGCTTATAGGAGTGTTTTTTCTTGAATAAAGGGCAAATTCTGAGTTAATTTGTGTTTAACTATCGTTAGTTTTTATTATCAAACAATGGTGAAGCGGTGTGAAATGTGTAAAAGACCATTTGAAGCTGGAAATCAAAATAAATCATTTTATATGTAAGCTACCAGTGTCGTAACTAGCGAGAAAGGGAAACCGACTTGTTAAAGAGTAAAACGAATGAATTATGAAAATACCTGAAAATAGAGCATCGGCTATTTTCAGAATCATGTAGATATTCTTTCATCATAATTTCAGGTTTCCATTCTATATTGGGTTTTCATTATTTCTATTTTATTGAACCTCAATATTTCTGTAAACAACGCACGACGACACTGCCGGTGAGGGAAAGGGATATTGTTATCTTCATTTATGATAGGCCTCTCTCTCAGAAGATGTCCCTTAAAAAGTTCAAGGCGTGAGCGGCGAGTTACTTATCTAGGTTGAAATAATTATTTTTGTTTTTTTTTCATTAGGAATTTCCCAGACAGGCCCTGTCTCTGGAGCCCCGATTTTTCCGGAGGGCGCGCTGGATCATTTATCCCAATAACCACTCCCCACGCCGTGGGGTAAGTGACTATTGGGTCCGAGAATCATGTGCCCTGAGCAGGCGGAGTGAACCAAGAATAACGGCGTTCTGCATTCGTCCGGCTAAGATTTCTGCCATATCACGGCAAGCCGGTATGATTTTTAAGTTTTAGAGCATTGTGTCCATCATTCCACCAAGGGCCCCTATTATCAGAACCACCATTTTGACAGAATGGTTTGGATAAAGCCTGCGGAGTTCAAAGAGTAGATCTCGATATTTAGTTCATTTTTCCTCCTCTTTTCGGACGATGTTCGTTTCGCTTGGAGCTGAAAACTCAATGACGAAAATCGTCTTAATTTGATGGTCGAGGAGGACTACATCAGGCTTATTGGCTTGTATTTGCCTGAGGGTGGGGAATGAGTAGTTTCAATAGATTCGGCACTTCTCATTCTCCACAACGGACTCAATATCCCCCGGAGCATAAGGCAACACCGGTGTCTCATCTACACCGTACGAGTGTCGTAGATGGTAGTACAACACTCGTAGGGCCGCGTTATGCCTGTGGATATAGGCTGAGACCGCAATAGCTGGGCAAGCTGACAGCAAATGCATTATAGTCTCAGCTGCCGCACGACACGCTTTGCATCTAGTGTCAGGGACCTCTATACCCATCACGCGACTACGGTAGACGAGGGTGTTGAAGACACCATACTGGCAGGCCATTATGAATCCCGAGGTTTTGAACTTCAGCCCACTTGACCTGAGAGAAGCCAAGGTCAGGTCTTCAATGTTCTTGAAGAAGACCCCATGCATTGGCTTATCCTTATAGGAGCCTGTCACACTCCGCAGCTTTCACGTGGGCTTTTTGCCAACTCGGTGACAGAGTTTGGGCTCGTCCGTTCAGTGTCGAATACGAGACCGAGTTCATCGGCTGCACGGGTTGCTGCCTTGAAAAGAAATGCTCCAATCCCTGCTTTCTCGTGATCGCATACCAAGCAGAGAAGGGGATCTGAACTCCTGATGACTTTACAGGCTCCATCCAGTACCATTCTGTTGCATAGACACTCCAAACTCAAAAGTCCACGGCCTTCCCGCTCTCTGAGGAAGTATAACCGTGGAACAGACGATTTAGGATGCAAGCTCCTATGAAGATGCATCATTTTGCGAGTTTTTACGTCAAGTTGTCGCAGCTCTTCCTGTTTCCATTTCATTACTCCAAAGGAGTAAAGTAGAATCGGAACGGCAAGCATATTAGTTGCAGCAACTTTGTTCTTCCCTGACAGTTCTGAAACCAGATCTGTCGGAGTTTGTGCTGATACTTGCCGCGGAGAGAGTTTTTGACAGTAGCTACCTCTTGAGTGTGGCGTTTTTCCACCCCTAGGTAGGTATACATCTCTCCGGCATCCATCAGATGATGTAGGATGCTTCCGTCTACGAGCTGAACGTCCTCTCCGTATTCCTCGCATCGTCCTCTTTTGAGATGAACCATGGCACATTTATCGATCCCAAACTCCATTCCGATAACATGCGTGTACTCTTGCACGACCCTTGAGGACTGATGAAGGTCCTTCTCTCCGGAGGCATAAAGTTTAAGGTCATCCATGTAAAACAGATGGGTGACCTTATGCCTCCAGTTGCTGGGGGTGCCGCAGTTGTATTCGCGGGTTTTCCGTAGTGCAACGGACAATGGCAGTAGTGAGATGCAAAAGAGAAGAGGGCTGAAGGAGTCTCCCTGAAACACACCCCTTCAAAAGATAACCTGCTCTGTTTATTCTGGACTTGGCAGATGTTATGGTAAAGCGAGTCCTCCAGAGCGGCATCAGCTGTTCAATGCATCTTGTTCAATGCATCTCATTATTTGATCGGGTACCGCAAGGCATCTGAGCAAATGTATGATGAGCTCATGCGATGTTATATCAAATGCCTTGCGATAGTCGATCCAGGCCATTAAAAGGTTACGCTTATACTGCACGGAGTCCTGCGTGATGCATCTGTCGATCAGCAGGTTCTCCTTGCAGCCAGCGACCCCCTTCTTTGCTCATATATCCGGCTGAACTGTGGAGAGTATTCGCATGTATAAAATGCGTGTAAACATCTTATAGCATGCATTCAAGCATGTTATCAGTCTGTAGTTCTTCAGATTAGACAAATCTCCGTTTTTGGGGATTAGCACGGTTCGCCCCTCGACAAACCAATCCGGAATCGGTTGCTCCCCATCTAGCCAAGAGTTGAAAACCAATTTTTTCCACCAATAGTTATTTATTCCATCAGGACCTGGATCAGCAAACTTCTTCGAGCCTTTGAGGGCCTGTCGAACTTCATCCGGGGTTATCGGATTGCGCAGTTCATTAAGCTCAGGCTGACGAAGCCTCCTGCAGAAGGCTTCGAACTGCGCTAGGGCTGGAGTATCTTCGTTGAGAGGTTGTGGAAATTCGTAAATACCCTTCCAGAAGGTTTCTACCCGATCAGCCGCCGGCGGGTTATCCACAACACGTGGAGGCTCTTGGAATAGGCGAGAAGGTTTATCGCGGAACTTCATGTTTTCCTTCTCGCCCGCCTCACTGGTGACTTTATTGCAGCCACCAGCATTCGTATCCTATCAAGACAGTGCTGTTTGATGGTAAACCGGAATTCAGAACTGATTTTTCGCAGACAACCAACCCTATACTATCGTGTTCGTGATGAAATAATATTTATTCAATCTGAACGTTGATTCATTAACCAGACCAGTGCAAGTTACTAGTATCGATTCACCTGTTTATATCTTCTTACCCAAGAGTTGTGACGAAAAAAAATAGTCAACCCAACGATTGCATACTTATTCCATAGACTTCTTACTTTCGATTGTATGTTGTAAGGTCGCAGTGGTTAATAAGTATTGCAATTTCCTCGGGATTCCGATTCCACCACTCTGCCGCAACTGCATCTTACTGCTCATCACGGAATGATCAATAATTGTAAAATAAATAAAAACCTAATTACCATTCCAACCATTTTAAACCTTTTTTCTAGTCTGTCGGTCGTCGATCTGTGTGCTGTGTGGGTCTAACTTAATATTTATTTAAGATTTCTTAAAAATTATATTATGATGGTGAAATGAGAAATTTTTATTTCGCATACTTTATATACCAGTACAAATTGACAATTGTTAAAAACTGAGAAATACGAAATAACTATTATAAACAATTGGACAATTGAATTGAATAACTAAAATTTCTAGATGAATTTTGATCCAAGACCAAGACTGAGCCAGTCTCGTCTTGGTATTGAAACAGTCTTGGTCTTGGTCTCGCGAAGCCCTAAAAATACACATTTGTCCAAATTTAGTTGGATAAAAGTGAATTCTTTGACGAATTTCACAAAGTTTTCATTCCAATAACGTGAAGACTGCTTAAGACCGTAGAGACTCTATTTCAACTTGCATACTAAGGAAGAATCTTCAGCAAGGAACCCTTCTGGCTGCACCATGTAGATCTCTTCATCTAGGTTTCCATTGAGGAAAGCTGTCTTCACATCAAATTGTCTAAATTTCATCTTTTTTGCTACAGCCAACGCAAAAAGTATTCTTACTGAATCATATCGAACTACAAGGTCTAGGTCAGGTAGCCGAGTGCTTAGAGTCAAAGCTTTCAATCATTCTCTTTTTACCGGTCACTGGTTCAATCCCAGTGATTTCAATTTATTTTTCTGATGGCCTGAGGAAGTTCTAGGAATCGCACGTTAAAAGGTAAGACCTCGTTAAACCTTGGCTCGCACAAGTTTCGACTTTTGAGTGCTGTCGTTTGTAGGGGGACAACAGCTGGTTAACTGAAAAAACAATTTTAACAATTTCAACATTTTTTCAATTTACAGAAGATAATGTTTTGTGATAATCGAAACCTGCTTGCTGGGAATACCCTTTGGCTACGAGTCTAGCTTTATAGCTTGTGATGGAACCGTCTGGTTTGCTTTTGAGTTTGAAAATACACTTGCAACCAACTGGGTGTCGGTTGGTACATCTTTAACATCACACTGGTCTTTTGTATCTTGTTGCTTTTTCTTAATTTCTAGTGAATTTCTCTCATCTGTTTTTCTTCTTTTTGGAAGTTTTCATCTATGTCAGATTCATGATTATCGTTTTCCGTCATCATAGTGTCTTCGAGACAAAAAATATTGTGTGTTGATCAAATTCGATAGATGTTTTTTCTTCTTGAATTGGTCTGTATCAGAAGGGCATTTTACTTTCCTGTTTACGAAGTCCAGCATACCATCAGCTCGGAAAATCATTTCCATCTGGTACTTCCATAATTAATAGTTATTATCCTAACAAGTACGGAAAGAGTACTATTCCCGCATGAGACTGCCGTTATCCGAACGACGCAAAGCGGAGTTCGGGTAAGCGGAGTTCGGGTAAGCAGTCGAGTGCGGGATAGTACCTTTCCGTATGAGTAAGGATCAAGATTTTTTCTACAAGAGCATTGAAACATCTTATGTGATGCTCTTGAACAAACTTTCACGTGCGGGAAAAATTATTACCGCACTAGTGCGGGAAAAACTCACTTGAAGTGACATTAGTGTGCGGGAAAATTTTTAATAACTATATCCTAACAAGTAGGATAATAACTATATCCTAACAAGTACGGAAAGAGTACTATTCCCGCATGAGACTGCCGTTACCCGAACGACGCAAAGCGGAGTTCGGGTAAGCAGTCGAGTCGAGACATTAGCGTGCGGGAAAATTTTTCCCGCACTAGTGCGGGAATATGACACCTCTCAAACTAAATTGCGTGCGGGAATAGGGCGGAACACGCACGCTTGTAGAAAAAAATTCTTCCCGTCGAATTTTTGAATGGCTAAATTCCTCAGTTTGTCGATCTGAAATAAAACTCCTTCTGTGTAGGACTGCAGGAAGCGAAACTTGATGTGACAAAGAGATTATTACACTTCTGCCGTTAACAACTTTTCTATGGGTAAACTAATACACATACACGTATTAGTTCTGGGCCCATAACCTGTTGTTTAAAACAGTATTTGCGGTGGAAAAATTATGGAAAAATTGTTGTTGACTTTGACGGTATTTTTTATTTACTTTATTTTCACATCAACTATTTTCTCATACATATATAACTGACAACTTACAAACTAGATTGGTTTTCAAATGGTATATTGAGTGATATTCCAACACAACCCATTTGCAATATCATATTTGATTTGATATAAAATACTGTTCATCTATTAACCAGCTCGGTAAAGGTCGTTTTATACCGGGATCTTAGACTATGTGAACAAAAATCTCTTTATCTCATCTCTTTAATCTAATCTCATTACGAATTGTATTGAGGTAATTGTCCCGCAGGGAACCGCTACCGTAACTGAAAATTCCCGAGAGTACGCGACGCATAAAAGGCGACGACAGTCTCCTGAGTTGACTGACTTCCATTATCTGATAAACAAACTCCTTCGAAGTGTAATCAATTTATGAAACCCCCAGGGGTCAGATGGCGTGAGGCGCGAAGTCACAAACAAGAAAACTCCCTTCCCAAAATCGATAACACCCTTTTATTCAATATGAGGGTCTGTTGCGGTTGGAAGTTCTGAATGGGTGGTCTGAACCGTAATATGAACGTGATTTGAAATATAATAACTCCTTCACGAGGAAATAACTAATTTGAAAGCCGACGACTTGTTGGATCGTTGTCTATATAAAGGGAGTTTCTATTTTATCACCATAACTTTTTGTCATTATTGGACAAACGTAGAATTTTTCAAAGCGTCTCGATGATCCTAAAAATAAAATTGACAGTGACATCACAAAATATTACAGGAATGTTATTTTTTAAATTGAAACTGGCTATATATATAAGGTGTTATGTAAAAACGTGGTCAAACTTGAAGAGGTGATGCTTTGAATGATTTTAAGACGAAAATTTTATATAAAAATATGTCCGGTAACGCTTCGTTTTCAAGTCAAAAGGTGTCAACATTTTTAAAAGAAACTGTTTTTTCGTTAAGTATCTTGATAATCATTTAGCCGATTTAGTTGAAATTTGGCAGTGGTATTTGAGATGCTGAAGGGCTATTGTTGGCCTAACTAGATTGAAATTATCATATCCGGTGGAGTCCCGGAAGGTACCTCAACCAATATTTTTGCCAAAAAAATGTGCGTCAAAAAACTAAAACTTTTTAATTTTTCAGCATTTTATTTCGTGCCATGCTTTCTTTTCGATAAATAACAATAAAAACACTCTATTGCATTTCCCTGAGACAAAATAATAAAACAATGTTTTTTATAGGCTACTGAAATAATTAAAAAAAATCTTAAATGGAATCTCATACATTATCAAGCACTGGTCTTCTCTGAAGTAAAGGCTGTGTGCCATCAATAAATATTTTTTCAGGATATTGAAATTTGCACAGAATTGAGAGTACCACGTACACAAATCATAGGGATTTTTCCGCCCCAGGAAAACTATATGAAATACGTTTCCAATATATAATTTATAAATAATAATATACAATTCTTTTGAGTTGCTTTGAGAGAATGTTATACAGTGTCTTTCAAAAGTATCGGCAGTATATTTCAGAAACGGCCAAGAGAAAATTCATGAAAATTTCGACAGGGTGGTTTTTGATGATGCCCGATTCAATGGTGATATCGGCAATGTTGCCAATTCAACAGTTGTTCAGATATTGAGGATAACTCAATTTTCTCATAGGGAACACCCCAATTGGTTTTCATTGCAATCAATTCAGCGACGCCTCATAACCTATGTTTCCAAATATCAGATTTTGAAGTAGTTTGAGCAACCAGCAAATTTAGAAATCTTAAAAAATAAAACATGTTAGGCAGCTCTTTTAATCACGCCTCAAATGCTAACTAATACCTTGAGGGAACTTTATGACCGCTTGGGCTATTGTTTAGCAAATGATGGCAAACATTATGAGCACTTGGTCAGATAGTTTTCAGTTACTGTTGTTTGATTCAAAACTCTATTGAAAAAGAATTCAATTATTAAAAAGTTGTTTTAACAAAAACCATTTTGTATGAAATTTCATGATATTTTCTAGAGCCTTTTTGAAAATATTGGACCGTTCACAGACATTTCAACGAACCATGTTCTCATATTTCAAAAACCACATTAGTTCAAAATCTGGTATTTGGAGACATAAGTAACGACGGGGCTCTGAATTGATTGCAATGAAAATAAATAGAGTTTTCCGTTTGGAAAAATTGAGTTATCCTCAATACCTGAAAAACTTTTGATTTGGCAACATTGCCGATATCAACATTGAATAGGCCATCATCAAAAACCATCTTGTATAAAATTTCACGAATTTTTCTTAAACCGCAATGAAAATATTGGAGCGTTGCCAGACTTTTGAACGAAAAAGTCATGTTGTCGTATTTCGAAAACTGCATTAATTAAAAATTTGATATTTGGAGACATAAGTAATGAGGCGTCTCTGAATTGATTACATTAAAAACAAATAGGGTATTCCGTTTGAAAAAAATTGAATTACCCTCAATATCTGGAAAACTGTTGATTTGGCAACATTGCCGATATCATCATTGAATCGGGCATCATCAAAAACCACCTGTCGCAATTTTTGTAAATTTTCTCAAGGCCGTTTCTGATATATGAGACCGTTCCGATACTTTTGAAAGACACTTTATATAGAAATGAATGCCGGTCGGATAAGAGGGTACGTAGGTGTAGATTCAAATGATTGAATCTTAAAAAAATGCGTTTGTTTGAAGGAGGTCTCAAAAAGGAGGAATTTATATGATTTGCAATACAGATATATTTTTGCCATGATTGGTGTCTTCTTGCTCCAGCTGGGCTGGAAACATTGATTTCTGTGAGCAGAGAAAAGGGGTTCTAATAAAGAAATCTTGATGAACTGGTAGACTTCAAAGTACACACTCAGCCTTCAAATACAGTTTCTGTTGGTTGCTGAACAATTTCAGCTATAACCTTTTTTTATTAGGTTTCAAAAACTCAAGCGGTAGTTTGGTTTTCTTTTTATCCTGTTAATATTTCGTTTTAAAAATAATACATTTGTGTTCAATATTAGTTTCATTTCCAGGTTTTATATATCTTAGAAACTCATTTTAGTCGGTTCTTAAGTTACTCTCGTCTGTTTGACAAATGAAAATCACAAAACAAATTTTCAAGAAATGCGGTTCCCGAAATCGCATCTATGTGTAATTTTCACATGAAGTACTTACACCTCTGTAGTTGAGGGTTCACATTATATTGATTCCAATGCCACCTCACCTCTAGAAGCAGAAATTATTGGGACAGTTATAACACAATTACATTGCATTTAATACCACGTGTACAGGCCATCCTCATAATTTTCATAATATTCATGAAAGATATATGAACCCTATCCATAACTCCAAAAACTATTCTAAGCACTTGTCTTCAATGGCAGATATTCCTCATCGCAATTTTAGGACGATAAACACCGTTTCCAAAGCTCAAAAAGACGGATTTGCTTCAAATATGAAGCATTAACCTCGTCGAACCTAACTCATCCCAGCCTCCTAAAAGTATCACAAGCCTACTTTGTAATTTAATTTTTTCTATCAAAGCCGTTTTCCGATAGCTTTTCTACTTTCCGAGACAACTCCATTTTTTTAAATTAATCTCAAATTATTTTTGTTTTCCATCCTCGGTTTTTTTGATAAACTTTTTTTTCGATTAAACATGATGTCAAGAATTCACGTCCCAGTTTCATGGTGCTACAATGAATTCTTGAAACCACACTTCTGAACAAAAGCTACGTTACATTTTACAATAAGTATATAACAGAAAACTTACAATAGTTGCTCAAAATGTCCTCCTTCAACTACATTGCAAGCATTACCTCGTCTCAACATTGATTGCCGAATACGCTGATATACTTCCGGCGTTTGTCTTATCTGATCACATGAATTCCAAACTCGTTGGATTAATTGCATCGACTGGAATTTTATAAACGGTGGATATTGAATGTACCCAAGAGAAGAAATCTGAGTGATTTAAATCTGGTGACCAATGTGGCCATGACTATAGGCCAGCACGACCGATCCAGTTTTTTCCACAAGTTGCTTCCAGAAATTGACGTGCTTACCTACTATGTTACAATAATATAATTCTTTGTACTAACATTCAATTACCTATGTGAATTATTGATTATTTCACAAACAACACTTCATCTTGATAATATTTGAAAAAATTTTGCACTGTCACTTTGTTTTACTTCAGATCCTAATTTGTAAGAAATTTTGCTCTCTCATAGTTATTTCACATAATTTATATTACAAATTTGGAGATATCTCTCATCATTTGGTGTGTCATTATAAATTAAAAAGCTAATTTAATTGTTCTTTAAAATACAGAAAATATTTGGGTCAATTCTTCTCGAAAACCTGTTTTTTTGTCACATGAGGATCACGATCAGCCCAAAAATGCGTATTCTTTCTATTAAAAATCCCATTCCTCGTAAATTTTGATTCGTCACTCTAAATTATTTTTGATAAAAATGTTCAATCATCGTGTGTATGAATTAAAAGGGATTCGCAAAAATGCACTCTACGTTTAAAGTTTATAATTTTCCAAAAAAAAGTGGCTTCATTAAGGAACTTGATGATTTAGGTATAGGGACATGATATGTTGTCATCTTGAAGATTTTTTTCTTAATTTTTCGATTTATCGAGTAATACATAGGAAGTTTTTTTGAAAACACGAACTTTCGACCATTTTTATGCATTACGGAAATAATAATAATTTAGCACGCCCCGTATGATATGAAGTCGATTTTTCATTGTAATACTTACTTTAAGTTTGTCCAAACTTCCATCAAAATATCAACTTTTCATAAATTGAGTTCAATAATTAGTTTCAACACAAATTATTTTTAATATCAAAAACCTGATAGATACAGATATAGTAGTACGCATGCTCCGATCAAGTAACACAACCTAGATGAGTAATACTCAAATAGAACTGAAGGTAACATCTTTTCATAATGTTATCCCTCAAATCATGACATTATGGCCATGTCGCAATTTTTTAAGGATACAATAAGCACGTCAGCTAGATTTTGATATCTGTCGGGTATATTCTTGGCAATGAAAACCCAAAAATACTGTCTTGGATGAAATATATGACAATAAAAAGGCAACTGAAACGTTCATTGCAGCTTGTTGGGAGCATGTAAAAACGATAGTATTTCCATCGCCGAACGAAGATTCTTCGTTGTCGATATAGTCTTGTCAGTACGACAACGCTGCATTTGATATTTGACAGAACAATCATTTGAAGCTACCAGTGTCGTAACTATCGAGAAAGGAAAACCAAATTGGAAAAGAGAAAAATGAATGAATTATGAAAAAAAACATGTCAATTAGAGCATCGGCTGTTCTCAAAATTCTGTGGAGATTATTTCATCATAATTTCAGGTTTCCATTCCATATTGGGTTTCCATTATTTCTATTTTAATGAACCTCAATATTTCTGTTAACAACGCACGACTCTGCCGTTGGGGGGAAGATGTCCCTTACACACAAATCTTAATGCGTGTGCGGCGAGTTACTCATCTAGGTTATGTTATTTGATCGGAGTACGCAAGTCATCATACAAAATCTGAAGTGATAAGTTGTAATTTTGTATACTGTTTAAGTGCGACGAGTCTGACAAGATGTCGCAGAGAGGAAACCTTGAAAGTGGTGATTTCCTTTGAAGCCAAATCGACATCTTTGTAGCGTCAGACTACTGAAGATCCTTATTAATTTTGTCGGACAATGGTGCCATTGAAAATCTCATTAAATTTTTGTATTCTTCTAGAAAAATTAGTTAAAAAAGTTCGGTACTTCTAGGTTGTCCCCCACTCTAAACTTGTCGATATTACTACTTAAATTGGCGACAGACAGCAATCTGATTTTTCTAGGAAAATACAAATATTTAATGAGATTTTCAATGGCACCATTGTCCGACGAAGTTAATAAGGATCTTCAGCAGTCCGACGCTCCAAAGATGTCGATTTGGTGAAAAAGAAAAACTTACCACTTTCAAGGTTTCCTCTCTAAGACATCTTGTCAGATTTGGCACACTCAAACAGTATACAAAGTTACAACTTGCTGGTTATCACTTCAGATTTTGTACGATGGCTTGCGTACTATATAGGGCATTATTAAATAAAAGTGTCGTGATAAAACGGTTTATCTAAGAATTTGTTGAGTTACGGTGTCCTATTAAAGAAAGGACTTTTTTATGGAAGCGACAACGCAATGCTGAAAATATTTCCGATCTATAGAAAAGGTGAGGAAATGTAAGATGTGAAAATTTCAGAAAAAATCCTGCGTTGCGTTTTCTATCTAACCTACCATCGACCTTGAGTCACGTTATATATTGATCGCGTTAGTTCATGAAGATATACCCTGTATAAAATTCAAAATACAGGATGCCTGCCTATCAGTCAAGAACAATCTTGAACCCTCACGAAGTCTACTGCAATTAATTTTTCGAATTGAATATCCCCTAATCCCAACACTTTGAGATTTCAAATAAACACAGACCAATATTTTTCAGCAACTAACCCCAGTGCACTATAAGTCTAGTTCCAAAATTGTAGATAGTGACTCATCGTACATTTTCTGGTTTTTACGGGATTTGAAAGTGCGGAGGGGATGAACGAAAGTAGCAAAGTAAAACTTGATTTGAAGCCATATTACCTAGCTTAGTTCTGTTCTATTTTTTGACCTGCTTTATATGAATTATGAACCGTACCACCGATGAGTCACTATCTACAATTTAGGAACTAGACTATACTTTTCGCAACAGCCTTCATCATTCATTACCGATATCGTAAAATTAGTTCAGCTTACGAAATACCATTCCTAGTAAATGAATATCTTCCATTTTAGAACGACATTCCTGGGAATTGCAGAACAGACCTGTTGTTATCATCGTGCGACCTAATCTATATCGATTTTGAATACCACCCGTGTCCGTGTCACGATCAAGGGCAATTTGAAATCGGAGAACGATTAGTCTAGATTATACTTGTCCGAACAAATGAGTAGTCACTGATGATGACGTATGATTTAGTTCGGTGAAAGCAATGGACTATCTTTCAATGACCCATTAATACGGTGTAACAAAATGGGACCTGATATAGACATCTACGGCACCCAGCGTGGTCGTTACAAAAGTTACATGGAAAAACCGAAAAATTGAAGAATTCCAAAACTGAAAATGAAGGCGCTACGACTCCTAGCATAATAGAGTTATTCAAAAAATATTTTTCTGTTCGAAAGACCTATTCAGCTTTGAAACGGATCATCAAATATTTCAAAGAAATAAAATCGTTTTTGAACAACAGTTATTAAAAATGACGCTTTTAATTCAGGGGCATTATAATCAGAACACCTCCTACTTAGAAGGAATTATTTATAAATATTCACATGTATTTTGGCAGTTTTGTGCAATTGGTAATATTAATTCCCTGTAAAGTTACTGATGATATATTCAGTCCAACTGTAGACGGTCCTGCATCACTAACTAATGATGGTGCTATGCTATAAAGTGGGATGATCAAATAATAAAATATGAATTAGGTAGTAATAATTGTATTGTTTCTTCAATGTTATCTGCACTCAATTTGCAGAGTTCTCCATATCGGCACGCTCCAAATAATCCAAAAATAGTTACCACTTCAACCATAAGATATTTGGTATCAGGAGCTTCATTAAAAAATCTGTCATATTGTTTCCTTGTAAGAATTTTCGAATTTTTCGGACGGTATCCGACACTATTTCATTTGAAAAATGTGACCAATTTATGGCATTCACTTATATCCACGTTTTTTTTGTTTAAAATTTTTCATATAATATTTTTCAGAATAAATAAATAATAAATTAATAAAAGTGTATTGCCTATAAATTTACATTCGCTAACATGTATTTCATATAATATGCACCTCCACATCTGGCTCTTCTACCGGGGGGAGGGACGGCATGCGTGCTCCACATCCTCCTGGACGTGTTGTCAAATCCAGGAGGATTTGCACGGTGCCAGGAGAGGAGAGATCCGGGAGGACGCACTGGGAGCCACCTCCCGCTCCCCCGACCATTGCTGGCCTCTTAACCACTAGACTACGGAGACGTTGGAAATTCAAGTTCAAAATCTGTGAAGTGAAGAGTTACTGTATAATATGAAAATGAAAGGCATCCTCTGTCTCTTTGGCTGACTTTTTTTTATGGAAGCAGCCTGGTCCCTTTCACAATTTCCCACTTAATATAATTAAAAGGACAAACTTTCTGGCAACTTTCGCTGAAACTTGTAACCTTCTTATCCCCTCAGTGGAATAAGAATGTACAATTCCGTTAGCTTGGTAGTTGGTTGAGCATGTAGGGTTGGGTTTGAGTGTTAAGCCTGACATTTTTAATTAATAAAATTATGAACAGCAAATGAAGTTTGGCGCCACTCGGCCTAAAAACTAATATGGATATATTCAGTCTAAACCAAGAATCAAAATAATAAAATATCAACTGCAGTGCAGTGCAAAAACGCAATGCAGAGCTCAAAGTATCTCTCTACACAGATACATTCTATTAATGATTGATTGGACTGGACAAGACTGTCGAAGACCTGAAAAGTAAAAATAAGTGATACACAAATTCCCCTTTCTATGTACTTATAAATACAAATCTTCAACCCGAAAAATAATTAACAATTTAAAGCACAGAAGAAGCAGATCTGATGCCCACTTGATGTTGAATACATTTACAATTGAAGTTCCACACAAAAGATCGGTAGAAAATTCAAAATTAGGAGTCAAAGTTCTCTTGGGTTGAGCCTTATATATTTATGAGTTTAGGTAATCTAAAAAAAATATTGAAAAATGATCGAACTACAACCGTTGCAAAAGGTGATTTGAATAGCGAGTACCTATTCCAATTAAAGATAATGTGACAATTTCTCCTCATGCCGGTCCTGACGGAGCTCGTAAAACAGCACAGAAAACAGCGCTATTTATAGCCGATGATGTCACCATTTAACTTCGCCGCTCGCGATTGACACAAGATCAATCGAGAAGCGACATCTAGACGACAGTAGAAATTCGAGAAAGAACTGGAGCCATTTCACCACGCTATATAAAAGGAATCTCCACGGCGGACGACAGTTTTTGGAATCAGCCGGGGTACGATATTTGAATAACAGAGAGTGTCAGTAAAGATAAATTAAAATAGTGGCTTGTGATATAAATTATTGATTAAGACGTGTGTAAGTGAATAAATAATAAAAATTAGTTAAGTGCAGTTTTATTACAATAATTAGGAAATCGAGAATTGTTGGAAATTTGAAATAACGTATCCAATACCAAATAATTTTCAATATTATCAAAATGATTATTGAAAGCGTTTCCCCAGTACTGTGAGTGGATTTTCTTAAGAGCTATGACCTTCAATATATCTTTACTATATTCTATCTTCACTATATTTACTACATCTTTAATCGGTATGGACGCGTGCCACGTCGATCATTACGACACGCGGATATTTTTACAACGTTCAGTAGATGACTGCCGAAACGTAAATTTGTTCTCTGCGGCGGTATGAGTCATAGCTCTTAAGAAATTCCACTACCTCTACAACACTGCGCATGTTACGATATTGTTACGACGTTGATAAAAATCCCCTAGCTGCGCCGCTGGGTCGACTTGCTAGCGGTTCATCGATAACTAATTCCTTGAATATTCGGGATAATGGAATCGTCGCTAAGCATCTGGTTACCCTGCTTGAGTACCTATATAAGCGAGAGATATCACTGGGGTGAGGTAGAAGTTTTTATGAAGAAGTGATTAGAAGTTTTCATACAAGTAAATAAGTGTTTGGAATATTTAGCTAGTTGTATTGTTGTATAGATAGATCTAAGTGTTTTATTAGTCAGTGAAGTAGTTGTATATTTTTTTTAGTGAAGTTAGAGAATAAACAGTTTAGTAGTGTGCTCGGCATTATTATTTAGTAAAACGTTACAATATGAATTAATTCATTAAAGAGCATGAATAAGTGTGACAGAATAAATCCACTATAATGTAAATAGAATGTCTGTTTTTTGAAGAATCCTATTCCTTGAAAATGGTGCCATGAATTCTATTGGCATGATCTAGTTGTTAACTATGCCATACAGAATGTTTCACAAAAATATATTCTATTCCATATCCCATGAAATGTGGATTTTTCTGTTCCAGGCAAAGTATAATCACCATAAAAAATTAATTGGCATTTCTGCCCAACACAGGTCCACCAAAATTTCTTCAATAGTAATCCATAAATAACCAAATGAAATTTAATGTGAATTTCACATTAACACAGCTTGCTGTGTTGCTCTCGCTCGGAAGATTGAAAAAAAATATCAACCGATATTTCTGCCTTCATCTGCAGAGCCCCCTCAATAAAAATAAATATAATATTATAATGAGAGAGCCATTGCTGTCCCAGGCATTATTGCATTATCGATGCACAAATTCTACACAAAATGATCTCAGCTGGCCATTTCAAAAACTTCACCAAATTAAATTGACCTACTGTCACTGAGCGGGTTGAATGTAAAAAAGCCTCATTTCCACCCTCACCGTGACTAGTAGGACACCTGTCATTTCTAATTATAGATCGAAAGGTGGCGCCATATGCGGTTGACCACTGATATAGCTTTAAGAGGAACATTATTTTCATAAGGGGTTTCTTTTCAAATCGGATATCAGATAAACCAGAATAGCTAAATTTGGTAGATTTCACCCATGTTACTATTTCCATAATCTAGCAAAAGATCAGCAGGTCTCTCAAAGAACCCCGCACAGACTTTATGTGAATCTGGCCCTCTGTAGAGGCTGTTACTTTGGGAAAATGAAGTACTCAGTATCCCGAACAAAAGTAACCACGGGCACAAAAATATCCTATGAGTAGTTTCGGATATATGGGACCTACAGGACCCAGACTTTTTTTTTTAATGACGTTGCGCCTGTTAGAAGACTAAGCTGGGAGTCAAACTTAACGTGAACTTAAGCTAAGTATGTTGAAAAAATTTTATTATTGAACCCTACCGCTTAAAATTAAGTGATGGATATGTCGGAAAATACGGAAAACCTTCAAAAATCGTGGAAAAACTCGCTTAAAATTCACATTTTTCGCTGTCGAGATGTCAACAGTCAGGTTTTTTCAAAAAAAGAATTATTTTTCTTGAAAGCTCTCGAAAATCGGAAAATATCCTATGAGTAGTTTCGGAGGAATGGGAACTACAAGTCCGAGACTTTTAATAATGATGTTGCGCCAGTGAGTAGACTTAGGCTGGGAGTCAAAATAAACGTGAACTTTAGCCAAGGCTGTTGAAAAATAGTATTTTTGAATCCTACCGTTTAAAAGTGATGGAAATGTCGAAAAATCCGGGTAAACTGAAAAATCGTGGAAAATTCACTTAAATCTACATTTTTTGCTGTCGAGCCAATGTAAACAGCCTAGATTTTTTCAAAAAAAGAATAATTTTTTCAGAACTTGAAACCTCGCTGGGAGGTTCGGAAAATCAAAGAAAATCTAATTTTATCCTAGGTCATTGTTCCGTCTTCACCTCCCTTTTTTGTAAAATTTGTATATATATATATATATATATATATATATATATATATATATATAAGTATTTGTGTTTGTCTGACATTTCCCCTATTCCCCTATTCGCGAACCCGACTGCGTATTCCTGAGCTCGAGGTGCGCGCGCTTGCCACCATGCAGCGAGAGACCAACGACTCTCAATAACCACGTCGTCGTTCGTGTCATGTTCGAAAAGGCCCACTAGAAAAGTCAAAACGCGAGAACTCCAGTTTTTCGTTGGAAAAGGTGTTGATGCAAGACCCAATAAACTCAACATAGACAACCTGTGACCTGGGGAGACACAAGCTGACTGAGATCCCTCGTTCTTCCTGGATATGAAGAAAAAGGTAAGGAAAACACAGACACGCTCCCCCTCATAATAATTAGTACATAATCGTTATAAATCCACGGGGCAGTTTCCACCTCTCAATTGAACCCATATTTTAATACAGTCCACAAAATCCCCAATACGAAACATGGTCCTTCCAGCCGGATTTTCGACTTTTCATAGGTGGAAATTGCCGGTTTGGATTCATTTCGATTGAAACTCAGACAAACACAATATATATTATACGATTTTCATAGTCACAGATCTCATGTGTTTTTGAATTTGATTTCGAATATTTGCTCAAATGAATTACTAAAAAATAGCATTTCTCTTTTCATTTCAATAAAATCATTTACTGCGTACTCTTTTTTGCTCTAGGTAAAAAACTGAAGTTCTTATCAGCTGGTCGGACAGGTTATTTCGAATTTCTCGTCGATGTGTTCATGCCAAAATGGAATTTACATATTGAACACAAATTTATGGAATTATTGTCGATAATTCCTACCAAATGTACTTTTCCCAATAATTATCAATAATGAATTTATTCGAATAGTTAGTGTATTTGAATAACACTTTTTTTGCTAACCTTTCATTCCCTTATTTTATTGGAGACAAAAAAAAATATTATTCACTTTGGAAAATAAAATTTGTTTTGCATTTCTTTTTGAGTGCATTTGTCAGTATTTTATGAACCATTATAAATACAGGGTCACTCATAAGATACAACTTATTTAATATTTAATTTGAAAATTTCTTATAATCTCATTTTTATTGGATATTAAATATTAGATTTGGTCAGTTTCGATAGATCATGGCGGCTAATAAAATAAAACAATGCAAGGTTATTCAACAAATATGCATTGATCGAATGAGTGATTTGGCAGCAATTGCTACTGCTGCCAAAACTTCTACCGATCTCCATGCCCAATTCAAAGCTCGATATAGTCATTTGGATGATATTTACCAGGAATTCGAATGCCAAAATTCCACACTTGATCCTCTTCTCATCGCTGCAGATACATATAATAACGACGAATTTAAAACTTTGTCTCGTGCTTTCTACCAAGATTACTATTCAGCTAAATCTGTTTACGCTCAATTGTTTGATTCGCAGAACGATTCAACTAACTCTAGCACACAAGTTACTAGTCATGTGAAACTTCCAAAAATTGAACTCATAAAATTTGATGGCAATCTAAAACATTGGAAAACCTTTCATGATATGTTCAGTAGTTTGGTACATAGAAATCAGGCTTTGACAAATATTGAAAAATTCAATTATCTGATATCCTCTTTATCTGGTTCGCCACTAGCTCTCGTGAAATGTAATCCAGTTACCGACGCAAATTATATTATTGCTTATGACTCTCTCGTGAAACGCTTTGACAATAAAAGGCTCTTAGCCAATACTCATTATCTTGAATTGGAAAATGCTGCTAAAATTCCTGAAAATCATGTTACTTCACAGAATTTACGAAAATTACTTCACACCTTTTCAGAAAATATTGCAGCCCTGAAAAACTTGAAATTCCCCACTGATCAATGGAGTTTTCTGCTTTTCAACATGCTCTTGAGACGTTTGGACTCTAACAAAGTATATCGATTTGAATTTCACCATGGTTCTAACGACATTCCCACATTTGATTCTCTTCACGAGTTTGTTATGCAGCAATGTTCTGCTCTGGACAGAGGACAGAGCTGCTGACTGTACTCAAAAAAGGCCCTTGAAGTTAATTGAACCTACAAGACCTTCTCCTTCGCACTCTCACTCTCACTCGAATTTCTCTCCCCGGCGATCTTTTCATACTCAAGTGAAACAAACCGTATGTTCGGGATGTCATGCCGATCACCTTATTTATAAATGCCCTTAATTTTTGGCCATGAATGCTTATGATAGGTATAACATGGTCAAAGCTCAAAAATGGTGTGTGAACTGTCTCGGTTCCCGAAATGTGATTCGGGATTGTTCTTCGAAGTCACATTGTTCAAAATGTGGACAGCCTCACCATACTCTATTACAGTTCAAGGACGTTACTAATCCCTCTTCTCAACACTCTCAAATTCCAATACAAGTTTCTGCGAAAGGTATTGCTACTACTCCTCTTGTTCCCCAGCCACTTCTTCAAAAGAATTTCAACCTCCTGTCCCTTCTTATACGAATAGAATTGCAATCACTTCTGAAGCACTCTCGCCATCGATGACACCAATATAAACAATTTTGTTATCAACAGCACTAATCGAAGTTCTTGATGCCAGTGGTTTCTATCAGACAGTTCGGGCATTGCTTGATACCGGTTCTCAAATAAGCATTATCAGTCAGAAATGTTGCAGTCGTCTCGGACTGAATTTCCGCAGAAAAAATATATCTTTGTTTATACAAGGCATTAGTGATATGAATTCATCTGCTTCTAAGACAGTCTCCCTTCAAATCCGATCTTGTAATAGCACAAATCCTGTTCTCACTCTCAATGCCATCGTGATGCCCAAAGTATGTAATAACATACCCAATCATGATATTGATATAACGTCTTGGTCCCACATTTCGAATTTGAAACTTGCAGATCCCAATTTTCATATTTCCCGCGAAATTGATATTTAATTGGGAGCTGATATCTTTCCTCTCATATTTGACAGTGGTCAGCTCCCTGGAAATGAACATGAACCCAGTGCTTTGCATACTGTTTTCGGATGGATACTCATGGGTTCAGTTTCTTGCAAGCCTATCTCTTACTCACTGAATTCATTACATTGTTCGTGTGATCCACCTCTGGACAACTCGTTTAAACGTTTCTGGGAGATTGAAGAGATACCCAGAATATGCAAAACCACTCCTGAAGATGATCTATGTGAGAAATTATTCACCTCGACTGTTTCTCGCACTCCGTTAGGTAGGTTCATTGTTTCACTTCCTTTTCGTTCATTCGAACCGATGTTTCCCAATTCACGTGAAATTGCCCTTCGTCGTTTTTTCTCGCTGGAACACCGTTTAAAGAAAGATCCTCAATTGAATCAACAGTATTGTGATTTCATGCGAGATTACCTCGCTCAACAACACATGTCACTTATCGAACAACCTGAGGACACTTCCGATAGTTTTTTCATTCCTCATCATTGTATAATTCGTCCAGAGAGTGCAAGTACCAAACTCAGAGTGGTATTTGATGCTTCCTCTAAAAATTCGGATGGCACATCTCTCAATGACACTTTATTTGTCGGTCCCAAATTACAGAGTGATATAGTGACACTCTTGCTCAATTTTAGAATGCATCCTATCTCCTTGATCGTTGACATTCGCCAAATGTACCGCCAAATTCTAGTGTCGGTGAACCACCGAAAATATCAAAAGATTTTGTGGCGATTTGCATCAGATCAACCCGTCCTAGACTTCATCCTAAACACGGTAACTTATGCTGTTAGTTCATCTCCTTTTCTTGCCATCAGAACTCTTCTTTATCTGGCCGAGGAAGAGGGCAAAAACTTTCCGTTAGCTGCCACAGCCATACAAACCTCATCTTATGTGGACGATATTGTCACTAGTTGCAAATCCGTTGACGAAGCTCAAGCCCTGAAGTCACAACTGATTTCACTCCTTGCCCGAGAAGGATTTGAGCTTCATAAATGGAACAGTAATTCTTTAGTCTCTTCCCTTGATGTTTTCACATTTAGCCTCTCGTCGCAGAATTTACCTTGTACCAAAAGAAACATTCTCTCTGAACTCGCTCGCATTTTCGACCCACTTGGGTTCCTCACTCCCCTCACATTATTCGCTAAAAAACTCATTCAACACCTCTGGACTCTTGGAATTAGCTGGGACGACTCTCCTTCAGCCGATGTTGTGGCCACATGGACTCGATTCAAATCAGAACTTCACTTTATCTCAGACATTAAGATCTCTCGGCATTTATTCCACCATTTTCAAGTAACATCCTGCACGCTTCATGGGTTCGCTGATGCCAGTGAACAGGGTTACTCGGCCGTCATATATTGCAGATTTATGGGTGTCGAGGGCGTCTGTGTTCAACTAATCTGTGCAAAATCGAAGGTCTCACCGTTGAAAACTATATCCATACCCCGGTTGGAATTATGTACAGCAACTATGCTCTCTGATCTTTTTTCATTTATTCTCCCAATATTCAGTAAGCACATGTTAGTTGATGACATGTTTGCTTGGTCGGACTCCTCCACCACTCTCTGTTGGATTCGCTCATCTCCCCATAAATGGAAGACTTTCGTGAGCAATCGCGTGAGTCATATTCAAGAAAACTTAGCTCCCGACCGTTGGCACTCCATTCCAAGCAAAATCCTGCAGATTGCGCATCTCGAGGTGCTTATCCCTCTCAGCTCGTCAACTATTCCCAATGGTGGGCGGGGCCATCTTGGCTTCTAGGGCCCCCCTCAACCTGGCCCTCCTATGACAATCCCGTCGAAATCAACAGCAACTGCTTCTCTGAAGAGAAAAGAATCGTCCTTGTCACGCAAGTGGAGGTCAATTTTTTTGACGCCCTTTTGGACAAATTCTCCTCCTTTGTGAAGATCCAAAGAATAGTAGGGTATGTTAAGCGTTTCATTGAAAACTGTCGTATTATTCGTTCTCAACGACGGTTGTCATACCTCACGTATCATGAACTCCACCACGCTTCCCTTTCACTCATTAAACACGTTCAAGGTTCCGCATTCGAGCACGAGATTTCATCTCTTTCCAGCGGAAAACTCCTATGTAAAGTCCTCCGCAAGTTAAATCTCTTTCTTGATGAGAAGGGTCTTCTGAGGGTGGGTGGCCGTCTGGTTCACTCTCAACTGTCGTATGATAAACGTCATCCCCTATTATTGCCCAGTCACCATAGAATTACAGTATTAATCATAGAGAATACCCATCGTCAGTATCTGCACCCTGGCTTCCAAACTCTCCATTTTCTTCTCCGTCAAAAATATTGGATCCTTTCTGCTAAAAGAGTCATTCACAGGATTATTTCTAAATGTTTAATTTGCTGGAAACAGAACCCCATTTGTGCCCAGCCTCCAATGGGCAATCTTCCTGCCAGTCGGGTTTCTCAGGTGAAAGCATTTTCCATTGTTGGCATCGATTTTGGGGGACCGTATAATATTTCTCTCGGTAGATACCGTGGATCCAAGAGCCATAAATCGTATATATGTCTTTTCGTTTGTTTCTCAACGAAAGCACTCCATTCGGAACTAGCTACCGATCTTTCCACTGACACCTTCCTAGCAGCACTAAGGCGCTTTATCTCTCGCCGTGGGAGGGTAACAAAAATAATCAGCGACAATGCCACTAATTTCGTGGGAGCTTCACGGATCCTAAAAGAAATGCAAGATGCAGCCCATCATGAGCTCATCGAATGGGAGTTTATTCCCCCCTCCAGTCCTCACTTTGGAGGATTATGGGAGGCGGGAATAAAATCCGTTAAATCTCATCTTTCGCGAGTAATTGGTGCTCAAATACTCACTTATGAAGAGTTCAATACTCTACTAGTACAGGTCGAGGCGGTTTTGAATTCGAGGCCAATCTGTCCTACCAGCTCCGACCCAAATGATCTCTCCGTCCTCACTCCAGGTCAATTTTTGACACTGGAACCGTTAAATTCACCCCCGATGACAATTTAATGCTTTTAAACGTGAATAGACTCAGCCGGTGGCAGATGGTTCAGCGTTTTGTACAAGATATCTGGTCTCGATGGAGTAGGGAATACCTGCATACCTTATTTCAGCGAGCCAAGTGGACTGAACCTTCTGAAACTATTGAGATAGGCACTATGGTTCTCATAAAACAGGACTCTCTACCTCCCTCACGATGGCAACTTGGCCGAGTGACGGAAATACACCCTGGACCTGATGGGATAGTGCGAGTGGTCACTGTAAAAACCCTTCAGGGTTTCCTCAAACGGTCGGTGGTAAAGATTTGTCCTTTACCTCTTGCTGATTTCTTATAAATGTCATAACATTTTAGGTGGGCTCGAGGTGCGCACGCTTGCCACCATGCAGCGAGAGACCAACGACTCTCAATCAACACGTCGTCGTTCGTGTCATGTTCGAAAAGGCCCACTAGAAAAGTCAAAACGCGAGACCTCCAGTTTTTCGTTGGAAAAGGTGTTGATGCAAGACCCAATAAACTCAACATAGACAACCTGTGACCTGGGGAGACACAAGCTGACTGAGATCCCTCGTTCTTCCTGGATATGAAGAAAAAGGTAAGGAAAACACAGACACGCTCCCCCTCATAATAATTAGTACATATTCGTTATAAATCCACGGGGCAGTTTCCACCTCTCAATTCAACCCATATTTTAATACAGTCCACAAAATCCCCAATACGAAACAGTCATTATTGTACTCGTAAAGCTGGAGCAAGAACCTAGGTACTAGTGCTCATGTTGCGTCCTTACTCTGGTATTAAGGATATGCACGTCATCAAGCACAAGTACAATATCCATCCAGGTTATTGTTGCATAACATTTTAAACGCTCGAAATGTTGATAATCTTGAGTAATGCAAGATGCAGGCTGGGTGTAGGTTTTTTTTCATTCGGTATTGGTACTGGCATTTATATACCCAAGGTCGCATCTTTTACTGACCAGATTTAGGAGACGCAACACCGAGCAACCTGTATCCGAGTCTGGCATAACGTGCGTAAAGGATTTTTTTTCCTCTCGTGTAAAAAAATTAATGAGTTTTCCCAGCTTTTCAGTATTTTCATTGATTTTCCGATTTACGAGAGCTTTCAAGAAAAAGAATTATTTTTTTGAAAAAATCTAAACTGTTTACATCTCGACAGCGAAAATTGTAGATTTTAAGCGAGTTTTCCCACGATTTTTCAGGGTTTTCCGTATTTTCCGACATATCTATCACTTACTTTTAAACGGTAGGGTTCAAAAATTAAATTTTTTCGACATACTTAGCTTAAGTTCACGTTTAGTTTTACTCCCAGCTTAGTCTACTAACAGGCGCAACATCATTAAAAGTCTGGGTCCTGTAGGTCCCATATATCCGAAACTACTCATAGGATTTTTTTGTGCCCGTGGTTACTTTTGTTCGGGATACCGAGAAATTCATTTTCCCAAAGTTACAGTTAATTCGACAGAGGGCCAGATTCCCATAAGTCTGTGCGGGGTTCTTTCTGATAGATTCATTTACAGGAAATCTGGTGTCCTCAAATGATCAGATCATTTGCCAACGGCTTGTATCGAGTACGGTTTTACGGAGTACATACGCCGTGTAGATTCCTGTAATAAAATTCCTAAAATTTTTCTTGTTACAATTTTATATACATTGCAGTAAAATGAAAATTAAGATTCCTTCATATATCTACCCTATCTCAAAATCAAGCCACATAACAATCAAACTAAGCTGAGTCAAGTGGTTTGGTGTGGTAATCGTAGATTTGCTATGAAAACCAAGTTGTCAAGACGTCAAAGTTTCAAGTCAAAACCTTGTCGAAGTGACATAATTTTCCTTTTTTCAAATTATTTTTGATAAAAGCAATATTTTAATGGATTCGTCAGGCAAAGAGCTCCCATAAGCAATTTTAAAGGCCGCAGATGAGGTAAATTCTGGCCTGTTACCTAGTAAATCACGAGAAAGATATGAACAGCAATACAACCAATTTTTAAATTGGTGTAAGGAAAAAGTAGTTAAGGAGAGAAGAGGTTTTTTTGGCGTATTTTTCCAAGCTGAAAAAAATACTGAAATCTAATACCCTATGGTCACGTTACTCGATGGTGATATGTTTAGTCATAATTAAACAAAACCTGGACATAAGCAAGTTTCATAAGTTGACATCGTTCCTAAAAAAATTTTGGTTTTCGACCACGTAAAGCGCAGATTTTTACAAAAGAAGACAAGTTTATGCTAACTCCTGATGATATATATCTTATGATTGCTCGGTAGGAACTTTCAATTTTCATCGGAGTTGATGAAACAATGTGAATTGTCTAGATATAGTCTTTCCAATATCAATTGCAGAACATAAAAACTCATTCGGAACCCTTATACCGACAATTTCGTTTGATCTGCCGACACCCCTTTTAAGTGATGATTTATTTCCTAGCTTTTCAGTATTTTCATTGATTTTCCGATTTACGAGAGCTTTCAAGAAAAAGAATTATTTTTTTGAAAAAATGTAAACTGTTTACATCTCGACAGCGAAAAATGTAGATTTTAAGCGAGTTTTCCCACGATTTTTCAGGGTTTTCCGTATTTTCCGACATATCTATCACTTACTTTTAAACGGTAGGGTTCAAAAATTAAATTTTTTCGACATACTTAGCTTAAGTTCACGTTTAGTTTTACTCCCAGCTTAGTCTACTAACAGGCGCAACATCATTAAAAGTCTGGGTCCTGTAGGTCCCATATATCCGTAACTACTCATAGGATTTTTTTTTGTCCGTGGTTACTTTTGTTCGGGATACCGAGAAATTCATTTTCCCAAAGTTACAGTTAATTCGACAGAGGGCCAGATTCCCATAAGTCTGTGCGGGGTTTTTTCTGATAGATTCATTTACAGGAAATCTGGTGTCCTCAAATGATCAGATCATTTGCCAACGGCTTGTATCGAGTACGGTTTTACGGAGTACATACGCCGTGTAGATTCCTGTAATAAAATTCCTAAAATTTTTCTTGTTACAATTTTATATACATTGCAGTAAAATGAAAATTAAGATTCCTTCATATATCTACCCTATCTCAAAATCAAGCCACATAACAATCAAACTAAGCTGAGTCAAGTGGTTTGGTGTGGTAATCGTAGATTTGCTATGACAACCAAGTTGTCAAGACGTCAAAGTTTCAAGTCAAAACCTTGTCGAAGTGACATAATCTGCATTTTTCAAATTATTTTTGATAAAAGCAATATTTTAATGGATTCGTCAGGCAAATAGCTCCCATAAGCAATTTTAAAGGCCGCAGATGAGGTAAATTCTGACCTGTTACCTAGTAAATCACGAGAAAGATATGAACAGCAATACAACCAATTTTTAAATAGGTGTAAGGAAAAAGTAGTTAAGGAGACAAGAGGTTTTTTTGGCGTATTTTTCCAAGCTGAAAAAAATACTGAAATCTAATACCCTATGGTCACGTTACTCGATGGTGATATGTTTAGTCATAATTAAACAAAACCTGGACATAAGCAAGTTTCATAAGTTGACATCGTTCCTAAAAAAATTTTGGTTTTCAACCACGTAAAGCGCAGATTTTTACAAAAGAAGACAAGTTTATGCTAACTCCTGATGATATATATCTTATGATGGTTCGGTAGGAACTTTCAATTTTCATCGGAGTTGATGAAACAATGTGAATTGTCTAGATATAGTCTTTCCAATATCAATTGCAGAACATAAAAACTCATTCGGAACCCTTATACCGACAATTTCGTTTGATCTGCCGACACCCCTTTTAAGTGATGATTTATTATCCGCCAGCCAACGATTTTGCATTTTAAGGCACGTTAATTAGGTTCCTTTAGACCGCGGTGCTTCCTTTGAATCTATACGAGTTGTTGCAATTGATAATGGATGAACTATACTAATCCCGACGTCTGGTGCTTGCTTGGAATGCGCACTGACCACACTATGTGGTGCTATAGGTTTTCCGGGTTTTCCTACAGCTGAAAAGTGAATACGCCACCAAAAATCAGTAAGTCGCCCCGAAGCGCCACGGCAAATAATAATAATAATAGCCGTCTTCTACCCGCACAGGCTATGGCTTTGGGTACACTGTGATTACAAGGGAGTATTATTATTATCAAAGTAGGTTGCCGACGCTCTTGATAAAGAAAACCTAATTACTGTGACAATTTCCGATTAAAAAAAACATACTTCAAGATCCTTCGTTATATCTGAAGACATAAATAATGGAACCTTCTTGAAGCTCTACCAACACATTTGGTAAAATGCCGGCAGAGGTCGCTACGTATTCAGGCCTCGGCAACGTTTCTAGCAGATTCAGGTGAAGCGATAACTAACATAAAACATCTTGGAGGCTGGAAGTCAACTGCTGTGCTGTTGCAGAGTTCAACAGAAAGTGGCTATATCCACATACTTGCAGAAAGTTACTTTCCGCTCTTGTGCGGAAAGTAAATCGCACGCGTGTGGATGAGCTGTCAATTGCGTAATTGCTATTTAGATGTACCGCTTCAAGCTATTATATTTACAATATTTGAGCACAAAAAACGATGTATTTGAGAAGAATAATTTTCTTCATCTTCAAAATAAAATAAAAAAGCTGATACCGGTGGGGGATTCGATCCCGCGACTTGGCGTGAAAGCGATACATTCCCGGACGACAATGTAAATTGTTGGCCGAGGCGATAAGCCGAGGCCAACAAACATTGAAGTCTGGGAATGTGCTTTTACTACGAGGTACACATACTATATTTTTTCTGAATCCGCAATCAGCATTATCATAAATTAAGGAATCATACTTATTGTTTGCGTGTATTCATTTACTCTCTGAAATGTATACAAGCCGTCAAAAAAGTACTTTCCCGTACAGTTTAGTGCCGAAAACGGTCCGGGAAAGTTTGTTGCTTAGCAACGGACTAAAATACTAGATTAGCGTATTTTGAGGCCTGAAGTTGCTCCGAGAAAGTGGGCATTCTTGAACGATTTCAGAAAAACACTTTATTGTCACGACCACAGTGGCGTGTCGTAGATTTCCATTTCATGTGTGGAATGATATGAGAAATCGACCGCTGCAGGTCCCGTTTTGATATACCGAAAATATGGGTCAGTCTTTGAAACGAGCGATTCCGCCGCTGCTGTTCCCACTGAACTAATTGCCGTGAACCTATTAAGTACTCACCTGCATCGGAAAAGGTTTCTTTGGGTTTGTTACTCGATGAAGGGCTGGAATTGGGTGCGGACAGCTCTAGAGTGGGTGATTTGCTGATGGATTCTAGCTGTGGATCGAGTGATGTGGGAATGGCATTCGGTTGTTGGGAGCTTCGACGTTTCATCGACTTCGAACCGATTTTGAGTGGAGCGTGCATATGCGGGTAGTTCTGGCGGTGCTCTGAAAAAAACAAAGACTCATTTAGAAAATCCACGATTTCTCACTCAAATATTATAGAAGTTCTATTTTCAATTAGTATTCCATGCTGAAACCCACCAAACTTCATTATTCAAGGTGTCTTAGAACTTTCTCTTTTTTTCTCGGGAATATATAGTGTGATCCAACGAAAAACTTCCACCCAGATTTACTGGGTGATGAAAAATTATGTTCGGAAACGCTGAAACACGTTGATTTTGATTTCTAGGGGGGGCATGTCAGTTATAGATTCAGTCACGCAACTTCATCCCCCTGACGGAAGCGGCTACCCCATGCGAATCATCATAGGAAATATAGGTCAAGTAATATACCATTTCAAAGCTGTCCTCAGTCTCTATACAAACAATTCTTTTTGTTCAAAATATTAATGAAATTAGTGTGATCAACAGATTCAGTGTGAATAATCAATATCTTAACTATTCTAATCAAAATTCAATTTTTTCTTACGCAATTTTTGTTCTGCTGATTGTTTCATCAAAAAAAAAAAATGAGTTTTATGGTTCTTCTGGAAGTATACTCTCAGAATGAATTCACAGTTCACATGCTTTGAATTGAAATATAACTAGATTCGTATTCTGTGAGTTGAGTTTCTTCCTGAAAATGGTTTACGCGTTAGAAGAATGAATTGAATTGGTGAAACTTTATAACAGATGATGATTGTATAAGAGCTGCAGCAAGGCCACCAGGAAAAAATGTTTCTCATACATATGATAGATCGTTGATTGGTGAATTTGAAGGAACTGGGACTGTGGGCAACTAGTAACATCATCCTGATAGTCATATAAGGAACGAGGCTAATGAGATAGCAGTTTTGGGACATGTGGCTTTGGGTAATACTCAAAGTACTCGAAGCTTGGCTGAAGCTTTAGGTGTAGTGCAGTCGAAGTAGACTTTATCATTGTATCAAGGTGAGGGAAGGTCCTTTCGAGCAATTAATAAATCAAATTTCGATAAGAACATGCAAGATATCTATTGTTTACTTAAATTGGACCTGTTACAACACCAAACTCAATTATAAAAAATGAGAAAAGAAAATTTCTATGTTTTTATTCCACTTTAATTTGTAACACTTTGTTACTGCAGTTTGGTCCTATATGGACATTCTCAAACAAGTTGTTTTTATACCACTTTAATTTGTAACAATTCGTTACAAATTACAAGTTGTTTGAGAATGTCCATATAGGACGAAACTGCAGTAACGAAGTTTTACAAATTGAAGTGGTATAAAAACAGAAATTATCTTTTCTCATTTTTTATGATGATCTCCTACCAAGTAGTAACGTCTACATCTATCAATTTGTTGAAACTCAATTATCATTCAATTAATTTTGGAAAAAATAGCAACGTTTGAATAGAGACTTGGGAAAGCTTTAAGACGATGTATCACTCGACCCATGTTACTTATGATGATTCGCGAGGTACCAGCTGAATGCCTAACAAATATTCACAGTAATCTTGTCGAGTAACATGGCCAATTCAAGAAAAATACCTCCACTGCCACTCCTATCAAACTTCATTTCAATGATAACTTGAGAAATATGAGACACCATATCTATAGTTACCTTACTAACTACAAACAAGAAATTTCACGGGTGAAAACAGCAACTTATGAACACTTCATCCTAAACTCCGAAATCTCACGAGATTGTTGGGAATTAATCAATTCAGAAGTTTCTCGAAAATCTCACAAATTGAATCCAGCATCGAACAATATCAGTCCAGATGGATTTGATAATTTCTTCAGTAATATTGCTGAAGAAATAATTACCACTCTTTCAGATATGGACCGGAATACTCATTTTATCTCGATCCTTAAAAATACCCCAAACATTCCTTTTTTTGCCCTCACAACGTACATAGCAGTATATGAGGCAATAATAAAACCATGCAATTCATTTTGTTTCGACGTTTATGAACTGAATAGCAAAATTTTGAAACACGCTATGCTGACTTTTGTTAATAATCAATGCTTCACTAGTGGCTTTTTGCCAGATGTTTTCGAAGAATCCAAAGTACTTAATTCAAATTTTTAAAAAGGGGGAAGTGATTCACCAGATAATTTTCGGCAAATATCTATAACTACTACCGATCTTTGGTAAAGTTTTGGAAGTTATTATCAAAGAACTGTTAAATACTGTCTGCAGTAACGCTGGCACACTTGATGCTGGACAGACTGGGTTTAGGAACAATTCCTAAACAGTAAAGTCAGTACAAAAACTTGGGTGGGACATTCTTGAAGGCTTTGAAAGTGGTTCACATGCTGTGGCGCGACTTTGTGTGATCTCAGTGAGGCTTTCGACTGTGTCTCACACAAATAACTACTCGAGAAACTAAATTTCTATGGAATACGCGGTGTTGCATTGTAATTCTTCAAAATTATACCTATTCAACAGAAAACAAACAGGTTTTGCAGATGGCCATTTCTCAGAAGTAAAGATAATTGATTATGGATTACCCAAGGGATCCATTTTCGGGCCGTTACTATTTATTATATATTCAAATGACATTTTCCACTATACCCCGTCCACTGAAATGCATATGCTATGCTTATGACTACGTTGAACTGCCTAAACAAGTTGAGGCCAAAGCAGAAACCTGGTTCAGTTCAAACCTCCTCAAATTTAATGAAGATGGAACCTTCAATACAAATTTCTCTACAAATAATCACGTTGCGAGGTGCCATGAGGTTAAACTCCTATGACTATTCTACAAGAAATGGAATCATGTTAATACAACGAAAATACCGACCAGCAGTATCGACAAGAAATTCAGTGGATGGAATAAGCTACCTCAATCTATAAAAGCTCTGGGCTTAAATGAGTCCTGAGATTAAATTAAAAACTTCTTACTGATCAATTGTTTTTTACTCAGTCAGCAAGTATATCGAAACGCCCATCAACTTGCTTGATCCAAAAAACGCTGTGATGTTATATACTCTGTACTATTACTTTATTTTTTTTCTACGACCATGTCAGTAAACGTCAAAAATCGCACTGTCAACATTCCTTGTAAATGACATTTAACAATAACATGCACGTAATGAGATCTCATAACATACACGTGCGTTTTGAGAAGAAAACTTAAACTTCTTGATTTAATTAAATTACAATCAAATTTTTATTTACGTAAGACTTTATTTGGTCTATTTACACAAATTTAGTCAATTAAAAATCATAAAAACTTTTAGCATTAGCGAGATATATTTAGGATTGAAAGAGTGATGCCCCTAAATGTATGCAGCACGTTATGCAATTTCTTTAAAAATAGGACACGTTTTCTTAAGTAGCATGCTATATGAAAATAAATATTATGTCATTTATATTGTCAATTTCCTGAACAAAATATAATTGTATCCGAACATTTTCTCAATTCAATTAACAACTATTATAATAAAGTTGAATTCATTGCGATGTTTTTTATTTAATGGAAGAAAATGAACGGGAGTAGAAAAAGTATAGTACGTTACACGAGTTGTAAGCCCATTACGCACTCATGAAATTTATGCACTCGCCGCTGCGCGGCTTCGTGCATAAACTTTTTCATTTCTCGCGTAATGGGTTACTTACAACTCTTGTTACGTAATATAATCAACTGCGAAACTGTTCTTTACAAGGTTGTAATATAATATCACCTGTGCTGCTAGCAAAGTTTTATTACATTCTTTTATTTTAAACTTCTGTATCTACAATTAGATGAATGTATGACCTGCTACAAATGTACTACTCTTCGTATATAATGTAGTCAAATAAACGATTAAATGAATTATTGAAAAAAGTTTTGTTTGATGTTGAAATAGAACTCCAGTATATTCATTACTACACCAAACAGTGTTGACTAAAAGTTCATGATTGTGCATGAAATTAATTTATTATTATTCCATACATCAAATAAAATCAAGTCATATGGATTACAATGTAGATAAAGATATTAACGAATTTATTTTTCAAAATTTGGAGTTGTGTGAAGCTGTATTATTCTTGAAGTTGAAAAGAGAAACAGTCTCAATTGTAAATACAAAAAAAATATGATTTTTTCGGAAACGGAAAAAACCTATGATAATAGCTATTTATGTACCAAGTGCGTTATATAGATCCTAACGTCCGGAAGGCAACATTCACCCGAGGGTCTTTGGCCCGAGGGCGTTAGGATCTAGTAACGCTCGTGGTGCATACAAGATTTAATTTTTCACGTAAAAATTATCTTGTTGTTTACTTCATACATTTCTTCTCATAGTATTTATTTACTGCGTTCTGGTCGGCAACTGAGCTCAAGTGAGCTTCTATGCAATTGCCATGGTAATATTGATTAGGTTGCTGAGGGCTGTTTTATTTAATAAAATGACGCTGCATTTTTGTAAGATTTGAAAAGCTTGTTTGTGGAGGAAACTAAAAACGGTTGTGTTTATAATAATTATGGAGATCCCACAAAATGTGACGTTCAAAGCTGAAAAAGCGTGTGGAAATTTACTGCTTGTGAAATCCAAATATTTTTACAAGAAGGATTATGACCATTTTTTGAAATAGAAATATGAAAACAGAGTTAATACCGTAAATGAAACTGTCTTAATGGCATACTTCCAGGAACTGGTGAGTTTATCTCATGAAAAATATCAATATTTTTTATTTATTTTACATTATTTCAGTCTGAAAAATATAGTGCAAATATTCTATGGACCAAATACTCACAGCTGAAATCAACATTGATTGTTAAAGAATCAGCATTCAGTCAACTGATGGCCTTTCTGAAAGTTAATTCAAAAGGATGCATTCCTAAAAAATCAAAGGTGTTGAAAGATGGAATAGTATTACTTTTCATAAGAGAAGCTCCAGATGATACTTTTCTGCTACATAAAGTTGTTCTGGTAATGGGCGTATTTGGAGGCTTAAGACGTGATGAAATGGTCGAGATGACAAATGATGACATTGAAGACAGAGGAGCCGTTTTACTGATCAAGGTACCAGAAACCAAGACGTGCACCTCAAAAAGTTTCACCATTGTTGAAGAAAGCGAAATAGGAGCCTTAAACTAAGTTAAAAAGTACATTGCAGTACGACCAAAAGGATGTAAACATCGTAGTTTTTTTCAACGTACAGAAATAATAAATGCATGGAGTTACCTGTAGGTAAAAATACTATAGGAAGTGTTCCTTCTATCATAGCAAAATACCTTAATTTGGAAAATCCGAAAGGTTACACCGGACATTGTCTACGCCGAACTTCGTCAACGCGTCATGTTCAAGGTGGTGCTTCCTTTGAAACACTAAAATTACATGGAAAATGTAAGAGTAGTACGGTAGCGGAGAGCTATTTTGAAGATAGTATCTTCTCGAAGAACAAAATTGCTACAATAATAGCCCATTCCGTCCGAAACATAAAATGCTAACGTTCCGAACGAAACGGAATGCACATTGAGGAGTTCATTATCGGTCAACTCACAGCACTTCAAACTTGGTACTAATTTTTCAAGAACATTTGAAAATTGTAATTCCTTTTTAAGAGAAAATAATTAGTCGCTTTTTTATGTATAGTTATAAATAAAACTTTTCTGAATAATTGATTTATTGAAGTACAGAAAAAAATGTATAGCGGGCGTTATGATTTATAATGCCCTCCATAACGCCCCGGGCGTTATGGGTCTGTTAATAGCAACCGTTGCCAAGGTATTATAAAGCAGTAATGGACAAGTGAAAATAGTATATTATATAACAAGGGACTAAAGTGGATTTTTTAATCCCGCACGTGATGTTTATTGCCTGAGGGCTCGTAGAGCCCGAGGGCCAATAATCACGTAAGGGATAAAATATCTCTTTAGTCCTGAGGCATATACGCTATTTTTTGCACTTCCCAGTATTATAACTTTCAAAATTAATACAATTAATAATTTTGATGAGTTCTATAAACATGGTACTTGGATTTCTCAGTATACATTTTAGTCCCTGTTATACGGGACTAAAGTTGGCACTTTAGTCCCGGAAGTGCAAAAATAAATATTATGAACAGACCCTAACCAGAAATATATTTTCTGAATGTAAACGTTTGCATTTTCAAAAGAAAAAATCAAAATACTCTCTATTTTTCCATTCTTCGTTTTTGATATAGCTTTCGTCAATTTAGCTGTTTTTAAACAATATTGTAGTCGAGCTCGAAAATATACACTGAATGTTCTGTATTCCAATAAAAGTTATCAGTTATTTATGTAAATCTGCAATCAAAATACTCTCTATTTTTCCATTCTTCGTTTTTCATATAGCTTTCGTCAATTTAGCTGTTTTTAAACAATATTGTAGTCGAGCTCGAAAATATACACTGAATGTTCTGTATTCCAATAAAAGTTATCAGTTATTTATGTAAATCTGCACTTTGGTTAGTGCTCCTATGAAATAAGTAGCGTCCTATAGCACAGATCAAACAAAAGGGATAAACTTATTCTGAGAATACATTATATTTGCGTTATACGTTGAAGGATTCAAAGCAGAGGGATTAGACTTGCGAGAGATGCAGATCACGGAAAGGATGGTAAGCGTATTCATATGCCGGGGCGCTCGTCAAATTCATTAAATTATGGAAGTAAATTCAATGAATTAGTTCATTATTGAATGTAACGAAATGAGTGAATGTTGGATGAGTAATGAGATTTAGGCGTAATTGAATATTCTGTGATATGTTATAATGTTTCAGGTGCATCATACTGTCAATCAAGGAAAGTAAAGCCAGATGTATTTCAATGTTCAAGGAGGAAATAGTTGTTTTCTGGGATTGTGGAATAGAGTGGGTAAAAGGAGATTTCGACTTTGTCGAATTTATTCGTTTCATTTGAAAACAGTACCATTAACAAACTACATCATAATACCTAATTCTTATGCCAATCTTATCGTATGGTGTAATGTTGAACAGATCTTTTAATTTTTTTTTTCTTTATTTTAGTCTTGAGTGCTTGTCCATTATGTCCTCTTTTAACCACTAATTAACTGACTAGCCATGTTTATGAGGGCCTATTTCTTGCATTCTTTTCAACTCTTTTTCATCTTCAAAAACTTGCTATTCTCTTATCTGACACCCTTTGCAAATGTCCACACTATCTCAATTTTCTCTATATTTTGGGTCCCATCTCAAAATTATTTCCGCAGCCACCGTCATATAATTCGAATGGGGAACAGCAGATGGGCTTCTGTAGCGAATAGAGCACTGTCAGTGACGTAATCTGTCAGTTGTCAAACAGCTGATGGAGGGACAAACAAAGCTATTTTCCATAAGGCTACGTGTGTCTTTCTGGTGAATTTTCTGCGAGAACCGATTTCCTAATGAAAAGGTTTTAGCATTGTGTGATGATTATTAATTCATTCTGTATAGTATGGAGTAAGTGCCTAAATCTGTTGTCTTGTTATAAGCTTGGATTTTTCAGTTCAAAAATACATTGTTATGATGACAACACACCTAAATAGGTTTCTCTTTTGGATTTGGTGAGAGAAATAATGAATTTGGTTTTTGCTGGGTTGTAGCAATCGATCCAATCGAGATTAGCATCGGAAATTTCCAAATTTCTATACAAACCAGGCGGAGACAGGTAGACGCTACTACAGGACGGAGACATGATAGTTGGATAGCTGTTCCTCATAGGAGTGATCTCACGGATTATAAAGCAAATGCACGTATGCTCTTCACAGGTAATGAGGTGACTAATACTTATCATCTGAATATGTGAGGATGGATATAATATATTTTCAGGTTAACCATCAGATGTTTCCGAATATCCAGACTATGTATCTTCCCCAATGTGTAGTACGGAAGAAGAGCTGGGAAGTTACAGTCAACATTTTGAAGAATTTATAAAGACATTACATTTCCTCCTCTATTCATTCCGATAAAAGAAACTAATCCAAAGTGTATTATTTAGTTGTTCACATTTGTTTAAATATAAATGAGGTTATCAAGTATTGTATGTATGTATTTCATTTGTGTAATAAAAGAAGTTGTATTATGTTAATCTATTGTATTTATGACTAGCGTTAAATTGTTTGAATTTTATTTAGTTGTCCTTGTTCAACCATTCCAGTCTCCAGTTATATTGATACATAATAGTCATTAACGTTTGATGTTTGTGAAAGTTTTCTCTCAGGTATAGCTGCTATCTTTTCACTGTTATTAATGATAACTTGATAACAGTTTAGATATGCAGAATTTAAACTTTGTTTTCCACTTTACAATACGAAAACTCCCCCTTAGTAATTCGGTTTATTAATAATTATGCTTTCATACTAGACCTATTCAAATAATGCCAACACACACTATGAGTGAGATCACATCAAAAAGTAAGGCCCTAATATTTTCCCTAGTGTTCACACAAGTCTCCCGAAGACTTCTAAGGGTTGTTCTTGAGGATGCAGCTGCTTAACGGAAAGGACGAATTTTCAACAAAACTGCTACTAATTTTTCATCAGTTCTGGAACCAGCAAACCTTAATGCAAAAAGTTCGGAGCAACATGTGTACATACTTCTAACCCAGCTACACAATTACGATGACCAGTAATACTTTTCAAATGATAACAAAGTTTATTTATTATTCAATTTGCAGATATTTAAACGATTTGCATGCAAAATGTGCGAAGGCGTCCACCTCTCATGCTTCAATTTAAAAATATGTTGAAAGGCTCATATTGAAGAGAAAGTAATATAGAATTATATTTTATTGAAATCCTTGAAATTGTGTCCAATGCTGTATCAAAATCAGATGATTCCAAGATGTATGTATATAAAGTCCAATTTTATAATGTAATCAGGCCATTCCTGAAACACAGAAATTTTGGATTATGAAAATCATGTAAAGTGATGTTTTTACTCGCCATTTCAGTGCCAAATATCGCAAATTTTTCAAGGGGACAAGAATAAAATGATATTTCAGTCAAAGAGAACAAAACAAAAGCCAAGATTTTAGTAAAATTAGTCGATTTCTCATATGAAAAAAGGGACTATTACAATATATTATCAAAAAGTACAATCCCTGAATGTCTGTTAAGTTTTAAAAAATCGCAATTAATCACTAACAAGAACAAAAAACCAAATTTCTTCTCATACACAAATGCTTTGTTTGTCCCCCCATCAGCTGATGACCGCCACGCCACAGAACACATAATTCCGGCATGTTGTGACGTCAGCTGACAGTGCTCTATTCTTTCATAAAATGAATGTACAGAAGAATTTCGGATCGACAAATCAGTTTCCGCTATTCCAAAAGAAATTCTCACAATACAAAGATAATTTGCCAATTTGATATATTCTTTCTATTTATTCCATTAGTCAGAAATGTATTGTCACTTTGATAGCAAAAACAGTTCACTCTAACTTTTGAATCGGCAATATTTTCTGCCATCCATTATACATAGGGTCACTAGATCAAGCAGGCCGTGCCGTCCTTACGGCCTGCTTGATCTAGTGACCCTAATTATACAACTAAACTTGCGCCATCTATTCATCAATGTCTAAACTATGGCCATTTTGGGACAATACCAGCACAAGCTAGCAGACATGGACATTTTTTAGGATGAAATGATAGTTCTTTCGGAAAGAAAGGAATTCGGTGGTTTCTGAAGTAATGTTTATAACATCACTCTATGGGGAATTATTTCTTGAACAGAATAAGCCTAATACTTCCTTCGGATATGTATTCAACATATCGATAAAACATTTCAATTCAAACCATCGATCACAAAATAATCTCTAAGAAAATTTCGGATGACGATACGGGGCGTTTCCATGAGAAGCGAAACAAATTATAATTTTTCAAGACAGAGCATTTTTCAGAAGACAGATGTATTAGTAGTAATTTGGGGATTCTGAACACGAATCTGAAGGAATTTCGGGCCGATTTTGCCTCCTAGTATAACTTTCCGGAAAAATGGGTGGTTCTAACGCCGTTGGCGTGCAGTGTATATTACGTAGGATAACACCTTTTGTGCAGCGAGTTAATTTCTAGTGTATCTATCGATCATGAGAATTTCATGGTTCTATATTGAAAATTACAGAAGATTCGGTGGTGTTAACATGAGAAGTGAAACACACTGTATAAAGGACGTAATGTGTTTTTTACAAATAAGAAAGTTTTAAGGCATCGAACACTTGAATGAATAATCGCCCAATGTACGTATACAGCAGGTTCCTTTTAAAAGGTTAGGCAAACATCTTCCAACATAACATTTCACACAATATTTTTAAGAGCAATTTATTTTCAAATCTCATCATCCAAACCATTCATGCCCTTTTCTGAATATAATAAAATATCCAGAAATCCCTTAAACGTATCTGTCATGACACATTTTGACAAAACGTACTTGTCTGCAGACATACACTTGCCCCAGATATGTAGAAGAATTAATATGCACGTCTGTATCATACTCTACAACCGTATCATTCAAGATGAAATGTCATAGTTTTCTTTGTCATTCTAAATCCCAAGTATTTTAGCGAATACACTATTCTGTATAATCTGGGACGACAAGACAGCAATAAGTAGGTGAACGTAATGTAGCCGCTGAAAATTCATAGTTTTTTTTTCATAATATCAGCAAAATCAAACCAAGTGCTACTCATTTTATTCCAAAATTAACTCAACACACAAAACTATTCGAAAATGTATGAACGCTGCCCAGTTCTCAACGGAATGTTGCGTTTTACTACGTTGATGAAAATTGTTTAAGAGCAAATTTTACGTCGCCGAAGCAAAAGCAGTCTGAGAGAAAAGTTAGTATTGAAAGAACTACCAAAAAACTAAGCTCAAGATACAAACTTTCCATTCCTGATCAAATTGCGTGACTGGTACGAATATTATAACATTTCATTCGAAATGGTAATTCAGTTTATTACCATCATTATTAATAATCCATTTAAGATGAGCTATTGCTTTTCTTCACGATCAGCAGAGTTACACCAAACGGTACGAATACCTTAAAATGTCAACGGTTTAGTTTATATTTAGGTTGTGTATCCATTACATTGCAGATATTAGTACGTGAATAAAAGTAAACATTGAAATAAATATACTTAATCACTTCAATTACGATTTCAACCGAGGGAGTTTCTATTCCAATCGAATTAGGGCCCACAGGGAAATTTGGAAATGAAGATTACTCACGGGAATACGGACACATTGGGCTTGATAACTCTTTTTTTCAATGAGTAGTTATGTAGTTCTTTTTGAGATAAATTATCCTATTATACAAGTTGTCGCAAGTTGATGATTAAAATATATTCTTAGTAATTTAAAATAATTTCCAAAGCACTTTTCATGACTGAAAAAAACCTATGATGTGAAAAAAAAGGAATAAAAAATCAGGAATAGAATATTAATCATAAACTTGGGTTAGATTTCAATAAATTATCCGAAAATATACAGATACACAGGAAAACAAGGTTGATTAGATTGATCACCTACGAAAAAAACTTTATGTAAAGTGTGCCCAAGATAAAGATGAACACCACGAGGATCTCGTCAACCGACGTAAGAGTTACAAAGTAGGTTATATATCTGGTAGTTTTCGGTTCTGTTCATTTCGGTTTTACCATTTATTCTTCTGATACATTTCAGTATGTTAATTTTAAATCTTGTGATGTATTGAATGGACGATTTAGATTCTTATGACTTCTGAATATTACGCTTTGCAGACTTACGATATTCTATCATTTTTACAAAATATTGATTTTGCTGGTTTGATCGAATATACGTCTTCACATTTTCGTTCATTATCATTTCATGGTATTACAGATTTAACTTCTTGTGATGTACATTTCATAGAATTTCGGTTCTTCAAAATACTGATGTGATCATTTTAGATTCCGGCATAATTCGTTTTTGAAGAAAAGTTGTTATTACAGTTTCGGTATAACAAAGTTATTTTTTTATTTTTATCCATTTTTCATGTATTTATGTATAAGTTATTATTGGTCTAGTTCGGATCTCCAGTTTTTGGTCTCTGAACTTTGTTGGTTCGATACTATTGATTCATAGACTGTTTCAGTTCTATATTTTACCGTTCTGATAAATTCTGAATGTATATGGGTGAATAAATTTTTTCTTCGAATGAATTAAGCTGTTGTTTTAACTGCCCCAGTCTGTTCTTCAATTTCTCTAGATGAACTTTCTGGGTTTTCATTAACTGATTGTAAAACTAATAGGTATTCGTTTTCTTCAGCACGGGATAAGCACAGGTTTTAATAATGATAACAATAAGTATGAATAAAATACTCATTCAGGAAGAAATGTATTTATGAAAAATGATAGCTATTTATTTTGCCATGTATTTTTTACAAGCCGCGTTCAAGAATTGTATTAAGCATATTCACTGAAGAAAAACATAAGAAATCATATTGTGCCGAACGTCGTTACATTCTCAATGAAAAATGCTGTGTAGGTACTTTTTTATCGTGTCACATAAAAAACAAAGTTGATGATGATTTCTTCGAAACGAAACGTTGTACTGAGATTGTGTGAACACCATTTTGTGAAGCTAAAGAAGTGGCAATGAGGAAGTGCCTTTAGTTTTTTCAAAACTCTTTAAATTACTTCAGGAAGAAATTGAAACAAATAGCCAAATTTCAGTTTTCTTTTTTCAAAAATCTCCGCAAGTGAACAATCTTATTTGAATTCATAACCTCTATTTATTGATTTCTTAACTGCTCAACTTTTTGCCCATTTAACCTACTTTGTAACGGATAACAAAATCCACATGCTGTTCATCATTAACTTGGGCACAATGAACATTTTCAAATAATTCGACGTCTAATGTAAGCTTGCATGAATACTCCTGAACGTCATCTAATGTCCCAGATAGGCCTCGTGAGAGAAACTGGATACAATAACTGAAATTAACAATGGTGATGCCTACTTCAATATTAATAATGTGGTATGGAACAATGGAAGTGAGTCCCGATTAAGTTAAATCGTGAATAAAGGGTACCATTATCATTACGACATCACCTAGCAGTTCAAGTAATTGGAGCAGACAGTCGTGATTAGCGGTAAAATGTGCCTGACGCGAAGATGGAATGATAATGAGATGCACTATTCCTGAGCAGTTCACCAGGAGATTATTTCATCGTGATCATTTCAAGTGAAAATTATTATGCCTACTCGTTGAATTAAGAGCCGCCATCAACATCCTTCGAAATCTTCCAAATTCATATTGCGATTGTAAATTTCTACATTATTATCATGAAAATAAATGATGAATGAAGGTTTACACACAAAAATGATAAAATTTTGATCACTCATTGGGAAAATCACATACATCATGGAATAAAAAGTGGATTTCTGGAAATTTCAACGATGAATTAACTTGGTTTTGTACATTTCGTTGATTACGGGGGTAGTTTCCAGGGTGAGTATTGGGATACAAAATCTGAATTAGGTTTGGATCGTTGTGCATATACAGTGAGAAAGATATTTCAAGCAACGATTGATTAATTCGGTGTTGGAGATTTCGTGGATTACGGGGGAAGTTTCCAGTCTGATTATAGGGACACATCTGAATTGGGGTGGGCATACTTTTTCAGATCGTTTTAAATGTACAGTAAAAAAAAATCAGACAAATGAGAAAGCATACCTAACCCAATTCAGATTTTATATCCCAAAAATCACTCTCGAAACTATCCTCGTAATCAACGAAATCTACATTGTATATTCAAAACGATATGAAGAAGCATACCTTTTCCATTTCAGATTTTGTTTCTTAATACTTACCATAGAAAAAATTGCGGTCTGGTGTACTCTGGTGGAAATGCTTGGAGAGAAGGGTACTCCGTATTCATTTCACTTTGTTGATACTTCTCCGGCCCAAATACATTTCGAACTCGTTCGAAATATACAGTTTACTCTTCCCGGAGTCTGTGCTGCCTAGAAGTGGCTTGTTCATGATTTTCCGTGCGGATGGCGCTGCTATCAACTTAGTTGTGGGTTGTAGTTTCATCCGTCGGGCAATATTAGTTAAACTGTTGATTATTATTCATTTGGCAGGGACAGGACAATTATAATGTTGTCCGACCTACCCTGTCACTGATGAGAGGCAATAAACCTCGAAACATGCATGTCTGCAGGTGGTCATTCCCAGCCAAATGAAGATTATCCTCCTGTTTAATTAGAAGACAAGCACTTGCAATTGGGTCATCTTGGAAGAACGTTGCACAAATATCTGTCAGATGTAGTTCAATGTCCGTCGTGGTATTAGCCAGGGAAGTAGTTGTTTTCTGATAGATGGTTTCCTTTATTCTTTCACTTGGTGGAAACGCTTGGAGAGAAGGGTACTCCGTATTCATTTCTCTTTGTTGATACCTCTCCGGCACAAATACATTTCGAACTTGTTCGAAATATTACAAAACAATGGCCGTCAATTTCCATTTTGGGGGAGACATATGACCCTATCGAAACAAAAATATGTGCTACAACATGATGATATATCAGACGAAGATAGCCCCAGGAAGAGAAATGGCTAAATGTGCCTAAATGGAAGCAAGAGCCAAAACAAAATAAAGAGAGAGAACCCTATCGAGAAGTTCATAGACTCAGTAGTAACATTTCCTGACAATTTTTTGGAATTCTTGTTTGTTGTTGCGGAGGTCCTTAAAAACGCCTCGCTACCGAGAATTTTCGCAAATAGCATATTGTCCAACTTTACATCAACAGGTATACGAAATGTCAACGTAGGTATAGGTAATACATTTTTTCCGTATTGGGCCCGAAGTGTTGATCTTTCATTGTTATACCTGTGATATAAATGTTATAAAAGTACGTAGATTATTATATTCATTATTATTATTTATATATATATATAGTATATACTCTGAATACACAAAGTTGACCTTTCACATGTATTGTGTGCAAACCGGTTGGCAAATAAATTAGTTTTATCATAATTATCTTCTAATAAATTGATGGATGTGTAGCTACGTGGTACACTCTAAATTTGTCCTTCAGTTGTATTAACTGTAATAATTGAAGCAAATTCACCATGTCAGAATGTGAATTTACAATATGTATTGAATTAACCTCAATATTACTGGGTTTAGTAAAATCTTAGCTCTTTTCCTGTCGGTAAAATAATTTTGCATTAAAATTCATACATGAGGTTGAACATCCAGGTGCTTTTACAGACAGTCCGGAAAAGTACAAGAGCTCGTAATACTGCTTGAAATACTCATTGAATTCGCTGCTTAAATTACTGTGAAAAAGGCACCCGTAAATTCGAGGCAGGCAACGCCAGTAGCGGGCTGAGCCGAGGTGCGGGGGTGCTGTAGCACCCCGGGACCACCCCTCGTCCAGATCCCGCCAGGGCCCCATTCCCTATGGTTTAGTGAAATATGCACACATTCGTTGAATGACAAAAAAAATTTTTCTTCGAATTTTTCTTCTTCCAGCCTGCGCCAACTTGTTTAATATTCACTGACACGTGTTGTAGTATAGTCGTAGTCTAAGTTTTGAGTGGATGTAAGTGGTTTTTTGGGGATATTATTCAACTATTATTTTGCTGAGGGGTAAGTACGACAATTTATTATAAAGAGTAAAGAGTACATATGTATTAATCACATCTTAATAGACAATAATAAGAATAATTTGGCGGCTATGTTTCGTTGTACTTTTTGTGGGCATTCTTTCAACATACTAAATAAATACAATGCGCACTTGTACCTACATAGATATAATACCAATAGAACATCATTTAATTGTTTGCATAGTAATTGCTTTCTCAAGTTTATTTAAATCGTTTTCAGGTTTTAAAATGCATACTTTCAGAGATCATCGTGAAAATCCGGTAACAATTGGTCAAAATAATAACACTCTTAATATTTTCACTTTTAAGTGCAATTATACTGCTGATTGCTTTCAAATTCAGAATTATAAGTTATTTAAACTTTATATTTACGACCATATACGAAAACGTGAATATGTAAAATGCCCCTTCAGTAATATTTGTAAATGTAAATCCACCTTTGAAGAACTGCATGTTTTGAGAACCCATTTTTTTTTAAACCATCCTGCAAATTCATTCAATACAAAAAATAATATTGCTTATATCGATAAAGATAATGTTCATACTATTGTTACGTTTTGCTAAATAATAGGCCGAGCACACTACTAAACTGTTTATTTGCCAACTTCACTATAAATAAACATACAACACTTCACTGACTAATAAAACACTTAGATCTATCTATACAACAATACAACTAGCTAAATATTCCAAACACTTCTGCTTATTATCACTTTCTAATCTCCTTAAATAATTCTCTTCATAAAAACTTTCTTCCCAGTCAAACGTCTCCGTTTATATAGGCGCTCATCATGTGGACTGGATTAAACGCGAAGATTCGAGAATACTCTCAATTTTGATCGTCCCGATCAAACAATGTGTCGTTGTCTCCATTATAACGTTTGAGTCTCTCTAGGTGAACGACCTTCATTTTCGCTCTCGGGCTGCGTTGAATTCCATAGACCACGTCGTTTATTCTTTTCACTATCGTATATGGTCCTTCCCAAGATGGTGTTAATTTAGGAGAAAATCCTTTCTTACGACGAGGATTGTACAGCCACACTCGATCTCCTTCTTTGAATCCACCAGTATTGGCCTTGAGATCGTATCGAGCCTTCATTCTGTCACTAGTTATCTTCAATCTTTTTCTTGCAAATTCGTGGATCCCATTCAAGCTATCTCGCAGTTCGTCTGCATAATCCTGTACCTCTTTTTCTTCAGAACTTGGTGATCTGAACACCAAGTCACAGGGCAACCGAAGTTCTCTCCCGAAGATGATGCTGGCTGGAGTGAGCTTTGTGGAATCGTGCACAGAGGCCCTGTAAGCCATCAAGAATAGTGGAAGATGTCGATCCCATGTTTTTTGGTGCTCCTCTACTACTTTGGAAAGATGTTCTTCCATAGTCCTGTTGAACCTTTCAACCATGCCATCAGACTGTGGGTGGAGGGCCGTTGTTCTGGTCTTGCTAATTCCCATCAATTCACAAATTTCCTTGAATAAATTTGATTCAAAATTTCTTCCTTGAAAACATGTTATCCACCAGAGCTATTGCAACTGTGGATGCTTCTTGATTAGGCAAGGCATAAGCTTCAACCCATTTGCTAAAGTAATCCATGGCAACGAGGATGTATTTGTTGCCATCATTCGTCATCGGAAACGGTCCTGCTACATCAATGGCGATTCGTTCGAAGGGAGCACCTACATTGTATTGTTTCATTTCTCCTCTCGATCTTGTCTTGGGACCTTTGCTTGCTTCACACTTCAGACATCTTCGGCACCATCTCTCTACATCTTCACGACATTGGACCCAGTAAAATCTCTGCCGTATTTTATCCATGATCTTATTCACTCCAAAATGTCCACCTGATTTGCTGCCATGGATCTCCTCCAAGACATCACTTATCCTCGACTTAGGCACAACCGATTGAGAAATCACTTTTCTGCCATCGGCCGATTCCCAAGCTCTCTTCAATAGACCATTCTCAACAATCAGGGAATCCCATTGAGCCCACAATGCCTTGAAAGCTGGTGATCGTAAGGAGATTTCCTTCCAAGTGGGTCTTTCCGCTCCGCTTTCCTTCCATCGTAGAAAATCTGCAATGTTTGAATCACCTTCTTGGTCCTTCCTCATTTTCGCTGTGGTCCAATTGTCGTCAACCATTAATCTCACCTGGTTGATCCCTTTGCGACGTACAATTCGCTCACAATGCTCACAGGTATCCGAACAAGGTCTTCTCGATAAGGCATCTGCGTTGTTGTGTAATTCAGTTATTCTTAGCCTCTTATCTGGGATGGCCTCGGGGGCTTCATCATTGTTAGCCGGTGTGCGCCCCGATATCAATTCGGTTGTTTGTAGCCTCTTAACAGGGATGATCCTGGGGGCTCCATCTTTGCTAGCCGGTATGCGCCCCGAAATGTTGTCTGATTCAAATTTTTCCTGCCGCCAATTTGAGGACTCGCTGGAAGACCTTGTCCACACAGGTGATTGCGAACGTGGTGGCATTCTTACCCTGCAGTCTCTAATAAGATGGCCCAATTTCCCACATCTATAGCACGCCCTGTTCTTCTGGGTGCTCATTCCGCTTATCAAAGATTTAATCTCTTCCAGAACCTTCTCGAATGAACTAGTAGCTGCGCTTGATCGTTGTTCGGGTTCTTCTATCGATACCGCTCGTACTTTCGGCCTCGAGGTGTTGAAGGCCGCCTCCACTTCTAAGGAACGTACCAAGGCATCGCTACTCCTCTTAAAGTGTGTCAATCGCAGAGTCCTTTGGATTTCGGTGTCTCTGAGTCCATCTATAAATAACTGCACCGCCAGCTGTTCCTTGAATTCTCCCGGTGCTTCTGGGTAAGCCAGCTGAATTAGGCTTCTCACATCCGCTTCAAATTCTTGCAAACTCTCACCTGATTTTTGAGTGCGCGTTTTCATTTGAGCCCGATACAGTTGTTCTCGATGTTGATCGCCATACCGTAACTCTAATGCAGTAATCAGGTCTTTATATTTATTTTGCTGTTCGATTGGTATCGTCTGTAACATACCCAAAGCTGGCCCTCTCAAAGCTACTATAAGGGCAGTAGCTTTTACTTCTTCGCCCCATCCATTAGCCATTGCTGCAGCTTCAAATTGTCGGCGATACATGGACCAAGAGGACTGTCCATCAAAATTAGGTGGTTTTAAGGAAATTCCTGATGTGGCAACCCTGTCTCGCCGATCTTGGTTTTTAAGGAGAGCTACCTGGTTTTCGAGTCCTTTCACTTTCTTATCAAGCTTATCGGCAATTTTCTTGATGTCTTCCTTTAGTTCTTTTTTCAGTTCTTCTTTCAGTTCCTCCATTTGCATTTCGTTTTTCTGTAATACATGTTGGAAGAACTTGTCTTGATGTTCTAGAACCTTCTGGAAGTCTGTTTTCCTTTGTTTTTCTATTCGTTCCAATTCATTCTTTTGCTGCTCGAGAATTTTCTGGAGTCCCTCTTCTCTCTCTTTCTTTTCATCCAACCGTCTCATTTCCTCTTCTTGTTTTTCATTTTCTCGCTCTTTTCTCTGTTCTTCGAGAATTTTCTGGAGTGCCTCTTCTCGTTCCTGTTTTTCCTCCAACCGACGTGTTACTTCTTTTTGTTTTTCATTTTCTTGTTCTTGTTTTTCCTCCTGAAGCCGCTTTTCCTCTTCTTGTTTTTCCTCCTGGCGCCGCTTTTCCTCTTCTTGTTTTTCCTCCTGGCGCCGCTTTTCCTCTTCTTGTTTTTCCTCCTGGCGCCTTCTTTCCAAATTCGCAAACTGATTTTGGATAAATTTTACAATGTCCTCCATCGTATCGTACGATGTACTCCTCGTATTCACCATAAATAGTTTATAAATAGGTTTTTTCTGTTTTTCACTAATATCCCGCTTCGGACACCACTGTTACGTTTTGCTAAATAATAGGCCGAGCACACTACTAAACTGTTTATTTTCTAACTTCACTATAAACAAACATACAACACTTCACTGACTAATAAAACACTTAGATCTATCAATACAACAATACAACTAGCTAAATATTCAAAACACTTCTGCTTATTATCACTTTCTAATCTTTCCCTCTTCTTGTTTTTCCTCCTGGCGCCGCTTTTTCTCTTCTTGTTTTTCCTCCTGGCGCCGCTTTTCCTCTTCTTGTTTTTCCTCCTGGCGCCGCTTTTCCTCTTCTTGTTTTTCCTCCTGGCGCCGATTTTCCTCTTCTTGTTTTTCCTCCTGGCGCCTTCTTTCCAAATCCGCAAATTGATTTTGGATAAATTTCACAATGTCCTCCATCGTATCGTACGATGTACTCCTCGTATTCACATAAATAGTTTCTGTTTTTCACTAATATCCCGCTTCGGACACCACTGTTACGTTTTGCTAAATAATAGGCCGAGCACACTACTAAACTGTTTATTTTCCAACTTCGCTATAAATAAACATACAACACTTCACTGACTTAATAAAACACTTAGATCTATCTATACAACAATACAAACTAGCTAAATATTCCAAACACTTCTGCTTATTATCACTTTCTAATCTCCTTAAATAATTCTCTTCATAAAATCTTTCTTCCCAGTCAAACGTCTCCGTTTATATAGGCGCTCATCATGTGGACTGGATTAAACGCGAAGATTCGAGAATACTCAAAACGGAGAACTTCTACACATTTCCAGGAATTGAGCGATGACGCGGCAGCTCCGTTAGAAAACGATCCATCCAAATAAACACTTCTTGGAATTGATTTATCGATGGACTCAGCGGAGCAGCTAGGGGGCTTTTATCAATCTCGTAACACTATTATTAAGGATACAGAAGATGATGTCGATTGTGGTAATGAAATAAAAATGTGTATTTTAGAAGTTTACGGTGTTTCTATTTTCAGAATACTAATCCTGAATGTCCAGAAATATAGAATCGCATAAAGGTGCTGAAACCAATTATATTACAATTTGGTGAGTAATATGTCTTCATATACGTATGAGAAAAACTAGGTTGCATGGTACCTATCTGAAATATCATTATGCAACTATAATTTCAAATAAATTCAACAGATGATTTCAACGAAAATGTGCATTGGAAAAAATCATATTTTTTTATTTAGCAAAAATATTTTAGAAAAATATAATATTCTGAATATGAATGCTGTATTACAGGCACTTTTTCAGAAACTTCTTTTAGCATGCGTCTTCAGTTCATTATCAAGTTTTCGACCACAATTACATAGTTTCTTCAATTTTTGATGTTTTTTGTTAGATTTGTCACTGTTATGTAATATAACACAATGCAACAATTTACAGATTTAAACGGAGAGAAAATTTACTATGCGGCCATTGAAAAACAATATGTCGACACAAATAGAAGCTACTCGTCGTTCTAAGATGCATTCCTTGAAGCACCACCTTGGAAATGTACTGAACGATCATCCGGATTCTGGGACAAAATCAAAAAAAATTGTCAACGTCCAAAAGGAAAGTAATTTCATTGATAAAAAAGTTAAAAGATATGTGACTATAAGGGCGCGCTACATTTTAATTTCCTTTTGTTTTTTTACGTTGTGCAATGACTTAACTTATGTTTATTTTTATATTTAAGGATTATGTTTTTACGTTCAAGTAAATTTATTAAATATATTTTTATTGTCCATGAAACGTGTTTTTATGTCTACAATATCCCAGATCTTCGAGTATTCATGAAAATTTTGGTTACTTTTAAATGTCTATTTTAACACCATAGTCAAATTACTGCAGATTTAGCAGGGTTTATCAAAGCATATACATAATTAATTTTTGTTGTGGTAAGAAAGTCAGCATATAAAACCACATTTCAAACCTAAATTTACCTAGGTATGTGCTGTATATTTTTGGATCATTTTACAAATACAGCAATTGTGGCAGTAAAATTACTATAATTTAAGCAGTTAATAAAAAAAATTAATAAAAAAGCATTTAAAAATTACCTACATCAGATTCAGCAGTAAAAACAATATAAGTTCAAGTAATATTAAAGCAACAATACATTATTATCTAGTGGAGAAATAAAAACACAGCAAATAAACCCGCAAATTTGACCCAAAACGCTGTGGTAATTTTACAGGGTTCTTTAAAAATAGTTAAATATTACAGGGATTTTAGTGACATAATCCCTAAATTTGTATTAAAACCACTGTGAAAATACAAGACTGCTGTAAAAGTAATAATGTTGGAAAATTGCCGTAATCATAGCTTATATTCTAAAAAAAACAGCAGAAAAATTACATGAATAAAAATTCACATTTTTACATATAAAAGTAAATTTACAATACCTACTGATTTAAATGTAAGTACCACTTTCTTTACTGGTAACATATGACCTACTTTATTTGCTGAGAAATTACCATATTTTCATTTACAGTGTAGGGGATCATCATGAAAAATGAGGTACAACCATTTCTATGTTTTTGTACAGCTTGTATCTGTAATACCAATGTCACTGCAGTTTTTTGGGCATTTTCAAAGTAATTTTTGAAAACCCTTATATACCCTCAAATCTACCATATGATAATAGAATTAACCCCATGAACCCATAAAAGACCAAAACATATTTTCAATTATAATTTTCGTACCTGGACTAGTGGTCTTTTTTCCTACACCCATAACAAAATTAATTACCGATTATTAATTACAATCTGAACTCTGTTTACATGCGACAATGTGGGTACGCTGCGTTGAAAACTGGGGAATATATCTACCAAATCTAATTGATCATTCAGCAGCAGGTTACATTCGCAATGATTATTTAAGCATGAAACAACATCAAATTAGTATCCTTGATATGAAAAACATGTTTCCAAATGTTCCAACCAACATACTAGACATACTAGATGAACAGTATAATAACCCATATATCACTGAGGAATTATACAACCTCTATGATTTATGTCTCAACCAAAATTATTTTGAATGTAACCAGAACTTTTACCTACATAAATCAGGTCTCCCAATGGGGTCACCCCCCTATCTTAAATAATACCTTATCACATGAACATATTTCATTCTGGTTTCGATTTGTAGATGATATCCTCGTAGGATTTGACGGCTCAACGAGACAGGTAAACCAATTTATAGACTTCCTCAATACTCTCTATCTCCACGATATGATGAAATATAAATTCACGGTCGAAATGGAATTAACTTTCTAGATCTTACTATTACAAGAATGAATAATAAATTTCAGTTCAACATATATAGAAAGAACAATTTTACAGATTGTACAATCCCCATAGATTCGTTCAGCCCAGTGTCACATAAATGATCAACATTCAGATAAATGATACATAGGGCATTTACGATTCCTTCATTGGAGAAGGCCTTCCAAGAAGAAATAAAAATTATAAAGCAAATAGTATTAGAATAGTATAGTCTGTAACAAGGTTAGAATGAAAATTCGATGCGAGTGGAAAGTTCCGAGCGCGAGCCGAAGGCGAGCGGGAGGAACCACGAGAATTACGAATTTTTATTCAAACCGAGTAGCAGACTATACTTTCTCCACGATCAAACATTTGAATGGAAACGAACAAAAGATAATTTCCACACGAAATAATAATTATTATATAAAAACACTGTTTATCAAAAAGGACTATGTAATCCTGGACTAACCAGAACTAATTTTTCAATCGCGAAGATGCATTGAGAATAAACTATTGAATCAAAAAAAAATTGCATTTTCGGTGACTTGAACCCACGACGGTTATCAGTGCCCTTATTATGGAAGCGAGATTCGTCACTCCACGAGATTTGATTGAGGAAGTTGCTCGTACGCCTCTCTACAGAACGCTTTTTGTTTTTGGCATTTACCAAAAATGAAAAGAATATCAACGTATCCGTTGGGAGTGGAGGTAAAAGGCATTTTGATATTTAACAACGGTATCACGACTGATAGCATGGAATAAAACAAAGCACAAACAGTTCTTACATTTAAGTGTATTTTTTTCTTTAGCACAACTTTTTTTCTTTAGTGAAACAATTATTTCAGTCGAATCAATAGAACCAACTAACGCATTTAATTATCTGGAATAACTATGCACGTCGGAATCGAAAGCACACTGTTCTAAGTCCATTTTAGGTAATTTTGACGTTACAATTAGTTTTACTTGCAGTTTTTTGATTTTCATATTCAGAGGTAAGTATAAATACTATGTAGACATTAACGAAATAGAGCAAACGTGTAAATATTCTCAATTCGTTTTTGAAGGGCACATTGTAATAATTAGCATTATTGATATGTGGTTCTTCTGGGGAAACAACAAAATGGACTTAGGACAGTTTGCTTCCCATATACAGAACTGTCTTCATAACTACATATTATGATATATCGTTGAATGAGAAATTAATAGGGCTTTCACTTGAACAACAACAAACATGGGGGTGCAATTGAAAAAACTAAAGTAAGGGGTGGTTTCTCGGGGGTTGTTTGACAGGGGTTGGATTTTGCGATGGTGCATAGAAGAACTTATGGTCTCCTATAACATATATTTTTTTATTTTTTTTTCTGCGTACCTGTAACTGGAATATCTGCAGGTCTAAAAGCTCTAGGACCTGTGAGAATTGTTCAGCAGCTTTATACAGGCCAGAGAGGGAGAAATTTCAACATAAGGAACCGTGAACATGTGTTATCTGATGAAAAATCAGCTATATATGATCATATACAAGAAATAAATCACACAATTAATAAAGAAAACTTGAAAATCCTGCATACATGTAGTAAGGGAAGGGAAATTAACTGGAACAGGGTCCCACCAATTTCCATGACCAGTAGGTAACAGATATGTTGAAAAAACTTCACTGTCCTAAAAAACTCTTGAGCTCAATTATGGTTAATTATCAGTGAATCAGATATAGATTCATTGAGTGAAGTGATCATCATTTCTTATCATAACAAAAATAAATGGAAAAAGGCTGAAAGTAATTTCTTCTGTTGAAGGACATTTCAATTTACCAAGTTTAGGAAGGAATTGTAGGTTAATTATCGACGATGAAGTCTTAGGTCTCTTAAATTTATTGAAATAATTAAAATATTCCACATGTCAATATAAGGTAAATAAGTCTTTCAAAACTATCGAAACGGTCTCATATTTCAGAAACGGACCAGAGAAAATTTGTGAAAATTTCGACAGGGTGTTTTTTTATGATACCCGATTTAATGGTGTTATCGGCAATGTGGCCAAATCAACAGTTTTTCAGATATTGAGGGTAACTCAATTTTTTCAAATGGCACACTATTTGTTTTCATTGCAATCAATTCATCGACGCCTCATTATTTATGTCTTCAAATATCAGATTTTAAATCAATGTAGTTGGAGCAACCAGCAAATTAAGGAATTTGAAAAAAAATAAATATGTCAGGCAGCTCTTTTAATCATGCTTCAAATGCTAACTAATACCCTTGGGCTATTGTTTAGCTAATGATGGCAAACATTTTGAGCACTTGGTCAGATTGTTCTCAGTGGTTGTTATTTGATTCTAAACTCTATTGGAAAAGAATTCAAATATCAAAAAGTTGTTTTAACAAAAACAATTTTGTATGAAATTTCATGATATTTTCACTAGCCCTTTTGAAAATATTGGACCGTTCGCAGACATTTCAACGAACCATGTTCTTATATTTCAAAAACCACATTAATTCACATTCTGGTATTTGGAGACATGAGTAATGACAGGGCGCTGAATTGATTACAATGAAAATAAATGGGGTTTTCCATTTGGGAAAATTGAACGAACGAATTATTCTTGAACCGTATTAAAAATATTGGAACGTTCCCAGACTTTTGAGTTACCCTCGATATCAGAAGAACTGTTGATTTGGCAACATTGCCGATATCACCATTGAATCGGGCATCATCAAAAACAAAATTGTTTAAAATTTCACAAATTTTTCTTGTACCTTATTTAAAATATTGGAACGATTCCAGACTTTTGAACGAAAAAGCCATGTTGTCATATTTTGAAAACTACTTTAATTCAGAATCTGATATTTGGAGACAAGTAATGAGGCGTTGCTAAATTGATCGCAATGAAAACAAATAGGGTGTTCCATTTGAAAAAATTGAGTTACCCTCAATATCTGGAAAACTGTTGATTTGGCAACATTGCCGATATCACCGTTGAATCGGGCATCATCAAAAAACACTGTCAATATTTTCGTAAATTTTCTCAGGACCGTTTCTGAAATATAAGACCGTTCCGATACTTATGAAAGACACTGTATACCGCTGGGAAATGGTGACTAAAGTTTACCTTTCAGTCGCAGATGATTCCACATCTGACTTTATGAACATCCGGTTCATAATTTCAATTAGATCAAAATATATAACGCTGTTACCAACATTGTGTTTTCAAACCACAGAAGTGGTGAAATGGAGTTGACATTGATGCCAGGATTTATATATTTCCCTAGGTAGCTGGAAATAGAATTCCCTGACTTTCCTTGACTTGGGGCATTTTTTACCGTGTTTCCCTGACTTCCAGGACACGTAAACAATTTCCTGACTTTTCCAGGTTTCCCACGTTATCCAGGTTGGTGGGCACCCTGTGGAAATAAATAAATTGAATGAAAACCCTGACTTTAAAATCATCAATGACCAACTAGAACTAAACAGCTCTCCTCTTTTGAATTTGTGAATTTTGATAATTACCCATCCCACAGACACCTACTTTGCTAATTATTTTGGATTCTACTCAGAAATGTTTTGATATAGATTATGTTTATTGTATTTCAGGTACAATTTTTTTTTATGTAGAACTAAACAGCTCTTCTCTTTTGAATTTGTGAATTTTCATGCTCATGACATCCCACAGACACCTACTTCGCCAATTGTTTTGGATTCTACTCAGAAATGTTTTGATATAGATTATGTTTATGATATTTCAGGTACAAAATTTTTGTTATCTCAGACCAACGTTATTATTATTTTATCTATCCTACGGTTATACTAAAACTTCATTTTAAATCACCAGCTTCAGTCCCACGTTTGATAAAGAAGTAGAAACAAAGAAACGCTGATTCTGGCAGCCAATTGTTTGTATCCAGGCCGTGACACATACAAAAAATATTTTTTTTGGTCCAAATTTCACTTATTTATTTACTTTTATTTTTCATAATTGGTCGTATTCACCTTGTATATACCACTTTGTAGATAACTATCGAAACGTGTGTAATATTTTTTGCTAATGATCGTATTTTTTAAGTATGTCAACATTATTCATGATAAAAAATATAATTTTTCGGCTAGTCAGTCGTATATAAAAGTTAGTTGTTACATAACTATAGAGAACTTAAAAAAATTGGCATTATATGAAAACATTTTCTAATAATACTCAATTTTGATAATTGACATGGACGTTTTGCTTCAAGCGAAGTTTGGGTACCAGTAGGAGTGCTTTCTGTATAGATGACTCATGAAGGTCTATAATGAAAAGATTCTGATTTTTCATTCGTTCCCCATCACAAAAGATTTTAATCCAGTATAAACAACGCTACTATTCTGAAAAAGAAACTATACGCGAAGGACCCCGCTCAAACGTTTTGTAAAAGTGATCTATGTGGGAATTGTCTTCCTGATTAAAAGTTACCATTGCAATAAACAATAATTTCAGAGGTATTGGCCAATAAAACTGGACTGATGGTTGCCATTTTGAATATTTGATAAAAAATAATGCTTCTTTTATATCCACAATTTTTTTTCTATATAATCTAAACAATTGTATAACATTTGAAATGTTGAGAAATAAATGCATTCATAATTATATCTCGGTGTTTATTTCAATAGGCAACTTGATAAACGATACATTTCTTGAAATCGATTTGCAAAAAGAATATGTGCATTTTACTTGAAAACTTGAAGAGATAGCTATAAGAATGTATACTAGTATTCGACAATTGCATTTGACATCTGCTGTTGACATAAAATATAAGGCGTTCCAATTAAATTAAACAAGTTATTGCTCCTTAAAGATTGTATTAATGTCACCCTAATTTTTACACACCTTGTATAAGTTAGAGAATTTTTCACAAATGCGATATAAAAAATTCTCAGTTAGTAGCGTATAGCATCATTTTGGTTTAAAATAAAATACCAGTTGAGAATTAAGGCATTAAAACTGATACTACATTTTCACAAAATTACAGATATTTTAAAAACCATAAGGTTGAGGTGGAATGAACCTTCATGAAACTTGTTTTATTTTAATCGTGGAATCTAAAAATCAAATAATATATATGGTGTTCTATTTGAAAAATAACAACTTCCGTGTTTTTGGCACACCCTGTACATGATGAAAATATTTTCAAAATGTAGCGTTAAAAGTTCCCCAACCACCCTTAGGGAATAACGTTTTTAAATTCAAATGCTTTAGCCATAATGCTTTGTATCGCATAACGTGTATGCCTCCGATTCGAACTAAGTGTGAACCGGCTGGCGCATGCATATAAAACATTTTTTTATAAAAAAACATAAATAGCACGGAAAACACATTCTGTCCTTCGAAGGTTCCGGCGTGTCTCTTTCTTTTGGTAACTTATAGAATTCGAGCGCAACGAGCATCTGCTTTGATTTTACTTCTTCATGCTAATTAGTGATCCGAATACCAGCAACTTTGATGATAGCTAGGTCAGTTAAGTTAGGTTGGATTGTCTCCTTTTTATGCAAGAATTAGGTACGTGACGAAATCTCGAGTGTTAGCTGCTAAAAACAAAAAATAACTTAAAATTAATTTTGAGCTAATTTCTTTTATTCATTTTTCTACATTCATGCAAAAAGCAAAACTTTATTGAACTATATTCAGTGGAAAAAGAAGCTCTTTATTGCACTAGTGCAATAAAGTTTTTATTGTACTCATCTGTCATTCTACTTCAACGTGCTGTCATCATGATAAACATAAACGTTCAAACTCACTACATATTTATTTTTTTATTTATTTAGCAGTGAGATTGGCCATACTTTTTAAACAGCTACATATTTTATATTATTTTATATTAATGTTAGCAGTCAGAGTTAAACAAACAATGCCTTCCCGAGAATAACTCCATAATCAAAACCGATCCGCTATGTTCTAAACCGTCTACCTGTATAGAGCAAACTGTGTGTACATGACCACACCTCGTGATAACATACGCGCTCATGGCTACTATGATTTTGATTTTTATAATGCAACTGTGGTTATATAAACGTCAGTCAAAATTTAATTCTGACAATTACAGAACTGAAAGTTTTAAAATGAGTAATATTAATGAAAAATTAGATGATGGTGATGAAATCGATAGTAATAATTATTTATTTAAATTGCGTATTTCATTTTCCTTCACCTAGTGCCGCACCTAAATAAATAACTTTTTGATTTTTGCATGAACGTAGAAAAAATGTTGTGTGCAACTCGTGCAAAAAATGTTTATTGCACTCGACGTGTTGTCCAACTCGGCCTAACGGCCTCGTCGGACAATTTCACGTCGAGTGCGATAAACATTTACTTTTTGCACTTGTTGCATAAATAACTATTTTCTGCGCATACGGGAGAGGTCTTGTTCGACTCAGTATAACAAAGGGTCCAAAATATTTGAGGGGTTGCCCGCTAGCGGCTATCCTTCAAAGTATATTTGTACTTTTATATTTATATTTGAATCGCATCCGTTGGCATGGATTCAAATTTAGGCTTAAGCTCTCACTTGATCAGAATTAGAAGTTGAAGATATTTGATTCCGCACTGACGTTCCATAATTTCCTTTCAATCATAAACACTCCGGAGAATTTGATAGCTTTCAATCTTAATTTTGTATTGTAATATGCCACGCATTTCCACTTCAAATATTCGTCTTTGTCCAACTCATTTGTTTTATTGGTGGAAGTGATAGAACTAACACTAACAACACAGTACAATTTAGGAATAACTATCTGCCTGCTATTTATGTGGTTCAAATGCATAATTATGGTTTAATTGGCCCATATATCGCATACTTTAGGTTGCGTACGTTGCATACATACCTAGTTCTTGATAAACATTCCAAAAGATAAGGAGCTACTCGTTTAAATTTTTTCAAAGGTTTCATTCATGAAAGAAACCGCACAGTTTTTATGGGGGTCTCTCCATCGATATATGGAAAACTATAACCGAGCCAAATTTGAAACTATGGTAGTTTACCATTGTTGATGAGTGCTATTCAGCTAAAATAATTTAAAGAATATGACACTGCTGGATGTACGGAAGTGTGCCTCAAGTTCCTTATTTTCAAAATGACTCCTGTGTATTGTCACATTTCTAGATTCTACAAAAAATTCTGAACATATAATGTCAAGTCTAACCGTTTTCTAAACATTTAAAAATTACAAATTTCAAGTTGAAAATTTCGCATGCAGACCTAAAAACATTTTTTGTATAACTGTCATTGAAACTAATATTTTTAATGGTTGTCAAGAATGCTGAAAGATGACATTTACAAATAGCACGTTAAATAGCTATTTATGTATTAAGTGCGTTATATAGATCTAACTCCCGGAGGGTATCATTCACCCGAGGGCCTTTGGCTCGAAGGATAAATGATGCCCGATTGGCGTTAGGACCTCGTAACGCCCGTGGTGCATACAAGATTTTAATTTTCACGACAAAATTGTCTTATACGACGTTGTTTACTTCATAAATTTCTTCTCATAGTATTTACTTACTGCGTTCTGGTCGGCAACTGAGCACAAGTGAGCTTCTATGCAATTGCCATGGAAATATTGAAGATAGATAGATAGATAGATAGATAGATAGATAGATAGATAGATAGATAGATAGATATTTGACTACGTTATGTAAAAATACATTTGTAGCAAGTCATGGCCTTCATAGTCATCACAGAACTGTTATTCTGCTCATTGCATTAAAAATTATAATAGAAAAAATGTACATTGACATACGCACACTGAGAAGTATAAAAATTACATTTAAACATAATTAACACAATTGAGTACAAAAACGCAAATACAATCACGAAACCTTGTGAAACAATATTTAAAATATTAACGCAATATATTTTCAATTATTGAGTCCTGCATGTTATCTTACAATGTTTTACATGTCCATGGAAGAACTAGCGAATTCTTCTACAGAGTAAAAACAGTGTTTTAGTAGGAAACTTTTCAGTTGTTTTTTGAAATTGTTGATTGGTAGCGTACTTATGTTCATTGGTATTACATTGTAGAGCCCTAGAAGGGGAGAATTGTTTTTTGATTTTGTTAGTCGTTTTAGGAGATTAGATGAACGTGTGTTGTAGTTGTGAGACTCTGACATCAGTGAATTTTTTTTTTATGTTTATGAATATCAATCATAGAATAATATATAAACAAACACGGTAAGGGCATTATTCCATATTCAACAAATAAGGGTTTGCAGTGATCATTAAAATCAGCTCCAGATATTATCCTGATACATTTTTTCTGCAGTGTGAAAATTTTGTTAGCCGTACTTGCGTTTCCCCAAAGGATGACACCGTACGTTAAGTGAAAGTGCACTAGTGAATAGTAGGCAGAAAGCAGCGTGTTAATGTTCAGAACCTTTTTGAGTTGCCGAAGGGGTTGCTAAGCGTTGTTTATTTATCAAAACGACGCTGCTTTTTGTAAGAATTGACAAGCTTGTTAGTGGAGGAAACTAAAAACGGTTGTGTTCATAAAAATTATGGACATCCCACAGAATGTGACGCTCAAAGCTGAAAAAGCGTTAGGAAATTTACTGCCTGTGAAATCCAAATACTTATACCAGAAGGAATATGACCATTTTTCGAAATGGAAAGATGAAAACAGAGTAAGTACCGTAAATGAAACTGTCTCAATGCGGCATACTTCCAGGAACTGGTGAGTTTATCTCATGAAAAATATTAATATTTTTTATTTGTTTTACATTATTTCAGTCTGAAAAATATAGTGCAAATAGTCTATGGACCAAATACTCACAGCTGAAATCAACATTGATTGATGAAGAAAACGTTAATATATCAGCATTCAGTCAACTGATGACCTTTCTGAAAGGTAATTCAAAAGGATACATTCCTAAAAAATCAAAGGTGTTGGAAGGTGGACAAGTATTACTTTTCATAAGAAAAGCTCTAGATGATACTTTTCTGCTACCTAAAGTTGTTCTGGCCTATCTATTTGGAGGCTTAAGACGTGATAAAATGGTCAGGATGACAAATGAGAAGCCGTTTTACTGATCAAGGTACCAGAAACCAAGACCTGCACCTCAAAATGTTTCACCATTGTTGAAGAAAACGAAATAGGAGCATTGAACTTAGTTAAAAAGTACATTGCACTGCGACTTAAAGGATGTAAACAACATAGGTTTTTTTAACCTACATAAATAATAAATGCATTGAGTTACATGTAGGTAAAAATACTATAGGAAGTGTTCCTTGTATCATAGCGAAATATCTTGATTTGGAAATCCCGAAAGGTTACACCGGACATTGTCTACGCCGAACGTCGTCAACGCTTCTTGTTCAAGGTGGTGCTTCCTTTGAATCACTAAAATTACATGTAAAATGGAAGAGTAGTATGGTAGCGGAGAGCTATATTGAAGAAAGTATCTCCTCGAAGAACAAAATTCCTACAATGATAGCCCATTCCGTTTCCGAAAAAGAAAATGTTAACGTTCCGAACGAAACCGAATGCACATTGAGGATTTCATCATCGGTCAACTCACATAACTTCAAACTTGGTAATAATATTTCAGGAACATTTGAAAATTGTAATTTCTATATGAGAGAAAATAACTAGTCCCTTTTTTATGTACAGTTGTAAGTAAAACTTTTCTGAGTAATTAATTTATCGAACTACAGACAAAACATTTAGCGGGCGTTATGATTCATAATGCCCTCCATAACGCCCCAGGCGTTATGGGTCTGTTAATAGTAACCGTTGCCAAGGTGTTATAAAGCAGTAATGGAAAAGTGGAAAATAAAATTTGTTTAACAATGGTTTTCAATAACTAAGGTCATTCGGTGTCACCTAACACGGTCGCCTCATAGCAGATGCGATGATAATTATTGTTGAAACGTCAAAAAACAATTAACTGTCAAGAAAAGTCCAAATGTGATTTCATTTATCTATTTCATTATCAAAATAAGACAATTATATAAAAACTTTGTATAATATTGTGTTAAAAGTAAGTTGCAACACTTATATTCTAAATAACAATTTCTTTTTCTGCACAGTATTTCATACTTTTGGTTTTGTAGTCATCAATTATAGCCATAAGCAAAATTTGAATATCAGTTCGAAACCAGTTATACAAGGCGATTAAACCCTCCAATTTTATAATACTGACAATTGGCTCAGTAAATTTTTAAATATACAGACATTTCAGAGCTGCATGGTGAGTTTTCGATAGGAATCTTGTCCCATACACATATTTGTAGAAATGCTCCACTCCTTTGACAACAGCCAACAGCTCGCGGCTAGTGATACAGTAATTACGCTCTGGTTTACTTAGGATCTTGCTGTAATAAACGATAACTTCCTCCTTTGTCTCTTGGATCTGAGACAGGACGGATACAAGTCCAACGTTGCTGGCGTCAGTATCCAAAATAAATTTTCTGTTCGGAAAGAAACGATAGGTAAATACTAGTGCGTTCATCAATGCCCTCTTCACTGTGTTAGCCCTTCCGTGAGTCTGAACAGTGGCCTGGCGATGTTGGCGAACCCCAGTAAATATTGGCGATATTAGTTGTACAGGCTAAAAGAACTTCGAAGCTGATATCTTTCTTTTGAAACGAACCACTGATTTCCAGCTTTGATCATCTGCTCAAATACTGCTACTCCTTTGCTACTTTCCCAGATACAATGTGACCGATAGGTATATCTTACTTCTTTCTGAAAAAATGGCCTTTCTTGGGGCTCAGTTTCAACTCGAAGTTTCTCAGTGGCAGAAATACCTCTTTCAAGTTTTTTACATGGTCCTCGAACGATCTGCCAACTACAATTTTGTCGTCAAGATACACTAGACAGGTTTTTCATAACAGTCCCTTCAAAATCGATTTGCAAAATGAATATGTGCATTTTACTTGAAAACTTCAAGAGTTAGCCATAAGAATTTTTACTAGTATTTCACAGACATCTGCTGTTGACATAAAATACAGGGCGTTCCATTTAAATTGAACAAGTTACTGCCATCTACAATTTTATCGTCGAGATATACTAGACAGGTCTTTCATAACAGTCCCTTCAAAACCGTCTCCATCAACCTTTCGAATGTGGCTGGAGCACTGCAGAGCCCGAATGGCATAACTGTGAACTGCCACAATCCTCAGTATCCTAGAGCAAGTATCCACTCTTCAAATCTAAGATCTGGAAAATCGTTGAACCGGCCGGCGTGTCTGGGGTGTCATCTATTCTCGGTAGCGGGTAACTTTACTTCTTCGTTACGTTATTCAGTTGACGATAATCTACGCAAAAACGCGTTGATCCATCTTGCTGACTGTTGGATTGGTCAGGCATCTCCAGTGCCTATCTTGTGCTGCACAACCTTCGTTCTACCCCCTTTTCTTTCCCCAAGAGTGGCTGAGGGGTTGGAGCCAACGGGAGTAGCGACTCGTGGGCCCTAGCCTACCGTACACCGACGTCAAAAACACACATGGTCCCCCGACACTTAACACACACACTGACACACATTACAGAGGGATGCGATAACTTGAAAATCTGTCTTCAGTGGGAGCCAAGGAGGGGCCTTGAATCGAATGCTGTGGGACTGGTAGCCAGTGAATGAATAGCTCGCGGCCGTCGCACCACCCGATCGAGAACTAGCCCGACCTGGACTTTCACGATGAGACAGATGGAAGGAACTTGCGTTGAGAACTTGAGAACTAGTCTCCAATGTAAGCCAAGGAGGGGCCTCGGATCGGATACTGCGGGTCTGGTAGCCGGTGATAAAATCATATGCGGCCACCGCACCGCCCGACTGAGAAACAGCCCTACCAGGACTTCCAGGAATAGACAGATTGAAAGAACTCGCATCCTTGTCAGGCACCCACACACATACACATATACGGTATAAGGACTCATTTTGAGGAGAAGAAGGTTGTTTAATAAAGAAAATGTCACGGATGAGGAGACAAGGGAATGGAAAAAAGGGCCCATTGGGGCCTACTTGCCTGGCTACAGTAGTGGCCACCCCTACTACTATACTACTCCCTTTTCCTTGTCAGGTATCGAAGATGTCTTAGTATTTTTGACTGATTATCTCAGTGTAGGCTGTTGAGATTGCTGCTTGCTGGCTTGGCTCACAGTACAGTGTTCACTTCCAATCGCACCAAAAAGTCACCGGGTAATAAATGACATTCATTACCCTTACTGTCACAACTTTATCAACACGCAACCAGGTCTTCCCTAGTGCAATTTCTCGTCCAATTTTGTCATCATGACCCTTGGGCTCACCACGTTTTCACTGCCTCCAAATTGATTTCAGTCCTCTTCGGTACGCTTGCATCTTCAGCCAACATGAAGAACCAGCTCCTTTCCGTTGACACGTAGGACGCCGTCTCTGAATTTCAAGTAGAACCCACTGGAATCCATGATGTCCATCCCTATGATTGTTTCATCCTCGATGACCGCTACTAGAGCCCGGTGATTCACTTTACTGCTACCTAAAGTCAGTACACCATGCACAGTTGCTGGCTCTCCTGTTGCTGTGCGCAGCTTTCAATATGACGGTTAAATTATTGCTGGTGTTTTGGCAAAGGTAGGCCCAAAGATCGTCCTAGTCGCACCTGTATCTAGCAGCGGGGTGCAAGGATCGTTGTTGATGACACCATCTACGAAGAAATCTTTGATTTGTCGTTGAAGAATAGCTTGCTGGATACGGGCCGACGATTGCTCTTCCTGATCGACCTTTTACAGTTTTCCTGCGTCGGTGTCGATTCTTTGAATTTTGAGCATTTGCTACGGACATGCCCAATTTTTCTGCAATTCCAGCATCTTATCTGTTTTCTCTTAGGTAGCACTTCGTTTATCACTTTTCTCATGACATCTTTGATATTAGCAGGCTCCTGTGGATCTTCCTCAATCATCCGGACTTTACTCTGGCTTTTGCAAGACTGTTTTGCAGCCTCAAATTCCAAAGCTCGCGCCAGTGTATCTACGAGATGTGTGGGACTAGAAAAGTGTCAACGCTTATCTGGTTTCCTGGTCCCGAAGTCCACCCAAGAATGCCTGAACCGCAAATCGCTCAATTACATTTTCCGGTGTGGCTGGATATGCAAAGCAAACTAAGCGTGTGATGTCTGCTTCAACTTCCTCCAAGGATTCGCTTCCTTTCTGGCAGCGGGTTTTCAATTGTGAATGGTAAACTACCGTGGACATATCTATACCGTAGTTCTCGATTTATCAGTTGTTCATAGTCCTCTTGTTCCTAAGCGGTGGGGATTTGCAAAATATTTGTTGCTTGGCCACGCAATGCCAGCTCCTTCCCATGCATTCCATCCGTTTGCTTTAGCCACAGCTTGAAATTGTCGGCAGTAATTTGTCCATGGAGTTTTCTATCGAAATTAGGCGGCTTCATGAAAAGTTTTATCCCTTTTTGAACTTCATCCAAGTTCCAGTATTGATTTTTTATTGACAGTTCCTGTGGCGTCGGCAGTATCAATTCGGTTTTACATTTCCCTGATTTTGTTGATTTCTGTCTCTATTTCACCTTTAAATTTTTCTACTTCCGTTTTCATTATACCTATCTCTGTCTTCATCTGTCTCGACAGTTCCCATTCTTCGATCTAAACAATTTGCCACATCTGTGAATCCTTCTGCGTTTCCTACGAGCTTTTCTTGAAGTTCTCCTTTCAAACTATTCCAATTTTTCAGAAGCTTTTCTTCTGATCTATTCGAATTTTCTTGAAGGTTCGCTTGAAATGCGTGGTTCAGACTATTCGAATTTTCTAGCAGTTTTTCCTTAAGACACTTTGAATCGTGTAGAAATTTATCTTCTAGACTCCCAGAAATTTGTGAAAGTTCTTCTTTCAGGGTATTCGAATTTTCTAGAAGTTTGTCTTCCAAGGATTCAGTAGTTCCGTTGAATATATTCATTAAAGAGCTCAAATCAATTCCAGAAACTTCGAATAAAAAGGTTCCATGATCTCCTTCTTCAACCAGGCGAACTGTCCTCGAATATATTTTGTCTGTTAGTGTTTTTTACTTTCACCAACAAGTTGAATATTTTTTAATTTCCGGTCAAACACAAACTGTCCACTTCGCGAACACTTATTTATTTAACGGTCAATTTTGCGTCTATCGTTTCATTTAACGGAGACTGTCCGCTAGGCGAACACTTATTTATTTTAAAAATCCTATTTCTGACACCACTGCAATGAAGATACAATTAACTTCAATCCGCTATTTCATTTACACAAATCTGATCTATATTTCACAGAATGACTATTTATCTGCAACCAGTATTTCATGTAAACTCTGTTACTATGTCTGCCACAAACGTTGAGCTCATATGTCGGTGTAGAGTTCTTCTCGAAGATTCTCGTGCAGTCATCATTGTTCCACTCGCGTCCGGATCGAGCCATCTAGAACAATTCGGACACCGGCATCAATGATGCCATGCGTTGTAAACATGCCGAGCTGAATTATCCAAACATTAGCGGTCAGGTCCGTTAAACTGATCCAGCTTCCGCACGTTACAATACATTTTCCATCAGTTACTTGTTTTTTTACCCGGTTCTATTAATATCTCATTTAATTAGCTGTTGTCATTTCGTACTTAATCTTCTGCATGTTATCATTGTAGGCGTGTCCTTTTCGTATACTAGTCAACTTGGTTTCCCTGTCTCTATATTTCCTAACCGATAAGTTTACGGATCAGTTTTTATAAGAATATTTTCTTATTTCTTGTAGTCTGCATAATTCAGTTTACGCAAGGAGTCTTAGTTATTTCGAAATTGGAGGATAAAAGTCTGAATTATGAGATCATAATCGAAATGAATGATTACACAAAAGAGATATAAACGGACAACTGAAATTTGAAGATACAATAACAAAAATAAAACTTCTTCACGAAGAACTTATGTAACCGTTGAAGCTTGTTATGTTTGGCAGCGAGTTATTTCAAAATTCGACGCGGGATGAACTTTCCCTTCAATGTCAATTAATAACAAATCTCAAACCGTAACCAGGTTGGCGCCTCCCAATGCAATTCAGATGAATAATTCATCGAATCTCCTTGAACGTCAAGATCCCTCAGGAAACACATTCACTCTAAAATGTAGGACATGGACACAGAATATGAAATTCGTGACATTGATGGCGTGGCAGTACCTCCTATTAAAAGTGGACAAGGCCCTCGAATCTATCGAGGGAATTTAAATAGATTATGGTAGGCGGTAACAAAATAACAAATGAAGCAGGTATAAGAGAAAAGGTGCTTCACCAGAGGGCGTCGTGAAACGGGCGGAATTTGAGTAGTTTTTTTGATCGGTAGAGTTCTGGCTATCACTTTCGTTCGGGAAAACCACTGAATATTTAGAGCAACAAAAATCATTTTCATGTCGTTAAAATTTCAAATGGTGCTTGTTGAGAAGTTTCATCTCGATAATTAATTCTTGAGTGGGTGATAAAAAATCTTGAAAACCACCTGAAAATTACCAAAACAAGCATCGCTACAACCCTGTAGGGGGGTCGTACAGGCTGTGCAGCCTCACAAGCACTTCGACCACTAAGTTCTTGTGTGCGTGACCCTTGTTCTATTCGAGGCCCGGGATTCCGAGACTTCTTGCGAAGTTTATCAGTATCCTGGGAGCTAAGTTCCTGATGTCGGAGGGCGTTAAGAAGGCCCCTTCCAAGAACTTAAGCCTCTTGCAGAAAAGCGCTGGGCATTCGAACTGCAAATGTTCTGTAGTTTCTGCGAAGTTCTCGCAGTAGCGGCAACTATCACTATCTGATTTACCCCATCTTTTTCAGGTGGCAGTTCGAAAATCAGCATTGCCACCGGTCTCGTGCTTGGCATCACACTTATCAAAAGGTAAGGGCTACGTCTTCCCCTAGCTCGCACAAGTCTCTGACTTCTGAGGGTTGCACGTAGGGGTGCAACCGGTTGACGGATATAACAAAAAAAAGTTTTTCTTGTCCAACTCGAGAAGCTGTTTAGCTTTCTTTGGCGATAGACACAATTTTTTTGTCTGGCTCAGTCTGAAGGCACTGTTTGCTGCTTCTTTCATTACACATAGGTGCAATGGCGGAAGGTAGAACATTGCCTCTAAGGCTGCAGTAGGGCACGTAAATATTGCCCCTGTGATTCTCAGACAGGCTAGCCGCTGCACTTTCTGCAGCTTGACTTGTGCCAAAATTTGTTGAATTTTTGGCCACCATACCAGCGAGGCGTAGGTGACCAAGGGTTTATTGATTGTTTGGTATGACCAATAAATCATTTTTGGTTTCAGACCCCATGTCTTACCAAAGACTTTGCGGCATGTCCATCTTGCCGCTATAGCTTTGGAAATAATGTGTCGTTTCAACCATTGTCTTCAAGCCACCCTATATGAGAAGTAAAATGTTCTTCTCATACTCATAGATTTGAAGATTTTCTTATTTCAATTCAATTTAATTAAGTCATTATGGACACATTGTGTTCCCCATAAAACTTATCGTCTTTAGTAGCAACTACTGGAACTATGCCAATATTCCCTGGCGGTCAAAAGCCAATTGTTCTGTTTTCCCGAGGTTCTATGAGAATGATAACTGACATAAATCGACTAGAATAGACTGAAACAATTATGTTATTTCAAAATATGACTTGTTTGTTCTGGAATAGTGATACAAAAAAATTCCAAAAAACGATTTTGAGTTTGTTCACTATGCCCCGTATAATAGACCCTAATGTACTATCATTAATAAAATTATAATTGGAGTATTAACGAGTCCTGATAAATACATTTTTCTACAAGCGTGCGTGTTCCGCCCTATTCCCGCACGCAATTTAGTTTGAGAGGTGTCATATTCCCGCACTAGTGCGGGAAAAATTTTCCCGCACGCTAATGTCACTTCAAGTGAGTTTTTCCCGCACTAGTGCGATAATAATTTTTCCCGCACGTGAAAGTTTGTTCAAGAGCATCACATAAGATGTTTCAATCCTCTTGTAGAAAAAATCTTGATCCTTACTCATACGGAAAGGTACTATCCCGCACTCGACTGCTTACCCGAACTCCGCTTTGCGTCGTTCGGGTAACGGCAATCTCATGCGGGAATAGTACTCTTTCCGTACTTGTTAGGATAATAACTATTTCCTACAAGCGTGCGTGTTCCGCCCTATTCCCGCACGCAATTTAGTTTGAGAGGTGTAATTTTCCCGCACTAGTGCTGGAAAAATTTTCCCGCACGCTACTGTCACTTTAAGTGAGTTTTTCCCGCTTTGCGTCGTTCGGGTAACGGCAGTCTCATGCGGGAATGGTACTCTTTCCGTACTTGTTAGGATAATAACTATTTCATTCTGAATTTGACCGAGAGCCAATTTCCCATATGTTTTCGTGTGGGGTCCTCTGTATAAGAAATTTTGCTGCACTGATCAATACAACTATGTTGATAAATGTTCGCCCCGAAATGTTTTCCAGAAAAATTCTATGTATGGAGCGCGAAGGTGGTCCCGTAGAATTTTGAAAATGTGTACCATGTTTGTTTGAGATTTTTTTAATTTATGCTAATTCACCTAAACAATACTACATTTAATTAGAATAAAATAATCTAGTTTTTAGTTTTAATCACAAAATATGACTTGATTTAGATTCCATAGATGGGTAGAGAATATTGGATAAGCTCATGTGCATCAATATACAGGGCATGACTACACCTAGTGACAAGACTGAATCGGGTTTTTATAATTTATCTCCCGCAGAATGCCTTTTCCACAAATACTTATGTGATTTGGGTTATTAAAGATATTTCCAAACAGAAAAAAATACACAATGCATCGGAATAAAATGGTATTTTTGATTGTTTTAAATCTGATTTTAAATCAATATAATTATGGGCTCCTCATTGGATTCCAAATACATTTTCTCATTCAAATGTTTCGATATCTTGTCAATTTCACCCATTTTTTGGTACCAGAGTCATATTTTTTAAACTCCGGCCAAATCTGAGTCACAAAATATAAGTCGCAATGGATTTTTTATTTATTTATTTTTCATTTATTCATAATTAGTGATATCACATAAATATTTCCACAAGTCAACAGTCCAGATAAAGATAAAATTGTACATCTATAAATAGCTATACATCGACATTCATACATATACATACACATTCACCCACCCACACACGTATGAATAAGAACTGGTACTATCATAATATATAAATTATGGAGTATATAAATGCTATCAGTTCACTATCTCATAAAATTCATCAACACTGAAAAGTGCATTTTCAATCAGAATGTGTCGAATTTCCTTTTCAAAGATAGTTTATTAAATAATTTCAATCCTATGAATTCTGGTCTTTTTTTGCCACTTCCCAAGCCTATAGTATGAGATTATTTTTGTTTCTGGTGTTATGTGTCACTGTTTCTTCATAATTCCAAGAAGTTCAAAAGCAAATCTACAGTTATCTCTACAACCTACTCCTCTTACTCTTAAAGCCCTCTTTTGTAATCCGAAGACCATCGCAGACTCCGATGTTCCACCCCATGAGATAATTCCATAGGACAGAACAGAACAGAACAGAGTGGAATCAAGCGTGGTAAGCCATTTTCAGTTTGCTTGCAAATACCCCGGAGAACAAAAGTAGGTAGCTACGAAGTCAGCTGTAAATATAATTTACATGAACGTCCCACTGCAGTTTGGGATCAAGGTAAACCCCTAGAAACTCAACTTTTTCGCATTGTGGTTTATTATTCTCTATGTCTCTGAGTGAATAGATAATGCTGTCGTTTTATCGCTATTTATTGTTAATTTGTTTGAGGTAAACCAAGTTTCAGCAAGTGACAGTGCCTTCTGTGTTTCCTGAACAACATTATCAAGAGATGATGCAGATAGGGAGATGGTAGTGTCATCCGCAAAGAGAGTAAACCCCAATTGAGTGTCACACAGGCGCAGATCATTAATGTAGATGAGAAAAAGTACTGGCCCTAATACAGATCCCTGTGGTACACCAGCATATAGCACACTCTGCAGAGGACACTCCATTTATCCTCACTGATTAGTACCTGTTAGATAGGTATGATTGTAGTAATCTGATACTATCGCTATGAATGTTATAATTTTTTTTTAGTACGAGATCTATGGCAGACACTGTATAAATATTGATGATGAATTTTTTTTCAGAGTATATTTGTAGTTAGCTCCGATCAATCAACATTTCATGGGTTTGTGGATTTCCGAAGTCGCTTATCAGAATACAAATAGTAGGTGTAAAGTGTTTACCCAAAGTAACTCTATTGACACAAAACTGCTAGGGCGAAGCAAACACAATAAATACTTCACTATTCTTTGTTTATTGGAAAGGTGAAGGATACATTTTCTCGGCTATAGGGCTATATATAGGTATGAATAATTTCATCTCTATTTTGAATTTAATTTTTCATGGTACGAGTACATACAAGGTAAGTGAACCAAAAACTACACTTGAAGACTGCAAAGAGAACCATGCAGATCAATCAAGAAACGGTTTCTAGACAGACTTTTGTGGGCAATTTTTTGAGTTCAGGACAGTATTCTGGGGTGTTTGCGGAGATGAATATACAAAAAATCCTAGATATTTCGATGGGTCCAAACTACAGCGCAGAGCGAAATATGTGTACTTTAATTTTCCGATTATAGACCAGTAGATATAGACATGATTTTTCCAAATTTGTATATTGGATAACTAAAAAACTTTTAAAACTTCAGTGAGCGAAGAATACGTTAAAGCTACAAAAATTCTTATTTTGCAACCTTTCTATCTGTTCAGAAGATGTAGTCACTTTCGAAGTGTTGTCAAATAGCAGTTTACATCTTCTAATACATTTTCAACCATTCAAACGAAATGAAAATGTTTGTTTTATCAAAATAAATATGTTTTTATACGAAGTTTTTCGAGGAAAATTCCAAAAATTATTTCAATATTGTTCTTGAGAAGTATTTTAATTTGTACGAAGCTCTGAGGGACACCTGAAATAAAATATAAAGTTCCGAGTTATAAATCGAAAATTTGAAATTCCGAGGTATTAACTCTGGACTGTTTGCAAACTCGAATATAAAATGCAGAAACAAAGAAACATTCGACAGATACCTTCACAATTGATGAAACCACAATAAATTTCTAATTGATATAAGTATTTATTAATCAAATTAATAGTAGTTTGTTATATTCGAGTTTGCAAACGGTCCAGACACTGATATAGTAGAAAGTATGACGACCAATCTCGCCGATAACGACGTGTTCACGTTTTTCCATAAATTTGGAAGAATGCTAGAAGTGACAATGCCGTTTGATTACCATAAAAAACAGAGGATGGGTTTTTACATAATAAGGTTTGATTCTGAGCAAGTTGTGGAAGATCTGCTCAGAATGCCAAATCCGACAATAAGCGAAACCAAGGTGGTAATAAGAAGAGCTTTCCAGCACCATTCCGATGACAGTGTAAAGAGTTGTAGCCCAACTAGAGGGAGCCGTGGGAATGCTAGCAAGTTCCGTGGAATGACAAGAAGTCGTGTTAGTAAAGAAGTTCAAGGTGGTGGGTCGTACCGCTATGGAAGATACAAGCCCTACTGAAACCGGATTATGATTTTATGAATAAGTGATCAATTTTTGTACAACAACTTAGGTTTATTTCATTATGCAGATTGAATTAGTTACCAACCTACCATTAATTTGATTAATAAATAATTGTATGAAAAAGAAATTTGTTGTGGTTTCATCAATTGCAAATGGGGGTATCTGTCGAATGTGTATCTGATTCTGTAATTCATTTTCAAGTTTGAAAACGGTCCAGAGCTGAGGCTCCAAAGACACTGTTTGGGTATAGATATATCAAAACAAATCATCATTAACGATTTATACTCAACAAGTGGGCAACCCTTGTTTCGGGATCGAATCATAAAATTATTCGAAATTAAGTTTACTGTTAGATCTTATTATTATCTAAAGTTGTAATGGAAGTGAGGAAGATTTATTAAGCATATTGAGATTCACATTCCATTGTGCAATATGACAGGAAACAATAAGTTATCAAAATCATCAACTAAAATTATTTATCGGGAATGAGACAATGATTTCCGTCGCTAATTTCATCTGTTATTGATAATGATGTTGAGGTGGTAAGTAATCAGATACAGGTAGTAACATTTTCTAAATAAAACGGCTGTATGTTAGGATAGGAGATAAGTAATTGCGAGTCTTCAGAAATCAAGATAGTGAGTTATATTCTGAATTATTCAACATCAAAATAGTCGAAATTCTGTAATGGAAAATCATCGATTTGACGTTAGTGCAGCAAGAGCTAAACGAGACACTGTTATTGTAGAAGGTATGACGACCAATCTCACCGATAACGACGTGTTCACGTTTTTCGATAAATTTGGAAGAATGCTGGAAGTGACAATGCCGTTTGATTACCATAAAAAACAGAGGATGGGTTTCTACATAATAAGGTTTGATTCTGAGCAAGTTGTGGAAGATCTGCTCAGAATGCCAAATCCGACAATAAGAGAAACCAAGGTGGTAATAAGAAGAGTTTTTCAGCACCATTCCGATGACAGTGTAAAGAGTTGTAGCCCAACTAGAGGGAGCCGTGGGAATGCTAGCAAGTTCCGTGGAATAACAAGAAGTCGTGTTAGTAAAGAAGTTCAAGGTGGTGGGTCGTACCGCTATGGAAGATACAAGCCCTACTGAAACCGGATTATGATTTTATGAATAAGTGATCAATATTTGTACAACGACTTAGGTCTATTTCATTATGTAGATTGAATTAGTTACCAACCTACCATTAATTTGATTAATAAATAATTGCATGAGAAAGAAATTTGTTGTGGTTTCATCAATTGCGAATAGGGGTATCTGTCGAATGTGTATCTGTTTCTGTTATTCATATTCGAGTTTGAAAATGGTCCAGAGCTGAGACTCTAAAGACCATGTTTGGGTAAAGATATATCAAACTAAACCTATAAATCATTAACGATTTATACTCAACAAGTGGCCTACCCTTGCTTCGGGACCGAATCATAAAATTATTCGAAATTAAGTTTTCTGTTAGATCTTACTATTATCTAAAGTTGTAATGGAAGTGAGGAACATTTATGAAGCATATTGAGATTTACATACAAGTCGTGTTAGTAAAGAAGTTCAAGGTGGTGGGTCGTACCGCTATGGAAGATACAAGCCCTACTGAAACCGGATTATGATTTTATGAATAAGTGATCAATTTTTGTACAACGACTTAGGTCTATTTCATTATGTAGATTGAATTAGTTACCAACCTACCATTAATTTGATTAATAAATAATTGCATGAGAAAGAAATTTGTTGTGGTTTCATCAATTGCGAATAGGGGTATCTGTCGAATGTGTATCTGTTTCTGTTATTCATATTCGAGTTTGAAAATGGTCCAGAGCTGAGGCTCTAAAGACCATGTTTGGGTAAAGATATATCAAACTAAACCTATAAATCATTAACGATTAAGTTTTCTGTTAGATCTTACTATTATCTAAAGTTGTAATGGAAGTGAGGAACATTTATGAAGCATATTGAGATTTACATACAAGTCGTGTTAGTAAAGAAGTTCAAGGTGGTGGGTCGTACCGCTACGGAAGATACAAGCCCTACTGAAACTGGATTATGATTTTATGAATAAGTGATCAATTTTTGTACAACAACTTAGGTTTATTTCATTATGCAGATTGAATTAGTTACAATACCGTTTGATTACCATAAAAAACAGAGGATGGGTTTCTACATAATAAGGTCTGATTCTGAGCAAGTTGTGGAAGATCTGCTCAGAATGCCAAATCCGACAATTAGAGAAACCAAGGTGGTAATAAGAAGAGCATTCCAGCACCATTCCGATGACAGTGTAAAGAGTTGTAGCCCAACTAGAGGGAGCCGTGGGAATGCTAGCAAGTTCCGTGGAATAACAAGAAGTCGTGTTAGTAAAGAAGTTCAAGGTGGTGGGTTGTACCGCTATGGAAGATACAAGCCCTACTGAAACCGGATTATGATTTTATGAATAAGTGATCAATTTTTGTACAACGACTTAGGTCTATTTCATTATGTAGATTGAATTAGTTACCAACCTACCATTAATTTGATTATTAAATAATTGCATGAGAAAGAAATTTGTTGTGGTTTCATCAATTGCGAATAGGGGTATCTGTCGAATGTGTATCTGTTTCTGTTATTCATATTCGAGTTTGAACATGGTCCAGAGCTGAGACTCTAAAGACCATATTTGGGTAAAGATATATCAAACTAAACCTATAAATCATTAATGATTTATACTCAACAAGTGGCCTACCCTTGCTTCGGGACCGAATCATAAAATTATTCGAAATTAAGTTTTCTGTTAGATCTTACTATTATCTAAAGTTGTAATGGAAGTGAGGAACATTTATGAAGCATATTGAGATTTACATACAAGTCGTGTTAGTAAAGAAGTTCAAGGTGGTGGGTCGTACCGCTATGGAAGATACAAGCCCTACTGAAACTGGATTATGATTTTATGAATAAGTGATCAATTTTTGTACAACAACTTAGGTTTATTTCATTATGCAGATTGAATTAGTTACCAACCTACCATTAATTTGATTAATAAATAATTGTATGAAAAAGAAATTTGTTGTGGTTTCATCAATTGCGAATGGGGGTATCTGTCGAATGTGTATCTGATTCTGTAATTCATTTTCAAGTTTGAAAACGGTCCAGAGCTGAGGCTTCAAAGACACTGTTTGGGTAAAGATATTAAGTTAAGTTAAGTTAAGGAAATTAAGTTTTCTGTTAGATCTTATTATTATCTAAAGTTGTAATGGAAGTGAGGAAGATTTATTAAGCATATTGAGATCCACATTCCATTGTGCAATATGACAGGAAACAATAAGTTATCAAAATCATCAACTAAAATTATTTATCGGGAATGAGACAATGATTTCCGTCGCTAATTTTATCTGTTATTGATAATGATGTTGAGGTGGTAAGTAATGAGATACAGGTAGTAACATTTTCTAAATAAAAGGGCTGTATGTTAGGATAGGGGATCAGTAAATGCGTGTCTTCAAAATATTCGAAATTCTGTAATGGAAAATCATCGATTTGACGTTAGTGCAGCAAGAGCTAAACGAGACACTGTTATCGTAGAAGGTATGACGACCAATCTCACCGATAACGACGTGTTCACGTCTTTCGATAATTTTGGAAGAATGCTGGAAGTGACAATGCCGTTTGATTACCATAAAAAACAGAAGATGGGTTTCTACATGGTAAGGTTTAATTCTAAGCAAGTTGTAGAAGATATGCTCAGGATGCCAAATCCGAGAATAAGTGAAACCAAGGAGGTTTCCAGCACCATTCCGATGACAGTGTCAAGGTTAGTAGCCTAAATAGAGAGAGCCATGGGAATGCTAGTAGGTTCCGTGAAATAACAAAAAGAAGCCGTGTTAGTAAAGAAGTCCAAATTTTTTAATAATCATTTTTATTTTTTTCTGTCGTTATTTTTATCCTGTTCTGTTACGAATCTTTCAGGTCTCCAGAAAGAAGAAACCCCTCAGAAGCTCCTAGGAGCTTGTACGAGCAAGGGATCGATTCGGGACCGATGGACATGCAGGGCTTTGAACCTACGACCCAGGATATTAAAATACAGCACATTTACATTGCCATTTTGTACTCGATAGACGACGGTATCTTAGTTTTCACATTCACAATCTGAAGTTTCGTCCCTTGGCCACCAACATCAACTTTATTGAAAGTAATGAAATGCCACGGTACTTATTAGAATCGATTTTAAGGCCTTTTTTAAATGGTGGTATGATAGAATATTTATATGAATCGGGAAATAATCCGGAATAAAGTGAAAGGTTGAACAGAAAAACAATTGGCTTTTAACACATTTTTTTGTTTTATTATCAAAGTCATTGGTATTGTTACGTTTTTGCTAAATAATAGGCCGAGCACACTACTAAACTGTTTATTTTCTAACTTCACTATAAATATACAACACTTCACTGACTAATAAAACACTTAGATCTATCTATACAACAATACAACTAGCTAAATATTCCAAACACTTCTGCTTATTATCACTTTCTAATCTTCTTAAATAATTCTCTTCATAAAAACTTCCTTCCCAGTCAAACGTCTCCGTTTATGTAGGCGCTCATCGCGTAGACTGGATTAAACGCGAAGATTCGAGAATACTCAACTTCTACACATTTCCAGGAAATGAGCGATGACGCGGCAGCTCCGTTATCTAGTCTATTCATGCATTACAGAAAACTATCCATCCAAATAAACACTTCTTGGAACTAATTATGGATGAGGCGTCCGCGGAATGGACTCAGCGGCGCAGCTAGGGGGCTTTTATCAATCTCGTAACAGTATGTTATGAGCCTGTGGAGAACTTTTTGGGCAGCTATACTTTCCAAGATGTCACTTTCCATCAGTGGGGAGAATGAGAATGAATTTTCGTTGTTGAATTTGAAATTATATAGGTAATCTGTACTAGAAATATGACTATTTGAGTTAGGGGTAGCTTTTATACTTATTTATTTGAAATGATATATGAATTCCTCTGCGATGTCTCTAGGCTCAGTTATTGTCAGTCATTGTCATTCTTCAAACTAATGTTCTCAATTTCATGCTGCTTATCTGTAAAGTATGATACCATGTTCCATTTCGATTTGATTTTATACGTAGAGTTCGACAATTGTTTTTGATGATTGAAACTTTTAGATGTCGTAACAAGGCTATTGAGAATTTCACAATAATTCTCAATATAATCGAGAATACTAGGACTAGTTGTATATTGTTTCAGATATAACAGAAACCATTTGTTTCTGCAAGATTGTTTGATTCCTTTCGTAATCCAGAGGAAACGACTTTTTAAAATGATATTTCAAAATATTCTCGAATTATTATATGCCTCATTCCTGCTTTCACTTGCACATACCTGTTACCAATTCTTATTTTGCGAATAATTTTCAAACTTTCTATGGTTATTTTCTGAATATGACCTAGATAACTGTTGTTTACTATCCCCTCCAGCTGAGTTCTTGAGGTATAAAGACAAAAACTGAGCATTGTGATCTGAAACACTCATATCCAACGTGTGTAATTATTTCTTGAGTTCACATGAATATTGTCAATAGCGATAGCTGATTTCGATGTTTTCTGTTTTCTGTTAAATTTATAATTTTTTCCGCAAAAAGTGCTACTCCGCCGTGTATTTATTGTTCCCTACAAAAACTACTTATTGAATTCAAATCATTTAGAATGTCTGTAATTCACCTGCCACAACAAAGAAAATCCTGGAGAAAGTGCAAAGACTAGCATGTCTTTGTATAACAGGAGCAATGAGGTCGACTCCAACAGCAGCAATAGAGGTCATTCTGGACCTCACTCCTCTCCATATCATGGTGAGGAGAACTGCTTGGGGAGCAAACCTCAGGTTGGCTAAAGTCGGACTCAAAGGGACAGCACAGAACGTAAGGGGCTCAACCCCCATCGAAAGTGCACACCTTGCCGATCTCCCAACTGACGAAATTACCAAGAAATTCAGTTTCGAGAAATACTTTCGAACGGAATTAAATACCAAGAGTGGATGGAGCATAGAATCCATTAGAGCACTGGGAAAGAATACCATAACATGGTACACGGACGGGTCCAAAACTCCCGACGGAACTGGAGTCTTTGGGCCTCGTACCAAATTCACGCCATAGAAAGGTGCATTCAATTCAACCTCGACAGGAAATACCGGAACAAGGAAATCGCAATCCTCTCCGATAGTCAAGCAGCCATCAAAGCGTCGAGCTTATATAATATCAACTCAAAGATGGCCTGGGAATGCCTTGACAAACTCAATAATCTAGGCAGGAACAACAAGGTGATCCTCCTCTGGGTGCCAGGGCACGTCGGAGTAGAGAGCAATGAACAAGCAGATACCCTGACACGAAAAGGGGCATCAACGCCACTGATCAGGCCAGAACCATTTTGCAGACTTGGAAAATCTTACTTTCAAGACGAACTCAATAAAACTGAAGAAGCAATGAGAGCAACACACTGGCAAAGACTTCCAGGGCAAAGGCAGGCCAAAGATCTCCTCGGCATCTTCAACCGAGCAAGATCGAAGACACTGATTAACCTCAGCAAAACTAGTCCAAAGACAATCACGGGATTTCTGACGGAACACTGCAGACTCAAAGAACACCTAAGGAAGCTAGGTTTAGAGGAGGACAGAACTTGCCGATTCTGTGGGAAACATCCAGAAACACCACACCATATATTGATGGATTGTTATGCTGTACATCACAAAAGATTGAATATACAGGGATCACACCAGTTGACTGTGGGAGAAATACCACGAATAGACCCCCTCAAAATCCTTAAATTCCTCAAGGAATTGGGGCTTGAGATGCTGCTGTAAACGAGAACACATCGAAATAGCAGAATAAGATGGGGCACAATAGATCTAATCAGGTCGCAGCGCATTAGTCACCATCAATAATTACCATTACCATGTCATTCACCTGTATTGAATTTTTTTCTTTGTAGTCATCAAGAACAATGCTAATTTCATCAATTTCATTTCGTAAAGACGGGACATTATGATGCATAACAACAATATGACGCCTATAAAAAAAATAAAGTTGATGATGGTGGCCAAGAGACGAAACGTCGGATGGTAAATCTGAAAAACCGTCGCATAGTGGAAACAAAATGGCAATGTGAATGTCTTTTTTGATTTGAATTACCTGGTATAGTGTCTTCATTTTCATGGCTTTGCGTTGAGGGAAGTTGCAACACGCTGAATAACGGACCGGTTTCAGATTTTGTAGGAAAAAAAACTGAGTGGAAATAATGCCATTAACCCTATACTCACCAATTCAAATGAATCACAACTAGCTGGCATTGAAAAATGGCTGTGAGCGATCACTTCCTTGAAAATGATCTATCAGCGTCCGTCACACGAATACTAGGTCAGAATAAGTGAGCTTTTCACGACAATAATCCATCAGAAGTCAAAACCAGAACAAACAACATCATTATTTCTGATTTCTTTCGTACAAATTAGCAGTTAAGTATCCTGTTTCTTCGAGATACACTTGAGATGTCACTTAATTGTGTTAAAGATTGTCTCCACCAGGTTAGTCATGACTTGAAAATATCCTAATTTCGGTAAAATATGTTATTTAAAATATCTGATATACAAATAGTAGATTTTTTGTAACAAAAAATACCAGTAGGAAACCGACTATGCCTCACATAAAAGACAGTCCGTTGTTATATTCTGTTATTAATTGATAACATTTACTTCTTTCAATTCTGTTTTTGGATGCTTGATACCAAGATCTACTCCACATAATTTAGAAAACAACTCTGATATTTCGCAAAAGGCGGTTTCCATTATGAATTCTATAATCAAGACCTGCACTGAAGCTTTGAGAGACCATTCAGAAAAAATGAAATTGGTTACAAACTCGTTTTCTTCTCAGAAAAATCGCAAAAATTAGTCGATCGGCGTTTCTTATTTATATCGCTTATCGTTAACATGTTTCATTGAATTCGACTCGAAGTTCAGTTTTCCCACCCCTATGTGAACATTTCAACACGATACATAAATACCATCTTTTTCTCACCACCCTTGGTCCTGAAAATGTGCTCAGAACATGAATATAAATAATAAAGACATTCTTCATTATTTTTACATTTTTTCAATGGCAGAGTTCAGCCATCGTTGACAAAAGTGTTTGATCTTCCACTCAACCATGATGTTTTTTTTTTATGAATGTTGAGGACATGATATTCCTTCGTCCTCATGGATGTGTCATTAGGTTTATAACTAGAAACTGAGACTGATTCGGAAATGAAAAATTATTTAATTTTTCCTTTTTATAAATCTCCTCAACGGTTGTCAACACTGAAAAACGTCAATCGCATATTACCGAGTGATATAGGAATATACAACAATATACATAACATATGTCACTACAGATGGTACAGCGGATGTCCTTTTTTGTGTTTGTGTTGTTTGGCATTGATGTTTTTTGTTATTGTTATTTGTTATTTCCGTCAACCAGCTGCACACCCTTAAGAGTACAACCCTCAAAAGTCTTCGAATGACTTGTCCGAGCTAGGGAAGATGCAGCCCTTACCTTTTAACGTGTGATGCCATGCACGAGACCGATGACCATGCTGGGAATCGAACCCATGCCCCTTAGGTTAAGTGACAAGCGCTCTTCCATCAATTCTACCATTTATATCGTGCATAGCATAATTTAAACTAATTTGGGTGTTAAAAGTGTACATATTTTACGAAAGGAGTATTGCTCAGGGCAGGACAGGGCGGACCTCTTCGTAGTAGGGTATATTGCGCTGTAATGGAAGCAGAAGCAAGAAATGTTTGAGAGGGAACCCTTTTCATGCACCATTTTCATTGAGTGAAGGCTGAAACACAATGGATGTTTTATGTTTTTGGTTTTAATTTTTATAATTTTAGAATTCCTTTTAACACGAAACTGACATTGCCATTACTATTCTGATCATGCCCCACAAATAATATTGTTGGTAAATTCAAGTTTTATTTTTCAATTCTGTTTGCATCCTGTTTTATTTGTAAAAGGACCCCGCACCGCATCAATGGGAAATTGGTCTTCGACCTATTTTTTTTATATTATAGAACTCATGTCTAAATGTCTCCATTGCACTGACGTCCTAAATTCAATAGGTTCGATTATACAGGGTCCTGAAGTTCACGTTTCCAAAATTTTAAATGACCATTGTGACGATACTATTTCGAATATATCAACACTATGAAGTATATCAATTTCCTTACGGACTCACGATATACAGGGTGAGTCCAAAGTTACCAACGGATACCAATACCAATATCAACTCATGATGTCAGCATCTCCTGAATCAGAGTGACATGTTATGTACAAGATGTTCTATTTCTCATGAAACATTGCATCCGTTCCTATTATTGTTTGAAATTATTATTATCACACGAGTTATTCCACTGCTGATCATGGTAGATATGATATGCTGATCATAGTAGATATAATATAGATTGAAACATATCGTTTAGAATATCCCACAGTACATTGTTCAAAATATCTCAGAAGATATGTGTCCAGTAGTATGTGGTTATAGAAAGTCGTTTATAACATGGACTTATAAAAACCAGCCTAGTTACTTTAGCAATAAAGTTCAGCAATATTTTTTTTTGACAATGAGTGGTAATAGAACAAGTATAGTCTTTTTCTGGGATTCTGGCGCTGTTAATAATATCCCACGGTTTTCAGGACCGGTATTTATAGCTCGAGCAATATTTGACAACTTCCTTAATATGAACCCTGTCACTTTATTATCTCAGTAAGACAATCAAAATGGACTGAGGAAAAAAAAAACAAGGTAAAATAATTTTTCCGGGCGTTCAGGGCCGGTTTCACCCCGGCAATATTTCCCAACTTTCTTACTATGGATCCTGCCAGTTTCATATTTTAGTAAGACAATAAGAATGGGTTGAGGAAGAAAGCCACATGGCCAAAATAATTTTTCCGAGAGTCCAGGCCCGGTTTTACCCCTGCAATACATCCCAACTTCCTTATTATGGACCCTGCCAGTTTAATATTTCAGTAAGACAATAAGGATGGGTTGAGGAAGAAAGCCACGTTGTCAAAATAATTTTTTCAGGCGTCCAGGGCCTGTTCACCCCGGCAATATATCACAACTTTCTTATTATGGACCCTGCTAGTTTCATATTTTAGTAAGACAATGAGGATGGGTTGAGGAAGAAAGCCACATGGTCAAAATAATTTTTCCGGGTGTCCAGGGCCGGTTTCACCCTGGCAATATATCCCAACTTTCTAATTATGGACCCTGCCAGTTTCATATTTTAGTGAGAAAATAAGGATGCGTTAAATAAAAGAGCCACGTTGTCAAAATAAGTTTTCCGGGCGTCCAGGGCCGGTTCATAAGAAATTTGGGATATATTGCCGGGGTGAAACCGGCCCTGGACACCAAGAAAAATTATTTTGACAACGTGGCTCTTTTCTTCAACGCATTCTCATTGTCTCACTAAAATATGAAACTGACAGGGTCCATAATAAGTTGGGAAATATTGCCGGGGTATTCCCTTTTCCCTATTCAAATTTTGAAGGTTGTTCACCCTCAGCTACAGGGTTAAAGCTACAGGGGTGAAAACCACTGAAAATTAGTTCCCCCTCAAATCAAATATCGAAGTGTTCGAGCGTTTTCCGAAATTTTGATTTTCAATCCTACAAATTAGGGTGGAAAGTTTCCATTAGCCCACCCTGTATTGTGTGTGTCCAAGTGCTTTTTAATTTTTGGAAATGAATAAGATTTTCAAATGTCTTTGCAAGCGTGCACAGAATGCTGATGGGGCGTAGTGATTTCATATCCTCTGGATTAGGAAAGGGAAAGGAAGAATAAATGATTTTTTCTATATGGAGGGAAAGGCGCTGTTATCGATGCAAAAATTGAATATACAGCGAATGATTGGGAGAATGACGAGACAACAGTGCAGTAGCATGGTTATATTGATTTGGTCGGCACCAGTTGCTTTATCTTTGACAGATAAGAGAGTTTTATATATTTGTAATTCAGAATAGTAAATTGAATTTCAGAATGTGTAGTGCATTGGAAATCAGAAAGTGTAGCTTATAATTCAGAAAGTGAAAGTTGTTATTCTGAGAGTATCAGTTGTAATTCAGAAACCATGAACATGTTCTATACAGTTCGATTATTTTATCTTTACCCATGCGTCATCAATTTATGATCGAAGAAATCACACACCCTCTATCGAACATCTCTAACATTTGTCTTTTAAGTTTAGAATTATGGTATTGTGATGATAGATTAAAACTCAACACAGTGAAAACAGATAGCCATAAACCCGACAGTACTTTACATTTCCACTAAACTTGCCAAACATTGTATTGACTAGCGTAGTACCATCAATTGCGTCATTGTTTTCTGTCATTGGGGTATTGTTTGTCGCCAGTTTTACTTTGTTTTGCAGTCGAATATATTTTAAAAACGTTTTTTCGAAGCTAAACGTCTCTTGGAATCATTACTTCCAAAGTAAGTTCAATACAATGCGTTTTATTCACAAATACTCTTCAAAATTTTTAACCTCAAAATTGACATTTGTGACTATAATTCCGTACTACCGGGATATTAACACAACATTTACTCATAGTGTGTAACGTTTCATTTTCCCCATATCAATCAAAGTCATTCCTGCAGCAGAATAGGTGAGGCACCCTGTATATATATAATTCCCCTGCAACGTTAAATGTCTGGGTCCATAGCGCTAGGTTGAAGGTCGGGTCTGTTGAGGAATCGTTATCAGTAATGTCGAGTGGTTCAGTTTTTTTTCCCGATTGTCAAGAGAGAAAAAAAAAGGATCGATAGAAATGGAAAGTTACCGGCGAGTGGTCGAACAAGAAAAACCTGTGAGAGAATACATTCTGGAAGTTGAAAAGTGTGTGGGTGCTATTTACGATTTGATATCGTCCATTTGATGGGATATTTTCTACACAAACAACGAAAATCAATCTTGATGGTGTTCAAGTGACTATGTGGAGTTGTATTTGAGAGATTGATACTTTGCTTCTTGGAAGGATTCGAATCAACGCCAGATATATCCAACTCACAGTGGAATAATCGTTCCCTCAGAAACATCGAGGTATGAAATAAATCTTGTCTCATTGGGTTAGTGTAACCGGTATCGTTTTCATAATTTTAGGGTTGTCCTGGAGGTTTGAGTAATCTCCTTCAATTTTTTTTTCTCTGTCTGAATAACGCTAGGACGAATTCAGTTGGAATAATAACTGATGCAAGGAACTTTTATTGGCTCGCTCATAACGCAATACTCCTGACCTGGGGGAGTTTGGTGGTTTGAGAAAGTCTACCTTAGTTCGATTATCATCCCCTAATGCTGAAGGACCTGGAAGTGACCCCGATCCCGGAAACCAACAGATAAGCTAATTGTCGTGTTTATGTCCTTTCTTTGCCTAGAAACGCTGTTTATTAATGACTATTACCTAGTTGATGAGATTTACATTTCGTCCAATTACATATATCAACCCCTATTCTATTAGAGGGCTAAAATTATTCAGTATCAGAATTGAATAATCTAATTGTCGTGTTTATTGCTTTCTTTGCCTAGAAACGCAGTTTATTAATGACTATTTACCTAGTTGCTAAGATTTACATTTTCTTTCAGTTAAGTTTATCAATCCTTATCCTATAAGAGGGCTAAAATTATTTAGTATTAGAGTTGAATAATAATTCCCATCGTTTACCAAGTACTACGCGCAGTGTGATATTTAAATGAAAATTAACTGTGAACTCTAACACGTACGGTAATTCCTGGTCAATTTATCTGCTTATTTCTGTAATATACTAGTAATTCCACGTTTGCTATCTACTCATAGAATTTTACGAGGGTAAACTAAATTTGGACGAAAAATTCAAATAAATGATTTCTTTTATGGGCATAAAATATGGTGTTTGATTTGCTGGCGTTAGCTAAATTAATATAAAATTAAACAACAAGAGAATAATTGAATAAATAATTAAATAAATAATATATTGATAGAGTTAGGATAACGGAGTTTTACACCATTGAGTTTTCTAGTTTGAGCTTGCGGATATTTCCGAACTGGTGGCGCCCTTCACCACTCTTCCTTTGATCCCTTTTACCCACACCCTTAACCGACTGACTCCGAGCACCTTTTGCTCGTGCTTTTCCGCCTCAGCTGTCCTTGAATCAATATATGCCATTAAGAAAAAAAGATACGTAGCAAGTGTGGAAACACTATTGAGAGAAAAAACATTACCTAATATCTAAAAATGCAGGTCAAAAACATTCACAATATATTTTAATTTTTAATTTTTATTTCATCAATCCCATTTTTATCAGGTCATTAGATTTATGTATATCAGTTGAAAAGTCAAACTTTATTGTCACATCTAGTTTTCATCTTCGATTTGAAATTTCACTTGTATCTCGTTTTCGAAATGCAGTTATGATATCAGTCCTCCTGTCGTATGAATTTAGAAATGTACCTATATTTATTTGAATTTTTTTCTTCCAGAAAAACATGTTACCTTTCAATCCCTGAACGATGAACTGAAAAATAAGGAGATCATTTCGATGTGCAAATCATCATTGAATGTGTTACTAAAAAAGCTGGGATTTAAATTTAAAAAAGATGATAATCGAAGAGCTTTGATTGAAAAGACTCATATTGTTTCACAAAGAGCATATTTTTTACGTAAATTCCAGGAAAACCGAAAAAGTTTATATCCACGAGAAGTGTGTTTTTTAGATGAAACATAGATTTATTCTAGAGGAAATAAAACCAAGTCTTGGCAGAATAATAATGTCAAAAGTGTACGCAAACCGGAAGGATATGATGGTAAACGATTTATTGTTGTGCATGCTGGTTCTACAAAAGGGTTTGTTCCAGAAGCCAGTTTATTGTTCTGTTTAAAATCTTTGACTCCAGATTATCATGGAGATATGAATAGTACAATGTTCACCAAGGGGATCACTTCACCGTTAATTCCCAGTTTGGAAGAGCCATCGACAATGCACAATACCACAGTGAAATTTTGAAAAAACAGCCTATCACTTCTTCAAGGATATCGGAAATTGTTAGTTGCCTACAGAAAAATAATATTGATTTTGATGAGAAATTAACAAAACCAGAGTTATTGCAATTGGCTAAGGTGAACCGAAAGGAAAACATATATATCATGGATGAACTGGTACGAGAACATATGGGCATGAAGTATTAAGATTACCACCTTATCACCTGAACTTTTATGCTATTGAATTAATTTGGGTTAATTATTATAAGACATACTACAACAATCATATTGGCAGAGATGGATACAGTGATGAAAAAGTATTGGGTATGTGGAATCAAGCATTAGAGAAGTGCAACACTGAATCCTGGGCAAAATGTGTGAAACACACCGAATCACTCATTGAAAAATGATATGAACGAGAAAAGCTCCATTGTGATATGGTTATTGAACCCATTATTATAAACATTGGTGACAGTTCTGAATCTGAAAGTGATTAAATATTTTAATTTTGCTTTTACTTTCATAAATGGTACATAGTTCTACATGCTCGCATTACATGAATACATTTTTTGTTAATCATGTGTTGAGTATTTCATTACCGAATATATTTCAACTGGTGTATTTTATTTCTTAGATATTCATTTATTTATCATTATACAGTGGGTCCTTGCATCCATGCACGAATAGGTAATTGAAAAAGTTTGAATACCTAAGTCTAGAAGATTCCTTCGCTGAGTTTTAGTCATGTTTGAATGGAAACTCATTTTTTGATATCAACGTATGCAAAGGTTTTGGAAATATTGCACTCCAACCTAGTTTTTTAAAAAACTTTTTTCGTTAACTATTACCTACAGAATTTGCATTAATGTGGATAAAATTAGGATTTGATGGATTTGTGTCAATGCTGCGGTATGGATAAAACAACTTCCTTATATGAGTGTGACTGAAATTGAAATACAGTAGGGAGGTCAAAAGTTTCTAGTAAACTCACTGGACAAATGAGGAAATTCCATGAACATATCTCTGCCTCCATGTTTCATTATCCTATCAAACCTGGTGTCACTGGATTCGTAAAAATTGGAATACACCGTGTGCTAGGAATCGCACGTTAAAAGGTAAGACCTCGTTAATCTTTGGCTCGCACAAGTTTCGACTAATGAGGGCTGCCGTTCGTAGGGGGACGCCAGCTGGTTAACGGAAAAAAACTATTTTAAACAGATTCATTCCTTTTCGCCTTTGTTTCTCCAATAATATTTTTGAATCTTGGAACATTGAATATGCTCACTGGACCGCACTTTTTGACATATTTGGAAAATAAAGGAAAAAAGGAAATAATTAAAGGGCACATGAGTGTGTCACACGGTGTTCTGTTGGAACTAAAAAAAACTCTCATTGTCTGGTGGTTCGCCATTTCCATGAATTTGTCAATTTTAATTCATTATCCTATCTTATTTCCTACACATTGTAATTCTATCGGGATAGTCGCCACGGCATTCTACATTTAGATGTTATTTTGACTGAAACGTCTCGACTTATTTCATATGCATAACATTGATGACGCACGGGTAAAGATAAAATAATCGAACTGTATATAATACATGATTTATCGTTCTCACATTCCCTATTCTTCCTTATCAAGTCCTTGACGGTCTAAATTAAGTACAAGTTGGGGTTTCGAAATAACAACTGACGATTTCCAAATAACAATTCACTAATCTGAAATTGAAGTAACACTTCCCGAAATAAAATTTACTAATCTGAAGTACATGTCCAATTCTGAATTACAAGAAATATTTTCTAAATTACATTTTACTAATCTGAATTTCAAGTTACACTTTCTGACTTACATTTGAAAAAGATATAGAGGACAAAAAAAAATGTTTCTAGATATTTTTACTCGTCTGGCTGAATGTTTATAAATTACCGCGAAGAGTTGGGCAATTTTTAGAGAGTTGATTCAATCCATATTGATTTAATGGTGACGGAAATCTAAACGTTATTGGAATAGCTAGTTCGACATCGAATTGAGACGTGTTTCTTTCTACAGTTCTATACGGGGATTAATGGTCTCAGTGAGCAGATAAATCTGTTTTCTTGGCTTGAAACTGATTTATAAGGTCGATTTTCCCCAATGATTTTCGTTAGAGAACATGAGGACTCATCGTGCAGACGGCCAGAAATAAACATCGGGGGAATAAAGTCCCAAGATAAAGAAAACGAGAAGTATTTTCTGCTGATTCGTTGCGTCTTTCGTTTCACATCCTTCTTTGGTTTTTCAATTGAAGGTAATTGAATTCGATAATGTTTTTCTAAACGGAAGTTGTTTCCTCTGAATTTCCATGAGTTGTGCAGACTTAGACAGGCAAATTATTGACAACATACAGAGTGTCCTAAAAAGTATGGAACATTTGGAAAACTATTTTATAACTGATCCCACAAAAAAAAGTATTCATGAAACAGTTGGTGCTTATCGATAAACTCATAATAGGCGATTGAAAAATTATGTAAAAAAATTGTCGAGACGTCATCAGGAGTAGGTAAATTACCTCTATTTTTCAAAATACACATAAAATTTACTGGGAATATTTCATTACCAACTTATGAACCATTCAGATTCAAATTTGCATCAACATGCATAAAATAATTTTTTGAAAAAAGAAATTTAGGTACCTACCTCTAAAAAATTGTTAAGAAATTATGATATGACGAAATATCTTAATAACTTAACATTATTTGAATGATGAGACAATGACGTACCAGTGAAATGAAAATGAAAAAAATGCAATTGAATGGGAACCTCTCTGATATTCAAAATTTGAATAATTCATCAGATGACAAAAAAAATGTCCCCAAGTAACTTTTTCTGTATCCTGAAAAATAGACGTATCTTATTCTTTGAAGAGAAATCAAGAAGATATCATAACTTTTTGATCACCCATTTTGAGTTTCAATTTTTACAAAAAACCCATTACCAATCATAGCAAAATAACGGAAATGGCGAATAACGAAGTTATTTTTAACGGAAGTGATACAGCATAGGGCTGATGTCAGGATTAATGAACAATAGTCCGCGGATGAAAAATATATCGCGATTTTTTTATTGATTAGACATTAGTTGATCAACAAATTTTTATAATTCACTTAGGTTAAAAATTATAGAGCTTGATTTTTCATTATTAGGTTTTTTTTTTATATTACTTATGATCCGTTTTTCTATGATCTAAAGCCACATGAAAATGATTTTTGAACATTTTTATTTTTTATCGTTTGAAAAATTGTTATAAACAAATGCGTTATTTATAAGATAATTTGAATTATTCTTAGAAACATTCTCTGATGCAAATAATGCTTTTTTAAAATAAAATAATTCCTTAATATATTTTTTTGCATTAAAATGGATTTGTTGATTAAACATTTCTTTTTCTACCACCTGTGATTATTATTAAGAAACTTTTTTTTGAATCATAACTTATTTATCTTGCTCTATGATAACAATTTTTTTATTTTTATTTAAAATTCCATTGTTTATTTAATAAACCATTTGTTATAAACAGTTAAACTTTATCTATATATTACTTTAATTTTATCTGACGTATATAATAATAGTAGTAATATTTATTTACACAAAAAATTATAGTTTGACACACAAAGTGAATTATGAATAAATACACCTAATTGATAAGTGCAGAGCACTGGCTTTGTACCTATAGGCGTATAGGAGAAATATAGTATGTACATAATAGTAGGTACCTCGAATCTAATTCCATATATACATGGAGAGTTAAAAGTGTGTAATATCTAGTAAAAATAATGTTCATATAAATGAAACCCAATTTCATCAACAATATCATCTTATAAATGTCAGTCTCACATTATTATTTTCTGAATAATCATTGTAGTTCGAATTTTCTGGATTTGTCTTGATTCTGTTGATAATAAATTTGTGTATTTGACCCGCATTTAATTATCAATGATCATCTGAGGATTCATTCAATTAAAATTATATAAAAAACAAAAATAAATTATTTTTCTCAAAAAGTAACATTGTTATTTTTGTTTCATCATGTAAAAATAGAAAAAAATTATACAGAAAAAATTGAATTTTTTATAACAAATTGTTTATTAAATAAACAATTTTTCTCGGCTACAAAAGAGCAAGATTATTGATTAAAAATAAATGGTCCCTTAATAATATTTACAGGTAGTAGAAAAAAATTGTTAATCAAAAAATCCGTTCTCATGCAATTAAAACATTTTTGTAAGGTACAATTTTATTTTAGAAAATCAAAATTTGCATCAAAGATTATGTTTGCTAAATTAAAATTTAAATTATCTCATAAACAATGTATTAGTTCAAGTATAACCATTTTTTAAACAATAGGAAATAAATAATAATAATGATTAATCAAGCTTTTTAATTTTCAAATTTAGTGAATTGTTGAAAACAAAGTGGAAAATAATATATTTTTTTTATTTTTCCAACGGGTATCTCTTCCGAGACCTTTCAAAAATAGCTCCAAAAAAGGAAAAATTATATCAGATTGGTTATTTAACAATTATCGCACTTGCAATGTCCATGTTCAAGTAGGAAAAAATCGGTAATTGACTAATGCATAAATAATAGAAAAATCGCGATAAACATTTTTTAACCGCGGAGTATTGTTCATCTTTTATCAAATTTGAAAAAGGTCAAATAGTATTTGAGATATTTACAAGAAACCAAACCCATTTTGTTTTCAGTTAATTGTTAAGTAACTTTTGCAATTTTTGCAAGCGGCCGGCGGCCCATGAATTTTTTCAGAAATTATCTACACGCTATTCCAAATCGAATGACACCGCTTTCATGTTTTTCGGAGGCGGAGAAAAAATGTTTGACCAAAAAAGCACTTGTTTACTAGACTAAACTGAATTTGAGAATCTAGCTTCAGTGTCGAAACCTGACCATATTCAATTCTGTTAATTATTAGAGATTGTGTGATTTTCATATTTAAAATATGAAATAACTATGGTATTTGTGGTTTTGAATTATCTATGAATTTTTATGTGCAGTACAGACATAATATGTGACAGATATTACTACAATAAAGAATAATAATCGTGGTCTTTTTCTACCCAATATTGATATTTTTAGTACTTTATGTTGGATACATACTGTTTATAGTGAAATGAATGAGTTAAAACTAAAAACTGGGCCATAAATTCTGACATGACATTTTTATTCATTATTTTAACTCCACAAGTTCACTTGATATCAGCCAAATCTTTCTGAAAAGCCATTAACAACTCATACGTAACAGATTGTTTGAGTGATGAAGCAGATTGAAAAGTAAATAAACATAATTGAACGCAAATTTGAAGCGCAAACAAATAAGTGACGAATCAATTCGTCTCGCAATTGATTCAATTAGCGGACTCGGAATTTGGTTCGGAAATCGTGTTTGTATTTGCATATCAGCGACGAAAATTTCTAAAATTGATGATAAACACATTCGAAGCGAATTCCATCGTGACATAAATATCACGTTTTTGAAATGCACGCAGCTATTCAGCACCGACAATGATTTTATAGGCAATGAATTATGTGGATAAACAAAATAACCATTTTAAACTCCCAAAGTAGTTTTCAACATTAATAAATAGAGAGGAAATAAGTTTTCAACATATTCCTTTTGACGCAAAAAAGCATTATCGCTATGAAAAGTTTGGACACTACTTAATAAGAGTGTATAAACTTCAGGCTAGAAGCAAAATGCAACGACTTTCGCCTCCAGTGCTAAGATACTTATCAGTTTTGTGAAACTTCCAGTTCTGACGATACTTCAATAAGATTAGTATCAAAATGGAATTCATTTTCCAACTTACCGACTTACCGAAAAATAAACTCATTCTACCAAAAGAAGTGGAAAACTTATCGATTCGCGACAAAAGTCAAAATAACTTATATAAAGAATAATTTTTTAACCGAATATCCTACATGAAAGTGATAGTTTTTCACTCTATAGAGATGAAAATGAAGAAAGTGAACATTATCATGCGACCAGACTGAAATGAAATTTGGTACATACATATGAAACCAAATTTCGAATTGATAAACATACGGAAACAAAATGGCCGATTTCCGGTTTCGACAGAATAGCCACTAACTTGGATTTTTCAAATAGAACACTTTGTATATTTGATGTTTTGTCTACTCTACGGCTCAAATAGCTTACGACAGTATTGCCAAATTCTCATTTTACAATAAAAAAAAAAATTGTGCACAGGAGGCTTTGATCGGGTTAAAATCTATTTACTTTTGACATGATATTAAACATCGTAGTAAGTAGGTACTTTACAAATTCAATAAATGATCTTTCCTAGTTTTGAAAAAAAAAGGACATATTGTATAGGTACCATTTGATACGAAATTTTATTCTCTATTACCATTTGAAAATAATTATTTTTTCGTTGAAAATGCGTTCATAAAATTTCAATTCCTATTTTAGGGTCTCTTATTGATCTTATCGATGAAATGACCATTACTATGAGTTGCTGATATCAATTAGAATAGATTTTAACCCAATCAAAGCATCCTGTGCACAAAAAAACAATTCTACTGTAAAATGAAAATTTGGCAACACTGTCGTATGTAATTTGAGCTGTAGCTGTTTTCATATGTTTGTCAATCCGGAATTTTGTCTCATATCTATTTACCAAATTTCATCTGAATCGGTGGTAAGTAAAGGAGCTATTGGCATGGCCCTAGTCCCATTGTCACCTGGTTTATTCACTCCATACGAATTGATCGGAATCTAGTGATTGTGGTTTTTTAATATCTGTATAGACCAAGGACAGATTCCAATGGGAATTTTCTGCGATCTGTAGATTGTAAGGGGGTCGTACAGGCTGTGTAGCCTCACAAGCACTTGGACCTATAAGTTCTTTTGTGCGTGACTCTTGATCTATTCGAGGCCCGGGATTCCAAGACTTCTTGCGAAGTTTATCAGTTTCCTGGGAGCTAAGTTCCTGATGTCGGAGGGCGTTAAGAAGGCCCCTTCCAAGAACTTGAGCCTCTTACAGAAAAGCGCTGGAAATGTTCTGCAGTTTACGCGAAGTTTTCGCAGTAGCGGCAACTATCACTCTCTGATTTACCCATCTTTTTGAGGAGGTACCCCAGAGGGCAGTGTCCGTTACCATCTTCAAGTCTTTCTGTTCAACTCGAGAAGCTGTTTAGCTTTCTTTGGCGATTGACACACTAGTCTTTTCGCTTGTCTTTGTCCTGGCACTTTAATTCCAGTGAGATTTCATTTCATCAGTTTCCAGCATCGAAACTCTTCTTTTAAGTGGACTCTGGAGAGTCCACAGAAGGGTTCTGGGCCGGGAAATTGTGTGTTTGCCCCTTCTTTGGCAAGGCAATATGCTTCTGCGTTGCCTTTCATTCCTCTGTGACCTGGCACCCACATCAGGGTGACCTGATTGTTTACTGCCAGTTGTCTAAGGGATTGTTTACAGTCACAAGTCAACTGAGACTCACAGGTGTATGACCTCAGAGCTTTTAGTGCTGCATGGCTGTCTGACTAGATTCCTGGACACATAATTCTATAGCATGTACTTTTGCTTGGAAGGTGGTTGGGGTGTTACCAAGGGGTTTTGAGAGCCTGAAATTTGGTCCTGTAACTCCCACTCCAAGCCTTTCGTCTATCTTAGATCCATCTGTGTACCATACGGATCTAGGAATTTTCTTCGAAAGCAATTCTTCGAAAACAATTCTTCGAAAACAATTCTTCGAAAACAATTCTTCGAAAAAAAATTCTTCGAAAATTCAATTCTTCGAATACCATATTCTTCGAATAAACAATTCTTCGACTAATAATTCTTCGACAGCTTTATTATTTGGATTTACTAAAATATGGGATAAGTTTTCATTAGACAATAATCAATATTTCTCGCATGATATATAAACGTATTATGCGGATCATACTAATAATAACACGGAAAGAAAAACCCCGGAAAAAAAAACGAAAAAAATACCCCTTTATGTGATAACAAAAAGTAATGAAATTTGAACTTTGAGTCATGTTAAAGAAACTAGACCATAGTTGATTCATTTTACAATAGCAATAAAAGTTTTATTGGAATGTTTTGTGGAATGTTCACCGTCGACGATCAAAAAAGACGATTTTTTATATTTTTATGATTCCATTGTTCCTGAACGAACTAACCCGGTGACAGATTCGCCAGAATCTGTTGTTCCACCGCTCTGTATTGTAAAATGAATCAAATATAGTCCAGTTTCTTTAACGTGACAGTTTAAATTTCATTACTTTTTGTGTATTGGCCATTGTTATCGCATATAGGGGTATTTTTTCCGGAACATGTAGTCGAAGCAATTGATATAATTCTGTGCGGAGGATCATTACTTATTTTCGAGTTGATTCGAATTTTTTCGTACACTTTGGTCGCTTCCACCTCTGAGGCGTCAGCAATATTTTATGGAACACAATCCAAGGGATTATCGTCAGTTGCAAACTTGGGATTAGATAAATTATACCTGATTTATATCTCTGAACAAAGTCATTCCTTTTGGATACTTCGAAGAATTGTTATTCGAAGAATTATTAGTCGAAGAATTGTTTGTTCGAAGAATATGGTATTCGAATAATTGCATTTTCGAAGAATTGTTTTTCGAAGAATTGTTTTCGAAGAATTGTTTTCGAAGAATTGCTTTCGAAGAATTGCTTTCGAAGAATTTTCCGGTTCCCGTACCATACTGATGCATCCCTTCCCAGTTGAGGTCCATTCTCTGTGCAAGTTTGGTGGCTGTTTATGACCACTTCAAACTGCATTTCGAAGTCGTACCTAACTGGCATGAAATCTGTCTTCTAGGGAAATGTGTTCCAAAATCTTCAAGTATCCGATCAGATCTCCAGCTTTTGAGTTTTTTGTGTTGTTCAGTCTCAGTTTGCTGCTTCTTTCATTACACACAGGTGCAATGACGGAAAGTTAAGCTTTGCCTCTAAGGCTGCAGTAGGGCACGTAAATATTGCCCCTGAGATTCCCAGACAGGCTAGCCGCTGCACTTTCTGCAGCTTGATCAATAAATCATTTTTGGTATCTTACCAAAGACTTTGCGGCATGTCCAGCTTGCCGCTATAGCTTTGGAAAGAATGTAGTTGATTTGGCTGTTCCAAGTCAGTTTCTGGTCTATTATAACTCCCTAATATTTCACCTCTTTGGAAAATGTGAGCTTCAAGTTCGTACTTTCGCCTCTTGGTGAATGGAACCAGCACTGTTTTGCTAGGATTGACGTTGAGTCCTTCCTTATCGCACCAGCTTCTGATTGTGTTTAGGGCCAATTGCATGCGGTCGGAGATTACTCCGTCATGTTTGCCCCTAATGGTGACGACTAAGTCATCGACATAACCTTGAGTCGTGAAACCAGATTCGTGTAGCTTTACTAGCAGGTCGTCGACAACCAGTGACCACAGCAAAGGCGATAAAACTCCCCCCTGGGGGCAACCTTTTTCTGCTGTCATCTTGACTGGCTCTCCCCCAAGGGTCGCCACAATGATTCTGCTTTTCAGAATTGTTTGTGGCCATCTAATCAGTGAGACGTTAATATTCCTTTCCTCCAATAATCTGGTTATGGAAGCATGTGAGGTGTTGTCGAAAGTACCCTTTATGTCAATGAAGGCGCAAAGAGCCATTTCTTTTGACACATGTCTTTTTAATGCTTTCAATTAGGCATTGTGAAGCATCGTGGATTTTCCTTCTTGAGAAGCAATCTGTTTCTTGTGAAGCGCTGTTAACTCAAGGAGTACGCTTTTGATATAACAGTCTATTATTTTCTCCATTACTTTCAGGAGAAAGAAGGTGAGGCTTATGGGGCGGTAAGACTTTGGTTCGTCCCAATGGGAATTTTCTGCGATTTGAGTCGGGGCCTTCGACTGAGTGGATCACGACATTGTAATATCTAAGCTATATAACTATGGAATCAGAGGTGTTTGTTTGGAATGGATAGGATCGTTTCCCAAGAATCGGTCTCATTATGTAAGTCTCAAACATAATGAAAATAATGTAATTCGGAATGTTTCATCAATCAATACAATCAATATATGTATTCCCTAAGGCTTTATCTTGGAACTAGTTCTGTTTATTTTATATACCAATGAAATCACAAATTCATTTCCGGATATCAAGTTGACTATTTAGGCAGATAAAACTTCCCTACTGAGATCTAAAAAAAAACAAGTAAATCTGAAAGAAACCTGTGAAACCACTCTCTGCCAGTTGGATTCCTGGTTTAATTAAATCTCTCTTATTTTAACGCTGACAAAACTAATCTTACCAAATTCCATACTCATCAAAGAAAACTCGTAGATTTTGTCATAATTTCAAATAACACACCTCTGTCCATTAATAACAATTAAACAATCTTAGGGATATTCGTAGATTCACACTTGGATTGGAAAGAGCATTGTCAGTTACTAATTTCCAAATTTTCATCTCTTTACTTTATGTTCCATAGTCTCAAACTTGTTTTGATACAACAACAATGAATAAATGTATATTATGGTTGTGCACAAGTAAGATGTCGGCTGAGGTACGGTATGTCCCTATGTGACAACACTACACTGTCGAATAATGTCTTCGATTCCCAGAAAAAAATGTATTGATGGCATGATGAAGAAGATGTCATAAATGCCAGATTATTTAAAGATATTGAAATTTCAGATATTTTATAATTTTCTCTCACTAGAAACCACGAAACTCGGTAAACAAATTGAGGTAGTTTAAAAGAAATAATAATCTCGAAGAACAATTCTTTATAATATTTTCATTTCGGTCAAGCGATATAGCGAATGAATATTTGAATATTTACTGGTAAAAATCAAAATGCCAACACATGAAAGAAAAATATAGTGCTGACAAACAAAATCTATTAAACGGCCGAATGCAAAGTACTGGTAACCATAAGTTTAAACTGCACGTTAAACTTGAGTTAAACTTCAGTTTTTTTAGAAAATTTACAAATAAAGATTTTTTCATTTTCTGCGTACTTTTTGAATGGCACTGAACAATGAAAATTATAATTTCCGACCTAGGTACTTGTTTAGGATTTAATGACACAACAGTTATTAGAGATTATTTATTGACTAATGACTTTCTAACGACCTTCATTGATGAGGCCCTTATGCGCATTCATGCTACTTTAACATTTCGGAATTTTTAGACTTCCGAATGCATCGAACAATCTATGTTCATGAACCTGTCTGATCAATATAAAACTTGTGTCATCAAATCGGTGACCGTTATCCAAAAAATGTCAAGACACACGATTTTTCTAGTCTCGAATATCTGATATGAGTAATGTGTTCTTTGACCTATTCATTCGTGGCCCTTTTAGTTTGACCCTCATACTTCTCGTAGTCATTACAGCCTATTTCATACCCCAACTTCAATTTTTCATTTTTGATAGTACCCAAAATGTTTTGTGGTGTATACAAAGTTTTGCATCAAAACAATAACCGTTTACCTAGGACACCTCCCTAATATTAATTTTTTCAGTTTTGAATCTCCCCTTGTAGAGTGGGACCGACAAGAGTGAGAATGTTGAATTGTTGTATTGGGTGTTTACTAATTGTAGGTGTATTTCTTGATCAGGATACTGGCAGATAACATAATTTATATTGAATGGTTCCAATGAGAATTAACTTTTTTGACCCCTTCAAACTCAGAGGCTTCTATTCTTCCGTATCTTTTAGTAGGAAATCAATGAACAATTCTGTACTGAACTGGACAACGACAATAAATATTTTGAGTAAAAAAACAAGATGACGTTCAGTAACTAGAGCAATCACAAAAATCAGGTACTTACGAATGTAATCTTTCTCTCCAAATTTTGGTTGACCCGAAAATGGGGGATCGTGAAAGTCGAAGCCGATGGAGTCAGTGTCCATGGCAAAGACTTTAGCGCATTCTTCATCGAGTTGCACCTCCGGCACGTTGCTGCTGCCATCATTCTATAAAAAAATGTCAAAGTTAGGGACTGAAATATTCAAGTTTTAGGATGCGAAATGACAAGTTTCAAGTCTTCATAAAATAGAGTAAAGGGACATTCGAATTCGATTAATGTTGAAGAACGGTGTGTAATACCAAATGTGATTATTTCATGTACAGAAAGTACAGGGTAATTAGGTATACCAAGATAGCTGATTCGAGAGAAATACATGGTGTTTTAAAAGTGAAATTGAATTTAATAAATAAAAGTATAGACGAGGTTTATTGATTTTCCCCAATAATATGACAAAATTGTTACGGGATTGATAAAAATCCCCTAGCTACGCCGCTGAGTCGATTTCGCTAGCGTATCGTCGTTAATTGGTTCCTAGAAAAAGGCAGATAATAATAATAATAATAATATAACTTTATTCAGAGTAAGAATACAATAATTCAGACGAAATTTTACAATTTGCAGTGAATAAAGCATTTAGGGATAAGTACAAAGCACTTGTTTCCCAAAATTAAAAGACAGAAGTATAAAAATGTGATATCGTAAAATATGTAAAAATGTAAACTAAAACAAGTTTAATAAAATTCAATACATGATATAGTTAAAAATGTCCCTAAACGAGTCAAAGTTAAAAGACATGTACATACAAATATTTAAAATACATACATATAGGGGACAATACACACCTACGTAATAAACAAACAAAAAAATACCCGTGAGTTATTAGGGTTGACAGATGGCAAGATCAAAGTGTTTTTATTTTTGTGGTATGTTAGTATTGTATTATAATAATAAAGTTGTCGGGGATCGAAAACATTAGCCTCATTGTAGAGTCTATCTGAGGGATATTTATATTCTTTTGAGAGAACCAGTTTCAGTAGTCTTTTCTGCAATATTTCGAGAGGGCGCATATGAGTCTTCATTGCCCCTCCCCAGCCGACTATACCATATCGTAAGTGACTTTCAAACAAAGCATGATACAGAATTTTAAGCTGATGAAATGTTAGTATATCTTTCAGATATTTTAATTTGTAGATGATCGAGCGTAGTTTGTTGCAAGCAAAGTTTATATGCGAGTCCCATCTGAGGTGAGTGTCTATGAATACACCTAGGTATTCAACTTTTTGCTGGGGTAAAATTATATTTTGTTGTTTGTTTGTAGTGAATGTGAGGCAATCGAATAATGGTGAGTTGGAACGGTAGGAGCTAAATGGTAGATAAAATGTTTTGTCAAGGTTCACGGTGAGTAAGTAGTATTCCAGCCAATTTTTGATCGACGGTAAGTCGCTCTGTACGATGTTTTTCAGTTGTTCCCAATCGTCTGCTTTGTAAAATATTGCAGTACCATCGGCAAATCCTAGTATTTCCCCATTGCTTTCTACAGAGAACATGCCATTGATATAAATGTTGAAGAGAAGAGGACCAAGTACGGTCCCCTGCGGTACTCCATATTCTATTGCCCTTCGTTCACTGATCGTATCATCCACTCTGACGCACTGAAATCTATTGCTGAGGTAACTTCCAAAAAGTTTCTTAAACCAATAAACCTTATACCAATATCTTCCAGTGTTTGCAAGAGCAGACTATGACTCACAGTGTCGAATGCTTTTGACAAATCCATAAAGACGCAGAGGCACGGTTTTTTTTCATCTAGAGCTGACGATATTTTTGTAGTAAGAGCCAGTAGTGCATCTTGAGTGGAAAATTTTTCTCTGAACCCATACTGTTTGTCAGATATTAATTTGTACTTGGAAATATAAGAGGTCAGTCGTTTTTTAGTGCCTTTTCAAAAATGTTGGTTAAATGCGTCATCAGCGATATGGGCCGGTAATTTGTTATTTCTGACTCCTTCCCCTTTTTGAAGATTGGCACTACTATAGCTTCTTTAAAAGCATTTGGCCAGGTATACCCTTTTCCATGCATAAGTTAATCAAATATGAAAGGGGTTCCTTAATATACAGGCCGTTTCTTTTATCATGTGGTAACATTGCTATAATCTGAACCGTAATAGATACAAATTCGATTAAATGGGAAAAAAGGTAACTATTGTGGTGAGCAGTAAATTGGTCATAGAAAATTTACGGGGATTCTCGCCCTTCCCAACTTACACAGGGAAAACTGAATTTTTTCGAATAGAATTGTTGTTTCAGAAAATATAAAAAAATGAAAAAGGAAAGTTTTATTGTATTCAAAATGTACTAGAAATACGTAATGATAAATTTTTAATCAAACGTTTCGTGTCACTACCGCCATCATCAACAATTTTTTTCAAATACGAAACGTTTAATTAAAAATTTATCATTACGTAGTTCTAGTACATTTTGAATACAATAAAACTTTCCTCTTTAATTTTTTTATATAGTTTAGCCTTTTAAATTAATTTTGTAAATATGTTCCTGTAGTTTGTATATTGCGTTTTCAGTTCTAAGTTTCCAGGGTTGTTCCATGAATTTTTGAATAATCGATTTTTTGTATCGGAAGATTTGACAAGAGATCTCGATATCCAAGGTGCGATTTTGTTGTCTTTTCTTTTAGAGATTTTAACTGATGTACAACAATTTATACCTCGACTAATAATGTCAATGAAATAGCATGTACTTTTATTAGGATTGTCGGTATTGAATATTCGGGATAACGGAACTGTCGCGAAGAATCTGGCCTACGCACGGCTTGAGTACCTAAATAAGGCGACAGACATTTTGCTCAGGAGAAGTTTTATGAAGAAGTGATAAGCAGTTTTTGAAGAAGTATATAAGTGTTTGGAATTTTTAGCTAGTTGTATAGATCTATGTGTTTAATTAGTCAGTGAAGTAGTTGATGTTTATCGTGAAGTTAGAAATAAACAGTTTAGTAGTGTGCTCGGCTTATTATTTAGCAAATCGTAACAATATGTATATGGGAAACTACTGTGAATTTGTATACGGGAGTGTTCCGATGAGCTCGTTTCAGTTATATTAACCATCAACTTCTCATAGCTCTTATGAAATACTTAAGATTCTCTAAGAACTCCACTGCGCTGATAAATAATTATTTAACAGGTCATATGCAACGCGTTATTCTTGATAACAACATGTCGAATTATCATGACGTTACAAACGGTATTCCCCAGGGCTCAATTCTTGGACCTCTGCTCTTTATTATTTATACATCCCAGTTTTCTTCTTGCCTTCAATTCACAAAAATTCATAGCTATGCAGACGACACACAGATTTATAAACAATTCTCCGAAATGTTATTAGCAACTGCTTGTCAACAAATAGATCTAGACTTGAAGTCCCTAGTAGATATATCCAGTAAATACTGCCTTACTATTAACTCTTCTAAAACAGTCGCCATGTTATTTGGTCGAAATGCCATGAAAATAAGATGTGAAAGCAAAATCAATATCACGCTTAAAAATTCACACATAAAACTTACAGACCGTGCTAAAAACATTGGATTAGTGTTAGACAACTCCTTAAAATTCTCTTCACACGTATCTCAAATTCTGAAGAGAGGTCACTGTAATTTAAAGAGTATATATTCTCACCGGCATATATTAAACAAAAAATCTAAAAAAAATTGTGTGATTCTTTAGTTTTATCGCATGCAAACTTCGCAGATATTGTATATGGCCCTAATTCATTGAAGCGCGATCAAAAACGGATCCAAGTTTTACAAAATTCATGTATGAGACCAATAACAGGGGCAAGGAGAAGGGAAAGTGTAGCTCATTTCTTGAATTTACTCGGTTGGCTTAGTATGAAAGCTAGGCGTGTCCTACATTCTGGTGTCGATTTCCACAAAATCATAGTTTTGAAGAAACCAAAATATCTACACCGGAAATTATCTTTTAGAACAGATATACACAATCTGAATCTAAGGTTCAGGAATCAGCTCACTATACCCGCTCACAAAACCAGACTTTACCGTGGTTCCTTCTCTCACTACATAGCCTGGCTTTACAATCGACTACCTAATTCACTGACAGAACTGTCAATACCAAGTTTCAAGAAAAAGTATTGGAATACTAATAAATTATATTTTCTAATTTACATACTGCATTTAGGTTTTCCTTTTTAATCTTCACTTACATTAAGAACGACTCAATTATTGTTAATTTGATAGCGTAGAAATTATATTTATCTATGTGTGGGTGTGTGCGAGTGTATAGACGTATGCATGCTCATATGTGTATATACGTATGCATGTGTATGCGTGTATATCTTCCCAGGTTGAATGGAAGAGCAAGTTCCGACAAAAACTCCGGATGAAATCGGAAATTGAATTCTGCCTTTTGATAGAGGCATGTATATTTTAACTTAATATGCTTATTGTAACTTATCATTGTAATTTATATGCTTTCTTATTATTATTATTAGATATTCTGGTTCATATATTCGTTTGGCCAGGTCCTTCAGTGTTTTTATTACTCCTCTTTTCTGCTTTGTATGGTGATTAGACTCCTTGTTCAGATATCGGTCGATGTGGGTCGGATACATGTTATAATATAATAATTTCAATAATAATAATACTCCCTTATAAACACTCATAGAGTGTATCCGAAGGCATAGCATGTTCGGGTAGAAGACAGCTATTATTATTATTTGCCGTGGTGCTCCGTGGCGACTTACTGATATTGTCGGTGGGGTATTCACTTGATTTACAGCAAGGTAAGTGGACATCTAAAGAGCCAAAAGTTCCACTGCTAGAAACTTTAGCCACTGGTCCGACCTTGAGATGTACTTTTCGAAAAAAAGCAGAATGGAAAACTAGGACAGAGAGTTTATAGAAAACCAAACCACACCGACCGATATCTGAACAAGGAGTCTAATCACCACCCAAAGCAGAAACGAGAAGTAATAAAAACACTGACAGACCGCCGGGCCATATATGCGAGTATGTGAATCAGAATATCTCAATCAAGAACATGATTCACTAGGAAAGTGCTTTGGGTACCAATGTGTATATCCCGCAAGAAATGAAGCTGTAGAGAAAGAAACACAAACAGAACACAGAAAAACGCACACCACAAGGAAGAGCATTTCTGCCGTACATTAAGAATGTCAGACAGGAGTCGCAATCTTCTGAAAAAACATGAAGTCAAAACGATGTTCAAACCAACGAAGACCATTGGGCAAAGTCTGAGATCCACAAAAGAGTCTGTAGCTGTGGTGACGTATATATCGGTACCACGAAAAGGAGCAAATAAACAGCCACTGAACCGAACACAAGCTGAGCTGCAGGAATGGGTACTCCAAAAAATCCGAGGTCGCAGAGCATGCGCTACTAACTGAGGACAATGTTCAGCAAAACTCAGTTACCGGATAGGACCTCAGGATATTACCCGCGAATTTTCAGAGAGGCCATTGAAATTCTAAAAAACCCGTATAACTTCAATCGAAAGGAAGGCTTCAATTTGAGCAGAATATATAGAGACAGATAATCAGAGAGGTCAAAACAAAACCCATCGCAGGTACAAGCAATGATAATCAAAACCCATAACAAAAACATGTATCGGAATCAAGGCTTAATGAAGTCACGCCTCCTATTAGGATGGGCACAGTAAAAGAAGGAATCAGCAAAGACACCGAATAATCAGTTAGGCTTAACGAACGCTTCGTCCTTGACCGCACCGTCTTTGAAAATATCTACCGCAGATGTAGACGAAACGTCAGGAAGAATAACTTCGAGACCACGACCAACAAACCCGAAAACTAGCAAAAGTTAAGGTTTAATTTTGTTTTGCTTTTTAAACGAAATGCCCATTTGTTATACGTTTGTGAATGATCTGCGTCTTGAGTATGCTTGGTGTATCCGGATATCGCGGAGGGAAGGTTTCAATTACCATGTCAAATTCTCCATAAATGAATAAAAAATTTAAATTATGTTCATTTTCAAATTCTAAACAGAACATGATACAATTTTTCTTGTCGATTGTCATGAAAAAGCCTACTGATAATACAGATATCTCCAATAAACACACAAAAATTTTAGTTTCTCCAAGTCTCTAAAAAACGGTTCAATTTTGATATAGGGTTAGCATAAACTCCCCTTATTTTTAAGCGTAGAATCAATCCCTTGGTGTTGAGAAACAATGGGGTTTTAGATTACATTTGATTCATCATCACCGATCTTTAATAATAGATTTTCTTTGCATTACACGTCACGATCTTGATGAGAATAAAAGTTTAAATTTTTGGGAGGACTTTTTAATAGTTAATTTTCCGGTGTTTGTAATCTTTATAATAATTTCAGATAGATCGAACAAGTGAAACAATGGCATATACACCTGCCAAATAAAAGACGAATACTAAGAATGAAATGAGGATATTAAATTTATATATCTAGTTTGTAATATAGGCGTTTAGTACCTGATAAAATGAAATTCCACCATGATTTTGTTAAAGTATCAAATACCTTTAAGAAGTAAACCTACATACGAGTTTTCCCCACATGAAGTGATAAACTAGTAAGTACTTATAGGTAACTACCTGATTATTTTTTTTTCGATGAACTTTCTGCGATGTCATGTGAAAGGATAGAAAGAATAATTCATAAATAATATAATGTGTTCCTCAAAAAAATTATCATAACATTCAGGAAAACAAAATCTAATAAAATGATTATTTTTCAAAATTGTGACGGTACACAAGTTTGACTTTATCAAATAATTGCATTGATTTGATGAAATACATCTATTTATTTTATCCAAAATAATAATGTTCGAGATAATTGAATTTTAGTTAATTTGACATTATTTTTTCAGATAGGCAAATTCAGACTACAATACGTAAACGACAAAATTAAATGATTTTTCAAGACAATACTCTAGTAAGTTAATCCATTCACTCAACGGAAAAAATTATTCATTTGTCCTTCTAGAATTGTGCATTTTTTTAATGTACATTTTTCATTTCATCTGGATGGTGAGATTACCACAACATCCTTGTTACAGGAAGGTATAAATTTAAAAATGTGGTTTTTATTATCTATCTTTCATTAGTTTTTCAGAATTTGACTTTTCCTAACTGAAAACTGAAACATTTGGTTTCGATATCAGTAAAGACCTCAGTCCTATCAATGATAACCACAAACAAAAGATTACGAGACTCACCTTCTTCTTTTTCAGAACAGTCAAAAACCAAACGTCCATCATGCCACCAAAATTTAGGTTTTACTTATGTAAATATTTTTCACACAAATTGATCTCTTTATAAAATTCCTCGTCACTAGGAATGATTAATAAATTACCGTCTGCTTGTAGAATAGTTTGGATAGAGAACTACTGAGCAGGTTATAATTACCCTGAAGATCTTGTCACGAAAGTTGGCTGAATAATTTGGAGAAAACACTTATATGAATAGCGTTTCAGAGTTGTGAATGAAGGTTTGTTGAATTTCTATAAGCAGGAATTATGATTATTTGCAGAAACTGCAGAAAATGTCTGTAACATAACTGAAGTTATTTATGACATATACAATGATGGATACTGCAAATTCAACTATGTAAGTTGTATCAGCCTTTGTCAATGCGGGTGAATAATGGATTTTATTTTACGACAGCATCATTTCATATGTTCCAAAGAAATCATATGGCTATATAAAGATAGTATGAGAATATTTACATTCACAAGATTATCCTGAAGTGAATCAGTTTTGTTTAATTATATTTCATCAAGCAAAATGCGCTCACGTCATATTTAAAAATGATACATTACACAATTTTCTTAGAATATTCTCATGGGTTTCAGTTGTTCTGACTTACCAGAAAACGCAATGAAAGAAAATAAACATGTCCATTACAATAATTTTCCGCGAAAGCGTCAACAATCACAGATGATTAGTGCGCGAATTATTTTGATTGTGCCAAATCAACCTTGAATAAAGTGATTGAAACATCTGACGATGCATGAATATTATTCTCGACAGTGATGGAGTTCCGTCATGAAATTACAAAAGCATCATACACGGTAAGAAGAAATTTAAAAAAATGTCAAACAGGACTTACCAATCGCGTTTGGTTAGAATAATACAAACTAATGATAGGGAAAATCACTGCGGAAAATCAGTGTTGCTATATCTTATCAACGTTGCGGTTGATTTACCTATACCACGCTTGTAACACAAAATTTATCACCAGTAGAGCAATTGTGTGGAGCAAAGAGATCGACTTCAACAGCAACCCTGATAGATATCATACTAGATCCCACGCCTTCATCATATAGTGGAGAGAGCTGCATAGAAATTTCATCTCAGGTTGCCAAAGATCACAATTGAGAAAAATGCACCATGTAATAAAGAACCCAATGGGCCGTAGTAAGAGCGCTTGCCTCGTAATCACAGAGGCATGGTCACTGGTCTGGGCTAGGAATAGCACGTTAAAAGGCAAGACCTCATTATTCCTTGGCTAGCACAAGTTTCGACTTCTAAGGGCTGTTGTTCGATAGGGGGACGACAGCTGGTTAATAGAAAAAACAATTTTAAACAATTTTACTCATGTTACCTCTTAGGTTAAGTTTAGGTTTGAACGTGAGTGGGCCCATATCAGGCCCTCCACTGCGGCCAATGGCCTATTGTGGCTCACCCTATGGTTATATTTCTCCCAGTATATCAAATATCTTAACGAAATTAAGGAGTGTATTGGGAGAACAATTTACCAGGTTCTCTGGCGTTACTGTTGTATTGCCAAATGTTGAGAAGCTGGTTCTGACCGCTGCGGGGTATGAACATAAAATGTGTTTAGCCGTTTCATCCTCCTCCATGCATAGACGGAACTCTGCATCTTGTACAAGTCCGATTTTATGCATGTGGTGTTTGAGTTTGCAGTGGCCAGTGAGCAAACCTACTATAACTCTGAGATGTGCTCTACTGAGTTCTAGCAGTTTGTCGGTGTCCTGTTTTTTCCTTAACCTCTTACTAAAGGTTCTTATCCTAATCCAACAACAGTCGAAATCGCCAACAAATTCAGCTTAAAGAAAAAAATCGCACCGAACCTAGTAAAACCCTTATTTACACTATGCTTCTTTCGGTGCCCATTTTTGTGCCTATATTTTCACTTCTATTTGTTGGCTAAATTTCCCAAATGACTGACACCATTATATCATGCCTTCTAAAATGATTGTTTGAGGCAAAAATGTGAGAGCTGCAAACGTAGTGAAATTATTTGGCTTTCAGATTTCTATTGTGATAGTTTTTTACTTGTCATCGTAGAGGCAAGGATGGTTTTCATAAAGTTCTATCAAACTTGTAGCGTTTTCTGTTGTCCAGAAGTGGTGTTCACTGCAGAAATAGAATACAAAATTAATTCTACGTCTACTCATATAGTAATTTAGTAATACGTAATTTAGTATACTTGGATTATTTATTCCACCTTTTTCCTTACCTGGTACTGGGTTTTTTGAAAACACCTCGATTCAGGGGGAAAAATAGAACCAGTCCAATTTATTTTCATTCCTGAAACAGTCTACAAAATAGTCTCGAGCACATGCGTGTTTGTTTCAAATTTCAGCCACCGGCAATAAAGCAGATAAATACGCACGAAAAAGACAGTGTGATAAGGGTTTAAGAAATGAAAGTGAATCTATTCAGACACCAAGAGAAGACATAATAGATACAATTGAAACAGCTGGTTTGGTACCTACAACGTAACTAGATCAGTTGTCTTCGGGCAGGCCTCTCACCTATCGATGGATCCTTGATAGGAACTACAAGAACAAGAGATTGATATCGGGACGTGGCGCAAGTGGTATGGCGTCCGGGTTCGGGGCTAAAAGTCCCGGGTTTGAGCCGCAGTCGGAGCTGGGAATATTTTAAATTAAATCTCACCAAATAAATTGTTAAAATCTCCTGTATGATTCACTGTTGCGTTCAAATTAACAGTGCTGCTCCTAAGGTGGCGTATGGAGTTAGTGACACAGCCTAGAACACAGCAATATATGCCACTATAAACACCTATACAGCAGTCATTAAAACGCTGAGTGCCCAGAATAATGAGTTTTTGAAATGCATTCACAAAATATATGAAATTGGCAGAAACAATAAGGTACCCAGCACATCGAAGTAGAGGAGGTTAAACAACATGACGCATTGGCAATAAAAGTGAACATCAAGGCTACTGATTAGAACACAACTATTCTCTGTCCTGGTGAACCCATGTTTCCGAGAAGAGCTTAATTTAGAAAAAAAAAATATTGAAACCAATACGAAGGAAAATACCTCCAGGCATGGCAGACTGAAGAGGTTTTTAGCAAAGTTATCAAAAAATGATTCAATGAGTCCAAAAAACACTGCAAACTCAGGATAACTTTTGGAAGTGAGGTTGGTGAACGGTAATGTTGTATCGGTTTACAGTATTGGAATAAACAAAATTGGCAAACAAGTCGCAGAATATCTAGGCTTAGCGAATCTCAAAAAATATGCACTGCTTTGTAACGGAAATACCGTTATATTTAGATTTTAATCCCAAATCCATACTAGAAGCGACACCTAATAACGAACATGTATACTTGTCTAAAGAGTAGACAACAGAATTCTCTCACTAGCTAAGACGTCCAGTGACAGCTGATGGCAAATAGCTGAACTTGTCTAAGGATAATTTGTGGACAGACCCATCTGGGTTGATAACGTTGGGTTCATATAGATGTCACTGACATGATGTCGGAAATTCAGTTCGAGAATTGAAGAAGTGGGATGAGCCTCTTCTTAGTTTGGCGGTCAAGGTGTTAACAAGTATCTTAAAGGTGTGAATCAGGTGACGGAATAAATCTATATCCATGTGAATTGAAGCGATCATAAGTATTTTTGAATGAAGCTCAAGTGAATAATACTGGGAATTAGATTGTCAATCGACTCCAATCCAGAAGGAAGTGCCAATTCCAACGGAATTAATGATATAATGACCTGTTGATCAACCATCGATGATGGCCTTCTAGTTAATTGTATCCAGTGTTCACCTAGGGCAAATTCTGATGTATGATCACGTCGAAAAGAATCTACCAAGAAACCTGTAAATGTCAGATAAAATATTTATTCGACGATGCATGTTGCGTACCAGAAAGCGACATCATTTTGTCAAGCTGACAATCCTATCTTTTCGTTTACCGTCAAGTTGAACATTCTCAAGATTTCAAGTTTAACATACATATCGGAGTATCGGAAAATCAAAACGTCAATTTTGATTTTCGGTACAACTAACCTCTAATTTGTGGACTTTGAATATTGACATTTATTAATCTTCATTTCTATATCTTTTTACTATTTGTATTCACATATATATCACATTTTCAGTAATGATTTCAAATAAAGTTTTTCATTGTGCACCATTATCATTCTGCTGTTAGGATTATCCTAGTTCTAAGTACTCATACATCTCGACTCCTGTGTTGAGGAGTACATCATTTCATTAACGTGTCACATATTCAGTGAGGAGGGTATCGTATTCTGTTGAGTTTTACATCTGTGATAACCTAACATCTATCAACGTTTTTTCAAGAACTGTACCCCTATTCACGAGGGAACACAACGAAACCAGAACAGAACTAGTAGAACCTGGAGGCATAGTTCATACCAGACGATTCCCTGAACCTGTTACCTGAGGTGTCATCTTGTTCATGCTCAGGTTAGCAGAATAACAACCAAGACGTTCCTGTCAGAATCTCAACACTGTATGAATGAACTAAGGTAACCTGTGTCGCTGAAGCAAATTCAGTGATAATATTGTTTGAATATCAACGTGTTACTTTGACACCCCATTTTGTTAAATTTATTAATATATATTTGTTTTGAAATATTGTTTCATTGTTGGTCTGGTTACAGAAGGAAGTCAATTTATCTTATTTCAATTATCTATCAATAGGTGTTTTGTACTTTTTATTCTTGTTAAATTAAAAATTGCTGGCGTCCAAGCCAGTCAAATTCTTGAAGTTCAAAATTTAAAACACTTGCCTGCCACATAAAAAATCCGAAACTTTCAATATAGTCCAAAGAACCTACGCCGTTCTCTGCTGAGCAGTCAGGCAATCAAAGTAACCCCGGTTACGTTACATAATTTGGCGCCCAACGTGGGGAAACAATAGTTCTTTTTTTGAAATTACATGGAATCAGAAAACCATATATCTTTTTTTTTGTTTTTGATAAGTGCACAATTACAATTTATGATAATTACAATCAAAAGTACACTGTAATAATTGAGCAATATCATCTCAAATTGAAAAAATACACTATCTACAAGTAGAAACATGTTGTAGTTGAATTATCTTTGTAGTTATGCAACTGATTCATTAAAAACATGTTGTTCACTTAATGAAATCTTGATTTTTGATGGAAATCAATGTGGTAGTAGAAAAAGTATAGTTTATACACAATTCAAGTTGTAATACAATTACGCACTTCTAGAATAACGCATTCGCCGCTTCACGGCTCTAATCGACTTTTTCTAGTTGTGCGTAATATGTTTCTTACAACTTTTGTTTTGTAATATACTTACTATTTTACATGAAGTGAATGAAACAACTGTAGAATAAATATTCACCATGACATACTTATCTCCACAAAGGCGGTATTAAAAAGTTGACTATAACGATCGACTAACTTTATCCAATTAAGGTATGGACTCGAGCATGTCATTGTTTCGATTACCAAAGATCTATAAAAATTGATTCATTGTAATTTTCCACTGTGGCAATGAATAATAATTGAATTGATTTTTCAAGTCAAATGCACTTACTATCTATTAATGGGGAAAAAACTGAATACCTCAAATTTCCAGTTCGACAGTGTGTTTTCATCTTTCGGTTGATTTGTGGGGGTATTTTATTAGTAAGTATGTAAGATGTCTTCTGTTTTAAATCGATTGATTTCAGGCTATTCGTAGACAGCAGTTGCGGAATTATTATTTCCAGACTGTGGAGTTTTAAAATTCCTAAAAATTCCAAGAAACGAATATCCTCCAAAAAAACAAAGTTTCAATCAATATGTTCTGATTGAGTTCAAACTGTTATAAATTTTCTGACTCTTAGTGCAATAACCGGTTTTCTCGAAGTCGATTACGACAGTAGTAGCTTGCAGCACCAATTGTTTGCATTGTTCGTCATTGTGAAGGGCATCTTCCTATTCAAGTTTCATGCTTTATTAACATAATTCTTCAAAACTTGACGAATGGCTGTTTTCTACAGCAGCCATGAATCATTATAATGCCATATCGTTCAATCTCTTCAGCCAAATGACAATTTTGCTTTAAGAGTTTATCAAGGAAGATTTTATCTCGTAACTACCAAGTAGTAGTTTAGTTTTCAGATTTGTCCATTTCTGATGAAGTGGGATACTACAACCTTGTAGGCACCTTGTTCTTGCGGTATAACAGAAGTAATACCATACTGAGAAATTCGGCACTATGCTGCATCACTTCCGTTGAAAATTACGTCACCGTTATTCGCCATTTCCGTTATTTTGCTATCACCAATCATAGCAAAATAACGGAAATGGTGAATAACGGTGACGTTATTTTTAACGGAAGTGATACAGCGTAGGGCTGATTATGTGTAAAATAAAAGTTCCTTCTAGGGGATGAGCCAAACTATTAGATATTAATTACCTGCGTCCTTACGTAACATTTAGGAACACCCTGAATATCAGGGACTAAGACATCTTCACAATGAGTTTTTCTATTGTTACGAGATTGATAAAAATCCCCTAGCCACGCCGCTGGATAGACTTGCACGCGTATCGTCGATATGGTTTCCTAGAAAAAAGGCAGATAATTGCCGGTAATGAATATTCGGGATAACCGAACCGTCGCATCGCGAAGATTCTGGTTACGCTTGAGTACCTATATAAACGCGAGACATTTGACTGGGATTAAGAAGATTGAGAAGTTTTTATGAAGAAGATTAAGATCATTGTGAAGAAGTGATAAGTAGTTTTTGAAGAAGTGTTTGGAATATTTGGTTAGTTGTATTGTTGTATCGATCTAAGTGTTTAATTAGTCAGTAAAGTAGTTGTATGTTTTTGGTGAAGTTAGAAAATAAACAGTTTAGTAGTGTGCTCAGCATTATTATTTAGCAAAAACGTAACACTATGTATAAGTAGATTTTGGTGTGCAGCAAGAATCGACATTGTAAGATTTTCTAGTTGTGCAACTTGTTAGTGATCAGCAAAAAAATTGTTTCAAAACTGAAGACATTTACAAATGTAAGAACTGCTTCAGATATGATACCTATACCAAGTGTAGGGCAATGGATATAAGTTTGATGTGGACTCTATTGCATCATTTGCTTAAATGCATCAGAGAAGCTTTCTCCACCGTCCGATAGAAAAATCACTTTTACAATATTGTGTGACTTTTGGAAAGTGTCAAGAGTCTGGTTCGATTTTTTCGAAACTCGTACAATTAATTTTCACTGAGCTCTAGTTCTGAAAGAGCGATTTCCATCAACACTACGCTTAAAACAAACAATCATCTTTGGAAGAGGAAGATACTGAATTCCAGAATGCATATACAGGGTTATGATAAAGTAATGCACAAAATTCATAAAACGTACAACGATCACTTTTGAAAAAAATGCAAAAACAGGTCAAACTATTCTTTTTATTCCGCATCTTTTGACATAAGTTACAAAAATAACACGTCAAAGTTGTCAAAGTTATGACGTCATCAACAAAGTTTTTTAATGGAAAGCTAAGATTTTTATCACATTATGTGATAGAGCTTGTGTTTGTACACAAGGGAAAAATAGTTGCAGTAGGGCTCACATAAGAAAAAAAACGAGAAAATGAATAAAAAACGAAATAAACGTAAGTTTCATAATAACTTTTCAATTAACTAAACAGTCCATTAAACCAAAACTATTTCTTATAGGAATTGTTCAAACTGTGTCCCATAGGCCAAGACGATGGTAGACCGCATTTATACAGTTTTCAATCATCTGCGGAGTTATACGAGTCATTTCGTGTCTAATTATTTCCATTAAGTCTTCTAAAATGTCTGGCCGGTTAATGTAGACCCGACATTTCGAATGTCCCCACAGAAAAAAATCAAGGGGGGTTAAATTAGGTGACCGTCGCAAGTAGGTCCGGAAGCACTGCCATACGAAGATGTTCCAAATATCGTTCAGCTGTTAAATTCCCGCGAAAGTAATAAGGACCAATAAATCTTCCCCGGACGATTCCTACCCAAACATTAATTTTTTGGGGACGCTGGGTGTGTTTTGTCTGCATCCAGTGGGGATTTTCCCGAGCCCAGTAGCGAGAATTGTGTCGATTTACAGAACCACTTAGACAAAACGTTGCCTCATCGGAAAATACTACACTATTAAGAAAATTTGGATTTTCGTCACAATGCCGCATGAAGATTTCACAAAATTCCAAACGTCTGTCCGGATCATCTTCTGAGAGTTCGTGAACAAGATGAACTTTGTATGTGGTGTAGTTTTTCTTTTTTTAACATCTTTACTACAAACGACTGACTAACATTTTCTTGTAAGGCAATTTCTGTTTTAGTTGCGTGAGGGTGTTCTTCTACTGACAGCAAAATATCTAACTTCACATCGTCGCTTATTCCTGGTCGTCCAGATTTTGGAGCATCCCTCACGCTTCCCGTTGCATCAAATTTTGCAACAATTCTGCTTACTGTGCTTCTAGCAATTGGAGGTCTTTCAAAATGTGTTGCGTTAAATAAAGCACATGCTTCTTCATGACTTCGAAGGCGATCGCCGTAACCTACCATCATTAGAATTTCTATCCTTTCTCTTTCGGTTAAACGAGCCATAATAATAAAACTGTGGTGACACTAATTGTACGACTGACACTGACAAACCGTTGTTTTAGTAAAACAATTGAAAAAATTTATAAGAACACATGTTCTTACTAGATAAGTTTAAGTTTGACCTCTTTTTATAATTGGTTTTGTTATTTCGTTTTTTATCCCTTTTCTCGTTGTTTTTCTTATGTGAGCCCTACTGCAACTATTTTTCCCTTGTGTAAAAACACAAGCTCTATCACATAATGTAATAGAACTCTTAGCTTCCCATTAAAAAAATTTGTTGATGACGTCATAACTTTGACAACTTTGACGTGTTATTTTTGTAACTTATGTCAAAAGATGCGGAATGAAAAAAACAGTTTGACGTGTTTTTGCATTTTTTTCAAAAGTGATCGTTGTACGTTTTATGAATTTTGTGCATTACTTTATCATAACCCTGTATATGTCAATACTGCATGTTTTGACTCTATGCTAGCAGTGTCCTTATAAGCTGAAGAAAGAAGATGGAAACTTCCCAAGGAAGATCTACATTCAGACTTCAAACTTTACACATACTCCATTTTTGACGATATGACTACTTTTTCGCTTTGTCGAATACAAATCTTTCAAGTCTTTCTTTCTGGGTAGGAGCAAATTTTCAAAAATTTGAATTTTTAATTGGATCAGTTAGTGGGTGTGAACGGAAAGTGGATCGCTCTCCTATAACTTCATTGTTTTCGGAGATAATATAATGAAATTTGGAGGATCGGATTAAGGAATGAAACTGCCTTTTTCGACAACTCAACTTCATGCAAATTCCGGATTCACCGGAAGTGACAAAACTTTCGATTTTTAAATGGGATACATGGTATAATATTAATTTTTGTCTCTATATGATATTTAGAATACTCTATTGTTAAATTATTAAATTGTTAAAATGTTATATCCGTCAACCGGTTGCACCCCTACGTGCAACCCTCAAAAGTCAGAGACTTGTGCGAGCTAGGGGAAGACGTAGCCCTTACCTTTTAATACTGTGATGCCATGCACGAGACCGGTGGCAATGCTGAGATTCGAACTTACGCTCTTTGGCTTATGAGGCGAGAACTCAACCCGCACACCACCGCGGCACACCACCGCGGCCCATATATGTATACTTTGTTACTGTTTGTAACCATTTTTTGCTCAAGAGCGGAATGGCATATGAAACTGTCTTAGAGCAAGCGCTGAAGAATGTTGGCAAACCAAAACAGAAACTGGAACAGGGAAAATCCCACTCCGAAGCTGCTGAGTAAGCAAACTCCTTAGATCCGACGACAGCACGCCCTAACAAGAACTGAAAAAGTTGATAGGTTATTAGTTTTTGGAGAGTGTAGGCAAAATTCAACTGATGCTGCAAGTCTCTAGGCACAGATATATCCTGATCGACGTGACTCGACCCGGCACTATTTCCCAACACTGGTTAAAAAAATTAAAAATGAACATGATAGTGATTGATTCGTTTGTTGGGAGCGAAGAAATAGAAATAGATGTTCTGGCATACGTTTGAGTAAATATTAATACGTCACTCATCAAGGATATCGCAAGAGATGTGACATTTAAAAATCTTCTGCAGCTAACATTTTGAAGAAACAGATATAATTCATATCAACTACACCAGCACCTGCACCAATACGATAATTGAAGGAGACTTGAGTAATGCAATTGGTTATTTGGAAAATATTTGAAAGATATCACATTTGCATACAAAATTCTATATACTGACGAAAGTCGTTTCACGAATCTGAAACATTTCAATAGAAATAATAAGCTATATTGGTCAGATGAAAATTTACACTTGATGGAGGAAGGAAATTCCCAAGAACGGTTTGGGTTCAATTGTTGGGGTGGGATTTTAGGAGACAAAATTTAAGGCCCTATAATGTTTGACAGCCCTCTGACAGGGGCTAGATAGAGAGTTTGATTATTTTAACAAGATGGTGCTCCATCACACAACATGAGGGTATAGTTACGGAATATCTGCATGAGATATACAACTAAAACCGGATTGTAAATATGGGTCCAGTTAGGTGGCAGTCGAGGTAAAATTGAGTTGTTTTCACTTTAAACCTTTATTCTTTTCTGGAAAACTTTTCAGGTCACCCGACCTCACGCCTCTAGATTTTTCTTACGGGGATCCATGAAAAACAAGGTTTTTGATGTACCGCCTACCACACGACATGAATTAGAAGACAAAGTAAGGGCAGCTATTCATAGAATTACAATAAGACAGTTGAGAAACGAGGGAGCAACAATAAGAAAAGTTCGCTTTTATCAGCAACCAGATGGAGGTTACTTTGAACATCTAGAACCCTATATTATGTAAATAGGTAGTGCCAATATAATTATTTCATTTTCAACAGGTGTTCCCTTTTCGAAATTTTATAACGTAATTTTTCCAAATATTTTTTCAGAAATTTTTTGCAATGGTGTGCGGAATGAAATGAATCGTGTTGAAATACTCTTTTTTTTCCAACCCGACGAACCACCATGTTGCCACTTGAAAAAAAAAGTAACATAAATTTCATAATCAAACTTCACATAGCTGAACATTTTGACCAAAAACAGTGAAGCTGTATTTTTACACACATTTTAGGACTGAAATTAGTTATTGGAACGTTTACATGGACCTCTAGAATAAAAAATAGGAAAATAATTTAAAATTGTTGCAAAAAGTATCAAATGATACGTCACTAGTTTCATTGCACTTCCTTTCAATGTTGACAAAGGCTATACATGAACCAAATGGAAAAACTTTGAATTGGCCCATTTCTTGCAAATAATCCTTCTTTGTCTTGATATCTAGATGAACTTCCACCTGCCTGCCAGTATCAGCTTCCTAGATCCAACGTTGAAAACCACTTCAAAACGAATAATGTTTTTAGAGTGTTATCGATTCTTGATAGTGGATAGCTATATCTGTTTCTCTTTGTGCAGAGATTTAGCCGGAGATAGTCCGAGCAAAATTGAGTAGATTCTGGTAACAATAATTTCATTGAGGATCATTTTCAACAGATTAGTGAAGAATATTATAGTTTGGGTCACTTCATTCTATTTTGAAATATGGAATTGTACAGCAAGCAGCTGAGGCCCAAAGTATTTTTGTTCTTCAAAAGCGTGCTCTACGAACTCTGTGTAACTTAGTATACAATGAATCTTGCAGGGAAGCTTTCAAATGATTGAATATCGTGACTATGATATCTCTGTATATTTACGAGTTATTGTGTTTTGCATTCAAGAATGATACTCGATTCTGGAAACCCCAATTCAACATCACTATAACGTGAGAAGAAAAAATAGACTATACCTGTGAAACATAGCACAAGCTTATAACAAAGAAGTCTTCAATGCTTGCAGATGTTTCAGTCATCTACCAGACGAAGTAAATAATTTATCATCTACACACTCCTTTATCATGGGAAGAAAATGAATTTTTTTTTGAAGCCCAACGCGAATGTGAGGATGTGCATATTCTCAGGAGGGTGTTCTAAAATTCGGCTGCATCCCTTCGAGCAACCCTCAGGAGTTTTCAGAATACTTGTGCGAGCTGGGAATGACGAGAGCCTTACCGATTAACGTGCGATCAAGCACTCATAGTTTTTCAGCGTTATCTATTTAACTTTTGAATGTAATAACGGTACTAGCTTTTGAAGGCAGGAGGCACGTTGCATAAGAAAAATATTTGACCATAGCAACCAAGTCCACAAACATCAATAAGTGATTCAAGAAAATTAATCAATGGTAAAGTGAAGGAACAGGGACGTGGTAAGTTTTATTCATTATTTGACGAATTTTTATTAGATCAAGTTTTTTCAATTTGAAATTGATTTCGATTCTGAAGAGTTGTTACCGGCAGGATTTTCAGGCAGCAAATTTGGCTTCTTCAGAGTTGTTGCCAAGAAAGAGGTGAAAAGGCCTCTAAGAGGAAAAAGTAATATTTTAAAAAAACATTTGAGGGGGAAAATGACTTTGTTCCTACGCAAATTATAGAACACAGCTATTAATATACCAAGGGCGGAAAATAGTGCCTTTCAAAAAGCATTTTCCTCCTATAGGGTTCTTTCTACTGCCTGTATGTGTTGCATTATTGTCGTCTTCGTGTTGACAATCTTTGGGGTACCTAATGCCTAATTATAAGCTATCAAGTTGCTTTCAGATTTTGAAAATGAGTTCTAGCGGAGATGACCTGCCAGTAGATGTCGCTAAAGATGCAAAAATAATTTTAATATATATTTTCTTCCAGTGAAATCGAGAGAGCGATATGCAAAATATATTATAGTCGATTTTCACAATAATGTTTTGAAAGTTAACCGCAGAAAGAACAATTTTTTCTCAAACATTATATTGATCCCAATTCCAACTAACCTCTTCAAAAAAAAATTATTGTCACAGTTTTTTTATATAAAATACCATACCACAAAGTTAAAAAACTCTGCTCTCTACAATGCATTACATTTTTACGACAATATGCAAATCGCAATAAATAAGTCTGAATGTGATAGAATATTTGTCCATATAATAACAGTACACATGGTAAATAAATTTTTATTATTATAGGTACTATTTGTTTTTTTGAAACTTGAAATAAAACATTTTGTAGGATCTACCACGAACAATTGGTGAACAATTGTTTTTGTAACGTGTAGGCTTTCATACTGCTATATACAACTCTTCCTTCACTTATGGCTCAAATTTGTTTTAACTGTGGAAACTTAGAGGGAGGATAATTTGTGTTATCAAAGAGAAAAAATTTTTTTTTTCTTGTTTAGGGCCGGTTTTTCAATGTACTTTAACTTCGAGCTAAATTTAACTCATGGTTAGAATGTGAGTCGATTCCTTCATTTATGTCATATTCATTCTATCCACGAGTCAAATTTAACCGGGAGTCAAAATACGCTAACACGACATTGATAAACTGGCCCTTAGAGGTCGAAAATAAGATTTTAGAGTTAAGCATTACAAAAAATATTATTTGTTGTGTAATATAGGAATTAACTTTGGATTATTGGTTGTGATTGTTCGTTAGACTAGTACAAGATACATTTCAACGAGAGAATTGGAAGATATTTTTTTATTGGATAATCCGAGAATATACTCACCTGATGGCCGAAGTTACGTATCCACTTGAGAAATTTTTCACGGGCTCGTTGCAGCAAAGATCGATGGGCCCTCGCTCTCTCGGTAGGCATAACGATCTCTTCTTATCATGTCAGAGTCGGTCTGTATACAAATCTCGTCGAGTACTCCTAATCATGTATAATTCGTAATTGTAATTTATAAAAGTTGATGGTATGAATTTATGAGTGATAGTTACCAGAAGATGGTGTATTGGTCCTAACGCAATACATTTTGACGATAATCCACGTTACGTATTTGAAAATTGGAGAAGAGCCATGTTTCGTGACAAGTATGAGAACAAAGGGTGCTGACTCATCACACACACATTAACACATACTCCATAAGTTTGTGTGAAACAAAAATTCTGGAGTCAGACAACGAAAGGTTCCTTAGTTAGATCCAGCTCGTTATGAGTAGTGACTAAAAAGAATGAAGATGGAATCCACAATATTCTGAATGTAGTACTTGTTCGATACATTCCACAAACTTTTTTCTTCTTTGCTCACTCACAAGTTGTATTCAAATCAAAGTAAGGGTGATCAAGTTTCCTGGTATACTACGAGAATAAAATACCTTCCTAGTTGGACATTCAAGCAAAATGCTTTGCTACCAGTTCAAAAAAATACTTAATTACAATGCTTTTTGAGACAAATTTTTCGAACGATTTTTTATTGGATGCAAAGCGGTTTTTCTACAATTTGAACTGATAAATCCTCGAAAGATTAATTGCATACTCTTCTCTCGTGTAGAAAGCTCTGAAACTGATCATGTGAAAAAAAGAAGAAGGTTATTATTCAACGTGTTCTATTTCACTGGCTCATTGTTGATGTTATATGGATCACAAAAAGATTATTTGCATGTACATGCGTTGCAATTGTTATGCATGTTATAATACCTCGGAACAATTATTTAAACACAAAAGAATATAAAGTTTATATGACACAAATACGTTTAGTTATTAGTAGTGAAAATTTATCATAAATAGTTTAGCTTTCCATCAGGTTGATCATGAAATTCTCCTGACAAAACTATGAATGGTTTGACAGTTACTTGAAGAACAGAAAGCACTATTGTAAATAGAGTTAAACGGTGAAAGGTAAGTATCTAGACCTTATTTTATTGGGGTACCACAAGGCTCTATTTTTGGTCCACTCTTGTATCTAAGATATGTCAATGACTTCTACAACGATCACTTTGTAATGTATGCTTCTGATGATAAATCACTATCAATAACTCAAAGAAATATCACCTAAACAATTGATAAAGCATCTGAAGAAATTAAAAAAGTTCAAAAATGGTTCTCAGACAGCGGTCTAGTATTGAATAACAGTAAAACTATGCTTTTACGTTTCAACCATTCAAGGACTTATTTACAGTTTGCTGGTGAAATGAGTAAATGGGACAATTCAACAACAGAAAGAGATATCACTTTTGGGCTTGAAAATGTCTGAAATCTTGAAATGGAATAATTACATGAATATGAGTTGTAAAAAAATTGCTCCAATATCTAATTGAATTCAGCAACTGCGCTGCAATGTGAGTAAACTTTCATGAAATGTGAATAACCATTTTATGCATTTTCACTCTATTATTTCTTATGGAATTGTAGCATGGGAAGCATCTAGTGATTGTACCAGGATATTTTAAATTCAAAAACGAGCTGTAAACGGGAGTAGGTAGACGATCCAGTTGTAGGACCATTTTTCAAAGTCTCAGAATCTTAACACTAACAAATATAAATATTTATGAGTTACTGCAATATGTTTAGTCAGATATAACAAGGTTTCAGAGGGAGTTGCTCTTGGATAAATCCTATTTTACGCTGAATGAATATCTCAATGATAATCTGTGATATTATACATCATGTATATGTTTGTATATGCAAGTGTGTGTTTGTGTTATTTATGCATATGCATGATATATACATCTGTATGTATAAGTGTTTGTGCTCAAAGACAATGCTTTTATATATTGCAATTTTCAATTATGCCATTGGTAAAATATAATATTTTTGTATTGTACATTGATTCAATACTGAATAAATTAATTTTTATTCATTTTTCATTTATTTGATATACTCAGTTCCCGTTTGTAGTACCATTTATACACTGTCCGCCAAAAACTTGGAACCATATGGAAAACTTTTTAACTAATGGTTTCTCAATAAATTTCATTTCACATAAAAGTTGGTGCATTCAATTAGATTAAATATGCGCATAGCCGTTTTTATCAGTGGCGTGCGGTTAAGCTTGAATCGGCCGATATTCTAATTTCACTATGGAGTAAAGTGGCATTACTATACAAAATATCGAAAAATGTTATTGAAAAAAGTTGTTTGCAACTGAAAGATATTTTCAGTTTTTCAGTTTAGTCTGCACCAACTTTTATGCAGAATGAAATTTTTTGAGAAACCATTAGTTAAAAAGTTTCCCGTATGATTCTAAGTTTTTGGCGGACACTGTATAACAATTTAAATGCTGCAGAAATTTTGGACATTTCTGAAATACAGATAGGTATGTGGAACCTCTCAAGAGTCATTACAAAAAATAACTTTCAACAAACTTGTCCGAAACTAATGGTGGTTATAATTCTCATTAAATTAGCTCCGCTGCGATTGTATGCAACTATTCTTATCGTGATCCATATAATACCAAATATGAACATGTAAAAACACATAAGTAAGTTGAATAATCGTTCTTGAATAACTTTTTTTTTCCACTTGTTCATTTGATAATTTCAGAGCTTTCTACACGAGAGAAGAGTAGGCAATTTATTTTCAAGGGTTGTTAGTTCAAATTGCATACATTAAAAAATCGTTTGATGGTATCAATATCCATCAAAATTTGATATGTAACGCCGCTGCATATGAGATATTTGGTGAGGATATTTAAAAACTTATCATAATCGTAGCTTTGAAAAGAATACATTAAAAAACTTTGCAAACATGTGTCATTACGGCCGCTTTATAAGTAGCTCTCTGCATGTCAAAAATTCTTTTGGGAAGGTCAGCCACTCGGGTTGTCGAAACGTCGAGAATATCTCGTAAAGAACGTCGACCTAAAAGCGAGGAAACTCATCTAATGTTTGTGTTCAGATTTTTGTAATGGCAGAACGAATGAAATCGCAGTGTACTTTTATAATCGGTTCCAGAAGGCGTCCCCATAGAATTTCAGTTCTAATGGCAAATTTTCATGCACCTGAATTTCAAGTATTTCACCAAAACCTGTATGTCGAAAATGGATATCAGTAACAATTAAAACTACCTGTGTCCAGTGACTCCGTATATATCAATATATATATAATGTTGTTATTCAGTTTTATTCTCGAAGTTTACCCCGAGAAGAAAACCGATGCACGACGATTCCCGCAAAATTGGCGCATGTTTCATGCACGTTTGATACCACAGGTTTTCGAGTAACCAGGGTCTACAACCTAGCTCGAGAAGACATTGACACCGGATATTTTCATCAATAAAAATATCACAAGGAATTCAAAGATAGTGTCTTCTTATGAAGTTGTTTTGACTTCATATATTGATGCAAAACCTGCATGCCTTTTCCTACACATTTCATGAAGTTCTTATATAACTTATTTGGAAAACAAAATACACCTCTCCAAATTTTCAAATACTACGAAAGAATGAAAAAATGTAATGGGTAGGTACCTGGTTCGGATGAGTACACAATACACCAATACCTATCACGTATACACCCTTTTCACTTCTTTCACAATAAATAAACAGAACAACCGAAGAATTATAACGCATCCGTCACCGTAACATTTTTGGTAATTTCACCAACAACTATCACACTAGTCTAACCAAAGAGGAGACGATCTACTCTTTTTTCGGGTAAAATGGTCACTGACAGCAGGACGCAAAACGTTTTCCTATCGATTCGAAAGAATAAAACTAGCAGATTCATCGCATTCAAATCAGTATAGGTGTTGTGTAAACGAAGGAAGTAAATCATACTTTTTAATATGTTTTCCTTCTCACGGTCTTTAAGTGAATTGGATTCCCGGTAAGAATTTCAGATCCCCGCAAGATAAAAGAAATTTGTTCAGATTGCAACTCAATAGGGAACTAACGAACGCCTCATTATATCCAATAATGGTTTTTACATGTTTCTAGTGGAGAAGTGAAGAAGTCAAATTGAAAAAAAATTATGATCAAACTTTCATTCAAAAAGGAAAAAGAATTGCCTTAAATCTGTGACGTAGGTAATTTTGTGACAGATTCAATACTATTTTTTGTACAAAACCTGAATTTCTGTTACTAACAAAATAGCATACCTACGTCGCACACTGATGCAACCATTTCTTCATTTTTAGAGCATATGAATAAAAGCGTGTTTTAATTTTTTTTCAATGTAAAGGACCCCACAAAATCCTTATGGAATTTGGGTCTCGGTGGATTTTTTCATATAATTCTCAACAAATGTTGCCATTGCGCCAAACCCAGAAAATGAACAGTTTTGCTGCTAGGGGCGTTAAAATAACTCCTTGCTCAGAATAGACTATTTATTTTGAAAAGTTGAATTATTATTAGTTGTTTCAGTGTAGCTAGCATAATATTGTGCTGTTTCATAAAAGAAATCCAACACCCCCCCCCCATTCTCTCCTTCATTTCCTGTTATGAAACGCAAAAATAAAATATTTCTCTAGTACATTTTAGTGCATCGTCTGATCGTTAAATATGTTTGAATTAGGAAAATAGCACTTTTTTATGATTATGTCCCCTTCCCCCGAGGGGCAAATAACAAAAAAATTCGGTGGATTTTTCTGATTTTTTATTATGATCAGACTCAGGGATATACAGTCTTTTTGCAAATATAAGTCTGCAAATGTAATATTGAAACTTGCAAAAATAAATTCACAAAATTAAACCGATGAAATGAAATCTCACTGTAATAAAGTGCCAGGACAAAGACAAGCGAAAAGACTACTTAGTGTGTCTAACGCCAAAGAAAGCTAAACAGCTTCTCAAGTTGGACAAGAAAGACGTGAAGATGGTAACGGGACTTCTCACTGAACACTGCTCTCTGGGGTACCACCACAGAACTTCAAAAAATTGAGTAAATCAGAGAGTGATAGTTGCCGCTACTGCGAGAACTTCGCGGAAACTGCAGAACATTTGCTGTGCAAATGCCCAGCGCTTTTCTGCAAGAGATTTAAGATTTTGGAAGGGGTCTTCTAAACGCCCTCCGACATCAGAAACTTAGCTCCCAGGAAACTGATAAACCTCGTAAGAAGTCTCGGAATCCCGTGCCTCGAATAAATCGAGGGTCACGCACAAAAGAACTTATGGGATGCGTTAGGAAAATCTATTTAACAGACTAATCTTGACAACCTTTGTGCATTATGCTCCTAAAAAAACTGTACGCATAATAAAGAATAAAGCTCCTTGGCTCACTCAATTTGAAGACGATGATCAGACTGCGTTACTGGCCAGTGATTTGATGACATATTTTCGTAGTTGATGCATCTCAATCATATAAATCATGATTTTTCTATAGAAAATACCTTACCACTTAATTTCGAATTACTCAACTTTGTCGCTCTCCAGCGGATGTCCTAATCATACGATCCTCCTATAACTCGTCAAAATTGATTAAGGCCTTCAACCAAACAATATATCAAAAAATTGTCAAATTTTTCTGAAAGCCATTTTCATAGGGTGTTTTGCCCTGTCCTTTGTCTCCAAAAGCCGTGAAAGTAAAAACGGCCATGAAGAAAATGCGGCCGTTAAATAAATACGAACAAAAAACTTATACACAGACTTATAGACAGAGAGCTGCAATCGATTCCCCTCTGCTATTATAGTGGCCCTATGATTATTACTTCAATACCTACCAAAAAAGTAAACAATAATAGCAGACAGTCACCGTTTTCGATTAACGCCGGTTGTCACAAGATAATTGCGAAGTATTCTTTCTCTGTTCGATGATTGCCGATTTAAGAATTTTTCTTTTCTAGACTTGTTAATAATAAAAAATATAAAATTATCCACTGCACTTAGAACCTACTATAAACGTTTGATGGCAACTAATTCCGAACAGAAAAATTTTCTTCATGAAGGGGAAAATGCCATCGACATTACATGCAAGTCCACCACAATGTTCAAATGGAAAAGACGAGAAGGTCGAGTGGAAGTAACGATTCATTCGTAACAGCTGTCTTCCATTTCGTGAGTGGGCTTTGCGAGTTAACGAGAGATTGATTTCAATTATTTGTACCCCTATGTATCATTCATATCTCTATCAATTCCTTTTTGTCATTCAAAATGATATTAAAAATACTCAGTTGATGAATTCACTAAGCTCATCGAACCATAGGAAACCATCAGTTTTAACAGGTGCCCATGACATATGGGTTTCCATATACAAGGTGATCCAGGATAATTATTCTTGTTCATAATAAATAGTTCATATTGCTAAAACACCAGGTGGGTGTTCGAAATGAAAACTGTCCTCACCATACTTCACTAATTATCACCAATCCTCCGATCAAAATAACATAACCTAGATGAGCAACACGCCAATAAATTTGTTTGTAAGGAACATCTTCCCTCACCGGCAGTGTCGTGCGTGGAAACCTGAAATTATGATGGAAGAATCTCTACATGATTTTGAGAACAGCCGATGCTCTAATTGACATGTTTTTTCATTAATTATACTCTTTTCTAATTCGGTTTTCCTTTCTTGATAGTTACGACACTGGCAGCTTACCTATGAACTGACATATTTTGATTTCCAGCTTCAAAGGGTCTTTTACACATTTCACAATGCTGCACCATTGCCTAAAAATAAAAACTAACGATAGTTTCACACAAATCAACGCAGAATTTGCCCTCTATTCACGAAAAAACACTCCAATAAGCCAAATACGAAAACAAACAAAAAACTGACCAGACTATATCGACAACGAAGAATCTCCGTTCGGCGACGGAAACACTATCGTTTTTACATGCTCCTAACAGGCAGCAATGAACGTTTCAATTGCATTCTTATTATATTATATTTCATCCAAGACAGTATTTTTGGGTTTTCGTTGCCATGAATATACCCGACAGAAATCTAAATCTAGCTGACATGCTTATTGTATCCTTGAAAAATTGCGACATGGCAACAATGTCATGATTTGAGGGATTACATTATGAAAAGATGTTACCTTCAGTAATATTTAAGTAGTACTCATCTAGGTTGTATTCCTTGATCGAAGCCAATATTACTAAAATTTGGAAAGCCGAAAATGTTCGAAAGTCATGGAAGTGTTTCGCCAAGATGATTCAATTCCGCCGGAGTCGATATTGTTTTCCCAACGTAATATTAACCAGGGAAATATTGTCACCGGTCGTAAACAATTATACCCTTAGTAACCACATGTTTAGTCTAGTTTTCAATCTTTCAAACCCCTTCAAAAGACATATAACAAAGGACCCTTTCGATAAATAAACACTCGTGAGATTATTTTTAAGTGATGGAGTACCAAATGAATATTTTCTAAACAGGGACATCACACAAAGGGATAAATATGTTTTTAGGGTTCATTCGTTGATGATTCTGAGAGAGGCAAGATATATTAATAGATCAACCACCCCGATTCTTCGAAAATCCGATAGTTCCTTGAAATAATGATCAGTCGTAGTTTCAACTCGAGATTCTCCAGATGTAATCTTCCAGTTAAGTTATGTATTGTCTGTTCAAATTAGGGTAACTTTTCATAATGCTTCTTGTTTCAACTCTGATCTCACTATTAGGAATAACTTAATTTTCATTATAAATTATTTAGTTTAATAAACAAATATTTATGATTGTTCTGGAGAGTTGATGCTTCCAATCAACTTTGATATCAGCCATGACTGCTCTTTTATTCAGGCTTATTCAATTTAATGTATTTTGACTGCACTGGAATATTGTTTAACATATACTCTTCTAGCCTTGTCAAGTTGATAGTAGCAATCTCGAGAGTTGTAAACCAAGCAAGTGTTGATTTTGCAAACTTAGTAAATTTTGCGACGAGTTCCAATACCATCCTCTGGAGAAATAACTAACAGCATAGCATCCAAGAGAGGCAGAATGATGAAGAAACTAAGATGAGATCCATTTTGTGGTTCAGGGCGAGGCAAGGCTTGGTGCCTCCAGACTGCAGATCGCACCCAACCTGAACGTTGGAACGGGACACATGAGAATCGTTAGAATTGTGATCGGGGAAGCGTTAGGAACGAGAACGGACCATATTCCGAAACAGTTAAGAGTGCTGGTGCCAAACAGAACCAGGGAAAATCTGTCTTTCAAGCAGAAGTATACGCCATCCTTCAACGCGCGAAAGAAAATAATAGGACAAACGTTGAAAACACGCATATCAGCATCCTATCAGACAGTCAAGCGGTACTGAAGGCCTTGTCTAGCAGGGAAGTAACGACCAAACTGGTTTGGGACTGCAAAGAAGAACTGATAACTCTGTCAGACCGGAATCAAGTCAAACTGATATGGGTCCAGGTCATCAGGGAATCATAGGCGATGAGAAAGCAGACAAACTCGCACGAAGAGGATCGGAAATGCTTCCAAACCAAGGGCAGATGCTAGGGGTACCGAAGTGTACAATAAGAGCGTCTGCAAAAGACTGGATTAGGGACAAGAACAAAAACTACTGGGACAATGTTCCAGGAAACAAACACGGGAAAGAATATATCAAAGGACCGTGTAACAAAAGGACCTATTAACATTGAACAGGAAGCAGTTGAGAACCATTAAGGGACTCCAGATTGGACATGCACCAGTGAAGGAGCACCTCAAAAAATGGGGCAATACGATGGAGACCTGACCTGCAGACTATGCGGTAAGGATCCAGAAACCGTGAAACACATACTGTGCTACCGCAAAGCTCTAGACCGCAAAAGACAGGCAATTTTCGGGCAGTCATCTGGCGACCCAGAACTATACAGGGTGAGTCAGAATAAGACCGACAAACTCCGACTACTGATTCCTCACCTCATTTCGAGGTGAAAAGTTCCTATCAAGGTATGTCCTGAAACGCATCCCCTGTGAGATACAGGGTGTCAAAAGTACAAAAAAAAATAGATTAATTTTTTTTCTCCAAAATTCCCGAAGCAAAAAATATCAAACTTGGTACACTAATCAAGGTTTATCAAAGTGATAATTTGAAGTAATAAATATTAATTTTCTTAAACCAGTGGCGTAGTTACGTTGATATGTGGAAATGTTTTCCTTCATATTTTCTTTGGACAAGTGAATGGACAAGTGAGCGTTTGACATCGGTTAGGCTCATCGATACTCAACTTAAAAGTCTTAACATTCCATGTACCTGAAAGTAAAGGTTTCTGAGATAATTGAGAAAAACCGAAGAAATGTCCTGAGTAGCAAAAAATTTCATGCGCAAAAATCGCATAATGCTATCGGAGTATTTGTCAACCTCCTGAACATTTTTCAATGTTGAAAGAATCGGAAACATAGTACAGGTGAGTCATTTATTCTTCATATTATTTGATGAAATTGATGTCGTGTAACCACTGAGTTAGGCCTCATTCTGAATCACCCGTACTCTGTTTCCGATTCACCCAACATTAAAAAATGTTGAGGAGGTATACAAATATTCCAATATGTTGTGAGAAATTAGTGTTATGAGATTATTTTACAGAGGAAATTATTTTGCTAATCCAGGTCATATCTTCAGTTTTTCTCAATTTTCTCAGAAACCTTTACTTTTAGGTACATGGAATGTTATGACTTTTAAGTTGAGTATCGATGAGCCTAACTAATGTCAAACGCTCACTTGTCCATTCACTTATCCAAAGAAAATATGAAGGAAAATATTTCCACATACCAACGTAACTACGCCACTGGTTTACGAAAATTAAGAATTATAACTTCTAATTATCACGCTGATAAACCTTGATTAGTGTACCAAGTTTGATATTTTTTGCTTCGGGAATTTTGGAGAATAAGAATTAAATCATTTTTTTTTGTACTTTTGACACCCTGTATCTCAGAGGGGATGCGTTTTAGGACATACCTTGATAAGAACTTTGCAACTCGAAATGAGGTGAGGAATCTGTAGTCGGAGTTTGTCGCTCTTATTCTGACTCACCCTGTATAGTTTCCACCCACTAAGGAACTTGTACAAACTCGTACAAGGCACAAAAGTATTGGATTGGGTACTGTGAAGTTGAAACATAGCGGTGCCTTGGTTCGCAGACCTGCTGACTCCATTAATAAAACGTGAAGTTGGCGGGTATGCGAATTAAGGCATCGATAGGTAAGATACAATGGGATAATAAGCATAAGTGTCACCAGAGGCAATAGCTGACCAGACCTACACAGAGGTGGAGATTTAATAACATTAACGATTCCGCTGGATCCTAATCAAAGTGACAAAACGCGATGCAATTATAAAGTAGCTTTTGTTATAATGCCAGTAAAGGAGTGAGAGAAGCCAGTAAAGTACTTAGAAGGACACGAGTTAGTATTGTGTCTGAAATAACTTGTATCATTTAGCCAGAAAACACACTGACAGACCAGGACCGATCGTCCGCGACCGTCCAGCAACGACCGAAAATTGAAAAAAGGTATCAATGAAAATTTTCAAGCTCACATTGTTCGACCAGAATTTCCAGCAGATTGGAATTTCAAAACCGGTCGGAGGTGTGAGTTGTGCTGAAGGTCGGTCATGGTTTCTCAGTGTGCTGGCTGCCTTAAAGAAAAAGTGTGATGATAAAACTCATAACGCCACTAATGCCGTTTTTAAGAGATATTGCGGACAAAATGGCTTTGTTAAAGGACCACGCACCGCATCAATGGGAAATTGGCTTTCGGTGAATTTGCTTGATTTTTTTATATGTTATAGACCTCATGATGCTGATCAAATGTCTTCATTGCACTAACCTTCTGAATTCAATAGGTTCAATTCTACAGGGTGCTGAAGTTCACTTTTCCAAAATTTCAAATGTCCTTGTGTCCATACTATTTTGAGTATATCAACCTAATCAACTACGCATCGTTTGTTCGGTATGCCGAATCGGATCCACTATAAAGTGCATCAATTCCTGCACGGACTCACGATATACAGTGTGAGTCCAAAGTTAGCCAGTTTTGTTATTTCTGACAAATTGAGCGGTGGAATTTTATTCATTTTTAGATATTTCGTAGAATAACAACATCATTTCCAATTCAAGATGTCAGCATCTCCTGAATCCGACTGACATACTACATACAAGATGTTCTATTTATTATGAAATTCTGCATCCGTTCCCATTATTGCTTGAAATTCTGGACAACTCGAAGAATAACTGGGTTGTTCACTATGAGAATCTAGATTACAGATACGTTAAATTACGGGGTGATTCCAAAAATAGTGTCTTTCGTTGATATTTTTCAAAGTATTTTTTTTAAGTTCATGTTATAGATGAATTTCTATAACTACATAGTATTCGACACAAACCTTCTGAAATATTTTGAACAATTTACTGTGGGATATTTTAAATACATGGGGTATTTTAAATACCGATAGGTATCTACTCACGGGTGCAAATTCATGAGAAATCGAACATTTTGTATATAGTATGTCAGTTGAATTCAGGAGATGCTGATATCATGAATTGGAATTGATGTTGGTATCCTACGAAATATCTAGAAATGAAGGAAATTCCACGGCAAAATTTTTCAGAAATCACAACAAAATTGGCAAACTTTAGACTCACCCCGTATATCGTGAGTCCGTGTAGGAATTGATGTACATTATAGTGGATCCGACTGGGCCTATCGAACAAACAAAAAAGTGAACATCAGCACCCTGTATGATCGAATCTTTTGAATTTAGAACGTTAGTGCAATGGAGACATTTGATCATCACCATGAAATCTATAACATATAAAAAATCAAGCAGATTCACCGAAAGCCAATTTCCCATTGATGCGTTTCAACACCCTGTATCCCATCGGACCTATATTCATATGAAGAATTGATCTGAAAATCATCAATGAACTATCTGTATACTTATATGTTTGAGCAGACCTATTTGAAATCGATGTCCGAAATGCTGAACCTTGAATTGCATTGTAGAATTGCATTCCGGTTCAGGAACGCTAAACATTAACTCGGAATAGCGTATAATTGGGAATTGAACGAACTGGACAACAAACGTATCCTGTTAACTGCACATGAATGAGTGGGGCCAGGACTGTAGGCTGTAATTCCCATGTTTGCAATGAACTCTGGTGGGTATGTTACGATCGTCATCCGAGAAACATAAAATAGGGAACTATGTACACGTAACTAGTCAATCAAAATTAATTTTTATTTCGTGTTAATATATGTATCAATTGGCAGAGCGCTTTTGGCTATTATACCATCTTCAGTGCGATATCTGCAAGTAAGTAATAATCATTGAAATTTTTAATTTTGGGTAAATTGATAAAAGCTGAATTGAATCGAATATAATCGACAACCATTGTGTAAACAATAGTCTGAACAGACATTGCATTGAGTGCACCCTTTGGGTTTAAATTATATTTACATTTTGTGTAAAATGATGTCCAACGTGCATGTGTGGACGGAAGTGAAAATTGACAGTTTGTTGACATAGACATAAGGTAATGTTGAATGAAAATTGAGATGTGCGATTTAGAATATTGACTTTGACAGATGACACTTTTAGTGACCACAGAACGTTAAAATTTTCCATAGTGAGCAAAGAACCAAACGTAAATTTTGGCAATTGTTGAATAAAAAAAAAAAAAAATAGAGATCTCAACGCTGCATCTCTTATCCTCATCCCAAAAAAAATAATACCGAACCGAAATAGACGAAAAGTTTGTGTTTGATGGGAATCCAAGTCTAAATCAGTGAACTGACCAAGAAGGAAATGTTTGGGTCTAATAGGTACCAAACCCCCCTCGTCTCAGTCAGAAAATCAACAGATTCATCTCGAAAAGAAAACAATAGTACAATCCATAACATCTGAATTGTAAATATATTAAATTGGATATCTGAATGAATTGGTTAAGGATAATGAAACATAGCTGACGTTACTTAGAACTGAGAATGATTAAATTGTTACTTTAATCGTCTTTGTAAAGGAACATATGATCAGTTGAATCAGATAAAGGTCTCAAGGCTGTAAACCCACCCTTACCCTTCTCTCGAATGAACCGAAAAAAAGTTTGGGTCTAATGAGAACTCAACCCCCATTTCAGTCAGAGCAAATGTGAAATAGATTCATTTCGAGAAGAAAACTAGAGTACAACCCGAAACATATGAAATTATAGATTGAATTGGATATTTGTATGAACTGATTATGGATATATAAAATATAAAAGAGTTCTGGAGATGACGTTATTTAGATCAATTCAATCGTCACCCATCTGTTTTACATGGATGACCTTAAACTTTATGCCTCCGGAGAGAAGGACCTTCATCAGTCCTTAAGGGTGGTGCAAGAGTATACGCATGCTATCGGAATGGAGTTCGGGATCGAGAAATGTGCCACGGTTCATCTCAAAAGAGGACGATGCGAGGAATACGGAGAGCACGTTCAGCTCGTAGACGGAAGCATCCTACATCATCTGGATGCCGGAGAGGCGTATACCTACCTAGGGGTGGAACAACGCCACACCCAAGAGGTAGCTACTGTCAAAAACTCTTTCCGCGGCAAGTATCAGCACAAACTCCGACAGATCCGGTCACCATAACTGTCGGGGAAGAACAAACTTGCTGCAACCAATATGCTTGCCGTTCCGATTCTACTCTACTCCTTTGGAGTAATGAAATGGACACAGGAAGAGCTACAACTTGACGAAAAATTCGCGAAATGATGCATCTTCATAGGAGCTTGCATCATAAATCGTCTGTTTCACGGTTATACTTCCCCAGACAACGGGGAGGCCGTGGACTTTTGAGTTTGGAGTGTCTACACAACAGAATAGTACTGGATGGAACCTGTAAAGTCATCAGGAGTTCAGATCCCCTTCTCTGCTTGGTATGCGATCATGAAAAAGCAGGGATTGGAGCATTTCTTTTCAAGGCGGCAACCCGTGCAGCCGATGAACTCGGTCTCGTATTCGACACTGAACGGACGAACCCAAACTCTGTCACCGAGTTGGAACCCGTTCAGCAAAAAGCCCACGTGAAAGCTGCGGAGTGTGATAGGCTCCTACAGCTACATAAGGATAAGCCAATGCCAAGAACATTGAAGACCTTGGCTTATCCAGAAACCTGACATTTGCTTTTCTCAGGGCAAGTGGGCTGAAGTCGGAAACCGAGCGATTCATAATGGCCTGCCAGGATGGTGTCTTCAACACCCTCGTCTACCGTAGTCGCGTGATGGGTATAGAGGTACCTGACACTAGATGCAGAGCGTGTCGTGGGGCAGCTGAGACCATAATGCATTTGCTGTCAGTTTGTCCAGCTTATGCGGTCTCAGCCTATATCCACAGGCATAACGCGGCCCTAGGAGTGTTGTACTACTATCCACAACTCTCGTACGGTGTAGACTAGACACCGGTGTTGCCTTATTATGCTCCGGGGATATTGAGTCCGTTGTGGAGAATGAGAAGTGCCGAATCTATTGGAACTCCTCATTTCCTACCCTCAGGCAAATACAAGCCAATAAGCCTGATGTAGTCCTCCTCGACCATGAAAGTAGGACGATTTTCGTCATTGAGTTTTCAGCTCCTGGCGAAACGAACATCGTCCGAAAAGAGGAGGAAAAACGGACTAAATATCGAGATTCAACTCCGCAGGCTTTATCCAAACCATTCGGTCCGGACTCGACTTCGTAAATCGGAAACACAATTAGAATGCTCTTGAATCGCAGATTCTCATTGAATTTCAAGTCGGCTCGCTGGACCAAATGTTTAGCCTTGAACTTATCGATGGGTGGATGTTACTCCAAATAAACTCGGCTCGTTAATAACTATTTATTTAGTGAAAAGAACAACTGTATTTCTACTATATTCGTCGTGAATGTTGCTCGACTTACTTTCTTGACATTGACAGCTACCAAGTCGGACTGTTTATAATAATCTTTTGGTTTTTCTCTTCTTTCACACGCGCACTTCGACGTGGAAAAATGAAGATTGTCCTTTCAAACATACAAGGCGCCGATAATTGAAGCACTATTCGTTTTGTCATAAACAGAATTATTTGGTAACATGAAACTATCACTATCATCATAAAATATAAATATTAGTTGGTAGATATTGAATATAATGGGTTCTTGTTCATCATCGCGGAGAAGATACATTTGACGCGGAGCAAATCTCATATTGTCTATTATTGAACATTCAACCCGGTATTGATAACATGATAATTAACGTGCCATGAGAATCAAAGTCGTTGCTTTTGGGGTCTGACATCAGTTGCAGATTGGTATTCCACTTGATTGTTTTGCTGATGAAAGAAATGAGGAAAGAGGATGTTCTATATACAGGGTGTCCCAAACTCGATGGCCTATTAGACGTTTCTGGAAAAAGGGACGTAGGATTATTCTGAAAATTTGGTTTCTTGGATAATCAGATCTGCTTTATCGATCTAAAATATTTTCAACGCTGCGGCGTTGCCGCTTCTATCGAAAAGTAGCAACAACTTTGATATTTCAAATGGAGTATATTATTGAATTTTTCGCTTTGCTATTGCTTTTCGATTATTTTCATATGATACTTCCCTATACCTATCTCCAGTGGTTTTCGAGAAACTCATTAATTTCCTTATTTTTTGTACGAAACATAGCTTCATTAAATGTTTATTACTGCATTATTTGACTACGTAGAAAGCTGAGATTTTGAATGTAGTTTGACAATGTCCTGTCTTTTAGTAATGACCAAGGGAATTCTGTCTTCATTATACAGTGTCGTTGAAAATTTGTGATTTTACCGATACATACTGAAGTGGTGAAAAAGGCATTTTTTCAAATGGAACACCCTGTATATTATCAAATATCCTGAAAGACAATTGAATTTTCTTTCAAATGATGTATCATGTTCCTATACCTAGAGTCAGGTTTCCGAAATAAAAGCAAGTTTTCTATAAAAATTGGATTATTTTGACATATTAAAAAAATAAGGAAATTAATGAATTTCTCGAAAACCACTAGAGATATGTAGAGGGGAGTATTATATGAAAATAATCGAAAGCAATAGCAAAGCGAAAAATGCAATAATATACAGGGTATTCCATTTAAAATATCAAAGTTGTTGCTACTTTTTGATAGAAGCGGCAATGCCGCAGCGTTGAATATACCGGGTGGCTACGGAAGTATTGCCTACGGAATATCTCAGTTATTGTATGAAGTAGGTTTGTGAAATTTGGAGCGTCGATATAATGACATAAGAGCTAGAATTTGAGCATATTGACAGGTCGAAGTTAACTTCCGGTCTGACCGGAAGTAACATCAACTTTCTTATTTTAAATGGAAACCCTATTTTTTTTTCTTTTCGCTTTATTCAGCATTCATTTCCCTTTCTAATGACATATCACAAGTTGGCATCTAACCAGAAACTAGATCAGAAAAAAATTATTATTGAAATTCACCGAGTAGGCCGTGGAAGCAAAATGAAAGCCAAAAATTGAAAAGTTGGCTATGGAAACCATACGTCACTTGATAACAGTTGCTACTACTGTGATATTTTATTTTCATTCGTCGGCGTTATAAAAAGCCGCCAAAAAAGATATTGGAAAAATTGGGAAAAAAACAATACTCTGTAGGTCTATAACTTAAATAGGAACATACAACTTTTTCTTGCCTGTACTATTCAGCATAACCATTCCTTTCTAATGATATAATAGAAAGTAATTTTTTGAAATGAAATACCAAAAAATCCAATTATTATTATTCAAATAACAAAAAAACAGATTTATCGAAAAAAAAATTCAAATTGATAGGATTAAAGATAAAATAAATTCAAAACAAATGTTCGAAATGCATTCCCTCAGCGTCAATACATTTATTGACACTGGTGATATTTTCATGTAATACGTTTCTCAACATTTGGGGCGTGACATCTTGGAAAGCTCTACGAATTTTTACTTCTAGCTCATGTAGAGTTGTAGGCTGTGTGGAATACACCCTATTTTTGAGATGCCCCCATAGAAAAAAGTCGCACGGAGTAAGATCAGGTGACCTTGGTGGCCACCTGACTGGACCATGGGTTGTTATAAGTCTCTCTTGAAAGCGATTTTGAAGATAATTTCTCGCTATTCTTGAATTATGCGGAGGGGCGCCATCTTGCTGGAAGTACATTCTCTCAGTTATTTCCGCTGGTAGGTTAAAATTCGTAGAGCGTGATATCTTGGAAAGGCAGATTGGCGCCGAATTAGCTATAAGTAAGGACTCTGCTAGGAAAATTTTGAAAAAACATCGATTTAAATCCTTCAAGTATCAGTTGCATCAACATTTGTATGAAAATGACGGTGAAAGGCGCCTGGAATATTGTAATTGGTTTCTTCGACAAAATGCTGAGAATCACCTATTTAACTATTATATCTTTTTTACGGACGAGTCAAGATTTACCAACAATGGATTATTTAACAGGAATAATACAAGGTAGGTACTGTACTTTATTTGGATTATTGTCGATAGTCGAAGTGTAAAGTGCTAAAAGTGTGAACGGTCTTTTGTTTCAGGTACTGGGCGATAGAAAACGAGCACCGGTTTCGACAAGGTGGCTTCCAGGAGAGATTTGGTGTGAATGTTTGGACAGGAATAGTTGGAACTCATATTGTTGGCCCCATTATTTTTCAAGGCCAACTAACCGGAGAGAGATACTTTAATTTTTTAACGAATGAAATTTCGGAATTCATTAACAACCTACCAGCGGAAATAACTGAGAGAATGTACTTCCAGCAAGATGGCGCCCCTCCGCATAATTCAAGAATAGCGAGAAATTATCTTCAAAATCGCTTTCAAGAGAGACTTACAACAACCCATGGCCCAGTCAGGTGGCCACCAAGGTCACCTGATCTCACTCCCTGCGACTTTTTTCTATGGGGGCATCTTAAAAATAGGGTGTATTCCACACAGCCTACAACTCTACATGAGCTAGAAGTAAAAATTCGTACGGCTTTCCAAGATATCACGCCCCAAATGTTGAGAAACGTTTTACATGAAAATATCACCAAAGTCAATAAATGTATTGACGCTGAGGGAATGCATTTCGAACATTTGTTTTGAATTTATTTTATCTTTAATCCTATCAATTTGAATTTTTTTTCGATAAATCTGTTTTTTTGTTATTTGAATAATAATAATTGGATTTTTTGTATTTCATTACTTTCTATTATATCATTAGAAAGGAATGGTTATGCTGAATAGTACAGGCAAGAAAAAGTTGTATGTTCCTATTTAAGTTATGGACCTACAGAGTATTGTTTTTTTCCCAATTTTTCCAATATTTTTTTTGGCGGCTTTTTATAACGCCGACGAATGAAAATGAAATATCACAGTAGTAGCAACTGTTATCAAGTGACGTATGGTTTCCATAGCCAACTTTTCAATTTTTGGCTTTCATTTTGCTTCCACGGCCTACTCGGTGAATTTCAATAATAATTTTTTTCTGATCTAGTTTCTGGTTAGATACCAACTTGTGATATGTCATTAGAAAGGGAATTGAATGCTGAATAAAGCGAAAAGAAAAAAAAAATAGGGTTTCCATTTAAAATAAGAAAGTTGATGTTACTTCCGGTCAGACCGGAAGTTAACTTCGACATGTCAATATGCTCAAATTCTAGCTCTTATGTCATTATATCGACGCTCCAAATTTCACAAACCTACTTCATACAATAACTGAGATATTCCGTAGGCAATACTTCCGTAGCCACCCGGTATTTAAGATCGATAGAGCAGAACTGATTATCCAAGAAACCAAATTTTCAAAATAATCCTACTTCCCCTTTTCCAGAAACTTCTGATAGGCCATCGAGTTTGGAACACCCTGTATATTCATTCAATCCATGCTAGTGACATTATATTTGCTACTTTGTTTGCAATCCTAATATAGCATTTTGCTTGTTAGAAGGCGATTATTACAACAGTACGTGTTTTTGACACATCATTTTTGTTCGGCTGGAAACAATTGTTCGTGCAATGTCTCAGATATTATTTTAGTAAGAATTTTATAGATATTATTGAGGCAGGTAATCGGTCTGAAGTTCTTAGATAGTTCTGTATTTTCATTTATGGGTAATAGGTATGTGCTTTCATTTGTCAGCCAATCCAGAATGCTTTGGTTGTTGTTAATCATTCTGTTGTTAATTATTAGCAGTTACGGAACTTCGTGAACACAACAATTAAGAGGGAAAAAAAAAGCTTTTTACTCCGATAAACTGAAATCTTCATCACCTAAAAAAATGTGGTCTTATCTCAAATCCTTATTAGAATGTGGAACAAAAAATAACGCGCTGCCTGATAATCTGAATGATGTAACCACTATTAATAACCATTTCATAAACTCAATACCCAATCTATTACCAGATGTAGAAGTGATAAACTTTTATAAAAACAATGTGAGTGAGTGAAAGATTCTGTCTCGTCACTTCTCCGATTTGAACCGATTAGTAAAACGGAAATTTTACACATCATCGGAAATATAAAAAGCACGGCAACCGGTAGCGATGGTATTAATATTCTCACTTTGAAAATGTGTGTCCCTTTTTTATTACCATATATCACCCATATTATCCTGTCTAACCAATTCTGTATTTCCTAAGTCATGGAAAAAAGCTTATGTTAAGTATACCATTACCAAAAATTAATAATCCTTCAAGTCTAAATAAAGTCAGATCTATTAGCATATTACCAACTCTATCCAAAATACTTGAGAAAGGGATTGAAGTACAACTACGAAATCATCTCTCAAAAAACAACGTTATTCAAAATAACCAGTCAGGTTTCAGGCCAGGTTTCAGTTGTTCTTCTATACTTCTGAAAATAACTGATGACATTTTCGAAGCAATTGATAAAAGTAAAATCACTGTTTTAATTTTGTTAGACTATTCTAAGGCATTTGACACCCTTAATCACCGAATGATGACAGCTATTTTCAATTATATTGGGCTTAGTGTGAACGCCAATAACCTTTTACATTGTTACCTATCGGGTAGGTGCCAAGCAGTCAAATATGGTGCAAATACTTCAGCCTACCTGGACATAAACAAAGGAGTTCCCCAAGGATCAATCCTGGGACCTATACTATTTAGTATATACATTTGCAATTTTCCGACTAATTTTCTCCCTTGCTCACAGCATTATTATGCTGATGACACCCAACTTTACTTATCATTCAAATCAGAAGAAAGCACAAACACTGATTATTTCTCTCTCACAACCTCTCAGTAATGGCGGAAAAAAAAATTCTGAAGGGTTGAAAAATGTATTTTCATCACCCTGTAAATCGAAAACCAAGCCGTTTGGAACAAATGTTTATATGAATTTTTCGTCTTGAAATCTTTCAAAGAATCACCCTTCGAATTTTGTGAGAATATTTGTTCCTCAAATTTCTTTACGTTATGCGATACTGGAAAATGTTTTCCTTACTATTTTCATTATAGCTCCTGAACCGTATGAGTAAATGAAAAATACCAAGAGAACAAAAATATGCTAAATGAAATAACACTGAATATTCTTTTCTTACAATCTATCAGTGGTGGCGGAAAAAATTCTGAGGGGTTAAACAAGGCTAGACTCTGAAAAAAGGAGAGCCCGGTGAATTTTTTGAGAAAGGAATTATTTTGTAACGTGCGTACTATTGAATGGATCGTATTTGCCTAATTTGAACTTTCTATTGTCAAAAATGTCGAAGTAAATTTAAAAAAATCTTTTAAAAAATGTATTTTCATCACCCTGTACCTCGAAAACCAAGCCATTTGGGACATATATTTATATGAACTTTTCGTCTTGAAATCTTTCAAAGAATCACCTCTCGAAGTTTGTCATTGTACTTAATTAACACTCTGTATAAATGCACTACCATAATAATAGGTAAGTAATTACCATTGAAACGAGTATTTGAAGGATCAGTTATTAAAAACACAATTTATATATTGTTTGTAGAGACTTGTTCAGACGAAGCTTACCCAAAACGACTCATATTGTGTCAGCAATCATAGCTGACAAGAGGGAAATTCAAGTGTCGGTCGCTAACTATATAGTAAGTAAGTAAGTTTATTCAGTAGACTTTTGAAACATATATACAAGTACATGGTGATATTCATTTAAAGATAACTTAATGTAGACCAGAAGAAGCCACCTAAGCTAGGCTTGAGTTGTGGTCATTCTTCTGTAAGTATAATCGTTTTTAGTACATAATTTAACAACATATGTTTACGAAAAAAAACTAACTATATAATAATATAATAATAATAATTTGTTCATATATAAATATTTTTACATTTGGTTACATAAGTATACTGATATTATTGATGATGAATAAAGGGTTCGTAAACAGAAGCATATGCTTATCGTGAAAGGAAGAAGAAGACGAAAGAAGAAGAAGAAAGAAATAAAGAAACATTGGAAGCAATTTCAATATAAACCGTGTTTGGTGATATAAAATTTAGGGTATACACATATTTTACATTTCAATATTTTGAGTCGATCATCTGATGTATGAAGGTTCTTGGTTTGCTCAAGATCCGGTTTTTAATTTTTTTCTTAAATAAACCTTGTGAGTTTATTTTTTTGATATCAAGTGGTACTGCATTGAAAACTTTGGGCTTGAGAAAATATGACGATTGTTGTAAGATTGCTTTCGTAACAAATGGAATTACAAGGAGGAAATTTCGTTGTCTTGTTCCATAAACGTGGTGTGTATAGGATTTTGAGTTTGAATTCTTTTGTTTGATGATTAGAATGTTCTCAAACAGCTGTCTAACATCCAGGACGTGTGCCAGTCGAAATATGGCATCACTTATACCAAGTGGTGCCGGTCCTTTGAATATATAATTCTCAGAATCCATTTTTGTAGTATATTAAGGCTATTCAAATTACTGTTGTAAGCCCCACCCCAAGCAATAATGCCATACCTCAACTGAGATTCCACTAGAGCAAAGTATAAAATTTTCAAATGTCTTATTTCAAGAAATTTTTTGACATATTTAAACCTTGCAATCAGGCATCTCATTTTCTGGGCAAGTTTATTGATGTGTGTGCTCCATTTCATATTTGAGTCTATGTATACTCCAAGATATTTGATGCTGTTTGTGACCGGTATTGTAAGAGTAGAATTGTTTTCGGTAAATTTTAAGTTTTCTATATCCGGTATTTTGCCTCTGTTGATCGCGAACGGTATGAATTTTGTTTTTCCAAAGTTAATAGTGGGGAGCCTGGAGTCAAACCATTTTTTGATATTATGGAAATCTTTCTGTACCTTTTCATGAAGTAGTTGCCAGTTTTCATCAGAATAGAAGATCGCGGTATCATCTGCAAAACTGATGATATGTCCTGCTGTTTTTACTTCATAGAGGTCGTTGAGGTACATGTTGAATAGTATGGGACCTAGAACTGTACCTTGAGGGACTACAAATTCGATAATTTCAAAATTGCTCAAATGTCCATCGATCTTAACACATTGTTTTCTCATTCCTATGTAACTATTTATCAGTTTCAAGATATTTCCTCTTATTCCCATTCTTTCTATTGTTTCTAGTAGCATGGAATGATTCACAGTATCGAAGGCTTTGGCTAGGTCGACAAATATACATAATGATGGTTTACTTTCCTCTAGGGAGCGATATATTTTCGTTGTTAAAGCTTCAACTGCATCATCTGTAGACCTAGCCTGCCGAAAGCCATATTGACTGGGTGACAATATTTCGAATTTGTCAAGAAAAGCGGATATTCGAGTTTTGATGATTAATTCCAATATTTATATTGATTAGAATATGCATTATTACGCGGTAAAAGAGGATGAATTTTTTGTATCGCTGTTGAATTGACTCAACATCATCATTTAATCTTTCTATAGGAGGTGATTTATCATGATTGATCCTTATTTTTATCAAATACTACCTTCTCTCTTCCCGCACTCCGCGCGCCATCAAACTTAGCGACTTCAAAACAATCCATGTTGTCGGTATGGCAATGCAGAGTCAATCAATCTGTATTTATACGATATTTTACGTCCATGGCCCTCTGTCCGGAATATCGTAGCAGAGTCCCCATGCTAAACGAGCACATCACTATTGGGTTGACACAGTATATTCCGGCTCCGAGCCTTCCATAGTTTTGGAGCTGACGGTACACCACCATTCATTAGCCCTACATATGTCAGATTTGTTCCTAACCCTCTGTTCTGTTTTAAGGATGTTATATTATGATTGAATGTATTGTTATTGTTTGAAAACACTTTGTACATATATCTTATTACAGATGTACCGGTGTGAAGTTAGCCACATCCACAGAAAAGTTAGGATTTTTTTTTTCTGAAAGTAATAAAGCGATAATAATATACTTATCAAGCCTTTTTATCATAATATTATCATTCACTTTATTACACACCTTTAACCAATTATCAGGCGTTCAGAGGGTGGACCTCCACCACCCTCCTGAGGCCTGACAAACTATTTGGGGGATTTCATTTGTTTTATTTTTCCTTTTTTCAAACACATACTAAAAGCAGAATGCGGTACTATTTCGTTTGGGAATGTTATTGGATTATTTCCTAGAAACAACTCCCTCCAACAATCTCCTGAGGCCTGACAAACTATTTGGGAGATGTCATTCGATTTATTTTTTCTTCATTAAACACATACTGAAAGCAGAATGCGGTACTATTTCATTTGGGAAAGTTATTGGATTTTTTCCTAAAAACTACCCCCACCACCACCCTCCTGAGGCCTGACAAACTATTTGGAGAATGTCATTTGATTTATTTTTCGTTTTCAAAACACATACTAAAAGCAGAATGCGGTACTATTGCATTTGGGAAATCTATTAGAATATTTCCTGAAACTACCTCCCCCACCACCATCCTGAGGCCTGACAAACTATTTGGGGGATGTCATTTGATTTATTTTTCCTTTTTTCAAACACATACTAAAAGCAGAATGCGGTACTATTTCGTTTGGGAATGTTATTGGATTATTTCCTAGAAACAACTTCCTCTAACAATCTCCTGAGGCCTTACAAACTATTTGGGAGATGTCATTCGATTTATTTTTTCTTCATTAAACACATACTGAAAGCAGAATGCGGTACTATTTCATTTGGGAAAGTTATTGGATTTTTTCCTAAAAACTACCCCCGCCCCAACCCTCCTGAGGCCTGACAAACTATTTGGGGAATGTTATTTCATTTATTTTTCTTAATTCAAACACATACTAAAATCACAATGCAGTACTATTTCATTTGGGAATGTTATTGAATTATTTCCTAGAAACAACCCCATCTTCCACCCTCTGAAGGCCTGATAATTGGTTAAAGGTGTGTAATAAAGTGAATGATAATATTATAATGATAGATAGGCTTGATAAGTATATTTTTATCGCTTTATTACTGTCAAAAAAATAAAAACAAATATTTTCCCAACTTTTTTCTTGGAGTATATCTGTGGATGTGGCTAACTTCACACCGGTTACAGATGTCAGATTGATAGATACACAAATATTCATTGTACAGCTTTGAACCATTAAAGTATTTCTATACATATTGTGGATATATTAAAACAAGTCAATTGTTTTTGCATGATATCCAAGGGCATTCATTCACAGAATTTTGTGAGCTATGCCCTTTAGCATGTTGGCGCTTTTCATGATACATGCGTGTGTCGGAGAGGAAGTAATTACAGAAGAGTATCGATAGAGTGGTGCAAAAACCTCCCGAAACAGTATATGTGCGCCTGTTCCAGTGAATAAACCAATTCTCATCCATCCTGAGAACGGATAAGTTATTTAAAATTTCAATGAAGTTGTCTGGTTGTGACATTCAAAATTACAAACTTTCAGTAGGTACGTAGTGCAATGTATGTCGCTGACACGTTTCAGTTATCATCCAACAAATCCACTTCAGAATAAACATTTGAGTAGTTAAAAAGTGTGTTCATTCGAAACAATGAATTCAGGAAACAGGAAATAGAACATCACTTCTTTTCTATTGCTACGATTGTAAGGTTTGTGGCTACAGAAAATACTATAGATCAATTCACAACAAAAATACAAGGATACAATTATCTGCCAACTTCACTGGATGGTACTTTCCTTACTTGATCTCACTGTGACTCAATTCTCCCGGCCACATATAAGTACAAAGTCCTTTGGAAGAATCGAGAACTTGTGCGCCAACTAGGATGCCTAGAATTCACTATTCCAGAAGTTCTGTTATTAACCATAACAGAACGCTTCCACGCTTCGATAACGCGCAACGCATCATTCAGGTTACACCCATCTCAACAGCATTTCAACTAGAAACAGCGACTGCATTGGCTCTGAAATGGATGCTGAACATTGTGCAGGAGTCTGACATATAAGCTGACGGATCCACCATTAGGCCAGTAGACCCCCAATCTTGACTTCTTCGACATCCATATTCGGGCCTATCAGTTTCTCTTATTTTCTTTCTCCGTACATGCTTCATTCATCTCCATTTATGGTTTCAGACTTCGCTTGTTATTGAAGGAACCTATGGGACCGGTCTTCTCTCACGGATTTCTGCTCCTCCATACATTCCTGCCACCGGACCTGTTCTCTATGCCTATTTTTACGTCAGCTATGTCATTTTCCTGCAACCGGTCCTGTCCTTCCGATTTTTCTTCATATCTTTTTTCTAATCTTCCGGAGTTGTCAGAAGCTATGCCTTCAATTGTTGATTTTCTTCAACCCATTCGTTTTCCTGTTCCCGTAAAACTTGCTGAAGCTGGTTGTCCTGCTCTTCTTTTCGTTCCTGAAATTAGTTTTTCCTGTTACTCCTTCAGTTCTTTTTTCTTACTATTTTATCCATCTGACTTTTCATTCTTGTTTTTCTTTGACTCTTCGTTCTTCTTTGTGCCTTCATTCTTCATACTCTTCACTTTTCACCTTGTTCTTTCTCTTCTTGTTTTTCTATGTGCCTTCGTTCTTCATTCTTCTTCTTATTTTATCCACTTGGCTTCAAACTTATTCAGGAAGTCAGCTATCCTACTATTCCTACTGCAATGATCCTCACTTTCCGTCTGGTATAATCCAATATCTGTCGAAAGCTGATATCGACTAAAGGCCAATTCTGACAATTTTTGTGAACCTCCTCAAAATCCGCCTGTTTTAAATGACTGCTTCCAATACCAATAATTGTCACAGATACCTCAGGTCTTTCCGAAACTCCCTAGGAAACTTCTTCTTTCCAATTATTACTCTCTCGAAAGTAACTTATTTCTATGGAATCAACGTTGTGGTACAAGACGAGGCAAAACATTTCAACCGTACAATGCATGAAACACATTTATGCACACAGTATACACATTTTTATTCTAAATGCTTATTAGGGTATACTAACGGATGACTCGAAAAGGAGGAGTGATCAATGGAGAACGAGCAGTAAAGTAAGATCAGAAGTCGGGCCTGGTCAATATGTAATATTTTGGCGGAAAGTAATCAATAAATCATTCGAGACACCCACGGAAAATTTGTAACATTTGCAGCTGGAGTGAGATTATAGAATACAGACGGTTCTTAAGGAAATTTTGAGGACATTCATGATGGTTAATAGAAAACAATAGACGATATTAACACCTTTATGAATATTCTGACCTTTTATTTAGATATGCATTGCCCTCTTAAAACACAATATAAAAAGAATACTGTTCATAAAGGATCCGAATGGGTTACAAAAGAAGTAAAAAAAATGTTGTGAAAATTTGAAGAATCTATATTGGTTGAGTAGAAATTTGAAAGGAAGTGACATCCAAGACCTATATAAAAATGAAAAAACTAAACATAATATCTTGCTTAAGAATGCCAAAAGACAATTCAATGATCAACTTCTATTCATATCTAATATTAAACCTAGGACAATTTGGAATTTAGTCAACAAAGAAACCGGAAGAACAAAAAAAGACCGGGATTTAACAATCAACTCAGATGGTGAAATTTTAACACTTCCTTCAGATATAGCAAATACATTCGCGGAATATTTTGCCAACGTAACGGAAAACAATCTTGATGACTATTTTGGAAAATTGAGACCAACGTCGTGTACTACATCTGAAATGTTCAACAAAACATTCTTCTTCAATCCTGATAGACCAGAGGAAGTTGAGGACGTAATCAAAAATTTAAAAAACAAGCCTAGTACAGGCATTGATAATATATCAGTGAAAATCCTAAAGGCAGGTATTAAACCTCTGTCGATTCACTTGAGTCATCTCATAAATCTATTGATAATTGAAAGCAAGTTTCAAACGTCACTCAAATTCGCTAAAGTTATTCCTATTCACAAGAAAAATGATCCGGAAAATCTTATTATCGACCGGTATCATTCCTAAGTGTTATTGCTAAAATCTTTGAAAAAATTGTCTGTAGCAGGATGATGCATTTTCTAAATACTAACAAACTCATATCTACACACCAACACGGATTCCGAGCCGATAGATCAACACAAACTGCTGCCTGTAATCTTTTCGAATATGTTTACACGGAACTCGATAGCGGAAGGCATGTGGCAGGTCTATTTTTTGACCTATCACGTGCTTTCGACAGTTTGGACATATATTTCATCAAAAACAAATTGTACAATATCGGATTCAGAGGAATTTTTTTAGATTGGACTATAGACTTTCTCAGCAATAGGAAGATAATAGTAAAAGTAAAGGATGCTATCTCCAACTCTCATATTATGAATAGAGGGGTTCCCAAGGATCTGTGCTGGGACCACTGATATTTCTACTCTTCATAAATGACCTACCAGTCCACCTACAATCACAACTGCTAACGATATACGCTGACGATACCTCATTGGCGGTCTCCACACAGACTTCAGAGGAACTCACCTCATCCATTGCAGATACTGTAAATTATTCCAGTCTTAGATGGACAGAGCAAGTTAACGCAGTTAACACAAAATTAAATAAGGCTTTTTATGCGATTTTAAGAACTAAAGATTGCATGCCCACCAGTGCAGTAGTTAATGTCTACTACAGTTTAGTGTACACTCACTTATGTTATAATTTAATCCTATGGGGAAACTCCATCGATGCCAGTAAAATATTTGTAACACAGAAAAAAATTATACGAAAAATGTTCAGACTAGACTTCTGACAAACTTGTAGGCCCACATTCATTAAATATAACATTATGCCCTTTTACAGCATTTACATCTACCACTGTATTTTGTATGTGAGGAAAAACATTGATAAATTCCGACTGAATTCATCAAATCATAATTATGACACCAGGAACTCTTATCATCTATGTGTTCCCAGACACAAAACTACAAAACTGGAAAATAGTTTCAGATATATGGGAATACAAATTTACAATAAACTTCCAGTAACCATTAGAAGTATCGATTCCTTCAATAGTTTCAAAAAGACAATAAAACTTTTGATAACAAATAAATGCTACTACAGTGTAAAAGAATATTTCCATGATAGCCTACAGGAACTTCACTGTTTTTAATTGTGTGGTCTGTATTTTATTATTTAATATTTTTCTGTCATAATTTTAAGATAATCTGAAACACACTTCTTCAAGTGAGTGATTGACTTGTCCTATACACGTAATGTCACAAAGGATTAATAAAATATTTCTATTTCTATATTTCTATAATGTAGGTCATCATGAATTGGCTGCTTTCGTTGAAAGTTTGGAAGTAAAAAATAAAGAAAAAAATGAGGCTTAACGACTAACAGAAAGGCGGAGAAAAAAGAAAATGCGGTTGGTTCGAATTGTAGACAGGAAAATAGATTGCAAGAATTTCAGAAGAGCTCCGAAATTAGTTGTCAAAATATGAAAATAGAAAAGTAGAAACCATCAAATCTAAAATGGAAAACCTGGCGACAGAAATTTGTACTTATACTCTAGAATGTTGAGTGCCACCGTGTATAAAAAAATTCGGTTCCAGGGGCCGATATTTTTTTACCCAGACACTCAGATATAAACGTCCTATTGATATTAACATGTTTTTTGATTGGTCTCATGCAACCAGGAAGCCAAAAAAAAGTATATACGAGACCATGTTAGAACTCTCATGGCACTCAACCTGCTGGAATCGAGGTGATTCACAGAGTTTATCAGATTCAGTTTGAAGAAGATGCAGCTGAAAATGTCTGGGATGAGAATTACATCAAAACTATTTCTACCATCCTAGAAAATAAACATGAGACACTTGTGATGCATTGAAAAAAAAATGCAGATGCCATATTGTGAAAATGAGAATTATCGATAAGAGTAAACTTTTCGAATGATTATTCCCAGCAACAAATCAAGGAGATAATTAAATGCAAAGCCGATAATTAACTTTATTTCTCATTCACCTAGAGAATGTTTCATGCTCTTTCAGTTGATAAATTATCGGTATCCGTTCTTTTTGCAACAGTCATGGAAAAATATACTTATTATTCGTGTCATCAATATGATTGATTGTAAAAATTTGCAGAAGTGCATCGTAAATTTGTATTGAACGCCATAATTGTTCGAAAAACTAATTGTCTTTCCTAGTAAAAAAGCAAATTGCTCGCAGAAAATCAGTAATAATTATTAATTATTGCTGGTTACCTCTTTCTATTCTAGCATAAAAATTATGAGTGCGATTCATTTGTTGTAATATCCTTGAAAAATCACCTCACCACACTGTGTGAGACAGTCTGATGATAAATCCCACTTTTCTTCTTTGTATTTCTGATATTCGGAACAACAAATAATATGCTTAGTAGTGGACACTTCGACATATTTTCTGATTCCAATAACGCCTTAAGTTGATATCTCGTCAAAACCATACCCAATTTTATTTCTGTTATAAATTTGTGGCAATTTACACTCTCTATCATCAATCCTATCAACACACGAGTGGCAAACATTGTATGTTTTACCCAACGAGTGGAAGAAATCATTTTTTTATGAGAATAATTTATAAGTTTTGTCTCAATACCCTTTAAATGTCAGAATGACAGTGACTTTTTTACATTTTGGTCAAAGCAGGTTGTTTGTTTCGTTGCCACGGGCATGATACATTGTTAGCAAATGTTTAAATAGATTTTAACACTTGTCAGTTTTCCCTGCACAAAAGGGAAGCTTTATTGAAGGAAAAAACGTATAGAAAATGGGGTGAACCGATGAAAATTACGTTCCTGAGGACATCCTTATGGGAGCGGAAGAAGCAGCGATGCAGATTTTGCCAGAAAAGTCCCGAGATGCTTACGACAAGAAGTTCAAAATGTTTGAGTCACAACGTTGTGTAAGACATAGTTGTGCAGATATTTTACACAATTGTCCAATCTTTCATCAATATTATAGAAGAATAATGAACAAATTGGTGCTGTCACTTTTTAGAAACAAATTGTGACAAAAGTATACACAATTGTGTAGAAAACATACATTTATTTCTCTCTGTGTTAGATGAATTCACGGAAGATAAAAATGTTCTATTGGCTTATTTTTTACATTTGCAAAAAAAAATTAGCCCCATCGTCGCTATAGATCAAATATTCGATGCTTCACCTTGATAAAAAAATCGACATTTCAAAATATAGCAAACTAACGAGCTTTTTGAAAAGATACAAGCCAAAGTCCAAGACATTAGAACGACCTGAAATAGAGAAGCTTTTGAACAGAGCTCCCGACAACGAGTACTTATTGATGAAAGTGGCTTTGATGATGGGGATTAGCGGTGCTTGTAGATGCGATGAATTTGAAAATAGAAAATATTCATGCCAAAGGGAAATACGCGATGAAGAAAAACTCAAAATCATCTCAACAAATTAATTTTTTTTTTATTTAATATTTTCACGTAGTTTTGCCAGAAACTAAAACCAAGAAATCGAGAAGTTTCACCATACTTGAAGAAGGATTTCCAGTCAACCCGATCAATTTGTGTAAAAAATACATGTCTTTGAGACCAAAAATACTAGTTCTAGCCGCTTTTTTGATTTTTACAAAAATGGGAGGTATACCAGCCAGTGTGTGGGAATAAATACGTTGTCGAAAATACCTTCAAGAATTGCAATGTTTTTGAAATTGGGGGAACCATGCAGCTCTCTACACCGTTCACTGGATGAGAAGGTCTTCGGCGACTCTTTTGCCCAATGCAGGGGCTAAGATGACTACTTTGAAGCGTCACGGTGCATAACAAAATACAAATTGCAGAAAAAATACAAGGTTCTAATGTGTCGGCGCATCCAGCGCTATCGGCAGCTGTACCGATATGGGAGCGTCTATGGTTCCAATGAACTAACGAATTTTACGATGACTTCAAATTCGAATAAACCGTAAGCGTGTTCCTTTGATTTCAATATCAATGTGAATTCTGCTTGTAATAATAATAAACAACTAGAATACTACTTCGAATATGAACGTGAGTTATAATCCATAACTCACTAGTGAGTTATGGATAATAACACTCCAGTGTTTTATTTTATAGTTTAATTGTCTAAAATGACATCAATAATGACAGTCATAACTGTCATGTGTTGGATAAAATAATTCATTCAGTAACAAATACCAATAATCTGATAAAGGAAACGTCAATATGTGGGATTTGTCTTCCATAGCCTACTTGATAAAAATTAGTGTTATTAAAAAATGTGATACTTTTCTTTCTCAGATAATCACCATCTATGGTACTTTCGAACGACGTCCGAGTGCGATTAGACGTATTCTGCCGTGTTAAGCAAGAAGGTCGTATCTGACAAATTTTTGAAAATTGAGTTTGTCAGTTTAGGTAAGTCTGAAGCCCTTTTACAGCTATTCTAATTGGAATAAATGGAAAAATTCGAGAATTGGCCGATATTATGAGCTTATGAAAAATGTCATCTGGAAAAGTTTCCAATTACCTAATAGGAAAACACGATTTTCTTGAAAACATCTCGAAAATACAAACTGCAGATACGACTTATATGATTAACACGGCAGTATTCTGCACGTATGTTCAACCACAAAACTTTTCAAAATGGAATTTTGAATAATTAAAAGAGGGTTCAAAGCACCTAGATCGAAAAACAAAATGAGTGACAAATGAAATATTGACTCAAAACGTATCATTGGATTGAAAAAATCATGAATAGTTGAAAAATGTGATAATACACAAATATTTTGAAAATCAAAAGTTGATGTCATGTTCGGAAGATGAAAAAAAAAATATTGAAATATTTCGAAAAGTGCCCTCTAGTGATTATATTTAATGTTCAATGTACTTATCTATAAAAACAAATGAGACCAGTGGGGTGTACCATAATAATAATAACAATAATATTATAACTTTATTTTACATTGTTCAATACATGAGGTGCCAAATAAAAAAAACTAGAATGAAACTTACAGCTAGATAGGAAACATTTGAATAGAATCCGTCACTTTTCAGATTGTAAATATTCTTCCAATGAATACAAACATTTTTTGATTAGGAAGTCCTCTAAACTGTAGATTGTTTTGCAATTTTTTAATTTCGTCAGCGTCATTCGTCTAGGAGCCACGGGTTCAGAAGAATTTGATTGAATTTTCGTATACAACAGAAAAAAAATAAGTCATCTTTTTGGCGCGTTTGTATCTCTATCTGGAATTGTTGATAGTGAAATACATGAATATGGAATAGCTGTGGAAACACCCTAATCGTGAAATAGTTTTTAAAATTACATAAGTAGCTGTGATGTGATAAGTTACATGTGCCTTTCAATTTCATAAATGACTGGAGTCGTTCGACCTAACCAACCAATTTTTCTTAAAGAATGTTTACACATTGTATTATGTATCTTTGTGTGTTTCTCCTTTTCTATATTGTCCGAATTAGCCCAATCCCCGTTTACCCTGTTCGTTTCTTTTCCTCTATCTTTTTTTTCATCCAACGATGTATCGACCACATCAATATAACAATTCTTTTTTATGCATCAGTTCCTTAGTTCTTTCTTCCCCTCTTTCATTTTCACCTTTGTACCACTTTGTATATATGTTTCTTTCGCTTTATTTGTGTATATCAATTTGAAGATTTTTTTCTCGACCAGTACCACCAACCATTTCTTCGAGTATGTATTGCTTTTCATTTTCAGCGCTCTCTGATGCAGAAGGATATTTATTTGAAGAAAAATTAGTGGTATTTATTCATAAAATTCAACCGGTGTGTTTTGCCCTCATTGTTTGTGTTACAGATTATTATTTTTTATTTGAGTTATAAATTAATATTCATGTATTAATCTTTTATCTAAGTAATCTTTTATTAGGATTTGTACTAAATTTTCTTTATTTAATTAACGTTAATGGTTAGATCGGGTATATCAATTTCAATTGACAATTGTTTTACGGGTTGCATAAATATGGCATTATTAATCCGCGATTCAATGTTAGTTAAGGCGCGTGCCTGAGAAGGATGTAGGATCATGTGAAGTAGATAGAGATACAACTTCAAACACGTGAAATTCGAGCTTTTATGCTGGACCAATTTTTTGTGAGTTTTATGGAAACCTGTCCATCGTTAGGTTTTGACGGTGCGTGTCGAATTGATCACAACGTCGTGCAAATGCACACATTTGGTGAATCTCTGAACAGAAACAAATCTGAACCAGCATGAAACTAGCAAAAAAGCAAAAAGATAGGTGTACCGGCACTACCGACAGCCGTAATCTTCAGAGTCCAAAAGATCCGGATTCTAGTGAGTTACCGTCCACCTCTACTGAAATACTATTTTTCCACAGTAGTAGTAATCATGGGGAGGCCGTTGCTGCGGCCAGGCAAGTAGGCTCCGATGGGCCCTTTTTGCTTTCCCCGCTCTCCACATAACTACTATGCCCCTCCTAGCCTTCCTCTCTGAATCTTTGTGATTGTGACCTTCTGATGAAGGTCAGTATGTCCGTCCACTTTAATTTGATGAGTTCTTCTTGTTCAACTCCGAAGATTTCGAATCTTAGCCTTCTGTACGCCTCACACTCGCCTAGGAAGTGAGACGATGTTTCTTCGTCTTCTTCACACATATGTCTTTTATACCCATTAGTGACAGGTGTCTGCCTAGTTTTTTATGGTCTGTTAGTATTCCTACAAGGAGGCGTAGTGTTTGGCGATATCTGCCTATGAGCCACACCATCCTTGACTTGCTAGAGTCGGCTACAAAGTCTTTTGACTGACTGTATCCGCCAGTGTTCCTCCAGAGTTCGTTTAGTTCTCTTTCCGCTCAGTCGTTCAGGGCAGAGGAGATTTGACTACTTGCGAAGCCTAGTACTGGCTCCTGCCCACAGAACGGCGCCGCGGAACCGGTTCTGGCAAGTTCGTCAGCCACCTCGTTTCCCGGCACTCCTCTGTGACCAGAAACCCATACCAACTAGCCTTTCTTTATTTCAGCTAATTTCTCTAGAGCGTCTCCGAATTCCTACCAGGACTGAACTTGGCTTAGGATGGAAGATGGCTCTGAACGCTGCCTGGCTATCCGAACAGATATAAATCCTCTGATCGGGTCCTTCTATCACCTCTTGCCTCATAGCTACGGTTAGAATGGCGAACACTTCATATTTCCTTTCCATTGCTGTCTGCTCGGAATAGTAAGAGCAAACTTCCTATTCCATCGCAGTCTGTCTTGTGCGCTTTTCACTCTGAGGGCGGAAATAGGAATCTCCTGCTATGCCCACTTTGCGATTTTCGCATTCCCTATCATCTCACCTTCGTTTACCCAGACCTCCGAGTCTCGCATCCTCAAATGGGCTGCCATTGCCTCCTTCTTGATCCAGACTGGAAGGGGTGGTAGCCTCAACAGCACCTCCAATACCGCGGTTGGGGTCGTTCTCATTGCACCCGTTATTAATAAACAGGCCAACCTCTGGACCTTACTGAGCTTTCGACCTATTGTGCTACTTTGTGCGCCTGGCCACCATGCAGCTGACCCATATTGGATCTTTGGTCTTACGACCGCCGTGTATAGCCAGCGCATAATCTCTGGATTGGTTCCTCAATTTTTCCCTACAACTGTCCTCAGTTGCCATATGATTGCTACCGACTTATGAATAACCCTATCGACGTGTGGCCCCCATAAAAGTTTGGAGTCCAAAACCCCCCCAGGTATTTGACCTGCTGAGCTAGTTGCCAAACATGGTGGGTGGTCTGAACCCATCCTTTTTCCTGCGTTTGGTGAACAGGATCATCTCCGTTTTTGTCGGATTTAATGTTCATAATAATAATACATTTATTATTCACCATAAATACATGAAATACTTACAAAGAATAAAAATGTACTAAGTATGGTAAATAATAGGAGAACTGTTAGGCCAAGTGGCCGATTCTTCCACAGTTTCCTAAGATGATCCTAACTAACTAAATGAACTTCACGAAAAATAAATGAGAAGAGAGAAAAGAAAAAAAAGAAGAAATCGAAAGAGAATGAAAAATTCATCAAGAAATACTTTCCTATAATAGGGTACATAAATATATCGTGTGTAACAAGTAATATTCATCATTGTCGGGAAAACAGAAATCGTTTATACCATATTTTGAATGCATCATGCGACATGGAAAAATTTGGAACATCCATTATATCACTAAAAGGTAACATTGTAGGAGAAAGACCGTTTGAATAATTGCCTTTTGTGCTTTGGAGTCGTTAGCATATTTCTACGACGCAAATTTAGGTTATGCATATCAGTTCTAAATGTAACTTTCCTATGTAAGTAGTCCGGTATTTTACTTTTCAAGATTTTATAGACAAATCTTGCCATGTGGTGTCTGCGGCGATTGAACTAAGCTAAGCCATCCGGTATCCTTCAATTGATGCGAAATGCGCTGTGGTCTCCTAATACCATATATCAATCTCAAACACGAATTTTGAGTCTTTTGAATTCTTCTGATGTCAGTACTATCAATACATGGACCGTAAACAACATCACAGTGATTGAAGTGCGAAAGTACTGGACTATCACAGAGCTGAGTTTTCAATTTGGTGTTGAGGAAATATCTATGTCCATAGATGAATGAGCTTCAAAGAAATATGCATTTTCAAGTTTTTGGGTGACATGATATTTGAACCGTAGCTTAGAATCCATGAAGAGTCCCAGATTTTTTACATGTATCCTTGAACTCGATTGAGTCGTTGCCAATTTGTATACGCAAAATATTCAGAGCCTCATTTCTCTGTTTATCTGAAGCAAATAGATGTGCAAACGATTTTTTTGAATTTATTTTCAGTAAATGCTTGTTTGTTTCATCGAGATCACAAAATCTGACTGAATAGTACTGTTGCGTGTCATCTGCATAGAGGTGATATTTGCAGTGTGCCAGGCTAGAGCAAAGGTTGTTAGTGGAAATGGTGTACTTTAAAGGACCCAGAATACTTCCTTGGAGAACTCCTTGTCGCAAATCCATTAGGTCGGATGTGATGTTATCCAATTTAACTCGCTGAACTCTATCTGCTAAGTAAGATACCAAGAAAGTCCGAGCTGATTCACTGAATCCAATGAAATGTAAAATAGCCGTCATGATTTTATGATTTATGGTATCGAACGCTTTCGATTAGTCTAATAATACGAGAGCACACATTTCATTATTATCAAGTGAATGGAATATATCATCTGAAATTGAAGAAAGTACTGTGGCGCAACTAAAACCTGATCTAAATCCTGATTGATGTAGGGGAAGTATATTATACCTTTCAAGGTGACATCTTATTTGTACATCCAGAATCTTCTCTAGAATTTTAGACAGTACTGGAACGATGCTTATGCTCCGTAATTGAGAGAGTTCCGATGATTGATAACTCGTATATGTTTGATACACAAACATAAAAAAAAGATTTCCATAAACGATCTTTGAATATGAATGAATAAATATTTCTCTTATTTTTCGATCAACTATGTATACATTGCAGAAAATGTACTATTAATTGGACCAGAAGATGTTCAGCGTCTTTCATAAAGGAAAAAATAAAAAATACGTTGATATAGTTTTCTAATAGCCTTCGGACCTAGTTCGGAATATTAGCCACGTCTTTGTAATTTCAACTCTTGTTTTGATTACAATTTCTAGACTTACTTATCATGCATATTAAGTAGTTATGACGCACGTGTGAAGATCCGCTGCCAACTTTATTGAATACACATTTATTTGACACAAAAATATGCAAATATATGTAGGGGAAAAAAATTGAAGGTTATTTTGAAGTATTCGAAAGTGAGAAGGAAAAATCGATCTATTTTGAGCACACTGAATTTCAATTCAGTGTCAAACTGAATGAATAATAGCATGTGCGTCATGCGTCAATGAATGTATAACTATGACTTTTTCAACAATAATCCTTGCAGCTCCACAAGAGTTCTTCAACATACAGTGTGTCAATTTCGTAACTATGGATCGACTATACTCTGAAGATTGAACCGTTTGGGCAAAATGAAGCAGTTTAGCAGTGGCCGCAATTTTGTGAATTGTCGTCTGAAAGAGAGCTATGCCAACACCAAAATTTCAAATTGCAACCCCTATCAAGTGATTGAAGGTCTTTGTACGGTGCGTACAATAAAAATATTTGTAATGAAAGTTATTTATTAATTGAAAACTTATAACATATTTACTTACTTTTTTTAATATCACACGTGTGATGGAATGACAAACGCCGGTAATTCGTTGCTGTGAATCTTGTAGATTTGCTGGTTTTGTCTTAGAAATTACTGATTTTATCCAGCGGCGGTAAATCCGGTGATCGCGGTGGCAACTCGATTACTCCTCCGCGACCGATCCATTTTTCTGGATAATGTTGATCAAGTGGTATTAAACAAAACAGAAACGAGAGCTGTCCTAAACGCTGCCATTCGTATTATTTTGACGTTCGAAGTAGTGTTTATGATTCTGCCATTTTGAAAAGGTTTGGAAATTGAAATCAGTTAGTGGAATATTCAAAAAATGTCCCGTTATTCACGAACCGAACAAATTGACATGCTTCTCATTTATAGTGAATGTTTAAAAATTCTGAGGCCGCTGAACGATTGTATTTAGAGCGATATCCAAGAGGCAACAACCGTCAAGAAGGTATTTTCAGTGGCTCGAAGACCAATTAAGAACTGAGCCTGACGTTCAAGAAGACTAAAGAGCATTTGTTATTAATGAGGAAACTGAAATTAATGTATTAGCTTTAATACCTACAATATGATAGCACAATTTCCTCAAGACAGATTGGCGCCGAATTATAGCCTAAGCAAGGATCTGCTCGGAAAATTTTAGAAAATCCTTCAAGTATCAGTTGCATCAACGTTTGTATGAAAATGACGGTGAAAGGCGACTGGAATATTGTAATTGGTTCCTTTGTCGAATCACCTATTTAACTCTTACCTATATCTTGCTTACGGGTGAGTCAAGATTCACCAACAACGGATTATTTAACAGGTATAATACAAGGTAGGTACACGATTATTGTCGATAGTCGAAGTGTAAAGTGTGAACGGTCTTTTGTTCCAGGTACTGGGCAATAGAAAACGAGCACAGGTTTCGACAAGGCGGCTTCCAGGAAAGATTTTGTGTGAATGTTTGGGTGGGGATAGTTGAAACTTATATTGTTGGCCCCATTCTTTTTCAAGGCCAACTAAGTAACTGGAAAGAGATACTTTAATGTTTTAAAGAATGAAATTTACTTATCTTCAAAATCGCTTTCAAGATTAGACTTATAACAACCTATGGTCCGGTCATGTGGCCATCAAGGTCACCTGATCTTACTCCGTGCGACTTTCTTTTATTGGGGCGTCTCAAAAATTCAGTGTACTCCACACAGCCTACAACTCTACATGAGCTAGAAGTGAAAATTCGGAGAGCTTTCCAAGATATCACGCCCCAAATGTTGAGAAACGTTTTACATAAAAATATCAACAGAGTCAATAATTGTATTGACGCAGAGGGAATGCATTTAGAACATTTGTTTTGAATTTATTTCACATTTAATCCTATCAACTTCAATATTTTTTTTGATAAATCTGATTTTTTGTCATTTGAAGAATAACAGTTGGATTTTCCGGTATTTTATTTTAAAAAAAATCTTTCTATTATATCATTAGAAAGAAATGGTTATGCTGAATAGTAAAGGCAAGAAAAAATGGTATGTTTCTATTTAAGTTATGGACCTAAAGGGTATTGTTTTTCCCCAATTTTTCCAATCTTTTTTTTTACTGCTTTTTATAACGCTGACGAATGAATACAATATATCACAGTAGTAGCAACTAACAAGTGAAGTATGATTTCCATAGCCAACTTTCTTATTTTTGGTTTTCATTTTGCTTTCACGGCATACTCAGTGAATTTCAATAATAATTTTTTTCTCATCTAGTTTCTGGTTAGATACCAACTTGTGATATGTCATTAGAAAGGGGATTGAATGCTGAATAACGTAATACGAACAAATATATGGTTGCTATTTAAAATAAGAAAGATGATGTTAGTTCCGGTCAGACCGGAAGTTAACTATGACATGTCAATATGCTCAAAAAAACTTACAAAATGGAAAAAAAAGCAGAAATAGTAAGTTTTTTCAAAGCTGAATATATAAAAAACATGTAAAGCTAAATAATAAATTGAGTATGCTAGTAGAATGTGAAATGATATTATGTTGAAGTGAAAACCATATAATGCTAATAAATAAATAACGAATAAAAAATAAACTTTCACATCAAAATTCAACTACACTTCTTAATGCTTTAGTTTTGACATTTTGAAATAACACCCACGTCACCCACCCAAAAAACAAATGGATAACTTCTAAACAATCTCAAATATCGTACTGTTGATCGAACTTACTGCGTCGCGACGATTTAAAAAATACAACCCTCTATACCAAACGAGCAATCGGCGCGGTTGCCGCTATTTTTCAAGAGTCGAAAATGTATGAAATACAAATTCGATATATAATATATATCTTGATATTTATTTGATAAATATCTTGTTATATATCAAGATATATATCAGGATATAGGTATATCAGTTGATATATATCTTTACGCCCTGTCATTCGATTTTGAAAAACGGAAATGTTTGAATAGACAATGAAGAGAGCTTCAAGATGATGTATCACTCGACCCACCTTCCCTATGAAGATTCGCGAGGGGGTAGTCGCCCCCGTCAGGGGGATGAAGTTGGAAGTTGCGTATCCAAATCCATCACTGACATAAAATCGATGTGTTTCAGCGTTTCCGAAAATATTAAATCGTTTCCCAGTAAATCTGGGTGGAATGTTTTCGCTGGGCTACCCTGTACGGTGAATTACAACCGAAGATTCATTCGATAATGAGATTATTAATGAAACAATACCAGTATCTCGATATGGGCGGTACGAATTGGGGGTCCTATGAATCAAATGCGACATCTACCCTATCGAACAGAACCACGAAACTGCTGAGAGAGATTATGTTGGCTACGAAGCGGAAGTGTTGACGAGTGTGAAGTTATCCACATCCACAAATGTACAACGAGACAAATATTAAAAATTTCTAGCATGCACAAATGGCTTTGTACACGTTTCAACTCAAAATGTGTTATGTAAAATGCTCTTTCCTTCATACCTGATATTTCCTACGAGTTTTCCCGGACGTCCGAGGGGGTGTAAACGGGGTGAGTTTCCGAACAAAAATCATAGAAGGCACAAATTGCTTTGTACACCTTTATGTTCGGGATATGTTATGGAAAATGCATTTTCCCTCATTCCTGATACCACCCACAAGTTTTCCAGGCCGTCCGAGAGGGTGTAAATAGGGTGAGTTTCCGAAAAAAAACCTTAGAAGGCACAAATGGCTTTCTAAACCTTTCTGCTCGGGATATGTTATGGAAAATGCATTTTCCCTAATAATAATAATGATATTTATTTTCCCATAAGACATAAAAATTTATAGGAATAGTCAAAATAGTCGCAGCAATAGCGACATATCAGAGTATACACCCTCTCGGGCGGCCTGGAAAACTCCAGGGTGGTATCAGGGATGAAAGAAAAAGCATTTTCCATAACATACCCCGGGAAGAAAGGTGTACAAAGCCATTTGTGCCTTCTATGATTTCTTTTCGGAAACTCACCCTATTTACACCCTCTCGGACGGCCTGGAAAACTCGTAGATGGTATCAAGGATGAAGAAAAAAGCATTTCACATAACATATCCCAAGCACAAACGTGTACAAAGCCATTTGTGCCTTCTATGATTTTTTTCCAGAAACTCACCCCAATTACATCCTCTCGGACGGCCTGGAAAACTCCTGGGTTGTATCAGGGATGAAGGAAAATGCATTTTCCATAACATATCCCGAGCAGAAAGGTGTACAAAGCCATTTGTGCCTTCTATGACTTTTTTTCGGAAACTCACGCCATTTACACCCTTTCGGACGGCCTGGAAAACTCCTGGGTGGTATCCGGGATGAAGGAAAGAGCATTTTCCATAACATATTCCGAGCAGAAAGGTGTACAAAGCCATTTGTGCCTTCTATGATTTTTTCGGAAACTCACCCTATTTACACCCTCTCGGACGGCCTGAAAAACACCTGGGTGGTATCAGGGATGAAGGAAAGAGTATTTTCCATAACATTTTCCGAGCAGAAAGGTGTACAAAGTCATTTGTGCCGTCTATGTAAATTTTTCGGAAACTCACCCCATTTACACCCTCTCGGACGGCCTGGAAAACTCCTGGGAGGTTTCAGGGATGAAGGAAAGAACATATTCCATAACATATTCCGAGCAGAAAGGTGTACAAAGCCATTTGTGCCTTCTATGATTTTTTTTCGGAAACTCACCCCATTTACACCCTCTCGGACGGCCTGGAAAACTCCTGGGTGGTATCCGGGATGAAGGAAAGAGCATTTTCCATAACATATTCCGAGCAGAAAGGTGTACAAAGCCATTTGTGCCTTCTATGATTTTTTTCGGAAACTCACCCTATTTACACCCTCTCGGACGGCTTGGAAAACTCGTAGGTGGTATCAGGGATGAAGAAAAGAGCGTTTCACATAACATATCCTTAGCAAAAACGTGTACAAAGCCATTTGTGTCTTCTATGATTTTTTTTTCGGAAACTCAACCCATTTACACCTTCTCGGACGGCCTGGAAAACTACTGGGTGGTATCAGGGATGAAGAAAAGACCATTTCACATAACATATCCCAAGCACAAACGTGTACAGAGCCATTTGTGCCTTCTATGATATTTTTTCGGAAACTCACTCCATTTACACCCTCTCGGACGGCCTGGAAAACTCGTGGGTGGTATCAGGGATGAGGGAAAATGCATTTTCCATAACATATCCCGAGCAGAAAGGTGTACAAAGCCATTTGTGCCGTCTATGATTTTTTTTCGGAAACTCTCTCCATGCATTTACACCCCCTCGGTCGGCCTGGAAAACTCGTAGGAGGTATCAGGTATGAAGAAAAGAGCGTTTCACATAACATATCCCAGGCACAAACGTGTACAAAGCCATTTGTGTCTTCTATAATTTTTTTTGGAAACTCACTCCATTTACACCCCCAGGTATGAAGGAAACAGCATTTTATATAACATAACTTGTGTTGAAACGAGTACAAAGCCATTTGTGCGTGCTAGAAATTTTTACTATTTTTCTCAGTGTACATTATTTGTGGATGTGGATAACTTCACACCCATAAGTGTTGAGTAATTAAGATATTTGATTAATATATTCGTTCCATACGAATGTTACGTTTTGTATGAAATTAACGTGCCTATGTCACGGTTTGAGACAAGTTCAGTTTGGTTCTGCACGGATAGGATGTCAAGACATATTCCCAGTCAGGGTTTCATCCAGTTGATATTTTGGAGCAAGTTATAGAGATGTTGGCTCAATTATCAGAAGAAGGGACAGATTGGGAGAATTAATTTGAAATAACTCAGGAAGTTTGCAGAGACGTTGAAGGACCTTCTTCAGTTCAAAAAGAGCAATACCTCCAACAGAAAGCAGCAAGGACCAAAATAAAGAGATTTATAACCCAACAACCCAAGAAAATCCATATTAATTCACACATTTTCAAAAACTCTGGTGACTCATTTGAAACGTTCTTCTCCAACAGAAAAAAAATAGAAGGATTGGCTAAGAGCAACTATGTAACAGAAAATGTAGCCTCTTGTCGCTGAAACCTGTATGCCTCAACCATTCACACTGTGATTATACATAAGGAAGACTATACACCGCTTACTTCAGGCACCCGTAAGCAGACACGTGGCACAAAAAATGCGGTGTCACCAATAACATCGATAACACTTTTGGGCGAAAAGGAATATATTTTGTTCTAGTTACAGAACCTCTGTATTGCGCATTTGTTTATTGTTGTTGAATGTTGTGACCATATTATTTTTTTATTAAATAATGACAAGAGAATTCCTGGGAGTACAAACGTCGGATTACGCTCAACTCAAAGCTAATAAAATATACTCATCGAAAAACGTTGAGAAAACTATAAATAATCAGTTATTGTGAGTAATTTAAATGTCATTACTATTGTTACGAAATACCCTACGTCACTGCTTATGACCGTTGCTAGACCATTTCAAAAACTCTCGATTCTCGATATTGTTAAGGTGTATTTTTATGTTGACACTAGATTCCAGAAAACATCAGAAAACAACACTTATGTTCCATAAAAATTGGCTTTTTAACACTTCTTCCATATTCACACAAAAACCCTGGAATGAATATTTTCAAAAGATGTGTGGAGTTGATGTATCTTTGAGTTCAAGTATTTAGTTTCTACCTTTTTCAGACTACAATAACGGAAACTGATTGACCAAAAATTGATAAAGTTTTTTCGGAGAAAAACGTCGAGAAATACATGTATTGTAATTAATAGCTCAATTTGTCAAAACATTGGCTACTATACTTGATGGAAAAACTAGAGACCCATATTTAAAACAATAAAGTTGACGATGGAATTTAATGAACGAAACGTCGCATTGGAAATAAGTTCATATAAAATTATAACAAATATGAAACAGTACTGAGAGTTCCTCTGACTTTTTTTTAGACTACACTGACGGGAATTGTATCAACAAATATTGATGATATTTTTTCGTAAACGTAAAGAAACTAATTATGAGCAAAACGTCGAGAAACACATTTACTGTAATAAATAGCTGAATTTGTCATGAAGGTTTCTACAGAAATCGATGAAAAACCTATAGACCGTATTTAAAAAATGAAGTTGATGGAATCTAATGGAATTGAATTGAAAATTGGTTCCTATCAGATTATAACAAATATGAAACATTATTGAAAGTTTCCCTGACTTGTCACATACCATTCGAAATGACATTGTTGCTATGTCGCAATTTTTAAAAATAAGCACGTCAGCTAGATTTTGATTTGTCGGGTATATTCATGGCAACGAAAACCCAAAAATACTGTCTTGGATAAAATATATAACAATAAGAAGGCAATTGAAACATTCATTGCAGCTTGTTGGGAGCATGATAAAACGATAGTATTTCTTTCCATCGCCGAATGGAAATTCTTCGTTGTCGATATAGTCTGGTCGGTATGGCAACACTGAATTTGATATTTGACAGAACAACAACAAAACATTTCTGTCAATTTGTGTTGAACTATCGTTAGATTTTATTATTGAGCAATGTTGAAGCATTGTGAAATGTGCAAAAGACCATGTGAAGCTGGAAATCAAAAATGTCATTTCATAGGTAAGCTACCAGTGTCGTAACTATCGAGAAAGGGAAACCGAATGAACTATGAAAAAACATGTCAATTAGAGCATCGGCTGTTCTCAAGATCCTGTGGAGATTCTTCCATCATAATATCAAGTTTCCATTCCATATTGGGTTTCCATTATTTTTATTTTATTGAATCCAATATTTCTGAAAACAACGCACGACACTACCGGTGAGGAAAGATGTCCCTTACAAATTTTAAGGCGTTAGCCGCGAGTTACTCATCTAGGTTGTGTTATTTGATCGGAGATATTTAAGATTTGAAAAGAGATTATTATTTCTTCCCAAGATAAAAAACTTTTTTCCAATTCAACCGACCTTGTAGGACTGACTCTCTGTTTCCGAGATAGCAATAGTGAGATCAGCTAAAAAAACGGCCTGTATAATATTGAGCTCAATATGGCTCGTCGTATGTCTGTCAGATAAGAATTTTTTGATTGCCTTCCTGGAGTCATTCATATCTAATGTACAAGGGTAATTGATTATACATTTTTTCACCATTATAAAATATGAAGTCTTTCGTGATATATTTGGTCGGCACTGGGAGTTTCAGAGAGTGACTGCTATTGCGGTGTTCTAATGCGATGAAGATGCAGCTAAATTCAATATATGTTAAGTTATCAAACAAATTTCAATATGAATAGTGCAGCTATTATTTTATGTGAGAAAAATTCTTCAAGATTCTCTTGGTTTGAGGTTACATATGTACCTTATAGCCCTTTTTTGTAAAATCGGTAAATTCCCAAATAAAATTGGACTGCATGTCCCCAAAACGGTATTCCATAACGTAACTGACTGTCAATGAGTGCATGGTAAGCCATTCTGGCTGGGTTGAATCCTAATTCATAACATCTCGAGAAGATTTTACGTGTAAGTTGCTTCCTATTCTCTATATGAGAACCCCTTTTCTCTGTTCATAGAAATAAATGTTTCCAGCCCTGCTGGAGTGAAAAATCACCAATCTTGGCAAAATATATCTGTATTGCAAATAGTACAAATTCCTTCCTTTTTTGACATCCTACAATTCTGTACAAATATCAATATCTTGGAAACAGATTTGTTGACAGAAAGTGGATATACCTACTTGCGTTTACTTCAGAAAAGATCAGTACATGATAATATATAAGATTCCATTATTTGTTTGACTTCAAATACCCCTGAAGAGAGAATATTCTTGACTCAGTTATCAAATCAAATAATCCCTCTAGGAAAAACTTCCAGATAACAAATTCAAATGGGATATCTCTTCTTTGGGAGAGAGACAGTTCTGGTATATGCACATGACAACACTCTTGTTCTTTGTCAGTATAATTCAATACCCTGACACATTTCCACCCTACTTTTTGTAAAAGATAAGCACTAATAATTCCATAGGAACTACAGCTTTCTATACAACTCCAATCCTGAAATGAATTTTTGAGGTCTTGTCTGCTCTACAATAAATTTCTACTCACTTTCAGACGAACTATCGCAGCTAGATCTATTATAATCTCAATTATTGTCTTCCACAATGAAATTTTCCAATAATAAACTCTCGCAGCTCATAATCTGAAATGGCAGCATACTGAGAAAACTGCTCCAAAAGTGTGGCCATTGTTGGCTTAGATATTATGGTTCGATCATCCTGGACTATCTTGTATATATGGAGTGAACAGATCAATTCATCGTCTTTCATTTCGGATAGTCAGGGGTTTCTGAAAATCCCGCGGTTCGAAAAAATTATTGATCGTTTGAAAAGAATGAGTTTTTGGACAGCCTCTGAATTTTTCAAGTTATAACACAATTTGGAGTTGTTTTTGTATGTTCAACAACAGAAATGTAAAGTGCAAACCTCCAACTTGAAATTGCATACTTTATTTTTCATGCCGGTTGTGTATAAGCGATTATTTTCAACATTTACTGGAAAAGATGTCGGAATTATGAGGGAGATGAAATTGAGGCAGGAGTAAAACCCAGTTTTTTTTTGGGCGAGTGTATAAGAGAGAAAACTGTCTCACTACTCTTAAATCATTGCATAGTGTCTGAAGAGGGTAATGGTTCCTGCTTCAGTGCATTTAACTGAAATATTTATGATTTTTACATACTCCGTAAACAACGCGGTAGGATTATGTGACGTGGTTAAAACAACCACTTAGGTAGGTACTCAGATACCCACATGTTATATTTGCATGAAAAGTAGAAGTCTTCAAGAACAAAATGCACTTTTATTTTTCATTATTTGATCATTTTTAGCAAAGTTATAACACATTTAATGTTTGGCCCCTCTGGAACTTGCAGTGGCGGTTAAACGCGAGCCTGAAATTTGATGTCGGCGTTCAATCACGTTTTCTGAGAAAACGGGCGCATTTTGTAAGGAATTACTAAGAATCATTCTTGTAGAGAAGTGAATGATCTTCAACCTAATTCAAACCATTAAACTTCATTATTTCCAAGATGACAACCAAACAATTTTTTTTAATCAATTTTTTTGCGGGGTTCCATCCTCGCATTCTTGGTAAACAATTGTATTCCTTATTTTTCATGGTTCCAACTATTATCATGCCAAATTTAATGGTGTTAGATACAACCGATCCTCGTCTCAAAAACTGAGTGGACCACTATATGTTTAATAACGAATTCAACTTTGGTTTTTTTCACCAGTTTTTCAATGACGTTTGCGATGGTTGGAATGAGAGACATGTGATGGAGATTAAAGGTATCATCAGAATCTCCTCCCTTGTGCAAAGGAATCACCACAGAGGTTTTCAGAAAAGAGTGGAATAAGCCTGTTTGGAAGGACAAATTCATTAGTTGTCCAATCCATAATAATTTGATACAGCTTTGGATGGGATACACAAGAATCAGTTTATTTGTTTGTGAGTAACTATTCTGTCCAACTGGAAAATACATTGAATCTCTCAGATTTGTTTTAACATAATTTGATGTTCTTCTTTAATAAACGATACATTCGCAATATTTCAATTTGATAATAAAAATCCACCAATTCCCGACATGACTAATCTAAAATTACCTAAATCTCGATAATCATGGCCAGAACTGAAAACGCCACTTCCGCCGATAAATCCCAAAGAACAACTTCAAAACTGCCCAAATCGAAAGTCACGCTACCCAGAAAACCGCACAACAGCTGAGCGGTAGCGCGCGGCACGAGATGCGATTCCGAGTCGGAGAGAATCGCAGGACAGCAGCAGGAGCAGGTGGCTGGCGGACCAGAATAGGGTTCGAGCACTACGGCTGGCAGGATCCACACCGCGTACTGACCTAGTGCTGCAAGGATCGGATTCATCCTAGACCTCTCTCGGCCGTGGATCGATACAGAGCCGGCGCTTCGGCGGGAATGCCATGCGGACCGGCCCGAAATCAAGGTCATTATCAGTGTGCCTTTCATTTCCGCCCGCCACGTGCCGAACTCGACGATTGCAGGTATGAGGGTTCACCGTCGGGAACTCCATCCGTGCGTTATTGTGGGTTTTCTTCGTTAGAGGTTAGATCCTTTAAGCTTGTTATCTGCTCAAGATGCAGGGCTGGCTCCAGGGATAGCAGGCTGAAATAATTTTACAGATATCCTGACATCACTTAATTCGTGTTTGTCCGGGTGTCACGATCTCAACTGGTTCGGGAATTATATACAGATTTGGCACAAAAATAATATCAGGCCTGAGCTTTTTTTTGCTAATCTGTTCGCGTCCCTAGGATATATTGCTCTTGCCGTTCTAGGAAATATCACTCCTTGCCAGCTTCACAACAAACACAGCTAGTCTTATTATATCGATAGAAGATTTCTGAAAATCCTGGTGTTCCGACTCATATACCTACAAAGTTGTGGGATTAAACGTAGACAGTTGCCAGCTTGATTACTTGGAAACGATTGCAATCGCGTTCTGCTTTCCAAATATCCCGCTATACTTATGAACCGTCACCGTCGGTTTTCTTGTTAGGGTAAATGTTCATGAACAGCTTCAAGTTTTGTTCACGAGCATGAATGAACTGATACAACATAATCAGTCAAATATACTGAATCACCGTCCACAAGCTGTTTTATTAGTTACATTTTCGACTTATATTATCTTTGTTTTACTGGAATGCAATTTACTGATATTAAATAATAATCTCACATTTAACATGAAAGTATTTGAATTCAGCTGCATGGAAGTTTACTGTAAGAACCTTGTGCCTATCTGAAATATGTCCAAGTTTTCATTATAAAGTTTTTAATAGTTTTGTATTTTAAAGTACAATTTATTCGTTTTTCAGAAGTTATATATTTATTTATTCAAAGTGAATAGAGTATTTTCGATTCAATTCCGAGAGCTCACCATCCGTGGACAGCGCTGTTTCGTTGTTACCAACTCATCATAATACTACTCCACAGAATAACATTAAATTCCAAATGGTACCTAGATAAAAATATCTAGACAATAAATAACAAGAAAACTAAATAATACACAATCAAAAATATATAAAAACACCATATAATACAAGATAAATGTTTTTATAACAACAGTTTCAAAAACAGATCATGAATCATGGTTGCTTGTGATTTAAAACAATTTATAATAATACTCCCATATAAACACTCATAGAGTGTACCCAAAGACATAGCCTGTGCGGGTAGAGGACGGCTATTATTATTATTTGCCGTGGCGCTCCGGGGCGAGTACTGATTTTTGGTGGCGTATTCACTTTTCAGCTGTAGGAAAACCCGGAAAACTTACAGCACCACCTCGGGTGGTCGGTGTGCACTCCAAGCATCTAGACAACTCACAATACACTTGCTTTTTAACAAGGCATGCGGTCGCCTAACGATCCGATATAAAGTAGTTGACGAAAATTCTCTACCAACATCGGGCTCGAGCCGACTATCGCTATGCTGGAGTTTCGAACGGCCTGTGCGTTAGACCGCTGATCCACCGACCACTGATAATCAGTCAAATAAATTATTAAGTTGGTGTATTATTGTGTATTTGTTTTATTTTATCCTTGATATACAGTCATCCCAAGATAAAGATGTCCACAATGAGGAATCAGAAGCGCTGATCGATACACTTTTGTTTAAATGGGGGAAAAATTCCATAATAGAAGGACCATTTCTATGGGGGTATGAAATTTTCGAAAATGTTCACATTAAAATTATTTTGAAAACCTGAATTTTTCAAATATTGCATTTTATATTTTTTTGTGTTATCGCTAGAGCTAGAACAAGAGAAACACTTCTCATACATTAACTCCTTATGGCCTTGTGGCAACTGTGTGCACTTCCACAGAATCTTTTACCAATTTAAAGGTGATATCAAGTGAAACAAACACAGTGTTACTACACTGTGTTGAACTATGGAGATCTGATCAAATCCTTATCCAGAAATTGTTGGTGAGTCCGAGATTCATAAAAATAACAGATTAATCGTACTGATATAACCTGAAATCCACCAAATCAAAATAAATCCAGCATCTGAGATTAGGAGTATTGCCAGATTTTCGGTAAATTCCTGCAAATACGCTTATGAAGAAAATTATGGGCGAACCATCAAATAAAGACATATTATGAGCTTTTACAGAGTATCTCTAATCAAAATAAGGATATCAAGAGCAACATTGAACAAATAAAAAATACAATTCAAATTCAAAAGGAAAATATCGACATTCTCAATCAAAAAGTAGAGGAGTTGGAAAGCAAAAACTACATATTAACTAAAGAGCTATTAGAAAGTGAAAGATCGTTGAAGAAAAATAATTTAATTACTTTTGGAGTCGAGGAGCATAAAAACGAGATAACTAAGAACACAGTACTGTCTCTGATTCAGAACCAAATAGAAGTACCACTGAAAGAAGAGGAGATAAATAACGTCTACAGAATAGGAAAGTGACAAAACTGAGAGGATCTAACATAAGTGTGACTAACGATCTCCAGAACACCAGAAGACCAGAAAATTCAGAAAATACTTGTTGAACACTACAAAATAGCTAAATCCAAGCACTGTGAAGTTAAAATTAGAAGGAATACTTTAATTATCAACAGAAACCATACAAACAACCCCAAAAAAACGATTGAAACCCAGGACTTCGAATAGTGCACCACACACTCCTTACCAGAATAATACCCCCAATCCAACATCATCAGTTGAAAAAACAACTAATAACGCCGGCTCTGACAAAAATCCAAAAAGATAAAATAACACTCAATACTCCTACCTTCGTCCAAGGATTAAATCCAGTACGCAAACCCAGAAGATTTCACCAACGAAATAAAGCGACCACGGTAGAGGAGGGTAATGACTGTGAATTACCGATTTTCAAGTTTAAAGTTTCATCACAAACATTTTTTAAACCATTTAATTTTTTTTATATATAATATATATTGGTGTTCTTAATTTTTTATAACATTTCGTTATTTTTATCTGTGACTGAGAATACCTCATTGTGTTTTAATCGTTTTTATATTGTCGATAAATGTCTTGTAATTAGCTGAAATAGGTTAATCAAAACTTTCGCTCAGTATTATGGATCTTTATATACAAGAATTTGAACCTGCTATAGTGAAAACCAAAGTTGCTGAAAATATAGAAGAATGTAAAAAACTGTTTCCAAATATCCGCAATAAGTTCAGCATAATTCACAACAATATCCGAAGTATTATGAAAAATATTGATGAACTAAAAATAGCCCTCGATAATTTTGATAATGATTTTGAAGTTGTTGTTCTCACAGAAACACGCGTCATTCATAGTTCACTCTTACTGGATATTCCAACATACAACCTCATATATAATCAAGGTGACATAAACCAGAATGATGGTCAGGTGATATATATAAAAAGTTATTTAGTTTATCAATTCGAAATCATTAAAGTGGGTAGCATAAAAATGATTCACTCAGTAATAAACCATGATAATGAAATCATCGTAGTAGATCCACTTTACAGATCACCGTCTACATCACCCGTACTCTTCTTGAGCAGTCTCTACGAATATATGAAAAATAAAAAAAATCATAAGTCGGACATGGACATCTTTCTAGGAGACATAAATATTGACATTCTAGATGTCAATAACGAATATAGGGAGGAATACCTAAATTTGTTGAGTGAAATGGGATACGTTTCTACGATAAATGAATACACCAGGGTTTTTAAAAATAGTAAATCGTGTATTGACCATATATTTGTAAAAACCCCGAAATCCCACAGTCTCTTAACTCCGATAGTTCTACATATAAATATCACTGACCATTTTCCATGTATTCTTCACCTGAATTATCCATGCGAAAGAGCTAGTCAACCAGATAGTGGTCAAAACTACAGGTTCATATTAAATGAAAATAAATTACTTCAATCTTTGAAAAATGAAACTTGGAACCATGTTTATAATGAAGTGGACGTAGACGTTGGTACAGAAAAAATTATTGATACTTTGAGAAGAATGTCTGAGTGTACTATCAGAAAACGAGTGAGTAGAAAAGATATCAAAAGAAGCGAATGGATAACTAAGGCGATGGTGAACTCTATAAATACGAAAAATTACATGTATAAGAAACTGCAGAAAGACCCGGGTAATGAAATTTACAGAAGATAATTCAAATCTTATAAAAATAAATTGGAAGAACTAATCAAAAAGAGTAAAGCTGATTTTTACAAAAAAAACTTTTCGAAAACAGAAATTGTCCCAACCGGTTATGGAAATGCATGAAAAGATTCACAAATCCCAATAAATCGAAAGAACACGAAATTAAACATATCAAATTGAATACAGGAAAAACTATTGGAGAGCCTTCAAAAATGGCTGAGGCGTTCTTAGAACATTACACTTCTATATAGGAGAGAAACTTGCCAAAGATTGTAAGACTGACCCCACGTTCACTTACCCGCAGAGTTATTTGAAAAATTCAATATACTTATCTGAAACGGACGAAGTCGAGGTCATAGAATTAAAACACTAAAATCAAAAAAATCTCCTGGTCCGGATGGATTGAGATCGGAAAATTTAAAAGCTGTTAGCCGTTTCATATCACAACCACTAACTTTTTTAATAAATATAGCTATTAGAACCGGAAAATTTCCAACAGCTTTTGCTATAATAAAACCCATTTATAAATCAGGCAGTATAGAAACGATTGTGAATTACAGACCCATATCACTCATAAGTAACATAGCAAAAGTATTCGAGAAAATTATCAAAAAAAGAATAACCGCTTTTCTTGATAAACATAAGATAATTTCGGAAAAACAATTCGGCTTTAGGCAGGGTAAGTCAACAGAGAATGCAATTACATGCGTAACAACACGTATTTATGAGAGATTAGACAAAAGTAGACCTTGCTTATGTATATTTGTTGACTTAGCAAAAGCCTTTGACACTGTGTGCCATGAGAAATTATTGATCGGATTGGAAAAAATAGGCTTTCGTGGAATTGCATATGATTTGATGAAGAGCTTCCTTCGAAATAGGTCTTATAAAGTAAAAGTGGGAGAAGAACTCAGCTCCACTAAAACTATGGCATATGGAGTTCCTCAAGGCATTGTATTAGGACCGCTACTTTTTTTTTATATATATATATATATATATATATATATATATATATATATATATATATATATATATATCAATGATCTCTTTAAACTCAATGTATCTGGTGATATAGTCAGCTTTGCTGACGATACGGTGGTTATGTATCAAGCCGAAACATGGCTTAAATTGAGGGAAACCACTCAAAACGACTTTCCGACAATTCTTAGATGGTTCAATAATAAAACTCTAACAGTTAACGCGGATAAAACATTTTATATCCCATTTTCTCATATCTCCAATAATTTGCCCACTTACAACACTTTACAAATCTTGGTCTTGGATACGATAACGGAAATACAATCCAAAAATAATATAAAATACCTTGGCATCATTATAGACGATAACATGAAATCACATCGAATATATAGCCAAAAAAGTAAGGAGTCTAATTTTATGTTCAAGTTTTTAAGGACAATTTTCGACCAAAGTCAACTCGAAATCCTTTATAATGCACTAGTGAAACCTCATATCAATTATGGTATTTTAGCTTGGGGAGGAGTGACCAACAATCACCTGAAGAAATTAGAGATAACTCAAAGGTGGATTCTCAAGATTATATTCAATAAAAGTTTTACTTATTCAACTGAGGCACTATATAAAGAAAATAGAGTGTTTGATGCTAGACAATTATTTTATTAGCGAATAATACTCAACCATTACAAGTTTAGAAATACGTTCAGTCAAATAGAGCATGACTATAATACAAGACATAAAGCCAAAACAACAGCTATACCAAAAATTGAAAAAACCTTGACTCAAAGATGCTACAATTACCTTGGTTCCATTCTTTATGCTAAGATTCCTACTGAACTAACTATATATATATATATATATATATATATATATATATATATATATATATATATATATATATATATATATATATATATATATATATATATATGTTCAGATAGGTTTCCGATATTTGAAAACTAAAAGTTCGGGTTGTCTACGTCCGTCGTCGCGAGTGTTGAGGCAATTGGGGCGCTTCTCTATCTCGAGGGCTTCTCGGATGATCCTGGTTTGCAGAGTTTTCTTGGTGGAAATTGTTTTTGTGTTTTTGAAGTCTATTTTGTGACCTGTGTCTTCTGGAATTCTGTGTTTGCTAGAAATCCTTAAAACGAAACACAGAATTCCAAAAGACACCCTGGACCTCATCAGTCACTGTATGAACAACACGTACTTCCTCTTCCAAGGAAATTACTACAAACAAGTGAAAGGTGCTCCCATGGGTTCCCCCCTTTCTCCAGTCCTTGCAAACCTTTTCATGGAAGACTTCGAAACCAGGGCTGAAGAAGCATTTGACCACAAGCCTACTTGCTGGTTCAGATACGTTGACGACATTTTCGTCATATGGCCTCATGGTTACGAAATCTTAAACACGTTCTTAGATCACCTAAACGATATCCATCCCAACATGAAATGTACAATGGAGACCGAAATGAACAACTCCCTAGCTTTCCTGGACGTTCTCATTACGAAATCCAATAACTCTTTCACCCACACAGTACACAGGAAACAGACCCACACCAACCGATACCTACACGCAAACTCTCATCACCATCCAGCACAAACAAACTCCGTATTGAACTCCCTGATATACAGATCAATTCAGCTTACCGACAACCAGAATAGACCACAAGAGCTGGACAAACTGAAATCAGCCTTACTTCAGAATGGTTACAACAATTCGCTAATCGACAAGTCTATCCGCCATCAACTGACCCGTCCTCCAAAAACAAATGATCCACTAGAGAGTATCCAGCCACACAAAGCTTTCCTACCATATATCAAAGGTGTGACAGACAAAATCAGTAATATCTTGAGAAAACACGAGATAAAAACAATATTCACGGCCAACAACCAAATATCCAAATTTCTCAGATCTCCCAAGGACACAATACCAAACGATTCTCAAGGTATATATGAAATACCATGTTCAGACTGCCCGAGAAGTTATATTGGCCAGACTAACAGACGAGTAACTATGTATCATTTCATTCCAATTATTATTATTATTATTAATATTATTATTAGTTTTTCTATTTTCCAACATTGAGGAAAATTCTGCTATTGAAGTTTTTGCTGGAATATTTCTTGCTACTTACTGTAATAAGAAATACTATTACTACAACAAATTATAGAATAGAAGTAGCACATTCAAATTCTATGGCAGCAAAAACGATTTTGCTGATGGTGGTTTTTCTGCCACAGATAGGTATAATGCTGTCGCTATTAGACAGTCAGTCTGAGTTTTTCAATCAGAAAATCACAATTTCACAGGTGAATAACACTACTAATGAATTACATGTCTATGGGCGTAAGGTTTTTGCTTACGATAAGTGAATCATCGCATATATGTTCATCCACTTACGGTAATACAGTTTTCAACCTGCTACTACAATAGTAAAACCTACTTAGAACCTACTTACCACTACTTTGTTCCATGCTGTGGTTATTCGATATTTTGCTGAATATCTGACGGAAATTACCTCCTCCACGAACGCAACAAACATTTGAAGGTTGTTAAGCCGCGTACAGACCTGCACATGCATGCGGTTAGAAGCAACGCATATGCGTTCGTACTCAGTCCATTCGCGCTCGCTGCATTCGTGGCAAACTAAATTTGTCTCGTATGCGCGCGTGCTCAAGTCGCTCCATTCATTCGTGGTAACAATGTCGGAGTTGGTTATGGTCAGTGCTGCGTTTGTGGTTATAAGCAGTTTATTGAAAAAGAACAAAAAGAAGAATAGACGATGGTGGATAACTATAGACTTTTTCGATTTGCTTCTTTGTGCCCTAAAAGAACCAAGTAAGCTGCTCATTTTTTTTTTATCCACTGCTATTTCCATACTCAATTCATTTGCAATTATTTCCCATGCATCCTCTTTTTTGGTTTTTGAATAAAAGTACTTATTTTTTGGATTCCATAATGTGGCGTGTTTTTCATATAAATCAATTAATTGTAAACACTGTTCATTCGACCACTCCATTTTCCAGCGTCCAGCCACAACTACGTCTACTCCAACAATACAGTACGCACTGTTGCTTGAAGAACGAAAAAAATACCCGTCCAAATTGAGCGCGAACGCACACGTATGTTTCTTTGATGTGTGTCAAAAAACCGACACATCTTGGCTCACGATATGCGCCTCTCACGTCATTCGCGAGAGGCAACGCATGCGGCGAGAAGCCGCGAAAGCACCGTCCAGATCTGCATACGAATGTGTATGCGTTTCTTCTCACCGCATGCATGTGCAGGTCTGTACGCGGCTTTACATTTACAAATGAGAAAACGAAGAACTGTTGTTTCAGTGTTACCGACTGTTCTAGTCCAGTCATAGTGCCGAATAGTGCTCCTTGCAAACAAGCAACATAGGAATTATGCGATAATTGGTGAAGTGAATGAATATAATCAAATGCTAATACTCAAGTTTTTTCGAGACATACATATTCGTGTTAATGAAGTATGCATAATATGAATCAATAGTAAGAGCTTCTGCTGAAATTCATTCACCTGACCCATTGTCTTACATGATTCATTTCGAAACTTCTTTCTTGTTAACTACTGTTCCGACAGACTTTTTGCAATAATTTTTCATTGAAAACTATACAGTCACAGAAATAAATATGTGTTACCATAGAATACCTACAACATGAACAATGCCCTATGGGTAATTGCACACACCATGCAGCGGTAGCAGTCAGATTCCTACAACTACAGCAATACCTTTCAGTCATGAGTGGGTTCACTCTCGGTAGCAAACTTTACCAGCTACTACAAAAACATTAGGTGGTATGAATGAACTTTGAGCAAATGGTTCTACTCCAATTTCTTGAAACAGACCTATTCATTGTTTTTAGTCAAGAGTAGGACAAACCTATAGTGGAAGCATTCGCTAGCTTTTATTTATATATTATGTCTACTAGCCATAGGTAAATGCACTCCATAGCGGTAGTGAAGTTCGGGAATCTAAGTTATTCGACAATTTCTATTTATTCCAAGTGAGTAATAATCAGCAAAGTCGACTTTATAACCACAGGTGATAGCTCGCCTGTCCCCTATGCTATTAGAGTTTCTTGTTAGGGTTATTAGATTTCTAGCTACGGTTAATAAAAAAATTCCTCAGTGAACGTTTCGGTATCTATCAAAAAACCTATAATGAAAATTCATCTCTGCAAATTTATTCGATCAATAAAAAATCTCCCGATAATAATATATACATTCTTTAAATAATTTCTAATAGATACAGAAAAAAAATCTAACAAATTCTGTAAATAACAATATCTGTTTGCATTTTGCAGTGAATGGAGCGTCTGTCGTACAATAATGAATTCTTTCTTCATGTGTCCCAACCTTTAGCACCCTAGCAAAATAGCGGAGGTCATCAGAAATTACCAGCTCAACATCAAAGGGGCCGACAGGAGTGTCGCTTCTTGTTCAGTAATGTAGATATTATTTGATAAACAGATCAGACACCGGCTACTTATCCATAATGACCATGATAATGATTTCATTTATTTTTCGGTGTTAAAAATACATTTTTACGTCCCACGTACAGGCACTGCCATCAGTCGATATTCTCAAGTTAATATAATTTCATTCTCATCCAGGGCATTCTTTTCGTCGGAAACTCAATACACTTGCTGAAAGTTTTCCACCTTCAGAAAAATGCACACTGAATTCTAAATGAAGTCGACTACCCCACACTATTGATGAGTCTGTCAGTTTCTTGTATCAATGTTCATTAGTCACTTCTAGTCGCTTCGAATGAAGAATAATGAGTGAGTCAAATGTAATAACTCAGTTTTTCCCAGCGTTTCAGTATGCGGTATACAGTAGAACAGCGTTACGAACATAGAAGAAAAGGAATATGGTCAATTAACAAGTACTGAGCCCCGGTTTAATGAATAACAAAAAGCGGAATTCAATAATATTTTGGTTCTTGACATGAATCATTGACGATCGTTGCCGAAACATTCCTACGGTATTGTCATTAACGAACTTCAACAGTAAAGTAAAGGTATAGAAGAGATTTTTCTCAGCTGGGCTTTATTAGGTATGAAGTAGGTATCTAAAAATGCGAAGCATCGAAAGATAATAAGTCGCGAGGCTATAATAAGTCTGCTCGATTGCTTCAGTTTTGTAATGAATGCAGATCAACCCATACTTCGTAGCTACTATCATAGACAATTTCTGCACAAACAAAAATGATGTTGTAAGCTCTTTCACAAACCCGGGACTATTTGACTATGAGGCGGTTAACTGTTTCATCAGCATTCCCTCAACAGATAATAAGGAAAAAGAAATCGAAATCTTGGGTCGCAAAAGAAATAAAAAACTCAAGGTGCAGAGAGATTGTATTGCTGAAAAGTAAGCAAAAATCCATCACGTTGAAAAACGAAATTCATAATTTAACTTAACAGAATTCATTAATTTGTTCTCAAAATTTTTCATATAAATTTTCAGATTTTAAGTTTCACAAAGATTATTTAATCTTTCCACAACTATCTTCAATTCTGACGAAGAACATCTCAATCAAGGTCTGAAATTCAGTATCCCAGATAATAAGACTTCGATTCAAAGACTGAAAATGGAACTGGAAGTGCATTCACTTCCCCTCCTATATCCCATTCGTGGACATTACCCAAACAAGCGAGTATCTTCACAGCAGAACTATATGCTATTTGGCAAACGATGCTATATATTGATACATGCAACCACAATTCATATCTCATCTGCACAGACTCATTGAGTTCCATTCAAGCACTACAAAAACCTTTTCACAGAGAACCACTCTTGCAGAGAATCATCGCACAGATCAAGAATCTTCAAACTAAAGGAAAAATCATTATATTTGTCTGGATCCCAAGCCACATCGGGATAGAAGGGAATGAGAAGGCAGATACTGCTGCAAGATTAGCAACAACAATGGATGCTGATGAAAATATCCCTATATCTCCAAATGATTGCAAGAATTACTGTAAGAGAGAACTATCTGGAAATTGGCGGAATGAATGGATCAATTCTGAATCAAAATTGAGATATGTCAAACCAGATATTGAATACATCAAATACCCACAGGAATTCACGAGGCGGGAACAGGTTATCATAACCAGACTCAGAATAGGCCACACTAATTTAACATCTAGCTATATGCTAACGAAAGAAAGACAACCTACATGTGACACTTGTAGAACTACTTTGACGGTAGAACACATACTTCTACAATGTCAACAATATGAGAATGCTCGAAAGAACTGCAACATCCCAAATAATACAAAAGACTGCCACCACTTCGAAACCTTAGCTGTTGAGTCTGAGTGTATTATCGAGTCAGTTTTTCCAAATTTAAAAGATGCTTTAAGAGAAGATATTTCGGTTTGTCTTCATTCTCATTTAAATTCTGGTATTCCAAATAGTAATTTTTTAGATAATAATACTTCTAACTTCCAGAGAACTGTTAAAGACTTCAAACGTAAAATAGCAGACAATGATGTTGTTTCAAAAGCTGACAAAGGTAGTTGTGTGGTAATTATGAACAAAACAGATTATGTTTCCAAAGTAGAACTGTTCCTTTCCAACGATGTTTTTTCTAATATTAGATTCAATCTCATCTCTAAATATCACATTTTATGCAAAAAAACTTTTAATGAATTGAATGACACTATGGTCTAATTAGAATACAATAATTTTTTTCTCTCTACTATGAACCCTTCCACTGCAAGATTATATGAATTACCCAAAATTCACAAAACAAATATTCCCATTAGGCCAGTTGTCATGCATAATCTCTCCGGTTTCTAAATTAGTTGGATGAATTCTATACTTTTCTTAGTAATGGATTTTTCTAACTGTTTCTCTATAAAAAAATTCTCTATAACTCACAAACAAAATTTCTCATACTAACGTTCCCTCCAATTGCATTTTGGTCTCTTTTGATGTTCAAATCTATTCTCTAGCAAAGACCCTGAAGACTGCCTGATGTTGGTAGGACAATCTGTTTTTTCCAGTTCCTCCTACCCATATTACATAATAAATTTATGCGCTATAGTATATTTGAATCTTAAACAGAACTTTTATCAATTTAACAATTTCTATTTTCTTCAAAAATCAGGTTTTGCTATGGACTCTAATCTCAGTCCATTGTTAGCTGGAGTATTCAAAATTGAGCTGTTGAGTCTAAGTGCTGTTGAGAAGTTTTGGTTTGTATTCATTCTTATTTAGATTCTGGTATTCCAAATGGTAATTTTTTAGATAATAATACTTCTAACTTCCAGAGAACTGTTAAAGAGTTCAAACGTAAAATAGCAGACAATGATCTTGATTCAAAAGCTGACAAAGGTAGTTGTGTGGTAATTATGAACAAAACAGATTATGTTTCCAAAGTAGAACTGTTCCTTTCCAACGATGATTTTTATAATATTAGATTCAATCCGATCAATAAATTTGACATTTTATGTAAAAACACTTTGAATGAACTGAATGACACTATAGTCTACTAAGAAAGCAATACATTTTTTCTCTCTACTATGAACTCTTCCATTCCAAGATTATATGGACTACCCAAAATTCACAAAACACATATTCCCATTAAGCCAGTTGTTTCATGCATAAACTGTCCGGTTTCTAAATTAGTTGGTTGAATTCTATACTTCTCTTAGTACTTAATGGATTTTTTCAACTGTTTCTCTATAAAAAGTTCTCTAGAACTCACAAACAAAATTTGTCATATCTACATTCCCCCTAATTGCATTTTGGTATCTTTTTGTGTTAAATCTATTCTCTAGCAAAGACCCTGAAGACTGCCTACCTATATTACATATTGAATTTATGCGCTCTTGTATATTTGAATCTTAAAAAGAACTTTTATCAATTTTACAATTCCCATTTTCTTCAAAAATCAGGTTTAGCAATGGACTCTAATCTCAGCCCATTGTTAGCTGTCAAATTTTGAATCTACCCTTTCTGAACATCCCAATTTTTCAAATATTCTATTCTGGCACCAAAATGTCGATGACATACTAGTACTCTTCAAGGGCACTCCAGATGAACTCAACAATTTTTTAATTTTTATAAATTCTTTCAACCCAAGAATCCAGTTTACCATGGAAATTGAATCAGACAATAAACTACCCTTTTTGTATCTCATTATCCACAAATCAGATACTTACCTTTGAATTCTCGATTTATAGAATCAATACCTAGATTATATTTACAGATATGTTAACAAGTTTTCAAATCATAGATTAACTCATTCAACAACTCATCTAAATTTTCCTCTTCATCCTATTTTGTCCTCTATCATCAAAATTAAGAAATACCTTGCCAAGCAAACTCAATGCTGAAAGTATTTCAGATTTTTCCATTTCATTCAAAACCTCCAATTATCTAAAACATTCCTTGGCTTGATAAGTCCGGTGTTAATAAATTGACTTGTTCTAATCCTGATTGTGATGTATGTTATATTGTTCAAACAGTCCGCAAGATTGAAATTCGTCTTGCTGAACACGTTAGACTTAGATCATATTATAAGTGAAAAACACAATTTTGTTCCCAACTCTGACTTAAAAGTTTTATATATCTGTAATAAACTCTATTAGAAAATATATTCTTCGCAAAAATCTCTGCATCTCCTCAAACCCAAAGTACACAGCCAACAACCCAAGGAATTGGGTGTCGCATACTAACGAATTCACAACCACCTAATTGAATATGAAGAAATCAGCAATTTTCATATTTTTCTCAACAGCCATTATACATCGTCTCGCAAGGGCAGTATTCCATAAATGTCTTATTTTTCGATTACTATAAATGAAAATAATACATGGTGTTCTTTCTGCTTTTCCGTAGCAGATTACAAATTTGGATACACAAACGGCAACGTTCTTGATTTCAATCACCGTACATTCAAAAAACTGACACTAGACAAAAATTTTCCTGGTAAAATTACTGATTAGCAATTATTTCTTTGAAAAACAAAATCTACCCTTAAAATAAGCTCTTGTGTTCCACTGTTGATTAAACTGAAAAACTGGCATATTTTATGATCACAAAGGTGGGCCAAAGAAAACTAGAATTATTTCCATAATAACAATAAATGAGAAAACTGTTAATACGTAAAACCAATAAAATGGAGAATTAATCATTTATCAAAATAACTTTATATAAAACTCAAATATAGCAGAATGAAATCTATAAAACTGATTTTTGATCCGAAAAGAAATCCACCTAATGTGTATGTATGAGAACTGATAAAGCATCATACGCGAAAACGGTATGAACTATTTTTCATAGATCTGAATTCGTTAATAAACGAAAGTGATTGAAATTATATAACTAAGTGATCGCAAATCTCAATAACCTAAGCTATGCATATCATAAAACCGTCAAATTGAAAAACTAACGAAATATAATTTCATCGAAAAATTAAGTAAGTATTTAAAAGTACCTAAAAATGGTAAACCAACAAATTATCCGAAAAAAAATGTGGTATCGAAAAATCCGAGAAATCGAAATGTGTAAGATATAAAACGATCAGATCCGAATTCCATCAGAAATTTTAGCGAATAATATACCAGTCTGGTGGAAACTTGCTCTATTAGCTCTTAGATGGCGCTAACTTCTAGTTGAACAAATCGAATCGTCTGGTTCGGACTCGTATTGATCGGTCATTTGTTTGTTCCTTCCTCGATTTATTCAAGAATTCAATTTCTGGGTGGTGATGTTCAAGAATATCGAAGAAAACAGCCAATGTTATTCAGTTAATTTCACTGAACTCATAATCCCATCATGCTACGATCAACCTCAGCAATATTTCAGATCTCAATTATTACCCATATATCGAAATAATACTACCTACCTACCAAAAGGACGCTTTCAGAGGATGTAGCGTGTCAATCCACAAAACATTTGGAGGCGGAATCATATTATTTTCGTGATACCTAATACTGGGGATAAAATTTGATGTGAGCCTTAGCATTTCAGTAATATCAGGTGGTGAGACAGAAATAAGAAGGAATTTAATGGGGACATGAAAATTTATTTAAGTATAAACCGCACGCTACGCCATCTCTGAGGGAATAGATCAACCGGCGTTTCGCTACGCTATAACCTGTCTAACTTCTGAAAATTTTCGGTTCTTTACTTTTCGGTATTAGCATTTATTCGTCTGATGATTTTTGATATGCCAATTTTACGTCTTGTGGTATACTGATTCGACGATTATAATTCCTTTGACTTTCGAATATTACGCTTCGCAGACCCACAATATTATGAGATATTGTTTTTGTAATTTGACGGTTTGATAGAATATCCGTCTTCACATTTGTGTTTATTCTCATTTTATGGTATTACAGATATACCGTCTTGTGATTTTTCAGTTCACCAAATTTTGGTTCTTCAAAAGTCTGATGTGATCATTTCTGATTGTGAGATACCTAATTCGTTTTTGATGAAAATTGGTTATTGTGATGTTTTGGTTTTACAAAGTTATTTTTCAATTATTTTCCATTTCTGTGAAATTATTTCCTACCTAGTTCGATTCTCCATAAAATCGTTACTGAACTTAGTTAGTTCGATAGTTTTAAATCATAGTTTATTTCAGATCTATATTTTACCGTTTTTATGGATTACATGTAATCATCACAAACCATATAACAGTGTTTCTATCTGATTACCCCAACAAATATCAATATCTACAAACTGGAAAGGGGTAGACTGACTGACGTTGAATCTTGAATCAATTTTGGATAGCTCATACCCGATTACACATAAATACAGAACTCAAAGTTGTTTGAAGAAGGGATATCGTTGAATACTGCGGTCGTTAACGACCCTTCTCGATTACTATCATAATATCTACTCAAACATCGCATCGGTTATTTGGGGACGGCCAAGTTTACAGTGGAAAAGGGGTTCACATCACATACCCTAACCATATCACGTATCACAAACAATCCATTCGAGCTTCGCCAGAGGAAGAGATACACAATGATTTATTTTTGATTACACAAATGAACAGCAATATCTCTAGATTGATAAGGTGAAAACGGAAGTTGATGCAATGTTATCGATACCAGCGTAGCTTCCACTCATCGGTGATTTGGAGGATGCAGAAGATTTACTAAAAAAATATATTTTCTCAAAAAAGGCATCGCCAAAAATTCATACGAATCCTGCTACATATCTTATACATTAACTGTTTCTTCTCAAAATATACTTAATGAGTTAAAATATCCATGTATAATAAATTGTTATCAAGATTTACATTTTCGATGACGGTCAAGAGTATTGAAAGATGACGTTTACACAGTAGCGTGTAATAGTAATTTTTAAAATAAATTGTTTTAGCACCAGACTTAAACATTGAAACACGAGCGCCCGAGTGGTCCAATACGTCGTGTGCAAAAAACTTGCCAGTTCGTGAAATTACTATGCAATGGTACGAATAATCTCGGGGTTGTTGAGACTCTTATTTTCCTCTGCAAGGCTGGGGTTCTTTCATGGGATGATGGTGAATAAAACATATATATCTGACTGCAGCTATACTTTCATCAACGCTTTTATACAACGAATAACATTAAAGAATGGAGCAATAATAATTACAAAGTAGAACAAGTTTCTACTTTCAGTTTCGGACCGACCCGATGGTAGCTGTCCAAGTGACAACCCCTGTCACCTCTCCCAATTACAGTTCAGTCATAGGCGTAGTTTGAGGAAGCACAGTACCACCACAACTTTCAACATGTATATCACAAATACTTAGTTATTCAACACATTCAGTTCAGAACACTCGGAATGTTGACTAAAGACAACTCAGCAGGGTTTCGTATATACGGAGTCGGTTGTTGAAGGCTTAGAAACCGCTACTTACCGACCTGAACTTTTCGGCGATATACGGACCATAACGCAAAAAAAATATCCTTCAAAATATGTATATTCACATGTGATATGTAAATAAACTATCAAAAAACTATTAGTGAAAACCGCCAACCTTGGTGGGGTGAGTGCTCGGGTGAGTGGTTAGTGAGTCCGAGAATCATGTGCCTTGAGTAGGCAGAGGGAACCAAGTATTACGGCATTCTGCATTCTTCCGGATAAGTTTTCTGCTGCATCAGGGCGAGCCGATAAAATTTTCAGGTACAAGAGCAGCGTCCATCATTCCACCAAGTACCCCTATGATCAGAACCACGATTTCAACATAATCGTTTGAGTAAAGCCTGCGGAGTTTGAAGAGTAAGTCTTGAGATTTTGTCCATTTTTCCTCCTCCGGAAATTCTATGATGATCGAAGAGGACTACATTAGGCTTATTGGCTTGTATTTGCCTGAGGATGGGGAATGAGTAGTTCCGATAAATACAGCACTTATGAACTGATGGTTTACGTGCTCCATCCAGAATCATTCTGTTATCTCCAAACTCAAAACTCCACAGGTCCCCGCTGTCTGGGGAAGTATTACCGTGGAACTGACGATTTAGGATGCAAGCTCCTGTAAATATCCATCATTTTGCGAGTTTTTACAAATTCTTTGAAGTCCATTTCATCACTTCAAAGGAATAAAGTAGAATGAGAACGGCAAGCGTATTAGCTGCAGCAACTTTGTTCTTCCCCGACAGTTCTGATAACCAGATCTGTCGGAGTCTGATACTTGACGCGGAGAATGTTCAACAGTGGTTACCTATTGGTAACGGCGTTGTTGCACCCCTAGGTAAGCACACGTCTCTATAGCATCACGATGATAATAAGATGCTTTCATCTATATGAGCTGAACGTCCTCTCCGTATCCCTCGCATCTCGCATCGTCCTCTTTCGAGATAAACCGTGGCACATTTGTCCCCGACTCCTTTTCCATAGTATGCGTATACTCTTCCAACACTCTTAGGGACTGATGAAGATTTTTTTTCCAGAGGCATATAGTTTGAGGTCATTCATGTAAAACAGAAGGGTGTCCTTATGCCTTCGGTTGCTGATAGGAGTTTTGTAGTTATATCCCTAGTGCAACGGATAATGGCAATAGGGAGATGCAGAAGCGAAGAGGACTGAGGGAGTCTCCCTGAAACAAGCCCCTTCTAAAGATTACCTGCTCCGTTTGGACTCAGATCTTATGTTGAAGCGAGTGCCCCAGAGCGGCATCAGCTGTTCAATGCATCTCACTATTTGATCGGGTACCGCGAGGCGTTTGAACAAATGCAAATGCGATGTTGTATCAAGTACCTTGCGTTAATCGATCCAGGCCATTGAAAGATTACGCTTGTGCTGCACGGAGTCCTGCGTCATACATCTGTTGATGCGCAGGTTCTCCTTGCATCTAGCGATCCCCTTCTTTGACCCTCTTTGCTCGTTCTCATATATCCGTTCATAAACCGGATCAACTGCGCATGTATAAATAACATGTGGATAAGCATTCTTATAACATGCATTCAAGCATGTTATCGCGGTCTGTACTTCTTTGGATCAGACAAATCTCCGTTTAAAAACTCTTGACAGATGGCGGTTAGGTGATTGTAAACTTTTTCCACCCATGGTTATTTAGACCAGCAGGACCTGGAGCAGGAAAATTTTATCGAGCCTTTAAAGGCGTAGTCCGCCAAACATTAGATACGAGGCGCGAGTTGTCTTGCTGACTTAATCTTAGCACCCATCTTGTGTCGCTCATGCCTCCCAATCAGAGGGATAGTATTCCTCCTCTCCGAGTAGTAGTAGGCGAATTCCATCACTGAAGAATTGAGTATATTGTTGACTACCCTGTATAAAAATAACGGCGTAATTTTTCTCTGTATTATGGAAAAATATTTCTTGCGAACGTTAGGAATGCCCAGTCGCACACAATACTGAATATAAATGAAATATTGATATTTTTCAATTCAGCTGAGTTTCTCTAAAAATCACAAAATTCATGATTTGGCGCCTTCTAGCGCCGAATCTAGTCATACGATCAAGTTGGGCCAATGGAGACTTTTACTTAGAATGGATCCAGCTACATTTAAAAAATTCAGCCATTTTCACCGAAAGACTTTTTCCCTTAAGGTGTGTGCGTGGCCCTTTACCTGATATCAATACAAAAATGGAATGTAATTAATTAAGCAGGTCAATTTATTGAAAAAGACATTTTGAAACATATCAATGCAAACTTTATTTATGAAACATTAAAAATAAACACATTTTCATATGAATTATTAAAAACGCAGTTATTGAAATTTATACTAGGATCAGTGTTGTCGTTTCGGGTGCCACAGCTAACCGTTTCTGTAGTAGATGTTGAAATTTTTGGGGTAAACCATTTGCTGTCACATAATTTATTGTTACCACCCTTGTTTTTGAAAATAGAGGATTATATTCGATACATCCAGTTTCTTTTTCATTAATTCCAATTTCAGATACGAAATGAGTAGTTTTGCAGTGAGCTGCTTCTCCTCCGCGCCAAACTAATTCAGACGCCAAAATGTGATATAAGTCCTTCCGATTCATTTTTGTCATATAATCTGGCAATTGCAAATACTTTATTATTTATTTATTCAGAGTTGATGCACTAGATTTTCTCTTGTGCTTGTAGTATTTTACGTTTAGAATTACGTGCAGCTCGTGAAGAATTAAACTGAAAGTCGCGTCGGTGGAAGGGTTATATACCATATTGAATTCGTTATTCCAAATTGATTCAACTACCGCTTCTTTGCAGTCTTCTCTTTTACTTTTTCGCATATTGAATACCCAGCCTTGCAATGTTACATTCAATTCCTCGATTGATGTATCTGGCTCAAATTTAAATTATTCTGCATATCAATACGTAGAAAATTGTCGCCATATTGATGATTGTGTCGCAACTGTATTAGTAGGCACAACGGCATTAACAATTTGACTAATTTAGGCGTTTGTAGACTCACCGAATCGACTCATTGTCAGTGCTTAGAAATTCAATAAGTTGTTAACAAACATGTCAGACTATTTTGGCAACCAATACCGCGATAATTTATAAACAAATGAATAAGTGAAAAAACCACTAGAGCATGCATTTGTTGATGTGAAAGTTGTAGCTTATTTTTGCCGCTGTCAAAGTGACAATTATTGCACTGTGGCATATGCGATTTTTTATACATGACTTGATTTGTTTCGTGTCAAATCCGGACACAGTAATTTTTTTTACGTTTCCACTCGAGATTCGCCTGAAATCTCTATTAGTAAATATGAAAAAGTACATTCTATAGTAATTACTTATAAAACAAGGTGGGCGAAGTTCTTTGATATAATAGGTACATGATGCAACTTTCTAAATTTTATTAATTTCAATGTATATTCAATTCGAGTGCAAATCTATGATGAATTTAGGGATTTTGAAGGTATCTATCGTATGAAAATACTCAAATTTTGTGGAATAGATCTATTCGTTTCATCGAGATATGAAAGAGGCGAATTATATGAGACGCATTTCCTATCTTTTATTTATTTAACTCAATGCCTGGTATTTCTCTCACAGTCAGGTAGAATGATTCCATTTTTTTCCTCGCTGGTGCTTAAAAACAAGGCAATATTTTTATATACCTAATTTGTTAGTAGATCACCGTTTTCTTGAATGAACACTGAAACCGTAAAAAAACTACAAATTCAGCTAGTGAATTATAATAACAAGTAACACCATATGGTATTCAAATGGTTACGTAAGCCACTTGAATAATTCAACTGTTACGCAGGTATAGATTTAGAACATTTATCACACTACTTACATAGAAATACGAACACATTCATATTCAGTAGTAGTGGACAGATTTGTGTAGATACCGTTCATATCAATTCCAAGCTAATAGCTACAAACTGAGTGATCTTTATCCACCACTTACATAATGTACTGAGTTGACCTCTGCGAGCCGGTCAAGGTCACTAGTTTGCTGTACGAACTACACTTTTGTATAACAATTAAGAAATTTCAATCATGATCTGACTCGTTCATGAATATACAATTCTGATAGATGAATAAATTATTATACAGGCAATATTGGCGTGTACCTACTAATTAATTCATTACGTCAAAATATAATTGACCAAATTCAAACCTGAGGCGTATTTGAAAATGAAACGAAAAGAAGCGTTTGCTCACATCTCTTTGAAGAAAACATTAGATTCTTGACACAGTATTAGACTGATATCTGGCATATTGAGACTACCGTGGATATCGCCTTCCAGGCGCAACAACGTTCCAAATGGAGAGAAGGAATTTAAGCCTTCGGTTGAGAAGCATAAGCGACATATACACAAGATGGAAGCTATGATCAGGACCATCATGAAAGAGGGGCGACACCACTTGACGGACGACCATAAAACTAATAATGAAATATGGTGGATTACGTAATCCAATCTTCCGCAATAAAACCTATACAATAGGTAAAGTCGTCGGCAAGTATTCAACAAAAAACAACTACTGCCCCCTACGACCATTGAATTATATTTGTTTAATACTTGGCAAAGTTTTCTACAAGAACCACTTTGCAATGCATTTCAAATATCAAAGCTGAAATTATTTTTCGATTTAATTGGGGGAAACCTCCGTACCGGTTTTATGGTCATTGCCAATCATCAGCGAAGGCTAGTTCGACCCAATTGAATCGAAAAATCCTTTCATCCTAATTGGAAATCCCTGAGACAAACACTGAGGTATGAATTCAGCGCCATCTCTGGGTTCCAGTTTAAAATGCACTCCGACTACGTGTCGACTTCAACATGAAGCCAGAAACATCATGAAAGAGGGGCGACACCACTTGACGGAAGACCATAAAACTAATAATGAAATATGGTGGATTACGTAATCCAATCTTCCGCAATAAAACCTATACAATAGGTAAAGTCGTCGGCAAGTATTCAACAAAAAACAACTACTGCCCCCTTGGCAATGACCATGAAACCGGTACGGAGGTTTCCCCCAATTAAATCAAAAAATAATTTCAGCTTTGATATTTGAAATGCATTGCAAAGTGGTTCTTGTAGAAAACTTTGCCAAGTATTAAACAAATATAATTCAAAGGTCGTAGGGGGCAGTAGTTGTTTTTTGTTGAATACTTGCCGACGACTTTACCTATTGTATAGGTTTTATTGCGGAAGATTGGATTACGTAATCCACCATATTTCATTATTAGTTTTATGGTCTTCCGTCAAGTGGTGTCGCCCCTCTTTCATGATGTTTCTGGCTTCATGTTGAAGTCGACACGTAGTCGGAGTGCATTTTAAACTGGAACCCAGAGATGGCGCTGAATTCATACCTCAGTGTTTGTCTCAGGGATTTCCAATTAGGATGAAAGGATTTTTCGATTCAATTGGGTCGAACTAGCCTTCGCTGATGATTGGCAATGACCATGAAACCGGTACGGAGGTTTCCCCCAATTAAATCAAAAAATAATTTCAGCTTTGATATTTGAAATGCATTGCAAAGTGGTTCTTGTAGAAAACTTTGCCAAGTATTAAACAAATATAATTCAATGGTCGTAGGGGGCAGTAGTTGTTTTTTGTTGAATACTTGCCGACGACTTTACCTATTGTATAGGTTTTATTGCGGAAGATTGGATTACGTAATCCACCATATTTCATTATTAGTTTTATGGTCTTCCGTCAAGTGGTGTCGCCCCTCTTTCATGATGTTTCTGGCTTCATGTTGAAGTCGACACGTAGTCGGAGTGCATTTTAAACTGGAACCCAGAGATGGCGCTGAATTCATACCTCAGTGTTTGACTCAGGGATTTCCAATTAGAATGAAAGGATTTTTCGATTCAATTGGGTCGAACTAGCCTTCGCTGATGATTGGCAATGACCATAAAACCGGTACGGAGGTTTCCCCCAATTAAATCGAAAAATAATTTCAGCTTTGATATTTGAAATGCATTGCAAAGTGGTTCTTGTAGAAAACTTTGCCAAGTATTAAACAAATATAATTCAATGGTCGTAGGGGGCAGTAGTTGTTTTTTGTTGAATACTTGCCGACGACTTTACCTATTGTATAGGTTTTATTGCGGAAGATTGGAATACGTAATCCACCATATTTCATTATGATCAGGACGGTGAGACCACATGCATCTTGTTGTCAATGCTTTTCCCATATATCGAATTGAAGCGTCGAAGATCACTGTTTTGATAGAATGCATAGTCTGGTGGATGCAAATAATGTACAATCTCTAACAACCTATCAGTACATGCTTGGGTGAACGTTACAATTTTGTAACTGCGATTGCTTAGCAACGAGGCAAATAACATTAGTAAACGAGTTCAAGCTGAGATTATTTGCTTCACTTCGAAATATAAACCACACTAAAAATTCTTTACAAGCAACAACAACCACCAGCATCAGTGAAAGCAGACAACAGTCCTAACAAAGAAGCATAAATCTACCCCGTTATTTACAGTGATATTACAATTGATATTAAAACAAAATCATTGTATGCCACAGTCTTTTTTGTCCCTCTGCGACGCCTCTGGAAATAATGTTATTCTAAATACACTAACAGACGCCCCTAATTACCTCATATAAGTAATGGTGCCACGTTTGATCAAAATCAGCCAAAAAGTTTTAGAATAATCAAAAAAAAAAATTATTTAAAAACTCTAGCATTCGTATTTTAATATTCAAAATTTGACACCTTGTATCTCGAAAACGGGGCAAGTACACATGGATGAAGGAAAAAAAATCTTATTTTTACCTTAAAAAGAAATCCTGAATGTTTGGCGGTTTTTAACTCGACCTGTATAATGCAAATCATAATGAACATAAAACAACAAGTTCTTAACAGTTCTATTCACGACTATAACCAAGAAATATCGTTTTCAACCATACACGAGAGTGCTTACGATTTATGGAAACACATTTGCTTTAAGATTACTTTTTGTAGACATCTAGAGAATGGGGAATTTTGTACAGTAGGAGGATTGAAAATCTGTATTCTCAAATGACTCTCACGTGATATAAAATGTTGTCTTTCTTTTTCATTCATTTTTAAATTTTATACATTTCACGATTCAATCTTCATAAACTTCATTTTGAATATCACATATTTAGGTAGCACAGTAGCTTTTTCACAAAGTTACGGCTGAATCAATCAGAAAGTTTTATACTCCGTACTTACATTTGAAGACTGACTTCGGTGTTGAAAAATTTATTTTCATTCAATACAGACCAATTTTAGGTTTATGTAGGTTTTTCCAGATGTTAAAACTCCTTTCATACATGAGAAAAGATGGGAGGGGTTTGCTGCTAGAAGAGCCTGTCATCGAAATGAATCTTGTCTAATTTAGCGAAAGACTTCCGAATGCTCGAATCCGTTATCGCAAGGTATTTATTTGATAAAATCTAGCTCATCGTGCATAATATGCTGAGATTAAGTAGATCAATTTGGGCGGCTGATACTGAACTAGCAAAATATCACATTATGTGATGATCTCCATTACCACCATTTTTACATGCCATTATTCCTTGACATATTTCAAGAAAAATTGGATTTGTTTTTTAGTTCATATGTATAGCCTACTATACAAACTTAAGTATATTATATAGTATCAATTCAAATTTAACCCAATTTTATAAATACAACCGGTGACAGAATTTTGTTGGTAACAGTACTGGGTTTCTTTGGAATTTAAACCTTCCACAAGGAAAACCTATACAGGTGTAGGGCCGATAAATTGATGCGTTAACGAGACTGTCTTGAAAATATATTCAATTTTGTCAGAATCTTATTCTTATTGTATTCTGAATTTTCCTAGGAAGGATGAAAAATATTTTTTTCAAAATTTACGTTTTCAAAACTTACTGACGTTTTAGAGACTACATCTATCCCAGTTAACAAACCTTGTTGAAAACTCTATTTGTATTATGAGTAAGTGGAGACAATAAAAACTACTTTTGACAAAAAATATAGGTATCCAATTGTCAACATTTTTTGAAAACGATTTTCAAGTATTATTAGTTATTTTGATCCATTATTTATAAAAATCGGAAAAATTGATTAATTTGCCCTTCCACTGTTTTTTTATTCTTGCTGGCTTGTCTGTCTGCTCTTTTGTTTATTTGTTTATTTGTTAATTTGTTTGTTCGTTCATTAATATATTTGTTTGTTTATTTGTTTGTCTGTTCATTACACATTTTGAAATCGATATTAAACTATTCCCGATGAGCTAGCTAACTTGAAATTTTGAACATAGATCAGAACTGGATGACAATGCAATTTTATGACAAAATGTCAAAAAGATGGAGCCTAAGATAGATGGATTCGAGTTGTAAAACTGTCATAAATCTATCTTCAAAATCAGCTTGACATGTTTTTCTTGCAAAATAAAGAAATTTTCAGAACTTCGGGTAACTTGATTTGGAGGTGTGCATGATGTCAGAATCAATGTCAATTGATAATGGAAACATATTTAGACGAATCGATCAATTACTGAAATTACATGAAAATAGAACCTCTTGACGAGCAAATGAGGATCAAGAAGACGGGTTTAATCGCTATCATTTCAATCAATCATATCCATTCATCGAACATAATAAGTTGGCATCTCGGTTGCATTTATCTACAACTATCTGGAGATATTAGCTGGAAAAAAAGTCCAAAAATAGTGATTACAATACATAAATAGAAGTTTGGCAAGAAATCATTTTTGGTGCCCAACGCGATTATATGCTCTGGAGTTATCCGATGCTATTGCCACAGTTTTTTCATATTTTTCAAATGATAGCTACCATACAGTTGACCCATCATGACGCAGACCATACTGTCGGTCGTTTGTTTAATTATGTCACGTGGTACAAGTTTTATAGAAATGTTGTAAAAATTGTTTAATACGTGTGATGCCATGCACGAGACCAGTGGCAATGCTGAGATTCGAACTCATGCTCTTTGACTTATGTAGCGAGAACTTAACCCGCATGCCACCGCGGCCAATACAATAAACAGTTCAAAACTTTGGGAAATACTAAATGAAAAACTCACCTTTGATGATGGCTTCTGGAATCCAAGGAAAGAGAACTTCCTCAAACTATTTTTCTCGGCATTGTTCATTTTCACAATATTATTTAAAACCACCACAGATAAAACACAATATAATAAAATAAAGTTTTAAAAACTACGAAACCGATAAACAATATTTACATATAAACACAATCAACAAAAGTTACGGTGAGATGAACACGCCAATTTTTTTCCTAGGCGATCTTCCCAATCGAGTGATGGCGATCAGAACCTGAAAACGCATGGGGTCCCCCAAGTTAACCGTCTCGAGTTCGAGTCTCAGAAATGAGAGATGATACGCGTACGAATCCGTCTTGTTAGCACTAATTTGTCAGGATCGATATCTGAAAAAAGAAAAGGTTTATTAATACAGTCTAGGGATTATGAATGATAAGGATTATGAAATGATACAATCTCATGCGAAAATGTAGTAGTGAGAGTAAACAAGCGGGATTATATAGAAACGTATGGCATTATGATATTGGACGTCGTAAAAACCGCCTAGTTACTTTAGCAATAAAGTTCAGCAATATTTTTTTTTGACAATGAGGGGTAAATTGAACAAGTATAGTCTTTTTCTGGGATTCTGGCGCTGTTAATAATATCGTTTTCAGGACCGGTATTTATAGCTCGAGCAATATTTCACAACTTCCTTAATATGAACCCTGTCACTTTATTATCTCAGTATGACAATAAAAAAGGACTGAGGAAAAAACCACATGGTCAAAATAATTTTTCCGGGCGTCCAGGGCCGGTTTCACGCCGGCAATAAATTCCAACTTTCTTATTATGGACCCTGCCAGTTTCAGTGAGACAATAAAGATGCGTTGAAGAAAAGAGCCCCGTTTTCAAAATAATTTTTCCGGGAATCCAGGGCCGGTTTCACCCCGGCAATATATCCCACCATTCTTATTATGGACCCTGCTAGTTTCATATTTCAGTAAGACAATAAGGATGGGTTGAGGAAGAAATCCAAATAGTCAAAATAATTTTTCCGGGCGTCCAGGGCCGGTTTCACCTCGGCAATATATCCCAACTTTCTTATTATGGACCCTGCCAGTTTCATATTTCAGTTAGACAATAAAGATGGGTTGAAGAAGAAAGCCACATGGTTAAAATAATTTTTCCGGGCGTCCAGGGCCGGTTTCACTCCGACAATAAATCACAACTTTCTTATTATGGACCCTGCCAGTTTCATATTTTAGTGTGACAATAGGGATGCGTTGAAGAAAAGAGCCACGTTGTCAAAATAACTTTTCCGGGCATCCAGGGCCGGTTTCACCTCGGCAATATATCCCAACTTTCTTATTATGGACCCTGCCAGTTTCATATTTCAGTTAGACAATAAAGATGGGTTGAAGAAGAAAGCCACGTGGTCAAAATAATTTTTCCGGGCGTCCTGGGCCGGTTTCACCCGTCAATAAATCCCAACTTTCTTATTATGGACCCTACCAGTTTCATATTGAGTTTGTAAGAAAAATCCTGATCCTAACTCATACGGAAAGATATTTTTTCTACGAGCGTGCGCAAAGTAAGTAGTATTATTCTGCAAACATTTGCGTGCCCAAAGTTACACATTTTTTCAGCACATAGAGAAGTAACGTATATCGTATTATACAGTTCCAAGGAAAGTGGCTTATATCCAAACACGCTCATGTGTGGAAAGTAAATTGCACGAGATAGTCAGCAAAATATACTGTAACGATTTCGAGACCGGCCCCGAGACACGCCCTGATCATCCAATCAGTCGACCTCAAAAGCAAACAACTTGTACTGGCCAACGGATCTCCGAGAACAATGTCGAATAAAATCGATCACTTCGATACGGTTCTAAGAGCCATCTAGATGAATCGTTCTATACTCCAGAATAATCGAGAGCCGTGGATGGAATCTGCTTGGGAGTATATAAGCTGGATAGCCGAGGGTGACATGGACAGTCACAGAGATTTACAAATACAGTTCGAGATTTCGCAGATAGATAGCCGCACTAGAAATGAATTTGAAGTTAGTGAGGCCAATGTATTAGTGAATAATTGTTTTAAGTAGTGTTTAAATAAATTAAAAAATTTAGTTTAATGTAGTTTTACTACAATAATATTCCTAGGAGTAAAGGATTAGAAAGGTTTTTTCTCTCATCATTTCTGAATTCAGGTTTTTGCTTTGTTCGTAAAATGATTTACTTCAAGAGACCTCCTTTGATTAGTAAATGAATTATTCGCACCCTATTTGATGAATTATTATGTTCAATAATTCCTTTGAATAACATGGAGTGTTTTGGGTAAACTATACCAAATATCTTCGATTAACCTATTAACTAATATTATTTATTTATTTTTAGCATGAAATAAAGACATTCATATTAAAAACAATCAATGATGTTATAATTCTATAATTCATATCTTTCAGTCACACCCACACTTCTCAGTTTATTAGTTATTAATTTTATTTTACTTGATTGATATCACCTACGATTTATTACAATTTCTTTCCAAGATAATTAATTGCCAGTTATTATTTATTTCCCAATGAATAACTGAATAAGTGAGGCAAGCATGATACTCACAACAATGAAAATAATTGAAATTAATTGGCATAGAACACTTACAGCTATATACATCAGTTTCAGCTGATATGAATTCATCACTTCTGGCAAATTATTTTCTTGTGAATAAACAACTATTTTAATTTCTATTAAATCTGGCACGAAGGCTTGACCTAGAAAAGTGAATAAGAAGTTACCATAACAATTCATGGGAAATTATATTCCTGTTAGATAATTCGGACTAAAGATTGTTGAAGAATATTGAAACCTGGAGGAGATAAAAGAGGGAGTACATCTGGGAACACAATCGTATCGTTAAATCCGGTATTTTTCTCGATTTATGGAAAACTTCTGTGACTACACCTATTTTCAAATCTGGAAGTAAAATTCAGAAAACTAAACAGCAGTTTCTATTGTGTGCACCATCTAATGTATCGGAAAAAATAATTCATACAAAATTGTACAACTTTACCAATAAATGCATAGTTCCGCAACAACACGGCTTTGTGAGACAAAAATCTATTAACGCATCTATTTATATACAATAATGAAGTATTTGAAACCATAGTAAGCAAAGCACAACTAGATACAATATTCACTGATATTCTTCACATTTCATCAACAATATTTGAAGTACTGGCATTCATAAATTTGTGGGTGCCCCATTCAAACGTATAGCTGAGCAATTAGAGATATCAAAAATGACCACAACTGGGCTAGTTTCTGTAGAGAAGCATTAGAAGCCTTTTTTATAAACCAGAAAAGATTAGAGGAACAGTAAAATTCGTGGAAATAGACGAAAATAAATATTGCAAACGGAAGTATCATAGAGGTCATCGTGTAGAAGGGCAATGGGTATTCGGTGGTTACGAACGTGATTCTGGTCGAATTTTCATGGTAGTTGTGGACCAACGAAACAGATACCCTTCTTCCAATAATAGAAGAATGGATCCAGAAAGGGACCACTATCCATTCCGATTGTTGAAAGGCATACATACGATTGCTTGACTGAGAAGGGGTATACTCATTTAACGATAAATCACTCTATTTCTTCCAAGGATCCCGAGACTGGTGTGCACACAACAGCACTGAATTTTAATGGAGACACGTTCAATCTATCAATCCCTCCAATGGCACACATTCCAGGTAATCTAGCTCGATATGTTCTATAAAAGATGTATATACAGTTGAATATAAACCGAACCGTGGAATTCTATAAATTGGCAGGACAACTTTATGATACACAAAAAACCAATGACTAAGATTCAACCCACGTAGCCGATGACGAAGAGATAGAAGAACATGGTAAAGATTTTTGGGAAATTCATTTAATAGAAACGGTCCTTTTCGGAGCCACCAATATTTTTTGAAGAATTCTTTGAATAAAATATACCTAAATCCATCATTTCTGCAATTGAGTTGGCAACGTCGAAATCACAACTCTGATCTTCTAGAAGTTATGAAAGGGTTGTTATTTAAGGCAGCAGGCACACTGAGCAACCATGACCGACCGTCCGCGACCGTCCAACTACGACCAAAATTTCCCAAACGTGTATTCTTATCGGATAACTCACACTGAATGATCGTTTCCGAAGACCAGGTTTAAAATTGCTATCTGCTGCAAATGTTGGTCGATCAGTGTGAGTTTGAAAGTTTTTATTGATTCCTTTCAATTTTCGGTCGTTGTGACGAACGTTATCTTTGTACAATTTTAATTGAACGTAATTGAAACGAAAATCACTAATTGAGCCAGACTCCGCGTCCTGCGAAAATCCGACCCAATAATTAAATAGCAGACCGTGAAATAATTAAAGATCAACTCAATTAGGATGAGTCGTCAGCGACAAAAATCAATAATTTATTGTTTCTATTGAATAATACCGCAATAAAAATACCCAATCTGCTATGGAATGACCCGTCATTACAAAGGTCATTAAATGAATCACGACAGCTCATCAAATGCACGTGCTTGTCGGCGATCGACTTCAAAGAGATTTAATGGGTTTTGCGAAACGTATAAAAGCAGAAATCCGAATTATCCAAGAAGTTCGAAGGTACTCTCCGTACAATCAAGTGCCCCGATGCAGTAATGGTTTGGTCCACGAGTGGATATGTCGAGATCGAGAAAATAGCTAAAGTGTAATTATTTGTGAAATACATAAGTCATGGTAAAGTATTGTTTTCGATAACAACTGCAGCTTATTATGCCGATAAAGCACGAACGAAGAACCCGCCATTCTGCACCAGATATCCTTCCGCGAGAAAATATTTACTTTGTGACAACCATCATTCTAGAAATACGAAGAGCTCCTAATTTCGAAAACTCGTTTCCCGGTCGTTTAAATAAATACAGATAAGGCAGAAGATGCATTTCGCATTCAGTAAGTGGGTTATATTTATATCCTCCAAACATTCAACCTCGTTTAAGCGGTGTTATCTATGAATGGAGAATAATTTATTAACTAGAAAATATGCGCTGTTCTGATATCGGTCATTGAGTGGCGATTGTTTCAGATAATCGAATTTTGATATTTTTCCGTTTTATGAACGTTGTAACATTACAAGATGGTCTAGGTTAGTAATATATGTGTGGTATTTACTGTGTATTTGCTGAAATGTTTGAAGGTTACATGCAGTTGATGGTTATGCACCATTCAACTATAACGATCTGATGTATGGTTCTGTCTAGAGGATATATTTCCTGTATTGCTTTAAATAATGGAGTTTATTGTGGTATGATTTATTTGTGCATGCTTAGGTAAGGTATATTCCGGTGTGTCGTTGACCTCACCGTGCGTGACCCAAATGTCCAGAAACGACTAACCCCCTTTGAAATAATGGTTGCTTATACTTTGATTTGTTTTTGAACAGCCTTATAACTCAAGTTGTTGATATGTGTTTGACCCTCATAGTATAATGACTTGATCGGATCCTACTAGATAATAAGTTTAATTTACCTTTGGATGTTTTTGCCGAACCGAGTATTTGTTTGTAACGTTTGTACATTTAGAGGAAAAGCGTCTCGTATAACGTTACCACAGGGTTCACGTTTGAGCCCCTTTTATGTGCTAGGTTGTAAATCGAGCAGATTGTTTTACTATATATGTGTAGCATTTTGTTAAGGCTTATATTCTAATATACTGTATGATTTTTCAACTATTCCGCGAGTGTTTCCTTCCACACCAAACCCTGACTAAACTTAGTCGAGCCCTATCAAACGGACCCACACTAGGGGCTGAGGCAGCCGCTCGACGAAACCTCGCCTTTGGTGGTTGGTGTTGATTCACCGATGCCAAGGAGTCCCAGTTCGTTACATTTTTGTTGGACGGTCGCGTACGGTCGATGCTGGTCGGTCAGTGTGATTCCTAGCTAAAGGTATTTTTTTACTTTATCATACTTTTCGGAGTTCATGCCTATCATTAATTGCTATTCTATTGCATTTGAATTGGAAAGATATGTTGATTAATTTGTCTAACGAATTTCGAACGAATTGTATCCGTTTGTCTTAAAAGTGCATAAGTAATAACATACATTTTTTCAAAAAATAAATACGAAAAAAGAGTTTCCACGCTAAAATTTAATTTTATCTATCAGTAGTTTCCCATTTACATATCGGCTCGGTTAATCGTGGTTTACCCTGTACACTCCAGTGACATTTTCTAAATTTAATGAAGATATTACCGTTCTGCAACAGTCACAGGGTGATATATGGATTGGCGAATAATAGATATTCACAACTATAGTTTTATGTAATCCTTATAACATAGAACGAACGCGATTGACGTTCGCGTTCCTTGCTGCCATAAATACATTTTATTTCGAAATGGGATTAATCTCAACTATAATAAAAAGTGAAATTGATTTGAGTGACTGAAATTACAATGTACAAACACAAACACGGGTGATTCAGATTATTTAACACTGATTTCAATCGAATCAACTTGTCACGAAGTAATACTAATCATGAATCCATACAAGCCTTACTTGCTTCATTGTCCAGTTCTTTGACCCCCGTTTGAGTTCCTTCCCTTCTCTGCTCATTGTATCTGGATTTCCGAACAAGTCTCATTTGAATATACACACATTCAGCTGCACAATCGAAGGTCATTTAACAGTCCATTCCTCCGAATGCTTATATCAAACCCAAGTTACATAATATCAATCGAATCGAATTATTCAGTTAATGAAACTGCTAGATATGTTTAACCGATTCTTTGACTACTCTGTTCCAGTCGAAACCGTACCGACCCCAGTTTTAACGAATGTAAAAACCTTATCATACAAATGAATCAAGCGAACCATTAAGTAGTTGCGCATATCATTTAACAACACAAAAATATTAGCTACCTATACCGGAGAAGTTATTTGGATTTTTATTAGGTTCCCTTTTCCAAAGTAGAAATTAGCAATGAAATACATTCACATTTTGGAACTCTCTCATTTTGAAACTCATTAGTCTAATCTATAGTTTTTGATAACCCAAAATGCAGGACAGAGCTCATTTTTAATCTGGTATCATACAGGGTGCGCCAGAGCTGGATAGCTCGAGTTTTATCATAGCTAACGCACAGAATTATACCAAAAATTCAAAGAACCAGTAATTGCAGTGTTGTCGGAACCTTTTATGTTTCTGTCTCACAGATATATATTTTTAAGACTAATTCGCATCATGAATTTCATGCCACGAATGGATTTATCAGCGTTAGGCATTTCATAAACTGCTCAGCAAGTGAATAATAAATATAAACTACTCCACAGTAATACAAATTTTTTGAAAAACTAAATTGGTGTATTGTACGATGGCTCTGAAGAGACATGGTAGATTTTTTCTATCTCATAATTATTACTTTTCTATCTCAATATAATGAGATAGTTAACTCATTATAATGATAACTTAAGTCATTATAATAAATTAAATTTTTCATTTCATGTATTATATTGTTTAATAAAAAAAGGAAATAGACGTTTACATGTATTTTTTTATTCATTTTCATAAATGTTTTTCTTACGAAATCAAACATCTCGAGTATGAAGTTCTTTTTTTTCTACGATAGATGTTGTCTATAAAATACTGGAATTTCGTTATCAGAGTCCATATTAATTATAGTTGTAGAAAGAAGTTATATTATAATCGTGAAAATGTTTATAAACTGTCAAACGAAGTGACGTTCGTTTGCTGATCCAAGTGCCAAGTACTGGGGTAGACTGTCATTAGTGTCCAAAATCCATCAAATTGTTTTTATTTCCATCGGGTCGCATGATGATGTTCATTTGCTTATCACTTTCATGGAGTATTCGGTTGAAAAATTATCATTTTCATATATATGAGTAGAAAAAGTACAATTTTCCTTCCTTCTTTAAAGGTCGAAAATGAAGTTTTCTGATGAGGTAGTAGAGAAAAACATAGTTGCGTTCCTCCACAATATTTTGGATGTGGCGCGATTTCGTCGGAAGGGCAAAAAAAAACTATTGTAAAATCATTACCAACAGCCGAAAAGGGTGACATTAAGAAAGTTTATTTGCAAACCGCTACGCTAAAGACTTCATTCAATTTAGAATAACTACCACCAACTGAGGGAGCAGCTGAACAAAACCGATATAGGACTTATTTTCAAATTGCAGAAACTTAGCTTGTTAACATACAGCTACATTTTGGGGGTGGAAACAGCATCCAACAGGAAAAATTCCCAAGATGACAAAAGTAATAAATTCCTGAAAGTTTTCTGAAATATATCTGCTGTAGCTAAAGCATGGAGTAAAATGCTCCATTCTATATGCATATAAATGGTCAAGGGGCCCGAAAACTGTTTCAACTCTGAAACACCCATTAAAGGAAATCAGCGATTCGAAGGAGATTCAAGACGAAACAACAAATGTCGAAAATAATATTAAAAATTAATTTCTTAGTGAACTTGAGGACCTTGACGTCGAAGGCCTTATCAAAGATCCTGAATAAAATGAAAAATGGGTTGAGCCTAATGATGTAGAGCAACATTCACAACATTTGTAAATACATAAAACATAAAATCAATATATTCTTGACTGAAAACTGTCTTCTTGGGCTAACTGTTTTAAAAGTTCATTTTCAGGAGTTCGAACCTTAAACGGGCAATCAAAGTTATCTTATTAAATATTACATTGAAATTCCCACTTTGCATTACTTTCAATAGTCCTTCGAACCAACAATGAAGAATACTGTTTTCCCTTTTCTACCACTAAAGTACTAAATTTTTTTAAAACCCTCATAAGTACTGCTCAATTATATTTCCGTTTCTGTTGTGTTTTATAAAGTGTCGTCCTTCGAACGTAAAATACCCACCATTTTATGTAAGAGTGTTTTAACGATGTACCGCTTTTATTTCTACTTATACACTTTTTTGTATCGACAGTGTTCTGAGTATGACTGGATATACAATGAAAACGTCAACAAAATAAAATAAAGTAGTTTGAGTGACCTTATTCCTAATAAACTGCACAGATATACTGCTCAGATTTTTTTATTATTAGCACTGGTCTATTGATACTATTACTGAGTAGATGAGTTCCGTTTTTATCGACTTTAAGGTCACGTTCAAGATGATATTCGCCAAAATGTACTTCATCTATGCTACTACACTATTCTCCCTTCCTGTATGAATTGAAAATGTTCCATCTCATCAATTAAGAATGTTTCTTATACCTTCCTCATCTTCTCCTTCTATTCATTATATTCTTCCAATGACGCTTATCTTACAGCATCATAAAAGACACACCCACCTCGCATTTCCCTCTATATAATAATATAATATTAAATTTGCCTTTCCTCTAATCTATTAAACCCACGAGGCACTCAAAAACACCACTAAACTGAAAAAGTATCTAAGTGTATACTAATAAATTTACGGAATATTGACGGGGTTTCTTTAATGTTTTTCGATAATAAATTACACTGAACGATCGATAAATCGTTTATAATAATTTATTGCCTTCTATCAGGTTTGTGCATTCAACGCCAAAATTGCTGGAAATTGATATCTTCGAAAATAAGTACAATAAACGTCCCTTTGATTTCTGCCAATCTAAAATATAAAATACATGGTGAGTATACTTCAATCTTCCGACCATCTCTTACGGAGACGGTATCCCATAATTCAGGTGAATCCAAACATCTAGATTAGATTATATTAGTTTGGGGCTTCTGTGCCACAAGCATCTACACCGCGACCTTTGCAGATCTATTGTGTGTGCCCTAGAAATCGTTCAGAGTTCTTTGTCTAGCCCTGTCTTCATCATGAGACTCCATAGGCTAGTTTTTAGAACTTCAATATATTTGGGAGCTTCTGTTTTTTTACTCCCAGCATTAGAAACCTCAGCCTTGACAAGCCCTCGCAGTGGCATAGTATGTGTGCTGATGTTTCCTCTTCTTCCTGGCAGAACCTTCATAGCATTTCTTCTGCCAGACCGATTATGCTCATATGTTTATTGAGCCTACTATGCCCTGTGAGGAGTCCAACTATTATTCTAGTAGCGCTCCTTCTCTGGCTTAGTAGATATTATGTGAATGTTGGCAGCGATTTTGGATAAACTCTTTGGCCTGTCTCACTCCTGGTGAATCATTCCACCAATCTTGAACTTTCTGTTGAATCCATGATTTGGTGCTGGTTTGTAGTGAAGCTTTCGCTTTACCGCAAAACGGTTCTGGACCATTCAGGGCCTGACTTCCTCCTTCTCGAGCTAGTGAATCAGCCTCTGTAACCTATGTTGCTGGTACCCAAGCTAGTGTCAGTCTGTTCTGACTGCCTAGCTCTTTTAAGGCTACTATGCAGTCCCAAACTAGTTTTGAGGTAATTTGCATATAGTTGACCGCTTTTATTGCCGCTTGGCTGTCTGAGTAAATGACAATGGTTTTTCCTGAGAACTCTTGTCTTATTAATTTCTGTGCGCAATGATGTATTGCTACGATTTCCGCTTGGAATATCGTCGCATATTTGCCTGAGCTCAGTGAGATTCGTATCTTCGGCTTGGCTTCGTATATGCCGGCTCCTGAACCTTCATCTGTTTTTGAGCCATCAGTGTAGACGGCGATATCTGCATTGATGGGAGGTCCCTCTTTCCACGCATCCTTGTCCGTAGCTTGTTGTAGTCTCTCCCGTGCATCTTGAATGTGTATGTGTAGTGGTGGCAGGTTGAGCAAGACTTCTAGTGCGGCAGTTGAAGTAGTTCTCATGGCTCCGGTAGCACTCAGACATACTTGTCTTTGCAGTACTCCCAGCCGCCGTACTACCCCTGCCTGCTTTGTTGTTGGCAACCATACCCCCGACCCATATGTTATCATGGGTCTGATGACTCTGGCATAAGGCCATCTGGTCATTTTTGGTTGTAGCCCCCAATTTTTCAGCACATTCTCCTGCAAAGATTGAAGGCTACTGAGCTTTTTTCAATCACTTTTTGTAGATGTTGATTCCATGTTAGCTTATGGTCAAAGATGACTCCTAAGTATTTTGCCTCTTGGGCAAAAGGAATTTCTGTCTCGTTTAGCACTGGTGACCTTAGTCCTTCGAGTGTTTTCTTTCGTGTGAATGTGACTATAGTGGTTTTATGAGGGTTTACTGTCAGTTCTTCCTCCTCACACCACCTGTCGGTTATATCTATAGCTGTTTGTGTAAGCTCCGAAACTGTCCTTGCAAATTTGCCTTTTGCAATAATTGCAAGATAATCAACAAATCCTAAGCAATAGAAGCATCTATATTGTTGTTGTTAAAATTGTTATTTCCGTCAACCAGCTGCACACCCTTAAGAGTACAACCCTCAAGTCTTCGAAAGACTTGTCCGAGCTATGTTAGCCTTTCTATCAGTTCGTCCATTAGGATGGCCCATAGTAGGAGCAATAGTACCCCTCCCTGCGGACAACCCCTAGTTACTCTAGCTGTCAGTGTTATTCCGCCAATTGTTGATATTATGACCCTGTTTTTCAAGTTGGCGTTTATCCACTGGCATAATAGGGGAGGTACCCCTCTTTCTACCAGGGCGCTTGCTATTGACTCAGTTGATGCATTGTTAAAAGAACCTTCTATAAATGTTGTCATAGCTATCTCTTTGTCTTCTAAGGAATTCGTAAGTAGCCTGTTGAGATCGTCCACTGCTAAGTCTGTTGACTTGCTTGGCTGATAGGCATATTGGCAAACATCTAAGCAAGCTATTTTTTATAAATACGGATCTTACAGTTCCTTGCTCAATAATTATATCAGGAGTATCATCTATATTATTATCAACAAAGTCCACTGGCAAAGTGGATCTCAAAAACTCGGTTTTCGTTTCTCGCCGATAGAGCAGGAATACTACAGAAACGCTCTACTGTTTTTGTTGGAGACGAACCTGTTCTTGTATGATGGCAAATAATGAGGGGGGAACTAATAGCGTGATATGGTGGTGGACTGGCATGGATTGAAGATTTTCAATACTTTGAGAATACGCTGTAACACAACCCGGATGCCGGATGTGCAGTTCTGATTCCGTGGAGGTCCTAACACGACCTAGCAGGTGGTCCGGATTGTACACGAGGTGAAGGAGATTTTTTATCAGGTTATCAATCTTTACATGGCCCTGCTGGATATGGAGAAGGCCTTCGATAATGTATGGATCGAGGGTTTGACCAACGAGATGTCAATTGCAGGCATGCCTTTGAATGTAGTGTGGCTGATCGATTCATACCTCACAGGTAAATATTTTGTGGTAAGACACAACAACCATCCGGAGTACACAGTCGAAGTTGGTGTCCCGCAGGGCTTGTGCTTGTCTGCTCACTTATATTATCTAAAAACACACGACTTTCATTCATCAGTAATAAAATTAGGGTGAATGCAGCCAAGACGGAGATCGTAACTTCACGAGGAGGGTTCATTTCTCAAAACTTCCTTCTCTGAGGTTGAGAGGGTCGAAGATAAAGCCGTGAGATACTTTAGCGTAGGTACAACTCGACAAGCACATTCCACAAACACATAAATCTGGCTAACTAGAGAGGGCAGGGACCGCAATCACGCGAACTTATCCACTGATAGCCAGAAATTCAAAGCCGAATATAGGTGATAGATTACTCATTTATAAATGTAAGAATGGCAAAATTATACGGTTGTTCTGTATTCTGCAGCTTGGACGACAGGTTGCAAAACATAGAACTCCGACACGAATAGTGATACATTCGACTGAGTTTCGACATATATATTAGAAAATTGTCATACAACTTTTACAGTGTGTCCAATTATAAAAATATTTTCAATATTACTAGGTGTTTTATAAGAGCAGGACGTCTTACCATTACATCGCTGCGAAAAAAATTTTGAAATCAGTTGCGGCGTTGACAAGTAATAATTGATTAACCTATTTTCACCACTATTGAAGGGTCATGTTGAATTGTGCATGGTATATTCCTTTATTCCAATTTTTTTAATATTTTGCATACAGTAGTATCAAGGTCTCACGTACACCTATCCAGTAATTTTGCGTCTATACACGGTGCTCAAATTTGGATGTTGAATATTGAAAAATTCAGAAGAAATTCAAACACCCTGTTCTGAAGACCTCCTTCAGATCACTGTTCTAAAAGCAGACTTTACTTTTGACCTGTTTTTTTGATTAACATATTATGATTGATTATATCAAAGGTAACAAGATTACGGAACATTTCAAATTTGGACAGTGCACATATCGCATATGATCTATGTATATCCTCGATTGTCCTGTGCTATTCCCAAAGTCGAATTAAAAAAGGGAACCATACCTTTTGAATAGCCCACATAAATAGTAAGAAATATAAGGACTTTAATCATAATTCGGCAATGCCCAAACCAATTTTAATTTTTTTTACAGCGATAGAAAGACGACATATTACGGAATATATTTCTGATAAAGAATACAGGGTGTTACAATGAATTTCGTTTACAATATTCAATACTACTGGATTGCCTAAATTAATAAATTAACAACCCTTGCACAATTATAACTTGGGAATACCGCAACTGATTTCAATTTTTTTTACAGCGATGTAAAGGAAAAACTTGTCGAAATAAATTTCTAATGCAATATAAGTACCGGATATTCTATTAAAAAAAACTCGTCTCTGAGTCATCCCGCTTTTATCAAACACCCAGTTTTGTTGAAAATATGATTGAATGGGCCTTCAGTAACTGAAGAAGTTTGTTCCTTAAACATTTTCTCTAGTGGTTATGACTTCCGAAATATCAAAGAATGACGCACTAAATGGACAACACTGTATAAGTACTTCTAGTACTACCCAGAATCCTTTTGACGAGCAACCTCACTCGCATGACAATGCCCCCCGCAAACAAAGGGGCCTTATCTATCAAACTCTGCAGTGCTTTCAGGAGCGTTACGAAGAAATAGGTCTGTAAAAGGGAGGCACGAGTAAGTAGAGCAACTCCGTTATTTGCAGTCTTTTCCAGCCAACTTCAATCTGTCATTACAACAAATTTTTAAAACCGTTATCATGGCAATCAGGCAATCTCATTCTTTGAATATATCACTATGGTTATTTTTTGATTTCATTGGTTGAAAAATCGGCTGACACAGTAGGTATTGGAAATATCAGACAAAGTCTTATGGTAGGTATTGGTATGTCGATTAAAATTTTCACTGTATTCTAAAAGAAATCAACTTAATGAAATACAATTTTTCTGTTTTAATAGATTCGTAGATAAAGTGAGGTATGTAACGCGTTTATAAACCCCCATAGAAACTCATTACTAACATGACGTTTATAAAAGTTGTTTACTTATCTAACAATTCAATATACTTTTTTTTCCGATTTCGTTTTGTACATTTCAGGCAAGCTCATGACACTCTATAAATTTAAAATATAATTAAAATATTTCAATAATTATTGTTAATTTGGTACTACATAATGGCATTTGATATATATCTGACAGAAAAAGTGCTTGTTTCAATCGCTTGTGAATGTTTGGAATGACCTAATTTGTTACTACGTCGTTATTACTCGTGCAATTATAACTCGAAACCTCTCTAGTCAAATACAGGAAACCCGATATCAATTGAAGCAGATTTCAATGGTTCCTTCATTTATTTGATAATATACAAGGCGTTCCATTTGAATGAAAATTACTTTCAGAGTTTTCAAAAATCTCCGATTGATAAGAGATTTTCAACTCCACTGTATAAAATCTGATACAATTGTTTGTTACTTCATCATGTATACTAACTCAGGTAGAAATTTGAAAGATTCAGTGTTGAAAGATTCACGATAGTAGTGCGCAGTGCAAAGTCGAAACTTATCACGAGAATTACTATGAAATAAACAAAGTGTTCCAATCAAAATAAGTGTGTTTATGCCCGCTTCCGGTCACAGTCATGCTACGCCACTGATGATATTTCAAATTGATTGTCTATGTTGACTTGTGTGATGTTTAAAATTTTCAGAATTTGATTCCCATTGTAACATCAAACGTGTAACGTGAAAATCCCTGTGTTCAAATGCGTACCCTCATCTCCTACTACTCGGCATGTTTGCAATAATTTTTCCCTATTTTGCTGAATTATAGCTCAAAATAAGAATATACTTCTTCTAGGTACTATAAGTATTTGTATTTTCGAAATCGGTTTGAGAAATATAGAACCATTCATAACGCATACAGGTCATTTAAAAAAAGCTCTGAGAAAACCAAGAAGACATTTGAAGGAGGCACTCTAAGGAGTTAGAAAAAAGACTATCGAGAGTGTGCCAGACTTCAAAAAGTACCCTCGAAGGATACACAACAATATGCTTGTTTGTAGTCTCAAGACTTCGGAAAAGCTAGTGAACAGATATATTGGGGGACTGCTGGAGGGACCAGTGCCCCACGAAACATGCCTACAGGAATTGGCTTCACCATCAACCATCAACTAGCAACGAGGGTGGGAAATATGATGGAAAATACTGCTACTGCTAGCGGCCTTTCTGAACATAAAAGGGGCTCTCGACAACACCTTTATAAATTCAATCACCAGAGCTCTTAGAGACACCAAGACATCGAGAACAGATGTGTGACTTGGATAGACCAAATGCTGAGGAAACAGTTGATGGACACTACTGTTTCAGAGAATACCTAGAAAGAGGAGTATTATCTCCTTTTATGTGGAATCTGACCGCTGTGTTATATTGTGTTGTGTTATATTTTCCTTGTGCTATGACCACTATGGCACTAGTATAGCCGTCATAGCACAAGGAAAATATAACACAACGGTTGGAGATCGCATGCATTAACCTGGTAACGGATAGACCCGAGGACATACAGATAAAGGGGGAAGTCAAATATAAATATTTTGGAGTAATCTTGCCTCCCTTACATACGCCTCTCTGGCGTGGTGGCCCAAGGCACAACAAAGAGGAGCCATAACAAGACTAGGCAAGGTGGAAAGACTTGCCTGTCTTGGAATCACAGGGAGAATAAAATCAACACCAACTGCAGCCATGGAGACACTCCTGGGATTTTCCTTCTCTGTACAAGATGTGAATATACAGTGTCTTTCAAAAGTATCGGAACGGTCTCATATTTCAGAAACGGCCATGAGAAAATTTTCGAAAATTTCGACAGGGTGGTTTTTGATGATGCCCGATTCAACGGTGATGTCGGCAATGTTGCTGATTCAACAGTTTTCCAGATATTGAGGGTAACTAAATTTTTTCAAATGGAATACCCTATTTGTTTTTATTGCAATCAATTCAGCGACGCCTCATTACTTATGTATCCAAATATAAGATTTTAAATTATTGCAGTTTTTGAAATATGACAACATGGCTTTTTCGTTCAAAAGTCTGGAAACGAATATTTTCAATACGGTTCAAGGAAAATCCGTGAAATTTCATACAAGATGGTTTTTGATGATGCCCGATTCAATGGTGATATTGGCAATGTTGCCAAATCAACAGTTTTTCAGATATTGAGAGTAACTCAATTTTTCTAAATAGAAAACCCTATATTTACTTTCATTGCAATCAATTCAGCGCCCCGTCGTTACATATGTCTCCAAATAACAGATTGTGAATTAATGTGGTTTTTGAAATATGAGAACATAGTTCGTTGAAATGTCTGCGAACGGTCCAATATTTTCAAAAGGACTCGGAAAAATATCATGAAATTTCATACAAAATGGTTTTTGTTGGGTAAATAGTTGAATTTTTTTCCAATAGAGTTTTGAATCAAATAACAGAAACTGAAAACTATCTGACCAAGTGCTAAAAATGTTTGCCATCATTTGCTAAACAATAGTCCAAGACATCATAAAATTCTCTCAAGGTATCAGTTAGCAGTTGAGGCGTGATTAAAAGAGCTGCCTGACATATTTTATTTGTCAAAATTTCTTAATTTGCTGGTTTACTCAAACTACATCAATTTGAAATCTGATATTTGGAGACATAAGTAATGAGACGTCGCTGAATTGATTGCAATGAAAACAAATAGGGTATTCCATATGGAAAAATTGAGTTATCCTCAATACCTAAGAAACTGTTGATTTGGCGCAATATTGCCGATATCACCATTGAATCGGGCATCATCGAAATCCATCTTGTATAAAATTTCACAAATTTTTCTTGAACCGTATTAAAATATTGGAACGTTTCCAGACTTTTGAACGAAAAAGCCATGTTGTCATATTTAGAAAACTGCATTAATTTAAAATATGATATTTGGAGACATAAGTAATGAATCGTTTGCAATGAAAACAAATAGGGAGTTCTAATTGAAAAAATTGAGTTACCCTCAATATCTGAAAAACTGTTGATTTGGCAATATTGCCGATATATCCATTGAATTGGGCATCATGAAAAACCACCCTGTCAAAATTTTTATAAATTTTCTCTGGGCCGTTTCTGAAATAGACTGTAGACTGTACGGTAAGGACCCAGAGACAGTATCGCACATATCTACTGTGCTGTTCCATAGCACTAGACCACAAAAAACAGAGAATTTTTGGGAAGCGATCTGACAATACAGAACTATTATACAGCCCCCCCCCCCCAGTAGGTAAAGGAGTTGTTCAAACTTTCAATTGTAATAATTTTCTTCTTTTAGTTCTGTTATCAATTCAATTATTTTATTTCTTTTGGTTTTATATTCACTGAGTGATATGAGTGCATATCATTATTTTTCTAAGATATCTTGAATAATTTATCCTTATCTTTCATTGGTGTTATCAGGCATTTTGTTTTCCAAGTTTTTTTCTTATATTTATCTATCATTGTTGGGTAATTATAACTCTGTCTATACTTTTTATTATAACTTTGGATGATCTGCAACATATTGAATGTTATTATTAGTGTAGGTGTCATCAAAAGTTTCTTGATGCATTATGTGTTTGCGATTGTTTGTAGGCTTTGGTTTTTCAGTTTTCAGTTATTAATAGATATAAAAATAACAACGTGTCTGTTGACAGTTTTCAACTTACATGTTGAATGATTTACAAGCTGCGTACAATCATGACACTGTCTTCAACAAAATGAGAGAAAAAAATATATAAGGTATGTAAGTTGCTTGAAAAGTTACATCAGACAGAAAACATTACAATTATGGAAATCCTTGAACAATCTGACACAGGATAAACGGACAGGTATTCATTACTTATGATTAATGACCTGCATGTTTTCGAGTTTTCGTTCGAAGTTGAGTTTTTTTTGTCCAAACTAGGTTATATAATGCTCGTTAGTGAATTGCATCTAAAAATACATTATATAAGATTGTCAAATGACTATAATTTTATATCATTTATCAAAAATTCGTACCCCAGTCTAGACATATTTAAATGATTTTGCTGATTTAATCATTTAACAATTGTTGTTGAATACTATTTCCGTTTCCTTTATATGAATATGAAATCCTCTCACGTCAAAAATACATTTTCACTGGCTCCTTCGCCTTTTCCATCATAGTCTCTGATTCCAGTTTCTTGGAGACAAAAAATTAATTAATATATGTGATCAAGTTGAGTTCCGATGACCTTTCAGATGAAAAGCCTAACTGACTTTAGTTCAGGAACCCTGAGCAATACAAAGTCAAGTAATCAGTTATGATGCTCTCGAAAAAGTTGGGGATAGTACTAAGGATTGGGACTGGACGATGCATGGTTACTAATTTTCGATTTATCACCTGAATTATAAATGGGTGTGATGTAAGCAAGCTTCCAGTAGTCAAGAAATGTCCTAGTTTCCAACGATTTGTTGAAGATGTGGAATGCTGGCCTGAAAAATATACCATATAGTTCTTAAGAAGATTTAAGCCTCGGACCATTTCTTAGCTTAGCTTCTCAAATATACCTAGTAGAAATGTAAAATATGATCGGTTTATACTGAGGAAAAGTGACGTGCAGACAGATTACCAACTTCAATGCCCGAAGAAGCAACAGGATTGCCAAGACACATTTTATCAGGCATTGTAGTGCCCTGCCCTTGCGCCATTAATGAAATCGCAGATATTGACCTCAACATCGTTAATGTAATTCGAATAGCACTTTCTAGATGAAGACTCACAACGAGATCTCAGCTCACTAAATAATAATAATAATAATACTCCCTCAGAGTATAACCAAAGGCAAAGCCTGTGCTGGTAGAGGACGTAGATGCAACGAGATTAAGAATAATCCCTCGGCTATTTGATACATTATTTGATTGGAATAGATTGCGAAGTGCTCATAAATTGATGAAGAGACTAAAAAACAGTAATCTTCAACTTGCCAGTGATATTGAAAGAAATCACCAAGTAGTAGTAGTAGTACTAGTAATCATGGGGAGGCCGCAACCAGGCAAGTATGCACCGATGAGCCCTTTTTGCTTTCCCCGCTTTCCACATAACCACCTTGCCTCTCCTAGTCTTCTTTTCCAAATTTTTGACCTTCTGTCCACTTTAATTCGATGAGTTCCTCTTGTTGGAATTTTTCAACTCCGAAGATTTCGAATCTTAGCCTCGTCAAGGAAGTGAGACGATGTTTCTTCGTCTTCTTCACACATATGGCAAGTGGGGCTGTTTTTCATACCCATTTCACCTAGATTATTATGGCCAGTTAATATTCCTACGAGGAGGCGTAGTGTTTGGCAATCTCCGCCTAAGAGCCACACCATCCTTGACTTGCTAGAGCCAGTCACAAAATCTTTTGACTGTGTGCAGCCGACGGTGTTCTTTCAGAGTTCGTTTAGTTCTCTAAAGATCACCAAAGATGTAGACTCTAGTATGCGGGTTCTGTTCTTTGAAAAATTCCACCAAGTCGTAATGAATACGGCACAAGTTAGTGTTTGACTTTGATGGGAAGTAGGCGGATCCAAATGTGAACTTGTACCGCTTGTTCCACCACCGAGTACCGGGGATTTCTTTCTTGATAGCAAGCGAAACCCCTCCACCCCTGTTGAAAGCACTGTAGACTGGTGACCGGTCCTGTCTGAATATATTGTGATTTATAAATCCTAATTATCCATCACGGAGATGATGCTCATATGGAGCTGAGAGATTTTGGTTTGTAGAACTTTAACATTCTGAAAATATTTTGAATAGTTGCTTCAGTCAAAGTTACTTACTATTTTTTTTTCAAACCATGGGTACATTATTGACGTACCTACATAAAATTTATTGCATTCAATAGTTACTAATATTCTCTGGGACATGGACAACATCCTCCGAAGATTTACTCAGATATCTGCTGGAAGTACACTTCCCAGTTGGTGTCGAAGACGACGAACAGGCCCTGCTAATGCAGTAAGTCCCCCATGGAGATTGGCAACTGGCGGAGAGGGTTGTTACGCCTGACACCATAGCCTGGGCAGTGAACGAGATTAACCCATATGAGGCAGCAGGATCCGACAGAATTTACCCGGCAATGCTACTGAGGGGCCTGGAATTTCTCACCCCAATCTTGGGGAGGATATTCCGGGCCAGTATAGCGCTGGGGTACGTTCCAAAGGCTTGGAAGTCCGCGAGAGTAGTCTTCATACCAAAGGCGCGAAAAAGAGACTACACAATAGCAAAGTCCTTCAGACCCATCAGTTTAACACCGCTCCCGCTTATAACGCTGGAAAAGGTGGTTGACAGGTTCCTATTGGAAGGACCCTTAAGGTTTAACCCCTTCCACAGAAATCAACAGGCATACAGAAGGGAAAAGTCAACAGAATCGGCCCTCCACACTGTAGTGCAAAGGATTGAAAGGACATAGAGTTTCAAAGAGGTAAGGTTAGGAGTGTTATTCAAAGTAAAAGGCGCGTTTGACAACGCGAAAACAGCGACCATACAGGCAGCACTAATGACCAGAGGAACGCCTTACTCCATGGTCAGCTGAGTTGTATCGTCGCTAATGAGGAGAAAGGTCGAGGTATTCCGGGGCGACCATAGACTGAATGAAGAGGAACTCTTGGGTAAACTCACTGATGAAGGTTTCGAGGCACAGCAAATGCGGACGACGGAGTTGTCCTAGTCAGCAGACGATTCATCGGAGTCGTCTGTGACCGCATGCAGGTAGCCTGCAGAATAATCGAAAGATGGTGCGGTGAGGCAGGACTCTCAGTAAATCCGACAAAAACAGACATGATCCTGTTCACCAAACGAAGGAAAAATTACAGATTTAGGCTATCTACCATGTCTGACAAATAGCTGGAGCTAATCCTAATCAAATACCTAGGAGTGGTCCTGGACTCCAAACTCTCATGTAGATAGGATTATACAAATGTCGGTAGCAATCCTATGGCAACTGAGGATAATTGTAGAAAGTATTTTGGGTACTAACCCGGAGATTATGCGCTGGCTGTACACGGAAGTTGTTATTGTAATGAATTTGAAATAACATGTTCTATCATTTTGTCATACTTTTGTAAACAACTAACAGATGTCACTCTTCACTAATTAGTTCGTTACCAATGCATAATGTCATTCAGTGTGTAATTAGAAAAAAAATATTTTGAGTTTAATGAGTTTGAACAATTTTACTTATTGATTTCCATCCCAAAAGTATGCATCAAACATCAGTTGTAATACCAAAGTTCCAATATGGGTCAGCTGAGTAATGGCTAGGCGCACAGGGCCGCACACTCCGATCAATTAACACAACCTAGATGAGTAATACTCAAATAGAACTGAAGGTAACATCTTTTCATAATGTTATCCCTCAAATCATGACATTATTGCCATGCCGCAATTTTTTGATTTTGTCGGGTAGATTCATGGTAACGAAAACCCAAAAATACTGTCTTGAATGAAATATATAACAATAAGAAGGCAATTGAAACGTTCATTGCAGCTTGTTGGGAGCATGTGAAAACGATAGTATTTCCATCGCCGAACGCAGATTCTTCGTTGTCGATATAGTCTTGTCAGTACGACAACGCTGCATTTGATATTTGACAGAACAATGATTTCAGTGTCGTAACTATCGAGAAAGGGAAACCAGATTGGAAATGAAAAAAATGTATGAATTATGAAAAAACATGTCAATTAGAGCATTGGCTGTTCTCAAAAGCCTGTGGAGACTATTTCATAATAATTTCAGGTTTCCATTCCATATTAGGTTTCCATTATTTCGATTTTATTGAACCTCAATATTTCTGTTAAAAACGCACGACACTGCCGTTGGGGGAAGATGCCCCTTACACAAAAATCTTAATGCGTGTGCGGCGAGTTACTCATCTATAGTCAGATCCATATTGAGAGGTCAGTTAACGTGACATAAGTCAATATATTATTATTATTATTATTATTATATAATAAATAGGACATTTCAAGCCAATGTTGCCCACGTCACTTACAGGTCTGGCCGAGCGACAAAGTGAGTCCCTTGCGTCTTCAGTTTAATAAGTTATTTCGGTGAAACGGTCCTAAAAAAACTTTTTCTTGTTGTACATACTTTGTATACGATTGGTATAATAAGATTATGGCTTTATTACTCAAAAAGTTTCTCAAATATTTCCGAGAAAACGATGGACTAACCACTATAAGTCAATTTTAAGAATGGCTTTTCGAAAATAGTTATTTATTTCATAGAAGATTGTATATCCTATCTTGCATCACTGACTTCTCAATATGGATCCGACTATAGGTTTTGTTATTTGATCAGAGGCGGCACACTAAGCCGAGGACTTAGTAAGATGCAGAGGTTGGCCTGTTTGGTAATAACGGGTGCAATGAAAACGACTCCAACTGCAGTGTTGGAGGTACTTCAGCCGCATCCGGTCTGGGTCAAAAAGGAGGCAATGGCAGTTCATTTCAGGATGCGGGACTCGGGAGTCTAGGTAAACGAAGGAGCGATGATAGGTCATGCGGAAATTGCGAAGTGGGCGGAGCAGGAGATGTCTATTTCCGCTCTCAGAGTGAAAAGAAAGACAAGATAGACTGCGATGGAGTAGAGAGTTTTCTCTCACCATTCCGAGCAGAAAACAACAAGAAGGTAACACAGTAAAGTTTCGCACGGGAAGCCTAATATGTTATACGGACGGTTGGCTATTGGCTGACAAACAGGCTTTGGGTGCAGGCATCTACCTGGAAGAAAGAGACGTACGAGAAAGCTACGCTTTGGGTAGGCACACAACAGTTTTCCAAGCTGAAGTGTTCGCCAAACTTCTTCAGCCCTTGACGACTGGGCGGAATAAGAGCTAAACAAACTTTGTAGGGATAATACCTGCTGCAGGCAGTCGAAAGACTTTATGGTCGACTCCATCAAGTCAAGGACGGCATGGCTCTTAGGCAGAAACCGCCAAGCACTACGCCTCCTTATAGGAATACTAACAGGGCACGACAAGTTAAGCAGACACCTAACAACATTTGGTATAGAAGACAACGCCACTTGCCGCAAATGCGAAGAGGATGGAGAAACTTCGTCTGACATCCTCGCCGAGTGCGAGGCATACAGGAGGCTCAGATTTGAAATATTTAGAGCTGAAAAACTCCAACAAGAGGAATTTACCGACCTGGAATAATAGAACATACTGACCTTCATCAGGAGGTCATAAAGGTTTGAGAAGAAAGCCTAGGGGGAAGAATGTGGATTTTTGGGAGACTGTAGATGGCAAAAAGGGTCCATGTGGGCCTACTTGCCTGACTGTGATAGCGCGCGGCCTCCCCCCATATTACTAACACTACTATTACTACGCGACTACTGAAAAGTTTTGATAATGATCTGTGGTATGTAATTTTCAAGTTTTTCAATTTTGAGATTCCCTCTTTCTTTTCTGGATATGATAATCTGAGAACGTAAAACTTAAAAATCACACAATTGGAAGGAACCCGCATACTACGTAAAATGACTTTCGGCTTATTTTGCTCAAATTTTAATATGTTGTTGGTAGATCCTGACATCCTAATTGACTAGTGCAATTTACAGATGAATTCTATAACCAGTTTTCGAGCTACAGGGTGTCAAAAATTCGATTTATGCTACTTTGGGTATTATGCATCGATTCGATTTTTGTGCTCTAATTCGAAATTGAACTGTCTCAGAAATTTACTCATCGTATTTAAGTTGTAGTATATGAGTCCGTCTATTCGAATGAAAAATAATATCTTACAGAGGATGTTGCATTACAGCATGGTAAGACAATGTTCATAGAAATAAATAAATAGCAATACCATAATTGTTCTGATTTTGACTCAATCCATTAGAACTAGAAAATGAAAGGCTAGAATTTGCCAATTCTTTGAAAAAGTATGGGGCTTCATCAACTAAATAAGGATTCAAATGATTGCCTGTCCAACAGTTTATATAGTTTTCCATGTACAGGATGACAATTCAAATGCTTACAAATGCTATATCTCCTGAACAAAATTATATAATTATTACGAATTGTCCATAACTGTAACTAGGATATGGAAGTTAAACTGAAATGACTCGTGGAATTGTCCTTTCTTTCCATCACCCCCCCTTATTTCCAGCCACCCCCATCACCCTCACTAACTTACAGCCACTCGCATTCAAATACTTGTGATACATCACTGAAAAATATAAAAAAATAAAGTTTAAATTCGAAGCGTAAACTGCTGTCATATCAAAAATTCGTTATAATCTATAAATTTTCCTTCAAACTATAATACGCAGCATTAATTAACTTAGATTTGAGTGAAAAAATAAAACTCAATATCAATCCCGTCCTTTTGGGGGTGATATCTTAAAGGGTTGGACTGAGAAAATGTTGTTATTAGGATAGACACTTCATGATTCACACTAAGTAATCTTGGATGAATTTTTTCGCATATATTTAGGATCATCTTGTAAAAAATAAAATTTTCCCAGATCATAGCAAAAAGATATGGCCTACACGAAAATTAAATTAACATTCCAAACAACAGCCATTATTTAGCTTTTGCAATAGTTTCTGACATTAATTAGGTAATTATGAGTCTCATTACAAAAAATATATGAAAACAATTCTATATGAAATATCATTCATGCATGTTGAATCATCATGTAATAATTAATCTGTGTACAATTTCACATTGAGAGCCGACTTTATAACTGAAACAAACGATGATTAATTTGACCACCAGTGATTTCCGTGATATTATCTTTGATTGTTATAATTGATAATAAAAACGCGTTATGATTAGACCGGGTTCGCTTCAAACGGACTTTCAATAAACAATATAAAATACCGTCTCGGGAATTCATTTACACAGTGAACTATTGAGTAGATAAGTACAATTGGAAAAAAAAATTGAGCTGGTGCTAGTGCTCCATCGCGCTGAAAATAGATCATCTGACGAGCCTCCACATCAAGATCATCGAAAAACTATTCTAACACTCTTGTTAATAAATTTATTTAAGCTGATATTGATGACATTATCTCGGACTCCTAAAATCGTACATTTTATCAAAAATTTATGAAAATTAACTGATTTTTTTTCGAAATACAGGGTCATTTATTGAAAAAACAGCATTTTAATGAGAAACTTGGACTGTATGTTTTTACTCAACCTGAAATGACTTTGTGACGTTATCAATAGTGAAGAATGTTAGTAATATGTATGACATGCTCTCCTTTATCCGAACTAAAAAACTAGGGTTTGACGTACCACTAGTTTCGAACCACCCTGTATAAAAAAATGTCAGTTAACTTTGGTCGAAATTTTGGGAGTTCATCCTGGCTAAATTGAATATTTAATTCTTATCAGAGAATTCTCACGGGTTGATTCAAAATTATTTAAATTGGATTTTTCTTTGTTCACCCTATTGCAGAGCACAAAACGAAAACGTATAATGAATTGGAATTGTCAAAAATTCTGAACAGAAAGCTTCACTTTTAATTTTTGACGCTCTATATCTCGAAAACTAGTCCGCCGATTTTTTGTGCCCATGAACACTTTTTCCGGAGAAGTCGAAATCTACAACATACCAAAAATTTAGGGAATTCAACTGAAAGCCATTTTCCATATATGGATAGTGCGGGTTCCTTTAAAATATTCAGAATAGAAATTTAGAACAGATTTAAAGATAAAACCACCGATATTGATATCTGAAAAATATTATGCTTTTGAATTAACATACAAAGACTATTTAAATTTCAAAACCATCAAAAACTGTCATTATCCTAGTATTTTATATGTTTTAGAAAATTCGTGTTCTCGTATAAATGTCCAGTAATCATTGAAGCTCTAGTGAAAATTTAACTGTAATTATTGTAATGTAATCTGATAGGAAAATGTCAGACAATAATCATGTTACATGTAATCTAGGATGCTTTGACAAAAATGTTTGACAGTGACAATTAAATCATTAGTTGTATTCAGCGAAATTTAGTAGAAAGTATCATAAAATTTTGTAGAAATGCCAGCAATATCAACTACTGAAGATAAAATTGAAATTGTGTTAATTGTGGGTGAGAATTATAAAATTTACCGTGAAGCTGCAGAAATCTTTAATAACCGACACCCAGAGAAAAATCTTCACTAGTTATGTGGCAGTAAGAAAATTATTTAAAAAATTTAAGACTTCTGGAGATGTAAAAAATAAATTTAGCAACAAACGCAAACAACGGATTGCCAATGATGACATGGAATTTGAAGTAATGGTTTCAGCAATCGAACATCCTAAAATATCCTTGCGAGAAATGGCTGCTTCGATGCAAAATCCTGTTAAAAAAGATACGGTTGCAAACATTTAAAAAAAGAACAATTTTCACCCATACAAGGCTCGATTTAATCATACGTTAAGACCAGGAGATCATGATAGACGATACGAATTATGTTGTAATATACAACAACATTTACATCAAATGAAACAGTCTCTGGCCAAAATTGCCGTTGGTGGAGTGATACTAATCCAAATTTTACCATCAGAACTCGGGACCAGTATGCATTCAAAACGAATGTGTGGTGTGGAATTTACCGAAATAAAATAAATAGACCTTTTTTTTTCATGAATCTTTGAATGGGAACCGTTATTTGCAGTTTTAAGATAATGAACTAGACGATTTTCTTGTTAATGTTCCCCTCCGTCAATGTCAACAAATATGGTTCCATCAGGACGGTGTCCAGTAGATTAGATATAAGGCAATACCTTGAAAATCGTTTTAATGGAAGAGTTATTCATCGGTATTCTGAAATTTGTTGGCCTCCTCGGTCTCCCGATTTGACGCCACTCGATTTTTTCTTGTGGGGTTACCTGAAGGAAAAGGTGTATCTTCAAAGGCCATTTACAGATGTTGCTCATTCGGAATGAGTCATTGCAGAATGCGTTCAGAGTATTACTCCGGCTATGAGGCGTTACTGAATTGAGGGAGCTAATAATGTTCGTTACATTGTTACTACGAAATGAATTATTATGGTAATATTGGTATTAATTTAAATGTATCGCTGAAATATTACAAGACATACATTATAGCTATTTATGTACCAAGTGCGTTATATAGATCCTAACGCCCCGAGGGTAACATTCACCCGAGGGCCTTTGGCCCGAGGGATGAATATTGCCCGATGGGCGTTATATAGGATGTAGTAACGCTCGTGGTGCATACAAGATTTTATTCTTTACGAAAAAATTATTTTAATATATTATAAAATCGATTTTAAAATCGGTTCATGGCATTTTCTTTCCATTTTTTGTCTCCTAGTAGGCATGGCATTTGTTGATATATTGACGTTTGTTGAATATTGCTGTCATCATCATATTTAGTAAATGTCATTACTGCTTTCTTTATGATGTAGTCTTATAGAAATGATAGAAATGAATACGAATTTACTGAAGAATATCGTAGAAAATACAGTCAAAGCTGCGAATAATTAATTAACGGAGAAAACCAGACTCGTATACGATAAGGATTATGAAGTATTCAATAAATGGAAGTTGAATGCACAGAACTTCAAACTCGGTACTAATTTTACAGGATCATTTGAAAATTGTAATTTTTATTTGAGAGAAAATAATTAGTCCTTTCATAAATAAAACCTTTCTGAGTAATTAATTTATTGAACTACAGAAAAAAACACAGCAGGCGTTATGATTCATAATGCCCTCCATAACGCCCCAAGCGCTATGGGTCTGTCAATAGCAACCGTTGCCAAGGTATTTTAAAGCAGTAATGGACAAGTGAAAAATAAACTAATTAAAAAGTTATCAAATGTTCACTGTTCATTAGATTTATAAATTTTGTTTTATGAAAATTTACTTATTCATTTCTGAACAGAATGGAAAGGTTAACATGTTTGTAATAAATAAAAATGATAAATGTAATATTGAAAATTTCAAAAAAAAATTATATATATTTTTCTTTCAGTTTGAAGAATGTAATTGCATATTGAAACAGTTTTTAATTACGAACAACTTTTCATAATAACAATTTTCGATATTGTGAAATATAAAGTTACTTTACTCTTGGGTAAAATTCATATCTTTTAACATACCTCGTATAAGATTGATAAAATTCAATATCTGATGGTTGCATCATGGATTTTAGACCATGCAGAACTTTTTATGAAGAATAACTTTTTTTCGTAAAATCAATAATAAAAAAGTTTCCCATATGTAGCCAACTTAAGCAGACTTACTGTATATATGCTTATTTCTATCTTCATTTCAACTATTATAAATAGTAATGATTATTACATAATAATGATAATCTCTTTTTTGGTGATGTATCGACTTTTCGCAGCTGTAGGAAAAACCTGAAAACCTACAGCACCACCCCGGGCGGTCGGTGCACACTTCAAGCTAGCACGACGCCGACGTCGGGATTGGCATCTAGGCAACTCACATTATACTTGCTTCACAAGAAGGCATGTGGCCCAAGGTGCTGGGAGTCTCACGTTAAAAGGTAAGACCTCGTTATTCTTGGCTCGCACAAGTTTCGACTTCTGAGGGCTGTCGTTCGTAGGGGGACGACAGCTAGTTTACGGAAAAAACAATTCTAAACAATTTGAAACAATTTCAAACAATTCAACAATTTTTAAAGAGACCTATGTACTTGAGAAAAAAGATTCTTGCGTACTGAGGCCTCGAACGTCTGTTCGATGGAAGCTAGAAGCTCCATTGCCAGATACCTGGAAAAGAACTGAATTCAGCCGCTCGAGTGTAAATTCTCAATTTGTGAGCATCTTGGACGTTGCGACTACCCCCTCCCTTCACTAACTAATATACCTAACCGTATGGTGGGAGTAGAAACATAGAAACTTTCATCACAATCACAAGGAACTATTACTTTGGACCATACTCAACGATTTAAAGTAGTGAAACATTCTCATTTATACTGTATCATTGTCAACTAACATCTGCAATTAGGTTTTCTTGGAAAAATGTTGTACAAATATCTGTCGATGTAATTCAATGTTCGTCGTGGTATTAGCCAGAAAAGTAGTTTTCTGTCAAATGTTTGCCTCATGTTTTTTACTTGATGGACATATTTGGAGGGGAGGTTACAGACCTTTTTCGAAGTTGGTTCCAATTTATCATAGTTCAACCAAGTTTACTGAAAGTTCTCAAGAGTACTTCAAGAAGATTTTTACTGCATTTTATTGTATCAAAACTGTTTTCCGATAGCCCAAGAAAAATCTGCAATAACATTTTTTGAGTTTCACCGTGGATTATTTCCTAAACATTTCTTTTTACTTCACATGATGTCAAGGAGTACGTACATAATTTCATACAACTACAATTCATCCTTCACTTATTATTAAAATTTGTCAGTGGTTACTGGACTAGAAGGAATTGTGTTCTGCACAAATAAATAATGTGCCAACGACCCAACACCAGTTTATTACCAGTTAATTAATGTCTCTGATAATTCAGTGGTATTTCCATTGAAATAAGTTGAAAGAATACAATAAAAACCTCAAAAAGTTATAAAGACTATTGCTAGCAATTACAGACCTATCGCACTGTTGTCTGTTATCCAATTTCATAAGGGGAGTAATCACTTTTTTCGGGCATATTACTTACTATGAATGTTTTATACACTACTGGAAAATATATATCTTGGTATAATTACGTCACTATGCTAGTTCGGACAACAACTGAAAATCGCTTCGATCGAGAAGAAATTGTAATGTTAAACTTCAGTCACAGTAAGGCATCCACCCAGCAAACACAGATACATCTCTGAGATATTGCTGCGATGTCACTTTGTGACCTGCGACTTGCATCATTACGTCGCACAGACGTCCCAGCGACTCACTTTTATCACACTCATGATGCATGTTGGCGACGTCTGTGCGATGTAGTTTCGAGACGTCTTTGCAATGTAGCAATAACGTATCAGGGATGTAACATAGCAGCGATTTCTTCACTGTAAAGGTGAATTTATAGGATTCATAATGCACAATTTAATGCATATGCGTAGTTTTAATGTAAAATTCATAAAATTTCTTTATTCAAATTCATATGAAACCATTTACCCGTTTCATACTTTATAATTCCTAAATGGTTTCATATGTATCTGAGTATTGAAATGTTATAAATTGTACTTTTCCGTCGACCGTTTATTTACGATGTATTTTAACGCACTCAAAATCGTTGATTAATGACCCTGTTAATGAATGATTTGCTATTATATGCAACCCAACGTACATTGCTCCAATACATATTATATTTATATAGTGACCTGTTGTGTATGCAACCAAACATATTTATACTTACCCGCTAAAACATTTATTTTGAAATCAAGTAGCTGTGTTAGAACTATCTGTCATTATTCATTTCATTGTTGTAATTTCTTAAAATTCTACGTTTATTTTGAAATCAAAAGATGGATAGCGACGAAGTTCTGTAAAAAAAAATTCAGAAAACATCAAATATATCAGTTGTCAGTAGCATTAATAGCTAGATAGTCATGCAGCCGGCTGGTAAAATGCTGGTTTGAGTCCTGAGGTGATAGCAAGATCGAGGGTTCGATCCCCAAGTGGAACCATTTTCTTTTTTTTTAATTACGGTCAACGGAAAAGTTTTGTAACGAACTCGTGAATTATATACCCATCAATCCGTGGTCTAATTGTTGTATGTCGTAGAAAAAGTCGTGCCGACGGACCCCTGGACGTGAAGCGTGTGTACCTGTCTATTCCTGTTGTACGGTCTTCTAATTTCAATTTTCCATTCCTTTCTTAATCGTTTAGGTAGTAACTTGATATAATACACTATTTCATACTCCACTTGCGGCTGGCTGAATGACGAAATGTCAAAGCCAAAAAAAAAAAAAAACTCGTGAATTAATACGGCGATTAACAATCTCGGACATTAACGCGCTCGCTCCGCTCACGCGTTAAATATCTCAATTGTTAATCGCCCTTATTAATACACTTGTTCGTTAAATAACCATTAAAATTATGCATATGCATTAAATTGTGCATTATGAATCCGGAAATCCGCCTTTATATTCAAGAGACACGTCAACGTCTATGCGATATTCCAGACAGAAACAACAAATAGGAAAAGAAAATATATTTTCAATAATAAAAAAAATATATACTTATAAAAAATTGTTAATAAAAAAATTCTTCAAAAAATTAAATTATTCTGGCATAACATTGACAATGTACAAAATTAAAAATTAACAAAGTAAAAATTAAAAACATATTACTTAATAAAAAAACTAAAATTCAATTGCTTTGGTTCCTTTTCCTGGCAAAAGCCTTTGTTTGGCAAGCCTGAAGCAATTGGAACAGGCTGCTTCTACTTTTTTTTCGTTCTCTCCGTGAAGGCTCATCACCACATCTGGAAATCAATAAAACAATATGAGACCACTGAAAGCTACAATGCCACAAAGTAGTGGGACATGTAATAATTCAGACAGTAATGGAATACTTAGTATAATTTGGCACCATTGAACAGCTCTAAATTTTCTGATTTCAAATATACAGGTATTTTTTAGATCATGCCACTATTGGTATCTCGATAATGGTAAATGATACAACGATACTCACTTTTCACACTCAGTTTATAGACACTAAAATTTGCAAATGTGGTCAGCTCCAGTTGGAAATATCAGAACAGGAACGGTATGCAAAGCATTCAAAGCAACAAAGCTTCGATCTTCGATCAATGAATAGATACAAAGAACAAAGAACTAGAACACTAGAACTAAATATGGTAACAGCAGGTCACGCCGTCGCCTCTTGCTTTCAATTAGCCAACATTGTCACGATCTTGTGTTGCCAACTTACCGCGTTAATTCACTATAAACATTTAACACAAATTGAGGTTGCCTTTCGACCGTGAGGAAGGACAGATAGCGTCCATGTGATCGGCACTGTCGGCAGTCAAGTGAATGTGTGTGAAAGTCATATTATCACCTGATCTGGAGATAACTCAATAAAAATATAGTAGCAAAGATATCTAAGTATACATTTTGATGTATAAATGATGTCGCAGTATGACGTCTATGGCAAGTAACAATTTGACATCGCAGGGACATCTAAATCCAGCTATCACTTTTTTAATATCCGGCTATTATTGATTTTGATCTATGGGGTGTCGCGGTGTAGTATCGCAGGAATGTCAAAGATATGATATCACAAAGACATCTGAATCCCAGTTTTGACGATATTGACATCCTTGAGATGTGGATGTTTGCCCACTGTTGACTGGGCACTACCTACCCCCCTATGCACGCGCCTGGATCTAACGAAATATTTATTCTGGTCTACTCTCTGTCTAATACCCCGTCAACGGCGCTCTAGTATATATATGAGTGCTGAGCGCAAAAAACCGAAAGTTGTAGGTACGGTGGGAAACAACGGGCAAATAATACTGGTACGATCGTCATTCCACGTTTATCAATTAGATAACCAAAGTGAATACGATGATAACTGAATTGTTCAATATGGACGTGATATGTGAGTCAACATCAAACGGATATTGGGTACTTCACGAAATCCTTATCTAATTAGGAGTTACGTCATCAAGATGATTGAATTATATCTGTTTAATACTTGGCAAAGTTTTCTACAAGAACCACTTTGCAATGCATTTCAAATATCAAAGCTGAAATTATTTTTCGATTTAATTGGGGGAACACCTCCGTACCGGTTTCATGGTCATTGCCAATCATCAGCGAAGGCTAGTTCGACCCAATTGAATCGAAAAACCCTTTCATCCAAATTGGAAATCCCTGAGACAAACACTGAAGTATGAATTCAGCGCCATCTCTGGGTGCCAAGTATTAAACAGATATAATTCAATGGTCGTAGGGGCAGTAGTTGTTTTCTGTTGAATACTTGCCGACGACCATACCTATTGTATAGGTTTTTTGCGGAAGATTGGATTACGTAATCCACCATAATTCATTATAACTAGTTTGATACTTATTGAAACTGAGTTGTGAACAGATTTCTAAATAAAATTCTCTCATAAATGATTTTTTCAGAACTTTTGACTTTTGACTAGAGGAAACTGATATTTGAGTTATAAAAATTCCACCAAAGTCTCCAAACGGAGCAAAGGGAAGAACAAAAAATAGGAATTTCGATATCAAAAAAGCTTACCCAGGAAAGTTGTTTACAATTGAAAACCATATCCAAATTTGAGAACACAAGCCTTTTTTCCTGGATATTCTTGATTGTTTGGTCTCACAGAGAATACTAGTAAAATGCAAATTTTGTTTCATTTTTATGAAGTTAACTTTCTAAACGAAATGCGCATATAGGAATGAAATTATTAGTGTGGTGAAGGAGAAAACTATTTTTTATTCTCAATGAGTGACACCACAGGCAATACCCCATTTTCTATATCTCAATTTCTTCTATCGAACAAATAACAGTTCATTGGCAGGCACTCCTTGTATTATTAGATCACGGTACCTAGACGTTTTTCAAATATTAATAGCCGAATATAAAGTTATCTCTTTCCTAAGCAGACACAACGATCTCAAAATAAAGAATGTGCCAAGTTGTTTCAAGTAGTCGTTTATTAGTCGTTTATGTTGAGTAGCAAAATATGCACGATTCATTTCTTGTTACTCAAGATGATATTCGCTTTCTGGGAATTGTTTATCTAACGAATCATTATTTCCGTTGTTCAGAAAATTGTGAAAGTTTTACAGTTGTGATTTTACCAAGTATCCAAAAACAAATATTATTATCGTGATGTCATCAGTTCAGACAACAAAAGCGAAGCAGGTGGCTTAGATTCTTGATCACAGGGATTGTAAGTGCCATCTTACATCGACGGCAGGTGCTTTCCTTTCCGAGGATAAGAAGGCTACTTTCGGAAATTATGTTATTTCTTTATATCCACTTGTGGAGGAAATATCTACATAGAGTGAATTCAAGATATAGATGTTCAATAAGAGACACTTTAAACACAGCAACTCTTTACTGTCCGACGTTTCGTTATGGATCAACCATCATAATTTTTTTAATACAGCTATGTTTGTGCGCTCAAAGTTCCGAATAACAGGAGGACCTCAAGAGCCTCAGTTCACTGAGTACTAACTACGAAATTGAACCCGTTACAGAGCACCGCAAATATACAATAAAAAACCGTAACGAATGGAAGTTTGAAAAGGGTGTCGAAATCCCCTTCTCTCCACACTAACCCATAAAATAAAAATTTTAGGCAAGTATATGTCATTTTGTTCCCTACAAATATTGAATTACATCTGCCATCTATTTGTGCAGGAGGACAATATTACAATTGAAGGGGCAAGTGTAAGAAGGAGTTACCTACGTTACAAATTTGTGTTTGTGGAAAAATAGGTTTTAGTAAAGATAGCGTCCTTGATGTTTAATGTAACATAGCCCCTTCTACCACTGTGTATCTGCTCAGATATGAAGAATAGAAGCAAATCTTGACGGGACAAGTTACATAAGCACATAACACCTTCTTCCATGACATTACGGAATATTTTCAGAAAATGTTACTTGACCCCTTCTTCCATTTGCCCCTTCACTTGAAACCGAGCACTATTTACCATCTGGTTGTGAAATACCACTTGCGTACACGACATGTTTTCAGGTTGTTTTCTCTCCTCGGCAGCACAGACTCCGAGAAGAGCAGAGTATTCAATGCTTGATTACAATACAATATCTGCTTGATTTATTAGACAAAGCCAATATGCCCTTAAACCTGCAAAGAAAAATATATTTTTAACAGAACGGTAATCCAGCACACTCTACAGTTGAAGTGCGTGATTTTCTTGATCATCTGCTTCCTCGTAGATTGATTTCTTTCTATGAGGATATTAAAAATCTGAGGTTTATAAACACAGACCTCTCAGAGATCTAGAACAGAAAATACGATAAAAGGATGTGCTGTCCAGTTCTGCCAGTTAAATATGTGGAGGAACGTTTCAAGGGAAATGAACCATTCACATGTTTTAATACCCTGCCCCCTTGCAAAATGGAATGTCCTACCAATGGGTGTACAAATTTTCCCAAAAATTACGGACTTCCACTGAACTTCATTACTTCGCTACTTTTTTGTAACAGAGGGTAGTTTTTATACCGAAACAATATTGAACCTAACTGAACCAACTCTATACCGGTTTGCACACCCTATACTGGAACTAGACAACTGGTTCATTTGTTTGAGTTATTAGTGGTGAAGGTTGACTGGCCTGTATATTGAAATTAGTTACACAAAAAAGTATTGATTCAGTGGTGCGGTCAACATTAGATGACATCTCGCTTGTGGGCCATAATCGGGCCGATTTATTATGAAAACCAAATCTGGTATTGGTTAAATTAATTGTTAATAGTGTTAAGACCGATTCAGATATATGCATCTCCAGGCAGGGTTTCTGAAGCACACGCATATGCATTTTTGACCTTTGTGCCTGAAAACTGCAAGGACATTCACAATATGTGCCTTTCACCTGCGTTTCTATGACGAGATCATATTTCATTTCATTCTGTAATAATTTTGTCAATACTGGAGTCATGCCATTTGAATTTTTCATAATCCCTTATTTTTCAAACTTATCCTAATTCGTGGCATTTCACAAGCAGGATTAAAAATCATGAATCTGAATCGGCCTTAAGGTTATAAAATTCATTATTTGGGGGTCACTTCATAGAGCTAGTTGATTCATTTATCAAGTATTATTGGTAGAACGAGTAATCATAAAAAATACCGTATATTCTCGTACTGCCAAATCTTCGAATAAAATTTACAATAGAACCCAACCCTTCAAACGATTTAGAAAACTCGATCGTACTATCCATGACAGACATTTCAATCAAGCACAACATATAAATACAAACAGAGTGTAGGTATGAAAAGTACAAAGCAAACAATTGTGAAATCAAAATCCACAACGGTTTAGTTGAAGTGGTGAATACTTTCAGATATTGAAAAGCCATTATTAAAAAAGATTTTAAATTCAAATCATGTAAACTTCATGATACAAAAAATCTGGAATATATATATTCTGTGAATTTTGTAAGTTATCATGTTATTTTTATGTAGTCCTTCAACAACTTATATTCCTTTTTAATTGTAGCTCTTCCTGAAGAAGTCAATAAAGGTTGACGAAATATTGAACATTTAAATCGAATGAGTTTCATTGTTCAACAGACCGCTACCCGAGAATTCCTACTTAGTTAATAGAGTTCGGTCGAGAATACTTTGTTATTATATATATATATAAAGTAGTTATTTTGTGGGGTTGCAGCTGCTTTTCAATCAAACTCTTTTTTACTTTATTGTGAGAGCTTTCGAAATTATTTAATTTCTTCTTCAGTCACTCTAAAAGAATAGGTATAACTGCTAATGAACATATCAAATAAAGGTACTTACAGTATATGAGTATAAGATAAAATAACATTCAGAAAAATAAATGGTTTCAAGACAGAAACGTGAAAAGTCAATTTGAAGTTTATGAATGATGGATATAGGGTGTATAGAATTGGTATAAATTTTATTGTAAAAGGTCGATTTAAGTTATTGATGAAATAGATACTCTATGATTTTTATTGTTGCTCAATTTTATTTCAATATCTAAAATATTAGAATAAATTATATTTAAATTTTGAAAATCGGTCATCTTATTCATTGAATCTTTTTCATTCTTTATGTAAACCATTTCTAAAAAACATCTTTTGAATAAATTATTTTCTTTAGTTAGAATTGAAATATATATATATATATGTTTTTTTTCCAAAACTCACCCCATTTACACCCTCTCGGACGGCCTGGAAAACTCGTAGGTGGTATCAGGGGTGAAGAAAAGAGCATTTCACATAACATACCCCAAGCACAAACGTGTACAAAGCCATTTGTGCCTTTTATGATTTTTTTTCGGAAACTCATCCTATTTACACCCTCTCGGACGGCCTGGAAAACTCGTGGGTGCTATCAGGGATGAATAAAAGAGCATTTTCTATAACATATACCGAGCAGAAAGGTATACAAAGCCATTTGTGCCTTCTATGATTTTTTTTCGGAAACTCACCCCATTTACACCCTCTCGGACGGCCTGGAAAACTCGTAGGTGGTATCAGGGGTGAAGAAAAGAGCATTTCACATAACATACCCCAAGCACAAACGTGTACAAAGCCATTTGTGCCTTTTATGATTTTTTTTCGGAAACTCATCCTATTTACACCCTCTCGGACGGCCTGGAAAACTCGTGGGTGCTATCAGGGATGAATAAAAGAGCATTTTCTATAACATATACCGAGCAGAAAGGTATACAAAGCCATTTGTGCCTTCTATGATTTTTTTTCGGAAACTCACCCCATTTTACACCCTCTCGGACGGCCTAGAAAACTCGTGGGTGGTATCAGGGATGAAGGAAAGAGCGTTTTCCATAACATATTCCGAGCAGAAAGGTGTACAAAGCCATTTGTGCCTTCTATGATTTTTTTTCGGAAACTCACCCTATTTACACCCTCTCGGACGGCCTGGAAAACTCCTTGGTGGTATCAGGGATGAAGAAAAGAGCATTTTCTATAACATATCCCGAGCAGAAATGTATACAAAGCCATTTGTGCCTTCTATGATTTTTTTTCCAAAAACTCACCTCATTTACACCCTCTCGGACAGCCTGGAAAACTCGTAGGTGGTATCAGGAATGAAGAAAGAAGCATTTTCCATAACATATCCCGAGCAGAAAGGTGTACAAAGCCATTTATGCCTTCTATGATTTTTTTTTGGAAACTCACCCCATTTACACCCTCTCGGACGGCCTGGAAAACTCGTGGTTGGTATCAGGGATGAAGGAAAGAGCATTTTACATGACATAACTTTTGTTGAAACGTGTACAAAGCTATTTGTACGTGCTAGAAAGTTTTAATATTTTTCTCAGTCTACATTTGTGGATGTGGATAACTTCACACCCGTAGATTAGGGCACTCAGTAAATGCAGCAGCCAAAAAATATACGCTCCTCAAAAGAGGAAAGCAGAGAGAGAACGGAAGGAAATGACGAGAAAAGAAGAAATGAATACAAAAAAGTGCATGAAAGGTTGTTTGAAACGGAGAAAAGCGAAAATAAAAGAAAGTATATCAGAAGAAAGTAATGAAGAGCCGATACCGCACGAAAAGTCTTCAAAAATGAAATTGTAACTGATAAGTACTGTAGAAGAAGTTTATGCTTCGACCTTACTACCATTAATATTGTTACGTTTTGCTTAAATAATAGGCCGAGCACACTACTAAACTGTTTATTTTCTAACTTCACTATAAACAAACATACAATACTTCACTGACTAATAAAACACTTAGATACAACAATACAACTAGCTAAATATTCCAAACACATATTATCACTTTCTAATCTTCTTAAATAATTCTCTTCATAAAAAATCCTTCCTCCCAGTCAAAGGTCTCGCGTTTATATAGGTAGGTACTCAAGTGTAACCAGAATCTTCGCGATGCGACGGTTCGGTGATCCCGAATATTCATTACCGGCAGTTATCTGCCTTTTTCTCGGAAACCATATCGACGATACGCGTGCAAGTCTATCCAGCGGCATAGCTAGGGGATTTTTATCAATCTCGTAACATTATCCACCTCTCAATTTTGATCGTCCCGATCAAACAATGTGTCGTTGTCTCCATTATAACGTTTGAGTCTCTCTAGGTGAACGACCTTCATTTTCGCTCTCGGGCTGCGTTGAATTCTATAGACCACGTCGTTTATTCTTTTCACTATCGTATATGGTCCTTCCCAAGATGGTGTTAATTTGGGAGAAAATCCTTTCTCACGACAAGGATTGTACAGCCACACTCGATCTCCTTCTTTGAATCCACCAGTATTGGCTTTAAGTTCGTATCGAGCCTTCATTCTGTCACTAGTTATCTTCAATCTTTTTCTTGCAAATTCGTGGATCCCATTCAAGCTATCTAGCAGTTCGTCTGCATAATCATGTACCTCTTTTTCTTCAGAACTTGGTGATCCGAACACCAAGTCACAGGGCAACCGAATTTCTCTCCCGAAGATGATGCTGGCTGGAGTGAGCTTTGTGGAATCGTGCACAGAGGCCCTGTAAGCCATCAAGAATAGTGGAAGATGTCGATCCCAGGTCTTTTGGTGCTCCTCTACTACTTTGGAAAGATGTTCTTCCATAGTCCTGTTGAACCTTTCAACCATGCCATCAGACTGTGGGTGGAGGGCCGTTGTTCTGGTCTTGCTAATTCCAATCAATTCACAAACTTCCTTGAATAAATTTGATTCAAAATTGCTTCCTTGATCGGAATGTAGCTCCATTGGGACTCCAAACCTTGAAAACATGTTATCCACCAGAGCTCTTGCTAATGTGGATTCTTCTTGATTAGGCAAGGCATAAGCTTCAACCCATTTGCTAAAGTAATCCATGGCAACGAGGATGTATTTGTTGCCATCATTCGTCATCGGAAACGGTCCTGCTACATCGATGGCGATTCGTTCGAAGGGAGCACCTACATTGTATTGTTCCATCTCTCCTCTCGATCTTGTCTTGGGACATTTGCTTGCTTCACACTTCAGACTTCTTCGGCACCATCTCTCTACATCTTCACGACATTGGACCCAGTAAAATCTCTGCCGTATTTTATCCATGGTCTTATTCACTCCAAAATGTCCACCTGATTTGCTGCCATGGATCTCCTCCAAGACTTCACTTATCCTCGACCTAGGCACAACCAATTGAGAAATCACTTTTCTGTCGTCGGCTGATTCCCAAGTTCTCTTCTCAACAATCAGGGAATTCCATTGTGCCCACAATGCCTTGAAAACTGGTGATCGTAAGGAGATTTCCTTCCAGGTGGGTCTTTCCGCTCCGCTTTCCTTCCATCGTAGAAAATCTGCAATGTTTGGACCACTTTCTTGGTCCTGCCTCATTTTCGCTGTGGTCCAATTGTCGTCAACCATTAATCTCACTTGGTTGATCCTTTTGCGACGTACAATTCGCTCACAAGTATCCGAATCAGGTCTTCTGAACAAGATATCTTTGTTGTTGGGCAATTCAGTTGTTCTTAGCCTCTTAACAGGGATGAACCAAGACATCACTACTCCTCTCGAAGTGTGTTAGTCGCAGAGTCCTTTGGATTTCGGTGTCTGCTAACTGTTCTTTGAAATCTCCCGGTGCTTCTGGGTAAGCCAGCTGAATTAGGCGTCTCACATCCGATTCAAGTTCCTGCAGACTCTCACCTGATTTCTGAGTGCGTGTTTTCATTTGAGCCCGATACAGCTGTTCTCGATGTTGATCGCCACACCGTAACTCTAATGCAGTAATCAGGTCTTTATATTCATGTGATAAAGACAGCACGCCAGCAGCGATCAAACCACCCATTTTTCTGTAAAGTTATATTAGGGGGTAAAATTAGTCCAAAATTCCTTCGGATTCGTGTTCAGAATGCCCAAATTACAATACCAATACACCTATCTTCTGAAAAAATTTTAGTTCTGAAAAATTCCAATTTGTTTCACTTCCCATGGAAACGCCCCCGTGTATATCACGTATGATGACCCCTTTTGTGCAGTTAGTGTATCTATCTATCCTGAAAATTTCATGGTTCTACGTCGACAATTACGGAAGATACGGGGGCGTTTCCATGAGAAGTGGAACAAATTAGAATTTTTCAGTACTGAAAATTTTCCAGGGGACAGGTGTATTAGTAGTGATCCAGGGAATTTGAACAGGGACTAAAATGTATCTTCCAGTCCCTAGGGAGATAAAGTTGCATTTCAAATCCATAGAAACAAAAAGTAAAAATCAAACTTTACCGCAGCTACACTATTATTAACTAGGACATAAATTATCATGTCAGTTGCCTTGTCTATATCGAAATTTATAGATTCATTCATTTCTTGATTCATTTTCTTGATAGGTAAGTATTCTGTTAGTTAAATTACGATTCGTTTAAATATCAACATTAATTAAAATGTCACCGAATTGAAAAATTTTGTTGTCATTGTTTTTATAACGTTACCTACTGAGTAATCCAAGTACTGGCCGTGTTTATATAACTCATCAATATTATTAATTGTATCAATGTTGAAAGTTATAATACTGGGAAGTGCAAAAAATAGCGTATATGCCTCAGGACTAAAGAGATATTTTATCTTGGATTATTGGCCCTCGGGCTCTACGAGCTCTCAGGCAATAAACATCACGTGCGGGATTAAAACATCCACTTTAGTCCCTTGTTATATAATATACTATATAGTACCAAGTGAATTAATTCAATTTGGATATAAATGGGATAATTTGATGTACCTACTTAATGGTGAATTCATGCACGACGTAACTTGGTCATAACATAACCTTAACCTTAACCTCAAGAAGATGAAAATTAATTTTTTCATGATAACGTACATGCACGCGATTTAAGGATTTTAATGTAATTCAAGAAAATCATAAGTTGGCCAACTTTTACAATAATTATTCGTGCAAATCACATACCTACCTACTGGGCATATTTAATATGAATGTCAACAGAAATTATAAAAATAACTTAAGAGGGTAACTATTTTTTCAAATGTTGTACTGTAGGTATACAGTGTGTTTCACTTCTCATGAAAACAACCTCGTACCTATCTTTTGTAATTTTTACACTAGAGATGAACTCTCTACACGAAAGAGGTCATCCTACGTGAGATACACTACGCGCCAGGAGCGATGAAAGTTGAAACCACCCATTTTTTTGGAAAGTTATATTAGGGGGCAAAATTGGCACGAAATTCTTTGGGATTCGTGTCCAGGATCCCCAAATTACTACTTAACCACCTGTCTCATGAGAAAATGTCAGTCCTGAAAAATTCACTTTCCGTGGATACGCCCCCGGGTATAGATATCACGTATGATGACCCTTTTTGTGCAGTTAGTCCATTTCTAGTGTACTTATCTATTTATCCTGAAAATTTCATGGTTTTGCGTCGAAAAGTACGGAAGATACGGAGGCGTTTCCATGAGAAGTGAAACAAATTCGAATTTTTCAGAACTGAAAATTTTCCAGGAGACAGGTTTATTACTTAGTAATTTGGGGATCATAATCACGAATCCGAATTCTTTCGAATTCGTGTTCTCTTTCGGATTCGTGTTCAGCATCCCCAAATTACTACTAATACAGCTGTCTTCTGAAAAAAAATTTAGTTCTGAAAAATTCCAATTTGTTTCGCTCCCCATGGAAACGCTCCCGTGTATGTATATCACGTATGATGACCCCTTTTGTGCAGTTAGTTCATTCCTAGTGTCCTATCCTGAAAATTTCATGGTTCTACGTCGAAAATTACGGGAGCGTTTCCATGAGAAGTGAAACAAATTAGAATTTTTTAAGTACTGAAAATTTTCCAGGAGACAGGTTTATTAGCAGTAATTTAGGGATCCTAAACACGAATCCAAAAATTTTGCCCCTAATAGGTATAACTTTCCGGAAAAATAGATGATTCTATCGCTGTTGGCGTGCAGTATGTATCTCGTAGGATTGACACCTTTTGTGTAGCGAGTTCATTTCTTGTGTATCTATCGATCCTGAAATGTTCGTGGTTCTTCGTTGAAAATTACGGAAGAAACGGGGTTGTTTCCATGAGAAGTGAAACAGACTGAATAATAATATATAATAATAAATATAAAAAGTTCCCAATATAAAAATATTATGTTCGACCACCTAGGTACTAGGATGTAGGTACTTATTTCACTTTTAGTGGAACAATTTTCAAACATTCATAACCTAGAAATAAACTGCATGCGTTTGAATATATTTTATTGTTTGGTTTTGCATGAACACCCATGAGTTTTTTTGTTGAGTTGAGGATAAATTATGTCATGAATGAAATTTCACGGAGTGTCGAAAGTCAAGCTGAGCAAAATCTTAAGATTCTTGCTCCTGAGTATCCTATTTTGATGTGTCATTCTTTGATCCAACCGGATATTTTTCAAGAAAAAATTTAATGAGCTATCTTTTTCAAAGGTACCCTGTATCAAAGGAACATCTTTATCCAGTTAAAGTAATTTTTTATAATAGCTACTTTTTCAGAAAAAAACGATTTGTGAGAGAAAAACATACTTAATTGGTGTGAAATATATATTGTTCATATGGACTGATAAAAAAAAACAGCAGAACTGTACCATTAAAAATAATAAAAATGAGGCGCCACTGAGTCTAGGTTAGTTACTTGCATGTGTATCCATAGCAACCAGTGTAAATACCTATCAGTCGGCCTGGTCGGCCAAAGAGTTGGGTCTGATCGTAATATTTTCAACAAGTATGATATTAATATTGATTAAGTATTGATGGAAATTAGTTCCGCAAAATGTACCTAGCTATAAAAAAACAAGTCAAGTACCTACATAATATGTACGTAATCATATGTGATGACAGCAGTCTTTTCCTTATTCATGCCTACTGCGTACGTTTCATCTTACAGACAACAAAAACCTACAAACTGAATGAATGAATGCTCTTATTCTTCGATAATTCCACTTCAGCGTTTTGTTTCACCAGCCCGGAGAAACAAAAACAATCGCGACAAACCGTTAGGTTATATCAAACGCTAAACATTCCAGAGGCTATAAATAATTCACTCATCAAAACAAACACACTCACCAATAAATTTCTTATCGTATCATCACAGCGGCCACATTTTTTTCTGTGATTGAAACCCACCAAACAAACAAGCACACGAAACAAACTAACACCGACACCGACCGCAGTTACTTAGTTATTAGAATAAACGTGCGAACGAAATTGAAATGCTCGACAACACACGTGCTCAATCGGCTGAAGTCTGGCCAAACACTAAACTTCTTTTCCCATGACATTAAAAATGTCTGTGTGTTACGGTTCGCAATAACAAATAAATTGCGGTGCCGCCCGGGATTCCATCCACAGTACTTTTGCTGCCTCTTACCTGTTAGTTTGTTCTCTGTTCTTCGAGGTCGAGATGACGGATTGCCATGTGGTGCATTTGTTTGCCTTAATCCTTATCGATTAAATTACTATTTACCTATTCTCGCTTTTGGTGCGAGTAGATGTTACTTTCTCCGTGCATTGACGTTCATTGTGAGGGGCTGGAAGGCCTTGATCCCATTGATGATGAACGATACTTTGTGAAACAGGAAACTTGAAACCGCTTCTTGTACACCGCATACAGGTGCGGGCTGGGCCACCAAAATTCGGAAAGATATTAAACAAGGTTGAGATAGACTCGGGGTAGTCGTACGTAGGGCCGTATTTACGCAAAGGCTACCTAGGCTCCAGCAGATGGGCCCGCACCACAAAGTTATTTTTTTAAATTTGTAAATGATTGAAATAATAGTTTGCATAGTGCGGACCCTCTCTTAATCATAAAAGACGTTGGTGCAGATGCAGTTATTTTGTGGTTACAAATTTAGCTAAACTTTTCAATGAACCGCTAATAGCTGATATGAAGTGAGTCAACATTCAGAAATCTGTGTTAGTAGGCGTAGAAGGGTCACAAACATTTTATTTAAATCCAACTCTCGGACACCCAAGTAAAATCTCGGGGGTTCGACATTTATCTCAGGGGTTCGATTTTAATCTAGGGGGTCTGACCTCGGGGGTCCAACTGTTATTTCGAGGGTCTGACCTTAATTTTGGACCGCCGACTTTATTCTCGAGTCCAGTATTCTACGTTCAGTGTACATCCGTAAACGTCCAATTATGGAAGTTTCCAACTGATCCAAATTTGTTCATCCAATGGACGTACAAAACAGTAACATTCGGATTATTGGTACATTATTGTACATTCACTGTACATCCAAAATTGGTCTCTTCATTGATTTTTCATGTTGCTTCAATATTGTACGTCTATTGATCATCCATAAGACGTACAATACGAAATGTACTAAGCACATCCAGAAAAGAACTTCCATTGGACATCCATATCGAGTCCTGGGCATTTAGACCAATCTTGGACCTAAAATGGACGTCCACTGGACGTCGTGTGCTATATGGGTGTCTGTATCCAAGCACCAGAAGTTGTATTTACTAATTTCAGACTCAGTTTTTTCCAGTCAGATCAATTTGAATCTACAGGTAGAGCCTTGAAGCATACTTGTAAACTAGTTGACACCCGTAAGTTTCTTAACAAGTTGATACACCGAAGAACAGATAATTGCAGCACTTCAAAACTTAGTGGAAACATATAAGAATCTATTTATTTATTTATTTGCGGGCAAACCCAATTTAGAATACTGTAGTAAAAATGCACTTAACTAATTTTTCTGATTTATTCAAAACATTACTTTAAACAATTATTCAACTAAAACATAGACTTCACTATTCCAATTTATTTCTACTGTGGCTATCTATCTGCGAACTCTCGAATTGTATTTGTAACTCTCTGTGACTATCCCTATCGCCCTCTGCTATCCAGCTTATATACTCGCAAGCGGATTCCATTTACGGTTCTCGATTGATCGGGACCATAGAACGATTCATCTAGATGACTCTTAGAAGCGGATGGAAGCGATCAGTTTTATTCGACCTTGTTCTCGGCGATCCGTTGGCCAGCACAAGTTGTTTGCTTTTGGAGTGCATAATTAATTAGATGATCAGGGCCGGTCTCGAAATCGTAACATTGCCCCCTTCTTAAAGACGTTTCGTCCAGAAAAGCTATTCTTGGAGTGTGAAGATATGTGCAAGATTCTCCATATCTGCACCTAGACGTTCGATGGAAGTAGCACTCCACAGTCTTCAAGTTGGGTCGAGCAAGATGGTTGCAGCACACCAGAATCTTGACGCCGCTGGATCTGAATATTGTCTCCAACATGCTCGTTATAACTCTCCAGTCCAGTACATCAATCCCACAGGCCAATTTTGGGATTGCCAGATTCACAAGATTCTGGTCCAACATCATGTCTCTTAATCTGGTTATACTCTTCCAAACATCTTCATGAGACGGCTTACCTCGAAAATGCTTCTTGGTAACCAGATAGTAGATGTTTCTCTGGCCCTTCCTCAACTGTAGCACCCCACCAACTTCCGGGTTCTGTTCCCGCAGTTCCTGGATTTGACCAAACTTCTTGGAAAATACTATGGCAATGCCTCTGGACATTTGGAGATCTTCTGCCACACAGTGAGCTAACGCGTAATCGGCAGGCACCTTGAAAAGATCTCGTGGCTCCTTTCCGGTTACCCCATGTTGGGTACAGGGACATGAACCTCTGTAAGGGGACAACCTGTTGAAATGGTTTTCCTCGTGGTGGCTTATATATTCAATAGACGAGGTCGTTTATCTATTTCATGATCTTATATGGACATTCCTACGAGTTCCGAAGTTTCGGTGATAGGCCATGGCAACGTTTAGGGTTGTACAGCCAAACAAGGTCACCTATCTGATATCCACCAGCATCGGCCTTGATGTCATAGGTCTCCTTCATTCTGTCACTGGAACTCTGCATGGTCAAATGGACTCGTTCATGGATGTCGTCCATTCTCTGCCGTAGTTTGCAGACGTAGTTATCTCCCGCAGTGTGTCGTCCTGGTGGCGTACCAAACTTCAGGTCACATGAAAGTCGCAGCTCTTGGCCCATAATAACACTAGCAGGGGTTTGGCCGGTTGACTCGTGAACTGCGGAACGATAGGCCATAAGGAACAGATGAAGGTACTGGTCCCAATCTTTCTGGTGGTCAGAGACTACCTTGTCCAGGTGGCGATTTATCGTCTTATTTATCCGCTCCACCATTCCATCTGTCTGCGGATGTAGAGCTGTGGTTCTCGTTTTTCGGATGTTCAGCATCTGACTCATTTCCTGGAAAAGGTTTGACTCGAAATTTCTGCCCTGGTTCGAATGCAACTCCAGCGGAACACCGAATCGACATATCCACTCCTTTACCAAGATGTCGGAAACGGTGATGGCTTCTTGATTCGGCAGGGCATAGACTTCGGCCCACTTGCTGAAGTAGTTCATCGCCTCAAGGATATACTCATTCCCGTGGTCAATTTGTGGGAACGGGTCAGCGATGTCAATGGCAATCCTTTCAAATGGGCTGCCCACATTGTACTGGCGCATCGGGGCCTTAGGTCTTGTTCGAGGCCCATTGCTGGCAGCGCATACAGCAAATTTTCTGCACTTGTCTTTGACGTCAGTTTGGCAGTCGGCCCAGTAAAACCGTTTCCCTAGTTTCTGGAGGGTCTTCGTCACTCTCAGATGTCCTCCGCTGACCCCATCAGGAATTTCTCGGAGCACTTCCTGTCTCCTACTCCTAGGTACTACTATCTGACGTCTGTCTTCTCCACCTTCCTCAGACTCCAGCAGACGTTTCAGGACCCCATTGTCCAGGGTGAAGGAGTTCCATTGGGCCCAATAAGATTTAACGACTGGAGAACAACTGGCTATTTTCTGCCATGACGGTCTTCGATTACTCTTCTTCGTGCCGATGACTAAACCAAGATCTGGATCTTTCTCTTGGTCTTTCTGGATCTTGTTGTCATTTCAGTTATCATCTACCACCGTAGTTCTACAGAGTGTCAACTCCTTATCCTCTGCTTGTTGGCAGTCTCCTGGGCATGGTCTTCGCGACAGGGCATCTGCATTCTTATGGCTGGTCCCCGCTCGATGTTCCATCTCAAAGTCGAATTCCTGGAGCCTCTCAATCCAACGTGCCACTTGACCCTCGGGATTCTTGAACTGTAGGAGTCATTTTAGAGCTGCATGGTCAGTTCTCAATAGGAATCTTCGTCCATACACGTACTTGTAGAAGTGCTCTACTCCCTTAACCACAGCCAACAGCTCCCGTCTGATGACACAGTAATTGCGCTCCGGTTTACTCAAGGTCTTACTGAAATAACCGATGAATTTTTCCTGTCCCTTCCAATTCCCACATTGCTTGCGTCCGTTTTCTGTCCGGAAGGGGATAGCTCAGGATTAGTGCGTTGATCAAAGCTCCTTTCAGCTCCCTGAACGAATCTTGACATTCCTCTGATCAGTGGAACTTTGTTTGTCCTTCCGTGAGCCTGTTCAGTGGTTTAGCGATGTTGGCAAACCCCAGCACATATCGGCGATAGTAAGTGCACAAACCAAGAAAACTTCGAAGCTCGTGTATGTCTTTCGGGACGGGCTATTCCTTAACAGCTTCGATTTTCTGCTCATCAACTGCCACTCCTTTCCCAGAGACAACGTGGCCGAGGTATCGTACTTCCTTCTGGAATGAATGGCATTTCTTGGGGCTCAGTTTCAATCCAGAGGTTCTTAGTCGCTGGAATACCTCCTCTAAGATTTTCACGTGGTCGTTGAATGATTTGCCGACCACAATAATGTCGTCGAGATACACCAGAAACGTCTTCCATGAGAGATCGAATGGCATAACTGTGAACTGCCACAAACCTGAACCAACGGTGAAGCCTACCTTTTCTCGATCTTCCTGGGCCAGTTATATCTGCCAGAATCAACTTTTCAGATCTAGGGTCGAGAAAATCGTAGATCCAGCCAGCGTGTCTAGAGTGTCGTCTATTCTTGGGAGACGGTAGCTGTCCTTTTTCCTCATGTTGTTGAGTTGACGATAATCAACGCAAAACCGGGTTGAACTATCTTTCTTATTCACCAACACGATGGCTCGATGACTCCGTCTTTCTCCATATTGCAGACTATTTTGTCAGCCTCTTCCTTCTTGGCAGGGGAGAGTCTTCTAGCTGATTGTCGGATCGGTCTAGCATTCCTAGTGTCGATTTTATGCTGAACCACCTTTGTTCTACCACCTCTGCCCACTCCGGTATCGAAGATGTTCTCATACTGCTGTGCGGGTCCCATGTCTTTGGATGAGATGGCAACCAACTTCTCCAATTCTGCTGGCAAGTTACTGGCTTGGCTAACAGTGCCACGTATACTCCCAATTACAGAGGAAATTGAGGGACAGTGCCCCAAAATTGTTTCCTTTTTTAAGGTCACCGGGTAATAATTGACATTCATTACCCTTACTGGCACAAATTTATCAGCACGCAGCAATTTTTTTCCTAGTGCAATTCCTCGTCCAATTTTCTCATCATGGAGCTTGGGCTCGAACATTACCACATTTCCACTGCTCGCACCACCATCCAGGTGAGCCTCCAAAATGGTTTCAGCCCTCTCCAGTACGCTCACATCTTCAGCCAGCAGAACACGAATCATTTTTTCACTTCTCCCTTGAAACACCAACTCTTTTCCATTCACGCGTAGGACGCCGTCTCTGAAATTCAACTCGAACCCCTGGAGTTCATGATGTCAATCCCTATGATCGCATCATCCTCGATATCCGCTACTAGAGCCTGGTGTTTCACTTTAGTGCTGCCCTAAGTCAGTTCAATTGGAAGTTTACCATACACAGTTGCCGGCACTCCTGTTGCTGTGCGTAGCTTCTAATTCGATGAATAAATTATTGCCGATGTTTTGGCAAAAGTAGGCCCAAGGATTGTCCTAGTCGCACCTGTATCAAGTAGCATGGTGCGAGGCTCGTTATTGATGAGATTGTCTACGGAAACACCTTTGTTCTGTCGTTGAAGAACAGCGACATACGCGTTGTTAATTGGAGCTTGCTGGATACAGGCCGACGACTGCCCCTCCTTATCGACTTTCTTCAGTTTTCCTGTGTCAGTGTCGCTTCTTTGAATGTTGGGCATTTGCTACTCACATGTCCAATTTTCCCGCAATTCCAGCACCTTATTTAATTTCTCTCAGGCAGGACTTCCTTTATTACTTTTTTAACGACAGCCTCGATATTAGCGGGCTCCTGAATCATCCGGACTCTACTCTGGCTTTTGCAGGATTGCTTCGCTGCTTCAAATTCTAGAGCGCGTGCCAATGCATCTACAAGATGTGTAGGGCGAGTTAATGGCAATGTTTCGTTTCATGGTCACGAAGCCCATCCAAAAATGCCTTAACTGCTAGTCGCTCCATTAAATTTTCCGGTGTAGCTGGGTACGCAAAACGAACCAAGCGTGCAATGTCTGCTTCAAATTCTTGGTAGGATTCGCTTGATTTCTGGCATCGGTTCTTCAGCTGTGAGTGATATACGTGTTCAAGGTGGGCTTGGCCATAGCGTAGTTCTAGGTGTTTAATCAGCTGTTCATAGTCCTCCTGTTGTTGGGCGGTGAGGGTTTGTAGAATCTTCGTTGCTTCGCCACGCAATGCCAGCCGTTCGCTTTGGCAGCAGCTTCAAATTGTCGGCGGTAGTTTGCCCATGGAGTATTTCCGTCGAACTGAGGCGGTTTCAATGGGAGCTTTCCTGATTCCGTACTGATCTTGAAATGTTTTATGTCTTTTTGAACTTCCTCCATGTTCGTACTCAGATCCGGCATTGAATTTCTGTTGGAAATTTCTGGGGTGTGCACATAATCCATTCGCTTTTCTAACTCACAAAATGTTTCCTTTATTTTGTACATTTCTGACTCAATTCCTTCTTTGACTTGGTAACTTATTGTTTTCTTCAATTTTTCCATTTCTGTCTCGACAGTTCCCATCCTTTCTTCCAACCAATTCGCCACACCGCAAACCTCTTCTTTCAAGGTTTTTGAATTTTCTAGAAGCTTCCCCCTCAGGCCATTTGAATTTTCCAAAAGTTCTTCTCTCAAATTCATCGAGTTTTCCAGAAGCTCCACTTCTAGATTTTTCGAATTTTCTTCAAGCTTTTCTTCTAGATTTTTCGAATTTTCGTGACGCTTTTCTTTCAGGCTCTTCACATTTTCTTAGAGTTCCTCTTTTAGACTACTCGAATTTTTGAGAAGTTCTTCTTTCAGAGTATTCGAATTATCCAGAAATTTATCTTCCAGATTTTTCAAGCTGACTGAGTTTTCTAGGAGCTTTACCTCCAGACTCTTTGAATTTTGTAGATATTCATCTTCCAGGCTCACCAAATTTTGTTGTAGCTCTTCCTTCAAACTATTCGAATTTTCCAGGAATTTATCTTCCAAGTTTATCGAAGTTTGTTGGAGTTCGTCTTTCAGAAACTTACTTGTATCTTCGAGTTTATTCATAATCGAACTCAAGTCGATTCCTGAAACTTCGAATAAAAACGTTTCTGGGTCTCCTCCTTCTTCAATCAATCCATCCAAAAGTATTTTCTGGAGTACGGCCTTCTTTCCAGTTGTTTCTAACTCACGCTCCTCTAACTCTTGCTTTAATTCGCTAACTTTAAGGTCAACTAGGTGAACACTCCTCGGAAACATTTTGTCTCTTATTGTCTTTACCGAGATATCAGTCTATTATTTATTAGACACACAAAATTTTCAGTTTATTTTTCCGCGACGCGCAAACCTGTCAAAGACACAATAATGATCAACGGGTCACTAGTCTGTTAGGCGCGATGAATTTCTATCAGTTTTTACCACGGCAAACACTTTAACACTCATATATTTCAAACATCCTACTTCAGACACCAAATGTAGTAAAAATGCACTCATCAAATTTTTCTAATTCATTTAAAACACTACTTAAAACACTTATTCAACTAAAACAAAGACTTCATTCACTCTTCCAATTTATTTCTACTGTGGCTATCTATCTGCGAACTCTCGAACTGTATTCCATTTACGATTCTCGATTGATCGGGACTATAGAACGATTCATCTAAATGACTCTTAGAAGCGGATGAAAGCGATCGATTTTAATCGACCTTGTTCTCGGCGATCCGTTGGCCAGCACAAGTTGTTTGCTTTTGGGGTGCATAATTAATTAGATGATCAGGGCCGGTCTCGAGGTCGGTCTTGAAATCGTTACAATACAAACACTTGAGATACAGTGACAAAAGATAAATGATTTAAAATTACTAACATCACTAAAAACATGAATAATATACAATATAAACGCAAAAAAGAAAAACTTAATACTGATGTGTAGGTTACAATACAGCACTAAGACTACTTAAACATTAACATTTCTAAAGTGGTTTTTGATTCTTGCAATTGATGGGTCGAACAGCTCGATGCTGTTCAATGAGTTGGTCAGACGAAGGGTTCTTGGGAGGAATGAATAAAATGTATAGTTGTATCTATGGAAAGGAACAGGGAAAGTTTTTGATTGTCTAGTTGTACGAGAGGGTACATACAATTTTAGTTCTGATAATAATTCCGGACGTATCGGCAGTTGATTATCTTGAAAAGTAATACTTGCTTTTTCCTTCTAATTTCGAGAGATGGAATATTCAAATATTGTTCCATTTGAGTGTACTCACAATCGACTTGAGCTTTAAAAGCTATGAACCTAAGAAAAGTATTGTTACGAGATTGATAAAAATCCCCTAGCTACGCCGCTGAATCGACTCGCACGCGTATCGTCGATATGGTTTCGTAGAAAAAGGCAGATAATTGCCGGTAATGAATATTCGGGATAACCGAACCGTCGCATCGCGAAGATTCTGGTTACACTTGAGTACCTATATAAACGCGAGACATTTGACTGGGAAGAAGAAGTTTTATGAAGGGAAGTTGGATTAAGAAGATTATGAAGAAGTGATAAGCAGTTTTTGAAGAAGTATAGAAGTGTTTGGAATATTTAGTTAGTTGTATTGTTGTATAGAACTAAGTGTTTAATTAGTCAGTGAAGTAGTTGTATGTTTTCAGTGAAGTTAGAAAATAAACAGCTCGGCATTATTATTCAGCAAAAACGTAACAGTATGTTGGACTCGATCTAGCTTATTCTTGTAAGTGGCAAGTGCAAGTGGGGACCAGACTGAAGAACAGTAATCGAGATGACTTCTAACCAATGAGCAATAAAGGATATTATTTGTAAATACGTTGGTAAAATCATGGGTGGTCCTTTTAATGAAACCAAGCATTCTTTTGGCTTCTTGGACAATATAACAGATGTGGTCGTTGAAAGTTAGAGTACGGTCGATGATGATGCTTAAGTCTTTGATTTGGTTTGCAGGGTCTGGTGGTTGTGCGTCAATATGGTAGTTAAACGTTAGTGACTGGTGTGTGTGGCAAAATCGCATAATATGGCATTTACCAATATTGAGGTCCATGCCATTTTAGGAACACCAGTTCGATAGTGTATCTATATCGGACTGTAGACTTATTGCATCGTTTACATTATGAATGACCTAGAAGCACTTGAGGTCATCTGTACAGGAAGCAGGAAGTAATGTCATTTATGTATAGATTAAACAAGAAGGGGTCCAAGTGAGAACCTTGCGGTATCCCGGATGGCACGGGAAAAGTATATGAATGGTGATAGTTCACTCGAACCATTTGAGACTTATTGCTTGAATAACAACTAAGCCACTTCAATACTGAGTCACCTATTCCATATAATTCAAGTTTATGGAGCACAAATTCATGGTTTAGTCTATCAAAAGCTTTAAAGAATTCTGTATACATTGAGTCGACAGTTCCGATGATACTTACTTAGGTACTTAGGTAATTAAACTCAATTCCACCCATTTGCCCGAAGAGAAACAAAATTGACTAGATGTTATTAAATTGGAACAGTCGTGAGTTGGGTTTTCTGTAACGATACTTTCGAACAGCTTAGGAATTGTGCTAAGAATAGATATTGCACGATAATTTGTAATATCAGATTTCAGAGATATCAGAGAGTTTCAAGTTGTTAGGAAATTCACCTATATCAAGGGATTTGTTCAAGATATGAAATAGGGGGCGGGAAAGTATAAAACTACAATTTTTGAGGAAGATGGGGAAAATACCATCTGGACCTGGGCCTTTATTGACGTTGAGTTTAGATAATTTGTCGTATATTGACTCAGACAATCAATTGGGAAATGAACTGAATCAATTCAAGGCTTTTTACCACGAGTATCAAGAAGACATGGAAAATGAAAAAGTCAAGAGAGGTAGATGTATGAACTCCTCCTAGAAAAAAAAGTCAAAGATTGTGTTGACTTGATTGACGTTTTTACAAATTGTCATATTTTTCAAAAGTAAACAACTTCTCTCTTTGTAACTACACCTAATTCTCATACAGCGTGTTCAATATAAATCGGGAACTCCGCTGGAACGTTGCTGAACTCCTCAACCCTTAACAGACAGTTTTCCAAATATCGAGGTCGCTTTATGAATGTACCTATCACTTTTGGTCAAATCAGCAGTGGAGAAAGGTCATTGTCAAAATTGAGAATGATAAAAAACAGACTTTGAACCTCCATGTTAGACGACAGGCTTTGCTCAGCTTTGAAAGTGATATTTTAAGACAATTTAATTATGAACATTTTATAAATAGCTCAAACGAATTTGTCACTAATTTAAGATTAGCTGACATATTCATATAAATTTGCATGTTTGTTACATTCCCTTCTTTTATCTTGTAAGAAGGCGTATAAGGGCCAACTATCAATGAAAAAATTATTTTTGCTTATTCTGAGATATTAAGTCAGAATTCCGACTGAGTATCTCAGAATTGGCTCATTCCGAGATACCAACAATTCCAACTTAGTATTTCAGAATTAGCTAATACCGAGATACTAACAATTCCGACTTAGTATTTCAGAATTAGCTAATACCGATATACTAAGTCAGACAGAATTAGCTTATTCCGAGATGTTAGGTCAGAATTAGCTAATTCTGAATTAGTATCTCACGATCCTCGCGCCCTAGGCTAATTAGCCTAAGGGTTAATCAGGCCCTGATTAAGATGTTAAAATCTTTTCTTAAAATATTTTATGATATATTGTTTTTTTTTTCGTTAAAGTTTGTTATCAACTTGCCCCAAAATGTGATTTTGCAGGTTAATTAAAAAAAAACCCTGGTAAGACCTGCACTACATGTTCAGCCTAGGGGTCTACAGATCCTAAATACGGCCCTACTTAGATACGAACCGTTCTCGCCCAAGTCAGCTGTTTTTGAGTTTCCATTAATGAAAAATATATAAAAAAATTCCTAGAAAGCATTTCTAATATGATGAAGATATTTCCGTCATCAAATTTAAAGATTGAATATACTAGGTAATTATTCTATTTTAAAAATTGAATGTATAATAATAATATAATTTGAAAAAAGTTAGGAAATTTGATCAGGAAAGTATCAACAAAATGAAAGGAATAAAATCGACAAAGTTGAAGTACCCTCTCTCGACACGTTTCCATATAGTGTAAATGAGGCAAACATCTGATAGAAAACAGCTACTTTTCTGGCTAATACCACGACGGATATTGAAATTCATCTGACAGACTTTTGTGCAACGTTCTTCCAAGAAAATCCAATTGCAAGTGCTTATGCTGTAATTAAATAGTAGATTATCCTTCATTTGGCCGGGGATGACCACCTGCGTTAGTTGATTATCATTCATTGGGCAGTGACAGGACGACTCTAATGTTGTCCGACCTACCCCAGCACTGACGAGAGGCATAAACTCGAAACATACATGTCTGCAGGTGGTTATCCCCAGTCAAATGAAGGAAATTCTACTATTTAATTACAAGATGCGCACTTGCAATTGGGTCTTCGTGGAAGAACGTTCCACAAATATCTGTAAGATGTATGTCAATATCCGACGTGGTATTAGCCAGATAAGTAGTTGTTTTCTGTCAGATGTTTGCCTCATTTTTCAACTTTGTGGAAACGCGTGGAGAGAAGGGTACTTCAATTTTATTTGTTTCATTTTATAATATTAACGAAAAATGTTTAAATCAAAATTGTGATGACAACTACAATATTTTTAACAGGCGACACATAATAAAATGACGTCACTGAACGGTGATAGATAATCATCAATTCTATACCAGGTACCAAAGATATCAATGATATCACTAGCACCCCTTTTTGCCCTTTGTTTTTCAAGATATCGAAATGAAACTCGACACAGTCCCCAGCAAACACAATTATGTAGAATTGACGTTAATGCTACATAATGAATATTACTTGTTAGGTACGTAACTATATTATGTAAAATTTACGTTCCTCTTATGGCGGAATATCTGCCGCAAATGCAACCACATTTTTATATAACACTAATGTAACTACATATATTTTTTATTATTTCATTTAAATAAATATATAATAATGATAATAAAAGTACTCCCTCATAAACACTCATACGGAGTGTACCCATACGGTTATTATTATTATTATTTGCCGTGGCGCTCCGGGGCGACTTACTGATTTTTGGAGGCGCATTCACTTTTCAGCTGTAAGAAAATCCGGAAAATCTATAGCACCACCCCGGATGGTCGGTGTGCATTCCAAGCAAGCACCAGACGTCAGGATTAACATCTAGACAGCTCACATAACACTTGCTTTTTCAAAAAAGGCATGTGGTCGCTTATCAACTCCGATGGAATTGAGAAAAATTTCCTCATACCCAGGATTCGAACCTGGCCAAGTGCTAGCAAGAGTTTCAACGGCTGACATCCAACCGCTTCGCTACCGACCAGCAAATATTACGTAACATCTTTGGAATTTTGACGAAAACAATAATTACGATGTACACTTAGGTATAATTTCAAAACTGGACACAAGAGGGGGTATCCTTCAAGTTCAATTCCTAATTGAAGTAACAACTTTACGTAGCAGTAAAGAAAAACTGAAGATGATATATTGACATTGACCCCCCCTATTTACGTATTAGCTACGACATACTTACATAAAAATTTTACGTGAATATGCGGTTCTTAGAAATGTGATAGAGTATTGTCGTAACTATTTTACATAAATATGTTCCCTTGATTTCATGTCACATTTATGTAAATGTAACTAGTGTGTTTGCTGGTTCAATATTTACGTCAAATGTCACATTTTGACGAATTTGACAATTTTGCTGGATTTCGGTTTGGCTGGAAGTGATATCAATCCTTGTTTTTTAAATGGAAAACCCAGAGAAAAAGCTAAATAGATTAAATGTATTTATTTATTTTACGACTCGATTTTTTTTATGAGCTATTTTTTTTCGATTTAGAGTGATGCGATCAAATAAGAATCATCATATATGATATAAAAAGTAATGGAAAAAACAAATTTGTTTATTGACGAACAAATTCAATGACTGGGTGTATTTTAATTTTTCATAATTACAATATAGCAAAAATTTCGTTTTTTTCAAATGGCACCACCCGCACTTTTCGAAACCTATCCAAAAGTTTTTCAATTGATGAAATTATGAAATACTATAATCATGTAAGTCATGTAAAACACAAATTGTATGTAGGACAATTAGAAAATTACGTCCCATAAAAATAAATAAATTATATTCGAAAACTGGAAAAATATTTGTTATCATCGAATTAACAAAAAATAACACACACAATGATTGTTTTGTAATTAATATGCTCAAAGTGCAGACCAACTTCTTCCACGCATCTTCTAGTTCTGGGGATGGAATTTCGTGCAACTCCCCAAGCTTTAGTGGCGTTTGAAGTATTCTTCAATTATTCTTGAAGTATTATCCTCTACGAAATTATCATAAATATATTACAGTAGGTGTAATCTTTAATATAGCACCACAAAAAAATTAGGGGTGTGAGATCCAGAGAACGTATGGAACCATTTGGTGCAATAATCTATTCAACAAATGAATGCCTTAGATAATTCACTATTCTGGATGTAGCACTATTATGTGGATGAACCCCATCTTGTTGGAAGTATAGTCTCCCCAAAATCTCAATGGGTACTTCTTATAGGAATACTTCTGTCTGATTTTGAAGAAAATCTAAATATCTTTGACAATTCAGACGTCCTTAAAAAAGTATTAGTCGAATTATTCTTATCCCAATAATTCCTACCTACACTTCAACTCCAAATTTATTTAGTACATGTTGATTTTCTTGAGATTAATCTGGTATTGGGTTTATTATTCCTGAATCGTAGCTTGTCAGAGAAAAAGAATCATTTCAGAAATTCTGGTCATCATATTTCTGAAGCAACAAGCAACTAGTTGCCGTAGGTAAGTAGCTTAGTGTTCGTTCGGCATCGTTTTCATATAAATATTGATGCAATTAATATTTAAATGGACGAAATCCATGTTCCTTGATAATTTTTTTGATTCACGACTTCAAGGTATCCAATTCATATCCTATTCCTCTTGTTGAAGATGAAGGATTCAATTCAACACATGCAATTATTTATTTCTTTTGTCACGTTGATAATAAAATTTTGATTATTGGGATTTTCTCCTCGTCTGAATTTTCTGTCGAAAAATGAGAAATATAAAAAAACGAATAGGCCAGCAATTATTTCACTCTGAATTGACAGAACTGGATTGTTTGTGAATGATATTTCTTATAATTCTCCAACATTTTTTATTTTTTATGGCTTACTTTCAAAGTTGTTTCATAACACGCTTTTGAGTTAAATACACAACTGATTTTCTAATTGAAAATACCATTGATTTGGTTTTAAAAAATATTTCTCTCAACGGCATTTTGGAGTAATTATGAAAGATTTGATTACATCCAGTCATTAAATTTTATGTCTATTGAACAAATTTGGATTTATCCTTTACTTTACATGTCATTTATGATGTTCCTGATTTTATCACAGATTGACAAACAAATTACGCAAAACAATCAAGTCGTTGTAAATAACCAATAAAATAGGATTAAATTAGGATTCCAAAAATTCAATTATATACAGGGCATTCCATTCAAAAATCAAGGACTCTATACAATGTTATTTGCAAACAGCCAAAGTTTACAAATAGACAGAGTTGGCTCAGCTATAGATGTATACATTACAACTGTAGTTTACAAGTTGAGACCGGTGACATCAGTGCTGAGATTCGAACTCATGTTCCTACGGATGTTTGGATTGAATAAATTAATTAAGTAATGAAGTTTATTTTACATAGTTACTGATCATTCCTACAATAGGATCAATATGTTCATAACTCCTTCACACTGCAGCTCAACTCTTCGCCCGAGGGAGGGCCCAGAAGAGGAGAGGATCCTTTCCCCAGACATTTCTGGACAGAAGAGGGGGGATTCAATATATATGTAGATACTGCTTTTGTCTTAATTTTGGTCAGAGGTGATTATTTCGTGCTGTTCCGGAAAAGGCTGACGCAAAAAACTAGGTTGAGGTACTTCGCGCTCTAGGTCTTACCAACGACTTGGTTCCTTATGGAACCGGTTCCTCCCATCTTTCCTGGAAGATTGATAGATCAGCCCGCCATGTTTGCGGGGCTGATTATCATGAATTAACGAACTCTTGGGGAGGTGGAACCTATTTAATTAATCTGACAGGCTTCTAACATATGTCGAGATGGAGTCGACGCCAAGCAAGGGTGCGCAGCGCATCCAGACGAATGTATCTATCACTATTAATGATGATATGAAGTACTTTGTTCTGCATCCTGTCCAGTCTCATAAACGGAGTCTTGGGAAGGCTGCAGAACGCTGGGTAAGTATTCAACATCGCCGGCCGGATGATTTGCTTGTAGATCATCATTTGTTTGCATTAAGGAGCGAGCACTTGACCCGCATGCCACCTCGGCCCTTCTTTTACAACTAAATATAGCCTAAATTATATAGTGATGAGTTGGTAACTTGAAATATGTGCCGCTAATTATTTAAATTAAAATATTAGCAAATAAGTTCCCCTTCATTTATATGTTCAATTGTTTGATTTGCATCATTGTTAAAACTAATGGAAATAAAAAAACAGATTGGAAAATGAATACAATATAATATAGAGTTTATTGATGTCACAATAACAAATACTGATATAAGACAGGTCAATTAAAATTAGGAAGTCTAGCTAAAACTAGAACATTTACCTTACAATTTTAGTATCAAGCAATAATTTATGTTAACAAATAAATAAATACATCAGTAACGTATATATTTTTCAACAAAATATAATCAGTGAGTTTTTAGATTCTTCTTAAAATTTATGCACTAAGGCAATATTTGAAACATTGTGGGAGACTATTGTCTCATGATTGAAGGATTATTTAAATTTCAACATTTTTCGAATGCGCCGTCTGTAACATATACCGGGTGTCGTAGAAGATACCCCTTACTTTAGTTTTTTCAATTGCATCCCCATACCCCATGTTTGTTGTTGCTCAAGTTACAGCCCTATTCAGTTAGTCCAGATAATTGAATGCTTTACTGGGTTCTATTGATTCGACTGAAATAATTGTTCCATGTTGTAGAGACAAGAAAAAGTGAATGCTAAAGAAAAAGAGACGCTCAAATGTAAGAACATTTTGTGCTTTGTTTTATTCCTACGTATTTAGATCACAAATTCCTCAGTCGTGATATCATTTATAAATATCAAACTGCCTTTTACCTTCACTCCCAGCGGATACGTTAATATGCTTTTAAATTTTGGTGAATATCCCAAAAAATAAACGTACTGCTGAGAGACTGTACGAGCAACGCTTTCCTGATCGTCGACAACCAGGTCGCAATACTTCTTCTTATGTAGTAACTACAATGCGAATGGGATCATTTCCAGAGAAAAAACATAAAGTACATCCTAATCATGTGAGAACTGAGGAGAATTATATAAAAGTATATATATTTCGGTTCGTGCATTGCTGGTGGAGATTGGAATCAGTAAGTCATCTGAGCAAAGAATTCTCAAACAATATATTATATATATTATGTATTATTATGTATATTATCCTTTCAAAATACATTTGCACCAAGTTCTCAGACCTATAAATTTCAAAAGACGACTGGTATTTATTGCTCACATTCAAGTTTTAGTCCATGACGAGCATAGCTTCCTCAATCAAATATTGTGGAGTGACGAATCCACAACAAGGGCAATGTTAGCCGACATAACATGCACACTTGGTCATAGATTGTGTGTGGTGTGGTTTACATAATGTACGTCTCATTGACCCACATTTTTCAAAGACACTTTGGCGGGCCATCGATATCTGAATTTCTTGAAAAATATTATTCCTGCACTACTAGAAGATATTCCTATACAGGAAAGACAAAAAATGTGGTAATTAGCAACAAGATGGTGCTCCCTCACATAACCATAATATAGTAAATACTTTCCTCAGTAATACTTACCTTTCAAGATCGTTGGATTAGTAACATAGGACCTCTTCGTCGGCCTTCACGTTCTCCAGATCTCACTCCATTAGACTCTTTTCTATGGAGATATTGTTGAAACGAGTTGTCTTCGAAACTCAACCGATGAGTATTTAAAATTCAACCCAGAAAACTTTGAGGCTTGTAGAACCATTAAGTACTCTGGAAATGATTAGAGCTTCCTGTACTCGAGCGCTAATATGGTGACTTGAAGCATGTGTGACAAGTGCTGACCAACGTTTTGAACCATTTCTACATAAAAAACGCAGATGAGCTTATAAATCAATACTTTGTCTTTTTATTTGCCATACTGAAGTTAGGGGTGGTCTCGGGGGTTGTTTGCCAGGGGGTGGATTTTGCGATAGTGCATGAAAGAGCTTATGGTCTCCTACCACAAATATTTTTTTAATTTTTTTTAGATATTACTGAAATATCTGCTGGCCTGAAAGCCCTGGGACACCCGGTATACCTAATGACGCAACCTAAACCAATGAACAAATAAATAAAGGGGAAGTTACACGCTCATATTTAAATTGTTAGCGGCGCATATTCCAAGTTACCAACTTACCGAGAGATTGAAAGTTACTAAAAATGTAGGTTATATTTTGTTGTGAAAGCAATTAAATTTTTTGTGTAAAACTGTGAAATGAGTAGTTTTGTCTTCTGAACACTAATTCGAAAAAAATTCCTTTTGAGTTATGCCCTTCTGAATCTGGAAAACCGACTATTTACACAATCGAATTATTCGATCAAAAATCACACTAAATGCCGCGTTCTATTTGTCGACACTTTTCAAGCGCTAATCTACCTAATTACACAATCCAAAAACCAAGCATGGTTAAATGACTGATTGTCGTCTAGAAGAATTGCATTCAACTCGGAAAGCAAAATGTTAGCTGAAGTTACGCCCATTTCTCCTCCTATTTTCTTCTTCGAGCGATAAGATGGTAGGGATATATTATTTTTTTGTTTAATTTGTTGTAACGAATCACCCAGGTTTTCAGAGAAAACCTTTCAAAAGCAGAGCTTGTGCGAGCAAGGGAGATCCGGGACCCACAGTTCAAATGAAGTGGATTTCGAACCACTTTAGCTCAGTGGCAGGCGATGGTGATCGAACGCACGACGCCTGGTTGTAAGCAAACGCTCTAACACAACGACCACTTCGCTAACTAGGAAGGGCCAAGGATTATTATTTGTTGATTAAATCCACCATAATTTCGACTTTTACCTCGAAATTTTCACTTTTTTCTCTAAATTTCGACTCTTTTCCCGAAATTTTGATTTAACGTAATGATTTCGTCAAAGTACCCTTCCTCTCCACACTATTATAAAGTGGAAAATTCAAGGCAGAACACAACTACTTTCCCCTAAGAACAGTGAATAACACCAGAGATATATTTGTGTAATCTCCAGGACACTACTGCAAGCATTAATTGTATAATCCCTATCTCGTTGGGAATGACCACCTGCATTCATACATGTTACCTCTCCACACTATCCCACAAAGTGGAGAATTTGAAGCAAGTATATGACAAAAAACAAATACTTTTCTCTACGAACATTGAATTACATATGACATCTATTTGTTCATAATATTTTTCATTGCAGTCCTTACATTTGATTTCGTAGATTCCAGACTTTTCAGAATTCTCAACTTTGTCCTTAGGGTTACCCAAAAGGCTCTGTAGTGTCAGACTTCTTTTAAATAACACCCTTATACCTAGTTCCTTGAGAATCTTTCCAAAGTTATTTGTGCAATGGTGGTATGGTACTGATATATATATATCTATCTTGGTTCTCGTCATTTCTAAACGTTGAGATTTTGTTCATTCTTAACCTAAATTTTTTCTTCCTTATAATATTATCTATCTCGTGTTTAAAAATGGTCGATTTTCAAGGTTTAGGACACCACTCGAAAGGTATTAACGACAACCTCGATTTTTTGTGTTCTGGAGATGAAACTACGTAAATAAAAACTTAAAATTTTTTATTTTGAGAAGTGCACCAGTCAGTTTTCATTTATATTAATGTCGTGGGTAACATACCTTGTTAAATCGCTAGCTTTCTTTTTCGGCACAATTTCACAGTTGTTCTTATTAAAGTGCATAAATATTTATATTTTGAAGAAAATAAAATCGACATTCGATCATTGCTTCTCCAAACTAATTTCAGTAGGTTTTCGTCGGATACCATTTCCGATAAAAAACTCGACAAAACTCTAAAATCACGCTACTGTTTGACTTGATGAACACTCGTCAATTATTATAATTGAAACTGAAGTTGAAAATACCTACGAAATGTCAAAACATGACAATCACGGCTACTTGATTATTTGAGAACAACTGTTGAACACGTGGCCCGTGGCTTAAGCCGTAGACACAATGGAAGTTTTATGTAATAAATCTTAAGTTTTGGGATTTTGAATATCAATTTTACAAATAAAACAAGATGCAAAACAGAATTGAAGAATGAAGCTTGAATTTCACCAACCACATTATTTATGAGGCGCGATCAGAATAATAATGGCAATGAGAGTTTCGTCTTAAAAAATATCCAAAATCATGAAAATTAAAACTAAAACCATAAAACTTCCATTGTGTTTCAGCCTTTACGGTCAAATAGTTTGATCAAACCGCCTTGAAGTGACGTCATTTCCATTGGTTTGTTTGAAATTAATAGGAAATTCTGTCGAAATTACAAAATCTAAGTCGGAATTACGACATAAATATACTTATATGGCTCAAAATATTGTTTTCCACTTCGAAAATAATTACAGATTCACTGTTCGTATGGACTTTCAAAAGGAAAAAATACCAATAAGGCAATATCAGAAACAAAGCAATTACCTTTGGAAACCTAGATTGTACAGAAGTAACATTATGGGATCTAAGTAAAGCTTTTGACTGTGTACCAGATAAAATTATCTTAAAGAAATCAGAATTGGAAAATTGTTTTCAAACTGTATGACTGGGAGAAAATTTATCAACAAAAGAATACTTCACAGTTGGAGTGTCGCAGGGATCTATTTTTGGACCTTTTCTGTTAATCATTTTTATTAATGATTTATTATATGGTGAGAAGGTAACATATATTCTATGTGCTGACAACCCCACAATTAAATGCAAAAACTCTTGATGAGGTCCTTGCACTTTCGTCAGAAGCAAAAACAAAAACTGACTATTAGGTTTGCAATCAGATGTTTTATTTCCTGAGAGTGAGATTGAACTGACAATATATTCACAACTCATAATATTGGATGAGATGCAGGTCCACGTTTACCTAGGGAATAATAAGTTGGGATTCAATGAGTTAAAATGGATTGATCCTTTTGGTTTTAAATTGAGTAGTTGGTATCAACTTGAAAACATTCCCTGTCAAGATTCGAAAGCAACACGGATTAGATATGAATAACTTTTTCGATAATTTGATGAGTAAAAATCTGTTATATTTGGAAAAGCCCTTACACCATCTTGTGAGAATAGCTCACATTACTGGAAAAGTTTAGGCATACTGATTGATCAGTTGAAACAAGTGCACATGCATTATATTGTTCCTCAACAATAAATAGGTCCTTTATGTAGTACACTACTCTTACGAATTTATGAAGTGATCCTTATGACAACTTTCCTCTAACTTTAATATTTCTCCAGGTATTAATCTTCACAACAATAATTACCTACCTGTCCAATATTTGCTCATCAGTAATAGAAACCAAGAGAAAAAGGGGTTGTTCTTTTGATATACGAAATTTACATTACCCGAAGAATAGGCTTCTAATGTTGATAATGTTGCCAAAAAAATTTTAGCTTTCATGATCTCTTCAGCATTTGGAAATATATGTATTTTTATTCATCTGAAACAATTTACCTGAGTTAGGCACATTCAATATATGTACCTTCTAATAAATTATTTGCATTCAAATGAAAAAAATTAGAGATCTTTTTTTCAATGTTTTGGATGCTTTTCAGAAAAAGTAAATAAAAATCTTTCGAAATGTGAATTTTAGGCAGTGGAATAACCAAACTTGACAGTTTTCCCGTTTCTAAGGAATTGCGATTCCAGTTTGTGTTGTAGGAAATGAAACAACCACATTGAACAGCGTTCTTTTCCCTAAAAATTCATTTTCCTATGTTTTTTCCTAGTTTTCCAAATGAGCCGAGAAATTGACATTAACGAATAAATGAGTCGGACGTCAAATTGAATACAGTGCGGTGTTGCCGACTTTCTTACTACGGTTCGGAGAATTAAGGCGGCTGTGGTAAAACAATACATAATCTGCTGGGAATGGTTTATAATAACCAATAACCAATATTCTAACCAAATATTTCGAAATTCTATTATAACTTAACTCCTACCTGATACTCATCAGTGAAAGTTTCAAGACAGAAATTCTTGTTCTGCAGTTCTCCTTCGGCTACTTTGGTGAATCCAGGCGTCTCATTCAACATCTCCATGGCAAATCGTTGATAATTTTTTTTCATCAAACCATTCTTCTGTTTCAAATTTCAGTAGCTATTACAAAGAGTTCCTTTACTATTGACATTTCTAACAGCAATAATGAATCTTATTTCTGATTCAAGACTATTATTTCTTAAATTGTTTCTTTTTTTATATTTATATATTTGATGGAAATTTGATATTTATTTCAGTTGCAAATCATGACAATACAAATAGTGGCAGACAATCCTGCATTTTTTACTGGGTCAGGGAATCGTAGAGAAAGCTTTGGGAATGATTTGCCAACTCTTCATGGGATCTGGCAAAGATTCTTCGACATTCACAACTCCTCTTCTATCTAGAACTTCTCCAAGTGCTTGAATGTTCTTGATTTTGGTTTCGACATGTATCGCGAAGAAAAATCCAATTTAACAGAAAAAAAACTGGATATCCTACCGAAGTGTTTTAATAAAAATTGAACAGATAATATATTGAACTACAAAATATTTTAGTTACTATTTTCGTTCTAAACAATATAAGTCATAAATAATGCATATATTATTGTTTTATAATTTTTATACAAAGGCTTGAAAAATAGATATAAGTAGCTAATAAATATATTTACAGTTATTTCTGTGCAGATACATTCCAAAGATAATAAATAACAACGATTAGACAACCACATTAAGTATAAAAAGAATTCGAGACAGCACCTAGATAATCAACAACATCGTGCTTGTGCCTGGGATATACTTTAAAAACATCTGAATTATAACAATTTTATGCCCTCACATAACCAAACATTAGCCAATGTTACTTCATACAAAACCTAGTAAAAATTTGAATTGTAAAAAATCATTAACATAAGGTGCACAAGTGCAAAGTGACTGTTTGTATTTGTTAGTTCAGACTTATGGATTAACAAAATTTGAACTACTCGAGTATTAAACAGGAGGTAAAGCCCAAAGTGTAGCCGTTTTGTCGGCGGAAGTAGATAGAAAAGAAAATTCTGATGGATGCCAACGACCAGAAATGCATTTGTCCTGATGTTGGGCCACAACCACACTGGGTAGAGGAAGAGTCAGATCTCCTGTGAACAGAAATGAAATGTTTAGAAAAAGTATCATCATTATTATTTTCAAAGATTATCAATTGAAATACTAATATAATACTAAGTCAAATTTTAGATTACTATACGGCGTGACTCAAGGTCGATGGTAGGTTAGACGTTTCTGGAAAACGCAACATTTTTTTACCTACCGATCTAAAATATTTTCAGCATTGTGACGTTGCAGCATCTAACAAAAAGTCCTAACAACTTTATTATATTAAATAGAATTGCCCCAAAAATAATTTGTGCTAAATATGGTTCAAAACATAGCCCTAATTGAACTTAAGTAAATTAGAACTCTCAATTCATGAAAAGTTGATAATTTGATGGTATTTTGGACAAACTCGAAGTACTTGAATTACACCGAGAAATCGACTCTTTATCATACAGGGCCAGCTAAAATTACTATTATTTTCGTTTCAAATAAAAGTGGTCGAAAGTTCATTTTTTCAAATGAAACACCTTCTATATTACTGGATAAATTGAAAGATGAAGAAAAATTACTTGATAATAAGATAATAAACCCGCTCTTTTAGAAAATATTATTCTAAAAAAATTTATTTTATGTAGCCGTGATAATATCAAGCTTATGACAGTCTGGTGACTTTATATGTAGTTGATAAATAGTTATTGACGGCGTTTCAAAAAATCCCCCAACATGAATGCAAGTATTGATTATTCGAAGTTCTTGTGAAATTCATCCAAATGTATCCTGAATCACCACCAATGAACTAGAGGAAATTTGTAAGATTATAAAATAATTTCCACAACTATGGCTCAAAATTTAAAGCGTCTCCAACATTACCAAAACCTGTTACTTCAAGTGAGGACAATATTGTTGGCATATTTCTATGCATATTCAGAAGCTTCCATTCGTAGTACAGAAAATGCGTCCGTATAAATTTACCAAATTTCAAGCTCTCAAAGCAGAAGACTGAACTGAGTACATTTTTGTGAATACATTTCAATACATACACAGGATTCGAAATGATTTAGAGCGACGAATCAAAATTTACAAGGGATGGAATTTGTAATCGAAGGAATTAGCATTTTTGGAATGAGGAAGCAGACTGCCTTGCCAAAGAAGAAGCAAATACACCATTTCCCGGCCCAGAACCCTTCTGTGGACTCTCCAAAGTCCACCTAAAGGAAGAATTCCGACGCTGGGAACCCGATGAAATGAAATCTCACTGGAATAAAGTACCAGGACCAAGACAAGTGAAAAAGCTAGTGAGCCTATCGCCAAGGAAAGCTAAACAGCTTCTCGAGTTGGACAAAAAAGACTTCAAATTGGTAACGGGACTACTCACTAGGCACTGCCCTCTGGGGTATCACCATAAAAAGATGGGCAAGTCTGTCGCTACTGCGATAACTTCGCGGAAACTGCAGAACATCTGCTTTGCGAATACCCAGCGATCTTCTGCAAGAGGCTTAAATTCCTGAAAGGGGCATTCTTAACGCCCTCCGATTTCAGGAATTCAGCTCCCAGGAAACTGATAAACTTCGCACAAGTCTCAGAATCCCGGGCCTCGAATAGACAAAGGGTCTGCAGAGCCTACACGACTCCCCTACAACCTACAAGCCTTTTTGGGCTATTCATAATCCTCATGCGATAATGAACATGCGTTTTCAAGAAAAATTTGACCTAAATGTCTTCTGTATTTTGAAGAATAAAAAAATTGCATTTTTTATTCATAAGACACTAAATGCTGAGAGATATCTCCAAATACTAAGGACGACTGTTGAGGATTTCCTCGAAAATTAGCCTTTAGAGGTATATAGGAATCTGTATTTTCAACTGGACCGAGCGACAGCTCATTCCAAGGAACTTTACGAAATGTTTAACGATCGTTGGTTTGGGAGTTTAGGGCCGTGGGATTGACCACCGAGATCACCCGATCTCACGCCTATTGACTTTTTTACGGGGTGTTTAAGAAAATGGTGTACAGTACTCCAGTGCCCACCAAAGAACTGCGACGGCGAATGGTGCGGTGTATTGATGATCTGGATCCTATGAAATTGAAAGAGCAACCACCAGTCACGTACAAAAGCATATTTCAAATTGTTATGAATGTAATGGACAACATTTCCAGCATTTATGGTAAAAATGTGATATTTGTATATATATTGTTCACAATTTTGTTATTTTCACATGTCGTAAACAAGTAAATCTAGCTTTTTACGTAGAAATGCGAGATGAAAAGCCGATTTTTGGTACATTTGTTCCCTGAAATTTGAAATAGTTTACTTTATTTGTTAATTATTGTACGTCCAAACTTCCTTACATCAGAACATATTCTGACTGGGAGGTATTTCTTCAACTAAAAAAAAAATATTTCAGCAATTAGTGAGGCACGTAAGTCTAATCCAGAATATTCAGAATTATCTTATCAAGATATTTCTGATATATCACCTAGGTCAAAACAGTTACGATCAGGAAACGAACGACTCCAAAAATAAACAACTAGATAAACTAGAAAAGTGAAAAGTAGAAATATGACAGATTTCAAACGTTTCACAACAGCTATAGAGAGGGTATTATTCAAAATTTTATTTTGTATTGAGAATTGCAAAATAAGCAGCTTGGTAATCTTTCAGAGATAGACCTTTGTCAGAGATGGCAAGTGTCATAGTCATGAGTAATATTACCATTATTTATATTTTGACCTAATTGAACTGGACTATCACGTATGTGAAATGGTCCTCATATCAAACTACTTTTTATATCGTCGTCGTTTTTATCAAATTGGAAAATAAATCAATTTCGAACAAATTTTATTAAGACCTTTACAGCAAGAACTACAATAAACAAAAACATCGACATTTCTTCAAAATGTCTTATGAATCTTATAAATACAAACGAACTTTAGTTGAATCCTTACCTTGCAAATCTGTCAAGACCAATTTATTATCGTAACCAGCCGATAGCAAGTAGTAAGCTGATGGGGAGAACCTTATCGATCTGACGTCCGAAGAGTGTGGCTTGAAACACTGCACATTCCTGCCTCCTCTTATATCGTACAGCACGCAAGAACTATCCTCGTGTCCCGATACTAGAAGTCTTCCTGACGGATCCACACAAAGACTTGCCACCGGCGAGCCTTGACGAGTTCCAGGAACGGTGATGGGAGTTACCACATTCACACAACCTCTGGTGCGTAGATCCCAGAAGCGAACTGTCTTGTCGTGCGAGCCGCTAACGAACATAGCCCCGCCCCATGTATACAAAGATAAAACATGACCTGAAAAAAATCATAAAATAACTCATGATGTAAAATGTGATCAATGTTGCTGGTTTATAAATTTGAATTTTTTTTAAGAATTCACAAATATTTTGTAATAATTGTTTAATATTTTCTCTTGGGGATTCATTACAACTCGGAGGGTTGACTCATTATTCAAAAGCAACTGATCTTCAGTATCTTAACAGTAACAAAACCAAGAATAGAAATCTGATCACAGTCAACGAATAGAAAAAGTATCCAAGTCTGCTTGGCGAAAAGCCGACATAATAGAATGGTTAAAATAGGTAAACTGAATATGTTCTCGATGAAATGGTGCATAAATGTGGATTTCGATTACCTCCACTGTGAACTAAATCCGATAAAACTTATATGAGCTCAGATAAAAGGTGACGTTGCGATAAAAAACTCAACATTTAAATTAAATGACGTGAAACTTTCGTTAAACGAATCTATTAATGGCGTGACAGCAGAAAACGGGGAAGTGTATTGGACATGTAAAAGAAGAGTGGGACTTGGATACTCATGTCGAAGTTATGGTTGAACCTCTTATTATCACTCCTGGGGTGGGATTCCGCGTACAATAGTATTCTACATATCGCTACGTTTTGACGTAAACGGTATTCGGTGTGTACAGTTAGCTATAGTTTTGCAGGCAAAAAATTGATTACAACGTTTTATGATGAGCTGAAACAATTTATTTGAACACAGGACATTACTTTTTATTTTATCGTATTATTCAAAATGTTCTCTCTATGTATTTATATTTGGGGTTGGATAATACAACTTTTCCTTAAACTTTAGGTGACATTTTTACATTATTGTTCGAACCTAATGAAAAGTGAGAAAAAATTAGGTATTTTGAAACAAATATTATTTTCACATGAGACATAGTAATATTAGGGTACACACTTTGTATAGTGTATACGTTCCTTCTAACATTTTTTTAAACAACCACTTGTGCTGTACACAAGTGCATGTAACCCCCTATATTTGAATTGTAGTTCAAGTAAACGAAACATCAAAAACAAAAATTGACATGTTCCGCATGTACGAGCATTTCTCATATTTTTTTCGAGTAGGAATACCTATCAGAAGAGATAATTATATTCCATAAGATGTTTCCACACTATACTATAGAATGTTATGGAATGAAATATTTGATTTAATTTAATTTAGGTTATTATTCATTAGGGGCAGCTACCTACTACATTTCTGGCAGCATCAAGATGAGGTTCAATTTGATTTATATAATACAATGAACTCTTATTTTATAAAAAGAAACAACTCGATGGTTGCTGGTTTATCAAGGTAAATTGACAACTGCCAAACTCTTTATCGCCCTTCTTTTCATGCTGAAGTTTCGAATTTGCTCCCTTTTCTAACACAAGTAAAATGCTTGCAGGCAACATATCTGTTAGGTACGATGGCTCTGAAGGGACATGGTAGATTTTTTTTATTTCATAATTATTACGAGTTAGTTATCTCATTATAATGAGATAGTTAACTCATAATTGAGGTTATGAGCGCAATAACGGACTAACCCCAATATTAGCAGCATAGTGGACTATCTGAGCTTAGTCCACTTTACTTCTAGGAATTCGCACCTGTTATGAAAATCCAAAACAAGGTCAGTGCTGTTACCTAGTGACGGGAAGAAAAAGGTTGGTTGGTCCATTTACGAGTCAAGAATTTTGACATGGCAATTGAGATTCTGCAAAAAAACCATTTGTTGAATTATTGTGGGTTAGTCCGTTATTGCACTCATAGCCTCAATTATGACTCAGTTATCTCATTATAATGAGATAACTTAAGTCATTGTAATAAGTTGAATTATCTCATTATTATGAGATACGGTAGGTCATTAAAATGAGTTAACACTTTGCAGGAAAGTAGCAGGCTTATTAGATTCGATTGAGATCATTTTATTTTAGATTTTCAATGCCTGGATTTATTTGAGTTTTTCAGGATATATTATTGGCTCACTTCAGATGGAACCACCCTTATTATTTAGTTCAGTTTTGTGATTTGTTTTTTAAAGAAAAATCATAATTTAATTTTTATAATTGAAAAGCTACCTAACCCAGTGATGTTCCTGATGTTTCTAATCGCTATAAGCAAATTTTCATAATGTTTCATTTGATCTTGTTTGTTTTCATTCAGATCTTAATTTTTTTTTACCAAACATGCCATAAGTCAAATAAAATCAGAAACAAGCGAGCAGATCTCGATTTGTACCACTTAATCACAGTAGCTGATCCTTAGAAATACGGGTATTATATAGTTACTCTATATTATGTTTATACGAGCAAACCGAACAAAAAGTAATCAACAAACGATCTTGGGTGATTTCAGTTTTGAAAGATCGAGCAGGGCGAGCAGATGCTGATTAGTATCACGTGATCATCAGGCTGAGTGAATAATATTTAACGAACGCTAAACGCTAGTTAAATCATCTGTCACTTGGCTGAGCTAGTGACCATAATAACATGTCATATCCGTGTACTTGATGTCTCATGACGAAACAACGTGTTTTAGACCTGTTAGCTCAGCTGTCAAAACAATCAGGGAGTGAGAACTGACAACAGATCAAATTCATTTACTGAGCTTCACAGCTAGAGTACCTGCCCGCTCCCTCATTGATCAATTACCGAATCTCAACGATTATAGACTACAAACCGAATCCAGAGCAGATTGAACAGTTGATGAAATTAATATTTGATTATATTTGGTCAAACTTGAGTCCTACTAGAATTAAAAGTGAAGAGGACTTCGTATAAGCATTTAGTGATGCCAATTACACTTTTTTCTTTCTGATATCAAGGTTCCAAAAACCTTTGAAAACTTCATTCTAGCATCAAAATAGTGCGCAATGTTAGAAGCAAGTAAGTAATTTATAAACCTCAAAACTGTAGGGGTTTAGGTTTTTTGTTCAATAATGGCGCTGAATTCAAAATACCTGTCATTTTCTTGAAAAGGCAATCGCTTATATCTTGCTTAAAAAGATTTAATGTTGAAGACTCGTACCATACAGATTAGCGGATAATATATGATTTCTAGATATTTTTGTTCTCAGAATAAACAGCATCTGTTCATTACCCCTATTCTCTGTTCTCATATCATTTCTCAAATTTCTATAGCCATGCTATATATGACTGATGACTGATGACGTATTTGGACTTCACTCAATTCCTTAGTCTTTGCAAAGTCTAAGATGTAAAAGTTAAGCCTTTATTTCAGAATTTTCAAATTCCATTCAGAAAAATAACCTTCAATTAGTTGCTCAAATTCCATTATCTACTCTAATAAGTCAACCATCTGTCTATCTAAATTTTTTTTCATTAAAATATACATATATCAGCAGGAAAAAACTAATTAAGCTCAGAATATTCTCAGTGAAAATATCCAGGTATATATTGATACCTACCTCTGAAACATATAATCTAATACTCATTAGCATCAGAGGTCTTTGAAACTTTGGTTACTAAAACTTCAAAACATCACCTGTTGAAACATACGCGAAAAGTGCACCATAACTATGGCAACGCAGCACTAGTAAAAATATTTTTTTCCGAATTTTCTGTTATCTCATTATTATGACTTATGGTATCTCGTTATAATGAGATAACTAATTCATTATAATGACTGAGATAGCTTAAGTCATTATGATGAGTTAAATTATCCCATAACTATGAGATACTTTAAGTGATAGTTATCTCATTATAATGACTTACTCATAATTATGAGATAGAAAAAAAATTTACCATGTCCCATCAGAGCCATCGTAGTTAGGTGTGTTAACATATGATCACATCAATTTATAGCTTAAAGAATAAATTGTGACATGGTAATGGCACAGATTTAAAGATACTTTATGAAAAACTTATGTAAGCACTATGACTTTATAATAATATATAAGATAAAACAGAAAACCCAAATATGAACAATCAAAATAAACTTGAAAACAAGAGATTCCAAAAATCTGCTCAATGTTTTCAGAACGACTCATTATAATCACGATTTCTTCAGATTCGAAAGCGATACTTCGAAAGGTACACGAAATACCGATCAAAGCGATAGTAGACAAGTAATGGTAGAATTCTACTGTCGCTTCGAAGAGATGGTACACGGAATCCCAACACCTGGTTCCGAAAATAGTGATAGTGACGATTCTGGGACAAATTCCGATCAAACCTTGGATAACGAATAATGTACCTAAAGTTTTATTTTATAATTATTCGTGATTATTGATGTTCGAAAATCACAAATACGAAATAGGTATAATAACAAATTTTGTTCATTATATTTATATGAACATTTTACATAAATAGTTGTGTTTCTGTTATGCATATGTCACTTTTTTTAAAAAATGCAACATTTTTGTTTGTATAAAATATGCCAAATATGCAGTATACACTGCCGTCTAAAGTCCGTTCCCCCCCTACTAATTTTTTAACCATCTCGTATATCACAACGAAATTTGGAAGGCTTAAATAGGAGATAAAAATCTACTTTTTCATGGAAAAATCATAGCTTAAAGTTTTGAAATGGCAGCTGAGCGCCATCTTCAATAATTTTTTTAAATAGAACACCCGGTATATCATTGCATGATCTGTTAGGGATTATCATATGGAATACAACAATACCAAGTTTGATGCTATTATCTCGAAAGACTACGGAGATATCGCCTATTATTTTATCCATAAGCCAAATGAGTGGGAGAGAGAAACTTTTTCTGTTCGGAAAAATAAATTCTCTCTCACACTAAATAATGGGTATACGGTACACACCTGTATGGCCACTGAGAGCTTGAAACGGTGTCCCAGTAGCACAATCCGTGACATATATTTTGCAATCACCAGCACCGCCACTGATAAGGAGACTGGATTTGTTCGAAGTATCTTCAAGAAAACAAATATCTCTGATGGTACCGTCATGCATAGTCAACTCGATTTCCTCGCCTTCGAGATTAGAGGTCTCCGTGTTGAACCTCATCAGTTTCACAGTCTTGTCGTTGGAACCCGTGGCCATCAAGTCACCCATCGGAGACCAAGCTAAGCAATAAATCGAACCTTTGTGATGCTTCGTTCTTTTGAAGAGTACCATGGGTTGGTAAGTTTGGTGGTCTTCCCTGAAAACAATATCATAATATTATTTAAGTCTTGATACTTGATATTTCGATATTTCTAGTTGATATACCCAGAGGATTTCGAAGTTGTAATGTTTGACAAATATTTCAGAAATTATATTATTCCCTAAAATCCCAGACTTTCCTAAAATGATTACAATGTTCTGGAATGTGATGATACCTACACAAACATGCAGGAACTTTCAAAAATATTACTTGGTTCGCAAAAAACCTTTTCAAAAGAATAAAATAATGTTTCTTCGCCTCATAGATTTGTAGCCCCGTCCGAAAATTTGAAAATATGAATTGAATTTTTAGACAGATTAAGTAAGGAATGAAGGGAATCCATCATCGATTGCAAGCGCCCCACTTATTTTTTTTCGAATATTTTCATAACTGATGTAGGAATGTAGGCTTTCATGGCTGGCGTCAATGTTTTGGTTGGTTTCTGGGTTTTGCCGTGGTCTTCTTTGGTTCAAATCTCCAATCGTTTCAACTGCCACTGCGGCAGTCATCTTCAGTGGCGTGGTCGAAGTACTCTTCTAGACGAGTTTCAGTTGATACGTCTAGAAGAGTACTTCCCACGCCACTGAAGATGACTGCCGCAGTTGCAGTTGAAACGTTTGGAGATTTAAACCACAGAAGACCACGGCAAAACCCGGAAACCAACCAAATCATTTTCATAACTATTAAAAATTCACAAATACAAATTTCATAACAATCTGTATGAAGTTTGAAATCTGTAATGATAAATCTATATGAGCGCTGAGAAATTATTTCATTCTTTCAAGCCTGTTTTAAGAACGAAGTAAATTTAAAAATATTTCCTGCATAAATTATTATTTTGTTCTTTAGTCTCGAGTTAAATTGGTTAGATAACTGGGAAGTTAATTTAAAGTAGATTGCACAATTGTTACCGAACTGATAAATATTAATATTATTACCGTTATAGTGACATAATGCAATAATAGTGCATTATCAAATAGTTCTGAGCTTCGTTAATAGTTGGTTACTCCACAAACATTATTATTATTTTTATATTATGTTCATTATTAACAAAACAATGATATCACAGTGTTATTTAGTTTTGCTGAGTTTAAAGTTAGCTTGAAATAGATTGCACTTATACCAAACAGACAAACATTATTATTTTTTTCTCATCCGTTAAGACTATCCCAGTCAGGCCCTGTCTCCGGAGCCCCGACACTTCCGGAGGGCACGCTGGATCATTTATCCCAATAACCACTCCCCACGCCGTGGGTCCGAGACTATTGGGTCCGAGAATCATGTGCCCTGAGCAGGCGAAGTGAACCAAGTATTACGGCCTTCTGCATTCGTCCGGTTAAGATTTCTGCCATATTACGGCAAGCCGGTATAATTTTTAAGTTTGAGAGCAGTGTTTCCATCATTCCACCAAGGACCCCTATTATCAGAACCACCATCTTGACAGAATGGTTTGGGTAAAGCCTGCGTAGTTCAAAGAGTAGATCTCGATATTTAGTCCGTTTATCCTCCTCTTTTCGAACGATGTTCGTTTCTCCAGGAGCTGAAAACTCAATGACGAAAATCGTCCTACTTTGATGGTCGAGGAGGACTACATCAGGCTTATTGGCTCGTATTTGCCTGTGGGTGGGAAATGAGTAGTTCCAGTAGATTCGGCACTTCTCATTCTCCACAACGGACTCAATATCCCCCGGAGCATAAGGCAATACCTTATTATTGTTTTATAATGTTATCATTATTAGCATATTAAGCAATTATATTGCGTTTTCATCCAGTTCTATCTATGTCAAAATTTTCAAGTTTTTTGCAGAAAATTAGTTCAAAATTGATAGCAAAATTTGTACCGAACAGTTAAACAAATAAGCAAACAGACAGAAGAGAAAGCGAGTTAATGAAAACAGTAATAAGAACAGAAAAAGGAAAATATATCGACCTTGTCTACCTTGGGTGATAAGCAACGAGTTCCAGAAGCTTTGCCGATCGTTGAATGAATGAATCGATAAAAAAATTTGTTCGGAAGTTCACCCGCACTAACTATAAAAAATGAAAAGGCTAAACTTGTCAATCTCTATGGAACGAATAAAGTCTGAAACACAATGGAAATTTTATGTTTCTGATTTTTATAATTTTAGATTTACTTTTAACGCTAAACTGCTAGACATTATTATTCTGATTACGCCTGTTGGTAAAAGTCAAGCTTTATTTTTCAATTTTGTTTTGCATGCTGTTTCAGTTCTAAAACTGATATCCTGAATCGCAAATTTTTAAACTTGTTACATAAATCTTTCATTGTGACTGAGGCTTGAGGGTAAGGGGGAAACGCTCGACTAAATGCCAGTAGAGCATTAACCGATAAAACAAATGGTAATTTCCTGAATGGAATTTGAGTGTTTGTCTAGGTGCTGATTTAAAAGAAGCTAGGTGGATGTGAGAAAACCAAATAATTTTCGTTTGATGACATAAACGAAGGAAACATGGATAACGAAGAAGGTATTGTTACTCCTGCTGAAGAGGAAGTAGACAAGTACAATTTTTATCTGGCCGAACCACAATATGAAGAAACCGTGCTAGCTAAGCTAAGACGAAAGAACAGCTGAATGTACTAAATAAAAGATAACGCTGAAAATACAGAGAAACTAAAGTATGGCGAAGAAATAGAAGGAAGATATCACTATACCAATATCTAAAATCAAATTCAAGAGTAAAGCGTGAAGGAAATATAAAAATGGAATAGTTTAAAAAATGCAAGGTAATGGCACCAAAAACAAAAAATTACCACAACGTAGATTTCAGTTCCGTTTTTCTGGAAACATTATCTTGGGCAAAAATAGTGATAATGTTAACACTTTCTGCAACTGTATAACTCATAGTTGATGAAAATTCTCCAACAGATGTAATCAATTTACTGGACGATGCTCAATCAGCAACTCTCATATCATGGCATAAACTCATTTTCAACTTTCTGATCAAAAGTTTACATGGCACAATGAAAAGTAATAGAATCTCGAAGAATGAGGCCCCAACGTCGGCCAAATGTAGAATCTGGTATTGAAACGGGAAAAATAGACCGTGAATTTTGTAAATTCTTGCCTATTGGAAATTATCATGCCCTTTAGCTGTAGTATATACAGCATCTTTTGCAAATTCCAGACTATACAGGGTGTCGTATGAAGAAGTTTAAAGCAGAAAACAAAACATTCGCTGATGACTACGGATGTCATTGAATATCAGCATATTATGATATTGTATATTGTACTCTGAATAGCTGTAGTGTACACGTAGAATAGAGCAATTCCACCAATTCCAACATGTATGTCACTTATTAATATCATTCGTAAATTTCAAAAATAATAATATGCACAAAATTGAAAATAAAAATGTCTCACGGAACAACAAGAGAAATGCCAGGAAAATGTTGAAAAGAAATGGTTATTTATTTTGAGAACAAAACATTATTTGGTACAACCAAAATGTCAAATCATTCCTTACATTCTCACAAGGAAAAAATATCGTGAATTCAACTTCCACTAAATTCGAAGAACATCTGCAAGGAAAGCAGTCAGTGAAAGTGACCCAAATATACTTGTCTTAATTTTTTTTAATACGTTCTCTATTCGACTTGTTATTTCCCAATAATGTATAGAAGAGTTATCTCGGATTCTGCATAGGGAGTGTACAATGCACGGAGTTGAGAGTACCCTACTGTTGGAGAGGATCATTCCTTCAAAATTTCGCAAGATAAATCTGGTGCAAAACATCGTAGAGAGAGTAAATCACAAAAGAAAACAACAATACGAAGACGAACATTATTTCGTAAGCAGGAAAACGAGACCAATCAAATTATGTATCGATTACCACTTGGTTTGGTTGGTTGGTTTGAAGCTGCCAGATGCAGGGTATTATTCTGTCATCAGTGGTTCCTAATTAAATATGTGTCTTTTACCAGGTTTAATAGTTTACCACTTACTCTTAGATATCTTTTAAAATTACAGGTGTTATGGACAAAGCGCATAACAATAAAATGCTTTACAGATGAATATTATAACGAACGATGTTGCTTTTGCAAAGTTAGTTGAAAGTCAGTGTTTCTTATTGATCTAACACTTGCATGATCGAATACTTCAACATCCTATTTCATAATCATTAGAAGAGAGTTACAAGCAGTTACCTGACATCTGCGAGTTTGGGGTAGGCACATATTCTGAGAGTTTTGGAATTTGAACCAACAGCATACAGTTGACCACCCGGATGGAATTCAGCACATCTAACTGCCTGAACATCTTCCAGAGACGTGACAGCCACAAATTTAGGCCGGCCACTGCCGCTTCCATCGCTGTTGTCTAAATCCGCTATCGGTGTTGGTGCAGGCTGCAATAAAAAATACATTTGAATTTTCGACGCCCGACATTTGAATAATGATATACCTTCCTGTACATAAATAGATATAAAATGTACATTAAAATTTGCGGATCTCACATATCATGTGGAATTAGTATATATATCTACATCGTATAGTATTCGCCATTAATTATCAACATATTGTTCGTAATACCAGATATGTTCTTATAATAATGAAGTTTGATATTATTATTGATTGGTAAAATAAGTGTATTCATATTAAATTGTATTGGTATCAACGAAACCATTACAAAAGCAGTATAAATTGTAAAGAAAGATGCAAAAACAAAACTAAGTACAGTTTGGTTACCTCTCACCCGATACTGCTGCATTCTTACGAGCAACCCTCAAAAGTCTTCAAGACCCAGCCCTTGCCTATTTACGATGCCATACCAATACATTTTAGTGTGTGAGTTTGATTGTCGGTCTGATTATAATAATAACTGGCACGGCGGCGGTTGGAAATTCTCTGAGCTGGCAGAAAGATTAAAGAATCCTTGCAAAATCTTATAAACATAGCAGTGTTAGAACCAAAGTGCTCGAGGTATTCTTAAAAAACCTGGGAGATTCGTAAGGACAAATTTCACAAAAAAAAAATAATAAGATAGCATCATCAATCAACAAAGCTAAACCTCCACTTAATATGTCATATAAACAATGCTCATTATTACACAACTATTTCTTCTTGTACTGTTTCTATTTGAAATGAAGGTACTGTAAAAAATTATACTGATTATTTTTTGACAATTCCTGCAACTAATCGAAACCATCAATTCAAAGCATTCATGTGCGTTCAAGCCAATCACAGCATTATTATAGTGGGAATTTTCTACCTTGAAAATTGCCGCGGGAATTTTTTGTGGTATGTTGTTTTCATTATGTGATAACTGATACTTTTGATCTGACGTCTGTCATCAGTTTGCATGAAAAGTGAAAAATGATTCGAAAACGGTTTAGTACATCATCATTCGATGAAATTTTAAGAAAATCAACGAAAATGAATGTAAGAATACTGTTACGTTTTTGCTAAATAATAATGCCGATCACACTACTAAACTGTTTATTTTCTAACTTCACTAAAAACATACAACTACTGCACTGACTAATTAAACACTTAGATCTATACAACAATACAACTAACTAAATATTCCAAACACTTCTATACTTCTTCAAAAACTGCTTATCACTTCTTCATAATCTTCTTAATCATAACTTCCCTTTATTCCAGTGAAATCTCGCGTTTATGTTGGTACTCAAGTGTAACCAGAATCTTCGCGATGCGGCGGTTCGGTTATCCCGAATATTCGTTACCGGCAATTATCGACGATACGCTTACGAGTCGATTCGGCGGCGTAGATGGGGGAATTTTTATCAATCCCGTAACAATACTATATTGAGTAACGTGTCAATTTGGAAACAGTTTCAATTGATAACCTAGGGACAGAGAGAAAGCAATAGCTTTCAATCCAACAGAACAAAACAATGTTACGGAATCCTCCAGCCAAGGACAAAACATCCATAATAATTGAATATTTCATGATGAGAACTTCAAATTCCAAACTTCATTCTGTTTATAGTTATTCCAGTAAATTGTTGAAATAAAAATGTTATATGTATAGAGAATAGGTCTATGATTGGGTCATCAAAAAATAATCTATCGAATATCACACGAGAGTTCGATAAAGTAGAAAATAATTCCACAGATTTTTTCTCAAACTTGTTGCCATTTGGCAATAGCCACTGGAGCCCTTCGGGTTCTCGTGTATATTGCTTGGCAACAAGTTTTCGAAAAATCTGTTAAATTATGTTCACTTTATTCTCACTTCTTTGTGATATTACAACTGAAAATATTTTAAATGCACCAGTGTTCAATTTCAATAAATGTACAATACCCACATGAATATTAATGTGAAATAAAACGTACAATTTGTTCAGATATTTATTGTAATGTTTTTAAAATTGTTACTGTTAAGTTATAAATTGTTTTTTCCGTTAATTAGCTGTTGTCCCTCTAGGAACGACTGCCCTCAGAAGTCGAAACATGTGCGAGCCAAGGATTAACCTAGCACTTTCTCGGGCTGGACTTCGAACCCATGACCGGCAGACAGAATGATTGAGAAGCATTGGTTCTAACCACTCGGCTACCTGACCTCCCATTTCATATCTCGAGTGGTTCGTGGAGAAAGTATAGTATGTCACTCGGTTTTAAAAGAAAAAAATTGATGTTCCGTCGCATCAAATTTTCATTCCAACCTTGTTACAAAATATACTATTCTTGTTGAAAAATCGCGAAATTGCTACATGTAGTATGTGAAGTGTATAATGGTTCGCACGAGACCAACGAGACGAGATTTCCATAAAGACTTCGCCGATGAAATGATAGGTGTCGTATCAAGTCTCGTCTCGCTTCTCGTACGAGAGTCTCGTAAAAGTATCGAAATTTCGTAAGCATAATCTCATTTTTTCGGTGCAATAAGGATTGCTTAAATACTTGCACTAATGTAAAGCCGTGGATACATCTGAGAAACGTTGCCATTCGTTCGCATTCGCTGGTGTTGCCATCAGTGCTGCTCGTTCGTAGTCATTCGTGGCAAAGTTGCTTGGTACTGACCACATCAACGAAGTTTCTGCTCATTTCCACTTGCCAAAAACATTCAGTAGCGTTCCACTCATTCGCGAAGATTAGTTGACGGTGTAAACATCTCGTGCACGTGTTTATTTACTAGTTTTCAATAAAAAAGTGTATTTGTTTGTTAGCTTCTCTGAAGTATGTAAAAATTCGAACTAGTTCGAATATGTATGTATTCTGCTTATCAATTTAATATTTTGCAGAATTATGCCAAAATCTTCTCGAGACATTCTGGTGAAGTTTTTAAATTCGTATGATTTAAATCGGCTAGTAAATTCATACCATCATATCTAGTTCTACATAAATATAAATCACTCATCCAAACAATTCTCTGCTTTCTCTTATTTTTTTTTCGTGGCTTTATGATTTTATGTATAATGATGTACGAGGCACAGGCTACTATTAACTGATTTTAACTCATATTTTTTCCTTCACAAACGAAATCAACCTTTCTCGTCGAATTCGACAGCGAAGTAGGTACTACAAATTATTTTCGTCACTGCCACATATGAAATCCTAATAACGTTCGCAGACATTCGCAACTCGGATTTCCTTTTGATCTTTTGAGTTTTACCGACAGGTGATGGAAAACGTTCGTTCGCATCTCTGGCCTTTCACCAAAAATGTATTCGTTGCAAATGACCGTCTACACTTGACGAACGAATGCGAACGTATGCAGACGAATGCGAATGAATGGCAACGTTTCTCAGATGTATCTCCGGCTTTAGAGTCGGAAAAGAAGATTACAATTGTTGAAAGATAACATCATGAATTTGAGAGTAACACATATAAACAAAATAAAAACTTAAGATTATTTAATCATATTAGAAATTAAATAAGTGAAAATATCAAAGTTGAAAAAACAACCCAAGCCCTTGTTTTTCACCCAGTCGTTTAGGCACAAAAAACATCGTGCAGATTCATTATTGAGATGATTTCGATGGTTTCTTGTAGTTAATGCAGCACGTGAGAATAATCTTTCCACCGGGACTGAAGTAGCTGGTATGCTCAAGAGATCTCGTGCCATTAAACGTAGAATAGAAAATTCAGAACGAAGAATTTTCCTCTATTGTAATATATATGTTTCTTTATCACACCGAGGCATAGAATAATATTTTTATGCTCCTGCATTCATTCTCCGTCGAAAGGTGTAGGATTTACTGCATATAAAATATCACAATCAATTACAAAATCCGACTTTCAATAAGTTCTCAAGTCCACACGTAGAAATATTCCCCTTCGAGACTGTCGTACGAGACGCGAAACCTCATGCACGATACTTGAGACGAGACCAGTAAAAGTCTCGTTTTGTCTTGTCCAAGTATTGTCTCGAGTCTCGTCTCAAAAACGAGACGAGACCATGAGAGCTTCTCGAAGACGAGACTCTCCTAGGCATCACTAGTAGTATATGGAAATAAATTTTTTTATCGAAAGATTCTTACAAAGCTATTTTAATCAGAAATTTGTGAACTTTTTACCAATTTTTTTTTATTAATTGGCCGTTACTTGATGAAAATCCATGGTATATGACACGAAGATGAACACCATTAGATTTTCACAGATTTCATTACACTAGCGACATGTTTCGCTACACTGTAATAAATAATAATACAATGTAATAAAATCTGTGGAAATCTGATCCTGTTCAACTTAGTGTCATAAAATGTTATTAATCCGGCATTGATATGCTTCTAAGCATTAATAACTGCTTTGCAAATATTACAAACTGCTGAGGTGATTATGAAAACTTGAGATCCAAAACTGGTACGTAATCCATTTGCACTGTCTATTCAATTTATATTTCTCGCAAACTTTTATAATTTTTCAGTTACAATACCACAAACCACACACATGCTCTTTCATAAATTATATTTATTGAAAAAATTCAACACCGTTGTATGGAAATCTCTGTTTCATGATATCACTTTACAAATATTAGCATAATAGGTTTATTTCATGCCGTTTTTATCACTCGAAAAGACGCAGCGAAATGTTCTCAACACGTCGTTATAAAATGCATTCATTATATCTTTATTACCAGTTGTTTCGATACCTACCTCGTTATTCACAATGCATTTCATGATTCTGCTTACATCATTACACCAGATATAATTATGAAGAATGTTTGGAACAGTCGGGATACATGACTTCATGTAACTAATTATTTCATAATCAAATGAAAAAAACAAAGGTTTTGAATAAATTATTAATTATTTATACATGTTTCATGTTCATGAAGATAAAATTGTTGAAATTATCGATATCAGTAAGATCCGTCAATGAATTTTAACTGAGAGAAGGATGATTCAATAATAAATTTTCTTTATTGAACAATAAACTTGAATAAATATCCAGTAGCAGCGTATAATAGTATACATAATCAATATTATTCCTAGTAAACTAAGTTTTAATGAAAAACTAAATAGTAATTAAAACGAACCAAGTTCGAGTGTGTATATTGGAGAGTTCAATTCAACAAAACAAATATTTCATAAAACCGAAAAATACCTGTCTCTTCACACAATGTCACAAAGTGGAAATTGGGGCAAAAAGCTGACAGAAAATAACTACTTCCCCTTACGGACATTGAATTATATCTGTCGTATATTTGTGTAACGTTCTTCACGGACACATAATTGTAGGTGCTAATTGTTATAAAGCCATTGAATAGTATCCTTCATTTTATTGGAAATGACCACCTGCATACATGCACGTTTCGAGATTTTTTCCTCTCATCAGTGCAACGATAGGTCAGACGACAATGTAGTCGTCTTGTTCCACAATATGAATGATAACATTCAAAAGCCTTAGAGAATCCGTCTAAGAATGGAGCTGTGACTTAACAATAAAGTGATTCGCAGCGCCATTCGCAAACAGATAGATCACTTTTCACTCCTTGTAGCACTGTCTCCAGGCAGAGGCCAAATGCAAATAAAACAAACAAAGTTCGAGTGTATATATTGGAGAGTTCAATTCAATGAAACAAATATTTTGTAAAACCGAAAAATACCTGTCTCTCCACACAATTCCACTAAGTGTTAATTAAGGGAAATATCTGACAGAAAACAAGTACTTCCCCCTACGGACATTGAATTGTATTTGTCGTCATTTGTGCAACGATATTTGCCTTAATTATGTGGAGAGACAGGTATATTCATGTTATTAAATAGTAATTGCCTATTTCGGAGATGCCAGTAATTTTTGGAAAAAAAACAAGGTTTCGATATTGTTTCAAGTCAGATAACACTGTTGGCGTACATACCAAAAACAACAAAGATAAAGTTGGATAAAATCAATTGGAGGATTACTTTACCACCTACAAAATGAAACGCACGCAATTCAGTTATACTGCCATCTTTCCGCACGCTAAAGATTGTTCAAAAGAGCTACATAGGATTTTTTATTGTAGAAAAATTTTTGATCTTAACTCATAATTTTATAAAATACTATCGATATTATTGAAAATAGAACGAAAAGGCACTTCTAACTCACCAATATATCTTACAAAATTATCCTACTCTCATCAACAGTCAAACACCTCTTGATGGAGTGTTATACATTGAAGAAGATCAAATAACATAAAATTATACTCGACGATAATCTATAGAAAGTGCTTAATTTTTCAAAGGACATTAACGTATATGAAAAATCTGATTTCCAATCATTAGAAAGATATTGCAATCACATCTGGCAGTATTCAAGATAACTTTATTTTAATAGTGACTGACACTATTCTCTGATTAAAAACAGAGATATTGCAGTTTTGTATGTTCCTTCCTTATTTACACAGGGGTTGGTTATTCATAACCTATAAATGAAATCTAGTTCTTGAGATTTTTCTCAAGACATAAACGAAATCATTATCAAAGTTTTTGAATGATGTCGCAATAAAATACTTCAGCCCTCACAAGCGTGTTTACATCAAAGAGAATATCAGGTGCCTATTATATTATTATTATTATATTAAAAACCAGCCCCTAACCTGATGAAATGAATCTACTAATCAAACAAGTCGAGTGGGGTTCGAGTTAATTTAGGCTTCTATTATTTTGCTCTTAACGACAAATTAACACAAAGTGTATCGTCAGTTCATCAAATTGTATATAATTTTAAATGTAACACTTTTATCACATTAAAAGAAAGTGAAAGTTGAATTCTCGGCTCAAGATAAATATCGTCCGTCGGATTGTAGAAAGTATAATGGTTTGAAAATGAACCTGTGAACAAAGAACCTGCAATTAACAATTTAATGCAATATAATGCATCCGTTATTGTCAGTAGTTGTGACATGATAGTGCTCTTAAAACAAATATTTCAAGAATTCTCTGATCTGTCATTTTATGAAAAACGCCTTAAGTATATGAAAAGTTTGCAATTTATGTCAATTGATTTTCAAATACAATGTTGAGAATAAATACAAGCTTATTAGAAACAAAGTGTTGTTAATTTTCATGATCTGCAATATTCTCCGAGAGATTGTGCCATAATTCAAGATCAATAGAAATGACTCCGACTACGGCCGATAATAAATAAAATAATAGGTATTTTCGGTCGTAGTCGGAATTATTTTTATTGATTTCGTTAATCCTCTCCGAACACAAGATACACACTATTAATCAGGAAGAGAAAAAAATTCTTAAAATAGTTTTTTCTACATCCATGCAAAAAGCAAAACTTTATTGAACTATATTCAGTGGAAAAAGAAGCTCTTTATTGCAATAGTGCAATAAAGTTTGTATTGCACTCATCTGTCATTCTACTTCAACGTGCTGTCATCATGATAAACATAAACGTTCAAACCCACTACATATTTAGCAGATATTTTGTGAGATTGGCCATACGTTTTAAACAGCTACGTATTTTATATTATTTTGTATAAATGTCAGAATTGAACAAACAATGCCTTCCCGAGAATATCTCCATAATCAAAACCGATCCGCTATGTTCTAAAACGTCTACCTGCATAGAGCAAACTGTCTGTACTATAAACACTTACTTTTTGCACTTGTTGCATAAATAACTATTATCCATAAATAGCTATTATGCAACAAGTGCAAAAAGTAAGTATTTTTGCACGAGTTGCATACAACATTTTTTCTACGTTCATGCAAAAAGCAAAAAATTATTTATTTAGGTGCGGCACTAGGTGAAAGAAAATGAAATACGCAATTAAAATAAATAATTATTACTATCGATTTCATCACCATCATCGAGTTAGAGTAATATTGATTATTACTCATTTTAAAACTTTCAGTTCTGTAATTGTCAGAATTAAATTTTGACTGACGTTTATATAACCCCAGTTGCATTATAAAAATCAAAATCATAGTAACCATGAGCGCGTGTGTGGTCATAGTACAGACAATTCAATTTGCTCTATGCAGGTAGACGGTTTAGAACATAGCGGATCGGTTTTGATTATGGATTTATTCTCGAGAAGGCATTGTTTGTTCAACTCTGACTGCTAACATTAATACATAATAACATAAACTATGTATATATCTGTTAAATATGTAGTGGGTTTGAACGTTTATGTTTAACATGATGACAGCACGTTGAAGTAGAATGACAGCTGAGTGCAATAAAAACTTTATTGCACTAGTGCAAAAAAGAGATTTTTTTTCCCACTGAATATAGTTCAATAAAGTTTTGGTTTTTGCATGAATGTAGAAAAATAACTATTTTTTGATTATTCGAATATTTTATTTCACCTAAAATGACTCTTTTGATTATTTCCAAAGTACCATGAAAAATTACCATTTTAGTCTTGCGTTCAATACAAGCCAACGATTTAATTTTTCTTTCACACATATCCATTATTCAAATATCCATAATGGGCATCCATGGTCATTCATTGAATGAACCATTTCAATGGCGCATAGTAATTTTGGGTCCTCAAGGGTCCTCACCAAAACCATATATTTTTTTTCAACTCAGTGCTATTTGGCATAGAAAATGAGAAATCGGAATACAAATAGTCCACTGTAGTCAAGCATTTAGAAAGAGAAAATTTGAGAATTGTAAAAAGATTCGAAAGTATTCCAACAAAATTGGAATTGCCTTTTTCCAATTATCGCTTGAAACTCCGTATATGAGTTTTAAAACTAAATTCGAAGCAATTTTTAGAAATAACTTTTTTTTCATATCTCCCTAATTTTTAGCTCTTAATAGTAATCATTTTCAATTTGCCGCTAAATCAGTGACCATGTGACATGTGCCAAAATCGATTTTCAGGTTGTCAGACCTGCTCGATCGATCACCCATTTTTTCTCCCGAAATCCTAATAATAAACTTTTATCTCATGTTATACATACTTTATGACGGACACTGTATACATTCTGACACTCCGTCCATTATATTTGAATGAACACGAGTTATTCATTATTGTTATTAAAAAGAGGCTTACATCACTACGAAGACCTGACACATACCTTCATAACACCGAAGAAGCTTCGGCATTCATTCAATTATTCAAGTGATAGTAAATACCTAAGTTGAATAATTACTTCATACAACTATAAATACTACTTCAATTCATGTAATTTTCTGTATGAATAACATTCAATAAAAAATTCAAATAGGTTTGTAACTTTTTAACCTTTAAGCAAAGAATAGGTACATCGTCATTATTCCACTGCCAATTATTGTAATTTCCGTTTTGATCAATATGGATATTTTCGAACACAATACACGAAAAGAGGTCGAGATTGATGCAGCTTATTTCGATGGCCATATATATTCTATTCTTTTTTCCTAAATCTGGCTGAATAAAAAAATACAGCTTAATTTATTGTACGACATGCTTGAAAGACAATTTAATATATGATTTGAATATACCAGACATTTCGTTCATCCATGTGGGCAATCATAACAAAAATTGATATTTAAGACACCATTATGAGGTTTTGGCATTACATAGACCACTTTCGTTAGACATAGACATTTTTCTAGAGTATTTGACTAATGTAATGAAAGAAAGTTTGAGAAAAAATGTTACGACAGTACTTATATTTTGATATCCTGAATTCCAAAGCGGCTGATACTAATCAGTACAGTTGCGGCCAACAAAAAATGGAACAACTTTTTTAGCAGATTTTTGTTCAATTCCAGCTGATTGAATGTGTGTTATGAATATGTCATATGACAACACTGAATATTTGACATCAATGACATCTGTTGGTTAATTCCAAATTAGAAAGTAATTATGCCGCATATAAATACAGTAACAAAAGATGGAATAATCGCAAAAATAGACAAATGTCCCATTTTTTTGGCCGCAACTGTACCTCGATATATTGTATACAATTGATTTCATTAACTACTTTTCTGTCCCAACAAGAGGGAACTCATGTTAAGATAATTTTTTCGATAGACAACACAAAGAGAGATGCGATAAAAATGGTTTTGGAATATCATATGAAAACCCAATATTCTGTGAAATTCTCAAAAAAGATAAAATAAAATAATGATAAAAACGAAAAAAAATAGTATGGAGCTCATAATGAAAAAAGAAATATCGATAATAAAAAATTGCAAAATCTACTAAATTTAGGAAATTGGATTAACGTTCTTAAATAGAGAAGATTTATAATGAAAAAAAAACTAAATTTCTATAAATTTTGATGAAATACATACATGAGTCCATAGATATAAAATATTTACCTACTTATCACAAGAAAATATAAAATACTAATGCCTTGGATTGTAGTGGCAATACCAATACGGAAAAAAGAAAAACTTTACAAACAATATAGAAAAGATGAAAATATCCAAGAACTGAAAGAAAGACTGGAAATATACAGAAACGCATTGAATACATAAATTAGAAGCTCAAACAAACAACTTTAATGAAATAAAGATATAAAGATAATATAGAAAATTGTTAATTGTCAAAGGTGGAAGGAATAATATTGAAACAACTGATATTATACGTCGTAATGTACACGCATAACCAAAAATATGGATAGTGTGAAATATTTTGATATATCTACAACGAATAAGGTTATGAGAAAGTCAATATTTTCCTCTCCCGTGACTGAACAGGAAATAATTTATAGAATAAAAATATCAAAGACAAATGCAGCGCCAGACCCTGATTCCCTAGTAGCTAACATTCGTACAATTATGTCTTTAGTGCTGTTTCACAAGCAATCGGCTATAACAAAAAAGATATAGTTCGTGTTGAAGTAAAGAGCAACCCCAAGGCACTGTCTATCTGCCATACACAGGTATTACCAGCCGAATTGGGAAAATTCTGAAAAAGGATAATATAAACACCGTCTTCAAACCAATAAAGAAAATATCGGAATATTTGAGATCAGCAAAAGAATGCAGAGATCCACTCAAATCAGCAGTAGTTCACAGAATTCCATGTAATTGTGGTGAGGTTTATATAGGACAAGCAAAAAAAGAGGATTGGTACCCGCCTAGTCGAGCACAAGCGAAGTTGTCGATTGGGAAAAAGTGAGAAGTCCGCAATCGCCGAACATGCGTTGTCCAATGGAAAACACAAGATCCTATTCGAAAACACAAGATCCTATTCGAAAACACCGAGCTGATTCAACTAGAATGTATTTAGAAACCATAGAAAGCTTCAACAGAAAGCAACAGATAAAACTCATAATGTAGTTGATACTTCAAGGGGAGTATTTTTACAACGCCATTGAAGATGACTGCTGCAGCTGCAGTTGGATCAAATAAGACCACGGCAAAATCCAGAAACTAACCAAAACAATATCAGATCACCTGAATTCTCCAATGACACTAGACTAATTTGGATTTCATGGCAAGATAACGCCAGGATCATTGAAAAATTATCATCATCATCAGAAAAACTTAGGCTCCTATTTCGTGAAACTATTTCAACTGACAATATAAAATAGCCTCATTATTATAAATGGCGTAAGTCTAACCTATTGACCAATCATTTGAAAACGTGGGCGATTATCTGTTATCAACAGATACGTACTCAAATTACTGATCTCTAACCATGTTTTGAATTCACATGAGATTTGATAATTCCAGAAATGAAACGTGAAAGATAACTGTAGATGTTTTATGACATAAATGAACACCCATACTTGATCACCCAATTTTTCTGAAGATACAATAATAGATTCCGCAAGCGTGACGTCACTTCACCATCTTTGTTGGGGTCCTTTAGGTTTCGGTTCCAAAAGTGAGTTCGACTGAATGATAATTAATTTTATTTTTACATCTTTAAAAGCTCTTCAACAATAGCAATCGCCATAACCAAGCTCGTTATCAGGTTCACTGTCATAGGAAACGTTATTGCGAAAGCTGTTACCTAAAACTGATTTGTTTGGAACGCGTCAAATGATATTTTGACATTTGTGACGTCACCACTTGCGGGGTCTATTAATACGCAGATGTCATGGAATAGTCTCAGTATGGCAGAACTCGAATAATTTAGTATACCACCATCACCACCACCAAAATTTATATTTTTATTCATACTTTTTTCATTAAAAAACTTCAAAGAAAAATTCAAACCTGCAATATCCCTGCTCTTCTTCCATAAGTGGGCTCGTTGATCACGTCCACAAGTAGATTGTCTATCGACCTCCTGTCATATCTATGAAATTTTTCCATCTTCGGCTGATGTGACACATCTTTTCGCCCCACCTCTATTCTCGCCCCCATTTTCTCCTCCCGAATCTCAACCACCTCCGCCCTAACATCCTCCATGGATTTGGAGCGACAATGACAAGGCGAATGCTTTCCATTGGCGCCGATCCTACTCCTGGGATCCGCGGTCAACTGTTTCTTCGAGTCGGGAGGTGGAGGCATAACGTTTCGGTAATAGGGGGCGAGGAAGTATTGATCCTTCGCGGGAGGAGGGAAATTGTAGACGGGCGTGGGGTAGTAGGAAGTTTCCCTCCATCTCGAGTAATCGTTCGGAGAATGTGGTGGATCTCTGTATTGGTAAAACAAGTCCTTCGATCGAAAGGGCGAATTTTTGCCAGCTTTGTGTATCTGCAGAGGATCGGTGGTCTGTCTGAACAACATCCCATTACTTTGCCATTGAGGTAGGCGGTGGAGTTGTGGGGGTTTCTGCTTGAGGAGAAGATCTCCCATTGTTTACCATATCACTGAGTTATTTTTCACTTCCGACGATTTGTTACACAATTGTAAATTTTATGATGACTGAGATAGCTCTGGATTGGTGGAAAAGTTACATAATTGATTTTTTTTTATATGGACCTGTTGGATTTTGTAATACCATGTATTCACTGACAGTTACTTAACGATTGAAAAAGTGGCATCGAATGATTAGTCATTCATGAAATGACAACAATAATATTTTAAATCACCTTCATTACCTATATTAAACAATGAAATAGGCATGTAAGTCTTTTTATATATATACAGGCCGTTTCTTTTATCATGTGGTAACATCGCTATATTCTAAACCGTAATAGATACAAAGACGATTAAATGGGGAAAAAATGTAACTATTGTGGTGAGCAGTACATTGGTCAGAGAAAATCTACGGGGACTCTCGCCCTCCCCGACTTATACAGGGAAAACTAAAAATGCTGTTTACGGTTTTTTACGAATAGAATGGTTATTTCAGAAAATATAAAAAAATTAAAGGGGAAAGTTTTCGACTGAATGATAATTAATTTTATTTTTACATCTTTAAAAGCTCTTCAACAATAGCAATCGCCATAACCAAGCTCGTTATCAGGTTCACTGTCATAGGAAACGTTATTGCGAAAGCTGTTACCTAAAACTGATTTGTTTGGAACGCGTCAAATGATATTTTGACATTTGTGACGTCACCACTTGCGGGGTCTATTAATACGCAGATGTCATGGAATAGTCTCAGTATGGCAGAACTCGAATAATTTAGTATACCACCATCACCACCACCAAAATTTATATTTTTATTCATACTTTTTTCATTAAAAAACTTCAAAGAAAAATTCAAACCTGCAATCTCCCTGCTCTTCTTCCATAAGTGGGCTCGTTGATCACGTCCACAAGTAGATTGTCTATCGACCTCCTGTCATATCTATGAAATATTTCCATCTTCGGCTGATGTGACACATCTTTTCGCCCCACCTCTATTCTCGCCCCCATTTTCTCCTCCCGAATCTCAACCACCTCCGCCCTAACATCCTCCATGGATTTGGAGCGACAATGACAAGGCGAATGCTTTCCATTGGCGCCGATCCTACTCCTGGGATCCGCGGTCAACTGTTTCTTCGAGTCGGGAGGTGGAGGCATAACGTTTCGGTAATAGGGGGCGAGGAAGTATTGATCCTTCGCGGGAGGAGGGAAATTGTAGACGGGCGTGGGGTAGTAGGAAGTTTCCCTCCATCTCGAGTAATCGTTCGGAGAATGTGGTGGATCTCTGTATTGGTAAAACAAGTCCTTCGATCGAAAGGGCGAATTTTTGCCAGCTTTGTGTATCTGCAGAGGATCGGTGGTCTGTCTGAACAACATCCCATTACTTTGCCATTGAGGTAGGCGGTGGAGTTGTGGGGGTTTCTGCTTGAGGAGAAGATCTCCCATTGTTTACCATATCACTGAGTTATTTTTCACTTCCGACGATTTGTTACACAATTGTAAATTTTATGATGACTGAGATAGCTCTGGATTGGTGGAAAAGTTACATAATTGATTTTTTTTTATATGGACCTGTTGGATTTTGTAATACCATGTATTCACTGACAGTTACTTAACGATTGAAAAAGTGGCATCGAATGATTAGTCATTCATGAAATGACAACAATAATATTTTAAATCACCTTCATTACCTATATTAAACAATGAAATAGGCATGTAAGTCTTTTTATATATATACAGGCCGTTTCTTTTATCATGTGGTAACATCGCTATATTCTAAACCGTAATAGATACAAAGACGATTAAATGGGAAAAAATGTAACTATTGTGGTGAGCAGTACATTGGTCAGAGAAAATCTACGGGGACTCTCGCCCTCCCCGACTTATACAGGGAAAACTAAAAATGCTGTTTACGGTTTTTTACGAATAGAATGGTTATTTCAGAAAATATAAAAAAATTAAAGGGGAAAGTTTTCGACTGAATGATAATTAATTTTATTTTTACATCTTTAAAAGCTCTTCAACAATAGCAATCGCCATAACCAAGCTCGTTATCAGGTTCACTGTCATAGGAAACGTTATTGCGAAAGCTGTTACCTAAAACTGATTTGTTTGGAACGCGTCAAATGATATTTTGACATTTGTGACGTCACCACTTGCGGGGTCTATTAATACGCAGATGTCATGGAATAGTCTCAGTATGGCAGAACTCGAATAATTTAGTATACCACCATCACCACCACCAAAATTTATATTTTTATTCATACTTTTTTCATTGGTCAGAGAAAATCTACGGGGACTCTCGCCCTCCCCGACTTATACAGGGAAAACTAAAAATGCTGTTTACGGTTTTTTACGAATAGAATGGTTATTTCAGAAAATATAAAAAAATTAAAGGGGAAAGTTTTATTGTGATTTTATCGCTCTATCAATATTTGTGATGAAATAGACAGGTCCGTATTTGAAAAAAATACTTGATGGTGGCGGTGTTGACACAAAACGTTTGATTAAAAATGTATCGTTACGTAGTTCTAGTATATTTTGAATACAATAAAACTTTTCTTTTTAATTTTTTTATAATTTCTGAAATAACAATTCTATTCGTAAAAAACCGAAAACAGCATTTTCAGTTTTCCCTGTATAAGTTGGGTAGGGCGAGAATCCCCGTAAATTTTCTATGACCAATTTACTGCTCACCACAATAGTTACCTTTTTTCCCATTTAATCGTCTTTGTATCTATTACGGTTCAGAATATAGCAATGTTACCACATGATAAAAGAAACGGCCTGTATATATTTCTTTTTATATATAAGGTTTTTACTATATAACTATTTATTTTTTATCACTATTAATTTCTAATGCGTTGCCTATGTATTTTCGACGTTAAGTGTGAGTGAAAAAAAAATTGTTTATAAAATTTTTCATGTTTTAGGCAAAGAAATTATTCAAGAAATCATTTTTTAGATTTAGTGAGCTCTATTGAGCTTTTAATTTTTATTTTTTCCTTTATGCATTCTCGGAACAAGTTTTACATACCGAGTATACTTATTCACCATTTTCAATACATTAGTTTTATTTAAATATTGTATCGTTGTCAATGTTATTCATTGGTCCTAGTAATTATTGTGTTTTATGTTGGATTGAATTATGTTGTATTATGATGATGTGATGTGTGAATAAAGTCAAGTTCAAGTTGAATAAAGTCAAGTGGATAAAGAGAAGTGAGTAATTTCATCAATATTTATATTCTATAAAATTTTTCGAAATTTTACTAAGCAGATCTATATTAGACTGGAAGTGGATATAGTGAAGATAATAAAAATCAACTATTTTATATATCGGATGAGTCTTAAAGGTGGCGGGCGCATTCCTATTTTTGAGAGAAATAATCTATTCAAAGTACGAACATTCAGGAGTCTATTAAAATACTAAAATGTGATTTTCTTGTAAAAAATACTAATTCTGTAGAACTGCTGGTTTCACCGGAAATAGTATTCATTTTAGTTTTTTAAATGGAACACCTTGTATATTTTCACAATAACAGTAACATTAAAGAAATACAAAACAAAAGGAAAATCTTTTTTGTAATTTTTCAAAAAAAAAGTCCAAAAAACATACTAGCTATTTTTTAAATAAAATCTGACGACGCTTTCAAATAGGTGTGATCGAAATTTTACGATAAAATTTTTTTTTTTATAAAAATAAATAAAATATTCATATCACTATCAAAATAATTCAAATAGTTGTATTTTAAATCACAATTTTGTTATAATAATAATAATAATACTCCCTCATAAACACTCGTTGAGTGTACCCAAAGGCATAGCCTGTGCGGGTAGAGGACGGCTATTATTATTATTTGCGTGGCGCTCCGGGGCGACTTACTGATGTTTTAGGTGATGTATTCACTTTTCAGCTGCAGGAAAACCCTGAAAACCTACAGCACCACCTCGGGTGGTCGGTGTACACTCCAAGCTAGCACCAGACGAGATTGGCATCTAGACAACTCACAATACACTTGCTTTTCAACAAGGCATGCGGCCGCCTATCGAATCCGATATAAAGTAGTTGAGAAAAATTCTCGTACCTACATCGGATTCGAACCGACTATCGCTATGCTGGAGTTTCGAACGGCCTGTGCATTAGACCGCTGATCCACCGACCCCACCTGTTACTAATATGGTTTGAATTACTCCTTTAGAACATAACAACTCTATGTGCGATATAGTTATGTCTATTAAAACACTGCAGTTTGTTATCAAAAAATAGAAATGCACATCTTTACATGAAATAATATAATTACCAATATTAATAACATAAATGAACCACTACAAAAGAATGTATTGACATGACGGTGACTACACATTAAGTTTTAGACTGTCTCTCCATTATTGCCTTCTTGTAAGGTATATGATTTCTCCTTATTGTTTCACGCGGTAAGTTCTCCAAACTCGCAGTTCTCACACTCGTTTTCGGATTATTACTAAAATAATTTCGATTTCGTTCAAAATTATTTCGTCTCTTGTCTATGTACAGTATCACCATTCTTCAGAATATGTTTACAAACAGCTTCATACTGATTGAAAAATTTTGTTTACCCGTCCAACTGTAGGCTATGCTAATATTTCGACGCTCCGGATGCATGTTATTGAAAATTCTACATACTTCCCTTTCAGATCTATCGTTGTTACCACGAAGTTTCACTATTTAAATTTTTTCATGCAAAGTTATCTGCCAAATTTCTTTATTAGTGAATGTACTTGAGGAGTTATAAAATATTAACACTAACAAATTTGTGTCTTTTCGCCTTTTATTCCAATGACTTATCATATCTATAGCAAGTAAAGTTTCAAAGCCTTCTGATAAAAACAATATTTTTGAAATATGGCATCCCAAACTTGTTTGAATGAAACCAAGATTTTAGATATTTGGAATAACTGTCAACCACCAAAGAGGAACTGTGTGAAAGATTAGGACAGGCTTGCACAAATGTTCAATCGTACTTCGTTTTTCCTGCATAACCCTGTATTGGAAAATCACTATCATTTTCATTGATTTCCTTCTGATATGCAAGTTCGGATTATACACATTTTCATGATAAAAATAGACAATAGTATAGTGACATCCTAAGAATACCCTATATTATCTAACGATTGTTTCGAATACAATGCTTGAAATAGAGAACAGGTGCATGAAATTGATCCAATTTTTTCTACCAAGTTGTATTGTTTAAAAGAACTGAGTTTACGTAACAAGAATTAGTTGTACAAGTGATCCATAGTGTTATTCAACAATTATTTTTTCCATTAGCTCACGAAATCATTCGAGTACACACAATAATAAGTGCAATACAACAATGGAGAATAATTGAGGAACCGCACTCATATCAGTAATAATTTCTGATTGTTGATAGAAGTATCAACACTTCATGCAAATGTTGAACTGATTCGGTTGATACTTGAAAATCCCATTATATGAATCACTGGAATAAAGTGCCAGGACAAAGACAAGCGAAAAGGCTAGTGAGTCTATCGCCAAAGAAAGCTAAACAGCTTCTCGAGGGGCATTCTTAACGCCCTCCAATATCAGGAACTTGGCTCCCAGGAAACTGATAACTTCGCACGAAGTCTCAGAATCCCGGGTCACTCACAAAAGACCTTATAGGTCGAGGTGCTTGTGTGGCTGCAGAGCCTGCACGACCCCCCTACAGTCAACAATCCTATTATGAAAATAATGAAAATAACAATAAACATTAATTGTTCAAAGTTCCCAATTATCACTTAAAACTTTCCAGGAATATTTCTTTAATTTTCAATAATTGATTACCCCCGATGTGCGAAAAGAACTGGTTGGGTTCCTTAGGTATATCTCGATTCAAAATAATGAAAATCGATTGCAACAGAATAAAATATGCAAAATAAAATATTTTGGATGATTTTCGAATTGTGCCAAAATCAAAATAGTTATTTTTGTATCTAGTGTGCGAAATGCTACTTTGGTGATCGAGAACTGATTTTTTTTAACGAGGCGAATAAGAAGTAAATGAAAGTGTCAAATATACAGACAGAGCTATTCCAAACATGTCTCTATTAGTTTCTCAATTTTATTTTCACTTGCACTTACTCGTCCAATCATGGACAACTGAATGGCTGTGCGATTTACTTAACTAGCAAGTAAAACACTGTTCAATTTCAACAAGTTAATGAGACTCCAATTCCCTTACTACATTTATAGCAAAAAAATATAACGGTTACTGTTTTTATTTTTATTTTGTTGAACCCCTCTTGCAAAAACACCGTAATAGAAGTTCATATAGTTCACATAGGAGTTCTGATATAGTTTAATGCCATCCTGTTGATGCTATAACTACTGAATGAAAAATCAAAGTTTATTACGAAAATGACGCATGTTGTGCTCGAATTTTGGAGATCTTAGCAACTGTGAATGTAAATTAAAGAAAGTTTTTCACCAAGTGATCGCTATGAAATATCGCGAACCGGAGTAAAAAGGCAGATCGAGTGAAATAATACACGTGGTACAGTTTCTTCTCGAGAACAACATTAATAATCATAAGATTCGCCAACCGGAACTCGTGAAAAATTCATGTAATTTAAAATCCAATTAACGACGAAAGCTACCACAAAATTATGATTCCCAAGTTTAGAGACGATTCATCGAAACCGACAACTTTCTATGCCTCCTTCGTCCGTCCTGTACCTATTCCACCAAACCAAACGACAACAATATCAAAGGAGGACACAACAAAACAGGAAAAACGCACTGACCACCAAGTACGCAGCTTTCGAACAAAAACGCGCAAAGAACTCACGAAAGTGCATCGATCCGCGGATATACTGGCGATTCATTTATTCGAAGAGTGAGTAGATTGTACGCCTCGGCCTACTTGATACTAATACCCCACCAATAAAAAAGAAATGCGAGAGAGCATTTCTCTATTCAAAATATTCGACCAGATTGACTCTCTTCGGTGATTACGGCGAGAAAAAATAATAAACAAATCTGAGTTGAGGTGAACGCTAAAACGCTGATTTCCGCTCGGAATTGCAAATAAGGACATTTGAATATGGCGTTCGAATGTCCCGGTAATAATCTTGTAATAATTGTGCATATCCGATGTCATCGGAGATCTTTTCAGCGTGAAAGTTCTCGAAGCGATTTGTCAATAACAAAAAAAAAAGATTATACTTAGTTGGAATAATCTCCAGCAGAAATGAAAAGTATGGTCCTTCGAAATTATTTTATTTTTCACTTGTCCATTACTGCTTCATAATACCTTGGCAGTGGTTGCTATTAACAGACCCATAACGCCCGGAGCGTTATGGAGGGCATTATGAATCATATTGCCGCAATCAACCAAATAATAGCATGAATACAAAGAAATGTTTCATAGATTTAATTAATGTTCATTGTTCGAATGAAAACGACAGCATTAATGTATGAACAATTTCATTATGAAAATGATCGTGTACATTAAATGTATGTAGTACCTCTTTCCTTCTATTGATGAATTCGAGCATAGTAACAATGTTTTTCAATCTTGAGTTGATTGATGAATACAATTTGTTGAATAAATGAATCCTATTCTTTGATTCGATGCAACAAATTTTGACACAATGATCACTAGTACATTGTTTTAATGAATACAGATTCATGAGTTGATGAACTCAATTCATTGAATGAATGAATCGTGTTATTCAGTTCAAAGAACCAGTTTTATTGGCAAAGGTGTATACAGTGCGGCTATTTTTTTTCTGTAGTTCAATAAACTAATTACTCAGAAAAGTTTTATTTATAACTGTACATAAAAAATGGACTAATTATTTTCTCTCAAAAAGAATTTACAATTTTCAAATGTTCCTCAGAAATTAGTACCAAGTTTGAAGCTCTGTGAGTTGACCGATGATGAAGTCCTTCAATGTGCATTCGGTTTCGTTCGGAACGGAATGAGCTATCATTGTAGCAATTTTGTTCTTCGAGGAGATACTTTCTTAAATGCTACCATACTACTCTTCCATTTTCTATATAATTTTATTGTTTCAAAGGAAGCACCACATAGAACAAGAAGCGTTGACGACGTTCGGCGTAGACAATGTCCGGTGTAACCTTTCAGGTTTTCCAAATTTAGGTATTACGCTATGACAGAAGGAACACTTCCAATAGTATTTTTATCTACAGGTAACTCAATGCATTTATTATTTCTGTAGGTTGAAAAAAAACCTACGTTGTTTACATCCTTTTGGTCGTAGTGCAATGTACTTTTTAACTCTGTTTTCATCTTTCCATTTGAAAAAATGGTCATACTCCTCGTATAAGTATTTGGATTTCACAGGCAGTAAATTTCCTAACGCTTTTTCAGCTTTGAGCGTCACATTCTGTGGGATCTCCATTATTATAAACACAACCGATTTTAGTTTCCTTCAATTCTTACAAAAATGCAGCGTCATTTTAATAAACAACCCTTAGCAACCTCTTTTTGCATGGAAGCTCACTTGTGCTCAACTGCCGACCAGAACGCAGTCAATAACGAGAAGAAATTTATGAATTAAAGAAAGTCGTTTAAGATAATTTTTTCGTGGGAAATAAAAAATTCATTAAGTGACAACGTCGTTTGAAATAGCACCACGAGCGCGTTACTAGATCCTAACGTCCATCGGGCGTTAGGATCTATATAACGCACTTGGTACATAAATAGCTATAAAGAAGTTGAATTACATTGTTTTGCATTGGACTAAAAAATATTCTCAAGATCTTAAAACTTCAATTATCTTAAAGCTGCACCCTATCGAGTAACAACCCTCAGACATACTATTTCACGTTTGTGCCAATCTATGAGACGAATACTTCATTCCTGTCTAATGGATGGATGTAATACACATAATTTTGTTTTGTTTATAATTTTGATTTGATATATTATATTAAAACAAAATATGGTACTGGTACATGCCAAAATTAAAAGTTAAAACAAGGGGAAACAATTGAAAATACTACGACTGAAGTCATAATTTGTGCAAACAAAACGCGACAGCCACCTTCTACATTTTTTCGATTCCATTCACAGGAGATCCGTTCATACAAGATGTTGAATTTAATTTTTTATAAAGAAACTATTGCTTTTACGAAAATAACAAGAGTTAAAATTTTTTGCAGTAAATCTTTTTTTCCACACCTAATTTTAAATTGGAAAATTTTGTTTTGTTGAAAAGTTCTGAAAAAATATTCATAGATAGCCTTTTTATTGGCAGAACGCGCTCATAAAATTATAAAATTCCATTTCTTCAACTCTTTCACAATTGAACAAAAGCAAAAAAAAAAGATTTTTCGTATTTTTGATTTTAAATGGCATGGGGGGTCATGTGTCACATCGTTGAAAAGTTAACTCAATTCTCTTTTCAAACCACTAAAATTTTTAGAATTCCGTTGCATTCCAAAGAATTTCTGATCCGTTATTTCACATCGAACCATTCAAAAGTTACCGTAGTCAGGTAAGGTGAGGGATTCAGATCCGCCAGATCCGCACATATTATGAAATTTCAAATGCATTTGGTGAAAAAACGTAGAAACGAAATTCTTAAAAATTTAGATGGTTGAGGAGAAAACACATGACCCCCATGCCATTTAATTTTTTTTTAGTTGATGTGCCCCCTGCGCCATTTATCGAGAAATCACAATGGGTTTTATTTCAAAAAGTAGTATCGGTGATACCCTCCAAACGCTTTTTTTTATGTTAGTAGTACACGTCAAATCGTTCAAAAGTTAACAGGGGGGACTATTAAAAGCCGCACTGTATATGTAGCTTTGTGTACGGAGTCAGAATTCAAATTATTGAAAGCTCTCAGAACCCTTCCTTCAACTTTTTTCTATCACTCACAGGATCCGCATTGAAATTTTGAATATTTCTCAAAGTTGTATCGAAAAATAATAGAATAGTGTATGGTATATTTGAAAAAATCGTGTTTCATCAGTTTTCTCGATGTTATGTTTTAGGTGAAAATGTTGACCACCGAGGCATTAGTTATTGTAAACCCTAACATTATGTTCCAGAGACTGGAAAGCTCTGGCATAAGAGGCCTTTTCCTGGATATTATTAAGAATTATTAAACAAACCGTATACAAATCACTGAAATCAATAACACGTTAAGCGACCCTTTGCCAGTATCCATGGGCGTGCCACAAGGGACGGTACTGGGGCTAATTTTTCTTTACTTTATATCAACAGCACAACTTGAAAAATATTGAAGGAAAACTCATCTCTAATGCTGATGATACCGCTATTGTATTTATAGGGGATAACTGGAATGAAACATAAAAAGGCTGAACATGGAGTCAAAAAAATATACAGCTGGATAAATCTAAATTCATCACCTTTTCATCCACAATAAGAGATCAACCCATAAATGCAAATATTCGACTACAAGGAACTGTCTGTGAAGATGACTTCAACTGTGCCTGTCGATCCATCAAAAAATTCAAAAATGTAAAGTACCTAGGTGTGGTAATTGACCAACACATTCGTTGGAAAGACACATCAATCATACTATAATATGACTACGCAAATTGATATTTAAATTTTACCAGTAAAAAAATATCCTGAATAAAAAAAATTAAATAATGCACGATGCCTTCTCGGTTTCCTTTCCTCATGATACCAATTGGGATAATCGATTATAGTTTATTACACTTATAAATGTATGATAAGACAGATTTTATTTATTTTATTGTATGTAGTGATTGATGATGTGTAAGACATTATTTACGAAATTTTTGTTGATAAACATGTATATACTGTAATTTTGCGAATTAGTATTTTGCTAAGTAAAGAACCAATGATAACAGTAGTCCAGTTAAATACTTGAATTTCTATCATGTATTTCTACCATGTATATTCTATTTTGTATCCGTCTACTGGCTTCGCAAACTATCAACAAAACGTATTGGAAATGCGCCGATATTGAAGTATGAAGTTGTGATACCATTTGCTGGAACAACCCCACTGAGGTCGTGTAGTCTCTTATTAAATGAAGTTTGCAATTGAGAATTTTTTTGTTGATGTTTGACCTTGAGAAACAAACGTCATGTTGGCGTATAAAAAATCTGAGCGCAAAAATCAAAAAATACAAAACAATTTTTAATTTTTTGAATATTCAAATTGAAGAAAAACATTCAATTGCCCTAGATAACATAAAACGTTTTCTCAACCAAACCAATAGCAGTTCTGCAGTCATTAGCAAAAATATTATAATACTGACTTGATGTAAGAGAATGTCGACATCAATCCGACCACAGACGTTTTAACAATTTTATTGCCTATTTTATATTCCATTGATAGGCCCATCTGCTACTACAGGACAACAGTTGCAAGTGCTTTTACAGCAATTGTGAAATGTATGATTTACATTGGTAATTTTATTCTCATTCAATATAGGTGTTTTCCTATTTTGTATACTTTCTCTTATTTACAGCTATAAACAAAATTCTGGAAATATTCCTGTTTTTTATAGCATACAATTGATCGCCTTTTTAGAATTCCAGTTTTATACCTCTCGGTAGGAAAAATGTTTAGAAAATTCATAAAATACTGAATATTCAATATCTCAACTGTAGTATTTACTTTCAGGTTTAAAATGCTCACCGCTTAGTGAATATGAATAGATTCATAAATTTTTATAACAATTTTGGATGCTCCATTCTGTCCACGTAATAGACCGGGAGATGGTGACACAAAATATTAGGTCATTTATACCAGTATGGCGGTTCTTCATCAGGGGTCTAATTACGGAATGACAAAAAAAAAATGATGGTCATAGCGCTGGTACCGGCGGCCCAATCGCGTGGGCGTTAATCGAACGTGTCGGATAAGTAACGAGTGTCGAACGATTTGTTCCACAAAAATGCTTTTATTTTCCGCTAGTCGATAAAAAAAGAAGTAGGCGGTAGCGTAATGCCATACATCTCCGGTGTGACTTACAGCCCGCCATACCGACACGAATACATTAATAAAAAAAAACAATTTAGCCATGTGTACCAGGCTAATTTTTGCGCAGCTAATCATCGTCGAGTGGCCATTCACGTAAATCACCTTGCCATACGTTCTTGACAGTTCCCAATGGCCGCCATACCTCCGCAAAGAATTTTTTTGCCAAACGATTTGTACCAGCCTAAAACTTTTTTTAACAGTTCTCTGTATTATCATAAATAGAAGTCGGATCATGCCATACCTGTGGGAGGTGGCGAATATGTACAATATTTTTTCCAGTACCTATGGTGCCACTTTTTCCCTCTACTAGAAGTATGGCAAATATAATAATGGTAACATTATATCATATAATTTCCAAAAATCCAAATGCCATACTGATACAAATCGTCAACATTTTTTTTTAACATCTTGGTTAAGTCCGACAGTCGTCCGCCCCATGGTTACAATCTGGAATAATTTTTTAAGCTAGAATTACATCCAAACGAACAGAATGCAATGATTCAATGATGTAAAAAATTATTTTAGGTATTTTACAGTCGTTATTGTCAAAACGTGTCGAATAAATAAGTTTTTCGACTATGGCAGCTACACTACTACACGTATGGGAAATATAATAGCGGTCACATTTTATCAAATACTTTCCAAAAATCCAAATGCAATACTGGTATGAATAGTTCAGCAAAAAAAAAGGAACTCCCTTGCGGTGGTATGGCGGCCTTTGGGAACCGTCGGAAACGTATGGCAAGGTGATTTCCGTGAATGGCTACTCGACGATGATTAGCTGCGCAAAAATTAGCCTGGTACAAATGGTTGAGTTGTTTTTTTTTTATAAATTAATGTATTCGTGTCGGTATGGCGGGCTGTAAGTCACACCGGAGAAGTATGGCATTACTCTACCACCTACTTCTTTTTTATGGACTATCGGAAAATACAAGTATTTTAGTGGAACAAATCGATCGACACTCGTTATTCATCCGACACGTTCGATTAACGCCCACGCGATTGGGCCGCCGATACCAGCGCTATGTCCATCATTTTCTTTTTTGTCATTCCGTAATTAGACCCCTGAAGAACCGCCATACTGGTACAAATGACCTAATATTTTGTGTCACCATCTCCCGGTCTATAAGGTCAGGCTGTGTAATCAAAGCTTAATTAAAATCAGAACTTCCCGAAAGTAAGAGCCATACGATTGTCATGTGTAGGTACGATAAGTATAGTTGAAACCATCTTCAAACAGTCCTTCAAAATTCATTACGAGAGCTAAATCATTAAGTCATTATTATTACTTGGGACCTATACAATTTCAATAGCACCCTTTACACATAACATTAGTCAAATCGCGATTAGTGTCTGAACTGAGCATCAATGTAATGATAATAAACTTTGGTGATAGCTGATGGTCGCTGGGAATTGAAATGTATGATCTCGAGATTAAACGTATACGAATTCGATGTTGCATCTCTTTCTAATGAACAGTGTCTGTATCGCTCTATGTTACTTCAAACGCTTAAAAATGTTGCCGCATGAACTCGAGAATAGACCCACTTTGGTAGAAACTATTTAAAACGAACGACATTCACACAGAACACATAGCAGTCCTCGTTGACTAGTTCACAGTCGGTTCATTTCTAGGGATTTCATTTTGCCCTTTGAGAGTGTCACCAATTTTAATTTCGCACAATATCGTTTAGTTGAACTATATAGGTTTACAGTGTATCCATAAAGAAGTAACCTCCCCCGTCAAGTTTTGAACGGATGGACTGTTTTTTATTTTTTCGCTTCCAGATAGCCCTACCGTCCTTTTACTAACTATTTCTTTCCAGCTAATTCTGCTACCCGAGTACAGGTGGAGCAGCTGATCAACACAGAATATGAAGTGTTGAGAAGCCACCTACAGTACAAGTTTCCAGTAGCTAATATATTGCCGACAGTTAGACACGTGTGTTTGATTGTTATTTCAGTGACCATTGACGATGAGTAACTCTAGGTAGGTGATTGCTGTTGATAAGAGTAATTATGATCGTTGAATTTAATTTCTAAGTAAACTAATGAAAAATGAACCCTTTCATTATGATAACCTCGAATTTTAATTTGAATTTTGCAAAATAAATGGCAAGAAACAACACCGTCCTTTTGAAAGGACAGTAGGTCTATCCACTGCTATTGACTACCTTTTTTGTCTAGTTAATGGAAAAATCCGCTGACACTTTCCGAGTTGCTGGCAGAATTGGAAAATAATGAGGATGCTGTGCTTCCAGAACAAACAGTGATTTTTCCTCCAGAAAATGCCAACGAAGGTTATGACACTGATGAAGATTCAGGGGATGAGAACGTCGTTGAACCTAATAATTTACCTGGAGCACAACTGCTAGCAGAAATTGAAGTTCAAATGCCATCAAAATTAGAAGAACTTGGGCAGGCTTGGGATAGTGACGACGACAAACATCTATCAACATTCGTGGAAAGAAGACCAAACAAACTAAAAGAATTTCACTACGAAAAACAAGATTTGGTCGTGACGGATTTTGCAGATTGGGAAGTTCCATCATCTGCGGTAATCAAGCTTTCACCTTGCGACATTTTTCGATTGTTCTTTGATAAAGAAGTGATAGATTTGATTGTATATTTTACGAATACATTATGCACAACAAAAAAAATCGTGCAGGGGATATTACTCCAGATGAGATATTTTGTTTCATTGGAGTTCTTCTACTTTGTGGTCCCGTGTCTTTACCACGAAAAAAGATGTATTGGCAAAATAGGGATGATACCAATCACAAATTAGTATGTGAAGCTATAGTGCGCGACAGATTTCAATATATTATGAGTAATATTCATGGACACAATACACAAGTATATAAGGCAGATAAATACTCCAAACTGAGACCTTTTCGATTTTGCTCCACCCGAGGAAAACCACAGCATAGATGAGTCTATGATTCCATATGGGAGGTGTGGATCGTGGTGACCAAAATTTGAGTGAATATAGAGTATCAATAAAAGGAAAAAAATGGTATATTCCGTTGTTTGTTCACTGCATAGACATGGCTTTTCCAAATTCTTGGCAACTACACAAGAGTAATGGTATAAAGCTGGAACAATTAGAGTTCCGAAGATCTATAGCTATGCAGCTTCTGGAAACCCACAAAAATAATACAAAAAGGGGGCCTTCAAAACCGCCTAAAATTTCTCATGAGTTTTCTCGTTATGACAGAATAGACCACCTAGTTCTGTACAACGAAAATCAGCGATGATGCGCTGTATGCCACAAAAAATCTAATTTCATTTGTCGAAAGTGTAACGTTGGTTTACATCCAAAGGATTGTTTTGTAATATATCCTACAAATTAATTATTATTATTTTGCATTGTATTTATGATGATAAAATAAAATAATTTTCATGAACATTAATTTTATTCCATAGTAGTGGATAGACCTACCGTCCTTTTAAATGGACAGCTTGTCTAGGCCAGTCGTGACCTTTTGAATTTTTTTCATTATTTTTGTGAGACACTACCCCCTTCATAAAACAAAAATCACAAGAAAAACTTTTAATTTTCGGAAAAAATTAGTTTCAGTGCTGTATAGGTTTTAATGATCGTTTATAAACCGCTATTTGATAGAATTGAAAAATGTCTATATCAAAATGGCATCAAGCCGCCTTTTTTAAAGATTCTATTAGATGGCACAGGGGGTCGAGTGATACCTTATTCGAATCGTCTTTCAATTCTCTATACGACAAAAATATTCATCGAAATAAAAATGGCAATAGATAGTGTTAGAACTCTTACATGGAGATCCTTTGAAATAGATGGCTTCAACAAGCTCTAGTAATATTAATGAAACGAATAAAATCGAAGTACCCTTTCTCTCCACACGTTTCCATCAAGTGGAAAAATGAGGCATACATCTGTCAGAAAGCAACTACTTCCCTGGCTAATATCACGACGGACATTGGACTACATCTGACAGATATTTGTGCAACGTTCTTCCAAGAAATAATATTACAAAATATTTTTTGATATCTACAAAATTTCTCTGTCCCTCAGAATGGCGGATAGGGAATGATTTCTTCGATCTTGCAGAAATTTTGCTATCGTTTTAGACAATTGAAAGACATTACGAATGAGATATCATTCAACCCCTAGTGCCATTTGAAATATCTTTCAAAATATCAACCCAACGGCACTTTGAAAAACGGATATATTTTATTGTTGCCAAAGAGCAGTTTATAAACTACCGTTTGACGAAAGAAATCAACCGTAAACAGGAAGGGGGTTACATTAGGAACACTACGAGACAGAAATTAATTCTCAATATAACCTGTAATTCTAATATTCTACAAAAAATTAAAATAGACTAGACAAATGCGTGACATCATATTTTTACTTCATTGTGAAGTACAGCAAATATTTCCTTTTATATAAAGCTGGGTGCAACGTTATGAGATTCCATATCTCATCATCTTGAAAACAAGTGATTAGTTAGTTAACCAATCATTCTCAAATATCATCGAAAAACACGAGACATTCGTAAAGCTCAAAGATAGTCGTAGCAACCAAGAAATAAATTATTCATCAGATAAGTCTTCGACGGCAATAGACACAAAACAAAAAAATATTAACTTCAATTTCAAGTTGCATAGAATTGAACTTTATTTGTGGACAGGGAAAGTGAATATTATTTTCATTTTCAATAGCTTTCGTTATTCAATATGTTTTTCTATTGACTAGACTATTCAATTTGTAATTCAAAAAAAAAAAACGACCACAAACAAAACTGCTCGGATATTAGTAGATCCTCTTATCTCGATTTACTAATGTGAATACATGTAATGAACTTTAAATAATAGATGCATATTCCAATTTATTTGCAACTAACATTAAATGAAAAATCGAAAAATTTTGTTTTTTCAAAATAATTTAGGAAATGTCATACATCCATAGTTCTGTTGAGTATTTTTTTTTTCATTCAACCAGATCTATACTGTTTCAGAAATCCTCGTGGTGGACTAACTGAATAACAATCCTGCAGAAGGTTTTATCGTTAGTAATCCACCTTGAAGTACATGATTTGTGTAAACCTGATGACAGAAAAGATTACTTAGCTGCCAGCTGAGAAGCTATTTTTTTCAAGTGTCATAATTCCAATTATTAAACGGGTATCTTCCATCAACATACTCGATCAACCATTACAAGAATATGCAAGCCATCATTATCATCCATCTTGAACTGATCGAGAATGGCGTAACTCAACTCGCCGATCTTAGCGATGATAATAATACAATAAATACTAGAACAGAGCTGTTATTACATTCATGATTCAATAATAAACGAACAGTCATCATTTACTTTCATATCAACGATCATAAATTCTAACTTCTTGTTATTAACGGCATAGAAAGCACCCATCGATTGAACATTTTTAATGATCGGACAGTATCGGAATTTTTCAACGATTACTTTGACATTCGAAATTTCACCAAATAATCTCACATTCCGGGATATTTGGAAAAAGTACATGATTGCGGGGCAAACGAAGTAACAGTTCCATCATAAAGTGATACAATTCTTGAAACCGATCATGAATTCATCAGCTACTATTTTTGTGTGACGGTGTCATGTCTATTGCATAGTTTTTGTACCAAAAATGAGTATGATCTTTCCGATGAGTGGCATAATCTGGAACTGAAAAAATATAGTTGACTCCGATTCTTTGTAGGGGTCCTCTGATATTTTGCAGATGACACAACCGTCACAGTCTCTGATAAAAATGAAAATAGTCTGGTACAGAAGTGCACTGAGGTTATCAGGAGTGTCAATTCGTGGTTCTACCAAAATTCTTCTTACTTCAATTCAGATAAAACAAAACTATTGCGATTTCATAATCAACAAAAACATTGCGCTAAACCTGACATTTATTCAGTAAGTGAATTGCTTCTTTATGATAAACAAATAAATTTTTTAGGACTTCATGACGAATGGCTGAATTTCAAAAAACATTGTGAACTAATGGTTACTAAGTTGAATTCAGCCAGTTATTTATTCAGAAATTTGAGAAATGAACTAGAAGTTCAGCAATTACTCAGTGTTTACTACGCCTATATGGAATCTCATTATTTTAAGGTATGGGATTTGTTTTTGGGGTGTTTTTGGGGGTGGACCACTCGATCTCCGAAAGTTTTTTTCGCTCAAAAGCGAGTGCTGAGGGCAATATTTGGAATCCCGTAAAGCTATATTCCAACAAAACAAAGTCATGACTACTACTATATATATGAACTCGGAATTTATATTTTTAAAAACAAAGATAAATTTGTTCATTCTTTACCATCTTCAATAAGAAATTTAGAGTCATTCTTTGTATTTAAAAAAGATCTGAAGAATCACCTAATTGAAAAAAATGTCTATGATGTTAGATCGTGGCAGAGTGTCTGTTAATATATTCTCAATATTATATTTATTAAAGGGTTTTCTGAGGCTGTAGTGTCTTTGTGCCATCCAGGTGAGCATAGCTAACACACTTAAAGTAAATTTGTAGCAATAAGGAGGTGAAGTCTGTCCTTTTCAAGATGTCAGTCTGCAAGTTTGGGGTTATGTCTGTTGCAAAACTTTTCTCGGTTCCAAACATTCTTAAAAATTCATGGATTTAGTGTTTTAGCATGTGCCACTTCCTTAGTTAGTAGTTTTCCTCCTCTTGGGTCTAATGACGTTGGTCTCTTATCGGATTTTCTTATATTATTTTGATTTTCACCAGGTGCGACACGTCGGAGGGAGGGAGGCGGTGGCGGAAGTACAAGCCCCAACACTTTTTCTTCCAAGTCATCCATAAAACATTATCATAACAGTAGCGTGTCCCTACAAATGGTCGAATTTTATCATTTTATTATGCTCTTGAGTGCCTTTCAATTTTAAACCCACCCCAGGTGTTCACAGTTTTTCTACAAACATTATGAGGCACAATAAAAAATGGAGATTCTGGTGGCTGTTTATTGCTTATCAGAAAGTAAAGTCTAAAAGGATGTAAAACTCGGAAACTGTAACAGACATATGTCTTTCGAGTAAGAAGTGCATTTGACAAACCACATTCCCACACAGCAATACAGATAATTATGCGCATCATTACAGAAATTATTATCAATACAGAAATAACGGATCGAGTTTCAGAATTCAGATAAAATTGAATCGTAGAAAACTGTTTAATCTAATGGACTTTTAAATTTATTTAAATCGTAAAATTACGTTTCGCCATATGTTCGGTTTCGACTGAGAATACAATCCACTTTCACTTAAAAATGAACATATTTTATAGAAATGAAAAAGAAAGTGATTGAGTGACACTATGTCCAATAATCATAATTATCGATAGGAAGTGTCGCTTGAATCTACGAAACGGATGCATTATTTTATCGAGAGGTTTTGTCATAGTTTACAGGGTGCTTCTAAGCCTACTTTTTCACGCGAATTAATTTTTTCTAATTTTGATCAACAATCACCTAGAATTTTGAATCGATCTAGCCGATACTTGATGAAAATCCATGTAACGTTTCAAATAATTCTTTAATGCTGACTTTGACTAATTTTTGGTTTACAAAACATCGAAAATAATGTAGGAAGGTAGACTTTCATGGCTGGCGACAATGTTCTGGTTGTTTTCCGGGTTTTACCGAAAATAATGTTGCCATACAAAGGCAGCTAACAATCATGGTTCTCAAATAAACATAAAACATGAAACTAGTTTACCCAGTTCAATAAAGCGAGTAATTAAGTTATGTTTGGTCATTAATTAAGTTCTGAGAAATCTTCCCTTTAATTAATTTCCGAACTTTATAAATTATTTAATTCAATTCCTTCGTTTGCCACATGAAGTATTTCAAAATCGTGTTTAAAAGTATGATTTTCTGTGAGCAAATGGGCGGCAAATAGGTGACAGGAATAACCAGGAAAATTGTATTCAATGTTTGTAAATGTTTTTGAGATGTTTCAGGTAGATACTATAGCTATTGAAGAGAAAAGAGCCTGTCTAAGGTAATTGAAACGATATTCTCAAAAAATTCAATTTAAAAATTTCTCAAATGACTTCCGCACCACTTTGGGCTCAACTCTATATTATTGATTTAAAATTGTAAGTTCCCATTATCAAGAAGATACTATGATTTTGTAAAAAAGAGCTAGCTCATGTTGTCTTCTTTTTGAAACAATTGAATTTCTTTTTAACGGAGGTGTTGTTAAGTAATTGTTTCCCGTGACTGCCGACTGAGGAGAATTATTGCCGAAGAACGTTGCACAAAAACCTGCAAATACAGAAATCATAAATGAAACTTAGATTTTAATCGGGATGTTCTATTAAGTAGCAATTCCGAGTTTGATAAATTGTCACTAAATAAATATATCGCCAGACAGTTTGAAAGATCGTAATCCGTTGACACCATTGGTCACGTTCGATTACAGTGAAGCTTTTCACAGAATGGAACGCTAGCTTTTTCTAGCTATTCTTCATTTCACTGGCTTTTCCATCGGTGCAGTATCGTTATTTCAAATAGACATTTCTGAATTCCTAGCTTTTGAGAACGGTGTTCCGCAGGGTCCGATTCTGAGTCCATTATTCTTTATTCTATATACACATGATTTTCATAATCATACGCATTTTAGCAACTGCCATTTTTATGCCGATGACACGCACATTTATTTGTCCTTTCCAAAGACTACTAACCTATACCATTACCAAACTGAACTCTCGATTTAGAGTATTATATCAATTTCAGAAATGTTCTGTCTCTCCATTAATCCCATGAAATCTGTGGCGATGTTGATCAGTAGGAAATTGGCTCGGAGCTATGTATCGATGCCCTGAATACCACAATTACAGATAAATTTTTCCTACAGATAGTATCAACAACCAACAATGGTTAGGTTTAAAATATGCTAATTATTATAATACAATTTTCCCAAACTTTAACATACATGGAATACAAATAAGCATCATATTGTAATGCATAAAAGTCAGGATGAATGTTATAAATCACGTGGATGTTACCTATTTTGACCTTCACATTCAGTCGCCGAAGCATTTGAGAATGAGGGAGAAACCGAGAATAGATACGCAGCAGTAGCAGTAGTCCTAGTCAGTAAGCAACAGGCAACAACAGGTCTCAGCTTTAAATCAGTTCAGAGTTCAGTTAACCACAAAAATATTTTATTGCGGTGTAAATTGTCTTGTATTGTTAAAATGAGTTTTCAGTGAATGTGGTTTGTGATGCAACTGGTCCTGTCCCGCTTCTCCATTGTGAGTACGTCTGCTGTTTTTTGAATACCTACATAAAATATACATCGATGGACCGAATGGTTCTAAAAGAACCTCCTAATTCAACAATTTATGTATAATAGATGTTATCATAATGAAGTTTTATAATTACAAAAAAAAATATCCATGTAACGATCAATTATCTTCATATTTATAAACAAGTTATATTTATTTATAAAATAACATTACGATCAACTATCTGTCCGAGTATTGTAAAATTCATAATATGATATATTGTTAGGACTATAATACAAATATTTTTTTCTACGCCCATGTCTGTAAACGTCAAAAATCGCACTGTCAACATTCCTTGTAAATGACATTTAACAATAACATGCACGTAATGAGATCTCATAACATACACGTGCGTTTCGAGAAGAAAACTTAAACATCTTGGTTTAATTAAATTACAATCAAATTTTTATTTACGTGAGACTTTAGGTCTATTTACACAAATTTGGTCAATTAAAAAACATAAAAACTTTTAGCATTATCGAGATATATTTAGGATTGAAAGAGTGATGCCCCTAAATGTAGGCAGCACGTAATGCAATTTCTTTAAAAATAGGGCAAGTTTTCTTAAGTAGCATGCTATGAAAATAATTGTCATGTCATTTATATTGTCAATTTCTTGAACAAAATATAATTGTATCCGAACATTTTCTGAATTCAATTAACAACTATTATAATAAAGTTTAAATGATTGCGATGTTTTTTATTTAATGGAAGAAAATGAATGAGCGTAGAAAAAGTATAGTACGTTACACGAGTTGTAAGCCCATTACGCACTCATGAAATGTATGCACTCGCCACTGCGCGGCTTCGTGCATAAACTTTTTCATTTCGTGCGTAATGGGTTACTTACATCTCTTGTTACGTAATATACTATAATGGTGATAAGAATACTAGTATAGTAGTCATTACCATAAAATATTTTCTTTAAACTTTACCATATTGTATTGTTGTCACATATTATAGTACCAGAAATTTTTGTAAAAATTACCATGTTTCTGGTAATAACCACCATACATTTCTCTCAGTGTACTCTCTGAATTTATCTCGACATGTCAACCTGGTCTTTCCACAGCCTTAAGCTAATTCACTCCAATAGAATTCTTGATAGATGTATTAAAATCACTTTGTGTGAATCCCTGGTTGACTAAGGTTTGGTCATAAAAAATATTCTTCCTTCTAAAAACTGTGATCATTGTGACGAAGAAGCAGACCTATATCATATATTTTACGCATGCTCCAAGTATCATCATCAGTCAAATGAACTACATGACAAACTTTGTGCTGTGAATATGCTCAATTCCTTCAATGTCATGTCGATCTTAGCCTCGAACAGCATAAAAATGTATGAATGTTTTATAGAATTCCTAATCAAGACAAATGTCAAGCTTTAGTAGCTTTTAGAATTGCCTTTTGTGTGTAGACCTACCCTTGTGTTATATACCCATCTATCTGTGGTCTAATTGTTGTGTGTCGTAGAAAAAGTAGTCCCGACGGACCCCTGGACGTAAAGCGTGTGTACCTGCCAATTCCTGTTATACAGTCTTCTATTTAAATTTCTTATTTCTTTTTTGTTCTTTTTGTAGGTATTTACTAAAAATAATACAATATTTTATACGCCGCTTGTAGCTGGCTGAATTACGAAATGTCAAAGCCAATACAAAAAAAAAGAATCCCTGGTTCTGTCGCACCTCAATTATGGTGATATTATTTATGGACGTGCCGCCATCTCTGAAAAGAACTTACATTAAATTCACACGCATTATTATTGATAAATCATGATTTCTACTTTGACGTAAGGATCAAAAAGCCTGAAAACTGCAAGGAAATAATCCATGAACATCTCGTCGATAATACTAATAAATAATTTCGTTCATTAATATTGAACACTAAAAAATATATACATAAATATGGTATATCTGTAAACCTTTCTGGCTGTAAAGAATGTAGCAGAAGGATGGACTTTCATTTTAAACGTTCATTTGCCGACCATTATTCACAAATGAAGAGGCAATACATATTTGATAGGTCACAATAAGAATACGTTATCCTTCATCATGACAAATTGAATTATGTTAGTAAGCTGCGCAGCATTGTGAAAGTTGAAATAAGTTTTTCAGTAATATTAAATTTCATGTTTAATGCAATCAAAAGTTTTCACACAAAAGCAACAGTCACGGATTAATTGGTTGGACCTTTATTTGTAGTTGCTTATTCCCTTATTCATTAGCTTCAGATATATGTGTTCAGTTTGAAAATATTATATACATTTGTCTATGTAAGTTGAGCTTCAGTCGACGCCGTAACCGATAATTAGTTGAATTTATTATTTTTTATCTGAAAATTAGTTGAATGTTATTACTTTCAAAAGTTATGGAGAGAAATTTTATATGGCTCAATCACGTAGCGCCGATTTGGATTTATTCGGATGATAATCGGTAGGTATTAAATTTGAATAATTTTAATTTCAACACTCAATGATAAATGAACCAAGAAAGGAATAATGGACTATTGGATTTGATGAAAATAGCCCACGATATGTATTTATTATATGATTAAATAATCAGGTGGGCGCTATTCCAATTGAAAGGAAAACTGAGATTATGAGCTGTTTCTCAAGTTTTCTAATAGTCATAAGCACGTACAAAGCATATGCTGTTGCAGCATCCTACAAGACAGATATCTTATACTCAATCAGAGGTTGCAACACGAATGTTTTCCTTATTTATAAACAGTATTCATACCTAACACTCGAATTTCAGTAATATTTGTAACATTTCAACAAATTCAACATAAATACAAACAAATTACTGATAATAATCCAATTCGATTAGGATTTCAAAAGATCGGAAAAATCGAAATAATTTTCCTCGCGAGATAGAAACATTTTTCCAATCATCACGAAATGGGATGGAATTGTTTTCTTAAGGATAATTTCCACTGAAATCATCAATATAATTTTTTCAGAAACTGATTTGCAAGCGACCAAGGGAGTTCAAGGATCTAGCTAGACCTAGAGCTTCGGTGAGAAGTGGATTCCGAACCACTCTAGCTCAGTGGCATTTGGTGGAACGGCGACTTTTTTTAGTAAACTCAAGAAACACCCAATTTAGCACTGAATGACTTGTCGATATCTCCAGCTAGGAATTAAAACAACTCCTATAATTCCTAAAATTGTTCATCAGCAATTTTGACGAAAATTTCTCGATATACAGTATGTCTCACCAAGTTGCAACCATATGGAAACCTTTTTATGATAAATTTCAGGAAAAAAAATCATCCTTCATGAAAAGTTCGGCATGTTCTAAAATCTAAAATACAATCATCAGGCATAGAAAAGTTTCAGTCGCAGACGCGGTTTGTCAAAAACTGTGACTTTTACTTCAAGAGTGAAGTATACCTTTACATTTGACAAAATCGATAATTGTTATTAAAAAAAGTTATTAAGAACTCTAAACTTCGTTGAAATATGCAATTACATTCATTTACATGGAAAAATATTCTTTTCTTTTTTTGTGTACAAGAATGTAAGTTCAACTGTAGTTACATGTATGGAAAAATATTTTTTCTTTTTTTGTCTCTAAGAATGTAAGTTCAACTGTAGTTACATGTAATCTAGCACTGACAAACAAATTTGTTTAATGTAATTGCATATTTCAACGTAGTTAATAGTTCTGAACAACTTTTTAATAACAATTTTCGATAGTGTCTAATGTGAAGGTACCCCATGAGTGAAATTTATAATTTTTGACAAACCGCGTTTACAACTGAAAAGTTTTCATATCTGATGATTGTATTATAGATTTTAGAACATGCCAAGTTCTCCATGAAATATGACTTGTTTTCCTAAAATTATTAATAATAAAGTTTTGCATATGCTTCCAACTAACTATATAAAAAAAACTCAACTTTTACATTATTTCATCACTGTACCTTATCTGCTACAAAGTTTGATTCATATACAGGGTATTTTTTGAGTACGTGTAGAAAATTCACAGTCGGGTTGCTGTCAAAACAAGAAGAAAAGTTCCTATGAACGTCTGCCCATTAGACCCACGTGAAAATTGGGATGATCGTTTAATACAATTTGTCTCATTCGAGGTTCAATTACAGTTTCTGAAATCTAAATAAATCCTGTAAGATTGCCTTTGATGAAAATCGGTTCAACAACGCGTTTGCCCAAAATCCCCGGCCCAAACATTCACCTTTTCAGGAAACTGGGTATGTCTCTATCTGAAAATACGCGGATTAGTATCGCTCCAGTATCATAAATTCTGTTGGTTGACTTTTCGTCTCAGAAACACGTTTAAGGGGGCCCCGTTCTCCATCAATTGTTCTTGTTAACCACTCACAAAATTCAACACTCCGGTCTGGATCATTTTTACTTTTTACTTTTCTTTTTTTTGGACTCTGGATATTTTTTGAACTCCACAGGATTCAGCAACTGCAGACGCCGATTGAGTCGACCATTTCAGCAACAATTCGTACATTTTTTCTTCTGCAAGAAGCGGCCTTCCTGATATTTCAGCATACCAGTTCCTTGGAGCTTATTTAAAAGTTTGCGCAAATATGAATTCGAAATAGGATTCTCGGGAAATCGATATCTCGGCACATACGGACTGCTGGATAAATTTTTTTTCCAGCTTCTCCAAAAATCAAAACTGTTTCAAATTAATCGTCTTAACTACGAGGCATGGTTACACCATATATTCATAAAATGATTAGGCGCCCAACGGACTATTTAACAGTAAGCAGTTCAGTTTGAGATTAAAGAAAATATCATTGCACAACGATTTTTTTATTTTTTTTTTAATGCAAACTTGATTGAAAGCAACAGAGGTGATTTGGAGGGGTTTGAGATGACCAAAATGTCAATTTTCAAACGTTGATATTTCGAAAACAGTTGCATTTAGAAGTAAAGTGTATTAGAGAAAACTGTTGAGAATGTTATGAGCAGATTTCGAAAATGGAATAATATAAGGAGTGTTCTATTTGAATTGAAGATGGCGCTCAACCGCCATTTCAAAACTTTTAGCTGCAATTCTTTCATGAAAAAGTACGTTTTCATCTCCCCTTCAAATTTCGTTGCGATGTATCAGTCGGTATGGGTAGGGGGAGAACGGACTTTAGACGGGCACTATGTTCCAGCATTCAATCCACCAGGTTTATACAGAGTCCTGTGGCGCGTTGCTCCATATCTCCATTTTGGAAAATCTTTTGCTATAATGAAATCTTATTGCCGTCACACAGGAAGTTCAATTTTTTCTGGGCGAATCTCATCTCAACTTCGTTTTCTGAAGAGCAACCTGTATTTTTCATTAGTTTTTCGTTTTCTATATGAAAAATTAATGGTTAAGTTATGTAAATATTTATTTCAAAACTATGGTACCTATAAGTAACAGATTTTTTTCCGATATACCGGGTGGCTACGGAAGTATTGCCTACGGAATATATCAGTTATTGTATGAAGTAGGTTTGTGAAATTTGGAGCGTCGATATAATGACATAAGAGCTAGAATTTGAGCATATTGACATGTCGAAGTTAACTTCCGGTCTGACCGGAAGTAACATCAACTTTCTTATTTTAAATGGAAACCCTATTTTTTTTTCTTTTCGCTTTATTCAGCATTCAATTCCCTTTCTAATGACATATCACAAGTTGGTATCTAACCAGAAACTAGATCAGAAAAAAATTATTATTGAAATTCACCGAGTAGGCCGTGGAAGCAAAATGAAAGCCAAAAATTGAAAAGTTGGCTATGGAAACCATACGTCACTTGATAACAGTTGCTACTACTGTGATATTTTATTTTCATTCGTCGGCGTTATAAAAAGCCACCAAAAAAATATTGGAAAAATTGGGAAAAAAACAATACTCTGTAGGTCCATAACTTAAATAGGAACATACAACTTTTTCTTGCCTGTACTATTCAGCATAACCATTCCTTTCTAATGATATAATAGAAAGTAATTTTTTGAAATGAAATACCAAAAAATCCAATTATTATTATTCAAATAACAAAAAAACAGATTTTTCGAGAAAAAAATCAAATTGATAGGATTGAAGATAAAATAAATTCAAAACAAATGTTCGAAATGCATTCCCTCAGCGTCAATACATTTATTGACTCTGGTGATATTTTCATGTAAAACGTTTCTCAACATTTGGGGCGTGATATCTTGGAAAGCTCTACGAATTTTTACTTCTAGCTCATGTAGAGTTGTAGGCTGTGTGGAATACACCCTATTTTTAAGATGCCCCCATAGAAAAAAGTCGCACGGAGTAAGATCAGGTGACCTTGGGGGCCACCTGACTGGACCATGGGTTGTTATAAGTCTCTCTTGAAAGCGATTTTGAAGATAATTTCTCGCTATTCTTGAATTATGCGGAGGGGCGCCATCTTGCTGGAAGTACATTCTCTCAGTTATTTCCGCTGGTAGGTTGTTAATGAATTCCGAAATTTCATTCGTTAAAAAATTAAAGTATCTCTCTCCGGTTAGTTGGCCTTGAAAAAGAATGGGGCCAACAATAGGAGTTCCAACTATTCCTGCCCAAACATTCACACCAAATCTCTCCTGGAAGCCACCTTGTCGAAACCGGTGCTCGTTTTCTATCGCCCAGTACCTGAAACAAAAGACCGTTCACACTTTTAGCACTTTACACTTTGACTATCGACAATAATCCAAATAAAGTACATTACCTACCTTGTATTATTCCTGTTAAATAATCCATTGTTGGTAAATCTTGACTCGTCCGTAAACAAGATATAATAGTTAAATAGGTGATTCTCAGCATTTTGTCGAAGAAACCAATTACAATATTCCAGGCGCCTTTCACCGTTATTTTCATACAAATGTTGATGCAACTGATACTTGAAGGATTTAAATCGACGTTTTTTCAAAATTTTCCTAGCAGAGTCCTTACTTATAGCTAATTCGGCGCCAATCTGCCTAGAGGAAATTGTGCTATCATATTGTACTAAAGCTAATACATTAATTTCAGTTTCCTCATTAATAACAAATGCTTCTTGGTCTTCGTGAACATCAGGCTCAGTTCTTAATTTTTCTTCAAGCCACTGGAAATACCTTCTTGACGGTTGCTGCCTCCCTGGATATCGCTCTAAATACAATCGTTCAGCGGCATAAGAATTTTTTAAATATTCACCATAAATGAGAAGCATGTCAATTTGTTCGGTTCGTGAATAATGGGGCATTTTTTGAATATTCCACTAACTGATTTCGATTTCCAAACCCTTTTAAAATGGCAGAATCAAAAACACTACTTCTAACGTCAAAATAATATGGATAGCAGCGTTCGTGAGAGCTCTCGTTTCTTTTTTGTTTCATTCCAAAATGCATCTTAATCAGCCTACTTGTTAATATTTTGGTTCGAATGATTATTGCAATGGAATGATTATTCTGAATAGCACAAACATCGTCCATAGTTAGATATTAGAATATCTATGGACGATGGCACAGACCAAGTACGTTTATGTTCCTATTTAACCTAGAACCTACAGGATATAATTTATCATTCCACATTATTTTTAATGTTATTTTTGCGTATGGCGATAATCTGTTTTGTTATTTGAAGAATAATAATTGGATTTTTTGGTATTTCATTTCAAAAAATTACTTTCTATTATAACATTAGAAAGGAATGGTTATGCTGAATAGTACAGGCAAGAAAAAGTTGTATGTTCCTATTTAAGTTATGGAGTATTGTTTTTTTCCCAATTTTTCCAATATTTTTTTGGCGGCTTTTTATAACGCCTACGTTATCAAGTGACGTATGGTTTCCATAGCCAACTTTTCAATTTTTGGCTTTCATTTTGCTTCCACGGCCCACTCGATGAATTTCAATAATAATTTTTTTCTGATCTAGTTTCTGGTTAGATACCAACTTGTGATATGTCATTAGAAAGGGAATTGAATGCTGAATAAAGCGAAAAGAAAAAAAAATAGGATTTCCATTTAAAATAAGAAAGTTGATGTTACTTCCGGTCAGACCGGAAGTTAACTTCGACATGTCAATATGCTCAAATTCTAGCTCTTATGTCATTATATCGACGCTCCAAATTTCACAAACCTACTTCATACAATAACTGAGATATTCCGTAGGCAATACTTCCGTAGCCACCCGGTATGTTATCTCAACCAACCTGTTTTTGCATTTTATTCAACATGTTTTCCTGAACTTCAAGCTAATTTGTCCCAGTTAAAGTATATGTACTGGAGTCACACTCGCATATGCAGAAGGCAATCTAGAAAATTTTAAGGAATATCAGTTTTTGATGTCTTATTCCAATTCACATTAGCGTGAAAAATTACTTCCGAATAAGAAAAGTTGGTAACAAAGAAGTATGAATGGTCAAGATACTCAATTGATACTCGACAAAATGACATTTGCAATTGTTTTCTACTAACAGCTTGAAATAGGTCTTATTCAAACGGGATACTACACATACAATCAATCAATTTATTCAATATATTCATGTATGAGATGATGTAAATTATCTTAAATATAATTGCAGTAAATGTAAACAAGATAACAAAATAATTGAGTATTTTTGTTAATTTTTTATTTAAAATCACCAGATAGGTCACGAGTACAAGTATAGTAACAACTACTTGTTTCCCCGGACACCATGTATACGATTCTTTACCCAGAGAACTAGTTTCATAATTTATTTGGATTCAGAACCCAAAGAAAAACATGTCATGCTCCAATAATTTGCTCACCAGACTTGAATATGCTTATTTTGTTGATTTATTTGATTGAAGAACTTTTTTGCTATGTACGGGGATGTGCAGTGGCGTGTCTGTTGGAGTTTCAACTGGGATGTACATTCGAAAATAACTGATATACAAGCAGAATGACATTCTCACGAACATAGAGCCATCAACTATCAACAGCATTCATTTCATTGAAGGAAACTTTTTCGATTGCCTTTTAACAATACTCCTGTCAAAATAGACAAACCTCAGAAAAATTTTAAAGGAGATTAAATCATCATCAACTTCGTTGATGAAACGTACGTCAAGTGTAGTAATCGAGTGTTTCGGTGTAATGGAGACAATTGTTACTAATCCATAAAGTGGAAACTGAACATCCAACTAGAGATTAACAACACTATTAGCGAATATGTATCAACTTCACGGATTCATGAGAGTAGATGAAGCACCGTAGTGTAACAATTGATGAAATTGCCGATTGCCAACATTTTCAATTCTCTCCAGATGGGTGAGCGAGTCTGAGAACGAGGTATTACCGACTATATGAATTTATCTTCTTTCTAGAGGGACTAGAAAAGCTTTATTGTATGTTCATTTCATGAATGAAACAGTATTTCTACAAACAAGTGGTCGGATCTGTGATATTTTTCTTATCAATTCGGTCAAAATCTAGTGACTTTTGGTTGTCAAACGGTCAGTCCATGTTTTACTTTGAGAACCATTCCAGAGGCGGTTGCGCTTCAGTGAATTGTCTCAATATGAATTATGCGAGAATGCTAGAAGTAGGTAGGTATACAGAATATAGAAAAAGATGGGAAAGTTTAACAAGTAACGACGGAAGTACAAAACATTAACTTCAATACATTGGGCTAGCATAACCATCGTGTACATTTCTAAACATACTTTCAGAATCTTTGCACAAATATAATAATAATACTTCTTCATAAACACTCACAGAGTGTTCCCAAAGGCATAATCTGTGCGAGTAGAAGACGGCTATTATTATTATTTGCCGTGCGGCGCTCAGAGGCAACTTACTAATCTTTTTGGTGGAGCAATGTATTCACTTCTGTAGGAAAACCTAAAATATTGGCAATACTTGCTTTATGAACAGGGTTGAAGTATGTGAAAAAAGATGCTTAAAAGAGAGACATAAACATGATAATTTCCCTTATCTGTCAAAATTTATTCGCTGATAAACCCGCTTCGTTCCTTTTGCGAATAAACTGCATGGTCCTTCTTGACAGTTGCCTGCATGTATGCAACACATTTCACAAGTCGAGTGACATATTATGTTCATTAACTTAATAATTGTTCAGTTGTGTTCGATCCATTCTGGGATATTTCTCTACCGATTCCGCAAAGAACAGGACGACTAACACTGTCGCATTGTTTGGATTATTTTAACAGAGAAGAAATTTTGGATGGTGACGAGTTCAAAATGCCAAGAAAATGGGTAGTACACGAAATCGATATCGTTTCAAAAAATTTCAGAAATTCTGGTGATCCATTTCAAACGGTTTTCTCTAACAGAAAGTTTTGGAGATGAAATTAATGTAACCATCATTGATTTTCCTGTAGACGGTTTGGATATGAACAGATATGCAACAGAAAATGTAAATTCTTGTCGGTACAACTTATATGCTTCATCCAATCACAGCGGGACATCCTGTGATGGACACCATACGGCATACTGTAGACAACCGTATGAAGATATGTGGTACAAGTTACTTGTGGGCAAAGAGATGTAATATACTTTTTTATGAGTCTTGCTCATAGTTATTTGAATTGTAGGTACCTTTTATTATTGTTATTATTTTTATTATACATTCCTTCCTCCATTACTAGACTAGTTTAAAAAATGAAATCATGACTGACGATCGACAGGGAAATATTTATCAGAGAATATAAATTTTTCTTAACTTTGTTATAAAACCTAATTTATTCTGATTTTAATCATAACTGCCAATATCAATTATAGAACATATATTTCAGGTATAACGTTTTTGGTGAAATTGATGTAATTTAAGGAATGAAAGAAGAAACAAAACTCAGTTTTTCAATAAACAATGAAACATATGCAAAAAAGGGCTCGGACATCAAGATTATTGGATCTTCATCATGTAACAGATGTGTCTACGATGCTCTACCACACTTCCAACTAGGTCAATATCAGATACCAGAATAAACACTATCGTAGTGGTATTGGCATACATAGACCCTACATGCCGGTGCTAATATTTGACCGCTGATTGAACCCTGTTATTTGCATGAACACTTGAAACTCCAGATTGAATTTTCCGATTGTATAAATGGGGTCGCTACGGGGGGTGGGGTAATTATCTCCCCGGAAAATACTGACCTACAAAAAGTGAATGCATTTAACGTTGTGTGTAATTAACAGGTGGTATCCTTGAGGTGAAAATTTACCCGAATCTTCAATATTGGTCACAATGACTTCATCTAGACAATAACATAGAGTGTGTGCGATTTGAAACAGCAACACCATATTATTTTTCTTTGAAAAATAAAAATTTCAAGTTATAGTACTCGTCAAGCTATTCAAAGATGTTGACAGATACGAATTATTCTTATTTTTAAGGCCTATGCTCTGCTAAATGCAAGATTAGATCAATAAGTCAGACACTATGTTTTTCATAAGAGGCTCAGAACGCTTTCCACCAGTATTTGGTGAAATAAGGTATAAAGGATTTTGCAAGTATTCAAAATAGTAACTATCAACTTAGTTGAAAGAATTGAGATTGTGTGTATGATGGTGGTGACTTCTGAGGGTTGCTTGTAAGGGTGCAACTGGTTGAGGGATATAACAATTTTTTTTAACGAGAGAAAGGAAATGATAATGCTACCCCCATTACAAGTAATAAAGACGTAAAATATCAACTTTTTGGGAGTGAAGATGAAACTTTAGTTCAGAATCACAATTCAGCTAAATTCGAAGGAGAAATTTATGAAAACCTCCACGGACAGAATATACAAGATCGATACATACCATAAATAATTCGCAATTAAAAAAATAGATAGTATGTACTCAACTCAATTTGACGCATTATACCAAAACAATTTCAAAATGAAATTCATTAACTACGTTGACACTATTTCATAACGCATACACAATGTAATTGGTCTTACCATAAAATTCAAATAAATTACTTATTGTTAAAAGTTTTATGGCGAATTATGTATGAAGACTTTTCCTGTAAACCTTGCATAATGAAATTAATCGTCATTTTCAAATAAGTGAGGACAATGTGGGCGAAAAAAAAGAACACCTTGCATCTGAGAGAGTTTCTATTCAATACTGATATAGCAATAAATGAAACATATACTAGTGTGAAGTTACTAGAAACTATGAAAGACGAGAAGACCGGTTTCGAAATGACGTTAAATGGCATTGATCAAGGAATCTTAATAGACATAAAAGTTGAGAAAATACTGAGTATAAACAACACAAATTCATGATTTGTTTGCCATAAGTCATGCATTCCAGACATTCTGCATCATGACAATACCTGATGCTCGTACACAGTCACTCAATCATTCAATTACTTGAAGACAAAAAACATTCAATGTCTCATTGTCCTTATTCTTCTGACTTATCATTATCAATCAACAATTTCTTTTTGTTTCAGGCTGTTAAAATCAAAATGTGTGTGGATTAATTTTGAAGAGCTGAAGAATCTGTTGAGATTTTCAAAATGCATGCTACCAGAAATGGTTCAAGCTACGCAAAAGTGTAAATACCGAAGGCGAATACTCCTGTTCTAATAATCTCTTGTTTTTCTCAGAGTTTCTCTCATAGTGCCTCCTACAAGTTATGATAAGTAATTGTTTATTTATCACACTATTTGCGATGAATTTTATATTCATTATGATACTTATTTGATCAACATTCTCGTTCAGTTTGTCGTTCACGACATAAAAAGAAGTTGATAAATTATGGTAAATATCAATAATTGAATTCAGACTGATCGAATTATTTTTACTAAAGTAAATTGTGGGATGTTCTATCCAAAGTTTCACATAATTTTTATTTCAGACAAAAAAAATTCGGGGACTTTTACTGAATTGATTCGCCACAAAAAGACCTTGAACAAGTAATTTACACCCATATACGGTATATACATATCCCCTTGATGCAATCAAGAACAAGTGATTTCTTATTGAGATGCGACAAGTCTAGAAGAATGATTCATGGGTTGCAAATAAAAGGAAAACAAATACCTACGCAGCGTACGTTGGTGTTACCTTATCAGGTGAGGTCATACCGACAAGTATTTCAAAGTTAACGATTTGTTTCACTTTTCTGGATTTAAACGTTGTAAATTTCTGGGAAATGGATGTCATTCGATAACGATCGTTTGGTTTGTTGTTGACTAGAAAATAATACAGAGTTAGTCATAAGGCTGAACCAGCCCATTTTTCTCAGTTAATTACTACGAGAGTTGATGAAAAAAAGTTGGTATAGTTGAAGGTTATATAAACCGTATAAAGTACCACTTTATACACTAGTGAAATAATGAAATTACTTTATTCAACTAGTGTAGTAATCGTATACGTGTTTTAGATAGAGCATTGTATTCGCGCAAGAATGTTCAAACGTGACAGCGAAGCTCGATGGTTTCATTTTCTCAAGCGAATAAAATATATCTGAACATGCATGCAATACAACGTTCCATTCACAATCACATTCATTCAGAAACAGAATAGCCGAAATTTTTCATAAAAAAATTATTTGACATTTTGCTGACAGCGGCGCAAAATCATTGAGATTACGTACAAAAATATCGTGAGGTGTTGAATTTTTCAGGAAGCTGAAGTAGCAACACGCAATTTTTCGAATTCAATGAATGGAAAGAAAAACGGAGGGTAATGGCAATAAATGAAAAAGTTCTGCTATCGTTGAAGGATAAGTATGCCTCCATGTGGTCGAAGTACTCGATGCTGAAGGCCGCTATAAGGTCTATAAAAAACAAAGACATTGGGAATTATAGTAAGTTCACTGCCTATCTGAAGAGTGAGTCAAGAGGATACAAAGCAAAAAAAGCTGCAGTATTGAAAAGAGCACACGTGGAAGAATTTTTGACGAGAGCTTGCGATAAAGAATATTTGATGATCAAGGTAATAATATCTCGCAACCTTTTAGACAGTTTATATAATAAAGTTTGAAATATTTAGGTTGCACTAATAATGGGAGTGTCTGGTACCTGTCAATGCTGTGAATTGACGAATTAGAGAAACAGTAATGTACAAAACAGGGGCGTATATCTGCTTATTTCACGAAAATTCACAATAATTGTAGAAGAAGGATTCTCTATCAATACTGTGGAGACGTGTATACAATACATGTCCTTACCTCTGAAGAAGTTATCCAACGACAGATTTTTTTTACGATACACAGATCAGAAATGTACACCACAACCTGTTGGGATTAACACTTTGTCATCTTTCAACAGTTTCTTCATTTCTGAATCTGGCGAATGCAGAAGCTTATGACGGCCATTGTATGAGGCGCACTTCAACAACCTTACTGGCTAATAAGGTACTGATCTTACAACAATTCAACGACATGGTGGGTGAAGAAGCTCCAGCTGTAGCAGAAAGTTATATCAAGGATTCTATATCTAATAAGCTTGATATAGCAAGTAAAATCCAAGGTTCTCCTGGACAGACACTGTGCCGATGACAATTACAAGCTTTTTATAAAACAAAGAACGAAATGTCTATTATGAATGTTGATGTTACTATTGAAAAATAAAAACCCATGATTGCTTCTGTTTCCTGTTATGCACGTTTCACAGAGTGCCAAGTTCCCGATTTTCAATTTTTCTTCGATGCCATTTACAATTTTTCCTTTTTTTCCCAGAGATGTCATTCCCATATAAACTATACCAACTTCTGAATATTGTGCATTTTGAAATTTGATATAAAATTTTAGTACATACAATTCTATGGTTTTATATTCGGAAAAATGAGTTTTAGTTCCAATGATTGAAATTTGCGAACTGAGCATAGATTTCGACCTACATCTCTAAAATTAAACACATTTTTTATATTCATTCTCGTTTTTCTACAACTATTGTTACAGCATCCACTCTACCAATCTTTGTAGCTGTCAGAGATTACTCGATTCTCTAAAGTATTTTCGTTGAACATTCCAATTAGATAGGGAATTGTTCAGATGATCCTCATTATACTGCTTCATATCACACATTTTGGTTCCTATATTCAATTTGGAGCATTGAACTGTCTCGTTTCCTTTTTCATAATAAATTGTTGCATTCAGATCAACTAGGAATTCTGCTACTGAAGGCATCTACAGTTAGCCTTTTCTGACAGAATTTCCACAAGCCACCTTTCGTTAAAAAAGTGATTTTTTCATACATTTTTTATCTTGATTCGGGTTTCTTACTTCTTGACATCCTCTTTGACTTTTGCTGTGGGTCCAGGTTATGAGACGTACGAAGATTTTCCAAAAATCCGATCAAAATATTCGGACTTTCACCCGGTAGTTCTAATATTGTAATTGGATCCACTTTATAACGAAATTCTATAATTTCAATTATAACTTTCTTTATTTGAAAGTGACAATAACTTTCTTTCTTTCTTTCTTTAACGATTCTTCCAGGTTTCCAGAGAGAGAAACCCCGCAGAAGCTCCTAGGAGCTTGTGCGAGCAAGGAAAAGATCCGGTACCGGTAGCCGTGCTGGGCTTTGAACCCACGACCTTATGATTGTAAGGCGAGCGTTATACCGTCACGACCACAACGGCCCATTATTGAGTCAATATACGGATAATCGGGTCTATTCTGTTTCTCAGTAGCAAGTTTATTATCAAATCAAGACAACTTTTACAGCAAAATATATCACAATTGTGCAAGGAATGCTTGGTATCTAACGGCAGGAGATGGTGCTACCACAGCATCTCCTGTCTATATCCTGTATTTTAAGAACAAATTATTTTTCGATGCATCTTGATGGAAAAAAATATTTATTTCAGCAAGATCCATAACATACTCAGTTTTTGTCAAGTTAGGAGCAACTTCATATAGAGCCTAAGAGACCCCATCGATGCAAAAATTTGTATATCATCTCATAAACGGTTGCCCCTAGCGTGGTTGAGCAGGTATATCTTTTCGATAAGAAAATATGTAGGAATAATATTTGGATATAAAAAATACCAAAAGTTTACTGTCAAAAGATTTTGGGCAAATTAAAATGAATAATGATAGTCTACGCAGCGCCCCTTAAGATTTACATAAAAATTAATACCAAATTTCGATTTCTCACCTCAAGAAAAAACCCGTTTACCAAATTTGTTGCAAAAAATTTATTTTTTGGAAAAGTTATTCGACATAATTGAATATAAAATTTCAACATCATGTTCCTCCGTAAAGAAACATACAACAGAGACAAGCGGGACGGAGATTGGCAGAGATGCACCGAAAGGCTGACAAAATATAATACTGAAATAAGAAAAGCCAAGAGGAACAGCTTCAGGAGCTTTTGTGAGACAATCACATCAAGACCCGCAGCAGCCAGATTGTATAAAACTATGGCGAGAGGCAGAGAGCACGGACTAATGACACTCAGAAGACAGATCACTGGAAGAACCAGGTAAAGCCAGACGAGAAGACTGGGAGGTAGCAAAAACCATATGCACCCCCCAAAGAGTGAAATGGGTAATTGACTCCTTCCATTCATTCGAGTCACCCGGAATTGACGATATGTTTCCGGCCCTTTTACAAAAAGGGCAAACGGAATTACTGCCATTTTTTATTAAAGCAACCAGATTCAGTCTGGCGCTCGGGTACATACCGAGCAACTGTAGGAGAGCACGGGTAACCTTCATTCCGAAAGAAGGACCCTACCCTCTCGAAGTCATTCAGACCAATCTGTCCCTCTTCTTACTGAAGATAATGGAGAAGATGGCAGATAACTATATTAGAACCGAGATACTGGAGAGGGTGCCATTACACCCCGGGCAGCATGCATACAAGGCGGGCAGATCAACGGAAACCGTTCTGTACGTGCTTTCCGAAAGCATCCAGAGATCACTCGAGCATACAGAAATGGCTCTATGCGCCTTCTGAGACATAGAGGGGGCATTCGACAACACCTCTCATGAAGCAATAAATAGGGCCCTAACGAACAAGGAAGTGGACAGAACCACATCCAGATGGATGTGCCAAAGGCTACAAGAACTGCTGAAACGAAAGTGGGCAATATCTGCTTTCAGATCAGTACAAACAGGAGATGCCCACTATCACCTCTGACGTGGAGTCTCGTAGTAGACGAACTACTCGGAACACTAACCGGGAACGTAGTCACTTGCCTTAGATATGTTGACGACATAGTCATTATGGCCAAAGGCAAATTCTATGGAACCCTCTGCGATCTCATAGAAAGGGAGCTAGAGACTACCAGAAGATGGTGCCTTTCTGTGGGGTTGAGAATTAACTCATCAAAAACCACAGTGGTACCATTCACTAGAAGAACAAAGGTTCAGCACGTAAGGACTGTTCGCATCGACGGAGCAGACAGAATGGAAGCAAGAGATGAAGTACCTAGGGCAAACCCTAGACTCAAAACTACTCTGGAACAGACACGTAGAAAAGATCGTTAACAAGGCAAAATAATCACTGATCGTGTGCAGGAACATTGCAGGAAAAACGTGGGACTGCGATGGATACATACCATGATAGTGAAACCTATGATCACCTACGGAGCAGGATTCTTTGGGCCTCGCACCAAATACTCCGAATCCATGGGCCAGTTCCTCAGTATTTTTCAAGCGGAAATTCACGCCATAGAAAGTTGCATTCAATTCAACCTCTACAGGAAATACCGGAACAAGGAAATCGCAATCCTCTCCGATAGTCAAGCAGTCATCAAAGCGTTGAGCTCATATAACATCAACTCAAAGATGGTCTGGGAATGCCTAGGCAGGAACAACAAGATGATCCTCCTCTGGGTGACGGGGCACGTCGGAGTGGAGGGCAATGAACAAGCGGATACCCTGGCATGAAAAGGTGCATCAACGCCACTGATCGGGCAAGAATCATTCTGCAGACTTGGAAAATCTTACTTTCAAGAAGAACTCAATAAAACTGGGGAAACAATGAGAGCAACATACTGGCAAAGACTTCCGGAGCTAAGGCAGGCCAAAGATCTCCTCGGCAACTTCAACCGAGCAAAATCGAAGACACTGATTGACCTCAGCAAAACTAGTCTAAAGACAACCACGGGATTTCTGACGATGCACTGCAGACTCAAAGAACACCTCAGGCAATATCAAGGCAATAGAAAGGGCCTGACTAGAATATACCTAAAGAACGAATTGATAAATAAAACAGATTATTGGAGGTCTAACTGACGTATTCTTAGACTATGAAACACGTTGAAGAATCAAGAATATTAATTTTCCATAAAACACCCATACCAGTTTTTTCGATATATTCTTTCGCGACACTTTTGAGTCATTTCAACTGATACTTTCCAAATTAAAGCAGCAATATATCATAACAAATACTCAACCTGTATATTTCCATGGCGCACCTTCTGAGGATATCATGAATTTAATCATCATAACTGGATATACCTACCGGATAATTTAAAACTGTTTATTTTTTAAAGTTCAGTCGATAAAAATTGTAATTACTAGGTTTTTTTCAGCACAACTCCAAAATCAAATGAACGCTAATATTATGGTGATTTGATACAACACAAATAAGGTGAAGTAATCGTCACCATCCCACATAAACATTATCATTTTAAAGTGATTTATTTGGTTTTGAAATTATTCGCTCTATTCATAGAAATAAGATACTTCGCTTAATAAATACAAAATGACGTAAACCAAATTCTATAAAACTTAATAATTGTCGATTTTGTATCACTTCGAAGCGCACACGTTGAACAAGTAGGCTTTGGACGACTTTGCGATGAAACAGAATGCAAATTCTACGATTTCTAATTAGTAAATTGGCTAACTGCAGTAATCAAAAGTCATATTTACAATAAAAGTCATAACAGATCAAACTATATTTGATTGAACTTGTCGTTTGGTTCTCATACACCGACCTTATGGTCGTGATTATTTTATTTTTATATTTCAGAGCTGTTCCTTTTCAAATGAAATATAATAAATGAAAGGGAGTTTACATATTCAACTGACTTCGAAAAGACTATATCAGCACTGCTTACATGATCTTCATCTATTCAAAGTCTATCAAAAAATCAAGCACTTGCTAACATTTTTTCAGGAATCATTGACAAAAATCCATTCTGCGTTCAAATTCTGCGGGTCTAAGGTGAACTTTTTTGGTCCTGTATGGCTTAAATTTGTACATTTACTCTATCTTCTCTGAAAAAAGGAAGACCCTGTGAATGAATGAGAAATGAACTATTTTGTAACGTGCGTACTATTGAATGGATTGTACTTGCCTAATTTGAACTGATTATTGTCGAAAATGTCGAAATAAACTCCCAAAAATCTTGAAAAACATGTATTTTTATCACCCTGTACTTCGAAAACCAAGCCGTTTGGGACATATGTTTATATGAACTTTTCATCTTGAAATCTTTCGAAGAATCACCTCTCGAAGTTTGTCAACGTATATGATTAACACCCTGTATAGTGAAGAATTGTTATAGTCAGTCCAAAATAAGTAACAACCTCCCAGTTAACTTTTGAATGGGTTGACATAAATAATTCTTTGAATTTTTTTTCGGTGAAATGGTAGTCCACAACCTGTGTTTGACTGCAATAAAATGTCAATTTTTTTCAAGTGGCATTCGAAATGTCTTTCAATTCTCTAAACAAAAGCAGAATTTTAGACAGAACTATTCATCCAAATAAAAATGGCCGTACATAATGTAGTAACATGAAAATAATACTTATGGTAATACAAAAGTTCTCTCAAAATGGCGAATGATTGCTGTCTTTGAAAGAATTACGATGCACGTAGAGTAACACCTGGTTTTATTGAATCTGGGCAAAATTGAGGAAATCATCTTCCAAATGTCGTTCTGAGGGACATAACCTTGAAGATAGCAGAAATTTTGTTTTCATTTTACTAGTGCTCGTAGCCATATTCCAAAGAATCGTTTTATGAAAGTTCCAACATAAGACAGATAGTAGAAGAATACAGATTGCTACAAAATACAGAGTATTATCAAATCTTCCTTTACTTATCTACATCATTGCATCTTATGCGCACGAAGCTAAGAGAAAATTGCTAAAACCAATTCTCATAGGAATTGTTTACCATGAATAAATTGATAAAAAAATACAATACATAACAATGTATCATCGGCATCCGTATTGAAAAATTCATTCAGCGGATAAAAACATGTTGGTATAATAATCTTTTTTATTCGACTTTAAATTTCGTCATGGAGAATGCTTTCAAAGCTTGTGGAAGGTGATTATACAGTGCATTATATTTAAAACAAGCCACCCTGAATAACTTTTGGTACAATGATTTTAAGGAAAAATAAAAAAACATGCCAACAATAGTATACAGGGGGACACATTTTGACATAATCACATTTGATATTACTTCCCGTATTGCACCCCCGGAGCATGTCAATTATTTTTTAAATGAATCACCCTATATTGTTTCGCATTATAAGATGCTCCATGATGAGCATATTTCAACAAAGTATAATACATATGGTCTGACGCATATAGTTCGGGAGCTACAAATTATTTGAGTAGAAAATGAGCCAACTGAATAACTTTTGGAACAATGATTTTCAGGAAAAATAAAAAACAGGTCAACAGTTATACAAGAGGCCACATTTTGAAATATTCGTTCTAGAGCGAATATGGAAGCAATAAATCAGAAAAAGAGATTTTCTATTTAATTCTTGATTCAAAATCTGATGACTTGACAATGAGAAGAAACAAATTTTCAATAGTAAATGTTTAAAAACGTTTCCACCAACTTCCATACAATGGTACAAACGAGCTTCCAATGCTATAAGCGTCAGACCATATGTATTATACTTTGTTGAAATCTGCTCATCATGGAGCATCTGATAATGCGAAATAATATAGGGTGATTCATTTAAAAAAATTTGGTGACATTCTCTTGGTGTGCGATATGGAAAGTTAGATCAAATGTGATATGTCAAAATGTTACTGTATACTATTGTTGACGTGTTTTTTAATTTTTTCTTAAATTCATTGTACCAACAGTTATTCAGGGTAGCTCGTTTTAAATGGAATGCACTGATTATGTATCCCATTGTACAAAGGTCCCTTACCAGTTTTGTTAAGTCGGTAATTTGGTAGGATTGTAGACTCTTCTCTGGTTCTCTGGTTGGGTATGGATGAATTATGTACCGGCATTTTGTTCTGGATGAATATTTTTGTCTCAAATTTTGCTGTTGTAAAAAGACGTACGGAAGTCCGAGAAATAGACATTTTTCATTGTAGTCAGAAAGCAGGTTATAAACTGAGATTTAACAAAAAAAAAATTGAATAAAAATGGAAATCCGTTCAAAAGTTAACATGGGGGAGTTACTATATGAATGTAGGCTTTCACGTCAATATTCTGGCTGGTTTCCGGGTTCTGTCGTTGTCTTTTTTGTTAAAATCTCCAAAAGTTTCGACTGCACCTGCAGCAGTCATCTTTAGTAGCGTGGAAGAAGACCACGACAAAACCCAGTGTTGTTACATGTGGTACTGATGGTCCAATTTCCAAGATGAGATTTTCCAAGATTGTTCACAATCTCCGGGTCCCACTAATTCCAAGTTTTCGAAACAAAGAATTTTTCACAGGAAAATAGTTTCAGTAACTTCTCGAAAAACATCCTATAATTGATAAACAATACCATTCAGTGTAAAAATTTAAGGATAACCATTTTTTGTGCATATTTTATAAAAGTTTCGTTTGGTAACTGTCGAAGCCGTTTGTGAGGTGACAAAAATTAGACCGTTACTGGAATCTGTTTATTGATACCGACCCAACGATATGAATAACATCGTTTCCCAATACTAGCTATATTAACCACCAAAATATAGATGCAAACCTTCGAATCCTTGTCCGCATATCTGTCCTCCCATCCGCAAGAACGCGCCGAACTCCATCGCCGCTCCGGATCCCAAGAATTCCTCCTGCCGTCCAGAGAATCCGTCGAATAATTTTTCCTAGTCTTCCTCATGGGAGTGGCTGAATGCACGCACGGCCTGTTATCGAGAGAAGTCATCGAACCGCCGACAAGATCGCGTTTCGATCCGAAAGATCTGAAATTTTTCGATGGGAAGCCGACCGGCGATCCAGTCGTGTCTTCGCGGAGGAACGACGAAAACTGGCTGGGATGTTCGATATTTTTCTTCGGCGGGTTGTGCGGCAGTACCAGAGATCCACGCCTGAGACGTTGAAAATTTGTGTAAATAATTCGTCATATTTTAGCAATGAGTGTCTAATTGAAGCAGACCCACGAGGTTTTCTCGTATTAGATAATTCATTTCATAAACAACGCTACAGAAGGAAAGAAATATTATTCATCTTATGTTATGTTAAGTTATCGCACAAAAAACTAGAATCAAATGTGAGTTTTTATCTATACAAAGGTGTTTATTGTCAATATAAAAAACAGGTCCTAACATATTGAATATAAAAAATATTCTCACTTCGAATCTCGCAGCTGATTCCAACTTTTGATTAAGTAAGCATTTTCATGTCTAGATTGTCAAGAGCTAATGATTCCATTACATCAATTCACTGACTTAACTCCACGCAGTTCATATTTATTCGGGAGTTCACGCATACTTTCAAAGTATGAGATTTGTCAATGGTTTTAACCAGGTTTGATACTGACTCTAAGTCTCCCTGGGTGTTCATGAGTGAATGATTTCATAAAAATCGTTACTAACCCAAATATTCTCAAATATGACTGGATTTTGAAGTACGAGCCACCGGTCTCAAATTGAGTACCAAAATTATAAACGAGGTCACTTATCCTAAAATTATAAACAACTTTAGCAGCTATGTAAAACTGAATAAAATTATATTCTCCTGGCTGCTCTTCACCCGTAGGATCCGAGGAGACAGGGAGCAATAGCTCTGCCAACTTTACCGATGCCAGCCAGCAAGAATTCCTATCCACAACACTTCCCAATAGGCAATCCGCATGAACCAATCAGAACTATCCTGGCCAAGGCGGTATATTTGAATCGATGCTAAGGCGATATAGTAGTCCCAAGTATTCAACTTGGATACCAAGGTTAGTTTGGTTAGGTTAGATCATGTTCCCTTCTTTTTTTATTTTTAAGCCATAAAAGAAGGGAACGTGATCTAATTTAACCAAACTGGACCTTGATATCCAAGTTGATCCTCAACGTAACCTAAAATTACATTACACACCACGCAGACGCAACTAAAATAGAGTTTTGATTGGTCCATGCGGATTGCCTATGGAGAAGCGTTGTGGATAGGAATTCTTGCTGCCAGCCAAGCAGATATGCGCGCGTAGAAGCGCCTAGCATTCCGAAGTTGACTGCTCCCGCTGATGTTAACAGGGCGTCCCACATTCTCGGCTACGGTGGCTGGAAGGGTCCTCGCTTCCTGCATAACTTATGCATGGTAGTTCATAACCTATCAAGTAAATGTTTATTTGACATTGATAGTAGTTACGTATTTGAAGTGTGCTTTTTAACTACCTAGTTAACTTTGTGCATAGCAAAAAATGGCAGTTAACCAATAACTGTATCACTTATTAAAAACTCATTTGAGAACATGTGGCAGAGGCGGAATAAGTGCTATTGAAAAAAAGTTGTAGATTATAGGATTATAGGTGGCGATGGAAACGGCGAGATTTTGAAGGAAAAAATAATGCAGAGAAAACACAAACAAGAGGATCAAGAGCACAGTTTTTTCAGATATTACAACATAGTGACCTTTTTTAACGAATCTGTAAATCTTCAATAGTGCTTCTAGAATGAAATTACCGAAATAATACGGGGAGACCAGGAGGTCATAGATGAATTCCAGGACGTCAGAGGTGAATTCCAAGAAGTTAGAGGCGGAGTTCAGTTCAAGTCAGAAAATATGTGTAAGGCATCAAAAACTAAATCATCTATGGTGGACAAAATTTGCAAATAAGAATTGGTTAGGGTCAGGGATAGGATGAAATAGCCCATGTTCCACACAAGCAGTGGAAAGCTATTCTCATTGACCTGATGTCACCAGGCTAAACAAGTGTAAATGTAAAAGACTGGCCCCAGGAGAAAATGACCACGTCACTAATTTGTGTTTACGAGACCAAGCATTAGAAATCCTGCAGAACGAATCCGAGAGTGAACAGAATTTCAGAATTTAGGCTTTAGAGATGACAAAGACAACTAAATAGTTGATACAGTTTGGCAGATACTGACATGCAGCAAGCTATTCGACTAGGAGGATATTGGAGTTAGAGATGGCGAAAAATGCATCAAGAAATACGAGTTGAATTTATCAAATATTCTTCTACAAGCAAGGTACTACTGAATAATTCATTGGACTCCATATCAGCAATACGCACAAAGCGGGGAACTGCAGGGTGTGATCAAGATCCAGAAGTATTTTTCGTAACTAGCAGAACGAGAACTAGTCGGTTCTAGGGGGCATGTGTACCCTTTCAGTGTTCCAAGCCCCAAGAAAACTCCCGATCTCGATATCGAGAAATTGACCAAAGTCAACAAGTTCTGAAATTTGAATTCGTTCTATTCGTTAACTCTCTTACGAGCAACCCTCAGAAGTCTCCGAGAGACTTATGTGAGCTAAGAAAGAAGACGCCAAAGTTGAGAGAAACACCGGGCCGAGTTCATGAGTTCTGCAGGCATCGTCGTCAAATCTTCAGTGAGTATGTTTGAGCCAGATCATGCAGATTGACTATACCAATCCCAGAGAAATAAAGCAATATGTCTTAAGATTCAACGAATGGATATACCGTATCTAGCTCATCCCAAGAAGCAAAGCCAGGGGTGATCAAGTAGAGAGGTTAGTAGAATACCGAGGCCACGCGTTCCTAAATTGGTTTAAGAATGACAACTAATCAAAAACACAGTAGTCATACATTCGAAATGTGTTTTTGAACTACTTTGCTCAAAACACCCACCTACCCTTTAATGTTAAGTTAAGTTAAGAGTTTCACTTATTTAAAAAAATAACAATATCTATTTTTTAATCTACATTTCTCAGTTGTAATTCGAAATTTTGGATGGGACATTGAGTAATGCGATTTGATCATATTACAAGAAACAAAATCTAGAAAATGATTCATCGGAACTTCAAAGTTTGACACCGTGGGCCTGATCCATTAAACAACAAATACATACAGAGTATGACGAATTCTTCAACTTACCTGTGATAACCGTAGTGACTGGGAGAATTGAGAGCCGGCATGGATCCCCTTCTCCTATCGATCACTCTGCTGGCGAAAGAATCGTCGTGGTACTCCTTTCTCTGGTGCAAGAGGTTTCCCAATGAATTTCGGTGATTGGTTAGGTGCAAAATGTTACCTACAGAGCCTCTCTCTTCTCTCCCGTGCACATTGCAATTTTTGTTTTGTTTCGAATCGACTTCTATGTGGATCTCTGGGGTCGCCCTCGGCTCGATTTTCGTTTCGTCGAATAGAGCCTCCAAGCGTTTGATGGCGGCAGCGTGGTTCAAAGTCGAAGTCATTTTCGCAGTGCGTTTTTAACCTAGAGAGAATATTTTCGATTTTGTTTCTCGAGGTATTGGAGGTTTCGGTGGACTGTGTTACTTGTTCGCCGAGTAGATTCATCACATGGACGTGGTTATTAGCACAAATACTTTTGTTTATCGAGATCGAGCAGCTTAATATTATACGTAAGCCTTTTCGTGCTCACTTGTTATCAGAATTTATGATCAAAGTAATTGCATAACACAGTCACTTCTACTGGTTTCTAAGCACTTGGTATGTTAGTACAAACTTCGGAGCGATTATTTTGGAAAATTGTATTTGCTTGAAATGTATTGTGTAGAAGGTACTAAAATTTGGTGAAATATGTAAAGCATCAAACATAGATAAATTTGGAAATTTTTTTAAATTTTTTTGAAAAAAAAAACATATCTTTATCGATATTCATCAATTAAAACTTAGTAGTATTAAAAAGCTAGTGGTATAAAACAGTTTGGTCGAACTTATAAAACTCTATATATCAGAAATTTGGTAGACGAAAAAAGTTTGCATGAAAATGTTGAGAAGACACAATTCTGTTTATTCAAAAACAGGTACATCTAGACTAATGTACGAGGTTGGCCTTTTATATTTCGGGATTGGACAACCATAGTGTTGCAATCTGGCAACTTTATAGTAAAGTTTGATATTTTTTAGGTTATGCGCAATCAGAAAGTTTTGATATACGAGCGCTATTTGTGTTGTTGTTTATAGTAACTTAAAAGATTCATCTCGGCCAAAATGGAATTAAATTGTGAACATTTTCATGCGATAATTTTTCACAACTTTCGACGTGGATTAACTCAGCAACAGTGCATCAAGGAACTTGATTCAATTTTTGGCAATGAAGTTCCATCAAGGACCAGTGTTTATCGATGGTATGGTGAATTCAATCGAGGTCGTAGTTCGCTCGACGAATTAGGTGAAGGTCGTCCAAAATCAGTTGTTGTTCCGAAAAAAATGATGCTGTGCGCGAACTGATATTGAAAGATCGTTATGTGACCTATGTTGAGATTGAGATAAACTTAGGCATTAGTGAGACCAGCCTACATTCAGTATTGCTTAAACATTTGACTGTCAAACAATTTTTTCGCGTTGGGTCCAACACAATTTGTCAATCGTTCAAAAAAGGCTCGTATCGATTGGTAAAAAGAAATGCTCAAAAAATACGAACGCGGTGCTTCGAAACACGTCTATGACATCGCGACAGGGATTACATATAATCCATCAGAAAAGTAAAATCTCAAACTGAAATTGACTATGAATTAAAAGTATCGAACCAATAAAATCCAGTAATGATATTCTAGAGAAGCGAAACGGTTCAGAATTTATTTTAAATAAATCGAAAATAATCGAACGAGAAATTTGGAAAATCAATATATTGCAGTAACGGATATTCATCAAAATCAAAAAATTCGAGAATCATAAATGATCGTATCGATCTTTCGAAAAACTTAAATTCGAAGAACTGAACATTACAAGAATATCAAACTGTAATACCGTCAAAGGAGAATGAGAAAATGGGAAGACAGATATTTGACCAAACCAGCAAAATCAGAAAATCAATATTTTGTAGAAGTGGAAAAATATCGGAACAGAATATGATAAGAATTAAAATCGTCGAATCCATAGAGTACAAGACCTAAAATTTCCATATTGAAAATAATCAGAAGAATACATAGTAGAATCGAAAAGAACAGAACCGAAAAATATCAGAATTTGGAGAGGGGATAGCGGATGGCTCTAGCATCTCAGAGAAGGAGCAGCGTGCGGTCAATATCACAACCTAACCTAACCTAACCTAACATAACCTAACCTAACCTAAAATTTCCATTTTGAAACTAATCAGAAGAATAAATAGTAGAATCGAAAAGGACAGAACCGAAAAATATCAGAATTTGGAGAGGGGATAGAGGATGGCTCTAGTCTCTCAGAGATGGTGCAGCGTGTGGTCAATATTACTAAATTCTAATATCGGAATTAATTCGCTCATCCCCTCCACAATTTCTGCTAGATTTAGATTCTGACCGTTTTCAGTCTAACACATTTTGTTTTCAAGGATTTTATGTTACTACAGATTCATTTTCAGATCATTTGTTAGATTTACGTTTTTAGATACGATTATATGTTGTTTTGATGGAATTACATTTCGATATTTTTTGAGCGTGATCGTTTTATGTTTTGAAGAGCTTAGGTTATTGAGATTTGCAATTACTTCATTTTCTCATTTTGTTCACTTTCCAATCTTGCCGAATTCAGACCTATGAAATCTGGTTCTACTGTTTTCGCGTATAAAATGTTACTCTGAAACATAATTGATTCTCCATTTTGTTGGTTTTACATATTACTGGTTTTTTCATTTGTCGATATTACAAAAATAATTCTGCTACTCTATGGCCCACCGCGACAGGTGGACGAATCGTGGATTTACGCGTATGAGCCCGTAAGTAAACAGCAGTCGACTGTATGGATGTTTCAAGATGAGTCAAAGCCAACAAAAGTTGTTAACGCACGAAGCACTTCCAAGCAAATGGTCGCCTGTTGTTTCTACACAACCATTTGTTTGCCAGTTGTCTTTCAAGAAATGAGGAAAACCAACCGCCGAAGACGGAATACTCTTCACCACTACAGTGCGAGCTCGCACACATCGGCTCAAACAACTGCATTTTTGAGCACTCAAAACGTCGATTTGATGATTCATCTACGGTATAGTTCTGACTTGCCACCGGCTGACTTCTTTTTGTTCCGGTAGGTATAAAATAAACTGAGAGGTCAACGTTTTTCGACATCTGCAGAAGCGGTTGATACGTTCAGAATGCATGTTTGCCACTCAGAGTGGTAAACGTGCTTCGACAATTGGTTCAAACGCATGCAGAAGTGTATAGATCTTCATGTGAAATATTTTAAAAAGCAATAAAGCGATTTTCAATGATTAATATTTGTTTTTATTCTCCACTCTCGTAGTATAAAAGGCAACCCTCGTATAAATAGTCAGCGTTCTTTTTTAATCGATATATATGTGCTTGAAAAGTTCTGCACGTTTAAACACTAATGGGTATTCAAGTATATTTTTGACCAAGGAATGTCATTTCCATAGCATTGACAGCTTTAAATCCATCCCTTTTCACTTTCTGTATTTGTATTCCATAATGTTTAAATATATCAATATTTTATTTCGTGGAACCTGAAATAGTAGATGAATACATGTGTGAAAGGAGTTTTATTTATCTTTCTTATAACTTTTATCACATCAATTTCGATTGCAGCAATGCACTAATCTTCACTATTCGAAAATATTACCTCATGGATTGATTCATTTGATTTCCCCACAGAAGAAAACGGAATAAATTACAGTGAGCCTCAAATTGCGCTGGCCATTTTTTTTTGAATACACAGTTTATGTAGGTCAGTGATATTATTTGTGCCATTTTCGTTAACTCTATTTCTAGCGTGTTCGTGGTGTCTGAACCGTTACTGTTACTGTTTTCATTAATTGGTCAACATCTTGTCTATGCCCATGATCATATATAATGAACTAATGGAGTTTAATCATGTCGAAGAACAAATGGTATCAGCCATTATGTTTGAAATGTTCATACAATTACCAAACGACAATTTCAGGAATAAGCAAACGAATTTTAACGATACAAAGGTTGATTCAGAAATGTGCAGTAGTCCAAAAAATTCATGTCAGTGAGCGAGTATGGGCTATCCCCAGTAGTTTTCAATTCCTGTGTAGGGGAAAATGGGGCAATACTGGTCAGCCGACAGTGGCGGTCACCTCTATATTTTTGCATAAAAAAGAACTGCATCAGCTAAATTAATTCGTAGCTATGACTGAGAGATTAGATCAGTCTGGAGCGATCATTCAGATGGGGAGGACGAATGTTAGTTTTAGCTGTTCACGCTATTATTTCGTTATCATCAAAAATAAGCTGTAATGCCATACGATTTATTCTCCGTAGAGAGCGAACGTGTTGAACGTATTGAACGTTACAGTGAATAAAATGACTAATCGAACAAATCATTCTGAAATGATATGTGAATTTTTAAAAAGTAGTAAATTTGGTGAAATTTTATCGACCTTGACGAAAAAAGAATCTGATAAACTGCAAGAAAAAATCGCCGAGCTCAAAGAAGAAGTGACAAATTTGAAAGAAAGTAATATACAATTAATACACCTTTTATGTAATGGAATGCAAATTAGCAATGGAGAAACGACAACTGTTGGAAAAAATCATTCTGAATCTCAACAACCAGGCACATCGAACACAGAAAGAACCAAAACAGCAATAGTTGAAAAAGATACAAATAAACCAAACTTATTGAAAAAGAATGGCTTTATAACTCTTTTAACGTAAGTAAAGTCTTGACAAATTTTATGTCAAATATAAAAGAAACCCTTGATAGTGAATATCGACAGCAAACCAGAAAAGTGAAAAAGTCGAAAGAATGTTTTAACGAAATCGCCAAAAATGCCATATACGAGCGTAACTGTGCTTATAACAGATTCATAATTTCTAATTCTGAAGCTGACTGGTTATCATATTCTCAAAAAAGAATTAATGATGTTGAAGTGATTCGCAATCTTAAACAATCTTATATTGAAAATAAAATTGATAATTTTAAAAATAACTCACAATTATTATGGAAAACACTAAAATCTTTAATAAATACAAAACCTACCAATCAAGTAACAACTATCTTCAAAAACAATGTTGAAATTTATGAAAATATAGAAAATGAATTTAATGATTATTTTGTTTTAAGTATTGAACAAATTGTGGGCAACTTAAGAAATCATGAATTTGTTATGGGTGAGGTCTCGTGTTTTGAAAGTCGAGCGGTGAACCCAAACAATCGACTACACAATTTCGAAAATCTTTCACTTGGAGAACTCAGAAATATTATCTTTGAGCAGCAGAACAAATTCTCAGAAGACGAAATAAATTTTAAATTGAAAAAAAAACTTTTGATGTTATTGGCTACCCTCTCTTACATTGTATCAATACCTCTCAACATTTCGGAGAATTTCCCTATAACTTGAAAACCTCAATCGTAATTCCAGTACCAGAGATAACCAGCACTAGGAATATGAGTCTAGGCCTATTAACACCTTACCTAGTTTGGAAAAAATGTAAGAGTTGTAAGTCTATAGACAATTTACAGCATATATTGATATTCAAAAATTGCTCAATCAGAACCAATCAGGGTTTCGAAGAGGCTTTTCATGTGAAACCGCGTTGCAAAAGGTAATGAATGACTTCAAATATTCTATGAAAGAAGGTAAAAGTATTGTTGCAGTTTTCTTAAGACGCGTTTACACCAAAGACAACAGATTACTTGTAGAATACAAAAAGTTGTCAACTAAAAGTTGCTCTTCTAAAATTAGAGCAACAAATGGAAAACTTGTTGCCAAAGAATTAACGCGAAAGGGTGTCGGACGAAGAACACGTAGTTATTGTTCCCAAAATCAACCATTTCACTCTTTGTGATTGAAGTGCGCGTGGAGAGAAAACAGTTCTCCACTAGTTTCCTACAAGTTGCTTGTGCAAAGCGCGCAGCAACAAATCTTCCACTTTTAGTTGTCAACTTTCTTTGATCTTTACCGACACTCCGCGGGAAACTAAAATTTAGTGGAAGATTTGTGTCTCCACAAGTAGAAGACAGAAAAAGTTGCTGTATTATGTAAAAAAGCAACAAATTGCCGCAACTTGTGGAAAACTTAGTGGAAGACTTTGATGTAAACGCGTCTTAAGATTTACGTCGCGCATTTGAAATTGTAAGGTCATATTAGGTCATTTGTACCAGTATGGCGGTTCTTCAGGGGTCTAATTACGGAATGACAAAAAAGAAAATGATGGTCATAGCGCTGGACGAACGAGTGTCGAACGATTTGTTCCAAACAAATGCTTGTATTTTCCGATAGTCGATAAAAAAAGAAGTAGGCGATAGCGTAATGCCATACTTCTACGGTGTGACTTACAGCCCGCCATACCGACACGAATACATTGATTTAAAAAAAAAAACAATTAAACCATTTGTGCCAGGCTAATTTTTGCGCAGCTAATCATCGATGAGTAGCTATTCACGGAAATCACCTTGCCATACGTTTCCGACGGTTTTTCAATGGCCGCCATACCACCGCAAGGGAGTAAAATTTTTTGATTGCGAAAATATCGTTACATCTAGATTTCAATTTGTTTCCATTTATTTCCAAAATCGTACTAGGAGCGACACCTAATAACTAAAAGTGTAAACAGGCCTTTCTAGTGCCATATTGGTTGATGCGTTGGGTTTCTATAGATGTCACTGACCTGATGTCAGTAATTTATTTTAATTTGAGAATGGGAGAGGAAGGATCGCTCTCTTCTTAGTTTGGCTGTCGAGGTGTAACCAACTTGATGGTGTGAATCAGGTCACGGTAGTAAATTTAAATCCACATATCATTAGGTATTTTTTACTTTTTATTCCTGTTAAATTAAAAATTGCTGGAGCCCAAACCAGTCAAATTCTTGAAGTTCAAAATTAAAAGTACTTGCCTGCCACATAAAAAATCCGAAAATGGCAATATAGTCCAAAGAACCTACGCCGTTCTCTGCTGAGCAGTCTGAGCAATAAAAGTAACTCCGGTTACGTTACACATTTTAACACATAAATGAAATTTTCGAAAAAAAATTATGTAAAAAAGCTGCTTAGAATTGAATGTTAGGGTAAAATCATAGAGGAACGATACGACAAGAGGCAAGCGAAGTCACTAGTGACGTGACTGGAATATTTTAGTGGGTTTGTATTGGAGTGCATATACTAAGGACGTAAGTGACCCAATAACTATTCACGAAAAAGAAACCACCCCGCAAATACCAAAACTTTGTTAAATTTAACAAAGTAGGCGTCAACATTGACGTAGTTTTGGTGCTTTTGTAGTTTCATTCACTTGAATTGTATTTACAACAATTCAAGTTTTAAATATTAATTTATTTGAGCAATGATTTCAAAAAAAAATTCCTCCTCATAATAGAGTTTCAATGATATCCGTGCATGAGCGTTTGTTTCACTTCGATCATAAACTTGAAAATAGTGCGTCGAATAGTAGGTTTATGTATTTAAGTATAATCAGTAGTATTACTATAAGTGCTTCAAAATAATCCATACATCGATAACTACAAGGAGTGTCAGTGTGACAGTTTGAACAATCCGACCACCCTAGCCTAGTTGTTAAAGCGTGATCATTTAATTTAGACGTTCCAAGTTGAAAGTACGCAGGTTCTATTTCGGATAGAGAAATCTTTTAAATTTTTTTCCAAATATATGGATATATTCTTTGAAACTGTTCGGTGCGATAAAATTATCGTTATAAAAACTTTCAAAATATTGGCGAAGTTGCTAAAAATGCAACGAATAATTGAAAACTTATTCAACCAATCTCGTTTGGTCTGCTAAACATTCAACATACTTCTGGAATTTAATGAGGCTTCACTGCTATTAATCTCTAGTTTTTTTCAACGAATAATGAAACGTGAACATATATAAATATATTCACACGTTAAAAGGTAAGGGCTGCTTCTTCCCTAGCTCGGACAAGTCTTTCGAAGACTTTCGAGGATTGTACTCTTAAGGGTGTGCAGCTGGTTGACGGAAATAACAATTGTAACAATTAACAATATCAATCCACAATATTTCAGTATCTTTTCCAAACTATACTGTCCCTTGTTGCTATTGAATTTAATTTTAGCAACCCAAAACTTTTTTCTATTGCAAAAAATGGGGTTCTGTCAAAAGTTGGAGCTTTATTAAAATCTGACAATTTGACTACGATCCTTAAGATAGTCTAATGCCCTATTGTGGAATACCATAAACACGAAGCTTTTTCAATAGTTTTACGATCTAGAGTTTCCACAGCTCGCTTCAGTTTGAAAAACACAGCCATTACACATTTTCCTGAAATGAAAGTTGCTCATAAATAATCCTATTTGGTATTATCTATGACTTTTTTAAACCTTTCAAGAGTTCTGCATGAATGCTTTTTTCTAAAGTCTGTCTGATATTCAGTAATAATTCCATATTTTTCTACGTATTCGACCAATTGCTGCGTAAACTACTTCCAAAATGTTTTCAAAAGGGGTGTGTTGTGTGATCAGTCTATACTCTTCACATTTTTTGGTAATATGTATTTTGGGTATTGGCACGATGGTATTCTGATAATAATAATAAATGATTTTATTGAGTATCATATGAATATGAATACTATGACCAAATGTGACCCTCAAATGGTAGAATTCAATTTCACGATTATATCGGTAGTTGCTCTTCCACCCAACCATAGTCTTAGAACTAAAGATAATATTGACATTATCTTTGATTCCACCTTTCAAATCACTGACTTGCAGTAACTGAAAATCTCTGAAAGATAGATAAATATTGTAGTTGTAGTCATCTGTATTAACACTTTCAGCAATTTGACAAATGCTTTCTACAAAGTATCTATTATATTATTAATCTCTGGAAGAAGTCCATTTCAGCTCAAAGTGGAGTGGTATAGATGAAACGAGAAGAAATATCACAAAGTCATCTCCACAACTTTAATTCGACAATAATCAAACTAATGGGGGTACATGTTTCGGATTCAGCAAGAATCCATCTTCAGCCTTGTACAAGTTCTACAACACATATGAAAACGCTACCTATATGTAATTGCAACAGAGCAAGAGTTAATTGCATAGAGAGGAAAAGGTCCTTTTTATATAATAATAATAAATGAAATACTACGGGTTAATGGGGGTAGGACTATGTCCAATGCCCTAGAATTGAGAGATAAATAGTAATCGTGATTATAATCAGGGTACTGACTTACCAAACCGCATGGTTATAAAAATGGAAAAAGTGTAGAATACAAAAAATATTTAGGACATGGTTCGAAGACTCATGTCAGCTACGAGTGTTATGGCAATTTGCCCTTCCAACGCCAAAAGAAGAGAGAAATCATTACTTTGAAAGTTTTTACCGATTAGCGAAATGTGGTTTCAAACTATGGTTAGAAGTGAGAGAAGGAAGCGTACCTACTAGCTGTTAAGTTAAATTTCATGGAACACAGAACAATACTAGGGGACAGGACACAATACGTATTTACAATGTTCTATGGTGAGTTGAAGGTTGAAGTGTGGGCGACCAAGATAAATCAAATGTTCAGCCCAATGAAAAGAAGATCAGCGGCAAATTAAAAGTTCAAGGAATTGAAGAATGTTATGCAGTCAAAATTAATCTGTTCATTCAAAAAATTGACATTAACATCTTTCAAAGAACGATTTATTTCGAATATTTCAAGTAGATTTAACAAAGTACCTTTTTGACAGATAAGTTCGGGTCGGACATATTTCCAAAAGAGTTCGACTTATACAAAATACCAAAAATGTTGACAGGACGCCATTTTATATAGGTAAGAAAAAGGGCCAGGTCCTTGGCTGGAGTTACTATTATAATCATTCTTGATTGAAAGTGAACATTACGTATCAATATTTCGATTGGAACTCTACATTAAACTGTAAAATTGACATTTACTCTTAAGGTTACATCAAAGAACACGCAATGTTTTAAAGTCGCAATGGAAATGTCATTACTTTAGTGAAAAAATATACTTGTTCTTAGAAAAAAATTTGGTCACTCGTAAAATTAATAAATGTCTTACCTATTGGCATTCATAAGGCAATGTCAGTTTGAGTGTAAACGTTAGTGAAGTGGTAAGGATAAGAATTGTTATTGTTTATGTGGATAACAGATGACTCATCAATGCGTTCAAAATGATTTGACTGCCATATCCAAGAACCTTTGAATACGTAATACATGTAAATTAATTCAAATTAATTTACATTTCTGGTCTCTTCAATCAATGCGCTTTGAAGGTTAGACACAAACATGATTTATAAGTCCAGCTAGAAGGATATTTATTTATGCCTGCATTTCATTACGGTTTCATTTAATCGGATGAAATATCGCCGACTATCCATCCTTATACAGATTATCCACAAAACTGTAGGTTCCACTGAACAGAGGTCTGCGTTGGGTCTTTTAAATTGACATAATTGATTTGAAACGCAACCTTATTATTGTTACCAATTAGTTTAAAAAAACTGATGAGAAAACGAAACAAACGCCAACAAAGTATAACTGCAATTTATTAATATTGACAGTTAGGAAAAGGTATATAGCTTTACAAAATGAAAATGATAGCACTCACAGAGTATGTACAGTTTTTTCTGGGCAGGTCCCAACTTGTTCCTCTACAAATTTAATTGATTTTTTTCCTATGGTTGAAATAAATACTTTTCCTTGAAAAATTTTTTTTTTCTATTTTTCCTCCATAATCTCAATGAAAGACTATTTCAACCGCGATCTCCCATCTGAATAACTTCCATCTGGATACTGTTGAGAATAAATTCTACCTGCCAATGAACAATTCCAAATCCGGTTTTAGAATCCACATTTTGAATAAATTATATCGAAACTTCTCGATACAGCAATATTCACTGAAGATTTCAATTTTTATACTGGCATTCACTATAATGATTTCAATTGTTATACATACTGACATCAGGCAAATATTTTGACCTGTCAAACTAATAAATAAATTCATTCGCTTTTGCTTGAAAGGTTGTTGTAGATCGGAAGATAATGGCACAAATTTCGGGATAATTGAAATTATTGTAAATATTCGAAAGCATACATTTAAATGTGAATGAAAATAATAACAGAGTGGTGGTCGAATTCACAACTTGTCTTTCTTCTAAATAATTATAGACATAAAGCGATATTTTAAATAAGGCGTGCTACAAAAACTATCCATCAAATGAAGGAATTAGAAGGTGCTTCATTACGAGAAATGTGTACATATCTTTCGATTGCAGTCGTCAAATATGGATTTCGCCGTAAAAAGGTTAGAGATTAGTTCAAGATTATGGCAAAGAAATAGGAAGAACTTCCAGTTTTCAAAAGAACAAAAACAATAAAAAAAACTATTGATTTTAACTATAGGAAATGTTTAATGAAATTTGTAGATCTTTGGTGCAGCTTCTTATGAATCGGTAATATATAGGATGTTTCATTAGAAATAAGGAAGATTCTGCACATTTTTATTTACAACGTGCGGCAACTTGTTTTTTACACCCTGTATATCACAGGTTGATTTTAGATATATCGTTTGAGAGTGTCACCGAAGTACAAAATTTGACAAAAATTATTTTTAATTGGCACAACTTCATAATTACAAATATAATGAGTGGCGAATTTTGGAAAGAAGGCCGTCGTGCCAAAAGTCTCGAAAATTGTTAATATTTTCGAAAAAAAAAGGTTTAAATAAAGAACCTTGTATTTCTCATGTGAACACCGAAAAACTGGTGAAAATTGAGGTTGCCGTTGAAAAAACAAAGATGAGGTCTGCCGAAAAAAACTAAAAACCATAAGTAAGCTCAAAAAAAAGTATAATTTTGCTTATAAAATCATCCATCTATCCATTACCATAATAGAGATATGGAAGACCGCGCCCTTGCTGCAGGACCCTGTATATTTGTTGAAGCATTGTTGAGTTTTAACTTGAATGAGTTGAGAGATGAATGATTGCCTGAAAAGTTTGATCCTCAAAAAAGTTGAATTACAAACGAATTGTGAAAGCATTCACAGGAGCAGTAAAAAATCAAACGTCAACTGCGAACTCCCCATACCGCCCCCTCCTCGTATCAGTACGTGATTCCAGTAATGAGCAAGAACAGAAAGTAACGCTATAAATTTAGACCTGGCGCAAATCCCACAACGGAGTGGAACTGAACGAAAATAAATCTCAAGAATGCCTTTTCTCCAGCATCAATATTTCAGGAGCCTGTAATACCGATGGAGTCATCCCCTTCCTTGTGAATATCAGGTGAGATCTATTGCCAGAAGTGCTACTTGAAAATTTCGTATTTTTTTTTGTTTGGTGACTCGGGAGTTTGAGTTTCTAAACATGGGCATGTTTTTATATTCACCAAATTGGTGTGGTGGATTCCATTCGACCAATAGTAACACTGTAAATTTCAAATTGACAAATCGAGTTTGCAATCCACCACACCAATTTGGTGAATATAAAAACATGCCCCATGTTTACCTATAGATGAACATCCACAGTGGGTAACAACTGTAATTTAATTAGAGCTAGCAAATTTTCGACTAGTGTTTAGCAATTTATTATTACCTACTATTCGGCGGAGCTGGCCAAAGGCAAAAAATGCACGTAGTTCTGTACAGTAGTCGTGAAGGTCGTGGGTTCAAAGCCCAGCACGGTCATCGGTTCCAGACCTTTTCCTTGCTCGCACAAGCTCCTAGGAGCTTTTGAGGGGTTTCTCTCAGTAGAAACCTGGAAGATTCGTTACAGAAAAAAAACTGTCAAATCTATCTCGTGAGTAATCCGGATCTTTCGATAAATTCCTAGAGATTTCTTATGAAATTTTCCTGTGGGATGATATCTTCTGAACTGCAATTTCGAAAGATATCCATTTTCATGCAAGCCAGAGTTCCGTATTTAAACAGTATGTGGAAGGCTGTTTCCTACTCCTCATCACATAACCCACATTGTGTGGAGTCTTGGTATATCCCCAGCAGATGCAGATGTGCTGTTCTGGCTCAGTTCGATAATGTGTCTGAATAGTAGGTCTATTGGCCCCATCATCATCATTTTACCGTGGAGATTGCATTCCCCCAGATAAATTGATGATGGCTCTCAATCCATGTCTTCGAATCCTGCTTTGTGTCTCCAAAATGGATTTTACAGACTTAGTTCTGTTGCTGTACCTGCCCTTGCTAGGGCATCTACGCTCTCATTGCCGTAGATGCCCCGTGACCAATGACCCAGACAATTCCTTCCCTGTTCTGGCCTCATTGAGGTTGATGTGTGTCTCCAAACCTAATATGGAATAAAATCTGCATGACCACAGGACCTTTATTTCCGCCTGACTATCGGAGAGAATAGCTATGGGTTGGTTTCCAGAACCCCTCCTTAGAAACTCTCTAGTGCAAACGGAAAAAGCCATTACATCGTCTTGAGGTTAGGTTAGGCTAGGCTATTATAGTGAAGTAGTTGAGTCAATGTTTTCGGTTTCCATTTCTATAATTTTGTGAGTTATTGCCTGTTAGCGACGCGCAGATATATTCAAGGTCATAGCTCTTAAGAAAATCCACTACCTCTACCAAGACTTAGACTTATGTCCTGCTTAGGTCTCTCGCCATATATTCCAGTCCCTACCTCGTTGCTTGTATTGAAGCCATTCGTACACCAGATACCAGATTTGCCGCTTTGTTAGGTGTTGCCTTTGAAGTGGCTTCCCTATCTTCCACGACGGTTATGTATGTTCCATCAAAGGAGTAAGTTGAAGTCATTTTGTTAGACGGCATATTAGATGTGTCGATTCTTATTACCGCCATTATGTTGGAGTAGCCAGGGATGTTGCCCCACCATGGGCCCAGACACTTTAGTCTGGATGCTTCAATCCTCGCCTCTGCTGCAATGCGGAAATGCAGAGGAAGAAGGTTCAGAATCACCTCCAGGCTAAATGTCGACGTGCTGGATATGTCACCAGTGATTCCGAACATGGACAGTATTTGTAAACCAGACTTGTTCTACCTCTGGGCACCGCAGCAAGGCTCCGTACGTTAGCGAGGGCCTCAGTATGGCTGTGTTAGTCCAGATGAATTATTCATTTCTTCTTGGTGAAAGGAACTATCTTGTTTTTCGGGGACTGACCTTGAGGTTCTCCCTCACGCACAATGTCTTTATGTCTGTTATGACTGTAAGAAGGCCAACTACCACGAGGTTCCATTAAAGTGGGGATAGTACTTCCCCGTAAGGCAACCCCTCGTGGCTCTTACTTCCATTGTGTTTCCACAGGTTCAGAGCTGGAATCTATCCGCCTCTTCCTCTACAAAGTACTAGTAACTACATTTCAATTAGCATTTCTGTTTGTTGAACTTTTGCGCGTAGTTCTTCTTCCCCTAATAAATCATGTTCACTGCGCAATCACACACAATGTGGTGGTACGTTATTTCCTGCAGATTCTAAAATGGTCAAATAGTAATATTCTGTATTCATTCATAAGGACATGCCTTCGAAAATATTTTGATACACAATATAGAAATGCTTTTGTTGATGTATTTGGTTTGATATAATTATTATATTGTGAATGATTAAGTCTCTGATAGTAACCGGCAAAAAAAAAACTTTCCTTGAATCTGAGACTTCCGAATAGAATCTGAGACTGCAGATTACAAATTCTGTAGTTTGAAAATATTCATTTAGGATGAAAATGCAGTACATTAGTGTTACCGACAGATTTCATGCCAGTTAGGTACGACTTCATAATGCAGTTTGAAGTGGTCATAAATAGCCACCAAACTTGCACAGAGAACGGACCTCAACTGGGAAGGGATGCATCAGTGTTGTACACAGATGGATCTAAGATGGGTGAAAGGGTAGGAGTGGGCAATATAGGACCAAATTTCAGGGTCTCAAAACCCTTTGGTAACACCCCAACCATCTTCCAAGCAGAAGTACATGCTATAAAATTATGTGTCCAGGAATGCCATGAAAGAGGCACTCGAAAGGCAGAAATCTATATACTGTCAGATAGCCAAGCAGCACTAAAAGCTTTGAGGTCATATACATGTGAGTCTAAGTTGACTTGGGACTGTAAACAATGCCTAAGACAACTGGCAGTAAACAATCAGGTCACCCTGATGTTGGTACCAGGTCACAGAGAAATTAAAGGCAACGAAGAAGCAGATTGTCTTGGCAAAGAAGGGACAAACACACAATTTACCGGCCCAGAACCCTGTGGACTCTCCAGAGCCTAACAGAAGAGTTCCGACGCTGGGAAACCGATGAAATGAAATCTCACTGGAATAAAGTGCCAGGACAAAGACAAGTAAAAAAGCTAGTGTGTCTATCGCCAAAGAAAGCTAAACAGCTTCTCGAGTTGGACAAGAAAGACTTGATGGTAACGAGACTTTTTACTGTACACTGCCCTCTGGGGTACCACCTCAAAAAGATGGGTAAATCAGAGAGTGATAGTTGCCAATACTGCGAGAACTTCACGGAACCTGCAGAACATTTGCTGTGCGAATGCCTAGCGCTTTTCTGCAAGTTCTTGGAAGGGGCCTTTTTTCTGAAAACTGATAAACTTCGCAGGAAGTCTCGGAATCCCGGGCCTCGAATAGATCAAGGGTCACGTACAAAAGAACTTATAGATCGAAGTGCTTGTGAGGCTGTACGACCCCCTAATAATCTACAATCTCTACAATCTACAATGTCTATAAATACGAGTGGTACAAAAACATAAAAAGTTTAATTTCTCATTATTTTTCTGTGTACATTTATTGAAAATTGGTTGGTGGTGAATTTACTCATATATTAATGATAAGACCATGTGTAGTCAAACAAGTAGTAGTTACCCTATATATTTGAAACTATTTGTTAAAATCCTGTGGGCGTTTTTTTTTATTATATTTTGTTGTTTCTAAATAATTTACAATACACTATGACCAATAAATTGATCTTACACCAATTTAACCGAACGGTATTGAGAAACAAATTGAAACTAGATGGGAAATAGACGGCGAACACAAATAACACAGTCGCTTAGGAAAAGGAAATACATAATGGAAAAATTCAAGCAATGCTAAGGAGTGTCATCAGTTATATAATGGTTTTGCAATTACAGGTTGAAGAAACCGTTAATGTTTCGTTATCGATGTAAGTTGTAAAATATACCTCTTTCTCTCGTCTATTGTTATACATTCCGCAAATGTTTAATGCCAGGAGTATTATTTTTTGAACAGGTTTAAAAATATTACTCATACTGTTACAAAACGAAAACACGATTTAAAAACAAGATATGAAGCGGTAACAAACCATCAACAAATAATGTAACATCTGCCAAATTCTTCTCGGGTCATAATAATCAAGGACAATGCTACACCACTGCTACCTTGGCCCATTAACTTCTTCATGGGTAATTTGTTCAATAATAAAAAACGGAACTGATCGGTCATAACTTCTTATACATGGCTATGCCCCACAAATAGGTCATGGATTCCATGTGAAGAAAAGCATAAATTACAAATATAAATTTCAGATCTAGATAGGACGAATTCGTTGTATATTCCAGAATGAGTCAGTTGAATATGATTCTATTCTGAGTACAACAAAGTGAAGATGAAAGAGTTTTGAGTTGAAAAGGGGTCCTGAAGCCGTTGAACTAGAAATCCTCTTCATTTCACCAATTGATCAAAAAAAAAACACATAAAAAATTAGTAATATCAATTCACACATTTGGGTGAAACATCGATCTATAATAAGACGCCAGTTTCCGACGAAATAGCCAACTAAATCTCCTGAATCATCTTTTGGAGAGGCTCATTTCATGAAACATGTATTAGGTACTCGTAATACAACTGTGTTGCTAAGGACTGGTGATTTTATTGGTTGCTAATTCAATACGTACTTTAATAGGAGTTTCTTCTTGAGGGGTTGCTTTGAAACAAGTCTCAACAAAGATTCAAAAATTTGAAAATTTTTGGACTAAATAAAAGTCATGTAGATATACCGCCGAGCTTTGGTCATTTTTTCATTAAAAAAACGAAGGAGGTGCACATTTTCAATGTCTTATGAATACGTATTCAAACTGAAAGAAATAACAAAAAGTCCTGTCTTCTCGATGTCCAAACTATAATAATCAGATTCAAACTGAACGAAGTAACTCGAAGACTTCGGCCTCACAAATAAACAAAGGAAAATTATTGATTGAGTATTGAAAAAGACCGTTGGTACGGTAAAAATTTTTCGTCCTCCTTGTAATTGGATAAAGGAACCTTGGCCTTGTAGCTTTCATAACATCGAGATAAATGATATAGTACGCATAAGCTATATAAATAATTTGAAAGAATACAAGAAATGAGAATAATCATGTGTCAGAGAAAATGAAAAGTTCATGGACATTCAATTCAACTAGCTTTTATCTCGATAAACATTTCCTCAGTACAACAGATTATATATGATACGGACATAATAATCGGTAAATTTTCATTATGAACGTCTTTTTAAAAAGTCGTTTACAGATACACATCAGATTTATATTGTAGAATATTCCTACTATAACGGTGATAAAACTTTTCACTCTCTATCATCATAAAATAACTGCATAAGTTTCCCAAACAGAAAAAATGGTTTTTAGTTGAGAAACTTTAATCGGAATATGAATACGATGAATTGATGGTCAATTAATTTAGGTTTATGTAGAATTTTTCTCCAAAATAAAAATCCCTTCGAAAACCTATCAAATTAATAATTGATCGATAATAAAAAATGAGGTAACATAATACAATCTTCCGCAAAAAACGTATACAATAGATATTTTCACCGTATTCAACAAAAAACAACTACTGTTTCTTACGCCCATTGAATTATATCTGTTTGATATTTGGGTAAACTTTTCAACAAAAACGAATTTGCGATGCTATGAAAATTTCATTATAACCGTTTTCAACAAAAGAGGTAACTTAAAAATTTATGACAGAGTCAAAATGATTTAATAGTTTGAAACCTCTAAAAAATTGTAAGCTGAATGAATTAATTATTCAAGAAATTGAATTCACGTATAACCTTACTTATGAAATAAGCTATACACAACAGTTGAGTCAATCATTAAGATGCACAAAAAATCTAACTGGTCGAAGTGCTTGTAAGGCCGCATATATAACCCCCCTACATAATAAAGAATATCGTGTGATTGTTCAAGAAAGAAGTTTGCATGTTATAACAGTTATCGTAATAATTACTTAGTGTAGTGATCCCAAGTAGTATTTTCTTCTGCAGGTTTGGTTGAAATTAAATCAAAACAATTGCTTTTTATGTTACATCATTAAAAGACATCACACAGCGTTAGGTCTGGAGACCCAGCAGTCCAAGGATTAACTGAATATCAATCAATCAATTTTAAAGTTCGCTCATTTAAAGTTCCACACCATACATTTACTTAAAGATTATGGTCTGCCCACCATCTACAATTTTGATAACTGACGACACTGCTTGAGGTAAAAGTTACTTTGTCAGAAAATATTTGAAAATTTCGAACATCCCCTGGAACCATGCACAAAAATGAAATCGAGCCTTATAATCCCTATCTCGCAGTACTTGCAGAAATTATGGTGTGTATGGGTGAAAGTGATTTTCGCGATATAGCAATAATAGTATATCTATTGTTTTTTTTAATACCTCATTCTGGAGTAATTTCTGTTGATAAATTGAAAAACAAAAACTGAACGACAACTCCAACAAAAGTAGATCTTTTTTTTTAAAGCCGCCTTATAAAATTCAAAAATATAGCTGAGTTTTTGAACTGACCAATATTGAATTTAGTAAGGATAAAATAAAAAAATAAATATTAGTTGATTTAAATTTTATTTACGTGTTCGGAATATTGAATAAGCCCATGTGCACCAACATACAGGGCATGACTACATATCTGTACAAAAACGTGTTTTCATATATTTTCCACAACTATTTGATTAGTTTTGACCCAAACTAATGTGGATTAGGTTATTTGTTGTTTCTACATAAAACAAGAATGTATAATGATTCTCAGTAAGGGTAGAGGAATAAAATAGTATTTTTTTTATCTTGTTCAAATTTGATACATGGGGTCCTTGTTGTATCCCAAACACATTTCCTCAACTAAATGTTTTTAATATATTGCCAATATGACTCATTTGTCTGGACCAGTAATATATTTTTCAAATTCCCGCCTAATCTGAGGTCACATGATCCAAGTCGCAAAGGATTTTTCAGTTGCCAGATATGCAGAAACGAACTGCTGTTAGAGTTAACCAGAAATTGCAATAACAAGTTTTCTCCCATATGTAGCCAACTTTATGACGGACACTGTATAACTGAGGCCTTTTTACTAACACATCTTGTTTTGTTGAATAACTCTCCTCTATCGTCGTAGAAGAGCAAATTCCAATAGATGATTAAATATTTTTGAAACTGTCGATTTTTCTTCCCGAAATTACGAAGAAGTAGTCGAAGCAGACATTTCATGTCCTGCAGTTTTCTTCCTATAACGAGTCTTACCGGTACAACAAATGACATTTAAAACAAACCAACTTGTAATGCAAAATCAAAACAAAAACAAACGACGACCCATTATCAACTAGATGACACTGCTTGCAATGCGCTAAGAAAAACAAACATACCGGTGTAACTGAAAGTCGAGGAGAAATCCACCAACGGACCTATTTCCTCAGCTCGACCTGAAGCGAATCGAGAGAAAAATGCGGCGCACTATATCACTACGAACGCGTAACCCACTAACCGAACTGACTGAAAAATCACACTCGCAATATCGCAGATTGGTGTTGTGAACGAGCAACGAACGGACTCGTCGCGAGATCTTACATGCGAATAATCGACAAGGTAATCGCGCTGGAAGGCAGGCAGAAGGTGGCATCCGATCTGAATGTTACTCATTTCTTCGTGCGAGCGCGCTAGCAAACGTGCAGCACGGGATTTCAATGACTTGAGGCACCGCGCGTTCGTAAGGTGGTCGCGCACCATCCAAGGAAGACCCGTTTAAAAATTTGGAAGAGCCATCCGATTTTTCATTGAAAACTTGGAGAGTCAGTAAGACAAATCTTTCAGCGGAATGTTTACCGGTGAAATATTTCGTCTGCGTCCTATAGTTCAGTGGAAACAGCGGCAAAATCGCTCGTTCTGAAGACTGACCCATATTTTCGGTATATGGAACCTATAGCGGTTGATTTCTCATGTTATTCTACACACGAAATGAAAATCTACGGCACGCCAGCGTAGTCCTGACAAAAGTGGCATGGAAAGATCGAAAAACATTGGGAAGGCCTATTATTCACCAACTTTTAAAAGGATCATCAATATATCAGTACAAAAAACGTTTTCCGAATTTTTGCTACCTAACTTTCTATTTTGGCGCCCTCTTGCGGAAAAAACAACTGATCTGTATTCCAAATTATTATACTTCATTTGCAAGCTAAGTTGACATAAGTTCGGTGACAATGCATTAGGTAATTTTTCTAAAGAAAAAAACAAGATTTAAAATTATGATCTGATTTGATTCAAACTTGATAAGTGGTGGTTTTCAGGGTCGGAAGTTATAAATTGTTTGTCAATGCAATAAAAATCAAGATGGTGGCTCCAATATGGCGGACGAAATTTGTAATTATGGTCCGATTTGAATCAAAATTAGTATGTGGAGATTTTTAGGGTCGGAAGTTATGATTTTTTTTTTTCGATACATAAAACAAGATGGTGGGTTCGATTACTGACATACATTGAAAATCCACATCAGTTTAACAATGAAATGAAAAAACTAGATGAACTAGAGAGTCCAAATTTGGAGCAAATGTATAAAATTGGAAACTGAGCAACTTTTTTCTTTGGCATTTTTCAAAATTTCCAAAAAAAACTGTTTTTTTTTTTAGGATTTTCGAAAAAATGTCAAATTTTACAGGTTTAGAGTAGCACATGTAAAAAGGAAAGATGCTGTATTTTACTCATTTTTCAAGCACAAACTAACTGCGAAGTCAAATTTTCTTTATATCTATTAATAAAAAAACTTCCATTTGTCGCGAACTCTATGTGTGATAATGTAGATATTCACTAGTTGAGAATCTGTTTGTTGAACGGGTTTGATATGTGTAGAGCTACATTAATTCGAAGTAGAATCAGCCAATTTGAGATTGAGTAAATTAAATGAAGATCATGAATTAATCAGAAGTTAATGAAATCAGTATTCCACTCCATATTGTTCTCTCAGATGACTCGTTAAATATCTTTCCATAATTTAGAAAATAGTTATCTAAACCATAGCATGTCGAATGATGATACGGTAGTTTCTATGTTTTCTCGAAATACAAGTATTTAATTGTTGATACTCACAAACCTGCTTCATTCAACATTCATATGAAATGTTGTAAGCGTTCAAAAAAAATGTCAAGCACGACATAGACTCTGAAGAAGTAGTACACTTGAAATGGATTGAAACATGTTCGACAGCAATTTAATGAAAACAAACAAAAGAGTTCAAATGCATTATTGCTTTGTTATACATTTCTTGGGAGCAGAGAGGCATAAGTATGTTCTCTTTTACGAGCTGGAGTGCACTGAATTGCACTTCTCAGACGTTAGTTTTACATGTTTTTCCTTAATATTTTGATAATAATTTGTTCAATAGTAGTTTGAATATAGTGCTGTTTTTGAATTTAATTGAAAAAATGCGAATGTTATGCAAAGACAAACTTTGAACTATTGTCTGATTCCACTTTAAATCAACATGGATGGATGGATTTTGGAGTATGCCACCAATTCTCGTTTTCATCGTTATCAGGCACACAGGAAAGGTGATCCATGTTTTAAGATATTGATAAGGAACTACAACTCCAAAATCAGGATACAGTAGATAAAAGTTATTCATAGTAAATATCGAACCGAATGATTCAAAATTCAAACTTTCCACAAAGTTTCAATAAAATCAGAGTTTAATATCTTCCAATAGCATACTTATGAAATGTAATGTAAATAATTTTTTCGAAAACATTGAAATAATTGGGGATTAAAATTAGTTCAATTCAACAAACTGTCGCTTGCACTGTTTTCATTCCTACTTTCATATAATTAGTTGACTGTTATATTTTTTTCTTATTCTTTCAATGACGACGTTAAACAGATATTGTAAAAATGGAAATAATGAGTATTAATGGGTATGGTTTGCCAAACAGTCAACACACAAAATAGGTCATGAAAAAATAATTTATAGAAAACAACTGAATTACTCAACGGACAATGAATTATATCTGATAAATACTTGTGCACTGTTCCATCAAGAGTGACTATCTCAGAATTACATGCCACTTCATCTCGAACCAATCCATACAGGCTCCTGAAGGTATCCCCAATTACGTAGAAAAAACAGAGAATTTCACTTATCATCTTCAAGAAATACATTACTTTTATTATTAATATCTGATTAACGAAGCAAGAAACACAAAAAAATCTAAAATTTCTCCCAGAAAGTAATAAATTTAAGAATAAATTTTTCATAATTAATATTTTAATAATCATAATAATGCTTGTCTGACTGCCTGTGAGACTCGAAACTTCAACACAGCTCGAAACTGGGTGACAATGTGATAGCATTGAATATGATAATTACAATATAATACTTACGTATACTTGCCTAGTGGTGGAATAACCCCTTTCGCAAGAGGTAACCACAGTTAAAAACTCTCTCCGCGGCAAGTATCACCATAAACTCCGAGAGATCTGGTCATCTGAACTGTCTGGGAATGACAAAGTTGCAGCAACTAATATGCTTGATGTTCCGATCCTACTTTACTTTCTTTGTAGTTATGGAATGGACTAAAGAGGAGATGATGAATATTCATATTCAACCAGGAAGGCCGTGGACTTTTGAGTTTGGAGTATCTACATAACAGAATGAATCTGTATGGAGTATATAAAGTCATCAGAAGCTTAGATCCCCTCCTGCCGAGATTGGAGCATTTCTTTTCAAGGCAGCAACCCGTGCGGCCGATGAACTCGTTCTCGTATTCGACACTGAACTGACGATCCCAAACTCTATCACCGAGTTGGGACTCTATCAGCAAAAATCCCGCGTCAAAGCTGTGGAGAGGGAGAGTGAGAGTCTTGGCTTATCCAAAAAATCTGATCTTCGCATTTCTCAGATCAAGTGGGCTGAAATCGGAAACCGAGAGATTCATAATGGCCTGCCAGGATGGTTTCTTCAACATCATGACAACCGTAGTCGTTTCATGGGTATAGAGGTCCCTGACACTAGATGCAGAGCGAGTCGTGGGGCAGCTGCGATCATAATGGATTTGCTGTCAGCTTGTCCAGCGTATGCGGTCTCAGCCTATATCCACAGGCATAACGCGGCGCTACGAGCGTTGAACGACCATCTACGACACTCTTACGGTATCGACAAGACACCGGTGTTGCCTTATTGAGTTCTTTCGTTCGTGGAGAATGAATAGTGCCGAATCTATTGGAACTACTAATTTCTCACCATCAGGCAATTACAAGCCAATAAGCCTGAAGTAGTCCCAATCGACCATCAAAATAGAACAATTTTAGTCATAGAGTTTCCGTTTCTTGGCGCTAAACGAATATGGTCCGAAAAGAGCAAGAAAAACGGACCAAATATAGAGACTCTGAACTCCACAGGCTTTACCCCAACCATTCTGTTGTAATGGTGGTTCTGATCCTAGGGGAACTTGGTGGAATGATGGGCACTGCTGCTATCGAATCTGAAAATTATACCGGCTTGCTGTGATGCGGCAGAAATCTTAGCCGGAAGAATGGAGAAGGTCATTCTTGGTCCACTTCGTCTACTCATGGCACATGATTTTCGGAATGAGTAATCACTCACCCCACGAAAATCCCCTGTCTCCGGATCGGAGCTCCAGAAACAGGGCTCGACCTGTACATTCCGGTAAACAGAATGGTGGGCCATGGTGGCACGTGTGTAAAGCGTTCGCTTATCAACCCAATCACCGGTAGGTGCGTGGGTTAAAAGATGAGGGGTACGTCTTCCCTAGCTCGCATCGGTTTCTCGAAGACTTCTGAGGGTTGCTCAGTCATCAGGAATTCAGATACCGTTTTCTGCATGGTACGCGACCATTTCTTCGTAAGGCAGCAGCCCGTTCAGCCGATGAAATTAGTGTCATGTCCGACACTGAAAGAGAAGACCCAAATTCTGTCACCAAATTAGAACCATTTCAGCAAAAATCTCACATCAATACTGCGGAGACTGTGTACTAATGCAACTACCTAAGCCAATGCAAGAACATTGAAGTCCTTGGCTTATCCAGAAACCTGACCTTCGTATTTCTCAGGTAAAGTGGGCTGAAGAATATATTGGAGCTCCGAAAATAGGACCCGACTGAGATATTCCAAACAGACAATAATAATAATAATAATGTTTTCAAAAAAAGTCCGAAGATCCAGCTGATTGCGACCTGCGAACCAACCTTCGTTTTTTGCTTTAAGTTCATTCATTCGTTTGTTGTACCGAACACGGTTTCATAGATTCCGACATGATTCAACTCCGAGGTTCTACTTCTTCTAGTTTATTTTTCAATGCTACGTTTTCTTTTTCTAGATTATTTATTTTGAGCTTTGGATCTTCAATCGAAAGCCTCATTCTATCTTCACTTGCTTTAATTGAATTCTTCAGATCTTTCTTGTTTTCATTAATTTCTGCAATACTCCTGCATCATTCAGTGACATGTTCATTCTTTCGTTTATTTATGCATAGAGATTAGGATTATATTCTTTTTGCGTACTAGGTAAAAAAAAATTTGTTCGTTTCAACTGCAGTTTTATTGATGTGGTTATGAATACTTAACATATATGATCTTGAGAAACGACTAACTAATTGAATGTAGAGTTATTGATAACTTACATATCGTGCGCTTTTTCAAAATTAAAACTTGATTTTTCCAATAGATTTCCAGCTGAGATCACAGGGGTACCCTCATTAAGGTGTATATCTGAAGCGAGCCACACACATCTATGATTTCTATGATTCTGTCGGATCACCAAACTTCATCATGCATGCGATGAATAATGTCATTGAATTCCAGCAAAGAAATTTCATTTCAATGAGTAAAAAGCCAATTTAGCTTTCATACGAACAAAGCTGCAGATGGTTTTGAAAAAATCGTTGATATTTCGTCTTAATATACAATATACAAGATAATAAGAGAATTCATTATACGAAAAGGAGAAGAGCTGTTTGTATCATTCCATTTTCATAGAAAATGGAGTGGGTATTGGACGCCTGTGGTGTCACTCAATGACAACAGAACAATTTTTTTTCATTCCATTTTCAATATCAGAGAAAATTAAATTAAAATATCATTTTTTATATGAAGTCTTACCGGCTTGGGAATATTCTCCGTTGATAGAATCCTCACTTAATTTTAATTGTAGTATCAAGTAGTATTAACAGGTATTAAAGGTTAATGAGTGATAAAAAAAATATTTCTTTCAAAATAACTCGTATAACGGCTCATGTAATTTGGTATGTCAGTTGACTGCATATAGTTTCAAATTTCGATGCCTACGAGCGTACGGCAGATGGGTTGATATAGATTTTGTCTGATTTTTCTTTATTCTCAATAATTTCTTTACAAAAAGGGAAAGTTTTGTTATTGAAATTGTAAACGGTTTCCAAGATATTCAAAGTTGAATGAGTACGTTAGTGATATAGAAATTCACTGTTGATTATTTTCATAGAATTTGACGTAATATGTTTTCAATATCAGGGATTTTTTTGAAAAATACCCTCTTATCATAAATGCCAGAGATAGTTGAATGTGTATGGTGTGAAATTCTTTGTTGGTTATTTTGTTATAAATAAATAGATTGCGAATTACTACACTTTTACTCAATTCCAGATTTTTAAAACCCGAAAAAAAAAAATTGTAATGCTTTCTCGAATTACATGGTTAATTCCCATCTCTACGTATTGATTTGATTATTTGCGGTTAAATATTTTCTAAAATTCAACGAGTAATGTGACTGTCTACAAAATTCAATTGAAATAATTCCAGAATACTCGATATAGCAGCATTCACGAAAATAACAACTGTCTCCAAATTACTTAGGTACGCACTCATTCAAATATCTTGAAAACCGTTGAAAATATTGAGAATTGAGGAGAAATCTGTATCAAATCTATATCAATACAGTGGCGTGAAACTCGGGAAGTTACAAGTACTTTGTTTGCTTCGAATTGTTGAACTGAATGCTGTCAAATGACATAAAGAATTTCACCAAGAAAAGTTGGGGCGTTATTGAATTATTCCTAAAAACATTTTTTGTGCACTTTCAACACCCCGTAACTAACTTGATACTTATCTTAGAAGATTTGTTTATAGAAAATTTCAACCTCAAAATGAAGTGAGGATTCTAATTTCGGAGTTTGTCCCTTTTATTCTCGGACACCCTGTGTACGAACACATACGATATAAGTTGAATCACCCTGCATTTACTCCCAGAGCATTCACCAATTATCAGACGACTGAATAGTTTAATGGCGTGTTTAATACTAGCGTTGTTGCAATCCAGTTTTAAATCGAACGAAAAATATACAAAACATTCGAATCTACCAACTGCTAACTGTAATTATTTATCCAGCTATACAGCATAATTATTTAATTATTGCACTGATTAGTCGGTCAAAAGATGTTATGAAAATATGGATATTTGCCGTTTACATATTATGGTTTATTCTGTCTTTCTGACTGCATTCCCATGTAGTTGAACGGACTGTTTGTTTTCATAACTGTTAAAGCTTCTACAAGTTGTTATTCTGCTGATACAGTTTATGTGAATGCTGCTAAAGCGCATGACGAATTCAGGCAAGTCAACTGCTCTTTTTTGGATGAAATCTAGATCTTTCGGACACGTCGGGCATGAATCTTGTTGAAATTTTTCAAGTACAGCTTCGATATGGAAGTAATTTTCTCGATGGAAACAAGGAACAGCCTTGAATATATCTGTTTCTTCATGCTCAGTATCATTTGGATGTTACTTAATATTTAACGGGATCTTACAGCTTCATATCAACGTGCCCCCCCCCAACTATAATTCTCTGTTTGACATTGTTTTCTGTATTAGATGGATACAGCAGGGTGGGGTTGAACTGCCCCTAACGTTTGCTTGGCTGAACGCTCTTCTTTCTTACTGGTATAAAGCAAAGGATATTGATATATGCATGAAACACAGAAGAGAGAATACAGACGAAATAATCGATCGTAGACCGAATGACTGCCAGAGATACAGATCGAATTATACGTATTCTACGGAAATAAGAAATTAAAAATATTTTCAAACCTTCTAAAATTGAAAGACCATTTGAAATCGGCGGAGGACAAACGAGACGCACTAAGCTTTTATACGTGGGGTATACCGCATGCTCCTGCGGCAATGTTCTTATCGGAACCACGACACGTTCCGTTAAAACAAGAATCAAAGAGCACAAGGCCAACTCTCAGTTAGGACATACAGATGAATTTGCTGTCGCAGAACATACTCTCAAAACGATAATCAGAGAGTAAAATTTTAAGAAATCCAAGAAGTCATCTCTACATCTCATTCCCAAGACTCTTTCGGGAAACAATTGAAATCCAAGAACGCCACAACTTCAACAAAACCTAAGAAGGACTACAACTGAACAAAGCTTAGCTACCACTTCTCAAAAATACTGCATTAGCCCCACATAAAAACGGTATACACGACTCGATAATGTTATGCCTAACGCTATGGACCAGAGGTAAGAACGCCAACTCGCAGATACTTATTGCGCCAACGAATGTTAAATGTCAAGCAATCGACAGTGAATTGATTAGCTGTCAACTACGATAATGCCAATAACTCATGTTGGCGAAACGTCGAGTCTACTTCGTAATGAACGACGGCCTTACAACCCGAGAAGTCTTCATGTAAGTAACGATAGCCGCGAAAGCCTTTCACAATTAAAATATTCAATAAAATATTATTCAATGAACAGATTGATTAACAGAATTCAAAATAGATTTACTAACATTACCAACAAAGGATATGAACTATTGGACAATAAAAAATATTTCAAAATACCATATTATATTATGCCTAATTGGTCTTTCAGAAAAACTGGGTACCTACTCTTCTCGAAGATTCTACTATAAATATAAGGGTTGTTTAAAAATCAAAATACAACGAAGAACATTTTTTTCAGCAGTACCAATGAAAAATCATCTCATTTATGAAATACCTTGTCGTAACTGTGGAAGAAGTTACGCAGGTCAGAATAAAATATATTTGAAAATACGTCTCAAAGAATATGAATGGGACTTGGAAAATAAATTAACATTAAGAAACCCTTTTTTAATGGTTAGAGCATAGTGCTAGGAATCGCACATTAAAAGATAAGACCTCGTTAATCCTTATAGATCGCACAAGTTTCGACTTGTGAGGGTTGTCGTTCGTAGGGGGATGACAGATGGTTAACGGAAAAAAACAATTTTAAACAATTACAATAGACCATCTCTTTGAATTAACCAACACAAAAATATTGGGTTATGAATCTTCTCTGTTGGAAAATATGAAATATACGGAAAATTCATTCTTTTGTCGTACTGTTGTCTTCTTATGTTTTTATCTGCAACCTAAACATAGTTCAGTAGTTGTTTCTGGAGAACTCAGAGTAGCAAATTGATTTATTCATTAATTTTTCTTCTGTTTACGAATTTTAAACTCAAACTTGGCTATAAAGAAATAGAGATTTCTTTCATACAAGACCTCATATCCCAAAAACAACATCAGTCATCACATCAAAGGTCGTAACAACATCAAAATTAGAAATGTTATTTATGTACTGCCTGTTAGCACAACTCATCAGACAGAAAATGTATTAGATAATCTACAGGAGTTCAACGGAACACCTGTGGAATTTAAAACCCTTTCCTTTATTTCAGAAGATACATAAATATCACCGTATACATTGTTCATGATATTTTGGAAGCAATAATTGCAAGAAGCGCTAGTTTAAAAGTCGATAGCATTTGATAGATATTATTTCTCGAGTCGAGGTAATAAGAAAAAGCTTACCTTAACTGTATCGTACAATCCTTCTTGGAAAGTTCGAGTATTAGTTTCTAGATGTCTCGTGCCCCTGAAACACAAAGTATATCATTTATTAGAAAAATATGTTGGTTTGGAAGTGGTAAAATCCTAAAATACGACCAAAACTCCAGGTCCAGTGTTTTTTGCACAAAAAATAAATAGTGAAAAATTGTTTGACTTCGAATTTTTTTGGATTTAATGGAACTACTAAGCATTGAAGATCGCGGAAATGTTTAATTGTGTTGGCAACTGAATAAAGTATATTAATTTTTGTTTTTCAGTCTGGAATTTCCCTGTCTCCGGAGCCTCGATACATCCATATATTATTATTTTCAATATTATATTATAGTAAGACGGTGCCTCCATTTATAATGTGATTGCTATACGGAAATGGCTTGATGAATCATTTCAAGGAAGAGGGATTGGGAGAAACAGTACATTCATTTGTTGACCCCCTCGATTACCAGACCAGACTCCTTTACATTTTTTTCTGTGGGGATATTTGAAAGAAAATTTTAATAAAAACAGTCCATGAAACTTGAACGAATTAAAGGAGAGGATGAAGCAAAATTTTGGTGAAATAACACCAGACCAATTGAGGAAGACACGCCAAAATTTGAGACGACGTTAATGTAAAGAACGTGAAAGGGGATATAATGAAATGTCTGAGGAAACTATTACATTTATTCCAATTGTTGGTTATTGTTCTTGAAATAAATACACGTTTTCAACTTTTGATTTGTTGATTTTGGTTAAACTAGACACATGAAACGATTACAACCATCTAACTTCGTACCTAATTATGCGTATTCTTTCATTGACTGGCTACTTCATTTTTTTGTCAGCCAAAAAAGCATGAATTTGGAAATTTGTTATCATATAACTAATATCCTATATGAGATATTGGACTGAAACTTGGTATATAGGTGTTCAAAATATGCTCAAATCGAATAGGCGGAAAAAAATACCTAATGGACCTTCTCGAAATTTGGATCCATTCAGCATAGCATAAGTAGGTCTTGAAAATGAAAATAATACATGTCAGTATCTTTGAATAGAGCTCGTCGAGTACTATAAATTGAAATCGTTCTTTTTCAAAATCGGTCCAAGTACTCGACTCTCGTTTCGAATTCAAAGGTAGCCTTTACTCAAAAAATACCAACCAAAAAAATTCGATGTTATGTGGTTCACTCTCGCTTTTACCTATCACATACAGCAAGTTTTTCGAGTCCCTTTTAATAATCATTATGGAAGATTCATGTCTATAGTGTCTCCCAGATAGCACCTTACATCGGCTGAATCTTGATTTCATATTGGGCCTATATTAATATAGTGCAAATGTAAAAATAATTTTACCCAATATCGATAAAACAATATTGTCTACATATTTTGTTCAACATCTAGAATAAAATATTGCAACGTCAAATTTTCTAAGAAACCAGATGGAAAAAGTCTTCAAGACGAGATTTTTGTTAACATAAGTGGTCTAAAACAGCTTGTCGATCAACTCATACACATTCCTGATAATGTCTAGAGTCTAGAGCAGAATTTGTTAGGAAAGAGATATATCCAAGGAAGGAATCGAAGTCACGAAAGACGCTACCAACGTAAATAATGATGTTCGACACGAACACATAAAGTATGCCCAATGACAAAGTCTGTGCGAGTACGATACACAGCATGGCCGTACCCAGGATTTTTTTTCGGGGGGGGGGTCGGTCCATCGAACCGACTTATGAACGCGTGGGGGAGCGGCGTTGGCTTTCTCGTATTAGTATTCAACTCGTATATATTTCGGGGGGGGGGGGGGGGGTTTGACCCCTCTAACCCCCCCTGGATACGGCCTTGATACACAGTATACAGTATTATAATTTGACTGATTTATATGACAGCTATCAACTAAACAATATGGCCAAACTACGGCTGTGGCATTCGATATCTTGATACTTCATTCTTCCATTCATATAGCAGTTAGTTGTGTACTATGCTATTGACCTTCCTCTAGCGCAGATCTCCCCATGTAGTGGTGGATGGAATTGCATCCAAAACTCGCTTCATGATATCACACGGGTTCACACTCAAGCATCAACACTTTTCTACTACTTTGCCCAATATCAGCTAGCGAGTGCAGAAATCACCGCTATAATAATCAGATCTGATAAAAATAACAAAATGGTAATAACCCAGTGAATAACTCACAATACACGTCGGTCTGAAAACCCGAACACTCATTATTCAAAAATCGCTTATTTATTGCCGATTAAAGGTGATTACAAGACACTGTAAATTCTAATACATTATTCAAGTGCAAACTAATAATTACAAATTTCGAATATTCAGGATCCAAGGGGACTGAGAGATTTTTGACTGATAACAGCAGCATATCCACCAAATAAATTATTCAAGTTGGTTTCAGTTCCTCCGACGCCTATTTGTTGGAGCTCGGCAATGAAGCAATGAAAATAATGAGATCCGCACACGACCGGATTTTCATAAAAATGGAATTGCTTCGAAAATATTACCATGGTGAAGCCACAAATGGAGTATAATTATAATATTATCGGATAATTCCGAAACTTGCCTGCGGCTCGTTACTAAATTTTTAACCTAGAGAATAATGGCCAACATTATACACTCGCTGAAGAATATACTCTTATGTGAGTAAGTACATTCATTTCGGACTTCTATCGTTTTATAATTTGTGTAATCACAACGTTTCAACTGCTTCTATCCCCAGTCATTTTCTGTTGAATACTGTATACTCTTATGTAACTGGTGAATCCAAGTTTCATAATGGAAATGATTAGGGTACAAAAGTATTTTGTCATTCTAATTATATTTTCGAATTAGATTGGATTACTTTCTTATTTTTATAAAAAAAAATACTCAACCTACCTACGTATTTAATGAAAAATCATAAGTGGCGCAAATAAATATACTGAAAATTTTTTTCCCATTATCAGACAACAGCTTACCTGTGCACATCTCCGAGACTATTCCCATTGATGCTTGGCTTAGATGGCTGTGAGCCTCTATCTACCACAGAGCTGGTGCTGAATTGTTTGCTCAGATTTTGTTTACTGAAAAAAAAAGAAAGTGTTAATTGATTTGAAAAAAAAACAAAGGGAGGAATATAAAAGAGGAAGGTATTTCTTCTCGTTGAATATTTCAGCGAATGATTTTGGCTTTTACTCGAAACAGTAAAGAAAGGATGAGTGAAAATTTCAAATAGTTTTCGTGCATACACCATCAAGACGGTTTAACAATATTTCTAAAATTCAATCAACTGACTTTCACTAATTTCGTAAATCATATATGAACATGCGATATTTCTTTCCATCTTCATTACTATTCCAGAGCTGAATTTGAAATGTGAGTCTCCGGTTTTTGAAATAGGATCAATAGTGTTGCGGCCCAACGCGCTTGGCCGGATTCCAAGAGATCCCGGGTTCGAATCACAGTTGATACACCGGTTTTCATTTCAGTTTCAATTGCTATCATGACCCCCCCTCGAACAGTGCCTAACCGGAAGTCGGCAATACTAGTGGTGAAATGGCCTCTTTCGAAAATTTAACATCACAAAATTTCAATGTCTCACTTAGTTCGGATCTCCAGATACGTCTAATGGAAGCTTGTCGTGATTATCGTTTCTCCAATTATTTTTCAACCTTTATAGACAGAAGAACACTCTCATGCTCACCGGAGGTTGTGCGTGATTATAATCCTGGATATAAGAAATGCCTTTAAAAGTGCAAGTTGGCAAGACATTTTAGACGTGTTGAGGAATAGGAAAGTAGACGAAAGCCTCATTAGTATAATAAGATCGTACCTGTCAGAGAGAGAAATAATATTGGAAGCAGAGAACAGCACCAAAACGAAGGGGGTAAACAGTGGCGTGCCACAAGGGTCGGTGCTAGGACCAACGCTATGGAACCTACTGTATGATGGACTACTGAGGGTGGAGCAGCCTGCAGGCGTCACGATGATAGCGTTCGCTGACGCCGTAGCTATGATAGTGGTCGCCAAGGGCGAGGACAACCTGATGAACAAGGCAAATACTGCCTTGCAACGCACAGCAGACTGGTTGGAGACAAAGAGGCTTGAATTAGCTCCGGAGAAAACTGCTGCTCTTCTCAAACTGATACTTATTTTCATCCGTCAGTTGCAAAAATTACAAATGGATTGTTCTTTCTACCCATCAGTTCTCGTTTTCTATCAACATTGGAGGAAGTATATGGTTGACAAATTATTCAAGTGGAGTATGTGTTATAGGTACTCGTTCTTCTTGCTAATAAAAGTACAAAATTATTGAAGGTTTGTTGTAAATGTAATTTGTTTTTATTTTGGTTGATTTTGATGGTTATCTATGGTTTGGATTTGATGATATAAGGAAACAATATTCTCATTTTTGTTCTTCAGAGATCTATTACTGTGTAGTTGTTACCTACAAGTTCCAAAACAATGTTATTACAGCATTCAACTTATTATTCTTGTTATATATATATATATATATATATATATATATATATATATATATATATATATATATATATACTTGAATTAAGTTCTTGTTTTCATGAAATAAATATTTTTCTCCCTTTCTTTTTATTCATTTTATTCACGAATGATTTCACAAGGTCCACGAATCGTTTACTGTATATATTTTAGTAATGATTGATTTTTCATTCCTCTATTTCAAATGAAACAACCATTCGTATGAAATACAGGAATGGCAAATTGATCAATGATAAAATATATACCTTATCAACCATATGAAAGCAATGCGGTTACAAAAACGCCCTTTTTCAATCGGTAACTGAAAAGAGAAATCTGTTTTACCCACCGTACTAAGTTAGTTTACCCAGCTGCAAGGTAGGTCGCCACTGCTGAACGTGGTGCAAACTTTTACTGCAGGTTTGACAACTCTCTTTATTTTTCGTTTCTCTATGTTCAATATCCTCAGCCGGAAAAGTAGTTGTTTTCTGTTAGATATAAAAAATCTTAAATTTTATCGTAAGTTTTTTCCATTAAAAAAAACATTTTTTTTTTCAATTTTCATTTTAGTATATTTCCTCTTTCAACATGAATACTTTTCATATTTTCAATAAAATCAAAAAAGGGTTTTCCAATCAAAAAATATCATTCTCTGAAATATTTCGAAAACGCGACTGTCAAGTTTTTTCGTCTTCAGCATCGAGAATGCCATTAAAACTGACACTAGTTTATCCATTTAACCGAATTCATACATCAACATCAACGGAGTTGGCAATGGTGTCGACTTAATTTGGAACACCCTGTATAGTATAAGTGAGTTACTTGATGATAGTGTTAAATTTTTAGTTTTTCATTGAATGATTCAACCTGAATTTCCACAAAATAAATAGATCATCAATCGAACAAGATAAATTTGAAAGGAAAAAATAACAGCCATTAGTCAAATCTAAAGTAGCCAATTCGCTTTTTTTGGGTACGCTTGGATGCCCCTCAGAAGAAACTTAATTGCTTGTCAAACTCGGCTGCACTCTTGAAACTACTGACACAACATACTATTTCAATTAGGTATCATTTTTCAAAAATGGATATATGAGAAATATTTATGCACATATTCATTTTTTCAAGCAGTTTATGATATTCACAAGATATAATTTTAATTCATAATACATAAAAGTGGACTAGTGAGAGACTATGTAAAAAATTAAAATGATATAGCGGGTTTTCCCTCAATTGGTATGCAATTCTATCAATAAAAAGTTTCGTTTTCTTCGTTCTCATTACTGCTCTGAATAACTATTGAATTCATACTTTTCATTATTAGATTCACCAAGTCTCATAAAAATTAATAAAGAATTCAAAAATACCTGCAGTTCCCGCACAAATCACAGTTATCTCCATACCAAACAATTTTGGTGTGCCCACCATACTTGTGGGTTTTTGCTTGTAGCGGCGGTTTCAGATATCTGTTGTAATACATATCGCCAACGAAACTGAATTTGCCTTCTTGAAACAATTATACACTGAAGGAGTTGCACAGAACTGACTAATCTATCCAGAAGTTTGTTATGCGTTTAGTCACGCCTCTGAAATAGGGCAGTTAAAATGATGACCCAAGAAATTTCTTAATTGAGCGATAATTGTTGCGAAATCGGTTATATAGGTACCATATTTATTAATTAGAACGTGGAATCGAGAACAATTCTATGTAATCTAAGGTATTAGGCGGATTGCTGGTGTATTGAATTTTAAGCAATGAAAAGAAATATGCAACAATAGAATGACACTTTTTTTATATGAGAATTGACTCATTCCTCTCACTTCGGACGTTTATAACCTGAATGATTCTTTTTGCAGGACTCGTTTCTCGTTGCGACTGAGCTCACGCATTTCAGTTTTCCGCAAGCATCTTGTGAAAACTTGCTCAAACAGGACACTAGGTCTGTTCGATTTGGCGTTCTCGTACCATATAAAATATTATTTTGTTTCTAATTGTGAGGTATTAATAAATTTCGTTATAAAGCATATTGTTGGATTTTAAATGTCATAAAGTAAAAATACAATATACACTATACTTCACAAATTTATTTGGATTCGGAAACTATAATTTCTGATTTATTTTGGACAACCATATAACAAATAACAATCGCTAAGCCAACTCTGTATATTCGTAAAATCTGGCTGTTTGTAAGTACAAACTATAACTAAGTCGCCGCTCGAGATTCCTTTATTTATACCAGCAGAATATTTCTAGAAATTCTAGAAATGCCACCTGAGAAGTAGCCGTTTGAAATAGTTCGTAACAGTTGGTGTCTCATCTAGAGGGCACTCGTTTCTTCTTCGATGTGATGTCAGGCGTGCATCGTTAACGAACTGAGCTTGATTTTCCAAACAAGCGGTCGAGTTATTGTTAAAGACCTGAAGAAATGTCATATTTGGTGTGTGTAGAAATCTGCAAGATTCTCCATATCTTCACTTTGAAGTTCGATGGAAGTAACACTCCACAGTATTCTTTTTGGGTCGTGGAACATGGTTACAGTATACCAAAATCTTGACGCCGCTGAATTTGAATATCATCTCCAACATACTCTTTATAACTCTCCAATCCAGCCCATCAATCCCAGAGGACGGTTTTGGAATTGCCAGATCCACAAGATTCTGGTCCAGCATCTATCTCTCAATGTGGTAAGGCACTTCCAGACATCTTCAAATGATGGTTCGTCTCGAGATGGGGTTATGGGTTCTATGTCCATATGTCCTGAAACCTTCTATCATCCTCCGGTTTTCCAGCGTATTTGAATGAACGACCCTAGGCTTCCCTCGTAGTGGCTTATAGATTTGGTAGCCCAGGTATCTTCTTCATGATCTTGTACGTACCTTCCCACGTGTTTCGCCACTTCGGTGATTGCACAAACAAGGTCACTTGTCCGAAATCCTCCAGCATAAGTCTTGATGGATGTCGTTCATTCTCTGCTATGATTTTCCGACGTGGTTATCTCCCGCAGTATCTTTTCCTGGCGGCGTGCTGAACTTCAGATCACAGGGGAGTCGCAGCTCTCGGTCTATCATGATACTAACAGGGTAAGGTCGGATGACTCGTGTAAAGCGGAAAGATAGGCCATCAAGGACAAATGAAGATACTGGTCCCAGTCTCTTTGGTGGCGGTTTATCGTCTTGTTCATCCGCTCCACTATTCGGATGGTGGATGTAGAGCTGTGGTTTTCGTCTTTAGCATTTGACACATTCCTTGCAACAGGTTGAAGTAGAAATATTTGCAGCAATAACGGAACACCAAATCAACATATTCACCCCTTTACGAAGAATTCAGATTCTTGGCTGGGCAGAGCATACGCTTCGTCCTACTTGCTATAATAATCCATTGCCACAAGGATGTACTTATTTTCGTAATCAAATTGTGGAAACGGGCCGGCGATGTCTATGGTGATTCTTGTAAATTGACTGCCTATAGTGAACTACGCATCGGGGATCGTGGTCGACGTCCACTGCAAGCAGCGCATACAGCACACTTTCTACGCCAGTCCTTGACGTCAGCTTGGCAATTGGCCCAGTAAAACTGTTGCCTCGGTTTTTGAAAGAACTTCGTCACTCGGGTTCGATACCACCACCTGTCACTAAGCTTAATTGATTCGGAATCCACTTGTACGTAAGCTGTAGGTCCCGGGTTTCCGTTGCTCGCACAAGCTCTGCTTCTGGGAGGTTCTCTGAAAACCTGAGTGATTGGTAAAAACAAATGTAACAAAAAAAAAATTACTCCCAGATTTTCTCCACTATCCCCATCACAGATTTCTTTGAGCACTTCTTGTCTTCTGCTCCTGAGTACTACCATCTGAGGCCTCTCTTCCCCGCCATTCTCGGACTCCACTGAGCCGATAACTAAATCAAGATCTGGGATCTTTCTTTTGGTACTTCTGGATGTTGTTATTCCAGTTGCTACTACCGTGGTTCTATAGTGTTGCTTCTTTCTCTGCTACTCGTCTGCAATGTAAGCAGTCATCTGTACATGGCCTCCGCGACAGGGCATCTCTATTCTTATGACTGGTCCCCGCTCGATGTTCGATCTCAAATCAATTTTTTGGAGTCATCAAATCCAGCGTTCTTGAACTGTGGAAGCCATTTGAGAACGGCATTGGTCAGTTCTCAACAGAAATCTTTTCCCATACTTTTATTTGCACAAATCCTCGATTCCTTTGATCACGGCCAAAAGTTCCCGCTTGATAACAACAGTAATTATAAATAAATAAATAAATAAATAAATAAATAAATAAATAAATGAATGAATGAATGAATGAATGAATGAATGAAAGAAAGAAAGAAAGAAAGAATGAATGAAAGAAAGAAAGAAAGAAAGAAAGAAAGAAAGAAAGAAAGAAAGAATGAATGAATGAATGAATGAATGAATGAATGAATGAATGAATGAATGAATGAATGAATGAATGAATGAATGAATGAATGAATGAATGAATGAATGAATGAATGAATGAATGAATGAATGAATGAATGAATGAATGAATGAATAAATAAATAAATAAATAAATAAATAAATAAATAAATAAATAAATAAATAAATAAATAAATAAATAAATAAATAAATAAATAAATAAATAAATAAATAAATAAATAAATAAATAAATAAATAAATAAATAAATAAATAAATAAATAAATAAATAAATAAACTTTGATTGGCCAACAGATATAAATCCAATTCTAAGACAACAAATTAATTATCTACAAACTATGATTTTCAGATACTCTTAAATTAATTAAGTCTAATTATTTCATCCTTTCAAGCATAGTATCTGAGAGATTTTGGAAGTGGGTCACAAATTACGTAATGGAACTATTGAAAATACTCCAGTCTGATCCAACTTCATTGAAGTTAGAACACATAATAATAAATAAATAATAATAATAAATAAAACACTTGTTTAAGAGATTAGTTCTTGGAGTGGTCAGTTGGAATGTTAACTCATGTCTAGTATTCAATCTCGGTATATTAAAATGAATGCATTGCATTAGATCAATTGAATTCACTAAATTGTGAATGATTTTATACAAAAAACTAAGACTATTGACTATCCAAAGTTTTTCAAGCGAATCCAGATTGAAACGAGTCAATAACAATAACGGATAATCGTAACCGCGTTCAGGATAAAAACCATATGTTCTGAAATCGAGATATTTCAAAAAATGTCTCTGTACAATCTCCAGTGATAACTTGTGACAATTATACAGTGTGTTGCAATTTACTAATCCCCACTCCTGCTCTATCTTGTCAGATGAAAAAGTTTCATCAAACACTTTTCACGACCTACTACGACCACATTATGCATGCCAAAAATCGAGAAAAGGTATTAGGCATTTTTTAATCATAATTTTGGTTGGGGCATTCGATTCGGACCAGTCTCGAATAACTCCATGCAAAATTTCATTATGATATCTTCCACGGGGTGTTTTCTATACCTGTTACAATTTTCGAAAAAGGAAATATTTCAAGACACTGTATAAAATACTCCGTGTGAATTAGAATGGATTGAGGCAAGGTGTCGGATTCAGACAATCTGTTCATGACTGTTAATACAAACATATTATTTCCACACCTTCTGCGCAAGTTATGTCCTACTCTTCGCAATTCTCCTTGTGAAATTTCTCTGGTCAGTGCCACAATTCATCGTCGCAACTCTTCTTCAGTACATGGTTTAGTTTAATAAACATTCTGTTCAATATTTTCCCAAAAGTAGAAATCTAGAGTGGTGAGATCAGGAGAACGCAGTGGCCAATGAATTAACGGGCTATTGCAACTAATCCATTTCGGTGGGATTTTTTTTTCGTCCATGGATGGTGCTTCCATCCATAATGCTGGTAATGTACGAAGATGGTTGAACCAAAAATTTCATCTGAAATGGATTGGTCGCAATAGTCCGTTAATTCATTGACCGCCGCGTTCGCCTGATCTCACCCCTCTGGAGATTTACTTTTGGGGAAATATCAAACAAAAGGTTTATAAAAGCAGGCCAAGGACTGAAGAAAAGTTGCGACAAATAATTGTGGGAGTTTTCAGAAAAATATCACCAGGAGATCTGCGAAGAGTTGGACAGAATTGGCGCAGAGGGTACAAAAAATGCATGGAAAATGAAGGGGGATATATAGACCATTCGAAGATTTAGAATTGTTGGGGTATCAGTTTTTCATCTGCTTGTTTGACACATATTCCATTTCTTAATGTTCGTTTTTAAAATTTGGTGGTATTTAAAAATTAATAATTTGTGTGGAAATAATGTGTTTTCATTGACAGTCAGTAAACAGATCGTCTAAATCCGACCCCTTGCCTCAGTTCATTCCAATTTACATGGAATTTTGTATACAGAGTGACTTGAAAGATTTCCTTTTTCGAAAATTGTAACAGGTATAGAAAACACCCCGTAAAAGATATCATGTTGAAATTTTGCATGGAGCTATTCGAGAATGGTCCGAATCGAATGCGCCAACCAACATTTTGCTAAAAAAATGCCTAATACTTTTTCTCGATTTTTGGCATGCATTCTGTGATCGTAGTAGGTCGTGAAAAGGTGACAAAGTTTTCACCTGAGAAGCTAAAGCATATCGAGAAGTTCACACTGAAATGAAAAAAAAAATCAATTATCTGAAATCCACAGAAATACAGGGGTGGGGCTTAGTAAAATGAAACACTATATATAGGGTATCAGATAAGTGAACAGTATTCTCATTTTGACCGTACCAATGCAAAGTACAATATTTTGAGAGCTGTCTGATTTGTACATGATGTTGTGTTTCTAATCACAAAACCTAAGATCTTTTTTGCATTCTTGTATATATTTTCAATGTGGTCAGAGAAGGTAAGCTTGTTTCCTAGATCTCGATTAGAGTCCACGTGCGCTAGTGTTCTGTTATTCATTTTATAAAAATTTTAAATTGTTTCATAGTTGAGAGTGAATGAAAACACCTTACATTTCGTAGGATTTTATTGTAATTTGTTGTTGTTGCACCACTCCTGAAAAATATTTAGTTAAGACTGTGAATGAATGCAATCGTTCACCGTTGACACTGTAGAAAAATATTTCAGGTCGTCAGCAAAAAAAATAAAAAATAAACGGTCAGATTATTAATGAATACTGAAAATAAAAACGGACCAAGATTGGAACCCTGAGGTACACCAGATGTAGCAAAATAATTCTTAGACCTGTATCCATTATATGCAACAAATTGTGCTATGTTTAACCTAGGTTCTTACTGAAGTAACTTTGTGGAAATGTTTTCTCATTATTGCTATGTTGCCTAAATCACTCGTTTCATTTCACCCACATGAAAATATAATTTTTACTAAATCGCTTCCCAAAGCAGCCTCTGACACTTTCAGTTTTCCAAAAAATGTCATTTTGTGACAGCATTGCCGCTCCATAGCGGGAATATTGAAAAAACGCTCGCGCTCCACTGCTTTTTCCTAATGGCAAATAACGACGGCGAATTAATAGCATTCAAAATAACCTTGATAGAGTATAGATTCGAGGAACATCGTAATAAACAGATGGCCCAGTTTAGTAAGTTTTTAGCTCCTGAAGATGATAACCGTATTGGCGAAATCCGTGTCAAGTAAAATTGATGTGGTGAGTAGTTTCTAATTTTTTGAAGGTAAAGGTATAGAATATGGGTCCAACAGGGATTTTGATGAAATTTTCACAGAAGTTTCGAATATCATAAAAACACTACAGCAATCGAAATTTTTGCGCGGAAAGACCTTTTTTTATTGAAAAAAAAAGTTTCGAATATCATAAAAACACTACAGCAATCGAAATTTTTGCGCGGAAAGACCTTTTTTTTATTGAAAAAATGTATGTGGGTACTCACTTTTGAGAGACAAAAACAAACCGTTGCAACGGTCCAACGCGTTGGACGGAATATTAACGTAATTTTTAAACCACTGTATATTGAACCATGAACACTTTTATCCACGCGTATTTAGCATTGTGTAGGATAAACCTCTGAAAAATAGAAAAAACAAAAAATTTGGTCTTTATTCAAAATACATAAACAATCACTTTATTTACCAAATAACAGACCACTTTGAACTTGAACTGTCAAAATTAGTAATGCGACGTTGCCAATTTTATTACTTACATAGAATATTTCAAAGGATGAGTTGAATTTTAAAAATAGATAAATGAAAAATTCATTCAATTCTCAAATATCGATCGGAAACCAATTAAAATTTTTATGATTGATTTTATGCCCATTATTGCGTCAGTTTATTGAGAGCTTTTGTCATACAGCGATATTAATTGCCAGTATTATAGAGACTACATGGCATCACACGTTAAAAGGTAAGGGCTGCGTCTTCCCTAGCTCGGACAAGTCTTTCGAAGACTTTTGAGGGTTGTACTCTTAAGGGTGTGCAGCTGGTTGACGGAAATAACAACAACAACAATTGGTAAGGTTATTGGTGTATTTTGGGACTGTCCATTAGCGCATTAAGATGAAATATGTGGACCAAGCGAGCGCATGTGCGCACGCGCATATTTTTGGAATGTCTCCCATTTTTCACCTATTCCAAACATTTCTTTTTTTTCAACTCTTATATAGTTATTCACCCATTTAATGCAATTTTCAACATGACATGTAAATATTTGTCAAATATGATCAATAAGCCATCCTTTCATTCTCTAAAGAATTTGTCGAATATAATATATCTAAATCCATCATTTCAAGAATTGAATTGGCAACGTCGCAATTACAATTCTGAAGTTTTCGAAGTTACGATAGATTGAGAGAGCCGTTATTTAACAAAGTGATTGTTTATGCTTATAAAATAAGTTAATTCTTTTAACTTTTTCATACTTTTCGAAGTTCATGCCTCTCGTAAATTGCTACTTCTGTATCTGTAAAATTGATATCGATACAATACAATGCATTTGAATTGGAAAAATATGGTAAATAATCCGTCCAACGGATTGTCTTAAAAGTGAGTGCCGACATACATTTTTTCAAAAAATAAATACGAAAAAAGTGTTTCCGCGGCAAAATTTCATTGTTTCTATTAATTTTATCGTTTTTTAAAGCATCTGTGAAAATTTCATCAAAATCCCAGTTGGACCCATATTCTTTACCTTTTCCTTTTTTGAATTGTATTCACACCAAAGGTTCCAAATATTCATTTATTCGAAATAATACAATTTCATTGACTTTCATTGACGGGTTGATATTGAGTTAGATTAGTAACATGCATGGTGTAGTTTTATTCTTCACTAGGCGCGTTGCGGTTGAAGAACCAAGAGATACATGATAATATTTTACCGCGCAGCAGCAGTCAGATCAGATATATTATTCAGCTTTCAATAATTGGCGCTAACTAACCTGTTGATCTAGGTAATAATTGTACTAATTGAATGAATGACATGAAAATTTTCCCAATAGACGTTAACATTCCTAGGTCAGTGAAGGACTCCAACGTTTCGTGTTGTATCTTGGTGCCGCATTATAGATTTGGTGACGCAAACAATTGGCGTTCCATGAAAACAGTATCAATATGATACCTGACCATCATATTAGTTATTCATGGAATAAGAATCGTAATAACGATCATTATGGAACTACCCGTGAATATTATCGGGAGAGGCGTGCTTTGGATCACGATCCCCAGTTTGATAACACAATTAAGTTTCAAATCAATCAGACAGATCCACTACCAAAGACTTTTTGATATATTCGAGAGACTGGAAATTACGAAATATAAAAATATTATGAATGCAGATTGAGGTCGTCGTTTGGTATGTATTTATTTTACGATTGGATTCTCTTCAGAAGGTTTGAAAATAACTCTTTTTGGTATCAACCAGTTTCTCCACAGTTGCACAAAAATTGATGATCATCCTCCATAGAATACACAAGCTGGAGGTTTGCACTTTACATTTCTGTTGTTAATCTTACAAAAACAACTCCAAATTGTGTTATAATTTGAAAACTTCAGAGGCCGTCCAAAAATTAATTTTTTTCAAACGATCAATAATTTTCTCGAACCGCGAGATTTTCAGAAACCCCTGACTATTCGAAACGAATGAAGATGGATTAATCTGTTCATTCCATATACAGGGTGTTCCAAATCAAGTCGGCACCATTGCCAACTCGTTATTATTGATGCTACGAATTCGGTTAAATGGGCAAACTAGTAGCATTTTTTATTGGCCTTCTCGATGCCGAAAACAAAACAAATATTGACATCAGTCGCGTTTTCAGAATATTTCAGAAAATCATTATATTTCTTTCAATGGAACACCCAATATTTTTTCATACATTTCGATTCGTAATAACATTCTCAACAACAAATCTCATTTGACTTTTTTTCGTAAAGGTGAAAATATGACAGTTTTATCAATAGGAAACATTTATAACAAACGGATTTGCTAAAGCGCTATAAAATATTAAAAACTTTTTCATTGTTCCTGAATCGACGATGAAGCACAGCAAAAAAACGCCGATTAGGTAATTCACGATCGGGAAACGAATTGCTGTAGTGTTGGAGTGGCTCTTACGCTATTTTTCTGGCAAACCAAGTAGGATTCTAACATATCACATTTTTCTTGATGGGAAAACGGCATTTCGAAAAATAATCGAACAGTGGTTGACAGTTACAATAATTTATGACATTGTCATGATATACTTGAGAATATTTGACAAATAGTATTTCAACAAAGTTTCAACTTGATTGCTCATAAAATATTATGTTTTATCGAATCAAACACATTTTTTTCAAGCACATTCATATGACCCTCCAGTATTTTTTGTTCTGTACAAAAACGGCCTCAAAGTTATCATTACAGCAGACATATTTTGATTCACAAAATAAATGCGGCTAGCGGAATGCCTTTAAGATGGAAATTATCGTTTTGTAAGCTTAGTGGTGTCAATTGAATCGTGCGACATAATGATCACGGGTTTCACGAGTTTACATCCCAGCGCAATTTCTTCTTTTTACTTACTGCCTTATTTTGCTACCTATTAGTAACAAAATATTGTCATTCGTATAAGTACCAAAATTGGGTGTTTGGACATTCATGAGGTTTTATTCGCCAAAACAAAGAATTTTTTTGTACTAGTGAAAGAAATAAATATTCGCTCATTTTCAACTTTAGGAAGAAAGGTGATATGAGCTTTGTTGTTGAGAATGTTATTACGAATCGAAGCTTGAAAAAATATAGGGTGTTCGAAAGAAATATCATTCTATGAAATATTCTGAAAACGCGACTGTCAATTTTTTGTTTGGTTTCGGCCATTATAAATGCTACTAGTATGCCCATTTAACCGAATTCGTAGCATCAATAATAACGAAGTTGGCAATAGTAGCGACTTAATTTGGAACACCCTATATACAACATAGTCCAGGATCATCGAACCATAATATCTAAACCAATAATGGACACATTTTTGGAGCAGATTTCTCAGTATGATGCCAGTTCAGATCATGAGCTGCGAGCGTAGTATCTCCAGTATTTCCGGCTTATAACAGATATATCATGCAAAGTTTTTTTTTCTTGCTGTGAAAATTTGAGTTTATTATTGAGAAATGTCATGGTAAAAGTGAGTAAAAATTTATTGTAGAGCAAGCAAGACCTAAAAAATTCTTGGAGTGTATTGGAGTTGAATTGAATGCTGTAGTTCCTATGGAATTATTAGTACTAATCTTATACAAAAAGTGGAGGGGAAATGTGTGAGGGTATTGAATTATTCTGACAAAGAACAAGAGTGTTGTCAAGTGCATATACTACATATTTTTCTCTCCCAAAGAAGTGATTATTTGAGTTGATAAATAAGTAATAAGAATATTATCTTCCCGGGGATATTCGAAGTAAAAAAAAATAGAATCTCATATATTTTATCATGCACTGATCTTCTCTGTGTGCAACTTTGTTTTCAGGATATTGAAATTTGTACAAAATTGAGGGTACGTACATAAATCATAGGGATTTCTCCGACCCAGGATAATTATATGAATAAATACGTTTCCAATGTATTTTTATAAATAATATACAGTGTGTTTTACTTCTCATGGAAGCACACCCCGTATCTTCAACGAAGAACCATGAAATTTTCAGGATCGATAGATAAACTAGAAATGAACTCACTGCACAAAAGGTGTCTTCCTACGTGATAAACAGTGCACGCCAACAGCGATGGAACCACCTATTTATCCGGAAAGTTATGTTAGGGGGCAAAATTGGCCCGAAATTTACTCGGATTCGTGTTTAGGATCCCCAAAATTACTATTAATACCCTGTCTCCTGAAAAATTCTAATTTGTTTCACTTCTCATGGAAACGCCCCCGTACTCCGATCAAATAACAACCTAGAAGTAACTCGGCGCAGACGCATTAACATTTGTGTACAAGGAACATCTTCCAACGGCAGTGTTGTGCGTTGTTAACAGAAATATTGAGGTTCAATAAAATAGAAATAATGAAAACCCAATATAGAATGGAATCCTGAAATTATGATGGAATAATCTCCACAGGATTTTGAGAACAGCCGATGCTCTAATTGACATGTTTTTTCGTAATTCATTCATTTTACTCTTTGTCAATTCGGTTTCTCTTTCTCGATAGTTACGATACTGGTAGCTTACCTATGAAATGACATATTTTGATTTCCAGCCCCAAATGATCTTTTACACATTTCATAATGCCTCATCATTGCTTAATAATAAAAACTAACGATAGTTTAACACAAAATAACTCAGAATTTGCTCTATATTCACGAAAAAACACTCCAATAAGCCCAAGATGAAAAAAACAGATGTGTTGTTGTTCTGTCATATTTGACATTCGATATTCCAAATGCAGTGTTGCCGTACTGACCAGACTATATCGACAACGAAGAATCTCCGTTCGGCGATGGAAATACTATTGTTTTTACATGTTCCCAACAAGATGCAATGAACGTTTCAATTGCCTTCTTATTGCTATACAGTGAGCACGTAAAGGTTGGAACAAATTCGTTAAAAACTTGATATGGCCATTGAGGAAAAAACGCTCAGACACGTCGATTTTCTTTTTCAGTTGCGCATTTTTTGGTCCAATCATATTTTTGATGACGTCATTACTGTCCGAGTTATGACGTCATTATAGTTTTTTTTAAATTGCAATACCCCATTTTGATAATACCTTCGAAAAGAACGCATTTGTCTCTGTATGGATGTCATATTTTTTTTATGTTACCTTACAACATTTCCAGAAATCAATTCAGGATACTTACTAAAAAACGCATGTTTCAATTTTTGTTGCAATGGCAACACTGACTGTAAATAAGCTTACAAAATTACTTTTTATCGGCTCTGTACCCACATCATCAAAATCCTCAACTATTTACGCAGTTCATGTACGTGAATACCTGTTTCCCAATAGATGGATTGGCAGAAGAGGATTTTAACTAATGATTTCCAAGAGTTTTAATAGTTTGTAGGTTTATCTAGTCCTGTTCTCATGTTTGAATTACAGTATTATGAAAGAAATATCTTTTATTTCTCGGACATACGGTTACGTAACATGAGAAAACATATGACATCCATAAACAGAAAAATACGTTCTTTTTAAAGGTAGTATCAAAATACGGTATTGCCATTTGAAATAAATTATAATGACCTCATAACTCGAACAGTGATGACGTCATCAAAAATATGAGTTGAACAAAAAATGCGCAACTGAAAAAGAAAATCGACGTGTCCGAGCTTTTTTTTTCCCAATGGTCATATCAAGCTTTTAGCGAGTTTGTTCCAACCTTTACTTGCTCACTGTATATTTCATCCAAGACAGTATTTTTGTGTTTTCGTTGCCATGAATATACCCGACAGATATCAAAATCAAGCTGACGTGCTTATTGTATCGTAAAATAATTGCGACATGGCAATAATGTCATGATTTGAGGGATTACATTATGAAAAGATGTTACCTTCAGTTCTATTTGAGTATTACTCATCTAGGTTGTGTTACTTGATCGGAGCCCCCCTATCTTTCGTAATTTTCGACGTAAAACCATGAAATTTTCATTTTCGTTAACCAGATGTCATCCCCCTATGAACGACAGCCCTCAGAAGTCGAAACTTGTAAAAGAACATAGATACACTATAAATGAAGTAACTGCACAAAAAGGGTCATCATAAGTGTTATACATGGTGGCGCTTCCATGGGAAGTGAAATAAATTAGAATTTATCAGAACTGAAATTTTTCCAGGAGACAGATGGATTAGTAGTAACTTGTGGATCCTGGACATGAATCCGAAGGAATTTTAGGCCAATTTTGTCCCCTACTATAACTTTCCGGAAAAGTGGGTGGTTTCATCGCTATTAGCGTGTATATCACGTAGGACGACCCCTTTCGTACATCTCTGGTGTATCTATTGATCCTGAAAATTCCATGATTTTGGTAATGAATTTTGATTTTTAATATTTGAAACACTGTATTTTGATACACTGACATGTGCCATGTGTCAGCAATGACAAATGTCAAATTATTATAACCAATCCCCAGCCTATCCCTTGAATCTGACAGATGTCAGTGTATCAAAATAAAGTGTTTCAAATATTAAAAACCAAAATTCATTACCAACCTGGCAGCAAAAAAAACGATCACCGATAGCCTGTGGAATATTGTCAATTGGTTCATATTCTCCAATGGAATCCAAACCCATGAACAGTTCAGAAAGCTTCGATTCCTTGCATCGCTGTTTAATCTGTGTCCAAAAAATGTGTACAAGAAAGAAATCGACCGTTCAGGACAGTTTTTAAAGCATCAACCGAAAATATTGAAAAAGTGGCAACTACTTGTTTGGATGAAGTTTCGAAAGCAGTTATGAAGAGAATAGCCAAAGTATATTTAGTAGCGGTTTTTGCATCCTCATAATTCTCATAATATCAATGAATGAGACATGAGGTCTATCCATAGCCTTAAAAAATATTCTCACCTCTTGTCTACAATGGCAAATATTCCTCATCGCAATTTAAGGACGATTTACACTGTTTCACAAAATTAACCTCACCGAACCTTACCTAACCTAGCTTTCTAAAAGAATTATAAAACCATTTATTCTATCGGAGCCGCTTTCCGATAACTTTTCTATTTTTCGAGAAAACTACATTTTTTTTTATTCAAGTCAAAAATTTTTGTGTCCCACTCCTGATTTTTTGGTAAACAATTTGTTTCCCAACTGAACATGATGTAAAGAAGTCACGTGCCAAGTATCATAGTGTTACAAATCCTTTCTTCAGTTGTGGCACAAATTTGTCTGTGGTTATGAACTAAAATAATATCAACAAAAAAAAACTATAGAAAAATCACAATCGCTTCAAGCCTGTACTTAGCTTGACTAAACACACGTGTCTACCAAAATTTATCACGAAAAATCACAAAAGACAATTGAAAGCGAATATTCACCTTCTACACTTGCAAAACTTTCGCAATTTTTTCGGAACACTCCAATAAAAATCCATGTTTCTGTTACATAATTCTAGTACCGAAAGTGAATCTGAAACCCCACTACGCGCGAGACTATACCAACGCGTTAACTAACTATATTCCATATAATACTGTTAATAAGTAATAACTTACTAAAACCTGTCGTAGTCTTTTTGTTATGAGTAATGAGAAATGAAATGTTTAATTATTTCGTACGGCAATTTGCTTGTATTACAGAGTTCGACCGAAAGAAATCCTGCACTTTGCTAAATATGTTGCATTGACTGAAAGAAATATTACTTAATAGCTTTGAAGCATTTGAATAATGTACTTAAAGTATTAACGGACGTAACGAGAAAAATTTCAACAGCATTAGAAAGGGAATGGAATTTTCAAGGTGCTTATACTATATATGGAATGTATTGATTCGAATCTTGCCGACGACGGACCGTATTTCTTTGTATCAATGATTATGGAACCATTTGTGTCCTGAAACATAATTCTCATATTTCAAATTAACGTCAGGAAGTCGAATTCGAATTAATTATATATAACAAGTGTGGCATCAGAATGTTTATCGCCTGCGATTGAAGTTTGCACTATCAGTGAAAGGTTTTCCAAAATTTTCGTCGAATTTTTAACCATCCAAAATTACAAGCCAACGAGGCTTTTCAGTCCTGCTCGTCATTCATACTCTTATTATGAATGAATAAAATAAATACTGTTACTGAAAATTACATTGCCTTCACCATATTCTGCCCAATCCACCATAATTCGTTTTTATTATACCTGCGTCATAATCCTTATCAAAAAGCGTCGAAATCTCAAGATTGAAAAACGCCATGTTTCAAAGGTTGCTATAATAGATAACAACGCCAATTTCTGTTTAATCGTAAGAACTTTCAAATGAGCTTGTAAACAATTGCTAACTTCATGTCAACGACACCAGACATCAAATGATCAACTACCTGATTCAAGTATTGTATTTGAGTATTGTTTTTGAAGTCATGATGCTGATGTTATCTATATAGTTTTGACAAAATCAATAAATCTTATTAATTAATTAAAGATTTCTCTTTAAAATAATCTTTCATGGAACTATCTTCTGTAAGATCGATGAAACTTTCTTTTAGTTCTAATTCATTTGGCGAGGTTCCTGAAAAAGGATTTCTGATCCAATCTTCAGAGAAATACTTCATGAAGCCTTCCACGTGAACAATGATATCTGCAACCACATCTGGCCCTGAGGATATTTCATTTTCTTCAAAAAATTATGATAAAGTGGGAAATGCAGATAAATTCTCTTCCTGTATTTGTGAACAAAACAGGACCAACTTTTTCACTTTTCTTAAAGGAGTTTATTTTGTCACTGGCTGTGAAGGCTGTTGTATTTGGTCCCTGAAGTCCCAAGTTCAGTTTGTTGAGTTTGTCAAAAATGTCGGCTAAATAATCCAATCTTGACAACCATTCTTCATCAGCAAACAATTTTTTCCTGTCGCCATTTTTTTCACTTAAGAACATACAAACTTCTGATATCAGTTCAAAGAGACGGTTCAAAATTTTCCCCCGAGATGACCACCTCGCTTCTGTCTTGAACTTACCACCCATTTTTTAACACATCAAGGAGAATAATCTTGTGTTTGGAGCCCTAGCCTTTATGAAATTAATAACTTTCACAGCATCTTATAGAACGGAGTTAAGATTTTTCGGCATACCTTCGGCAGCTACTGCTCCTCGATGGACGACACAATGCGTACTTTTGCATTCAGGAGCCACTTCCTTTAGTTTTGCTGCTAGCCCTGTCAATCGTCCTGACAGAGCTTTTGCCACATCTGTACACAAGCCAATACACTTGGCCTAGGGAATGCATACTTTGAGCACATACTCATCAATTACCTTAAAAATGAGTTGCGCTGTGGTTATTTGATTCAAGTGGTTTGCAGAACAAAAACTATTTTATCACCTCTTCATTATAATCAAATCGGACGAAAACAAGTAGCTGCGTCATTTTGAAGTGCAAAATAAGTGTATTCTTGGAGTTTTAAAGTCAGTTGTTCTTCAATATTATTAGACATATCGACCATTTGTCTCGTTACTGTGTTTTTGAATTTCTTTGGCTACTTTTGCCTGCACGGCTTACACCATATCTACAGCGGCCTGCAGTAAAAGCGTCTCACCGATTGTGTGAGGCTTTCCATCTTTTGCAATTCTTAAACTATCAAGGTATGACCCCTTCATCAAGTTAGTATCAGTATTGACAAACTTCGTCAAACATTGGGTTTCTTTCCTAAAAAATTACATTTTCTTTTAATAAATTCAATGGACTTACTAATCAAATCAGGGTACTTAGTATTTTGGTGTCGCATCACTGTATTTCATGATAGGTGATTTGGTTTTCAGCACAATCCTTTGAAGTAGAAGAAGACGTCAGAAATCGTTTCATAGTTCAGTTCAGACAATTAATTATACAACACTCACAACGAACCATTACAACAGCTGCAAATATTCTGTTTGGAATTATCCTTCCCACTCGTGGTCGCTTCTCTTATATATCCAGTAGCCCTCGAAAGCGTCCGACACATCTTCTGGAACACAGATGTCTTTCTCTCTTTCTGGTCGTTTCGGGAAGCGGCGACGCATAGTTGTTTACAAATGAGTCTACCTGAGATACATCTGTGATATATTATGCAAATCAGGGGACCTCCTGAGGATGCCATCTTTGTTGGCGAAACGCGCGTCGAGTGATATTGACGTTGTTTTCGTGTTTTTGGGTTATTTCCATTTCTTGAATTTTGTTCACACCAAAGGTTCCAATCTTCATTTATTTGACCAAAGGACGTATCTCTTCCATATTTTGGATTGAATGTTTCATAAATGAAAAAATTATTGAAAAATTTCCAAATTTTGCTCCACTTTCAATAAATCTTTTAGCATTGAATATTTCGGACATTTCTAAAAATGAACCAAAAATACTTCTTTCTTAGATATTCTCGCTTTTTTGGTGGTGCATTCAATAAAATGCTTCTCTTACTTTTTTTAGACATTGAAGGCAATAACTCTGAGATTGCATCAAATATTACTTACTTATATAATATCTTGAAGGAATTATTATTCAATCTATGAATAATCAATTCTTTTTTTTCTGGTACCCACAAAAAGAAAAATCCTATGATCTTCAGGGACGTAACCTAACCTTTCTGTGGTGTTCTTAAGAAGTTTGGAACCGAAGCATCACTAATGAGACCAATGGCTCTTTTTTGAACATAATCTAAAAGTTTCAGTGAGTGTTTAGGTGTTGCACTCTATATATAAGAACAGGTCAGATCTTTGTCGTCTTATACAAAATTTTCTCGAACGGTGCGGGAAAATGACATTTCCTGAACTAAAGTGTGTGCGGAAAAGGCTCAATTACGTAATCGTCCCTCTTTTTATGTTGCAACACGTGAATGCAATTTGGCATTAAAAAAACCTCGAATATCAAAAAGTGTTCCATAGATATAGAAGATTTAAGTTATGACACAGGACTAAAAAACCAGCTTGTAGCATAGAGTGAACCGACCGATATATTCAAGACGTATCTGACGAAGATTTCTTGATAATGTAGTTGATATATTCTTTTCAATATTCTGATATTTGTTAAAAATATTGTTATTTTTGTCTGTCGGCTGTATCTCTATGAGCAACCAGAAGTTGTCTTAGAGATACTTGTGAGAGCCAGAGAAGACGTTAGAAGTGAATGCTCTACAATTACGCTATCATGGCCAATATAATAATATTTATGTACTCAGCAATAAAACTACAAAATTCTGAAAGTGTCGTCACGATGACGTACAGTGAAAAAACTCATGCACCTTATGAAGCAGAATAATCTGCTTGTTTGTAATGAACACCATAAATACTATTTTGTCTTAGTCGAAAATAGCGTTTCCATAACTTGGTAGAATTCAACGCAAACTAATGGTAATGGTAAATATGGATGGTGACTGATGCGCTGCGACCTAATTAGAATTATTGTGCCACATCTTCTTCTGCTATTACAAGGTGTTCTCGTTTACAGCAGCCCCTCAAGCCCCAATTCCTTGAGGAATTTAAGGATTTTGCGGGGGTAACGCAAACTAAACTCAATCATATATTTTATACCGAAATCCGAAATCACAGTCCCTAGAGTATGTTAGGAGTCACAATACCAACAAAGTCATGCATTTTGATGTTTGGCATTACCATCAGCAATATCTTTCTTTAGAAAAACCATATATGAGCCATAACCGAATGTGTCTCTCATAAAATAGTTTTCTTTTTAATACCGACCGCTATTTTATTTTCCGTTAGCTGCTCATGATCTATAAGGCACAGATCCGACGCTGTTCCCATACATGGAACGCAGCTCCTGCACACTGAAGTTTTTAGATTTTGGCAAAGAAGAAAGAGTGATTCGACTCGTCGGTCAAAAACTTGCTTAATCCTCTGAAACACATCACAAATGTGGTGATCTGTCTCTTTTCTGTAGATATATCATCAATTGTTCCACGATTATCAGTTTCATTAAAATTGGCCTGACGAGTCCTAGAGATATTTGCAATTAGGAGATGAACACAGTTTACGGAAGCATATTGAAACTGTTACCCCCTATATAATAATTTTTGTCTTCAAGTTTCATCAGCTTATACATAAAAACATTCAATCATTCATCACTCAATAGTTTTATTACCATTCATCAGTAAATTACTTTGTACCATTTGTACTTGGTCATAATCTACGTCTCAGAGATAAGCCCCTTTTTAAAAGAACAAGTTTATTTATGTCAATTAAATACTGATTAAAATGTCTTTTGACATGACTTTGACCAATTGTTTCAATTGTAATTTGATTCAATGAAGACTGCAATTATTATTAATAACCTTCGATTAACATTTATGATTATATGTAACACCATTCTTGCATTGAATATTCATAACATTCGAAAAAAAAATTATGGCAAAATAAGAATGAGATAATGAATTTAAGCTCACCATTCTGCCGCATATTTGTTGTTTTCATTGTTCAATTGCTTGAGCAGCTCTTCTCTTTCTTTTTCACGCAGTGCTAACGCCTCTTGCATCTTCTGCTTCGTTTTTTGAAACTCTTTAACAAGTTCTCCGGAAAAACTTTGATCATTTATGATACCTGGTTCTATGGAAGTGTTTTGATGTGCGATCGTTCTCTCGTTCAGAGAATCCCTTCTTGAAGATCTGAAACAAATTTTCAAAATCAATTAACCAGTTAAATGCGGGGCTAAATGAAGTGAAGTGGCATCAGTAGTATCATGTGACTTTTTTAAGGCTGATCACATATTTCTGTTGGAAAAATTATTCTCTCATGGTTTCGAAGGAACATCTCTCAAGTGGTTCCAATCTTATCTCTTGGACAGAAGTCAAATGGTGTAGTAACCGAATGAAAATTCTAGTCTCTCAAAAAATAACCTGTGGACTTTCACAAGGAGTGAATGACATATCATACAGTGTGTTCCACTTCTCATGGAAACACCCCCGTATTTTCCGTAATTTTCAACGTAGAACCATGAAATTTTCACTGCACAAAAGGTGTCATCCTACGCGATATACGGATTCGTGTTCAGGATCCCCCAAATCCCCAAATTACTACTAATACACCTCTTGAAGATGGTCACTTGGTGATCGAAACACGTGTCGAGGTGTTGAAAATAGTGGTTTGGTGTTGGGATAAAACTCCAGTATATTCACTAATACACCTGTCTCCTGAAAAATTCTAATTTCTTTCTCTTCTCATGAAAACGCCTCCATATATTCCGTAATTTTCGACGTAGAACCATGAAATTTTTAGGATAGATAGATACACTAGAAATTAATTTACTACACAAAAGGGATCACATCATACGTTATATAAACGGGGGCGTTTTCATGGAAGGGAATTGGACTTTTTCAGAACCGAGATTTCTTCAGGAGACAGTTGTATTAGTAGTAATTTAGGGAACCTGTACACGAATTTGGGACTAATTTTGCCTCCTAATATAACTTTCCGGAAAAATGGGCGGTTTCATTGCTGCTGGCGTGCAATGTATATAACGTAGGATAAGCCCTTTCGCGCAGAGAGTTCATCTCTAGTGTATCTATCGTTACTGAAAATTTCATGATTTTTTGTCAAAAATTACAAAAGATCCGAGGGTCTTTCCATGAGAAGTGAAACACACTGTATATTGATGTACAAGAAAAATTCACAATGTTTGTAGACAATGGGCCGCGATGGTCATGATGGTAGAGCGCTTGTCTCTTAACCTTAGGGTCATGGGTTCGATTCCTAGCATGGTCATCGGTCTCGTGCATGGCATCACATGTTAAAAGGTAAGGGCTGCGTCTTCCCTAGCTCGGACAAGTCTTTCGAACGCTTTTGAGGGATGTACTCCTAAGGGTGTGCAGCTGGTTGATGGAAATAACAATAGCAATAACAACAAACAAAATACAACCTCACTTTGATAGGGAAGTGATAGTCTTCAAAAAATATAATTGAAGCTGATTTATAGGAAGTCAAATCTTGAAGCGATTCCAACGTGAATAGAACTAAATAAACTAAGACTAACAGATTTCCTTTTGGAAAATTAAGCCTTCAGAATCATGAAAATACGCTGTGTACGATTACGGATTGATAAGATGTACAATATCTCAAGAAAGAACTTGCGTAAGGCAGTTATGCTATCAGGGTCATCACTAGGAGTTCGGAAAACTACCAGAAAAAGCATCCTATTTTTCATTGGTAGAATTTCATGAGATATGTTATCGCTGTTGGGGGCTTCTGTAGTAAACAGTTGATACAATCAGTATTTATTCTACAAAATAGAGCTGTAAAATACATATCCAGAGATAAGGGTTTGGACCACTTAGGTTAACCACTCTTTTCATCGAAATAAAATACTAACATTTTATTGCATTTTCATCTTAGAAACATTAGATCTCATTCAAAAAACACCTAAAACCTCTGCCAAAACCAACTTCGTCATTGTTTGGGAGCCTACAATACAAAGGAATTTAAGAAAAAGAAAAGAAAATGTCTATGTTTTTATACCACTTTAACTTGTAACACTTTGTTACTGCAGTTTCGTCCTATATGGACATTCTCAAACGAATATTTTAAAAACCTAATTTTGAAGTACCTATATACCTAAAAATATGACATATAATAATCAATGAACATTAGTTATCCTAAAATAATTACATAAATTTCACAACAAAATTAAAATTGACCTGTCATGGAATAATACCTGAATTTTGTTTTTATATCTGAAAATGAGGACGAGATAAGTTGAAAGCTGGCGAAAATACCAAATCTAATTGGTCATTAAGTAGGTTACATCTACAGTTTTTGTGCTAATGAATTTCTAAAGATTCCAAAAAATTCAGTTTCAACCATTTGTTTGCATAATGCAAAATTTCGGTATCTTTTGGATTCGAGAACTGGTGATTGCATTCTAAGGAATGATTTGAAAATGTTGAATAACTTTTTTCCAGTGTGAAGGTCCCTTCATGTTCAACGTATCTTTTTGAAAAACTACGTCCGCATTGTCTTATATAAACACTATTACACTCTGGACACTTGAGGTTATAAAATCCAGATTTTTGCATTTTATCTACTCTATCTTTGGCATTTAGAAGGAAATTAGATAACTTGGCATGCGGTCTGAATGGTACTTCCACATTGTTTTTCCTGAAAACTCTTGCAATATTCTCTGTTCTTTTTCCATAATTCGTCAGAGTAACAAATTTTCTACTTTCCAATTGTTTGACCTGTGGGTATATTAATTTACGAGCAAATTTAAGGCGCTGTTTTCTGACTAAATTCTGAATTTTAACTGTGTTGAAACCATTTTTGTGTCCTATCTGTATGATTGTTTTGATTTCCCTATCTAGATTGTTAGCCGATAAAGGTATTAGCAGCATACAATTCAATGCTAAACAGAGCGTTTTCATTACAAAAATCTGGAGTTTTCAACTTATCTCGAACTCATTGTCAGATATAAAAACAAAATTCAGGTCAATTTTAATTTTGTTGTGAAATATATGTAATTATTTTAGGATAACTAATGTTCATTAATTATTATAGGTAATATTTTTAGGTATATAGTTACTTCAAAATTAGGTTAAAGTGGTATAAAAACATAGAAATTTTCTTTTCTTTTTCTTATAAAAATATACTTTGTCAGAAGTTATAAAAACTTGTACAAAACACTTCATTAACTTGATATGTATTCAATATTTTATTTATTTTGAATCTGAAACAACACCTCAAATTATTGATATCTCAAATTTATATGTGAATCAATTGCCAAGTATTTTACGAAATATTGAATTATTTCTTAGACAAAATACTTTATCACTTTCTATCTTTCCAAATAACTAATGCTGACTGCTGAACAGTAATTTGATAAGCCAGTAACTTCGCTTGGTCAATTGCCACTAACAAAAAATTCTCTAGTATATGAAATCTTTAAGATACAGTAAAACTCACCAATAGGTAAAAAAATCTGTATCAAACAAATCAGGAGAGCTATTGAAAGTTTGCTTCTCACAAAAGCATACTATAATCTAATTGAATATTACTGTGATCATTTTTATAACCTTGTACCTATTCAGGTGTTTGTTATTGTTTGCATGGGTGATTTGGGTATTCCACATGCTCATCCCATGTGTGGTTGTGTTGACATCTTTACTTCATTATGTACTGACATAATTTACATTATATTAGAACCTGGCTCTGTCAATAAGATTCTTCTTGCACAATAAAGCTAATTTGATTCGATTGTCAAAATTATTCTCATAATTTCCAATACACCAGTAATGATTTCATAAAACCATAAAAATTAACATTTCTCTTGAAACTTCAATAATATGGATTGACCCCTAGACCCTACAACTGGTTCAAAAGCACTATTTCATCCAATTGAGACATCAACACTGGTGTTCCACAAGGGAGCAACTAAACGATACCAATTACATTGAGGAATGTGAATGAATTAATATTTTTGCTAATTAACAGCAAGTGATGATGATCTACTAGATGCCATTCAAAAATTCAATGAAACACTCAGAACACTTAAACTAAAACCCAACATGAAAAAAAAATTATACGATTATATCCACCCCACATTTAGCAATTTGGTGTATAAAAACTTGATATTTTGGATTTGTGATAAACAATTCACTGAACCTGAAAAAACACCAATATATTCACAACAGAATTGCAAACAGAATATTTTTCACAAGTATCGAAAAAGATCCATTACCTGCTAATGGTGCATTGTTTCTATCTGTCATTTTGAACTTTCTTAATAGTTTATAATATGATAATGAAACCTCACTTTAATTACTGTTCGTCCATATTATTCCTTCTCAGTTCAAACTGTATCTCATCATTGCAGATATTGCAAGATAGATGAGAATGAGAATACTGTTGAAATATAACTTCATTATCTAGCTGCAGGTTTATGATTAGTTGTTTGTTAACTATAGATAGTTTTACAATTCTATGATTTTTATTTTCAAATTTTTATAATGAAAACTACCTGCCTACTTCAAGCAATTCATTAATCAAAATAAATTTCATGATATCAACAACAACAAAAAATTACCACATTTAGATCATTTTACCATTTAATTTTTCTTTTCCAATTTCATATTCTTGTTCAGCGAATATTCTACTACAGTGTGTTATTATTATCAAGATCAAACATTTCTATTGTATCGAAAATGGGATATTGGACACCTGTGGTGTCATTCAATGAGAACAAAAAGTATTTAAGTAAGTAAGTAATCTTCATCAGTAGGAATTACTAAACTGAAAGTTTTGTAATTCCTACTGATGAAGATAACTTTGTTATCGAAATGCGCATCTAGGAAATAAATTACTTGTGTGGTGAAGGGGTTAAATACTTTTTGTTCTCATTTCTATTGTATATTTATTAGGATACCTATATTAATATATCTCACTTGAATTTGCTAAACTAAATTTGTATATTCTAGTCTACTAATCCTATTGTGTCCTACTAATCGTGAACAAATCAACGATAAGAGCACATGCTAAGTCTATTTCATCAATAATTATACACCTTTTATGTGGTTGATCATTACTTTTTTGTAGGAGTGTTGAACACTGAGTCTTGCAGGGGTCTATCTATATTGAGACTAACTATTATGACAATGAGCTGGTTGAAAAAACCAGTACAACAAATTTGTTCATAGCTATGAGTGAAAATTACTCTTCATGAATAACATATTTATGATTCATGTAAATTAAATGAAGTTTTTTTTAAGCTCTTCAATATTAACTGATATTTAAAAAAATATTTCAGTAAATAATACGAAACATTTATTTCACCCAGGATAAGTAAAACACCAGAGCATCTTTAAAAGATGTCAAATCTAGTGTCTGTGACTCAATATTAAATATTTTATGTTAACTAATTGATGTATCATCTTGATTTATCTGTTAAATGTTGATACCAAAACTTTGTAAATCATTTTTGAAATAATAAGAGCAGTACCTAGCTGTTCCCAAGGAAGATGGACTGTCCCTTCCTCGGTGTTCAGGTGTGGAAGCATTCGAAAGTTTACGTTCAGGACTTTTTGAGAGAGTGGGTAAAGTGTTCGAAAGCACCTTGGGTGTACTCGTCTGTTCTTGTATTGAAGGTAGTTGTTGGAATTCTGCATAGCTGTTACTCAGAAATACATCTCCTTCGTTTTCAAACAGTCTATCAACTGAGGTGTTCATGGATTTGTTGGTTTTGATGCCTGAAAAAAATAAAATAAAAAATAAAAAATCTGAATTGCAGAAAAAATTAAGTATAATAAATCTTCAATATTGATTTTATAAGAAGTCAAAATATATAATTTATTGTCAGAAGGTGAAAAAACTTATAGATAATGCTTCATTCACTTAATAATAATGTTAAAATTAATTGTTATCAATGGAGATAATTGAGACCCAATGAGACACAATTTCATCAAAGTTTTTAGAATACGATAAAAAAATAGTCTGTAGAAACAAAACTGAAGTTTAGCACATCACAAATTTGTTCAAAGTTATTTGAGAAAATCATTATGAAATATACCACACAAATGTTGAGTGCAATACTGGAAGATATAAATTCAAATATCAGAAACAAAAGAACTGGATTCATTTCCAAGAAAATTAATCTTTGTCAAAATTTGGAGAGATTTGTGAGCCGTTCAACAATGAATAAGAATGTAGAACCCTAATTTCACGATAAGCTATCTCAAAGATTAACAAAAAATTTGAGAAAACTGGTCATTTACGTGACTATCAGAAGAGTCTTTGCCATTTTGGCGGCCATCATGAACCAACAGAAAAGTAAGATAGATAAATCGAAAATTCATTCATTTACACAGAATTTTGGTCTGCGAAATACCTCAACAAGTACATAATATAAATAAAACCATTGAAATATGAAATAAGTAGTATAAGGCATAAATAAAATCCCAAGAGATAATACAATACATACAGATAATACAAAAAACCCGAGTACGATAAATGCTCTATGGTTTCAAATTAGAACTTTAATGAAAGCACTTATTTGTGGACTCCTGTCGACCAGTGTTTATTAACTTGGGAATGTTAACTGTGTATGGCCTCTATATATTGGATTCAATCAGATCAGTTTATATGAGTAAAAACGATTATTTACGGAATTGTGATATCCATGCTCATGACACAATAATACATGAATCAGATTTCTCTATACCTTACCAGAGTATAGAAATTTGTAAAAAATCACCTTGGTAATGGGAATTAAACTCAATGTTTTGAAGATATTGCCTAGGTTCATTTTAAAGAGAAAACTAAAAACTATCACATTGACATGGAAGAATATTTTGGAAAAACTCGTTGATTTATGTCTAAATTGCAACATATTCTTTGTTTGATCTCAATTTTTTACCTACATTTGTGTTTTTTCCTGTAGTATCTTCTGAATATTATGTTGATGTATTTGTTAACCTATTGCTTGATTTCAATATTTTAAGGTAAATGTTCTAATTTTTGCTACACTTCTCAATTTTAATTTGTTCATATCTGACCTATCTTATACCATCAATTGATATTGTGAGATCAATGAATTTTATTATATTCTATAGTTCTCATAATACTGTTTGTGTTGTTCCCCTACATAACCCATTAATTATAAGCTAAACCGAAAATGATTCTGATAACTTTTTTTCTGATATTATCCATTATTTCCACATGAGTTGTCCATGTCATGATGTCATCAATATGGACTCCCAAGAAACAAACCAAGGAGTTACAATTTATTTTTTGTTATTGATTTCTATAGTGCCTGGTTTGTTATTATTAGAAACATACATAAGTTTTTTCTTTGTTGATCAATACATTTTCTTGGAAATATTGTTCTGTCTTTTTGGAGCCCTTAAAACAGAATTGATATCATCAGCATAATTTAGAAGTTTTACCGTCCGGTCATTGATTTTATTCCTCAGATCATTCATGCTGGAGAGAAGGACATGAGTCAAACAACTCAATTAATTGAATTATGCTTCAATATCTTAACTTAAAAAATAATGTGTCTATATAGTCACACAACCAAGATGTGTACTAAAATCAAACTTGTACAAACATACACATATTTAAAAAAGTCACAATGGAGTCACCAACAATTACAACACAGTCTTGATATAAAGAATTTTCTTACAGTCCCAGTCCAGTTTGCTTTACTACACTTCAGTTTAATGGATCTAATTGATCTGAAATTGAGACTCCCAATGCACACTTTTCGAACTCTGTTCACTGTTGCATTTATTCTCTCCCCTTAGTTTATGCTACTGATGAGTGCTTCTTGCTTTGCCCGTGGGTGGCGCTGCAACTGACTTATTGCGATTCGAGGCTTCATTCGTAGGCGAAGACTGCAAAATTTTTGGATGTTATTGTTCATTTTATGAAACAAGACGATTCTAATGTTGCCTAACCTATCCTTGCACTGGTGAGGGGCAAGAACCTTGAAACAATTGGAAGGATGGTATTCAATTGCTTTATTACAATAAGTACTTGCAATTATGTTCATAAGGAACGTTGCACATATTCAATTAAATGTCCATAAGTGAGCAGTAGTTATTTTCTATTAGGTTTTACTTAATATTTTCCACTTTGTGGGAATTTGTGGAGAAACGGGTATGTTCGATTTTACCAAAATCATTTATTTCATTATGTTGAACTCTCCAATGTATACTTTTCAAACTTTGTTGGTGTATTGTTATTTAATTTCCAATTATGAATATACATTTCCTCAACTTCGATGATTTCTGCTTGTGCCTTTGAATATATCTATTTTAATGTTCTTAATTTTTGTCTGACTTTTAGTGTGTTTTAGTTAATAATAATAACAGGTCTATTGCTTCTAAAATCGGGTTTACAGCAAGAAGTATGTGGTATGTGTGTGTGAGAATACAAAATTAAATAAGTATACGTATATAAAAAAAATCAAAAATCAAATAGGAATTTGCTAACAGAGGATTGCACAATCATGAGAGTAAAATAACAAAATAAACATCATTCACTCAAAATAAAAGAGCGTAACTTGAGAATGTTCCAGATATATTCTGAGATTTCTTTGTCAATAAGTTTTTCATAACTTCCGACAATAAAGTATATTATGACTATGACTTTTGATAACAGTGTAAATCGGGCATTCGAACATGATATGAAATAAAGTTTCTTTTTCATTACTATTGCAAACAGTGCATAATACATCTGGATCGATCGAATACAAATGTTTTTGAAATGAGCGGACCTTACGGAGGATAAGAAAACAACACCAACTGATAATCATCCAGCAATGAGCCCAAAGTTGCTGACAAATGCATTAGGATATCATTTAGAACAGTCAAACTGAAATTATTCTGGATTTCATTTCTGTCGTTATACATTCAGATGAGATTGGGCAATACTAAGTTGTTTCTATTTATAAATAAAAATGAAAATGATTATAATTTTTGAGCATAGGATTTCACCTAAACTTTGCTTGTATTGTGGGCATACTGGAATATACACACGTCAATTTGTAACCCTGTATAATAAGAAAAATAATAATGATAATAAGAATTATATAGTCTCAGTTTTACACACTCACTATGCTAGGTTTTGTTAGATGTACCTAGGACTTTACTTCCTACCAAGTTACTCTATTGCACCTAGTCTGTCCCCATTTAGAATATGCTACTTGTTTATGTTCTCCGCAATATAATGTTCACTCACAAAAACTAGAGAAAATCCAACATGCATTTTTATTGTACATAGCTTTCAAAAAACAATATCTTGAAAATGGGCAGAGTATCGAAAGCTTGGGCACTCGATTTAATGAGAGAAATCTCGTAATGTTATATAATATACTGAATTCTGTACATTCATGACCTGAACTTATCAAGTGAATCAGTTTTTATGTTCCATCCACATATACACATTTGAATAACTCTTTTCGTATTCCTTTATACTGGAAGAATACAGCTGGAAATTCTTATGTTACTAGAGTATCTTAAACTAGCAAACACCCTTTCCCTGGATTTTTTCGTGGGTTTCACACAGTTCAAATCTTATCTCAGAAATTGCGATATTTAGGAAACCACGTGAGGTGACATTAGTGTTTTAAATAGTAGTAGTACTTTATTATTATCCCAAGAAACAATTTTGTTTATAATAGGGATATTAAAAAAGAATTACAAAATAATTATCCAAACTCATTCGACACTAATATATAAAATTAATAGAAGTATAATTCATAACTAATAAAAATATAAATAATGCTACCTATTCTTTGGATTTTTTTAATTCAGAATAATTAGATTCTATTGAAACACAAAGGTTATGTTGAAATTAATATAATGAAATTATTTGCTTGTGAGGATCAATGAATTCCATTAGGATTCAACAAAGAAACTATTTTGTCACTTTTTTATATTTATTATTTCATTTGGAAGTGAATTGTAAATTACCATACTATCATGATATTGATTTACCTTAATAATTTAGTAACATTTGTATATTTAATATATTCAGTTCCAAATAATAGTGGACCAATGGCATTACTATTCATGTTTTTTTTTTTTTTTTTCGAAATATACATAAATGTAGTATTACTAAAATTCAAAGCGAGTTTCACAATTTGCAACCAAATTGGAATCTCTATAAGATCACTCTTCATATTCTCACATAACTCGTTGAGATCATTTGCAAAATACATTAACGTGGTGTCATCCGCAAACAGTTTAATTTTTTTTGTCAAAATGATAGAGTTGATATAAATTAAAAATGAAATTATCCTTGTAGACATTTTTTAAATATATTTAGGTGAATGCAATATACCTTGGGCTGTGATGGTCATGATGGTAGAGCGCTTGTCTCTTAACCTAAGAGTCATGCATGTGCATGTGCATGTGCATGGCATCACACGTTAAAAGGTAAGGGCTGCGTCTTCCCTAGCTCGGACAAGTCTTTCGAATACTTTTGAGGGCTGTACTCTTAAGGGTGTGCAGCTGGTTGACGGAAATAACAATTTTAACATTTTTTTCTTTAAACCTACGAAAGGGAAAATCGTGTAATGTTATGAGAACATCGTAAGAGCCGAGTGAAAGTAGTTAAGTATTGGTGTTCTACTTGAATTTCTGCAGGTTGTATGCCTCAGGAAACACATCCCAAGGCAGTAAGTTCCATAGCTTTGCCCTTCGATGAAATAGCTGTGGGAAAGAGATGTTCGACAATGCTGCATTTGATATTTGACAGAACAATCATTTGAAGCTACCAGTGTCGTAACTATCAAGAAAGGGAAACCAAATTGGAAAAGAGAAAAATTAATGAATTATGAAAAAAAAAACATGTCAATTAGAGCATCGGCTGCTCTTAAAATCCTGTGGAGATTATTTCATCATAATTTCAGGTTTCCATTCCATATTGGGTTTCCATTATTTCTATTTTATTGAACCTCAATATTTCTGTTAACAACGCACGACACTGCCGTTGGGAGGAAGATGTCCCTTACACACAAATCTTAATGCGTGTGCGGCGAGTTACTCATCTATGTTATGTTATTTGATCGGAGAATGTAAGGAATGAGCTCGACGGGTCAGTCTCAAGAAAAGTGTGCGAGCTTGTACACAAAGCATTACCGACGAGTTAAATGGCCATTTTTTTGACTGAATCTAAAAGTTTTAGTGTGTACTCAAAACCTTCACTCCATATATGCGAACAGTATTCCAGAATGCTTTGGATCTGTGACCTATAAATCATAATCAATTGACAGAGAGTGAAATAGCTCTTGACTCGCAGTCAAAACGTAATAGTGTGAAGCTAATCATTTGAAAAATTGAAACTAGCTTCAAAATTGTGTGTAAACTGGATTAGATAGGTATAGTTAAAACCAAAACAAAATACCAAAAGTTTACATTCACAAACAAATTAAAATAACCAATTATTCTCAATATTTAAATATAGCCCAAATGGAATGAAACATTTTTTGATATCTAGTCAATCAGAACCACCTTGAGTTTATGGTTTGTATGAGCTTATGTTTGTATGAACTTCGATAAGATCTATACCGATGTATAATATTAAACGGTGAGGGCCTTGTCTTCCCTAGCATAAATAATAAAATAAAATATACATCTCTCACTATTACCTGTCAAATGGAAGCTGGCAAAGCTACTCCTCGACATTGGTCCATTGGAAGTTATATCCCCCGTACTGAGCGCCATAGCTCTCGCATTCCCATTATATTGGGCAGATCCTCCTTGCGCTAAACCATAGGTTGAACCGTCTAAAACGGGCATCAGAGATCTTGACATAATATCGGCAGCTGAGCGAGGCCTCGTAAACGGCATCGCTGAGTGGGGAAACGTTTTTGGCTTAATCGGAGTAACTAGCATATGTTCAGTCCAAGAGGTCTCTAGGCTCGGTCTTTCTAAACGCTCCATGTCCACGTTGAGAGTGCGCTGCTCAAACGGCACGGAAAACGTTTCGGGTGGCACGCTCTGGAGCCATGAAAGTAAACTGAGGTCTGAGTCACTAAAACCTGCACTGTTATCCAATAATCTACTAAAGCTCATTTCTTGAGATTCTTTTTCTGATGTTCCCGTGGCTTTGGCTTGACAATAGTTCACACAAGATTCATATAATATACCTGAAAATCATGAAAACAATTAGTCAAGTTTATTGATATCAATCATTACAAAACGGTATAGAAACCAAGTTAAAAATGAAAATAAAAATATGTTGCAGAAATTTTCAAGAAAAAAATCACTACTCTGAATGATTTCATTCACAAAGGTAAACTTGCTCTAAATTTGATGTGTTGATAGTGATGATGTTAATATAACCAATGTATTTGATAATGTTGAATTAAGTATTCCTAAGAAATTTTGCATCAAAGGACAAAACTACCCCGAATACTGGTGCTGACAAAGAGTAAGTGGTATGTTCAAGCGTGAATTTATTTCAACAAATATAAACATTAATTGAAAATTGAAAAATTTCAAATTTCTTCAAAAATGAAAAAACCTACGATAAAAATAGAGATTTTTTTTGTCATATCTAACAGAAAACAACTACTTTCCTGCCTAAAGCCACACTGAACCTAGAACTACATGTGATAGATATTGTGACAAGTCCCTAACTCGAAAGAAAAAATCTGAAAGTGAAAATTTACATTTTCATTCAGATAGTTGATTTTTTAATTATTCAGTTTTTATTGGAAATGCCAACGGATTTTTGTTGACGAAAATCTATTTCACTCCTCAAGGATCGACAGGGAGGTCTGAAGAACTGAGAACATAACCTTCAAAAGCAATATCACGTATCAACGATGGAAATTATGGGAATATTTCTTGTGCGATGACACTTTGAAGAGGTCATATTGAACATTGAAACATAGCGACTAAAGTTTGTCTTTCACCCGCAAATGATTCCACATTACTAGTAGGATGTTATGGTAGGTTGAAAATATTGGGAGAAATCTAAAAGCTGGCCACAATGATCAGGCATAAATAGTTGTAAAGTCTTAGGTAAATTGAATCGGTTTAAAGAATCCTCATGAAGTACATGGCATGGAAAATGGATTAACAATACTCCCTTCAAATGTTTTGAAATGCTTCCACTCAGAGAACGCAGAATCAACTATTCTTGTATTTTCATGTAAAAACTTATCAACAACCTCATACACTGTCCAGTGAACCTTAATGTACTGAGAAAGAAAGTTGAATTCCCATATCACCTAGTCGCACTAATAATATGCAAGGTGCTTCACTTTACTCTTCATTTTCTTGTATATGGCATAACACATATTTCTTCAGGATTTTCATTCCATTGGTACATAATACTTAGTCGAAGTTAGATAACCCAAACATCATCCACAGACTTCATAGATTCAGTCCAAGATCAAAATGAATTAGCGGTTTACTAATCACTATTTTCAGCCAACTATCATTTTGTTTATATTTCTAAATCTAAATCATACAAATCATCAATTGAGAAGTTTGCAACATAAAACATGGATAGTTATTCTTAAAATTATCAAAAACTATTATTCCTACCTTTAATTAAAAGTTGTATCAGTCTATCATTTTTAGCACTACAATTCGTGCAATCATCGGTAAATTTTCTATCGCCTGGCAGAAACTCCTCAACCAATGGATAGATTTCACGAAAACACTGAACTCGTGCATTACTTGGATTCCAGTCTTTGTAGTGAAGATGGTCCGATAATCGAGGAAGAGTGAGTAGTAAGCACATGGTTGAGTAGTCTTCTTTACTTGGAGAAAATTTTTCTAATTCGTTGAGAACCCTCACTACTTCTTCAACAGCATTGTCCATACTACTACCTAGAAGCAAGAATAATTACCTCAATTCGATTGTATGATACAAATGTGAATTGAAATGACATTTTTTGATACAGAAGTGATAAATGAATAACAAATTGTCAAATGTTGCTGAAGCCAGCGCATATTTCCAAACATTAATTTGTTATATTAAAATGGTCAGATTCGACTCCAAAACCTTTCCGAGCTCCAAAATCAGCCGGTGAAACCAGAAATAAATGGGGAAGGATAGTCAAGGATATAAATCTATAATTGTAGAATTTGTATCCAATAACTTGGTAGAGTTCGAAGCCAACAAAACTCTGGAATGTATTTCCTTAAGAAAAGTAGATTTCACAGAGACAATAAAAATTATGTGACAAAACCAAATGAATCATCCATCCTTGGGATTAGCAGCAGCAATACCCTTTCTTAGGAATACCATGTAAGGTCTACTGCTAAAAGTACCTCTCAAAAGCTTGTTTTTTTGTTATGTATGAAGAGCTATTTCCTCCAGTGAGCTGCTTATGATTCAAGGTTCGCCCGATTACACATGTAATTCTTTTACAAAATATAGTCCAAATAAAAATTGAACAAATTCAAACTGCAAATAAAACGATGTTTGATATTAAAAAGATTAATAAATATATTTTTATTAAATACAACCCTCATTGTAGTATTTGTACATTTTTCCGCTTTCTCCATTCCTAATTTATTTCGTAAATTGGAGTGATAGCACCTAAAAATTATTTCAAGATGGGAAGATTTGCAACTCTAGGAATGTTCAGTTGTGAAAGCCACCACAAAGGCACTAACATTGAAAACATACCTATTAGGTAACTTTACTAGGGAACAGAGAAATTTGTCAAATGAATCAAGTTACGAGTTCGTCCATTATATTTTATTATGTGATTTGTGCAAACAAGTTTCAATAGAATTTTAACAAGGCAATTCCCGCAAAAAGCGGCGCTAAGCGATTTCTTGATTTGCTCAGTTCCGACGACAAGAGTTTGATAAACTTACCAAATCAATACGATATATGCCAATAAAGGAAAATGCTATTTGGTGTTATTTGTGATTGCATGTAAAAATGCATACCTAACCCTCATCAATCAGTTCTCTAGGCAGGCGCGTATACAGCTTTGTTCCATAGGGGAGTCATTCGTGGTGCGGGAGTGATAGAAAATCGAAAAGCGCCGCAGGCGAACTTTTTTTTTGTTCATGGTCAAATTCCTTTAAACTGATAATTAGGTTTGTCAGTGTGGTATCATGAAGGTGGGAAAATAAGGATGTCAAATTGGAATTCTTTAGGAAGAAATACTACATAGAAATGTATTAGATGATTGGATTTAGATAGTTACGCGGTGAATGAAGTATTTTGTGAATCTTAATGTTAATTTTGATTGAAACACTCATTAACCCCCCCACACCTTTTAATACGTAGGTATTTACCCCAGATTGAGAACTACTATTCTAGACAATGAAATATATGATTTCATTTTAATACGCTCAGAATTTCCTCACGGACGACTACCCTTCCAAGGGATTCCTCAAAATATGAATAGTGGAGTGAAAATGTAAAATAGGCTTTTGTAAAACTCCTTATCAAACAGATTCAGAATAAATTTGGAAGGCTTATTAACTTTGTTGTTATATCAATATTATGAACCCACCGCTTTCTGTATCCAAAGAGAATTCTATTAAACATTATGACAAGAAATAATATAAAAAACGCGACTACTTTACTAAACAAAAAACCCCATTAGAAATACACCAGGGATTTCATTATTCGATCCTATTCAAGAGGAAACAGCGATTTTGTTTTTAAAAACGCACGAGAAACGATGCATTCATCCTATATAGGTCACCTGGCATGATTGCTTTTTTACTTATTCATCGCAGAGGCGAAGATGTTCTGCTTTCAATTCCTACTGGGATTAGCCTCTAAGTTTTGCTCAAATTCTTTGTTTTAATAATGCATAAAGATATATACATATATATAATCTCATAAGAGCGTTATTGAAATTGATGGTGACTGAAATAAAAAAAAAAAATAGTTAAACATGTTATTATCTACTCATAAGAAAAAATACTGATAAATGACTTTGTCACCAAATAATCCAATAATAGTCATATCCGAGTAGACGAAAAGCGGTGTAGGTGTCGGCCGCTTGAATTTCAGCTAGCAGAGTACCTAAATATAAATGTAAACATTAACCTTAAGTGTACCGTCGTAAAAGTTTTTCAAACTGTAGTAAGCCTTACGACGTGAGATTTTTTGTTTTTTTTCTGAAAATTGGCTGAAATTTTATTATGTTACGGTATTACGATATATGGGTTTGCTACTATCGATTAAACAAAACTTGAAAAATGCATATCTTAGAAACGCAATACACAAAATTGACCAAACTTTTAAATTTAATAGTCAACACTCTCATAATAGTAAGAGTAAAATTAGTTTCAAATTGACGGAACAGTTTTTGAGATATTGAATAAAAACATTGTAAGTGACCTAAAAAAAAAAAATTAAACGCTACCTGTATCTAAATGAAAGGTAATATTGAACAACCTTATACACCAGAGAATTCTCTTATCTTTTGTTCAATCAACAATGGCAATAGATAAAATTTTTGTATTAAAAAACGATCTGTCAATTGTTTTCAGTATAAGGGTATAATCCAAAATATTAAAAACTCATATTTCAAACAGAGAGAGTCATCAAGAAACAAAACATGTTTTTATCGCCTAGAATAGACTGAAACTATGGTATTTTTCCAAAATATAAATTGTTGGTTCAGGACTAGTGTTAGAAAAATAATCCTGAAAAATACATTTACTATGCCCCGTATAAGTACACCCTATTGTACTTTTATTGAAAATGTTATAATCGGACCTGTTAACGAGTTCCAATAAATACATTTTTATCCTGAATTTGTCTAATTTTGACTAACAAAATGGAGTTTTTTCCTTTGTCAACCCTACCCAACTCCGACGTTTTTTCGAACTTGGGCTGCTTATATCTCAGAAACGACACATACAAAATCATTTTAACTCGCATATTTTCCTAATTACCCATCCCACTATACTATAATAAAATTTCAGCCAATTTGACCGAGAGCCAATTTTACATGTGTTTTCGTGCGGGGTCCTTTCTGTCTTCAAAATCACGAGGTATTTCATCATACATTTTCACACCTTTGTAAATTAGAAGATTCTTCTATTGGGTTGGATGGAGGAATGGGAAGCATGGGAAGCTTCAAGTGAATTCCGTTGTGGCGAGAATTATAGAGGATGTAGTTGATTTTATACTCCAATCTATTCTTATGAATCATAGAAACTGTCTCCAATATAAAATAAAGGTTTACATGATTCTCTCCATTTTTCTTTGAGAAGTTATCTAATTGCCCATTTCTAAAATCCGATTACTGACAGGAAGAGTTGATTATAACCCCCGCCCCAGAAAGTAGTTAATGGGAGTATATAAGTGCATAATACACCTATTTGGCAGTAGTAAATCCCAAGATGCATAGAAACCCTGGTGTGATCACTTATACCTGTGATACCTACATACAAAAGTGTTGATGTACGACCTACTTGATTCATGTTATTTTTATTGCATTGGTACCGTTTCACTTCTTTAGCACAGATGGCGGCAAAATTACAGATTAATGTTGTCATTGACGGTTGGACAAGCGACAAGTGTCATGTCAACATTCAAAAACAATCAAATGACAAATCAAGGCACCGTGGAATGTTGGAAACTCGGCTATTTTCGACTTCTGCGCCATCCATCGACGAATGAAGCCAACGGTATCAATGCAATTACAGTATCAACAACTTTGGTAGAAACAAAATCGAATCTGTCATCGCACCAGGGTTTCTATGCATCTTGAGTAAATCCTAATTCGTTTGACACTGTTGTCAAAACATAACAACCAGAAGCAAGATTCTTTATTTAATTGAGTTATGTGCTCTTCAAATTTCCAATTACTGCCCAAAAATTTTGCTGATATAAATATTAATTATCTAATGTGAATTTGTACGTACAATTTTTTTTAGGAGTATCAACTTTATACTTGCTTTACCAAAAAGTCTATTACTACAAGTCCCATAACCTTTTCAACTAGGTTCACCAATGGATGGAGTCCACAAGAACCCTGAAGGATGCCGCGATATGTGCGGTTTAATGTCATCCTGCTGTACACATTTATTAATTATTATCAATACTCTCAGGTAATGAAGTTATAGTACGTTAAAAGGTAAGACCTCGTTAACGTACTGGTTAACGGAAAAAACAACAATTTTAAATTCCAGATTTTTTGCCGCGCAACCCTGTATGAAATTGTTTACGTAGGTAACTTGATTTTCTTGAAAAATTCAATTTTGGAAATGCGTTTCGGTAGATTTTACTAATTTTTTGTTATCTATCTCAAAATGTTTACGTTTCGGGATATTAGACTAAATTCTATCTATCGTTTTACGGTTTCTGAAATAAATATGCATGGCAGTGAATATGTTATGTCTGATGATGAAATACTCGTATATTCAGCTCAAAACTACGATCCTACGGCATGGTTTTGTGAAAAGATGTATTCATTCGATTCCTTGAATAGAAAATCCAGGACAAAAAATATCTGATTCAATCAAAGAAAAGAATGTGGCTGAACCCATTGACATAAATTTTAGATAAATTTGGGCGATGAAATGGATATACTTATTCATTAAAATCAGTAAAATATTGAAATCAGATGGATTAATTGGTACAGAAACCAGTTTTCAGAAATATTAGAGCGACATTCTTCATTCCGATAAGATAATTTTTATTGGACGAAACATTTCCCATTTGTTGAGATTTATAGTAGCTACCTAGAAGAAGTTTTTGAACAGATTAATTTAACACTTAACTACATGATGTATACGGGGATACTCGCGCAAAGCGTCATTGTTTTTCGAAAACTGCCTATTCGATTTTTTTTTTTTCAATTTGTACAGAGTTGATCAAAATGTTAATATTTGTATTGCTATGATACTTTTCTGTATCTTTCTACAAGGTGACTCAGAGTTAAACCGCCAAACGGTTAAAATCGGTTCTTTAGGCAAAAACAAGATTTTTTTTCCAATAACGATGTGTCCTACTTGTTTCGTTTTTGAGATATAGGGTGTCAAAAATTTTATAAAAAATCAGTTTTTCATTACCTAATTACTTAAAAATATTTGGCATGCTCATCTGAGGTGATAAAGGCCTCCTGTTAGTTCGAATGAATACAATTATTATTTCCATTAGCGTCCCAGAGTATAATCTATCTTATATAAGAATAAATCATTTTACGCCACTGCTTTATTTGTGGGATAATTTTTTTCAATTGAGGAATTGAAAATACAATTTATCTCTATTAATTTTTGCGAAAAAAATCAATAGATATTTTTATTTTTAACTGATTCTTTTCTAAAAACGTTGACACCATATATCTCGAAAACGAAGCAAGTTAGGACATATGCTTATAGAAAAAAAACTTATTTTTGACTAAAAAACCGAACCTGCATGTTTGGCGGTTTAACCCTGTGTCACCCTGTATATTCGTGAATACATCATACCTAAAATGTTTATTTGGTACAAGACAGTGTAAACTTATTCAACAGTTTATTTTTTCAACATTATTAAAAATTTCATCTATATCAAATGAAAAAAAAGTGTTATAAATACATTTATATAAAGGTCGTTTTTTAGCTGATCCCACTATTGCTATCTCGTAAACTGAGAGACCTACAAGGTCGGTTAAATTGTACAAAATTTTCCTATTCTGGGGATCAATAATAATCTTTTTCGGATCTTAAATGTCAATGGTTGTTTTTAAGATATTCGCCAATACTAAAATAGTGGAATTTCGTTATTGGGCTCTACCGCCTCCATTTCGAATGATAAAATAAACAGTCAGAGGAACTTTCAATAATGTTTTTTATTTGTTATAATCTGATATGAACCAATTTTCAATGCGAAGTTTTCTCATTAGATTTCATCATCAACTCTATTGTTTTAAACAGGTGCCTCTAGGTTTTTTCATCAAGTTTAGTAACCACTAATTTAACAAATTCAGCTATTAATAACAATACATATATTTCTCGATGTTTATCTCCGAAAAAACATCATCAATTTGGTCAGAAGAAGGTAAAAATCAAAATCTTAGAACTCCGCACATCTTTTGAAAATTTGCATGTTGACGTGAAAAACGCCTATGCATTCCAAGGTTTTTGTATGAATATGATAGAATGTTGAAAAGAATTTTTATGGAACATAAATGTTTGTTTCTGATGTTTTCTGGCAAAAATCCGAGAGTGCTGAAATGAATTGATTTTTTCAAAGTGAGCCATGAATTAACATAACAAATTGTCAAATCTATTGACAAGAACATAAATAAAGATTTGATTCATGTGAATTTGTGAGGTGAATACCATGAATTTTTGTAATGACGAGAAAATTTACGGAATCATAGTTCATTTGAAAAGTAAGAGTTATACAAGTATCTAACAGAGATGGCGTTACTGAAATTGGCGTTTTGGGTAAGTTCAGAAGACATTCTCGATAGTAATAAAATGATATTTAATCGATTCAGGATTCATGGAATATCGAAAAATTATGAGAACAAAGAAGTAAGTATTAGTGAGAGAGATTGTAAATCATAACGCTATATCGACTACGTCAATTCGAAAATTTTTTAAGAAGAAATAAATTCAGACCATACAAAGTCAGATAAATCCATCATTTGCATTTAACAGGCTATGATAAGAGAAAAATATTTTGTAGATGGCAACCCAGAGAACACCGTCGGGATAATGATATCTGTAATAAAATTTTATGGGGTGATGAGAGTAGATTCACAAATAACGGATGGTTTAACAGAAATATTCATTATCACTGGCAACAAGAAAATTCCTACTTTTTTGAGACATGGTTAGAATTCTTGTTGGAGACTCTAGTTGGGTTGTAGGAAGATCTGCCTTTGAATATTCTGAGAAAACATCAGTTTTTCCAACATGATGAAGCTCCGCCACATCGCAGAAATGTTTGCAGAGATTTCCTCAATATGTCTATGCAAGGACAATGGATAGGAAACAATGGACCTATCAAATGGCCACCATGTTCACTTGACCTGACCCTTTTGGACTTTTCATTGTGGGGTTTCATTGAAGACAAGGTATTTGGATCAACTTTTGGCAATATTGACGAATTGAAAGAAACAATAAGGAAGGCTAATAACTCCACAAATGCCGGAAAAATGCCATAAACCTACTGTAGCAAGACGAATGTGTGTTTAAGAAACGATGGACGGCCATTTGAACATTTAATGAGATATCGTGAACGACGTTGATGGTTGGGAGTATTTTAAGATTTTTTTTGGTTGTTACTTGGTATATTACATTTGCTTCTGATATTGGAGTTTATGTATATCTTTCGAGTTCTATACTCAAAAAATATTGGTTCTCACTTTTTTGAGGTAGCTCTGATCGGGAATTGTTTGACTAAACAGTGATCATAAGTAAAACGTCGAGAAATACATGTATTATATTTAATAGCTGAATTTGCTAAAACAGTGGCTACTAAACTATATAAGATTATAACAAACATGAAACAGTACTGAAAGTTCCTCTTTTTTTTAGACTACACTGACGGACATTGTATGATGTTTTTTCGAAGAAAAACGTTGAGGAATACATGTATTGTGATACGTAGCTGAATTTGTCATGAAAGTAGCTACAAAAATCGCCGAAAAAAAAAACTAGAGGTCCATTTAAAAAAAATATCCAATCTAATCTAATGAAGGAAAAGCCGCATTGAAAATTGGTTATATTATTCGAAATTGAGACGGTCAGGCCAAATAACGAAATTAGACTATTTTATTTTTTGGCGAATATCTCAAAAACAACCATTGAGTTTTAAAATCTAAAGAGATTTTATTATCGCTCCCAAAAATAAGAATTTTTCCTCCAATTATGAGATAGCAATAGTGAGATCAGCTCCAAAAAAACGGCCCGTATATTGTAGACAGAGACTCATTGTATATTTTCAGGTTTTTACGGGGTTGAAGAGTGAGGAATATCTAGGATCAGTTCTTTATTGAACTACATTGTGAACCGTTCAAAATATTTTAATCACTATCTACAATTTCTGAACAACGATATAATTTAGTTAGCCTAGACCACGAATGAAAAAAAAATGCATAACCATAGCAACCATAGAAGTGTAAAAGTTAAGAGGTAAGCAAATTTACGAAGGCATGCTTAGTACCCTTATCGATCAATGTCCTTCGTATGAGAGCGTGAAAAAGTGGATTGCAAGCTTCAAGAATAGGTACATTTTCTATTGAAGATGGAGTGCGACCAGGAAGGCCAGTTTATATGTCCATTGGTGCAGTTCACATGATTTTATCAAATAGTCGAATTGCATAAACACGAATATTATCATATGAATATATCATATAAACGCGTCCATCAAACAGTGAGCAAGTTAAGGTTGGAATAAATTCGGTAAAATTTTACAGGGCCAGAAGAGAAATATCGCTCGGACATGTCAATTTAAATTTTCGAACGTGCACTTTTTGACATAAAATTTTTTTTGGAGACATCATTATTGTGTTAGTTATGACATCATCGATATTTTCTTTTGAATTGCAATTTGAAAGTGTCGTTTGAATGACACACTCTTGATAACGACAGTAGATGTTAACTGTCAAAACGTCGTGACTCTTGTTTTCTAGACAACAGAAGTCCAGAATAGTATATTCTGTAACAAGGTTAGAATGAAAATTCGATGCGAGTGGAAAGTTCCGAGCGCCAGCCGAAGGCGAGCGGGAGGAACCACGAGTATCACGAAGTAGCAGACTATACTTTCTCCACGATCAAAAATTTTAAAATATTTTTAAATGGAAACGAACAAAAGATATTTTCCACACGAAATAATAACTATTATTTAAAAACACTGTTTATCAGAAAGGACTAATCCTGGACTAACCAGAACTAATTTTTTGATCGCAAAGATGCATTAAGAACTATTGAATTAAAAAAATTGCATTGTCGGTGGCTTGAACCCACGACCTCTCGTCTACTGTGCCAATGCTATACTTAGAGCAATCTGGCATCTCATTAAAATATGTTTGATAAATATTATATTAATACTTCGAGTCTCAATTATTCAGGTGTTTTGGTAGTAAACTTTCCAATATACCGGGTGGCTATGGAAGTATTGCCTACGGAATATCTCAGTTATTGTATGAAGTAGGTTTGTGAAATTTGGAGCGTCGATATAATGACATAAGAGCTAGAATTTGAGCATATTGACATGTCGAAGTTAACTTCCGGTCTGACCGGAAGTAACATCAACTTTCTTATTTTAAATGGAACCCCTATTTTTTTTCTTTTCGCTTTATTCAGCATTCAATTCCCTTTCTAATGACATATCACAAGTTGGTATCTAACCAGAAACTAGATCAGAAAAAAATTATTATTGAAATTCACCGAGTAGGCCGTGGAAGCAAAATGAAAGCCAAAAATTGAAAAGTTGGCTATGGAAACCATACGTCACTTGATAACAGTTGCTACTACTGTGATATTTTATTTTCATTCGTCGGCGTTATAAAAAGCCGCCAAAAAAAATATTGGAAAAATTGGGAAAAAAACAATACTCTGTAGGTCCATAACTTAAATAGGAACATACAACTTTTTCTTGCCTGTACTATTCAGCATAACCATTCCTTTCTAATGATATAATAGAAAGTAATTTTTTGAAATGAAATACCAAAAAATCTAATTATTATTCTTCAAATAACAAAACAGATTATCGCCATGCGCAAAAATAACATTAAAAATAATGTGGAATGATAAATTATATCCTGTAGGTTCTAGGTTAAATAGGAACATAAACGTACTTGGTCTGTGCCATCGTCCATAGATATTCTAATATCTACCTATGGACGATGTTTGTGCTATTCAGAATAATCATTCCATTGCAATAATCATTCGAACCAAAATGTTAACAAGTAGGCTGATTAAGATGTATTTTGGAATGAAACAAAAAAGAAACGAGAGCTCTCACGAACGCTACTATCCATATTATTTTGACGTTCGAAGTAGTGTTTTTGATTCTGCCATTTTAAAAGGGTTTGGAAATCGACATCAGTTAGTGGAATATTCAAAAAATGCCCCGTTATTCACGAACCGAACAAATTGACATGCTTCTCATTTATGGTGAATGTTTAAAAAATTCTTATGCCGCTGAACGATTGTATTTAGAGCGATATCCAGGGAGGCAGCAACCGTCAAGAAGGTATTTCCAGTGGCTTGAAGAAAAATTAAGAACTGAGCCTGATGTTCACGAAGACCAAGAAGCATTTGTTATTAATGAGGAAACTGAAATTAATGTATTAGCTTTAGTACAATATGATAGCACAATTTCCTCAAGGCAGATTGGCGCCGAATTAAAATCCTTCAAGTATCAGTTGCATCAACATTTGTATGAAAATGACGGTGAAAGGCGCCTGGAATATTGTAATTGGTTTCTTCGACAAAATGCTGAGAATCACCTATTTAACTATTATATCTTGTTTACGGACGAGTCAAGATTTACCAACAATGGATTATTTAACAGGAATAATACAAGGTAGGTACTGTACTTTATTTGGATTATTGTTGATAGTCGAAGTGTAAAGTGCTAAAAGTGTGAACGGTCTTTTGTTTCAGGTCCTGGGCGATAGAAAACGAGCAGCGGTTTCGACAAGGTGGCTTCCAGGAGAGATTTGGTGTGAATGTTTGGGCAGGAATAGTTGGAACTCATATTGTTGGCCCCATTCTTTTTCAAGGCCAACTAACCGGAGAGAGATACTTTAATTTTTTAACGAATGAAATTTCGGAATTCATTAACAACCTACCAGCGGAAATAACTGAGAGAATGTACTTCCAGCAAGATGGCGCCCCTCCGCATAATTCAAGAATAGCGAGAAATTATCTTCAAAATCGCTTTCAAGAGAGACTTATAACAACCCATGGTCCAGTCAGGTGGCCACCAAGGTCACCTGATCTTACTCCGTGCGACTTTTTTCTATGGGGGCATCTTAAAAATAGGGTGTATTCCACACAGCCTACAACTCTACATGAGCTAGAAGTAAAAATCCGTAGAGCTTTCCAAGATATCACGCCCCAAATGTTGAGAAACGTTTTACATGAAAATATTACCAGAGTCAATAAATGTATTGACGCTGAGGGAATGCATTTCGAACATTTGTTTTGAATTTATTTTATCTTTTATCCTATCAATTTGAATTTTTTTTTTTCGATAAATCTGTTTTTTTGTTATTTGAATAATAATTGGATTTTTTGGTATTTCATTTCAAAAAATTACTTTCTATTATATCATTAGAAAGGAATGGTTATGCTGAATAGTACAGGCAAGAAAAAGTTGTATGTTCCTATTTAAGTTATGGACCTACAGAGTATTGTTTTTTCCCCAATTTTTCCAATATTTTTTTTGGCGGCTTTTTATAACGCCGACGAATGAAAATAAAATATCACAGTAGTAGCAACTGTTATCAAGTGACGTATGGTTTCCATAGCCAACTTCTCAATTTTTGGCTTTCATTTTGCTTCCACGGCCTACTCGGTGAATTTCAATAATAATTTTTTTCTGATCTAGTTTCTGGTTAGATACCTTGTGATATTAGAAAGGGAATTGAATGCTGAATAAAGCGAAAAGAAAAAAAATAAGGTTTCCATTTAAAATAAGAAAGTTGATGTTACTTCCGGTCAGACCGGAAGTTAACTTCGACATGTTAATATGCTCAAATTCTAGCTCTTATGTCATTATATCGACGCTCCAAATTTCACAAACCTACTTCATACAATAACTGAGATATTCCGTAGGCAATACTTCCGTAGCCACCCGGTATTATTTGTACTCTTTGTAATTTCAGGTGTTGTATTTTCACACTCTGATTCTGAATCACTGGATAAATTCATGATGCTTTTTATATTTTAGAATGAAATCGTGACAGCAATAATTTTGACACTACTGAAATTTGCCACTTTGGTGACAATCAACTGCGTTATTATTGCTAACCAGTGTGAGAATATTATTCTTATACAAGAGAGATAATGCAAATACATTTGAATTGCATGGGGGCAGAGGTGTTGCAGAATATTTCATCAAACTCAAGAGAGAGAATTCCAGCATTCTGTAATCAAATTTCATTTCAGAATTAGCAAATTCTGTGATGATCGTGGAGAAAAATTCTACTCATGCTGATACATTGTCAACTACTTTCAACAAATAAGATTTATTCAAGTGATGCATATTATAATAAAATTAGATGTTGTAGAGAAATATGGTCATGATATGGTTATTCTTCCTAATGCTTAATTTGCCGTTATCCGTCCATACACTTTTTTTAGTGTCCAGTTTCTTGATTGCTTCATCCATGAGTTTGAGTCTAGTGGCTGTTAGGCCTTCTTTAATCACGTCGTTTGTTCCCTTGAGCGACCTCTTGTTAAGCAATATTGAGTTTTTTGCACAATTTCATTTATTCTACTTCAGAGTTGATAGACTTGGAATACTTCTTGCTCTGCTCTATTCAAAAGCGGAAATAGTCCTACAGGGAAATGTCCTGAACTCCAAACTGTCGTGGAGGTCGCATTAAGATAGGGTTATAAGTCGGTAGAAATCCTATGGCAACTAAGGAGAACTGTAGAAAAAAGTTGGGGCACTAACCCAGAGATTATGCGCTGGCGATACACGACGGGCTTAGACCAAAAACACAATACGGGTAAGCTGTATGGTGACCAGACGCATAAAGTAGAACAATTGGCCTAGAGCTGAGCAAGGTTCAGAGACTGGCCTGCTTAGCAATCATGGGTGCAATGAAGACGACTTCACAGCCAGTACTGGAGACACTGTTGAGGCTACTGCCGCTTCCAGTCTGGACCAAGAAGGAAGCAATAGCGAAATTGGGAGTCTGGGTTAACAATGGAGCAACTATTCCTAGAAGGCAGAGGTATAACATCCTAAACCAAGCTCAGCACTAATTTCCAGGAATGTGAAGATGCGAAACAAAGAGAATTGAATTTGTATCCTGGTCACAAAGGGGTGTCTGGAAATGAGGTGGCAGATAAAGTTGCTAGAATTGGATCTGCGACGCTTGTACAAGTTATCGCCCTTGATACTTAGTCGGAACAAAAATTGAACAAACTTTGGAGATATACTGCTGGCTGCAGACAGTCCAAAGACTTTGTGGACAGCCCTAGCAAGTTAAGGACGTCATAGCTCTTAGGCAGCGATCGCCAAGCTCTTCGCTTCCTTATAGGAATTCCAACAGGTCAATACAAATAAAGCAGACAACTATAGCTACGCTAATAGGTACAGAGGACAGACCCACTTGCCGCAGATATAAAGGAAACTAAGAAACTTTTTTTCACTTTCTCGGCTTGTGAGGCTTATGCGGCTTATGGGAGGCTTTGATTTGAAATATTTGGAATCGAAAAAACTCCAACAAAAGGAACTCATCAATTTAGAGTGGATATACAAACCGCATTTGATTAGAAGGTGATTGAGGTTTGAAAGGTATTAGAAGTTATGCTAAGTGGAAAGCAGGGGAAGGCAAAATGGACCCATGGACACCTAATTGCTATTACTACTGGTCCGCTCGTAAGTTGAAGCGGCCTAGATACAGTTTTATGTCAATTTTTTCCTCTGATATATGTGCATCTGGTGAATGCTGGCGATGTATTGGCTCCAGGCCTTACTGAACATAACTTACTGTTGTGAATTAAAACGTGGTAATTAAAAAAAAGTAAGAGTTCTATAAACATAATTCAGCAGAATGAATATTACAGGAAAAATACCAACCTTGAACGTTCGCTTCTGACTTAATACAAAGCAATTCGATATACTTGTGCTTCAATATGGTGTAGCTGAACTTCCTTACGTCGAATGCTTTGAGCGCTTCCAAAGGCTGAATGAATTCCAAAACATCGTCCCACTGTCCGTCCAGAATGAGTTGTCGCAAAAAGAGAACGTCATCTGAGTAGTTGCCGTTGATTACGCCGGTTTCGCGTTCGAGGCTGAGTTGAGAAATGTTCAGCTCGCGGTTATGGAGGAATTCTAGAGCCAATCGGACGACATCCTCCTCGCGGAGCGCAAGCCGTGCCGACGGCATTTTGTTCCCAACTTGAAATCTGAAAAAGGAGTATCTGGTTAGATTATCGTTATTGATATATCCGCAGTTGGGAAGCGAGGTAGTTCAAACTAATAACCAATAAACAAAAAATAAAGTAGATTAAGTGATTCCCACTAACAAGTGTTAGAGTGATCGCGGTTCTTTAAGTGGATGCGCTGAAACTACGTATCCTGGAAATGTGTTTCAACAGCGATGCACTAGCTTTGTTCTGGTTCTGAAAAATTGTGGTTCTGGGACGTCAGGATCATGCGCACTTGATCAGAGGTATGCACTCAAGGTTCAAATTCGTTCACTTTCATTCAATTGCGCATAATCCTGACGCCCCAGGACTTGAATTTTTCGAAACCAGAACAAACCGACCATGTTGGAGCAAACATACTGACAACACAACTCTCCAACCTATCCGCTGGCCACAAGAAGGGGAAGCCTGAAGTTTGTTCGAACAAGGAATCCCTGACGGTTTCCTGACTATTCCGGATTTATTTATGCGTTTGACATGTACTATTTATTGACCGTTTCAGGATTTATGTTTTGTTCGAAAGGTTTTCGGATCGCGATAAAAAAAATTGTTTGATTCGTCGTTGGATACCTTAGATTCGAATGAATCGTCCTCATCTAGCTCCTCAGCTTGAACTATTTTTCCAGAAAAAAATCGATCAGCTGCGCAAACCCTTAATTTCGAATTTGCTTGAAATCCACAAAGCGTTTTGACTGTTTGAGAACGGTCTGAAAACATTCCAAATCCTTGTTCGAACATTGGATAAAATGGTTAGGAATTTGATCTGACACATATTCGAACGCTCCAAGTGAGAATGCGCATGCTTCTAACTGTCATGTACTGTTTCTGACTTTTGTTCGAACGAACTTTTGTTATAGATGAGACCATTATGCATTTGCTGTCAGCTTGTCCAGCTTATGCGGTCTTAGCCTATATCCACAGGCATAACGCGGCCCTACGAGTGTTGTACTACCACCTACGACACTCGTACGGTATAGACCGGTGTTGCCTTAAGATTCGGGGGATATTGAGTTCGTTGTGGAGAATGAGAAGTGCTGAATCTATTGGAACTACTCATTCCCCACCCTCAGGCAAATACAAGGCAATAAGCCTGATGTAGTCCTCCTCGAACATCAAAGTAGGACGATTTCTGTCATAGAGTTTTCGGCTCCTGGCGAAACGAACATCGTCCGAAAAGAGGAGAAAAAACGGACTAAATATTGAGATCTACTCTTTGAACTCCGCAGACTTTACCCAAACCATTCTGTTAAAATGGTGGTTCTGATAATAGGGGTCCTTGGTGGAATGATGGGCACACTGCTATCAAGCTTAAAAATCATACCGGCTTGCTATATTATGGCAGAATTCTTAGCCGGACGAGAATGCAGAAGGCTGTAATTCTTGGTTCACTCCGCCTACTCAGGGCATATGATTCTCGGACGCAGTAATCGCTTACCCCACGGAGATGGGGAGTGTTTACTGGGGTTAATGGCACACCAGCGCGCCCTCCGGTTGTATCTAGGCTCCGGAGACAGGGCCTGACTGGGATATTCCTGACGGAAACATAAAAAAATTACCCAAAGGCATAGCCTGTGAGGGTAGAGGACGGCCATTATTTATTGCCGTGGCGCTCCGGAGCGACTTACTGATTTTTTGTGACATTTTTACTTTTAAGCTGTAGAAAAACCCGGAATACCTACAGCACCACCCTGGGTGGTCGGTGCGCACTCCAAGCAAGCACCAGACGTCAGGATTGGCATCTGAACAAACTACATTGCCTATCAACTCCTATGAAATAGAGAAAAAAATTCCCAATCTCATGATTCGAACCTGGTCAAATGCAAGCGGAAGTTTCAAAGGCCGGCATCTTACCGCCTCGCTACCGACCACACTAATCAAAGGATAAATATGAAAAGGCTAATCAAAAATTTCAAGCTTATGATGAATTATTCTTGACCTCGAGGTGGACCTGATGAAAACTGTTTTCTTTGCGCATGCGCAGTTTTTCGATATTTTATTTGTTGTTAGTTCGAGTTTGTGATCGAGGTTAGACATCAGCTTTTACTCAACTGATAATGGATGTACTTGAGGCTGAAGCACCATTTGTGAAAGAAGAAAATATGTTTTCATTTCCAAAGATGGATTAAAAAAAATTACCTATTTGGAAATTTCTGAAGAAAAATCTTCAATGTTGAAACAAGAATATTTATAAACGAAAACTAAATAAACAGAAATCAACAAAACTGAATCAAAACTACAACTACCTAATTAAAAAAAAATACGGTAAGAGCCGAAGGCGAGCGCCGTAAATCATACGAGTGAGAAATTCCATGCTCAACATAGCGACATTTCACTACTAACAAGCCTCACACTATATGACGAAGTTATTATAAAATATGAATTTCGATTATATCTTTCAATTCATATGTTACTATTCGACATTAGTTTATTTATCATTTAAAATATTAAATGTTACGTTTCCACAATGACTGACAGTTATATTTGGACTTTCATTAGTTTCAATTTTCACAGTTGAATATTCCTAACTTTTCCAATCCTTAGAAGTTGAAGGTGAATTTTTTCTATTTTCTATTCAATTCCTTATTCTATTTTAAATTATCCTGGGCAAAACCTTACCGGACTGGTCTATTTGGGCTTTATATTTCAGCAATACCTGTACCATGGCCTGTACTGAAATAGTTATTATCCTAACAAGTACGGAAAGAGTACTATTCCCGCATGAGACTGCCGTTACCCGAACGACGCAAAGCGGAGTTCGGGTAAGCAGTCGAGTGCGGGATAGTACCTTTCCGTATGAGTAAGGATCAAGATTTTTTCTACAAGAGGATTGAAACATCTTATGTGATGCTCTTGAACCAACTTTCACGTGCGGGAAAAATTATTACCGCACTAGTGCGGGAAAAACTCACTTGAAGTGACATTAGCGTGCGGGAAAATTTTTCCCGCTCTAGTGCGGGAATATGACACCTCTCAAACTAAATTGCGTGCGGGAATAGGGCGGAACACGCACGCTTGTAGAAAATAGTTATTATCCTAACAAGTACGGAAAGAGTACTATTCCCGCATGAGACTGCCGTTACCCGAACGACGCAAAGCGGAGTTCGGGTAAGCAGTCGAGTGCGGGATAGTACCTTTCCGTATGAGTAAGGATCAAGATTTTTTTCTACAAGAGGATTGAAACATCTTATATGATGCTCTTGAACAAACTTTCACGTGCGGGAAAAATTATTACCGCACTAGTGCGGGAAAAACTCACTTGAAGTGACATTAGCGTGCGGGAAAATTTTTCCCGCACTAGTGCGGGAATATGACACCTCTCAAACTAAATTCCGTGCGGGAATAGGGCGGAACACGCACGCTTGTAGAAAATAGTTATTATCCTAACAAGTACGGAAAGAGTACTATTCCCGCATGAGACTGCCGTTACCCGAACGACGCAAAGCGGAGTTCGGGTAAGCAGTCGAGTGCGGGATAGTACCTTTCCGTATGAGTAAGGATCAAGATTTTTTTCTACAAGAGGATTGAAACATCTTATATGATGCTCTTGAACAAACTTTCACGTGCGGGAAAAATTATTACCGCACTAGTGCGGGAAAAACTCACTTGAAGTGACATTAGCGTGCGGGAAAATTTTTCCCGCACTAGTGCGGGAATATGACACCTCTCAAACTAAATTCCGTGCGGGAATAGGGCGGAACACGCACGCTTGTAGAAAATAGTTATTATCCTAACAAGTACGGAAAGAGTACTATTCCCGCATGAGACTGCCGTTACCCGAACGACGCAAAGCGGAGTTCGGGTAAGCAGTCGAGTGCGGGATAGTACCTTTCCGTATGAGTAAGGATCAAGATTTTTTTCTACAAGAGGATTGAAACATCTTATGTGATGCTCTTGAACAAACTTTCACGTGCGGGAAAAATTATTACCGCACTAGTGCGGGAAAAACTCACTTGAAGTGACATTAGCGTGCGTAAAAATTTTTCCCGCACTAGTGCGGGAATATGACACCTCTCAAACTAAATTGCGTGCGGGATTAGAGCGGAACACGCACGCTTGTAGAAAATAGTTATTATCCCAACAAGTACGGAAAGAGTACTATTCCCGCATGAGACTGCCGTTACCCGAACGACGCAAAGCGGAGTTCGGGTAAGCAGTCGAGTGCGGGATAGTACCTTTCCGTACGAGTAAGGATCAAGATTTTTTCTACGCTCTTGAACAAATTTTCACGTGCGGGAATATGACACTTCTCAAACTAAATTGCGTGCGGGAATAGGGCGGAACACGCACGCTTGTAGAAAATAGTTATTATCCTAACAAGTACGGAAATAGTACTATTCCCGCATGAGACTGCCGTTACCCGAACGACGCAAAGCGGAGTTCGGGTAAGCAGTCGAGTGCGGGATAGTACCTTTCCGTATGAGTAAGGATCAAGATTTTTTCTACAAGAGGATTGAAACATCTTATGTGATGCTCTTGAACAAACTTTTACGTGCGGGAAAATTTTTCCCGCACTAGTGCGGGAATATGACACCTCTCAAACTAAATTGCGTGCGGGAATAGGGCGGAACACGCACGCTTGTAGAAAAAGATCATTACAGTACAGCTCGCGATTTAGAAATGAAAGAGTGTATACAATCGGCCTACTTCCTTGATCGATGAAGGGCATAAAATGGGCATATTTCTATATGGTCGTAGAAAAAGATTTTTTCACAATGAATTCAATAATGTTTTAGTCAAAAAAATTTACCCAACGCAAAAATCTACGATAACAACCGAACAATATACCTAATGTTGACATCATTCTGCGCAGTTAACAAATACTTCTGGATTTGCGAACCAGAACAAACCCAATATTAAAACACCGATAAGCTTCGAATTTGCAGAAGTCAAAGTTCAAAGTCCGTAGAGCAAGGAACTATTCGAGACGCGGTCGAGAAGTGTACTCTCACAGAATATGAATTCGGTAGAGTTTGCCTCTGGGAATCCATAGGAGTCGCGTAATTAGATTTCGTGACATTATTTTTGCATATAAAACTGTTCTTTTCGGGCGTTACCAAACTCCAAGGGGAAATGAACTTTCTCTTGGATCGTACATAAGATGTTTATTGTACGATTACCGAGCACATGCGTGTTCCGCATTTCGCCACTCAAGATCACGTATATGATATTTGATTTAAATACCTAAGCCCATGAAGCAAAAAGTTGCCATCAGTAATTTGGTGACAATCGATACGAGACCGTACTGAGTTAAACTATACATTATTTATGTCGGGAAGGAAGAGGTTTATTGACATGATGCAATACCGTTATTATTAGATTGCTGGACTGCATGTGAATGAATGGATAATTTCGTAACCATTGAATCTTTGTCACATAATGGCTTTCGCTTGAGGGCTAGTATTATAATTTGGGTTTAAATGAAACTCGTACCAAAAAAAAACCTCCCCAGATGTTAGTATTCAGAAATAATTTTGTCACATGGGAAGAAAATTAAGCATTTCAAATAAATATGCGTTTTTTTTCCGAGTTGAACACATAGTTGTAACACACTTCTCGTGATCGGGGAGAAAATTAGAAAAAAAAAGCCTCTAGAGGGGAAAAGTGGCATTCTTCAGAGTTGTTGCCACAGAAATCTCGTAAGCGGGGGGTAGTATCAAAACGTCCTTTACAAAGCACTACCACGTAGGAAAATAATTTTTTTCTACGATTATAATCCTTGCCTTGAATCTTGGTTTAACAGTTACAATCATAAGACGTACTATTCCAGCCATATCTTCTTCAGTGAACTAGCTAGCTCATCCATATCTATTGTAACACTGATATAGGTACATAAAAACTTGAGGTAATAACGTCACTGGGGTCGAACATAGGGAACATCCGATAGCAAAGCAATGAATGTGTAATGTGTACGGTGAGAACGGTGCGTTGTAAAATGACGTCACGTGAACATGGCGCGCTCGCCGAAATATTTGAAAAAGGCGGAAACTAAATTGTCATAACTTAATTTAATATTTATTTATAATAATTTAATTTAAATAAATCAAAATCAGTTATATTTCTTAACATTTAGGCTACACGGTCCTGAAGTTTTAAATCATTTAACAGACCCAGTGACATTCTCCATTGTTTTCAGAATACAACTTTCCCCTGTTATAACAACCTGAATGCTCATTATCTTTGGAGACTGACGCTGTAAGACACTCATTGTACAGGACTTCGATTTTTGCAAGGGCTTCAATGTAAATACATTTTTGATATAGGGCCAGAGAAAAAAGTCAATGTTGATAAGATGTTTTGATGATGAAAATGTATACCTACTATTTTGTATGGTTGAACTCAGAAAGACAGTCTCTCTATCATAATTTAAAATAAAATATATGTCGATTCATTTGAAAAAAATATGTTGATATGAAAATCTTCGACAGGTGACAACATGTAGATATTTGAAACCAATCACTTAATGGCTTTCGATAAACCACTGAAAAAATATATAAGGAACATTATGGTTTTTTCTCCGAATAAGAAAGTTACAAGGCCGCGAATACTTTGCTGAATCACCCGGTATATCAAACCCTAACTAAACATAAAACAATCTCAAACCTATTCAAGAATAAGAGTATGTGCATAAGAAATTTCATTTATATTGCCCAATCTGACTTGTTGACTTTCCATTCTACAGTTATAAAACTCGGAGGACGAATATTTCCAGTATTATCTACATTTTAATGATAATCTCAATGTATAATAATATACAAGATAGGTATACCAAGATGAGAGTCGATACGTATCTGGGAAACTATACTGGGACTATTTTTCTGGAAATTTATTTACGGTAGTGTCCCGAGGAGCTCGTTTCAGTTAAAATATTTTCAGCTGTCTACGATTTCCGGTTACACCAGAAGTGGAACCCAACTTTGTTTTTTTTTTAATGGAACATCCTGTTTTTTTATTGCATTTTTAGAATATACGGTGAATTTCAATAGAACTTTATTCCAAACATAATATGTCTTAAGGGCTACAGTTTTCAGTTATAATTTTGACATATGCAGCCCTCATGAATCAATTTTTTGGAAACAAAGAGAGTCTGGTCAAAAATTATCAGAACTTGCCCGAATAAGACTGAAGTTTCCTAAATTATTGTTGTTTATTAAAATTGTTGTTGCCCGAATTCGGCTACTCGAAAATCGTGTAGCTCATTTTTTCAAAAGGCAACCTCACTTAGAGATCTGAATTATCAGTAGGTAGGCTTTTTTGAAAGAATCAACAAGAAACAAATGCAGAGTGTTAACAAATATTTGCTAATAATTTGCGTTTAGGCGTAGTGAAATTTTTAATCCGTCCCGTTTGTTGAAAAGAAAAACAAAATTAAACCTGTCGTAAACAAAGGACGCGTATCACCAATAATTTTAAAACACACACAGAAACAAACAAGAAATTGAACCAACTATAGTAAATGTTCGGTCCCGTTGCCTCCAACTTACAAACATTTACAAATCCGGCATGTATGGCACTCTGGATTTCTTGCGAGGAAAGAGATTGAATTCCATTCTTGACTCTCTTCTGGCAATCTTCTTTTGTTATTAGCGGCGTAGCAAAGACAATCTTTTTTATACGACCCCAAATAAAACATTATAATGGAGTGACACCGGGCAAACGAGGAGACCATCGATGGGGTCCATTGTTCGCTATCCAAAGATTTTCAACAAGATTGTCCAAAACTTATTCACTGGTGCAATATTGAGGTGGGGCTCCGTCGTGTTGATACCGCCGCTGATTCCAGTTCAAATGTAATGGATGTAAGTAAATAATTTTCTGAAATTTCGAAATATCTCTGACCTAAAATAAACAGAAAATATTTTTATCACCCTTCGATGTCCAATAAGAGTACCATTCAAATTTAAAAAATGCACCTCAGCACACCGTCTCCTGTAACCTTGATACTGTTGAATCGTCCGTTCTTTGATCTTATCACCTGCTCTAAAATTATAAACTATGGGAATGAATACGGATGGTAGGTACTAATATTACTGTAACTATATTATTCTCTTCATTATCTATGACAGGTTTATTTTTTCTTGCTTTTTCACAAACTGTTCGAGTGTTTTGCAATTGGGAATGAGCCGCGTCACGGTATCATGAGTGGATGTTGGTCTATCCGGGTATCGCAAACGGAAGGTTTCACAGGCTCTTTTAATAATCTTGTCATATTCCCCGTAAAATAATAACAAATTGATGTAACCTTCGTTAATAAATCCTAAACGGGATATGATAAATGCTTTCGATATAATTATGATTTAACGTCAAATTATTAGTAAATATTGTTTGTTGACACTTCAGCATTTGTTTCTTGTGGATTCTTTCAAAATAGCATACTGATAATTAAGATATCTGTAATAATAACGGAAATTTTATTTTTCCCAAGTTTTTACAAAAACTGTTTAATTTAGATACTTATTGGGTTATAAGCATAAACTCCTTCTATTTTTAAGCGCAAAATCTCTGGCATTGAGAAAAAATGGGGTTGTCATTTCAAAAAAATTAGTTACACAATTTTCGAGATTGCTGAATTCGGCGCCAATTTCTGAGTACCCCGTATAATTTTTTCGAAAAGTTTTCAAAGATTTAGGGGAATATTTCAACTGAAAAATACCAGTCGTTTTCAATGCAGAAATCGACTCAACTCTCAACCCTGTATATACAGCGTGGGCAGAACAGAATTGTATAAAAACGCTCGGACACGTCAACTTCATTTTCGATGGGGGCATCTTTCGCGATAAAATTCACCTGAAATAAATTCCATCCCTCAGAGTTGTGACAGCCACCCCTAAATTTTCAAATGGCAACATATGCCAAGTGATCTCATTTGAAAGATATTTTCCTTCTTCTTAAGTTCAAACAACAAAAATAAATTAATTCTATAGATTCGTTTTCGAGATACCTATAGAAACGAAGTTGGGAAATCACTTTTTATTTACTCATTGTCAAGGAATTTAATGATGTAACTATATACCAACAAATAACATGAAATTCCGTTTTAAATTTTTTCATCCTCATTTACTTGATCGAAAAAACTTTAAGGTTCTTAAGAATCGATAAAAAGACTTTTTCTCCAATTCGACTCAAATGCGAGTACAACAAAAACATGCATGACATAATTCTTTTCGCTAAATCGCAATTGTGGACGTTTATCAGTATCAAAATGATCTTTGAATGAAAAACAGAGTGAGTTACTTGATTAAAGCTGCTGAATATCTTTTCTCAATAATGGTGTATATACGATCACGGAAAGGGTTGAAATAACATTTTTTTCAAGAATGATGAGTACGGTAACCGTAGGTACAGCTAATTTGTTCAATGAAATGCATCCAAATGAAATTGTGGCTAGAAAATACTTTCTAGAATTAGTGCAAAATTTTTGTCAAACTGGATCAGTAGCCAACAAGAAACGAGACCCAGAACGTGAATTTCCATGGGTAAATGAACCTGTTGAAGTTGCAGTTTTAGGACGAGTTCATGCAGACCTAACAATGAGCACAAGGAAATTGGCTAGTGTTACCCATATCAGAAGAACCCGAGGCAAAACCAGTATCCGCCGAATCCTGAAACATCATGAATGCCACCCGAACAAAATACGTTTGGTACACCAATTGAATAAAGATGATTTTGATAGGAGACAGGAATTTTGTAAAATTATGACTACGAGAATAGATGCTGATGAGAATTTTCTTTTCAACATCTTTTCTGATGAATCTACATTTTTTTTGAACTCTACTGTGAATCGCCATAATTGTCGTTAATGGTCAGATGCCAATCCACATGTTTTCCACGAAGTCCATACTCAAACTCCCTAAAAACTCAATGTCTGGGCCGGTATTTTTGGAGACCGTTTGATTGAACCTGTATTTTTCGACGGTAACCTGACAGGAGAAGCATATTTGGAATTATTGAATAAATTTGTTTATCCACAATTAGTAGACATCATTGAAAATGATGATCGTTACCGTGAAGACCACTTGATATTTCAACAAGACACCTCCACATTATGCACAGCCTGTTAGGGCGTTTTTGGATAGAATGTTTCCTAGAAGTCGGATCGGAACAAGAGGCTCTATAGAGTGGTCAGCTAGATCTCCAGACAAAACAAAACAATTTACGAAGTAGAACTACTGAAGAATGCCGTCGAATAACGCCAGAAATGCTAAGAAATGTGAGATCTCATTTAGTGTTGTATGGAAATGGATGGTAGACAGTTTTGAACATTTAGTTCATTGACAATAATATTTATTGCGACAGTTGCTGTATCAGATATTGTTTTTATTGATTGAGTGAATAAAAAGTGATTTACCAACTTCAAGTTCCTATATCCCGAAAACGAATCGATAGAATTGAATTATTTTTGTTATTTGATATCAAGAAGGAGAATACCTTACAAATGAGGTATTACTTGCCATATTATGCCATTCAAAAATTTAGGGTCGGTGGTAACAGCTCCGACGGATGGGATGTATTTCGGGTAAATTTCATCGCGAACGCTGTCCCCCTAGAAAATATAGTTGAAGGGTCCGAGTGTTTTTATAAAATTCGATTTCAGAGCCGCTGTTTCGTTTTTAGGGGCTCACTCTGTATAGATTTAACAACACGTGATGAGTGACGCGGAAAATTAAGTCGCGGTCAAAATATTCCAAAGCATTAACTCTTTCAATAAGCGTATATTTCAAGAGTTAGACGTCGCATAACTATGAGCTCAATCACACTAACCACCAATAAAATGATCAACAACAGAAATAAGAACGATCTCTTCAAATCCAGGATAGCGCAGATTTAAAATGGAATATTATCGAAGAAAAACAATTAAAAAAAAAACGATTTTCTCAATAGTTTTATCACTTCATGAGAAAAGTTAAATCGAGTTTATGATTTTTTCCACGCACACTTCTTTTGCAAGTCATTCGGTAAAATTTTCCAAAGTTTGAACTCAGCCTTCTGAACAGAAGTTACCGTGGACACACAAAAAGTCTATGTATAGTTCTATGTATAGTAAACAATAATACACACAATAAATTAAGTAGTTGGCTGTAAATATGGCGAACAAATTATTGAGTTGATCAATACACATTAACCAGTAGATGGCACCCTGCCACTTACAGGAACATGAGTGTGACGACTACTGGTGTTTCAGGAGTGAATATACCACCAATAAAGGAACACATGCTGAGCTACTCAGAATAGCAAGAGGTGGCTGATTTGGAAACAGTTTTGAAGGGCCTACCTACCGCTACAGCAGCAAAATTGCATGAGTTACATGGGTCTCCATCCAAACAAAAATCACCGGAGAACTTCACTGAAAAGACAAAGGTTTAGTTTCAACCAAAGAGGAGGTGAAAAACCTTGTTCAATGGGTACTTCATATGGCCGATGCAGGATTTTCTATTAGAAAAGAACAGTTGGTTTGAAGTATTTTGACCAGAATCCAAACCAAGCACAGAAAGAAAATTGAAGAGGGAAAAAAAAGAAAAACAAAACAGAAATAAGGAATAAAGTTTAAAAAGAGCACATCTGAAAAACTAAAATGGAGTGAATTTTCATCAGAAGGAAAGGAGAATGAGAGCCTTAAGGATACAGTGACTCCTCGCATAAGAATAAAAAGAAAATGGTAATACAGAATACAAAGAAAATTACTTCGTGTTGGTTCAGTTTCCAGGTAAAAAGCGGATATTGAAATCTGTTGCCGTCATACAAGATTTGTTACCAGGGAGTGAACTAGAAGTTGTAGCACTTATTAGTTCCAACGTTATAATTAAATGAAAAGGATGACAGTGTCGTAACAAATGATCAGATTGCTCAAATGTTAGACTATCCTTATTCCTTAGATGTTGATGGTTAATGTCTTCTACTGGATCATTTGCATGCCAACTACTGGAAAAACTGAACTTTTGCGCTGCCAAATACAGGAGCAAAAAATTTGTTTTCATTTTCAATTTGATTTTATAGATAAATACACACAAAATGTATTTCAAACACTTCATTTTGTTCTAAAAAGTTAAAAGTAATATACAATAAAAAGATTCTTCAACATTTTAAATAATTATTGACCACTTTAGATAAAAAAATATATATTTTTTTTCCTTAAACTGCCAATTACTGGTCCCTTTACTTTTTTTTTTTTTTCTAAATACAGAAGAGATTGAAAGTATACGTGTCTCTGTTATATATTCTTTGGATTGCATGATTTGATCAATTCACTGCATCAATTATACAGTATCCAGTATCGTAAAATATTTATAGAGTATATGCAAATCTAGAAGAATAACAAGGAACGCAATTATATTATAATACCACATAATCAAGAGATACGCAATGCTGTTCTTCCCTCCTGTTACCCCACTCGATTCTTCAACTGACTACGTCACTATGCCAGTTCGGACGACTATTGGATATCGCGTCGAGCTACTCGATGAGAAATTGTAATGCTCTCTCAAAATTTAGCAAGCTATCCTTTACGCTCTAACTAAATCATAATACCCAAGATAAATTATTTTCGATACTGTATGTGCCATGTGGCCACTCGACAGAACGTAAATTATGATTGAAATTTGACTTAAAGGCTTTTTGCATAAGAAGTGTGCGTGGTTCTTCCAGTTGTTAATGTAGAGAATTGATAATTTTGAAGACATAAAGATGACTCGTTCTCAATATAAAGTGAAAAATAAATTTTAGAAATGATGAATTAACACTGTTATACAGATTTTTTGAATACGGAGGTAGTGAGATAATCGGAAATGGGGCAGGTATGCTTTCTCAGCTGGTTCCGAATATAAAGTGAAAAATAGATTTCCAGGTACTTTGAATTAACTCTGTTGTGTAGATTTTTTAAATTTGCATGCTTTCTTATCTCGTTCTGAATATGAGTCGAGTAAAGAAATAATTTCCAGAAACTATGAATGAACTCTATTTTATAAATTTCTTTTTAAATACTTTTAATAGCGAGTGTTGAGATAAGTACAAAATTTAAAATGAGTTAGGCCATGAAGGAACTCAGTTTGTAGATTTTTTTGAATACGGAGTTAGTTTCCAGGGTGATTATTGAGAAAATTTTATACCAGTTAATTTTAGCCAATCAGATGCCTGCATTTTGACATGTTGCTATGACAATAACCTAATTTCTTCTTCGTAGAGGGAAATTTATTATAAGTGGAAATTTCCCTCTGGCTTGACAGCTGTCATAAACACAGTGGCGTAAAATATTTTTGATAGATATTTATTTATAACTTAATTATAGGTACATATTACTATCACTTATTTAATTATTTAAATCACATTTTAATGGAGCATAGGGAAAATTACAATTTTTGACAACAAATCCGAGACTAAAAAATGAAGGTGTCGCCGATGTAATTCATTAGCGTCCGATAGAAGTAGACCTTAACTTTTTTTTCCTTTCCTCTAGTACTATAAAATTATGTGATTTCGGTAGAATATTTGCTTTTCTATTTAATTATCTAAACCACATTTCACTAGAGCATAGGGGAATTAAAATATTTGATATCAAATCCGCAAAAAAAATTATTCGCAATTCGCTGTTGTGAGACAAAGCCTTAACAACGGTCTACTATGATGTCCGTTACATGGATAATAATATGTCACCTAAGTATGTCACCAATTTAATTTATATTTTTAAAAAGTTTTGGTATAAAATTTTCTTAACGGATCTCCCGCGAGCATGACTTAATATTCCGGAAATTTTCCTCAGTTGTGAAGTTTTTAAGAAAATTCGCACTTCAAGAACATTTTCGGAAATAATTCATGCTCTAGGGAGATTATAAGTGATAATCTGAAATAGGGCAGGTATGTTTTCTCACTGGTACTTTTTCATGGGGGCGGATTATGTGATTCAAAAATATTGTTCAGTTAACTTTTTGTCTCTTGTTTTTGTCAAAAAAACTAATGGTTTTCGAACATGTTCCTATATTATGGTATATCTTGAAGAGTTGCTAAATGAAAACTGCATTTCATGGGACAGACCCCTCCTAATTTACAAATATTCTCGTCTGCATTCTTTCGCATACCTTTATCAACACCAAGTACATGTGAAAATCCTAACGTTACTGGTGTTGTAGTGAACACGTAATCGATGATATTTCAAGGAAATTTCCAGAGTCCCAAACTCGGGAATCGCATGAAAAAGTAAAAATCCAGAAGATATGTTAGCTTGATCAGTAGGAGGTTTCAGTGTAAAGTCGCTGCCGTAGGACCAAGCGAAAAACATTGAGGTTCTTTTGAAAAAAGATTGCAGCCTTACAATTTTGCTTAATTTAGTTCTGCTTAATTTAGTCATTTTCAACTATGAATATGAATAAATACATAAACTGTCAGATATGAACTATCAAATTGATCTAAATGTATATGTGACATCTTATGTCCATGACTAACCTACCTCACTTTTATACTTGCATCATACAGGGTGGCCATTAGTGTGAGGAAGTACAGTACTTTGTCTATCATAAGGATTATGAAAAAATGTTTCAGACAAACTTTGTTGCTTTTAAATATTTGAAATATACCTACAGAGCAAAGCATACATTCATTTTAATGAACCACTCTTTACATTTTTTTCACCGTTAAACTGAGCAAAATGTTTTACATATGGTAATATTTCCTTCTTCCAAAAATTTTGCGGCGTTGTCAAGTTATTGCTGAAAGAAAGAAAATCTTTGGAAAAACAGACCATTACAAATGCCATAAAAACTTTATAAATTGAATTCACGCAGAAATATTTGAGACCTGCAACACCAAGAGTGAGATGAGATGTCGGTATGGAGTTCTCAAAATTATATTTTATACAGAGGCATTAACTTGACAAACTCCAAATATCCAAAACGTGATTTTAATGAAACACCCAGTATGTTATCCTACCATTTTGAAGAACTACTTTATTCCTACAATTTTTGCTGATATGACTTAGCCCCTAAAACTGATAAAATCATTTTCATTTAGACTAAAACTGCGTGTTTATCACTTTGACATTTACAGAAATCAAGAACTAACAGTTTTTCGTAGGTTATGCTCCGTACAAAAGGTTTACTTAAAGACAAAAAAGTATCTACAGTGCTAAAATTATCCTAACCAGGTGCTTGTAAATGGTGCGCCAATAAATGCGTCATGCGCGTCTCAGTAAGGCAAGTGGTGGTTGTCGTGTGCGCCTTGCGCAATGAAACTGTTATCAAAGGAGGCACTTTTAAGTGACCACCTCGCTACCGGATTTGACAACAACATTCTTTTTGTGGGGCTACGTTATAGATCACGTTTATAGAACACCCTCATCGACAAAGGAGGATATGAAAAATAGAATTAAGGACGTATTCCAAAATATTCCTATCAATATCTTGAGGCGAGTTAGTGAAGAATTTGGAAACCAAAATTATTGCTTGAAAATAGCCGGTGATCACTTCGAGCAGTTGTTATACATTTTTAATATATTTATTTTATTATCGTTTCAGTTATATTCCGTTAACTAGGTGTCAGCCGCCTACGAACGGCAGCCATCAGAAGTCGAAACTTGTGCGAGCCAAGGATTAACGAGGTCTTACCTTTTAACCTGCGATTCCAGAAGATATTCAATGCAATCGCTAGGCTTTGAACCCACACTACCGGCAGCCAGAATGATTTAAAAGCGGTGCTTCTAACCACTCGGCTACCTGGCCCTAAAACTTCAACAAAAACATGTCTTCCAGACTTTTTCCTACTGATTTTCGGTTTCAAGTCTGACATTGCAATTATGTTGACTTCCATTAACAATAACCAAGTGTCAAAATCTAGCTAGTAAATAGAAAATTTTTGACAAATTGAAAATTTTATAACCATATAACTTTTATCTGAAACAATTTTTCATACTCCCCATTATAGGCGAGATACCTACCTACTTCCTCACAATAATGAGCCACCCTGTAATATTCTATGCTGTACTCACGTGTTTTGTTGAACTAGCTGTGAATTATTCGGGGGTAATACCACAAGAGCTGGATATTTTTTGTGGTTGTTTTCGAAAACTTACTTTCATTGGCAATTTAACGAGAGCCGTTCTCACAAAATCACGAGAGCTCGAGTGATTTTGTCAAAACAGGTCGAGTTAAATTACATACATGAAAGTAAGTATGAGAAAACCACCGGAAATAATATCCTGCTAGATCTGAGCTCGCGTGGTATTTGGTAAGATAATCCCATGAATAGAAAACTCAATTCAATTGAACTTTATTTAACAAACTAAAAGAACGATGAGTAGAAACATAATTATTAGAAAGAACAATTGTTAAAAATACAATTATTATATACAATTGGTCCAGTAGACATATGCTCCTTTACTGATGTAGATTTTGTTGTTGACACTGTGGCTAATTCATTATCCAAAGCTTTATCTCGGAGATTTGTCACAAGATGCAAATGATGCTCATCATCAAGTTGTAAATAAGTTTTTATAGACTTGGAAGAGGAATGTCCAGTTATTTTAATTAATTCTTGTTCATTAATACCTGCCTTAGCTAAAGTTGATACAGCGCTTTAGCGATGAGAATGATTAGAAATTTTTATATTCTTTGTAACCAGTCCAATTTTTTCAGCTGAAATTTTCGTCCACTTAAGAATTTCGTTGACTCATTTGTACCAACCTTTGATGAATCATTTTAAAACGGATTGGGAGTTATAAATAATCTATCAGTTGTAATATGGTTCGGTCTATGTGATCATATTTTATAAAACAATGTCACTGGGCATATGCGAGGGTTTTCTGTTTTTTATTAGCCATTTACTATCGCAGCACTTGTTTGAGCCACCCTGACATGTTTTGGAAAAAACTGTATTATATTCAATGCGACCAGTTAAATTACCATTATTTGATTTTTCTTCTTTAAAATAGTGTACTTTACAATTGGCAGCTTCACCTCCTCGCCATGCTAATTCATATATGCAGCGAATATAAAAAAATCTTTTTGAAAGACCTATGGGACTATTTTCATCCCTTATTAATGCCATTTTAACAATTTCACTTGTAGTTAATGCTGTTGAACTATTTTTACGTTTTTGTAAATTACCTTGTTCTTTCGCTTAGAATTACGTGCATCACGGGATTTCTTAAATGCCAAATCAGTGAAAGAGTTGAAAGTAACATTAAATTTTTCGAAATACATGTTTTGCAACATTTTCGCTGTTGTGTCCCACATTGTTTCCACCACGTATTCTTAATGATCTTCCCCATTCTGTTTCTTCATATTAAAATCCCAGTCCATCAATATTCCTGCCACATTTTCCACTGACTTTTCGGTTTCCAAATTGAAGTTTCGTTGTTTACAAAATTCACTAAATTGATTCCAAATGGAGGAATGACTTTTTTTTGTATTTTCTGGAGTTGATTTTTCAATCTCCCTTACTATTTCTGCCTCGCAAATATTTCCAAATCTCGACATACTTTATGGAATATTATATTCTGTTTATTTCTTTCTGTTTTTGACATTTACAATTGTCAAACTGATGCGACGCGCAACTCTTGATAAACAAACAGTAAATGCTAGCGTTGCTACGGTAACGTAATTTATCCGATATTTTTATCCACTTGTATTTCTGTTCCTTCCTATTTAGCCTATAGCAAACTACGATTTTTGTAGTAACAAATGGGAATTATTATACATGAGTGGGATTGTCAACAAAATTCATGCTCGCACAATAAAGTCCAGCTTTACGAACTTGTATCATAAATAAGTATTAGTACAGTTTGGATCTGTCTAATAAATCATAAAAATGTGACAGAACATGTGGTGGCATGAATGAGAAAGCCAAATTATCGAAAAGATGTTTTGGAAATGGACCACACTGACCCGGTATGAAGTTGATGGCTACTTGCTAGCGGCCGTTTTTCTGACGAGGAAAATATCTGTGGCGTCCAGTAAAATATTCCTGAATCATAACAAACTGTGAATAAAACATTTACGGTTAACAAGGCATGCACTTGCCAGAAAATCGATAAAACCTATTTCCGTGATTAACAATCCTTAAGGAATTATCGTAGACGAAAAAAAAAATTGCACTCTTAGTTCTTTTTTATGTGGGGTGGCTGTGCTAACTTCATAAAAGTTAGCACTGCCAGTAATTTCAATGGACAAATAAACATCACTGTGGTAACCAAAAATTGTATGTGTATTTTTTATTGGAATTTTTATATATAATCGTAGTTCTGCGTTATTGCCAACATTGTTGTAAGTAGGTATATAATAAATAAACTTTTTAAAATAAAAAGTTTTCATTCATTTATGTACAGTGTGAGCCGTAAAAAGAAGAAATGCGTTATAGGGGATCGTTTCTGCATATTGGAAAACCTAATAATCGATTTTGACATATGTCACTTGACTACCAATATGGCGGCAATTTGGAAAAATTGATTGCAAATTGGCAAAATTTTATTTGTAAGGATAGCAAAAAAAGTTATTTGAGAAAGTTGTTTATATTATAATTTTAGGTTCACATGCGAAATTTTGAATACCTATATCTATTCGAAAAATTTGAAAATCGCAAATTTTTTCGCAATATGTTTTTATTGATTCAAAAACGCTCCTTTTTTGGTATCAACTAATTTTTAAGGATCATACTAAACTTATTTAATTAATGAAATGGTACTTTTTGGGATTGTTCTCAAATGATGGTACAAAATTTCAAAAACCAGTTTTTACTATTACTCCTGCTGTTGCAATGAACCATTGCAACAACAACAAACTTCCTTCGATTTTTTTAAACTTTTTAAACTTAAAGAGTCAACATAAGCAGAACACTTTTCTCGGCCATAATCAAGTCAAACGTCAAAATCGATTATTAAGTTTTCCAATATGTAGAAAAGATCCTATAACGTATTTTTTGTAACTCTGATAATAAAAATGTGTCCAATATGCTACAATCGTTATGGCACAAACTGCATAAAATACAACTAAAAATAAAAACACATTTTTTTTGCTCCGTAAGTTGGCAGCGTGAAAGTTTAGTTTTTCCAGTAGTTGACATGCAAATGATCCAGTAGATGACATTATTCCTCAACATCTAATCTAATCATTTAATTCAAACGTAGTTTTTTTTATTTCCATAAGAAATTTCAAGAAAAGAATAACCAGACAATTTTTGGTTACCACAGTGATGACATCTGATGCTTACTTACCCAGATAACACATAATTTCCTATGGATATCCGTTTCATGTCCAATTCTGGTCGGAATATCCTCGGATTTGAAATCGACATCCATAAGATATTGTTACGTTTTAGCTAAATAATAATGCCGAGCACACTACTAAACTGTTTATTTTCTAACTTCACTAAAAACATACAACTACTTCACTGACTAATTAAACACTTAGATCTAATATGGGCCGCAGTGGTCATGATGATAGAGCGCTAGTCTATCAATCAGAGGGACGTGGGTTCGATTCCCAGCATGGTCACTGGCCTCGTGCTAGGAATCGCACGTTAAAAGGTAAAAGGTAGCTCGCACAAGTGTCTACTTCTGAGGGCTGTCGTTCGTAGGGGAATGACAGCTGGTTAACGGAAAAAACAATTTCAATTTCAATACAACTAACTAAATATTCCAAACACTTCTATACTTCTTCAAAAAAACTGCTTATCACTTCTTCATAATCTTCTTCATAATCCCAGTAAAATCTCTTTACATAGTCCATTTGTACCGACTGGATTAATCGCGAAACACATGGCTATACTATTCAAACGCAGCACAAGGTTTGAAGAGATAGGTTTCACGCTTTCTGGCCAAAGAATGTCACTACGTACCAACGAAACTGCAGCACCGGTGCCTATGGTGCATATGACGTCTATTTCGTTAAATTTTCCTGATATGGTAAGGCTATCGGTTGTTCTTCTTAGCCTGTTAATAGGGATGACCCTGGGGGCTCCAGTATTGCTAGCCAGCATGCGCCCCGATATGCTGGCTAATTCTAGTTTTCCTGCCGCCCACTTGAGGACTCGCTGGAAGATCTTGTCCTCAAAGGTGATCGCGAACGTGGCGGCATTCTTACCCTGCAGTCTCTAATTTATCACATCTATAGCACGCCCTGTTCTTCTGGGTGCTCATTCCACTTATCAAAGATTTAATCTCTTCCAGAACCTTCTCGAATGAACTAGTAACTGCGCTTGATCGTTGTTCGGGTTCTTCTATCGATACCGCTCGTACTTTCGGCCTCGAGGTGTTGAAGGCCGCCTCCACTTCTAAAAAACGTACCAAGGCATCGCTACTCCTCTTAAAGTGTGTCAATCGCAGAGTCCTTTGGATTTCGGTGTCTCTAAGTCCATCTATGAATAACTGCCCCGCTAACTGTTCTTTGAAATCTCCCGGTGCTTCTGGGTAAGCCAGCTGAATTAGGCGTCTCACATCCGATTCAAATTCCTGCAGACTCTCACCTGATTTCTGATTGCGCATTTTCATTTGAGCCCAATACAGCTGTTCTCGATGTTGATCGCCATACCGTAACTCTAATGCAGTAATCAGGTCTTTATATTTATTTTGCTGTTCGATAGGTATCGTCTGCAACATACCCAAAGCTGGCCCTCTCAAAGCTACTATAAGTGCTGTAGCTTTTTCTTCTTCGCCCCATCCATTAGCCAACGCTGCAGCTTCAAATTGTCGGCGATACATGGACCAAGAGGACTGTCCATCAAATGTCGGTGGTTATACGGAAATATCTGATGTGGCAACCCTGTCTCGACGATATCGGTTCTTGAGAAGAGCTATCTGGTTTTTGATGAGTCCTTTCACCTCCTCTCGCACTGTATTCACCTTCTTATTAGGCTCATCGTCGATTTTTTTGACATCTTTCTTTAGTTCTTCTTTCAGTTCCTCCATTTGTACTTCTGTTTTCTGTAATACATGTTGGAAGAACATGTCTTGATGTTCTAGAACCTTCTGGAAGTCTGTTTTCCTTTGTTTTTCTATTCGTTCCAATTCATTCTTTTGTTGTTCGAGAAGTTTCTGGAGGGCCTCTTCTCGTTCTTTCTTTTCATCCAACCGTCGCACTTCCTCTTCCTGTTTTTCTTTTTCTCGTTCTTGTTTTTCATCTTCTCGTTCATTTCTCTGTTCGTCGAGAATTTTCTGAAGTGCCTCTTTTCGTTCATTTCTCTGTTCTTCGAGAATTTTCTGGAGTGCCTCCTCTCGTTCTTTCTTTTCCTCCAACCGACGCGTTTCTTCTTATTGTTTTTCCTCCTGGCGCCGCTTTTCCTCTTCTTGTTTTTCCTCCTGGCGACTTCTTTCCAAATCCGCAAATTGATTTTGGATAAATTTCACAATGTCCTCCATCGTACGATGTACTCCTCGTATTCACCATAAATAGTTTATAAACAGTTTCTGTTTTTCACTGATATCCCACTTCGGACACCACTGCTACGTTTTTGCTAAATAAAAATGCAGAGCACACTACTAAACTGTTTATTTTCTAACGTCACTAAAAATATACAACTACTTCACTGACTAATTAAACACTTAGATCTAATACAACTAACTAAATATTCCAAACACTTCTATACTTCTTCAAAAAACTGCTTATCACTTCTTCATAATCTTCTTTTTCATAATCCCAGTGAAATCTCTTTATATAGTCCATTTGTGCCGACTGGATCAATCGCGAAATTTCCTAGAATACTCGGGACAGAAGGCCGTCCAAATAATCACTTCTTAGAACTGCTCGATTACCTAAATACCTGCGGCGCTTGGTCAACACCTTTAAATGCTATTTGTTTTTATGGATCTCTCAGCGGCGTAGATAGGGGAATTTTTATCAATCTCTTAACAATATCCATCGAGGATGTGTAATGGATATTTTTTAGAAGATATTTTATGGAGAGCCATAAAATTTTTTTTACCTTCCATTTTCGTATGAACATTTCTTCTTTCAACAACTACTATAAAGCTCGTATCATTATTTTTTCTTGGACTTGAGATGGACATCCATAAATATTCTACAGGACATAAAATATCCGAGGCAAGCCTCCTAACGAATATAAATATCAAGCTGAATTTTCAATATCGATGTTTTCTTTTTTCTCTTTATCGAATATAAATTACACCTTTTTGAAAATAGGCAATTGGTTTCTCTAGAAAATATTCTACGGATTGCGGTGAACTCTAAGCAAATATAAATGAATCTGAAGGTCGAGCTGAATTTCAAATATCGATATTTTTTCCTCTCTTTAACGTATACCAATTGTATCTTTTTCCTGGACCGTAATCTGTCTGGACTTTATATGAACTTCCATAAGATGTTCATTCATGGATTCGAAATGGATATTCATTAGAAGATATTCTACAGATGGCTATGAATATCCAAAGCAAATATAGAATGAATACAGAGTTCAATATCAATTTTCAATATCAATATATTTAAACAGTTTCCCTTATTCCTCAATGATAATCTTCTTGTTATCCCTAAAACATAATACATATTTTGAATATTTGTGAACAATGTCTTATGGACATCCTTGTGGATATCTTGTAGATGTCCTTGAACAAAATCTAATGGATATCTGTGAACATATCTCATGGATATCCTTGAACGAAATCTTATGGATATGTCCAGAAGTATATCATATAGAAATCTTCGTCCACTCGGAACATTCACCGGATGTCCATAAAATATCCACCAGATATAACTGGATGTCCTCTGGATATCCCCAATATCCAAAATGAATGACCAATGGATATCCATCGAAAGTCCGTGTGTTGACTGGGTTGTCTAGTTATGTTAGTTGTACCGCTAACTTAATATTCAGCTAGCACAGCCATCCCATATAAAAAAACTAGGAACATAACAATTTTTTTTCGTTCACGACAAATCTCGAAAATTACTGGAATTGACTTCATAGATTTTCTGGCAAGTGGCCAGGCTAACTTTGTATACATTTTACCATGGTTTGGTTCACATAATTCAGTTTCACCCCCCGGATCTTGAAATAAGTTGATTTATTGTAGGAAGTAGGAACACTTGTATACGATTCAAAAAAAAATTATATACTAGGATTTGGATGATTCTAAGGCTATCTGAGAGGTACTTTATACTAATAAAAAATCTAAAGAATGCATTGATAGCCCTTTGATATATCATACAAATTATTTCCATTTATTTTCAAGGCTAAACGCAGAAAAGAAAAAATTCTTTCATTGCTATAATAGTATGAAAATTACCATAGAAATTATTAGCTACTGCATGTTTAATTTATTTTTTTCGCCATTTACTTATCTCCTAAGAACAGTTTAAAGCATGAATGCTTATTGATCTAGATTATTCTTCTTCAAAACTATTCTAATAGGAGCCCAAATATTAATGTCTACTCTGCAATAACCTTTTGCTGGCTATTATCCTGACATCATCTTTTAACAGCAAAATGAATGTAATAAATCAGAAATGGAAACTATAAGTATAAATTTTTTAACATGACCAAGTACTATTATGTACATATTTTATCAAATCAGTCAGTTGAAGTATTTTTTCTACAAATAGATCATTACCTTAAAGCCTTAATTCAATTTCTTAATGTGTTGAAGATTTTCTGAAGGACAGAATTACTTATATCTGTAGATGTAGAGGACACCTGATATTCGGCATTCAAAATGCAAGAGCTATGCAACATCATAAGATACATTCAGCTATTTCTTGTGTTACCGAAACAAGATGTAACAATTTCAACTCAAACAGTCAAAGCATTGTCTGTGTAGAATTTTTCAGAACTGAACTGCTAAAATCAATGAGCTTGAATATGCTTTTGCAAGATTGAAGTTAGAATGAATTAACAAAAAAAAAAATTAAAATATCATTTCGAATAATGATTAAGAATTTGAGTGTGAAGCAAATGTTCTAAAACCATGACCACTTCAGTTCAGTTCAGTCTTTCAAAAGACAGTTCTGTGAAATCATGTTTTTCTGTTTAGAACTTGATCAACGATCTTTAATGCTCAGCTCGCAGTAGTGGATATTGAATGTAAATGGGGTTACTGGATACCTGAGGTATCAATTAACAAGGACAAATGATTTGTTTTCTCTTCATTACATGATTTTGAAGACATTCATAGATGTGTATGCAGGAATATAAGAAAAGTATGTGTTAAGTGGGAAACAATACTTCTTCCTAGTACGAACACTAAAGAGAATCAATCCATGTGCAGATACAGATATGAATTATTGTAAATATTATGCAGTATACTGCTTGTAATGACTTGTCTGTTCAGATTTGTTTTTATTTTCCTTTCATATTAGCCAAAACCTAAAATGTATCTGTGTTTGTACCACTACATAAATAGATACACATTTTGAATAGTTAGGATGAAAATAATTTTTCGCTGAACCAGCACAATTTAATTGTGATGTGTACTCGTTATTTAAAACGGGAAATAGTTGAATGGGTGGAATAGTAATTTTGTGCAGCATGGAGTAGAGACATTCTATGACAAGACCTGGAAGTCGGAGATCCTACTCCTATCTATATTTGGAACGCTCATAGGTGGGTCTTCCATCCACCAGCATCCCGGTACAGATCATAATAGTATAATCATAAATCCATAAATCTAGTCATAATCAACTTACCAAAATAAATAGATGCGGTGGAGGATTTCTGAGATTTGAAAACTGTTAATACACAAATACTATATACCTTATCACACAAAAACACTTTTTAGACATTATTTAAACATAACACAACAAAAACAACTGTTATTACAATTAACAACCACTTCAACCGAGCTGAACGCTGATTTGTTGGTGATTATTTGAATGACAGATTTTTATTTTTCCGTGAGTTATGGATACTGACTTTGACAGATAAACAATGATGCCACCATAGGCATACTGCATAACTGAACGACAGAAAAACGAAAACAAAGATTTGAAAAGTTTTAGAAGACAAAAACTGTTTGTATGAAGAAAAAAGGCTACGCAAAGGTAATTTCGTTCGTTTCGCTCATAAAGGCCGATTCAGATACATGCATGCCCATGCAGGGGTTTTTGAAGCACGGACGGTTTTAGCACGTTTCTATCACAAGAACATATTTCATTTGGTTCTGTGAATGTGAACCGAGATGAAAATGCGTAAATTGACAGCCAATCTAACCTAATCTTTAACTTTACGTAAACAGTGTATGCATGTAATCATACCAAATCATGTCATATATGTCCAAGATTCAGAAAGCAAGTCCTATACATACATGTATCTGAACCAAGCACAGAGCGCGTCTCTTTTACGGTTTACTGTATTCTAAAAATACCTTCTCTTTACGTATAGCACACCTAGCGTTGCGAAAGCTGTATAACGCTTTCCTTATGTATGTTGGTTGTTGCAGGAGTGACTATATAGCCGCTCTCGAATTGCCACAGGGAGTATCATTGAATTTCACCTGACTTTATGAATGGGTTTAATTGGAACATGATTTTTCGGGGTCAGGAGCTATCCAGAGTTACTCGGTCCTACTTTCAAAGCGGCTTGAGTTGATGTTATGACGATATCTTGGAAGCAAGGGCGTGCTTATCATTTTTATAAGTAGTGAACACGCCGGACACGATTCACAAGCAGAGAATGAACAATGGGAAGTCCAACCTAATCACGAATGAAACCGAAATATATCCGATAATGCCGCCTAATTCTTAGCACGACCCAGAGGCTACGATGATATAAATAAGGTCATATAGGCAGCATTGAAGAAAATGACAGACAAGTTTTTTTGACTTCCGAGTAATTTTACTATTGCTGTTTAATATAGTGTCACGTGCGGGAGCCAGACCTGTATTCCGGACTATCGCCTGTGTTTGGATTGTCGACCTCGTCTTGTTTACAACGCATGAAATAAGCAAATTCCAATACCCCAGATTTACGAATAGTTCTAGATTTCTTCATCTGGACGAGAGCGGAACAATGAAGAATTCACGAGAGTCTTCGAGAAGAACTCATCAGCACCGATATAGGTATATAAACCGATTATATCTGCAACTAACTTCCACTGATGTTGAGCATCCGGCTTATAGGCAGGTATTGTTCTGTACAATATAGCCTGGTTGAATATAAATAATCATAGTGTTAATATAAATCAAATTATAGTTGGGTGCATTTTTATTACAGTGGTGTCAGAAATAGGATTTTTAAAATAAAATAAGTACTCGCGTAGTGGATATATAGTCTCCGTGTTAGGAAACAAACTGATAGATTTTTTTTCGCGCGGAATAGACAAGTGACCCGTTAAACAAAGTGTTCGCGAAACGGACAGTTCGCGTACTACGGAAAAATAAACTGAAAATTACCGCCGACAGTTTGCAGCTGCGACCAAAGTAAATGGATGGAATGCAGAGAAATAAACTGTAGTACTTATACAAGCATTACGCGGTGAAGCAACAAATATTTTTTAAATTCTCACCGCCCATGAGCTATGTTGTATGATCATCTCATCGTAAACATCTGAAATATGTATACTATTTACAGCTGAAAACCGAAGCCAGAAAGAGGGCGAATCCTTACAGGAATTCTAAGCTTACAGCACGCTTATAGTTCGTCTTGCATACACATCAGTCACACCGGAAAATATTAGGGAACGATTAGCGATCCACGCATTTTTAAACTATGTGACCAAGAAATCAGGGAAGCATTGATATTAATTATGCCAGTATCCACTCTTCAAAAGTAGGGACGAGAAAATCCTAGAACCAGCCAGCGTGGCTAGCGTATTGTCCATTCTACACCTTTATATTGGAGGATATTGAAAAACAGCGATATATCATGCGTTGTTAACTCGGGCTTGCTGGATACATGCTGACGATTGCTCCTCGACCTTCGTCGGTATTTGGCAGCGTATTAGTCTTTTCTCAGGCAACACTTCCTTCATTACTTTCCTGATGATGAATATTGTTTCGCATCCTATAGAATTACAAAGCGCGTGTCATCAGTGCGTCTACCAGATGTGTTGGACGTGCTATATATTACCTTCAACGTCGCAGCCGGAAATCTCAAGCATATCGGCAGTTTGGGCGTATTATATGAAGAAATCAGATGGAAATGACTACCAGGAGTACGTAGTTAAAACAATGTGGAATACTGTAGCCAAAATTGTGCAAGAAAAATATTATATGGATTATAAGATTATGTTTGACCCATTCAAAGATGTGACATTTCAAGCCGCTAGAAACGCTAAAAATGCTAAACGCAAGCAACTGCAGAGCAATTTAGATAAAAGAAGACAAGGTTCTATAGCATTAAGTAAAGAAGTTATAAAAATGGCAGAGCAGTGGGATGAAAATACTCCAATGGGACTTCAAAAAAAACTTTTTCATATCGCCGCTTTTGAATTAGCCTGGAGAGGTGATAAAAGTGCACAGTGTAAAATTTATTATTTCAAAGCCGAAAAATACAATAATGGAACATTGACAGGCAGAGTGGAGTACAACACTGTCTTTTCTAAAACAGCTCAAGGTGGAGATAAAAGGTGCAGTGAAAGTAAGTGGTTGACAACAAATAAAGAAAATCCGAACGTGTGCGTCCTGCATGTAAGATTGTTGAAAATGCTTCTAGAATAACGTGTTTCTAACACCAAATCCGTTTTGGAAAAATGAAAATGCCAAGGGAAATAAAATTACTAATCACTCCCATAGGGTTAGCACTATTTCTACTCTTGCCAAAGCAGGAGTCTCAGAACAACAAATGATCAAGCTGACCGCGCGGACATTCGAACGCCAATTCTCTGAAGCCAAACCTTCAGTTAGACTCACAGCATCATTCCACTTTAGTGACAATTCTAAGAGAGGAAAATAATCAAATTCTGCAGTCTTCTTCGGGTAGGATTGTATACCAAAACCGTACTTTCACTAATTGTACATTTAAATAATATTTCCTGTTAAATGAACTTTTTGTTCAATGAATTATTTATTTAATTTAATAAATTATGTTCTATTGTTTATACTTTTGTTTCATAATTCATTTATTTGATTCGTTAAATTATCTCACTAAATACCACTCGAGGTTTTGTTTTCATCCTATAAACTTTAATTTTGTTCCACTCAAACTTGGTAGCTTGTAATATGACTCGACCAAATAACATTAGATAAAATCACTCCACCTTCGGTGTCGTGATTTTATCATGATATTTGCCCTCGTCAATTACCAAAGCAACCAAGTTTTCGTGCAAAATGACAGTTTATCCGATAAAATAAAAACCTCTTGTGGTATTAGCCTCGAATTAAACAAATCTTGTGGACAGACGAAATATAAAAACACAGACAACAAATACCAACAAAACAAGAAAGAAACAGACAGGACAGACAGACTAAATGAATACGAAAGAAGAACGTACGAAGAAACAAGAAGACAATACAAGAAAGGAATCAAAAATGCCAAGAGAAAATCAATACAGGAATACATAACCAACAATAGCCAAAACGACTCATCGGGCTTAGCGTACAAATTACTTCGAAAAAACAGAAAACACAGTTAAACTCAATACAAAAACAGGACGAAACATGGACTTGCATAAAGTAATCAAAGTATTTTTATTTATTTTTTCAAAATGTGTGCGTGCCCAATGGATACGTTTTCCCCCTCAGAAAAGTGGCCCAGATCCTCCCTTGCTCCAAAGACATCATAAACAGCAAAGAACACGAAAACATCATATACAACATACAAACACAACACATACAATCAGAAAATGATACAACTTTCACTCATCAGAAAATCCTGGAATTCGCTTGGAATCCATAATTATTATAGAAGCACTGAGCATAGAAACGTAAAAAAATTATAAGGAGGCATTAGAGCAAGGGAAATTCCCAAAAATCCGATATCGCTGCTGCCGACACTCGGAAAGTTCCTAGACAAATTCATAACACTAAGACTAACACTACCTAGAAAACACAAAGAAAATAGACACTCGCCAATTTGGATCCCGGAAAACAATAACAACTACAGACGCCATCCAGAACATTAAACAATATCAAGAGTAAAAAACCACACACAAATAGTTACAATCGACATATCAAACGCATTCAACACATCCTGGACACTCAACATATACAACATTATGACACGCCTCCAAACACCAAAAAACATACAGAAGATCAGCTCGGACTTCCTAACAAACAGGACAGTGACTAGCAGAAACGAGACTAGACAAACTGAACGGGGCTGCCCCCAGGTGTCCAGCCTAAGGCCAATACTATGGACAGTTTAGTAGTTATGGAAGACTGGTTTGGGACACTGGACATAGCACCGGACAGGGACGTCTACGTCAACACCCAGGCCTTGCAGATGATCAAGTCATCCTTAAGCAGGACGATGACAGATCAACAGATAAAAAGGAGATGGAAGAGGAGATGCAAGTTCTGGGCAGGCAGGAACAAACTCACTTACAATACAGACAAAACCGAAAACATGTACATCACAGGAACAACACAGACAGAGACACCCAACATCAATATGGATGGACACCATAATAAAAACAAAATCAAATACCTGGGACTCGTCATAGATAGGAAAATATTGTGGATAGACATGTTAAAGAAATAAGAACAAAGGCACAGGATATTTCCAAAAATATCTTTGTAGTCGCTGGCTGGAAGTGGAGAGTAGACAAGGAGATCTTCAAAACAATACATGAGCAAGAAGTTAAGCCACCCATACTAAATGCAGTGCAAATATGGGGAAACAAAGCCGAGAATGCTAGAATCCACGACACCAATATAAGTCGACGCTGAACAAACGTACCTATACATAGACGCTACAATTAATGAAAACCAGAAAACAGCAAACGGGATAGTAAAAACTACCGACCAAACCACATGAATGAACGAAGGATGAAGAGATACAGATAATAACAACATACTTGCGATAAAATAAGCCCTAAATTGGATAACAGAAAACGATGGAAACATAACGAAATATACACAGATTTACAAAGAGCCAAACAAACAACAGAAAATAGAAACTGCACAAAAACATCAGCGGCATACACAATAAAAAGTACAAGACAGATATGACGGGGTGCAAAACATACAGATGAAACACACCACGAGAACAAACGAAGGCATAAGAAGGGAAGTAACAGAATCTAGAAACACTTAGACGACATAGAGAAACAAAAACTAACACCAAGCAAAAAAGACCTCGACAAGAAGAAACGAGAAGGTTAGAATCAAATCATGGCAACAACACTGGGATAAATCTAAGACAGGCAGAACCACTTACAACATATTCGCAACAATAAGTAAGACAAGGATAGATATTTTATGTAAAACTACTCAATTAATTACAGGCCATGGCTACATGAAAAATTACTACAAATGCTTCAACTTGAGGGTGGCTCATAGGTACATGCAGCTGCGGAACCGAATAGGAAGTTACACAACACATAATACACGAATGCACAATACCAAAATGCCAATATTGTGAAGCAAGACACATGCACTCTAATAGAAACACTGCAAACACTCAACATGTTATACCCACCCACATTCATAAACAGGCAGACACTGAACAAAACAACAATCACAAACCTAAACAAACAAATGGAGAGAAAAATTTATCTTGGATGATGAAGACCGATAATAGCACCTTCATATCCACTGTAATAAGTAAACTCTCGTCAACAGAACAGGCTACTCGAATAGATGAATCGCACACGTGTATAGTAATATGGAAAAGAAAAATCAAAACAATGAATAAATAAATAAACATCCAACCGAAAATTCTGGAACCGCTAATTTCTGGAGTACGGAGATGGGATGGGTTCCCATCAGCAGAGGGAGAAACTAGATGGACGGTAGCAACAGGCCTAATAGCTAAGGTGGGAAGGCCAACTGGTACCCCGCAATGGGATCTAGTGAAACACAATTCTCATGCCCCTACATATATGTTTTTGAATTATCTGTATACCAGATGATGAGTGATTCTACTGAATGAATGAATCAATCAAAATATACTTTATTATCAGAAGATTTAAATCTCATAGATAAAGTCATAATAAATATAAATACAAAATTGAATAAATAGGTATATATAAAAATAAATAGTGTGAAGCAAGTACTTATAACATTGTCACATTTATGATAAATACTCATTCACTGAAACAGAACAACAATAACCAATGGGAATAAACGGGTGTAAAGTCAATTGAGCAACTAGTATAAATAAAATTTATAAGGGATCAAATAATTCTTCATTGTTCCTATAAATTATTTCAGTCTTTCTTCAGAAACTCGTGGACACTATAAAACACCTTATCGATAAGGAAGCGTTTTACAGATGTCCTGAAATGAGATGGCGAAACGATGTGTTTGACGGTAGGAGGGAGATGATTGTATAGTTTGTATATCAGAGAATTCTTCATTAGGTTTGAGGAATGTTATAGGAAATCTCAAATTATTCTTTTGGCAAGTGATATCTACATTTGCATCATATGATGCTTTGTTTTTATGTACTAGACACATTGTTTCGAGAATATATAACGACGGAGGGGTGAGGATTATCATATGACCAAACAGCGGTTTGCAAGATACTCTGGGTCCAACTTTGCAAAGGTATCGAACTGCGCGCTTTTGAAGAACAAATATACCGTTGAAATTTTGTTGGCTGCAAATACCCAAAATGGTATACCATATCTGATATGTGATTCTATCAGAGCGTGGTACACTACCTTCGCAGTAGTTGTTTCCAGTTCTCTCGACACCATTCGTACAGCATAACAGCCAGATGCTAGTTTTCCGTTCAAGGACTTCACATGGTTCTCAAAGTTCAGGTTGCTATCTAGATGAATTCCAAGGAATTTACTTGTATATGTTTGCTCAATGACAATATCGATGCTCAAAGGGATGTCTGGTAAATTACATTCAAATGGCAAGAGCTTGGTTTTACCTATATTCAACGAGAGCAGATTTGAGTTGAACCACCTTTTTATAGTGGAGATATCATTAGTAATACTCGAATATAGTCTATTGTATTGGCCTCATGCCACAAGATAGTTGTGTCGTCTGCAAATATAGTTAAACTGCCATCAATTTCGAGACTAGACAAATCGTTAAAATATAATAAGAAGAGAATAGATCCCAGTACAGATTCCTGAGGCACACCATGGTAATGGTAATGGTAAAAATGGATGGTGACTGATGCACTGCGACCTAATTAGATCTATTGTGCCCCATCTTCTTCTGCTATTTCAAGGTGTTCTCGTTCACAGCAGCCCCTCAAGCCCCAATTCCTTGAGGAATTTGAGGATTTTGAGGGGGTCTATTCGTGGTATTTCTCCCACTGTCAGCTGGTGTGATCCCAGTATATTCAATCTTTTGTGATGTACAGCATAACACTCCATCAAAATATGGTGTGGTGTTTCTGGATGTTCCCCACAGAATCTGCAGGTGGTGTCCTCCTCTAAGCCTAGCTTCCTTAGGTGTTCTTTGAGTCTGCAGTGCCCCGTAAGAAATCCCGTGATTGTCTTTAGACTAGTTTTGCTGAGGTTAATCAGTGTATTCGATCTTGCTCGGTTGAAGTAACCGAGGAGATCTTTGGCCTGTCTTAGCCCAGGAAGTCTTTGCCAGTAAGTTGCTCTCATTGTTTCTTCAGTTTTATTGAGTTCGTCTTGGAAGTAAGATTTTCCAAGTCCGCAAAACGGTTCTGGCCCGATCAGTGGCGTTGATGCCCCTTTTCGTGCCAGGGTATCGCTTGTTCATTGCCCTCCACTCCGACGTGCCCCGGCACCCAGAGGAGGATCACCTTGTTGTTCCTGCCTGGATCATTAAGTTTGTCTAGGCATTCCCAGGCCATCTTTGAGTTGATGTTATATGAGCTCAACGCTTTGATGGCTGCTTGACTATCGGAGAGGATTGCGATTTCCTTGTTCCGGTATTTCCTGTCGAGGTTGAATTGAATGCACCTTTCTATGGCGTGAATTTCCGCTTTAAAAATACTGGGGAACTGGCCCATGGGTTCGGAGTATTTGGTGCGAGGCCCAAAGATTCCTGCTCCAGTTCCGTCGGGAGTTTTGGACCCGTCCGTGTACCATGTTATGGTATTCTTTCCCAGTACTCGAATGGATTATATGCTCCACTGTTGGTATTTAATTTCGTTCGAAAGAATCTCTCGAAACTAAATTCATGGTGTACATCCATCGCAGTATTGATGGGTTACAGCCCCACGTTTTTCCTGCACACCATCAGTGATGATTTTGCCTTGTTATCGATCTTTTCTACGTGTCTGTTCCAGAGTAGTTTTGAGTCTAGAGTAAGCCCTAGATACTTCACCTCTTGCTTCCATTCTAAGTCTGCTCCGTCGAGGCGAACAGCCCTTAGATGCTGAAACTTTGTTCTTCTAGTGAATGGTACCACTGTGGTTTTTGATGAGTTAATTCTCAACCCCACAGAAAGGCACCATCTTCTGGTAGTCTCTAGCTCCCTTTCTTTGAGATCGCAGAGGGTTCCTTCGAATTTGCCTTTAGCCATGATGACTATGTCGTCAGCATATTCAAGGCAAGTGACTCCGTTCCCGCGGTTAGTGTTCCGAGTAGTTCGTCTACTACATCAGATATAAATAAGACTGGTATGCCGATTTACAGTTAGTTTAGTAATTCCTACTGATGAAGATAACTTTGTTATCGAAATGCGCATCTAGGAAATAAATTACTTGTGTGGTGAAGGGGTGAAATACTTTTTGTTCTCAACTATATAACTCACTCAGAAAGTAGAAAACAGCGTCTCCTGTACTTTTTGTGGTTGGAAACCAAATTGTTGAGGATTCAGAATATTTCGAGCGGATAAAAACTTCATCATTCTAGTTTTGACCAATTTCTCAATAATTTTTCCCAAAGTCGTAATAAGACGAAAATTTGTAGGATCCAAAGTATCTCCTCCTTTGCAAATAGGAATAATAACGCAAATTTTCAAGAAGTTCGGAAAAATAACTTTAGAGAAAGACTCTCGAGTTCCATTGGCCCCATTCATTCCACTTAACCCTACAGTACGCACGTGGGCCTCAGAGGCCCAAGTGAAAATCTAAATTAAGATGAAACAGAAAACTTTTCATATAATTATATGGAATGCCATGTTGCTTTCTATATATTACTCAAGCTAATTTACTCCTCCACAAAGAACGTTTATAACTTGAATGAACCAGTAATGAAGGGCGCCTAATAGGCCCCACGAGTTCACTGAGGTATAGGTTTATTTAAAAGTTGAGAAGTATTTGTGCTTTCATATTTTAGAGTTTTGATAGTATGATATTGCACTGAAATTGTTTTTAGCAAACAAAAATTATACGATGTGACAAGAAACACTATACAAGGTGTTTATTAAGTACTTGTACAAACTTCAAAGGGCATATCTTTGAATAACTTCTAGATAAAAAGTTTATATGAATATGTGTCCGAAAATGTTTTTTTTTTTCGGAGATACAGGGTGATGAAGTTGAAATTTTTTAAAAATAATTTTGAATAACTTTTGCAAAATATTAATTCTATTAAAAAAAATTGGTAACAGAGGTTTTTTGCATGAGAAATTAAAATTTGATATTAATTTTTTATGTAAAACTCAGAGGGAGCAGCGTAGGCTATAATTATTCATTTTAATTTGCTCAAACTTTTTTGACAGTAAACTTGTGAGATTTTTTGTATTCAAATCTTATTCCTACACCTTTTATAATATTATTATTAAACATAGTGATTATTCAGAAAATACACAGTATTGGAAATTTCATAATTTAAACATAAAATAAATAGGTATATTAACATAAATGAGACCCCAATTTTTGGAATAATAATGGGAACGAATTTAATAGAAGGAGAATGAAATAAATAATAGAATGAATAATAAAATGATAATAATGAAACTAAGCCTGTCCAGCGTATGCGGCCTCAGCCTATATCCACAGGCATAACGCGACGCTACGAGTGTACGATACTCGTACAGTATAGACGAGACACCGGTGTTGCTTTATGCTCCGGGGGATATTGAGTCCGTTGTGGACCCTCAGTCAAATACAATCCAATAAGCCTGATGTAATCCTCTTCGAACAACAGACTAAGACAGACAGAAGATTTTCTTCAGTGAGATAACTCACTGTGATAATTATAATGAATGATTTTGTAAAATGAAGCTTACTGAATTTTCCATTGCAATGAAATTTCAAAGAAACGTTTCCTGTAACCTCTCCAATCGTACCTTTTTTGGAACCTGAAACTTATTATCTCTTTCTCCCTCTCTCAGACAGAATCTAAATTTGAACGTAATTATCAAAACATTCGATATATAAAGTATGAAATCATGGATTGAACCATTGAAGATCTCAATAAATGCTAATAAAAATTGTAACGAACCAAACTTTTCCAAATTCAAACATTAATCTCATTTCAATACCTTAGCCAATCAAAAAAAACGTAATGAGTAATGACGAAAAGCTCAGATTTAGGAGAGATAGTAAAATAATAACTATAAATAATAAATACTTTCCTTTATTGATGAATACGAATAATTTCCAGAACGAGGAAAATGTGAGGCAAATATCTGACAAAAACAATTACTTCCCTGAAGATAACACGACGGATACTGAACTACATATATGCACATGGATCTACACACCAGGTTATCCATATTTCCATTTCAATACTAAAGATGCAATATAAATAATAATTACACTTGGAGTTGATGAAATCAAGTGTCCACAGTGTTAATGTAGGATAATGTAGACGAAATATTTCTAAAATAGTTTCAGAATTTCAACGATATGGAAATCTCACACCAGGCTGTAAAGGTTGGAAACTCATTTACTGAGGATTCGGAAAATCCTCACCATTTGTACTTTCTCAAGATCTTTTTCTTGTTTCCAATAACTGTTTCACCGAAGTGAACCGATGTTACTAAAATAATTAGCAGTTAATACTGAAGTCTAAGAAATAATTTTTGTTCGTATATCAGATTGCCGAACAAATCTGACAAAACAAGCATTCGGATAAATACTTTTTCTGTTGGCTTAAGAACACAAGAATAACTATTTTTCATAATCGGACAATCATATTCGTAGACCTGTAACTTTGAGACAAACCAAAATGAATTAACAAGCTTTACGTTTTTCTCATTCGAAATGAAGTCTGCTTTGCACTACCAAAGTTTGAATATAACGATAAGGGATAGCTTGCATTTTACCACAGACTTCAAAATCCTGGAGCCGGACCTAACCGCTTGTTTAGATAATCGAACTCGACTCGAAAACAATGCATGAATCATCACTCGATAATGGCGCTAGACATTTCGAAGAATAATCGAGGTGAGTCACAGAACTTCTTGTTCTAAATAACGCCTACTGCAGGTATAAATGCAGGATTCTTGACCAAAGAGGGCAGTTCACAATCTGAGTTCAACAGTTAGCAAATAGACAGAGTTGTCTTAGCGATAGTGATATAACTCACTGATTTTGGTGCAAATAAATTTGAATAATGCTAATTTTACAAGCTTTTATTTAACTTGCAATGTAACTATGTTTGTTCGGGTGAAATAAAGTGACTTCACTCTAAATCCAATATTGCGAACTTCACACTTGGCAGCTAGGTGGCCAAGAGTTTTTCCCCCGTAGGAGACGGATCCTATGGGGGTTGCCAATCGCGTTGGCGGAGAGGGGCATTGTAGTCTATGAAATCCTAGTGGATTTCTATTAAACTACGGAGAGCTATTAGAGACATGGTCTTTAATGTCTTCTTCTTTTTAAGGTCTAGTTTAGCAAGACATCTGACACTCTCCATGGGCATTGCTCCCCTCGTTACTACCACTATGGGTAGGATTTCGGCTTCGGTAGCACTAAACCTCTGCCGGAGTTGAGATAGCAGTTGGCTATATTTTTCGATCTTAGATTGCTGTCCTCTAGCAAGACCATCCCCATCTTCATGGTGGACTGTTACATCGACCACGAAGACCCTTCCCTGGCGCTGTATCAACAGGAGTTAAAAATATTCGTAGGGGCTAACGTCATGTTGCGTTACACGTCTTCGAAAGTCTGGTGGATGGTGCCATTGGACATATTACAGAAATTATATGTCCCTGCTTCCGGAGAGTACAAATGTATGATACTGACATACCATACCATACATACGGTAAAGACGGTGTTCGTCTCATTCAACCCAATGCTGTGCAATTTCCAGCAAAATATAGTCACGGCACTGCAGAACGAAGAATGTTACCAAATATATTATGTTGCACAGTACACAAAATGTGGGGTAGTACTGTCGACAATGCCGTTTAGGCTTGAAGATCTTCGCTGCTGGTCAAGCATACGTGGCCTTAAGTAGGGTGGAATCATGCGGTCTCCCCATTGAAGAGCTAGACTGTTCGAAATGAACCGACAAATGTCCTTACAATAATGATGAGTTGAATGAGATGAAGAGAATGAAACACCTGTCTAGCGATAACTAAAAAGTAAAAAATAAATTTATATTAAAAAAACTTTTTTAAAAACACTTTTATTTAAATGGCCTGAAAAGAATAGAAAAGCTTTTACTTCAATACGTTTACTATCATCTTATAACGACATTATACAATATATAAGATATAAAATCTTGTCGAAAGATTTACCTGTGTAGATAAAAAATTTAATTGAATAACTTGATCTGATTGATTTTAATTTTAAAAATTTTAAGTACCAGCACTTAAATCTCGCGACAAACTTTTATATCATATGAATGGTATAATGAAGTTATAAGTTGATACTAATAGTTTAAGACGAAATGTTTAATACTAGCAGCATTTAAATAAAAGCTTTCTTTAACAAAGTTTTTTACTTCAAATTTGTTTTCAGGCCAAGCATATTTATCTAGCACATTGTTGAAGTTTCTTTTACTGCAAAAATCAAAGTCGAAGACTGGCCTATCCTCAATGACTCTGCAAATCGTATTGAGTATTCAAGTATCACCTATCAAAAATAATTTTTGAACTCGAGTTAACTTAACGAAATGAATAAAATCGACAAAGTCGAACTACCCTTTCTCTCCACACGTTTCCACCAAGTGGAAAAATGAGGCAAACATCTGTCAGAAAATTATTACTTCCCTGGCTAATACCATGACGGACATTGAACTACATCTGACAGATATTTGTGCAACGTTCTTCCAAGAAGACCCAATTGGAAGTGCGCATCACGTAACAGGAGATGTTCCTTCATTTGGCTGGAAACATGCAGACATGAATGTTTCGAGGTTTTGCCAGGGTAGGTCGGACAACCTTACAATTGTCCTGTCTCTGCCAAATGAATAATAATCGACCACTGACGAAAATTTGTATTTACCGTAGTTAGAAATTTAATAACCCTAGCAAGAAACTCTAATAGCATAGGGGACAAGCGAGCTATCACATGTGGTTATAAAGTCGACTTTGCTGATTATAACTCATTTGGGATAAATAGAAATTGTCGAATAACTTAGTTTCTCGAACTTTGCTACCGCTATGGAGTGCATTTACCTATGGCTAGTAGACAATGTTTTTGTAGTAGCTGGTAAACTTTGCTACCTCCCGCGAGTGCAACTACTTATGACTAAACGGTATTGCTGTAGTTGTAGGAATCTGACTTTGCTACCGCTGATGTGTGCAATTACCCATAGGGCATTAATCATGTTGTAGGTATGCTATGGTAACATATATATCTATTTCTGTAACTGTATAGTTTTCAATGAAAAATTATCGCAAAGTCTGTCGGAATGTGTTCTAACAGTGACAAACAAAAAAGAAGTTTCGAAATGAAACATGTAAGATAATGGGTCAGGTGAATAAATTTCAGCAGATCTTACTATTGATTCATATTCCGCATACTTCATTAACACGAATATGTATGTCTCGAAAAAACTTGAGTAATAGCATTTGATTATATTCATTTACTTCACCCATTATCACATAATTCCTATGTTGCTTGTTTGCAAGGAGCAGCACTATTCGGCAATATGGCTGGACTAGAACAGGCGCTAGATAACACTGAAACATCAGTTAAGCTAAGTTTTCATGCATCCGAATTTTTAGTTTTTCGTAGGAAATGTCACTTTTTCTGAAGTAAATTCCTCAGCTAGTTAATTAAGCTGTAATTTTCGTGGTTTGAAAATAGGTCTCACCCAAAAACGTTCGGGAGCTCTTTTTCTTTTTTTCTTCAATTCAAAATTCCAATTCGTTAACAAAATCAGTAGAATATAAAATATTACGGTTGTTCTTATACTTATATTTATAATCATGAGATTGCTCTCCATATTTAACATTAAAATTTTTAATATGCCTGGAAACAAACATACATAACCGCACTGATCACTGTTTCCCCTTAAAATTTCGGACAAGTTGACTTTATTTCAACTTTTTGAAATTATTCGTACCATCAGTTGAAATTTGCCGCCACGATATATATTTGAACAGCTTTCGACTGATTCCGTACGAAAAACGAATAATTCGTGTACATGAAAGCTTTATTCGTTTTGTCATTTCTAAACGTAACAACCTTCAAATATTCTTTGTGTTCATGGAGGGGGTAATTTCCGTCAGATTTTCAGCAAAACATCGAATAATCACAGCATGAAACAGAGTAGTCGTAAGGTTCTTCGAGTAATATTTTAGTGACAGGTTGACAACTGTATTACCGTAAGTGGATGAACTTCTATGCGATGATCCACTTATCGTAAGCGAAAACCTTACGGCCATAGGCATGTAATTCATTAGTGATTATTCACCTGTGAAATTATGATTTTCTGATTGAAAAACTTACTGTCCTAGACTGACTGCCTACTAGCGACAGCATTATACCTACCTGTGGCAGAAAAAACATCCTTTAGCAAATTCGTTTTTGTTGCCATAAAACTTGAATGTGCTACTTCTATTCTATAATTTGTTATAGTAATAGTATTTCATATTACAGTAGCAAGAAATATCCTAGCAAAAACTTTAATAGCAGAATTTTCCTCAATGACTGTTTAACTAATATTTTCCCACGGATGGAGCTACCACCCACAACTAAGTTGGTCGCAGCGCTATCCGCATGGAAAATAAGAACGACACTCCTCGAAAAGCACAGACTCACGGAAGAGTTAACTGTATTGATTCGAACCAGATTCGAACATATGTGCACGATAATGAAACGAATAAAATTGATGAAGTCGGAGTACCCTCTCTCCACACGTTTCTACCAAGTGGAATAATGTCAGATGTAGTTCAATGTACGTCGTGGTATTAGCAAGGGAAGTAGTTGTTTTCTGACAGATGTTTGCCTCATTTTTCCACTTGGTGGAAACGTGAGGATAGAAAGGGTACTTCGACTTTGTCGATTTTATTCGTTTCATTATCGTGATAGGTCAATAAAATCTTTCAAAAATATCAGGAAAATCCTACTTCGTGAAAATCTACAGAGAAAAATAGATATACATTCGTTACTTTTCATAGGATACGAGAATTGAGAACCAGTCATGTAAAATTAATAGACAAATTCGAATAATAAATAACAACGATAAAGCGACTGAAAACTGCCTTCTGCTGCAATTTTTCATCAGTCACAGATCCCACGCCTACACCAACATTGTTTGCACTCTGCAATGTGAGCTTCAAAGATAAAAACAACCCCTATAATCTATTATCAAGCTGCACACGTATATCCTTATAAATATTAGGGCCACTTTTTCAATTTAATGAATTCGCATGTAGTTGTCGTCAATATTGCTGTCAGTGCAAAAAATGTACTTAATTTAGTTAGGTACGTAGTTACGGTTAATTTAAATTCGATCTCCACCATTGGGATCGCCTAAACTACTGAAAATACGACGAAGCTTTAATAAGGGCAAAGTTTCGTATTTTGGTAGGTACTAAACAAAACAATGTTTCAAAAACACTGAAAATCGGAATTTTCGTTTAATTTTTTTTAGCGTTATTTGACAACATATCCCGAAACCAAAAACACATTTCTATTGCTATTTTTTTCAGCTACACGTTGGCATATTCAAATTTACTATCCGATGTTTCGTCTTCTGGCAATTATCCTCAACTTTTTTTCTAATAAGGGCGCCATATTGTTTTTACACAGAAAAATAGTGCTTCTCATTCTGATTTAATTTATGTATAATTTGTTAGGATTTGCTCATATGAAAAATAATTCAGTCGAAATGTCCTCATTCTCAAATTGAAACTCTATAATAAATTTGATATGAATAGTACGAAAACAGCACAAATTTATTTGAATTATATCCAGAAAGATAACAGCCGGATAGAACATTATTCAGAATTTTGGGCAAACACTTGGCTGAGTAGAGTGCGTTTCAAAAACCAAGAATGAAGTATGTAAGCAGAATGGATCAAAATACTAGAAATAACTTAGTAGCCGAGGTAAAATAATTGTTCTTTTCATATTCGAAATAGTAAGTATAATTATTTTTGGTACTTTTTTTTATAAATGCAGATCCTTCCAAATCAACGCATCAAGTCTCTGCAGAAATGGATGTGCGTTTGGAGGGAATACAAAAAAAGTAGTTTGAAATGTTATATATTTCACAAAAATTACATTCAGTTGATCCTGAGAGAAGGATGAAATTTTGTAGCTGGCTCTCAACTAGGGTAGACTCTTCAAACTTCTTGAAAAACATTGTATGGGCCGACGATAGTACTTTTTTGAACTTAGGCGTTTTTAATAGAAATAATGAGCACATATAAAGTGAAAATAATCCACGACGCTCCAGTGAAGTCAGACCACAAGTTCGGTTTCGTTTGAATGTATGGGCTGGAATTTATAATAACCGAATACTTTGACCTCATATATTCTCTAATACTTTGAACGGGAAAACCTATTTTCTGTTCTCAAGAAATGAATTCGAAGAAGCGTGCAATATCAGCTTCAAATTCTTATGTGGATTCGCTCACCTTCTGGTAGCGGTTTTTCAGCAATGCATGGTATACGTGTTCTACGTGGGCCTGACCATATTGTAGTTTCAGATGTTTCATCAGCTGTTCGTAGTCTTCCTTTTCTTGGGCGGTGAGGGTTTGTAAAATATTTGTTGTTTCGCCACGCAATGCTAATGTCATTGCTACAGCTTTTTCTCTTGAATTCCATCTGTTCGTTTTGGCACCAGCTTTAAATTGTCGGCGGTAATTTGTCCATGGCGTTTTTCCGTTAAACTGAGGTGGTTTCAATAAAAGCTTTCCTGGTCTTGTAATCTTTTATGTCCTTTTAAAGTTCGTACAAGTTCACAGAGTCCATTCGGTTTTTTTAACTTATTGATTCTATCCTTCATTTTGTCTATTTCTGCGTCGATTCTATCCTTGATTTTCTCTACTTTCGTGTTCATTCTGTCTATCTCTGACTTGACGGTTCTCATTCTTTCTGCTAGCCGGTTTGTCACCCATCTGTTCTACATGGATGACCTTAAACTATGTGCCTCTGGTGGAAAGGATCTTCATCATTCCCCAAGGACGGTGCAAGACTACACGCATACTATTGGAATGGAGTTTGGAATCGACAAATGTGCCACAGTTCATCTCAAAAGAGGACGATGTGAGGAATACGGAGTGGACGTTCAGCTTGTAGACGGAAGCATCCTACATCATCTGAAAACAACGCCACACCCAAGGGGTAACCATTGTTGGAAAATATCTCCGCGGCAAGTATCAGTATAAACTCCGACAGATCTGGTCATCAGAACTGTCGGGGAAGAACAAAGTTGCTGCAACTAACATGCTTGCCGTTTCGATTCTACTTCACTTTAAAGTGATGAAATAGACTAAAGCTCGCAAAATGATGCATCTTCATAGGAGCTTGCATCTTAAATCGTCTATGCGACGGTTATACGTCTCCAGACAATGGTAAGGCTGTGAACTTTTGAGCTTGGAGTGTCTACACAACATAATGGTACTGAATGGAGACTATAAAGTCAGCAGGAGTCCATATCACCTGCTCAGTATGTGATTATGGAAAAACATGGATTGGAGCATTACTTTTCAAGGTAGCAACCCGTGCAACCTATGAACTCGGTCTTATATTGGACACTGAACGGACAAACCCGTTCAGCATAAAGCCCATGTCAAAGCTGCGGATAGTGAGAATCTCCTACAGCTACAAAAGGATAAGCCAATGTCTTCAAGAACATTGTAGACTTTGGCTTATCCATAAACTTTACCTTCGCATTTCTCAGTTCAAGTGACTCTCAGTTCAACACTCTCGTCTACCGTAGTCGCGTGATGGGTATAGAGGTCCCTGACATGAGATCCAGATCGTGTCGTGGAGGTTCTCATCATTGGGGTTCTTCGTGGAATGATGGACACACTGCTCTCAAACTTAAAAAATCATATCGGCTTTCGTTATATGGCAGAAATCTAACCTGGATGAATGCAGAAGGCAGTAATTCTTGGTTCACTCCGCCTACTCAGGGCACATGATTCTCGGACATAGTAATCACTCACCCCACGGACGTGGGGAGTGATTTGCTGGGGTTGATGACACACCAGCGCGCCCTCCCGATGTATCGGGGCTCCGGAGACAGGGCCTGACTGGTAAATTCCTGACCGATGAAAAAAAATAAAAAATACCCACTCCCCATAAACATTTATAGAGTATACCCAAAGGCATATCCTGTGTAGGTAGAGGACGGTACACTTTCTGGCCGCAACAATTGTTGCCCCGTCAGCAGTTGTTAACAGCCCTCAAGGCGAGTCAAAGAGACCCAGTGCCTTGGACTGGAGACTAGCTACAAAGGTAACGAGGCCAAACAGAATCAGGTTGGCTATAAGTAAATTCCAGCCATACAAGCTCCTGGAGAGTAAGAACTAGGAGTATCTCAACATGCTACTTAAAAAATCCCTGGAGGAAAGAGAGATAACCATGATGACATTTATAGACATTGAATGGCAAAATCTATCACCAAAGCTCTAGAAAGAACTGTAGTTCCTCCTCTTCTCTGTCGGTAGATAAAAGCCAATTTGGAAAATAGAGTAACCATATCATCAACAGGCGAACTCACAGTCACAGCTAGAGCTGATAGGGAATGCCCACAGAGAGGAGTTCTATCTCCTTTTCTGTGGGCTATCCTGATGGACGAACTGCTAAAAGAATTAATATCTGGAGACATAAATTGCTTAGGATATGCTGATGATCATGCGATTACTGCATAAGGCAAATTTGCACAATATGCTAAAAACATAGTATCTGAGGAGGAACTAACAACCCCCATAAAACCACAGTAATTATATTAACAAAAAGTAGGTCACTCAGAGGACTTATGCCACCAGTTCTGAACGGTGTTGATATTTCAATTGCACAAGAGATAAAGAAGTCATTTTTGACCATAAGTTGACATGGAACCAACACGTATGATAGACAGAAAATATCCCAAAAAGTATTATAGCCTTCAACCTGCGCAAAAGAATGTACGGAAAAATTGAGTGCTACAGCCAAAAATTATCCTATGACAATAAAACAAGATTATTAAGCCCATGATGGTATATGGATGCCAAAGACTCAGCAGACTGGGACAATTTGAAGGCTCGGAAGCAAGTCAATTCTGCTTAGCGACCACTGGAGCCATGAGGACTGCCTCAACGGCCACTTAAATCATTGCTTAACATATACATACAAGGCCAAGCCAGGTCAGTCATCAATAGGTATACTGCACGAAGGGCAAGCGCCTATCAAAATAATACATGGTTTGGAAAAATATACCAAACCATTTATGGAGTTGGAAAACGACTCGATAATGGGAATGCAATCAAATGAGATGCTTTTCAATTATAGTATTGGGAAAAATTTTAAAACAACCATACTGGGCAGAGAGGCAGAAAGTGCCTGCTATCCAGAAGAATCAAAAACAGAAGGTGAGGGAGCAAGAATATATATTTAAGCCCAATACGAATGTCTCATGGAGCTAAGGTGAACTAGCTACGGTATTCCAGGCAGAAGTTGCAGCAATATATCATTGTGCAGAAAAGTTATCAAGCAAAGCAAGAGTGTAATAAAGAGGCCCTTTCTATTTACTCTGACCGCCAAGGAGTTACTAAAGCAGCTACAAGAGCTGGGCAGTCATAACAATGGAGAGGCTGACTCATCAGAGTACGTGAACGAGGCCGTGAAGGAGTACGAGGAAGAGCACGAGCTCTAATTGTCCCTGAACAAGCTTGAGGTTTAGCGATAGCTTTGATAAAAACTAACAAGAACTCGCGAATGTAGACCCAATTTCAGGAATGGTAAAACAAGGCACCAGGGACGAGACAGGCAAAATCGATCATTAAAGAACCATTGACTTCTTTTACCGAATACCTATTAAGTCAGAACAGAAGGACAACCAGGATTATGGTTGATCTTTTACCAGGGACTGTAGATTCAATAGACATGAAAATATGGACATATGGAAATATCGGATCGTAGAGTCTGACAATGCTACGTTTTTCATTATTAGGAGAGAAAAACCCATAACCTCGTTAATTTCTAATCTTTGGAGTTTAGTGGAAGAAACGGATCAGGCAAAAAACTCTAAACATACCGCATACTTGATCTCGTTTTTGATTGTTCTGTAATTCACGACGAACTACCATTTCTAACCGGAATTGGACATGGTTCTAATATTTGTTTCACCTGAACAGGCGATCCCCTATCACTCAGCAGAAGTCAGATATAACTTCCTAAGGCAAATTTTCCACTTTTACATACTGTACCGATTTCGAGACCTGGCTCGAGACCGGCCCTGATCATCCAATTACATTCCACACTCGAAATATAAAAAAGTTCTCTTCTGACCAACACATGACTCATCCGTGGAAGAGACGCGAACGTTCTAACCGAACATTCTAGGAACCTCTAAGAAGTCGCCGAACAGACTGGAAAGATCGAAAACTGTAAATGCTACTATATATAGCCGCTGTATAGCAGATGGCGGGACAGTCAGAGTTCAGAGTTAGTTCCAGTTCCAGAGTTCGCAGATAGAGACTGACACAGTAGAAATAAATTTGAATCGGGTGAAGTCTATGTTTTAGTGAATAATTGTTTTAATAGTGTTTTAAATAAATTAGGAAAATTAGTTAGAGCAGTTTTACTACATTTGGCGTCAGAAGTGTGGATGTTTAAAATAAATAAGTGTTAAAGTGTTCGCCGTCTAAAAACTGATAGACGTTTATCGCGCCTAATAGACAGTTAGTGACCCGTTGAACATTTGAGTGTTTGCAAAGTGGACAGTTTTGCGCGTCGCGGGACTATAAACTGAAAACTTGTTGTGTGAAATAAATAATAGACTAATATTTCGGTTAAAAACAATTAAAGACAAAATGTTTCCGAGGAGAGTTCACCTGGTTGACCTTAAAGTTAGTGAATTGAAGCAAGAGTTAGAGGAGCGGGAGTTAGGAACAACTGGAAAGAAGGCCGTACTCCAGAAAAGACTTGCAGATGGACTCATTGAAGAAGGAGAAGATCCCGAAACGTTTTTATTCGAAGTCTCAGGAATCGACTTGAGTTAAATTATGAATAAACTCGAAGAAACTACTAAGTCTCTGAAAGACGAACTCCAACAAACTTCGATAAACTTGGAAGATAAATTTCTGGAAAATTCGAATAGTTTGAAGGAGGAACTTCAACAAAATTCCGTGAGTTTGAAGGAACAAAATAAGAAGATAAATTTCTTCAACATTCAAAGAGTCTGGAGGAAAAGCTTCTAGAAAATTCGAAAAATCTAGAAGAAAAGCTTGAAGAAAATTCGCACAATTTAGAAGTGAAGCTTCAAGAAAATTCGCAAAATCTAGAAATGAAGCTTCTAGAAAGTTCTGAAGGCTTAAAAAAAGAACTTTTTGGTGTGGCGAATCGGTTGGAAGAAAGAATTGGAACTGTCGAAACAGAAATGGAAAAATTGAAAGAAACAATAAGTGACCAAGTCAGAGACGATATGGTGGAAGAAATCAAAAAAATCAAGGAAACGCTCCACGATGAAATAAAAGACGGAATCGAGACAGAAATCGGCAGAATAAAGGAAACAATCGGTAAGCTGAAAAAGCAAATGGATTCTGCTCACACCTCAGAAACTTACAGCAAAAACTCAATGCTGGACACGACTATGAACTTGGAGAAAGTTCAGGAGGACATAAAAAATTTCAAGGTCAGTGCTGAATCTGTAAAGCTCTCATTAAAACCGCCTCAGTTTGACGGAAATACTCCATGGGCAAACTACCGACGACAATTCGAAGCTGCTGCGAAGGCAAACGGATGGAATGCTGGGGAAAGAGTTTTAGCATTGACACTGGCATTGCGTGGCGAAGCAACAAACATTTTACAGACCCTCAGCGCCCAATAACAGGAGGACTATGAACAGCTAGTAAAACATCTGGAACTTCGCTTAGGTCAAGCCCACCTTGAACACGTATATCACTCGCAGCTGAAAAACCGATGCCAAAAATCAAGCGAATCATTACAAGAATTCGAAGCAGACATTGCACGCTTGGTTCGCCTTGCATATCCAGCTACACCGGAAAATGTAATGGAACGACTAGCGGTTCAGGCATTTTTGGATGGGCTTCGCGATCAAGAAACTCGGCAAGCATTAACATTAGCTCGTCTATTACATCTTGTAGACGCATTGGCGCGGGCTTTGGAATTTGAGGCTGCAAAACAATCCTGCAAAAGCCAGAATAGAGTCAGGATGATCGAGGAAGACTCACAGGAGCCTACTAACATGGAAGCTGTCCTGCGAAAGGTGATGAAGGAAGTTATGCCTGAGAGAAGACTGATACGATGCCGAAATTGTACAAAACTTGGGCATGTGCGTAGCAAATGTCCAACATTGAAAAAATCGACACCAACGATGAAGGTCAAGAAGGAGCAATCGTCAGCCCGTATACAACAAGCCCCAGTTAACAATGCATATGTCACTGTCCTTCAAAGACAAGACAAATGGGTCTTCGTAGACGGTCTCATTATAAACGAGCCTCGCACTATGCTCCTTGATACGGGTGCGACTAGGACGATTCTTGGGCCTACATTTGCCAAAACACTGGCAAGAATTGAATCTTCGAATTGGAAGCTACGCACAGCAACTGGAGAGCCGGCAACTATGTATGGTGTACTTCCGATTGAATTGACTTTGGGCAGTACTAAACTGAGACACCGAGCACTGGTCGCGGACATCGAGGACGATGCAATCATTGGAATGGACATAATGAATTCCAGAGGGTTCGAGCTGAACTTCAAAGACGGCGTCCTACGTGTCAACGGAGAAGAGCTGGTACTTCACGGGAGAAGCGAAGAAATGATCCGGGTTGTGTTGGCTGAAGACATGAGCATTCCCGATAGAGCTGAAACCATTCTGGAGGCTCATATGGTTGGCGGAGTGAGCAACGGGTGCGTGGTGATGTTTGAGCCCGAGCTCCATGATGAAAAAATCGGACGAGGAATTGCCCTTGGGAAGACCTTACTATGCGCCGATAAACTTATACCAGTAAGGGTAATGAACGTCAATTACCATCCAGTGACGTTGAAGAAAGGAACAACTTTGGGCCACTGCTCGCTAAATTCATCTATGGTCAGGAATGTACGCGGTACCATTAACCAAGCCAACAATCTACCCGCAGAATTAGAAAAGCTAGTTGCCATATCATCGAGAGGCATAAAACCGGCACAGCAACCCAGATTAAAAGATTTAGTGAGGAGATACCAAGACGTCTTTGACACCGGACAGGGAAAAGGGGGTAGAACGAAGGTAGTTCAGCACAGAATTGATACTGGAGATGCCCGACCAATCCGTCATTCAGCGAGGAGACTCCCTCTTGCCAAGAAGAAAGAGGCAGACAAAATAGTCAGCGATATGGGGAAAGAATGAGTAATTGAACCATCTGACAGCCCCTGGTCATCTCCAGTTGTACTAGTCAAGAAGAAAGACGGATCGACAAGATTCTGCGTAGATTACCGACAACTGAATAACGTGACAAAGAAAGACAGCTACCCACTACCTAGAATAGATGACACCTTGGACACGCTCGCCGGCTCTACTCCACCTTAGACCTGAAGACCTGAAGAGCGGATATTGGCAGATAGAACTGGCTCCAGAGAAGACAGCTTTCAGCATCGGCTCAGGGCTGTGGCAATTTACCGTTATGCCATTCGGACTTTGTAACGCTCCAGCCACTTTTAAGAGATTAATGGAAACTGCGTTGAAGGGACTCTCCTGGAAGACTTGCTTGGTATACCTTGATGACATAATCGTAGTTGGCAGAACATTCGAAGACCACGTGAAAAATCTGGATGAGGTATTTCTGCGTCTGAGGAACTCTGGATTGAAATTGAGCCCCCTTAAAAATGTTGACTATTTCAGAAAGAAGTCCACTATCTTGGCCACATTGTCTCTGGGAAGGGGTAGATGACCAGAAAATTAAAGCTGTTAGAGACTGGCCCATCCCCAAAGATATCCATCAGCTTTGGAGTTTTCTTGGCCTATGTACCTACTATCGCCGGTACGTGCTAGGGTTTGCTAACATCGCCAAACCATTGACCAGGCTCACGGAAGGACAGACAAAGTTTCAGTGGTCCGAGGAATGCCAATATTTGTTCAGGAAGCTGAAGGAGGCATTAATCAACGCTCCAATTCTAAGTTATCCTCTTCCGAACGGAAAATTCATTCTGGACACGGACGCCAGCAACGTGAGACTTGGAGCTGTCCTGTCTCAGATCCAGGATGGACAGGAAAAAGTCATCGAGTACTTCAGCAAGACTCTCAGTAAACCGGAGCGAAATTACTGTGTCACCCGACGGGAGCTGCTGGCTGTGGTCAAAGGAGTAGAGCACTTCTACAAGTATGTGTATGGCAGGAGATTCCTGCTGAGAACTGACCAGGCCGCCCTCAAGTGGCTTCTACAGTTCAAAAATCCTGAGGGTCAGGTGGCACGTTGGATTAAGAGACTCCAAGAATTCGACTTCGATATAGAACATCGAGCAGGGACCAGCCATAGGAATGCAGATGCCTTATCACGAAGGCCATGTCCAGATGACTGCTCACATTGCCGACGAGCAGAGGAGAAAGAGGCGACAGTTTGTAGAACAACGGCGGTAGATGATAACTGGAATGACAGCAAGCTCCAGAAAGACCAAGAGAAAGATCCAGATCTTGGCTTAGTTATCGGCTGGAATAGAAGTAACCGAAGACCGACATGGCAGGAAGTAGCAGGATATTCGCCAGCCATCAAGTCCTACTGGGCTCAATGGAACTCCCTTACTCTGGACAACGGAGTTCTGGAACGTGTGTTGGAGTTCGAGGATGGTGGAGAAGAAAGACGTCAGACAGGGGAAGAGACGCGAACGTTCTAACCCAACATTCTAGGAACCTCTAAGAAGTCGCCGAACAGACTGGAAAGATCGAAAACTGTAAATGCTACTATATATAGCCGCTGTATAGCAGATGGCGGGACAATCAGCGTTCAGAGTTAGTTCCAGTTCCAGAGTTCGCAGATAGAGACTGACACAGTAGAAATAAATTTGAATCTAGTGAAGTCTATATTTTAGTGAATAATTGTTTTAATAGTGTTTTAAATAAATTAGGAAAATTAGCTAGTGCAGTTTTACTACAATACTTTTAAAATGATGATTGGTAACTTGAACGCTGTACTGAAGTCAACGTAGCCTTCGATTCTACTCGCTCTCAACCCCAATTATCGACCAATGTGTTTCAGTTATTTGCAACTTCACTAGTAAATATCCTCCATGGTTCAACAGAGAAATAATTACAGATATTCGAAGCAAAAACAAAATCTTCAGAAAAATTAAAACCACCAACTTTGATAATCTCAGAGAAAATTTCCTTAGACGATCTATTAAAACTAATTTTGATATATATATATAGCGTACGAAATTAAATTTGAAAGGGCAATCAAATAAGATTCAGCGAACTTTTTGGGTCTACATTTTTTAAACAAGAAAGGTACATCATGAATCCCTAGTATACATTTTTCGGACGATGTTGAATACAGCAATCCCTCTGAAATTGTCAATGCATTTGCACGATTTTTTGAAAGTGTATACTCTCCAACACAACAATCACACGAACTTACTGATGTTACATCAAACAAGCCCATCATTTCTGTCAGGCACTTTTCAGATATTGAAGTTGGCAATTCTCTTAAAAAATTAAAATCCAAACTCACCAGCGGGGACGATGGCATACCAAGCTTCTACGTTAAAGACTGTGTGTGCATTATAACTGCACCATAACAGGCATTTTCAATCTAGCACTAAGTACATGTTGCTTTCCCAACAAATGGAAAATTTAAAACATTCGCCTCATTTTCAATACGGGCTTTAAATAATATTCAAAACCTACAACCCTAGTGTCCAGTTTTGCGAAGTCATCCGAGATGTGCTTGTACAACAGGATCTGTCAATCTCCAATAATCAACACGGATTTTTCAGTAAAAGATCCATAACTCATTATGTTTCACACAAACAGTCAGTAATGCATTCAATCAAAACCTCCAAGTGGATACTGTTTATACTGACTTTTCGAAGGCATTCGACAGATTGGATCATAACATTCTCATCAAATAAACTTCACTCCTATAAATATAAATACTCGCAATATACCCTTATGCCAGGTAGCAGAAAGAAAACATTTGAAATTCCCAGCATGATGATTTCAGAAATTGTCTTGCCTCACCGTCTTGGATGTATCGCAAAGAAACGCTGAGAAAAACATTGTTTTTTTTTTGTTTTTTCCGTTAACCAGCTGTCGTCTCCCTACGAGCGCCGACAGCCCTCAGAATTCGAACCTTTTAACGTGCGATTCCAAGCACTTTCTCAGGCCATCATGAAAATAAATTGAAGTCGCTGGGCTTTTAACCCACGAATGGCAAGCCCGAATGATTGAAAAGCATTAATTTTAACCACTCAGCTACCTGACCTTCATTGTTTATATAAATGTGAGATTTTTACATTTTCACTCAATTTCCAAGCTAATATGAACGTATACTTATATAATTGAGATAGTTTTATTTCAGAGTATTCTCATTGTACTAGAATGTTTTTGCCTTATTTTGTTCTTTTTTGACTTTGGGAGTTTCAAAGAAAATTGTGGCACAAGTTCTAAAAAAGAAAATATTGAAACCATGCCATATATATTGAACTCGGTTATTCTGATGTGCAGCTCTGAACTTGTCCGAGAATATCACTATTTCGAAAAATTTAAGTCAAAATAGAAGCAGAAATGGCCGTTCGAACAGGCAAAACCACTTGCTACCATCAACAGAAAATCGTCCGGTAAAAACTGACTGACAATTCGAACACTCTTTTCTCACAGGAGTCGATTGTTATTGACACTTTTATTCTTGAACACATTTATTTGACGAGTTTCTCTTGTATAGTTTGTTCAAATACGCACAGGGTCTATTGAACAGGGTAACTTTTCTGGGCAAATAAAATATTTCTTGCCTTCCTACTCCTGTGAACGTTTTCTTGTATTGATTTTTTATTTTTATATTGTGAAAAGTGAAAGTCCCAAAAACCAGCGAAGTCAACATTTGTATCACGCGATATTTTAACCTCAACTTGTTATGCAAAGATCTTGATTAAATTCACTCCAGAAAAATCGTAAATTCAGAACGATACTTTTTCAGTGGATATTTATTCATAAATTACATGGGAGTCATTGATTTTTCTATCTGCGATGTTATCTTTTCCCACTGATGTCTCCCGAAAGAATTGAAGAGCTGGGGATTTTTTATGTCGTGCGATATACAATTTGTCATCTGGAATATTATATTCGGGTGGGTTCAGCATTGTATGGAGGGTTGGTCATCAAATTGCTATTCTGGTCAACAAATTATACACACCCTATCTGTCCCAGTTATTTACATTTGATGCAGAGCTCGGATTATGGAGTTATACGGCTCTTCCCCGGAAGGCGAAATGACACTCAGGCCACCTGGGTCCCGCGAGAGCATGAAATGGAAGGTAGATAATACAAAAACAAACAAAAGTTTTCCCGGTCTGTTTTGTTGAACTTTTTATTGGTTTTATCAAATTTCCACGATATATTACAGATTATTGCCTGAGAGTATATAATACGCATTCATGAAGCCGAATTCCATAATAAATAATTTTTTTTTATTATTCGTTGTTTGATAAATAAAAAGAAAAAATTGAGACACGATCCTTGCAAGTTGAATGGAAAGTAAAACTCAAGTAAGTAGTTTATATACCCAGTGTTGCTCGGAGTCATAATTTGCCATTCTTTAATCTTTCACATATTTTGTACTACAAATCCGGTTTTGTTAATTGCTTCTAACTTGATCTGTGCTTCTGCTATGGAATTTTCATGCTTGGTTGTTTATCACTTTGCACTTATTCAATTATACAGGGTTTTTGGTAAAACGATGTGAAGATTTGAATCACCAGTAGGATCTGGAACTATATTAACCACATTTACCTTAGTCCAAAGTCTAATAGGTTCAAGATATTTGAACTCTTCGAGAACTTCGATTTCCTTGCACTGATTGTTAGTTTATCACAGATTTGAAAGTCAACAGTATACGATACCCTCCTCACTGAATATGTGATATAATATTGCACTTTAATGAAATGATGTACTCCTCAACACAGGATTTGAGATGTATGAGTACTTAGATCTAGGATAATTTTAACAGCAGAATATTAATGGTGCACCATGAAAAACTTTACTTGAAATCATTACTGAAAATGTGATATATATGTGAATACAAATAGAAAAAAGATATAGAAATAAAGATTAATAGATGTCAATATTCAAAGTCCACAAGTTTTGAGGTTAGTTGTCCCGAAAATCAGAATTGACGTTTTGAGGTTAGCACTCCGATATGTATGTTAAACTTGAAAATGTTTAACTTGACGGTAAACGGAAAGATAGAATTGTCAGCTTGACAAAATGGTGTCGCTTTCTGGTATGCAACTTGCATCGACAAATAAATATTTTATCTTACACTTACAGGTTTCTTGGTAGATTCATTTCCACGTAATCACACATCAGAATTTGCCCTAGGTGATTAATAATTGCTTATCATCGCAACCCTGGACGAATGCACTTATGATCGCATCAATCCATATGGATTTAGATTTATTCCGTCACCTGATTCACACCATCAAGCTAGTTGTTAACACCTCGACCGCCAAACTAAGAAGAGCCTCATCCCACCTCTCCAATTCTCGAACTGGATTTCCGACATCATGTCAGTGACATCTATATGAACCCAACGTTATCAACCCAGATGGGTCTGTCTACAAATGAAATTTACCCTTAGACAAGTTCAGATATTTGCCATCAGCTGTCACTGAACGTCTTAGCTAGTGAGAGAATTCTGTTGTCTACTCTTTAGACAAGTTTACATGTTCGTTATTCTAGTACGATTTTGGAATTAGGTGGAAACATCTAGATGTAACGATATTTTCGTTACACAAGATAGAGGTGAAACTTGCTAATAGTGAAAATGTATGAATTTCTCCTGAAAATGAACAGAGAGTTTGAATGTGATCAGAAGTGGAAGAATGCACTCATATGCATAAACGTTAGTCACAAGATATCCATTATATATCCATTATATCCATTATTATACAGGGTGTTCAAGATCGTAAAAAAACATTTTTTCCATATTGCTATGTGAATATAAGTTCATTACTCGAACTATTTGGGGTATCGGCTCGTGCTTATTTGCTGTAAATGCGTTGGTGTATAATTTAATCACTCTTCAATCACTCAAACATACTTAATATGTAATGCTCCTGAAAACATAGTGAGATTACCATTGATAGCAAGAGTACAAATTTTCATTGTACGAAATATTTTTGTTCCGTCGTCCGGAACCCAAAATTGTAGAGCAAATTTGGATGAGAATGGTCGCCTCCTAAGCAACTTACTCATATAACAGGAACCGAATTTGTTAATGAGCCATCGCTGAGAAAACTAGTTGTGGAAATACGGAGTGGAAGTTTCCTGTTCACGAAAGTTTTACCGATGAAGAATTGAAGAGTATGACATTCCTATCTAAGAACGATTTTTAAAGGCTTTACGATCATTGTACACCAATCACTATTCCAATGGTTATTTGAGATACATAAGTAGAAAGGATCTGTTAACATTTTTATGCAAGCTCAAGCAAAGCCTATCTTATAACTTTCTTCGACTTGTGTTCGAGTACACTTCAAGACAAGCAGTTAGTATCACTGTGAACAATGTCCGGCAGTCCCTCTTACAAAGATATGTTCTGGAGAACATTGGGTTCGGTTCAATCGGCAGAGAAGATTTTATCACTCGTCATAAGACTAGTTTTGCTAATCGCTATACAATAATGAAACAGAACAACGCAAAGCAATAGTTTATATTGATGGAACATATTGCTATGTCCCTAAAAGCAAGTAGTAGTAGTAGTACTTACGGGGAGGCTGTTGGTACAGCCAAACAAGTAGGCCCCCATGTGCCCTTTTTGCTATCCCCTGCTCTCCTCATGCATGGTGTTTTGCCTGCCTGTGGTTTCCACCTGCTCTCCTCGAAGTCTGGGAGTGTAGTGTGTATGTACTTGTCAAGGGAGCGACTTCCTTCAATCCGCAACTTCAAGCCCCTCCTCGGCTTCCTTTGAAGACTAGTTCTCCAGTTCTCACTACGAGTTCCTTCCATCCGCCTCCTCGGTAAAGTCCTGGTAGGGCTGGTTCTTGATCGGATGGTGCGGCGGCCGCGGGTGATTCATTCACCCGCTACCAGTCCCGCAGCACCCGAACTAAGGCCCCTCCTTGGCTCCCACCGAAGACCAAATTTTCCAGTTCCCGCAGCGAGTTCTTTCGATCCGCCTACTCGTGAAAACCCTGGTAGGGCTGGTTCTCAACCGGGCGAAGCGGCGGCCGCGGGTGACTATCACCGGCTACCAGTCCCGCAGCACCCAATCCGAGGCCCCTCGTTAGGTCCCACTGAAGGCTGATTTTCAAGTTCTTGCATCCCTCTGGGTGAGTGGGTGTGTGTGTCGAGGAACATGTGTGTTATTGAGCTAGGGCCCACGGGTCGCCAATCCCGTTGGCTGCAACGCCTGAGCCACCCTTGTGGAACCTAAAAGCAGCAACTTTCAAGTGCTTTGATATTATAGACACTTGATTTAATGAGACTTTTTCAAAAAAAGTTATGTAACCCAAATAGATTATGATTTTTCTATGGAAAACTATAACAAAGCATTTCGAATTATTCAACTTTATCGCTCTCTAGCGGTTGTCCCAACCATATAATAATACATATAACTTTATTGTAACTCACGTTTATGCGTATCAGTGCATTCGTCCACTTCTGATCACATTCAAACCCTGTCCATTTTTCACCAACGCATTTACAGCAAATAAGTACGATCCGATACCCCAAATAGTTCGAGTGATAAACTTATATTAACATAGCTATATTGAAATTTTTTTTTCACGATCTCGGACACCCTGTATAATAATAGATATAACTTGTAACTAACGTTTATGCATATGAGTGCATTCGTCCACTTCTGATCACATTCAAACCCTCTGTCCATTTTCAGAAGAAATTCATACACTTTCACTATCAACAAGTTTCACCTCTATCTTGGACGGATAACTTTCCGGTTTTTGTAATTCTGAGCAAGTATTTCGGGGAATACTACATTGGAGAATAAAAAGCCATTTGAATAGATTTCATATCGAAACAATCGAAAATCGGAATTGTCTGAAAGTCTCAGGTAAATGTGGTATTATGGTTCCGTGTGACCTCACCTATTGGATGCTAAACATTTTTTCGTCGGTTTACAAACCACCCTATATATACCTAACAACTTTTGTAATTTTTTATTTTTAGGTTAAACTGCTGAGCCTATATCGCTGCGAAGTATCTATATTCATATGGTGAAATTAGAATTTTACTAGCCAAAAACATTTCATTCGTCTTTTCTTTTCAAAAACACTCTAATTGTTTCACCAAGTTCAAAATCACCAGAATTATCATATTGAAAATAACAATTTCAGTTAAAAAAAATACCAACCCTTGTTGTGATAGGAATGTACATATCAAGTTTCCACAGTTTCTGTAACTGTTCTACAATTGTTAATTATTTGCGTATTTTCAGAATATTTGAGTGGATAATTTTATGGCATTCGCTTTTCTAAAAATAATCTTAGCAATTCCTTTAAGAGTAACTACAAAAATTCATGAAGAATTCCGATTTCCACCTCCTATACCTTGATTAGCACGATGGATATCAGATACATCCTCTTGAAATTAATTTTTCACCATATTTTCATTGCATTACTACGCGTATGTCCTTGCCTCATCATTCAAATAATTGATGAGCAGTGTCTACAATGTAGTAATCGAAAGATTGGTTCAACGTCATAAATTCTCATGAGTTCATCAGTGGAACGGCTCACCTTGTTATCGTATATCTCACTAACAATATTTTTATCAAAAGGTCGTTGAAGTGTTCACAGTTCTGGCAATTCCAAAAAACTCCCGGAACACTTTTCAGTTGTGAAAGTAAATCAGCAGATATTCCAACACACTCTAAGTGAAAAGTTTTCTTGCAAAACGCACTACAAGATATCTGCTTTTTCCCGGTAACTTCTCTCGAACACATTCCACACGACATTTCATAAACTGTTACTCAGAAAAGTAGTGCCACTTAACAATTGTTTTATCTCTGAGAAAGCAGGGATTATGGAAGAAAAAATCAATGTCAATTTTGTTACGAAATTCGGTTGAAATCGTCTCACACAGGACGACTCGATAAATACACCTGTGTACGTTAAGAGAACGGTATTGTGTCTTATACGAGGATGGTTGGATGGGAAAAAAGCAAATCGTCCCAAGTTTTTCAAAAATACATGTTTCAACAGAATCCATTAAAAAGATTTTTCTCCATAACCGTTGGAGATATCGTAAAATACCACAAGACATATTTCTTTAGAAATTGATCAATATAAGACAGAGTGTCGAAATCCAGAGAAAAAAAGGTGCAAGAACTAACCAAAATAATCAATCATGTATAAAAAACAGAGCATGCGCCAATAAATGAAATTAGGAGAATTCACCATTATTTCAGACATTCACCAATATATGGTACCCGCCATAAAGTATGTAAATAAGCTCGGATTTATGTTTTTTCAACCAATACTGTCGTCTCTTTCTCTAAATTTTTACTTTTCCGGAAATTCCTACTTTAAAGTCTGAAATGCTCGCGGAATAAGGCATGTAGTATGAAAGCCTCTAATCAGATCTAATCTAATATCTAACAGATATAATTCAGCCGTGAGGGGCCATAGTTGTTTTCTGTTGGATGGTTACCGGCAAAGATTTCATTCGGAAGTTTGAACTCTACTTCCATTATATATAATGGCCTTATGTCAATTATTACCAAATATGCATTCCACCGAAAACTGTAAATAAATGAAAACTATTGCAGGTTTATTTTGAAAGTTTTCTACAATATTTCCATTGAATAGCTCATTGAAACAAAACACGCCAGATATATCAAGTTGTCCTGGTATAGGTACAATTTTAATAATAAGCATTAATAGAATATCAATGAATATTGAAATATAAAAAATCACATTGACATGGCGGACACGTGTGAGTTCAGAGTTCCGTGGTGATATGGTAGGCAGGAAATATAATCTAAATTATGTACATATGGTGAAAATGTCCGAGACTAATATCCTGAAATTGCTAGAAGATGTGTGTGGCGATTCAATTTCTGAGTTCATCATGTGTGGGTAAGAGATAGAGACACAACCCCAACTTACTATAAGAGCTTTCAAAACAGCAGTTCACTTCAGTGGCTTAAAATCCTCACACTGCGTTCAGCTAAACTACCTTATCAAATCGAACAAAGTTCTAAAATATGTGCTATCTCGATAATGAAACGAATAAAATCGACAATGCCGAAGTACCCTTTCTCTCCACACGTTTTCAAGTGGAAAAATGAGGAAAACATGTTAGAAAATAACTACTTCCCTGGCTAATACCACGACGGACATTGAACTATATCTGACAGATATTTGTGCAACGTTCTTCCAAGAAGACCCTATTGCAAGTTTGTATCATGTAATTCAACAGTAGATTGTCATTCATTTGGCCGTGAGGAAATATTAGCTGAAAGGTTGATTATTTTTCATTCATTTGGCAGGGATAGGACAACTATAATGTAAAAGAGCGCTTTGCACGAAATACAATTAGTCTTGATTGACTAGTAATCCCAAAATTGCCCCGTGGGATTGATGGGCTGGATTAGAGAGCTATAAGAAGTATGTTGGAGACGATATTCAGATCAAGCGGCGTCGAAATTTTGGTGTGCAGTAACCATCTGCTTCCACTACCGAACAATGAGACTGTGGAGTGTTACTTTCATCATACGTCGTGGTGCAGATATGGGAAATCTTGCAAATATCAACACACTCCTAGGATGAAATCTTGGGGCGATGTCTTTAAGAAGGGGCAATGTTTCTGGATCTGGACATGACTGCTTGTGTCATCTCTACTCTAGTCAGAAACGAGAACCACGTTAGACACAGCTAGACGAGTCGCCCGATGTTCTAAATCGATTTATGTGACGGTGACATCTTTCAGCGTAAAAATAGAATGTTCCAACAGGAGTATTGCCGGTATAAGGACAGGAATCTCTAGCAAAGATTTGAACAGTTTACAGTTTCAGTTTACGACCAGTCAGTTACAAAGTATGCAAATAGACAGAATTCGCTCAGCAATAGTGACTATTTCCTGTCGAAATCTCCGATCAAATAACACATACTAGATTAGTAGCTCGCCGCACACGCGTTAAAATTTGTGTGTAAGGAACATCTTCCCCCAACGGCGGTGTCGTGCGTTGTTAACAGAAATATTGAGGTTCATTAAAATAGAAATAATGGAAATCCAATATGGAATGGAAAACTGGAATTATGATGGAATAATCTCCACAGGATCTAATTGACATGTTTTTTCATAATCCATTCATTTTACTCTTTTCCAATTCGATTTCCCTTTCTCGATAGTTATAAAAACTAACGATAGTTCTACACAAATTAACTCAGAATTTGCCCTTTATTCACGATAAAAACACTCCAATGAGCCAAAGACAAAAAAAAGAGATATTTTTTTGTTGTTCGACATTCGATATTCCAAATGGAGTGTTGCCGTACTGACCAGACTATATCGACAACGAAGAATCTCCGTTCGGCGATGGAAATACTATCGTTATTAAATGCTCTCAACAAGCTGCAATGAACGTTTCAATTGCCTCCTTATTGTTATATATTTCATCTAAGACAGTATTTTTGGGTTTTCGTTGCCATGAATATCCCCGACAGATATCAAAATCTAGCTGACGTGCTTATTGTATCCTTAAAAAATTAAAAGATGTTACCTTCAGTACTTTTTGAGTTTTACTCATCTAGGTTGTGTTACTTGATCGGAGCTCGAAATAAATTAGAAACTATATGTTACAAGTCTTAAATAAATTGGCGAATTATAGTTGAGTGCATTTCTATTAAAGTAGAGTTTATACAGCAAATAAAACAAAATAAGAACTAAAAATAAAATAAAATAAGAAAGTTCAACATGGGCATATCCATGGAACCGGTTATACAGGAAATAAGTTAAGCATAAGAATAAGAATAAAATAAAAGATGGCCAACTTTCATCTTTTTTATTTTATTTTATTTGTAAAATGATAATGCGCATGACCCAAATCAATTCTGTCTCCGTCATTTGACATTTCCGTCATTCAACCGCCGCATTCAAATATTCACAGTCCTAACCTAGTTTTTTGTGTTTTGGATTTGAATAAAATTGTGTTTTAAAATGAAGGTGATGAACAAAAATAATATTCTGCTGGGGGCAATGATGTTACTGATGACTACTGCGATTGTAGCCATATGTAAGAAAAGAAATAGACGTTTCAAGTTTCGCCCCTTGAATATTAAAAACAGAAAATGTAATATTTACCAGAATTTGTTGACGTATGCGAAATCTCACGATAGGGAACAATATTTTAAATACACAAGGATGTCTCCTGAGATGTTCGACAATTTATTGAGACTTGTGGAACCTCATATCAGAAGAGACCCAACAAAACTTCCCATAGAACCTGGACAACGGCTGGCTATTACCTTGCAGTGAGTACAATCATTGAATATTGTTTCCTAATATACATCGAATGAATATTTCTTTACAGCTATTTATCAGAAGGATGTTCCATGCAGGAGCTTGCCTGGAACAACTATATTGGTAAAACCACAGTGCATTGTTTATTAGAAGAAACGTGTGATGTTCTATGGAAAGTATTAGCACCCATTGTATTACCACAACCAAGCTCAGCAGATTTGTTACAAGTATCTGATGGGTTCTATAAACGGTGGAACATACCTAACTGTATTGGTGCAATAGATGGCAAGCACATTGTCATCCAATGCCCAAAGCTTTCAGGTACTACATATTTTTCCTACAAGCAATCCTTCAGGTAAACTACACAATATTTTCATGTAAATCAATAAATGTGCAATTATTTTATTTTTAGCATTGTGCTCATGGCTGCATGTGATGCCTACTATAAATTTACATATGTAGATATTGGTAGAGAAGGCTCAAACCATGACTCATACATATTCCAACATTCAATATTTGGAAGGGCCTTGATCAACCACACACTGGACATACCTAAACCAAAGGTATTAAAAGGAACTCAAATAAATTTCCCCCACTTTTTTGTAGCCGATGAAGCATTTCCTCTGCATAACAATATAATGAGGCCTTATGCTGGAAAATATTTGGATGAAAAACAGAAAGTTTTCAATTATCGATTATCTAGAGCTAGGCGAATGATTGAAAACACATTTGGTATTCTTGCTCAAAGGTGGCGGCGTTTGAGATCACCAATCATTGCAAGCATTGATTTATGTGATAAAATTGTGATGGCATGTGTTGTGCTCCACAATTATATTCAGAAAGGAGAAGAAGACATTCCAGTCAAAAATAGAAGATACTGCCCCACAGGATTTGAAGACTCCTTCGGCGAAGGACATACAAACTTGACATCTGTAGGACGTCTTGGGGCCAACAATTCATCTACTTCTAATAAACTTCTTAGGGATACACTGGCTGATTACTTCATTTCAGATCAAGGAGCACTACAATATCAATGGGATTTGGTGAATAAAGGAGGTATTCCCGATCATTTCAAGACGTAAATGTATACTGGATAATTGCGGAGGAAATGTACTTTTATTATTCATCAAAATAAATCAAAATGAGTTCAATATAGTTTTTTAATTCAGGTACCCAAGCTTGTCTGAAGTAGAACTAAAACAAAAATCAGTCCACTGTTTTGACAATGTAAAAAATAAAAAAATACTCTTAAAAACAACAGATATAAAATAAACAGTCCATTGAAGTAAAACTAGGAGTCAACAAAATATCAGTCCATCATACTCTCAAAAACAACAGGTACAAAATTATTAGGTTACCCCCAGCCTAGGAATCTTCTATAGATTCTAGATAATCAACAACAACTTTATACATTTTCTTTTTCAATATTATCTTTTGTTTTTGTGTAAATATAGACATGTCTGCAGCTAGGCTCCTCACAAAATGTTCTTCATCTGTCACTGTCATAGATGTTGGTTGCTGCTCATTGATATTTTTCTCCAAAACCTTGTTGAATGTCTCAAAACATCCACCAATTTTCTCAGATAATGATGTATCAGATTTAACTTTTTTGGAGGGAAGGGTATGTCTAGGAATGGTTTCATCATGACTTCTCTTGAGAGTTGTAATATTTAAACTTGGTTTGCAATATGGAACTTTGCCACTTTTCCACTGGATTCTGACTTTCATCTACCCTTTCTGAGAAAGGAAGTTTTTTTGAAGAAACTGGAGTTCCAGCCCCTTCTTCCTCACTTTCTGGTAAAACACCTTCATCTGGTGAGTCATTCTCCTGGCTATCACTTGGTTTAGAAGTTATTGTTGAAAATGAATCCCATTCTTGGCTTTCTGGCCTATTGGCTTTTTGCATATTAGAGTATGACCTAAAAATCAACAATAGTATTAAATGTTTCAACTTTGACCAAAAGACCCACTTCCTTGTTTGGAGAAATTTGTCTAAGAAGCCCATTGATCTAAAATAGGGCCAAGAATTCTCACTGGCCTCAGAACCAGATGGGGTATTCTTTATTTCCCGTTTTAGGCCTGTATATTTATTTCTGAGAAGCTTCCAGCGATGTTCACAAGCTTCAGCTACAAAAAAATATGATTTGAAAAATCGGTCTCCTAATATCTTTCTTGGTACTTCGTTTTCCAAGCATTTTCTTTCAATCTAATATTTTTAAATCTAGAATCAGATTTAGCATAAAGCTGCGGAAATCCTGAAACCTGCACAATAAGAAGTCCGTCGTCCATTGATGATTTGAATTTTTTCACAGATGATACGAATTTTCTTCTAGAGAATTTTTTTAAGATAATCTTATTTTGTATAGGTTAGGTTGTTGTTGTTAGGGTTAGGTATGATGAGATAAATAAACTTACAAAAAATATACTGACAGATGACAGCTCAATTTGACAGAATTTACACAGAACATGAAATGTCAATATCATCAAAGCCGTGGTTGGATTGGTTGAATTTTTAATCATTATTTTATTTAGTGATCTGTATAAACTGTGGTTTTTATTCCTTATTCCTTAAATTATCTTATCTTATTCATTATTTTATTTTAATTGCTGTATAAACTCGCCTTATTAGATTCATTGTTTTGTCACCATATGTCATTCCGAATACAATCATGTGTCACTTTCCGCTTCTGTAACCAACTTTTTCAAATTCATTATTCAATATGGATACCTAAGTTCAAATAACTAATTTCAGTCTAAAATTTTCAAAAACTTCAAATTTAATTTCACCCTTCCCCCCTTATGTACCTCCCTGCGAAGTTTCCCCAATAAAATTAAATCCTTAATTCTACTTCGGTATTTCAGTTGTGGTACCTCCTGTACTTTTTTTTTTTTTCAGTGGGGTGGAAATCCTCATGGACTCTGATCGCTCGGTGTCCATCGCGTATCAGTAGTGTCAGACTCTTACTGACTAAAACCACCCCAGGTGTGCTGCACTTGCCAAGCCGTTAGGCCATAAAGCTGCACCTACATCCCATTCCAACGTCCACGTCACGATATCCCTCGCTCCTCCGCCCCGCCACACCCCCCACCACCGTTGGGTCGTGACCCACCGAATACCGGGCGGGCAATCAGCGGGGAAGATCCTTCCTTCTTTATTCCGCTCATCCTCCACATTCAAACAGCGCCCTCCCTGGTCGGCAGTCTTATTCTATCCGAGCGCCTGCTCTCCCGATTTACTTTCGTCGCTCGTTTATCCCGAAGCCAGGCCACTATTACCGTCGCATTGACACTATGTTGGTTCTCATACTTCTTCATCCTCGACCACAGCCCCCGCCCATTCATTCAATATCCTTACCCATTCATCCTTCACACCATTCGTATCCCTTAGCTGTAACGCTCCAAGTCTATCCTCCTCTTCCTCGATCCTCCTTCTCCATTCTACCCTTTCTCTCCGCATGCAATCGTTCCTGATGTGCTCCGCCGTGTCAGTCCCGCTAGTTCCACACTGGCATGGGGTCTCTTGTGCAATTCCGAACCTTGCCAGGTAACCCCGAAAGTTCCCATGCCCTGTGACCAGTTGCACTGCCTTCCTTGCTAATGGTATACACCCCATCCCTACCCTGTTGCACATACCATGTACGCTTCTGCCGGTCCTGCCGCTGTCCCATTCACCCTGCCATTTTTCCATCACCATTCTCCTAATCCTTTCCCTCTCCTCCATTCTGCTATGTCCCAAGTCTATTTGCCATGTGATCTCTTGCAGTTCCGCACCTCTTCTACTCTCTTCATCTGCTCTTCTGTTTCCCTCATTTTCCCTAACATGCCCTTCCCTCCACTCAATTTCCGTCACCAATCCCGCTACCCTTCTGTTTTCAAGTATTCTCCTAATACGAGCTGCCCTTTTGCTCTTCGTCCTCGCATTTCTAATGGTCTCCACTGCTCCAGGCGAGTCACTTATTATTCTTATGTCCATCTCTCCACCCATCAGTACCCCTTTACCTATAGCCACCATTTCGGCTTCCTGTACGCTTCCCAGCTCACTGATTCTTTCCCGACCCATTCTCCACTCGCTCCCCTCCTTATGCGCCCATCCTATACCCACTCGTCCATCCTCTCTCTTAACCGCGTCCACAAATACCTCTTTTAGCCCTTCTCGGTTCTCCAGAATTGTTCCGATCATCCATGGGTATATTCTGTCGCACCCGTTTATCCGTCCTCTTACTTTTTCTTTTCCGTGCGCCTTCCATTCTTCATACCTCGTTGCTGCCTCTATGTATAGAGGCGCCATCCCAGTCAGCACGTATAACGCGGCTGACGGCGCCGTTCTATATGCCCCGCTGGCCGATAGCGTAAACGGTCTCTGTATCGCCCCCAATTGTCTGATCACCCTAGAGTCCTTCGCTCTTGCTCCCCACACTTGGACGCCATACATCACCGCCGGTTTAACCACTCTTTCGAAAATCAGTCTGACACATCCTCTCCTTAGCCTTACGTCACGGCCCGTCCATCTTCTTAGTTTTCCTGCAACTATAGCCGTTCTCCTTCTTACCTCCTTAAGATGATCAATGTACAGTAGGCCCTTGTCTACTATCATGCCCAAGTATGTGATGTTACCGCCGCACTCTACTGAATTTTTTTGCACAAATTTAGACTAGTTTGGACTATTACGTCATTTTCAAACTAGACCAGCCCACGTGATTCGATACTCAACGTATTTGAATTATTTGTGTTGCTTCAACTGCAATTAATAATGTGGGGGAAATACTTACAGTCAAACAGAAAGGATGAAACAATAACTACTGCTATATGAAATACTGTAACACGAATAGTATTGGATCACAACGAATTCACTTCTTCTTTCCCATTTGTATTACACAACACGCAAGCTTGGAATTCAAGGAGATAACATTCATCAGATAAATTTCACACTATGAAACAGTTGTTCGTCTTGTTGTAAAACTGCACTAACTAATTTTCCTAATTTATTTAAAACACTATTTACAACAATTGTTCACTAAAACATTACTTCACTATTTTATTTCTACGGTGTCAGTCTCTATCTGCGAACTCTGGAACTGTAACTGTTCTCCATTCTGTCTGTCCCGCTTATATACTCCCAAGCAGTTTCCATTCACGGCTCTCGAATATTCAGGAGTATAGAACATTTCATCTAGATGGCTCTTCGAATAGTATCGAACAATCGATTTATTCCAGCTTGTTCTCGGCGATCCGTACGCTAGCAGATATGCAGTTGTGGTTGAACGAGGGTGCATAATTAATTAGATCAGGGCCGGTCTCTGGGCCGGTCTCGAAATCGTTACAGTATTAAATTACACACAGCATATGTGGTTATAACGGATTCCTTAACTTTTTGGGAGATTGTATAACATTCTTATTCATTTATTGTTTAATGAACAGAGCCAAAAAGTCTATTGGAACACTTCAATCTTTTTTTTTTTACCAAATGTTAACGTGTAACGTAAATGCGTAGCCTGTGCGGGTGTAAGACGTCTATTATTATTTGTCGTGGTATCATCGAAGCTGACTAAGATGCCGTTTGGCTCCAAGGTGATGACCTTCAAACACGTAGGTACGGTTTGATCTTCGCAACATATATTTCCAGCAATTCCGACAAAGGGTTGCCAAGGATGAAGATTGGTGATTCTATGGCACTTGATGTCGGTTTCATCTTTTGGAATTTTCGGTAATTGTCTTCTGTACTTTTCTTGACTGACAAGGTTGAGGAGCTTGCTTTTGTAATCCGAGGTGTTCAAGACCGTTGTTGGGTTTTTGTTATGTCAGCAGGCAGGATGATAATATTCTCATTTCAATTTTGGCTTCTTTCTATCGTTATTACCGATGGAGTTACAAACTTGTTTCGACAATAGACTTTCCTCTTCTGTCTCTCATTGGATGACTTTTAGGTTGAACCCATATTTTGAGATAACAGCAGAGATCCACAGGAATGAGCAGGACTTCACAGGATTCCATGTAATTATGGTAAGGTTGATATAGGACATGAAGGAACCTGCCACATAGCACTGAAAGGCGCCAAAACAAAAGCCATACCACACTCTCAGAAAATGCGCACCAAAACGGCATCACAAATGGCGTGCCATGAACGAGATCATCCACCAATAACCGTAAACCCGCCAGAAAATATAATGTTTTCATCACCAAAAATGTCATAGCGACTAAGGGTTGTCAACACGATTACGACGACGCAACACCTACTTGATATATCACTTATAGTTTCACAACATTCTGCAGTTGTTCTCATAGTACAACATTTTAGAAAACTTCAACCTTAAAGGAAGTAGAAAAACCTATAGACAATACTCAGGAGGTAAATTAGTTCCCTACGCCTCGCATCAGGCATCAAAATATTCGCGGAAGGAAAAGCATTTTTCTTTCCTTGGTATGTAAATACAGGACCTCTACTGTTCTCATTGTATTTTGATGACTTGGCCAATCTCAAGATAAGTCCATGTTGAAAAAGGAAATTCTCGAATGAAAATTTAAAAAAAAACAATAACGATAAAAATGAAGAATTTCTTTGTAATATACTCGCCATAACATTTTCAAAGCTTTTTGCCTACATTAAATCACTGTTTATCAAAACATTTCCAAAGATGTCCCTGGGACATCACAAAATGCAATTTTTCTCGTTTTTTTTTTCAAGCCGCTTATCAACGATAGTCTATAAATTAACAATAGTCAAAATATGCAGAGATAAATTCATTCAATAGTAACTCAAAAATCACTAAGGGACACACATACAAATCAAACCCAAAAAAAATAATTTTTCAAAAATATAAATGTCACAAACACACCCTAGGTAAATCACAAAAACTAAACTTAAAATATATTCCGTATACAAAAATTATTTCGTGATAAGAATCACCCTGTATCACAAAGGAAAAACTATCTGAAAACATAAAAATTAAACTAAAAATATATTCTGACTAAAAAGTTAATTATATTTCTTTTGTTCTTCATTTCCGGCTGTCTTCTCTTAGGTTTCCTTAATTCCAATAGAGGAACTTGTGTAAAACTTGAATTAATGTCTTATGCCTGATTTTCTACTCACAGCCAAAGAGTAGAGTTACAGCATCTACAACAAATTGATAATCTGCTATTATGAATAATCTACTACTTTAAAAAATACGTATTGACATTGTACTCCATTTACAAAAATATCAGTCATGTATTTTTTATAAAAAGAATCATCTTCAGAACTTCAATAAATTTACTAAAAATTTTCAGAAAAAACAAATTCGAATCTTTGTTCCAAAAGTAATTTTTATTCCGAATTTGCATTTAAACCAACAGACTAAATAATATATTGTGAGTCATCATCAGAAGACGAGCAAGGTAAATTTTCAGTGGAGTTCAAATTTGCTTTTTGAATAGTTCAACATGAGATTAAAGTTATGGAACTGGTAAATCGAATGAAATTTCATCAGAGGTGACAGGTGTAAATGAGATCAGTCTGAAACGTTGTCTGGTTCAACTGAATTTAAATAGAACTTTGTTACTGATAAACACTCAGTAACATAGTGCTTTTTCTACATTTACATAAATTATAAATATGATGATGATTTTACAAGTGAAAATTATCGGTATAAGTTTTTGAGGTTATATATATATTTCGGAATGACGACCATTCAATACTTACTTTGAGGTCCGTGATCAACTTGATGGTTATTGAATTTAATATATTGTCTTGACTAAACTCTTCCACTTCACTCTAAAAACACTACTTATTACTATTACGAGAAACAAAATGGGGTAAATTGAATAGTGGATAAAAATTAAAAACCACACCCTTCGCCAACAATACCGATCATCTCTGGATCACATTTGACATTTCAAGGATATCCAATGGATAATAATTTTGGATATTGGGGATATATTCGATGGATATTTTATGGACGTCCGGTGGATGTTCCGAGTGAACGAAGATGGACTTCTATAAGATATATGTCTGGAATATCCATAAGATATCGTTCGAGGATATCCATGAGAAATTGTTCATAGATATCCATTACATGTTGTTCAGGGACATCTATCAAGATATCCACAAGGATGTCCATAAGACATTGTTCACAAATATCTAAAAGATATGTTTTAGGGCTAACAAAGAAGATATCATTGAGGAATAAGGGAAACTGTTTAAATATTTCGAAAATTGATATCATACTCGTATTCATTTTATATTTGCTTCGGATATTCATAGCCATCTGTAGAATATCTTCTAATGGATATCCATTTCGAATCCATGAATGAACATCTTATGGAAGTTCATATAAAGTCCAGAGAGATTACGGTCCAGAAAAAAGAAACAATTGGTATATGTTGAAGAAATATTAAAAATCAGCTCGACATACACATTTATTTATATTTGCTTAGCCTTCACCGCAATCCGTAGAATATTTTCTGAAGACACCGATTCCCTTTTTTCAAAAAGATCCAATTTATGTTCGATAAATAGGGAAAAGAAAGCATCTATATTGAAAATTCAGCCTGATATTTACATTCGTTTAGGATATTTTATGTTCATCTGTAGAATATTTTCTGGAAGATATCTGTTTCGAATCCATCGACCATCGATAAATATCATATGGATGTCCATCTCAAGAGTAGGAAAAAACAATGATACGAGCTATATAGTATTTGTTGAAAGAAAAAATTTTCATACAAAAATGAAAGGTAAAAAAATTTAGGTTCAACACTGATAATTTTGTTATAGGTATTTATATGAATTTGTCTGTGAAGTACTAATACCTCGTATGCCACAAAATATCAAAAATTCGATTATTGCACTCACCAATACTGTATGCCAATACCTAATGAATTTCTGACAACTTATAAGCTACAAAAAAATATTTCAGTAGAAATTAAGAATTTCAAATAGCTCGTATAAGAATATCAATATTTTGTGCAAGCAATAGCTCCTAACCCGATAGCCCTCCTATAAAAAAACGTATTTGGGCATACGAGATATTAGTACTTCACAGACGTAATATGATTGCTCAATTTGGATATCTTATGGCTATCCATGAAATATCTTCTGAAAGATATCTTATGGATGTCCATTTCAAATCCGCGGATATTCCGACCAGAATTGGACATGAAACAGATATCCATAGGATATTGTGTGTTACCTGGGATATTGTAGGAGAGCATAATGAACTTAGTCCGCCATATTTAGAAGTTTGCCATATTGGATTTAGAGTGACGTTACTTTATTTTTCGAGTTGTTTTCAGCAAGCCCTTTCATTTGATACCCATATTGAAGGAGTGTATTCTAAATAACTAGTCCGCCATGTTGGATTTAGTATGACGTCATTTTATTTTTCGAATTATTCTCAGCAAGCCCTTTCATTTGATACCCGCATACTGTAGAAGTGCATTGAAACTAACTAGTCCGCCAGCGTGGGTGTTCCGCCATGTTGGATTTGGGATGACGTTACACACCTAACCATGCATTGTCATCCAACTAAACGTGTATACAGAATATCAGCTCAATCGGTTGCTTCAAATTGAGTTGCAAGATTCCACCCGAAAAAACATTAATCCTTTTAAAAAAATGGCTAACAATAGATAGATAAATCTGCCTTTGTGTCTTTGCAGTGATTAGATGCCGAATGAAATTGCTATATATTTCGCAAATCGTTCAGAGGATCCATGAAGTGTATTTTAGAAAGTAACTGGTTATTATGAGGAGTATACAATATCTTCATTCCAGGCAGATAGTGTAATATATCAACAGTAGGATTTTCATTTATTCATGAGAATTTCGGTATACTTAGGGTATATACGGTCGAATTCCTTTCGGCAAGAAAGTATATATTAGGGAACTACAGTTTGGCGCCCTATCCATCCCGGCTCCGACACCCCGGAGCCGTCGGTAAACAAACAGACATCTCCCCTAAATTAATTAGTTTTATCCTGAAACTAGTGTCAGGTACTTGGACCATGTCAGGCGATAGAGACGAAATATAATAATATTTTGGGTGATCTCATCAAACATTTCAACTCTTCTTCGCTATTGTTCAACATTGGAAAATAACATCAATGTATTTTAAACGTTTCTGAACAGTTGTACCAATCTGAATTTCAACCCGGCAATTTCCTTAGAAATTGTGAAAATTTTGGAATTTCAATATTATCAGAGAGAAGAGTTATTACCCAATCATTAACATTAGTTATGCAGCCTCCATAGGCTGCAAGAAGCCTATGAAAGCTTAGGTCGACTCGTCGACAATGCATGACATCATCACTCAAGAATGCTCTTGGCACCTCGAAGAAAAAAAAGATGTATGCCATCTAAGAGTCATATTGACGATTCACCGAGGGGTTTCGAACCGTTCTAAATAAAAGCGACTTCTCTCGGAGTTTTTTGAATGATCCAAGGCAACTTACTTAGTTATTTACAATCGGAGTTCAACAGTTAACAAATAGTGATTTCAATTACTATTCTTGGTTCATATAAATCAGCAGTTATATTTTAAAATTCTCGAATGAATTAGTGGATTATAGTTAACGGCATTTTCATACCATGAACATAATGAAAATAAACAGGCCATCGGCTTTGGAATAGAGGCTAGGTACGGAAATATCGAGACCAAATGGAATCAGGTGGGCTATCAGTAAATTCCAAGCATGAAAAATTCCTTGGAATAGATGGAACATACTCCATCTTTCTTCCCAAGGCATATTGTCCCATGAGTATAATGTCTTTCTCACCCGAAACATTGAAAAGGCTGATAGATAGATACATAAGAAATGAGGTACTAGAAACAAGCCCGCTCAACCAACGTAAGTATGCGTATCAACAGTCTTGGCACTGGACGATCTCAACAGTCTATTAAAAATGTTCTTGGAAGACAAAGTGATAGCCATGACAAAATTTATACACATCGAGGGTGCCTTCAATAATGCATCCACCGAGTCTATAGCAAACGCTTTAGCGAAAAAAAGGCACCTCCTTTTTTGTGCCAGTGGATGAACGTCAAGTTGAAAAACCATCAGCAATTTGCGGAATACCACTAACGGCTAGCCTTATCCGGCCTTATCTGAATCTAGCGACGATGAAGATGAGAAGAATGCCGCACCGAAACATTCCTCAAATGTCCCCACGAGCTTCCCTTCTCCAAAACGTCAAACGGCCGCTTCCGTCCTTTCTCGCTCCTCGTCTCCAAAACGACAGGCGGTCCCCAATTCAGTCCATTCTCGCTTCTCGTCTAGTTCGAGTTTCAGCGATAGCGACGACGAAGATGAGAAGAAAGCAGCATCGCAACTTTTCTCAAGCGTTCCCACGTGCCCCCTTCTTCAAAACGTCAAGCGGTCGGAAACAACAAAAAGGATGAGAATGTCACATCGGCGATTTCGAGCAAGTCAAACCTAGACAATGTGAGCTTCTCGAGAAACATCAACAAGTCAAACGTTTTGACTAACAATGAAAATACGGTAAGTTTTCTTTCATCACTTATGAATAGTCGATTTGCAATAGTTCTGAACTTATAGATAGATTTATGGATACCTTCTTATAATAGTTCTGACTGTGACTATTTCTATATTTCAGATAGTTAATCCTTTTACGAGGGTGCCAAAGAGATCACGAATGAGCCTTGCGCCCAAAAGCGCCGAAGTCCGGTCGCGCTGCGGAGACCGATCGTCCTATCCCAGATGGAGGCGGTAAAACGACTGCGCAGCTGGCAGCTGCCAAAAGGAATGCGCTGCTGGAGACTGCCAAAAGGACTGCACAACAGATGGAGGCTGCCAAAAAACTGCTGTGAAACCGCAAATGAGCCTTGCGTCTGAAAGCGTCAAGTTGGCGTTGAAGAGACCGGTCGTCATGTACCAGCTGGAGGCTGTTGAGACGACTGCACAGCTGGCGGCTGCCAGAAGAAATGCTCTGCTGGAGGTTGCCATAAAGACTGCACGGGAGGAGGCTTCCAAAAAGACTGAACAGCTTGAGACTGCCAAAAGAACTGCACAGCTCGAGACTGCCAAAAGAACTGCACAGCTCAAGACTGCCAAAAAGACTGCACAGCTCGAGACTGCCAAAAGGACTGCACAGCTCGAGACAGTAAAAAGGACTGCACAACTCGAGACTGCCAAAAGGACTGCATAGCTCGAGACTGCCAAAAGGACTGCACAGCTCGAGAATGCCAAAAGGACTGCTCAACTGAAGCTAAACGATATCCCCCGCGCTCTGAACTACAAGAGGAAACGTCAAACTACCCCTGATTCAGTCCGTTCTTGCTCCTTGTCTAGTTCGAGTTCCAGTGGAGTCGAAGAGAATAATGCCGCATTGAAAGTTTCCTAAAACGTAAATACATCTTTAACAAGTCTACCAACGGCCTCTACTTCAGTCCGTTCTCGCTCCTCATCTAGTTCGAGTTCCTGCGACAGCGACGACGAATATGAGAAGGAAGCCGCATCGAAAGTTTCCTCAAACGTACATAAGTATTCTATAAGTCAAGCTACTACCGCTTCAGCCCGTTCTCGCATCTCGTCTCTAAAACATCAAGCGGTCCGCGCTTCAATCCGGTCTCTTTTCGGTTCGAGTTCCAGCGACGACAAAGAGGAGAAGGCCGTTTTAAAAGTTTCTTCAACCGTGCCCACGATCTCCCCTTCTCCAAAATCCAGAGACAGCCAAACGGAGAAGAGTGCCGTGTCAAAAGTTTCGTTATACTGCTCGAATTCCAACGACCACAAAGAGAAGACCAGAGACAACAAGAAGGAAAAGAAAGTCGTTTCCTTGTCCATAAAGAAAAGATCATAGACAAAGACTACAAAGAGAAAATCAGATACAAAGACCACAAAGAGAAGAGCAGAGGCAACAAAAAGGAGAAAAATACATCAACGAAAGTTTCCTCGTCCAACTCGATTTCCAGTGACAAAGACCATAAAGAGAAAACCAGAGGCACCAAAAAGGAGGGTTCAAGTTTCAGCGACAACAACCACAAAGAGAAGATTAAAGACAAAGACCACAAAGAGAAAATCAGAGACAACGACCACAAAGAGAAGACCAGAGATAACGACCACAAAGAGAAGATTAGAGATAAAGACCACAAGGAGAAGACCCGAGACAAAGACCATAAAGAGAAGACCAGAGACAACAAAAAGGAGAGTTCGAGTTCCAGCGACAACAACCACAAAGAGAAGATCAGAGACAAAGACCACAAAGAGAACACCAGAGACAAAGACCATAAAGAGAAGACCAGAGGCATCAAAAAGGAGAGTTCGAGTTCCAGAGACAACGATCACAATGAGAAGACCAAAGATAAAGACCACAAATAGAAAATCAGAGACAACGACCACAAAGAGAAGACCAGAGATAACGACCACAAAGAGAACACCAGAGACAAAGACCATAAAGAGAAGACCAGAGACATCAAAAAGGAGAGTTCGAGTTCCAGAGACAACGATCACAATGAGAAGACCAAAGATAAAGACCACAAAGAGAAAATCAGAGACAACGACCACAAAGAGAAGACCAGAGATAACGACCACAAAGAGAACACCAGAGACAAAGACTATAATGAGAAGACCAGAGACATCAAAAAGGAGAGTTCGAGTTCCAGAAACAACGATCACAATGAGAAGACCAAAGATAAAGACCACAAAGAGAAAATCAGAGACAACGACCACAAAATGAAGACCACAGATAACGACCACAAAGAGAAGATTAGAGACAAAGACCACAAAGAGAAGACCAGAGACAATGACCACAAAGAGATGACCAGAGATAACGACCACGAAGAGAAGATTAGAAACAAAGACCATAAAGAAAAGACCAGAGTCATCAAAAAGGAGAATTCGAGTTCCAGAGACAACGATCACAATGAGTAGACCAAAGATAAAGACCACAAAGAGAAAATCAGAGACAAAGATCACAAAGAGAAGACCATAGGCAACAAAAAGAAGAAAAATACATCATCGAAAGTTTCCTTGTCCAACTCGATTTCCAGTGACAAAGACCATAAAAAAAAATACCAGAAACAACAAAAAGGAGAGTTCAAGTTCCAGCGACAACAACCACAAAGAGAAGTTTAGCAATAAAGACCACAAAGATAAGACCAGAGACAAAGACCATAAAGAGAAGACCAGAGACAACAAAAAGGAGGGTTCGAGTTCCAGCGACAACAACCACAAAGAGAAGATTAAAGACAAAGACCACAAAGAGAAGACCAGAGACAAAGACCATAAAGAGAAGACCATAGGCAACAAAAAGGAGAGTTCGAGTTCCAGCGACAACAACCACAAAGAAAAGATCAGAGACAAAGACCACAAAGAGAACACCAGAGACAAAGACCATAAAGAAAAGACCAGAGACATCAAAAAGGAGAGTTCGTGTTCCAGAGACAACGATCACAATGAAAAGACCAAAGATAAAGACCACAAAGAGAAAATCAGAGACAACAACCTCAAAGAGAAGACCAGAGATAACGACCACAAAGAGATTAGAGACAAAGACCACAAAGATAAGACCAGAGACAAAGACCATAAAGAGAAGACCAGAGACAACAAAAAGGAGGGTTCGAGTTCCAGCGACAACAACCACAAAGAGAAGATTAAAGACAAAGACCACAAAGAGAAGACCAGAGACAAAGACCATAAAGAGAAGACCATAGGCAACAAAAAGGAGAGTTCGAGTTCCAGCGACAACAACCACAAAGAAAAGATCAGAGACAAAGACCACAAAGAGAACACCAGAGACAAAGACCATAAAGAAAAGACCAGAGACATCAAAAAGGAGAGTTCGTGTTCCAGAGACAACGATCACAATGAAAAGACCAAAGATAAAGACCACAAAGAGAAAATCAGAGACAACAACCTCAAAGAGAAGACCAGAGATAACGACCACAAAGAGATTAGAGACAAAGACCACAAAGAGAAGACCAGAGACAAAGACCATAAAGAGAAGACCAGAGACAACAAAAAGGATGGTTCGAGTTCCAGCGACAACAACCACAAAGAGAAGATCAGAGACAAAGACCACATAAAGAACACCAGAGACAAAGTCCATAAAGAGAAGACCAGAGACATCAGAATGGAGAGTTCGAGTTCCAGAGACAACGATCATAATGAGGAGACCAAAGATAAAGAACACAAAGAGAAAATCAGAGACAACGACCACAAAGAGAAGACCAGAGGTAATGACCACAAAGAGATTAGAGACAAAGACCACAAAAAGAAGGCCAGAGACAAAGACCATAAAGAGAAGACCAGAGACATTAAGGAGGGATCGAGTTCCAGCGAAAATGACCACAAAGAGATCAGAGACAACAACCACAAAAGAAGACCAGAGACAAAGACCATAAAGAGAAGACCAGAGACAATAAAAAGGAGAAAAATATATCATCGAAAGTTTCCTTGTCCAACTCGATTTCCAGCGACAAAGATCATAAAGATAAGACCAAAGGCAACAAAAAGGAGGGTTCGAGTTCTAGCGATAAGAACCGCAAAGAGAAGATTAGAGACAAAGGCCACAAAGAGATGACCAGAGACAAAGACCATAAAGAGAAGACCAGAGACAACAAAAAGGAGAAAAATACCTAATCGAAAGTTTCCTTGTCGAGTTCCAGCGACAAAGACCACAAATGGAAGTTCCATTGTTCAGCTCAAGTTCCTGTGACAACCCCACAAGCTCCCCTTTGCCACAATTTCAAGCGTCCCTTGCTTCAGTCCGTTCCCACAAATCAGACAGCAGCTCTATAAGCGAGCACAAAAATAAAAACTAAAATTAGATTTGGCCATCTCCGATTGTAGGGACCACGAAGAGAAGAAAAATGTCGCATCGAAAGTTTCTTCGTCCGGTTCGAGTTCCGGCGACAACAACCAAGAGGAGAATACCTCCGTAATTCCATTGTATGTCCCCACGAGGCAAGATGTTAACCTTATACGTCTGTCGAGAGAAAAGCTGGAGCGTTTTGTGCAAATGCCAATCTTCGAGCGTATCGTCACGGGGTGCTACGTCAAGGTTACTGTAGGAGAGTTCGAATACAAGGTAGCGGAGGTGGTCGGCGTGTATGAAACGTCGAAGACATATCAACCAAGAAAGAGACTTATATTATAGAGTAGAGTTCGCATCCAACCAGGAATTCTCCGACGAGGAATAGCAAATGTGGAAGGAAGCTACCACAGCCGCTGGGAAGGATTTCCCGTCCAAATCCAGGATTGACCAGAAGCAAGCCGATATCAAGGAAGGCATGAACTACGAATTCAACGAACGAGGCTTCGGGAGAGTCGTAAAGATTCAAGAAAATGAGTGGTTCAAATCGATTACGCCGAACCACGCTGTGAAACCACAAATGAGCCTTGCGCCTAAATGTGTCAAGTTGGCGTTGAAAAGACCGGTCGTCATGTCCCAGCTGGAGGCTGTTAAAACTACTGCACAGCTGTCATCTGCAAAAAGGACTGCTATGGTGGAGGCTGCCAACAGGTCTGCACCGGACGAGGCTGTCAAGAAGAATACACAGCCATCTGAATTGAAGCTAAACGATCTACCCCGCGCTCTGAGTCTGACAGATTATAAGAGGAAACGTGGTCTTGTATAGTGTAATGGTTGATGTTTAGGGAACAATGTATTTATTCGAGACGATCTGTTGTCGAGTAATCAATTTTACAACTTTGACAACGATGTATATATGTTTTGTCTTACTGTTACGAATAATAAATTATTTTCTATTACGTTTTTTTAATTGCGTGGAATTATGAATAAGCAATTCGAATACATAAAAAACCAAGAGTTAATACATGAACCTCCGAATTAAATTATCAATATCATTCAGTGTTCAAGATATGGAAATATAATCCAAAAACACCAAAACAACGTCAATATCACTCGACGCGCGTTTCGCCAACGCAAAGTTGGCATCCAAGGTGCAGATATTTGGTTTCTCAAAACTTGTAAACGTGTGTTTTCCAAATCCGATTACAAATTGGATCGCAAATCAAATTGCGAATCTTCTAGTGGATCAGACAGCGAATGTAGCAGCAGCTCGATAAGCTAGCAAATCCATGAAAAACTAAAAATGGATCTGGCCATGTCAGATTCTAGCGACGACGAAGAGAAGAAGAATGCCAAAAACATCCCCAAGAGCTTCCCGGCTCCACAACGTCAAGCGGCATCAGCTTCAGTCCGTTCCCGTTCCTCGTCCAGTTTGAGTTCCAGTGAATACAAAGAAAATAATACCACATTGAAAGTTGGTTCAAACGTTTCCGCCATGTTTCCACAACGTCAAACGGCCCCCGCTTCAGTCCGTTCGACCAGCGAATCGGATAGCGACTCTAGCAGTGGATCAGATAGCCACTCTAGCAGCGGGTCTGAAAGCGCATTTAATAGCAGCCCCATGAACGAACAAAAGAAGAAAATACTAGCTATGGATTTGGCTTTCTCCGAATCTAGCGACGATGAAGATGAGAAGAAACTCCGAAACCGTCCCCACGAACTCTCCTCCTCCAAAACGTGAAACGTTCCCCGCTTCAGTCCTTTCTCGCTCCTCGTCTCCAAATCGTCAATCGGTATGTTCAGTATGTTCTCGCTTCTCGTCTCTATCGAGTTCCAGCGATAGCGACGACGAGGAGGAGAAGAAAATAGCGTCAAAACTTTTCTCAAGCGATCCCATTGACGATTTCGAGCAAGTCAAACCTTGACAGAATGAGCTTCTCAAAAGACATAGAAAAGGCTGAGCATGCCATCAAGTCGAAAAATCCGACTAACAATGAAAAAATGGTAAGCTTCCTTTCATCACTTATAAAGAATCAATTTGCAATAGTTTAGGAATAATAGACAGCTTTATGGATACCTTGTTATAATAGTTCTGACTGTGACTATTTCTATATTTCAGATAGAGAATCCTTTTACGAGGGTACCATCGAGACCACGAATGAGCCTTGTGCTCAAAAGCGCCGACGTCCGGTCAACGTTGAGAGGGCGGTCGTCCTGTCCCAGCTGGAGGCGATCAAAACTACTGCGTAGCTGACGGCTGCCAAAAGGAATGCGATGCTGGAGACTGCCAAAAGGACTGCACCGCCCTCATAAAACCAAAATAAATATATTTTCACGAATTAAAGGTACTAGAAGGACTTAGGTCACCTTTACTGAACGGGATAAAAATTCAATTTTTCCAATAGGCAACATACTTAGTAATAATCTTCGACCATAACATGGAATCAACACCTACAAAAATTACAGTAGCCTTCAAACTGTGCAGGAGAAAGTGCGGAAAAAGTTGGGGCTACAACCAAAGATGACTACATGGCTCTAAGCTAGAGTTATCAGACCCATGATAACGTACGGATCGGTGGTATGGTGGCCAAAGACCAAGCAGGTAGGAGTGGTTCGTCGACAAGTATGTTTGAGTGCCACCGGTGCCATGAGCACCACCCCAACAGCCGCACTAGATAGAGGTCTTGCTCAACTACATTCAAGGCAAAGCCAAGTCAGTCACGAGCAGGTTTCTTAAGATAAGCACCCATAATCAATATACACGGGAGAGATTACAAGCTATACGAAGAGTTGAAAAATATCCCTGTTATAAGAATGTCATTAGGTATAGCTTTGACAAAACTTTTTAAATAAGTATAACGGACAGCAGAGACCTCTCATCAACGCGGAGATCGCTGTCTACACGGATGGCTCATAAACTGATGAAGGTTCAGGAGCCGGCATGTATGGAACTAAGCCGAAGATAAAAATTTCATTGAGCTGAGGTATATAAGCGACGATAGTTCGAACGGAAATCGTCGCAATACACCATTGCGCTCAAGAGATGATAATTAGGCATGAGTTTTCAGAAGAAACCATTGTAATTTACTCAGCAGTAAACTTAATGCAAGTTACCTTCAAATTTATTTGGGACTGCATGAAGCCTTGAAAGAGCTGGTCAGTCAGAACAGACTGGCCGTAGCCTGTTTACCAACACACATGCACAGGTTATAGAGGCAATGAAGAGGCCTATTCACTAACCCATGAAGGGGCAAGTGAGGCCCTGAATGGCCCAGAACAGTTCTGCGGTTTAACAAAAGCTGTACTAAAAACAAACACCAAATTATGGATTGAACAGAAATCTCAAGAATGGTGGAATAATTCATCAGGAATGAGACAGGCTAAAGAGTTTATCAAACAACCGCAGCCAACATTCACAGAATATTTACAAAGCCAGAAGAGAAACACTGCTATAATATTATTAGTATTTCTCACAGGGCATTGTAGGCTCAAAGAACATATGAGTACAATCGGTCTGGCAGGAGAAATGCTATGCAGGTTTTCTTAGGAAGAAGAGGAAACATCAGTACACATACTATGCCACTGCGAGGGCTTGCAAGGCTAAGGTTTCTAGCTAAGGGAAGACAAGGCAAGAGCTAGAAACAAGCCTATGGTGTCTCGTAACAAATACAGGGCTAGATAGAGAACTCTAGACGATTTCGAGGGCACACAAAATAGATCTGAAGAGGTCGCGGTGTAGGGGCTTGTAGCAGGAAACCCCAAAACTAATCTAATCTAATCAACTGTTCAACATTGAAAAATATCATCAATGTATTTTAAACGTTTCTGAATTGTTGTACCAATCTAAATGTCAAACCGGAATTTTTTTCAGAAATTGTGAAATTTCTTGAAATCAACTTGAAGATGAACTGAAAAATGTAGGAAAATGTACATTTTAATATTATTCAAATACTATTTTTTGTATAGAAGAAAGAAGAATTATTGTCCGCTCATTGTAATACCAGGCACCAAGACACTTATGAAAGCTTAGAAATGAGTAAATATACCGATCCTGGAGCCGGACCTGACCATTTGTTGGTACAATCGAACTCGACTCGTCTATAATGCGTGACATCATCATTCGAGAAAGCTCTCATCATCTCGAAGAATAAACGAGAGTCATATCATCTAAGAATCATCTAGACGAATCACGGGGAGTTTCGAATTGTTCTAAATAAGGTCGACCTCTATCAGCGTTTCTGGAATGATCCAAGAGATGCCTACTGCGAGCATAAATATAGGATTTTCGACATGAACATTGTTCTTATAACATGTTGTAATAGTCCATTTTATAGTTTGTTAAAATAATCTACCTGTTGTTTGATGGTTGGTTTGAGGCTGACGAACCAGACGCAGGGTTTACCCGTGAGGGTGACCCTTAACACTGAGACCAACTGGGGTCTATTGTATTCTGTCGTCAGTAGTTCCTAGTTAAATAGGCCCGTATCTTTTATCAGGTTTAGTAATCTATTCACTAGGTGTTTCGGATTCATGCCTATTTCTAGGTTGGTCTGTCCGAATATTCTGTAGCGCTTGTTGTACAGCGCGTCGCATTCGAAGATGATGTGAGAGGCTGTTTCCTCCTCGTCACCACAAAGTCTGCACTCCACGGTTTCTCTGTTTATTCCCATGGTGTGCAGGTGTTTCCTAAGGGCGCAATGTCCGGTTAGTAAGTATGCGTATCTTTGGTCTGTTCAGGTTGAGAATGTCAGCCGTCAGTGTTTGGCTTAAGTGCCTCACCATGGCTGTGCTGTGTCGATGCCCTTCGATTTGGTCCCAATATGTTTGGTATCTTGTTTTCTTCCACTCATTTATTAGGTTTCCGCATCGGGTTTTGCTGATGCCAAACACTGGTTCTGGGCCTGTGAATGGTAGTTCAGAAGCTCGTCTGGAAAGTTGGTCTGCTTTTTCATTACCTTCGATTCCTCTGTGTCCAGGCACCCACACAAGTGTTACCTTGTTGTGTTTTGCCAGTTCATTGAGGCTCTGAAGGGATTCCCATACCTGCTTTGACTTGATCTGTACTGAATTCAGAGCTTTTATTGCGCTCTGGCTATCAGAAAGAATGTAGATGTGTTTTCTTTTGTACCCACTGTCTAGATTCATCTGTATGCATGTCCTTATGGCATGTGTCTCAGTTTGGAATACTGTGGTGTTGTTGCCAAGTGGAAGTATCACGTTCCTATTTGGCTTCACTCCATGTATTCCTGCTCCAGTTCCTATCTCTGTTTTGGAGCCATCTGTGTACCAGATGATAGTGATTCTACTCCCGAGTCCCATTCGTCCCACTTGAGCTGTGTTCTGAATGGTTTTTCGTATGAGGTAACATGTAGTCTGATATCATTTCCAGTTCGGTAATGTTGACTACATGAGTAATTTTGGTGTGCCCAATTTGTGGTTGGGATCTCCATTTACCTGTTTGTATAAGTTTGTATGCGCTCATCCTCGCCTCTCCCATGACTGTGATGTCCAATGGTGGGAGGTTTAGGATGATTTCCATTGCAGCGGTCGGAGTGCTGCTCATGGAACCCGTGATACACAGACAGGCGATCCTCTGAAGTTTTCCGAGGTTAAGTTTTGCCTGCCTTTGTCTCACTTTGGGCCACCACACCAGCGAGCCGTATGTGATTCTGGGTCTTATGATTGCGGTGTAAAGCCAGTTCATGACTTTCGGTTTCAGTCCCCATGTTTTTCCAAAAGCTCTTCTGCACATCATAAATGTTGATTTGCTCTTGTTGATTACATGTTGCAGATGTTTTGTTATTTGATACCACATTACGTAATTGGACAGATAACTTGACAGCGGTCAATATAAAAATAAGGATGATAAGAATAAATGCATCTATTTGCTATCAGCTTGTCCAGCTTTTGCGGTCTCAGCATATATCCACAGCATAACGCGGCCCTACGAGTGTACTACCACCTACGATACTCGTACGGGGTAGACGAGACACCGTAGTTGCCTTATGTTCCGGGGGATCTTGAATCTGGTGTGGAGAAAGAGAAGTGCCGAATCTATTAGAACTACTCATCCTCAGGCAAATACAAGCCAATAAGCCTGATGTAGTCCTTCTCGACCATCAAAGTAAAACGATTTTCGTCATTAAGTTTTCAGCTCCTGGCGAAACGAACATCGTCAGAAAAGAGGAGGGAAAACGGACTAATTATAGAGATCTACTCTTTGAGCTCCGCAGGCTCTACCAAAACCTTTCTGTCAAAATGGTGGTTCTGATCATAGGGGTACTTGGTGGAATGATGGACACGCTGCTCTCGAATCTGAAAAAGATACCGGCTTGCCGTGATGCGGCAGAAAACCTAGCCGGAAGAATGCCGTTATTCTTGGTTCATGTTATTAACTCATGGCACATGATTCTTGGACCCAGTAATCACTCACCTCACGGACGTGGGGAGTGTTTACTGTGGTTAATGACACGTCAGCGCGCCCTCCGGTTGTATCGGAGCTCCGGACACAGGGCCTGACTGAGATTTCTAATGAATAAAAATGCATCTACATCATCTGGATGCCAGAGAGACGTATACCCACCTAGGAGTGAAACAACGCCACACCCAAGAGGTAACTACTATCAAAAAATCTCTCCGCGGCAAGTATCAGCATAAAATCCGACAGATCTGGTCATCAGAACTGTCGGGGAAGAACAAAGTTGTTGCGACAACTCTATGTAAAAACTCGCGAAATGATGCATCTTCATAGGAGCTTGCATCCTGAATCGTCCGTTCCACGGTTATACTTTCCCAGACAACAAGGTGGCCGTGGACTTTTGAGTTTGGAGTGTCTACACAACAGAATGGTGCTGGATGAAGCCTGTTAAGTCATCAGGAGTTCAGATCCCCTTCTCTGCTTAGTATGCGACCATGAAAAAGCAGGAATTGAAGCATTTCTTTTCAAGGCAGCAACCCGTGCAGCCGATGAACTCGGTCTCGTATTCGACACTGAACGGACGAACCCAAACTCTGTCACCGAGTTGGAACCCGTTCAGCAAAAAGCCCACTTTAAAGCTGCGGAGGGTGAGAGTCTTCTGCAACTACATATAGATAAGCCAATCCATGGGGTCTACTTCAAGAACATTGAAGACCTTGGCATTTCTTAGATCAAGTAGACTGAAGTCGGAAACCGAGGGATTCATAATGGCCTGCTAAGATGGTGTCTTCAACATCCTCGTCTACCGTAGTCGCGTGATATGTATAGAGGTCCCTGACACCATATTAGGCGAGAACATGCTCTGAGAGTTGAATGCATACCAAATGATATTTCAATATCATTCATTTCCTCTGTCGAAGGGCTCCAATGAAAAAGACTATAGTATGGCAATATTAGATTCTCTGAAGAATGTGAAGTTATGGAAATACATCCTATCACAGAAAATAAATTCGTAGTCCAGAATGTGATTAATGCCAGAAGTAGACGAAACATATTGAAAAAGCCAACAAAGTGGGAACAGCATACCAATATTATACTCTGAAGCAAATCAACCAAAACGTTTTATGGCATGAGGTGATTGCAGAAAGAGGAAAGGATTAAATTGGTATCTTTTATCAGTTTATCCTTCAAAAAAGAGATATGAAAAAGAATAAAATATACTTTGGTTATATAACTGCGCCGCACAGAACAAGAACTGGGCTTCAAACGCTTCGTTATCGATTTACATGGTGTTGAGATTTCAAGATTTTTTAATAATTTTCCTATAACTCCTGATATACAGATTATGCTGTAGGGCTCACATCATAGGGTTGAAAAATCTACAGGAAGATAATTCTTCTGGGGGCATGTTCCCTTTTCTCCCCCTGAAATGTTTTGTAGTGCACCGCTGGTAGATATGAAATCGTTGATTATTTTCATTTCGTGAAAACGGTCGCAGACACGAAAAAACTACAAGATCATACAAGTTGGTACCCAGAATGATATTCATTTCATTATCTTCAATTTCTTTCATCATAACTATTTAAATTCTCATGAATATAGGTATCATAATTTTGTGCTTCCGAGATTCCGCTGAAAAATCTACCATAAACCGAGGTAATTTCCAGTGGGAAATCAATCCAACAATGGAACAATGAAATAATCATTCTCTCATCTGCGTCTAACACCAACTTCGTGGTTGAATAATCCCTTTGTGAGGTGAGATCGGATTTTCCCGAGATTCCTGCATGAGCATTCCTTCTATTGCCTTTTACCGAGCCCAAAAATCTTTAAAATTTCCTTCTTGCCCACCTCCTTTCACTGAATTAATTGATCATATACACAAAATATCCATAATGCAATAGTAGGGTAGCGGTAGCCAAGAAGAGGGGAAAATTCTAGGAGCAGGCGCGCTTGACAGTTCGAATAGGTCCGTGACAAAGGGTGGATATTGTAAATATGATTCGTGACCTTTTTGCACGCGCTACATGTATTGATAGTGGTTCCTCATCGTTGCGAAACATTTCCTAAATTATATTCTCATCGAATAAGTAGTGCTTTATTAAAACTCAGTGCTTTATACACATGGTTCGGCTGGTGGATTAGTTCTACCTGAAATGAGGTGAGACGAGAGAAATTGATTTCCAGCGGCGCCATGCATATTTTATATATGCACATACATAAAACATATCGTTTTGTTTTCCCGTCATACTAGATCTATGAAGCTAAAATAATAGTCGGGTGTAGTATCAAACTGCAACTGAGCATATTCGCATCATTTGATTCGCTGAATTCATATTTCACTTTTGTACCTACCTACCTGAACATTATGGAGTCAATATCTAAAAAACCTGTGACTGTTAGAGCGATTTCTTCCGTGTACACACCTTATCGTTCCTTATCGGATATGCAAAATTTGCCTGAAAAGTGTTCATTTTACATCAATATCGGTTTCTAGAATTTGTTTTTTGCTGTAGTTGAATTTGTTCATCACGATTAACTATGGTTTCAATTTTAAATGATTCATGGAAAAAAATCGTTGATACTTGAACAGGAGAACAACTAGTTGAATACAATATTTTTAGGGTTGGTTTAACAAAGGAAAATTGAAGTCTACGTACTCTCTAATAGTTCGCGAATAGTATTCAAGCTATAATAAGTGAGACCATTCATAAAACTATTGTTCCTGTTATTAATTCATTGTGTATTAAATATCATAGAAGAGCTAGCAATAAAACATTCAATATCAATAATCTATGGAAAAAACTGTGGTCACTGATATTTTAAAATCAACAACAAATGCATCTCTCATTGTTATTTTTTTCGGCTTTTCAAGAGTTACATATTTTATATCTCACATTAAAACTGTACTTTGTTCAGCGTTGGATTGTTGGCAAGGGAGCCTACCGGGGAATTCACGAATATGGCCTCCCAATTGAGCTTTCACTGCGAGTCGCTCAATGAATTTTTGTTGTAGAGCTAAAGAGTGACTGACGAAAAATGCCCCAAGCCATAGCGACCTAATTTTCTGTCCGATTCCATGATAATATTCCACAATGGCATAGCTTGTGCGGGTAGAGGACGGTTATTATTATTATTTACTGTAGGTGACCAGCAATTATATTTGCTGATAATCGGCCATGCTTTTAAACTTTTTCAGATTTTTTTTTTTGCCAGAGTTCACTGTTGTGAGAATTTATTCTCGTGTAAAATAAATAAAAACATATTTTTCTCTTTCAATTTTGTATATAATGAGAAACGGACAATATTTAACAAAATTATTTGTTCAATTCACATTTTTCATTGAAATTTGTACTAAACATGAATTAATGCAATACAAAAATGAAAATAGTATGTTGATTGACTTCATTGAGTTCATTCGGAGGGAGGAAAGAGTCATTTTCCACCATATTTTTTTCTACGTCTATTCGTTAAACTTTTGAAGTTATATTCCTTTTATTTGCCAAACCTAGAATCTGAGCATAAACAAATCATATATTTTCGGAATCTGCGTTAAATTTTGCGTATATATAGGTTAGTGTGCATTTCAAGTAAATCTGCCGATTTTGTATTTTCCTTTTTTTTTCACACTGTATGTTGACTAAACATATTTTTTTTCAGTCGGGAATTTATCGAACATTTTTTAAATGATGAAAACATAGTTTTTGTAAAAATTCCCATTTATTCATAGCCGGAAAACTACTTTGAAATACTGAATAATGGAGATATCCCATTTAGCAGTGATACACGCATATAATTTGGTTGGTTTATTTTTTCTGCGCCAGAAAATCCGGAAATATCAATGTTCCACGACGAATTTGATTTTTTACTTGACAATTGATGTGTTAGTTTTCAGGAGCAGAAAAAATAATCTAAACAAATAATATGTGTGTATAACTAAAAGGGAATTTCTCCATTATTTAGCGCTTAAAAGTAATTTTCCGGCTATGCAAGAATGAAAATTTTCACGGCAAATATGTTCTCGTAGTTCGACAATTGTACCATAAATTTCCGACCGAAAAAATTATATTTATTCATCATACAGTGCGTAGGTAATACCGAGAGACTAAAAATAATGGAATATTATCAATTACAAGTAGGTAGTTTTTCTGCTTCCGGAAATTTCAACGTTCCACGACAAATATCGACTATTGACGAGTTGATTTTCAGGCACAGAAAACACAAACCAAGCAAATTATGTGAATACATCACCGAAAAAAGAACATCCCCTTTTTCCACCATTTGTATTCTGTTTTTCATTTATCAAAAAGTAGGAGTTTTCTCGGGCAATATGCTATAATCATTCGACAATCGTTCAGTGAATTTTGGAGCCTAAAATAATCAAGTTTGATGAATTTTTCCATCGAACACTGAGTTTCCCTATTTTTCACAATACATTATAAGTATATAACCTGTAAAAAAAAATATTTTTTGCTTTGATTTCACTTCAAATAGACTTCGACAATTACTAGACAATTGTTGGTTACCACAGCGATGCAATTTAATGTTTATTTGTAGAGTTAAATTAGTGGCAGTGCTAATTTAATATAAAGTATACAGGCCGTTTCTTTTATAATGTGGTAACATTGCTATATTCTAAACCGTAATAGATACAAAGACGATTAAAAATGTAACTATTGTGGTGAGCAGTACATTGGTCAGAGAAAATCTACGGGGACTCTCGCCCTTCCCGACTTGTACAGGGAAAACTAAACATGCTGTTTTCGTTTTTTTACGAATAGGAAATTTTTATTGTATTCAAAATGTACTAGAACTACGTAATGATAAATTTTTAATTAAACGTTTCGTGTCAACACGGCCACCATTAACTATTTTTTTCAAATACCGACCTGTCTATTTCATCACAAATATCGATAAAGCGATGAAATCACAATTCAGTGGTATATCACACTTATATAAAATAACTGGCATCATCAGTGACAACAATTTTTAATTACGGTCTTTTGTAAATTGTTTTGATTTCTTCAAAACTCATTCAACTATTAGGATACTTCAGTCATTACCCAATACTTTCGATAGGAAGATACCCCAACACAACGAACATTCGTATTTTTCCTTTTCATGGATTTTTGTATTACAAAGCTGATTTCTCCTGTATCAATTTTTACACGGATTATTTTCATAATTCTCAATCCTGAAAGTGATGAAAATATCAGTTTTTGATCAAAATACAAGTGTTGTTTAATTTGGTACAATTAAATAGCATATGTTGAGACGATTAGAAAGAAATTTGAGAGACTGTGGTGCATTTGACAGAAATAAAACTAGAAAATGTGTTGTTACTGGAAGTATAAGGAACCAAGTCCTTTCTTTTACGATGAGCATTTGAATGGTGAAATGTATTTACATTTTTTATCCAATGAATTTGATGGCTACTTAGATGAATTGCCATTAAGCACCCGCCGTGAAATACAATATTTTCAACAAGACGGTGCCCCTCACCATAATGCATTAGTAAGGGAACATTTTAATGCAATATTCCCAACAAAGTGAATTGGAAACAATGGACCAATTGCCTGGCCAGCTCGATCCCCAGACCTTACTCCTTTGGATTTTTTGTCTGGGGATACATAAAGGATAAAGTTTTTTCGACACCTAGTACCGATATCGACCATCTCAACCAGAAAATAAGAGATGCATATAATAGTATTACAACCATCATGCTAGAAAATTGCCACAGAATGTTACCACATGATAAAAGAAACGGCCTGTATAACTATAATTTTTTTTTCGTTCACGACAAATTCTCGACAATTATTCGACAATTATGAAATTAGTTTCATGAATTTTCTGACAAGTGGCATTGCTAACTTTATATGCATAATTTTGTTTTACATCGATTGACTCCAGATTCACAGATTATACCAATTTGATGATTCTGAATGTATTGGAGTTCACAGAATCGCTCTTTCTCTTATTGTTCCCGAGTTGAAAAGTTCATTGGAGTGGGAAAGAGACATTTTCCTCAATTTTTTTCCAGTCCTATTCGTGACATTTTTGACATTGTCTACCTTTTATATGCTAAACCTTGCATCTGAAAATACACAAATCATATTTTCGGAATCATCATGAAAATGTACGGGAAGGAGATATTTTCCCCCATATTTTCTTACTCCTATCGTGATTACTGAGTCCTTTCAAAAAGTAATTCTAGTCAGGGAGCACAAGCACTCAGCACTTCTCAAACTGTTGGATACTTGAAGGTCTATTCAAATACATGCGTGTTCTTTCTGCATTTTTAACCCTGCATGAGAAATGCATGCCTGTCGACGGTACGGAATCAGTTCTATTTCAAATGGGTAATAAATGAAAAAATCGTCGGAATTATTTGAAAAACTCAAATGGCAATACACCAGTATTGACAAAATTATTACAGAACCAGTCTTTTACCTTCAGACAGGAGAAAATTTAAATAAAAATGAGACATTACTCGTAGCGAAAAACATCTAAATATTTAATAATCAAACTTTTTCTAATATTTCTTCACGATGAATGATTTGTAAATTGGTGGCCGCTTTGAAGGCCTCTAACGAGAGGGCCTACTGGCAAATTTCCTGGTAATCCGACTCTGACTTTGTTTCTATTCTATGAAATTACAGAAAATAAGCATATACTGTGCTTGTAACTCAACTGGATTGAGAATATACTTTTTCCTTTCGTGCCACTAGGTAATGCTACTGATAATATTTATTCATTCTTAGTTGGTTGTACAAATTGTGTTTCCTACATCAAACAGAACTTAAAAAATGATTCTGAAGAGTCACTGTGCTAGGCATAATAATATTCCTGTCTTCTTGAGAATTTGTAAAACTTTTTGATTAAAGGAAATTGTACGCAGGGTGTTTCATAATTAAATACTGAGCCCAAAGGGCTATAAACTTTGGATGGTTTAAAGAAAAATTCTTCATATTAACATACGTCCGCAATCCAGGCAAGCTTGTATCAGATCCAAAATTTAAAATTCCTGTGAAAAGTATACATTCAGGTTATATAAAGGATTTAAGATAAGTACCTAATGCTTTCACCTTAGTATGAAACTTTTGAACACAGATATTTTTTATGGTACTTGGTAAATGTATAGTTTTATACCGACTTAAATAATTGAGTCCTTGATCATAGTGGTACGGGGTAATATCAATTTAATTTGCCCACTGTCTCGTATTGTAATTTGAAGATACTAGCTGGAGTGCATTTTTGTATTTATGAATTAGAAAAACTGTTTTTACGATGTATATACAAACTACAGTTAATATTTTACAATTTTTGAATAATTTTTGACATGAGGTTATAGATTTTGCCTTAGAAGTATATCTCAGGGCTCGTTTTTGCAAGACAAAACACCTTTGGAATAATTGGTCACTGCAGGCTCCCCAGAATGTTATTCCATTTCGTAGGTGGGATTCAAGTACAGCAAAGTAAGCTGTTCTGGCAGATGCAAATCCTAATTCAGTGTCGATAATTCTGATGTTATTGCATTCAGAAGCTAGTTTTTCACACATGGCTCTCATATGTTCGATAAAAAGTAGTTTGTTATCGATGAATAATCCCAGACACCTATTTGATAATTTATCTTCAATTTCCTCATTTAGATGTCGCAGTGGAAGGTCAGAATATTGTTTTCATACTAAGAGAGAAGGATTGATTCACACCAGTTTTTATTACTCTAATATCGTGATTTATGTTAGAGTGTAATAACTTTTCATTCTTTCCTTGCCAGAAGATGGTGATGTCATCAGAAAAAAGCGTAATTTTACATCTGATGTCAAGAAAAGCCATATCATTCACCAAGAGTAGGAATAGGAGAGATCCAAGAATTGGCCCCTGTGGAATACCATGTTTTATACGTGTCGTTTTCGAGACACTGTTTGTTTTTACAGCTTGCTGTCGATCTGAAAGGTTACTCTGAAACCACCGGAGTTCTCTCTTTGTGAAACTGTATCGATGCATCTTTCGCAGCAGTATTCCGTGATTTACGCTATCGATTGCTTTAGTGAAATCACAAAAAAACTGTTCAATAGTCCCACAGTCTTTTGACCAATGGAAGTCGATGGGATGTTTGTATGGCCTCGTCCACGATATTATGAAATGAAGTTATATTCAGAACAGAATTTCTACGACAGTTGACGGTGTGAAACGCATGGATCCGTTAATGATAAAGCATGGTTGACCGGTACGTTAGAGTCCCTTGGTCTACCGCCATACTAAATCAATCAATCAATTTATTCAATTCAGATATATGAAATGATGTAATGGTAATGGTATTGTTAAATATGGATGGTGACTGATGCGCTGCGACCTAATTAGATCTATTGTGCCCCATCTTCTTCTGCTATTTCAAGGTTTCTCGTTTACAGCAGCCCCAATTCCTTGAGGAATTTAAGGATTTTGGGGGGGTCTATTCGTGGAATTTCTCCCACTGTCAGCTGGTGTGATCCCAGTATATTCAATCTTTTGTGATGTACAGCATAACACTCCATCAGTATATGGTGTGGTGTTTCTGGATGTTCCCACAGAATCTGCAGGTGCTGTCCTCCTCTAAGCCTAGCTTCCTTAGGTGTTCTTTGAGTCTGCAGTGCCCCGTAAGAAATCCCGTGATTGTCATTAGACTAGTTTTGCTGAGGTTAATCAGTGTCTTCGATCTTGCTCGGTTGAAGTTACCGAGGAGATATTTGGCCTGCCTTAGCCCTGGAAGTCTTCGCCAGTATGTTGCTCTCATTGCTCCTTCAGTTTTATTGAGTTCATCTTGGAAGTAAGATTTTCCAAGTCCGCAGAATGGTTCTGGCCCGATCAGTGGCGTTGATGCCCCTTTTCGTGCCAGGGTATCTGCTTGTTCATTGCCCTCCACTCCGACGAGCCCCGGCACCCAGAGGAGGATCACCTTGTTGTTCCTGTCTAGATCATTAAGTTTGTCTAGGCATTCCCAGACCATCTTTGAATGATATAAATTATGACATATGTTAAGCTGGCACAGCCGTTTCAGCACAATAAAATAAAAAAATTGTGCGTTGAATTTCTTGAAAGTATCTATTTATAGTGAACGTAATAAAGAAATAATAATAAATGAGTGATGATGTTCAGTACTTGGGAAACGCCTAAGCAAAGCTTGTGTTGCGTGTTTTTCTAGATCTGGACAAAACCATATAATTAAATAGGAATAACGTTTTCATTAAGTTCAGTGGAAAATAAAAAATCAATGATCAATTCACAAGAGACTGGATTCGACAATCACGCAAAAGAGATACAGGTGTAATTTTTAAATTAGCATGAAACGTTAACCTCAAAATAGTTTCAGTAGATTAATTCAAATGTTTCTTTTATGTTATCAAAATTGTGATCAACAAAGTATATAATTTTTTTGCGTTTCTTATTATTTTTTATATTTCTGAGTTTAGTGGGAACTTGATTGAGAAGTTTTGGTCCATGATAAGTGACAAATCTTTGGGTATATGCATTCCTACAATGAAAAATAATCTTTGACCACAATACTATGTTATTGAATTGTGCATCATCTAGCGAATTTCAGGATATTATAAGTGCATCCAAATACTGAACAATTGTCAGTCAGTATGTTCTTTCCTGATATGCCTTATGACAACTCCAATGTAGGTACTCAACCTCTCTCTATATCGCTAATTGTCCGTCCACGTTGGAGTTTGAAAACCGTTAGCGTTTTCGTTTTTCTTCTCTTGGCGGATGCAATTTCGATTTTCTCAGAGCTAACTTCGAGTACTTTCTCATCTACCAGTTTGAAATTTCGTTCGGAGCATGCAAGTACTGTAAAAGCCACCCTCAATGTCAAGAATCATGCCAAGTGCGCGATTCTCCTTTAGTCCACTTCTTTCACTGGTGTCGTTAAGCGTATGAAAGATATGAAAAATTGAGCAATGGGTCCCTTTCCAATATGCTTGTCGAGCAGTGTATTAATTAATCGGGCTCAGAGACTTGAAATAGGTAACAAAATCAACCTTCGCTATAAACAACACCCATATTACAATTTTTTGGTGTGCTAACCCTGAAAATAATTCAATTTCCGGAATAATCATATTTGTTCTCGAAGATTTTAAAGGGTCAAATGACATTGCACATTGAGACCATTAGCGAGGAATCACTTTTATATAGACTGTCCAGTCCCTTATTATCGCGATTCCAGAAAACTCAAAACCTTGTTCAGCCAGTTCTCGAATGGCTAATCCCTTATTATGCATGTAGGAAAATTTACTTGAAAGTGTTTCTCTATGGTCTCCTTCTCTTTCCTTCGTGAATATACTCGGTTTTCTCTCCATAGAGCTGCTAATATCCTGAGAATTCTTTAGGGTGCCTTGGATTTTTCATACATTTTTCCATCAAACAATACAAAAACGATCATCAAAAAATCTGTGTGTGTTTTTTTATTCTATTGATACAAAAATTATGATGAATAAATCTTTAGATACAGTTTCATGAGAAGATAATAAGTTCAGTGTTTTTAGTGACAAAATCCAAGATTATTCATCTTGGGTATTATTAGTATTCCACCAGAAAATTATGTAATAGTTGGTATCATATCAAACCACCTTCTAGACTTTAATCTTTTCATTTTTTGCGTTTCGATGTCACTCGGTATGGTGAATGTCCTTCATAAAAATTCAAGACGAAACAATTGCGGATCGTGTGGAGAGTAATGTGATAGAACCGAGCTACTAATCGAGTTTTCTGTGAACCCCTTTTTGTGGTTACAAAGTAGCCAGTAAGTTGTACGGACCAAAGCGTCTGCCTTCCACAGACCACTTTTTTTCTTGTCGGAACCGCAAAGGGCCCTACACTTCTATCGTGGAAAATGGCGTTCTCAAACTCAGTTAAATTGTGGTTATCAACCTCCCCGACAAAATTGTCAAAGGACCTGACTCAATTCCTTGACTAGTTTTCGAAATATAGAGTGCTGGATTTGAGAAATGCATTCTGCATCTACTAAGGAATTTTCTGGAGACGCTCTGGAATGCTAGTTTTTCCCCAATATTTTTTTCGAAAACAACAACGCACATACATATTATATCGAAAATATTACAGTGTTTATATCCTAACAAAATCTCAGAAAAAAAAAAAACATATAGATGTCTACACTTTATATTATCATTGTTAGAAAACTTCGTGTGTTACGGCTGATTTCAAGTGGTAACAATTTTTTAGGGATTGATATAATACCAGTAACCGTATACCTTGCAAATGTGATTCCTCGCACATATACTCATTAATTTTGGAATCTATTCGCCAATTTCTCCAACAGGATAATTATGAAGGATATTTTCATTGACCTAAAATCTGCTAAAGTACTACCAATTCCTAAAAACTGAAAGAAGGCTTCATCTAGCAACTGCAGATCAATTTACTGCATTTTGTTGTCTTGACGGTTATGGAAAAAAACATCAAATCGTGCTCATGAAATATGAGAATTTTGGAGTATCGACAATATAGTTTTCGTCACCAGAGGACTCAGAAGTCAACAACTTACTTGTTTTTGTCGCCTATGCATTGGATATGTTCTAAAGCATTGGATCTCGTTTATTGCCAAGGTCTTTATGTCAAACTTCCATCAAATCATCTATTTGCTTGTAGTGTACTCTGATATCGGATAATTTCTCTGGAAGTATCTCTTTCAATTTACGTATCCCGCGGAAATACATTTTACACATTTTCTTCTCCACATATAAGGTTGAGGGCAACTTTCTGTCGTTAAGGACTCACAACTTCTAATACCTACCGCTTTTGCATCCAGAGTTCATATAGATATCATCTCGTAAAACCAGAAGTGAAACAGAAAAAAATGTGAACGATGTGAATATAGACCCTGCAAAAATGATATAATGGAGATCCAATAATTTGAGGGAGTTTAGACAAATGCATAGAAAACGATCTCAAAATATCTATCGTCACTTGAGAATCTGAAAATGTACGCAATAGGAATATAATAGGGCCTATAAACAAAAAGCTGGCGAAAAATGTACAATAAGGAGACACAACGAATTAACAACTAGTCTATAGGCGGTCCACCTGTCAGAACAAAAACAAAATTCTGCTAGGTGGTTACAGAAAGCACTCGCAATAATGTCACGGTATTAGCCAAAGTAGTAGTTTTTCTGACAGTGACTTATCAAAATGTCCTACATGGCCACTTTGCGACAATCGTTATTCCTCGATATCCTCAGAATGACTTAGTATCAAAGTTCAAAAACTCTATTTAAACTTAATTAGAATATTGCCTCTATCTCAACTCAACTCATTATCAACCATTGAAATGAATTACAAACCAGACCTAATCCGTATATTATTGGTTTATTGAGTCATTTAATTATTTATTTTTCACTTTATTATTCCTTCATTCATTCATTCAAAATGCGGTGTGCATCAGGGGTCAATACTCGGACCAATTCTCTTCCTACTCTATATAAATAACTTGGCAAGAACAAACATTTCCCTTTTATAGTTTACAAGAATTTTATGATGATGCATTTTAATTTTAACTCAAACTTGTTTTCAATATGTTGTAGTGTTTCTCATGTACTAGCCGTTATGTTATTTTATAAGATAACTCAATACTACTTTGCCAACTGTGATTTTTACCATGTTGTCAGTGTTTCTTCCGTGATCTACTTTTTGTGTATATTTTACCGAAAGTTAAGGTTAATTTTAGGCCCTTACTTTGTCACAAGATTTTATATCTTTGGAAAATAAAGCATTTTTTCTCTCTCTCTCGCTCTCATTTGTTTGAATATACATCCAGCAGGCCAAAGCCCAATCACGGGAGTATTTAAGATTATTATTTGACTTGTGCTTGAGGAAATAAGTGAAAATATGTTCAAATCGCCAGCAAAGTTAGTGCACTCATCATTAACATATAACAAAAACATTGAATGTCCCAAGTTTGAGCCCCAAGGCACACCTGATGTTGCTGTGTATTGTGTATTGGGAACCATATTCAACATCAAATTTACGGCCCATCAGCTATAAAGTTTTGGAAAAATTTAAAAATACTAGTGTTTCCAGTATCCAACTGTGATATACGATCAAACTGTTCATTTCTGAATCGAGAGCATCTGAACAAATTCAGTGAATATGCAAATGTTTGACGTCGTGCTACGAACTTTCATGAACCCATCTTGATTATCAGTCATAAGATGGCAAGTGTGCGCAAACATCAGGTCCGCTAAAACGATTTCGAATTATTCAGAGTAGAGATCAGAGCAGTGGGCCTATTATGGTTGGAGATACTTGAAGGGTTTCCGGATTTAAGAACAGGACAAATACGTGAGTGCTTCCAGATATCATGAGATGATCCACTCTCAATAATCAAATTGAAAATAACAGCAAGTGGATCACATATTTCGTCTATACATTTTTTTCAGTATTTTGGGTGGAATTACATCTGGTCATCGGAGCATCTTTGTCAAAATCTAATTTTTTCTCAAGGAAAACGCTTTAGAAATATGTATTCGAAAAGACACTCTTTGACATGAACAAAATCCCCCTTCTTCACCCACTTCAACGTGACAGCCAACTGCAATAGGGCGTCAAGTGATACCTATACAGACATATCTTTAATTTATAACTTCGTTCATGCGTCATAAAAAAATTGTGTTATTCAAATCATTTGTTTTTTGACGATAATGATGGCGTTGCTGAAAGTTATCGACAACATCTTTTCGGGATTTTATTTTTCTTCTCTAATTCTGAGTTGCAAATTTTCAATACTGTTTGGTCTATTGACTTATACTTTAGATTTAAAGTAACCAATCCATCTATCTTCATTCAGATATGCACTAACTTCAGATACCAGATATTTCTGTCTGTTTGATTCTGGCTATCATTATCTGAAAAAAGTTTTTTCAGCGTGGGAACTAAAAAATTTATCGAAAGCTCCAAGTAACGTTCACCGTTTGACATTTCGTTGAAAAAATATGGTCCAATTATGCGATTATTTATAATCCCTGCCAAATCATTTACTTTTCTGGGATATTGAGTGTGGACCTCCATTATCCAATGGGGATTTCTCGGCTCCAGTATAGACAGTTCTGTCTGTTTACGGTTCCATTTACAAAAATAGTTGACTCATTAGAAAACAATATATTTTTTTCCAACGATGGATCCCATAAGCACCTGGCTTCCATCATTTCGCAAAACTCAGTTCTGAGATCCGGATCATCTTCGCTGAGTTCATGTACCAACTGTACGCTTTAAGGGTGGTAGATACTTTTCATTTTTAAGAACACGTAATATTGAACTTTGACTTATGTTTTAATCGACGGCAAGTTATCGGTTAGGTTTATGTGGATTCTCCTCAATGTTTACCAAAATATCCAATTTCTTCCCATAGTCAATCAATAACCTCCTGCCTGGTTTTGGAATATCTTTGACAGTCCCAAATTCACGAAATTTTGGTTCTGTTCTACTAACGGTAGAGAATGTGAGGATCAGGATATTTATTATTGGACATTTCACTTATATTCTTTTGATAAATAATGATTTTAAGCAAATGGTTCCTCAGTATTATTATTTAGTAAAAAAAATTGTTAGTCAACAATTGCGTTTTTGTAAATAATTTTTTTTCAATAAAGGATTTTTTTCTTGAAAATCATTATTTTCAAGTAGGATTAGATTTACAAAAACAATTTTTTTAAAAGTCTTGTTAACAATGCTTTTGTTTGAAATAATGATTCAAATAAGAAAAGTTGAAAACTTAGAGAAAATTATAGTTATATAGCTCTCAGTAATAAGAGAACAAAATATTTAAAATAATATAAAGAAAAAATTTCCTGATTGCTTTATTTCCATTTTTTATATATACATTTGTACTGCTTGGGACTCGACAGAAAACGTTGTCTCATTTTACTGCCAGGTTTATTGCCGAAGAATCCAGAATGAAAATGAAGAGGTTGCTTACATAACCAACGAAAGAAAATATATATGCAATACCAGATTGAGAAATCGTTTGAATATGAGAAATGATACCGAAACCTTTATTTTGGCCATATATGTAGATGATGGGATACTGTTATCAAGAAATGAGGATGATATGAGTAATTTGCTTCATGAATTGAGCAAATAGTTTGACATAAATTGAAAATCCTACCACATTTCTAAGAATTGAAATAATACGAGATGAAAATTATACTGGACTCAGACAAAAGGACCACGTTAGGCCAATTATAGAAAAATTACAATGGACTGCATTAGTGATGACGTCACAAATAAGCAACCAATATTACACCGAGTCCTAAATCATTTGGCGCGAAATGATATGCGTCATTCTTGACCTTAAGCACGCATGACATAAGAGCGATAATAGAAGTATCGTAACATCTCTTTTTGTTTAATGCTCTCACACGAAATAAGTAAATATTTAAGGAATTGCCTGCAGCGGGCCTTGGATATGAAGGATGGAAGAAACGATATTTCCATAAAACAATTTTCTGAAAGGATTATACATAATTTATAAACGAAATAAATTTGAATATGCATCTACATCTATCTCCATGCTGCAAGGAAGTGCATCCCCACTAGATGGCGCTCATAATTTTGGCACGAAACAGTAAAGAATTTAAAAACATTGATGAAGATGTTGAAAGATGAAATAAGTTTATCAGACATTTTCATCAACGCAGACAATGATACTTTTTTATGAAAATCTCAAATACATATTACATAATGACATAATGTGTGATTCTGTGGAAACGACTACACGAGCAAACAACATGAAGTTAGACGCATGATTCTATTTTGCTATTGGTCGACGCATAATGGATTTTCTGGAATTTATTCAGAAGTTATTTAGAAGCCTTTCTGTACGTTGACCATTCTATAAGACGTATTAATTCTTTTTCTATCGAATTCAAATACATACATTTCTCAAATATTGCTGATAATAGCGAAATAATTCACATTCTAAACCTTATATAATGGTTACTGAAGGTTCATGTTAGCGCAGCTTCGTTCAGATATATTTCGTTAGGACTCAGTGCATTGTTAGTTGCATAAATTTTGAAGTCACAGTAATGCGGTCTATTAGAACAGGCAAAACCACCAACAATCAGCAGAGCAGCTAACCAAGAAAATAAAATAGAATGGAATTTTCCATTCAGGGAAGTGATTGGAATTTTACTTTATTTGATGAATGAAACTCGACCAAACATAGCATTTCCAGTTGGATTTTATAGTCAAAATATGGAAAATCTCACTATCTACTCGTGACGTTTCGAATGTCAAAAACATCATCAGGTACCAGTCGGCATTCGATAATCAAATCAGAGGCAACTGAGTGCCTACAGCGACTCTGATTTTGCTGGCGATTCTGATTCAAGGAAGAGTACTATAGGATAAGTATGTATGTTTTGTGGTGGACCAGTAGCGTGTTGCTCGAGAAAACAGCTGATCAGTGCTCTATCAACGACTGAGGCTAAATTTATTGCTGCTGTGGAATATATCAAATAATTGATGTATTTTAAAACACTAATAGAATTGATGAATCAGGATGTCAAAATAAAACTGCTCGTGGACTACCAAAATTCAATTAAATTATGTAAGTAGAAATGGCTACTTCAACTGAAGAATTAAGCACATCGATGTCAGATATCATTTTATTAATGAAAAAGTGAGCAAAGGTGTCATCGATATTATCTAATGCTGCTGTGAATGGGTTATATTTTCACCAAACCTCTAGGGATTATCAAAAGATATCTCTTATAATTTGAAATTGTTGTTTTGGGAAATGTAACAATAAGGAGAATGTGTGGCAAATAATTATTATATTATGTATTGTATACATTGTATATGTTTGAAAAATTATGTTGATAGGTAGTTGTTAGAAAAAAAGTTTGGTTTTAAAATGTTATTCTTTGTCGTTACATATAGAAAGTCAATCTTGTCGACTATTTATCCAAATATGAAACCAATAAGCCACTAACAAATCTGAACAGACAATTCCTCAGTCGTCAAACAGGATCCTTTCCCGCATTGCCTTCTCTTTTTCCTTTATTCTGAATGCAAGAATTGAAAAATGCTCATTGATAATAATTACTGTTCATACATCGCAACTTTTGCCTCGTATGTTTGACTCACCCTATATCATGGCGCATCGGTAAAAAGTTTTTTTGTTGCCATCAAAAACCATATTATTAAAATATCAAAGGAAGTTTTACGATGCCCATGATACGTTTACTTTGTGTTACGTCTTCAGGGATGCCTTCCCCCTTGCCATTATATCGGCGTCGGGACGTCCCTCTAGACACCATTGACCGCGAAGTAAAGAACTAAAACATAGTGTTTTCACTGGGGCCAATTTTCCTTGGGGTGTGTGCGAAACTTCGTTCTGTCGACGAACACATTCGGTATTTGTCTGTATAAAGTTCAAGAATTTGTTCACGAAGTTCATCCACTTATTCATTTCAAATTAGCTCCATTTCAGAATCTCGTGCAGACGTTTTATCGGCAGCCGTATGAAAAAGTAGAGAAAATAATATCACTGAAAATTAATTCCTAGCATGCTCGGAATATTTCAAGGAGCTTCTTTTCCGTGCGAGTTGGAAGTTCCATCTAGGGGTATATAAGAGGGTTTGGAAGAAAAATAAGATTAAATTCTCTCCGCTTCTAATTATTCTGAGAAACTGTACGTTGAATGGATAATGACGTGATGGAATATATATTGCCGCGTGCATACCAAAGAGCGGATCTAGGAAAAATGGAATGTTATTGGTGTTTTCGAAATGGTGGCTCTCCACCCTTTTGGGTAAACGTTTCTCGATATTGGGGTCGCTTTCAATAATACCTTCTGGGCATCCATCAATAAGTCCAAATCGATGTTACGTGCTCGAAGTGAATCGAAAGAATGCTTGGAAACAAAGTCGTTCATATTTGCATCCCTCGAGGATGCCCATAGGAAAAAAAAGTTTTGGAAAGAGAGAAATAAAACTTCCTAGGTTTTTGAACCACTTGTCTTTGTAACACTAATGCTATTGCAGTTTCATCCTATATATGAACAATGCAAATTAAATTTTGAAAACCCTTAAATACCCTCAAATCTACCGTAGTGGAATTAACCCCTTGAACTCATAACAGACCATAACATATTAGTAATAACAATTATTGTACCTGTACTAATGGTTTCTTTTCATACAGCTATAACAAAATTGGGTACGCTGTGTTGAAAACTGGCGAATATACCAAATCTTACCAATGTTACATTCGCAATGCTAACGCTTATAGTCTAGGGTAGAAGCCTTTAAAAATGGTAAAAAGAAAATTATAGTAGAATGAAACCCATTGGAAACGGAAGATAATGTGACAAAAATAAAAGGAAAAATAAATTACGGGCGATCTGAGGTCGGGAAGTAGGAGGGGGTGAGTTTTTAAGGGTAAAATACGGTTTATCCTATTTCCGGCAAAACTACAAGTCCTATGGAAAAGAATTAAATGGCAAAACTGTAGGTAATGAAAATATCTACAACTGTTTCATAAATACTTTTCTCACCTTACCTCAAAATTTATGTGAAAAATTAAAATAACCCAGATTTTGTTTTTTTACTTTTACCTTTCACAGATAATTTTTTTTCAAGAAATTTGTTGATAACTTACCTTTTCATGTTCCAAATAGTCTGTAATTTTGTAATTGAAGAATTTAGTTTTTCACCCAATTTTGACTAAATATCGAAAAAGCACCATAATTTTCAATCAAAAAATCTCACGTCAAAATATCGATTTTTTTTTAAAAGTTGGTGGACTTTTTGTTTGTTGAAATCTCTACTTTCCGATGGAGTAAAAAAAAATATACACCACTATGGTAAATTTTCTTAGAAAATGCAAAAAACGAAAAAACTCGAACCCAATTTTTTGTTATTAAACATGTACAATTTTCAGCTGTTCATTAAATTTTATATTTTAATTACTCGGAAAACGTAATATTCCATGTAACATTGATAAACAAATAAATTACAAATCTATAAAACATAAAGATTGCAAAAAACATGCAAAAATAGTTATTCTAAATATTAAAGATAGGATTTAAAGGGGATTTTATGTAAAAAATGTTACTACTGCAATTTTTTTTCAGTAAAAGTTGATTTAATGAATTCTAATAACATTTATGTCATAATAAACGTTATAATATATGAATATACATGTCATCTCTTATCCATTATTTTTTGTCTCTGATGGCATTTCTTCCTCGATAGATTCGATTCTAGTAGATCTTCGCAATCTTTAAGGCCATCAACGTCTCCGTCTCTAATATTATTTCCACTTTGCATCGTCTACATCCATAACTTCATCGGAATCATTAATTTCCTCGGAATCATTAATTTCCTCGTAGGTTTTTTCTTCCAAATTGGAGCATTTTTCCGAACCATGACAATTTTAGCATAAATTTGTACATTTTAACGCATGTTTCCGGCAGCCACATTTTAAACTGTAACATCCAGTTTCACAGCTGCAGCAAAAAGTTTTGGCAATATTTACGGGATTATTTCCTTTTCTGTAAATCTGATAACAGTACAAAACTGTTAGGAATCTATATAGATGACAAACTAAATTATGAGATACATATTGAATATCTCACAAAAAAACTAGCAAGTAAATGTTATGCCATTAGAGTTTTGAAAAGTCACTTGAATTTCGATGCACTGAAGACTGCATATTATGGGACTGTTTATCCTTTTCTGAAATATGGAATATTAGTATGGGAAGGAAGTACACAACTAGAACGTATTTTCATCATGCAGAAACGTATCTTGAAGACCATGTTCAATATGAAATATACAGACTCTTGTCGTGGTACCTTCAAATTCAACAAAATGCTTACCATATATGCCATTTATATACAGGGTTATGATAAAGTAATGCACAAAATTCATAAAACGTACAACGATCACTTTTGAAAAAATGCAAAAACACGTCAAACTGTTTTTTTTATTCCGCATCTTTTGACGTAAGTTACAAAAATAACACGTCAAAGTTGTCAAAGTTATGACGTCATCAACAAGTTTTTTTAATGGGAAGCTAAGAATTTTATTACATTATGTGATAGAGCTTGTGTTTTTACACAAGGAAAAAATAGTTGCAGTATGGCTCACATAAGAAAAACAACGAGAAAAGGGATAAAAAACGAAATAACAAAACCAATTATAAAAAGAGGTCAAACTTAAACTTATCTAGTAAGAACATGTGTTCTTATAAATTTTTTCAATTGTTTTACTAAAACAACGGTTTGTCAGTGTCAGTCGTACAATTAGTGTCACCACAGTTTTATTATTATGGCTCGTTTAACCGAAAGAGAAAGGATAGAAATTCTAATGATGGTAGGTGTGTACAAACACAAGCTCTATCACATAATGTGATAAAAATCTTAGCTTCCCATTAAAAAAATTTGTTGATGACGTCATAACTTTGACAACTTTTACGTGCTATTTTTGTAACTTATGTCAAAAGATGCGGAATAAAAAGAACAGTTTGACGTGTTTTTGCATTTTTTTCAAAAGTGATCGTTGTACGTTTTATGAATTTTGTGCATTACTTTATCATAACCCTGTATATGCTTGTGTACTTTTTGTATATGATAATAAAGCAAACTTTGAAGAAAACACATACCTACAGACATGAATATTCTACGAGATAGAAAACCAATTTTATTGTTCCTAAGCATAGACTTACAAATACAGAGAAAGGGCCTCATTATGCATCCATTAAATTTTATAACAATTTACCCTTAAATATTAAAAAATATCGCAGAAGACAAAATTTTAAAAAACTTGATTTTGATCTGTTGTGTGACACTGAGCCATATTCATTGAAATAATTCCTGTACAAGTAACTTTATTTGCGATTTTGTAGTTTCAATCCAAATTTTTTTCTTCTGTTCTTACCAATGAACTAATGAACCAATGACTGTGATATACAGTGTGTCCCAGCTAAAACTTGTCACCCCCCTAATATCCGAACTCATGAAAAAAATTGAAAATCGCTCAGACCCGTCGATTTTTATTTCAAGGCGGAACACTTTCAGCAAATACACCATCATTGTGTTGTCAACCCCCTCAACCCCAGCACCCCCTACTTCAGAATTTTCAATGGGACTACTATACTTGTGATACATCATTTTGAAGGGAATTCAATCCCAAATACATCGGTGTACTGAAATTGAGGATCGATCAAGTGTTGTTGAAGTTTTCATGAAAACTAATTTTTTCCAGATATTTTTATTTTTCATCACCTAACATGTTATCATCGTATGAAAGGTTCAAAATGTGAACCATTCAGTTCCATACAGAAGTATAAGCGATCTTCGAAATTTCTTCGCACATTGCTCAACATTTCTGGAGTCACTGCACGACACTCCACAACAATTCTCCTGCGTAGATCATCAAGAGAAGTTGGCTGGGTAATATAAACTTTGGATTTCAAATGTCCCCATAAAACGAAGTCTAATTGTGATAAATCAGGAGATCTAGCCGGCCATTCTATTGGTCCTCGCCTTCCAATCCATCGCCCTGTGAAATTGTCATCTAAAAATTGACGTACAGGTGCAACAAAATGTGGAGGAGCTCCATCTTGTTGAAAGGTGAGCTGACCGTCAAGTAACCTATCATCGTCTTCAAGTAACTGAGTGATTCTGGGGTTCACAGTTGTATCAAGAAGTTCAAGATACGTTTGTCCGTTGAGGTTACCATCAATAAAATATGGACCTACAATATGGTCTCCCAGAATACCAGCCCAAACATTCAATTTCTGGGGAGTTTGTGAATGAGTTTCCCCTGTACCAATGGGGATTTACGTCACTCCAGTATCTGCAGTTGTGCCTGTTCACATGTCCATTTAAATAAAAAGAAGATTCGTCAGAAAAGCACACATTGTAGAGGTAATTATTATCACCAATCAATAATTGACTCATGATTTCACAAAACTCTGTACGTCTGTCAGGATCATCTTCATTAAATTCTTGTACATTCTGCATTTTATAAGGATGGAATTTTGCGTCTTTCAGAATTCGATGTACGCTGATTTTCGAAACTCCAGAAATAGTCTCAAGTTGTCTTAACGATTGAATGTTGTCCATCACTGCATGTCCTACAACTGTAACAGTGACCCCTTCATTTCTCATAGGCTTCTCTCGTTCATGTTTTTTATTCAGCACTGATCCGGACTCCAAGAACTTATTCATCAATTGAAGCACGTACTGATATGATGTGGTGTTTTCTGGATGACTTTCATTGAAACTTCGAGCCGTAGCTCTAGCACATCGTCCATTTTCAAAATACGCAGCTACAATGGATATTCTCTCTTGTACAGTATAAACCATTTTCGAATGTTTTCAAATTGTTGAATGCAGTGACTCGAATACATCAATTACCAAGGCGTAAACAAAGATATGCGTATACAAAAACACATGAGGGCAATTTTTTTTTCATAAAAACGTCTGTCTCACCTTCGAAACTATTATTTCTGACAGCATATTATTTTTCAATACAGTGGCGTACCCACAGTGAACCTTTCTTACGACGCTAACATTTGAGGTGATGAAAAATTAAAATATCTGGATAAAACTTAGTTTTCATTAAAACTTCAACAACACTTGATCGATCCTCAATTTCAGTACACCGATGTATTTGGGATTGAATTCCCTTCAAAATGATGTATCACAAGTATAGTAGTCCCATTGAAAATTCTGAAGTAGGGGGTGCTGGGGTTGAGGGGGTCGACAACACAATGATGGTGTATTTGGTGAAAGTGTTCCCCCTTGAAATAAAAATCGACGGGTCTGAGCGATTTTCAATTTTTTTCATGAGTTCGGATATTAGGGGGGTGACAAGTTTTAGCTGGGACACACTGTATATTTTATACTTATTGTAATTAAGTATTTTTGTTATATTAAGAGACATTTGTATTTTGTGTTTGTATTATCTATAATGGTATGTAAACTATTAATGATTTCATATAATTTTTCAACTGTTTAAATTGAAAGCTTTAAATAAATCTATCTAATACCACGTTGATACTGCTTCCAGCCCCAATCTGTTGCCGTCAGTGTGTTACCCGGCAAAGTTTGAAGCTGATAATGTGCCCTGTAACAGTGTTGTTTTGCTGCACCTTGTGTGGGTGCGAGATTTGCCAATTTGAAAAATGATTTAATTTTTGCAAATTGATATTTTTGAAATCTTAATTGATTCAGTGTTATACTATTTATACTATCATTTTTGCACTTATAAATGGGTTTGAATAATTGATATCCATTTTTTTCAATATCTTTTTGTTTGCATGTATAAATTATTTTATAATAGCAATAAATAGGCATCTACGCCTATAATTTAAAGAAAGTTTTACATCAATCTCAAAATATTGTAGATGTCTTATATTGACAGTTTCGATTTTTAATTTTTAGAATTATAGAATTTTTCCTTTTTTCGAGTAATTGAAGTATAAAATTTAATGAATAGCTGAAAATTGTACATGTTTAAAAAAAACGGATTCGAGTTTTTTTCGGTTTTTGTATTTTCTAAGAAAATTTACCACAGTAGTGTATATTTTTTTACACCATCGGAAAGTAGAGATTTCAACAAACAAAAAGCCCACCAACCTTTTAAAAAAAGTCGATATTTTGAAGTGAGATGATTTTTTAATTGAAAATTAGGGTGTTTGTTCGATATTCAGTCAAAATAAGGTAAAAAAATAAATATTTCAATTCAAATAATTAGTCTATTTGGAACATATAAAGGTAAGTTTTCACCAAATTTCGTGAAAAAAATTATTTGTAAAAGATACAAGTAAAATATCAAAAACTTGGATATTTGAATTTTTCACATAAATTTTGCCATTTAACTTTTTTCCATAGGACTTGTAGTTTTGCCAGAATTCGAGATAAACCTTATTTTACCCTTAAAAACTCACCCCTCCTACTTTCCGACCTCAAATAGCCCGTTATTTATTTTTCCTTTTAGTTTTGTCATATTATCTTCCGTTTCCAATGGGTTTCATTCTACTATATTTTTTTTTGGTTTCAAAAATTATCTTCCCTGGACTTTTATGGATTTCCAAGGAAATAATAATAACTAGGTATATTTTCACGCCTATTGGCATTAAAACTTTTGGTTCTTTCGGGCCCCCAGACATTGGTAAAAAAGTTTACGCAGAAATAAACAAACCCAAAGCTACAACTTTTTTTATTGAAAAAAATCAATATCTCTTTAATCTCGGACCTCCGACTTTAATCTCGGGGGTCCGACTTCAATCTCGGGAGCCCGATTTATTCCCGAGACCCCCGAGATTGAAGACGGGATTTCAAAAAAAAATTATTCGTTGCCCTTCTATGCCTTCTCAGATAATCGACCATTTCCATACATATCAGCTACCCTGTATATGCAGCTTTTATGTGACTGCAAATATATGCACCGAATAAGCTCAATCAGATAGGCTCAAATTCACCACCATTGCAGTAATGGAAGTCCTGTTGAACCTTTCACCTTTCATTATAGTTGTGAGAAGTGAGAAGAGAATGAAATTTTACAAGCTGCAAATTTTAAATGTACTGAAAGGGTAGTATCCAGGACTAATTGAGAATAATCATGAGTAGAAGGCCTAATTTCTGAAACGGGATCAGACTGAATAAAAACCGCAGCACTATTTAGATAAACTCTTCGAGATCACCATAACTGATCCCGGAAAGTACAAAAAGAGAATGCTTCAAATAAATCTCAGAGGACTGACTTGGTACAGAGATGATTTGAGTGCTAAGGATCTGCAACGTTTGTAATAAAGAGTACTGATAAATTGAATGGTACTAACAATATACAGCGAATCCCAAAAAGCATGCGACAAATGGAAACCTTTTGTATTACTGATTTCACAACAAAAATTATACGTAATAAAAGTTTATACTTATCGGGAACTCGATACTACACCTGTATTCTTGACTGTAGTTATTGAAATATTGACATCATATAAACTGTTGTCTGATTCATTAGTAGTTTTTGTTCAAGTTGGGGGAAAGCACTGATCATACCCAGTGCCGGACTGGCCAGGTGAGATAGTGAGAAAAATCTCACGGGGCCCACCCCCCACTTTAAAATTAATTAGGAAAAAAGGTCAAATTTCGAAATTGGTTATTGCCAGAAACATGACAAATTCAAATATTCACTTTCGATTTGGTAGTATTTCTTGAGGACCTCTTGCAATGTAGCAACAGTGATGCGCGAGTATGTATAGTATAGAATATCGGGATCACAATATGAAGATTAATAATTTAAGGTAAGTAGATAGAAATACATCAACATAGAATTATAATATCATTTTTTCTTTGACATAATTTTACTTATTCAGGGGGAGTGGATGCATCACGGGGTTTTTCAATTTCAATGACTTAAGCCTTAGCTTGTGTGTCTGAAAATCTAATTTACCCTGTGCCATCTCTTGGTTCTCTTCTTTCTAGTTTTTAGGGGATTATTTCATTTTTGTTTATTTGTCCACTATCAATGAAATTTTCTATGACATTGACATCTTGTTTTGATATCCATATTGTTATTTATTTTTTGTAGTTTACGGCATTTGTTATTTCTTTAATATTCTCAGGTAATATGTTATATAGTCGGGGGGCTAAGTAGGAAATTTTTTTCATACCTATGGTTTTTTGATCTCTGGCTACTTGTTCTTTCACGTGTGATTTTGCTCTAGTAGAATATTGATGGACTATTTTGACATTTGCGTTTCTGTTTTTGAAATGATTGTTTAATATGGATTCACTGTAAATTGTTCTTAGGTGAGGGTTTTTGGAATTTTGGTAAAACAATTTAGTGCTATAACGTTGAGGTCTATTATGAAGTATTTTCAAAAATCGTTTTTAAATTTGTATTAGTGTCTTATTTGCCGCTCCCCATCCTATTATTCCGTATTTCATAATTGACTCTATCATTCCAATATATACGATTTTTGCATGTTTTTCGTTGTTTACCGTGTTGCATATTTGTTTAAAGCAGTACAATAGTGATTTTAGTTTTTTAACGGTATTCTTTAAATGACTATCCCATTTCATATGTGAGTCCATTGTTACACCTAGATATTTTGTTTTATGACTTATTTGTATTTGTAAGGTGCTATCTAATATTTTTAACTTCAGAAAAATGTGGTAATGATTTTGGATAAGAGCAAAATGGGACAAATGTTGTTTTCTCAATATTCATTGTTAGATGATTTGCATCAAACCAGTCTTTGAGTATTTTTATTTCTTTTTCTATTACTGTTTTCATTTCTTCCCAGGAGTTTCCCGAGTAAAAAACTGCTGTATCATCTGCAAACGAAATTATATTTCCTTCCATGTTGAGGTTCATCATGTCATTCACGAATATGATGAATAATGTGGAGCTAATACTGTGCCTTGTGGTAGACCGTACTTAATTTCTCTTTGTTCACTCAGTTCATTGTGTTAAAGGGGATATCCCCGTTTGGAAAATACTGTTCACTAGTGTAACCAGTAGGGAAGCTACGATGTCTACCCATGTGCTTTGTTGTTTTTTAAGTCTGATATATCCATTGATTTCTGTTCCATCTAGAGGAGTTGAGTAGACTGAGTGGATTGATTTTTTGATATCATTGGATTCTAGTGAACTTATTGATCGAAGAATGATATTCATTTTGGTTTAACACATCTAAATAATCATTTAAAATATCATTATCTGACAAGATGTCAATGTTTATGTCTCCGGTGAGTCTGTCCCCAGTGAGTTTACTCCGATAGTCACTCCCCACGTCCGTATGGTGAGTGATTATTGAGTCCGCGAACTGAACCCAGAATTGCAGCCTTCTGCAAACATTCGGCTAAGATTTCTGCCACATCACGGCCAGCCGGTATAACTTTCAGGTGAGAGCAGCGTATCTTTCATTCCACCAAGTACCCCCATGCATGGCGCCAAATTTAGGAAGGGGCAATTAGGGATATCCATCTGCCGTGAGTCCATATTTGAAGTTACAAACACGTGAATTGCATTGAAATTTTAAATCAAATGCTGTCAAGTAACATACCGATTCACATGTTAAGCCGGTATGGAGTCATTCAGGATAACATTTTCATTTTAAAAAAACTATCGACGCTCCTGCCAAAACTACGTCAACTCTCTTACAGCTCCAAATAATGCTTACTGTGTTGTCGAAACGCGTGTCGAGTGAAATTGACATTGGTGTCTGAGTAGTCCACAAACTTCTATTCACGCCAAAGTTTTCAAATATTTATATGTTATGTGTTCATCAGAAACCAGAATCAATCCCTAACGATGAAGATAACATGGTTAACAAAATGCGCATTTATGAATTAAATTACTTGTGTGGTGAAGGGGAAAAATTACTTTTACATTCAGGGAAGTGATCTCATTTCTTTGGTCATTTTGTGTCAACGTGCTCCGAAATTGTAAATAAAGAGAGAGAAATTGCAAAAGAAATTGTTGACAAGGAGTTTGAATAAAAATTAACTAAGATGAAAATGGAGAGTCCATAATATGCAAATTCTTCGAGGAAAAAGTCTCGTATCTAATTAGAAAAAGTTTACGAATGAAATTCTTTTATTAGCAAATTACTAAACTAATAAAGTTCAGTCATATTATAAGTTTAAGAAACAGTTAAAATTTGAAGCACCATGCAGTTGAGAAAAATAAAAAAAATCATTCTTGTATAATATAGATTAAATGTACGTTTTTGTAAAGGAGTGTGAGTTGTTTTGATACTCAAGTATCCTGGATTTGCATGAACAATCATCTGAATAATTCAGGAAGAACGATAACATTTCCGGGAAATTGTGCAGAACTTTCAAACGGTGGTGGAAGACAAAAAAATATGCTAAGATTTTGTATTGTTCTTGGGGACTGTGGATTGAATTTCAATGAGTAACACTTTTAGGCAAAATATTGAGGAAATGGACCTTCTATCCCCTTATACAAAACACGAGACAGTGCGGAGTTATTTGGGATTTCTAATACCCTATCAAAAAAACAAACTACGAAATACCCTTAGTATACTGTTGAAGTATGGATTGATTTATATATTTTACTATATCTGGTAGCAATGCAAAATCAAGTATCCATTTCCATTTCCATGACGAATTATGTTGATTGAAAACTAAGAGTTTGAAAAATCATACTAGGAATCCTTTACGAACAATCGAAATCTTGCGAAAAAAACTTTAATCCATCAAAACGATGAATAATCAGAACAAGTGATACTAGATGTTTCTTTTAATTTCAAAAAGATTGTCTTTCACTCAGATAATCCTAAAATTACCGAATCCAATATTGAATTCGTGACTTTCTGCACAGTATACAATGTAATATGCCATTTTTATTATTTTGGTTTCTACTAGCAGCAGCTGTTGTTACTGTTATTGCGAACAATTCTTCAATAGATAGTTTCCAGAGCCGTTGTCGTTGTCGATTCACCAAGAAATTCAATCCCGCCATTTTTTGTGGTGTGAAATGGTAAGAGATCTCAGGGATATATCTTAGTGTATTCGTCCCTTTCATCTTACACGTTTGAGTAATTAGAAACGACTAAAATCAGCTTATGTTCCATGTCTACAGGAAAGGCATGAGTACACTCAGATACATCCCTGAGAGCTCCCACCATTTCACACCACTAAAAATGGCGGGATTAAATTTCTTGGTGAATCGACTCTTGTCGTTTCTACTCAAGAACATGAAATTCAACAAAAATGATTATTAGAGAGGTAGCTGAACTGAACGATTATTCTGTAGATTTGGTTGACAAACTGATTAGGAAGCATAGATTCAAGAAAACCATTTCTGACTCTTCGACTTTTCAAAAGGAGGAAAATTTCCCGAAATATATCGTTATCACATACGAACCTTGAGTTACTCGTGGTTTCGATAGTATTTTTAAGTTCTTTAATATGAAGGTGGTATATAAAACCTCGTTAAAGATGCAAAAGATTCTGGGTACTCCCAAGGATAAGACAGAAGAAAAGTCGGGAATTTATGAAATTAGCTGCAATGACTGCGAGTATGTGGGTCAAACTAGAAGGGCCTTAAAAGTGTGGTTCAAGGAGCACATTGTTCATATCCGTTTCTGGAGACCAGAAACATCGAGTGTGGTCCAACATGGATTGGATCACGACCACTGATTTGATGACACAAGCTTGAAATTAATTAGAGAGGTTCAAGACAAAAGACTGCTCGATGCATTCGAGAGTTTAGAAATTTCAAAATGTTAAAACAGTATGAATGCGGATAAGGGCCCAATACCATACAGCCCCTTGTTCTAATTCATAGTACAGTAAAGAAATAATTATTCATTAACATTTTTCAAGAATGTTTTTATTCATTAGTCATTAATTCCAAGAATTTTGTCATTGAACGAAAACGACAGAGAATTATATTCTCAATATCAAATTGTAGCAGATAGAATATTTAATTTAATCAGATATAGTGATAGGTTATGAGTGCAATTTAGCCCTTAGATGCATGTTATAAATAAGATCACGATAGTATTAGTAGTTAGTACGCTTTTTTGAGATCCTGAGGATGCCAACTTTGTTGGCGAAACGCGCGTCGAGTGGCATTGAAGTTGTTTTGGGTGATTTCCATTTCTTGAATTTCGTTCATACCAAAGATTTCAATCATCATTTATTTGAACAGAGATACTGATTGATTTCAGTGGTTAAAAATTCGCCTGTTTATGGCCTATTTATTCCAATGGCATGCCTTAATAGGAAATAGAAGTTAGAATAATATAAATCAAGATATTATAATAGATATTTGCTAGGAATAGCACGTTTCGTACTAGGAATCGCACGTTAAAAGGTAAGACCTCGTTAATCCTTGGCTCACACAAGTTTCGACTTCTGAGGGCTGTCGTTCGTATGAGGATGACAGCTGATTAACGTAAAAAAACAACAACAATTTTAAACAATTTATGTTATATTTTCATTATAAATTGTTACCGCTCTCCCTCAGGAAACTTCGAAATGTTTCATGAAAAAGTTTCAGTAATTCCTGACAAAATATTTGTTTCTAAAACACTTAAAATACTTAATGGAGATTTCAATTCGCTTTCAATGAGTAAAAACGACTTCAACCGTTTTACTCAGTTATTGATAACATATGGTCCCAGTCCTAGAATAACCAAACCCACTATAGTCTAGTTCCTAAATTGTAGATAGTGACTCATCGGTTGTACGGTTCATAATTCATATGAAGCAGGTCAAAAAATAGAATAGAAATAAGCTAGGTACTTTGGCTTCAAATTAAGCTTTACTTTGCCACTTTCGTACATCCCCTCCGCACTTTCAAAATCCGTAAAAAACAGAAAATGTTCGATGAGTCACTATCTACAATTTAGGAACTAGACTATAGAATCAGTCAGACTTGTCAAACGACACTCGATCAAATGTATACAAATTCACCAGAGAATAATGAATGCGATATAGTTGAAAATTCCATATCGTCTCACCTAACTGTCTTCTTTTCAACAAAGCAGTATCAGATAAATGAAAGATATTCTTATAATTATAAAAGAATTGTGACACTAATATTGAATACTTGTCAATTGACAGAGCTGGTCAGAAACGTATATCCCAAATAAGCTAGACAATGAGTTTAACAGTTTTCATGACACTCTGTTATTTCATTTCGATCGTGAGTGTCCAGTAAAATCTATCAAAAAACAAAAGAATAAAATCATTGGAACTGAATGGATTAGTATCGACATTGAAATGTCAAGTAAAATCCTTAAAGAACTTTATCAGCAGGTGAAAACGGTTCCCACCCTGAAAGAATTCTACCTAACACAAAAAAAACAGAGGAAATTCTTGTAAGAAAAAAAGTCAACATTATCGAAATAAAATTTACACATCAAGAAATGTGAACTAAAACACGTGGTCTGTTGTTAACGAGATATCAGGCAAAACTTCTAAAAAGAGTAATATAACTACAGATACCAAATAATAAGGGTCTCGTCTATGACCCACTCGCTATCTCTAATATTTTCAATGAACTTTTCGTGAATGCACCCCATGGTATCATTGATAAAATAGATAAAACTACAAATAACCCTATATTAAAATTATACATTCTTGTGGACCAGACGGCATCTCTGGACATGTGATCAGGAAGATTGCGCCCCATTGTCATATAATTAACATATCTTTTCAGCAAGGACAGTTTCTCTCGCGAGTAAAACATTGTGCAGTTTCTGAATATAAACGATATTCTGACTCCGAATCAACACGGATTTACATCTAACTATTCCCTACAACAGCAGTTACTTATTTCCTTTTATTTGAACCTTTTAGAGTCTGATACTTTTCAAATTTTTATTAATGACACACCTTTTCATTTCTAAGAACAGATATATTACACCCACTGTTTTCCGAAACGTGTATCCGGATCTGCATAATATATTACTTGTACTGCACTATTTGGAACCTCTGATGTAGTAATGAATATACTGCAGTACGGGATTAAACTCCATTATAATATAATAAAGTAATTACCTATTGTAGCTGTAATTACCAATATCAAAACATTCATAATTATCCGAATTGTGTACCTTTAATACCATAATAGTGTAAAGTAATTAACAATATCAATTTACACCTATTGTATCGATGATCAATTCATGTCTTTGAGTGTGTGACCTAATTTTTTAAAACAGCGAAAATCTCGTAATTTTTTTTTTTTCAATAATGTAAAACTTCTGGAATATTCTGTTGAGAATTATGAAAATTTCGTAAGTTTTAAATATTTTTGATATAACGAAATTTAAAAAGAGGAAGAATTTGTGGCCTACTGCGGTACAAAATATTCCGATCAAGAAGTGCTTCTGGACATTTTGCCAAATTCAACTGAATCTTTATATGTAACAGAACTGCACGTTTAGACGTATCTTTGGAAAAATCAAGATTCATTTTGCAGAAAGTCTCAATTCAACAATGTTCAACCAAGAACAGTGGAAAACTCGATATATTTTTCCTAACCATTAGACAAAACCATTACCAAATTTGAAATTTGCAATGTTGGCCACCCCAAAGGGCTCTGCCGAAGATCGCGGCACAGATTTTTCTGATAATCTATAAGGTATATCAACCAGAATACTCAAACTTCCCTGATGACCCTGATGTCAGTCATTTGTGTTTAGTTTGAAAAATCTGCATTCATCCTTCTGATGTTGAGTAGGTGGGTACTATGGTAATGTCAACTGTAAACCTGACCAGTACCCGCTAATATACCATCATAAGAACGAATCATCACCCTGAAGAAAATAATGACTACTTTGAAACTCAAACGGCACTTTTTTACCCTTTGTTCTCTGCTGAGCCTTTGGCATAACATTTTTTGAATATTTTCGACTAAGTAATTAATCATTCTGTAATAACTACAAACATTTTGTTCTAGGAAAAATGCCCCCTACGTATAATCGCTTACTGAACTATGACTTTGTTAAGTCATAGATAAGTAACTAGTATGAAGATCTTTTATGAAGACTGCCATTTGGTGTACATTTTTCTGCTTTTGCTGGAATTTGACGACGCATTTGATCCATGTAAGTATCACTTTTGTCATTACTATTAATTAATCAATCCGTCAAACAACTAGTCACTTTTTATATATTATTATTCAGATGAACAAGTAGACCACCTCAATGTTAATGTATTAGACGGAAGTAAGGCTCAATATCTTCTACCCCGCCCTCACATTACGAACTATAATAATAAACAAGGTTTTATAATATTTGAATCTGTCAATTCTTTTGTTTCAGAAAACCTATCAACTTATTCGATTCTTTCATAACGTTCTGAATGTGTTGATTGATTCTAAAGTCACTTCATATTAAGCCAAGGTCATATAATCAATTGAAATTTGTTGATTTTTGTTTCGACAGAAACTCTACATTTGGTAAGACGAACGAAAAAAAATTAAACTATTGGAAGAAACGTTCATGATAAAACGCAAGTTAAGGTATGAAACGTAAAGTAACGCAAAAGTTAACCAACTTTTAACTTTCTGCGTTGCGTTCTTACCTCTAGCCAATCACAGGGCTTTTATAAACAATGTACTCCAAGTGAAGATGACTGGTGTAAATTGTAATAACCAGAAAATGTATATTTGTATTTGTACATCTTTTATCATAATAAATTCAATCACTGGGATTTGCGAAACATGTATTTTTACATTACGTCTTTGTGAACCATATTTTGCCATTGCCTTGCCTCACGTTATTGCGTTACCTTACCTTAGGTTTACATGAACTAGGCTTAAACCGTTGTCATAAGAAATCACGAGAATAAACGAAATAAGCCAACGCTTTGGAAACATTTCAGTGGATGAAATAGACAAAATAGTGATCGAACATGAGCCTAAGGGTGTTTAAAGGCTATAGTTCTTGTAAACACAAAGTGAGGTCACGCTAGAACGTAAGGCAAGGTAATGGAAACGTACGGTTCTCAAAAACGTAACATAGTAATATGAATTTATTATGTAGGCTGCACTACAATGGCAACTGATACAAGACACAGGATTGACAGATTTGAATTCACAGAATAGTAGATACTCGGTTCTTCAGTATTTTCTCATTGTTGTGGGGTCAGTAAATTAATGAATGGATATATGTAGTTATTACGATTCACACCAGACGTCTTCATTCGGAAAACATTGTTTTCAAGAGCCCGCTGATTGGCTCGAGGTAAGAACACAACGTAGAAAGTTGAGAGTTGGTCAACTTTTGCGTTATCTTACTTTTCATACATTACCTTGCTTATTATCATGAACGTGTCTACATGATTTCAATAGTTTAAATTTCTTCCGTACTTGCGTTACATTACCTTACCATCTAGATCTTCATGATTTACATTCAGACTGGAATCTAGTTCCCTTGCCTTTTGGTCGTAGTTTCTCACCATAAGTGAGAAGGATTGCTGGCGGCCACTTCTAGAGTGGCGGGATGGGTATATGCAGGACGGTTTCAGGGCACTAGCAGCCCCTTGCCGCCCTCGCGCGTTGTTTTCCCCATGTGACTGGGGGTGTTCGAATTTTGGTGAAAGTCCCCCTCCACAAAATTCCCTGTCGGAGTGGTGGCGGATTAGACCACGAATAGGCGTGGCCTTTTGTGACGGGTAGAGTCGTCAATAGTGTAATCTACTGCAACCCGTATTAGCGGCTTTTCATGCGCTTCCGCACAATCCAATACACGCTGATTACGCTCAGATCATCGCGGATTCGCACGTTACGCACAAACCACGGAGCATCAACTATCATCCGCAGGTACTTGCTCTGGACCCGTTCCAGAGTTTGTATATGGGTGGGGGCGGCTTGACCCCAGGCGGCTGAGGCATACATCATTACAGGCTTGACCATCGAATTGTACAGAAGCAATTTGTTCCTCAAACTAAGTTTACTCCTCCTGTTAAGGAGCGGGTAAAGTGAACACAATCTGGCGTGCAATTTGGCCCTCAATTGGTCGATATGTGGCTTCCAGGTGAGTCCACGGTCAAACGTTAGGCCAAGATACTTGACCCGCGGTAGCCAGTCAATCTCCCTTCCCGAGATTGTCACCCTCCCTTCTGGGTAGGTTCGTCTCCTCCCCAAGGAGATTAGCTGCGTCTTCGCAGGGTTAACTCGTATCTTCCAGTCCAGGAACTATTGCTCAAGGCAGTCTATTGCAGATTGCAAGTAGACTACTCCTTGCTCTGGATTCGCTGAACTGGCGAGCAACGCGGTATCGTCGGCGTACAAGGAAACCCTCACGTGTGCGGTCCTCGGTATATCACTCGTGTATACCGAGTATAGCACCGGAGAAAGCACGGCGCCCTGAGGCACTCCTGCCTCAATGGCCCTCGTGTCCGAGAGTTCATTTTCGGCTTTGACCTGAAACGTCCTCCCTTTTAGATAAGAGCCAATCCATCGTATCAGACCTCGAGGAAAGCCCAAGAGACTCATCTTGTAGAGAAGACCTTCGTGCCACACGCGGTCGAATGCCTTCGCGACATCAAGCAGTAACAAGAAGACAAAGTGTCTTCTGTTCAACTCGTTGATGGTCTCTTCGACCATCCTCAAGGCCTGAAGCTCTGTCGAGTGCTGAGGTCTGAATCCGAATTGTTCATTAGGGAGGATGTTTCTGTCAATGACTTCATGATTGACCCTCTCCAATACGACGCGTTCCGCCAGTTTCGCCACCGAGCTAAGAAGGCTGATGGGACGATGGTTCTGCGGGAACATTGGGTTTTGACCAACCTTCGAGATCATGACAACGATGGCATGTTTCCACCTGCTGGGAAGTGCCTAAGTCGCAGAGAGTTGTTAATCAGGTTTTTGATCGAAGTGACCTGATTGTCCGGTAGTTTCTTCAGCATTACGTTAGTAATGGAATCCACTCCCGGTGATTTCCGTTTCGGAAGCCTTGCGCCTTAAGCTCCTCCTCAGAAGCTGGACGCAATTCATCGTCATCGTCCTCTTGAAGGATCAGTCTAGCCCGCCGTTTCACGAAGGTGTCTCGATCGTCGTCATCATCCTCGTCGGTATTCAGCACATACTGACGTTCCATCGTATCAGCGAAGGCCATGGCCTTGTCGACCGAAGCATTACACATCCCGTGCTCACCATGAATGGGCGGTAGCTCAGCTCTCCGACCTTTTTGCCGTTTGATAAGTCGCCAAAGCTCCTTATCTCCCGGCTCGAGGATAGAGAGCGTGTCGTTCCACCTCTCGTTCCTGTAACCCAGGATCGCGAGTTTGACTTCAGTAGCCTTACGGCTGGCTCTTAACCTGTCCCCGGGGAACAGAGTCCTCTGAAAGATCCGACGCAAACGGTTACGTTCCCAAATGAGGAGTTTAATCCTCATTGGAAACTCATTGTAGGACTTCAGAGGACTCCGCTCACTGGTTGTGTCGGCCTCAAATGCGGCATTCATAGTGTGCTCGAAGTGTATTGCTGCGACGTCCAACTCGGCAGAAGTACGGAGTACCTCAGGCACGACGTGTGCCTCCGCGAGATTCGCCGTGAACGCTTCCCAGTTCGTCGACTTCCGCAGCCAACTTCCTTGGGGGATAGGATCATCGCCCAGCCATAATACGACTGGGTTATGATCCGAACTTAACTCAGAAAGGGGGTAAATTTCCCAAGTCCAGGGGACATTCCTGACCAGCGCGATGTCAAGTACGTCCGGTCTGAAGCGACCGTAGTGTGTGGGCTCACCAGGACTAACCACATGATAGTCACGCCTGTCCATGTGTGCCCAGAGCGCCATCCCATTGCGGTTTGACACCCGGCTCCATGACGTGTGTTTGGCGTTGAAATCGCCTGCGACGATCGTCGGAGTGTTGGATTCCATCAGCAGAGAATCCAGCGTATCATCCTGTATTGGATTGTTTGGAGGGTTATAAGCAGAGATCACTCTAAGGGCGCCCCTACTCGTTTCAACTTCAACACCGATCACTTCCGTGCCGTGGTTTCGGTTACCATCAATGCCGCATTGTGCGACCCGAAGAGAGCGCTTGGTTAGAACAGCCACGCCCCCTCCACGTCGCCCAATACGGTCCTATCGGAAAACTCGGTAGTTTGGGACCGCAATGACCCCATTGTCAAGATGGGTCTCTTGAAGGAGCACGAGGTCAACGTTATGTCGCACCATGAAATCTTCAAGATCCCATTTCTTGTCTTTGAGACCATTGCAGTTCCAAAAGACGATCTTCAAGGAGCTGGGCCTAATATGGTGTACAGCCATTAATTAGTCCTCGAAAGCACGGCACAAACATTTGTTGTAAGGCCGGAAACTTCATGAAAAGAGTGATTTCATCTTATCGAGGGCGGCGAAAAAGTCGTCCGGCTCACTCGTATTTGTCGTGGAGGGGCCGGTTTTCGTGGCGCCTGAATATGAGACTCCAGCACGGACAGTGCCGGAATCTACAACTATGGCTGCTGGGCGAGAGCCAGTCTTCGCACTTGTTGCCTTTCCGGCAGTGGAGGGTGCTCCCCCCCCCCCCCGTGCCCTTGGCGTTACCGCTTCGGGGCCTGGGGAAGTTGGGGCATCCCCTGTAACTGGCCGTGTGGGAGCCCCCACAGTTCGCGCACTTGGCCTTCTCAGCGCGCGGTTTGGTGCACTCCTGGCTGAGGTGCTTACCAGCGTACTTCACGCACACAGGAACCGCCATGCAGTTCCTCTGCGCGTGACCGAAACGTTGGCACTTGTGGCACTGTCCAACGGCGCCCCTGGGTTTCTGGGGCTCTGCCGAAATCTTGACACTAAGAATGTCGCCAATCTGGTAGATGTCTCTCTCAGTTTTCGGCACGAGTACCAGAACCAGGGGCATCGGTTTCTTGTTTCTGTTGTACAAGCGCGCAACAGTTTCGGGATTAAAACCCCTCCCCAACAGATCTTCTTCTGTCTTTGCTGGAGATAAACTCCGGTACACCCCTGAGGATGACCCGAGGGGTTTATCTTCAGGAAAGCTGTAGGTGTTGCAACTAAAGATAAACACTTATCCTTATTTGCTTGCTCTTTTTTTACAGCAATGCCTATGAGCTGCTCAGATTGTTACGGGAGGTCGTGGGTATCGTTATCTGCTAGTACGACAGATATATCCTTTGACAAATGTAAGGTATAAAGATAAAAGATATTAGGTATGCATGGGCACCAGGTTCTTTTTTTATTAAATGAAAATACCAAAAACACTAAAGGATGATCTTTGTGCTTCTCAACAATAAAAAAAACAAAGTTCAGAAATCACTATATTCACAAAAGTCCCATGTGACAAAACATGTGTGACAAGATTCTAATGAAGTGACAAAGTTACAATCAAATTTGTTATTTTAAAGTTTCAATATTTGCCTTGAAATGACTGGTTGGTTTATTCACATTTTATGATCAGTTCTTGCGATGAGAAAGACTTACTCCAGAGCTCTACTTTATCGAAGAATGTAGTAGCCTTGTATGGTCTCTCGAGACAATGGCTGCTCTACTAGCAGGATACAATCTGTAGTCGGTCTGGGGTCTTTCCTGGATCTCATAAGATGTTCGAACGATGAGGTAACGCTGTGAAAAATAAACACAAACCAGTATCTTGTGACAGGTTGAGTCACACGACTCGAGATAAGACCATGATTGTACAAATCTAATCTAGATTTACTTATAGATTATTAAAATGAATGATGATGAAATGAAAGAGTTTAAACTTACAATATATAGATTATTCAGGGAATATATAAATGAGATAAAGAATTTAAATTTACAATAAATGTAAGATTTGCTGAGTTAAACAATGATTGAAATATTCAATAGGTATGGAAAGAATTCAACTTTACAGTGAAGCTCAAATTTATTAATTTCTCAAGCAATGTTAGAGAAGAGTTCAATCTCAAGCGAGCATTAGAAAAAGATTTTCATAAAGATATTGTTTTTTATTATTTTTTTATTTAATAGTCAATTTCCAACGTTCAGTGGAACTGACAAGCAAAATAATGATAAGAAACTTGATCTATCTCATCAAGGATGAAAAGGAAATGTGTATCTCCTGACTGAGGAGAAACAGAGAGAGAGAAAGCAAGAGGGTTGAGATAATGCTTTCTTATAAAGTCACAAAGAAAGCAGATGTCTTTATTTGTGTCCAGAACTACTGAAAACGAAAGGTTATAAAAATATATCAAACTTCTTTTGGCTAGGCATCTAAACATGAGTAGTGATGTAGAAGAGAGCGAAAGATCTTACCAAGAGCTCAAAGCTTCATGAATGAGTGTAGCTTCTTCTGATCAAGATAAAGAAATGAGTAATTCAAAGCATTTACTCACCCATGAATCCTGTTCTCCAAGCTGCCAGATCAGACTTTCTCACCGATCACCATCCAGGTTCAGGAATTTAGATCCTAGTTTACTGTTCTTGCCTTTTAAGCAGATTGATAACTTCTGAACATTCAGGAAAAACTTGTGGAAACACTTGTATCACTGAAAACCATAAAGCACAAACAGAAACAGATCTAATTCATAATCTTTTAACTTCAAGATTGATAGAATTAATGAAAATTGTCTCGACTTTCACAGGTTAGAATTCATTTCAGCTGTGAGCTGTGACATTTCAGGATTCAGGACCGACTCGTCAAAAGAGGGTACGAGTACAAAATGACATTCGATTATGATCACGTATAATACTCAAACTTTGAAGATTTTCAAATTAATCATGAAATTCATGAGTGACAGAGTGACGCACATGCGGCCATTTTACAATGTATCAAAATTGAATTTTCAAAGTTCAAATTAAACGTACCAAAAGAATATCGATTTGTATATCGATTCGATCAGTGAAATAGATAAAAGTTAATTGTGTTTAAGTTAATTATTTGAAGATTTGGAGATTTCAAAGGTAATCATGAATGACGCACTTACGGCCATTTTGCATTCATGTTAGAAAGTAGCAAAAATGAATTTTAAATTTCAAATAAAACGTGCCAAAAGAATATCGATTCGATTAACGAATCAGATAGAAGTTAATCATTTTAAAGATAATAATATATACGACCTTTCATTTCCTCGCTCTAGAAAAATTTTAAATTTCCGGATGGGAAAACTGAGAAAACAAATCACCGCTTCGAATGCTCACTTCAGAAAGGGGCGATAGAAGTTCTCTAAGGGAGGAAGTCAATCTCTCTCACTCTGTCTATCGTCAGTGTTACCAATCGCATAGCACAATTGAATAAATTGGAACAGCTCAATGAGATGGTGTTACCAACATGAAATTCAACAAACCGAAAAAATTGTAACGCAATGTTTTACATTTCGTTACAGTGTGGTGCGGGACTTTGCCGCTTATCAGCACGTGCGATAAATCCCGATAATCTTGCAAGGTGGCTGGTTGCACCCTGATTCCGTCCTGCATGTTGACGGCTTTCGTAAAATAGATTTTATTTTGGACACACTTCCTGTTTACTTCAACCCAGCAATCCTTCTTGCGGATGGTGATGGGCGGAATTGCTCGGCGCGGAGCTGGTTTTGGAGAAGTGCTCCTCCTTACACTCTCACTGCTGGGTCCAGCCTCAGTTTCGTCCGCACCGATGACAGTACGAACTTTGTCCTCGTTTTCTGGCAGAACGGCAGCGGGCCTCTTTCTGGCCTTGCCTTTGCTGACAGGTGTCATGTTCTCCTGTTGTTCAGCAGCGTCCACCTGCATATCGTCGTCTTTATTCTCCATATTTGCGCCCTTCGTAGCTTGCGCTCCGGCGCTGGCATTCCCAGCTACATCACTGTGGGACTCGGCGCTGTCACTCGCTGACACCGTGGTGTCAGAGGTGACGGACCTGGCACCCGACCCTTTGCGGATGCAAACACGCTTGGGCCTGATGGCAGACCCGGCACCTTCGACCCTGGGGGCCGGAAGACTTGGAAAATCATCTCCGAGACTTGGATTGAATGATGAAATGTCATCTTCATCTTTGACTAATTTAGCCACGTCTTCCGGCCCGACGCCGAATCTCACAATGATATGCTTCAAAATCAGAAGCAAGTCTGATTTCGAAGCATTCTCCAAAAGTTGGCCAATTTGGTCGGACATCACACACTCAATGATATTTTCGAACGTAAAACAGCTTTAAAGTACAAGGCCTACTCACCCTGTAGCTCGTCGCACTTAAACAATCCCCAGTACCAAGCTGAGGATCCAGAAAACTTGAGGCCACTCCCCCTTTCTTCAACGCGATTTTTGAAATCTTTGATTTTGCCACGTTGGCCAAAAAATCTAACCTCAAAGATCAGGAAGCTATACAGCGAAATACACACGAAGTCACGCCCCTTCACACACGTCTGCTCACGTTGACTGCTAGCAATCGACTCTTGACTCACCGACGACATTACCTTACCTCTACACGATCCAGGCTTTATGAAGAAAAACATGTGTGGAATCAATTTATGAACTTCACTGAGAAAGGGTATGCCGTCAATGAGGACACAAGTATTCTAAAGTTAGCATTTATATTAAAGGACTGGGCAATTGATATGCCCAAAATTGATTTCATCAATATAAAGAGAATGTCGTTAAATCAATGTGCAATATAATCGCAAAAATAATTCAGGAGTAATACAACAACGAATTCAGTAGAACATTCAACCCTTTTGCAGATGTCATCTTCAAATTCGATCGACAAGCACGTTATACAAAACGTAAAGAACGTAAAAAAAAAACAAAATCGTCAGTTCCTCTATCAGTTGAATAACAGAGAGCTATGGTATGCCCCTATTGGACTCATGAAAAAGTTCTTCCACATTGCAGCTGCTGAATTAGCACGGAGAAGGGGTGAAGCGGCTGCATGAAAAGTACCGTATTTTCGTGAGGAACTAAAATGTAGGTGTATCTACTGGACGGCTCATTAATAACCCTATCTTCACAAAGACAGCCTAAGGCGGATCTCAGAGTTGTGCAGATGATATACATGGTTGACAAAAATTAATAGCAGTGAAGAATTATTCGAGGAACTGCTATCAAAACGTACTGACAACTATAAAACAGACAGGTTATTTCAGTGAATACATTTTGAAACATGAATGAGAACAGTCCGTAGTATAAAAATTGTCTAATGGGTTGCAACAAGATCGCCGAATAGACAAAGAAATTGTCAAAATCGATCGGATTAGAAACGAGCAAATTACTAATCAGAATCATTCAAACAGAGCTACAACAGTGAGCCAACTGGCCAAAGCGGGACTGAATGAACAAGAAATAATAAAAATCACGAGTCGTGATAGCACCAAATCTTTGAAGACATATTTACAATAAGACAGTATGCACCTTCGGAATATAATGGACAAAACAAAATCCGATATGAAGAGAACCCAGCGATATCATTAAATCCACAAATTATTACATCGACCAAAAAACAAAATATAACATATATTAATTGTTGAGTTGTTGATGATCATTATTATTACAAATAAATTAATGAATAATTTGTTCAAAATAAAATATTGATATTGAAGAGTGATATACCTAACTAGTATATTTTTTGGTAAATGCATTTGTACGTTTCCAAATTTCATAGTTCCTGAAATTGTTTCAATGAATACCATTCGTGCTCACAACACTATCGAAAATTCTGTCAGAAATCTTGAACTCAAATTGTTTTAAGGGAACACCACTCGTCCTGCAATTGATCCCCTTAATTTCTGACATAATTACTATCGATAGTATTGCGAACACTCTTGGAATTACCCCCGATAATTCCACATCTCTTATTGACCTTTTAAAACATCAGTGGAATTTTTCATAGTGATTCTGTTAGAAATTAACGAAATCAAATTACATACCACGAGTCCGCTAGAACCAAAGGTAGGTATAACCTCAATACAATTTGATTATAAGTTTAAGATTTCTGACAGAATTTTCGATAGCATTATGATCACGAGTTGTAGGTATTCATTATAGCCAAGAAAGTATCATTGTCGTGAATTCTTCAAGGAAAATTTCAATACTTAATGACTAATAAACATGAAGTCTGCTAGACGGAAGTTATGTAGCCAGAAAACGTCTATTCCCAGGGAAGATGCTGATGCAGCTTCGCTGACTGGCCAGGATTCCAAGAAACAACTCATCTCAGTTATCTGGGAGAAAACTGTTTTTATATTATTATTCATTCTCATTGTAACTCTTGTCAGAGACAGTCGATCAGTTCTGTATAAAATAAATCGTTTTTAAAAAGACATTTTCTCGTTCAAAGTATTTAACTCGGACCTTTATGTCATCCTAGACAACAATACTATCCATTGTTGTTTGGTGTCGTGGTTGCCCATGACGACATGGTCTTACTGACTTGAAACGGAGGAATATACCGTTTTGATTGAATCTTCAATTACAGGAAATAAGAGTTTCATTTAGCGAGTGAAATAATCAGGATAAGCAACATTCTTGCCTACACTACCCCCGGAGTCATAATGATAGAATAACCCTGCAGAAGAAATATCATATTTTCGTTTTCTAGGTTATCACGTCATTTTCCGATTACTACAAAAATTTTCTTATCGTGTGGACCTCAAAATATTCAAACTGACAAGAAACAAATTATTTTAAAACTGTAATGTATTTGTGAAAATGTCTTGATGAAAACGTTTATTATTATCATTATAATCAACATAAACAGTATAACGCGTTTTCCGCTATAAACAAAGTTGTTTCAAGTCACTGAAACATCTGTAATTTTGTCGATCTTGGATTTTTCCATTACAAAGCTGTAAATGTAAACTGCTGCCACATAACTGTCCTGGTGGGAAAAGGGGAAAACACCCCATGGTGCTCTGCTGTTATCGGATATACTTAACTGTTGTAACCGATCACAATTTATTTTCATGGCCTCCGGTCCCCAGCGAAGCTTGATGCGCTGGGAAATAAGTATGCGGTCTTATCACGTCTAGTTGATGCTTTGAGGAAGAGGCCCATCTTATTCCTACCGCTACGGAATGTTATCTTGAACGCGTCATCACTTTTGTCGACGAGAAACTAGGGATGAAAACGTGCACTTAGTCTCCACTGAAAACTACGAATACTGAAAAGTGTAAGCAGTAGCATAAATGCGATATTTCATTAGAAATGTTCCATTATCCTTCTCACTGAGCAAAGTGAAGTTGAGATAACATTTCTATTTCGAAATCTTGAGGACTATGTGTATGATGATCTCCTTGGTGAGTTTTGTGGGATTAAAGGAAATGGTGTTTCTGAAATATGTTTGTTGAATTTTATTTTTACGATATTGTAGCGTTCTTTCTTTCAGACCTGAGGATGCCAAAAAATTTAAAACGATATGATGCGAGAAAATCAAGTGGCTTTGTTCGTATTGAGAGTTGGGTCCTAACAAAATTCTTCTGATTAACAGTAGAACTGTTCGGCAATTTTTTTGCCAATTAACTTGTCCAAATCTTAATAGTGTTGATCAGCCAACATTCGTTCTGTACTTCTTGACAGTGGTGACATATCTTTTCCCTTATTATATGAGTTATTCTGAAATAATGATGATTATAATTATCAAACCAGTGCTTATGGCTCTGAATTCAGTGAAGATTGAGTCAAAGCAGGTTTGGGAATGCCTTCAGAGCCTCAATGAACTGACAAGCAACAACAACTTGTGTAGGTGCCAGGGCATAGGAGAATAGAAGGTAATGAAAAATCAGACCAACTTGCAAGACGTGCATCGGAATTACCATACACCAGGTCCAGAACCTGTGTTTGGAATTAGCAAAACCCCATGCGGAAACCTAATAAATGAATGGAAAAAAACAAAACACCATACATATAGGGATCAAATCGCAGCCATGGTGAGGCACTTAAGCCAAACACTAACGGCTTAACCTTAACAGATCTAAGATACGCACAATTACCGGCTTACTACACTACACTATGGGAATAAACAGAGAAACCGTGGAGTGCAGACTTTGTGGTGACGAGGAGGAAACAGCCTCTCATATCATCTTCGAATGCGACGCGCTGTACAACAGGCAGTACGGAATATTCGGACAGACCAACCTTGAAATAGGCATGAATCCGAAACACCTAGTGAATAAACTATCAAACATGATAGAAGACACAGGCCTATTTAACTAGGATCCACTGATGACAGAATAATACAATAGATCCTATCAGGTTTCGATGTACCCTCACGGGTAAACCCTGCATCTGGCCCGTCTGCTTCAATCCAACCAACCAACCAGAGATGAAAACGCACACTTAGTCTTCATTGAAAACTACTAACCCTGAAAGCATAAGCACAGATCCGATATTTCATTAGAAATGTACCATTATTCTTCTCACTGAGCAAAGTGAAGTCCATAACATTTCTATTCCGAAATCTTCAGGACTATGTGTATGGTGTTTCTGAAATATGTTTGTTCACTTTTATTTTCACGATTTTGTACCGTTCAAAATACAACAACAATATTAAATAATAATGATATATTTATGGAAAACTATTACTAACGCAATGCTGAAAACAGTAAAGTTGATATCTGACAGTCTATTTCGGTCTATCTTGCTGAAATACCATCACGCTCTTTAACCGCTGCGAACGCTTCATGTTCTCGAACGCGACACGGTTCTATGGTATCGAAAAAACTCCTACTCTGGCGAATTTTTTTACATTGGTGACGAATTTTCTGGGTTCATAAATGGACTACATAAAGCGGAAGAATAGCCGAGAAGGGTGGGCAGACAAAGTGACGTCAACCATCAATTATATTCGATTAACACTAAATTTTAGAATTTCGTTCAGAATTTAACCATAACTTCAATTTCACTAATTGAAACTCATTTCACTGAAAAGGATGGTATTCCAGAATTATATGAAACTAGTTTAGTTAAATCAAATATTCTCTACTCATGATACTCGTTGCACTATTTTTGTTCGTCTCACTTTCATCCGTAATTTTTAATGGCCCATCCCAACTATCCTTTTATTTCTTTCTCGAGCTAAGACAATTGATCTTTTTGAACCTGAACGAGATTGAATGTCGCGACCAAGGTAGAGCATATGAGATATGAGTCGAATTAATTGAGGAATTGCCTCTGTCACAGATTCGATGCGAGATAGTTCTTCAAAAAACGGTAAGGATTTGGTTAGACTTCAATGTGATTACCGGAATGTAACATGTAAATGAAAATAAGTTCTTCAATGTCTAACACCATTTTCTAAAAACATTCCCACTAAGTATGGGAAATATGAGGTGAACATCTTAAAGAAAACAAATTTCCCTGACCATCTCCACGGTATTAAGGGTTATGGCTATAGATAATGATGGTAAGAAAATGTATATAAAGTATATGAATTACATAAGGAAAATATCCGACATTACACTCCAGAATTATTACTAACTTAAAAACATTAAAAGAATTAATTTGAAACCAAATTTATGCGAATTCCTCAATATTTCCGAATCCTCTAACTGTGATTGCGTTTATGGTCATACACTTTTCAAAAATCAGATGAGCCTACAAATGATACAGAACTAAAGCTCCCACATTCCCGTAAATAACATTTTTTAACATTCCTTGATAACGAAAATGCCATTGAACTTGACCAAAACATTCAAAAACTTTGAAAGTATTATGAATATTCCGACAACATATAAACTCCTGTTGGTCATTACAAAACACTCCACTATCCATTGCAAACGTAACTTTTCTGTAATAGTATCCCGACAAAATGCAGAATTTTCAAAAAAGACTTTCACTTTGATGTATGTGAAACTGCGTTGCTTAAAAACACAACTCGAGTAAGCTCTCGGGTAGTTTTGCACAGCATCACAATTTGAGTGACAGGCAAGGTGACAAGTGGCAAGTGACAGATAACTATGAGTTTCGCGAAAAAGTCGAGGATTTTTGTCGGATCAGTACCTCACATTCAGCTAAAAAGCACACTGACCCACCAGGACCGACCGTCCGCGACCATCCGCAATGACAAAAAATTGAAAGGGATCAGTTGAAACTTTCAAGCTCACACTGATCGACCAAAATGTTCAGCAGATTGTAATTTCAACGATCATTCAGTGTGAGTTGTCCTTTCGTTGTTCTGAAACAATAATGACTCGAGAATTAATGTAGCAAATTTTCAATTCCTTTGCACGGTTAAATAGAGAATGAAACCCCCCTCCCAATGAGCTATCACTTACCACCTCATGCTGTTTAAATTTTCTCCCTCCAGTAAGGGATAGAAACCAAAAGTCGACGTGTATCGGCAATTTTCCTAACAAGAGCACAGTAACGAGTTAGACAAGAGGAAAATACTTATGATGCTCACTGTATAATTTATTTATGTATTGTTTGAATTACACCATCTACGATATTGAAGGAAATCAACCGCATTACATTTGTTTTGTGGAGCGCTGCTCAAACCATTAGATAAATGTGGAAGGATATAGCATGTATCGAATATTGTGGCTGTTGGATATTCGTACCGCAACCGCTTCGGAAGGGGTTGGGGGTAATTGTGCTCAGCTAAACGTAAATTAACTACTATCGAAAATGTAATATCTGTGTTTAGTTACAAACGGTAATGAGAACGAAACAAAAGTTATCAAGCGACTTGAAAGACAAAGACGTCTTTTATTTGAAAGAAGACAATAAAGGTCATGAAGTGAATAAATCGGACTACTACGAAAGGGTTAATACTCTCATCGCCAATAGACCTTATGCAAAATTATCCAGAAACTCATGACCAAAGATGACTGCAGGAGTAACAGACGTCCTCAAAAAATGAAACAATTTTCTTGAACTGAACTGCAACAGAGATTACAAGTTTTCAACCCAATAGTGTCAAAACTATATTGCCTCTCAAGAATCCACATACCGCTATCAGCCCCTCAATCTACCAAATAGCAAAATGGCTCACCATGAAATTTGAAAATACACCAATTGCGGAAGTCTATTCATACAAATGACTTAATTCTGCAAGAAGGTGAAATTTTGGCTTCCTTCGATGTTAATTCCTCATTTCCCAGCGTTCTTATTCCGCAGACTTTGCAATAGCTTGGGAAACTACTAAAGAAAAACAATTTCAATGATAACGAAGTTGTAAAATTTGTTTCTCCCACTAAACTGTGCTTGGAACAAAACCGTTTCCAGACAGAAGGTTATTTTTATGAACAACAGGAGGGAACGGCTATAGATAACCCCTGGTCCCCCTACCTGGCTAATTTTTCCATGAGCAAGTTTGAAATGGAAGCTAAAAAAACGTCAGAATATTTTCCTAGCTTATGGTAAAGTATGTAGACTGTGTTTTACTTTAAGTGGAAACAATTCAATATTTCATAACGGGTCTGCTGATTTTTGAAAACTTTTTCTTTAAATATAGTACTCCGAGAGCTCTACATCCTGGTATAATATAATTTTTTAGTATTCCACTTTTCTACAGTCTACTACGATAACAAATAATATCCCAAAAATGACAAAAGCATATTAGGCATTTTTTCACGAGAAAAACAAATATCGCGTTTTATTCAGGCACATCTGGAACCCCCAAATCTCATGTATGATGTTTTAATGTCGTAACCTATACCAATTGTACACAAATTGAGTGCAAAAACTGAAAAATTCTACTATTTGAGAGTGCCCTGTATGGACGCTACTGAGTATGTGGCTTATATTAGATTACCAATAGATGAAAAGTCACCTATTGCATCATCACAGAATATTATCTTGTACAGAGTGTTCATAATAAATATGGAAATATCGGAAAAAATCTGCTCGGAGGTTTTGTTACTACATGCGCCACGAAGTTTTTGAAATAATTCAATTAATGCTTCCTGCTTCTGATTTGCATCTTGCATGCTCAATTCAAATCAATTCAATTCAAATAACAAAGTTTTTACATTTTAAAGGATGATATAGAAAAACAGGAATGATAACAAATGAAGTATTGAATGAAAATTCTAAATTTTACCGATTTTAATCACACCACCCTGTGCAGCAATAAATTTTTCCATTTTCTTCCTACAGTTGTTTGTGACTTTTTGTAGTACTTCCTGCATAATGGATCTACCTACACACGTAACGATTTTTTTCTTTTAAATTGTTCACATTTTCGGGACGATCTCTGTAAACTTTTTCTTTGAGAATACCCCAAAGAAAGTTATCAAGTGGATGAGCGTGAAGGTCATCTGATAAGGGGACTGTCTCGTCCTATCCATTTCCCCGGAAATTTTGTTTAAATCCACCCCTTACTATTCATGCATTATGGATAGAAGCACAATCTAGTTGAAAAATCATGAAAAATCATAAACTCACAAACTATAGATGCTTCGTTTATGTCAATGGCAATCTTGATGGATATAGTAGTTACATCGGAAAATTGCAGCGAAGATGATAGGAATAGAATATTCATTATAGCGCCAAAGAAATTATTTAACAGATAGAATTTTGTTGTCTGAAATAATGTTTAGCGTTGAAACTAACTCCAGAACTAACGGAATGGTGTTTTTGCAAAATTTGAGATGCTGGTCCAAAATGGGTAATACACTGAAAAGGGTATATCTCCATATTTATTATGAACACTCTGTACGAGATATGCAGATGATATTGTTAATAGGTGAGTCCTGATCTATTGGCAATTTAAAATTTGTCATATACTCAGTAGCGTTTACACAGTGCACCCTCAAAAGTACAAGTTTAAATTTTTTGCACTCAAGTTGTGAACACTGGGTATAGGTTACGATATTGAAACATGGGATTTGGGGGTTCCAGATGTGTCTGAATCAATGACGATATTTGTTTTAAAAAAATGCCTGATATGCTTTCGTCATTTTTGGGGTCTTATTTGTTTTCGTATAAACTGTGGAAAAGTGGAATATCAAAACAATTAGAGCTTTCGGAGGACTAGATTCATAATAAAAAAAGTTTTCGAAAATCGGCCGACCCGTTATGAAATGATGAATTGTCGCCACTCAAAGTAGGTAAAACACACTGTAGATGATGTTTTTGCAATATTCAATAATAAAAATCGAATATTGAGGACTTTGTTCCTTTTAAGAATAATATATTTTCGTCAATGAAGTTCACATATGAATTAGAAAATAAGGAACAATTGCCATTCCTGTGATAAGAGGTCAATGTGGAAGGCTAGTATACGTATCATTTAGGACAGAAACTAGTGCTTACAGGTATTTTCCTAAAAGTTCACATCACTGTAGACAACACAAACGTGATGTTCTGAATCTTCTGGTCTTTTGACATTTCCTCTTACAGAATAAAAGAACTAATACTTATTAACGATTTCTTGAGGGGTATTATAGATAATAGGAAGGAAGAAGTTCAGGTTGAGAATGAACGAAATTTCGAATTTCAAAAATGATACAAACCATAAAAACATATCGGTTCCATAACCAATACACCAAGAACGAGTGAGACACTACAGAGCCTTTTAGACAAACCCAAGGACAAAGCCGTGAATTTGGATAAGTCTAGAATTTACGAAATAAAATTTAAGGACTCCGATAAGAAATATTATGGTCGACTGAGAGATCTTTGAAAATAAGATATAAAGAACATTTAACATATTTTCATTGAGGAAAAACGAAAAAACCATCCTGTATACTTTAGTTCGTAGATATTAGTTAGGCAAATTAATAAAGATGCCTATGAAAGCATAGACATAAATAAATATAATAAAATTATGAATAATGATGGTGGACCAATATCTAACAGTTTACTTTATAGTTGTTAAAATGATCTAAGTATTATTTGATACCACATTATGTGATAATCATATCTAGTCGATTCAGTAAATAAGGCAACATTATAATTCTAATTTAAGATAGATGATAATTGAGATACATTTATCACTAAAAGGTATCTTATCTAAAACTGTGTATCTTACATTTAATTTAAACCTTTTCTTCCCAAAGATGGTCACTTGGTGACTGAAACACGTGCCAAGGTGTAAAAATTGTATTTTGGTGTCGAGATTAAACTCTAATATATTACAACAGTCTTTTGTTTGCACCAATTTTGAATATCACCATTTTGTACTTGTAGATGTTATGCCTTGATATTTTTTGATATCGCCATTCATTTATCAGTTCGTTCTTCAAATTACATCTTCTTGTATCGTTTAAAACAATTGTAGTTACCTCTTAAGTTGATTTAATATTTTCATTATTTTACTCCTATACGGAAGAAGGTAATCAAAGTTTAGGTATTTTAAGTTTGAAGATATTCAAATTATTTTGAGAATACATTTTCGAATAAGTGATTTCAAATTTTAAAAAAATCTCATTTACATACTTACAGAAATATGCTGTTGACTGGATAAGCTCTTACTAATGAAGTTCAATATTTTTCAGCACAATGTATAGCCCCACTTGGTATGGAAAATGGAGCAATCAGCGACACAGATATCACAGCTAGTTCGTCTTTTGACAAGGACAATGTTGGACCCCAACATGGAAGGTGAGTAAACATTTATCATCTTTCTTGCAACGGAGGTATTAATCGATTCTTATCAGAAGAATATTTGGTTGCTGATAATTTCATCATCATCATTACATCAGCCAGACCGAAGAATACAATTTTTTATGTTTGAGGTGAAGAATATCTTTCAGTTGTTCAAAAAATTTGTAGAATCATACGTAATTTTTTTAATGTAGATCCTATTGTAGGTGTCTGTCCAATAATTCCGAGTAATTTCGTATTTGTTGTTCATATTTTGAAGTTATTCTGTATTCTGATATGTGAGGAGTTCGGTAAAGTCAATTTGGAATTGGAAAAATGTAAGGTAAGGTTTTTTTATTTTAAAGTTGATCGATAGTAATTTATAATGGTACCATTTCGTCACGGTATGTAGGTCTAATTTTACCTTGGTTTTCAATTTGGCCCAGTTTTCTGCTGTGTAAGTTATGGCACCTCTGATCAGAGATATCGGTCTGTAGTTGCTCAATTCTGTTTTATCGTCATTCAAGTATATGGGAATGTTGTCTTGAGATCTGATGGGTAATGTCCTGTGAGTAAAAAACGTAGTAAATACTGCAAATGGTCTACGAAAGGTACCTGATCCTTCGCCAATATTCGAAATTTCAAAAATTTCAGCATTCGCCAATTGCTTATTTCAGTGCTTCTTCCAACTACACTCCGATCAAGACACAAACTAGATGAGTAACTCGCCGCTCAAGCCTCAAACTTCGTTTGTAAGGGACATCTTCTGAGAGAGAGAAGATAAAGATAGTTTTTTCCCTCACCGGCAGTGTCGTCGAAAACCCAATATTGAATGAAAACATGAAATTATGATGGAAGAATCCCTACATGATTTTGAGAATAGCCGATGCTCTAATTGACACGTTTCTTTATAATTCACTAATTCGGTTTCCCTTTCTCGATGGTTACGACACTGGTAGCTTATCTATGAAATGATATATTTTGATTTCCAGCTTGAAATGATCTTTTACAGATTTCACAATGCTTCACCATTGTTTAATTATAAAATCTAACGATAGGTAAACACAAATTAACTCAGAATTTGTCCTTTATTCACGAAGGATCTTGGCCATGTCATATCTGGTTCATTCATGATTGTTATGGAACCTTCTGTCGCATTGCTCAAGATTCTCATGAGTATGGCGGATTTTGTAAGGCTCTACTTCATCAGCTCCTTTCTGAACTCGCTTCTCGGGGTTTCGTACTATTCTCACTCTTTTTCTTGTTACCCAACTTGATAGCTTTTATGTGAGTCTTTCTAGTCGCTTCTCTCATGTCCTTCAACAACTGATTCCACTAGCGAACCTGGCGCTTTAGGACCACTTCTGAAGGACATGCCTCTTCAAATGTCTTGGTCAATGTATTTTCTAGTTCTTCTAGTCCTGGTACATTTCTTCGAGAGTAAGAAGGTGTCCCTGGTGTTCGCTGTAGGGTTCTGGCTCTTCTGCATTGATAGTGAACCCCATCATTCGGTGATCCGACATCGGAGTTTTTTTCGAAGCTCTTTTAATATATCTCTTGTTGTCATGGTTACGTCAATCACCTCCTGTCGGTTGCGGTTGACAAACGTTGGTTCCGTCCCCCTATTGTTGTTATTGTTGTTGTTGTTGTTATTTCCGTCAACCAGCTGAACACCTTTAAGAGTACAACCCTCAAAAGTCTCCGAAAGACTTGTCAGAGCTAGAGAAGACGTAGCCCTTACCTTTTAACGTGTGATACCATGTACGAGACCGATGACCATGCTGGGAATCGAACCCATGACCCTTAGGTTAAGAAACAAGCGCTCTACCATCATAACCATCACGGCCCATTCGGTATCTCCAAGCTCTCATCGTTGCTGGATATTCGAGCAGTGCTTCACAGCATGCAATGACGTCCCTGCTGTCCCACATCGTATTATTTTCCATACTATTTTCAATTATTCCTGTGTTGGAAGCAAGTGCGCATCTTCATAAGGTAGATACACGATTCCAACCATTACCTAACCTTATATTCAGTTCCTCCTACGTTGACTTCTAATTAACCTCAACTGTAGGGTCGATGGTCCTAAATTGCGGCAAACATAATCGCTGTCCTTGGTGCTACCTCTGCCTTGCACACTAGTAGTTGGTAGCTGCTTCATTTGAACTCACTTTCTTCCTTTAATCGAATGGCTCCTCTATTAAAATAGCTGCAGACTGACTTGACTGAATGCGGTATCTTCCCAGTCTCATCCAAGGGACTGCCGCTTTGGCTGGAGAACTTTGGCTCGTCCCCCAGCGGAACTGCATACCATCAGGATGGCAAGCTCATACCAGTGTGGATGTCCCATGGATGGGTGTCTCGGCTAACCATGAAGGTTAGGAACTACTCTTCGGATGTTTCCAAATGCTTCCATCTTTCCACATTCAGAGAACGGCACCTGTGTCAGCTTCTTGGCTGCTCAGTCCAAGTTTGATCCTTACCAGAAACGGAGCGTCGGCCGAACGCACCGCTCTGAATGTAACCCCCGCTACTGTCGGTGCAACCCAGGCACTCCAGCGACGTGACGGCGACCTTTCCTTTGGAACGGTTATAAAAACTCATCCTGGTTTCACGATACCGAAGTTCCTGAAGCAAAGTTCCGGGCTTAGCAGTTCCCTTTCAGGGTCCGCAGCAAGTGCTTTAATATGTTGCTGCTAATGGTTTTATTCTCTTCTGGGAGTACTGCAGCGTTATTTCTATCGTTACGGATTACCACCAGCTTCTCCTCCTTCACAGCCTCGCTGTTAGAGGTCATTCGGGTATTTTGGGTTGTCTCCGCCCCCTGACCCTGCTTTCTCAAAGTACCCTCTAGGGAGCCCATGAGGTCCTACGTCTCTCACCACCCTAGGCGAAGTGGAAAGCACAATTGGAGGCCGCACAAGAATATTTTGCTGCCTCTTGAGTTTCCTCTCTTCAGGTCTCCTCTGTAGCTTGTACCAAGATGTTGACTGAAGGAATTCTTCGTCTCTTATTTCAGAGCCAGGGCACTCTGCTTCCACTTCTATCAGATTGTTGTATCTTTTCGTTTTCTGCAGTATGTGGTTGTGTAAATTGTACACTATAGGTAAGTATGGTAAGAAGTAAGATGGGACACTACTGACTCTGATATGTGTGAGGTTAACATTGGAGTTCCACAAGACTCAGTTTTAGGGCCATTCATATTCTTACTTTACATAAATGATCTCACACAATATTTGGGTATAAGTTCGGTATCACTGTTTGCAGATGATACTTACATTTCGCAAGAGGCTGATGGTCTTGTGGAACTTCAATTTAAATTCAATATTATCAGTGAACGATTCACAGATTGGTGTCGCAGAAACAGGCTTATAGTTAATCCAGAAAAAACAGTTTTGATTACATTTTTTAGCGGAAAATATACACATGAACCCCTCAATATAAAAATTACCAACATGACAATTTATCTATCAAAAATAAACAAACTTTTAGGATTGCACGTAGATTCTGGAGTAAATTGGAAATTTCATAGAAACTATGTATGTTAACGATTAAACTGCAGTTTCTATTGCATTGCTATAAGTGAAAAATATTTTGGATGAAAACTGTTTGAAGGATATCTATTATGCGATGGTTAATTCAGAACAAACATAGAAAGAGCTTTTGTAGCTCAGAAACCTATTATTCGCGCATTATATGGTCTTCGTTACACAGATTCCTGTAGATCCATTTTCAAATCAAAATATATTTCAACATTACCTTTTATTTATTTGTATAAACTACGTGAAAAAATACAAATACAAATACAGGTTGGAAACTAACGCAGTGTCACATATATCCAACTAGAAACGGAAATCTACTGAAATTACAACACCGTACTGCGTTGTTTTGAAAATCAACTTCTATAGCAGGTAAAAGGCTCTTCAATTGTTTACCATCAGCAATAAGAAAATATTTCAGACATTCCTTTGTTCAAACAGGAACTTAAAGAATATTTATTGTAGGGAAATTTCTATTCTATAAATCTCCGATCAAATAACATAACCTAGATGAGTAACTCGCCGCACACGCATTAATATTTGTGTGTAAGGGTCATTTTCCCCAAACGGCAGTGTAGTGCGTTGTTAACAGAAATATTGAGGTTCAATAAAATAGAAATAATGGAAACCTAATATGGAATGGAAACCTGAAATTATAATGAAATAATCTCCACAGGATTTTGAGAACAGTCGATATTCTAATTGACATGATATTTCATGAGTCATTAATTTTACTCTTTTCCAATTTGGTTTCCCTTTCTCGATAGGTACGACACTGGTAGCTTCAAATGATTGTTCTGTCAAATATCAAATGCAGCGTTGTCGTACTGACAAGACTATATCGACTACGAAGAATCTCCGTTCGGCGATGGAAATACTATCGGTTTTATATGCTCCCAACAAGCTGCAATGAACATTTCAATTGTCTTCTTATTGTTATATATTTCATCCAAGATAGTATTTTTGGGTTTTCGTTGGCATGAATCTACCCTACAGATATCAAAACCTAACTGACGTGCTTATTGTATCGTTAAAAAATTGCGACATGGCAATAATGTCATGATTTGAGGGATAATATTATGAAAAGATGTTACCTTCAGTTCCATCTAGGTTTTGTGTTACTTGATCGGAGCTATAAATGAATATCTGGAAAACTCTTGTTGTTTGTATCGACAAAAAAATCATAATTTCCGACCCTGAAAATCCCCACATACTAATTTTGATTTGAATCAAACCATAATTACAAATTTCGTCCGCCATCTTGGAGCCACCATCTTGTTTTTTTTTGCATTGACAAAGAATTTATAATTTCCGACCCTGAAAACCACCACTTATCAAATTTGATTCAAATCGAACCATAATTTTAAATCTTGTCCGCCATTCTGGACCGCTATTTTGTTTTTTTCCTTAGAAAAATTCCCTAATGCATTGTCACCGAATTTATGTCAAATTAGCTTGCAAATGAAATATAATAATTTGAAATATATATCAGTTGTTTTTTCCACAAGAGGGCGCTAAAATAGAAAGTTGAGTAGCGAAAATTGACACGGCTGAATTCCTTATGAAATTTCCTTTTTAGTGATGTGTCACAATTACTACTTTCCTTATACAAATTGTTTGGGTGATAGTGACCAAGGGGTGGGGGGAGAAGCATGACAGTTGAGGTTATGATAGGAAGATATCCCCCTTGGATTAAAAATCGACGTGTTTTTGCATTTTCTTCACAACACATGTGTTTTGAAGATATTCGATTTGTTTCGTTTTCGGTGCCCCACCCTGTATGTATGTGTGTATGCATAACTTATATCTATTTGTTTTGACATGTCCGATATCATGTTATATGAGCGGGTCCTTGGAAAAATGTATCCGGCTTTCCATAAAATATATTAAAAAATTCTAGATTTTGCCGATTTGACGTAATTCCTGTACGTTTTGAGATACGACTAACGCTTGTTGAGAGGAACTCTTCCTCTATATCGACTATTTCTTCTTTGTCGACGTCCCATCGCATAGGGCTCTTTCCCCTCCCAGGTATGAATTATGCACCTTTCAAAAGACTATAATGGATAGATAATATGCCTTGCAATTATGATCTGAGCAGGTCTCTCTCAAAAACTCATAAATGTAATGCATTTTTGCATAGTTGCGGACCGTAAACGGAATTTTGCTTCAACCAACTACAGTCTTCCCAATAACATTGGCACTGACTGGTAATCCAAATACAGCATTATTCATGAAGTTCAAAAAACATGGTTAATGAACAAAAAAAAAGTATTGAGGGATACTTTGTGCCTATCATAAAAAGCTCCATCTAACATAAACTTGACGTTTTCTAGACAAAAAATTATTATAGCAATACTCATGATGAATCAGTGTGATAGGCCTTATATGAGTATGCACAAAATGAATACGTTTTTCTGAGGGTTGGCCACATTTTCATTTTGACTCCCTTTCATTGACTTCACTTCAATATCGGGTTAAATTTTTGGTAAAACAGAAATCAGTCTATTTCTTTTAACACGTGCCTACAGATTTCAACCTTTGAAAGGCATAACCAATATCAGAGAAAACTACAAAATATCAAATAAGTTTTAAACCAACAACACCCTGATAACCACAAATGGTCATTTTGATTGAAAAATTACTGCGTTAACCACCTTATCACTTCGACCTTACTTCGTTCGATCCACGACTTATGGAACACCCTGTATATCTATCTTTCAGGGCTTGTCTGCTCTGGCCGATTCCCATTTTCATTCAGTGTACTCTGCATTAGCTTTATGACCTTACTCCCCCCTGCTAACCCGTCTAAATATTAGCATATCCTAGAGCGGCGAATCCCTTCCTGTTGAATGTCCAGAGAAGCTCGTTCATTATTTGACCCTTGTTACAATATGTATTGGGGATATTTCCATTACCCTAGGAACAAGCTCTCGGGAAGGTGTTCTACGTTACTACCTCGCCCCTTTGTTTCAAACTGAAACAAAATTTCAGAAAACTATTTCACTCAACTACGGCGGTTCCACAGCTGAACTTGGCCATTTTCAATTAACACTTGACCAACGAGGCCCTTTTGCAGATGGGGTGCTCGTGTAAATTGATTACGAACTGATGGTCAGGCCCATTTTAATAGCCAATTTATGAAGTTGAGCGAGGTAGCCTGTATCAAGCGATGATGCAGAGTTTGCGAGTCAAAACAACTTCCTATACATTTTTGGTTATCACTTTTTCATTAGTTTACTTATTCAAAATCTTATCCTCATATTATTTTATCAGATAAGAAAAGTGAAACATGAGTATCTTTTTCAAATTCAAGATTTCTTGATTTAGTATTTTTCTATTAATCAAGATACATTTTGTCAAACTGATTTGATATTTCAATAAACAAATTGATCAAACTTTTTTATTTTTTGATCTCTACATGAAGGATAATCCTCGATGTTCTGTGAACTTTGAAAGAACCAGAGGAAAGAAAGGGGTAGAAGTTTGTAAATTTGTTGAATTTCTGAATGTTGGGTGCTTCTGAAAATACATTTCTAAGTAACGAGTTCTAAAGCTCTGCCGTTCGTTGAAATAAATGAACCTGGAAAATAATAGATGTTCGGTGAATCTCCGAAGTGACGACTGAACTGGTCGTGGCAGTATCGATGAAACTGCTAACGGTGGAACGACTGATCTCAGAAGACCATCGGCCATAGACATATCTACAAATTAGAACAGATCGCCAACTTGCGAAACTCCAAAGAAGTGAAGAAGTTTTTAAGCGAAGCAAGACAAACTGTAAAAGCTGTCATAGCTCGACGATATGTTTTTCAGCTGCACTCTAAATATTGTAGGTCAGATCGGGAAAACCATAACAGAAGAACACAGCGAATGATACTTACCAGTTCAATAAAAGGAAATGATGACAAAGAAACTTACAGAACAAGGCTATTAGGTATTCATTAAATTGATACTATTGGATGTCGAACCATAGGCAAAACAAAATACAACAATATATGGACATTTAGAATAAATGATTTAATCAATCAACAATAAATAAAAATTCCAGCTTTGCAAAAGAACAAACTGAATAAAAATCTAAATTTTGTAACTTCCAGGCCCCAGTGACCAAGTAGATTTAAGTATCTCATCTCTCTTAAGACTCCGCACATTTCTTATGAGAAATGGCTTTCCGTGAATTCTGATGAAGTTTTCATGTGTTTTAGTTCATGATGTGGTGATTAAAAGTGTCCATAATCACAAACCTCAAAAATTGACAGTTTTCGAGATATCGAGTTTTTCCATTTTTGCGGTATTTACTCATCAATCTGAGAGCTCTTATTCAGGGTTGGGACTGAATTTGGACGTTCGGCATCCAGAACCAGACCGACAATTATCCTTCTCAATTATATTGGGTACGGCCATCTTATCATTTTCAATTCACTGCTCCACACTAGCCGTGAAATGAAAAACACGGCTATGGAATAACTCAACAATCATTTTTATATTTTGACGATAGACCGAAATAACCAATTCTGATTACCTATATCTTATGTCCAATAATATGGAATAATTTCTTTGAAATGTTTATAAAAAAAGACTCAGCGAGCTGTAAAGGGGAGAACGGGAAAATTATTATCATATTTTCTTAGAGATTATTGATGATCACTATTCATCTGATTTTCTTATGATATACGACTTTCTCCCCACGAATCTCGCTGATCTGACGATGGGGTTCCACGACATTTTCATCAGAATGACTTGAAATGGATGAGACCTTCTCAAAGCCTAACAAAGCCGTGAAATGATCTGCATCTTTGGTGCCTGATAGTATCTTCCAGACAGAATAAGGAAGTCTAGGAGTTGGAAGCAAACTTTGAATAGAGCTTACGATATTTACCCTGACTTGTTGAATTGCTTCATTTTTTGATTCAGTTGCCCAAAAGTTTTCACATATACATGAATTATATTCTATTCTATTCATATGATTGTTTGCAAAATGAATGAGCCGAACAATCAAATATTAACAATAATGATATTGATAACAATAACAATGGAACTCGGGGCGTGGCGCAAGTGGTGTGGCGTCTCGGTTTGGGGCTAAAGGTCCCGGGTTCAAGCCGCAGTCGGAGCTGGGATGTTTCCAATTCAATTTCACCTATTAAATTGTTAAAACACAGCATATCCAGAACACATAGTGGTTAATGATCTTAGCAACCGATGCCGCTATAAACACCTAAAGAAAAAAAATACATTGGAACAGAAACATTCATTTGCCTCTACTATGATGTAGTTCCAGCTATTCGGTAAAATTTTCCGAAATTGTACACGTGTGGCATATAAAATATTTTGGAAAAAAAATTAAACCAATTCTTGTGGCCATTTCAGGATTTCCCTATCCACCAGCTTGTTACCAATCTAGATTTATACGCTTCTTCCGTACTAAGCTGACTGACCTCTTGGTCATTTGAAGAATGGGAGAAGGATACTCTTGAATGAACAGATGTTTGGCAGATCTTGGCATTTGCATCTCATTTCACGGCTAGTGTGGAGCAGTGTATTGAAAATGATCGATGGCCTTGCCCAATATAATTGAGAAGGACTATTTGTCGGTCTGGTTCTGGATGCCAAACATCCATATTCATTCCCAACCCTAAATGAGAGCTCTAACATTGATGAGTAAATACCGCAAAAATGGAAAATATCTATTTTCAAAGCTCCATATTTCGAAAACTGTCCATTTTTGAGCTTTGTGGTTATGGACACTTTTAATCAACACATGAGGAACTACAACATTTGAATAATTTGATCAAATTCACTGAAATGTGCGTTTGTAAATCATCTCTGCCAAGTGAATCTAAGAGGGAAGAGAATGAATAATAAAGAAATGACTCAGTGTAGCCGGTAGGCAGTGTTGCCAACAAGGTGATCAAGTGTGTTCTTCGTCGAGACGCTTCATTCGTCGACATCCAAATAGTTAGTCGAACGCGGAAAGGATCGAAAAGGTTCAAATCTCAACAAAAGTAACTGAATAAGTACTCCAATTTTAATTCAGGGCACCTTTTTTTCATTACAATAGTAATATGGTATTATTATAACAAATTGAGTGCATCTGATCGTGGGAGTGGGATCGTTTGGCGGCTGAACAGTTCTAAAATTCCAACTAACTAGGAGTATTACTAAAATAAAGAACTAGAACTGTATGAGAAACATGATATAACCTGGAGAAGACCAAGATCTGCTCTGAGTTTTCGTGTGCAGAGATTGAATCCTGTCTTTTTTTAGGTTAGGTAACTTCACCTCGCAATAAAAAGCATTTTTAATTATTTTTTCCCGTGGAAAATATTTCAGTTGAGTCCTGTCTCCGGGGCCCTGATATATCCGGAGGGCGCGCTGGTATCATTTACTCTCATCACACTTGCTTTTTCAAACAAGGCAAGTGGTCGTCTATCGACTTCCATAAAATAGAGAAAAATCCATCACATGCTCTATCCTATCACGCGACTACGCTACACCAGGTTGTTGAAGTCAACATCCTGGCTGGGCATTATGAATCCCTCGGTCTACGACTTCGGCCTACTTGACCTGCGGAATGGGACGGTGGAATTTTTGGAAAATCCAAGGTCTTCAATGTTCTGTAAGAACAACCTGCATTGGCTTAATCTTGTGTAGGTGCAGCAGTACCTCCAAAGTTTTGATGCGAGATTTTTGTCGAACGGGTTGCAACTCGATGACAGAATTTGGGTCACCACGTTCAGTGCCAAACACGAGACCAAGTTCATCAGCTGTAAAGACAGTTGGCAGAAACAGAAATACTCCGATCCCTGCTTTTACATGATGGCATCTCATGCAGAGAGAAGGCGATCTAAACTCCTGATAACTCTACATGCTCCCTTCAGTACCATACTGTAATGTAGGCACTACAAACTCAAAAGTCCACGGCTTCAACGTTGTCTGGAAATGTATCATTTTGCAAGTTTTTACGTAGAGTTGTCACAGCTCCTCTTGGCTCCATTTCGCTACTCCGAAAGATTCGCCTAGGAAAGTATACGTCTCACCGGCATCCTGGTGATACAGATTACTTCCATTTACGAGCTAAACGGCGTCTCTATATTCCTCGCATCTTTCTCTTTTGAAAGTAACCGTGAACATATGTCAATTCCGAACTCCATTCCGATAGTACGCGTGTATTCTTCCACTCCCTCAAGGACTGACTGTAGATACTTGTCTCCCGACTCATATAGTTTGAGTCTAAATAGAAATTTGCTTTTCCTCTTCTCAAATATGAATGTCATTTGAGTTATGAGTTGTATGAAATTGAAGAAGAAATGTAGATGTGCTCATGCGATGTTATATCAAACAACTTGTGATAATCGATACAGGCCATCAAAATGTGACGCTCATAACTACTGCACAGAATTTTGTATGATACATCTGTCGATAGGCAGGTTCGCCTTGCAGCCTGTGATCTCGTTTTCTGGCCTTCATTGCTCATATATATTAGTTTATGTATCGGAAAGAATTCGCATGTATAAGATACGGGTAAACATCTTATACAAGCATGTCATTGGTCTAATAGTTGTTCGCATCAGACAATTCTTCGTTTTTGGAGGTCAGCACGGTATGCCCCTCAACAAACCAATCCAGAATCTGTTGATACTCATCTGGCCATTAGTTAAAAATTCTTGCAAGATGGTGAAGGGTGCCTAGCAGTGGGACTCTGTAACTCTAGAGCGATAGCGAAGCATGCGCCATCTCTTACCGACATAGCGGAAAGTGATAGCATATGTGCTTCGTTTCAATCGTTTCGTTTTGCAATCGCTAGACTATATTGGAGTACCGCCCTAGAAAATATTTCCACCAAGAGTTATTCAACCCATCAGTAGCTGCAAAGTTCTTGAGCCTTTGAGTATTTGTCGAACTTCTTCCGGAGTTATCGAATTGAACAGATCATTGAGCTAAGTCTGGCAAAGCCTTCTGCAGAAATCTTTGATCTCCGCTGGGGCTGGAGTATCGTTAGAAGGTTGCGGATACTCATAGATATTCTTACAGAAATTTTCCATCTGAATAAGCGAAACGTTTTATTTATATGTAGTATATTTGGAATTAATGATCTTCGAAATTGAGAAAATGCTTCATTACTTTCAACTGACAAATCATTGAGTATTTCATACAGAGTTATTATGAAATACAAACGTTACTCAATTTATGTGTGAACATATAATACATTCCTCCCTCTTTAATATTATAACATAAAACAACCTCACTTATAAATTTAGATGTATTGGAGCTTTTATTTGTCTCTGAGATCGAATCATAAGGGTTGGGGAAGGAATCTCAATCTGAGAAGTAATATTTGAATTCATGACTTCAGTTCTCTCTTGTTTTTCATTATCAAAATGACGTAATGCATCTGAAGACACTTCTGGTTCGTTATTTCTATATTTCTATTTACACAATTACTATCAGTCTGTTCTGACGGTACATTGAATACTCTACTTTTTTTGCAACTTCTATATCTTTACTATAAAATTCACCAATTTTTACAATATGATCAAGATGTCTTCTCCACTCCAACCTTGCAAATCCAGTTGTGAAATGATGACTGCTTTCGTCCATAAGGGTTTACTTGGATCTCTAAAATCTCTTACATAAACTATCTCTCCCTTCTCGAAAGAAAGCATTCTTTCACCATGATGATATCTAATTTGTCTTTCTATAGCTTTTTCAGAGGCTGGGCGAGTGAGAAAGTCCAAGCGAGTTTTTATTTTTCGTGAAAACATCAATTTTGATGGACTCTCACCAGTTACCGTGTGTGGTGTATTTCTATATGAAAATAGATATTTGCTTAACAATGTAGACAAGTCACTAGAATAGTTCTTGTTTTCGGTTGATAATTTATTTATTCCATTTTTGAATGACTTGACACAATTCTCTGCAGCACCGTTAGTTGCCGGGTGATAGGGCGGTGAAGTTATGTGAATAATACTATTAATAGTACAAAAACTTTCAAATTCTGTAGAAACTAACGATGAACCATTGTCTGAAACTATAGTATTCGGAAGACCATATCTTGCAAAACAGTCTTTTAGTTTACAGGTAGTGGTTTTGGAATCAGTTCTTGGCATTTCGTAAATTTCAGGCCATTTCGAGAAAGAGTCTGTGATGATGAGATAAGTTTTACCGCGAGATCCCCACGAAATCAATGTGAATGCGATCAAATACATATTTTCCTTCATTAAATTTTATTGAAATGAACTTTCGGCATTTTCGAATATACTATACAAGCGTCACAGTTTTTTACATATCAACCTTCTAGTTCTAAATCTAAATTAGGCCACCAGAAATTTGCCGCGCTAGCGATTTCATGTGAACCACTCCGTTGTGAGAACCATGAATTTCATCTAGCAATTGTTTTCGAAATTTTTCTCGGAATAATTACTCTATAACCCCACATCAGTAACCTATTATCAATGCTCAACTCGGTCATTTTTCTAAAATAAGGTTTGAGTTCATAAAGCACTACCTACCTCTGGCCAACCATCTCGAACATATTTATAAACCTTACTCGAAATGATAGTTCTCAAAACTTTGATTATGTCATCTGGTTTAATAGGTATTTTATCCTCGATCAAAAAATTTGAATAACCATGAAACACTTCTGCTGGTTCAAATGATTCTACATGAAAACGCGACAAACCATCTGCACCTGCATTTTCGTTGCCTTTAATATAACTGAATGTGTAATCGAATCCACTCAAAAATATTGCCCATCGTTGTGATCTACCAGCCGCCATTTGTGGTAGGTATTCCTTTCTTTTCCCCAAATAGCGCCAATAAAGGCTTATGATCAGAGCACAAAATAAATTAATTGCCTATCAAATATTGATACAATTTGCGCACACCCCAATATATAGCTAATACCTCTTTGTGAATGACTGAATATTTTAAAACTTATGGGTTTTTGGTTCCATCACTCATTACATGTAATAATCAACCTACACCTATTTTAGAAGCATCACATACTAATTTAATAGGAATATTAGGATCAAAATGAGCTTTGGATTTTAGAAATGATCGCTCACATTCCTCAGACCAGATAAGTTCATTGTCTTTCCTCAATAATTTATATAGAGGTCCTAATATTGTTGACATATTTTTTACAAATTTCCCATAATAATTTATCATTCCTACATAAGCTCTCACTTGAGATATGTCAGTGGGACGTGGACAATCTACCATTACTCTAGTTTTTTCGGGATCTTTATGCAAACCTTCCTTATCAATAATATTTATCTGTGGCTCAAAAAACCTACATTTCTTTAAATTTAATCGAAATCCTGCTTTAAGAAATCGTTCTAAAACACATTCAAAATTCTTCAAATGATCTGTTGTCTCTGCCTGTTATGACTATATCATCCATAAAATTTATCACTCCGTGCAACCCTTGTAAAACTTTTTCAACAGTTTTTTGAAACATAGCACACGCTGGCTTGGTTCCAAATGGAAGTCGATTAAGTTGATAAATACCTCTATGAGTACTCCAACAATTTTTTTATTTCATCTCTCAATTCTAATAGGTTGTAAGCATTTAAAAAATCTAATTTAGTATATCTTTCTTCTCCTTGCAAAGCCGCAAATAATTCTTCTATTCTAGGAAGTGGATGTTACTTTATAATCCGCACAAAGTCTCAACTTACAGGTTTCTTTCACCACGGGAACCAATGGCGTGCCCCATTCAGCATTATCCACCAACGTTTTTACCCCACGTCTTTCTAACTCGTCCAACTCTGCATTTATCAAATTCTGAATGAAAAAGGAATAGGACGTGGTTTACAAAAAATTGGCTTAACTTCTGTATCAACTTTCAAATCAACTTTACCATATGTATATAGTCCTAGTTCATCTTTAAACAATTCTTTATATTTTTCTTACTAAATTCAACTCAGCATTACACTCAATATTATTGATTTCAGAAACATCAACATTTTTCACATTGAAATCAAAAACTTTCATTACATCATGACCCAATAAAGGTGTTGAACCATTTTCAATTATAATCAACCTGCAATTGTCTTTCAACACATCTTTGTATTGCATGGAAACAAATATTTCCCCTTTGGGTGAAATGATTCTACCATCATATGCTTTCAAACGTACTGAAGTTGGCAACAATTCACAATCATAAAATATTTCAGCATACTTTTTTTCTGGAATAACTGAAATACCAGAACCTGTATCAGCTACCAGCTCATGGATTATTATTTACTAGCATTTTAATTTCAATTGGCTTCACCTGATCAATTGTATTCATGAAGTACATTTCCATAAAATCATCTGACTTATTTTTTTTTTCTTCGGTTGCCTCTTCTTAATGAGTTGATTTGCTTTTAAAATGACAAACCTTAGCTAAATGACCTACTTTTTTACATAGTTTACATGTATATGAATTATACTTGCACCTTGCGAAATCGTGATTGCCTTTGCCACATCTATGACATACTACATTTTTTTAAATTACTCATGTCCGACATCAGAATGAATGATCTTTCTCTCCAGGGTGCGCCTGGGCTTCCGGTCTGGTTTTGTTCTTGTTCTCAGTAAAGTGGTATCGCAACTTTTGATGATAGTTGGCCCTCCTGCTATTATTATTATTATTATTATTATATTCATTGTAGCAGTGCTCCAACAGTTCTATAGTTCAATAAAGCTTTCTGCAGAATAACTATGGATGTTTTCAATGGATTCTGGAATAGAATATAAAATATGTGCATGTTATATCAAGCATTTTACTGTCTATGTAAAGAGTTGTTCGTTTCCGTGACATTCAAATAATTTATTTTATTATTATGTGCAGCTCCCCAAGGATTCGATTATTTCGAATAAGGATTTTACAGGCAATTTTATCTGAAAGGATATCGTTGAGTCTATAAAATGCAAATACAGGTTTTATTAGTTTGCTATTCAGATATTCTGATCGATTGAGCGTTTCATTGATAATCATTTCCAATAGTTTGAGTGCTGTTTATATAATTGCAATTTATCAGATCACATATTCCTAGAAATTTAATCCATTTCAGATTGGAATGTGATTTGGATCTGTTTGTAAAAGTCATGAATTTTATTTTACATTCATTCAAACTCGAGAGACTAAATTCCATCAAACTTAATGTACCTATACCTTTCGATTCAGCCCATTTTAGATATGTCGAGATGAACTCGAATAATTTGATGATCCTCGCTTATGGAGTTACCAATAATGATTTGAATATTCATCTTGGTTACATGCCACACTTCCTGTTCATATCGGTGGTAAAATCTAAAGGATTGCGATGAACTTCTTCATTACCCGCTTTTTTTCGTATATCAACAGAGGATTGTCTCTTATCAATTCTATTCTTCCTTCAATTTTCAAAAATTCCACAGATTTATTTTATGATGATAGCAAAAACTTGTGGATTTCACAATCAGGAATTCGTTAATCGAGTGATTCCAAATGAAAACAAAGTGCCTGGGACAGTGTCTTACTTGAAATATTTTCTAATAAATTGCTTGAATCAATATCTAATAAGGCTCGACTTGAAGCAGTTATGGTAAAGGAATCAGGTGTATGAATGAATGATTTACCCGTGGCATCTCTTAAAAATCTCTTGAATAATGAAAACTTCAGAATTGTAGTTGAATTCAGATTGGGTTTATCTGTATGTTCTTCTCATTTATGTAATCGTGGAAGTGTCGTAGACAGTAATGGAATACCTGGTTTGAGCTGCCAAAAAAGTAGTGGCCGTTTACCTAGACTTTCTCAGGTGAACGATCTCATCAAGCGAGCCCTAGATTCAGGTGTTAGTCGTGATGATGGCAAAATACCCGATGGTATGTCCCCCGTTCCCTGGAAGTGTGGGAAACCACTGGTTTGGGACTTCACTTGTGCAGATACACTTGTACCGTCACATCTGTCAAGTCTGCTGGTTCCGCTGCAGTTACGATTGAGAAGTTGGAAATGTGAATGAATTCACTGATTTTATCCAAGCTGGTGTCATATTTCTCAACGTCGGAGGAATGTAGGTAAAAAATCGCTGGCCCATTGACTTAATAGCACGTGGTTGTAGCTCATTTGCTGCAGTTACCCCTTGTACGGTATGGGTGATTTTTTACGAACGAGAGATTTTTTTGTAAGTAAAGGTTGAAACTGATCAACAAAAAAGCTGTCGTGGATCCATTATTTGATCATTTCCAGAGGTCTCAGCTTGGTTTCCCTTAATCTTCCCCAGCCTATAATGCCATATTGGCTCTACAAAGGAATAATAAAAAATTATCTTCATATGATTTACCTTAAGAAAGTAGTTTAGCTGCTTGAATTTAAATATGAGTCGGTGGAGTTTATTCCCACGTCAAGAATGAGTCCATCATAATACCAAGATATTTAACTGACTGTGGTAGCAGCTATTTCTTTCACTCTATTCCAAGTGTCATCGACATATAATAAAACAGTATCATCGGCGAAGGAAATAATGGTACCAGCGGAGTTCATTATGAGTAAGTCGTTCTTGTAGTAACAGTTCTCCCACCGCAAATTTTTCCACTAACATTTATATTATATTATTATATTTGGTAAGTAATTCTCGAAATATTTCAGTACATTTCCTCTAATACCAATACTATTTTATTTATTCAGCAAAATCCCGTGGTTTATCGTATCAAAGGCCTTTGCTAGATATAGAAATATGCTAAGGCAAGGCTTTGAGTTATCAACTGCAATGTATATTCTTGAAGTTGAAGCTCCTACCGCATCTTGTGTAGGAATATTTTTGTGGAAACCAAACTGGTTGGGTGAGAGAAATTTGAGTTTTTTTTAGATAATTGGTAAGTTTTTTTTATAATTTTCTAAAATACTTTTGATGAAACGGAAGTTAGGGATATCAGTCGATAATCATTCAAACAGTATTTTTTTCCGGACTTAAAAAGAAATTTGATAGTATAGCTATTTTGAATTGTTCTGGAACTATTCCACTATTTATGAACAAATTTATTATTATATGGCATACCGGTTTCGATATTTGATGAACAATAGATTTTCGAACGTCATTTGTGATTTGATCGGGACCACACGCTTTTTTACTTAGACTCAGAATGACCTTTCCAATTTCTTCTGTATCGGTATATTCTAAAAACATTGAACGACTGAAAGTTTTCCTTTATATTTTTTTTTCATTTTTCAATTTTACTGTCAGTTTCTCTCCTATTCTCCCATACTCGTGATGATATTGCATATCTTCCTGCATCGAAGTGGAAATGCCAGGTCTAGATTGGAAAAGATACAGATGAGGAGATTAATGATTTTATTGATTGATTGTTGATGTGATCAACTTTGCATGTCAACATTCTGAGATTATTGTTACATAATCTTACATCCAATGCCCAAAAATCCCACCATTGATCAAATTCAATATCCTGCAGTCTGAACTCGTACTCATCACATTGTTTCCGTGACAGATATATCTATAGTTTTAGTGACCTAATAGCAGCATCAATCCAACAATAGTACACGGCTCCATTCACAGTCTTGGTCTGAATGGGTTAATAAATTCTGGTGATTGAAGTATTTGAAGAAGGAAGCCTACCTACATCAAAGAATCGAATAAGATTACCTGATGAAAATTTGTCTCTTCAAACATCAGATTCAAAGATTTTTTTCTCGCATTGTCTCAAATTTCTACGTTATTCATTCTTGGCAGAGATTGATCGTTATTTAAGTGAGGAGGCTCAAGAGTCATGGTCTAGATTCCTGAACGTGGACAACTCCAAGATTATAGATATATTTGTTGGTAAACTAAAATCTACGATGAAATTTACGTACTGTGGTAATTGTTCAGGTGGATCTTGGATGTTTCTCTACCAATCCCACAAAAAACAGGTCAACAGAGTCTGTCACAATGTTTTGATTTATTCATTAAGGAAGAGATTTTGGATTATGACGTTGAAGCAATGTGTTCGTTGTGCAATGTAAGAAGAAAATGCACAAAATCGATCTTTAAACTTCTAAAAATTTTTGCGATTCAACGATTCAAACGATTTTGTCGACAAAAAGATTCTGGGAGAAGTTAGATGTGTCTGTTGATTTGAGTTATTATGCTTCAGACAAGGTTGCTCCTTGTCACTGTAGTCTATATGAATTATCAAATCACAGCGGTTCCTCTCATAGCAGTCGCTTATACACCTTATTGCATATGGAACAGATTCAATGATTATCTGGTGACACCAATTTCTTCTGAATCTCTTCTGAACAGAGAGGCATTTGTTCTCTTCTGCGAGCTGGAGTGCAAATGGGGAATGCCACGTTTGATAAAACTTTTTTGGAAATTGGATATATTGGAAGAAGACTTAAAATAATAACACCACTGAATTATTTTCTTCAGGCGATGCTTCATTATATACAATGAACAATTTTTACTGCATGTGACGTCATTTGATCACAAAGTCAATATGGCAACGGTGCCTACTGAATTTGCGGTTCGGGTTCGTTCGCGCACGCGCATAACATAATTGATCTTTTGATTTGGACAGCTGTCAGAGTGAAGTAACACAAACACGTGTGTTAGTGTCACTCGTCAGCGACCACGGAGCAAGAATTATGGTGTCAAAACTGATGGAATACATCTTTTCGGCATGCGACTTTGCCAAATGTGGTTTTACTACATATGACCTCACAATTTGATTTTTCGCTTTTTTTAACAAAGATTATGACAAAAATTATAAAATACAAAATACGTATCCTTTATTTTTGGGAAAGCTATACATTCATGACGAAATCGAAATATAGTGGCATTGCCGATTGCAACTTTGAAGCTTTATTTTATTAAATTTTATTAACATTTTTTTTCTCTTTCTATTTATAGTAATTCTATTGTATATCAGTTTATGAAATAAAGAATCAATGGTTATAACATACAAAAAATATTGTCACTGCTCTGCGAGGGTAAATGTAACATCATGTTATATATCATTATTAGCATGGATTTTCAATTCCTGCAAACCAAGTTATCGAGAAGGCTCAATTCAGATGGAATGTATTATATGGAATAACCATTGTCAGTGGTGTTCTTAATAAGATCATTACTTTATCTCAGGGACCGTTCATAATCATTTACCTCGATCAAGCACGTCTGCTAATAGTCAACGCCAAACTTGGAATAGGTGATTGATAAACCGTTCCCCATCCCCCAGAGAGTTCATAAACTAATTTGTGAAGCACACAATATACCGGGCGGATCCACCCTGAATAAATTTTGAACACATGGTCGAATTAAAAATAAAAAACTGAGACACGTCAACTTTTATTTCTTAAGGAACATTTTTGAAGATGGACTTTTCATTCTAAATGTATTTCCACCCCGATATGAATGAGTTTTGTTTTTGTATATCGCTTGATCAGTTTTCAGTATAATGGGGATGGCTCACTAAAGACGATCCACCCTGGATAACTCTTGGATAGGATAACAAGCACAATGAGAGTGATTCGAAATGTTCTCCATTCAAAGCTAGAAAATGGTACAACCTATTTTGAAATTTTTCTCAAACTCTTCTAAATTTTCCTTGTGGATTTGTTGCACATTCTCTGAGAATGTTGTCCTCTGAATCATGAAGATTGAGATAATATAACAGTGAGCACTGTTTTGGTGCAAGGAATCATATGCATGTGTAGGTTCTATTCAGTATGAGATAAGGATGCATACCTCTCAACGGAATCGGTGAACACTAAATAATTTCAACATTTTTCCAAGACAAATAATAATAATAGTTTCCTTATAAACATGGGGCATGTTTGGTTTGTTTCAAAGCAATACTAGTTTAGACAGGAATATGTGGTTTTTACTGTATCACCGTGTCAGTATAAGCTTCAGGCATTTAATTTAGTTCCATGTGAATATTGATAATCGTAAATTGGTTGTTTTGTTATTTCAAAGTGAGGGTTGTTTTGATTATAGTCTTGAGGGCGCTATGAGAGCCAATATGAATGAATAATAATAATAGTTCAAAAATGAACTTGGCCATAATTTTCATTGTGATAATAGTAGTAATTTCATTTTGAATTTGGATTTTGTTTTATAACCGGGTGCATTTCAAAAGTGACCGTATGGGGCTAATAAGAATGATACCTGCAAATATGATTAATCCAATTTGGAGAGAGATTTGATAGACAAGACAATTGAAGATTCATATTTTGGTGAATTGTTTTTTTGACAATATCTTCTAATCTTTTATGTTTATTACCTTAAATTATTTTCGCTCATTCGCATGTATGAATTCTACCGGTTGTTTCTTTTTATTTTTACATTTTTCGTATTTGGTACATTTATCATTTTTTCGTTGAGTTATTTTTTCCCATCATTTTGCTTTGGTGAACAAAATTGATTCGTAGAAATTACCTGACTATTATTTACCCCTGTAACCTCTCATACAAAGTCCAAGCATTTGTGAAGCCGTGGCGGAACCTACCAATCTACACCTTGGCCTTCAAGATGATGGTGAAATTATGAAAACGAGTAAAGCTGTAAAGTATAATGTTGAGCATTCTGGCTTTTGGGGAGGCTATCGCCTGTACCTGAATTCGAGTGATTCAAAGCGGATTTAAAACTATACTCTGGGCCTGGTGGCAGTAAAAGTATAACATAACACCGTTTATTTTAATTTAATCCTAATATAAAAAAGTACTAGGATGGGCGACTGAGGAGTGGTTGTTTGCTTTGGTGTAAGTTTACAATTGCATAAAGATAAAATCGCCTAACACCCTAGCGATTCAATACAAAGAGGTGTTCTTCAAAAATGTCTCCTATGAAAGAAAAGTTGATGTGACTCAGCATTTTTTTCTTCAAGGTGGATCGTCTTCAGTGGGCTACCTGGTGTACAGGGTGTTTCAAAATTCAGTATCAATATTTCAGGGGCGTATTTTTTTCAGTACAAAATAAGCAAGGGAGATATTTTTTCAGGGGTAAGGTCCTTCTTCTCCCCATAAACTTTTTTCGAAATTAATTTTTTATTTAGTTTATAAACTTTTTTGTCTTTTGGAGTTTTTAGGCATCTGCGACCGATATCAAGAAATATACAATAAAATATGTTTCTTGTAATTCGCTACAATTAATTGAAATTCCCAACAAAATAGGAGGGCACAATGAAAATAAGGAATTAGGAAACCTAACGAACCCTGACTTTTTTATTGAAGGTGCTGGAAATGCCCCCCTCCTTCTACTATACAATTCTCTTCCTTAAAAATAAGTCCAGCGGGTTGCAATCCGGAGACCGTAGGGGCCAAGCAATTGGACTTGCTTTGCTAATCCACCGATTCGGAAACACTGTATCCAAATAATCGCGAACGATGACTCGAAAATGAGGGTAGGGCATCGTACTTATACCACATTTTTGACGAACTTGTAATGGCACGTCCCCCACTAATGCAATTTGTTCCGTATGAACATCTAATATGTGTCACCCTTTAAAATTCGCGGTAGTATAAAAGGACCATTTAAAGTATCTCCTACTATTCCTGCCGATATGTTTACTCTGAACTGTTCCTGGTGTTGGGATTGTCTGATCATGTGTGGATTTCCTACTGCCCAAAAATGAACCTTGTGGTAATTCACAACTCCGTCGTGATTAAATTGAGCTTTGTCGGTGAAAAGGATACGAAATAAAAATTCAGGATCTGCAAGCATCGTGGAAGATCTCGAGGAAGCAAACCTTGAAAGCGATGGATATGAATAGGTTCAGCATGTTATCGTGTAAAACTATCCAGACAGTTGAATGGGAAACATTAAAATACCGGGTTATTTGTCAAGTACTCATACCAAGACTCTCGTCGATATGATTTAAAATATTCTCATCTTTTACTGGGTTGCCTGCTTGCCGTGGTCTGTGCCTTGGAGTCTGGAATATGCCGTATTTCCGAAGGTGTTGATGGAAATTTTCAAAAGTTCTGTAGTTGGGAAGCTGGCGATTAGGATATCCCAGTGCGTACAACTTCTGATCTCCAATTCCATTACCATTAGGCAGACCACAGAATAGGTAGAGTTACAGGAGCGTCATTTGCGGAATTGTGGTAGTTCTTCAATCAACATCAACCCACAGAACACGCACACATGTATGAGTTTTGTGCAACAATTTTTGTATTAATAGTATTTGGCATTTCGTATTCAGGTATTCCGTGATTCAGTCAGTTATTATGAACCAACGAAAAAGTTGTAGCCTACCCAAACGAGCTGGCTAAATATTCCTGAACGGAGGCAAACACCATGTCATTCAATCTGGTACGACATAGATCTAAGGTGCCGCTGGAGAGTGTCGCTTCTGTAACCCTATACATATTCTGTGGCAAGACCATAAACAAAATGGATGTCAGCCAGATGTTCAAATGAATATGGTTAATTTTTCAATTCAATTATAAATGAATCAAACAAAATAGGTACACAAATACACGATGAGACATAAACCAACTCTCAACAAACCTAAACGTCAAAATAAACGTTGCAGCCAAAGCCTAGTCATTATTATTTTTGTTTCGTTGAACAACTTCAGTTAAATCCAGCGAATTACAAAAAATTATTTTAATTTCTTTCACGATAACGGTTGCATTTTACACATATGCAACTTATAAAAAACATTTGCGCACTACAAAAAAATGTATGGAGCGAAAAGGGCTTGACCTCTGAAAAAATATCTCTCTATTGATTCTCACAATCACTTGGTAAGCTGGATTATGTGAACCCTAAAACATAACCTGTGTTCCAAAATATGGAGGACAAAAATTAAAGTCTTTAAACTTTGACGCTCTTTAGATCGGTACATATGTTTATAGGAAAAATGTCTTATTTTCACCTGAAAAATCTTGATACTGAATTTTGAAACACCGTGTAAATTCCAAAATTCAGAAGGATCCCAACCTGATCACAATACTGTTATTCTAAATTATTTTATCTTAGCATCCAACCAAATTTCATAATTTACGTATGTTTCATGATGTGTTTTTTCTCAGAGTTCGAACGGATAAAAATGGAGGCGCTTGGTGTCCCCAGAAACAAGCTACGACGGAACCAGAAGAATGGATTCAGTTAGATCTCAGAAGTGTACATATGATAACTGCAACAGAAACTCAAGGTCGGTTCGGGAATGGTCAAGGAATAGAGTATGCTGAAGCCTATATAATAGAGTACTGGAGACCAAAGTTGAGGAAGTGGGTTCGTTATCATAACAGCAAGGGAGAGGAGGTGATTATTAAAAAAAATGTTCTGGATCGTTTAGCATATTACAGTATCCGCTATAAAGTTGGCAACATATGGAAAAAATTATGGTTAGTTTCTGCATGTCTGATAACTGAAAAAATCCGTTACGACTGTGACGAAAATACTGTTTTTATTCCTCTGCCCCTACTAAGGAACATTATACATTCATATTTCATATGGAAACAGCAATAACCTTGATCACATAATTTTGGGTCAAACCTAATAAAATATTTGTGGAAAAGATATTTTTAGTCTTGTCACTAGGTGTAGTCATGCCCTGTATATTGTTGGATATGAGCTCATATAGAATAAACAAACTAATATTTGTAATTGAAACTTAATAATGCATTATTTATCCTTATTGAATTCAATATTGGTTAGTAAAGGACCACGCACACTTCTTATGCAAAAAGTCTTTCGGTCAAATTGTCAAAAATTTCAAAATGTTGTTAAACTCGGGCTTCTGAGCAGAAGTTACCATAGGCACACAAAAATTCTATGTATGGTTTACGTGATACAGAATGTTAAAGTTGTGACATGTCGCTATCGGGCAATTATTAACTGAACATTATGGGTGGTAATAACATAGGATTTTTATTAGGTTTTTTATCTACACCACAGTATTACACTTGGGCAGTGCAACAGTATGTTTTCTAAGCATTTTTTCAACAATATACAGGGTAAATCATTACTTTTTCCGAGTTAATATATAAATTATTTAAGAATGAAGCATCAACGCCATAAGTCTGATCGTACGAAAATTGAAGTTTCTTTGTTGCATATATCCGATCAGAACGGCTGAATTAAAAAAATATGTATTTTTTGTCATATAAACAGAGGGGATTGAGAGTATACGTGTATCTGTTATATAATCTTTGGATTAAGTGATTGGATCAATTCGGTGCACTGAATTGAGTTATATGTGCCATGTGGCCACTTGACAAAACGTGAATTATGAATATTATACAGTGTGACTCAAGTATACACGAGACTAATATTGAGAAAAATTACAGAAATACCATGTATAAAGAAAACGGATCGGTTAGTTTTCCTAATTACTTCTCATTTCACACAGGATATATCATATGAACTTTTGTGGGAAATACAGAGTTTTTCTATGTCTAGTTATCATTTAACATAAAAAAACAATATCATTACCTTCCATTTTATGTTTTAAATACCAATAAACTTCATTCGAATCTGTTAAAATATTCAATTACAAAAAGGTGACAGGTCAAAGAGAAACTTTTTCATTAATTTAGATGTAAGAACTCTCCCCGTATTACTGTTCGCATCAATCAATAGGTATGTTTATACTGATGGCGGCCATGGTGTGTGCACTTCATATGCCTAATATCGTTATTTCATTGAGTACGGACTAACCCCCGTATTATGAACAAATTCGGCTTATCCATAATCTGAGAGCACACGCAGTAAGGAGAAAATGTGGGGTCATTTTGTCAGGAATTAATTTCAAATAAGCTTCAAAATAATAATAAACGTTCTTTCAGCACCTTTATCTTTGAAAAAAGTCAAGTACAAAAGTCTTCTATATGTAAAATGAAAAAAAAATCAGAAAAATTAACGCATGAGTTTTTTTCATACAGGGTATTTCTGTAATTTTTGGTAATATTGGTTTCGTTTATTCTTGAGTCACACTGTATACTACTCAAAATACACGTTTTTTCGAGTCTTTTCAAGGTACATATAATCGGTGTTCCAAATTGATTGAATCACATAATCCGAAGCAAATATAACAGAGACACATATACTTCCAATCCCCTCTGTATAAAAGATTTTTCATATATTATGAGTTCAGCCGTTCTTATCACATATATACAACACAAAAATATTAATTTTGATACTGCCTTGTAAGATTTCAACCAACATATTCAAATAAAGTTTATTGGTATTTGAAACATATATTAGAAGGTAATGATATTGGTTTTTTATGTTGAACGATAACTAGACAGAACAATTCTGTATTTCCCACAAAAGTTCATATGATATATCCTCTGTAAAATGATAACAAATCAGGAAAATCAACCGATCCGTTTTCTTTATACAGGGTATTTCTGTAATTTTGCTCAATATTAGTCTCATGTACACTTCAGTCACACTGTATCTTATTCATAATTCACGTTCTGTCAAGTGGCCACATGGCACATATAACTGGAACACTGAATTGATCAAATCACATATTCCAAAGATTATATAACAGATAATAATAATAATATATATAATAATACTCCCTCATACCCAAAGGCATGGCCTGTGCGGGTAGAGGACGGCTATTATTAATATTTGCCGTGGCGCTCCGTATACACGTATACTTTCAATCTACTATGTATATATGAAAAAAATACAAACTTTTTGAATTCAGCCGATCTTATCCAATACAAAAATTTCAATTTTTGTACGATTTGACTTATGCCGTTGATGCTTCATTCTGGAATAATTTTCATATATCGTAACTCGGAAAAAGTCATGATTAAACCCTGTATATTGTTTTAAAAAATGCTTAGAAAACATACTCTCGCACTGTGGAGTTGATAAAAACCTAATAATAATTTTGTGATATTACCATCTATAAAGTTCAGTTAATAATAGCCTGAGAGCGACATTTCATAACTTCAACACTCTGTATCTCGTATATTATACATAGAATCTTTGTGTGCCCACGGTAACTTCTGTTCAGAAGCCCGAGTTCATCAACATATTGAAATTTTGGACAATTTGACCGAAAGACTTTTTGCATAAGATGTGTGCGTGGTTCTTTGCACTTCAAAAACTCAGTTAAGTTTATTTTCGAATTTCATAAGGTGGCTTTAAAAAAAGATCAATTTTCAGTGGTCGTGATGGTAGAGCGCTTGCCTCTCAATCACAGGGGTGTGGCTTCGATTCCCAGCATGGTCTCTGGTCTTGTGCATGGCATCACACGTTGAAAGGTGAGGGCTACGTCTTCCCTAGCTTGCACAAGTCTCTGACTTCTGAGGGTTACTCGTAAGAGTGCAGCCGGTTGACAAATATAACAATTTTAACCATTTTTGTACAGTTCATCATTAGAAATGTCTCAAAAACTGATAACACAAAAAAATTGAAATAGTATTGCTGTATAACCAAAATTATCTTAGCGCGAGAGAAGTTGCTGAAATTTTCAGTGGAAGGTATCCAGACAAAAATTTGCATTTTACTACGGTGGCAAAGATGTTCCAAATTAAAAAAAAAACTAGTTCGGTTGAAAACAAATATGATTCTTTTTTTACGTTAAGCCTGTTGTAAATACTGAAACTGACGTGAACAATTTTTTATGAACGTCAATGAGACCAAGAGTTTCGACATAAAATTTTGCAGAAAAGGCAAAAATATCTCAAATCTGTTAGACGAATTTCAAAAAACAATTACTTTCACCCATACAAACCAAAATTTGTGCAAATACTGACTCGTATTATGACTCTCGATTATATTTTTGTGCATGGTTTCACGAATTGTTAGAAGACAATCGTGATATTTCAAAAAATATGCTGTCTTCTGACAAAGCAACTTCAACCTCAAATGTGTCGTCAGTTCTCAGAAATGTGGATGGTGGACAGATTATAATACTAATTTTATTATTAAAGCCAAGGACCAATATAGTTTCCAAGTAAATTAAATCGCCAACAGTATTTGAACATTTTACGTATCGAAATATCTATATTTTTGACCACCCACGATTACAAGAGCGGATTCGTTTATTTTCTCAACAAGTTGGTGCTTCTTTTCATTCTACGAAGCAATGGATAGGTCGATATTTAGGCAATTCTTGCTGCCAGGTCTCCAGACCTAACAACACGAGATTTCTTTTTTTGGAGTTACCTGAAAAGTTTTGTATTTAAACAAAGCCCATTTCGAAATGTAGAACATTAGCACTGATCAACAGAATTATGTTGACAAATGTTGAATTTATAAAATTTGGACATTTTATATTGAGTTTTTTATTCTTCCAAATTTTGTTTGTTTTTTGTTTTGTTTTTTACGAATCACCCAGGTTTTTGGAGAAAACCCCTCAAAATCAGAGCTAGTGCGAGCAAGGTAGATCCGGGACCTACTGCTTAGGTAAAAGTGGATTCCCACCACTTTAGCTCAGTGACAGGCGATGGGGATCGAACCCAAGCAGCCTGGGTGGGAAGCAAATGCTCTAACACCACGACCACTTCGCGTCGAATCCACAAATATTAGTTGGTATGAATTTTATTTCAGGTTGAGAATATTGTATAAGCTCATGTGCATAAATATACAGGGCATGACTACACCAATTGATAAGATCAAATCGTGTTTTTATAATTAATCTACCGCAATTTGTCTATTCAACAAATATTTGATCAGTTTTGACCCGAACTTACATTCCTTAGTATGGGTAGAACAATAAAATGGTATTTTTAAATATTTTGCTTGTCAATTTGACCTGTTTTTCGACACCAAAAACATATTTGTTTTTATTCCCGCCAAATCTGAGGTGACGTGATATAAGTCGCAATGGATTTTTGTTGTCAGACATGCAAAAACCAACCGCCATTAGAGTTTTTCAGAAATTTTAATAACAATCTTTTTCCCATCATCCCATCTGTAGCCAACTTTAGAGCGGTATGATTTTTCTAGAGTTGTAAAATGTAAGCGCGTACTAAATTGTCAGGAGTAATACCACAAGTGATTGAATTTTCGCGATAAGTTTGTCGATTTATTCCTGAACTCAACTGAATTCATTTTGTGAAAACACCACTCGTCCTACGGACTCGGGGTGTTTTCTCAAAAAGAATTCAGTTGAGTTCAGAAATAAAAGACAGACTTATGAGATAAATTCAATCACGAGTTGAATTTTATTAGACTATTTCACGAATAAATTTTTTTCATTAATATGAATACGAACAATGTATAACAGTCATAAACAAATTATTAAAATCGTCAATATTATAATGTTCCGTTTTATAATTTCATAATTTCATTTGAAGTTGCACCGAAGCGACTCATTTTGACACAATCAGGTACAATTAATATTGATAGAACTGCCAAACTTAACTTTGTGTTGCCATGGTTACGGCGTTGAAAATACCGAAGCTGATCCTCCAATCAGAATTGAAAGACAGCTGGTGTTATCGCGATAACACGATTTGTCATTGGTTTGTGAGAATTTCAAGATGAGTACAATACTCACAACAATTTTGAAGATAACACGAATTATATGATGATTTTTTGTTCGAAGGTTATTCCCGGCAATGTCAATCCATATTTGGAAGCGAAGCGAGAACTCATACCACCCATATGGGCCAGCAAGTTAAGGTTCTATCCTTACAGTTACCACAAGAGAACAGTTTGTATGAGGGTTGAACTATACGGCTGCGAGTGGACTAATGGAGTCATCAGTTATTCAATGCCTCAGGGAGACAAAAGGGGAAATAATTGGGAATTTTACGACTTTGGGTAAGACTCATTATGTATTATAAGTACTTATAGAGTTCAGCAGTGGGACTCTGATGAAATGAATTAACGTTTGGAAGTCGTTTCTACAAGATGTCTCCAGAAATCGATTTTGGAACAGATTATTGTTTTGCTATGTAAAATGGGTGGAAAAGTTCGGTTATTTGTGTGAAACATTCACAATTCAATTCTGGAACGAATTTCTATTCATGAGAGCGCAATGCCGTTGCGGAGTACAGAGTAACAATATTACATTTTCTATTCGATGAAGTTCACAACAAAAAAAACATTCGGAAGATACCGAGTTTCCTCGGAAGATGGCTCGCCCCTTATCATTTTTTTGTTGATGAGGAAATTAAATTGGAAGTATATGTAAACGACATAAAACTGCTTTTTTTGGAAAGTGACAGTTTCTCAGTTTGATAGCGTTATATTGAAGAGATACAGTAACTGAAAATAATGTATCGTCATGCGGAGAAATTCAATATTACCATACAGTGCGACTTTTAATAACCCCCCCTCCTTTTGAACGGTTTGACGTGCAAACATAAAAAAGCCGTTTGGAGGGTTTAACCGAGCATTCTGGATAATTTTCCAAAATTGTTTACATTCATCAATGAAGCGTAGAAAACTAGAGTTTAATTTTTCGAAAATGAAACACCTAGTATATTATATATTTGAGTAGGGATGTACCATCATCGACATAGAGGGAGCATTTAATAACACCACACACGCCTCCATAACCAGATCACTAGAGGAAAGGAATATCAATGTCTCATCGATCAGATGAATACAAGCAATGCTGCAAAGCAGAATCATTGTAGCGACCCTGAAGGGAGAGACAGTTAGAATCATAGCGGAAAAAGGCTGCCGCTGAGTCTTCGGTAAGACATGGGGTCTGAAACCAAAAATTATTTACTGTTCATACCAAACTTTCATCAAATCTATGGTCACCTACGCCTCACTGGTATGGTGGCCAAAAATGCAACAAATTTCAGCACAAGTCAAGCTGTAGATAGTGTGGCGGTTAGCTTGCTTAGGAACAATATTTACGTACCCTACTACAATGCTACACCTTCCGCCATTGCACCTATGTGTAATGAGGGTAGCAGCAACTTAGTAGTGCCTTCAGACAATTCCAGAAGAAAAAAAAATTAAGCGGGAAATCTGAGCGCACATTTAAAAATTTTGGAACACATCTCCCCAGAAGCCATATCTAAACCGACATATATCATGCCGATCAGGTACGACTTGTACAGTTTGAAGTATACATAAATAATCACCAGATTTACACAGAGAACGGTCCTCAATAGGCCTTTTCATCGTGTTACAAGCGCATGCGCAGCCGCCATGTTGAATGAGCGGGAATTCAAAAGTTTCGTACTGTTTTGTGCAATAATGGCTGGATAAGCTGTATTATCTTGGCAAAAAAATCTATTACTGAAAAAATTATTGATGGTGTTTTACTCGTTCACAATTCAATAGCAGCACATAATTGTGGAAAGTTAAAAAGGTGGCTAAAGTGTCATGGGCGTTCGCAAAAAGGTAAAAAAAATGATCTGATTGAGAGGTTAGCCATCAGTAAAACCCATTTAAGTTAATAAAAAATTAAATGAATAATAATTGTATTGTATTCCAACTAAGTATGACAATGACTTGTAAGCACTTGCAGAGACATTTAAGTTAACATGAAATTTCATCACGATTTTCATTACTTATATAATATATAAATAATTGAAAAGGAGCTATAAATTGGAAATCTTCAATTGTACGATCTTGTATGATAGATACTGGTGTAACTAGTACTGAAGAAATATTGTATAATACTATAATACTAAATGATATAATATTTAAGGGTTGGGAATACTATGCGAAATAATATGTACCTACCTGTGTTGACTCAGCTTTTGCAAGATGAAAATTGACTGGACATTTTGAAGAAAGGAGGTGTTATCCAAAACTTTTCTCATTCTGAAGTAACTGATTCTCTTTCAAATTTGCACCCATTTTTCTCAAATGATGTGCCAAAAAATTTCAACTATGGATCTATTTATCATTATTCAGTAACATCATCAATCGATTGAAATCCTCTGTCACGTCAGCCAAATTTTTTCAATTACAAATCACATTTTCTGCATTTTGAATATGTTTTAATATATACTTTGCCTGGTGATTTAATTATTTTTTTAAGATATTGAAGGCAAGGTTTTGGAAATGTTATAAAATAAGATGTACTGGCTTTAAATGACTTCTGTAATTTTTCAAGTAAATGAGATTCATTTAATATCAGGTAATTTTTATTAAAACAGTCCGAAAAAGATGGCCTATTGGCAATGGATGCCTCAATGTGGTAAACAGATAGATCCAAGATGGATCTCAAAACCCCTTAGTAGGACCGTAACCATCTTTCAAGGAGAAGTACATGCTATAGAGATTTATGCCCAGGAATGCCTTGAAAGAAGCAGCCGATGGGCAGAAATCTATATCAGATAGCCAAGCAGCACTAAAAGCTCTGAAGTCACACATTTGTGAGACTACGCTGACTTGGGACTATGAACAAACCCTGGGACAACTGACAGAATAATCAGATAACCCTGATGTCGGTGCCAGGTCACAGGGGCATCAAAGGCGATGAGGAAGCAGACTGCCTTGTCAAAGTAGGGGCAAACCCACTACTTCCCGGCCCAGAACCCTTCTGTGGAGTCTCCAAAGCCCACTTCAAAGAAGAGTTTCGACGCTGGGAAAAACAAGCGAAAAGGCTTCTCGATTTGGATTAAAAGACTTGAAATTGGTAACGGGACTACTTACTAGGCACTGCCCTCTGGGGTATCATCTCAAAAAGGTGGGCAAGTCAGAAGGTGGCAGTGCTTTGCGAATGCCCAGCGCGAATGCCCAGCGCTCTTCTGCAAGAGGCTCAACTTCCTGGACCCCCTCCGACAACAGGAAACTGACAAACTTTGCAGGAAGTCTCAGAATCCCGTGTCTTGAATAGATAAAGGGTCACGCACAAAAGAATTTGCAGGTCGAGGTGCTTGTGAGGCTGCACAACCTGCACGACCCCCCTACAAACGGATTTAAAGGTCCTACGCCTAACCGTTGGGAATATGAGACTAAATGAAACAGTTATTCGACCATACCTTCGAAACGGTGCGTAAACCCTGCAAAGCTGGTATTTCTGGATTTATACTAATAATCTCTACTCGATCATAACTTATTTTCAAGAGGTTTCTGAAAAAAATTGGACTATTGGTGTAGTTGCCAATATTGTGAAATTCTTCCACCAAGAGAAGAAAAAACGTTATTTCTTCTCTCACTGTCGAAAATTATTTTCCGATATCCTCAAAAAATCGTTGAATGGATTTCATATTTTCTTCAGTTTGAAATTAAATGCACCTTTTTTCAACTCCTGGGCCGTGGTGGTGCTACGTAAAGCGTTAGCTTCCTAACCCAATCATCGTTAGGTGCGTGCGTTCGAATTCCAGTGCGTTCCCAGGTCTCGAGCATGGCATCATACGTCTCTTCCCTAGCTGGCACAAGTCTCTTGCAGACTTCTAAGAGTTTATCGTAAAGGTGCAGACGATTGACGGAAAAAACAATTTTAACATGACGGAAAGTCCTGCAATGTTTAGAGAACATCATAAGAACCAAGAAAAAGTGGGAAGAAGAAAACATCTCTCTGGGTAAATAATTCCAAAGCTTTGTCGTTCATCAAAGGAAAGAGCCTCTTGGAAAGAGACACCTAGCAGAATGCAAAGTGACGATTATTAAATTTCGATAAAATTGCTAATGATAGAATAATTAATGATCAGAAGAGCACTGTCAAGAGTTTTTTGCGGTATTCCAGAAAACTGAAACTTAATCTGAAATATTTAATAACTAATAATGGTAATGGTAAGTGTGGATGGTGACTGATGCGCTGCGACCTAATTAGATCTATTGTACCCATCTTCTTCTGCTATTTCAAGGTGTTCTCGTTTACAGAAGCTCCTCAAGCCCCAATTCCTAGAGGAATTCAAGGATTTTGAGGGGGTCTATTCGTGGTATTTCTCCCACAGTCAGCTGGTGTGATTCCAGTATATTCAATCTTTTATGATGAACAGCATAACACTCCATAAACATATGGTGTGATGATTCTGGATGTTCCTCCACAGAATCTGCAGATGCTGTCCTCCTCTAGGCCTAGCTTCCTTAGGTGTTCTGCGAGTCTGCGAGTCAGAAACCCCTTGATTGCCTTTAGACTAGTTTTGCTGAGGTTAATCAGTGTCTTCGATCTTTTTCGGTTGAAGTTGCCGATGACATCTTTGGCCTGCGTTAGCCATGGAAGTCTTTGCCAGTAGTTGCTCTCATTGCTTCTTCAGTTTTATTGAGTTCTTTTTGGAAGTAATATTTATTTTCCAAGTCTGCAGAATGGTTCTGGCCCGATCAGTGGCAATGATGCCCCTTTTCGTGCCAGGGTATCTGCTTGTTCATTGCCCTCCACTCCGACATGCCCTTGCACCCAGAGAAGGATCACCTTGTTGTTCCTGCCTAGATCATTAAGTTTGTCTAGGCATTCCCAGACCATTTGATGTTGATGTTATATGAGCTCAATGCTTTGATGGCTGCTTGACTATCGGGGATGATTGCGATTTCCTTGTTCCGGTATTTCCTGTCGAGGTTGAATTGAATACATCTTTCTATGGCGTGAATTTCCACTTGAAAAATACTGGGGAACTGGCCCATGGGTTCGGAGTATTTGGTGTGAGGCTCAAAGACTCCTGCTCCAGTTCCGTCGGGAGTTTTGGACCCGTCCGTATACCATGTGATGGTATTCTTTCCCAATGCTCGAATGGATTCTATGCTCCATCCACTCTTGGTATTTAATTCCATAGTCAATAGGTATCCCTTCACATATAGGAACATTCTTTTAAGACAGTTCAGATCTGTACCTCATATATAATAAATAGCTGACAGGAAGTGATATCGTTTTTGGCACGAAAGAATAAACCAAATATTTTAGCGTTACTTTCGGCAATCCCTAGAAATGTATAAGAATAATAATAATAATAATAACGTTTAATAATACCAAGCATCGAAATTGATTTGGTATGGTTACTTCCGATCCAATGACGATGAGGCATGTGACATCGGCACTACTGGAAAAAGACATGCTTGTTTTTGTTTGCATTCAGTTCTAGCAAGAACTGGATCCTCGTTCTAGAATTACAGCCAATTCCGTATCCATCGTTCCAATTCCTGTCCGTTTCTTTCTGGTTTCACAGACTGATATCGGAGCTCTTAAAGAAAGCGATATGAAGCGAAACTGTACTGGACATAGGATGTGAAAAATTATACAAAAAAGAAATTTCCGTGTAAAAAATTCAGAATTCATACATTTTGAGAAATGAACGAGTTGGAGTTGGAAAATAAAATTGTTTCAGATATCCATTAAATAAAATGTCATTTGTTACCAAGAAAAGAAAATGGACCTAAAAGGAAAGAAAACAGTTTATATTCATCACAAAAAGTGTATTCTGCATTGAAGATATAATAGCAAGTTTGTAAAGACTTTTTGTGAACTCTCCATGTGAACGGGATAAAATGTATTGCAATCTTTCAAATATTAAAGTTATATTCTCGTGGATTTCGCTGGAGAATTTTATCTGATGAAAGGAAACGAGGCATGGATTGTTTCACTCATATATTTCATCGTTCGTGCTAAATACGAAGGAAAAAATGGTTGATAGGAATATTCGAGATACAACAGAGTATCCGAATTTACTTGATGGAGTACTAACTGAAGAAGCCCAGTTGGCAGGATTGAGAAATATCTCTAGATTGAAGAGATTCAATCAATCAATCATCTTTATATCTTCAGGTTTATGCGAATAAATATAGAAACGTGGCAGATAAGCCATGAAAATAGTAATTGGTAATGTTCCTATATTAACGAACAGCTCACATATATAGAATAAAAGACATATTAAAAACTACATAGGATCCAATAAAGATATATTGTTATAATGAAGATGAATTATTAGTGTTGATTTAAGTACTTGTTGGTGGAATAAAATGGATTTCTGGGCTCGAAGGATTGACCTCATTTTTGAAGACATATTGTATGGACGTGAGGACCTCTCAAAACAGTACACGAATAATGAAATGGAATCGACATCATCTGATTTTCGCGAAAATTATATTCTGTTACTTGACTTAAATCTGTTCTGCTTGTGAAGATTAAATTGTGTGACTTCACATAATATACACATACAGAGTGGCTTATTAAAACGAAACAGTGGCTCTTTAGGTCGGCACAACCGAATTATATAAAAACGCTCGGACACGTCAACTACCATGTCGAGGGGTACATCGTTCGCGATAAAATTCACCCTAAATACATTCCATCCCTCGGAGCCACCCCAAAATTTTTAAATGGCAACATATGGCAAATAATACCTCATTTGAAAGGCATTTTCTTCTCAAATCAAACAACAAGAATGAATTAATGCTATATCATTTTTCGATATATAGAAACTTGAATTTCGTAAATCACTTTTTATTCACTCAATCAATAAAAATAAGATCTAACAAAGCAACTGGTTCAAAGATAATTATCATTGTTTAGGAAGTAAATAATAATAATAAAGTTTATTCTCAATTTAAAAATGAATCATCACAATATAAATATGTTACATACAAATAAACTGTAAAACAATCCCACGAACTAAACTTGTGATATTTATTGGTTTTCAATTAATTAAAAACAATTATAAATAATATAAATACTTTATGGTGCATATTAGGTAGTTAGTATTGAAACACAAATTTAAATTTTTAGTATTTCATGAAAAATTATCCTTGGACTCTCCAATATCCAAATTTTCAGATTTTTCTTATAAGAGAAAATCGAGGTAATGACTTTTATTTTGTCAGGTACTATATCATAAACATATGGAGCAATAATTGTATAATTTTTTGGCCAATTGTTTTGTTAATTCTGATTTTAGTTGTTATTTCGTTTTTAAATCTGGTATTATAAATGTGATTTTTGTACATTATTTTGTTTTTTTTTTGAAAAGGTAGATCAATAAATTATAACAATATATAATTGTCTAATGTCCATTTTTTTGCTTCCTCTAAATAAAAGATCAGATGAATATTTTATATATTTTTTATAAATAATTTTAAGAAACCATTTCTGAAGAATTTCTAAAGGCCTTAAATTATTATCATTCACACCCCCGCCATCCAAGAATGCCTTAACCTAGTTGCATCTGTATGAGTGAATAATAAAGCATTTCCAATTGAGAAATGTTTAGGAATTGTTTAAGAAACTTGAATTTTGATAACATGCTTCTCAATTTTCTCGTTGTGGAATTTATTTATAAATTCCATTTGAGATTCCTATCAATTATTATACCTAGATAGTTATTACTATGTGTTTGTTGAATTTCGTTCAAATTATCAATTTTGATTGGTCCTAAATTAGAATTTGAACATGATTGAGAAGTGAAAGAGATGTATCTCGTTTTTTCAAAATTTATCGTTAACAAATTAGCATCACCATTTTTTTATTGATTGAAAATCGTCTTTAACACATGATTTTAGTAGTTTCCAATATTCTGCCTGAAATGATCTAACTGTTTGCCAAAAAATAACATCACCAAAAAGTTCTTAAGAAACGATAAAATGACTTTTTTTCGAATTCACCTCAATTGCGAGTACAACAAAAACAAACCGCAATTGTGGACGTCTATCAGTGTCAAACTGATCTTTGATTGAACGACATTAGAAATGACTTGACTAACACTGGTGAATATCATTCCTCAATAATGGTGTATACGATCGCGGAAAGAGTAGAAATAATAACATTTTTTTTGAAAAATGATGAGTGCGGTAACCGTAGAGCTAATGTGTTCAATAAAACGCATCCAGATAAACTTGTTTGCTAGAAAATACGTTCTAGAATTAGTGAAAAAAATTTATCAAACTGGATCAGTAGCTAACAAGAAACAAGACCCAGAACGTGAATTTCCGTATGGAAATTAACCTATTGAAGTTGCAGTATTAGGACAAGTTCATGCATACTTAAAATTGAGCACAAGGAAATTGGCTTGTGTTACCAATATCAGTAGAACCAGTATCCGCAAAATCCTGAAACATCATAAATTCCAACCCTACAATTTGGTATACAAATTGAATGAAGATGATTTTGATAGGCGACAGGAACTTTGTGAAATTATAACTACGAGATTAGATGCTGAGAATTTCCTCAAAATTCGACTGTGAAACATAATTGTCGTTATTGGTCAGATGTCAATCCACATGTTTTCCAAGAAGTCCATACTCAAACTCCCCAAAAACTCAATGTCTGGACCAGTATTTTTGGGGACCGTTTGATTAGATTAGATTAAATCATAGTATTTCTCGACGGTATCCTGACAGGAGAAACTTATTTGGAATTATTGAATGAATTTGTTTATCCACAATTAGTAGACATAATTGAAAATGACGATCGTTAACATGAAGACCACTTGATATTCGCCCAAGATGAGGCATTTCCACATCATGCGCAGCCTGTTAGAGCGTTTCTGCATAGATGTTTCCTGAAAGTTGGATTGGAAGTAGAGGCTCTCTATAGTGGCCAGCCAGATCTTCAGATTCAACCCCACCCGATTTTTTTTTGTGGGGTCACTTGAAAAACAAATTGTGTGCAACCAAACCAGAATCTCTGGAAGATTTACGAAATGGACTTATTGAAAAATTCCGTCATATAACGCAAAAAGTGTTGAGAAGGACGACGACATCACTAATGATTTATAGACATTTCTTTGGCAAAACACGGGAACTTTGACCATTCAGCTAAGCATAGCGGTAGGAAGGCCCTCGATAACGTATGGTATGGTGGCTAAAGTTAGAACAAGTGACAACGAGAGAGAGACTAGCTTGCTTATAAAGACTGAAGCTGCTCGGAGTAACTGGTGCAGCATATCAGCGGTTAGTCTGGGGGTGATTCTAAATATCCGTTTCCTACATCTATATTGTATTGACTATAGTGATTGGGCCAATACAGGAGCAACAATCTAGGCCACTCCAACATAATTATGCCATTGGATAATGAGGCTCTGACCTACTCATTTAGTATACTCCAACAGTCATATTATATGGAGAATCTGATATAAGTTGTGCTGCGATATACGGGTGGAGACCCAGACAGGATAGTAGTTCAAGATTCGGCATTCAAACAAATTTAACAGCAATATCCGTTTGCCCGAGGAATATTCTGAAGATGGATAGAAACAAACTCATAGTCATCCTCCCCTACAGTCAAGCGGTAATAAAGTATCTGCGATCATCAAGTTTTCTTCCAAATGAGTCTGGGCAACACATAATAACCTCAAAGACCTTGGAGCACATAATAAATTGAAACTAGTCTAGGTAACAGGTCACAGAGGCATCCAGGGCAGTGAGAAGCCAGATACTCTTAGTGGATCAGAACTAGTATAACGTTTGGAGACATGAAGGGCCAGTTTTATAAAATTATTTTGACAGATAACTAGAAGATAACTTGTGGAATGACGTCACATGTTGTAGTTAACTTCGAAATGTAGAAGTTAACTTTACCGGGTGGAAGTGGTATCTGGTATCAGTTAAAGTTAACTTTGTAGAAAATGGTGGTTTACAGTAAATACGAGAGAAAAAGAACATGATGAAATGTATTTGTTGAATTGGAAAATAATCAAAACAATTCACACAATCAGAATTGCAATTTTATGAGACAAAAATTATTAGAGGAATACTTTCAATAACTTGATTTTGTTATTTTTGAGAAGCCAGACCATTGCAACACACAACATAAATAGTCTGTTCAAATTTTATTATACCTAATGTTTAATTTTGTGTTATTTATTGATATGAAAAAACTAGCATTTTATAAAACTGACATTTCAAAGCTAAAATTAACTTGAGTGTTAAAATTAAAGTTAACTTCAAAAATTGTTTATAATACCGGCTCTAAACAGGACACAAAGAAATGGATTGTTCTGAGCCGGTACTCTATCAAGAAGCCGGTATGAATTCTGACAGGACACTGCCACCTGAGAAAACATATGCATTTGCTGTAGATAGAAGACTCAACACAATGCAGGTTTTATGATGAAAATATCGAAACAGCCTTCACATAATATTGCTCGCATGAAGACGAGTATCTTCGGACACTCAGAAAACTTCTTGAGAAATCTGCAGGAGTTCATCAGAAAATACGTAGTACTTGCAGGTTTTACACAGAATTATCTTCATTTCGGGCTATGGGGGGCCCCGCCAAATAACAATAATGAAAAAAATTCACTCACGTATGCATGTAGAGTTTCAAATTTGTATTACGAATACTTCGTACATACGTATCCTGAAAAGCATGATATAATATATTCCACCTGGTGAATGGTATGATAATAAATGTATTTAATTATTGAAGTGGAGATAGAAAATCATTTTTAGTTTCAAATTCTGATTTGATCATAAATGGCAGTATTTTTTGAAAATATCCAACACATTTCTGAAAATTATATTAAGCGCGCTATGTGAAGAAGGAGAAATATTGTTGGCATATCATTTGGTGGAAGTTAATTGCTAACAGCTTGATATCAAACCCCGATTGCTTCAATAAAAGTATCACTGAGAATCTCAAAATTTTTTTTTTAATCAAACATTTCATAACTGTGTGAGACATGATAACAAATCCACTCTTATTCCTTGGTGACGAACATCTCATTCAATCAATAGTTTGGATGCCTTAGCTTGAAATTAACATCTTTCAAAAATGTCAATGAAGCAGATTCATTGCTTTATTGACTCACAGAAAGTTGCCCCTTTCGTAGAACAGTTTGAACTCAAACTGTTTTCCATTAGATTCGGATATATTGTACATTATTAGAGAGAAAGCTCGCACACAACTCAGTCTTTTCAAGAAGGAGGTATGGAAGAAATTCAGTATTGTAATCGATTCACTATCCTATTCGACATTTAAATAATCTGTGATCAAATAGAACAGGCATTCAAAATATGTTTGATTCGTATGTTCAGCGCCCAACTAATTGAAACCCGACCCTTCAATCATAACATTCCTTCATTATCCTTTCAGGTATGATGGTCAGTGGATCGACAATGAATTGAAAGATGGTTTGGGCCAACTCGTCGATGGAAAATTTGGTTTGGATGACTATAAGGCGGATTATTCTGATGACCAGAGTTGGGTGGGATGGAAAAACGAAACCAGAGATAATAAACCAATTGAAGTTACGTTCGAATTCGATAAAGTTAGAGAATTCTTCTCTCTTCAAATCTATTGTAGTAACCAATTCACGAAGGAAATACAGGTAAATAACATCATCTTGAACCTTTATCACAATATTTTCAACTCGTTTTTTAGGTTTTTTCTTCTGTCAAAGTCCTCTTTAGCATTAGTGGCAAACAATTCAACGAATACGAACCGATTACTTACGAATACATGGAAGATAGAATATTTGAAACTGCTAGAAATATAACTGTCAAGCTACATCACAATGTAGGGCAGTATCTGAAGCTCTATTTGTACTTTGCATCGAAGTGGATACTCATCAGTGAGGTATCGTTTGATTCTATAATATCTCACGGAAATTTCAATATTGGTCACGAGCCTACGATTGGCCCGAAAGTAAAACCCCAAGATGATCGAAAAATTGAAATAGCCAAGTTACCAGAAGAGGAAAATGAATCTGCTGTGATAGCCTTCGTTCTAGTTGGTAAAGTATTATTATAAAATTAACATATTATGATGATGAAGAAAAATTTGAAAATGTTGGAGACTGAATAATTAGAACAGAAATTGAAATATACCTCTCTACAACAAAAGTATAAGGTGGATTATGTTCTCGTGGAGGAGTGAGGACTGCTTATCAGTTGACACCGGTTCATGATGAAATATTTGGATGATGAGTTGCTTGGTAGATAGATATGATCGACATATCGACGGCTTTAATATTTTCGGTGACCCCCTGGCACTGATGAGAGCCAAGAACCCCGAAATCGGTCTGTAGATGGTCACCTTGTCCAAATTAAACAAGATTCTACTGTTCAATCACAGGAAGCAATGGAATCCTCCTTGAGGAACATGGCGAAAATATTAATGAGATTCAATTAATTTTCGCTGTGAAGCAAGCTCCCCGTTTCGACCCTTATCACAGAGTTAGATCTGATGACGGAAGAGGATGTTGTCGAATCTTCGTAAGACGCTCACAAATTGAAAAATTCAATTCGATCGGCTGAATTTAATTCCTCTGGGTCCGTAAGATCAAATAGCAAGATACTAGTGATTGGACAGAAAAACAAGACCAATCATATACCGGTTGATTCAGCCAAGTATTCGCGGCCTTGTAACTTTCTTATTTGTAGAAAAAACCTATTGGAAGCTTTTAAGTGACTGATTTCAATTATCTACATGTCGACACCTGTCAAAGATTTTAATGTCAACATCGGTACGAGTATCGAATATGGTAGTACAACACTCGTAGCGCCGCTTTTTGCATGTGGATATAGTCTGAGACCGCATAAGCGGGACATGCTGACAGCAACTGTATCATGTTCTTGACTGCCCCAAGACACGCTCTGCATCTTATGTCAGGGACCTCTATATCCATCACATAACTTCAGTCGACGAGGGTATTGAAGACACCATTTTGGAAGGCCATTATGAATCCCTCGTTCTGAAAAACGCGAATGTCAGGTTTCTAGATAAGCCAAGGTCTTCAATGTTTTTGTAGGAGACTCTCATTCTCCGCAGCTTTGACGTGGGCTTCTTGCTGAAAGGGGCCCAACTCGGTGACAGAGTATGGATTCGTTCGTTTAGTGTCGAATATGAGACCGAGTTCATCGGCGCGGGTTGCTGCCTTGAAAAGATATACTCAAATCCCTGCTTTTTTATGGTCATAGATTATGCAGAGGAGGGAATCTGAACTCCTGAATACTTTACATGCTCCATCCAGAATCATTCTTCATGTAGACCAGATGATGACCAGATCTGTCGGAGTTTGTGCTGATACTTGCCGTGCAGAGAGTTTCTAACAATGGCTACTTCTTGAGAACGGCGTTGTCCACCCCTAGTTAAGTATACATCTTTTCGGCATCAAGATGATGTAGGATGCTTCCATCTAAAAGCTGAATGTCCTCTTCGTACTCCCCACATCGTCCTCTTTTGAGATGAACTATTCCGATAGCATGTACTCTTGCACAACCCTTAACGACTGATGAATATCCTTCTCTTTCGAGGCATATAGATTAAGTTCATCCATGTGGAACAGATGGATGACCTTATGTCCCCTGTTACTGGGGGTACCGCGGTTTCTTTCCGCGGGTTTTCCCTAGTGTAACCGACAATGGCAATAGGGAGATGCAGAGTCTTCCTGAAATACGCATGAGGGAGTATTATTATAATTATTATTGTTATTACATACCTGGACAATGATTCTCAGAGAAGAGGAATCAATCGCAAGAGCTCCCTGTAACCAACTATACCATAAACTATATCATAAACATAGTATGCAAAAGTATTTCAAGTCGCTCTAGAGCTCATTGGTAACTAAGTTAAAAATCGATTGCCAAATTTTTACCGAAAAGACAAAAATATAAGAAGCTAGTTAAAACGTGGAAAAAAAACTTTGATTAGAATATTTATTTAGAATACTTCTATATTATTACAAAACACCCATTTTCTCTTTCATTAATATTGTATTACTGTGTAGCTAGAAGTTTATATCTATTATTCACTAGCTGAGCAGTATATGAAATGCCCAACGCTGACAAATCCACTCGTAGCGTCAAATTCATGATGAGCAGTAGTCCTACAAAAATAATACTGTGAGACAGAAACATCAAAGGTTCCGACCGGAGTGCAATTTCTGGTTCATTAGTATTATTCTGTGGTTATATTAACTCAATATTCTCTCTGTGAGTTCCTGGCTAAGGGCGGGTCTCCCCAAGCATCCTACGGGTGTTACTAGTATTCTTGATATTTCGGATAACATTTTGAAATTACTAATTTATTACTCAAATTACAAAGAAAACTGAAATGGTTTGGTTGTTTTATATTTTTATGGCATATGAAAAATCAAGATTCTGTAAGGATAAATGACTAGTTTACCAAATATTTACTTGAGTTTGAAGTGCTAATTTACATTGACTATACAGCTCCTGAACGAGTCCTAACAGTAAAAAATATTCTGAAACATACTTTGCGAATAGTTAATTTGGATTGGACAGTAATAATGAATACTCTACACAGGAAATTCAAATGTGTTACTTTAACCACAATACCATTTGAACGAAATGCAAAACCTGTTGATTAAACCACTTCAGACCACATAGCGAACCAAGAATATTAACTGAATTTGACAATTGACATCAATACATAACTTCAGCAAAAAACTCCTTATTCTCTCCTTAATTTTAGGCAGATATCTGACAGAAAACAACTACTTCCCTGGCTAATACCACGACGGACGTTGAATTAAATCTGACAGATATATGTGCAGCGTTCTCCCTAGAATCTGGGAGACAGCCACAAATGCTTTCTGTATCAAGTAGCAGAATCCTGCCCGACATGATCAAGGACTTGACCACTTTACATACCGGTTTCGAGGTGTATTGCCTCTCTTCAGTGCAAGGTAGGTCCGACAACATTTGCAGTCGTCGACGTCCTTGGTCATGCCATGCAATTCACCGATACTTGAAATGATTCTATGAAGTGGATGCGGAGTCTCGTAAGAAGACAGTCGCAGCGCCACCTCTAGAAAACCTCAGAAAGCACTCCAAAGTAACTCGGGGTAGAGTTTAATTTGAAAAAATCAGACAAAGTCTGATGGTTCAGGAGAGAGACAGAACTTCAGCAAAAAACCCTTATTCTCTCCTTAACTTTTCATTAATTGATCATGTCAAGAAGTTGTTTTCTGTCAGATATCTGCCTAAAATTAAGGAGAGAATAAGGTTTATTTTGCTGAAGTTCTGTCTCTCTCCTGAAGCCATCAGACTTTGTCTGATTTTTGCACATCAATAGATAACATTAGAAAGACTAGGCCGGAGCTAAAAAATCTTCAATTTAACAATTTTGACTCGCTCATTCGAACACAACATTTTGACGAACTTATTCAAAGAAAACTTACGAATGATTTATTTAAACCCAAATTATCGACAAACTTTCAGGATTTCTTAGCAAAGATCACTATGGGTTTGGTTACCTAGAACTTCTATTGGCTGAACTCTTTTCCCCAAATGATTTCCAGCGATATCATCGATCGTTATTACATAAAAATTTACATAACTTCCTGGATGACATGTTGATTACATCTCGCGTTTGAAATTATTCCTTTTTGGTTAATTCTGAGAAGCTGTCGCCACATATTTCTTGAAGAAATTGCAATTCGGCTTTAATGACGGTTCTGTATTCCCTCAGTAGAAAACATCCGACCCACAGCCTGGAGTTTGTGGTGCTTTCATAACTTTCTCTGTTAAAAATAATTTTAATATAATTTCTTTATGTAACTAAAACTTTTTGTCTAACAGCCGAGCAGACACATGTCGAAGCTGCTAATTCAGAAAATATATAGCTTGTATGTAGATTTCCTTTCCTGCCCTCCCTGATGGATTGTTTTTTCTACCTAGAAATAAATCAACACGTCACCTCTACTCATTCTACTTTACTTAAGGACTTGAGTCCTAGAGTCTGGCGAATCTAGCACTATCCAGTAATTTATTCGCAAATCTTCCTTTAAACGTTGAATAGTAATTTGATTTCATCTAACGGGTTTACTGACATTCCGAAGGGGTCACTCTGTGCTAAACTCCGAGACTCTTCAGTACTTGCGAAGAATTAACTATGCCATTTCAAGACACTAGGTGACTTTACTCAGTAAAGAGTACGATCTCTACAACAATTGCAGGATACCGCACCAGAAGTCTGTTCGACGATTCATCCTAAAGTTTGGGATTTTACTTCTCCAATGCTACAACTCTTCGTTTGACATTATCATATTTTGGATTCATTGTGTATGTGGCATCTGATATTTTCATATCAACAGTGCTTTCTAGATCGTTGTATTTGCGAGCCATAATGATTCTCGCCTCCGCTATTTTATCGTCGAATACTTGGCGGGCATCAAGAAAAACATTTCCAGTTATAGCTTTTATTGCAGCCTGTAGAGCTGTAAGGGTTAGTTTTTTTTCATCGATATGAGATCGAGTAGCACAATCACTTTCATCTGTTATGACTTACCAGTATTTTTAAGTCTTTTAACCTGCATATCATACTGCCATCAGGTGAGAGCTTATATAATCAAAATGGGTCTTATCGTGCGGGTCAAATGCCAGCAAGCATATGAATCAAATCGAAAAACCTAGTGGTTATCAAAATGTTCTGTAGGTATATTTTCACGGTATCATGTGTGTGTAACACGAAAGTCGTTTGTGCAATGTTATTGGAATAAACAGTTGAATACAGTCACATTCACCCGCACGTGAAGACCGATTTTGACTATATCCTATTCCTTGAGGTCCACGAGATGCAGAAGCATCGTACTATCTTTTACGACAAAATTTGTCTATAGCTTTACTCATCTCTCTTCTCACACAGTTACTTTTAAAATGACAATTTCAAGAAATGATTATCTACATTTAACCATTTGATTCGTAGATACATTTCGATGATTCGATTACAAGACCTGAAAAACATTCATATACATAAGATATGCCATATTATTATTATACAGGGTATTGTGTAAATATGCGGCAAAGAGGATATTCCTTGACCTACTGTTAGAATATTTTGTCCCGTGATAATTTGTGAAAACCTTCTTTGTTTCGAAGAAACAGGGCGAACAAAATTTGCGACAACCATATTCGATATTTGTTGAAATCATTAATATAAATGAACGTAATAAGTAAGTCATGAGTCATCAAGTACAAAAAAATTGATTTTTTAACAGCAACATATTGAGATCGCTGGATTGGTCGAGGTGGGCCACATGCATGGCCTGCTCTATCCTCGGTTGAACCCCTTGGATTATTTCTTCTGGGGATATCTGAAGCTACTCCATCGGCGAATTTGGATGATTTGCGAAATCGGATAATTGCTGGGTATAACTCAATTAGAAACATCCCTGGTGAGTTTGAAAGAGTTCGGCAGTCCATGACGAGGAGATTGAATGCTTGTATCCAGGCTGGAGGAAGTCATTTCGAACATTTATTGTAGATTAGGCAACTTTACATGTACTTTTTGATAATTGAATGTTGTTGATGTCGTAAATTTTGTTCGTCCTGTATGTTCGAAACAACGGAAATTATCAAAAATCATCATAGGACCAAATATTCTTAGAATTCTTGCCGCATGTTTTTTAACACCCTGTATATACACAACAGAACATTTTGTCGTCACTATTTCATAACATAACGTAATCACAGCCGTGGACAAATAAAAAACGAGTTTGTTTATACAGGTTATGAATATTCCAGTGGATTTATTGCTCTGAATGGTATTTCATTTGTTCAATTCGGCACTCACTGAATCAATCAATTGATCTCTTTAGAATTTTTTTAAATTATATTCCAGACCCAACGAATATTTTCATTGGGCTCATTTTTGTAAAACTCTATATCACTATGACTCCAAGGAAGAGTTTGTGTGTGGTATTCGTAATGATGAACCGTTTCTCGTCATGGTATGATATTGCAGCTTTGTTTTTCAACTCAGTATACAGAGCACTGGACTATCTGGAACACTGTTCTTGTTGGGAAACTCGTATTCAAATGATTCCCACCCAAGTGGAAGGGTTATCTGCATAAGCGAACTCGCGGCCGAGACCTCATCGTGCCATGCCAGAGCATCTATTCTTAGCCGAACTACATTACTCTCGGGATAGGTTCACCGTCTTATGCTTATTTAATTGCGTTTTCCACTTAAGAGAACATGATTTATAAGTTCTGTAGTTCTGAAGTGCTATAAATTATACTTTCCATTAGTGATGCTGTAGAGCCACGTTTCTTGACCCTTCTGAACTTTTTTCATTATTAGGTACGTCTTCCAGAATTCTCCAGATTTTAGAGAGTTTAACAGCCTATGATGCGGAGGTGAGCCTTCGATAACTGTGATAGAACAACAATCGTGGAACTTTCATGAAATTTATGCTATAAAACAGACAAAAAGTTTAATCATTTTACTGATATTTTGAGAAAATCATGTCTTGAATCATTTCCAGAAAAAACGCATAAGACCAAGGCAAATTATCCTAGCAGTGAAGGCTGGTTTAATGAGCCATTAAAACAAATGAGGGAACAACTCAACCTCCTTAAATAATTTGCAGATACCCATAAAAATCCACATAATTGGCAAGAATAAAAAATTCCAAAAAAAAAGATATAGGGAAGCAATAAAACTCGCTTAAATCAACTCTAATGATAGATTGATTCAAGCATCCAATAGTCCGACAAGAGCTGTGTGAAATATGATAAACCAACAAAGGGCTCCAAAGAAAAAAGAAAATAGTGCAATTTTAACTCCATATCAGTAAAACGAATTATTTGTTAACGTAGCACATAGCTTGACTGGGAATCTACCAGCAGCCTCTGTGAATCCTAAGACCAATATAAAAGGGATACTAGCACCAAATGCAGGATTTGTCTTTGAAAAAGTGAGCCATAATGAAATAAGAGAAGTAATAAATAACTTAAAGAACAAGAACAATACAGACATATATGGATTCAGTGTTAAACTAATAAAAACGATGAAAAATCTTATAATTATACCACTGACCAAGTTAATTAAAATTTGCATCGAAGAAAAGATATTTCCCAGTGCTCTCAAAAGAGCTACGGATATTCCAATATTCAAAGAAGGAGATGTTGAGCAGGCAGCTAACTATTGACCTATCTCTCTACTTCCTGCCTTTATTAAGATATTTGAAAAATACATGGCTAACTCAATGAATATTTTGAAATACATAAATTATTCACAGACTCTCAATTTGGATTCAGAAAAGAAGAGAGCACTTCCCTAGGGATTCTTGACTTAACTTCACACATTATGGACAGCTAAGAAGATGAAGACTTGGAGTGTAACTCGCTTATTTTATATGACTTAAGCAAGGCAAGGTGTGACTGTGTCTCACACGATCTCTTACTGAAAAAACTCAATATTTATAGCAATAGTATCAGATTATTTCAATCATTCCTATCTAACAGGTACCAATCAGTGAGGGTAAATGGAGTGTCCTCTGCAGAGAGTCTGCTACGTGCTGGTGTACCACAATAATCTGCTTCTGTGTATACTCTCTTTGCGGATGACACTACCATCTCCCTATCTGTATCATCTCTTGATAATGTTGTTGAGGAGATACAGAAGGCACTGTTACTTGCTGAAATTTGTTTACCCCAAACAAATTAACAGTAAATAGCGAAAAAACAAACATTATCTTATCACTGAGAGACATAGGGGATAATATACCAAAATGCGAAAAAGTGCTGTTTCTAGGGGTATATCTCGATCGCAAACTGCGGTGGGACGTTCATGTGAAATATATTTGCAGCCGACTTCGCAGTAGCGTTTTTGTACTCCGGAGTCTATCTAGCAGTGTATCTTCAAGCCACTGAAAAGTGCTTGATTCCACTCTGTTCTATCCTATGGAATTATCTCATGGGGTGGAACATTACTGTCTGCGAGGGTCTTCGGATTACAAAGGAGGGCTTTAAGAATAATATGTGGACTAGGTTGTAGATATAACTGTAGATTTGCTTTTAAACTTCTTGGAATTATGACATTATCATCCCAATACGTATAATAAAATTTCTTGTGTATTAGACAAACAAAGGTTAACTACATAAGAAACAACACTCATAACCTAACTTGGGAAGTGCCAAAAAAAGACCAGAATTCATAGGATTGAAAATATTCAATAAACTACCCGAAACCCTTCATGATCTTTCAGTAATATCTTTTAAAAAGGAGATCCGACACATTCTGATTGAAAATGAACTTTTCTTTTTCATTTTATGAGATATTTAACTGATAGCAACAAAAAATGTATACTTCATTTATATACCCCATGATTTATATTTATATATTATGGTAGTACAAGTTCTTATACAGTGCGGCTTTTAATAGTCCCCCCCTGTTAACTTTTGAACGGTTTTACATACAGACTTCAAAACAAACTGTTTCGAGGGGTAGAAGGATCAACCTTTTTGTTGGAGTTAGTGAGACCCTGTAAAACATTTATTCATATTAACGATACTATATTTCAATTGTGGATATTTTTTAGGCATCGTCCTGGCAATAATCGTTGGAGCTATTGGGTTCGTGATTTACCGATACCAATACAAAAAATTGTTCCGCACTTCAAACTCTTCAAATATTGGTCTTCCCGGTAATAGATCACCACATCTGTATCCAGAGTCTGCCTACGGTAAGAAACATTTTTCTTATATAATTTAATAACATTTGTCATGTTAACATCGAATCGAACATTTATATGAGCTATGACGTCAGAGCTGTCAATTTTGTTGAGATATATCATATGCATTATCCAAACAAACTTTTCTTGTATTTGATTCCTATATAAGCTGTAGGATTTCTGTGGATATTTGATTTATTAAAGGGTTTCAAAGGAATAACAGTAAGTATCTTATGTATAAATAATACTGTAACAAAGTACCTATAGTAAAATTCAAAAATAATATATTTATATATGACTTTTATTTGTGGGTTGAAAATGGTAGAGAACGCAATGTTTTTGATTATTTCACTCATTTCTCTGCACTAATTTCGATAAAAACACCAAAAATATACCTCATATACATTCTTTCAACGGTAAATACGGTTTGTTTGGATAATGGTCTGTGACACTCATACGGCGAGACGTCACACTAAACTGGTCTGTTAGGGTATAAGTATTCGCGGCCTTGTTACTTTCCTATTTATAGAAAAAAACAATAACGTCCCTTACATTCTTCAATGGTACCTGTATTGAAAGCCATTGAGTATCTGATTTCAATAATCTATACGTCATCTGTCAAAAATATCGACAATAAAAAAGTTGACATGAAATCAGTCACTCACCGAGCCAACACAGATACATCTCTAAGATATTGCTGCGATGACACTTCGTGTCTTGCGACTTGCATCGTTACATCGCACAGACGTCCCAGCGACTTGTGTCAAACTCATGATGCATGCTGGTGACGTCTTTGCGATGTAGTTCTGAGACGCCGCAAATATGCCTCCTAATAACGTATCAGGGATGTAACAGATTCCTTCACTGTTATATTCAAGAGACGTCAACGTCTATGCGATATTGTGAACTGTAACAACAAATAGAACAAGAATATATATTTTCAATATGAAAAAAATTAACATAACAAAAATATAATAAAAAAAAAATCTTCAAAAATGAAAATATTCTGGCATAACATTAACAAAGTACAAAATTGATAATTAACAAAGGAAAAAATTTAAATAAATCAATTAAAAAACTAAAAGTCAATTGCTTTGGTTCCTGTCGAGTCTTTGTTTGGCATGCTTGAACCAATTGAAACATGCTGCTTCCACATTTTTTTCGTTCTCTCCGTGAAGGCTCATCACCACATCTGGAAATCCATAAATCAATATAAGACCACCGAAAGTTACAATGCCAGACAGTAGTGGAAAATGAAATAATCCAGACAATATAATTTGGCACCATTAACCATCATCTCGATAACGTTATATGATACAACGATACTAATTTTTCACTTTCAGTTTATGGACACTAAAATTCGTAAATGTGATCAGCTCCAGTTGGAAATATCAGAATATGAACGGTGTGCAAAGCATTCAAAGCAACAATGCTTCGATACAAAGAACAAAGAACTAGAACTAAATATGGTTAAACGATACGGTAACAACCGGTCACGCGGTCGCCTCCCGCTTTCAGTTTTTCCAACATTTCCTTCGATCTGTGTTGCCAACTTCTTGCCAACTCACCGCGTTAATTCAAAATAAACATTTAAAACAAATTGAGGATTTGCCTTTCGACCGTGGTGGTGGACAGGTTGCGTCCTTGTGGACAGCAGTCAAGTAAATGTGTGTGAAAGTCCTATTATTACCTGATCTGGAGATAACTCAAGAAAGATATAGTAGCAGAGATATCTAAGTATAGATTTTTATGTTTAAATGATGTCGCAGTATGACGACGATGGCAAGTAACAATTTAAAATCGCAGGGACATCTAAATCCAGCTATCACTAATTTAGATACCACAGAGTGTCGCAGTGTGATATCGCAGTAATAATAATAATAATAATATAACTTTATTCAGAATAAATATATACAACTAAATGACTAAAATGATTACATGCATGATCAATAAAGTAGTACAGGGATGAGTGCCAGGCACTTGTTTCCCCAAAAATTCAAATATGTGAATATAAAATCAGATACAACAGCACATATAATGTCTAAGAAAGTAGGTACAATGAGTTTCGAGGGAATACAATTGTAATCTACTATAATACGAGATATCTTGAAAAAAATAAAAAATTCAATAAAAAACAATGACGTACAATAAAAATGCAATAAAATACAATACAATGATAAAACTTCAACATGTAAAATTTGTTTATTTATAATATTTTCAATCAGCCATTTGATTCTATAATAGTAATGAAACGTGTTCTGGGAGTCTGTGGTAAAAACTTTTTCAGATGCGATTTAAATTTTTGTTTGTTAGTATTTGTCTTTGTTTCCAGGGATATCGTTATACATTTTAGTACCAAAATAGTAGCTCCTCTGTGTTAGTGATTTTTTCATCAAAGGGTGTGTGTGTAATTGGCGCCCTCTGGTTTCATACTAATGACATGAATGAGGTGCTTTATCATTACTGAAATGATATGTTATACACGTGTGGAAATAGAACAGCTGACGAGTATCCATAATCTGTGATGTACTATACAGATCTTCAGTAGGATGTCTACTTTTGACATAATTATCTTTATGAACCTTTTTTGAAGGATTTCGAGTAATTACAACAATTTGACATCGCAGAGACATCTGAATCCGGCTATTATTGATTTTGATATCAGAGGGATGTCGCGGTGTAATATCGCAGGAATGTCAACGATATGATATCACAAGGAGATGTGGATGTTTGCCCAGTGTTGACTGGGCAATGGCTTTCAATAAGCCATTGTAAAAATATAAAAGAGACGTAATGGTTTTTTCTACAAATAAGAAAGTTAAAAGGCTGCGAATACTTGGCTGAATCACCCGGTATAAACAGTTGAAATTGAGTCGATGAAATCGATAAACGATTAGTAAAGACGATCAGTGGAGTTGGGTTAGGTTGGGCAGTCTGTATAGCGGGGAGTAACCAAATAGTTGAAATATTTGAAATGCAATTAATTGAAAATCATATAATGTTTGTGCTGTATGTTGTTATTTGGGTGATGGGTGTACGGTTGATGATGCACGAGAACAGACGGCTGGAATGGAAAACCTTTACAAACTGGTTGCCCATCCTGGAGAATGTGGATGGAACCCGGGATAACACCAGAGATCAGGATCGAAGGCTTGAAGAAAAGTACTGGCTTGTAAAATTTTTATGAAGTAAGAGAAAATATAAAGTTCAAAGGCAAACTAGGGATATGGAACTGGGTCCTTAACATTTTAAAATACCAGGAAAACACAAGAGTTGAAGAAAGGCAAGACTAGCTTCAGAAAGAACTAAAAACACAGGAAAACATAATAAAAATACATTTATTTATTGTTAACAAGTATCCCGAGGCAAGAAAGTCAAGTTATTTGGTGCAAATGCTATGCCATTCTGAAAAACTTAGTGGTGGCAAAAAATCCTAGTGATAAAAGTTATGTTCAAGCCATACATATTCTTCAGAAGCATTTTGCTCCCATTACTTTTGTGGTTGCTAAAGGGTTTAAGTTCTATAATATTCAGCAGAGCAAAGGTAAATCAGTATTTTCCTTCATAATAAGAATCGGAAATGCGTCAAAAAAATGTCAATTTGGAAGTTTTTTAAGTAATAAATTTGAGGGCATTCAAAAAAAGCATCAAAGGATGATTTATCATTTTCTTAAGCTTGTGAGGAGGCATTATCCATGGAATCTACAGCGGAGTTATTCAAAGTTCTATTAATTAATGGGAACTAGAGGTAGTGGACTTTTTTAAGAGCTATGACTCATACCGTCGCAGAGAACAAATTTACGTTTCGGCAGTCGTCTACTGAACGTAGGCTAGGCTAGGCTATTGAAGTGAAGTAGTTGAGTCAATGCTTTCGGTTTCCATTTCAATAATGTTGTGAAGATATAGTATCTTCTTGTACAAATGAGAAATTAAATTTTAAATTTTAAATAAGAAAATTATTTGACATAGATTTCACAATTTGCATCTATTCCTATGTTATAAAGAGGGTTTCTTCAATTTTCTAAACAAGTATAAATTAAACTAAAACTGTATTCTCTCTTCACTCAATTACAAGTATACAATACAAACATTCATCTAAAATATCTAAATATAAAAAATTGATGACTGGACAGGCTTGTCGCCGTCTTTGAATGGAGCTTCGGAGAATTCTGGAGTAAACTCATTGAGATATCAAAAATATGGGAATAAGCTGCAAGGGTTTGAGAGTGATGTAAGACGTTTCACCAGAGTGGTTTCCTCTGGATCATTTGAGGATATCCAAGGGAACTTGATATCTACGCTTTTTTGTTGGAAACAGCGATCAAAAAATTCAGAAAATGCTACATGCTACGTTTCACAAAATTACAGAGTGTTTCAAAATCAAACTGAACTTATACAGAAAGAATGACAGCAAGAGAAATACTGGAAACCCTACTTCAATGAAAAAGAGCTTCTAAGAGAGAAGCAATACAAAATCTTTCTCTTTGGATTATTTTCTATCAGTGCTATAGTTATGGCCATACGATTCTATTGTCATTGTAGAGTATAATTGAGTTTTTGATCACCACCAAGAAACTACTATCATCAAAGAAAAGACAGAACAACCCCAGAATGAACATCTGTTTCCAACTACGAGAGCGAGGATTATTAAGCACATCAATGTCGGCCAACAGTGGTCAAAGGTCCAAGCTAGCAGACAACAGAAGCCACTGCTGATCCAAAAGATCAGAAGGTAAATGCTGTAGAATTCCATCGAGACTGGCACGTATTACGTTGATAATGATGATTATCAATGTATAGGAGTCGACTACAAGTTATTGTTTATTTGCAGTCCGGAAACGTTTACATACTCTCAGTGTACGGAGTCCCCGAAATTCCACAGAGGAGGTCTGGCTCTATGCAAAACGCTACCTCAAAAAATTCCTTTCAACTAGTCAGTATTTTCGGAAGTTGAAGAGCAATTTTCATGTTGATACTGCTGAATTTCAATCTTTTGACCTTTGAGTAAATCGATAAAACTGTTTCTGCGATGCAAATCAGCTTGGAGCTTGATATTGGAAGGGTATTCCCCTAAGAGATGAAAAGTTTCGCTTCATTAAAAAACTCTGAAAAAACTTCGGCCTTTATCGAATATCTAGAACATTAAGAAGTCCATTAAAGAACATAAAAACCAAAGAAAGGCAAAGTAATAACTTATTAGCATAATCAATAAGTAATTTTGTCGAAAATATGTGATGTATTTTGATCCACATATCAGGTTGCAAAACACTATTACTCTATCCCTAGACCCATGAAGTGTTGTTATGGTGGGTAAATTACAACTTAATTAAAATTAAAATTAACTATTAATTGGTGAAGTTACTGAGGCCTTCAGGGCCAATGTTTTTCTCCAACTCCAACCTATATTGACAAAAGTGGTGTTACTCACGTAATTTCATCTCCCGAACACAAATCCGAAGAAAATTCGCGGGGAAATCCAAATGTTTCGAAGTTATGCCCTTATGAATCTTAAAAATTGATCATTTTCAAACACGAATTGTTCAGTCAAAAATTGTACAGCTTTCTTCTGTTTGCTAATCCATTGTGTTTCGTAATAACAAGCATGAATGAATAACAAGTCTGATGTATTAGCCAGGGAATTAGTAGTTTTCTGTTAGATGTTTTGCCTTAATTTTTCCACTTGGTGGAAACGCTTCTTTCACATTGTTGATACCTTCCTGGCACAATATATTGGAACTTCGTTCGAAATATTAAGAGTTATATGATAACGTTTTAATATAATTTGTTACTGGAGTCGACTCCGCAGATAACCAGCCGAATATTTCGATTACTGTTAGTGCCCATACAGAGCATCTTATTCTACATCCTATCAAGCTTCGTAAGAAGCCCAGGCTACAGAACAGAGGACAAGCATTTATTGAATAACAATTTCAAATCTACCCAAGTTTAGAATTGCTGGCTATGAGAGGGTAAGCTCGCTTAATCGCAACCCCTACCCTCTGTATAGCCAGATCTTAGTGAATATAGAATGTCATACGCTTGTCGAGTTTCACTTCTAGGCACTTCACAGAGCTCGACTCTCTCACGAATTTGTCCTTGATCCTCAACCCTGGAGGAGGAAGCTTCGAAATGCGAACCCCTTTTCGAGAAGTTGACTATCTCGGTCTTTTTTGTATTCACCCTAATTTTGGTAGTCTCCATATACGGCACGATGTCCTGATCCAAGAGTATTTGGATGTGGGACAGACAACAAAAATGGATGCGCGTATAATGCGGTATCGCCCGCATATATCGCAGCATTCACTGCCCGTGGGCCCGTGGGAACTCGTGTGTATACAGAGAATACAGATTTGGAGAGATAGGAAGCAGGAGCCCTGTGGGATACCTGCTTCGACTGAATATCATCCAGAGAGACAACTATTCACCCTTACCGAAAAAGATCATCCGGTGAGATAGGAGATAGGAGTCGATACTGTATCGAAGGCCTTTTCCATATGACTGTTGCAACCTTGGTGAAAGGCCTCTTCCACCCCGTGCACAATACAGACTACCTGTGAGGTCGTATCATGACCTCTGCGGAATCCGTATTGCACATCCGGGATGAGTTTCAGCCTCTCCTCAAGGTGCAGCAGCCTCTTGATGATGATTGTATCCAAAACTTCAGCAATCAAGCCAAGCAGAGAAGTTGAACGATGACTAGTAAGCTGGTGCTTATACTTACCGAATTTCAGGATTGGTATTATCACAGCTCGCATTAGACAGTTTTAGAAAGGCGTTGACTATGTGTAACAACTGAATCAGGAACGCAGGTGGTTCTTAGTCTCAACAGTACCCGACTTCCGTGTTTACTCATAAAGGAAGATCGTTTTTAATGTAAACATTTTTTAATTTCCGCGAATTTTCTTCAAATTGGTGATCAGGGGATAGAACAGCGTTGAAGTAACACATTCAGGTTTGAGTCCACTAAGCTTACCTCTACCAACTTCAGGAATCAATGACAACACAACAATTCTTGCAGCCTCTTCCATCTTTTTTGCTAAATAAGCAGACATTTTTTTTCATCAATAAATTAACTCCGTCGTTGATCTGACATGAATTAATTGACATCTGTTGGAGTCATTCCTCTTCTATTTCATAACCCTCTCGGAAATTGTTATGAAAGACAAAGAAGCCCTCAAATTGGGAAAAGTATTCGTGTTAATATCAGCTGTGGATGAAATTTTGAATTGCATTTCATGCAATATCAGCATATTAAATACTCATACAATGAGTAACTATTATCTGTTTCGACATTGAAGTGAAAGATCAGCAACAGAGGAAAGTACCGAAACGTACTGTAATGAACTGGAACCGGCTCTGGTCAGTGAATCTGACCATTTCACTGGACCCGTGAACATGCCATCATCGCTCTAGAATGACTCTAGACACCTAGAATTCGCCCCGGCAAGTAACCAAATCTTCCTACTCAGAATAACGGCGAACCCTCTCGTCTTCTCTTGAAACATCTGGAGTACTCCAAAAGAAGTTCACTGCGTACATAAATAGAGCCGATGGCCAGGGTTGGCAGTTACAGTCTGAGTTGAACACAGTTACTTAAGAGACAAGACAGAGTTGGTTTAGCGGTATACGCATTTGTGATATAAATTATTCTTTGTTGAAATACAGCAGTTTGATACCTACAGATTTTCAAATATACCTTCATATTTCATTTATGTCCAAATGAATTTTAGATATTCAAATTTAGAAAAAATATTGTATTGTAGCAATCCTGGAGCCGGACCTGGCCACTTGCCGCTTCCTTATCCTTCTTCGGATGCGTGAAATGAGTCACAGCGGCATTCCGAATAATCAAGAGTTTTAAATAATCACGTCTCCGATTTCTGCGCTTCAAAAAAAATCTAGATGCCTGGGCTGTTCTAAATAAGGGTTAGAGCAATCTCTCTCCTTGTTTCTCGGTGTTTATGCGGGTATAAATGCAGGGTCCTTGACCAGATGGCAGTTACAGTCTGAGTTCAACACAGTTAGCAAATATACAATAAGTAAAGAGTTAGCTTAGCGGTATACAGAATAGTAACATAAATTGCTGTATTTGGTTGAAATAAATTAGAACTTATATTTTACAAATCTGAATAAATTAGTGTAACATAAGTAGCTGAGTATGTGACATGTTACAAAAAACATTTCGTGTAACTCGTGTAATTTAAACATCCTATTGTTACAAAAAATTTAATTTTCGTAACTGGTTGCATACATAGCTATTGTTTGATAATGGATATCTCTAAACATATATTTCAAGCCATTGTTTTTTCAATATTGCTTTTTGTTCTAGTTGACATCAGTGAAAAAGGTAGTTCGCTCGAAGCGTATAAATTCGCAGGAATTGGAGAGTACATGAAAAGTCACGATACGAAAAGTATGAACTCAACTTTGCCCCTGCCTCATTCTGAAAGCATATTGGGAAACAACGAATATCAAGAGCCATATCAAACAACGAAGTATACCCCGTATTATAGCTACAGTCCAGTCGTAAACGAAATACAGAATGAGATGCCAAAAAGCCCTAAAAAGAATCAGTTTTTGCGAGGTGAGTTTTACGACTGTTAGGTTTAGTCTTTGTCAAAAAATGATACACCCTTGGAGTGGCGCGTGTTTATATTATGTTTGTTACGTGGGTGTGCGGCCTAAGCAATTGGTTACATTACATGTACTAGCTAAGAGCAAAACCTTGTTTTTGCTCCGTTTGAGAGAAATGAAAACATTTGAAGCCATTATCTCGAAGATTACTGCTTGATGCTTTTGTAACTTGAACTGTAATTATTCTATTGTATACAATACAAACAACCGACGATGAGCCCTTTCTAACACTTGAAGTAACAAATCGAAGTTATTTACTCTCGTTTTGGTCGTCCATCGTCATAATGGATTGACGGATTTTACGGCAATCAAACTCCTCGTTATAGCTTTTGTAATATACTAAGCAGATATTTATATGAGATTTTTTGAACTCAGTAACGAAAGTAATAGTATATTAAAGTATAAGTCTTTCAAACAAGCGCGATTTTTCGTCGAAAATCTCATTACCACTACTTGCAGGTACACACTGATGATGACTTAACAGTCGAAAGCTCTTTGCTACGATTTTATTAAAAATAAAGTCCTGCACGAAATACAAAATTTTTTCATTCAATTATACAATGTGGCTCACTTCTCTTGGAAACACCTCCGTACCTTCCATAATATTTAACGTAGAGCTGGCAAATTTTCAAATTGATAGACACCGCAAAAAATGCCAATAATATGCCGAGTCAAAGAGCACAGTTATAACGTCAATAACTGCTCAGACTCATCCCAAACACTTTCTTCTTGTGCCTTTCTACTGGTACAATTTTTATTCATAATGAACGAATTATTTTTGGAAACTTGACAGTTTTTTACATGTTTTATCGATCAACTACTGCACATAAAAACGTAATGTAAAGATCCTTAAATATGGGACACGATTTGACCTCTTAGTTGAGTGGAAAACTTTAATACCAGATGATTACTTTCCAAAATATAATCGTTTAAAAATAAAATAATATGGATTGGTTGCCATTTTTTTTAGCTACCACTATGAGATGGCAATCATGTTTTTTTGAGATCTTCATAAGTGCTCCCATGTATGTGTATTAGCAAGGATAATAAGAACTCCCAAATTATCCCAAAATTAAAAAAAAAATAAAAATTTATCCATATTTCAATAATTAACGGTTGCCAAAAAAACTGTAAAGACCCTTCAATCTGAGGCATAATATTAGCTTCCTTTCGAAAAAATAAATTGAAATTTGGACAATCACTCCCAGAGATATGACCGTACCAATAAAATCAACATCCGCAATCTTGGATTAGCCGCCATTTATATTAGCTGCCATTTTGAAATGGCAATTATGGTTTATTGTGATCCTCATACACCCATGTTTTATCAAGGAAAATTAGCACTCCTTAACTATATCATTATTTGCATAGATGACTTTTAGGCTGATACACTTAATACACCCGTTGATTTTCAAATGGAACATTCTGTATACTTGAAAGTTTCGGACGCATTTCGAGAGGTTTCCTGGAAATTATCAAATACAAACGAAACTGATGACTTATCTCGCCAACCTCTGAAGTTTCCTTCTCTCTCAAAAATATTTCCACTGAGTGAATCACTTGAGGCAAATATCTGACAGAAAGTAACTTCTTTCCTGGCTGATACCGCGATGGATATTGATTCCCGACCAGTTGCAGGATAATCACTGCTGTGGTTTACAAGAAGCATTTGCAATTGGGTAAAGGTAAGTTTATCGGGCTCCACCTTGAAATAAAGTCACTGTACTTACGTTTTGTCTCCTGAACACGAATCCGAAGAAAATCCGAGGGGGTCTCAACTACTTATCGAATCTTGAAAAGGGCCCATTTCCAAACACAAATTTTTCGATATTAAATTACACAAAATGCCTTCTTCTTTTTGACGACACTTTTTTAGAAGCTAATCCACCTAATTTCACAATTACATGCACAATAACAACCGTTTTACACAAAAAATCGACCTTTTACAATCACAAACATAACTGCCTTTTTCTTAGTTATTTCCATTGCCACGATAGGTTGGTCATTTGGAATATGCGCGGCCGACTATTCAAATTAAAATTGTGCCAAAAACATTATATATAAAATTCGAGCGCGGTGAGCATCTGCTTTAATTTCACTTTTTCATACTAAATACTAATTAGTGATGAGATTACCAGTAACTTGGATAGCAAGGTTGGTGAGGTTTGGTTAGGCTGTGACCTCTTCTTTTACGTTAAGAAATTAGGTCCATCGCCGAAAACGTAGGCAGCCAGAGGTGTGTCTCTTTCTTCTGGTAATTTATAAAATGCGAGCGCAGCAAGCATTTGCTTCCCCTTGATATACATATTTTCGTTTTTAAAATCGTAACAATGGCGAAAATTAAACAATTATAAATATAAATCAAGGGAAAGAAAATATTTGCGCATAATTGAAGTTGAATAGTCCAAATGACCAACCTACCGTGACAATGAAGATAACTAAGAAATAGAAGGTTATGTTTGTGATTATAAAAGGTCGAATTTTCGTGTAAAAAGATTGTTTTAGTAAGTACTTGAAATTGTGAAATTAGGAACATTAGCTTCTAAAAAAAACGTTGTCAAAAAGAAGAAGGCCTTTTGTGTGACATTTCATCGAAAAATTTGTGTTTGAAAATGTGCCATTTTCAAGATTCAGAAGGGCATAACTCGAAAAGTAATTGATTTTCCTTCGGATTCGTGCTCAAGAGACAAACGTACGTGTTTTGTTTTAAGATGGAGACCGATAAACTTACAAAGGAACGTTGCACAGATGACTGACAAATATAATTCAATATCCGTCATGGTATCAGCCAGAGAGGTAGTTATTTTCTGTCAGATATTTTCCTCGTGTTCAATTTAATAGAAATATTTTTGGAAGAATAGGAGACTTTCAACATAATCGAGATAAATCTCTTTAAGAAATTTGCATGACGTTCTGAATTCAATAATACCTACTACATACAGTGTCACCGTTAAAGTCCGCATCATATGGGAATTTTTTTTGTTATTCACTTATTGCAAATTTAGAGTTCGTGAACAGTTTTTGCTTTGAAAATAATGCAAAATGATGTTTGCGATTGTTTTCCATCGATTGGCTACACCTGTCAAATTTGACATTTTTTCAAAAAAAATTTAAAATGTTCGGTTTCCTACCCACCTACCAAATCTGAACCAGTTGAAAAACTTTGATATTTTTCGAGTTTTCTTAACCTTACACTTTTTCGGATAATTTAAATTTGGTAAAATCTGAAATAACCAGTTGAGATGTAATAATCCCATCTACTGAAAGGATTTTTTCTGTTTAAAAATGTTTCTACTTGGATATTTTCAAAAAAATACAAATATGCTAAAAAAATTATATAAACAGAAAAAATTCTTTCAGCAGATGGGTGTATTACATCTCAACTCTTTTTTTCCAGATTTCATCAAATTTAAATTGTCCGAAAAAGAGGTTAATGTAAGGTTAAGAAAACGCGAAAAAAATTAAAGTTGTTCAAACTGGTTCAAATTTGGTGTGTGGGTAGGAAACCGAAAAATAAACAACTTTTTCATATAATATTTTTCGAAATATTGAGAAATAACCTAACATTCTGGAACTTTTTTGAAAAAATATCAAATTAGACAGGTGTACCCAATAGATAGAAAACAATCGTAAACGTCATTTTGCATTATTTTCAAAGCACAAACTGTTCACAAACTTTAAATTTGCAATAACAGAATAATAAAAAAAAAATCCATATGATGCGGACTTTAACGGTGACACTGTATATGTGATATTTCAAATACCCACCTATCAATATTATTTTTTGAATTTTTCGTTCTCTCTGCAAGTGCATCAGTCATAGCACACTTTCCGATTTTCTCCAACTGACACATGACGTAATGCAAGCAAAACTGAAATCCTGTCGAAAATATCAAATCTACCGAGCATTCCAAGCTATATACTTTGTGAAATGAATACGGGGCACCCTTCTCTCTTAGCGTTTCCACCAAGTGGAAAAATAAATGCAAATATCTGTCAGAAAACAACTACTTCCCTGGCTAATACCACGACGGACATTGAACTACATCTGGCAGATATTTGTGCAACGTTCTTCCAAGAAGACCCATTGAAAAGAAGATTATCCTTCATTTGGCTTGGAATGACCACCTGCAGACATGCATGTTTCGAGGTTTATTGCCTCTCATCAGTGACAGGGTAGGTTGGACAACATTTTAATTGTCCTTTCTTTGCCAAATGAATAATAATTAACTGTTTAACTAATATTTCCCCACGGATGACACTACGACCCACAACAAAGTTGATCGCAGCGCCATCCGGACGAGAAATCGAGAAACAAGACAAGCAATCCTAGGCAGCACAGACTCCGGGAAGAGAAAACTGTAATATTTCGAAACAAGTTCGAAAACAATGTGCCACAGACATATCAACAAAGTGAAATGAATACGGGGTACCCTTATCTCTTAACGTTTCCACCAAGTGGAAAAATAAAGGCAAATATCTGTCAGAAAACAACTACTTCCCTGGCTAATACCACGACGGACATTGAACTACATCTGACAGATATTTGTGCAACGTTCTTCCAAGAAGACCCATTGAAAAGAAGATTATCCTTCATTTGGCTTGGAATGACCACCTGCAGACATGCATGTTTCGAGGTTTATTGCCTCTCATCAGTGACAGGGTAGGTTGGACAACATTTTAATTGTCCTTTCCTTGCCAAATGAATAATAATTAACTGTTTAACTAATATTTTCCCACGGATTTTTCCACTTGGTGGAAACGCTACCCCGTATTCATTTCACTTTGTTGATACCCCTCTGGCACATTGTTTTCGAACTTGTTTCGAAATAATAGATACTTTGTGACCAGTATTTCGTATTCTGTCAGTGAAATATCTCCATATTTGTGAATCTGGTCGCGTTTGAAAAGTAAATATTTCCCAAAATTTTAAGTTGGTTGTACTTTATTCTATAATATGAAATAAATCGCGATATTCTATACCATATAAGTTGGTGATCATTCTTATATAACTGCTGTTACAATAAATGAAGTGGCATTTATAAGAGTGGACAAGGAGCAAAATCAAATAAGTACTGCAGCTCCTTCGCTATTGTCACTTTCGTTCGAGGATACTGATATTTTTTGTAAAGGATAGCTTTTATCCACTCAAGAATGAGTTATCGAGATTAAACTTTTTAAGAAGCACCGTTTAAAACTCCAATTACATGGAAAGCATTTTTTACCGCCTACCCTTGGTTACATTTACCTAATCCCATCGATCGTTCCGAGTGCATTGTCTATTCTTAAAAGATTATATTCATGCAAAATTCTGCTTACCCATTGAAGACTGTAATGACAATGGCATAATGAAAATTTTCTTCATGGTCATTATTGGACTCTTCTCGGAACCGATTTTGAAGGCATACAAGATAGTTTCTTCCAGGACATTCGCTTTCAAGATATTACTCAACATAAACGTTTCTAGCAGCTACTGCATTGTATCGCTACATTTTCCATACACCAGATTATTTTCACTTTTAATCTCTTGTAAAAAGTCGCGGCATTTTGAACAAGTTCACAAGAATTCCAAAGACTTTTTGAAATCACAATGAAAATACCAGCTAACTAACAAATGATATTTGACAGGCCAAGAAGGTATTTTATTGTTGTCGAAGCCAACTTAGTTTCTTCTACCATTTATCCAGAACAAAACTTCTTATCTGCTTTGAATAATACATCACACATTGAAGAATATAATTCCATTGTGATTCGCCCGAAAAATAATTTTTATGAAATAAATTTGCTAATTAATCATTAAAGTTTGATATTTACAGCAGAAATTTACAGAAACAGTCATGACACACTTATTACGTGGAAAACTAAAGATGAAATTGAAATGAATATTGATATTTGTGATATCAATGGATATGGAAATTCATACAGAATTTAGAGAAACAATAATTTGTAAGGTGTTCAGGTGACACCAGAAGAAGTAAAAACTGAAGTATATTATTTATTTTATATGTAAAAATGCGACGTTCAATGAGTGTATGAAGCCCGTGGCATTCGGTCAAATTAATAGTTTTGTCAAACTGCCCTGAAGTGACGTAATTTCTGGTTTCAAGTTTTGTAAAAAAAGTATTTTGATCAAACTATTTGACTGTGAGTCACGGGCTCAAGGTGTTCCAAATTTCAAACATTTTTCCTCACTGCAAAGAAGGGATAGGGTGTGTATCATGAATCCCTCGGAATATTATAATATATGCTTCATAAATCTATGCGTATTGAAATGTAGGTATTCAGATAGGTAAATGAAACCTGATGAACACAAAATCTCAAAAATTGACAAAACTTCAAACTTTGATTCTAAAAATGAGTACCTACCTCATCTATCATTTTGAACTGACTCTGAAGTGCCTAATTTGATCTCAATTCCATGATTATGAACGACTTCTGACTTATGATTACATGAATCACCTATATCAAGTAGGTATCATTTTATTGACCTGTTTGTAGGTTATTTGTGAACTGGAGGTAATTTTTGAGAGTCGAAGTAAAGTTTTATGTGTAAATGTCAGTAGTTCCTTATCAAAAAGTCCAGGTTCTGTAAGTACGCCCAATATTGCCGTTTGGGCTTGCTCCAAAAAACTTAATGAAATGTTTGTCTTCTAAAAAAGAGTGTTGGGCCTATTCTATAGAAGTATATTAAAAATTTTCCATTTTATGAGAGGGTAAAATTTTATTATTACTCAACTAATGATATGATATAAAAAACAAGATAGGGAAAATCTTTTTAAAACGAAGCTCAAAAAATTTTTGATTAACGGTTGTTTTCATGGTATTGATGAGTATTGCAATCAGTGATATGAATTTTATTTATTTTGTGAAACTGTTATATTTTTATGTATACCTACGTATGTAAATATTTGTTGTTTGGCTATCATTTGTATATCATTTTTTTGATATTAATTTTAAAATTTTATTATTATTACTATTATTCATTTGTGTCCGATAAAACCCTTTCTCACCTCAAGTAGTATGCAGAGATTTCTACAAAGTAATCGTACTATTTGTGCGAGTTTATAGAAGACTTAGATTTGTATTTTCACCTTCTTTCACCTCTTGTCTCATTTTCCAGTCATGGCTGTCTTATTTATAACAAATTAGTTGGATATTCAACTGAAAAATATAATTTTGATCTCAAAAATTTATTGACCAAAGGAAATAAATACATATTTGATTTTAGATTCATACGAATATGCTGTTCCTGAAGTAGATGTGATGTCGTTGCTTTCACCTTCCGATCAGAATACTTTACCAATTTCTAGGAGTAGAAGTAAGGATCCGAAAGTACCCGGAAGAAGTACTCATAGTGATCGCAAAAAGAGAAGAGTGAGTAATTCAACGTGAGATCTAATATATATTGTTGTCAACTATTGTGTCTTTGCAAAAATTATGACCAACAATTGAATTTTTTTCAAATATAATGAATGAATGTTCCGTACTCAAAATCCTAAATCCAGTTTTCAAATCAAAACAAGACGGAAACCCACTGACCCGAAATAGTCAAAACTAAGTTCTATGCCATATCGCATGTCTCAAATAAACAACTTAGATATTCTTCCTATAGATCGGTGTTTTCTGTACTTTTCAAGTATAAACTGGACTAACATTCAGTCCTAAATTTAAAAAAATGTTATGTGTCAGAAAACGTCATTCTTTATGAGAAGTCTTTCTCACTCAAATCTCAGAAAATACGTAAACATTTTGCTAATATCCTTTCATATACAAGAGATGACTGAAAAAAGAATCTGATAACCTATTTAGAGTTGTATTTACACCCAAGGCTGTGCGTATCAATTACTTCCGCGCTAAGTTCTTGAGGCCAATAAGTCTGATGTATCCGCTTAAAATCCACTACGCGCCTACCAATACGCATATAGACAACACACGCGGCTGGCTCTTCATCGAATAGTGCGATAGTGGAGGATAATAATAATTGAAATAATAATAAGCAGGGAGGCTAACCAACATCTGATGCATTGGTTAATCGCATTCGGGAGTGAAAAGGTAACTTTCCCCCCTGTATCAGCCCTCCCTTTCCGCCTAGTGAACCCCAATAATTGATTCCCAGAAACAGCGATGCAGGCCACCACAACCAATCCTATCTTAATGTCCGAATAATAATATGCCTGATGGTGGAGCTTGAAACAATGGATTACAACTACCACTTTAACAACGGATACCTTAAGTGGCCGAATCACTTAAGAAAACGAGCTCCTGCATTAGTTCAAGAGCAGTTAGCCCATCTTAAGATGATACATGGCAAGAATCAATGTTCTATGGTGTAAAGGACATCATGCCGTATTTTCCGCTCAAAACCTTACATATCATGTACAATCACACTCTACATGGAGAATATGTTAGACCTTCTCCTCTGCCTGTTAACGAAGTGGCAAGTGGCAGAGATGCAGAGATGACGATGTGGCTGAGATCCGCATCATACCGCCAATGGGGAAGGTATGAAGGGGCATTTTGATTATTAGAACCCGCAAGTCGCTTCACAACACCAAGCCCATGAAGCTACAACAACTATGGATGCGGAGATTCATGATAACTATTTAGGAGAGGCTGTCATTCAGAAAATCAACACCACTCTGTAATAAGTAGCGGTCGGCGAAAATTAAAACGAGATCATCCTTGATAGAATACGAATGTCGGTGTCTAAATAGAAGTAAGGAAGTTACGCAGGAAACTTCCCCGCTTATTCCAAGTTCCGGTGAAAACCATCTGAAAGAATATCCTAGGATTATCCGCAACTTCCAAATTCAGACTAGCGCAGTTCGAAGGTTCCCTCGGAAAGCTTCGGCATCTTGCGCAACTCTGAAAAACTCTGCTACTCCTTGCGAGGCTAGATAGGGAGCAGCACCAGATTCCGAATCGGTAGAGGACAGCTATTATTATTATTTGCCGTGGCGCTCCGGGGCGACTTACTGATTTTTGATGGCGTATTCACTTTTCAGCTGTAGGAAAACCCGGAAAACCTACAGCACCATCTCGGGTGGTCGATGTGCACTCCAAGCTAGCACCAGACGAGATTGACATCTAGACAACTCACAATACACTTGCATTCCAACAACTTCGCATATCGATCCGATATGAAGTAGTTGAGAAAAATTCTCTTGTACCTACAGCGGGCTCGAACCGACTATCGCTATGCTGGAGTTTCGAACGGCCTGTGCATCAAACTGCTGAGCCACCGCAAATACACTCCGCAGAGCAAAGAGAGCTGAAGAAGGGAGCCGCTGGTTGCAAGGAAAACCACACATTGACAGATGTATTACATATGATTTTAGGTTGTATAAGCGTAACCTATCGATAGCCTAGATCAATTACCACAAGACCGTACCTCCAAAACCAACCCCATCGGATTAGCGGTCAAAGGCAAGGTGGTGGGACCGACAATGATGATTTGCCAAACGATGACGGCAATAATAATAATGAAAGCAGTGAGGCCCGGATATGATTCATAGCTTTGTTCTGTGAGATATATCCAGAGCATGCTGCTTTTTCGGGGGTAATTAAGACCTCATTTATCAGCGAATAAATTTTTCAATTTCAACGAAAACGATTTTGTTTGAAAATGTATCGAATTGAATTCGGAGATTTATGTTCTGAATAAAACCAGAGAGGTTTTAAGCTCAATGGTTTTATTCTTTGAACATAAATCTTCGAATTTAACGGGATGAATTTTCTAAAACAGAAATGTTTCAGTGGAAATTCCAAAATTTATTCGATTTGATAAACGACGGTTGAGTTATATTTGATCAGATTATTTCCCAAATATGTCAATTAACCAATAACATTTATTCCACAACGTACATAACTATTTTTATTAAATTAATTGACATAACATGTCACACGACTTGTGAAATGTGTTGCATACATTTAAGCAACTGCCAAGAAGGGCCATGCAGTTTATTCGCAAAAGGAACGAAGCGGGTTTATCAGCGAATAAATGTTGACAGATAAGGGAAATAATCTGCAAAAAATCTAAAGAATTATGTATCTCATTTTTGGGGTCGAGCCGGTGAGATTCACGATGTCCTTTCAGAAGATGCTGACATCTGGCAAATTAACTCTGCCGTGTATGACTCGAACAGAGAGGAGTGAGAACTTTGCTGTTCCAGACCCATATGGGCTGAATAACTTTTGGCTAGGAAACCTGCCCATCGACAGACGTATAACGCAGGACTCCGTGCATTATAATCGTAACCTTGCAAAGGCCTGGATCGATAAACTGCTATGCTCGATCGAATATTGAGAATGATTTAACAGCTGATGTCGCTTTACCATAACATCTGGTCAAGTCTTAGTCCAAGTAGAACGGTTAAACTTTAGAAGGGGCGTATTTCAGGGATACTAAAGTCCTTTTTGTGCATCTCCGATCTACTCTACACCTTCGCAGGGGTGAAAGGAGAGTTGAGACAATTCGTCGTGGAAACTCGAAAAATGAAGCATCTTCATAAGAATTCGTATCCTAAATTGTCCTTAACACGATTATACTTCACCGTATACCTTTCCTAGACAAGAGGGAGGCTGTAGACTTTTGACTATCCATAACATAATGGTAATGGATGGAACCTGTGAAGTTGCCAGGCTCTACAGTTCCTCTTTTTGGCCTGCCACTATGAAAAATAATTAAAAACCAGGGATCGGTGTATTTCTTTTGAAAGCAGCATGTATGGCCGAGAATCTCAGTCATCAGTTCGACTTTGAACACCAGCGTTGGAACCCGTTCAGCAAAATAGTATAATGAAGTATAATGAAGTACTCCTGCAGCTACATAAGGACAAGCCATTGCATGGAGCCTTCTAAAATAATTGTTAAAAAAATTGCCTGAGGCTTCAGAGATCAAGAGGGCTGAAGTCGGAAACTGTGGAATTTCACTTTTCCGGTAATCAATGAGGAACTTTTGGGTCCAGGAGAAGCAACATGAACTAGTAAAGGTTCATTTATATAGGCATGCTCTTCTGAAGAAAAGTATGTACAAAAAGGGAACTACTTCCGCTCTGCAGATTCTGTAGAATCTTGACAAGTGCCATGTAGAAATTAAGATGGCATATTCAAGAAAAAAAAACAAGAAAATAAAACTTAAAGCGAACTAAACTCAACTCAAATGACAACGTCAACTGGATAGGCAGGTTGACGTAACATTAATTAATAAGAAGTGGGGTGTACAAAAACTAACTCTTTGGGAAACCGCAATCAAGAAATATATGTGGCACTTTCCATAATTTTCGCCACCCTTTGTATACAAAAGCTTTCATTCAAAATTCGAAGGGTGCTCAAGTTTATAAAGTTTTTTTAATAATTCCAACTGAAAATGATTATCGCGTGTATCCAAGTATTACCGATTTATTCAATATGTTTTCCATTTCAGCCCCTCACGCAAAAAGAAGCTCTTACATCTCTGAAAAAGCGACTGAAAGAGCAAACGATCATGGAATTCCCGAGACATCGTCTGCGCATGGTGTCAAAACTATCTGAAGGAGTCTTCGGAACGGTAAGTTATCTTTTTTACTGTAATTTATTGACATTGTTTAGGGCAATCAGTCTTTTCAAAAGACAGGAATTCTGTATGCCACATAAATTATGTTTTTAAGAATTGGTCAATTTTGACTATTTAAAATTTGAAAATCTTTAAAAAAAATTATGCTGATAGCGATATATTTTCAGACAATAAAACTTAAACATTCAATTTTCAACTAACCAGCTTATATTTTCAGGTTTACATTGCCGAAGCAGGCGATATAACAGAACACTCTTCACCAATGAAAAGAAAACTGGTAGCCATCAAGTTTTTGGATGAAAACGCTTCTGAAGAGAAGAGGTGATTCATTTCTCAATATAAATATAATACAAGAACAATGGTATAAGTCTTGTCATAAAAATATCTTGGGCGTAGAAGGATAGATTAGGTACCTAATAGAGGGTTGAATTAAAATAAAATTTCCCGTATTGACGCTCAAGTTCGATCAAGTAATACAACCTATATAGATGAGTAATACTCAATTAGTACTGAAAGTAACATTTTTTCATAATGTAATCCCTCAAAGCATGACATTGTTGCCTTGTCAGCTAGATTTTGATTTCTGTCGGGTACAATCATGGCAACGAAAACCCAAAAATACTGTCTTAGATGAAATGAGTTACAATAAGAAGGCAATTGAAACGTCCAATACAGCTTGTTGGGAGCATGTAAAAACGAAAGTATTTCCATCGTATTTGGCTTACTGGAGTGTTTTTTTCGTGAACAAAGGGCAAATTCTGAGTTGATTTGTGTAAAACTATCTTTAGTTTTACACAAGCAATGGTGAAGTATCGTGAAATGTGTAAAAGACTTTGAAGCTGGAAATCAAAATTATGCCATTTCATAGGTAAGCTACCAGTGACGTAACTATCGAGAAAGGGAAACCGAATTGGAAAGGAATAAAATTAATGAATTATGAAAAAACATGTCAATTAGAGCATCGGCTGTTCTCAAAATCATGTGGAGATTCTTCCATCATAATTTCAGGTTTCCATTCCATATTGGGTTTCCATTATTTCTATTTTATTACACCTCACTATTTCTGTGAACAACGCACGACTGCCGGTGAGGGAAGATGAATTTAAAGGCGTGAGCGGCGAGTTACTTATCTAGGTCTATTTGATCGAAGAGTCGGAATAAAACGTACATTTTGTCAAATATCTTAGAAATTTCTCATTATATTCTTAGCGCGGGAGCCCGAGCGGGGATTTCGGATTTACTGAAGCGCGGCAGATTAATATATAGGGGGATACCTTGTACCCGGTTAAGTACCTCCACCAAGTATGAACCTCATAAATAAGGCCGCGAGTCCAGGATAAAGGATCAGATTAGTAAAAAAAAATTGATCATCAGAAATTCTCGAGCGCGTCAGATTAAGGTATGGTGAGTTAATTACATGCTAAAAAGTCTATATTCTACTAATCTGACAATTTGAGAGTGACGTAAAGAAAGGGGAGGGCTTGTAAAAAAAAACTTCATCTCGGCATTCTCGAGCGTGGCTAATATTTTTTGTTTTTTTGAAAGAAATAATTCAAGGATAATGAAAAATATATAATCTGACGATTTCCACAAGCCGAAATAACAAAAATTCGTCGACAAAGTCTAATACGTGCAGCTGCGTAATGCCTGTATTCCCCTCTCCGCGTTACTATTTTTCTCTCACTCTTTCTCTATCTATTTGGCTTGGCCAAACTTAGATTTTGAATATAATTTGAACCGATTCGTACCGGTAGATTTTGAGAAATCTCAAAAAAACTACGATTTTTTTTTCAAATGTTGTTTTTGAAATAACTTTTAAACAGCTCAATCGATTGATTTCAAAAACTAATTAGCACCTAATATCAAAAAACCACGTCGATCGCCACCAGTCCGGTCAGAATCGGTTGATTCGTTCGTGAGTTATCGTTGTCGAAAGAAAACCGAAAAGCGTTTTTCGGAATTACTCTGAAATTTCTAGTTCGATCAATTCAAACTTGAAGATTCTTCATGAAGCTTGAAAAACTGCGTCGAATTTCGCGTGAAAATCGGTTCATTTATTCAAAAAGTTATTGCGGTTTGAAAATTCAAAAAATTGTATAAACTTCTATCAGACACAAAAATCGCATTTTTGAGATCGGAGAACTCAAAAACAAAATAAGTGAAATGTTGAGGGCTATGGAGTTAGCTGAAAGTTGAAGGGATGGCCATTAGGGTCAACCGTTTTCCTAATTTTTTTTTTGTCGGATTAGGCGAATCCCTCTAGATAGTCGTCAGCTTAGGAGACAGCATATCTAGGACATAAAGATGAATCATATATATCTTAATCTGACCCGCTTGAGTATTTCAAAATGGCGTTTTTTTTTTCACATTATAATAATGGGCGCGAGTTTGTGTCACATCGACATTGTCAGATTATTGCATGTGAGCTTTTTTTTTGGTTCACTCAACACCCCCTAAGAAAATCTGACGCGCTCGATAATTTTTTTTTCATTTTCAACCCTTACCTACGACCATCCCCATCGTGCAAACGATCAGATTAACATACGTACATTATTAAAAATACGTAGGACATTGATGCTATCAATATCTGACGCGCTCGAGTATGTCCATGCAACAGTTTTTTTTTACAAATTTGCAAATCTATAGCCGCTTCCCCCACCGATGAAAAGGTATACATTACATAACATTTTTTCATTCTTATCATCTAAGGGCCGGTTTTTCAATGTACTTTAACTTCGAGCTAAATTTTACTCATGGTTAGAATGTGAGTCGATTCCTTCATTTAGCAAATGTCATATTCATTCTAACTACGAGTCAGATTTAACCGGGAGTCAAAGTACGCTAACACGACATTGATAAACTGGCCCTTAGCTTTGCAACCCAATTGGTCTCTATGACGCTCGAGTAAATCCACATTTAGCATCGTGGGCTCCCCTACTATCTGTATCATGTCAAGTTATTGATGCGGCCGAACTTCATCAAATCAAAGTCAGTGACATAGAAGCAGGAATTAATAGTTATTCGTTCAACCAGTTTATTAATGAAGGCGATTTATGATCGAGATCATTAATTGCATATAATATGCAAGACTTTTTTCACCGTTTCAAGCTGGTTACCTACCAGCTTGCCCTATTCACATCTTGATACACTAATCAAGTGGTATTTAATAGATTGGATTTCAATCAGACTCATTAATTACTCATCAGTAAGTTACTATTATTGTTATCACGCTAGGAATAAACTGATAACAAATAAATAATGAAAAATGTGTATATAATAATGATAATATAATAATACTCCCTCATAAACACTCATAGAGTGTGCCCAAAGGCATAGCCTGTTAGCCTGTGCGGGTAGAGGACGACTATTATTATTATTTGCCGTGGCGCTCTGGGGCGACTTACTGATGTTTTCGGTGGTGTATTCACTTTTCAGCTATAGGAAAACCCGGAAATAAACCTACAGCACCACCCCAGGTGGTCGGTGCGCACTTCAAGCTAGCACCAGACGTCGGGATTGGCATCTAGGCAACTCATATCACACTTGATTCACAATAAGGCATGTGGCCACCTAAAAAGACTCGTGCACTTTGGAAAAAAGTTTCTGTTCCAGACCCTCGAATGTCTGATGCGAGTCAGAAGTTCCACTGCTAGTTATTTTAGACACTGGACTATCCACCACCACCACATATAACCCTAACAACACAAGTACATCCCCTGTACATCCCAGGGACGTCCTTCATTTGCTACTAGGACCTCCCTAGGATATCCTTTATCAGGACATGGTACATACTAGGGACGTCCTAGGGACATCTACTTTCCACCAAAAAGGACACACAAGGGATGTCCTTTTGGTACGTCCCAGGGATGTACCAAGTCCCGACGAAGGACATCAAATGGCCACCCTAGGGATATTCAAAACCTAAAATAGGAAATCCCTGGGATATATGAAGTACATCGCCTTGACGTCCTCGAATGTCCTTTTTTCATTTATTGAATTTGGAATATTTTATGGAAAATATGAAGAAATAAATAAAATCCAAAGATTTTCAACACAAAACCACTTTAATGAAAAGTAACAAACCAACCAATGGCTTCAGAAGAGCCTGTAACAAAAATATTATTACAGAACTTGTGGAAGGTGATGTCATATGATCGTCATCATTTACAGCCTTCAATGAACTTGTAGAAGGCCCCTTACAAGGTTCTGGTTCTTCATTTTCTCTTCCAAGTTTTCTTGCCCTTTTACAATAAATAATATATTTACTTATAGTGTACTTTTTTGTTCATGCCTTGACGATACCTCCCTAATATGATCCATTGTATTAATATGTACCTAATACATTAATCAATATACTATAAATAAACCTCACTATAAACATAATATTCAGAATCGAATAATCCAAGTATAATTTTGGATCAATTCAAGAGAGTATAATTTTATGATTATTGTTATACCAACCTTTAAACTCAACTTATTAAACCTCCTCGACTAGAAAATACACATCACATTCATCACAAACTTTTCACATCAAATCAAAGAAAAGTTACGAATACGATCCCCCAAGTGCGCATGTTCCATGAACAGATTTGAATTTGATTGGTTTCTGTAATAGCGGGAAGTTTAAATGACAAGAAGCTGCATGCAAGTTGAAAATGCATGATTTAGTTTTTCGATCGCGATTAATACACAAAATTAACCTGAGCAAGCTAACCTAGCTTGAAATTTGGAAATGTAGCGATACTGAGTTGAAAAAATCTGTTCATGTGACATGCGCACTTCGAGGATCAAATTCCTCTGTCTGTCCACTATTAGCAAGGTTAACATTGTTGACAGATCACCAAAGAATTCAACCAATGTCGCCAAAGAAATTTCGAATATATATTTCCATTTTTCCATAATTATATTGCAGATGAAAAACAAAAACTTTCAAGTGAAGGTATTAACTTTGAATTTTCAATGGACGTTTTGATAAGTTTCAATGATTCTTATGTAAATTGATATTAGAAATACCAGAGACATGAATGTGACAACCTATGGATAAATCAGATGGGATATCCTCTGGACTATCTCTGCGGGACATCCCCTGGATGTCCCAATCATGTCCTTGTACCGCGGTACATAAAAGGGACATACCTAGGATATCCCTGTGTTGTTAGGGAAAATGATACTTGGGGTTGTTTGAATATTTTCTGAAATTATCAGTGAGGTAAAATCATGCGTTAAAAAAGAGCTTTATACCTATATTCAGTAAGTTCTATTTCATACTATTTAGTTTTATATATTTGTAAAGGGGACTAATAATAATAATAATAAATAATTTTTAACGACGAAATGATTCTAAAACCATTATTATTTTCCTCAAAGTCCCACTGCATACATTCGATTGAATCGTTTCAATATTAATAGAAACATTTGCCAACCTATTTAATTTTCATCATTAAATGTCGCTTAATATTTATATTCATTTTCCAGAAAAGATTTTTACCGGGACGTGCGAATTTTGTCAGCCTTGGAGGATCCAAATCTTGCTCGAGTTCTAGGAATCTGCAGCCAGGATGAACCATTATGCGTAGTGATGGAATATCTTGAGCACGGCGACCTCTGTCAGTTTTTGAGAACGCATACCACTACCGACGATCCAGCAGGTCTTCCCAATAGCTCAAATTCGCTGTCGTTCAATTGTCTCATTTATATGGGAGTCCAAGTAGCGAGAGGAATGCAATACTTGGAGTCTCTGAATTTTGTTCATCGAGATTTAGCAACTAGGAATTGTTTAGTAGGAAATAATTACCAAATAAAAATTTGCGATTTTGGCACTTACAACGAACTGTACACAAACGACTATTATAAAGTAGATGGCAATACCCCTCTTCCAGTTAGGTGGATGGCCTGGGAAAGCGTTTATCAAGCTAGGTAAGTTATTTCAAAATATATACTAATTGGTTACGATAGAGACAATTACGAATCAAAATTGAATAAGTAGGTCAGTTGAAAAATTATACATTATGATGTAATGATCCTGGAGTCGGACCTTTCCACTTATGAATGTTTAGATAGCTCAGTAACGATGCTTGCATGACTCATCACATCGAGAAAAAGAAGAGGGCCTTTAAAGAAACATCCAAACGATTCACGAACTATTTCAAACGGAGACCTCTTACGTTTCCCCCGACGTTTCTAGAAAGGTCCGATAGAAGCCTACTACCGGTATAAAATCCTGACGCTCAACATCAGATGGCATATTAGTCCAAATAGTTAATAAGAGTTTGCAGTTACAGACAGCCAGAGTGCAGATGGAGATACAAAATTGGCTTAGCGCTAAAATTATTATACTTGTTAAAAATAAAATTGAAAGTTATAGTTCACGAGTTTTAAATAAATTAGCGGATCAGAGTTAACTGTAATATCATTACAATGGTGTCAGAAATGGGACCGTTAAAATAAAGGAATGTTCGCGTAGTGCAGGGGCACACCCAGGGGGGAGGGCACGGGGGCACAGGCCCCCCCAAACTCTTACAGACAAACCACTATTTCTCTCACAGTTTGCAAGCGAATTGAAAATAAATATTCTGCCGTGAAATCTTCTCTTCTAAGTACCTATTTTTGGGATGTACTGTACATTATCTTGTCTTAACTCCACCGTCGTGCAGTTTAATACGACTGCGATACCTCGCTAGGGAATGAGGCATTATCACGTCATCTGCTACGTTATGAACAGTAGGTATATTAGTGTCAGTAATGAGTGTTGGTTGAGCACATCCGATTTTGTTTCAGAATTATTGTTGTTGGGCGTCGCATTGTTTTTAAGATTTCGGGGCTTTGAAAGTATAACCCATAAACAATGTGAGTAGACTATTAAATGGGTCATATTTTCTATGTTCATTGACTGAATTATTTTTTCTAGACGTTAATCAAAAATCACAATGAATGGAAAACGGAAGTCTCAAACTCTTTTGCATTTTTTTATTTTTTTCAAAATAAAAAGACAAAGACAAACGAGGATACTCAGATGAAGGTGGAAATTTTGATTTCGAAGACAAAACATTGAATATCCTTCATAGACCTCCTTGGGAAGTACACATTACGTATCAAAGAAACATCGGCGTGCCCACATTTTCGAAACATCTCAAAAACGCCCAGGGATGTTTGTGCTCGCTGGGATACTTCATTGCGTAACTGAAATGAAGAGGCGTGAGAGGCAGACTCAAGAAATTCTCCACTTATTGAAAAAAAAAAACTTTCCCATGAAACTTCAAGTTTGGTATGGTTATAGCATTCTATCGGTATTCTGAAATACACATAACCTTGACCAGTAAAAAATTCGCCTGCGGCGCAATTTTAAATCTGTGTGCCCCCCTCCCAAAATATCATTCTGGGTGCGCTACTGGCGTAGTGGATAGTCTCCGTATTATGAAAAAAAAACGAATACACCTTTTTCACGCGAAATAGACTAGGGACAAAATATTTTCGAGGAGAGTTCGCCTAGTCGATTTGAAGGTCGCGGAATTGAAGCAAGAGCTGAAGGAAAGATAACTCGAAACAACCGGTAAGAAGGCCGTACTAAAGAAAAGACTTGCAGAAGGACTGATTGAATGAGGAGAAGGTCCGAAACCTTTTTATTCGACATTTCTGGAATCAATTTGAGTTCGATAATGAATGAACTGGAAGAAACTACAAAGTCTCTTAAAGAAGATCTCCAACAAACCTCGGTATGTTTGCGAGATAAACTACAACAAAATCCGAAGAATCTAGAAGATAAACATCTAGAAAATTCGAACAGTAAGAAAGAAGAACTTTAAGACAAACTTCGAACAGAACAGAAAATTCGAATACTCTGACAAACCGGTTAGAACAAAGAATGGAAACCAATGAGACAGAGATAGACAGAATGAATACGAAAGTGGAAAAAATCAAAGATGGAATCGACACAGAAGTGGACAAAATGAAGGAAAGAATCAGTAAGTTGGAAAAACGCATGGATTCTGCACACACCAGCGAGAGTTTCAACAGAAATTCAAAGCTGGACCTGAGTGTGAACTCGGATGAAGTTCAAAAGGACATAAAGGATATCAAGGTCAGTGCTGAACCAGAGAAGCAGATAAGCTGTCATTAAAGCTGCCTTAGTTCGACGAATAAACTCCATGGGCAGATTACCGCCGAAAGAGCTGTTTAATTAACACATTCGAGCTTAATTTTTAAGATGATGTCCTAGGTGTGAACAGAGAAGAACTGGTGCTTTATGTGAAGAAATGTGATGTCAACTGAAGATCTGAGCTTACCTGAGAGGGCTGAAACCAGCTTGGAGGCTCGCCTGGATGGGGGTGCGAGTAGTGGAAAACGTGGTAATGTTTGATCTTAAGCTTCATAAGAAAACTGAGCGAGGAATCGCACAAGGGAAGACTTTGTTTGGTGTTGACGAATTTGTGCTGATATGGGTGATGAGTGTCAATTATTACACAGTGACCTTGGAAAAAGAACAATTTTGGGGCACTGCTCGTCAATTTGTACATGTGTACATGGCACTGTTAGCTAACAACTTGCCAGAAAAATTAGAAAAGTTGGTTCTCATCTCATACAAAGAACAAGCTCAACAAAGCTAACTGTGATATTTATTCAAGAAGTGCCAAGACATCTTCGATACCGGACAAAGAAAACGAGATAAAGCAAAGGTCGTTCAACACAAAAAAGACACTGGGAAAGCCCGATTGATTCGGCAATCAGCTAGAAGGCTTTTCCTCGCCTAGAAGGAAGAGGTCGACAACATCGTCAGCAATATGAAAAACGCAGTCATCGAGCCAACCGACAGTTCCTGGTCCTCTACAGTCGTACTGATGAAGAAGAAAGATGGGTCAACATGCTTTTGCGTAGACTATCGACAAATGAACAACCTGACGAAGAAGATACGCTGGCTATAGTTCCAGGATTTTCTCGACCCTAGATTGTAATAGTGAATATTGGTAGGTAGAACTGGTTCAAGAAGATCAAGAAAAGACAGTTATACCATTCGTGCTCTGCAATGTTCCAGCCACATTCGAAAGATTGATGAAGACTGTTCTGAAAAGATTTTCATGGAAGACATGTCTGGTGTATCTCGAAAAACAATTGTGGTTGGCAGATCGTTCGAAAACCAATTTAAAAACCTGGAGAATGTGTTTCTGCGACTGAAAAGCTGTGAAGGTTTAGTGTGCTGCACTCCATATATGGAAATAGTCGTCCAGCAAAAATCGGATCTGTGCCTCATAAATCATAATCATTTGACGAGAATAAGTGAAGAAATAGCTCTTGGCACAAAACATCAAGGGATGATCCAGCCTTAGAGAGTAAGAATTTTACCACGTTGTCTGAAGGACTAATGAGAATGGCACCTACGTATGAATATACACCCAAGAGGTTATTACTGAAACCTGAAACCATATTCCAATTCAAAGAAATAACAATAATACTTCACAGCATACTTAATAATATCAAAAAAAGGGATTAATAATTACCTATGATAGATAGGCAGTGTAGATATATTTGGATGTAACATTATAATAAAATATTTATACGGTAAATTGATAAGAAAATTGGCCCATAATTGAGTGAAAAATCACCGTTTGAACTAGGCCGGAGGAAGTCATGACCCCCTTTAGATATGCGCTTGCGAAACAGGCATTTTGGGCAATGGACCTCACTTGGTTTTTCCACGAAAGGGTACTTTGGAAAAACCGTCCATTGAAATGGATGATTTCATTGGTGTGGATACTCCTCTAGGAAAGAGACATGATTGAGTTTTGTTTGCATTAAATTCTACCAAGTTGTTAGATCCCCATACTAGAATTTTTGCTAAGTCCATATCTAAATCGTTCACGTTTCCATTCCCTATCTTTTCTGGTTTCACCGGCTGATATCGGAGATTTGGTATCATATACGCAAAGTTGTGCGCTCGACATGAGGTATCTCAAATCATTGATGTGAAGGAAAAAAAATGTTGGTGCTGGAATGGATCCCTGTAGAACACCAACATTTATAGTTAGTGTCGGATGAAATTCCATCAATCATCATGTGGAGTGATCGGTCTGAGAGAAAGCTAGATTACAAGGAATGCAACTGGGGGCAAGTCATAAGATGGAAGCTTGGCAATAAGTCCCTGGTCCACGATGAAGAAAAACTCAAAATCATCTCCACAAATTTATTAATTAATTTGTGGAGATGATTTTGAGTTTTTCTTCATCGTGAATCTATACCACTCCACTTCGAGACACAATGGACTCTTACCACAGGTTAATAAGTCCCTGATGCCAAACACGATTAAACGCATTGAGGATATCCAAGGCAACGACCAGAGTTTCACTATATTTTTCGATAGATTGCTGCCATTTATGTGATACATAAGCAACCAGGTATCTGATGACGGAAACCATAGTATCGATCATTGATAATTTCTGAGTGTTCTAAATATATAACTATTTCAATTGATGATGCATTTATTTTGTGAAAATTTATGATGAATGTAGGATAGCGAAAATAATATCACCTTTTGTCTAATTTTCACTACGATTTTTCTATTGTTACGACCAGTTTCTGTTTATTAAACCATTATGAAGTAGTTATTATTAATTTCTCTATCCTACATTCTAGATATATCATGAACTCGATGTTGACGGCTTTTTCCATGGCTTTCGAGACAATAGATAGCACGATAGATCTGTAGTTACTAGTTAGTTTCTTTTTCCCTTCTTTGGAGACTGGTTGAACTCTAGCAATTTTACAGTTGGACCACAGTTAATCTGTGGTTGGACGGAAAAACCCGCAAATCATACGAGAGGTTGAATAACTTACAAAAAACTGGTATTAGTTCGGGAGCATATTTCTTGAAAACGATCGGCAGAATTCCGTCAGATGCACTAGCAGCAGGATTCGTTTGGAAACTCGACGAGTTTTGATAGTATCTTGTCGTTTTCAGCCTCATGAGAGAATTCGTTCAATTGTCTCCTTGCACAGGTTTCCACCTTCAACATATTCTAGTCTCAGGGCCCTGATTTCTGTACTATCGATGGTACGCTGTCTGCTTGTATGCGACAGCTCTGGAGAAGCTCCTGGTTAACTATGGTCCATCAGATGATATTCTTCTTGACTTTTTTGATATTTATGCTTGCATCCTCAGCATTACTTCAGAAATTGTCATTGCATTGCTCATCTTAAATTATATTATATGATCTTAGTGCTAAGTGACTAGTCGTAGCATTTTTGATGGTTTAATTGGATTATACTGCAGCCGTAAAGATCGCAAAAATTGATACCGCACTTTTGCATTGAAATTATAGACACGGTACACTTTTGATGTTATTGGTTTGTGTGTACCTATTATTTATTTCTGGTCTATGAGAAAATGATTCAGTTGTTTTGTGGCGGCGTGCTGTGATTAGAGCATCCGACTCATAGGCCTAGAGTCCGTGGATCGATTTCTGGCCAAGAATTTTAATTGTAGATTGAATTTAAAAATCCGGAGTACTGACCAGAAAGAGTCAGTAGATAAACAAAGAACGAAACGAGAAAAATTTGCGCTACTTTTCCCCAAGCCATACTTCTACCGATGCATCCATATACTGACAGCTGAGCTACGCTAGAATTTCTCGCCGACAGTATTGGAATGATCAAATCAAATCGTTTCAAATCAAATCATATCGTTTATTCAACTTCGTTATGCGAAATACAAACATTTGTCCCAGGCCAGAGGAAAGGTAATGTGAGATCAGATCCTTAATTGGTAATGATTACATAGTGAAACAAAAAAACAAGACAAAACACATAAAGATTAAAATATGTATGTAAAACACTTCTAGAAACAATTCTGTGAAAACCCTATGCTTATATAGTGAAGCGATCATATTCATCCAAGTTAGATATATCAAAGTCCAAATATTCCTCCACAGAGTAATAATTAAAACTTTCAATCAATCGTAGGTATTCTTGGGGCGTTGTCGTGTCTTCAGAAATAAGTAGATTGTTGTGGATATAGAATTCGACAAGTCAAAGCGACGAGGATTGCGCGATTGAATGAATAAATGGCGTCAAAATCGTTTCGGTGAATCAGTGCGCCCCAATTAGAGTTGTCGAATCCTATACCTTACTACTACGCAACCCTCTGGGAACTCCGGCAAACGACCTCACTCCAATCGCACCCAAGCATTTCAACTTCCCACAACCATCTGCTTATATCTGAAGACACGACGACCCTAGAAGAACACCTGCGATCACCATTCGGATACTGTCGGCAAGAAATTCCATCATAGTTCAGCTGTCAGCATGTGGATGCGTCGGTAGAAAAACGACTTGGTGTGCTCCACGGTATAATTTTCGGTATTAGTACGTACTATGTCTATCTACTAAAGTCATTCACTATTGTATTCAAATTAACAGTGCTGCTCCTAAAGGTGACGTATGGAGTTCGTAAAAAAGCATACAAAAACATTTTTTGCTGAAAGACCTAGTCGATGGCCATTCGACACATGTCGATAAATGAAATTATTACTACTTCTACTCATTCAGTTAATTTTTTCACAGATATACCACAAAAAGTGACGTATGGGGATTCGCAGTGACCTTGTGGGAAATTTTAACGCTTTGCCGTCAACCACCTTTCAGTTTCCTCTCCGATTCTGAAGTGATGGAGAACTTAGCACACTTGCACTATGACGATGGACAATTCAATTACCTACCTCGCCCTTCGAACCACAAAGATATTTATGATGTAATGTTGAAATGCTGGCAACGAGATGACACTGAAAGGCCTACCTTCACAGAAATTCACTATTTCTTGCAAGAAAAATCATTAGGATATTCTTTTACGTAGCTCAGGAAGACTGGTTAGATGACTAAGGGAACAAATATTTAAATAGTACACAGGGTGATACAATCTATATTTTCTACTTTGAATATGATATTTATTTGTTTCGACGAGTATAATTTCGTAGAAATCGATGTTACTCAGACATTCAGAGACAATCATATATTCGCTTTTGGGTTGGTAACCTGGAAGTTGATATTCTATATATCTTTATTTGGTTTCATTCAACGAATTATCACCATTGTACACAAGTCGTATATAATTTTACTTGTAGTGTTCTCTATGAACTGAACTCGTTTTGTTATTGATTCAGGAATCACACTAACCGAACCATTTCATTAAGTGAATTAAATAGCGCACTAATGGAGCTGGTCCATATAGGGGTATACTCTCACTTGCACTTTAAGAACCTATTTGATATCATACGAATAGAAAATACCATAATTTTCCATTCCATATTAAATTTTTCTGTGCCTCATCTTTTCAAATATTCTCATTAAATTCTTTGAAAGTTCCAATACTAGTGTAATTACGTAGTTAACTAATTATGAAAGCAGTTTAATTGGCCTAGTTTTGATAAGAAAATTTGAAAATACTCGAGAGCTTGCAAAAAACAAACAAAATATAGATTAGTCAGGAATGACTAGTGGAAAATTTGGACATATTCTATCAAGATAATTATGAAACGTCGGTAGGTTCTATTATCATCCCAGACCTCAATGTTGATCAAACTATAAATAAACGATTGGTCTTTTGATTATTAACTAATGAACTCCTCCCATTTGGCATTCTAGATGCAATGAACTATGAAACAAAGGTTTTAATATGTTCCATATAACACGTATTGAAATTAGTGCTTTCAACGTTTGTACCGTACATGTAGAGTTCCTTCCATATCATATGAAGTTGCTGCGTGGACTGGAAAAATTGGTTCAAAATTCCATAATATTAAAGGCAGTCTTTTTATTGTGAGTAATGGTCTAGGTAGCTGTGTGCTTCCTGAGTTTGAGTGATAGTTTTGTACTAATACTGTTCAGCTAGGAATGTGTTGATAAATAGGAAAATGTTAGAGATGGCTTTTGCTTGAAACTGTTTCGCGGTGCACAATAATTCATGACAATTTCTAATTTAAATATGAAAGTAATAAATATTATTATAATACAGTTGATTTTATTAATTTTTCCTCGGTGTTATATTGCCACGACCACATTAGATCTATTGTGCCCCACTTTCATTGCATCCTCAATCATAACAGCCCTTCAAGATCTCATTCCCTAAGAAATTTCAGAATTTCAGGAATATCTTCATGTGTTATTTTTTCCAATATCAATCAGTGTGATACCAGATTTTTTATTACTTCAAATTATTCAACATGTGTAATTTGACGTACTTAGCGAAAGGCCATAATTTCATTAAATGAAAATAGGTTATAAATAATCGAGCCTTTCGCAATTTTTCTATACTATAGAAATTTTATCGGCGAACATCGAACAGAAAACAATCCTGCCAACCAAGACGGGGAGCTATCTGCATACTACTTTGACGATCATCAGTGAAGACCCGGCCACGACGGAGAGCTAATGCTCAAATCAATTATCCGTCAACTGATTCCCATTTGGTTTTGTCAAATGGCCCTACGGTAACTACAGTACCTACTAAGAAAGCGGGTACAGCGGCATCTATAGGAACCACAGAAAGCATGTCTACAACTGGGGCCTAGAATTCGTTGAATACATTTCAACATGTAAAATAATTGAACATCTCACAAGTGGAAATGGCATACCTACTTGGCAAGAGGCCATAATTTCATAAAATAAATATGAAGTATGAATAATCCAGCCCATCGCATTTTATCATTGTTAAAGTTGTTATTATTTCCGTCAACCGGCTGCACCTTTTCGAGCAATCCTCAGAAGTCTTCGAGAGACTTGTGGCCACGCTAAGGTTCGAACACATGCCCCTACGGATGATTGGATTAGGAAGCGATCGCTCAACCCGCGCGCCACCAGAGCCCAATAATTAATAATAATAATATTCATGGCTGGGCCTGGCGCAGTGGTGAAGCGTCCGTCTCCGTGGCCAAAGGTCTAGGTTCGAGCCCCAGTCGGAGCTGGGATTTTTTCTATTTAATTTCACCCATTAAAAAAATTCTTAAGGACAATTTGTTGTACCCATTCAACGTCCTGCATGTATTGCATTATGTTGTAAGCAAACGCAATTAATGGGAGCAAAAATGATATTTAAAATTATTACCCGCGAAGGATATATGGTATCCGGTCGTTAGTTTTATCTTAGTCCAGAAAGTATCAAATTACAGTTTCAGTTTTCAACTTGATCCTTAACCTCCAACCCTCTGAATAAATGTTACAAAGGATTCTCTGTTGAAAAAAACGACTAGTGAGATTAGATTATTTTTAAATATCGAAGTGTGAAACGAAAGTGTCATAAATACATGGACATTTCTGATAAATTTTTATGGTTTGCATATGTTGATGATTCTAGGAGAGGCAAGATATTTTGAATAGTCTCACCCTCGAAATTCGAAGGGTTCTTTCAAATAACAGGCAGTCTGAGTTTTAACTCGTAACAAGCCAGATGTGAGCTTTCAGTTAGTTATGTATTGTTTGTGTAATTTCGGGTAATTTTTCATTAAGTCTTCTGGTTTCAACTCTAAATTCAGAATGAGGAATAACTTAATTTTTATTATAAATAATTTAGTTTTCTAAACAATCTTTCTCATTCCTCTGGAAAGTTGATTCTTCCAATCAACTTTCATCTCAATCAATATATTTCTTTTATTCAACAGTGTATTCAATGTAGTTTTATCTAACTAAATTATTGTTTTACATATCCTTCAGATGTTAGTAACTATCTTGCCTCATTTGTATTTCATTTATTATCTTGTTATATTTTAATATCAGTTTCAATAACTATTATTTACTGAATGTCCTTTACTAAATGTTTCATTGTTTGTTTTTATTTGTTAATTAATTTAATATAAATATTTAAGTGTTGTTGAATCCTGTTTTTCATTTATAAAAACTCATACACGAGCTCTTTCAGTCTTGTTAAATTGATAATTAATTTCAATGAGTTGGAAACCATAAGAAAGTACCGATTAACTTGACGAATATATCTAATTTTCGATGAGTTCCAATTCCATCCTGTGAAGAGAAAAAGTAACAGCAGAACACCCAAGGGAGGCCAAACGATTAAGAAATTAACGTGAGATAAAAATCTTGAATTCTGTGAGGTATAATTCTAATTTTCTTGACAATAGAGCCCGACGTTCCCATATATTTAATATCATTAAAGATTCCGCTCGGTCGTGCTTATGTGACAAAATGCTATTCAATTATAAAGAAAGCAGTTTGTTATAATGTCAACGGATATTTCAAAACATTAGTTCGCGTCCCTCTATTCCTGACACAATTTTTTTCCGATGAAGCCAGTTTCTCAAGAAATGCAATGAGAAATTTTCATAATAATCGTGTGTGGGCAGATGAAAATCTGCATAAGGTATGTGAAGATCTTTTTCAACATCTGCTCTCGTTGAATGTTTTGGTGGAAATTGTAGATGACCATCTAATTGGACCGGTATTTCTCCAACAAAAACTCATTGGCGAGGTGTATTGCAACATTTTGGAAGCAACGCTGCCTGGGTTTCTGGAAGATGTGCCATTGGCGACAAGAGAGGAAATGTGGTTTTTGCACAATCGTGCATCACCACATTTCAGTTGGGTTGCTCGTAATTTTTTGACAGCGACATACGGAGATCGCTGGATTGGTCGCAAGGTGGGCCACACGCATGGCCTGTTCGATCCCCGGACTTGAACAACCTGGATTATTTCTTCTAAGGATATCTAATAAGTCATAAGTTTACTCGACTCCATTGGCGAAATTGGTGTGTTTGAAAAAAAAGTTCGGCAGTTCATGACGAGAAGATTTAATGCTTGTATCCAGGCTGAAGGAAGTCACTTCGAACATTTATTTTATACTAAGTAACTTTACATGCACTTTTTGATAATAAAATGTTGTTAATGTCGTTAATTTTGTTCTTCGAAACGGAGTTTTTCAAAAATCATCGTAGGACCAAATATTCTTAGACGAGGACAAGGAATAACCCCTTGAATTTTTGCTGCATGTTTACCTAACACCTTGTATTATAGTGGCTAAAGATCACCGCAATCGATAACACCATGAACACCAAATAAAAAATGAAAAAATTTCAATATTCTTTGCTGCCATCTAAATGTCTCAAAGAGATTTACATCGTCCCATTTTGTTTTTCAGCCTTGAGACCTCCTGCTAATGCCAATCAGTGTTTTGTATCTTTCTAGGTTAAAGTTGCCGAGGAGGTCTTTGGCCTGCATGATAATCTGTTCAACTACAATCTTCTTGATGCTTACTACTCTTTATAGAGTTCCTTCTGGAAGTATATTATAGGAATCTTTCTCAGAATAATTCTAGCTCAATCAGTGAAACGTGTTCTTGCTAATGTATTTGCTTATTGTTCGTGACCATCTACTTCGGCGTGCTCTTGCACCCAGAGCTGAATATAACTCTATTGTTACAGTTCAGTTCTGGTTGTGTAGGAATTTCCGAATTTATATGGGTCTCAGTATTGTTACAAACCATCCGTGAATTATCGAAATAATAATATTGAAACCCATCTGCTTTTATATTGAGACAATTATTATTCAAATTTTCCAACCTTACTGCACCGAGGTCATCTCCTCTTCGTATCGCTCCCTTATATATACAGCAAAACGCTTCGAGAACACCAAGATTGCGTCAACTATGGAAATCTTCCTCTCTTCCTTCTTGATTTCTATAACCAGATTCCATAAAACCATCTAAAATGAATATCATTAGCGATTTTTTGATCCCGACCTGGGTGTTGGCAGCAGCTGGCCAAGTAGAATCAATCAGGCATATTTTTCCAAGGCTTGTTGAAACTTTTGCATCAACACTTCTTACTACTCAAAGATCTTTTGAATATGGTCCCTTTATTCGAGACCGTATTTCAGTCTGGCCGTGCTCATATATTATTTTTTAAACGCTAGCTCATTAACTTCTAATTGATTTGCTCTAAGCTGCACAGCAGTCCATTCCTCCGACAGTCTAAAGTTATTGTTCTAACAGAGATGATGCCTTCACCCTATTGCAGACTCTCTGACCATCTCAACAATTGGTCGGCTCTGGTCTTACTGTCCTAATACACAAAGGGTATAATTAGTTACTTTGGTTAGTAATTTAGCGGTCCGTATACAGTGTATTTCACTTCTCATGGAAACACCCCGAACACCACGATATCTTCCGTAATTTTCAACGTAGAAACATGAAATTTTCATGATCGATAGATAAACTAAAAATGAATTCACTGTACAAAAAGTTTCATCCTACGTGATATACACTGCACGCCAATAGCGATGGAACCACTCATTTTTTCCGGAAAATTATATGAGGGGGCAAAATAATTGGCCCAAAATTCCTTCGGATTCGTATTCAGGATCCCCAAATTACTACTAATACACCTGCTTCCTGAAAATTTTTAATTTGTTCCAGTTCTCATGGAATTTCCAACGTAGAACTATGATATTTTCAGGATAGACAGATGAGTGTACCCAAAGGCATGCCTGTGCGGGTAGAGGACGGCTATTATTATTATTATTTGCCGTGGCGCTCCGGAGCGACTTACTGATTTTTGATAGCGTATTCACTTTTCAGTTGTAGGAAAATCCGGAAAAGCTACAGCACCACCCCAAGTGGTCGGTGCGCACTTCAAGCTAGCACCAGACGTCAGGATTGGCATCTAGGCAACTCACATCACCCTTGATTCACAACAAGGCATGTGGCCACCTAAAGAGACCCGTTTACTTGAGAAAATAGATTCCGTATCGGAGCCTCGAACGTCTGTCATGCGAGCCAGAAGTTATCATCCACTGCTAGTTACCTTAGCCACTGAGCCACCGACCACTAACAGCACAAAAAGGGTCATCATACCCAATTTAAACGGTGGCGTTTCCATGGGAAGTGACCCAAATTGGAAATTTCAGAAACGAAATTTTTTCAGGAGACAGGAAACAGGTGTAGATTTGGGGATCCTGAACACGAACCCTTTCGTGCAGAGCGTTCATCACTAGTATATTTATCGATTCTGAAAATTTCATGATTTTTTTGTCAAAAATTACAGAATATACGAAGGCGTTTCCATGAGGAGTGAAACACACTGTTTATCAATTTCCTGAAAAAGCGGTCACAATATTTCCTGAAACGTTGATGACTTATCTGTCACCAGAGAACCGTAGGTTTTCCTTGGTAGATTCGGAAACCGCTTGTCCAATTCGACTTAATTTTATTGATTGAAAATTTCAAAATTTAAAATAAAAAAGTAAAAATTCATTTCAAAAAATGTTCATGGGTTTGAAAGCCTCAGAGGTTTCTGATGAAAGGAAAATATGTTCAACAAATTTATTTCAAAATACTTAAAATTTTGACTAAGGGGTCCGTATTGGTGGAAACAGTTGCATTATAGCCGCTAGTAACCAAACTGAAAATTTCGGCGATACACACGGACCATACCCAAAAGTTCCTTTATCATTTTCTCTTGGATCAGCTCCAATAACATTCCAAAATTTCTCTTCAAACATGCGTGCCGTTAATTTTGCTAATCTGCTTATTTTTGAACTACCTTCAACATTATCGGACCTCTGCAAGAGCGCAGAACAGACGACCGATTTCGTAGGGCCAATTCCTGATGGAGGCAAACTATGCTTGATTTGCCTACCGGGGGAGCTGTGGTATTAGCCAGCGAAGTAGTTGCTTTCTGTCAGATGTTTGCCTCATATTTTGAAGAAAAGGGGAGAAAATCAGCTTGATTGCTTGATAGTTATATTCATTTACACATTTAAAGAATATCCATTACACTATTACACATATATCCTCGATGGATATCTAATGGATGTTCATTTCAAATTCGGGGATATTCCGACCAGAACGGGACATGAAACGGCTATTCATGTGTTATCAATGCCTTTGCAAGGTCTACGAAAACAGCAAGGCAAGATTAACCCTCATTTAAGGCTCCATAAATATGATTCATGAGTTCTATAGCATCTCCAGCTGATTTGCACTCTTTAAAGCCAAACTAAATATCAGATAGCTGTCCATATTTATTTAAATAACAGAGGTGAGTCTATTTTTAAATTTCTTTCAAATAATTTACCAAGGTTGGTGATTAAGTGAGATCATAATAATAAACCTAATAAAAACTCACAGGCATAGCCTGTGCGGGTAGGGAACCGCTATTATTGATAGTTACCGTGACGCTCCAGAGCGACTTAACGATTTTTGGTAGTGATTTAACTTTTCAGCTGTAGGAAAACCTAGAAAACCTGCAGCACCACTCGGGGTGGTCTGTGCGCACTCCAAGCAAGCATCAGACGTCGGGTCAGGCAACTCACATCACACTTGCTTCACAAGGCGTGTGGCCGCCTAAAGGACCACGCGCACTGAATCGACTCGGATCGGTCGACTCGGCACGTTTTGCAATGCATGTAACTTAATGTATCGCCGCGCACAGAATCGGCTCGGTCGACTTTGACCGGCCGGATCGTCTCGGCATCGGCGGAGAATGTTAGAAGGGGCAAAAACTGCCGACAGTGCCGATTGCTCTCAGTGCTGGTACGGTGTTTGAGACAAAACGAAGCAGTAAATTGAGAATGAGATCATAAAACTTAGCAGTAGACATTCGAAAATACTTGAAGAATTTCTCAGCATCTGCTAGTAAATCAGGAAATAAGTGATAGAACTCTCCATAGGTTCCTCTTTTAAGATTGATGTTATGGATCCAGAATCTTGGTTTCCGTTTTTCTATTTCTTCGCATGCTAAGGCAATCATAACATCTTCCTCAGATTCAGATGAACTCATTTTCTTTTGTATTTTAAAATTCGTCTGTACTGAACGACTGCTAAAGACATACTGAATGAACTGAATGTGCCGAATCAGTGCGCGGTATAAGCTGACGTGCCGACCGTGCCGACCGTGCCGAGCCGAGTCGACCGATCCAAGTCGATTCAGTGCGCGTGGTCCTTAACGAAACCGACGTACTTGAGGAAAATTCTCACGCACTGTGGTCTTGAACCTTTTTCCAATGCAAATGGAAGTTCCAAAGCCCGGATTAGACCTAAACCGCTATAAGCTACCGGCCACCTGGATATATTTTTAGTTTTTTGCATCTTTTTTATAACTGGGTTTCACCAATGAAATTTTGATTTTTTCTGTAGACCCCGCAATATCCTAATGGAAAATGGCTCTCGGCTAAAGCTGAAACTCCGCAGAAAGAGAGTATTCGGTATGCTGATCAGAAGTCTGAATGGGCACAACCATCCATTTTCAGACCCCTACGCCCCCCCCAAGCCCTCCAAGTACACTTTCGGGTGTGTTGATAATAGTCTCAATTCGTTTTCAAAACGTTTCCTTTTACTGCTCACCCCTTTCTCCAATCAAATCCTACATTCTACCCTCACCACACCTCGCCCTCACCCTCGCATCCCCACCCAACCCGTCATTAACGCCCCATTACGCGCTTTCAAGGTTGAAGATTCTTCAGTTGTTTAATTTGAATCTTTTACTATACATATAAGTATTTATACATTACACCACACCCCTTTCTCACTCCTGCACCCCCACCCTTCAATGATGCCCCATTTCACATTTTTTTCAAATTTCGTGAAGCTGTTATTATATATATATGTATATATATATAAGCACACCCCCCTCACCCCTGCATCAACACCCCTTCCTTTCTGAATGACCCTTTACAAAATTGCAAGGTTGAAGGTTTTTCAACTTGTTTTATTGAAATCTTTCATGTGTATACCAGTATACTATGTGATAGTGCAATAGGGCGTAAATGAAGGGTTGGGTGATGGTGCGGGGGTGAGGGCGAAGTGTGGTGACGGTTAAATATTGGATCCGGTTGGATAAAGTGGTTGGCAGTGGAAAGAATCAATCAATCAACTTTATTTCCCAAGAAACATTACACTACATCGCTTTAAAGATGAATTAAAACTAATACCACCACACCGAAAAGTGTACTTTGGGGGCTGTACGGGGTCTGGGGTTGGAAATGAAGGGTTGTGCCCATTAGGATTTTTGATAAGCATACCGAATACTATCTTTCTGCTAAGTTTCATCGAATTTAGCCGAGAGCCATTTTTCATAAGAATTTTGCGGGGTCCTTTGTCAAGAGTATTTGTTTATTATATGGTGTTTAAACTGATCATGTGACTTCTTAGAGTGTCTGCTTTTATCAATAACAAGACATTAGACATTTTCCATTTTTTCATTAATGATCCTAGGTAATTTTAGTCTGTGAAGCAGGACTGATGAAAACTGACCTAATTGGAATTTTTTCTTTATCGTTTTTGTAACAACTTTGACAATTTTATTTGTCAAGCTTTATCCCATATTGATAAAGATATTATGGAAAATGTTAGCTTTTTGTCATTCATTATTCCACCAAACAGCACCACCTTACATTTCGTGTTTTTATATTTATTTATGCGTGAATTATATATTTTTTTCTTTGAAGCCTGTCCAGATTATTATGTTTTGTATTCGTGTTGTAGTTCTTCATTTTGAAAATTTTATATCAATTCATTTTTGTACACGTAACTTGTTTCATCGATAGATTTAATTAAAGAATCGATTATTCACTTTTTTCCTTTTCTTTGATTCCTTTCAATTCTAATTTTCTGTATGCATTCCTTTACACAAGATTCCAGTATGACTTATTCCAATTTCCAGTTGAATGAATATTCCATCCACGATGTTGGAACCATTTCATCTACAAGTTGCATATTGCATACACGCGTAATAAATTCATTTGTTTGTTAATTTTTCCGTTTTTGATCTGGAAATGCCATTTGCAGAAGAGTGGTAAAATGATCTATGATCTCAGTTCGCAGTATGATTGTTATCAGAGTACCAATATATGATCAATACATGATTTGGAGGTTCCGTTTATAATCCAGAAACTTTGTCGCCTGAAAGTATGGGACAGCATGCGTCAAATCCGGTAGTTTTGCTTTTTCGCAGACTAATTGTTCATGATGTTGGCCTGATAATAATCCAAGTTTGTGACCTCGAGCGCCGAACACAACTCTGTCAAAAATCGAAAAAATCGCCATTATAAATTATAACCCTTAAGGACTAGTTTTTGAAAATACTTTCTCTGGACGTTTTTAAAGTAGACTACATTTGCTATAATATGATACTAGAACAGTCTCCGTAGAGCCAATAGTTTCCAAGATTAAGCCTTTTCCTAGTTTATAATTTTTTTCGAATTTCGCAATTTTTTGTAATTCTGTCGTTCTGAATTAATTTTGATCCTGATTATACTATCGAAGTCCTGTACTTTTATGATGGGATGTTAAAAAAGGAAATGAGAAGTGTTAACAATGATGTTTAACCTAAGCTACGAATAATGAAGTAAAAAAGATAAGTACAACAAAAGTTAAAGTTTATTTGTTAGGAAATTAAGTAATATTGAAAATATAAGAATTATATTAATTTAGCCCTCTTGGAAGGTCCCGGTTGAGGTTCGTCCGTATCTGGATCGACGTATTGAGTTGGTGACGAATCGTCGACGTCTTGTGCCCACAAGTCATCCTCCATTTCGACATCGGACAGATCGTCGCCTTCTGGGATATCTACTACTGCAACATCAGGTATATTCAGCCCTATGCTGTATCACTTCCGTTAAAAATAACGTCACCGGTATTCGCCATTTCCATTAATAGCAAAATATCGGAAATGGCGAATAACGGTGACGTTATTTTTAACGGAAGTGATACAGCATAGGGCTGAATGTCACAAGAGGCCCCGCTGCAGTGTCTGCAGACTGATGAGCAATTCAATCCTGCCTTCCTGCAGCTGCACGCATTCCCACAACCCTTCTTGCAGCCGCAAGAAATCATCCGCAAAACATGTTGTGGGGCTCCATCTCTGGTCATCATTTTGGGGTTGAGGCTAAATTAATTTAATTAATCTATTTTCAATATTACTTTTTCCTACTTATCTTTTTTACTTAATTATTCGTAGCTAGCTTAAACTTCATCGTTAACATTTCTCATTTTCTTTTTAAACATCCCATCATAAAAGTACAGGACTTCGATAATATAATCAGGGTTAACATTCATTCGGAACGACAGAATTGCAAAATATTGCGAAATTCTAAAAAAATTATAAACTTTGAAAGGCTTAATCTTGAAAACTATTGGGTCTACAGAGACTATTCTATTATCATATTGTAGAGAATTTAGTCTACTTGAAAAAATTCCCAAAAACTTTTTTCAACAACTAATTCTTTAGGGTTATAATCACAAAGTACCTCCAGGTAGTTCAAAGGCAATCCATATTATATCGCACAGTATAATTGTTTATAGGTTCGAGAATTATATGCCCTGATAAGTGACCCAAGGATTACCGCTTTCTTCATTGGTTCTATGGTTTCTGCAGTCTTATGGTATTGTTTCAACAGTTCTTACAGCATGTCCGTACCCATATAATTCTGACTTGCAAGAGTAGGGAATACAGGTTCACCCAGAACACCTAGAGGCAGAACCACCCTTCCAACTAAATGCTCTAGGTAGAGAGTAAACCTAGATATTCTCAATCTACAAGACTCAGTGGGTTGTACGTGGTGGCGTACGGGTTAATCACTCGCTTCTTAATCTAGTCATCCGTATGTGCATGGATTCGAACCGCAGCACGATAACCGATCTCGTGCATGACATCACACTTTATTGTGTAGGCGGTTGACGGATTCAACAATTTTTTAACTACATATTTTTTCAAATATTCTGTGTTACAAATGTAGATAACAATGACCGGATATGTCCGTCAAGAAATCGTTATTCATGTCTTCAAAAAAACGAAACTAAAATAACAATATATTTCAATATACAAAGGAATAAATATACAGCTACAGAATAGACAACATAAAAAAATATAAATATACATTACATATTCAAATAACAGCCCTACAAAACAGGACATAATTCCATATCATCTGAATAAATAAAACGCTTCATAGGACATTAAACAGAACATTGTGTATAGGCATCTTCTAAAACAAAGCGCAAATTTCATTACAGTAGAAAGTCTTCATCAAAAGTGAAAAATCTGATCAATTCAGCATTTTCACTTCCAATGAAGACTGTATTTGTTAAACAATTATTTTTGTAGAGGCTTCATTGTCATGTACTTTCAGTAATATGATCCCATAAAGATTTCTATCAAAAGTTGCCAGTTCGCCAAGAGTGAAAGTTACAGGATTTCATTAAATAAAATTTTCCGCTACCTATCATTGTAAAAAACCTATTCAAGTTTTTTCACGGTCAAGTTTTAACAATTTTTATCTCAAAACACTTATACTCGCAAATTTCAATAAAAATACCCAAATAAAAACCAAAAAAATCTTACAAAGCTGTTAATATCCGTTTTCCTTCTGTTCCAATTTTTTCATGAAATCCAACTCTTTTTTTTCTTTCTTTAAGTTCCTTGCCTCGAACTCTAACCTGTTCCTTATAATTCTTTCAACAATTTTTTCTGTTGTCATATCATTGCCAGAGTCGACTTTGACAAATTTGCCGAGATATTTCGGATATTTGAAGGGATCTTCTCCATCCTCATCATTCATGACAGGTGTCTCACCATGGACCACCACATCCACTTTGAAATGTTCCATGAGGTCTTTGGTAACAGAATATGGTGCCCCAATTACCACTTCAGAAACATACTTGCATGCGAGAACACTGAGTACCCTTTCATGTAAATTCATAATGGGGTAGTTGGAGCCCTTATATCTGTTAACAATCGGATCGGTGTGAAGACCAACTATCAAGTAGTCACCCTGTAAAAAAAAGAAAAATTCTTGAGAAAATTACTAGGGTCAGTTGAAATCATTTTCGTTTAGAAATGTATCGGTCTTGTTAATTGCTGGAGCAAGGTGAGGTGATTCCAAAACTGACCTCTAATGACTTTTAAAAAAGAGTATAGAGTTAGTTCTAAATAAGGTCAAGTAAGTACCATTGTCAAATCATTAGCAATAGTGGAACGATAAGCATGCCATGCAGTTCGAGAGGTCCTACTAGACCTACAATCACCATACATTTTCATTCAACAAGAAGCCAGATCTGTGACTCGTAGGCTACTGGAGGAGCAAACTCCAATAAGCCACTACAAAACACATGGAACGGACCAGATGAGAAAAAGAACGCGATTCCAATTTTGGGAATGGCCGTGAACAATTTAATTCTGAAAACCATCAGAAGAGACTGGGAGACGGGGTTACACGCAAAGGCGGAGGAGACCTGATATACAGACGGCTCAAAGACAGATGGCCCACTAAACACGGGGCTAAAAGAGAATCAGAATCCCGATTAGCCTAGGACAGCATACAACAGTATTTCAGGCAGGAGGCTGGAAATAAAAAACCAATGTCATTTACTATGAAAGCCAAACAACTATAACAGCGCTTGGCACAAACCAGAACAACTCTCGGTTGGTATGGGACTGCTTAAGCGCCCTAATTGAATTGGGGCACCACAACAGATTCTTGTTGGTTTGGATACTCTACTACATAGAACAAAGCCGGAAAAATGTATTTATATATTGAAAATACACCTTTCAAACAGATAATACATTCAGATATTCAAACTGAAAGAGCGAGAATCTGGGAACTTGAAGAGTTTTCAGGTCCAGCTCCTAGATCATTGGAGGAGAAGTTATGTGAACAGCACTTTATTAATAATACGATACGTGATCATTCCGGACGCTTTATTGTATCTATTCCTTTCAGAAATTCTAAAGGAAAATTGGGTAATTCAAAAGAACAAGCAAATGAAGATTTTATAATTTGGAAAAGAGGTTAATGCGCAATGTCAATTTCTATCAACTACTTTCAAGTCAATTTTCAAAAACACCGAATTCTTAGGAACATTAGCAAAATTCCATCTGTTTTTGAAACATCGTCAATATTCTTTTAATCTACTGAAAACTGATTATCTGACAAGCAGAATGGATCACCGGCTCGTAATTTCAGTGGTCTAACAAGAATTTTGCAAAGCTGTTTTGAAGTCCTAAATGAGGCGCTGTGAACTTTGAATTTTCGCAATAAAAACTTAAATTTTTCGTCATTTATTCGATGATTTGGTATCTTATAGATATCAATTATTGTGAGACTTTTTTCACTTATCTTAAAACAGCTCAACTGATTCATATGCTGACATCAGCAAACGTCACTGATGAATAGGATGAAATGGTTATTGAAACGAAATTCAAATTTGTAAGCTGAATTTGTGGTCATGGATTGATAAACATTACCTAAAACTTTGACGTCAATAATTTCAGTGTGAACAACTACTGCTGTTCGCAAATTGTTTAATGTACTATAGTCCATACTTGAAATAAACAGTGAACCGTGTCTATATTGCCAAAAACATTAATTAGACAATCCAACATGTCAAAAATTGTTTTTTCCGTTAACCAGCGGTCGTCCCCCTACGAACGACAGCCCTCAGAAGTCGAAACTTGTGCGAGCTAAGGATTAAGGAGGTCTTACCTTTTAACGTGCGATTCCTAGCACGATATATTTTGAATAACACGTGATCTGAATTGCCTAGTACTTTTTTTGGTTAGGATCAGGTATCTTAGGATTGGGGGGGTTATAAAATGTCATCCATTTTGTCCAGCTCTTGTTCCTTTATTAGAGGGAAGGCGCCAAATTTTAATTTGAATTGTATTTCCCATAACAGTTACATTGAATGTGCGTGTGATTGAAAGATATCAATACATATTTGTCTAAATGTCATCAAATATAACCAAAATTTCTTATTTCAAGATTGTCAATTTAATATCCCTCCAATGACGAATCCTCTCCCTTTCTTCAGTCATCCCCTTGTCTAAATGCCCACTTATTTCATAACCCTTTCCTATATTAACAACCCTGGTTAGGATGAAATTTTCTAAGTCATCTCTCATCGTTCATCACCTCCATAGATCTATCATTATGACAGACGAATAAAAACGCCTTAAAGATTTTCGACTCATGCGCACTATTGACCTCATTTCCAAAATAATTTTGACAATCATCGAAACACTTCACACATTATAATATACTAACCTTCTCCCAGGCTTTTTCCAAAAAGTCCAAGTGACCTACATGGAACAAGTCAAAAGCGCCAGAAACATAAATGATTCTGTCGCTCGGCTTGGGAGGTTTTCCGTCCGAAAACTGTATAATCTTCTGCGTCGTAGGCAAGAACTGTGAACAACCCGTCCAGGGTGACCTAGCGGATGAATCTTGACCCATCGTTGATGAGTGTTCCTTGGCTACATCATATTCATACTGACCTTGCCTGAAATGATTCCTCGTTAACAGCAACATTCTGCCCACCAGATCCGTTGTTGAAACACCAGCGGTCCTCTGAACCTCTCTGTAAAAAACGAAACCATTATGTAGAACAATATAAAACGACAAATTTCGGTTGTGTGTTGGAGAGTTCAATTCAATGAAACAAATAGTTCAAGAAAACCGATAATACCCGTCTCCCCACGCATTCCCACAAAGTGTAAAATATCAAACAAATATCTAACAGAAAACAATTATTTTTCCCTACGGCCGGCCATTGAATTATATCTAACGTCCACGTCAACTATCGTCAAAAAATCCTTGTATATACCAACATTTTTTTATTCACATTTGAAAATATTAACGGTTATAATACCTACTCATGAAGTCTTGTAAGCAAGAATTGTGCGATTTGTTATATTGACAGGTTAACAAAAAAATTCATAATGACCTGATTCAAATAACAAACTAAAAAGACTAGAAATTACGTGCGTTCTTATCTTTTTATAGCAATTCCGGAAATTCCATCAAAGCCACATGACAGTTTATTTTTCGTCTTGTCTTTTATCATGTAATGCCTGTTACGAGTAGGTTTTCAGGTTATCTAATGAAGCTCACGACTTCATTATTTTTAGTCTCCAACTTTTTCTTTTTTGATTGGAGAGTTTGCCTTGAAATAATATGTCAATATATCATAACAAAAGTTGACTGTTCCTTCAGCAGTATGTTTCTGTGGTAAAATGCAAGAATAGATTATTTTATATAATTATTTTCTGGAACAACAATTTGAAAAAAGAGTATTCATTATTAAAAAAAAATGCAGTACATACATTTTTCATGTTGTCCACTCTAACTGCTACCTGTCAATGAATTTATTGCGATTTCTCCTAGTTATATGAATTGACTTTGTCACAGTATTTATCAATAGTTTCAAATCTATTATTTTTCAGTATATAATTTGAATTTCATGAATTACTACTGAGTCGCAGACAACACTCATAATAATTAAACCCGTCATTTCGAAAAGGGCACGAACGAGTCACACCTTTGTTTAAAATCATTAGTCCAGTATTTTTCATGTAAAATATCTATTTGTGATGAAAGATGAATGTTTTGGTATAATAAATACTTAAATCTCACAAAAAGCATAAACATGTTCTCACCTTCCCATCTTTTATGTTCAGTTCCGTTAGCACCATAGTAGTTTTCATATGAATCATATTTTTACTCCTGAAAAGTTTTTATGACTTGACTCGGGCCCTTTTCAAAATGACGGGTTCAATTACTAAGTCTCCAAAATTTTCCATTGAAAAGATGAAAGTAAAGCGCAAATGTTTAAGGAGAGATAAGTAAAAGATGCTACTGATAATTCAAAACGATTGTTGATTCTTAGATAAACTTCTAACAATCATGATCCAGCCAATATTTTTGGCAGAGGCAAATATCACATGATTTCTGAAATACAGTGGGTACTTACTTCTAATATACGCCTTATTTATTATTATTAATTGATAGTATAATGTGATAAAAAAGTGTGAGACTTCAGAAATTTGTTTCTATTCACATTGAGTACAAGAATATTCACAAGATTTCAAAACAAATAACCCAATAATTGTAATTCAAAGGGCATTAAAAACATATTGAAAATTCACCCGTGAATGAAATGATCAGCCAAGTGCAGATTGTTTCTCCTAATGAGCGACCAGTGAGGAGCAACCCTTAAGAAATCTTAGTCTATACAAATATATTTTATTCCTCAGAAGATATCGGCTGCGCTCTCGTGTTGCTTTTCTTTGGTGTTTTTTCAGCTAGTATAACAATCATGCAATTAATGACTAAGTATTCTGCCTAATGGCAGTGGCGAGAAATTATTGTTGAATAATTACTAGTTATTGATGATAAAAATATTTTAGAAGGAAGCCATCACGTTAATGTTTGAAATCATTATCGCCATTTTAAGCAATACGAATTGTTTCCGTCGACCTTATTCCTGATGAAATTAAGGAATTCTCGATTAGAACATGTTTAATCAACAAAATGAATATTGCAAAGTCGATTAAACATCAATGATCATTATTTATTTCATATTTGAATAAATTTATGTTGACAGCGCGAAGGTGTCTTGATTTAGATAAATGCATGAAAACAAAAATTATTCGAACTCGTTCGAACGTTTACAAACAAAAATTGGTCATTAATACGGATCATTAACGATCGATGTTGGGTACAAACTTGTATATACGCAGTCGACTGAAAAGTATATTTTCTTAAAACATTCAGCCCTATGCTGTATCACTTCCGTTAAAAATAAAATAACGTCACCGTTATTCGTGATAACGGAAATGGCGAATAACGGTGACGTTATTTTTAACGGAAGTGATACAGCATAGGGCTGATCGTTGTTAGTGTACTTACTGTTAGTTATACTTGGCGCAGCAGAAGCTTGCAAAAATACAAAAAAAAACTGACTAGCTGTTTCTTGTGGAAATTCTAATAACTCCATTGATTTCGTTTGATTATAAGAGCCCTAATCAAAAATTAAAACATCACTGAAACATGGACGTTTCTATAACATATTATGCGAAGAAAAAACCTTAAAAATTAAATTAATTAAAAGGAAATATGTGACCCACGTCAAAAATCTAAACAGAAAACAATAAGATATTCACAATATTTATCAAAATTTCACATGTTTTTCAAACACAGTAGATTCTTAAGTGAAAATAACCACTCGAGCTTTTGAATAGTTTCGATATAGATTGAAACCCCTTCTGTAAACATGTAATGTTTCTTGAAGTAATAAAGCCGGCTGATTTATATACCTACCCTCTTTAATCAGCAACGGAAATTATCCCTTGCATGCAGGTAAGTCTTTTTCGGAAATAAAAGTCGATGAATAAGGTATGTTATTATATTTCCGAACAACCTATACTCATCCCAATTACCAAAACTTTCCTCCCTAATTGGAGTGTATAATTTAGTACAAATGTGAATCTGTATTTACATTTTTTGTATTTTGATACAAAATTGATTAATAGGTGTTTATATATTTATTTTCATTTATTTATTTTTATGTAGCCCTTAGGCTACATAGGCTGCAGCCTATGGGCCCGCGCCACAAAGGGGCCCGACACCACAAAGTTTGATATTTTTTTTAATTTGAAATAATTGAAATAAAAAATAGTTTGTGTGGTGCGGGCACTTTTATAATCATAAAAGACGTCGATACAGATGAAGTTATTTTGAAAATGATAATTTATGAATTATGAACATATTATAAAAATAGCTTCATTAGTATGAAGTGTGGGCGCAAACCAATTTTCATATTCATTTTAATTTGGTTGTTTAACTTGCATTTAAGCTGTTAAAATGAAGAATTACAATATTTTATATTTTAAATCACATACTGTCTATTTAATAGATGAACAATGTTGTGTTCTTTTAATAATATAGTTGTTGATTGTTCATAGCAAGTTAATACATCGTGTATTACCATATATACCTCAATGATTTTCATTTCTTTCCATATTTATTATCTCATTAATTCATTACCTTCTAAATACTACTTTTATAGTTTTCTTTTATAAAAACTATAAAAAATGTTGTTATTTATAAACTTGCCTCAGAATGTGATTTCTGTAAGTAAATTTTTTTCAATCCCCCCCCCATGTAGGGCCCGCACCACATGTTCAGCCTAGGGGTCGACAGATCCTGAATACGGCTCCGATAGTATATATAATGGAGATTCCATGAAAATATTTTTAAAAAATTTGGCAGATTGTGAATCTTCCATATAGACGATCCGCATGGACCAATCAGAACAGTAGTTATGAGGTGAGTGGCTGATTTGAAGAAAAAGAATAGAAACAACGGCTAATTCACCTGGAAAACTTGAGTCCACTCGCAGAAAAGTTACCTACAATTATTCAGCCCTATGCTGTATCACATCCGTTTAACATAACGTCAACGTTATCCGCCACTTCCGTTATTTTGCTAAGATCGATAACATCAAGTTGAGATAACGTTTTACCTTCAAGGAATGGAAATTACCCAAAACTGTTTGGGTTATTTCCATTTCTTGAATTTTATTCACACCAAACGTTCCAATTTTATTTATTTAACGTATTACCGTTTAACATAACGGAAGTGATACAGCATTGGGCCCATTGTCAGTTGAAAAGGCGGTAATTATTAGCCAATCTAACCTGACCTGACTAACCTAATGTAAACAAAATAAGCATCCAAAATTGTATAAACCTTTTGAATTAGAATCACTCACCACAGCTGTTATGATTGGTCCATGCATGCGAATCGCCTATGAGGAAGTTAGGTCGATTTCAATTCTAGCAAGAGGAGCGCGGTAATCTTTGGAAAACGGTAATGAGACTTTCTGCTCGAAATACACACAATACTATTTTTCTACAAACGCAACTCTTAGATAAAAAACGCTCGATACTTCATTCAACATTTGCACATTATATTACCTATGAGAAAATCAACACTCTGTGGCTATCCAAATATTCAATACTTCATAATAATTGAACTCTTTAACAAAAAAAGGGGGGAAATAACTAATGCCTGAGAAAAAAAAAGGACAAAAGGCCGAGATCGAACTTGGGTCATCTGTATAATAAGTCATACCTCTACAATATTATGGTTACTTAGAATGCTTTGAATTCACTGTCTCTATTTTCCACCATGCAAGAATAGGTTCGTTTTCAACAGAAGCAGTGGATGTCGAGTTTTTTTTTTTTTTTCAATATTTCCGCTCTAGAGCGGGAATGCTTACATTTTTCGAAAAACTTTGCGATGAGACCTGAAAGCGTCAATGGCTACTTTCGTATTTGACAAGCGGTTGTAAAAAAACCTTATAGTTCAGAGGATATTCATTTAATTAAACGTAAGTTGAAAATATATCTGACAGACCATATTTTGATTGACTTGAACTTTGATAATATCCAAACGAGTTGTGGAATCAATTTCGAACTCAATTCCATAAATTGTAATAGCCAAAGAAAATGTTCAAACTAGAAGAAAACCTAAACATATAAAAGGAATATCACCTGTATCTTCCAGCATCTTTAACAATTTGGTAGGTATCAACTCCATCTGCCGTCATTGTAATATCGTCCCCATGCACACAAAAATCACAGTCATATCTATCTAAAGTTTCTAATGTTGTCACATAAGGTGCCCCCTCAACCACTTCATCTACCCATTTAATACCTCTGACCATCTTGTATCGCTCTTCCTCGGTGAATACGGGGGGCCCCTTGTGCTTCGTAATCTCTTCGTCCGTGTGAACTCCGACTATGAGGCGGTCGCCCAAAGCTTTGGCTTGTCTGAGAGAATTCGCATGGCCGAAGTGAACCATATCATAACTGAAATGAAAAAAAAAGTGTGACTGAAATCACATCACAAACATTTTTTGATAACCTAGTGAAACACTTTATGCAAAGAACCCATAAAGCAAAAGAGCCAAAATATTTGTCATTGTCAATCTTTTTATTTATTTTACAAGCTTTTATTTAACTTGCTACTATGATTGTTCGGGGGAAATCATGCAACTCAATTCTGCAGCAGATGTTCATCCGACTGAGCTGAAATTTTCTATGCACGTTTAGTTTGGATGACAATGCATGGTTAGGTGTGTGACGTCATCCTAAATCCAACATGGCGTAACACCCAAGACTCTTGCTCCAATCCGTCTGAAATTTTGGTGTATTAGGGTATTTGTAGTGGCTATCTAAGGAATTGGAAATATTCGTTAGGGCCAAGGTGATGTTGCGTTACAATGTAGATGGGTCCAAAGGTCTGGTGAATGGTACCATTACATATTACAGAAATCATATGGCCCTGCTTTCGGAGAGTACAAATGTATGATACTGACATACCATCCGTCAGTATAGACTTCGACAAACATAGTGTTCATCTGATTCAACCCAAGACTGCTACCACTGCACCACTGCACCAAGACTGTTACCAAACAATAGCAAAATAACGGAATTGGCGAATAACGGTGACGTTATTTTTAACGAAAGTGATACAGCATAGGGCTGAATGTAGAAGAGCTGGTGAAGTTGACAATGTAACAGCAAATCATTCACTATAAAATACATACTGCTGTCAAGTAAAATTGGATGTGAATTGGTATCTTTGAAAATGGGTGAATATGATGGTTTGCCTTCTGATTTGGAGGGTGAAGTTTTGTGTTTTGAATCAAATTGTTTGATATTTCCTACTTAAATTTTGTCTTATTTTTTTTCGTTAGGTGTTTATAGTGGCATCGATTGCTAAGATCATTAGCTACTTTGTGTTCTGGGTAGGCTGTGTTACTAACTCCATACGCCACTTTAGGAGCAGCACTGTTATTTTGAACACAAATCGTGCAGGACGCACCCAAGTCAAGCCACGAAATTTTAACAATGTTGTATTATTAAGTTCATTCATGTTGAACTTTAAGAAACATCACATTTGAATTTCTTCTGTGGTACTAGGACTTTTGAACACTACAATGCAATGAGATTCTCCTATTCTTTTTCCGATACCATGTGTATTATAAAAAAATAATAATCAAGGGTCGTGAGAAGGTGAAAAATGTGTATCAAAATAAGTGCTAACAGAAACGTATTCTTTTATCTATCATTAGGGAAAAAATAAATAATTAGATTTTTTTATTATTTTTCATTTTATTCTTGAACTGTGCAGATCAGCAGTTGTTCACGATACATTCACAATGATTACATTTTGTACTTTACAAGTCGGCCAAAGTACCTTTTAATGAGTTGCCTTGAACAGCAAAAGTGTGCAATTAACTTTTGCGCCCCTGTATATTAATTCAAATTATAATAAATTGAACATGTCAGTTTGAAAGCCATAATAGATGACAGAAATGCGACACCGTGGTGGCAAACATTGTATGAACTCACTGTTTTTAATTAATCTTCATCAACTTTTCAGAAATTTAGAAAATAGTTAACAATGTAACAAGTGCTACGCGGAGCGAATATTCATTGAACGAATGTCTACAAGAGTTTAAGTGTAAATTTTTTTTTTTATTGTTTTATCCGTTAACCAGCTGTCATCCCCCTACGAACGACAGCCCTCAGAAGTCGAAACTTGTGCGCGCTAAGGATTAACGAGGTCTTACCTTTTAACGTGCGATTCCTAGCACGAGACCAGTGACCATGCTGGGAATTGAACCCACGTCCCTCTGATTGATAGACTAGCGCTCTACCATCATGGCCACTGCGGCTCCAATATAATACTATACTTTCTCTACGAACTCATATTGAAACAACATAATTGTATTTTTTTTTATTTACTGACTGACACTGTTTTGGTTTTTGTGTGGGGAATATGCACCATTAGTGCTCTATTCATGGTCTCAACTTGAGTTGTTTCAATTTTCCATAGTTAGCCCTAATTACACTTGGAATAGAACACTAGGTTCTATATTATATGATTAAATCATACAAAAAAAAAAACTTAAATAAGAGAAAAACTCAGAATAAATAAAGTTAATGATGGTGTAGCATCATGCTTTGTTTACACAATTATATTTCTAATATAAAAAAACACACTTTTTTTCCATCTAGAGAACGGTTTGATTAATTTGTTTTGAATTCTGCAATTTTGTCCTAATTCATTCATTCCTGTAAGTCATGCTGTTTTTGAGATACAATTGAAGTTGAAACAGTGTATTAATACAAATTAAAATGACAAGGTCAGAACTGGAGATTCATTATTCTTTATAAAATGTTATATATTATCACTCTCGAAAATTAATTGCACCGATAGTGAAACTTCACATAAGTACGTATGTTTTAAATATATCTCGGGTAATTAGGTGTATTATGTAATTCATCTTGATACTTTATTTCTAGCGAAGGTCATTGACGCAAAAATGTTATTCTGTTACGTGTTATGAAATAATTCGATGGAAAGTAAATAATCAAGAGAGTATCCAATAAAATGTCTTTATTTGATTTCACCAGACAGTTAAAAGTAAAAAGTAGTCAGGTAGTCCTAGTAACCATCCTGACAAATCATATACCTATATTAAAGTTCGAGTCATCTATGGCATCAACAGGTAGGAAATCTACTGTGAGTCTTTTCCGGACCCAACTGATTATCTCAGTTATTTATCTAAAATTCTAGTTACTTGTTGTCAGCAGCATTCAAACGGGAGGGTCGCTGAAAGTTTTATCACTAGGTTTTCACGAAATGAAAAATCCTTCAATATTTGGAGAGAATCATCAGAAAGTATATAAGAATTTTTGTTTTTTCTTAATAATTGAGGCTCTATGAATTTATTACCATTGCCATTTATTGAAATACTGACAGGGAAAACGTTTGGCCAAAAGGGGTGCGAACACCGAACTTGCCGGGCTAGTCTCGATGAAACTGCATCTATATGAAGTTAGCGAGACTCCGAAAAAAATAATAACAGATTATTCTGTAATTTGCCGCTTTTTTGTCGCTAATTAGTTGCGGAGAAAAAAAAATGTGTCGCTCTTTTTTTTAAATATGTAATATTTCGCTAACTTCATATGAAGTTCAGAGAAGACTGAACGTGGATTATAATAGGATCTGACAAAATAATAGTAAGAAGATAATATAAGGAGTGTTTTCCAGCCATTGAAACGAAATATGGCTCATGTCCTATAGAAAAAAAAAATTTTTTTAGTACTACAGTATTAGAAATTATTGGAATTCCAATTATAACGAAATTTTCATATCACTCTTCCTAAGAAATTGTTATTTCATTTTCTCTACAAATGAATTATGACATTCGTCTTCAAGTATTGTTTGTTGACAACACAGAGCCAGCAGAAATCTTCATTGCAGTATTGCAGATGCAATTTTTTTATATGGACAGCCAATAGAACATAAAGTAGAGCGGCAATCTGAATTGTTGTACAGAAGTGTAAAGAAAAAGTAATTTGCTGAACATTTTGTCGAAATTTATGCTCCGACGACGATTTCACACAATATTCGAATTTTTAAATATAAGGGTTGGTAAATGACCCCCTGGCTCCCTCGGGAAGTCGATTTTTTTATCGAAGAGTAAAGAAGAAGTGATTTGAAACATTTTGACAAAATTTGTTTATGCTCCGACGAAGATTTATCTCAGAACTTGAATTTTTAAATATAAGGGTTGGTAAATGACCCCCTGGCTCCCTCAGGAAGTCGAATTTTTTTATAGGAGAGTAAAGAAGAAGTGATTTGCAACATTTTGACAAAATTTGTTTAGGCTCCGACGAAGATTTATCTCAGAACTCGAATTTTTAAATATAAGGGTTGGTAAATGACCCCCTGGCTCCCTCAGGAAGTCGAATTTTTTGATAGGAGAGTAAAGAAGAAGTGATTTGCAACATTTTGAAAAAAATTGTTTATGCTCCGACGAAGATTTATCTCAGAACTCGAATTTTTAAATATAAGGGTTGGTAAATGACCCCCTGGCTCCCTCAGGAAGTCGAATTTTTTGATAGGAGAGTAAAGAAGAAGTGATTTGCAACATTTTGACAAAATTTGTTTATGCTCCGGCGATGATTTCACGCAGATTTTGAATTTTTCAATATAAGGGTTGGTAAATGACCCCCTGACTCCCTCGGGAAGTCGAATATTTTTATCGGAGATTAAAGAAAATGTAAATTTCAACATTTTGACAAAATTTGTTTATACTCCGGCGACGATTTCTCTCAGAACTCGAATTTTTAAATATAAAGGTTGGTAAATGACCCCCTGGCTCCCTCGGAAGTCCAATTTTTTTATAGGAGAATAAAGAAGAAATGATATGCAATATTTTGACAAAATTTGTTTATGCTCCGGCGTCGATTTCTCGCAGATTTTGAATTTTTTAATATAAGGGTTGGTAAACGACCCCCTGGCTCCCTCGGGTAGTCAAAATTTTTCATCGGAGAGTAAAGGAGGAGCGATTTGCAACATTTCGACGAAATGTCTTTATGCTCCGACGACGATTTCACACAACATTCGAATTTTAATGAAATAGTTGCAGTGTACACCCGCTGCATGATTTTTTTGCTTTTCGGAATATCTTGTCGACGTAATTGAGATTACATAACCAAGTATTATAATTCCTTGTATTTTCATCAGGCCAAAATATTGATTCACCCATTTTCGTCTCAGTAATTAAATAAAACTCAATGGAACAATTATTTAAAAATCAAACGAACTTACCTTAAGTGACGTTCGATTTTAGTTATATGTAGCGACTGGTAAAGAGATCACAAAGGTAGTACCTCCACTTTTCGTCTAGATGTCGCCACTATTTTAAAGATAAACAGGCTTTTCCCCTGTTTACTTATGGCATTCCGTCTCATCCTCTCCGTCCCAGCTTCATTACTTATTTCAAAGCTGTGCGTTGTGACTAAATTAGGGGTTAATATTTAACTTGGGTAGGGATGTGACAGTGATCTCTCGACGAGGCGATTAAAATCGAACTTCACTTAAGGTAAGTTCGTTTGATTTTTCAATTATATTCCGCGCCTCGTCTTCGAGATCACAAAGGTAGATGTTTAAAGATGTTGCAACGAACTCTATAAACATTTTTTACGAACAATATGTAGTCAATCATATTGTTAATCAATCAATACTGAACTGAATATTTTCTTTAAATATAATAAATCATTAGACTAAATAGTCAATCAAAAATAAACAAAAGAGATGATATCAATATCTGGTTAGAACCGCCCTTGCAAATGGTAAGTGGTCATTTGCCCTAGGCCGGTTATAAAAATTAAGAAGGTTTTTACATTTCGGACCAACCAGCTGTGTTTCAAATAATGCCCAATGAAGCTCCTTCAGCTTTCTGGAAGTTTTATTTCAATACAATTTTCTTTAAAAGTCATATTTCGAATATCTAATGGACAGAGTCTGTATTTGGTGGGCTGTAAGAATAGCTAAGAGTGTCGCTAATAGTTAATATCTCCAAACTCTAACACTTATTCAGAAATTGTGTACCATGGTAATCTGAAACAATGGAAGGTGCTTGAAGTACGCACCGACCACCCGTGGTGGTGCTGTAGGTTTTCCGGGGTTTCCTACAGCTGAAAAGTGAATACACCACGAAAAACATCAAGAAGTCGGCCGGAGCGCCATGGCAAATAATAATAATAGCCGACCTCTACCCGCACAGACTATGCATTTGGGTACACTCTATGAGTGTTTATGAGGGAGCATTATTATTACTAGTATTATTATCCCATGTTATCCTATATTGTGGTCGCTTTGGATTGTTTGATTTTGAGTTATATCTGGTGACAGAATCAGACCTATTGCTGATCTTAAAGAGTTCAAAGAACCATGAGATAAACCTCCTTCAAAGCCATTGGTTCAAAAACTTAAAAGTGTTGTTACTGTGCCCTGAGAAATATCAGTTTCATTGTCTTTACAAAATTTCCACCAGAGTTTAAATCCAGTATTGTACTGCCTCTATGTAGACTCGCTAATTGAGGATAACATGATGTCTAAGGAGGCCGCTGAAACTACTTTCTTCAAGTACGCTTTCCTATTACCAGGGAAAGTTTTTTCCAGAGTTGATGACGGGTCCTATCAAGTGAAAGGAAATAAGCATTTGGTTGAAAATCAATTGATTTTTCATCCGACAGGGACTGAAACAACGGGAACCATGATTGTGTGCACCATGAAGGGACAACTAAGATTCCCTCTGCTTCATCGCTAATAATTTTTTGTAAAAACTCTGAGGATTAAAGAAAATGAAGAGAATGCATAAACGAACCAATATTTCCAATGTAGAGTGAACTAATCCACACAGAAAGCTTCTGGATCTCTGCACCAAGAGACAAACCTGTTGCATTTTGTAATATGTCGAGTTGCCAATTGGTCGACAGATGGTGGGGGAAATTTTGTAATAATTTCATAGTAATCATACGTCGACAATTTCCACTGTCTCTATTTCGAGCCTTCTTGATTCAAATCGGCAACTATATTTTCTGAAGATTTAATATAGGAGGCAAAATCAATACGTTACCTTCTTTGCACCACTGCAATATCCGTTTAGATAGTTTGTTGAAGAGTGGATATCGCATATGACACTTGGAGTGGCATGAAACTATTGTAATTATTGTTGAATCAAAGAAAGGTAGTTGCATTTCTCAAATTTTTTAGTATACAACCAGCTATATTTTATGCTTGGACAAACAGATATCAAAACTCCTAAAAATTTTGCAGACTCTTTTGTTTTGATAGTTTGCATTAAACGAATTCTGTTGACCAATTTTATTATTGATTCTTCCTTTTAGGAAGGTGATATTGACATATATTGTGAATTACCTAAGTATTTGTATACTTGTGCAGGTTCTAGCTCACTTTTATCAAGGTTTACAGTTAACTCTAATTTTTTCAATATATCACAAGTTGTCTGTACATAGTTAATGCATGCCTCGCAGCTATTGCCAAATAACAAAAAACCATCCAAATACAGGACTGATAAAAACCTCTGGGTTTAAGGTGAGCCAAGACTGGCTTCATCAATTTTGTGAAAACTCACGGGGCTGTGTTCAATCCCCAAGGTAAGGAACTATATTCAAATAATTTGCTACTCCATTGAAACCAGAGAAACTTTTTGTGACTATTCAGGATAGGTAATAGCAAGTAAGCGTTCTTCAGATCGACAGTTCAGAACTGTCTCATGTCTTTCAACTTGAAATGTTGACAACCTAAATATTCATTGAACTTTTTCAAATTCCAAATGAGACGGTGTGAACCATCAGGTTTAGAAATTTAAAATATTCTGGATATTGAGTGGTTCCGACATGAGTGACATTCAGTTATTGCATCAATGTTTTGCAATTTATCAATTACAATTGCTATAATTGTCATATCCTGTAGAGACCACTTCGGACTTACATGTACAATGTGTTTTTGGGGCTTCTTTATAAAAGTAAGAAGGTATCCAGTCAGCCACCCCAGAACCATTGGATCACAAGCTTATGATTTCTATTTATCAATGAAAAACTGTAATCTACCAACATACTGATGTTGTTTTGGTTCTTGAGCCCTAGTGGCTGGAGACCTGAAATCCTGACGAGATTTTTCCTCCAAAAGCCATACATTAATGGAAGATTTTATCATGGTATCTTTCAAGTCTTGGTTGATACCCGTAGATATCAGAATTCTTCTCAATTCAGATTCCCTAGGGTGAATGTCAGCAAACAATCTCGCAGCGTCACTCAAGGCCATGGCGGGGGCCATTCCCCCTCCCTTTCTTCTGACAACACGGTTGATAGGATGTTGCCTAATGCTGCAAGTCCAGCTACTAATTGACTTTGTATTTGTGCCAATCTGTCATCTCTCCTGATAGTTGAATCATTCACCAAAGATTTCACTTCCTCATTCAGCCTTGGAGCACCTAGAAGGAGACAATGAGCTGGTGTCGGATCTGTTACATTTTCATCCCCACCAGGTAGGGCTTGTGGTATGTGTCCCACAGCCTTCTTTATATTCTGAAAGACTACCTGTAATATTCATAAATGGGAATGTAAACTACTAACACTGGAATACCATCTGTTTGATGATCAATATCATCTGTGTGTCAAGAACCGAATGTACATCTCCTGCAAGCATTTATAAAATTTCCCGATTTTATATGTCAGGTTTGTAGTATAAAATATATTAATATTGACTCGCAATATTCTACCATAAGGTCATGTAAGACATTTTCTACAAAACATTATTTTGTAATTCTTGTATGTCTCCCTGAAAATGCATAAAAAAACATCAACTCGTGATATTTTTCATACCAATGGGGTATATAAAAACCTGTTCTACCAACCTGTGCAATGCTGTCGGACACCATACTCGTACTGCCGTGACATCAAGCACCGACTAGAGGTTTAGATCTCGTCTTACTCTACAAATATCAACTCGTTCTAGGTCCTCAATTAGAACTCGTCTAATTCTACAAATATCAACTCGTGATATTTCCTCAATTAGAACTCGTCTAATGAGGGAAGGACTTCCATGTATACTGCCAAATCATCAGAACTCGTCTGAACATAAATTATCAACTCGTGATATTTTGCAGTAGCATTGTTGCGATATACACTTCCGTCAGCTGCCATTGATGCTTGAAGTTATTGCGATAGATCTCGTGAATTCGCAATACCAATCCATATTGTGATGTGACTGCTCTGAAAAAGAACTTACCAATCGATTCGTACTGTCGTGACATCAAGCACCGACTAGAGGTTCAGATCTCGTCGAACTCTACAAATATCAACTCGTGATATTTCCTCAATTAGAACTCGTCTAATGAGGGAAGGACATCCATTTATACTGCCAAATTATCAGAACTCGTCTGATCCATAAATTATCAACTCGTGATATTTTGCAGTAGCATTGTTGCGTTATACACTCCCATCAGGTGCCATTGATGCTTGAAGTTATTGAGACAGAGATCTCGTGAATTCGCAATACTAATCCATATTGTGATGTGACTGCTCTGAAAAAGAACTTACCAATCGATTATTGTGATCGACTGGAACCATTAGTAATTGTCGCCTTGAACAGGCGCTGTCCGCACTAGAACTGTAATGATGCCTACGACAGCGTTCCCTTTGTTCCAATATAATCAGATATTGCAACTAACTGTTTCAACTTCTTGCTCACTTATTTAGAGTCGATTTCCCCTTCGGAAGTCTATGATGATAATCTGCGTCTTTTTCTGGATAAATCCATTACAATTATCGTTGAAAACAAAATGTGTTATAATGGCGATGAACGTGGCAACACTTCAACGCCAAAGCGAAGTAATGAAGCTCGGACGTAGAGGATGAGAACGAATGCCGTACGTAAACAGGGGAAAAGCCTGTTTATCTTTAAAATAGTGGCGACATCTAGACGTAAAGTGGAGGTACTACCTTTGTGATCTCGAAGACGAGGCGCGGAATATAATTTATATTTCGTATAAGTAAATTAAAAATTAATTGGTACGCCACTGCTTCAAGCGTTCGGGTGATTTCGGAAATACTAGCCGCTATCTTTGGCCGCTGTCTTCACACCGCGCACCGGTGACGATGCGTTGGGCAATTTTGATTTTCTCATTTTTGAAGACATTTATAAGATTTAACAATTGAAAATATAGTAATAAACAGAAAAAATAAGTGATTGAAACACTTTTGGTTGGGAGGAAGAAAAGTAAAATAAAATCACAAAGGGGGCAAATTATGGATACTCCAGAACTGAGAACAGATTGAAATTGCGGAAGTTGTTTTGCTAACCTCATATGAAGTTAACGAAACATCACATACAAAAAAAGAGGGCCATTTTTTTTTCTTCGCAACTAGTTAGGGACAAAAAGGTGGCAAATTATGGATACTTCAGAACTGTGAAAAATAAAAATTACGGAAGTTGCTCCGCTAACTTCATATGAAGGCGAAACATCACACATTTTAAAAAAAAGAGTGACAATTTTTTTTTCTTCGCAACTAATTAGCCACAAAAAAGCGGCAAATTATGAATACTTCAGAATTGTGAAAAAATAGAAATTACGAAAGTTGTTTCGCTAACTTCATATGAAGTTAGCGAAACATCACATATTTCTTAACAAAAAAAAGAACGACAAATTTTTTTTCTCCGCAACTAATTAGCGACAAAAAATCGGCAAATTACAGAACAAGCATTTATCAATTTTTTGGGAGTTGTCTCGCTAACTTCATATGGGTTGAAACTGCTAACAGTGGAACGACTGATGTCATTTCAAAAGAGGGTTGCCCAGCAGAGTATCTAGTTTCTGCTGTGTTCCAGGCAAGTACGTGAAGAGACAAGATTCTCAAATTTTAGAATCCAAAACCTCTAGTGTATGTTCCAGAGCTGTACTCCAAATGTGACAAACAGAAGCACCCGACAGAAAATCAAATAGATCTTGAAATTAGACGAGAAAACCTCATGCGATTTTCCAAGAAAGGGCATTGCTGACGTTTTAATACCGAACATCGAAGTGGGTGCCTCAATTGTTACTGTTTTTTGTTATTGTTATATATCCGTCAACCGGATAAACCCTTATGATCAATCCACAGAAGTCTCCGAGCGATTTGGGCGAGCTAGGAAAGACGTAGCCCTTACCTTTTAACGTGTGATTCCATGCACGAGACCGGTAACCGTGCTGCAGTTCGAACCCATGCACCTACGGATAATTGATAGTCGGTTCGAATCCGATGTAGGTACGAGAATTTTTCTCAACTACTTTGTATCGGATCGATAGGCGACCGCATGCCTTGCTGAAAAGCAAGTGTATTGTGAGTTGTCTAGATGCCAATCTCGTCTAGTGCTAGCTTGGAGTGCACACCAACCACCCGAGGTGGTGCTGTAGGTTTTCCGGGTTTTCCTACAGCTGAAAAGTGAATACATCACCTAAAACATCAGTAAGTCGCCCCGGAGCGCCACGGCAAATGATAATAATAGCCGTCCTCTACCCGCACAGGCTATGCCTTTGGATACACTCAATGAGTGTTTATGAGGGAGTATTATTATTATTATTATTATATTCGGATTTCTATAAGATCTCGGATCTCTAATGTTTCTCGTTCAACAGAATCCTCAATAAACATTGGAAAAATCTGAGTGTGTGAAATCGTAATAGGTGATACATATCTTAGAGAAAAAAAAAAAGTCCATAAATGTTATTTAGCGGTTGGAAGACGAAGGCTGATATACATCGCTTGGCATAGAAACCTCGACAGATGGAATAGCATTGTCTGATTTGTCGGCTGTTTTTTTCAGTTCGGCATTGTATCAAGTAGAAATCCAAGAAAGTTACAAAAACTAATAACTAGATTTTGCAATATCAAGATAGTCCATTCAACTGTATCACAATAGCCCCGTTGTTTCTATCACAGTAGCCCCTTGTTTGTATCAAATTAGCCCCCTATATGTGACGTCATATATTCGTAATATGGTTGATTATTATGAAGTCTTCAAATGCAAAAATATCTTCCCCCCATATAGGTGGGGTATTAAAATATTTCTGCCCCGATAAACAACGGAGTTAGAATAAAAACGTACACATAGTCACTGAAATTTTTATGGCTAAAAAAATCACCGCTGATTATTTTTCAATTATCCACATACCATGCAATAATGAGTAATTACGTCATGCCCTACAATAATCGAATGTATTATTTAATCAGGAATTTTTTTTTGCCACTTTTGGCTTGAAGCACGTAAATAATTTTCTAGTGTATCATATTAGGCCCCACTTTTCGAAATGTATTACATTAGCCCCGATCGACCTACTTTTTATTGAATTTTTTCATAGTCATGTTTTATATTGGCAAAGTATAATCATCTGAATGAGTTACAGAGTATTCTGGAAATATCGAATCATCACCAGTGAAATAAAAAAAGAAAAATATTCCATAACAGCTGTAATTGAAAAATATCATAGAAAAATATGTGTATAATGATAAATTGATATTTTTCAATCTCAATATTAGTGCATGAATAAATTTCTTATATTTTTCGGATCTCGAAAGCAAGTCCGTCTGAATTAACTACTAGATACGTGAACAATGATGCATATTAGAAAACGAAAAGTACATATTTACATGAAAATAATCATGAACTGAAACTAGATTCTGTCCAAATAAGAGCCATCCATCTCGTCAGTGATGCATCGCTTACAAGCTCGCTCACTACTCTGGAACACCGCGGAATGGTTTGTGATCTGGCTCTACTGAAATATCATCCGTCGTTCAACCTTTAGCATTAGATTAAGTTCATTTGGGTTAAGTTACATTAGATAACATTCATATCACTAGTTTTCGGTAGCAAAAATAAAACTGAATTCAACTAGAACAATCATAATCGGTTTTGATAATGATCAATTTGATCAGAATCGCATCAGACTGGAAACGAATATTTGCTTCTTGTCCTCGGTAATGATGTTTTCTCCCATGTTACTAATGGACATTTAAGCTGAATAATTTTGAGGCGCTCATAACCGATATCAATAGAGCATCGAATCGTTTGTGCGCTTTCCCGCTCGAAGCTCTCTTCTTGAAGCCGACTGCCTCGTTTTTGCATGAAACTAATGTGAATATGAGCTTCGTAATAATAATTATTGTCATAAACTTCTAAATGTTTCAGTTGCAAATAAGTAGTATAATAATTATAAAATGCATGATACCATTGGAGGCGATTATACAACAAGGCCTGTTTCAAGGTTATGTGAATTTTCGATGAGTTCTGAAGGTCTCCCATGTATTTTAACGTGTCCGTCAATTCTGTTTCGGCTTCTTAGTGGGTCTCCATATGAAGTTAGCGAAACAACTTCCGTAATTTCTATTTTTTCACAATTCTGAAGTATCCATAATTTGCCGCTTTTTGTCATATGAAGTTAGCGCAACATCACATATTAAAAAAAAAAAAGAGCGAACTTTTTTTTTTCTCCGTAACTAATTAGCGACAAAAAGCGGCAAATTATGGATACTTCAGAACTGTGGAAAAAAATAGAAATTACGGAAGTTAGCGAAACATCACATATTTAAAAAAAAAAAAAAAGAGCGACAAATTTTTTTCTCCGCAACTAATCAGCGACAAAAAGGCGGCTAATTATAGGATAATCTGTTAACGGGAGTGAAGCTAGCCACATCCACAAAATACACTGAGAAAAATATATAGAAGAATAAGATAAATCATTATCTATGTTAATACGCGTTGTACACGAATTTTGAACACAGGAAATCAATCTAGGGTTCAAAGTTGATAAGATAGTTGCGAAATTATAGTTTGTCAGGCCGTCCGAAGGGGTGGTAGAGGGGTGGAAGAGGGATGGATATAGAAAATAAATCATTATCTATGGAAATACGAGTTGTAAACGAATTTTGAACACGGAAAATCAATCTAGGGTTCAGAGTTGATGAGGTAGTTGTGAAATTATAGTTTGTCAGGCCGTCCAGGGGGTGGAAATGAGGTGGATATAGAAAAAAAATCATTATCTCTGTTAATACTATTTGTACACGTCTTTTGAACACGGGAAATCAATCTAGGAGTCAAAGTTGATGAGGGAGTTGTGAAATTATAGTTTGTCAGGCCGTCCGAAGGGTGGAAAAGGGGTGGATATGGAAAATAAATCATTATCTCTGTTAATACTCTTTGTACACGTATTTTGAACGCGGGAAATAAATCTAGGGCCCAAAGTTGATGAAGAACTTGTGATATAATAGATTGTTAGGCCGTCCGAAGGGGTGGAAAAGGGGTGCATATAGAAAATAAATCATTATGGAAATACGAGCTGTAAATGAATTTTGAACACGGAAAAATCAATCTTGGGTTTAAAGTTGATGAGATAGTTGCGAAATTATAGTTTATCAGGCCGTTCGAAGAGGTGGAAAAGGGGTAGATATAGAAAATAACTCATTATCTATGGAAATACGAGTTGTAAACGAATTTTGAACACGGAAAATCAATGTAGGGCTCAGAGTTGATGAGGTACTTGTGAAATTATAGTTTGTCAGGCCGTCCAGAGGGTGGAAAAGGGGTGGATATAGAAAATAAATCATTATCTCTGTTAATACTCTTTGTACACGTATTTTGAACGCGGGAAATAAATCTAGGGCCCAAAGTTGATGAAGGACTTGTGGTATTATAGTTTGTCAGGCCGTCCGAAGGGGTGGAAAAGGGGTGGAAAAGGGGTGGATATAGAAAATAAATCATTATCTATGGAAATACGAGCTGTAAACGAATTTTGAACACGGAAAATCAATCTAGGGTTCAGAGTTGATGAGGTAGTTGTGAAATTATAGTTTGTCAGGCCGTCCAGGGGTTGGAATTGTGGTGGATATAGAAAATAAATCATTATCTCTGTTAATACTATTTGTACACGTCTTTTGAACACGGGAAATCAATGGAATGAGTATTAACAGAGATAATGATTTATTTTCTATATCCACCCCTTTTCCACCCCTTCGGATGGCCTAACAAACTATAATTTCGCAACTATCTTATCAACTTTGAACCCTAGATTCATTTCCTGTGTTCAGAATTCGTGTACAACACGTATTACCAAAGATAATGATTTATTTTTTATATCCACCCCATTTCCACCCCCTGGACTATAATTTCGCAACTACCTTATCAACTTTGAACCCTAGATTGATTTTTCGTGTTCAAAATTCGTTTACAACTCTCATTTCCATAGATAATGATTTATTTTCTATATCCACCTCTTTTCCACACCTTCGGATGGCCTGAAATACTATAATTTCGCACCTATCTTATAAACTTTGAACCCTAGATTGATTTTCCGTGTTCAAAGTTCGTTTACAACTCGTATTTCCATAGATAATGATTTATTTTCTATATCCACCCCTATTCCACCCCTTCGGACGGCCTGACAAACTATAATTTCGCAACTACCTTATCAACTTTGAACCCTAGATTGATTTTCCGTGTTCAAAATTCGTTTACAACTCGTATTTCCATAGATAATGATTTATTTTCTATATCCACCCCTATTCCACCCCTTCGGACGGCCTGACAAACTATAATTTCGCAACTATCTTATCAACTTTGAACCCTAGATTGATTTTTTGTGTTCAAAATTCGTTTACAACTCTTATTTCCATAGATAATGATTTATTTTCTATATCCACCTCTTTTCCACCCCTTCGGATGGCCTGAAATACTATAATTTCGCACCTATCTTATAAACTTTGAACCCTAGATTGATTTTCCGTGATCAAAGTTCGTTTACAACTCGTATTTCCATAGATAATGATTTATTTTTTATATCCACCCCTATTCCACCCCTTCGGACGGCCTGACAAACTATAATTTCGCAACTACCTTATCAACTTTGAACCCTAGATTGATTTCCTGTGTTCAAAATTCGTGTACAACGCGTATTACCATAGATGATTCATTTTCTATATCCACCCCATTTCCACCCCCCGGACGGCCTGACAAACTATAATTTCACAACTACCTCATCAACTCTGAACCCTACATTGATTTTCCGTGTTCACAATTCATTTACAACTCGTATTTCCATAGATAATGATTTATTTTCTATATCCACCCCTATTCCACCCCTTCGGACGGCCTGACAAACTATAGATTCGCAACTACCTTATCAACTTTGAACCCTAGATTGATTTTCCGTGTTGAAAATTCGTTTACATCTCGTATTTCCATAGATAATGATTTATTTTCTATATCCTCCCCTATTCCACCCCTTCGGACGGCCTGACAAACTATAATTTCGCAACTACCTTATCAACTTTGAACCCTAGATTGATTTTCCGTGTTCAAAATTCGTTTACAACTCGTATTTCCATAGATAATGATTTATTTTCTATATCTACCCCGTTTTCCACCCCTTCAGACGGCCTGACAAACTATAATTTCGCAACTATCTTATCAACTTTGAACCCTAGATTGATTTCCTGCCTTCAAAATTCGTGTACAACGCGTATTAACATAGATAATGATTCATTTTATTCTTCTATATATTTTTCTCAGTCCATCAGAAAAATAAACTGAAGTCGCTGGGTTTTGAACCCACGAACGGCAGACAGAAGAGTATTGATTCTAACCACTCGGCTATCTGTCCTTATTTTTGCAAGTGCTGATTGTAATTGTGATGATTGTAATGATTGAATATCATACTTCATTTTGTTGGAAATGACCACCTGCATACATGCATGCTTGGAAGTTATTTTCTCTCATCAGTGCTATAATAGGTCAGACAACAATATAGTCGCCTTGTTTCACAAAACCAACGATAACATTTAAAAGCCTTATAGTTTATAGTATTCTAGAATGAAGCGGTGACTTCGTTGGTTTTGCATGTATGCAGGTGGTGATTTCCAACAAAATGAAGTATGATATTAAATGGCTTGATAAAAACCAGCACTTGCAAATAGTGTCCTCCTTGAGGAACATTGCACAAATGGATGACAGATGTGATTCAATGTGCCGCGGTGGCATGATGTGGGTTAAGTTCTCGCTTCATAAGCCAAAGAATATGAGGTCGAATCTCAGCATTGCCACCGGTCTCGTACATGGCATCACATGTATTAAAAGGTAAGGGCTACGTCTTCCCCTAGGTCGCACAAGTCTCTGACTTCTGAGGGTTGCACATAGGGGTTCAACCGGTTGACGGATATAACAATTTTTTTTTAAACATAACAACAACAATTTTAACAATGCCTTACAAACTATGTGGGGAAGGTCATTTGGATGACTTATCTTTTTATTGATTTCCTAGAAAGATTTTGGAAAATTATTGAATCATTTCTTAGACACTGTCCACTCCACCACCTTCTTGTGGCCTCAACTAAATGGGGGATGTCATTTTATTCGTTTTTCCTTCATGAAACACATACTGAAGGCAGAATGCGATAATATTTCTTTCAGGAAAGTTATTAAATTATTATCCAGAAACTACCTCCTCTTCCTGAGGGCAAAAATCTACTTTAAATCTTGCACAACTTAGAAATTTCATTCAAATTTCAGTCCTTAAATCTTCGCTTCAGTCTTTCAGTCATCGGGTAAGTCTTTCAGTCTTAAGGCTTAATTGAGTCTTGAGTCGCTTGGATTTGATTTTGAGTCTTTTCAGTCCCAATCTTGAGCCTCGAGTCTTTTAAATATTTCAAGTCCTGTTACATTTTAACTAGATAAGGCCTGATAATTGGTAAGAGAGGTGTAAAAAAAGTAAGAGATGATATTGTTATGATGACAGATAGGCTTGATTAGTATTTTTTGCGTTATTTCATTCAAAAGAGTTAAAATTATATTTTTCTAAGTTTTTTTTCGAAGTACCTGTATCTGTGGATGTGGCTAACTTCACAAAGGTAATAATGATGATTCCTCAGCACACCAAAGCAGTATTCGAACGTAGGTCTAATATTGAATACAGTGTGTTTCACCTCTCATGGAAACAGCCCCGTATCTTCCGTAATTTTCTATGTAAAACCATGAAAATTTCATGATCGATAGATACACTAGAAATTAACTCACTGTACAAAAGGTGTCATTCTACGTGATATACACTGCACGCCAACAGCGATGGATCCACCCTTTTTCCGGAAAGTTATATTAGGGGACAAAATTGGCCCGAAATTTTTTCGGATTCGTGTTCGCGATCCCCAAATTACTACTGAAAAATTTTCAGTCCTGAAAAACTCGTTTCACTTCTCATGGATAGATAGATACACTAGAAATGAACTTACTGTACAAAAAGGGTCAGCATACCTGATATACACGGAGGCGTTTACATGGGAAGTGAAACAAACTGGAATTTTTCAGAAGACAGGTGTATAATAGTAATTAGTGGACCCTGAACACGAACCCGAAGGAATTTCGGACTAATTTTGTCCCCTAATATAACTTTCCGGAAACATGGGTGGTTTCATTGGTGCTGGCGTGCAGTGTATATCACGTAGAATGATCCCCCTTCGTGCAGAGAGTTCATCTATAGATCCTGAAAATTCAATGATTTTTCGTCAAAAACTACAGAAGATACGAGGGTGTTTCCATGAAGAGTGAAACACACTGTATAACCGCCATTTTCATCTAATAAAAAATGAAAATATTTCCAAAATCAATGACTGAATCGTATTTAGTATCTCCAAAATACATTTTAAAAATGAATTGTTTGAAAATCGAACAGAAGTGGACATTCCCGACGACATAAAAGTGTTTTCATCACTTGCCCCAAAATTTAGTATAGCTATATCTCCTCGGTATCTCCAAACAATCGTGATATTAGTACCTATTCCACATATTTTAGCTGATTCATTATTGATTAAATCGATAATGATAATAAGAAGAATCAATCTATACAGATCCCAGTTTCCAGAAAAAGCCGTGGTGAGGTTCATATACCAGCTTAGAGGGGCAGGTAGGTACTGACCCTTGAATGGAATGAGGCGATTCAGTTGAGGGATGGAAGGGTGAATGGTAGGTATTTTGGTGCAGTTCGTATGAAAATTACTTGAGACCAATAACTTTCTCCCACTGTAATTTGCTGATGTGTCACATTTCAGTCCTGCAGTGAAAAAACAATACTTATTTACCGGCAATTTCAAATTTCCAGTTAAAAATCAGAACCGAAAAAATCGAACAATAGTCAAAAAAATTATCCAAAGAATGATTAGGGTCGCAGAACGTAAACCTAAATATAGAAGATTGAATGGTAATTGATGAATGGTAATGTGTAGTCATCATGCCTACTTTTGCCCAAATTAGTATGTAAGTGTAAAATTATTGGATGTAAACAATGAATAAGCAAGTACATACCTTATTTGATTACAATAATACATGTGACAATCCACATCACTGTTTCAAATTGTTAACAAAATTATCAATATGTATTCAAATTGTGATTTAAACCTACAAATTGACAGCTATAGCTGATTTGCTATGATAGAAAAAAAACGTTTGGATAGGAAGAGGAATTCGTATTGAAAAAATCGAGGGCTTAGTGTCACAGATTATTAATATCGAGAAAACAGAAATAACTGAATTTTATATACTAATTCATCTATAACAACCATAACGTTCGGAATAAGACATATGTTTTCAGATGAATAACTACTTGATATTCAGGGATCATGTCGAATATTCGAAAAACTTGATAATGATGAAAAATATCTCAAAATTAACGGAATGTTTCCAAAAAAATGTAGTTACGCCTTTGTGACACTAAGGCCTCGAAATGTAAATTGATAAAATTTCTCCGTAGACCAGCATATATAATACCACAATCAGTTTTGTTTCATCTCGTTCCTCAAACATCTATAGTTTCACTGGTTTTACATCAAAGATAGGTTATGTTTATGCCTGTTATTATTTCCTTGTTCAAGTTCAAGATTCCTGAGTGGATTTTTATGTATATACCTATTTATCGGGTTAATTGATTACGTCAAAGACTGACCAATGCAAAAGTTACAGCACTTTTACGAAAAACTAAAATAATGTATTGATTTTTCAGTCATGAACTATAGAAAATAATATAAAGCTACTCACCATCCATCACACCAGACTCTTGTGTTATGTTTATGTCCATTTTGTAGTTTACTCTCTGGCATATTTGACTTTTGATATAAAATAAACTGACATAAATTAAACAACTATATTTTCATATGACTATCACAGCACTCTTTTCATCACTCATCTACATCAACTTACTCCTCTAAATACGTCAGCGCACTACGCAAAACGCAAAACAAATCTATATACAACCAATAACCGATAACGTTGTTGTCAGATTTACAAAACTCCGGCACATATGAATAATTTCTATTTGGGGTGTGTTGAATACAAAAAATCATAAATTTTTTTTGCGATTACACTAATAAGGGATTATTATTGTGATGATTTATCTAGGTAATTCTGACGTTTTCTATGGCAATTACAAAAAGTTAATTATGTATTTAGCAGATTATGATGAAATAAGAATATAAATTAATTTGATTCAAAGAATAAAAATGTGTATAGTGATAGCAGCAGAGGTTTCATATACACCCAAAAAAGTAAAATTTCAATCACAATAAGGCAGTCACGGGGTGGTAATTATCCCATTACCCCCCTTCAGGCACGCGAAAGCTTTTAAAAATATCCTGGAAAAGTACATTTTTCGCATTTCAAAATAATGTCGTTCAACTATGTTTATAATTCCAGAAGTAGGCAGTAAATAGTCTCTGCAAGAAATTTCTGTGAAAAAAAAATGAATTGCCCTCAAATATCACAATTCCAGTAACGTTTACAAAAAATAAAGGCCGATTCAGACACATATGCGTGTTCATGTATGGTTTATGAAGTACCTACCAAGTACATGCGACTTACATACATATGCATTTTTGACCCTATTGTGCCCGAAAACTGCATGACAATTCACATAATATATGTAACTTTCACTTGCATTTCTATGACAAGATCATATTTTATTTGGTTCTGTAATAAATTCGTTAAAGCCATTTGAGTTTTTCAAATAATTTCGACGTATTTTTCACTGTATCTTTCAATATTCAAACTAGAACATGTCACATGCCAGCCTATAGGCACAGGTGTGAACGTCGACAAGCATGCATTTCTTAGGCAGGATTCAAAATGCAAGATGGGTATGCATGTATCTATCTGAATCGCCCTTAAAACCCAATTCATGACATTCGTAAAAAACCGGTCGGTCTGGCAACGCCGTAACGATATCGGAACGACTGTTCCTTTGACTCATCACGCCACCACGTTTCCCCTACTTCCATTCAAATCGACCCATTCATAGGATAGTTGAAATTGAAAATATTTATACTATTTCTATCCAGTGACGGGCTGGAAGCGATTAAGGTAAAAAAAAACAAGTCGCCAGAAACTTGAGGGTTAATAGTTTGTAATAGTCAACATTTGTTGCCGAAACATAAGGAACTTTTAAGAAACTTTTAGAAACATTCTGAAACATTTTCGGAAACAAGCAATAGCAACAAAAAAGTTTCTAAAAATTCCTCCGATGGAAATGTAGCTTTAGCCATTTTTCACAACGAAAAACAAACATGACTTGTTCCAGGATTTTTTGATCGAACCCAATACGGCTGATGTTTGGGATATCAAAACCGTACCGAAATTAAAAATATGGTGAAATTATAGTAAAATTTATTTTCCGCAAAACCCTTATGCTCATCTTATAAGGCCGATTCAGATACATGCGTGTCCATACAGGGTTTATGAAGCAGGGGGTGGCTTGAACACCTACTCACGTTTCTATCCCAAGAACATATTTTATTTGGTTCTGTAATAATTCTGTCAATGCCGCAGTAATGCTATTTGAGTTTCTCAAATAATCCCGACGTATTTATTCACTGTACCATCTTTTATCTCATGCAGAATGTTGGGCACACATGTATCTGAATCGGCCTTAAAAGCAGTGAAAAATACATCGGGATTATTTTGAAAAACTCAAATAGCATTACTCTAGCATTGACAAAGTTATTACAGATCGTAATAACATATGTTCTTGTGATAGAAACGTGGGTAAAAAGCGTTTAAACCGCCCGTGCTTCAAAATCCCTGCATGGGCACGCATTTATCGGAATCGGCCTTCATGATGGATTCATGCAGCAGTTTTGAGTCATAAGGAAAAATATTCGTCAATGATTGATAGGGAAAAAATGGTCCATATAACTGGCATGATTCTACCGCATGAGAGCTTTCACAAGCATGAGAAATCCGGAACCAACTGATTTCCCGATCAGCTGTGGCTTGTGGTTGGCATTAGGACTCGAACTTTGTACCTATTTATCGACAAATGAATCACGAAAAAATGTTTAATGGGAAAATGAAAAGAAAAACCGAATAAATTTTATTTTTTATCCATATGTATAAGCAGCATTGTGGATTGGAAAACTTTTGTCCCCATCCGACACAAATACTCACTCATTAAGACGCGCGTGAATGAACCTACATAGCTTTTTCTGACAAAGGGCGGCGATTAGTATTTTATTATCATTATTACCTTTGCACAGCAGAGCGATTTTCTAATTTTTGGTGGCACCACTAAAAACTGACCAAACTATGACAAAATTTCATTTTGACAACCTAGTCTAAAAACCCTGGTGTGCCGTGTGTCCACTGATTAGATTTTGTTCAGATTTTTTTGAAAACAAAACAAAAAATTAAATCGCATTCTGCATCTGTAGAGCCGTAGACACAATGCAAGTTTTATGTAATAAATTTTAAGTTTTGGGATTTTGGATATCCATTTTACAAATAAAACAAGATGCAAAACAGAATTGAAGAATGAAGCTTGAATTTTACCAACAAGATTGTTTATGAAGCGTGATCAAAATAATATTGGCAATGATAGTTTCGTCTTGAAAAAATATCCAAAATCATGAAAATTAAAACTAAAAACATAAAACTTCCATTGTGTTTCAGCCTTAATCGTTTCTAGAGCATTTATCTATTAACTATGTTCTAGAGATGGCGCCCTCGTCCTCATGTAAATATTGTATACCGGGTGGCTACGGAAGTATTGCCTACGGAATATCTCAGTTATTGTATAAAGTAGGTTTGTGAAATTTGGAGCGTCGATATAATGACATAAGAGCTAGAATTTGAGCATATTGACATGTCGAAGTTAACTTCCGGTCTGACCGGAAGTAACATCAACTTTCTTATTTTAAATGGAAACCCTATTTTTTTTTTCTTTTCGCTTTATTCAGCATTCAATTCCCTTTCTAATGACATATCACAAGTTGGTATCTAACCAGAAACTAGATCAGAAAAAAATTATTATTGAAATTCACCGAGTAGGCCGTGGAAGCAAAATGAAAGCCAAAAATTGAAAAGTTGGCTATGGAAACCATACGTCACTTGATAACAGTTGCTACTACTGTGATATTTTATTTTCATTCGTCGGCGTTATAAAAAGCCGCCAAAAAAAATATTGGAAAAATTGGGAAAAAAACAATACTCTGTAGGTCCATAACTTAAATAGGAACATGCAACTTTTTCTTGCCTGTACTATTCAGCATAACCATTCCTTTCTAATGATATAAAAGAAAGTAATTTTTTGAAATGAAATACCAAAAAATCCAATTATTATTCTTCAAATAACAAAACAGATTATCGCCATACGCAAAAATAACATTAAAAATAATGTGGAATGATAAATTATATCCTGTAGGTTCTAGGTTAAATAGGAACATAAACGTACTTGGTCTGTGCCATCGTCCATAGATATTCTAATATCTACCTATGGACGATGTTTGTGCTATTCAGAATAATCATTCCATTGCAATAATCATTCGAACCAAAATATTAACAAGTAGGCTGATTGAGATGTATTTTGGAATGAAACAAAAAAAAAACGAGAGCTCTCACGAACGCTGCTATCCATATTATTTTGACGTTCGAAGTAGTGTTTTTGATTCTGCCATTTTAAGAGGGTTTGGAAATCGAAATCAGTTTAAAAAATTCTTATGCCGCTGAACGATTGTATTTAGAGCGATATCCAGGGAGGCAGCAACCGTCAAGAAGGTATTTCCAGTGGCTTGAAGAAAAATTAAGAACTGAGCCTGATGTTCACGAAGACCAAGAAGCATTTGTTATTAATGAGGAAACTGAAATTAATGTATTAGCTTTAGTATAATATGATAGCACAATTTCCTCAAGGCAGATTGGCGCCGAATTAGCTATAAGTAAGGACTCTGCTAGGAAAATTTTGAAAAAACATCGATTTAAATCCTTCAAGTATCAGTTGCATCAACATTTGTATGAAAATGACGGTGAAAGGCGCCTGGAATATTGTAATTGGTTTCTTCGACAAAATGCTGAGAATCACCTATTTAACTATTATATCTTGTTTACGGACGAGTCAAGATTTACCAACAATGGATTATTTAACAGGAATAATAAAAGGTAGGTACTGTACTTTATTTGGATTATATTGTCGATAGTCGAAGTGTAAAGTGCTAAAAGTGTGAACGGTCTTTTGTTTCAGGTACTGGGCGATAGAAAACGAGCACCGGTTTCGACAAGGTGGCTTCCAGGAGAGATTTGGTGTGAATGTTTGGGCAGGAATAGTTGGAACTCATATTGTTGGCCCCATTCTTTTTCAAGGCCAACTAACCGGAGAGAGATACTTTAATTTTTTAACGAATGAAATTTCGGAATTCATTAACAACCTACCAGCGGAAATAACTGAGAGAATGTACTTCCAGCGAGATGGCGCCCCTCCGCATAATTCAAGAATAGCGAGAAATTATCTTCAAAATCGCTTTCAAGAGAGACTTATAACAACCCATGGTCCAGTCAGGTGGCCACCAAGGTCACCTGATCTTACTCCGTGCGACTTTTTTCTTTGGGGGCATCTTAAAAATAGGGTGTATTCCACACAGCCTACAACTCTACATGAGCTAGAAGTAAAAATTCGTAGAGCTTTCCAAGATATCACGCCCCAAATGTTGAGAAACGTTTTACATGAAAATATCACCAGAGTCAATAAATGTATTGACGCTGAGGGAATGCATTTCGAACATTTGTTTTGAATTTATTTTATCTTTAATCCTATCAATTTGAATTTTTTTTTTTTTTTCTATAAATCTGTTTTTTTGTTATTTGAATAATAATAATTGGATTTTTTGGTATTTCATTTCAAAAAATTACTTTCTATTATATCATTAGAAAGGAATGGTTAAGCTGAATAGTACAGGCAAGAAAAAGTTGTATGTTCCTATTTAAGTTATGGACCTATAGAGTATTGTGTTTTTCCCAATTTTTCCAATATTTTTTTGGCGGCTTTTTATAACGCCGACGAATGAAAATAAAATATAACAGTAGTAGCAACTGTTATCAAGTGACGTATGGATTCCACAGCCAACTTTTCAATTTTTGGCTTTCATTTTGCTTCCACGGCCTACTCGGTGAATTTCAATAATAATTTTTTTCTGATCTAGTTTCTGGTTAGATACCAACTTGTGATATGTCATTAGAAAGGGAATTGAATGCTGAATAAAGCGAAAAGAAAAAAAAATAGGGTTTCCATTTAAAATAAGAAAGTTGATGTTACTTCCGGTCAGACCGGAAGTTAACTTCGACATGTCAATATGCTCAAATTCTATCTCTTATGTCATTATATCGACGCTCCAAATTTCACAAACCTACTTCATACAATAACTGAGATATTCCGTAGGCAATACTTCCGTAGCCACCCGGTATATATGGACACAGTGATTGTGATTATTGTTGACTCCGATCAAGTAACACAACCTAGATGAGTAATACTCAAATAGAACTGAAGGTAACATCTTTTCATAATATTATCCCTCAAATGATGACATTATTGCTATGTCGCAATGTTTTAAGGATACAATAAGCACGTCAGCTAGACTTGAATATCTTTCGGGTACATTCATGGCAACGAAAACCCAAAAATACTGTCTTGGACGAAATATATAGCAATAAGAAGGCAATTGAAACGTCCATTGCAGCTTGTTGGGAGCATGTAAAAACGATAATATTTCCATCGCCAAACGGAGATTCTTCGTTGTCGATATAGTCTGGTCAGTACGGCATCAACTGCATTTGGAAAATCGAATGTCAAATATGACAGAACATTAACAAAACCTCTTCTTTGGCTTATTAGAGTGTTTTTTGTGAATAAAGGGTAAATTCTGAGTTAATTTGTGTTAAACTATCGTTGGTTTCTATTATAAAGCATTGTGAAATGTGTAAAAGACCATTTGAAGCTGGAAATCAAAATATGCCATTCCATAGGTAAGCTACCAGTGCCGTAACTATCGAGAAAGAGAAACCGAAATGGATAAGAGTAAAATGAATGAATGTCGGCTGTTCTCAAAATCCTGTGGAGATTATTCCATCATAATTTCAGGTTTGCATTCCATATTGGGTTTCCATTATTTCTATTTTATTGAACCTCAATATTTCTGTTAACAACGGACGACTTTGCCGTTGGGGGAAGATGTTCCCTACATAAAAATTTTAATGCGTGTGTGGCGAGTTACTCATCTAGGTTGTGTTATTTGATCGGAGATTGTTGATTAAATTATACGGAATGTCACTAAACTTTTTTAAATCATACGATCGTTCTCGAAGAAGAAGGCTACGTTTTTTTGAAAATAACACTCAAATTGTGTTATTTTTCCAAAATAATCTAAATAACGTTTGACAGTCAATAGTTGGGACGGAATAAAAAAATTTGAAGTGCAATTTCCTTGTATCACTGACTATTTCATACTAATGTGCGTTTCTTCATTTTCCTGTATTTTATTTTATTTTCCTAAATAATTCGACCATGTTCAGTGTTTGTGAGGGGCAATTTCATAGAGATGAACAAAATAGTTCATTTAAATCCAGTACCAAAAGTGAGTAATATAATCTGTGAAACCAATTTGAAACTAACATTTTAATTCAAATCTCACCATGCTCTAGTAGACAATACTTTCGAGCAGACATTTTTTTCGAATCCATTCATTAACTAAATGCGTTTTCATACCCCACTGTTTCTTTAAATCTTCCATAAGAATGAAAGACGTAAAAGTCTGTGAAAATTAAAAAAAAATCTCCGTTCCCAATGAAATCTATTAATTCACCAAGATTATTCAGATTTTGAATATTTTACCATTCGTTTTTATGAAGTTGAAATGGTGAAATTTTTCATGATGAAAAAAAATTACTAATTTTCCTTCGAACAAAATTGCATAAAAGTAGTAATATTTTCAATATTATATGAAATTGAAATTATTAAAATGATGGAAGAACAATGTAACACTTAACTCATTACACATACCTATCACTCCTGAAAAGCAATTAAATCAAACTCAAAGCGACAAAACTATTATTTAGAAAACTTTATAATGAAAACTCGGACAAAATTTGCTCAGATACCTAATTCCGCATGCTTGGGCAGATGTCACATGATTGACAGGTTTTAAGGGTGAATTTCCAAGGAGCTGAATTTCAATACTTTTATGTAAAATGTGTTATTATTCTTTATTGTAGTAAATTTCATTTCAGGAGAACAATAATGCAATATGTCGAAAAATGTAACGAATACTTACCTAAAACTTCTTGCGACAGCGATTCCGCAAATTTTAATGATTATTTTGATTCATTTCTTTTATGCTCGAGGACAATACTTGAAACTTCAATTCATGAAAACCGAAGGTGGCGGTTTCACAAGTATCGCGGGATATTTGGAAAACAGAATGCGATTTCATTTTTTCTGGTAATCAAGCTAGCGAATGTATCCCGTTTTATTCTACAGTTTTACACCAGGGTTTTTCGGCATCTTAGATTTTTCCTTATGAAAAATAAAAGTCACGTCAATTTTTATTTTATATTATTTCGGTTGACCACCTAATTTTCTATAGTTTTAAAGATTCAGACCGTGGTGGTCGAAATGGTACCAAAACATCCACAGGGACGTGAGTTCAAATCCCAACCCAGTAACCGGTCCCGTACATAGCATTACACTTTCAAAGGTCTTTCCTAGCTCAAACAAGTCTCTCGAAGACTTCCGAGGGTTGCTTGAAACAATTTTAAGAAAAAAAAAGATGATCCCGCACCGTATCAATGGGAAATTGACTTTAGGTGAATTGGAACGAATCTTTCATATAAGTAGTGTAGAAATTGTGAGGCGGATGAAATGTCTCCATTGCACTTATGTCCTAAATTCAACAGTTCAGATTATACAGGGTGCTAAAATTGACTTTTTCAAAATTTCAAATGGCCTTATTATGAAGATTCTTTTTTGAGTATACAGAGCATTCCTTAATGGTAGGCGGTTATTTGAGGGGTGATTCTACATGAAAAATTGGTTGATGGTTTTCAGTAGATAGTGACATTTCATGAAGGTGCATGTTTTCCAGTACTCACTAACATAATTTTCTTCTTACGAGCACAGACTTTGATATTTCCAATTTAAAATTATTCCTGAACTCCTGGTTACTTTGGGAAATAAGTGCTCTCTTAAGTTTTTCTCTTGCGATGTGCAGTTTTTGAAAACAAAATGTTCGAAAACCGTTGGGTTGTCAGAAAAAAATTAATATAACTATTGAGGAATGCAATTTTGCAATAAAGCTAGTCGGTCTGGAACTGTCACTCGCGCTATAATCTGATATTTTCAAGTAAGTTCCATTCGCTATTGTTTTAGCAAAGGCACGCCCAAGGATTGTCTTAGTCACACCTGTATCTGGAGCATGGTGCTCGTTGTTGATGATACCGTCTACGAAGACACAATGCCACATTGGTTTTGTCATTGAATAATAGCGACATATGCGTTGTTAACAGTGGATTCCTGGATACATGCGACTGCCCCTCCTCATCGACCTTCTTTGATTTTCCTGCGTCAGTTTCGATTCTTTGAATGCTGGACATTTAATTTGATAGGCGCTAGGCAGATGTCCAATTTTTGCTACATTCTAGCATCTTATCTGTCGTTTCTCAGGCAATACTTCCTCTATTACTTTTCTTATGGTAGCTTGAATATTATTGCAGGCTCATGTGAATCTTTTCCAAGCATTCTGACTTCACTCTGGCTATCGCAAGATTGTTTCGCGGCCTCAAATTCTAAAACGCGTGCCAAGGCATCTACTAGATAGGTGACAATGTAGTATTTATTTAAAAATTACTCTCTGTGAAACCTCAAAAAAATTTTATGTGGAGGTAATTGCCCCATTACGGTCAACCAGAAAATAAAAACGGAATATTTTAATTAAATTTTATGATTTTTTTTTCACCGCCATCTTCTGTATTATTATTTACTAAAAATACTCTCATCAAGGGTGCTTTATGAGATTTGTCGGTTTAGACATGGCTTCAATGGAGACTTGTTCTAAAATCCTCAGATGTCCGATCAGATTTCCTTCTTTTAAGTTTTTTGTCTGGTACAGTCTTAAGGCACTATTTGCTGCTTCTTTCATTACACATAAGTGCGATGGCGGGAAGTTCAGCATTACCTCTATAACTGCAGTAGGGCACGTAGGTAAATATTGCCCCTGTGGTTCGCAGGCAAGCTAGCCGCTGCACTTTCTGCAGCTTGACTTGTGCTGAAGTTTGTTGCATTCAGCATTAGTATAGGTAGGTATGTAATAATTGTCAAAGAGTAAAGAAAACTTTCATTTTATTCCCTTGAGTAAATTAATGTTGGACTCGAGACAAAAAGGAGAAAAAGGACGAGTGCGTAATATGAAACAGAACCTACAAACACATCTGGTCATGCTTACGTATTTACAGCATCATACTCAAGTACCTAAAATAATCCCATGAATAAAAGAAATATTTTTATCAATTCCACTTCAAAAATCATAATGGGATAAATGTATTTTGCAATTGAATATTTTCCTTATCAATGCGGTTTTGTTTGAATCGTTTGACTACGAATTGGGTGTGGAACCTAATTATTAGTATCTTGATGAGCCATAGAAATACTATAAACATGTGAATAGATATTCATGAATCAAGAGCGATATCATTCAAATAAAGCAGCAACGATAGATTGTTAACACTATTTGGACGAACTGGAAATATTCAGTATGAAAACCCCATTACAAAGAAACCTGTGACAGAAAACGAAGAATTTGAATTGGCGGTGATTGCCTCTGTAATCAAAATTCCCCATACAAGCCAAAACCTAATTTCGGAAAATATCGGCATTAGTCAAGCAAGCGTATCAAGAATTCTTAAAATTAATAACTTGGTTACCATCCTTATAAAATCCAGCTTCACAAAGAACTTTAAGAGAACAATATAGTGACGAACACCTTTCATAACAATGGCTCTGTTAATGGACATATAATTTCCACTATTACTCTGATTCAAATCCCCATCAATTTAAAGTTATCCATGATCAACACATATGGTCAGTGAAGTATGGGGAGGAATAATGGCTCAGTATTTAGTTGGTCCTTATTTTCCCAAAGAACATATAAACGGAATGTTTTTTTAGAATTTTTAGCAAATTATTTTCTATTACAAGATATTTCCTTAGACATAAGAAGACCGATGTGGCTTCGGACAGATGGAGCTCCTGCACCTTTTCCATCGCGAGGTCCATGAATAATTAAATGTTTATTTCCGAAATCGATGGATTGGGAAAAATAGATTCCAAAATTGGCCCCCAAGGTCACCTGACCTGGCGTCAACTGATTTCTTTTTATGGGCCTTCCATTTGAATTAAATAAGTTATTAGTGTCCAATGAGTGACACATTGTGCAAGATGAGAGTTGATATAAAACAAGTAAAATTGGAAGATTTCATAAAATTTTTGGTGAAAGTACGTTTACAAGAAATACCTACATCATATTTCAGCAACGAAACCAACACACTCATTAGACTATATTCTACCAGCGCTGACAAATTCCGCAAAATAAAATCATCTTAATTTCTGAAAAAAAAAATTGAAAATACCTATCACTGAAAAATGTATCTAAGACCAGGTGGGCAGCTGGTTAGCTGGAGCTGAAAGTCCTCAGACTGTAAATACAGTGCATTCCATTTAAAACGAGCCACCCTGGATAACTTTTATTGTAGTGATTTTCAGGAAAAATAAAATAACAAGTCAAAATTATTATACTCTGATTATAATCTGATGACTTGAAAATGAGAAGAAACGAATTTTCTATAGTAAATGTTCAAAAAAGTTTCCACGAACTTCCATACAATGGAACAAACGAGCTTCCATTGCCGCCCTCACATGGTTGAGAATCTCAGGAGATATTTCTCTGCAATGCCTTATGATATTCTCTCTCAAATCTTCTAATGTTGATGATTCTATCTCATTCACTTCAATCTTCAAATGACCCCATAGAAAGAAATATAAAGGAGTGAGATACGGAGATCATGGTGACCATTCTGTAGGACCTCTTCTGCCAATTCAGCAACCAGGAAAATGAACATCCAAAAATTGTCGCACTGGAGCTGCATGAATAAGGAGGTGCACCATCCTGCTGGAAATCTATTTCGTTTTCGAATAAATTCATATCCTCCTCAATTGCCCTATTGATGCACGTTATTATTCGACTCTCCAACATATTCAAATATTTTCCACCAGTCAAAAATTATCATCGATAAAAAAGGTTCTATGATGTGTTCACCTGAAATTTCTGCCCAAACATTCAGTTTTTGAGGTCGTTGGGTATGAACTTGACTGTATAAATGAGGATTCGTATCACCTCTCCATTTAAACTAAACGTACTTTCATCCGAAAATCAAATTGTACTCAAGGAATTCTGATGCAAGTTGATCCGTTCAGTGAGACTTTCACAAAACTCGATACGTCTATCGAAATCATCTTCGTTCAATTCATGAACTAGTCTAATCATATATGGATGAAATTTGTAACTACTTATGAAAGATCCTGAAAACATTTGTACGACTGATTCCTGATTCTCGAAATAACTTATTAAGAGATTGCGTATTTTCCATTCAGTCCAACGTACCCTAAAACTTCAATATCAAATCAAATCAAATATACTTTATTGTCAAAGATTGATACATCTTGTGGACAAAGCAATTATAAAAATAGAAATAGCTTCATCGTTGACAGCTCCTGAGCGGTTATGCTTTTTATTGTTAACAGATCCAATTTCCATAAATTTGTTCAATAATTACGAAACGTATTTGTGTCGTACATTTCTTCCTGGATGATTATCATTGAAGATAACGGGCATTCTGGTAGTACAAACTCACTATTTCAATCCGTTCTCGAAGCGTATAAACCATTGCTTCTTAAGAATTCACAAAAACAGAAACATCAATTGTAACTTCACCTGGTAGGTAATCGTTATTGTAGAATGAGACAAATATAAAATTAAGAGAATAACGAATTCTAACTTAACTAGGCAAAATAAGACTTTTTTGAAGTATACTTCAAAAAAACGCCTATGAAACCTAGGTAAAAGATTGTACAGAAGTTAATTCAGGGTGACTCGTTTTTAACTCGAATAATTTTTAGCTTTCAAACTATAAGCATCAGACCATAATGTATTCTACTTTGTTGAAATCTGTTCATGGATTATCTGCTAATGCAAAACAATATACTGTGATCCAAAAAAAAGGTGACATGCTCTGGGGGTGCGATAGGGAAAGTAACATCAAATCTGATTATGTCAAAATGTGCCCCCTTGTATACTATTGTTGACGTGTTTTTTTATGTTTTCTGAAAATCATTGTTCCAAAAGTTATTCAGGGTGGCTCGTTTTAAATGGAATGCACTTTATAACGAAGCATTGAAGAACGAAAAAATATCGGCAGCATTACTTGAAATTGAAAATCATCCAAGTAGGTATACATCGCAAAAGTGAAAACCAATGGTTCAATCAAGAGAGTCCCAAGTTTCGAATTTATAATTCTGCATATCGGAAGCACACTGTCCATTTCAGGTAATTTCTAGTTACATTTAGTTTTACTGGCAGTTTTTCGATGTACATATTTAGAGGTAAATATAAATACTATGTAGAAATTGAAGAAATAGAGACAAACGTGAAAATATTCTCAATTCCTTTTTCAAGAGCACATTGTAATAATAATTATTATTGGTATGTGGTTCTTTCAGGGAAACAACAAAATGGACTCAGGACAGTGTGCTATCCGTATACAGATATGCTGTTTGATGTTCCTCAAAACAACTTAATATAAACTGAAAATTTTTATAGAGCTTACGGAATCGTCATACTTAAATATTATTGTTGGGCGGACGGCATTTAGAGATAGAATAAGGCACAATAGAAAATTATGCATCAGAGACAATAATAAATTGAACAACCTTATCGAATATGCAAACAGTTTATCACAAAAAAACGGAATTTCTGCAAAGGAATATTTTCAACGGAATCGCAGAAAACGCGTTGCTTCCAGAAAACTAGTCCAAGAGTTGAATTAGACACATAATTAAAGTTTAAAGAAAATAATTTATAACGGTTTTGGATAATGCAATTACATTTTTGCAAGATAATCTTGAAAATGTAGGTAATAAATAACATTCAACCTATAATGAAAAGATTTTCTCTACTATCGTCCAGTGATCTGCTTTCTATTCAAAATATTCAATCTGTTATCGAATTACATCCGCCTGGAGAAAAACAGGATGTTTACAGTCTTCAGGGAGAACTTGAAGTTTGTTTTTTAATATGCAATAAGAGCAAGCTTGCATCAATGGATAATGATAATATTATGAATATAGGAAAATAACGTAAGGATGTTCTATAGCTCTATCATTTCGATTGGGCCAGCTTATTTTTACTGCAGGATATTCGGTAGGTATAGCACAAAACAAAAGATCGCACAGTACCTACTTTTTCAAGTTTGTGAAAAATGAGCTGTGTTCCCAGATAGATAACGAAAGATTAAATTCGCTTTCGATAATTAAATCTGAAAAGGACCTTTTTGACTCGGTGGATATATTAAGTGCGCGGGCTAAGTTAAAAATACGAAGAATAAAAGTATGTTCCTGCCATTTGGTACCAAATATGTTTTCTTCGCGGTCGATTCAAAAAAACTTTTCTTAACGAATTTTTAAAAACTTTGTCCCTTAGAATGTTCATCAGAGTTCGAGAAAAATTTTTATAGTACAGAATAATTTTTTTTTTGAAAACCGGGGAAACTCTTTTGGCGAACAGCATGAGGATTTTTTGAAACGCGCAATAATTGAAGACCCCATTCTTCGTGGAGTAAGCCTTGTTTGTTCAAAAAAAATGCCAAGAAAATGTTCGTCTTCTTGAGTAGGTAGTCGAAAAATTTGTCTCGGTCTCTTTCTAACGGTGGACACAGTAAAATGTATGAGAATGTAATTTTTGTACTCATTCAGTATACGGTAAATTGAAACAAAAGATATACCTATTTCACTTTCAGCTTCACGTAGGGAAAGAAGTGAAATGTCCCAAGGTCCATTTTTTATATTCAATTTTCTTTATTACACTCAGCATAACTGATTGACAAATTCAAATAATCTTCATTGCTTTATCCAAATCTCAACATTTCTAGTTTGTGAAGCCACAACATTTTTCCAAATTATAGGCTTAAGATTTGTTATATAGATATGTGAAGTGGTTCGATGTTTCTTTTTTTTGATCCATAAGCTAACAGACAACTACTGAATAGGGCGTCCCTCAAGGCTCTATACTCGGACCTTCACTTATTCATTCATTTATTGCCCAAACAGGCTTTTGTAGCCTAACTAGGTACTTTTGATCAAAAAATACATCTTTTTCTACTGCCAAAACGTTCTAATAAGCTTGACGATTGTATCAAAACTGCACCAAATATCGATATGTTTAAATCGAGACTGAAAAGTGCCCCAATTGAAAAAATTTAACTATATATTCTTGTTGATTTGTATTTCCTTTTATAATATATTCATCACCGTTTTTTACAAATTTAATATTTCTTCTTGTTGGTTCGTATTGTGATATTTTAATTTTAGATAACTCATCAAGACACCTATTTCGAGACGCTATGGAAGACTATTTTGGTGATGGAAAATAATAGACAGAGTTGTTAAGAAAGTACGAAGGCGCTGAAGGGCCACAGTATTTCTATTTTTTTAATCCCGACTTTTTTCTCGGGATCCCGACTTCAATCTCGGGATCCCGACTTTATTCTCGGGATCCTGACTTTATTCTCGAGATCCAGACTTTAATCTCGGGATCCGGATCCTGACCTTAAAGTACTTTGAAGGAGGCTTACTTATATGTTATTTCACCCCATGAAAGGAGTGATGAAAAACACAATTGTAAATTACTTACCTGTGAATATAACTTTCGAACTAATCAAAGTTATCTGTAAAACTATAACAAATATAATAATGCATTATTTGAATTTAAATGATTTGTTGTCTAATATATACCATCTTTTTATACCCTACGTGAATAATCTACCCAAATATCTTACGAATGACCAAAATCGACTAATCTCAACATCTGAATCTGTTGATTTGTTGGGTGAGATCAGCATGGGTTCAGGATAAACATCTTTCGAAATTGCGTCATGTCATTGGCTCCATTATGTTGATCAACAATTTAACAACAATAATTTTGTTATGTCTTTTCTATTAGATCTTATAGGATTCCTATTAACATTGTTGATTGGGAGGAATCATATACAGCAAATCTAAAAATTATAGTGCGTTGTAACGATGTAAGATCCAAAGCATATACTTCCCCCAAGGATCAGTTCTTGTACCTCGTCGTTTCTAGAATCGCCTATGTGACCATATATGCTCACGATACGACGGTCACAATTTCAGGAGACAATTTAGAAAGGTGCCACCGATATCGACGAATTCTCAGTGTGATCTGAGAAGAGTCATGAAAATTTTTTTAACAACAACATAACCATCAATCCAATAATGGACTAACTCGTTTTAAGCCCTATCAAAAGAGTGAAGTTCTTAGGTTTAGTGGTAACATTTACAGGCAAAGTTATTGTGCATTCTATAGTTGTGGACAGTCCTAAAAGTATGCGGGGTCTCTAAAAACGCCCCACTACCAAGAATTTTCGCAAATAGCTTTTTGTTCAACTCGACATGAAATAGGATTTGTTTAGTCTCGAGCAAATAATGTCTATTCGGGAGTCCCAAATTAGTCTTTTATCGTAATGAAGACCTAAGAACTTCACTTCTTCGCTAGGATTATAATTGCTTGGGTTGATGGTTGTGTCCCTCCTAAGACGAAAGTTGATGGTCATTGATCTGTCAACATTGAGAATTAGTTTCGGGGGCATTAGCTCTTCTACATGATCTCCTTGAATTGTGATTATCGTATCGTCAGCATATCTTGTTACACGAGCATTTATAATATATTGGGGTACATCATTCACGTATAGTACAAAAAGAAGGGGTCCAAGAACTGATTCTTGGGGAACATCCAACTGCACATTGTATATAGATTTGATCTTAAATCGTAGCACCTTACTATAATTTTTTTTTATTCGTCATATATGATTTCACCCAGTCAACAATATTAATAAGAATGGAAACCATTCGATTGATCCAATATAAAAGAGATCACAAACTTATTGATGTCAAGTTGTCGATGAACATAACGGAGCAGATGACATGACTCAGATTGAATAAATATGTTTATTCTGAACCCATGCTGATGCTTACACAAAAATTCATTCACATTTAAATATTTCATTAGTCATCAGTAGCTGACGTATCTGGCAGTGGAGGTTCTGGTTTGCATTGGACAAACGTCCGAGGCCTCAATACGCGAGAATCTTTTTTCTCAATATCATAGGTCTCTTTAGGCAGTCACATGACTTGTAAAACAAGTGTGATATGAGTTGCCTGGATGCCAATCTCACGTATCGTTGAGTCGCACCAGAGCGCCACGGCAAATAATAATAAATACCTGTCCTCTACACGCACAGGCTATGCCTTTGAGTACACTCAATGAGTGTTTATGAGGGAGTATTATTATTTGCTAAAATTTTCACAGATACTTTTGATAACGAGTTCAAAATTGATATTTGCCGGTTATTTACAATGTCTTTTTTGTAACTTTTTTTATGGCGCGGAATAATATATACGTAGGCATTTTTCAAACTGCTTATTCCTTAACGTATTTGAGTAATCCCGACATTAAAGTCGGGATCCCTCTAAGGAATGACGTTGAATTTTGGGACACACTATATATATCTTTAGATAGATCAGAATAAATGAAGATTTTCAACTTTTTCTAACTATTTAATTGGCCGCTTATCATATAACATTAACAAATTAAGTAATTTAAAACCTTTTTAAAACAGAAACAAGTCGTATGCAAGAAGAGAACTAAGATAAAAAAGCGGAAACTTGACAATTTATCCTAGATAAAATACACCAGCAGTCAGCAGTGCTAATTTAAAACTTTCCTAAAACTGTACAATTTAATCTTTGGGGTCGTCTATACCACCGTTTGTGATAACATAAGTAACCTCGCTTTCTTCCAGGTCAGGACTGTCATAAATCTTGGCCACTCTTTTATTGCCTTTGGCTTTCTTCAAAGCGATTCGGGTTGTGGAAGAGTGCGCCAAAATATTACCCCCAACGGGTTTGGGTAGATCAGGCTCCGCCGAAACCAAACTGAAATCGGAAGTAATTTGATTGGTGACGAACACGGCGATGTTATATTCTTCGCTGATTTTCTGGAGACGTGACATCATTTGACCAAGTTTCTGCTGGCGATCGGCAATTTCCCCGCGTCCATTGTAATCGACTCGGAAGAGAGCCATTATCGAGTCGACTATGAGGAGTTTGAATATGCCTGCTTCTTCGTGAAATTTGGCAGCAACACTGAAATTATTCAATCAGTAAAAAATTGTTAATTGTTTATTGTTCCAGCTTATTTCTTCTACCGCAAATCCCTCGATAAGCAGATTTAAGAAGAATCTTGAAATACACCTACGTAAAATTTTATATCAAATTACTCATCTTTGGAGATATTCTAAGTTGATATTTATCAAAAACGCATCAGTAAATACAAAATTCTTTAGCTCTAACTTACTTCAAAAAAAGAAAGACACAAATCAAGTAAAATGGCGAAAAATAGACCAGTATTTGGACAGAAAATCAAAACAGCATTTAGCCAAAATGGAATACTATTATTTTGAACGTTCGACGAATATACTAGAGATATCGAAGACATATCAAACTGTTTTAGGCGTGAAAAAAATAACAGAGATGTAGCTCCAGTGAATAGACCCCGTATCATAACGAAACAAAAAATACTAGTCTCACACTAGAGAACAAGAAAAAGAAATAATGAAAAAGGAAAGATAATCATAAAAGAAATGAGAAGAAAATAGAAAATCAAAATAGAAAGATCTCCAAAGCCACAGTGCAGACATGGGAAAGCATTACAAGACTTATCTCTACACAACGACTTTAGAGAAATGATTAAATTGAATTTAAAAGATCACACCAATAATATATAAAAAACAAAAAAGCAAATATTACAAAAAGATCCCTAGGGGCATCACGCTAACAAGTACCGCTAAGAAAATTTAAGCCAGAGTACTGGATGAGAAGATCAGGAAAAACACAAGAATACAGTAGATACATCAGTTGCGGAATCACAATTTATATAGCGCCAAATTATGTAGGGACTAAACAAGAAACATCGGAAACATTTCAAACAACACAAGGAATCAGGCTAATTCGTTTACTAATCTCATTGCATCTGTCTGGATTGGATGCAAAAATAAAAGAGAAAAAAAAGAGAAAATATACTGGAGATTGTCAAGGGTGGAGATTACCAAAATAATCTAATGACCACAATAAAAAGTGAGATTACCTGAAGATGAAAATTCACAAGAATGAAACTTGTTCAAAAAATTGTTGAAGACAATAATAGCAGAAAAAAATCGATGAATGTCAACCAAGGTGACATGGCCATGTGAAATGAAAACCAGAAATACAAATAAGTATTGATGAAAGTGTTTTAGTGTAGTTATTATAAAAAAAAATACTGAGAGGGAGGCTATATTCTACTAAAATCTTACAAATGAAACGATAGATATTTTGAAGGTCAAGTAAGTAGTTTTTGGGGTTTAAGAGGTCGCGTCACCAGATAACACAAAAATTTTGAGAGGAAATTGCTCTCTCTCTCTGCGAAAAGCTGGATTATTTTTATAATCAAATTTCATTTTATGATTCATATCTGTCAACATCTTCGAATAGAGGTCGTCGAGTACTATAACTTGAAGTTTTAATTTTTCAAAATCGGTCCATGGGTTACAAAATAACAGGGTTTTAATTCGCACACACATAAATGTTCCTATTTTTATTTATTTTTGATAACTTTCAAAATAAAACAAGATAGTTTTGTACCACCTGATTGATATATTATTATATCCACGGTAAGACTGGACTTTTCTTTTTTTAACGATTTTGATGAATTTTTCTTGTTATTTAAGAACTTGAACATCCAATACCAACTACCACCACTATTACGGGAATTTTTGTTTCAGATAATCAATTGACGTGTATTCTCATTCAAGATCATCAAAAATATACCTGTACCGATTCAGATATGAACGTTCAGTGTGCTTTCATATCTGGATTTTGGATAGATCTTTATAGATGTATATAAGATCCATGTTATACCGCGAATGGAAGAGAATTATATGTATTCCTCACACATTTAAGATAATATGTTATACCCAGTGTAACTGAACATTCGGTGGAATTTCACCGAACATTTGTGGATGTAACTGGACGTCCAGCAGATATCCATACGATCCATGCTGCACATCCACTGGAAATACAACAGAGGTATATGTGCTAACCACGGACATATTTGAAATCCATGTTGTACGTCCAATGGAAGTGAATTTGTTATATTTCTGTATATCAATTCGGGGCAAAATCTACAAAAAAGGTTTGGAATCCACGAACGAAGGAATATGAAGCCAGCTCGGGAAAAACCATACACGCATATTAAAGAGGGTCAACGTTATCCTGACACAGTTTATCGCAATTCCAAAGCCGAACTGAAGGTGCAGAGTCAGAACGATCAGATTAATTCTTATAATACCTTCACGTCGAGCAATCGATTTTTCTACGAAATACAGAAGATACAATAAAGTCAAAATAATCGATAGTAGACCAAATGACTACCCAGGCAGTGGACTGCGCGAGTAACAGTGAAGCTAACACTGACAGAAGAAAAGCATTCCTACCGTATTTTTCCAGAGTTCCAGATCAGCTTGGACGTATTCTATGGAAATACTTGATTGAAACTATTCATAAACCTTCGAAAAAACTAAAGCCCATTTGAAATCAGCGAAAAACAAACGACCCAGCCAACACAGATACATCTCCAAGATATTGCTGCGATGTCACTTCGTGACCTGCGACTTGCATCGTTACGTCGCACAGACGTCCCAGCGACTCACTTTTGTCACACTCATGATGTATACTGGCGACGTCTATATGATGTAGTTCTGAGAAGTCTTTGCGATGTAGTTCTGAGACGCCGCTCAGATGCCTCCTAATAATGTATCAGGGATGTAACAGAGCGACATAGCAGCGATTTCTTCACTGTTATATTCAAGAGACATCAACGTCTACGCAATATTCCAAACAGAAACAACAAATAGAAAAAGAAAATATATTTTCAATATGAAAAAAATAAATATAACAAAAATATAAATAAAAAAAAATCTTCAAAATTTGAAAACATTCTGGTATAACATTACCAAATTACAAAATTAAAAATTAACAAAGTAAAAAATAAAAATTAATTAATTAAAAAAACTTATAAGTCAATTGCTTTGGTTCATTTTCTATTCGAGACTTCGTTTGATGATATGTTGATCGCTATGCAGAACACAGTCCAAAATACCAGAAGCGTTCTTTATCAAACGGCTTTTTTGTTGGTATGAAGAACTCGAAAAAGAACGTTTGGACATAATTATTTTAAAGCAAAATATTAATAATGGAATCTCACGTTGTTGATACTCAACAACGATACTCACTTTTCACTTTCAGTTTATGGACACTAAAATTTGCAAATGTGATCAGATTGGAAATAACAGAACATGAATGGTATACAAAGCATTCAAAGCAACAAAGCTTCGATCTTTGATAAATGCATCGATACAAAGAACAAAGAACTAGAACTAAATATGGTTACACGGTAACAGTCGGTCACGCGGTCGCCTCCCGCTTTCAGGTTGACCAACATTGCCTACAATCTGTGTTGCCAACTTCTTGCCAAATTACCGCGTTACTTCAAAATAAATATTCAACGCAAATTGAGGATGATACAACTTTTGACCGTGGTGGAGGGATGTCGCAGTGTGATATCGCAGTAATGAAAACAATATGACATCGCAGAGACATCTATATCCGGCTATTATTGATTTTGATATCTAAGGGGTGTCGCGGTGTAATATCGCAGGAATGTCAACGATGTGAAATCACAAGGACATCTAAATCACATCCAGAGATGTGGATGTTTGCCCAGTGTTGACTGGGGAGACATGTTAAGCTCTTCTGGGGTATAATGTATCAATGTTCCTGTGGCAGCGTTTATATCGGAACCACGTTAAAACAAGAATCAAAGAGTACTAGGTCAATTGTCGGTTAGGAGACACAGATAAATCTGCTGTAGTAGAACATACTGTCAACAACGATAATCACAGAGTAAAATTTAAAGAAACTCATCTTTATAACATCTGCTTATTACCCAAGACTCTTCCAGAAACACAACAACTTCAACAGAACCGAATGAGGACAACAACTGAACAAAGTTGGGCTACCGGTTCTCAAAAATACTGCATTAGCTCCTTACCCATATAAAAACGGTATGAACGACTCGATGTTACCTAACGCTATGGGCCAATTAGAGGTAAGAACGTCAACTCATAGATACCTATTAGAACAACGAATGTCGAATGTCAAGCAATCGACAGTGAATTGAATAGCTGTCAAATACAAAAAAATCTTACTTGATGATGCCAACCACTCGTGTTGGCGAAACGTCGAGTCAAACTCGTAATCAACGTCGGCCTTACACCCCGAGATGTGATCATGTTGAGTTTATGTTAATGGATTCACGAAATGTTTGTAATGATATTTTACCCTTTGGATGAATACCTTCACATGTATTTTATTTATTTACATAGTGTATATTGGAAACTGAGTATAACATACCTATTCAAGAGTTCATATTGATGTTCCGAGTTGTAGGCTCTTGCATACAAAATATTTTCAAGCACTGCTGTTTGATCTAGATTGAATCTTTCGGCTATAGGTCGCAGTCGTTCGGGTCGACTATATTATTATAATTTATGACATAGTTGTTAAGGAAAATATAAAAAACAAAATAATAAGGTGAGTCAGTAGGTTATGATTTGTATTATGGCTTATCACATACATCAGTTATTTCTCGGACCCAAAAAGTATAATACCGGCTTATCGTGAGACGGAGGAAGTTTTAGGTGGAAAATGCGCAAGACCGGTGATTTATTTCGTCTGCTCTTGTTTATTTGGTAACCTTGTAATTGTTGTATTCAATGTTATGAAGTAAAAGTGAATCACTGAAAAACTAGCTAACGTAGTAAATCATAAGTTTTCGAGAAAATTAATAAATGACGAGTGCTGAATTTTTCCGTTAACCAGATGTCGTTTCCCTACGAACGACAGCCCTCAGAAGTCGAAACTTGTGCGAGGTCTTACTTTTTAACGTGCGATTCCTAGCACGAGACCAGTGACCATGCTGGGAATCGAAGCCACGCCCCTGTGATTGAGAGGCAAGCGCTCTACCATCACGACCACTGCGGCCCAGTTGTTAGGTGACAGATAACAAATGCTATAGAATACATCTAGGTCCTATCGGTTGATGGCCCTTCGACATTTAATGTCGATATAGACTATATCAGTTGTTTTCTAATGGGAATTTGCTACAATAAGACTACGAGGTGGGTACCCAGACAGCACTAGATATTCCGTGAATAATCCTAGAACATTCTTTTTGGCATATTGAAGTATTCTAGGAATATACTAGGATATTCTAGGGTATTGGAGGAATATTCCCTGAACATGCTTATGGGAATCCCTCAGATAATCGTAGAATATTCCCAAGAGAATATTCTATGAATACCTAGAATATCTAGAATATTTCTGGGATATTCCATACAAAATATCCCTATAATATTACCAATGAATATTCACATTGAAATATTCCTGGTATATTTTTTCAAGAATGTTCTTGAAATATTCTACTTAGTTTATTCCTTGAATGTGCCCAGGTATATAGATATTCCAGGAATATTCCATGATTATTCGGAATATATATATATATATATATATATCCTATCTGAGACATCTGAGCTCCGATCAAATAACATTAGCTAGATGAGTAACTCGCCGCTCACACCTTAAACTTTGTAAGGGACATCTTGCCTCACCGGCAGTGTCGTGCGTTGTTTACAGAGATATTGAAGTTCAATAAAATAGAAATAATGGAAACCCAATATTCAATGGAAACCTGAAATTATGATGGAAGAATCTTCACAGGATTTTGAGAACAGCCGATGCTCTAATTGACATGTTTTTTCATAATTCATTCATTTTACTCTTTTCGAATTTGGTTTTCCTTTCTCGATAGTTACGACACTGGAAGCTTCAAATTATTGTTCTGTCAAATATAATATGCAGCGTTGTCATACTGACAAGACTATATCGACATCGAAGAATCTTCGTTAGGCGATGGAAATACTATCGTTTTTACATGCTCCCAACAAGCTGCAATGAACGTTTCAAATGCCTTCTTATTGTCATATATTTCATCCAAGACAGTATTTTTGGGTTTTCGTTGCCATGAATATACCCGACAGATATCAAAATCTAGCTGATGTGCTTATATTGTATCCTTAAAAAATTGCGACATGGCAATAACGTTGGTTTGAAGCACACATGCTGTATGTCCATAAACGGTACTTTTGAGAAAGCACAATGTGAATGTTTACGTTAACAGTAGCAATAATGAGAATGGTATAAAATCAAAGTTGTGGAAGGGAATTAATTTGACATTTATCAGTGTTGCATGTATTAAGATTGTGTTAAAGTTAAATTGTATTTATAGCGCGTAAATAGATTGATTTTAAAAAATTGAATGGACTTACTACATATACCCTTTTCAAAGTGGACATGCAACATTAAGGCGTCATATGTAAATAATAGGTGTAATAACATTATTTTGTACGTTTCCAATACTTCTATAAACAATCAACAAGCATGTACAAACAAACGAAAAATAACATCCAGTTTACATGAAAACATAACATATATACTAGAAATAGCCATTACTCTCCATATTAGTATTCGCAATAATCTTCAACTTCACTTTCTTGTTCGCTTGTTGGATATGGTACCACATCCTGTACAGTCTCTTTTGTTGGCAGATTCTCAATATAAGTCTTATAATCTGTTGGTATTATTCCTTCATTTAATAAAAACAATAAATCTGTTTTTTTTTGCTTCATAGGAATTTTTTTACTATAATTTTTTTTCAAGTTAAGCGATTCCCACCTAAATTCATGTTTTGTCCAGGACATAGTTGCCTCCTTTTTGCGTGTTTTAATTGATAAGGTAGTAGAAATATCGAATTCCATGAAGCCTTCGTCACTTATTAAGCTGTACTTATATTGAACAATATTCGGTTTCCTTTTTTCGAACCTCATCATTTTAATTTTTAGCCATTGAACACGCTAACCGTCTGTATTGTATTTTGTATTTAACATAATAGTTTTACTTAGTTGTGGCAAATCATAAAACTCATTGAATTCGTATGTATGGACAACATGCTGTTGTGGTTTTTGTCTGGCCATTGTTCTGTGTGCCAGAGCCTTAAGCTGTCAGTTTATCGTGTATCGCGTTGCACGTCCGGATATACTAAATTTCGATCAGAATTTCGAACGTACCTATATGTGAATGCACACTTGTAGTAAATCCGACACTTACCAATCATTATAATTATTTTTATATGGCGTAGCAGTTCAGACAACTATATCACCTGCAAGAACGTTGCAAGTCCGGATATACTACAGTTAAGCATTGCTAGAATCAAATTGTTAGCTGCACATTTGTATTAACGGACTTACTACAACTGTGACATACAGAAAGTTACTAGGTGAATAATTCACACAATACACTAAGAGAATTGTGAACTATTGGAGGCTTTTGCTACTTACAGCTTCTACGCACTATAAAATATCTATACGTGGAGTCTGTTTCTATATTTAAGTTCATTTTCCCTAAAGTGGACTCACAACATGTGTGCTTTAAACCAACGATAATGTCATGATTTGAGGCAAGAATTCCTATCCACAACACTTCCCAATAGGCAATCCGCATGGACCAATCAAAACTCCATTTCAGTTGCGCCTGCGTGGTGTGCAATATAATTTTACGTTACGTTGAGGTTAGATTAGATCATGTTCCCTTCTCTTATGTCTCAAAAATGAAAAAAGAAGGGAACATGATGTAACCTAACCAAACTAACCTTGCTATCCAAATTGAATACTTGGGACTACTATACCTTCTCTTCTTGTTACTAACAGATGTATATTCAGGTACTCAGTCGCTCTATTTACTATTGTATATCTTAATGTATTGTATAGTTCTATTTGGATATTTAGGTACTCAGTTTCCATAATTATACTGGGTAAAGTTGAAAAACAGCTTCAGCTGAACTTCGTCCTTTCATCATAATTATTAATGCTTGTTTCTTGCACCTTTTCAAAATTCTTGTAATTATGATGAATAAAGACCATTTATTATTATTATTATTATTATTATATTCGCCGGCACGTATCCAACAAAAACAACTGTTACCCCCTACGACCGTTGAATTATATATGTTGGATTCTTGGCAAAGTTCTACACGAGAACTAATTTGCAATGCTCTCAGTACATCGCAGCTGAAACTATTTTTCGATTTTTATGGGACAACGGCTACGTACCGGTTTCTTGGTTCTCGCCATTCATTAGCGAGGGCTAGTTCACCCAACTGAATCGAAAAATAACATCAGCATTCGATAGGAGTCCCTATGATGAACACTGGAGTATGTTTAGGAAACTGATAGCATAACGCTCAGAGTTCTCATGGGAGCTCGTTCAGTAACGAAAAATGCTCAATCTCTTTTTCTTCCATAATTATATACCTATCTCCTCCTCACCAAATCAGCGCATACATCTGCAAGTGTTACCTGTAACCAACTATCAGAATTTTGGTTTTATTCGGACAGGGGAACTACCTGCAGACAATGCGATATTTATGTTCTAGAGAGCACTCTGACTACAGCATCTACTTTTTTGAAGCTGAATATTTCCAATCGGTAAGTGGATATCATAGCTCCAAAAAATTGACAAATGTAGCGGAGATTCAAACCAAGAGTAAATAACATCAACACGATTATGAAAACAAGTATAATTCAAGTTATGAATAGTACGAATATTGTCAGTGAAGTCAATAGTATCAATAAAAATGAAACTCAGTTCATAATATCCAAAGTCAATAAAGAAAACGAATTTTGCCACAATAATGCAATTTTGCCCTCATTCTCAAATTCCATCTACTTTCGTACATTTTGTACCATAAGTACCATAATGTAAAAATAACTAATATCAAAATATATCAAACTAGTTTGAGATATCATCATAAAGACATACAAAGAAAACCCTGGATCACTGATGAAGCGATGAATGGAAGGGACAAATTATACCAGAACACCATATCGAATCTATTTGATGCTGAAGGTTGTGAAAGAACATATCGGCAACAAAAAAGATAAGTAAAATTAGTTTGATTATCCGAAACCTGAAAAAAAAATCCTGGCACAGATAAAATAACAGTGGAAACCTTACAAAATATCTGCGGGATAATAACAGGTCCTCTCAGTTGGCAGCTAAATGATCTAATGCCTTCAAAGTGGAAGTCATCAAACCCCTATACAAAAAGAAAGACAATTCCAAAGTTCTGATATGATATGCCAGCAGATATAATAATTTCTTTAGAGGATATATAGGTGAGTGTCCAATTTTTATAAAAATATAAATCAGTGTTTGATACACAAGAAATTAATTCACTAACAGCTGATTGAAGAGTCTGCCACTGGTGTACAATTGGGGTTGTTCACAAGCATTCATTTGTAAGCCTCACCCTCAGGATGAAAATGAAGGGTTGCCCTCAAAACAGCCTTATGATATATTAACAAGCTTCATGATTGGGTTTGAAAAAAGCATTTCAGCTAGGTACAAAATCTACTATTTGCACTTCTACCTAACTTGTATACATTTTAATATAGGTATTCAAATAATTTTTTTTTGCGACTGAGGCAGGTAAAAAAAATCACCATCAGATTATGTTTCCTTAACTTTCAAGCAATACTAAAATAAAAATACTGTATACTTCAGTTTGATTATTCACTTCTAGAGTTTCCAAAGAAAATTCTTATCAAGCAATCCAACAGAATTTTGAACTTTGCCAAGTTTCATGTAAATAAAATAAATATTTCCAATTGAAATAATCTCTTCCACATCTTTTCAGTTGCTTCTCAATTCAATGGCCCTAGCAAAGAAAACCAAGGAATTTGTTTCGATAAAAACATTATCTAAATTTCTCATAAAAGGTGATTAGAGAAATGAACGAATTCATTTGAAGGATACAAGGTGTGTTCAGTATCAATGAACATTACTTTGCCTCCAAGATATCCATTGGCACCAGGCATTTGTGCAGTAACACACAGTGTATGGGACAGCTGAGTTTTTCCGGTTCGAAATTCTCCAAATACTTCTGTTATTGACATGGACTCAACACCTCCTCCCAGAAGTTTACTGCAAAAATGTTGATGATTGAAAGATGAGTTATATTCATAGCCACTGTTTGTACAGCTATTAGTGTTTATTTTTGATTGATCAGATCAAGAAGTTGTTTCAAAAATCATAGCTTTGAATTCTATTGAAGTAGGTATAGGAATAGGTAGTCCATATCTCACTCTAGTTTTGCACTTCCAGTTTGGATTTTGAAAATTTGTTTCCGTTGGTCTGATACTTCCAATGCAGTCATGAATCCCTTGCTGAAAGAAATCTTGCAACATGCTTCTTTTATTTTTTGAATTTTTTCGTCGTTGAATCCTTTTAATTCTAGCAATTTTTTCCTAACAGTCATCTGTATTCCTTTTATTGTATTTATGCCTATCTCTTTCAATAGTTTTATGTCCTCTGCAGATATGTCGTACTCTGCTAGCAGGTCAATATCATGAAAAAATGATTCCTCTTCCTCCAAATCCAAGTGCTCATACGAATCTCCAGTTCCAGCATCGCTGGTGTTGACAACTTCCATTTTTTCCAGGGTTGCGGATGCAGACATTGCACATTTACGACTCTTTTGAATAATAAAAAATTGTATTTAAACAAAATTCTACCACTGTGACCTGTTCAAATCATATTTCAAATGTTTAGTTAAGGTAACGTAGTGGCAGCCTTGTTTGTCTGAAATTCCAACCAAGCTGGTCAACTGTTTAAAAATGAATATACAATTTTTAATCATCTGATCAAAATATTGATGTTGTTCAATGGTAATAAGCTCTTGATAAATTTCTGCATAACAAGTATCGATGACTTTATAATTTGTTACTTTTCAGGCATTCAAGTCGATTCTGTTTAAACATTGCTATAAACCTTGCCGGTTTAGTCATATTGCTATCTCTCTTGTTGTTTACATTTATCCTTCTAACTTTCTTTTTTTAAATTGCTATCATAGCAATATTTTCACATAACAATATAGCTATTTTCGAACAGAATCGACCTGAATAATAATGAAAAATATGAATTATTTAATATATTTAAAAATAAGGCATACCTTAGACGTACTATTCTAATGCTATGTTTTTGGCCATGGACCGAAGTCCTCATCGTAAAAAATTACCGCCGTAGGCGTGTCCCTTTCTTCTGGATGCTGATATGTTTTTAGCCATGAACATAATTACTCAATGTAAAAGAATAAGAGGACACGATCTAGCCTAACCTAACTAACCTAGCTATCCAAGTTGCTGGTAATCCGATCACTATAATTAGCATGAGAAAGCGATATCAAAACAAATGCTCGCTGCGCTCGCATTTTATAAATTACCAGATGAAAGGGACACACCGGCGAGGCATGTCCCTTTTCTTCTGGCTGCTTATGTTTTTAGTCATGGACATAAATTCTCAATGTAAAACAAGAGGACACAATCTAACATAACCCAACTATCCAAGTTGCTGGTAATTCAATCACTAATTTGCATGAAAAAACGACATCATAAATTATCAGAAGAAAAGGGACACGCCTCCGGCGTCTCTTCCTTCTGGTTGCTCACGTTATAGTCATGCAAGGACCTAATTTCTTAACGTAAAAGAAGGGAACACAACCTAACCTAACTTGTCTAGCTATCCGAGTTGCAGGTTGCAATTTTTTTTTTTATTTCAAGAATCTGACCAACTTTGAACATAAATGAACAAGTATATATATATATATATACAGGGTTATGATAAAGTAATACACAAAATTCATAAAACGTACAACGATCACTTTTGAAAAAAATGCAAAAACACGTCAAACTGTTCTTTTTATTCCGCATCTTTTGACATAAGTTACAGAAATAACACGTCAAAGTTTTTTTCAAAAGTGATCGTTGTACGTTTTATGAATTTTGTGCATTACTTTATCATAACCCTGTATATAGGTCGGTTCTGTTTTTTATGACAAAAGAGTCGAGTATTTTGCAAACATTTCAAGGTATAAACTGGTGTAGACTATGTAGAAGCGAAAATTTTTTTTGTGAATCAAATAATCTTAATCTGGGAAAGTTCCATTTCCATTGCCGAAATCGTCAAATTTGGCAACGTCGAATTTTTCATTTGTGTGCTGCCAGTTGTCAAATGTAATTATTTAGAGGTAGTGGATTTTCTCAAGAGCTATGATTCATACCGTAGCAGAGGACAAATTTACGTATCGGCAATGAGTGTGAATGAGAGATATATTCAAGTCATAACTCTTAAGAAAATCCACTATCTCTAATTATAATTATTTGCTGCACCCTCTGGAGTTGAGCTGGCCAAATGTACCATATGGAAAGCAACGGCCAATAATACACGAAGATGATTATTTGCTACTGTCAATTCTGTCATACTGTCAACTGAAATGAATTCGAGTTGAAAAAGTATTTAAATATTTTATTTCTTGGATGTTCTTAAGCCAATGAATTCCTATATTATCCTGAGATTTAGTGTCTACAGTTGAATACGGAGTATTTGGATTGTTAAATACGTGGGACGTTTCCATTCATAGACGTGTTTTTATGAAGTGTCCATTTTGACACATTTTGCAGAAAAAAAGTATTTACAGGTTTACTATGGTGACGATGTTTAATTTAACGGGTTGTTGAGTTAACAATTATTTTAGCAACTGTTCTAACAACCAGTAACGATATTTTACGCTATGGTGATCACCTTGTTACAATTTAAAACTTTCAACTCAACAACTATCGAACCTAATTGTGATTCGATAGTCGTGTTACTTATCTGATTTTTGTGTTCTGTGATGAAATAGAAACCTAACCTGCAACTCGAAATTCGAACATTGTTAAATCACAGAATTTTATCCATGATTTATATTTATTTCAATATTTCTTCTATTTGGAATCATTTGGATGTTTGAACATGAACGCTAATGAAAATAAGAGGAAGGCGAAAAGAGGTCCCAGAACCACTCAAAAACAGTTTGAAATTTACTTGGATTTTTTAAGAAAACCCTTGGAAGTTCTTTTCGTGTAAACTTAATGGATTACCAACATCTCTTAGTAATTTTCTACTCATTCTCAGCTCATTTCTGAAAGGAAAACAAATTTTCAAATCACATATCATATTTCCAAATTCCACACCTTTCTTCAACGTTTTCCATTGCCTGAATAATAAATACTTATAAAGTTAGGGTCCACTATTTTTCGTATGTCATTCCTAACATATAACGAATTTTTAACGAGTGAAAATCAACAACATGGTCCTAACATTTATCTTCAAATTAATAACATGTAAATGACAATAGAAGAACAATGTTGTTAATTCACTAGTCTTTTAATCAACGAGGTGTTTAACTTAACAATGACACCATAGTAACTCTGTTTTACTTTTCTGCGCTGAAAATTTGATTGATACAGTGATTTTATTGTATTTTAATCATTCTGTGAAAGTTTCAGCCAAAACGCAAATTTGACATTAATAGTGGAGCAATTGGAAATTTCCAAACCTATAGCTATAGATTGGGCAAGTTTTTGTAGAGAGGTTGTTTTGGACGCTTTCTTTACAAATCCAGAAAAACTAGGTGGTCCCAGTGTTATTGTTGAAATTGATGAAAGCAAATTTGGGAAACGAAAATATCATCGAGGCCATAGAGTTGAAGGACAATGGGTTTTTGGTGGTTTTGAGCGTGGTACAGGGAGGGTGTTTATGGTGGCGGTAGAAAAGCGAGAGACTGATACGCTTCTACCGATAATAGGAAAGTGGATTGAGAAAGGGAGAACAACCTATTCTGATTGCTGGAAAGCGTATGATCGCCTTTCTCGGGAAGGCTACGAACACTTAACGGTCAACCACTCCATCAATTTTAAAGACCCGGAAACCAGAGTACATATCAATTCCATCGAATCATCTTGGAGACACGCAAAGGCGGTAACCGTCTCAAATTGCCGAAAGAAAGGACACATTCCCAGAAATCTTGCGCGCTATATGTTCTACAAAAAACGTGCTCAACAAAACGCCAATAGAGCAGAAGAATTTTTCAGATTAGCAGGTAAATTATACGATGCCCAAAATCCTATCAAACATTCGGATACCGTACATGTTGGTGAGGAAGAGGAATATTCTGATTTGGAAACTGGATTGTAATTTTTCCATTTAATAAAAACGGCCCTTTTCAGGGCCACCACTTCTACGAAAGAATTCGAATACATCCACTTTACAAAAGTCCGATTTTTCGCCGTGTCATCTTCTGATTTTCATTTTACATAATATATCTGCCAACCATATACGCCAAAACTCCTAAAATTAAGTTTCTCATTATTTCCGCCAAAACGCATATGCTGAAATTTTAAAAAAATTGACGTCGCATTTAATTATTGCTTCAATTCTATTGTCAATGTTTGACATTTGATAATATTATTTGAGACATAATGCGGAAATTTTGATGATTTTTGAAGTTTTAAATTACGAAGGATGTGAGAGTGTTTTGTATATTTTTGGTATGCCAATAGGTACTGTATGGCTTGAAATACTATTTTCTGCCTTCCAACGTGTTGCAGATAAAATAGGTTGGTAAAACGTTTGATTAAAGCGTCATTGTTTGTGTTCATCGGCATATGCCACCATTCAACATTTATTAAAAGATAACTATCTTCCAGGCATTTCTGCACAAATTTTTTTGTTTTTTTATCGTTTTATACATGCCCTGAATCGTCAAAATCGAAGACGTTACCGTTTTCCTTACTTTTTCCCGATTTAATATTAATAATGTTTGGTGAGGTCTATTTAGAGGCAGAATGATCGGTCCATTTTTCTACCATGGTTTTTGAACGGACTTCGTTACATTAATTTATTAACAAGAGTGTTGGAAGAGTTTTTTGAGGCTCGTCAGATGATCTATTTTTAGCAGAATGGAGCACCAGCACATAATGTTAGTGGCGTAAAAAAGATGCTGCAAGGCTGTTTTGGAAACAGATGGATTGCAACAAATGGTCCTGTTAAGTTGCCCCCTCGTTCACCAGACGTGACACCTCTAGATTTTTATATTTGAGATTTCTGAAAAATGAGGTACAAAATGAAATATAATAATGTAGATGAACTGAAAAATTATATTGAAACTATAATTAACAGAATTGATGGTCGAACTGTATTGAATGCCACACGTAGTGTCAACAGAAGGGCCCATATATGTGTTCAACAAGAAGGCGGTGTTTTTGAACATTCACTCGATATTTTATAGCGCTTTATCAAATCTGTTTGTTATAAATGTTTCCTATTGATAAAACTGTCTTATTTTCACCTTGAAATGAGATTTGTTGTTAAGAATGTTATTACGAATCGAAATGCATGAAAAAATATAGGTTGTTCTATTGAAAGAAATATCATTTTATGAAATATTCTGAAAATGGGACTGTCAATTTTTTTTTTGTTTTCGGCATCGAGCGAAGGCCATTAAAAATGTTACTAGTGTGCCCATTTAAGCGAATTCGTAGCATCAATGATAACGGAGTTGGCAATGGTGCCGACTTAGTTTGGAACACACCGTATATTGAATTTTCAACGTACAAGTAATAATAATTTTTCCAAACATGTATCTTGCCAAAAATTATTGATAACAAGAACTGAATCTTACTAGTTGAATAATATCAAATTTTGTTTAATTCATAATAATATAATTATATTATAATCTCATTGACATTTGCCAAGAATATTATTTATTGCATGGATATCCGCTACAAATACTTCGTGGATATCTTATGGATATTGGTTTGAGATATCTAATGGATGCCAGTAACTTATATCTTATGGATATTAGTAACATTTATCTTATGGATATCAGTAACGGATATCTTATGAATGTCCAATTTGGTGGCCGCCAGATATCTCTTTGACGTCCATAGAATATCCAATATCCCTACAGGATATCTTATGGATGTTTGAAATATCTGATACAGATATCTTTAGACATCCATAGGACGAACCTGTGCTATCTGGGTATGGGCCCTGTGTCACTTGTCCTAGGTCAACATTTTCAGTATGTATTTTGAAAAAAAAGAAATAGTAAAAACATTTTTCTTCTGTCAGAAAACAGTTAACTAACTCTGATGCTTAAAAAGACATTTTTTAAAACAAATTTCAACTCTTGATTGAAAATTTCAAACATATTAATCAACAATACAAATGACAAGCGGTATCTCCGAAACAAACGCGGAAAAAGTACGGTATGCTAGCAAGAGTTAGTAGTCAACAATATATTCGGCCAAAAGGGATTTGAATACTCGTAGGGGACTTTGGAGGATTTTTCAAAGTTCGAAATTTGACGATTTTTCAACGTGTTTAAGGGGAAGAATTTTCTATTGAAGATGTTATTCACTACATTATCCGTAGAGCCAACTATATTTGGCTTGAGAATTTCTCAAATTCCCGATTTTTAGACATGCTTGAGGGATAATTTGATGGTGAATTCGCTTTTCGTAGAGACCACACTGGAAGCAAAACTGATCGATTTAGCTTGAGGAGGATTTTTCTATTTTCTGGACGTGCTCTCTGGTATAGGTCTTATATTCATTGATATATATGAGTGCATTAATTCATTACCATTTAGCTTGTTGAGAATTTTTCATTCACGATTTTTCGAATTTCTGGACTTTTTATATTCTTTGAGCTATGGGTAGTTTACGAGTGAAATCTTACCCGGGAAAAATATTCTCTGGTATTGCTCTTGTTCACTAGAATATATAGAGTGCATTAAGAGCAAAATTTTTCGATTTTGTTGAGGACATTTCAAAGTTCGAAATTTTACGATTTTATGAAAGGGTTTTAGGGGTAGTTTAAGGTTGAAATCTTAATATTTTCTTGTATATATAGTCTAGTTCCGAAATTGTAGATAGTGACTATTTTCTGATTTTTGCTCGATTTGAAAGTGCGGAGGGGGTGAACGAAAGTGGCAAAGTAAAACTTTATTTGAAGCTAAAGTACCTAGCTTATTTCTGTTCTATTTTTTGACCTGCTTTATTTGAATTATGAACCGTACAAACGATGAGTCACTATCTACAATTTAGGAACTAGACTATAGATGTTCTTTATTACTACCCATAACTTATACTCTTATAGTCCAATTATCGATTTCATCTCCAATGAGCTTGTTGAGGATTTTTCAAATTTCGCGTGTTTGAAGGTTTATAGTTAAATATGGTGAAATCTTTCGCGGTTAATTATTTTGTGGTATAAAGCTTATTTACTATCATTATAGATTTTATATACCTATATATGGTATGACGAAAAACCAAATTCATATTTCATTAGCAGTGAGAAACACAAACATAAACATAATTTTTATCGCTAACTACGAATTTATGGCTGAGCCCAAGCGCGGATACAAGGGGGTATGTGTGATGTAATTCTCAGACGAGTGAAAACAACTCGATAGAAATGAAACAAACTATAGATCTTCAACGCTGTAAAATATGAACGATTCATTACTACTTCTTTCAATATATCATCAACTCTCATGCCGCCATTGAAAACGCAAATATTGTCAATTCCATAAAAAAATTTACTTTTATTTCGAAATTATACAACTTTACGTAAAAATTTCAACGCAGTCAAAATCCCCTCCTCTCCACAATATCCCACAAACTGGAAAATTTGAAGCAAATATCTGTCAGAAAACAGCTGCTTTCCCCTATACGAACATTCAATTATATATGTACGTCTGGTATTTGCTTGGAGTGCGCACCGACTACCCGGGTTGGTGCCGCTGTAGGTTTTCCGTGTTTTCCAGCAGCTGAAATAGTAAATACACCACACAAAATCAGTGAGTCGCCCGGAGCGCCACAGCAAATAAAAATAGCCGTCCTCAACCCGCACAGGCTATGCCTTTGGGTACACTCTATAAAGTGTACACTAGGGATCAAAAACACTCAAAGAGTGTACCCAAAGGCATATCCTGTGCTGGAAGAGGACGTCAATTATTATCTTCCGTGGCGCTCCAGGGTGACTCACAGAGATTTGTTGGTGTATTCTCTTTCTCAGTTGCAGTAAAAAAACCGGAAAACATACAGTAGTACCATCCCGGGTGGTTGGTGCGCACTCCATGCAAGCACCAGACGTCGGGATTGGCATATACAGTGCGGCTTTTAATAGTTTACCCCCCTGTTAACTTTTGAATGGTTTGACGTACAAACATAAAATAACCGTTTGGAGGGTATCACCGATACTAATTTTGAAATAAAACACATGATTGCTCGATAGATGGCGCGGGGGGCACATCAACTAAAAAAATTTAAATGGCGTGGAGGTCATGTGTCACATCGTTGAAAAAAAAAAAATCAATTCTCTTTTCAACCATCAACATTTTTTTCGAATTCCCGTGACACTTGGCCACCCCTGCGCCATCTATGAAGCAATTACAATGTGTTTTATTTCAAAACGTAGTATCGGTTATACCCTCCAAACATTTTTTTAAAAGTTTGTACGTCAAACTATTTAAAAGTTAACAAGGGGGACTATTAAAAACCGCACTGTGTGCGTATATTCTATCCGATGCTAACAGGAGTTACATGGCCGGGGGCCTAAATTGCTGAGCTACCAGCTACCCACGAAAGAAATGAATAATTTCGAATGAGTCGAAATAACTTCCTCTCCACACTATTACACAAAGTGGTGAATTTGAGTTATACCGGGTGGCTACGGAAGTATTGCCTACGGAATATCTCAGTTATTGTATGAAGTAGGTTTGTGAAATTTGGAGCGTCGATATAATGACATAAGAGCTAGAATTTGAGCATATTGACATGTCGAAGTTAACTTCCGGTCTGACCGGAAGTAACATCAACTTCCTTATTTTAAATGGAAACCCTATTTTTTTTTCTTTTCGCTTTATTCAGCATTCAATTCCCTTTCTAATGACATATCACAAGTTGGTATCTAACCAGAAACTAGATCAGAAAAAAATTATTATTGAAATTCACCGAGTAGGCCGTGGAAGCAAAATGAAAGCCAAAAATTGAAAAGTTGGCTATGGAAACCATACGTCACTTGATAACAGTTGCTACTACTGTGATATTTTATTTACATTCGTCGGCGTTATAAAAAGCCGCCAAAAAAAATATTGGAAAAATTGGGAAAAAAACAATACTCTGTAGGTCCATAACTTAAATAGGAACATACAACTTTTTCTTGCCTGTACTATTCAGCATAACCATTCCTTTCTAATGATATAATAGAAAGTAATTTTTTGAAATGAAATACCAAAAAATCCAATTATTATTATTCAAATAAAAAAAAACAGATTTATCGAAAAAAAAAAAAAATTCAAATTGATAGGATTAAAGTTAAAATAAATTCAAAACAAATGTTCGAAATGCATTCCCTCAGCGGCAATACATTTATTGACTCTGGTGATATTTTCATGTAAAACGTTTCTCAACATTTGGGGCGTGATATCTTGGAAAGCTCTACGAATTTTTACTTCTAGCTCATGTAGAGTTGTAGGCTGTGTGGAATACACCCTATTTTTAAGATGCCCCCATAGAAAAAAGTCGCACGGAGTAAGATGAGGTGACCTTGGTGGCCACCTGACTGGACCATGGGTTGTTATAAGTCTCTCTTGAAAGCGATTTTGAAGATAATTTCTCACTATTCTTGAATTATGTGGAGGGGCGCCATCTTGCTGGAAGTACATTCTCTCAGTTATTTCCGCTGGTAGGTTGTTAATGAATTCCGAAATTTTATTCGTTAAAAAATTAAAGTATCTCTCTCCGGTTAGTTGGCCTTGAAAAAGAATAGGGCCAACAATATGAGTTCCAACTATTCCTGCCCAAACATTCACACCAAATCTCTCCTGGAAGCCACCTTGTCGAAACCGATGCTCGTTTTCTATCGCCCAGTACCTGAAACAAAAGACCGTTCACACTTTTAGCACTTTACACTTCGACTATCAACAATAATCCAAATAAAGTACAGTACCTACCTTGTATTATTCCTGTTAAATAATCCATTGTTGGTAAATCTTGACTCGTCCGTAAACAAGATATAATAGGTAAATAGGTGATTCTCAGCATTTTGTCGAAGAAACCAATTACAATATTCCAGGCGCCTTTCACCGTCATTTTCATACAAATGTTGATGCAACTGATACTTGAAGGATTTAAATCGATGTTTTTTAAAAATTTTCCTAGCAGAGTCCTTACTTATAGCTAAGTCGGCGCCAATCTGCCTTGAGGAAATTATGCTATCATATTGTACTAAAGCTAATACATTAATTTCAGTTTCCTCATTAATAACAAATGCTTCTTGGTCTTCGTGAACATCAGGCTCAGTTCTTAAATTTTCTTCAAGCCACTGGAAATACCTTCTTGACGGTTGCTGCCTCCCTGGATATCGCTCTAAATACAATCGTTCAGCGGCATAAGAATTTTTTAAACATTCACCATAAATGAGAAGCATGTCAATTTGTTCGGTTCGTGAATAACGGGGCATTTTTTGAATATTCCACTAACTGATTTCGATTTCCAAACCCTTTTAAAATGGCAGAATCAAAAACATTACTTCGAACGTCAAAATAATATGGATAGCAGCGTTCGTGAGAGCTCTCGTTTCGTTTTTGTTTCATTCCAAAATACATCTTAATCAGCCTTCTTGTTAATATTTTGGTTCGGATGATTATTGCAATGGAATGATTATTCTGAATAGCACAAACATCGTCCATAGGTAGATATTAGAATATCTATGGACGATGGCACAGACCAAGTACGTTTATGTTCCTATTTAACCTAGAACCTACAGGATATAATTTATCATTCCACATTATTTTTAATGTTATTTTTGCGTATGGCGATAATCTGTTTTGTTATTTGAAGAATAATAATTGGATTTTTTGGTATTTCATTTCAAAAAATTACTTTCTATTATATCATTAGAAAGGAATGGGTATGCTGAATAGTACAGGCAAGAAAAAGTTGTATGTTCCTATTTAAGTTATGGACCTACAGAGTATTGTTTTTTCCCAATTTTTCCAATATTTTTTTTGGCGGCTTTTTATAACGCCGACGAATGAAAATAAAATATCACAGTAGTAGCAACTGTTATCAAGTGACGTATGGTTTCCGTAGCCAACTTTTCAATTTTTGGCTTTCATTTTGCTTCCACGGCCTACTCGGTGAATTTCAATAATAATTTTTTTCTGATCTAGTTTCTGGTTAGATACCAACTTGTGATATGTCATTAGAAAGGGAATTGAATGCTGAATAAAGCGAAAAGAAAAAAAATAGGGTTTCCATTTAAAATAAGAAAGTTGATGTTACTTCCGGTCAGACCGGAAGTTAACTTCGACTTGTCAATATGCTCAAATTCTAGCTCTTATGTCATTATATCGACGCTCCAAATTTCACAAACCTACTTCATACAATAACTGAGATATTCCGTAGGCAATACTTCCGTAGCCACCTGGTATATCTGTCAGAAAACAACTACTTTCTTTTCCCTACGAACAATAATTGTGCAAATAGATGTCAGATGTAATTGAAAGTTCGTAGGGGAAAGTAGTTGTTTTCTGAAAGATATTTGTCTCAAATTTTCTACTTTGTGGGATAGTGTGTAGAATAAGGGATTTGGACTTCATCTAAATAAAATTATTCGTTTCATTTATTTGAAACGCTCCGAGTATGTGCTGCCGAGGAGTGCTTCCTCGGGTATTTTTGAAACGTGTCCTGTTTGCAGGTGGTCATTCCCAACAAGATGGGAGATAATAGAAATGGATTGAAATATCAGAAAATTGTAAAAAATATAAATAAGGATTATAATACAACTGAAATTGAAATTTGTCAATTGCAAACTAAATTAAAAGTTATTGCTTTATAGGTACAGACCTCCAAATTCAAAAATTGATGAATTTCTAAAATAACTAGATCACTTGATGGAACTAAAACAAAAATTAATTCTGATAAGAGATTTCAATTTAAATTTATTAGCAGATTCTAGTGATATTATGAACTATAAAAATATTCCAAATTATAAATGACATCAACACAAATTCTTACACTAGAAAACAAAATAATTCTGTTAGTATCCTTGATTATATTTTGACAAATTGTCACTTTTTCAATTTTAAAATTACTCTGATGGATACTTCACTACTAATAATCAAAACGGATTTTTCAAAACTCAAGAGACTTGTTTCTGAGCATTGTAACAATTTTTTCTAACTGAAAAAATTATCTTAGAAGCCAAAAATCAATCATGTATAAAAATGCACATTAGAGCCCGTGAAATCAATGATTGGATTACAGATACCATCATTAAAGAAACTGAATTGAGAAATACTAAATTTTAATTATACAAACATAATACTAATGATGAAAACTTATTGACTGAATATAAAATTCAAAGAAATAAAGTCAATGCTATGATAAAAAGAGCTAAAGCTGAATATATTAATAGAAAATTTGAGTTTTCTCAAGGTAATAACGAAAAAATTTGGAATACAAATAAACTCCTGCCTTAGAAATACTTCAAAACCAAATGAAAATAATGATATTGCAGTAATAAATTAAAATGATAATATTATTAGGGATGAATTGGAAATAGCTGAAGTGATGAATAATCACTTTTCAACTATTGGTGAAAACATAAGTAAAGAAATAGTTACCTACTACAAAAATGTTCAAAGAAAACTTTTTCCTCCAACAAATAGTAACTATTCAATGCTTCTCTTTCCCACTGATTAAAAAGAAATTTTGGTTATATATAATAAATACTTTAAAAAAAACTTGTCCCGATCCAGATGGTTGCAAGAATTCCTATCCACAACACTTCCCGATAGGCAAGCCGCATGGTGGACCAATCAAAACTCTATTTCAGTTGCGCCAGCGTGGTGTGCATTGTAATTTTAGGTATCGTTAGAGGACCAACTTGGATATCAAAGTTCAGTTTGATTAGATTAGATCATTTTCCCTTCTTTTATGACTTAAAAATGAAAAAAGTAGGGAACATGATCTAACCTAACCAAACTAACTTTGCTATCCAAGTTGAATACTTGGGACTACTATACCGCCTTAGCATCGATTCAAATATACCGCCTTGGCCAGGATAGTTCTCATTGGTTCATGCGGATTGCCTATTGGGAAGTGTTGTGGAAAGGAATTCTTGCCAGATGGTTTGGTAACCAAAGACCTTTTTGAGTTGAGAAATATTTTAGCCAAACCAATTTCAAAAATCATCAATACATGTTTTTCAACAGGCATATTTCCAGATGAATTGAAACATGATTCAGTTAGAGCTATTTACAAAAGTGGTGATGCTCAAAATCCTGGTAATTATAGACCCATATCATCACTGAGCATTTTCTCAAAAATTATAGAAACACTTTTGAAAAAAGGAATGGTTAATTTCATCACTGAAAAATTTTGAGGTTATAGTCAAAATTTCGAGATTAGAGTCAAAATTTCGAGATTAAAGTCGGAATTCTGAAATGAAAGTCGAAATTATGGTGGATCAAATTAACCAATAATCTGTGGACTTCCACACTTCCGTAAACAGTGATTCAGATAATCCTCGATTGTTGTAAAGCAAGTGTGATGTGAGTTACCTCAATGCCAATACCGACGTCTGGTACCTGCTTGGTGCGCACCAAACACCTGGGGTGGTGCTGTTGGTTTTCCTTCAGCTTGAAAATGAATACACCAACAAAAATCAGTGAGAAGTTCATAGGCAACCATGAAGTCTATAACTTTGTTACAAACCACTGATTCAAATATTTCTTCAAATGATGAAAATAAAATGATTGTCCTTAAAATTTTCAATGTTTACCTTTTTTGTGGATAGGTTCAACTAGAGCCCAATCTTCAATAATTCCGGAAAACCACGACTTCTTTTCTGTCAACTGGCGTTGAACATATGAATTTTTCACTGCAATGTATGTTATTTACCAAAATATTTCGTTGTTCCCCTACCAGCTGCTTCACCATGTTGAACAGATAGATAGTCATTGTATTCATTCATTAGCAATTTTTTTTGTATCCCCTTATTATATAAGGACACATTATTGTATTTGTTCTTTTTAATAATTGAATGAGAGTTAGTTAGATTTAGTTTTTCCAGTATTCTATGATTTTGAATTGTATACCTACTTACGGTAGTCATGAGTGATTTGTGAAATAATTGAAATGGTAAAAAATTAAAATTATAATATTATAATTCGTGTATATATTTTATTTGGCGTACATAAATAATAAATATAATTCATGTTCAATTACAGATTATAAATATATGTAAACTCGATTGTAAAGAAGCTACCCCTACATAGTCTTTTGAAAAAATTGTCAAAATAAATGTAATTAAATGATATAAAAATCACATTTCAATTTGAAATATACAGGGTGTTGCGAATATGTATGACTGCTATAATTTCAACAGATACTCCCTTGAACTCTAACACAAAAAAGTTCCATATAACATGATTTCTGAACCCAACTATTAGCAAGATTTTTTAACAATCCTACCTGTTTGCAGTACTGAAACTCCTAAAACATATAGACTTTCATCAATCGCCATTTTAACAGTAATATCACGAATTTGCGATATCCACTGATAGAAAATCAATCAAACCAAATTTGAAAACAATTTATTTTAAATTTGGTTAAATGTAATGATGTGTAGGTTTTGCCTTGCAAGTTTTCGAATATATGCAAAATATCTCAAATATCTTAAAATAAAATGAATCTAAAATATTTGGGAAACACCTGGTACAAGAATAGCTTTCGTCCGGCTAAGATTTCTGCCGTATTACCGCAATAATTTTGAGCAGTGTGTCCATAATTCCTCTAAGAACTCCTATGGTCAGAACCACCATATTCTAACAGATTTGTTTGGGTAAAGCCTGTGGAGTTCAGGTCTTGACATTTAGTCAATGTTTCCTTCTCTTTTCTGCAGATATTCCTTTTAGCGAGAAGCTGAAAACACTACTTTGGTGGTTAAGGAGGACTACACTAGGCTTATTGGCTTCAGAAAGTTGGTAGTTTTTCAACTTATAGTATCTGCAACTGATTAATTTTTGTTTAGATTTGCAATCACTTTATTGCTCCGTTTTCTGTTAGTGCAATGTTGCCACAACGATATATAAATAATTTATTTGGATGACGAAATCTCGAAAACAATTAGGTTAGGATCCATGTTTGTTGGAGTTCATGCTACCATATGTTGAAACTATGGCAGTCATGCTCCTAACATCCTGTATATCGAGTATAAAATTGTTAAATATAAATATATAATAAAACCAGTACAATAATTAAAAAATAAAAGATGAAAAATTTGAATAAAATTTCAAAGATAAATAATTTGTGTAAAATTTTCAAGATGAACAATTTGTGTAAAAGTTTCAAAATAAAAAATTTGGTAAAATTTCGGATATATTCGGAGAGATTCCAGATATTTCAATAAGAAATAAATTAAAGAACATGTTTGTTCGCCTTTTCAGGCACAACTGAATATATATTTATGAATATACTTTATCCATATGTGGTTTTCACGAATATGAATAGTTATTGAGATACATCATAAACACTGAAAATACAACGTAATTTTTTTCCTGTTTTTTCAATTGTGCCCGAAGTGGTGTCCTCGAAATATATCTGATTTCAACACCAAGAAAACACCATAAAATATTTCTAGACACACCTAATTGAAGGATTATTGAAACCGGAATGATCTAGATTTCACATTCCTCCCAGGACTAATATAAAACTCAAGTTAATATAAAATTTGGTGAATAAAATACAATATTTGGCCTATAGCATTGAAGTAACAAAAGAAAACAGTTGATAACAACTGGATGAATCGCAAATAAAAATAATGTCATAGTACGAGATTCACATTTATAAAAAGTCTTTGAAAATGGGGTGAATGAAAAAAAGTATGATCACTAGAGGTGAATTTGAATATTACACTTCATTTTTGAAAGAAAGTTACAATGAAAAATCGTGTGAACACTAATATCTTCGCCAATTGGACAGTCTTAGATATTGCTATGAAATAATCATTTCATTATAAGCAAATTGGCCAAAAAAATCAATATTCCCTTACATTTTGAGACTATGGCATTCAAAGCTTGTGTTGATTTAACTTTTTTGGTCAGTTTGAGGGGAGTAATAACTATTAACAGTAACAAAAGTTGTGTGAAATACATATACCAATCATCTATTTCAACGTAATATCCTACTCCTGCAACTCAATAGTTTCTTCAAATATAAATATGTAATTCTTTGGATGAAATCGAGCACCGTCCTTTGTTCCCAACTCGGCAACCATTCATTCCTAGGCATGTAAAAGATAAGAATCAAGTTCAAATGGCCACCAAACCCCTCATAGACCGGGAGATGGTGACACAAAATATTAGGTCATTTGTACCAGTATGGCGGTTCTTCAGAGGTCTAATTACGGAATGACAAAAGAGAAAGTGATGGTCATAGCGCTGGTACCGGCGGCCCAATCGCGTAGGCGTTAATCGAACGTGTCGGATAAATCAACAATTTTAAAACCAATAAAATAACGAGTGTCGAATGATTTGTTTCACAAAAATGCATGTATTTTCCGATAGTCGATAAAAAAAAATAGGCTGTAGCGTAAAGCTATACTTCTCCGGTGTGACTTACAGCCCGCCATACCGACACGAATACATTAATTTAAAAAAATACAATTTAACCATTTGTACCAGGCTAATTTTTGTGCAGCTAATCATCGTCGAGTAGCCATTCACGGAAATCACCTTTCCATACGTTTCCGACGTTTCCCAATGGTCGCCATACCACCGCAAGGGAGTCATTTTCTTTTTTTTTCTAAACGATTTGTACCAATATTGCATTTGGATTTTTGGAAAGTATTTGATAAAATGTGACCGTTATTATATTTTCCATACGTCTAGTAGGGGGAAAACGTGCTGCCATACTTGAAAAACTTATTTATTCGACACATTTTGAAAATACGACTGTAAAATAAGTAAAATAATTTTTTACATCATGGAATCATTGTATTCTGTTTGTTAGGATGTAATTCTACCTAAAAAAAATCATTCCTGGTTGTAACCATGGGGCGGACGACTGTCGGACTAAAGCCAATATATTACAAAAAATAAAATTTTGACGATTTGTACCAGTATGGTATTTGGATTTTTGGAAATTATATGATACAATGTGACCATTATTATATTTGCCATACTTCTAGTAGAGGGAAAAAGTGGCGCCATACTTGAAAAAATATTGTACATATTCGCCACCTCCCACAGGTATGGCATGATCAGAGTTCTATCTCTGATCATACAGAGAACTGTTAAAAAAAGTTTTAGGCTAGTACAAACCGTTTAGCAAAAAAAAAGTTACTCCCTTGCGGTGGTATGGCGGCCATTGGGAACCGTCGGGAACGTATGACAAGGTGATTTCCGTGAATGGCTACTCGACGATGATTAGCTGCGCAAAAATTAGCCTGGTACAAATGGTTGAATTGCTTTTTTTTTAATTAATGTATTCGTGTCGGTATGACGGGCTGTAAGTCACACCGGAGAAGTATGGCATTACGCAACCGCCTACTTATTTTTTTATGGACTATCGGAAAATACAAGCATTTTTGTGGAACAAATCGTTCGACACTCGTTATTTATCCGACACGTTCGATTAACGCCCACGCGATTGGGCCGCCGGTACCAGCGCTATGACCATCATTTTCTTTTTTGTCATTCCGTAATTAGAACCCGAAGAACCGTCACACTGGTACAAATATCCCAATATTTTGTGTCACCATCTCCCGGTCTATCATTCTTTACCACTGATTGTGAAAATGAACATCTCTGTTATCTTACATGGAGAGCAGTAAAAGTACATAATAGACTTCTACAGGTGGCTTGATTTTATCTCATAAATGGCATTTCAATTTGCCCTAGAATCCCATAATTGTGTAAGGAGTCTTTTGATAATCGCTTTCAAAAATGAAAGTGTATGTACATTATCACCAAGTATAAATTTATTACTTATATTAGTAAATACTCAACCTATTTCAGATCGTAGCAAAAATGATAATGTGGTGGATCGGGTGGGATTGGTGGAGGATCCTGCGGAATTGTGACACCTTCTGCGTCCAACAGCCGTAATTTGATCTCCATACTCAACAACGTGTCCAGATCTTTTTCAGTCTCTTTACTATGCATTCTCTGTCCGAGCAGTGCATTGATGCCATCCGTCCAGTAAGCCAAAGCCAACTCATCGGGGGCAACGCAGTCCAAAGATTGCAGATCTACTCCTTCCAAAGCCAAAGAAAAGGCTAGCTGATGCGATGCCTTACGACCTTTCATGTGGGGACAATCTCTACCCACCAGTAAGGCTCTGATATCGGAAACTGCTAATTTGGATTGAAGTTCTTCTGTAGACGGGGCGCTCTTTTCATCGCAGTCTCCATAGTGCAGGACTTTGTGATTGGGTGACAAGCGTATATACCAGAACTTGTCTTTGATTCTCTGCCCTCTAGCAGAATATTTGGTGAACCTGGTACCTGAACAAAAACAGTAAATTATGTAGTATGAATTCAACATATCTATTGAAAAGATTGGCAAAGCCACAAGAATATGTTAATGAGAAAGTGGGAATCTCCGATCAAGTTACACAATCTAGATGAGTAATAATCAAATAGCACTGAAGGTATCATCTTTTCATAATGTAATCCCTCAAATCATGACATTGTTGCCATGTCGCAATTTTTCAAGGATACAATAAGCACGTCAGCTAGATTTTGATTTCTGTCGGGTGCATTAATGGCAACGAAAACGCAAAAATACTGTCTTGGATGAAATATATAGCAATAAAGAGGCAATTGAAACGTTCATTGCAGCTTGTTGAGAGCGGGTAAAAACGATAGTGGTTCTATCGCTGAACGGAGATTCTTCGTTGTCGATATAGTCTGGTCAATACGGCAACGCTACATTTGATATTTGACAGTTCTCATCAAGCAACAGTGCAGCATTGTGAATTGTGTAAAAGACCATTTGAAGCTGGAAATCAAAATATGTCATTTCATAGGTAAGCTACCAGTGTCGCAACTATCGAGAAAGGAAAACCAAATTCAAAAAGAGTAAAATGAATGAATTATGAAAAAACATGTCAATTAGAGCATCGGCTGTTCTCAAAATCCTGTGAAGATTCTTCTATCATAATTTCAGGTTTCCATTGAATATTGTGTTTCCATTATTTCTATTTTATTGAACTTCATTATTTCTGTAAACAACGCACGACACAGCCGGTGAGGCAAGATGTTCCTTACAAAGTTTAGGGCGTGAGCGGCGAGTTACTTATCTAGGTTGTGTTATTTGATCAAAGGTGGGAATAGTTGAGTTCATTTACAAAACTATTCATCATTAATAATATTACAATAGCGTTTAATAGTTATTCAAAGAACTAGTGTATTAATGAAGGCTCTTAATAATCGGGATATTCGAGATCATTAATAGCATTTTAATATAGGAGTTGATTACAATATTACCGCCGACCTTACTCTTGTTGAAATAAAGGAACCCCTGAAGATATTAATTCAACGAAATGAACAGTAGACACAAAATTTATTTAAAATTAATGGTAATCTTTTGATTATTTGAAGACATTTATATTAACATTTGTAATGGCACAATCAGAGAAACTAAAAGAGGGTACAGAAGTATGAATCGTGTAATATTTTGAATTTGAAATCAAGTTAACGTCGTTACTTCAAATACTAGTACCAGAATGTATTTCGGCGCTGGTAGTTTCACAAAGAATGTTTTATGCTTTAGTAACTTTATTTTGCAATGAATTTTCAATACATCCTTCAGCAACAGCACTGGATTTCCAACGTCGTTTGATGGCTGAAAAATCAGCGCCACTGTCAGAAAGAATCGAGGCAGAAGAACGCCGGAAACAATGTCCAGTGTCACTATTACTGAAGACATTTTGGCAAATGTATCAAGGCCAACTGGGTATACTGAATATTTTGTCGTCTATTAATGAGAAATCCCAATTTTTCGTTATGTTCTTTTTATTTGACGTTTTACTCTGACTGCTTAAAAAAATTGTTTTTTCATTGACCTCTATTCATAATTTCTCCGCAAATCTAATAAATACAGTGTGAGTAAACCAGTAAGTAATAAATGTAATAAAACTATAAACAACATTTCTCCCCCTCATGCCGAAAGTATCATTTTCGTCCACTCTCATCAACATTCAGTTTGCATAGTTTTGCTACGGGTCGTTTTAACTTGAACAACTCTAACTACTATTACATGAACTACATCATTTAGTTTAATAGGTCTGCCATCGTCCCACCATTTTGTTCTTTTCGTCAAAGTTGGTGAATATTCTCTGGTCCACCTTTTCCAAAAGGCGTCCTTCAATCCTTGAGCACGTCTCCATTGTCCCCGCAAATCTCCATTTTGGTTTTCAAATGTCGCAGTATGATTTGTACTACCCAAGAGAGAGTGATTGGGAGTTGATGCCTCCAAGTCATCTGGATCGGTAGATAGTTTTATGAGCGGTCTAGAAGAAGAAAATATTCTCGCATTCATCGAATAAAGTAAGGAGAAGCTCGTCCTTCAGAATTTGTTTGTTTCAAATAACATGAGAAGTGGTTTTTACCGAATGCACTAACCTCTCTCACGCGCCACCCATGTGAGGAGATGCGGCAGGGATGAATTTCCATTCGATGTTCTTCTCTAACAATTTTTGTTTCAATTTCATCTCGTCTAGTTCTTTGATGTGTCTCAGAAGCTCCACGAAAATTTATGCCGTTATGGGAATACAATTGCAAAGGTTGTGATCTTCTTGCCATCATTCTTCTAACAGCCATTATTGCTGATTTCGTAGTCAAAGAATGTGCTACTTTAAGATGAACTGCTCTTACGGATAAACAGGTAAAAATAACCCACCATCTCTTCTCTGTTCGACGTCCAACTGTTACATACAAAAGTCCGAAATTGTCGATTCCTGTATATGTGAATGGTTGAGACGGTTAAGTCACTCTTAACACTAGTACAGTTTACTCAGTTTTGAGACGAGGATCGGCTGTAACACCACCAAATTTGGCATGCTAGTAGTTGATACCATGTCAAATAAGAAAAAAAATAGTTTACCAAAATTCGGAGGGTGAAACAAAAAAAAAAATTAATTTGAAAAAAAAAATTGTTTTTTTTCGGTTTTATCTTGGAAAAAGTTGAGTTTAAAAAAATATGGTCTGAATAGGGTTGAAGATCATTCAATTCTCTACAAGAATGATCTTCGGTAATTTCCTATAAAATGAGCCTGTATTCTCAGAAAACGTGCTTGAACGCCGATATCAAATTTCAGGCTCGTGTTAGCCCGCCGCTGCAAGTTCCGGCGGTGCCGAACGTTAAATGTGGCATAATTTTGCTAAAAATGTTCAAAAAATTAAAAATGAAAGTGTATTTTTGTTGTGAAGACTTCTACGTTTTCATGCAAATATAACATGTGGATATCTGAGTACCTAAGTGGTTGTTTTTACCACGTTACATAATCCAACTGCGTTTTTTACGAAGGATGCAGAAATCATAGATATTTCAGTTAATCCGGAATAACTGCACTGAAGCAGGAACCATTACCCTCTTTAGACACTAGGCAATGATTTGAGAGTAGTGAGACAGGTCTCACTTACACACGCCAAAAAAAAACTGGGTTTTACTCCAGCCCCATTTTCAACTCCCTTAAAATTCCGACATCTTAGCCAGTAAATGTTGATAATAATCGCTTATACACAACTTGCATGAAAAATAAAGTATGCAATTTCAAGCTGGAGGTTTGCACTTCACATTTCTGTTATTGAACTCACAAAAACAACTTGATTTTCAGAAACCCCTGACCATCCGAAACGAAAGAAGCTGAATTTATCTGTTCATTCCATATATACAACATATTCCAGGATCATCGAGCCATAATATCTAAGCCAGCAATGGCCACACTTTTGGAGCAGTTTTCTCAGTACGATGTGAGTTCAGATCATGAGCTGCGAGCGTAGTATCTCGAGTTCGGTTTCCGGCTTATTATAAACATGTCAAATCCTACTGTTATGCGAAGTTTTTTGTTCTTGCTGTGAAAATTTGAGTTTATTATTGAGAAATTTCATGTTAAAAGACACTAATTGAGATTATAATAGATCCAGCTGCGATTGTCCGTCTGAAAGTGAGTAGAAATTCATTTCAGAGCAGACAAGACATCAAAAATTCTTAGAGTGGATTGGAGTTGTATTGAATGCTGTGGTACCAATGAAATTATTATTGCTTATCTTTTACAAAAAGTAGGGTGGAAATGTGTCAGGGTATAGAATTATTCTGTCAAAGAACTAGAGTGTTGTCAGTGCATATACCACAATTTTCTCTCTCCCAAAAAATTGATATCCCATTTGAATTTGTTGTGTAGAAGGCGGATTTATCGGATTCATAATGCACAATTTAATGCATATGCATAACTTTAAAATACAAATTATAACATTTCAATACTCAAGATTCATATGAAACCATTTAGGAATTATAAATTATGAAACGGGTAAATGGTTTCATATGAATGTGAGTATTGAAATGGTATAAATTGTATTTTAAAGTTATGCATATGCATTAAATTGTGCATTTTGAATCCGATAAATCCGCCTTTATTCATACGAATATTCTTTCCCCAGGTGTATTTGAAAAAATATAATAGAATCTTATATATTATCATGCACTGATCTTTTCTGAAGTAAAAGCCGTGTGCCAACAAATCTGTTTTCAGGAAGTACATAAATCATAGGGATTTTTCCGTCCCAGGACAATTATATGAATAAATACGTTTTCAATATATTTTCATGAATAATAATAATAATAATAATAATATACAATTTTTTAGAGTTCTTTGAGATAATGTTATATAGAAATAAATGTTAGTCGCATAAGAGGGAACATAGGGGTAGATTCAAATGGTTGAATCTTAAAAAATGCAATTGTAAGATGTCACGAAAGAGAGGGATTTGTTTTATTTGCAACACCGATTTTGCCAGGATTGGTGTCTTTTCACTTCAGCAGGGCTGGAAACATTGATTTCTGTGAGCAGAGAAAGGGGGTTCTCATACAGAAATCTTGATGAACTGGCGAACGTCAAAGTAAATGAAAAATTTCGACAGATATACACACTCAGGGCTTCAAGCTCTAAGAAGTTCAAGTATGGCAATGAAAAATTTCATAGCCCTGACCCTCGAATTGGTTCATATTCTCCAATGGAATCAAACTCAGGAACAATTCAGAAAGCTTCGATTCCTCGCATTGCTGTTTGATCTGTGTCCAAAAATGTGTACGGCTTTTGATAATCTCATAATTCTCATAATATTTATTCATGAATGAGATGTGAGTCTTATCCATAATCTCCAAAAATATTCTCGCCTTTTGTCTACAATGGCGGCTATTCCTAATCGCAATTTTAGGACGATTAACAATGTTTCCAGAGCTCGAAAAGACGGATTTGCTTCAAATATGAAGCATTAACCTCACCGAACCTAACCTAACCCAGCCTCCTAGAAGTATCACAAGACTACTTTGTAATTTCGTTTATTCTATCGAATCCTTTTTACGATAGCCTTTTTACTTTCCAAAAGAATTCCATTTTTTCTTTAAATTTTCTCAAACTCAAAATTTTTTGTGTTCCACCTCCGATTTTTTGGTAAACAATTTTTTTTTCAACTCAACATGATGTCAAGAAGTCACGTGACAAGTTTCATAGTGTTACAATTCATCCTTCGGTTTTGGCAAAAATTTGTCTGTGGATATTGAACTACACAGGAAGTTGACCCATTTGAGGAATTTCTGGCTCCGCTTTCAAAATTCGGCGTTTTCAACATTCTGCAAACCTGTTTTTCACAGCTGTTCAACCATCAATTATCCAAAATTTCTGCCTAGTATCGTTAAGCACAGTCTCAATACCTTGATGAACACATAGTTCATGGTAATGACGAGGCTTCGTCAATCTATGTTTGTATAATGGGTCTCTGGTCGCCAAATCGATTGTAATACGGATATAAGGGAAGATTTAGAAATACAAGCAACACTGAAGTTTATGGAAAAGAGGCAACTCATCCATTTACAGAGGATGAGTAACGAAAGCCCGGTAAAACAAATAAGCCCGGTCAAACAAATATGGCAGACGAAGATTCAACAGAAAAAAAGATAAAGAGGAAGACCGAGACAAACATGGGATGGGGTAATTGTGGAAATTTTGAAGAAGAAAAATCTTACACAGATGCAAGAACCTTAGCAAGAAACAAGAAAGAATGAGCAATATTTGTATATGTATGTCATGAACGGTCAATTTCTTATGCATTGAAGAACATTAAACAGGCGTTAATACGAGGTCGACGGAAAAATAAGTTAATGACTTCGAAAACGCTGCTGCTGCTAACAAATACAGTAAGTGTGTCAAAAAGAGAGTAATATGGAAGTACTTATGATGGAGTTGAGTTGTGGGGTATGGTGGAGTTGCGGTATGTGTTTGTCTATGCAGGTTTTCTGAAGAAGCTTTATCAGAGACATTTTGTTATTCTTACGTCCGAGTGGTTACAGTTGATTCGCGTTTTGAAGTGCAAAATTGACATAATAGTTTCTATAGAATGTTCAATGAAGAATATCACAAAATTTTGATACTTACCTTACAATATACTGTATTAAAAAGAAAGAATACTGTAATTTTTTTCCATACCTCTTGTAGTTTTCGAGATATTTAATTGTTTAGCTAGGCATGCGACGAAGCGAACTCATCGGCTGCTGTGACGTCACTTTAGAACAGTCGCAAATCATGAAGAGGGCAAGATTCACCCGGAGTCAAAAGTTGTGTCTATTGTTGTCAACATAATTTTGATGTTAGTATATGTTACTATAGTACACGTAATAAACGTAGGTTTAACTAATATTTGATAAAGTATGAATTATTTTAAATTTATGTGGGTCAAAGGTTAACATTTTTTTTTATTGTGTTAGTTGGCTAGAGTGAATGTTTTGAAAGATTAGTTGGAGGTAAAATAAAACTTAAAAAAAGAGTTGTTCCACATAAGTTTGAATACCAAAAACCAAGTAACATGAAGCCTGAAAGTTCTGCAGTACATAAACGGAACCAAATTGAGTTTTTTGAGAAACTTCAACACGAAGATAATCCTTCATAATCAGTCATACCCGAGAAAGTATTCATTGTTTGTTTTTAAGAGAATGATAAAATAGAAATGCCATTACTTCTTACATGATAACAATAATCAAAGCATTTAAAAAGTCTTCACAAAGCCATTAAGCAACAATGATTAAAGAAAAATACTTCAAGAAGAAAAAGAACAAATACTTAACCGATTCCTCTTTAATCACAAGTACAAAACATAATTTTTCAAAACAAAATTTTTTTATTATAAAAATAATCCAGCCTTTCGCAAATTTTCCTATACAATAGGATTGTCGGCAAGCGTCGAACAGAAATAATTCAAAAGCCCCATACGACCGCTTTTGAATTATTTCTGTTCGACGTTTGCCGACAATCCTATTGTATAGGAAAATATGCGAAAGGCTGGATTATTTTTATAATCAAAAAATTTTGTTTTGAAATTTATTGCCTTCCGTCAAGTACTCTATTTCCACATGAGAAATATTTAAATATTTTTCATGATGAAAATTTATAAAACATAATATTTACGAGAAATATACATCATCTTCGGAATCAGATGAAACCAAATATGAAAAAATTTATTTTTGTAACGTACAATACATGGAAACAGCAGCTCTTATGTGCCTAAAGAACCTCAACTATTACTATAGTATAGTAATACCTCAATAATGTCATTTTTGCATAAATATACACTCTTCTCTAAGAAATATGATTGCATCTAAAAAAAATCGCCTTTATCAATGTAATGCCACCCTTGCACTGAATTTTGGTGTAGTAGCTACAATCATAAGGCATATATTCTATTCCAGCCATAGCCTCTTCAGTGGAGTCACTCATTCATATCTAATATTATACTCATAATATAACCCTATCATTGTTACACTGATTCACATAAAAACTTCATAACATTATTGTAGTCAAACAAGTGGAAGGAACATCCGATAGCAAAGCAATGAATGACTGTACTTTGCGTTGTAAAATGACGTTACGTGAATATGGCGCGCTCGCCGAAATATTTGAAAAGGACAGAAACTAAAATTGTCATAACTTCAACATTACTTGCTTGATTTGAATGAAACAAAATCAAGTGTATTTCTAAGGCTACACGGTCATAAAGTTTCAAATCATTAACCAGACCCAGTGACATTCTTCATTGTAAAAGATTTTGAATTCCTGCTTATAAAACCCAACATTTTTGATGCTCTGATATTGATTTGCTCGAAATGAAGGTGAAAGCCATTCTGACATATTAGTATTAGTTTCATGATTATTGTCAATTATCAGTAAACAGAATTTAAAATAATAAAAACACGTCAAGTAATCAGAAAATGTTGATTCATTTCATATCGAAGTCGACTAAGTGAATAAATGAATACTGTGAGCATCCACATCAACGCAATAAGTGCAAAATCGATAATTAAACCAAATGAAAAATAAAGAACCTACCTTCAACTAGAAACGAAAGCCTCTGCTGCTTGACCAATCCCAGAATCTCTGGAGTGATCTGTTCTCGCAACTCAACTACCGGCCGAGCATGTGACTCCCATTCTTCCCGAGTGTTCCTCTCCAACTGCCAGAGTTGGGTAATCTCACCGTAAGTCAATGTGTGTAGCTTACTTCGGAGCTGTTCGAGAGAAGCCGGCGTAGTCTCCAACGCCCTGACAATCTGTTCCTGCACGACGCTGGCAACTTTTTGAAAATCTTCGGCGGTGGCGCGCATTTCTTTCCAAGTTTTATTCAGTAAAACTATGCAAATGCAAAAGCACTCTTCGAACGGATGATCATGGGTAAAAAAGAGAGGCTGATACGTTACACATTGTTCAGACGGCGGTTCACCTTGAATAAAAATTAAACATTAGAAAATATTTATGGGTCTCATCTATACATCAGCCCAGACGAGAGGTAACACCACCACTATATAGAAACGTCAGCACTTTTCGGCATTTGGAGAGGCCATCTAGAAGCGAGTCGCCGAATAACAAACGAGCGAGACCGTGACCAGAGGGCAGTAATTAGTTTAACACAGAGAACGAGATAAATTAGTTTGTGGAAATAAATATGTTGATATATTTTTTTAGTAAAAAATAAACTTGTGAAAGTTGAGTGCATTTTTGTTACTATTGGTGTCGAAGTTGCGATTTAATAAACAAATAAGTATTGGCGAAGTAAATAAACTGCTGAAATAACTTTTTTTCGCGCAGATTAGACTAGTGAACGTGAAACAAACAAGCTTTGGCGAGGTGAACAGTTTTAGGTTGTCGAAATAAGGAACTCGTAGGCTATACACTTTATGTCATGGCAAATACTTGATATCTTGTTGAACAAATAACTTGATTGTTCAGAGACACTAAAAGACAAATATTTCTCGAAGGAAGTGCGTCTTGTGGACTTGAAAGATACCAATTTGAAGCAGGAGTTTGAGGAAATGAATCTTGAAACAAGTGACAAAAAAATGGCTTTCGGAATTTCTAAAAGCTTCACTCAAGTAGGAGAAGACCCAAAACTTTTTTATTCAACTTTTCTGGAAGTAATTTGGGTTCGACAATGAACAAACTCGATGGGAACTGCAAAACCTCGAAAGAAGAGCTTTTAGAAATATAGAAGAATTTGAGGGAAGAGCTAATAGAAAATTCGAAAAGCCTGAAAGAAGAACTTCAAGAAAAATCGAAAACTCTGGAAGATAAACGCTGAGAAAATCCAAAGAGTCTGAAAGAAGAACTCATACAGAACACAAGAAGCTTGAAAGAAAAGCTTCCAAGAGTGTGGAAGACAAGCTATCAGAAAACACGAGAAGCTTGAAAGAAGAACTTTAAGGAAATTCGAAGTCACAAAGACAAGATTATAAAGAATATCAAAATGGGAACTTTGTCCTAGAGACAGTATGTCTCAGAGGTCAAATTAAAACGACTTAATTACATAATACACGATTATCTCTCCATATTCCACCCCCAACGCCTATATCAACACTTACACAAAATTCGCTGATCTATAAAAGCCAAAAAATATTCAATTATCTTCCTAGGACCATGAAAGAAATACAAAATGGCATCCAGTTCAAAAAAGCAGTAAAAAACTATACCTGATCACAAAAACATCCATACGTATTACCTTTCATCTGTGATTACTATTATTTAATTGTTTTTTATCATTTTAGGTGTGCTTGTTATTCGCTAATAGATCGATTTCAAATTAATAATTTTAACGTATCTACATAAAAAAAATTCCGCTGCCGACACCGTAAATAGTCCATACATGCTTAGCAACAAAAAATGTGAATGGCCTATATCATTCGTTTATTAATTCATCTTGACAACGGAATGTAAATAGTGTCATCTACATGCCTAGGGTAATAATAAGTTTGACTTTGACAAGTAATACCATCAGCTTCATTTATATAAATTTTTTAGGTTATGAGACTTTTTGAATAATATTGTTATCTGTTTATTCGGTAACTTAGTTACGCCCACAACAACTTAGAATGAAATAGCGGAACGAATAGTCATGAAGGAAGGGTAAGAAAACAAACTTCAATCCAGGCAAATTTTGAGAAATATCAACAAGCAGCGGGAAAAACATAATAAGTAACACAGAATGTATCGACTGTTAACATCCTCGGCAAGCGACAAGCCTCAGCTTTGCATCGGCTCGTACTCGCTCACCTCGAATGTTAACACGTCTTTACATTCCTTGTTACTTAAATAGCTAATAATTGTATTGTTGAATTGACTTGGCCGTGGCTGTAACTAAGTGTTCATGTTTTGTTTTCTATCAATGTAACTTTGAATCCATTCAACGTCAATTACAATTCATTTCTTTCCGTTTGATTTAAGAAAAAAATCATTAGCACTATTCAAACTTAGATTTGATAATATATCGATGATAAGAGGTTGTGGCTGTTCAAACAATTTCAGGTATTGAATTAGCGGGAATTCGGTCGAAATGAAAACCAATTATTAAATTGTCGACGTTTCGAAACTTTATTGTTTCATCTTCAGGACACTGAAGTATAAACAAAAACATACATATTAAAATGGTATTATAACAGGTGATTTTGATTAAAACAAAATAAATTATGTAAAATAACAATCGTTGAAAAATAAAACGCTTTGGGCACTTTACAGAAAACAACAACAAGGGTACTTACATTTAGGGTGGCTTTCCGGGTTTAAAAAGGGTGAAATAAATAGATTCGAAATAAAGTATAAATAAATACACAGATTCATGAAAGACTTTGACACATACACGATCGAAGACATGAACAAACTGAACTGTCGTTGAATCGTTTCTTTATACTGTATTCCATTCAACTGTTCAAACAATGTTTTTTTTAACAATTCTAATATTTCAGTGAAATTACCTTTTTGTATTTATATCCTCAAGCTTTGCCAATGAGCATTGTATTCTTGTGGTGTGGTGTGGCAAACCGATTAGAAGAAAGAATGGGAACAGTCGAGACAGAGATGTTGAACAGGGTTCTTGAGAGAAAGCAAGTTTGTTCTTGTGGCAATGATTTAATAGAAATAATCATACCAATACAACATATACAGCAATATTGACTGACTATCATAACAGCATTATTTATAAAACAAAACACTCGTATAGGGTGATCTTGCAGTTATAACTACAGGGAACATAAATGTACAAAATTATTTGTTCCAACAAGAGATGAATAAAAACAAAGACGATATCAAGGCAGAAATGAACGAAGTGAAGGAAACAATCATTGACAAAACCGAAGATGAAATCGAAGCAGAAATAGACAAAATGAAATAAGCATTCAGTAACTTGAAAAAGGAGTTAGTACTACCACACCAAAGGAACTGCTAACGAAAATGCAATGCTGGACATGAGTTAACTTTTATGGAGTTCAAAAAGATATAAAAAAAATTTAACCAACTCTTGAAGCTCGGAAAACGGACGCCCTATATGTTACAACTTTGACTTGTTCAATAAATGTAAGTTCGAAATCACCAATAAATTATAATGTATTCCACAGAATTTCATGTATACAATTACTTCTTTTTTGTAAGCATTTAAGAATCACTAGAAATTCTTTATCCACCTCTTTTTTCAAAAAAACATTATTAGGTTCTTCTTTGCTCTTTTACAAACCACGTTTCTACTCTCTAGCTAATGCAGGTTCAGAGTTCATGACAGAAAAGAAAAACGTATCTCACTAATCAATGAGGATGAAAACAACAAAAACAGCAATGAGATACACAAATCAGCAATATAAAATGAATTTGAAACTATACCTGAATATATTTCTACAGTAAAGGTGGATTATAATTATGCAATATTAGTAAGTTGAAAACCACAAAACTATTTTAGTCAAGACACAGTTCTCGCAACTGTTCAATTTTGTTCTCAATTTTGCATGAAACAATTTCTAGGATGAAGAATGTGTATGAATTATTTGTAAATCAAATTAGCAATAATCTAATTAGTACCTTTCTGGTGGTTTATTTCACAGAACCGATTCAATATTTGTATAGGTGGTTGTTATGATCAGATTATTTGGTCAGACATAAAAAACTAGCACCACTATCACTGCTTTAGATTTTCAGTTTATCAGTTAATGTTGATTTTTGTTGTTCACTCTCACTGTCAGTATGTGAAATGAAATGATTCACTCCAATCATAAAATATTTCCGAAACATCAAACACAGTGTTTTCTTTTATTATTATTGCGATTGTTCTTTCATTAGATACAGTATTTGAGCCCTCTTGACCTTTCTACAAAAATTTTATTGTTTCTTCCTGGGCCTGAGAAATGGCTCAATTACAATACTGACATCGGCTTTTCTTTGAAACGATTATGGATCCCATCTCAACCAAACCCGAGAGAAAATATTATATTACATTATTTATTCTACAGGGTCAGTCCATTAATGTGACTCTAGAGGCACTGCTGCAAAAGAGGCTTTATGCCACCCTGATAATTGACCCAATCTGCTATACTATCTTTTCACAATGGAAATTTCAGATCCTGGTAATAAAGAGCCATTCGTCCCGTCGTCGGTGATGCTGCGCTTACAAGCTCGCTCACTTCTTTGGAATACCGCAGAAACATAGATACTTTCATGGCCGATGCTCTTTTGAAATATCATTAACTGTTAGCGGTCTCATCGAGACTGACCCGCCCATTTCAGGCTTCAAATCCCTTTGCCGTCACTTTGGACACACGCCGAACCTCTCTTTCCCAGAGCTAGTTCTTCCAACGAACGACAAAGCTTTGGAACTTACGACTCGTGAGATGTTTCCTGAAGCATACAGCTGCAGAAATTCAAGATCACAACTTACTTTTTTTTCAAATGGTGCACGCTGAATGTCATTAAAGAGTTAAAAATAGTTCTTTTTTCCGATTACGAAAATATGCCGCACTTGCCCTGTCTTTCCATTATTTTAGTGCAAATTGGTAATTCTCAGTCCACAACATTTTATCCAGAAATGTGGCATTCCTTTGAATGACTTCTACGATATGTCTAGAAATATGCAGTCTGATTTCCTTTTGCACTTTGTCAACTTTTACACCCTTTTTAGCTTGTATGGAAGACATTTGTTTTTTTAAGTCACTGCGTGGACTGATCCAATTCACGCTGGCAATTCTTTGACATCGTTTTTGAGGATTGGCTCAAGATATGCTAGAATATTAATTTCTGTTCCCTGTCAAAACCGTTTTTGATCAAACAGTTTTTTTTTTCTATCCAGAATACCAGTTTCAAAAAACTTCTTCTCAAGTCAATAAAACATTTTTTCTACCTGGAAATGGCCGTCCATATGTTCTAAGACCTTTTGTTTTTGTAACACTACCACTTCGTCGATAAATATCGAAGACAAAACATTTTTCTTCTATGGAATACGTATATCATTTTTTTTATTGACCAACAAACTATCAGGGAAAAATAATCACGTATGACATTTAATAATTCGTGCGAAACCATAACAATTCTTGAAAACAAAATAATAAACGCGGGTTTTCTGATGTTCTAGAAAAATTAAAATTTCAATCACATTTACATCAATTTGCGCTAAAGTAATAGAAAGAAAGGGCAAGTATGGCATATTTTCTTAATCAAAGAAAAGGTGATATACAATTTACAAAAAAAAAAGGAAGTTGAGTTGACAGGCACTTGCAATTGAATCTTCTTGGAAGAACGTTGCACAAATATCTGTCAGGGAAGTTGTTTTCTGACAGATGTTTGCCTTTAATTTTCCACTTCGTGAAAACGCTTAGAGAGGAGGGCACCCCGTATTCGTTCACATGTTCACTAATAATATTTTTAGTCTTTTATCACCATAAGAAGGTTGCCTATGTTGTTGTCCTATCTGCTTTTCGATTTAAAATTTTTTTTCAGGGAAAATCATTTTTCGTGAAACAATCAATAATTATTCAACACTTTTCTGGACCCATAACCTAATAGAATTGGGACAGAGGGTATAGTTATTTTTGAGAATGGCTAATTTTGTTTGATAATTAACATCAAAGTCATAACACCACAATTTTTTAGTTATTCATTATCTAGACACCTTTTGCATACTTTGACAAAAAATTTCATTAACCGTCAGTAAAAATCAAAGACTGGAATGCAGAGAACAAAACTGTAAAATAATAATATGCTCCAACTTTGAATACTTGTTATTGTGTGATTTAGTGAAAATTGATAGTAAGTCAGACACCTACCAAATGCCTATAAATTCTGATTTTACTTTGCATATTTGTGCTCGAGGGATAATTAACAGTAATTACCTATAATAAATTCGTTAATTTTTAGTACTCAACTTTCTTATTATGTATCTATTTATGAAAATAAACATTTTGTATTTTTTTTTGGTAGGCAAAAAACAGTTGTGATGCCGAAAACGACTTGGAATTAATTATTATTAACTGCCCTCGTGACACAATATTATTTTTGAATGGTGTTCAGTATATCCGTCAGCCAAAATATTGGTGAGAAAATCCAATCATTATGACTTACCGATTTTGAGTAATTCGCACAAGATCCTTACCAGTTCAACACTGGCTCTACCAAACGGACATTCATGTTCATCTGCCCTACAGCTGTTTTCCAAAACAAGTTTCGTATAATTCTCAGGATGATTTCGAGCAAAATAAATCATGCAATCAAGGGCCAAAAGACCTGGTGGTGTTTCGGTGAAATCCAGAGCCGGATTTATATCATTTTTGAAACCAAGTTTCTTGTAATCTCTCGTAAATCCCCCCGGTCCCCTGATGCTACCAGCACCTTCATTGTCGAAAGCAATTCTCCGGAGTTCTTTGATTTTGTCATGGCCATCTTGATCCTGCAATGGAAAAAAAGTTAAATTTGTTTAATAACAGTAAGTGTTTATTTTGAAGAATGTTTCCTACAATAATACATATTATGAAGTAGACAACAACTAAAAGAGTTACTTTTCAATTTATACTCGGAGAAGACCCCGCAAAATCCTTATGGAATATGGGTCTAAGTGAATTTTTATTATTTTTACCATTGCACCAACCCCAAAAAATTAACAGTTTTGCTAGGGGGCGTTAAATTAATCCCTTGCTCAGAATAAACTATTTATTTTTAAAACTGGGAACAATATTGTTACTCGTTTCAGTGTTACTAAAGTTGCATAATAATGTGCTAGTTTATAAAAATATAATAGAAACCTTACCCCCCTCCTTTCCTCCCAACTCCTATTATAAAACGCAAAAAAATATTTCTCGAGTACTTTTAAATGTAAATCGTCAAATGTTAATATATGCTTAAATTAGGGAAATCGCTTTTTTGATAATTATCCCTCTTCCTCCCGAAGAGCACATAACAAAAAAAAAATCGGTGAATTTTTGATACGATGCAGTACAGGATATTTTGAAAAGAAATTAAAGTCATACCTTGCTCAGAATAGAATATTTATTAATATAGGCGGTAACACTATTCCTACGTGTTGTATTTTGGATTATGTTGAATGATATTGTAATTGAATAAAAATAAAATTCTAAAACCTCCCCTTTACCCCATAACCCCCATTTTAAAACACGATAATAATTAATAATTGACTAGTTTTAAATCTGAGGGCGAGGAATGAGTAGTTTCAATAAATTTGGCACTTCTCATTCTCCACAACAGACTCAAAATCTCCAGAGCATAAGGCAACACCGGTGACTCGTCTATACCGTATGAGTGTTGTAGGTAGTAAAACACTTGTAACGCCGCCTTATACCTGTGGATATAGGCACTGACCGAATAAGATTGACAATCTGACAGCAAATGCATTACGGTCTCAAAAGTCCCACAACACGCTCTACCTCTAGTGTCTGGGACCTCTTTAGCCATCAGGCGACTACGACAGACCAAGATGTTCACTATTTTAACAGGTTTCCGACTTAAGCCCGCTTAACCTGAGGAAACAACAACAACAATTCCTTCGGTAATTGTCCCATGGTGAAAGCGGCTCGGCCTTCTTATTTCTGCATTTCTGACATCTGGAAAATTCTAATTCAACTGCTGTTATACCAGTGATCACTCAGTATTTTTTTTTATTTCGTTGAGGATCAGTTCTATTTCTCTATGCCTAAATTTTTCATGAAAATGTCTTAATTATTAATTTCGTGTAGTCGTGCTTACGATCCAAAATAATCGATTCCCTAGCCTCTTCATCAATAATTTTTGCTGAATTGGTACCTTCATTGAGTCGAGAACTCAAGCATTTCTTCACTTTCCACCTCACCAATTTCAACCATTTTAAGAAACGCCTAACGTCAGGAAGTAGACTTTTGTCGTGTATACGTTTACGTGTATATATTCAGTTTTCATTTCCTTCATATTATCTGATTCTGGAGTTTCCTGCATTATTTCTTTAGTTCAGTGAGTCTTGAAGTCTGACAAAAAATGTAAGCATGCTATTTTTTCTGGAACACAAGTGTACTAAACGAACTGAAACTTTTGATGAGATTCTTTGAGGTCAAATAATATTTTATTAACTTCAGGATTTTCATTCTCAGTCGGGGTTCAAGGGGGTGCCTAGATTCCGGGCACTAACGCTACTTTCACCTCCACGTGGTGAATACTGAGCAACGGCATGACCTGTCATGACGGCTAACGAGAGTGAAGCGGACTCTAGGGTTGGCTGAGGCGTCGCAGCCAACCGGAGTAGCGACCAGTACACCGACGCCAAAAACATACATGATCCTTCGACACTCGAAACATACACATTCATACATTACAGAGGGAAGCGAGAACCGACAAACCAATGGAAGCCGAGGAGGGGCCTCGGATCGGGAGCTGCGGAGCCGGTATTCGGTGAACGAATTGCCTGCGGCCGCCGCACCACCCGGCTGGGAACCAGCCTACCAGGACTTTCTTAAAGAGGTGGATTGAAGGAACTCGCAGCGAGAACTGGAAAACCTGTCTCCGATGAGAACCAAGGAGGGGCCTCGGATCGGACGCTGCGGGACTGGTAGCCAGTGAACGAAACACCCGCTGCCGCTGTAGCGTCCAGCTGAGAACCAGCCCAACCAGGATTTCCACGAGAAGTCGGTTCGAAGGAACTTGCTGCGATAATTGGAAAATTTGCCTCAAAAGGGGCCTAAGAAGGGGCCCCAGATCGGATTCTGCGGGACTGATAACCGGTGATTGAATCACTCGACGGCGCCGCACCGCCCGGCCGAGAACCAGCCCTACCAGAGATTTCACGAGGAGGAGGATTGGAGGAACTCGCTCCTTCTACAAGCACCCACACACTACACACACAATTCAAGGCGCCACATTTCGAGGAATCACCATAAGAGGGCGAAACAAGGAACATGGATGATAACAGGGGATGGCAAAAAGGGTTCATGAGGACCTACTTGCCTGGCTGCAGTAGCAGCCTCCCCACCAACTACTACTACTACTTCATTCTCAGTCAAAACTACAAGAGCATCATTACTAGATGAGATGCAAACCTTGAGATGCCTCACTTTGTTTCTAATGGCACATCACATGTTCTGCAGAATTTCCTTCACCTCACTTTTATCTTCAACAATTCTTTAAAACCAGACATTTTTAATAGACTCATACATTCAACATAATAATATCTGCTGTACGTACCTACTTCATTATTATTATTTGGTTTTAAATATTGTAACGAGTAGCGGACTTGATCGCCTGTGTTTAGATGGTCGATCTCGGCTTGTAAACAACAGAGGATATCATGACACCATCGCATTCCAATAAACCAGTTTTCCGAGTTGTTCTATATGGCTCAACCTGGACACGAGCGGAACAATGAAGAATATACGCGAGTATTTGAGATATACAAGCCTGACGCTCAACATCAGGGGAGATTAGTTGGAGACATAGTAACGTTTATATAAAATACTGGATGCAGATAAATAAGTGATAATGTGAAATATAGAAGAAATTATGTAAATAAATTGCCGAATTAAAGTTAAGTGCATTTTTATTACAATATATAGTTATGAATTATGTAATCAAGAAATTATAATAAATGACTACATGAATGAATAAAATATATGGTACCTGTGGGTCCATTTTTGTCATCATTCTATGCTCCAAGAGTCCTAACATCAGGGTCTGCAAAACATACAGCTGGTGAGCCATTTCTGCTCCCTTGGCGGCCCCGGTTTGTAAAATATTGTTTTGAATCATAGTTCTAACTTGTTTGGATGTGAGAGTAGCTACCAAAGTTCTTCTTTTAGTGGAATCCGCTCTTGATAGTAGAGCGTTTATTAATGCAACAGCGTTCTGTTGCACTACAGGAGCAGCTTGAAGATGAATCACAAGAGAGCCAATGGGCACTTCACGTTCAACCTGAACAAATGGACTGCCTATATTATATTTTATTATTTATTACAATTCTACAGAAAAGTTTGGAACTAAAAGATGACAAATTAGTGAATGTCAGTAACTTCTCTGAAAAAATTGAATACAAATTAAGAAAGTATATATTATTGTGGATTCAAACTACTGAAATTTGTGAATTTATTTTACCACCTTGATTTTTGTTTTTATTTACTTATACCAACCATCTAACGTCAAAGTTTGCAAGATTTCACTCCATTAAATATGGATTATGACGGAAAAATTAAAGCTAGGGTAAAAGCTAAGTTTATCAGGCCTCACCTTGAAATTAAAAAAGGTAAAATTCCGTTAAGTAATAGCCACAAGCCATCAACTTTTTTTTTGGAACTTAGTATTTTGGCCTCCTGAACAAATAATCCAAATAAATGTATGGCGGTCTCAAGTTATTTCGGAGGCATGGGCTTATTTTTGAGTGATAACTGGAATTTTCTAGCACACATTCCTACCGTGAAAATACGAAAAAATTCTCCCTTCTTTACACTCGCACAATGTATACACCTTAATTCACCTGTTCTACAATATTTTATTATTAAAAACGGCATTATTTATCCAAAAATTCAACCTTGTCAGGTTGGTAACGTTAATCTTTGCATATTTACATAGCCAACTTTTCTAGCCATTCAACTCCAACATGAATATGAAATTTTTCCTTCACGTTTTTTTCCAGTTACCAACTTGACATGAATAAAATTCACTAACCATTTTCCCTAGGTTTGTTGATATTATGGGCATGAAAGTAGGATAAGTATTCTCATAAAAAGTGTTGATTTTAATAATAGTAGGGGAGCCCACGATGCTAAATGTGGATTTACTCGAGCGTCATAGAAACCAATTGGGTTGCAAAGCTTAGATGATGAGAAGAAAAAAATGTTATGTAATGTATACCTTTTCATCGGTGGGAAAAGCGGCTATAGATTTTCAAATTTGTAAAAAAAACTGTTGCATGGACATACTCGAGCGCGTCAGATATTGATAGCATCAATGTCCAACGCATTTTTAATAATGTACGTATGTTAATCTGATCGTTTGCATGATGGGGGTGGTCGTAGGTAAGGGTTGAAAATATAAAAAAAAAATTAATCAAGCGCGTCGGATTTTCTTAGGGGGTGTTAAGTGAACCTAAAAAAAGCTCCCAAGGTGGTCGGTGGCTTAACGGTCTAATGCACCGGCCGTTCAAAACTTCAGCATAGCGATAGTCGGTTCGAGTCCGATGTAGTACAAGAGAATTTTTCTCAACTACTTTATATCGGATCGATAGGCGACCGCATGCCTTGTTGAGAAGCAAGTGTATTGTGAGTTGTCTAGATGCCAATCTCGTCTAGCGCTAGCTTGGAGTGCACACCGACCACCCGAGGTGGTGCTGTTGGTTTTCCTGGTTCACCTACAGCTGAAAAGTGAATACATCACCTAAAACATCAGTAAGTCGCCCCGGAGCGCCACGGCAAATAATAACAATAGCCGTCCTCTACCCGCACAGGCTATGCCTTTGGGTACACTCAACGAGTGTTTATGAGGGAGTTTTATTATTTTTTATTTTTTCCGTTTGGAATTTCCCAGACAGGCCCTGTCTCCGGAGCCCCGATAGTTCCGGAGGACGCGCTGGATCATTTATCCCAAGAACCACTCTCCACGCCTTGTGGTAAGTGACTATTGGGTCCGAGAATCATGTGCCCTGAGCAGGCGGAATGAACAAAGAATTACGGCCTTCTGCATTCGTCCGGCTAAGATTTCTGCCATACCAAGGACCCCTATTATCAGAACCACCGTTTTGACAGAATGGTTTGGATAAAGCCTGCGGAGTTCAAAAAGTAGATCTCGATATTTAGTCCGTTTTTCCTCCTCTTTTCGGACGATGTTCGTTTCGCCAGGAGCTGAAAACTCCTACTTTGATGGTCGAGGAGAACTACATCAGGCTTATTGGCTTGTATTTGCCTGAGGGTGGGGAATGAGTAGTTCCAATAGATTCGGCACTTCTCATTCTCCACAACAGACTCAATATCCCCCAGAGCATAAGGCAACACCGGTGTCTCGTCTACACCGTACGAGTGTCGTAGATGGTAGTACAACACTCGTAGGGCCGCGTTATGCCTGTGGATATAGGCTGAGACCGCATAAGCTGGACAAGCTGACAGCAAATACATTATGGTATCAGCTGCCACAAGACACGCTCTGCATCTAGTGTCAGGGACCTCTATACCCATCACGCGACTACGGTAGACGAGGTTGAAGACACCATCATGGCAGGCCATTATGAATCCCTCGGTATCCGACTTCAGCCCACTTGACCTGAGGAAAGCGAAGGTCAGGTTTTTGGATAAGCCAAGGTCTTCAATGTTCTTGAAGAAGACCCCATGCATTGGCTTATTCTTATGTAGCTGTAGGAGCCTGTCACAATCCGCAGCTTTCACGTGGGCTTTTTGCTGAACGGGTTCCAACTCGGTGACAGAGTTTGGATTCGTCCGTTCAGTGTCGAATAGGAGACCGAGTTCATCGGCTGCACGGGTGCCTTGAAAAGAAATGCTCCAAGCAGAGAAGGGGATCTGAACTCCTGGTTACTTTACAGGCTCCATTCAGTACCATTCTGTTATGTAGACACTCCAAACTCGAAAGTCCACGGCCTCCCTGTTGTCTGGGGAAGTATAACCGTGGAACGGACGATTTGGGATGCAAGCTCCTATAGAGATGGATCATTATGCGAGTTTTTACGTCGAGTTGTCGCAGCTCTTCTTGAGTCAATTTCATTACCCCAAAAGAGTAAAGTACAATCGGAACGGCAAGCATATTAGTTGCAGCAACTTTGTTCTTCTCCGACAGTTCTGATGACCAGATCTGTCGGAGTTTGTGCTGAAACTTGCCGCGGAGAGAGTTTTTAACAGTAGCTACCTCTTGGGTGTGGCGTTGTTCCACCCCTAGGTAGGTATACATATCTCCGGCATCCACCAGATGATGTAGGATGATTCCGTCTACGAGCTGAACGTTCTCTCCGTATTCCTCGCATAGTCCTCTTTTGAGATGAACCGTGGCACATTTGTCGATCCCAAACTCCATTCCGATAGCGTGCGTATACTCTTGCACCACTCTTCAACTCTTGCTAGATGGTGGTGGGTACATGGAAATTTTTTCCACCAATAGTTATTTAGTCCATCAGGACCTGGAGCAGCAAAGTTCTTCGAGCCTGTGAGGGCCTGCAAAAGGCTTCGAACTGCGCTAGGGCTGGAGTATCTACGTTGAGTGGTTGCGGAAATTCGTAAATACCCTTCCAGAAGGTTTCTACCCGATCAGCTGCCGGCGAGTTATCCACAACACGCGGAGGCTCTTGGACTAGGCGAGGTTTATCGCGGAATTTCATGTTTTCCGCGATGCTTCTCGCCCGCCTCACTAGTGACTTTTTTGCAGCCACCAGCATTCGTATCCTATCAAGACACTGCTGTTTGATGGTAAACAGCACGCCTTGATTTAGTGTGTGGTGAGCTCGTCTTAAATTTGCAGCAATTCGCCGCACTGCGGGCGTGAAGGGCCTATTGGCCACCACGTAGCCCGCCACACACTGGATACGAGATGCGTGTTGTCTCGCCAACTTGATCTTAGCTTCCATCTTGTGTATGCGTCGCTCATGTCTGCCAATCAAAGGGGTGGTTTGACTCCTCCCCGCTTGGGACAGGCTCTGAGCGGCGTCATACACGGCAGAGTTGATCTGCCCGATATCAGCCTCTTGCGAAAGGCATTGTGAATTTCTGCATCCACCCGTGCCAGTTGTTGTAGCTTCAGGGGCTTGGTGTGATGAAGCGCCCTGCGGGTTCTGATGCCTTCCGTAGGTGGTATGATGCGGGCGTCCTCTACAGCCAGATCGACACGTGGCATATCTGCCACTTCTGCTACTTCGTCAACCGGCTGAGGAGGATCTCTGACATAGCCTCGTGCCCGAAGATGAGATACATAATCCCTCAGATTTTGGACGGAAAAAGCGGCATGCTCTGGGTGTATCTCACACCACAGAGCATGCGTTCTTGCCATGTATCCTCTTCGGGCGGGCTCACTGCTCTCAGAACAATGCAGAAGACCGTCCCTTAATTCATCCGTCCACTCGAAGCGTCCGTTGTCATTGTGGTCGTTGTCATGTGGCAATCCATCGTTTTGGGCCCCACCACCTTGCCTATGACCCCTCATCCGAAGGGGTCGGTTGTGGGGGCCTCTTCCTCGTCCATTGGGAACCGAGTTGTAGGGTATACCGGGGGGTTAGCCTAGTATTTCCACGGCCGACATCAGAAGGAATGAGCATTCCCTCCAGGGTGCGCCTTGGCTGCCGGTCCGGTTTTGCACCGCTTGCTCAGGAAAGTGGTGTCGCAACTCACCAAGGCCTTGGATGGTGGTTGGCCCTCCCTGCTTATTATCATTATTATTAATAATCTGACGATGTCGATGTGACGCAAACTTACGACCATTATAATAATATGAAAAAAATTCACCATTTTGAAATACTCAAGTGCGTCAGATTAAGATATAATATGGTTCATCTTTATGTCCTAGATGTGCTGTCTCCTAAGCTGACGATTATCTAGAGGGATTCGCCTTATCTGCCAAAAAAAATCAGGAAAACGGTTGACCCTAAAGGCCATCCCTGCAACTTCCCGCTAACTCCATACCTAAGTGCTCATCATTTCACTTATTTTGTTTTTGAGCTCTTCGAGCTCAAAAATATGATTTTTGTGTCATTATGAGCTCTCCGAGCTCAAAAGTCTGATAGAAGTTTATACAGCTTTTTGAATTTTCAAACCGCAATAACTTTTGAATAAATGAACCGATTTTCACGCGGTTGGCAGCATTCGACGCAGTTTTTCAAGCTCCATGAAGAATCTTCAAGTTTGAATCGATCAAACTAGAAATTTTAGAGTGATTCCTAAAATAACACTTTTTTCGGTTTTCTTTCAACGATAACTCACGAACGAATCAACCGATCCTGACCGGACTAGCGGCGATCGAAGTGGTTTTTTTTATATTAATAGCTGATTAGTTTTTGAAATCGATCGATATAGTCATTTGAAAGTTATTAAAAAAAAACGTTTGAAAAAAAATATTTTGTAGTTTTTATGAGATTTCTCAAAATCTACCGGTACGAATCGGTTCAAATTATATTCAAAATCTAAGTTTGGCCCAGTCAAATAGGTAGAGAAAGAGTGAGAGAGAAACAGTACCGCGGAGAGGGGAATATAGGCATTACGCAGCTGCACGCATTAGACTTTATGTACGAATTTTTGTTATTTCGGCTTGTGGAAATCGTCAGATTATATATTTTTCATCATCCTTGAATTGTTTCCTTCGAATTGTAAAAAAATTTGCCACGCTCGAGAATGTCGAGAAGAAATTTTTTTTTTACAACTTTGTAACCCTTCCCTTTCTTTGCGTCACTCTCAAATTGTCAGATTAGTAGAATATACACTTTTTACCTTAATCTGACGCGCTCGAGAATTTCTGATGATCATTTTTTTTTTACTCATCTGATTCTTTATCCTGGAGGCGCGCCTTATTTATGAGGTTCATATTTGGAGGAGGTACTTAACCTGGTACAAGGTCCCCCTAGATATAAATCGGTCGCGCTTCAGTAAATCCCGAAATCCCCGCTTGGGCTGCCCTGCTATAATGAAAAATTGCGAAACAATTCAATTAGGGCGTTGAAATTCTGTTAGTGGTAAGAATGGATCATTTTGACGTTTTTCCTGTTTTTTTCGCGGTAGGAATGCGTGCTATAAAATGCTAGTTATCACTCAAAAATAGGCCCATATCTCCGAAATTACTAGAGACCGCCAAAAATTTCATTTAGATTTTTTTCTTCTGGAGAAAAATTACGTGAGTTCCAAAAACTTTTTTGATAGCTTGTGGCTATTATTTAACGGAATTTTACCCTAAAAAAGTGACTTACTTAACTTACGTAGAACACGAATCCGAAGAAAATTCGAGGGGGGTCTTAACTACTTTTCGATATATATTCTAAATATAGAAAATGGCCCATTTTCAAACAATTTTTTTTTGTAAAAAAATCACAAAAAATGCCTTTTTCTTTTTGTCAACACTTTTCTTAGAACCTAATCTACCTATTTCACAATTACAAGCACCAAAAACAATCGTTTTACACAAAAATTTGCCATTTCATAATCACAAACGTAATCCCCTTTTTCTCAGTTATTTTCATTGTCACGCTAGGTTGGTCACTTGGGAATATACGCGGCCGAATTCAAATTCGATTCTGAGCAAATATTTACTTTCCCCTAATGTATATAATTGTTTATTTTTCAGCATTGTTACAATTAAAATCAATTTAAAAAAAAAACGTAAATATAAATCAAGGGAAGTTAATTTTTGCTCATATTTGAATTTGAATAGTCGGCCGCGCATAAGTAACTTCGGCATATCTCTTTCCTCTGGCTGCCCACATTTTTAGCCATTGATCTAATTTTTCAATGTAAAAGAAGGGGGCACAACCTAACTAACCTAGCTATACAAGTTGCTGGTAATCCGTAATTAGTATGAAAAAGTGAAATCAAAGCAGATGCTCGGTCAAATAAGAATATAACAAGGGACTAAGTGAATGTTTTAATCTCGCACGTGAGGTTTATTGCCAGAGGGCTCGTAGAGCCCGAGGGCCAATAATCACGTAAGGGATAACATATCTCTTTAGTCCTGAGACATATACGCTATTTTTGCTCTTCCCAGTATTATTACTTTCAATATTGATAGAATTAATAATTTTCATGAGTTATATAAACACGGTACTTGGATTATTCAGTAGGTAACGTTATAGCAACAGTGTCAACAAAATTTGAAATGTAATTTATCTCCCTAGGGACTGAAAGATACGTTTTAGTCCCTGTTATACGGGAATAAAGTTGGCACTTTAGTCCCGGGAGTGCAAAGAGATTTTTAAACCTGGCCAAACTCCATGGTTGTGGGAATTTGGATGTACTTGATGCTGATTTGCACAATTAGGGACAATTTTATTTCATTGAATCCTTATAAATATTCAGACCGCTATGCAAGTTAGAGATTGCTTTTCAGAATTTGATAGTTTGAAAATTCTATTCTTAGATAAAATTATTGGAAATATAATACTTGAAGTTTGATTATCAATATTGATAATGTATTTCCAGAAGTTGCAATATAAAACTTATTTTTTTCCGCATTTCATTTCTCTTCAGATGTGCAGAACTTTGTATCATACAAGAACCAGGAAAAAAACACAACGTGGGTAAAACAGTGTTGAATTGGAAAGGGGCTCTTTCTTCTTCATAAAGCTGTGTCTGGAAAACAAAAGAGGGCCTTCTTTGTGAAACTAGGCTACATGCTTACTTACAGAGCAGCAGGAGAGTCAGATGATCAACAACAGTATTTTAGACGATCAGATAAGGCAGGGTTAGGGTCAATTTATGCAACTTTGTCATTATCACAGTCCTAATCACAATAACTGCCTTAATCATAAAATGAAATTGAAACTGTACAATCCAATAGTAGCATTTATGCAATTTCCTCAGTTTCAGTCTTAAAAAACAACAATTGAGACTTAAGTTGTGATAATGATTGTTACTATGATAATGACAAGTTGCATAAATTGGCCCTTACATTCGGTCTTATAATACATCTATTCAACCTCAAAATGAATAATTTTTCTTTGTACTAACCTGTCCATAACCCTCTGTACTGTTGAGAACCACATTTTCTAAAATAGAAAGTGCTGCCTGAGTAATCTGTGCTTCTTGTGGTGTATTTACAAAACCTGCCACTCTCGATATAAATTCTCCATTCAAGATATCCCAGGAAACAATACCGTGCTCCATTAATTCAACAAAAGACAATAAAGTGTAGGCGAGTACAGTACTTTTACATTTTCCACCTTCAATTTGCTTAACAATAAGTGTTAAGCCTTGTTTATTTATAAAATCAAGAGCAAATGTCATATCAGCACTCAGAGTGGAAAGTTTACTCATAGCATTAGTTTTGTCTTCAGGGCTTCCTGTATTCAGTTTGTTGAGAATATCTTGAGCTGTTTTAGACGGTGAATACTGCAAACGTAAGACTGATCCATTTTTTATTTCATTTCGATTTTTCTCAGTTATATAGTTGCTATTATTGTTTTCATTGAACTGTAATGCATACTGTTCTGGGTCTGTGAGATTCCATCCATTGCACAATTCTTGTATTATACCTGCCAGGGGTTGCTTTTGATTGAATTCTATCAGTTGAGGAACCTGATCGGTCATTTCCACAGCAATTTTCACAATGCTGGCGTCTTTCATGGCTGGCATTTTGTTTTTATTTGTTCCTCAACACAAGACAAATAGCCAATGACTGGCTTCCTGATTATGTCCACTGAAGAAATTTTCGCATTTTCGGTTTTGTTTTTAAAGTGGTCATTTTCAAAACTATACACCCCTTTCGTTAATCTACTTCTTTCCTTCTTTGTTTTGACAAAAAACAATGACAACTCGACAACTGACAACAATGACAACTGACAAACAGACTACAGTGACAACTGACGGGAATTGTTGCGTTTTTTACTACCATTTTGATTGTGGAATAATAATTCATGTCGTTTTATTAATTACATTTATCACGCAATAACTTTTTGAATTCCGAAAAAGCAATATATTCTTTTTGTTGTCCATATAATGTTGCGTCATTCTTGAAATGATTAGGAGATACCATTTTCTCAGCTAAAACGTCGAAGTTTTTTTTCTGGTGATTATCTGACTAGCTTTTGATGCGGACAGTCTACATTCTCGCACATTAAACCACAACAAACATTGTGACTGTTCAACAGTTAAATTTATAATTTGAACTATTCTATCTTTGTCCTCAACAACTTTTTCTTCATAAAACTTGTACATGAACTACGTTTTCATTCGTGTACACGTCGTTCAGTAATTCCAAACTATACATTATATCCATAACAGAATCGATATTACTATGCAATTCATTTTTAACAGTTTGGTCAACTAAAAACTGAACCGTTTCACGGGCAATTAATTCAAAATCTGATAGTGATTCGACATCGAGAATTCTTCGAAATGAACAATTAATATTGCGCACTTCTTCCAAAGAAAGTTTGTAAGGATTGGCTTGTTTCGAAAGTGGCTGTAGTTTTATTGATTTAAAGTTCTGTATTTTAGCACCTTTTTTGTATTTTTATCTCTGTGGCGGTTTTCCCCATTGTTTTTGAAAATCTGTTTTCGAACTAATATATAGCAAAGTACCGCCATTGCATGTTTGCAATTTCCTGCGACTCCCGCTCTACAGGTACATGCAGTTTTATTAACTCTTCGATTTTTATCTACCTGTAAAACATAACATGAAAAGTTACTTCAAGACTCCTCGTCATAGTAAGTTTTTCGACTCACTTCTATTGAAGCTAAATACGGTGGTTTGGTAACATTCATTTGCGGGATTACATTTGCCTCTATCACAGAAAATGTTTCATTTGGAGCTTGCCTTTCCAAAACATTATACACATGATTGCTTTCAAATAATTTAATACCTTTAATTTTTATAGAACCTTGAACTGAAATCTCGTTCACGGGAACAAAACCGAAATATATAAATTTATTCATTTTCAAACTGTTACAATTTGAATTTTTGAAAGTGTCAAGAAATTTTGCGACATTCCTCCGCCGTGATGGCGCTGCAATGTAGACGCAAGTTCCGTATAAGTGAGATGAAATTATAGTTGAATTCATGGGAGAGAAAGAGATATAACTGTCGACTATAGAATTCTATAGTACACGGAATACCACCCATGATCTGTCAGATTACTTCAGGAAATACTCGGTGCAAATCCCTGTGGCTAGAGACACAGCACATTTTCTGTGTGATTCTGACAGTTCATCTGATTAAATACATTTGTTTGCTATGTCACACCGGCTTCACAGAACTTCGATCTTTGATTAAAGCATGCGGCACATTCCCAACATATAGTGATGATTTTGAAACGAAGGAAATATTTTGCGCCGCGCTGAAAAGTGAAGGTTGGACTACCGTTGGACAGATTGTTATTTGTTGCGTGGTTTGTTGTATACTGCCGTCCTAAGCAAAAGTACCGTATCTACAAAAGATATAAATATTGTAATGTAAGTTTCTGTAGATTTAAAAACCTATAAATTTTGCTTGTTACCAAACAAAGATGAAGTATACTTGGTTTAAAAAGCCATAGTTAACGAATTATATTACCGTTTATACGAAAGCTCAAGAATTTCGTTTGTAAGAAGGTCGGATCTACAGAATTCTAAGCAAAATAGCAGATACGGTACTTTTACTTAGGACGGCAGTATATTTGATAAATTGTAGTTATGAGATTATGGAGAATTATATTTCTGGGGGTACTGGAGTACTGGGGAAAACCTCACTTTTCATCTTTTTGAGGAGCTGCAAACGCATGAAGTTAAAATGATCAAATGATGCCAACTTCAAGCAGCAGCATCGTGGGAGTGGGAGCAGTTGTAGCACAGATTAGAGAGTTCTCTAATCTGTGGTTGTAGTGGGAGTGAGTGGAATACAGGATTAACCAATCGCAGTAGTGCTACACGCTGCAGTCGAAGTTCTGTGAATCCGGTGTCACAGTTTATAGCTAGCTAGCTGTCAAGGAAATTTATTCTTGTTTAATTTCCTTGGCGTAGTGTAGTGTAGTGAAATTTTCTTCACATTATGAATCCTGTACCTGGACTCCGATTATTAGAAATCGAAATGTGACGTCATATTGGACATATCGGTACTATGCTTCCCATTTCTAACGTTCGAATATGACGTCACATTCTCGACACATTTCGATACTATGAAACATTTCTAATCATCGGAGTCTCAGTGCTGGGGTGGGATTCCGTGTACCATAGAATTCTATAGTCGACAGAATAAGTGAGTTGACATTATAGTTGAATTCATGGGAGAGAAAGAAACATAACTGTCGACTATAGAATACCACCGCAGGCAGAGTAGCTGAGTGCAGTTACACGAAGGAATGTGTCAGTCCAATCAGCAACGAAATACTCAAATCGAGTGAATATTACACCGAGTGTAGTAATGTGCTGCACTGCTATGTAAACGAATGAAGCTCTTGTTGTTTCATAAAGTTAACCTTACTTTTCCGGTAAACTAGTTGAATATTAAATATGTAATATATTTAATTTAAATACCAGAGCCAGAGAGGTAAAACAATAAAAATGAGTAGTAATGCCCTTTCTCAATTGACCATATATGGAAGTGATACTTCTGATGATGAGGTACCTGGTCCCAGGGTTTCCACAAAAAGAACTAGGAAAGATAGTGATGAGAAACCTTCTAAAAGGTCAAATCTAATATTGTTCTAATCACACTGGTAGTAATATTCATATCATTTGTAGATTACCACTTCCTGATCTCTGTATGAATACTTTGATTCCTGATCATGTTGACGATCCGTCCTTGCATGACGGCAGGATTAGATCATTTTCACATGAAAGGGGAAATTGGGCCACTTTCATATATATTCCCTGTGAGTATTTTGGACACGTTTATTAGGAACAAACCTAACTAGAAATAGGAAAGTATGAGCATCTTACACCTTTGGTAACAATTTGTTATTGGCATTTTCTTTTCTTTTTGGTTTTTGAATAATTGCCGAACTCATCAATATTTTTTACAAATCCTCCAGTTTTCTGAAACTTGTCTGATAGCCCCGTGCTTGAGCAAGTGAAATCAGGGAGTCCAGGGACCTATAGCTTAGCTTAATGGACTTATAGATTTTGAACCACTGTAGTTCAGTGGGAGACACTGGGTTGAAACCCTTGTTGTCTGTGTGAAAGCAGACATTTAAAGATTTATCATTATCAGTCATTTGAATAATGCTCAGAAATTGTACCTTGATGACAACAACTCAAAAGAGTTGTTAATGAATTATAATAAATTTTATGTACTCTGTGGTTTGCTGCCAAAACATTCTGTATCTCTGTTATTGAGAACTATTACTTTTTTACATTGTTATATGGCACACATTGTAATGGAGATTATTCCTTATAAATAAACAAATTTCGTAGAGGCTTATTTTTCATTAATTTCAATTAAAATTATTTGTATATTTACAGAAATACCAGTTCCATTTGAAAATCTTCCTTCCGAAATTCTTTGAATAATTAGTTTTTTGTTCCAGTTGTAGAACGAGAAGGTGTTGAAGAATTTACATTAGCAGCAATGCAGGCTGTTCCAAAACATATTGGTTTAAGAAAAACAGAAGAGTTGCATATAAGTTTAACAAAAACTGTGATATTGAAACATCACTGGATTGAATCATTTGTGGAAAGTGTCAGAAATCGAACATGTTTCAAAAAGTATGTCTGGTATGTAAATTAGGTTCTGTATTTAGTTTTGGAAAAAGTAACGTCAGTTTGTAGCTTCAAGAATTTGTAGAAGCCTGAATGGTGTGAAGTTGTCCATATAAGAAGCTATTCTCGGTCCAAAAACTAAGATAATTTTTTTGATTTTCCTATTTCAACTTAATACATTGAATTTTAACTATGGAGTATGTTAATTAAAATTGTATATTGTATCCTATGTGCTTATGAGGAAGCAAGTAGGTTGATTTCAAATATGATACATAATAACTTCTCCAAATGAGAGAGTACTTTTTTCTATGAAAATATCTTGTTTGTTAAAAAATCCACTAAATGACCCCCACATGATGTTTTTCAGGTTGTTAGACTAGTGGAAGGGTTTTGAATTTATATGAATTACTCAGTAAGTTCGCGGAACAAAGAATATTAAGGTATATATTAGAAAAAACAAGTAAAGTTATGGATATGGCAAACTTCACATCGGCAGTATAAATTAGGAAAATCCAGGAAAACCTTATGAAATTCAAAAAAGAATATTGTGAGTGGCAAAAAAGATAACTAGTAAATCAAATTTCAGTAGATTATAATTCAAGTTTTGTTTCAGATTTATGATTTTATTCAATGATTTGAAAGTGTATTGTAATGAAGAGCGTACCAGAACATTCATAGGATTGTGTATCAGAACAGGCTATGATTCATTAGTCAGTTTAGTCAAAGTTATGGATGAATGTTTGGCTGATTTCAACCTACCTTTGTTTTATGAAGTAAGTTGATGTTGGCTTGAAACTTTTACACTCAATGTTGAAATACAAAATCGTTTATCAATTTAATATTTGAGTCAGTTCTTCTTGAAGATACAATTTAGAAGTTAAGTCACACATTAAATAAATATAATGTTACGAGATTGATAAAATCCCCTAGCTACGCCGCTGTCGAGTGCCCACCATAAAACGTAACCCATTTGCATAACAAAAAAACCGGCGCCTATCAAAGTTATTATTTCCTCATTTTTAGAACTGTTTTTCTGTACTAATCATTCTGGAGAACGGAACAATCTACTCTGCTCGAATTGAGCATATAAGGCGACATATTTCACTCAGAGGAAGGAGTTTTTAAGAAGTTTTTGCAAGATTTAGCTAGATGAAGTCAGTTGAGCAGTTTAAAGAGATTCAAGTGTTTTATTAGTGAATGTAGTTGTTGTATGTTTATAGCGAAGTTAATAAAAACAGTTCAGTGTGCTTCATTATTTAGATATATTATAACAATATGATAAAACTAAGAACTTAACGTTGTTACCTAGCAACAGCCTTTCTTGCATAGGTTTTAATCTTGAGATATTGCATGCTTTTAAGTGCATTTGACACAGATTATGATACAGGTGTATTAAAAAATAATGTATTATGATCTATAATTTATGTGACAATTGACTTGAATTTTCAGAACCCCTCTTTCCATATGAGCATAGCCTGGTGTGTTGGTGATTATGAAGACGAACTGAACTCGATTCTACCTCAATTGAATCTCAAACTACATGAACTCATGGAGACCTGTTGTCAAAATAATTGGTATATATTTGTAGATTTTTTGTTGTGCAAGACTGGAAACAAATATTTTAAGTTTTATTTGTCTTAAGATATAGCGTAGGCCTTAATCATGTTATAATAAAATTCTATTCAAAATATGTTTTTTTTAGTATGGCATGAGTCAATCAAAATATACTTCATTTAAAAAAAATTGTGTTTTGCAAAAAGTAAAGTGGTACACAAAGTACGCTCTGGCCAGTCGCCAACCAGAGCATATCAAGTGTGAGGAACTTATAGTTCGTTTGTTAGCACAAACCGATGTACAGAAGGAATACAAGTAAGAACAAACACAGATGTTTGCAAATCCGGGGGTCGAGCCGTCACTCATTCCCCAAGAAACATCCCCCTCCAAGGAAGGAAAGTAAGAAACTACCCCCCCAGAAGAAAACAACTTCAGTGGCGAATTTGCGAAAAGTTTAAATATTTGAACATTCTTGCGGCATATCTGGCAATCATTTTATTCACAGAAATATCGCGAAATTTGTAGGGGTATGGTTTCGCCCTGAATCCTGGCCTTAACCATCCTCTAAAAGAGATATTGCGCAGTTCAAAATAAAGTCAGTCAGTAATGAAGTTGTCCTTATTTTCACAAATACGCATGCGCAATGTGAATCTGGAATAAGGACAACCTTATTAAAATATTGCCTGCCTTTATTAGAGGACGGTTAAGGCCAGGATTTTAAGTTCCTTATTTATTTTCACTTCGGGTAAGATCGTAGACACGACATAACTCATGACCAGTGGCGCACCTAGAATGATATTTTGGGGTTTGTCTGTTGGAGTTCGGGGGGGGGGGGGGGCTGTGCCACTACTCATGACTGATAATTATATGACTTTTTCAACTCTCAAATCGATATCGTAGCCCCCTTTGTCCATTCTATCATCACAAGAATGAGTATTTAGAACAGAAAAATATTTTGTTTGATCATCAATATGGATTTAGACGATCCAGAGATACAGAAAGAGCAGCACAAGATGTAATTTCTTTTGTACAAACAAAAGTTGATAGTGGTGAAAAATGTGCCATATTGTCTCTCGATTTATATAAAGCTTCTGACACTGTTGACCATGAAATTCTATTGAGAAAATTGGATAAAATTGGTGTAAGAGGGCACATTTTTGATTGGATCAAAAACTTTTTGACTAATAGGAAACAATACGTGCGTATTGGAGAAATTAAAAGTCAGTACAAAAATGTGAATTGTGGGGTACCATAGGGATCTGTGTTGGGACCTGTGCTATTCCTGATTTATATCAATTCTATTTCTTTTTTGGAATTGAAAGGTGCTCTTAAATTATTTGCAGATGATAAAACAATAGTTTATTTTGGACCTGATCTAAAATTCATTGAAAATAATATCAAGTATGATCTATCCAGAATCTTCTCATGGTTGCAGTATCATAAATTAACATTAAATTTTTCTAAATCCTCGTACATATTCATATCAAAAAAAAATGGGAAACACCTTTCCACCAATTCAATTTGAAAATAACCATATAATATACAAAAACTCTATAAAATTGTTGGGCCTTTATATTGATGAAACCCTCAGTTGGCAAAACATATAGAAATTATCCGAATAAAAATATCACCCATAATCGGAATTCTTTACAAAATTAGAGGATACTTGGACAGAAAAATTCTGATGATCATTTATTTCTGTTTCATATATTTGAGATTACAATATTTAGTTTCTATATGGGGATCTGCCAAAGCATCTGTTCTAAAACCACTTAAAACACTTCAAAACAAGTCAATCAAATGCATATATAAATTACCTTATCTAGAACCTACTGAAAATTTATATAGACCAAAAAATTTATTGAATTTGGATTCACTTTATAAATTAGGAGTTTGTTCATTTATACATCTTAGTAGAATTAAAAAGAAATATACCAGTTTAAATTTTCATTACACTGCAATTCATAATCACGGAACAAGAAATGTTCATGAACTGCAAACCAGAAGAATCAAAACTGAAATTGGAAAAAGAAATATAATGCACGATGGTATACTCATTTATAATAAACTACCAAGCACATTGAAGAACATCAAATGCTCTTTAAAATTCAAGTTCAAATTGAAACAATATTTAAAAAAATGAATGTGATTTGACAATTTATTTTTTTTTACAGTTTTTTTGTTGCTTCATTTACTTACGAATTTATTTTGATATTTCCCCATTATAAAAACAGCCTATGTTTCTTGGGAATAATAAAGTTATTATTATTATCTTAGTATAAGAAATTATGTAGAATGAAAAATCTGAGAAACTAGATTTTATTCATAGATTATGATTAACAAACGCCTGTGTAAATAAGGGACGAAAAACTGCAATATCTCTGTTCTTAATCACAGAATAGTGCCAGTCACTATTAAAATAAAGTTGCCTTTAATACTGGCAGGCGTTCTTGCAATACAGATATAGTTTCAAGTCATCTGCGTATAGAAGTTTTGGACAGGTTATCGTTTTAGATAGGTCGTCAATAAAAAGTAGTAATAAAAGAGGTCCTAAATTCGAACCTTGTGGCACTCTCGAACTAGCGGTGTATGAAGGTGACCAAACATTTTCATATTCTACATATTGCTTTCTATCGAAGAGGTATAACTAGTAAAAAGATCAATTAAACTTTCGGAAAAACCAAATGATGATAATCGACTGAGAAGAACATAAAAATCAATTTGGTCAAATGATTTTTGCATATCTGTGTAAATGACGTCGATTTGTTGTCTCTTATCCAATGCATTTGTAACACATTGCGATAGGCATGCGAGATTGGTCACACACACGACTTCATCACTACAAATCAATGTTGGTCATCTGAAATGATATTTCTTACAGAGTTGTTAATGAAATTGTATGAAATGATTTCAAGAAGTTTGGAAAAATTACAGAGTATTGAAATAGACCTATAGTTTTTTATGGCAGTTGCGTCTCCTTTTTTCAGAATAGGACACATACACGTTCAGTTTTCCATATATCGGGAAATGTAGAAGTTTTCAATGATAGATTGAAGATATGACTAGAAGCGGAGTTAATAGGGGGTGGATACAATCTTTCACGAGAAAACTCGGTATATAGAGTCCGGACCAACTATTAGTTTATTTTTGATTTTCTGCGCGGCTGATCAAGTCAATTTCATTGAATTTTTCGACATCAATATTTTGCCAATTATCTGCAAAATTCTCCCATTTTGCCAGAGAGGGATACACCTGATGTAGACACTCTTGAATTAATTGGAAAATGCTTCAACGATTTCTTGAGGTTTAGTATAGCTGTTATTATCATTTCCTTCATAACGCTGGGAATTTTTGAGTTGCCTCTTTTGTTTCGAATAAAATTCCAAAATGTATGACTTTCGCGAATAAATATTTTGTCTGTGATAAAAATTTATATTTGTCGACTCGTGTTCGTTTTATGCATCCGGCTAAGCAAACCGATATACGAAAACTGATATTAATTCAATATATTTCATCATGAAACGAGAACGCTCCAGTTTGAAATGAATATTTAGTTTAAGACAGACTTTAAAAACCGTCAAATTGGCGTTGCTAGTACATATTTCGGGCACGGGAGATTTTGAAGTAGTATGCGCATCAGATTTTTAAGGATTAGCGCAGTACGTGGCTTCGGGAATAACATCAACTCGTATAAGAGTCATTGAATGGTTATTATAACATTGTTTATAGAGAAAAATGATAGACCGTGCTGTGAAAATCACGTGATACAATCGCGCGAGACATCTAGCCCGATAACGACGAACCTAGGCAGAAAATACACCCTTGCGAATTCGATTGTCGTTATCGTGCTAGATGTCTCGCGCGATTGTATCAAAGGCGATTTCCACAGACACTGACTAACTATATTTTTTCTCTAAAAACAATGCTGAAACTGAAATGAATGGAATCTCGAGTTTACCAGAATGCTGGATAGGATGCACGTGTCAAAATTATATTTCAGAGCCATCTATCGGATCATTACATAAATCACTTTTTACGAACTGATCAACTACATACGTTAAAATCAAGAAAAGTCGTGACTGGAGACTCGTGGACTAGCGACATCTAATGATGGTCTCCATTTGAATTCAAGTAAAAGTACGTATGATTGGCCAACTATCTTTTTTCTCTATCAACACTCTACTGTTGAAGATTCATATTTCTAAAAATCAACAGTTTACCAAAATATGAAACTTCAATTGCGTCCATCAGATCTCTCTCCATATTAGGATCTTCATATTTGCAGGTAACATTCTCATTAACATTTCGTTCACTTTTATAACGCAAGAAAACAACAGCCAAATCCATAATGAAACTACTACTATTATTACAATAACAAAATATGGCCAAGTTTATATTCAAATAATAATAATTATTATTCACTCATATTCGGCCTCATAATAATAATAATCAAAATCTGACGTATTATGTATCGCATCTTCGGGCACGAGGCTATGTCAGAGTTCCTCCTCAGCCGGTTGACGAAGTGGCAGATATGCCACGTGTCGATCTGGCTGTAGAGGACGCCCCCATCATACCACCTACGGAAGGCATCTGAACCCGCAGGGTGCTTCATCACACCAAGCCCCTGAAGCCACAACTGGCACGGGTGGATGCAGAAATTCACAATGTCCTTTCGGAAGAGGCTGATATCCGGCAGATCAACTCTGCCTTGTATGACGCCGCTCAGAGCCTGTCCCAAGCGGGGGAGGAGGCAAACCACCCCTCTGATTGGCAGGCATAAAAGCGACGCATACAAAAGATGGAAGCTAAGATTAAGTCGGCGAGACAACACGCCCGCAATGCGGCGATTTGCCGCAAATTTAAGACGACCTCACCACACACTAAATCAAGGCGTGCTGTTTACCATCAATACGAATGCTGGTGGCTGCAATAAAGTCATTAGTGAGGCGGGCGAGAAGCATCAAGAAAAACATGAAGTTCCGCGATAAACCTTCTCGCCTATTCCAAGAGCCTCCACGTGTTGTGGATAACCCGCCGGCGGCTGATCGGGTAGAAACGTTCTGGAAGGGTATTTACGAATTTCCCCAACAACTCAACGTAGTTACTCCAGCCCTAGCGCAGGTCGAAACCTTTAGCAGGAGGCTTCGTCAGCCCGAGCTCAATGAACTGCGCAATCCGTTAACCCCAGAAGTTCGACAGGCCATCAAAGGCTCGAAGAACTTTGCTGCTCCAGGTCCTGATGGAATAAATAAATATTGGTGGAAAAAATTTCCATGTACCCACCACCATCTAGCAACAGTTTTCAACTCTTGGCTAGATGGGGAGCAACAGATTCCGGATTGGTTTGTCGAGGGGTGTACCGTGCTATTCCCCAAAAACAGAGATTTGTCTGATCCGAAGAACTACAGACCGATAACATGCTTGAACGCATGCTATAAGATGTTTACTCGCATTTTATCAATGCGAATACTCTCCGCAGTTGAGCCGGTGTATGAACGGATATATGAGCAAAGAGGGTCAAAGAAAGGGGTCGCTGGCTGCAAGGAGAACCTGCTGATCGACAGATGCATCACGCAGGACTCCCTGTAGTATAAGTGTAACCTTTCAATGGCCTGGGTCGACTATCGCAAGGCATTTTATACAACATCGCATGAGCTCATCATGCATTTGCTTAGATGCCTTGCGGTACCCGATCAAATAGTGAGATGCATTGAACAGCTGATGCCGCTCTGGAGGACTCGCTTTACCATAACATCTAGTCAAGTCAAAGTCCGAACAGAGCAGGTTATCTTCAGAAGGGGTGTGTTTCAGGGAGACTCCCACAGCCCTCTTCTCTTCTGCATCTCACTACTGCCATTGTCCGTTGCACTACGGAAAACCCGCGGATACAACGGCGGCACCCCCAGCAACCGGAGGCATAAGGTCACCTATCTGTTTTACAACGATGACCTTAAACTTTATGCCTCCGGAGAAAAGGATCTTCATCAGTCCTTAAGGGTGGTGCAAGAGTACACGCATGCTATCGGAATGGAGGTTGGGATCGACAAATCTCAAAAGAGGACGATGCGAGGAATACGGAGAGGACGTTCAGCTCGTAGACAGAAATATCCTACATCATCTGGATGCCGGAGAGACGTATACCTACCAAGGGGTGGAACAACGCCACACCCAAGAGGTAGCTTCTGTTAAAAACTCTCTCCGCCACAAATATCAGCACAAACTCCGACAGATCTGTTCAAGAGAACTATCAGGGTAGAACGAAGTTGCTGCAACTATTATGCTTGCCGTTCCGATTCTACTTTACTCCTTTGGAGTAATAAAATGGACTCAGGAGGAGCTGCGAGAACTCGATGTTAAAACTCGCAAAATGATGCATCTGCATAGGAGCTTGCATCCTAAATCGTCCGTTCCACGGTTATACTTCCCTAGACAACGGGGAGGCCGTGGACTTTTGAGTTTGGAGTGTCTGCATAACAGAATGGTACTGGATGGAGCCTGTAAAGTCATCAGGAGTTCAGATCCCCTTCTCTGCTTAGTATGCGATCACGAAAAAGCAGGGATTATGCGATCACGAAAAAGCAGGGATTTGAGCATTTCTTTTCAAGGCAGCAACACGTGCAGCCGATGAACTCGGTCTCCCATTTGACATTGAACGGACGAATCCAAACTCTGTCACCGAGTTGGAACCCGTTCAGCAAAACGCCCACGTGAAAGCTGCGGAGTGTGACAGGCTCCTACAGCTACATAGGGATAAGCTAATGCATGGGGTATTCTTCAAGAACATTGAAGACCTTGGCCTATCCAGAAACCCGACCTTCGCTTTTCTCAGGTCAAGTGGGCTGAAATCGGAAACCGAGGGATTCATAATGGCCTGCCAGGATGGTGTCTTCAACACCCTCTTCTACCGCAGTCGCGTGATGGGTATAGAGGTCCCTGACACTAGATGCAGAGCGTGTCGTGGGGCAGCTGAGACCATAATGCATTTGCTGTCAGCTTGTCCAGCTTATATATATCCACAGGCATAACGCGGCCTTAAGAGTGTTGTACTACCATCTACGACACTTGTACGGTGTAGACGAGACACCTGTGTTGCCTTATGCTCCGGGGGATATTGAGTCCGTGGTGGAGAATGAGAAGTGCCGAATATATTGGAACTAGTCATTCCCCACCCTCTGGCAAATACAAGCCAATAAGCCTGATGTAGTCCGCCTCGATCATCAAAGTAGGACGATTTTCGTCATCGAGTTTTCAGCTCCTGGCGAAACGAACATCGTCCGAAAAGAGGAGGAAAAACGGACTAAATATCGGGATCTAATCTTTAAACTCCGCAGGCTTAAACCAAATCATTCTATCAAGATGGTGGTTCTGATAATAGGGGTCCTTGGTGGAATGATGGACACACTGCTCTCCAACTTAAAAATTATACCGGCTTGCCATGATGCGACAGAAAACTTAGCCGGAAGAATGCAGGCCGTAATTCTTGGTTCACTCCGCACATGACTCTCGGACCCAGTAATCACTCACCCTACGGACGTGGGGAGTGTTTAATGGGATTAATGACACGCCAGCGCGCCCTCCAGGAGTGTCGGGGCTCCGGGGACAGGGCCTGACCGGTACATTCCTTATGGGAAAAAAAATATAGTAATTTAATCTTTATTTAATGGAATGTTTCATACTTTTGCAATGAGAAAGAACATAAAACAAAAAGTCACAGTTGAAAATGAAAACTTCTTTCTATCCAGACAAGCATTGCTTTGAAATGGACTGAACACGCCCCAACTTTATAAAGAACTATATAATTATTATTATTATTGGACATGGAAAAATGTTGAAATATCGTAAAACTACTTACTTGATACACAAATCAAACATCATATCGACTATACGCAAATTTATGTGTTTTAGTGTCATTCGAGAGTGGCATCAGCCTATACTTACGGGTGGACCAACCACCCTCAACTATCAAAAAGTCTATCCAATACCGAAAAAAAGTTAAAAAATATCGATCCTTGTCCCTTCTTCATACAATTCTCTCAAAATAAGACCGTTTTTTATCAGGGTACACTATTAAAACATATCCAGATACATTATTTTAGTTTGGTTTTAATAACTCTAATAACTGAACATCGAAGTGGTAACAGTATTTTGCTTTTTGTTTGGTTATTTCACATGCTCTTCAAGCTATCTATAGAACCGGTTTCGGGGACTTCATCCTTGGAGACAGCAAAAACAGTGAGTGAATCTGCAGACCAAGAAGCCAGAAAGGAATCAGATAAAACCAAATTTAATTTCAAGCCTAGAGGACACTCACTAGAATATGGTTTGAACAAATTTTGCATTGAAATTAACAAGCATCGTGACTCTTTTCATGAATTTTAAAATTGTCCTCTAGAGTAAAAGATTTTGAACAAATTTTACAATGAAATGGTTTGTTACTGGTGTGACCCTTCTGATGATTTGTCAAAGTAGCCTTTCGACTAAAAGATATGGAACAAATTTTGCAATGAAATGGTTTTTCACCAGTGTGAATCCTCTCATGATTTATCAAAGTACCACTCCGACTAAAAGATTTTGAACACATTTTGCAATGAAATGGTTTTTCGCCAGTGTGACACCTTTCATGAACTCTCAAATCACTCTTTGTAATAAAATGTTTTGAACAAATTTTACAGGGAAATGGTTTTTCACCAGTGTGACTCCTCTCATGAACTGTCAAAAAACTCTTTGCAATAAAAGACTTTGAACACATTTTGCAATGAAATGGTTTTTCATCAGTGTGAATCCTTTCATGAATTGTCAAAGTAGCCTTCCGACTAAAAGATACAGAACAAATTTTGCAATAAAATGGTTTTTCACCAGTGTGAATCCTCTCATGAATTATCAAAGTACCACTTCGACTGAAAGATTTCGAACACATTTTGCAATGAAATGGTTTTTCACCAGTGTGATTCCTTTCATGAACTCGCAAATCACCCTTCGTAATGAAATATGTTGAACAAATTTTACAGGAAAATGGTTTTTCACCAGTATGACTCCTCTCATGAACTCTCAAATGACTCATTCGATTAAAATATTTTGAACAAGTTTTGCAACTGAATGGTTTTTCACCAGTGTGACTCCTTTCATGCACTGTCAAATAACTCTTTGTAATGAAATATTTTGAACAAATTGTGCAACAAAATGGTTTCTCACCAGTGTGGCTCCTCTCATGTATTCTCAAATTAGTCCTTTGACGAAAAGATTTTGAACAAATTTTGCAATGAAATGGGTTTTCACCAGTGTGAACCCTCTTATGAATTATCAAACCACCACTTCGACTAAAAGATTTTGAACATATTTTGCAATGGAATGGTTTTTCACCAGTGTGACTCCTTTCATGAACTTTCAAATCACTCTTAGTAATAAAATATCTTAAACAAATTTTACAAGGAAATGGTTTTTCACCAGTGTGAGTCCTCTCATGAATTCTCAAATTACTGTTTCGAATAAAACATTTTGAACAAATTTTACAACGGAATGGTTTTTCACCAGTGTGATTCCTTTCATGAACTGTCAAGTCATTCTTTGTAATAAAACATTTTGAACAAGTTTTACAACAAAATGGTTTTTCACCAGTGTGACTTCTTTCATGAACTGTCAAAACACTATTTACACTGAAAGATTTTGAACACATTTTGCAATGAAATGGTTTTTCACCAGTGTGAATCCTTTCATGAATTGTCAAATTAGCCTTTCGACTATAAGATTTTGAACATATTTTGCAACAAAATGGTTTTTCACCAGTGTGACTCCTCTCATGTCTTCTCAAATCACCATTTGCACTAAAAGATTTTGAACACATTTTGCAATGAAACGGTTTTTTACCAGTGTGAACCCTCTGATGAATTCTCAAATTTCTCTTTTGACTAAATGACTTTGAACAGCTTCTGCACTGATTTGTTTTTTCTGATACAGCAAAATCATTTTCAGAATGAGGTTTTCGAGGCTCTGAAGGAAATTTATGTTTCAACTTATTGCCAATTTCCATAGGAAGCAATGAAAGCCTCTGAGGTTTGGCAGAAGAGTATTCTTGTTCTACTCCTTCCCCTCCAGTTATCGTTTCATCTGTTACTTCAAGTAGCTGTAATTTTGAATCTGAAAAAAAAAATATTATAATAAAACAATCTGGTGAACATCTATCAATATCATCTCAATAAAAATTGAAACCTTGATTTGTTGGAGGTTTTTAAAAACAATAATTTTTCAGTAGTGTTTGATAAGTAAATAAATAACAACAGAAATAGCCCAAGTGGATAAACATTATTTGCTGTGGCAAACTTGACTAAGGTTCATTTTGAAACAAATCAGCTAGGTTACTTTAATTTCTTTGGCACACCATTTTACAGAAGGAAAAGAATTCAATCAGTGAATACAGAGAAAATATACAGATACCTATAATGTAATGACTAGAAAAACACTTAATCCATAAATAGTAAATGAAATGAGCAGTGTTAAACTGATTATTATTTTTGATAACTCTCTGATGCTGTTTGGCTTGCAGTAAAAATATCTACTTACACTATATTGAATTGAAAAGTAATTCCTCACAACATAATGTTACAATATTGCGGTGGCGAGCGGGTTCAGTTCTCGCTCCATAAGCCATAGAGCATGAGTTCGAATCTCAGCATTGCCACAGGTTTCGTGCATGGCATCACATGTATTAATAGGTAAGGGCTACGACTTCCCCTAGCTCGCACAAGTCTCTGACTTTTGAGGGTTGCACGTAGGGGTGCAACCGGTTGACGGATTTAACAACATAACAACAATATGCCGAGCACACTACTAAACCGTTTTTATCACCTTCGTTATAAATCGAGCAGAGTAGATTTTTCGGGTTTCTTCCATTCTCCAGATTGCTCAGTACAGAAAAACACGTAAATAATTCACAGTGAGGTTTATTTATTATGCAAATGAGTTAGTTTTATGATTGGCACTCGACAGCGGCGTAGCTATGGGATTTTTTCGATCTTGTAACAATAATTTATACAGAGAAAAGGAGATCTTTTTGAGGTAATTCATATTACTAATAATTATGTTGTACTATGTTTTTGTTAGAGAGAAAATAGGTTCTAATAAACCAGAAGCACCAGGTATGGGAAGCATATTCTAGGGCCTCTACTCTGATCCATGTGATGATAATATACCAACTGAAGATAAGTTATTTTGTGTATCAGCTTTCCTTAATTCATAGTTGAAATTTGTATTTTTTTGATTAAATTAAGCTGTGTTTTTCCACTACAGAATATAAAGTGGTAAGTTACAAATAAAATAAAAAAAACAAGTTTAAAAACATAAAAATGAATTAGGTAAGGAATTTTATTTTGAGGTAGTTCATAAATTATGTAGGAAATCATCAGATAAAACAATCTTCAGACTGTATCTGGTTACTGGGTAATGTTCAATTTCTAATTCTCATTAGGTTCATTACTTCTCGACTAGGTGAATCCTCTTTGATCATATTTCATTATTATTATTATTATTATTATTAATGAGCAAATAACATATTACCTAAGGCAACGTCAAGAGAGAACGGTTTCACATCATTTATCATATCCTGTTCATCTCCTATATTACAGAATAGGGACTCATTTGGCTTTTGACAGCTACATTTTGATCTAGAACTTGTGGAGTTGGAGGAATCTTCCAGACTAACAATTTGGTAACACACCTCGCAGAATCTAATACATTCACTTGATTTTTCTTCCTTGGTTTCTTGTTTAATATCTTCATAAAAAATATCAACTTCGTCATTTTTTATTTTTACAGAGTCCCATGTACTTGCTGATAAATGATCGACAAATTTGGAATGAACAGAATCATCATGATAGTTGTCAGCAGCATGCTTATGATCCACAAAGACTGTTTCACTACTACTGGAACTATTACTTATGTATTTAGTGAAAATGTAATTTTCACATGGCTCAATTTTCACTGCCTCTATTTGAAGAGCTTCATCGAGATCGTTACATTCGATTTTCTCTCCAGCTTGGCCAATTCCACATTCACCTATATTATTCATTCTTGGATTTCTATTATACAAATGGAAAATGGAGTTAAAAACAATAATCAAAAACGACCGAATAAAGAGAATGAAGACATGACATGACAGTCATGACAGATGACATGGACGTTCTTTAGTATTAGCTGCTTTCCAATTACCACAAGGAGTAGCAGCGAGTAACTAAGGTTGCTCCTGAAGTGATCTTGAGTGTAACGGGACATTCCAAACTGTATTTACCATTGAAAGAATGTGTATGTAGAATATTTTTTGATTTTTTGTCGAAATTAGTGCAGAGAAATGAGGGAAATAATCAAAAACATTGCATTCTCTACCATTTTCAACCTACAAATGGAAGTTATAAATATATTATGTTGAAATTTTACCATAGCACAGATTACAAAGTGACCATAGTTACTTTCTTACAGTGTATTATTTACACATAAGATACTTACTGTTATTCGCTTCGTCAAACAGCTTATATAGGAATCATACAGAAGACAAGTTTGTTTGGATAATGCATATGATATAACTCAACAAAATTGACAGCTATTATTCGGTGGTACAGTACTGACAGACTTACACTGACCACAAGGAGTAGCTCCGAATAACTCCAGGTAGCTCCTGAAGTGATCTGACAGATCAGGATAAATCATGTTTCAAAAGGGAACAGGAAGATTTAATTTTTTTGTGTTTCTGTATCAATTTGGGACTCAAAAATAACATTTAAGTAATAATTCATCAAATCCTATTTTTTCCGAAATTTTGAGTTTTGAAATAGCTCTTCGATTTAAACACAATTTGACTTTGAGGTTGAATAACTTCTCCCAAACACTAGCGCTCCTCGTGGTTGTTAGCGAAATGATAAGTAATTTTGACAGTTTTACACAGCTTTTCAAGAGCCCTCAAACGGTGAAAGTTTGAACCGTGTGGCAACCATAAGAGTCACTAGGAGTACGTTTTTAAATGGGATGAAAAAAGTAATATTTTCAATTAAGAATTAGAAAAAAGGGAACACAAAATTTCAAATTCTGAGTATGTCACGTAGCTTCTCGGGCGATAACGTTCATGTGCAAATAAAAATATTTCAGAACGGGGATACATGCCTGTTCCCTACAGTGTTTTCTCATAGTCCGTGGAAAGGTCCATTGTTTCTTCAACACCGGCAACGCTGGTCATGTTAGCGTAGTAGCCCCAAAAACAGCTTGTTACCCCTGAACGAAACCTGGATGTGAACCGCACCTGACTTTATAAATAGGATTTAATTGGAACATGATTTATCGTGATCTAATCACTGCAGGAGCTACCCGGAGCTACTCCCTGCAATTGGAAAGCGGCTGTTGTTATTTCGTTAGTTGTCATCGTCATCTGTTAGTTCCCACGCCCACGTGCGGATAGTAAACAAAACAAATAAATAAAAGAATCAAGACTCCGGACTTTTTGATTTATGATAATTAATATTCGCTCTAGGTTTTTGAAGTTTTCAGACAAAATGGTGTATTATTGTTGCGTGCCCTCCTGCAATAACAACGGAAAGAATGTCAATATGCATCGCTTTCCTGTCAATCAGATCCAAGTATGTATTTTATTTATTTTGTATAATTTGTCTCAAAACTCGACCAAAGCGACCAAGTTTACTTACCTTTAGGTAATTAGGTTCATTACCTGTATGGGATCTTGGAGGTAGGTAAAATTTGTGTGTGTATATACAGGGTGAGTCAGAATAAGCGGCAAACTTCGTAGACCGATTAATTACTTATTTGAACGAGCATCTGTGCTAGGAATCGCACGTAAAAACGTTCTCCTTAAGCCTTGACTAGCACATAAGTTTCGACTTCTGAGGGCTGTCGTTCATAGGGGGACGACAGCTGGGGTCCATATATATTCGCAGAATCGTAAAACATCCGACAGATAATTTTTCATAATATTCATACGCAGAAACATAAATGAATAGAATCGGATTGTGCTGAAACAGTATTTTTGATACGACAATACATTTGTCAACCGTATATATGGCGATTGGATTGTATCATTAATTACATTTCCATAACATATAAATGCCAACTGCACTTTGCTATACCAGTACAAATGTCAACTCATAAAGTTCTATATCAGTAAGGCAATATTCAATGAAAATTACAGATTGCTATTCCATCCAAATCGTGTCAGCAGAAAAGGACTGCAGCAGACGCGCAGTTACACCAATTCGTATTTCATCCAATCCGTACTTTTTCAGAATGTACTCTGTAGATCGAGAGATCATCAGAACGTACATACCACGATTGTGCGCAATCAGACACAGAGTGAGTAGTAGAAATCCCGTAAGATGTCATTATTCGTTGCGACGTTGTCAAACTTCCCAGGACTTTGGTTGGACTTTGTTTTCAAGAAAATTTCTCTATACCCTGCATTATTGTGACGTCAGAGTTGGGGTAGGTCACGAAAGTGAATCCAAACATTTGTTTCTTATGTAGTTTTGCACTGTGCCGAGTGAGTTTTGGTGGTCAGCCTTTCTGAAAATATCGTAACTCGAATAGTAAACTCATATATGCGTCAGAATTAATAAATGCTTGTAGGTTATATGCCTTTTTAATTGATATGTACCTGTATTCGACCAATATATAATTCCCTTTGTGCACAATCCACTGCTAGAGATGAAAACAATAAAAACAGGGTATCAAAAACTGAGGAAAATGGAAAAAAACACCACTTCAAAATAATACCAATGCAAAACGCAATATACGATTTCTTTGTTTGGAATCAGTGCTATGACATTTCTGAACAAAATGACAGATGCGACGTTGACAGTAATTATGCATATATGGATAGTTGGGTGGTGAAATGCAGAAATGGTATTGAATCAAAATTATTTTGATTTATCTTTTCAAGGTTGATTGAATAGGTAGGTAGATACATACCTATCATGAGGACTTGCCCCTAATATAACTTGCTTATATTATAAACTGAGTAAAAATAGCTATAAGAACATTTATTTTATGGCATCCTACAGGTATGCGCAGTGATTACAAATTTCTTACAGCACACTTGCAGAGTAGGTATGAAAGTTGTAACAAACTTGCACTTTGAAAAAGAATCGTCTGCCCCTATCTAATACTTGTATGTAGTCTTCTGCCTTATTTAATACATTTTCAATTTCACACTATGCAATTTCAGTACAATACCTACCGTCTTGTTACTCTTGTTTAGATTCAAGGAAACCTTATTTTAGGTACCTGCCTATACAAGGTACAAGCGCAAAAACAAACATTCAAGAAATGAATTTCCTTCACAAAATTAAATGTTAAATACTCTATACTCCTTCAACTAATGGATAATTTAAAGTTAAAATCACAAAAACCAGCAGACTGAATAAAAACTATTGAGAATATTGAGATTATGCCAATTGTCAATTCAGAATTTTTCATCATCATACCGTTCCATGTTGATTATATTGTGTTGAGTGATCGAGTACCGAAATCACCCGACGATTTTATTGGGAATCAATATAGTCCAATTGTACAAATGTCTTCTAGGTAGGTTTATTTGCAGGAAACTTCCTTGTATGAAATTAATAAATGTACGTACAATATTGACATATTTTTGTCATTGGTATAATAATAGGAATTAATAGAAAGATTTTTTGTTTAAGATCCTGGCATGAATAGGGGCCACGAGTTCTACTCTGGGAAAGAAATTATACGAAAACGTTTGAATTGTTGAATGCTGTTGAAATGGGTTGGAGAACCAGTATTAAATGAAAAAACGTGAGGTGAACATCAGTTTCTGCGAGAGTTTATTTATCTGTTTCATTGAAACAAAAAGTATGATCGCTTAATATTGAACTTTATGTAGAATTTTTTTCGATAAGTTAGTGGAAAAACTGAGTTGCTAAAGAGAGTATGGAAAAATGAAAATATGTAAGTAATAATTTCACACACCGATCAATCAAAACAAGAGGCCCTGAGTTCGAATCCCGGTTGGTCCACATTTTTTTAATTCACTTCTAATTTTCATCTTCCCACTTGCTATGCCAAAAACTTATTCTGAATTTTAAATTTAATTACTTAGCTATGAATCACACTAACCGACCAGCATAGGCCGTCCACGACCGTCCAGCAACGACCAAAAATTGAAAGGGATCAATAAAAACTTTCAAACTGACACTGATCGACCAAAATTTTCAGCAGATTACAATTTTAAACATGATCTTCGAAAACCGGTTGAAGACGATCATTCAGTGTGAGTTATCCGATACGAATACACGTTTTGGAAATTATGGTCCTAGTTGGACGGTCGCGGACGGTCGGTCATGGTTGCTCAGTGTGCCTGCTGCCTTAAAGATATAAATGCTACTTCATTATCAATATGTACATTTTATTTTTCATTTCGTCTTATTTTCTACGCTCTACGATCAGTTCACCTCCATTTTCATCAAGTACCGGAGAACACCCGACGATTACCTCTTGTCGTCTGAAGTTCGATTCGTTGATCGTTAGTTCGTTCGTGATCTAATCGAAAGTTCTGAATCCCAGGGCTGCTTTGATTTCACTTTTCCATACTAATTAGTGATCGGATTACCAGTAACTTGGATAGCTAGGTTACTTAAGTTAGATTGTGTCCCCTTCTTTTACGTTGAGAAATTATGTCCATTAAACAAATGAACATACCTATAAATTAAAGGGAACTAAATATTTTCGGGCGCCCGGTTTCAAGCCAGAAGTCAGGGCGCCCGGATCCGTACAGAGGTCCGGGCTAATTACTTATTTGACCGAGCATCTGCTTTGATATTAATTTTTTATAATAATTAGTGATCGGATTATCAGCAACTCAGATAACTAGAATAGTTAAGTTCTTTTATGTTAAGAAATTAGGTCCATTGAACAATTGAACATATAAATTAAGGGGAGGTGAATATTTACGGGCACCTAGTCAAATAAATATTTAAGCCAGAATTCCGGGTGCCCGGATCCCAAGACACTCCTAGAGTTTTTATCAATGTGTATCCTATAATGCATCTCCTCTGAGATACAGAGTGCCGAAGGTCCGAAAAGATTAAGTTTAAATTTTTATTCTTTAAATCTCCAGAACCAAAAAAAAAATAAACTTGGTACACTAATCTTGTTTTATCAATTTCGTAAAACAGTGCCGTAGTTACAATGGTGTGTTGCCGCATATTTTCCTCCATATTTTTTTTAAGACAAGAGAAGTAACTAAATCAATACAAATAATTCCAACTATGGTCGAAAATACCCTTCGCTCCAAACATTTCTACAAAGTGGAAAAATGAGGCAAATTTCTGTCAGAAAACAACTACTTTCCCACACGGATCTTGAATTACATCTGTCATCCATTTGTGCAATGTTCCTCAAGGAGGACATATTGCAAGGGCTGATTGTAATGAAGACATTGAATATTATCCTTAATTTTGTTGGAAATGACCACCTGCATACATGCGCATGTTTCGAAGTTATTTCCTCTCATCAGTGCTAGGATAGTTCAGACAACAAAATGAACGATACTATTCAAGATCGAATAGTTCGAAATCTGTGTATAAGGAGAGGATCAGATGAATCAAAAGAAGATTCTTCTACTTTGCGCATTTGTATACTGTACAATATCTTGCAGCATTTTCTTAATTTACGAATGTTTTCCAGCAATCCATTACTCTTTTTGCTTTTTTCGTTCCTTTTTCTACACCCGTAAATGAATTATAGTATTTTCAAACTTGGTGCTTACGTTGGGTCTGTTGGGTATAGAAGTCAATTTGTTGCCATCTTTTCCACACAAGACCGGTACACCTTCATTTTCGGTTGTTTCAGGAATAACACACCCAATGTCACTCAAGTCTTGTTCTCTATCACTATCAACACTGCTCTCATTGATATGGTCCAATTCATATCCACTCTCGAAATTCGTTTTTTGATCGTCCTCACTTCCCGAATTGTATGATTCGCCACTTTCCACATCCCTTGAAAGGGCCAACAACCATCTCTGTTCAGCTTCATACGACATTATGCTCTTTAAACTTAGAAGTACAAAAATGATACACTCTTTTCAAAAAACTACACCAGTTCAAAATGGTACGCTGAACGTATATAAGGTGGGTTTGATATACCCAGCAACGCCTTCAAAGATATCTGTACTCCGTGCCTTATCAAACTTCACTGAATCTGAGACTCACCTGAACATAATGCTGCTAAATACGAAAGCGTATAAGTTTGACATTTCAGCTGGGTACGTCATAGTCGTCATACCCAGTGGAGAAAATATAGTATGTTGTAGTGAAGAGTTGCAGCTTTTACTCACTCAATTTGTTTACATATAATAATCATTTTTAAATTATTTCAATAATTGAAATTCTAATTATACCAAACTATTTATATTTTTTACAGGAACTAAATACACCATAGAGGATAGTATCATGGTTCAAAATTGCAAAGGCTTCTTCAAAATCAATTCTTCATTGGAAACACCCTGCTCTTCTACTGCAACGGAAGACAGTTTTTCTGCAGCCCAAGGATATCCAGGTACTTGTTATTGGTTTCTTACCCTTTTTTACTGTTATTGTGTTCAAGAGGTAACTCACTCTTTACGAGATATAAAACGGAAAACTTTTGTGTGAATTAAATAGACTGATATCTCAGTTAAAGACAATAGAAAACAAAATGTTTTGTAGGAGAGTTTGCCTGGTTGAGTTGAAGGTCAGTGAAAGACAGTTAGAAACAATCGAAAAGAAGGCCGTACTTCAGGAAAGACTCTGAAACCTTTTTATTCGAAGTTTCTGGAATTGATTTGAGCTCTATAATGAATAGGTAAACTCGACTACTATATAAATCCTTGGATGACAAACTTCTAGAAAATTTGAATACCCTGAAAGAAGAACTTCAAGAAAATTCGGTGAGTCTGAAAGAACTTCAACAAAATTCGAAAAATCTGGAAGGTAAACTTCATTGCGTGGCGAAGCAACCTCTTACAAACCTTCACCGCCCTGGAACAGAAGGACTTCGAGCAGCTGATGAAACACCTGGGACTACGGTACGGCCAGGCAAACCTAGAACACGTATACCATTCACAGCTGAAAAATCGCTGCCAGAAATCAAGCAAATCCTTAAGCCTGGCATACACATTGGACAATATACTCGTCGAAACATTTGTCAAAACATTTGTTCGAATATTTGTATACAATTATGCTACCCACACAATGGCCATACCGTCAGAATATTTGCGACAAAATAGTTTTCGTCGACCACAGACAAATGTACTGGTAGACATGGCGGACGTGTAAGTTATTGCAGCAGCAACAGCAGCGGCGCTAATTGTTGATTATTCAACTATATCAAACGCACCATCGACTTGTCATCCTTCAAAAAACACTTCCACTGGGTCCAGGAGTCGACTAAGTGTGACAAACAAGCACCAATGTGTGTGGGTACAAAAATTGAGAAAAATCTCTTTCGAATCCCTTTTGATTTGTCATTATTTACCGACAACCAAGCGAACACCGGCAAACTTGGGCCAGTCTCGGCCAATCCTGACAAACAGAGCAACCACACATCCTTGTTGGCTGACGTTTGCCAGACTTCGCCATATGTGTATGTCCGGCATTACGGGAATTCGAAGCTAACATTGCACGCTTGGTTCGCCTTGCATATCCAGCCACACCGTAAAACGTAATTGAGCGATCAGCGGTTAAGGCATTTTTGGTTGGATCAGAAAACCAGGCAAGTATTGACACTGGCTCGTCCAACACATCTAGTAGAAGCATTGGCGCGAGCTTTAGAATTTGAGGTTGAGAACATAGGTGCTTTCGTAGACGGTCTAATCAACAACGAGCCTTCCACCATACTGTTAGGTACAGATGTGACTAGGACAATCCTTGTATCTTCTTTTACTGAAACAACAGCAAGAATCTAATCGTCAACTTGGAAATTGCATACAGCACCTGACTAAAGTGTTCAACTTCAACTCTGCATAAAACTATATCATACAATAATACAAAAAACAGGAAACAACAATCTTTATCGGAAATCAGGATAAACACGACGAAGGTCAAAGGAATTATACATACATAGTATGCTAGGAATCGCACGTTAAAAGGTAAGACCTCGTTAATCCTTAGCTCGCACAAGTTTCGACTTCTGAGGGCTGTCGTTTGTAGGAGGATGACAGCTGGTTAATGGAAAAAACAATAGTATCCAATAATGAGAAAAGAGAATTGGAAATCAGACTAATACACAACAAATGAAATATTATCAAATGTATGACGACTTTAAGCGTTTTTGAAGGGAACCTATAAAAGAAAACAATAAAGGTCGTGAACACAATACGCCATATGCTTACAAACATTTTCAAGATTCCTGCGATTTCGCTTTTCAAATTTCAGGAATAGTCGAGTTTGTCACTTTTTCGTCCATTACACTTCATTTTAAATTTGGACAATGTTATCGAATTAATCACTTCATGTTCAACTTTGCGACTTCGCATAAATGTAAAAAATTCGCATGTCACTTTTCCCGCTTTTCGATTTGATTTAAATTCGACCAATCAGACATATTTCGCTTTTCGCCAGGGTATAAACTTACCTTAAGCTACCTAACAGTATCGGGTAATATGGAACTAGAACACAGAACACTTGCACTTATGATGGAACTGATTTTAGTCTCCGAGCAATAAAAATACAAATATAAATATTTTTATTGCTCGGAGATTTTATTACTCGGAACGGCTATTGCAGGATTGCAGTGCTGCAGTCAGCGTTTCTAAATGTACAAGTGTTTTGTCTTTGTACCCATTTTGTAGAGGTGAAAAATAATCGATAGTCACTTTTGACAATATATCGATAGCAGTAATCAAAAACTATCGATACTATCGATGAACTATCGGTCCAGCCACAGAATAACCTATAGCCATACTTTCTCGTGAATTTCTCGATGGAATTATTTCGAACTATGACGTCACAACTGTCAAATATTGAAAGTATTTCAAAATCACATCGGAAGGATGCAACTGCCAGACTATTAGAAGGTATAATTTAAATATGTCTGAGACAAATAATAAAGTATGGCCTTGTCCCAACCAAGAAAGGGTTATGACGTAATTCTTTCGAAAACATTCATTTTCGCGACAACAAAAACGATGACGTAGTTATTAAATTCATGTTTCGAAATAATTTCAAAATCTTTCGAGAAAATATGGCTCATATTAGTCTGTGTACTGTCAACTGTCATACTTAGTAACCTAAAATGAGATCACTTAAAAATAAATAATAAAACTACATCCAACATTCTGTGATGTGATGAAAGACAAAATACAATTATAGTAAAGCCGTAGACACAATGGAAGTTTTATGTAAAACAAGATGCAAAACAGAACTGAAAACTGAAGCTTGAATTTTACCAACAAGATTGTTTATGAGGCGTGATCAGAATAATAATGACTAAGATAGTTTCGCGTTGAAAAAATATCAAAATTATGAAAAATAAAACTAAAAATATAAAACTTCCATTGTGTTTTAGCCTTAAACGTACAAACTGTACACGGAACATCAATCGTGTAACAAACTATCGATGGTATCGATATAAAAATAAAAATAGAAACTATCGATACTATCGAAGTATGTCACCTCTACCATTTTGAACATTCGTGGAATTCAAGATGGCGGTAGATTGTTTTGATTTGTTTAATACTTATTAATTGATAAATAATAATTGATAATTGCTAATTGCTACTTGACAGTAATTGTTAATTGGGCTGAATGAATCCGTTATTTGAATAGAAATAACCTATAATGGAGAGTGGAAATTGCAACCGCACAAAGTGTTGCGTTCCTAAATGTGAAGATTTGTTTAGTAAACGGCAACGTTTCCCGAGACCAGATAGGGAAATACAACTATTTGAAGTGTGGGTGGATAAAGTGAAAAACCCATTGTTCAATGGTAAAACCAATGAGCAAATTTATAAAACCTATCGTGTGTGCGATGTTCATTTTAAAGATAATTTCAAAGTATCAAGCCATAGAGGACTTTCCAAAATTGCGTTTCCCACATTGTGTCTGTCAGGTAATTTTTTAAAATTTTTATGAGTTGAATTTTTCATGTGAATACCACAGAATACCCTATTCTGTGGTGAATACCAAATGAGAGAACTAACTATGCCACACAGCTCACATGTTTAGATATGAGGCTATGAGTGCAATAACGGACTAACCCACAATAATTCAACAAATGGTTTTTTTGCAGAATCTCAATCGCCATGTCAAAATTCATTAACTCGTAAATGGACCAACCAACCTTTTTCTTCCCGTCAGCACTGACCTTGTTTTGGATTTTCACAACAGGTGTGAATTCCTAGAAGCAAAGTGAGATTCTGCAAAAAAACCATTTGTTGAATTATTGTGGGTTAGTCCGTAATTGCACTCATAGCCTCATATGACAGTAGGGCCTTTCATCACATTTTTATTATAGCTTCAGATTTCAGTCACTTGTAGCTAGAAGAACTGGGACCATGAATAATTAATAATATGTAACCAAGATAACACTGATAGCAGCAGAACAATATTATTTTCTGTGCAGGTGCTTGGGCTGCTTGCCACTACTGCTAGTAGGAAACTCCTAGTAGTTTCAGATATTTAGGGTTTAGGCCCTTTAAAAAGTTTCAAAGCAAAATGTTGACACAGCTACTCGATTCATAGTAAATCTACAATCTACTCCTGTATAATTGAAAAAATTAAATTGACGTCAGTTCAACTTAGGAGACCACTTTTGCCAACATTGAAAATGGTCAAAAATAGTCTACCACTGGAAACGCATTTTTTTGTACTTTATATACACCTTTCGGCTCCCTTACTTATTCTACAATCCTAGGAGTGTCTCCAGTTTCAAATTCCAAGACCTTTGATGAAAAATTGATGTAAAGTAATTTTGTGGTTATGTCTTATGTCAGATGAAATGTTGGCAGCATGATAAATTTTCACATTAAAAGAAGAAGAATAACAATTTGAGTGTAAAATAAAGTATAAATAAAAGATATAAATTATTAAATTTAATAAATTCACTACCAGTTAACCAGCAAATGTATAGAAAAAAATTTTTTTGTTAGCCCATTTACCTTCGCCTTCGTATCTACCTGTTGAATGTTGAATCAATAATTCTCATATATGTTTGTTTCTGCCTGTTGAAATCCGCCAAACTGGTCATGGAAGATATTAAAAAACGTAAAAAGTGTTGTGTTAGTGGATGTACTGATAAGTCAAGTAAAAGACATCGTTTCCCCATCAAGGAACCAGAAGTTTGTCGAGCCTGGATAGAGAGGATCAAACCACCGCGTCATGATGGTCTTTCAATGAAAGAAATATATTATAAATATGTTGTCTGTGAGCAACATTTCTCACAAGAATGTCGAGTGATGGGTACACTAAGAGGTCTTAAAACGACAGCAATTCCCTCAATTAATATTCCAGGTATATTTCATTCAGAAATAATAGCTAAAAGGGCCCAATATTACTCTTTCAAAAAATATAATATTGTGTATAATTTGAGAGAAACTGTTGTAGTCAATTTATATAAAATACCCAATGATTTCAGCTGAGTACATATAAGTGTTCAAAAAGAATTTGTAAAATAATAAGATTTAATCGTGCATAACATACTTGTCCGGATTCAGAAATACAACTTATAAAAAAGGCAAGTGAATAAAATAATTAACTATGAGAAAAAAATGCATATACATTTACATGAATTTTGGACAATATGAATGAGATAATTATGATAGATACATAGGCAGATTTTATTGACTATGTGATATACAGCGAGGACCAAAAGTCCGTCGCCCCCCCCGTAACTTCTTCATTTTCCATATTACAAAAAAATGTTAAATACATAAGTTGTAGGGTTTCATTCGATCTCTTTAATGGTTTAAGTTTCATTCATACAGAGTGTCTCAAAAAAGCACGGTGACTTAGAAGTTAATTTTTTTAAATGGGACACCCTGTATTTCATTGCATTATTACATTCTACGTTGAATTCTGAACAAGTTTGATAAATGGTTTTCTATCAAAAAAGTTAATAGTTTTGGACTTATGAACACTTATAAATAATTATTTCGACTACTTTTGCGCCAGTTCAATGAGAAAATCGTAACAAATAGATCACAATGTATTCCACTTTCCTATCCTAACTTTTTGAAAGCTATTGAATGTTGCAAACTGCTGATGGCACCATGTGTAACTTACCTCGTCGTACCATTTTACAATTGTTAGAGTTGTTGAATCTCACGAAAAACTAGTTCAAATGAAGTTGAAACATTTTATTAACAAATAAGGTAGTCCATAAATACAGATCAAGAATCATTAAAAACTGTAGAGATATTTTAATTTATAACTATAAACGGTGAGTTTTTATCTATTTCAAAAGATGTTCGACATGTCCACCATGCATTTCTTGACACAAATAGTCGGGTTGTAAAATCTTCCCTAACATTAATCAAGGTTTGAGGTGTTATTTCTGAACACACTTCAATAATTCGACGGCGCAGTTCATCTAACGACCCACAAACTGTCTTAACAACTACGGATTTCACATAGCCCCAGAGAAAGAAATCAAGCGGTGAGAGGTCCGGTGAGCGAGCTGGCCACTCTGTTGTACCTCGACGTCCAATCCACCTACCTGGATACCTTTCATCTAAGTAATTTCTCACCTCCTGAAAATAGTGTGGTGGCGCTCCATCTTGCTGAAATGTTACATCCAAGTAAAATTCATGTGGGTTTTGCGCAACGATCTCATCGATACTGGGACTTATTGTTTCTTGCAGCATTTGGAGGTATCTGGGACCATTTAAATTTTCTTCCAAGAATATGGGACCTACAATGTGGTTAAAATACCAGCCCAAACATTAATTTTCTGGGGAAATTGAGTATGCCCCTCGCGGAATTCATGGGGATTCTCATCACTCCAATATCTACAATTCTGGGTATTCACATTTCCATTTAGGTAAAAAGTGCTTTCATCACTAAAGCAGATGTGTTGCAAATAAAGTCGATTTGCAACAATTCTTTCTGCCATGGTCTCGCAAAATTCAAGTCGCCGGTCTGGATCATCTTCAACCAATTGGTGCAAAATTTTTATTTTGTAAGGATGGAATTTATTTTGTTTTAAAACCCTCTTTACTGATGTTTTAGAAACATCACATGTCTCAGCTACTTGCTTAGTTGATTGTTGTGGGTTATTTACCAGTTCGGCTAGTACTTGAATTTCAACATTTCAGATCTCGGAGCATCTTTCACGGTGCCAGTTTGGTTAAATTTTGCCACCAATTTCTGCAGATATTTTCGACACATCAGACGTTCTGGAAACCGTTCATTGAAAATGCGAATAGCAGCGTGATAATTTCGGTTAGCTTCACCAAATATGATAACGGCTTCAACTTTGTCTGCTACTGAACGAGCCATATTAATCAACAAGAGAAATTGAAAACCGTTTAAAACAAAGTTTTGAAAACCTACAAAATGTCAATGACATTTGGCAAAAACAGATAAGAGTTTTTTTTCGTTGTCATGGATAAAATAAACGCGCCTAGCGTGCATAGCCTACCTCATTAATTTATTCGTGAACTGGTGCAAAAGTAGTCGAAATAATTATTTACAAGTGTTCATAAGTCCAAAACTATTAACTTTTTTGATAGAAAACCATTTATCAAACTTGTTCAGAATTCAACGTAGAATGTAATAATGCAAAGAAATACAGGGTATCACATTTAAAAAAATTAACTTCTAAATCACCGTGCTTTTTTGAGACACTCTGTATGAATGAAACTTAAACCATTAAAGAGATCGAATGAAACCCTACAACTTATGTATTTAACATTTTTTTGTAATATGTAGAATAAAGAAGTTACAGGGGGGGCGACGGACTTTTGGTCCTCACTGTATATATAACAGTATCATGGTACACCCCCTGTATCTCTGGTAGTTCCAAAGGTAATTGATTGAAATTTGGGATATCCCATATACATAATAAGCGGCACTTTTCGACCTACTAATGATTTGTTTTTTTCACTTCCGGTTTCGCCGGAAGTAACAACCGGAAGTGAAAAACGGACAATTAAATTCTGGGTGTGAGTTACAGTTTGCAATACAAACTCAATAAGAAAATTAAGAATTTGGACTTTTATATATAAAAATCAAGCCAAAAATACAAACTTCAAAGCTATTAAATTATTTTAGTATTTAGGAACTCCTGAAGCGAATAAAAGGCCTTAGTGAGTAGAAATTCTTTTAATTTATTTCTTAGTTGAACGGTAGGCAGATTTCTTAAATTAATTGGAATGTTATTCCAAATCTCTTCAAATGAAAATTCAATATTTTTTTGTATGTATGTGGAGTTGGTTTTATGTTGTTTTAAATTGTCTTTATATCTTGTGGAGTATTGATAGTGAGACGAAATATCCCTATAGGGCGAGGGGTAAATATCTAGCTGAAATGTGTACAAGACCCAAATTATTTAAACAACTCGAGACTCAAGATTGGGACTGAATAACTTGGTGGATGACTGAAAGACTGAAGTGAAGATTTAAGGACTGAAAATTTACTCAAATTACTCTAAATTTCTAGTTGTACGAGATTTAAAGTGGATGTTTTCCCCTCGCTGTAGGGTTATGCCTGAACATGTATTTAAGTAATATATAATTTCAGAATTTGATGGAGATTCTTCATCAGTAATGAATGATGATGATATACCTGGTCTTTCCAATGATTCCGTGACTTCCCCTTGTCTGTCACCTGTGCCTGCAAACACTTACTCATCTCATCCTGAGGCTACCAAGTCCAGGGAAGTTTTCATTGGCCATGGTAAGTTATATAGATTTAGATACTTACTTGCCTCTGTATTTCACTCACATACATTATATTTTATGGCAGGAAAAGTAAACGATTTTCCAATTTTGAACCATTTTCACATGTTCTGAGGTAGAGTTGTGTTCTATAAAGTGTTGTACAGTGACTGTGCTGTATAAACTTATCCTCCATTTTTCAGAGTTCAAAAAAGTTTATTGACGATTACAGATTTCTCGTTAATTTCGGATCATTGTTAGTTCATCTCAGATCTCTTCAATCTCATTGTTGACGTAATCTTTACTTTCAGGTTGAAAGTTTATAAAGCAAGAGAAATAATTCCGACTAAGTCCGAAAATAACCTTTTCTCCACATATTTCCACTTATGCTCATTGGTTATTTAATTTTGTATGCTGGTCTCTTTCATTATTTTCCAGCTATTTATTCCTTGACAATGCCCACAGTAAGCACTGTTGAAAGATGAAATCGTCATCAGGAAAATGTTCTGAAACACAGTTTACTGCATGAAGGCAATCGTCCAACAAACTCCAAATCCGTGACTACTGAAAACCATGTCCATACATTTACTGAAAATCATTGAATGCAGACTGAAAACTATTTTTGTTTGTAAAAATCATTCTGATCCAATTTTCTCGAAAAAGATTATTTAAGGAAATGAATATTCTTGCCTACTTATGCTCATTGGTTATTTAATTTTCTTTGCTGCTACGCAATTTTTTCAAGACTAAATTATTAATTCTATGACATGCAGTTCGTCTTCAGTTGAAGTTCTGAATCTTACCGCATAATTTTTCATTCTAATGTCCCACCTCTTTTCCACCTTTGATTTATTTTCAGAACTCTATGCCTGCATACATCATATGAACCACTTAACTGATAGGTAAATAAGTAATGGTAATGGTAAGTATGGATGGTGACTGATGTGCTGCGACCTAATTAGATCTATTGTGCCCCTTCTTCTTTTGCTATTTCAACTGTTCTCGTTTACAGCAGCCCCTCAAGCCCGAATTCCTTGTGGAATTAAAGTATTTTGAGGGGGTCTATTTGTGGTATTTCTTCCACACTCAGCTGGTGTGATCCCAGTATATTCAATCTTTTGTGATGTACAGCATAACACTCCATCAATATATGGTGTGGTGTTTCTGGATTTTCCCCACAGAATCCACAGGTGCTGTCCTCTTAGCCTAGCTTCCTTAGGTGTTCTTTGAGTCTGCAGTGCTCCGTCAGAAATCCTGTGATTGTCTTTACACTAGTTTTGCTGAGGTTAATCAGTGTCTTCGATCTTGCTCGGTTGAAGTTGCCGTGGAGATCTTTGGTCTGCCTTAGCCCTGGAAGTCTTTGCCAGTATGTTGCTCTCATTGCTTCTTCAGTTTTATTGAGTGATTCTTAGAAGTAAGATTTTCCAAGTCTGCAGAATGGTTCTGGCCCGATCAGTGGCGTTGATGCCCCTTTTCGTGTCAGGGTATCTGCTTGTTCATTGCCCTCCACTCCGACGTGCCCCAGCACCCAGAGGAGGATCACCTTGTTGTTCCCGCCTAGATCATTAGGTTTGTCTAGGCATTCCCAGACCATCTTTGAGTTGATGTTATATGAGCTCAACGTTTGATGGCTGCTTGACTATCGGAGAGGATTGCGATTTCCTTGTTCCGGTATTTTCTGTCGAGGTTGAATTGAATGCACCTTTCTAATGCGTGAATTTCCGCTTGAAAAATACTGGGGAACTGGCCCATGGGTTCGGAGTATTTAGTGCGAGGCCCAAAGACTCCTGCTCCAGTACAGTATTCTTTCCTAGTTCTCGAATGTATTCTATGCTCCATCCACTCTTGGTATTTAATTATGTTTGAAAAAAATTTGTCGAAACTAAATTTCCTGGTAATTTCGTCATTTGGGCGATCGGCAAGGTGTGCACTTTCGGTGGAGATTGAGCTCCTTACGTTGTGTGCTGTCCCTTTGAGTCCGACTTTAGCCAACCTGAGGTTTTCTCCCCAAGCAGTTCTTCTCACCATGATATAGAGAGGAGTAAGGTGTTATAAAGCGGCATATCGGCCTTAGTCTCTACACCGCTTAGAATATCCTAGAGTTTCTAACGCAAGGTCTCATTCGCCATCAGCGCTTGGTCTGATGATGGACGAGGCGTATCAAAACGTCGGGACACCTAACAACAATAAGGAATATAACGTGAACGGCTACGTTATACCCCTGATGGACCTAGAAAGTACGTGACGTCCTGTTATAAGTGAAATTCGAGTATAGAAAGAAAACAAGACAGATTAATTTGATAAGTATATTTAAATAAACATAGATTAGTTCCGAATTGAATACAAGTATTTCCATTTTAGATCCACTTGCTATCCCGCAAGCCAGACCTCTTTAACATGTATCAAAAACACAATATATTCATATAATGCGTAGTAACCAACATCTAACTACTTAAAGTACCCTTGAAAACAGGCAAGCTTAAGAAAACGCATATTCACGAGACATTTCTTGCATTATTAGCCGTTATTGCTACTGACGGAGGTATATTGAAAACAGTTAAATAAACAATTGTAGCAAGCACATAAATGTTTCTGGATACACATACATAAAAACACTATCAAAGATAGCAACCTCATAGTCATTACTAAATATCTTTGCGCAATGAATCAATATATACCAATAACACTCCTAGTAATCAAATATCAGAATATACGAAATATATTAAGCAAAACGTGCACTAACTGTACATATTGAACTACATTATACAGGTAACATGCAATAAAATCATGCAAATATATCAATATAACATTAATCAGACATGTAAGACATAACCAAAATGGATAATCAGTTCAAACAGTAATAAACACAAATCAAGCAAATACACAAAACACTATTACATGATACCTATGAATAAGAATACACCAAAATCCCAAGTAACAGTAATGACTTTCACTGTATATTGTTCTACTACCAATAGAAGACGTAAACCTTTAGTACAATATAAATGATAGCTGTCCTAAATAAAGGACAGCTCTTAAAATAACCAAACATACACACACTCGACAGGTGGTCGGTGGATCAGCGGTCTAATTCACAGGCCGTTCGAAACTCCAGCATAGCAATAGTCGGTTCGAATGCGATGTAGGTACGAGAATTTTTCTCATCTACTTTATATCGGATCGATAGGCGGCCGCATGCCTTGTTGAAAAGCAAATGTATTGTGAGTTGTCTAGATGCCAATCTCGTCTAGTGCTAGCTTGGAGTGCACACCGACCACCCAAGGTGGTGCTGTAGGTTTTCCGGGATTTCCTACAGCTGAAAAGTGAATACATCACCTAAAACATCAGTAAGTCGCCCCGGAGCGCCACGGCAAATAATAATAATAGTCGTTCTCTACCCGCACAGGCTATTCCTTTGGGTACACTCAACGAGTGTTTATGAGGGAGTATTATTATTATTATTATTTAATTTCCCTTTTAGCAACCAGTACATGAGCCACTGCCCTTGTATCAGGGTTAAAATATTAGGTTCCGTTCCGTATATGCAGATGTCTTTTAAGGCGGCTTATTTTCACGAGAAGGCACATAAATCTCCGCACTCATTATATCTGTTCAGACATTATATTCATGATCGTTTCTGGGTAACCTTTAATAGTACGATAGTTTCATCTTACGGTTTTTACTGACGAAGTGATTTCAAATTCCCTTGACTATACTCCGAGGCACTCCGTTGTTCGCGGTAGATTAGACTACATACTGCACTATTCCAAACGCACTTGTAACTAGAAGATATTTGCGGCAGTGAATGAACTATACTCCGAGGCATACATTTTCGCGAACAGTTGCACTAACGCATGACATCGAACTTGGTAACGCACTGGTATAATCCTTAGACGAACATGGCCCAGGTCAAAACATGAACTAACTATTATCCGGTCAAACCGCGGTGTTTTATAGGAATATTTGTTCGGACACGTGTCGCCGTTATTCTTCCCTATGCCATACAATAGGACATCTGCATAATTAATCATGTTTTTAATAGCGATCATTTATTGCTTTAACCTACTTAGCGAGACATGTTTATGGCCTTAATTTATTGATATTATCTTATGCGGTGGGTGGAAGAAAGACGCACTATTGAAAAGTAGGATTGAATATTTCGAGATACCTATTCACTATCTAGGAATTCGTTAATTATGTTGGTCGTGGGGGAAGGATAGCAATGAACTCTATATTCGCGCAATTTGCTCTCAAACAGAAGAGAGATGCATTCATCATCGTTTATTATTTTGATATCTTTGACCGATATTCGAGAATAATGAATTGCATGACGTCGTTTGATGACGGATCATTTCTAAAAATCAGAATGGGATAAGGTGGATCATGACAAAGGTCCGGAATTATCTCTATTGCTGCTGTTGGAGTCGACCTCATTGCTCCTGTTATACAAAGACATGTTAGTCTTTGCACTTTCTCCAGGATTTTCTTTGTTATGGCGAGTTCGGTTCTGACGGCGTGGCAAGGCTGGTACTCGAGGAGGTCGCCCGGTATCCTCAAGGCTCCGTTATCGACGGTGCTCCCCCACCGCCATGCATCCATCAGCACGGGTTGTCTAACACTTTGGATTGGGGGTCTTTTAATTGCCTCTTGCGACAGGCAGACCGTACCTGTGATCTATTCTTTCCCCGAATCCCCAGGGTATTTAAATAAGTAATAAATAATTTGTGCTCTCTGAACTAAATTCATAGCAGGCATAATGATAACTTTCTATTATAACTTTGAATGAAAGTCATTGTCGATGACAGCTTCAGTGGCATATATCAACAAGCCTGATTTATAACACTCTGGAAATGCTGTACAACGCTTCATTGAACACAACTGTACCTATAATAGTATACTTTTCACTGCTGAACCACCTCTCATATTTTTAAAGTTACTTGTAATGAGATTGAATTAAACAATTTCATTTAGGGTTCGTGAAGAACGGGACTTTCAAAAAATTATATTTTAAAAGATATTCAAAAGAAAAAACAATTTGGTAATAATATTTTTTAGGGGCGAAAAGGAAATCTTTATTTGGTGAGGTGAATGAAATTCAAGCTGAAACCCTTTCTCCAAGAACAACAGATACACGGTGAGTAGCTTAGTTAGGTATGCTTGTTGTAGATTTTCAAAACTTACCCTGACCCTTGACTTTATATTAATATCTTGACCACAGCATAACAAACAGTACTGACACTCTCATTGGAGGGAAAAGTTTGCGCATATCTTACGCGTCGATGAGTCCGCCATTTTGGGAGGTGCCAGAACTGCCAAACTTTCTCATTGTGCTGTCTTTGCCGGTGTTAAGACGTTGAATAAATACTTTTATGCGTTTTGGAAGTTTGTTATATTTCAAAAAAGCTTGATGAAATACGGAGTTCATTGTTTACTCAGTTATTTACATCTTGAACTATATAAACCCCATTGTTCCTAGTAAGGAATAAAGTTACATATTCTCCAAAGTGGGTTGAACAAAAATTATGTATTATTTTATATCTTTGCAAAATAGAACAGCCAGTTTTTTTATTGAAAAACGTCCTCTGCTCAGGGCCCGTATTCTTGTCGGTGATAGAGTAGAACGATCGATTTTCTGTTTCACACCAATATACATAAAATATGTATGTATGTTTGTCTCTTTTATTTGTTCCCAAATTTAAGGCGAACGATTCAAGAATCGAGACCCAGGTAGATTGTTAGCACAAGAATTAGTATTGTTGATCCATTTTTATATTCAGTGAGATTTATCGAAATTTTGGACTATTTTTTCCATTTGGATCTATACAATTTCGAGTACGAATCTGTGTAAAACCATTTCGCAAGTCCTGCCCTCTTATCGGCACCTCCCAAAATGGCGTTTACATACTTTTCCACATCAAAGGCGGCACAGCCGAGTGTCAGTGCTGATTGCTATCTTTGCTGTGACTTGACTTATGCTCCTTTACAAGTTCAGAGCAATGTCTTGTGTTGTTTGCAACCACAAACTGTTTATTTACTGAGTACATTAATCGATAACTTCTATTACATTACAGAACTTTTTCAAAGAAGTTAATGACTGAATTTATCAGAGTATATAAGCAACATCCATCCTTATGGAAAATTAAATCCAAAGAGTATATGAATGAGAATTTAAAGAATGTGGGAATCACAGAACTTATTGAAGTATGTAAAAAATTTCGTGTTATGGAAGCTGATGAGGAATTTGTTTTGAAAAAAATACAATCAATGTGTGGCTGTTTTAAAAAAGAAAATAAAAAAGTAGAAGACTCGCAAAGGCAGGGAGCATCAGAAGATGAAATTTATGTATCGACCCTATGGTACTTTGACCTACTCAAATTCACATTGGACCAAGAAATAGGTACAGAGGGTATTTCAAATTTCAAAAGTCCAAGAACCGAAATCAGTGAATCTTCCGAAGAAAGTCAAGATCAAATCAACGAACCCCAGGTTACAGAAGAAAATAATTCACAAAATGAAGAGGTGAGTGCAATATATTTCTTGTACAAAAAACTATTGCTTTGTGATCATAAAAATATTACCTGAGATTTTCTTTTTCTAATCATTTCATCTTATCAGCTGACTTTATCTTCTTTTAAAAAATGAAGTATGTAGCTTTTCCGACTTACTTATGGTGTTCTACTGGCATTTATCTTTAATAGATAGATTTATTCACCTCTAAAAATTATAAAATTACTAACAAAACATAGGTATGTTTAAGTACGTCACAAAAAAAGGTATCGTGTGTAAATATAAAAACAAGATTATTTCAATACAGATTCCCACCAATACACTTATAGACAGACAACGAGATTTATCAGCACACATCGGAAATGTCTTCAGATTCGTAATCAGAACAATCTACTACTAATTAACTTTTTCCCGAAAAAAATTCTGTTCATAAATCAAAATTTGTCTCATGGAAACACCCAGGTAGTAGTAATAGTAGTAGATGCAGAGTGACCGCTACTACAGCGAGGCAAGTAGGTCCCCAGGGGCTTTTTTCCTAGCTCAGTCTGCACGTGGTCTACTCAAAATAAATTTTTGAACTATGTATGGGTGTGTGTGTGTGTGTGCTTGTCAAGGGAGCGGTTTTTTTCAATCTACCTATTCCTGAAAGTCCTGATAGGTTTTGTTCTGAGTCGGGCGGTGCGGCGGCCGTGGGTGATTCTATCACCGGCTGTCAGACCCGCAGTATCCGATCTGACGCTCCTTCTCGGCTTTCATTGGAGACTAGTTCACTAGTTCTCCAGTTCCCTCAGCGAGTTCCTTCGATCCGCCTCCTTGTTAAAACCCTCGTTGGCTGGTTCTCAACCGGGTGGAGCGCCGGCCGCGGGTGATTCATCACCGGCTACCAGTACCGTAACACCCAATCCGAGGCCCCTCCTTAGCTCCCACTGAAGGCAGATTTTCAAGTCCTCAGCTCCCACTGAAGGCAGATTTTTAAGTTCTCGTATCCCTCTGTAATCTATGAGTGACTAGTGATTATGTGTTAAGTGTTAGGTATTATTGACGTTAGTGTACGGTAAGCTAGGGCCCACGGGTCGCTACTCTCGTTGGCTGTAACGCCTCAGCCACCCTTGAGGGAACACCCATATTTCTTACGCAGAACTGTACATTTTTTCTTTATCTGTTGATTCTGCAAAGATCTTTCTCTGAAGTATATATACAATTGCCTTATGGTCCTCATAATAAATAGTTTTCATGTCAGATCAACATCATCATTAAAAGCTGTACTGTGACTTGGTCCATATAACATTCTATGGATATATTCTAGTAGTTTCTTGTTCACAACATTCTCATTTATTTTTGTTGATAAAGGGCGATAGTTATTTGGGTCTTCTTTTTTCACTAGACTTATACATAGGTGATAGGTGATTCTTTTGCTAGTATGAAGCCTTCTGGTACTTCACTTTCATGTTTACACTTCCTCACTATCTTCACTTCAATCTGATCCCATTTTGGTGCTTTGAATGTATCCAGAGCAACCATTATTTTACCTATATCCTCCGTTGTTACCGAAGTGAAGTATTTAGATGCCATATTATATAACTGTGATAATATTTATGCTTAATATTATTTCGTTTCATTTTACATGCCTATTCTTTTATACAGTTCGATTATTTTATCTTTACCCGTGCGTCATCATCACAATTCCATAATTCTTAGCTTAGAAGACAAATGTTAACGAATATTGATTCGCTCATAGCGGTTGTTAGAAAGAGATGTTCGATAGAGGTTGTGTGATTTCTTCGATCATAAATTGATGACGCATGGGTAAAGTTAAAATAATCGAACTATATATTTGTATATCTGGGGTGAAAGTTAATTCTTATGATGATGATGAATATATGTTTATTGTACATAAGAATAAATTCTTGTCGACAAACACAGGTAAAAATATAAAAAAAAGCATGTATATACAAACTCTTACAATTTAAAATTTAAAACATAGCAAAATAATAGCAAGCATGAAATATGTCAAATATAAAGTTCATTGTTTCACAATTATAAATGTAAACATTAAAATGTATCGTCATAAAACTCCGATAAATTATAATATGCCTTATCACTAAGAAGTTTTTTTGTCATATTTCTAAAAATATTGTACCTTTTTTCCTTAATTTCCCAAGGTAATTTATTATACATTTTCACCCCATTATAGATCAGAGAATCTTTTATTAGATTTGTTACGGGAATGGGGATCTTTAAACTATTTTCGTTTTGACGAGTATAATAGGTGACATCATTTACTCCGTAATCTAATCTATTTTTGTGGATTAATGAAACTGTTTCTAATATAAAAATTGAAACTAGGGTCAGGATCCCATGTTCAATAAACATAGGTTTACAGGAGTCCCTAAATTTTAATTTACAAAGGTATCTAATTGCTCGCTTCTGTAGTATAAACACTGACTGAAACAATTGGTTGTTACAGACTCCCCAAAAAGATATACCATAACGCAAATGGGACTCCACAAGTGCGTAATAAACTGATTTTGCAGCAGCAAATCCCATTTCATTAGACACCACCCTCAAAACATAACAACCAGATGCCAATTTTTTATTTAAGTTTCTTATTTGCTCTTCAAATTTCAGATTTGTGTCCAAGTAAATTCCCAAAAATTTTGCTGTATCCCTGTTTTCTAATATTTGGCTACCTATATTCACATTCGGTATTACAGTTTTGAAGGAAATGGCACTTGTCTTTTTAGTATTCAGTGACAGTAAATTAGAATCACACCAGTCTTTGATTAAGACCATGTCACTACACATTATTTCGTGGAGTCTATCCTTATCTTTATGGTGCCATAATATGGTTGTATCATCTGCAAATAATGTTAAATTTCCCGAAATTGGTAGAATTGTAAGGTCATTTATAAATAAAAGAAAGAGTATAGGACCCAGTAATATACTTATATTTACCTAAGTTTGGAACATTTCCAGTAATTAATTCTACACACTTGCAAATCAATACTGTATTGGGGTATCCCATTGTATAAATGAATAAATATCAGTTCAAATGCATTTTCCACATATCAGGCATGTGGAAGTCTATAATTAAAAATTCGTCAAAACACAATTATTCTTTTTGTGAGTAATGGTAATGGTTAAAAAATATTCTTGTTGAAACAGAATTTTCGCCACCAATAAAATTAAGCTGTGAATCAGTTTCATTTGTAGGTCAACTCAGACTATTGTCTAATAAATGTATCCGGGGGTGACCTCCGACTGGTGGCCGAGGTGGAAGGGGGCTGCCCTCAGGGAAGTTGCCTGTCTCCCCATCTATGGTGCTTAGTCATGGACGAACTCCTTGGTAGACTCACAGACGAAGATTTCTATGTCTATTTTTACCGATATCAACAGAATCAACGAATTTTTACACGTTTTCGCTCTATTGCTCTTCCACAAATAATTATTTGACACTAAACATGAACATTTATTGGAATAGTGCTAATCAAATTTTTTTTCAGCCTTCTCAATTGCCAACAATCTCAAGAAAACGAGCAAAAATGATGTCTGATACCGCTAATAATGAATCAACTGTCATGTTCATGAAATCAAGAACCGAAGCTCTTTCAACAAAAAATACAACCAATGGAGAATTTCAGTTGGTCGGAATGAATGTTTCAGCGAAATTACAAAAAATGAAGCCAACGCAACAGGCATATGCTGAATTTTTAATTCAAAAAGTACTGACATGGGGTGCACTGGAGAAACTTACAGAAAATACCGATGTGGTAAATAGTCGCTTCATATACAGGCTTAATCAACATCCTTCAATTTCAAGGGGTATTCATCATGATGATGACTAATAAGGCAAGTTGTTTCAATTGAAAAAGTAAATGTGCCTGTAGAAAATGAAGGGGATAGTAGGGACAAGAAAACAATGCAGATCACTAATAAAATCATTAGCGGTGAATAAAAAACTGCTTGGATGAAATCTCAGTTGGCATGGACCTGAAGTTTACCGATGAAAGAGAAAATTGGAGGTTGAGAGTAGTTAAGTACCAAAGGAGAAGCAGTGGAATGATGATGTCATTCATCAGAATAAAACAGCAAGTGAATGAAATAGAAATGAGCTTGAATCTAATGAAGATGAGTCAGGATCACAGATAGAAGATCTGTTGATTATTACATGATAGCTTCATCACTAAATATATGTATACATATTTTTCAAATTCTAAATTTAGTATTTTATGTATGGTTATGTATGAATGACAATGGTGGATTGTATGATAATCACCATTCGCATGAAACTGTCGAGTATGCTGATACTCCAACCCATCATTGTTATGCATGCCAAACTCCTTTGTTTCAACTGACTCCACTAAGGACATGTGTCTTTTGTAATACTAAGCGGAGTTGAAATAGGGGCGGGGTTATGACGGAGGGCTGGATTTAATTTGGGTGGGATCATGAGAGAGAGTTCTCAAAGTCAACATCTCCAGCACCAGCAGCAGTTTCCAGTCTTCAGTCTCCAGTCTCCAGAATCCAGTTTTCATTGGTAAGTACACAATATTATATTCATGCATTTGTTTAATCATTTTTTCAATGTATAGCAATGGATCCATCGACACCAGCGGCCAACTTTCTGATGGTAGCAGCAGCACTAAGTGATGTTAGGGTCGATGAAGAAGCCAGACGTCGAGGACCATCTCCGCCACCTCCGCCAGCACACCAGGACACCTATGAAGATGCCTTCAATGATGTCATGGAGACGATCAGGCAGGATGCGGATATCCCGGAGCCACTGACACCGATGGCTTCACAGGAGCAAGGTGGTGGTGTACGAAAGCGACAAGTCGATTCCGTTGACGATGTTGCCCCCAAACGAGGAAACTCGTCAAAGAATGTGAAATCGATAGAGATCGTTGAGGATAGCGAGGACGAGTTCGAGCCGACACCACGAGCAAGTAGTAGCGGCTTGAAATCGTCATCGAAGAAACAATTGGGCCAAAGCAGTAGGTGTAAGGTTGGTGTTATTCTCGCATATTGTAAGAAATGCGATAAAATAAACCCTTGCCAAGAAGGATGACCATCATCCTTAAAAGCTGCGGTCCCTGTTGTGACTCCTGTCCCACCACCTGCTGTTGTGCGTTGATGTGTTCTGTGCGTTGATGTAGTCGCACCACCGCCCGCTATCCCTCCACTAGCCCTGATCGTGGAGGTAGTTGCCACAGTGGATCCCGTCGCTGGGCCTTCAAGGGCAAGGGAGCCGATCACCCACGTCGTCGCCTTGGAGTCCATCGCTCCCACGCTGGAGACGGACGTGGACCAGCTACTGGGGGAGGTAGAGGAGGCCGAGCGCGACTGCCAGCGGAGTCGACTAGCATGGGCAGAAATTGCCCGCCAGCTGGCAGACCTGATGGTGCGAGATCGGCAGGAAGCCATCCTGGAGGCCGAAAGGTTCACCAGGTTGGAAACTGCCAGAGCGCGGGTGACGGAGAGGATGTTGGTATCCCTCCGACAACTAGAGAATAAGTAGATGTAAGGTATTTTATATAGGTTTAGTTATTTGTAAGTGTTTTGAAAATAATTTAAATGTAAGTTGTATACAGTGTGCCCAAGATAAGAATGAACAGCATGGGGATATCGGAAACGGTAAGTGATACGGGGTCGATTAAATTAGAGAAAAGTAGCGCATTTATGTGCCTAATAATATGCCATTTAGAAAGTTTTAATATTCCGAGTAGTTTCGGAGATATCCGAGAAAAACCGAAATTTGAGAATTTCGTTTTTATTTTCTCCTAGCTTTATTTTCAAAGGAAATGTAAAACAAATAGCACTTTGCCATGGCCACTTTTTGAGGACTACACGATAACGTAAGCAGAATTTTTCTGCGACGTTTCGTCTTTTAGAAAACATCATCAACTTTGTATTTTTATATGGGCCGAAACTAAAGTATACCCTGTATACGACTCCATATTTCATTGTGAATACAGCAACGTATCAAACAATATGATTTCGGAACAATTTCTCGCGCAAAATGTAATTTAGTGATTACTTAATATGTTTTTCTTCAATTTTAGATAGTAGGCGCTGGAAAAAATGACACATATTGTTCCGTTGTCATAATAATACTGTAGTTTGGTAGAATTTTTGACACATTTTCGTTCCTACTTTTACATCTCGCTACCTACCTAATTTGTGTTAAAAATGGAAAACGGCAGCTTTTCGAATACTGAAAAATTTGATATGTTGTCATGTTACATTGTGTGCCAAAGAAATTGTGTTGATGCTGAACGTGCGTACTCTAATAAGTATCCAGAGAGGCGACAACCTGGTAAATCAATATTTAGACGGTTAGTTTTTAATTTAAAAGAATACGGATCATTTAAAAAACCTGTGGTTTCCCGACAAAAGCAATCTAATGAAGAAAGTCAGCGTGATGTGTTACAGGCCGTTGTTGAAAATCCTGAGATATCTACTCGCACCATTGAAGATAATACCGGAGTTGCCAAATCCACCGCTCACTTCATTTTAAAAAAAAATAAATATCATCCTTATAAATTTAGGATTTGTCATGGACTCAGGCCAGGTGATGATGCAAGGCGAAGAACCTTTTGTGAATGGTACACTAGAAAATGCCAAGACGATGAAAATTTCCCTTTCAAAATAATTTGGTCTGATGAAAGTATGATCACCAACAATGGCATTTTTAACAGGCGGAATGTTCATTATTGGTCACAACAAAATCCGCGGGTACACAAAGTGTCCAGACACCAACATCGTTTCGGTTTTAACATGTGGGTTGGGATTCTCGGTACGAATGTAATTGGGCCTTTTATCTACCGAAACAATTTAATAAAAGAGCGGTACATAAATTTGTTAGTAAATGATTTGGAAGATGCTCTAGATAATTTGCCTTTAGCGGTTACTCACAGCTGCTGGTTTCAACAAGATGGTGCTCCAGCACATAACGCTATAATTGTTCGTGATTATTTGAACCGTCGCTTCCCAGGACAGTGGATAGGTACTCATAGTGATACACCCTGGCCTGCAAGGGCCCCCGACCTAACCCCACCAGACTTTTTCCTTTGGGGACATATCAAGAATCAAGTGTACTCTAATCATAATTTTCAAAATGAAGAAGATTTGCTAAGATTGGTAACTGCTTCCTTTAACAATATTTGTCCGAATATGTTAACTCAAGTTTTAAATTCGTCTGTGAGACGAGCGTACTTGTGCTTAGAAAATAACGGCGGGTTATTTGAACACTTGTTATAAGTTTCTGTTTGTTTCCTGTAATACATATCAGCTCCTTGTTATTACATTACAATTACATTTATAAAGTAAACTTTTGATTTGGCGACTCATCTTTGTATTCAACAACGCAAAAATTCTGGAAAGTGGTAAGTTTAAATTTAGTATAAATAGGACTAATCAATTTATTTCATGTACCAAAATATGTCATTTTTTCCAGCGCCTACTATCTAAAATTGAAGAAAAACATATTAAGTAATCACTAAATTACATTTTGCGCGAGAAATTGTTCCGAAATCATATTGTTTGATACGTTGCTGTATTCACAATGAAATATGGAGTCGTATACAGGGTATACTTTAGTTTCGGCCCATATAAAAATACAAAGTTGATGATGTTTTCTAAAAGACGAAACGTCGCAGAAAAATTCTGCTTACGTTATCGTGTAGTCCTCAACAAGTGGCCATGGCAAAGTGCTATTTGTTTTACATTTCCTTTGAAAATAAAGCTAGGAGAAAATAAAAACGAAATTCTCAAATTTCGGTTTTTCTCGGATATCTCCGAAACTACTCGGAATATTAAAACTTTCTAAATGGCATATTATTAGGCACATAAATGCGCTACTTTTCTCTAATTTAATCGACCCCGTATCACTTACCGTTTCCGATATCCCCATGCTGTTCATTCTTATCTTGGGCACACTGTATACAGTGAGGGGCAATATTATGGAATAAATTCATTTTTACGAGAATAGGCAACTTTTGAGACAAATCCCGAAACACGTCGATTTTTATTTCCAAATTATGATTTTGTGGCAGATATGTCATACTAGTGACGTCATCCATCTTTGCGTGATGACGTAATCGATGATTTTTTTAAATGAGAATAGGGGTCGTGTGATAGCTCATTTGAAAGGTTATTCAATTCTCTATGCAGTGATATGAACATTAACATAATTATTTATACAGGGTGGCCAAAAAAATATTTAATTTGTAAATGAAATTAATTGTCACAAAAAGAAGTATTATCATTTATTTAATACAAAATTACATTGTACTACTGTCGGAAAACAGAAAAACAAATTAATTGACAAATAAAAATTGCTTTTCGCTTAAATTAAATGTTCAAATTGCCACCCACCTGCCTCTTGGCAGTAATTGAACGGACGAATACATTCTTCTTGAACATTGTGGATCATTTCTGGAGTTGAATTACGAATTTCCAATGTAATGCTATTTGTCATATCTTGGAAATGTGTGGTCTATCGGCGATCTGGATCATCCTCATTGATTTTGTCTACTATTGAAACACTTGAAACAGTTTATAAATAAATGTTTAGAACTGCTGTGCTTTCTACTACTATGAGGAAACAAAAATAAATTCCGATATTAGGCAAATAAATAATGAGAACTAAAAAGATAGCAAAAAGTATAGTTTTTACAAATCGAGTTGGCTTGGGTCAAATGTAAGTCAGTTCTTGACATTTTCTCATAAGGACTAGTTTATTTCATGAAATAAATAAATAATGGCCCCATTAACTGAAACACAAAGAATCGAAGTATTAATTATGGTTGGATATGGAGATAGAACCAGAACACAACAAGAAGTATGTAATTTATTTACCATAAAATATCCTAATACGCCTATCACACAATCCACTGTTAGTAAAATTGAGAAGAAATTTAGAGAAACTGGACACGTGAAACATGTTGCAAATGCTGGTCGTCCACCAATGAATGAGGATGTGAAACTGTCTGTATTATTAAGTGTGGCAGAGAATCCTCAAATTAATTCTAGGCAAATTGCAGCTGATACAAACATTTCTAAAAGGTCTGTTTTACGTGTGCTGAAAAAAGAGAAATATCATCCGTATAAAATTCATAATGTCCACGAAATCAATGAGGATGATCCAGATCGCCGAATGCAGTTTTGTGAAGTAATGCAAGATTTATGTAATCAAAATCCACGCTTCATTCGTGAAATCCTTTTTTCTGATGAAGCAACCTTCTGTTTAAATGGAACAGTGAATCGGCAAAACTGCAGATATTGGAGTCAAGATAATCCCCATTGGATGACTGCGGTACACACTCAGCACCCTCAAAAACTAAACGTGTGGGCAGGGATAGTCGAGGATAGAATTATAGGTCCTTTTTTCTTCGATGGGTCTCTTACGGGGCAAATATATCTTGATTTTTTACAAAATGAACTTATACCCGCCCTTACAGACATGTTTCCAAATGAAAATGATCGTAATTCGCCAAATGAAAACATATGGTTTCAGCAAGACGGTGCACCTCCGCACTTTGCACGTCCTGTTCGTGATTTTTTAAACAGATGTTTCCCTAGGAGATGGATTGGTCGACGAGGAACAATAGAGTGGCCCGCAAGATCTCCAGATCTTACACCACTTGATTTTTTCCTATGGGGTTACTTAAAATCAAAAGTTTACATCGATAGACCACAGAATTTACAAGATTTAAGAAATAGAATTAGATTGGAAATTCGTAATATACCTCCAGAAATGATCCACAATGTTCAAGAAGAATGTATTCGTCGGTTCCATTACTGCCAAGAGGCCGGTGGGTGGCAATTTGAACATTTAATTTAAGCGAAAAGCAATTTTTATTTGTCAAATAATTTTTTTTTCTGTTTTCCGACAGTAGTACAATGTAATTTTGTATTTAATAAATGATAATACTTCTTTTTGTGACAATTAATTTCATTTACAAATTAAATATTTTTTTGGCCACCCTGTATAAATAATTATGTTGATGTTCATATCACTGAATAGAGAATTGAATAACCTTTTAAATGAGCTATCACACGACCCCTATTCTCATTTAAAAAAATCATCGATTACGTCATCACGCAAAGATGGATGACGTCACTAGTATGACATATCTGCCACAAAATCATAATTTGGAAATAAAAATCGACGTGTTTCGGGATTTGTCTCAAAAGTTGCCTATTCTCGTAAAACTGAATTTATTCCATAATATTGCCCCTCACTGTATAATATTAGTTATTAATAATAAAAAAAGATGAAGTGAAAAAACGGGATTGTACATTAAATATTTTGGTTTGGTACATACTGTGCAATGCGATGTTTGGGGCATTGCTCTTCACTTAATGTTAATTGTATTTTCTGATACTTGGGTTATTCAATAAGTACCTATATAATTCCAACTCCAACATTATTCAGGAAATCATCTCAATTATATTATTCAATAATTATGTTGATCATTTCTACCACTACCACCATCTATAACCTCCACCCTTCTCTCCCACCACCTCATACAACCCCTACCCTTTTCTCCCACCATTTCTATCTCATGAGTTAGTATACATTCAATGCGAACTCAGATTATAGTATCAGTCTTCTGAGATGCCTCTTCCAGACTCCACCTCAGCTCCGAGACGTTGCGAAAGATTCGAAGAAGATGCAGAAATAATTCGACTGATGCCGCCGTCGTTGTACCCGATCCAGATACATCAAATATTCCAAGGGGCTCTCTATCATGATAGGAATGATGATCAAGTTCCCAGAGGGCCAATTCAGGTGGCTGAGATCAGCGACTTCATGGATAGGTGGAATTTCCCGTCCCCTTCAACATCATCATCAGAATATGGTGATGAAATGGAGGAGCACCCGGAGGAATGGTCAGGTGAGTCTGACATCTCCGAGGATGATGTGGTCGAGGATGACCACCTAGAAGATGACGCAGTGGTCGAGGATGTCGAATTTGTAGGCATCGAGGATGTAGACATGGATGACCACCCGGAGGAGCATCACCTGGAGGACGATGACTCCGACGATGACACTATCATCTTGGTGTTATCGGATGATGACGATGACGATGTCATCTATGTCATCTGAGTTCCCTTCCGTGGTCGTCCCGCATAAGAATGCGGGATGACACACAGCTCTCCGGAGCACCCCATCGGCCCTTTTCAGGGCCACACAAAAACACACATTTTCGCCACTTAATGGTGAAAATGTACAAAGTTTCTATAACTTGAACAGTTGAATAGATGTTTAGTGATCTTTCACTCGATAGATTAAAAATCCTAGGGTTGAAGGATGGAAACTTTTAGGTTGTTAATGCGTTAAAAAATCTCATTTCTCATTCCCACCATTACTCATCTTTTGAATTAGTATAAATCAAGTGTTAGAAGGGAGTTCAACATCAGTCTTCTCACCATGTCCGAACCTGATTCAACTACGGGTCCATTACCAGCTCCAGCAGCAGCAATCGTCAGTCAGGACAATGAGGCTGAAGCAGCACCAGCGCCTAGTCCAGCAGTGTCGTCGGAGATCACTCAGGTTACCCGATTGAATTCGACGTGGCCTTTAGTGTTCAGATTTGGCCAGATTACGGACCAGGGAGATGAGAATGTGCCCGAAGTTCCGTCACAAGGGCCAATCCAAGATAATACGGTATCATCTAGGCCATCGAAACGAATATGGCCTCCCCCAAGCCCATTCTCGTCTTCGTCGGAAGATGAAGATGCCCTGTCCCCTGCTCGTCAACGTCGTCGTCTCACATAAACATGTGTGGATCGACATACCCTGGCTCTTCGAAGCAAAACATCCCTTTTCAGGGCTAAAAAAAGAGTACACACGCGTATGCGCATTTAATAGGAGGAAGACATTAGGATTTAGGTTAGGTTGTCAGATTTAATTGAGTAGGAAAAAAAGAAAAACGTTCATCAGTGCAGAAAAAAATGACAATGGAGTGGTAGAACATAGGGGTTTCGGCCTCCGTCATCCTTCTTCCTGCTAACGGCACACAGCCTTCGGCCTCCGGCTTCCGGAGGATTGAAAAGTAGAAAATTGTAAAGTTATTATTCTACGGCCTTCGGACTCAAAACAGAATTATTTTTTTGACCTGCGAATTAAACCGCCGATTAATCCGCGGCCGCGAATCAACATCGCGGCCGAGGCTGCGTTCGCGGGTTTGATTCGTGTCCGTGTCCGAAAAAATTCTATTTTGAGGCCGAAGGCTGTAGAATAATAATTTTACAATTTTCTACTTTAGTATTGATAGTAGTAATTTGGGGAGGCCGCAGCCAGGCAAGTAGGCCCACATGGGCACTTTTTGCCATATCCTGTTTTCCACATATCCACATGTCCACAATTCCTCCTCCGAGTCTTCCTTTTCGATCCTTCGTGACATCCTAATGAAGGTCAGTATGTCCATCCATTCCAGGTTGGTTAGTTCCTCTTGCTGGCGTTATTCAACTCCAAAGATTTCAAATCATAGCCTCCCATACGCCTCGCACTCGCAGAGGAAGTGAGATAAAGTTTCTTCGTCTTCTTCACATTTACGGCCAGTGGGGTTGTCGTTTATGTCTATTAATTAGTAACAGGTGTCTGCTCAACTTGTTATGACCTGTTAGTATTCCTATAAGGAGGCGTAGTGCTTGGCGGTTTCTGCCTAAGAGCCATGCCGTCCTTGCCTTGCTGAAGTCGACCACAAAGTCTTTCGACTGCTTGCAGCCGGTATTATCCCTCCAAAGTTTGTTCAGCTCTTCTTCCTCCCAATCGTCAAGGGCTGAAGAGGTTTGGCTTCTTGCGATGCCGAGTACAGGCAGAACGGCGTCGCGGAACCGGTTCTTGTAAGTTCGTTTGCCACCTCGTTTCCGCGCACCCCCCTGTGACTCCGAAACCCATACCAGCTGGACTTCCTTCGATTCAGCTAATTTCTCAAGAGCATCTCCGCATTTCTGTTCAAGTGCTGAGCTTGGTTTGGGATGACATATAGCTTTGAGCGCTGCCTGACTGTTCAAAAAGATGTAAATTCGCTGCTCGTGTCCTTCTTTTACCTCTTGTCTCATAGCTACCGTTTGGATGGCGAACACCAACTTGGAAAATTGTTGTGTGTCTACCCAACGCGTAGCTTTCTCGTACATCTCTTCCTTCCAAGTAGATGCCTGCACCCGAAGCCTGTTTATCAGTCAGACGCGAACCGACCGTGTATCATATTAGGCTTCCCGTGCGAAACTCTACTGTGTTTCCTTCCCATTGTTCCCTGCTCGGAATCGTGAGAGCAAAATCTCTGTTCCGTCGCAGTATATCTTGTGCGCTTTTCACTCTGAGGGCGGAAATAGGAATATTTAAGGGCCCCTCCGCCAGGAACCCATCTACCACCTTTTCTATCTTTTTAGCGGGGCCAGGCTGATAGACCTGAAGGACTTCGCTGTTGTGTAGTCTCATTTTCCCGCTTTGGCGATGAAGACTACTCTTGCTGACTTCCAAACTATGCTGTCGTACCCCGTATTTCAACGCTATGCTGTCCCGTAATATCCCCCCAAAGATTGGGGAAGGATGTTGTCCATGTTTTTTCAAGATAATTAATGAGCCTTCTGTCTCGTTGCTTAGGAAATTCATGAGTCTGGGAGTTTATTTCCCTGAGTAAGACGTCCAGCTTGCCCTTTTACTTTTCCTTGGCTTTTTCTTGAACTCCCTTCTCGCGTTTTGTAGTTTTCCCACTCTTTCTCGTTGCCCTCCTTGATGGCTTTGTTGTGATCCTTTCTGGTCACTGTCCTCAGGCCCTTCATCAACTGGTTCCACCAACGAACCTGACGTTTTGGGGCCACGCACAAAGGACATGCCTCTTCGAATGCCTTGGTCATTATGTTTCATTAAATTTATTTGTTATTAATTCGGGAGATTTTCCACTTATATCGGGTATTATTTGCCAGTGTCCACTAGGTACTCTCATTATTAAATATTTAATATAATTTGCTTTTGAAATTGTAACGTAAATATATTTGTCATCAACACTGACAATTCGAAAGAGAAGAATAAGGTTAAACACAAAACGACATATCTCGACCTCTTGCTTTCTGGCTACCGGGATGGTCGAGTTTAGGCGATAATTTTTATACACACAGTACCAGTCATGTGAAATTCAATATGCCACAGAGTCCCACTGATAGTCCCCAGCTAGAGGTCTCTGGACGCCAGGATCGTCCTTTGGGCTTTTTCTCTGTTTGCCTTGCCCACCAGTAGCTGGTAGCCTTTCGCTATCACACCCATCACTCTCCTCCTGAAAACGTATGCCTCCTGTATTGAAACTAACTCGGACTTACCAGTTTCAGTTCCCCAATTGCATCCATACTGTGCTGAATATTGATAACGCCATTTCCGTCTTATGCGGGGGACCGCCGCCTTGCCTGGAGGAGCCTGGCTTATACCCTGGCGGTACTCTGCGCACCGTCATAATTAATAGAGCGTCATGTCATGTCCAACGCCTCTCCTGCTTCCACCTCTCCACGTTCAATGAACGGTTCTGGAAGCTCAGCAACCGTGTGAGTCTCGGAAGGTCTACTTATTGGCCCCTGAACCAGAAGCCGGCTACAGAGCGTCCGCTGAGGGCACAGCCCTGAATGTGACGCCCGCTATGTACGGTGAGGTCCAGCCATTGAGAAGCCACTCCAGCGAAGTTTGGTTTTTCGACGCCAGAGTTCCTGAATCGCAGTTCCAGGCATCGGGGACCCCTTCAAGGCCATTCAGGTCGATCAGGATGCGTCTAATGGCTTCGGGCTTCGCACTCTTCTGGCAGAACACCTTTCTCCCTGTAAGAGGTCATTCGAGTGTTTCGGGTCCCGCCCCCTGTTCAGCAGCCGCCCTGCCTTCCCTTAGTAGAGGTGAGACGTTCGCCTCCTGGCCTCTAGGCTGAGACCTCCTACTCTCTTTGCAGGTCAGTCTGAGGGAGTCTCTTCCGAGACCTCTGTTTCGTGTCCTTTGTCTTCGTTAGGTCCGAGGTCTCTTACCGCCCTTAGCTCACTTGCATGGGAGCACAATCAGTGTCTTCGAGAGAGTCCTTTTCTGCCTCTAATTTTTCCTTGCTTCTGGTCCTGTCTTTTGTTTTGACCAGAACTCTGGTCCGCGATGCCGGACCTGGGAGTCCCTTTTGGGACTTCCTGGTCCGGATTGCGGTACCTCGGCCTTGGTCTGTAAAGTGGTCTCGGATAATCTACCAAGAGCTTCCGCTTCGCTCAACCTCTCCTCCTTTTCATTTGGACCTTCTTTCTCTCCTTCCGGCTGGTCTCGACTGCAGAGTTTTCCGTCGATTCCTCGGGACCCGGTGACTACCGGAGGAGTTCGTCTTACTTGGTTTTAGTGCCAGGGTGCTCTGATTTTGCGCCCATCAGCACGTTTTCCGTTTTTTCTTATTCCTTTTCTTCCATTTTCATGTTTCTATGCGATGGGTGTATAGTGTGTTGGCCTTTGTCGATCCGTCTCCCTGCGAAAGGCCTGGTAGGGCTGGTTCTTAATAAGTGGTACGGCATCAGGTCCCTTTTTTCAGGCGCCACTCGGCACTGATATACCGTGAGTGAAAATGCTAGATAAAGGCGGGTCTCCGTACTATTCACCGGCCCAGGTGTGCTATCTCTAGTATCTTTCACCGGCTAACAGTCTCGAATAAGCACCTGATCCGAGCCAGATTTTCCAGTTTTTACTTCCCTTCGTGTTGTGTAAATGTGTGTGTCAGGTGTCGGAGAAACTGAGTGTTTTTGACTTCGGTGAGCTGGGGGCTCAAAGGGCGCTGCTCCCGTTGGCTACGGCGCCTCAGCCACATCTGGAATCCGCTTCACTCTCTTTAGCGGACATGATAGGTCATGCCGTTACCCAGGATTTACCACGTGGAGATAAGAGTAGCGTTGGGATGGACTCCAGGCACCCCCTTGAATCCCGACTATTTTTTCAAATTATTCATTATAAAAAATAGCGAGTATGCTTTACCATTTTCAACAGCAAATTATTTATTAACTGTCAAATGCACACTAATGTCAAATAAAGTTGAATGTGAAGAGAAATATTTGAAAATGGTGATAAATAGAAAAAGTGACTGGGATATAAATTAAGTTATTGTTTAAGACGAGTTTCAAAAAAAATTGCTAAATTAGTTAAATGCATATTTACTACAGTAAGTTTATCGGGCTCGGCCATTAAATTTAAAAAAAAATTCTCATGTAGTTTCGTCTCCTAAACACGAATCCGAAGGCCATAGTCGTAAGTACTTATCGTTGAAGAATGGGACACAAACTAACCTAGTTATCCAAGTTGCTGAAAATCCGATCACTAAGGGCCGGTTTTTCAATGTACTTTAACTTCGAGCTAGATTTAACTCATGGTTAGAATGTGGGTCGATTCCTTCATTTAGCAAATGCCTATCAAATTAAATGCTCGCTGCGCTCGCATCTTATAAATTACCAAAGAAAGAGACACGCATTCTCGAGCTTTGCATCCTTTAAAGGGGAACCTTTATGGCTTATTGGTTATCAGAAAATACTCATCAGGCTTGAAGCCTCCAAGTTAAATAATAATATAATCTTGCTACATGTACACCAGAAATGAATATGCAGGACTTGAGTCCTGCTCAATACCCATATTAATAATTCAACTTTATATCGCTTGCACAACAGATAGCCTCCACCATATGTTGCGACTAGGGGTTGCATCCTTTACTTATATGCGACATGGGGTTGTAGCTTCAAACACCCATTATCGCAGCTCAAAGATACCAATAGAATAGGAATAATTCATTTACTAAGTCATGTAATTGGGATAAAAGGAACAAATAATAATGTACAATACAGATATGTCTTACCATAGAACTATCGACACACCTCACCACACTATGTTGTTTTGAGGACACCTTGAGCAAAGCCTAAAGGGGTAAGGCTAACGCCTGGGGCCAAACTGATAATCTGAATGATTTCAGGAAAATGCCTTTCCTCTGTTATCAAACAAATCTATATATTCCATGATGTGACGGTGTAACGATTAACTCTATTAGTCATCAAACACGCTAATGCGAATTATCATCGTGACCGAAATAGTAATCATCAATATCAATTACCGAATATTTCGTATTGATGTACCCTACATTGGGTGTTCTTGGTATTCTTTACAATATATTGAGGATATGATCATTTGTTGAACAATGATTTTAGTATTTTTCCGTTGGTCATTGGTGGTATTCAAACGACTGGAGAAATAAGAAAATTATGGAATATTTCAAATAGTTACATAACCGATTCAAAAGAGTTTGTATTGACGGTGTGATGAGCAATGCTATAAACATCCTTTGGAAACAATCTTGATGTTTATAACTACGTATATTTTACAGATGACACCGAAAATAACAGTTGAAAAGTCCTTTGGAAAGATTGAAAGATGGTTTCGTTCTAACAAAGTCACTATTAATTTCGAGAAACCAAAAAACTTATCCCTTGCATCCTTCATCGATAGGCTACCTCGTCTGAGGAATCTCGTTATTGGTAATAACTATGAAATGATCACTAACGATAGGATCTACACGAAAAAGATTAAATTCAGAAGTTGGGAGGTATTCTCTCTAAATTCAAATACTTGAGGATCTACTAAAATAATAAATACTTATTTTTAATATTTTTTTCAATCCCTTAGGAATTACCCAGACAGGCCCTGTCTCCGGAGCCCCGACACTTCCGGAGGGCGCGCTGGTGTGTCATTAACCCCAGTAAACACTCCCCACATCCGTGGGGTGAGTGATTACTGGGTCCGAGAGTCATATGTGCCCTGAGAAAGCGGAGTGAACCAAGAATTACCGCCTTCTGCATTCTTCCGGATAAGTTTTCTGCCGCATCATGGCAAGCTGGTATGATTTTCAAGTTTGAGAGCAGTGTGTCAATTATTCCACCAAGGACCCCTACTATCAGAACAATGAATGGTGTGTGGAAAAAGCCTGCGGAGTTCAAAGAATAGATCTCGATATTTAGTCCGTTTTTCCTCCTACTTTCGGACGATGATCGTTTCTCCAGGAGCTGAAAACTCAATGACGAAAATCGTCCTACTTTGATGGTCGAGGAGGACTACATCAGGCTTATTGGCTTGTGTTTGCCTGTGGATGGGGAATGAGTAGTTCCAATAGATTCGGCACTTCTCATTCTCCACAATAACGGACTCGATATCCCCCGGAGCATAAGGCAACACCGGTGTCTCGTCTACACCGTACGAGTGTCGTAGATGGTAGTACAACACTCATAGGACCGCGTTATGCCTATGGATATAGGCCAAGACCGCATAAGCTGGACAAGCTGACAGCAAATGCTGCCCCACGACACGCTCTGCATCTACCGCGACTACGATAGCCGAGGGTGTTCCTGGCAGGCCATAATGAATCCCTCAGTTTCCGACTTCAGCCCACTTGACCTGAGAAAAGCGAAGGTCAGGTTTTTGGATAAGCCAAGGTCTTCTATGTTCTTGAAGAAGACCCCATGCATTGGCTTATCCTTATGTAGCTGTAGGAGCCTCTCACTCTCCGCAGCTTTGACTGGGCTTTCTGCTGAACGAGTTCCAACTTGTTGACAGAGTTTTGGTTCGTCCGTTCAGCGTCGAATACGTGACAGAGTTCTAACTGAGCAGAGAAGGGGATCTAAACTCCTGATGACTTTACAGGATCCATCCAGTACCATACTGTTTTGTAGACACTCCAAACTCAAAATTATAACCGTGGAACAGACTCCTATGAAGATGCATCATTTTGCGAGTTTTTACGTCAAGGTGTCGAAGTTCTGCTTGTGTCCATTTCATTACTCCAAAGGAGTAAGTACAATCGGAACGGCAAGCATATTAGTTGCAGCAACTTTGTTCTTCCCCGACAGTTCTGATGACCAGAGCTGTCGGAGTTTGTGCTGATACTTGCCGCGGAGAGAGTTTTTGACAGTATCTACCTCTTGGTTGTGGCGGTGTTCCACCCCTAGGTAGGTATACGTCTCTCCGGCATCCAGGTGATGTAGGATGCTTCCGTCTACGAGCTGAACGTCATCTCCGTATTCCTCGCATCGTCCTCTTTTGAGAGGAACCGTGGCACATTTGTCGATCCCAAACTCCATTCCAATAGCATGCGTGTACTCTTGCACCACCCTTAAGGACTGATGAAGGTCCTTTTCTCCGGAGGCATACAGTTTAACGTCACCCATGCAAAACAGATGGGTGACTTTATGCCTCCGGTAGCTGGGGGTGCCGCAGTTTTATCCACGGGTTTTGCGTAGTGCAACGGACAATGGCAGTAGTGAGATGCAAAAGAGAAGAGGGATGAGGGAGTCTCCCTGAAACACGCTCCTTTTAAAGATGACCTGCTCTTGGACTCTGACTTGACCAGATGTTATGTTAAAGCAAGTCCTCCAGAGCGGCATCAACTGTTCAATGCATCTCACTATTTGATCGGGTACCGCAAGGCATCTGAGCAAATGCATGATGAGCTCATGCGATGTTGTATCAAATGCCTTGCGATAATTGATCCAGGCCATTGAAAGGTTACCCTTATACTGCACGGAGTCCTGCGTGATGCATCTGTCAATCAGCAGGTTCTTCTTGCAGCCAGCGACCCCCTTCTTTGACCCTCTTTGCTCATATAACCGTTCATACTCCGGCTCAACTGCGGAGAGTAGTCGCATGTATAAGTTGCGTGTGAACATCTCATAACATGCGTTCAAGCATGTTATCGGTCTGTAGTTTTTCGGGTCAGACAAATATTTTTTGGGGATTAGCACGGTTCGCCCAATCCGGAATCTGCTGCTCCCCATCTAGCCATGAGTTGAAAAATCTTGCTAGATGGTGGTGGGTAAATGAAATTTTTTTCCTCTAATAGTTATTTAGGCCATCGGGGCCTCGAGCAGCAAAGTTCTTCGAGCCTTTGAGGGCCCATTGAACTTCTTTCGGGGTTATCAGATTGCGCAGGTCATTGAGCTCAGGCTGACGAAGCCTCCTGCAGAAGGCTTCGAACTGCGCTAGGGCTGCAGTATCTACGTTGAGTGGTAGGGGTGCAACCGGTTGACGGACATATCAATAACAGCAATAATTATTCTCATTCTTCATAGTTTGCAGTCGCCTTTGCTGTTTTTCAATAGTTATTGGTATTTTGAGATCCTCCACATTTGACATAGTTTTATTGAATAATTTTGTTTTTAAGTGAGTATAGTAAAAGAAGTGGCATTAAAAAGTCTAATCCTTATAAGTGTATGTATGCTTCTAATATAACAAAAATCCATTTCTATTTATCCGTTAATCCAACACTCTTGGTTTTTGATTGGAATCCAACCATTGAAATAAATTATTCAATATATATTTTTTCAATTTTAATAAAACTAAAAATAAGCAAAAAAATCAGTAATTATTCTTGGTAACAAAACTAAAACAAAGCTACTAATGTGTTACGAAAACAAACCATGAAATAATTATTTACAAAGGAAAAAGCCTATCTTTAATAAATTAGTCACAATATACAATTATTTCTGTACACTAGTCTAGACAGTATTAAATATGGTAATATATTGCACTTTTCGTAATAAAACCTCCGACAAGGCATAAATTTCTTCTAATCTCATTAAAAATAAGGGATTTTTTTTACATTAGTAATATTTTAGCACAACAGCCTAGCATGGTAATGAAAAGTTCTTAAAAAATACTGACCTTCAAACTTTGATGCTTTTTATAAAAAATTCGAATTGTCTAGAGAACTAAATTTAAAAGCAGTCAAAGTTGAAGGCCGTATCTCAGCTGTTCTGATTTTGATATTGGATTTGAGAAGGAGAGGTAGCATATTCCATTCCAAATGAATGATCCATCTGTAACTGGCTGTCTTGGTTCAAATCAACATTGTCGGGATCGTATTTGATTCCACGTTTGAATCGTCCGTAAAGAGAAGAATAAGGCAGGTTGTAGTGAATAGCTGCTTGATTGATTGACATGTGCCCTAACCTGGAAGCAAAAATTGAATAAATACATTTGTAAACGGTACCGGCAATCAGTATGGACACAATCAATGAATGCAACTTAAATTGGATAATTAGTTAAATCGACAATATATTATTACATGTCAAAAATTAACAATTGTGTCAATTATGTACTATGCAGTTGATTCAAATAATTATTATGAAAATTCTGTGTTGCTATGACAATAACCCAATTTTTTCGAAAATTTCCCTGCGTAGAGGGAAATTAATAAGTGGAAATTTCCCTCTCTCATAAACACAGTGGCGTAAAATATTTTTGATAGATATTTATTTATAACTTAATTATAGGTACATGTTGTTATCTGTTATTTAATTATTTAAACCACATTTTAATAGAGCATAGGGAAATTACAATATTTGACAACAAATCCCAGATTAATAAATGAAGGTGCTGCCGATGTAATTCATTAGCGCCCGATAGAAGTAGACCTTAACATTTTTTCCCTTTCCTCTAGTACTATAAAATTATGTGATTTTGGTAGAATATTTGCTTCTCTATTTAATTATTCAAACCACATTTCACTAGAGCATAGGGAAATTAAAATATTTGATATCAAATCCGCAAAAAAAATTATTCGCAATTCGCTGTTGAGAGACAAAGCCTTAACAACGGCCTATTATGATGTCCGTTACTTGGATAATAATATGTCACCTAAGTATGTCACCAATTAAATTTCTATTTTAAAAAAGTTTTGGTATAAAATTTTCTAACCGAATCTCCCGCGAGCATGAATTAATATTCCGGAAATTTTCCTCAGTTGCGAATTTTTTTGAAAAATTCGCACTTTGAGAAAATTTCCGGAAATAATTCATGCTCTAGGGAGATTATAAGTGAAAATTTCACTCATGTGTTAAAATGTCCATAAGAGGTGTGGAATTATCGTTGAATAATAATATAATAATATGTTTATTTGTATAAGAAAAAAGTATTCACAGATAAGTAATATTTAATATTAATCCAAAACCAAAAAGCTTTGTCTATAAGTTTTTATAACTTCCGACAATAAAGTATATTTTGACATAAAAATAATTACAGGGGTATTCCACCTACTATGTGGATTATTGTAGTGCTGGAGGAAGTGTTTTCAAAAAGTACTGTTCTCATTGATTCGAAATGAGAAAATTATGTCATTTGATTGGTTTATATAATATGAGGGAAGTTGTCAGTAGTAATTACCCGACAAAATGAAGAATTTTCGAAAAACGCTTTCGCCTTGCTGGCACGAAAACTGTGTTGCTTAGAAACACCACGAGAGCTTGCTCGAATGGTGTTTTGTACAGCAACACAGTTTGAGTGCCTGGCAAGGTGAAAGTATTTTGAAAATTCTGCATTTTGAAGGGATATTCGATCAGAAAATTTCACGAATACATTATATTATGGACTAAATGCGTATTGCAAGAACAGTTCATCTTGTGTAATCAATGTCAATTGAAGAGTTGAACCGTCAAACTGACGTTTCAATAGGTTTGTTTTGGTTCTGAAAATTATCAGACCTGGGACGTCAGGATCATGCGCAGTTGACGAGAAGTGTGCTCTCTAGGTTCATATTCGCTCACTTTTTCTCAACTGCGCATATATCCCCGATTATTCTACTTATGCTGAAATAGCGAGTTTTGATTGGTTGAAATTTTTGTGTTGATAATTGAAAACATTTTTGTAGTTCGGCTCTCGATTGGCTACTGGATATGTATATAGATCTACAGGTATCAGTCAGTTGGCAAGTTCCGGAATCGAATAACAATAAATATTTAAAGTCACTGGCCGTAGTATTTCAAATGGTTTCGATTTTATTCACGAAATAATCTTAACAAGTACAACTCGTGTTATCGGCGATTATCGCAAATTCCTTCTCGTTTTCGAAACAAATTATGTTGCTTTAGGCAACCACACTCACGCAACCGCTCGTGTGGTTGCCAAGCAACACAATTTGTTTCTCAAAATCGAGGGAAATTCTATTTCGATAATCACTGATACACTTGTATTACCTACGAAAACTTTTATAGCTTGTAGTATTTCGTCTATAAAATTGAAACGCCAACTTTTCCTTGCCATGAAAAATTGGTTTGTCAAGTTATCATTCAGAGGTGTCGAGATATATGAAATAATATTTCAACAGTTTCTAATTCAAATATATGTTACTCATGATTCTAATATATCATATCAGTATGAACATCAGTTTGTTTTTTTTTTATTACCTAAACCAAAAAGCCTTTATATACCCATAAAAAAAAAAAAAAAATGCGGCGCCCTTGACTTGTCTTGTAAGCGAGTACCTCTGCTGTCTTTTTTGTAATTGACAAAAATTAATTTTTCTCACCTAACAGCTTCCAGTGCTTCGCCCATGGCGTCCTCAGACCAGGGCGTTGGATTCGACCTGGATAATTCAATTCCTTCCCTCTTACATCTCCCGTATAGGGTTCCTGTAGGTATTCCAAATTCCGTAGAGGCTTTTTGTACTGAGGTTTGGCCGGTTCTGATAGATTCTAAAGCTTTTTCTAAATCTTCGGGTGTCCACGTCGTTGGTGCTGCATTGAATGGTGCTGCCAGTCTTATTCCTTCTCTTCTCGCTATTTTATACAATGTGCTACTAGGAATACCTGTAAGAAAAAGAAAACTGAGTTATAAATAAAACACTCATACAGAGTGCGCAGACTTGAATACATTTTTTTGCAGAAGTTAATTCAATGAACCGCTCTATAAAATTAATAATCTAGATATATCCACATTCTAAATCTCAGTTGAAGATATGTCTCTTGTATTTGATTATACACACAAATACAATGACAAAGATAATATTAATAATAATAATAATACTCCCTCATAAACACTCGTAGAGTGTACCCAAAGGCATAGCCTGTGCGGGTAGAGGACGGCTATTATTATTATTTGCCGTGGCGCTCCGGGGCGACTTACTGATATTGTCGGTGGTGTATTCACTTTTCAGCTGTAGGAAAACCCGGAAAACCTACCGGATTGAAAGTTCGTTGATGGATAGTTTTTGAAATATAGGGCGTTCAAGTTAAAAATCGTTTTTTTTTATTTAATTATTTTCTTGGGATTTGAAAGTGCCAACTGCATTTTTTTTCGCTCTTATCATCATCGTACCTTGATATTACTAAATATCATTCAGATGGTGCAGATTATATCATTATGTACAGAGTGAAAAATAAAAACCTTTTATATAGTAATGTCTGAAAATTCGATGTAATAATGAAATATTGATAACATTTTTTGGCATGCAATGTACTATTCTTATTCCATCATTAATCACAATTCATACATTTTGTACAGGGTGATTTGAAAAATTGGTGAAACATATGGCCGGTTCTTTCGTACACATCTTGTATATTCAAGTGAATTATCATCCTCCGAAGATAGCTGATACCGTAAAAACATGATTTTGTTGGGATATATAGGGTGATCATGAAAATTTTCGATGATAAAATTGACAAAATATCAACGTTTCAGAAATCATCCTGTAATTCACGATTAAATCGTTGAAATTCCTTTTTTATTATTTAATATATTCATCATTTCTCCTCAACACTGTCCCAAAAATTCGGTTTCCTGCTATGACTAGTGTCATAATTGAGAAACTTATTACCATTTGCATGACAAGTTGAAGGAAGAAGGAAGATTTTTCACAAATAGTGAAACGTAAAGATGTGGAGATCAAAATAAATATAAAACAGGGTTCTATCAATAATTTTCACTTTTCCCAGATAGTTCGTTTTATATTCCGACAAAGCTTAAACCAACAGCATTCACTTAAGTATCTGTACCTTATATTATTAAATTCATATATCTGATGTGATTGTTATCTCTAATCTTCACCAACTTTTACATTTATTTAGATCTCCACATTCTGACGTTCACTATTTGTGAAAAATATTGGCCACTAGTAGAATGTAAAAATCTAAGAATTTTGATTAACGATGTGACGAAAAGACCCCCAGGGCAATTTAATTTTTTTTAGCTGAGATGCCCACCCGCGCCATCTACCGAGCAATCACAAGTGTTTTATTTCAAAAAGTATTATCGGTGAAACCCTCCGTTTTTTTATGTTCGTACGTCAAACCGTTCAAAAGTTAACAGGGTGGGATAGTAAAAGTCGCACTGTATTGAGAGATATGATAAAAAATAATACGTATATATCTTCGAAACAAATTATAGATACTTTAGAGTATATTTTATGATGCTAAAGTTTGTGAAAATTAGATTTTTTGGCATAGATACATGAACTGAGTAGATAGGAACAAACTTTATTATAATTTAAATTTAGTTGCAAATTGTTCAAAGTGTTTCTTAAATATTTTGGTGTAAAATTTTCTCAACAAATCTTCCTCGTTCTTGAATTATTAACCAAAAATTTAATAAAATCGTGCACTGCAAAAATTTCGGGTGATAATTCAAGCAGTAAGTAGATTATAAGTGAAAACATAGAGGAATATGCTGATATGCTTATTAATTCGCGACAACTTTCTAATATTTCTCATTGCTATGTATGCTTTGAGCTCCATCAGAAAGAAAACCGTTAGAAATGTATAGTGTCCCTCGATTGAAAACTGAGTGAATATTAAAAATAATATTCAAATATTCAGAAGTTGTTAATTACAAAAAATTAACGTGCAATAAATATATCCTAGTCCATGCGATATGAATATTGGGGTATGAAAACTCACCGTATGCTTTACTAGCCTTATTAGCTGAAATTGTACCAGTACGCAAGGCTTCAAGTGCGTTGTTGAGATTTTCTTCTGTCCAGGATTTTGTAGGTCCTTCTTTCTTTGGAGTATCTATTCCTAATCTATGCGCCCTTTGCCATAAAGTTGTGGAGGGAATACCATAAGTCGCAGACGCCTGAACAGTTTGATAATAAATTAGAAAAAAAATAATTAATTTATTGTCTTATTTTCTACCTTAGTAAGGCTCATATTGTGATTTCTTAAGGCATCTAAAGCCATGTCCATATCTTCCTGAGTCCACGTTTTTGGTCCACCACCAGTGTGCGATCGTGGTGGAGTGTGTATGTTTTCAGAATGGCCATTTTTACTTCCAGGTACTTGGTCTTCACTACTATTTACATCTGAATTTGAAAAAAATAATGAATTGGGTTTTCAAATGACAAAAAGAAAGTTATGAATTTTTTACCACTTGTAAATAATCTTAAAAGTTTACAACAGATTTAATGACGATGAAAAAGATACATTTAGGGAAATAAATCAACCAAAAGTACATCCGACCATACATTACTTTCTAATTTTCATGTGGAATGTTCATAATTATATGTTGAAAATAATTTCATAATAAAATATATATAAACTGAATTTGCTAGTCTTTTCAATTTCTGTCGATTAAAAACATGTTTCTATTCATTATTACAAAACAATCTTAGATGAAAAGAGAAGGACGTATCTATGTTTTCAAAATTTAAGTAGTGGTGTTCAAAACCTAGACAAAAAATTCAAATTAATTGGTTTTCAACAGGTTACTTAAAAATTTCAAAAATATTGAAAACTGAATCAATATCCGAACATTCAATAGGGGCTTCTACTGAATCTTTTGACAGGATCTTTTGAAGAAAAAATCATTTACTTAAGCAAGCTTGACAATCAGAGCAATACGTCTAAGCCCAATCCATTGAAATCATGTGTTCAAAGTAATACTTATGGGGACTTGAATCCAGTGCATTTATTTTTATATTTTCATGATGAGTAATGTAAGTATAAAGAGTTCTAAAAAAATTGGAGAAATATAAACATGTATACTGTTGCTCTGCAATTTGAGGGTTACACCCAATAAATATTTCTCTTATATGTTTATGTACAGTGTCTCTCACTTCTCATGGGTACACTCCCTTACTTCCGTAGTATTTGCCATAGAATTCTGAATATTTTGGAATCGTTGGATACACGAAAAGTGTATAGAATAATCTCGAAGGGAGTCAAGTAATATAGCACGATAGCTGCGATGGAACCACAGATATTTTAAAAAAATCATAAAAGAGGATGCAACATAGATCGAAAATGTCTTCGGATTCGCAATAAAACCAATATCTACTTTGTTTAAAAAAAATCAGTTCCGAAAAATTTTAATTTGTCTCACTTCTCATGAAAATTCCATAATCGATAGATACAGCAAACAATGTTCAGTTCAACGTCATAAATTACCGAAGTTACGGGGATATTTCTATGAGAAGAAAGACAAATTTGGATATTATAGAACTGATTCTTTTAAAATAAATATTGGATTAGTGGTCAAATGGATCTTCTGATTACGAATTGAAAGATATTTTCGACATATTTAACCTCTTACTATAATTTTTCGTAAATGACGGTGGTTCCATCGCTACTGGCGTGTAATGTATATTACTAGAAATAACCCCTTCGAGGTCATTTTGTACACTTTTAATGTAATTATCGGTTCTACAAAATTCAGGTATTGAATGGCAAAAATATCTGAAGTTACGGTTGTGTTTATATGAGAAGTGGCATCGTCAAATTAAACTTCATTCATTTGTGAGATATTGACTTGAAGGGAGGGGACTCCAGTAATTCTGTGCAACATTTTTAACAGATTAGAAGCTTGTTGTAGAAAATGAATGAATTTGAGGGGAGGTATTCATGCAGGGGAATATGTGAATATGACGCGGCAAAATAGATAGGTATTTCACAAACGTTGTTGATCTACACAATTTTTCATTTGTTTCAATGAGAAACATATTATCAGTATTTAAAACGTCCACTGCGTGATGTTTCTGATATATTTTGTAAACCAGAGAGGTTTAAAAAGTTAAAAAGTTTATATTTATGGAACATGCTTGGAATATTTCTGGTAGGTCTCAAATACTTATTTCAGAAATGTTTATGTGGAACATTACTAAATATCAGACCCTTGTAAAGAAACATCCAAGGAATATTTCAGATATGTTTGGAAGAAATGGTGCTCTTGTGGCACATTCCTTCGCAACTTTGTTGAGTTGTGGCTAAGACCTCTTACTCTTCAGACTAGCTTCTATAGAAAGACAAATTGAAACTCGTAAATACTGGTGGTTGGGCTGCCTTGGTCTGGGACAATAGGTAGCCTTCGCTGTAATGACGGGATATTTTTCCGTTTTGTTATGACGATAACAAAATTAAAAGTTCTACATCACCATCTAAAAGACATATAATTGTACCCAACCCAGATAACACATAATATCCTATGGATATCCGATTCATGTCCAATTCTGGTTGGAATATCCCTGGATTTGAAATGGACTTCCATAAGATATCCATCGATAATGTGTAATGGATATCTTTCAGAAGATATTTTATGGATAGCCATAAGATATTCAAAGCAATTCATATAAATATAACAAAATCAGTGTTCAACCTATATTTTTTATCTTTCATTTTCGTATGGAAAATATCTAACAGAAAACAAACATATTTTTAGTTTCATGTGTAATGTAAAGAAATTTTATGTAATAAGTTTAAAGTTTTGGTATATAGGATATCAATTTTATAAATAACATAGAATGCAAAATAGAATAGGAAAATAAAGAATGGATTTTATCAACAAGATTGTTTGTGGGATGTGATCAGAATAATAATAGCAATGCCTGTTTTGTGTTGAAAGGAAATCTAAAACTATAATAATTAAAACCAACAATTATAAAACATCCATTGTGTTTCAGCCTTAACTTAACACATATTGAAATTACAAATTCCTGTAGCTTAAAATTACCCATGTTCACTCACCTAGTCTATTTGAAACTCCAGGTAACATTTCTCCAAAATCTCCCTGCCCCATCATTCCCTGATGCATGCTTCTATCTCCGTCATCGTGACTGTCCATCGAATGATCCGGACCAGACAGATGGGACTCCATATCCAGCAAGCTGTCCTGGTCGTACGAACGCAAAGTTTCGAACTTGATATCGGCTTCTTTTTTAATGTCCAAAGTGAATTTGGTGGAATCGGAAATGTCTATTCGATGGATTGGCGTGGTAAGTAGAGTTCGTGTGGGGGAATGTTCAACGGTAGACATGTCCATGTGGCCAACGGGAATGGCCGAAGGAGCGGGGGGTTCTGGCGGGAAATCATCGGTGTCCACTCCAAACTGGGAGAAGATTGTCTGAATTGTTTGAACAAATTGAGTGTTAGTTTATTAGTAGTCTTAGCAAGAATCTATTCAAAGGAAAGAGTCACTGTTAGGTGTTGGTTAAGTTTTTAGGTAAACACTAGGGTACAAAATATTATTATGCAACTTTCGATTAAACCCGAACAAAAAATAGGTACAGTGTAGAAGAAACATATACGGGAACAGCTCGTAGTGATAAAATAAAGCAGATCCCGATGATGGAAAAACAAGATTAAATATGTAAAAGTCAAATCATCCAAAGAATTTCCCATAGTCAAGGGATCCTGAAAGCTGATTCGAGATTTGCGTCCCGTAATCGTAGAATTGAATATTTTTGGCACTTATGTATGAATGTAGCTGCGGAATATGAAGTTATATAGTAACGCCATCGAAATCGTGTTCTCAGGTGAACTCACCTTGAGCTTGAAAAAAAAAACGTTTGCTGGATGAACAATCGAAATGACAAAACTAAACATCGGTCTTAATCCGTCTTTACAACATCATTAAATCATTCCAGAAATACGAGCAAAGCTCAGATATTTGCATACAATTGCTTTAATTGTAGAAAAACTGGTCATACACGTTCGGAATGCAAAACGAAATATTATAAAGAATATTCGGAAACCGAAGTGAAGAATCTGCAAATTTGGCAGAAGAAATTGAAGATCTGATAGGAAATAATTCAATTTACTTTCTCTCCGCAAACTAGACATGAACAGTTTTGAAATCACATTCAAAAATGAAAATGGTGTGATTCGAAAGGCGGAAATATTACTGTACAAGCCTCATGGAAAAGTATGGTATGCAAATATATCACAACTCATTCGTATAATCTAAATGTAAGATCAAATGTCTTCCACCTTCCACTGTTTCAAAATCTACCAGTAATTGGCCACAGCTCACTTCAACACAAAACCGAGTCATTTTCATTGCTACAATGTTCGAGAATATATTTCGAAAGTTATGGAATTCAGTACGAATTTACAATTCTATACTACTCATCAAAACGGAGTTGCCGAAAGGATAAATGAGATAAAGCTATAACCTTGCTCCAAAGTAATTTCCAAGTTGAAAAATAGAGTTTGGGGTGGAGCAGTCCTGACAGCTGTCTGTTTGATGAATCATACCGTTAAGAGTGCGGTACCGAATAAAGTTGCAGCAGAATTATAGCTGAAAATGGGTTAAATTTGAGTGAAATGCATTTGAGTGGAGTATCTTTAAAGTCCAAGACATATGGAAGAAATCGATTTTGTCATAACAGATACAGATTGTGGCGACCTAAAGACGAAACATTTTTATTATGGAAGGATGTATGATAACAATAATAATAATGATAGCACTCGCATACTATGGAAATGAAGTTTGGGATCAAAAAATGTGCATCTCAAGAGAAGATGATGCGAGGAATACCTACCTAGGGGTGGAAACAACGCCACACCCAAGAGGTAACTACTGTTAAAAACTCTCCGCGGCAAGTATCAGTATAAACCCGACAGATCTGATCATAAGAACTGTCGGGGAAGAACAAAGTTGCAGCAACTAATATGCTTGCCGTTCCGATTCTACCTTACTCCTTTGGAGTAATGAAATGGACTCAAGAAAAGCTGCGAAAACTCGACGTAAAAACTCGCAAAATCATGCATCTCCATAGGAGCTTGCATCTATGGTTATACTTCCCCAAACAACGGGGAGGCTGTAGACTTTTGAGCTTGGAGTGTCTACATAATAGAATGGTATACTGAATAGAGCCTGTAAAGTAAACAGGAGTTCAGATCCCCTTCTATGCTTGGTATGCGATCATGAAAAAGCAAGGATTGGAGCGTTTCTCTTTAAGGCAGCAACCCGTGTAGCCGGTGAACTTGGTCTCGTATTCGACACTGAAACTCTGTCACCGAGTTGAAACCCATTCAGCAAATAGCCCACGTTAAAGCTGCGGAGAGTGAGAGTCTTCTGCAGCTACATAAGGATAAGCCAATGCATGAGGTCTTCTACAAGAACATTGAAGTCCTTGGCTCATCCAGAAACCTCAGGACAAGGGGACTGAAGTCGGAAATCGAGGGATTCATAATGACCTGCCAACACCTTCGTCTACCGTAGTCGCGTGATGGGTACAGAGGTCCCTGACACTAGATGCAGAGCGTGTCGTGGGGCAGCTGAGACCATAAAGCTTTTACTGCCAGCCTGTCCAGCTTATGCGGCCTCAGCTTATATCCACAGTCATAATGCGGCCCTTCGATACTCGTACAGTATAGACGAGACACCAGTGATGCCTTATGCTCCAGGGGATATTGAGACCGTTGTGGAAAATGAGAAGTGCTGAATCTATTGGAACTACTTATTCCCCACCCTCAGGCAAATACAAGCCAATAAGCCTGATGTAGTCCTCCTCGACCATAAAAGTAGGAAAAGAGGATGAAAAACGAACTAAATATCGATATCGAGAGCTACTCTTTGAACTCCGCAGGCTCTACCCTAAACATTCTGTTAAAACAGTGGTTCTGATAATAGGGGTCCTTGGTGGAATGATAACATACTGCTTTAAAACTTAAAAATTATTCCGGAAATCTCAGCCAGACGAATGCAGAAGGCTGTAATTCTTGGTTCACTCCACCTACTTAGGGCACATGATTCTCGGACCCAGGAATCACTCACCCCACTAGCGTGAGGAGTGTTTACTGGGGTTAATGACACACCTGGGGATCAATTCTCAAATGTCTACTATCCTTTGTCGTATGCGACAAAATATGTCCATCGCCTTTCTCGAATGTGTATTGAAACTCGGAAAACCTACAGCACCACCCCGGGTAGTCGGCGCGCACTCCTAGCAAGTACCAGACGACGGGATTGTCATCTAGACAAATTACATTACCTACCGACTCCTATGAAAAAGAAACATTTTTCCATCCCCAGGATTCGAACCTGGCCCAATACAAGAGGAAGTTTCAAAGGCCAGCATCTAACCGGCTCGCTACCGAGCACCCGTGTGATGAAATTAAATTTGCTGATCACATTAATAATTATTACAAGACAGTTGCGGATAAATATGTTGCTGGCGAACATATTTTGAGTTGAAATTAGAGGATGATGCCAATCAAGAAGAAATCAATGTGAGTACCGAAATTTTAAGAAGGAGTACAAGAAAAACGATGATACCCAAATATGGAACTTATAGCAATGAGAGAAAAATGAATGGCATTAACGGGTTCCAAGTAATAAAAACATATATTGACATTCCTTGGCGACCACAGAGAATTATGGGATAACACAATAATAGACACGAATCGAAGAAACTCTACATTTCATAAGGTATCATTGTCAGATTTCGAATGTGGTATACAGGGAATATACTATGTATGAATTAAAATATTTTCAAAATGCACCCTGTGAATATGATATCAGAACCAATGATAAATACGTACTTCTAGAATCTATATGAATATCGCCAAACAGTTTTGGTATCATACGATTATGAAAGGCATACGTTGGAGATAGAACTCCATAAATCATGAAGGCGTGTATTGTGGTATCACAATTTTGTACTACTTTTTCGGAAATTTTCATAGAAAAACATTTGAGTTTACTACCTGTCCAGAGAGGAGACCATGGCTGCTCATGTTTAGAGGTTTCGTCTGCTCCGGCGGATTTGGCCTTTTTCTTTTAGGTTCATCCAAAGCTACTGGCATATCATTTTCTTCGTTTTCCGTCGATTGGTCCTCTTGATCGTCTTCTTTATCGTCGGGTTCAGCTTCATTCGTGGCAGAAGTTATTTCTTGTTGCGAATCAGGTCTGTTGTACTTTGCTGCAGAATTATTGTCTTGTTTCTGAAAATATTAATTCTGATTAAATGTGTTGATATACTTAATAGAGCATTCATTCAGCCTTATATCCCACGTGACCATGAAACTGGAGCAACCAGAATTAAAGCACTATATTACTTGAATTTCAGCCTGCGTGAAGATTTTGAAAGCGGTAACGTGGTAAAATGAGTTAATATGGTGCGCACAAAAGTGTATTGACATGCTTTGAAGAAAAACAAGGTTACTCGAGTGGTTCTCACCAGCATTTGTCGGGAGCTCTATGGTGAGAACTGCTGAAATCGAAGCGAGTGATGAAACATACTACAGCAAGTTCCGCTCGCACAAAGTAGCAAGCGGGGAAGCTCAGACAAGTAGGTCACATAGTTCGGAGACATCTGATCCCCTCAAAAAGAAGTCTGGAGAAAGAAAACATTGTTCTGCCATAAGGAACCAGTGGGGTCAACCATTAGACCCCACTCAAATACCTTCACACCTCTCTCGATGTGGGACACTGAAAAGAAGCCAACACCAAAGAGTGAAGTGGAGCCAAAGAGAGTTTGAAGGGTACCCTCACGGGGACCAAGCTCTCTGAAGACGAGGCAGATGAAATCCATGTCCTGGCACATTTCTTGCACTTCTTGGCTTCTACAAATGCATTTATATCCTGACGGAGGGACTGGTTATTCAATGGAGAAGATTCATCCGCAGTCACCTATCCTGAAGAAGTCGCCATCAGCTTCCAGCAAAAAAACTTCGGAGGGTAAACAAGGTTCGGATATGGGTCTCTAAGATCGCATAGTAAGAACCCGCCGCCAAATGCCTAGCCATCATGTTCCAACAGAATGATGGTATGTTTGAGCACGATACACTGGATAGTGGAAAGTACATTTCCTTAGGGAAACACATCGTGATGAAGATGAAGATTCTAAAACCTCGTAAGTTTTTTTGTTGCTGGAGTTATGGCCGAGCAGATCGAGCTGGTTTTCATACAAGAACCATCGGTTTTTGAGGAATATAAGAGAGGATTAGAAGGGGTGGGAAGTCATCTACTATTGGAAACCTGATAGGGTAAGTGCATATATACAGTGACCGGCAGAAAGTACGCATCATATGGGAAATTCTTTTGTTAATAGATTTTGCCAAATATCATTAACTTTTTGTTCTAATAAAAAATTCAAATTGAAATTGGGTAGAAACATGGTTCTTTATTAATAATTTTCTATAACGGGATTATAATGTCCTGAAGATATTTCAGTGACCTCTTATGAAGCAGCTGAACACATGGCAAATTCACAGATTTCAAATTTTCTCTGAATACAATAGATATAGCTTGTGAATCTCTACAAAATATTATTTGAAATATCACTGTTGTCATTACTAATGAGCTTCTATTCCAGAAATCTATTATTTCCAAACAGAAAATTTTTTATCTCAAAAAATTAATTTTTATTTTTTTATCTCAGATTTCTCTCAAAACTTGTACATAGCTATAAAATGTCGTTCTGAACAACTTTTCCGAATAACAATTTTTGATATTTTTTCAAATAAGTGTGTTTTGAGACAAAAATTTAAAATTTTTGGAATTTCCCGCCACATACGAAAAGACGAACGGCACTGTACAACGTCTTCTGGGGTTTCTTTAGATGCAGAAGCGATCGCACGTATCGATATTTGTCAAAATCTATTAACAAAAGAATTTCCCATATGATGCGTACTTTCTGTCGGTCACTGTATATACAATATTAGGCATTCCCCGTCTTGACTTCTTACTTGGTGACAGAAAAAGTGAAGCTCTCACTGAAGAAGAAGAAGGTGGAATCCATTATCAAATCCTCATGGGTCAATACATATCCGACGAGCCATCTCTATTAGATCATCGGCAACGTAAATGGAGGTAATGAGAAACGACACATGAGATACCGTCAGACAAAATGAAGACAATGAAGGGTTCAAGACCAGAAAAGAGGTAGGTGCTAGGCTATATGGGAAGAAACCCATGTAGCCTCGGCACTTCAGCCTCTATATTTTTAGAAAAGGTGATGTTATTTCAATCTGCACGAGAGAGATTCTAAGGAGCGGTCCTAGGAACCAACCCAAAGTCGGTCTCTCCGATAGTCAGATGGCAATGATAGCTCTGCGATTATACATGTTTCTTTCAAATTAATACAGAACAACGTAAAACTTGTCTGGTTTCCAGGTCATAAGGGCAAAGAAATGAGAGGGCAAATGTCCTAGCAAGAGCGGGGCAGCAACAACTCTCATTGAACCAGCATGTCATTTTAGCACACTGAGCAGGACACAAAAAATCAAAATATCACAGAAACATGATGATTCTGGACCGACCAGACATCAAAACATCTATTCGGTCTGAACGGGAACTTTCTCAAGAAGGTAGTAGGACTTCTGACGGGAACTGCCACCTGAGAAAACATCTGGATCTGCTGGGTTCACAATACGCAAGTTCCCACAGATAAATCGCGTGATAATTCTCCAGGCGCTCGTCAGGTGATCCGCACAGCGGGTAGCAGAATGGTTTTTCACAGAACTACCTGCATTGCGGTCAATGGCCTGCTACGTTGAATAGTAATAATGAAAATCTGCTGGTTCAGAACCTAGAAATAGAGTGAATGCTCGACAAAATCTTAATATTTTTATTCACTGGTATTTCAGATCCTGTTCCATTTGTCCTTGACCCGTATGTTTGACATGTCATTCTTCTGATGATGTGTTCTGGCCTACCCCCTCTTTCTATTTTACACAAACAGCTATGGAGACCTTGAAGAGTTTTGCGATTATGTAGCGTGGTTACATGCTGATTGCCTTAGACTGGAGACTGGCTACAGAGATGATGAGGCCAAACAGAAACAAGTGAATTTCGGCCACATACGAGTCCCAAGGAGAGTATCGAATTACCCTATCCTATTCCAAAAAGGACTGGGATAGATAATTTCTAATTTGTTGCTCTTTCTGGCAGAAAGGAAGAGTATTGACAATACCCAAAGTGGGAAGAGTAAATGACATAGGGCTTCGCGAGACCAAGAGGTATTAGTCTTGTATTGGTATTGATATAAGACCAAGATCAAGACTTAATAAATCTTCCCAAGACCAAGACTTGACTTTCGAGACCAAGAGTATTGGTCTTGGTTTCGAAAGAAAAATAGTGAACTTAAATCTACTCAATATTAATACAAATTTTATGAAAAATGTTATGGCATTTCATTTCAATTATTAATTTTTCATATGGTAGGTTTTCAAATTTTGTACATTCATAATCAAAAATACATTTTTAAAATTTTGTATTGCAGTTATACAGTTTACGACGAATAGGTGTATGTTGTAAAGTCGCACTGGTTAATAGGTATTGCAATTTCCTCAGGATTCCGATTCCACCACTCTGCCGCAACCGCATCTTACTGCTCATCAGACAATAATCCATTGTAAAATGGTCAATAAAAACCTAATTAACATTCCAACCATTTTGAACCATTTTTTTGGTGTGTCGGGCAACGACCTGTGTGCTGTGTGGGTCTAATTTAATATTTATTTAAGATTTCTTAAATATTATATTATGATGGTAAAATGAGAAATTTTTATTTCGCTTACTTTACCCGTACAAATTGACAGTTGTTAAAGACTGAGAAATATGGAATAACTATTATATGCATATAAACTGTTGGACAATTGAATTGAATAATAACATTTCAAGACAAATTTTGATCCACGACCAAGACTATCAAGACAAAGACCAAGACTATCAAGACAAAGACCAAGACTATCAAGACCAAGACTGAGCCAGTCTCGTCTTGGTCTTGAAATATCAATACCAAGACTATATTCATTTTTTGAGACCAAGACTTCTCTCCTGTGCCGATGGATATAAGCCAATTTGGAAAATACGGCACTGTAGACAGAATAAACATATACATGGACAACATCGGATTGGCAGAAAAAACCATATGTAGGTTATGTTAAGAAGATGCGGCAACCGCGGAGCACATATTATGTCAGTGTGAAGGTCTGACAAGGGTAAAAATTTTGATATTAGAAGAGAAAAAAACACAACCTCGCAAGTACATGGGAGAGCTAAAATCTATCATCTGGAGTCTAGTGGCAAGGACGGGATTAAACAGGAACTCTAAACAACATGAGGGCATACACAATACACCTTTATAGGTTGCGGTGTAGAGGCTCCTGAGCCCAACAAGCCCCATACAAAATCTAAATCTAATCTACATGAGGATTGACTCGTTTTCAAAAAATATACAGGGTGCCATTTGAAATATTAAATACATTTTCATCTTTACAAATGGAAAGATAATCCATTGGATCAGGTTAACTGGGGCACCCGGTATATATTTTTCAGTAAACTTCGCAGAGCTTTAGCTGTCAGCTGTGCGAACCCTGAAACAATTTGTCCTGGCAGCCTTGGATTTTGAATTTTTCAGAGGAGGCTGTATATATATCTGCCAAAATTGTCGAATAAACCCAATTAACTCAAAAATTACGATTTCTAGACATGATTTTCTTATTGCATTGATACCAAACAGCAATAAAAATTGTGACTTTTCATTTGAAATAACGAAGTTAGAAATTGAAAATATTTTAGCTGAAACGAGCTCTTTAGAAATCTTCCATGTAGGTACAAATGAATTCCAGTTCCAGTAGTATAATATATACATATCGTGATGGACCTATAATAGTGTTTCAGTTTTATGTGTATGACGTTGAATCGAATATTTTCACTCACCTTGAATTGTGTCGGTGTCGGTGATTTCTTCTCACCCTTGCTACTACTACTATCAAGCGGGAGAGGTAATTCAGAATATTCTTTGTCGTCGGGCGATTCACACAAGCCTTTGATCTTTAATTGGTCCGCCGTTCGCAGCAGAGACTGTAAAAGATAAAGAAATTTTAACATAGAGGGTTGCAATTAGCGTTTTTTCTATTACTATGTGAAATGGGCTTCAAAGCAATTTGCCAGTAGCCATCAGAAGTGGTATTGATTTTAACGATATAAAACGCATACAACGTGTCCCCTAAAGTACATGATGACTGTAGAAAAAAGTATTAATTAGAAATACGATTTATTTTTACACCGAAATAAGCCAATTTACAAAATATTACAGGTATTGTGTTAATTCTCCTTTGTTTAAATGTAATTTATCATGACCCCTAATCCTAATTCGCTAATTCTCATTTCTTTGTTAATGTTGGTAGGGTGAACATCGTTCGGCGTCTAGGACGGATAGGTCACTAAACGAAAAGAATGAGCAATATTTTGAGTGCCATATTGTATTCAGGTGAGTAAAAAGGCATTTTAAATGATAGCCACATGAAAACGAATCGAAACTTTCGTTGTCGCAGACAAAACTGATATAATTTTGAGTACTTATTCGACATTCAAATCTCATGTGGATCGATATCACCTCAATTCGATTTATTTTCGGAATCGTTCTAGGTGGGTTGGTACTGTGATAGATATACAATTTATTTTTTGCAGGTCAATCTTTAGGCTGAAAATGGAAAAAAGATTCTCTTCTAGGTACTGTAAAATATTTCCGGAAGCCTTCATTGCCATAATTGTTCTGTATTTAATATACATCCCATCGGATGAAACGTAAAAGGACGGTGGCACCTGGATTATGACACTTCTCAATATTATTACTGACAACTAGAATGTTTATCCAAAAATACTTGAATAGTTTTGCACTAATACCATGTGAAGTTATTAACATGAAATATGTGATAATTTGAAATACATCTGTGAATAAAGTGGAAAGCACACAAAAGTTTAAGTGATCATGGAAGAAAATATGGAAATTCACATTTAAGGTATGTAAAAATTAAGGTATGTAAAAATGCATGTCCAACCAAGTTAATTTATTACAAAAGCTGGATTTTTCCTCACAAATACTTGAATACATATCCAGTTATACTTACTGAAGGTAATGTTAATTGGCACCACTTGACTATAATGGTAAAAATACTTAAACAAACATATAGAAATCGCCATTAAATTTGGAATAACTGAGAAAGTTTCTTTAATATATAAGTGATAAGTAATTAAATATATTGGACATTCACATTTAAAGTCGTTATGACTTTACACTATATTACAGATGTATGTAATTTTACATGGAATCATGTAATCTCATGAAATTAATTTTTGTGTGTGCCACAAATTGAAAAATAATGGATAATAGAAATGTTTCAGAAAAAAATTGTTTGTTTCTACGATCGTCCGTTTTTACCCACTTTCCCGTACTAGTGCGAAAAAAATCACTAGTGTCAAATATGTCAATTTGACTTTATTATATGTAAATTTCATTGATTTTACCTGTATATTACTATTTAAACTAATATAGGTTTTAATATTTAATCTAATTGGAATACTTTTGAAAAAATCAATCCACATAAAAATCAAACTAAGCTGAGTACCAAAGATTTGCTATAACAACCAAGTTGTCGTCAAAGTTTCAAGTCGAAGCGTTGTCGAAGTGACAGATTCTGTATTTTTCAAATTATTTTCATTTTTTTTTTTGCAATTTCAATGGATTCGTCAGGCGAAGAGCTGCTCCCAGAAGTCATTTTAAAGGCAGTAGACGTGGCTATAATAATTAGGTACTAAATAAAGTCCTTCATACTCGGTATTTCCATCAGCAGAACACTTTCGTGGGAGGAACATGTGACGTCCATTGCCAAAAGTGTCTGTCTTTGTTTTCCAACGATAGTCGTTGCCAACCAACGTTTCACCTTTCACTGTGTTTTCTGTTTCGTGCCAAGAACTGTTTCACTTCCCGTCAAGTGATAATAAGGCACAGATCCGACCTGTACTAGAAAACTGTTCGCATGCAGCCTCTAAAAACACAACTGAAACCTTTAGATTATGTCCAAAATAGAGCTATTCGTCTCGTCGGTGATGCTTCGCTTACAATCTTGCTCACTTCTCTGGAACACCGCAGAGAGGTTGGCGATACGGCTATGTTTTCATAGAAGATACTCTTCTGAAATATCACCAGTTGTTCCATTGGCTTTGAAACTCACTACTTCGAGAGGTGTTCCCTAAGGTGTACAGCCTGAAGAACACCACATATTTTCATCGGTGCTCACGTTGTTCTCAGAACATTACATGATTTTCGTTTTCGTTGAACATAAAAAGTAAAAAAACATATTGCCATAGGCAAGTTTTAGTTATCAATATGCTTTTAAATTTTTAACTGAAAATACAAAGTAACCCCCAGATTCCTTGATGCCCTAACGAAGGCGTTACGGTAGTTGTTGATTATGGAACATGCATTTTCTACCATTTGGTGGGGAAAACTATAGTGCATTTGTGTGTCGTCCGCATATAAATGAGCATTACAGGTTTCAATTCGAGTCGAAAGGCGAGATGAATAAATTGAGAATAACAACGACCCTAATATAGACCCTTGCGGCATACCTGATCTCAACGTTAGATAGTCCGAACTAATATTATTTATGCATACCTTTTGTTTTCTATTTCTAAGGTAATTAGTTATTCAAAAGTAGTAGAGCATTTCGAGAAAATCTTATATAATGTAAAATATTCAATAGTAAGTAATAACAGATCAGATCGAATGTTATCATTGTACAGTGACATTGATGCAAGGCTGTCGTACGACTGAACCGGGGGCACTAATTCTCCATAATTTTTTCTTAGACTTTTGAATTCACTTGGACTCTGTTTTTCAGGCAAAACTTTGACCACCGCATTTTTCCACAAAGTTTAGTGATACAGAAGTCTACTATATGCATAATATAAGGCACTCTATGAGGGCAGCAGAGTTTAAGAAATTTTATATTCAGTCCACCACACCCCTTGGCATTAGTTTCTATTATAACAATAAATCGAACTAAGTTCGAATAGTGTGTATCGGAGAGGTAGCAAATAAATGAAATCAACGTCGAAATTACCCTTCTCTCCACACATTTCCAGGAGGCATATATCTGACAGAAAATAACTACATACGGGCCTTAAATTAAATTTTGAAAATATCCTTTGGCAACTATCCTCCCCAAAAAAACTTCAATAACTCTTTTCCATTACAGGGTGATTTCAATGCATACTCTTGCGATTTTTCGAATTTCGAAATATTGATGCTATATGGTTTGGAAACACTTGCAGGATGAAAATTATCACATTTTATCTTGTTGTCGCTTCATGTAATATCATCCCATGTCTAAATCATACAAGGCGATTCACAAATGCTGTGGTATACCGTAATCAATTTCGCTTGAGTTTTCTCTCTCTCCTTCTATGTTTGAGTTGATAAATTGTATTCATTCCAGTTTTTGAGGATATGTCATAGAGTAAACTAGAACATACAGGGTGTAAGTATTTCTAAAACCAATGTAAACCACACGAAAATAACAGAAAACCACATTATTTTTTATCACTCTGTATTTTGGAATTATGACCGTTATGTTTGTATTTTTTTGTCATTATTATATTCAAAATATTGTTAATTAGAATTTTCAGCTTTTTTCTATGACTAGTTTTTGATGGATTCAGAGACGGAGGTGAAGGAAATATAGGTACTTACTTTAAATTGACGAGTGAGTATAACGAGGAACCCAATTTTTTGATATTCAGAATATTTTCTAGATTTAGGAATGCCACAAAACATATGTTGTGGGTAGTACTCAGGGATATCCATAGTGATAATTTAGAAGATCCGCCTATTTTAGGATACTACTGCTGCACTTAGGTCAGGTGCTAGGACTTTAGAGACGTGTGCTGACGTAGCTAGTGTGATATAGTTCATGGGTTACGCAAGGCATCAAAAAAAAATATAACATTTCCATCTTGTCGGCTCCTGAATTCTATTTCAGATGCTTCAGATCGAATTCAACTGGAAATTATGAACCTCGAATCGGTCCGGAATTGATTTGAATTTGTTTTCGTCAAATAAATTCAAAGTTATGAAATATTTCAGAGTAGACTAGGCCTAAAGGGGATACCACTAAAGGAAAAAAACGCGCCGGAAACTCTACCTCTTGGGTGGTGTGGAAATGAGTTTAAATATTAAATATGATATATTGATTTTTGTCACACACTGAGTGAACAATAATTATTAAATACATGATGTGAAATGAGTCATCATTAGTACGCTATCAATTCGTGTAGTTGATATAGTCTTGTTCTTTCGAAAAATATCTCAATTTTCCAGAGCGATAAAATATAAACAGGCCACATAGTTCAGGAGCATAAAAGGTAAAAAGGAGGTAGGTAATTAGATTCTTCAATAATTTTCATTATCACGAAGGTAATATTCAGATCATGTCATTATTGCAAAAAATTCTACCTGACAATATCAGTTTCAACTCGGAGTACAAGAAAACAAAATCCGTGAGGTTATAAAAGTATAAATTTTTTCAAGCTTGAAAATCAGCCCTATGCTGTATCACTTCTGTTAAAAATAACGTTAACGTTATTTCCCATTTCCGGTGTTTTGCTATGATTGGTATATATAGCGTGGCTATAGAACTTTGACAAATGATATGAGAATAGAGAATAGGAGCAGTGAACAGATACAGTTCATTTTGAGAGCAAAAATACCTGGAAATTTTATATTATCCGCTCATCTATATGGTACAAGTCTACACAATATAGTTATTATGCTACCAAGTACGGAAAGGGTATCTTTCTCGCATGCGACTGCCGTTACCTGAACGACTCAAAGAGTTCGGGTAAGCAGTCGAATGCGGGAAAGTACCTTTCCGTATGACTTAGGAGCAAGATTTTATTTTACGAGCGCATTGGAAAATCTTATGTATTTAATTTAAACAAAATGCCACTATTGCCACTTGTCTCCTAATCTTAAGTTACGCTGAAACAAAATAACTCGACGTAAGTACCAGCAAATAGATAGAGATAGATTTTTTATATTATTTTCTGTGTAGGTATACTTTTACTGTTGGCCCTGCTTTAACTTACAACTTCAGAAATTCAATGTATCCCAGCAGAACTTAAACTAATAAATTATATTTCAACTCCCAGAGAGAAATAATAAACTTCAAATTTAGGAACTAGTACTCCTGATGAGTATTTACTAAATTATGTGATCTAGATACTTGTCATCCATGCATTGAAAAGATGAATTAATAACTTAACCTAACCTAAGAAATATACATGCTCTTTTCTACTTGAACAAAACATAAGGAAATAGGAAAATCAACTGTTGGCAACGTTGCAAATTAATATTACTATGAGATACTCTAAGTCATTATAATAGTTAACTATCTCATTATAATGAGATAAATATCTCACAATCATGAGATAAAAAAATTTATACCGGGTGACCACGACGTGAGGCACGCCCCCAATTTCGCCCCCAGTCGATATATAACTCAAATACACATATTTTGACTCCATTTCCGAAAATTCACCACTTCCGTTTAACCGGAAGTGACCCCAAACTTTTTTTTTCAAATGACACTCTGTACAATTTTTTTCATTTTCCGGAAGAACACGCACTTTGTGATAATACTGTTCTTCAAAATTGAAGATATACCTTAGTTGATTGTTCAATCGAAGAAAGTTGGCCATGAACATCAAACTCAAATCATCACAACAACTGACAAACGGCGTCAACATTTACGAGAGGAAGGTTCGAGGTAAGATATAGCTGAAAATTGAGCTTCTCATATAATTGCAACAACCATATTTTCCAACAATAATTATCAAAAACTTCCTCAAAACGGAGTAGTACTAATAAAGAAATGCTCACATTTTCAAATGGCAACATACTCTTTTCACATTGCCATATTGAAAAATGAGATGAATGAAAACATTCGATTTTTTGCTTAGCTTTCGTTGGTTCAAGCCGCATCTGTTTAAGAATATTCAATTTTGAGAACACTCATAATGAACCATCCTGTATCTTCGATTCCTTTCAGAATTCTCCGAAATTTTTAACACGATTATTTGGACGATTGTTGTGAGCATTTTTTCATGGGTTTTGAGGAAGTTTTTGATAATTGTTGGAAAATATGGTTGCTGCAATTACATGAGAAGCTCAATTTTCACCTGTATTTTACCTCGTAAATGATGACGCCGTCCGTCAGTTGTGTTGATTTGAGTTTGATATTCATGGCCAACTTTGTTCGATTGAACAATCAACTGTATCTCCGCCATTTTTCAACCGATTTTCAATTTTGATGAACAATGTTATCACAAATTGCGTGTTCATCCGGATAATAAAAAATTGTACAGGATGTCATTTGAAAAAAAAGTTTGGGGTCACTTCCGGTTAAACCGGAAGTGGTGAATTTTTGGTAATAGACTCAAAATATGCGTATTTGAGTAATATATCGACGTAGCAAATTTAAAACATGCATTTTTTAAAATCGGGGGGCGTACCTCACCTCGTGGTCACCCGGTATGATGTTCCGTCAGAGCCATCGTTCAAAGAGGACAATTGGCAATCTGGCTAAAAAAAATTAATTTTTCTTCAATTAATAAGTCCGCCTTCTTTTCCTTATATGAATTGCTGGGTTGATATGGTAATAGAGTGGTTTTTTCATCAGCAAATATACTAGGTGGGTTGCCCTTGGTTATCACCAATCGCTGTTAATCGACTTTCTGTGTTATTATTATCCATCCCCCTATTTCCTCTTAGATACGCTCTTGTGTAGGACTAATCCGGCGGGTTGCCTGGCGCTGGCTCCGGGCACGCAATGGGGGAAAGTGATGCTGTGTGTCTGGACCAATCAATACGGGGTTCAAGGACGACTCCACTTATGTGAGAGTGTACGAAACTTATCCAGAAATACAAACCATTTCGCGAAGTCTGTGAAGGTTTTATTTGAGGGAAATGAACGAACTGCAGATTAGTTTGTGATTGGCAATTGAAGAGTTTTCATGCGAATGTGAGAGGGATTTCGTTCAGTCCGTCCAGTTGTTCAGTTTCAGGTTTCAAAATAATTCACGTCAATTCTGGTTTTAAAATTTCCAACAAAAGCCCACTCTTGCCAAAAATCAACAACGAATGAATGGACTCGCATAAAAATACCGCAAAAAATTATGAAAAAAATGTATCCCTCGTTTGCATTCTTGAATTTAAACCTCTTGTCTGCTTCAATTTTATCAATAACCAGTTCTCTGTTCTATGAAGAAATTGTTTTATGGCATGTTACGCCAACAAATGAAATTATTCATTTTGTGGTCCTCAATGAATGTCTCAGCTAAGTTTTCAACCCATGAAAAGCGAGGCACCACTTAAACTTTTTTATTTGATGTCCTATTATACCACTATAACTTTGAAAATAAATTCCCAAGGCCCTCTTCGATTGCTTTTCAAAAACTGAAAATTATTTCAGAATGTAGTATCAACGGCATGAGTTGGATCGTACGAATAAGATCGTCTGAATCCAAGAAATATGTGTTTTTTTATGTACAGAGGAGATTGAAAGTATACGTGCCTGTGTCATATATTCTTTGGATTACGTGATTTAATCAATTCACTGCACCAATTATATGTGCCATGAAGCCACTTGACAGAACGTAAATTATGAATATTATGCAGTGTGACATGAGTATACACGACACTGAAATTAACAAAATTACAGAAATTCCCTGTATAAAGAAAACTAATCAGTAAATTTTCCTGATTTCATCCCATTTTATAGAGGATATATTATATAAAGTTTTGTAGAAAATACATCATTTTTTGGTCTAGTTTTCGTTCAACGTAAAATAAACCAATATCATTAATGTTTCAAATACCAAAAAACTTTATTCGAATCTGCTTAAATCTCTCCAGTCCGATTACAAGAAAGTGATAGGTCAAAAAGAGTCTTTTTCATTAATGTATAGGTGTGAGAACTCTTCCATCAGTATTACTGTTCGTATCATTCAATATGTTTATACTGAGGGTGGCTATGGTGTAAAGTTCATACGCCTAAACGCCGACATAGTTATTTTATTAAATACTCACTAACCCCGTATTTTGAACAAATCTTGCATATCCATAATCCGAGAGCACTCGCAGCAAGAAGAAAATGTGGGGGTCATTTTTTCAATCATCAATTTCAAATTCTTCAAAACAATGATTATTCGATCTGTTAGCATCTTCATACATTAAAGAAAAAGCAGACATAGAAAAATTCTGTATTTGATACACAAGTTAATAATATATTTTTTCTGTGAAACGAAAAAAAAATTAGAAAAATTAACCGATTAGATTTTTTTTATATAGGGTATTTTTGTAATTTTTGGTGATATTGGTTGCGTTTATTTTTGAGTCTGAATTGATTGAATCAGCTAATACGAGCAAATATAACGGAGACACATGCTTTAAATCCCCTCTGTATATAAAATGAATTTTCATATATTATGGGTTCAGCTGAAATTATCACTTATAATCTCCCTAGAGCATGAATTATTTCCGGAAATGTTCTCAAAGTGCGAATTTTCTTAAAAAATTCGCAACTGAGGAAAATTTCCGGAATATTAATTCATGCTCGCGGGAGATTCGGTAATAACATTTTATACCAAAACTTTTTTAAAATAGAAATTAAATTGGTGACATACTTAGGTGATATATTATTATCCATGTAACGGACATCATAGTAGGCCGTTGTTAAGGCTTTGTCTCACAACACAACAGCGAATTGCGATTTTATTTTTGCGTATTTGATATCAAATATTTTAATTTCTCTATGCTCTAGTGAAGTGTGGTTTAAATAATTAAATAGAGAAGCAAATATTCTATCAAAATCACATAATTTTATACAAAGATAAAAAGGATATCTTCAATCGAATATATGCAAACTCTTGAACAGAATACTCTTCTAAGAAGAATAATTATTTCTAATTGATGAATATACTCTTATTTCAAACTAATTGAGCTGTTTGCTTCTTTACATCAATTCTCTTGGAATAAATTTGATCGCTGCAAAACATTCCAACTCTTCAACCTAGAGAATGCCAACATTGACTCATCTGCAGTCCTGCAGAACATGTTCCTCTTGATTCAAAAATATAATTATTTAGCAGAGATCTGGAGGAAGCACGTGATACAGTCAACCAATAAGCTTAAGCCATAGCGGGTGCTCGCGAAACCCTGCGAACCCACGCGAAAGCGACAACTGCTACCGGGACCTCCATCTTGTAATCGTATTCCGTTTGACTAACTGTTTGAGGGTGTGAGTTCGAATATCAAAGTTGTTATATTCGTCATAGTATTTTGTGTGCAGATGTGTCACTAAGGAAGTGCAATATGGAGGTTGAATTATTCCTGCAGAATTGAAATTCAGATCATTTATGGGCCAGTTGTGAAGGTAGGTTGAAAATATTTTCGTTTTCAGTTGTTGTATGTATAATGGCGAATAACATTTATTCTGTATTCGATCGCATTGTTGTGCATCACTGCTAACGGTTTTCATTAAAAGCGTAGGCATAAAATTAATATTACAAAACTATTCTTACATATTATATAAAGCCATTATACCTCAATTGTTTGTAGTTGTTAATGCATTATTTTCTGTTCAATTAACCTTTGTTATGAACTTCGTGCGTTACAATTCACAACAAAGAGGTAGTTAACCACATTCTTCAATAATTATTGGTACTCCCAATAGGCCTAAACCAACTCCTTTTCGAACCTTTCATACGAAATATCCCAAGTATTTGAAAATTGTCTTCATGGCGTATTTTTATTACCAAGTGCATGCACAGTCCACATACTCAACCTCCAAATGCAGACAATCTTTAATCAAAAATATTTCTTTCATAAACCTGTCTATCATTATTTCAAGACTATGTCAACTCCAAATCCCGTTTAGTCATCATGCATATTTGAATTCAGAAAAAAAAACTTAACGAAACTTTTATCTGAAAAAAGGAAGTAGGTATTTGAAGAATATAAGTTTATGGTTTTTCGATAACGAAACGTCTGACATTGAAACTGATATCATCATAAAGCCTATACAAAGTTTCTGTACAGAATTAATTTCTATATTGTCCCAGCTGTGACGAGAAACTTTGAACTAATTGTATTCTTCAGAAATTACTTTTTGGGACAAGCTCTTTTGACGAAGGCCAGTTCTAGCACCCTAAATAACACCGACAGAGACAGAGTGGCAGAGTTGGCAGTTACTCATTTCATCAACAAGTATGGTCATATGAACAACGAACAATTGAAATTTTTTGCTAATCTATATTGTTGTATGTTAAGGTCATGTTATAATAAATTTAATATCTATTCCCTTGTTGAAGTTCATTATTGAAGTTGAAATATTCTTGCCTCAACCAACTCCCATCCTTCAAAGAAGAAAGTGATCTTATATCTCAAAACGTTTTCTTTTCTTGTGGTCAAGAGGATTCTGTTAAAAATACAATCTTCTTGAATCAATGCAATTATACATTGATGCAAAAATCCTTTTTATCAGAGTAGTACTAGAGGAAAGGGAAAAAAAGTTAAGGTCTACTTCTATCGGACGCTAATGAATTACATCGGCGGCACCTTCATTTATTAATCTCGGATTTGTTGTCAAATATTGTAATTTCCCTATGCTCTATTAAAATGTGGTTTTAATGATTAAATAACAGATAATAACATGTACCTATAATCAAAAATATTTTACGCCACTGTGTTTATGATAGCTGTCAAGCCAGAGGGAAATTTCCACTTAGTAATTTTCCTCTACGCAGGGAAATTTCCGAAGAAATTGGGTTATTGTCATTAGCAACATGTCAAAATGCAGGCATCTGATTGGCTAAAATTAACTGGCATAAAATTCTCAAATATATCCAACACAGAAACGTCTATTTTCATAGGATCCGACTTATGACGTTGATGCTTCATACTGAAATTATTTTCATTTTCCGTAACTCGGAAAAAGTCATGATTTACCCTGTACGTTGGTTTAAAAAATGCTTAATAATGGTCTGAAAGTGACATTATTTAACAACTTCAAAACTCTTTATTTCCTAAACTATACATACAATTTTTGTGTGCCCACGGTAACTTCTGTTCAGAAGACCAGTTCAATAACATATTAAAATTTTGTAACATTTGACCGAAAAACTTTTTGCATAAGAAGTGTACGTGGTCCATTGACTGTTTTTTTTACCTTCTGTTTTGCCGACTCATCATATGTAGCAATTCAAGTTTCGAATTCTGTTATCGAAAATTGGTTGAATGTGTATTAGAGACGTATTAAGAGGAAACAAATATTGACAATATAATGATTAAATGTTGGTTCAAGACTTCCTGAATTCAGTGGTGTACTCAGAATTTTGAAGAAAGTTTTTGAAAAATAAGAATAGTCGACCCTTAAAAGGAAAACTCACACATGTCAGTTGTTCTCCTAGTTCAATCGCTTGAAAAATACATACTTATTTCACAAGACTGTAAATGAACTGTCCTAAAAATCACCCCTCGAAGTTTGTCCAAGTACTTATTCAATTAACACCCGTATACGCATCTCTTAACTACTTATCTTAATTGAATTTATATCTCCATTTCTTAATAGTAGGTATAACCAAAGCCACTATCTACGTCCGTTCTTCCGCTTACTTAACCGTCGAAAAAAAAAAAAAAGATTCTTGGACGCTTACATGGCCTTACGACTGGCTTAACCTTGAGACAGTGTCTATCTCCTAAGGTTGACTCACAGTATCAATTTTATTTAAAACAATAGCAAAGCGATAAACTCCCAATAGAGGACTTCGGATAAGGATTCAGTAATGCCATAACACAACTTTTGGCTCTAAAACTATTGTGAAATACGCGATTTTCTTTGAATTCAGAAAAAATCACATATTTTGAAATTAGCGCCATTATTATACAAAAACCCCTGAAAAAAACTGAAGTCCCTAGTGTTTTGTATGTTATGGAAAATCTCAATATTTCTACTGTTACGGACAATTTCAATCATAGTACGAGGTTCCTGAGGCTGCCCCAAACATGAGCATGAAGAAAAATTATCGAAAAACGTGTCAGTAGTTTTGAAGCCAAAAGTTGTGTGGTATGACTAAATCCTTATCGAAGTCCTCTATTGCACCCGTGCTTAGTACATGCCACACTACCACACCTATTACAGATAGGTTCACAGACTGATTTACAGTCCTAATTTGGATTTTGTAACAGATTATTCCATTTATACATAAATGCCCTAATGTCTAATGACATTCATTAGGAGGTCACACTGATGAAAGCGGAAAAATGTATCTGTATAGATGATTGCTCTATTCATAATAAAAAAAAATTAAAAATTTCTAGGTTTGATGACCTCAATTCGATATTTTAGCTCTATAGGTACACAAATATCTTCTAGGTGTTTTGCAGTAAGAGTTGTCGCCAATAAGGAAGGCTTCAAAGTCGCAGAAATGTTTACTTCTTACTGGTGGAGTCTCATTTTCCCCAAAAAAATTCATGATAAATTAAATTGTTTTTCTATTTATTGTTTGATTTCTTCTATTTTTAAGTAGGTTTATTTGCGTGGTAAATGCTATTGTTCGTCTCTGAAACTACAGATATTTTTCATTCGTTTTTATAGTGTGAATATAATTTTCATAGATGATAAATTTATTAAAACGTCACTGATAATTTTGAACATTGAACTAAAAGTTTTCTTCAAGATAATTCAGTTTCAAGTGTAGAGATTATCCTTCATTTTCATTTTTGCTGGGAATGATCACATGTTTCGACTCATGACTCATTTTGTGTCGCGGCTTCATTTCCGAGGAAAAATAAATAAACAAATGGAAACCTATTTTAATATGAAGAATGAATGAAATGTGAAATTGTCAAGCTGTGTGCACGTATCAATATGGAATAAACTTTGAATTTCGTACAGAAAATTTATTTTTAAAACTGTAGCAAAGCCCTTTCGACTGTGATGTACAAGAAGCCATAAAAACAGTTTATGACCATGGGAAAATTCAAATATTGAAATATTTTATAAAAATGCTTATCCTGAGCCAGAATTATTCTGGATTACATTATGAAAAACCAGATTACATCTTAATTTTCTTGTCTTGTCACTCTTTGAATAAATGAATGTTTGGAAACTTTGGTAAGAATAAAATTCATGAATTAGTAACTACCCAAAACAATCAATTTGAGTTGAGTTTACTCTGATACATGGATAGCGCGGATTAATTAATCCAAAGAACAAATTGATTTCATTGCAAAAATATATATGCACCTAACGTGATTCCTACCAACTTGTCAAACTTTGAATATAATATGGAATTCAAGTTGTGAGAATCTGATAATTGAAAAAAAGCGAACGGTATGAAGATTTGAAAAGAGTTTAAAATTTCAATAAACAATTATTGAACCTATACATCAACGGAAAATTATTTGCTTATATTTGAATTTGGGTAGTGAACGGTGCATATTCCAAGTGACCAACTTTGACTCAACGTGAAAATGAAAGTTACTTAAAAAAGGGAGGTTATGTTTAGGGTGTTAAGATGGTAAAATTTTTGTGTAAACCGGCTAGTGATTGTGAAATTAGGTAGATTAGCGTCTGGAAAAAGTGTCAACATGAAGAAGGAGGTATTTTGTGTGATTTTATTAACAGAAATATGAGCTGTCACATGGTGAAGTTCCAGAACGAAACGAGCCTTTATCTTCTAAATAATCGTAATTTCCAAAAATTTCATTTGGATTTTTTATACAGAACACCGAAATATGTAAGTTACACAATTTTTTTGTAAATTTTTATGCTCACTCTTACTGAAAATTCACCAATAGTATCAATATTTTTTTCATCATCAATTTCAATTTTTTGGGAAAGACAAAAGTACACTGACAACCAACCCAACTGTCACAGATGAAGGGCCCACACATTTACCACGTAAAATAGCTTTGGGCTAATTTTGCTAAAATTATATAATATTTTGTAGATCCTGGCAGTTTTTGAGCTTCAGGGTGTCAAAAATTCGACTTTTGCTATGTTGGGTATTATGCTTCGGTTTGATTTTTGTGCTCTAATTCAGAATTGAACTTCCTCCATTCCAATAAAAAATAATATCTCACAAAGATTGTTGCATCACAGTATGGCAAGACAATGCTCGTAGAAAGAGATAAATAACAATACCATATCGTTTTGATTTTCACTCAATTCTTCAAAACTATGTGTATTCATCATATAGAAAACATTCTTCTGATTATGATGAAACAAGTAATTTGTAGTAGGTATGTAGTTACATAAATAAGCTATTGAAAATACTATTTCTAGAATTAATTTCAACGAAATAAAATTTGTTCAGCGTTTTTTGAACTGCAAAGATTACTTGTCGGAACACTTTGGTAAATATCTATTTGTTCATCTGAAGTGGATACCGACGTACATAAATGAAAATTTTGTCAATAATAAATGTATCGGTTTCATAATCTCCCAGTGGATTTTGTATGGACGTATTCCGTTTGTTACAAAGCACGAAGTAGAAAAAAAATAAAACATCGAATTATTTAAAAAAATAGTGGGACTTCTTCACGTTCCATCAGAACATTATTTTCCTACACTATGATTTGAGACTTTTCTGAGATACTCGACATGAAAAATGGGATCCATATAGCTGTCAAATACCAGTAGCAGACCTCAGAAATTAGTGAAGTTGTCACAATAATTTCATCACCTACCGGCAAATTATCTCTTTTTCCAAGGTTATCAACATGAAGATACCATCGTGATCCGGACTCTTCAAGGACATGGAAAATATAGCGCACGATCGGCCATTCTCGGTTGTAATTCCAGTTTAAAGAGGTCACCGAAGACGTTAACAGATAGTAAAAGTTGGCGAACGTCGAAAGTGATACTAAAGAAAAGTTGAAGGATAGACAGGCACAGAGGAAGTCGGATGTATATACAGAACAAAACAAAGAAGGTGTTAATGCACTTCGGCTGAAGGCTGAGACGCTGTTACCACCTGACCAAAAAAGAAGAGAAGAGCGAAGAAGGAAACAGTGGCGGCTCATATAAAGCAACAAATTAATATTGCGGGTCAGAGAAAAGTAAAGATTTTTGATCTGTTTTGACTGGTGTGAAGGAATTGATTGTGAAAAATAGCATACCTACAATGATTTTGTTTGCAAAAAGATTGGTACTCAGATGATTTGAATATTCATTTTCTTCAGAATGTTACTGCAAGTTGCCAACGTCAAAAAGGGATTCTGAGGACTAATTGGACAAAATTAAGATGCTGCATGAAGACATTCATAAATTCCTTTACTCTCAGTTCTAACCCTGCATGAAAAATGCATCAATGTTTACATAAAAAATGCAGGGTTGGCATGCACGGAATTGGGAAATGTTCTAGTTTAAATATTAAATGATATAGTAAAAAATACGTAGTGGTTACTTGAAAAATTCAAATGGTATTCCTATAGTATTAACAAAAATATTACATAACTAAATAAAATACGACCTAGTGATAGAAACGCAAGTAAAGGACATATGTCATTTGTCGTGCAGTGTTCAGGCACAAGAGACAAAAATGCATATGCAGGTAAGGGAGGATTGTACAATACGAGTTCACCAGCAGTTCAAGTGAACCGAGTTCAGTTGCTAGGGATTAGTCAAAGAAATTTCTAGTTTCTTAGTAATTGAGTTCGGCTCACTTGAACCGTTGGTGAACTCGTATTGTACAACTCGGTCTAAATTGCACGTGCTTCATAAACCATGCATGTATCTGAATCGGCCTTTATACTCACCTCTAAAAAACAAACAATACTTATTGTGCCAATTGTCAGAATCAGAAAGTGAATTGGAAAAAATGTTACCAATAAGTCTCAAATAACGTGCACTTAAGCTTTTCCAGTTCGATTTCGATCAATCAACCTCTACTTCTGGGGTTTCGATTTCCCTAGAGAGTAGTAACTAAAGTACAACCCTCACAGCCCCCAAAAACAAAAAAAAAATAGATAATCTTTGGTAATAACAGACCATACAGCCCTGGTATTTGTTATCTCAAATTATCGAAAATATCATCTGAATTTCCTCTATTCTTATTAACTTTTTGTCTCTCTATTTTTTTTATTTTTCAATTATGGCAATGGAATGAACTCCTCTCAATTTTTCTTCTATCGTAATGCTGTAGGTACTTTGTGTAATGTTCTTCATGAAAAATCCCAAATAATATAAATTTTTATTTCAAGTAGTCAAATTGTACTCGAATATGTGCAGGGTTTTGTACTAATCTCTACTGTTGTAGATTTTGTTAAATGAATTTGACTGCTTTCATCATATTTTCATTTCATTATTTTGTACGCCATTAGAATATTCAATAACTTTTTTTCTGTCAGTCTCCATTCATTTGACCCCAAGCAGTACTCTGATGCTTGAATGAGACCTATTTTCCAATTTTCTACAGGGTAATCTCCAAAGTAAAATAAGCCTAAACGATTACCAATTTTTTTAGGCCATCGATATATTTATCAGTGAAACATGTAACAGAATATGATGAACGGATCTTCATCGAAAATAATTCATAACCTGTAATCTCATACTGGGCGATTCATAAATGACTCTTTTGACCATAAATAACACTTTTCAGAAGGTGATCAAATACTACAACATTTCAATTTCAAGGAATTCAACAGAAGGCCATTTTCCATAAGAAAAGTGCGGAGTCCTTTCATAATAAAAATAATCCAGCCTTTCGCATATTTTCCTATGCTATAGGATTGCCGGCAAACGTCGAACAGAAATAATTCAACAGCCCTATACGACCGCCGAATCACGTCTTCCCAAAACCTGGCAAAGTTTTTTCTACGAGAATATACTTTGCATCTTTGCAATACTTCCTGTAACAACCACAAACTGGCAATCGGGTAGACGTGATTCGGCGGTCGTATGGGGCTGTTGAATAATTTCTTTCCGTTCTTTTCGTTTTGTTACCTCCGTACTTAGATTGTCAGAGTGAGATTGTATTGCAACGAGTCAAGTGTTCTGTGATTTGGTGGTGGTATTTTCCTCACCAAACAACCCTAAAGAATACGCTAATATTTGTACATCCTCGAAGTATGTGATAGCGATTGCATATCAAAAGAAAGCATTAATTTTGATTCAGTGTGTCATTTATGTCAATGGAGTCGTCTGATATCAGGGTTGTTCTCTTGGATAAAAATATTGTACTGAACAAATCTGTCAAAAGGTAATGAATCGTAATGACAGTTTAAGTTGCCAACCAAAATTTAGTGTCGTGTGTTAAAACTCTATATTCAAATATTTTTATACCTACTGTTGTTATTTCACTTTCCTGAAGATTGAAAACAGGTGGGTGGACGTTATGAAATAAATGTATTACAGAAATACATTTATTTTTCTACAAAACCAAAATAAACTATCAAATAAAATATCAAATTCTGTCAGATGTCAACAGTCATTGATTACTGTCAATTGTCAACAACGGCCTCGTAATATTCTTCTTATTAATTTAGTATCTCATCATTATATGGACACTCAGACAGTGACCAAGGGGTGGGTTTGTAGTATGAATCCGTCTACCATGGAAGTTTACATTTCAATTACAAAATGTAATGATTATCTTTGAAATGTAAGTAATGATGTAATGATGAGAGCGACTTGTAATGAAATCATTACAATTGTAATGATTAGCACAACGCTGTCTGATATTTCACACCTCGACTTTCTCAGCAAACGAAATATTTTCAATTCAGTATTATTTGGAGCCAATTTATTTGACAACCAAAACAATAAAAATAGGTACATTATTTCCGTTGGACCCAAATTATTAAACTAAATGTTTTATATTATTGAACATTTTCAATAGAAGAAACCCCTAATCGATTCTAATCCAGGTGTATTCAATTACAAAAGGCGTTCTTAGAGATACGAATGATAGAATAATAATAATAATACTCCCTCATTAACAATCGTGAAGTGTGCCCAAAGTCATAGCATATGCAGGTATAGAATAGCGATATCATTCCCTCTTCAGCTGTAGGAAAACCTGGAAAATCTGCATTAAGCCGAAAGTCAAAAATTGTTTGCATATAAAAGTTATTAAAAATGTGTAGCATAATACAACAAAAATAATTTTAATACTCAAACTATTTCTGAGCCACGAATGGGATAGGAGGGAGTAATATTGCATTCAGCGCCAAGGGGTTTACTCCTGCCTTGCTGAGCTGTCAGCGGGCGGGAAAAACCAGCCCACACTAACCCTCAGCAGGCTCCACGGTGTGGTGCAAGCGAATAAGTGCTCTAGGCGCTGAGTCTCAAAGTTGTTGACTTTCCCACCTCCCCCAAGTTATGTGGGGTGTATCGTTACATTATTTTATTCGTAAGACATCGAGTTATTGGATACATGTATTATTGGGATTTGAGTGGTCGCCTGGGCGCCGGGTGCAACATTGCTGTGGTTTCATGTCTGGTTTATCACTCGTCCTCTGGATTTTCGTGGAAGATATCCAGGGCCTGGTGAGCCGTCCATGCCTTCTTGGCCTGTTTTGGTGGGTTTGGACCAGCATTATAAGCAAATATAATATTATTGTTGCTGTTAAAATTGTTATTTCCGTCAACCAGCTGCACACCCTCAAGAGTACAACCCTCAAAAGTCTTCGAAAGACTTGTCCGAGCTAGGGAAGACGCAGCCCTTACCTTTTATTGTGTGATGCCATGCACGAGACCGATAACCACGATGGGAATCGAATTCATGACCCTTAGGTTAACTACCATCATGGCCATTATGACCATATAGGTTAGGATTGTCATCTAGACCATCCACATAACATTTGCTTTCCAACAGGGTATACGGTCGTCTATAGATATCGACAAACCTGAGAAAAATTGTCTCCTGTACTAGACGATAGACTACAGAATTGAGTAACGAGTATTTATATTCTCCTAAATAGACCACTATTTCGAGGAGGAAACTCGGACACAGAAATCCAGATATAAAATCAGTTGCAAATATTACAAGTCCTGAAAAAATGTATATTGTCACTTGGAAACACATGGAATCTATCTAGGAAAGGGGTACAATTGCGAGTTTATCATTCAAATTTGGATCACTCCGAAAAAGTAGAAAAATCAGGGAACTAATTTATGGAATAATTTACAATATCTTGCTCGGCCTCTGGTTCGAATTTCATTTTTTAAATGTAACAAGAGTATCGATGAATATGGAAAAAGAGAAGGAATTTTTGATAATCATCGATAAAACCACCTTTGTTTGTTGAGATTTTTCATGAATGGAATGAGCGTTGTCACCATATTTCATGCCTTGAGATTGGTTATAGTGATTGGAATGAACAGTAATAATAATTTTTCGTAAATCAAGTAGTTGATACGAATTTTTAATGAGTGCTTATCACGAGCAAAAGATTGGTGATATGTCATTTTCGAAACGGAGAAATATTACAACAGCTTACTAGCTGTAAGTCATTATTTTGTGAAATTACCGATGAGAATACGAAATCACATCATGTAGGAATCCATGAGAGCTGATGAAGTACAAAATCGAAAACATATCCATATAAACATTCCAACCAATCAAAAGGCGTATATCTTAGTGTGGATTTATGCAGCTCCAATTAACACTTATCAACTGACAATTATCAATAAACATTTATCAATTATAAGTTGAATCATTTAGTTTACGATAACTGCATTTACGCAGACATTTAACAATTATCATTTATCAATTAACAATTATGAAGTAAGTTGAACTTCTTATTTTCTAAGGAGCGTGTTTATGCAGACAATTAAAAATTATCAGTTAACAAGTAACAAGTAAAAGTTGGCCATGCAACATTCATCTTTTTACATTAATTGAACCAGATTATTTTATTGTGCGCAACTAGTACGCAGATGATCGCAGATTGGTCCCCCTGGTGACAAAATTCAACCTTCAGAACGAAGAAACGGTTTTCATTTCATCAGAGGTTTGGTTTCAAAACAGTTGAAAAAATGGAAATTGATAATGCGATCCTGAACCAACCACGTCTACTGAAAACAAAGTATGTGCACACTTACTGTAGTCTGTATACTGGTGGTAAGAGATTTTTCGATGGATCCTTTTTGAGTCTTGGCCCCACTTACGACAACAATAATTCTTATTATTTTGTGAGTCATCCTAGTAAAATATGAGAAAAATTTTATTAAATTGTTAAACATTTCCTTTTTTTTTCTGATCATATTTTTGGGCTTTACCTTTCCTACAAAAAGCGCCTAAACCTCTTCCATTTCACTGAAAATTTTGAAAGTTTTATTATGAAAATAAGAAAATATGTCATTTCGTTAGATAAGTTAGGTTAGGTCCCATTCCATAGATTTTCGCCACTTGTTACTTGATAATTGTTATAATGATTCTTGATAGTTACTGTCAAGTTGTCAGCAATCCGTGGACCGTCGATAAAGAATATTTGAAGCATTCTACGAAATGCTGGTCCCAGATGCATCAGAAAAACTTTCGCAGTCTTTTGGGAATAAACGAAAAATGATTCATGATCTTGTAGAATATTTGATTTATCTCATTTTCTTTTCCACCCTTTTTTCAAGATTAAGAAACATACTGTCAACATCATGAATAAAAAAATCAAGTCCACTATACATTTGAAAAATCGTTCATTTCCAAGGCACAAATAGACTAATAGACGTACGGAAAATGCAATTAGCAATTATGGTGGTGTTTATGAACATCCAGTGTGGATTGATGCAGCACCAATTATCAAGTAGCAATTATCAATTAACAAGTATTGAAAATGTAGCATTCATGCACCCAAATTAACAATTACCAAGGAACAAGTAAGCATGCGCAAAAATCAAATCCATATGGCACTAGTTAACCTTATTTTTTGTGAATACTGTTGAAAATTCAGATTTATTGTTCGAAAATAAATAACCAGTTCAAGCCTTCACTACTGTCAGTGAAATATAAAACATTTTTTGTTGCTGATGCTATTAACGGCAAGTTTTCTTCATGTATGCTCTGCGAGACTTTAATTTGCAATGTGAATACTATCAACATTGGAGGTCCCTGCTATTTTTATCCAAGCATTATCTCTGATATTTCTATTTTTGAAGTTTGTATGCTCTTTATCATGAATTTAAAGAAATTGCCGTAAAAGATCTGCGAAAATAGCATCAATTTCTATTTCTATTAACATAATACGAATATCCAACACAAATATTTAAAAAAGATAATTTTCGTCAGTATACTGACTAATTCGCGGCCATCTGTGTACTAGTTATGCACTAGGAGAAAATCTCGTTCAAATAGAGTAAAGAGATAAAAGTTGGCCAACTTCTACTTGTTACTTGATAATTGTCCGCATGAATGTATTCATTGTAAGGCAAGGAGTTGAACTTATACTTGGCAATTGTTAAATGATAATTATTACTTGATGATTGTTAATTGGTGCTGAATGAAATTAAAATCGTTTTTCCGTTAACCAGCTGTTGTCCCCCTACGAACGACAGCCCTCAGAAGTCGAAACTTGTGCGAGCCAAGGATTAAGGAGGCCTTACCTTTCAACGTGCGATTCCTAGCACGAGACCAGTGAACTCACTCCCCTGTGACTGAGAGGTGAGCGCTCTACCATCACGACCACTGCGGCCTATTATGACCTCCCATCATTCTCAATATACCACCACGATCTATTATATATTTACACATGTCACTGGACGAAAATTGTAAAAAAAACAACAGAATAAACATATAAAAATATTCAATGACAAATGACAAGTCATCTTGACGTTTCCGCGCATGCCCAGTTCCATTTTCAATCATGAACATTTTTTAGATCTTCTTTGGCTAATTCTTAATTTAATTGACAGCTGAAAGTATATAAAACACTGATGGGGTTTTGTTGTATTCATCTTTTTCAATTCTTACTTGTTAATTTAATTCTTGTTCAGCTGAGTTCATAAATCCACAAACAATAATAATTGTTAATTTCAAAATGTCAATTGGTAGGTACTGCGTAAATCCGCACTTGGCATGAGAGGAATACTCATTTGAATATACCGAACTCATTTTACCGTTTCAAATCCCTCATTAGTGCGTACAATGTTTAGACAAGCTAATAAATTGGGTAAAGTAGATATTATTTCTATAATATGAAATAATTTGAACCAAACTTACGTACCTACGATAAAACCCAATAATTAAAATGTTCACTATGTAAATGTAAATGGACTGAACCAGCTGGATGTTACCTAACCTAAATAAATAAACCGACTCTTCAATATTGGAATGTGGTACTTGTTTCGTGAGGATCAGCCGCCTACGACGTTCTCAATTTCCGCCAAGACACCATACCCAAATCACGGCACCCTTGAAGCGACTGCTGCTCGGCACGCCTCTGGCAGGGGTGAAAGAAACTGAGAATGCGCTTTCGCAGCATTGCCATTCCTCCTTCCTCTCCTCCCCAATCGAAACTTCGGTAGTTCCAGTTAAAGTTTTTACGATGCACATGCATTATACATAGAATGAGACTTACTTACATTTATCTTACGGTCCAAAATGACCCTTGTGACCTTGATGAGGGTCTTGGGAAGAAATTCTCCGTTTCGAGCGCGAACTAAGACTGGCCGGCAGAGAGCGGCGAGCCTACTAGGGGATGCTGCGGGCTGCAACCCCGTGATAGATCGAGAAATGCTCGGCGCACGCACTACAACTTCGGTTTTAATTGGGGGTTTTTGCAGACAAGGACTGCTGCTTTCATTTTTTTGCTGCTTGTCGCGCGCTCTCGCTCTGTGTCACCCGGAGAGGCGGCGGCGGCTCTCTTTCGTCTTTTTTTACGCGGGTGGCCCACAATGGCGAGCGCACGGCACAAGACGGGGAAGACGAGCCGAGTATTTAATAGTACATTATTTGCTCGCGTTTTTGTTCCTCACCACCTTCTGAACTTTGCTCATTAAGTGTCTAAGTGGGTTATTCTTACGAGAACTTTGTACAAGAATAGAACTCTGTTTCTTTGTCGAATTGCCGATATTTGAACATTTTCAGTTTTTTTATTTTGATTGCCTGATACAAATCTATATAAATTACCGAATTAAAATGTGAAATGACGAAAAAAGACATCATACAGTACCAAAAAAACACACATTTATTGAATCAACATGAGGCTTCTTTCGCCAGCAATTTCGGAGGTTGACTCCCCTTGGGAATCCCGATTTTGGAAACCATAAGAGATACGAAGATGGTTAATTTGGGGCAAATTTGCGCATCTATATGTGACTAGCAATATGCCGTTAAGAATGTTTCAAAATTCCGAGTATATCCGGAAAAAACTAAAATTTTGTAAAACCTTTTTCATTTTTCTCTGGCCTTATATTTGATGAAGGATATCAAAATAAACGGCACATTTACATTGCCATTTTGTCCCCGCTATACGACGGTATTTTCAGATTTACAATCCGACGTTTCGTCTCGTGACCACCATCAACAAGTTTATTTTTTCTTATGGGCGTCTTATCAAATTGTTACAAATTGAAATATAGAGTTTTTCATTCTGATTCAAACGATACTTTGTTATGACACAACTTTGCATAACATTAAAAACAGTTTTAGCTGTTTCCAAATTGACACGTTACTCAAAATAGTATTCTTACATGCATTTTCGTTGATTTTCTTAAAATTTCATCGAATGATGATGTACTAGACCGTTTTCGAATCATTTTTCACTTTTCATGCAAACTATTGACAGACGTCAGATCAAAAGTATCAGTTGTCACATAATAAAAACAAAATACCCCAAAAAATTCCCGCTACAATTTTCAAGGTAGAAAATTCCCACTATAATAATGCTGTGATTGGGCTGAACGTACATGAATGCTTTGAATTGATGGTTTTGATTGATTGCAAGAATTGTCAAAACATAATCAAAGTAATAATAACGCAGAATGTTTTTTTTTAACAAGATATAATCTGATTAAACTAGTTTTTAATGAACTTTATTGAAAATATCAGTTTCTAACTTCAAATGAATGAACGAAATAACACGACACTGACGAATAAACATCTGAAACATCAAAGCCACTACTCAAAATTTCTGCCTTCTTCCTATCTCTATTCATTCATTCATTCATTCATTCATTCATTCATTCATTCATTCATTCATTCATTCATTCATTCATTCATTCATTCATTCATTCATTCATTCATTCATTCATTCATTCATTCATTCATTCAATCGATGTATTTATTTATTTATTCATTCATTCATTCATTCATTCATTCATTCATTCATTCATTCATTCATTCATTCATTCATTCATTCATTCATTCATTCATTCATTCATTCATTCATTCATTCATTCATTCATTCATTCATTCATTCATTCATTCATTCATTCATTCATTCATTCATTCATTCATTCATTCATTCATTCATTCATTCATTCATTCATTCATTCATTCATTCATTCATTCATTCATTCATTCATTCATTCATTCATTCATTCATTCATTCATTCATTCATTCATTCATTCATTCATTCATTCATTCATTCATTCATTCATTCATTCATTCATTCATTCATTCATTCATTCATTCATTCATTCATTCATTCATTCATTCATTCATTCATTCATTCATTCATTTATTCATTCATTTATTCATTTATTTATTTATTTATTTATTTATTTATTTATTTATTTATTTATTTATTTATTTATTTATTTATTGACCGACACTGTTCAATTATGCTTTTTCTAAGATCCTCAACATTATTGAATTCTTGTTGGCCAAAAACCCGGTTTTTTAATGTGCCCCACAAAAAAGTATCAAGTACTGTAAGGTCAAGCGACCTAGCTGGCCATTTCACATGACCATTATTTCTAATCTACCTATCTGGGAATATTTCTTTTAGGTATTGACATCAAAATTGCCTCATAGAAACTCCAGATAAGTTTCTCCGTTGAGTGTTCCATTAAAAAAATAAGAACCAATGATTTGATCTGCACAAATTCCAGCACATACGTTCAAACTAAACCGTACCTGTGGTCTAACTGCTTTAAACTCTCTGTGATTGTTCTGACTCCAGATGTGCTCATTATTTCTGTTGAACAAACCACAATTAGTGAAAGTGCTCTCATCCGTCCAAATGACTTTTGAGAGAAATTGGGAAAATCAATTCTATTCATTAGCCAATTACAGTGAGCCAACCTCCGTTCAGGATCACCTGGGTACAATTTTCGGCAAATATGAATTTTGTAGCATTTCAAACAATTTCTTCTGAGATCCCTCCAAGCACTTGTTTGTGGCGCACCTGTATTTGAAGCAACTTCATGTGTTGAAACTGACGGATTTATATTTATCTAAAAAACAAACAAGTTGAAAAAAATTAATATTCTAATTAAAGGATAGAAGTTTATTACCGCATTTTTAATATTGTTTCTGGTATTTTCATCAAATCGATTTTCATCTTTATTCCTCGGTTTTTTCAAACTACCTTACTCTGTAAGATTCTTATCTAATTTTTTGAATAATGTTCTTGCTGGTTGTATTCTTTCTGGGTATAGTTGAAGATACATTTCTGCATTTCTCTCAGTAGTACTGTAGTACTGTCTGATTTATAAAACAGTTTCATCATATCCTGTTTTTCTTGGTTTGAAAAAAACATTCTACGTTTATTACCACTTTGAAATTCTGACAGCAGACGTTACTACGTTAAAGATAATAGCGTAACAACGAATCAACTCATTTAAAAAGATATTTTGACGGTGTCAGAGCCTACTTGAAAATTCTAGTTTTTGTGAAATATAAAAGGTTGTGACATAACAAATATCACATCATTGGAATCAGAATTAAAGACTCTATTTTAAAAAGTTGATGATAGTGGCCAAGAGACGAAACGTCAAATGGTAAATCTGAAAATACCGTCGTATAGCGGGGACAAAATGGCAATATAAATGTGCTGTTTATTTTGATATCCTTTGAAAATTTAAATTGTTTTTGAATATTTCGTTTTTTTTCCGGATATCTCCGGATATATTCGGGATTTTGAAACTTTCTTAACAACATATTCAGCCCTATGCTGTATCACTCCCGTTAAAAATAACGTCACCGTTATTCGCCATTTCCGTTATTTTGCTATTGCTTGGTAATGGCAAACATTTCAGAATGTGCTTTTGTACCTGACTCGTGGTTGATTTCTCAATTCCATGGGAATCCAGATCTTCAATACACCGTACTATTCGCCGTACGCCCTTCCTTTTAAATTACCCCATAGAGAAAAAGTCAATCGTCCTGAGATTGGTTGTTCTCGGGGGCCAATAGCACGGTCCTAAGCGCTCAAACCAACAACAACAACTGTCAAACATATCCTAAAATTTTATGGAAACTTCCTAAGTGTAATAAGCTGGCTGCCATAAAAATAGAGAGTACAATTATGTGTTTTGGACCAAATACATATCACACAAACTATTTTTATGTCGAAAACTGATAGAGGTAGGTATAGGGCATTATTAACAAAAAAGTATTATCATAAAAGGGTGATTCTAAAATAGCTATTTATGTACCAAGTGCGTTATGTTGATCCCGCAGTGGTCATGATGGTAGAGCGCTAGTCTATCAGTCAGAGGGACGTGGGTTCGATTCCCAGCATGGTCACTGGTATCGTGCTAGGAATCGCACGTTAAAAGGTAAGACCTCGTTAATCCTTAGCTCGCACAAGTTTCGACTTCTGAGGGCTGTCGTTCGTAGAGGGATGACAGCTGTTTAACGGAAAAAACAATTTTAAACATTTTTAACGCCCGAAGGGTAACATTCACCAGAGAGCCTTTAGCCCGAGGGATGAATGTTGCCCAATAGGCGTTAGGATCTAGTAACGCTCGTGGTGCATACAAGATCTTATTTTTCACGAAAAAAATATCTTAAACGACGTTGTTTACTTCATAAATTTTTTATTTTTCACGAAAACATTATCTTAAACTACGTTGTTCACTTCATAAATTCCTTCTCATAGTATTTACTGCGTTCTGGTCGGCAACTGAGCACAAGTGAGTTTCTATGCAATTGCCATGGAAACATTGAAGAGGTTGCTAAAGGTTGTTTATTTAATAAAATGACGCTGCATTTTTGTAAGAAGACAAGCTTGTTAGTGTTCATCATAATTATGGAGGTCCCACAGAATGTGACGCTCAAAGCTGAAAAAGCGTTAGGAAATATACTGCCTGTGAAATCCAAATACTTATACGAGAAGTATGACCATTTTTTGAAAAGGAAAGGTGAAAACAGGGTGAATACCGTAAATGACACTGTCTTAATGGCATACTTCCAGGAACTGGTGGGTTTATCTCATGAAAAATGTTAATATTTTTTATTTGTTTTACATTATTTCAGTCTGAAATATATAGTGCAAATAGTCTATGGACCAAATACTCACAGCTGAAATCAACATTGACTGTTAAAGAAAACATTAATATATCAGCATTCAGTCAACTGATGGCCTTTCTGAAAGTTAATTCAAAAGGATACATTCCTAATGAATCAATGGTGTTGGAAGGTGGACAAGTATTACTTTTCATAAGATGATACTTTTCTGCTACATAAAGTTGTTCTGGTAATGGGCGTATTTGGAGGCTTAAGACGTAATGAAATGGTCAAGGTGACAATTCATGACATTGAAGACAGAGGAGCCGTTTTACTGATCAAGGTACCAGAAACTAAAACCTGCACCTCAAAAAGTTTCACCGTTGTTGAAGAAAGGAAATAATACTTAGTTAAAAAGTACATTTTGCACTACGACCAGAAGTTGTCAGCATCTGATTTTTTCCCAAAACTTTCAGACCATACGTTAGACCCCCATGTACTTCCAGTTCACCATTATGACGATCTGTACCGTGAGTTTCCACAATATTGGGGATAGTACTCCCCCCTGAGGGCAGCTTCTCGTGGCTTTCACCGTCATTATGACTCCAAATATGGAACTCTGCAACTAAGCATGGAAGATATCCACTGGTTCAGAGTGGAACAACTTTTCCTTCCTTTGTTTGTTGTTAGATAATTTTGTCATAGCATATTCTGACGAATATAAACATTTCTCTGGAATGGGTCGACACCGTCTACGATTCTCCTAGTTTTGAATAAAAATACAGACTCAGGAATAACAGCAGTACCAGAGATGAACTCCAATCACTGTTCAGTTCTCTATGACCTCAAGAGGAGAAATACTGAGAGTGTCAGGAGAGCTAACAACTAAGTAACTACCCCGCAGTACCTCTAGTTACTCCTGGTGAGAGAGTGGATGAACTGAAAATAGTAAAGAAGAAAAATCAAAAGGACGAACTAGACAGGACGGCATATTAGTTCATTCAGAATTTGCTGGCCGCGCTAGAGACCGGTTAAACAGTTCAATTGTGGTAAAGGGGGATAGGAGATATCCTTCCACAATATATTATAAATCTCATCAAGATGACGAATGAAGAACAAAGAACCTAGCAAAGAATTTGCAATCAAATTACCAAAGAACACATGCTGCACCTTACAAGGGTTATTGGAGTAAGGTATGATAAACGAGTTCAGTAGTAGAAAGTGGAATGATAAACTTGCCAACCTGAATTAGGACGGCTTTCTTTGGAGGATGGAAAAGTAAATTAGTGAAACAATTGAAATGGTGCTCACCATGGAAAGTGGAAACACATACGGTTATCTGGCCCGGAAAGGTGGAAATATTTGGGGAATATTTTCAAGACATACATCAAACCTCTTGTCTAGCTTATCCACATCATTCATGCAATCATCATCACCTTCCAGTATTATCCAGATAGTCTGAAAAAGGCGGAGATAGGTGATACCAACACGAAAACCTAAAAACCAAAAAACGGCAATTGAGAGCTACCTTCATATTTTGTTACGGAGTGCAGTAGCCAAAGTGGTTGACAAAATCCTCCTGAGAAGTTTCATTTAGCTTGAGAGAAGATGAGCAGTTCGGATTATATCACGTACTGAACATAGTTACCGTCCTGTTGGAAGTAAAGAAAGCTTTCGACAAGGTATGGACAGAAGGATTGGCAAAGAAAAAGAAAATGAATTCGAGTGAAACTACCACTAGGTATCTGGAAATCCACATGAACAGGATGGTCCTTCCGTTTATGGTGAACAGGGCCGTAACTAGGGTGGGGCAAGGGGGGCTTGCCGCGGGCGCTAGCCCGCAGGGGCGCAAAACATCGAACAGTTTCAATGAATACGTTGAATGGCGGTAGGTAATATTTATTTTAAATGCGTATTTTTATAATGAATAATGTATAAAAACAAGAGAATTGTTTAAAGCCGCTACTGCTGACCAAATAATAAACAGTTATTCGGATACCACATAAATTTTTATATTTGTATAAAAAAATGACTTTTGAGTTTTGATTTGAATGATATTAGCTATTTTACTATTGCAAGGGGGCGCAATCCTACATGTTCGCCACGGGCGCCACCCTCCTAGTTACGGCTCTGATGGAGAATTGCAAGATCGCCATCAACCCATGGATGATTTTTTGCAGAAAATAAAAGCCAGTCAAAGAGAAGATGAAGATAGAAGCGAAACAAGAGGAATGGCAGCGGCTCCAGAAAATGTTAGAATAACAACAACAATTTTTAACAACAGATCCATTTTCAAAAAATTTTACAAGAATAGAAGATCAATAAGGGATATGAAGAACAACAAGAGGTACTTAGTGGCATAGAGCAGAATCATAAATGAAGTGAAAACGGAAGCCAGTAAACTCAACATTTTAGGTCTATCTGGATAAAATGTGGATTCTCCAACATTTAAAAATTGTTTAAAACTCTTTTATCTTCCACAACCGGCTGCACCCTTACGAACAACCTTCATAAGTCTTCCAAAGACTAATGCGAGCTAGGAGCTAGGGAAGATGTAACTCTTATCTTTGACGTGTGATGTCATGCACAGGACCGATATCCTCTCTGGGCTTTTCACCCATACCCTTTCGAGTGATTTGGTGAAGAAGTGAACGCTCTACCACCACCGCCCATATCAAAACTAGATATTGTATGAGCAATATAAAACAGTCAGTTTGAAGCTGCAAATAGTAAGGACAATGAAGAAATAGCCATAGCCTCAGATTTTCTCTTCATGGACCAGCCTTACAATGACCATATATATCCCTTCATTCACCACGAGGTTTCACAGTAGTGGAAATAGTATTCCCTCCTCAGGGCAGTCCCACATGACTTTCACCTTAATGGTGAGTCCACACATCCCATCATTTGTATAGCGATTTACGACACAGAACTACTAGAGAATCATATAACTATAAATATGAAATTCACTGGTTAACTGGAATTCACTGGTTAAACTAATGGTGTTGTCGAGTGGCTGGTATATATGAGTGCAAAAAATTACCGAACATGGAAGTAGACAAAATATAAAATAGTATATCGTAAATATATGTATGACAAGATGATAAACCACTGGCCAATGGCATAGCTTATCACACGAGTATGAAATAACCAGATTCCGCACGAGCTGTACACTATAGGTACTTTTTCGACGACCGAACTAAAGAAAAGATGCTACAAGAATTTACTCGAGTACATTAAATATTGCGAAACTTCCATTATATCCACCTACATTTATAATTTAGAAAAACTTACTTTTAGGATTGGGTGTGCGCTATACTACTCCCCTATAATATCAAATGGATCGAATAAAGAAGCATCTTGGAAATATGTATCACACAAAAAAAAAAACAACAAATAATATTGAACATTCAACAACAGCCATATTCATTATTTATGAAGGTGAAGTTCCTGTCATCATGAAATACACGAGTTCGAGAGTAAATCGAATTGAAAAACAAAATGCAAGAATGTACGCTTTCTGGGGATTATTACAGATTGACGGAATGAAAGTTCTTCTGATTTCTTTTTGAAGTCATTCGCGTATTTTTTGACCTAAAAACCAGTGTCGAATGGGGACGTTTCATTTTTCATGTATATTCAGCGCATTCTAATACATATATTCATCACCTATTTGATTTTTTTCAACACCTGTGCAAGGTGCGACTCTTTATAGGCAACTTGCACTGCAGACTCTGCAAGAGGTTGCCATCGTATCATTGGAGAGATAGAAAGGTAATTAGATCTTAATCGGTCTAAACTCATGTACATTGATAGATATAATGCACTAGTGAAGATATAAAGATAGTAAACAAGGGACACAGAGTGGCATATTGCGAACTGGATTATACCGTGCATGAAATCAAACCCAATACTTTCTCTTACAGAGATTTCTCACAGTTCAATTTTGAGGAGTTTTCTAAAGATGCAGAGTTGATATCCTGGATCCACATTAAAAATTTTGAATCTATCGATGATTAAGTGTCTCGTATATTAATGATGCAATAAATTTTCTCTTCGATATTCATGCTCCAATGAAGCACATTAACATGCAATCCGTAAAAAACTACAAGCTTTATGTGACTCTGACAATAAAAAATAAAGAAAAGTTCTTTTAAAAGATATAAAAAAACTCACTCGGTTAACGATCTTGAGTATTATAAGGATCTTAGAAACTATCTTTGTTCAGCCCTACAGATTTCAACATCGAATACATGCAAATGAAAATAATTCGAAATAAATGTTGAAAGATTTTGTCAAATGGAATATTCATGGTGAGCCATATTTGGTTATAGTTGATGACCAATTAATGTTTGCGAACGATGTCTAGGCTTTCAGAAAATAAAGTGACATCTGAAATGAAAAATCATCTTGAAAAACCACTAACCCATAAAGCAATCAGGATACCGGAAGCTCCACAGTAGCTCAACAGCTTTGACCAAAATATCTAACAATATCACAAGAAACATCGATAAATCGACAAAATTGTGCTTTGACAAGTCAGTAAAGAATGAAAGCTGAAAATAATATTGAAAATAACATAAAATATTAAAAGATAGACAATCAGCCCTATGCTGTATCACTTCCGTTGAAAATAACGTCACCGTTATTCGCCATTTCCGTTATTTTGCTATTGCTTGGTAATAGCAAAATAACGGAAATGGAGAATAACGGTGACGTTATTTTTGACGGAAGTGATACAGCATAGGGCTGAATATTTGTCATTATATGCAGTAAGCAAATAAAAATTGAAAAACAAATAAAAAAACAAAATTCCTAATAACGCTTGCACAGTTAAAACTAACAAAACAGCAAATACTTAGGTTGTTGATGTATCTTATACTTGTAACGCGTCGTGTAGAAACTTTCATTTGTCCTGTGATTTTGTTGTTTTTATGTACACAATGCATTGCAATTATTAGGCACAGGGCAGGGTAAAGCCGTAAACACAATGCAAGTTTTATGTAATAAGTTTCAAGTTTTGCGATAGGGGATATCAATTTCAAAAATAAAACAGGATGCGAGTGCCATGAAAACACGAATTTTTACACGAAATACAAACAACATTTTTTGTACAACTGTGAATGTGAATTTACATCGTCTGAAATATATTAAAAATAAATACTTCCAATACATCTTGACGTGTTTTTTTTGTCCCGATAAGTTATCGCTTATAACGACTGTTTAAATATTATTTCAATGTTTTCAGTAAAATCGTATTCAAAAATGTTTCCTGTCTGAAAACAATAAGTCCAAAATAACTAAATAATACTTCTCTTTTCAATACAACTTATCCTTTATGTAATCAATACCTCCAATACAATTTCACAGCATCCAGTGGTATTTCTGTGTCGTTCCTATAGAAACAGTTTGTTGGCAAGCCGCGTGTTTGACTGTGTTTGCTCGTAGTTGCTTCAATTTCAAGTTATTTTCAAGATGATGAATGTCGATTGACGATTATGATAGTGGTAATGATACCACATCAGATATATCTGAGAAAGCAAATGCAATAGTATCTGATATGTTACCGACTGAATCCAAGTTAGTATATGAGAAAACATTTGACCAATTTTGTGAATGGTGCGACAAGAAACATGCAAAAAGGTTTCTGAAAATGTGCTTATATGCTATTTTGAGGAAAAATCAAGAATTATAAAACCTCCTACGTTATGGAGTATCTACTCAATGTTGAAAAGTACATTGAATGTTAAGGAAAATATTGATATAAGGAAGTTTTCAAAATTGGTCCCGCTCATTAAGAACAAAAGCGTCGGATAACGAGGAGAGAAATCTAAAGTTTTATCAAGGGATGATATCAATAAATTTATTTAAGATGCTGAAACAAATTTACTTTATAAGGTACAGATATAATCATAATTTTGCAAGATTAGTAGTAATTTCAATATATTTTATTTGTAGGTCGCCGTGAAGAATTATTACATTACTATTGATGTCATTGAAGATGCTGGATCCATATTGATTGTTGAAGTACCTGATACGAAGACCTATTGCGCAAGAACGTTTACTGTTTCAAATTCTGATTATATTGAGATATACCGCAAGTATAGAGCACTACGGCCGCTTCATACAAAAAGTAACAGATTATTTTTGAAATGTTCGAGAGAAAAATGTATTGACTAACATGTGGGGATGAATAAAATAGAAGGAATTCCCAGCTTGATTGCAAAGTGGCTTGGAAAAGACATGTATGAGAGCTACATAGGTCACTGTTTCAGGAGAAGCTCTGTAACTCTTCTGGCCGATGCAGGAGGCAACATTACATCCATAAAACGTCACGGTGGCTGGAAATATGCCTACGTAATTGAAGCATATATAAGAATAACAAAATTGAGGTTTATAACAAAATATTGAATTGTCCATCTTCTTCCAAACAGATTAAAATATCTGATAAAATTGTGGAATCAACTCTTCAAAAAATATCTAACGTTTTTGATCAGCAGCAACATGAAACATCTTCGAGAATTTATGTTGGAAGTGATTGTTCAAACTTTACTATCAATTATTATTCTAATAAATAAAATTGTTTTATGATGAATAATCAATTGATAATTGACTCTGTTAAAAAGAGATCCTTCAAAAAGTAATATTTCATGTTGTTTTTGTGAATTTTTTTGGCAGAGAAAAAAAGTAAACATTTACGCATCGGAGAGATGCAGAAATGTCAAGTTTTTTTCACAGTTGTACAAAATAGTTATTTTTGTATCTAGTGCGCGAAATGCTACTTTGGTGATCGAGAACTAATTTTTTTAACGAGGCGCAGCCGAGTTACAAAAAATAGTCGAGATCACCAAAGTATTTCGCGCATGAGATGCAAACAAAATTTTTTCTACAAACGACAAAAATATTGTTCTAAATTAAGTAATATGCTTAGCTTAATATGAAAAATAGTATTGAACTGGCTTAAACTGTTTTTCCAAATCAAGTAAATTAATAAATGATTTCTTGGATTTTTGCTTGATTGAGGAACATAAAGGTTAAAATATAAAAATCCCATATAGTTTACATGCAGTGTGCGAAGTATTTCGCACACTACTTCGCACACGGTGTCATGGTAACGAAGGAAAATGAAAAAAAGGGTCTCTTCGCATATTGTTGTCAATGCGCGAACCTTGTAATTTTTTGACGTTTGTAGAAAAGGTATATTTTGGGCCACATAGTCTACTGTTTCAATAAAATATCTTTACTAGAAACCCCCGGTTAGTGAAGTTTTTCGAAAAATGGCAAAAGCAAACTACCCTTATGAGAGGTTTGATTCAAATTTTCTCTTTGGTGGCATAAGAAGTATATTGCCGGCAATCCTGACCTACTGTTTTAACCAAATATCTTCACTGGAAACTAGTAGTCAGCAAAGTTTTTCGAAAAATGCAAATACAAAGCCCCCCAAAGAGGAAGGTGATTCTAATTTTTCCTACAGTGCCAGTGGACGAACATCTCACTATAAACAACTCAGTTTGAGAGTTCAGTTCGACTATTGAAAAAAAATTGTTTAAAATTGTTTTTTCCGTTAACCAGCTGTCATCCTCCTACGAACGACAGCCCTCAGAAGTCGAAACTTGTGCGAGCTAAGGATTAACGAGGTCTTACCTTTTAACGTGCGATTCCTAGCACAATCTATGTATTTGCTAAGGTTCTGTTCGGCAGAATTATTGTCTGGTCAGCAAATTATCCACACTCAATAAATTTTTGCCAATTCATTTATTTGTCTAATGAAAGTTCTGTTATTGTAGTAGATAGGTATGAACTGTTTATATTATCACAGTTGGTAATCAACATAATTCATTCTAATAAACATTCAACATATTCATTCAACAAGGTATTTCTGTCCATTTGTGAAATTCGGCGAACAACGTAAAATTTATTTATACATTTTAATCCTGCCGAGCAGGTTTGAAGCGAAAGCTTATATAATTCTCTTAAAAATTCCAATTCCCAGCATCCTTGAGCTTTAGTTGGTAAAGCTCCAGGATGATTTCCTGCGTGCGGCATAGTTCCTACTACTCATCCTGCAAACATCAGTCGCAACAGAAGCAGGAGAAATGCTCTGCGATTGATTTTTATTGTCGTGGCAGCGCGGTAAGGGGCGGACACTGGAAAATTCCTCTGATGGTTCAATCGAATTCAGTCGTATGTGTCGATGCGACGAGTAGGAAATAAAATTTCAAATCATTGATTTGAAGCGAGGCACGATCACAGGTAATGAAAGAAAACCGATTCACAAGGTCCTAGACCGATGAACAAGCGACCAAAAGGATAAGGACAGATTTGAAAAATAGGACACTTGTTTAAGGGGAGCCTAGTCCCATAAAAGGCAGGTTAAAAGTTAAACATTTTGTGGAAAAATCATTTACGTCGCATCTACATTATTATTACATAAGTATCTTTCATTCCAAATAGAGATCAGAAAGCAGCAGATAAAACCAAATATTCTAAAAAATATAATATTGAATTTTGGATATTCCAACGGTTTTTTGCGAAGGATGTGCGCTTAGTCTATCAACTAACTTGTAGACCAAATTCTGCCAGTAACTGTACTTGTCCATATATTCAACATTTCAGTTGATTTCGGAATTTTTCCTACTTCATGGAAACAATCTAAAATCATCCCTATACCAAAAATAAAGCACGCCTTAATCCTTTAGATTTTCGCCCCACATCAATACTCCCCGCGTTAACAAAACTATTCGAAAAAATTATTCATTGTCAGATTACTTCAGATATGTATAAACCATTACTCTATTCACAATTCATTTCAATCAGGTTTTCGTCAGACATAGTACAGCTACAGAGCTCACCAAAATTACTGACATTAGTAACGCAATGGACACAAAACAGTTGACACCATTGATTTCGATGTAGTACTAGTCAAAATACGTTCAATAGGTTTTTCTTCACATTCAACTAAATTCTTTAGCTCTTATCGGAATGGAAAAAAAAAATTTTGTTAGCGTGAATGACTCTCACTCTGACTGGGTTGAAACTAAGACAGGAGCTCCTCAAGGAAGCGTTTTAGAACCAGTACTTTTTCCATTGCATTTTTCCTCTGATCAATAATATCGATTGCAATTATCTAGCGCAGCTTCCAGAATAGATCTTACGTTGAACTCAATCCACTATGATTGGCACAAAGAGGTATCCGAATGAAATCGTCATGGTAACGAAATTATAATTGATGGCAACATAGTCAACTATTCCAAAAATTTAAAAAACCTCGGAATTATTATGGATGAAACTCTTACAGGGACGCGCAAATTGCTAATTTAAGCGAGAAGTTTTAATACACTATTCACCAACTTCGCCGCCTAAAGAACTTCTTGCCATTTCAAACAAGAACTGAATTACTCTTAGTAGCTTATACTAGCATAATTTTTTCTCCAATGGATGCTTTGGATACAGTTACCCATGTGTTTGTTCATTCAGTATGCTTCATCAATCAGGTCAACAGAAATTTGGATGTGTACCCAAAGGCATAGCCTTTGCGAAGAGGACGGCTATTATTATTATTTGCCGTGGCGGAAAGCCTTATCCGATGAAGGAATCATAAGTTGTATACAATGAGAATGCCAAACTGGGGTCATACAAAAATCTGTGTGACATTTAGCTTTGCGCTACTGGAATAATCATGAAAGTCAAGATAGGGACATATGTAAGTCCTTTTGTTCGTTATTTAACAGTTTTTCCATAACAACTCATTAAATTAAAATAATGAGGCTTGCTTGTTCCTACGTTATATAACTTTTGTGATATAATACGTGAATAAGCGAGTATTATGGAGATTATTTTCGATAATATTGTTATGCTCCAAAATTATGTTTCATTTACTAAAATATCCTAAATAACTCTTGAAACCTAATAATAGTATAATGAATATTTTTATAATATACCTTCTCACTCGCGTTTTATATGAATAGGTTTTGTGCAGATGTTTGGAAACAGATTCAACCAATATACATAATCACCAAAGTTATATCGGGCAGGAAAAACCAAGTCCTAGTATTTCTATTGGTAATTACGCTAGAGCTGTTCAATAACAAATAAAATCCACATGTCCCAGTCCTTACGTTCATAATTATTTCCAGTAGCGCAAAGCATAAATGTAATACAGGGTGATCAGAAAATCTTGATTGTCTAAACAACTTGTATGAAATATTCGGGAGTAATTACACAAGTGCTTCAAAATTACCGATAATTTTCCATGAAAGCATGTTGTCTAAAAACTGCATGAGTTTATTTTCATATTTTGTCGAAAGAGCCCGACTCCGAAGGACTCCGAAGGAGGAGGGCTCTTTCGACAAAATATGAAAATAACCGAATGCAGTTTTTTTTTACTGACAACATGATTGGAAAATTATCAGGTTTATTTTGATACACGAGTGTAATTCGGTAGAATATTTTCGGAGTCACTAATGAAATCTATAAACTGTTTCCATATATATTGATGGTTCAACATTGTATTTTTTGGTTTGCTCTAGGTGATTTTTTCTTGAATTACAGTTATCGAATCATTCCCGAAACGTGACATTTCAACGACGTTTAAAATTCAGTATTTATGCCTGTCAAGATGACAAATGTACATTTTAACAATCGTTACTATAGATACACGGACCTAGCGGGTAATTTTCGATACCTACCGGGTAATTTTCAGTCTGAAAATGTCCCGCCGGGAATTTTTCGCTGTAATAGAAAATGTCCCGCTTCATATGGGATTTTTAAGATACGATGGAAATATTCATTGTAATTTTTTACGAATTTTATAATAACGAATATAGAGTCTATAGAACTGTAAAGTCTGTGAGTTTTGTCACATAATATTGAATGGTTTCGACAATCAAGCAAATATGAACTAGATATATTTGCTTATATTAAAAAATAGGTGAAAATTGCAATAAAATTTCTTATGCTCATACTTCCACAGGGCTTTGTACTCGAACCCTTGTTTTTTTGTAGTTAGTTTCGATGATATGCCTATTAGAGTCACAGGCAGAAATAGCCAAGAAGCAATAATTTCTCGAGATCAATCTGAGGCCATATCTATGAAGACTGGTTTTGTACCAGCTGTCTTACCATTCATGAAACAAAAACTCAAAATGTATGAGATTCTATTACTATCACTCATAGTGAATCAGTTAAACTCTCAGGTGTGTTTTTCGACTCTGGATTTTAGTTTTCACACTTTCACTCTGATGAGTTACGGGCAAAAAAGGTCGAGATCATCAGTCTGAGGTCATATCTATAAAGACCTGGTTTGTACCAGCTGTCTCACCTTAAATAAAAAAAAACTGAAAATGTATGAAATTCCATGTGAAAGAATACGGGGTACCCTTCTCTCTCAGCGTTTCCAGATCAGTCTGAGGCCTGAGGCCATATCATAAAGATTTGGTTCGTACAAGTTGGTTTACCCGTTATGAAACACATACTCAAAATGTATAAAATTCTATGACTCTCCATCACAGTGAACCAGTTAAATTACAAAAGTTTTAGAGCATTTTAAAATCTATTGCACTAAAGAAAAAAGAAAAAAGTATGCATGCAGCATCAGTCAAAAAGTCTTGACGAAACAAAGTTGCTTGTTTTTAATGGAACACCCTGTATGACATTTCATATTCAATTTTTACTCAAAATTCTAAACAAGATTGATAAAGCACATCATATTCTAAATTTAACCATTTTTTGAGATACTTATCTAATTTTTAAAATAATATTTTTATAAATCATTCAAAAATATATATGTCCATCAAGATAGCTTTGAAAGTTTCTAGCTCCATAACAACGCCGCGTCATTCTTTCGTCTAATAGTGATTTTGATCGTAGAATCGAATTCGGTGAAGATATTATGGATAAATTAAACGGAAATGTCAACTTCCTCAACCACATAGTGATTTCTGACGAATCTATATTTTGTTTAAAAGGGACCGTAAACACACAACTATAGGTATTGGTCAGACTCAACGACCACAAAAAGTAAATGTTTGGTGTGTCATTATTGGTGGACACGTCACAAGACCCTATTTTATGAACAGAAATTCGACATCTGAACGATATGTATTACTTCTGCAAGATCATATTATGTAAGTATGCTACTGGTACTAGAATGAAATGTTGATTAGATGCAGGGCGGCAATTGAATGGGCCTGGTAGGTCTCCCGATAAGACCCCACTTGATTGATTTCTGCGTGATCACACAATGATATAAGAATAAGCCGCAAAGAGTTGCAAGAAAGGATAAGGCATGAAATTTCCATTTCTCCAAATGACTTAAAAATCGGCTTTTTAGTGGACCGTTTTACATGAAAATACTTATCCTTAATTGACAGATTTAGATTACGTAAAGAGAATAACATTAAAATAATATATGCAAAATAATATTATACATAGTAGAATAACTACCTGAATATACAAATACACTTTGACTTGATTTAGTTGACTTTTAAGAAGACCAGAACAGGGGTTTTTGGAGTATAATTCTTTTTTTTTTTTTTTCGTTGCATTATTGACTCTGTTATTAAGTATGAATTTTTTCGTTTTGTTTGCAAAATACTTTAAAATTTCGTAAACATTTCAGGTCTTGGGATAGATGATTGTAAATTTTTGGGCCTGTTGTACTTATGAATTTTTGGGATAAAGTTGTTTTGGTTTGGGATGTTTTTATGTTGCCTTTTTTTGTGTTGTAATCGTGGTTATTTAAATTTTTCTCAATTTTATTTTTGAACATGAATTTGGAGACGTTAAAAACATAGAGTTCGTGTAGGTTCATGAATCTTTTATCTGAGAAGAGCTGTGTTGTTGTGTTGTTTTAGTTTTGATAGTAGAACTTTCAAGATCCATTTTTGTGTCAGTATAAGTGTTTTCAGTTGATTTTGGTAAGTACCACCCCATATTATAATACCGTAAGACAAAATAGATTCAACCAACGATTTGTATGCTATTACGAGAATGTGGACTGGAAGAAACTTTCTTATAGTTCATAAAACGTGTATATCAGTTTTCTCAGTTAAATATTCAGAGTGGCTATCCCACTTCAGTGTATTGTTAATCATTAGGCCAAGATATTTAATATTTTCAGTTTTTTCTATAGTTCCTTGACATGTACATGGATTTAGTCTGCAGTTGGAGTGATATTTTTATGTGTTGAAACCAGGTTGATTCAGGATACTATTTGAGAAGGTCATGAATTTGGTTTTTTGGAAGTTTAAGCTAAGCAGATTATTGTCTAGCCAGCATTTGATTTTGTAAAGTCCCTTCTCTGTCTGTTTTTTTGTTGTTTCCCAAATGTGATTGGTGAAGAGTAGCACAGTATCATCGGCGTATGATATCTCCCGAAATATCAAGACTACGCATGTTATTTATATACAGAAGAAATAGCTGGGGACCAAGAACTGTATAATATCACCACCAGAAAGAAGTCTAATAATCTACTAACAAAAAACACAATGTAATTTTGATCGTTTGCACATCAGAGAGCAATCGCCATGCTGCTTTCACCTGCAGGACCTCTTTCTGCACCAGCCCGCGAAATTAGGAATGAAATGGATGGAGGAAGGCGACTCTATAATAATAATTATGGATTTGACTATAGATCTAAAGTGGGGATCCAATAACACGTTTCAGAATTCTAGAACAAAATCCAAGCATATCTTTTCTGTAGAAAACTTGATCGATAATTTTTTGGCTAAACACATGAGGTCCATTGCCGAAAGTAGGTACCTCTCAAAATCATGATGTATTTCGTTCCAAGAGGTATTTCACATCATGTTAGCTGCTTATGATCAACGGCAAGTGATCCCATTCGTGGTATCTTACTCACAAACTAGCTTATATCTCTAAAACACCTCTAGAAAGTACACGATCTGTTTCCATTTAGTCAATCTTTCCTCTTTTGTCAACCTGAAAAGTGTATCAGAAGTCTTTCTCCCAGTACTTGTTCTTTCAGAACAAAAAGAATTCCTTCCATGTTTCAAATAAATCTCAAGATGCTCTCTAAACATTACACGATTTTTCATTTCATGAGTAAAGAAGTCAAGATGTGATTGCATAGGATACCTACTTGAAATTAGAAAGTTAAGAGCAAACACTATCTTGGTAAAACTGGAATCGGTTTTACGATAAAAGATTTTGTTTAAAAAATGTTTTTCTTCAGCAAATGACTCAATGTTAATTTTCCATTGTCACTTCTGGCAAAACTCGATTTTATAACGCGAAAACAGTTAAAATAGACACTACTGCCATACTGCGCTGAAAGGCGTAATAAACTTTACATCAGTTCAACGACATTATTATAGATGTCTCATCCGCAGCAAAGAATGGGATTTTGTTGAGCTGGCAGAACCTATAAACTTGGGCATCCTACCGACAGAGGACAAACCAACCAACAATCTGGCCTGGTTGAACTTCATGACCACTCGATCCGTATTGAATTTGAAGTTTATATACGGCAAAACCGAAATAAATATAAATTGGTATAAACATAAATAAACCTCAAAATGCTGACAAAAACTGGTTTGTAGAGTTTGCTAAGAATGGGACCGTTCCCTTTGACACGCCGGCGCTCGGCAAGCAGTTTGCTTCGATCATCACTGTTGAGCTACTAGCCGCTAGATGTCGCAATGAATACCACAAATACTTTTAAATAAATAATTAATTTGAAGATTTTCATATCTAATCTATTTATAGCTGCAAACGTTGTGTATTCCGTAGGTACTCAAATTTCGTAACGTTGAAATGCGAATTGAATTTAAATGCTAGTCAGACATTAGATTGGGTACTTCGGTACTTAACTGATTTTTGTAAAGAAAAGTTAACGAGCCAAACAAGCGCATTGGCATTATGTTCGATTAACGATTATATTTCATTTACTTCTCTAAAATTCAAATATTGTATTTGTTGGCAAGGGACAAACGATGTATAAACAATTTTTTGACAACCATCCGGAAGTACTCTACTCCAGGAAGTACGTACTTACCGGACTAGGCCAGAAAAATGCAACTTTCTCAAAGGAAAAGCGTCCGGGAAGTGGTCACTTCCCGCGTGGTTGTCAAAAAATAGGGTACACAATGCTCCTGTCAGAGACGAAGCTCCGACAGGACCATAGACTGAGATTCAGAGGATTCACCACCATAAGGGTCGACAGGCCCAACGCGTTGAGAGGGGGCGGAGTAGCCATTATGATAAGGACAAGTATACTGCATACACCGCTGCCGCCAAGGCAAAGTACAATCGAACATCCGGGAAATAGGATGGCGCCAATAGACCTGGACAACCTCTGCAACAGCGGGCACAAAGGCTGCTGGCAGGGGATTTCAATGCAAGGCGGCCTGAGTGGAATGCGAATGGAAAGACGCTCTGGGAATATTCAATGAACAACAATGTTGCAATTGACTTCCCAGACACTCCAACGCACTTCCCCTGGAACGGTACGTCGCCCACGACTATCGACCTGATAGTGAATAAAAATGTGACAGGCTTGTCAGAGCCCCGAACGGTTTCAGAGCTCATCTCTGATCACGAGCCTGTGCTCTTCACACTTCGGGGTGGGAGCAACCCCAAAAGGGTGAGGGTCGTGTACGACTACTCCACCGTGAACTGGGATGAGTACAGGAAAATTCTAAATCACAAAACCGTGATAAATCCGAACATACTGGAGGAACAAATCGAGAGAGAGACTCTGAAGCTGATTAGGGATATACAGGCAGCCAGGAACGCCACTATCAGGAAGAAAGCCGTGAGAGAGGACAGGGACTCGCTTCCAGACTTCATCTTAGACTTGATAAAAGTCAATAATCGAGAGCGGAAGAAATGGCAGGACACCAGAAACCCCCGACACAGAGAACAGATGCTGTCTCTGGGAAGGGAAATTGCAAACTTAATCAAACGTCATAGGGATGAAGCCTGGAAGAGGAAACTCGAAAGTCTCAATGCGGGAGACAATTTCCTGTGGAGGATGAACAGGCGCCTACAGAAAAGACGAATGGACATCCCTACCGTGGGGAATGGTCGAACGCAGGCGATAACGGAACAGGGAAAGGGCGAAATGTTCGGAGAATATTTCCAGAGCGCCTTCCGGACCGGTGCCGACGAAACCGAAGAACACCTGAGAGTCACCAGGGAAGTTTCGGAGTTTAGACAAGCACCGAATGTCAACTTGGACAGGCGCACCTACTCGACGTTGATTACCAACTTCGAGGAGGTGACAGATACGATAAAGAGACTTCCCAGGAACAAAGCACCGGGCATGGACAAAATAGACGCAGTTCTCCTCATAAACCTTCCAAGGAAATGCCTGGTCCAGCTAATCCACATTATAAATGCTATTATAAAGTGGCAGCACTACCCGCAATGCCTGAAGCATGCAGAGATTGTCCCGATACTAAAAGCGGGAAAGCCCCAAGAAAGAATAGAGAGCTACCGCCCCATCTCACTGCTGAGTGCGGTCGCCAAGTTGGTGGACAGGATCCTGCTGAAGAGAGTTGAGAATCTCGAGGAAGACCTTCGACTCATCCCGGATGAGCAGTTCGGCTTCCGGAGACAACCTCTCAGGTGGCAAGAATTGTTCACGGGGTGAGGGAAGGTTTCCATCGAGGCCTCAACAGTGATGGTCCTGTTGGATGTACAGAAAGCCTTCGACACCGTCTGGACAGAGGGCTTTGTCGCGAAGATGCTGAGATTAGGCATGCCTAGGTATATGGTCAGACTTCTAGACTCCTACTTGGTTGGTAGGGCTTTCAAGGTTAGAATAAATTGTACCAGCTCGGCAATGAGGCCGATCAAAGAGGGTGTGCCGCAGGGATCCTGCCTCTCACCACTTTTGTACTCGTTATATACGCATGACTTTCCAATGTCTGAACACACGAACACGGCGGTATACGCTGATGACACGGCAATTTTCGCCCAGGCGGGTGAGAGCAATATCGCTGCTGCCCATGTGCCAACACTCCTGGATGGGCAGGTCGTGCCTTATCTAGCGAGTAACAAAATAGTGGTTAATCCGGGAAAAACAGAGCTCATAAACTTCACTATGAAGAGAAAACGCAGAAACGTGGAGATTACGGGGGGGTTTGTGGCTCTGGGAACCCGGATCGAGGAGTCAGAGTCTGTGCGGTACCTGGGGGTACAATTGGACAGGAGATTGACGCTCGTTAAACACGTCAGCTTGGCAATTCAACGAGCTGCGGGTGCAGTAAAACGGACATACCCGTTGATAGCGAGGAATTCCAAGCTTTCGATGGAAAACAAAGCGTTGATCTACAAACAGGTGATCAGGCCATCGATGGCAAGAATATTCTGCAGCCTTCCCGCGTACCAGATGGTACGGCTGGAGAGGATGCAAAATAAAGTACTTCGTATCGTCACGGATAGTGACAGGTACATTCGGCTAGCCGCATCGCATGAGCTGGCCAATGTCGAGACGATCACTGAATACATAAAAAAGATCGCAGATAAATTCTACAGACATCACATCCTTGGAAGCCCTCTGACCAGGGATATCACAAGGATCTGAAGCTACCATAATGCCCCGAGAAAGCATCAGGGGCTTATATACCAGGCACTGGACCTGTTCCATGAGCAACTAGAGGATGACTAGGAACTGAGGTGTAATTTCTGAACCGGTTTTTTCTGAGTTTTTCCGGAACTTGAGCAGATGATTCCATTCATGAAATACCAGTGAACTAATGCTAGAAAACAGCCCACCCCTGCATAACTTGGAGGAGGCAGGGAAACATCCAAGCTGAGACCAAACCACTTACGTCCATATGACCCACATTACAATGTGGGGTCTGTCTCCGGACAGATGTGGGGCGACTCTGCCTGACCCCTGGAAACAGGAGGCAGGACTAAAGTCTCTCACCCTGAAAGCAGTTGGAACCCGAACCTAACCCCACCCTGTGATTGTAGCTAGTGTATTAATATGTCTTTTATTTATTTATATGTCCGTAATAGTGTGTGCTGTATTTTATCTATATTTAATATTGATTCATAAATTTGGTTAAAATTTGGTTATATAAGTGTCAATGTGCCCGACCCAATCCTATGACTAGTTTTCTAGATACGGGGTGTTGAAACTGAAAACTGTTTTCATACACACGTTTTCTACATATTTTAGTAAAACAATGGTGAATACATGTAACAAAAAATATTCATGTATACGGGGGAACTCACAAATGAATGACAGTAATTTTTTGCGAAATCCCACTTTTTCTACTGTGAACTTAGGAAAGCATGTTTTCGAAAATAAAGCCCCAATATAGTATTTTGAGAAGAATATAACGCATAGTACACATTTTTCATACAGTGTGTTTCATAGAGAAATTTGGTTATATAAGTGTCAATGTGACCGACCCAATCCTATGACTAGTTTTCTAAATACGGGGCGTTGAAACTGAAAACTGCCCAGATTTTCGGATTTTTTTTTTGTTAACTTACGAACTAGATTGAATTTCTGTTTTCATACACACGTTTTCTACATATTTTAGTAAAACAATGGTGAATACAAGTAACAAAAAATATTCATGTATACGGGGGAACTCACAAATGAATGACAGTAATTTTTTGCGAAATCCCACTTTTTCTACTGTGAACTTAGGAAAGCATGTTTTCGAAAATAAAGCCCCAATATAGTATTTTGAGAAGAATATAACGCATAGTACACTTTTTTCATACAGTGTGTTTCATAGAGAAATTTGGTTATATAAGTGTCAATGTGCCCGACGAAATCCTATGACTAGTTTTCTAGATACGGGGCGTTGAAACTGAAAACTGCCCAGATTTTCGGATTTTTTTTTGTTAACTTACGAACTAGATTGAATTTCTGTTTTCATACACACGTTTTCTACATATTTTAGTAAATCAATGGTGAATACATGTGACAAAAAATATTCATGTATACGGGGAACTCACAAATGAATGACAGTCATTTTTTGCGAAATCCCACTTTTTCTACTGTGAACTTAGGAAAGCATGTTTTCGAAAATAAAGCCCCAATATAGTATTTTGAGGAGAATATAACGCATAGTACACATTTTTCATACAGTGTGTTTCTTAGAGAAAACCACAATATCAAATAATTTTTTTTCATCAATTCCAAACCTTGTACCTATAGATTGATTTGAAGATAAATTATTACCATTAATACATGAGGGTCTCTAATCTTCAAGGTATACAAGGTGGTTGATTTGCCGAAAGGTATTCTATTCTGAGATAAGTACAAAATCCATGAACATGCACTCTGTATTCTGAAAGTTACCCGGTCAACTGTTACCATTTTCTCAGTATATGATTATTTTAATAACGTATCGGGAGGTATGATTTCTATATCCGATACTATGACCAATTTTCTAGATACAGGGTGTTAAAGTGGAGAAATGCTGATTTCATCAGTTTTTTTTTCCTCAAATTGAAAAACTGCAATGAATTATATTGCATATGTTACTTCATTATAAGTTTTGATTGGAGGTACATTGAAACTTACAGCTAGAAATATTTACTGCTACAGGGTGATTCACAGTTAATACGTTTTTCAAACACTCAACAATTCAACATTTACGCCACAGCGAACTTATTTCTGGAAGTATATACTAACTTACTCGTTCACAATTTCGAGGCTAAAAGATTTTGGTATCATTATTTTTGTACAGGGTGAGCCATATGACAAACCATCGAACTCGAAACACGAAATCATTCAGTCTCAAAATTGTAAACGTGTACCTAAGTAAGTATAAACTTTAAAAGATAAGTTGTCTGTGGCGGAAATGTTGAATTATTGAGTGTTTGAAAAACGTATTGTGAATCATTCCTAAATCACCCTGTAGCAGTAAATATTTAGCTGCACCTTTCAAAACTCATATTGAAGTTACATATCCGCAAGTCAATGCAATTTTTCAATTTGAGGAAAAAAATTGACGAAATCAGCATTTCTCCACTTCAACGTCTTGTATCCCAAGACGTAATTAAAATAATCATATACTGAGAAAATGGTAACATTTGACCGGGTAAATTTCAGAATACAGAGTGTTCATGGTTTCTGTACTCATCTCAGAATAGAATACCTATTTCGGCAAATCAACCACCTTGTATACCTTGAAGCTTAGAAACCCTCATATATTAGTGGTAATAATTTATCATCAAATCAATCTACAGGTACAGGGTTTTGAATTAATTCATGAAAAAAATTATTTGAAGGGTACAGGGAAATAACCAGCCAAGTCACAAATAATAAAAAAAGAGTTATTATCATTTTCAGATGAAAATTCATTATAAGTTTGTACCAAATCAGTGACCTAAGTTAGGAATTTGACAACATAAAACTTGTGACTTGTCTGGTTATTCTCCTGACCGCTTGATCCTTCAGAGAAAATATAACATTTTCCACCAATTGGTGATGCTACCGCAATTTCAAATGGACTTAGCTGGTTTTTTCCCTGTACCCTTCATTTTATATTGTGGTTTTCTCTATGAAACACACTATATGAAAAATGTGTACTATGCGTTATATTCTCCTCAAAATACTATATTGAGGCATTATTTTCGAAAACATGCTTTCCTAAGTTTACAGTAGAAAAAGTGGGATTTCGCAAAAAATTACTGTCATTCATTTGTGAGTCCCCCCGTATACATGAATATTTTTAGTCACATGTATTCACCATTGTTTTACTAAAATATGTAGAAAACTTGTGTACGAAAACTGAAATTCAATCTTGTTCGTAAGTTAACAAAAAAAAATCCGAAAATCTGGTCAGTTTTTAGTTTCAATACCCCGTATCTAGAAAACTAGTCATAGGATTGGATCGGGCACATTGAAACTTTTGGTTACTAGGTTGAGTACAACAACATACCAAAGTTTCAGAAAATTTGACCGGTCGCCAGTATACATAAGAAAAGTGCGGGGTCCTTAAGCGTCGCGAACAATGCTATTGACATTGATTGCAGTATTTTTTCCAAGTAATATGAAGCTTGTGCATTTTTAATGTACATATTCAAGAGTAGTAAAGGAACCACTGGCGTTCACCATCCCTTTTATCATATACCAGCATACTTTTAGTGGTTAATAAATCTTAATGGACCCGGTGTACCAGAAATATTATTGAGGGTAATTACAATTTTAATCTCCACTTGGAAATTTTCAACCAATAAAGAAATGGTATAAGGTCAATGTATCATTTATTCTTTAATATCTGAAGGAAACATAGTATACGGTAAATGAAGAATACAGAAGTACTGATAATTTTAATATTTCCTTGGAAGATTGAGGCTTTATTTCAAGTGTAATGACGTTTCACGCCTTTCTCTTACCTATTGACCAATTATAATATTTCCCTCGAATTGGTACCTCTAGGTCATTAACTTTTATTAGTGGAAAGACACAGTGCCTAGTATTCATTCTTAAGTGAACATGAATTTCCAGGAATAGGTAAAGAAATCATCCCAAATGAAATTTATCTTGCGGAATGGCCACTAAAAATTATTAATTTGAATATTTTTTGAAAAAATCGAGCACGATTTGAGTTTATTTCAACGATGCTGGAATATTTTATTAGATTTTTAACAAAAAATTAAGTAATTTGTTTTCCTAAAGACACTTCACTAAATACGTAACTGATGGAAATGTATTCCTAGAAGAATATGCAAAAAGTAAGTATGCGGTGTAGGTCCAACATTTTATTTGTTCTCAATAATGCATACGTTGTCAAACAAAAATATGTTTTGTAAATCCTACATGATAGTTCAAGTAATTGATTGAATTAATCGATAGACTTTGGAATGTCCCAGGACTTCCTCTCGTGAATGTATAGAACATCATCAGTTCTTTATTCAACTTTTTTTCATGGAAAATTATGAGAAGTATAAGTCATTTTAGAGTTTTGAGGTGTGGACCATCTGGCGAAGTCTGTTCCTGACTTTGAAGCCCAACAAATGACTCTTGCAGGAACTCTCATCGAATGAATGAATTTGTTTCGTCATCAAAATCTAAAGAAAATATTAAGATCCTGCAAGTGTCATTTTGTTTATCGAAAAAGTCTTTATATGCACAAATCTTCAAGGGAACATCTAGTGACACAACCATTTCTAAATTCATACAATCCACTGTGACTTCAACAACAGTGGTATGGATGTATACTGAATCAGTTGTTGTTCAACTTCTGCGTGTCAGGACATAAGTAAGTGAAAATGATATTGTACAGGATCAAGATATAGAACTTTTCCAGTACACAACATTCCCCTTGTGACTTTTTTTTCAGTTCATAAACCATGAACATCGGAAAGCTGAATGTGATTAGATATCCTTCAACAAAAATTTTAATTAAAAGGGTAGAAAAACTTATGGTAGAAACATTGTATACCAAGTTTGTCTTTAATATCATGTAGGCTGCAATGTGAATTTTGACTGAATTATTCTCGAATCTACGACCCATTCCTTAAGTAACGACCCAGACAATAAATTAGACAGACCTATATTGTGTCTCAACAGTTTCCTACATCAGTTTTCAGTTGCTTTTCCTCAAGTTACTGACGCTCTTCATCACATTACCCTTAGCATTACATCCAACAGTTTCCCGATTGCATGGGAGGGTATTCGGTCATATCTGCTCGGTCTACAATTTGTGTTTGTCATCAAAATAGGAAGTCCAAAAACTGACCGAATCTGTTTCATATATCCAGATATAAAAACTGTTTTTATCCACAGAAAATGTATTCAGGGTCGTGAGTCATACTAATTATTTTTAGAGGCTTCTATAGCTAAATGAATACTTACCTCCCTACTAGCTCGTTTCATCGTTTTATGAAACAATAAATCGAGAAATACTTATTGAGCTCAAAAAGCAGAACCCTGCTTTTATCACTCCAAAAGTATTTGTTATTTCTTCATATCAATACAATCAAATTATTAAAAAAAAATGTTGAATCTACACAGCATATTCTGATATTTCAATTTTCGATTTAGTGACTATTTCAAGACTATAACTATTAAAAATGGTAAATCAACATTTCCCAATATACGTCTTATTATACGATTTAACTTTCTTGAACCTTCAGGAAAACTGTTCAATACTTGTAATCCTTTTCCCTTTTTCGTATAAAACGAATTGATTAAATAAGCTTCTCCTACTATCAATTATGTACGAAAAAAATTTAAAATAAAAAAAAATTGAGTTTTCACTTGCTAGATCTAAAAAAAAATTGTCGATAACAAAGATGCAAAATGATTTGTCCTTGTATGATATCAATTTTAATCCAAGTACATAAAAAAAGTCAATTATTACCGAAAAAAAGCATACCAAGTTTTATCAAAATCAGCCAAAAAGATTTTTGTGTAATTAATACAAAATGGATTTTTGTTAAGAACAGTAGACCCTGTATCTCGAAAAAACTCATCTTTACCTAAGAAACCGGTCCTAACCGTTCGGCGGTTTAACCTTGGGCCATCCTGTATGAATTATTGGCAAGGTCATTCGCTCCTATTAAATATTTGAAATCGAGTCATCTATTGTCATTTCACAAAATAAATCACTTCAGACTAGTTTCGAGTTTCGACTTGAGCCACTAACCACTAGATGGCAGAATATGTTCCAAAATAAAAAAATTGAGTTGGTAAATTATTAAATGTTATTGAAAATTATATGAACCATGAACTGCATTATTGAATTTTGAATTAGTAACATAATATTGAGGGTTGTATGAATTGCTGTATCCTGTATCCAATATGTGGAAAAAGTATCCCAGGAAAAGTTGTAATTACAATCATTGTTTATAGAGGATAACAGTGCTTCTTTCTCTTTAAACAACATATCATTTCACTTTCACTGGTGGAAATCGTATTAAAAAGCAGCAAGCAGCACCATAATTTTGATCAATGATTTACCAGTTGCAATTCTTTTACCAGGCTCTCTATGCATTTTCATATGGAACTTAGTTCTAAGTATAAGTACTCATATACTATGAAGTGCACAATTGGGATTATAGAATTGATAATAATGAGAGAAATGTGTATTTGTATATTTGATCCAGCTCACATATTCATTCCCATAACCCAGTTGTTCATATAATTGGGAAAATAACCGCTAGATGTCGCGATATGTACAGTAATGAGAAAGTGTACACAGCTGAAAATATTGCTGTTTAGAAATATCCTGAACATTCCGTTGGAATATGTCCCAAAGAAAAATATCTGGTCCGAGATTTTTGTATCTACCGGGAATTTACCAAATTTACACGTAGCGTCGATCGATATCTAAATGATTCTGGATTCATCGAATTTTCAGGAATCGGCATATTACCAAAGAGAAGATCCTAAATGTTGCAGTTTATATTAATGAAAAATTCATTTCTGGGTGTCCTGGCCTTGAAAAAGAAATATCATACCATTCATATCTGACATCGAAAGTAGAGAATATCGATATTACGATATTGTACTGGAATGGTTGATAGAAAAGTTTCAGTATGATAGGTATTTTAAATTATCTGAAAATATTGTACTGTGATATAAACAAGCAATAATTAATAAACCAATATCCATGACTTTGCCCAACAGGCAGTTCTTCTTGAGTCACTAGACGCTAGATGTCGCGATATGTACGACGAAGTATTTAAATCAGTGAAAGTTAGCGCATATGCGCATAAATAAGGATTTACAATTACGTACAATGCAGGTTTAACCTGCCAGGTTGTTTACATTCAATCTATTTTAGCCTCAAGCTATATGTACGCAGCAAATAATTATTTGAGATTATTATTCCCATGCACAGACATCGACGACTGAACTAATAAATTATAAATTATTGTTATTACTTCATTTCACATAGCAACTAGACAAGTTATTATTTTGTAACCAACATAATACTTTTCGAACTTCACCAAACACAAACAAGGAGTTGGTATGACTAAAAAATAGTTATTTTTGTATCTAGTGTGCGAAATGCTACTTTGGTGATCGAGAACTGATTTTTTTTAACGAGGCGCAGATCACCAAAGCATTTCGCGCATGAGATGCAAACAATATTTTTTCTACAAACGTCAAAAAATATTGTGCTAAAATAAATAATATGCTCAGCTCAATATAAAAAATAAAATAGGTACTTAGTGTAAAATTTTGTCACAATTTGAAAAGTATTAAAAAGCCTTAAATATTGTTAAACATTAAGAAATAAATGAATTCTTGGATTTTTACTTGATTGAAGACCATTAAGGTTGAAATATAAAAATCCCATATAGTTTACATGCCAGTGTGCGAAGTAAGTATTTCGCACACTACTTAAATTCGAGCACGGTATCATGGTAACGAAGGAAAATGAAAAAAAGGGTCACTTCGCATATTTTTGTCAATGCGCGAACCTTGTCATTTTTTGATTTTTGTAGAAAAAATATATTATTCTCAGGTAGAAAGGTGTGTTTTCTCCATTCGGCCATGACTTAAAGAAAAGTTGTCTGAGATTGGGCGAGGCAATCTAAGAAGTTTTCATTCATTCTGTAAGAGATGTTCAACTAGTGAATTTTTTTACCAAAGCTAAAGAATACTATACATATAGGCCTCGAAATCATTCATCTTTATAAATTTCCAAAAACTTTATTAAAAAAATAATAAAAGCAAATTAATAGAACTTCGGCAATAAAAACGTATTGAAAACACTGAAAAGGAGAACTTAAATAAATATTTTGTGTAATAATAGTTTGATGGGGCAGAGACTAGAACAATGACAAAAAAGCGCAAAAAACAGAGCACTGGGGCCATCGAAATTTCATAGCAACAATACAGAATAAATATAGCTTTGGAATTAGACAGAAATGAAAGGGGACGTAGTCAGCAAAGTAAAACAACACAGTTAGTTGGTTGGGACATGTATGGAGGACAGAAAAAGGAGTTGTAACTTATTCAGTCTCAAAATCGAACTATGACAGAGGAAGCATAATAGAGAGACCTACGCAGAACTGGAATTATACACTGGCAGAAGAATCAAAGAAGAACAGAGTTAGATCAGAACTACCCTGTGGAATCCCGTTCGGGGACATTAAAGAGGACAAAGAAATGCGAGGAGAACCATCATCGATTTTCTCGGGAGAATGTCTCGAGCAATTTTATGTAGAAACAGCGAAATATATAAATTAATAGATTGGGAGTGATCCATCCAAAAAACTGGATCTAGGTACCGTTTGAAGCTTAACCCCATAAGGGGTTCTACAGACCGTATTTTTCATGTTGTGTCACTATTAGCATTCTGAAGACGGTAAATGATACAAAGTTGCTTAAATTGGACAAAAGTTGCCTATTTCAGTCAACGATGAAATGATGTTTCCAAATCGAAAATACGGAACATTTAAAATGAACGTCTAAAACCGAACTAGTCCGTTTTCTTTTCTTTGTGATAGCGTCTCGATTTTTTAGAATATGAAAACGTATTTGAGGAACTTTCTTATTTGTTCTTTGTTCCATATTTGCTTCGACTTGCAATACTTTGATTTTCGATACGACGTTTCGTTCTTTGAGGGCCACCTTCAACTAATCTCTTTAGTCCTCATCGTCTGTAGTTCAGATATGTATCTTATAACGTATTTTTTTTTATTTTTGCTCTTTAATTCCATCATTATCGTCTTGACGATGAAAATCCTCCCATTCACAATACAAGCCTGATTTCGTCAAAAATATATAAAAAGTTACCGAATGAGATACATATCTGAACTCTAGAAGATAAGGCCTACAGACATTCTTTGAAAAAATATTGTTGAGGGTGGCCTTCGAAGAAAGGAATATTGTATCAAAAATCAAATCATTGCAAATCAAAGCAAATGTGAAATAAAGGAGAAAGTTCCTTAAACACGTTTCAATAGTCCAAATTCTATTATTAGTGGCAAAATACAGGTGACAATTTAAAAACTTACAATGGGTTATATCTCACAAACAAAAGATGATATCGAAAAATACTTGAAACCTTTTCTACTAAATGACATAAAGAACTCACCCTCATCAACCCCAACTAATAAGGTTTGAATAGCAAACCCCTACTTGTGACACATCATTGAGAAGCCTATAAAAATGCTATCCGATGGTATAAAAAATAATTGAACAATTTGAATCAATAATTGTAAAACCTTGCCTTAAAAGTAAAATTTTATGAAGATTTCGTTAATGTCAATGAAGTAAATGTTGAAAGTGGGTTCCGTTGTTTGGTAAACAATATCACAGCCTATTTTCAAATTCTGCACAAATTTTGACAAATGATGTCTTAGTAATAGCGCGATATGCTTGAGTAATTCTGTCCCGCAATTCTTCCAATGACACAGGTTGTGTTTTATAAACAACTGACTTGAGATAACCCCATAGAAAAAAAATCTTGTGGCATTAAGTCTGGTGACTTCTCCATACAATGCACAGTGATGAGGTGCTCCATCCATTTGGAAGTGCAGCAAAATTAGGCTTAGAGCTAGATTGACTTGGTCGTCCCTTTGGTTCTCTAATTCATGCACAATTAAAGATTTTCGCCACTCAAATTGCGTGGCATAAAAAGGGGCCAATTGAAGCATCGCCTAATATCCCTGCCCAAACTAACGTTCAGTTTGATCTTCTCTAAATCAATGTTGGTTCGCAACACTCTAGTACCGACAGTTTTGTTTATTTACATTCCAATTCAGCATAAACGTTCATTCATCACTGAAACAAACAGTTTTCAAGATTTAACGAGAATTTTTTCAGTCATGAGTTCACAAAACTCAATTCGTTTGTCTGTATCATCATCGCATAGTTCTTGAAGAATTTGCGTTTTGTACGGGTGAAACTTGTGTAATTTCAACACCTTCCTGACCGACTCACGCGATAGTCCTGTTATTGCAGTAGTTTGATTTTGGAGCATCCCTTTTTATATTTTCTACTGCTTTTCCCATTTCTCTGAACTTTTCAACTAAATCGCGGATGTACACGTGACTTATATTTTTGTCCGGATGCCTCCCATTAAATATTTGAGCAATTCGTAAATAATTATCTCCAAACGTTCTGGTATACCGTAAACCATCGTGATAACTACAGCTCAATGAAATTTAAATGTCTCAAATAAACCCAAATATCAGAAGTTTTCAACTTGTTTTGCGAAGACGATAAATTGAAGTAGATAACAACTCACATTCATATTTATTAGTATTCTATGTAATTATTACTGTTACAAGCAGAATTCACATTGATATTGAAATTAAAGGAAACCGCTAACGGTTTATTCGAATTTGAAGTCTTTGTAAAATTCGTTGGTTCATTGGAACCAGACGCTCCCATATCGGTACAGCTGCTGATAGTGCTGGAAGACGCCGACACATTAGAATTTTGAATTTTTTCTGCAATTTGTATTTTTTTATGCGCCGATTCTTCTAGGTATCCTTTTGCTACCGTCGATGACTTACATCCTCCGTGACGCTTCAGAGTAGTCACGTTAGCCCTTGCATTGGCCAAAAGAGTCGCCGAAGACCTTCTCAGGCAGTGACTGGTGTAGAGCGCTGATTCCTCCAATTTCAAAAACATTGCAATTCTTGAAGGTATCTTTGACAACGTATTTATTCCCACACACTGGCTGTTTCACCTCCCCTTTTTGTAAAAAGCAAAAAAGCGGCTAGAACTAGTATTCTTTGGTCTCAAAGACATGTATTATTTAAACAAATTGATCGGGTTGACTGGAAATCTTTCTTCAAGTATGGTGAAACTTTTCGATTTCTTGGTTTTAGTGTCTGGAAAAACTACGTGAAAAAATTTCTTGAATATTTTCTATTTTCAAATTGACCAATTCATCTATCCACAAGCACCGCTAATCCCCATTGTCAAAGCCACTTTCATCAACGAGTACTTGTCGTCGGGTGATTTCAAGTTTTTCAAAGCTCGTTAGTTTGCCATATTTTGAAATGTCGATTTTTTTATAAAGGTGAATAGTCGAGCGAAGCATCGAGTATTTGGTCCATAACGACGATGGGGCTGATTATTTTTGCAAATGTAAAAAATAAGCCAATACATGTTACTCTTCTTCGGGTTTGTTGGCCGTCGTGATATGGAATTGCTTAGGAAGCAATTCCATATCACGACGGCCAACAAACCCGAAGAAGAGTAACATTATCAAGAATCCCGGCCGCGAAAGCCTCAATCAATATATCATAAGCCAATACATTTTTATCGATACCTTATATCTTCCGTGAATTCATCCAAGACTCAAACATTTTGAACTCCTTCTCGTAAGCATCTCGGGACTTTTCTGGCAAAATCTGCGTCACTGCTTTTTCCGCTTCCGTAAGGATATCATCAGGAACGTAATTTTCATCGGTTTCCTCCATTTCTATACGTTTTTTTCTTCCCTTTACCCTTCCCTTCCCTTTTCTGCAGGGGAAACTGGCAAGTGTCAAAATTTATTTAAACATTTGCTAACAATGTATCATGCCTATGGCAACCAAACGAACAAACTTTAACAACAAAAAGTACCTGCGGACACTAATCATTGAAAATAATTCAACGGTCGTAGGATGAAAAGATTTTTCGATTCAATTGGGTCGAACTAACCTTCGCTGATAATTGGCAATGAACCGGTACGGAGGTGTTCCCCCAATTAAATCGAAAAATAATTTCATCTTTGATATTTGAAATGCATTGCAAAGTGGTTCTTGTAGAAAACTTTGCCAAGTATTAAACAGATATAATTCAATGGTCGTTGTTTGGTAATCACTGATACACCCTGTACAATTATAATTTATTCCATTGGATGGCATTTTTTCTGGGGTTTTCAATTATGTATTTATTACAAGTAGGGGTTTGCTATTCAAACTATTTCAGTTGGGGTGGGTTTGATGAGGGTGAGTTCCTGAGTTCTTTTTTATGTCATTTTAGTTCCCCCTTCCTTTCCTAGACACAGCTTTAAACATTTTTTGGTATCATCTTCCGTTTGAGAGATATAGCCCATTGTAAGTTTTTAAATTGTCATACTGTATGTATAGTTTGATGGCTCTTTTTTAAATCGTTGAATTGTCTGTATCCATGTTAGTATTATTTGATGTTGAGATATCAAAGAAGTCAAAGAAAAAACTATTTGTAATAACTCAACTTTCTTTACCCAATGTTTTGAACACTATTTCATCATTTCCCACTGTTTCCAGTAAATATTAGACATTCTTTATCTAATCTCGCCCATCCAAGCCTGCCAGAATCAGGTTGTTATTTTTGTTGACAATATTTCGGACTGAAAATGGTGTAAGGTAGAGAGTACAAGTTTATTACGTAATGAAATTTTCCTTGCGTAACTCAAACGAGACGCATTCAGACTTGTTTCACATGGAAAACGAAGTCATTGCACTCCAGTGAAATAAGACTCGTGAGAGAATCAGTGCCGTTTCCATTAGATAGTATCATCATAATGTTAATAATCACATTGTTCAATTTAAAAGTGGAAAAACACTTTTATCGCATAGTTAGTCTCTGAAGATTTTTTACAGAGTGGCCCAGTTTGAGCTGCAAGAAAAAACAATGCCCCGTTTTATGAAAAACCAATTTTTTCACAAATTCTAATGTGAGTGGTTTAAGACGGTAATAGAAAAATCACTATGTTTTTCTATTTTGAAGCCTTCGATCAATTTTTATAATTGGCCACGGACAAAAAAGATTTATATGTCATCAATTCCTCCTTCGAATCATAAGTTTCATTTCACTTCCATAGTTGTCTCTTGATTGATAATAAACAATAATTGTGATGTTACTTACTTACAATTTTTCAAAGTTCTTTTGGAAAATAGCCAGCTGTGAATGACAAATTCACCATAGAAGTATGAAAAGAAAGACTTGACGACATCGAACATTACATTACTGATCTTATTATTTAATAGACTTTTTTTAATAATATTCTAACTCAAATAAAAATACTAAGATCTGACTTCGACCAACTGAACAAAATTTACTCATCCACTTACAAATGAGTACATCCCCCCATACATCTAATTAAATATACGTCCACAAACTCTCAAAGGAAATGTCAATCAGTGTGATATATTTTATATACAGGGTAGGGCACCGAAAACGAAACAGATCGAATATGTTCAAAACACATGTGTTGTGAAGAAAATGCAAAAACATGTCGATTTTTAATCCAAGGGGGACATTTTCCTATCAAAACCTCAATTGTCATACTTCTCCCCCCACTCCCTGGTCACTATCACCCAAACAATTTGAATAGGGAAAATAGTAAGTGTGAGTGAGCCATGTCAATTTTCGCTACCAAACTTTCCATTTTGGCGCCCTCCTGCGGAAAAAACAACTGATCTGTAAATTTTGACATAAATTCGGTGACAATGCACTAGGAAATTTTTCTGAGGAAAAAATCAAAATGGCGGACAAGATTTAAAATTATGGTCCGATTTGATTCATTTGATAAGTGGTGGTTTTCAGGGTCGGAAATTATAAATTTATTGTCAATGCAAAAAAAACAAGATGGTGGCTCCAAGATGGCGGCCGAAATTTGTAATTATGGTCCGATTCGAGTCAAAATTAGTACTTTAGTGGGGATTTTCAGAGTCGGAAGTTATGATTTTTGTCGACACAAAAAACAAGATGGCGGGTGAAACGGACCATAATTACAAATTTCGTCCGCCATCTTGGAGCCATCATCTTGTTTTTTTTGCATTGACAAACAATTTATAATTTCTGACCCTGAAAACCACCACTCATCAAGTTTGAATCTAATCGGACCCTAATTTCAAATCTTGTCCGCCATTTTGGAGCCGCCATTTTGTTTTTTCCTTAGAAAAATTCCATAATGCATTGTCACCGAATTTATGTCAAATTAGCTTGCAAATGAAGTATCATAATTTGGAATACAGATAAGTTGTTTTTCCCACATGAGGGCGCCAAAATAGAAATTTAGGTAGCGAAAACTGACTGATCTGTTTCGTTTTCGGTGCCCCACCCTGTATATTATATATTCGTTTATTTAACTCATTTTACATGTAAGTTCAAACCATTTTTTCAATATTGATATATTGAACAATTTATATATTTTTTTATCATTGATCATCACTAATTCTAAAAGAAATATTAAATGAAAACTCTCGAATTTCAAGATTTAGGATGTTAGTTCAGTTTATACAGAAGAAAAAACTTTTTTTACCGTTGCTATTTGAAATTGTTGAGAGATCTACCTAATTCATTACTTTACTTTCTGTTTCATTTTACTGCATCCAAATTAATTTAAACTACTTGGCAACAACGCAAAGTTTTACTATTTCATGAAAGCATCAATATCAAAGCCGAAAAAAAGAAGAATAAGAATTAAGAATCACTGGAATTGACTATTTTTTTACTCGAATTGCGTCTCTAATTTATTATAATAAATTTTTAACGAAGACAAATGGTATTCTTCAATGCAAGGTCTCTATTTGACATTTGGATATTCAGTAAACATGAAATGGATACAGATATTTGGGCTTCGACACTTTGTTATAATTATTACTTGGTAATTTCAAGAAGTCATTTCTAAAAATGCATTAATACAAAAAAATCATATAAATTCAAATTATGAATTAAATTTTTCAGAAACATAAAACGCAATAAAAATTAAAAATAATTTTTAATCTAACACAACAGACAGAGATCCAACGAATATAATTACTAACGCTTGACTGAAAAATCTAACTAGAATACTTTTTGTTATTTAAATCCACAAGAAAAAGTGAATGATAAAATTGAAGATCAATACTTTGGTAGAATTTGTAGTAACTATAAATAGATATTCGATAAAACGAAACAATATATTATACTCTTAGAATCATTTCTATAAAATGTCTCAATACAATCTATGGATTAAAAGTTATAAATAGATGGTAACATTTGGGACGATAATTATATTTGTGTATGTATATGAAGTTGATGTGATGTGTAGATATGATATTTCTGGTGTTTGACAACAATCAAAATATTTCGATTGATCAGAATAAAATATAAAAAATTGAGCTTTTTGTAACACATGGATGCGCAGTGAAAAATCACCAAAAGATGACTTGCTTCCATGGACATTTCGCTTCGTCAATAAAAGCGAAAAAATAAAAACCTTTGTATTGTTGAGACCAGAACTGTGTACTGATTAAAATACTCAAGAGAAGTATTTCAAATATCAAATACTAAATAACTCTCCAAAGTATTTGTAGTAAATACCAAATATTTTGAGATTTTAACAGTATTTGCTATTCCAAATAATTCGAAAAAGTATTTGAAATACTTTGAAGTATTTGATCGATTTGGTGATTGATTTAGGTATTGAATTTTCCATTCCCTTTTGGTAGAACTAAGTAGTTCTCAAAATTGTTTTTAGTTAATGCATTTCTCAATAAATCAAATAAAATCTGTTCCATTGAAAAAATTAACAAGATGTTTTCACATGTATTCAAAATGTGTTTCAGTATCTGGAATATATCTGGGAGTATTTTTAATATCGGAGTATTTTAAATACAGCTGAGTGTATTTGAAATACCTCTGAGATTATTTTCAGCGACACAAACAATAATAATAAATCCAAATATTTTCGAAACTATTTCGAACGGCAAATAAAAAATACCAATGTGAAACTACGTAAAATAAAGTATTTTATTCACAAAATAGTATTTGAAATACTGTTTTCAAGTACGTTTAAGTATTTCAAATACAGCTCTGGCTAGAGACAGTATATAAATGAATATACTTTGAATATGTTTCTTTTGATAAATCTGTTGCTTAATAATATTCACATCAATACAATCCAGCTATGAAAAAAAAAATGGGATATCAACATATCTTTATATTTCAATTCTCGATTCAGTAAACATTTCTAGACTATAACCATCAAAAACAGTGGATTAACATTTCCCAATATAAGTCTTATACGATTTCACTTTTTTGATTATTCTGGAAAACTGTCCTTTTCAAATGAGGTGCTTTATCCAAAAAAATCATCCATTTCTACCAAAAGCCATTTTTTGACTACTGTGAAGTTATTTGAAATGAAGTATCATTGAATCTTATATAGATTCAATACTTAAAAAACTCGAATCATTTGACAGCATTATGGTAGAAGACTGTTTTGAAAATCAAAGAGGTAAGTAAGAACAAACTTAATAGGCTATCATGCATCCGGTGTTGGTGCAGTTTTATCACCAACTTCGAAATGAGCCTTTTTAAGGCCCGTTCTTTTATGAAGTTACGAGGCCCTGTTATGAGCCAAGGGACCGACCGCTCTGTAGGGTTTCTGCCGCCCAGGGTAGGGTGCCTTTTGTTAGAATTTTCTCCCCTAAGAAAACTTAGTAACTCAGATAATTTTGTTAGAGAGTTATTATTTATGCAGGGTGGCACATTCGTGTGAGGGAGTACAGTATCTCGCCTATCATGAGGAGTAGATAAAAGTTGTATGGTTTACTTTGTTGCTTATTACAAAACTATTTTGGAATATACAGAGTGTTCCCTTGAAGCGGGGCAACACAAGGTATCATTTTTTGACATGAAATTTTTCCTTCGTTGAATTAAGCAAAAGGTTTCACATACATTGCAACGTTGTCAAGTTATCGCCGAAAGAACGAAAATCTTCGTAAAAACAGATCATCACAAATGAATAGAATTTGAGCAAAAATATTTGAGACATGAATCAACCAGAGTGAGATAAATGCCAGTATTGACTGAGAGGTACATTTCTCAAATAGGAGATTTTTAACGAGGCATTAAGTTGACAAACTTCAAATATCAAAAACTTGATTTTTTTAAATGAAACACCTAGTATGTTATGTCACCATAGTTTAGAACTATTTTATCTCTACAAATGTAGATGATATGATATAATTTCTAAAACAATTTTTTATTTATGTAGGATAGCTAGATTTTGACACTTGGTTAGTGTTACTGGAATTCAACATACTTAATTGTAATGTCAAACTTTTAGGGCCCGATAACCGAGTGGTTAGAACCACCGCTTTTCAATCATTCTGGCTGTCGATCGTGTGGATTCAAAGCCTAGCGACTGCAGTATATTTTTTCTGATTGCCTGAGAAAGTGCTGGGAATCGCTGTTTGTAGGGGGGGGGCAGCTGGTTAACGGAAACAACAATTTTAAACAATATTTTAATTTATGAGAGATAATAATTGAAAAGATAATAAAAATAAGATTAAAAATTTAAAACAACTACTCAAAGTGACCAGCCGGCCAAATAATAATGTATTCGATTTTCATTCTCTTCACAATTGACTGGAATATATTGGAATACGTCCTTAATTCTATTTTTCATAACCTCCTTTGTCGATGGGGGTGTTCTACAATCTTGATCTTTGACGAGGCCCACAAAAAAAAACAATTTTTGTCAAATCCGATAAGCGAGGTAGCCACTTGAAAAAGCCGTCTCTACCGATCCATCTTTTGAGAAATTCAGTATATGAATAATTATTAGCAGGAACAGTGTGGTGTGTCCAGGTGCTCCGTCGTGTAAATACCGCATTTTTCGTTTGATTGGAATAGGTAAATGATAACTCAATTGTGATAACTGGTTTTCCAAAAAGGGACCACTTTTTCTGACTGGTGGTTTGATAGCAATGGGGGTAATCTGTGTTATAATATTGCAAATTTCACAAAATCTGTCAATTTTAAGACCCAAGTCATATCAGCAAAAAATTTAGGAATAAAGTAGTTCTGGGTTTCATTAAAAAAATCAAGTATTTGAAGTTTGTCAAATCAATGCCTCTGCATAATATCTCCTGTTTGACAAATGTCTATACCAAAATTTCAACTTACCCTTGATGTTGCATGTCTCAAATATTTCTGATTAAATTTGGTTCACAAAGTTTTTATTATGGCATTTCTGATAGTCTGTTTTTCCAAAGATGTTCTCTCTATCAGCAATAACTTGACAACGCCGCAAAATTATTGAAAAAAATAAATATCACTGTATGTAAAACATTTTGCTCAGTTCAAAAGTGAAAAAATGTATAGGGTAATCCATTAAAAAAATTGATGCTTCGTGTTGCTCCGCATTCAAGAAACACTCTGTATATTTCAAAATATTTTTATAATAAGCAACAAAGTGAACCATAGTTGATATATAATCATGCTTTCGATGCTGTCATTGCGATTCATAGAACGAGTATAACTTTTCAACAGAGGCAGTATTTCAGGTAGGTAGTCCTTAAAATGATGTTCGATATTTTAAAATCGTGGACTGCTACTACGACTCATACAGGAAGGGGGTGATGGGTAGCATAGCAACTAAAATATATAGTGCGTTTTTGTTTGTCTATTGTCCTTTGTCCATGAGTTGGGGTGAAATTGTAATCCTGTGTTCTATCAAATATATTTGATTGTGTACATTATGGAGTACGTACTGCTATGAAAATTATCACATTATCAAAGTTGTGGTCTTTTAGGAAGAAATCCATTTATGAAGAATGAACAAACTTTACCTCAATGATTGATCTGTCCGTGATATTTCCAATGACCATCATTTTACATGACATTCCAAGGATGATAAGGATCTTCATGGAAATATAACACATAATTTTGAAAGAATTGAACCACTTCACATATTACATGAATTACTTTGTTCTTGTATTGTGGGGTTGGAAAATGCAGTATTACAAAAAAATTGGTCTTTACAACACAAGACTCCGCTGTGCTTCGTCCTGCAATCTTCTTATTCTTCCCCGTAATATTGATTAGATATCTCCTAGGTACTGAATGTTATCAACACAAAATTGACAAAATGTTAATTTCCAGATGTTTTTGAAACATCTTCAATAGTCTATACCAAAAGTTGAAAAGACAAAGTTACTTGAGAAGCATAGGCCCATTAATAACCTTACCACATATTGAACAAATATTGGAGTTAGTGGTTCATTTACAATTAAGTAATTCAATTTATTATTGAAAATGACCTATTATCAGTGAATTAGTCTGGTAAAACAGCTTTTCAAAACATCATAAATGAATAGAAGTATTCAATGGATAAATATCTTGTCACCGTACGAATGTTTCTAGAATGAGGAAGAGTATTTGAAGTGGTCCATAGAAAGATTCTACTGTTGAAATTGAATCATTACTGAGGCTTTGATAAATCAATTCACGAATGGTTTCGATCGTATTTGAAAAATAGAAACCAAATGACAGAAATTGGTGAAGAATATTCATTTGAAATTGAGGTGAGCAGTGGAGTACCTCAAGGTTGTGTATTGGGGCCTCTGCTTTTCATAATGTTCATATATTATATTTCTATGATTGAGTTAGATGACTCCAAAATGCACCTATTTGCTGACGACACAATTTCATATGTTTCTGGTATATGTGTTGATGTTATGCCATTAAAATTGAAAACTGGATGAAAGCGAGCGAACAAGCTGCTTGTAAATCCAAATAAATCAGCATAAATAATAACAGGAAAAAACAAATATCGGTAGAGCAACATAATTCCACGTTTGAATATAAAGGTGGAGTATTAAAAAAAATAGAATCTACTAGGTACTTGGGAACTATACTCGATCAAAATTTTTACCACACATTGACAATGTTTTTTAAGAAGATTTTAAAAAAGATTGGTTTTGCCTAGGGATTTAACCTCTCATGCTAGGAAAGTTATATATAACACAATATAAAAAAACATTTTAATTATTGTGCCACAATATAATAACTTCCTGGATTTATTACGGCATTAAAAAAATTTCGTATATTTATTGATCGATTGAAAGAGAATTTGTTAATATTTTTAAATATTTGACGTTATTCAGTATGCTTTTTCTAGTAATCGTTTTGATTCTGAACTTGTGACAGTTAACATTTTCAAATTTATACTATGTACTATATGTACTATTTCTTGCACTTTTTGATTTTGTTAGCTATCAGATAAATAAACGATAAACAGTTTTTTTTCACTTCTTCAATAAATAACAATTCTGGGAGAACAGAGAACATAAAAATAAATAATTAAACAGTCAGAAAGCACAAAAAAACTACAATAAAAAACATAAAATTGGAAGAATTTCTAATAGCGATTATTTACAGAATAGATCAAAATTATCAACAAATTGTGATGAGAGATTTGTTGAAGTTGGGATTTCAAGTTCTGACAATAAATTCTAGGGCTAATCCTCTCATAATGTACACGAAATATAAATCCCCAATTTCACCCAATGCATTGTTGAAGAACGAAAATTATTTGATCTTTGTCTCCTTATAAAACTAGGTATATTTGTATTAACCACAGTCGTAAAATAGGTAACATTCCTCATTCGTCATCCCTAAGTAGATTATGATAATATTTGACCTGCACGTGAATCAATGTTACGCCTCTGACCCCGTGTCTGTAGCATCTGCATCATTTTAGAAAACAGACACGTTCAATTTCCTTTCTATTCTATTATTTTACGGAGAATAATAAACAATGGAACAGCGATTTCTATAGGAGAGTGCTGAGTCAACAATAATAGGTGTGCATTACAGTGAGAATCTGACTCAGCAGCAAGCCATGAAACTGTGGAAAACTAGATTTAGACAATTATCCAAGATAAATAATTTTACAAACAAGTAGTGAACCTACCCATGAAATACCGAGAATTCAGACTGAACAAACATTGAATGATTACACAATTTGTTTACAATTTGACGAAAATAATGATAGATATCCACTTGTCTAGAGTGGGTACGTGAATATATTTCTGACGAAGCATGAAATAAGCAAATAAACTATTTGTTTTGATTCACATCAGTGCATATCGTCAATAGCTGCTCATTCATATAAAATATTTGTGAAATATGGTGAAAACAGAGCCTAAAAATATGCAGGTAGCAGGTCCTGTGCCTGTTCATGTTTTCAGTACTTTGATGTGTGCTTTGTTTTCAAAATCTCGATGTTAATTCAAACTTCATTGTTCTCATGTTTGAAGTATAGTCAGAATAATAATAATTATCTGTAATTTTATATTCACTAGGTGACCACGCCGGGGTGAGGTAGAACCCCAACTTTTTTACAGCTTGGTATGTCTGTCCTATGGAACTTGATTACGCTTATTTATACGCCACAACCGATAATTTACAACATCCGGTTCAACCGGAGGTCAACCAAAAGTCTTCCAAAACGACTATCCGAAAAATGCAGATGATTGTTTGGCCGAACATGGTTCCCAACTATCATTTCTCAAATAGCAACAAGCCCTAGAAAATGAGGAAATGAGTATAACAGAATGTTATACTAAGTATATAAATTCATATTTTTGAACGATTTGCTTTTGTATGCCTACTATGATGTTGTATTTGACTACTGTGATTCTCTTGTTTGTAGTTTCAAGTATGATTAGTCCAAAAAGTTTGATACAATTTGTGTACTTCATAAATTTTCGGTGATTTACTCTGATAAATTTCCAATAATTTTCACTCAAAATTGCACGAAGGTTTGTATTTTATCGGGTGAATTTGGGTTGTTATAACTGAGGAACTGTTACCTACCTAGCAATTAGAAAAACGAGAGAGACGAGAAAAACTGTCAACTATTAAAAACGCGACACCGAAACTGATACAAATATCGAGTGTAATTCGGCAAAATAATTTAATTTAGAAACATATCAATGGAAACTTTATTTATGAAACATTAAAAATAAACGCATTTTTATTTGAATATACAATTATTAAAAACGCAGTAATTGAAATTCATACTAGGAACAGTGATGTCGCTGCGGGTGCCACAGCTAATCGTTTCTATAGATATTGAAGTTTTTTCTTTTTCCAAATGAATTGATTAAGGCAGCCAGCACACTGAGCAGCCATGACTGACCGTCCGCGACCGTCCAACTACGACCAAAATTTCCAACACGTGTATTAATATCGGATAACTCACACTAAATTATCGTCTTCGACCGGTTTCCAAAGACCATGTTTGAAATTTCAATCTACCGAAAATTTTGGTAGATAAGTGTGAGTTTGAAAGTTGTTATTGATCCCTTTCAATTTTTGGTTGTTGCTGGACGGTTGGTCCTGGTCGGTCAGTGTGTTTTTTAGCTAAATGATGCCGAATGATACTCTTTGTCAACTTGTAAGTTGTGAGTATGTTTTTATTGGTGATGAATTGCTGTGTCTTGTTATTTTTGTTGGAGCTTGTTCTTCAATCCCGCTTTTACTTAATTCGCTAACTGCTACCGCTCGATTTGAGTGATATGTAATTTTGACACGTTTGAAATCTATAACAATGCATTGTGCTGAGCGTTTGGTCCATTTTAAAATTTCATTAATTCCAATCGGCACATTTTTTTGGATATTGACAAACTTATTTGCTCATAAAAAAGTCTTGTTTATTACCATTTGAAAAAATTCAAGTCATTTGCTCTAAGAACTTTCCCAGATCATTATGTCAAAAATGGATAGATTCTTTTTATCTTTATTTTAATTTTGATTTTTTTTTTATGTAGCCGTTTTACTGATTATTACAAATAACTGTTTCAAACAGATGTTTTCTGTGAATTTTCGTTTTTCATTCCTTGATATTTATTTATCACCTATTATTACCAGAGAAATCAGTGATACATTGCGTGTGAAAACATATGAAGGGGACTGCAAATTTATCGATCTAGACAACAGATGGCGCCACCAGTATCAAAACAATGTTGAATTTCATAAATACTGTACTATGTCGCCTTATGTGAAATTTTCTACCAGCTGCGTCATTTAATTCGGGTAGGTATGGAAATCAGTGGAAGCGAACAAGTTTTTGTATTTTTGTACGCAGTGATTAGATAAGGAAAACGAATTGTGAGATTAACACGGAATTCAACGATGCTCCTAGAGACAGCACCTTAATAAAATATTTCACAATGTATTTAAGCGCAATCGTACGATTATTTTTGATTATGGACACCAGAAATGGTAGATAAAATCCATGGTATCGTGATTGACGATCGACGAGTGAAAGTACACAAGATTACTGATACTGTGGGCATTTGCATGCTACATGCCGCCTTTTTACACAAGTTCGCAGTCGCAATAGCAAAATTACGTGAATATCGCTACAAATTGTTTCCTCATCCGCCATATTCTCTAGATTTGATACCCTGTGACTATAATCTATTTCAGATATTGGAGAAACAGAGGCCTGACTGGTTCCAGAAATCTAATTATTTGAAGGGGGACAGAAATCATGAAATCAACTGTGTTTTTTTTGCTTACTCAGGCCGAATCCTTTTCAGCTCACTTTCGTAATTTATTTTAAGACTTACATGTTACATGGAGTGTCTGGTATTGGGAAATTTTCTCTTTTGGTGTTATTAATTTTGAAGCTTACGAAAATCACTTCCCAACTCAAAAAATTATGATTCAATTAGTTCTGGAGGAATTGGGAACATGATATGTAGAGAATAAACATTATTATTATTACTTATTATCATTATATAGGATAATGTATTTTCTGTATTTCTGTCATTTTTCAGCATTCTATTTTTTAATATGAATTATATTGTCTCTCCAAAATAATTAAAACATTTTGTAAATACAAATCAAAATTGATAACGTTTTGCCAACAAAGTAAGCATCACCAGAAGTTATAGTATAAGCTAATTATTTCTATTTATACACATATACCTGCGAAAAGGGTTTCGAAGAAATTGATTATTACTTCTACCTTACCATCGTCGATAACACTCTGTCTATCTACCTGTACAACCCTATGTTAATTACATTTTCTATTTGTTTCGGATTTGGATTTGATGACACTATGTTTCCCAAGAATTATGATTAATTCTGTTTATTCCGACACGGCCTCTCTACCCTTACCCAAAGTTACAAACAACCCTCACAAGTGTTTGAAAGAATTGTTTGTGTGAGCTAGGGAATTCTTACCTCAGGTCAAAAGGAAAATGAATAATACTTCTATGAAACAACCAGAGTTTTTTCAATATATTGTTCAACGCCCTGACTTATTTTCTTAAAAAACTTTATTGCTGGCAGAAAAACAGTTATGCATTTCTTCCTTCTTCCATGTTTCTACGTTGGATATATTAGAATGTAGGATCATTTAAATACATTTTTATTCAACTATTGTCATTAAAGGTATCCTGCAATATCTCCATTTTATCAAAGTATTACAATGTAGATCAATATACAGGCCGTTTCTTTCATCATGTGGTAACATTGCTATATTCTAAACCGTAACAGATACAAAGACGATTAAACGGGAAAAAATGTAACGATTGTGGTGAGCAGTACATTGGTCAGAGAAAATCTACGGGGACTCTCGCCCTTCCCGACTTATACAGGGAAAACTAAAAATGCTGTTTTCGGTTTTTTACGAATAGAATGGTTATTTCAGAAAATATAAAAAAATGAAAGAGGAAAGTTTCATTGTATTCAAAATGTACTAGAACTACGTAATGATAAATTTTTAATTGAACGTAAAAAACCGAAAACAGCATTTTCAGTTTTCCCTGTATAAGTTGGGAAGGGCAAGAATCCCCGTAAATTTTCTATGACCAATTTACTGCTCACCATAATAGTTACCATTTTTCCCATTTAATCGTCTTTGTATCTATTATGGTTTAGAATATAGCAATGTTACCACATGATATAAGAAACGGCCTGTATACTATAGAAACATTTTTTTGATAGATTTTCAGTTCCAAATTCTCATTTTCACATGAACTCGACATTCATGTGGAAATGAGAAAATCTGATTGATAATGAGGTAACTGGAAATGTTTCCCACAAATTAGTGATCAATGAATGCATTGTAAAAAATTAACTTGAACCTTATTCCTCCTACAGAAGTCATACCCGCAGCAAGTCATAATTTTGTTCTTGAAACGTGCAAATAAACATTGGCTTATAGGCATGATATTTATTTTTTAAGAATCTCAATAGAGATTTTTTTCACGCCCGTATATTCAGAAATTTCTTGGATGGATCTTATAGGGTTTTCAACCACTGCCTGAAGTACTTCTATAATTGTTTTTCTTTACCGCATCTAGTTCTGGTACGTTAATTTTTATGTTATAGTCTAAAGACCCTGCTAGTTTGAATTTAATGAAAATTCTGGTTATAGTTGAATAGTGAAATTTTTTGTCTGGATAACGTTAATTGAAATAAACTTAATAATTGAACAACATTTCAATAAAAACATATCTTAGGAGGAAATGCTTTGATATTCAGGCATAACTTTTAATTATAAACAACTTTTTATAATAACATTCTGAGAGATTTTCCTAAAATAAGAGTACTTTACTGTTGTACAGCTTTTATATTTTTTGACCTACCCTGTATACTAGTTGACTTGCAACCATTCTAAGGGCACCCAATATAAACATCAGTAAGTCGCCCCGGAGCGCCACGGTAAATAATAATAGCCGTCCTCTACCCGCACAGGCTATGCCTTTGGGTACAATCTATGAGTATTTATGAGGGAGTATTATTATTATTATATTATTATAAATATTAGTATTTTGGTTGTGGAATTAATAAAAAAAAATTCTCATACGTTGCACACGTAAATGGTCACACTGTATATTCAGTTTTCTCCTACAATATCCTTTGCTGAAGAAGCTGATAAGAAATATTTACTGAAGTGCCCTCTTAATTTTCATAAATTTCAGAATATTTTAATCTTTCCTCGATTTTCCTTCTTTACTATATTTTCTGTGTTGTACATTTTTCCCCAATTGTGAAGCAAATGTTTTATAGATTAATTGTTTGCATGTTGATTAAATATCATGTAAATTTCAATGACATTTGGTATCAATCCATCAACCTTCTATTATTCACAATATTTTAATTTTGAGATCGGTAGGTATAGTTTGAAATCCGTAAATAAAAAATGTTCCCAGAATGTTAGACATAGAATTGGTCTTAATCAGAATTGCTAGACAAGACATTCATTTCTAAAATTCAGCCCATATCACCAAACGCCATTTCCAACAGGTAGTATAATAGGTAATCTACTCCATCATAAGAGTTTTTGAAATTATACAAGAGAGATAGGTACTTGATGGGTGACAAGAAACCGTGATCATCTGGATGATTCACTCTGTAGAATCACTAGCGATCATATTATATGAAAGCATGAGAAAGGAAACCATTCGCATCGCTATAAAATGTAAAATTCCTGCAGGCCATTTTCAAGAATTCTCACTCTAGCGTTTTTATTTCAATCAACCGGAGAGCGAGAAACCTCAAGGTCTATAAAGAAGAAAACACAAAGAAAACATTCTTTCTACCTGCTCAGCTTCACTTACCTGGAGTTCTGCCTGAGACACGTCGATTTCCCCCTTGTAGACGAACTCGATGATAAATTTCAAGTCAGCGTAACCGACATCTTGAGGCATTATAATTGTTGGATGCTTACAGGGATTTTCTAATAGCAGCTTTTGGAAATACGGCGAGCAAGCTGATAAGACTACCTGAATAGGATGGAAAAATGTTGTCAACACATTTAGTTCTTGGAAATATTTCAGACAGGGCAGGAATATAATTATCATACTATTGTATGGAGAAGGATATTATATTCGTCTTTCTCTCGTAATATGGAAAACCATGTCGGAATTATAATTTAACATCTCGGTTAGATACAGAAATATGATGTTAGGATTATGTAAATATACATGGATAATCTTAGTTGTCTCCATGACTTTCTGAGGTTATCGGAGATTTTATTATTTTTTAAATGTTTTATCTAGACTTGTTTTTTGTTTAAGACTAGCTAATTCTCTGTATCAACTTCTCATTTCAGGCAAAACATAGGGCCTCCAATCAAAACGATACCATTTTTATGTTTGATTCCTTAGTAAGTAAATGGTCCTGACATTAAAAAAATTGTATCGATATTTTCACAATACGTTATGAAATACAGTTTAACCCCTTTGGTGTCTAGAGTTTTCTTATAAAATTGCTCTGATATACAAACTTCCAGAGGTTTCGCTGTGAGCAATTGGAACCTGAAATATTTTATTTTGAGACAGAGTTTTCAAATCAGGTTTATTTCATAAATTACCATCGTGTTCATGAAACATTTTGAGAATGTTCCATCGAGTTTTCACTAATGAATAAAAAAAAAGAGCTTTGATAATAATATTTAAATTGAAGATGCTTGACTCGTGTAGGCCAGCCACTTTTCTACAATAACAAATTACAATATTTAAAATTTTTATTTTAGATACTGACTGCTTGCTCATAAAGTAAAGTTTTTGACGAAAGGCATAATCATAGTGATAGAAAACCTCCACCGCCCATATAATTTTTCACCATCAGACATTCTGTAATCTACAGAAGTAGACAAATATACAGGGTGTTCCAAATTATTGACAGTCGTGTTTTCGGAACATTTCATAAAATTATATTTCTTTCAATGGGACGCACTATAGTTTTTCATGCATTTCGATTCATAAAAACATTCTCAACAGCAACTCTCATTTGACTTTTTTTCGTAATGATGAAAATAAGACAGTTTTATCAATAGGAAACATTTATAACAACCGGATTTGATAAAGAGCTATAAAATATCGAGTAAATGTTCAAAAATACCGCCTTCTTGTTGAACACATATTTGGGCCCTTTTATTGACACTACGTGTGGCATTCAACACAGTTAGGCCATCAATTCTATTAATTATAGTTTCAATATAATTTTTCAGATCATCTACATTATTGTTTCATTTTGTACACCTCATTTTTCAGAAATCCCCAAAAATAATCTAGAGGTGTCATGTCTGGTGAACGAGGGGGCCACTTAACAGGACCATTTGTAGCAATCCATCTGTTTCCAAAACAGCCTCGCAGCATTCTTTTTACGCAACTGACATTATGTGCTGGTGCTCCATCCTGCTGAAAATAGATCATCGGACGAGCCTCCAGATCAAGGTCATTGGAAAACTCTTCCAACACTCTTGTTAATAAATTAATTTAATCAAAGAACCATGGTAGAAAAATGGACCGATAATTCTGCCTCTAAATAGACCACACCAAACATTAATACTATATCTTTGCTTATTGTGGGGATCGACTAGAAATGGATTATGCTTCGTATAATATTTCTATAGAAGTTTGGATATTATCTGCATTTATTCATAAACCACCGACAAAACCCCAATCGTCTCTCAGGATCACCAGGTTCTAGTGTTTGCACTGGTCTTAACTTATAAGGATAAATCTTTTGTTTCTTCAGAATTCGTTGAATACCAGATAGTGGAACAGCTATTTCTCTAGATAAATCTCTGATAGAATTATTTGGATATACCTCAAAGTAGGATAAAAGGCCAATTTCTGAATATCTGTATGTTCAGATATTACAAAACGTTTTTTAGTTCTCTTCTCAAAAACTTTTTTATTATTCCTGAATCGACGATGAAGCACAGCAAAAAACACCGATTAGGTAATTCACGATCGGGGAACGAATTGCTGTAGTGTTGGAGTACTCTTACGCTATTTTTCTGGCAAATCAAGTAGGATTCTAACATATCACATTTTTCTTGATGGGAAAAAACGGCATTTCGAAAAATATTCGAACAGTAGTTGACAGTTACAAAAATTTAAGACATTGTCATGATATACTTGAGAATATTAATTTGACAAATAGTATTTCAACAAAGTTTCAAGGCAACTTGATTGCTCATAATAATTATGTTTTATCGAATCAAACACATTTTTCCAACCACATTCATATGACCCTCCAGTATTTTCTGTTCTGTACAAAAACGGCTTCAAAGTTATCATTACAGCAGACATATTTTGATTCACAAAATAAATGCGGCTAGCGGAATGGCTTTAAGATGGAAATTATCGTTTTGTACATTAATACCAAATAGCTCAGTGGTGTCAATTGAGTGGTGCGACATGATGATCACGGATTTCACGAGTTCACATCCCAGCACAATTCTTTCTTTTTACTGTCTTATTTTGCCATTAGTAACAAAATATTGTCATTCGTATAAGTACCAAAATTGGGTGTTTGGACAATCATGAGGTTTTATTCGCCAAAACAAAGACATTTTTTGTACTAGTGAAAGAAATAAATATTTCCAAATAAGTCGCTCATTTTCCACTTAAGGAAGGAAGGTGATATGAGCTTTGTTGTTGAGAATGTTATTACGAATTGAAATGCATGAAAAAATATAGGGTGTTCCATTAAAAGAAATATAATTTTATGAAATATTCTGAAAACGCAACTGTCATTTATTTTTTGTTTTCGGCAAAGGAGAAGGCCATTAAAAATGCTACTAGTTTGCCCATTTAACCGAATTCGTAGCATCAATAATAACAGAGTTGGCAATGGTGCCGACTTAATTTGGAAAACCCTGTGTAAACATTCGCAAAAAAAATATCAACAACCATTGACAGAAAGCAATTCTGAAAATCAGTGAAAAACCTTTTGAGAGGGAACAGTTTTCGCAGTTTGGAAGAGTATTTTGCATAATTTCTAGTCTTTTTATATTGGGTAATTTCAAAAAGTATTTGTTCTCCTTCATTTCATATTTTTGATTTATTGTATTTTTATAGTATTATTTCATTATGTATATATCTTTTTACACATGACATACTTTGTCAACAAATGAATATCATTTTAGACAATAAAGCATCTAACAATTATATAAAATAGGTTTTATTTCCAATGAAAATCAACAATTTATCCATGATCTCCAAAAAGACGTTTTGGTATCGTTACATAAAAGTAACTCCTACAGAATGAAAATATAAGAACAAAATATGCAGGTTCCAAATGAATATATTCTTTCAATTTACTAAGAAGGGTTTTTAACTAATGTGTCAGGAGTATGGTTTTCTGTGTTGATTGTACCAATTTAAGACTTGTAAGTACCACAACTCAATTTATAGGTTACGCACTTTTATTACGTTTCAACTTTCCCCCCATGTTGTTTTAATAGGTATTTATGTACCAAGTGCGTTATATAGACCCTAACGCCCGGAGGGTAACATTCACCCGAGGGCCTTTGGCGCTCGTGGGATGAATGTTGCCCGATGGACGTTAGGATCTAGTAACGCTCGTGGTACATAGAAGATTTTATTTTTCACGAAAAAATTATCTTAAACAACGTTGTTTGCTTTATAAATTTCTTCTCATAGTATTTACTGTATTCCGGTCGACAACTGAGCACAAGTGAGCTCCTGTGCAATTGCCATGGAAGCATTGAAGAGGTTGCTAAGGGTTGTATTATGGATATCCCACAGAATGTGACGCTCAAAGCAGAGTAATTAATTTATTGAACCACAGAAAAAAACATTTCGCGGGCGTTATGATTCATAATGCCCTCCATAACGCCCCGGGCGTTACGGGTCTGTTAATAGCAACCGTTGCCAAGGTATTATAAAGCAGTAATGGACAAGTGAAAAATAAATAAATTCAACTAAAGAATATGTCTTAGAAGCAATATGAATGCCATGCTTTTTCAAGAAATTATCTATTTTATAACTATGTTCTCCAATTTTAGCTGATTACTTTGAATTGCTTTGTAGCATAACTTTTTAAAAGAAGAACTATTTTTTAATAATTATTGCAATATGGTTCATAATATTATGGTTTTATTAAAATATATAGGTTATCTCTATATTAAATCGAAATCGACTGTTTTTAAGTATTTTAAAAATTTTAGTCGTTCATATAATAATACTACAAAACTTCTCAGAACGCCTGTCTCTTGAAATAAATTGCTTTAGAAATTTTTGGGAAATTGCGGTACCGTATTAGAAAAATTGGAGATGAGGGTGGCCTTTAAGGAAGATATGAGCATCTTTCCAAATATTGCGAAAATGATTCGTGTCAATTCCGATTTCAAGATATACACTGAAAAACGCGTGTTTTCTACCAAGTTTTTATTATTAGTACGTTTTCGAGATATATGTATACCTTGTGAGCCTTTAAAGACAAATCATTGCAGGCTAATGTAACATCCACAAATGCCTCGTTTTGGAGGAGTTGGTGAAAAACCGATGTCATATTGCTCTGGTAATTGTTCCATCGTAAGCAGTACTGTTGCCCGTCGTCCATCCTTCCTGAAAAACAATAAAAAAGTATTTATTTGAAGATTTCATGAGTAAAATTATCTAGAGTAGATAGAACACAGAAAATATAATTTGAATTGATATGGAGATGAATTAATGAAGTATAAAAACAAGAATTCGTCAATTTTTGTATATAGTATAGGATGCAATGCTCGAAGTTCAAAAGGTATTATCTGTAAGTTTACAATTCTGGGCAGAAGATAATAAAATCAAGGTGACAAAGAGCCACAGAGAACAGAATTCCTCAAACCGAAGGAAATCTAAATAAAAGAGACAGCGAGGTAAATAGAAGTAGGACAAAACTCTCTGCTAAAATATTGCATAGAAATCAACCTTCAAATTATTATTAGATGAAGGATAGTAGTTAGAAGTAGAGAGGAGCGTTACTCCAATACTTTCTTTCTTTTACATGTTCAGTTGATAATTTCGGAGCTTTTTATACGAGAGAAGAGTATGCAATTTATTATTCGTAGGTTTATTAGTTCAAATTGTCGGGAACACCATTTTGCATATACAGTGTATGCATGCGATTTGAAACCGCAACACCCTGTTATTTCGGAACCCATGGACCGATTTTGAAAAATGAAAATTTCGAGTTATAGTACTCGACATGAAGTGGATTCAGAGAAGGTAGAAGTATACAGGACCATATATCATATTCACGGTAAAACAAATAATTGAAAAGTTGTCACAGCAAGGAAAAGAAGATTATATATGGGATTCATAGATCTTGAAAAGGCTTTCGATACAGTAAGACGGAAAAAGCTATGGAAAATACTAGAAGAGAGGGAAGTCGACAACAAAATAAAATAAGAATAATTAAAAACACCTACCATAGCAACACAAATGGTGTAATATACACAAAGAAAATATCAGAAGCTTTTTTAACAGGAGAAGGATTAAGGCAAGGAGAAGGACTAAGCCCATTATTATTCACAATTTTCATTATTGAAATACGAAAAAAGTCTTCTAGCAGAATGGCAAAACTACACGTGGGACATTGGAACTCGAGAAGAGTAGATATTTCAGAAGGAGCTTTAGCAGAAGATGACAGAAAAAGACAAGGATTTACAGAAATACTTAGAAATTTGGAATATAGTTTGTGAAGAATTTTGAATTTAGGTAAATAAAGAAAAAATCTAAAATTACGGTCATAGGGGAGAAACAAAAAGAGATGAATGTACAAATAAACCGAGTAGAAATTGACCAAGTTAAACTATTTTAATATTTGGAGGAGAAAATAGAAAACAATGGAAGACAAAAAATTGAAATCAACAATAGAATCGAAAAAACAATGAACTTTACTACACAATTAATCAGGCATGTGTTCAAAACAATATATCGGCCAATATACATTTGGATGTGAATCTTGGGTGTTGACAAGCAGACAAAATAGCAAAATACAAGCAGCAGAAATAAAGTATCTGAGACGAATTGAAGGAGTCATAAAGAAAGATAAACTCAGAAATACAAAAATAAGAGAAGACCAAGTTCATTGAAAATAAACAACTGAGCTGGTGGGGTCATCTACAAAGGATGAATAATACAAGACCAGTTAAAACAGTATGGCAGTCATAGATACAGAAGTGGAGAAAAAGAGGAAAACCAAGACAAATATGTGATGGAGTTATAGGAAGCATACTTCAAAGGAAAGGAAATAAATGAGCAGAGGCAAAAACAATGACAAGAAATAAAAAACAATGGACGAAGTTTGTACATAAATACATTTTTTATTTTATTTTATTATTATATATAAACAGATTTTGTATTTTTAGGTTAGTACAATGTAATTGATGAAAACCATACACCATATACTGTGGTAACTGGGATTTTGATAATATATATATATATATATATATATACTCTACTCCTCAGGTATAAATACGTTAGGTTTTTGTGACTTGACGTCGGGGTCTCAATCTGCCTACTCCCCATGTCTCGTCACTGGTTCTCTCTAAGGTCTCAATCTGCCTACTCCTTCGAGAGAACTGAGGAATTGTGGGTTGAGGAACTGTATTTATAGTAGACGTGGCTGTAATGGCCGTGTGCAATGTATTGGCGCGAGGTGAACTATGGGCGGGAACTGAGTTGGCGCTAGATGAGCTGTGTGCGGGAACTTGGTTGGCGCTAAGTGAGCTGTGTGCGGGAACTGGGTTGGTGGGAAATGAGTTGATGCGTGCAATGAGAGGCTTCCAGGTATTGGGAAGTCTACGTCCGTCGTCGCGAGTGTTGAGGCAATTGGGGCGCTTCTCTATCTCAAGGGCTTCTCGGATGATCCTGGTTTGCAGAGTTTTCTCGGTGGAAATTGTTTTTGTGTTTTTGAAGTCTATTTTGTGACCTGTGTCTTCTCGATGTTTATAAAGTGCGGAAGTGGAAGATGCCTGACGCACAGCAAGTTCGTGTTCGTAGACTCTGGAAGTTACTCGTCTGTTAGTCTGGCCAATATAACTTCTCGGGCAGTCTGAACATGGTATTTCATATATACCTTGAGAATCGTTTGGTATTGTGTCCTTGGGAGATCTGAGGAATTTGAATATTTGGTTGTTGGCCGTGAATATTGTTTTTATCTCGTGTTTTCTCAAGATATTACTGATTTTGTCTGTCACACCTTTGATGTATGGTAGGGAAGCTTTGTGTGGCTGAATACTCTCTAGTGGATCATTTGTTTTTGGAGGACGGGTCAGTTGATGGCGGATAGACTTGTCGATTAGCGAATTGTTGTAACCATTTTGAAGTAAGGCTGATTTTAGTTTGTCCAGCTCTTGTGGTCTATTCTGGTTGTCGGTAAGCTGAATTGATCTGTATATCAGGGAGTTCAATACGGAGTTTGTTTGTGCTGGATGGTGATGAGAGTTTGCGTGTAGGTATCGGTTGGTGTGGGTCTGTTTCCTATGTACTGTGTGGGTGAAAGAGTTATTGGATTTCGTGATGAGAACGTCCAGGAAAGCTAGGGAGTTGTTCATTTCGGTCTCCATTGTAAATTTCATGTTGGGATGGATATCGTTTAGGTGATCTAAGAACGTGTTTAAGATTTCGTAACCATGAGACCATATGACGAAAATGTCGTCAACGTATCTGAACCAGCAAGTAGGCTTGTGGTCAAATGCTTCTACAGCCCTGGTTTCGAAGTCTTCCATGAAAAGGTTTGCAAGGACTGGAGAAAGGGGGGAACCCATGGGAGCACCTTTCACTTGTTTGTAGTAAGTTCCTTGGAAGAGGAAGTACGTGTTGTTCATACAGTGACTGATGAGGTCCAGGATGTCTTTTGGAATTCTGTGTTTCGTTTTAAGGATTTCTAGCGTGTCCGTTAGGGGAATATTTGTGAAGAGGGAGACAACATCGAAGCTCACTAGGATATCTGTGTTCTGGATTCTATAGGATTTGAGAAGGTCTAAGAAGTGGAATGAATTTTTCACGTAGGATGAAGCTTCTTCTGCTCGTGGCTGAAGAGTACTCGCTAGATACTTGGCGAGGTTCTGGGTTGGTGATCCAAAGGCACTGACGATAGGTCGGAGTGGGATATCAGGCTTGTGTATTTTTGGTAGTCCGTAGATACGAGGGGTGCGTGATGACTTCTCTCTAGGGATAGTGGCTTTCTTGGTTTCGGCTGGTAGTTCAGAATTATTGATCAGATTTTTCAGATCACCCAACGAGACCCGACAACCTACCTCGAAAAGAAGACCAAAAATCTGATCAATAATTCTGAACTACCAGCCGAAACCAAGAAAGCCACTATCCCTAGAGAGAAGTCATCACGCACCCCTCGTATCTACGGACTACCAAAAATACACAAGCCTGATATCCCACTCCGACCTATCGTCAGTGCCTTTGGATCACCAACCCAGAACCTCGCCAAGTATCTAGCGAGTACTCTTCAGCCACGAGCAGAAGAAGCTTCATCCTACGTGAAAAATTCATTCCACTTCTTAGACCTTCTCAAATCCTATAGAATCCAGAACACAGATATCCTAGTGAGCTTCGATGTTGTCTCCCTCTTCACAAATATTCCCCTAACGGACACGCTAGAAATCCTTAAAACGAAACACAGAATTCCAAAAGACATCCTGGACCTCATCAGTCACTGTATGAACAACACGTACTTCCTCTTCCAAGGAACTTACTACAAACAAGTGAAAGGTGCTCCCATGGGTTCCCCCCTTTCTCCAGTCCTTGCAAACCTTTTCATGGAAGACTTCGAAACCAGGGCTGTAGAAGCATTTGACCACAAGCCTACTTGCTGGTTCAGATACGTTGACGACATTTTCGTGGTATGGCCTCATGGTTACGAAATCTTAAACACGTTCTTAGATCACCTAAACGATATTCATCCCAACATGAAATTTACAATGGAGACCGAAATGAACAACTCCCTAGCTTTCCTGGACGTTCTCATCATGAAATCCAATAACTCTTTCACCCACACAGTACATAGGAAACAGACCCACACCAACCGATACCTACACGCAAACTCTCATCACCATCCAGCACAAACAAACTCCGTATTGAACTCCCTGATATACAGATCAATTCAGCTTACCGACAACCAGAATAGACCACAAGAGCTGGACAAACTAAAATCAGCCTTACTTCAAAATGGTTACAACAATTCGCTAATCGACAAGTCTATCCGCCATTAACTGACCCGTCCTCCAAAAACAAATGATCCACTAGAGAGTATTCAGCCACACAAAGCTTTCCTACCATACATCAAAGGTGTGACAGACAAAATCAGTAATATCTTGAGAAAACACGAGATAAAAACAATATTCACGGCCAACAACCAAATATTCAAATTCCTCAGATCTCCCAAGGACACAATACCAAACGATTCTCAAGGTATATATGAAATACCATGTTCAGACTGCCCGAGAAGTTATATTGGCCAGACTAACAGACGAGTAACTTCCAGAGTCTACGAACACGAACTTGCTGTGCGTCAGGCATCTTCCACTTCCGCACTTTATAAACATCGAGAAGACACAGGTCACAAAATAGACTTCAAAAACACAAAAACAATTTCCACCGAGAAAACTCTGCAAACCAGGATCATCCGAGAAGCCCTTGAGATAGAGAAGCGCCCCAATTGCCTCAACACTCGCGACGACGGACGTAGACTTCCCAATACCTGGAAGCCTCTCATTGCACGCATCAACTCATTTCCCACCAACCCAGTTCCCGCACACAGCTCACTTAGCGCCAACCAAGTTCCCGCACACAGCTCATCTAGCGCCAACTCAGTTCCCGCCCATAGTTCACCTCGCGCCAATACATTGCACACGGCCATTACAGCCACGTCTACTATAAATACAGTTCCTCAACCCACAATTCCTCAGTTCTCTCGAAGGAGTAGGCAGATTGAGACCTTAGAGAGAACCAGTGACGAGACATGGGGAGTAGGCAGATTGAGACCCCGACGTCAAGTCACAAAAACCTAACGTATTTATACCTGAGGAGTAGGCAGATTGAGACCTCAGCGTAGAATTACGTTTCAACCATTTATTAATTTTCTTTCTTTTTCAGTTCTTGAAAATGGCTCCAAAATCGGAGCCGAAACGTCGAATTTCAACAAATTCTAGACGCGGTTCAACCCGAACTTTTAGTTTTCAAATATCTGACCGCGGAAACCTATCTGAACATATATATATATATATATATATATATATATATATATATATATATATATATATAGTAGTACACGATGAGCTCTACTAAAAAATGTCGACATATATGAATTATTCTTATTTTCGAGGCCTAGGTACATAGGTACTAATAAAATAGCTAAATGGGACGAAAGTTCGAAAAGGACCATTAGGCATTTTTTTTCTCGAAAAAATGGATCGCTTATTCGATTCTTTCAACACCTATATACCAAGTATCAACCCATTATCTCATATAGGGAATTAGTTATATGATGACAAACTTCCAAATTCGTATTTTTTTGACTGACCCTGTATGAAAGACAATGAACTTTACAGAAAAGATGAAGTAATTATTCAATAAAAGAATACTTCGCATATTCATGGTTGTAATCGTTTTATGGAGTTGTCTCCAGTTCAAACAAAATCAACAAATCAAAAGTTGAAAATGTCTATTCAATTTTAGGACAATAATCAACAACTGGAATGAATGAAACAGTTTCGTCAGTTATTGGTGATTTCAATATATCCCCTTCACGCTCTATATATACCTTTTTCATAACGCCGTCTCAAATTTTGGCGGATTTTCCTCATTGGTTTGGTGTTATTTCACCACACTTTTGCCTGAAATCTGCCTGAAGCTGTTTGTCCGTCTATCCCTAGATTCTCTCTTTGTCTTGGTACATGTTTTCTATTAACGGGCCATGATGGTCATGATGGTAGAGCGCTTGTCTCTTAACCTAAGGGTCATGGGTTCGATTCCCAGCATGGTCATCGGTCTCGTGCATGGCATCACACGTTAAAAGGAAAGGGCTGCGTCTTCCCTAGCTAGGACAAGTCTTTCGAAGACTTTTGAGGGTTGTACTCTTAAGGGTGTGCAGCTGGTTGACGGAAATAACAATTATAACAACAACAATTTAACTCTTCCGGTTCTTCTGGATAATGTATCAATCCTGAAAGAAGGTGCTTTGGTGAACTAACTGGTTCATAATCTTGACGTGTTCAGTTGAATTTTTTAGCAGCTGTCTTCTTTGAATGAGCATTATCACCAAATGAACGCACAATCTCAATTCTCTCGACTAAATAGTGATGTACCATTTTGAGAACTCGCAATACCCGTTTATAACTTACTTCACCAAACCCTTGTGGAAAGAATTATAACAAAGCAAAAACAGACCACCCATTTTCAAAGCCTGCTATAAAAACATAGTGTCTGGCTTATGGATCTAATCTTTGCCAAAATTCGTCACGGAGCATTTTTACAATCGTTGATTAACTATTTATTATACTAAAAAACTAAACGATATGGATAATACTTTTTCAACGTTTGATTTTTTGATTGAATTAGGGACATCAGTCTGTACAGGTTACGATAATAGAACTTCGTATCTGAATATTCGATATGTTCCTCATTTGAATGACTACTTCACCATTTCTTCAAGATGTACAGTTTTTTATACAGGGTCAGTCAAAAAAACATAAACTTGTTTATATGTTATCTTATGATTAACACCCTATATGAGATATTGGGTTGAAAGTTGATATATTGGTGTTAAAAATATGGCCAATTCGAATAGGCTATCCACTTTTTATAGAAAAAATGCCTAATGGTTCTTGTCGAAATTTCGACCCATTTAGCAAAGTATAGTTACTAGGCCTAGAAAATAAGAATAACTCATATATGTCAACATCTTTGAATAGAACTCGTCGAGTAATACAACTTGAAATTTTATTTTTCCAAATCGGTCTACGGGTTCAAAAATAACAGGGTGTTGCGCACACACTGTAAAACCTCTAATAACCATAAGTTCTGCATACGTTAGCCACATGCGCCGATCGTTCACAGATTTATTTCATATCGAATATCGACGGCTTTTTCATGACCTTTGAGATAAAAGAAAGCAGCGCAATATGTCTATAGTTGCTATAGAATGTCTTTGAAACGTACTGTACGGTTGTGAGGTTAGAAGGGGTCACATTACATCGGTTTAGTACTCGTATTTCCCGATAACACGCCATTCATAGATTTTGGAACTGTTTTATTAAATGAAATGTTACGATTTTCTATCAGTCTATTAGATATTCACCTTCATTGCTGCCGTTCGGCATTCATCAACTCCACATAAAAAATATTTAAATATTTTTCATGGTGATGTTTATCGGCAGTACAACCTGTTTAAAAAAAGAGTGTTCAAATCTTTTTTTCTAAATCCTCTTATTAATGACCATTTTGTAATTTTGAATTTGGCTGTATTGTCAGATTATACGACAACAGATTCAATATTGACAAACGCTTGATTTTTTGAAATATTTGTATCCTTCTACAAATCGTAAATCTGTGCATCTGTTATTATTATTTATGTTGACATTGAAATAATTTTAATCCAACTTTTTAATTAAATATGCTTTTGGTAATAAGATAATTTTTCTACATTCATGCAAAAAGCAAAACTTTATTGAACTATATTTAGTGGAAAAAGAAGTTCTTTATTGCACTAGTGCAATAAATCATAATTTTTGGTGGTCCAGCTTAGGTTTTTGACGAAATAGAACTTGTGAACCAGACTATTAAATGAACTTCAATAGTGGATTAAACCCAATATACGATTGACCTGTGATTGAAAAATATCTCAACCTTTGACCACAACGCTAAATAACATAGTTTGTTGCTGGTTTTCTGTGCATCAGTATTTACCCCTCTTTTCCGAGATATTTGGGTAGATATGAATAAAAGTTAGCAAATGCTTCTACTATAGGTTTGTCATTTTCTTAACTGAACACAATGAATGGGTCTGTTTCAAGAAATCAGAGTAGAAGCATTTGCTCAAAGTTTGTTCATAGGACCCATTGGGTCGTATGAATATACATTAAGCAAATACTTTCACTCATATTTCTTGAAACAGACTCACTCATTTTGTTAACTTATGAGAGAGATAAACCATTACAGGTAATTATTTGCTAGCTTTTATTCATACGACACATTTTCAGGAATAGTCACTTTGCTCCATTTACATCTACTAGAACCGAAAAGCGCTAGATAACGAGGATTTAACTTCAGGAAGAACTTACTTAACATATAAAATCGATAACATGCAATTCGTAAACCATTAACAATGAGACATACCAGGACCATCCACATCCCATTACTCCTTCGACAAAACATCTGTTTCTCAGAACAATGCAATACATTTTATTATGCCCAAGATTTTGAAATTACTGCCTAAAGCTGATTTAACCGATCCCAACACAGAAAGAATCTTAAAACAGCCATACTAACGGATACCCCAGAGAAATTTTAGAGGAAAAAGTTGCAAAAAGTTTTTTTTTATCGGATTCAACAAAATAATTTTGCCAGTCAGTAATTTTACGTGAAGATTGGCATGGGAAAATTGCGAGACCATAGGTCGAGCAATAAAATTTTGAGCTGAAAGAAGTTCATCCAGTAGAAGAAGAATTCGAATGTTTTTGGCAAGAGGCAAGATATATTAACAAGAATACCCACAATACAGTGTCACAGTTAAAGTCGCATGATATTGTATTTTTTTATCATTCAGTTGTTGCAAATTTAGAGTTCATGAAAAATTTGTGCTTTAAGTAAAGCAAAATGAATAAATGATCATATCGATCGGCAAAATCTGTCAAATTGGAACTTGTTTCTAAAAAATCACAAAATATCAGTTTATTTCCCAATATTTCAAAAATATACACTCTCAGACAAAAATATTGCATATTTTATTTTGGGTCTGTATTGTTTTTGGCTAAAATTTTTGTGATTTGTACTGGGTATATCTTGTTCACTGGAGTGATTCAAGTATTTTGCAATTGTTAGAAATTAAAAAAAAAATATAGATATTTCCATTAGAAGCACACAGGCAATAATGAAAAAATTAATAATTAAGCATAATGTGCCTCGACCTATACAACAATGACATAATTATTAATTATGTCTATTGAATAACATTTTCGAGTACCATAAATTGTGTTCAATATCATAACTATGCAATATTTTTGCCTGGGAGTATATAAGAAAGTTTTTAATTTCACGGGATACTACCGATCTTTGATTTTCATTACGTTTTTTCAACCTTACAATTTTTCGGATGATTATAATTTGTTAAAAATCTGAAAAGACCAGTTGAGATGTAACACACTCATATGCTGGAGAGATTTTTTCTGTTTCAAAATGTTTTTAATGGAATATTTTCAAAAAAATACAAATATGCTAAAAAAATTACGTCATATTTTATGCAAAGTTTCAATTTATTTTACATACCAAAAATAAATTGCTTCATTAATTTTCATCACAATATAAAAACGAATTATTAAAAAATAGATGTATTGATAAAAATAATCTGAATTTTAAATCTTCTATCAAATAAAAAATTAAATTTAAATTGTCATCGGCCTCTCATATTAGTTCCAACTGAATTGAAGAGAAATCATAAACCGACACATCCAGATTCTCTTTTTTTTATGAATCAATTGCCTCTTCTCATTGGGCAGAAAGTTGTCTGCTGACGTTATAGACATAGTAAAAAAATGGCCATTCTGACGTCATATAAAATCATTAAATTTTGTGCATTCATTTCTACCCATACAAACAAAATAGTGCTTTGTCACCCGAATACTCAATGAAAGTTGTTAGATAACTAAAGACCTTTAGCTTCACATGCCCGAAAAAAAATGTCTGAACCGCTTCTGCATATCAAGCTCCCGTAAATCGATAAAAGCTACCCTTCAGTCTAGCCACAACTAGGGGTGTCCCAGGGGCTTCGCAGCAGGAAAATCGTGAAAATGGCGGTAGTAGGAATTCGATGACTGTAAGGACAGATTTCAACATTTTTATCATACAGAAAGTTCGATATTGTCAAAGGTATTCGCAGCTGTTTCCATTTTCATGGCGTAAAAAACCGAATGTCATGAGCATGAGGGTAACGCAACCTGGGGGTAAATACGGTAGGGTGGAAAACATCAATAGGCTTCAATGAGGGGAAGCGGATGCCTCGTTGCCGTTGTACTGAAACTGGGTGTGGGGAAGAAAGAGGCGAAAACGAACATCAAAGCATCAAATGATGCAGAGACGCCAAGGAAGTTCTCTATTTCAGTCGTAGATGGCACTACGAGTACTATTTGGAATTATATATAACAGAGGACTGTGAGTGTATAAATCGCAGTGGGCAGGGAGTTTTGAGTTATGGTAATTTTCAGTTAATTAGCATATTTACGATAAAATGACATTGAAATAAATAGGTAGTATGAAAATAATATAGAACAGATGAGAATGTGTAGGTGCGCTTAGATAGGCTTCACTATCTTTGACTGCTTCTCTGTTAGTAAACAATGCATTCAGATTGTGAAACTATGGTGGTTACATATAGTAGAAACTTAGTCAGAGGAAACGAATTTATTTTACTTTTAAACATGTATAAAGTCACGAATAACGAACGAGTGCTGAAATTCTAATTGAAAAAATAATCCACTGCATGAATAAGATTGTTAGAGACGAAAGAAATGAAGGACAAACTTGAAATACCTAACATGTTTGAGGGACAATTTATGCAACTTTATCATTATCATAGTCTTAATCACAGTCACTGTCTAATTATATCAATCAAAATAAAATTGAAACTGTACATTTTAGTACGAGCATTTCTGCAATTTCCTTAGTTTTAGTCAAACAACGACAATTGAGACTGACTGTGATAATGATTGTAACTATGATAATGACCGGTTGCATTAGTTGACCCTATAAGAGAACACAAAAAAATAGTGTACGGAAACCATGTTAGATGGGAAGACAACAAAAACACATTTTTTTTATAGAAAAAAATTAAAGTGTAGAATACTCATGGAAAAGAAACATGAAATAAGTTTTTCAGAAATAAAAGAAGGTAAACTAAACAAGTCGAGGAAATTCAACCGACATGTTACATGATGTAGAACGATTACAAGAAAATAAAATGGCGAGAAAAGTGTGTACGTGAAAGTATTTCCAAACAAGACCAAGAGAAAGGTCAAGATATCGTATATTTTTACCACATCATCATTCGGAGAAGTGCTGTTGATGCTTCTAGAGTTTTCATTACAGAGAAATGTATTATTTGTTTGATTTTCCTATTTAATTATACAGGAGCCGGCAAAGAACGTTTCATCTCCCTCCCTACTGTACTTACACGAAAAGGTCATAATTAGTTATTCCGTTAAATCCTAACTCAAAGCACAAGAAACAAAAAAAGAACAAGCTCAGACAAGAAAAAATGTAATACCTATATTTTATAGTAAATCTTTATTTCAAATCTCGAAATTAATAAGTTTGAAATTACAAATTGTAGTTTTATTCAACTCGCCTTCTATTCTATTCTAAATCAATGAAAACGATAAAAATGGGCGAATAACGACGATATCATTATATTAACGATCCAAAATATTTACACAATTATATGTTTCGTTTTGACTCCATGACAGTCCATGATATCGAGAAATTTTCCAAGACAAAAGTTCGTTCAGAAATACTTCAAACTCTGGCAGGTAAATACCTATTTTTAATCCAGAATCAATTAGTAGATAAAAAACTTTCATCTATATATAAAGGTAAGCGGATGTAAAGTTGATGTACCGAAATAGTGATAAGGAACGTCAAAGATGTGAAGAGCTAATAAATAATAAGGCCGCAGCAAATTGTGTGGGAAACGCCAAGCGTGGTGCTTTATTCAAACAGTAGATGGCACGACGAGTACCAATTTGTAGATTGCCACGACTGTGCCCGGTTCGATAGATTTGTTTATTTAACTACTGCAAAATTACATTCGTATCATGTCACAACAATTTTAATGTAGTTGCATAATGTAACACATTGGCATGCTTACAATAATAAAAATTAGATAATGATAACATTTAATTTTTACCGTAGCGTCGGCTCGTAGGCAGGAGAATGAATAGGTACCTATTATTTTCTGGTCGATCAAAATTCTAATAAAAAATGAGTAGGTAGATTGTAACGTTGAATTTTTTCCCAAGTTGATATTATAATTAAATAATGAATATTCGTGAAAATGATAAAACCCGTCTTTCAAACAGAGATTTTTTATCTAATTTTTATATCAGAGTTATTCATATTCTCTGGTTGTTTATAAAAAAAAACTAGACCAAAATCATTTTTTGAAAAATGGTAATGATTGGGGGTCTTGTGAACTCAATTCTTATTTGCTGTAATCCTGATAGTCTGATGTTATGGTCGTGGAGATTGGTTCGATTTTGATATAGGAGATTATTTTTAGCAAAATTTGAGTGAAGAAAAAAGTTGAGAGAAGTTTACTTGAATAGTTTATTTTTTTTAAATACTGCTTTTAGGTTTTCTCGATAAGCTAGTCTGAAAATAACTCTCAAAACTTTCCAAACTAATCCAAACACATGCTGACATGGGATCAATGGTTATTTAATGTGAGTTGTATACATTATTTTTTCTACGACCAGTCGTGATAAAATAATAAAATCAACACTGTATTTTTCAAATCTATTAATTACAGATTAAAATTTAAGAAATATTATGAGGAAAAATCTTAGAAAATATTGTGGAAACGATCATAAATAGAAGAAACACAAAAATATCTGAAAATTACAGTTTCACAAATAAGAAAAAAATAATGTGTGCAATTTAGGATTTGGAGGATAGATTCACCTAGTTTTTGATAGACACTGTATATATGTAAAATTTTCAAAGTTAACAAGCAAAATGTGCTCTGAAGAGCTGCTCATTTTATTATTGTTCCACCAGTCCAATAAACTGATAAAACAAATTTCACTTGTGCATGTGCCTGACTTTAATTGTAAGAAGCACTAAGTAAAAATATACTATACTTGAAAAGTAAGTAGGAATAACTTGTAAAAACTGATACAATTTAGATCTGTCAGTTGTTGAAAGCAATGGTTGATAACTTTTTTGTTTTTTCTGTCATCCTGCTGTCTACACCTACGAGCAAACTATGGTGTCTTCAGGAGACTGATGGAGCTGTTGATGACAAGGGTCCTATCTTTTAACATGCGATCCCAGGCTGTATGCCGTGTTCCTATATTGATGAATATCATTGAAGCACAGGTCTGGCGGGGAATGTTCAATGAAGTATAGGAGTAGAAAATAGTAAATTTTTCAACAAGAGATGAAAATACTGTTTTTGTCGTGAGGTAAGAGTTTGTCTACGAGCGAATGTGGCAATCTCACGAACGAAAAAAACGTATTTCATCTCGAGTATGAAATGCTATTTTTTCTACGATAGATGTTGTTTATAAAATACTGGAATTTAGCTATCAGAGTCCATATTAATTATAGTTATAGAGAGAAGTTCAAATATAATCGCGAAAATATTTATAAACTGTCAAACGAAGTGACGTTCGCTTGCTGATGCATCAAATTGTTTTAAGCATATTCTCATCGGGTCACATGATAATGTTCATTTACTTCATTTTCATTTCTGGAGTGAAAAACTATGTAGGGTATCCAGTTGAAAAATGATCATTTGCATATACATGAGTAGAAAAAGTTCCTTCAAGTATTACAAACTAATTTTGTTGCCACCTATATGAGAAGCTAATTAACAAAGAAATTGTTTTTCAACTCTCGGTGAGATAGTGACACGGGACTTACAGCTAACATTCTCAACTCTGCAGTTTATAGCACCTAAGGTAGGTGAGACGATCATAATAAAATATGATGTAACATTTTACAGTGTAACTATATAAATAAAACTGTAAATGCAATATTTCACTGATTATGACTAGAAAATCTGAAAATTCAGGAAATCACATGAGTACCTAATTCTTTTTTTTCTGTTTAGATTAGAAAGTAGTCGAGACTCGTAACAAGAATTATGAGGAAACGTAAAAAACATGGATTATTCCATATCAAATCGATAATGTGAGACCAAAATAAAATAGTGGAAATCCTTGAAACTAGTTCTGGCTGTTTGTGTGCAGTCAGAAAACCATCCAGTCGGACAACAAAATGAGTTTCGTAGTCAGCCATATTTTAATGAAAGCGAGAAAGAGGCACAAAGGAAAACCGTTGAAAACAGTCGAGCGTACCCAGGCAACACGACAGCAGGTCAGTCTCAGGAAGTGAAGCTCCGCAAACGAACAAAATTATGTGTATACGGAGACAGAAAAGGGGGAAAGGGGAAATGTACATCGCAGCTGCCTTTAATAGGTTTCGACGAAACATCAAACATCCTGGATGGGAATTTACCAACGAAATAACTGCTCAAGAATTTTTAGAGAGTTGAATAAGAGAATTTACGAATTGCTATTGATGATCACATAACAATATTCTGAGTAATGTGGTATATGAAAAGTCATGAGATAATTATATGCAATCTACTGAATAATAATTATCACCAAATGGGACATTTCAAAGCCGACCAGATATGCCGAAGAAACTGAAAATTGACTAATGCTTGGTTTATGCAACGTTCCCAAGAACTAAGACTAGTAACTAATAACTAAGCATACTACCTTTTTTGACTAAGAACTTAGTTCTTAGTTAAAGGTTGAGCAACTTTTTAATCATAGTTCTTAGTTTTTAGTACAAGTATGGATTGCCTAAACGCGCTCATTGATTTGATGGTGTTGAATTCTTAGTTATTAGTTCTTAGTCATAGTCTTAGTTCTTGGGAACGTTGCATAAACCAAGCATTAGTAACAAGATTTGGTACATGCCCCTTTTATAAGTGAATTCATATTAGATGTCTAATAATGTTGAAATAATGATACTTGGTTGAAATACTCAACAGACAAGAGAAAAATACCAAAAACTGGCCCAATGATTTTTTAATTTTGACAAAACAAATAGCCTGTCACTCACTAAAATTGTTCTTATTGTGGAAAGACTACCTATTTGAATTAAAAAGAAAGTGACAGTAAAATTTTGTTTCTGTGTCTTTAAAACTGCAAAGGGAAATTCAACATAAAAACAAAAAGAGTTGTTTTATTATGAATTCTATGAAAATTGTTGGAAAAAACGAAGATATAGAGCCATTGCTTGAAATCACTATTCGAAATATCACTTTTAGTTATTTCCGACCCATAAGCTGAAAATAAATTGAAATAGGGTTATTGAATTTTCACTATTTTCTCAATTACTACCTACTCAAAAGTGTTTTATTTTATTCTATTCTTAGTGAACATGTATTTCCACAAAATAAAAAAGTCGTTGTTGGGTGTGTGAAAAAAGTTATAGTAAATGCTGTTACTGAAAATTCTTGAATTAGAAGTATTCTATTGGTTGAGTTGTGAAAGTAACAGACCTATTCTATGGAGTTTTAACGATTTATCTCTCTCAAACGAACCTTGTTTGCATATCGCTCTATGCCACTTCAAACGTTTGAAAATAATTTCGCATGAACTCGAGGGCAGACCCCCTACAGTAAAAGCATTTTCTAGTTTTTATTCAAATACTTCCTTCAATCAAGAAACCCTCCTTACATAAGTGTATACAAATATAAGTCTCAAAATCATTTATTCATATCACCCAATGAATATTGTTTGGAAAAAAAACAAAAATGAAGAGTAAACCTTTCTGTAACCGTAGCAGCGGTTACTATTTGGAGGACGACTGGCATACCTGACGGACATTTTCAGTTTGAATTCTCGATCGTGCTTGATATCACACATTGAAAGGTAATGCCCTTGTCATTTCCAACTCGCACAAGTCTTCTCAATACTCTGAGGGATATCCATAAGGGTGCAGCCGTATGAAGAAGAGAACAAATTTTGAATTTTAGCAAGCGATTTGGAAATTACTAATTCAGAGCCATACTCCGTTATGATTATTTTTAAGAGTTACGTTACAACTAGGATGATTTTTATTTTTGTACCAATGTGTGTGTATAGACGGACATATGTGTGCATAATCTCATACATATTTATTAGGTATATTATAAATATTAATAGGCATATCTCTTATTGTTATGGTTTAGTTAGCGTGTTGATGACCGTTTGTTTCAATCACATTTTACAGGTTTTTCAAGTTTGTATTTGGTTGTTTTTTTTTCAAATATTATTACTTATTTTTATTCAAGTTCTCCAAAAATGTTTTCCAATAATTGCACATTTTAGTTCAATTAATAATTCTTTATTTTCTTGTGTAATCAAAGTAATGACAGAAATATTTGCATACTTCTTACAAACGTCAGTAGTAGAAGTTTAAAATTGTTTTTTCCGTTAACCAGCTGTCATCCCCCTACGAACGACAGCCTTCAGAAGTCGAAACTTGTGCGAGCTAAGGATTAACGAGGACTTACCTTTTAACGTGCGATTCCTAGTTGTGGTAGAAATAGTAGTTATAGAATGCAACTCGCACAAAATGGCAATTCTGTAGTAGCATGCAGTTTTAAAATCGTGCAAAATGAGCCACAAGTAGTATGGAATTCTCATATCGATACCCCCAAAGAACAAAGCTGTAACTAAAGTTAGAGCTATTTTCAGTTATAGGTGTAGGCGTATTCAGCTTTAAAAACTGATGCTGACGATAAAAAAACCGTATCTCTAGACCAAGTAGTTACGAAGAAATCCACTTGAAAAAAGTTGTATTTCGACTTGAATATTGAAAAAAAAAATCAGTATTTCGGCTCTCCTGAAATATGATGAAAAATGAGTTACGTCTTTGTTCGTTGGGAGTGTCGATATATGCAAGATACACAATCATAATCTAAAATATCCGGAGGAAGTTCCTGAATTTTTCAGTTTTTCGAGTAAATGGATTTTTATAAAATACTAAGTAAATAATTTTATTATTTTGTTTACTGTGGTGACATACGAGCGGTTATTTTTCGGAAATCTCCAATTTTTGATGTGTTAAACAGGTTTCTAGGTACCCATTGGACGATTTTTTATGACCCACTAAAATACCTGCATGGAAAATTAGTAAAAACCCATCCTTTCCACGAATAATCTAAATATTTATTTCAAATCAATTATGTGCCACATTTCGTTCAATACATACATATGATGTTAGGTTATGTTTAATTTTGTCCTCTAAGTTTCTTATATATATTGTAATAAACTCTATTTATATACTAATTTCATTTGATATCGTCCTGGAAATAGACAAAACGCGATTATTATTATTACTTTTATTATATGAAAATCAATATTTTCAAAGTGTAACTATAAAGATTTACCTACAACAGATACCCACCCCTATTGCTTCAAACTATGATTTGGAGAAAATGAAGAAACTATTTTTTATACACTGTATGTACAATAAGACTGGCATAAGTATGATTTGATACACTTTTTAGATTCGTAAGTACATAATCATAATATAATAATGGATCCACTTGTCAGTATTTATTTTTTATTTAATTTCTCTGGAGTACCTGCTGATACATTGAAAGTAGAAAGATGCGAAAGAGGCCCCAGTCAGACTACACTGACGCATGCATGCGTAGGACCTGCTCAGTAGAAAAGACGTCAAAAAGTGCGTGGGGAAACATGGCGCGAATGTTATCGAATTTGAATGCAGAGTTCAAACCTAATTATCGCTCATTTTTCTATGCCTTGTCCATAACAACCGACTGAATCATTACATTGCATTGCGTTCGTGTGATATCTTCCTGAAAACTTGGCCGATCTAGGTATTTTTATCGGCATAGGTATGTGAGAAGTAGATAGAAAAACGAGGATTTCGGGCATTGACAGGGTTCTTACCTGTTTTGCCGTAAATACCCAGATGACACAAATGAACATGCAAAACAAACAAACACGGATTGAATCGCGGTAAAAGAAATAAGATCAAGACCACAGTACAAAGCAGACTGTACGATTAGAAGAGACAGGCTCACTATTTTGTTGTGGATCAAATTCGTTTCTCTCCTCTCATCTCCACGCTCTCTCTTTCAAGTTTTCACCATCCTCTCTCTCTTCCATCCACTTCTACGTAGCACAGATGAGCTACCGGGGCAGACTTGACGCTACGAAGCCATGAAGCTTGTCCCGTTGTTCATCTAGCCGCGAAAGCTTCCGCTCCTATTGGTGCAATCGCCGGCGTTACTGCGCCGAATACGAATGCGTGCCAACTAGACGTCACACGCCTTTCGTCAAGTCTGCCCCGCCGACTCATCCGGCTGCAAAATCTTGTCGGTGAAGCCTATCGCTTTTAGTTCAACGCCACCCAACGAAGTCTTAACACTGGTTTTCGTCATCTCCTGCAAAGCATAATACAAGTGAAAATATTGTGATATTTTAGTTTTAGTGTGCCAAAATAGGTAATTATTGAAGTTTTCCAGATATATCTTGAGAGTGGTATTATGTGTTGTTGACTTCGATAACTTGAAACATTTTTGGCTTTAAAGCTTCTTGGGGCGACACCCGAGCTTTCGAATCCTTCGATGTTTTCAGGATTTACTGAAGCTTTCGCAATATAAACATTTATTAAAAAATACGAGAGGCATTATTACAAGATTTTATTGAGGTTTTATTAAGAAAACTTTGAAAATTTTAATTTGAAATGCTGACGCCTCGCCATTTTTCCATGTTGGCTTGGAAAAGCGGCCATTGCTGATGCAAGCAGGGCATCGCTTTCCTTTCCCCCACTTATGCCTACGTGTCTGCAATCAAGCCATAGCGCTTGCGTGGTTTGTTTCTGTTTGGTGAAAGGCAAAGCCAAGGCTAAAATATTTTGTAGTTTAATTTTGATTTCCACGTTCCACTTGAAGTATAAAAGAAAACGAGTTTCAATTTGTTTTTCTGAATTGAATATTGTTTTTACTGAATACATTTTTTTTACAGTTGACGATGGATGACGACCAGCAGTTCTGCTTACGGTGGAACAATCATCAGTCAACGTTAGTAGCTGTTTTTGACACGCTATTGGAAAATGGTACCTTAGTAGACTGCACATTGGCAGCCGAAGGAAAATACCTAAACGCACACAAAGTAGTTTTATCAGCATGTAGTCCATATTTTGAGGTGAGATTTAGAAATTACCAGATTTTTTTGTTGGCAGAAAATCTAAACCGTCCTCATCATGTGCTATATCTACAGTGGTTGAGGTACTGTCTTCAACTGAAAATGGTGTCTGTTGTATGATAATTTTTAAAGAACTGAATTTTTGAAACTGAACAAGCTGGAGGTTGACATGGAATTATTGGCCTAGTTAGTGATACTGATCATAACGCTTTTTTATTGAATTCTTTTTTAAACATGTGGTCAACAGGTTGGTGTTCCCTACAAAACTAAATATTCAAATGTAATAGTGCTCTAATTAGCCATTAAATAAGGATCTTATTTGTTTGATACTGAGTGTGCTTTGAATAGAGCTTGAAGTTGAGGTACTGATGATTGAAATATATTGGCTGTGTGATACTGATCATATAATGCTTTTCTGTTGCAGTTTTTTTTTTTCGTATATACAGTATTGGTTGGGTTTGAGGTACTGCCCTCAAAACTCCATATTGATTTTGAGATAGTGCTGAAAATAATCAATCTTGGAGTTGAGGTACTGACTTTGACTAAAATATTGGCTGTGTGATACTGATCATAAAGCTTTTTTTCTGTTGTATTTTTTTATGTGTTAATATTGTGTTGAGGTACTGCCCTTGAAACTAAACATTGAATATGTGATGGTGCTCAAATTAACCAGAAAAAATTATTTTCGTAAGGTGTCGAACTGAATGTACCCACTTGAAATAGAACTAACAACAGTAGGCCATTGGCCACAGTGGAGGGCCTGATATGGGCCCACTCACGTTCAAACCTAACCTAACAAGGTGGATATATGCCAATGTTTTGAGTCTTGTCATAGATTTTTAGAAATGGATATTTTAAACTGAACATGCTTGGAGTTGAGGTACTGTCTTCAACTGAAATGCTGCCCTTATTATACTGTTCATAACGCTTCTCATCGACTTGGTTATTTTTTGAAGTGTCAATGATGTAGTGTCTTTAATTTGTGATAGTGTGCTCCAAATAAGCATCTTTTCAGAATGGGTAAAACTGATCATCCTAGTAAAGTAGGAATAAGAGCTGATCTATGGATTATACTAATACAATGTTCCAGTAAATTTTTGGATAACTGAATATCTGAAGCTGAATGATCTTGAAGTTGGGATAATGACTTCACTTGGATGCATGATACTGATCATAATGCTTTTCAATTAATTCTAATATGTTGACAATATGGTTGGTATTGAGGTACTGGCTTCAAAACTAAGTATTGGATTTGTAATTTTAATCAAAATGACCTATCAAAAAAATTTCTGAATGTAAAACTAAACATGTTTCGTGGAGGTACTGTCTTTCACTGAAATGTTGGCAATGTGATACAGTTCATAAAGCTTTTATGTCCAATAGTATTTTTAGAGACCTGACAAGAAACATATATGTACAGTTTGGGTTACTTAAGGTTTATTTTTAGAGAACTGAATATTTGAAATTGAATAAGCTTGGGTATTTCCACTGAAATATTGGTAGTGTGTTACTCTTCTCAATATAGTTGGTGTTGAGGTTCTGTCTTTAACTAAATCTTGATTTGTGGTAATGCTCAAAGTAACTAAGAGATTTTTCCAGTATGTTTTGAACTGAATGGTTTTGAAAAAAGCTGACGAAAAACTAATTTTACTACATTTTTTAAGGTTTGTTTTTTGTGACAGGTACAGATCTTTTGCTGAATTTTGAGGTCAGCAGATTATGATGCTGCTCACTATTATCTACATTTCTTAAATTACTGAAGTTTTGGATGTGATGCTAAATGAAACTAATATTTGGACAAAGTGATACTGATCACATTCAATGTCAGTTTTTTTTACACTAACAACTGGTTTCAAGATTCTGTCTTATGAAATGTTGGATGTGTATCTTTACCAAACCTCTCTAAATAAAATTCATGGAGGAAGTTAAGACACTGAACACTTTATATTTGTTGACTCTTGGTAATATGGGAACTCTACAATTTTATTATTTGATGATAAGATTGTTTTCTGTGATATTGGTCGCAGGACCATTGAATGGAATTTGTCTCTAAACTTGTGTCAAGTGGAATACATTTGTGATGCAGTTCACAGATACCAATGTTATCTTGCAGTGCCTCATTGTTTTATTTTAGTATCTGTATTCCAAATTTTATTTATTATTGGTTTTTGTCCTATAGTATGTAATACTTGTTTGCTGGTTTTGATAATTCTTCATTCAATTATCTAAATTCAACTTGTACACACTAAGTATGTAATACGGTTACTACTGATTTTTATAGATATACATAAAAACTCTGAATATTTATTTCAGGTTGGACAAGTATAGAATAACAAATATGAACCACCTTGACACACTTCACTGATTTGTCAATCATTCTTATAGAGATGCATATTTCCATATTTCCATATTTTCATCTTTCATGGTGCATCTGAAATATTTGTCCCATTACATTATACATTTTTAATTGGTTTAGGGGAAGGGCCCATCATGTTTCTAGAAAATGTTGTTTGTATAATTTAAATGTGAATGTGGACTACAAATTACTATTATACATGTGATTCTGCTCACAGTAGTAAAACAACTATTTTTGATAAGCGGGACCGCATTTTTCAATTAAAATTCGAGGGTTTTAAAAAGTTAGTTCAGCATATAATTGAAACAAGAGATTTGGTGATTTTACGAATCTATAATTTTATAATTACGTTTATGCTGAGGTATAGGCAGTAACTGCTTTTCATCTATTTGTTTCATTTAAAAATTTATTGTGAAGTCTACATCAAAACACAGTTTATTGACATGATAACCCTATGCTTGATTATTGTAATGGTTTTAAAAAATTTCCTATTTAAATTCAATAATTTCCAAGTTTAATCAATCACAAAATGTTCTCTGATGGGTAATGATTTTGAAATTTGTGATACGGTTCACAAAGATTTTTTTGTTTTTTGAACCAGAAACATTTAGATGTGAAATTAAACCTTTCAGAGATTGAGCATTACAAACAAAACCTATTGATTTTGATGTGATTGAGAGATAGCTATCAAACTTTTTTGAAATACAATTTTCCTCCTACTTGTTGCAAATTACTGTATTAATAGATTGTGAAATTATTTAAATATATTGTGATTTTTTTTTACAGGCATTGCTGTCTAAGCACTTTGACAAACACCCCATCCTTATACTTAAGGATGTAAAGTTTCAAGAGCTGAAAGCAATGATGGACTACATGTACAGGGGTGAAGTAAACATATCCCAAGACCAATTAGGGGCCCTCTTGAAAGCGGCGGAGTCGTTACAAATCAAAGGTCTCTCAGATAATAGGAAAGGTGAAACTGAGCGCAAGCCCGCTCCAGTTCCTCCACCACCTAAAAGTCCTCAACCAACGTCGGCATTACCTAAAGTTCAAGGCCTCACAATAGAACAACGTACGAGAGATGACAGCAGGGAGGGAAGCATGTCGCCTGGGCCTCGGAAGAAAAAAAGATTAAGGCGGAAGAGTGAGGAATTAGACAACCATGATGCCTCCAACTCTTCAGAATCTCACAGCCTACCCGCCCAGAACATTCCCTCATCGTTACCTGCCGTATCCAAAATGAACGCCGACGTGCCTGAACCTGTAGAAACCAAATCAGAAATATTAACGAGGCATAAACAACCAGAAGATATTCCTCAAGTTCCTATAATTAAAGAGAAATTAGAGACACATACAGAACTGATGCTTGAACCAAAGTCTGAATATGTAGAAGAAATGAATGAGGACAGTATTGAGGACTTGACATTAGACGATGATGATCTTAGTAATATGGAACAAATGGATGATCAAGCTGGGCCTAGTCATGGCAATGCAGGAGAAGGATCAAGTCAAGGTAAAAGTGGTATTGGGTTCAAGGAATTACAGAAATAACATTTTTAAGATTACCCAGTCTGAATATTGTCAAATTTGAAATATTTTTGGTGAATGGATTTATTCTTTTTGCTTGAATCATGTGGTACTGTCCATATTGATGGAAGTTGTAGGCTTATTATTCTATTTATGTTACTGTCCATATGATAGAAGTTGTAGGCTTATTATTCTACTTATGGTACTGTCCATATTGAATACAGTTGGCTTCTATTTTTTTCAGTTGTGGTACTGTCCATAACTTGACATTTTGTTGGCTATTCACTAGCTCATTTGTTTTGAATCCCTGGTAATGCCACACAGTTTTAGGTCATGTCTTGCAAAACTTTGTATGAATTGAAAATAACTAATTTAACAAAATATTTTTAATGTTGAATGCCTAGCTCGCACAAGTCTTCTGAATGACGGTTACTCTTAGGGGTCCAGCCAGATGACAGGTTTATTGGTTCAATTTTGTATTCTGTACATGTAATGGAAAATTTTCTTCTCTGATTTTCAGTAATTACTTGCAATTTATCATTTCTTGTTTTATTAACTAACATTGATTTTGAGTTCGGGTACACGTAAAAAAAAATTCTTATTGAATGGCACTCCAGATGTTAAAGCAAGTTTTGCAGGCTCAGTCTTGGAAAGTGGTGTTACCTATGTAGTTTTTTTATCTCCTGGTCACGGATCTGAAGAATATTCGTGGGAGTCTCGAATAGTTTTAAGTTATGCCCTTTTGAACCTTGAAATTCGATGGCATTTTTCAGTAAAGAAACACTTGAAATGTCCCTTTTTTTGTAGGTAGTTTTTTCAGACACTGATAAACTTTTATTTCGTAATTACAAGCACAAAAAAATCAAATGTTTTTTTTTATGTAGAGCATTTGGTTTTGGTGCTTGCAATTGTGAAATATGAGTGATCAGTGTCTAAACTACAAAAAAGAGACATTTTGTGATATTTGTTAGAAAAAAATCGTTTTTCAAGATTTGAAAGGTCTTCATAAAACTATTTAATTAATACCCCAATTTTCTTGGATTTGTGTTCTAGAGATACTAATAATAATAAAATATAATGATACTCTCTTATAAACACTTGTAGAGTGTAGAGGATGGCTATTATTATTATTTGTCGTTTGTAAGTAACACTTTTTCCCAGGTGTCTGTTAAGCTATTACCAGAAATTTTTAGAATTTTTTTTCCAAGTTTAACGTATTTTTCATTTCTCGCGTTTGAAATGGTTATTATTGATAAAATTCTTGAATCGGCCTATTTTCTCTTCCAGTTTTTGGAAACTACTTGAAATATAAATAATTTTACTGATGATGTTTTTAGTGAGTCACCTTGTAAATTTTTCTATATTTGGGCAGGGATAATCGTATGTATCCAGTGTTAACAGGTTTGATATTGTCGTCCAATGCCAAAGTCAGGAATGTGCATATTTGATGTTTCCAGAACAATGCATTAAAAAAATTCAAGACTTTGCTAAAAATAAAGATATCATTTTGAGATACTGAACCACTATTGGAAGGTTTTCTGTTGTAAAACATTAAATAATGATATCTTTATTTTTAGATAAGTCTTGAATTTTTTAAACGCATTTTTCTCAAAACATCCAATATGCACATTCGTGACTTTGGCATTGGACCGACAATATGAGATTGTCAAAGGTTGCAAAGATATGGGACGAACTTTTTCATATGTTCAATGGGTGCAACAGAGACTTGATCTTCTGAATTATTTGTAGTCCCAGTAATACTTGTTAGACATGGAGTTTTTTTGTCCATATCTTTGTAACCGTTTGACTTGATCCCATCAAACCACAACTAGATTTGTAATGATGATCTTGACTAAATGTGGAAAAATATGCTTTGTGTATACATTGAGAAATATCACCAATATTATGTTCACTCCAGTGGGGTCTCTATACTACTTTTAAAAGCCCTCCTGTTAACTTTTGAATGCTTTGACATACAAACAATAAAACCAACCATTTGGAGGGTATCACTGATAACTACTTCTTGAAATAAAACATGTGGTTACTCGAAAGATAGAGTGGGGGGCACATCAAAAATTTTAAATGACATGGGGGGTCAAGTGTTCCATCATTGAAAAAGATATTTGGTTCTATTTTCATCCATCAAAATTTTTTTGAATTTTGTGTCACTTGACCCCTTCTCTTGTTTCAAATAATCAAGGTGATGTGCCCCCCGCTCCATCTATCAAGTATTTACAATGTTTTATTTCAGAACGTAGTATTGGTGATACCCTCCGAAACTTTTTTTTTTCAAGTTTGTCTAACTGTTGGAAAGTTGCCAGGGAAGGGACTATTAAAAGCCGTTGATTTTTGGTAGAGATCAAAAATTTATCACAAAAGAAAATCGGCCTTAGAAGGAGATCAATTTAAAATCAGAAAACAGTCGTTTTACACTAGGTGCAAAAGTTATTGTAGAGTACAGAATATATCTTTAATTTTTCTGTTCTGTTGAAATATGAACTTGTAATATTTTCTTTCTGAAATGCCTTTAAAAGATTTCATTGTTTTCTTCCAACTAGCACTTATTTGTCCTATATAAATATAAATGAAAATTGAGCCTTTCATGGGTCAAACTTCAGTTGTGTTTTTCTTTATACTTGGATAATTTTTTTGAAATTGTTCAATATTACTTACGATTTGATACTACTTCAATTTCAAATTGGGGTGATTTTGAACGATTTTTGTACCAATCTGGTATCTCTGATTTTGTTTATGTATTCATTTGTTTTCTTAATTTTGTTCCTGTAAATTGATTTCAATGACATGAGTACTGTTTTGTTCAAGTTGTAAATTTATGACTTGAATGTAGTTACCTCCATTGAACATTATTTTATTGAGAGCAACTATTTTAAAGTAAGCAAATGTAAGTAAATGAAGATGGGAGATACTAAAGGTTTGATTTCTTTATATGCCTTGTACATTGATTTTTAATAGTAGCAAAGTGAAATATAACTTCAGATTATTGAAGTTGGATGAAAACGGTATACATATATTGGTGTTGATATGAATTTCAATTATCTGAATCTGCAATGTATAAAATTGGGTAATCTGAACATTGAATGGTAGAACTACTTTATTCTACTTTTAATGTGGTTTAGTCAATCATTACTTGTTGATTTGGCTAATTAAATTATTTGTCCTACACCAATGCTATCTATATTTTTGTCCAATTTACTATTTCCAATAATTTGAAAGATTTGTTTTTCATTGGTCCTGTTATTAATAATCAATGAATAAATTATTCAATTCTCAAGCCTTGGAATTACCCAGTATTTTGGAATGGACAATTGAAATTGTCCCAATATCTCCGATTTATCCTGCCTTATATTTTCATTTGTACACTGCATCACTTTCCATGTAATTTCAACTTCTGTAATTTTTGTCATGGGTTCGGAATATTTGTAGACTGGATCAATACATCAAGTATAAACAAATTAGCTAGAAGAGGTCATTTTATAAGTAATGTACGATATTTCCGTAAAATTATAGTATGGGGCAAAATCGGTCGAAGAGTCTTTTGATTCATAATAAGAATAACCATTTTGCTACAACTCCTGGAAAGTTTAGTTTGGAAAAATACAAATTTGAGATTTCTCTTGGAAACTAACCTGTAAACTTCATAATTTCTACTTTAAAAATTTTGGAAGTTTTAAGGAGGGTTAAACGAGATTTCATCGAATTTGAATTTTTCATAACCGAAATTTTTATCTGGATCATACTAGATGCAGTAAAATGTTTGTTCTTATTATGAATTCCAAGCTATTTCAGCTCTATTTTGTATCTAATAATATTTTTCGGAAATTTCGGTAATTCTATCAGCGCCGGCGTTGAAGTGTATATCTCTTGAAATGACACATTTTAGTTCATTTTGTTGATATTTAATTTATCTATCTATTGATTCTGCAAATTTCACATGTCTATGTCTAAAATTACACAAGTTGTTTTAACGAAGTGAAATGTATATTTTTGTGCACAACTGTGGAAAGGCTAACAAAAATTTAAAAAATATGCATTATTTATGTAGTAGTCCTACAAATATTAATGTTACTGGTTTTGAACATCTAAATTTTGCACTTGATGTGGAACGACTTCTTGAAATTTTTTATATCTAAATTTGAGAGAATTTTTGAAAATTTTGGTGTAGTCTCAGTTGTTTTATTCGAATTCATTCCGCCATTGTCTCTATGCTCCAGACATTGATACAGGGCACTCGACTTGCTTGAAAATTATTTTCTATATGTCAACTGAAAATTATTTTCAACATACTGCTGTTTTTAATTTGTTTGCAATAATCTATTGATGAAGATTACTTATTGAATGATGAAATGTAGGATAAAAAATGTTATAATGTAGAAGCATTATTTGTTCTCTTAACTTTTATTTTAAACTTTCCCAATGAAAGATGTGATCTGGAGGAAATCTATACAAAAGTGTAGTTACGTAAACGATGATTACATTTGTTCATTTTCAGACTGATGAAATCATGTCGAGTAACCAACAAACTTCCAATGAATATTTGTTCTCTTTTGTCATAATAATTTCTCAATAAAACGCAAGTCAACATCGAAAAGCTGGTAAATCAATTTGCAAGTAATTACTCCTTTCAACAATAGGTTAATTTTCCGTTGCAAAATGGTCAGATGCAAGATTGGATGTGCTTCAAACTCCAACTCAAACATGAAAACTGTAGGAGACCTTGATTACTAGAAAATTGGATTTCGTGTTTTGCAACAATATTTTTTTTTTGAATAATGTTTAGTAAGCTTAGGAGTGCTGATGATTTATTTGTACTTCATCTATGGGGAGTTTTTAGCTTTGCCTGGAAATTTTAATTTTTACTTCAAAACATTGTGTAATCTCGAAGGCAATTTGCACTAAGATTGAGTTAGCAAAAAGCACTTTGGACTAGTTTCAAGAATCTCTAAGATACACATTTACAAAATATCATTGGCTAAGAGTGTAAACCTGCCAAGTCCAATTCTCAAGATTTTATAGGCTTCTCGAAAAACACATGCAAAGTAATCAAAACTTCGTTTGCAGATAGCAGATATCAGATATTTGTGGGAACATAATTGTCTTAATTTGGTCTTTTAATGGAGCAAGCTGATTTTCTAATATAACACAGTACTTAGTCATAATCGAAAGAACTGATCACAAATATCAGTTTTAGTCAACAGTGGACTTGGCAGGTTTACACTCTTAGCCGACGATGTTTTTTTTTTTTAATGAAAGTTTGGCATTTGGTGAACTTTTGAAAATGCAAAGTAGATATTTCTTTATGATTGATCATTATAGCAATAAATAGAACAAATTTCGAAAGAGGATTAACGAAATCAAATAGATATAATTCCGACTACGGCCGAAAGTCCTCTTCACACATTTCCACAATGTGGAAAAGAGGCAAATATCTGACGGAAAACAACTCCCCCCTACGGACATTACATCTGTCATCCATTTGTGCAATGGTCTTCAAGGAAGACACTAACTTGCAAATGCTGTTTGTAATAAAGCCGTTGAATATCATCCTACATTTTGTTGGAAATAACCACCTGCATACATGCATGTTTCGAGGTTATTTCATCTCGTCAGTGCAAGGATAGGTCAGACGACAATAGAGTTGTTCCTCTAAAGCCTTGTAGTATTCCTCTACGAATGAAGCGGTGACTTATAATCATGAAGCAGTCCTTCAGAAAGGTGTGTTCTGAGAGGATTCACGAAATCAATGTGATTGTTAGTCACCGCTTCATTCATAGGGGAATACTATAAGTTTTTTGAATGTTATTGTTGGTTTTGTGGAACAAGACGACTCGACGATTGTCGTTTGACCTATCCTTGCACTAACGAAAGGAAATAACATCGAAACATGCATGTATGCAGGTGGTCATTTCCAACAAAATGAAGGATGATATTCAATGGCTTATAACAACCAGCACTTACAAATAGTGTCCTCCTTGAGGAACATTGCACAAATGGATGACAGATGTAATTCAATGTTCGTAGGGGGAAGTAGTTGTTTTCTGTCATATATTTGCTTTTTCCACTTCGCCCGTAGTCTGAACTATTTCTATTTATTTGTTCATGATAGGTTTCAAACAATTTGAAACTTGGAACATTTCCTCAAAGGGTATTTTTTTTTCTGCTTAAATACTGATTTTCTTCTGAACTTGAGAGTGACGACTGTATGATGGAACAATTGGGGAACTCTTTTAAGATTTTATTTTATATATTACCTTTCATGTATTTGAAATTTTTCTGAGTCATTTGTTATTACTTCAGATAACACCGGGTGATTTTGAATAATTTTAATTCATGTTATGGTATATTTTTGTCCAAGATTTTCATTAGGAAGTTGATTTTATAAACATTTTCAAGCAGGAAGAACACATGAATTTTCTCAAATTATAAATTTATGACTTGAGGTTTCAGTAATGTGTAGAGCTGTCTGTACCTTGGATATCAGATTTGTAAAACAACTTTTTAATGAAAGTTTGGGACAGAGACGTTGAATCCTGATGGAGTCGCTTGTGTTCCCTCATTGCTTTCACCCTTTGTTGGTTTGATAGATACCTTTTTTTGTATTGAGTAGATTATCAATACTTCAATTTAAAATTTATTTCAATAAATTCAGTGATAGTACAAATTTTCACTCTAAAATTACCCATGGATGTGTATCTTTCAGTTTCTGATTTTGAATTAAAAAATAGATATATTTATTATCCTTTCAGACAATTACATAAATTGTATAGGACTCGTCACAACACACAAAACTAATACTAGGTATCAAAGAATTGCTAATGCTATAAAAACAATTGTCAGTTGAAAATATTTTCAAGTTTTTTTGAAAGAATATAGTGTTGAAGATATTTATTAAACATTTTGAGTCCAATATTGTTGGGTGACTTATAAACTACATTAGTCTTACAAACCGGTACATGGTAGTCATAGAATATACATTTGTTCGGACTAGCTCTATCAATGAATTTTGAAATTGATTCTGATTGTTATCAAAATTAGGACTCCTGAATAAGCAACTTATGTTCAAGAATTTGGCAAAAATTCACCTTAACTGCAGATATTTATTGTTACTTTTATATAAACATTCAATTATCTAATAATATGCTCCTATCTACATTTTCCGGCTAGATTTGTAGTCATTATTTACAACAAATTTATTCAGCATGACGAGAACTGTGGGTTTTCTTTCTGGATTCATTCCACCTCATTTGAACAATTATTTCTGTATTTCCTTGACTTTTTCTTGTTGGCTTTTTGGTGGTTTGAGCGAAGCTGTTGGATGTTTTTTTAGATGAGACCACCTTCAACTTCCTAAAACTACCAAAAAGCCATATTCGTGAGTTATGGGCACCAGAATTTGACATACAACCGCTATCTGAACAGTTAGGGGGCCGTTTTCGAAAATATTCCGCTAAAGCCGTTTCAGCTGCTCTTGATGCAATTCTGAATGGAGGCGTTACAGTGACACAGGCATCTTTAGATTTTAAAATTAAACGTACTAGTTTACAATTTTACTTGAAGAAGTTAAATATCAAATTGAAAAATCAGCTATAAGTGTAGAGGAAAACCATACAATGCTAATAATATTTCATCTGAAAGATGATCTGCTTTTTTTTTTCAAATTCAAGTGTAATTTTTTCTTCTGTTGGTCTGAGTTATTGAATGCCTTTAGAAGTTTTTTGTATGAACTGTATGAAATTGAAAACACAATTTTTGAATATAGTAGATTTTTTAATTATTATGCTTGACAATATTTAATTATGTTGCACTTTTCTCACGTTCATGTTTTCTTTTCTATATTGGTGTTGATTAATGAATTGAATAGAATCCGAACTGAAAACAAAATGTATCGAATCAATGTAGTGGGATGGTTGATCTTGCAAAAAGTTTTATTTGCTTAATAATTCTCAACAATTTCAGCAACGTTCTAAATCTGCTTGAAATTTATGTTTCATATTGTCTATGTATTTGCAATTCACGAATTTTTTGATTTAATTTATGGACAAATGAATTCACGATTGGTCGTGTTTTCCATTCCATATATAATTATTTTAGAAACGGGTTAGGAAAATAACATTTATGAGGTGTCTTGAAAATTAAAAAAAGCTATTTTTTTTTTAGAAAATTATAATTTTAGGAAATCTGATGAAATTACGATTGGTCGTGATAGGGGTGACGATTGGTCGTTACCCTGTGTACAAATAGCAGATTTTTTATGGATGTACTGAAACATGATTGGTCATGTTTATTTTTCAAGTGATTTCCGAGATAAAAAAATTAACTGAAAATATGTTTTCAGTGGTACTGAACTTAATGCAAACTGTCACGATTGGTCGTGACCCATTTGTTACATTTTGTTCGAAATACGTTTTACAAGCAGATGAGATTTCAACTTGTATAAGGAAAATTAACACATTGAAATTGATAAATTTGGTTCCGACTCATTTGAAACTTTCGAGGGTGCAAACATATATGAATTTTAATATTTCACCGGTTTATTTATAATTGGATAACAAAATGACAGATTGCTGCAGCTATGAATTGACTAACGATTAAAGTTCATTCATTACCTTCATTCAGACATTAAACATTTTGTTTCGAATTGAAGAACAGCAGATTATAATTATCATGTTTTTGTTTTTTTTAAATGAAAAGTTGCATTCGAAGCGGATGAAATAACCTCTACAAGCTCATTGCCAGAAAGATCTAGGAAGCAATACGAAACTGTTTACAAAGCCTTCATGGAATGGCGAAGCTTCAAGAACGTCTATTCATTCTCTGAGAAGGTTCTTTTAGCTTATTTTGAAAAATTATCAGAGAAATATAAGTCGTCATCTTTATGGGTTCAGTATTCAATGTTGAGAAGCACTCTTGTTATAAATAATGGTGTTAACATAGAAAAGTACAATAAATTGCGTGCATTTTTGAAATACAAGTCTGAAGGCTATGAGGCGAAGAAAGCTAAAGTATTCAAACCAGATGAGGTCAATAGATTTATAACCGAAGCACCTGACCATATTTATCTTGCAACGAAGGTAAAAATTCGTAAATAACAATTTTTAATTGCATAACATAGATTTTTTTAAGGTTGCATTGATTGTGGGAGTCATGGGTGCTTGTCAGGCTAAACAACTTCACTTATTGAATATTGAAGATGTTCAAGACCTTGGATCGGCTCTATTAGTAACTATTCCTAACAATAAATCGAACGGTTTTCGAAGATTCACAATAACTGACGCCTTTTATCAAATTTGTAAAAAGTATATGGATCGGCGTCCACTTCTTGCGTGCCGTTCATTTTTCCTACAGTATAGAAATGGTGCATGTAGTGTACAAAAGATTGGCATAAATAAATTTGGAGCAATGGGGAAACGAATAGCTACATTTTTAAAACTACCAAATCCAGAGATGTACACGGGACATAGCTTTCGTAGTCGCTACCCACTTTCTGCTTGTTTAATGTCTGACGTGTCTATTCAGTAAAAGTTTATAATGAAATATGGAGAAAGAGGGGTGCTAGGGCATCGCCTTTCAGGTTTTGTTAGACTCCTTCGAGGCGACTTTAGAAATACTATATTTTATAGTTTTGCAATATGGCTAGGTTATTTATTGAAATTCAAAGTTCTTATTCTTTGGAATATCTTTGATATCGAGTATTTAACTAGTGGGTTGTTGATTTTTTATTTTTATTATATCAGTTGAATGAATAAGTCCTTTTTTTAACTGAACACTTAGATATTTTAAATCCATTATGTTTATCTGTAAATAACTTAAACCAACTTTGAAAGTATATGAATAAAATATTTATTTCATTATTTTTGATGAAATTTATTCGAAAACGGTCTTTGATATAATTTTGGGTGTCAAACTTCTGGTCTCGGTATTCTAATGGACACTTACAGGTTTCGGTGGTTGGCATATGGGTAATCAAAGTCAAGATGAAGTATTTTTGGCCGCACAAGAGGCCGTCGGTGCTCATCGAGATTCACAAGGTAAGATTTTTGTTTCAATTGTAAAAACTTGTCTATTGGTTTGAATCAATACAGGTTTTCATTTGATTATTCAATTCGAACTAAATGTATGCTTGATTCAAGTCCATAGAAAAGTTTAAAACGCTTGCACATGGTATGGCAAAATTAAACACCCGAGTTTCCAGTCTCTGGTTTTTTTAACATTTTTTTTTTCTAACTTGGTAGCCTTGGTTTCCTTTATTGCTTTCCACTTTTTTAGCTTATTTGGTGTAGTGGTTCGTAGTTTAGTTTTCCTGATACACCCTTCTCCCTCCATTGAAGAAGTCGTCGCCAGTGTGTCTTGATTCGATTTGGAGGTTCTCTTCGTTTTTCCATTGTTTTGAATCGTTTTTCGAATTTTTTATAAATTTTTATTGAATTTATTTCGTTAAGTTGAGCACTTAAATGTCCCACATTTATACTGTTTAGTGCCTCTTTACATTTATACTGTTGAATGTAGTAATTTCATAAATAAACCGATGGCATTCATACTGTTGAATGTTTTGTATTGGTTCAAATAATACATTACAAATAAATTAAGGTGTAGCTGTGGTTTTCCAGAATGCCATTGGTTTTCAAGAAGTCATCAAAGGTAAGAAGGGGGAGAACGGAATTGAAACCAAACTGTTTCCAAAGAATTATTCAGTATAAGTACTCCACTCGTTTTTCTAGAAAACTTTATCCGCAGGAAGTGCAAACTATTTTATTACCTTATATACAATGGTTTGTTGGTTGTTGTGGATGAGTTCATGGAAAAACATTCAAAATTTCTTTTGCGATTTATGGAAAACATTTTGGTTTTGAACCGGAGACTGTGAGGTCTCGGTGTTTTTTTTCAATTGCAGTTTCTCCCGCTTGTTACATCTGTTTTATTTTATCATAAAACCCACCTCCAAATTTGAAAATTTTGCCATACAATTGCAAGTGCTTTCTGTTTGGGTTTTGTAATTTGGCCTGCACCAACGATACTCCACACACTGAACATTTTTTAATGTTGCATAATTTTCTTTCCGTTTGCTTTATCAATGTGGAGTATCGTTTGTACTGTGTCTTGTACTTATAATGTTGGCCTTCTATCTCATGTATCTTTCAACTTTTGGTCTAACATGTATTTTTATCATGTGCATGCTTTACATTTTATACATTTTGTACATTGTTTTTCTCTGTGTTTACGATATGGCTTAATTTAGCCTTATTGTTGTTGAATACTACTAAATCCATTAAATTTAATGGATTTTGAGTTATATTTATTATAACATGATGATATAAAAGATTAGTAGTGTTTTACTACTAATGTTTTAAATCGTTTTGTTACATTTCACAGCACTGCATGATTTCATGCAGTGCAGTCTCATTATTACATGCAATTGTATGTAATGTGATCCAGCTGTTACATTGTGTTTAAATAATCGAATAAAACGAGATGTTTTTGAAGTTTCAAAAACGTTTCTAGTGTTGAATAAAATGTAGTGTCATTGTTTCATAATAATATATAGAATTTTATGGGTTTCAATTATGAAATGCATATTTGTAATCTTGATTATTATGAAACACTTGTGATTTTATTGATCAGTAATTCTGATCAATAATGTAAGATGAAAGAGGAACTCTTTGTTTTTATTATTACCTGTTACATCAGGTAAATGCTGAGAGAATGCCAAATTTTTTTGTTTCGCTCCAATGTATTTTCATTTGAGTGTACTTGTTGCAATCGTAGCTATGTGTCCACTTGTCACATAGTGAGGTATTTCATTGAATACATCAAATTTTAATTTTTTTTACAGCTGCAACGAAGTTGAGTCTCTTAAGGTACTTATTGTAGCTGTAAAGAATTCTTTGCAGTGAGGTAACTGTCATGTGACTCGAAGGGAATAATTTTCGTTGAAATTCGGGTTATACTTGAAAAACTTCCTAATATGATCTAATATAATCATTTACAATTTCAGGTTTTAAAAAAAGTTCCTTTCATCTAGAAAATGCAACTGTGCCATTTTATTTTGAAATGATTATTGTGAATGTAGCTGTGAGGGCGTTGTTTACAGTGAGGTATATATACTTGTAACGTGAAATTTCGATAATTGATTTTGAATTGTAGCTGTATACGATTTGTGTACAGCGAGGTACTCGTTTTTTTTTCAGGTTCGACATCTAGACGAAGTTGTAGCTGTACACGTTTTGTGTACAGTGAGGTAAATCGTTTAAATTTTTGACGACTGTGAATATTTCAACATGAATTTTTGATTTGTGGAATAGGTTTGGTTATCAAGTTGCTACACTAATTGGAGATTGATGATACCTCAGTTTCATGTTCGATTTCCTTGGATAACGTGACCTATTCTGTAACCCAATTTATGTGTATCTTGGAACTTTGTAAGTTTATCAATCAAAATCATATTTTTTGTAAGAATTAATCTAGTATTTTTGTCACCGAAAAACTTGTAATCAGTGATTTTGGTAAAATATTTTGATCTGACCGCTTTTTTCATTAACGGGAGCGTGAGTTGATTTTTTTGCCAAATGTTCACTGATAATCTAGTTTGATCTTCTTCCACGTAAGCCTTGCTTGAGGAAACGGGTATATTGGTTGATTGGATTGCTTGAGTAGAGGGCCAACTCAACATAGATACATTCTCAATTTTGGTTTTGGGTTCCTTTTGAAATTTTTTTTTTTCAAAAGGAACCTTTGAATCTTCAATGTCTATTATACTTTATTAATAGGTTTCGAAGACAATACTGGAATTGATGTGTATAATTTATGGTTGTCCCTCTTATGAATGACTGACTGCGTTTGCCTTACAGACCCGTTTCCTCTCAAGTGCTTTCGTTGTGGAAGGGCGTATTCAGTACAATACTCTCTTGAAAGACATCTTAAATACGAATGTGGAGTAGCTAAACAGTTTTCTTGTTCTGTTTGCTTAAGAAAATTTTCTCGTAGAGACATTCTTAGAGTTCATGAAAAAAATTTCAAACATAGTAACATCCAGAAGGAATAAATATATTTTTCAAAATTTTTCGGTTGAAATAACAGGTATCATTATTATGGTATTTGTTATTTTCGTAGTAAGCAGGCCGATTGTTTCCTAAAACGAAATGATCGGACTGGGTGGAGGTGGGCCAATTTTTAATTTTTTTCTTATGAATGTTAAAAATCGAATTATATATTATGCTGCCGAGTCCGCTAGAAGAAGATGTTTGCCGTCAACAGACCCCATTTCCTATCAGATCCCGCAAGAATGGCCGTTTTCATTTTTTCCCAATCATTAATCGTTTTATTCCTCTCAACAATCTTTTTTTTTGTTCCTTCAATATCGCAATTGACGAGGGCCCGCCCATTCATCCATAGTCTGTCATCCGCCGTCCACTGCTCTACACCAATAACATGTGAGTATAATTTTACTATTTAATATATTCCTATTCATTTGACAATGTATTGGCGCCAAAGTCATTAATGCCCAAGACTTGTCAAATTAGATGAATTTTATGTACTTTCACAAATATTTATGAAAAGTAATAGTGAAAATTAACAGTTCTCTAATTAATGAGCAGTTAATCTGATTGTATTCTTTATTATTTGAAGATTTTTCTCCAAATATAGTATTTGTTGATGTCCCACATCTACCCAGCTTTATGAAAAGTGAATATTTTTTTTGTCTAAAATCATTCAATATTGGTGACTTTCTTCTAGAATTAAATATCGATTGATTTTTTTCACACGTATATTCGAGTTTCATAAAAATTATTAGATTGAGAAGTGTGGAACATGACATATTCAATATTTTGAGTTGTATGTCAATAATTTTTTGAAGAACTGTTCCATAATATTCCTTTTTCTATTGTTACAGACTAACCATTTCCTGCTTTATCCCTCTTCGCGCGTGCCAAAATGAAGATTGAAACTATACTATTGAAATGTTATTGAATGAAGTTGAATATATATTTTTTTATGAATTCGTCGAATTTTATTCATTCTCCCTATTTTGTTTTCCCGTAAAGTTGATGTTGGGTCATAAAAAGAAAATTGGAATAGAACATTGAAATCGCTAGTACAGCAGTATTTATTTCCAGGCGGTGGAAATTGGTTTCTGCAACATATCGATCCAGATTCTACCAATGGTTTTCCTTGCTCCAACTGCGGGAAAATCTACAAACATCGAGGAAACATGCGGCGTCATATGGTTTATGAATGTGGAAAAATGGCTCGATTCCAGTGTTCTTTCTGTGACCGAAAATTTCATCAACAATCTAACCTAAAGAGACATTTCGATAACAAGCATACGATGCTACCAAAATTCAGCAAAAGTATTACCGTATATAGAACTAGAACAGTTTCTCAAACACTTTGAAACTAGAAGTTACCATGAAGTCGCGAACTTTCTAGTCTTACCAAGTTGAATGATCAAAAATTTCACTAATAATCATAAAAAAATGACGTTCTAAGATGGCATTTTGTAGTATTGAAAATTTTAAAATGGTACCATGTCATGCCTCAATTTGTATCAGTCCATCAGACATTTCATCTAATAAAATGCCAAATAATTGTTTTTTCAAGTTATCCTATGCACTAGTGGCGTAAGTCAAATTTGATAATTCAATATTATATTACGTTTAATTATTCTAGTCGATGTGTTGTGTGCCATATTTTTAAGAATCAAATAATTTTTTTTAGTAGTTGCTCTAGTCATGTTCCTAATTCTCATAACTGTAATTAAGACGCAGAAATATACCAAAGATTTTCGAGAAATTGATTTCAATAAGGTGATATTAACGGTAGGTATAACTTTTTTATGTAACATCGGTTGGGGCTGATTTTTTTTTAAATTAAGGGTTAGGGTCAAGAGAAAAGTATCGCCGATATTTAAAGATTTTTTAATGATGGATATTTTGTTCTTTGGCTTGGATTTTGGACATAACATCCTTTTGTCATTAAACAATCCAGTTCAAGTGATTTAAAATAAATGTTTTCCACGATTATTATCAGTATTAAATAATCACTTTCCAAGTCCTATCTGGATAATCAATCAGCTGTAATGCATGTTATTTTTTTATATTTAATCCAATATTTAGATCGGTAGCAATCTGATAGGTATTAGAAATCGATCCTACAGAATTTTTTTTGACGGGTTGCTGTTAGCTGTCCTCCATAATTTTTTCTTTGACTGTTTTTTGTTGATCTTTCTGGTTGTTTTCAATTGGACAAGTCTTTTATTACATTTTATTTTTTAAGATAAATTTACATTGGAAATTTTATGCCAGGAGAATGGCAAATATTTATTGGACATCATTTTAAAAGGTGAAATTAAATTTAATGCAAATTGTGTCTGATATCCAAGCTTACGAAGATAAAATACCAAATTAATTTATTGGTACTTGGAATTTAATTACAAATATCTCCATATTGTGTTGATCTACGTAAGGGATTAAAGGCCTAATAAGGTAAGTAAGCAACATCTTTTAGTCTTACTACTGAGTAATATACTGCATATCGCACGTACGTCTCTTACGATAATTTTAAGTTATGAAACAAATTTCGAGATCGTTAATTTTCAAAGTGCATAATATTTTATCAAAAGCGGTCCGGTTAGCACTTTACCAAAATCGGTAAACGTAAAAGAAACTTATTTTGACCAGTTGCTCCATTTTTTGTCCAAGTATTTTTGGCAATTTTTTGGAAACTATGAAAAATCTATCTAGGCACTGCACCAAAATGAAAAAAAAATTGTGCTTAATTTTCCCTAAATTCAAGATTTTGGCTGCTTTGTGAAATAACTTATAGTATGATATATGAATTATTCTGTAATAAGGGCAGTAATTATTTTTTGTTGAAGAGACAAGAATATTGAATGGAATCAGTGGTCCATAAAAAATTACAATAAATATTTTAAATGATGCCACATGGAATAAAATGATTGCTTCACCAGTGGGCGCCTCAAAACGCACTGAATTTGAGTAGTTGCCTCCATTGGTTGTTACTCACGTTTGGAAAAATCACCATTTATTTTCAGTAACAAAAATTATTTCTCAATTGATTCTATTAAGCGAAGTTTTAACATTTGTCTAAGCTACACTTTGCGGAAAATTGCTAGCAGGTGAAGTTTCCTCAGAAGTTACAGCGAAGGTGCTGTAGTACGAACTTCAGACGGTTGATTTGGTTGAGAAGCGAACGCTAATTGCGACCACGGCTTATATTAATTTAACTCTTTTTGACTCATGAACCTCGTGAACATTTCAGTTAATCGAACGATTTTTCTCCTAAATACTAGACACAGCTAATTCTAAATTGTGTAGTGCGCTTTGAAATTAAATTGAATAAATTGAAATTTTGAAGGCTCACTTCGAATTTATTTCATCACCTGAAGAATTTAGTCCACGCCACTCGATTGCAATACTTTCAAATTGTAAATAATTTCCTACATAATATGATGGATTCACAGAAAACTACCATAATTTAAATTTAAATTACGTACTCAAAATATTTCTGGTAATCGTCCGACAGACGTTGAAACATACTTTACAATGCTCTACCAGACTGCTTGCTGTCAGTTTGAACTATAGAATTTTTTTACCAATACTTATAATATTGCCAGTATTTGTTTCCTCTTAACACTATTCGATACATATTCATGCTAAAAGAACTTGATTGTAATAGCATATCAACAACAGCTTTGAAGTTAATTGCATCACAAGTACAATTTGAAAGTATCGAAAATCGAGTGGCGTAAAATTTTATCAATAATATTGCTACTTGTTTTTTATATTTTTTAATTTGAAAATCTTTCGAAGAATGTATCGACATTTTGAGAGTTAATAGTACTGGTAAGCTATTGAAGCAAGCGCTTTTTCATTTTTGAAAAAACCAATGTGCAGTGGTGCTCACTCTGCCTATGCCCTAGCACTGACAAAAAGAGTTCCCAAGCACTAAGCACCAAGTCCTCCAATGAAGGGCTCGCAAGTACTAAGATAACGTCCTCTTAGCGTTTCCACAAAGTGTTAAAAGCACTAATTTTAGAAATTGAATAATGGAAAATAACTTGTCTCAGTTTAATTTGATGAATATTATTGAACAATAAAAATGATCCAGAACGACCATATTGGTATAGAACATGCCCTAAAATATGCTGCTGTCGAAAAGTGTCATTTATTCATATTATGAATTATATACAGGGTGTAATGTAACTTTTTGCACTTCCGTGAATGACTGCTGTAAACGCTATTTAATAACGAATTGCAGTGGTTAAAATAAAAAGAAGTTTAGGTTTTCAAATTTGCAGACTTTTGGGAACTCTGACCCAGGCAGCTCAGATTTGACATAAAAAAGAGGTTCCCAACATTTGGGTTAATTTTCAACACTAAATTAAATTTATCCATTTTTATATCAGTAGGAAATTTGTTATAAAATAGCATACACTCGTCATTCAAGGAAATGCAAGGGAGTAACCAAGATATGTTTTATCCAGCAAAACGTAAAGGGCGTAGTAATTCGTGGCTGAGGATGAGGTTGCCGATACATTATTATTCCGGTAAAATGCTCGGTAACTTTCTTGTTTGCTTAGTTAAACGAGATTCTGGCTACAATATGATCGACTTATTTTGTCATTTATGATGAGATTTCATTCAAAATTAGTATGTAGAGTTTTTAGGGTCCGATTGAGGGCTGTTCATAGTTGCTCGTGAACAGCTTCTTCGCTAAGCAATTGAAAATGCTCGCAAGCACTCCAAATGACGCCTGCATTACTACATTTTGAATAGACTCGAACCATAAATAAAACTCGCTGGCCATATTGCAGCCACGTCACCAGAATGATGATGTGCCAAATTTCAAGTCAATTGAACCATTGCATACCTGACATTGCATAAAACTTGTTAAAATCAAAATATTGAATATCTGCGCGCATTCTGCTTTGGCTGGATAAAACTTGTCGAATCCCTAAGCTTTCAAAACAGCCACTACTCAATCACAGTTTAAAGTATGGAAAAATAACATTTTGCTGTCGCCTAGATTGAAACACCATTTTGGGAAGGCAGAACAAACTGCCGGTCTATTCTGGACCAAAGAACTGGATCCTCAGGAAAAATAATTCTCTCTACAAGGTCTATAGAATGAAATGGGTCGAAAACAATAAGCCAGCCCCCTCTTTACAAAAACACCAAATCAGAAAAATGATCTATAGAGACTTTTTGATACTCACTTTCCTGGCTATAGAGAAAAAATGTAATCAAGTCGCGCCCCAAAGCACAAATGGTCTACAAGGGAAACCTGGAAAAGAGTGAAATATAGAAGATATAATGAATGGGCTACACGAAACTTGAGTCCATTTAAATCAGTAGAGCCAGACGAAATCCAACCCATACCACCTACCGACGTACTGATTTCATACCTAGTAAGGCTGCTAGGGGCGAGCGTTTATGGTTTATAAGTAACTAACTTAAAATCTAGCACCTAGCGAAGGTCCAAGGTGGTCTTCATATTGAAGCCGGTAAAACCATCCTACGACTAAGTTGAGGCATTTAGGCCAAATCTGAATCTGAATTTGTGGGTATTGAATTTAGGTCAGTTTTGGGGTTTGCACCATTTTACTCCTATCCTAGGATTGAATGTCGTAAATGAAAATTAGCTAGTATTACAAGTTTATTAAAACTGTCATATCTGCAAAAGTTGCCTCCCCCAATCTAACATGGTTTTTTCGAAAACATGAAAACTGCAGATACGCCTTTTATGCTTAGCACGGCAGAATTTGCCTTTCGCTATTAATGAAAATTTCCATTACTAGGCGTATTTTCTCAGTGCTATATTGAAAGCAGTATCAAAAGTACCACAGATTCCTTAGACTAGTTTCCAATTAAAGACAGTTCATACAGGGCTATTCCAATCTTGGTGACTGTAAAAGATAGAAGGGTGGTTTAATGGGGGCAAAGTTGCACAAAAATCTGATCTAGCTTCTTTGGTTCTGGAGGTATATAGGAAAAATCTCAAGTTTCGAAATTATATTTTTGCATGTCATTTAATTTTGTGGAGATTTTTTAAAACTGTTGGCACTTTTCCATAGCAACTTTTTGTAGACTATCCAAATATGCGATTAAAAATTATATTCAAAGTATTGTACAACCCGGACCGGCTACCCTCAACTTTTTATTTTCAGAGATATAAGTAGGTAAAGTAAAGAATTAAAGTAAGAATTCTGAAATTTTCATTTTTTCCTGTATAACTCCACAACCAAATAAGCCACATCAATTTTTTTTGTTTCACGTAATTGACCTCTGAAATACGCAACTTTGCCCCCATTTAACCACCCTTCTATCTTTTACCGTTACCAAGATCCCCATGCATAGACTCGAAGTTGAATAGCCTTGTATAAGCCATGAATGCGTAGATGTCTAGCAAACTTATTTTTACTCTCGACACCTTCAGTAATTCATGCAAATTCGAATGAGAATAAAATTGGGTCACTATGGTCTTTTATAGAATTTAGCAGATGGTCACCATTATACTATTTTGCGCTTATACATACAGGGTGGGGCACCGAAAACGAAACAGATCGAATATCTTCAAAACACATGTGTTGTGAAGAAAATGAAAAAACACGTCGATTTTCAATTCATCATATCATATCATAACCTCAATCAACTGTCGTACCTCTCCTTCCACGCCTTGGTCACTATCACCCAAACAATTTGAATAGGGAAAGTAGTAAATGTTACATACACATCATTAAAATGGTAATTTCATAAGGAATTCAGCCATGTCAATTTTTGCTACCTAACTTTCTATTTTGGCGCACTTTTGCGGAAAAAACAACTGATCTGTATTCCAAATTATAAGTCATTTGCAAGCTAATTTGACATAATTTCGATGACAATGCATTATGGAATTTTTCTAAGAAAAAACAATATGACGGCTCCAAAATGGCGGACAAGATTTAAAATTATGGTCCGATTTGATTCAAACTTGATAAGTGGTGGTTTTCAGGGTCGGAAATTATAAATTGTTTGTCAATGCATGTAACAAGATGGCGGACTAAATTTTTAATTATTGTCCGTTTCGCCCGCCATCTTGTTTTTTGTATCGACAAAAAAATCATAATTTCCGTCCCTGAAAATCCCCACATACTAATTTTGATTCGAATCGGACCATAATTACAAATTTCATCCGCCATCTTGGAGCCACCATCTTGTTTTATTTGCATTGACAAACAATTTATAATTTCCCACCCTGATAACTACCACTTATCAAGTTTGAATCAAATCGGACAATAATTTTAAATCTTGTCCGCCATTTTGGAGCCACAATTTTGTTTTTTTCTTAGAAAAATTCCAGAATGCATTGTCACCGAATTTATGTCAAATTATCTTGCAAATGAAGTATAATTTGGGATACGGATCAGTTGTTTTTCCCGCAAAAGAGCGCCAAAATAGAAAGTTGTCTAGCAAAGATTGACATGGCTGAATTCCTTATGAAATAAATAACCTTTTAAATGATGTGTCACACTTACTACTTTCCCTATTCAAATTGTTTGGGTGATAGGGACTAAGGGGTGGAGGGAGAGGTATGACACTTGAGGTTATGATAGGAAGATTAAACGATTGGATTAAAAATCGACGTGTTTTTGCATTTTCTCCACAACATATGTGTTTTGAAGATATTCGATCTGTTTCGTTTTCGGTGGCCCACCTTATATAATCCACATGCCATCTGCCATTAGTGGAAGGAAATGCATTTCTGAGGAGATATGTTTGTTGAGGTCTACGCTGACGATATCATCGTAATAGTTGTAGTCCTAGAGCGGGTAGGTGTTTGAGGCAATCTGAACATTGGTCAGATGCCTCTCTGATAATATCTTAATATAGAAATGCAGACCTGGGGTGGGATTCCGTGTACCATAGAATTATATAGTCCATCAAATGAGTGAGATGTCATTTATCGTTGAATTAATTCATGGGAGAAAAAAGACAACTGTCGACTATAGAATTCTATGTTACACGAATTCCACCCCTGGCTGGAGGATAGCGGCGATGTTACAACCCCTATACTATCAAAAATGTAAATTTTTTGTTGCAAAAAATGTATTTGAGGCAACTTGTAATATTTTTAAAGCAAAGTTATATCGATATAATAGAAAATAATTTAAATATAAATGTATAAAATATAAATATAATAGAAAATAAATAAGCCATGCTATTTGCGAGGGATTTCAAGCTTGCAGGATGCTTACAAAACTATTTTGCAAATAAATACAGAAAATATGCTTATGGCAAGTTGAAATTTTTACAGAGAATTAGTATTAAAAATTAATATTCTAAATAGACAGATCATTTCGGTGGGATGTCTACTTGCCAGGTGACCAAAAAAACTACGCGTGCGTCTCTGCCAAATAGTAATAATCAACCGTTTAACAAATATTTTCCTCCACACGTTTCCGAGTGGAAAAATGAGGCAAATATCTGTCAGAAAACAACTATTTCCCTGGCTACTTGGTGAAAACGTGTGGAGAGAAAGTGTGTTTATTGATTTTCCATGAGGATGGCGCTACGATCAACTTACTTGTGGGTCGTAGCTTCATCCGTGGGTAAATATTAGTCAAAACAGTTTATTATCATTCATTTGGCAGAAACAGGACAATTATAATGTTGTCCAACCTATCCTGTCACTGATGAGAGGCAAAACCTCGAAACATGCATGTCTGCAAGTGGTCATTCCCAGCCAAATGAAGGATAATCTTCTGTTCAATTACAAAACAAGCTCTTGCAATTGGGTCGTCTTGGAAGAACGTTTCACAAATATCGGTCAGATGTAGTTCTATGTCCGTCTAGGTATTAGCCAGGGAAGTAGTAGATTTCTGATAGATGTTTGCCTTTATTTTTCCACTTGGTTGGTTTTCTGATATTTATCATCATTTTTATTAATTACAAAAAGATAATACTTACTATAAAAATAAATTTTCCAAATATGAAATAGAAAAAATGAAGTTTATTATTATAAATGCATATAAAACTATATAAATATTGATTGAATTAATTCTGTGTCTAAATGTTGTACTTTTTCTTCGTCTTGAAGCTCTTCATCGAAGCTAAAAGACTCATCGTCGTCTTCTTGGTCTTCTTCTTCATCGTCCTCGAACTCTCCTTGAGACTCGGATTCCTCTGTATAATCTGTAAATAATTATATGTGATTATTGAATTAATGAAGATAAGAAAACGAATACTGCAATTATAAAAAAACACTTGTAAGCTTACCATCGTGTTCTCCCATGAACGTTATCGTCAAAAACTTCGATATACGCTCTCTTTCACACTGCAGCTTACCCTATTGCGCTTCTCACTCACACGCACGCGTAATTTTCTTGATCATCTGGCAGGTAGACAATCCCACCAAAACGATCTGTCTTTTTTGGAATATTAATTTTTAATACTTACTGATTCTGCATCAAGCAAACGGCCTGGCTGATTTATTTTCTTTATTTCTCTATATTTAACTTAAAAATAAATTACAAGGTGCATCAAAATAATTTTTTGCGGAAAAAAATTTAATGTTTGATAGTACAGGGGTTGTCAAATGACCGCTACCCTCCAGCCAGGTATACATTTCTGTATCAAGATATTGTGGGAGAGGCATCTGACAAATTTTCAGATTGCCTCAAACACCTACCCAAAATGTCTACCAGCTCTCCTGCTATTTATTAACAGGGACTATGGGGATCTATGTGATCTGATGCAATTAGCCCTCACCGACTGAATCTCATATACCTGTTGAGTCTGGCAGTCCTTAGAGGTCGGTTTATTGTAAAAATAATTGACAATGACAATGAGATTTAATTGATTTAAATAATTTTTGTAAATTTTGCAAGTTTGATATCGACCAAAGGGTATTCCTTTGTTTTTTCAATTATACATTTAATTGTCGTTTTTTAATTTTCAAACCTATATACCAAAAGTGTATTTCTAGTGTCATATTAACTGTTCAAACCAAGCGTTTGGCTCTCCGAGTAATTTTTTTGCGATAAACACAATAGTGCCACACTTGTTGAGTCCACATAATTTAAAAACTTCATGTATTTAATACAAATATAGGTGATTTATTCACCTTGCGGCTGGTAGCCTTATAAATAATGTGTCTGTAACACTGGTATCAATACAGGTTTCATGTGTTACATGCATGAGTTCGCCCCTCCCAAGAAAAATGTCTGGTTGCACTAGTAACAGGTTGGTGGCATGGCCTACATTCAGCAGTTGCAAATGAAGAAGGTTTCAAATCCTTAACAATAATCCAACAAATTATGATTTTGTTAGAGTTTCAAGTAAAATAGATGGAGCCTATTGATTGAATTTTCTTGGCTCTGGAGCTGTTTAACGAGAAGAGTATAAGTTTGGACGGGACATTCCTAGTTAGATGGGACCCATTTCCAAAATTTTTTCGGACATGCCAAATACGAATTATGTATGTCATTTATTTTCAAAAAATCTAGCTGTCATTATATTAAAGTTACCAAGCCGTCCACTAGGGCTATCAGGGACTAGTATTCATGAGAAAAATCCTAGAAACTTGTACTGTCAGCTGTCGTAGGGTCAAGAGTTGTGTTGGAGGATTTTTTTCGCCTTCATGTTCAGAACGTAGTCCGCTGTAGAGCTCAGCAAACAATCAACAGTTTTACATTTGTAACTTGAAGAATCCTCCGTGTTTTGAAAACGTGGGTAATTCACAATCTGAACCACAAAGTGGTATAATGGGATGCCTGATATACAATTTTGGAAATATCGAATGGGGAATTAACAACACAGTGTATGTGGATTGGGGGAGCTGGGTAACACATTATTTTTACGCTGATTGTATCAATAAATATTTTATATTGTTGCTTGCCATCCATTTAAACAATTTGTCAAAGAGAGGACACTATAATTGCAAGTAAGAATCAAGCAAATAATGAATATAGACCAGTTTAATGTGACGTCACGTCGTATGAGTGTCACGGACCATTATCCAAACAAACCATTTTTACCATTGTGTTTTTATCGAACTTAGTGCAGAGAAATGAGTGAAATAATCAAAAACATTGCATCTCTACCATTTTCAACCTACAAATAAAAGTCATATATAAATATATTATTTTTGAACTTTACTATAGGTACTTTGTTGCAGTAATATTTACACATAAGATACTGTTATTCGATTTGAAACACTTTAATAAATCAAATCCTACAGCTTATATAGGAATCAAACACAAGACAAGTTTGTTTGGATAATGCATAAGATATAACTCAACAAAATTGACAGCTCTGACGTCAGCACTAAAATGGTGTATTTTCCTTTATGAGGCTGGGAATGACCATACATGCATGTTTCAAGGTTTTTGCCTCTCATCAGTGCTAGGATTTGTCAGATAAAATCAAAGTCATTTTGTTTCATCCAATGAATGGTGGAGATCGATGCTACGAATTAAGTCGCAACTATTATTCAGTCGCAGCGCCACCCGCGAGCAAAGCAAGAAGCACTCCTCGGTAAGACAGATTCCAGCAAAAGTAAATTCATTAAATCGAACATAGTTCGAAGATGTATCGGATAGTTACAAATGAATAAGACGAATGATTATGGCCAAGTCGAAATACGCTTTATCATCCGGGTTAATGTTATCTGGCGTATCCCTGCTCTGACGAGAGTCGAAAATCTTGAAATTTGCATGTATGTCGGTGATGATATTAATCAAAATAATTCTCCCTCGTAGAGTATACTAAAAGGCATAACCTGTGTGGGTAGAGGGCTGCTATTATTATTATTGCGGTGGTGTTCCGGGGCGACTTCCACCTGACATTAAGGATTGTATTCATTGTTGTATTACAATTGACACTCGCAATGGTGTCCTTTGGAAACTTAGCACAAATCGATGACATGTAATCCATAACGGGAAGTAGTAGTTTTCTGTCAGATATATTTGCTACATATTTTCCACGTGGGGGGAATATGTAGAGAGAGTAAGTTCACTCGCTGCCATATTTGTGTCGACATCCCAACCTCGAATTTTGCGTTTAGCTGACATATTCTGTGATAACGCGCAACCAAAATGAATCCGAGATAGAACGCCGTACGTGGCATCAAGTTGAGACAGGACAACACTCAGCCGACCCCGCATGCCAGAAAAAATTTAAATCTACACCCGATACATCAAAGGCGTCGACTGGGAGTGAATCTACTTCAGTGTACTTATGTACGGTGCTTTATCATCATTCATTGGATGAAACAAGACGACTCGCAAGGTTATAGGACCTAGCCTAGCACTGATGAGGAACATGCATGTGGGCAGGGTCAGGTCCAAAACAAAACGGGGGTGAAGAATGTTGGAACTCTCAGAACAAGATTCTTAGGAATGGATAGATGGCTTTTAACGATTTCTTGTAAAATCATATATTTTATTGTAGTATCTATTTTACCAAATAAGAAATTAATAAGAGGGATTGCTTGAGTATTGTCTGAATCCCAAGTGATTACGAGAGGTTTGATAATGCGCTTCAGATTAAAAATTTACTTCCGTCCTGTGTAGTACCTAATTTTTTTCATTAGCGACAAAATTGTATCTTATTTGCTAAGGAAAAATGTAACATCCGTGTATTGAGAAGGGTATGATAACCTGAAAATATTTTGTGACGTTCTTTCCCCAAACCAGCTGCCAAGTTTCAAACAATGCTCGTTAGAGTAAATCCTGCCTACTTCCCTTGTGAAGTAATACCCTTTCAATAATATGTCTTTGAATGTTCGACGGCGTTTGTCGCTATCACACAATTTGAAAGGAACCGATAGAAACTACGTCACTTCAAGGCAGTTTGATCAAACTATATGAGTTTACAAAAAATGCAATAATTATCACGATATGAATGAAAGAAAATTGAATAATAAAAGTGATCACATGTTTGCTGTTGGACCCTCTCAAGGACTTTGATGTCTTTTATCAAGTAAGGGGACCAGATTTGGACGGCATATTCCAGGTGGGAATCAGGATGGACAAAACATTTGTTGAGAAGATAAGTACGACTGTAAGTTTTCTCAAAAACGGCTGTCACTGGGTTAGCAGCAGTGAGTTTTTTGTTGATGATAACTCCTAGGTCATACTGATTCTTCACCTCACTTATAGTTCTGAAACTTCTGTATTCGGGGATGCGTAATATAATATGTATCGTCTGAGAATATAATATAATTAATATAATATAATATAATATAATATAATATAATATAATATAATATAATATAATATAATATAATATAATATAATATAATATAATATAATTAATATAATAATATAATAATATAATAATATAAGGAATCTTATTACAAATACATAAATAAAAAAGTACAACGTCATAAGTAAGTGAATAATATGTCAATTAGAGATATATAAAAAGTATAAAAAATTGTAATGTCTAAGAAGATTGTAAAAGATTGTGAATGATTGAAAACTGAATATAAGGTAGATTAAATTTCAAATATATGTATATACACAAAAGTCATATGTCCAAGAACTAGAACCATGAATAAAAAAGTACAACAGTACAATAATAAATTGAAAATGGGAAGATGGTATCGGTGGTTATAAATTAAAGGTCATCGTCGCAATATTCTTGTAAGTCGTAATAGGCTTTCTCACTTAAGTCTTTTGTTTTTTTTCTGAATACTGCAGTACTGGGAAGTTTATTATACATTTCACTACTCGAACTATAACTTTTTACTGGCACTGTATTCACAATCAAAATATATGGTAATTGTTACATAAAAATATGTATGATACATATATGACATCATCATTTATGTTTTCCATTACAGAATCCACACAAGCAGGTTTGAAATAACGAATTAAAATAATTCTTTCGTTCACTCTTGTGTGGTTCAAAGCGAATAGCTGTGTCGATTATTGGACTCGCAAGACATTCTACTATGTCTGTTGTACAATATTCTCGAAAAAAATAATTTGTTTCAAATATCTCTTAATTGTTAAAAATTATAAGAAAAATCGTAACTTTTTCCACTTCAACGTTGAAAAATACTCGACAAATTTTTTTCGTGCCCCTGGACACTTTAGCTGGGAAAGTTAAAATCTACAACATATCAAAAATTGAGAAAATTCAACCGAAGACAATCTTCCATAAGAATGGTGTTCAGTAGGAAAGCACCGCAGACAATTAGACTCAGTATTTATTCCCCCTTCCTCTTCTATTATGAAACGTGGGACCGATGCTGGTAATTTAAAATAAGTTTACATTACTCCCAATAGAAAAAAGCAACAGTTAATGATTTTTGCAGAGCATATCACGATATAAAAGAAAGCTGAAGTAAGAAAAGTTGGTGTCGAATGAACTTGACCTGTACGCAAACACATTGTTTTTTTGAGCACAAATCGATACCCCCAACGAACAAAGCCGTAACTAAAATTACAGCTATTTATTAAAGGTGTAGGCGTATTCAGCTTAAAAAACTGATGCTGACGATAAAAAAGCCGTATCTCTAGTAGTTACGAAGAAATCTACTAGTACACCAATTCATTTTTGGTGACTGGTCATAGTTCAGCCTATACAACGACCTGCTCGCTAATCTCAGTTTCAAATATGATTGCTAAATTAAAAAAAGTTGAATAAAAAAACGTATTAGGGATCAGTTCTTTTAAATGTGTCTTTCATTTGGATATTTAGTATTTCACCGAGTCATACTGAGTATGAAAGAAGAAATATTAGCCCCCATTCTTGAATTTATATTTGTACATACTTCTTTGATGCCATTCAGGCCGTTTTCAAATATTTAATAACAATTATAAATATACATTTCGAAACTGGGTAATCTGGGCTTTTTTTGTAAATTTGCGAAATTACTGACATCTTTGGTATGCTTGTGGAAATCAATAGGTCTCAACTAACAACTAATTTATATTCGTTGGGTATTTTCTTTGATGGCTGATGGGATTTTGTATATACAATCATTTATAAAAGTGAAGAATTTATTCAGTTATTTAAAACAGGTTACCATGATTCCAGTGGGGAAGGCGAGATCTTGAGAAAATTACTGTTAGGTTTACCTGGCCCATTAGATTGGAAATAAAACTTGGAGCATTCCAGAGCCATGCAAACAAACATAAATGCCGTATAGGATATCTTGGTATCAAATGATTTGGAATGCTTGTTGACCTACTACATATTTGTTCCAGTTATTCTTTTCAAACATGGTAGATTTCTGAAACGCTTCTATTGGAAAAAATGGACACTACAATCCAAAAGTCTATGTTTCTCATGGATATTTTCACCTATTTATAGAAAATGAACCAAGTACCGCATGTTTTCAAGAGTGGACAATGAGCAAAATTAGGCTAGCAATTTTCTGTAAAAGGGGCTTATAGAAAAAGGCTGAAACGATGCTTATTAGTAGTCCTGAAATCATAGGGGAATTTTTATCAATCTCGTAACAATATTCTGTCTATTTTAGAAAGCCTGGCGAAGCACTTCTTATTTTATTCCTGCTACATTTTAAATAATTCTTCATTATCATTTTGTTACCGCCTACTGCTCATTCAACCAAATCCCTTCCAAGCGCTTTGTCCACTCTTATCATATTACCATTTTCTGTAGATATGATATACAGAAATCGTGTATAATTTTTTTTTTCGCTCAGGAGATTATTAACTCAGTCTCGATTTGTTTGAAAAACAAAAAGACTCTAAAAGACAAGTTATTGTTAAAGTTCAATTCAACTCATTTACCTGACCCATCAGATTTGAAATAGATATATTAGGAAGGTCAAACATATTTAGTGATGTAATTGGTTTGTCAAGCATATCATAATCTGCGAAGTCAGTTAAATATGTTTATTTTGGAGTAAATGTATAAGAATCTGAAGAAGAGACTGTGAATGATGAAGGGGAACAAATAATTAAATAAATGTTAATCGCGGTATATACAGGGTGAGTCAGAATAAGACCGACAATTTTCGCACACAGATTCCAGAACTCATTTCGAGGTGAAAAGTTTCTATCAATGGATACTAAAACGCATCCCCTCTAAGATGCAGGGTGTCGAAGGTAAAAAAAAATAGATTTAATTTTTTATCTTAATTTTTTTTCTTTAAAACTCCTGAAGGAAAACAATTGAAACTCAATACACTTGTCTATAGGTTTATCAGTGTGATAATTATTTGAAGTAGGTAACTTATTTAATTGATGATATATTTATTTTGTGTGAATTTATGATGAATGTAGGATAGGGAAAATAATAATAACTTTTGCCTAATTTCCACTACGATTTTTATTGTTACAATCGGTTTCGGTTTATTAAATTTTAAAGTAAACTATACTCTTCCTTTAGGTCTTCATTATATATAGAGAAGATAAAGTAATTTTGTTTGCTAGGTAGGTACAATGAAACCTTACGTGAGATAACAAAAATGTTTATACCTGGAATATCATAAACATAATCTATATCGAAACATTTATGAGTAGAATCCAAAATAATTATCGAAGTAGGAGAGCTGTTCAGTTTTAATTGGTCATTGAGCGTTTTAAAGTTGTGTTTTTTTTTCAATTTATTTATTTCCAATGCTTCCAACAAGTTCATTTCTCTACCCTTACTGCACATGTATGCAAGATTTTCATGTTTTCTTTATTTATTGTGTGATTAGTTTTTTGAAGATGTTCATATACAGCTGATTTTTTATCAGATAACATGCTAACGGCACCTTATGTTAAAATTTCTCATTCTCTGGCCTGTATAAGCTGCTGAACAATCCCCTCATTCTAATCTATATTCACATGATTTTCTCCATTTATCCTTTTTGGGTTTTGTGTTGATTAGCATGTTCCCTAAATTATTTTTGCTAGTATATGACGTTATTATGTCAAATCTAGAAAAATAGTTTTTAATGTTGTCGGAGAGTCTTCCTGAGTAGTTCAGATTCAACATTCAAGTAGGTTGGACTTCAAGAATATCCTTGAAAAAAAAACTGTTCACTTTGAAATAATGTGCGGAGTAAGTATAAGTTTAACTCAACCGCACCATATGATGAATTTTTCCAATAGCAAAAAATACTCCGATATGTTATTAAAAAATTTTATCATGCGATTATGGCATACGAGGAATGATGTCTTAACGTGATGCCTTCTCAGGCCTTTTCAGTTTTTCGTATATATCTCAGAAACCTCTACTTTTAGGCATATGAAATGTTATAACTTTTAGGTCATATCAAACATGTATTTGTCAATTCACTTGTCTAAAGAAAATATTAAGAAAAATATGGCAATAAAGCGACTGCCTCACGAAAATTAAATACTAAAACATCACATTATCACATTGATGAATCTAGATTAGTGTATCAAGTTTCATATTTTCAATTTTTCTTAAGGAGTTTTGTTTTTGGACTCTTGGCTCCCTGTATCTCAGAGGGGTGTATTTTAGAATATACATTAACAGAAACTTTTTATTATGAAATGAGAAAAGGAATATTTGTATGGAGTTGTCGATCTTATTCTGATTCACCCCGTATAATATTGCAGAACAAATGAAGCGTCTTTCTAGTTTAAAACATATTTATCAGTAACTTCGCTGACAAATTGTTGAATAAAGTACCATAAATTGGCACGTGTCTATTTGGACAAATCGTACAGAACAGTGTCGTGTGCTGTTATTTGGAGTGTTCATGTTTGATCTGTAGTATTGATTCAAATGAAGAAAATATTGCTTGATACTGTTTTTTTTTAAGGATGACGTGTTTATTGAATGAAAGTCTCTCATTTTGTTGGTCCAGCAATCAATTCAGCGACGCCGCATTACTTATTTCTCCAAATATCAGATTCTAAATTATTGTGGTTTTTGAAATATGACAACATGGCGCATTTTCGTTCAAAAGTCTGGGAACGTTCCAATATTTTCAATACGGTTCAAGAAAAATTCGTGAAATTTCTTACAACATGGTTTTTGATGATGCCCGATTCAATGGTGATATCGGCAATCTTGTATAAAATTTCACGAATTTTTCTTGAACCGTATTGAAAATATTGGAACGTTCCCAGACTTTTGACCGAAAATGCGCCATGTTGTCATATTTCAAAAACCACAATAATTTAGAATCTGATATTTGGGGACATAAGAGATGACGGGACGCTGAACTGATTGCAATTAAAATGAATATGTTTTTCCGTTTGAAAAAATTGAGTTACCCTCAATATCTGGAAAACTGTTGATTTGGCAACATTGCCGATATCGCCGTTGAATTGGGTATCATCAAAAACTATCTTGTGTAAAATTTCACGAATTTTTCTTGAACCGTATTGAAAATATTGGAACGTTCCCAGACTTGAACGAAAAAGCCATGTTTTCATATTTTGAGAACTACCCTAATTTGAAATCTTATATTTGGAGACATGAGTAATGGGCGTCGCTAAATTGATTGCAATGAAAACAAATATGGTGTTCCATTCGAAAAAATTGATTTGATTTGGCAACATTGCCGATATCACCGTTGAATATCATCGAAATTTTTATAAATTTTCTCAGGGCTATTTCTGAAATATGAGACCGTTCCGATACTTTTGAAAGACACTGAATATCATTAGGAGTCAAGAAAATACGCTTTTTTTGTATGGGCGCGACAAGTTCTCGTGGGAGGCGCAGCCCAATTCGAGAAGTCCTGAAAGCACGGAAAAACATTTACGGACGTGTAATGAACGATAGTTTTCATTAGGTACAATTACCTCAAAACCACATATTGTTAATAAACATTTGTTTTAAAGATGAACAAAAAAAGACATGTACTTTAAATTTTTATTAATTGGAATGAAAAAAAATTGTGCGCGGAAAAAGCTCACTTTTGGTGCCCCAAATAAGCAAAAGTTTCTTTTTAGGGACAAATAATATTCGAAAAATCTTCGGAAGAGAGACGTTTTGTAAGAAACTGTCGGAAATTGAATAAACCATTTCAAATCTGATCTCAGGTAATGCGATATTGAGGCAAAATTATGTCTCAGTTTTTTTATTTTAATTGTTTAAATTATGTATAGAATATTTTATTTATTTATTTGAATTGTTTAAATTATGTATAGAATATTTTATTTATTTTAATTGTTTAAATTATGTATAGAATATTTTATTTATTTATTTTAATTGTTTAAATTGTGTATAGAATATTTTATTTATTTATTTATTTATTTATGATTGATTTTTATAACAATCTCTGCATTGATACTTGTTCATCAAACGGTTCAAGTGTTTTTTTTTCTCTAGCGCTGATTTTGGGTATCTTACCGAGTGGTAGTTCGAGTCCTAACTAGGGACTTTTTTCCAGTTTTAATGATGGATATAATGGAATACCAATTTGTCCTTCACAAGACACATTTTTTGTGGTTACTCGAACACAGTCTACCCGAAGAGGGTTCAAGAGAGGGAAATAGAGTATGGCTATCATTGGATTCGGACATTTTTGAAAGATTCATTCAATAAAGACGTTTCTTTCAAAACGGTAATCAATTTAATCGAATTTTATCATTTGTTTCCATTGCTTACACCACAGATGTACAGCATTCTATTCAACTAGGACTACGTACAGTTCGTGGAGGTTAAAACCATGACAAATTTAAATGTGATCGATGATTACTGATGAGACGGTGTTTATAGCTATGAGTTTGATAGAAGACATGTACAAGTAGTCTGACGTAGTTTTGGCCACTATACTAACTCCCCATTTATACTATCAACGTCATAGCTGCAATACTGCCTACCTCATTTATAATTACAAACCTACCTCATTATTCGACAAGATATCTGGAAACCTTTCAACCCAAGAACTATTTTATGAAGTCAAACGATCACTAAGCTCCTTCCTGCATGCGGATCTCACAGAGGCAGGTCACAGGTCAGTTCAAACTGAACATTTTATTTATTTGCGATATATACTCAAACCAATAGATTATTGGCAGTATACACGGATATTTTGAAATCAGATCCGACTCTTATAATTAAGAAAATATTTTAAATCTTTTTTTTGTGTAGAAATACCACTGGATTGCTATCATTAATGTCTATAGCAATACCCTGGTAAACCAGAATCGGTCTTGAAGACAGAAGAAACATTAAACAATTCACCACCTCTCTTGATGTAGTATAAGGCCACTGTCTCTACTGTAGAGGAATTGTATCTATACTTTGTAACTGGAAAAGAACTATGCTTCATAGTAAATCAGTAAATACTTGAATATAGGGAGAAAGTATCAGCTTAAAAAAAGCCTCTGAGTAGAATTATTCCCCCCTCTGTTGCGGTCATTGTTGGCGGACCATTGCTGGCCATACTGCGAGGTCGATTTACAGATTTGGTTTCAGTAGTGAAGAGTAAATCTGGATTTACTGAATATAATATATGATTGGAATGAGAGGGAGGAAATATACATCAACCCCCACAAACTAGTCGTTGTACTGTCTATCAGGAAAGGAACGCTGGAATGCTCAGTACCTCCATATATCAATGATGAAATAATTATATTAAGGAGAAGCTGAACTGGAACTCATTTCTGGATCCACTTTGAATATGTCGCACAACATCTTCATTAATCATTAAATAAACCTTTTTCCGTACTTAAGTACTGAATTACCTACCCACTTTAAATATGTTACAGTGAAAACCATTTACAAAACGGGTGAAAAATTGAATGTTAGTAACTATCGTCAGTTGTCATTTAACATCAGCTCCGACAAAAGGGATCGAAAAAATATTGAAAATACGGTTGATGGCCTACTTTGACGAACATAAAATATTTATGTCATCATGAAAAATATTTAAATATTTTTCATCTGGAATTATTTATAGATATTATCAAAATTCCAATTACCATAGTATATGGTGTAGGGTTTTCATTAATTATATTATACTATCCTAAAGAAACATAGTCTGTTTATATCAAACCTTAACTTATTTATTAAAATAAAATAAAAAATTTATTCTTGTTCAAACTTCGCCCATTGTTTTTTATTTCTTGTCATTGTTTTTGCCTCTGCCCATGTCTTTCCTTTCCTGTATGCTTCCTATAACTCCATCCCATGTTTGTCTTGGTCTTCCTGTTTTTCTCCTCTTTTGTATCTTTGACTGCCATACTCTTTTAACTCGTCTTGTTCCATTCATTATTTAGTTTGTAGATGACCCCACCAGCTTGGTTGTCTCTCTTCAATGTCAAGGTCTTCTCTTATTTTTGTATTTCTGAGTATATATTTCTTTGTGACTCCATTTGTTCGTCTCAGATACTTCATTTCTGCTGCTTGTATTTTGCTCTTTTGACTGTTTGTCAACACTCAAGATTCACATCCAAATGTTAATATTGGTCGATGTATTGTTCTGAACACATTTATCTTTGTTTTCTTCTGATTCATTGTATAGGACAAGATTATTGTTTTCTTCTCTATTGTTGATTTTTATTTCTTGTCTTCTATTTCCATCCCCAAATATTTAAATCTTTTGACATGTTCAAGTTCTACCCCGTTTATTTGTACATTCATCTTTTATTGTTCAGTTTTTCTGCCATAATTATAACATCATCTGCAAAAGCTCTATCTAATTATCTACTCTTCTTAAATTCCAATGTCTCAAGCATAGTTTTGCCATTCTAGAAGACTTTTAATATTTCATTAATTAAAATTTAAATAATAATGGACTTAGTCCTCATCCTTGCCTTAATCCTCCTTGTGTTTGTTTCTGTATAACACAATTTATGTTGTTATTTTAGATGTTTGTAATTATTCCTATTATTTTGTTGTCGACTTCCCGCTCTACTACACTTTTTTCGAATGTAATTCAGAAAGTGTAATTCAGACTAGTAAAATGTAATTCATTCAATATGACTTGTACTTCAGCATTATTAATTCTGATTCAGAAAGTGTAATTTGTAATTCAGATATGTTAATTGGATTTCAGAAACCGTAACATGTAATTCAGATTAGTGATTTGTTTTTCAGAAAGTGTAACTTCAAGTGCTAGCTTGGAGTGCACACCGACCACCCGAGGTGGTTCTGTAGGTTTTCCGGATTTTCCTACAGCTGAAAAGTGAATACGCCACCAAAAATCAGTAAGTCGCCCCAGAGCGCCACGGCAAATAATAATAATAGCCGTCCTCTACCCGCACAGGCTATGCCTTTGGGTACACTCAATGAGTGTTTATGAGGGAGTATTATTATTATTATTATTATCATTAATTTCAGATCAGTGAATTGTTATTCAGAAAGCTTCAGTTGTAATTCAGAAGCCAACACTTGTAATTCAGAAACCGTCAAGGACTTGATAAGTGAGAATAGGGACTATGAGAACAATAAATTATTTATTATTATATAGGTCAGGTAGCCGAGTGGTAAGAATCAATGCTTTTCAATCATTCTGGCTTGCCGGTCATGGGTTCAAAGCCCAGCGACTCTAATATATTTTTGTGATGGCCTTAGACATTGCTAGGAATCGCACGTTAAAAGGTAAGATATCTTTAATCCTTGGCGCGCACAAGTTTCGACTTCTGACAGCTGTCGTTCGTAGGAGGGCATAATAACTGAAAAAGGTGTAGTATTTTCCATATCGTACTGCATCGAAAGCATTTTCAAGGTTTATGAATCCTATATAGACTTCTTTTTCTTGTTGTGACAACTTTTCAATTATTTCTTTTACCGTAAATATATGGTCCTGTATAATTCTATCTTTTCGAAATCCATTTTGTGACTAAATTGTTTGTCTTATCCTACAGTCTATAATTATTTCTTATATTTCCATTGCTGTACTATGGAGAGTTATTCCTCTATATTCATTACATTCATGTCTGCCCCCATTTTTATACCTATATCGACACTATTAAATTAAATCTGTTCTTCGTTCCATTATACAGTCATAAGAGTATTTTCATTCGTGTATCCACTAGATTCTTGAACAGCTATGTTGTCAATTTATCTGTTCCCGATGACTTTCCATCATTTAATTCCCTTATTCATTCTTGCAGTTCGTTTATGGTTTTATTTTCTTAAATTTTTTTTATTACATTCATTGTTTTGTTTTCATTTGTTATCTTTTCGTGTCTTTATTTTTATCTTACTCATTTATGGAGCTTTCTCTTTTCTTAGCGACATTAAAGTTTTGTAAAATGTGTGGAATAAATTCTGCGAATTTGACGAAAGGCAATGAATTCACAAAATAAAAACTGATGAAAAATAATCGAGCCTCTCGCTTATTTTCTATGCAAGAAGACAAACGTCACTCCTATCCAACGCCTGACAGAGTTTTCCTACAAGAATATACCTTGCAATACTTCCTGTAACGACTAACAGAAGTTAATCGAAAACAGGTAGTTTTACGGTTCACCCTATCATCAGTGCAGACCCGGTCACAACATGCAAACGATTTCCAATTGGTGTTTGCCAACTTGCCCTACGATAACTCCAGCACCCACTAAGTGAACCCCAGAGCCATTTCTAGGAAACACAAAGCCCTCCGACAGAAACTTATTAAATCATGAAAAATATTTGAATATTCTTCATGTGGAATTGTGTGAACTTGACGAAAGGCAATAAATACATTAACGAAATGAATTTTTTTTTTTAAAGTAATCGAGCCCATCGCTTATTTCCAATAGAATTGTCGGCAAACTTTGAACAGAAAATGATTCAACAGTCCCCTGCGACTGCCGAATCACTCTTGGTAATCGTTGGAGAGCGGCACTGATAATTTGTGCTCGAAATACACACAAGATTTTTTCTACAAACGCAGCTATTAGCAAAAATAATATCTTTGAGTGAATCAATACAGTAGATATCCTGCATGAATGAGATATTCAAATATCCAATAATTTACAATTGAGGCTATGAGTGCAATAACGGACTAACCCACAATAATTCAACAAATGTTTTTTTTGCAGAATCTCACTTTGCTTCTAGGAATTCACACCTGTTATGAAAATCCAAAACAAGGTCCTAGTGACGGGAAGAAAAAGGTTGGTTGGTCCGTTTACGAGTTAATGAATTTTGACATGGCGATTGAGATTCTGCAAAAAAAACATTTGTTGAATTATTGTGGGTTAGTCCGTTATTGCACTCATAGCCTCAATCATTTACACGAAAAAAAGTAAAACAAAACTCTTGCCCAAGATAAAAAGGACCGCTGGCCCAGGAAATCGAACGCGGGTTACATGATTCTATGATTCTATAGCTTCAACCCATGCCACTACATCACTGTACATACTTGGAATAATTAATATAAATTTACCGTGATTATTTTCCATTATGTAACAATAGGTTCGTCTTCAACAAAAGCAGTGGAGATCGAGCGCTTTCTCAGTATTCACGCTCTAGCGTTGGTATGCTGCCACCAAATGTAATTTTTCGGAAAACGTCAACTTTGCGATGAGATCTGATTGGTTACGAAGAGTCAAAGGCTACAAAGCATCAAAGACTACAACGCGTCAAAGGCTATTTTGTTAAGCGGCTGTAGAAACAATCTGAAACACGCGAAAAAGAATACCAAAAGAGCATTTCCACAGCTTGCCTTTCCCGAGAGAGTCTGTAATTGAACACTTTTGCTGCAAGTTTTCATATCCAGAAATGCTTCATCTACAAAAAAATTCAAAATGGAATCGACGATAATAATAATCAGAGAAGCAGGTGGGCAATTCAAGGTAAGTTATTTTTTTTTTGCTGAAACACAGCATAATTGTTATGTCTTTGAATCGACCCATTACCCAAGATCAGCACCTAGTGATATGTTTTGAGGTTAGGTTTATTGCAGTTTCATAACTCGAGTGCAGCTCTTCACAAGTCGTTCTTCTTAACATATCACGCCATTATATGATTGCCTTGTCATTCAGTTCTTATCTATGATCAATATTTTAAGGCTCGAGCTCACCGAAAAATTGGATTAACGATTTGTACCGAACAGACAAAAAAACAAACATATATCATGAAAGTAAGTTAATAAAAACGTAGTAGAATAACATATACAATTTTTAATGTAAAATAATAGTAAAATTTTGCGTTAGTTTTGGGAATTTACTGCAAACAGTAACCGTTTATGAAACTTTGTTACAGGCTCTAAGAAAATAATGGGGGAGAAATTGAGGTGATCTTTTAGGTATGCACTCAGAAAGCACAATCTTGAAACCGCAGAAGAATGGGATTTCTTCAGCCTCACATTGTGAAAAACAAAAAAGTTGTACAACAAGAATATAAGTTGGACTGCTATGGGAATTATAGGCTCAACACAGATTCTTCCATGTAGAAGACGAAACAACAGTACAAATACTCTGGCTTATCATAACTAAGGTTTATGTTTATAATGCTGAAAAAAAAAATCAAATGTTTGCCCGAATATATATTGGAGATTCAAAAACTTTAGCCATTGGATTTTGCTTGAAGAAAAAACTCAAAACAGTTCCGAGGGCATTAATAATAGATCTGAAAAGGTCGAGAAGTGGAAGCTTGTACTATGAGAAACCAAATCTATCTAAATCTATATAACAATTTTGAGCCAAGTGCTACTTTTTGACGCTGATGGGACACGTAGGACAGTCACAATCCCTTGAAACTGAAATAGTTTTAGAGGATACATACAAGAGATCCCCTCTGACTTTCCTGGTTATTCAAGGGAAAACATCACAACAAAATCGTGTCAAGTCAAAATGTGATCTTACAGTTTATAGAAAAAGACAGTGCAAAAATACACATATTATAATACTTTTATAACAAGTTAAGAACGAAATTCAATATAAAAGTAATCAATGCATATAAAGTCTGTCTGTTTATTTTCCAACGGGTGGATTTTTTTTAGTTAAATGGTGTTAAACTGCTCTGTTGAAATAACATGAAATAAATACAATTAGCGGTCGTGTGATACCTCATTCGGAATGTCTTTCATTTCTCTATAATACGACAGAAAAATTCAGTAAAACATATTTACCAAAATCAAAATGGCGTTACATAACATTCCATCTGCCATTCCGAGCTACAGAAAACTTTTGTAGATTCCAAAAAATATATTATCATTTTACTAGAGGTCGTTAATAGTATAATAATATAATATACTATATAATAATAATCGTAAAAAAAGCGTTTGATCCTCAATTTCTTTCTCACATGTTGATGAAACATTATATACAGAAACCTTCTTGGTATCATATCCAAAGCTTTCGGCGCAAACGAAATTAATGTAGAAATACTATTACTATGTTGCCCTCAAATATTACCTGTTCTCACGCATATCATTAATACATGTATTTCTACCAGTATATTTCCTTCATCGTGGAAAACTTCTAGAGTTATTATTCCTCTGCCTAAAAAGAAGCGAATAACTAGCTTGAATGAACTTTGTCCAATATCTATATTACCTGCTCTGTCGAAAGTATTGGAAAAAATTATGAAATCTCAAATAATTTCACACATTAATGAGTATAATTTGTTACATAAGAAACAATCCGGTTTCCGAAGCGGCTTTAGCTGTGCAACAGCTTTATTGGACATAACAGATGATATCTTCAAGGATATAGACGAAGCTGAAACATCAGCTCTTATCTTAATAGACTACTCCAAAGCATTCGATACAATCAACCACCAGATTTCATTTGCCATTTTGCATTTTGTTGTCTGCTCAGATAGTTCTATAAATTTTTTAACTAGCTATTTATCAGATATATCACAATATTTAGAGACTAAGTCTGGCTAATCTTCTCTGAAGCCTATAAGGATCTTCATCAGTCCTTAAGGGTGGTGCAAGAGTATACGCATGCTATCGGAATGGAGTTTGGGATCGACAAATGTGCCACGGTTCATCTCAAAAGAGGACGATGCGAGGAATACGGAGAGGACGTTCAGCTCGTAGACGGAAGCATCCTACATCATCTGTATGCCGGAGAGACGTATACCTACCTTGGGGTGGAACAACGCCACGCCCAAGAGATAGCTACAGTTAAAAACTCTCTCCGCGGCAAGTATCAGCACAAACTCCGACAGATCTGGTCATCAGAACTGTCAGGGAAGAACACAGTTGCTGCAACTAATATGCTTGCCGTTCCGATTCTACTTTACTCCTTTGGAGTAATGAAATGGACTCAAGAAGAGCTGCGACAACTCGACGTAAAAACTCGCAAAATGATCCATCTTCATAGGAGCTTGCATACCAAAACGTCCGTTCCACGGTTATACTTCCCCAGACAACAGGGAGGCCGTGGACTTTTGAGTTTGGAGTGTCTACATAACAGAATGGTACTGGATGGAGCCTGCAAAGTCATCAGGAGTTCATATCCCCTTCTCTGCTTGGTATGCAATCACGAAAAAGCAGGGATTGGAACATTTCTTTTTAAGGCAGCAACCCGTGCAGCCGATGAACTCGGGCTCCTATTCGACACTGAACGGACGAACCCAAACTCTGTCACCGAGTTGGAACCCGTTCAGCAAAAAGCCCACGTGAAAGCTGCGGAGTGTGACAGGCTCCTACAGCTACATAAGGATAAGCCAATGCATGGGGTCTTCTTCAAGAACATTGAAGAACTTGGCTTAATGGAATGGTGCCTTCAACACCCTCGTCTACCGTAGTCGCGTGATGGGTATAGAGGTCCCTGACACTAGATGCCGAGCGTGTCGTGGGGCAGCTGAGACCATAATGCATTTGCTGTCAGCTTGTCCAGCTTATGCGGTCTCAGCCTATTTCCACAGGCATAACGCGGTCCTACAAGTGTTGTACTACTATCTACGACACTCGTACGGTGTAGACGAGACGACGGTGTTGCCTTATGCTCCGGGGAATATTGAGTCCGTTGTGGAGAATGAGAAGTGCCGAATCTATTGGAACTGCTCATTCCCCACCCTCAGGCAAATACAAGCCAATAGTCCTCCTCGAGCATCATAGTTGGACGATTTTCGTAATTGAGTTTTCGGGTCCTGGCGAAACGAACATCGTCTGAAAAGAGGAGGAAAAACGAACCAAATATCGAGATCTTCTCTTTGAACTCTGCAGGCTTTATCCAAACCATTCTGTTAAGATGGTGGTTCTGATAATAGGGGTCCTTGGGGGAATGATAGACACACTGCTCTCAAACTTGAAAAACATACCGGCTTGCCATGATGCGGCAGAAAACTTGGCCGGAAGAATACAGAAGGCCGTAATTCTTGGTTCACTCCGTCTTCTCAGGGCACATATGACTCTCGGACCCAGTAATCACTCACCCCACGGACGTGGGGAGTGTTTACTGGGGTTAATTATTCACCAGCGCGCCCTTCGGTAGTATCACCGACCTATAATAAAACTAGATGAGCACTGCCCGTTTTTTCCTATGTAAAAAATACGCCAAATTGAACCCTCTCAAAATGGAAGTGCGCACGTGTATTGCTCCAAAGTGTCAATGTCATTAGGCCGGGAAGCCATTTTCATCAGTGATGGCGGTTTGATAGTTCGTGTTTAATGTTCGAGATTGAAGTGCTTGTTGCAAGTTTTCATATTCAGTTCAATGTTCAGAGTTTTCGAGTAAAATATTTGTTATTTTGCGATTTATCGTAAAATTTTTATTCAGAGTACATCACAAAATTCACAAGTAATTTTCAATGAGATTCAATCCTGTTTACCATTGGGAGATGCCACTGCTTGTCATATCTTCAACGCGCATGTGTGTTGCGCCAAAATGTCATATACTAGTTGGCGCAATTTTTTTAAATGGGAGTGCTCATCCAGTTTTATTATAGGTCGGTGGGTAGTATCGGAGCTCCGGAGACAGGGCCTGACTGGTACATTCATAACGGAAAAAAAAATACTCCTTCATAAACACTCGTTGAGTGTACCCAAAGGCATAGCCTGTGCGGGTAGAGGACGGCTATTATTATTATGTGCCGTGGCGCTCCGGTGCGACTTACTGATGTTTTTAGGTAATGCATTCACTTTTCAGCTGTAGGAAAACCCGGAAAACCTACAGCACCACCTTGGGTGGTCGGTGTGCACTCCAAGCTAGCACTAGACGAGATTGGCATCTAGACAACTCACAATTCACTTGCTTTTCAACAAGGCATGCGGTCGCCTATCGATCCGATATGAAGTATTTGAGAAAAATTCTCTTGTACCTACATCGGGCTCGAACCGACTATCGCTATGTTGGAGTTTCAAACGGCCTGTGCATTAGATCGCTAAGCCACCGACCACCAATAACTTGTAGCTCCCGAACTATAAGCGTCAGACCATATGTGATTATACTTCTTTGAAATCTGCTCATCATGGAGCATCTATTTATGCGAAACAATAAAGGGTGGTCCATCAAAAAAATGCTCACATTCTCTGGGGGTGCGGTAGAGGAAGTAACATCAAATGTGAAGATGGTTAAAGTGCAAAACCTCGTAGGTCGAGTTTTTCTCATTTTACCTTTTATGCGGCAAACATTACAAATATTCATAATCTTTAAACCTGCAAAAGCTCGTAAGTTTATTATTAATTTTAGGGACCCTTGGCGCCATCTATCAAAACCTCGTAAAACCTCAGATTTCTTAATTAAATATTTTATTTGTTTTTTGCTCCTCCTGGTGAAGTTATAAAAATCGACTTTTTTGCACTTTAACCACCGATATGTCCAAATGTGTCCCCCTGCGTTAACTATTGTTGACTTGTTTTTTCATTTTTCCTGAAAATCATTGTATCAAAAGTTATTCAGGGTGGCTCGTTTTAAAAGGAAAGCACTGTATATGTAAGTATACAGTAGTATTTATATAATAAGTCACATGACATTAACCGACATTAACCTACTTGAATGCGTGTTATAAGATTTTCATGCACATTCTATATACGCGAACTCCCTCCGCACTTGACTGGGTGAACTAACCTTATCCTTATATAGACATTTGAGTGCGTAGAAATTGAACACATACATGACCTAGACGAAAAAATGTCATTGCGAATAAATGATCTAGGTATGAATTGTTGGCGAAAAATTGTCGGCGAAAAATTGTCGGCGAAAAATTGTCGGCGAAGAATTGTTGACTAAAAATTGTTGACGGATGAATACGCCTTGCGAAGACTTGCTGGTAGAAAATTGTTGGCGATTAATTTTTCTGATACCGGAAAATATTCTCAGTTTTATAACTTTATAGTTACAGATTGACAATTTTATGTATCTTTGAACAGAAACGCGTTATTTCCTAATTTTATAACAGAATGTTATTCCTTATGGAAGGTTCTGTTTATTCCAAATTTGGGAGGGATTGGACAAAGAAAGTTAAAATCTATTGTATTATACATGGAGGAGCAAAATATTATCTCAGTTTCGGAGCAAAGTACCTTTAATTCGTGGAATATCAAAAACCACTACTTTCAGTTCTAATTAGTGCATGAAATTTAATTCTGAACAGATTTTCAAGGTTGTATACCTATATGTAGGTATAGCCTATGTATACCTTTGCAAGCATTTTAAAACAGACTTCTTCACATTTTACTTATGAAATAACTAATTGAAATTTTTTTAATAATTTTTAATTAAATTTGTATTTAAATTTGTACACATTTTTTTATATAAGTTGTTACTTACATTTGAATAATTTTTTTTTAGATTATATTTTTATTGCGTGCGGTGTTTCGACAAATATGTCTGAGAGAGGAGGGACATCTGACAGTGAGGATGCAAACCCTCAACAGAAAGAGAGTGTTGGGAAAAAATGTTTCTTGGGTTGTGAGATTACAGCTCCTGTTCTATCATTTACTCCAGCGACATTAAAATCTTGTCAGACAATTTTACAGCAGAGGAAAAAGTATTCTCTCAAATATAATGACATAAAATTACCCCAGGAAGTGAATGATGCCATTGGATATCATTCTAAATGTCGAAATAATTTCAACGCTCTGAAAGCTCAGTTCAAAACTGACGTAAAAGAATCTTGCCAATTGCCAATCCGACATTAGCGACACTACGGAAGAAGAGTCTGTAGATGGCCACGATGATGATGATGCTGAAAAGGCTAATGATGATGATGACGCTGTTGATGATATTGATAATCAATTAATATGTTCAAAATAATCATTCTGTAGATAGTTTTTCAATTACATTTTTTGTTGAAGAATTTTGAAAACGAAAAAAAAAATTATAAAATCTGACCATCCTCTTTTGTTTCTTTAAACAATTTTCGTAGAGCGATATGTATGCCATTTATCATTTTAACGTAAAATAATTTTTACTTATACCATACAAAGCGGCAGGCAAAAACAAAGTCACATAAATTTTCACAGTGTTTTTTGCAACTTTCGTCATGCATGCCTTTATTTTGCGAAACATACCTATATAATTGAGTAATACATTAAAATAAGTATAAGAATATGTATAAGAGTAATGAAACAAATAAAATAATCTCGATTCTCCAATCTCATCTCAAAAAATATGATTTGTTTCCATAAACTATTCCGTTTTTTTGCATCGGTTCGAAGTTTAGATTCCAAGTATCGAATCTAAAATTTCATCGCCACCTATTAGTTGGTAGTTTCATCACATCAAGTTGTGACTATCGGATATTGTATCAATGATCTACGACCTGACTGGGAAACCAAGTCGTCTTCCATCGGATACAATTGTTATCCCATGTGATTGTCTGACTATCTTATATAACTCTTTATACAATGGTTTCACCATGGTATGTATGCCATTAGTGCTGCCGTTTCGATACATTTGTACTGAATTCAGTACCTTTTGAGTGCTTTCGATACGTCAGTAAGACTACTTTTAAAACCGATGTTATTCAGTACGTTTTCGAAATTTAATCTATGGCTCTATTTTATAACATAATATCCATAATTATTATTAATAATTGCAAGTGACAATATTTCAATGTCGGTATTATTCTGCATCCAGCAGTTATATCCTACTTCTTATTTCTCTGTTTTTTTGGCTAATTGGCCCTCTTTGGGAGTGGGGACACAGAGCAATTCTACTTCTTTAATATCGATCTGCGGCCAATTAATGACAGATGACAGCGTTAAAAGACAATAAAATTATTGAAGAGTTCGATCGATCGCGATGTAAGACGTTTGCGTTCCTGCACTTTCAAATTAGCTTGTTCTGAACAACATCCTCTTTTGCCAACTTTCAGTACGTTTCAGTACCTTTTCGTCGAAAATTTTAGTACGGAGTAAAAATTCAGAGCGGCAGCACTATTGCCATACTACCTCCATGAGCAGGTTAGTGAATTTGTTCGTACTGCCCCAGACGAGTAATTTTTGATGATGAATGTAGCTTTTTTAATTGGAATTGGCGGAGTCCATGGAAAATGTTGACATTCTAGAGAGCAAGCTAGTAATCACAATTCCCAATTCAAAAACCCATAAGGAAAAGTTTTTTGCGGTGATATCTGACGGAAACGTTAATCCTGTGACATTATTTAAAAAATATACCTATAGCACTACGTTCACATAGTAAATCGTTCGTATCATACAGAAACGGAAAATGCACCCACCGTTCAGCCATGCGGTATTAATTTTTTTCAAAAATATCTGAGAAAATTGCTAAATATCTCAAACTCGAAAATCTAACTATGTATACGGGCCACTGTATCGGAAGATCTTCAGCAACTTTTTTGTCAGTGCGGGTGGAGACATATTAGATTCACAAGAACTTGGTGGTTGAGAATCGAGCAATGTTGCAAGAGATAATTTAGAAGCTAATTTCAGTAAGAAGATTTCCATCCATCCACCCAAAAAATTCAAGTTGGAGACGTTTCTGTAAACACTGTTACATGTGCAGGTGTATCTATCAATTTTGAAAACTGTCAAATAATTCAAGTCAAATTTCATAAATAGATTTTAAAATAAAATTGGTATTTAAGGTATTATAAAGTAACTAACGTATTATGTTTTGTAACTAATGCATTATGTGTTGTTGCGAAGTTATGATAATAGTTTGTAATAAAGATTTAACTGCTGTTCCTTCAGCATCTTCAGTTCTCTTCTCAGCTGCCTAGCTGCGGAGTTGAATCGCCGTTTGTCTTCGGGGTCCAGTGTCCGTTGGTATCGCTTCTTCAGTCTGCGTTTTAGCCTGATTCGTTCCTTGATTTCCGGCGGGAGCTCTCCTTGAAAGTCGAATTTTTTTAAGCCTTCGTAGTCCTCAGGTTTCGAGGTGTCGATGTGCTGCCGCTTCTTGGAGTTGGTCGCAGTGTCTACCAGGTTGTTTGTTAGCTCGAAGACCTTGTCGACCATCAGCGTAAACCTTGCTACTTGAGTTTTTCAACTGTTTAAATTGAAAGCTTTAAATAAATATATCTATCTACTTGCTGTGATAGATATTCGATTTGATCACATTGATTTTCAAGCAATTGCTGCAACAGCCCCTCCAACTCTTCGTCCTCGGAGGTGTCATCGCTTGCCTTCTTTAGGGCTTTGAGGGAGTCAAGCGATCTTGCTTTGCGCATCATTATGTTTATGACGAACGAATTTTTTTTTTTACGGGCAACACTGTGATTCAAACTAAAATTGTGAATGTAACTGCCACTGCAATGTACTTGTTGTTGGCTATCGTATCTACTTACTGAGACGTCTGTACTGTTCGGTGTCTACGACTGAACTGACTGATTGTCCGAGTAAATGAGAGATTTTATAGTCGTTGAGGTAATGAACGGTATATGCCTATACCTGCTTCGTAAATTAGGACCAAAGTTTGAGTTTGTATTTGGCTTCCCCGAACTATTCCACGTACCCAGATAGCACAATATCATTCATAGAATATATGCCGAGAATATTCCAGAACATTCTCACAATACAATACAAATATTCGAGGTATGTTCTATGAACATTTGGAATGGACTGTTTTAAATATTCTGAGAATATTTTCTGGTATTTTCTACGTTCGTAGAATATTATGAGATATTTGAATATTTTCAAAACACGTGTAAATTTGAAATTAATAATATTCTGGGAATATTCCTGGCATCTAAAGGGAATATTTTTAGAATGAATATGAAATATTTCTGGGTACTGGGTACTGCAATAAAAACTCCTTCAATTTAGAAGTAATTTATTTTTTTCAAATCAAAGAGTTTTCTTTTCAAAAACATTTATGGAACGTTCGGAAAAAGAATGGAAACAATGGTATAAACATGTCTGCATGAGCTAACTAGTTAGTTGACCAAAAACGACGCTTATTCATGATCACATATATATAAAGAAAATCAATCCAAATTAAAAATACAATGACCTTTGTTGCTAGATTTATATAAATATAAATATAATTGCATCTGGAGACACCATATACCATACTTCTCAGGAAAGAAGATAATCCTGATTCGACGAACATCTGTAGAAGTTTTTCTTCAATTATTTCCAACTTTCCAGATGTGGTGTTGGAGGTTTTTCCGGATTTCCCTGCAGCTGCGAAAGCGCCACCGTATTCATTCAAGTCGCCACGAAGCAAAGATTGATTATTTTTCATGATGATTTTTTACTGTTATATCCAATTTTTAATAAAATACATTTTGACAAAGATCAAAGAACATGACACAAACTCATGACGAAACCCATAAAATCACATACAAAGGTCACTTGTCAGATACTTTGCGAGGACGGATTTTGCACAGTTGCCGCTTACGCTTTAATCTTAACAAAAGTAAATGCACAATGCTTATTATATCTTAAATGAAAGTTATGTCATCAAAAAGTCATCCAAATTATTATTGATCACGTTAATTATGATTCATTCAACAAATACTGATCAATTTTCATGGTTTTAATAAACGACTGGCTACTGTGCTGAGCAGTGGCGTATTTACGTATGGGGGTGCCCGATAGATGGAATATAAAAAATGACCTTTATAAATCATTTATAATACTTCAACACTAAACATTTTCATAGAAGTATTTGTACGCGCCTATTTTTTTGTCTGGCAAAAATATCTAGAACTCTTTCTACATTAATTTCTTGTTGGCGATGGACTGCTAACCCATTAAGACGATTCTAAAATGAAGAGTTATGTAGTTTTAGTGTTGAATTCCAAATCATCAATAATAATCAATACCAGCCCAATCGTGTTTCGAAGATATGTTTTTAGACGCTTCAATGTCGAAAAATATCTCTCAGCTGATGCAGTTGAAACGGGTAATGTGGCAAGTAATTGCAACAATCGATTAATGTTTGGGAAAAAAGATTCGTTACATCTCATTTAACTTACCATTACCAACAGTTTTTGATTTTTTCGAGAAGAAATCCAGAATACTATTCTGTTTACTTTTTCTGACATGGTGAAGAAAATAACTTTGCAACGCAATTGAGTCGCGGAATAATAACAATTAGTTGATACCTAGTGTAAGATAGATCGCCTTTGCTTTTGATACGCACACACAAAAACAAAAACAGCGACTAGCGACTGCAACGCATTACAAATACAAATTCAGTCATCTGAGTCATCGACTGGATGCCAGGGTGAGTGGGAGAGCGCAAGAGAGATCGGGGTTACGAATTTCGCGAATACGCCTGATAGTTAATCAGAGTAAGTCAATGCGATACAGAAATTAATCTTTGTGAGGCTGATGGGGGGGGGGGCAGGCCGCCTGCACCCCGTAAAGACGACACTGGTGCTGAGGCATTCCATATTTTTTAAATAATAAATTTGAGGAAATTTCTCCATGTCTGGCATTACCGCATGTGCTGCTATATTTCAAATTCCAACTTATTATTTCTTCAACATTTATACAACTATGTAGTTTAGTCATTTCAATACGAAAAGGTATATACCTTTATAGGTATAGGACGGCCTAGTATAGGGAAAATATATTATAAGTAATATTAAATTTTACCTATCTGAGAATAAAGAATAACATCAAAAATACGATTCAGTACATCCTCAGAATATCAAAATAAATCGAATGCAATATTCACAGAATATTTGTTAGAGAATGAAGATATTCCAAGAATATTCTGAGAACATTTCATCGGAATATTCTAAAATGAAGTATATTGGAACATTGTCAGAATATTCATAGAATATTATGTGCTGTCTGGGTATGTGTTGGTGATGATGATATAGGGAGTCCGTGTACCTGAACATAATGGCGATATTTTTCTTGGAAGTAGGAGTTGCGTAGGCATACCTCTAGCAAATCCATTTTCGCATATACAGGAAGGTCTGTTCTTCTGTGGGTTAACTTGTTCGAATCTTTTTCTGAGTATAGTAAGAATTGATTGACCTTCAACAAACATACTTTGTAGATGGGCTCACCAGCTCAGTTGTCTATTTTCAATGAACTTGAGTTTTGATTCTATAACAAGGATTTCTCTCATTTTTGTATTTCTGAGTTTATCTTTATTTGTGGCTCGTTTAGTTCAATTCTGCTGCTTGTATTTTGTTTTATCTGCTTGTCAGTACACAAGATTCACATCCAAATGTTAATATTGGTTTGAAAACATTTATCATAATCGGTTGGAATAGCCGAGATATGGCTGTTTTAAAAATGTAGCTTGGCAGCCATCTTGGAATGGCCGCCATATTGGTCAGTCGCGTATCTGAGACCTTCACCATCGCATTTCATGTTCTCCAATAAGAACTTGAAGAGATGAAACCACCCACAATACTTAATCATCAAACTGCACACGGGAACCGAAAAATACCTGTTAAGGAAACTGACTAATAATTGGATAATGAACGGTATTGTAATGTTGGATTTTTTTCTATAATGGGCAACTGCATTTGTCTTCAAAGTCGTTTGGATCATTAGTCACTAGATGTCGCAAGAATTCTAGTACGCGCTTAATACTTTTACACATAACGAATTAATGTAACGTTGTCGTATGGAACCTTTATCTCAGTTTTTGCAATTTGGCGCTTGGTTTCTTTTCAATTATCATTACCCAACTTTAGTTATTTCTTCATTTACTTTCATTCCAAATTCTTCACAAACTGCATTCCAAATTTCCGATCTTTTGGAAATTATTTCTTTTTCTGCAATAATTATAACATCATCTGCAAAAGCTTCCTCTGCCTCTGATATATCTAGTCTTCTTTAAATCCAGTGTCCCTCGTGTAGTTTTGCCATTCTGCTGGAAGATTTTTTTTATTATTTCATTAAATGTAAATAATAATGGATTTAGTCCTCCTCCTTCTCTTAATCCTTCTTGTGTTGAAAAAGTTTGTGATATTTCATTTCTGTATATGACACAATTTATGTTGTTATTGTATATGTTTTTAATTATACGTATTGTTTTGTTGTCGGCTTTCCTCTCTTCAAGTATTTTCTAGAGCTTATCTCGTCCTACTATATCGAAAGCATTTTCAAGGTCTATGAATTCCATCTAAACTTCTTTTCTTTGCTGTGAGAACTTTTCGATTACTTATTTGTTTTACCGTTAATATATGATCTTGTATACTTCTACCTTTTCTAAATCCTCTTTGTGAAAATTCAAGAGTATGCTCTATTATCTGTCCTATCCTACTGTCTATAATTTTTTCATCTCTTTCTTCTTTCTTCTCTTTGAGGTTTTTGTAAAATAGCTTTTGATTCGATTTACTATATCTTTTTCCGTTTTTTTAGAAATTCGTACCATTGATTTCTTTTTGCTGCTGTTACCACTCTTTTTCTCCTCATATGTTTCATAATTTTGATTTGTTCTGTTGTTTAGATAAATTTTTGATGACCTATTTTTTAGTTTTACTTGTCAAAACAGGTAAATACAATGAAATAATCACAATAAATATCTGTAAACACTACTTTGAAGTAGAACATAAAAATTGACTGATAAAATAATTGAAATTGGTTAAAATCGTCAACTGGAAGACAAATATTCTATTATAGAGCAAAAACTGACTATTAGTAGAAAATCTTTTACTTTTCTATTAAAAACACGGTACAGAAGTTATCTGTTATGTACAGGAAGAACAATGAATGAAAATATGCAGTTGTAATTTAAGGATACTCTGAAAGTAGAGGTTTAGTAGATCGGTATTTTCAACATTCTTGCTCTTGTTTCATAGCCATGGTTTTTCCCTTGCATTTCAAAGTCAGAAAGGTGGTGAAAATAGATAACGCATTTGGAAATATAAATAAATGGAAGAGTGAGCATGTATTTTTCTTTAAAAGTTTGTCGACAACTTCAGCGATAGTTGAGGTAAAAAATGTTCCTTATTAATCTTTATACAAATTCTTTGTTTACGCCAGACACAGAGCACCAAACCATTAGGTTGTACGACAAATGACTATAAACGAAAGCGTAATACAGATAATCCAGATTCATCCAAGTACGCTTCCATCTGAAAAACAGTATAAAAAGCTTCATTCAAATTTCCTTAGACGTGAATCACATGTTGCTCATAGGTCATGTTTGAGTCCAACCAAGTTCCAAAAAGTTTTGAATGAGACTGTAAATTAAATCAATTTAGAGTTTCTGGTAAACTTTTTTTCATATGGAAGTTCAAATATAGGTTTCTTGGCGTCCCTCAAGGGTTTTTCCTATCACAGTTATCGTGGTGTTGTCAGCGAGCACATTTCTCATGTAATGGGGGTGAGTTGTTCACATACAATAAAATAATAGTGGTTCCAAAACGGAACCTTGTGGATACCGAGTGTAAGTCTGACAATCCATTTCTAACAATCATGTCACGGTGTGAAAGATGTTATCCTTCAAGCTCGGTCGAGCAAAGTCTGCAGTGCTACTTGCCTTCAATTACTTCTTTTTCGTTCGTTGTGAGAAGCCCTGTGATGTTCATCAGCTGGCCCCTGCTCAAATCAAGTTACTGCTGAGTTAATTTCTGCAGTGAATAGTTTACCGTACCTTTTGTTGATAGAATTTGGACGTCATTTACAGTGTTGAAAGATAATTTACACTTAATTCTTAACCAAGTAAGTCACCATATCAAATAAAACAAAAATTATCAACAATACAATTGAATTTTTATTTAAAAGGTTCAGATTGTTAAACTCCTGTTCTGAAGAATCCTGTTCAACCTGAAGACGTCATTACTTCTGCTCGTTCTTCCCTGATACAGTGAATCTAGCTTAGGTGATTGCAGCTGAAGGAATAGTAGACGATGGCAGGACATGAAAAAAAAGAAAAAATGATTGTCATGTTCATCTTAACTTCTCAAAGAAATGAACTACCAAAGAACTCATGAAACTGAGTTCATATTCAAACATTTAAAAGCGATTTATCAACTCTAATTATGTGTTTTCAGATACTATCTATCAATTTTTCTATCGCTTAAGAATATTGATGGATATAAGAACAGATTATTTACGATAATATCTATTAGTCAGAGATAACTATGCCCGAGTGTAGTATTGAAATGTTATATTCTGTTATCATCAACACAAATAGGCGTGTAATGATAATGAAGCAAATAACAGTTTTCTAATATAGCCACAAGCTATTAAACGTTTTTGATACAACCAGTAAACCAAAACCATCGATCAATAAAAACACATCAGATCTACAGATTAATATCGCTCATACAGTGTTTTGATTTAATTCATACATGACCAAAATTTGCTATAAAGTGTTGATATCAAGGGGACTTATCATTCATTAGCGTCGTATAGTAAAATTGCGTAGCGAGTTGAAATTTCTGTAAATATTTTACATTTATCGCCATCTTATTAGAACTATGAAATGATTTGAAGGTGTTTAGGTTTCTGTACTATTTATCACTCATGAAAATTTGGTTGGTTTTTATATGATGAAGTGGTATACGGGATCAAGTAAAAGCTCTGTAGTACTAAACCAGTTGTAACATTTTTGTGCGAACATAATAATAATAAACTCTATTATTCCCAAAATGAAGTAAGAATAAACGCTTAGTAGTATAAACGGTATTTTGGAAATTAATGGCGATGTTTTTTTTGTTGATAATTGTCGTCAATATCATTTTAGTAATAATAATGGTTCTTCTAACGGTACATGAAAATAAATAATGGCTTCAGAAATACTTTTACAATAAGTGATTGTACATTACTGACTAGATGGACAATTTCCACTTGCACGGATTGATCAGATATAATATGTTCATTCGTTTTGCCATATAGTGATTAACGATTATTCGATATTTATTTTACTTTTCAGTCCATGAGATACTTGAATTAATTCATAATAAAATCTGTGATTCGACCACAGATATTTAATATTGAATATTTTTTTATGAAATTTGGTATACCACCATTTGAAAGGGTGCTCAATCTAATGGTGTTTTTCCAAAAAAATCACTAATAAGAGTTTTTGATTTTTTACCTTTAAAAATATACGCAACAGTCCTTGGTATTTGTGGAAAGTAAATGATATTCTGTCCTTAAGTATAGTTTTTTGAGATCTTCAATTAAAAAAGAAGTTCTTTGACATCTGAGAAAAGATGCAAATTGAGGGAGGTGTCCCGCTTTCAAGTGTGTCACACTGTATACAGGTTGAATCAGAATAGAATCATCAAACTACTTGTACCAGTAATTCTCATAATTTCAGCTATATTATCGCATTCCTGGTAATATAACAAATTTAAATTTTTCTATCTGATGATCACCAAAGTTCTCTCTCAAGTATTTTCTGGTTCTCATTCCACACAAAAAATGTCATATTTGAAAATGAATGACTTCCAATCGATTCATTTATTTCCGTACAGTACAGTTCGACATACAGTAACCTACATTCATTAAGTAGCGAATAAATTCAATAAATAATAGGATGAAAAAAAAAATAGACAGGTACGAGCGTCGATTTTTGTTTCGTCTGAAGTTTTTTACGTGAAGGTGACGTATACAGGGTATATCAAGAAAGGTTTAATACATCAATTAGAAAGGGGCTATTTTTTTTTTCACATGGTATGGTAAATATGCTCGTAAATATGGTAACATAAGGAAATTATGAAAAGAAGTTATCGGTAATTTTAAAACTGAATACATTTGCTGTTCCCGCTTATTTAAAAGAAGTTTTTCCTAATTGTTGGACAGGTACAAAATGAACGAATGAGTGGCCAGCCAAATCGCCAGATTTGAATCCTCTTCATTGCGTCTTGTTTGGATGCTTAAGTAAAGTATTCATGACTCGATGAATTATGGAGATTAAAAAGCACGAATACGCTAATAAATCAGAAACATTACCGCAGATGTCATCGACGACGTTTAAAATGCATTCGTTAATCGCCTTGGCTATTGTCAGATTGCCAACGGTGCTCAATTCCAGTATTTAGTTTATATTGAATTATTTTAATTTTCAATATTGACCATAACTTTTCTTCAAAATGTTCTTATTTAATAATCTTTCGTAAAAAATAAATCATAATATTACTTATATAATAGTAGAGGCTGTGAATGCTAGTTGATAACTCACTAATACATCTTGGTAAGTATAAAAACTTCGACAGAAGACGCGTTCAAAGTCTAGAACACATCTGTTTAACTAATTTTCCCCCATTACAGCTACTCGTCACTGCATCGAGCACAATTTTATTTCAAGCGTTTGGAGCAACTTTTAGTATCATTTTCAGTAGATTTTCCACTTTCCCCAGATGAAAATTCAAAATATATTAATTGTTGATTTTGATCTCTTTTCAGATACCTACCGTTTAAGCCCTTTAATTGTTTATAAGGTGATTGTGAAAAAACAACACATTGGACAGAAATCATCTTGTGCAAAGTTGAACTATATGTTATCATTTCCCGCAAGATTGTCCAGCTTCAAATTTATAAAGATTTTTTCAGTGCAAAATGCATCGATCCGGTCACACAGTAAACCTTTTTGTCGGTTTCTCTACAAAAGTTCTACTGACAGTGAAACGATTCTTTCAATACTTTTTAAGATATTTGATAAAAATCAAATCAATGGTCAAAGGGGTTTCAACCGAACTATCTTATAAAATATAGTATAGGTTATTTGACTCTTTTTTCACGTGGAACAAACCTTTATTGGTCGGCCTACTGGGGGTTTGTCATTGAAAAAAATCAATGTCATATCTCGTTCCAGACATACCCTGTATTTTTATTTCGTTCTCACCTAAAAATCTCTAAACCAAAAACAACATCGACTGGTCCGACGGTTTTTTTCAAACTTACATTCAAATTTTTTTTTAATTCTTCCGCTACTTCACGAATGCACCAAAATAAATTATTTTCTCCACGATCATCACAGACTTTGCTAATTCTGATTGCAAATGTTGCACACTTAAATAGCCACACTGTATAGCTCGGAAAGTAGGTAAGTACCTGATGGTTTTCTGATCGACCTCGACGTTAAGCTTAAAAAACAACAGCAGCATTTTATTTCACACCTCATTGAAATGTCACTAATTTTTCAAGATGTTGACTGCGTCATTGGATGAGAGTACTTTTTTCATCCAACAGCTGTTAGAATGTTAGAATATTGTCAAAGTCCTCGTCTTACTCCTCGTATTTACTAAAATAAACGATATAGTGTATGTATAGAATTTCAGAAGTACATCAGTGTGCTGAATATTCCCCAATTTTGACACTCTCAGCTAAAAATCATTTCAGAACCGATAATTACTGAAGCCTCCTATTGTAACTTACACTGTGTTTAGATTTGTTAGTCTCATTATGACCCACCCTGTAGAATCCGCTTGCAGGTAGCGTCACTAGACGAATTCAAAAAAATTGTAGTTTTACCTAGTATAATATGGAGGAGTTATTCAAGCTATACACTTTCATAAATGACTTGAAAAAATAAACATACAGGGTGTTGAAATGAAACGGATCACTTTCACCTCACCCTGTAGAAAAAACGAACTGCGCTGGAAAACTCCCTCTAGCACTCACGAAATTTCGAAACTTCCTTCAAAAAAAACAAAGCAGTAGGTACGACTGTCCCGCGTACCGCAGTCGCCCAGTATACCAGCAAAAACCGAAGAGAACGTAAAAAACATGCACCGCCCGAGATCCGATCTCAGAACCATTCGAATTTCCGTTGGAATCGTCTGAGCCAAACAACAGTTATCCATCCGCCTTGACTTGGCTGGGCCGCGAGAAAATCGACTAGAACCACGTCTTCCCAACGGCTGTTCGTAAAAGTTCAGATGAGTACGCCGTTTGCAGTGCCGCCGCCATCACGTGCCATTTCCATCGTGGTTCGGTAGAATTTCCGTCGGCGAGATCGTCCCTTGTCCCGTTGATTATTCAGGGATCCGAGCCATGAGCTTGAAGGAACCCTCTGTGTGCTCAGTTTTCATGACTACAGCTGCGCGCCGGTCGTACACTCAACTAGGTCGGTACCTCGGAGTGGAGTTCGGTGTGGAAACGAGACCCCACATGACTTTTGTTTCGTTATGCTGGCACGACGAGATTCTTTGGTTTTTAATGCGTACCCTGATTGCTATTCGAGCTCGACAGTGTTTCGTCGCGGTGTTGCCAACGTGTGCGCATTTCCCCGGCTGACAGGATTTCGGTGCTTTGGATTAGTATGCTGCGGTCATGGACACGAATGTGAGTGGAGTATTTTACATGGATTTTTTTAGTTAGGATAGTAGCGGTTTCTTTAATTAATGCGGCGGTTCGGCTCGGTCTTGTCCGGAGCTGTGATGCCGAACTCTCTCAGAAAGCTTGACTCACTGGTTTTATCTCGTGCCTACGTCATTCATAGAATGCCGTGACGCTGCTGGCTGGAATACGGATACAGGTCTATAGTTATTTAGTATGGCAAACGCTGAAGCTGGTTTGGCGACCATGTATTTGAGATGTTTGCAGTGTTATCTCATAAATAATAATACTACGTTTGATTATGTGACGTGGCGCCAACAGTTTAATAAATGTAATTCTTTCAAATAATTTCCTCAAACGATGTAATAAAAAATGAGTAGCACAGTTAAAGTACTACTACTTACCTAGTTATAGGTACTGCACGATATCGAACAAAGTTCCATACTGTATGTTTAAATACAACGTCAAATGTGGGTAACAGGAAGAAGTTAGCGATGTGCTTTATCGATATTACCTACCTTAATAACAAACGAATACGTGAAAACCATGGTTCGTGAGGCTGAACATTTTTTATTTTGACATCGTTGAGAATCAAATAGTATCTACCTATCATGTCACTTGTGTACTAATTAGGTATCCAATTTGGGAGATGAAATCAGGAACCCTTGTTATGTGTTGTTTGTTAAATACAACGTCAAATATGGGTAACAGGAAGGAGTTAGCGGTCTCCATTATTGATATTACCTTAATAATAAACGAATACGTGGAGAACTTGGTTCATGAAGCTGAACATTTTTGAGGTTATTTTTTTATTTGTTTCAATTTTATGTTCAGAACCAAATAGTAACATGTCACTTGTTTACTGATTATCCGGTCTGAGAAATAAAATCAGGAAACCTTGTTACTTAGGTATGTGTTTGTTATTTGTTCTTCATAATAATAGGTTATGTAGGGTTATGCTTGGTGTTATGTTACCTACCGATACTGCCGATTTGTAGGTAGATTGTTGAATTGAAAAATTTCCATTTCACTATGAATCAATATGTAGAAGTATTGCGATTTCTAAGAGTTTAACGTGAAATTGGACTGTCAAACATTCCATTTTCCATAAATCAAAAGTTGTGTCTTGGCTTCGCATTCTAGGTACTTGGTAATGAACAAAATATTTTCATAATTGATATCAACATTACATGGACCGTTTTGTAGTATGGGGAATGGGGAATGAAAAAAATAGCCCTGTAGATACTTGTTTAACTTTTACATAGGTAAATACGGCAGGGTAATCCCGTGGAAGTTCCAAAAAGTGTTCCGTTATTGAAAAAAATGAATGATTCTGTTACTTTCTGGTGGACAAGAATATCGAAATAATATTTTGCATTGACTAAGAGCGGCTTTACATTTATGCAATGCATTTGCAACGCAAGACAGGTATTGCAAGGCATTGTAGAAATTGTGTCTTACATTTATGCAATTATTGTTGTGTTGCCAGCAGTTTATACCAACATAAATATATTTCGAGAAAATCTAACCTCAATAAAATATTTTCATATTTTGTTGGTTTGTACTTAACTGAAATTCGAAAAATTACATTCCACCTATCACTAACATTTTTGACAAATTTTCTATTTCTTTTTTAAGTTGGAGTTAAAGGTTAGAAGACATTCGAAAAACAATATCTACAGGTACTTTGTTTGGTGTGCTATTGGCATTGAATTTCTCACCAGAAAACTCACTAGAATTGCTCACGAATTGCGTGAAAATTTCAACCAGTCGAAATTTTTTGGGCTTGCACATAACTTGCATGGGCGTAAGTGCAATGTAGAATTTAGTCTTGCATTGCACAAAAATTGCATGAAAATTGCATAATGTAAAGCCGCTCTAAGGTCTACCAGCTTATTTTAAGGCAAATGGAGAAGAAAATTCGAATTTGGTTATTGTATGTGGCATTATTTTAAAACAACAACAACAACAATTACCTACCGCGTGAAAATGGAGGGAAGGGTTTTACACACATGGAGCACTGGCCCCCATGCCCCCCTCCTCTAGAGTTCTGAATCAGTAGTTGATAATTGGTTCAACAACCAGTCTGGATATGCAACTAATCCTTGATTGATTTTCACAAGAAGAAAACACACGTTATACAAAACAAAATTATTCATTGTCGTATTTTTCGTATTGAATGTTTCAAGCTCTCAAACATCCCAAATCAACACGTTTTTGAATGTCATAGGAGTCATTCATCATCCAATACAACTATGAAACTATGCTGTCCTGCATAGAACAGAGCGAATACGTGCAAAGAACACAGGCGGCAAAATAGATTACGATAGAGGAAAAATAATTATTTTCAGAGACTGGGCTTCGGTGAAATGCATATTACTACAAGCGATAAGCCGTGAGCGGTGAGAAACAAAAACAAAGGAAATAAGTAGTTGTTTTTTTATCGGAAACCGCATAAACAAAGAATCATTATATTACTTATAAGTATGCCACTTAGGTTTGAAGGAAAAGGGTCAAATATCACATTAGTTCTTCAAACATATCAGTAAGATGCCAGTTCATATTCCTGTAGATTTTATTACTTATATTACAAATTTCCATCAACTCATGCCCCCCATTATTTGTGAATTCAATCTGTTTCGTTGATTAACAATAGTTTGTGTTACTATATTTGGTCCGAATAACGTCACCGTCCACTTGCTGGCATTTAGTTTGGGGGTGTAAGCTGTGGAAATGTTGAAGAAAAAAGAAGTGGCCTTAACATAGAACCCTGTGGTACTCCTTGGATTACATGCATATCATCTAACGCCCGGTCTTCCAAAATTACTTTATGGCTGCAGTTGCTAAGGTAGTTCGATATCAGACTGCATTTCGGGATAATCCAAAATATTTTAGTTTTTTACATAGAGTATCGTGATCTACTATGTCGAATGCCTTGGTATCGGTCTAGCAATGCCGAATGATTTAAATATTTTTGAGCAATAGGAATGAAGTGAAAATGTCAAATGATGTCATTGACTATTGAATGTTTCGGCAGTGACCCAAACAAAGTTTTGTTTTTCTTTCAACATTGCTTCATTATTTCCATTGCAGAAGGTATTAGTAGATAGAATACAGACCGATGATAGCAATCAATATTTATCTTTCATTTTTCCGTAATACTTAGTTACTCTATATGTACAGTCGAAACAACTTAAAAAGTTAAGATAACTTGTAACATATTTTCATTGAAAATATTTTATATTATTGAAGGAATTGATTCACACACACATTCCTCTACTTTCACATTGGGAATTAAAATTTCCTAGTGTTTTTTTTTTCAAAAATAAATCAACAGTTAGTCGACCGTGTACTATGGTCAGAAACAAATAAAAAGAAAATGAAGGATCTCGCCACTGTTTGAATTCATCGTCACAATCATTGAATAATTTTCAACATATTGAAAAAAAAATCACCCGGAAATGATTGAAAGTCCACTTCACCGTTGTCTGCAATTGTTCGAATTACCTACAATAAGTTTTGAAAGGTTCATGAACCTTGAAGTACATCTGTGTATGCATTGAAAAAATTGTTTCTCTACCTGATCAATGACATACATTTTTGTGGAATTCCTATTGTATTTATTGAGTTTCGTTGCCGATTATCTAAATAAAATAATCTTTGAATTTCTCTTGATACTCGATAAGTGGGAGTAGAAGACAACGGCACAATCTTTGTAACTTTATAGTCTAGTCAACAAGTGCCATTTAGACCAACTTTTTTCAGCAGTCTCCGAAAATTATGATTGAGGTGTCATTCGATTCGGAATGACATCCAGATGATTTTTGAAAAAAATGAAGTTCCGCATGAAAAAATTGTAAAAGTTATTAACAATTAACTAAAAAAAAAGATGGCTTTAGTATTTTGTAAATATCTCAAAAACTAATTAAAATTTTTTAAATCTAAAAAAAGATTCAAAAAGAGGAGGAAATTTCCTAAAATAAAGCTCAATTCCCGGAATTGTAGCATCAATATTTATAATTTTCCCAGAGGGATGAAAATACGGCCGAAAACGGGTACTCTGGCTCGGGCAAGCCACACCCACTTTGGACACTTTAACATTAAAAATTATTTTAAAATACTTAATATGAAAATAAAAAATTTGAAAAATTCAGGCACTAACTGAATAGTTAATCAATAGTTAATTAATAATTTTTTTCTGCTTGAACATGAACATTGCAAGTGTGATAATTGTTAAACTATAAATTTAAGATTTTTTTCCTCTTTTGGAGCAATTCTTGAAAGGCTTCAGAATAGAACCCCGTTGGAAAAATTAAAAAGTTTTTATTTTTCAGTTTTTTATTAACAATTTTCGTTGTTGCAAAATTAAATACTTAAATTAATCATTGAAAAAAATTTTTTTTTTAAATATTATCAATAATCCGTTTTTATGTTATCAGGAACTACATAGAAATAATTTTTTTAAATTTTTATCTCTAATTGTTTAAAAAATTGTTATAAACAAATGCGTTGTTTATAAGATAATTGAAATTTTTTTTATGGAATTTCAATCTTTGATACAAATAATGATTTTTAAAAGAAAAATTGTTCCTTAAAAAAAATTTTTTATTGCTTGAAAACGCATTTGTTAATTAACAATTATTTTCTCCCGCTTCTAATTAATATTAAGGAACCATTTTTTTTTTTTAAATCATTATTTGTCCTTCTTTCTTATATAAAAAAAAAATTCCATTTTATTTAATTTTTCATTGTTTATGCAATAAACAATTTGTTATAAACAAATAAATTTTTACCTTATATTTTTTTTCTTTTCTAATTTCTGTCACAAAAACAGACATGATTTTTTTTCTTTTTTAAATTTTTTTTTATTATTTTTTATTTAATTTTGAAATATAAGTTCTCTCTAACTTCGTCATTCTTACCTGGTCTTCATCCTCAAAATTATTATAATTTACAAACTAATGGAGATACGATGAAAATACTTGAGACTTATTTATTCTCCATTACATAAAAAACAAATTTAGCAGAAAAGTTTAGTTGTTACTTATTTATTTATTGAATTTATAGCAATTGTTGTTGAAAAATACTTAGGGAAAAATTTTTTTTTTTGTTTTAATGCTTAAAAATCTTATCAACTATTAAAAATATGACTACTTCATTCAAGTATCTTATCAATTATTGTTCATTACTCAACATTTTTACCTTTTATATATTAATTAAAAAAATTTTTCCCTAAGTATTTTTCAACAACAATTGCTATAAATTCAATAAATAAATAAGTAACAACTAAACTTTTCTGCTAAATTTGTTTTTTATGTAATGGAGAATAAATAAGTCTTAAGTATTTTCATCGTATCTCCATTAGTTTGTAAATTATAATAATTTTAAGGATGAAGACCAGGTAAGAATGACGAAGTTAGAGAGAACTTATATTTAAAAATTAAATGAAAAATAATTAAAAAAAATTTAAAAAAGAAAAAAAATCATGTCTGTTTTTGTGACAGAAATTAGAATAGAAAAAAAAAATATAAGGTAAAAATTTATTTGTTTATAACAAATTGTTTATTGCATAAACAATGAAAAATTAAATAAAATGGAATTTTTTTTTTTATATCAGAAAGAAAGACAAATAATGATTTAAAAAAAAAAATGGTTCCTTAATATTAATTAGAAGCGGGAGAAAATAATTGTTAATTAACAAATGCGTTTTCAAGCAATAAAAAAATTTTTTTAACGAACAATTTTTCTTTTAAAAATCATTATTTGTATCAAAGATTGAAATTCCATAAAAAAAATTTCAATTATCTTATAAACAACGCATTTGTTTATAACAATTTTTTAAACAATTAGAGATAAAAATTTAAAAAAATTATTTCTATGTAGTTCCTGATAACATAAAAACGGATTATTGATAATATTTAAAAAAAAAAATTTTTTTCAATGATTAATTTAAGTATTTAATTTTGCAACAACTGAATAAAATAAAAAACTGAAAAATAAAAACTTTTTAATTTTTCCAACGGGGTTCTATTCTGAAGCCTTTCAAGAATTGCTCCAAAAGAGGAAAAAAATCTTAAATTTATAGTTTAACAATTATCACACTTGCAATGTTCATGTTCAAGCAGAAAAAAATTATTAATTAACTATTGATTAACTAATTGAAAAATTGTGATAAAAATTTTTTTCAAGCGGATTATTGTTCATTAATCTATTCAGTTAGTGCCTGAATTTTTCCAATTTTTTATTTTCATATTTAGTATTTTAAAATAATTTTTATTGTTAAAGTGTTCAAAGTGGGTTTGGCTTGCCCGAGCCAGAGTACCCGTTTTCGGCCGTATTTTCATCCCTCTGGGAAAATTATAAATATTGATGCTACAATTCCGGGAATTGAGCTTTTTTTTAGGAAATTTCCTCCTCTTTTTGAATCTTTTTTTAGATTTAAAAAATTTTAGTTAGTTTTTGAGATATTTACAAAATACTAAAGCCATCTTTTTTTTTAGTTAATTGTTAATAACTTTTACAATTTTTTCATGCGGAACTTCATTTTTTTCAAAAATCATCTGGATGTCATTCCGAATCGAATGACACCTCAATCATAATTTTCGGAGACTGCTGAAAAGTTGGTCTAAATGGCACTTGTTGACTAGACTATTAGAGGACTTTCGAAAGAAGGTGGGCATTTTCATTGGTTTCGTCGAACAGCGTTGCCATGTTCAAGATTCTCCTCAAGTAGCCGATTTTTTTTTGAGATGAGATTGAAGTCGGTTGAAATTGTTTATTTGGCTTCAATAAGAGATTGCGCACTACTTAGTTGTTTATTAATAATCTTCCATTGTTAAGGAATACGAACACAATGTTGACAATTTTTTCACAAAATCAACCCTTTGATTTATAAAAAGAAATCTCGGAGAAATATAAAAAAAATATTGATGCATTTGCTTTTTCAGACTACTTACTAGAAAATTAGATTAGCAGAAGGCAATGTGAAAACTGCACAATGTTATGGCACATCCTACAAACAACAAAATTTGGTGAGTCATATTAGATTTGTTGAAAGTTGATTTTTTTTGTTGGAAAAGAAAACTGTTTTACAACAATTGGTCCAAACCGATTCTGGCACATTGTTCAATATCAGGTGTCTGCAAACTCTTGTCAACCCTATCTCAAGTTGGTTTATGGGATGTTTATTGACAGTCCCACACATAATCTGTGTACTAAGCAGGACATTATTTCACGTCGAAATATAGGTACCGTAAAGTGGGGTTACTTTGCTCACCAGTGGTAACTTTGTCCAAGATGTTTATTCAATGTTTTTACCAGTTTATAACTTTAAATAGTAGAGGATTTTGTAAATATGTCGCATTTCAATAATTACACTTAAAAGCTCTTCGTATTTTTTCAAAATACCTACTTATACGAACTTGTTGGAAATGACCTCCTTGAGCAAAGTAGCCTATTGACAGCGCAATATATGCTCAAACAGCGTATTTAAGTAAATGCAAAGTTGCCCACAATCGTGGGGTTTCTTTGCTCAGCCTTTAAAAATAAACTATTTCTAATCAAAATTATGCCGCCACATCATGTGGAATCAGTAGGATAAACAGAATTATACCATATAATTTTATCCCCCATTTTTATGCCCAACACCTACAAATTGAACTTAAAAAACTACCAAATTTGAGCAAAGTGACCCTACTCTACGGTATGCGATATCCAATACATCCGTGAGAATATGAGAAGAGATAAGCAGATCCACCTCGTTTTTGATAGTTGGCTAGCACTGAAGAAAAACGAGAAGAAATATCACAAAGTCATCTCCACAACTTTGATTCGACAGTAATCAAACTAATGGGTACATGTTTCGGATTCAGCAAAAATTCATCTTCTACAACAGATATGAAAACGCTACCTATATGTAATTGCTTCAGAGCAAGAGTTACTTACATGGAGAAGAAAAGGTTCTTTTTTATATAATAATAAATGAAATAATACGGGTTAATGGGGGTAGGTACTATGTCCAATGCCCTAGAATTGAGAGATAAATAGTAATCGTGATTATGATCAGGGTACTGACTCACCAAACCGCATGGTTATTAAAATTGAAAAATTGAAAAATGGAATATGAAATTTAAAATGTTTAGGACATGGTCAGAAGACTCATGCCCACTACGAGTGTTAGGGCAAGTTGCCCTTCCAACACCAAGAGAAAGGAGAAATCATTACTTTTAAATTTATACCAATAAACGAAATGCGGTTTCGAACTGTGGTTAGAAGTGACAGAAGGAAGCGTGAAGCGTACCTACACTGAAGGCTCTGAAGACTCTGATGTGTCAGAAAGTGACGTTCAGGGTAATGTGGAAAACCCTGGAAGAACACAATGAAATAAAACTGTCGTAGGTGCCTGGAGACAAAGGAATACCAGGGAGTGAAAATGTTGACGCACTTTCTAAGCAGATATTGTATGGCCACCGTATGTGAATTTGGTACTCTGGCCAAATTCACCAGACCAATTTCGAACCAAGGAAAGAAGTTACTGCCTATTTATATAATGTTGATTCAGTATATAGGCAGTTTGGTTCTTATTTTGTAATCATTTAGACAGCCTACCACCACTACCTCTGAGACTACCTCTATAAAAGTAACTCTACTTGCCCATATTTTGTGACAAAAATATGACTGCCAATGAGAATTAGATATTCAAGTGTAGATTAGAAATATTGTCATTCAAGGCTGTGTCGACAGAAAAATGGACATTAGAGCAAAGACTTGGGGTTTAGCAAGGAGTCGTACCAAATTCTGGTTTACACCATTTTGATCATCTAACTATTTCTGGTTCGCAACAGTTTTCAGTATCCAATCAAACTGGTTACTAAACCAAGCGGACTGTATAAACCACGATGATCAAGACTATTTGGTTCAAAATGAAGTCATTAGCCAGTTTACCAAGAGACGGTATAAACGTGGCCATTCATTCACTCTATTCGGGCCCCCGAAGCAATTACTATACAAAATATACGCATAGTGTGTAGGTTATTGAACGAATGTGTCCAGGTTTCTAGATAGAGCAATGATAAAATGTGACGACTGGTTCGTATAGGAGATGAGAAAAATCCAGACCCGAAGTTCTACAATCCAAAATGCCAATCAAACCGTAATTTGTACAAGGAGAAAATTCAAGTTCACTATACACAAATCCGAGTGCAAAACTTTTTGTACATATCTATACAATCTACGTATAAAGTGAGTAATTAAACACTTTACGTGTTTCTTACATTATTTTTTCTACAACTGTCAGAAAAAATACTACTATTTCAGATTTTTTTTAAATATGAAATGAATTTCGTATTTATGCCGATGTCTATATGACATTGTACTCATAACGTGGACTTCAGTTTCAAAAGACCATATGGAAAACTTTTTATTTTCCTGGATCCCTTTTCCTTCACGCCATGTCAAGCAAGATATCTCCTTTTGAAATCAAATTAAGTATTCCTGTCTTCGCATTCGTTATCGAGAGATTCTGAGGACTCCCAACTCTTCCAATTCAACTAATTATTAATGTCAATTTGTTTCTGATGGCGCGCCACAACTACCTTGGCTTAATGTGAATGGATGGGTATATTATGTGGCAATTTTCTTGAATTCCAAGAGAGCATTTTAAACGATTGATAGATCAATATTGACAATGAAACTGCAATCCTATGAAGTGGGTGGTGAGGTACTGAAATGAATAGAATCTTATTTGAAACATATCAGTAGACAAACAACGATTGTTGGAGAATACAAGTTCTATTAAATTCAAAATAACAATGGTGTACCTCAAGCCACTACTATTTATTTTACATATCAATGACGTAAATGATGTTCTATGTGAAGTCGAAAATCAGTTAGTGGATATTGTAGGGAACTTGAAATATTTGAGTGTTATTATCGATGATCGTCCTAAATTCAATGTCCACTGCGATCATGTATGCAAGAAAACTGTAAAACTGGCATGAAAATTATATTGAGATGCAATAGATGTTCCTCAGTCAATGGAATGTTGCAGAACACTGGATTGGTTTTCAGTAATTTGTTTTTAAATTCAACCTCAAATAGTTTCCATGTTAGAGTAGGACCGATACTAGTCATCAATGAGAAGTTTATTTTCAAGAGGTCAAAGTGATTTTGATATTTACTGTCTGAACTAAAAAATAGTGCAACACTGCAACTTTTCAAACCCAAATTAAGAATATTTATAGAATCATTTCAGAACACCATAATGATGTAGGAATGTTAAACTGTTTTAGTTGCGTTTTATTTTCAATGAGATATGATTTACTGAATAATTTATCTACTTATGTCTATGTTTATATTCGATATCGGTGTTATGGTTTATTGTCATTTATTGAGAAGGTCGTTTCATTTTATAATTTTATTTTTATAAACAATTGTTAAGCTCATTTTGTTTCATTTATATGAAAATGAGGCATAGTCATGTAATAAAGCTACTTACCTCCTTAAAGGGAAATATACAGTTTGTCTCACTCAGTTGGAACCACATGGAAAACTTTTTTAATATTTTTTTTAGGTCAAAAGTCATTCTTCATAAAAAGTTCTGCATGCTTCAAATCTAAAATACAATAATTAGATATCAAATTTTTTCTGTCGTATAAGCGGTTTGTAAAGGAATATAAAAACTCATTAGTAATGTTCCTTTACATTTCACAATATCGAAAACTGTTAATGAAAAAAGTTGTTCAGCACTATAAGCCACGTTGAAATATGCAACGGCATCAAACAAAGTTTGTCAATGCATACTGAATTATATGTAACTACAGTCTAATTGTTATTGCTCGGCAACAAGGCGGTTAGTGACGTCCTTTGAAACTTCCACTTGCATTTGGCCAGGTTCGAATCCTGGGAAACGAGAATTTTTTTTCTCATTTTGATATGAGTTGATAGGCAATGTAATTTGTCTAGATATTTTTTTGTTACAATTTTCGATATTGTCAAATGTACTTTACTCTTGAAGTAAAATTCATATTTTTTGACAAACCGCGTGGAAGACTGAAAAAATTTGATATCTGATGATTTCAACTTGGTGAGACAAACTGTAATTATTGATGTCAATGTTGCCCTCGATATATATAGTCAACACAATATGAATATTATTGACATAAAAAAATAAAATTCCGTCTCTCATATAACGACATTCTAAAATGTATGGGTTTAAGTCAGGTTCGCTCCTGCAATTCCGAGTGACCTTGGCGGGCTGGCAAACCATCCTGTAAGCGGCCTTTCCCTCCCCAGGGAGTTATTTGATAATAATAATAATAAATCTTTATTAAATCCTTTAAGATCACAATATGATATATGTATGGTACGTCAGTAAAATTAGATGAGATCATTCAATAATGAACATAAATATGTATATACAAATTATTCACAGTAACATACAACGATGACATTTCACAAAGAATTGCTTAAAACATAGCAAAATGGGTATATTGAACACCTAACAAATACAAAAATCAGTTGAGTCAGAATCAACATTGGCCTCATCAATACTGTAAAAACAATTCTTCAGTACAAATTCTTTGAGTTTGAATTCAAAACTTTTTTCTACTGGGTCATCTCTTATATCTCCAGGAAGATTATTGTAAAATGTCACTCCAGCATGAGACGAACAATTAATTTTCATAGTACTTGGTTTTATATTCTCGTGTCTGGTGGGATAAGTATGTACATCTGACTTTCGATTATACTCGTTTATGAGACAATATGCATTTATATATGTAAGTAGATACAGGGTAGACACATAATTTGATGATCTATAAAATATTGTTTATACGAATCTCTATAGCCCAGGTTGAAGCAACCCCACAAGGCGATGATGTACAATTGCATAATATACGTTGAGGAGTTGATCTGTACTCATAATTGATAGCTGCCCTCGCGAGTTTATGCAGGATGCTTTTCTCCATGTGCGTCTATCTCTGTCCTTTTCCATAGATTTTCCTGCCTACATCGTTGTGCAGGGTTTCTTGGAGCTAGGTCTTCAAATCATCAATATTATAGGGTTATTTTTTTCGTTCAAAAGGGGGTTTCTGGGCTGGTCCGAAAGAATCGACATAAAGCAGAGTAGTGATGATAAGGCCGAATGTTATTACTCTATGTAAGCTGCTCATGAAAAATTATCTGGGGGTTTGATAGATGAGACTCTCTTGTTTTAAAGCTCATTATGTTGATGCTGTTCACATCTCTGGTCAATGGACTTCCAAGGAAATATGCTATTCGATTGTTTCTATGTTGGCTAGCTCGCGCAGCGTATCTAGCCGGATGTACGCTTCATTCGTCACTGTGACGATAAGGATCGCTTTTTTCTGCATTCTCTCATGTCACGGTAGTTGAGTTTCAGGAGGGCTGCAGGACAGTGGACAGGCTGCGGTCATGGCTGGCCTAATAATCAAAATTCAATATATTAAATTAACAATGAAATTCTATTACCTCTCACAACAAATAATATATGAAATACCTCACTAGAACTATCACTTTACCACCGGATAGGGGTGAAGCAGAAGGTTGCACTGCAGCCTGTTCTAGTTGCCCAGGGCCGACCTTGCGACGTTTGCTTCCCTGCCTCCTCCAAGTTATACAGGGTGTCATGTTCTTTGTAGACATTAGGCTGAGTGGCGTTTCGTTCTCGAGTTATCAATAGGCTCCCAGAGAAGCAACTGAAAAAACCAGGTTGGGATATTACCTGTGGATTATCTTAAAGAATATACAATGTCAGGTGAATTGGCCAACCGTGCTTCTTTGGCCTGTTGTGGTGGCCTCTTATCGCTCTCATGTTCCTGATTGAAGTACGACCAAAAATTGAAAGGCATCAATAAAAACTTTCAAACTCACACTGATCGATCAAAATTTTCAGCAGATTGCAATTTTAAACATGGTCTTTGAAAACCGGTTGAGGACGATCATTCAATGTGAGTTATCCGATAAGAATACACGTGTTGGAAATTTTGGTCGTAGTTGGACGGTCGCGGATGGTCGGTCATGGTTGCACAGTGTGCTGGCTGCATTAATCGCCAAGCTAACGTGAATAGCCCGATGGTCTTCAAGTTGGGGTATTTTTTCCCGTGATATTCCTAAGCATCACTGTTTTGTTATTCGCTGAATTCTTACTGTAAGGCTATCCGACTCTGAAATGGGTTTATCTATACTTATCTACTCGTTTCGCTGCCATTTCACTATGGAAAGAACAGATATACGCTTAGGTGATAAGATGAGGTATCCCTGCTTTGAACGCTTTGGTCGAGCAGGTGAATACAGAAATAGGCAAGTGGATATGAAGAACGTATGGCCTTTGGTTGCAGTCCCCAAAAATAAACGGTGCAGTAAATTGTGGTACGTGGTAGAGGACTCGAGTCGAGTGGCTTGATGAGCGATAAAATGCTTTGTTCAAAGTCATGCCTAGTGAGGAGTTTTAGCTTGAAATAAAGTGACTACGGAAATGGATCTGCAGGTTTCTCTGGATTTTCGTATACAGCTGATATACAGCTGATTGAGATGATGCGATGCCAAAAAAAAATGTTGTCTGACAACTATTATACCAGTATCTTAATTACGCAAACAACAACAACAATTTATATCGTCGGATACAAAAAACAGTAAAAGAACAACTCCATTAGAGTTATTGAGAGTACTGTTCAGGTATGGATAAAGTTTTATATCATGTAACAGCGATATCACTAGCACGCCTCTTTTGCCCGTTGTTTTCCATGATATCAATATGAAACTCAACAAGGTTTATATAAATGTCAAAAGTCTCATCTTGTGCATTTTTATATTTCCAGTTTCCTGGGAATATTCCGTTTTTACAGCCTTTGTTTTGAATCTAGCGTGCTGCGATTAACTTGGAATCATTATAAATGGCATAAAAAGTAATTGCAAAATATAAATGAGATCATCAATCAACACTTTCAATGTATTTTATTTGATTTTCGAAATTAATTTATTTATTGCAAAAATGCCGTTTTTTAAAGGCACATTCAATGAATTAGATCCCAGTTTTCGAGCTTAATTGATTTGTTTTGATTTTAAAAAACGTTTTCTGAATTGCCTTTTTTTATTTTCATATCGAACTTTTGAGCTTAATACTCAATTTAGTAGCTCATATTTCTTGAATTTTATTCCCACCAAATGATTCAAATATTCATTTACTTGATTAATATGGATTATAGGATTGAAATTACCGTTGGAATGTGTTTGAAAAGTTGTATTCAACTAAGCTGATGTTGCGGGTGATGCTATAAAAAAAAACGTTAATTTCAAAATATTAAATGCACCCGGTTATTAAATCTGTTGAAACATGAATAAATTTGTATTTTTCAATAACTCTTTATTTCAGTTATTTTTAGTCACGCTAGATTTAAATCAAAACTCTGCTGCAATAAGTCTCTTTAAAAATTCACTATCAGAATTTTCTCAAGACTTTGAAAATGCAATAATATAGGCATTCCATTTGAAAATCAAGAATTTGTTACTTTAAGATATTCCGGAGGTCAGGAATCTTCTAGTGTCTCAAAATGTGGTCTTTGATTGTCAAGATAAAAAAATTAGATGTTAAATTAAAATGGAAGCAAAGCAAAGCAAAATATAATCGGTTGGATTGTTTCGATAAAAAATTACAATTCGCCCAAATCAATATATTTATTTTCAAACAATTGTTCTAGTTCTATTAATATGAGACGTGACTTTGAGGTGACCACAAGCTTCGCAAGGGGATTAGCTACTTCACTTACAAATCGTATTGTAGAGTGCTTTCATTTTAATTTGTCCCACTTTCAAAAGGCTGCAAAATATTTTTGAAGTAAAAGGTCGAATAAAAAAAAAAGAATTGTAGTTTTCATTAGGTTTTATGCTGTCCAGTCGAAAATGTCATAAATAGTCAAAATTATTGACACAACTTACTTTTTTCAAATGGTACACCCTGTATATCATTAAATATTTAAAAACTCTTCCTTTCTTTGATTACGAAAATATGTCACACGCCCCTTTCTTTCTGATACTTTAGCGCAAATTGGTGTAGATATGATTGTCATAGTTTCGCATGAATTTTTAAATGTCATACCTGAATATTTTTCTCTGACAGTTTTTTGGTTAATAAAATGATAAATATTCCTTGGAAGACCACTGTTTTATGTTCGACATTTATGGACAAAGTGGTAGTATTACAAAAGCTCTTAGAAGATATAGACTGCAAATTACAGGTAGAAGAGCTCCATTTACAAAAAATGTTTCATAGACTTGAGAAGCTTTTCGGAACTGGTAGCCTGAATAGAGAAAAAACGGTTTTGACAGATCAAACAGAAATTTACATTCTAGCATATCTTATAGCCAATCCTCAAAATTCATTCAACGATGTAGAATTACCATCAGTGTGTATTGGATCAGCCCACGCAGACATAGTAGAAATCATTCAAAGAGATGACACCTTTTTTGATAATGAATTATGGACCGATGAGTCGTTGTTTTCCACTAGCAGAGGTTGTCATCGCCAAAATAGACATTGGTCTGATTCAAATTCTCATCAAATACTGGATGTTCAGTATCAATGTAGGCAGTCCGTTAGTGTTTGGTGCGGATTATTGGTAAACGTGTTTTGGATCCTATTATTTTTTATGGTTCATTGACTGGTCAGGTTTATTTGAATTATCTAAAACAGGAAATTGAAGAACGTATTGACGATTGACCTCTAGCCATATCAAGATATTTAATTTTGCAACAGGATGGGGCACCGCCACATTGTGCTGTCCCAGTTAAAAGGTTCTTGCCTAGGAAAAATCCACAGTGGATTGGAAAATCGGGTCTATTCGATGGCCTCCTTATAGCCCCGATCTAACACCGTGTGATATTTTCTTATGTAGTCACGTTAAAAATATTCTCTATTCTGCGCCGTGCTATTTTTTGGACGATCTAAAGAAAATAATTAGGAATGCCATACGACAGGTGCAAAACAACTTTGTCAAAAATTAGAGGACATACAGAAAATGTATATATTACGTGTATCGAAAATGAAGGATGTCAAGTGGAGCAGCATGAACGCGGGTATCTTCATATTCTAGAAATACCACGATTTTAATCTATTTGCACCAATTTTTCGCTTAAGTAATGCAAAGAAAGGGCAAGTGTGGCATATTTTCGTAATCAGAAATATTAAGTATTTTTAAATAATTAATGATAACAGGATGTACCATTTAAAAAATAGTAGCTAAGTTGTGTCAATTATTTTGACATTTGATAATTTATGAAGTTTTTGACTGTACAGCATAAAACGAAAAACACTACAATTTCTTCTTTCATTCGACCTTTTACCTCAAAAAATAAATATTTTACAACCTTTTAAAAGTAGGACAAATTAAAATGAAAGCACTCACTGTATACATCATATAGGTACAGTCGATAAAAAAGTTTATCCCACCATGTACCATTCTCGCGTAGAAAGATAAGTGCCAAGCCCACACATGATCATAATTGTTATGCTGTCATTTAATATTCAGATTACATTATAATCTGAGTTGATATGCCCTATGAATTACATAAGTTTGTGTACCCATTTCGTTCCTAGTGCCTACCGATTCTTCTGCCTATCTTACCTGAATATGATTTTCACAGCATGAAAATAATATTAAAATATTTGTTAAAATTAAGTAACTACGTGGAAACGTAAATTTTGAAATGAATGAAGGTCAATGAACCTGAAGCTTTTTTTCACTGTCACAGCTTGGAGTAATAAGTAAATTTAAAGATAGGGCGTGGCTTATATTTATAAGCCATATTATTTTAACAATAGGCGGGTGAACAGTGACAGACAGCAGTGGTGGGTACTTTCACATTTTGGCTGTAATCACGATGCCACGAACAAATTCTTCAGTGGTCCAATGTCATCCCGTAGATAATTAATTTTACTACGTTACATAATAAAATGTTTATAGCATTTGGCATCAACTTGACATTCTCTTTGCTAGCTCGAATATTAGACGAAATCATGCGAACTTGAAAAATTATCTGTTTTGTATTATTTGGCCTTGATAGAATAAGACACATGTTTGATATTTTTGGTAAACGAATTTAAATTATCAACGATGTTGAAATACATTTGCTCGATTCATTATTTTTATAATTGAACTTTGTCGGATATGCACAACCTAAGTGATTCATTTTCTCTTATTGAGTAGGTCCAATTTTAGAATTTCGAAAACACATTATATTTTCCATAATTTTGAATTTGTGCAGGTTATTAGGAGAAAAATTACCTCATTAGAAGAAGGCGGACAGAACCATAAGCATGTAGGCCTCTCATTCGGGTCCGTTATGCACCAAACGTTGCTGGGAACTGGTTCAAATTTGAAGATAGCTTATTTCGCGAGCGAAAGTAGCCAGTCTCAAGTAGCCGATACCCTTCTCACACCGGGTTCGTAACGATGCTCTCGAGATGCGCTTCCCGTATTGTTGCCACTTCTGGGCATTCCGTGAAGATGTGTGTGGCTGACAACTCATTCTGTTGAGGTGCTTGTTAAGATGGCAGTGACCCGTCAGGAGTCTTGGTCGTCCTAGTAAAGAGCCTTCGATGTGGAGTTTCAAGTGTCTCATGCCTGGGGCCTCTTTCTATGCAACTTTGAATTTGACTTCTACGATTTCCTTCTTGCTCTATGATCTAGAAACTCCTAGAATGGGTTCTGGTCCAATCGTTGAGCTTTTTGCACCTTGTCTTGCCAGATTATCGGCCTGTTCGTTTCCGGGATCTCCGGTATGACCGAGGACCCAAAGCTCCTTATTGGCAGTGGATGGCCTTTGCAGATCGTCAATTCACTCAGACACCGGCAAGAATCTAACTTGTTTGAGGTGATGGCCTTGATTGCTGCTTGGCTGTCGGTACATATTGAGATTCGCTAGCCGTGATAGCCTCTGCTGATATTTTCTCTAACATAGGCGAGTATGGCATAAACTTCTGCCTGAAATACAGAGGCAAAAATTTCCTAGGTCGTATATCCCGGCTCCGCGCTCCGGTTTATTCACCCATCCTGATAGGAATCTCTGTACTAGGTGATCCTAGTGGTGGGGATCATCGTATGATATATAAAAAACTGTTACACGGCATCTCTAGGAGGAGACAATTCTTTAGCTAGCCTCTGAGAAAGCATAGCTTGAATCCATGTGATTATGGTTGGGGTCACTTTCCTTTGTTGCTTCACATATTGAATCAAATGACGTGTTGTCAAATGCTTCTTGTACGTCGATGATTATATCTAGGGTAGTGCCGCTATGACTTAACCCCTTGTAGACCCTACGAATGAGTTGATGAAGTTTTCGTGCTCCTGTCAACCTGGTACCCGTGCTGGAGTACGTTGAGTGGATGTCGGTGTACCTTCTCTCTGATGTACCACTTTTACCAGGCTTGGGAATGAAGATGACCTTGACTGTCGTCCTCCATATCTTAGGAACGTATCAGTCTGACAGGCAGCTTCGAAATAGGGGATTAGGATATATTTTCCCTTTTGTAGTAGGACTGGAAATGTACCATCTTCCCCCGAAGATTTGAAAGGAGTAAAGGATTCAATGACCCAGTCCACTCTTCCGTAGGTTACAATCACAGCAGCCATATTGTTGTCAACCTGTGTGTGGTTGTGGCTGTGGCTTGGATGATACGGAGTCACCGGCCGGTAAATGGACAGAGAACATGTGTTGGAGTATTTCTCTGTGTGAGGCAGTGTATCTGCCTCCAGGCTGAGCGGTCACCTACTATTAATAGTATTGACAATAACAAAGGAGTTGTTGGATGTCAACAGTAGCAAAGAAGTTTTGCCCATCGATCTCAAGAAATGTACCTTCGAACTAATACTACTTATTTGCAAATGATTCAATATCTGATATCAAAATAATAATGTAAGTAAACAGATGTAGATTCACTCCCAGTCGGCGCCTTTGATGTATCGGGTTTAAGTTTAATTTTCTTTTAGCATGCGGTGGGGTAAGAGGGGCCGTTTGAAAGTTGTCCTGTCTCACTTGGTCTCACGTACAGCATATTTTGGTTGCGCCATAGTTCGGCTACACGTAAAATTCGTGTTGGGGATGTTGACACAAATATGGCGGGAGTGAATTTACTCCTGTTGACTTATCTATGGTGATATTGCCACATAACTGAAAAATTGCGAGAGTACCAGCAATTCCGAAAAAAAGACCCTACCTAGAAACTGCAAACGTAGCATACTCTGTACGAAATGGCTGATGTCACACTATGGAACTTGCTTCACCATGAAATCAGGTCAAATTAGACTCTGGCAGAATAAGTACTGTTGAACAAAATTAGAAGAACTAAGAAAATCCTGCTCCACATTGAAGGCATCTATTTCTCAAACAGAAATATATTCCTTCAATTAGTTGAGAAATGAATGCCTTCAATATGAATGGAGCAGACCTTGCTTTCTTTTCATAATCAATTTGAACTCCACCTGGATATGGCAACAAAAATTGAATGAGATTCCTATTTAATAGCTATCTCAATATAGTTATGATCGTTTGCGTTCATGAAAACTCTTGGGGACCAGAGGATTGAGGTCAACCGTTCGCTTTTTATGAATTATCTCAAACGTCATGTGCCAGAATAGGAGATAATTTCGAAGAGGAAACAATCCCTTTTTCAAGAGGTAACCACCAAAAATATTGTTTCTGAGGCAGGTATTGGCATAAACTTTTCCAGGTCTGATCACCGGAGGTCAAGGAAGGACAAAATGACAGTTCGAGATAAAAACTCACACACACAGCATAGGAACTAGCATCTTTATATGGTTATAGATCCTTCGAGAACAAGGATGGCGTGCTTCTTGAATTTGGACAGATTGTCACCAGAAGGAGCATGTGTCATCATGAGACTGGATTGTCTTTTTTGTCTTGTCAGTCCTTTCATCTCCTGGGACTCAGCTCAGTTATGTCCTGAGATCAATCCACACAATCCCAGTCGTCAAGTTTTCACACGTTGTGGATCTGCGCATTCTCATAAATCCTCCTCTTATATTTACAGATACCCACATACCTATCTAGTAAAAGTACTTGACCAGGTCAGTCCTAAGTCGAAAGAGTTTCGCGGTTTCATCTAGTCTAACCTCATTTTAAAAATATGCGATAATTTGCATGATAGTCAATTAATGTTGGCAGGTGCGTTACTGTTTATGACGGAGATTGGTTATTTGTTTAGTGCTCATACGCTGGTTTCGTGAGACCGCAAAATGCTATTTTTGTCACGTGTACACATTTTTGTTTTATAAGTGCAATTTTTGGCAGGGTATACTGTGTCATCGTAACAATGATCCAAGCATATCAGTAATCTGCTTGTTGGCAAAGCTATGTGAAGTTATGACATGGAACAAATATGCATATATCAGCTTATTTGAAAACATTTCTGGGTTTATTTAAATTGCCGAGTTTGCCAATCGCAGTTTATTTCATCATGTGAAATAATTAAATAATTAACGCAAATAATTTTGCAAAAAGCTGAGAGGCGAAAGGCCATAATTCAGGTCGTTATGGTGGGATCTGACTCCTGTCAAAAAATTCCCTTGTCAAAGGGCTTCCTTGGGAAGGTTTCTATAACATTTCTAAAAAATTTGCTCGATGTATTCTTCCAGTGTTGTTATTTCAGCCAAATGTTATTACTGCATGTGACGATACGGTTAACTTTGTTCGGCATCCTCTCGTCTTAAAAAACGAGTTGGTGGGAGTCTGAGAACACCGAACAGGCGTTTATGTTTGTGTTGATATATGGTAGAACTTACTTCACATAATGCATAATAATATAATTTAAATTGCATCTCTGTTAGGTGCACCTCAATGTCCGTCGCGGTATTACCTAGGCAAACTGTTGTTATCTTTCAGATATTTTCCTTATGTTCCACTCTGTGGGAACCACTGTATAAAGGGGTATTTTGACCTTGTCTAGAATTCATTCTTTTTATTTATTTGGTCTCATCGGAAAATTTCCTGTTGATGAAAATTATCAGTCAGAATTTTAAGGTCATTCTTACCGAAATTTCAGTATAGATTTGGATACCATGAGTTGGATGAAAACTGCTTCGTTCGACGAATAGATTATTGCAAAAATGGTACGGGATTATTCAAGTGTTGCACATCCTCACACTTGCTTTCACCGTACTGATGAGATCCCTAAGATCGAAACACGTGTCTACGGTTGCAATTTTACCAGAGGGTTTAGTCCAATAAAATGTTCCTTCTTGTTATTCACAATTTCCCTCGAGAGCTCATCCCTGTTTAAATCCTAATATGATGAAATATCTGTACCGTCCAAAAGTTCATAGTTTAGACGTGATTTTAAGATTGTTTGGACGGTTTTTATCGAACACTATAATTATACACCAATCTGTTAGTCTCAAGCACAAACTACCCAAATTTATTGAAGAAAGCAGATCACCTGATGAATAAAACAGAATGCTAGTTCACAAAATACAATTCAATTTTAAATGTAGAGAAAACTAATATAATACTATTCCGAACATCACAACAAATTGAAACTCCAGAAACAATTGAAACTCCACAAACAATTGAATTACTAAATAAAAAAAATAGATGCACAAAACTCAACAAAATTTTTGGGTATTTATATAAATGAACATCTGCTCTGGCAAACACATTATAAATATAGGTAAGAAATTAAACAAATACTATCAAGATTATAAGTAAATATCTCAACAAAATTTCAATGAAAATCATGTACTTTTCAAATTTTGAATCTTCAGCAAAATTTGCAATAATATTTTGGGGAAGTCACAGTAATATAGCAGACATTTTTTGCATCCAAAAAGAGTAATGAGAATAATTTTCAAACTTAAGTATGGTCAATCCTGTCGAGGTTTGTTCAAAACGAAAAGCATCCTGACAATATATGCACTTTATATTATTTATTCAAGAATAAAAGCAAACTTTCAGAATCTAGTGGAAACCACTCATATCCTATTCGTAGCACAAACATAAGTTACCCCAGACATAGATTGACACTTACTGAGAAACACCCATCATATGCAGCACTAAAGTTTTTCAACAGATTACCTGATTGTATCAAAACCTGTGAAAGCCTCAACAAATTCAAATACTTGCTAAAAGCTTTATCGATTTGGAACCATATTCAATTTATGAATATGTAAAATTATGTTTCATGTACGACTATGTTGACGTTGTTTCGTTTTATGTTTTCTCTTGTCTCTTGTTTGTAAATATCCGAAATATTATGATTATTATTATTATTGTGTTTGGGTATATTGTGAGTAAATACTCAGGATCTGGGATTTAAGGAATGCAAGAGACGTTCCCACACAACACTTGTGCGTACAATGGATGACCAATGGACATTGAATATGGAAGGATGTCCATTGAATCGACGCATGGAACCCACATTCGATTTCGGGCTCTGGACCCAGGATTCAGGATCTCATTGAAGACCCTCCCTAATTTACAGTCGCATCTATATTATAATTGCATGGTTATTTCTTACCCATACTCTTTTTAGAATGTAATTTTTTAACCTGAAAATACAACTACATTTTATTTAAAAAAATTATAGCGATTGATAAGCAATGCGATGCCGATCCGTCTATTTTTAGAACAAAGAAGATCCAAACAAATGGAAGGAAGGTTGGGATAAACGGTTTATCATAAATATCTATTTCAAATATTCGAAATTCTTTCTAATTTGTAGTGATTGATAATAATTAGATTAAAATAAATAGTAGACTAACCCGCCCCCCCAGGCACGGGCCCCGGACTCAGGGGTCCACCCAGCCCAATCCTTTTGGGGGAGATGAATCGACCTTCAATAGACGGCCAGGACACCACTTTAGACGTAAGTCCAGTGGATGTACATTGTCCTTTTTTTTGGGCGTCCACTGTATGTCCATATTTGGTAAAATGGACGCACAGAACATGCCCAAATAGCAACCAATGTGGAGATATTTCAAATAATTCAATAGCAGTAGATAATGTAACAAAATTAAATAAAAAACTAAAATAAAATATATTAACAAATTATAAGTGTTGGACATATCAACAACAGTAGAATAAATATTCACTTCCGGTAACTGAATTAACTGAACGACAGATTGATAAATATGTAAATGAAATACAAATTGACATCTTTCATATTTGCTATAATTTGAATTAAAATACACTTACACAAAATAGAATAGCCTTTATTAACCATGAAAATACAATAAGATTATAAGGCTTTGTCAAAAGTTTATGGATAGCACAGAAACACAAAATAAAAAAATAAGACATTAAAGATTACAATCTATATCACAGTTTAAGCGAAAGTTTTTTACTGGATCTAGACTAGAAAAACCATAATTCTAATTATTATCTAGGTATTTGTATAGATTGTAACTTCGAAAAAAAAATTTAATTCGTTTGAAGTCATATGCTAAAAATTCATCAATACTATAATACTGTATATATCCTCATATATATAACACACGTCCTCTAAAACATGGACGTTTGAGCCTTTCACCAATTTTTTCCTATAATTTTCTCCAACTACAACTGGAACGAAAGGCACAACTCACATATTGGCAACGCTGCCAAGTTGAATAAAAATATAATAAACGAACTTCATCGGTATCCATCTTTTGTGGGGCCGATGAGAGCTGTAAACCGACTTTCTCTGTTCCCCAATGTAAGCACAAGGTAGCAGCTGCTGTGTCGTTCGATCTTCAGAGGGGATGTGTCCATTGTGGGCATTGTCTACAAGATGGGGAATAAACGTTGGGTTTTGAAGGGTCCCACTGATGGGTACGGAAGCATGGTAATAGCATAACAACCTTCAATGTTATGATGTATTGAGTTGCAGGGCCGTATTGAGCTGTTAACATGGATATTAATATCCTTTTTGGCGTGTTGCTGTTTGAAGTTTTCGAACACAATTATTTGAAGTTTGAACATATTTTTACATTTAAACGGTACATAGGCAATATTCTCAGAATGCATCAATCTATCAAACCAAAATACAATTGCCCCAATAATATTGAAAATTTTTACTCAGTAGACAATAACGTCTTTACTAATCTTGCAACAGCTTTCGGTATTTGTGGGGCTTTAATGGTATATTTCTATACGTGGCATTTTCACCAATCAATAGAGCATAACATGAGTGATTTTTTTAAATACTAGTAGGAAATCGACTGTGCCATCACGGAAAATTCTGCGATAAATAAAAAATCATAACGCCGCCATTTTTCGAGTTGTAGGGTTGGCCCTTCTCAAGAAAGTATTGAATCATCTGAACTGTATGTGTGCACGAAATAGACGCTGTCAAATAATTAGTTTTGGCATAATTTCCGTTTGAATCTTTTTTGGCACTATCTTGCAGCGTACCTGGATGGTCTAGTAACAGTACCATTTAAATTTCTTAAACAGATTTTGAAAGTAGAAGTATAGTACCACAAAACGTATATTCTCATTTTGCGTAATAATGCTGGGAAATGGGTTAAAACTACTTGCCAAGATGACTGAAAACGGCCGAGCCCATGTAAGCGGTCGAATTAACGCGTTACGCGTGCTAATACGCTCCCCTTCATCTCCTGGCCTCTCCTAATACTCAACCGCTTACAGGGGCTCGGCCGTTTACAGTAATTTTTGCAACCATTTTTCGTCTATTTCGCAGCATTGTAGCGCAAAATGAGAATTTACCTTTTGTGGTACTATAGTTCTACTTTCAAAATCGTACTATTGAGCATCCGGGTACGCTGCAAGATAATGCATAAAAAATTTAAATGGTAATTGTGCTAAAACTAATAACCCGACACTATTTTATGCACACATAAAGTTCAGATGATTCAATACTTCTATGAGAAGGGCCAACCCTACACCTAAAAAATTTTTCCAGTTTTCTCTGTTACTAATGATCCTTCCAATCAAGTCGTAAAAATCCCATTTTGTTCGTATTTTAGTTCTCTACAATTTGGTCTCATTGGAGCAACCAGATTGCTGTATGAATTTTCATTTCATAGGCAAAAAACTATAAAAACACGATTTTTTGTTTTTAAATGTTTATAACAAATTAATAAATGACAGTTGCGAGTCCAAAACGCAACTATAACTACGGACTGTCTTTCATGTGATGTTTCCTACTAGTGTTATCGTTACAAAAAAATGCTCTAATGATTGGCCTTATATCTGCAAACTTTTTTGGCTGATTATTTAGTTTTCTGCGATGACATTTCCTGTTTCAGCGTGATACTCGGTACTCGTAGTGGTTACTTAGTTATTACAGATAACTATTGGGGAAGACATAAAACGAAATCACAAACTCTTCAAGGCCACCGTATCAGATCGTGGAGAATGGAGTGCCGGAATATATTCTTAAATGATTGACGTGGTTCATAGATGGGTTGCGATTTTACAAAAAATTCCCATAGTCGCACGTCATCAGAACGCCGTTGCCACCAGCGCATATTTACACATCCTCACATATAATGGTATCAGGGAGCTGAATATTGTGAGACTTTGTGAACAATAATTACGCTACAAAAGCTCATTGATTTGGGCACCTACGTCGTTGAGCTTTCAATTTTGCAAAACGCCAACCCCCAAAACACATCAGGTATAGGTATGGTTATTCTGTCTATGTTAGGTTAGTCAGGTCAGGTTAAATTGGCTGATAATTTATGCATTTTCAACTCAGTTTGCATGCAGCCTGTATGATAATTTATTCCAACACTCAGGTGTCCCTGGTGTCAAGGATATTTAATGAAAGCTTGCTGGGGCCGCATATGTATTTGGATTTTATGATGACATGCGACTGTGGGTGGGGTTTGTGCTGGCGTTAAGTATATTTTGTAAAATCGCAGACAGCGAAAACACCTGACAATGGAACATTATATGGTACAGTAAAGTCCTAGTGTGAGCTTGAGCTACTCTATCGGACTGATCAGTACAGAATTCCCCATGTCAAAATACACGCAATACAGTAACGTATCCCTCAAAGTATACGGATAGCTCGATCATAAACGTATATGAATAAGCAGATCTAAATCGTTTCTGATAGTCAGGCGTTACTGAACACCAGTGTGGAAAATCCTAGAAAATCTGAAAACTCTGACTAAGAGATGAGCGGTCCAGGACGCAACATAGTACCAGTACTCACTATACCAACTAGCGTTACGCACTGGAATAGCGTCTGAATTAAGACTAGTAGTCTCGTGTTGAATTTCCAACCAAAGCATACATTTTTTGATTCAATTTGAAGGTGGCATGTACCTCGACACAAAACAGTCCTGTGCGATTCTCTGTTGCTTTGATAAGGTAGTAACAAAACCTACAAAGAAATTAAAGTAATTATATGTGCCAACCCTCCTTTTTCTCTCTCACACACAACGGACGAGTAGGTATTCATTTTGATATCAAACTCAGCTGTTGCTAGCTCCGAACAGAAAACAGTTGATGGTTTGGTTTAGTTTTGATAAGCCTACGAAGAAGCGCCTGAAAAACAGTTGGACAAACAAGTAAAATGCAAATTAGAAGTAATGTAAGAAATTCTATAAATAATATTGAAAGTATGAAACTATCGAGTTTTTTTTTTCGTCAACCGGCTGCACCCTTACGAGCCACCCTCTGAAGTAATGGTGATAATAATAAAATGTCTTCGTTAGGCAATCCATCGTTTTGGGCCCCACCACCTTGCCTGTGACCCCTATTCCTAGGGGGTCGGTTGTGGGGGGGCTCTTCCTCGTGCTTGGAACCGAGTGGTAGTGTTTACCGGAAGGTTAGCCTAGTATACCCACAATCGAAATCAGAGGGAATGAGCATTCTCTCCGGGGTACGTCTTGGCTGCCGGTCCGGTTTTGCGCCTATTGCTCAGGAAAGTGGTGTTGCAACTCACCAAGGCTTTGAGTGATAGTTGGCCCCCTGAACGGACGAACCCAAACTCTGTCACCAAGTTAGAATCCGTTCAGCAATGAGCCCACGTCAAAGCTGCGTAGATTGAGAGGCTCCTACAGCTTACATAAGGATAAGCCAATGCACGGAGTCTTCGTCAAGAACATTGAAGACCTTGGCTTATCTAGAAACCTGACCTTCAATTTTCACAGGTCAAGTTGGCTGAAGTCGGAAATTGAGAGATTCATAATGGCCTGCCGAAATGGTATCTCCAACACCCTCGTCTAACGTAGTCGTGTGATGGGTATAGAAGTTCCCGACACTAGATGCAAAGCTTGTCGTGGGGCAGCTGAGACCATAATGCATTTGCTGTCAGCCTGTCCAGCTTATGAGGTCTCAGCCTATATACAAGGAATAACGCGGCGCTATGAGAGTTGTACTTTCATCTACCATACTCGTACGGTATTGACGAGAATCCAGTGTTGCCGTATGGTCCGGGGGTTATTGAGTCCGTTGTGGAGTACCGAATTTATTGAAACTACTCACTACTCATTTCCTCAGGCAAGTACATGCCAATTAGCCTGAAGTAGTCTTTCTCGATCATCAAAGTAAGAATATTTTCGTCAAAGAGTTTTTGGCTCTGGCGAAACGAACATCGTCCAAAACAAGTAGGAAAAACGGACAAAATATGCATGGATACCTACTTTTTGAACTCCGCAGGCTTTACCCAAACCATTCTGTTAAAATGGTGGTTCTGATAATACGGTTCCTTGGTGGAATGATGGACACACTGCTCTCAAACTTAAAAATCATACCGGCTTGCCGTAATATGGCTGAAATCTTAGCCGGACGAATGCAGAAGGTCATCATTCTTGGTTCACTCCGCCTTCTCAGGGCACATGATTCTCGAAAAGTGTGTGTTTACGGGGGTTGGTGACATACATCAGCGCGCCCTCCGGTTGTATCGGGGCTTCGGAGACAGGACCTGACTGGTCAATTCTTGACGTAAAAAAAAATTGATAAAATGTCTTTATTTTTCTTTAAAAGAAAACTGAAGTTGTCATCTTGACAAATGAATATACATACAAATATAGCAAATGTAAAAAATATATCTATAAATTTCAATTCTACAGATATGGAAAAAACTCATCAATGGTAAAGGGGTTAATTTCAACAGAATTATAGTATTTTATTATTGAATACTTATTCTCTTGTCACATATTAACAGTTTTCCTATAAGTTCAAAGAAAAGACGGTTTAAATATTCGTTTCGATTTTTGCAATTGTCTGAATGACTCTTTTGATTAACAAATTTATTATGTTCAGCACATATTTAAACCGCTGTCCAAAAATGAATATAGAAATTTTATTGTCACTTCTGTTTCTCCCTCAACACCGAATATTTCAATATTAATATCTACAATGTTTATATTTTGTGCAGTATGAAAAACTACTGCTTTCGTTTTAAAAGTATTGAAAAAAAAAGACGTTGACACAAAATCGATATTATTTTTCAATTCCATTGAATCGATTCATATAAAAGTGAAACATTATCGAAATACACAGTGAATGATTTTGGCAAAATATATTGCAATTACTATAAAAATTAAGACTAAGACGCTAATGTCATTAATTGACTTATAACGAAAAGTTTTGTTGCACTTATCATCCGAACTGGATTAACGCAATATTCAGATTCTTGATTATACAAGATTCAGTTTATTTAGTCTAGAAATGAACTCCAATTTTCGCCATTTCTAATTCTTTCTGGTGCGTCATACTGCCTCAACATTTCATTTTGGAGACAACACCTGTCAGCGGAGAATCTGAATTTTTTGAAATTACACGTTTTTTTTCAGAATTATTTAGTTAAGTTTTAGAGCACGAATGGTATTCGGCAGAAAATTTCAAGAATACAAAAACATTCACATTTTTTATTCTCATAGTTGATAAGTACTTCAATTAATATTGTTAGCATGCCCTGTCATTCATAAGTTACTTCATTGGAGTTGTCGCCTAGCGCGCTGAATTACATCGAAAATCCACATAGTTGGTGGATACTTCCTATGGACATTTTAACACATGAGTGAAATTTTCAGTATAATTACTAAATAAATATGTATATATTATCATTTAAATGATGGGTACCAGAGGATCTTTTGCAGAAGGATGTTTGTATAAGAATAGGTTGAAAAACCAGCAATACATCATGAAGAAAGAATGTCTGCATCGTATACAAATAAATTAATTTTTGGAATGTAGAAAGCAAACTGTATGCGTATATGTTAATTTCAAACAGTTCATTGACTAGCCAACTAATATTCTACAAAGCTATAAATAGTTAAATATTATTTACTGTGTACAGCAAGAATATGTCAAATTTCGTCAGATGTTTCATATTTTCCAAGGGCGAGCGATATTATTATCATATCTAAAAATATACTAGCTGCCAAGTATATAATTTTTCAAATCCTACAAGAGTATAGGGAGAAAATAGGAAAAAAATGAAAAATTAAACTACGACCATTCAATATTCTTCATGAACATTCTATTCTAAACCATTATTACTCTTGACCTTTTTTTTATCTTGAAAAATGGAGTTAGGGTCATAATTTCTTGAAAATATACAGGGTTATTCAAACTCGAGTCAATGCATTGGATTATCGGAAAATTGCCTATTTCAGTGGTCAATTACGTGAACAAAAAAATCTTTGGTTCTGGAGTTATTCAGGGAAAATCCAAAATTTCGAAATTCTCCTTTTGTCTATATCTTTTTATTTTGTAAGTATTATTTAAAAGTTGTGGCACTTTGCCATGGAAACTTTTTCTAGACTATTCAAATGAACGATTTAAAATGATATACAAAGTATCGTTCAAATCTTATTTCTAAATACGGATATGTATTTTTTTATTGCATTTTTTTAAGGACTAAGAGTCATGATCCATATAAGCGTAGTATTTTCATCTGACTTCCTAGTGTTTTGAAAAAATTTAACTATTATTCGTAAAAAAATATAAAATGTCAATACCTCTATCACATAACGTTAATTCGCATGTGAATAGTCTACAAAAAATTGCTATTGTGAAGAACCAAAAGTTTAAAAAAAGTCTTTACAAAATACAAAGATATAGACAAAGGAAGAATTTTAAAATTTTCGATTTTCTTCATAACCCCAGAACTAAACATGCTAGATCAGATTTTTTTTGGTCACATTGAACCACATCTATATCTTTAACCGCTATCCAGGTCCCAAAACACAGACTTGAATTTGTGAAAATGAATCCATATGCTGGTAACGTTATACTGGAAAATTATAATAATAATTAGGTTAGTCGTATATACCGGGTGGCAACGGATCTGTTACGTCACGCTATGGTTATTTTCAAAGATTGAAATTTGCGTTTTGGATATGTGGCATAACTTTTCGATTTATGTTCATATTTCAGTCTCAAAATGGGACTTGGAAAGTGACATCAACTTTTTTATGTCAAAATGGAATTCCATAACTTGTTTTCATTATTCAATTTTGTTGTTTAATTGTGAAACCAACCTTATTATGCTATATATAAATTGTTCTTACTCGATACATACCTAATCTCCCATTTATATTTTCACATAGAATGCTGTTTTCTGTATTTATTGTCGTCTTATTTATAATATTTGATTTTAATCATATAATATCATATTATGACTTATTATATTGTGTATGAGAGCTTCTAACCTGACTGATAAATGAAATAGAATTTTGCAAGAGTAAATCATTAGACGCATGAATCTCTGGAATTTTTGACTACCCAAAATCTAACCAAATTTTTCGTTGACAGAAAAAAATGGATCAGGATATAAGTGTGCACTTTGCAGCAAGATCTTCACCAGAAAAGAGCACCTCAAACGCCATCACGCTGAGCAACACTTGTCCTCGAGCGCAGTGGTTCACGAATGCGAAAAATGTCAAAGAAGATTCAAAAGAAAATATCATTTGAAGCGTCATCTGGTGACTTGCGGTTTGACTACTACTAATGTCAAGGGTGAAAATCATAAATTGAAGTTACATTGTGTATTCTGCAACATATTTTTCAAAGAAGAAGTAGAACTATTTTCGCATTGGGACTCGTACCATCCCTTTCCTAAGATGTAGCATTCGTAGTTTTTGATAAATAATTTTCAAATGAACAAACACTAGCTAATCGGCCAAAGGAACTACAGGGGACGTAAAGAATACCGAATCGTTGGATATGTTACTCTAGTCATTATTGTTCAGTAAAACCTGACAGCTGTTCGACTTAGGAAAACTTAATACATTGACGAACATAAGGAGAAAGAATATGAAACGTAATTCGATGGGCAAATGTCGATTTAGATCTACACATGTTTGTAAAAAAGTTGATCATCTTGGTCACCTTTAGAGGAGGTGAAAAGTCATTTGTCATTATTCCAAACCTATTATAACATACGTTTCTCACAAGGACATCCTGCGAGGTAGGATGAGGATATTTAACAGAAAATTACGTTTTTTCTGACCGATATTAGAGCAGAGACTGAACGAGCTATCCTCAAATAACAGATATTCACCTTGTCCTACCTTGTGCGATAAGTACTGACGAGAAGATTGTTCGGCTTGATTTAAACTATTTCTTATTTCTCACATTTTGATAAATGTTTCGTACTCATTAGTCTTACTAATTCCATTGCATAAAAAAAAATCATGGAATTAGTTACTTGTCGATCATCAATGAAAGGTGATAAAAACTGAGTTCAAAACCAAAAGAAATCTGTTTTATTTAATTCAATTCCAGAGGACAGATATATGTATAGAACGTTGCTTCATTGTTTCGAATTTGAACAATTGTATTCCTATGTACACGAAATTAATCATTTTAGATTCAAATATTTGCTTTAAAAAAACTATAAATTTCCCTAAAAAATGGATATTTTCATAAAAAAAACATTTTCACAAACAGGTGTATTTTTAAATAACAAATTCAAAGCAACACTTTCTCGAATTACACTGGTTGAAAAAGCTCTATTTTACTCTGATGTCGACTTATACAGAGTGTGTAGCACCTACATGAAGTAGGTGCTACATTAAATAAATCAGATTTTTTTTAAATGGTTCATCATCACATATCCAAATTCTACATCCAAAACTATGGAATTATGGAGGATTTCGGTATGTGATGATATACATTGATGATGTTAACATTGGAAGAACACTATTTTGACCTGGTAGCACGTATACAGAATCAGACAATTTTAGTTAGTTCAGCGTATATGGTTGGAATGGTTTTTTCTTGCAAAATATTCTTGATCTTCTCTTTCCCGAAACAGACGAGAATTTGTATGAAGCCTGAGATGAACATGTAGATTTGAGGATTGTCATTCAGTTTATAAATTTATATTTTTCATCCACATTCAATTTTGTACCTCATCGTGCCCGATTCAATCAGTTATATATGCCATTGTGCCTTGAATCGAGAATAAGAAAAATTCTTACCTCACAATATGAACATAGTTGTATAAACGTAAATATTTCTCGGTTAATGTGTAAAAACCATTCAAACCAAATTATTCGATAATTTACAATATTATATCGTCAAAGTGTAACCACGAGGTAATTTTAAAATTACTTGCCTTTTAACAAGATGGATTAGGTGAGGTACTTGAAAAAAATAATTGAATAGAAAAACAGAATGATGAAAGCATGTCATGTCATGCCATACTGAGAACAATAATTTCTTTTCGAAATACATATCTAGGAAGGAATACCCTTCGAATGTTCTAAATCCAACACAAGGTAAATATGAGCAAATTTTGAAATAGGAAAACTTCGTGGTTACTTTTGAGATATTGTGAATTGAATCATAACATGTTTATCTCAGTAATGCTATTATATTTTTCTTTATTTGTTAATGTATTCATTTTCAGTTGATATCATTGTGACCTACTTAACTGGTGTATATAATCTCCACAGTTTTCAATTAGACTTAGTTTACAATGCTGTATTTATATTTAATTATACTTTGCCTCAAAACACTATGGTATTTTATTGATTTTCGACAATGAATACCAGTCGTATGGTTGTCATCGATGATTAGAATTATGAGTGTAATCGAGCTGAAGATTTCAAGAGTCCGTAGGACGAGTTGTATCGGAATTGCTAAAAATAATGATAGTGATAATTGTTTTTTCGACAATAACAAAACAGTGCGTACGGACATATCATCATATATGTCCCTTCATACTACATACAAGTACTGCTAGGAAAATGGTGACATATGTCATCACTTCCTTACACTCAATCCCAACAAAAACGAGAAAAAAGAACATATATGGACTGATGAATTGACATTCTGAAAGACTGCAGGTTGTTTATTAATTATAACACGAATTATATTCAGGACGACGATGTATCGATTTGGTAACTTAACCCTGCTCGTGCAAAATTTATTGAATTGTCTGGGAATTGATGTCCAATTCATAACTGTATTCGATACAATATTTTTCTCAACTGCGATATCTATGATACTAAAGGACATTTGTCTCCACTGATCTTTCATTAAATTAAGCATACTGATCAAAACACGTTTTTAAGTTGGAAATAGCTATTCTAAAGGTTTTTTGCAGAAGATTGGATGGTAAGTAATATCTTCTATTTTTCAGGAATCGAAATAAATATGGTATTTATAATAAATTATTATTTTCACCTGATAGAAAGGTACCTAGTAAAATAAAAATTTAACATCTTTAACACCTTGTACAGCGACAAACAAACTGTATTTTCACCGAGGTACCATTTCAAATATAAAAAAAATATGATTAAAAAATTTTTCAAAACTGACACAGGATGTTCCAAATTAAGCAAACTAGTAGCATTTTTAATGGCCTTCTCGATGCCGAAAACAAAAAAAAAAGTTTTCAGAATATTTCATAAAATGACATTTCTTTCAATGGAACACCCTATATTTTTACATGCATTTCGATGAGATTTCTTGATGAGATTATGATGAGGCAAATTTCAGATTTAATTCAGTTTATCTTCACCCAATCATATCTTAATTGCTGTTTTCCTGGAAAATAAGATAAATAAGCAAACAAAATGTATTTTATAAGATTTTTGTAGTTATCCGATTTTGATTTCCTGTCGATTTTTCCTCAGTTCATCTATAAATTATCTATCATTATCCTTAGTCCAATTTTCTAAAAGTATTTCATTTATTAATGATATATTGATTATGGAATATACAGTGCGGCTTTTTATAGTCCTCCCCTCGTTAACGTTTGAACTGTGCGCGTACATAAACACGGGGGTTGGGGGGGGGGAGGCACGCACATCATCTAATAACAACTAATAGTATCTGAAATTAGAAAATTTTCAGATGGTTGGAAAAAGAATTGAATTATCTTAGGGAAATGTTAAGCACATCTGGAAGTTTAGTTAGAAATTCATTGCAAAATTTGTACCTAACAGACAAACAATCCATCCATCATATATTATGAAAGTGATTAATAAACGTGGTAATGTAAAATATGAATAATGAATTTATTTCGGATTCAGTCTCTGATATACGTAATCGGAGACAAGTCAATTAATTCAAATATGAGAGGCTGAAAGGTCCCCCTCTTATTCCTGACCCAGCAGTGACCCTTACAAAATTCCAATAAACTGAAATCCAAAGGTCAAAACTACCTGCCTAAGGTAAACATAATACAAACATTCTGTAACAAGCCATTTACCATCTTACCACAATGGATTCAAATGGGTATAACCAATTTTCTTTAAATCAATTTTAGTAGATACTATAGTTTATTTCATCCAGGGTTATCCGCAAAATGAGTGCCTAAGTTTTAGAGTTTATTTCATATATGAGTGATCCTGCACTATTACTTAAGTATGTGACATGTTTCTAAAACGTTTGTTTCAAAATAATTTCTTGCAGCTGGTTTCAAAAACATGTAGACTTTTTTATGTTTACCGATTGGAAAAAACAAACGTGTAATAAAACAAAAATTATTTTGATATTTCGTTTTAAAACACAATGTTTCAAATCATAGAATAAGAATGTGGTGTCAGAAAAATAAACGGCATGAAGAACAGTGTAGTACTAGATGTCAGGTGAGTAAAGTTCCATGATATCTCAAAATATGGAGGGGTAAGTTTATAGTGATCATCTATCTGAGTGATAGTTGCAAGTGTTGCTCTGCATTGCAAAGACATTTCAGAAAATTACCGTCTGTGCGAGTTTTTGAGGATATTTACTGTGCATATTAATTCTCTGGCAAATTTTACTCAAAAATATATACAGATATTGTAAAATATCATCGGCATATAGCGTTCCCAATACGTTTGGTTGATTGTTGGTGTAGCCAGTCGACCAGTACAAAATATAACAAATATACGCGATGGAGAGTCAAGTATTCAATTGGGCTACTGTTCTCCCCCTACAAACTGTTTGCCTCGAACACAATTTAAATGACAGTGTCAGTATATCAACCGCATCTGAGGCAGTATTGGAAATAATGCTATATGACGATAATATTTTACGATATTTGTATATTTTTATACGATATTATTTACCTTATGAAAAAAGCTTGTGTGCATTATTGGCAAATGATAATAATAATAGCCGTGAGTATTACTATTATTATTTTTATTGAATAACCCGGAGGAAAAATCTGAAAGTATGTCAACATGAAGTTTGAACAAACAATTTTCTCAGGTAAGACATTTTCTTATCTTACCCTTAGTAGGTAAACACACAAGTCTTGTGAAAATGAGAAAATCATGAGCTAAGACCTAATTCAAAATAGAGTGCCAGAACCGAAGGTATGACGCTTTTAATCTTATCCTTAGGGCCGGTTATTCAGTTCAGATGACCCCCCAATAATGGATTAACAAGAGTAAGCGTAAGATAGGAGAGGTAGGTTGAGGTTTTTCACAAAATAGTTTAATACAAAGTTTCTAATCTATGATTGGGGTTCTTCTGGAACTGAACAACCGGCCCGTAGTACAGTTAGGAAAATATTGATCTTCCTCATGATCTGATTTTAAGGTTTTTACCTTAGTCTTACTGAGTAAACAATTTTCGTGAAAATAGGAAAATAATTTCTCCCTGATGAGTTAATCTGAAGGAGGACCCAAAAAACTGAACTGAAACGAGAAATGAGAACTTTACATTTCTACTTGAACTTTGTGGCAAAACTATTCAATTGGTTACGGCTGCAATAGATATTATTGAATTATATATCGCAGGAAAATAAACTCATCAGAATACATTTATTTATTGTGAAAAAATTGATCTAGTTGAAGATGGTGCTACAAGTTTTATCGAATCGATACATTTTTCATTGCCGTGCATAGCTATACAAAAACCAGTTGAGAAAATAGAAAATATCATCAATTGAAAATGGAAGGTGAAGTGATCTTTCGAATACATTTCTTGATTCGAAGTAGAATGAAATAAAGTCGAAAAAATACCCAGTTCTTCAACATTGTATATTTTTGAATATAGATAAAAACTAATTCTTCTCGTGCCTTTTTTAGTTTTTTTTTTACAACAGGATAACATGAACTGAATTGAGTTTTTTTTTCTAAATTGTCTATACCATACCACGAATACGTCAATAATTATGGGGTTGCAACTTGTTGCATAATTACAAAGAATATCTATTTTGAAATGAATGATTTCGACATAGTCAAAATACCCTTCTCTCCACACCTTCCTCATAGTGGAAAATTGTTCTCTGACAAATATTTTCCTCAAATTTTTCCACTTTGTGAAATGGTATGGAGAGAAAAGAATTTCGACTGTATCGGTCGAAATTATTCGTTTCATTTATTCGATACTCTCCGACACACTTTTCCGAATTCAAGTGTGTATTTTATCAAACTATCACAATTTTTATATAGATGTTTATTTATTTCTCCGCACGACTGAAGTGTTACAGATGGAGAAACCGCAGTGAGAATCTGATGAAATGAAATGTAAAAAATACTCCACTTCTAGCACTTTCTTGACCTCATTCCCCCCTTTCTCTCTTCTCTCTTTCCCACCTCTCTCTTTGCACAATGATTTCTCACTGGTCTTATCATTCTTTTTAGCCCTTTTACATGATCATTTTCAGAGTGAGGCTTTGGTGAAGATCAGATGCGGTGTAACTCTACCTAGAGGTGTCCAGCAATCTGAACCAAATGCCATTTGCTGACCCATTAGATTTATATGTATCTATACAAATCTTTTTTTAATATTTTATATAATTTGTTGTGCAATTAATGTATTATTATTATTGGACCATGCTGGGATCTCGGTAACGGTAACAGATAGAGGGATGGTTGAAATGGGAAAAAGTTGCGTATTTCAGAGGTCAATTATGCGAAACAAAAATATCTGATCTAGTTTGTTTTTTGGAGTTATACAAGACAAATCGAAAATTTCAAAATGATTCATTTTCCTATATCTTTGGGGAAGAATTTTTAAAATTTGGTATTTTGCTATTGCAATTTTTTGTAGAGTATCCAAATATACGAAAAAAAATTATGTAAGAAGTTTCGTATAAATTGGGCCACCCTCAGCCTTTTCATTTTCAAATACGAACCTGGATTTTTATTGCTTTTTTCCAAAGGCAAATGTTTCATATTGGCGTAGTATTTCCTTCTGAACCAAAGACTGTTTTGGAAATATTGAACTATTCAGTAAAATTTCAATATAATTTCAGTCCCATAATAGTTTTAATTGAAAAATTTCAGCTTGTCATTGATTCACTTCTTACTCGTTGATATTTTTGAATTACAGCTGTCATGGAATTTAAAAAAATGTTGAAGTTTCGCCAAGATGAAACAACTCTTAGCATTTGAAGAAACGGAATAAAAAATACAGATCCATATTTGAAAATAGAAAGTGGCCCAATTTGTACGGTACTTTTTATATAATATTATTCGCGTATTTGGATGGTCTACAAAAAGTTGCCATAGCAAAGTGCTAACCAGTTTGTAAAAATATTCACAAAATAAAAATACTATGGCAAAAGAAGAATATCGAAATTTCGACTTTTCCTGTATAACTCCAGAATCAAACAAGCTAGATCAGATTTTTTTCAGGTAATTGACCTCTGAAATACGAAACTTTCGTCCATTTAACCACCCTGTATCTTTTTCCGTTTGCGATATCCCCCCATTCTATAACCCGATTATTTTATAGTACGAATGACATTTGATGTGTTATTTCTTGAGTCAGTTTGAACAACCCAATTAATTTATGAATTTGAGTACATACCTAAAGCTCTGAATGGAGTCATTTTGAATAACTTATTGATAAACGTCAAAATTTGATTTGGTTTTGTTTGTATTTAGCAACATAAAACTGGTTACTATGGAAACTGAAATAATTACAATTTTTAATAGAGGAGCTACTTACTCTGTAGATTATTATGAAGAAAATATCGAAATTAAAAGCTCACCATGAATTTAACGTTACGATTGGTTGAAAATCATGCGGAAGACATAACCAGGGTAATACTATTAGTTTAACAATAGTATGGTTATAACATCGATAACTTGTTGCATAATTTGTTAGAGTGTCAGTTTGACAGATAAAATAATCACACAACAAACCAAGATGATTATTCTGTTAAACCAACAGGATCTGTAATCATGTTGAATAAAGATTCCCATAATTTTTGAATGATATTATATTATCAAAATACCAGGAGGTTGAGCAAGGGTTGTTTTTTCGGTATCTTGGTAGCTGAACGATAAAAATACGACAACTTTTTATTGAACTAGGCCCCTTGCATTCAATAAACCCTTTGGATTGGATAATGGAGTCATGGTTGCTGATCATATTCTGCATAGAAATCGGTAGAATTGTTTTTATAGCTCTTACTATTCTCAATCGATCCAACAAACAACATTGATTTTGAGCGTTTGGAGTTTGCTAAAACGTTTTTAGAAATTGTCAACTTTCAAGCATTGTTTGGAGTCCTTCCTGAAATTTCATACCAGCAACTGAACACTTATTTTCTATCAAGTCTGTGTTGACGGTTTCTGTTTTCCATCAGACCCTTTCATTTAATTATATACAGACAGCAATAATTCGATCAATACCTCGACCAAGCCGTGATTTTTGATTGGTTGTTCGGAATCCACATCCAGGATTTCTTTCCGTCAACGCATGCGCCTGGACACCTTTGCCCGGGTTATTGATTTCGGTACAGATGAAGCCGTAGGATAGATAATATTAAGTATAGATGTTTCCTTACTCAACAGGGTATCAAACAAAAATATGAAAGCTAAAACGCAACTACTCTCTGACGAAAATAAAGGGGTAAATCATGAAATAGAGAGAGTTTGTATTCTGTAAATGTTAAAACAGTTGTAAATATGTTGCTAATATATTTGATGCAATTAAATTAACTAGACAACTGATGGTTTCAATCTAGATCATACATATTATTTTAGTTACAAAAGTATGTTCAGATAAGAATACGATACCAATAACAGAGTTAAACTAAGGACCACATGATATGGTGTAATGCCAATTGTTGATGATATAAAATGTCTATTGAAAAAAAGCCTTCATTCATAAATTATCGATCTAAGGCCCGATTTCTCAATGAGCTTGAAGTAGTATTTAGTTTAAATATGTGTTAAACTGTGACTACCATCATTGAGTTGCAATTAGCAGCATATAACAGTCTAATAAGTATTTGAACTAAATGACACTCTATGTTCATTATGAAAACGGCTCTTAGAGTTTAGTGAATGAATATTTTCTCATGTTGCTTGAATCGTTATTTATTATATATATATATACTTGAAATATATCCTGAAGTCTTTAAGAACGTATTGAAATGTTTGAAAGGCCTTTGTTTTTCATTTCTTAGTTCAACTGTTTATTAATGAATGCTTGTAAAGTAAAAACAATCATGTTGGAATATAAACTGATTCACACCTCGTTTTCCTTCCTACACATTAAATGTACATGAAATAAATTGCTTATTGATTTTATAGGTTAGGCTACGAATATTATGCGGTGTTCCAATATTTCTCATTATTTTTACAGATTTTTCCGATTTTATTTTCGCAACTTTCCGAAAATTTTTCGAAAAAGACATGGTCCGACGGGCCAGACCGACAATTTCATTCGCCGTCCCACGTCCCAAACCAACGAAAATTTTTCCGAATTCCTACTTCTTTTCTATTCAAAATCAAATTATTCAACGGTGCGATGTTTTTCACCATTTTTAGGGATTCTTTTCGCTTTTATTTTTGAGGTTTTGCAAGTTTTTTCGAGAAAGTCTTAGCCTGTCGACCGACATGAATATGTTGACTGTGTTGATTGTGCATGTCCGATCTGAAAATCTATTTTGTTTGAGACATGTCAAATTATCGCTGCTATGGCGTCTAGTAGTTATTTATGCAACAAGTGCAAAAAGTAAGTGTTTATTGCACGAGTTGCATGCATTATTTTTTCTACTTCATGCAAAAAGCAAAAAATGATTTATTTAGGTGCGGCACTAGGTGATTTCATCACCATCATCTAGTTTTTCATTAATATTACTCATTTTAAAACTTTCAGTTCTGTAATTGTCAGAATTAAATTTTAACTGACGTTTATATAACCACAGTTGCATTATTAAAATCAAAATCATAGTAGCCATGAGCGCGTTTGTTATCACGAGGTGTGGTCATAGTACGTAGTACAGTTTGCTCTATGCAGGTAGACGGTTTAGAACATAGCGGATCGGTTCTGATTATAGAGATATTTTCAAGAAGGCATTGTTTGTTCAACTCTGACTCTAACATTAATACAAAAAATATATAAAATATGTAGCTGTTTAAAACGTATGGCCAATTTCACAGAATATCTGCTAAATATGTAGTGGGTTTGAACGTTTATGTTTATCATGATGACAGCACGTTGAAGTAGAATGACAGATGAGTGCAATAAAAACCATAATAACATAATGACAGATCTTTCTCATTTTCTCTAGATAGCACGGAATCGAAGAAAAATTGATTTTTGCCAGAACTATAGCTGTTTAATTTGCTCATATTTAACAGGTATTTCAGAAGTCCCCGACTTTTTTTTATCATTATGCAATCTAAAGACATCGTGTCTTGATTATAAAGTTTCGATGATAATAAGGCATGAGCGTTTCAGTTCGCTCATAAACTTGAAAACTATAAGCTTCTTTAGTTTGACGCAATATTTATTTATTTATGTATACCGGGTGTCCTAGGGCTTTTAGGCCAGCAGATATTTCAGTTGTGTAGAAAAAAATCAAAAAATATTTGTGGTAGGAGACTATCAGATATTTCATACACCATCGCAAAATGCACCCTCTGGCAAACAACCCCCGAGAAACCACCCCTCCCCTAACTTTAGTTTTAAGAATTTCACCCTCACGTTTGTTTTTGTTCAACTTACAGGCCTTCTCATGTCTCATTCAATGATTTCTCATAGTAGTAGAAGTATGGCAATTCAAAAGAGAAATGAAATATTCATTTATAAGCTCATCTGCAATTTGAATAATACATTACACTACAGAAATAGTTCTAATCATTTCTGGAGTAACGGTATTACAAGCCTTTAAATTTTCAGTACTTATCGGGAAAAAGTCTAATGGCGTGAGATCTGGAGAACGTGTACGTCAACGAAGATGTCCTCTATCGCTAATCCAACGGTCCTGAAAGGTATTATTGAGGAAAGTAGTAACTATATTATGGTTATGTGAGGGACCACAATTTGTTGTCTTTCCTAGATAGGAATATCTTCTAGTATTGAAGGAATACAATTCTTAAAGAAAGTTAGATCATTTCTGGAGTAACGGTATTACAAGCCTCTGAAGTTTTCTGGTTTGAATTTTCAATAATTATTTGTTGAGTTTCGAAGAAATTTCATCTCAAGTTCTCTATACAAAAAAGTCTAATGGCGTGAGATCTGGAGAACGTGCACGTCAACGAAGATGTCCTCTTTCGCTAATCCAACGGTCTTAAAAGGTATACTATTGAGGAAAGTAGTAACTATATTATGGTTATGTGAGGGACCACAATTTGTTGTATCTGCATCCGCTATTTTGCTTACAATTCTGTAAATATTACCATTGTATCGGGCATCATCAAAAACCACCCTGTCGAAATTTTTATATATTTTCACTTGGCCGTTTCTGAAATATGGGACCGTTCCGATACTTTTGAAAGACACTATATTACAAAGTATGTGGGTAGAGATATAGTTTTCAATTTGAATTGAAAAATGGATATTGAAGAAATAATGAACGCGTTATGACTAATAGTCGTTGAATTTATAGATAGGAAAGTACCCTATTACTTGGGAATTTAATTACTACTATTTAATACTATTTAATTCCTTTTATATATGAACTGAGGAAGGCTTGACTTTCTACGTTAGTCGGTTGAATGTGATCTTTATCTACTGCGACTGATTTACAGCAACGTAATGCTTTATATCTTTGACTGATTTATAATGAGCTCTCGAAGTTCTCATTTGTCACGTCATTTGCCAAAGGAACCAGATCTCTGATATTTCGAGAGAAGTGGCTGTGATTGCATCGTTTCTGTTGAACGTAATAACCCATAGACTAGTTGTCCCATAACTAACTAGTCCATCTTGCGAATGACCGAGTTTACTTCCAAGGTCAAATTGTCCGCATCATCGTGCAGATTTCTATAGAATCGCAGCACCCGAGCCTCGGTCGATGTATAAAAGAGGAAAAGCAATTGGAATTGAATTGCGAGTTACCTACCTCATATTCATATCCGACTCCGGTTTGAAAGTTGATGTGATTTATTCACTAGACTCGATTAGATAGATCTCTTAAATAACGGTTCTTGACTGAAACTTGCCTTCATTTGTTTTATTTGTGTTAGAAATTTGTTTTATCTGAAGGCATACAGAGCATTCCATAAATTATTAACTCTTATATAGTTATTATCTCGTGCCAAAACTCCCCTTCACTACCTTAATCGCTAGTTCACTTGACAAAAAAAACACACTTGGATACTTGGAAAACTGTTCAAAAATATCGTTACTTAACGTCAATTATCTTCAACTCTCCCCAAAACTCAAGATCGGCTTCTTTATATAGTTCTAGAGCATCCAAGAAATTCAGAACCTACCATAGGAAATTCGAGATTTGAAATGAGAAATAGAACGAGCGGTTCTAGATCGTACGTATAATACTGCTTCCTTCTAGGCGATTCTGTTCCATGAAAATCATTTATCAATTGGTTAACCTCTTTATGAGAACCTTGGGTAAGCTTTTTGGACTGAGCTGTAACGTTATTCCTACCAATTTGTTTTTTTTTGATGACGACATTGGGACCTGACTAATGTATCTTATCGGTGGCATAATCCTTTCTCATTCTTAGGTTTGTAGAGTCAAATGGCATCACGCCACTCGAGCATGGTCCCTGGAGGATTCCTGTCAAATCTCTTATTCAGTTTGTCACAGAAGATTAGAAGTCGATGCCTGTAGAACCCATGAACTCTCAGTCTTTCTATCAATTCTTTGACGTATTCTGGAAGATCTTTATTCGCTTCAATTCTGGGTTTTTTCGGTTTTATTTCTCGCTCAGTGGTTATCATCGATATCCGGTGGAAACATGCTGAACACTTTGAAAGTGAGGTAGAAATAGTGACACCAACAAAATGATGTTCTGAGACGAACATCGACAGATACACTGACTGATAGTCTTTAGACGTTTGAAAATGACTCATTGAGTTCCTCAACAAACATCATGTGATATCAGAACGACACGGTTTTATAAACAGCTCCATCACAGAAAATGCCTTATATGAATCATCAAAATGTCTAATGGTCTATATTGATCCAGCAAAGCATTCGAAAGGTTTCTCATGATGATTTGTTGAATACATTTTTGGGATATGGAGTCCAAGATAAACATTGGAGAAAACCTGAGTAAACCACTTAACATATCTATGAGTGTGCCACAGGGAACATTCCTGGGCCCAAAAATAAATATTAAATATCTGGGAACTATATCAACGTTTGAGACGGAACGGAACACTTATGTAATGTTATAAAAAGAATGAGGACTCTAATGTTCGAATTTATCACTCTCCGAGATTCACTTTGTCGTAAAAATAGGTTCATTACGTATAATGCTCTTGCAGAATCGGTACTTCGATATTGTAATGTTGTGTGGAGGGGGTGCATTCAACAACGCTATCAGTTGCATACAAATAATGACACAAAATTCAATCCTAAAATCAATTTTTAAAAAACAAACAGCCTCTTCCCCACAGCTATACGGAGACACCAATTAAACGTTAGATCCCTATTCAGTAGTGTTGCTTATGGATATTATCGGACAACAATGAATATAGACAGTTAACTCACAAAACCACAAGATCGGCCGAAAATATGCAAATCGAAATTCCACTTGTTAGAAAGAGCCATAAACAAAAATTGTAATCTTTCTCCTTTTGCAGTTTGTTTCATTACCATCACACTACTGTTGACCGTATTATTTATCGCAACCACTATTTAGCAGATAATGAATACTAAACTAATTCTTGGAATAATCCACTTAAGTGGGTAAAAAAGCCACAGAACAGGCATTTACATGCCTAAGTGTATTTCACCAACGAAGACGGATAATTTATCATATTTCCTTTTACACCAGAGTTATTGATTGATTGATATTGTATATCGTTTTTATAATTCTGCATTAAATTCTATTTGATTTGATCCCCTCTTAACCTCTTGCCTCTGATAATAAATTCTACGCGTATTTAGTTCAATTGAATGCACAAACTTTTAGGAAAAAAAAAATCTGAAAAACTATTCATGCAACAGTTTCCTATATGGTTCCAACGTTTTGGCTGACCCTGTATAAAACTATTCTTATATCATTTGAGATAACAGCGTCTCATACATGAACGATGTTGTAATCTGAATATGAAAATTTCTTTTTCTGTATGCTCTATGATTATTTGAAGCAATGATAGTTCTGTGATGGTAAATTAGGACTATCTCTCTAATGGAAATAAACAGTTTCATTCAACATTGATGAAATAGAATCGAAACATCGTTATCAACAAAAGAACTGATGTAACTGATAAAGTTACTCGGTTCTAATATTAATAAACCGGGATAACATGAAAGTATAATATTTGCTTTATTTAATATAACTATGCCCGAATTGTGTCATTTGTGATATGTGGTGAATTATTATTTACATTGTGAAACTAATTTGCAGCTAATTATTTACCGTTTGAGATATGTCGAATAACATCAAAACTACGTCAGTATTTTTCGACGCTCCTTTCGCATCGTCAGCAGCTGTCCATCACAAAGGACATTTACTAAATGAAATGGCTTTCGGCTAATTTTGCACACCTTTCAATATGTTGCAGTTTCTGGTATCCTCATTACTTATTCCAATTTAGAGACTGACCTACAAGGTGTCAAAAATTTTATTTTCGTTAATTTGGGTATTATGCAACGATTTGATTTTTGTGCAATAAACCCAAATTCGTTGACAATTTATGAACTAATATTATTGGGGTTTGAACTCCAATCTCTGTTTCCCCGACAGTAACCCAAAGCTAGTGGTGCGTATGACTCTTGTTTTCGAGACGATACTCGGACAAGACTAGACGAGACTTTTATTGGTCTCGTCTCAAGTATCGTGCATGAAGTCTCGCGTCTCGTACGAGAGTTTTGCCAGTAAATATTTCTTCTTGCGGACTTGAAAACGTAATAAAAATATAAATAGAAAAATTAATGAACTAATAAGCATATAACAATTTCTTTATTGAAGCGGTTTTTTTAACTTTGATTTTTTTGACTTATTTTATTTCTGAAATAATTGAATAATGTTGAGTTTTCATTTTGTTTAGATGTTTAACTATCAAATACATGATGTTGTCTTTCAACAATTGTTATTTTCTGGTCGTGGTGTTAGAGTGTTTGCTCCCACCCAGGCGGCCTGTGTTCGATCCCCACCGCCTACCACTGAGCTGTAGTGGTTTGGAATCCACTTTTAAGTAAGCTGTAGGTCCGGGATCTCCCTTGCTCGGACAAGCTTTGCTTTTTTGGGGTTTTCTCCGAAAACCAGGATGATTCGTAAAAACAAAAACAATTATCTTCTGACTCTTACATTAGACCAAGTATTCAAGTATTCCTCATTGCACTGAGAAAATGAGATTGTGCATGACGAGATTTCGATACTTTTACCAGACTCTCCTGCGGAAAAAACATATCGATACTTTTTTGTAGAGTGTAAAATTTTATACAATTTTGACTGAAGAAGCATGTTTGTATGTGAATTCGCTACCAAGATATGGCACGTCAAAAAAAGGTCATGTTTCAAAATTTGCTAAGAAATTACAAAAAATGCAAAATTACAGCTTATTTCATCTTTTATACCCGAATTATGATGAAATGTTGTAGTAATTATGGTTCTTAGTTGAAGTCACCAACTTTGGACACCCCACTCCTCCTTCCCCCATCCAACCCCAATTCTCAAAAGCTAACTTTCTGATGAAAGTCAACCATACCTATTCACATCATTTTGGTATTGATATCATTTACTTTTCGGATCGATATCCCCCCGTTCCCCTACATAATTATTCCAGGACAGACGTAGTACTTTCGTGAAAAAAATAAATGTAATTAACAATATTAAGTTTTTCTCAATATTATAGCTAATCATAGTGGGTAGGTACTCATTTGTACTCATTACATTTCCTGCCGAGATTTCTTAGCCGCTGGTTCTGCTCGTAACAGCTCGTCGTCCTCCTTAGCGATAAGGCTGTCAATGATGTCGCTGTCGTCGTTTTCGTCCAATATTTCTGGTGAGTCTTCTTCGATCAAATCAGTTGCGGGGGCGTTTTCGCAGGAGTGGCCTGTGCAGTGCTTGCACATTACTGAGCATCGGAGACCTGCTTTCTTGCAGCCGCAAGCTCCGCTGCTACAGCCTTTGCTGCACTTGTAGGAAACAATATGGAGGATGTCATCCGGCGCAGCATTGATTGGTAGTACCCCTCGTGTGGTTAGGATCCAGCCCCATACTGATGGGAGAAGTTCATTGCCCAACCATGCCTGTACTTGCTGGTAAGTGCGGAGGGAGTGGTATTTAGCATTCCTTGTTGGTGGTAGGCGGGCTAGTTGTAATTTAGCCTTCATCACTGATCGTGTGAATAATTGGTACCTTAGGTGGTCGAGATTGTCTCTGTCAATGTTGCCTCCATAAACTGCTACCAGAAACTTTGCTCCAGCGTCGCTGATCTGCTGAGGAGTAGCGTTTGGTGTGAGAAACGAGGCCACTACTGCAGAGAGGGAGGTATTCTTCATGAAAATACTGCAATCCAAACGGTGCTGAAGTGGTATCACAACCACTCACTGCGTGAAGGAAAAGTATGTCCTTGGGAGGAAAGGAACTTGGCGAGCAGAGGACACTGGGACCACTGCCTCTTCCTCTTTTTTGAAGGTAGATAGATGTATTTTGTGGACGTAGCTAATGCTGTCAACAGAATAAGTATGTCCACATCTTCTTGGAATTAATGAATAATAGAGTCATGTTGAAAGAATAAAATGAAAAGTGATCTAATATGACCTCAAAAATCGAAAACAAATAGGTCTAGGTAGCGCTGGTAGAACAGACAAATTTCAGCCTTCTATGTTGAATATTGGCTCATCGTTTGCAATCCGCAGTTCCACAGGAGCAGTGTTCTAACATCTATTGTTTTCCAGCTTTTTACTGCTGTAGCTGATCACACACTTCCGTCGGCCCGACACTCTCTTGTCCTTGGCAGGAACGACTTGACACCTGGTGGGCAAGCAGGGGTGGGGGTTATCTAAAGTTGGTAATTTCAAGTAGGAATTATAATAGCGACTACATTTCATCATAATTCTTGTATAACAGAAGAAATAGGGTGGAATTCTGCATTTTGTGGCGGAATTTGAAAAATTACCTATTCTTCGAAGCGCCATATCTCGGTAACAAATTGACACACAATCATGTTTGAGGCAAAAAAATCCTTAGGAAATTTGACGATCTACAAAAAAGTAAAACGACGTTTTTGTGGTAGAACGTAAGGCAAGATAGGTATTGAGGAAAAACCACACCAAGGTCGAAAAATTTGCAGTTTCCCCCCCCTACTTTTTTAGCACAGCGTCCTCGAGGTCCAAAACTTGAGAAAATGTTAATCAACCATCCCTCAACAAAATCTTAAAGTTTCATTAACTTCCGTCCTTATTCTATCTGAAACTACCTGTCGACTGAACTATAATGCTCATGTTGTTTTCTGAATAAATTTTCTACCGATCCAGTGTGTTTGAACTTGGAAATAATTCTTCCCACATTTACATGCGAATTAATCTCATTTGAAAGCCTATCGTTGAAAATCACTGCGGCGTCTCTATAACTTTTGAAATTATCAAAGCTCTTTCGATTTTTTTTGCTGACCTAACTCCGACATATTCAACCAAAATCTACGTCACTGTTATAAGTGGTAGAAGAATATCAATAACTCAAGACTTTTTTTCAAAGGTATTTTCTATCAGATATATAACATGACGGTGTTCAAGCTTTTAATCTTGTGCAAAATAAGTGATTTCACTATGCTCTTTATTACATAATAATATGTAATGAATGAGTAGGTATGTATGTGTAACTTTATTAAAAAATTGAATACCACAGTAAAAAATCAACATATAAAATAATTAATTCTGGGGCGACTTGAATTAATACGGTGGTGCATTTGCTTTTGCAGCTGCAGGGAAACCCGGAAAAACCTGAATTAGGATAATCTGCTTTTCTCTAAAATAGGATGCATGGTGTCTCCAGAGGATTCAATTCGAAAGAATGTATTCTATTGACGAAACTATCAGTCCGTTCTGTCTTTTGCTAAAGTATAATAGTGACCAGAATCAGCACATGGCAATTTCTGGCATAATTAGAGAATATGTTTATGAACTATAATGTATGTCACTATTTGAATCTAATTTAATTTCATTATCTTTTCTTAAAAATTTTGAAAATGCTCAGAATGAAATAGTGCGTCAAATTAAAGAGTTCTATAGTTTTCAAGATTATGCACTCAAATATTTTTTTTCCATTACTCCAAAAATAACCTTATTTCCCATATGTTACGTACTTTAATTAAGGCTTGTTTATTTTATGAACGGAAGAAAATATCGTTGATTTTCAGTCAGCAACTAATAATAGTATTTGAAAATGTTTCTTTTTTAACATGAATATCTTCCAGAACGTCATTTTCAACAGTGGAAAATGGCGACTGGAGTTGCAGATGATTCCACATCTGACTTCATGAACATCATTTTAAAATCAGAATAGAATATCATGTTATTACTGAGGACTTGGTTTTTGTTTTAGCTTTGAGACTTCTTCAGGGTCTCACAATATACATATAATTGCGCGTACAAGAAGTATTAATCATAACAGTATGTTAAGTAACTTGAAGAGTGATAAATGTTCACACTGGAAGAGTGATAAATGTTTACACTGACCTTAAGTAAATAAGAAGTCATCAACAGTGATAACCAACAAAACATGAAAACGAATGCTGTAAAAAATAACATGTTGCTGACCTTGCAGGTAGCATTATTCTTACTATTTGTATGTACAATCTCGTAATTCAGGATCCAAGCAAGCTCTCGACATCTGGATTGACATCTAGGCAACCTTCATCACCCTTGATTTGATTAAAGCTCGATAAAAATTATTTACCCGGATCGATCGAACTAAAGTTGAATGCTGCATGAAATACGAGCACCAAAGATGTAAATTCTAGAAATTCTCAGTTTTTTTTGTTAGCGGCTAATACAGACCTTATAAGGTGTAAAATCTGCTTGGGTGGTTATATGGTTTTGCATCGGGTTTTGCGAATTTTTGTGTGGTACCCTATTTCAACTTTAGAAATTTTTCAGAAAACGCCCGGAAACACCGATGTTACAAATGTGGGCGTCGATATAAAAGACCAATACATCTCACGGCCCACCTTCGTTTTGAGTGCGGAAAAGATCCCCAATTTGGATGCACTATTTGTGAAACCTTATTCCATCAAAAATCGAATTTGAGAACACATCTTTCGAGAGTTCATAAAAAGAAGGAAAATTTAAATTCGTTCGTAAAGAAAATTCAAACATGAGCTCGATGAGCTAGTGAGTTTCTTGATCAAGCATAAAATTGTAGTTTGATGTGACTTGAATTTTGAATAATGAAGTTGACTAGTTCGAGATTCCGAAGAAGCTGGATCGACAAAAAAACGAGTAAACTGGAGCAAACAGCTGATCCGCCCAATGTACATTTAGTCAAAATCAAGCAAGCCGACGCTTCTTCACATGTTTTGTGACAACCATCCGTTTACTACAGAGTCACAGATACCAAAAAAATATTTTTCGCGTGATTCATTGGTTTCTGACCTTATCTTGAATCGATATGAAACCTGTTTGTGATTTACCGACAGTTTATCCAAAAAGTGACATTGGGATTTCACAAGAATATATTGTTTTTATGATGTGAAATAAGTAGACATGAGTTGAAGAACATATGTACAGGGTAGTTGTAATTTTACAATTATGCTGGTGCCAATGAGAAAGATATGTAAATTATCGAATAAACATGAAAACTGACTTTTCGTTATAATTTCTTTTGATTTGTCGTAGGTGGTATATTCTGTGAATGTTGATACAATATTTATATACTCAAAACATTCATGTGAAATAAAAACACAACAATTTTGCCAATGGGAAATTGTAAAATTCACAGTGACCCATAGGGCAATTTCACTCTGTACTCCTCAATTAATTTTTCATTGGATGCCGTCATTAAACGAAGCCACTTGTATTTTACAATTTTTGATGTACTATATAGTATATTTTTTTCTACTTATTTTAGTGGTTTTTTAATTTGTTTTTATTGAGAAGGAAGTGAGACGATGTATCTTCGTCTTCTTCACACATATGGCCGGTGGGGCTGTCTTTTATACCCATTAGTGACAGGTGCCTGTTAGTATTCCTACAAGGAGGTGTAGTGTTTGGCGATCTCTGCCTAAGAGCCACACCATCCCTGACTTGCTAGAGCCGGCTACAAAGTCTTTTGACTGTCTGCTTCCGGCAGTGTTCCTCCAGAGTTCGTTTAGTTCTCTTCCGCCCAGTCGTTCAGGGCAGAAGAGATTTGAATCCTTGCGATGCCTAGTACTGGCTCCGGCCCACAGAACGGCGCCGCGGAACCGGCTCTGGCAAGTTCGTCAGCCACCTCGTTTCTCGGCACCCCTCTGTGACCAGGAACCCATACCAGCTCCATCCTTAGGATGGCTTAGGATGGCAGATGGCTCTGAGCGCTGCCTGGCTATCCGAACAGATATAAATTCTCTGCTCGGTTCCTTCTATCACCTCTTGCCTTATAGCTATGGTTAGAATGGCGAACACTTCAGCTTGGAAAACTGTTGTGTATCTTCTCAGAGCGTAGCTTTCTCCTATACCTCTTTCTTCCAGGAAGATGCCTGCGCCCGAAGCCTGTTTGTCGGTCAGACGCGAACCGTCCGTGTAACATAATAGGTTTCCTGGTTGGAACTCCACTGAATTTCCTTCCCATTGTTCTCTGCTCGGAATAGTAAGAGCAAACTTCCTATTCCATCGCAGGAATCTCCTGCTCCGCCCACTTTGCGATTTTCGCATGCCCTATCATCTCTCCTTCTTTTACCCAGACCTCCGAGTCTCGCATCCTCAAATGGGCTGCCATTGCCTCCTTGATCCAGACTGGGAGAGGTGGTAGCCTCAACAGCACCTCCAATACCGCGGTTGGGGTCGTTCTCATTGCACCCGTTATTAATAAACAGGCCAACCTCTGGACCTTACTGAGCTTTCGACCTATTGTGCTACTTTGTGCGCCTGGCCACCATGCAGCTGACCCATATTGGATCTTTGGTCTTACGACCGCCGTGTATAGCCAGCGCATAATCTCTGGATTGGTTCCCCAATTTTTCCCTACAACTCTCCTCAGTTGCCATAGGATTGCTACCGACTTTTGAATAACCCTATCGACGAGCGGCCTCCATGAAAGTTTGGAGTCCAAAACCACCCCCAGGTATTTTACCTACTGAGCTAGTTGCACCTCTTGGCCAAACATGGTGGGTGGTCTGAACCCATCCTTTTTCCTGCGTTTGGTGAACAGGATCATCTCCGTTTTTGTTGGATTTACTGAGAGCCCTGCTTCACCGCACCACCTTTCGATAATCCTGCATGCGGCCTGCATGCCGTCGCAGACGACTCTCCGAGGTCCCCCCTGGATATCTCAACCCTCCTTTTCGTAAGTGACTATACTACCGATCTGACCATCGAGTGAGGTGTTCCTCGGGCCATTAGTGCTGCCTGTATTGTCGTCGTTTTTGCCTTGTCGAAAGCGCCTTCCACATCGAAAAATACTCCTAACGTTACCTCTTTAAACCTTAAAGTTCTTTCGATTCTTCGCACTACAGTGTGGAGGGCCGATTCTGTCGACCTCCCTTTTCTGTATGCGTGTTGATTTCTGTGGAAGAGGCTCACCTTCAGGGGCCCCTCCATCAGGAATATGTCCACCACCTTTTCCAGCGTTTTAGGCAGGAACGGTGTGAGGCTGTTGGGTCTGAAGGACTTTGCTACTGTGTAGTTTTGTTTCCCCGCTTTGGGGATGAAGACTACTCTTGCTAACTTCCAGGCCTTCGGGACGTACCCCAGCGCTAGACTGGCCCAGAAAATCCTCTCCAATATTGAGGCGAGGTATTCCAGGCCTTTCTGTAGCATTGCCGGAAAGATTCCATCAGGTCCTGCTGCCTTGTATGGGCCCAGGCTATGGCGTCATGTGTAACAACCCTCTTTGCCAGCTGCCAATCCCTTTGGGGACCTGCTGTATTGGCAGAGTCCGTTGGTCGTCATCAACGCCACCCGGAAAGTGAACCTCCAACAGATGTCTGAGCGAATCTTCGGAGGATGTTGTCCATGTCCCATCTGGTTTCTTCAAGATTGTTATAGAACCTTCTGTCTCGTTGCTCAGTATTCTCATGAGTCTGGCGGATTCTGTTAGGGAGTTGTTTTCCCCACAATAGGATCTCCAGCAGGCTCTCTCACTTTTCCTCAATTTCTTCTTGAATTCCCTTCTCGCGGTTTTGTAGTCTTCCCACGCTTCCTCCCTGCCCTCCTTAATAGCCTTGTTGAGGGCCTTTCTAGTCTCTTTTCTCAGACCCTTCAATGCCTGGATTAAGATATATAATGTGCTCCTACGAAAAACAGCATGCCCGTGGTTTTGCTAATGTTGCAATTGGTAGAATCTGACGAAAAAGATGTTGAACATGATCAATCTGATATTGATGAATCAATTCACTTAAAGCAACATTTTTTGAAGAGCTGTAATATGGGACAAGATATATCTGTTGCTGAAGACATCCCCAATTACAAGTTTAATTAATAATCTTACATCTCCAAAGATAGAGTTACCCGTTGAGATAAATTTACAAAAACTGGAGAAAATGCAGATCTAAGCAGATGAATATCATCAAATGTTTCTCTGGCCACACTTGCTACCTCTTATGTCATGCAATAAACAGAGAATGGGTGGATCTTGTGAAATTTGTGAGACAATTTTTCTACAGAGGCGTTAATTCTTACTTCGATATATAAGATTTGATCTCATGGAAATGTATCTGGATGAATCAGTTCCTATTTGTAGTTTCTTTGATGTCTTCACTTTAAACTGCACGATTGATTACCTTCAACTTGTAACGGAGTACATATACCTCCCAAACAATATGTAAGTTATAAAAATATTGGCCTTGTGCAACTATTTCATACTACTGATTCGATGAAGGTATGTCTTACAAAAAAACTATTACAAGCTGCCTACCCCAACTCAATTTTGGTAGTCACAGTCTTACAACTATTAAAACTAGATAATACTATAAGTTCATTATGAAACATGGCCTTAGACTCTTGGAACACACTTTAGGAAATGGGTGCAACTTTACAATAGATAATTGGTTACTCCTATCGCTCGAATGTCTATAGATTTACTGTGATGATGACATTGATACAAATATAGACAATTTGGATAAATCATGTGCAAGTACAACCTGCTCCAAAATTACATATAGATGACTCACTATAATATTTTCACTGTTTCTAAATATCACAGATTTAACAAGCACATTTCAAGAACAAAAATTGTATTTGAAGAAGTAGCCAAAGAAATGATCAATCATCATATAAAAGAACGTGCTCTTATTCCAGGACTCTCCGTTGATAAAAATTACCACTTTGTAAAAAAACATGGAAGATGCTATACTTGTGGAACGAAAAAAAATCGGAAAACAAGATTTTCTTGCTGTAAATGTGGAACATTTATGTGCTTGGAACATATCATTGCCATTTGCCCAACATGCAATGAAAATTCAATGATATTATAATATGTCTCAAACTTCTGCAGAAGTAACAACCTTTTTTTGTTTTGTTGGTTTTCTATACTTTTTTCATTGAAATCATATTCAATCTTTTGTTTTTCTAGTTCTGATGATGGAGAACAATAACAAAACAAGAGAAAATATCAAGGTGTTAATTTAAAACCATTTATTTTTATTGTTGAAACATTTTTCTCGAATACATATTTTCTTAAAATGTGTCATATTTTTGAACAATACCTCTCACACTCTTTTTTCCACATACTCAATCTGCGACACCAGCATGAACTACTGAAGATATTTAAGCCACTAATGAAATGTTAATAAAATTATGAATGTTCGAAAAGCTCTAAAGTTCAAAATTTGCAATAAGCTGGCTCATTAAAAAAAAAACGTCGAAAAAATGTATGAATGAGATAGAGAAATTAAAATAATGAAATATAAAAAATACCAGTCTATGGAATATCATTATAATAATGGCAATACCGTCGTGAGGATCAGGAACTTTTCATCTGATATTATTGTTTTCTGTGGCGCACTGTAACGTCTTATATAGCGTTCGCTATACTAGCTGACAAAAAACATAGGTAAATCGACAGCTCCACGTATGTAGTCGGTGTATACTTTTACTAACCCTCCTCAGATTTGGCAACAGAGATTCCTAATACACTGGCATTGATTGATGCATGAGAATCCTGCAAATACAAAAGAAGCTTATCTTACAAAAACATACCAATTCCTTGAGTTATATTAAGTTCAACGGAAGGTGACTGCTAGTTTAATCTTCTGAAATTTTAGCGATTTGTCTATTTTTTAGAGACATTCTGAGTCATGATAATGGCATTAAATATTATAGATATAAATTTCCAAGTGATCCATCATGCCAGTAATCCTAACACATTTCTAGGAGAACTTTCGTTATAAATATTGCCAGTAATCTAATTAGGCCTTATTCAAAAGAACGTGCTCTTATTCCAGGACTTCCCGTTGACGAAAGTGCTCACTTACAACAAAAACATGGAAGGTGCTATCGATGTGGGAGGAAAAAAAATCGGAAAACAAGATTTTCTTGTTGCAAATGTGGAGAGTTTTTGTGCCTGGAACACATCATTGCCATTTGCCCCTCATGCAAAGACAATCCAATGCTATAATATTTCTCAATCTTTTGTAAAATTATTGACAACTTAAGTACCTTTTTTTATTGTCTTTTTTCACTGCAGTTAGGATGAATATTTGGGTTTCTTCTAGTTCTGATAAAGTGTAAATGAAAATCAATAACTGTATATCGGTAAAAAATTTCCTCAAATATATCTTTTGTTATAGTCTCCGTCAGTTTTCTGAAAAATACCTTCAACTGTCTCTTTTTTACATAATCGGTCTGTGAGACTAGCGCTACCACTGAAGCAGAAAGTTTTTATTATACTAGTGAAAGGTTGAGAACAAAATTATTGTTTGAGAGGTCTGAAATTTTGAATCTTGTAATCGGATAGCTCATAAGAAAATCATCGAAAAATAATTATGATCAAAAGTTCGAGAAATTAAAACAATGCCACTTCAGTCTTTGAAATATGTATTAATCATGAAATTATCCAAAATCGACTGCTAATTTTTCACCAGTGTGAAGTTAGCGGCTAATTTCCAGCAGCCAAACTGCCGAAGATTTCCGAACATCCATAGACGTCTTTTTTTTAATTTCAAATTGGTTTATGGGTGATTGGTATATGACTTAGTTTTACGGAATTTGGAATATTTTGAACGATCATTTTACAATGAATCTGAATATACTTATATAAATTACGCGTCACGTTGTTTGTCCGCGATGTACTCTTCAACTACTTACGAAACGACAAGAAATCAATAAAAAATGTGTTATGTGAATATGTATTGTACCATTGGTACCTTTCATTTGTGCATAAAGCAATCAACTTACTTTGATGTAATTTGGTCTGCGATATCAGCAGTAGGTTGAAAATTGGAAGATGATATAGAAATCCGTAAAACATTGCCTTCAATCATTCGTTTAGCAGTTATAAAGATGAGTGTTCATTTTAGAAAAATTTTCCTGTCCCCAATGCGGAAGAATATACAAATACAAGAAGAATTTATCCGGACATCTCCGGTACGAATGTGGGATGGAACGACAGTTTCTGTGCAATATCTGCCAAAAATCATTCCACCAGAAGTCGAATTGGAAAAAACATCTCCTAACCCAGCACAATCTGAAACAAGATTAATACCAAATATTGTTAGGTGTTAAAGTTCTCAAACCTTGATACTGTGAATTCTGTTTTAATTATCAGTTCAAAATTGACATGATGAGATGATGTGGATATTGAAATACATTTGTTTTTCTTCTTGAAGAACTAACATATGTATATGATTTTTAGCCAAATTGACATATTTGAAGAAAAATTCGCTAGAAAGAATAATTTTTAACGGTCGTGGATGTCGTCATACTATGGTGAATATCCCAAAGCCTAGACGGTGCTACAGATGCAGTACAAGAGTAAATGAAAAGAGAACTAAAGTTATTTGTGATATTTGCGACATTCCTTTGTGCAGAACTTGTTTTCGGCCATTCCATATGGAAATTTTCAGGAATATTCCTCTTCAGTTGTGGCCTTTACAAATGTGATCATGATATTGTAGACGAATACGAATAGTAATATATTTTTTATGATACGATTTTATCATTGACATTTTTTATGATTGGTCATACCGGTTCCAACTCAAATTTTTACCACAAACAAATAAAATAAAATGAATTCTCAGCTGACACTTTTTGAGAATTGGTGAGAAAATGAGATTGATTAATTTTCACATATATGTTACGACCCATTCGATATTTTTTTGGGAAGAGCTTTATACTAGTACACTGTGTCCCACTTTTAGCAGCAACACTTCCGCATCTTCTTTGGAATAAAATAATTTGGAAAAATATAGTTCTCAGAACTATCAATCTACTTTTTGGTTGATAAAATATATAAAAGTGTTTTTTTTTTCTATTTATTCATTGAATTATAAAGGTTATCATCTGTAACTAGCAATTTTATAGATTTTTATACGTTCGTAATGATTGGTTAATATCGAAAATATTGTTTCTAATCACGAAGTACCTCAAAAATAGTCAGTTAAGGTAAAAGCACCAGTAATTTACACTATTAGACAACGATTTGAACAAAAAAAAAATTAGTGATCATAATTTTGAATGTAGGTTAGCATGTCATGTGTATTTTCCTGTGAAGTTTATGCTTTGATGATTCAGTCTGGACTCTGGTTTTGAGTACAGAAAAATGCGGCATTGACGCAAAATTCAATTTTAAATATGTCGATCAAGGTACCAGTTATTGACACATTTTTTTTTAATGTTCCAGTGATTGACACACCAATTATAGACAAGAAATTAATACAATAATAATTTATTGTTATACCATTAATACAGAAATAAACTATCATGTTATGTTTCGAATATATACCTAAGTTTTTGAAGAAACATATTAATTTCTGTCCCCAGAATTTTGTAAATCTGGCTGGGGTAGTTCCTCAATGATGTCTGCAAACCAAATGGTGAAAACATCAGTTTCGACCAACTTGAAGGACGATTTTTCAGTAATGGATTTGAGAGACGTAATTTTGAAATCATAACATGAGTATTTTTTCTGCACCACACAGACATATCTATAAAAAACACACCCCTCTTCCCTCCCATGAACTTTGCCAATACGAAATCACCGATTTGTATATTATCATATTCCAAACTTTTTGTCCTAAAAAAATATGTTATCTTGATCTTCTCTTTTGTCTTCTGAAGCATTGTTACTTACATCATCCAGGGTGATAGCTTTTCTTCCCACTCTTCATTAGTTTCAGATGAACAATCAGATACTTTCCTTTTTTTCTTGGTACTCTTCTGGATCTCCATAGATTTTTCTCTATAGCTTTTTCTGCCATACCTTTTTTTTCAGAGCTTTTTTCTCTTTTCCTCTCTTCTGTTCGCTTTTGCTTCCCTTAGCCCTTTGTCCTATAAAAAAACACACCCCTCTTCCCTCCCATGAACTTTGCCAAAACGAAATCACCGATTTGTATATTATCATATTTCAAACTTTTTATCCTAAAAAAATTGTCATCTTGATCTTACATCATCCATGGTGATAGCTTTTCTTCCCACTCTTCATTATTTTCAGATGAACAATTAGATACTTTCCTTTTTTTCTTGGTACTCTTTTGGATCTCCATAGCTTTTTCTCTATAGCTTTTTCTACTATACCTTTTTTCCAGAGCTATTTTTCTCTTTTCCTTTCTTCTGTTCGTTTTTGCTTCCCTTCGCCTTTTCTCCTTTTCTCTGTTTCTTTCTTTTAATGATATTTTTTCCAACTTTCTGTTGTTATGGCAGGAGGAATTTTCTCTCTTGATCGTTTTTTGCCAGACTTTATTTCTTCATGAAATTTTAGGCCGACCAAGTCTCCAATTTGTATTGACACTGTTGGCTATAATGGCTAGGGATGCGTTCGTATTTGAAGGCTACCATAGGAGGAGCTAGTTATCCTGCTGCGTTAGCCGTTACTTATATTGTTAAATTTTCCTTTTCGTCGTTTGTACCAGACTTTTGTCTTCCTTCCATGCAAGGACTCTATCAATTAAACACACGGGTCGAATCATTGCTTATAGCAAATACATTTTTAGTATTCAAATATGTCTTTATTTTCTGAAACCATTGCCGAAGTTGTTTTACCGAAACATTTTCGCTAGCTAGTGTTAGAGATTTGTGCGATTGTTTCAATTTAGGTGTCTTTTCAAAAATGAAACGTCCCATTTCCGATCAGGACGAGAAATTAATGAAAGAAGTTAGACGCTTATATTCCTTAATTATATTTATTTACTTTATGTTTATGTTTTCATTTTTATTGTTGAGTTTATATGTAACTATTTCACATACAAGCAGTATTTACTACAGCTTTACTACAGCATTCCTCTGTTAATTTACACTTCATATTCATATTCTAAAGGGCCCATTACACGTTCAGTAATAATGTCATTACATGAAAATAATGACATTAATAATGAACGTGTGAAGGTAAGAAACTGGAATGATCGCAAGTATTGAAGCGGTAATGATGCATATCCGGATATTTTCATATTCGAGCATCATTCTTAGCAGTGGGAGGGGATACTGTCAGTAATAATGATCGTGTAAAGCGAGGGCATCATTATTTCGTCATTACTCAGTTCAGTACTATAGTGTACATTGTGGAAGCAAGATGGGCGGACCTGCGGCTAGTGAAACTGGAAGTGAACACTCCGAAAACGATGTGGGCGATGAACGGCTAAGCGAGGTCTCTGCTGAACAGCAGACAGAGGAGATATATGATACAACAAGCGAAGAAATTCTTCGTAATTTCATAAAAACTTATGAAAGTCTTTCTGAATTATGGAATTCGTCACTTGATATTTATATGAACAAAACAAAAAGAAACGCAGCCCTAAATAAGTTGTTGGTCATTTATAAAAAATTAAAACCAGATTCAAAGCTGCCTGACGTCAGGAGAAAAATAGACACGTTGAGGTCAAATTACCGTAAAGAACTGAAAAAAATTGTTACATCGAAGCGATCCGGAATTCACAGATTTCAAGAACAGCTGTACTTATTGAAGCCGGTGACATTGAAACTGAAAATTTTAAATCCTCAAAGCTTCTTCCCGTGGCTAGATATCTCAGAGTTATAGCCAGTTTTTCATTAACTGGTAAACTGTTCCGCATAACTGTATTTTTTCGTGTTAGAATTGGTTGGACCATTCGCAACAATTGATTGAAAGTGTCTTCGTCCATACGAAAATAATTTTTATAATCACTCACTTCCTTCGTATCACTTATTTCCTTCAGTAACACTAAATGTGAATAATTTTCGCGTTTTTTCAACCATTCCTTCATCCAGTAACGGCGTTTAACAGAACGGTTTCTACTTAATGCAAAAATTATAGCTAGACATGCTTTTTTCTGAAAATCCATAATCGATAAAAACACAGTCGATGTGATTTCTACACTCGAAACATGGTACTGATGAAAAAATAATATCAGTAATATTGAACATGTAAGGTGCGGAAAATAATGACAGGGAATGACGGGAACATTTTTAGTAATGATGTTTCTGTAATGATCTGCTGGAATGACATTATTACTGAACGTGTAATGGGCCCTATATATTCGTCGTTGTCAATATACATATATTATATACGGTCAGCCAATTTACAAAACCATAAATGAATAAGAGACAATTCTTACATAACCTTATCATTAAATATAATCCTAATCAACTAAAATTAAGTTACAAGTTAATGTACCTCATTTGATTTTTGAATGCATGTATGAATGTATAGAATAAATCAAGTATTTCACTGGTTTTATTTGCTAGTAACCACCCTCATAATTGACTCATTTTGGCCATAGTTTGTACTGTGATGAGGAATCATGAACAGTTCTGAAATTCTTGTTCTTCTTGGATTGACATTTAGATAAAAGAGTTCAATTAAATTGGGAAAATTTATTCCTCCATTCATGACCTTGAGTAGAAATCTTAAATCTATTTCAGCTCTTCTATGTTCCAAACTTGAAATATTCAAATTCTTCAAAATGTCAGAATATTCATATCCTCTCCTCTGATATCCTAGTTTGAATGCACATGACCTTAAGAATTTGTTTTAAACCCTTTCGATTCTATTAATATCCGCTTGACAAAACGGACTCCATATAATACAATTATAATCAATAACTGACCGAACGAAAGAACAGTACAAAATTTCAAAAGTATTAACGGAAAATGTATCTTTGAATTGAAGACCTTTGAATGAAATCTAATAATTTAAATGATTTGGAAACAATGTGTGTCTTGAATGTTACTTTAGAGTCAAATAATATGCCAAGATCTCTTACACTCTCCGCCACTGACAAATTAACATTTTTCACATGATGCGAGTATTGAATTGGATTCATAATTCTCGAAAATGTGATTTGACAACATTTGTTTGCATTGAGATGAAGCATATTTATATCGCACCAACGGAACAACTTGCTTAAATCCATTTGCGATAGTTCAGCATCACAGATATTGTTTATGATTCTATAGAGTTTGAAGTCATCTGCAAATATCAAATAGCGGCTGTGTGTATAACTTCTGATATATCATTGATAAATAGCAAAAAGAGTAATGGACCTATATGGGATTCTTGGGGAACCCCAGATGTTACAGATATTTCTGAAGACACAGAACCAGTATATTTGGTACATTGAGTCTTATCTCTCAGATAAGATCCAATCCAGTTCAAAAAGTTAGTGTCAGTGCCCAACGCAGATAGCTTTGCAATTAGAAGGTCGTGATTGACTCTATCAAATGCTTTTGAGAAGTCACTATAGATAGAGTCAACTTGGTTTCTTCCTCCTGAACTATTCAAAATGAAATGTTGATAACTAATCAAATTTGTATTGGTACATCTTCCAGAGGTAAAGTCATGTTGGTTTTCATTAATTGTTTCTAGCGTTCTGAGTAAGTTTTTCAGTAATTAAACAGTCAAGTAGGTAATTCCGGAATTTCAGATTGCTTACTCACAGGACGATGATTTTTTGTGTCATCCCTAGCTCCAGATTTATGGATTGGAGTGAGAAAACTTTGTTGATAGAAACATATTGAAAATTTTTAGTATAGACTTTGCCAGCTTAAATACACAGTTGTTTATGAAATGTAGAGGAATTTCATCAGGACCAGTAGAAAGTTTTCCTGGGGCTAATATAAATTGATCAATTACTTCTGTTATTTCAAACGCAATATTTCTTTAAATTTTTTCAACATCATGCAGCTTTCATGATATTGAGTCCGAAGCTGTTAACATCTTGTTCGAAACTAATAACATTGATGATAATGTTCTATGTCACCAGTAACTTTGAATCTTTTATGAGCCACACGGGAAATTTTGAGGTTCTGAATTTGTTTAGAGGTACAAACATATTTACTGCAGAGAACTTCATAACATTTGAAGAGCATTATCCAAATCTAAATTTTCTCCTAGTATATTATTATATAAATATCTTTCAACGATGAAAAAATTAAGTTGAGTAAGACATTTCGGCTGTTAGTTACTGTATTATTTGTTGGGTATTATAATATCCAAAAGAGTTTTGTAAAGTAATTATTTGAACACCATCTGAAAGCTGTTCTTTGTTAAATGGAAGGTGAACTTTAGCTAGAGGTAGTGTATCCACTGCTCCAGGAGATTTTCTTCGTTGGTTGTAAGAAAAGTGCTTGGTCCCATTCAGATTATAGGTAGCTTCTTGGATGATTTGTATAATAATCTGGTTCTAGGAGTGGAGTATGTTCTAGAAGCTGTAGCTACGGTCATCTCTTTTGATATATCATTCAAGTATTCCTTGGTATGATTTTTCTCTGGCGCCATTTCTGTAAAAAATGATGCTCCAGTAATTTACAGTGGATGTACCAATGATCGACACCCCTGTCAATGACTGGTACCAAAAATTAGCTTGGACTCATATTTAGGGGGAAGCCGATTTGGGTTCATTCAAACAGTTCAGCATAATCAAATTAACACCAACTGATGCACCAACTATTGATATGTAAGTCCGTTACTGGAACGAACAGGGTTTTCTTGATCCAATCATTGACACCCAGACAAATATTAAGTTAGAAGATCTATTCCTCAGGAAATTTATCAGAAGCAAATCAAACTGGGGCTCTTACTTTACTGCTATTTTCGAAGGCTATAACCAATTAAAAGTGATAAATTGCGAAATATATTTCAGGGATTTTTCATTATAAATCCCAAGGGTCTTTGCTTGAATCATTAAAATATAAGCGATGTCTGAAGCAAGACGTGGTTTAATTTTGAAGATTTCGCACACTTCTTAATCTTGTTGACAAGGATCATGATGCAAGTACGATAAAAAAATGTACATCTATGTTGTTGTTCTAAAAATACAAGGGTGTTGCTGCTCACAGTGGAACACACTGTATAGGTATACATATGCAATGAGAAATAAATGTCTAGTCTAAAAACAATTTGATTAATCTCGACCATTCGGAACAATTTTTCGGATTTTTTTGTGTGTGGTGTGCCTCATCTGATACGAAATATTTATGACGCATATTAATTTTCAGGCAGATTTCCTTGCCCACAGTGCCTCAAAAGTTACCTGAGGAAAGTTCATTTACACCGTCATCTTCGATTCGAGTGCCAAAAAGAGCCCCAGTTCAGTTGCATCTTTTGTTCTCGGAAATTTCACCAAAGATGTAATTTGAAATCCCATATAATTTCTCGACATCCGACCGAAGACGCACAGCTTTTCAGAAAAGAGAAACCGGATTTGCTGACTTCTGAACACGTTGTTTTCTTTAAAAGTGATTTCAAGTGATGATGTAACGAATTTTATTCAGTAAATTCAAATCCCTCTCTATAATTTTCATGTTCAACTTGCTGAATTTTAATAGTGAACCCAGTGTACCTGATATATATGTTTTTTGAACATTTCGCTTTTTCTAACGCATGGAGAAAAACTTACGACAACGAGAAACAGCTATCTTGGCGAGCCGATATCTTCTAGATTGGATATTTTTCATTTTGTGAAATTTTATGATTTAATGTAAACGTTCTACGTATTTTTCCACATCACTTATGAAGACGATCATTTGATGTATTATGGCTTCATGTTGATTTTGATCGTGTTTTTGAGCATTTATTGGATATTATTCAACTCGATGTATTGCACGTCTTTGAAAGCATCGGGAGTTCTGCTTTATAGGCGTTTTCCTTGAGCTACAATTCGCTGATAGAACCGCAATCGAATGCTAGAAAATTCCAGAAGTTGTTCGAAATTATAAGGCCTAATGATATATACGGTATTATCAAATGATAAGCAAAATTATTATGGAAGGAATACACAAATAATCATACTAGGAGAAGGATAAGTACCACATAGTGGTTAGTTTTTAATTTTTTTGAATGTGACCAGTGGTTCCAAGATATTGACCGTTAGTCACTCCGTGATATTATTATATTCTTGTAGATTTTGTTCAAGTGTCACCCAGCTATCCTCCCTTTCAGCGATTTTGACGTACTTCATAGAATAGTTGTCAGATACCTTTTCATTTATTTCTAGCTGTTTTTTTGTTAACACCTTGTTCTCTAGAGTTGCGTAGGAAAAGTATAGATCTCCTTATCTAAATATCCCCCGCTCTTAATGGGCCATAGCACATATATGTTCACGTAATAATCTCTTTTGTTATAATAAATTGGCAAATATTTGTTTGAATTTCATTATCTGAGCATTGTTATTTTTGTGGTAATAGGTCATTTCATCTAGTGATTTCCTTCTTGGTTTAGATTCTTTGATTGGGGTGAGCTTCATCCAAATCATTTGGCGCTCTCGTTAATAAATTCACCGTTTTTTTATACCCACTCCCGACTCCACTGTTGCAAGTCGGGGTACTTAATTTTTTGTCAACGCACAAAAATTACGTAACAATGTGAACGGAATGAATATCGATTATTGTGTCAAAAAGACCATATTCAATAAGATTTAAAAAGTATACAAAAGACTTTCATTCGAATTATACAAAATATGTTTTATTCTATCATAATTTGTCATTTCTTTTGAAGGCATTGGAAAAACAAATGTTTCTTGAATGTTACTGAAACACCCGTGACATACATTTTCAATGTATTTATGTGATTATTTATATGTAGGTATTTTGTTCTTCATTGATTTGGGTTATCCTCCGGTTAACCTCTTCCCAGCATGCACGTCTTGTCATCGAGGGATGGCACTTTTGGACAATTTTTTACTCTGATGTAGAACAGAACATACCGAAGGATATCGGGAGTTCGATCCTATTACTTTCTTAGTATTCATGTACGCCAAGATATAATAAATTGTTTTTTAAGATTGTGGTCTTAGCAAAAATTATTTGGAATTGTAGCATGTAGATAAAGACTGGGGTGAAGGTTTTGTCAAAAAATTTTCACTTTAGTATTTAGTGACCAATGTGAACACCCTTCTGTTTCTGTAATATATAATTTTTCATTGCATGACAGATTCCACGTGTATCAATAATAATTGTACAAAACTTTTTTGTGTGGTAATATTGTAACCTACTTCATCAATATAGTCATTACTCACATGAAAAACATTTCATTTCATCAAGTTGCATTTTCCTTTTACTTGATCTGGTAAACTACGAACAAGAAACGCGCCTTTTTCATGCTTTGAAAGAATGAATCCTAGGAAAGAATCTTTCGGCAACAAAGGGATGTGAAGAATGAATGTTTTGGGTCAGTTCGATGAAACTATGGAACTTCTATTTTTCGAAGAAATTAACATTGCTAGAAATTGTTATTGAAAATAATTGTCAGCATCGCTGTGTGTGCACTTAATTCTTTTTGTTCTCATTATATGCATTAAGCTCTATACAGGCCGTTTCTTTTATCATGTGGTAACATTGCTATATTCTAAACCGTAATATATTCAATGACGATTAAATGGGAAAAAATTTAACTATTGTGGTGAGCAGTACATTGGTCAGAGAATATCTACGGGGACTCTCGCTCTTCCCGACTTATACAGGGAAAACTAAAAATGCTGTTTTCGGTTTTTTACGAATAGAATGGATATTTCAGAAAATATAAAAAAATTAAAGAGGAAAGTTTTATCGTATTCAAAATGTACTAGAACTACGTAATGATAAATTTTTAATTAAACGTTTCGTGTCAACACGGCCACCATCAACTATTTTTTTCAAATACGAACCTGTCTATTTCATCACAAATATTGATAAAGCGATGAAATCACAATTCAGTGGTATATCACACTCGACATTTTTATAGCGTTTCATATAAAATAACTGGCATCATCATCATTAGTTCTTTTGTAAATTGTTTTGATTTCTTCAAAACTCATTCAACTATTAGGATACTTCAGTCATTACCCAATACTTTCGATAGGAAGATACCCCAACACAACAAACATTCGTATTTTTCATTTTTGGGGATTTTTGTATTACAGTAATCCTTGATTCAAGGCTGATTTCTCCTGTATCAATTTTTACACGGATCATTTCCATAATTCTCAATCCTGGAAGTAATGAAAATATCAATTTTGGATCAAAATACAAGTGTTGTCTAATTTAGTACAATTAAATAGCATCTCACTTCTTTTACCATATTTAAACACGTAGGCTTTGCTTGATTTCTATGGCAGGAAAAATAAATGAGTTGTTGATATCTGTTAAGAACTGTCAGACATTTAAGCACTCGGTTACATATTAAAGATGTATTCGAATGACGAAAGGACTGATATGCTATTTACGTATGCAAAATCAAATAGAATTCCTCTTTTGGCAAGAAATATGTATGGTGAGCTATACCCGAATCGTCGCATCCTAAACATTCAAATGTTTAGACGATTAGAAAGAAATTTGAGAGACTGAGGTGCATTTGACAGAAATAAAACTAGAAAATTTGTTGTTACTGGAAGTATAAGGAACCAAATAAATGTTTTGGGTAAGCAAATATTACCTTATAAAGACTAAAAAGTGAAAAATAACTTCTTTTTTTCAAATCTAGGATTGGTCAGTTACAAAAATATTTCTAATCAAGATTGTTCTTTAGGAGAAATTGCCCACGAACTTGGGATATCTGTAAAATCTACCAGAAATATTTTGAAAGAGAACAAATACAAATGCTACAGGATACGCAAAGTTCATCACCTTAATGAAAGGGATTACGGAAGGAGAGTACGATTTGCGAAATGGTTAAGAAGTAGAAATAAGGAAGTTCGAAATATTTTTAAAAAAATAATATGGACGGACGAATCAAAATTCACCAACAATGGTTGGTTTAACAGAAACATCCATTATAGGTTGAATAATACGAATGAACATTTACATAGAGAAATCAATTTCCATGAGAGGTTCGGAATAAATGTTTGGTTGGGAATTTTGGGAACAAACATACTAGGTCCTTTCTTTTACGATTTTACGATGAGCATTTGAATGGTGAAATGTATTTAAATTTTTTATCCAATGAGTTTGATGGCTACTTAGATGAATTTCCATTAAGCACCCGCCATGAAATACAATATTTTCAACAAGACGGTGCCCCTCCCCATAATGCAGCAATAGTAAAGGAACATTTAGATGCAATATTCCCAACAAAGTGGATTGGAAACAATGGACCAATTGCCTGGCTAGCTCGATCCCCAGGCCTTACTCCTTTGGATTTCTTTGTCTGGGGATACATAAAGCATAAAGTTTTTTCGTCACCTAGTACCGATATCGACCATCTCAAACAGAAAATAAGAGATGCATGTAATACCATTACAACCATCATGCTAGTAAATAGTATGGACAGAAAACTTATGTGCATTCAACAAAGAGGTCGTCAATTCGAGCATTTAATGAATATTTCTTTTTCTGTATTGGTTTTATTTTCTTCCACAAATTCATTATGAAATAAATTGTTTTTCTGTTTGTTTGATTTCTTCTCCTCTTAAGTAAGTTTATTTCTGAGGTAAATTGCTATCGTTCGTCTCTGAAACTGCAGAAATCTTTTATAAATTTGTATAGTATAAATACAATTTTCATAGATACATTCATTCAAAACGTCACTGATAATTTTTATATCGAAACGTTAGATTCTGTGGAATTCATAAACAAACTAACGACAGGACCGTAATTAAAAATTGTTGTCACTGATGATGCTAGTTATTTTATATGAAACGTTATAAAAATGTCGAGTGTGATATACCACTAAATTGTGATTTTATCGCTCTATCAATATTTGTGATGAAATAGACAGATCCGTATTTGAAAAAAAAATAGTTGATGATTGCGGTGTTGACACGAGACGTTTAATTAAAAACTTATCATTACGTAGTTCTAGTACATTTTGAATACAATAAAACTTTCCTCTTTCATTTTTTTATATTTTCTGAAAGAACAATTCTATTCGTAAAAAACCGAAAATAGCATTTTCATTTTTCCCTGTAAAGTTGGGAAGGGCGAGAATCCCAGTAAATTTTCTATGACCAATTTACTGCTCACCACAATAGTAACCTTTTTTCCCATTTAATCGTCTTTGTATCTATTACGGTTTAGAATATAGCAATGTTACCACATGATAAAAGAAACGGCCTGTATAGGCACTACGCACAAATTGTTTCCAGTTGAAAATGTTTCTGCATTGATTTTTTATTAGTCTTTTTCAGCTGTCAAGTTCTCTTAGAGTTATATTTCTTAATCACTGGGGCATATTATCCGGATTGGGAGGATCTGAATCTAATTTTAAGAACAACTGAAGAAAGGTTTTTTATGCGAAAAATTTTTTCGGTAGACGTTGATTTTAGTTATATTTTTGTTTCCTATCCACGAAATGGATTCGTTGAACATATTCAGGAATCAGATGAAGAATACAGTGCATATTGAAAACATAATTCCATAAACGAATTAAAATCAGGCTTGTTACACATAAAGCTTCTATATATAACATTATTTTGATACTATATAACTTTAGTACTTGGCGTGGCCCTGGTAAGAAATATACAGTTTTTTTCAAATTTCTGGGAAGGTTTGAGAAAGTTCAACAATGTCTTGCAACGCCCAATCAGAGATGTCTTACCTCTCCTGTCTCCCTAGGACAACTGAAGCAACTGACATCTAGCCTCCGTTTATACTGTTAACGAACTTTCGAGAAGTTCTGTTCTGTTAGATTCTATGTTTTTGTCGGATTTTCCAGAAGCTTCGAGATGAATCTAGAGTTGCCTCTCTTATATTTCTCAATTTTCCAACATACTAAACATAATTTATTAAAAAATTGAATACAATAGTAAAAAATTAACATGAAAAATAATTAATCTGCGTTCCGGGGCGATTTGATTGAATACGGTGGCGCATTCGCTTTTGCACCTGCAAGAAAACACGGAGAAACCTGCAATACCGCATCTGAAGAGTTGAAAATAATTGAAGAAAATCTTCTGGAGATGTTCGTCGAATCAGGATTGTCTGCTTTTCTGAAAAATAGGATGTATGGTGTCTCCAGAGGCTCCAATTCGAAATTTGTATCAGTCCGTTCTATCTTTTGCTAAGGTATAATGGTGGCCAAAATCAGTTCCAGAACCGCAGTGAACGATGACTGCATAAAGCTCATAACGGCAGTCAGCTAGGTATGTTCTTCTAGCTTGATACGTTGTAATAATTTGATACTTCTGGGAGTTGCTGAATCATAACCGAAGAGTTTCAGAGTTAGGATCAGATTTGCAGGTGCTTCAATTGTATTCGTTATTTTATAGCTGTCGGTAACTTTGGTACATATTCGGCAATACACTTCTATCACCTGTTAGGTGTTCGGTTCTCAGGTAATGAGTCAGTAGGTTCTGCATAGATTGGCGTTAAGGTTTCCCTCATATCTCTATTAATTAATGTTTGTGCACGTATCAAGCGAGGCAACAGTGAGTTTTGTATTACCCCGCTACTACAGAAGAATAAATTATTCTTCATCACGTCAGTGATATACCGCATTCTTATCCTAAATCAAACTCTATATTCGCGAGTACACTCCGCCGTACCCTTCTACAAACATCGAATAAGTTTTTCGCTGAAGCTGGGATCAACCAGGTGGGTGAAAGTTACTTTCTTGATTTGTCATCCAAAATTTGTATTGTTTTTACTTTAACCGTGAAAGATTGGGAATCGCGAGCTCTAATTAAAAAGAAAATCACAGCAGTTTCCGTTATCCATACTGCATCTACTACAACGTAAATCTGTAAGGATTTTCCCTCCAAAAGACTTCTGTACTGGAGAAGTGATAGGCTCTGTGTCATCAGAACTCTCCTTCTCCCGAAGTGTCAGCAGGTATACAAAAAAATCGGAACTATCTTGTTGTCCTGGCGAAAAACTTGTTGGCCCCAAATATTGCGGAGAATAAGAAGAGGCTCTTTTCGAAAATGTTAGCTGTTTGAACATCTGTTTCAGCTCAAAGAATATCTGGGAAATATTATTATTGATGGTCTCTGAACGATTCTGTCATAAGTATCGCTTGTTAAACGCTATTCATATAACAAGTATTTTCCAAATTAAACCCAACTTTGCTCCCAAGACTTCCAAGGTGATTTGTAGACTTATCCAAAGACTTTACTGACAAAATAGGAACAGAAGCATCCTCAATCAAATTATTCTGAACGCAGTAATTCCAATTTACGTCGTGTGATATACAAGTTTGGTTGAAGTCACTGCACTATACGTTGAAAATATCGACGACTTCGAATTTACCGACAGTTTGAAAATTACTTTTGAACTGCAAGCAATCAGATTTGGAAATATTCAACAAGGAAGGAAAAATATTTGCAAATTATTTTGGTGACTTTCTGCTGGTAATATTCACGAAGTTCATATCGTAGTGTTTTGGATGACTTCCGTCACTTTAAGGAACTTCTGATTGATATTTTTTTATAGAAAAAGATCCCAGGGCCACGGAAAAAGTTATATACTAATAATGTGAATCGATTACTCCCGTTTCAGACGTCCATAGTATTGATACACCTGATGACGATTGGAGAAACAAGAAATCGAAACGTTACGAAAAACTTTAACTTGTTAACACGATAGTCGTCCGAAACGAGGGAAACGAGTATTTTGTTCATGCATCTTGCATTTGTTTCAGATAACCGGAATATTTGCCATCAGTGTGGCAAAAAATATAAATATCGTCATCATATGCTGACCCATATGAAAGAATGCGGTAAACCTCCGGGATTCTCTTGTCCTTTTTGTTCCCACAAAAGTCATCGGAAAGCAAATATTGTTTCGCACGTATCTCGCAGACATGAGAAAATCTAAAAACCGAAAACTCTACCTGATGAAAACCGAAACAAAAACTCATTGCAAGGATTTTTGGAAAAAATACAGCTGGAGGTTCACATACTGAAGTTTGTGTAATATCGTGTGAAATTTCGTATCCATCAAACTAATTTTATGTTACATGTTGTTTCCGCATTCAATGATTGTCACTGTGAATTGAGAATTGGCAAGTTTTCATCGAGAAATAAAGAACTGAATCCATTCATGAATCGAAAATGGCATTATTTCTGAATTCTCAGAAATCAAGCACAAAATCATGGTGAAATTGCAGAAAAATTATGGTATTTGTGTAGGTATGTCTTTTGTTACTGTTAGGACCATATTAAAGAATCTATTGTATTCTAAACTGGACGGTTTCTCTTTCGTCTGTCTGTTAATAATCTCGACTAGCTGGCTGACTTCGTGTCCACCAGTCCAATACCAGTAAAAAGATGATGATCATTGTGAATACGGTAAATTTTGTAGAAATTTTACAGGGTTCGGTACAACATAATATTTATTCGAATCAGAAAAGATTGAACAGACAACAATAATTAATGCAGCGAATGTTCAAAGTGTTTGCCATTGTCACCGATGTATACTCCTAATGTATTCTGAAATTATTTCCCACACATTCCAGCATGTCTTCTGAAATTTCCCTGAAAGCAGTACGAATTCTTGCTTTCGTATTTTCAGGAGTTGTAGGCAGAGTTTGATGGATAACCTATTCAATGTATTAGCACGTAAAATAGTTATTTGTTTTACTAGGCATAAAAGCACAAGATTTAATGCCGCGGCTCGTGCCGAGCGTAGCGAGGCTATCAAACCAGCCAAGGCATTAAATCTGCTTTTCTGCCGTGTGAAATATATAATTTTTTTCTTCAAATTTGTTCCACGCAAAATCGACTTTTTCATATTTAAATTGCGTTTCATTATCAATATCCAAATAACTAAATTATTTCATCAAAGGTAACTGGGCCCTGCGTTACTATGTTTACCGCTGATGACGTTTCTTGAATTTGTTTGTTTACTTTGTCATTGTCAATTTTAATAACCAGTTTGATTTAAATTATTACTTGGAAGGTTGCCTAGCAACGAACTTTTTCTGCCTAGGCAGTAAAAGTGGACTTTTTCTGCCTAGGCATTAAAAGTACAACTTCTAAGCCTGCCAAGTGTCATTAAAAGACCGCTTTTAATGTCATTTGGAGAAAAATTCTATTTTTGTGAGGTTCGTCGACCTTGACCTTCCTCTATCTGTCTTTCTTCGAAATTTTTTGTCGATTGCCACGATTGAATCCCGATAAGATCGCCAAGGAGGGCTGCCAACACTACATTACCTAATGATTTTCCCACTGATCTGAAGCTCATGTTTTCTCAAAATTTCAACACGGAAATATGAAATTTGCCAAATCGAAAGTTGTCCTAACATTGGGGTCATAACAAGTGATATACGGTACACGCCATTAGGGAAATATAGGTGGTTCACTATATTTCCAAAAAAACATAGTTGCAGACAAATAAAATGTTTTTTTGAATTTGTAAACAGAACAACCAACTCACTTTGTCATGAAAAAATTTCATTTCTGAAAAATCCAAGTTTATCTCACTTCTAATAATGACACCGCCGTAACTTTTCACATAGAACTGTACATTTTTGGTGTATCTATATCGATTCTCCAAATTTCACGTTTCTATGACAAAGATTTTGGAAATTATGAAAAGTGTTTCCATTAAAAGTACTCCAGAGTCAGACAATCTTCAAAATTTGATGTCCCTAAGTTGAATACGAATAGTTTTGGTGAGCAATCTTGCATTTTTTTTCAGCTTACCCGTACATGTGTTCCAAATGTGGCAAAACATATAAATATCGAAATAATATGCTGAGACATATGGTAAAAGAATGTGGCGTACCTCCAGGATTCAGTTGTCCTTTTTGTCCCTATAAAAGTAATCGAAAAGCAAACATTGGGTTACATGTATCACGTAAGCATTCTACTTTATGAAAATTGTATTGTCCGATTAAATGAATTAAGTTCTAACTTTGGTTTTATTTTGAAATAATCCCTTGTCGCACATGGTTCCCAAAGAGATACGATTATTTTTAAAATATATGTTTATTTATACAAATTTTAAAATTTTATATGATTTCAATGTGTGTTTTATTCATTTTGAAGAACTGAAGTGGAATAAACTAAATTGATTCGAATACTTTATAATTGGTTCAGCTTCAGGATTTTTTTTTCCAACTTAAAATATCCCCGTATTTGTGAATCTCTAAGGGCCGGTTTTTCAATGTACTTTAACTTCGAGCTAAATTTAACTATGGTTAGAATGTGAGTCGATTCCTTCATTTAGCAAATGTCATATTCATTCTTACCATGAGTCCAATTTAACCGGGAGTCAAAGTACGCTAACACGACATTGATAAACTGGCCCTAAACCATACAAAGGTTACCACTCTAATTATTGTCGGTTGATATTTGGAACTTCATACAGAGTCAATCGTTGTTACTTCATAGCTATTTCAGAAGACTAGTTTCTACAAGTTGGTACATAGGTACCCAAATTTCATTTTATCCATGGTAAAAACACAGCTGAAACAGCTCTGTATCTTCATAAATTATATTTACATTTTGTGAGTCTATTTATAAGCCTCATAGTTTGTTTGGTACAGTATTTCCATGAAACATTGGGTAATAAGAATATTTTGATTCTCTCAAGGATATCACTTGTTAGAACAACTGTAAACTTTTTATATGAACTGAATCTAGAGTAAAGAAACGTATTATATTATTATCTTTGTCTTAGATACAGCGCTGAGTGATGATTAGTTATGTTCATTATACAGTGTTTCTATAATTTAAATATACAAGTGAGAAACTTAACTAAAATCGTTTTCGAGTACCTTTGCCGATAATTCTCAATATGGTTGAAGAGCCAAAACAATGTTTTTTATAGTTTTCTGTATATCACAAACCGAATATTTTCAAATAAACAATTTTGACCATCTAGCAAGTATCTTTTTCACAACCAATTCAGATTGTTTTTTCAAATATGAAATAAAGTTTGCATATTTGTTGAACAATCTTATCGGGAGAAGTACCTATACATTTCGTAAGTATAAATTAAAATTATAATTGCCTGTGCCAAGATTAAGTTTTGCTACAAACTTCCATATCATATAAAATTTTATAATTTTATAATCTCTAGCAGTGGAACTTCTAGCTCGCATATCAGACAGATGTTCGAGGCTCGGGTACCGGATCTTTTTTCTCAAGTACACGGGTCTCTTTAGGTGGCCACATGCCTTATCATGTCCCTGATCAAACAGAAGAACATGTGCAGGAAGAGGTGGCAGGGTAGCCCCGCCCACAAAGACGATATACTCCGCCCAGCCGCGGAAATTTCTGAGTTGATCAGGGTAAGCTCTAATAGAGTCTGGAAAAATAAACTGGAAAAACTGAACGTCCGGGACAACTCTCTGTGGCGGATGACGAAACGTATTACGAAAAAATACGAACCGATTCCTGCCCTGGAGAGAGGTGACGAACGAGCAGTAACGGACCCCCAGAAGGCCAAATTGATGGCAGAATATTTCTCCGAGGTCTACCGCAGGGCGCCTGACGTTAGTGAGGAGCAGGCGGCGAAATCCAGATTCACTGAGATTTTTCGCGAAACCCCGTCCCTCACTATTGGTCCTCATCGATTGGCCAAGCTATTGACCAATTATGAGGAGCTAACGGAAGTCATCAAGAGACTTCCGACGAACAAGGCGCCCGGGCTGGACACCATCCTCATGAAGAACTTGCCAAGAAAGGTCCTCGTTCAGCTGATTCACATAATTAATGCAATCATTAAGTGGCAGTATTACCCAGATTGCCTAAAAAAGGCTGTGGTAGTCCCAATCCTGAAACCTGGCAAGGAAAGCTACCGACCCAACTCGCTGTTGAGCGTGGTCGCGAATATCGTCGATAAGATTCTCCTGAAGCGAATGATGAGCCTCGAGGAAAAACTCAAAATGATCCCCGATGAGCAATTCGGCTTCCGCCCAGGTCATAACACGACCTCGCAGGTAGTCCGGATTGCACACGGGGTGAAAGAGGGTTTTCATCGAGGTCTAGTCACAGTCATGATGCTGCTGGATATGCAGAAGGCTTTCGACACCGTCTGGGTTGAAGGTCTGATCGCCAAAATGCTAAGAGTAGACATGCCCACATACATGGTTAGGCTGATAGACACCATCCTAGTTGGCAGGACTTTCGAGGTGAGGGTAAATGGCAATCTCTCGCAACCGTGTCCCATCGAGGCGGGTGTACCGCAGGGCTCGAGCCTGTCGCCACACTTGTACTCCATACATACGCATGATTTTCCTCGATCCGAGGGAACGGAGACGGCAATGTACCCGCATTATACTGCCACTACTTCTCCAGCGAGGTCGCCGCCACGCGGATCCAGTCTAGGCTGGATAGGGAAGTCATGCCGTATCTAAGGGAGAACAAGATAGAGGTGAACCCGACGAAAACCGAGGTCATCAACTTCACGAGAAAATACAAGTTTACTCATATATCGTAGGTTGATGATCGACGGTCAAGTCATAAAAACATCCAGCCCTGTGAGGTATCTCGGAGTGCAACTGGACAGATGTCTAACAATGAACGCGCACATAAATCTGGCTATCCAGCGGGCTGCCGCGGCAGTAAAGCGCATATACCCGCTGATAGCCAGGACGTCGCCGTTGACGCAGGATAACAAAGTGCTCATATATAAGCAAATTTTCCGTCCTGCATTGTTATACGCCTGCCCAACGTTTTGCAACCTGTACAAGTCTCAATTTCAGCTACTTGACAGGATGCAAAGCAAGATACTCCGGATAGTCACCAAGAGCGACAGCTACACCCGATTGGATGCGTTGCGAGCGCTCGCTGGCGTCGACTCCATCCCGACATACATCAAGAATGTATGTTATAAATTTTAGAAGTACTTTCTCTCCAGAAGTCCACTAACTAGAGACCTCACGAGGCTTAGAGGGTCTTTGATAACCAACCCTGCAAACACGGAGGGGTCATTTATCAATCGCTAGACCTCTTCCAGGAGCGCTGGGAACAACTATCTAGAACGTCCCAGTACCTCGATCCGGTTTTTTGCTTATAGCCTTTTCCGGACTAGCTCGCAAAACATCTTGCCTGAAAACCCAACATCCTTCAGTATCTGCATAGAATGAGATATCAAAATCCACGCATAAGCGTCGCAGGAGGCGTGGAAAATGCAGTTACTTCCGTTATCTCGTTGATTTCAGACATATTCGCACAACATCTGCGAAGGTTACATCCAGCGCCCTCTCACGAGGACCCTAGGAGTGACTCGGCGCCGTGCACATCCCCTGACCCTGGCAACAGGACCGGGATGATGTGAAGCACGCACGCAGTCTCTCCCCCCTTGACCCCTTCCTTCCCCCCCGGGAGAAGAGCCAACGGTGGAGGTGTTGAAATAAAATGAGATACGAATATAGAATTGTTAATTTATAGGCAATAAAATTTTATTTATTTATTTATTTGTTGTGAATCAAGTGTGATGTGAGTTGCCTAGATGCCAATCATGACGTCTGGTGCTAGCTTGAAGTGCGCACCGACCAACCGGGATGGTGCTGTAGGTTTTCCGGGTTTTCCTACAGCTGAAAAGTGAATACACCACCGACAATATCAGTAAGCCGCCCCGGAGCACCACGGCAAATAATAATAATAACCGTTCTCTACCCGCACAGGCTATGCCTTTGGGTACACTCTACGAGTGTTTATGAGGGAGTATTATTATCAAAATGATGGGTTTGATTTCTCCCACGATTATTCTATTTTATACTTTCAGCATTAAAATTTGTTTCATTATCTATTTTGAGTTCTCTAGATGTACAGCTTATTATTCGACGATTCGACCTTTTTCACAATTTTTACGAATTTTTTCGATTTTAATTTCGTGAGTTTGGTCGTTAATTACCATGTCCGAAACTGTGCTCCTTCTTGGCAAATTGAATAATTCAATCCCATTTTTTTCACAATTTTTATGGACTTTTTCAAATTTATTTTTACGAAATTTTTCAACTATTTTCGAGATGGAGGGTGATGAGCCAGGCCCTAAGCATTTTTATCTGATTTTTCCTGCGTTCTCTATCTGGAGGGTTTAAAAACTTTTTGAAACTAAATTATCCAACGGCCAGATATATTTCACTATTTTCACAGATTTTTTCTGTCTTAAATTTCGCGAAGTTTTGCAAATCTTTCTATGCTGTTTCTTTATTTTTTTGTCTGTTTCTTGGGGATGAGGGGGTAACATTTTTTGTCATCATTGTATTGTCATCGAAACTGAACAAACTTTTCAAACTTTTGAAATTTCAACTGTGTATGATAAGAAGAAGTGGTTTTAATTCAGATCGCACACGGAAAAAAGGATAGTTAATTCAATCAAATTTATATGATTTCCTTTATTTTCATGACCCGACAAAATGTAATTCATTTCAAAGCGCAGGTGTATCCGCCTGATGGCGTCATTAAATTGCGGTGACAAGATGGATTTCCCAGGCAATGTTCACATTTCAACTAATTCTAAATGAAAATTTGTATCAACAAAAATAATATTTGCTTGAATCGAACAAAGGAAATACATATATTAATTCGAATACTCACCTATTAAATGAACTTATTCATGTCAAGTTGTCGATAATATGAAATCAATTATAATAAATATTTTTTAAAGCAATCAAATAACTCTGAATATCTGATAATTTTTATTCGATTCAATAATTACATGGTTGAAACAATATTCCGATAAAAGGAGTTGGGTGAGAAGAAATTCGGTTCCTGCAATGCAATTTTACTTGATTGAAACTTTAAATTTGATCAAAAACCATAATATAATTTTACTCATTTTGAGACTATACTTTGTCGTGCATCATATAACACTTTTATTTAATTTGATTTGACACACTAACTCACTAAGGGTGTGTTTAATACAAGTTCACCTAAAGTTTGAGTGAACTGAATTCAGTTGCTCGAGATTAACTAATAAGATTTCTAGTTTTTTTTTGTGAACTTGTTTTGTAAAACTTGTCCCTGCAATTTCCTCATAAATTAAAATCGCGTTTAGTGTAACGGGAGTGTTCCACGTAAATTTTTAAAAACATTACTATATGGCAACTCTATTCTTCAAACACATCACTCTGGCTACTATTTGATTTCAGTGATTAAAAGTAAGAGTAAGTTTTTGTTTTGTTTGTTTGTCAATTGAAACTCCCGTGATAACCCAAGGGATTTTAAATTGATCATTCTCCACCGTGCATGGCATCACACGTTAAAAGTTAAGGGCCTCGTCTTCCCTAGCTCGCACAAGTTCCTTGAAGACTTCTAAGGGTCAATTAACTTTTGTTCAAAGAGCAATGGCAGATGATGAGTGATTACATTTGTTTCAGATCCTCGTTATAATTGTTCTGAATGTGGCAAAATCTGTAAGCATCTATGTCATATGGAAGGTGAGTTAAATGTTACGAACAAAGGAAGAGAGGCGTTAATATTTGATTCTTTCAAATATCGGAGAGCACATACATCTAAAGAAGGTGAAATTCGTTGGCGTTGTAACACAAGTGGGTGTGCATCAACGGTGTATACAACGATAAGCAACCTTACAACAATCGTACGAAAAGGTCAGTGCCATACTCATGAGAGAAATGAGAAGAAGTTAATTCGACAAATAGTCACTCAGTCTGCCAAAAAGAAAGCGGTAGAAGATTATTGTTTGAAACCCGCACAAGTAATACGCTTGGGTGTTGAAAGTGTGCAAGGTGCTGAAAGTATTATAACTAAAGGAGATGTGAACAGCGTGAGACGAGTCTGTTACTATGCTAGGAAAAGCATCTTTTCACCTCTGCCGAAAACGAAAATTGAATTCCTTCAAGCATTGAACAATTCAGACACAGCTACAATACGCGACGAGGACTTTTTGCAGTAAATTTTCTTCTTAACTATTTTGGTGTCTGGATTATGTAACAGAAAATTTCCGTGGCTGATTCTGTTGAACCTGATGTCTAGGGTCAGACAATTCTTAAAATCAGCTTCGCCATGTTGAAAACGAATATTTTTGGTAAGCAATCATGCATTTGTTTCGGAATACAATCGATTTCGTTCCAAATGTAGTAAAAACCATAAACATCGAAATAATATGCTGAGACAATGATGAGAGAAGGTGGCAAACTTGCAGAATTTCCGATTTTATTGTTATTTTTGTCCATACAAAAGTAACTGAAAAGCAGACATAAATTAACATGTATGTCGTAGGTATTCTATCTGATGACAATGTTTATTTTCTCAAATTACAAAATGAATAAATGAAAGAAATTCCAGCTTTGGTTTTATTTTGAAACAATCTTCTAACATAAACGATTGCAAACAATTTTTAAAATATATTCTCTTCATTTTTGCTAATTGAAAGTATATTATAGGTTCATGATAAGTTTTTTTCACTGTATGAAAACCAACATTTGCCATACTGAATGGATATAACTGAATGGATTTCAATAACTAGAATTGATATCAACAATACTTAAATAAAATATGATAGAAATGAAATCGATATTGTCAAAGTACCTGTCTCTCGAAACATTTCCATTGACAGGACGACTCTAATGTTGTCCGACCAACCCTGGTACTGATGAAAGACAATTAATTACCTTGAAACAAGACTTCAAGTGTTCATTCCTAGCCAGATGCGTTGCTCATGCACATATCTGTCAGATGTAGTTGAGTGTGGTATTGGCCAGAGAAGTACTTGTTTTCTGTTTTGTTCCATTGTCTCCACTAGACCCATCGCTGCTGGTATGCAGTATATATATCTAAAACTAGTGTTAAACCTGAGTTAAAGGAGATCCAGGGTTAGACAATCTCCAAAATTAGACCTACATGAAGTTAGCGAAACAACTTCAAACAAAAAATAAGAGATAATTTCATAATTTCTTGCTTTTTTGTCGCTAATTAGTTGTGGAGATAATATTTCTCCCTTTTTTTATGTACCTACTTATTATGAAGTAATAGAAAATCTGAAATCTCATAAAAATGAAATATAGAATTTATTTAGTGAAAAATTGACAAAAAGTACCTAAATAATTTTTTTTCATATCAGTAAATTATAGATTATTTCTTAAAATTTTAAATTTATCAATGTTGTAACAAATTATGATGCTGTTCACGGATAAGCAAGCATGGACAGAAATGTCGAAATCAAAATTGCACATAAAAATTCATAAACCAGATTATTAAAATTTTTCAACAAGAATTGACTTCAGATGTAAACAATGAAATAAAGTGTGTCTAGATATGTTGTCATAAAAAAATATATGTATAATAATAGGTGTTTGGAAATTTGCACTAAAACGATTGGTTGATGAAAGTGTCGTTGAAAATTTGAGAATCGTTCCCAAGCTGATAAAAAACACTGAAAGGAATTCAACAAATAATGTTGAAAGAGGAAAACTCGCGCTGCAAGATAGTGTGAAACAAAAATTCAAATTGCAATTGTACGTGTAATATGTAGTTTTTGGTAACTTATTATTTGTGGATGAATGGACACATTTTTCAAAAAAATGTCTGTCATCAAATTCAAAATATACATTTAACTCCGCTAATATGTTTCAACGTTATACTATTTGTGGCTTTAAAACAAAAATCATATCACAAACTCGTGGGTTTCTTTCTGCATACGAAAACAATACTATAAGAAAATGAAATCCCAAAACTATACTGAAATTACATTCATATCTTTCTCTTTGATTATATGTATTTCAGGTATATACGTGGTCCTTCTTCAATTCTGAGATTTTTTTATGGAAGTTGTCCTTTCAACTTCATATGAGGTAGCAAAACATTCGAAAACATTGCATATTTCGTACAACAGTAAAGATAATATTTTTTCTACAACTAATTACCACAAAAAACGCAGCAATTTGTGAATAGTGAAAGAAGTACAAAATTACGTTTTCAAAACATCGTAATATCCATTTTTTTTTGGAAAGAGACAAGTCTTTTCTCTCTTTAACTAGTCAGTGACTAGTCAGAACTAAGAAAAAGATACAACTACGGAAGTTGTTTCGCAAACTTCATCTGTAGTTTTGGATTTAATAAAATACGCTTCTTCTTCTTCTTGAAAATTCATGACTGATGACTTCTTCATGAACACGAATCTTTATTGCATTATGAATTTGAACAAGGTGCTGTATATAACTGGGATCTTATACGGATTCCTACTATTTTTACACTCTGTAATTTCCAGACTCTCGAATGCACCGATATGTCTATGGTTATCGACCTATCTAATCATTTTGAAGTTGTGTCATCAAATCGGTGATCGTGAACCAAAACACGTTGAACCACCACACTTGATGTTTCTGTGGTCTGAAAATTCGAATATATATTCATGGACTTTATAGTTTGACCCATTTACTTCTTCCCGCATTCCTTACAGGTAATTTCTGAGTTATCTTCTAAATTACAGCTGGTAATAGGTAGATAATTCGATGAGGGCCGAGATAATGAGTGCAATTAGCCACTCAGATGAGTTGGCTAAATATAATGTTATAAGTAGTTGAGTGAGTGAGCTTCGAGCTCCTGAAGATGTCAACTTTATGGTCAAAATGCGTGACGAGTGAAATTTACGTAGTTTTGGGGAGTTTATTTTTCTTGAATCTTATGAATTCAGCGAAACATGGTATATTAAAAACAAACCGTTTTTTTTTCTCAGCAACTAGTCAGCGACAAAAAAGCGGCAAATTATTAGGTAATCATTTTTATCAAGATGTCTTGCTAACTTCGTATGGGTCAAAATTATATGTGGCGAGGTTGAAACCGACCATCTTTGTTGAGCAATCTTGCATTTATTTCAGAAAACAAGCACTCTTGTTCCAAATGTGGTAAAACATATAAACATCGAAATAATATGTTGAGACATATGGTTAGAGAATGCGGCAAACCTCCAGCATTTGAATGCCCTTTTTGTCCCTACAAAAGTCATCGCAAGGCAGACGTTGGACTACATATATCACGTAAGCATTCTATTCCCTGAAAATTGCAATGTCTTAATAAATAAATTAAGATATGACTTGAGTTTTATTTTCGAATAATCCCTGTTCGCATAATATGGTCCCCAAATAGGTTCTCATCGTTCTGTATGAATTGTACATTCATTTGTGTCTATACGTGTTCTCACTGTATAATAATAATTATGATTTGCAATATTGAACCGAAGGTCTATATGGATTTTAATAAAGTTGATACCATATATAACTGGTTTAGCATTAGAGTTTCCTCTTTCCTATTGAAATTGTCAATATCTTTTTTGCATGAGAGGCAGTATAGAGGGTGTCCCAAACTCGATGGCCTATTAGATGTTTCTGGAAAAGGGGACGTAGGATTATTTTGAAAATTTGTTTTTTTTGGATAATCAGTTCTGCTCTATCGATCTAAAATATATTCAATGCTGCGGCGTTGCCGCTTCTATCGAAAAGTAGCAACAACTTTGATATTTTAAATGGAATACCCTGTATATTATTGCATTTTTCGCTTTGCTATTGCTTTTCGATTATTTTCATATGATACTTTCCTATACCTATCTCCAGTGGTTTTCGAGAAATTCATTAATTTCCTTATTTTTTGTACGAAACATAGCTGCAATTAAATGTTTATTACTGCATTACTTGACTACGTAGAAAGCTGAGATTTTGAATGTAGTTTGACAATGTCCTGTCTTTTAGTTATAACCAAGGGAATTCGGTCTTCATTATACAGGGTCGTTGAAAATTTGTGATTTTACCGATACATACTAAAATGGTGAAAAGTGCATTTTTCAAATGGAACACCCTGTATACTATCAAATATCCTGAAAGACAATTGAATTTTCTTTCAAATGATGTATCATGTTCGTATACCTAGAGAGTCAGGTTTCCGAAATAAAAGCAAGTTTTTTATAAAAATTGGATTACTTTTCCATATTTCGTATTGGATAAGTATGAAATGTCATGGAACATGTCATTACGATAATTCGAAAATTAGTACATTAATAATAAACGTTTGCGCGTTCACTAACGTAAATTTTATTCATGGCACACTACTATCATTTTCAATTTCCAGTATACCGATTCGAAATAGGTGATACTTCCCATTTGAAATAATCTGTAGTGTGCCGTGACCAGAAAAGAGCAAAACAATCTGTTGGTTTGATAAACAGTGAATTTAATTGTGGTTATGTCCGAAAGAAGTATAAAAAATGGATTATAATGCATATTCAAATGCAGATAATTTAAATTTATTTTATATTCATGGTGAGTGCCAAAGAAATGTTTCCAGAACGTGCCGGAAGTTCAATGACCTTCATCCAAATTCACCACAAATTATGCAGTTTACGGGAATGTTGAAGCGCCAAGAAATCAAATCAAGCCAATAACTGGAGATGAAGTGAATCAAATTAATGTCTTGGGGTATTTCCATGCTCATCGATCCTCATGTATCAATAAGAAGAGCTACTGTGGATTTAGTTATGACTCGCACTTCGATATGGAGAATTTTAAAGAAATATAAAATGCATGATTATACATTCATAAAAGCTCATGCCCTACATAGAGGTGATCCTCTGTGTTGATTTCTGTGAATGGATTTTAACATGAAGACCCAACAGTCCTTCTATGGTTAGATGAATCGAAATTTAGAAGAAAGGGAATATTTAATCGCAAAAACAATCCTTTTTGGGCCACAGAAAATCCTCATTTTATGAAAGAAAGGGGATTTCAAGAAAAATTTCGTTTAAATGTAGTTTGCTAGTGAACAACAAATTATCGTATAGTATTTATGAAGAAAACTTGAATTCAAGAAAATATTTGAATATATTGAGAACAATAGTCAGTGACTTCTTGGACAATCTGCCGTTTCATGAATATCGAAGTTGTTGGTATCAGTTGGAAGGTGCACCCCCTCACTGTACACAAGAAGTGAGCAGAGAACTGACTACAACCTTTGAAGATCGGTGGATAAGACGCTTGGGTCCACAGCCTTGGCCACCGCGATCCCTGGATCTAACTCCTCTAGATTTTTACTTCTGCAGAAGAATCAAACAGATTGTATATGAAATATCACTGAATTCGAGAGGCGAATTGAAACAGAGGATAATTCGTGCTCTCGAGGAAATTCGACCAGAAGAAGTTCAAAGAGCAACCACCAACCATGTAATAACTTCGATTCACGAATGTTTGCGTGTAAATGGTCAGCACTTCGAACACATGAATAAGCGATTAATTTTTCCTTCATTTGTTTATTGATTGGAATAAAAATTGAGTTCTACTTGAATTTTCTCAACGCAGACACAGGTTTGTCAGATACCCTGAATGCAACTCCCTGTTTTTTTCGGTTCATGCAACATTAGTTTTTGCCAAGTTTTGGTTTTGGCAAAGACTCTATAGAAATAAATGAAAATTATCAATATCCAACGAACAGTTAAAAATATGGGACAAATTCCACAAAAATGAAAAATGAATCAGATTTTCATTTGAATAGTTATTATCTTCCACTTTAATTATTTTCTGATAAAATGTACTTTTCACCATTTTAGTATGTATCGGTAAAATCACAAATTTTCAACGACCCTGTATAATGAAGATCGAATTCCCTTAGTTATAAATAAAAGACAGGACATTGTCAAACTACATTCAAAATCTCAGCTTTCTACGTAGTCAAATAATGCAGTAATAAACATTTAATTGCAGCTATGTTTCGTACTAAAAATAAGGAAATTAATGAATTTCTCGAAATTTAATGTATAATGAGAAAATAGTCCATCTAGTAGGTAGAAAATTGTGTTGAAAAGACCCAACTTTTTGTCTTAACTGGCATATCGAGCATGTATCAGGTAGTGGGAAAAACAATCATAATTTTGTTATAACCAATGCAAAAATTGAATTTTCATTTAGTCGTAGCTTCAAAAGTTCCTTCTTCCAGAAGTCTTCAAAATACTTGTGCATGCTGGGAATAACGATGGTCTTATCCCCAACATATCCACAACATATCTATGATAGATACTTTTGAAAATGAGTTGTTTTCGATGAAAAGTATTCATCACCAATACATCAAAGATAGATGTGAAACTAATGTAATTAGTCTTCAGACATCGTCGTTTATAAGCGAATTCAATATACTCTCGTTCAAAAAACAATGGCAGATGATGACTGATTGCATCTGTTTCAGACCACCGGCATAGTTGTGCAAAATGTGGCAAAAAATATAAACATCGACATCATATGCTGAGCCATTCACGAGAATGTGGCGAACCTCCAAGAATCAAGTGTTCATTTTGTTCCTACAAAAGTCATCGAAATTCAAACATCCGAGTACATATAGAGAAGATGCATTCGAATCCTACTAACTTGCCTGATTTGCATTGAAAATCCACTATTCACATTTTTCTCCATATCTTCTCAGAATTGAACAGAACTAACGATACAGCTGATGTAGAGTGGAAATAATTACAATAATTATACCTTGTGTTGCACAACGATAGATTAAACTATTTTCAGCTGACATAGCATTTCAATTATTACGGATCAAAATAAGCATATTTGATCATAATTAGTTCTTTCCATCAATTGACTGCACCACTATAGCAACTCTTGAAATCTTCGAGAGACTTGTACGAAGTATGGACGATAAGGCTCTTAAGTGGCCGTTAGTATTACTGACTTGAAACCATTGACAGTCCCAAAAACACCTATAACTTTAATTCAAAAGTCTTTCAGTCAAATTGTCCAACATTTCATTATGTTGCTGTACTCGGGCTTCTGACCAGAAGTTACCGTGGGCACACAAAAATGATATGCATAGTTTACGAGATATAGAGTGTTGAAATTGTAATATGTCACTTTCAGGCCATTATTAACTGCACTTTAATGGTAGTAATATCACAAAATTAATTATACTTTAAATCTCCTCTGTATATATTGAATTCAACTGATCTTGACGGATATATCCAACACAGAAACTTCAATTTTCGTACGATCCGACTTATGACGTTGATGCGTTATTCTGAAACTATTTTCAATTTCGTAACTTAAAAATAAGTCATGATTTACCCTGTGTTTGTTTGAAAAAATGCTTGAAAAACATAGTGTTGCACCGGCCAAGTGTAAAACTGTGGTGTAGATAAAATCCACTAGTAATTTTGTGATATTACCACCAATAAAGTTCAGTAAATAATGGCATGAACGTGACTTTTTACAACTTTAACACTCATCTCGTAAACTACACTTGGAATTTTTGTGTGCCCATGGTAACTTCTGTTCAGAAGGCCGAGCTCAACAACATAATGAATTTTTGGACAATTTGACAAAATGACTTTTTGCATAAGAAGTGCGAGTGGTTCTTTCAGTATAAACAATAAATATACTGGTTGACAATTACACCCCTCTTCTGTTCTTTGTTTTTCAACACATCAAAATAAAAATTGACACATGATATAAACGTATACAGGGTGTTTCATAATTGAATGCTTATTCTAAAGGGCAATAATGCTTGGATACTTTTTAGAAAAACTCTTCATGTTCTCCCCAACATCTCTAAAAATTGTTACATGATTTGCATACAAATCATTTGTTTCCGTGATAAAGGTTTTTCAATTTCCGTCAGTGGCATCCCTGTTGACTTGCCCCGTAATATTTTCAATGAAAATATTAGTACACTACTTTTTTTTGCCGAATAAAGCTATTTTTATAATTTTATGAGATGGAGGGCAATTATAAAAATTGAATGTATTTAAAAAAAATGGTGGTACATCATTATTATTTTTGTAAAATTTCAACACCCTGTATCACAGAAATTAAGCGATTGTGGACGTATTTTTCTTTTAAACAATCCAAGGAGTATCGCCCCTTAGAATCAGCATTGAATTATGAAACAACCTGTATAAAATACATGATTTTGACATTTTTCAACATTTTTTTGACTTCTGATTCAACTTGAAATGATCCAATGAGACCTTGAAAGGGGTGTTGCGGAATTGTATTTTGAAAAAACTTGAAAGTATTTTCGAAAGATTAGAATGCTCTCAAGTAGTTATGAAATTTGTTGCATATGAAGTTGTATTTTGCTATTATTTTTGATGTCATCTATTTTATAAGATGATACTTTTTCGTACATACTCTTAGATATTCAGGAAATCCTTTGATGAAGATAACTAGGGTAAAGAGGAAAGTAGCATTTATTTTTTTTCTTTAAAGACAGTTGTAAATTTGTATAAGAATTTCATTAGGTGAGTATAAATGATATATTTCATCTTCCTTGTGTTATTTATGGCGATTTTGAGTAAATCGAACACACCAGGTTTAAAAATATTTGACTCCAAATAAATAAATTTGCTGTGAAAACTCACCGAAGTAGTTCGAAATTAATCAAAATTTAATGAAGTTGAGACTCGAAAATGTACACATTCTTGTTTCCAGAAGATGAAATTTTTTATTTAGAAAATTGAGTGAGTAACATATTTTGTTTTTCTCAAGATAGCAATTGTTAAAGCGATTGTAGACCTTCATGAAGTGGGCCTAGAGAAAAAAAAATGGGTTCAGTTATTATCTTCGTCTTTGATACAGCGATGAACAAAGCATTTTGTGACTATATTATCCTGTAAGCAGAAAACTGTTCTAATTGATCATTTTTGTACAACTACAGTGGTGGGGGATTTAACTGCTGTGACTGTATATACATTTGTGCTCCAAGTATAATTTTTGTATATTTCGGAAAACTATGGTAGTTTACTACTACGCTGCTTTCATTTTTATATTTTCCTCTTTTATACGAAAGAAACACATCTTGAGGAGTTTTGTGACGGTCACTGTATATATTGCCAATGGTACAAAATAAGTCAGATGTCTGACCCATTACAACCAACATCGGTTTCAGTTTATGTTCCAAAAATGAGACAGTAAATATATATCCATCGCCACATTTCGGACAATAAATCAAAGATAGGTTTGAATCCAATGTAACCAGTCTTCAGGCATCATCGTTTATAAGTGATTCCAATTAACTCCTGTTCAAAGAACAATGGCATATGCTGACTGATTGCACTTGTTTCAGTTTCAGAGCACCGGCGTAGTTGTCCAAAATGTGGCAAAAAATTTAAACATCGACGTCATATGTTGAGCCATTCACGAGAATGTGGCGAGCCTCCCAAAAAACAGTGTTCTTTCTGTTCCTACAGAAGTCATCGAAATTCGAACATTCGAGTACATATAGAGAAGAAGCATTCGAATCCTACCGACGAGTCTGTTTTGCATTGAAAATGCCTTCATTTTTTTCACACCGTCTCAGAATTGAAGAGAACTAAGGATACACCTAAAGAAGGATGAAAATGTTAACAATCATACTTTTTGTTGCATAGGTATAGAATAAACTACTTTCCAGCTAACGTAGCATTTCAATTATTTTGGATTGTATATGTTCGAAATTATTTCTTTCCGGCAACCGACTACCCCTTTAATAACAGCTCTTGGAATTGTACGACTTGTGTAAATCAACGGAAGTGACACCTGCTATATTTTCAGTTTTTTTGTCATCATATGACATTTAGCATAAAACCATGTATCATTTGTCACTTTTTGTAATAAATTTTCAATTTAATTTTCTATTCTAGAGGGCTATGGATACGTTCAAATATCTGATTTCAGCATCTTAATAGTGTGTAAAAATACAACTTTTCTGTATTCGGTCAAAATGTTTCAGCTGTGTGAAAGTTTGATTGTAAAATTCTTAGAACTTTTTTTTTAGAAAGGCTTGTTGGGTTAGATGTCTATAGGGTTCTAGATGTTCAAAGCTACCTTCATCTTGTTTCTTCTTATTGTTGGTTCTACAACGTTTCCCAATTGTCTTGGTGTAATTCTATTATTACTTTATCCTCTAATTCATGTCGTGTGGTAGGAGGTACACCCCGTTTTTAATAGATCTCCATAAAAAAATGCTGAGGCGTAAGATCGAGTGACCGGTTTTTTTTTTAAAAGGAATAAATAAAGGCATTAGTTTACTACCCTACATTACCTCGCCGGCTATCCAACTGGACACATATTTCAAATTCAGTTATCGTTGTATATTTCAAGCAAACATTCCGTAACTGCCCTCATGTTGTGTGGAGCACTATTTTATTTATAAAATAGTCCAACTCGAATTATTAATAGAACTTTGACCAAGAAATGCTCAATTTATCGCGTGAGGAAACTTACAGGGGACCGTCAAACAAACATTCTATGGCCTGAAATGTTGTCGCCTAAAATCTGAATCCAGCAATTGAAACCAAACCGTTCTCGGAAATTCCCTTCCTCCATCAAGTGTAAATTTGCATCAGACCAATATCGCGTATTTCTATTGAATGTCCCAAATTAGTGAAACGGCTTTCGTCAGTTTAAAAAATTTTGTATGTATATGTGTCCTCCAAATATTTTCCGACGAACCAATAACAAAGTCTCCTTGCGTTTTCGTTCAGGTGCTGGTGTAGTTGATATTTAAATGTCTCTTCAAAATGTTGACTGCAATAGTCTAAGCAACAAGTGCTTTTTAGGTCAACATCTTTCGCCTTCTCCAAATTAGATGTGGTTTTTCGTCAATATCTCAAAATCTATTCAAGGCAATTCAAATTTGAAAAAAGATTCAAACGGAGGAGGAAATTTACTATAAAAAAGTCCCAACTTGCGGAACTCTAGGACCAATATTTATAATTTTCCCAGAGGGTTGAAAATACGCCAGAAAACGGGTACGCCGGCTTGCGCAAGCCACCTCCTCTTCGGACCTTTAATGAATAAATATTATTTGAACTTATAAAATATATAAATTAAAAATCGAAAAAATTTAGGCGCCTGCAGGATAGATCAATGAACAATAATCCGTGGTAAAAAAAATTTTATCCCGATTTTTCAATAAATTATCCATTAATGAATAATTTTTTTTTTGTAGCACGAACATTAACATTGCAAGTGCGATAATTGTTAAACTATTAATCTGAGAAATTTTTCTTTTCGTGGAGCTAACGGTCTGTGAATAGTATACTGTTGGAAAAATTGAAAAATTGTTAATTTTCGTTGTTATTAACAATTTACTAAGATGAAAAATTATAAAGCTTTATTAAAGATTGAAATTTTTTTTTTGTTTTAATATTAATAGTGATCCGTTTTCTTATGATCAGAAGCTACTAAAAAATGATTTTAAATAATTTTTATCTCCTATTGTTTAAAAAATTGTTATAAACAAATGCGTTGTTTATGAGATAATTTAATTTTTTTTCTTTGATGATAATTATGATTATTTGAAAATAAAACAATTTCTTGAAAAAAGTTTGAATTATCTTGAATAGTTTTTGAGATATTGACGAAAAATAACACCCCCTTTTATTTTTTCACTTAATTGTTTATAACTATTGCAATATTTGCGAGCGGCTTTAGCATTTTCTCAAAAACTATCTACATGCCATTCCGAATCGAATGACACCTCAATCATAATTTTTGGAGAAAGCGAAAAAAATTTGACCTAAAAAGCACTTGTTGCTTAGACTAAAAGACTTCGAAATGTCACATTCTCTTGCGATTAATAATTTTGTATTAATATTTACTTGAACGTATGCCAGAACATCTATTTCTTTTTCTTCACTCACAATAAACAAATCGTTTCCATCATAATCAGGCTCATTTCACATATTTTGAACCACAGGTTTGAAAAATAGTACCGGGTTGGGTGATACCAATCAATATTATCTCTGAGCGAAGAGACGTGCAGGATCGATTGAATTTTGTCTATACTCTCCAAAAAATCATATCAACTTTTTCAGTTTTTGTGTAAATAATATCATTTTCCATGTTTTTCAAACAATGAGGTTTACAATAACTACATGACTTTGTAGAAGAGATGTCAAATAATATGTCGACACCAATATAATTATTTGGTTCCAGTTGTGTTGGTCACAGACTACTCGATGATTTTAAATTTTATTTTAATCTCAATAAGACTTTTCATTTAGCGAAAGTTTCAACGTTAAAACGTTATATTTTTAGTTTTTTATCAAACGTTTTTTTACAACCTATTTGAGTGTGGTATCAAATCATTCGTAATAAAACGCTCGTTATTTAAAAAAAATATCTTAGTAAAGATTTTAAAATTCAACTTCACATAGCTGAACCATTTTGACGGAAAACTGTAGATTTGTATTTTTCCAAACATTTGAGGATTGAAATTAGTTATTTCAACGTATCCATAGCCCTCAAGAATAAAAAAGGGGGTTACAAAGAGTAACAAATGATTGATGGTTGTATTCTGAATGTCATATGGAGACAAAAAAACTAAAATTGTATCAGGTGATCCATCATTTGAAAATCAAAAGTTTATGCCACTTTCGGTGAATTCAAAATTTGCAAGAAGTTGAGTAATTGTCAAAAAATGCAGTTTTATGCATTAAACAAATCCTCCCAATTTCATTCCATTATTTCCAAAAACATAAAAGTTATATGGGCGAGCCATCTTCCGTGGACATCCGGTATGTAATATAAGATTCTGACATTTTTCGCGATTTTTTTTACTGCTGGTTCAGCCAGAAATAACACAAATGAGCTCTTGATAGTGGTGCTGCACAGTTTATTTTTTAAGTAATTTCCGGTTAGAATGCCTCTAAGTACATTTTTAGTATAAACATTTATAATTAGTCATTATTTTTCCTCTATTTTAGGATAATACTGTTTTGTACGTACTTCTAGATGCTCAGGAAGCAGTACTGAAAAATTACTGATGAAGACAACTTGAGCATCGAAATGCACATCTAGAAGTGTGTTCAAAAAGTGGGCGGGATGGGTGATCGACGATCTTAAATAGTTTGAATTCTTGTCCGTACATGGCATCACACGTTAAAAGGTAAGGACCTCGTCTTTACTAGCTCGCACAAGTATCTCGAAGTCTTCTGAGTAGGGCTTCGCGAGACCAAGATCAAGACCGATCTGTCTTGGTCTCGAAAAATAAATGTCTTGGTACAGCAAGACCAAGACGAGACTGGCTCAGTCTTGATGGACTTGGTCTTGATAGTATTGGTCTTAGATCAAAATACGTCCAGGAATGTTCATTAGGATTTTATTGGCTATTTTACAATGGATTATTCTTTGATGAGCAGTAAGATGCGGTTGCGGCAGAGGGATGGAATCGGAATCCCGAGGAAATTGCAATACTGCGACCTTAAAACATACACCTATTTGTTGTAAATTGTATAACTGCAATAGGAACTGAATTTGAAAGATGTAGTTTCGATGCTGAATGAACAAAAATTGAAAACCTACCATATGAAAAATAAATAATTGAAATAAAATGCCATTACATTTTCCATCAGATTTTTCCTAATATTGGGTAGATTTAAGTTCATTATTTTTTTTTCGAGACCAAGACCAAGACTCTCAACTGCTATTGATTATTTTCATGTTTTAGAAACCCTACAAAATATGTTTTCCATGAAATTCTACTAATCAAGTAATATCTCGTAATTTATAAAGTATCATAGTGTGGATACGCATTTGCATACCAAATTGGAGTAACTTATAACTTGTTCAACAATCTGAGTAGATCTGGGAAACTTGGCAGCAAACTGAATAGACTGAAATATAATTAATTATCTGAGATTATTGAAGAAAAATAAAGTATGCAGACTGTTTCGTTAGACTGGGTAATTTCAACATATGATTCCTTGAATTCGAACGTACAAAAAAAGTTATATAGGGTGGAAGCTGAAATAAGGATTGTTGTTGTTTAAAATTGTCTTTTCCGTTAACCAGCTGTCATCCCCCTACGAACGACAGCCCTCAGAAGTCGAAACTTGTGCGAGCTAAGGATTAACGAGGTCTTACCTTTTAACGTGCGATTCCTACATGATATTTCCATCACATGGGTATATATTGTTTGTTTGATAGGGTGTTTTGTTTTTCTGGGAGTGTTACTAGTTCAGTTTTTAGATGACAACCCTTGTCGTTTGTTGTGCAAAAATCTGAAATGGATAATTTGCATTTTCATTCAGATAGTTCATTTTTTCAATGAAATTGCCATTGCTTATTTTCGTGTTTTAGAAACAGTACAAAAAATGTATAGTTTGAAAAAGTTTACACAATTTTTTCCTTGAAATTCTAGTAATCAAGTAATTGCTCGTAATATGTAGAAGTATCGTGGCCAAAAGACATTAGGTAGCTGTAAATTTTAGTTTGCATACTTATTTACTCAGTAAGAACGCATTTTAAATAATTCTCTCAACTTTTCTAGTACTTAGAAAAATATTGGAAAATCAGAGGAACCAAGAGAACATGTTGCTACCACTGCAGCTCATGAGGAAATATGGAGCTCTTGTCCCGCAAACTTGGCCGAACTCATTCCCACATTTGACGGAGAGAAAGTATATGAATAGCGAAAATAGACACGAGTGTCCAGTTTGCAACAAGAGTTATAAAAACAAGAGGCATCTTTATAGGCACCAGAAGGAAGAGTGTATTGGGGTGGAACCAAAGTTCAGATGTGAAATTTGCTTTAATATGTTCAGAAGGAAGTACCATCTTTCTCGTCATATGAGCAACAGGCATGCTGTGAAAACGGAATAGTCTTCAATTTGAATTGACATTTGGATTTGTATATGAAAAACGTTTGTTTGTTTATGAAATTATTGAATACTCATACTTCTTCACAACTATTAATACTGTGAAAAATGGGTTCAACCCAGTGAAGTCATTTTTGTTTCTTTCGTGTATCTAGCTAGTATTATGTTTGAATTTGTATTTTTATTGGCTTTCGTACTATTTGTGATCTCTCGCAGTATCACCTTTCTACCTAATCAGTTCACAGAGACTTGAAGTACATAGTTTGTTATTTTCAATTCTGAGGTACAAAAGTTCATTCTGTAAGAGCTGACAAGTCATCATACCTCAGTTTGTTGCTGAAACATTCTTAAAAAATATGGCGTTGCACGGCATGTAATAGTTACTCGAATTTTATTTCTATTGACCTTATTAGTTTTGGTCCAAAGTGCATGCGACGCTCATAGTTGACAACTGTCTAAAAATAATAATCCAAACTTTTGTAAATTTTTATTGTAGTTCGTCTATTGCAGTTTTTCTCGAACGTTTTTTTAGCTTAACCCCAAGTAATGAAGAAAAGAAATGGTTGATAAGTATAATCGATCATAAAACTTCTTATTGTGAATTCAAATTCCGAAGTGGTTATTTCGAGTGGCAGCAACACGCGATTTCATTACCAGTATTGAATTTGGAAATTCCCGCCCAGATTTTTTCTTTGCACAGTTGGCAACCATGAAGGGCGCATCTCTAATAAGGTCAAATCAATAATTAATTGAAATCAAATTATCTTGGAAAATATAATATTGAACACATTTATCACGAAATCTATCGGGAGAAAATCGAAGTGTTCAAAAATATAGTTATAATCTAACTAAACTGGATTGATTGTCCTAGGTTTTATCAATTTTTACCAACATGATAACAATTTAACTATCTTTAATTCAGTCAAGGGTCTAACATGCCATCGAAACGTTTCCATACACTTCAAGCAAATCTTAGATATATGTGTTGATACGCATTTGCATGCCAAATTGGAGTTCTTTGTATCTAGTAACTTATTCAAAATATTCCTTGTTTCTTATTCTGAATATATCAAGAATTGGATGTCCGAACATGGAATATTATTTATTTAAGTAACTGTTGAATAACAGCATTTTAGAAAAACAAAAAATCCTGTTCTACAAGCTGGGTAAATCTAGAAAACTTGGCAGCAAACTGAATCAACTGAAATATAGATAATTAATTATCTAAGATTATCTTCACCAAAGATAAACAAAGTATACAGACTGTTTGGTTACACTGGGAATTTCAACATATGATTCCTTGAACTTGAATGCACAAGAAATGTATACAGGGTCCTGCAAAAAGAAAGTGTTCTTACATAATATATCTATTAGATGAGTGTACGTTGTTTGCATGATGGCATAATTTTTTGAGCTCTACAAAATTGAAAAGATGCTAATCACATTGTTTTTCCTGGAAGTGTTACTTGTTCGGTTTTTAAATGACAACCCTCGACTTTTGTCGTTTTATGTGAAGGAATACCCTTTATACAAAACCTACCCATTACAATTTTGAAGATATTCGAGATACATATCATAAATTTTATCTTAGAATTTCTTCCACCCATTGAATATGCAATTCTGAAGTGAGGTCAAGCCCAGTTTAATGCTTTTTTGGTTTTATGTTGAACTATTTCTAATATATTGAAAAATGACCTGTAGTATATAGGGTGTGTAAATAGCTTCCACTATGCCATGTGTTAGGCCAAAAATTTCGATTACCATTAGTATTTTCATGAAGATGTTACAGACTTGTTGATGAAAATCATGGGTTGCCATTTGAAACACCGAAATTGTAAATCGTCCAGTAAAAACAGTACTTTCCTTTTTAACTGGCATCATTTAAATTTTGTGGATCTCAAAAGATTATGCTCTTTCAGAAAAAAATAACATCTGTTCATCTTTTTCCGCAAAGAAGATATGTAAGTAGAATATTTTGTGAAAAAATATTGAAATTTTACTGTTGGTCGACAGAAATTTATGAGAATATCGAAAGTATTATCAGTACTGTAAAAATCGTGTTATCATAAAAATTTATTAAAAAATAACAGCGGCCATATTCCTAACACTCTGTATACTGCTCGATTGAACCTGAAATATAAATTTTAACCACAGTATTTTACTGAGGATGTGAATGTTAACCATTAGTATTAAGTAGTTGGTATTTTTAATGCAAGATAACATAACAATGTGCCTTTTATACAGAATTACTGAAAATGAAATTAAGACTGAAATTATTTTTATATACCTATTCTGTATTAGTAGTAGACACGGATAATGGGGTGATACCTTGATCTCTTGCTAAACTGAAAAGTTATTAATGTGGATATATGTTTTTCTATCTTTTTTAATTGAATCAAACAAAACTGTGGCAGCCCTAAGCTGCCCTAAGATTTTATGATATATAAATTTAACGTTATTTCGCCTTATAGCTTACCAAATATATCATTCGACTGAACAGTTGTTTTTTTTTCACTAGATTTTTGGTTACATGACATTTCTTCCGGTAAAGTTTTGTTGCACACAATAATATACTCTATAAATTATCATTGTGTGCCTTGACTAGTTTCGCAATATTCGACGGAGGTGAGACAGTTTGGAATTTGAAACTTGTATACTTGAATTCATCTTTACTCCCGTAACGTAACGTAACGTAATGTTTTGGGACGAGTATTCCTATTGAAGTGATAAACATTTAATTTTTTTTACTTCAGCAGATACTTATACTATGGTGGCCACAATTGTTCATAATTCTTTATTAATTTTTACTCTGAATAATAGTGGCATATGAAATAAAACTAGAGCAGTACTTACATCTACAAACGGTACAATACTGAATCCTATTATGATGATATCCAAGTCAACAAAATTAAAATAGGTAACTCTCACAGGATTCGGTTCAACTGTTACCACACAATGAGGCATACCGGGTTACATAGGGGACATGTACTGCCGTCCTAAAAATATGAATATTGTGATATTAGATTCTGTAGGTCTAAAAACCTATAAATTTTGCTTTTTACCAAACAAAGAGGAAGTATACTCGGTTTAAACAGCCAAAGTTGACAAATTATATTGCCGTATATACGACAGTTGAAGAATTTCCTATGTAAGAAGGTCGGACCTACAGAATTCTAAGCAAAATAACAGATAGCAGATACGGTACTTTTGCTTAGGACGGCAGTGTAGCAGGCTGAACTTTTTTTATCTGAAGAGATAAACCTTTGAAATTTGCAGGTAGTGATTCTTTTGAATCGAGTGATATTTTGTGTCAATCACCTGTTAGACAGGAACTAACCCCAACTTTTTTTTTCACCCTGTATAATACGGTAGTATATCTTATTTGCCTTAAAATTCTCTACTCAACCATGTATTTGTTTCAAAAACAAATCAAGTTGGCTGTTACCCAAATTCCCTGATAGTTTTCCGATACGAGATTTGAAAACATATCCATTACGAGCTGGTTGTAGGGCTGTTACCATTTTTTGAATTGGGATAGTCTTAAGGATTCAATTTGAGAGCAAACACTACTTTGGTAAAACGGGTATCAGTTTTACGTCTACAGTTTTTGTTTAAGAATTTTTTATTTAGCAAATGACTCAATGTTTCAGTGTAAATTCGAGAACTTCAGTGACTTTTGGTTATGATAATTGAAAAAATTTAACTGACATGATTAATTTAAAAATATCAAGAGATTCTCGAATTCTTATGGCACCACCGATACAAAAAATATCTCTTTAATGAAATAAATGGTTTTTGCAAAAAACCGATTCTACGATCGTGACATTTGTATAGTCAAAATCGGTCTCATCGTGCGGGTTCAAATGTCAGCTAGTATATGAAAAATCGAAAAACCTAGTGGTTACCAAAATGTTTTGTATTTATTAAGGTATATTTTCACGGTAGGTATCATGTGTGTGTAACACAAAAATCGTTTGTGCAATGTTAATGGATTAAACAGTCGAATAAAGTCGCACTCACACGCACGTTAAGACCGATTTTGGCTATACCTGATTAGCGCTGCCCCATTTGCTGCCACATAGATTATATTCACCGCCTTGTCTCGTTTTCAAAAATAGAGGATTATAGTCAATACGTCCAGTTTCTTTTCCAATTTCAGATACGAAATAAGTGATTTTGCAGTAAGCTGCTTCGCCTCGAAACCAAGCTAAATCAAACGCCAAAATGTGATATAATTTCTTTTGAAGTCCTTCCGGTTTATTTTCATCATGTAGTTGTCTGGCCATTGCAAATACTTCAGATTTGTTCAGAACTGATACATTAGATTTTCTCTTTTCAGGTTGTGTTTGTAGTATTTTACGTTAGACTAACATCACGTACAGCTCGTGATGAAATAAACTGAACGTCAGTGAGAGGGTTAGATACAATATTGAATTCGTTATAATAATAATAATAATAATATTCCCTCATAAACACTCATAGAGTGTATATCTACCCAAAAGCAAATTATTTTCCGTGGCGCTCCGGAGCGACTAAATATTTACTTTGTAGCATTTTAGCGTTGGTGTTCTAAATTGTTTCAACTACCTCTTCATTGTAGTCTTCTCCATTACTTTCTTCGCATATTAAATGCCCAATCTTGCAATATTATATTCAATTTCTCGATGGAAATATCTGGCTCAAATTTATATCTTTTTGCATCGCCAAACGTAGAAAATGGTCGCCAGATTGATGATTGCGTCGCAACTGTATTAGTAGGCACACATGTATCAACAATTTGACTAATTTCGGCGTTTGTAGACTCACCGAACACGCTCATTATCGGTGCTTAGAAATAAATATTTTGACAAGTATGTCAAACTATTTATTTTGGCAACCAACACCGCGGTAATTGATAAACAACAACAAATCAATAAGTAAAAAACCATTTGTGCATTTGCCGCTGTAAAAGTTGCAGCTCACTTTTGCCGCTGTCAAATTGACAATTGCACTGTAGAATATTACCAAGCAATAGCAAAATAACGGAAATCTCGAATAACGGTGACGTTATTTTTAGCGGAAGTGATACAGCATAGGGCTGATTATTGTGTGTGCTAAGGAATAGTGCTAATAGAATATCACCAGTGGTCTTGAACAGGTCTTCGACCAGTAATCTCTCTCTTACATCAAACTGGTACATGCAGTTTTGCCGACATATTTACTGAACATTTAATTAGCCGAATTTAAATGTTTTGAAATGTCACTATTCATTGAATTTCAGATTTTTCCTTTGCTATTGGTACAATCAGCCACAGCAGCTTTTCAACTAATGGTGATACTAATCAGTGGAAATGGTAATGGAGTAATTGATTCTTTTTCAGCTCGGAAACAGATTGTCAATCAACGATTCCCTTGCAACCAATGCGGGCGATCATATAAACACAAAACGAATCTTTACAACCATAAACGAGAAGAATGTGGAAAGCCACCGTCACACTTTTGTCCCATTTGCGAAAAAGGATTCAAAAGGAAGCAACATTTACAGAGGCATTTAATTACTCATAGCGACATGGATCTATTTGTCTTCCACTGATACTGATCCAAAAATAATGAAACCGCTTCTGCCATATTTGTCAAAATATTTCTTTATTCAGTAATTCAACGTAAATTTCCTGAAAATGAATCATAATTAAAAAATAAGTTATAGTTATGGAAATTCGATTTGGAAATAATCCACTGGGTTTGAATTCAGATTGGGATGCTTTTCATTTGAATTATTCTTGCTTTCCTCGATTATACTGACTCCACTATAGTACGGTTATTTTGGATAATAGAAAACATGATTAATTCATTGTAATTGAAAAGAATGAAGGGCTTTTAATCTCTGCAAGGTCCGCTTATCATCATTCACCAGGTAAAAAGCTTATTGCGTAATAAGTTTTGATATAGGTATCAAAATCTATCGGCATATTCACGGCATAGTATTTATCCAGAAAATTGTTTGAGTTTATGGTACTGGTGTACTATTCTTGGCCGTTCGACAATATTAACGACTGTTTGTATCGTCATATTTCAACGACACGCACAAAACAATGTGATGGTACAAGTACAAGTTATTGCGAATGGACGAGAATAGCCCCTGGTAATCACCAATTACGATTTCGATGAATGAATCTCTATGGGATACTGAAAACATGATCTATCCATTTCAGATATTCATATTTTTCTTATGTTCTTCCCATTCTGCCATAATCAGCCATAGCAGCTTCTCAACTAATAATGGAGACTAACCAGTGAAAATAGTATTTCTATTTCTGAAAAGTAATTGATGCATTTTTTTTCAGCTTGGAATCGCTTTGCCAATCAAAGATTTACTTGCGACCAATGTGGGCGATCATATAAGCACAAAACGAATCTTTGCAACCACAAACGAGAAGAATGTGGTAAGCCACCGTCACATTTCTGTCCTATTTGCGAAAAAGGATTCAAAAAGAAGCAGCATTTACAGAGGCATCTAACTGTTCACAGCGACATGGACCTGTCTTCCTGTGATATCGACCCGGAAATAATGAAACAGCTCTTGCCATATTTATCAAAACAGGATCAAGCTAGACCAGAACAAGTGCCTAATTTGCCAGCTATGCCAAAAAATGATAATAACTTTGCCTCGGCAAGCTCGGGAAGTTTACCTCCTCTTTCCGTTTTTTCCAAAAATATGTTTTCGTTTCCCATGATTCAATACCCAAACCCAATGTATTTTTCCAATAGGTTATTGTTACCGCAGATACCAGTTGCTGGTTGTAGTCTCAGTGACACTGCTCCAGAAGCATCATCAACACAGGAAAGACAAGATCGATCAGATGATTGATGGGGAAGTCATTGGGATTGGTACTGAAGCAAAAATGAAACATTCCAACATTTTTCAAATATTCAAAGATATGTGTACTCTTTCTCGTATATTTAACCAGCTGTGGACGTCCCTACTGATTGAATAAAAAAAGGGGGGTCCCAACACTTTCAAATAAGTAATGAATTTAAATAAATTATGTGTAATAAACAAAAAATTGTGATGAATCAAGAAAGTGTAAAATGAAAAGTCGCTTCATTTCAGTCAGAACCTATCCTATATATTTTTTATTCGAAAGCAAAATTCTTTTCAACTTCTTTCAATTACCAAAAATGACAATATTATTTGCCTTTTTAAATGGGCCCCAATTGTTATCAGTGGTGTAATTGGAGTAAAATTCAACGTTTCGGTCCATGACAATCATCATCAAGTCAGTGGTCATCATATGACTGAATTATGGATAAGATAGACTCAATATTACTTCGAAACAAGACGATGGTTGTCTTTGATCGAACCGTTGATCAATACTTCATGTATAACCGAGCATGAAAGGTGTAGTTATACTCCCTACTACTAAAAATTTTTCCAATCACATTGTTATCAAAATGTTGCAGATAATCCAGATTTAAATTTACATCCGAAAGGAAAAAATTCCTTGTCGTTATCGATCTGCGGGCTTTTGAAATTTCAAGTTTTTTTTTAGTTTTTTCCTGATAGATCCTGCAGTTTTCGAGATATTTTGCTCAAATTTAAAACATAGGTTACGTTATAAGACGTTTATCAATGGACATCTCAAATATTTGTGAGAATCTACAGGTGATATTTTTTATTAATCATGCCCTTTTTCTCGTCCTGGACATTTTTGCGGTGCGCCGTTGATAAATTCTAAAATACAAAATGAATTTTTTGGTTCGTTAACAAACTATTTTGTTTCTTGTTGTTTTTCCGTATATACCACCGTTATTGAGGAAGAAATTTAGATATGCCGCTGTCTGCTAAAAATCAAAGCTGAAGTCTTTTGCAATGACGGATTTATTATGAAATATATCTAAATTGCACCCATAACAAGAAAACTACGTTATATAGTGCGGCTTTTAATAGGCCCTGTTAAGTTTTGAACGGTTTGACGTAGAAACATGAAAAAAAAATGTTTGGAGGGTTTCACCGATACTACTTTTTGAAATAAAACACATTGTGATTGCTCGATAGATGGCGCGGGAGGCACATCAACCAAAAAGTTTATATGGCATGGAGGGTCATGTGTCACATCTAATTTTTTTTGATTTTTGATTTTACGTTTTTTCACAATATACATTTGAAATGTCAGAATCAGTGCGGATCTGGCGGGTCTGAATCCCTTTTTTTACCTGACCACGATAACTTTTGAATGTTTTTTTTGAAAGAAACGAAATTCTGAAAATTTTTAGATGGTTGAAAAGGGAATTGAATTATCTTTTCAACGATGTGACATATAACCCCTTATACCATTTAGTTTTTTTAGTTGATGTGCCCTCCTCGCCATCTATCGAGCAATCACAATTTGTTTCATTTCAAAAAGTAGTAGCGGTGAAACTCTCCAAGCGTTTTTTTTATGTTTCTACGTCGAAGCGTTCAAAAGTTAACAGGGGGGACTATTAAAAGCCGCACTGTATATGTTGTTGAAAGTGACCTCTTCCAATCCTTATACATGCGTCCGCTCTTCTTCTCATTGATGGCCGTACTCTGTCAAACCCCCGGAGTAGTTCTTACGGTTTCAAATGTTTCTAATATTCGATTTCGTATGTCAGCAATGGTATTTATTGGTGTTGTATACACTAGAGATTTGGGATGCCACATAGAAAAAATCTAGGCTATTCAAGTCAGGGAACCTAGGTGGCTATAACTGAGGTCCACCCCGTCCTATCCACTTGTCCTCAAACATTTCATTTTAATATTGCCGAGCCAAAACAGAAAAATGTGCTAGGGCGTCACCGTGCATATACCACATTTGATTTCTTACCTTAATAATTAAGGCAATTGGTTTTGCAAAAAATTACTGTATGAGTGACCAGTAAGTCGATCAGGCAAAAAGAAAGGACCATTCAAAAGATCTCTAACTGTACTACCCCATACATTTAATGAGAACTGCTTTCGAAAATGCATTGCTACAATTCCATGTGGATTTTTTCGGACCATGCTCATGTGGTTGTGAAAATTTATAACTTTATTTCTAGAAAAATTGAGGTTTACCTACTGCTAGCCTATTATTAAGATACCAGTGGCAGAAATTAACCCTTGAAGGGAAATCTCGAGGAAGGAGCGCTGCACCCGTCGAATGTAATATGGATATAGTAGAGATTCACCCAACATACGCCAAACAACTTGGTGCCTAATTTTTCTCGTGCTAGCTCTGGCTGTTCTTCTATTTCATTTAGAATAGCTTCTTCAATCTGTGGTGTTCTAACGGTACGTGGTCTACCTCCATTATTGGTGTTTTTATTAAAAGTTTCAGTTTCTGCAAGACGTCTATGAATATCTGAGAATCTTCGTTGATCAAGTATTATTCTATGGGGATAGCACTTCATGTATAAATGTCTGGCTTCTCTTGCATTTCCATTCACACGGCCATAAATGAAATGCATATCAGCCATATCGGAATTTGCATATTTTGGTCTTGTTATGAGGCTATAATGAGTATTTATTTATAACACATTTACCATACAATTAACAAATTTAAACACATGCAAAGACACCCAAATATTAATAACAACAAGCAACTATCTACAATAACGTAGTTTAAAAATTTTAGTTATATCCAGCAAATTACAAAAAATTATGTTCTTTTTTTCTCGATAACGGTCGTAGATACGGAAATATTACAGAAAACAAAAAAGTTTGTAAACGGTTCAAAAAATTCATTTTGTATTTTAGAAATTACCAATGGTGCGCCGTAAAAAAGTTCAGAGGGATAGAAGGGGGCATGATCCATAAAAAATATCACCCTGTAGATTTTCACGAACATTCGAGATGTCCATTCATGTAAGCCCTATAGCGAAACCTATTTTTGTAATTTGAGCCAAATATCTTGAAAACTGCAGGATCTATAAAGAATAAACGAAAAATCTTGAAATTTCTGCATTCCGTAGCGTTTGCAGACCTACGTTTATACGAACTTTTAGTCGTAAAACATGCCAAGGAATTTTCCCCTTCCGGATGTACATGATGATTACACCCCGTATACAGTTTCACTTCTCATAGAAACACCCCCTTATCTTCCGTAATTTTCAATGTTGTACCATGAAATTTTCAGGATCGATAGATACACTAGAAATGAACTCACTGCACAAAAGGTGGCATCCTTCCTGATATACACTGCACGCCAACTGCGATGGAACCACCCATTTTTCCGGAAAGTTATATTAGGATGCAAAATTGGGTGTATCATTAAGAATTTAGATCCAGAACACGAATCCGAAGGAATTTTGGGACAATTTTGCCCCCTAATATAACTTTCCGGAAAAATGTGTGGTTCCATCGCTGTTTGCGTGCAGTATATATCACGTAGGATGAAACCTTTTGTGCGGCGAGTTCATCTCTAGTGTATATATCAATCCTGAAAATTGTATGATTTTTCGTCAAAAATTACAGAATATACGTGGGTGTCTCCACGATAAGTGAAACACACGGTATGTGTATATCTGCAGTTCAATTATCCAGGTTCACATGACACATTTTAGAGAAAAGTACATTGTTTTCTATGCGATTTTGATAGTTGTATCCAAATCTGAGCATGAACATTTCCCATCAATTCAAGATTTTCTGGTCATGGTCGAATGGTAACTAATCGGTAATTTCAGTATATTAATTCCATCCAACGCCATACTATGTGATGCAGAACGAAGAATCTAAATTCAACATTCTACACCTAACAATCCATAATCTTGAGTTGATGGGCGGAATTGGATTGACTCATTCAAAGTACATGGATAAACACTCTCAATTTTCAAACAGAGCGACCAACATTTTCCTGTAGTATTTTAGCTTGTGAGCTTAGTTTTATTTATTTTAGCTTTTTTTTTCATGAGTTCATGACCGCATTTTTTATTACGTTTGCAGTGCTTGTTGTATCCAGAAATTGTTTGCATTCGTGTGAGTATTATAGTGCCCGCATGCATCTGAAACCCCCTTTCAGTGATTTATTTCAATTTACAGGAATCACGTTCTTTGCTTCCACTTTCGAAGAATACACCAAACTCAAGGTTTTCAACCATGAGAGTGTTCGATACGGGTGTGCCCGATGCAAGAAAACATATCTACAGAAGAAAACGTTAGGTCGGCACTTAAGATTTGATTGCGGACAAAGTCCAACGTTCACGTGCCAGATTTGTTCGAAAAAGTTCAAGCATGGGTATATCTTATTGAAACATATGAGACATACACACGACATTCAAATCCAAAAGCTGAGGCAGAGACATCATAGAAATAGCGAGGAAGAAATCATAACCGTTTTGCCTAGCATAGAGTTCTAGAAATATTGTGTAGACAAAAAGACGTGCCGAGATTGACTCAGAAAACCCCTTGTCTTGAAGGATGTTAATCTTAAAAAAACGTATCTAAATTTGTATCAAGGTACCGAAAGACAAAATATTTTGTTAATAAACTTGATTTCCGTTAATTTTTGCTACTCTATGCACCTTAGTGAAAATTTATGGAACAGTGTCATTCAAAAAACAAGTAGAAGCATTTTAATCAAACCACTTCAGATATCATTTCCAGATTCAACAAACAAGTCGTTTGAAATATTCTTTTATGTGTAACTTATACTTACCGGCTATTTTAAACACAGCCGCAGTTATGATATTCACAAATTTTTTCAATAAAAAAATATTTTGTTGGATTTACAACAATTTCAGCGTTTCAATTAATATGAATGATAAGTAGGAGATAATTGAGAAACTTTATTTCCAACTTTTTTTCCGATCAAAAATTTCAAACGAACTTGTGTTGGACTTTTGATATGATCGATTTGATTTAAAGTCAGTCAGAAACTAACACCTAATCATGATGGGTTATGGAGCTTGAATTAAAACAAATCGAATATGAGTATTTCTACTAATCATTGAGTGCATTAGCTGACCTTTATAGTTCCTGCTGAGGCATCATACTCCAGATTTTACTTTTATAATGCCACTGTTTTTGGATGTGTAAGTAGGATATTAGTTCATTAATAACTGTTTCTAGTCAAATAAGTTACTCAAGTAACTGCCATGACTTGCCATATATTTATTGATTGATATTATTTATTTTGTATATAATTAGTCTCCATTGTACGAAGGCGTAGAAGGGCCACTGTTATTCAAATTTTTTATTTCGTTAATTCCGTGATACCAAGTCAGAATTCCGACTTGGTATCTCAGAATTAGAACATGTTTTGTCACTCCTAATTCTGACTTAGTATCTCGGAATTAGCTAATTCTGAGACACCAAGTCGGAATTTTGACTTTACATCTCGGAATTAGCTAATTCTGAGATACTAAGTCGGAATTCTGACTTAACATCTCGAAATTAGCTAATTCTTAGATACTATGTCGGAATTCTGACTTAATATCTCAGAATTAGCAAAAATATTTTTTTATTAATAGGTGGCCTTCTACGCCTTCGTACCATTGTTTTGACGCTGGTGAACATAATTTTGTAAATAATGACACAATTTCCCCATTTTGAAATATGTTAACTAGATATAAAATGAGTAGTATTTTTAAAATAAAATAGTTTAGGTAATACAGAAACAAAATATTACTCATAGTAAATATAAACTGTTTCATTAGATAAAATAATTTTGCAATTGTATCAAAGAAGCACATTTTCAATATTTGGAACAGTTTGTTTCAATTGTTTTCATGAAAGAACCAACAGACCAGTTTATGACACTTCTATAATATATAATGATATCATAAACCAACATTGGGTCATTTCATGATACCACACTATTTTGGTATGTATAATTTGAATGCACAAATCCTTATATTTTACCAAATAAGAAATCACACCATCGATAATAGGATATGTAACCGTCTCATCAATTATTGTCAATTCAATCAATTGACAATTGAAACAAGTTCTTCAATTATTGAAAATAGTTTTTGCGCTGATTCGACAGATCATTGGCCGCCATGAATTTCAAATTATTGATTGTATATACACTGGTATTACACTTAATTTCAGTTGATACGACAATTGTTTCGCTACACATTGGCTACTTCATACTTCAGAAAGAAGTAGATATACAACTTTTACATACCAACCATACTTTAGTTTTCAGTTTGTGCACCTGACATCTAATCGTTTTCCACAAATAAATGAATTGTTCATCTTCTATAATTCCATTCATTTGTTTCATTAACCGAAAAGATATTGAACAATGGTTAATTATTCAATTCCGGTCGTTAATTGAATTTTGAGAACTTTTCCATAAATTAATCTCTGAATTTTCTAATAGATTCAGTTTCATGCGTTCGTTTCCTACTTAAAGGATTTGAAATTCTGTTCAAAAATTGAGTTTTGAAATGTTGTAGTAGATGTTGAATTCGTTATTTGGTTCACAAAACTGAATCATGGTTAGTTATTCTCTTTCTGAAAGTGTTGCTTATTTGTCCAATGTAATACGAGGTAAAATTACCATAAGTTTATTTGGAGATTCTGTTTATTTTTTAACTTATGCCTGAAGGCAATATTAAAACCCTGCTGTTTCAAAAAATTGCTTATATCATTACTGTGTATTCCATTCTGGGTATTGACTCTAAACCTTTATTGAAAGGAGTGGTTTGAGTATTTATGAATCCATATTCATTATTCTAGTAGACTTTTTTGCAAGTTTTCCCTATGTTAAAATTATCGAAGAACTCGTTATGGTAATTACAACTTATTTTTATCACTATTGTTGAAGTTTTTCCAGGTTATGAAACAATATTATTAATGGTAAACAATATATTATTTGAAACTGAAATCAAATACGGTTAGTATAAGAGAGTAACAGTGTGAAATTCATCATACTATATTTACTTCCGTTTGGAGGAGCCAGTTTAGGGTGAAACAATTGTCGTAGTTTTGTAAACATAATCTATGAAACTCATGAGAGTTGAAGTTTTATTTTGAAAACTCCAATTTATATTCTAAGGTGATTTTTTCAAAAAATTCCTTACGACTTGGTTTATTAGTGATCAATTTTGTATTGTAGAAAAAATGTGTAAACCGTAAGAATATACTTAGTCTGTAATTATGAGACAGAGAAATCGTGTTTGATTGAAGATGAAAAATAATACAATTACGATGTATTCTATCCAAAAATACAGCACATTTTTGATCACATCAAATATTAATATTTATAAATTGATGTTGTGTTGGCATAACTCTAATGCAATGTTATTTGAAAAAATATAGAAATGCAATAATATCAAAAAGTAATATACCAAGATTCCGAAGAAACGATTATTCATATAATTGCCATACTAGCAAAGAGATCAACACTGTGAATGTACTATTGGAAACAATATCGATTGCTGTAGAATCTTCAATTGTAAAAACGTGTGATTTCAATTCTATTTCTCATCTAAGTACACTGATTACGATTTATTCTGGTACGATTAAGATCAGTACAATCTACTTTATATGTAATTCGGCTGAAACACGATTTTCATAATTCTGATGATATTTCACAGTGTCGTTTTCAACTGCTGTATCGTTTCGTTGAAATAAGTTTCATAATCGTTTAAAATATTTATTTAAAATAATCATTTGAATTTCTGATCAAATAAGCTCGTCATGACAAATTATAATGCTGCATGTTAAGAAGTGTTTCTCTTGCTTGCAAAGCTCTAATAGCGTCATGATGTACATTTTTATCATTCAAGTTTTTGATCTGGTAGATTGTGATAGTTTGAATGAATCCAAATCATTTCGTGTTGATTTTTAGAAGTTTCGCAATTTTTTTTGGAACAAATCCTCAGTTATTGTGGCCAATATTTCGTTGAATGAATCAAAGTTTTGTATAAATATTTAATGCTGAACTAATCCCGAGACGCGTATAACCAAATGAAATTTAATATTCTAGTCAGAAATATTCCAGTGAATATCGAATACATTGTATTTATAGTGTAGTCCTTATCATATATTTTTTCAACAACTATAGGAGAGAAGGACGATACTACTGTATTCCAGTTAGATTGTAGGTTATTTATTATTAATTGATAACAATTTATTATATTTCCGTCTGGTATTCTCCACCGCTATTCACTTGAACGTTTGTTCTGTTCATTGCTTGATTGAACAAATAATATGTAATATGTAGGTTATTGAAACAAGTACAAATGTTCCAGAGGAAAGCTTGGGTGAATGATACCATGCATATGAACTAAATGTAATTACCCTTCAATAAACTATAAGTATAATGGTGTATTATTTTTATTGTATGCCTTGTACCTTTTCATAAAAAAATATTTCGTCAGGACAGAATTACTCAGGTATTCTGCATACTTTTCTGAATAGAAATAAAAACGATTATTGTACTTTTCAACCGATTTCAAATCTTCTATGAAACTTGAAATCTTCGAAAGATGATGCGAATGTTTTGGGAGATTGTTTTATCAAGGAACAAACTTTGCATCAGATACTTTGGTATGCATGCACGTGTTTCAATGAATGATTTATTTCAATGAAAAAATAATTTTGTTTCGAAGTGCTCGGGTATCAAATAATATTGACTACATACTCTACAATGTCATTGCCTTGATAAGAAATGTTATTTTTCCCCTCGGGTGTCCATTGGAATATTCAAGAAGACAATAATTGTAGTCGCCAAGAAACAGTCACTATAACAAGACTGAATTAACGACCACTTGACAAAATCTCAGTTGGTTTCCATAGTATCCTAGACCTCTTGTTGAGAATGTATGTTCACTTCTTTTAAAATTTGTAGTAGTAACACAAAAAGATCACGCAAAACCCTGGTGAAGAAAACTTGAACGTTTTTTATTATATAGTGTTCTCGAATTGTTGAATTGAACAAGTTAATTTCTTTACAGATTTCGAAATATACTGTTATGAATTAGATAGGACACGGAATTTATTTTGTATCATAGAAAATAAAGAGGTTATTTCAGTTTGGGTATATGTAAACTTTCATTATGTCGCATAAGTATATTGGGAACTTGTTGAGAATGAATACATTGTGGAGAAATTCAAGTGGACATTGGATTAGAATAGAAGCTTCTTCACCTCTACCATTTCAAATATATTATTTGTAGAGGTGTAGGTTCTGTGCAGTTGAATTGCATTGATACTGATAACGTTTATTTCCGATTATAGTTACAGCGTTTTTTCCCTTGATATTTCAATCTAAAGTACAGATGTCACATAATGGAGAAATTATTATAACATTATAGGTCATTATTGGGCCTATACGTGAAACCAGGGTCACTTTGCTTCTTGAATATCAAAGACTGGAGATTCTCCACAAAGCTTTCAGAATGTCAATTTTTCAACAGAACTGTGTACAACTCCAGCATGTCTTTTGTCGTATTGCCATGCCAAAACAAGTATTGAATCACATAAGAACATTTTATTACACAGATCTGCTGAAGCAGAGTACGATCAAATCGTCCTCTGGATTACAGTGTGTTAGTTCTGGTACATAGATTGGAGCTCTTCATCTAGCCCCATATTCGTCACAAGACTTCTTAGGCTAGGTGTTTTCGATTCAATTTCGAAAGTTTTATCATCCGTCGACAGCTGTTTCGTGGTTTATCACTCATTAGGGCGATTTCTGAGATCTCTCGAAATAAAACCAATGCACTCTGAAGAAGTATCCAACGGCAAAGATTAATTAATTAATGAAAAGTAACTTCTGACGTCTAAATCCCCATGTATCTGGAAACTTTTGATTTTTCATCCCCCAGCTTTACAAACCTCAATCTTGACAAACCCTCGCAGAGGCAGAGTTTCATCTTTTTTCTAACAGGAGGGTACAGCTGTTCTTTTGCCAGGCCAATTGCTCTTATAGGTTTGGTGAGCCTACAAATGCCTCGACGAGTTCGACTGATTCTATAGTTGTAGGTTCTCCATTTCCTACCGAATTACCACATATGTGAATGTTGGCAACGGTTTTTCGAAGAACAGTTCCACCATTTGTGAGATGTTTATTCTGGTTCATTCAGTCTTATTTGTTTTTCTTGTGATAGTGAATCAATATCTTCATTGCCCTTGTAACCTGTAGTTGCTGGAACCCGGGTTGAATTCTGTTCTGACTGCTCAGCTCTTTTAGAACTTCCAGGTAGTCACTGGCAAGTTGTGAGTCTTTTCTATTGTGTTCATAACTTTAATTTTTTCTTAATTATCGGAGTGATTTTCTCTACAAACTCTATTGAGTCCTTCGCCCAAGAGTGTATTGCAATGATTCCAGCTTGAAATACCGTCGCATATTTGCCTAAGCTCAGTGAGATCCTTGTATTTGGCTTGACTTCTTAAATATAACGCTGATACCGGTTCTTAAACATCTTTTGGTTCTTAAACATCTTTTGTTTCCAGAACCATCCGTGTAGACATCAATTTCCGCGTTGATAGGAGGATCCTCCTTTTACCCATCCTTGTCTGTTATACTCGTCTCAAAAGTTGTTGTCTATGTCTTGGAAGTATGCCACATGATGGCATTCTTATGACTTTTCATATGGCAAGTGCATAAATTGTTCGCTACTGACCTGGCATTGCCTTTAACGTAATTCCCGCACAGAAATAATGGAACCAACATTATTTGCTATGAGTGCAAGAAATCTCCTAAAAAACCTAATAAGGGTTTCTCGTCTGCAGTGTAGAACTTTATATTTCTACAGTAACTCTGATAACTTATGTGGATGACATTAAAAAAGTTAATAAATGTAAACTATCTAATTTTTTCAAATTGTATCGAATTGAGAATAGGTAATGATGTGAACATTGAGCAAAATAAAGTTGAAATTGCTAGTAAACTAAACAACTACTTTATAACTGTAACTAGTATTTAGCAAACAATAGATAGTATCGACAATATTATGGAAATTCAATAACTATAACTTGTATAAAAAAAATTCACAATTTAACCTATTGTCGATGAATGACCTACGTTCTATTATTCGATCACTCGATAATAAATATAGTGTAAAATATTGAAATCAGTATTTGCAACATGTGGTCATATATAAATCTTATTGATACTTCTTTCCAAACTTCCATAATTTCCAGTTCATTAAAAGTTAGTACTATTCCAAGTTCCAATTCCTAAAATAAACATTTCAATGAAGGCCAATTTAATTATCTTCAATTAATACATTACCACTACTAGAAAAGAAGGTATCTAGAATTGGCTGCTTTATACCTAATCAGATTAAGGAACATGTAGAAGAAATGAAATATTACTAAATCATCAATCAGGATTCAGAGATATTACTCTAGTGAAACAGCCTCACAACTCATTTTATCTAAATTTGAAACTAAAATTGATGATAATAAATATGTTGGAGCTGTTTTTCTTGGCCTCAAGAGGACCTTTGAAATCATTGACCGTGACATTCTTTTAGTAGAGTTAAGAGGTTGTGGCATTGCATGAGGTGTTTATGAATGGATATCTGATTATTTGTCAAACAGAAAACAAGTCAAGGTTCAAGATTCTATCATATCAGAGGAATAAAATAATGATAATAGATGTACCGCAGGGAAGTGTTATGGGACCACTACTTTTTATCTTGTACACAAATGATATCAATTTATTTGTATAAAATATTCTATATAAATATAGATGGTATTGTATAGAACTTGCATGGAAAAAATGTCTTGTTATTTTATCAGACAACCAACAATCCAGAACGAAAGTTTTCGAATTCTTTCCGGAATACACTGTATATATCACATAAGAATAGCAATCATTGAAGGTGGAATGTTCTATTATCACTAATTTGGAGAAGGTTTTATTTCTGTTTTCCTAAGCTTCAATTAATTAACGTCCTCCAGTTTGCCTACGAGCCAACTTCGTATCATATTGTGGAAAGATTAATTTTATTTTTGTTTTCAGCTGATCATTTGTGCGCGTGTGGTAGACAGTATAAAAGACTTTATACTTTGAATCGACATAAACGGTACGAATGCGGCAAAAATCCTATATTCAAGTGCCCCGTTTGTGGATCTAATCATAAGCATAGATTCGACATGACGAAACATATGAGAAAGGTTCACAAAAATGTAATATCTTTTTTTGAATAAATTTGGATTCAGTATGTCTTTGTATGATATATGTTCATAAAATGTTATATTTTTTTGAATAAAGGTTGTTTTTTATAATTTTCGTCTGATATACATATATTTTTGCAGTGTTTTCGGATTCTTTTCTATATTTTCCAGCAATCAAAAGTCACCTATTTGGGCAGACCGAAACCAATCTGCAATTTTTTTCTAATGCAATCATATTGGTTTCAGATATTCAAGAAATGAAAGAGTACAGAATGAAAGCATTAAATTATCTTGAAGAAATGAAGAGACACGATTTTTCTATCGACAGCGGATTATTTTACCCCTGTCCAAATTGCCCCAAAATATATAAAGGAAAATACACTCTCACCAGACATTTGAAGTTAGAATGCGGGAAAACACCCACCCACAAATGTCAAATTTGTGGCCAGCTTTTCACGCACAAGCATAGGTTGATAAGTCATTTGAAATCTTTGCATACAGATCTGTATTTGGGCATTCAGTCTACAATGAGGTAGCCATAGTCGAATGTCAGCTGAACCAAAGAAATTGTGAAATTTTCGATTATATGAATTTACTGGAAACGAAATTATTCGTAGGTTGTTTCGAAAAATTGTACAAAATCGAAAAGAATGAACATTATTTGCTTAGGTCAAAATACGGTCATTCAGGGAAACCAAGCGTTGTAACCGATTTTTCAACTGGAGCTACTGCAGAACCATTTTATGGAACAAATTATTTTATTTGTTGCATGAGATTTGAACGGGATAAAAAGCACGTGATTATTTTTCAAAATTTTCAGAATGTTTCGATCAATTTCGATAAACTCATCCCATAATGTCAAAACGGGAACAAACGAACATTCCAGAACTTGTTCTGATCAGTATATTAATCGGCTCAAATTCCTTAACGACCCCGCACCATCTTTATGGAAAATGACTTTCGGTTAAATTCCTTGATTTTTTCAAATGCTGCAGATTTTGACTAGTTTTCGAGTTTGGTATGGGGTAGATTTTGACTTCCTCGGAAAAAGTGCCCTCGAGTACAAAAAAATCGGCCTACTAGTTTTCGAGATACAGAGTGTCAAAGATGAAAAGATGATTCGGTCAATTTTCATGAATTTTTAATGTAGGTAATGTTTTGAGGAGTCCAAGATTTGAAAGATCTGTTTCAAGAGAAACTAAAGAAAATTTTGGATATTTATACAATGAACTAATTTAGAAATGTAATTCAGTATATTTCCCAAAAAAATATATTTATGAATATAAATAAAAAACTTCTTCTAGTGCCATTCAATAAAGTTTGTATCTGAAGAGATTTTTATACATACTTATAAATATTTTATCTGAAAAATATATTTCAAAATTGGTTGACATTTATTCATGTCCCATGTCGAAAATCTGTGAGGACCTAATGTGAAGATTTGAAATCTTATTTTTTCATTTCAATTTGTTTATCACCACAAAATAAGCAGCTTGTGTTGTACTTAATGATTATATCTACAAAAAACTATTTTCCGTTCAATGCGGATAGACTTATTCCTATTATATACTTTGTTTTGATAATTTATGTTAGTTTATTTAATGTTTCAAATATATTTTCTAAAAAAAATCACTGACATTTTTTCTTATATCTGGAATATTTTCGGTACAGAAGATGAATTGTTGGAGAATATTTGAAAAACTATGATGATTGATATAAAACTTGACAGAAATGGTCAAATTCTTGAACAGTAACTGTTAGTGAAAGAATTGAATACAAAATACGAGGACTTTTGATAAAGCCAACTAATTCTCTTTCGAGATTTTCTTTAATATGAAAACATTAACTCCATCACGGTAGATATAACAAAATTAATAACAACTTTCAAAAGTATTTATCAATACTTTACAAAAGGTAGTAACATGGCGGAAGGAAATGTCGAAAAATTGAAAATTGGAGAAACTCCAAATGTTTAAGGTCGCCGTTTGGTACGGCTTGACAAACTAATCCGACAGAGGAGCCACCATGCATTCTGTTTAATATTTATCCAAGTTTCCCTCCGTGCAAATGAGTAATGATAGTCAAAACTAATGTCTACTACGACTACGCTTTGCAAACGCTGGGGATGGGGACGGCGACGGAGCCAGTCTGTTGCCAATACTGTTACGTATTCCGTATAATATATCTCTATCAATTATCATTTGGTTTGGAGATTATTCAAGAAGAAATGATTCATTGAATACTTATTTCAAATCAACTTTTTTTTTAAATGAAATTCAATGTTGTTATATTCATTACTATCAGGTACAACAGCGACAAAAAAAATAAGCCTAGAGATTAGTAATTATATTGGCGCTCTTGGCAACATGCCAGTAGGTGTGCTATTCTCGAGTTTGTACGTATCTATGCGATTTCGATTTTCTGTTTCACATCAATACATATGAAATACTTATATAGGTATATCTTTCTCTCTTATTTTTACGCAAATTAAAAGCGAATTATTTGAGAATAGCCCACCTATTTATTGCGCTGTGTTGTACTGAGAAGTATAAGAAAATCCTATATCATGGAATGAATTATTTCAGCACCATCAGTGCATGGAAACGTTATTGGGTTTTTGTTTTTGATTTTTTAATGATGTTTTGAAAATCTCGCGTTGTCATCCAAGTTTATATTAGTTTTGAATCCTAGGGAGGTAAGGTAGATATTGTAGTAAAACTGCACTAATTTTCCTAATTTATTTAAAACACTATTTACAACAATTATTCACTAAAACATTTACTTCACTAGATTCCAATTTATTTCTACTGTGTCAGTCTCTATCTGCGAACTCTGGAACTGTAACTAACTCTGAATTCTAACTACTCCGCCATCTGCTATACAGCGGCTATATATAGAAGCATTTACAGTTTTCGATCTTTCCAGTCTGTTCGGCGACTTCTGAGAGGTCCCTAGAATATTCGGTTAGACGTTCGCGTCTCTTCCACGTATGAGTCATGTGTTTGTCAGAAGAGAACTTGTTTACATTTCGAGTGTGGAGTGTAATTGGATGATCAGGGCCGGTCTCGAAATCGTTACAATATGTATGATTACGATTGTTGGAAATGGACCGATTTTTAACGAAAATTTTTCTTTCTACCATGGATTAAAGTGTTTTATTCGTTTTTAGAAAATGTTACAAAGGACATTTTCATATCTAACATTTCAAAGGTGTGCTGTTTTGGGAAAAACATATTGAAGTCAGATAAGTGAAATGTTCAGTCAATGGGGTGTTTAGTTCAATCTTCATAGAAATAGTATTATGTGCAACTAGTGCGGAAAATAGGATATTTCGTACTAACCACTCGCTTATGGCTCCTAACCCTAGTATGAAATATCCAGTTTCCGCCCACTATAACTTTCCGACAACCAACCTGAAAAACAAGAATTTGAAAAATATTTGTGAACTTTAACAAGTAAATTGAATTTTGCGTGACCGCTTCATACCTACCTACCTAAAAATAATTCATCTTTAGAAATGAGTGTGCTTCATACTACTTGCTCATGATATAGAATTGATTGATTGAAGAAGTGTATTATTCAGTGAGTCTAAGAGGTTGTCCATCACGGGGATATCGGAAACGGTTATACAGTTTCAATTCAGTGAGAGAAAATTTGCATAACAAAAGTAAAATTTATAAAAAAATATATAAAAATGTTTCTAGAAACACTGAATTTTGTGATCATTAATTTTATTTTTTTTGGTGTTATCGTCAAGCTGTCATGTGATAATGTCGCAGTTTTACTGTCCGACGTTTCGTTATCTAGCAACCATCACCAACTCAATTTTTATACTGCCTCGTTTTAAAAAAATACAAATTTTGGTAATATATGTCTCTTTCAAAATTTTAATTATAGAACTAGTTTTTCTTGTGAAATTATTTGTAGGTAGATGAATATTCTTGTTGAAACATTTTTTAAAAAATCCGTCATATTTTATTTTTAGTAGGTCGTCGGAAAAGTATAAAGTGCAACTCATGCGGAAACTGGATATTTTCTGCACTAGTTGCACAATATACTATTTCAGTCCTCACACAATTATCAAATTTTGTTTTTTTTTTTCAAATACCTTCGAATCTCCAAATTTCTTCCTAATGGTAGTGCACATTTGGCAGTAAATTCAATATTTAAAAAAATTTTGGTTTTTCGAAAAACATTGAAATTTTTTCAAGCTTCTTCTCAACTTGCTTTGTTTGTTTCTCTGATTATTTTTGGAATATATGTGAGTTCTGTGTAGATTTACCATCACAGAGACCAAAATATTTATCAGAAAGTACTTTATATTTTTAAAGGTACTTTCCCACCCTGATTTTTGAGTATTTTCTCGGCAACTTTTGCGAAATGATTCACCACCGATATTGGTCGGTAATTAGTGACTTGCATTTTATCAGTTGCTTTATAGGTTTGTAGACATCGGGTTGATCCGAGGGTTGATCATAAAAATATCTTCCCATTTTTCTGTTTAGAGTTTTTCAAGTATTTTTTGTCAAATTCATTGTACTTACCTAGTATTTTTTCTTTGTTTCATTATTAACAGAATTTTCTTTTTTTAATTCAGTAGAATTAATTTGTAAAATCATCGGTAAGGGGTCTGTGATGTGAATAAAGATCTCATGTTTCGTCTACTATTTTGTATGACAGTTGCGTCCAAAAGAACGAATTCTTAGAAATCTATATTAAAACGGGATTTATTTAATATTTGTTGACGCAAAAGCCTTGAAGGCATTGCACTTTTCAGATTACATGTGTCTACACGGATAGACAAAAGTTAGAACCAAAAGTATCCAATGCTAATTCAGAATTGGCGCCTGTAGTTGTTTGGAGTTTTCTTGAATTCCGACAATCTTGTTACTTGGCTATGTATATAAAGTTAGCAAGGCCACTTGCCGGAAAATCGATGAAACCAATTCCAGTAATTGTCGAATAATTGTCGAGAATTTGTCGAGAACAAAAAAAATTTGTCGCGCTTATAGTTTTTTTTGAAATGTGGTGGCTGTGCTAACTTTATATTAAGTTAGCACTGCCACTGATATAACTTGACAAATATACATCAAATTTTATCATTGCGGTAACCAACAATTGTCGAGTAATTGTCGAAGTCTATTTGAAGTAAAAAAATGCGAAAAATCTTATTGGAATTCTTGATATTGGGGAAAATTTTGAGTAATTGGCAACACCGCATACCTATAAGGATAATTTGAGCTTTTCCCATTAAACTATTGTCAAATATGAATTGATTGGGCGTTCAGTGATCAATGAAAAAACTCATCAAATTGGTGCTTAGATAATATCGAGAGACCGGAAATAATTGAATTTTACCGATTACAGGTAGTTTTCTGCTTCCGGAAATTTCAACGTTTCACGACAATTTGATTCAGTTAATCGACAATTGATGAGTTAATATTCAGGCACAGAAAAATAATTCAACCAAATTATGTGTGTATATTACTAAGAAAAGGGGATTTCTCCATTATCTAGCGTTCGAAAGTCATTTTCCTGCTTTTAATATCTCCTTTTCCACCTTTTGTATTTAGTTATAAAAAGTAGGAGTTTTCTCGGTTAATATGTTATAATTATTCGCCAATCGTTCAGTGAATTTGTGAGCCTATAAAAAAATATTCAAGTATGCTGAGTTTTTTCATTGAACACAGTTTTCCCATTTTTCACAATACATTTTTCATTTGTTTCAAAAAGAATGCATAATCCATACATATTTACCAATAGTTTAATGAAGAAAGTTCAAATTGTCCTTATAGGTATGCGGTGTTCCAATAAAAAATACATAATAAGCTGCAAAGAAAAGATTTTTCGCATTTTTTTTACTTCAAATAGACTTCGACAATTACACGACAATTGTTGGTTACCACAGTTATGAAATTTGATGTTTATTTGTCAAGTTATATCAGTGGCAGTGCTAACTTAATATAAAGTTAGCACAGCCACCCCATATAAAAAAAAAAACTATAAGCGCGACAAATTTTTTTCGTTCACGACAAATTCTCGACAATTATTGGAATTGGTTTCATTGATTTTCCGGCAAGTGGCCTTGCTAACTTTATATACATTACTTGGCTCTGCTGTAATGATGAAATTTGTATAAACGCATGCGCTTGCAGCTGCTTCCACTGTTTGAAGGTTAGAAGAAACACTAAGCGTTTTGGATATTTTGTAGAAGTCTCAAGAATGTATTTGTTTTACGACCGGATTACATCCAGAAGTTTTCAAAAATAACTCTCTTTGGGATATCTCAGTTTCTCTACAGTTACACAAAACATTATCATCCTCCTCTATAGAATGTCATATCCAGAAAATCAACGCAAATTCCACCAATAATAGTCTTCAATGTGTCAATGTTATTTTGTCCAACCATAAGTAGACACTTTGGGAAATGTAATGTGAAATATGCAATATATTTATATCAATTGCTTTCGTTTCAACAGAAATAAAATCAATATTCGCTCATTTTCGAAAATTCGTCTTTTTGGGCTCACTCTGTATCGAGTCACGTAAAAGTAAAAAATAGTTTACCTTTATTCTCTGTGAAATATCAAAAATCCACTCATATGATCTCCCATAATTTATCACTTATTTTGCTCACTCTGTGAAATGTAGGAAAAACCACATTTTTGCGAGAAGCTCAAAAACGAGTTAAAAAAAGCGTTTTCTTCATCACCCTGTAAGTAGGTACACTATAACTAATAGATATATTCGAAGTCAATCGATAATTTTCCACTGGCATCCACTGGCAAACACTTTTTTGCGTATTTGGTGTTAGTCATTCAAGCATTTTTGTAGCTCGCCCTGTAGAGCCAGGAACATTTCAAATGAAGAAACATTTCTTTCTACCTCTGAAATGATTAATCCCTAACTCAAAAAAATCCACAGAGCTCTAGGAATAGATGTTTCCAGTGGCATGTATGACCCTTCATAATACATTGTCATCGGAATCATAAACACCTGCCCAATTTCACGATAATCGGGCAACTATAAGTGGGACAAAATTCACTTGCAAGATTTCACCTCAATATACAAATGAATGAACAGAGAAACAAACGCACGTTCGATAAAATCTTGAAAAAATGTCAGCGTTTTAAAAAATATTGAATAAATTAACTGCGAGATGTACACTATCCTCAGCAAGAAGTTTAGAGAAATTACTTCGCATGTGCTAGGAAAAGTTTCGTTGTATTACATATAGATTGAAACTCCGGATCCCGTCATCGACTGTTGATTTTTATTTATGCATCCTCAAATAGCACTCCATGATACGCTTATGATTTATTTGGGGATCCGAAACAACACGTCTTTATTTCATTTTCTTGACCTGGCTCCTCCTACCAATGTTATCAAAATCACATTCCGTTTCACTGAGTAAATTGAATGAATGAAATATACAATGGCGCTTTCTATCCGAAAACTGCCGAATTAAAAAATGAGTAAGAATGTTGGTAAAGTAGGAACTGTTTCGCGCCATATGTTCGAATTTGGCTATTCCTAGCCCATTTCTAACTTGGAATTAATCTCCCAAACGATATTGTCTGGAGATTCGTTTTCAATCAGAAATTGCACTATTTTTATCAATATTTAGATTAGTATAAAACAGAAGCCAGTATTGGCTTATTTTCCTCAATTGCTGACCAAAATAATCTCACTTTTCCAAATGAAAAAAATCTTGTTTGGAGTTTTCTTGAATTCCGACAATCTTGTTACTTGGCTATGTATATAAAGTTAGCAAGGCCACTTGCCGGAAAATCGATGAAACCAATTCCAGTAATTGTCGAATAATTGTCGAGAATTTGTCGAGAACAAAAAAAATTTGTCGCGCTTATAGTTTTTTTTGAAATGTGGTGGCTGTGCTAACTTTATATTAAGTTAGCACTGCCACTGATATAACTTGACAAATATACATCAAATTTTATCATTGCGGTAACCAACAATTGTCGAGTAATTGTCGAAGTCTATTTGAAGTAAAAAAATGCGAAAAATCTTATTGGAATTCTTGATATTGGGGAAAATTTTGAGTAATTGGCAACACCGCATACCTATAAGGATAATTTGAGCTTTTCCCATTAAACTATTGTCAAATATGAATTGATTGGGCGTTCAGTGATCAATGAAAAAACTCATCAAATTGGTGCTTAGATAATATCGAGAGACCGGAAATAATTGAATTTTACCGATTACAGGTAGTTTTCTGCTTCCGGAAATTTCAACGTTTCACGACAATTTGATTCAGTTAATCGACAATTGATGAGTTAATATTCAGGCACAGAAAAATAATTCAACCAAATTATGTGTGTATATTACTAAGAAAAGGGGATTTCTCCATTATCTAGCGTTCGAAAGTCATTTTCCTGCTTTTAATATCTCCTTTTCCACCTTTTGTATTTAGTTATAAAAAGTAGGAGTTTTCTCGGTTAATATGTTATAATTATTCGCCAATCGTTCAGTGAATTTGTGAGCCTATAAAAAAATATTCAAGTATGCTGAGTTTTTTCATTGAACACAGTTTTCCCATTTTTCACAATAAATTTTTCATTTGTTTCAAAAAGAATGCATAATCCATACATATTTAACAATAGTTTAATGAAGAAAGTTCAAATTGTCCTTATAGGTATGCGGTGTTCCAATAAAAAATACATAATAAGCTGCAAAGAAAAGATTTTTCGCATTTTTTTTACTTCAAATAGACTTCGACAATTACACGACAATTGTTGGTTACCACAGTTATGAAATTTGATGTTTATTTGTCAAGTTATATCAGTGGCAGTGCTAACTTAATATAAAGTTAGCACAGCCACCCCATATAAAAAAAAAAACTATAAGCGCGACAAATTTTTTTCGTTCACGACAAATTCTCGACAATTATTGGAATTGGTTTCATTGATTTTCCGGCAAGTGGCCTTGCTAACTTTATATACATTACTTGGCTCTGCTGTAATGATGAAATTTGTATAAACGCATGCGCTTGCAGCTGCTTCCACTGTTTGAAGGTTAGAAGAAACACTAAGCGTTTTGGATATTTTGTAGAAGTCTCAAGAATGTATTTGTTTTACGACCGGATTACATCCAGAAGTTTTCAAAAATAACTCTCTTTGGGATATCTCAGTTTCTCTACAGTTACACAAAACATTATCATCCTCCTCTATAGAATGTCATATCCAGAAAATCAACGCAAATTCCACCAATAATAGTCTTCAATGTGTCAATGTTATTTTGTCCAACCATAAGTAGACACTTTGGGAAATGTAATGTGAAATATGCAATATATTTATATCAATTGCTTTCGTTTCAACAGAAATAAAATCAATATTCGCTCATTTTCGAAAATTCGTCTTTTTGGGCTCACTCTGTATCGAGTCACGTAAAAGTAAAAAATAGTTTACCTTTATTCTCTGTGAAATATCAAAAATCCACTCATATGATCTCCCATAATTTATCACTTATTTTGCTCACTCTGTGAAATGTAGGAAAAACCACATTTTTGCGAGAAGCTCAAAAACGAGTTAAAAAAAGCGTTTTCTTCATCACCCTGTAAGTAGGTACACTATAACTAATAGATATATTCGAAGTCAATCGATAATTTTCCACTGGCATCCACTGGCAAACACTTTTTTGCGTATTTGGTGTTAGTCATTCAAGCATTTTTGTAGCTCGCCCTGTAGAGCCAGGAACATTTCAAATGAAGAAACATTTCTTTCTACCTCTGAAATGATTAATCCCTAACTCAAAAAAATCCACAGAGCTCTAGGAATAGATGTTTCCAGTGGCATGTATGACCCTTCATAATACATTGTCATCGGAATCATAAACACCTGCCCAATTTCACGATAATCGGGCAACTATAAGTGGGACAAAATTCACTTGCAAGATTTCACCTCAATATACAAATGAATGAACAGAGAAACAAACGCACGTTCGATAAAATCTTGAAAAAATGTCAGCGTTTTAAAAAATATTGAATAAATTAACTGCGAGATGTACACTATCCTCAGCAAGAAGTTTAGAGAAATTACTTCGCATGTGCTAGGAAAAGTTTCGTTGTATTACATATAGATTGAAACTCCGGATCCCGTCATCGACTGTTGATTTTTATTTATGCATCCTCAAATAGCACTCCATGATACGCTTATGATTTATTTGGGGATCCGAAACAACACGTCTTTATTTCATTTTCTTGACCTGGCTCCTCCTACCAATGTTATCAAAATCACATTCCGTTTCACTGAGTAAATTGAATGAATGAAATATACAATGGCGCTTTCTATCCGAAAACTGCCGAATTAAAAAATGAGTAAGAATGTTGGTAAAGTAGGAACTGTTTCGCGCCATATGTTCGAATTTGGCTATTCCTAGCCCATTTCTAACTTGGAATTAATCTCCCAAACGATATTGTCTGGAGATTCGTTTTCAATCAGAAATTGCACTATTTTTATCAATATTTAGATTAGTATAAAACAGAAGCCAGTATTGGCTTATTTTCCTCAATTGCTGACCAAAATAATCTCACTTTTCCAAATGAAAAAAATCTCAATATATTCACTGTGTACTCCAATCTTTTTTGAGTTCACCTACCAAATTTCAGCTCTCTAAGTGTAACCGTTTCTCAATGCAATTAAACGTCGCAATACACGATATTAGACGCCCACCTTAAGAATACTGAGAATTTAAACTTCTGATGCGGACTTCCATCGTATTCTCCAATGAACTATTTGAATGGTCTGACCAAAATCGCTTCCGTATTCAGCTTCCTGTTATTGAAAACCCAGTTGTAGGTGTATTACAAAGCTCACCATGTTTGTTATGGATTAGTTAATTGTAGGTTCATGTTTCCGCAAACATATTTGTTGAGAAGAGGCTACATGAAGTGAACTATCTACTTCTTTCTCATGTCTAACTCCACTTCAAATAAGCCAATGTTATGGCGAAACATATATAGTGATTGGTAAACTCGGCCAGGATTCCAAAAGTAATAGAACTCTTATTCTTTCGGTTGTCATTAATTTTGTAAAAGATGTTCGTTAAGTATCAGCTGGAGCAATTTTAAAAACGAGACCTCTTCCATTTTTTCAATTTTCACTTATATAGTTACATTAAATGTAAAACATTTTTTGTTTGGTAGTGACAGGCCTGTCGATTATTAACACAAACTGCTGAATACTGAAAATAATTTGACACTTATTTCCGTTACGAATTTATTTAACAAGTGTCGTCAAATTTCAGCAGTGATAACTATAAATTATTGTATTGATAATTTTTTATGTTCTCCATATACCCACCATGCTGTTGCTACCGTTGCAGCTGTTTTTGTGGCTGATGTGCTTGCTATGTGAGAGTTGGGCTAAGGCAGTATTCTGTTTATGTTGAAACCACATTGAATGAACCAAAACTAAGGACAGTGAAGAAGTGTCTTAGAAGAGTGGTAGTTGCCTGCTGATTAGACAATTGTCGACGAATGCTGTAGATTAGAGACATTTAAATGACGATCAAATGGTTTTGTGAGTTCGTCATGATCAGCTTGAACATATATAGAAAGTTACGGGTCGAGAAAGACATTCGTAAACTGAATATGTGACATGGTATCTCTTCAGATATAAACCCTCTTTAATGAATCTGAAGCTCTTATTATGGAGATGCAGCGATCAAAAACAATGTTTTGCATTACTTTTGAACGCATTTTCATTTTTTCCTAAATTGTATTCATAGTCTTGTAGGTCTGTTCAAATTAATTATTACATTATGAATGAGAAATTTCAAGTAGGTACGTACTCAACTTGTCTATAATATTATGTAGGTGTGTTCATCAAAACAATAGTGGAAAAAGTTGAAAAATGGTAGCTGACCAAATTTTTGTTAAGATGGTGATTTGAAAAAATAGTAACATTTGTCAAGAATTACCTACAAATCTTTAGCTGAAATTTCAGATGGCATCATATTGCAAGAGAAACATTATTTGTGAGTTATTTATTTATTCTTGTATACGAAACAACACATAGGCGTCCATATACGATTATTTTCACAATTTTTCTTGATAGATCTAAATCTGTATATATTGTTGGTTCGATTATTTCACAGTACAATTATTTCCAGTACCTACTTATATGTTATATCTTATTTTTTTATCAATATAAGTTGTTAAAAAGACTTAAAGCGAACTATAATCAGAATTTTCAAGGTGGTTGAAAGAGCTACAATAAAACATGGTCTATTCAAAATATTTTATTCATTTTACATCTATATAATCAAGAGCTTCAGGCTAGATGATGGTGTAACTGTCATATATCATCCCCTATATAAATTTATCTCTAAAATTATCTGTTTATGACGAATAAACATCGTTGTTACGCTCGAGAACACATTGATTGATTCAGGATTGTTGTCGAAAACATGTAACATAATTCTGGTTGAGTATGACGTGCATGGAACTACGTTTATATAAACAAGTGATACAAATTGAACCATTTCAGGTAAAAGAAGAAAATCATTGCCAACCAGTCTGCCATCCATCTCTTGCTTTGCTTGTCCCAAATGTTCGAAGATATACCATCACAAGAAAACTCTGAGTCGCCATATACGGCAGGAATGTGGCATTGAGCCTGAGCTTCCTTGCCCGCATTGTCCTTACAGGGCTCGAAGAGCGTACGTTCTGCATTCTCACATAAGAGGACACCACCTGTACTATAGAAAAATGTTCAAACAGTCTTGAAATACTCTCTGAAACCATTGAATATCTAGTCATTTACTGTGAACACGACTGTTCAATTTTTTAGAACATCTTTTTAATTTTAAATATTTGAGTTACCGAATAATTACCAAATCGACAATTTGCTTTATTATACTTGCAGAAATTGTCACAAATAGAATATATTTCAACCCAAGGTTTTTTATTTATATACTAGTGTTAGAAGTTGTGAATTTTCTTGATAATTTTCTCTATATTTTAATTGTTGCATTATTAGGACTGGTAGTCAAGGGGTTACCATGTTCAGAAGTTTTTAAATTTTTCATTCGTGTGTTTCATGATATACATTTCAATATGAAACCATGAATGTGGACGTGAAAAACTCATATAACCTGGAAAGTGAATAGATCTTCTGAACATTGTTTATCTATCAATTCACGTTGTATTTGGTCAGACAAAACACTTGAACCAACTATTAATATTAAATTTCAATGATTTCAGAATATGGTTTATGATACCTGATGATCAATTTTTGAATTATATTTTTAGAAGCATAAAAAAGTTGAAAACAGTAATAACACATCAGCTTCTTTATTTGGTAAAATGCTATTTGGCAGGAACAATGCATTTATTATCAGATAAGAAAGATGAAACTTCTACAAGAAAATTCGTGGATTACCTGTGAGGAAGAGAGACTATGGTATAAAAATATATAAGGAATATTAATAGAAAATATAATAAATTAAAAACTGGAAACCAATTCTAGTGTGGCAGAAGCTTTTTCTGGACAGTTCAAATTTAATAGGAAGGAGGCAGTCTACAAAAAAACCGAATTAATCAAATAACTAGAGTAATTTCATAATTTTAATTATTAAAATTTTTGATTTCTTGCAGAAAATCATATCGCTTGCCATCAATAGTCAAAAACTTGTTGATAAAAACCTTCATGGGCTACATTTAATTTCAAGTAGTTCTTTGGTAATTTTAGATGCATCAGTCCAAACTTAAATTCTTTTCAAAACGTAAAAATCACTGTTTAAAACACAGAGCTTTGATGTGACAAAGTAATTTTTGATATGTGGATAATACCTAATTCAACCTACTATCGATATGTTTCTTCCATGTTAACACATCGTGAATCTAAGGTTATGCTTTTTCACTTCATAAAATTGGAAGAGAAACATGAATGCAATCGCATAAATATCACGTGATAATTTCGATAAAGTTCACTTACCTTTCTTTGGTAGAAGCTGATTATATCCTCTAAATGGACTATTTTGCAACCATCGCGGAAATTTACATCGAGATAGATGTAAATTTCAATTCATTCTGTATATTCTTCCAATTGAAGGATATTTGCATAACTCTTCTTACCTTGAACCGCACACACTGAGAAACTATTTCAATTGCGTAAAAATAGTTAGAACTCAATGTTTTCATCGTTTTAGTCAAAGTTAGTGCAGTTATTTTTTTCAATGTTTTTATTAACATAACAAACAATTCTAGTCAGTTTTCAGTTACCAACCTCAGTGCACGAAAGAGCCAGATGACATTAGTAGTTATAGAATCATTTCCTTTCGTTTAAAATTGTTTATGTATTCAGTCGTAATAATGTTACAAAGTACTTCAAACATCCTACCATGGGGTGATAATAATTTGACGTCGATGAATTTTACTTTACTTCAGTCAATTCACGAAAAAATTATTAAAAGAAATTGGAGAAAGTTATCAAGAAAGTATTGTATATTCCCAGTGATTTTGTTTAACACTTTTTTAGACTATGTAGTGTAAGTTTAGTTAATGTAAGTTCGTTTTTTTTAATTTAGTACAATTACATGAAACAATTCTAGTCAGTTTTGATTTACCAACGTCAATGTGAGGACTTCAATTACAAGTATTGTCTTGAGGGTTTATAGACGCAATTCATTATTATCAAGATACTGCCGGTACTATACATATTGCTCTTTATGTTCAAATACAATTGTCCGTTTTCACTTGTTTTTGTCATGGCGGACTCCATGGAAAATTCATAGTATCAGTAATATTTTTCAGAAATGTTATTGATTCAGTTTTAGTAATTATGCCATATTTTTCGTTGATCTCACAAATAATGGGGGCATTGTTTCCATAGAAAATATAAATTCGTATGAGAGAGTAACATAAAACAAAATACAGTAAAAATGTTTACTTCATCGAATCTAGACATCCAAGGAAATTCTTTCCGCTACTAACGAATTCACTGTTCACCTCTGCTTTTCAATCACCAGAAGTAAATTGGTGATGGGACACCTTTATACCATCTGATTGGGTTGACAGATTCATCACAAATTATTGGTCGGTTGAATTATTGAAGCCATTTTTATATTTTCTGAATTTGGGTGGCTGTTACTACGAATTTGTGTATAAACTTCAATTCTGAGCCACTTTTTTAGATAGATTATTTTGATATTTCACAAACTCAAGCTGAATTTATATTTCTAGTCATTCCTGAATAATATGAAAAATTTAAATTTTTTCTTTGGGCTGGTCTGTTTTGGGATAACAAAACTTTTCAAGAGTATTTTATTTCAAAAGAAGATTCTATATTTTTCCCAAAATACTTTATTCTATGGATCTGCTACTCAATATTTTTTCTTTTACACAACGTTCTCTGATTTGCAGAAAATAATTCAGTTTTCCTCTATTAGTTTAAATTATTGCTCCTTACCAAAGCCATTTTTTGTTAATTAAATTATTTTTAAGTTATATCGTTTACTATTTTTATAAAAATTTGTTTTTATTGTGTGCCATATTCAGTTCTTACGTATTGAAGATTAAAAATTGTCACTAATGAAGTAGGGGTGTAATTTTGCTTCACCTTTGAAAATTATTATACATATGTGTGCCATATTGTATCCCATATTAAAATGTAATAAAGAACAACTGCTTTTTACTTTCACTTTTACTTTCAGTGTGTTCAGAATATACTCTGGACGGGTCTTTTCGGGTGAAATTGCTTTTAAAACATAAACCAGTAATGGTTTCGTTGTTGTAGATCTCCTGGAATCATCTTTAGAGACGAACACTTTATTCGCTGAACCACTGACTGGAGATGACGAAACGTGGACTATCCAAGTCATCTATCCTGACGACGACGATAACCCAGACACTTCTTTGTTAACAGGAGACGATACTTTGATTTCCGTTGATAATATCTCTAGGACTGACGAAAGTGTGCTGCAAGAAGACATTACAGAAAGCCTCAGTAGCCCAGAATTGGACACGTCATCCAAGAAAACAATCACCACAGTCGGATTTGTTTGTCCGAAGTGTGATAAGATATACAACGCCCGAAGGAATCTAGTGAGGCATCTCAATTTGGAATGCGGGAAGGAACCGAAGTATACTTGTACATACTGTGATTACAAAAACCACAGAAGAAATGAAATCACCAAACACATCAGGAAAAAGCACGGAGTGTACTCCATGTGAACATTCAATTGTGACAATAAACGTAAACTGATTAGTTGCGGCGTTTGTAAGATAAATAACTCATTTTTTCTGATGAGACTGAGCCGCTGTTTATTGGAAAAATACAATATGTTCACGAGTTCCGCAATATTCGCTTTAATTATTTGAATAAAATTACCGAATTAGTAAGTTCTGTTTTGTATTTCAATCAATGGACTTTTGTTCGTTCGTCTTGGACTGACCGTTATCTTCCCAAAAGACAATTTGCATTTTTTTTTAATGATGATATACGTGATAACTCAGTGAGTTCTTGACAGAAGGAAGAACATTCATATTCAGAGTTTTTCATGTGTTTCTACAATGGTTGGCTCAAATATTCCAGTGTTTCTAACTATGAATGCTCTCCTTACTTCAACTAGCTTATGAATACGTTTTCTTTGAGAATGATTCCTTCCCGAGTTATTCTGCATTCAACAAGTTCGGAAGTTTTCTAAGTTTTTTTATGTATTTTTCTTTTCACATAGTGTACTGGTAAACGATTCCTCTTGGAGAATCTAAGGTGATTTCCTTCATTTTGTGTGTCGATATAGTGTGCATCGCAGCAGTTGTCATAGAAAAGCCATTATTTTTTTAATTGGTACTGTTGACTATTTGTTACGCCACATTATTTTTTTATGTATGTTTCTCTTTGCGCATTACCAGACAGTCAGTGTCCTTGGTAATTTCAGCTTTCAGTCGGGTTTTGTAACAGTTTTCTTTTCTAACTTTTTCACATACGACACGACTCGTTTAAAATGTTTATATTTTCCAGGGTGGCCCGATTTTTTCATAGGATATTTCTAAATTGAATATTTCCTTTCAATGTGATGCATTATAACTTCTGGGTGTTTTAGGTTTCATATTTAATTTTGCCCTTTTCCGCAAATCATAGTTGGTTCAAATTGATTCTATAGTCTCATTGCATTACATGGAATTTATTGAGTTGTTATTCTTCATGAGTACATGAATTCACTGAATATCGTCCAATCTATTTACGAGAAAACAGATGATCAAAAATATCTACAAATGCTGGAGCAACATCCTGTCCAATGAATCAAGCGGATGTGTTAGAAGTAGAAAACTAATTCCTCAGTAGGTTCCAGTGGCAAATAATTGTACAAAACTTATCGATGCATAATTAACTCTTGAATTTTTAAAATATCGGCTGAAAAGTTATCTATTTATTGATTTTATTTATTTCTTTTCAAACTATATATAATAATAATAATACTCCCTCATAAACACTCGTTGAGTGTACCCAAAGGCATAGCCTGTGCGGGTAGAGGACGGCTATTATTATTTTTTGCAGTGGCGCTCCGGGGTGACTTACTGATGTTTTAGGTGATGTATTCACTTTTCAGCTGCAGGAAAACCCGGAAAACCTACAGCACCACCATATACTTTACAATAGTAGTTTTCTTAATAGTTCATAGGCGTACATTGTTTTAGAAACACTATAGTTTCATTTTGTACGCTTTTCGTTCCTCCATTAAAAATTTCAGATCGAAACTGCATTACCAGCATTAGTAAAAAAATTGTAAAATTTGTTGTTACGAATCAACCTGATTTTCGGAGAGAACCCCTCAAAAGCAGTGCTTGTGCGAGCAAGGGAGATTCGGAACCTACAGCTTTAATATAGGTGGAATCTGAACCACTTTAGCTCAGTGGCAAGCGGTGGGGATCGAACCCACGATGCCTGGGTGGGAAGCAAACGCTCTAAAACATGATTCACTAGATAATAATCAGTGGCGTAGAATACAAAATAAAAACATATTGATTATTGGTGTATTTTATTCGATTATTTCATTCACACATTGCTACACTAATGAAATTTCATGACTGAAGTCACATGATATGTGATATGAGCGGCTATTCAGGTAAACAACCGGATATTTAGGTAAACACGGCTATTCATGTAAACAAAGCTTTCGTTTGTTTGTATAAGTGTCAAACGTTGCCAACTCAGTCGCTCAAAATTGAAATGTCTCGTTTTGGGTTGTCTTCTATGGCAGAAATCAATGCATATATAAGCAAATCCATCCCAGAAAATACCGTGAAGAGTAAAGAGTATATGAATGAGTACATTTGAATGATTTATACTGTTCATGAAATAATCTTCCTGAAATAATCTTCCTGAATATCACTCGACCATGACAAATAGAGACTATTATTTTCTTTAATTCATGTCGAGTAACTTGTAATTTGAGACAATTCAATTCGATCATATGAACATTAATAATCAAAAAATAACTCCCTCGAGCTGAAGCTCTCGGGAGTCATTCACATTATTAATGTTTATATAGTCTCATTAAATTGTCAAAATACAAGGTACTCTCGATAGAATTATGAAGAAAATAATAGTCGGCTATTTGTCATCGTCTTGGGATATTACTACGACTATTTGATTTTTATTAGAGAAACTGACATGTTTGGATATTAATTTACAAACGAAAGAAAAACAAAAATTAATGGTAACTATTTAAACTGTCATTAATTTTTCGTGTGCATTGGCTACTCACAAGGGCTTGCACTAGGCTATTGTGCTTCCAGAGAAAACACACACATTTATCGTTTTGGCAATCTCTTTAGACTTGAAATGGGACGTTGATTTTATTTTTCATCGACCAAGAAAAACGACAAAACTGAGTAAAAATTAAGCGAAAGAGCTGTCTGATGTCAAAATCTCAGAATATTCTGAAAACGGTATTCAAAACGATCAGGGTTACATAAGTAAGTAGCCTTTGATAGCACTTAAAAAAAAAAATTGGGTTATATAGGAGGAAGTTTTCTAAGTTTTTTCAGTATTTTTCTATTGACATATTGTACTGGAAAACGATTCCTCTCGGAGAATCTAAGGTGATTTCCTTAATTTTGTGGGTCGATATAGTGTGCATCGTAGCAGTTCTATCTCATTCGAGAGGTCTTTTAATTCTCTATACGTGAACAAAATTTCTGACAAAAATATTCATTCTAAAGAAAATCGCGGTACATAATGATGATGACAAGTGCCGTGAATGAAGAAAGTGATTTATTGGAAGGGCATAATATTCACTAATCGGTAGCATTACCGAAGACACAAACTATCAAATCAAGAAAATCCTACTAATAGGCAGCTCACTGTTGTAAATAAGCTAAGAAATAGTTTTTCTTGCATTGGTGATGTTTGCTTCACTGAATTTTAGCAAATACCAGATTCAAGCGGGCATTGTTACCTTTCCATTCTTGATCATTTTTTGCTATTTCATCGTGTCCTTGTTTTTATGTCTAGTGCTTTTTTAGCTCCCTTTTCATCTTACTTGAGCTGGGGTACATTTCACTAATAACTACTGACAAGAAGTTTTTCAACCTGTTGATCTGTCAAACAAGTATTGTATTGCCCTTGAAGGTTCATAATGCATTCAAGGTTGATTTTTTCATGTTTTTTTTTCAGCTCACTTGAAGAAACTCTATACGTGCGACAGTTGTGGAAAATGTTATCGTCATCAGGCGTCTCTGTTTAACCATAAAAAGTACACATGCGGAAAGACACCAAGTTTTTTCTGTAATTTTTGTAGTTTTTCCACCAAGTATGTATACCACATCAAGCAACATTGTCAAGGAACTCATAATATAGCGAAATGCACCGAAAAAGATTTTTCTAGAATTTCTGTTGAACCTGATGTTTTTGGGAATCATTGAATAAAAGGTTTATTGAAAATTGAGCTTTATTAAATCTATGAGAAACTAATTCGCTCACCAATAATGATGGATCGCAGGCAAAAAGCAAATGTTCTAATCTCTAAATCAAAAGCGACCTTTCACAATGGTTTCAAGAAAAATGCTGATAAATCTATAGATAATTATTTATCTTTATCCTTTTCGGAACCGACGCACTAGTGATTCCAAAGGTTTACTTTCCTTCGAAGACGATGACTTGTTGTGATCGTCGATTAATGGTAATGAGTTTTCACTTCGCACAGCATCAAAATTCTAAAGAATACGAAAAACATAAGTGATATCAAAAGTGTTCTGAAATTTCAAATAAAATAATATGTCTCTCATCGAATTGAAAGTATCCTTTACATTAGTGATTCTGTAGTTTTGTTCCTAGTTTTCCCCAAATCCATTTCTTCGCTTAGATTTTAATAACTTATCGAAAAGTGTTCGATGTTTCTTCATCATTATTTTGTATCCTCTTCAATTTCATATTTGAAAACCTTGTGAAACCATGTACAAGGTTATAGCAACAGTCCTATAATATTACTTCGAATGTATGGTTTGTAATGACGTTAATTATTGTTGAATTGACATAAACAGAGTCATCAATAATAATTGATGCTTTTTCCTAAAATCAGACCCTTCAATGTTGTCAACCCTCAAAAGCCGCGTGTCTCAATTTTTATTTTTTTTGAACGTTACCTGTTATGTTCAATATCAATTGAATGATATGTTACTGACATAACATCTGAAAAGATCTATCAAAATATATTATGTTAGTCAAGAAAATAAGTCGAATTGAATTATTTAATGCTTAACGATTTTTTTTTCAATTAATGAAAACGTGTTGTTTATCATACTGGGTTTCAAAATGAACCATTGGTAGGGTTAGACTTTCCATGTGTGTTCATGGTCTATGACATATCCATCATGCACTTAAAAAAACTAGAACTTAGTCAATACATTTTTTTTAAAGTTGTCACAAAGAAAATATGAGGATCAGGGTATATGTCGTGATTATATTTACTCCAGCAAAATCTTGATATAAATTACGGTTTCGAGCTCATGCCAAATAGTAGTCTTTATTACAGATTGTTCACTGATCATTATTCTGGAAAGAGCTTACTTCAGAGTAAGTTTTTATATTTGTAGACGAAACATAGAAACCCTACGTGTGCTACCTTATAATCAAGATCATTTGGATACAAGCAACAATATATTCGTGATTTTTATATTCTGGTTACCAATTTTGGCAATAGTGAAATCATTGAACATGTCAAACTAAGAGTTACCGACTTTTTGACTTTCATTGAAATTTAGCAAAAGTTTCTTGCATGATATCTAGAGGAATTTAATTTAATTTCCTATATATTCAACAGGATTTTATTGAATTTTTCACTTACTTTGTTTATGATTCTCCTGCAACTTTGATCTAATATCTTGAAGGATAAAACACTATGAGGTATGTACTGTCATTCGCATAAATGGATTTTGGACAGGAGGTTTTATCTGACCAATAATTTTTGTGAATTTATGAAGTATAAAACTTTGTCTTGCTTGGGTAGATCATTGCAGGACACAGGTGAGGGTTAGATGACAGTCCTCCAAGAAAAACATTGGAGTTTGTGGGGGTCGTGGAAACATTGAATTAAAGAATGTGCAATAACATGAATCAGCTTTAAACCTCAATACATTTGAGGATTTCAGGAACCTTCGTGAGTTTTCAGATTGATAAGTTTTTGTTAGGAAACCATGTAGGTTTGCTTCTTCACTTGTATTGTACCTATTATTTGATCTTTGTTTTCTTTGCCTCTAACAGTTTTTTCAGCTCTCATGATGAAGGCTAATGTAGAGGAGTTTATAGTAGGTTGGTGAGAAGTGTATATTTAACAATATTTTTCTGCACTAGCATATTTATTATACTAAAGTAAGTATAAAAAACAAAACAGGGTAGTTTCCTTTAGATGGATGTGATTTTCATCGTTCGAAAACTGAAATATTTATTTTTTTCAGGTTCTTTGCCAATGAAAATGGATCTTAAAGAACTGGGTCTCGAGTTCCCAATAAAAATCGAACTCTTGGAAGAAAAAGCCAACGAGCTACTCCCCGCATTCCCCGTATTGTTTTCACCCGACTCTGAAAAGCCAAAAAAGAAAACCAACAGGATCCGTGGAAATTTTCAGTGCCCACAGTGTAATAGGAATTATATAAGAAAAGACTCTCTACAAAGACATTTGACGTACGAATGTGGCAAGGAACCAATGTTTCAATGCCCTTTCTGTCCCCAGAAATGCAAAAGGAGAGGACACCAGTTGCGACACGTGAGAAGGCAACACAAGGACAAAATCGGCATTTTGGAAGAGAACAATCCAGAGTTATTTGCCAAGAAGGAAATAATCTGATGCTTCTTTTTCGCTCAAATAAATTGAAGATAGTTTCAAGGTACCAATTGACTGATTGCCTTTGATGTTGTGGCATGTTTTTATTGGTGTTACTTGAAATGTTGATGTTTTATTTTTGTGCTCACATGTACAACTGTTGTATTGTTATCTACAGTGCCAACTTCTATTATTTGCCGTAAAGAACTCACATTTGAGTGCCATTTGTTAATTTCATGTTGTAACTTCATGAACATATGTATTCACAGAGATGTATTGAGGCGATTAAAAATACACTTCACTAGGCCGAGGTCCTTTTTGCCAAGAATATTTATAGTCCTTATCCATTTACAACATACATTACATATTGACAACAAACAGACAGTATTCCTGGATATATTTTTTGTTTGACACTGAGTGAAACTTCCGATAAGTTACAAAGGGTATGTAACTTACAAAGGGTTGAAAGAATTGAAATTGTATTTTTTCTTAACTTCTTACATAGGTTGTATAGACAAAAAAATCCAGGTATTTAGCCTTTGCAATAGTAGATAAGTTTCAAATGAATGAATATCAACATGTGATCTATAGTTCAGTCATGTAGAGTTTTTCAATCCCCCTCAAAATGGCGTTATTTACGGATAACAACAGTTTTTTTTTTGCCTCAGCCAATAAATTGGAAGTTTGCGAAAAATCTCAGTTTCGTTGTTGAATACTCTCAATTTTCGATATTTTCAATCATCATTATTATCACACTTTATATACTGAATTCGATGATTATTCTTTGATACACTCTGTATACTCCACTGATTACCCATTGCGTCTATTATCGCTGTCATGATTTTTGAGCCGGTGATGTCTTTCTCACGAACTCGCTCACTTCTCTGAACCCATGACTTGCTTAAATGAAACTGCTTTGATTGATTCGATCTTCCCGCCAATTGCAAATATGTCTTAACCCTACTACGCTACGGAACCATTTTGGTGTATTTGAAATAACACACACTTCACTCAAAAATATGCCAGGTCATCTTGATACTGTCTTCAGCATTTTGAAGTTATTCGTCTCGTTGGTGATGTTTTTCTCACGAACTTGCTCACTGCTCTCAACATAAGACTTGCTTAATTGAAACCGATCTGATTAATTCTCGCTCATTGCAAGTATGCGCCAAATGTCTTTCCCTACCTCGCTACAAAAGCACTTTCACTCATAACCAATAACATGTAGTTCTCTATAGCCATTTGAAGTTATTCGTCTCGCCGGTGGTGTCTTTCTCACGGGCTTGCTCACTTCTCTGGAACACAACACAAGACTTGTTTTATTGAATCCGATCTGAATAATTCCCACCCATTGCAAGTGTGCGTCAAATGTCTTTCCCCTACCTCGCTACGAGACCAATTTCAATAAGTGAATAAGTAAGATGAATAGAAGTATTATAATAATATTTGTGCCGGCGCCATTCAGTAGCAGAAGAAGCTCATTTGATAAATATTGGCCGAGCTACTGTTACACACTTTGGACTTTATGCAGTGTGCCTGCCCATTAACGTATGCAACATTATTTGTACAACCAAATTACAATTGATGCCGAAAGTTGGTGCATGTTCTATGATGATATTATCAAACAAACACCTTTTAGGGTAGGTCCAGATTATTGAGAACTTTAAAGTTGTGCCTAAATAAATAAAGAAATTGTTTTATTTTTCAAACATTATTAATTTTCCTTATTTTTTATTTGTTTATGTTCACCCTAAACACTTTCATAAATTAATATAATACATAACTTTATTCAAATTATTTTGATTTGTGATATCCACTTGGATTTTAATTCTTCGAGGAAATCACAAACTTCATGTTTGTTGCAAAGATAAAACGCGAATTAAAAATTTCGTAAATATCATTTTTAACTTGGTAAAACATTAGTAATGATAATAGAATTATTAAAAAATTCTCATTTAAATTATTTTTTTTATTTCAAATGTTTATCTAAAAACTGTAAAAATTAATCGGTAAATATGAAATCCTACTGAAATAATCGCGGAAGTCCATGGAACAAAACAAATTAGTGTTAAAAGTGAACATTATCATTATTATGAATCAATATTAACCAAACAATGTATGCTCTAAACGTACCCAAATTTCAGTAGCAATAATACAATGTTTTTGAACGTATTTGAATGTGGAGCCGATAGTTTTGAAAATTTTTATCGGCTTATTTTCATTATAACTTAACAGTCAACAAATCGAAATAAATCAGAACAGAAAATATTCAAAATGCAGAAAAAAATATAATTATCTGGAAACAAAATTATCGGCGCGTCTCTGTATTTCTACCTTCGGGTTCAATGCATCTAATTGTCCGATCATAAAATTCACTAATGGTAGATCGCAATACACTTGCTGGAATATTTCTGCAATGAGGTCGTATCGAATTTTCAAGCTCCTCAACATTGTTGAATGGTCGATCCTTGAAAACTTTTTGCTTCAAATATCCCCTTAAAAAATCTGATGGGGTGAGATTTGACGAACGAGGAGGCCACCATGGATCGGTATTTCGTCTTAACCATTTGTCACCAAACTCCTGTTTTACCCATTCAGAAACAATTGAAGCACAATGAGCAGGACATCCATCATGTACAGCCCATAATTTATTTCGTTCTTTTGAACTCATATTATCCAAAACATTCGTCAATTCGTTTTCCAAAAACTGTAAATGTATCAACAGTTAGGTTTTGGCGGGAAAATTGGCTCTATCAATTTGTCGTTTGATTGCTTGATTTGTACAGTTTTCTGATGAACGTTTAAAATAAAAAAATTACTTTAAATAAGAATTTTTCAATATGCCTGTTATCATTGATATTTTACATTATTGAAAGTAATATTTGCGAAATTACAAAGTTGCGTTTAATATCGTGGCAACAAACTTATTAATTCCCAAAAAAATAAAAATTATAGTAAATTTCATAAGAAATTCTCAATTTGAACAAAGTTTTGCGCAATTGATTTGATGCTGATTGATTTATGGATGTGTTTGGGGTGAATATAAAAAAATTACGAAAATTATCGATATTAAAGAATCAATCCATTTCTTAATTCAGGCATAACTTAATTGTCAATAACTTTTCCTAATAACATTTTGGAGAATTTTCTGAAATGAGGGTACTCGTCGACCCTTGCATATTTTCCATATTTTTTGACCTACTCTATGTGTTGTTTGACTTGCAACCATGCTGCCGTGCTTAGCTATAATCCCATATCTACAAAAAATATACATATTGAGATATTGGAGTCTTTAGGTTTGAAAACCTATAAATTTTGCGTTTAACCAAACAAAAATGATGTATACTCCAGGTTTATAGCCAAAATTAATAAATCATTTTGGCGTATGTACAAAAGTTTGAAAATTTTCTTTGTATGAAGGTCGGATTTACAGAATTGTAAGGATAGCGGATGCAAATACGGCATTTTTGCTGAGGACGGCAGAGATTCTAAGAGCACCTAATATGATCATCGTACTTGCACCAACTTAAGACAATATTTGTATTTTGGTTGTGCAATTAATAAAAAAAATCCCAAATGTTTCACACTGAAATAGCCACACAGTATATATTTATTTCAATGTTTTTTCGATGATGGATGACTGAAAATATTCTAGACAGACATTAATTCACTGATTTCTTGTCAAATGGCACTTTATTGAAGTGATATTAACTTTCACGTATTTGTATTACAATTAGGAAAGGACTGGTTGAGTTGGCACTGTATTCATTTCATGATTTTCAAATAGATGTTCATTTAGATTATATGTTGCTTACCGAATCTTGTATATATAGTTGAAAAAACTGTGATCAGCAGTAGTTGCCTCTGTGAATTTTTTTTTTAATTAAGTTGATCAGTATATAATGACAGTTTTTTTATTAGATTCTAGTGTAATGTATTCTTATTTATTTCAGCTTTTGAGTGATACAATTTCTCTTTTCGTTTGGGTTGTTGATTGCTCTGCTTGTTCCTCGCCAAAGGATATATTTTGATACATCACATTTTGATTATATTCTGCATGCTGTTGAATAAATGCGCATCATTATTTATCACTCACATGTTTCTCTTCAGTTATCCCCCCACCCGCACACTCCTTTACTTATTTACCTTCATTTTTCAGCTGAAGATCTGAGGGTGAGCCGATCGTGGGATAGCTGGCCTTCCCACTTAGTCCTACCTATGATGCTAATGAGAGAAAACATGAAAAATTCAATGTTACAGTCGCTGAATTCATCTAAAACTTTGGATCTGTCCATCACGAAGTCCAGGAGCAGATCGTCACTGGATAACAGTGGCGGTGGCTTTGTTTGCGGAGACTGCGGAAGAACGTACAAGCTCAAAAGCTCACTTCGCAATCACCAGAAATGGGAATGTGGCAAGGAGCCGCAATTCAAATGCCCTTATTGCGTCTACAAGGCCAAACAAAAGATGCACATGGCTAGACACATGGAACGAATGCATAGGGAAATAGATTATTCCGCTATTAAGAACGAAATTAAAACCGAGGAGAAAGAATCCAACGAAGAAAACGAGACTAAGCAGTTAGAAATTAGCAACGACAACTGCAGTAGTAGCAACTGATACTCTTACCAAGTTCCTTTCGAACACCATCGCTCTGTTTGGGTGATATTTTGTTGCAACGATAATAGATGACGTCTTAGTATTGAATATCATAAAGATGTACGAGAACGTGAAAGGATAATTTGATATTTTGGAATATTTCTAATGTCATTTCGGACCGCATGAAACTATATTTTGAAAACCAACATAATATTGTCAGTTATTCATCAGATCGCTAGTCACTCTTGAATAATTGACAATTTCTCTGTGAGCGATGCTCTGTGAATCGCAGAGTTCGAAATGTCAATTGCAATATTCCTAAACGACACACTTCTTTCCTTAAAAACGACCCTCAGTCTCAACTCTGTTGATCTAACTGAAATATTTGGCAATATAAAATATTTTACCGACTGAAACAACACCAACGCTTCAGTTTCTAAGCTGAGTGCTATTTTTAATGTTATACAAGTATAAATAATGATATGAAGGAAGTAGTCCATATTCAAAGTGGAGTTTCAATATGAAGAAGTCTTCTTCACAATATATAGTTCACAAAGTTGTCATAGCAACTTTAACAATAACTTTCCAAAAAATTTCTTCAGTCAATCAAAAACATGTTTTCAAGCTCATTTTCAGTTGATACGAACAGGAGATTAAACTGAAATAAGTAAAAACAGTAATAACAGTTTTGAAACAATATGTGAACGAACAAATAATTAAATAAAATAAGTAAACTTTAAATCCAAAATCGAAAATAATCGAGGTTCTCAATTTCTGGAGTTATTTAGGAGTAATCAAAAATTTTGAAATTCTTGTTTTGTCTATATCTTTTTATTTGAGGTTTTCGAAAACTTGTGGCTCTTTGCCATAGCAACTTTTTGTAGACTATCCAAATATGCGAATTAAAATTATTTACAGAGAATCGTTCAAATTGGACCACCCTCAACTTCTCATTTTCAACAACAGACATGTATCACATTGGCGTAGTATTTTCATCTGAACTACAGAGTGTTTTGAAAATATTGAACTATTACTGGTATAGTTAAAAATAATTAGTTCATAACAAATTTTATTGAAAAATATCAGAGAATAAATAAAGTTGAAATGAATCAATAACAGCTGTGATGGAATAAAAAAAGGTTGTTATTTGACTGGTAACAGTTCAATATTTCCAAATCACTCAGATTAAAATACGTCAATATGAAACATGACTAAGCACATTTGAAGAATGCAATAAAAAATATAGTTTATTTGAAATTAAAAAGTTTGGAGTAGCCCAATTTGTACTATACTTTGTAAATAATTTTCATTTGCTTATTTTTTTATTCTACAAAAACTTGCTTCGCAAAGTGTAAAAAAAATCTTTGCAAAATTAATAGAAATAGGCAAAAATATTTTGAAAATTTCCTGTATAGCTCCAGAACTAAAGAAGCTTCAGTTTTTTTTGTTTCACGTAATTGAACTCTGAAATACGCAACTTTGACTCCATTTAACCACCCCTCTATCTTTTGTCGTTACGTACCGAAGAACCAATGCATAGACTTGCATTTGAAAAGCCCTGTATATTGTGGAGACGACTTTGAGTTTTACTCAGATTCTCAAAAAATATTGATTTGAGCTGTTTTTTTTTTTGTAATTTTCAGAGTAGATTAGCATAAACTGCAAGGCGAATTAAATATTACTCTTACTATTCTTTATCAGGTTCATTCTGTTTTTGTTCTACGATATTGACATTGTTATGCGCGGAACTATCGGTTCGAAACTAAAGCGTTGGTGTTTTTTTACGTTGAAATATTAGTAATTTTTCCCATCACAGATAATTTTCGTTACTCCATAACTTTTCAACAACAAATTCAATACCACAAATTATTCATATCATATCGTCTATTAATCATATAGAGAGTGACAATGAGACTAGGGCCATGACTATGTCTTGTTTACTTATCAACCGATTCGGATGAAATTTGGTACATATGAGACACAATTTCGGATTTGACATATATAAAAACATAATGTCACTTCCTGTTTCGACAGAATAGCCACCAATTTCTATTTTTCAAATAGATCACCTTGTTTTTTATTGTTTTTCAGATTCTACGGTTCAAATTACAATAAAAAAAAATCAAATTCTCAATTTTTACAGCACATGAGACCTTGATCAGTTTAAAATCTATCCTAATTGACATAAGTAACTCAAGTAATAGTTATTTCATCGATGAGATCGATAAGAAATCATATAACAGGAACTAACATTTTTTTGAGCATTTTCGACGAAAAAAATATTTTTTTAAATTAGTATCAACCGAGTGTCATCTCGCTATTTGATAGATAATTTAATTACCTATCCAACGGTATAGGTTATGTACCACTTAGGTGAGCAAAAGGCAGAGAGTCATCTAACAAAACTGAATCTGAAAAAATTAGTAGGTGACATTTGTCATCTATTAATTTTTCCAAACTTTCCTTCAGAGTGGTCACAATGATAATGAACTACCAAAAATATTCGACTTGTAAATAAAGGATGTTCATAAACGCATTACAGGAAAGATACTGAAACCAGCGAAAAGTCATTCTATTTTTCAATGACCATATCGTGCATGGCATCACTCGTTAAAAAGTAAGGGCTACCTTTTCCCTAGCTCGCACAAGTCTCTGACATCTGAGGGTTGCTTGAAAGGGTGCAGCCGGTTGACGGATATAACAATTCCAACAACAACAACAATGTTCTAAGTGTTTGCCCATTTTCCCCTCACACATACACTAGTTCTATTCATTTTGCACCTCATCACATTTATCAGTTCGTGAGCAGGAATTTCCTGAAATGCGCGCTGAAGTTTATTTCTCAAGCCCTCCAGAGAAGTAGATCTTCTGGAGTATTCTCTGATTTTGATATGATCCCAAAGTCGATAGGGGTCAATTCGGGCGGTCTGTGTGGCCATCTGATTAGACTATTTGTTCCAAGCCATCTCTGCCCCTAGGTATAATTAGGATATTCCCGGTCAATAATAGCATTATGTGGTCCTGCTTCAACCTGCCGAAAAACCTAATATATGTTTTCAATTTTTCAATGGAAAGCCATTAAGTGACTTATTTAAATTATCTACGTTGTCACCTGTCAAGGATTCTCATGTCAGTTTTTTTTTAAATAAATTGAAATATTTTTCATATAAAATTGTGAAAGAGGCTGTCCTTTTGAGTTCAACCATATAAAATATACATTTTCATCATAAAAACGTCGAGCAGTACGAGTGTTAAAAGGACTGCAAGCTCGCCAGGTCATTTCAAACTGTTTTTTTTTCTGGCCCTTTCTCAAATAATATGTTTACATTGAAGCCCCTACAAATATCGAAGTCCTGTACAACATAATACGCCATGAGTGTCAGACGTTGAACATTGTCAGTCTCCAAAGAGAATAAGCACTCAGGTTTTTATTACAGGGGAAAGTTGTGATCTGAAAGCAATTGAGGACATCATTTGGAACATCTGATGAACTAAAAGCTATCTTCTATTTTTTTTCAATTTGTATTTCCTTCTTGTTGTTCCATTTTTTCAGAGGAAAAATCAGCAACGTTTTTCCATGACGTAACATCTTTCAAACATCCTTATACAGCAAATGACTGTTAACAATGTGAAAAAGTATTTTGTTCAATTTCAGAACGATTATTTTTTCGACGTTAATATTATGACTACCTCTATCATAATTTACAATAAAAATGAGTCAATCTATTTAAAAAAAAAGTTGGCACGAGAATATTTGACGGTGACAACATGTAGATAATTGATATCAGTCACTCAATGGCTTTTAATTTTTCTTCGAAAAAATGTATGAGGGACTTTATGGTTTTTCTACAAATAAAAAAGTTACAAGGCCGGGAATACTTGGCTGAATCGGATCCGGTATACATGTACTAAATTTCATCCATATCGGTTAAGTCAATGAGCTATGGCAAGGCCCTAGTCCCTTCGTCACCCAGTATTTTGATCTTATAAATTCATTTCATTCATTCGAAGTTTCATCACGTGAATCTCCTTAGGAGTTTAACGGCTCGGCACCTTTTTTAGAACTTGCAAATGTGAAGTGACAAGGTCTGTCGTGCAGGATAGTTGCAAATTCGATAGTTGTATGGTCGTTGTCCTGGTAACCGTTCATACTAGTGTATCTCAGATTAATGGATCCTATCCTTGGATCGTCGGGGATTTTTCTAATCATTGTTTGGTTCATCTTAATCTTAATCGTTCCATGATATTCTTCATTTAGAAATGAAACTAGTACTAAATTTGCGTCATATCAATTTTGCTCATTGGTAGTTTACTACGTGAATTCGCTTTCGATCGATTTCGAATAAAACCCTTTTTTTAGAATGTAACAACTAGCCATAGCGTACTCAAAGACAATATCTGGCAATGACTGGTATCAAATGGGACTGAAATATTGATTTTGTAAAATTGTTTATTCTTTCTTGGAGCGTGATAGAATGAGCTGTATATGATGTCTGATAATCTATTATTGAATAGAGGACTTTGGATAAGGATGAGATTACGCCATCACATAACTAATAACACGTTTTCATTAACTTTTTTTATGTTGAGGTTCCGGGCAGCATCAGGAACCCCGTACTAGGATTGAAAAAGTGCATAATGGATAAATATTGAGAATTTCCATAAAATACAAAACTTTCCCCTTCAAACTATAAGTAGGCTATTTGTCCTTACCAATATTGATATTATTTATATATCGTCTACCTCAGCTTGACTTCATCTGTCCTCGACTGAATCTCCCGTTATATTTTATTTGTTTCTGATAAGGAATCTCACTCTCTATTATTATCAGAAGGATTTCCATAATCTCTCGCTGATATTGAATCCAGGATTATCGAATTATTTTTCATTAAAACAGAAAACTGCCTTTACACCAAAATAGCGTAATTTCCTCTCGAAGCGCGGTTCGGCAACAAAGTTTTCATCATCATTAGCTGTAAGTTTCAGATCGAGTAACCTAGTCTGTTCTATTATCTAAATATTAAGGCACCGTCCTATTGTGCCATTTATCCCCAAAATTGAACCTCTTGTCATTCAATGTGCATTTTTAGTGTGACAGTTTCTTCATTCTGAGTCAAATCACGTAATTTATAAGTAGTATTCAAACACCATTTTGATATTCATAATGAAACTTCAACATTACTGAGTTTTACAGATTATAGGTCAGAAAACCTCGACTTCTAGTGAAAGTACTAGGATAACTATTACAATTTTGCCATTATACAGGGTGTGCCAGAATAAAACGGACAAACTCCTATGGTAAAATCCTCAATTAATTTTAGGGTTGAAAGTTTCTGTAAGCATATTCTCTAAGATAAGTATTGAGAGAGTGTTGAAAGTGGACATACAAAATTAAATGTTTTTTGCAGAATAACTTAGTAACGCCTCAACTTTTTTTGAAGAAACTTGGTATGTCTTTCAACAGTATTCAGTTTAACGTTTCAATGGAAATAAAGTGATTGTTACTTCAAGCAGGGGCAATATGGGTACCCCTAATCGTCCTTTCCTAATTGTAACGGAATTGATATAGATTTTACCTTTTAGATTTTTTGTTGTTATTATTTTATCAAAAATTGCTATATCCTTTGTTTTGGAAATTTCCAAAATGCAATATTCACCGAATAAATGAAGTAATTTTCATGTAAATCAAATTAATTCAAGGAGTGAAAAAATAAAGTATCTAAGTCCTACCATTGAGAGAAGCATTACCATTTTTGTTTTTTGTTTTCAAAAACCTGGAACAGATCAAAAAGTGTAGTATAACTGAGCGAAATACATTCAAAATGTTTTCAAAATCTACCAATCTATATGAATTAAGTGGCGTGAAAGTTGGAGAAATGTTGAGCCGTTACGGAGTTATTCTGGAAATAATAATAATAATAATAATAATAAATGGTCTTTATTCATCATAATTACAAGAATTTTGAAAAGGTGCAAGAAAAAAGCATTAATAATTACGATGAAAGGGCGAAGTTTAGCTCAAGCTGTTTTTCAACTTTACCCAGTATAATTAGGGAAACTGAGTACCCAAACATACAAATAGAACTATACAATACATAAAGATATAAAATAGTTAATAGAGCGACTGAGTACCTGAATATACATCTGTTAGTAACAAAAAGGGAAGGTAAATACATAAACGCCATAATCAGAAAATTCATTGAAATTTCAAATCGTTTGCCTATTCCTTTGCCTGAGTTGTGTACATTATATTTTATGTTGTATTGCGGGGATTAATTTTCAAACGTTTTTTAAAATTCATTATTGTGTAGGATCTAATTTCCCAAGATACCCGATTATATTCAGTGCTTGCCTTGTATGAAAATGACCTCTTAAATAATGATGTTTTATGTTTTGGTATCACCAGAGTTGATCTGTTTCGTGTAGATGAGTTGTTAATGCTAGAGAAAGTTATCAGTTTATTGTGAAGATACTCTGGTTGCTGGAGTTTTACAACTTAATGGACGAGAGTCAGTAAATGTAGTAAGCGGAATTTTTCGAAGCTTAACCAACCTCAACCAATCATTATTTTTTTACACTTTCAACACCCTGTTTTGTTATGTTCTGTTTATACTTATCTTATAGCGAAACTTTTAGCCTTAAAATGAAGTATTTCACCAATGGAGTTTGTTTCGTTCATTCTGGGATACATTAATTAGGTTCCTGTTTGTGACCTGTATCCCAATCGATTTCTGCCAATTGATTTATCTCCAATTATTGAATATGTTTGTTTCATTTAGGTTTGAGTTTGTATACCTGTTCCCAAATCGGTATCCCTCAATTTAATTTTTCTCTTCTATTTACATATACTTGTTATGTTACCAGGAAACGAATTTAACAATGGAGAGATGTTCAATTATGTCTGATTAGTAATTAATTTCTGACAATTTTGTCATTTATTAATCTCTATGGTTTTAAACAAATTTAATTCCAGAACTTTGTTTTCGAACCGAACAATTTAATTTCTCGTACCCCAGTTGTTTTTGAGTAGATACAAGGTGTGTGTCATTACAATTCTATTTGCTCCCAGATAGAAAATAGTTATACATCTCAATAGAATCCCATCTGAATACTTTTTAATGCTGGAGAAAATAACACATCTAATATTCTTTTACTTTTCATTAAATGTGTTGATAGGTATTTTCTGTGACGCATTCCAGAGTTTTCCTCATTTCTATCTCATCACTGCCAATAGATAGAAAATTTTGTTGAAATAGCTTACTTTACTTTTTCTAATATTTCTATAAACAATATCTCACTAAGTAGCCTTTGGAGTTTCAGTATGAATAAACAACGTGGAAAAGTTTATTATACACTGGCTCCAGTTTAAAAAAGACAATAACTGTTAGTATTATTTTCAAATACCCATAGATCGTTTAGTGTTAAGCGAAAACATCGATACTGCCAGTGAATAGTTTCATGGATTACAGTTTGTGAGAATTATTTTTGAAGTGTTACCTTTTTACTCTGAGATAAAGACAATAATATATTTTATACAGATAGAAGTGGGTGTAGTTGCCTTAACTCCCACTTTCAAGTGATATTTTATAGAAATATATGGTTTCCATCCAGTCTATAAAATATATAGGTACATGATTTCCATAGCCTAGTTCCTATATTAGATGGATGATGTTCCTATTGTTACTGTTGAATTTGGTTTTCGGTTTGATATAATGTTTATACCATTTGTAAATTGTGATAGGTTTCGAAAATTGTTGCATGATATGAAAATAATTGTATTTTTATATTTAGAATGAGTGCTTCCATCACCAAGTTCATACAACTCACTAGATTATATTGATTCAAAATGACTTTTATTGGAAAGTGTACATTTCAAGTCTCATATACATGTTGTACTTTATTTCTTTCAATATTATTATGATTGAAAACATTTCTTAGCATAGGAGCTTCCGCAGAACTAGATATTTTGAATTATTTTGCTTCAAATACTTTGATTAGTATGCTTCTCACGGAATCTTAGAAGAGTCAGTGAAAATATCGAACATTTGTAGAACTTCAATGATTATTCGGAATATCCCAATCTTACAAGGGCTTGAAATTCCGAGGGGGTAATATACCTAATTTTCAAGATTTTCATGTCAACATTCATTCGATTCTAATATTCGTTACTGTTAATCATTTTTCAACTTTTCGACCATTTTACAATAAGGGAATGTTTGTTTTCCATACATATATTTTTATTTCAAATCAATTGCATATCATATCTGAATTAATAGATGGTTGATGTTTTTTTATCATTCAGGCTCTTCAATTTTTCCGTATTATTTATACGGCAGCTTGAAATAATGTTGAATTAATTGGTTTAGGTATCCAAAAACGAAAAAATATTACTTTTAGTCATTAACTTCCTGATGTAAAATGTGATGGTACTCATCTCATTATTCTTAATTTTTTGAGGATGATATTAAGGAATTTTAGTGGACCTTTCGAGATTTGAAAACTGAACTGTGTTCAAATGACATCATTTCGTATTTTCTACACAAGATTTGCATGAATTTTCGAAGTAGCATTTCGAATTGGAAGATGTTGTGACATGTTTATCCTCAGAAACTTTTATGATTACTTGTGTTTTTACTAAACAGTATATAATTTGAAATATTAAAATACCAAAATAGTGGCAAATTTGAAAAACACTGGACGTTTCCCTATCTCATAAGTCATGCCTAATTTCAAAAATTAATCCTCAAAAATGTGGCAAACATTTGGGGTGAGCACCATCCAGTTTTCACCCGGAGAATATAAATAATTTTTTATGAGATGTTATCACTATGAACTTTCACAATTAGGTGTAGGGACATATCGGAAGAAATAGTGATAATAAATAATACACTCGCAACAGTCATTTTGTAAATGTCAACAATGAATACTCAATTTAAAAGATGTGATTTTTTTTACCATTATCCTTAAAATAGTTGATAAAGTTCCTCAGATTACGTATAGGTTTATGAAGTGTTTCTACCATAGATCCCAATTTTATTTGTTATTTTTCATCATTATTTTATATACTAGCTTGAGGTAGAGGTAGAATATTCCAATAAATATTTTTAGAATATATTTTTTTATTTCCGCATCTCCGACAACATAGTTCTCATATAAGTTTATCAAAATTCGTTGTTGAAGAGTCTCAGCTAGCTGATACTCGTTACTGAAGAGCTCGTGAGTTGTCAAATTCAAAATCATATTCATTTTGAGCACGAGTCCTGTATATTTACATTTTGTGTACGTATACCTGATGAACATCTTCTCAAAGTAGATTCCTGGAAATCTACTGATTATGGGATTTTTGCTATTTGAGAGGTAATGGTATTGTAACAAGAGTTGGGTTGATAATTCATTCCATCGAGTGTATTCGAATAATCTTATGAAACATTGTGTGATTTCTCTTATCGAGTTGGACAAACAAGTTAGTGTCTTTTAAGTGCAATTGTAAAAAATGCTGGAAGCCGATTTCGTTTCTGACAGAAGATCATAATGAAGAGATATCGTAGGTAGGATGGACCTCAACTGCTCTTTGTGATTTGGTTTACCATTATTTCAAAAGTAAGTCTTCTACAGAGATGGCTCATATCTTTTTTACTAGTTATAAAAATCTAGTGGCATCCATTACTCTTTGACTTTGTTTGCGTCTAGACATTTTTTCCAAAGAATTGCAAGATATTGGACAAAAAAATATCTACGTTTCGCGAAAATATTTTTTCGCTTCTTCACCTCCTTAACGGAACAACATATTTTTACGCCTGCGGGAGGAGAAGTTACATTCTCCAGTAACAAAAAAAAAGGAAAGAAGTGGCGTATTATTCCCCAGGGAGATAATGTGACATATTTTCTCACTAGGTCAAGAAGCGAATTTAACTTTTTTATAAAATATAAACAACCGGCAATGGTTGACATTAGAAGGGAGAAGTTTTACATACTTCCGTATAATCCAATACAATTTATGGTTCCTTCACTACCAGTAATGACACAATTTCTCGTTATTTTTGTCTTTGTATTCGGCACCTTGACAATGAAAGATGTAATTACGTCTTCAGTATCATCAAGTGTGACTTTTGTCAATTGATCTAAACGTAATGCACCCGCAATTCCAAAGATAAGAGCAATCCAGAAAATTCGAAAATTTTCAGTTAAAATTGCAAATTAGTAGTTATTGTTATCATACTAAGACTTTGGATTTTTTGCCACGTATCCTTGCAAATTCCGTTTTAGAAACTGCAATTATTTGGGGTACTTGTTGATATCAGTGTTATCATACAATAGTTAACAGGATTGTATCATGAAGTACTTCACCCATAAAGTAAACGATTTGTATTTTTTTAGGAACTTCAATAAAGTACACGGTAAAATTCCGTTAACTAATAGCCACAAGCTATGAACAAAATATTTTTGGAACTTACCTAGTTTGGTGGAAGATATGGGCTTATTTTTGAGTGATGACTGGCATTTTATAGGACACATTTCTACCGCGGAAGAACACTCAAAATTCTTCCTTATTTAAACTAACACAATGTACATACCCAAACTCACCCGTTTTACACTATATTTTTATTAAACACGCCATTGTTTATCCAAAAATCAACCTTTTAAAAACATCAAAACAACACATTTATATTAAATGATTAGTGAATTTATTTATGTCAAGTTGGTAACTTTGAACTTTGCATATTTGCACAGCCAACTTTTCCAGACATTCAATTTCAACATGAATAGGAATTATTCACTCACTTTTTTTCCAGAAACCAACTTGACATGAGTAAAATTCACAAACCATTTTGCCTAGACTTGTTGGTTATGTGATCATAAAAGAAGGATGAGTTTTTTTCCTATAAAAGTAGCGTTTTCAATATGGAAAGAGTGTGAAACAGGTCAATTAGGGTGTGAACATTGTGTTAGTTTAAAGAAGGAAGAATTTTGAGTGTTTTTCCGCGGTAGAAATGTGTTCTAAAAAATGCTAGTCATCACTCAATAATAGGTCCATATCTCCCCCATAAACTTTAAATTGGATATTTTGTTCAGGAGGTCAAACTAGGTAAGTTAAAAAAAAATTGTTGATAGCTTGTGGCTATTAGTTAACGGAATTTTACCAAGTAAACCAACATTACATTTTCCGTATAAGCAGCTCTGCGCTATCTTTTTGGAACACTATTCTCTGAAGTGATTATAAGCTGCGCATCATACAGATTTCTGGATTTCACTCTTAGCAAGTTAAGAATCACTGCAGAAGCAGTATCAACAATTTTCTTAGGTTTTCCCTCGATTTCTTGTTCCATCACTGTTAACAATTTTCAAAGCTGTTTTCACAAATTTCAGTTTGTTATTTGCTGTCATCATCGCTCTCGAAGTAAAAATCGCACCTTGGGAAAAATCTTGCATTTATGTGCCTTATGTATAACATACTATTACGTACGCAGACTTAGGTGGGTACTCAGTCGATAATAATGAGCAATGCAAAAATGCTCGTAGAACTGAATGGGTTCTAATTCAGATAAAATTGGTTAAATTGGAAATTAAAATATGAAGAACCTGTAAAAATTTCGAAACAGTTCGAAAATATTGTTCCAGAGAGGTATCAACAAAGTGAAATGAATACGGAGTACCCTTCTCTCCAAGCGTTTCCACCAAGTGGAAAAATAAAGGCAATAAAGGCAGAAAGCAACTACTTCTCCGGCTAATACCACAACGGAGATTGAACTACATCTGACAGATATTTTTTGCAAGTGCTTGTCTTGTAGTTAAACAAAAGATTATCCTTCATTTGTTAAACGGTTGATTATTATTCATTTGGCAGGGACAGGACAATTATAATGTTGTCCGACCTACCCTGTCACTGATGAGAGGCAATAAACCTCGAAACATGCATGTCTGCAGGTAGTCATTCCCAGCCAAATGAAGGATAATCTTCTGTTTAACTACAAGACAAGCACTTGCAATTGGGTCTTCTTTGAAGAACGTTGCACAAATATCTGTCAGATGTAGTTCAATGTCTGTCGTGGTATTAGCCAGGGAAGTAGTTGTTTTGTGACAGATGTTTGCCTTTATGTTTCTACTTGGTAGAAACGCTAAGAGAGAAGGATACTCCGTATTCATTTCACTATGAAGAACCTGTTATATGACGAACTCAGATGTGAATTGAATATTTGTGTACAATAACGATAAAAATTAAGAGATAAAGTGTAAGTATATATATATATATATATATAAAAATTATGAAAATGAGAACTTAGAATAAATTATAAATTGATAACAAATAATGTTCAAATAAACAAAGAAGTTTGATATAACCGCATAAACCGTTAATATGTTTTTTCCTGTTTTTTATTTTTCCTTCATTCACCTCATTTCAATAGCTCTTAGGAAATGAATGATGAAGCAGTTATGTTAGGTTTAGGTTAGGTTTGAACGTGAGTGGGCCCATATCAGGCCCTCCACTGCGGCCAATGGCCTATTGTGGCTCACCCTTTGGTTATATTTCTCCCAGTATAAAGCAGTTATGTTACAATGTTACTATATTATATTCTATTTATATTCTATTCTAAGATATGACGGTTGATATGAATCAATTCTTAAATGAGCGTCATCGTTCATTGTTTTCATGCCCCAAAACCTGTACGTTATCAAAATCAAAATGGTAGCCAAGACTGGTGGTGTTTGGATATAGCCTTTTTGACAGAGTTCCTGTGTTGTCTCACTCCGTTCTTTGATAGCTGTCTTATTCGACCAATATACCCTCTCTCACAATTGACACATCCAATTATATGCACAACTTTGACTCTTTGGGAAATTTGTCCTTGAAATTTTCTTGTTTGAAATTTTTTTTCAGTTAAACAAAATTAGGGGTTTGACGCGTTGAATTAGAAGCTCATGCCAGCCAAAGCATTAAGCTGCTTTATTATGAAGAGATCATGCGTCCAGCTGAGATATATATATATACCTGTCAAAGCCTGAACAAGACATGTCGATACATGATGCAGCATTGGTATGAAGAGCGATAGATACATTCGCCGGTTGTATACAGGGTATTCCACATTCGATGGCCTATTAGACGTTTTTGGAGAATGGAACAACAGATCATTTTAAAAATTTGTGGGCATGAATAATCAAACATTCTCTTCATGAAAGAGGGGCGACACCACTTGACGGAAGACCATAAAACTAATAATGAAATATGGTGGATCACGTAATCCAATCTTCCGCAATAAAACCTATACAATAACTGGAACCCAGAGATGGCGCTGAATTCATACCTCAGTGTTTGTCTCAGGGATTTCCAATAAGGATGAAAGGATTTTTCGATTCAATTGGGTCGAACTAGCCTTCGCTGATGATTGGCAATGACCATGAAACCGGTACGGAGGTGTTCCCCCAATTAAATCGAAAGATAATTTCAGCTTTGATATTTGAAATGCATTGCAAAGTGGTTCTTGTAGAAAACTTTGCCAAGTATTAAACAAATATAATTCAATGGTCGTAGGGGGCAGTAGTTGTTTATTGTTGAATACTTGCCGACGACTTTACCTATTGTATAGGTTTTATTGCGGAAGATTGGATTACGTGATCCACCATATTTCATTACAAACATTCTCTACCCGTCTGAAATATTTTTATCAATACAGTGTTGCCACTATCAGAAAGTAGTAGCTACTTTGTTATTTCAAATAGAAAACCCCATATATTACATAATTTTTGGAATCCCTGTAGAAGTCCTTACAACTTTCCCAGATAATTCCCTATACCTCTCTGTAACGGTGTTCGAGATAAAAATTATTTTGTCAAATTTTTGTGTAAACCTGACCATTGAAAAATTACATTTTTTTTTCACAATGTAAATTTACTGAATATTGAAATTTGGGTCATAGCTGCATGAGGCCATTAGGTATTCTGTTGATGAACTGCATATCAGTTTCATCATACAGGGAAGCTCAGAAGTAACTTCATTTCGGGGACTTATGACATTTAATTATCTAGGTGAATTTATAGTTGAAATATAATATTTTCTCTTTTCAAATTGAATTTATCCACCGAAGAAATGATAAACATGATCTTGAAATGAAATTGTTTATTGCTAGATAATGCAGTTTGACTTGCGACTCTAGAGTTTTCGAAGAAAAGGTTTCGGAAAAACAGGAAGTGTGGATGGAGCACAAGAAGTGAACAAACAATTTATGAATATAAAATAAAGATACACCATTTTTGAATATATTTGGTGAAAAAAATTTCTTATTCCTAATTATTGATTTTGAGATATTTGGTGTTCAATGAACTCATTTTGGGATATAAATGTCACCATGACTTCAGAAATACCCGGTATAGAAACCCATATAACCCTATATTTTTGAGAAACACTGTTTTAAAGAAATACAATGAAGTGGAAATATATAGGGTGTTTTATTTAAAAAATATAACTGTGAAGACTCACACATTCATCGGTACTTTGGTAGTTACTTTATTAACATAGCTTTTATTGCTCTCTACAACTTTTATTTAAAACATTTTTTCCTATCCTAAATAGGGAAGCTGATATCGTTTACCCACGCATCGTTGATATACCCTGTATACCCAGAATTCCACGACTATTATGTTGATAGTGCGATCCAAAAACACCTTTTTTATCATAATCATATTTCAATGATAATTTTGCATGAGCGTTTCACTTCGTATATTAACTTGAAAATATTTCGTCAAATTAAAAGGGTTCATATTTTTCAAGTTTGTGTGTGTAGTAAAACGCTCATAGAAGATTATGATCGAAAATTGATTATAATTAGGAAAATACGATGATTCTATATTGCCGTATATCATCATAATATTTGTGGAATTTTGATATAACGATATGCGAACCAATGTAACAGCAAGGGTGCTGGCAAAAACAAATTTAGGTGTTTATTCACAAGAAAAAATATTATGTTTTTAAAGAGAGCAACTTTTTCAAAAATGACTCACCCTACTTTTTCCCCGTAAATACTTTATGGCGGATACTGTATAAGTTTACTGTTTTTTATTACAATATTTTGTGTTTTAGCTACTATGTTTATTTCGTCAGTTACGAATTGTATTCAGGATTCGATACACTTATGTGTGTATATAGTTCTAAAAATACTCTATATACCTTCAGATAAACAAGAAATAAGAAGAGCGATCAAGAATTCGTTCGACGAAAAGCGTTGACCATCAAAGCAACAGTGTGTTGTTTGCCCAAGAGCTGAATGAAGATTTTAACAGGAAGAAATGCTATACTCGAAATTTCAATCAAACTACTTAGATCGACTTGTCTGAAACACATTATGTCATGTTAATGTTTCTGATACCACTAATTCATAAGTCATGCCTAACCAGGGTTCATAATCGTGTTGTATTTTTTTACTGACATCAATAAACTTTTAGGTTCCAAACTGCTGAAAGTGGTGCAAACAAAAAATGTGAAAAATATAAAGGTTGTGGAAAAAATCAAGGAAGAACTCAGTCAACAACTAAGTTTCTCTATACCAGTCAAGACAAGCCTCTCCGATAAAGACACCTACCCAGTCGAAGGAAAGAAACTTCTCCCTGTAAAAATGCCCAAATTTTTAATCATCAACAGAATGACGCCTGCAGGGCGGATGCAGAAGTTCCTCAAAATGACTCCGGACCAAGAAAAGCAGAGGCCCAAACAAAAATTGAAATGTGAAGCGGCTTTGAGCGAACTGAAGAAGCCTGTGGATACGTTGAGATGCTCCTCATGTGGAGTCCTCTTCCAGAGAGATGTGTTCATTGCCCATAAGAAACTTTGCAAAGGACAAATGGCTGAAAAGAAGTTTGGCTGTACACTTTGCAGTTTCACGAATTATAGTTACGAAAATCTTGAAGAGCACGTCAAGAATTGTCATCATTAAACAAAACTTTTATTTCTTCTTCTACTCATCTGTTAGGGTTTGAATGATATTGACTGTTTTCATATTTTTTGGACTACTTCACGTGATATCGTGGGGACTATTCGTTTCAGTTATTTGGATTTGGCACTCATCTGTAAATGAGATCGAACATCCAATTCCAAGACCATTAGGGGAACTACTAAAATTCGGACGGCATCATTTCGAACATGATAAGATAGATGATATAGAAATTACTTCAGTTATTACTGAGTAACCCTAATGGTAGTGTTTTCAATTTCTTAATGTTTACTCAAACTTGTTTCAGTAAAGTTGATTTGTTAATAATATTAGATGGGCAATATATTTCGCTTGTGAATATTTGTTTGATTATTCCTGTTATTTTGTTTTTATGGTCAGTGAGGAGAGCAACTTAACAAGTTTTTAACTATCGCCCAAACATCATTAGTGATACATACCATAATGTTCTGAATATTCGAGATAATTCTGTCGATTCCTTTTCAAAACTGAGTTGCCAAGATATTCTCAGAGCAGATTGGTTTTCTTCTAATAGACTATATCTTATGATGTAATAAGTAGTTATCAGAACCATTTTGGACGTGAACTCTCAATTTTTGTTGCCGTGATCACATCGTCGAAAACACCGAACCTGACCCTCGTATCTAAAAGACCTGGTGTAGTAAAAATATCTCGACAAAATGCAGAATTCTAAATGAATATTTTCATCTTGCTGTCACGAAAACTGTCTTGTTTAAAAATATTTCATCAACTTGATGGAGTAGTGCTTTGACAGTTTTTCAAGAATTCTACATTTTGGAGAGATATATGAAAATATCGATTTTGTGTATTTAGTGTCGTTTGATACGTAAAATGAGAATTTTTTTATCGCTTTTGTGAAATTTTTGAACGTTTGAAGAAATTGAATTTTGTGGGAGTGATGTGTACCAATAAAAATGATACCTATGGATATATTTAAAATGTTGTTGTGATCTTTCGAATGCGTAAAACATCCAACTCCTATTTCATTTTTTACTAGAACTTTCAAACGGAAAAAAAATTCTTATTTAAGAATATGTGTTGGAAGGAAAGATTCATTGTAAAACTTTATTAACTCTTGTGTTGTTTCCTTAGAAGCAATAGTTTCTTGAAGAAAAAATTAAGGTAAATGTACCAAATTCTGACATGATAGATGTTTTTAGTTGCTTATTACGTAACATAAATCAGTTTCATGAAAAAGATATAAAAAATTAAGGTATTATTTTCCCAATTTTTATTCCGATAATTTCTGTAAATACAACGGAATTAGGAATACATGGTTTTTCTTAAAAAAAAATAATATTAGCCTATACACTATGAACCTAATTCGGACATTGAAGTAAAGTACCTAAAATTGTCATCATATCATTATTTATGAGTAGAGACTCATTAATTTTTTTAATGATGTCCTCAAAATTGTACCATATAGCATCCTTCTTAGATGGCCACTTCCAACTATTTCCACTTGTAGTCATGGCACTTACGAACGCTTCTTCTTCATTTATTTTCTATATATATATATATATATATATATATATATATTATTTCGACCTGTCTTGAAATTTCTTTTTGGGTTAACTGGGTTATCAATCACGATTTCTGACGATGTAGGGTTATCTCGATCCAAAGTTTCTTGATTTAGCTCTGCTCCATTGACAATTTTCTGTTTTTTCTTTCTCTCTATTGGTTTTGCTTGCAACTTCTCCAATCGCAATCTTTTCCTATTTTCATTTTCCTTTTCTAATTTTCCTTTAGCTTCCTCATTACTGTTGTATATGCCTTACATTGCTCCGAACTGGCAACACTAGGCACTCCACCTAAGAGCGGCTTTACATTATGCAATTTTCATGCAATTTTTGTGCAATGCAAGACTAAATTTTACATTGCGCTTGCGCCCATGCAAGTTTCGTGTAAGCCCAAAAAATTTCTACTGGTTGAAATTTTCACGCAATTCGTGAGCCATTCTAGTGAGTTTTCTGGTGAGAAATTCAATGCCAATAGCCCCACTAAAGTACCTGTAGATATTGTTTTTCGAATGTCTCCTAACCTTTAACTCCAACTTAAAAAGGAAATTTGTCACAAGCATTAGTGATAGGTGGAATGTCATTTTTCGAATTTCAGTAAAGTACAAACCAACAAAATATCAAAATATTTTATTGAGGTTAGATTTTCTCGAAATATATTATGTTGGTATAAACTGCTGGTAACACAACAATAATTGCATAAATGTAAGACACAATTTCTAAATTGCCTTGCAATACCTGTCTTGCATTGCAAATGCATTGCATAAATGTAAAGCCGCTCTAAGTTTTTTTCTGTTTTCCCCCTTTTGGTTTGTCTGGCCGAAATAAAATATTTTTTGAAAGGCAAAGGTTTTGAAAATGGCAATGTACTGCCACCAACAAATTTTTTGGACTTCATTATTTTTTTTGTTGATATTTCGTTTTTCGTTGAAGCAGTTATTTTTGTTCTTTGTTTCTGCATTTCCCAAAATTTTAATTTCCGTCTCTTGCAATATTTCTATTTCTATAACTAATTTCACCTTAATTTTTTTTTTTCGTTTGTTTCTGCATTGACTGTGTTCTCGTTTTCTACAATTGATTCCACCCTCATTTAATTTTCATATTTTTCTTTACTGTTTACTTTTTCAATTTCTATACCTTGCAATATGCCATCTCCCACAATTGATTCCACTCTATTTTCTTTTACGTTTGTATCCGCATTGGTTAAATTTTTCATTTCTGTCTTTTGCAATACGTTTTTTTCTATTACCGATTCTACCCTTACTTCTTCATTTGTTTCTGCACTACTTAATTTTTTTGTATATCTGTATAATTTCCCACTTCTGTTTCATGCTCTGAAAATTCTATAAACTCAATGTCTTCCAATTGGCCTTGTGGTTTGTGATTGTTGCTTTGACGAAACGTTTTGTGTTTTTGACATAAATGCTGCCACAGGAACATGGATACCCCAAAAAGCGCGTCTCATTTGCCATTCGTTGATTTCAAATGGCCATTCAGTTTTTTCGGAGGTTTATAAATAGTTTCAATCTCGTATTTCCGTAGAATTCGTCCAATTCAGTCTGTTACTCTGGGATCATGAGGTAGGAATGCTTTTCTTCTGTCGTTAGTTTGACTGCTACTCGCTTCACTGTCTGGATAGTCACTCGGTCTACTATTGCCATGGATTCATGGGGTTCAAGTCTGGAGATCTAGGAGGCCAGGATTGGGGTCCTGCTTGGCTTATCCAACATTTTGGAAAATTGTGTGATGAGGTATCACGCGCTGCGGAAAATATTAGGAACCTCTTCCAGTTCCACCATTCCTATTGCTCGTGGACGATTACAATCACTTTTTCGTTTCTGAAAAGTCCCTCTGTCACAGTCGTGGATGAAAACGTGCCAAAATTGTGTACTGAGGTATCATAACGTGCTGCGGATACATCTCTGCATGAAGCCGTCTAACTTCCAAATATTTTCCGTTGACACGACCATACATAAAATACATATCGGCCAAATCAGCGTTAGTGTAATTATTCGTATTGAAGATTCAAAAAGCACATTTCAACTTTCAATTACTATATAAAAATGAAAACGATTTGTACTGTCAATTACTTACTACATAAAAATGAAAGTCACTAGACAGCTACCTAATATATTTTTTCGATTTTATTTGCAGAAGATCCATTCATGCACGACGTTACACTTAATTTTTTTTCAAGAATCTATTTATTGTCTTTACGGAAACAACACAGGTGTTTAAACAGTGTTGCAATAAATCTTCCCTTTCAACAAATATTTTTAATTTGATAAATTTTGTTTCGTTGAAAAGTTTTGGTAAAAGAAGGAATACGAGTTGCATGTTTCACCCCTTCAAAATATCACAACAAAATTTTAATAAAATACTTATACTTGTAGAACACGCCCACAAAATTTCTTCGAATCTTCAGTAATTTTAAGAGTGAAAACCAAAAACAATTTGTGATAATTTTCAAGGACAAAACCTTTGTTTGCATGAAACATTCAACTTTTGACAAAGAATCACGCACTAAAAACGTTCGCAATTTTTTAGAAACACCCTGTATAATATGAAAAAAAATTATGTAGTTTTCTTTAGTTTAAGATTAGTCATACTAAGTGGTGGTAATATCAAGATGTATGGAATAGTCATCGTGATCCCAAAAACTCAATGCCAAGATTGCCTAACTTGTGTTTGTCCAGTTTATTTACAGAAAATCATAATAGTGGTGGATGAATTACCTTCTCAAGGTTTTGTTTGGGCTCAAAATCTTGTCCATTTCTTTTTCTGTCATCATAACCATGGATCTCTGTTTGCAAATTTTGAATATGTTCACGGAATATATCGAAAATGTGTTAATAAATAGATATTTTAAAAATTCCATTATAAGATAACTTGATGACTCGATAAAAATCAATGAAACTGGGTCTCCAACTTGTCTTAAACGATTCTTGACCAGCATTTACTTTTTTTACTTGCGTTAATCATTATCTCACGTCAGGATGATTGTGAAAATACTTAATAACAATTTGGTCTTTCATGTTGCGCAAAAAAAAACTCACATCACAATGGCGCCTCCTCATACCGAGTGACCCAATCATAAGTAAATCCCTCTGTTGTTTGGTGCTCATATTTTTTGTGCCAGAGTTATAATTTTTTGGATTAGTTATGATGCAGTTTTGATTTCAATTTTGACTCTGCATTTTTTATAATGAAACTTCAAGACGATACCATGATTGATTTCGATTACTAGTTTCTGAATACTGTTTGTATTCTCGACGCCATGGTTAATTTTCCTACAATTGAACTAGGTCAGTTTAGTGAAGCAATGTTGCTTCATTCACTTTTTTGACATCTTTAAAACATCAAAGAAGAGTTAAATATGTTTCATTATCCGTAGAAACACTGTACTTGGGTACAATTTTCAGAGAATTTCCACACATACACGGAATAGACCAAAAAACGAATTTTTTATTATTTCTTCTTATTCAACTATGTTCTTAAAATAATTTCAATTTAAAAGTATCAGTAGCCGCGTACTTAGTGTCGATTTAAAGCCAAGTAACTGTCTATGGAGTGGAGAGAAGATATAATTGAAGTTGCTCTGTATTTTTTTTTTGTTTCAAAGTTCTTCTCGAAAACTAACCAAAGATAATACCGACGATAATCATTGTTTTGATGAGCTGAATACTTGTGTAATTTTACATCACCATCGTTCAGTTAGCAGACAGATCCTCTATTAATGGTGGCGCGATTGGAAAAACTATTGGAAGCCCAAGTTTTCGAATGGAACCCCCCCATTTTATAATTTCATTCGATTCAGTATCGAAAATGAGACTAACGGTGAATACGATTATCTATGCCTACATTCAACCGTTTTTGAAATATTCGCGAATTAACATCTCTCCATTCCAGAAAATCACGTATTCTTGAGTTTAGTTATTCTCAGTTGGTCATGATAATCGCGGTTGTGTTAGAAACGATCAATTGCTATGGAAATGTCATTGTTATCAATCATGCAGACTTGTTTGAATTATTCAAATGAAAACACTTGAATCTTTTCATTATTCATAGAGAATGTAATAGGCTTATCTCAAGAACCAGAAACCGTCTCATTACACTGTTGAAAAAATTATAAAAAACTCCAAAAATATTTTATCCGCTTTTACAAAAATGTAGATGAATAAGTTCCAAGTAAAATTCGAATAAAGGATAACATTCAACAGAATTAACGATATTGAGAGGTATACCAAAATCAATTTGTAAGTAAATGTTTGAATTAGCGCCCTTCAACTTCAAAGACATTTTTCATATTTCAATAGTTATTCTTGATGTGTCGTTTTTCATATGCAACATTTTGTTGAGATACATTTCGCCATTCGCTATTCCAAAGATTATATCATGATTTCATACTTCACATTTTATAATAATCCATTAATTAGAATGTGTATAGCGATTTTGTGTGCATAACGGTTTTTCTATTTGAAGAATATGTGTTCGTTTGTACAGAACAAATTAATACAGATATGCACAAAAAAAGAAGTATATTTTGGCCGAAGTCTTCAATTCAGTCGAAGAGATTGTTGAATTTAAAATATTTCTGTACTCGGGAATCATTGGTGCTAGCAGTAGCAGTAATATTCGCTTATTCAACATCTCTACCTCAACTATTGCTGAGAAGTGACTGACCTCTCTATGAAAAGGCGAAAGTGACCTCAAGGTTAATTTAAAATTCGCCAACTAACAGAACTCTTGTTTTAATCATCGATACGTGTTGCTTGCGTCTACTCATATAACCTTCTCAATTCTCAATTTATTCTGTACGAAATCTATTCCGCAAATTTTCGTCATCAAACCTTGATATACGTTGCTTCAATATTATCAACTAGGGTTATCAACTAGGGCTTACCGACTACATGCACCGTTTTCATCGACTATTCCTAGTTGGCTAATCTCGTTTAATTTAATCATCACCCAGTGCAATCGTAAGCAAACTGGAGTGGATTAGGTAGTCGCTAATCAATCGTTCGCGAATGAGAATTTTTTTTCTCTTTTTGTTAGTACAAATTACAAATGTTAACATTGAGAATTTATGTTACTGTTTTGCCCTGAACAACTTTAACCGGTAAAACTGAAGTTTACCGGTTGAAGTTAGTAAGAGAATTTTTTCTTTCTTCATCATGTCAAATAGGTACTCGGAGAATCCCGAATTTCACACTAGGGTAGAGAAGTTCTAGTAGAACTCGTATTAGATCATGCTGATAAAAGAACTGCAACATGTTCATTTATCTGTTCCACTACTTTTCAGCTTTTTCGGTGTCATTTGAATTATAATCAATCTTCTCTCTCAATAATGGTTCGCGATTCTCCATCATACTGTTAATATACTATTCAGCATATATCGTAGAAACTCGTGATCATCTTGGTGGCTGAAACCGATAAAGCGAGTTTTTTTGGGTAAGCCTGTATTTACCACTTGCGAATCTCCTGAATATGTATCCTTCCTAGATCTTCTTCGCAAAAGCTTTCAGTTAACCTTTGTGTCATATTTTGTGGTACTTGGTTTGAATCCATAATGTAGGGTCCTTTGTCAATTACTCCAACAACAATCTTGTATTTGACCGAGTTGTTATTAATACAGTTACTGATTTGCCACTGAAACGGATTGATAGGAAATTTGAAAGTACAGTGTACTCTGCAGAAATTCTAAGGATATTCCAAAGAAAATTGTGAACAGAAAAATGAATCAACTTTTGATCGCTTCTTGGTAGAAAGAAGGTCCTGCAATCTGCTCATCCTGATCAGCTTTATACTATTGCAAAGTAAATTGACAACAAAAAAATACAAATGTTCAATTCCACCTAACTTCTGGTTAAGTGTGCAGCAAGCACAATGTTATGATCTTCATGTACCAAAAGTTCAGTTTTTGTTCTTCGCATTGAATGGTGTGTTTCTTCAAGGTTTTATGATAATGGGATCATAGGGGTCATCAAAGTCTTCTTCGAGGGTGGAAGTAATACAATTCAAGCGTTTGGGTGGTTGCGTGGTTGTTGAAACAGATGCCTGCACACCTTATTCATGACTTTCGTTAGTAATATATGTTCCTAAATCCACTTGTACATTTGCAACAAATGGTTGTGACTTTCGACAGCCACATTATTTCTACATCCACCTGAACATTTGCAACAAATTAGGTTGAGGTCAGCTTCAGGTGCTGCTGGATCCTTTGCTATCACAGGGATCGGCTGATCGTTTCCCAACTTTCAATCTCACTGTACAGGAGAGAAAGTCCGTTCCCAAGCAAAAATTAAATTTGATGGTACATCCGAAATGAGGGTTCAGCATTACATACAGATTTGGTGAAAGCGTTGTAGCGGTGCATTTTAAAAGAAGTTTGCTTTCTGGGTGCAGGAATGTTTTGTTTCCAGCAGCAGCCATAACCCCATGAGATACAAGAATCTGGGTTCACGACTCAAGGTTTCGCTGATCGTCAAGCAGCCCTAAACACAAGCAGAAGCTGGTGCGCAAAGAAGGAACTTAATGTCAATCTTAGCAAAACAGTGCTGGTCCCATTCACCAAGAGACGAAAGTATGAACCCAAAACCTCCACTCTGAATGGGACACATCTAACATGTTTCAGGTAAAATACCTGGGAGTTATAATCGACCAAAAACTGACATGGAACAACCAAATCAATCTCATTCTATCCATGGCTATAGCGGCAAGCTGGACAGGCCGCAGAATCTTTGGTAAGACATGGGGTCTGAAACTAAAAATGATTTATAGGTCATACCAAACCTCTGGCCTGATGGCCAAAAATGCTAAAAATTCAAGCACTAGCCAAGCTGCACAAAGAGCAGCTACTAGCTTGCCTGGGAACCACAGGAGCAATATTTACGTGCCCTACTGCAGCTCTAGAGGCAATGCTAAACCTTCGGCCATTGCACCTATGTGAAATGAATGAAGTAGCAAATACTATATTCAGACTGTATCAGACAAAAAACTTGAAAGCAGGAAATCTGATCGGAGATCTAAAAAATTATCAGATTCACACAGAGACCCAATTGGCAATGGACGAAGGGTTTGGAGTGGGCGTTAGAAAGTCAATTTTTAGGATCTGAAAACCCCTTGGTAGGACCCCAACCATCTTCCAAGCAGAAGTACATGCTATAGAGATTTGTGCCCTGGAATGCATTGAAAGGAGCACCCGAAGGGCTGAAATCTAAATACTATCAGATAGTCAAGCAGCACTAAGAGCTCTGTAGTCACACACTTGTGAGTCTGAGCTGATTTGGGACTGTAAACAAACCCTGAGACAACTGGTGGCAAACAATCAGGTAACCCTGATGTGGGTACAGGGACATCAAATGCAATGAGGAAGCAGACTATTTTGTCAAAGAAGGGACAAACACACCACTTCCCGGCCCAGAACCCTTCTGTGGACTCTCCAAAGCCCACTTAAAGAATAGTTTCGACGCTAGGAATTCGAAGAAATGAAATCTCACTGGAATAAACTGTCAGGATAAAGAAAAGCGAAAAGGCTAGTGAGCCTATCGCCAAGGAAAGCTTAACATCTTCTCGAATTGAACAAAAAAGGCTCGAAATTGGTAACGAGATTACTCAACAGGTATCACCTTAAAAAGATGGGCAAGTCATAGAGTTATTCTGCTTTGCGAATGTCCAGCGCAAAGCTGCAAGAGGCTCAATTTCCCGGACGGGGCATTCTCAACGCTCTTCGACATCAGGAACTTAGCTCCCAGGAGACTGTAAAACATTGCACGATGTCTCAGACGCCCGAATCTTGAATACATAAAGGGTCACGCACAAAAAACCTTACAGGTCGAGGTGCTTGTGAGGCTGCACAACCTGCATAACCCCCCTACAATCTTCAATCTACAGCCTCACGGGATGAACTTGGCACGTTTTAAATATATCAGCAATACCTTACAGTACAGCCAGCTCCTTGAAAAAATTTTGCATTTTCAATATGAAGTTAAATCGCATTCGCTGAACGTATGCACAAGAAATTTGCAATTGCTGGTTTGATTATACTCTCTGTTCGTCCTACTTTGTCATGGCCTGTTTTCACAAATGATGTTTTGTTCAGTCGGACTTAGCGACATCTTCACCGACTTGTTACAGGTGAAGGATTTCCCGAGTGATGTGCGGACGATCAATGTGTCAGCATGACTGGATGCTTGTTCTGTTTCAACCCAATTGCTGGTGAGGGCAGTTATGCGGAATGAAATTAGTCCAGATTTATCCTTTTCGTTAGAAAATCATAATTTTTAACTGTTTTTCTCCATAGTTAATCAATGTCAATTGATCTCTTTGTTTTTTGCACCTTCGTCTCTGTTCAACTCTCTTTGTACTGGAATCTTTGGATCCTTCAAGGTTCTTTCAGTTCTCAACGAAATGCCCCGGGTACTACAAACATAGTCCTTCCATTTATTAATACTGAATACCATCAATCATATTTAAATAATTTTAATGAAATTTCGGTGCCCTCTAAGATTTTAGAACTCTCAGCGCCCTATAACTCGGTAATCATTAGAAATACAAGCTTAAATTTAGGTATTCAGTCAACTTTCATCTCAGACCAACGGTTCTCGAAATACTCGCGAAGAAACCAAAACAAGTGCCCTGTTTTCGCTAATTGTTGCTAGAGCTCGCTTCATATTCACGAGATCTTTTGGTACATTCATCTTTAGGTACCCATTAGGCAATGTGCAAGGTTTCAAAACTTTCGTAATTTGCAGGAAACTCGGTCATTTTTTGAGTTTTTTTGACTGGACTACAAATCCCCAACACCTTGAATAATCATTGAATTTTGGGGATTCTCTCACACCTCACACATTAGCAACCCGGATCAGTATTTCTTCCCGCATGCGGTAGTGTACTGATTTTTTAAGCTGAGTGATAATCTTCAGTGCTCCTAGTTTCAGAATAAGTCGCTTAAAATGGCGGAAGCAGTAAAAATTCCATTACTACTTATATAGTAACAGCCTACTCAGTTTGAGACGAGAATCGGTTGTAACACCACGAAATTTGGCATGCTAGTAGTTGATACCATGTCAAATAAGAAAAAAAATTGTTTACCGAAATTCCGGGGTTGGAACCCAAAAAAAAATTCATTTAAAAAGAAATTGTTTTTTTTTGGTTTCATCTAGGAAAAAATTAAGTTTAAAAAAAGATGGTTTGAATAGGGTTGAAGATCATTCAATTCTCTACAAGAATGATCCTCAGTAATTCCCTATAAAATGAGAAAATGTGCTTGAACGCCTACATCAGGCTCGTGTTAGCCCGCCGCTGCAAGTTCCGGCGGTGCCGAACGTTAAATGTGTCATAACTTTGCTAAAAGTTATCAAAAAATTAAAAATAAAAGTGTATTTTGGTTGTGAAGACTCCCACTTTTTCATGCAAATATAACATGTGGATATCTGATACTTAAGTGGTTGTTTTTACCGCGTTACATAATCCAACTGCGTTTTTTACGAAGGATGCAGAAATCATAGATATTTCAGTTAATCCGGAATAACTGCACTGAAGCAGGAACCATTACCCTCATTAGACACTAGGCAATGATTTAAGAGTAGTGAGACAGGTCTCACTTACACACGCCAAAAATAAACTGGGTTTTACTACCGCCCCATTTTTAACTCCCTCAAAATTCCGACATCTTAGCCGGTAAATGTTGAAAATAATCGCTTATACACACCCTGCATGAAAAATAAAGTATGCAATTTTGAACTGGAGGTTTGCACTTCACATTTCTGTTATTTAACTCACAAAAAAACTCCAAAATGTGTTATATTTTTAAAAAGTTCAGAGGCTGTCCAAAAACTCATTCTTTTTAAACGACAGATAATTTTGTCGAACCACGGGATTTTCAGAAACCCCTGAACATCCGAAACGAAAGAAGATGAATTCATCTGTTCATTCCATATATACAACATAGTCTAGGATCATCGAGCCATAATATCTAAGCCAACAATGGCCACACTTTTGGAGTTGTTTTCTCAGTATGGTGTCAGTTCAGATCATGAGCTGCGAGCGTAGTATCTCGAGTCCGGTTTCCGGCTTATTATAGACATGTCAAACCCTACTGTCATGCGAAGTTTTTTGTTCTTGCTGTGAAAATTTGAGTTTATTATTGAGACATTCCATGGTAAAATACACTAATTGAGATCCAGCTGCGATTGTCCGTCTGAAAGTGAGTAGAAATTCATTTCAGAGAATACAAGACATCAAAAATTCTGAGAGTGGATTGTAGTTGTATTGAATGCTGTGGTACCTATGAAATTATTATTGCTTATCTTTTACAAAAAGTAGGGTGGAAATGTGTCAGGGTATTGAATTATTCTGGCAAAGAACAAGAGTGTTGTCTAGTGCATATACCACAATTTTCTCTTTCCCGAAAATGTGATATTCCATTTGAATTTGGTATGTAGAAGTTTTTCCTAAAGGAATTATTTGAGTTGATAACTAAGTCATACGAATATTCTCTCCCCAGGGGTATTTGAAGTAAAAATAATGGAATTTTACATATTATCATGCACTGATCTTTTCTGAAGTGAACGCAAGTATATTAGCTGTGTGCTAACAAATCTGTTTTCAGGATTTTGAAATTTGTACATGCAGAATTGAGAGTACGTACACAAATTATAGGGATTTTTTCGTCCCAGGACAATTATATGAATAAATACGTGTTCAATATATTTTCATGAAAAATAATAATATATAGTTTTCAAGAGTTGTTTGAGAGAATGTTATATGGAAATAAATGTCGGTCGGATAGGAGGGAACATAGGGGTAGATTTAAATGGTTGAATCTTAGAAAATGCAAGTGTGAGATGTCACGAAATAGAGGGTTTTGGTGTCTTTTCACTTCAGCAGGGCTGGAAACATTGATTTCTTTGAGCAGAGAAAGGGTGTATTGCTGTTTGATCTGTGTCCAAAAATGTGTACAAGAATGAATCGACCGCTCAGGGCAGTTTCTAGAGCACCAAACGAAACTATTAAAAAAGTGGCAACTACTTGTTGGGATGAAATTTCGAAAGCAGTTATGAAGAGCCTATGTATATTTAGTAGCGGTATTTGCAAAATATCACCGAAACTAGCCAATCTCATAATTCTCATAATATTAATTCATGAATGAGATGTGAGTCTTATCCATAATCTCAAAAATTATTCTCACCTTTTGTCTACAATGGCGGCTATTCCTCATCGCAATTTTAGGACGACTAACACTGTTTCCAGAGTTCGAAAAGACGGATTTTCTTCAAATATGAAGCATTAACCTCACCGAACTTAACGTAACCTAGCCTCCTAAAAGTATCACAAGACTACTTTGTAATTTCATTTATTCTATCAAAGCCGTTTAACGATAGTTTTTTTACTTTCCGAACAAATTTTTCTGTGGATATTGAACTAATAGCGTATTTGCTCAGTGGCCAATGCATTACCGTATCGCGTAAAAAGTTTCTTTACATTAGTTCCTACCAAAATCGAGTAGTTTTACAAAAAATTCATAGTTTCAGAATACCCAATAGCTGTAAATAACACGGAACTTCCTGAAAGCTATAACAGCTTTATAAACACACCCATGCAATGATTGCATGTTTTGAATTTGTCGTTTACTAATTAAAAATGAGCCCTGACACAGAATGCTGAATTTGATTAATAGTTTTGCAAACCTAATGAATCACAAACGAAGATCGAAGTCTCCCAAATACTGATAGCGCCATCGCTGGTAAAACATGTTTATTTTCGAAGTAATTTTCTCACACAGGCGAATTTTATTACACCACTCCTTTCGGCACATAATGCTTTGGCTTTTTACTGCTAGGTGGCAATAGGTGGACCATTTTCACCAGCACAAAGCCTCGGACACAATGGAAGATTTATCAAATGAGTTGTTATGTAAAATTTGCGATGTAGGATAACAATTTTCGAAATAGATCAAGATGCAAAAGAGAATTGGAAATAAAATAAAATTTTACCGAGGTTGGGATCAGAAAAATAATGGCAATGTGACAGTTTCGTGTTGACAAGAATTTTATTGTGTTTCAGCCCTATAGGAAATTTTGAAAAAATTATGGAAAACTACATTATAAAAATATTTTTTGTAGAGAAGAAACAATCAAAATAATCATCTTGTAAGATTTTCCCCTATACGAAATTTTGGAAAAATTATGGAAAACTACTATTATATAAACATTTTTTGTAGAGACGATACAATAAAAATAATGATCTTGTAATATTTTTTTGAATCGAGGGAGATTTCAATCGATTTTAGTAGTTTCAGGCACAGGGTGGGTCAAAAAAACGTCCATCTATTGATTTTCCACTTCTCAACCCAAATTTGTTCACTTTAATTGTACATTAAATGGTGTAGGTCAGGTAGCCGAATGGTTAAAATCAAAATCATACTGGCTTGCCGGTTGTGGGTTCAAAGCCCAGCTACTTCTGTTTATTTTTCTGATGGCCTAAGAAGGTGCTAGGGGTGGCACGTTGAAGGGTAAGACCTCGCTAATCCTTGGCTCGCACAAGTTTCGACTTTTGAGGGCTGTTGTTCGTAGGGAGACAACAGCTGGTTAACGAAAAAGAAAACAAAAAACAAATACAAAACTCACATGTACTGCTATAAATGATGTAGATAACTATATAAACAGTTTGTCCATTAAGTAACCAACCCAGTTTTGAATTCATTGACTTTTTGTTTTCAATTATTTTTAGTTAAATGTGTGTAGGTAAGTGAAATATGCAAGAATCATCATTATTCGAAAATGATATCAATGGTAATTTTTCTTTGCGTAAATTGTTCACATACCTAGAGGTAATAATAATTGAAATCAGCTGACTCACTTTTTGAAAAAAATCAATTGAGATCAACTAATTCTTTTGAGAGTTTTGAAATTGTGTCACATTTGATTGATATTCAAATAATATTTTCAATAGAAATTGCTGTGGTATATAGTTTCAGTTATTCACACAACCCCTTGTAGACGTATTTGAGTAACTAGTTGATTATAAGTAAGTAGTTCCATTTATAATATTCTTCGAAATTTTTTCATTAGATTAGACTAGTTTCGTCCAATTTATTTGGAATATTTGCAGTTAGAGTTTAGACAGGAATAGTATTTTGATAGGAATGTATTTAGTAATCAGGGACTTACCAAGTAGTTTGCATGATATTTCGAAATTGCCAGTTCAGTAATTAGTAGAAATTTTGCAGGAACATTACTCAACTCAAACTCCGGAAAAGAAAACAAAGTCGCCAAGAATAGGATTAAGCAGATGAAAGAAAACATGGATACATTCGATATTTCTGCGTTGACTGAGCTATTCATGTGCACCAAATGTACGAAGACCTACCGACTGCGCCATTCTTTGACTCGTCACATGAAATACGAATGCGGGAAAGAACCAAAATACGCGTGCTCCTTATGCCCAAGAAAGTTTAAGCATAAATATGATTTGAATGTACATGAAAAAGGCAAGCATTCTGCCAGACGTAGTCAAATTGAGATTTTGCAAGAACGCGGTAATGATAATGATTTTCTATCACAGCTCAAAAAATAGCAGAGGTAAATTTGTTATGGGTTGGAATTGAACTAAATTCATTGTGGTGTTGTATTTAAAATCTTATGGAGCTTGTACTTTTCTGTTACAAATTGGAATGAGGATCCTAGAGCTATTCTTAAAGCCTGAACATATTTGAGTTTCTCGATTCGCTTGTTTTATTTCAATTCTGAAATTGTGTAGATTTATTCTCGTTTACTCTTGGGACAGTTATTTTTTCTTTTGATAGTCAAAGTTTGATATGAAATATTTCCGTGAAAACAAAATATGCAGAAGTTATGTTTCACTGATCCTTTTCAACCCTTAGTTGTTTGAGAGTAGAATCAGGAAACTGTTTTATAACATATGAATTAATAATTTTCAGTTATGATGTTCCTTTATGAATTTAGTTTATTGCCACCTTTCGAAAATGATCGATGTTTCAGTAAAATATTGCGATCTATTTATCTCCTAATTTTTGGTCTGGTCTTATTGAAATCGATGAATTGTTCTTGTTTCATAACAGCCTGATACTTGAAATATAACAGTTCGAATAAAATTGGAGAAAGCGGTTTTGTAAATGATGTCGGGAAATAACAAGCATAAATACTGCTGTTTTTATTCTTATTTGATGATTGCTTTCAATACTCTATCTCCGATATACATTCATTCGAAGTGTCTATTATTAAGTGAACATTCCATGAGATGCTTGTATAGTTACCATTTTATTCATTATTTGATTCACCATGTGCCTTAGCTAATTAGGATTGCTTTTTATTTATACGCTCTGTAGATCTCAAATTTTTTGTTTCATAATTTAACTAAGACTGAAGTGAGTATTAATTTATACGTTTTCACGTGTGCGTTATTGTAGAATTGATTAAAGCTGAATACAAAAAAGGATTTTTTTTTAGCTCGTGTCCATTGTGGCCCATAGCTCTTTGTCATTATATTTTTGAATCATACTCATTATCATTTAAAGCTATAATAGTCAAGAAGAATAATAAAATGATAATAGTATTTTATTATTTAATTTAATTATTTCATTATAAAACATTCGAATTAACCTTAAAGCAGATCCTGTGCAATGTAAATTGCTCCATTGTTAAAATTTCCTACATTGCTGTAATGACGCTTTCATCTGATGTTATATGATTTTTCTAGTGCTGAATTCAGAGACTATTTCTAGTAGTGACTATTTCTAGTAGTGACTATTTCTAATAGTGACTACTCGGGATATATCATAGCTTTTTTTACCGCTAATAAAGGGAACGTCTTACCAAAAATCAATACATTTTTTATTATCAGAATCTCACATTAGGACCGGAAACTTTACAATCGGAAGAATAAATACCAATTTAAATAGTTTCTGAAATAGAATGGACTCCAGACATTCCATGTCACGTGTTGAAGTATACTTCACACATTTTCTGGATCTGTATTTTGGAGCTCATATTTTACTGGCGAAGTATATCTAAACATTGAGTAAGTACATTCATTTCGGACTTTCATCGTCTTTTTGATGTTCATATATTTCATAACGTTTCAACTGCCTTTATTTGCAGTCGTCGTCAGGTGAATATTGACAAGCTTTTAGGTATTTAAACAATCAATTTTTCAATTTTTCTTTTTGAAATTATGACAGATATCTGACAGAAAATGACGACTAGGTACTCAGGATATTGTATTGAAGCTGACAGATAGGAATCGCACGTTGAAAGGTGAGGTCTCGTTAATCCTTGGCTCGTACAAGTTTTGACATCTGAGGGCTGTTGTTCGCAGCTGGTAAACGAAAAAAAATTAAAAATTTAACAGTTTTTAAACAACATACAGTGTGTGCCATTTGAAACCGCAACACCCTGTTACTTTGGAACCCATGGACCAATTTTGAAAAATGAAAATTTCAATTTATAATACTAGACGAGCTCTATTCAAAGATATGATTTATTATTATTTTCAAGCCCTACTATGAAAGGACGATATTTCGAGGAGGACCATTAGGCTCTTTTTTCTTGGTTTTGGTATATTTTAAACGCTTATATATCTAGTTTCAGCTCAAAGAGAGTGTTGGTTATATGATGACAAGTTTCCAAATTTATGCTTTTTTGAAAGACCCTGTATGAAAAACTGTACATTTTGAAGAAAAGGTGAAGTAGCCATTCAAATGAGAAACACATCGATTATTCAGATACAAAGTTCTATCATCGTTACCTGTACAGATAGATGTCCCTAGTTCAACCAAAAATCGAGAGTTGAAATAGTGTTGTCCATATCGTTTAGTTTTTAAGTAAAATAAATGGTCAATCAACGATTGTAAAATACCCCTACAAGTTCAATACTTTTTTCGAAACATTTTTTTCAACCCTGTGACAAATTTTGGTAAAATTCTCATGATTCCATTTCATAAGATTAGATGGATTGGGAGGAAAAGTTCTTTTATTCATTGACCCTCTCGATCACCAGATCTGACTTCATGGGATTATTTTTAGTGGGGGATATTTCAAAGATCGTATTTATAAAAACAGACTACAGAATTTGAACGAATTAAAGGAGAGGAACAAGAACTACTTTGCAATGCATTTTAAATATCAAAATAGTTGTTTTCTGTTGAATACTTGCCGATGACCGTACCTATTGTATAGGAGTTTTTGCGAAAGATTCGGATTACGTAATCCACCATTTTTCATGATTAGAAACTAAGAATAACTCATATATGTTAACATCTTTTAATGAAGCTTGTCGAGTACTATATCTTGAAATTAGTAAATTGGTTCCTAGTTAACAGGGTATTGCGGTTTAAAATAGCATACACTGTATGTGCAAAGTGCGTCAGAAAGCGTATGGACTACATTGCCTATACAACTTCCAAAAACTGACAATAACACAGTTATGAACGTTTTTTCTTTGGTGCAATAATTACCTGTTTCCTCTGATTCAAAACGAAAAAATCTGGAACAAAAAAGCATGCTCCGTTCTGTAAAAGTTATCAGTGATGCACTGAAATACCGTGTAATGTACTTCTCACATATGGCGAGATTATTTTCCGTTAACCAGCTGTCATCCCCCCTACGAACGACAGCTCTCAGAAGTCGAAACTTGTGCGAGCTAAGGATTAACGAGGTATTACCTTTTAACGTGCGATTCCTAGCATTATGATGTAATTATTATTATCACATATATTTGGAGCAGCATGTTTTCTCCAACAGCTTTTTCATATTGTTTCGTTTAATAATAATAATAATAAATTTAATTGCTGCAGAAACAAGGTTTACAGTAATGAATACAAATGAGACAAAGATATAGTATAAAAAACATCATGATTTAGTATGTAATCTAAAACTAATAGTAACAACATTACCACATTGAGACCAAATGAAAAAGATATACAGTGGGCTTGAAAGCATGTCTTAAAGAGATGATATGTTGTGACCTTTGTTGGATCATTCGGATAGGATGAATGAACGGAGCTTGAGTATATTCCAAATATAAGCATTTTGTTGCATTACATTGTAAATGAGGCAATCGAAGAGTATATGAATAAGTGTCTCCTTTAGATCCGTATTGCAAACAGAACATATTAAGTTTGGATCAGTTTTGTATACAATTCCATTTATAGTGAATTTTATCGTGAAGTCAGATGCCATGCGCAGTTGAGCAAGAGTGCGGGTGACGTGAATAGGTAATTTCAATAATAAGTAAGTACTAGGGACACTAGTTATATCAAATGGGTTATAATAGGTATATGGTCAAACGGGAGGCGATAGCAAGGAAGGAGAAAGAATTCTATGTGCGTAATATTTGGATACTATATATAAATAAAACTGAATTATGATAACCTCTGCGGTATTGAACAGGATTGAGTTCTAACATTGTTTCGAATGTTTTTTGTACATATTTAAAACAATTATTTTCCAGACGTCTACGAAGAATGCTTCAAAACGCCGTTTCAATGTTCTGTGTGTAAGAAAAACTACAAGTACAGACGGAATCTTCAGGTGCATACGAAAAATGAATGTGGGAAGTTGCCAAAATGGAGCTGTCCTTATTGCGATCATAGATCGCATAGAAAATTCAATATCAATTCACATATTAGGCATATTCATAATGTAGAGGATTTTATTCCGTGAGGCATGGAAAAATAATATTCATAATCCTTTCTTGTCATATATTTCTTGTCCGAAAAGCCCCCTATTACATTTACAATTTTTCAAGTGTCGCGTCAATGAATTTTGATTTGAGTGTTGACTTATTTTACTTTCATTGTTTGTCTAGTTTTTTGCTTTTCAGCATCATTAATCAATTCATTTAAAGTTTTTCAATTACCAAAATCACTTCAGTTCCTGAAAATTAAAATTACCATGATCTGGTGTTCGGCAGTTTTCTAAGGTTATAATTAAAATTGTATTCACACCTAAGATTTGAAAACACATAAACAATACTCTTTAATTTTGACAGAAAATGATGACAAATAAGAATTAACTGTCCAAATAATCAGCCCTACGCTGTATCACTTCCGTCAAAAATAACCTCACCGTTATTCGCCATTTCCGTTGTTTTGCTATTACCAAGCAATAGCAAAATAACGGAATTGGCGAATAACGGTGACGTTATTTTTAACGGAAGTGATACAGCATAGGACTGAATATTGATAGTGGGTGGCCGATGTCTTAGAAATTGGGTGTCGGCTTGTTGAAAATTCTTCTATCGCTAGAACCGGCTCCAGACCGGAATGCTGGAAATTTTTTCTCAAGTATATCGGAACAGCGTCGAATTGTTAGTAAAAGGGCCTACCGGACCTCCCAATTGGACTTTTACTAGTCGTTCAATATCTTTGATCTAAACAGTGACCGACGAAAATCGCCCCAAATCATACCTCCCTTATTTGTTGTCCCATTTTGATGAATTAAAGAGTTGATGAAATCACCCCTCAAATGCTATGGAAAAGCACTAATTCCAATTTTCTTCTACTTCAAGTTCAAATTTTGCGATTGTCATTTTCTCAATGCTGATCAAGTTAATTTTCGTGCAAAATTAAGGAATTATAATATACTTTTTGTTTTGTCAGAATCGGACAATCAAATAATTTGTTTATTATAACTATTCAATATATTGTAACTTCGTGTCAAGTGATAATGAGACTGTTTGAAAAATAATTAAATTTGATCCACTGTGAATGTGTAACACCCAAAAATGTCAAGAAGCTAGTGAAATTGAATTCTTCCATTTAATAAATATTCACACAAACAAAGACAGATGGTGTAAATTGGGCCCACTTGAGGGCTTCTTGGACTCTAGCGTGAGGTCTACCAAGAAATTTCCCGGTATCCTGGTATCCTACACTTAGTATCGGAATCGACATGCGATCACATGTCTTTGGGTTCACTGTACGAGTGTTTATGTGGAAATATTATTATTATTTTCTATAGGGAATATTCTAGTAAAGCCAGATTCAAAGGGCGCGCTGGATTATTCACCCAATAAACTACTCCCCACGACCATGTATGGATCCATGAATCTTGAGCCCTGAGCAGATGACAAAAACCAAGGATGATGGCCTTCTGCATTCGTCCAGTTAGGATTTCTGTCATATTACGACAAGACGGTATTATTTATAATTTTTATCATTATTATTATAAGTTAGGTTCATGGTACATCAATTTACACTTGAACTACTGGATTATGAACCTTATAATTCCATTTCAATAATAATAATAATAATAATACTCCCTCATAAACACTCGTTGAGTGTACCCAAATGCATAGCCTGTGCGGGTAGAGGACGGCTATTGTTATTATTTGCCGTGGCGCTCCGGGGCGACTTACTGATGTTTCAGGTGGTGTATTCACTTTTTAGCTGTAGGAAAACCTACAGCACCACCTCGGGTGGTCGGTGTGCACTCCAAGCTAGCACTAGACGAGATTGCCATCTAGACAACTCACAATACACTCGCTCTTCAACAAGGCATGCGGTCGCCTATCGATGCGATATAAAGAGTTGAGAAAAATTCTCGTACCTACATCGGACTCGAACCGACTATCGCTATGCTGGAGTTTCGAATGGCCTGTGCCTTAGACCGCTGATCCACCGACCACCTGCTATTTTGTTATTTTACGAACTCTCACTTCAAAACTTAGGAAGAAATTAATTTAGAAGCTGTCAAGATGTTCATTCGAGTTTCCAAGGAGGCTTCAATTTTTTAGGATTTGGGTCAATCGTATCATCCTCAGTTTGAATCCATATCCTTATTCCTTTTCAGCTAAAAAAAACACAAATTGACACATTTTCAAACATTTTGACATTAAAAAGAACATTTCAAATAGGGACTAGATTAACGAATCAATTAGAAATGACAATTATTTTGAATTGCAGGTCCTTCCCTGACGTGTCCGCAATGTTTCAAAATATATAAAACGAAAAATTCACTCTCCGTTCATCGTTCGAGGGACTGTGGAAGCACGAGGACTTTTTCTTGCAACGTTTGTAACAAGATATACCGTAGGAAAGAAAACTTGAAGTCCCATTTGCAATATTACTGCAACGCTAGAAAATCTGGTCCAAACTTGACGGCATTAACCAATTTTGATTGGAGTAATTGTTAAAATTAAGAGGATAGTAATTTATTGTACATATATTCGATATTCGAAGAAATATTCTCAAACCAGAAACTTATCTGTGTTCCTTTTGTGCAAAAAAAAGTTTATATTTTTTCTTTCAATACCCTTCCCACGCCATGGTTTAATTACGAGACAAGCACTTGCAATTGGGTCTTCTTGGGAGAACGATGCACAAATATCTTTTAGATGTAGTTCAATGTCCGTCGTGGCATTAACCAGGGAAGTAGTTGTTTTGTGACGGATGTATGCCTCATTTTTCCACTTGTGGAGAGAAGGGTTCCACGACTTTCTCGAGTTTATTCGTTTCACTATGTTGGCACAAATTTTTCGACCTTTGTTCGAGATATTACAGTTAACTCTTCCTGGAGTTTGTCCTGCCGATTATTGTTTGTTCTTTGTTGGTCGCAGGTCCATCTGTTAGGAAATATTATTTAAACGATTGAATATTAATCATTTGGCAGAAACAGGACAATTATAATATTTTCCGACCTACCCTGGCACTGATGAGAGGCAAAACCTCGAAACATGCATGTCTGCAGGTGGTCATTCCTAGCCAAATGACAAACACTTGCAATTGGGTCTTCTTGAAAGAACGTTGCACAAATATCTGTTAGATGTAGTTCAGTGTCCGTCGTGGCATTAGCCAGTAAAGTAGTTGTTCTCTGACAGATGTTTGCCTCATTTTCACACTTGGTGGAAACGTGTGGAGAGAAGAGTTCCTCGAGTTTATTCGTTTCACGAATCTGAATCAGCCAAAGGAATCGATTATGCTTTTATTACAGACAAATAAAATTGCCAAATACAAAGCCAGAAAAGTTTCTTTGTGAATTATTCACATACTCAAATGGTTTTATATCTATTTTCAGTTATTTGTTATCACTACTATCATCCAAAGAAAATTTTTCCATTTTGTTATTTTTATTTTACAGCCTGATGTTTTTTATATCGTAACTCCTATTTCATTTTACCAAAAATGTTGTATTTTCCAAATATTTGATGTATTCCTCTTTAGTTTTTTATATATTTTTCATATCACGTGTCACATTCATAATATTATTTAGTTAATGTGACATACCGCCAGTTGTACTAGTCGTACTTAAAATTCATTGATTGTTCCTATTATTATAAATCATAAATTTAAATGTAGTGTATTAATTTCACTTTATCCTTGTTCATACCTGGTGAAATCAAAATTTTAACCAATTTTGAAATATCACGAATATGCGCGACCTTGATTTAATTTAAAAAAATCGATTGTGGCACATTTCAGAAAGAATAGGCCCCTAATTTGCCCCAGTTACCTTAGTCCGCCACTGGCTCGGGATGGATTCAAGCTGTCAGTGAACCAACCTACTGTGGGACAGCATGTACAAGATAATTTTTTTGTATTTATTGGACCACTTGTAATGGGGGTATACTATGATGACCTGAGTCGATATGTACATGAGAAACTGGTAGTATTTCTCTGAAAATTTGTAATTGAAATACTTTCAGTTGTCTACGACTTTCAGCTATTCCGAAAGTGGTCCCCAACTTTGCTTTTCTAAAAGGAAAACTGTATTTTATTGCATTTTTAGAATCTACGATGAATCTCAATATAATTTTATCCGATACATCACGAGTCTAGAGGGCTCCAGTTTTCAGTTATTTAAATTTTTTGATCTTCACAAAAAAAATTTGAAAACAAAGATAGTCAGGTCAAAAATTGCCAGAATAAGATAAGATAAGATAAGATGGATAAGACCTGAAGTTTCCTAATTGGAAATTTTCAAAAAAAAATATATGGGTTGCTCAGATCTCGAAAATTGTGTAACTCATTTTTTTCAACACCAGTGGATTGATTCTACGCTTACAACCATATATCCAAATTAAACAGTTTTTACAGAAACTTGGCAAATTTCCGTGTGGATATTAGAGATATCTGAATCATCATCAGTAGGCGTTTTTGGAAGATTCGACTAGTAACCTTGTGGATTATAATCACTCCAGTAATGTGAGATATGGCAGTTGAACATTCCACTTTTCATAAATTGCCTCATCCGTCCAAATCAATTTTTGTAAAAAATGTTCGTCTTTCTGAATTTTGATTAATATGATATCCCAAAAATTATTCTTCCTTTGATCGTCACTTTGAGAATGAATACCTCCGATCAAGTTAAATAACCTAGATGAGTAAAATATTACGGAAGGGAACATCTTTTCATAATGATATCCCTCAAGTCATGACATTGTTGCCAGGTGGCAATTTTTTAAGGATACAATAAGCACGTCAGCTAGATTTTGATTTCTGTCGGGTATATTCATGGCAACGAAAACCCAAATATACTGTCTTGGATGAAATATATAACAATAAGAAGGGAATTGAAATGTTCATTGCAGCTTTGTGGGAACAGGTAAAAAAGATAGTATATCGGAGATTCTTCGTTGTTGATATAGTTTGGTCAGTACGGCAACGCTGCATTTGATATTTGACAGAACAACAAAACGTTTGTATTTGTTTTCGTCTTTCGCTTCTAGGGGTGTTTTTTCGTGAATAAAAGGGAAATTCTGATTGTGTTAAGCTATCGTTGGTTTTTATTATTAAACAATGGTGAAGCATTGTGAAATGTGTGAAAGACCATTTGAAGCTGGAAATCAAATTATATCATTTCAGGTAAGCTACCAGTGTCATAACTATCGAGAAAGGGAATCCGAATTGGAAGAGAGTAAAATAAATGAATTATGAAAAAACATGTCAATGAGAGCATCGGCTGTTCTCCAAATAATGTGGAGATTTTTCCATCCTAATTTCAGGTTTTTAATCTATATTGGGTTTTCATTATTTCTATTTTATTGAACCTCAATGTTTCTGTAAACAACGCATGATACTGCCGGTGAAGGAAAAGGCTATTGTTATCTTCGTCTATAATATGCCTCTCGCCTCTCTCTCAGAAGATGACCCTTACAAAGTTCAATGCTTGAGCGACGATTTACCCATCTAGACTGTGTTACTTGATCAAAGGATCGTACTTATGTCTTTTTTAGAATCCTCTAGATATACTCATCACAGGTATTCCCACATCTCTTTCTGCCTCTACTAAGGAATTTTTTGAATACTCTCTGGATCATTCTCTCCATTATCTACGACAAGTTTACTTTTTTCTTGCCTTTTCACAAACTATGTTTTGCATTTTTTGTGAATGAGCCGCGTTAGGGTGTCATGAGTGGGTGTTGTTCTGTATAGGTATCGCGAACGGAAGGTTTCACAGGCTCTTTTAATAACCTTGTTACATTCCTCCGAAAATTATTCAAAAATTGAAGTAATCATCGTTACTAAATTCTAAACGGAACATGATAAATGCTTTCGATATAATTATGCTTCAACGTCAAATTATTATAGCAAATATTGTTTGTTGACACGTCAGCATTTGTTTCCTGTCAATTCTTTCACAAAAAGCCCACTGATGATTCAGATATTTCCAATAACCACAGGAAAAATTAAGATTTTTCAAAATTTCTGCAAAACCTATTTAATTTAGAGCTGTTTTTTGGCGTACCACTTTTTTTAAATTATTTGGTCCGTTTTAAAAACTTTGCGTTTTAGCGTTGAAACAATGACGTCATAGACGGAATGTTTTAAAACCCAATGCTATATTCTGTTTTTGAAATATTATTGAATGCGGTTCAACGCCAAAAAACAGCTTAGATATTGGGTTGTAAGTATAAACTCCCCCTAATATTTATCGTAGAATCCACTAGTGTTAGGAAAAAATGTTGCTATTTGCAAAAATGAGTAACACAGTACCCCGAATACATATTTTGAAAAGTTTTCAAATATTTATGAAGTTTCAGGTCTCATTCAGGCAAATTCTGGCAATGTTTGACCTGATTCTCTCTGTTTCCAAATAATAGTTATTTGTTTTACTAGGCATAAAAGCACAAGATTTAATGCCGCGGCTGGTGTTTCATAGCCGAGCGTAGCGAGGCTATCAAACCAGCCAAGGCATTAAATCTGCTTTTCTGTCGTGTGAAACATATAATTTTTTTCTTCAAATTTGTTCCACGCAAAATCAAATTTTTCATATTTAAATTGCGTTTCATTATCAATATCCAAATAACTAAATTATTTCATCAAAGGTAACTGGACCCTGCGTTACTATGTTTACCGCTGATGACGTTTGTTGAATTTGTTTGTTTACTGTTTACTTTGTCATTGTCAATTTTAATAACCAGTTTGATTTAAATTATTACTTGGAAGGTTGCCTAGCAACGAACTTTTTCTGCCTAGGCAGTAAAAGTGGACTTTTTCTGCCTAGGCATTAAAAGTACAACTTCTAAGCCTGCCAAGTGTCATTAAAAGGCCGCTTTTAATGTCATTTGGAGAAAAAATATTCTTTTTGTGAATACTCGAGCCCTTCAGACATGTGATCTTTCGAATAAAGTTATTTTGAAATTCATCGCAGATCCTAAAAATGTAATAAAAATTCAAATGGTTCAGATATAACGGGAAGTCGTAGATAACTAAAAATATTTCTGAAACGAACTCTTCGGAACACTTCTGTATACAAATGGACCCCGCACCGCATCAATGGGAAATTGGCTTTCGGTGAATTTGCTTGATTTGTTTATATGTTATAGATTTCATGATGCTGATCAAATGTCTCCACTGCACTAACGTTCTAAATTTAATAGATTCGATTATACAGGGTGCTGAAGTTCACTTTTTCAAAATTTCAAATGACCATTGTGTCGATACTATTTCGAGTATATCAATCAAATCAACTTCACATCGTTTGTTCGATAGGCCGAGTCGAATCCACTATAAAGTATATCAATTCTTACACGGACTCACGATATACGGGATGAGTCTAAATAAAGTAAGCCAGTTTTGTTGTGATTTTTGAAAAATTGAGTTGTAGAATTTTATTCACTTTTAGATATTTCGTAGAATATCAACATCAATTCCAATTCATGATGTCAGCATCTCCTGAATCCGACTGACAAACTGTATACAAAATGTTCGATTTCTCATGAATTTGCTCCCGTGAATAGATATCGGTATTTAAAATACCCCATGTATTTAAAATATCCCACAGTAAATTGTTCAAAATATTTCAGAAGGTATGTGATTATAAAAATTCATTTTTAACATGAACTTAAAAAAACTACTTTGAAAAATATCAACGAAAGACACTAGATTCTCATAGTGAACAACCCAGTTATTTGTCGAGTTGTGCAGAATTTCAAGCAATAATAGGAATGGGTGCAAAATTTCATAAGAAATAGAACATTTTGTATATAGTATGTCAGTCGGATTCAGGAGATGCTGACATCTTGAATTGGAATTGATGTTGGTATTCTACGAAATATCTAAAAATAAATGAAATTCCACCGCTCAATTTTTCAGAAATCACAACAAAACTGGCTAACTTTGGACTCACACTGTATATCGTGAGTCCGTGTAGGAATTGATGTACTTTATAGTGGATCCAATTCGGCCTATCGAACAAACGATACGTAGTGGAGGTTTATAACATATAACTGGGGGTCCTTTCCAAAAAAATACTCCCAGTAGTTTCCCATCTACATATCGACTAAGCTAATCGTGATATACCTTGCATAAGTGTGTCTCAGTTTGGTAGTTCATGAAACAGTAGTCCTAAGATGAACATTGTTAACAAGTAACATTGTGACTACCTTTTGCCCTTGTGATTAAAAAAAAATTGCACTGACGATCTCACTTAAAAATTCTGAAGATTTTAATTCATGTAGGTGTATGGAATTCGAATAAATTACTTCAAAATATAATTCCGTCTATTCTTGCTACAAGTGTACTTGAATCCGTAATTCGTAGTAGTTGTTGATATTTTGTTTCATGTACTCTTGAAAGGTTTTGTTTTGATGTATTGAATAAAAGTTTAATTGTGGTCGTTTATCTTCCTTCTTCATTCTATAGTGATGTCCAATTGGTTATTGGCTCAGAAATCGCAATCAACAACAAAAAGTTCAATAAGAAAGTAACAATTTGTCAGATTGCGTAAATACGATCAAGTTTTGAGTAGCAGTAGTGTAGAAATGACTTGAAACTCGGCAGTATGTCATCCAGCAGTAATATCCAACCTGGAAATTAACAATGCAGGCATATTTTTAACATGAAGATTTATAGGGTTGTGCTCTGTACCAAAAAATGATCCAAGCCAAATCAAAAATCATTCTTAACATAGTCTATATCTACATTTAGTACAATCAAGAAAGCTTTGGACAAGAATCTTGTCCAAAGCTGATCTTGTCTCAAGATCAATAACGCTTTCGATAATTCTGGTCTCACCCATAAAGTAGGGTTATTACGTACACTCACCAAAACCCAATTTCAAAACTGTTGTCACTTGATGAATGCTACAACTGAGTAACTCGAATTTCGAAGTTGAAGAAGAATGAACTGGATCTTTACTTCTTGTCGGACTACCAAATGAATACAAACCAATAATGTGTCTCGAAATCGCAGGTTTTCTATAACTGGTAAATCCATCAAAATGAAACTCCTGCGAAATGTCAAATGGTTGAACGAAGATAATACTTTGTTAAGCAGAACTATTTTAACGTTCGATATTAGAACTGTAATAAATTTGGTCTTATTAGGAAGGATTGTAAACATTCTTAACGAAAGAAGTCTTCAATATCAAGGGGATTCAAAGCACGATTTTTCTAGTCTTTTGTGCATGCAACAGGCCCAGACAAAGAAGCGTGTTATTTGGACTCATGTGCATTTTCACATGGCATTTAATAAAGAGTGACTAAAAGAAGAACCTGTTCAAATATATATGATACGAATTCCTAAAGCAACAACAAGAAAGGGTAGGATAAATCACAATAAGTAGCAATTTCGGAAAATTAGATGAAGTATAAGTTCAAGATTCATTTATTTATACAAAATTTGAGACACAAATAGGAACCAGAGTTTTTTCGAACAGTGTTTTGAAGCATCAATGGTCAATATGTACTAGTTTTCAGCCTATTCAATTCATCACAATTTTATAAAAAACTACTTATCAGTATGTATATTCTCCAACCGGAAGATTTCATTAGTCGTGAATCAAAATGGAATGTATGGCAAAGGAGTCAAAGAGTTGAAAGAGGAATTAAAAAATCAGTGCTGCTATGTGATATAGGTATATTACGTATTAAGTGATGTAAAATTATGTACAAGGTATACTTTTTCTACAACTCTTAAATCCTGGATGGTGCGTTTGTTCAAGCCTCAACTAATAAAATAACGATGGTAACTAACGTAGTTTATGGTTTAATTTTTAACAACAAACTGAATCTAAGATAATCTACATTTTTGATGAGCCTTTTCATATCTGTCCTTTGATTTTTGAATATTCTCACCAGCAGAAGCAGCCTGAAGAACAATTTCCGGCGTTCTACTCATTTCAATATCGGAGTTGCTCATATTTTTAGTAATTTAAAGAATACTTATGAATTATAGATAGCTTTTTAATTTATAATGTATCGATTTGAACTTCACATCTCAGATAATCAGAATGTCATTTTCAAAAATATTCAAAACGCAAGACAGCTGAATGTCACAATTTGAGTGGTATCATAATGCACAGTTATGTATTTTCATTCTTTACGCACAATTGTGCTATATCGACCTATAGAGTTCTGTACGTATATAAAACAATGTCTTCTAGTATAAAGGACTAGAAAAATTAATTTTCAGCACTGGATGGTTTAACAATGCGTACATTTTAACTATGCTATGGTATAAGTAATACACTTTTTCTAAGGCGCAATAATTTTCCATTTAGCAAAAAAACAGTGACAATCCTTTCAGAAAAGACTATCATTTCGTATAGATTTTATGGAATATGTATAGTGTGTCTGTATGTATGAGTCACATATTTTTGACCTAACAATGATTACATGTTAGCTTATCCAAAGATGTTTTGGTGAAAAATACCATATGATATGAAATGCTTAAAGAAATATATATATACAGGGTGGGATAATAGTGCGACAAAGCCTGATTGCTCGAGTGTTGTAGTAGCTAAGATGATTCAAAAACTAAAGTTATTCGGCAGAAATCTATAAACAGAAATTCTATAATCATGCCTTCAAAATCAAGTTATTCATTCGATGAGTACCAAACGTGAGCGAAAAAAAAAGCATGACGCATTCTTCTAAAGCAATGTCTTCGGAAAAAGTTAGAGTATAATTCATCTTTGATGCCCGTTCAGGCCGGGTTTCCACCAAGCGGACACGACAATAACAAAACACGAACTGTCCATTTGAACAGAAATTTCGAATGGTTTTGTTTTGAAAGTGTGTCCACACTGTTGGGTCCCCAACAGGCCTTGTGTTTACACCAGTCACGAACAGAAGTCAATAAAAACTGTTTATGTTTTGTTTGAGTTTTATTCAGTTTACGAGACACCAGACGTGTAGTTGTGGACTTCAGCGGTGGACACGTTAAACATTTTCCCTAATTCTATTAAAGCACCTTTCTCGGCATGTTTGGCATCCTATAAGCATTTATAATTTCTGTAGCCCTCAATTAGGTAGCTCCACAACTTCTAGAATAGTTCAGAAACAGTTCGCGGACAACGGACCGAGTTCGTGTTTTGTTTTGGTTTTGTCCGCTTGTTGGAAACCCGGCCTTACAAGTTGGTTGAATCTTGTCCGAATGTTTTATTCACTTGAGATCACATTATTTTATTTAAAAATGGAAAACTGATGCATCGTATTCCCACCCACTGAATATTCTTCACTACAGAACATCCGTAATAATCATTCTAACAGACATGAACACAATTCGATTCCTCATAGATCCTCAAGGATTTCTTTTTCTTCTTCTCTTTCTCTAAACTGTGTATAACAAAGTCGTTTTCCGCGCCTTTTTGTCTGTGTCTACACTCATTTTTTCTAAACCACGCAACAGGTTATGATATGGTTTTTAAAAAATGAGAATTGTTTACGGAGGGATTTGTTATCAAGTCGTCAAAAAATCGATTTTTGTGACACTTATGGCATACTTGCCAACGTATATATGTGCCCCAAAATCTTTGAGACAAATATCAAAAAAGTATACTTACCAAAGAATTGTAGTTATTCAAATACACTCTGAATCGATAAGACAATGGGCCTTTTTAAACATAAATTACTTACACGGTAATATGTACCCATGCAATTGTTTCACGTATGTGCAGAAGATACAGGGTGCTAGGTAAACATGCGGCAAAAATTCAAGGGGTGTTTCCTTGGCCTATTCTAAATTCTAAGAATATTTGATCCTATGATGATTTTTGAAAAAACCTGCTGTTTCGAAAATACAGGATGAGCAAAATTTACGACATTAACAATATTTTATAATCAAAAAGTACATGTAAAGTTGCTTAATCTACAATAAATGTACGAAATGACTCCCTCGAGCCTGGATACAACCATTCAATCTTTTCGTCAAGAACTGCCGAACTCTTTCAAACACACTTGGGACGTTTGGACGTTTCTAATTGAGTTATACCCAGCAATTATCCGATTTCGCAAATCATTCAAATTATCTAATGGAGCAGCGTTAACTAATGACTTCAGATATCCTTACAAGAAATAATCCAAGGGGTACAAGTCCGTGAATCGAGAAGGCCATTTCAACAAATATCGAATATAGTTGTCGCTAATTTTATTCGCCCTGTATCTTCAAAACAAAATGGCTTCTCAAAAATCATCATGGCCCCAAATATTCTTAGAATAGGTCAAGAAATAACCCTTTGAATTTTTGTCGAATCTTTACCAAACACCCTGTATTGATTGAATATTGAAATTGAATTATTTCGTCTTGATACTTTTCTTCATTTCATATAGTTTCCTTTTTGAGTAATCCACAAATGTATTTAATATTCCAACCTCGTCAGGACAGAATAATCTAAATTCAGTATTCACAGGTTTTGGATGGCAACTCTTAATATTTAGGGTTTGGAGGTACATTCTGTACATAATGCTATGAATTTAATTTTCTTGGATTTTTCATTGAGTATATTGTTATTATCATTGATTCTTAGGCTTAATTATTCTAGTACCTACACCCGGTTTAATGTCTTTCAGAACCAGTGCCGTGTCCTCAATGTAATAAATATTACAAAAACTGGAACTGTTTGCAGTCCCACATTTCCCAGGATTGTGGAAAAGAAAAGCTCTTCAACTGTTTGTATTGCTCCACATCTTTTAAAAGAAAACAGCACGCTATAAGTCATATGGTTAGGAAACATCAGAATATATATCAAACGTCATGGAATATCATGAAGAGTGAATGAGCAACAGACTGTGCAATATTGAGGATAATTTTATTAAAATATATTTTTCAAGTTTTCACCTTATTTCTGAAAAACTCATGAAAAATCCCTGAATTCATTATAAATTGAAATTATGCATCACTCCAATAACAAGATAGTATACTAGAAAGTAATATTATTGGAACGAAGAAGTATTTAGTTACAATTTTCTCCATTTTCGAGATATGGAGAAATATCATCATATTTGACATATTTAGAAAGTTCCGCCATGTGAGGAATTGAAATTAACTGTTTATATCGCATGATAGAGATTAAAATAAGGAAGGAAATAGTGGAATCAATCTGCTAGAACAATTTTTCGTCATATTGACAAATTATCGAGTTCTGTAAATATTATTGATATGTTGTTAATTTTCAAGCACGAATGGCATTCGGTAGAAAATTTCAAGAATACATAAACAAAGAAATATTCATATTATTTATTGTTATAGTAGATGCTACAATTATTGTTGGCATGTCCTGTCATTCATCAGTCACTTCAGTTGTATTATCACCTTACAGCGACTATTCCACGCACCTTGCAATTTTCACAAAATCTGATCAATCAAAAGCCAAAGACAGTTTGTATTAACGCAAAAACATTTTCAATTCTGATTATGTCAGGAGCATCGTGTTTTCAACGATGTAACCATGGATACGGATTGCAATGCAAAGTTTGACAGTTTGACCAAAAATAGTTGAAGCTGCTAACGTTGAAATGAGTCGCTTCGATGCTACTTTAAACGAAGTAATAAACCTAAATATTGAAAACAATATACCCAGTAACACAACGGAACGCAACTACATCTTAGAAGCAGAAAATAGCAACGAAAGATTAGCATTCATTCTAAAATACTGGGCATTCAATATGCGGAAAATTGATGGTAGTGATTACAAGGAGAGCGTTTATAAAACCTTATGGAACACTACTGCAAAATTGTCACAAGAAAAATATTTTTGCGAGTATCAGAGCCATATTGATCCCTTCAAAGATATAATGTTCAAGGAGGCGTGGGCGGCTCGTGATAGAGAAAAGGTTGAACCCGAAAAAAGGAAAATGAGTTCTGTTGTTATGACTTCAGATGAATATAGAAATATGTGCTTACACTTAGATGAAGAAACGCCGGAAGGACTGTAATTGGAGTTTTTTCACATAGCTGCAGTAAAAGTGGCATGGAGAGGAAACGATGCAACTTTTTTGATGTTACATTTTGTTAAGGAAATGACTGACAACGAAGGCTGTTTAACAAACAATTTTTGAAAAAAAAATAAGTATTTTTGGCCAATTTCAACTTATTTTTTCACATAGAGAAATTCAGAATTGAATTTTTTACTGAGAAGGTTCAATAATCTTTATTCATAACAACAGTCTGGTAACAGTAACATGATTTTTGGACTGTAGAAGGTTAAATCAACCAGAAATGAAATGAATGCTGAATTGACAATATAAAAAATATAAATCTATAGATATAACAATATTCCTTTAAAAATAACAGTCGTAATATATAAATGAAATAACAACTGTCATTCTGAATGATGAAGTGCCTGAATTGGGAATGTCCTCATGTTTTGGGAAGGATGTCGAAACCATCTCCGTTATTATATTCGAACTTATTCCTTATACAATTTCCAAATTTATTTCCGACAGTTTATTAGTTCCATCCAAAATATACGTTTATGGTGAAGGTTCAACCGGCAACACAGTCATTAAATATTATCCGAAATAAAATTTTTTAATAGATGGTTTGTAGACGGCTTTCTGTGGTGTCTTCAGAAAATAGAATTCCTTCATAAGGAAAAAAAAGCAATTGGAACTATCTTGTCGTGATCTGTTTATACTCCGACAAAGATTTTCTCCTTCAAACGATTTTATTTTTCATGGAGCCTGGCTCTCTGTTTTCTGTTTGTTTTCTGTCTGTTTATCTAATCTTGCGATTCATTTTTGACACACTTTGGTGAACCGATTTTAATAAAATTTGGCACAGTAATGTGGGACCAATGACAATACAATATTATGAAAAAATTGGTTATGAAAAAATTTGGGTGGTTAGGGGGTGGTTGAGGGATGTAAATGGGAAAATCTAGACCATTGGAACCAAAACAGATACGATCATGCGGTTTTCAGATTTATGATTTGATCTATTGACAATACAATTTTATGAACAGAAATCGGAGTAAGGGCTGTAAAGGGGGTAAAATCAGAACTTCGGAATGAAAACAGATACAAACATGCGGATTCCAGATTTATGATTTTATCTGGTGACAAAACATTTTTATGAAATAAAAAACGTATGTAGGGGGTGGGTGAGTCGTGTAAAGGGGGTTAATAATTCCGAACTTACCAACCAATAACAGATACAATCGTACGGTAAAAGTTTCGAACTAAATTTGACTTTCTCATTCTTTAGTTTGGTACCACTATCAGACAATTTCAATGACCCAAATCAGGAACAACAGTAAATAACAAATTTTTTATTTTTGACGCGGAACAATGAGTACTTTCAGTATGTTATCTAAAGGCCAATGAAAACTCTTCTTCAGATTCTCCTTGAACTGGTATAATCCAGTTGGCATTCTCGATTTCACTGGTTTGAAACTCCTCACCACTTTGCGTGATGATGGAATTCATTATTTGGGTCCAATAAAAATAATCAGAATTGCAGGTTTACATTTTTCTAATGATAGAGCCATTTAAAAAAAAAGTAGAGGTACATTGGAGGAATATAAGAGTATTTCACAAGGCGTACCAGTAATCACTCGGTACCGTAGGCGGATCTCAACCGATTAAAATTGTCCAACTCTTCAACCGCAAAACATGAACAAGACAAGTGATTGCATTCAGGGTCCAAATATGATGAAAGAATATAATTGATCATGGGTGAAGTCGATTTGCTGCATGGACTTATATCGTATGATAGAAAAGCACTAAGTCGAGAGTGGTATTTGAAGTTTTTTATTTCTCATTTCATTTAATTTCAATTACATTCTAGATCCTCTCGGTTTTTGTGACGAGGTTGCAGAAAGCGTTGGTCATGTAGGACAAGATCTGATTTCAATAAACAGAGAAAGACCAAGTGTGAGTGTCGAAATAGACTTTCAAAAGAAGGGGAACAGACGTCAGGCAAAGTCGATATCTCAATTTGATGTCCGTTCAGATAAAGTTAGCCACTTTCCATGCAAGAAAGAACAAAGGAAGAGGTGCAAAAAAACAAAATGTGGATTAAAAACGTTTTTTTGTTGCATACGTTGTAACACATATCTCTGTATTAATAAGAGAAGGAACTGTTTTGCAGATTATCATATTTAGATTCATAGACCTTTTCAGAATTAAAACAATATTTTTATTTTGTTGAATTAAGAAATAAACTTTTTGAATATGGAAATCCACATTTAGAATCATTTCAATAATATTACCACGCTTCCGAAATATTCGTTATTGTTGTCTATAGGTCTATTAGGAGGTTAATTAATTTTAAATTCATAAATAATTTGAGATCAATGCGATCGTATTAGGTATGATAATAATTTTTTTTACATTTCGAAGTTTTCATAAAGTTAATTTCTAAACATAAAGTAATCAAGACATCGAAATCAGTGGTGATAGTGAAAGATATATTGAAATTTTAACACCACCTAATATTCCTGCTCATGGAATCAGTCCACGACTATTGTATAAAGTATTCATAATGCATGTGTTTTCTCAAGCATTATGATCAGCCATATTTGAGTTTATTATTAACTGATTTGTCAAACTTTATGTCACAATCAGGAAGTCTCTGGTCGCAGTTTCCCGGTACAAGAAGGCTGCTATATTGATAATTTCATTAGAAATGAAATAGAAATGGTTGAGACAATCACGAACACAATAAATAATCCAATATTCAAGCAAAATAAAACCGTATCTACCAGCTCGTGTATGAGTAAAAAAAATATAAGTTGAAACATTGGGTAAATGCAAATGTTACTATCAATAGCAAGAAATAGTTGTTTTTTTCCTCAATTAGTTATATAGAATTTCAATATATTTTTATTCAGTCTCACTCAGTTATTATAGAAATAAGAAATTGTGATAATTTTTTAAAGTATTATTCACCGTACACTTAATCCGCGTGAACTATAGCTATCATAATATGCTCGTCTTATAATATACTTTTTTTAAATTGGAGAGTGATTTTTTTGGGAATGTGATGTACAAATAACCATAGATCTGATATGAGTACCTCAATCACTTTTTGTCGAAGAAATACTCCAACATTCAAGAATTTCTTGAGATTTTGGTAATGTTATTCCAGTAGTAAATAACTATGATTATGAGTAAGAAGTAAGATGTAAGTGCATACCACCACTCCTCTTATAGAAAGATAATAGGTGCTGGTAGAATTTTTTTCTCCATATTTAGAACGACATATCGAATATCATTAGGAACCATCTAAATTTTCTAGTATATAATGGAATACTTCTGACATTGCCAGAACTTCAGTATCAGAAACCACAAGACTCTGAACTTTCTTCAAGAATTAAATGGTTTAGTGATCGGTATGTACAAAACATTTTTATTTCTGTCTAATATTATTAACATTCATATTCACTGGGAATTTCGAATCAACTCTGTTACTAACCGACTTTTGTTTTGTATCAATGCATTTTGGCTTCACTGCTTTTTATTATGGTTATTTTTCCATTAGAATGTCGTTTTTAAATTTTTTCGAGGTTTTATTTTAGAATAATTTCCAGGTAGTCTTGTCAGCTGTCCTGAGTGTGGGAATTTGTTCAAGAATTTAAATTCTTTATCTTCCCATCAACGTCAGCAATGTGGGATACAGCCTAGATTCATATGTGACATTTGTTGCAAGAAATTCAAGAGGACGCACAACTTGAAGAGACACATTATGCAAGTGCATAGAACATTTGATGGTTCCGTAAATGTTGCAGTTCCTGTGGTTAAATTGAATAATTTCTTTTCTAATAGCGTTTTATAGTCGACTAGTTTCCTATAATGATTGGAAAGTTATTGAACTTAAATATATAGAGGTATTCTGTTGTACTTCCATCATTTCGTCATTGAAGTACATATGTGGTGTCTCGAAAAAAGTATCATTCTCAGCACGAAGTCAACGAAATTCATGACAACTGGAGAAAACTCCTAGAATATGAGGTTCAAGAGTCGCTTCAAGAAACCTATTACACTGTCAGATTCACAGTACATATTTATATACTCGAAAAAGTGGTAAAATCAAAGTTCAGTCGGTAGAGGGGCCAACCCTACATTTATTCATGTAGTTTGATTTTTTTATATTGTTCGGAACCGTTAGAGAGTGTCCCAAGTTTTCGTCTTCCCCACCCCTCTGCGTTTTCCGCCATTTGGAAAAATACCACCTGGAAACGGCACTTCTTACAGTTTTTCTCCATTTGCTCCATATCAATTCTTGTGTAGGATAAAATTTACCCCAAAAATCACTAATTAACTTTGTTCATACGACCAATAGCAAAAGAATGGCATGTAGATAATTTTTTAGAAAATGCTAAGGCCTCTCGCAAAAATTACAATAGTTATAAATAATTAAGTGAAAAAAAAGTGGGTTTGATTTTTCGTCAATATCTCAAAAACTATTCAGGATAATTCAAATTTGAGAAAAAATTCAAAAAGAGGAGGAAATTTCCGAAAAAAAAGGCCCAACTCGCGGAACTCTAGGACCAATATTTATAATTTTCCCATAGGGTTGAAAATACACCCGAAAACGGGTACTTCGGCTTGCGCAAGCCACCTCCTCTTCGGACCTTAAATGAATAAATATCATTTAATTAAATATGAACATTAAAAATTAAAAAAATTCAAACGCCTGCAGGATAGATCCGTGGTCAAAAAAATTTTATCGCGATTTTTCAATAAAGTATCCATTAATGGATTAACAATTTTTTGTAGTACGAACATTAACATTGCAAGTGCGATAATTGTTAAACTATTAATCTGAGAATTTTTTTCTTTCGTTGAGCTATGTTTCAAACGTCTTAGAATAGTTTCCTGTTGGAAAAATAAAAAATTGTTAATTTTCGTTTTGGTATTACAATTTAGTAAGGTGAAAAATTAGAAAGCTTTATTAAACATTGAATTTTTTTTTGTTTTAATATTATTATTGATCCTTTTTCGTATGATCAGAAGCTACTTAAAAATGATTTTTAATCTCCTATTGTTTAAAAAATTGTTATAAATAAATGCGTTGTTTATGAGATAATTTAATTTTTTCCGTTTCTTAAAAAAAATTGTGTTGCTGAAAAATCAATTAGTTACATAACAATTTTTTTTACCACTTACTACGTAGAAAAAGAAAAAAATACAAAGAGATAATTCATTTGTTTATAACAAATTGTTTATTAAATAAACAATGACAATTTAAATAATAATTGATTTTTTTTTCAATATCAAAGACCAAGATAAATGATGATTTGAAAAAGAAATGGTTTCTTAATTTTCCTAATAAGTGGTAAAAAAAGTTGTTAGTTAACAAATTCATTTTTCAGCAATACATTTTTTTTCAAGAAATGGTTTTTTCAAAAAATTATAATTATCATCAAAGATTATGTTATCTAAAAAAAAATTTATCTCATAAACAACGCATTTGTTTATAACAATTTTTATAGGAGATAAAAATTATTAAAAATCATTTATTAAAGTAGCTTCTGATCATACGAAAACTGATCAATAATAACACTGGTCTGCAAAAAAATTTTTTTTTTTTTCTCCTTCTTGCTTTCATGCATGAATTCATCATATTTTGTGCTCTAAACACGGAATCTGACATACAATTAAGTACCACACGTAGATTTCCAATATAATATTTATTTAATTAACAAACAATATTATTAAAATACCAATTATCATAACGAAATGAAAAAATATTACGGTCTAAGTTTTACAGTGAAAAATCCTAAATTATAGTCACAAAATGAATATATATCGGTCAGTTATCTCATTATATGGTGAGAAAATTTGTTATTTTGTGGTTTTTTTCCTTTTCATCGTTTCTATTGGTGTTTCTCGGCGAATTGACCAACAGAAATCAGCAAGCATTGCTGCTGACCATTTCCCACTGTAGCGTTTTTCAATCTGCATTATATCCTGATGAAACCTTTCACCATGCTCATCTGATACGGCTCCCAGATTTTCAGGAAAGAAATCTAAATGAGAGTCCAAAAAATGAATCTTGAGTGACATATTGCATCCTAAAGCTTTATAAGCAGAAAGAAGCTTCCGAATGATTTGTCGGTAATTCTCACTTTTTGTATTCCCAAGAAAATTATGACAAACTTCTTTAAAAGCCACCCAAGCTTTTTTTTCTGCTTCGCTCAACTTCGAATCAAAAGCTTCATCTTTCATTAGCTCACGTATCTGCGGACCTACAAAAATTCCTTCCTTCAATTTTGCGTCACTGATTCGAGGAAATTTTGTTTTAAGATATTGAAAACCTGCACCATCTTTATTCATAGCTTTCACAAAGTTTTTCATGAGTCCCAACTTTATATGAAGTGGTGGCAGAAAAATTTTCTCACTTGGCACTAAAGGTTTCTGAGACACATTTTTAAGCCCAGGAGTTAAACTTTTTCTTAGTGGCCAAGTTTTTATTTTGTAATGTTTTTCTCTTGCGCGACTGTCCCACTCACAAAGAAAACAGCAAGACTTTGTGTATCCTCCTTGTAATCCAGTGAGTATAGCGACGACTTTCAAATCAGCACAAATATTCCATAAGTATTGGGAATATTCAATTTTTTCGAGTAATACCTCTAGGTTTACATAATTTTCCTTCATGTTTGTAGCATGTGCAACGGGCACAGATGGGTATTTATTACCATTATGGAGTAGAACGGCTTTTAAGCTTATTTTTGAAGCATCAATAAAAAGTCTCCATTCACTAGAATCTTCTGGAAAACTCAGTTCTTGAAGAAGCCCTGCAGCATCATTACAATATACCAAATCATCTTCTTTGGAAAAATAACTCGTAAAATCTTCTTGCCTCGTACGAAAATATGAAACTCTGGTACTTTTATCCAATAGATTCCACTGTTTTAATCTTGATCCAAGTAATTGCGCCTTAGATTTTGAAAGTCCCAAGTCTCTAACAAGATCATTTAAGTCACCTTGCTTAAGTAAATGAGGTTCTTTAGATGGACTGGAAGATCCAGACGAAGTGTATGAAGATGAAGATGTACCGGCAGAAAGAAAACTCGATTGAGATTGAAGACCAGAAATATTTTTATTTTCCACCTTCTCATTAATTGGTGGAATTGGAGGTAAAGTACCTTCACCACGAGGAATTGGTCTCTTTGCAGATGGGACGTTCGGGTATACAATCTTATTTTTATTTTTTTTCGAGAATCCTCGTGTTGATGTCATGCAAAAATAACAATCATTTTCATGATTCTGAGGCTCACTCCAAATCATTGGCATTGTAAACGGCATGGATTTGTGGCTTCCTTCAAGCCAACCTCTCAACGTTCTTGAGCAGCTATTGCAACATACTTTTGGCAACCAACTCTTATCTCGCTCATCGATAGAAAATCCAAAATATAGCTTATAAGCTGTTTTAACAAGATCTGTCATGACATTTCGCTGTGTTTTTAGTACGAATTCCCCACAAATGTAGCAAAAACAGTCGGTAGAATTTTTACAAGTTCGAGGCATTTTATAACCTAAAATTACATAAAATTTTATTGAAATAATTTTCAAACATCTATTTTATATTTATTGGCTCTGCTCATAAAAAAATACATAAACTACAAATAAAATACTCAAAACCAATATAGAGAACATGAACTTTATGCAAAACTTACCAAAATATTTGATACAAAATGTAAACAATTGAGAGACAAGTTTTCACTCAACTGTTGTGAAGTCACAGCGAATACTGCGCATGTGCGTTTGTAGCACCATTAAAATCACCTTCGGCACTTCCCTTCTTTCTCTTACAACTCGCTAAAACTTATTTTGTACATACACTATTTGTATATACACTGTTTATAACATTGACGCGCAAAAAAAATTAAAAAAAAACCCAAATTTTTGAAATTTAAAAAAATATTCATAGCAAAAAATCTAGACGTGATGGAAAAAATCGGCCAACGGGGATAGATTCAGAACATTTGAATCGTCATGTTTATGACAAAATTTTTTAAAGGAGGATTTCATTGCAGACCAGTGTAATAGAACAAAAAAATTTTTTTCCATAAAGCTTTATACTTTTTCACCTTGGTAAATTGTTAATAACAAAACGAAAATTAACAATTTTTTTATTTTTCCAATATTTTTAAATAGCTCCACGAAAGGAAAAAATTCTCAGATTAATAATTTAACAATTATCGCACTTGCAATGTTAATGTTCATGCTACAAAAAATTGTTAATTCATTAATGGATAATTTATTGAAAAATCGCGATAAAAATGTTTTCACCACGGATTATTGTTCATTGATCTATCCTGCAGGCGCCTGAATTTCTTCAATTTTTAATATTTATATTTAATAAGTTCAAATAATATTTATTCATTTAAGAGGAGGTGGCTTGCGCAAGCCAGAGTACCCGTTTTCGGGCGTATTTTCAACCCTCTGGGAAAATTATAAACATTGGTCCTAGAGTAAAGCGAGTTGGCACTTTTTTTTTAAATTTCCTCCTCTTTTTGAATCTTTTGTTTTTCAAGTTTGAATCGTCTTGAATAGCTTTTGAGATATTGACGAAAAATCAAACCCCTTTTTTTTTCAGTTAATTGTTCATAACTATTGCAATTTTTGCGAGCGGCCTTGGCATTTTCTCAAAAACTATCTATATGGAGAATGCGAAAAAAATGTGACCTAAAAAGCACTTGTTGCTTAGACTATAAGGGGTTAAATCAAAATTCTATGAAATTTTCCGTCCCTTTGGATCGCTTACATTATGAATATCTGATTTTAGTAAATATGCAATCAAGTAAGCTGAAGAGATGTTGGTTGCCATTGAATTGCTTTCATCAAAAAGTTTTTCGCCACGAATATCAAGGAGTAGGATAAAAATTGAAAAGTCACTAATATTTCTAAACGAAAATTCGATTTATTGTAAGTGGAACATGCGCATGCATATAGTGAAATAGTGGAACTTTATATTACAGTCGAGATTGGTTTGGCTAGAAAGGCTGAGAGGATTCATCAACGGTGTCTTCATTTTGAACTGATTCAACAAAATCATCGTCCTGGTCGGTCACAATTCCTGGCCCGTTTGCACAAGCTGGAATAGTTAAGTTCAACTTTTAGGAATGCGGAGGTGCTCCATCTCTTGCCATCTTCACAGCAACGAATTCTCTGCCACTTCTTATCCACCCCCATTTCAAGGGATGTTTATGATTACCTAATCAACCTGGTGGTTCGAATGGATCGAACGGAAATGGCTCCATCTGTCATCGGCGGAAGTTTGGCAAAGTCAAGCTTAGCAGAGCAGCAGAAAAAAATTTAAATTTGATTTTAAAAAACCTCACCGAACCTAACGTATCCTAGCCTACAAAAAGTACAGGACTACCTTGTAATTCCATTTATTCTCTCGAAGCCGTTTTCCGATAGCTTTTCTACTTTCCAAAAAAACTCATTTTTTTTATTTCAAGTCAAACATATTTTATGTTCCACCTCTGATTTTTTGGCAAACATTTTTTTTCCAACTAAACATGGTGTCAAGAAGTCACGTGCCAAGTTTCATAGTGTAACAAATCATCCTTCAGTTTTGGCACAAATTTGTCTGTGGTTATTGGACTATGGCAGGAGGTAAGGGTATCATGCAATTCTATTATACAATCAGGGTCAACTGCCAACATCAGCGGGGACTACCTGGCCGCCCCAATAAGGCGAGAAAAGATAGTCACTAGGATCAATTCTATCGATAGGTAAGATTTATTCCTGGGTGTAGCATTCTGTCCATGACAGCTTTGTTGAATGCTCTAGTCTAGCTAAGAGCGTGTAGAAACGCAATGTAGTTTTTGCTATGGTAGGGTTTAATTCTGATCATGTTATTATTTTTAATTTTAAAATTATTTTTCAATAATGTATTTTCAATTATTACTTCACGAATGTTTTATCTAGGCGTTTGAATGACATTTTTATGTGAGGATTGATGCTCAATATGGAAAAACTCAAGAACAGATAGTCTCAGTGATTTCACGCAATAGTTTCAGATTTCAAAAAACGATTTTGGCAGGTGAGTACTACTATATTTCTTCACTCATTAGGGTTTACTCGTATACATTTTAGCTTTGTTCTTGTAATGAAATTCATATTATTTATTGATTTATTAATTTTTTCTTCATGTTCACTCAAATAATGGTCATAAAATTTAAAACTTCGTAAGAATTAAAGATGAAAAGACAAATATTTGTGTTAGCTCCAAAATTTTTGAGCTGTAGGTTTCTATGAATTTTATTACTTAACTGGACTCGAGAATCAAGATTTGCGTAAGAAACATTTAAATCGTATATAATTTTCAGATGGAGACAGACTTGAATGCCCGAATTGTTGGAAATACTATAAAAATGTTAACAGTTTGAGTACCCATCAAGCTCTTGATTGTGGTAATTCGAAAAAATATCAATGCAATATTTGTGGAAGTTTTGTAAGGAGAAAATTCGACCTCAAACGTCATTACCTCCTCAAACATCCTGAGATAGAATACTCCAAGATCGAGAAAAAAACTTTGATATGAAATCAGTGGATACGTTGACATTTTTACGTATTTTGATATAATTGTTTATACCTATAGTAAAGTTACTACAACATTGATTTGCTCAGTTTTTCATTTATTCACTAGAGATTAGATTCCAGATAGAATCGTCATCATGAAACATCACTAAAGCGATCCATAAAAAAGTTGCACTTTTATTAGTAGTATTTCATAATTGAATGCTGATTCTGAAGAGAGACAATCTTTGGGTGATTTTGAGAAAAATTATTTTTATGAAATGAACATACGTCTGTAACTGCTTCATTTTCGAAGTTTTCAATCGAAGTGATGATACGCCACTAATCTTTTTTTTTTTACTTAAAATTGCACGAGAGGCTTCTATTTGATCGGGTAAATTTGGGTTGTTTGATAAGAAACTGTTGCCTAGCTATTATACGAAAAAACTGTCAACTATTAGGTTTTTAGGTTTTTTAAATCAAATTGCTAAAGGAAACAGTTTATAATTTATACAACACAAATTTTCCTGATATCAATATAAACATCGACGGCAGGACAATTCAATTAATAACAAATTTTGAAATATATCAGTGCAAACTTTATTCATGAAAAAATTATCTAATTTGTTTTTATTAAGACCAGGATAGAAATCCTATTTCAAAAAGACATGTTTCGAAGACCAAGCTTCGTGTAAGGTACATTGTCACGTTAATTATGTTCATAGAATTGATTTACTGGGGTTCTACCCCATATTTCATATAGATTGTTCATGTACTCGTAGTGCCTAATATATAGATATTATACTATTTTTCTCTCCACACATTCTTCTCTCTATTATAATTTTGTATCAAACTGATGATGAACATATATATGTTCGAAACATGTCTTTTTGAAATAGGATTTCTATCCTGGTCTTAATAACAAAAATTTTTGTAGAGACGACTTCGTGTTCTTTTTCCAAAAAAACTTGGTCTTCCACTTCGAGTATGGACTATTACCTTCTCATCAATTATCTGAATGTACAATTATTAAAAACGCAGTTATTGAAATTCATACTAGAAACAGTACTCGAATAGTACTCGAATTATACTCTTCGTCAAATTGTAAGTATGGTTTTATTGTTGTTGAATTGCTGTGTCCTGTTATTTTTATTAGAGCAGGTTCTTCAATTCCGCTTTTCCTTAATTCGCTAACTGTTGTCGACAGATTTGAGTGATTTGAATTTTGACACATTTGACATCTATACCAATGCGTTGTGCTGAGCATTAAGTCCGTTTGGAAATTTCATTAATTCCAATCGGCACATCCTTAAACCAAAATTTAGAATTTTTCAGGAAATGAGAAAGTTTACTTTGAGGAATCGAATACGTTTCGGTGAAATTCAAGAAACCGGAAAAATTGCAAAAATATCCTTAAATATTGCCTTATTGTCAAAAATCTCCTGATGGCCAGGAATTTTAAAAATGAATGATCCTAAATGCGTCCATAATGGACAAAACTCATTTTGGATGTCTGCTCCTCATTTGTGAATAGACGTATTTGGTAAATATTTTCCTCTAAAGTATTAGGCATAATCCATTTGCTGTCATTAATTTATTGTTACCGCCTTGTCTCGTTTTAGAAAATAAAGGATAAAGGAGTTTCTTTTCCATTATTTCCAATTTTAGATAAGACTCGAGTGGTTTCGCAGAAAGCTGCTTCTCCTCCGCTCCAAGCTGTTTCAAACGCCAAAATTTTCATATAATCTGGCCATTGCAAATACTTCAGATTTATTAAGAGCTGATGCACAAGATTTTTTGTTTTTCTGGTTGTGCTTGTAGGATTTTACGTTTAGCATTACGTGCAGTTCGTGATGAATTAAACTGAATGTAGATGAAAGGCTCAAATACAATATTGAATTCGTTATAATATTAACTTAGTAGCATTTTAGCCGTTTTGTTTCAAATTTTTTTTAACTACCGCTTTTTTGTAGACTTGGTTACTTTTTCGCATATTGATTGCCTAATCTTCCTATATTACATTCAATTCCTTGATGGAAGTATCTGGCTCAAATATTATATTTGATTGATGAGTGCATCGCATCACATATATTAACAATTTGACTAATATCGGTGTTCGTAGACTCACCGAATCGACTCATTGTTAGTGCTTTGAAAATTCAATAAGTTTTTCTCAAACAAGTCAAATTATTTATTTTGGCAACCAAGGCAACCAAAACCGCGATATTTGATAAACAAATGAGTAAGTGATAAAACCACTAGTGCATTGGTCGCTGTAAAAGTTTCAGCTAACTTTTGCCGATGCTAAAGTGACAATTGCACTGTGGCATTTCCGATTTTATATACATCAGTTGAATTGTCAAATAAACATAATATCTAAAAATAATACAAATGGTCTTCTGTCTTTTTCTTATTTTCGAATTCATAAATAAAATGTATTCATTGACACGAAAAGAAAAAGTACCATGGGATTTATTTGAAAAAAAAAACAGTACGGTATAAATTTTTTTATTAAAAATATTGCAGAGCATGGTAACGGATGCGAATGGTGAAAATTAAAATGATTTTTATACTGGAAATAATGTAATTTTATGCTTATTTCGCATGTACCAGAATTGAAATAAATATATTTAGGAGTTTTAGAGATATTCAATACCCTGTACCTCAAACAGACTGGTTGCGGTTGTTGTTTATTTTTAGAATTTTGCTCGGAATCATCCAATGAATCAGCAATGAATTATGAAACATCCTGTAAAACCATGCAAATGTGGAAAAAAATGCTGTGTCATTTTCTCAGTATGTTACCATACAGATGAATACTTTGAGGCATATGCCCAACTTGATTCATCTCAAATTTATATAAAGAAACTCAAACTTTGTCGCGATATAAAATTATTTTGGCTTGAAATGATAGATTTTCAACTTTTGAAGTTTGAGGAGTATGCCATCTTTTTTCTAACCCACACTCATGAATTCGAGTCTATCATAATGAATAATGATTTTTGTTCAACTTCATTAAGAGATTGTTCCAAAATCACAGGGTTTTTGATAAAAACAGACATTCAGACAAGGTAAGTCAGGTTTGGTTGTCAAAATAGCCAAGGGAATGCTAGACTCTTATCATTCAATAAACATGGAAAAAAATAATAAATGTAATGATTATTAATTTAATTTAATAAATAATTGAATCAAAATCCAAATAAGCTAATTCTATAACATAATTCAAATATTTTCAATTTTTGAACTACCCCCTACAAAAATATATATTATAGAAGTTCACTTGGGATAGGGCAGTATATCAGGAGTATGAGCCATTTTTCACCTTCATGCAAATGCATTGATTGCCCAAACGACGTGAAGCGTTTTTAGAGAAAATATAATTCCCGCTATAGTTAGGATCAAGATTTTTTCTACAGGTGCATTCGAAATCCTATGTAACGCTCTGAAAAGAACATTCTCGTGCGGGAATATTTTTTTCCATTTCCAGTACTTGAGAAAACTTCCGCGTTCGAAATTTTTTTTTCCCCCACTAGTGCGGGAAAGTATTATTTTCTGATTAAAATGCTCGCGGTAAACTGGTTGTGAAAAAAATGTATCGTCAACTCTAATGTTAATAGATATATTATTGAATAGGTTTCCTATATCTGAATGATATTCCGATTTTTCATTTCGCTCACAGATTTTAGTTTAATTTTTTTATATACTTATTTTCAATTGATATTTATTTATTTTCCATTGTATTTTTGATTTTATTCTCATTTGATATTCATTGTATTCGAATTTATATTTATGTAATTTGAATTATTAAAATTCCGAAAGAAAAAGTGTGTCCGATAATTCAAGAAATCTTTTGATGATAGTTAGTATTCTAACGAGTGCGTTAATTTTGCACCAGACAATTTTTTCTCCACTCTAGTGTTGAAAAGGCTCATTTATTGGAAAAAATTCGGGACCCTGTGAGGGAAACACAATTGAAACCATATAAATTGTTGGCCGAGGCCAACAAGCATTGTAGTATGGAAATGAGCTTTTACTACGAGGTACACATACTATTTTTTCTCTGAAATCGCTATCAACATTATCATATATTGAGGAATTTTTATAAATGCATAAATATTCTTCATTACCATCTTATTGCCTATGAAATCGTTTTCTCGACAATCACTGAACAAAACAGCAAAAATGTCTCTGAACTATTCAGATAAATTTAGATTTAACCACGAGAATTACTTTCGAATGTTCAGCCTATGTTTAATAATTGTACAAATTGTAACATAACTCTAATATATCAATATAATCACAATAAACGTTCCATATGTGTAAAAATATAGTCAATAAACGTTCTTAATGTTAGTTGGTTGTTTGCGTGAATCTATTCACTGTCTAAAATGTATCGAAAACACCAGTAGGGACAGATTTTGGACGGCCTAGGCTGGCAAAAAAAATTCTTCAACCATTTTCGGACTAAAATACTAGAATAGCGTATTTTAGGGTCTGAAAGTGCTCTGAGAGAGTATGCATTCTTGATTTAGAAAAAAAAAAAATTTCACCTCAACTTACTGCATTCAAGTACGACTGCTATTTTTTGTGGACCCCATTTGGAGGTACTCGAGATAGTAGTCAATAGTTCTTTAAATTAGTTGTAAAGTACCAGAGGTGGCGGCCTTTCATCATTTCGACAATTTTCACTATCAATTAATGTTACAGGTCCCGATTACGTTGAACACAATGGCATTTTCTCTTGCGTGCAGTGCTACAAGAGTTACAAATTCAAAGGGAATATACGAAGACATCTGAAGTACGAGTGTGGCAAGGAGGCTACATTCTCTTGCCATTTGTGTTCCTTCAAATGCAAAAGAGCAGACTATCTTCGTTTCCACCTCAACTCGAAAAAGCATTCCCAAAATTGGATCCAAAATAAACGAATAATTCTCGAGTAACTTCGAAATATTCCGCGTGATTGTAGTCATATATTCAGTTGAGAAAAATTGGAAAAATTAAACGAAGGTATCAATTTTATTTTTATTAAAATCATCTTTATTCAGATAAATTTTAATCTAAGAGGCAGTTGGCTATTATGTGAAGTTATGTCAAATTTATAGTGTGTTAGCTCTTTTCAAAGTTTTTGAATAATCAGGGTTTTGGTTTGTTCAAATGATACAGAGACGTCTTTAATATCTTTTGTAATGGCCTACTCTGGTAGTGACTAGGAGCTGGAATCTCGAAACTGGTCTGAAGGTGGTCTTGACGTTCAAAATACCAAAGAGTATCTCCCAGATGTTTTTCAATATCCTTCATTGGATCAGCCCTAAAATCAGCCTTTCAATTAAGATATAGGTCCCATATCTTGCCTCGTATGACTACTGAAGGAAACGTAGTGTCTGCTCCTTTTGTAATATTTCTTTTTCTCATGTATATTCTCAGTCATGGACAAATTCCAAGCCTTCGGCTTGAATTTTTTTCTCCACTTTACATCTTACAGGGGTTGTCTTAAACTGTTGGATTCTCAAAATATTTGAAACGATATATTTTTCATCTCCTGCAAATTCAATTTCACGTTTAGTACGGATTTGAAATAGGATACTGTTGTTATATAATTTTTTTTTGCTTCACCTACCTCTGCTGGCTAATTTTTACCGTCTATAATTTGAATGATATAACCAAAATATGTACTTTTCTACTAGATTTAATTATTATCATACCAATTTTTTTCACACCTCAAGACTAGATGACAACAGAGATATTACCAGTTAATTCAGTTTTTGCTGATTTCAATTCATTGTAATATAACTTCACACTCTTCGTCAGGAGGTTTGCCGTATTATTCGAATGTCTTTTGTTTCAAAACCGACTGTAATGCTATTAATAATAGACATGTATTTTTTCCATTGTGATATTGATTTATGATGTGTTTATCGTCATCATGATTCTTGCAATAGTAATGATTTGTTCATCCCTTGCAAGAGTGCGTTTCATGTTGCTTTGAAAATGTTTGAATATTTTTGAAGATTTTAAAATAATCTCAAGGGAGTATGTAACTGGAATATTTCTCTAACGTATGTCTCCTGGATACCCTTTCGTAATTTACTCATGAGGACCGATGGAAACCTATACCTACTAACAACATCCAATATTTTGTCAATATTCGTTATAAAAACTGTTCTTCTTATAGAAGTTTTCGCATTGGTCAGGAATGTGTGATGTAGGATATTTTGAAATTCATGGATTTGTTATATCCATTGGGTTAGTATTTTTCTATGGTCTTCATCTTCAAGCAGTCAATTTTACATTTTCTCAGATTTTTTAAGAAGATTTGCGCACAAAAATCTTCATTCAGCATTTCAGCCAATTGAAAAAAATCTATTTCCCCACTCATTCCAGTCATGTTATCATTGGTATAAAAGAACGTAAGTAATTGAGTATCGTAGCAGTAATCAGTACCTAAAACGTTTCAAAGTTCTGTGAAAAAAAGAATCTCATTTTCTGAAGTCGTTATTTTACTTAATTTTTCCATTTTTTCAACTGAATTTTTGATACCGTTCGTCCACTATACCTTTCCAGATTATTCCAAATGGTGAAAGAAAAAAATATTTGAAAGAATTATAGATTGCCGTTGTTGAAGATTCCGTCCAAATTGAAGATGCCTTAAAATGTATTCAACGCGTTGAGTTTGTTAGTATGTTTCAATTGTTTTCGTATTAAGTTTGTATTTGAATATATCTGTAAGCAGAAATAATGAAAATGTTTTGATCCCATGATTCGAATAATAAAATTATTTATTTTTGGATTTATTGAGGGTTCATCAAATTATAAAAAATATTTTGATTAGGTTACTATATTCACCTACTTCATTAATCTTTTTAATTTAAATTTTATTATTCGATAATGATAATTTACTGATATATACTATTGACTCAAAACTGACAATTTACTATGACTTTATGTTATTTACCTGAACTGTTCACATTCCATTTGAAACATTATAGTTGAAAATAACGGGAAGTTATGTTTAAAATATGTAAGTTTTAGCCCCAAATTACCCTCACGCATATTTTTAATTCCATTTTCAAAGAAGCCGCTGTTGCTTTTGGTATTGGTCGCACAAAATTAATAATATATTGTTATACTGATTCTAATTCGAACTAAAGTGTAGAATTGAAACTTCTTGTTAGATTGGTGGAATTAAGAATATCCGCATGTTTGGCTACAGATGAAAACCTTTTCCTCCATATCATCTATTATTATTTGATGATATAAAATCTTCGATTCAATATACGATGAGTTTCAATAAGTGTGCACCATATGGAAAACTTGTTTATTATGCATTTGTCAGAAAATTCTAAATTTGATAAAAATTGGTGAATTTCAGAAAACATCTAGAGTTTTAAATTGCCAAACGGTGTACAGGGAAGAACAAAAAATAGTAACTTTGATCACGACTAAACTACCCTTATTTTTGCTGTTATCAAAATAGGTTATCTACAAAAGTTGGCAAGAATTGAAAATAATATACAGCTTTGAAATCATAACATTATTATCAGTCGATATTCTAGTACCTACAAATAATAAATTGGACCTATTTTTTCATAAAAATATTTTTATATACGAGATACTATTATTCTTCATACGGTTAGAAAAAAGTTACCCAAAAGTTTTCCGCAATGCATCAATTTTCATGAAGAATACTATTTTCTGATATTCAAATCATTCCCCATATGGTGCTAACGTTTTTTAATTATCGATATTATGGGTTTCTTGGCGCTCAATTCTCAAATTCCAAATTATACAAATTTCTTGTGAAATAAAATTACGTCTTCCGGTGAGTACCCAATAGTTTTCCTTTTTGGTTGTATGCAGATTAGATGCAGTTCAAAATATAGGAAGAAACATGTTATTTCGAATTTCGCCTTATCACCATGCATCTCATATAAATTTCGAATTCGTTTATAGAAATCTAAACTTACTCTGGACAATTCTCGTTACACTGCCACTTTTTCTATGCTCACTAAATATTTTAGAAATGTTAGGATTTAAGTGTTAATGTTAGATTTTGTATTTAGTATGTACTTATAACGTTAAAACTATCGTTGGAACAAGTTGAAAATATTTTTGTATTTGATTATTATACATTATGCACATCACATTTTTTTAGGAGTTATACAATCGTTATACACATAGATGTTTTAGTTATATAGAGTTATCATTCACTAAGGGTTATGGAAGTATAATGTAACTTTGCAAATTACTCAATGTAAACAGGATAATAAATCTCGTGTGAGGAAAAAGTGATTTTATTGGGGCAACCAAAAACTGCAATAGTGTGCGATGATATATTAATCATCAATACATTTAGGTAGATGAAAACAAGTGTCGTGAGTTCTACGAATGATTCGGTAGTCATTAGTTGGTAATCAGAATATTTTCTAGGACCAGTTGATTAAGTGATTTTGTGAACCTACTCTATATTCGTTGAGAACATAAAAGAATAATTTAGATGATACCTATTTTCGTAGAACACAATAGACAAAACAAATGTGAAGCTTTACAAGATGATAAATATTTTTATTTCATGTCAAAGATGGATGCAATATTGCCTTATCTGTAGCACTGAATCAGCCTTGGATCTCCAATCTGCAACATTTTACAGTAGTTATTACATTACTATGAATATAGGATTGATAAAATACTAGAGTAATTCATAATTGTGCGTAGATGATTCGAAGAGTCATGCATTGTTGTCTACTTCATACATTAAATTAGCTGGATTGCGAAAAATGTGCGGATTACGACAGTATATGATTGATTTAGACTTTACTGTTGGTGTTGATATTCGTTATATGGCATTATCGTAGGATTATTTTCTCGGCAGTCATCGATGATTCACGTCAAGGAGCAAAATATTATTGAATTTCGCTCTTCGTTATTCAGTAGGCGGGGGCTCAGCAATAGTTGAGTGGCCTTATTTATTTATTTTTTTCTATGTTTGCAGCGCTGTGAAAACTACTGGATGGTATTTACAACTTTTAGCATAATTTTGAATTTTGAGGTATCCAAGTCATAATCCATTTCCATCGTTAGTATAGTGCGGTCTCTATAATAGTATAAACAATTCTTCTCATATGTGATATGTTGACTTCTGAATATCGAATCCTAAAGTGAGTTGGACCTATAATTAGGTTTCCCAACCAGACAAATTTTGTATTTTCTAATTCTCATCAAAGAACCCATTTTCACTATTAATGTGAACGGTTGAAAATAGCTTTTTGGAAAGAATAAAAAAAATCGTAATTGTGCACAAAAACCCATATATGTTTCAATATAATTTTGCAATTCTTGAATTTAGTACCTAAAATCTATAAACGCTGAATAATCAAATTTCAAGTTTTTTCTTAAAACTTTTCAACAAAATAAATACTTTTCTCACTACCAATAGTGGTAATATCAAAAAATTTAAAACATTTCAAAATACCTATATCTTTTTAACGAAATAAATACTTTTTTTGTGTGATTGAATAATTTGAACAAATTTAGTAATTTTCTTGAATACCTCAGTTGAGCGAACCATTACATGGTAGGCTTCCGAAACTGCTGCTGCAGCTAAAATACATTTCTTTATTGAAGAACAATTCAACACATTGACAGGTATAGTGTCAACACCATAAATATTGAGAATAAATACATTTTCACATAAAGGGATAATAGATTCAGGTATATTTTAAGAAAATGAGTATTTTTTTAAATTTCTTATTGGTACGTTAAGCAAGGATACTTTAATCTTGAACAAATTTTTTGTTTCTCTATGATTTTCTGTAATTACGATGGTCTCAATTTGAGATTCAATCTTATGTTTTTTATAATGTATGAGAGGTATAAAATAATAAAAATAATTCAAATTTTTTCGTGATAATCTTCTACCATATAATTACAATAGATGTAGATATATTGAGAAAAAAATAATCAAATGTTTTACATTTGTTTCATTTTTTCAGCGGGTCACTGCAGTATCCAATACTGCCTTCATTAAGTTTTTTATATGTAATTTTTTCCTACTTCTGGGTCCATTCCACCACATGATTTGCTTTGTTTTCCGCTCTAAAAAAATATTCAATAATTATTTTTTATTTTCAAATACCTCAATTGGCAAAAGCGAAATATTCTTTTATTACTTCTTCAATTGAGCACTGCCGTGTTGATTTCATTCAGATAATATCAATTCACAATATTCACTAGTCATCAACTTTTATAGAATTATAAAATGGAATGTTAATGTTAGCGTCATGTTATGGTGTAATGTAATGTAAGGTGACTTTCATATGTGAAATGTGAGGAATATTTCACCAAGCTTATTTAATGTATCATGTTCAGTGGGTATTTTCAATTGCTCAGTCATTCGATTAGAATATTCTTCATTATAGAAATAATGAAAAAAAAAAAATTGTCCACCAGTGGATGCAGGCATTATTGACAAATATCACACCTACATCATCACAACTCAATACCTGAACTTTCAAGAGTGTGAACGATTAATACTTATTCTCAATTAGGTATATCAGTTGATATTTCACTATCTTCCAGATATCTTCTACTGTAACACATGTGGAAAAGCATACAAGAAATTGGCTCATCTTTCCAGACACGTTCGGTACGAGTGTGGTGTTTCACCACAGTTCAAATGTGATTATTGCGATTATATTTGTAAGAGGAGTGATAATTTGAGAAAGCACGTTGTTGTTGTTCACAATTCAACTATACCGGACAGAAGGAAACTAAGGAGTTGTTTATATCCATTTTGATCTTGGTTCAGGAAATGGATAAGGCTTTAGGGCCCAATGGAAAAAAGGATGTGATGAAACCAGCTACATATTGTTCTTCCCGACGTCGTCTGCAAACTGCAAACCAATGGTAATTTTCTACAGGGAGCTGCAAGTGATAGTTTATTTAGTGATCTTTCTTCCCACATCTTATTGATTTCTTGCAATAGTGATCCTCACGAGACCAAAACAAGATGGTGTTCATTTAAATTCATAATATGTATCAATAACTTGTTAAAAAAATCCAGAAGATATTTGTCTATGAAGATGATTACTAATTACTTGTTTTGTTTATATTCAACTGATTAAAACCTAGGAATTAATGTTGGGATTCCCAAAATAAAAAGGTTTCTTCACTTCATACAGCCACAGGAAAAAAAGGTGCGGGTTTAATGATTTGCAGGGGTGAAGAGGTTTAGTCCTGCCTCTGTTTCCAGGGGCTGGTCAACATTCCAACACATCTGTCCGTGGACAGACCCCACGATGTTGTGGGCCATATGCTCGTGAGTGGTTTGGTCGCAGCTTGATCTTGTCCTTGCGGGCAACTGTTTAGTGTACTTGCTATCGTCAGTAGATTGGGGTTTCATGTTCGAAATCTGGATCCCGGAAAAACTAGTGAAACTAGTGAAAGTTGATCTATATATATTCAAGCCGTTGAACTCAAATAGGTATATGGAAATATACCTGGTATTTATTTAAAGATGTTTTTTTTACGTAATTTTCTGTGGAATCGGAAGTCGGCTTTTTGTTTATTACTTAGAAATCTCCGAAATTGGTTCGAATATCATGGAGAGTTTAAAGTGGATCTCAACTCATTCAAAATATATAGAAGTGGCTCATGACCCATTTACACCCTATATAACCTAATTATAGTCCTGTTCCTCCCAAACATGGTTCAAATGTTCAATAATAAGCTCTTTTCGAACGAGGGATTATTCCAATTTTCTATTTAACTTTATTTTTTTTTCGTAGCTTTTCAGAATGTAAATAATGTTTTTATACTGTTTTATAGTTTAATGAACAGTATATTCCTATGTATATATACTATAGATTTTCATAATCGAGGGACAAATTAGTTCATGGAATTAATTAACTTTTTGCCTAGTCTGTCCTTTTGAAGTAACTGTCAGTAATATGACATATTCATATGTACATTTTTGTTAAATCTTAATATAAATCTATTTTTGACATGCGATTTTCATTTATTCTACTCGTAAATTTGAGAAGGTACTTACGGTAAGTAATATTGTTCAATATTTTTTTAACAAAATTCTCCTTCATATTTTCCCACGATAATCCCGTGATAAAAAATGTTGATTGGTTAGTGGAATATACTAGTAATAGTGAAAGTGTGGTTCATGGAAAAGATTGAACAAGTTCACTTTTCATTCATTGAATAGAGATGAAGAGTTGAAGGTGCGTGGCCGCTTTTTCATCTTTAGGAGCCAGGATTAATTTGTCAGTCAGTATACTTGAACTGAAGGCAAATTTTGTAAAGCTGAAAAATATTACAACTTTCAAGAATATCAAAGGATTCAAAATCGAACGAGTTATTTTGAGTAGTTGGTTTCGTATACTCTTTGATGATTCGGTCTAGAATAGAGACTGAAGATAATGAAATCAATCATCTTTATGATAATTATCACAGATATACAACTAGATTCATTTCATTCTTTAGTTTGTTGTATTCAAGCGTATGAATGAATTTTTATACATATTTTGTCAGTAATTGTTATCGGTTAAAACCGTTTAAATGATTCACAGATTAATTAACATTTTTCAAAAATTCATTAAATAATCAGCATGATTCAAATATATCAAAGAGGCTTTCAAACAATACCCTGCCTTGAAATAAGTAAACCAAATACGCAAATAGAGATGTCTTGAAGATTGAGGAAACCGAGGATGATCGGATTCAAATTACAACAGGAACCACTGTAAAGAGAGTGTTCTACTTAGGAAATTTCTACTCTCTGAATGGTCCAGAACCGGTATAGCAAAAGCTTCACTAAAAACCAGCACCAAAACATGGATTCAGCAGAAATCTCAAGAATGGTGGAATGATTCATCAGGAATGAGACAGGCCAAAGAGTTTATCAAAAAACCGCTGCCAACATTCACAGAATATCTACTAAGCCAGAGAAGGAGCACTACTAGAATAATAGTTGAACTCCTCACAGGGCATAGTAGGCTCAATAAACATATGAGCATACTCGGTCTGGCAGAAGAAATGCTATGCAGGTTCTGCCAGGAAGAAGGAAACATCAGCACACATACTATGCCACTGCGAGGGCTTGTCAAGGCTGAGGTTTCTAATGCTGGGAGAAGAAAAACCAGAAGCTCCCAAATATATGGGAGTTCTAAAAACTAGCCTATGGAGTGTCGTGATGGAGACAGGGCTAGACAAACTCTAAATGATTTCTAGGGCACTCACAATAGATCTGCAAAGGTCGCGGTGTAGATGCTTATGGCACAGAAGCCCCAAACTAATCTAATCTAGGAAATTTCCAAAAATAATTCCCATTATATAATATTATATTTTTTGTTGAAAAAAGGGAAGTGGAGCAAAAAACTGAATGAATTAAGTCAATAAGTTGTTGAAAATTGACAGTAAGTAAGTTGACCACACATAAAAATACATTATATTAGCGAATTTTATGATGGTAAATTGTATGAAATCAAATCAAGTTTTCTGTCTTGAAGGTATCTTTCAACATTTCATAGTTTCAATTACTTTGATATCAAAATGTAAAGTAATCAATACTTCAATGAAATATGTGGAGATAGTGACCGTTAAAGTAAGAGCTTATTCAAAATTCGTGGAAATGTATGTCATATCATGCTCAGTTCACAATGTTGTACTATTAGGTCAAGAAAAAAGTAATTTTTCATACAAAGTGCATAAGTTGTCAACAATAAGAGTTCTTTAATCTAGTAATAAATTCATATTAATTCACACTATTCATGTACATCAAATTGACACATTTTAAGATTTGAATATTCAAAATCAGGTTCTAGAACTTTTTATGAAGAATTACTTGTTATTTTAAAACGGAAAATGAAGAATTTTCCATATCTATAGAACACACTGTATATTCAGTAATATTAATTTCACACACTTTTGCCGTAAGGACTTCAATTATTCATGTCCAAAATCGGTATGAATCAGTCGGTGTGAACATAATAATCAAGTGTTCGAAAAATCATCATAATCCCATATTTACTGAATATCCTGAACTTAATAAGGTTAGCGCAACTACTGATAAGGAATACCTTACTGAAATTCCATCGTATTCGATCAACTTTTCCGAATTTTAGAGTTATTGAACGATGCTATTCGCCTTTAAATTCTCAACTCCATTGATAATACAATGTCACCGTCAAAGTCCATTATATGGGATTTTTTCATTATTTCGTTATCGCAAATTCAGAGTTCATGAAGATAATGTAAAATGACTATAACCGTCAAATTTGACATTTTTTCTCAAAAATTACAATATGTTGGGTTATTTCTCAATATTTCGAAAAATATCAGATGATAAAAGTTTTTTATTTTCATGTTCCCTACCCTCCTACAAAATATGAACCAATTAAACTTTTATTGGGTTTTCTTAACTCAGCAATCTTTCAGCTAATTCAAATTTAGCCTAGTTAGTTACTTTGGCAATAAAGTTCAGCAATATTTGCGTTTATTTTTTTTCCAAATAGTCATAGAAAACAGAATATGAGCAAAAAATAGTCTTTTTTGCGTGATTCTACCGCTGGTAATGAATTTTCCAGGCATCCAGGGCCGATTCAAGTCCAGCAGTATTCCTCAGCTTCCTTATTGAACAGTCAGTTTCATATTTCAGTTTAGCAATCAGAATGGGAAGAGAAAATAAAAATACATAATCGAAATTATTTTTTCCTACGACCACATGGGAATGTAACGTATATCGCACTATATAGTTAAACGGAAAGAGGCTTATATCACAAGCGTGCAAAATATTGTCCACACAGTTGCGGAAAGTAACTATCTACACGCTGCGTTAGCTCAAAAGCAGCGGGACATATTGACTTCTGACGAAGAATACGCGGATACTAAATAATCATACTTTTCAAACAGATTGCTTCAAATATTTTGTATTTAAAAGTAATTATTGAAAATAAATGAAGTCAGAATGGTTCTCAGTCGGAGTATTCATTGAATTTTCTTGGACATTAGATTGTTAGGTAGTAACTTCTTGCACTAAGCCGACGAAATATCCACTTCAAAAAATTCTGAATCATCTAAACAAAGCAAGGAATTTTCAAAATGTATGTTCCTTTTCGTTAAATAGTTTCATATACTTTTCAATGCCCTGTTCCTAGTCAGACAATCATGTAATCATCTTGATAAGTATTTATTATGTATAAAAAGCAGGCTTTGAACAATTAATGTCAAAAGTCATTTTGAGTATGTAGTGAATGTTAGGTGCATTAATTGTGCGTAAAGGCAGCAAAAATATCCTCCCTAAAAATCCTACCAACAAAATCTTGAAAGGTGTATTTTTTTTCATTTTTCTTGAAAAAAAGTTTCCGCGGGCAAGGATCGAACTTGCGTACTCTTCGTCAGAAGTCCTGCCAACTGAGCTATTGGACACAGATTATGACAAGAAAATATATTGTATTAGAGTGTATCTTGATTAGTAATTGTTATCAATATATTTTAAGTGAAAAAAGTTTTTGTTCTTGTTCCTAATAATAGTTATTGTTACTTTTTAAAATAAACTATGTCGTCTTTAATTATAATATTTTCATACATTATTTGGTAAAATTATTATGTGATCGTACATTACTCGTGCGAAAGTGTTTTTTCACACTCGTGTGATTGCCGCACTCGGCTTACGCCTCGTGTGAAAAATGTCACTTTCCTAGTAGTAGTAATGCAATATACTATTCCATTCGTCATGGCCGGTATCATTCCAGTAATATTCATTGATTTCTTTATTATTTAAACCGGCTCTGGATGCACGGAAAAATCATTTTGATCATGTGGTAATGATTTTCAACCCATTCTCATTACCAACATGAAATACGAAACTGGCTGAGTTCATATATTGGTAGAAGAATTATATGAATCATGTGTATTTTTCTTAACTGATTCAGATTAGCGAACTGAATTACGAAATTGGAAGATTTCAAAAGAGGTTGAGGAATACTGCTGGAGTGAAATCGTCCTTGGATGCCTGGAAAATTTGTGGTATATCGGTAATTTTTCTCTTTCCATTCTGACTGCCAAACTGCCAAACCTGCCCTGAACGTCTGGAAAATTCATTAGCATCGCTAGAATCTTGCAAAAAGACTATTTTCGCTCAAATTGTTTCCTACCGTTTTCCGAAAAAATTGTGAATACATGATTGTTGAACTTTATTTCCCAAATAGCTATAGTTACTTTTACTGCCTATGGGCTTTCAAATTTGGTTAATCTGCAAAAACCAATGTAATACACTTATAAGATGGAGTGATTTCTTCAGTTTAATAATGTTTCTCATTGGATATTTTCAAAAAATACAAATATGTTGAAAATAATTGCGTACTTGAAACAAAATGGCTCTAGTTTCAATATTCCATAACAATTAAAATTCGCTTTAATAAATAAGTATTATCACAATACCAAACTGAATTAGCAAAAACTTTAGATCCATTGAATTCGAGATTTCAGAACTAGAGCCTCTTTACATCAGTATGACAAATTTTTAGCATATTTGTATTTTTTTTGAAAATATTCAATTAAAAACATTTTCAATCAGAAAATTCCCTCCAGCAGATGAGTGTAGTATATTACAAGAATGGTCTTTTCAGATTTTAATTAACGGAAAAATCGCAATGTTTTCCAGACTCGTTCTAATTTGGTAGGTGGGTACAAAACCAAAAAATAAACAAATTTTCCATATAAAAAAAATGTAATTTTTCACCATAAAAGATAATGTGGTGCGGACTATAACGGTGACACTGACACCTCGTGTGCACTTGAATGAAGGTCTGGACTTTCTGTATTTATATTTTCCTCAAAATCAGAAGTATTTGGGAGAAATGTGCGAGCAGGCAAGATACGTAACCCAAGATATCTTTCTTTATAGTGAATTTACTCCATTGTTATTATCGTTTTCTCAAGACCAGTAACTCTTAAGCTTTTTTAGATTTAGAAAAAATTCACTTCTGAAAATCACTAGGTGTAATTTTTATCAGATATTTGATATATACGCTATAAGCAATGTTAGTTTTTCAATAACAAAAAATTTTTCTTTGAGATATTCGAAAATCTACCGTGAATATTCTCAATTCAGAAACTAGCATAATATATAAGTCACAGATATTTTGATTCTGAGCGTTAGTTGTTATCAATGCCAATTAATTTTTCTAATTGATAGATTGTTCATTAAGTTGAAGGAACTTGTGTCTTCGTTAAATTAAGACATTCCTCAAGCGACTATACCAATTCAAATATTGAATTTTTGAAATTGACCGTTCTCTTAACGGACTCTCATCCCTATTTCCATTTCTTTAGATGTTCTTTTTCTTTGTCAACTTGTGCATGAATCTTTGATATCGAACATACTCTCCCTTCTCTTTTTTGTTTTTCAGTTTATATTTTCATTTCGTCAAGTGTTTTTCATCAGTTACTTCCTCTTACCTTTCCTACATTTGTTTTCATCATGTCTACTGTATTTTCTCTGTATATCCTTGTAATATTATTGACTCGTTCTATTATTCGTTTCATCCGCCAGTTTTTTATTTTGTCCATATTTCTGTATTGTTTTCTCAACTTTTTTTTAACAACTATTGCGTCATCTTCGAATTCACTATTTTGCCTTTTCTTTTGTTCAATATTGACTCATTTTGAACTGATTTCCTCTGTATAATATAATATTTTCAAGACAACAATCTTCACTTTTCATTTTGCTCTTCTGTAGATTTCCTTAATTACAAATTTTTCTATTTGAAAATCTTATTTATCTCCCTCATCGATTTCTCAATCATTGACTTTGAATGTTTGGAAATATCAATGATCATTTTCAATTTTAGATTTTTATTTCTTCTGTTATTATAAAAAATGTTTTTTTATGAAATATGGGTGTAAATCACAAGGAAATTTTAAATTGGGTTTTTCAGTGTAAATATTGTTCATTGAATCTTCAGGGTCCTGCCCAAGATTATTATCTAGTTTTCTCCATTCACCTCCACTTTGAAATGGTATTTTTTTAACCTGAACAACAAGAACATAATTATAGCTTGTCTTCATATTTGAGTTGAAATGTCTGTTTTTTTAAATTACTATTCTGAATTTTTTCCATTTGAACTAAGTGATGATACTGAAAATACAATGTATCGAACTGAATTATACAATTCATAATGTTTTTTGGTTGACAGGAACTAAGAATGTGAAATTTGAGGACACAATATACACTAGTATAACGTATTCCACAGCAAATCCGTTCTTTCAGATCCACAGTTCAAGTGTCCAGTCTGCCAGGAGAAATCTTACCGCTGCAAATCTTCTTTGAGGAGACATCAAAGGTTCGAGTGTCAAAAGGAAAAACAGTTTTCATGCCCCGGCTGTGGAAAAAGATATATCCATAAGCATCACGTGACCGAACATTTAGCCAAATGTCCAATTTTCAGTGTTGTATCTATGACTAAGTTTTAGACACATATTTAGTTCATATTTTCCACATACAAATCTTGTATCTTATCTTCTGGGATTTTCATGATGTTGACCGAAAACGAAATTCACAAGTGTATCATCTCTAATAATTAGTCCAGGGTAGATGATTTTTGAAACAAAAAAAAAAGTTCAGTAAAATGAAACCCATTCGAAACGGACAAAATTAAAGTAAAAATAAATAACGGGCTATCTGAGGTGGGGAAGTAGGAGGGGTCGAGTTTATGAGGGTAAAATACGGTTTATCTCGATTTCCGGCAAAACTACAAGCCCTATGGAAAAGAGTTAAATGGCAAAGTTGTAGGTGATAAAAAGATCTACAACTTTTGTATGAACACATTTTTCTTATAACCTCAAAATTTATGTGACAAATTCAAATAACCAAGTTTTTGGATTTTTATTTTTATATTAAAAAAATCACGAAATATGGTAAAAACTTACCTTTTCATGTTCCAAATACACTGTAATTTTTTGTAATTAAAATATTCAATTTTTCACCTAATTTTGACTAAATATCGAAAAAGCACCCTAATTTTCAATCGAAAAATCTCACTTCAAAATATCGACTTTTTTTTAAAAATTGATGGGCTTTTTGTTCCTTGAAATCTCTACTTTCCGATGGTTTAAAAAAGGATATACACTACTGTGGTAAATTTTCTTAGAAAATCCAAAAAACGAAAAAAACTCAAATCCGATTTTTTTTTAAACATTATGTTAATTTTCAGCTATTCATTGAATTTTATACTTTAATTACTCGAGAAATGTAAAATTCCAAGATACATTGGTGGCTACGGAAGTATTGCCTACGGAATATCTCAGTTATTGTATGAAGTAGGTTTGTGAAATTTGGAGCGTCGATATAATGTCATAAGAGCTATAATTTGAGCATATTGACATGTCGAAGTTAACTTCCGGTCTGACCGGAAGTAACATCAACTTTCTTATTTTAAATGGAAACCCTATTTTTTTTTCTTTTCGCTTTATTCAGCATTCAATTCCCTTTCTAATGACATATCACAAGTTGGTATCTAACCAGAAACTAGATCAGAAAAAAATTATTATTGAAATTCACCGAGTAGGCCGTGGAAGCAAAATGAAAGCCAAAAATTGAAAAGTTGGCTATGGAAACCATACGTCACTTGATAACAGTTGCTACTACTGTGATATTTTATTTTCATTCGACGGCGTTATAAAAAGCCGCCAAAAAAAATATTGGAAAAATTGGGAAAAAAACAATACTCTGTAGGTCCATAACTTAAATAGGAACATACAACTTTTTCTTGCCTGTACTATTCAGCATAACCATTCCTTTCTAATGATATAATAGAAAGTAATTTTTTGGAATTTAATACCAAAAAATCCAATTATTATGTTATTTTTGCGTATGGCGATAATCTGTTTTGTTATTTGAAGAATAATAATTGGATTTTTTGGTATTTCATTTCAAAAAATTACTTTCTATTATATCATTAGAAAGGAATGGTTATGCGGAATAGTACAGGCAAGAAAAAGTTGTATGCTCCTATTTAAGTTATGGACCTACAGAGTATTGTTTTTTTCCCAATTTTTCCAATATTTTTTTTGGCGGCTTTTTATAACGCCGACGAATGAAAATAAAATATCACAGTGGTAGCAACTGTTATCAAGTGACGTATGGTTTCCATAGCCAACTTTTCAATTTTTGGCTTTCATTTTGCTTCCACGGCCTACTCGGTGAATTTCAATAATAATTTTTTTCTGATCTAGTTTCTGGTTAGATACCAACTTGTGATATGTCATTAGAAAGGGAATTGAATGCTGAATAAAGCGAAAAGAAAAAAAATAGGGTTTCCATTTAAAATAAGAAAGTTGATGATACTTCCGGTCAGACCGGAAGTTAAATTCGACATGTCAATATGCTCAAATTCTAGCTCTTATGTCATTATATCGACGCTCCAAATTTCACAAACCTACTTCATACAATAACTGAGATATTCCGTAGGCAATACTTCCGTAGCCACCCGGTATATCGTTTATGATCCGAACAGGACTTTATTTACTGGCATCAATAAATATGTATATGTAGTATTTTTGAAACTATAAATATATTCGTGTTATTCATTATGAAAAAGATCAAATTATTCATTCACTGGCAAACACACATTGCTGTCAATTGTATTTGTAGCGAAATCTTTAAAAATGGTTAATTCTGATGAAAGTTTTCCTTTTGATTCAGAGGGTGGAGTGTATTATTTTGAATCATATCGTTTGATGCTGAGTACTTGCATTTTTCTTATAGAGGCATGCTAAACTTACAGAAACATCATATTTGAATTCCATTATAGTACTAGGACTTTTTGATATGAGTGACAAAATTATCAAAATGAATGATTTTAGGTTTTCGTTCATCAAGTTTCATGAAACAAATTAATTTGTAATTTTTGAAAAGTTGTTTCTTAAATTAATAGGCATTCTTTTCTTCCTCAGCATTGAATGAATTAGTTTAGGTGAAGTTGTTAAAGCTGTGTACACGTAACTGCTCAATTCAATGAAAGAGTTGTATTTCGTATAAGTGAATTTATTAGAATAGCAAAGCGCTTTCGGCTGTTAAGCCATCATCGGTGCTATACTCGTCAAGTCTTCATACAGGAACGCTATAAAAAGTCAACATAACCATGGTTAATCATTGTAATAAATTCACTTACAACTCTTCCATTAGTTTAGTCTTTGATTTTCGGAACTGGAAAGTTTAGTTCACACCCACTATTGTAGAGAATATCAATTTGTTAATAATGTAGGTATACATAATAAGAGGATATTATTATTACTTGTCTTGGCGCTTTCGGACAACTTAATAAATTCTGTTGGTGCATTTGCTTCAACAGTTTTGGGGGTCTCATTATTCTGAATCAATTCCACACCTTTTTTGAGGTTATATTGAATTTTTATTCCATTAGAAAGGACAGTAATAAATTATGAAAGTCTTTAGCGGTCATCGGTCATAACATGATGACTTTTCGGGTTGTAAGAAAAGTCATCATGTTAGCAATAAGTTACTTTGTAATGTTACTAAATATTAAGTCAGAAAGGATCCCGCCCGAAAACATATGGGTAATTGGCTCTCGGTCAAATTGGCTGAAATTGTATTAAGTTGTAGTAGCATTGGTCGTAAGAAAAATGTGGAAGTTTACATGATTTCGTGTGTGTCGTTTCTGAGATGTATGCGGAGAAGTTCACAAAAACGTCGTAATGGCTGCGGGATTGCCAGAGAAGAAAACTGTTTCCTTGGTCGAAATAAGACAAATTCAGGATGAATATGTATTTATTGGAACTCGTTAACATGTCCTATTATAATCTTATTGACATTAGTACATTAGGGTTTATACCGTGCGTACTCAAAAAGATGGTTTTTCGTTTTTTTTCTGCCACTATTCCAGAACAATTAAGTCATATTTTGGTAAAACAGTCATAGTTTCCGTCTTTTCTAGTCGATTGAAACGTATTTTGTTACTTGATAACTATCTCTGTTTGAAATACGAATTTTTTTTATTTTGGAAAATACTTCTATAATGAAAAAAAATGGCAGACCGATTTTGCCTAAAAAAAAAATTATTCATTGGTACTGTTGAGAAGAAGGTGAAGTAACATTATGATGAATTCAGTGGTTCAATATTACCTACCTTTCATCTCAGCACTGCCACCGGTCTCGTGCATGGCATCACACGTATTAAAAGGCAAGCTACATCTTTCCCTAGCTCGCACAAGTCTCTGACTTTTGAGGGTTGCAAGTAGGGGTGCAACCGGTTGACGGACATAACATTTTTAACAACAATTCAGATACAGGGTGCGTAAACTTTTTTTAGGTCAACAACCCCATATTATATCGAAAACTTCACAAATGCATACCTTAGAAATGCAACATACAAAGTTCAAAAAACTTCTATAGATAATTGTCGACATTTTAAAAATAGCATGAGTGAAATTAGGTCCAAATTAACAACTGTTTTAAAGATAATCAATAATATTATGGATGACCTAAAAAAATTTAACGCACCCTTTATCTAAATGAAAAGTAATATTGAATAACTGAATTCATCACAAAGTTACTTCATCTTCTCGTTGATCAACAGTACCAATAGTTATTTTGTTTGCAGTCAAAAACTATCTATGCATTGTTTTTATTATAGAGATATTTTTCAGAAGTTTACAAATTAATATTTCAAACAAAGAAACAAAATATGTTTCAATCGACTAGAATAGACTGAAATTATGATGTCTTATCAAACAAAACGATCTTTTTGACGACGCGCGAATCTAATGTACTATCATTAAAAAAATCATAATTGGACATATATACGAGTTCCGATATAGTTATAATAAGTACGGAAAGAGTACCTTTCCCGCATGCGACTGCCGTTACCCGAACGACGCAAAGTGGAGTTCGGGTAAGCAGTCGAGTGCGCGAGAGTTCCTTTTCCTATAAGTTAGGATCAATATTTTTTCTACAAGCGAATTAAAAAAAATTAGGCAGCACTCTTGAACAAATTTTCGCGAGCGAGAAAAATTTTACCTTCACTAGTGCGGTAATAATTCACTTGCAGTGACTTAAGCGTGCCGGAAAATGACACCTCTCAAACTAAATTGCGTGCGGGTATAGGGTGAATCGCGCACGCTTGTAGGAAATAGTTATTATCCTAACAAGTACGGAAAGAGTACTATTCCCGCATGAGACTGCCGTTACCCGAACGACGCAAAGCGGAGTTCGGGTAAGCAGTCGAGTGCGGGATAGTACCTTTCCGTATGAGTAAGGATCAAGATTTTTTCTACAAGAGCATTGAAACATCTTATGTGATGCTCTTGAACAAACTTTCACGTGCGGGAAAAATTATTACCGCACTAGTGCGGGAAAAACTCACTTGAAGTGACATTAGCGTGCGGGAAAATTTTTCCCGCACTAGTGCGGGAATATGACACCTCTCAAACTAAATTGCGTGCGGGAATAGGGCGGAACACGCACGCTTGTAGAAAATAGATATTATCCTAACAAGTACGGAAAGAGTACTATTCCCTCATGAGACTGCCGTTACCCGAACGACGCAAAGCGGAGTTCGGGTAAGCAGTCGAGTGCGGGATAGTACCTTTCCGTATGAGTAAGGATCAAGATTTTTTCTACAAGAGCATTGAAACATCTTATGTGATACTCTTGAACAAACTTTCACGTGCGGGAAAAATTATTACCGCACTAGTGCGGGAAAACTCACTTGAAGTGACATTAGCGTGCGGGAAAATTTTTCCCGCACTAGTGCGGGAATATGACACCTCTCAAACTAAATTGCGTGCGGGAATAGGGCGGAACACGCACGCTTGTAGAAAAAATACATTTTCATCCTGAATTTGTCTTCTTTTGACCAACAAAATGTTTTTTTATGTCAATGTCACCCAACTACGACGTTAGTTTTCTTTATAAGTGAACATCCTCTTTCATTCAGCTTTGAAGAATTGTTGTTTTTTGAGAATTATAAAATAATTTTTGTTGTGTTTTGCCTAATAACAATATTTATTACTCATCTTTGTGAAGAAACCTGTTCAAGATAACCTCATCTGAAAATATTCCTGTAATGAAATGATATGAAAAAATAAAATTTGGATGTCATAACTTTATAGTAGCAAAATCTAGAGAAAATATATAATATTTCTGTACGTTTTGGATTACATGTTAAAATTTCAGTCGGTAAGTTGCCAAGCTACGCTCAAATTATTCAAGGTTCTTCGTTTTGGATTTCATGTTTGTGATGATAAATGTTCTGTTTGTATTTATTCAGATTATATACTATATTTTCTATGAATTTACTTTTTTATTCAATATTATTTCATATAGGCTGTGATTTTATCGTGACCAATTTAATGCGGTTTTGATTATCAAATAAATTGATTCGTTCCCAGAATGATAGATCTGTCACCAACCTATTAACACCAAATTATTTCAAAACGATCATCTATAAGTGTATGTACAATCATCTGAAATAACTAGATTTATTCTCAGAATGATAGATCTGCCAACAAATTGTTAAAACAATTAAAATTATGGCAATTAGGTGATGATGTATAATTGTATGTCTGTCAGAATAGGAAGTTAAATAAAAATATACAGGTGCGATCAAACTATAATTCAAACAACATATTTACATTGATATAATGTTTCATAGTTAGAGACCGTTTTGATTGATATGATGACTAATATATTTCTGGGCAGTATAGATATCATAATTATATAAGTTATTGCAGATTGGTGACAAATCTAAACTTTGGTGACAAAAAATATTGTTTTCTTTTATATTATTCAATATTTAACCTTTCACAGCGTATCGAAATTTTCACAAGATTCTGTTACTTAGGGATCCTGCATAGATTTTTGTTTTAGAGATGAATTGCACTGAAATAACACAAACTCATCACAATCATTTTAGCAGTTTTTACAAAAACCGAAAAAAACAGGGTTTTTACATTTTATCAGGTTTTTCATTGAAAATTCTATGAAACCAAAAAATGTTTCCCACGGAATCTTTTCATCTGCTTTCACAAAATGTCATCAGAAGCGAAAATAGTTATTTCGTTTTTCCTGCCATCATCGACTATTGTGATTTTTTATAATTCTGTGAAAGGTTAATACATTTTTTCAGTTCCGACCACATTCAGAATGAAATTAACTCAACTATCAAATACATCGTCATTGAAAATGTATCATCGAAGGAGTTTTTTAGAATCCCACTCATGAATCAATTGTAAAATGCGATATGTACTAAAATTAAAAAACAAATTAAATATAAACCCCAGTTTGTAACCATTGAAAAATATGATTGATGATGATAGAGAAAGAACGAAACGTAAAGGGTAATCTGATCGTTTGAAGTCCCTTTCTGTAACTGCTGAAACCGACATTCAGTTAAACGTATTTAATGAATTTTGTATTTGTGTAATGAAAGTATTGCGTTACATCAACAGTGGTGATGCTATTTTGATTTTAGAATGTCTTAAATTTCTTTCATTGGAGTGTTCTCATAACAATGGACTTGCACAGAGGCAGGTGATGTACCTAATGAACAATAACTTCGTTATGTGTATGTCGTATATCATTACCCACATGATATTTCCATCTTTCATGTATATTTGACTACTTTTACCTGAATCGGTAACATACCATTTTCAAACAGTGAATCTCCAATAAGGAGAAAGCAGAGAAATTGGCTAGTAACCAGACAAGAGTGGTCTATTGGCTTATTTATTGTTTCTTACTTCGTAGGATTTTTGAGGGGCAGAAAGAGCAATTTTCATTATTGCCATTATTGCGGAATGCCTCAAGCCAAACTTAATAGGCACTTAGAAAGAAAACACAAGAATGAAGACGCTGTCAAAAAAGCGTTGATGCACGAAAAATATACCAAAGAGCGGAATGAGGCATTTGAAGAATTGAGAAAATGGATGGAATTGGAATATAATCAATCTAGTGGTTTCGAAGCTGTCAAGACACAGCCCAAAGGAAGTAGATATTCGGTTTGTTCTATTTGCAAAGGTTCCTTTTCAACAAGTGGTCTGAAAAGTCATCGTCTGAGCTGCAAAGGAACCATGAACACGGAAAATGAATAAACAGCATTTGCGACAGTCCAAAAATCTATCTTTGAGCATTGGTGTGAAGATTGATTGATAAACTGTAGAGCAATATGAATTAAATAATAATAAAATGTAATATCTTGATAGATAACACAGGAAAAAGTTGTTTCTACCTTCTCCCAATCATAGGGTTCATATAGAAACTATTTTTCCGGTATAGTAGATTTTTCACCAGAGTGGAATTCTGAACTGATTCTACTTACAGATTTACTTCAGTAGCACCAATAATCTCAAACTCGACAATGATGAACGTGTGTCAAATTTTTGGGAATTGTAAATAATGATAAACCTAATTGAATGAATGTCTTCATGATTTCCCCATTTTTCATGCATTAGGTACTCGAATGGAATCATTTGTGATTCAAGAAATAGGGAACTCAACAACAAAAAAGTTTTGTACTTTCTTATTTTAATAGCACAGCAGTCACTTTGTTACAATTTATGTGAGCGGCCAAATGCTGAAATTATTTCAGGAGACAGTACACAAAAAGATATATTGTGGCTTTTGATGAAACAAAAAAAAATCAACGTTGAATTAAAAAGTGGATGGAAATTTCTTTATTGAAATCTGTAGCTCCATCAACCTCCACCAAAACATTTTAATGGCAGCTTTCTATACTCTATTCTATATCTCGATTCTAGCTTATAGTGTCATATTCGTGATTAATCTTTGCATTTTTTGAACGAACGAAAAAATAAATCAAAATTACTGTTCTAATTCAAATAATTACCTATCAATTAATATCTTTCGAAATGATGTCGGGCCGCAATTTTGAAAGATTTTTTTAAAAGACATTAGGAGTGATACCTCTTTTGAAACGTCTTTTCATTCTCTATACAACAGCAAAATTCTAGACAAAAATATTCATTCAAAACAAATTGGCGTTACATAATGCTAGAACTTTCATAAGTTTGAGTGAAATTGTCAAGCTGTGTGCACGTACCAATTTACTTGAAAGACATGTTTTTTGTATTCCGTTCAGAAATATATTTATAAAAATCATAGTAGAACGCGTTCTACTAGAAAAGCCATCATCAGTGCTTACCTGAAAGTAAGTAGTGATTGAAAATAGTTTAGATTGAAAAGTTGAACAATTAGAATTTTTATTCGCATTTAGTGATTATTGAAGATAAATTAAATTTAAATGTTAAACAACTAGAAACGTAATTTTAACTATGGTGTAATAGTTGAATCCATAAAAAACCGTATTTCCAAAGGACGATTATTTAAAACATTTAAAAAATAATTGGGGATTCAAAACTGGGCTAGGATAATACTGGATAAAACATTCCTGCTAAACACTGTCTATGGAATGAAATAGAACTTTGACACTGTGTGACAAGTTGACAGTAACAACTGAAATTAGTGACATGGAATCGAAAACGTTCTATTTGTGATCTGTGATTGAAAATTAAATAATGACAGAATCAAGACATGAGTAAATCAGTCTGATGAGGAATTTTCATGATTAGCACTGTGTCAGGTCGGGACTAACCAAACGAACCCCATCGAGATAAACTAAGAAAAAATTTTTTCACACAATTTTGAAAAACGATTGTTCATCAAACAAATTTTTAAGATAGTAAAAGAAGAAATCTGGCAGTTTTTCGGTTTGATGAGAACTCACAAACATCAGGTATGGTCAAATTATACCAAAGAAACGTTATTACGTTAAGTTCTGCAAATTGGGAAATCCATTATCAAACTCAGGATAAGTCTGATGAGAACCTTCCAAGTCCCAAAAGGATCAGCTGGATTTTCAAAAATGGAAAGACAAAGGAACAAAAAGAGAAATTTGAAAATTATTAATAAGCGACTATCTCTTAGGTTCTGTTTATCAAAAACCAGGGAAAAAGTGACAGACCAAGAGAAAGTCTAATGAGAACTGGGAAATGACTATGACTCTACTAAGAAGTATCTAGGAAGCTAAATTTATCGGTGACAATTGGGTTGCCCACATTTTTTTTCATTGGTCTGTATAGCTGTGGTTTAGGAGGGAGAGTTTTCACTGAGTACATCTTTCGTAAGTTTAGAGAAATGTAAATATAAACTGGAAATGATAAGAACAATCTAGTTACACCATTTAAAACATATATTGAAAAAGTTGAATAATTTCGAAATTTTGGGCCGGAGAGGTATCAGCATAGTGAAATGAATACGAAGTACCCTTGTCTCCAAGAGTTTCCACCAAGTGGAAAAATAAAGGCAAATATCTGTCAGAAAACAACTACTTCCCTGGCTAATACCAGGACGGACATTGAACTATATCTGACAGATATTTGTGCTATGTTCTTCCAAAAACACCCAATTGCAAGTGCTTGTCTTGTAATTAAACATAGGATTTTCCTTCATTTGGCTGCAGACAAGCATCTAAATTGGTCGCAGCGCCAACTGCACAAAAAATCAAGAATCAAACACTCCTAGATAGCAATTTCAAAAATAAGAGCAACCTAAAAAATTCAAAAATGTTCAGTTGAAATTGCAAATTAGTAGCTATTGTTATCTTACTTCAATCATTAAAAAATACTCGTTATCTTCTACTGTTCACAAGAAAGTTTCAATTAAGTCTCTTGTTTCGGATTTTTTGCCTGGTATCCTCGCAAATTCCTTTCCAGAAATTGCAATAATTTGAAGTACTTGCTGATATCAGTGTTATCGTACAATAGTAAACAGTATCGTATCATGGAGTACTGAGCCCCTGAAGAAGACGATTTATATTTTTTATAAACTTCATTAAAGTAGACTAAAATTACATTTTCCGTATAAGTAGCTCTGCCCTTTCTTTTCGGAACACCATTATTTGGAGCGATTATAAGCTGCTTCATACAGATTTCTGGATTTCACTGGTAGCAAGTTAAGAATCATTGCAAGCAGTATCAACAATTTCTTGAGGTTCTCCCTCCATCTCTAACTTGTTCCATCACCGTTAACAATTTTCAACGCCGTTTTCACAAATTTCAGTTTGTTTTTTTGCTGTACCATGGGTTGTCAACAAGATACAAATTCTACAAACTACTACTACTAATTATGATAAAACACTTTGGCCAGCGTAAAAAATAGTATATACGTCAGGATACAATGCTATTTTTCCCTCGATGCTTTGTATTGTACAAATCGCACCTTGGAAAAAATCTTGCAATTCTGTTCATTATTGTATAATGCACTATGTCGTGGTGAAGGTAAACTATTTTTAATTGTCGTATGAGTTTGTTGCAACCGCACGCGTTGCTATCCACAAAGCCAAATGTCAACGAATGTCGGATTTGGTAGTGCAACTACTGAAATAATGAATTATGTAATAGGCCACTACTTCAAAAAATACCAAAATATCAATTTGAGGGCAAATTATTTTGTCGAAAAACGGAGTATGAACTTCAACGTCGCAGCCAGAAATCTCAAACATATATATGCATATTACGAAGAAATCAGGCGGAAATGACTACAAAGTACATAGTTCAAACGATGTGGATTACTGTATCCAAAATTGGGCAGGAAAAATATTATATGAATTGTAGGATTCTGTTCGATTCATTCGATCCATGTCTCATTTCAAGCCGATAGAAACGCAAGCAACTGGAGAGTATTTTAATTAAAATAACATAAACTTCTAGAACATTATGTGAAGGAGAAGTTATAAAAATGGCGGGACAGCGAGATGAAAATACTCCAATGGGATTTCAATAAAAAGTTCTTCAAATTGCCGCTTTTGAATTAGCTGGCGGAGGTGGTGAAGTTGCTCGGTGGTGAGTTTGAGTTTAATATTTCAAATCCGAAAAACTCAATAATGGAACGTTGAAAGGCAGAGTGGACTACAACCCGGTCTTTTCAAAACCAGCCCAAGGTGAAGATGAACGGTGCCGTGAGAGTAACTGGTTAACTACAAACAAAGAACATCTGAACGTGTTGAAAAAGCTCCAAGAAAACCGAAACAAACATATTTCTTGAGATGGATTGTTTCTGATACCAAACTCTTTATGGAAAAATGAAAATGCCAAAGTATACCCATTGGTGTAAACGAAATATCAAAATGGTCTGCAGAAGAAAATGGGCTAGATCTGAAATGAAATTACTCCCATAGGGCTAGCACTATTTCTACTCAGTCTCAGAACAAAAAATTGCTGACTGGACATTCGAACGCCTATTCTCTCAAGCACCATCAGTTAAAGACTAACAGCATGAATCCACTTAAGTGACAAATCTAAGAGAGAAAAATAATCGAATTCAGCAATCTTCTCCGGCTGCCATCCTATACCAAAACTGTATTTTCTGTTAAATTAATAATAATAAAATAATTAATTTATTTTTATGAATGAATGAAATTTGTAGAGCCCTTGTGGGCGCCTCTTATGGATCTATTCCATTAGAAATAAGAGAGATTTCGCACATTTTTATTTACATCTTGTGTCAAGCTGTTTTTCGCACCTTGTATATGCAGGTTGATTTTAGATATATCATTTGAGAGAATCACCAACGAACAATATTTGACCAAAAATGAATTTTAATAGGACTTTATAATTTCCAGTAACCGTCAGTATTTTCGAAAAAAGGATTTATATTAAGTAACTTTTATTTCTCATGTTGATCCCGAAAAATTGATTAAAAATATAGGTTTTTATTCGAAAAAAAGCATAGTAGGGACCCGCCCAGAAGATAAGTTTTATCAGAAGACTTCATAAAAACCGTATTTTCGAATAAGCGAAAATATTATCAAATGTATCAAAAATGGTCAAGATTATAATGGTCCCCTTCTCATAGAGAAAATGAAAGCATAAAACAATAATTGCCTTCGTCTACCATATATCTCTCCCCAAATTGGAATCGTGATTGGTAATTTCGTTCTTGTTAGGCCTAAATAGAATTTTAAAATGCATCATTGGTTATACAGAACAGTAGCCCAATCTATTATTATTATTCTGAGACTATTGATAAATATCAAAATTAACCAAACTAAAAACAAGTTAAATTTACAACAAACAGGAACAGGAACTGATGGATGGAAATAAGTATCAGTTTGTAATATCTGCAACTGAAGTATGAAAATGAGTCAGTTTGAGAAGAGCAACAAGCAGCATATATTTTACCTTGCAAAAAAATAATTCCAGTAATTACAGCGAAAACTCGAATAACAAAACATAATATTTTCGACGTTGGGTTCATGAATTCAAGTCTATAATATGATTTGTACTATCAATTTTTCGATGACAACTGTAAAAGAATAATTCTGAAATTATATTGTGGTTTTTCCTTATAAAAAATACATACTTAAACAATTAAACAAAAAGCTTTTGTATTTTGAAAAATGTTTTATTCGAATAAAAGCATAGTAGGGACCCGCCCAGAAGATAAGTTATATCAGAAGACTTCATAAAAACCGTATTTTCGAATAAGCGAAAATATTATCAAATGTATCAAAAATGGTCAAGAGAAATGGTCGATTATAATGGTCCCCTTCTCATAAAGAAAATGAAAGCATAAAACAATAATTGCCTTCGAAATTAGAAAGTATCATCTCATCAGTCGTCTGTCGATTGCGGACAGCGCCTCCACACACAACGGGCCTGAGTGAAACTTGAAAGACAAGATTTCTAGTGATTGCAATCTCTTAACTTTTAATTTGTTTATGGCAAACCCTGTCTGGAATGGCGCGAGCTACTCTGGCTCAAATCGATAGAAAAATCAACAAGATACTACATAAGCAGTATGTGAATTTTGTTATTCAAATCGCTACATTGTCGAAGAGAAAGCCTATTCATATTTTCATGATTATTTTGTCTGGCGGGACCAAATATATGTCCCGTATATCATGTTTCCACATCCATTCAGAGTTATGAATCCTTTCACTCTAGAATGCTACTCAACGCAAAATAAATTTCATTAAATAAACCTTCAGAATTTCCTAAATTATACAAGGTAAACCCTCAGTTCATAACAGAGCCCACTGTAACAATGAGAGGTATAGTCAATTGATTGTTTGGGCTGTTTTACATGCACCTGTTCAGTATTGACAATCAAATGCATAGCTGTTTTCTTATTATCCATATTGTAATGTTAATTTAGAAAAAAATGTTATTGAACATCGCTTTCCAGAAAGTTGTGAAGACAAAGTTGCATGCCACAGCTTTGCGGAATTTGATTTAAAAAATTTATCAAATCATATTGATTTGCATGCCTATTCCCAAGAGTTAGAAAATGTTAGAAGTGAATCTGTATCAGTTGTAAACTTCTTTTGGTATCATCGTAACTAATCGAATGACGTGGTTTTCTCAGTTTTCAGGAACATGCATTTTGCTACAGATATCAACGGAAGATATATGTGTCCCAACTGCTCTTCCACTTACAAACAAAAAGGCCATTTGGTACGACATATCAAATACGAATGTGGAGTGGAACCCCAGTTTGTGTGTCAAATTTGCTTCAGGAAATTCAAACATAAGAGTAATCTCAAAGCACATTACATTATCCTACACAAGAGGTTGGCAGTATTCGACGATACGCCAGGAAAAAGTAAATTTGATAGAATTCCTATGCCCTTGGTAAACTTCAAGTTGGGTACGAGCCTTTCACCACAAAGTGATTCGAATTCTTGACCAAGAACCTCAGCTACTTGGAAAAATGTATTCTCGAATATAATACATTATTGGATGTTCATGACTGTACAGATTTTTTGATGAAGAAATGGAAGAAGCAAAAATATCCAAAGATGCTTGGACAGTTTCGTTAACTGCAAGAATTCGAGTGTCAGTTCGCAATCATTGCTGATCGGTTTTTTTGTTCAACTTTACTAAGTGCCTTATATATGACTCATAATGTTTGTCTTTTCTCTGTTTATATTTTTTAATAAATATGTTTACTGATGTCTCGCCATATGCTTTCAATTCTATAACCATATGCCTAGAATTCGAGGAGTTTTAACTACTTTTGAAATTTTCAATGCATACTAAATTCGCTGAAATTTTTGCGGGAAACGTATCTGAAGACCAAGTAGTTTTCGAAATACAAGTTTTTATATTTTATCCATTCGATTCTTGAATTCAGAAATTTTCAAGAATATTTTATTGTTCTGTGGGAATTTGACAATTTGAAGCAGGAGATGCAAAGGATGCTGAATACATTAGATAAACAGGGGCGAATGGAGGAGAATTTCGAAGTAATTCAGTAACTCACCTTGATCTATTTTAATCGGTATAACCATCTCGCCTGGTGGTGGATATCCACCTCATATGATTTCATAATTCCCTGAATAAAGAAAACTGTAGACCACATTGAGTATAATACGTGTAACCGTTCGTCCGTCGCCTGGAAACCAATCAGTAATGCGCTAACCGCCTGTTGCATAAATCCCCACTCAATGAGTTCGCCTCTTTGAACATACTCATCTCCGATCAAATAACACAACCAAGATGATTAATACTCAATTAGTACTGAACGTATCATCTTTTCATAATGTAATCCCTCAAATCATGACATTGTTGCCTTGCCGCAATTTTTCAAGGATACAATAAGCATGTCAGCTAGATTTTGATTTTTGTCGGGTATATTCATGGCAACGAAAACCCAAAAATACTGTCTTAGATGAAATATATAACTATAAGAAGGCAATTGGAACGTTCATTGCAGCTTGTTGGGGGCATGTAAAAACGAAAGTATTTCCATCGCCGGACGGAGATTCTTCGTTGTCGATATAGTTTGGTCAGTACGGCAACGCTGAATTTGATATTTGACAGAGCAACAACAAAACATTAATGTATCAATGTTTGTTTTCGTATTTTACTTTTTGTAGTGTTTTTTCGTGAATGAATGGCAAATTCCGAGTTGATTTGTGTAAACTATCGTTAGTTTTTATTATTAAGCAATGGTGAAGCATTGTGAAATGTGTAAAAGACCATTTGAAGCTGGAAATCAAAAAATGTTATATCATAGGTAAGCTACCAGTAACTATCGAGAAAGGGAAACCGAATTGGATAAGAGTAAAATCAATGAATTATGAAAAAACATGTAAATTAGAGCATCGGCTGTTCTCAAATCATGTGAAGATTCTTCCATCATAATTTTGTCAATAAATGATTACATTTACCTTATATAACTAGACTCAATTTGGTCTACTGTTTTCTTTGTATAGAGAATTATGAAGTCATATTCAACTGAGTTTGGATATACTATATAGGAAGGGTTGTGGGAACGCGTGTATCTGCAGGAAGATAAGGTTGAAGTGAGTGTTTTTCCTTCAGGCACTGTAAGTCAGTGAGTAGAGGACCGAGTCCGAGGGGTATGTTACGAATGGTGGGGTAAAAATTTAAAATTTTTCAACTTGAGGCATTCCCACCTTCTAGAAAGCGACGATACGGCTATATCAAGATACTGGAGGATGGAATGTGGACAGATCCCAGAGAAGAAATACATCGAACTTTTTTTTCTCAAAGTACTCCTGAATAACTAACCGTGTACTGAAAATCATTCCTATTAGTTTTATTGTCAAGTTTTAGTAACATTTTTGATAGATCGCCTGGACTAACATGAGCCTGTTGGAATTATGTTCGACTAGCAATTAAGAAAAGATTTTCGTTATGGTGCCAAATTGACGAAATGAATTTTTGTAGCGTATAGAGTCACCAGGAAAGTCTTTCTAGATAGTATCTGCTGATGAAACTATTCGCAACTTAAATACAGTTCAATGATCAGTGTGTTCAAGGTACTCAAGGTTGAAATTATGTTTCGGCAGTAAGTAAATTATTTATAACCGTAGTATATTATCATCAACTACTTCATCTTCAACAAAAATATTCATTTCCAGGTATTATATGCCAAGAAAATGGAAAGTTCACATGTCGGCGTTGTGGAAAATCGTATGGTAGGAAGCAACACGTTGTCAGACACGTTCAATATGAATGTGGGAAACAACCAATTTTCCAGTGCATCCTTTGCCCCAGAAAGTGTAAACGAAGTGATGTTTTACAGTCCCACCTAAGAAGCATACATGGTATTAAAACTCCTCTGTCAGAGTGTCATAAGGCATCTTAATGTTACTAGTACCACAATGAAAATTGTTTTTCCGTGTAAATAAATAATAATTTATATTCTTAATAATTTGCTTCTGTGACCGTAATCCTATTTAGTTGATTCTAGTAGGTCGCACTGAATATATCTGAATATATTTTTTAGTGCGATATAGGTGTGGCTGTGGAAAGTCATATTCAAGGCCCCATAATTTGAGAACACATCAAAAACATGAGTGCGGAAGAGAGCCAGTTCTCCAATGTGAATTGTGCCCATACAGATGTTTTAGAAAAAATGTGATGCGATCACATCTGAACAAAAAACATTTGGACAGAAAACATTGGTTTGATTGATTAATCATCATGAAAGAACTCTTTTGTCAGTGCAATCGATGTTGGACTGAGAAAGTTTGTTATACTCGATATTTGGTTTCTACTTGTTTCTCAGAATACATATTCTTGTAAATGTATGACGAGAATAGTATTTATAAGTTTACTAATAAAAGAATACATGTGTATAAGGCAGCAAACATATTTTATATAAATGTTGATCTGGGGGTAGTTCAGTGGATAACTATGTGAAATAAAGTAAGATCCCTTTCTAACTCCCAACACATTGTCCTAATGAATGCATTTCCTTTATTTGCGATTTGAAAGGAACATAAGAAGTTTAATTAAATAGAACCAATTGATAATTGTCTAACGATGAGCCCAAGGTTGATAACAGAATTTGTATCAGGATATCATAGTGACTAGTAGTAGTCTATGAGGCAGCCAAAATTTTGGTATATGGCATAATTTCCATCTCATAGTGGTAGATAAATGTCCGATTACAAATATATTGCACTCAAATGAAAGCTTATATTCTGCCTCATATTTAAGGTATTGTAGAGTTTTGCGATATTTGCATCCATTATTCAATAAAACAGTGGAATCATAATTTCAGGATTTTCAAAATTTTGACACTGTATAACATCTGATAAAATTGATAATGTCACTTCGAATTCTTTTGAATACCTACCAACTCTGATGGATATTTGAAATATTTAGTGTTGTAGATACTGTTTGAAGATACTATTCTAATAACAAGAAAATTGTTGAACAGTACTACAGGGATATAGAAAACTAATTTTTTCAAAATAATAATTTCGATTCTATATGTTCCTGCTGAATTCGACTTTGAAATTTGGGCGTTCTGACATATTCGCAGAAAATAGCGGAATTTTCGCATTTTTTCACTGTCTTGTCCGTCACTCCGAAAATATGCATTTTATCGATAAAAATGGTCCAAACAGAGTTTGAGAAGACATAATTGACTATAAATAAATCCCATGAGATGCTAGAGCACGTTTAAAATTGTTGAAATTCTTGTACTCGGCAAAAAATAGCGTTCTTCGTCATTTCCTCACAGATAACTCATAATCTACTAATTTCTCAAAGGAATAAGTACAGATTGAAAGCTTCGATTTCCATATAGTGTTCATATGCGAGAATATAAGTGATCGTTATCGCACTGGTACTTGGAGGCGTACTTTGGCCGTCCTTTACAGTAATTCAAATTGTCTCATTCATCCATTAGTTGTCTGACATTAGACCAAAAAAAAATGGCATTTTCGGGAAAAAATCATAAAGTTTTATACTCAACAGGTGTGTTTCTTTTCAGAATCAGTATTAGGAAAAAACAAGTTCTCCTAATTCGCGGAAAACCACCCCTTATCACTCTGTGTCCACAGTGGTTGGAGAAATGTAATGACTGGCACTAAAAAAATTCTTTTTAAAAAGTAAAAAGTAGACTTGTTTGCTGAATGCTGTAATTGTATTTGTCAAAATGATATATAGAAAGAGAATAAAAACTCCGGATTTACACAAAACCATTTTATTTTTGTGTACACTTATCAGAAGTTAAAACTATAAAACAACTTTTTTTTTTTGGGAGGTGGAGGAAATCTTTTGTAGAGAAATATTGAGTCTTCAGACTCAATAAATACTATGAGACTCTCCTTCTTAGGCATACTCACTAAAACCTCCACCTCTGTGTAGGTCCGGTCAGGCTATTGCCTCCGTTAACACTTAAGATTATTAGCCCATTGTATCTTACATATCAATGCCCCAACTCGCAAACCCGCCAACTCCACGTTTTATCAATGGACCTGGCTAGCAGGCCGCAAACCATGACACCACTGTTTCAATGTCACAGTATACAGTCCAATACTTTTGTGCCTTGTACGAGTTTGTACAGGTTTCGCATTTGGTGGGAGCTGTATAGTTCTGGGTCACCAGATGGCTGCCCAAAAATTGCCTGTCTTTTGCGGTCTAGAGCTTCTCAGTAGCACAGTATGTGTTTCACGGTTTCTGGATCCTTACCGCATAGTCTGCAGGTCAGGTCTCCGTCGTATTGCCCCATTTTTTTGAGATGCTCCTTCACTGGTGCATGTCCAGTCAGGAGTCCCGTAATGGTTCTCAGCTGGCTCCTGTTCATCGTTAACAGGTCTACCGTTCTTCTGTTACACGTTCCTTTGATGTATTCTTTCCCGTGTTTGTTTCCTGGGACATTGTCCCAGTAGTTTTTGTGCTTATCCCTAATCTATAAAAAACTATAAAACGTATTTTTCGAATGTTTATTTGTGAAAATTAACAATATTTATTCATTGTATCTCATAAATAAAAATCTTTATTTTTATTATGTCATACAGAAAAGTACTAATATTATGGAAAACTATTCAAAATGAAATCTTATAATTTTGTGGTAGTGGGTTTTATAATATGGCCCTCTCCACTAAAGAATTTTCAAATCCTGGTCTCTTTCCATTATACCGGAAGTAGTGGGCAAGTTTCTTATTTCAAATGGAACACCCTGTATATCATTACATTTTTTAATTTCCCGGCAGACTTCACGCCAATTTTGTGTAACAATAACCAAATTTGGTTAGTTTTCAAAATATATTTTTTTTCTGAAAAATTTTACTTGCATAACACAGTAACAGTTGAAAATGTAGGTACAGGTGTTAAACATTTCCACCTTAAAAATATCATCGACAAAACTAATAAAACACAATTTTTCAAATGGAAACCATACACTATTCTATTATTTTTCAATACTATGAAAAAAAGGCATTAAATTCATGAATCCTTTTGTTGCTCAGGCAAGATATTCAATTTTGGGAAAATGTATGTCATTCGAAGCAATACTAAACTAATATTAACTCTGGCAATTCCACTGTCGTTGGTTAAAGGTAACTCATAATGAAAATGAAAGGATTGAAATAAAACACTACCAGAGAGGTGAATAATATCCTTGTTCATTCTAAACAAGAACTGTTTCTTTTTTGCATTGCCCTATTTGTAGCTTTCTGTATGGAGTCAGAAATTGAATTATTGAAAATTCTCAGAACCTTTCATTTCATGTTTTCTTTAACATCCACATGATGACAGGTAAAGTTATTACGAGTAGGTACCCTTTCTCTCTACACGTTTCCACCAAGTGGTAAAATGAGGCAAACATCTGTCGGAAAACAACTACTTCCCTGGCTAATACCACGACGGACATTAAACTACATCTGACAGATATTTGTGCAACGTTCTTCCAAGAATACCCAATTGCAAGTAAGTATCTTGTAATCAAACAGTAAATTATCCTTCATTTGGCTGGGAATGACCACCTGCAGACATGCATATTTCGAGGTGTATTGCCAGGGTAGGTCGGACAACATTATAATTGTCCTGTCCCTGTCAAATGAATGATAATCAACCGTTTAGGTATTATGTCCCCACGGATGAAGCCACGACCCACAACTAAGTTGATCGTAGCGCCATCTGTAATTTGAGATCGCTAGTATATGCGACCTACCTTGACTGGAAGATTCTGTAAAGCAATAGAGAATAGTTGCAGTTCATAATAACGCCAGGCAGTAAAAAAGTTGTCCTTATTTTGACATTTATGCATGCGCAAATAAATTTGAATTATAGGTTATAAATAACGAACGCGTGTGTAAATAATGAAAGAACATACTAAACTGCAATATCTCTCTTTTTAATCACGGATAGTGCCAGTCACAATTGAAATAAAGTTGCCTTAAATACTGCCTGGCGTTATTGCAATATCTCTCTATTATTTCAATCGATGCTTTGAACTGCAGAACGGAGTTGTGTCGTTCTATGAACATAGTTGCATTTAGGAGAGGCTGTGAAATAATATTATATTTTTTAATTGGGTTAAACTAAGCTTTCGCTGATGTTTGGCAAGAACCAGATTCTTACCCCCATAGAAATCGAAAAATAATTACGGCTTAGATATTTAAAGAACATTGCGCAGTAGTTTTTGTAGAAACTTTCGTCAAGTATCAAACAGATATAATTCAAGGGCCGTATGGGTAGTAGTTATTTTCTGTTGTTTTTGAAATAAAAAAATTATTTTTCAAGTTTCATCGATTGAGAACTGCAAAAAATCAAGAAATGTAAGGATCCTTAAATATAGACCATGATTAAAGAGCTTATGTTTAAGTGAAATAAATTTGATTTGGACGATTACTTCCAGATACCTGATCGTTTTATGAGGTCAACATCCGCAATTTTGGATTGACTGCCATTTTCATTAACTACGAATGCTACCCTCATATAACTCAACTGTGTAACCGTGTAACCGTGTGGCCTCATTTATTATTATTCACTCCTACACGTCCCGTTTATCTTGATTATTGTCTGTGTGAGACTAACTGTACTTTTCTTTCGTTCTTATTCATAAAAATTAGGATTTTCCGAAGATGATATAGGTATAGAGTGTCACTGGAAAAACAAACTGAATGGAAAGGCACCAGAGTTCAACTGGTGTTGACAGGTTAGGTAATGCATCCTCATGTTAGTTACGATAGTAAAAATTCAATGCTGATGCATCCTCTGCAATACTTTATAAGCATACCAGAATGTTGGTTCATTCAACAAAGTGACACAACGGTAAAAGACTGTTTGGAGACACCAGCCTTGAAAAACTATAGACAAAAACGGGCCTGTTTCAGCGAAGCTTTGATTCTGATACGGTGAGTCTAGTCTTTCGTGCCATCTAACTCTTGATAAATGAACCCTGTGTTCACATTATCATTTACTAACTCAAATATTCAATCAAGACTTTTTTATACGTAATTTGGCCTAACTTCTTACGGGTGACATAAAGCTAACTTAACTTCTTTCGGGTGATATAACTGAAAGTACATTTTTTTGATCATCTGGTGAAAAACAAATTTATGAAAACGGTATAACGACATTTTCAAAATTTTTGTTCCAGACTCGACGGCATTCCGATGTGACTATTGTAACAAGCGATACAGAAACAAGTCAAGTCTTGTTAGACATTTTCAATTTGAATGTGGAGTAGAAAGACAATTCAAGTGTGAGATTTGTCATAAAAAATTCAAACTGAAACACCATTTACTTTATCATTTGAAAGCTAAGTGTACAAAAGCACAGTGAGTTGTCATCACAACACTATAACTGGTTATCGACAAGACATATTTTTTCTATATTTTTCTTTGTGATTATAGTGTAGTGTAGACAGTAAAATTTTACAAGTTTTGAATGTATTTTCTGTTCCTATAAGTTTTATTTATAACCAATCAACATTTTTTTTTATTTCTTTCTGTTGTGTGGTGTCCACGGTAAGAATTTTATCTTTCGAAATGCTGTTTGCTTTCAGGAAAGCCTCTTTAGTTTTATATTCAAGATATAAAACGGCATTCTTGCCAATCTCTTCTTCATTTCTAAGTATCCAAAATGACGGCGATTTAAAGTTGGAATGCCATATGAAATACTTTATGCTGATCGAGAGAGGAAATATGTTTGATCATATTCACAGTCACATTGTTATCCTTTCAGAAATCACAAAAATTTTGTATAGCTTTTGTAGCATATATTCTGCAATACCACACACATTTTGAACTACATCTGTAAAGCTCCTTAATTGAAAGGAATAACTTTACAAGACCTATCTGAAACAAATAGCAGGACTACGGCACATATTTTCACTTACGACATGGTGAATATGGATGATGATTAATTACATCAGGAAATTTGGAAGAAACCGTCAGATTAATATCCTCTTGATTATTTCTTTTGGTGATACTCAGAAAGTAATGTATGTCGACGTGACTTGACCAGTGAATTAGGAAAATTGAAGAGTGTGAATACGCCAAATAATTATAAATATTACCGCAAATGTCATCGAAAACGTTCAAAATGCATTTGTTAATCTCTTTAGCTACTGTGAGATTGTTAACGTTGCTAAGTTCATTCAGTTCATTTTATTTAGATTTTTCAATTTTTAATGTTTTTGATGATTTTTTTTTTCAAAAATTTATTTTGCAACCATCATCCATATTCACCTTTTTCTCCGTCAAAAGATGAGCCATTTCTTTTTCTGCAATAAAATAAAAATCGATGTCATCAGTACTTTTTTTGAGGTACCGTGTATATGTCATTATCACGTAAAAATACTCTAAACTCAAAACAAAATCAACAGGTCTGATTTTTCTTTAAACACCATTCTTATTTCCATTGAATGTATCCACTACTTTACGAATGAACTGTATACTGAAGTTGGGAAATGGTGTAGTCTAGTGAAAAAATGTGCACTTGGATGCAAGAGACAAACAAAGAAACGGTACTAATTGGTACTAATTGGCATCCCCTTATATTTAATTCACGGTAGAGGTGGCACCAGCGACCACTTGAACTCCGATATACGAGTGCCAACTTGTATCTCAATACAATTAATTTTAATCGAAAACTTAATATTTACATTAACTGTGACCAAACCAGCTGAAGATCAATCCTGCTGGCATCTACTCGTTCACATTTGCTCTCTACTGAAGTCATTATCATCAGTAATGTACACACTGTACATTTCCCAAACAGTCAAGTTATGTCGCTCGAAATAAAATAATTCTTGACATGACGTTGAAAAACTTGCCAGAAAGTGATTTTGCAATACACTGTCATCATTTGTAAACATAAATATCGCCAGTTAGGCACTGACAACAGTTGAAAGTAGTATTTCCGTCGGATTAGAAATATTATAAAATCAACAGAATCAACACCAGAACCACAGTGAGCGATGACTGCGCAACATTATGTTTCATAATGTGAACTATCCAGATCATTAATAGAGTAGGTACCAGATACATGCTGATCATATCATTTATCATAACATGACCTTTTTCAATTTTCTGAAAAATAAATCACTATCTTCAGCGTTCTGGAGGTTTTTTAGTTCTTCCAAATCAGGTGAATGACATCCAAATGTTCAAATTCTGATAAATTTGTAATATAATTAGAAGAGTGAATATCTTAGAACATTGTTTTATATTTTTGTAAATGTATTCTGTTTTACGATATCTCATTTTATTTTCTAATTTAATAATATTATAACCTTGGATACTCTTTCTTGTTCAACAATTCCTAAACAATTCAACTCAAACAGAACTTTATCTCCAACAGATAAATATGGCAATTTTTTCTCACATTGTGTTCTTAAAAAAATGAGATGCAATCACAGGCAACTTTGGGTGTATTCCTCAACTGAAGTAATACCGTAGATGTATTTGTGTTGGGGTCATGCCATTTGAAAAAATATGTTTTATGAACTTAGCAGATCTCTCAGTTAGTTCAATCCAATAATTTGATATCCCACTTCTGACACCATGTTGTATTTATTCTGAACAATCTAGATATTACTACAGAACCAGATACAGGATGATCATGTCATACATCATAACACAAGCTTGATCTGTTTTTGTAGTTTAATATGTCTGTGAGATTCATAAGAGCTTCAAAGTTAGGATCAGATTCGTAGGTGTTTCAATTAGACTCGTTATCTCATATAAGGCTGTTGGGTACTTTGGCGCATATACGAAAATAGAGTTGATTATCACTTGCTAGGTATTCGATTCTCAGGCGACATCTCATCTTCGTCCTTAATCTTCGAAACACGTAATTATCAAATAATATTTAATTGTGGCATTGTAGAATTTGAAAGTAGTTTCTGACAAATCAATAATTGTCAAACCGAAATGTCGAAGATTATTCTGACCATGCTAAGATACACGTTTTTTGACTGACTAAATCGGTTTTGATGATAATCGAAAATACCATGTTATAGCTAATGTATCTCGGCCCTTGACTGAATATTTGGTAGCTAAGTGTTCGTTCTTGTATTTTGTATAACAATGGCTTAACCAACAGCCGAGCTGTCCTAATATTTTCCTGTTTCGGATATGACACAACACCGAATTTTGCCTAGAACCGTGATGCGCACATACTATTAATTCGTTTCAACTTCAGAAATTCTCGACGAATAGGCCATTCCAAATCACGTGACCCAGTATGGCGTCTGAAAGCAGTTTCCTGAAGTGTCATAGAAAAAGCATTGGACTTAAATCATTTGAAATTGCATTATCTCCTAAGTTGTGTTATGTTGTTTGTTGCATTTTGAAAATGCATAGTATTTAATTATAAACATTATTGTTACAAACTACAGACCTTGAAAATTAAAAAAGTTAGAGAGGGATAATAGGAGGAGAAAGATTAATTAGCGTAAGAAACCATTATAATTGTATATCTAAAATATTCAAATTGTCAGTGTTATTTCTTTTCCTCATTGATACTTAGTTAACAGTGCAATATAACCCTAAAGTATTGTTTGCCGTCAGCCGCCATATTTAATTAGTTTTGACGGTCCATTGAACTGCCTAATTCTAAGGGCATAACATATCCTAACATAACATAACCTGCCTAACACTATATTGTTGTTATGTCCATCAACCAGCTGCACACCCTTATGACCCTCACAAGTATTCGAAAGACTTGTTCGAGCAAGGGAAGATGCAGCCCTTACCTTTTAACGTGTGATGCCATGCATGAAAATTGTATATTGTTGTATAGTTATCCTATTGAGAACCAATGTTGATTTAGAATCAAACGTCAATATAAATGAAGAGAACCTTGTGAAGGAAAGGTGTTAACATATCGACCACGGTCGAAGTTTTAGCACTGAGAAGGATGAATTGTATATTGTGAAACTGAATGATATTACGAACTGTTGTTACATTCAATATCAACATTAGGATGGTGATGATTTTATTCATAAATTAAACTTACGAATACAACTCCATGATCATTGTTTATCAAATATTGTTTTTCTTCTCCAAAACAGATTATGTTGCTGTATGCTATGCGCCCATTTGTTTCTCACAATCAAATAAATTTGTATTCCGGATCAGAGATAGAATTTGTTGAATTACACAGGAAAGACTATTTTACAAACATGAAACAAAGTGTCCTACATGTATTTGTGAAGAAGTGCGTTTGAGTCATGATACGATCAGTAAAGATAAAGAAAACACAGATTTACAGTAAATGAAGTACAATTGAAGATTTTTGCATCAAATAACTTTGGAAAGTGGTAAACGTAAGACGAGATGATCTACCTACGTTTCGTTGATGATTGACAGTAAGTAATCATAAAACCGACACGTAGGTGTTGTTTCCCCGTTCAATTTTGGGAATGATATTAAGGTAGCAGCGCAAAGTAATTCTTGTAGAAAACTCTTGTCAAGAACCTAACGGATATAAAGATATGTATTGTGTGTATTATGGGGATACATTTTTCATTATCCATGAATTATTATAGTTAAGAAAGGATTATGCTATTCTATTGAAATTTCATGCTTTCATTTTCTTTTGAATACTGAAGAAATATGTTCTACGAAACTTCTCAGATTCTAATCCATGGTAACATTGCATCCATGCACTTTCGATACAATTTCCAGAATAAATAACGAATGCATATATGAAATAATCAAGTTTTTCTACTCATAATAACAATATTTTATTTTTATATCATTAGTAATTATTCATTACTTTTGTAGATACAATTTCTGAATCAGATTATGATCAATCAAGTAACGAAGTGAGCACAGATGATGATGAAGACGATGATATCGATGTACCAGTTCAGGATTCCCCTACATTTAGCCAAACTACTAACGAGGAAACTATTACGCCCATTAAAATTGAGGAAATCGAGTATTCTGAATCAAAAATTTTCGATCCATCGACAAGTATATCCTCAAATTCAGAGAACGTTGCTGAATCGATGTTAACCAAGAGACTTAGGCGGAAACATCACTGTATCTTTTGCTATCAAGATGTCAGCAATTATTCGAGACATCTGAAGAGAAATCATAATGACAAAACCCAAGTTCAGGAATTATTGGGTTTGAAGAAAAATTCCAAAAAACGAAAAATGTTAATAGATAAGCTACGACGTGAGGGTGACTTTGTATCTGAGAAAATAGTTCCGGTATTGAATCGTTCGAACAAAAGTCCATCAAACCATATCGCCTGTAAATTCTGCAAAGGATATTATTCACGCAAATGTGTGAGAATACACGTCAAGAAATGCTTTTTCAATCCGGATCCATCTAAACCAATTAAAGCCCAGATTGAAGGTCATAATATAATGGTAGGTCCATTCGGACCCAAAGATCCTATCAAAGGATTGCTGAATAGATTGAGGGCTGATGAAATATCTTTGGAAGCGAAAAGGGACAAAATAATATGCGAAGCGGCTAGGAGGTATTTACATAGTCACAAAGAAAATAATTCTGTATTTGTGGCGAAGCGACTTATGAGGAGACTCGCTCGGGTATTGATTGAAGTCAGAAAAATTGAAGAGAATTCAAAGTTAACCTTGGAACAAATTTTAGACTCTTCTAAATTTGAGAGTATCATCAAGGCAACTAAAACTATTTCTGGATATGATCCCGAGTGTTCAAGCTACAAGTCTCCGTCACTAGCATTACAAATGGGTGGTTTACTTAAGCAAGCTATAAATACAGCCCTTTCGCTGGATATCCAACAAGAAAACCCATCGAAAGAAAAGCAAGGAAACCTCACGACCTTGATGCGTCTTATAGAAACGGACTGGTCATCTCAAATGTTCATACAAGCGGGTCAAAACGTGAAAAGTTGATTCAATACATCTACTTCAATACCTCTCGCTAAGTATATGATGGTAAGTGTATTTTTTTCATACTTAGAATTACAGATTTTTTTTGGCTGAAGTATGATAAAATATTTTTAAGCAAGTATTTTGTTTTTACTAATAATTTTTTTATATACAACTGATTGTGAACAAACGACTAGGGGTTTCTAGGCATCGATAGAATTTGCTGATTTTTTTTTCATGTCACACTCAACATATATTCGAGTAATGATTGCATACTTGCATACGATAGGCATCGCGGTAGTTGATATATGGTCTTTCCTGAAGTATTTTTTCAATCTTCGTATCACATTTGATTTTTAATAATTCCCAACTTATTAAGGTCCGTATATAAAACAATAAATTGGAAATTTAACTTTGTGCTAAATGTTGTTGGAATCAATGAAAATATGGAGTTACAAACTCATATATTTTATAAAAAAATAAATTATTGTTCCCATTTTGGCAAAATGGTCTGTCTATAAATCTAAATTTGAAATTCGGCGAAACAGTTTGTTTCCTCATTGATACAAAGATGTTAGGTTAGGTTAAAAATGAGCGGATCTGCTCGACCCTCCACTGCGACCCATGGGTCTATTGAGGCTCATACCAATTCATATTTCTCCAAATTAACCCAGATTCTTGACGAAGCCGATTAGTTTATTTCGTGTATGATCTTTCATGTCCGAGGGAGAGAGTGAAACTCTACCAAACATGGAAATCCTGATTCGGTCCGCGGCGGGGCAGGCACAAAACAGCAGAGCACTGTTTCATCATCTTCATGACAGAGACGATATGTCGGGTCCTCCAACAGTTTTAGTCTTGTCATGTGATGATTCAAACGACAGTGACCTGTGAGTAGTCCTGTTGGACATCGCAGGTTGTCCCTGCTGGATTCTAACAGTGTTTTGGTCAAATTCTTCAAGGAATGTATGAATGCCTTGGAATGAGCCAATCCTGGTAGGTTTTTCCAGAAATTTAATACTTTCCTTCCTGTTCAGGTGTTGAACGTATATTTGCAAAAAGTTGGTGAGATGCCAATGGCAGCTTCTGGTCCAGTGAACCAACTTACGGCACCTTGTCTTGCAAGAAGGTCCGCCGTTTCATTGCCCTCCATACCGGTTTAGCTAGGAATCCAGACCAGACTGTTGAGTCTTCCTATTGAGGAAAGTCTGCTCTGGCTTGTTTCACACCAGTTGATCAAAACGAATTGCTTTCAAAGCCGCCCGTGAGGTTAGTTTCTTTCAGTCTCATTACAAATAGATCTATGGCTTGAATTTCCGCCTGGAATACTGTCGCATATAATCCTAGATAGGTTGATATTTCTGTTCTAGATTTACAACTGTATACACCTGCATCAGAACCTAAGGGTCTTTTTGACCCATTTGTGAATTAACAGTAATCTGTTCTCAGTATTTCCTCTTCTTGGAGGACCCAGTTGTCTCTCTTCGGAATAGAACGGTATAAGGCAGATGAAGTCAATAAAACACAAGTGAAGAAACACTCAAATTAGGAAAAGTATTCGTTTCTATAGTTTATCAGCCGTGCATCATGTCTTGTTAGCATATACGTAAAACATTCATGCGATGAATACCTAACTATTCGTTTTCAGGAATTTTACACGTTCCTTCGAAACTTTATAAAAAATTCCACACAGCAGTTGACAACAAAGGAAATTTTAAATTGATAGAGGAATTTTTTTGCAATGGCGTGATATTCAATATCAGGAGAGTTCATAAATTTCAGAAAATGACAAAGAATGAAGTTATTCAAAAAGCTGGTCCTAAATTATTTCATACAAACAATAAAGAGTATGGCAATCAGAGGTAGAAGAGAGAGGGAAATTCCTGTTTTATTCGAGAAAAAACTAAGCTACTTTGATTTACCTTACTGAATTCGAAAGAAAATTTGGATTTATGAAATCCAAATAAGAAATCCCACCTCAGGTTATAACGAGAGAGAGAGAGCGGGAGAGAAAGACAGCGGGAGAGAGAGAGAGAGAGCGGGAGAGAGAGAGAGCGGGAGAGAGAGAAAGAGCGGGAGAGAGAGAGAGCGGGAGAGAGAGAGAGTGGGAGAGAGAGAGCGGGAGAGAGAGAGAGAGCGGGAGAGAGAGAGCGGGAGAGAGAGAGAGCGGGAGAGAGAGAGAGAGCGGGAGAGAGAGAGAGCGGGAGAGAGAGAGAGCGGGAGAGAGAGAGCGGGAGAGAGAGAGAGAGCGCGAGAGAGAGAGAGCGGGAGAGAGAGAGGCAGCGAGACAGAGAGAGCAGGGGAGAGAGAGCTGGAGATAGAGAGCGGGACAGAGAGAGAGATAAAAGGAGAGATAGAGAGAGAACTACATAAACTATAGAAAAAAAAATAGTAGAAACTTTTTTCAAGAATAACTTAATAAATGGGCTCTCTAAAAAAAAATAACATGATACATGTGAAGCTTGCTGAAATTAATTTTTATCCAAATGCGCGTCTCCAAATTTTTCTTGTCAAGAGCATTGCGAAGTACTTCTTAATGAAAACGCTGCCAAGTATCGAATAAATATTATTCAACGATCGTAGGGGGCAGTAATTGTTTTCTATTGGGTACTTGGCCACAAAAATACCTATCGCATAGGTTTTTTTGCGGTAGATGAGAAAATATAGAATTTCTATCATTACTTTGTGTATTTATTCATGTTTCATGTTTATATTTCATGTTTATTCTCTTATCATTATCGTTCTGATTTATTTATCTAAATAATTTTTTTTTTTTACTTAAAAAATTATTTGTTCCTGCAATACTTAAAGTATTATTATATCTATAGCCCAATTGTACTTTCTCTGGATTTTCGAGGAATGGTATTAGGAAAATTGAACTTGGAGGATAATGAAAGTTTAACAGGGTGTTTCCAAAATTGGAGCAATAAATGAAATGGGTAAAAGAAAACGAAAAATTAAGGCGGATTGAAATAATACATTTTTCTTGAAAAAACGTTATTTTGGAAAATATTGGAAGATTTCGGAAAACTCTGGCAAACTTTTGGGAACCTCTGGCCAGAGATCAACGGCCCCTAGATGTAACCGAAGCAGTGACAAAAAAAGGCCGGCGCGTAATAAATAATTTTGACAATGTTGCCGACGCTAAATGTTGAAAGATGGTACGATGAAGTAAACGATATTCTTTCTTCGAACAGTTCCCCTTTAGCTTCGAAGTAGGCACGCAGGTACTCGGAGCTGTGGGGGACGCTGAGTTGGCTTAGCCTCGGCCGCTACAACCCTCATCATTCAGTTCCCCTTTAAGGGCAAAGCCCGCGAGCTAATCGATTTAGAGTCGTATATTGTTTGTCGTGGTATTCTTCGATCATATCGCTTCTTGCATTCATTAGGATATTTGTGACTATTTTACGTGCATATTATCGAAGATGAGTTTTGGTTAAATCCTTTGACGAATCCATCCGTTTTATGTAGGTAGGTACCTATAGTCTAGTTCCTAAATTGTAGATAGTGACTCATCGGTTGTACAGTTCATAATCCATATAAAGCAGGTCAAAAAATAGAAGACAAATAAGCTAGGTATTTTGGCTTCAAATCAAGTTTTACTTTGCCACTTTCGTACATCCCCTCCACACTTTCAAATCCCGTAAAAACCAGAAAATGTACGATGAGTCACTATCTACAGTTTAGGAACTTGACTATAGATTCTTGTTGTGTTTCGGTATTCGACTGCATTCGTATTTTCTTTACAGCAGAGATGTAGTTGCTTTTTGAAATTCCTACAATTCCTATTGGACTCACCACTATGGAAAATGTCAGTGTTGTTAGGTATTACGCATACGTTATTTGCAATTGCGGTCCTTTTCCAGGAACTCGATATTTCAATCCGATAATACACGAACATTTGAAAGCAATTAGGTAGGTAGTTGAAACCTAGGTAAAATAACAACGTCGTTCAAAAGATGCGACAACAAGGTAGTTTCCAGCGTGCTTGTGACTAGTTACTTTGTCGTGCGAGACTCTGCATAGAAAGTGGCGGCGGTCATTTCGAACACCTGTTGTGAAATCAATTTCCATTTATTTGCAGTAACTTTTTAATCTCCTGTTATGAAATGAGAATGCCTCATTGCCCTCATTTTGATTTAATTCAGTGTTTTTATTTCGGTTCACTTCGAAGCCAAATGTAATAACTGGCAAGGTTTACGAAATAATAATAAACTGGTAACGGTGCGGGAATACGAGTAATAAACACAATAATGGAAGATAGGCGCCCTAGGAACTGATGAATGAAACCAGTGCTTCCCAAACAATCGTGAATAAATGAGTCTATTTAAGATAAAAAAAATAGAATAATATAGGTCAATATTCATTTATTTCAAATGAAGAAGGGACTTTTTCTAAAAACTTTTTGTGCTGAAATATTTTGGAAATAATTTTTCAAAATTTTCGCTATATTGGTGGTCATGTGACATTATGTCAAAATCAATTTTCAGGTTTTTCCACGCGCAGAAACAAAATCTCCTGAAAAGTGCATTTTGATAATAAAAATGTATGGCCCACACTGTGTATATTTTTGAGATCATTCAGATCAGTTATTTTATTCAACGAATGAAATTGATATGAACAATTTCCATTAAAATGCGATTTCACATAATTTCACCAAAAAATGTGTGTGTCATCCTCATAATTCATCAGACATATTCAACTGATGCACGCCATTTAACATTCTGTCGTCGTTCACAAACTATGAAATAATCGATGATAACTTGTCATAATGTACGGGGTAGGTAACTAATATAATACATATTTTTTCATTAAATTGTATGTATGACTATATGGGCCGTAGTTGTCGTGATGGTAGAGCGCTTGCATCTCAATCATAGGGGCTTGGGTTCGATTCCCAGCATGGTCACTGGTCTCGAGCTAGAAATGGCACGTTTTAAGGTAAGACCTCGTTAATCCTTGGCTCGCGCAAGTTTCGACTTTTGATTTCGTAGTAGGACGACAGCTGGTTAACGAAAAAAATTTTTTTTGAGCATTTAATTTTTTCATTTTTACATTTTCTTTATATTCCCCGTATAAGAAAGTAGATAGTCATTGTTAGCATGGTGGATTTTGAGTATAGAATGATGTATAGAGTTTCATCAAGAATGAAATGCATTTTGTAGTCAGTTCATATTTTTAACAGTAATATTTATCATTGTCTTCCTCGGAATTTATTGTTTCGAGTACTATTTTTTTCTCTCACATTTTGGATCCCAGTTAAGTTCAACTTCAACATTTATGAATCAATAGATTTTATCATAATAAAATATTGAAATTCGCGATAATTTGTTAAGTAAGCTACACAGTAACCGTTCATTTTGATGTTGATAGTCTTCCTTTCCTTGTGACTTTCAAGCATCCCGTTTTCATTTATTTCTCAATACTGCATTTTACGTTTTTGTGTTTTTAGGTAGAAACGGAAATTATGCCAAACACACTTGTCCACAGTGCTCGAAGCGCTACACTCACAGAAGTAGTTTAGGTCGGCATCTGAAACTGGAATGTGGCAAACCCCCTCAATTCGTGTGTTCTCTATGCGGCACTACGTTCACCCAAAAAAGCAGCCTGAAGTCGCACCTTCTATGTTTCCACGAAATTTTGATGAGTGAACTGAAGAACTACCATGTTTGATCTTGTGCAACGATAATATTTCGAATACTCATCTTCGTCTTCAGAAACAATACATTTATTACTACTATAAGACATTTTTTTGTGATTATTTTTTCACATTTCAAATTTTGACGTTTCTGGTATCCCAACCAAACCAATCATTCGGTTTTATACTGATAAAACTGCCTGATCCTCTACAAAACGTTGTTTACCTTTCAACTGTCAAAAGTAAATAGGGTTACAGTTCGATTATTTTATCTTTACCCATGCGTCATCAATTTATGATCGAAGAAATCACACACCCTCTATCGAACATCTCTTTCTAACAACCGCTATAAGCGATTCAAAAGTTGTTTACATTTGTCTGCTAAGCTAAGAATTATGGTATTGTGATGATGACGCACGGGTAAAGATATAATAATCGAACTGTATCTGTGTCGATTTTATTGACCGGGTAATATGAAACGTTATAATGAATTATTATATATTATCGGTCGGTGGCTCAGTGGCTACGGTCTCTAGCTCGCATCAGACAGACGTTTGAGGCTCGGGTACAGAATCTTTTTTCTCAAGTACATAGGTCTCTTTAGTTGGCCACATGCCTTGTGAATCAAGTGTGATGTGAATTGCCTAGATGCCAATCCCGACGTCTGGTGCTAGCTTGAAGTGCGCACTGACCAACCGTGTGGTGCTGTAGGTTTTCCTACAGCTGAAAAGTGAATACACCACCGAAAACATCAGTAAGTCGCCCCGGAGCGCCACGGCAAATAATAATAATAGCCGTCCTCTACCCGCACAGGCTATGCCTTTGAGTACACTCTACGAGTGTTTAAAATAATAATAATACTCCCTCATAAACACTCGTTGAGTGTACCCAAAGGCATAGCCTGTGCGGGTAGAGGACGGCTATTATTATTATTTGCCGTGGCGCTCCGGGGCGACTTACTGATATATCAGGTGATATATTCACTTTTCAGCTATAGGAAAACCCGGAAAACCTACAGCACCACCTCGAGGGAGTATTATTATTATTATTATTATTATCAAAATGAAAGAAAAATTACCCTTTTATCAATGGTTATTCACTTTTTGGATTGGCACAAAAATATATCATTTCAAATACAACTCGTTCTTCAAATTTATCGATAATTTTTTATTTTCATCACTCAAACACGTTTACTTGGCAAAAACATTAAAGCAAACCGAATTTAGATAAAATCACTCGTCCTAAAGGACTCGTGATTTCATAAATCGGTTTGTTTTCATATTTTTGCCAAATAGTTTTCGTAGAAAATGAAAAAATGTCTATAAAATCTTAAGCACTTGTGGTATTAAGGCTGAGACACAATGGAAGTTTTATGTTTTTAGCTTTAAGTTTTTTAATTTAAGATAAGTTGTATGAAATGAACACATACTTTCTTTTGGCGGACAACAGAATACAAATTTAAGAAATAAGACACAAGTTTTTTGTTTTAAGATACCGACGTGATGGAATTTAAACTTTAAAATTTTGAAAACTAACCAATTACAGCCTTTCTTTTTCACATGAAATTATTTCGGTGAATTTGTTTTGTTTAAACCATAAAAGACTATACATAACCTCGAAATATAAATCGCAATTTTAAATTTTTGTATGAAATCATGTTTTTCCATGATTATACCGACATAATCACTGAAAATGATTTTGAAAATATTGATTTTTAAATCGTTTTCTATGATACAATATCAAAGCACAAGCAGTTACCATGCCCATACAGGAAAATATGTTTTGCTGGTTCATCATTAATAAGGTTTATTCCTATTGTGAAAAATACATAATTTGCTGATTTCAAATATGAAAACCGCCAAAATTGGGCATTCTGTCATTGTCATTTTAGCCACGCCCCACAAACAACCTTATTGGTGGATTTTAAGCTTTATATTTTGATTCTGTCTTGGATCCTGTTTTAATTTCTAAAACTTATATCCTAAATTTTAAACCTTAAAACTTATTACACAAAACTTCCATTGTGTCTCAGCCTTTATCTTTGATAAAACTGCCAGATCCTCGATAAAACGTTGTTAACTTCTGAACTGTCAAAACTAAATAGGGTTATCTGCGTCGAGTATATTGACCGGGTCATATGAAACGTTATAATGAATTATTATATTATCAAAATGAATGAAAAGTTACCATATTATCAATGGTTAATCACTTACAGATTGGCGAAAAAAATAATCCTTCCAAATTCAACTCGTTCTTCAAATTTTATCGATAATTTTTTATTTTCATCTTTTTGCCAAACAAAAAGTTTTCGTGGAAAATAAAAAAATATCGACAACATTTTAAGCACTCTTTGATAGTGCGGTGAGCGGAATTTAGATTTTGAGTTTGAAAAAATTGTTTCAAAGTAAGTGCAAATTTCATTTCTTTGGAAAATCAAGAATTTGGGTTTTACATGAGATCCACCCACTTGAAAGAAGACTGAGCTCGATGAGCTAACTGTGAAACGATTCATGCTATTTCACAAGAGCATGTATGAACATATCTATAAAAGAAAGATAGATCGCCAACCTTTTTGCGGTGTTCCAGTAAAGTGATCGAGACTGTAAGCGAAGCATCAAAAGTTTCAATGTGTTCAGGAGCAGCACTCAATGTTATGAGATCAGTAATAAGCAGCAGTCAGACGGCGCGGTACTTGATCGACTAGCCTGGCCTGTGGATTGGCAAGCCTGATGCACCTGGAATGTTGGTCCAGTGCAGTACTTATCGGCATTTAATAATTCAGTATGCAATGGATAGCGATGACGAAAAGATAGTATGTGTCGTTAAGTGATTAGTTTTGGAAGCAAAAGTCAAGTTAAGCAAAACAGGTGATGGTGGATGCTGTCGGTTAACAAAAGCCGAAACAAGTATGTAGAACATTGCACTAGTAGTACACATATTGATTTACACATACAGTGTTACTGATATGTTGTAGGACTTAAGAGCAAACACTACCTTGGTGAAACGGGAATCGGTTTTACGCCTACAGTTTTTGTTAAAGAAATGTTTTCCTCTAGCAAATGATTCAATGTTTTTGTGTAGATTGGGGATCTTCAGTGATTTTTGGTTACGATGATTTTTAAGAAAAAAAAATTGAGATGACATGATAAATTAAAAAAATTGAGAGAATCCTGAATTCTTATTAGACCATTATTACAAAAAATATATCTTTCATGAAATCGATGTTTTTTTTTCAAAAACCGATCCCACGATCATGATATTTGTACCTGATTGGCGCTGTCCCCTACATACTATATCAGCATTAAATTAAGATTTGAAAAATGTAATATCTTCACTAACATGCTTCATAAATATATCGACACTCCCAACGAACAAAGACGTAACTCATTTTTCATCATCTTTTAGGAGAGCCGAAAAACTGATTTTTTATTCAATATTCAAGTCGAAATACAACTTTTTTCAAGTAGATTTCTTCGTAACTACTTGGTCCAGAGATACGGCATTTTTTTCGTCAGCATCAGTTTTTCAAGCTGAATACGCCTACACCCTACACCTATAACTGAAAATAGCTGTAATTTTAGTTACGGCTTTGTTCGTTGAGGGTATCGATATGACTACAAACCTTTGCTGCGCGGGGTGAGGAATAAATTCGTCAGTTCGGTGTGACGTGCTGATGGTGGCTCTTAAGAAACGAACTGCATGGTTTGACAATTTTTGTCGTTTGTCTAGTAGTGATTTCCAGAATGCTTTAACCAAAATTGGACCTTATTATATTGTTATTAAAATCGTTTTAAATCCTTTTTCAGGAATCGTGTACTTTTTTTTTGTCTGCGTGATATTTTGGTGTTGGATCTTAGATAACACTCTCTCTTTCATACAAATCCAGAAATTCCATTATCGCGTCTATATTCCACTCCATTCTACAAACACAAACTGAAAATTAACTCGCAATCTGCTAAAGCAATAGTTCTCACCAGATAGAAGGTAAACTGAAGACTAGTCTCACTTGATTACCGCCATTTTGTAAAAAGAGGCGGTGGACCAGTGGCTAAGGTATCTAGCAGTGGACGTTATGGCTCACATCAGACAGTCGTTCGAGGCTCCGGTACGCGAGAATTTTCCCAAGTAAACGGGTCTCTTTAGGTGGCCATATGCCTTGTTGTAAATCTTGTGGGCCGCAGTGGTCATTATGGTAGAGCGCTAGTCTATCAGTCAGAGGGACGTGGGTTCGAATCCCAGCATGGTCACTGGTCTCGTGCTAGGAATCGCACGTTAAAAGGTAAGACCTCGTTAATCCTTAGCTCGCACAAGTTTCGACTTCTGAGGGCTGTCGTTCGTAAGGGGATGACAGCTGGTTAACGTAAAAAACAATTTTGAAACAACAATTTTTTGTAAATCAAGTATGATGTGAGTTGCCTAGATGTCAATCCCGACGTCTGGTGCGGGCTTGAATTGCGCACTGAACACCCGGGGTGATGCTGTAGGTTTTTCTGGGTTTTCCTACAGCTGAAAAGTGAATACAACATCAAAAACATCAGTAAGTCGCCCCGGAGCGCCACGGCAAATAATAATAGTAATAGCCGTCCTACCAGCATAGGCCATGCCTTTGGGTACACTCTATGAGTGTTCAATATCATTTCGAGTCAGGCTCGACAAGTCTCGATTCTACGCGAGGCTTGCTAATCCACAGGCCAGGCTTGTCAAGTCTCGCGCCGTCTGAGTGCTGTTTTACAGGACAGGGCGGATCTGTGCTTATAAATCATAATCAGTTGACCTCTTAGATCGAAACAGAAAACCAAGTTTCTGGGAGGACTTCACTGACATAATTACGCGGGCCACAGTGAGATCAGCCTTTGTATAGAAGAGAAATGCTTGGGTCTTGTTCGCATTTAATTCTACCAAGTTATTGGATTCCATTCTAGAATTTTTGCAGTCTATATTCAAATCGTTCACGTTTCTTCTCCATTTTCTCCTGGTTCCAGCGGCACATATCGGAGCTTTGAAAAAAAAAAACGGTATGACGGGTATACGGCAAAACTAAGCACTGAGCATGAGGTAGCTTGCAATGAGACAAGGTTTTCCAAGTTAGTTGGAGTCAAGCCGGATAGACGTACTGAGTCGTAAGGCGATCTGAGAAAGTCATAATTTTATAGATGTTGGAAAGTTGGACTACACGTATATCTGAAATTGTTTTAACACTCACCTAAAAAAGTGACCAAGCACTAATCTGATACATATAATTGATATATATGTTCGTTATCGTTAGCAAATTCGTCGATGTTCATCAGATTCAAATCAGCCAGTTCTCCTAGTTAAAAATGTTACCAAGCTCCCTCATGTTCGAGATCTTTCATCGTCAAAGATAGAAAGTTGGGCAATAATATCCGAAGAAAAAAAAGAACTGAGCGCGCTTTATGGGAACAAGTAAAAATGGTGAATGGGATATCGAATGATCTCACGAATTCATTTCCTGTTATTAATATTCTACTAAATAACCAAATCTTCACAACCTTCATAAATTTAAACAGTGTGGACAAAAAGTTTCATTACAAGCTCCCAGTGGATCATTGATCTGAAGAAGAAACAGTGCTGGTGCTACAATGGATCCCTGCGGAAAACGAAAAATTGAAGTTTACCTACCCAATTTGTACGATATTTTGTTCATAATTTTTATTTACACATTTGGATGGTCTACAGAAAATGCTGTGCGAGAGTGGCTAAAGTTTTGAAAAGTATTTGCAAAATAAAAAGATATAGGGAATTGGGACAATTTCGATTTTTTCTGTAAAACTTCAAAACTGAAAATGCCAGAGGAGATTTTTTCGATTTAAATAATTGACCACTGAAATACTATATTTTGCTCCCATTCAACAACCTCCATATCTCTTACTGTTACCCAGTTCACTGGTTTCAAGGGCAAGTTTTTTTTTTGGTGGATTATTAAAGTACTATTTATTATAAGGTATGATGCGGAAGGTTCGATTTTATATTATTTTCCATAACCAGTTATTACATGGCAGTGTTATTTCAACACCAAACCACAACTTTTATTCTATTTATTTTTTTATGTTTTATTAGTAGAAAGTGGTGGTTTCATGTTAAGATGAAAGTCCATTGTATACCTATATGTATATACCACTACACCAAAAGTTCTAAACAGTGCTGTGCAAGTAGGTAGTTATTACGTGCAGTTAGATAAGATATTCTATATTACCTACCTGGAATCTCTCCCTTCCTCGTATTGGGGTTGTAACCACCTCACAAGACTGAAAGATCAATATTCGAGAGGTCAATTCTATTATATGTTATATTATTTTGTGTGTTGGAAGTTTGATTTCTGAACGATGAAATATTGAACTTGTCCGTGGCATGAATTAATGAATTTAAAGGTCAAATATTGAACATCGTGATAATTACTACCCGTGATGAAAATTTTAGAACGGTATTGATGATATCATCAAATGTAGATTCAAAGTGCCAGAGACTGAAAGTGACAGGTTTGTGCTCAGTGAAACATTGAAACCACTTTAGTTATAGTGGTAAATGTAAGCATTTTTGTTAGAACTGGTAATTTCATTTGGCTGTCGATAGTTGTTTTATAGGCGAATCAAAAATTCTATTCATTCATTTATGTTTTGAAAATTGAATGTTTGATATAATTCATTGGGATACGAAATAAAACCACTTGTTGATCGTAGCAATGGACATGCACTTGATCGACATTATAACGAAAGATTTAGTTTTGTAACAGACCAAACCTTTGCACTTTATCAATTCTGTGCAAAACCTGTTGCAGACGTTGTTAATGGAATACATTTCATTGGAGAGATATTGCAGTTCATAATAACGTCAGTCAGTGATAAAGTTGTCCATATTTTGACATATACGCACGCGCAATGTGAATCTGGGATGAGGACAACTTTATTAAAATAAGGCATGTTTTTATAAGTGGGCGATTAAGGCCAGCATTGAAGTTCCTTTATTTTCACTTCGGGCAAGGTTGTAGATACGACATAAATCATGTGATATTTTTAACATAAATCGATATCGAAGTCCCCTTTGGCTATTCTATCATCACAATAATTGTATCTTAGTCTGAAATAAATTATGTAGAAAGAAAAATCTGAGAAATTAGATTTAATTCATAGGTTATGGATAACGAACGCCTGTGTAAATAAGAGACGAAATGACAAAACTGTAATATCTCTGTTTTTAATCACATAATAGTGCCACTCACTGTTGAAATAAAGTTGCATTCAATACTGCCTGACGTTAGTGCAATATCTCTTTATCAACTCAAACAAAATGTGAGAAATAGTTTACCAATAAAACCATTATTTTCTTTCGTTCTCTTATTTTCCCCAAAGTTTCAAGAGGTTGTTATTAAGGTTAAATTAGTATGTAATTTCAGTTACTTCATATTAACTATTATTATTTTGTATTTTTGGAATGGTCCTAGTCTTTGGGATAAAACTTGGAGTGTTAGAAAATTTGAATTTGTTATTATGCAATTATTCCAATCAGATAACCCTTTGTAATATAAAAAGGTGTGAAATTTGAAATATATGTCAATGAATTCATAATGCTGGTATTTTGCTTTTTATATTAAAGTTTTTCTGCAATATTTTGATTAACTGACAACTCTTATATTTACTAGATATAAGAAAAGAAAAGAGAAAATATCTCAATGACATAATAGTTCAATATTTGTGGGATTTGGTGTTTATTGAATATTATTCTTCCCATGCTTCCAAAATGTCAACATTTTCTTAGTCAGCAGCCTCTTCTTGAGCAAAAATTTATGCTGTTTTATTGTCATATTATGTAGTTTAAATTTTTGTCTGAAAATAATTTATGAAATGATATGCATGTTGATTTCACTCGTGTCAAGAGCAGTACATAAAAGTTCCAATCTCTTACTGAAAATATATTCAAAAAGAACCCAAACCGAATTCTGGGCTTCGATCATTTTCCTTTAACTTTCAATATGTAGTCCTGGATAGTTCCTTGGTAAGGCCATGGTATCCTTTGGTTAGAATCCCCAAACGTTTCGACTGCAACTGCGGCAGTCATCTTCAGTGGCGTGGATGAAGTATTCTTCTCGACGTATCAGCTGAAACTGAAGCTCTTTTCCTGGCACGCCATTTTTTATGCTGTTTCGGAGCGCATTCCTGCGGATGGGCTTGCGGATAAATTCCACTTAAATTTGGATGACATGAATTTGTTCAATCATTTTTCAATGCTCAATGCCATATCATCTGTCATGGTGTTTGTATATTTCTTCGACTTCTAATACATTCTGGCCGGATGATGTTTTGACATTACTGGCATATCGTTGATTTCGAATATGATCTTTCATTTCCTGTCGGATAACGCGTGTTCAGCGACTGCGGACTTCTGGGTTTGTCGACATATTTGTTTGTAATCGACTACCGATGCTCCTTTTCGTTTGTCCTATGTAAGTAAACCTTACCACAGTTACATATAATCTTGTAAACTCCTACTGATTTGAATGAATCTCTACGGTTTTTCATCTTCCACAACATTGCCGATATTGTAACGTTCTTTCATCGGTATGGGTCACCGGAGTCCCTTTGGAGCCGAGTCCAGGTTACGGAGTGCCTCAGGACTTACTTCTGTTTAACGTGGGAGTGGCCCTAGCTCTATATATAGTGAATTCATATCTCAAATACGCTCGATGAAAACAGTGATCAATGCATGCTTGCAGCGTGTCCACCTTCTGATCGCCAATTCTCGCAACGCTATTGGTCGATAGAACATCAACCTGACACAACAACAAACGAAATGTTTTTACAGAGATGTATTCAGCTTGGCTGCGTTACAATTATTGAATCTGCTATTTGTTCGAAGTTGCAGCGGTGATTTATTTTTGTGTTTTTAATTAATTATTGATTATTTATTTCGAATATTTGTTTTGGTGTAAAGTTCTGCGTTGGTTTTGATGATGTTACATTTTCAAATTCATTTCATTGGTTAAACAAGCTTAATGCGTCTCTGTTCTAGTCTGGTGTTCACGTGCTTTTGTTGACATCGTCCGTATTTGATATGTGAATGCACTATGTGATGAAAATAATACTCTAGGAGTCACTCATGGTACAAACACACTCACGGGCGTCCAGAAAAGCGGACTTTACTTTGAATTGGTTTTGAATCCTGGGCACCTGTTGCTATCAGTTGAAACACGCAAAAGCAATTCAGTTCTGAAGAAAGAAATAGTTATTTATACCAATATTCAATTATACCATTATACAAATTATAAAATAATCGAAGACCCATATATTACACATTAGATCAATAGTAAAACAGATGGATCTAAAGATATGAAAAAGAGATGATGATATAAAAAGTAGAATTTTATGAACTACATAAAATATTTATTAAAAAATTATTGAATATAAAAGTCATATAAAAATATAACATTATTGAAATATTAAAATTCATCGATCATGTACCTTTATTTTTTTTTTTCATTTTGGATGGCCTCTTTTAGTCTTCATCTGAAAACATAAACATTCAGTGTACTTTTCGCATGGACTAAAGAATTTAGGTCCAAGATGAAGATTTCTTTGATATAGTGAGGTTTCATTTTTTTCATTTCATTTATTTTCAATCAAAAAAGAATAAAATACAGTAACAATAATGTGGCAATGTCAGAAGGTAGATAATTCTAAAAGAATAAAAAATTTGGCATGCGAAAAAACAGACGACATATAAATGTATAGATAAAAACAGAGGTTTTAAAATAGATAGATATGATCAGAAATCACGTTCTGTGCATATTTGGAATCAATGAATCTCTAGATAGTGTCGAATAATGATGCTAACTGAATGAAAAAGATTGTTTCTTTTTATACATAAAAACGCATAACCCGTTAATTGTAATGTATAGGTATTACTCTCTGTAATAAACCAGATTCGAAGGTGTATCGGACTTTGAAAATGTTTCTGATAATTTATTAAATAAATTTTCATCATGAAAAATATTTAAATATTTCTCATGTGGAACTAAGAGTACTTGACGAAAGGCAATACATTTCAAAACAAAATTTGATTATAAAAATAATCCAGCCTTTCGCAAATTTTCCTATAATTTATTTTAAATTATTTCAGTTCGACGATTGCCGACAATCCTATTGTATAGGAAAATTTGCGAAAGGCTGGATTATTTTTATAATCAAATTTTGTTTTGAAATTTATTAAATGTTCACTAAACTTAGAGTTAGTTCATGTAGACGCAAGGTAAGGTAGCGCAAGAACGGAAGAAAGTTAAACTATTGGAATCGTGTAGACATGTTCATGATAAAATGCAAGGTAAGGTATGAAGCGTAAGGTAAAGCATCGTAGAAAGTCAAAAGTTGGTCAACTTTTGCGTTACTTTACATTTCATACCTTACCCGGCGTTTTATCATGAACGAATCTACACGATTACATGAACTAGGCTTTAGTGTCATTGTTTTACTTTAATATTCAATTCAATAGCGAACAGAACATTGGCGACGAGTATATTTAGTTTTCACGCAGGGTTTATAAATTCAGAGAAAAAACAGAATGCCGCAAAGGTTTGTTTCTTCTTTCTCTGTTCGCTGAATATTTTCTATCCCAAGAGTTCAGAATTTTCCGCGTATTGGTGCGAAATTTATGTGTCCTGATACAAAAACTTATGATGAGCTTGGACCTGCTCAATGAACATTTTTCGCCAGTCAAGTTTTATACGGCAAAAAGTGATTTACATGAAAACATAGCAGAACGGAAAGCAGGGATAAAAAGTTTAGCCTCAACATGCAAGTTTGGAACAGATATAAATACTAGTAGCAGTAAGTATATTTAGTTTTTTGAATGAATTCCTACATGATTACCTCCAGCAAATATGTGCAATAGTTCTGAATGCGTATTTCTGTAGAATAAAAACTACCCGTTTTGCAGATGAAATTCCGAATTTCGCAAATGGATGTATCTATATAATCGCGTAATACAAACTCAGCGATACCTCTGTTCCACAACGTGGTGCCATAAATCTGAGTGCAGAATTATTTGTAGGGAGTTTATTGAAAAGACTTTCTGTATGAAGAGCATGCGTAAGTTCATAATCTGAAACAATACCAAGCATCTCTGTAGTGACAAGATTCTACCCATAGATCAGTAGGTACAAAACAGCACAATGTTGTTGAGTAAATTTCTCCATATGTGTGTATTAGCATTCTTTCTCCTATTTTTTAGGTAGAACACCTTGTTAGCTTATGTATAATAAAACATGTGAATACTAAGTTTTTTCATTGCACATGAACCTGCAGAATATTTTGTAAGAACGTGCACTATTATTACATTAAAACGCTTTGCACTTGAAATTGTGTAAAATTTAAAATTTTAATAATGAAAAGCTGCTTAACTTTCCAATAACACTGCTCAAGCCGTCCAGATAAGTTGAGGTCCACGAATGTCACTTATTTTTACACAAACTAAAATTTATTCAAATTTAGTGGACGGAAGCCTTATCTTCTGAAGTGCGATTCCAAGAAGAGACCGAGTCGTCTGCCAAGTTGAATAGCTATGCCAAATTCAGCCTCAGTGACCGTGGCTTGGCTTTTGAAATCAACATTATTCACCTTATTTATTCTTCATCATGCAAGTTCGATTTTTACATATCTGCTTTCTCACTTTCCTAGTCTTCACTTACATTGCAATAAATCATTCATTATTTTTCTATTAACAATCTACTGCAATGACGAAAATTTTGTGTGACTTTTGGAGTCTATTTTGTTACTCTTTCAGGGTCTTAACTAAAATTCTTTGTCTACAAGGGAAATATTTGATTTAAAAAATTATGAATACATTTCAGCCACTTTTTGTGAAGCAAATATTGGAAACTCGACGGTTTTTAAGTCACTCCAAAACAAGTATTTACATTTTTTAGGGCTGCTGAAAGGTTTTTCATACTTTTTGGTCTCAGTTTTCTTGGGAAGTGTGAACGTAAACATCATGAACAATCGTACTCATGATACTTTTCACTTTTTCAGTTTTTGATGATATTGACATGTCATTACCAAAACAGCGGTTGAGATATGAGGATGTTTACTCTGAAGATGAGACTGAAATCCAGCAATCCAGGATGAAAGTGAAAGAAAACGACTACGTCGTTGTGAAGTTATGTGGAAAAAAATCCATGAAATATTATATAGGAGTTGTACTGACAGTTTATCCAAGCGACGAGTATAGCGTGAAATTCATGATAAAGCGTGGAAAAAATAAATTTGTTTTTCCTGAACTAGATGATATAGCGGTGATAGTGTCTAGCGAAATAGTTACTACACTGGAGACGCCGGTCTTGAACAATAGACATCAATATATTTTTGAAAAGATTGATTCCAAATTTGTGTTTTAAACGCTTGCTAGATTGAGTATAATTCAAAAAATTATTTTTCATTGTGATACTTCTAGAATATCATGACGTCATTTGTAATGTTGCGAAATTTTTCAAAAAATTGATTTACTGTCAAGAAATGACAGCATTTTTTCCCTATCTATGCGTTTATTTGATGTTCTCAGAAATGCATGTTTTATTTGACACATTAAAGGTTTTTGACATTCCTCTGTTTGTGATTTGACCATTATTAAATTATTGGCACCAATCGATATATTTTTTCCAGAGTAAGACTATTATGCTCATTGGAATATTTATATAATTTTAAATAGGTATACTCATTTCAGAATTTCCCATCCTAATTTTCTCGAAATTTGTGTATATTTTTAAAAATCCCGATGCACGTCAACAAATGTATCGAAGGGGACACGTTTTCACCAGAAAATTAACGTACCCCCTTTTACCCCCTGCAAAAGGAGGGGAGCTACCATGTTCAAAATCTTAAAGGGGTATCGAGTAGTACCTTATTTTGAAGGTCTTTTTATCGCTACATGTGGAGGAAATCTGTTTGCCGCTTCGTACCATCGAAATAATTTTTTTTCTGTTTACTTTACTTTCATGCAATTGTTCTGTATACCAAATATTGCCTTGAAAGGTATGCCAAAAATTAATGTGCTCGACAAACTGCTGCAATATTTAACGAAGAACCCCCAGATAAGAACACCTCTCATCGGTATGTCTTAAATCAGATCGCCAAATTTACTCAAACAATATCTGTTGCAAATTTTAAACTAATCAGCCAAGAGTTTGGTCTGAAGCCACTCAAGTCGAAGTGTTAGGTTCTTTTGATGTGAATTCTAATACTTCGTTACGTACCATTTTTACTGCAACTGGAGATTCCCTTAGGATCTGTACACAAATTTACAAAAATTTATAAATTCCATCCCTATAAAATGAAAGTGTAGTGAAGAAGATTTTGACAGGCGAATTGAGTTTTGTGAACAAATGATAACAATTAATAATAACAATATCAAATTTTTTAAAATTATCTGCTTCTCTATGACTGTTCTTTTCATTTGAATGGATTTGTCAAAGAACATAATTGATGATATTGGAACATTGAAAATGACCATATGTTTGTCGAAGATCCAGTATCCCCAAAAACTAAATGTATGGAACCTAAATGGTGTGGTGTACTTGAATATGCTAGAAAATACGATCAATCCGCTAATTACTGAAGCACTCGAAAATAAACAGGATAGAGATGGAAACACCGTTCTTGACGAAGATGAGTTTAATTTTCAACAAAACAAGATAGAGCCTCCCCCATTATGTGCTTCTGGTCCGTCAATGGTTAGACAAAAGGTAACAGGAATGAGAATAAACACTTACAGTTTTCATTTCAATGGTACGAAGCAGCAAACAGATTTTCCTACATATCTCGAAAACGGATGGATTAATTAAAATAAAACTCTGACGTGTAGAAATTGAAAACGCCTTAAAATGAGGTATATTTGAAGTTGGTAGCTCCCCCTTGCAGGGGATGGAAGGGGGCGCGTTCATTTTCTGATAAAACTTTTCCTCTTCGATACATTTGTCGACATGTCAGGGGATTAAAAAAATATTCGAGAGAATTAGGGTGAGAAGTCCTGAAATTAACACCCTGTATAGAGTTGCTGATATGAATGGAAACGGTCGATTATCACCCCAAGATAATAAGAATTGATATTACTTTAAAAAATTTACAAACTTCAGAATTTCCATCCGTATAAAATGCATTTGTTACAAGAATAAAGACAATTTCGATGGTAGAATCAAATTCTGTGGATGAATTAAACGAAATGTCAACGAAAATGTCAACTTTGTCAACCACATATTGTTTTCTGGCGAATCTACAACTGTAGGTATTGGTCGGGTGAAATCCATTATTCCAGAGCTTAGATGATTATTGCCAACAATGATAATACGAATTGGCTGGCACAACAAATATGGTCGCATCAAGGTAGGGCTCTTCCACATTTTCGACGTTAGGTAAGGGCATATCTAGTTGAAATTCTACCTGATAAATGGATTGAACTCAGGGGGTCAATTGAATGGCCAGCTAGGTCTTCCGATATGACCCCACTTGAATTTTTACTGTGAGGTCACATTACAAATGTAGTCTACATAAAAAAGACCCAAAATATAGAAGAGTTGCAAGAATAATGAAAAATAAATGAGACTCCCACCATTCCTACAAACATGATTTAAGATTAACTACAAACTTTTGTTCAATTCTGTCAAGGGGTAAATGGTAAACACTTTGAGCACCATATGAAATATAATTCTAAAGAAAATATTTGTTGTTTACTAAAACTTGTTTTCTCTTTATTTTTCAAGCCAAACTATTGTTTTCATCAAATTACAAATATCCAGGACATTCATTGAAGAATTTCGAACAGACTTGAAATATGGATTAATATTCACGGTGTTCCATTAGAGAAAAGGCAACTTTGTTTCATCATGACGTTTTGACCTACCTAATTGTATACCTAATTTTTATTTATTATAATAGATTTCAAAGAACCCAAAAACTAGTGCTAACATATTTTGATATCTATCTTTGGGAGATTATCGACCGTTTTCATACATATCAGCGACAAATATTCCATTGAGGACAATAATCTGGGGCTAATGTTATATTGGTACAGGGTACACTCAAAAAGATATCTTCCACAACCCCATGCCATAATGTTGAGAGAAATGTATCATTGCGGAAAAGATTCTTGACAAAATTTCTGTGGCTACACAAGTAGGTAATCATATGTGTGAATGAAAATAGAGCAAAATTCTGTTTTCTGGTTTACTGTTACTGCTAGCACAGATTAAGTTCCAGATGCGACACTGACCTCGAAACAGCTGGGATCTTTTAATTTGAGTGCGTAGAGACGGGTAATTCATCTGGACATGCGTCGCTGTGCGATGAATTTACAATTGAGTGATGAGTGTTGGAATTCAGCGGCGGCTGTCATCAGTGTCATCGACATCGTGATGTGCCGTAGCAGCAGCCGTCACCATTGCGTTTAACTCAATTTGGCATCAGCCAGGATATGTTGACATTTAAAGGAGTCTCTTCCATTTCTCTCTAAAACTAGTCGCATCGTCCCTCTGTTGCATCTGGAACTAAATCTGTGCTGCTAAGATTATTTCCAAAAGTTTTACATCTTGCAAAATAATTAGTTCATCAATATGAATATTGGGGATATTATTCGTCCTTTTATAATATGTAGTATATGAACCCGAAATAAGTTTCATCTCTCGGTGCTATGATGGCCACTTCTAACATTTTAAATAGTCACATATGCCAAGTGGTTGTGGTGTTAGAGCGTTTGCCTCTCACCCAGGCGGCCCGGATTCGATATCCACAGACTACCACTCAGCTGAAGTGGTTCGGAATTTGCTTGTACTTAAGCTGTACGTCCCAGGTTCCCCTTGCTCGCACATGCTTTGCTCTTGAAGGATTTTTTCCAAAAACCTGGGTAATTCGCGTAAAAAATCAAAAATTAAAAAGTGATAACTTATTTGAAAGTTGTTTGTCTCCTGAATGTGAAGCAACAATGACCATCGTATTCCGTAGATAACTGGGTTAAGATAGGTGAATGTTCAAATTTTATATGTAATCCGTTCACTTTACATCCTCGTTCTTTTCTGAAGAGAACTATCATCCACAATGCTGTGAACTAGACTTGCAGGCGACCGCGCCAACCGTAGGAAAATCCTAATGAGATGATTATGAGCATAATGTAGCTCCCAATAAATCGTTGATGTGAAGAAGAAACAGTGATGGTGCTAGAATTGATTCCTGTGGCACATGAGCATTTACTGGTATTATACCGGATGAAACTTCATCAACCACTATGTGGAGGTATCATCGGTTTTAAAGAGAGCTAGAGCATGAAACACAAGTTTTGAATGGTTTTGCTGGATAAACTCCATTTGAATAATAAAAAATCGAAGAGGTCGCTATAATAAATGCTAATCAACTTTGAATCGGAATCGAAAATTGAGTTCGTAATCAGAATGAAGTAAGTGGGATTTAGAAACACCCCAAGAATTTTACCTCAAGAAATGAGGCCATAATCTAAGTAAAACGTGGAGACAGGTTTTCAGCGAGCGACCAAAACAAAACAAGCGGAACTAAGACTTAATGAAGTCACTAAGAATCAGTAAGGCTCAAACAAACGACTCGAACATTTCGTTCGTTACCGCACCGATTCAGAACGTCAAAAAAATTACCTTGAGACCACGACCAACAAACTCAAAAACCACCCAAAGTTCAAAGATAACCGATCTTGAAAATTTACCTTCTCAGACTAGTGGATCTTATTGATGGTGTACTTGTGTTCTGTTAGAGCTATAATATTAGGGTTTTCCACATGTGAAAAGAATGAATGATAGAAAAGTAAGTGAATCTTGAAATTGTTTGATAGTGTGTCCCTAGAGTATGTACTTCTTGTCTGAAAATCCGAATGAAGAGATGTTTTGCTTCCGGAGTATTTTTCTCGAGAGGACTTCATCGTCATTACTGTTAGAGTAAATCCTGAAAATGAAGGGGGAAAAAAGGTGACTGGAAGTTATCGACCAATCACTCAAACATGGAATAATGTATTTCGCTGCACATGTAGTCGATATGGTGCTATTTCACCAGACGATGTTCGACGATGCAACTCTCTGTGACTGGAAGACTAGAACTATTATTTCAATAGTGTTTCATTAGCTCCTTATTTAAACATTTTGGTATAATAATAATAATAATAATAACGATTTTCGTCATTGAGTTTTCAGCACCTAGCGAAACGAACATCGTCCGAAAAGAGGTGGAAAAACGGACTAAATATCGAGATCTTATCTTTGAACTCCGCAGGCTTTATCCAAACCACTCTGTCAAGATGGTGGTTCTGATAATAGCGGTCCTTGGTGGAATGATGGACACGCTGCTCTCAAATCTGAAAATCATACCGGCATGCCGTGATGCGGCAGAAAACCTAGCCGGAAGAATGCAGAAGGCCGTTATTCTTGGTTCACTCCGTTTACTCAGGGCACATGATTCTCGGACCCAGTAATCACTCGCCCCACGGACGTGGGGAGTGTTTGCTGGGGTTAATGATACACCAGCGCGCCCTCCGGTAGTATCGGAGCTCTGGGGACAGGGCCTGACTGGTACATTCCGTAGGGAAAATAATAATAATAATAATAATAACATGCCTTTATTCATCATCTAAAATGTTACACAAATAAAAGTTTAACAGGGATGATGAATGGGCGGGGTTCAGCTATTGAAGCTGTGTTTAAACCCAACACTTCGGTATTTTTCTTGGGTAACTGCGATGATCAACTTTATTTGTGATACTTTTATCTACTGTTTTAGTTTGTGGTGATTTGACAATGTCATTTCCAAAACTGCCGTTGAACCAGCAACCCAGCCGGAAAGTGAAAGAAAACGACTACGTTGTTGTGAAGTTATGTGAAAATAATTCCATGAAGAATTATATAGGACTTGTACAGACAGTTCATCCAAGCGACGAGTATAGCGTGAAATTCATGATGAAGTGTGGAAAGGATACATTTATTTTTCTGGGTTTTGTAGCCGTAGTAAAGTCTAGTGAAATAGTTACTACACTTGATACACCGGTTTTGAATAACAGACGGCAGTATGTTTTTGAAAAGATCGATTCCAAATTTGTGTTTTAAACTCTTGGTAACTCGGTTGAAATCTGGAAAATGAATTGTTCTTAAGATACTACAAAGAATATATGTCAACTGTAATGTTGCATACATGTTGCATTTATGAACAAATTGATGATCTCAGATATGCATTTTTTAATTGATACATTAAATATTTTTGATAGTTGACAGGAAGAATAGTGTGTAAAACCCTCTCCCTTTAATGAAAAGGTGAACAGCCTCGAAGAAAAATGCATACTATCCTTCAGAACTCTACCTTATTCAAAATAAAACCCTACTAGTATCGATTCTTCATATAGTGCGCTGATAAAATATGGAATAAATCCATCAACACAGCTATGATTTGATTTCAGGAAAAGTCCTGAGATAGGTCGATTTTTATTTTCAAATTCGCATGTTTTGACGTGACAAAGACATTTCTTATGGGAAATGGCTTTCCGTGAATTTGGCTGAATTTTTGATTTGTTCTAGTTCTGAATGCGTTGATCAAAAGTGTCCATTGCCACAAAGCTCAAAAATGGTCTGTTTACGAGATATGGAACTTTAAAATGGATTTTTTTCATTTTGACGATATTTACTTATCAATTTGAGAGCTCTCATTTCGGGTTGAGACTGAATTTGGATGTTCGGCAATTAGAATCATACCGACAAAAATTGTCCCCTCTCAGTTATTTCAAGTACCGCCATCGATCCTTTTCAATACACTACTCCACAGTGGCCATGAAATTAGAAAATGAGATATAAATTCCAAGATCTTCCATACATCTAGTTATGCTACGAAATAACTTAACAATAATGTTTATTTTCTGAAAATGATGGGTATATTTTCTGATTATACCTTGTATCCAATGATATGAATATGTGATCTAAAATGTTCATAACTAGGCTCAGCGAGCTGTAAAGGGGAGAACGGGAAAATCATAATCATATATTACCAGAGATAACAACTATGATCACCATTGATGTAATTTTCCTACGATATATGACATTTTTCTCAGAAATCGCTATAATCTCACAATGGAAATAAAAGAAATTTCCATCAAAATGACTTGAAATGGATGAGAGCTTTTCACAGCCATACGAATCTGTGAAATTATCTACACCTTTGGTACCTGATGATACCTACCTTCCAGACAGAATAGGGGTTTAGGTGTTGGAAGAAAACCATGAATAAAACTTTCGATATCAGTTACGATAATAGTAATAGCAATTTTTGTTATTACCGAATGATTGATTTTGCACTGGATTTAATGGTTTATGAATATTTATTATATGAAATTGGTTGATCAACTCATTCATTTGGTCAACAATCATCTGTATAGATTGTATTTATTCATATTATGTGTAAACTGTAATGTAACTTTACAAGAAATAAAACATTTTAAAAATTCGAGAGCATATATCCAAAATTCCATCCATAGTTTGCCTCCTACACTGAAACTCCCTTCTACAGACATTTTCACAGATTTGTTTTTGTGTTAGATTGTGTCATTCATTTCGAGCGATTAAGAGAAAACTTTCTTGGCACCCCATTGCCATTATCGAAATTCATGAGAAAAAAGTCATATGTTATACGCAAATGAGATCAACAGTGACCATAATTGTTATCACTGACGATAAATAACTTTTATTTTCCCCTTTTCCCCCCTTTAGAGCTCCCTGAGCCTCGTTTAGAACAATTTGGAGCACATATTCGATATTATTGGACATCAAGTGTCTTCACAATTAGTTACTTCAATCTATCTTTAAAATATGCCCATGTTGTAGCATGTATATATGTTTGGAAATTCTTGGAATTTGTGTCACTTTCCATGGCCAGTGTGGAGCAGTGTATGGAAAATTATCGATGGCGGGGCCTAACATAACTGAAAAAGGCCATTTGTTCAGTCCTAACAAAAATGAGAGTTTTCCGATTGCTGAGTAAATACCGCAAAAATGAAAAAAATCCATCCATATGTTGAAAACTCACTTTGAGCTTTGTGAATGGACAATTTTGATCAGCACATCAAGAAATACAACATATCAGAAATTCAGCCATATTCACGGAAAGCCATTTCCAGTAAGAAATGTGCGGGGTCCTTTCTGAAAGCTCACCTACAAAATAGTGACGTCATCTCTAACTTTTTCATTATTTTAAATAAAATATTGCAGCTTTGAATTGACATCGTTGCGGAGAAAAAGATGAATTATTCATAATCTTAGTTAACATCTAATCAATTTATTTTCGCAAAACTGACTAATGACTAAATTGAAACACTACATTCGACTCTGCTAAATATGTTTCGCAAACTATCTGTGTTGGTCATTGAGCTCTCATATGTAGTCAACTTATTTGGGAAGAATCGCGAGGCTTCAAGAGACAACGAGAAAGGCCTCTCCGATCGTTACTTGAAACAGTTCCGTTTGTTCTTTCTTGGTAATCCCGGTGATATAAAATGCAACTTTTCTCGAAAGCGGCAAAAAGACTCTACTCTAGGCTCGTTACATTGTCCACTTAAAGACGTTTCTTCCAGAAATGTCATCATTGGAGTGTGTCGGTACCTGCAAGTTTTTCTTACCTGTACTGTAAAGTTCGATGGAAGTAACATTCTACAGTCTTCATGTTCAACAGAACAGAATCTTGACACCGTTGGATCGAATATCGTCTCCAAGATATTTCTTAGGACTCTCCAATCCAGTCCATCAATTCCACAGGATAATTTTGGAATTGCCAGGTCCACAAATTCTGGTCCAGCAATCTCTTGGTTTAATGCGGCTCTTACAGATATCAGATTCAATAACAGAGTGTTTCATTCAGACTTTGTGACAATTCGCTGCTTATCGTTTAATCTATCTCGGCTCTAGTCTGATAATGCCTCAAATTTAATTAGAGCCAATATAGAGTTAAACGAATTACCTGAATACTTGACAGCAAAAAAAAAATTATCTTGTAAATTTATTTTTTCGAGAAGGAATAGATTGACAATTCGTATAACGCCTCATTCACATAATTGTTGCGGTCTTCGACAAGCAGGGTTAAAATGCTCAAAGCATCATCCTAAAAGGGACTTGGTAAATGAAAGTTCAATATTTGAGGAATTTTGTTCTTCACTAGTGCAGATTGGGAGCTTTCGAAACTCCAGATCCCTTTTCCTCTTTTCATCGAATCCAAGCGATTTCGCATTTACAACCCTTTCTGGTGGGAAAACCGTTTTACCAGATCCCGGTTATCACTGTAAGCTCCAGGTATTCTGGAATCGCTGGAGCAAAGAATACATTTCGAATTTTAGCAGCAATTATGATGGAAGGTCAACCAATATTGCTTACATGAAGGAAGCTTTGCCGCCATCAAGGATGATAATTACCTTCAGTCCAGTGGAAGTTAGGTAGCTTCATTCAACTCCATCCAGATATCATCCGATTTAATTAGACGTGTCTCCAGCAAGATATTTCCTCGTTCTTTAAGAAAAGACGCAAAAACCAGTGATTGTGTTGAGCTTTCTCATGTAAAGAATAGACTCTATTTTCATGGTGAATGCGTTGCTGTTGCTCTGAAACAATGGGTGTTATTGTAAAATTTGAAGTTGGACATTGGATTTCTTGTCAAAAATTAATTACATAGACCAGTTCACGCACTGGCAAATGAACTAATCAGGACCCCTAGTCAAGTTCGGATTATTGATAAAACCAAACTTGACTCTTGACTCTGATTAGTCTGTCAAGTTCGGTGTTTTCATATTTGTGTATGTGACAGTTAAACATCAAATATAAGAAATAACGATGTGCACGAATTAAAAAACGAGCAGATTACTGGTCTTCATTGAAAATGTTTATCGTTCGTAGCCAATGTTTTTTAAACTTTAAAGATATTCAGTCGCGAAAATTCAATCACTTGTGGTATTACTACTGAAAAGACTTCCAGAAATATGATTATAAAAGTTGAAGTACAGTCCAGCAATTTCATTCAAAACTGATGACTAAAACAATACAAGTGAAGATATTTCCTTCTCAAAAGGAAAAATACATTCTACAGTATATCAGAAAGCGAATGAATGAAGTAAACGACTTAATCAGCATTGAGGACGATATGATTACATAGTATATTGATGGGAAAATATTGCAATTGAAATGATGATGTGTTTATCATTGATGTCGAATATTGCTTGGTCGTTGTTAGAACTTGTTAACAAGTTCTGATTTGATATGTTTATTTATAATTGCCATCGATATTTTTCAATTTCAGTCCACTACTATGAAGTGTTTGATGAGAAAGGAAAGTTATTCTGCTGTAAAATCTGCCACAAGAAATACAAATACGTTACTTCCTTTTATAAACATACGAAATTTGAGTGCAATAAATTACCTCAATTCAAATGTAACATATGCGGAAGAATGTTCAAACAAAAAGGAAATATGAAAATGCACAAAGTCCATGTTCACAATGTATTGAAATGAAATGAAAAGAAATAGGAGAAACGAGGAGAAATACCTAATGGCAGAGTTGATGAAATAATATTCCTTTTAATGCAACACAATATTTGACAGACAATAATCACGGAAAAAGAAAAATAGCTTCGAGAAGGATTACTGTTTTTTTATTAATTTAACGGTCGACAGCAAATGTCAGATGTCGTATTTATTCATACTGATTACAAACATGTCAAATTATATACAGTGTGTGTCAATGGAAACTTTCCACCCCACTTTTCAGGATTTTGAATAAAAATTTTTAAATACGCCCGAACACGTCGATTTTTGATTTGAGGGGAACAAATTTTCAGCTTTTGTTACGCTCACAGCTGTGACCCTGTAACTGGGAGGTAGACAACCCTCAAAATTTGAATAGGGGGAGGTGTGGTGTCATTTCTTTCATTTTCAAGGACCTTTATAATGACCCTATATATAATTTCGTCTTAATATTTTCATCGACAACGAAACGACTGCTTGTCCAAATCTTGTAAATAGACTGTTGTTCTAGGAGGATTAAAAACGATACTTCTCTCCCTCAATAAATATAACAAATAATTGAAGTTTCCAGTTTAATAATCAGGTGTATTTGACAAATTTGCAAACTGTTCAAAATGTCTGCCATTATTGAAATCACCCCGGTTTTCTTAGGCGTTACACTAGAGAACACACATGAAATAAAAATAATTTCAGCTGCAGGAATTTTAGTATTCGCCTACTGACACAAAAACTAGCAGATAAACATTCGTTCATTGGCATTAGAAGAGAAAAGTATGTTTTTGCAAATTTTATTTACGGGACATTTTTGTACTTGTTGCACCATCAGTAACTTCAAGATTATTACCATGATTTCGAAAGATTATACCGAATTTTAATAGTTATGGTTTACACTATAGCTGAGAGTGTCGAATTGGCGTCTATTTTTTTGAAATACAAAGACTGTTCAAGACAAACAGCACGACAATTTAATGAAAGACATCAGGATTACGTTAGACAACTCATGGAGAATTTTCTGGAAACTGGAAAAGTGCAAAACCAAAAAGACAAATCCGGTTCGTGCAGTTGGAAATTGAGGCATGTAAATCGCAGTGTTGAGGCACATTAAAATGGATAACATTGAATACCCGACAACTGGCTAGTTTCTGGGGTATTAAGAACAAGCATTAGGATAATTCTGAAGGCTCACAAATTTCTCTACGAACTTAATGAGGTTGATTATGATTGACTGTTACGATTTGTAGAAGAAATGAGTAAACGCTGTATTGGCAATCCAAATTTCCTGTGAAAAATCGTCTTTCAGATTATTGCTTCTTTTCTTCACATGGATTAATCGACATAATTGTCGATACTGGAGCCTTTACCCACAATTATTTGGATAGTGCCATACTCAGCACCCTGAAAAGTTAAATGTCTGGGCAGAGAATAGCATAATTGGGCTATTCTTTCTGGTTGGGCAGATTGTAGATTGTAAGGGGGTCGTACAGGTTGGGCAGCCTCACGAGCACTTCGACCTATAAGTTTGTGACCTTTGATCTATTCGAGGACGGGGTTTCCGACACTTCTTGTGAAGTTTATCAGTTTCCTGGGAGCTAAGTTCCTGATGTCGGAGGGCGTTTCCAAGAACTTGAGCATTTTGCAGAAAAGCGCTGGGCATTCGCACAGTTTCCGCAAAGTTCTCGCAGTAGCGGCAACTATCACTCTCTGATTTACCCATCTTTTTGAGGGGGTAGTGTCCAGTGAGAAGTCCCGTTACAATCTTCAAGAATTTCTTGTCCATCTCGAGAAGCTGCTTAGCTTTCATTGGCGATAGACACACTAGTCTTTTCGCTTATCTTTGTCCTGGCACTTTATTCCCGTTTCATCGGTTTCCTAGCGTCGAAACTCCTCTTTGGAGAGTCCACAGAAGGTTTCTGGGCCGGAAAATTGTGTGTCTGCCCCTTCTTTGGCAAGGCAATCTGCTTCTTCGTTGCCTTTAATTCCTCTGTGACCTGGCACCTACATCAGGGTGACCTGATTGTTTTGAGAGCCTGAAATTTGGTCCTGTAACGCCCACTCCAACCCTTTCGTCCATCTTAGATCCATCTGTGTACCACACTGATGCATCCCTTCCCAGTTGAGGTCCGTTCTCTGTGCAAGTTTGGTGGCTGTTTATGACCACTTCAAACTGCATTTCGAAATCGAACGTAACTGGCATGAAATCTGTTGGTTTAGACATGTGATGTATCTTACTTTGCTTCAAGAAAATATTTTTCCTAGAATAAGGCAGGGCATTTCCGAATATAACAACTTGACACGAAATGATTATGCAGCACCTGTTTGGCAATTCCTAAACAAGAATTTCAGATAACGTTGGATTTGCCGTAGAAGAGGGCCTGCATGCAAAGTCTCTTGATCTTTCCTCTCTAGACTCATTTCCCTAGAGCCATTTGAAGTCTACATGTTATAAAACACATCCTGCTGATTATTAAATTCGAAACTTTAATAATTTGGTATTTTTATCAAGAAAACAATAATAGTCAATCTCCAAGATTTTAGCAAGCTGTCATTTTGTTGTCGACGAATTCAATATGGCGAAATTATAGGGTCATAAAGAACTCGATGGGACATTTATAAAGAGGTATGGTACCATCCCTTTCCCCTATTGAAATGTTAGGGATTGTTCACCCCCCGCAGTTACAGGGTTATAGCTAGGATGGTGAAAAAAGCTGAAAATTTGTCCCCTTCCAAATCGAAGTGTTCGAGCGTTTTTTCAAATTTTGATTTTAAAATAGTTGAACAAATACTAGGTACCGAAACAAAAAATTAAAGCCTTTAGCACACAGCACAGATTATCACTCTATGAAAACAGCAAAGACCATTGGAATCGGACATCACATCCATTTGTTGTCACTTTGGAGGCCCGTACACCTCTCTCCTATGGCTCGTTCTTCCAACAAACAGTAAAGCTTTGGACCTCACTGCATCGGAAGTGTTCTCTACAGAAGATTAAGAACACCAACTCCTGCCTACACTCCTACGACTTTCACTGAATCAAGGGTGTTAGCCGCCGGTCCATGAATTAAGAACCTTTATGGATATTGCACTCGATTTGACATTGAGTTTCTCGGGTTCAAATCTTGGCTGGTCCAAAATTTCTATTAAGTTTTTTGCTGCCAGTTTTGAGACCCAAAACTCATTTATTCAAAATTATTCAGCACATTTGTAGTTTTTTCCAAAGAAAACTTCTGAGGGTTTCACGTAGGGGTGCAACCGGATGACACTAAGAATATGTCTCACAAATAAAAATGTTACTGGGTGCCATCCACAGAAAAATATATTTCGACTGAACCTTATCCTTAGGCCAAGTTCGGTAGAACGACCTTTCGGTCTTGTAAGGCAATCGCCAGATTATCAATCAAAATAAAATAAATGACATGGCGTATGGATCAGATATGAAATTTTTTCCTGCACTAGTACAGAAGAAACATCAGAAGTTTCAATGCGCTTGTTGAAAAAATATTGATCCTAATTCGTACGGAAAGGTATATATTCCAACTTCCGAACTCGACTGCTTACACAGAGACGCTCAAGACTCTAACAGAGCTCGGCTCGTCGCTTCGCCCGATAATATTCACGACTACCACCATAATGATCGTCGTTACGATACTTATGACATAATTAACTATTACGAAAAGTGAACGTTACTATATCGTACTGCTTTAGTTCATGTATTCTAGATATTAATGTTTTCCAGGTGCACAATTACGCGTCAAAGCTGAATTGTGGGTTTGCAATAGGTGCAACAAGAAATATAAGCATAGAAGAAGCGCAGAGAAACATATAAAATTTGAGTGTGGTAGAACTGGACAATTCATGTGCGGTATTTGTCTCAAGCATTTCAAACAGAAGTCTAACTTGAGGGTTCATCTAAAAGGCGTTCATAAAATCATCATCACTAAATCAGTCAGGAAATAACTGCATATATTCTATCATATTGAATTGTTTTATTGATATCAATACAACGTTTGACTGTTTCTTATGTTCATCTGGTTGAATGTATTTGTAAAACAAAAATGATTTCTTTTCGCATTTTCATTAATAAACTATTTTCACGAATGTTTTTCTTTTAAACGACATAAATAATGTCGATTTATCATTCAGGATAGCTCGGCGAGTTTGCCCAGAGTCTTCGTTCTGTAATGTTGGTACTAATTAGGTTTGTTTTGGTTCTGAAAATTATCAGTCCTGGGACGTCAGGATCATGCGCAGTTGACGAGAAGTGTGCTCTTAAGGTTCATAGTCGCTCACTTTTTCTCAACTGCGCATAATCCTGACGTCCCAGGACTAATAGTTTTCAGAACCAGAACAAAGCTAGAGTATTTATCGAAATGTATCTGTCGAATGACATCTTAGAAACAGCATTGTTTATTTTAACCCAAAAGTGAATGGTGAACAACTCTTTTTGGTCAGTATGCAGAATTTTGAATTTAATTTACTACATACTTAAATGAAACATTGATCCACGAACCCTTGGCCTATGACACATTATTTCAGTAATTTTGTTAATCCTCGTGTCGATAATCAATGCTTGGTGAACTTCTCAACTTTCATCAACACTAGTCCAGACTTTTTGAAGATCTGTTTGATTACATAAGTTGTTCTCATATTTGAGTGATACATTATTGTATTGCAGTTTGGCTTGGAATATTTTTAATATTCCTCGGCTTATTTGGAGAATTAGGAAAAAACATAGGAGAATAACTTTGTAGAGAAAAAGAAGCCGGTTGTTTCTCGCAATTTATTCAATTCCTTAGAATTGTGAAAACTGTCATGCACAAAAATTCACATTATTAGTAGTATCCAAACCATAAAAATGATCTCTGAATTTTTCAAGACTTTTCATTTGAGGTCTGACTGATGAAAATAATATGTTATTAGAAGGTACTACTTCATACTCTTATAGAAGTTATTTTTTCGTCGTCCAAACTTCACTGAGTTTTCCACTTCTTTTAGTGGGGAGAGCACACTGTTCCTAGCCTTTAGCTCTAGTGTAAATGAGAAAACTTCTAGAAAGTTTGTTGAATGCTCTTACGTTTAAAAAGAGCGCTTTGATTCATCATTAATTTTTTCATTTTCCTAGTTTGCATCATGAGATGATGAATAAAGCCGGTGTATCATTAAAGGATGCGGTTCCGACCCCCCTCCCGCTGTAAGTTTCATATCTGAAACCGTCAGACATTTTTTTCAATTCCAACGTTTTGTTTATCTAGAAAAGGTGCTCCAACGTTTGTGAGGCTCAAAGACTGCGATGCTAGTCCTCCCTATCGGTTTCCATGGATTCGTGAAATAAGTAATGATGGCGACAAGGAGCTGACAAAGGTTATGAAGAGGTTTCGGATGACTAAGGCGTCCTGAGGCGTCCAGACTGGATAACCTCGATGTACTTTCACTCAGGTCACTGCCACGAAAAACTCGTTTTCATCGTGAGATGAAAGTGGTGCCCGAAATGTCTAAAGAAGACGCTAATATATCTTTTAATAAAGCGTGACAAGAATAGGCATCAGCTAAATAGCTACAGATCGATCTCACTGCTCAAGTGATTGCGAAGATAGTGATAAAATAGTCATGAAGCATCTTCTGAAGCTTATTGAAATTCCGAACATTATCATGGGCATACAGTTCAAATTTCTAGAAAATCCGTATTATGCAAAGGTAAAGAATGTCCTTTTGGACAAGAACAAGGCGTTCGATGCCGTTTTAAGGATCGAGGATCGAGGACCGACAGGTCTGCCTTTAAGAGCCACCATCAGCGCGTCACACCGAACAGTCGACTTTGTTCCTCACCCCGCACTGCAAAGGTTTGTTGGCACATATTTATGAAGCATGTTAGTCAAGATATCAAACTCGTCAAATCTCAATTCATTTCTAGTATTATATTTGTAGGGGCAGCGATAATCTGGTACACATTTCACGATCGTAGGATCGGTTTTTTGCAAGCAAAACCATTGATTTAATGAGGCAGACATTTTTTGTAAAGGTTGGGTGGTCCCATAAGAATTCGGGAACTTTTCAATGTTTTTTTAAATTCAGCATGCCATTCCAATTTTTTTCTCAAAAATAAATATAACCAAATATCACTGAGGTTCCCGAATTTACACAAAAATATTGAATCATTTTCCTGTTTGACCAAATTAGTGTTCGCTCGTATTTAGTAAGATTCTGACTTGGTTAAGAAAGTGTTTAGATTGATAAACAGCATCTCTGCTTAACATATTCATTTGTAGTAGATGTCCCCCAGAGTTCATGGCTCAGCCCTCATTTACTTACTACTCCTACACTTTGATAGATCCACAATTCGGAGAACTAACGTACGTCCAAAACGAAATGGATATGAAAAGTTATTTCCAGTTAGATTTTCCTCAGATCCGATCGTGTAGAATTATTGGAGGAAGTTTATTGATATATTCATAGTTTTCATGGTTTTCTCATTAATATTTCAGGCTTCCCAAATAACTGATAATATCTAGGTTTTGTCTTTTTTCATGGTCGACGGTATGAAATTTCTGTCAAGCCATCATGTATGCTGAAAATTGGACAATGTGAAAGATGAGGACTTTACAAGGAGGAAGAAGCTGCAAATCTGTACTCAAAGATAAAACACTTATGTCGATATCAATAACATAAGTTCAACTTTGCTTACTCTTTCTACAGAAACTTGTGATGTTGGAATCGCCGTGAAAATCATCCTTCAAATGTAGTTTATGTTAAAATGATTTTTTACTTTCGTTTCTCTCTTCACACACTACTTATACATTCATTATCATTTGTGCATCCAATCAAATTCCTCATTGAAAAAGTATTATGGTATTAGTCTCATATCAATAAATGTGATTGTGAATTCAATTTCCATGACAATCTATCTAAATTAATTTATAGTTTTCAGTGCAATCCCGAATCCTGATCTGGAATCTCTCTTGAATAGTCTAACATCATCTTCCGAATTCACTTCAAATGAAATGCAAACAGGACGCAGGAAAACTTCGATCTCCAGGGATCAACAGATGATTCTTCAGAACGCTTTCGAATTTGCGCCTTTCGTAGACAAAACTCGATTACTTGAATTGATTGAAGAAACCGGATTAGATCGAAAAGTAATCAAAATATGGTTTCAGAATAGAAGGCAAAAACAGAAGAAAAAACCTCCACCTCCAAGATGGTAGGGTATTTAGGCAAAGTTCTTCATGAGTTACGTCATTATGAAGGAAGGTGTGGTAATTTTGGGCTAGTTAAGAATGGTTTCACATAAATTTCGTCATTATAAATAAAGGTGTGGTATTTTATAAGTAGCTTAGTAGTAATCGCTTAGGTTAAGTGAATATAATATATAATAATATAATAATCAAATTGGTAATATATTTCAAATCATAGCAGCTCTGAAAGAAATTGTTTGATTCGTTTCGTTCAATTGTAGTATTTACTAATAATAATGATATCAATGTTGAGTGCAATACAGATAAATTGTGTGATCACAGTAACGTGTAATATCATCATTATTTGGACCTCATAATATTCCTAATGAGTCCTGAAGAATCAATTGAATTTCATTATGTCCTTAAATGTCCGTTATCCTTATCAATTACTCCCTTGTTGATGTGGTTCAGTTGTAACATTTTCCAAACCAGCCATTCCTGAAACAACTGCTCGTTACTTTGGAGAGCTGCCGAATTTCTAATTCGTTCTTCCATCAAAACGCAAAGTGTTGGAACTCACTGCATAGGGAGGTATTCCTTGAGACATTCAGCCTGCGAATCTAGGAAAAAAAAACGGAAATAAACCCCGGAAAAAATACTACCGAAAAAAAAAAAAACTGAAAAAAGACCCCCTGGAAAAAAAACGAAAATAACACCCCGGAAAAAAAAATTAGAAAAAATACCCTATATGCGATAACAATGGCCAGTACACAAAAAGTAATTAAATTTCAACTGTGTGTCATGTTAAAGAAACTACACCATATTTGATTCATTTTACAATACCAATAATAGTTTTAACCTATCCTGTGAAATGTTCAACGTCGACGACCAAAAAGGCGATTTTTTATATTTTTATGACTCGATTGTTTCTGAACGAACTAACCTGGTGACAGATTCGCCTTTTTGCAAGGCTGGAAATGAATCAAATATGGTCTAGTTTTTTTGACATGACACACAGTTGATATTTCATTACTTTTTGTGTACCGGCCATTGTAATCGCATATAAAGATATTTTTTTCGGATTTTTTTTTTCTGTTTTTTTTCCGTTTTCATTTCCGGGAGTATTTTTTCCGTTTTTTTTCCGAGGGTTTTTTTTTAGTTTACCTCAGCCTGCCGATATTCAAGAACACCAATTCCTACCTACTTTTCCTCGGCACTCACGATGCTTTATGAGCATTAAATGACTTACCTTTCGTGGAAAAACCAACAGGTGAATCACTGGCTGTTCACTGTTCCTGGCCTATATCTAGTAAATAAATGATAAAAACTTAGTATATGTACATAGCGGTACATAGTTATGACAACTTCTTGCACCACCTCTGAATTATGACCACCTCTTTGAATATTTGAAAATGGAATGGGGTAGTGTGGCATTTTGTTCGAGACATCAGAAAGCTGATTTAATATGTCAATGAATATCAAATTCATCTCAAGGTTTCCATTACTTGATTATTTTTGTTTCAGGGTGTTCATTTGGATTGATAAACGTCTTGTTATTATCACTTATAATAGCCCAAGGCTATTGATAATTTCGAAATAATTTGTCGTATACTTTCGAAAGCGAGTTGTTTGGTAACAGCCCGACGCCGTCACTAATACGTAGATATGATAGGTTCCAATTACGTGGGAAAATTTTTCACGATTGTTAAATGTTCCTAATATTGCTGGACTATTTCTCAACTGGAGTGTAGTAACCATGACGACGAGAATTGTCATCGAAAAATAAATGCGATTGTCAAAGGGACTTTTCTCTTTGATTTATGTACTTTGAAGCGATAATAAAGGCTTTTCGAAGTACAAATTATAATTATACAGTCCAATAGAACCTAAAGTTCACAACGATCACGGAGAACCAAAAGTTCTCAACATTTTTTGGTCCTTCGAGCCGGATGAAGTAGCCCCAACGTGTGCAGCAGTAAAAGAAACGAGGCGTACCAGAAAGTAAGGTTTCCTTCCCTTCTTTCCCATTATTTCCTTATCATCCTTTCCTGAATTGATTCAATCTATATATAATGTCAGATCTGTCAGAATTGAAGTTTAGCCGAAAATTGATAAAATCTAATTTAACCAGAGTGAAAACTTTTTGCAATAAAATCAAATTCGATTTAATTGATCAGAGAATATATAATGAGATAAAGTCTAGCCTGGTTAAGTTAGAACCGCTATTGCAAGAATTCAATGAGGTTCAACAAAAAATTGAATTTTCTTCCGAGTCCCAAGAAATAGATGATGAAGAACGAGAAAATTTCGAATCTAACTATTACGCTTCAAAAGCGTTCTTAGATGAAGCATTACAATCATTTTATAAAGAGCAATAAATTTCAGAAGACATGCATCATAATAAAAATACAGTAATTTCTGAGTTCTCATTTACAAGGGACAATCCTAACCTCAATATCGACAAACCGGAGCGTCAATCAATTGAAAAAGGCGAAATCGGTGTTAGTAGGATTTCCGAAGTGGTTGGAGATAATAATTTTCATTCACATAAAGTTGCTGTTTCTTCAAATCAATTTAATATTGCGAATTTACCTCAAATGAATATTCCAGTATTTGCTGGCCAAGCGAATAAGTGGGTTGAATTCAGAGATGCCTTCAAATCAATGATCGGTGAGAATTCTGCATTGGCAAATATACAGAAACTTTTTTATCTCAGGTTATGTTTGGTGGGGCAGGCACTAGAAATAATTGAGTCTATTCCCATGACTTTTTCCAATTATTCAGTTGCATAGAATGCTCTTGAAGAAAATTTCGAAGATAGCGGAAAGATAATCATTACACATGTACGGGGTATTCTTGATATTCCCAAATTAAATACGGAATCTTCAAAAGAACTGAGGAAAATGTTCAATACTGTAATAAATAATTTGAGGTCATTAAAGGCTTTAGGGGAAGATACTCATTCCTATAATAACGGACAAATTCGATTATAATACTAGAAGTGAATGGGAGTCTTTTTGTAGCAAAAGTAAGTCCCATAAGCAGTATCTTTTTAGTTTTGTTCAATTTGTTCAATAATTCCTAACGCTGATTTGCGGCGGATTTAAACACATAAATTTTTCTTTGTATCTCCACTTTCTTTAACCTCTTTCACGAAGATGTTCAAACTATGAATTTTCATGGCACTATTTATGCACCAAATGAACTCTCATCTTTCTTTACCTATTATTTGAGAGATAACCAACTTTAATCTCTTAATGAAGAAGAAAATACCAATACAACTTGCGTCGATGTAACAAGGAATTAAAAATTTTCCAGTATGATTTATTATAATAAAAGGAGACATCAATCCAAATTTAAGGTTATATTTAATTATTCATTTGATTGAGAATGATTTATATCATGAAGTTATTCATTCAGATATTATACTATATTATTTTTTCCTGATAGATATCATCTTTTTGGTTTGTGGGAGACTTTGTTACTTAGTCTCAACTTATCAGCAGATAAGAATATGGATCGCAGGACTGTGATTTCTAATTAGCAACAACTATCATGCATTAGGTATGACAGCAAAAGAAGGAAATGGCATCATTTTTATGGAACCTAAATCTAGTATCCACAAGACATATTTTGGCATTTTGTTTTTGAAAAATTTGCAAAATGAATCTATTTTTTCCTGGACAAGCTGCTAATTGACCATGGTAGAGTAATAATTAACGAATCTTCCAGGTTTCCAGAGAGAGAAATCCCTCAACATTTAACATCTCTAATTATTTTTCTAAGGTGCAGTATCGGAATTTCGCATTTGCATCATTTTTGAGTTTGGAAATGATGTATAATGAATATATCCAGATATTTCTATCCTTACACCATTTCCATATTTTCCTAGCCGAAGTAACTCTGATTAGCATGGGGAATATTTCCCATTTTATAGATAGATGTTAGTTGTATTGTCGACAGCTAGGGAGACTGATCAATTATTTTGAACCTTTTTTGCGAAACATTTCGGTGTATTGAATGCTGCCTGGACGTTCTAATTGAATTAGGTGAAACTGTCTTCATCGTGCCGAAAATCATGGATTCTTTAGCTCTATGCCTGTAATGGTGGCGTCTGAAAATGTTTGAGATTTAATTTTCAGACACAATTTTCAACTACCTATGGAATTATTTAAAGAATGTTAAGAATATTTTGTTTTATTTCCGTTCCTCTTATGGCAGAAACGGAAGTTATACTTTTCCCTTTCAACACGTTTATCATGTCCATGGGTGGCCGGTATCCCAGAGGTTATAACCTCTGGCTGTGGATCTTCTGGCTCGCTTTGGACAGAGGTTTGAGGCTTCAGTACGCGAGATTTTTTTTTCTTGAGTGCAGTCGTTTCTACAGGCGGCCACATTTCTTGTTGGAAAACAAGTGTGATGTGAGTTGCCTGGATGCCAATTCCGACGTCTGGTGCTAGCTTGAAGTGCGCACCGACCACCCGGGGTGATGCTGGTGGTGCTGTAGTATTTCCTACAGCTGAAAAATTAATACACCACAACGGAGCCCCACGGCAAATAATAATAATAGCCGTCCTCTATCCGCAGAGGCTACACCCTTGGTTACACTCTGTGAATATTTATGAGGGAGGGAGTAGGTATTAGTATCATTATTATAGTCAACTGCTGCTCAGACTGCCACTGTCTAAAGGATAACAATCGATGTATAGAGCAAAATCTGTATTCTTACATTTTTCTTTTTGCTGTTTGATATCGCATATATAGGAGAGAGTTTTTCACAGTCGAATATCAAATTTGTTTTCTACATTTTATATGTTTTTATAGCAAAATTCTTTCAGAGTCAATATTTTATTAATTGAAAGGAGGGAAGTTTTGTATAAAGTGTATAATTTTAATTAAAGAAACGCGCTTTCGACTTTCGTCATCTTCATTGCTTCCTGAAAGTAAACACTCTGGTTGAAAATTTATAGTGGAATTGAAGTTAGGTTATGAAATTTTGAGTAGGAAAATTGAATGTTGAGTACATATAACTCAGGTAACAGGAAGTTTTACAATAGAAGTCATAGACAGGAACATTTAAAAAATATGTAAATAACTGAAATTCTAACGATAAAACATATTGGAAATTCAGAAGGCCCTGTGGTCTGTCAAGAACTGAGAGGACGACTGTTCACATTACATGTGTCAAGTGTCAAATGGAAAACAAATTTTATAAAATTTTACCAACTTATGAAAATTTTATCGAAATAGGATCATGAAACATGATGAAGTGTTTGTTGATGCGGTGTTCGATAAGTGCGGAGCAATGAGAACAGTTGAGCTTGTACAGACCACTTTTCTTCAACTTATTGATTTTATCTATGGAACTGACTAAAGATTCACTCGATTTGTTAGAAAATCTGAAGGAAATTTCAAGATACGGAATATATTCTTGTATAAATTTGGAAATGTCGTTACACATTCTATAATCAAAAAATGCTTGATAGGAATATTTAACTGAAGGAGAGCTAATAACAGGACTAGAGCTGAAGCAAGTCTTCTGTTTGAACGGGACTTGAATTTGAAGATTAATTTGTCAGAAATTGGGGGTTGGTAACCATTGTTGACCAATCTGTTTGTTTAATGTTTACTCGTTGTATTTGATTGCGTTTATAGGGATATTCAAAAGTCTGTATCATAGAAATGATAAAAAAATTTAAATTATGTGTCATGGAACGAATAATTTGCCTAGAGAATATATCGAAGTTCACAATAAGATCTGTATTTATTTCTATCAACCAGACATTTCCAGACATTTTTCAAAGTTCATTTGGTGAAGTAGGTATAAATTATTATTATTTTTGATTGCATCATTACCCTGGGGTCTAACAGTTATTGTCCCTTTTCGTTTTTAGGGGACGAAGCATCTAAGCATAATGAAAACCCAATTTGTGATTTGGAATCTATTTTACAGCGTGTTACATCTCCTGGAAGACGTGTGAAAACTCTAATTTCCAGAGATCAACTGCTCATTCTCAGGAAAGCTTTTAAATTGGATCCTTTTGTAAAGAGGACTGAAATACATAAATTGGTTGAAAGTACCGGATTGGACCAGAGAGTAATCAGAGTCTGGTTTCAGAATAATAGGGCAAAAGAGAAGAAAAAAGTTACACCACCAATTAGGCTGGAGGAAGTTGTTTTGAATGGAAATGTGGTATTTTTCGAATAGCTAAATATAGTTTTCAATGCATTTCCGGAGCAATGAAAAGTGACATTTTACTGCATTTTTCTGATTCTGGAAAAAATCAGTAGCCTGCTTGATACCTCCTATTCTAAGTGTAGGCCAGTAGATATAGACTCTTCATTTACAACCACTATTCAAAACTATTGGTAAAATCCATACTCATTTTTTGTAAAAATTAACAAATTAATGAGAACATATATTTTCCGTTTGACGCTTTATTGGGTTTTCTTCAAGCACTTGTATAACAAACATTCATATCGCAGAAAATTTGACGTGAAGATTTCCCGGGTTCATATTCATCTGCAAATAATCTATTTTTCATCAGCTTTTCAAATGAACCAAACTCTATGAGATTTTGATGCAATATCTAACATGTTGTTCTTTTTTCTCGGGATACTGTTTCCATTGTATTTGTAATTTTGTATCGTATCTCTCTTTTCTTCATTCGTGAACAAAATGTCATTGAGTGTGACAAATTAAAAGTCAAATTTAGAAACATCAAAGTCAAAGCCTATTATGAAAAGAACATTTTTTTCAATATCTCCGGTTTTCTAGAAAATTAATGTTAAGGTAATATCTACTTTTATTCAAAATCTAATGTAGCGCATATAAGAAGATATAAAGTTGATGATTGTGGCCGGAAGACGAAACATCGGATATCAAATATGAAAACATCTATATGTAGCAGAGGAAAAGTTCAACGTGAAAGTGTGATTTATTTTCAAATCAATCTACAAATAAAACCTTAAAAAAATTCAAACCGTTTTCTAACATTTTTGTTTCGGATATACACTTCTCTTACACCGCTTTCATACTTTATAATGCCTTGTCTCCTTAGCTCTCCAATTATTCTATTATAAATTTCAAGAAGAAACTGAAAGCTCAATTTCTATCTACTATGGAGGTTGGTCTAATAAAATATAATACGGCCATGTTTCTGTGCTTTTTGATAGATTCGTTTGTCTGTTTTCATTTATGTTTGTATTTAAAAATTGAATATTTTTCAAATTCAAATTGTTGATATTATCGGTAATTAACGAATTATCGATATTTCAATTCTTATGTGCTATCATTTTCTATTATTATAGTATTTTTTTCGAACTTATGGTTGAGTTATCATTATTATATACGCAGAACTTCCTCAAAGGCATATCTTTAGTCAGGTAAATGCACAAATTTACATATTTCATCAATGATTTCGTTTGACATATGATATAACTAATAATCAAATGATGTTTCCTGCATTATAATGAATATAATAATTATTGCATAACTCATGTTCAATCATACCAATCAGTGTATTTTTCCACTTCTCATCACTCGCAAATGTTATCAATTTCGAGAAGGAACTCATATTTTTCTAGAATGAGCAAATTCATAATTTGGAGCCATGGACCAAAAAACTCAACGAAATCAATAACATGCACCCGAATATTTAATTTATTATGGATACTGAAAATAAGTAGAAAGTGGCTTTCTAAGACGTTCTATTTTCACGAAAAGAAGGGCGCCTGAGGCATACGGTTATAGAAAACCTGCACTGATCGATACCTCCAGAATACATCAAACCGTCATTCATGCCAAAAACAAGGTATAATTAAGACATTAATAAATCGAATCGGAAGAATCTGCCAACCCTAACACCTGAAAACAGAACTGAAACACCTAACAAACGCTCTTCTTTCTAACGGGTGAAAAGCAAGGGATATTGATAGATGTATGAAACACAGAAGAGAGAACAAGAACGAAAGAATCGATGGTAGATCGAGTGACATCCCGGACAGTGAACTGACTACAGTGAATTCATATTTCAAATACGCTCGATGTAAACAGTGATCAACGCATGCTTGCAGCGTGTCCACCTCGTGATCGACAATTCTCGCAACGCTATTGGTCGATAGAACATTGTGAGGTATACCGCATTCCATGTTCCTGTGGTAGCGTTTATATCGGAAACACGAAACGTTCCATTTAAACAAGAATCAAAGATCACAAGGCCAATAGACCTTTCCAGAATACGTAGAATAGAGATGAAAGATATGAACCGAGCCAGTATGAGAGAAAAACAGGTATATTTCATGCGCAGCATGTGGGCAGATTCAAAAGATGCGCAAATGGTAGTGCCAAAGATAATGGGAAACAGAGAGAGCACACCAGGAGTATTTTGTATTTTATGTTGGCCATTCTGGTATGTCGTAAATCTGGTGACAGTGGTGACAACTGATTCTGTCATTACAATGTCAGTATTGTCAGTTACCAGATGACCTTTGTTTTGTTATGAATATGATTTTACATTTTGCATATAAATACTAAATGTTATCATTGTTATCGTACAACACGCATTATCAAGCAACATGTGTACTATGAATTATGAGGATTATAGTAGACTTTTCACGTTTCCAAGCATGCAGTTTTGGCAGTGCGAAGAAGTTTTTTATTTCAAAATCATGGACTTGTAGAGTTATGCTAGTCAAAAGTTATTGTAATCATCTTGATTTCTTATATTTGTATTTTACTGAGGCTGCCCGTTTAACAAGAAATAAATATACAGAATGACACAGAAGTATCTTTCTCTAAGTTATTAGTTTATTTATACGTATCACAACAATTTCAGTGATTTATCAACAACTGGGTTGATTCGAGTAATAAAAGTTAATTTAGTGTCAAAAATAATCCCTTGATCTTCCATTTGTTATATTGATCGTTAATTTTGGATTTTAAGGTTATACTGATAATCAACTGAATCAAATTTTTCGTAAGCACAACCAAAAGTTCAGAAAATTCGTTGAAAAGTATTTCATATTATTACTATATTTCTACATCTTGATATCGGTCAATCAAAGGCCTTTGAAAATTCTTCATAAGCAACCGACCTATTTATGATCAAGTTAGTGCGAATAATCAATAAATAAATAATACAATCTTTATTTGTCTCAAGAAAATAAACATTTTACAGACACGTTAGTTTCCTAAACCTACCAAGAATTGTTGAAAATTCAAAAATATAAATATTTGACGCATAATGATCATGACAATTGAAATTACGCTAAGAATTACGATAGTGCAAAAGTTTTTCTTATGTACAATGAACTGAATAAACAAATACAACAGCACAGACCAGTATTCAGTATACAAGTAAAACACAATCGAAATAACTCATCTGAAATTTCACAAGAATCAAACAACTCTCAACATAACTTCCTTGTTTCGAGGATGAAAAAGTACAGCCGAACAAGTATCTGATCACTGTTCTTGTTCCCATACGTGATCATTCTGTTGAAAAGTGTAATTTTCTTGTCATTGCTTGAAAATGTCTCCAAATTGAACAAAGCCTTTGGCTGTACTGATTCTTGTAAGTTTTTGATTTCTTGTTTGAGATATGTAATTTCGTTTCCTAATATATCAATGATTTTTGAACAAGAGCTTTTGCAGGAATATGATTCCATGTTGTCACTACCTGTTTCATTTCTGAGAAAATTTTCATTTGACGACGACTTTTGCAAGAGTGGTGTAGACGTGAAATTATTCAACTGATCTTCAGCATGATTTTGCTCTTTAGATAAATTGCTACATAGAGGAGTAAAAGCATTCACCTTAGTAAGTATTGACTTCGTTTCTATTCCCACTTCTGTTAGACCATGTCATCGACACTTCTATTAAAGGATCCTACAACAATAATACACTATTATTAAAACATTCCAGATCATATAATGACTAAGGCTTGCTCAATGTTCTATATGGCTTTGGGGTATTCGGTCATGTATCCATTATTATTGGATCTTGACGTATCGCCAAAATGAGCGGTTGGTACTCTAGATCTCATGTTATGATTGATGAACTTGAGATCTAGAGTACCAACCCAGTGTTAGTATAGTATTTACACTCGTAACTTCTGCAGAAGTCAACTGCTCTTGTTGGCAAAACGTCAAAAGCAAAGAAAAATATACACAACCGAATACTCCAAAGCCATATGGAACATTCCAGATCATTTCAAATGAATACCGTGAATCTTGAACGTTTGGTGCTTCTAGAAAGAGTTTCAACTGCTTGTTGATATGGAACATGTTCCATTTGCTCGTATGTGCTGATGGCAGTCTAAAACAAAATTATTTTATTGCAATCATTTCAACCAGAGCAAAGATCTAATGTCACCGTAGATGATGCAGTAGTGACAGCACATTTCTTCAATTTTCTAATATTGCCCCCTATATAATAAACACGTAATTTGTGAAGTGGTGCGAACAAACCTATAACAAAAGTGGTTTCATTGATTAATTTTGGATGGATATGAATGTACTCTTTTATTTACCCGTGGTTTTGCGTCCCTGTTTCTTTTGTTTCAAGCCCAATCGCTCAACCATTTTTTTCCGCATTATGGTTGCTTGTTTAGGAAAGTAATGAAATGAGATCCCACTGGTTTTTTCATTCCGTGACCAGCAATTGGAAACACAACATTATTGAGGCATACTTATGAATTTTATTCTCAATAAACAAATAAAAATGGCATCCAACGTGTCGTCAAGGACTGCGAAAAAATGTCATCTGTCAATTGTCACATTGTCAATGATTCAAGGCGGGGAATTTTGTCGACCAATAAAATTCATTCTTAGCCCACAAGTGACGCCTCGTTTCACCTGTACAGGTAATTCTGAAAAGGTCTATTGTCGATTAGGACACACAGATAAATCCGCTGTCGAAGAGCATACTCTCAACAATGATAATTACAGAGTAAAATTTGAAGGAACCCAAGTGATCTGTACAACATCTGCTCATTACCCAAGACTCTTCCGGGAAGCAATTGAAATCCACCACAACACAAATTCAACAGAACCGAAGAAGGACTAGAACTGATCAAAGCCATATGAAAACAATATGAACGACTCGATTATATTACCTAACGCTATGGACCAATCAGAGGTAAGAATGTCAACTCACAGATACCTATTGCGACAACGAATGTCAAGTGTCAATCATTCGACAGTGAAATGAGAAGCTGTCAAATACAAAAAATATCTCTTGAGAATGCCAACCACTCGTGTTAGCGAAACGTCAAGTCAAACTCGTAATCAACCTTACATTTCGAAAAGTCTTCTTGTAAGTAACTTATTGTTATTGATTATATACTTATTTCATACACTTCAGTACTTGTAATCACTGAACTGTTGAGTTTTGGTGTTCACTGTAAATATTTGATAATATTTGTGCATTAATCACGGGTACACAATATAGACCAGGAGCATAAATGCACATTTACCGAGTCCGTGGGATTTTTGTAAAGGGAAAGGGAAGGTGCGACCATGTGGTATAGACTGTGGGCCCACGACACTAGGGGTCGATTTAACTACGAATGTATGCCATTCAAGGGGCATTAATAAAAAAGTTGATTCTCAAAAACTTTCCAATTTTGCAGTCATCAGTTAACTGTCGAGCCTCTCCAAACTCAGAAATCAGAATGTATTCTGCAATAATATGAAAATCACACAGAATCTGCCCTGTGTGATTTTCGAAAAGGTCCTGTTGATAATCTTGACGAGAGAAAATATGCTCTTCCTCTATTCATCGACTTTTTAAATGCTTTTGACTTAGTTAATCATAGTATTCCATGTGAAAACTTGGAATCGTATAGAAATAGGGGGTTTCTACTGGATTTATTAGAATCTTATATGGAATGCAGAATCCAGGTTGTTCTACAGAATGATGCTCTTAGTAGTCACCTCCAAATAAATCAAGTTGTATCTCAAGGTTCTGTAGTAGGGCCTCTACTATTCAATATTTTTGCCAATGACCTTATCACGTTTATGGAATAAAACAAGATATAAAAGTTGGGTGTTATGCAGACGATACCAATTTTTTAATATTTGGAAAAACATCGACATGCTATTGATTAAAACTGAAATGGTTTATGAAGATAGTATTCAGTGGTCTGTGAAAAACTTTATATTGTTGAATCAGAAAAAAGCAGTTTCAGTATTTTTTTGGACTCTCCAAATAAAACCCGCCTGTTTAATTCGAAAGCACAAAAACATTACTTGTATTGAGAAAGTAAAGCTTTTGGGAGTAACTTTCGACAATCATCTGCAATGGGCAGAGACTGGGAAGAGACTGGAAGTTGAAAATATTTTAGATGAGATCATGTTGTGAAAACCACTATCATAATAGGTATATCAAAATTTTGTTTTGACTGGTTCTCCATACATTCCTAACGTACGCGGTAGTGAAAGACCATGGGAATATATGTGATATACGTATGAATAAATTCGCAATTGTTTAAGGTCAATTCTAGTCTAGTCTAGTAATTCTAGTCAATTAGTCATGTAAATATGTTACAATTCGTTAAATTGTTGATCATAGTTTTGAACAATATTTTCTCCATTTTACATGAGTAACATTTACATTTTGTATTTACAATTAGATTCACATTTTAATTTTCACATTTTCAATTTTACCTTTTAGATTTAATATTTTTATATTTATATACATACATTTCCATAAGTGTATGTTGATTTCGTTGTTTTCTTCTTTTTCACATGTTCATGTATACATTACATAATTATTTTTTTCGAGAAATAAATGCTTTGCGCTTATCGCTGCACTACTTAATTCTCTTCCACAATGTAGCCATATTTTATTTTTTTTTATGTGACACGAAGTCGTATCCACAATAATTTAATTAGTTGGTGGCTCCGATCAAATGACACAACCTAGATAAGCAACTCGCCGCTCACGACTCAAACTTTGTTTGTAAGGGACATCTTCCCTCACCGGCAGTGTCGTGCGTTGTTTCCAGAAATATTGAGGTTTAATAAAATAGAAATAATGGATACCCAATATGGAATTGTAACTTGAAATTATGATGGAAGAATCTTCACAGGATTTTGAGAACAGCCGATGCTCTAATCGACATGTTTTTTCATAATCCATTCATTTTCGTCTTTTCCAATTTGGTTTCTGTTTCTCGATAGTTACGACACTGACAGCTTACCTATGAAATGACATATTTTGATTTCCAGCTTCAAATGGTCTTTTACACATTTAAAAACTTCCCAATTGCTTAATATTAAAAACTAACGATAGTTAAACCCAAATTAACTCAGAATTTGCCCTTTATTCATGAAAAAACACTCTAATAAGCCTAAGACGAAAACAAACAGAGATGTTTTGTTGTTGTTCTGTCATATTTGATGTTTCAAATGCAGTGTTGCCGTACTGATCAAACTATATCGACAACGAAGTATCTCCGTTCGGCGATGGAAATATTATCGTTTTTACATGCTCCCAACAAGCTGCAACGAACGTTTCAATTGCCTTCTTATTGCTCTATATTTTATCCAAGACAGTATTTGGGGTTTTCGTTTCCATGAATATACCCGACAGATATCAAAATCTTGCTGACGTGCTTATTGTTTCTTTGGAAAATTGCGACATGCCAATAATGTCATGATTTAAGGGATAACATTATGAAAAGATGTTACCTTCAGTTCTGTTTGAGTATTACTCATCTAGGTTGTGTTACTTGATCGGAGGTTAGAGGTCCCAATCTGATCTAGACATGTTTCGAACATATGTATGTTCATTATCAGTAGTAGTACATCAAATTATCAAACTTGAAGAAAAATAATCACATTAGATGATATCAAAAAAACACAACATTAGCCTACTTACAATGGAGGAGAGAAAAAACTAGTAGAAAATTGAAATTTAAATGTTAAAACTCTGAAAGAGGAACTTATCCCCAAATAAAAATAATAGATACCATAATGTCGTGGCCTCTTGTATCTTGAGAACTCCACTCCTTCGGTCGGCAGATCTAGTGGATCTTCCATTTTGTTTCATTACAACGTACAACCTCGTTCATTGTATAGTAGTTTTTCAAGATTATGGTTTTCTTCATTGTTATTTGGGGATCTAATCCCAAATACAAAGATTGCTTGCTATCTGCGAATTATGCTAAACATAGCTTGGTTCCCCTTCAAAGGATTTTAACATTTAGTATTTAAATTTTCTACCAAATTTTTCTCTCCACGATTGTAAGTAGGCTATTGGTGTTCTTTTGATTTCTTAATGGCGATTATTTCTCTTCTAGTTTGATAATTTGATGTACTACTGATGATGAACATGTATATGTTCGAAAAATGTCTAGATGAGATTGAGACCTCTAACCTGGTCTTAATTAAATTAAATTATCGTGGAGACGACTTCGTGTTGAATTTTTTCCAAAACAACTTGGTCTTCCACTTTGAGTATGGATTTTTACATTCATATTCTCTTATTTGTTTGTAGATTTATTCATTGTGTGTGAATAAAGTTATTATTATTATTAATATTATATTATTATTATACTATACGGTACGTTAGGTACAAAAGGAGGTCGCATCATTGATATCATTGATGCAATTAGACCTTTACTGGGACTCTGATGATTAGAAATGTTTCATAGCATCGAAATATGTCGAGAATGTGACGTCATATTCGAACGTTAGAAATGGGAAGCATAGTACCGATATTTCGAATATGACGTCACATTTCGATTCTATAAAACATTTCTAATCATCGGAGTCCGGGGGCAGGCGCTGGTGACAGGTGACGTTCTCCCATTTTACACTGCGTGCCTTTTTAAGGCTTGATAATTAACTCTAAAATATGAAAAATAGACTTCGTGTGCACTTCATAAGGAAAAGCGCTTTTCTTTTTGTGGTGAATTTTTTTGTTGTAATATACGGAAGTTCAAATAAATTCAAATGCTACTAATTAATGGCATGCAATCCGTAGCGGCCAAAAGGGCTCAAAGGGTTACGAAAAACTGAAAAAAATTAAAGGGAACTTCCGTGTTTTCAAATTGCATGCCGATGTGAAAAATTGAAGTTTCAGTAATAAAAAAACTCTGGAAAAATTGGCATGCTTTGATAAAATTTAATACAGGTTTCACGTGATTTCAAACTGCATGCCATTAGAAATATACGTCATTTGTATAATTAATTAATAGTAGGTAATTTGGCATGCACATATGGCCTGCTTACTAAATACCGAATGGAAATACCATTCTGAAGGGATATTTTCACAAATATATGCATAAATCCGAATTTGTTCAGTTAGGTATAATAGGTGTGTTATACATAGAAAGCAGCAGCTTTCTAAATTTTCAATATTATACAGGGCGCTCCATTTAAAATAATCAACTTTCAGTCACTTTTTCAAGCAAACGAATAACTGTATTGTTTTACTGTATTGAAGTAACGGAGTTTAGGATTAGTGGGGAAGCCTCCAAGTACAACTCCAAACCAAATTTCGATACCATAATATTTCTTAACTCAGAGATTTCAGCATTTTTAGAGGTCATGAAAAAAAGAGAAAAAAAGAGGTGAAGATAAAATGTTAATACATTTTTATTTTAAAAACGGTTACAGATAGGTATAGGGAGATTTCAACAAAAATGGACGGGCAGTTGTTGTAAATTCCAAAAATAATATTTTATACAGAGTGTTCCATTTGTAAAATTAAAGTTGTTACTACTTTCTAATAGAAGTGAACACCGCATTGTCGAAAATATTTTTGTTGGGTAGAGAATGTCCGAGTATAAGCTTTCTATTGAATTTTCAGAGTGATCTGTTGTCTGGTTCACCAAAAACTTCGAATGTGCCATCCAACGTGAATCAACCTGTTTATTTTATTATCTGAGTTGAATTTTGTTATACATATTTAATTTGTTACGAAATGAAAAAAACATTGAATAATTACAATCCATCGGTCATCAACACCCTATGACTAATCATTTGTAGACATGAAAGGGCAAAAAAATCGTGTTTATAGTTTTGCGTTAAGGCAATATTGGGAAAGATGGGTTAACGAACTTCATGATATTTTTCAACAAACTATGAGAAACTGGCGTGATTCAAGGCAACTGGTTAATTTCAGCCTCGACTTTTATTAGCTTTTTCAATCTGCATTGTGGAGAAGGAGTAATGTGAAATGTGATTGTGTTGGAATTTTGTCGGCACGCTTGGAAAAATACAGGATGCATTTTGTGGCGGCTTCAATTTGTTCAAGTGTTGCTTGATAGTTAATTTGGTAGAAACGTGATGGGGCCATCAGTTCTTTTCAATCTTGAGTTTATCAGTTGACATATGATACCTATATACGCTCGTGGTTCAATAAATACAATTTCCGTGATCTGTATGTAACATACTGGTCAATATTTTTCTAAGAAAAAGTTATTTGTCAGAACTTTTGGTTATCGACAAAAATATTTGAACTCCTATTGGACAATATTGATCTATTGAACAATTTTTTTTTTCATTTGCCAACATACTATTTAGAAAATGCGTTATGGAATACAAGGTATTTATAAAAATAAAATTTGAATTAGCAATGTCAAAAATTAAAATAACTTGTTTGATTGGGAAATTTGAATATTCGTAATTATATCAGATTGAATGAGTACTTTGATAAGATACTCCTCAGATTCCTAGTTACCATAAGAATATACCGAGTTTTGATGAAAAATCAATTCAAGTCAAACATATATCTAAATTATGTGGGATATAACTTATGTGAAACGAACACCTGGTGGCTCCATTACGTTGTAGTTGTTCAATTGTTATTTTTGTCTATTTTTTAGGAGAAATGTTCAAGAAATACAGATGTTTGAAGTGCTCCAAAGCATATAAGCATCGTCCCAACTTGTATAGACATTCAAAGTATGAATGCGACGGCATTCCAAGATTTGTTTGTGAATTTTGTGGAAAAGCCTATACCCAGAAAGTGACTTTGAAACAACACAGGGATTCGCTTCATCTAACTGCTATTTTTAAGCTGAATGTTAAATGAATTTGAAACTATCATTTCCATGACTTATTGTTATTATTTTTGGTATTGGGTTGCAGTATATAGGTAAATCATATTACTTTACTTTGCACAAAATATACCTAGTAGAAAAAGTGAATAATTGTCCAAGAATTTGTTATTTTTCTATGTACACAAACATTATTTTTCCGCAAGTGGTTCAGAAATGGCTAAAATATTATATCACGGAATTGAATTTTGATTTGATATACGCATTGCAAAAATAACCGACATTTCATTTCCTTTTAACACAAAAATAACGAATATTGTTACTTTTTGTTGCTTGGCAATAAATGGAGGGTAATATTTTCATTCCAGAATGTTTATAACACGTATCAATATTTCTGAATGATTTATGGAAAAGAAATTTCCTCATCATGTAGACCTTATATACATATGAAGAATTTGTTTAAACTAGTAATATTGGGACAAATAGTGTGAGGATAAGTAAATTATTAGCTCGACTGCCTAATAATTATAATTCTATAATAATATACAGTTGAAATAAATTCTAATGGTATAGTAACCATGCAAGGACAATTTGACTCCAAAAATTTACCAAAAATATTTAAATATAAAATATTGTTGAAATTTTCTGAATTTTTCATTAACTTTTCCCTAAAACCAAGATTCTGTAACATCACTTTCCGCCTTCAAGAATAATTTTTTGGTCGGTAATATAACAAGGCCCCGTTTAGGAGCAGATACATTTTTTAACGGTATTCAGATGACAATTGAATAGTTGATGAAAACAGCCTCCGTCCTTTAAGACGTTCGAGGCTCCGGTACGCGAGTTTTTTTTTCCCAAGTACGGGTCTCTTTAGGTGGCCATATTCAATTTTTTTTTACATGTAGAGATTTTGTTAATAAAATTTTCATCTATATAACCTTCTGTAATGTTGGTACTTTTACATCTCCCATGTTTTTTCAATTGCGTGATATCACCCCCTCCATTAACTAAAAGAGTGGCAGTAATTTGCCTGAAGCAATGGCCTGTATCTATACTCGCATGGTTCTGGAAGACCAAGATAATGTGCGCTATGTTGTTTGGACATTTTGCAATATAATTTATTCCAACTACTTGATTATGGCATTTACCTTTCGAATATTTCAATAGTCTACGTATTTTACAATTTTTGGGCCTGATGTTGATATATTTTCGATAAATCGATATACAGGGTGTCCTAAAACTATGGTGCCAAATTGAAACAGAAGATTTTCCTTGAAAAATAAATAGGACTTTCCTGATATTTCTTTCACCAAATCTCGTTCGTTGCAGAGATACATGGTGTTGAATATGAAAAATTAAAAGTTATTTTTATTCATAACATCCACAGTTCTGAAAATTTCTCAAAAAAAGATTAAAAAGTATTTGTGTTCAATAGTTGCTTTATTTCGAGAAAGAAAACACATTTTCAGTTGTTACCAGTGGCGTACAAGAAGGGCATCATGGTCCCTTCTCTCCTCTATTTTTTACGCCACTGGTAAAATCAGTCAATTTTGGACTATGAGTGGAAACATTATGACAGAACTCAGGGAGCTCGTACTTATCGAATATGACATCATCGATGTGGATATTAGTAATGGTTTGACATAATGTGATTTCAATAACTCGACTGACAAATAGAAAAATATAAAATTGACAGAATCGTATATGGAAAAATTGCGACAAATTTGCGGAAAGAAACAAACAACGATAAGAAGAAAAAGGTACATAACAGGAAACAAGCAGACGTCACCACTATAAACAGGATCAAAGAAATCTTCGGAAATACTATTTATGGATAGAAAACGTTTATGCATGGCTATAACACATTTAAAACACTAGTTGTAATGTCTGGCAAGATATAGAAAAAAGTAGCAAAGCGTTTCATGAGATAGCAATCTAACCAATTATGCTATTATATAGGAAAATAAAAAATCCTTTCTAGCTGGCCATCACAAAGGCTTACGGTAATGCACAAATAGTCGAATATCCACATTACTATGAGACGCTCGCTCAGAGTGTGAAAGCAATAAATAGTAAAGACCATCGTATTCACAAAATAATCAGAAAAACCAAATTCAGCAGAACATCATATAGAGATGAAGGAAATAATATGAAAATTCTCTCTATTTGATGGAATAAAATGTTATAATATTTCAACACCCCTTTTAGGTGATGTTGGACATTAATTATCAGCTCATGTAGAAACTTTATTTGTATTTTGTTTTCCAGATTGCATGAAAGAAGCATTTGTGCATCAAAAAGTGCATTCTTTCCACTGCATAAGTGGGAAAAATTCATATCTGCCATAAAAAACACCCGAACTGTACGAAATTTTGCTCTCGGGGGTTTTCACGTCGTGGAATCTGAATATCATATCCAAATTAGCTCCCTATACATCTGGAGGTCAGGATGGTATTAGGAACGTCATCCCCTGGGAGTTCCTGCTTAACTTGTGGCAAATCAAGAGAAACTCATGCCCCGGAGGTTTTGTAGGCCGCTCGTCACGAATTTGACATCGGTAACCTGCCCCGAAGGACCTGGTGCACCTGACGACCTGACTAGTAAAATAACGCCATCCAGTGGAGTTTTGATGGAACAACTCACCGAATCGTTGGAAGAGCTAAGTATTCCGTCGGAAGATACTTTAGTACGTCGATCTTTTACTAGATGATTTTCATATTTTTTCGAGTTGACGCTGATGTCCTTCATATCATTAATAACAGTGATACCATCCCTATTGAATCTTCTAAAGGGTGTAAATACAAATTCGTGACGAGTGACCCGAAAAACCCCCGGAAGACAAGTTTCCAACGATTCGGTGAGTTGTTCCAAAACTCCAGGGGATGACGTTACTAGTCAGGTCGTCCGGTACATCAGGTCCTCCGAGGTAGGTCACCGATATCAAATTCGTCCTTCCCTTGATTTATCACAAGTTTTGCAGGAACTCCAAGGGATGACGTTCCCAATGCCGTCCTGACCTCCAGGTGTATAGGGAGCTAATTTGGATATGATACTCAGATTCCGGGACCTGAGACACCCCCGAAAGTAAAATTTCGTACAGTTCGGGTATTATTTGTGGCTGATATGAATTTTTTCCCATCACTTGAAATTATGCAGTTGAAAGAATGCACTTTTTGATGCAACAATGCATGTTCCATGAAATTTGGAAAACAAAATATAAACTAAGTTTCTACATGAGCTAACGATTCGAATGCTAAAATTATATCTCGATCCGTTTGTCTGCGCACGGGTTTTGTGACAAATTTCTTCGCCTATAAAAGAAGTGACACTGTTTGAAATTCATGTTAATTTTCTTCATTTCACTATAAAAAGTTTCAATGTGACACCTGATTTTTTTTATACCCACAGACTAATGATCCCAGTCTTGATGATTTACTTTGATTTGATATTTTTCAGATTGTTCCAGCTCGAGATATATTTGTGGTAACTGTGGCAAGAGATATAATAAAAATAATTCATATTATAAACATATGAAATTTGATTGCGGAAGTATCAAAGCATTTCAGTGCAATGTTCAAGGATGTTTTTACAAATCATCCAGGAAAGAGAATGTCAATAGACATATTGCTATGAAACATATTCTTTTAAACCATACGAATTCTAAATTTTCTTTGATTTAGTGTTATGTAACTGGATAATTAACCATTATTAGAAATAAATAGAATTATATGTTTCAGTATCGTGTTATTTCCCAAAAAGTATACTGCTAAAAGAAGGTATATCGCTCGCCATATTTCACCGTTTTTTTTTTCATCTTATGACTATTCCACTCAGGCCCTGTCTCCGGAGCCCCGAAACTTCCGGAGGGCGCGCTGGATCATTTGTCCCAATAACCACTCCCCACGCGGTGGGGTAAGTGATTATTGGGTCCAAGAATCATTTGCCCTGAGCAGGCGGAGTGAACCATGAATTACGGTCTTCTGCATACTCCCCGCTAAGATTTCTGCCATATAACTCAAGCCGGTATGATTTTCATGTTTGAAAACCACCATTTTCATAAAATGGTTCGGGTAATGCCTGCGGAGTCCAAAGAGTATGCCTCAATATTTTGTCCGTTTTTCCTCCTCCTTTCAGACGATGTTCGTTTCGCCAGGAGCTGAAAACTCAATGACGAAAATCGTCCTACTTTGATGGTCGAGGAGGATTACATCAGTCGTATTGGCTTGTATTTGCCTGAGGGTGGGGAATGAGTAGTTCCTATAGATTCTGCACTTCTCATTCTCCACAACGGACTCAATATCACCGGAGCATAGGGCAACACCGGTGTCTCGTCTACACCGTACGAGTGTCGTAGATACAACACTCGTAGTGCCGCGTTATGCCTGTGGATATAAGCTGAGACTACATAAGCTGGACAAGCTAACAGCAAATGCATCATGGTCTCAGTTGCCTCACGACACGCTCTGCATCTAGTGTCAGGGACGTCTATAGCCATCACGCGACTACGGTAGACGAGGGTGTTGAAGACACTATCCTGGAGAAATGCTAGGGTCAGGTTTCTGGATATGCCAAAGTCTTCAATGCTGTTGAAGAAGTCCCCATGCACGAGGTGGTGCTGTAGGTTTTTCGGGTTTTCCTACAGATGAAAAGTGAATACATCACCTAAAACATCAGTAAGTCGCCCCGCAGCGCCACGGCAAATTAATAGCCGTCCTCTACCCGCACAGGCTATGGGGTACACTCAACGAGTGTTTATGAGGGAGTATTATTATTATTGGCTTATTCTTATGTAGCTGCAGAAGACTCTCACTCTCCGCAGCTTTAACGTGGGCTTTTTACTGAACGGGTTCCAACTTGGTGACAGAGTTTGGGTTCGTCCGTTCAGTGTTGAATACGAGACCGAGTTCATCGGCTGCAAGGGTTGCTGCTTCGAAAAGAAATGCTCCAATCCCTGCTTTTTCATGATCGCATACCAAGCAGAGAAGGGGATCTGAACTCCTGATGACTCTGCAGGCTCCATCCAGCACCATTCTGTTGTTGTAGACACGCCAAACTCAGAAGTCCACGGCTTTTCCGTTGTCTGGGGAAGTATAACCGTGGAACGGATGATTTAGTATGCAAGCTCCTATGGAGATGCATCATTTTGCGAGTTTCAACATCGAGTTGTCGCAGCTTTTCCTGAGTCCATTTCGTCACTCCAAAGAAGTATAATCGGTACGGCAAGCATATTAGTTGCAGCAATTTTGTTCTTTCCCGACAGCTCTGATGACCAGGTCTGTCGGAGTGTATGCTGATACTTGCCGCGGAGAGAGGTTTTGACATTAGCTACCTCTTGGGTTCGGCGTTGTTCCACCCCTAGGTAGGTATACGTCTCTCCGGCATCCAGATGATGTAGGATGCTTCCGTCTACGAGCTGAACGTCCTCTCCGTATTCCTCGCATCGTCCTCTTTTGAGATAATCCGTGGCATATTTGTCGATCCCAAACTCCTTTCCGAAAGCATGCGTGTACTCTTGCACCACCCTTGAAGACTGATGAAGATCTTTTTCTCCGAATGCGTAAAGTTTAAGGTCATCCATGTAAAACAGATAAGTGACCTCCGGTTGCTGGGGATGCCGCAGTTGTATCCGCGCGTTTTCCATAGTGCAACGGACAATGGCAATAGTGAGATGCAGAAGAGAAGAGGGCTGAGGGAGTCTCTCTGAAACACGCCCTTCTAAAGATAACCTGCTCTGTTTGGACTCTGACTTGACCAGATGTTATGGTAAAGCGAGTCCTCCAGAGCGGCATCAGCTGTGCAATGCATCGCACTATTTGATCGGGTACCGCAAGGCATCTCAGCAAATGCATGATGAGCTCATGCGATGTATGAAAGGCCTTGCGATAATCGATCCAGGCCATTGAAAGGTTACGCTTATACTGCATGGAGTCCTGCGTGATGCATCTGTCGATCAGCAGGTTCTTCTTGCAGCCAGCGACCCCCTTCTTTGACCCTCTTTGGTCATATATCCGTTCATATTCGCATGTATGAGATGCGTGTAAACTTCTTCTTCTTATAATATGCGTTCAAGCACCCTTTATTTTTATTATTACTTTTATTATACTCCACTCTGAGCCTAACGGGAATGAGGGATCGGTGAATTTTTTCTGATTTTTTAAAATGATGTGAACTTTAACCTCTAACCAGAAGTATCACTAGGGTAGGATCATAAGTACCTACTGTATTTCTTTCCACCTTTATGTCAAGACATGCACGTATGAATTTCTGAAATAGATGTTTCTCTTCTTGCTATATAAATACTTAAATTTATTGCATGCCCTACCTACACATTTTGAATTAGTGTACATGGCGGAGCCTATCATAAAGAAGCTGAGATGTTGCTTTCGGCATTGAAAATAAAGTCTCGTTAGTATAGATATCCGAATAAGAGTTATTAGATCTATATACCACAGTGCTGTCCATAACTACGGAATAAATTCATTTTTAGCTTTATTATGCATTTTTTTTGAAAAACCAGAAACAAGACGATTTCTATTCTCACTTTGACAATTTACATTATAAAACTATAACAACCTTGCACCCTCTCTGAATTATGAGCATCCCCTAAAAAATTTTAAACGAAGAGGGTACCTTGCTCAAAAGAGATTTCATTCTCTGTATAGCAATATTATATTTTTTTAATTTGATGCATACATTTTTTTTTAGAAAATGTGAAAAATTAATAGAACTCAGTAGAATGAAGGGAATAATTAAATTTAATGATTAGGAAGTCTTGAAATCTTGGAATTATCGTACAACATTTGGTAAATCTTCGGTTAGAGCGAGCATTTGAATTAAAAAAAAATTGCAACTCCTGAATAAAAAATCCAAATGATTTTTTTGCGGTCACGACTATTTTCAAAGATATTGTCTCTTTTGTTTTGAAACTTCCCCATTTGACTGAATTTCTGTTATTGAAAATACACAAAATTTGTTTTTCCTTCAATCAAAATGCAGCCCTTATTTACTTGGTTTCAGCACTTAAAGTGGAAAAAACTATTATTTTTTCCCAAAAAGTCACCCTTCTTCGAAACTAAACAAAAAATTCATTGTTGATCCTCAAATATCTGATATTTTTTGTTTGTGCATTGGCAACGAAATTGGAATAGTTCGGGTTTCGTCGGGTCTAGTCGGTAAGGGAAGGAAGGTAAAGGTAAGTTTATCGGGCTCGGCCTTATGATTAAAATAAAAATACCTAACCTAAGTAGCTTTGTCTCCTAAACACGAATCCGAAGGTCATAGTCCTGATTACTTATCGTAAAAGAATGGGACACAACCTAACCTAGCCTAACTTACCTAGCTATTCAAGTTGCTGGTATTCCGATCACTAATTAGAATGAATAACAATAAAATGGGCCCATATCTTCGAAAATAGTCGTGATCCGCCAAAAATTTCTACTGAAATGTGGCGTAGTCAATAAAAATTCACAAATTCCATCAAAAATGGATATTTTTATGCTTACAGAAAAACAAATCGTTTAATATATGATATTGTAAAAAAAATTGAGGATAATTTGAAATGTCGCTGTGAGGAAATGCTTTTTGTATAGCTTTATTTTTGACGTCATTGTCAGAGTTTAAGTTGTCCCAATCTTGACAACTTTTACAATTCAACAATTTGACTCAGCAGCAGCATTTGAATCATTCTGATTAAAGCCATTTTCAATTAGACTAGGGTAATTTGATATGATATAGTTGATGTATATCTACAGAGTGAATTATTTTAAATTACTGCATGGTGTAGAAACATTACTGAGAATGCATAACTCTTCCGAAATAGAACTTTTAAATTTTGATATAATCGTTATTTCATTTTCAGTTATTTCCCCAGATGTGAAGAATCTGAAGGCCTGGAATCATGTGCATCAGTGCGATATTTGTTTCAAAATGTATAAATATTCACATTCACTGAGTCGCCACAGAAAATACGAATGCGGAAAGCAGCCGTCTTTTCAGTGTTTTGTTCTTGGGTGTCCATATAAATCGAAAAGGAAAGATAATCTCAATGCACATATTAGGACTTTACACCTGAAAGAGTTGAATATAACATAATTTTCAGGGCTGCTCTCAAATATTAATCGGATGTCTCAACTTCATGAAAACTATTCATCATAATATATTCAGAATTACCCTGTATGTATACCAATGTCGAACGATGTTTTCAGATACTTTTATATCCCATTTCTTATACCATGAATGACCTGTTTCTTTGTTTTAAAATTATGTGTATTGGAATCAAATTGTCATACTTACAAAGATGCTTCATCCATAAATTAATTAGAGATAATCTTGAGTTTTAAAGTTTATTCGAGATTATGAATCATGAAATTTGTGTTGAAAGGAGTATTTTGAAAAAATGGAACCATACCAAGATTATGTAAGCCTTCTCTCCAAAATTATATTGAATCAATAAAATGTATTCAATAAATTTTCCATTTCAAATATTAGGGATAAAATCGATTCAATAAGTTCAAATAGTCTGTCTCATGGAATTATTGATACCACTAAACGGATGTACTATTTACAGTGGATCTCAATATTCAGTTGTGAGAACCATGATTTGATAAACTCAATCAAAGAATGTAATTCTGCTAATAACACTATTGAAAGTAGTCATTTTGACAAAATTTGATAATATTTTATTATTCATTAGATTTTGGCTGATGTTATAAACTTTTCAGTAGTTTTTTTTATTCAATGCTCTCATCTCAAAATTTTATTGTTGATTATCTTTTATCTTCAGCAATGTTCGATTTGTCGAATATTGTAATAATTGGTTATTGATAGATAATTTTCAACACAATATAACAAAAAAGCATTGTTTGGTTCTACCTAATTGTTATAGAAATGTCCAATCAAATAATTCAAGTGGTTTTGAAATTATTTGCATCATAATACAATTTACTTGAATGAAATAAATAAATAATTGATTCAACGCTACGCTACTCGAATGGTTGACAGATTCGAATGATTTCTTCAAACCAACAAATCCCTTTTGTTTGTGTCTTATTAACGTATTTTCAGTTTACCCCTTTGTCGATCAATTCACTTCTATTTGTAATTTTGTCATTAAGAATAACAATGAACAACTTTTCAAATCTAGATACTTATATTTTTGGTCCAATATAATATAAAAATTTTAAACAGATGCGATAGACTGAATTGAAGTGAACAATAGTAGGATATTTTGATGTTTTTAAATCTGCCGAACATTCTAGAACTATTTTTGAACAATTTTCAATTACTCAGATGGCTCAAGGACATGAAGAGAGCATAGAGCTCTATCAATTATGAAATCAGAAAACTTAATAAGTAAATAATAAATTAATAAATACGGACTTTATAGGAAACTTCCTCAACCCCTTTTTTTTTGTTTTTGGTGTTTAATACTTCTCTAATGATCCTATATACAGTTTTGGAATCATGATTCTCTCAATTCTGTTATAATGTAATGTATACCAGTTTCATCACATTTGTCAGTGTGGTTTTGGAACAAACGAGTGATAATAATAATTAAGTTTTATTTATCAAAAATCATTCACTCTCTTTTGTAAATAATGGATCTGCTGACATACTTAAAAACTATGCTTCAATTAAACAGGATTCATATCAAAATAAAATTTTGAAAACCTGAAAATATTACAAAATACACATATATTCTATTTCTTTTACTGTCACTTTCAGAAACAATAATTAATGATCATCAATAAGATTCCATCATAAAATCACGAAACGATGAGATTACTATGAGTGTAAAAAATAGATTTATAGAGAAATATCTACTCTGAAATCCCAATGCAATATTTTCTTGCATATTTTTTAAATCTCGAATCACTGTCTTGTTATTATCAAGAAAGAGACAAAAATACATGCCAAATTTCTGCCCGATATGAATCTAATCTACTTGTTTTGATGAATTAACAAGCTTTTCCGCCTGACAAAATTTTGAAAATATGTCATACTTGAATGACAGAATGTTTATCAAAATTAATTCGCTGATAAACTCGCACTTCTTCCTTTGCAAATACACCACATCGTTCTCCTTGACAGTTGTCTAAATGAATGCAACAGATTTTACAGGCGCACAACGCATTGTGTGCAATATTCCAAAAAACAGATCGATTATTTTTTTTCAAATAAATATTAATGGTTGATTCAAATAATTTGATCAAATATAACTCGATCGTCGTTTGAATCAAATCATTTATTCAGTTTGTATTCAAATATGTTTTTGTTTTAGAAAATTCAGATCGTTGAATTTGGACCAAGGAATAAATCTCCAAAGTCAACTCGTTATCTACAAAAAAAAACTATTTTTGAGAAAACTGAAGAAAGTAGTCTTATAAACGAGGTCTTGTCATATTTTCCTCTTAAAAGTATTCGTTAGGTCAATAAAAAATATTTATTTGAAGTTGGGAATTATTTGAATCGTTCTTTGATTCAAACACATTTGTCCAAGCACGAATAAACTAATCGATTTGTTGACTTTATACAAAAAAAAATTGTTTGACGTTTACCTTTTTCTCTGCTTCGTTGGTTTTATTGAGGTCATGGGGACTGATATTGAATCTAATGCTCTGGAAGACAATTTCTACAAGAAGTGCGAAGACGTTCTTTATTTCTTTGAATAACATTTTGTATTTTGCATTTTATTCATGTGATTCCTTGTACTATTGATTTCTTGATCACTATTTTAGTTTCGATACATTCCCACATTCATGGATTTTTTGAAGGCTCTTTGCAAAGTTTATTAGCAAGTTTCAAGGAATTAAAGTATTCAAACTATCCGAGATTTTAAATATTCATTCAGAATTTCTGTTCTACCTTCAGTAGTGATAGCAGAAAAAATACATGACAGGCGTAATTTCATTAGTTTGAAGAGATGGGTTATTCATGTGTTACATTGCATATATTCTCCGATCAAGAAACACAACCTTGATATCCAGCTTCAAATGGTCTTATACACGTTTCACAGTGCTTTACCATTGTTTAATAATAAAAACTAACAATAGTTGAACACAATTTAACTCGGAATTTGTCCTTCATTCACGAAAAAACGCTCCTATAAGCCAAAGACGAAAACAGACACAAATGTTTTGTTGTTGTTCTGTCAAATACCAAATGCAGCGGTGCCAAATTGACCAGACTATATCGACAACGAAGAATCTCCGTTCGGCGATGCAAATACTATCGTTTTTACATTCTCCCAACATGTTTCAATTAATTGCCTTTTCATCGTTAGATATTTCATCCAAGACAGAATTTTTGGGTTTTCGTTGGCATGAATATACCCGACAGAAATAAAAATCTGCTGACGTGGTCATTGTATCCTTAAAAAATTGCGACACGGCAACAATGTCAGGACTTAAGGGATAATATAAAAAGATGTTACCATCAGTAATATTCGAGTATTACTCATCTAGGTTGTGTTACTTGATCGGACGAGGTATATAACTTATTATTTCACTACATTCTGTATTCATATACGTATTCACAAGGTTGCTTTAGTTTTTCATAACAAAACCCTGTTCTGGGATTGACTCCATAAAGTTACATGTAAATTGTGTGTTCTTGGCGACTGTGGTGTCACCATAATAACGTGTATCTGCTACTTGAGAACAAATAATTAGATTTTCCATTACCAGACATTTCCGAGGATGCCCATTTCTTCTTCTGTGTACTACGGAGGATAACATGGTTATCAAAATCCACATAGGAATTTACTAATAGTGTGTGATGAAGGGAAACTTATTATTTGTTTTCAAAGTAACATTTACTTCAAGAATCATATAACATTCCTTTTTTTATTTAGCTATATTATGCCTTATCACCTCATCGTTTCATTGTTATTATGCAAGTAGGTTGAAATGGTAATTTAGGTCTGATCTTGGAGACTCGTATACTTAGTTGCTCAATTCCTTATATTATGATCGGGTGCAACTTTTGTAATCATCCATTATTATAAACAAACAATTATTCGTATATTTTTATATAGAATCACGTAATTATATTGTAATTTTTGAATGTCTATTTGTGATTAATAAATTAAAATTTGACATTGACCTTCTTATTTTTGCAAATGTTGTAGATACTAACTCTGAGAAACATAACGAAAGATATTGAATGCATTCTTATTCGTGTTGGAGAAATTATCCAAATCGTTTTTAACATATTTTCTCCTGATTGAAAATTCATTTCTGTCCGTCCGTTCGCGTTACACTATGTTTTGGTGTTACGGTCGATTCAGATACATGCGTGCCCATGCAGGATTTTTGAAGCACGGGCGGTTTGAACGCCTTTTGGTTCTGTAATAATTTTGTCAATGCTGAAGTATTGCTATTTCACGATTTCAAATAATCCCGATGTATTTTTCACTCCCTTTAAGTCTGATTCAGATACATGTATGCTATTCTGCATGAGATTAAAAATACAGTGAAAAATATATCGGTATTATTTGAAAAACTTAAATAGAGCATTAACTACAGCATTGACTCTTTTACGCCATGAGACAAGTGAACGTCACTTATAGAATCGCTAGATAGTTATTTATTCGATCGACAACAACGAATCATGGCAAACAGGAAGAACATCTCTCCTGGTTTCTTCGACTGGGGAACTATTAGAAGTGGAGTATCACAAAGATCTGTTTTGGGGCCACTCTTATTCCTACTTCATGTAAATGATTTACCTTCTTTTATTCCTAATTCCAACCGATATTGTTCGCTGATGATGCATTAAACCTGAATGTTGACAAAATCATCTGCATGAAAATCAAAGAAAGGTCAATCGAAATTTTACCGACAACACTCTACAATATCCTTTGTGAATGAAAACAAATCGCTTGTTTTCACAAAGTTTTTGGTTTTTCATGCATACTTTTCTCAATACCTTTTACAAATTAATAATCGGGATGGCACCCCCAGCAATTATCCTGTATGTAAGGTATGACTCTTCTAAAGACTCAAGAATTAGATATCGTAGTTTCGTCATGACAAAGTTGATCTGGATATTTCATTTTGATGTATCAACCAAACTCTCAACTTTTCTCTGTTGACATTATTAAAGTTTAATTCACTGAATGGTGGCTTATTGCTTCTGTAAGAAGTGAATGGAATTTATATAGTTTTCTTGGAACTGATCGTGAGTATTTTATTGTTGACGACGGTGACGAAGTTAACAGTAGGTATGTCTGAAATATTCCTCTACGATATCCTTCAGACCAGTTTGGTCCTTGTTAAAAAATAGCAGTATCATCTGCTTATAATAGTTGGGTGGTACCTTCGATTAATAGTTCGAAGAGATCATTGATAGGGAGGTGGAATGGTAAATATTTTTACTGATTTCCTATCATTCAGTACATTCTTAATATTTACATATTGTTTCCTATTGTTCAGGTATATGCCATTCCTCCGAATTCTTTGTCATCCAGGACTATGAGAAGTTGAATGTTTTCACCAATTCAACCAAGATACGTAGTGATGGTTGTTTTTCATCAATCCAGTCGTTTAATTTCATCATGAAAAATATTGAAATATTTTTCATGTGGAACTGTGTGCAACTTGACAATAAAGTCAAAAAATGACAATTGATTAAAAATAATTGAGCTTTTCGCTCATTCCCCATACAATAGGGTGTCGAACAGAATATAATAATAATGAGTCAGCCGAATAATTTCAGCCCAGTGCCTGACAAAGTTTTTCCACAAGAATAAACTTTGCAATACTTCCCGTTACTACTTCCAAATGATAATCGAAAACAGGTGTGTCTACTGCATACTAGTCTCACGTTTCAACTCATGCATCAGTAGATGTTTCTTTGGCTTTAAACGAATTCTCTATACTGACCGGAGTGCTTTCTGTGGTCCCATAGATGGCTCTGGTGCTCACTTTATTAGTGGGTACTTTGGCCAGTTGACAAAACCATTTGGAAATCGTTTGCTTGTTGTGTCCGGGGCCGTACTGATGAGCGGGTTGAACCGTGAAAGTAGTAACCAGTACACAACTGTTTTCGATTATTTATCATTGGGCAATTGTCACGGGAATTATTGCAAAGTAAATTATTGTTGAAAACTTTGCCAGGCGTTGGGCTTATTGAATAGAAAATGAGTGATAGGCTCGATTATTTTTAATCAATTTTCATTTTGTGAATCGATTTGTTATTCATTCCTGTCAATTTGGCAATTTGACGTAGATCGATTTTTGCGGAAATCATATAGGTTTTCCGAAAGTAGTTTATATCTATTGACAAAACTCTATTCTATTCTGTAGTACTTTTCGAATATTTTTCCAGTCTTGGATAAGGAGTTTGGTCTATAGTTATTCACATCTCACATAGAAAACGTGGTCAAGTGAACTGTTTACTAGAAATTTCTTTGACAGTTTTAACAACCATTAAAATTTTGTCATTTTGTGTCGTATGAAACAATTTCACCCAATCCTATCAACATTACACTAATTGCATTCAGTACAAATATCAATAGCTATAACAACACGATTGAGTTTGACAACTTCATCCCAATTAAATTTTAAAATGTTATGTATTGGCAAGGCGAATGTTCAAAGTATAAATGTGCTAATCTACGATAAAATTCCCAGAAATACAACCCTCAGTCACAAATATATTTTGGGAATATTTATGGAATTTTGCTGCGAACGAGAATATGAATAAAATGAACATAAAAGCTTAGAAGAATTAGCGTTGATACTAAAAGATTGGGATGTCAATTTGAGAAAGAAATACGGGACCGAATTCAAAGAAGCAACGGTGACAATGTGGAAAGTTTCATGCAAACTTTTGCAAGAAAAGTACTATAATGACTGTAATTTATGATTGACCCGTTTAACAACATAGTATTCAAACCATCCCGAGATGCCCGTGATGTAATCAGGAAGGAACTACAAGCAGATCCATGTAAACGAAATCCAGTTTAGTTTCGTTAAATTTGTCTGAAGTTAACAAAATAATATTGCTATGAAATGAAAATACTCCTGAAGGTCTTATGCGTAAATTTTACCATATTGCTGCTGTAGAATTAGCGTGGCCAGGAGGAGAAGCAGTTGCTTGTCTGATGATTTTTTTCAAATCTATATAAATAACGATGACTCTCCATCAAATCGCATTGAATACAATCCGGTGTTCAGTAAAACGTGCCAATGTGGTTCTAAAAGCTGTACAAGTAGTAAATGGTTGGTTTCCAATAGTGAAAGACAAAGCTGCCCTGTACGTCTTTTTATAAACTGATATCGAAACGAGGCGAAAATATGACCTCCCCACGACTGTTCTCAAAACCAAATCGACACGGGAAAATTAAACTGACAAATTGTACGATAATGTACCTGTTAGAGGAAATACAATATATGAATGGACTAAATCTGCTGCTGAGGCAATTGGATTTACCGTAAATGACAAAAAGATAACAAACAAATCACTCGAACAGATCAACTGCTGTTAGCAAATTGGCAAAAAGTGGTGTAGAACAACAATTGCTGAAAATTACTGCGTCATAGTTATCAAAATTCTATAAAATCATACTTAAATCTCGAACAAGAACACCACACAAGATTATTAATATAACGCGTGGTAATCTACAGTCGAGAACAGCAACAAATCTGATGTTATATAAGTTAAATTTTAATAAATGAATAAATATTTCGTTGTGTTGAGTTACAAATTCTTTTGTCAAAACATTTTCCGCCAAATATCCCTCGGACCTTGAAAAATGCCTCATAATTAGTAGGCAAAACAATGTTTCTGAAAGGTTTTCCTACTGTAACTCATCAGAATACTTAATAATATTTTTCCTGTTCGATATCAATAACTGCACAATGAACTAAGTCATTGTAGTTATACTGATACTATTATGGAATCGTTTACCTGAAACAACTTCTTAGCCATCTCATTAATACTTTCAACCGATTAAGACGGTTGGGTAGTTATTAATTCACTTATACTCAGTTAGCTTTTTCGGTTTGGGTGTTTCCTCGATATTGTTTGGTTGCAGCAATAATGGAATTGAACAAAACGAGGGCCGCTCCGCGTCATTTGTTTGTATTTTTCCACATGTTGGCCGTGGTGGCGCGCGGGTTAAGCGGTCGCTTCTTAATGCATCATCCGTAAGAGCGGTCATCGGTATCGTGCATGGCATCAGTTTAAAAAGGTCTTCCCTAGCTAGTACAAGTCTCTCGAAGACTTCTGAGGGTTGCCTGTAATGGTGCAGTTGGTTAATGGAACAAATCATTTTGATAATTATATGGTGTTTTGGTTAGAGGTGTGATTGTTACTTGTTTGGTGTATGTTTATGATAATGAGATCCTTGTCATTAGTGTATTATTTATTAATAGTTTATTCATTATTAACTATTTCCATTGTTATTAGAAACAAATTGTTTGTGACCATTCATACTCTGAACTGCCCTGAACCTGAAATAAACAAGTATCTCGAGGACTTTGATCAGAAGATGAGAGAAAATTTTGAAATTTCAATAATCGATTGAAGTAAATAATACACCAATGACGAGGAATTTGTTACTTAACTGGGTGTTGAAAATAATACCGCTGAAAAAAAAGTAGAGGTTGAAAGATTATATGTTGAGTACACTTGATGTATTGATCGATTTGCTTTTCATATATTCTACCCATAAGTGAACAATACAATTGGCATTTGTGAGTTTAATAATGTATGTCGTCAATTACAAGTTTATTTTAGTGACAATTAGCTTGTTTATTTGTCCCATATAGTATTCGAGTTTTGGTATTCGAGATTTGCTAATGAAAAATGATTTTATTATACCTACCTAATTTGAGATCGTTTCGAAATATACCTTCAGTTTGAGACTTGTACACGAGATGGCACAGTGGGACGAAAACTCAATTTCTAGTTTATTTCAATATTTCTGGCCGTATCCCGTCAAAAACTGGATATTTTTCAACTTTGACGTTGTTAATGATGCCAGGAATTTCATCCATTTGACACACCTATAAAATAAATTTTTGGATTTTTCTGACGGCTGATATAATTTTTGCGTGTTTTAATTTTGTTTGCCGTTTTTCCCCAATTTGTGTGAAACGTTCACAGGAAATATCTAAGATATCCTGAGAATTTGTCGTTTGATTACCTGAGAAGTTGTTTATTTCAGTTATATACAATTTTATTTCTTTTGTGTTGAAACGTTCTCTCCCACACTCCCATGCATTTTTACTAATGTTTCATTAGATTGAATTTTCCCATTGTAGTAAATACTTTTGGTGATTCTTATTAGTTCGATTGATTGATTTGTATATCTTAGGAATGCATTAATGTTGCCGTTTCTATATTTTTTCCTCATTTCATATTACAATTGATTTTATTTTGGTTTGCTCTAGGAATTAATATGTGATTCGTTAAAGAGAAATGTTGGGTTATATTCGTTTATATTATTATTGGTAGTTTTGTTATATTTATCACTTCACATCTACCTTCGACAAGGATATGATTTTATTGATGATATTGAGAAATCTTCCCTTCGTAATTATTTTTCCGTGGATCTCGTATCAACATCTCTGTTTTATGTTCTTCATTGCAAACAAAATCGACCTTTAATAACCCTTATTAGAGTATCAATTACTAGATAGCAATTAAAAGGATCTGACTTCGCTGATTAGTTAGTATTTAGTGCTTGAATGCATAAATAACCCGAAAAAAATAAATACAATTAAATTCATTTATTTTCCCGAAGATGTCAAATACATCTAAGTCTAATATCAACAAAATCAGCCTCTTATATGGTCACCTGGAACTCATGGTACCTGCAAAAAAGAAAACTGACTGCATGGACAGGAAATAGATGCTGCTAGATGCTACTAACATTATTGATTCATCTGTGTTATCATTCTGTTCAGCATTATTGAGGAAAATATGAGTGAAACGTTCGTACTGAAACATTTCGTTCACCGCTGAATTTTGAGGAGCATTATCTAGGTACTCTGTGCTCTTTTGGATGCGGTGAGGCTTATGATGATTGTCTCAGTATTAAAACTAAAAACAAACAAAGACCTGTATGTTTGGAATTCAGCAAAGTCTCTCACTGACGATTCCAGGAGTATGATTTATACGATTAAATTTCTTTTAATAGTTTGCTCTGGGCAATCCTTTTTGTCCCTAGTTTTATCATTAGAACTATGTTCCAGGTTATGAAAGATATACGTGTGGTAAATGTGGACATTCCTTCGGACAGAAACACAATTTGACAGCACATCAAAAATTTCGTTGTGGAAATTTGAGGAAGGTTGGATGTACATTATGTCAGCAAAGATTCAATTTCCGAGGAGACTTAAAAGCCCATTTGTACAGGATTCATCGTGTCATCGTAGACGGCCAACGACTACCAAATTACATTGTGAATTATTAAATGAATTTTTTTCATTTGATGCAAACCCGCCAAGTAAATATGAATTGATATGAGAAATGAAGGCAAGATCATTAAAAAAAACCGTTATTCGAAATACGAAATGGAACTAGACTTACTCAATTACTCGATTTACTCAATTATTTTCGAAGATATGGAAATGAAACCAAATGTGGATAAACTACAACATTTGATTGATTATCACTTCCGGTAGTGCCTCAGTCAATTCTTCAAAAACGAACTTATCACCTTCTGTGTTTTAGAATATTATTCGAAATAAATGTAACCATTCAATTTTCAGTAGATTCTCTGACAATCTCGTCAAAATCACTATTCAGCAATGCTCTTGCAGCATTATAGGGGTGGAGATAGTTTATAATCTCATGAACGATGCGACACCGCATGTACTTTATCAGCTACTCTGCATTTTTCTGTTACTTTCAAAGCCCCTTCACTGATGAAAATATTATTGGAGTCTTTCACACTTTTCTTGACTATATTCACGAAGATTCTTCCTACGTTCCGTTTTCGTAACTCTAAATTTCTATGCATACATTCCATAGTCCAAATCGGAGCTGTTAATTATTTTTATGTTGCTTGAAAGCCTGGATCTTTCATCTAATATTTTCAGGTTTAACAGATATATTCGGAACTATATCAACAATTCAGCCTGTAGCAGTATAAAAAAGGCGCCCAAACGTTTGAGTTTCTTCGCATGTAGCCAAATTGAAAAATAATATGTCGCTATCACTGTTTTCTCAATATCTGAGTTATTTTCGGATAATTTTTCTTAAATAAAATAGGTTATTCACTGAATGCAAAAATTGCTCAGGGTTAGATACTTTTGAAATACTTTCTGCTAACTAATGATTTTTGAGTTTCTAAGCTTACCAAGAATATATCTATCATCGAATTTGGTTTATAACCATTCAACTTGATTTTCAATTGAATGCATTCGTGATAGATGGTTGAATAGATAATTTTGAGGCAAATTAGGTACTAGACGAGAAAAATATATAGTGTGTCAAACAGGTTTTTGAAAAAAATTGCTATCATGCCGAATTTGTACTGCAGTCAATGAAGCATAACGTTTGAAATTAGACGTTGGCACTTTAGCGTTCACAGCATGGTGTGTTCAAACACAATACTCATATTGAAATGCATTCCATTTAGTTTTTTCTATTCGTAAATAACTGGGGAAACCGATGTTGTTTTCAGCAGACATTCGATTTATTTAATTATTCGTTTATGGTGGAGATAACCCATCATTATTCATTTCATTTATTTGAAACTATCTGGCACAATTCTTGAACAGTAAAAAAATTATTTAGGATTATTATTTACAAAATTCTATAAAATTACACTGAAAACAAAATATGGTGGTCTCCACTAAACTCATTCGATTAAAAAAAATGTAATTACTGGAACCATAATTCTGGTTACTATAACATACTGAAGAAGATGGTAGTCGTTCGCAGAGCAATAATTGGTATTGTTATAATGGTCTTGTTTCTACAACAATGATTTTCGTTATTTGGACAACCTTGATATGGTTTTTTCAACAACCCCTTTTTGTTCAGATGATGTGGCTGCATTGACAATTGATCTGGTAAGGGCAACAATTCATCTGATAAGATGAACACATTTTCATAAACCAAACCTTTATTGTAAACCTAACAAAACTTTCTTCCCGAATTAACTGTTTAAATTGTCATCATAGAAACCAATTAGTTAGGTTATATTTCTGTTCTGGTTCAGTGAGCTATTCATCTTGATGGAAAATGAGTTCCCACTGTTCTTAGTGTAGGCAAAACGTTGTTTTTATTATGCCTGCATCATAACATAAGCCTTGCCGAATGAAATAAAGAAAGTGATAAATCACGAAATCCCCCGATAAAAACATTCTTTCTGCCCTTTTGTTCTGCTAACCATATAATTTAGTTTTGTCGACTGCAGAGGTAACAGGTTGCGCCACTTATGCGAACTTCGAAGCAGTTGCATCGTTCCATCTTGGACGATCGTCCGTCATTTCGATAAACTCTCACCAGTCACCACAGGGTTCACATGAATCATTCATATGTCAACCAGCGCCGCTTCATTACACAGTTTTTGCATAGTTGATAGGTTTTATGGTAGTTCCTTCGGTTTTTGTGTAGTTCTTACTATGGAAAAAGTGAACAAAATTTTGGTTTCATGGGGAATGGACCACTTGGTATCAGTATTAGATTTCAAGTCGTTATTTTCAATGGCCGCCAGTTGAGCAAATCCACAAACACATTGAATTTCCTCGATGGAATAATTGTTACCAGTGTTTTGCATTGGTGAAATTATCCTTTAGCTGTTGATTAATACGTCTATTCTTATGTGCAGGAAAAATGAATGCCAGGTTTCGGTGCATGTCATGCTTTTAGTTTCTAGGTAGGTATAATGGCGTACTGCAAACCTGGTTTCGTTGTGTCAACACTATTCAGTTAGATCCTCCAACCTAACTAGTTTGGTTGTTTCAACATGATTCTGTAACCAGACTAGTATTGTTTTAGCATTGGCAACTAACACACCTGGTATGGTTACCTTGGCTATTATGGTTTAGATCCTCTAACCGAACTCGTTCTTTTCCACATACAATCATACATTGGTTTTGTAAACGATCTGCTTTTATTTTTGCACTAACATTTGAATCAAATTGTTATCACAACCAAAATGAATGTAACCATTTCGAAAAAGTTCCGTAACAATACTGACCTATGGTGCCTATATTAACCATGGGTTTGGTTATAAGTATTGTTGTGGAAACAATTTTTTTTTTCAGTGTAAAAATAAATGAAATAGAAAATTAGCTAAACACAAAAAATTTGGGAGTTGCATAGGAATTATTTCCATGAAGAGAATAGTTGAAAATATATTTGCCTACTGAATTCAATCCTTAAAATCACATTATAAATATCTGCGATATCTCAAAAACATTGTTTTTTTATAGAAACGATTTTTGGTACCAACAGGTTATTATTTTAACTTGATATGCAGAACGAGATTAAATGTTTCAATGTTTTTGTAAGACTACCACAATCGAATATAACTCTGTTTTTCGATGGGATGAAGACCTTCTTGATCAACAAAAATCTTTACGACATAGGTCAATGAAAAATCTGGATACTGGCCTATTAATCTCCCGTTCATAATTTATCATTTCGGGAACTTTTTTTGACACGTTTTGCATCTATATTGTTCATAAAGTATTATCGATAATCGTCTGTATTACTTTTGTCAGTCACAATATAATACTTAATCATTCAAACAGATTTCTGGATATATTGAAATTTGTTATTATTTACGTTAATTGTTTTATTACATTTATAATCGTGGGCAGAGTTGTCAATATTTAAAAGAAGTGATATCCATAATTCATAACGATAATTCATTTGAATGAAGTATTCTGGGTGAATACGAGTTGAGGTACGCTCACCAATTTTTCTATGGTTTTGAAGGTACAGGTTTAAAATTTTGTATGTCGCTATGGTACTAAAATACGCCTATTTTGATGCTGCATCTGAGAGTTTACTACTTCCGGTTTCATCGGAAGTATTTCTACACTTTTCTTTCAAATGACACCTCGTACATTTTTCCTCATTATCCGAAAGAGCTCCGAATTTGACACAAACTTATTTTCCAAAATTGAAAATTTATCGAAAAATGACGGACATACAGTTGATTGTTCAATCGCACAGGTTTGGCCATGAAAATTAAACTTAAATCATCACAACTGACAAACGGCGTCTGCAATTACCAGAGGAAGTCAAGGTAAATTCTAATTGAAAATTGTGGTTGTCATGAAGTTACACTTTCCCTATTTTTCAACAATTAAAAATTTCCTTAGATCCGAATGATACCCTTGAAGGAACGCTCCCAACTATCATTTCTCAAATAGCAACAAGCTTTTTTCACTTCGTCGTTGACAAATGATGAATTACATAATTACTCGTATGGAAACTTTTGTTGAATTCCAAAAGGAAGCGGGGATACAAGATGTTTCATTATGAGTGTTCTCAAAATTGGATATTCTTCAACGAAGGCGGCTATAAACATTATGAAAGCTAAACAAAAAATAATATTTTATGAAAAAGAGAGAAAGAGAGCTTGCAGTAGAAATAAAATACTGTAAAGATGCAAGTTGCTGAAAAACATTCCAATGCGATAAAGCGAAATATTTTTCAAAATGCACGAGCTTTTTATATATAGTTACTTCATCGTCTTGAGAAATCACGAATTATCCCGTTACTCGTGATGATAATCGCAATTGAGAATATACAGAAGAAAATTATGGATCAGGAATTTATTTAAAATTTTGAAATTGTTGAAAACTAATGTCTGACCATAAAAAACAAGGTAAAAAATTAACTGTGTGTTGGTGCTAGTCACTTACAACTAGGAAATTTATAACAATTGTTGAAAAATATGGAAAGCACAACTTCATGAGGATCCAGTTTTCAGTCAGAATTTACAGCGGATTATTCTGGCTAATCATTCGGTTTTATACTGATAAAACTGTCTGGTCCTCTTGAACTGTCAAAATTGAATAGGGCTATCTGCGTCGATTTTATCGACCGGGTCATATGAAACGTTATAATGAATTACTATATTATCAAAATGAATGAAAAGTTACTTTACTGTCAATGGTTATTCACTTTTCAGATTGACGAAAAAAATAATCTCTCCAAATACAACTCGTTCTTCAAATTTTGTCGATAATTTTTTATTTTCATCACTTAAACACATTTATATAACAAAAACCGAGGCAAAAACATATGTACTATGGCGACGTACCAAATTTGAAACCTGTTTCTTCAAAGCCATAGAGAATTTTGAAGGTGTACTTCCACTCCGTGTACTTCACTTTTTATTTTATATTTATTTTGACTACAAATTCGAAAAGTATTATACATTCAGTATTGTTTACCACTGTGGATGAAATGAAAATTATACGTTCTGTTTATAAATTATAGTTTTTTTTTTATAGAAACCATACTTTTATAATAGCAGAAATGCTCTTATGGACTTAGTCCCTTCACTATTTTCAGTAGTGTCAAAATGTTTCAGCTCTGGGTTTAAGATTCCCACCGCTATTATGTTTCATATTAAAACAAATGAAAAATATTAATAACTATCAATATTATATAGCCCCAATTAATTTGTCTGGATCTGGAAACACAGGCGAAAGTTTAGTCCAAGTCGGAGAGTGTAATTTAGCACTCGTTCAGAATGATACTGAAAAGATTTGTTATGTAAGACTTTCGAAAGCGACTAAAATCAGTAGAAAATATATTTGAATGTACATTGAGAGAATATTTTTGACACTTAATATATCACATATTTTGGGAATTTTCTCAGATCCATATATTTTTTCAATTACGTAATCAAAATAGCTATTTATCTACCAAGGGCATTATCATTCAGGAACATTCGTGGTTTATACATGCAAGATTTGTTTTTCACCAGATTGTGTTGAATATGTGAAAATTTATAAGTAATAATAATTTAATTATTATAATTAGGTAAATTGAAGAAAGTATCTCGTCATAAAAAAACGAATTGCTACAATGACAGCCCATTCGCAAAAGAAAATGAAACCGATTGCAGCACATTGAGGATGTCATCATCGGTCAATTCACAGAACTTCAAACTTGGAATAACTTTTTTTCCTGAATGTTTCTATATAGACAGGTATGTGGCCCATGGGAGTTTCACTTGAAAAAAAAAATAAGTTTTGAACAAAATGTGTTGTAATAAGAAATGATTTTTCAGAAAAAATATGTTTCTCTGTTATATGCGACTCATTGCGAATAGCATTGGCCAAAACGTATAGCTTCAGAGTAAAATGAAGAAACAATTTTGATTTCAATTGTTTCTTAAGATAACATTCAATACGTCATTTGAAGTTATTTTAACCGGTGGACTTAAGTATGTGGAAATATAGAGGGTGTTTCATTTCGAAAAACAAAGTTGATGGCATTTCTAGACAACCTGAAGTCCGCCATAATGTGATCAAATACAAATTGGCTGCTTATATAACTGCACTAACTTTCGAAAAAATCTGGTCACGAATGCAGAAGTTACAGGGGTGGCCCGATATCTTGTTTCGCCCGGCAGACTGGAGGGAGCCTATTTAGGCCAAACGGACAGAAATTTTGAATATGGTACAGTGAGTATCTGCAACCAAATGAAAAATCAGCTATATATAGTCACGTAAAAACGTAAAAAAACCGTTTGGAGGGTTGCACGATAGATGACGCAGGGGGAAACATCAACTAAAAAATTTTAAATAGCATGGGAGGTCATGTGTCACATCGTGAAAATGATAATTCAATTCTCTTTCACCAACATGTACAAGGAATTCACGTAGACGATTTGAATACTGCGATAATGAAGGTGGATATCAATTTGAGCATCAAAGTGTTATTATATTCTAATTATTTGTGTTTCTAAGCTCTCTTTGCTTTTCAAATGAAAAATCTTTATAAAACTTTGTTTGTCGTTTCTAAGTACCGACCCCAGAAACATAGGTATCGTCGAATTAGTATAAAAGAGCAGTGGAAAATATACAGGGAATTCAAAACATGATACTACGTGACCCGAAATGTGACGTTGTAACTACGTAGCTGCTTGCTTAAAATGTGAAATACTAGCCACGGTTTCTACCTGCCAAATTTCAATAACGTAGTTCAAATAGATTTCGGCCAAAACTTCGTGGGCCACCCTGTTTATCACTTTATGTTATCTCATGTTACTTAAACGTTACTTGAGAATGGGTTGAAAGCCGAAACCGGTTGTAACAAATACAGTGTCAGTGGAAATTAGACAAAAGTTTTTTCTTCATCTTGGATTTCATCATGAATTTCTATGAAATTAATAGATCATCAATTGAACAATTTATATTTTGTAAAAACAAGTTTTGGATCCATGACCGCTGAAAATTGATTTCTAGGATAAATACATATTCTACTGGAAGATCGAAACATAATTCAAGCTCTGATCGGATCGTTATGATTTTATATTTTCATTTGGGGTGGTGACTTTAGTGAGAATTTTGTGAGTTTCTTCAATCAGATAATCAGCTCCAGATCATTTCCAATATTGCATTTGAGAGTCGCCTATATTTAGTTGTTGAAATAAATGTATTCCTGTTATCATGTAAGTATTAGTCAGTTTTGTATCAGAATTTTGCATTAGAATTGCGGTAGTGCATGAGAAAAAAAACTCAGTAATGCAGAGTTATTTTGAAAATTAGAACATTGTAATTAATAAACTTAGCAGTATTTCAAAGAAAAATGTGTTTTAGGACACCAGTGCCCAGATTGTGGAAAACTCTATAATAGGAAGAACAATCTTAGATATCACATCCAATTCCGCTGCGGGGACAAAAGGAAATTTGGGTGCATTCTATGTTACCACAGATGCAATTCGAAGGGTAATTTGAAGAGTCACTTATTGCACAGGCATAAAATTGATGTAACGAATAATAAACTAACTGATTTTGTAATGAAATGATTCTGTTGTACGCTGTGATGGGAGAAATAATATTTTTTTATCAGATTTACCTTTATTTCGTTAATTTGGTTTTTGATTTTAATAATTTTTGGTGAATAATCGTTGGTGAGTGAGCAAAGGAAAGCAAGCTATCAGGCGGAATGGGGACAGAGGTTATTTGAAACTGCATTCTTCTTGCACTGGTTTCTATCACTGTACGAAATAAAAACAAGATATCTGGGTTAAGTGATATGCTATAAGTTTTGGAAAAGAAATCAACGACATGATTCGAGAAAAAAAGGGGTAGTTTAATTTGTCACTCGAGTGATAATTCCAGAGAGATATTGCGGAGTGATGCCAAGCATCTTTGACATATACTTTCAAGAAATTATCAATTTGTAGACAGGCTTTGACTGTGGATATTGCTGAGAAGAAATGAGACAGAACAATGTGAACGGTGAACATCCTGGTAGAATTACAAATTTTTCAGAGTGTGGTAGCAAGAGTAACGACCATTTAATTACAATTTTTATTGGCATTTTCTGTGATGTAATTCCTAGGTGGAAGTGCATGATCTGACATCTTCAACAGTTGCACAATCTGACTAAATGGAATAAAATAGGATTTGTTTATATTTTAATGAACTTGAAAAGAGCTAAAAGATTACTTGAAACGTTCAAATGTACAGATTCTACTGGGTTCATTACTTTGTATAAACGTCTTACAGAAAAGCAGTCCACATCGTAACGACATAAGTAGAGTATGGGCTTAGAGTTCAACTATAATTTAATCGTCGACTTTTCAACAGGCGCAGATCCAAAAACATCTGAATGAGTGTACTTAAGTGTGTGTGTATGTAGTTTTATTCTTAGTCAAGCATTTGTACTTCCACAGCAAGTACTATGACAATTATCATTTGAAAACTGTTCAAACTCAATTCCAATTCCCGAGACAGTGTCCTGAACTGAGTTTGTCTCAGTTTGTATTGAATCTTGGCTTCCCATGTAGGATGGTTTGATTCCTTCGATATACATGTGTTTCTTGTTGTTGATCAATACTTATCATCTTTTTTCAGATCCTTGTAAGTACAAGTATTTGGATATTGCAAAGGCTTCAATTGAATCTATTCTGACAAATTCGTATGTATGTAGCACTATGCAATTACATATTGATAAAAATGTTTCAGTGCCGCAATCGGAACCTTGTATTGTCTTCTTGGCACTCAATCATATTCTTCCTGGTTGGAATTTAGTCTTGAATTGGCAACACCCATTCCTTCAGGATTTGTTAGTGTCTTATATATCTATCAACTGAATGCTGTTTTTACCACCTAAGTCTTGAAATGGGAAATATTTTGAACAGAAAATGTTCTTTTTTGTATCTCGGTAATTCTACGTTAATCGAACTTGAGTTCATTTACCAAGAGAAACTTCGAACTGGTTGATATCATGTACTCTTGGAATGGTATAATGGAGAATGTCAGCAGTTTTCTCAGGCAGACTCCTGTTGGTCTTGTAATTGTAGGACGTCTCTCGCTTCTTGATTGGGTTCCATTGTGTGCATGGGCCTATATTCGTGAACTGTAAATTGTCAGTAACTGATGTCTTAGAGGAGTAATCCATGCAACACAACAGAGACTTGTACGGAAGGTACCTCAGTCGATCCCACTGCTGGGCATTGTATGGAATCAAATATTTTCAGTCTCGATCGACGTGCTGATCCATATACGAAGCAGCCATAATCAATTTTCAACAAGATGAGTACTAGTGGATGATTCAGTGCTTTTTGCATATTTCTGCCAGAACTTCGATATGTGGTCTTCAAGTTATTTACGTTCCGAATATAAGACCGAAAAACCTTATGGATTCTTTACATTGTAGATCTTGGTTATTAATTTCAACTTTTGGGTCTTTGTGGAGATATTTCAGTTTACAAAAGTGCACACAACTTGGTTTAGCTACTGAAACTTTCTATCTGACATGTATAGCTTTGTTGAGTATTTTTAATTGCAGTCATCATTGTTGACGAATAATAGATGGTGAAGTTATCTACATAAAAACATCTCCTCATATCTGGACTGAGATCATTCATAATGCTATTGATTGCACTAGCGCTTAATGTGGAACCTTGGGATACACCGGTCTCTAGTATGTGCGGTTGAGAGAAATATGGTCCATGTCAAACTCGGAATTCTCGGTATTGTATGAAACATTTGATGAAAATGAAAGTGTCCTTGTAGTTCCCACTCATTCATCTGTTCCATGTTGTATCATTTGCTCTTTCGATCTCAAAAAATACTGCCACCAAGTGATATATCTTTGCGAAATTATTATATTTGGCCATTTGTCAATCAATTGCACTTCTTTGTAGCCCCCACTCATTCATCTGTTCCAGGATCCCAGATACCATGTTGTATTGTTTGCTCTTTCGATCTCAAAAATTACTGCCACCAAGTGGTTTTTGTGCTCAATTATTATAGTTGGTCTATTGTCGATAAGTTTCACCTTAATTTCACTGGGACAACTGGTAAGTGATATTGCACGGTAGTAGCTGTTGTGTGTTCTTGGATCTTTAAACAATTTCATGATGGGTATAACGATTGTTTGGAACTATGTTTGTGTTATTCGTTATTTGTACTTATTGGCTTTTCCACAAAGTTCACATAAAAGTGCAATTATTTGTGTTATAGTTGAGATAGGGTCATGACAGGATATTTGACATGTAGTAGTGGTGTTCCCTCTCCTCTTCTGAACTGATGTGTGGATGGGAGGGAGTATTACTATTATAGTTTATAAATAATGATTAATTAATATTATCATGTCATCAAGTGAATGAAACTTTGTCCATAAGTTTTTATAACATTTGACAATGAGGTATATTTTTATTTAATTTTGAAGTATTCCAGGAGATCTTTGAAGTTGCAGTCACGTGAATTCAAAAGCTCGTAGTATCTTTTGTTAATCTCGGCTTACAGTACCTATGATTTCTATTTTGTTGAGTTGCTGCAAGATTTTTACCATATTTGAATGATGAACTTTTTTTAAAATCTTATTGTATCAGTTACAAATACTAGCTCATATTCGATATTGCCTCATTTGACAATAGTATTAACATATTTTCTGACGACCTACATATTTCCCACTAGTGTGTGTAAATCTGAAACAAGGTTTTCTTTTTGAAAATTAATTGTATAGGTCGTCGGATGGTCGTGTATTAGTGTTCAATTGGTGTGGTAACTGGTTAAATCTTATTCTTAAGAATAGATAATGAATCACTCGTGGTTCATAAGCTTGTTACAGTCTTATTAAATGTTTTTTTTTCCTTCAAGCGTGCGTGATTAAACCTATGCCTGCACACAATTTAGTTTGAGAAATGTCATTTTCCCGCACTAGTGCAGTAATAGTATATTGTACAACGAACACGAAATGACATTCATTTCCAGCTCGTGCTGCAAATCATACGAGTAGGAAATGGTTATTTCGTGCGAGTTTTACATTATACTTTTTCTACGACGGTTATAATTTACAGTGTGATTAAAAAACAACAAGATGAGATATGTACTTTTGTTAATTCATTGAAAAAATTAACGTACTAGGTGAGTGTGTTAAACACCTATTTCAATAATCGCGACAAAATATCTTCTTATTTATTATTAACACTATTCAATATTTCATTGGTACAATTTAAAGAAAAATTTGAGGAAATAGAATCCGTTTTTTTAAGGGAAAAGTTGACATTATTAACATTTTCTGTGTCTGATGTCGATGGAAGGTCTGACAACTTATTGATCGACCCTAATATTTTATTGGCTATGTTATTTCGACTAGTCAGGGACTCTTCGATGTAACCCTCAGCTACTGTTTGTTATAGAGCGCCAGCCACCATGCCGTTTTAATGTCGTTATACCTTCGCCACTCACTGTCTGGTGTATAATTCAGGAATCGGAAGTTTTGAGCATGAAGCAATTTGTTTTTCCATATTTCCTATTTTATTTATTCCCATTTTTTTGACAGTGCATTTTCCTTTTTGATCATTCAGAAAAAAATAAGCATCGTTGACATTACTTGTACGCAGATTCCAATATTTTTTCACAATGTTCGCATATTCTCCCTTTACAGAAAATTTTCGAGAAGTTTTTGATTTAGTGTTCGGAATGTGGACCAAAACTGCGGCACCTAAATCTTCAAAATCGTCAATTTCCATTTTGTACCTGCAATAAAAAATTATAATTAATTAACTAATTATTGTGGAACAGGGTATTCGTTGTCTGGGGTGTTGTGTAGAAAATGTTTCTTGCTTGGTCTACACAACTTGCTCTACTTGAGCCGGTAACATTGGCTATCCAAGTATTGCAAATAAATTGATGCACCCGATAACTTCAAACGTATTTAATGACTAACCAAACCAATTTGAATGGCCGGGATCATTAGAAAAATTACAAGTCTATCTGACACTCAACAATTCTTTTTTTTTTTTTCGTACAACATATGAATCAACATACTCGATTCTCTGCAAATTGTCCTTTCGTCAACAGGGCATTGTTCACCTTAATAATCATAAGTCGCGCATAATTTAATATTTCTATATGAAATTAAAAAGACTTAACATGGGGCTTCTTTGATTAACGTATCAATGTCCATCGTTGTGAAAACTTTGGATTTTTTTGCTTTGTATCTGGAATATTGAGTATTCGTTATTAGGGAAAAATTGAATAACTAGTATGTGTCAAAAATATAAAAAAAAATGAAAATAAGTTGTTGATAATATATATGTCAGATCTTTCATGTCATTCATGTTAACTCATATTTTCTTTCAAAAAGTTATACCAAACCGACTCTCATCAGTATTCATCTGATTTTCGCTTAAGAAATGCTCTCATTTTGGAATATTTACTGATATATATCTACGCCATTATTGATACTAAGCGTCATTTTTAACATGCTATAGAGTGCCCATAAACTGTAAGATTTAAATTTACTTTATATATTTCCAAAGTAAGCCATCAGAACATTCTCTGAACGATAACTAGTTTACTGTTCTTTGCACCAGTCCATGAATAGGGTATAAGAAACTGTGTATTTTCCTTAAGATTTTTCAGGCACTATATTTAATGAAGCGTTATTTGCTGCCTCCATAACACTTGGTGGTGTTGAACTTCTTTCACTGTCACTACTTCCCATGTTGAACTAATTTCGAAATACCTTTATAATATCGTTGTCAAAAAAAAATTATTATCACTTATGTTTGTGATGATATTGTCTGTATGGTTACGGCAATGATACCTGGATTCGGCGTCTTTTGTTTTATCTACTCCACGCCTCTTTTGTGTGCACGTGCACTTTTCAACCTAGCAACTAGTGCACAATGAAAAGGAGTATTACAATGTACTACATTTAGAACTCATCATTGAACATTCAATGAAGGTATTTCGTGACAGTCGTAGAAAAAAAACCGCATGCTAATGTCACTTTAAGTGAGTTATTAATAATAATAATAATAATAATGTTTATTTGAAAAGAAAAGTACATATATGTTACATCAAAATATCATAAAAATTATAATGATAGTGATAATGTTATTCATGATATAGGACAACAGATATTATTGATTCAACAAAAGTGACTGATAAATAAACATAGGTGAGTCACAGAAGTGTATAACAGTTTTTAGCTGTTATACTCCTTGTGCGTGACTATGATGATATAATTATACCTACTAATAATTAATTTTGTTTTTTTTTTTTTTTTTTAAATTATAATTTACGTCTTATAGTATATTCCAATAAATAATTTTGGCAAGACGATCGAGTCAAAAGGGACCCATTAGGACCGATTAGGTTGAGTATGGGTTTTTGATCGTGTCTTACATGTCTTTATAGGTTTATATGTATGAACGAAGCGTTGCGAAGAGTTTGCATTATTCTTGGTAAGTATTAATTAAATAAGACATCGAGTGAATCTCTTTCTAGTGACAGAATATAGTTTTTGAATATTTTTTTGATGAGACCAATTGAATGAATTTTTTCTATGTATGTTTTGTACATGTCAGGAAGGAAATTATATATTTTCCTGGATAGATATAGGAAGCAGCGTTGTCCAATGGACTTATAACATAATGGTATTTGAACATAGTTTTTATTCATAGTTCTTGTGAAATATTTATTGTCTACTTTTTGAATTAATGTTTTATTTTTATACATGTTGATGATTATATTATATGTATATAGTTGCCTTAAATCCAGTACACCCGCTGCAGCAAATAAAAATTTTGAGGAGTAAGTAATTTTTTTGTTATAAATTATTTTAAGTATTTTTTTCTGAATCATATCTAATTGCTTCATATGATTATTTGCAGCCCCTCCCCAGCTCAATATTGCATACTGCAGACGAGACTCCACTAAAGAATAATATAATATTTTCAGCTGTGTAACGTCGAGAATGTTTTTAAGAAATTTAAATTTCGGTAAAAGACATCTCAATGTTTTGGTGACGTTTGAGATATGGTAATTCCACCTCAGATGTGAGTCAATGGTGATTCCTAGATATTTCGTTTGATTGACATTTCGTATATTGGTAGTGTATTGTTGTTCTCTAAATGTTAGCTCATCATAACTTGGTAAACCGTTCTTGTAGCTGCAGAGTGGAAGAAAAAATGTTTTATCGAAGTTTATGGTGAGTAATTTATGCCGGAACCAATTTATAATGTGTATAAAATCATTTTCAATTTTTTCTTTCAGATCGATCCAAGAGTGGGAGGAAAACAGAATAGCTGTGTCATCAGCAAAACTTATTACTTTTCCAAATGTTTTCATTGTCAGTAAATCATTAATATATATGGTGAACAACAATGGACCCAATACAGTACCTTGCGGTACACCACAATTCACCACTCTCTCATCACTTATGTTGTCTTTAATTTTTACTATTTGTTTCCTGTCTTTTAAATAATTAGAGAATAGGGTGAGTGGGACACCCCGGACCCCTAGATCCTCCAAGGCCTCCAACAACTGCGAGTGATTCACAGTATCGAAGGCCTTGGCTAGATCCAGGAAGATACAAATCGCAGGAGTCCCCTGGTCGACCAGATTATACATATCTCCTGTCAATTTCGAAATTGCATCGTTCGTCGATAAGCCTTCCCTGAATCCAAACTGGTCAGCAGCAATAATATTAAATTTACTCATGTAACTACTTAGTCTGTTTTTCAGGCATTTTTCAAATATTTTTGTTATTACTGTAATCACAGATATCGGTCTGTAATTATTCATTTTGTTTTTTTGTCCTTTTTTAAATATAGGTGTGACTACTGCCAGTTTAAATTCATCGGGACATATTCCTGTACTGAATATTTTGTTGATCAGATGAACTAATGGACGTATTATGAACTCGGAAATATTTTTCAATATTTGCGCCTTCATAAGATCGTAACCAGGAGCTTTCTTCGCTTTCAGTTGATGTATTACCTCGTAAATTTCTTTGTCATGTACAGGCTTCAAGTAAAACGAATGAGGCAAGATATTTTTTGCTGGACGAGGCGAGGAAGGTTTTTTTATTTCATTAGCATACTTTTCCCCTACTCCTACAAAAAAATCATTGAATGCATTAGCAATTCCTTTTTCATCCTCGATTATATGACCATCATCGGTTTCTATATTTTTAATGTTATCATCCCCAGTTGTTTTTCCTCCAATCTCCGATATAACTCTCCATAAGTTTTTAGAATTATTTTTATTTTTATTTATTTTATCTCTATAATAGTTATATTTTGCTTTTTTGACCAGTTTGTCTGTATATTTTCGATATTCAAGATAGTACTGTTTTTTTTCAATGTCATCAGGATTTTTTTTGCAATCTCTATATAATTTGTTTTTATGGTTTATCGATTTTACCAAACCTTTTGATATCCATTGTTTACGTTTTTTTCCATTTTTGTTTATTGGAATTCTTTTTGAGTTTTTTTGTATATATTTTTTTAGTATTTTCACTAAATATGTGGCTTGTGACTGTACGTTATCTAAACTATAGTATATGTTCCAGTCATGTTTGGAAAGATCAATTTTTAGCTTTGTGTAATCTATGTATTCAATGAAGTTTCGTTTACTTACAGGGTGTGTACTGGATTTATCGCAAAGGTTGTCTAGAAAAATTGAAATGGCCTTGTGGTCTGTAATATTACAGTCCACTACCATAGAGACACATTTTTCTTTAAGATTGGTTTCTTCGGTTTTCAAAAATATATGGTCAATACAGCTTTTTGAGTGTCCCTGTATGCGGGTGTGCTTATTGATCATTGAGGTGAAGTTGTGTGAACTATAATTATCCAGGTAATCGTATACTAGTACATCTTCATCATTCAAATTGATATTCATGTCACCTACAATAATGTGGTAGTCTACAGATACTCTGCTTGTGTCTTGCAGATACTGGTTCAAATAGGAGATAAAGTTTTCAGCATTGTTTGCGGGAGGCCTGTATATTGAAGTTATTAATATTGATTTTTTTCATCTATGTTCACTTTAATCTGTATCGATTTGCAATTGTCAATGGCAATAATTTTTGATGAACATGTATAAGTATTTTTCAAATATACTAATACTCCGTCATTTTTATTTATGTTACCTTCGCTGTAAAAACTTGAATAGCCGTTCAGTTCAATAAGACCTTTATCTTCTATTTGAAACGTCTCGGTGAGTACAATACAATCAAATTCAAAGGAGAGTTCACTCAGAGCAATCTCTAGTTGGTCTAAGTTTTTCATAACACTACGTATATTTTGGTGAAAGAGTTTGAAGTATTTTTTGTTTGCTAATGATTTGTTATTGAGTTCATTCATATTACTTATCTCTAAGGCTTCTATAGGTTCATAATTACAATCGCGAATATAAGGATCCATTTGTTATAGAATTTGAAATTTTGAAGCAGATTGTGAAAAAAATTTATTTATACGTAAAATGAGCATTTACTAACAGAACATATGAATGGTTAGTTACTTATTTTTTATTGCTTCTTGTGGATCTTCCATTCTTAGTACTGGAGCCAGACTCAGTTCGGGGCAGTCTCTTGTTAGATTCTTCCTTCACTCGATCAGCAGGTTGAGCCGTGTCCCTCTTCGGATCTGGTTTTATTTCATTCTCGTTGCTTTCCTCGTCGGAAGAATTTTCGTATCCCGAGTTTTCTTCTATTTCATTATATTGGATCAATTTCAGATCTGCGTAAGTGTAACCCACACTGTTGATGTATAGTTTGTTGCGAAAAATATGTGCTTTCTTATTGTCTCTCCGGGCCTGTCTCATATGAAGAACTAATTCTCTTCTTTCAGATCTCTCTTCAGCAGACAGATCTTCTACAATCGATATTTTTTGTCCTTTAAGTTTCTTGGTATTCTTAAGTATTTGTTGCTTTGTTATGAATCTCACAAGCTTTACTAGGATTATTTTGTTTGCTTCTTTATTTCCAACTGTATAAATATTATTTATTTCTCCTCTGTTTAAATCTAATTCTAGTTTGGTGTTTAATAGATTCAATGTGTAATCGATTATGTTACCGCCTTTATACTCTGAATTGAAAATTAGTATATTATTCTCTTTTGTTATTTTTTCAAGTTCCGTATTTTCCTTTTGGAGGTTTTCCACCTCTTCTTCTAATGATTTTATTTTTTCTGTACTCTGAGTGATTACTTGTTTTAGTTCGTTTATTTGTGCAGATATTGCAACCGTCAGCGTCTTGTTCTGCTCGAAGATGAATTTCTTCAATTCCTCTGTGTTACTCATTTATAAGGTTGTACACGAATTATTCCTTTCACGGTGGGTTGTTCAGCCCATAGACTAATTCCGGGTTTATCGTTTGAGTTTTTACTGGGAGATAAGAATATTTCTATTGTTTTTTGTACAGTGCCAGCACTTGAAATGTTTCTCTGACGTATCTAATCAAAACTCACTTGTTTTATAGTTTTCACAAATTTTTATACACTCATCTGGTATATGGCATATGTATCTCAAAGTCTGCAAAATTAGGTAATTTTCACTGCACGTTAACTCACTCTTTTGAGATATTTTTACGGAGCTCGACAAAACTCAATTTAATAAAACTATACTATTTCCGCACTAGTTTGGGAAAAAAATTACCAGCTCGGGAAAGTTTGTTCAAGAGCATATATAAATTATTTCAAAACGTTTCAAGAAAAAATCTTGTTCCTAACTCATACGGAAAGGTACTCCCACACTCGTCTGCGTACCCGAACTCCGCTTTGCGTCGTTCGGGTAGCGGCAGTCGCATGCGGGGAAGGTACTCTTGGCTTACTTGTTGGGATAATATCAATTTTCTCACTAGTTGCACAATATACTTTTGTTTATCCAAACCCATTTATTAACTAGGTTATATTGTCAGTGGTGATCCATATCATCACGTCAGATGACAAGGATCGTAATATTCGAAACTGTCGGTCAAAATAATTTCAATTATGAGTATAATTATTTCCAGGATGGCCTTGTAATACATGTGAAAAATCGTATAAACTCAGACAGTCACTTGTAAAACACAAAAAGTATGAATGCAATCAGGAGCCTCAATTCGAATGTCCTCAATGTGCATACAAATCAAAACTTAAATATAATTTGAAAAAACATGTACTGAATGTTCATAAACAACCATTTTGAACTGTATTAGTTTCATTTCCTTATTATCAGGGATTGTGGGAAATATTAGTGAAATATATTTTCATGGCGGATAACTACAGAAAGTAATTCTTTATGTCTGGTGTTTTGAGTTTCAAAATCTCACCTTAAAAACATACAATGTCTTCAGGATGTTCACCTATTACGATGCAAAGAAGGGGTATCTGTGCATTCACTGCAGAATCTTTCAGCTAGATAAGAATGATCATCATGAATATTTATGTTATATATCTTTCAGACTACTACTCTTGTGAAGCATGCGGAAAATCCTACAAAGTCAAGAGATCCCTCTGGAGACACAAGAAATACGAATGTGGTGTGAATCCTCTATTTTCGTGCCAATTTTGTAGTCACAAAGCTAGACAAAAATCCCACCTCATCCAACACATGAAGATTCATCTTAAAGATCATTCGGAATCTCTCGTATTCAACGAAGAAGCGTTATGGTCGTCTGTGAAGGATTTCGAATGAGTTCCCATTTTCGTATTTTCATTTATTCAAAGACTAAGAAAAACTGTCCAGAAGCTTATGGAAAAGTGGGTGGATCGTTATTGTACACAATTATCCTGTGGGCAAAATATGTGATATATCTAGAAAAAATACCTGAATTCAAATAGAGAATGTAGTTGAAAAAAACTATTTCGAGTACACGTTATTATTAATTGTTCATGTATCTTTCTCCAACCTTACCATAGATTCGTTAGCAGTTCAGAAATAAATCGTTGACTGGAATGGTTTCTATACCAAAATTAAATGAAATAAGAAAATTTGTTAAACCTTATGTAAAGTTAAAAAAATTTTATCTCTAAATTTTCGGGGTTTTTCAGTTAGTCTCTTTTAAATGATCCGATAGGGTCGTAAAAAATCTTATTTTGTTCGTGCTTCAATTCTCTACAATTTTTCTCACTGGAATAACCAGATTGCTGACTTAGTATTTTTTTAGTAAAACACTAAAAAACACGTTTTTCTTGTATTGATTATTACAAATTAATAAATGACAGTTGCGAGCCCAAAACATAACAGAAAATAACTACTTTCATGTTATGGCACAGTCGGTTTCCTATTAGTATTTTTGTTAAAAAATCACTCATTTCATGCTCTATTGATTGGTATCAAACTCAAATAGGTGTTAGACTACAAGCCCATCGTTGAATTTGACTGTGTCAAGTGACTCAGCAGGAATTATATTCAGAACGGTGCTGCTATATGTACAGGGTTTCCCAAAAGAACCGGAAAGGCACCTCCCATTCATGCACGAGAAGTTCGACAATATTCAGACGAGGTATTCACAGACAAGTGGATTGGACGAAGAGAACCGATAGAATGACCAGCACGCTCCCCGGATATGACCCCTATGAATTTTTTTTGGAAAATCTAGAAGATAGGATGTATAAAAATGGTCCACCAAGTTTAGATCATCTGAGGAAGACAATTCTATACGAATAGACTCTTATTACTCCAGAAGTGTTGAATAATACTATCGGTGAATTTTATGACAGCCTTGGATATTGTTTGGGGCCAATATTTTAACAATTGAACATTTTCCTGTTTAGTTTCCCAAGACTTGTTAATTTTGGGTGCACCTTTTACGTAGAATTCAATGGTGTTACTTATTCTTTCAAATAAGATAACCTTAGTTATTGATGGATTTTTTTTTACGAGATACCCTGTATATTCCTGCATATTTCAATAGAGCTTAAAATGACCTTTCCAAAAATGTAGCACACTTGATGCTTTGTAAGAGTCATCTTTGAAATACAGTGCTTTTAGATTTTTTCATGTAGAATTTTGAACGCACACTTTGAACAAGTAGGCTTTGGACGACGAGGCGATAAAACTGAAAGAAATTGTTCAATACTTGCTATCAAATGTTGAGAGAGCTCTACAGAGCAATTAAAATTCATAGTTTCAATGAATTTATACTATATTGACTCCAACAATAATAATAATGATAAAGAACGAAAAATGAAATATATTTCTTCAGAAAAGGTGTTCAAAATGTCTACCAGCTTCTCCTACAGACAGGCGACACCTTTTCTGAACGTTTTTTGCCGAATTAATTAGTTCAATAGGAGTGAGAGAAGCAAAACTTTGCATCACTGCCGCTTCCAATTCGTATCTAGAATTGGTCGACAATTAAAAAATAAGATCTTTCAACTTTCCCCAGTGGCGTTAGGTCCGGTGACCTGGCCGGCCAACGGTTGGGGCCTTGGTTGGCTATCCAATTATAATCAAAATTTGCATCCAAGAAATTGGTGAGAATTGAAGTGTTGTGAGGAGAAGCCCTTCTTGTTGAAAGTATATTTTTCTGAGCTCCATTAGTAGCAATTCATCAACAAGGGGTTCAATATTTTGCCTTAAAATTTCTACATACCTCTGAGATGTGAGAGTGCCATTATATATGAACGGGCCGATAATTCTACCCCTGAAAACACGTGCCCACACGCTAATTCCAAATCTTTCTGGACTAATCTGCTCCACGATAGAATGAGGATTTTGTTGTGCCCAAGTATAAGAATTGTAGGGGTTGAAACTGGCACTGCTGATAAACTTCGTCTGTCCAAATACAATTTAACAAAAAATGCTCTTGGTTACAATTTTCCTGGAACCACGGGCAAAAATCCATGTGGCGTTCAAGATCTCCTGGTCTGAGTTTATGAACTCTTTTGGTACTGTATGTCTTGAATTTGTGATTTTTGTATTAGGTCTTGGTAGGTTTTCAAATTTCGCGATGACGTTTTGGGATTATTTTCAACAGCTCTTAAAAAACTATTTCGTCCAACTCCCTATCCTATTTGATTCATATAGTTTTGGCCTTTTTTTTTAAATTGACCACCATCATTTAGGCTGTGCACTTTTTCCGGTTTGTATAAAACAGACTATCATATCCCATTTTTCATAATTCCCATACTTCGTTGCGAATGTGTTTGACTCTAAGATGACTCTAGCAAAACATCAAGTGTGCTACATTTTTGGAAAGGTAATTTTAAGCTCTTTCGAAATTTGCAGGAATATACAGGGTGTCCCATTTAAAAACATATTTTTCCATTAATAACTATGGATTTGAAAATATAAGTTACACCATTGGATTCTACGTATAAAATTGCTCTGGAAATGTTTTCATAGAAACAAGATATTTTCGACAGGAAAAAATAAATGCACATTTTCGTAAAACATGCTGTTACCACGAAACGGTGATAGATATCGAAATACGGTTTTCACCATCAAGTTTGTCATAAAATTTGACCCTCAGACACCGCCATCAGTTTTCAGCTATCTACTTTGAAAACAAGACTTCCCCTTCAAAAGTGTGAAATAAATGAATTTCTAATTTATATTACCTACCCAAAAATCTATTAGATTCAACGCCTACGTACTTCTTGTATGCGTGGATGAATTTCGTGGTATTGTAAAGAAAATATCGAAGAAAATGCCGAAGAAATATGTGTAAGTTTTGTCAAACCAGCCAGACAGGAAGTTTTGCTATGTTAGGCACGTTTCAAGAAAAATATCAGTTTTCGGAAGCTTGCTTTATTTCAATAACACTATTACATGATTTTCAGGTTTCCTGACAACCACTCTTCCGTGTTCATCCTGTGGTAAAAGATATCGTTCCAGAACAGCGCTCAACCGACATATGAAATACGATTGTGGAAAAGATCCAAAGTTCAAATGCCATATAGTAACTTGTGGTTATAAAGCCTTCCAGAAAGTTCATCTTTTGAGACATTTACGTATAACACACAACATTAATACAACACTCCAAGAAAGTTCCCACAAATATGAATCGGAAAACTCTCAAGAACTAACCGAAAAACTTTTCATGAAATTTAAACTTGGGACACACCTGAACATGAACACAAAATAAACAATAATTACGATATAAATAATAGTGTTTCATTAACAGATATACATTATTACCAAATACTGAAGAATATAACATAGGATTCAGAAAAAAGGAAAATTATCCAAACACCTCAATTACTCGAATTTAACTCTACTTGCGAGTTTCGTCATACAAGTTAGCATCATCAAGAGCTGTACTACAGTGTTTGGGTAGTTTCATATGTATCTTAATGTTATTCACACCAAATATTCATGCATGTATTAATTTGGCAAAGAAATTGTAAAAAGTCATGGAAACGGATATCCAAATTCAATATACTCTTGAAGATATATGAGAAGTTTAATACATTTATCATACAGCAGACTATTATGAAACAAAGAATGGAAAGTAAATCACATCAGAAAGTAAGTCAAAAGCTCAAAGAGTTTTGTGATTTTTATAGAACGTTCAAATCGGGTTCAACATCGCAACCTTTTCTCTGAACTATAAACTCTAAGGAAGAACACAGATCGCTTTATTTTCTCAAGATTCATTCATGTGAACTTGTTAACCAAGACAATGTTTCTATATTGACGCCAAATTTCATATTAAAAATGATACGATTACATGTACAGTAAGTTTTAAATCAAGGACCTCTTCATCTCCGCTACTCCAACCTGAGTTCTCCGGGAATAGCTTCATATTCAGTTGATTGGTATGCACCTGAAATCAGAAAAAAGTGTTAATCAAAGTGTGGATGATGAGAAACGATAAACAGCAAAGTTAATTTTGAAACCATGCTCCATTCATGTTTAAAAATTTTCACTTTTATAATACAGTTTTTCTGTTAGAAAAAGTTTCTTGAAACTAAAAATTGATGTGATACTTTTTATATTTATTGAAATTGAAGTTTTCAATCAATATTCTGCCGATGGTGAACTTTGTTTTATGTTGAATGACACTAAATTTGAACCACCCAATCTTTTACATTTTCTAAATGTAATTATATCATTTGATCAAGATTTTGCTCGTTTTTGTGATGCCAAATTATAGTACTGTCATAAGCAAAACCAGTGAAAGAACCTGATATATGGATGCTTAACGGATCGTCTATGTTTAATGAAAATGGGATTGGTCCCAGTATAGAACCTTGGTGAACTCCACAAATGATATTCTTTAATTCTAAATATCCTGAAACTCTTACTATTTGATTTCGTAAGATCGAACCGTTTGATATTGATATTCCTAAAATCGTAGTGAAGAAGTTTATGCAAGAGTATTCTGTGATTCATCATAGTCAAAGGCTTCAGAAAATTTACAAAACACAACAGCCGCCAGTTTCCCAGCATTAATTTCCGAATATACTTTATATAAAGAAGACAATATTGTATCTAGTTATGTATCAATGAATCTGTTTTGAATGGTTTTCAGTTGGTTGATATACAGGGTGGCACGTTGAAAACGTACCGCAAGGAATCACAGGCTGGGAAAGAACTTTTTGACAAAATCCTGAAACAAATCAAGTTTGTTTTTTGACGCAAAAAGCATAGCAAAACCTTCAACCCCCTAAGTGAGGGTGTCATCCCCCACTTTAGGTATAGTAGTATACATGTAGGAGTATTTTTTATGTTGGTAAACATGGTGAGTGTGAGTATGAATTACTCCTTCAAACTCCTTAGCTTTATTCCAACCACATATATTTTAGGAAATTAGTATTCTACATACGGGAAATAATATTTTTACCGGATGCATCCTCAGGACAAACTTTCAGTTTTTCTAAAATATCTCTGAAACCTCTACATTTTGGCACATGGAATATTATGACTTTCAGCAAATATCGACGAGCCTAACTGATGTCATACTTTCATTTGTCAATTCACTTGTTTGAAGATAATATGGCAACATACCACCGTAACTACCCCACTGTTTTACGAAAATTACACACTATAATATCACCTCATCACATTGATAAACTTAGATTAGTATCGCAAGTTTCAATTTGTTTCCTTCAGAAGTTTGGAAGAAAAATAATTAAATTTTAACTCTCTTCTGACTTTCGACACCCTATATCTCAGAGCATTTTAAGATATACGTACTCGTTATAGAAGCTACCCGCTTAACCATGAAGTTCTTCTCAAATAATGCATGAATTAAAAATATTTCGAAAACTTCGATGATGCAAATCAACTTTGATTTTGGAACTGATTTACAAGTAAAACTCAAAACTACAAAATGACAACTTTTCATTTCATTACCTCAAATCGATATCTCTAATTGTCTTATATACAGAGAAAAAAATTTGATTATGTACTTGAGAATATCTATACCAATACAAACTAAGAAATGATGTCTCCTTCATTCTCTTTGTAGAATGTCACATTTGTGTATTTACAATACACATATATTTTACCAGGATTGGTGTCTTTTCACTCCAGCTGGGCTGGAAACCATGATTTCTGTGAAAAAAAGGCAGTTCTCTACGGAAAACTTGATAAACTGGCAGACGTCAAAGTATGTAAAAAATGTTGACAGATGTACACACTCAGGGCTTCTAGAGCTAAGAAGTCCAAATATGGCAAAGAAAAGTTCCATAGCCCTGACCCTCGAATCGGTACATATTCTCCAATGAAATCCAAACTCAGGAACAGTTTTGAAAGCTTCGATTCCTGGCATTCCTATTTCATCTGTGTCCAAAAAATGTCTACAAAGAAAGAAACTGACCGTTTTTCATCTCGATTATTGAGAGGTATTGAGAGAGAAGGGTAAAAATCATTTCTCGTTTTTGTTTTCATTTAATGAACACCCAAAAATGCTCTCTATACCACTACAGTTTAATATTATTTATACTCCTGTTCCATTTTTTATATTTATATATGTATATCTATATTATATGCACACAAGCAGTACCAACCTACTGCTTTCGTGCTATACTTATATTCACCAATAATCACGTACAAGCTGTCATGAGCAGCTTCTGTGATTTTCCTCGTTTATTCCAGATAGTTTTAGAAATTTTGTACTTATTGGAATATTGTTTTCTTGAATAAACGTTATTATTATTATAATTATAGTCCTCGATTACAATTATTGGACAAACAAATCATATTTCATTTGAAACCATATCAGTGTGACAGAAGTGATGTTTCACCTGAAAAATTCTCTCAAATTTCTTCAAAAGTCATTCATAAAAACCCCGTTTGAAATTTTTTCAGGTATCGTTCATTGCGAGAAGTGTGGAAGAACATTTAAAAACCACAATTCTTGGCGCGTTCACTACAAAATAGACTGTACAGCTCTAGCCACGCAGGAGTGTCCTCTATGCAAATTCAAAACGAAACGAAAGTATAACCTGAAGGTGCATCTCCAGAAAAAACACCAAGAGAATTGGGATTATAGTAAAAATGTTATCAAGTGATCGTTTTTTTCTCTGTCAAAATATCTTCAGTTCAGTGCAGCCATTTTCTAAACCTTATTGTCTTGAACCTCTCGTCAAAATTGAAGTACCAGTATTATTAGCCATGACGTTATTACTGTAAATAAAAAAAGTTGACATTGTTTCTGCCCAAAACTTCGTTAACGAATATACAACCGCGAATTTTTCATCTGAACTTAGGTGAAACTGTTTTTTTTATCTTTAAACTACCGAGTTACTCGAAAACTTCAAAAAGTTGCATCAGTGGCTTCTGATGAGGTTTTTGCCATAACTGTGGCATCATCGGTAAAGTCAAAATCAAGTTATGGATCGCATAAGATAGAAATGATTAACTGCAGACTGCAGAAAAGGGAGAAATATTCGTGGGCAATATCTCAAACCACGTCAAATAGCCAACTATTATGTTTTTCTGAACTCTATCGATAGTTCCTTGTATTTTGACAGAGGACATATGAATATTGATAATCTGAATAACTTCCTAGAGCTTTAGTTATTCAGATTTTTAATGTTCATATAGTCGAATTAAATTTTCTCAAAGTACTAGTTATTCGAGATGAATTGAACAAAATAATGATCATGACGGAGTGATATTCAAGATGATTATTCCATCCTACAAGGTATTTCCCGACGAGCGTTCGTGAGGAATATCATAAAACATAACATCGAGAGAACTGATGGAAACCATACACTATTTTAATATATTTAGATACTAGAAAAAAAGTAACAAATTAATGAAAAAATCACCACTGGGAAGATATATCCGTTTTTAGGAAATATTTGAAATGTAAATCATTCGAAGTAAAACCAAACGAAGAAAGCTTTGTAAACAAATGAAGTTACAACAAATTTGTCAGAATTTGATGCGAAGTAATCTACGAGTATTTCCTATTTATATATTTGTCTACACAATTTCTCGTTTGGAGTAGGTATTCTAATGTATGTCCTAAAAGTTTCGGCATAAAATTTTATTTTTTTTTATCAAAAAATATATTTGAACGAACTAGTTATCATAAATTATAACTTAATGCCCTTAATGGGCCGTGATAGTAGAGCACTCGCCTTACAATCATAAGGTCGTGGGTTCAAAGCCCAGCACGGCCATCGGTCCCGGATCATTTCCTTGCTCGCACAAGCCCCTAGGTGCTTCTGAGGGGGATTCCTCTATCTGGAAACTTGAGATCCTGGACGGAATTTACAATAATTTCTCTCAGTTTTTCATAAATTCGCCGTCTTAATTGTTCTTCATCTTGAGCTTTCCAGCCTTCATGATGAACCTTGCTTGACAGTGAAATCCAAAAATCTTCTACTGGGCGAGCATGCGGCAAGTTTGGAAGATTATCTATTTTGGGAACAAAAGGTATGTGGTTTTGTCGAAGACAGTTCTCCTGAGTAATGGCATGATGCTATAGGTCTGGCCAAAACATGATATTGTCATTAGCATGATATTGTCATTAGCATGATATTCGTAGACAAACTGAAGTAATTTGGCAGTTATCAATATATCTCTGACTATTCTAAGCTTCACCCCTCACTCTTCCCACAAAAGGTCGAGATACACCCTTGTTTGAAATTGCGCACCAGACATGGATTTTATCTGCAAATTCTGCTTTATGTTTGTATCTAACATTGTCATGGCAATCCTCTACGTTGTCGGTATAAAATCCATCGTTTTCTTTCATTACAGAATTACGAAATACTTTTCTTCATCTGAAATAATGATTTTTTCTTTGGCAAAGTGTACCCGCCTCATCTGACGACCACATTTTGGTATACGAAGGAGTTGCGCTTGAGAGTATTCGAGTAACTTACGTCTCTTTCAATATTTTAGACCATTCCTCCTTAATTCCAACGATATTGTACTCTTAGAAGATCTGTATTGATGAGCCAGTCTTCTCGATGACATTCCAACATGTTTTTTTGTCGTTCTAATCAATCTCTCTGACCTCCGTGCAGTAAATGCACGTAGTCTTCCACTTTTTGGGAGATTCAGACCTAATATTTTCTGCTCGCACTTCGATATTGTTCTATACATGGTTCTGCGTGAAATGTTTTCATTTTGCAATATTCGATAGATTTCAGCTACGGATACCCGCCAACCAACTTGTAGATACTTGTTCTCATTTCTAATTCATACTACATCTTAAAGCGAAAACTTCAAAATAAATTCATCTCAACTACTTGTAAGCAAAGTAAATAAACTTATGTTACCAACGGCAACTTGATATTATTTTGTTTTTGTTGAAATTGAAGCCAAAACTATAGGACATACGTTAATGAAGATTTCCTGAATAAATAAACCGTATTTTAAATGAACATAAGTAGCGCCCCTTTAAATATCACCAAGTTCAAAATCTGAAACCTCAAGACTTACATGTACGAGTTTAACATGTTATGGATATATGAAGCTAAATTGTAGTACAACCGCCAAAATAGTAATTGGTGGGTAACAGAAAATCCAAAGCTCGTTCGCCAGCACAACTTTCAGGAATCATGTAGTTGAAAAATGTTTCTTATACTATAAAGGATAACCGAATTTTATGTTTAAATCTTGATGTTGATAATTTGAATAACAATAGACATTCACATATAATTAACAATGTGGTTGGTGAATAATACTGTATCAAATTATGGTATCAGATGGATGGAGCCCCTGCGCATAGTACTGCTGCTGTTGGTTGACTTTTGAATGGGATGTTCGAAGATCTTTGGCTTTGTTGCAATGAGCCATTTATATTTCTTCCGAGCTCTTCAGACCTAACGCCACTCTCCTGTATCTGATAATTTATGCGGATTCTGTGAGTGATTAAGAAAACATGAAACGAAGGGTTCTGAGAGCTTTCAATAATTTGATTCCTGAATTCTGATTCCATACAGAAAGCTGGTATGTAAAAAAGATTCAATTGTTGTTTAGATCAAAACGGCAAATGTCTTCGAATATCTGTTGAAATGAGCTCGAATGGAAAGAAGAATGACTGTATTGATGCTAAAGATGTATGGTGCAGGATAAAAAATATACTGATGAATGTATTTAGGATTCAGATCGATCAAATCGACATTTATGAAATGTCTACAGTAAATTTTCAAAATAAAAATGATCTGATTGTTTGGATTTGGTTCTGTGAATCGGTGATATACTTTAATTTTGAGAGGAAAGGCAACAGAAATGATTATAAGAGAATGATTGAGTACGATAGATATTTCAGAATAAGGTCAGATAAATTTAGTAATAAAATCCTAATGTTCTAATACAAATATAGAAACTAAAGAATATTTTATATGACCCTGACATCGGTCTGCAATTTGAAATATATATTTAAATATGTTAACATTAGGTAAAAAATGTATGTATGTTGCTTATATCAATATCTCCCAAAATCGGTTATACACACCGGGGTGTAATTTTAGGTATGAAATATTCTGCATGAATTTGATTTATTTTTTTCCGCAGTATCCAGAACAGTGTATGGTGTACATTTGAAAAAAGCGTGTTTCATCAGTTTTCTCGATTTTATGTTTTAGGTAGAAAAGTTGACCACGCTGTAAATTATTTCTGAAAAGTCATTTCACATTTTCAACTTGTATTTTCTATAATTTATGATTTTTTCCGAGTAGTGTAAAATTTTCCGGAACAAAATTTATATCTCGAAAACTGACAAATTTGAGTACAAGCATTGTTACACAATGTGTGCCTGAAATATGCTAGGAAATTAAAAATGTAATGAAATAAGGCAACTCAAGAACATTCGCCAACTTCAAAAAACTGTGCAAATGTTTTTTTGGCCTTTCCTCATGATGTCTTTATTCACAAATTCTTTTTGATTTTCATATAATGATTGATGATTCATGATAATCAGGTCAAGAAAATGGGATTAATCAAATGTGACAATCACGTAGTCTCTCTTCAATGTCCAACTCCGATTTGGTTAAAAGATTTTATTTTCGTTATTTGCAATCGCAGGGGCTCGAGTTTGTTTTTCGATGAATTTTCTTTTCTGATTTTTTTGAGTTTTTGTTTATTCTTTTTCGAATCTCTGTTGTTTTTCATTTCTTTTTTCGTCTTCATCTTCTTCTTTCTTCACTTCCATTCTATTATTGAATTCTTTCCATTATTGCTCAGTAGGAATTTAGGTGATTGGAGCAGAATTTGACATATTGCCCTGTGTGGATTTTCTTTCTGTAAACAGAGGTGCTCCAATTACACAAAATCCATAAAGAGGGGGATTGTAAGAACATTGGTGGAAAGAGCGATGCAAATTTGTAATAATTAGGAGTCACTGGATGCCAAGATAATAAGCCATATTAGAAAAGATCTATGCCAAAATGGATATTCTGAGAAAATCCTAGTAGAAGTACAGAAGCAATTCGAAAGGATCTAGACGATCGAAGAACGACCGCAAAATCAAGTTATCATCCTTTCATCCATACCTCAGGGGTATCTCTGAGAAAATCAGGATGATCGTAAACAGGTACAACATTAAGAGCTGCTTTCAATCCGGCAGTACCTTACGGAGCTTCCTCACCAAGACGACACCTGAAAATACAGCAGAATCTAGCAACCATTTACGAAGTCTCATGTGAATGTGGAGATTCTTAAATCGGAGAGACCAAGACACTGTTATCCGTTAGAATAACTTAACACAAAAAGTGGACTCAACGGGGTAGCTGAATCGGAAACTTGGATCGTAGCAAAAATGTGACATGACATGATCCTGGACTTGTAGTGTCATAGACTGGTAATTTAAAATATATTATTTTTAATTTTTATATTTTGATTGATTTGAACGCTTTTCCAAAATGTTTGGAGAGTAGTTCTGTATTAAAATTATACTCATCAAATAAACACGTCAAATATTTCTGTTTGTTCGTTGCGTACATCTGGAAGTGAAAGAGCAGTTGTTCTAATATAATATTTATTGTTCCCAAAAATATCTTTATAATCTTGATGATATTGTTAGGTAGGTACATTTGTGCCAAAAATATATTCAGTCGTCAAAAGGCAATATTCAAGATTTTCAAGAAACGACTAATTTTTCAAATATTTATTTTTCAGAAAATGTCAAAGTCCAGTCATCAGCTCATATTTTGGAACGAATTCCATTCGTTGAAGAAATGGGAAACAAGTCGGCTAGGAAGATGTGTCGATGGTGCTATTACAAGGATGTGCGAAGATTCACCAGATACCACTGTCACAAATGCCTTGGAGAACCTGGACTCTGTGTTTATCCTTGCTTCAACGAATTTCATGAACATTACAGAATATGATGGAAAATTATACTCGGGTCGAAATTTGCGGTTACATGTGCATTTCATTTCTCTTTATTCCAAATGTTAGACCATTACTTTTTCAATATACTAAACCAATCTTTATTTACTCTTCTATGTTACGTAATATGTTATCTATTTTTGATATGTGGAATTAAATTCCAGGTTTCATCTATTTCGACCCACCAGAGTACAGTTGTCCAAATTGTTTCAAAGTGTACGCGAAGAAGTCAACGCTGGCGAGACACATAAAATATGAGTGTGGAAAAATGCCACGATTTGGTTGTTCCAAGTGCACGTATAGGGGTTACCAGAAAACGCACGTGGAGCGCCATCTATCCAGAAGACATGACATTCAGAGCAAATTTGAAATAAGGACCAATATCTTCACATTCAATTACCAGGGTGGATCAAAAGTCAGCCCTTGAGGAAAGTCGTAAGACAAGTTGCAAATTAGTGCCTTTTGATGAGTGCCTGTTTTTACGAAATATCAAAGAGGCCTTGACGATGTCTTCCATCATTTTCTAAGATGTTATATGATCAAACGCTTTATACGACGTTATGTCTTTATATTATTGTAAGAATCAATGCCTTTGATCAATCTTGTCTTCACGTGTGATATTCATTTGTTTTGGTTAATTTTTTCATGCTGAGTTGTTGAAGAGCAATCGAGTTATTATTACTTATTGATAAATATATTTTAAACTTTGTTTTTTAGAGATTGATATATGACTATTTATTGTTTATTTCATGGTACATTGCATATTTCATGTTCCCTCCTTTATATAGAAGTGATAACAACGTTCTAGTTGTTGACTGTTACTTCGAACAGATATTTTCAATTGCAGTGATGTTTCTTCGTCACGATCTCATTATCTGAAATTGAAATGGACTTATAAGTACCGAATGCGGAGTATCCAATTGTGAACTTATGAATGATTATAGATTTTTTAAATTTTATAGGAATATTTCATGCATTTTATATATGTACGCATCTATATATTGAATCATGCACTGTTTTAAGCAAAGAAACAGCTTATTTTGACTTATTTATAATATGGAAAAGCTCCAAAATTATATTCGTATCACTGATCGTGGAGATGTAGCTGTGATGTGTTGGCGTAATATTGAAATGATACGTTCTAAATATTAGGATAATATTGGTACAATATTATGAAAATATCGGCGAACCATTCAAACATAATACTGGCGATATAAAAAGTGAGTACTTGGGGATTTTAAAAATAATATTCTCGAAGCAGTGGGCCTAAAAATATTCGGCGATATTCGTACATCATTTGGATATATTTATAGATTGATCAAAGTGGATATGCTGCCTCGAAAACATTAGTGATATACTTTCAAAAATGTCGGAAAACTCAGAACTGCCGCACTGTGTTTACTTTCAATTCAATGGGCCGCAGTGGTCATGATCGTTGATAGTCTATCATTCAGGGGGGCTTCAATCACCAGCATGGTAACTGGTCTCGTGCTAGGAATCGCACGTTAAAAGGTAAGACCTCGTTAATCCTCAGCTAGCACAAGTATCGACTTCTGAGGGCTGTCATTCGTAGGGGGATGACAGCTGGTTAACGGAAAAAACATTTTTTTTTAATTGAGATGCCATCAGAACCTGCCATTTGGTAGTCATAACCACCAAGTATTATCCTAAGTTCTAACTGATGCATATGTAGAGCCACCCACCGGTTTCTTACCCATGTTTGATCATGATTTATATCAATATTGTTTATTGAATAGTAGTTTTTTTTGTAATATTGTATCAATATTATATATTATTTCAATATTGGCGTGAGATTTTCGTAACAATCAATATAAGTTAATATGATTTGTTGAATATTGGTGAAATAATACAGATATTGTTTTTTTATCAAAATTATTTCAGTAGCTCAGGAAGAAAGCTTTGCATTTATTGATTTCTGAGAAAGGATTGAGTACTTCTTGTTATAATGATAACCAAACCAAAATAATTATAAAAATTCAAATTACATAGGTAATCCGATGAATATACCAGACGGTTCTTGGTAGGGTTCCACTACTCCAAAACCACTTCTATTCGACTAAGACTTACTGTTCACGGATGCGTAGCTATACAGGGTGTCCGGTAAACCTTCGATTATACTGTAACTGTTGTTAAATAATTTTACAACCTATCAGAAAACCACAACTTGACCTCAGTAAAAACATTACTCTTTTCGAGATATTGAAAGTTTTATAAAAAAATCCGAGATCATTCTTTTATGTTCCAAGCGAATAAGGAGCGTGTTATGTTAATTCTTATTTTTGATAAATAATACCACGAATATCCCCCCAAAACATCTGAGGGTTCAAGTCCGGTAACTGTGGTGGCCATAGTATTGGCCCAAGTTGCCCAATCCATCTTCATTGTCTGCCGTAGTCAGTAGAACACTCATCATGTTGAAACCACATGGTCTGTTTGACTTCCAGCGACACATGTGCCAGTAGATGGGGTAGTAGAATTTGTACGCAAGTGAGCGGATTATTCTCAATTTCTTCAAGGTCATCACGACGTGGTTTGTCTGATCTACTTTGAGCACCAGAAATCCCACATTCCGAATAAGAGTTACGTAATCGAATAAAAACACGATAATCAGGATGTGTATTCCGATTGGGATATCTTTCATGGTATAGTGCAGTAGCTCTCCTTGCGTTGCCTCTGTATTTACCTTAAAGCATTTTGATACTGATGCAAAGAGAATTAGCAAACGAATTGAAGATTACAGTTCGATAAAATAGAAAATAAGCTCATTTTGAATGAAACTGCAATCCTTGTTATCCTCCGTAAAAAACCCTCCTCTCGTAATCTATTAGCAATTACTTTTCTTCGAAAAAGAATTTTGACGACTATACCTTTTTTCCAGGTTTTGGTATGGGATTACTACTGTTCAGCAATATTTATCGAAAATCAACAAACATGAAACGCTTCTTATTTGCGTGAAACATGAAATAATGATCTGAAATAGGAATTACTTTTTTTTTGGTCAAGTTGGTTTTCTGATGATTTATGAACTTGTTCATCACCACCTACAATATGATCTTTGGTTTACTGAACACCCTGTATAGACCCTTCAAAATTCACCGTGCAGTCTTGGTTTACTAAAGTTTGTCCATGAAGCATATTGCGAGTGTACGTTTTCCGTCATTTGTGTCGACAGAACATGTACAGAACACGTACGCTTGCAATATACGCTTCGTGGACAAACTTCAGTATGTCAGGTTGCACAATTTACCAGCGGATTTAGAATTAAGTGGGCCTTAGTACAAACTCGTGTACCTGAACAAGATTAGTTCTAAAACGAATCAAATTCATTTCAATACCAAGGCTTTTATTCCATGACAAACAGAACTTATTTTAGACTAGTTTTGTGGTTTATTTGTATACGACTGATTTACAATATTAAAAGAAAATGTATTTTTGTGAGAAATTTATGCTTCATATCATATAGTCATTTAGTCACCAGGCCCTGGCCCTGTCATTTGATGATTATCACATATTTCATACTTACGTAAAGCGCCTTTGACGAGTCCGCCAACTTTTTCCTCTGCCATTTTCCTCGATTCGACTGCTTTTTGCCTCGGAAAACTCTGAAACATCACATTTTTTTATTATTAGTGAAAGGGGTTGAAATTTGTTTGCTATTGTCGAGTCCGACAATTCAAATGTGCCAAATACCGGGGTATTGAAAATCAATTACCACACAGCTAATTTTTATAGGATTGTTTGACAAAACTTAGTGAAATGAAAGGCTCATATTGTCCGACAAATTTTCGGGCGCGTTTTTCCATTCTGACGACCAGAAGTCGGAATTCTGGCGGGGTATTGTGGTGTGTGACCCCTATCCAAGGCCTTCGATTGTGTCTCCCACAACATACTTCTCGAAAAACTATCTTACTATGGTCTAGGGGGGCAGTACTCTCGCTTATTAAACCTTACCTGAAACATCGTTTCCAGCGTGTGAACATCAACAACACAAGTTTCGACTACTTACCAGTCACACATGGTGTGCCGCAGGGATCTGTCCTAGGGCCACTTCTTTTCATTATTTACATCAATAATATATTTGAAGTTATGTATCTAACGACATGTTTTGTTTGCCGATGATACTACTATTATTTACACTGGAAGCCACCGCGATGAACTCATCAGAGAAGCAGAGATCTCCAAGGGAAACGCAGAAACATGCTTCCAAAGAAATAACTTGAAACTAAATTCACAGAAAACTCAAAAGCTAGTAATATCAACCCATTCATCCTTTCATAATGGTGACAGCGTAACGATTATTTTTGTTTCTGTCTTAGCTACAAATAAAGTAGCAAAAAAACAATAACGTCTGTACGGAAAGTTTCTCCGAGTGGCTTGGAATTGAAAGCTGGAGGTCCCTGTAAGTGTCCACCCGCTCGCACTTGGACCCGCTCTCACGCAACATGATATGCTCAACGTCTTTCCTCCGAAAAATGCTGCACCAAGGGTTGGTATTTCTGATGCTGTTCCATGTTTAGCACAGACTGAATTGAAGTTGATCTCTTGTTCATGCAGCGAATCCAGTAGATGCCCCAGGAATTCTGAACTATAATAAAAAATGTCGATTTAAATGTTAAATGTAAGGTTGAGTGCAGTTATAGAGAGTAATAAGATTATTTAGCACAACTGATAGAAAATAAAAAATTTGATATTTAAAAAATTGGAAAGAGTCTACTACCACATCTACTAAAAATCTTGCTTCACAACGACTTTGAAACCAGTAATCAGGAAATATCTTTAATAATTTTACATCACCTATTAATTAACATTTTTTTCACCTTATAATTTTTAATGGCAAATACCGGAATTTAATGACTTCTTGTTGATACATAGTGTATGATGAGATACGCGTACGCTATCGTCTTTGGAATTATGAATTTTTTTCTATTTTTCGCTAGTTAGCGGACACTATTCTGTTGGACAATTGTATCAGAGCATCATACGGTTCATCTGAACAATTACAAAAAGGATTAAACTTGTTGTAATCAATAATTCCGACTTCTAGTCGTTGGACTGAAAAAACGCTGCCAAAACTTTGTCGGAAAATATGATCTTTCAATTTCACTTATTTTCGATAAACAATCCTGTAAAAATTAGCTTGATGGTAATTGATTTTCAATACCCCCGTATTATGGTAAGTTTGGGTTGTCGGACTCGACAATAGCAGACAAATTTTTGTCGGACAAGTTTACCTTCGTCTTCTTAAATAAATTTCCACCCCCTCTAATAAAAAACAAACATGTGGTTATAAATTCACAAGATCCCGGGTAATTGCCATGTTTCGGAGTTTTCCAAGCAAAAATGCGGTCGAAACGAGGAAAATGGCGGAGGAAAAAGCTGTCGGACTCTTGAAGGACAGTTGTTTCACGAAGTATAGAACATGTAATTATCGAATGAAAGGGACCAGGGTCCGGTAACTAATTGCAATTAATTGGTATATTGATCACGGTTGCTTGTAGAGAATGGGGCATTAATATTGAAAATCTGTACTATTATGCATAGGGTGTTCATGATATATTTCAACTGAGCCAGAATGAAGAAATGTTGGTTCAGAACTGTATCGTTCATTTCGAAGGATTCCATCCAAGTTCTATATAAGAGGGTTTTCTTGACTCAAAAAATCCCTGTATAGTTTTTATTATGATGTCTGATCCCATCACCATCCAAATTTGGATATGGTGTTAGACCTTTCTTCACAATTTGAACAATACCGATTACACCAAAATTCTGATATATTTCAAAATGAATAAATACATTATATTTAGACACATCACATAACGTTTTGTTTTCTTCATCACGGCTCAGTCACATCACGAATCACGTTATTTTAATTGTTCCAGTGTGTCGAATACTTAGACTGCTAAAATATTTTTTTTTGTTGAAATAGTTTTTAGAAATTTTGTTTTATATCATTCATGTGGTTCTAATGAAATCAAATCCAATTGAATTTTTCTGTTTCAAATAACAATTATTTATACATATCGAAACATAAATATTTTATTTTATTTTAGAATAAATATTTTGTAGGGATTTACTTTGTAGATATTTCAGGTTTTGGAAAAATAAATCTTAAAGAATATGTGGAGTAGTTTTATTAGTATGAATCAAAATTGAGCATTTTGAAGAAATGAATGTTACGTGTTACTGTCAGTGAAAAGTGGACAGGAGAAAAGTGAACGATGACATCGTGAAGCTTTTAAAGGTAGTCGTCTAGGGTGGGTCGCTGTAGGTGCATGAAGGTGCGGTCAGATGCGTAGGGAGTGTCAATAAACCCTTGAAACGCAGATTCAATGTATGATATTTTCATTAATACTATAATGAAAAAGACATACTGCATGTAAGTACCTACGATTTTTCAAGTTCAGCCAACCAACATCGTCCAACTTAGGACTTCGCGACTTTATAATTACAAAAAAAATATCTCAATGTAACAATCAATTATCTTCATATTTATAACCAAAATATATTTATTGATAAAATCACATTCCGATCAACTAACTGTCTGAGTATTGTGAAATTCATAATATGATTAGGACTATAATACAAATATTTTAATGGTGATAAGAATACTAATATAGTAGTCATTACCTTAAATTGTTAAAATATATTTTTTAAAACTTTACCATATTATTGCATTGCTGTCACATATTATAGTACCAGAAATTTTTGTATAAATTACCATATTTCTGGTAATAACCAAGATACATTTCTCTCAGTGTACATCTTTTAACAAATTATTGTAACAAATATAAGTGAAACTTGACCTATAGAAACAGTCATCAAAATTCAAAATGGATAAAAACAAAATTTTTGCAAAAAATTACTTCGATCTTTCTTGGCAGAAATGTTCTACTACAACAATATATAATTCTCAGAGTATTCTATGTCCTCTGAGTTAGTTTAATAACATGTTTTTCTACGCGAAACACATTGTCCATGATGACACCTAAATTATTACAATATTATACTAGATAAAGTTTGTTTTGTCCAATATTGATATTGATTTCGTATGTACTTTCAATCCTCTTTTGTTTTGGACCAAATAATATGACATTAGACATTTTTTTTCAGCGAAAAGAGCGTCAATATCTCTATTATACTGCCATAACCTTATATATAAATCAAAATTTCGAACCTTTTTTTCAAAGCCAACAGTCTTGGAAATATATTCTTTTTATAAAAAATTGAGTACGCCACTGGATGAGTGATGTTTTCAAATTATGAAATTACATTATTACTAGCCACACTTCTTTTTTTTATGAAATTTTCTCTAAGGCGAATTTTGAGGAAACATAGTTTGACAATATTATGAATAACTGTTGATTAAAAATAAATTAGAAATATTAATAAAAATTGTTTTTCACCCGCACATCAGGTTACGCTTTTATATTCACACTATAAATGTAAAAGAGAGAGTAAGTATTATTATATTATTATATTATTATATTCGGTCATAGTTTTGATAATAAACAGTTATTCAGGAGGTGTGGCATACGGTTTTGGTGACGTTATCGAAACGGCTAACGCGGAAAATAATAATCAGTAATATTTTTTTTTTCATTCATAAACAAATGATTTCCAAAATCTCGTTTTACTTTGAAGCATAATATGATTTTATTGTGAAATATATGACCTGTCAAGAAAAGAATTGTTAATTGAGTACATATACCATTATACAGGGTGTTAGTGAATAAGTGCGGCAAACTTCAGGAGGTGATTCTGCATGAAAAAATTATGAAAGTTTGTTATATAGCTTTTGTCCGCAAATGCTTCGTATTCCGAGATACGGGGTGTTACATTTTTTCTTAAAAACTGACTATTTATTTAGTGCTCTGAAACCGGTAGAGATATGCAAATTGAATTTGGTGGGTTTTAAGAGGTAGAATTTCATGTTCATCATTTGCTCGCATATGGGTAATGATCTCAATTTTTTTCAATAAAAAATGGTACGCCACTGAGATATTTCAAACTAATTATCATTTCTGGATTCTTTGTTCAATTTGTGATAAAGAATCTCTCCTGCCTTTTTTTGTGTAGGGCTCCGTTTTTATGCAAAAAATAAAATATATTAACGCGTATTTTTCATTTCTTTGATACTTCATCTAAAACTATCTGATACAATAACATTAAACCAAAACAATAACAGAATATAACACTAATAAATAAATATGCGCAAAGCTACAACACATGTTCAAAATGACCTTCCTCAGACGCGATACAAAATTCAACTTTTCGCCTCATTGATTGTCGTATTCGCGCAAATATTCCTGGTGTATTTATTATTGTTTCACAGCCGGCTCTAATTCGAGTCCTCAGGTCTTCAACATTTTCGATGGGAGTGGAATAAACTGCAATTGCAAGAATCTAGAGAATTTAAACCCGGCGATCGAGCAGGCCAATGTTCCGTACCTCCTCTACCTATCCAACGATTTGGATATACTGTATGCTAAAATGGGCTGGTGCACCATCATGCATGAACCATACGTGTTGTCTCAGCTGTAGTGGGATTTAGTCAAGAAGAATAGGTAACTCTTCCTGTAGGAAATGAAGGTAAGAGTCGCCTGTTAGTCGTTGTGGGAGGAAATACAATGAGCTTCGAAGATTCCATGTGGATTTTACCCAGCCCAGACTTGATTGTTATGGAAATTTCGTCTACATTGTCGTCTAAAATTAGCTTCGTCAGTAAAAAACCACCATTAAAAAATTCAGAAATTTGAGCAATTTGAAGAATCCAATGACAAAAAACCAGGCGCGGAAGAAAGTATCTAGGTAGTAAATCTTGCACACGTTGAATATGGAATGGATACAATTGCTGTTCTTTAAGAATTTACAATACAGTGAAGTTGTTCGCATTCAATATGTTGGCAATTTTTCGAGTACTTGTTTCAGGTGACTCTGCAATTAACTCGAGAACTACTTTCTCCAGTTGCACAGTTCGTACTTCTCGAGGGCGTCAGCAGTCAGCCGTTTGTTTTTTAATGTACCATTTTCGCGCAAACGTTGGTGGAGATGAACAAATATTGTTTGATGGGGTACCCAACGTCCTAGATACAACTCAGCATGCAATCCTAGAGCTTGCAGACCATTTCCATTACTTCGACAATAGACAATATGCGTGTCTGACAATTCCGCATTCGTATAATTTTCCATTCTTTTCGATAAAGGAAAATTCAATTACTCATTAATATTAAATTTGTACCAAACTGAAAGCTTAAAAATGATGAAACGCTGATTTGACACTTCGTTGAAATATTCGTATTTAAGAATGTTGGCAGTAGTAACCTACTAGCGTCGCTACTAGATAATGTGTTGAAGAAATGAAAAATACGCATTAAGACCTTTTACTTCTTTGCATATAAACGGTGCCATACACAAAAAAGCCAGGAGAGATTTTTTTGTCACAAATTGAACGAAGAGTCCAAAAAATTATTGTTAGTTTGAAATATTTCAGTGGCATACCATTTTTTTAAAAATTGGGGACATTACCCGCATGCGCGCCAATGATGACATTGAATTCTTAATTGCATGTCAGAAAATGCGCAATAACTACCTCTTGAAACCGACCAAATTTCATTTGCATGTCTCGACCGGTTTCAGAATAATAAATAAATAGTCAGATTTCAAGTAAAACTTTAACACCTCGTATCTCGGAAAACGAAGCATTAGCGAACAAAAGTTATGAAGCAAAATGTCATGATTTTTTTATACAGAATCACCCTCTGAAATTTGTCGCATTTATTCACTAACATCATGTATATCAATACACCTGCGCACTACTTGTATTTATGGCATTGTAAACTCTGCATTTACTATAATTTTACCGTACTGGTGGTATCTAATAATCGCCTGTTGTAAATACACACATTATTGTTCTTTAAATTGAATTAGTACATTTGTTTTTTTCAAAAACACACCGAAGAAAACATTCTTAAGGCGAACGATGTGGTATTTTTTAACACGCTTGTATTAACATATTCTTTGTTTCAGCATTTCGGTTTCCCTGCCCAAAATGTAACAAATCATACACCCTCGTCAAGAATTTGTCGAGGCACCTCACCGTAGAATGTGGAAAAGAAAAGCGATACAAATGTATATTCTGCTGTAACTCCTATTACTATAGGACCGATTTGAGAAAACATGGACTAAGGATGCATAATTTCGTGGATTTTGATTGATCAACGGGGTTTACTGACTGAGCAAATATTCAAGGGCTGACAGAGCATATTAGAATCTATTAATTATTTCGGAACGTTTTCTGGATTCAGAACTTTTGCTTTGGTTTTCACTTCTTCATTAGTTAACAGACCATCCCAACTCCAATTTCTTCATCAAGCAGTGTTAAGGCTAAATAAAATATGATGATGGCTTCCAATTCATACATTAAACAATCTCCCATAATTGATGGTATGTTAGTTACTAAGTTGTAAAATTTTGTGTTCAACGCAAACAAATCTCTCCGCTATGAATGTTGCAATATGGTAATTTGTTTTTTTGTACGCATAACACGTGCGAATTTAATTTTTCGAACTTACTCACAAAAAATCTGATTCTGACAAATCCAGTTATCATGCTGGCCAATGGCTGGATCATCTTCAGTCAGATCATTTATTTATCGAAGTTTAATCGAATTCATGATAAAAATGTACTGTACTAGAAATGATAATGGCATAGTGACAAGAAGCTGTCAGTCATTCACTGCATGATAGGGCGTTTATATGATATTTAAAGCGACTTGCGGATTTTTACTAGAATATTTTCGCATTTCGCTAAATTTCAAAATGTGCAACTTTAATGAAGTTCACAGACTTGGTCTTTTTGTTCTTTCATTAACTTCAAAGAATCTTCATATGAATCACATAAAGAACATTCAATTCTCTCGAATCGTATTTGTAGAAGTTTCCTTAGAATTCAAAATCATTATACTCGATATTTCATCAAGTGATCGTAATAACAGTTATTAAACAGTACCTAGTGATGATTAGAAAACGTATGCAAACCTAAAGAAATGTTCAGAATGCTCTTTCCATCCATATCCAAACTTATTTGTGAATAATGAAAACTGCAATTTTATCGAGATTCTCTTTTCATCTGTCTATACACTGAAAATAATCTTTAAAATGAAATGGCTGATATTTTTTGGAATTGAAAACTACATTGGCTTCTCGAATTTTCATTATTGGTAAATTAATACCGTACTGTTTTGAACAAAATATTTCAATAACTTCCAAATCTTTTTTACCAATAATTCTTATTGATTCCTTTGAACAGCTGTATCATGGATATCAAATGAATGCTAGTTAATATCAGACAACAGCGGTCAAATAAGTCTACATATGCGATCGATAAAATTCAGATTCTGAAACTATTGTTTTTTAATAATTTATAGAAATTTCATTCCAGATCGCTAAACAATAGCAGAGCTGTTAAATAATTTTTTTTTTCATTTTTTTTTCTTGTGATGTTCTCGAATAAACAGACCTTGAATATTTGTACATTTATTGTGAAGGCGTATATGATTTTCCATAATATTTTGAATCAGATTGGTGATATATATCGAACTTGGACGATATTAAAATATTTTGATAACTGATTTCATAACTTTTCCTCATCATCAATTATGCAGTAGTTTTTTATTTCAATGTCAAATTTTTACCGTATGATGCAGAAAGTTACTCAAGTAAAGGAGAGTTCGTTTTCACCATATTTTCTTCACACCAAACCTGATTATCTCATAAAATGTGACGATAATATTCCTATCTGTATATAGACATTTTTTTATCTATTTTGCTAGTTGTAAACTGAAATTTATCAGAATTTATATATTTCTAAAATATATAGCAATTGAAAATGAAAATTTTTTGTACGTTGTTGAAACTTGCATCTAATAAATTCTATTTTTGATCATGCCGATATTTGATTTGGTCCTACTATTCCTGAAATGAATCGTTCTTGCGTTGGTTATTTTGTTGTAATGATTTTTGTCTATTGTTGATAGGATTTGTATTTATTTCCAGACGAGAGAGCCGAAAAAGCGATACGTAACTTACTACTTGGAGAACCTACGAGGAAATATCAATGTTCCAGATGTTTCAAAAGTTATAAGCATGCTCATATCATGAGAAGACACATGGAATTTGAATGTGGCATGGAACCTAAATTCCAGTGCTCCATATGCGGACACAGAAGCAAAAGGAAATACGAAATGACCATTCACATCAAAAAGAAGCATATGTTATAAGAATTTAATAATTTGAAGATGAGTTAACTGATATGTGTGTCTTTCTCGCTGTTTTTTCTTGCGGAAAGAAGTCCTTTGCAAAAAAAATTGGTACAATTCGCATTGTTGGGATGTTCCATGAATTTTTGTTTCAGAATGTCATGAAATTATGAATTCTGATGTAATTGTTTTCAGTTAACCACCATAATTATAACATGTAATAATACAACGGTAATGAGTATGATTCATGATTTCATTTCTTTCGTTAAATGTTGGTAGTTTGATTCTGAAATGTTCGTTTTTAAGAGTTTTGATTGTTCTGCTAATTACTAATTATAGGTTAATGTTCAAAATTGACATTGTTACATCTCATTTTAAAAATGTTGGAGCCAAATGAGAATACATGAAAGGCTATAAAGTTCACTGATATTCAGCATGACTAGTCTAATCTCTATAAATGCCGTTTATCAAATGAATAAATAAATGATTTCCTCATTTTAGGCCTTTTATTATTTGTTTCATGAGTCCGATATTTATCTGTTGTACCTACGATTAGTTATGATTTTTCTTCCCACTCGGAATAAGGACAAGTCCTCAGTTTAGAAAGGTTTGTTTTGTATTCAAGTATTCAAACCGACAACAACGGAGCAGGATGCATTTAATTTTCTTAATGGAATTTTTTCTACGACCGTGCGTTTTAACCCATTTTTCGTACGCATTAGTTTTGAATGTGCCACTTTTCCTCTGAATTCATTATTTCGTGCCAGAAATCATAAGTTTCTACATTGTTGGAATCGTATTTTTGACCGCAAATCTGACTGGAGAAGTACATGTGGGCATAATATCTCGACCGTTAATCCTCGAAATTCTTGAGGATATTCCTAAGGAATTCGGTGATTTGGAGTCACTTGATGGAATAATATTCTTGACAGGATTCAGTAGTGTGGCTTGCTCGTTCTCCTGATATGACCCCACTTGATTTCTCTTTAAGGGGCTTCCATGAAGAAAACCTTTGTATGTGCTAAAAAAAATTAAAATAACTCTATTCTGAAAAAAAATCGAAAATGGGACACACTGTATGTAATCATCAGGAAAAGATGACATAGGTTAGGTTAGGTTTGAACGTGAGTGGGCCCTAATCAGGCCCTCCACTGCGGCCAATGGCCAATTGCGGCTCACCCTATGGTTATATTTCTCTCAGTATATCCAATCTCTTATCGAAATAAAGGAGTACATTGGGAGAACAATTTACCAGGTTCTCTGACCTTACTGTTGTTTTGCCAAATGTTGAAAATCTTGTTCTGTCCGCTGCGCGGCAAGTACATAAAATGTGTTAAGCCGTTTCATCCTCCTCCATGCATAGACAACAAGCACTCTGCGTCTTGTGCAAGTCCGATTTTATGCATGTGGTGTTTGAGTTTGCGTGGCCAGTGAGCAAACCCACTATAACTCTGAGATGTGCTCTACTGAGTTCTAGCAGTTTGTCAGAGTCCTGTTGTTTTCTTGTGCAAGCAATAAATGCTTTGGAATGTGTTAGGCCCGATAGACTACGCCAATACTCGAGTCTTTCATTGTCTACCGAGGATGTTATAACATTCTTGGTCTTGGCAGAGCTATGTGCTATGCCGATTACCGGTTCTGGCCCAGTGAACGATATTTTGCCCCCGCTTTTGCTAGGGCGTCCGCTATTCCGTTCCCTTCTAGGCCCGTGTGACCTCGTATCCAGACTAGGTTAACATTGTTGCGTTGTGCCAGTCGGTTTAAGGTTTCTCTGCACTTCCTTACTGCTCTGGATTCAAAGCAGTTGGATTCAAGCGCTTACAGTGCTGCTTGACTATCTAAAAATATTTTTCTTATTTTTCTTCTGTGGTGTCGATTTTGCAGCTCCCTTGCACGCATTTCAATGGCATATACCTCTGCCTAGAATATCGTAGCTAATTTACACATACTGAATGAGCGTTTCACTACTGGGTTCATCCCGTATATTCCATTTAATTTATGGAAAGAGTTTTTTGTTCGTCTGAATAAAATAATGGGGCCGTATCAATATAAACGTGATTGTCTTAAATCAAGGGTGGGTCTAAGGAGGGGTAATGGGGGTAATATCCCTCCTCCCAGACTGATTCGATCCATAACAAAAAATGCTATAATAATTGGAAAATATTCTTGTTTTTACTTTATACTTTTAGTAAGACAAATTCCTCAGATCATCGACCTGCATAAAGTAAACAAAGTATTTTTATTTTTTCCAAAATTTGTGCGTGCCCAATGAATACCTTTTACCCTCCTCCAGAAAGTTGTCCAGATTCGATCTTGTCTCAGATAATGTTTTAAATATAAGCCTTTCGCATATTCTCCTATGCTATAGTAGTCAGAGGATGTCAAACAGAAAATTCAACACGACTGCCGAATCACCTCTGTTTAACGCCCGGCAACGTTTTTCTACAAGAACATACTTTGCAATACTTCTTGTGACAACCACCAAATGTTAACCCAAGACAGGTGACAGTTGCAAACTTGTTCCACGGTTCACCCCATCATCAGTGCACATCCGGTCAGTGCAGTCGATTTCTGGTAAGTTTTGTCTACTGGATAATTCCAGCACCCACCAAGGAAGTGAGCAACAGGGCCATCTATAGGCACCACAGAAAGCACTCCGATTGTAATTCCAACTTCAGCACATTGAGAGGACGTAAGTCGAAAAAAAAACATTCCAGTTTATTTGAATTTTCGGAAACTGTTGAAGTTACAATGTTGGTTAAATTAGAGAAAAGTTGCACAATCCAGATGTCCTTTATATAGAGTTTGCAGAAGTAGGGTACCTTTTTTGTATTTCGAGGTATTTTGAATAGATTAAAATTTTCGAAATTTGTGTTTATTTATTTCTGATGTTATTTTAAACGATATCAAGAAATGAAAAATACCTTTTCAGCGCTATTTTTTCAGCTCAACAAGATGACGTCTACAGATTTTCACTACTATTTTTATTACAAAATTCAAAGCCATTTTTTATTCTGAAAAACGTTATACATCATTATTTATAGTCGTTTGAATCACGGCTCTGTCTTAACTACAAAAGATGTTCGAGCAAGTGACCATTATTTTCCAAACACAGGTCATCTTCCTATGGAACCTAAAACATTCTTGAGGACATCTGATGTAATGGTTTGAATTGCTTCTAAAACCAGTTGTCGTAATTCTTCTTCCGTTCGAAAATTACGTTGATACATATAGTGTTTGATGTACCCCCAAAGATGAAAGTCAGGAGGTGTCAGATTTGGCGTTCGTTAAGGCGATAGATATGCATTCCAGTAACTTATTCAATGTTTCTAACCGATGTTGTAGGGTCTTCCGTTACAGCCAGGAGCACATTATTTTGAGTTTCCTCATTTCATAGTTTGTATATTCACAACTGGTTTTTTAAATGAACCATACTCTATAAAATTAATTTACAACTATTCTTTCAAATATCTTTTCATTTATCTTTTCATTTGGCTGTAATCTTTCCGGGAAATTATATTAGTACATTTGCTCGGCTTCTCGAGTATTGGAATGACATAGAATGTAAAATTTAAACATGTCGACCTTTTTTTTAATTATAATTTGAATCCATTTTGAAACAAATTAAAAGACTACGTACGCACATAACTTTTGCATTGTATATGATACTAGTGAAAACACACTAAACACTCAATAAATTATCATTGAATTCTTAACATAAATACCATTTTCGATAATTAAGGTACTACCTGTAATTATCATTATTCTTCAGTCCATACAATTAATAGTGTCAATTATTGCTGAAGTAATAAAGATGAACACAGGAAGTTCTATTGTATTTCAATTATGACATCATTCATATTTTTCAAGCATTCAGATCCGTAACCGGAGGTTTTTTCTAGATGATTTTAAGTAATTGTTGTTAAAATAAACTAAGAACTTATTAAAACAACTATAAATGATATATGACATTTTGTAATAAAAATAACAGGACCGTATTAAAAAAAGTTGATGAAGGATTCTTGGAAACAAAACGTCGTACTGGAAACGTATAGACGTCATCTTTTTGAGCTCAAGAAGTGGCAATGAAAACGTATATTTAAATTTTTGATATCTTTTGAAATAACGTCAGGAATGAATAAAAGCAAATTTCGAAAATTTTACTTTAAAATAAATATCTCGAAATCCTTTGGTTCGTGCATCTTTTGTCTAATTCAACCAACATTGTAACTTCAACCGTTTCCAAGATCCTAATGATATTCTATCCATACCTTGGGCACACTATACAGGGTTATGATAAAGTAATGCACAAAATTCATAAAACTTACAACGATCACTTTTGAAAAAATGCAAAAACACGTCAAACTGTTCTTTTTATTCCGCATCTTTTGACATAAGTTACAAAAATAACACGTCAAAGTTATGACGTCATCAACAAATTTTTTTACTGGGAAGCTAAGATTTTTATCACATTATGTGATAGAGCTTGTGTTTGTACACAAGGTAAAAATAGTTGCAGTAGGGCTCACATAAGAAAAAAAACGAGAAAATGAATAAAAAACGAAATAAACGTAAGTTTCATAATAACTTTTCAATTAACTAAACAGTCCATTAAACCAAAACTATTTCTCATAGGAATTGTTCAAACTGTGTCCCGTTTACTAACTGACATAGGCCAAGACGATGGTAGACCGCATTTATAGAGTTTTCGATCATCTGCGGAGTTATACGAGTCATTTCGTGTCTAATTCTTTCCATTAAGTCTTCTAAATTGTCTGGCCGGTTAATGTAGACCCGACTTTTCAAATGTCCCCACAGAAAAAATCAAGAGGGGTTAAATCAGGTGACCTAGGTGGCCACTCCATTGGTCCACGTATTCCAATCCACCGTCCTTCAAACTGGTTATCCAGAAACCTTCGAACAGTATGACCATAATGTGGTGGTGCGCCATCTTGTTGGAACCAAATACTGGGATCCAAGTTGTCCCCATTATTTGGATCCGGAAATGCCGCAAGAAGGTCTGGAAGCACTGCCATACGAAGATGTTCCAAATATCGTTCAGCTGTTAAATTCCCGCGAAAGTAATAAGGACCAATAAATCTTCCCCGGACGATTTCTACCCAAAAATTAATTTTTTGGGGACGCTGGGTGTGTTTTGTCTGCATCCAGTGGGGATTTTTCCGAGCCCAGTGGCGAGAATTGTGTCGATTTACAGAACCACTTAGACAAATCGTTGCCTCATCGGAAAATACTACACTATTAAGAAAATTTGGATTTTCGTCACAATGCCGCATGAAGATTTCACAAAATTCCAAACGTCTGTCCGAATCATCTTCTGAGAGTTCGTGAACAAGATGAACTTTGTATGGGTGTAGTTTTTCTTTTTTTAACATCTTTACTACAAACGACTGACTAACATTTTCTTGTAAGGCAATTTCTGTTATAGTTGCGTGAGGGTGTTCTTCTACTGACAGCAAAATATCTAACTTCACATCGTCGCTTATTCCTGGTCATCCAGATTTTGGAGCATCCCTCACGCTTCCCGTTGCATCAAATTTTGCAACAATTCTGCTTACTGTGCTTCTAGCAATTGGAGGTCTTTCAAAATGTGTTGCGTTAAATAAAGCACATGCTTCTTCATGACTTCGAAGGCGATCGCCGTAACCTACCATCATTAGAATTTCTATCCTTTTTCTTTCGGTTAAACGAGCCATAATAATAAAACTGTGGTGACACTAATTGTACGACTGACACTGACAAACCGTTGTTTTAGTAAAACAATTGAAAAAATTTATAAGAACACATGTTCTTACTAGATAAGTTTAAGTTTGACCTCTTTTTATAATTGGTTTTGTTATTTCGTTTTTTATCCCTTTTCTCGATGTTTTTCTTATGTGAGCCCTACTGCAACTATTTTTCCCTTGTGTAAAAACACAAGCTCTATCACATAATGTAATAAAACTCTTAGCTTCCCATTAAAAAAATTTGTTGATGACGTCATAACTTTGAAAACTTTGACGTGTTATTTTTGTAACTTATGTCAAAAGATGCGGAATAAAAAAAACAGTTTGACGTGTTTTTGCATTTTTTTCAAAAGTGATCGTTGTACGTTTTATGAATTTTGTGCATTACTTTATCATAACCCTGTATAAACTCACAGTAAGTATCGGTACGGTGGAAATATTCATTGATACTTTTTCATCTATAGGTACCTACTGTTATATATTTTTTTTTTGTTTTTTTTTACGAATGCCTTCAATTCCGACTTTGAACTTGTAAATTCCGACTTTTAGATTGGAATTTTGTTTTTCCGCCTTCAAACTTACGAAGTCGGAATTTCGGAGTTCAACACGTTGGCCACATTAATGGCTATAATTTTTAACATGTCTGATGCCGGAGCTTTTTTTGTTTCAAACATTGATGAACCTTATTACCAGGCTATGAAATTACATTATATGATCCCATTAACTCTGTAAGTATTTTGTTAGTTGCGTAGCAAGTGTGCATCACGCGGCCCGAAATACCAATACCAATACCAGTTAATAATATGTATTTTAACCTTATATTTTTATCTCCCATAACATTTATATCATATTGCGAAGCAAACACATGTGAGTTGCATGGCTTTTATAGTTGAGGGTCGTTACGAGTCACACGTGCATCGCATGGTAATGAACGTGTTAAAGTCAGAAGAACAAAATTCCGACTTCGATTTGAAAACATAAAATTATTACTGAGTATTCATAAATACTTCGTTTCAGGTGAAATCAAGTCAACCGAGGAAGCTTTCGAAACAGTTAAACGCACTCTCTCCGAATTTGTGGCACCACGAAATCCAGTTGAAAGACATCGCTACTCGGGAATTGAATCCATAACCTCCACTAGCCCTAGATCCTCCTCGTTGCCTCCATTCAATTGCGTCTACTGTGGAAAATCATTTACGTATACGTATTCTCTCAAAACACATGAGAAGTATCTGTGTAAACTGAGATTGGAGAATTGAGATTGTCGTTGATTGGTTAATAGTATTTAGTGTTTGCTGTTCGGAATAGAAATGAAAATTTAGTTGTAGATTTGGAAAGTATTTCTCATTCACTGATAGTAATATTGGTGCTTACTTTTTCTGCTTTTATAAGTTCAATTTCGTATATTTTCCAAATTTTTAGAATCACTAATCACCTCTGACATGCTTTAATAAAATTATATACATTTTGAAACTCATATAAATAAATAAATCAACTCGCATGCAAGAAATTTTGAATGCCCCCAGCACCACTTAAGGTAAACACCAAGCATGCATTATATGTCTTGATTGGCTAGAGCATTTTGTCCTAACAAAAATGTTGGTAGGAAACCGAATGAGCCATCACATGAAAGAGTCGCAACTGTCATTTATTAATTTGTTACAAGCATTTAAAAACGAAAAATCGTGTTTTTTTTAGTTTTTCGCCTATAAAATTAAAACTCATACAGCAGTGTGGTTGCTCCAATGAGATGAATTGTAGAAAATTTAAATACGAAGAAAAAGAGATTTTTTACGACCCGATCGAATCATTAGTAACGGAGAAAAACTGTACCTCTACAGTTTGCTCAGGAGAATGTCATGTGAAACAGTGTCAAAGGCCTTGGCCAAATCAAAAAATATACAGCTTGGCAAATCTAGCTGTGAATGTCGAGAAACGTACGAGATGCGCGAAGTTAGAACCAGAAAGTAGTCGAACGACAAAGAGGGTAGTATACGCCCCGGTAAAATATTTCTAAATTGTTCATTCAGTAATAAAAGTAAAAGTGTAAATGGTTGTGGTATTTCTATTGTAGTTTGCAATGAGAATTTAATGTGCCTGTAATAGAAATCTACTACCTAGTTAGAACTTTCGAAAAGTATTGTAGTGTATTTTAATATAAATTGAAATTTTACCAACTGATGTCATCATTTTTTGTCTTATCGTATTTTTATTTTTTATTGAGGGAGGAGTATTGGGAGTAAAAAGAAAAATGACATGTTGTCGTATAGACATAAATCAGTTTGAACAAAAAACATTCATTGCAGTACTACATATGCATTTAATATTCAATATACTGGATGAACTCTTCATATGTCACTGTCATTATCGTTTGTGTCACTCCCATCATTTTCTAAATCTGAAACGTCACTGTCGTCGTCCTGTAGATTATTTATAATTTGGTTAATTGCTGAATCAAGGCAAGGTTACACCGCGATTTCCACTCATCTTCATTGAACGTATTAAAAAATTCGACACAATAGTTTTTTACGTCTGTTAGGTTAAAATTCACGTTTCTGTCTGCTACATATTGTTTCAATGATGCCCATACCAGTTCAATTGGATTGAGATCAGGGTGATAAGGCGGAAGCCTCAGAGCTTCGTGACCATGGGTTTTTAGAAGTTGGTCGATTTCATAGGTTTTGAATAGTGAATTATGCAATTTAATTAAATAGTATAAATCAACTTTGAGCATATCAGTTGTGAACGGAATGTTTCGTTGTCTTAGCCATTCTTGCATTTCTGCTTTTCTAGTATTGTAGTTTGGACATTTTTCAATTTCTACATTATGGTAAGGTGCGTTATCAATCACAACTACACTTTTTGGTGGTAAGTTAGGTATAAGTTTTTCCACCAGCCATTTTTTATAGTTAATGTTATTCATTTCCCCGTGATAATCACCCGATTTGGTTTGTGGCTGGAATATTAGGCAAGCATTAGGAACAAAATCGCTTGCACTACCTGCATGCACTATGATTAATGGTTTACCTTTCGACACCGGCTGACGCAGACCTTCGTTGGAATCTTCACTCCAAGATTTTTCGTGTGAATGTGATGAATGAATATATGTTTCATCCATGTAAATTATTGGCCGATTTTCTTCCCGAATTTTTTTTATGCGTCTCAAAAAGTTTACTCTTTTTTGCCTGATATCGGGTTTCTCCATCAACAGTTTTCTATTTGTTTTAGTTTTCCTCCTTCGAAATCCCATGCTGTGAATGATTTTTCTTAAACTTTCTCTTGAACCCGTGTAGCCATAGTCATTGTGAAATATTTTATGAATATTTCGCAGAGTTGGTACTTTCCTATTGGTCACTTGGTAATTAAAAATATATCGTCTCAGAACTCCTTTATCGAAATTATCCAAGTCTCCCTTTTTATGTGCTACTTTCTTCCTTTGTTTGGAGTAGAAAATAATGAAAATTCACCATTTTTTATTTTCCGCATCTCCTGTTCAATGTTTGAAATAATATGTACACTGACACCTGTGGCAGTAGCAACACGTTCCTGAACTTTTTTAATATTTATCACAGGTTCATTTTGTGATGCTTCGCGGCGCATAAAATGAATTACATATGCCAAAATTTCTCGACTCTGTCCGCTCAAAACTTTTCTATTCACTTTGGACTGGAATTCCATTTTATAGTCAATAAATCACTTGACAGTGCACTTCGCGTTGCGACAGATAATAGAACTGACCAGTACATTAACCAATACTCGTTTAACAGACTGTACTGAACCCTTCTGATACCGCGCATCGACAGGCGTAGCGATTTCACATTCAGAGCTAGATTTGCCAAGCTGTAGCTATCTATGCATTTGTTCGATCTGTCCAATGCCTCAGTACAGAACTGGGCAATTATTTTTATAGTTTTCAATTTTCAGACTCTTGTATGCATTGAGATGCTATGGTCATGAACATGTCTACTGAATTTCAAACTGTCTGGTAAAATCTGTTATGGAGATCCAAAGCATGTTAAGCCCACTTGATTTTTTAGGTCCCAAACATCGGATATGATCAATATGCTCTAAAAATATCGGCTAACCAATGGTCTTTGAATTTCAAAGCCTACCAAGTATCGTACTATCGTCAAATTCGGGTCACAGCCAACTCCATGTTTTCAATAAATTGCGATTCAACAGCCAAATAGCACAGTCTAGAGATATATACAGGGTGAAATTTAAAAAAAGTTGATGTCACCACCGGTCAAACACGTAGTGAAAAAAATATATAGACGAGGAAATTTAGCACTGAAATTAACAAAACCTAGGAAAAACACCTGAACTGTACAAAATTTTGCAGCCGGGGTTTTTGAGGTCGCTTATTCTGAATATCATGTCCAAATTAGCCCCCTAGAAAACTGGAGGTCACGACGGTATTAGGAACGTCATCTCCTGGAGTTCCTGCTTAACTTGTGATAAATCAAGAGAAACTCGTGCCCCGGGGGTAGTGTAGGCCGCTCGTCACGAATTTTACATCGATGACCTGCCCCGGAGGACCTGGGGCACCGGACGACCTGACTAGTAACGACATCCCTTGGAGTTTTGGTGGAACAATTCACCGAATCGTTGGAAAAGCTAAGAAATCCGTCGGAAGATACTTAAGTACGTCGATCTTTTACTGGACAATCATCTTGTCCTTCATATCATTAATAACAGTGATACCATCCCTATAAAAAATAGTATCCTACCAGCATATTCTATACGGCAAGAAAAGAAAGAGATAGGAATAACAGAAATTCTAATAATGACTACATATTATTTGGACCCAATCCTTGTCTTTTTCCTTGCACTTAAATCTATTTAATTCACAAGGAATTTTAAAGGGTGTTAATACAAATTCGTGATGAGCGATTCGAAAAACCCCTGGACGGCGAATATCCAACGATTCGGTGAGTTGTTCCATCAAAACTCCACGGAATGACGTTACTAGTCAGGTCGTCCGGTTTACCAGGTCCTCCGGAGCAGGACACCGATGTCAAATTCGTGACGAGAAAACCCCCGGATGACGAGTTTCCAACGATTCGGTGAGTTGTTCAATCAAAACTCCAGGAGATGACGTAACTAGTAAGGTCGTCCGGTACCCCAGGTGCTCCGGGGCCAGTCACTGATGTCAAATTCGTGACGAGCGACGCGAAAAATCCCCGGATGACGAGTTTGTAATGATTCGGTGAGTTGTTTCATCAAAACTCCAGAAGATGACTTCCTAGTCAGGTTGTCTGGTGCACCAGGTCCTACGGGGCCGGTTCCCGATATCAAATTTGTAACGAGCGACCCGAAAAACTCCCGGATGACGAGTTTCTCTTGATTTATCACAAGTTATGCATGAACTCCAGGGGATGACGTTCCTAGTGCCGCCCTGACCTCCAGGTGTACAGGGGGCTAATTTGGACTTGATACTCAGATTCCGCGACCTGAGTTGTCTGGTGCACCAGGTCCTACGGGGCCGGTTCCCGATATCAAATTTGTAACGATCGACCCGAAAAACTCCCGGATGACGAGTTTCTCTTGATTTATCACAAGTTATGCATGAACTCCAGGGGATGACGTTCCTAGTGCCGCCCTGACCTCCAGATGTACAGGGGGCTAATTTGGACTTGATATTCAGATTCCGCGACCTGAGTTGTCTGGTGCACCAGGTCCTACGGGGCCGGTTCCCGATATCAAATTTGTAACGAGCGACCCGAAAAACTCCCGGATGACGAGTTTCTCTTGATTTATCACAAGTTATGCATGAACTCCAGGGGATGACGTTCCTAGTGCCGCCCTGACCTCCAGGTGTACAGGGGGCTAATTTGGACTTGATACTCAGATTCCGCGACCTGAGAAACCCTAGTGTGCAGAATTTCGTACAGTTCGGGTGTTTTTTGTGGCAGACATGAATTTTTTCCCATCACTTGAAATTATGCAGTTGAAAGAATGCACTTTTTGATGCACTAATGCATTTTTCATGAAATCTGGAAAACAAAATACAAAACAAGGTTTCTACATGAGCTAACGATTCGAATGCAAAAATCCGCATCTCGATCCGTTCGCATGCGCAAATTTCCTGGGTTTTGTGCCTAATTTCCTCGCCTAATAGTTGAGTTTGAAAATAGCGCTATACATCATTTATTACATAACTGTTCATCCCAATCTTAATCGGGTTTTGAAAGTAATGATTGCAAAATGAGTCAAAATAATAATATGAAATATAGTAAGTATGCCTTTTTATTAGTTCATGTGTGAAACGTGAGGATAGAAGAAGTAAATAGCCGACTGGATGAGAAGCACGAAATAGCAAGCTGCGTTTGAGTGGTTTGGACATGATACTTGATTTTCCCAAAAATGTTTGCTCTTTCACAGTTTTTATCAGGTTCAAACCACACTTATAGACCACCGCATGAAAATATCTACCTGGCAGAAGGAAAGAACAAGAGCAGACTGTACTACTGAGAAGTGAAGCCATATGATGAAATCTAAAGTCCTTGATGTTGCCAAAAGAAAGTATGTTAAGACAGGTCGATTGATTTATTTCAAGATACATTTTCTTGCAACTCCAGCAACACGGTCAGCTCGAGATCTTCCTGAATTGCCATCTCATGCCATCTCTAACATGTCTCAAATTTCCGTTTGATTTTACTGAAAGTTTTACAAGGAGATTCTGCCAGAGCATATTTTTCATTAAAATTAATGCATACTTCGTCGTATGTACGTGTCCTGACATCACAACTCTTTTTGAGAATTTACATTTCTTCGGTCTTAAGGAAATGTGAATCATTTGAAAATTCAGTATTTACACGATACATCCAATGACCCGTGTTCTTATAAAACATTGTTATTAAGAAACACAGTGGACGATAAATCAATAACATCAATTAATATTGTTCTGTGCCAGTTATGTTCAAATCAACAACACCAACTGTGAACTCAGAATTTCATGATCTATACAAATCCAAAAGACGTCATAACTTTGATACGAAGGGAATGGTGAAATTAAACTGGCTTTTTAAAAAAATTCTCACAGAAAAGACATAAATTCCAGGTTTGGGAATTTTTATTCACCTGATTTTTATGTCAAACGTAAGCAAGCAGACTCCCAATCGAATTCTGCTAACGGAAATCAAAGTGTTGAAATTTTTTAATTCAGGACAGAGATAGAGGAGGGGAAGTTACTGAACAAATGGGTCCAAAAGGAACAGGAAAAACTGTAAAGAATAGTCATGGAGTTTAATCAATGATGGATGAACACTACCTGGAAGAAATAGGATCTATCATATTTCATTGTAGATCGATCCTGGTATTGATCTGGAATGAGGTTTTCCATTGACATTATTTGATTTTTTCAATTAATGATTTACATATTATGGGAAAATTGATTTTTAATTATTTTATAGAGAAAACTGCAATTTTTGTCTAATTTCCACTCTCAAACACGGTGTATTTTCGTTCATTCTACAGAGTTACTTTACCTTTTTTTGTCTACATACGTTTACCGTTGATGTTTTTATTCTTTACATTCTCCCGCCATTTCCCTATCGAAATAAAATTTAAATAACGAGATAAAAATATTAAATATTTTATTCAGTGAAAAAATTGCTAATCAATATCGAATGAAGTCTAACTATTAAAAAAAAACTTGTTTGGTGGTATGTTTCTCCAAAAGTTTAAGTGAATTAAGTAATAAAAACTTCCTAGAGTTCTGTTTTTTAGTACAAAATGAAAAAATTATTATATTATGCTTAGGTAATATTATATTTCGTAAATTTAATATTTTTTTTAGGTACAAACTACAAGTGCCCTACATGCAACAAGACGTATAAATATACGTACACTTTGAGCAGACATATTAAATATGAATGTGGAAAAGACCCGCAGTTCGTTTGCCAGTTGTGTCCGGATAAAGCCTATACTCAAAACATCACATTGAAGCGGCACTACCAAAGACATCATACCTCGACTGTTTTCAATCTCGACACACTCTCGTGTGATTCGGATATGTACTAATTAATATGAACAAAGTTACCCCATTGTTGTACATTATTATCACGCATATTTCTGGTTTCATGGACATATTTTAGACGGTTTTCTCTATAAGGCCCTCCTTGATGGAAGAGATGATGAATTTTGGATAACACAGAATTAGCTCAACAATATAGAACAGTCAATAGTCAAAGAGCTGATGATTTTTTTCTATCTTCCGGCATCGGGTTTGAAAATATTTTCTCAAATGGCCGGGGGGGTCAAGTGATATCTCATTCTAAACGTCATTCTATTCTTTCTATGACAGCAAAATTTCCGAAAAAAATATTCAGCCAAATCAAAATGGCGGTAAATATTGTACTAACTCTTTCATGGGTATCTTCTGAAATGGATGGCAATTAACAAGTTCTCTGTTCCTCAGAATGGTAGAATGAGGATGATATCCTCGATTTTACTGAGATTCAATTAAACGACATATCTCATTTGAATCTTTCGAAATTGGCTCCCCTCTGCCATTCTGAGTAGCAGAAAACTTTTTTAGATACCAAAAAATATTTTGTTATTTCACTAGCGCTCGTTAAGCTAGAAATCACACTGACCGACCAGGCCCGACCTTCCGCAACCGTCCAGCAACGAACAGAAAATGAAAGGGGTCAGTAAAAACTTGCAAGCTCACACTCATCTACCAAAATTTTCAGCAGATTGGAATTTCAAACATGGTCTTTGGAACCCGGTCGAGGACGATCATTCAATGTGAGTTGTCCGATAAGAAAGAAATTTTGGTCATAGTTGGACGGTCGCGGACGGTCGGTCATGGTTGCTCAGTGTGCTGACTGCCTACTAGCCATATTCTAGATCTTCATGGAAGTGTTTTAATATTATGTACTGTCATTATAATTTGATTAAATGTTTTCGTCCGAAACTTTGGTGTCGTATTGAGAATTCGAATGAGGTATCTGTGGTATATTGCATAAGAAGTTCAGAATTAGAAATAATTTCAACAGAGTATTCACGAAACTTTCATTCCGAAGATCCCAAAAACGTATATGCCTTCGGCGTACATACATCAAGGTCAGGTAGCCGAGTGGTTAGAGTCAATGCTCTCAATCATTTTTACCGTTTTACCGGTCACTGGTTCAATCCCAGTGATTTCAATTTATTTTTCTGATGGTGAGGTGAGACCTCGTTAATCCTTGGCTTGCCCAAGTTTCGACTTTTGAGGGCTATCGTTCGTTAGGGATTCTAGAGCAGCAGAAGTAGTTTATAAACTATCATTCAACAAAAAAAATCTATTCTTTCGAAAGTCAACAATGATAGTTAAATCAGACAATCCGACAACAGTTTTTCAGCTTTGGGGACAACTAAATAATGTCCCAGAAACGAAAATATCACAAGGACATCTAAATAATGTCCCAAAAAAGAAGAAGAATTCTCGTGAATTTCTGTTAAACCCTCCGCATTCTCTAGGAGTTTTTCTTCCAGGATATTCACATTTCCTTGAAGAATGTCTTCCAAATTATTTGAATTTTCTAAAAATGTTTCTTCCAGGCTCTTCGAATTTTGTTGAAGTTTATCTTCCAATTCACGGAATTTTCAAGAAGCTTTTTCTCCAGACTCTTTGAGATTTGTTGAAGTTATTTTTTTGAACAATTAGAATTTTCTAGTGGTTTGTCTTCCAAGGATTTCGTAGTTCCGTCGAATGTAATCATTGTAGATTTTTTCATTATTTTTAGTAGCAGAACAGTGTCATTAAATATTTCGAAAACGGTTTGTGATAATTAATTGATTATCTTCTAGACTGTGCAAATATTTCGATTGATTTATTCAACTTTGTATCAATCACCATTCTTGAGACGTCAATAGTGGTATGACCTGAAATATATTATTCTGTTTGAAGAGTAATGTGCCTCCATATTCCATTTTGCCAGCATTTTCGATTCTACTATTAAATTCAATGATGGAATGTTTTTGTAATTTCTTGCATCCATTCTGGTGGTGGTCTTCCATATTTTATTATTCCTGATTGTACCCATTCTAATACGTTTCTTGGCAGCCAGTCCTTCTCTCCATTCGATTAGCTATTCCTTACTAAATAAGTTGTTTTTCGGTGACCTTCCTGTCTTCAGTTCCTGATTGTTACAGTTCACATTTTCATCATGCTTTCCTTCAAGAATCTATTTCGACTGCTGACACACTTCTGGATCACATACATCTGGTTGTAATTCGGATATTACGTATTCTTTCCTCTAATACTGGTCCTTATTGTTCTACCATAACTCTGCCACCCACCACCTACCATAGTCATTCTGTCTTTTATTATAATCGCTGCATCTGTAAGCTTTATTATAAGCTATGAGCTTGACGAATGGTTTATATTTTCCTGCTAACTTGTTGTCCCTTACGAGCCTGATCAGTCTTCGTGATATTTGTGAAAGCTAAAGAAGCAAGATCGTAGGTTGAGGTTCAAATATACAGGGTGAGTCAGAATAAGAACGACAAAATCCGACTACAGATTCCTCACCTCATTTCGAGGTGAAAAGTTCCTATCAAGGTATGTCCTAAAATGTATCCCCGCTGAGATACAGGGTGTCGAAAGTTCGAAAAAAAAAATAGATTTTTTTTTCCTCCAAAATTCCTGAAGCAAAATATACCCAACTCGGTACACTAATCAAGGTTTATCAACGTGATAATTGGAAGTTATAATTTTTAATTTGCGTAAACCAGTGGCGTAGTTACGTTGGAATGTGAAATATTTTCCTTCATATTTTCTTTAGACAAGTGAATGGACGAGTGAGCGTTTGACATCAGTTTGGCTCATCGATACTCAACTTACCTAAAAGTAAAGGTTTCTGAGAAAATCAAGAAAAACTGAAAAACTAAAATTATTAAAAAAATGTGTCATTTTCTTTGAGTAACAAAAAAATTCAATATTTCCATATGTCAAACATGAAATAGGTTGAATATGCGTGAAGTAATTGATAACCTCTCGAGATATCTGGAACTTGTCCGTTTGGGCTTCCTCGTATCTTCCTTTGAAAATGTTTGTCATTAGAAACTCGTTGAAGTTGTTAATTATATTTATTATATCACAGATATCCTAAACATCGAATGTTTTTTTCCTTCCTTTCTTATTCTTTCACTTTTAGAAACAAGCCAGCCTTATGTTTGTTTGTCCATGAGTATGCCACATATTCGTAACATCCACATTTCTCAAATTTTTGTGACGACAACTTTGTGCATTTTTTTTTCGATATTTTTTCCGGTCAAAGTATTGAAGGCAGTGAACATTGAATAATGAAAGAAAAGTTTAATCAAGTGTTCAACCAATATTCAGAGGATTATTTGATATGGTTAACATGTGAATAATTTCACGATATATTAGTTTCGAACGTCATTTGGAATATTTTTCCTTCAGAGAACTATTTACACCTCCACACATTTCCACAACGTGGAAAATATGAGGCAAATATCTGACGGAAAACAACTACTACTTTCCTGTGCGGGTATAATTACATCTGAAACATATTTGTGCAACGTTTCTCCAGAACACTATTGCGAGTACTAACTGTATCAAAAAATTGAATATAATTCTCTATACAGGGTGGGTCATGATCTATGATAACTTAGACGTTTACAGAAAACGGGACATAGAATCATCCTGAAAATTTACTCAAGTAATTGCTCTTGGTCTATCGATCTGAAATATTTTCAGCAATTCAGCGTTCCCACTTATACCAGAAAGTAGCAGCATCTTTGTTATTTCAAATGGGACACTCTATATGTTACCGCATTTTTGAACTTGTCATTACTTTCTGATTATTTCTGCTTCATACTCTTCTATACCTATCTTTAACAGTTTTTGATATATTCATTAATTTACATATTTTTTGTCCAAAACATAGCTCGAATTGAATGTTTATTTCTGCGGTATTTGGATTCTTAGGAAGTTTCAATTTTGTGTTTAGTTCATTCATGTCTATTGATTCTGTATAGAAAAGTTTGTTCTGCGTTATACAGGGTCGTTCAAAATTCATGATTTCACTGATAGATACAAAAAGAGTTGAAAGTGCGTTTTCCGTATATTATGAAGAATCCCGAAAGATGACTAAATTCCCTTCGAATTAATATATAATATTCCTATATCTAAATCCTCAAGCTTCCACTAGAAGTGCCGAATATGATTCAGGCTTGGTTCTTGCTTCTGTTCGAGGGTTCCTTCATAATCATATCATGCACCCATACAAGTTTATATCATCACAGAAGGGTAGAATTCTGCTTTTGCGGAACGATCCTTATTCGCACCCAAGAAGATACTAACTTCTTAAAAAATTATTTGGACAAACAAATCAAAATTTTACAGGAAAGGAATTTTTAATGGCAGGAACGAGCATTTCTGGTCTGATCAAGATCCAAATCTTGTCAAGGAAATAGAATATCAGAAAAAGTTTAGTTTCAACGTATTTTGCGTTCTAAAGGCTTATCGATAAAATTTTCTCATTTACGATGAACCGATAAATTCTGCGAAATATCTTCAAATTCTAAGGTCAGTTGTAAACGATTTCTTGGTCAATCTGGCATTTGAAGAGTATCGTAGCAGTTGGTTTCATCTGGATGGAGCACTAGGGAAGTAACAAAGGAGTTGTTCGAAATGTTCGACGATCGGCGGTTCAGACGTTTTGGTCCGTTGATTTGGCCTGCTAGATCATCCAATCTCACGCCACTTGATTTTTTGTGCGGTAATTTAGAAAGAAAAGTATACATGATACCCGTGCAGAGTAAATAAGACCTGAACCAACGAGTGATCAACTGCATTGAAGAGCTAGATGTCAGTGAGAAGGGATACAACTGTATGTCCAAATACCCGGATTTTGAAATGAGAACGTTTTTAAATTTTTGACAGATAATTAATGAAATCATTTTGTAAGCGTACAAATTTCCTTTTCTTCTTATGATTCCCTCACAGTTTCCATGATGAATAATCAATTTCAGTAGAACTTCATTTGAATAGTTATATCCATCCATTTAATTTAGTCACTTCCGTTGAGAAATACACAACGGTATTATTGATAATGACATCATGACATTTAATAACCACCTTAGATGAATATGAAAAAAAGAATTCGATTTTTCTCATCTTGGAATTCTGATGTATCAATTTGAAGTGAATTCAGTCATCTTTCAGGCTTTTTCATAATATACAGGATGTTCCATTCAAAAACCGCACTTTCAACCCTTTCTGTACCTAGCAATACTCTGTATAAGGCGGAACAAACTTCTCCATAGAGTCAATATATATATGATCTTGATGAATAAAACACAAAATTGCAACTTCGTAATAATCCAGAGTCCAGAATTCCGCAGAAATAAATATATTCACTTCGAGCAATGATTTGGATAAAAAATATGGAAAATAATCAATATGTCAAAAACCGTTAGTGATAGGTATAGAAGAGCATGGAGCAGAAATAATCAGAAAGTAATGACGAGTTCAAAAATCCTGTGATATACAGGATGTCCTATTTGAAATAACAAAGATGCTACTAACTTCTGGTATAAGCGGTAACGCTGCAGTCATGAAAATATCTTAGATCGACATAACAAGAGAATTTACTTGAGAAACCTAATTTTCAGAATGATCCTATATCCCGTTCTCCGTAAACGTCTAAGGCACCATCGACCGTGACCCATCCTGTATAATAACGAGCTGCATCTGGTTACATGACATGATTCGAGATGCCTACCTCCTATCAGTGCTAAGTCAGACAACACTAAAGCCATCCTCCAAAAGAGGAAATAGTCGCTTTCATATATTTGGAGGAATGTGTAGAAATTACCCGTTTAATATATGTATTTTTTTACAACTGTCAAAAAAGTGCACTTTTTTGTGTAGTTTTGAGTTCCTAAAGTATATGAATAGTTTGATATCAAATAACGATTCCAGTATTACACGGAAAAGCGTTAGAAAAAGTACACTTTTTTTAACGGTTGTCTAGGCAACAACACTGACAAACTGATTCGAATAACAACGAAATGCTGAATGTGTCAATGTGACAGTACTTATTTCAAATTAGTAAATTGCATCTCTCACAATCTTTCTAAATTACGAATCAATTACCTACGAAAATGGAAAGCGATGATGAGGTAAAGACCACACCAGAGGAGATCGTAGATAGTGCGAAAGCAGCAGTAATGAATTTGCTACCAGAAAAATCGAAGGAGACGTATTTGAAAGAATATGAGTCTTTCTTAACATGGCGTCAAAAAAAGGGATTGGAAGCTTTACAGAGAGAGTATTGCTCGCCTATTTCGAAGATAAATCCAAGAAAATTAAATGTTCATCTCTATGGTCCAGTTATTCGAAACTGAAGTCCACGATATTAATACATAATAATATTGACATAAGCAAATATGCGAAATTGATTGCATATTTGAAAAGAAAATCTGTCGGCTATAAGCCTAAAAAATCTCTTACTTTTACAAGAGAAGAGATTAAAGTTCTTGCTTGATGCTTGTGATGAGATATATCTCATGCAGAAGATAAATTTTGAATATAATATGTTTGTTTTTTTAAAACTGATGAAATATTCTAGGTTGCATTAATATTTGGTATAGCGGAAGCATGCCGACGAGAAGAATTGTATAATATGAAAACTGAGCACATAAAAGAATCAGATGATGTTCTGATTGTTACAATTCCTGACACAAAAACTCATGTTGAGCGTCGATATACAGTTATCGGAGAAACATCCATAAATAATCTAAATTTGTTGGATATTTATAGAAAGTATAGAAGCTATAGACCAAAAAACATCTTCACCAATATTTTTTTTTTCAATTTAGAAAAGGTAAATGCACAAGTCAGGTTGTGGGAATAAACAGCTTCTCAAAAATTCCATCACTGCAAATTACTTGCATTTACCCAACCCTAAATGCTACACTGGACATGCATTTCGTCGAACATCAGCTACTGTTTTGGCAAATTCAGGTGGTGATTTATTACAACTGAAAAAACACGGAGGATGGAAGTCTAGTGCGGTTGCGGAAGGGTATGTCGATGGATCCATGCAAACAAAACTGGAATGCGCCGCAAAAATTCTGACTGGAAATTCATCTACACCATCAAGTAGTAAAGAAACAATGAGTAAAAATACAATAACAGTAAATTAAACAATTATAAATGAAAAAATTTCAATAAGTACTGACTCATCAGCAAATAAACAAGATAATTCGATTGAGTCAAGAATTTCCATTGGCAGTAATGCAATTAATCGAGTTTTCAACATCAATTTTTCGAAATAAACCCTGGGACGGAAAAATTTATTCTGTCTTTTTGTATTTCTGTGGTTTATTTTTTTTGTGTTGTTAATTTGAAATAAATTGAATGAGGATGAAAAGTAGGTAATAAATAGTATAAAAACATTGGTTGGTTTTCTTTTTTTGACAGTTGTAGAAAAAATATTGCATGAAACTCGTGAGTAAAGTGTTTTTTTTTCACTCGTAGGAATTGCCGCACTCCGCCTACGGCGTCGTGCGTCAACATTTCCTACTCGTAAAAAAAGTATCACTTTACTCACTTGATACATATATAACTATTGTAACTCTGCGATACACTTTTCCAGCTTTGTCCGAATACATAACTTCAATATTTTCTTTAAGAAACATATATCTGAATTATACTCAGAAATTAGTATAATTTTCCTAGGATAACCAATGATGAAAGCAGCTTTCGCCAAAATGAACTGTGCCCATTAGGGCATTCAGAAATGTTTTCTGATTATGGTGTTTTGGGCGTCTTTCGAATATGTCTATATGTCTGGAATTTTTTCTTGCTGAGACTGGATTTATCGGATGAAGCTCTGCTCGCCGTGTTTGGTATTTTTAGTTCTTTTCCCAAAATGATGATTTTAAAAATAGTTCCTACTATTTGGATCTCCAAGAAGGAAACTCGTTATTTTACAGTGAAATGCTGAGATCGTCCCATTTGCCTGAAATGAAAAACAATGTGGAATGTGAATGAAATTGATAAAGGAAAGAAGAAGATTTAATAATTTTTTTATGTTCAGACAAGATTCACATTTGGCAGATCCAGCTTATTACGCAATAACTTCTTGTATTTATATCCCGAATTTAACGCATTACTTTCCACATACATAGTATGCAAATTTTCACGAGACGTAGTGTGATATTAGTCTTCACAATGTTTTTTTGCAATTTTATTGATGTAGTGGTCGTAGGATTGAATTTAATAAAGATAATTTGAAAATAAGTTGTATTCACCCCTATACCTACAATTTTCACCACCCCAATTGTTTCAGATATGAATTATCACAGGTTGGAAAAATACAGTGGACTGCATTACAAGCGTAGAAGATGTATTGGGTGTTATAACAAATTGAAACAGACGATGAGTCCATCAGAAGCCTCAAGAAAAACAAGACAGATCAGTTCATACTGTAGTGACTGCCCCAAGCAGCCGCATTTGTGTCAAACCTGCTTTCATGAGAAACACTTCGGGGTGGAACTAACATACGTGGAATGAAATATGAGCTTGATGAAATCCATATTGCTATTTTAATAAAGACAAAGATTGTAACGTTGAAGTTTATTGTGAAAATTTGGAATATACAGCTTATTGAAGAGTTGGTGCTTTTTTCCATTAGTCTTTAACCAAATATTTATTCAATCATCTACAAGATTTCGCTTGCCTGACAAATATTTGGATGACAAACTATGAGAGCTTTATATGAATCGAATTTGTTTTTCGAAAACTTACCCCAAACAATCCGGCTAAAAATCGGAACTTGTAAGGTATTCAGTAACACATATCGAGCATTTAGCTATGAATAATTGAATAAACATATTCAAAATAGAGGAGGCATGAATTCCTCCATTTGAATACAAAATGTATCTTACAAAGGGTGTTGTATTACAGTATGGCAAGACAATGTTCGTAGTGCATCGGTGATTATCGTAATAGAAATTCCTTCGATTTCGAGAAACAATTTATGTTGCCTAAAGCAACATAATTTGTTTCGAAAACGAGAAGGAATTTACGATAATCGCCGATAACACGAGTTGTATTTGTTAAGATTATTTCATGAATGAAATCGAAATCATTTGAACTACTATGACCAGGACTTTAATTATTTGTTGTTTTTCGATTCTGGAACTTGCCAACAGACTGACAGCTGTAGATCTATATACATATCCAGTAGCCAATCAAGAGCCGAACTACAAAATCGAAAACATGATGTTTTCAATGATCAACACAAAAATTTCAACTAATCAAAACACGCTGTTTTAGCATAATTGGAATAATCATTGAAATAGATAAATATCACCATCATAATGATTTTGTTTTTGACTCAAGCTGTTAAATTAAAACTATAAAAGAAACTAGATTTCGCCAATTTTTTGAAAAAGTATTGGTCTTTATCAACTACATGAGGATGCATATGATTTCCTATGTAACAGTACATGGTTTTTCATCTTCAGGCTGACAATTTAAATGCTTACGAATGATATATGTCATGAACAAAATTATATAATTATTACGAATTAGCCATAACTTTTAACAGGATATGAAAGTTAAACTGAAGGAATAATCCTCCCCATAACACCTTGATTTACAGCCACCCGCATTCGAAAACTTTCAATAGAAACCTCTACTTGTGATACCTCAATGAATAGAAAAAGCAGATACCAATAGTTGTATATATACAGGGTGATTTACGTAGGCCGTGCATTCGAAATTTTTCAACTTGCAGTTGGACTAGAAACTTGAAATTTGGTATGCTGTCATAATTGATCCTGTTCGTTCTATCTCAAATATTTTCAGTCCTACAGATAGGGAGGGTATTCCAAAAGTCGGTACCAACTTTCTTATTTCAAATGGAAACCTAGTTTTTTTTTGGCATGGTTCAATTGGCCTTCAAATTATGACTTTGGACATAAGTCATGTTAATTTATCTATTACAGTTTTTGATATATTTCCATTTTTGTGAAAAAAATTACCGATGTTGCCCGCAAACATAACAATAATAATTTAATTATAAATATTGCACAGTATTGACAGAACTCTAGCGTAAATGTTCAGAATATTACCACCATTTTTGTTCAAACATTATACGGTGTCCGCCAAAAACTTGGAACCATATGGGAAACTTTTTAACTAATGGTTTCTCAAACAATTTCATTCCACATAAAAGTTGGTGCATTGAATTAGACTAAATATGCGCATAGCCGTTTTTATCAGTGGCATGCGATTAAGCGGAAATCGTCCGATATTCTAATTTCACTATGGAGTAAAGTGGCATTACTATACAAAATATCGAAAAATGTTATTGAAAAAAGTTGTTTGCAATTGAAATATATTTTTAGTTATTCAGTTAGTCTGCCAATTACCAATTTCAATATCGTCTCAATGAGTTGACCTCTACTTTGATTGGGAAATATATCGACAATTATTTTTGCGTAGCAAGATTTTCTTCTACGAACTATCTTCTGAAAGACAATACAGTTTATTTGCGTCTTTATTTGAGTGTGAAAAAGAGCCTCCATTTTTATCTATTGCTCATTAAGTAATTATTGAAATCATTAAACTTTTAGAACGTACACGTTCTAAAAGTTTATTCATCAATGCTATTTCAAATAGGTATCTCTGAAAATTCCATCGATCACTATTTCTTGTAATTAACTACTTACCTAGCTGCAGGTAAGTAAAATATTAATTTTTTTCATTTTATTCCCATATACGCGGTAGTGTTCACAAAATTAATATTCAATTGTTTGATGAGGTGGGAAGGGAGGGCAGATCCTTTTCACCAGCTATTTAATGATGTATCACAAGTAGACATTTCTGTTGAAAGTATTTGAATGTGGATGACTGTCAATCAGTGAGGGTCATGGGGGAAGCAGAAAATAAGGGGGGTGATGGGAACATTCATATTTTAGTAACAGTTATGGACAATTCATTATAAGTATATAATTTTGTTCATAATATATATATATATATATATATATATAAGCATTTATATTCTCACCATGTACGTGGAAAAGTATACAGTGCTGCTTTAAATAGCCCCCCCCCTGTTAACTTTTGAACGGTTTGACGTAAAAACCTAAAAAACCGTTTGGAGGGTTTCACCGATACTACTTTTTGCAATAAAACAACTGTGATTGCTCGATAGATGGCGCGGGGGGTACATTTACTAAAAATTTTTAAAAGGCATGGGGGGTCATGTGTCACATCGTTGAAAAGATAATTCAATTGTCTGGCGGTCCAATCCCTTTTCTTACCTGATCACGATACTTCAAAATGGTTTGATGTGAAATAACGGGACATAATTTTTATTTTGGATGAAACGGAATTCTAAAATTTTTTAGATGGTTGAAAAGAGAATTGAATGTTCCGCGATCCGCGCCATCTGTCGAGCAATCACAATGTGTTTTATTTCAAAAAGTCCTATCGGTGAAACCCTCAAAACAGTTTTTTTAGGTCTGTACGTCAAACCGTTCAAAAGTCAACAGGGGAGGGACTATTAAAAATCCGCACTGTATACTCTTAGACAGGAAATAATATGAATCCTCATGTAGTTGATGAAAAACCATACCTTATCAAGAAACTGGCAAATCCTGTCATTTGTTTTCTAGTTTTAACGGATTGAATGAAAATCAAAACCATTAGGGTTTTGATATTTATCCTTTTGTTTGTGAGATGTTATTTTTTATTTGAATGGCGGGACTGATGAGCTACAACTTAGAGTTCATTTCTAAGGAAGTTCCAATTACGAATCAGGGTACCAAAAATCAAATCGATGCATGATACCCAAAATAGCAAAGATCGAATTTTTGACTCTTTTTAGCTCGAAAACTGGTCATAAAATCAATTTATGAATTGGGCAACTTAGTGAGGATGCCAGGATCTACAACATATCAAAATTTGAGCAAAATCAGCCAAAAGCTAATTTAGGAAGTAAAAGTGAGGGGTTCTTTAGAAATGTTTCAAATACGGTTGCCCCTAGCGTTGTTGAGCACGTATATCACTTTTACTAAGAAAAATTGTAGGAATGAGTTGTAGATATAAAAAATCGTAAAAGTTTACTATCAAAAAAGCAAGAGCAAATTAAAATAAATAATGATAGCGCACGCAGCGCCCTCTAAGGTTTACATACAAATTAATATCAAATTTTGATTTCTCACCTCCAAACAACCCTGTTGGCCAAAATTTGTACAAATATTATATTTTTGGCAAAAGTTATTCAAAATTATTGAAAATAAAATTTCAACTTCAACACTCTGAATCCCCGAAATGATACATTTGCGAACACATATTCATATGTTTGTACAAGTACTTGATAAAAACCCAGTATATACACTAAATATTTCAGATCCAATATTATTCTAGTATACCATTTTATGCAATTACAACCCATGTTTGTTGCTGGGGTTTGATTTTGTATGTAGATATTCTAAACTATATTTCATAGAAAACTATAAAAATCCAAGGTCTATATGCATGAATAGAATCAATCCTTGCATCTATTCAATGGGATGGCACCCATATGTTACCAGGTTTTTATTGCCTCTGGAGATTTTTTCTTCAGTATGCAGGAAATGAACATAAGGAACATGATAATATGAATAGTATGAAACGATTAAAATTGACAAAGTCGAAGTACCCTTTTCTCCACACGTTTCCACAAAGTGAAAACACCTGACAGATATTTATGCAACGTTCTTCCAAAAAGACCCAAGTACAAGTGCTTGTCTTGTAATTAAACAGCAGATTATCATCCATTTGGCTAGGAATGGCCACCTACAGACATGCATGTTTCAAGGTTTTGCCTCTCATCAGTGTCAGGTAGGTCGAACAACTTTAAGCCGCGTATCGTTATTTCGAGGCTGCCTCGCGAGGCATGCTTCGTAAAATCGATACCTGCCTCGCACCTGATGCTGCCTCACCCTCAGGCAGCCTCAGGGTGAGCCATCGACAGTCGGTTTTTGGTCGTGCTGCCTCGACACTCTCGCCTCGCGCTGTTAGTACCGTGCTTTATCGTTATTTCTACCGCGCCCTGGTGGAGTGCCTCGCACTGACTGACGGCTTGTTCTGCCGCGCGTGCTTGCCTCATTTCCGTTTAAAATCACCCGTTGAGGCATCCTCGCGAAGCATGCCTCGCGAGGCCGCCGCGCGAAGCTGCCTCGCAAAATCGATACGCGGCTTTGTAATTGTCCTGTCCAGAGTTCATAGAAGCAATGCATACTGTACTTCGTGTAAGTATTCATATTGAAGCGGTGAAATTGTTTTTTTTGGAATTATATCTCTCATGCCACCATAATAGTTTTAATTGACATTGCTGGTTAAACCACCAACAATAACCAAAGCAACTTATTTTAAAAATGGAGTTGCTGTGGTAATGGTTTTCATATTATGAATCTGTTTGCGGTACCTACATATCCGTATGCTGAACGCCATTTCAGATATGTGAGTGGTAAAAAAGTTAATAATAAAAATAAATTGTGCTTTTTTCACCACAAATTTATACTTCAGTGCTAGGTGTAGAAAATCCTCGTTTATTCTCATTTTGTGTGACACAGACTTTCTGATTCTCGTATCAGTTTGATCTTTAATAATTCTTATTTTAATTTTTTTTAAAGTTGACCCTTTGATTAATCCTGTTCTAGATGACAAATTTCTACTGGGAATAAACATTTTTTGTATCATTTGCTGAATGTGATAGTGGTAATCAAGATTATTGTTGTGATTTGTGCCGATTTGTCAGCATGGTTGGTTTTAATAGTTCCATTACTAGTGTAGATAACTTTTTTATGAATTTTTCTTTTTCAGATACCCGGCATACTTGTATTAAATGTGGCAGGACTTATCTTCATAGACAAACACTGAAAAGACATATATTGTATGAATGTGGAAAGAAACCCACATTCAAATGTCAATTTTGTCAAAGAGATTTTAAGAGAAAAGATGCGCTTCATGCTCATATTCTTGTAACACATTATTCTAAGAATAGGCAGTTATTTTAGTAACAGTTGTGAATGATTCCAAAAAAATTATAAAATGATTACATAATGTATGATATAACATATTCTATTATTTTAAATTTCCACACCAAAATATAAATGTGGATACTGTTCAGTTATTTGCATGGAACTGACTTTCAGTGAAAAGTAATTCAAAAACCTGTCAATTTGTATTCCTTGGGAAGCTTTGCGCATATTCTCATCTTTTTGTATGCGTAAACAAATCAATTCTGTGATAAACTGGACTTTCAGTGAAAAGTATATCTGAAATATATTAGCATATTTTCATAATGAACTGAATTTCAACCAAGGTTATGATAAGAACAATGGTTCAGCTGCTAGAACACTCTAACATACATTTCCAAACGATGCAAAGCACGATGCAATGCACGATGCAATGCACGATGCAATGCACGATGCAATGCACGATGCAATGCATGATGCAATGTACGATGCAATGCACAATGCAATGCACAATGCAATGTACAATGCTATGATATGATGCTACGAAAGCAGAAGTGATGAATGTTATGGGAGTATTTTAAGACTAGAATGAAGTGTATATCGCTGAATAAAATGAATACCTATATTTGAATATAAAACAAAATATGTAAACAATTCTCCAGATTTCCAGAGAGAAAGTCCTTAAAAGTTCCGTAGAGCTTGGGCGAGCGAGCAAGAGAGATCTGAGATAGGTGACCGTGCTGGAATTTGAACCCAGGTTCTTTCGGGTTGAGGAGCTATTTTTAATATAATGCGATTAATACTGGTCGCGTCACTAGCCAGAGGAGTAGTTGTTTGGTTTTCTTTCAGAAAATGGTCATTTGGCGATTCAAAAACGTATCAATGTGCTGAAAATAGTGGTTTGGTGTTGGGATGAAGTTCCACTGTATTAATTCATCACTACACTAAAGGTTCCGAACAATGGGCAACAGAACTTTATCTTTCCTACGAATCACTTATCCTATTATTCAAAATCCTGAGGAATAAATCAATTTTGGTTTACTAACTTTATCACATATTTAATGGTTATTTACACTACATAGAAGGTAACTACTTTTTTTCCAGGCCGATTTTACGCGTGAGCATAGCGAAGAATGGCAAATATTGTTTGAGACACGTCTAAGTAATTATTTGTTTTACCTCCTACGTGGTCTATAACGTTTGATCTGCTCCTACAACTATACAGTTTCATCAGTTGCAACACTTTATTATGGCAGTTCCACTGAGTTATTTCTTGACATTAATAATTGTCATTTCACGACGTCTGCTCTGATGATATCCTTACTAATGATAATGGTGATCTGCGGGTTCTGAACTGTACTATTCCCAGCGGTGCTAAGTAACTCACTTACCTACCTGTCATCATTATCAATTAGAACTTTCCCGATGAAAACAACTTATCTGCTTGAAAACTGACGATAGATTACTCAATTAAAGTGGGAACAGATAAAAAACTATCCATTGGAAAACGAACCATCGAAGATAATTTCGATTTGGTAAATAACTAATTCTCATTCGTTTTATCATGGGTTGTACACGTTCAAGTTCATATACGTGATACAGCTTGGTAATAATATGCAACTTACTGTGCTCCTGTACATTTCATTAATGAATGTGATTACAATTTATCAGGCTAAAAGAGATTATAAAAAATTCTTGAGCTGATTTGGCGACATTTAAAACACTTGAAGCTTGGATCGAATAATTACTTTTCTTACAATACCGATACTGTAAGTCACTGATATGAATTTGTACGGTTTTTTGGTAACTTATTGGATTATTTGCATGACGTTTTCAGTGTCTTCTAATACAATGGACCGTAACACATCAGAAAGTTGAAGTGACGCGGATGATACTTGATTAAAATGTATTGTAAAGATTATTAAGTTAACCAAAGACTAAAAACAAATCCATATTATAGAGATGATTAGAACTCTTTTGCAAAAGTCATGGTCAGGATGAAATTTTTTTTTGTTTTTTGGATATTTTCACTGAATAAATATGTTCTGAGGGATACTTTTCAAAAATATGTCACATATTGGTTGAAAAAAATACAAACGTTAAAGAATGCTCGAAATTGAATGAGACTAGTGCATCATCCGCAGTCAACTTCAACTAACTGAGCCAAATTTCAGTAAAAAACAATGTTGCTGTTTCAGGTAGAAAATGCCACACGTGTCTAGTTTGTTGGAGAAGTTATAGATGGAAAAGAGGTTTACTACAACATCAACGTTACAGTTGTGGAAAAGAGCCTCAGTTTCCTTGTCCATATGAAGGTTGTTCATACAGAGCTCGCATCAAAGGCAACGTCAAACAACATTTCAACACGGTCCATATATTGGGTCCAAAACTGAAATCAACAAGATATGTTGGAGAGTTTATCTACCAGTGATCTCAGATGAACCGAATTTGCAATAATATTTACGGGGCGTCCCAGTGAAAACTGGTTAAATTGAATAGCTCTTGTATAAAAGAAGTTAATGTGAAATAGTACGAAAGAAAAGTGTTCGTTGTCAACGTTACTCGGAAGCTATGGGTAGGATTCATACTCAAGATTTAACAGCAATCGTTTAGCCATCTGGCTTCTGTGTTTTCCGAAAACTTTACTGGTGACATGAGAAGTGTGCTAGCACTAATCCAGAACTGGATAGATATCAATAAAATATATTTGCTGTCAATGAAAGCCATAAGAAATTCAGGTGGCCTATTATGGCCACTCGCTATAATGAAATGCATTCTCATAAAGAAGTCACCTTGTTTCGCTAGTACCGTATTCATTATACCAGAAAGAGTTCCAATGACATTCAAATTAATTTGTCCAGATTGTGTAGAAGTTCAATTGGAAAAAACAATTGCAATATTTCACTGTAAACAAATTGTTCAACTTTTATATTTGGGAATGATATAATATGTAGGAAAACTCCATAAATAGTCGATCCAAATCTGGACAAATATAAAGCCATTTTTGTGAACTAAAAAATAAACATAGATTTCGCAATCATATGCCTAATTATTATCCCTGAGAACATGTAAGGTAATATTTTATTACATTTTTTTCACTATAGTACAATAGATTAGACGAATCTGTACAGGTATAATCTAGTAGAACATAAAAAAATCCAAGCTCCATATCAAACTCGTTTGAGAAGACATCAATTTTAACAATAATTTTTCGATTGTCAACAAATGAGAGGAGCCAGTCATTAATACAACCATAAATGCCCAGTATGCCCAGCATATAATTTTTCAGAAACAACGGATTTTTCGACAGTGTCAAATAAATGCCTTTGATAAATCGAATAGTAGTGATTATTGAACACGATCCATTCCATCGTATTTATGTTGTGTGTACTCAGCCAAGCTTTTCTCAGTTGAGAAAACACTGCTGAAACCATGCTGATTACTTGTTATTGAATTAAATGAACTTAGATACGTTTCCATCCTAAGAGCGACAACTTTTTCAATTATTTTTGAGAAAATACTCAATAATGAAATTGGCCGATAGTTTTCTACATTGCTGGGATAATTTTTTTAAACAGTAACATGACTGAAGTTATTTTCAGACTGAAAGAGAATTTGTCTTGACTGATAGATAAATTAATGATATGAGCTAGGATTGGGGAAAAAATATCTTTACAGTGTTTTATGACCAAAACAGATATTTTATCAAGCTGTAGATTTTTTATTATCAAGTGAATCGATTATTTTTATGACGTCTTCCTCTTTAACAGGTACGATAAACATAGATCGTATAGCGAAATCACTCTTGGAGCATGAAGCGTTCAAGTTATTGCCGAAATGATCGAACAATTTTTTCCGAATATGTGTCGATTAGTATTCACCGAAAGCTTCTCCTTTCCGGTGTTATCATTTATTACTTTGTTTCTATACTTAATTTTTGATATTTTGTTATTTTTGTTTCCCCTTCACGTTATTCACAATGGACCATGCGAGGCACGTAATTGCAAATTGGTTGAATATACTGAGTTTGATAGTTCTATGTAGAAGAAAAGCATTTTCTTAGTTTTTTTCAAATTATATGTGAAACATTTGTTCCATTTTTCGAAAATATTTCAGCAACCTGATTTCAACTGGATGAACCCAAGTAGTACACTTATATTGAAATAGTATTGGTCCAATATTGTGAAAATATTAACAACAAATAATATTCAGACGTAATTTTGGCTTGACCAACAATAAAGATATAGACATCTCGTGATATTGGTCAATATTACTATTATGATGTAGGTTTTTTGCTGGACAATTAACAACAAACAAGCTGATCAAAGCCATGAAACAATATTAAAAGTGTGATATGGCCGATTATCATTCAAGCTACCGATTCTATTACTCAAAAAATGCTGTACTGATGCCGGAGGTTCCAGTTTCCACAGTACCCTTTCCATCAAAAATCATTCCAGTAGGAATTTGAAAAACAATGTAAAGTGGCCGTAAGTGTACAAGAAAATCGACATTCAACTGTGGATCGATTTATTGGTGTGTATTTTATTCAATTGTCAGAAAAATCTTTATGCATATATTCATTTTTATATTCCTTCAGACAAGGGACGACTGAAAGTACTTTTTAGTATCTATATAGAATATATCGTGAACACAAAATATAGTGACTACGAATTATATTTGACGAATTTTTGTTTTACTCTGATTCGTAATCGTAAGTAGTACTTAGTTTTCAGAGGAGCTCGTTACGATTAAAATATTTACAGTTGTCTAGGACTTTCGGTTAAACTTTGTTTTTTCAAATAAACCTCCTGATTTTTATTGCATTTTTAGAATATACCATGAATTTCAGTATAACATTATCAGAAACATTATATGTCTAAACGGTTCCAGTTTTTAGTTATTTGAAATTTTTTGGAACTTTTGGCAGCCCTTCACAAAAGTTATATCAAAAATTGACAGAATTTGCCTGAATAAGACCTGAAACTTCCTAAATCTTTGGAAACTTGAAAAATAAATTATACAGGGTGCTCCGAAAATTGTGTAACTTTTTCTATATGTTAACAACATTGGACAACGTCAGTGGATTCTACCCTGAAGTATGGGGGAGTTAAGCTTATAACCATCATTTAAACGATTTTTGGAAGAACTAAAATTTCTGTGTTGTTATTACATATATCTGAACTATAAGTAGGCTTTTTCAGAAGGATCGAAAAGAAACAAATGCTGAAGTGTCAACAAACAATATAATATGCTAAAAATTTGCGTTCAAGCGTGCTGAATTTTTTTATTACGTCCCGTTTAGAACTGAGAAATCAACATTAATTTGTTAATCATTTATGAAGATTTTGCCACAAGTCGAAGTAATCTTCGTTACGGAATAGTTAATGAGACATGCTGAATACTTTCGAAATTATTATGCTTTAACGTCAAATTATTAGCATATATTGTTTGTTGACACTTCAGAATTTGTTTCTTGTCGATTTGTCACGACATTGCTGCCATGTCGTAATTTTTTAAGGATACAATAAGCACGTCAGCTAGATTTTGATTTCTGTCGGGTATATTCATGGCAACAAAAACCCAAAAATACGTTCTTGGATGCAATATAAAACAATACGAAGGCAATTGTAACGTTCATTGCAGCTTTTTGGGAGCATGTCAAAACGATAGTATTTCCATCGCCCAACGGAGATTCTTCGTTGTCGATGTAGTTTGGTCAGTGCGGCAACGTCGCATTTGATATTTGACAGAAAAACAACAACACATTTCTGTTTGAATTCATCTTTGGCTTATAGGAGTGTTTTTTCGTGAATAAAGGGCAGGTGTATTTACAGTAATTTGGGGGTGCTGATCACGAATCTGAAATAAATTTGAGCGAATTTTGCCTCCTAGTATGTTTTACCGTAAAAATGGGTGGTTCCATCGCTGCTGTCGTGCAGTGTATATCACGTAGGTTGACCCTTTTTGTGCAGTGAGTTCAGTTCTAGTGTATCTATCGATCCTGAAAATTTCATGATTCTGCGTCAAAAATTACGGAAGATACGAGGGTGTTTCCATGAGAAGTGTAACACACTGTATAGCCGAATTTGGCGGCAATTTCTGAACAATCCGTTTAATTTTTTCGAAAATTTTTCAAGATTTATGAGGCTTCAGGTCTTTGTCAGGCAAATTTTGGTAATTTTAAACCTCTCTCTTTGTTTTAGAAAAAAGTATTTTTAATAACTGAAAACTGGAGCATTTTAGACATACCGGGTGGCTACGGAAGTATTGCCTACGGAATATCTCAGTTATTGTATGAAGTAGGTTTGTGAAATTGGGAGCGTCGATATAATGACATAAGAGCTAGAATTTGAGCATATTGACATGTCGAAGTTAACTTCCGGTCTGACCGGAAGTAACATCAATTTTCTTATTTTAAATGGAAACCCTATTTTTTTTCTTTTCGCTTTATTCAGCATTCAATTCCCTTTCTAATGACATATCACAAGTTGGTATCTAACCAGAAACTAGATCAGAAAAAAATTATTATTGAAATTCACCGAGTAGGCCGTGGAAGCAAAATGAAAGCCAAAAATTGAAAAGTTGGCTATGGAAACCATACGTCACTTGATAACAGTTGCTCTTGCTCTATTATCGCCATACGCAAAAATAACATTAAAAATAATGTGGAATGATAAATTATATCCTGTAGGTTCTAGGTTAAATAGTAACATAAACGTACTTGGTCTGTGCCATCGTCCATAGATATTCTAATATCTACCTATGGACGATGTTTGTGCTATTCAGAATAATCATTCCATTGCAATAATCATTCGAACCAAAATATTAACAAGTAGGCTGATTAAGATGTATTTTGGAATGAAACAAAAAAGAAACGAGAGCTCTCACGAACGCTGCTATCCATATTATTTTGACGTTCGAAGTAGTGTTTTTGATTCTGCCATTTTGAAAGGGTTTGGAAATCGAAATCAGTTAGTGGAATATTCAAAAAATGCCCCGTTATTCACGAACCGAACAAATTGACATGCTTCTCATTTATGGTGAATGTTTAAAAAATTCTTATGCCGCTGAACGATTGTATTTAGAGCGATATCCAGGGAGGCAGCAACCGTCAAGAAGGTATTTCCAGTGGCTTGAAGAAAAATTAAGAACTGTGCCTGATGTTCACGAAGACCAAGAAGCATTTGTTATTAATGAGGAAACTGAAATTAATGTATTAGCTTTAGTACAATATGATAGCACAATTTCCTCAAGGCAGATTGGCGCCGAAATTTTGAAAAAACATCGATTTAAATCCTTCAAGTATCAGTTGCATCAACATTTGTATAAAAATGACGGTGAAAGGCGCCTGGAATATTGTAATTGGTTTCTTCGACAAAATGCTGAGAATCACCTATTTAACTATTATATCTTGTTTACGGACGAGTCAAGATTTACCAACAATGGATTATTCAACAGGAATAATACAAGGTAGGTACTGTACTTTATTTGGATTATTGTCGATAGTCGAAGTGTAAAGTGCTAAAAGTGTGAACGGTCTTTTGTTTCAGGTACTGTGCGATAGAAAACGAGCACCGGTTTCGACAAGGTGGCTTCCAGGAGAGATTTGGTGTGAATGTTTGGGCAGGAATAGTTGGAACTCATATTGTTGGCCCCATTCTTTTTCAAGGCCAACTAACCGGAGAGAGATACTTTAATTTTTTAACGAATGAAATTTCGGAATTCTTCAACAACCTACCAGCGGAAATAACTGAGAGAATGTACTTCCAGCAAGATGGCGCCCCTCCGCATAATTCAGGAATAGCGAGAAATTATCTTCAAAATCGCTTTCAAGAGAGACTTATAACAACCCATGGTCCAGTCAGGTGGCCACCAAGGTCACCTGATCTTACTCCGTGCGACTTTTTTCTATGGGGGCATCTTAAAAATAGGGTGTATTCCACACAGCCTACAACTCTACATGAGCTAGAAGTAAAAATTCGTAGAACTTTCCAAGATATCACGCCCCAAATGTTGAGAAACGTTTTACATGAAAATATCACCAGAGTCAATAAATGTATTGACGCTGAGGGAATGCATTTCGAACATTTGTTTTGAATTTATTTTATCTGTAATCCTATCAATTTGAATTATTTTTTTTTCGATAAATCTGTTTTTTTGTTATTTGAATAATAATAATTGGATTTTTTGGTATTTCATTTAAAAAAATTACTTTCTATTATATCATTAGAAAGGAATGATTATGCTGAATAGTACAGGCAAGAAAAAGTTGTATGTTCCTATTTAAGTTATGGACCTACAGAGTATTGTTTTTTTCCCAATTTTTCCAATATTTTTTTGGCGGCTTTTTATAACGCCGACGAATGAAAATAAAATATCACAGTAGTAGCAACTGTTATCAAGTGACGTATGGTTTCCATAGCCAACTTTTCAATTTTTGGCTTTCATTTTGCTTCCACGGCCTACTCGGTGAATTTCAATAATAATTTTTTTCTGATCTAGTTTCTGGTTAGATACCAACTTGTGATATGTCATTAGAAAGGGAATTGAATGCTGAATAAAGCGAAAAGAAAAAAATAGGGTTTCCATTTAAAATAAGAAAGTTGATGTTACTTCCGGTCAGACCGGAAGTTAACTTCGACATGACAATATGCTCAAATTCTAGCTCTTATGTCATTATATCGACGCTCCAAATTTCACAAACCTACTTCATACAATAACTGAGATATTCCGTAAGCAATACTTCCGTAGCCACCCGTTTTGAATAAAATAATATTGAAATTCATCATAGATTTTGAAAATGCATTGAAAAACAGGGTGTTTCTATTAAAGTAAGGGTCCACTACCGGTATAACCGGAAGTCGTAGACAAGTGAAAATATTTTAACTTTAACGATCTCCTCGAAAAACTTCCAGATACAAATTTTCAAAAGAATACTCCGAGTAGTTTCCCATATACATATCGACACAGCTTATAGAGATATAACCTGTTTGTTGAGTTGCTAGCATACCAATGCCTTTCGAACTCCCATCAATAGTTCCCAGGATTAATATAACTAATCCTAATTAGTATTATTCATAATATCCATTACCATCTAACCTGATAGATTGAATGTAGTACTATTAAGTGATGTTATAGGGAGTTTGCCGTTAAGGCCAATATTTTGTAGACGTACTCCGAGGTATAGGTTAATTTAACAGATATTTCTCAGTGGCTCATCTTAATATACAGTGAGGACCAAAAGTCCGTCGCTCCCCCCCGTAACTTCTTCATTTTCCATATTACAAAAAAATGTTAAATACATAAGTTGTAGGGTTTCATTCGATCTCTTTAATGGTTTAAGTTTCATTCATACAGAGTATCTCAAAAAAGCACGGTGACTTAGAAGTTAATTTTTTTAAATGGGACACCCTGTATTTAATTGCATTATTACATTCTACGTTGAATTCTGAACAAGTTTGATAAATGGTTTTCTATCAAAAAAGTTGATAGTTTTGGACTTATGAACACTTGTAAATAATTATTTCGACTACTTTTGCGCCAGTTCAATGAGAAAATCGTAACAAATTGATCACAATGTATTCCACTTTCCTATCCTAACTTTTTGAAAGCTATCCAATATTGCAAACTGCTGATGGCACCATGTGTAACTTACCTCTTCGTACCATTTTACAATTGTTAGAGTTGTTGAATCTCACGAAAAACTAGTACAAATGAAGTTGAAACATTTTATTAACAAATAAGGTAGTCCATAAATACAGATCAAGAATCATTAAAAACTGAAAAGATATTTTAATTTATAACTAAAAACGGTGAGTTTTTATCTATTTCAAAAGATGTTCGACATGTCCACCATGCATTTCTTGTCACATAAATAGTCGGGTTGTAAACTCTTCCCTAACATTAATCAAGGTTTGAGGTGTTATTTCTGAACACACTTCAATAATTCGACGGTGCAGTTCATCTAACGACCCACAAACTGTCTTAAAAACTACGGATTTCACATAGCCCCAGAGAAAGAAATCAAGCGGTGAGAGGTCCGGTGAGCCACTCTGTTGTACCTCGACGTCCAATCCACCTACCTGGATACCTTTCATCTAAGTAATTTCTCACCTCCCGAAAATAGTGTGGTGGCGCTCCATCTTGCTGAAATGTTACATCCAAGTAAAATGCATGTGGGTTTTGCGCAACGATCTCATCGATACTGGGACTTATTGTGTCTTGCAGCATTCGGAGGTATCTCGGACCATTTAAATTTTCTTCCAAGAATATGGGACCTACAATGTGGTTACCTAAAATACCAGCCCAAACATTAATTTTCTGGGGAAATTGAGTATGCCCCTCGCGGAATTCATGGGGATTCTCATCACTCCCATATCTACAATTCTGGGTATTCACATTTCCATTTAGGTAAAAAGTGCTTTCATCACTAAAGCAGATGTGTTGCAAATAAAGTCGATTTGCAACAATTCTTTCTGCCATGGTCTCGCAAAATTCAAGTCGCCGGTCTGGATCATCTTCAAACAATTGGTGCAAAATTTTTATTTTGTAAGGATGGAATTTATTTTGTTTTAAAACCCTCTTTACTGATGTTTTAGAAACATCACATGTCTCAGCTACTTGCTTAGTTGATTGTTGTGGGATATTTACCATTTCGGCTAGTACTTGAATTTCAACATCTTCCGTAATTATTTTCGGCCTCCCAGATCTCGGAGCATCTTTCACGGTGCCAGTTTGGTTAAATTTTGCCACCAATTTCTGCAGATATTTTCGACACATCGGACGTTCTGAAAACCGTTCATTGAAAATGCGAATAGCAGCGTGGTAATTTCGGTTAGCTTCACCAAATATGATAACGGCTTCAACTTTGTCTGCTACTGAACGAGCCATATTAATCAACAAGAGAAATTGAAAACCGTTTGAAACAAAGTTTTGAAAACCTACAAAATGTCAATGACATTTGGCAAAAACAGATAAGAGTTTTTTTTCGTTGTCATGGATAAAATAAACGCGCCTAGCGTGCATAGCCTACCTCATTAATTTATTCGTGAACTGGTGCAAAAGTAGTCGAAATAATTATTTACAAGTGTTCATAAGTCCAAAACTATTAACTTTTTTGATAGAAAACCATTTATCAAACTTGTTCAGAATTCAACGTAGAATGTAATAATGCAATGAAATACAGGATGTCCCATTTAAAAAAATTAACTTCTAAGTCACCGTGCTTTTTTGAGACACTCTGTATGAATGAAACTTAAACCATTAAAGAGATCGAATGAAACCCTACAACTTATGTATTTAACATTTTTTTTAATATGTAGAATAAAGAAGTTACTGGGGGGGCGACGGACTTTTGGTCCTCACTGTATATAAATTACGTGTCACGTTGTTTGTCCGCTATAGACTCCCAAACTACTTAACCGATTTCAATCAAATTTGCACACCGTGTGCAGTTCGATCTAACTTAACAGATGGCATAGCTCACATCTCAATTTATAGCCGCAATATTATTTTATTGCAAATTATTTGTTGATGGCGAGAGAGTGAGACAGAACACACTATACGTTCTCGGTCTCCTCTTTGTGCGATGCTTCGTATCGTCAACTAAGCATTATTTGTTTATTATTCGACAGTCACAATTATCTGTCAGTCCCAAACGATTCCAACAGATGGCGGTATCTGCTGACTGAATTGAGTAAGTATTCTAACAGATGGCGCAGTGTTAAAAGTACTAACGTTTCACATAAGTTACAATTTAATGGCATAACCACCACGTGTTGCTGAGGCTAAAGTATAACTTAAATTTATTTCGTAGTAAACGCAATACAGTGAAGTTCAATTGTTCTTACGTTCTTAATTTTTGGTATTACCATAGCCGGCCACGTGTTATTTAGACTGAATTATAAATTGAATTCATGTTATAGTAAAAGTAATACAGTTGAATCCTTCTTGCTTTTTAATTATTAGTGCGTCATTATTTAACAATCTTTAATTAAAGTACATACATGTAAGTATTACCACGTAGTTATATTATTATATATTTTATTATTATATATTTGCTATACATCAAATCACGATGTACGATATATGTATTTTGATGATTATGAGGTACTCAAGGGTCCAGAATCAATATCAACGGTACTAGAAAATCAATGATGGCGGTCGCCATGTATTTTAACAAATGGCATCTGTGTAAAAAAGCATGGTAGTCCCCATGACTGGTGTTCTCCTACCGTTTCCATTGAATAATTTACTACTATGTAATATATTAAAAACCTCAGCCACAGCAACGCGTGGCCGGGTCTGCTAGTATGTAATAAGAATAACCGACGAATATTGGGTGGGTCCGATTGCTACGTTTTGACTGTTGTTAACAATTTGGGTCGTGGTGTAGATAGCAAGGAAACTAGAATTAGAAAAAGTGACCAACTTCTTGCACATTTTCTAGAAGAAGTAGGTAATTTCATACAACAATATATTCACTAACTTATAATATGTTTCAGGTTTTGAAAAAGAGTTCACCTGTCCAAACTGCGGTAGGATATATAAACATCATACGTCACTGTATAGACACCTGAAATACGAATGTCAAAGATACATCAGAAAATTCACCTGCGATTTGTGTAATGCTAGTTTTAGGAGAAAGGATCATTTGGCTCGCCATCAGTCTAGCCATTTTTTGAAGGCATAACCATTGAATTGATTTCATTTATGATAATAAACTGATACACCCATACGATATTCAATATTTTGCCACTTTCATTGAAATTTCGTTTCATGATTTCATATAGTGCAGAATGGGAAATTTTAATTTAAAATAAGAGTTTTGTTGATCTCTCAGAGCCCATTTGTTCAGTGACATCCTTTGTCTGCACGTATGCATAGAGAAATTATGGTTCTGGACCAAAAAATAATGTGTTGATCCTTGCCCAGGAACTTTTGTCATCCTTTTCATTTACCTGTTTGTCCTAGTATCTATTTATTATAAATACACTGACTGTTCAGCCATGACTTCAAGATCTTGTATGTGTCCCAAAATTTATCACATCATCATCATCATCACTGTTTTCTACATCAGATCTGAGCAGTGACTATCGGTAAAATTTGGATCTGTTTGGTATCATGAATATTTCAACCTGAGGTGGGATTCCGTGTACCATATAATTCTACTCTAGATGGAGTAACTGAGATGATATTATGGTTGAATTCCATAAGAGGAAAGGAGACATAAGTCTTGACTATAAAATTCTATGGTACACGATTCCCACCCATGAATATTTTCACCTACTTAACGAACTCATATTGGAAGTCCATGACACCTAACGAGGTTTCACAAAATATGGGGTTCGGAACGTACGTCAGCATTTTCAACAAATTATATCAGAAACTATCTTGGTACATCGTACTGGATATCTAGAAGAGAAGCCCCCTTCCAAAGTCTGGTGAATGCCATACAGTATGTGAGTGTTGCTTAATGGACTGAACTGATAGTGCAGCACAACACTATTTTGTATGAGCAGATCTAGTTTTTGACATATGTAGAAGCTCTCAGATGAGCTAGTGTGGGATTTCTTTGAAAGACAGGGGGATTTGTAAGGAAAAAAAAAAAGGGAATGCATGTGAGTTGCTCAGGCCAGCTATTCTAGATCTCAAATGATAGCAAAGGCATCTGCTCTCCCATCTGTTTTGGTCGAGAATTTTGGTCAATAGAATGATGGGTAACTAAGTAATAGCTCAGAAATTTGGTTGCTTCGAGTTTAGCCCAGTTTGAATCATATAATACCAAATTCTTTCTGCTATAAATTCTTTTCTTGATGTGATGAAGTTGTTCAACAGCAAGTTTTCAACCAGGACAATGCTTGAGGAGCTTGTTAGTACTGGAGCTGTGTTGAGTTCCTGTTGGGGCTAGAGATATCTGTTTTTTCCAATTCTAGATGATTTCTGGAATCATTGATCTTGATAATCTCTAGAAATTGCGAAAGTAAAAATTAAATTTTTCGTGGTGATATCTTTTAAGTGCCCTCAATCGAAATTTTAATCATTTTTTTTACGTCCGAAGTGTTTTACTCAAGGAAACTTTATAATCACTTCGATTTGGATTAAATAAAGGGGAGCATTAGGGCAACGGGAAAATATAATGAGTAGGTATCGACCAAATGGGGTAATCTCTTTTCACAGCTTTTAAGACGGATTATGTTTCACAAAAATGTTTTTAAAAAATATTGTGAAACGCATTGGACGACTCATAGATATCTGAAGGCATTTGGCACCAGATATTTTTCAACAAACCCACTTCGTATGGCTTGCCTCCTTAGTTATAACATTTTATATCTAGCTTTCTCTCAGACAGATTTGTCTATTTTGTGGTTGATGGAGTTCCACCGTACACACTTCCTATATTTGTTGGTGTTACGCAGAAATATATTCTGGCACCAACATAATTGTTTCTTTTTGTAATCCGTGTCATTCGAGAATCCGTTAGAACCAAAGGAAAGTAGATAGCAGTAGTGTTTTTCTTGAAGTTTTGGGAGGTATACCACTAGGAGAACAATTATTTAGTTTTAGTTTTAATTGGGAAAAGAAAGTTAGACAAGTCTTCAAAGTGATGCCAGAGGGTTGTGGATCGCTGAACTCGTCGAGTCGGTTTTGATTAAACTGCTTATGGTAGAGCAACTGATGATATTTTAGAAGAGCAGTTTTCAGAAAAAAAATAACCATTTCCTACTTATTTTGTGGTGAAAATGACTACATCCTTAGATTATCATTGATGTCGCTTCTAATTACATACATGATGCATCATGGGAATATTCTCAGTTCAACCAGAAATATCTGCATAGGCAATTTTCTATTTGATATCACTGATTTTCGTGGAGCCATTTATACAAAAGAAAAATGAACTCTCATATGAGCATCTTTTCTAATAGATTGTTGTATTTTTTTGGTATCTTCAAAAGTTCTGTATTCCTCAAAACGGCAAATGAGTGTCATCTTCAGATTAAATTTAAATGACAAGGCAAATAGAGTGATATATTTTATTTTTCATAACTATGTGGAAAATGGATAATTCTAAGGTTGAGGGTGCCTAATCAATTTAGTATTCTAATAGAGAACTTTTTTGGATCTCAAGATGAAATAATTTCTCTAGAGTTGGTTAATAGCAATAATATTCGGAGGTATCCTGATATTATGCACCGCAATTTTGTTTTTGATGCATATTTCTCTCTGAAATTTTTCCGTTGTAAAGAGAATTGAAATGCATTCGAAGTTAGGCATCATTAGACCCCTTTTGGTATTTGAAAAAAAATTTATACTTTTCATTGTTATCGAGGAGTAGTTTTTTTTAATTAGTCGTTCAGATGTTGGGACCGAGACTTTTAGTTTTTCAAATGTAGGTATTGATAACACGATAGTAACCTCACTGATTGATAAATAGAGAGGAAATAAAAACTTCCAAATTTACCCTGAAGAGTATATGTATATACTGTATACTTTATATGCTGACAAATTTGTTTCGACACACGCTACCATTATCTGAGCGACGAGTTATAAACCTCACTCTATGTATAAATTCAACACAGTAGACAATAGAATTTGAGGAAGCTTTTCATGTTGATCTGATCATTGCAATTGTCATGAAACATTTTTGAGTGGGCTCCATTTTTGGTCCAACAGTTTAAGATTCTTAGTGAGTTCTTTTGACTTCATTGTATTCGAGTGCTTGCTGAATGGTTTGAACTGTTTCAGGGATCGAGTGTGATATATGTGGAAGAAAGTACAAGAATCTGAAGAACTTGAGACAACACCAACGATACGAGTGTCAGAAGGAGCCACAATTTGGTTGTCCCTACTGCCCATACAAAGCGAAACTCAAGTGTAATTTGAACAAACACAAAATGAAATGTTTCTCTTACAGGCTTAGCTATAACAAATTTTAACTATCGTTATTTATTTTTAATTGACGTAATGTTTCATGGATTGGTAAACTATTCAACTGTGTGTTGTTTTTTTTAAATGGTTGTTTCTGTGAGCTGGCTATCTCCTCACGAGCAACCCTTAGAGGTACTCGTGAGATTTGTGTCAGATGATGAAATTCCAACCTCCTATCGTGCATTTCCAGATACGCTCCAGTATATACTGAGTTGTCTACCAGGTAGGTTGATTGATATCAGATATCGACCCTTCCACAACAGTTAGTAAGTACTCTTCTAAACCTTACTCCGCAAAAAAAGGGATTGTGCTGAAAAAACGTTCCAGACCGCTATTTCTTGATTGGAAATTGAGTAATAGAATGAATGAAAGTGTTTAAATGTACTCAATAACCCACTCTGCTCTCTTGATGTCACACGTCAAGCTAGCAACCTTAGACCATCTATTCTCACCAGAATAGGAATCAAAGTTTTAAAAATTCAGGGTGATTGCAAAATTATAACGAACAAAGGGCCGCAGTGGTCATGATGGTAGAGCGCTAGTCTATCAGTCAGAGGGACGTGGTTTCGATTCCCAGTATGGTCACTGGTCTCGTGCTAGGAATCGCACGTTGAAAGGTAAGACCTCGTTAATCCTTAGCTCGCACAAGTTTCGACTTCTGAGGGCTGTTGTTCATACGGGGATGACAGCTGGTTAACGGAAAAACAATTACAAAAAAAAATATATGCGGTGAAAATTTTAAGCGCGAGCCGAAGGCGAGCATGTGGAACCACTAGCATCGAGAGTTTTCAGTTTAACCGTGTTACAGACGCACTAATTAAAATATTTTGTTACGTCAACGCATAATTGCATTGATTCAAAACGATAGTATTCTTGAATAGGTGCAACCAAATATTAGTTTGATTTTCTGATGGAATACTCTTGATTACTCGAAAGTTAAATGTTGCAAACGGACGTTCTTTTTCTGGAATGATGCGAGTTTGTTGATGCTATAATATTCCACTCCAATAATGGACGCCATTCTCAACACTTTCCTTGATAAATGATATGAGTCAGTTGATAAAAAAATTAAAAATCAAACATCTATTTCAGTTAGGCAAAATATTACAAAAATTGTAATCTGAAGCTGATTTTATATCTATTTATTTAATATTTTTCATTTGCTGAAGTTGATAAAAAAAAATATTCTTGGGACCTAAAGTACCTATACAGTTTCAATAATTCGATATCACATACAGAAATGTTAGTGAGTAAAGTGGTACTTGTTAAGTTGCAATAACTTATTTCAAGAATTAAAAATGGGAATAACTGACATCTTGAGTATTGTCCACTACACAAACATAATTTAAAAAAAAAGTTGAAATGAAATGGATTTAAAAACCTATAAGAATGATAATATAAGTTATAAGTTTTTTTTATATACTAGGCAAAATGTTTTAGGGAACAAAAATAAGAATGAATTTACAGTACGTATTCAAGTACGATTTTCAGTTGATGGATAAGAAGATGTATTTTGAAAAAAAATAAAATAAAACAGTAATAGGTACCTCATGTATATTTTCGAAAAAAAAAATATAAAATTTAAAAACAACATATTCGATTATGGTTCAAAGAGTTGGGAAATGAGTTTTTTCTGATTTTTTTTAATTAGTTTTTTTTTTTTCATTTCTTCAGGCACCGAGTTATATATTTTTATAAAATTTTAAAAATAAGCGATTTTGTAACATCTGGAAGAGTGTGCTTGTTTCGATTTCGATTAGGAATTTCAACATGATTTTTATTTTTTTGAGTCTTTGTTGTAATATCTCTAATATATTGAGGTGTGTTTTGAGCGCACCTCCCCAAGCAATGATACTATCGCTTTTTACGAGTGAGAAGTATATCACTCTCATTTCTTTAATAGGTAGGTATACTTGTGTAAATATTTGAATCCATATAAAAGGGTTTGGAGTTGTCTATTACATATTCTATATGGCAATTTTATTTGAGATGTGTGTCAGTATATATTCCTAAATATTTCTAACAATTTTGAAATCTTTTTCTGCGGTGTTTTTCAATTCCTTCCATGTTTGTGCTTGATAGAAAATAACAGTATCATCAGTTTATCCAATAAAATCACATTCACTACCTATTTACTACCAGAGTTTTGATTTTGAACAATTTAAAAAGAATGAGGATAATTTATCTATGAGTACCAGAGTCACACTTTTATCTTTTGGTTCACGTGAAAGGATGATTCAGTAATGCATTAATGGAAAAAATAAGAATTTGTGTAATATTTGAAATTTTAGAAGTTGTGTGCTTCAGGAAATGCAGAATGAACCTTGAGAGGGAGACATTCTGTCAAGTATCCAAGCCGACGACAAAATTATTCTCTTCTCTACGTCTGAGAAACTGCTAAAGGTGCGTAAAGACTTGCAACAAAACAATATTGAGCATTTGGTTCCTTGCTCTTTTTCTTGCAAAACCCAATTCAAAAGTACCACTTTGAATCTAACGCTGTTCTGGAGCCACCACAATATAATAAGAAATGTGTTTTTTTTTTTCAAAATAGCGCAGGGCCTATGATGATCCTTTCAAGCTCTAATAAAATCATCAAATCTTGTTTGGTATCCACGAAAGTTCTTGGCACCTCGAATTAGCAGATTAGGCCAATCACTTGAACAAAAATGGGGAAAAAATAACAAAAGAATGCAAACTTTCACAAAAGTTGTGTTTTAGTGCTCAATGAAGCTTAAAAAATTTGCTCCTTTGTACAATGCCGGCAATATTGTTAAAAAGATAAAGTATAAATATTTTTCCTAGGAGAAAATTCTATAGTCGCAAAATGGTTAGAACGAAGAAAATATCATTCTTATAGTTCCATTTGCAACCATTTGCATGTTTGGCATCAGAGTAAATAAATTATTAATTCATATTTTTAATAATTAAAATGTCGAAAAGAGGGGTAAATGTGAAGAAACGTTGCTCTTAGTCATAAATCTTGTTGAAATTTTGCCACTTCCACCGATAACGGCAACAAATACTTTTTTTTATTTAAAAAATTGGGTTTGCAACCTGATTTGATTATGGTCATAATGCAAAAGTGATGTGAGTTGGTTGCAACCGTAGTGAGTAATTTCATAGAACGCATGTAAAATTTGCCATCACTACAGATTTCGGGAACTAAATGAAAAGAGTTTATTTTTTGTATTCTTAAAAATAATACAAAAATTTCACTATTTTGGGACTTTTCTCCATTTTTTCTGCACTAAAACACATCTTTTGTGAAATTTTGCATTCTGTTGCTATATTTTCCCCATTTTCTATTTTTAATGCTAAATTGATTTGCCTAAGGGTAATATCTCGTTTTGCTACGTCTTACCTTAGCTCGCACAAGTCTCTGACTTATGAGGGTTGCACGTAGGGGTGCAACCGGTTGACGGATATAACAAAACAAAATAATTTTTTTTAAATCAATTTTCAAAACAAGGTATAATTGAATGAAATAAAATAGAAATATACAAATAAAATAGATAAATTTTTATCATCCTGCTCGTAGAAAAAACATATGCCAGTCTGCTCACGAGTAATTCTGAATCAATAATTAACACACTTGAGTTATTGAACTCGTTCCACTAGTGTGTGATAGGGTGTTTGCAGCAAGCCATGTAGTGTCTGCAATGTGAACAATTGGGAAGGAAAGGCCGATTGTGAAATTTTTATGTTTCCAAATATTTCTGGCTTAATATTCCTAAATACGCTTCTTATGCGTTACTCCCACGGATTCATTTTTTCTGAAAAAATTAGAAGGTTTTCAATCTTGTTGAAAATGAATGTTATATCCAGCCACGTGAACCATTTCCGGAAAAATTTGATCTTGTAGCATCCTCAGATATCGAAGTCCATACAAATTTTCTCTCGGGCCAATGATACTGTTGCCCAATATGCCAGCCCAAACATTCACTTTTGGATAGGTATGCTGATTATTAAAACTCTTCATAATAATTAAAATCTCTTCTATATATTGAACATTCACCATTATACACAGATCGGAACGGCGGCGTCATGTTCATCACAATTGTTTCTTCGACAAAAAATATCTCTTCACAATGTTTGCCTTGAAGTTTTACTGCAAGTTTGTACGCACCTTAAGTGACGATATTTCATCATGAAATCTATAAAGAGGGACAGATCATCAAACTTGCTGAGGTTTTAAAGAAGAAAGCAATATTGTAAAAGAGGAATGTATGTAAGTGAAATATATTGATGAAATATTCGTTTATTGCAACTTTACAAAACTTATATTTTGTACCTGTACAGTGATGTATTGATTGTCTCTATGCCTATTATTTTATTTTAAATAGTGGTGAAAATGTATTTCTTTCATTATAATGTGTTTAATTCAGTTCTATGATTCAATTAACTCAATTCTACTTTAATTGCTTTCGTTTCTTCTGCTTACTGTTTTCCGCACTGCAGCGTCTGTTCTTATAATTAGATTTTATTTTTATTTTAATTCAATTTCAGACTTTCTTGAGTTCGATCAAATCCTCATTCCACCAACCCTCGAAAAGTTTCTCGAGTCGAAATGTTCAAAAATGAAAGGTGATAAAGACGCAGTCAGGAGAATTCCCGACGGAATACGACCGGGATACAGTCCAGACTCTCAATTCGCATGCCGACATTGCGGTAAACGTTATAAATGGAAATCCACAATGAGGAGACACGAACAGGATGAATGTGGAGACCAGGAACCAAAATTTCAGTGTCCTTACTGCCCCTATAGGGCGAAACAGAAAGGAAACCTTCGCGTACATATTAGAAAGCACCATTCCCCTCCTCACGCTGCGGATCAATTCAGTGCCGAAAAAGAAAAGTCTGATATCAACCAAAATGTTCAAAACTAGATAGTCAAATGTTTACTCAATACGTTGTATCGTTAGAAGTTGTTTTTGTTTTTTGAGGTGGTTTTGAATCACAGTATTGAAAGAGTTTAAATGTTCTCTGAGAATAATGTGATTTCACTAAGAGTATAAGATTCATACTCAAAATCTTTGCTAAAATGTCGATTCCAGTATTTTTGGAGGAGAAGGAAAGAAAAAAGAAATGTCTGTTTTTTTCATGTGAATATGGTTATGGAATTTACTGGTTTTTTACTCATTTCAAACCTTGGTTTGTAATAATCCCGGGGTGGAGGGATGACAATATAACTTTATAAAAATGAGGATGTACTTCATACACAAAATTGACCGGATACCAATGTTTCCAGCATCGTTCAAAAAATAGTAGCACTATCTATGTTTTTTGGATGTCCTAGAGGGGCTATGGATATACAGGGTGTTTCAAATTCGATCCTCACCGTTGGAATCTCGGAAACTATAATAGAAATTGGGACAAAGTTGCGCATTTACCTGACTAACAATATGCTGTTGAAAAAGTTCTGAATTTTCGAGTATATCCAGAGATATCCGGAAAAAAACAGAAATTTTGGAAAATAGTTTTTATTTTTTTCTGGATTCATTTTTCGAAAGATTCGAAATTAAATTGCATTTCCACATTACCACTTTTCCCCTGCTACATGATGGTGTTTTCCGATTTTCTATGCGACGTTTCGTCTTCCGGCCAACCATCAACTTTATTTTTTCTTATGAGCGCTACATTGGATTCTTTCTATTTTGAATAGAACCCGATATTACCTTCTCAATGATGTATCATTATTTATTTTTCGAAAAATCGGAGATTTAAAAAAAATCTTATCATAATAGGCTTTGACTTAGATATTTGTAAATTTTACTTTCAATTTGTTACACTCAATGACATTTTGTTATTGTACAATTCAATGCATTTTTGGCGTAAAATGGCTTTCACGAATGAAGAAAGGAGAGATATGATACAAATGTATTACAAATACAATAGAAACAGTGTTAGAACATCCGAAATACATTTAAACTTAGATCCCAGAAGACGACATCCACATTGAACTTTGTTCAAGTTATCAGTTCAAAATCTCACCGAGTTTGGTTTATATGAAAAGCCAATGAAAAAATACGGAGACAGAATCAACCAAGAAACTAAAGAAAATTTGATAAATAATGAGGCATGTATGAGGTAAATTAAAAATTGTTTCCATTTTCATGAAAATATAACGAACAACAATTATTAACTAAAATATAAAGACAAAAGTAAATCACAGCAAATGCTCAAAACGCTGGCCTTGTTCATGGTAACACAATTGTGCCCTTCTTCGAATATTATTCACTGCACGATTAATTTTCCTCCTCCTCAATCTTCCAAACTCACTAACAATTCTGTGTAGAAGGTCCAAGTCTCGAGACCTTGCTGGCCACCTCACCGGCCCATTATTCCCTATCCATTTGTCACCAAACCTTTCAGTCAGGTAGCTAGATACTCGTCTAGTTTTGTGCGGTAGAGCACCATCATGTTGAAACCAGATGTTATAGTTAGCCAAAGGTAGATCATCCAATTATTCTTCGAAAATCGACTTTAAAAACTGGCGATAGGTTTTTCCATTCAGAATTCTGTCAAATAAATGAGGACTCAATATTCTATCTTTGTAAATTCCTGCGTACACGTTAATACTGAATCGCACTGGAGGTCAAACTTCTCGGAACTGCCTGGGGTTGTTTATCCCCCAAATGTGTTCGTTATTTCTGTTAAATATCTCTCAATTCATTAAAAGAACTTTCATCTGTCCAAATTACGTTTTCCAGGAAAATCGGGTCTTCTTATTAGCCAAATAAAAAATTCTAATCGCCTTTCGGGATCATTTGGATGCCATTTTTGAGATATGTATGTATTTTGCAACATTTGAAACCGCTTTTTTGAGTTTCTCCAAGCACTTGTATGACAAATTTTCATATCGGAAGAAATTTGACATGTAGATTTCCTCAGGTTCATGTTTATCTGCAAATTATAAATTTTCATTGAAAGGGACACAATGTCTAATTTACCTCATACATACCTCATTTATCAAATGTTCTTCAGTTTCCTGGTTCATTCTGTCTCCGTACTTTTTTCTCGGCTTTTCAAAAGATCCAAATTCGGTGAAATTTTGATCCAATAACTTGAACATAGTTCGATGTGGTTGTCGTCTTTCGGGATACAAATTTGGATTCATTTCCGATGTCCTAACACTGTTTCTATCGTATGTGTAATAATTTTGTATCATATCTCTTTTTTCTTCATTCATGAAAGCCATTTTCCGCCAAAAATTCAATGACTTGTACCTTAACAAAATGACATTAAGTGTGACAAATAGAAAGCCAAATTCAGAAAAATCAAAAAATGTCAAAGTTATTATGAAAAGAATATTTTTTTTTAACTCCGGTCTTTCGAAAAAGAATGATCTTATGATACATCATTGAAAAAGTAATATCTGGTTCTATCCAATATAGGAATAATCCAATGTAGCGCCCATAAGAAAAAATAAAATTGATGGTGGTGGCCGGAAGACAAAACGTCGGATAGCGATTCTGAAAACACCATTACGTAGCAGGGAAACAGTGGCAATGTGGAAGTGTAATTTATTTTCGAATCCTTGGAAAAATAAAGTCAGAAAAATATCCAAAATTTGTTTTCTCCGGATATATCCGGATATAATCGGAATTTCAGAACTTTCTGATCGGCATATTTGCTCCAATTTAACCACCTTCATATCTCTTATAGTTTCCGAGATCCCAATGGTGAGGATTGAATTTGAAACACCCTGTACAAGGTTTCTAATTTAATTTCATTTCCAGACAACCTAATCTCAACGATATATCTATAGGGGAAGTTTGGTCATAGAATTTAACATTTTAGGAAAACTGTGTGAAACACCATCAGGTCACTCCTAGCTAACTTACATTTTCAGTAGCAAACTGTGATACTCTGTATCAAAAATAGGATTCATTGTTCACTAATTATAAAACCGATTGATAAAGATTTCAGATTTGGGTGTTATCAAATATAGAAATACTGTCTGCTAATGAAAGCATCAAAAAAATTCCATCAGTTGCTGTTTCAAATTTTTGAACAATATTTTTGGATTCAAGTGGGAAACATTTCAATTCGGGATTTTCTAATCCTTGTTTTATTCGCCACCTACTGAAAAACACTAAGTATTATGGCAATAATTATTCATTGCAGTTTTCCATAAATTCAAATTTATTCTTTTTCTATAACCAATCGACATTTTTGCTCAGAAAGTTGGTATGAGACAATATCAATTAGATGAACTAGATGTTTCTTTAAATCTGCTGTTGGATTCTCATCTTTCGTTATGCTATCAACTGATAACCTACTATTTGACATGACTAATGACATCAACGACTTACATCTTGGTAATGAAGCGTTTGATATCAGCTTCTATAATTGCCATTTTCATTAGTTACTTATCATGTGTACCAAGATATTTTTTTAGAATAGAGTGGGGGAGTGGTATAATTTTTTTTTATTCATATAACTCAGCAAATCTATCAGGAGAAAGTACCACTATAGAATATTTCATCATCTTTTTTACAGTAAAGGCTTTTTACTTTTACTTGGCTCAAAACAATTCTAATAGAGAAAAATATATCCTATTAAAACGCTATTCGAAGACAATTTGAAGCATCAAGACGTTCATAAGATTACATAACTTGCTTTTTTATGAGAACTCTACTGCAGAACCCTGGGATATTATCAAATCGCTACTGCGGTAATAGAATCCCCCTAGTTCATCTACTCTATTGTTAAGTTGATATTTGGACCATTCAATGTACGTTAAAATTATATTTATATTATTGGGGGTGGTATTACTTTTAAGGAACTGTTTTCATGAAATGTTATTTGGAATTCTGAAGTGATTCCGTCTGTTTTTGGGCTCAATTTGTACAAATTCGTACAGGAGTTAGGAGAAACATTTTTGTTTATAAGCTGCTGGTTTAGGTTGGGTGTTATTGAAAGAAAGTTAATTTTGGGAAAACTTCCAAAGAAGTCTTATTATTCTTTATTATCAATGCTTCATGTAATATATAATTTGTTAAGTTTATTATATTTTTTCGCAGAAATTGTGCAATCCTTTAAAAGAGGCAGGCCCTTAACCACGAAATAATTTAGGTATGTTATTTGTTTGAAATTTGTTATTCACGGAATTATTTTTGCTACATCTTCGGAAAAATAAGCATTTGATTTAGTTCCGTTAAGGTTTCTGAACATATCTTCAGTTGAAAAGAATTAATTCCTGTGAATCGGTTACGAATCAATGATTTATCTACTTAATTTTTATTTACCGACAACACAAAATGTCCTAATTTTTTTTAGTCGTTCAGGTCCTGTGACATATTTTCAAATCGTTTTGTTTTTTATTGGAATATCTTTATTTTGTTCTAAACGTAGATTTTAAAAAAATACTATTGATAGACTTGATACTTATTTAAAATGGTGCCTTCCAAGAAGCAATAAATTTTATTTTTCGTTTTCAGATATTTATATTGTTGATATTTATTATTAGATTTCAGAGTGTACTTATTTATACGTATCCTTATCTATATTAACGTTAAATCTGTTCAGGGCGAAATGAAAGTACTTGTCATTACTGCGGCAAGTTGAAAATTACTCATAAAAGTGTAGTAAAACGTTAGCAAAACTATTTCGGAAAAGGTTGGTTTATTTGATATTTTAGGATTTTCATTTGATGAATTTCGCATTCGTACTATCATTTCGCTCTGTTGAAAATGATATTTTTTCGGAAATACAAGTAATATATATGGTAAATATTATCTTATGTAACCCTAATGGTCTGTTGAATTATATTTATACTGCTAGAGATATTTAAAAAATATATAAATCATTTTTGAAGTGTTCTTCATTTTTTGTGTGCATGAAAAGTTGAGGACATCAAGCTCAAACTATTTTTCTTAGTGTGAATTGTTCAAAATCCAAAAGACTATGCACGATTCAATAATTGTGGTGAGACCTCTTAATTCTTCAAATATTGAAAACAATCTCAGAAGATACAAGTAGATATTTGTCCAAGTATGGTGATAATTGATTATTTGATTTTCTCAATTCACAGAAGATGCGGTTTGAAATTTCGAGAAAGCACACACCTCACTCAGTTTTATAGTCTCATATCCCGTGAATTATGGGACTGCAAGAGAATATTATATTATGATATGTTTTTATTTGAATACATCACGTAAAAATAAAAAAATTTATGTAAAGTCGTCTTTGGCACTAACTCAAAGCATAGTTTTGGAGGATCTGTTTTGATAACTAGCTGTATGTGGTCCTTCTCAAAAATGATACTGCTGAAGCTCAATAGTACAGGACATAATTGAGGCGATAGACAATGTTACATATTCTTAGAGGACTGACCTGCTCCAGAGATAGGTCAAGCAATGATCATGGAATGAAATCTGGAATATACAGTGAAAGTCTCATAGGAATCCTAAGTTCATCCTCCAACTGGGTTAAGTTTGATTATTCGTGAATATACATAAAGTAATCCCACCAATCAGATATTTAGAAATATTTGAATGTCCATAGTAACCAATTCATATCGCTACATACAAATAAACGGCGTCACTCAAAATATAATCGCATCAAATACAATACGTACTTCAAAATAAATACAGTCAAACTTCCTGCATACTTACGAAGAGTGTCAGTTTGACAAAATAATCCTCCCGCTTCGCATTCAAATTATTTAAACTAACAAACTGACACTCTTTGTAATTATGCAACAAGTTATCGATGTTGATCATTGAAGTACTTATAGTAATCTTCTTTGCTCGCACTAGTTCTGCTTTTGATGGTTTTCTCTGAAAACCTGGGTGATTCGTAAAAAAAATTTAACTTTTTTTTTTATTTTTATGTCTACTGAAAATATGCAGTGAGCTTAGATGAGTTATAACCGAGCAGCAGGATACAACCTCCTAGGCTTCGGACCTATCAATGATGGACCACAGAAACACAACATTTTTTTTCAATGAAATATACAGGGTGTTCCAAACCCATTGTCAACTCCTCTACTATTGATGCTACGAATTCGGTTAAATGGGCAAACCAGTGGCATTTTTAATAGGCTTTTTGATGATGGAGACAATAAAAATTGACAGTCGCGTTATCAAAATATTTCATGAAATGCTTTTTTTTTTATCATGTTTTGCGATTCGTAATCCCATTCACAACAAGACAGTTATTTTCTTTTGCTAGAATTGGAAATATGATAGTTTTATGCATAGGAAACATATAACAATGGTATTTAAGAAAGCGCTATAAAGTATGAAGTAAATGTTCAAAACACCGCCTTCTTTTTAAACACATATTTGGACCCTTCTCTTGACACTACGTATTGCATTCAACACAGTTTGGCCATCAATTCTATGAACTTTAATTTCAATATAATTTTTCAATTCACCTACATCATGTTTCAATTTGTACAGCTCATCTGTCCGAAATCCCAAAAAATAAAAATCCTAGTGGTGTCATATTTGGTGAACTAGGGAGCCACTTAACAGGACCATTTGTGCTTAGCATAATCCATCTGTTTTTAAAAAAGCATCTCAGAATTCTTTTTACGCCGCTGATATTATGTGTTTGTGCTACAACCTGCTGAAAATAGGTAATCTAACGAGATTCCAGATCAAGATCATCGAAAGTCTCTCCCAACACTCCAAATATTGATTCTAATTCGGCTCTGCCGATTGTGGGGATGATTAGAAATGGATTATCTCTACTCCAATTATGATTTTTTTTTCTATTATTCATACTACGATTTGAAAAATTTGCCTCATTGCTCCGTATAATATTTTCAATAGAAGTTTGGATCTTGTCTGCATTTATTTATAAACCACCGAGAGAAACCCCAATCGTCTCTTATCACCATGTTCTAGTGTTTGCACTGGTCGTAATTTATAAAGATCTCATAATTCGTTGTATAACAGAAATTGAAACAGCAATTTCTCTTGGTAGGTCTCTGATGGAATTATTTGGATTAGCCTTAAAATAGGCTGAAACGTCAGTTTCTGTATCATCAGATATTAAAAAATGTTCTCGTCTACTCAAAAACATTATCTTTAAAAAAAAATCGATTGGTGATTCACGATCGGGGAACGAATTGCAATAGTGTTGAAAAAACATGAGAGAATGATGATATAATGTTGTAATGATGTATATTGTATAGATTTTGCATAACGTTTTATGGACATGGTTCATGAAACCATTTCATGAAGGCATAATCAGCCTCAGATATATTGCTGAAATTGGGTTTAGTCTTAAGAGGTGATAGTGAAAGTGGTATTGATGTTATCGAGTGAAAGTGATCTTGCAGATTACAGTTCGGATCTTCATATAACTTTCAGAAGTTTAACCCTGTGATGAAGGCATTTCGTAAGTAATGATGTTTTTCATAATTCTGAATGTCGTATCTAATGTCAGAACCAAATTTAATTTCAAAAAATTGACGCTCAGTTTACGGTATGTTTAAACATCTTACTGTTTTCTGTTGGGATAGAGCATCAAATTCAAACGTCCAGTTTAGGTACACTCTGTATTTATTTTATATTCAGTTATACACTCACACTTGATAAATGCTCTAAAGCAACTGAATAATATTTAAAATGATATCTACACCTTTTTCAAATGTAATTCAGAAAGTGTAACTTGAAATTCAGATTAGTAAAATGTAATTCAGAAAATATGACATGTAATTCAGAATTGTTAGTTGGATTTCAGAAACTGTAACATAACATGTAATTCAGATTAGTAAATTGTATTTCAGAAAGTGTAACTTCAATTTCAGATTAGTAAATTGTTATTCAGAAAACGTCAGTTGTAATTCAGAAACCATCACTTGTAATTCAGAAACCGTCAAGGACCTAATCAAGGAGTATGGTTTCCGGGCTTTGGGGCCGTGGTCGGTTCACCTCCGTGGAGGCGGTTTCTGTGGACGTTTCGCTCACAACTGCGGTGAGCATCAGCGTGTATTTTGTCTTCTCGAAGAGCGACATAATACTCATCAGTATACAACAAAATCCACGTTGAAGATGCTCACCGCAGTTGTGAGCGAAACGTCCATAGAAACCGCCTCCACGGAGGTGAATCAAAGCTAGGAAACCATACTCCTTGATTATACTTCCGGCCGTGAAAGCCTTCATTCTATGCTCTTCAAGGACTTGATAGGTAAGAATAGGAAATGGGAGAACAATAAATAAACTACAGCTGAATAACAACTTACGCATTCTGAATTACAAGATACACTTTCTGATTATCAATTCACTAATCTGAATTAAAAATTACACATTCTGAAATACAATTCACTAATCTGAATTACAAGTTACAGTTTCTGAATTTCATTTCACTAATCTGATTTTCATTTAATGTTTTCTGGATTACAATTTATTATTCTGAATTACAAATTATACTTTCTGAAATACATATTACACCTTCTGAATTACAACTGAATAAGGTGTAGGTAGTCATTCGAGTTCAGATATGATTCATATCTGTAACGTTTCCATAATATAATTATATTAGAAGAAATAATGGTATACAGTACAGACAGGATTATTCCTTTTGAATGTTTTGTTGACAAACCCAACATTTTTCGATTGGGTACTCAAAAGCTTTCATATTTTCGTTATTCTTTTTGTTAACTTTTAAACATTGTTGACGTACAAACTCCCAAAAAAACGTTTGGAGGGTATAACCGATACTACGTTTTGAAATCAAACACATTGTAATTGCTTCATAGATAGCACGGGGGGGCACATCAACTTAAAAATTAAAATCATGGGGTCATGTGTCATGCAATTCGAAAAATATTAATGGTTTAAATGATAATTGAGTTAACTTTTCAATGTTGTGACACTTGACCCCCGTGTCATTTAAATTTAAGTTGATGTGCCCCCCGTGGCATATATCGATTGATCACCAAACGTTTTTTTATGTTTGTAAGTCAAACCCTTGAAAAGTTAACATGGGGGGTACTATTAAAAGCCACACTGTATAATATTTTACGTATTCATCATCATTGCAAAATGAAGTCCTTACTGTTTGTTGTAATGGACCACTAAAAATAAGTATTTTCGATTACATTGTCAAACAAAGCAAAAATAAATATTCTTGTTGAGATTTTATATAATGTGCATTGAAAAATAAAATCATCTATGCACTGGTGGTGTAACTACGACCATAATATTACTATCATCAAAGGACATCCATTGTGTTAAAAATAACTACTGTGGGTATTTCACCAAATATATTCAATAAGTACACAGGTACATATTCCACAATCCCTATGAGTTGAATGCTAAAAATTTGTTTCTCAAATCCCATAATTTTCATTTGAAGTTTGAAATTGCTCTTCGAATTAAACACACTTTGACGTTGATGTCGAAAAACTTCCCACAAATACTAACGCTCCTTGTGGTTGTTTCCGAAATTTTGAGTAAATTTGACAGTTTTAGTCAAATATTACACCGCCCTTAAGATTCTGCCATAGTCGCTAGGAGTACGTTTTCAAATGGAATGGAAATCAGAAATTAGAAAGAGAGACACAATAAATGTTATATTCTGAGTATGAAGCTTATGCGCAAATAAAAATATTTCAGAACTGAGATACGCGTCTCTTTCCTACTAGTAGGTTGGTAACTAGTAGGTTACTGGATGTGAGTCCAATCACTCCAATCTTCAGAATATCTGTTGAAAATATTACAAAGTGAAATAACTAAATGTAATAAGTACTTACATTTTACATTAAAAAACTTGATTTGTTGGAAGTGCGATACTCAAAATCTATGGTAGAAAAGAGTTCTAAGTGCGTTTTTCGATTTACGTGTGACACATTTATTTAATGAATATTCCTTTTCAGGACAAATCCCTTGTCCCAAGTGTAACAGGATGTACAAGAATGAACGGACAATGCGATCCCATTTTTCCCACGATTGCAAGAACAAAGTGATGATAGGTTGCAGTCATTGCAGCTATGTTTGTAAAAGAAAATTCAGCATGAAGGAACACATAGAGAGGAAACACTTTGGTGTGGTTGATAATATGGCGAATCGATTTTCATGAAATTTCATCACATTATCTCCTAGAAAATAGGTTGTATGGATTGTGGCTTTAAATGTATGAACGAGCATTCTCTGATTTTCATCGAGAAATCACATTACATATTTCATAATAATATGTTTCCTCTATAGAGCTGTAACAACAACATGGTATGGTTTAATGGAAATATATATAGTCAAAATATTTGTAGAGATATCAAAAATATCTAGTATCTACAAATATAGCGAAAATAATAAATAATTTATATTTGTTACATACATCAATATTCAGTTGCTATAAATAAAAAGGAAACTTTTGTCGTCTGTTTTTCACATTACGTATTTCTAAAAAAAATTATGTCGAATTCCTTTGATATATTTGAAAATATTATTGGAACATTCATATCTTGAATGAGAACTATTTTGAAAATAAAATATAAATTTAAATATTCTGCGGAATTGAGTGAGCATTCGTGGTCTTGAGAGGAAGACTATCAGCATATACAGGGCAATTCGAGTCTATGCATGGGAATCTCGGTAACGGTAAAAGATAGAATTGTGGTTAAATGGGGGTAAAATTGCGTATTAGAGAGGTCATATACGTGAATCGAAGAAATCTGATGTAGCTTCTGGAGTTGTACCGGAAAAATAGATTTAGAAAAAAAGTGGTTATTTTATTATTTTGTGAGGATTTGTTGAAACCTTTGGGACTCTTCCATCGCAACTGTTTGTAGACTATCCAAATATGCAAATAAAAATTTTACAAAATATCGTAGGTACAACCCGGGCCATCCTCAACTTTTTATTTTCAAATACGGACCTGTATTTTTTATGTCATTTTTTCATATTTGCGTAGTATTTTCATCTGAATAGCAGAATGTTTCGGAAGTAGTGAACTATTAGCAGAAAAATTTAAACTTTTTTTTCAATTCCTTAATAGCTGTAATTGAAAAATTTGGAGAATTGTCATTGGTTCACTTTTTATTCTTTGATATTTTTCAATTATAGCTGTAATGGAATTAAATAATGTTGATTTTACTGCTAATAGTTCACTACTTCCAAAATACTCTGTAATTCAGATGAAAATACTACGACAACATGAAACACGACACTTAGCATTTCAAAAAAATGTAATAAAAATACAGGTCCATAATTAAAAATATAAAGTTGAAGGTTGTACGATACTTTGTAGGTACATAATTTTTTATTTGCATATTTGGATAGTTTACAAAAAGTTTCTGCGGCAATGTGCCAACAGTTTTGAAGAATCTTCACAAAATATAAAGATATAGGTAGACAAAAATAATTTCTAAATTTTCTCTTTTTCTTAAATAACTCCAGAATCAAAAAATCTAGATCAGATTTCTTTTGTGCCACGTAAATGAGCTCTATATACAATACAAAACTTTGCCCCCATTTAACCAAACACTTCTATCATTCACCATTCGACTCGAATTTGAATTGGTCTGTATATAAATGTGTGATGCAAACAACACTATAAATGTGTGGCAACTTAAGGTGGCCTATGCTAATTTCTTCCATGCGTTAATTCGCCATTTTGAAGGTTTTTTTTTGCAAAGTGGATACAGTGATACCATGCATAGTCGAAACGTATATCAATTATCATTACAAGAAAATTTCAGACAAAAATGTTCATTTAAACAAAATGGAGGTCCATAACTGTCTTATTATCTTTCGAATAGATGGCACTAGTAGAATTACCGAATCTTTCTTGGTAACCACAACCCCATCCCAATTTTTCACACTGCTATATAAAATAAACATTTTAATTCCTTCCAAATATTGAACAGAAAACATTCCTAAAAAAATATATGATTATTTCACTAAAGCTAATTATAATGAAAGTCATCTATTCTGAGAAGTTCTAATATTATATACAACCATGTTATACCATGTTGTATATAATATTATGTTGCTGACGTATATAGAACGATCTTTCGAAAGAGGTATCACTTGACCTCCAATGTAACTTAAAAAAAAAACATTTAAAAGTGATATCAATTGCTACTTACTGATACGTAATTTAGATCGTTCTAAAACCGTAATTGGATCTATATTCTGAAGGGTTTTCATGACAAAACTCAGATCGATTTGAGAATGTTCTGGGATTTTGGAATTTGACATTTGATATTTGACAGATCTTTCGCTTCATTTTTGTCGATGAGTAAATAAAAAAAAATGGTCATTCATTTTGAACTGCGATCGCAATTTTCTGGACTCCAAAAGCACGTTTACTACGATTAACCCGTTTAATTCAGATATACGCAAATACTCCCTCTATTTTTTAGCGCAGAATCCACTGACGTTGAAAAACCAAGAGATGCTATTTGAAAAAATTAGTTACACAATTTTCAAAAAGGCCGAATTCAGAGCCAATTTCAGAGCACCCCGTATAATTTTTTTGCAAAGTTTTGAAAGATTTAGGAAGCTTCAGATCTTATTCAGGCAAATTCTGGCAATTTTTCCAAAAAGTAATATTTTTGTACAACTGTCAACAAAACTTGACATTTCTGCATCTCTATTGATGAGTGAATGTTTACTTTTTTTTAACTGCCAAAATAATTCCCGAAATAATCATGAAATATTACTTTTTGAAGGATTTATTTTCAACAGAGTCAATTATTAACTGATGATTCATCATAAAATAGTTTCATTTATTGTAATAATAATTGATAGTAAAGTTTGATCCAACATAAATTCCCGAAGATGTTCCATGTTGCTGCTGATCAGAAACAATTCAATATTTTGTTAAAAATCTCAATTTTGTTATTCTATCTTTCTTCTATATATATTTCTGCTACGGATGTATAGATTTCCAGCCACCGTGACTTTTTATGGATGTAATTTTGCCCCTCTGCATTGGCCAGAAGAGTTACAGAGCCTCTCCTGAGCACAGTGACCTGTGCAGCTCTTATACATGTCTATTTCAAGCCATTTTGCAATCAAGCTGGGAATTTATTCTATTTTATTTATCCCCACATGCTGGTTAATACATTTTCCTCTCGAATATTTTAAGAATAATCAGTTACTTTTTGTATGATGCAGCCGTAGTGCTCTATACTTGCCGTATATCTCATTGTAATCAGAATTTAAAACAGTAAACGTTCTTGCGCAAAAGGTCTTCGTATCAGGTATTTAACAATCAATATAGATCCAACATCTTCAATGGCATCAATAGTTATATGTAATAATACTTCACGGCGACAAACACCGCTGATACCCAAAATTAGGACAACCCTTTACAAAAATTTATATTTCTTTCCTCGTTATCCGACGATTTTGTTCTTAATGAGCGGGACCAATTTTGAAAACTTTCTTTTATCAATATTTTCCTTAACATTCAATGTACTTTTCAACATAATGAAGGGGGTTTTATAATTTTTGATTTTTCCTGAAAATAGCATATAACCACATTTTCAGAAACCTTTTTTACATGTTTCTTATTACACCATTCACGAAATTGGTGATATGTTATTTCATATACTAACTTGAATTTGGCCGATAACATATTATATACTATTTCATTTACTTTCTCAGATATATCTGATGGGGTATCACTACCACTATTATAATCAACATTCATCTTCTGAAAATAACTTTAAATTGAAGCAACTACGAGCAAACACAGTCAAACCGTTTCTATGATAACGACACAGAAATGCCAACAGATACTGTGGTATTGTATTGGAAGTATCGATAACATTAAGGATAACATGTACGGAAAAGAGAAGTATTATTTAGTTATTTTGGACTTATTTTGTCAGACAGATTTTTTTACGCACAACTGAAAATATTTTAACTGGAACGGGCTACTCAGAAATCTCCCGTTTACAAATTCTCACCGAAATACTCCAGTAGTTTTTCATATACATATCGACTCATCGTGGTATAGATTAAGAGGAAGAACAATTTTTAAGCTGATTTTATATCATCTTATAAACTGAACTTCGCCTTTTGCTTGTATGCAAACCTTATATTATGATTTTTTTTAATTTACAATTGGAAGCAATTAAGTCGTTTATTATTATCATTATTATTATATACTAGGATGAGAATGGTTCGGAACACTCGCTAACTTGTCTAGATACAGGGGTCTCCTTTCTTGTTCGAACTGGTTAGAGCATTCTCGAGCGATGATGTCATGCATTGTTAACAAACCGAACTCGAATATCCAATCACAAGCGATAAGGTCTAGCTCCGGAATCATTACATTGCCCTTCTTTTCGATACATTTCGCCCCGAGATTTCATTCTTGGAGGGTATCGATATAATCTGCAAGATACCCCACACCTGACACCACTATAACAAAAAAAAACCTTACTATAATCCGTTAATTCATTCAAGACTTGTAACATATTACTTTTAATTAATTTCAACATAATTCAGTCACTATTGCTAAGCTAAATCTGGCAGTTTGTACATCCTTATTGTAACTAATTTTAATCGTAAACTGTGATCTGTAAAAAATATCCCAAGATTTCTGTTTTTATGTCGGCAATACGCCTTTGTTAGATCATTCCAGAAACGCCGAGAGATGTCGCCAATCATTTAAAACGGTTCAGATCACTCGGTGACTCATTTGATGTTTCTTATATGACACTCGTTTCCTATTCAGTCCGATTAGATCATTCTTGAGTGATGATGTCATGCATTGTTAACAAGCCGAGCTCGATTAGCCAAATACAAGCGGTCAGGTTCAGCTCCTGGATCGTTATATCGTTATATTCGATGAGATCAGAAGTTGTTTAGAATAAACCTTTGTACTAACAAAAGAAACGATTTATTACCATGTAGTGGTGCTCATTTTTCAGGTTTTCTTGCGCTGAGAAAGCAAGTGCACGATTTAAAACCATTCTCTTATCTCATATGTAGATTCGGAAGAAGCGGAAACCGAAAATACAAAATTGTTGGTTTTTGCTGAAGAAACAACTCTATTGTGTATAAATCTACTCGTATCGATCTCTAATTCAAGCACCTGTAAGCGCCATTAGCTTGTTTATGGGAAACCAACTTAACGGGCATTTTGAGTCGATTCTTGTTCGTGCTTGTGATCGCACGTTGAGAGATGCGATCTCTGTTTTTATCACCTCGAACAAGTCACAGCAACTTATCGGAATGTTGTTCGAAAGAGAGCAGCGAGTGTGTGCAAAAATAACATTGAACAAATATTTTTAAGGTAGTATATGCATATTCGAACCTATTTTTTTTGTAGTTGCTGCATGAATCCTGCATAGTTTAATTGAAACTCATTTCGTGATTATTTTTCAGGTCCTTTTTCGTGCTCTCACTGCAACAAAAAATATTTGAGGAAAAAGCACCTGGCTAGGCACATGAATTATGAATGTCAAACCGAACCAAAGTTCAAATGTTGTTTATGTTCTAAAGCATTTACTCGCAATCACAATTTGACTAGACACATTACTCTGTGTCATAACAACCCACCGTTCAGATGAAAAATGTCGAAAGGATTATTCATATGACTTGGGAAAATATAATTTATTCAACTGATTGATTTATTTATCTACAGATGTCAATGAAACACTGTTGTCTTATGACTCATAAAACACCGCCTGATATTTGAGTAATAAAAGAGAAACAAGAATTCTTGTTATTTATCTACAATTAAAATACATTTTGATGTAATATCACATAACGAATTTGAGAATAGAGAGTATTGATTTGACTTATCGATACATTTTTGACGTCTTTTCATTTCATCAAGTCACTCGTTCTTTATGCCATAAACTGCGGCACCTGTCATAAACATCAAATAATTTAGTCTTCTTCGTTTTTTCAACATACCAGCTCTGGATGAAATGTACCTATTACCTTACATGTCTAATTATAGCTATTTATGTACCAAGTGCGTTATATAGACCCTAACGCCCGGAGGGTAACATTCACCAGAGGGCCTTCAGCCCGAGGGATGAATGTTGCCCAATAGGCGTTAGGATCTAGTAACGCTCGTGGTGCATACAAGATTTTATTTTTCACGGAAAAATTATCTTGAACTACGTTGTTTACTTCATAAATTTTTTATTTTTCACAAAAAAATCATCTTAAACGACGTTGTTCACTTCATAAATTCCTTCTCATAGTATTTACTGCGTTCTGGTCGGCAACTGAGCACAAGTTAGCATCTATGCAATTGCCATGAAAACATTGAAGAAGTTGTTAAGGTTTGTTTATTTAATAAAATGACGCTGCATGTTTGTAAGAATTGACAAGCTTGTTAGTGAAGGAAACTAAAAACGGTTGTGTTCTTATTAATTATGGAGATCCCACAGAATGTGACGCTCAAAGCTGAAAAAGCGTTAGGAAATTTACTGCCTGTGAAATCCAAATACTTATACGAAGAGTGTGACCATTTTTTGAAATAGAAAGATGAAAACAGAGTGAATACCGTAAATGAAACTGTCTTAATGGCATACTTTCAGGAACTGGTGAGTTCATCTCATGAAAAATATTAACATTTTTTATTTATTTTACATTATTTCAGTCTGAAAAATATAGTGCAAATAGTCTATGGACCAAATACTCACAGCTGAAATCAACATTGATTGTTAGAGAAAACATTAATAATGTCAGTCAACTGATGGCCCTTCTGAAAGTCAATGCAAAAGTATACATTCCTAAAAAATCAAAGGTGTTGAAAGGTGGATAAGTATTAGTTTTCATAAGAAAAGCTGCAGATGATACTTTTCTGCTACATAAAGTTGTTCTGGTAATGGGCGTATTTGGAGGCTTAAGAAGTGATGAAATGGTCAAGATAGCATATTTCTTCTTTTCAAAATGATTTTTGAGGCGGTATATACTCCAAAGTTTCATCGGAGTTATAGAAGTGATTATAACTTATGTCGAAACCTCACCCATCACTTGATTTTTCGAAAATATATTATATATATTTTATTTGAACTAAATACAAATCAATAACCTCAAAATGTAATAAGGTTGTATGTAACATAATAGAACTGTGTAAAGTACCATTCAGTATGAATAGTTTTCAGACCTCATTATGTTAATCACAGTGTAAGAGCCATTCAAACTGAATACTACTTTTTTAAAGCTTATTTTGACATTTGGTCTTAATTTTTTAGTTATCAACTATTTTATTTACTATAAACGAAACTCAAATTTTGAAACATCCACTTTGATTTTTTCATTACTTACTAGAGGTTTCATTCCAAGTATAAGTACAAGATTTTGTTTCATAAACCTTGCAATATTGAAAAGTTGAATAATTCAAAAATGTTACCTACAAACCCTGTAATAATATGCTATCGTAATATTGATTTAATATCAAAATTCAGTCCAATTAGCTTAATTCCTTTAACGGTATTTTGTTAGGGCTCCTCCTATTTATTTGGAATCCAAATAATAGTGTATTTGCCATAAATAATGAAAAGATTCAAGTAATCTTCATTTGAATAATTCAAACTCTCCGGCATATTACTACAATGACTTTTCCATGGCAGATGAATTTTTGTAAATCAACCAAGGACGCCATGGATAACTGAAAATAGTGAAGATGGATAACTGAAGAGTTTGTGAATTTCAATACTGATTCGGATGAGATTATAAAAATAGGAGGTTTCCATTTGAATAATTAGGTGATAATAGATTTTTCAAACACATATATATCATTGTATGGTAAACGCCCTGAATGACTGAATATTCTTCTTCTTCTCTTGAAACATTTCGAAAAAAGATATGGGTATAAGATAATTCACAAGAAATATTTTCAGAATTTTTGTAGAATCTGAAAAAGGGGATAATATACGGCGGGTCCTTTTGAGAGAAGAAAGTTGGGGTCCACTTCTGGTGTAACCAGAAGTGTAATATTCTTGAAAAAAATTAAACTACTAAGTTTTTCAAATTCGGTCGCCTTCCATGTATTGATCGATGCAGTTCCTAGTGGGACCCCCTTTAAAGTGCTAATTTTGCACCATCCAGACAAAACCTGTTCATTATTTCAAAATACAAAAAAAATCTATCCGAAATCGAAATGTAGATCGTTACTATCACTTTATAATTCTCATAAACAGAAAGAAGTAAATGAACTTTCGGAAGTTGGCGCCACGATAAATATCTAAAATGGTGGTGGCTTGACATTGCAGAAATCGACACAAACGAATCTCACCTGTTTTCACTATATGATAACCTCAACATTTAGATTGAAATCCATCCTGAAGTAACACCAGGATGTGATATTTCATGTTCTGACAAAAATAGAACATTATCTGTACCTTTTGCTGAAGCGCTCCGTTAGAATGAATATCTACAGAGCCTTCTCAAAACTCCGAGTCATGGTGAAGAAATTCGACAACACTGTAAGGACGACCTGTTTTAGTCATTTTTCTTCGTGCCACTCCTTTTCTCACAAATTTGCAGCGTTCAATTCACGCTGTCATTGACTATTTAATATTCCGATGTCACCTTAAAATTTCAACAATGAGTTGAACACTATTAGGCAAATAGGCCACAATAATGGGTTTCCTTCTCATCTAAACATAGATCTAAATCTCTTAATCATAGTTTGATCCCTATTAATAACTCGAATACTGTTCCATTCCTTATTTAGGTAAAACTTCAATGGACATTTCAAATATTTTCAGGAGGTTTAGTAATGATATTAACTTTTCTTTTTATACCATGGATTCCATTACTAAATTGATAGTCAACACTAAAGAAAAAGTACCCATAAATCTGGTGTTTACAGAATTTCTTGTTCACAACCAAATTGTCCTGCTCAATATGTTGGATAGAGTGGTAGGAAAATTAAAACAAGAGTATCTGAACATGTTAAATTAATTGAAGAGCTAGCTCTAGAAACCCACAAATAGATGAATATAATACTAAAAGTTCCTTTGCAAATCATATTCTTAATTTCAATCACAAATTTGATATTGATACCGATTTAGATATATTATACAGTGTGACCCACTTAAGACCGGAGCACCCCTATAAAATCAACATTGTTCAACCGATTCGAATGATTTTTCATTAGGTAGACATTCTAAAAGTCTACTAGGACACCAAATTTCATGAATAAATCTCCATTTCCAGGGCCAACTAATCTCATTTTTCAAGGTCAAAAATCCAAAAAAATTACTAGCGATTTTTTTAGAAAAATTCTAACTACACCACTGGATTCGCGACACTTTCATATGGTCTTTATGTAAATATCGTTGAAATTCGTCAATCAATGAAAAAGTTATGAGGGGATCAAATTTGAAAAATATGCCGTTTAATCAACCCACCAATTCAATTTCAAAACTTTTATCAGAACTTTAACACACCACTGGATTCAGGGAGTCTCGAAATATTACTGACTGTAATTTCATCGAAATCAGTTGACAAATAAAAAAATAATTAGGAGATAAAATTGACATTTTCCTGAAATTCCATTAAAATATTTTCACAATTTCCAACCGACTCAATTTTTTTTTAGCAGGAAGAGTAGCAAAAAGTCTACGTTTTAACAAAAAATTTGCAGAATAATATTCCAATTTTCAGGGTATACTACGATTTTTTATATGTTCTAATTGCTAAATTTCATTAGCGAATTTTTTCGTGAAATTTCGACTCAGTCACTGGATTCAGCATTCTTCATTAAGGTGAATCATGAAATTTTATTTGAAAATATTCATTGGCAACAAAGCTATAACATTATTAATTTTGATAACATGCCATTATTTTTGAATATTTCAGACAAATTCTGAGAATCGGCAATACTGTCAACACAAACGTAGAAGATCATTGAGGTTTCTGATAGAAATTCGCTTTCATAACACAAATTGTTCTCGAGTTATAACATCTAAAATGGTATTTTTGGAAAAAAATTAAAATCCATAACGTCGAGAAACCGGCTCCTCGAGATATCGATTATTGTACAATCAACCAAGAACTTTCGAATGAACTGAAAACTTTATTTTGATTTAATTTCCAAATTTTACGATGGCTAACAAATGACATCGATAATACAACATTGAGTAATTTTGGTCCTAATCAATAAATTTCAAATTTTTGTTGCTTCCACCAAACCACCATTCAATTCAATACATTTTTCGTATCTCTTTCGAATATGTTTTACAGTATTTTTGAGTCCTTCTGGTGTTATTTCTCAACAAGCTTGACGTATTCTTTCACACAACTCCTGTCTAGTTCTTGGGCGGGATTTGTAGACTTTTTGTACAAGAAGACCCCACAAGAAGAAGTCAAGCGGGGTCAAATCGGGGGACATTGGTGGCCATCCAATCAATTCACTTCCTCGACCAATCCAGTGACGAGGAAACTGTTCTTTCAGCCATTGTTTAATAATTCCAGCATTATGCACAGAGCATCCGTCTAATTGGAAATGTAAGTTCATTCGCTCAACAATAGGAAGATCATGAATAGCATTCCATAGTTCAGTTCTGAGAAATTCCAGTAATTTGATAGCATTTATATTTCCGTTGAAAAAAAATGGGCCAATGATTCGTTCATTTAATATTCCGCACCATACATTAACTTTTTCCGAATATTGTCTTTTGCAGTTTATAACCAAATTAGGGTTTTCGGTTGCCCAAAATCTTGTGTTTTGAGATGAAACAACACCGTTAGTCGTGAAAGTGGCTTCATCGCTGAATAATATACATTCTAAAAATCGTCTGTTACTCAGGTATTTTCCTTGTGCCCACAAACAAAATTCAAGTCGTTTTTCTTGATCTCCGTCTTCCAGGGTATGCAAAAATTTGGGTTTGAATGGTTTCATTTTGTTTTTTCGTAGGCATCTCCGTATATTTTCCCTTGGTAAATTCAAATCTAGGCTTGCCACTCTCAAACTGGCATTGGGATTATTCCTAAAGTAATCTAATACAATCTGTTCGTGTCCAATCCTTCTTCTCACATTATTCCTCAAAATATTCTTCGATACAGCGCCTGTTTCATTGAAACTTTTATTTATTCTGTGCACTGTACTATTACTGATAGGGGGGCGATCTGGATGTCGATCATTGAATATTGTGCACACTTCTCTTTCACTCCTATCATTGTATCCAGTAAGACGCACAATTTCAATTTTTTCTGGCAAAGACAATTGTAAAGCCATAACGAAATTTAGTCCTATTGCAATTGAATATTGATCAATACCTTTCTCACATTCGAATTGAGACTCAATCTGTCATTGTCAGGGCTTACTTTTGTTTTATTCAAATAACTATTAAAAATAATAACGTCATCACAGCCTACCTTTCTCGAGTTCGATACATTTTAAAATTTTCATTTCAGTAATTGTATTTTGACACTAGCGAACGAAGAGGGAAACAAAATAACTTTGTGGAAGAAATCGGATAGCCTGTATGAGTAAATAATACCAGAACCCAAAAACTCTGACAGTATCTTTCAAAAATTGTTTTAAATAAATTTTTATGATAAGCTGTATTTTCGACTTCATTACTTTATTCCGAATGTGTACTCGTTCCTCGTTCCTAGATGTTATAACTCGGGAACAATTTGTGTTATGAAAGCGAATTTTTATCAGAAACCTTAATGATCTTCTACGTTTGTGTTGACAGTATTGCCGATTCTCAGAATTTGTCTGAAATATTAAAAAATAATGGCATGTTATCAAAATTAATTATGCTATAGCTTTGCTGCCAATGAATATTTTCAAATGAAATTTTAGAATTCACCTAAATGAAGAATGCTTAATCCAGTGGCTGAGTCGAAATTTCACGAAAAAATTCGCTAATGAAATTTAGCAATTAGAACATAAAAAAAATCGTAGTATACCCTGAAATTTGGAATATTTTGCAAATGTTTTGTTACTTTTGTTACTCTTCCTGCTAAAAAAAATTGAGTCGGTTCGAAATTGTAAAAATATGTTAATGGAATTTCAGGAAAATGTCAATTTTATCTCCTAATTTTTTTTTATTTGTCAACAGATTTCGATGAAATTACAGTCAGTGATATTTCGAGACTTCCTGAATCCAGTGGTGTAGTCAAAGTTCTGATAAAAGTTTTGAAATTGAATTGGTGGGTTGATTAAACGGCATATTTTTCAAAATTAATTCCCTCATAACTTTTTTATTGATTGACGCATTTCAACGTTATTTACATAAGAACCATTGGAAAATGTCGCGAATCCAGTGGTGTAGTTAGAATTTTTCTAAAAAAATCGATAGTAATTTTTTTAGATTTTTACTTTGAAAAATGAGATTAGTTGGCCCTGGAAATGGAGATTTATTCATGAAATTTGGTGTCCTAGTAGACTTTTAGAATGTCTGCCTAATGAAAAAAAAAATCATTCGAATCGGTTGAAAAATGTAGATTTTATAGGGGTGTTCTGGTCTTAAGTGGGTCACACTGTATGTTTTTCAAAAAGGCTCCTTACCCAATTTTCTTGAAATTTTCAAAATAAATTCTACCATTAATAATCCCAAGGTTTTTTCTCTCAATGGACAAGTACAGTTCGACTGCAGAAAGTTCTTTAACTCACTAAATTTTCTTTAAATACTTTTCCTAACTTGATCTTCCACAAGAAACTTTATCCATTTGTTATGTAATTTCACTAATTTCTGTCCGGACACTCATCAATCGGTCTGTCTACTTCTGTGACGTGTGACGTTTGTCCTCCATCTATGAATGGTCGATAGTTGTCTCTCTTCGCGGAGTGGATCGAACCTATTGTTTTGTCGTGTCCGCATGGATCTATAATTTTTCACATACTTGTTTTATTATTTTTCATTATAAAAGGTTATAGGTATGGACATATGACATGAGATCGATCTGTTCGGAATACTAGTTGCGATGTTGGATTGTTTCTTCTCCTTCTGTGTTCTGTGTGTTCGTGTCTCGTGTCATCTGTCTATGTCAACTTTGACGTTAAGCTATCTTGACAGATGAGCATCCCTTCTCAATTCACTAATGACATTCTCTTTTCACACGTTGAATCGTAATTTTCTTTTTTTCGAATTTCCTTACTGATGTTACGCACTAAAAGTCACTGGGATATAGGCTATAAGCCTCCCTCATTAATTTTGAAAACCGGTATACAGGCTTTAAGCTTCCCTTATTACCACTTTTTATAAAAAAAAATATTGAACATGTAACTTGTTAGTGCCCACATAACCCCCTAGTGGGATGCAGTGTTGCCGATGTTTTCACCTCGACTTGGAGTATTAACAACGCTGAGGTTTCTGGCTCGGGGATAGTTTTATTGAATTGATTTTCTCTCTTCATCTCCGTTTGCGCTGAAGGGTGATGGATAACCGATTGCTTTCTACTAATATACCTATATATAGTTAGAGAGGAAAAGTCAGTATAAGTATACTACCGGTATGTTTTAAAATAGTGATGTACCAAAAATTATTTTGTTGCTTTCAGATTCTCGTCCAATTCCTTGCCCGCAGTGCGGTAAAATGTACAAAAACATATTGACTATCAACTCTCATCTCAGACAAGATTGTGGAAAAGACCTATCGTATTCCTGTCAGTTTTGCCAGAAAAGCTTCAAGAGGAAGCAAAGGCTCAGGGAACATATGGCGTGTGTGCATCGCCATAAGTGGAATTTCAATTGATGTTTTTTATTTGATGATAGTGACAGGTATATTTTTGTATCGTACTAAGGAGATTAATGTTTATGAAACGAATAAATTATAATTATAATTACAATAATTATAATTATATTCTATTATAATTATATTAAAAAATTATAATTATTATGAAACAAGTAAAACATGAATTTTCAAAAATGAGATTATAATATGCTGAATATATTTATTTTTGCAAGTGGTGTTAATAGTGATGTTGACTGATCATCAAATAGAGAGATGCTTCCAATTTTTGAAAAATGACATCCTCAGGCATTGTTTGAAACCGGATGTACTGACATATAAGCCGAAAAAATAAATAAAAATGTGTGTTATATTTCCTATTTGTAATTATTCAAAGGGGCATTTTGAAATGATTTAGACGGTGAAGTTGTTCTTGGAACGGCACATCGAATAGTTATCAATTAGAATCATTCAACAAATAAAAATATATCATGCTTGAAACAAAGCCACCCCGACAAAATCATAGTTCATGAATTTGATTTCCAAAAATGTCTCAGTACCCGCAAGATTTCAAAAACAAATCAAGGCCTAAAATAGAACTATAGAATCAATGAAGTAACCTAAATCTGTTATCGCCATCAACAAATTTTTTGTATTCAAATTGAGACAAGTCTAACAAATAACAACTACTTCCCTAGCTAACACCATGAAGGACAATTAACTACCTGCATCTGACAGATAAGTGTGCAATGTTACTCAAGGAAGGCACAATTATTGCAAGTATTTCTTGTAGTCAAACAGCATATTTTATGCATTATTTGGCAGAGGCGATCACATGCATAATAGTTTTGAGCTTGTGGCCCATTTTAGTGAGTGTTGAGTAAGTCGGGAAATTAATGGACATTTTTCTCATATTTCACAATTTATGGATGTTTAGAAATAAATGTATTTCTACCTAGTCGTAATCAACTGTTTACTTTAGTACGTAACTATAAAACTGACTTGTCATGGTTTCAACTCGTTTTCTGGTTCGTTTGTTTGTTTCTTTATTTGTTTGTCTCTTTGTTAGCAGGTGTGTTTGTTTGTTTTTCTGTTCAGTACAAATATTGAAATAGATTTTCAACTAATTTCTCGCTGAACTGGAGACTTGATATTTTCAACATAGATCAAAACAGTGAAAAGTTACAAATAGATGCACTCAAGTTCAGAGATGCACCAAGTTCCTTGAGCGCCGTCGTGCGAAATTACCTATCATTGGCGCCTTTACCCAATAAGTATTAAGCCAACCCAATCCCCCATAGTTCAATGTTCACTTTTAAAAATTATCACAAACTCTTTGTAATATATATTTTTTATTCAAGGCAAACAATAGGCACACACAAAAATGTATTATTTAAATTTTTATTTAACAATGAAACAACAAAATAACCTACAGTATTAAAGTTATAAAATATTCCAAATTACTAAAAAGTCAGTCAGACAAAATATATTTAGATTTGTCGTGTTTTAAAAAATAGATATAATAATGGGAAATAAAATTATTAAAAAATAAAAACTCAAATAGAAATGGTATATTTTGATTGCTAGTGTAATTGAATACTCAAAAATACCAAATTATGTTCCTTAGGTTGTTTATGGAGTCCGTAATGAATGTACCCAAGGTGCACCATCGTCTACAACATTTAAACACTCGTAGATATATGTATGGATGATAATGAAAATGTCTCATAGTAATTGTACTTTTCTCACTTTACTTTTGGCAAATTCAGTAATAAGATTGTCAATATCCAGCTATTTTGAAAATTTAGACTCTATAGCAATTAGCCCAGCATTCTCTTGAGAGGTCGTTTGTAATGAAAATTATCGAACCCTTTTTCTCTTCATATATGCCCAAATAGTAGGGTGAATGTGGGTAATGACACGACGAGTATTGAATTATATCCAACAAATACTTGTGTAATGTTCCTCGTTGCAGAGGAGAGGAATCAATTTTATTACAAGTGCTTGTTGTAACTAACTAGCAGAATTTTGATTGAATCATCTGAGATGTCTGAATCATCACATCACTCTGGCTATTTAGTCCATCTGATCTCACGCGAGCAGAACAAGAAACACTCGCGTGTCTCCGGGTTGGGGGAACTAATTTGAAAATGAGCATAAAGCTGATTGTGGCATATGTATGGAAATGATTGCAATAGAATAGAATTTATTTATTTTTTATTAAATTTTGTATTTATGTATCAATTATCTCAACGAATTTGAAAGTTGCTGATTCAGCATCTGGAATATTTGCAATACTTTCCCATGAAATATTATTCAGTCTTTTTGCCAATTTTTCATAATTTATTTTCGATAGTTAGTTTAATTGAGAGTAATGATCTTCATTTGCTGCTTTTTCGAGAACTTTTTGTAATGAGGTAGTGTAATGGTTGGTGACGTTACTTTTTATAATTATGGGAAGTAATCATTCTTGGTCATGATCAGGTTTTAAGAAAATGTGATCTATACAAGTTTGACTGCCCTCAAAGCTTCTGGTAATACCATTTATTGTGAAATAATAGCCAAATTCGAGCGTTATGTTGATGTATTCCACTGAAGTAGTATTTGTTTTCGTAATATCAATATTGAGGTCACCTAGAATCAGTGAGAATGTAGCAGAGGTATAGTAATTATTTATAAATTGCTTCAGATTATCCAAAAAATCATATATCAGTAGGGCAGGTGATCTATAAATTGCTATTATATGTATTTTTTTGCCATATAGTTCAATGTGTGCTAGGACTTTTTTATTGTTACCACTGTGATACCATCTCATACGAATTCGGTATGTCCGTTCTTACATAACATATCACTCCATCATTCTGATTGAATGATGCGTGATTATATATGAGATCGTAGCGCGTTGTAAAACTGCAATAACCGAACCTCGATATCAGTGTTCTCGTGGATTTGTTGGTTGTACCACACTGAATGGTCAAATTGCAACACAATGTAACATGGCAAGAATTTTAAATATAGAGTAATAAAACAGTAAATAATTATTTGGACAGTTCAATTAAGAAGTATGCATAGCAAATAAATAGGTGAAATAAAATAGAATTCAAAACATAAAATAAATATCGATGTTCTCCTTACAGTCCTTCCTATAGAAAATTTTAAAACGATGGATTATTAAAAATCAATTTTTATTTGATCACAAAATTATCTCATATTAGACCCAAATTTTATTGTAGTAGTTAGGCGTAGACCATACTTTTAGGGTAACTCAAGATCATATTGTTTCTTGGAATTACCTTAGTATTCATAAATGAATGAATTGCTTTGACCAGTCTTCCAGTTTACGTTTACCACTCTCATAGTTATTATCTGCCAGATATTTGCCTAATATTTTCCACTTTGTAGAAATTTGTGGCTCGAAGTTTTTTTCGACTCTTGAGAAGAATTTACTATAAACATAAAAAAATGTGTTCTATTCAGAGAGTTACATACCTTTCTATTAATAATTCCAAATCAAGTATTCAGTGATATGTTCGAATAATTGTGATATTTTTGGGAAATGAAATGGAAAAATATTGAGACATCTAATGTAATGATAAGTATGGATGGGGAATGATGCGCTACGACCTAATTAGATCTATTGTGCCCCATCTTCTTCTGCTATCTCTTGGTGTTTTCGTTCACAGCAGCCCCTCATGCCTCAATTCCTGTGAAATTTAATGATTTTAAGGGGGTCTATTCGTGGTATTTCTCCCACAGTCAGCTGGTGTGATCCCATTATATTCAATCTTTTGTGATGTACAGCATAACACTCCATCAATATATGGTGGGGTGTTTCTGGATGTTCCCCACAGAATCTGCAGCTGCTGTCCTCCTCTAAGCCTAGCATTCTTAGGTGTTCTTTGAGTCTGCAGTGCCCCGTCAGAAATTCCGTGATTTTCTTTAGACTAGTTTTGCTGAAGTTAATAAGTGTCTTCGATCTTGCTCTAAAAATCCAGAAACGCCAGTTGTTTCCAAAGAGAATCCTCATAACATATATTACGAAGGCAAAAAAAATAACGAAATTGTTTCAATATATTATCAATACTAGAGACCTTACTTCAGGACAATCAGCCCTATGCTGTATCATTTCCGTTAAAAATAACGTCACCGTTATTCGCCATTTCCATTATTTTGCTATTACCAAGCAATTTTGTAAAAATGTGTCGAGTGAAGGGAATTTCGACTTTGGAGAAGAATTTGCTATAAACATAATAAAATGGGCTTTATGCAGAAAGTTACATACTTTTCAATTAATGATAATTGTGAATCAAGTATGCAGTGATATATTCGACTATTTGAAATATTTCTCGGAACAGAAACGGAAAAACATTAATACGTATTGATTGAGAGGTAATTTGTGAATATCGAATTACAGATTTCCTTCACTTTGAGTTTTAACCTCCAATTTTACCTTTTTTCTAGGTTCTCGAAAAATAATCCTTATTCGAAATGTTAACCCGATATGGGAACGGAAACTAGTACTTAATGGACAATTGTAAAATAAGTATATAGCTCGTGACATTTATCATTCAGAATTAAAATTAATTGGTTAATTTTCTAATTATTGAGAATTTATTGTACGTCATTCCTTTACAAATATGTTAAAATTCTTTGTTTCATTACAAATATTTATAGGGGCCAAATTTGTCTAGAACCCTTCACTCCACCACTGCTCTTTAGTTAGTGAGGGATACATTCCCTTGACAATTTACTTGAACGAGACCACTGCCAGCTGATGTAGTTCGCGCCAAATGTTATAGGGGTATTTAGGTCTACCGGGTTCATGTTTCACTCAAACTCTGAATTAGAGGTATGGGCAATTGCACTATTCTGAAGGAGGCGGAATTTCTCCATAGGTGTGTGTTAATTTGTGTGTGAATAAAAGTGAAACTTCTATTGGCGCTGGTAAGTTTGTAACGACGAGTCATGTTCAGATGAGAAACTTTAAATTACTAAATTAACAGTATCTAATTCAACAGTAAATGAAATTTCGAGATTATTTTGGGTTTGGGCACTTCTTTCTCATTCTCGAAAATGTTTTTGTGAAGTGGCGTCCATATCATCGGGATTGTTTCCCGCCAATATGAAGTACCGCGCTGTGAACAGCTGCCACTCTGGGCCTTGAGTAATACTATCCTACTACCTGTTTATGATTCTCGTCAGCGGCGTGGATAGACAGATTAGTTTCGGGAATACAGATATTTTCAAGAATTAGTTCTAGAAGTGAATGAATGAACTGTAAGGCAACTAACCACATCACACATAAACCAAAGATTTGTTTCCAGTACCGAATTTCATGTGTGGTAATGTCAGCAATTACATGATTTTCAGATATAAACAAAAAATCTCAATCTTTTGTTCATGCATAAAATTGTACTTTGAACATTATTGTCTGATTTTTAATAATATGTTTCGTATAATGATATGTTTTGAATATTATTTGTTTAGGAACCTTATTGAGGTAACTTTTTATAAATCCATAACTGTTCAATATTACCTTTTGTTTAGATAGAGCGTTAAATTTTACAATGTTTTTATTAAATATCTCAAAAACTGCTCCGGTGATTTAGAATAGACCTAATTTCAGTCACGTTCGCCTTGTTGAGCAATTGAATTCATCAGAAAGTTACCTCATCTTAGGTTCAATCGACAAAAGCAATTAATTAAACTTTGAATTTACTCATTTTTTCAATATAGGTACGGAAAAGTAGCGTTGCAAAAAATGTAAGCATTATTATTAAATACTTTTCGCTGTATTTAAACTTTAATTGATGAATCTATCATATGTATTATGGTTGAATATAATTGGTAATTTTTGAGAGCAATTGGTAAAGAAAGACATTACATAAATGAACAAAAAATATGAGTGAGGATATACCTTTTCCTAAATTCAAGCTGATTTTAGTGAAGGTTTGAATTTCAAAACACATCCACGAAATACATTCGAATTTGTGTTATTGATGATTTTTAATGTTCTGTCCAGTGGAGAGTCTTTTCCATATTCAGTTGGAGATTACGTAGTGTTAATTCTATTTGAAACGTTTAAGTTCAAGAATATCTGGACAAGTAAACAGTTAATTCAAAAGTTTTTTTAACAAAAGTTAAATCATCATATGTTCTTCTCTTTCCTAGAGTACGTATGTGAATGAAGTAATAATTCTAGAATATATTTGTAGTCTAATGATGTCCCATACTAATTTTTGATGAACATATTCCCAATTTTGGATTGTTTCCAAAGCTTTTATCTTCGTGAAATGGAGACCTTATCATTGAGTCATATGCATGTTTCGATCTTACTAACAATGTTGATACTATGTTAACAAAAACTTCGTGACAGTAACGTAATAGCAAATATCACATTTTTGAGGAATTTACTGATATACTGTTAATATAATGAAAAAAATTCATTTCCCTATTGAATATTATTATTATTATTATCGTTGATATTACAACTTAGAAGAGTACCTTAACATTGGTAACATATTGAGGAGGTTTATAATTCATCCTGTAGAAGGTATTGATTGTATTATTTATTTTGAAGAAACTAGGATCCAAATAAAATAGATTCTGATTTCCTAAACCTTCATATTATTTTCTTTATTTCTGAGATGCTGTTTAAAAATAATTAGCCTGTTCCAGATTTTTATTCCTCTCTGTATATCCAAACAGCGCTAAAGTACCGGTATTATTACCAGAATCCTGTGCTTATCCTACTTAGTATTCTAAGCATCCAAAGATAGAGCCTTTTTCTAAATCTTCTAGATCAGGTATTCCTAATTACTAACTCCTTTAGATTACCTCCGCAATAATTTTTCTCAATCCCAAGGACTCAGACAAAGTACCTTCTTCTGTTTATCTCTGGATCGTAAAGTTAGGTACCCACAGGTAGACTACAAGATCATTCTAGGATTGTATCCAGATATTCAAAGAATCATTATTGTGATATGCATTATACCTGAAGGAAAATTATTATACATACCTCAAACAATAAAGCTGGAGTATATACAGGGTGTTCATATGAACATGTTGAAAATAAAAAAAAAATGTGTAGGTGAATGAATCGTTTCGGGGATACAGGGTATTGAAATATAAATAATATTTTCATTTATTCGAATAACTTTTGAAAAAACTAAAATGTTTGAAATATATTTGTTGGAAGGGTTTTTGAGGCAAGAAATCAAAATTTGGTATTAATTTTCATGTAAATCTTAGAGTGCGCTGCGCACGCTATCATTATTTATTTTGATTTGCCCTAACTCTTTTGACAGTAAACTTTGATGTTGTTTTGTATATGTTCAAATATTATTTACTTGTGTTCCATATGTTTGAATATCAACTATGAACTATTTCCATGTAAGTTTAAAATATTGTTTTCCAACCACATTAATAATACCTTATTTGGCAGTATTTCATTCCAAAATTAGACCATTGAGGTAGTTGTCGGAGTTTCCATGGCAACTATACATAATAGCTATTTGTGTATTAATAGCGCAAAGTTATACTTTGCCACTTGAATAAAAAGTTGGAAGTGGCAAAGTTTTTTCGCTCGAATTACACACAATATGTTTTCTACAACTGCAGATTTTACAAAAAAGTAATGATTATTGATGACCTCAAATTTGACAGTTCAGATTTCAAAACGTGTGAGCATTACCATGCGCTACACATGCGTGTTATTGAAAAAAAAACAATAAAAATTACTTAAGTACCTATTCAATTAGTTATTTACATATTATTTTGTCACTTTATGATTTTAATCTATGTGTAACAATATCTAAATGTTTTTGGAATTCTTCTAATACTCCTTCCCTCTTTAGTGGTGAAAAACAAATCGAATTACTACTCGGTATCAAATCTCTGTGTTTGCATAACATATATATATATATGTAATATTTTGAATCGATTTTATTCATTTTTCTTCTGGGAATATTAATATATTTGGTCGATATTTGTAGTAGACTCCTCTGAATGTTGTTGAACAAACCATTCTTCGACAGATGTTGGTCGCTGTTTATATATTGTTTTACTGATGATATCGTAGATCTCAGCATTGAGTACATAGACCAAAATATAGCAGATCCTGACTTTAAAGTCGGGATCACGAGATTAAAGTCGGTATCCCAAGATTAAAGTCAGGATTATAAAAAAAGAAAAACTGTGGCCCTTCAGTGCCTTCGTAGAATTATATATGACAGAAAGTTGTGATTAGATAGGTATTTAATCACTAATTCTCTGTTTGATAATTGCCAATTTATGTTGTCTTGAGAGAGAGAGATACATTCGACCCCCTTCTGAAATATTCATTATATTCATATCTTTTTCTGACTTTTTTGAAATATTTTCTTCTGCGTGATTATTCCAATCGAGCGACATCCAAACTGGGTCAGATGCTATCTGAGCTCTGGTAGGATTGGGTTATGTACGAATATTATAATGTACAATTAATAAGTAAGTAAATGTTCGATTCATGACATACAACATTTGAATGAAATTCCCCGCATTATGGAAGTAGTAATTAGATGCTTTTTCATTTCAGGATACCAGTGCTCAAAATGCATGAAAACTTACAAGTACAACAAAAATATGCGGAGGCACATGAATTACGATTGTGGAGTGATTCCAAAGTTCAATTGCACGCGCTGTTCGAAAAAGTTCAAAAGAAAAAACAGTCTTAAAATTCATATGAAAAATAATCATAAGGATAGTGAACTTCAAAAATAATGAGCTCCAGGAGATTTAAGTTTTTTTATATATTATCGAAATAGCATTTTTTACATAGCTTTTCGAGCCTTTAATAATTGACATCCCGTAGTTTTCATTAAGTTCAACTCAGATATCTCTTATCTAACGGGAATGTGAATTTTACATACACACTACTGGAAAATATTCAAAACACTATCAATGAGGACAGTGATAAAATCGTTGAAACACAAGATTTTCAAATATCTATAAAGGTAATAACTATACACCTACTATCATAAATTACACAATGTTTAATTTCGTTCTTTATTTGTATTTGTACATATTTTTTTCGTAATATATCTAAATAGTTGTTATTATATTTTTGATATTGAAATATGAAGAAATTTGCGATTAAGTCAAAAAATATCTGACCGTATTTATTTCGATGTATTTTATGCATATGACTTTCGTCATCTGTTTTGAGTTTTAATGATAATGAGGTGTGATGGTGTATTGAAAATTATTTCACCATAAAAAATATTTGAATATTTTTCATGTGGAATGTGTCCTTGACGAAAGGACGTATGGGACTGTTGAATTATTTTTCTGTTCGAAGTTTACCAATAATCCTATCATATAGAAAATAATCGAAAGGCTTCATTATTTTTAACCAATGTTTATTTTGTGCATTAAAAAAATTAGGAATCAAAGAAATCCTGAACTGCTTGTTGGGTTATTTTCAAATTGGTAGCATTCTCTCAGCATCTTTATTTGGTATTACGCATATTATACATTAATTTTTCACATTTCAACGCAAAGTTGACGTTTTCCGAGAAATGTCATTTCGTGACCACATTTCCACTCCAGAGCGACAATATTAAATAAAATGAAATAAATAAAAAGGGTCTTTATTATAAAATTAGTCATAAATTCACCGCAGTTATCTTGCTCATTACATTTCAGATATTCCTTTTTCCTTCCCCCCTCGCGGCCTGGGACTTCCAGAGGCTGGAATGGACGCACAGAGAGCCGCCTCCCCCCTGCCCATTTCTGAGCAGGTGTCTAGGGTCCCGGTCAGGGGGCGCTGACAGCCGCCTCTGCTAATGTTGGTGGAAGGTGCAATGCAATCTCATGTGGGTTGTAGATAACATAATACACGCCTCCTGAAAAGCTTATGGGTGCCGTTGTTTCGCATTCAGTGTAGATACTGGGCGTTTAATACTTTATGCGACTAGGTTCCCTACGGAACCGGTTTTCCCCATCTTCTCTGGAAGATGTCCAGCGCTTGATAGATGAGCCCACCGTGTTTGTGAGGCTCATTATCGTGTATTCGGAGCCTGGTAAGGTCTCTGGTTAACGAACTCTTCGGGAGGTGGAACTTTTAAAATTTGTATGACAAGTTTTTCACATGTATCGAGATCAAGGTCCAAGGCAAGGTCGCGCAGCGCATCCAAACGAATGTATCTATCACTATTAATGATGAGATACAGAATACTTTGTTCTACATCTTGTCCAACCTCAGAAAAAGAGTCTTGGACAGGCTGCACAACGCTGGTCAGGCTTATAATATCACCGGCAGTATGACTTGTTTGTAGATTGTCATTTTGGCCTCAAGCTTCATGATGCGGAATCCTCTAGCTGTTAGAGGGTACGTGCGTTTTACCACAGCCACAGTTCATTCGTTTCCAGCGTTACAGCTGCTATGCAGGTCCAATCCCGGATGGACAGGAAAATCCTACCGTTTCTGGATGAAAACTAAATTGTGGTTAACCTGGCTGAGTCCGAGAGTATCAATTTCTTGAAGAAATTCAAATTCTCGAAGTTTCTTCAGAAATTGAGGGTCAAGGCGAAAGCCTGGTTGAGATCAATGTGCGAATTCGGGGAGTGCAGCTGAACAAGCATACAACATGGCAAATGCATCTCAACTTGGCTATTCACAGGGCTGCTGCAGCGGTAAAACGCACGTACCCACTGATAGCCAGGGGATCTCACATGAAGCTAGAGACCAAAATGACCACATACAAGCAGATCTTCGGTGTTCTGCAGCCTGTCTAAGACTCCTTTTTGAGGTTGGACAGATTGCAGAACAAAGTACTTCTGATCATCACCAAGAGTGATACGTTCATTATTCTGGATGCGCTGCGTGCCCTTACTGGCGTCGACTCCATCCCGACATATGTTAAAAACCTGTCGAAAAAATTGTACAGGTTTCATCTCCCCAAGAGTATGTCAACCAGGCTCAGAATTCATGATAGTCAGCCCCACAAACAGGAAAGATGAGAATAACTGGATCCATAGAGAATCCCAGACATTAACTAAAATGTTAAGTACCTCGACCCGCCGCGGTATTTTGCATCAGCCTTTTCTGGTGTTAGCTCGAAACAACTTACTGCTGACCAAACTTAGACAAAGCAGTATCTACATTGAATGCAAACGAACGACATGCATAAGCTTTGCAGGCGGCGTGGATTATGCGAACCACAACCACTATCAGGTGGAATATTCGACCTCCATCTAAGACCAGCGTATGCAGATACTAGCGTACCCTCGCCGGGACCCTATGTACCTCTTGGCACAAGTGTTCCACCCCCCTCTAGCCAGCAATGGTTGAGGGAAAGGGTAGGTGGCTCTCCATGCGTTCTCCTGATCCTTTCCTCTCCTGAGCCTTCTTGGGCGAAGACTTGAGTTGGTGACGGAGTTTTGAATCAAACCATTATTTCTTCAGTTATAGTAAATGGTACTGGCATGATGATCATGGGTTCCACGGGTTCAAATTCCAGCGTGATATTTTTTTTGGATACTGACTTATTTTGCAGTTAGTAACAAAATTAGTAATTTGTGTAAGTACCAAAATTGGATGTTTGGACATGAGGTTTTATTCGCCAGAACAGAGACATTTTTTTACTTTTTCAACTTTAGGATCTTTTTATGAAATAATGAAATATTTTGAAAATTCGACTGTCGTCTTTTTGGCTTCAGCATCGAGAAGGCCAACAAAAATTCCACTGGTTTGTCCATTTAACCGAATTCGTAGCATCAATAATAACGGAGCCGTCTCAATTTGGAATACCCTATTTACATTTGGTTTTGGTAACATACTTTCTGTGATCTGTGGTTTTGGTACTCTGGTGATTTTAATTATTCTTTGTGAGAGAATGCCAAAAGACAGTGTCACTGATTTTTTTTTTTGCATTTGTGAATTAACGGAATACAGTAGCCGTTGTCTACAACACCAGCACTGCATTGTTAACCACCTCAACAAAATCACGTCTTCATCAGAGACATCGTGAAACAAGTTTCGAGAGTGTGCAATGAAACAAACTAAAGTTTCATTTAACTTGCTTCATTTACAAGTTTCATGAAACTTGCTTCTCCATCATGTCACCGGCTGCAGGAATAATTAACAAGAAATTGATGTAGTGTGGTGACAAGTAAAAGCTAAATTTATATAACCAGAAATAGACAACAAATTTCATGTTTTGGTTTGTTTATTTCATGTTGTTTACTAATACTAGTTAGTTTATAGAAATGTTCCTATACTGCCATACCATCATGAAAGATCCTATCTAGAATTTCATTGTTTTGATATAAATGAAAATTCAATTTCAAACACTTGGGACAAAAGTTTTAGTCAATTCACACGTAGATGGGATGCTGTGACTCCAAGTAGCCAAAAAAGTCAAGATGACAAATTTGCAGATAGTACTTTTCATGTTAGTAGGGCAGCATATTACTCTTACAAGTTGATCCACATGCTATAGAAATTCACCTAATTTAGTAGTCTATGTTTCTTATGATTCAATTTCACGGTTTTTTCAGGACCACATTATCGTGTATTTCGAAACTACACAGAATGCCTACGATGCCACAAGAAATACAAATACAAGAAAAATTGCGTGCAGCATATTCGTCTACAGTGTTTTAAGGAACCGCAGTTTGTTTGCAGCATTTGTAACCGGAGTTATAAATTCAAGAAGGACTTGGTGCGACATGTCACCGAGAAACATTTACATTTTGATGTTTAAAATATTTTTGCTACTACTGTGTCGGAAATTGTTTTCTCTTCTGGGAACAACTTTCCATTTTTGAATTTCATAACATGAAAATTGATGTTTTGTTTTGCAAGGTGTTGATTTGTACGTTCAGTTTGAAGTCATCAATGTTTTCATTTGTTTAGTAATAGTCATTGTTGCATACTGCATACCTTTTATATAGGGGAAACATGTATTTGAGCAATTGAATCTCAAGTAAATAATAAAAAATGTTTCCGAGTGAAATGCTCTTGGTCATAATTTCTTTAATGCAATGAAAGATTTGTATTTCGTGTAAAATTTGATAAAATCGCAAAGCGCTTTCGGCTATTTGGCCATCATCGGTGCTATACTCGTCAGGTATTTATACAGGAGCAATACTTATAAAAAGTCACCAAAACCATGGTTAACATTGGTTTTGATCGGACACACATACATGTTAAAATTTAGTACTTATATATATATATATATATATATATATATATATATATATATATATATATATATATATATATATATATATATATATATATATATATATATACCCAGTTAAGGGGTTTTAATTTAAAATTTCCGTTTTTTTCGCATTTTTCCAGGCAATGAAGAGCCTACTCGTGTTGAATTATCAACCACGATAAACCGGAAAGGATAAAAATGTCCGAGATTTTACATGTGAAATTGAAAGCTGACTGGATTCTTTAAACCGTTTAAGAAAAAAGAAAGAGCCATTACAGTTTTATGCTGAGGTTTGGCTATCTGAAAATAATTAATAGGGGTCCCTCAAAATAGTGTCGTTGTAGAATTGAGAGTAGTAGTGAACTTGAGTAAAGTGAGTGGAGTAGCTCTGCAAATAGAGAATACTGGTTCAAATCTTAGTTATAACAAGTACTTAATAGTTCTGAAAGACTTTTCAGGAAAAATAATTAATATTAACTCCTTAGCTAATTCCCACAAACCTGAGAATGAAGTTTGAGTTTTTCCGGTTTCCAAGGCCAAGGCAAAGGTTTGATGTCTCTGGAAAAAGATGTTCGACAATTTTGCTGACACTTTTAAGTTCTTTCTAGCATCAAACATGAAAATTGTCTATAAAACAGATCGCTTACTTTTCTAAGAAGTGAGCGAGTTTGTGAGCAAGACATCATCGACGTAGCGAATTGCTCTTTTTTGACATAAACTAAGAGCTTTAGTGTATGTACCTATGTGGTAACAGTATCCCACGACAGGTTGAATCAAACACCATAAGCAGTTGACGGGAATAGTAAGGTATATTTTAAGATTGTCGATACCTGGCGTATTGAAGCACCAAATTTAGAATGAAGGAACCTCACGGTATACTGATAATGCTGGCCTAGAGGCACTCAGGAATCAAAAGAAAACATAATGTACAACACAACAATCCAAAATGCATGGCCCTTATATAAATGCTAAATTTCACATATAAATGTTTTTTATCAAAGTTGCACTATTTTCAAAACCATAAAATAAATTATTACCAACGGATCATTCAGATTTAGAGCACACCCTACTGAAAACAAAACACTTCATTTCTGCTCTTAGAAAGTAGCTACGATTTCGGTGTGTGAATTTTCAGTCGTCGATTATTTCAAAAATTATCATCCTAGGATGAGATTTGACGTTTGTGAAGAATAGCAGCAGTCTTTATGTTGTTGTCCTAGAGGAATGTGTTATACTGTGTGTGCCAAAAAACTGCATGATTCGCTAACTTTACAGATAAATGAACTCATACAAATGGTTATCGAAAGTAACACTGAAGTGCACGAGTTAGAAAAAAAAGTGGAGGATTTCACAGAATACAAAATTGTAGAGAGTTGGACAGAGAGTTGTAAAATTATTTTCAACACGAAATGTCAAGTAGATAACCTGGAAACTGTTGTTTTGAATTTGTTCAACTCGATCTTAGGACTGACCGATATAAATAATATACAGCGTGACCCAGGGACTCGTGCATGCTTTTTTTTCTATCCGAGCAATCGAATTTTTTTTTTTTTTTCGAATAGGTTGTCCAGCAATGAAGCACATTTTGAACATATTTTAATTTATCGTACTAAGTGATTTGAGTTACATTTTTGGATTCGCCATTAAATCGTCGATATAATGTACCTGGGTTTCAAAGACTTATCTGCAATAGTTTTCGACTAATGTCAATTTATGTTGAAATAGCGTCGTTCATGGAACCACAGAAAAATGTATAACTTCAGAATCATTCAGCTCAACTAACTCTTCTCTAGCCGATTCCTCAAGTTTCGGCGCATCGTTTGCTATGTAGGTGAACTCAAAGTTGATGTTTCATCGCTTACTACGATTTTTTTAAAGACAAATTACAGTAACTTGCCCTTTTCAAATGAAACACCTTGTGCGTATTGGAACTATGCCTTATATCGCACCAATTTTTCCAATACGATGCTTGTTAATATATTAATATAAAAATAGTATAGGACTCACTGTTCTGAAATTTCATTTCATAAAAGAACCCAAAAGGTATTCAACTGTACAAAAGGGGCCATAAATGCCCTATCAAAAGGCTGCATTTTGTGGGAATAGTGAGTGGGTAAACTTGTAATATGTACCTCAATATCTCGAGTCAACTCTAATAATGACAGATTTTTCGTGTGAGAATAATGGCCATCTAATTATATTTAAACCACTGGATCAACTTTGGTAGGTTTTACATTTACCAGGAATTGTTCCTTAAACCATTTCAAGAAACTTTCTGCTTCGATCCAACCAGATTTATGGCATGCTGCAGTACTTCCATTGGGTGCCCCATCCAGAAGTTTGGCTTCATATTTCTTCCCTGAAACAGCAATAGTGGTGGGATGTTACTCATATGACCATTGTTACCAATGAACCTTTATCCACAGAGGAAATTGCCACAACTTGAATTTTGCTATGAAGAGGTATCACTACTAGTCTTATGTTTTACAATGGTTTTTTGGGAATTTTTCACTATTTTATAAAGAAGTTCGTACAAGTCAAAAAATGTTTTTACGTTGTCCTCGCTAAATCCCGTAATTCTTTTTAGAGATGTGACTTATGGTTTTCTCAAACTAAAGCGTGGATGCCTTCTCATAAATTATCGCATCGACTTTCATCCTGCTGTTTTATCTTGTTTGGAAAATTGGTGCCGAACACCATTCCTTTCGGCTTACTGGAATGCTGTTTTTTAACATGTTTTGCTGTGAGTCCACAAAATCGAGTTTCCATTTTCAAACAATATGTTACTAGTGCATCTTCTAGCTCTTTATCGAGTGCCGGTTTTTTGCCAAGTTTTGTAAATACTAATTTGTTTAGGTCTTCTTCCTTACTGTTAACCTTATCTTTAAAGGTTAACTGATGTACATCAAAGCGTTTTGATACACGAAATAGTCCCATTTGTTTAGATCTGGCAGCCGATATCGCTTGTTTCATGTTTTTTGTAGACCATTGCTTTCATTTTTTAGGCGGCATCTGTTATAAAATTTACCCTTGTAATTTAATATATGTCAAAGTACCTACATTATTCCTAATATCGCACAGTACGATATGAGGCATCAAGGAGGTTGCAATAATAGGAAAATTTAAGAAACGAAATTAAGTTAATTTTTTGTAAAAAATCACTTTATTAAATATTATATTTACAAACTAGGAGACTAAACAATCTTTCTTGTGAAATTACGCTTTAAAAAACTTACTGTCCCCAGTACTGTCCCCATTTAAGATTCAATATAATCTTACAGAAACCTATTGCACGTAAAACTCTCCGATCAAACACGGAACAAAGAAAGTCAAGGTATACTCGTTAAGTTCGTCAGATTTTCTACTAAAGTCAAAGTTTCCGAATCTTGCGGAAAGTTGAAACGGAAAGATTTTTCGGTTGTTGATGATCTATCAATAGAGGAGAGACAAGAAGAGATGCTGTTGGTGAAACACTTGAAATTCACCAAAGAAAAATATCAGAAAGTCTATTAATTCCGAAAGAGCTACTATAGGGAAATCTCCGAAATATTGAATCCCAGTGTAGCTGAGAATGAAACCAAACAGTCTGTTGATAACATAGGAACTGAAAAATATTTGGAGGTATTCTACGAAGGCTTCTTCAGAATGAATCCACTTCACTACGTCAGATCCGAAGAAATTCACTAACACATCAGCTGATTCACAAGATGAAACCATGAATAAAAAGCCGAATCGAATTCCAGAGCTAGTGTCGAACAGTTGTGGATATGTCTAACCATCTTGTTATCTACCAATGATTTCCTTTTCTTAATCCCCTCAAAAATTACAGACGTGTCCATTCAAACAACTTCCCCAATTCATTTAGTATAAAACGATTAGTTAATGAACCAACGCACATAACTGACAATTTTTAAACTCTTTTAGATAAATTGATAGTTGCATCTGTTCAAGTTTTTGATATTCCTGGATTTTTAGACCTCCTAGCTCTCCTGTGAAATTAAAAACTGCACGGCAAAAAATAATGGAAAATATATCTTTCACATCGACTTAAATAGTTTTGATAATGTTGCGTTCCTCAATGATGTGGGCTGCATTCCTTGGAATACCATATTTGAACTTGATGATGACACGCTCTCTCAATTGTATTCACATCTAAATCATCCTTTTGAGAAACATGCAACACTCTTAACGAAAAGAGTAACGAAGCCTCCGGCTTCATGGCTCACATGTCACAATAACAAATGATCATTCCTAGAAACAGAGCATTTGATGAATTCAAAAGAATCCATCATATGTTGGGCTGCAGATTGTTCAGAGAATTACATAATGGGATCTACGACAGTGATCAAGTCACAGGAGATGCCCTCAAGTCATACCACTAAGGAACTGGTGATGAAATATATTGGTCGAATTATGAGTAATGCGAGTGGATCAGATTCAAACTGGATTTAGACAACAACATAGTTCAACTACCGCTCTTCTCTTCATCACTGATAATATTTTCATAGCCACATATGATTTTGATGTAAAGTTTCTGGTTGTACTCGACTACAACAAAGCTTTCGATACCATGGATCATGCATTTTTTCGAATTCTCAGAAAGTGCAGAGAATCTGATAACAAGTACCTGTCAAATCGTAGTCAGTCAATGTATTGTTCTGCCGAAAAATGTTCCATAGGGATCCATATCGGGGCGCTAACTCTTTGGTTTTTATATTTCCGACTTCTACACTTTCATTAGTAAATGTTCAATATACCATTATACAAATGACACACAAATATATTTCTCGTTCACACAAAACAATCTCCATGAAGATGAAACAGATATCAACGACGACCTTTGAGCTTGATGCTAAACTCCATTTCAACAAAATCGAAATTAGGGAGTCCGATAATAAGCAGAAAACCGTATGGAATTTTGACGGCTTATGATATACAGATCCAGAAGACCAAGCAAATGTTTTAGTTGTTACTTTGCTAACATTACTGAAAAAAAAGTAGCTGAATCATTTTAGTGATTAGATCTAAGAATTGCACTGTGTCATATCACGTATTTTTGTTATTATATCAGGTCGGATGAGGTTGTAATGGTTGTGAAGAATTTAAGAAATAAATGCTGCGCTGGCATTGATAATATTTCAACAAAAATTTTAAAATCAGTGATTTCTTCGCTCGCTCAACACCTAGCCTATTTGATAAATCTCTTGATATGCTCTGGAAAATTTTCTTCTCTATCAAAATATGCAATTGTCATACCAATTTTTTAAAAAAGGCGACCCAGCAGAAATTGCTCATCACAGACAGATATCCATCTAAACATATTATCGAAAGATATCGAATGGTTAATAGACCAGGAGCTGGTGACAGGTGACGTTCTCCCATTTTACACTGCATGCCTTTTCAAGGCTTGATAATTAACCCTAAAATATAAAAAATAGACGGGTTTCTGGCCGCCGTACGTGAGCACTTCATAAGGAAAAGCGCTTTTCTTTTTGTGGAGAATTTTCGTGCTTTTTCGCGATATTATACTGCCTGCCGTTGTGATATAAGGAAGTTCAAACAAATTGAAACGCTTTTAATTAATGGCATGCAATTCGCAGTGGCCGAAAGAGGTAAAAGGTGTACAAAAATCTGAAAATAATTAAAGGGAAAGTCCGTGTTTTCAAATTGCATGCCGATGTAAAGAATTGAAATTTCAGTGGGAACAAAAGAAGTTTTCTCCTTCACCACACTAGTAATTTAATTCCTAGATGCGCATTTCGTTAACCAAGTTAACTTCATCAGTAGGGCAAAACTTCTTTTGTTCTCATTGAGTGACACACAGGCGTCCCATTTTCTATGAAGTTTCAGTAATAAAATCACACTGTAATAATTAATTCCATGAGATTACATGATTCCATATAGGTAATGCGTTGCCATGCATATACATGTAAAATTACATACCTCTGTAATATAATGTAAAGTCATAACATGACTTTAAATGTGAATGTCCCATATAGTTCATTGATAATGACTTATATTAAAGTAACTTCCTCAGTTATTCCAGATTTGATGGCGATTTCTACATGTTTGTTTAAGTATTTTTACCATTATAGTCAATTGTTGCCAATTAACATTACATGCTTCAGTATGTATAACTGGATATGTATCTGTGAGGAAAAATCCAGTTTTTGTAATAACTTGGTTGGACATGCATTTTTACATACCTTCAATGTGAATTTCCATATATTCTTCGACGCTCACTTAAACTTTCGTGTGCTTTCCACTTTATTCACAGATGTATTTCAAACTTTCACATGTTTCATGTAAATATGTTGATATGGTATTAGTGTTTGCACTAATACTATTTAAGTATTTTTGGATAAAAATTCTAGTTCTCAATAATAATATACTGTTGGGATAAAACGTAAAAGGTAATTCAGTAATTAATTCATTATGTAATCAAGGGTTCAGGAAAGAATGTTTGCGACATTAAAATAATTTCTTCATGGAATGAATAATTTATTTCATTTTATGAAAGTCGTTAACAAACCACAAAATGTTTTGAATAGTCTTTCTGTATTTTTCATAATCAAAAGCACTACAAAAAAATAATAGTGATTATAAACAATTATTTTCAGTTTGAATATTGAATACAGACCAAACATGGCAATGGAGGCTTTCGGAAATGTTTTACAGTAGCTAGAAGATAATTTCTTTTTCCATTTTCAGCCTAAAGATTGACTCCAGACCTGCAAAAAATAAATTGTATACCTATCACAGTACCAACACATCTTCTAGTACGAATCTGAAAATAAAGCGAACTGAGGTGATATCGATCCACATGAGAATTGAATGTCGATTAAACTGATATTAGTTGTGTCTGCGACAACGAAAATTTCGATTCGTTTTCAAGTAGCTTTCCATTTCAAATGCCTATTTACTCATCTGAAGACAATATGGCACTCACTCACTAGTCACACAAAATATTGCTCATTCTTTTTGTTTAGTGACCTATCCGTCCTAGATGCCGAACGATGTTCACCCTACCAATATTAACAAAGAAATGAGAATTAGCGAATTAGGATTAGGCGTCATGGAAAATTACATTTAAACAAAGGAGAATTAACACAATACCTGTAATATTTTGTGAATTGGCGTTATTCCAGTGTAACAATACATAGTATTACTATTAATATTTTTTTCTACAGTCATCATGTGAACCAACGGAAATTACTTGTAATAAAGCATTGAATTACATGCTCACTGTAAAATAACGGAGAAATGGAGGACTTCACCTAGTTTTCCATTAAAATTTAAAATTACTTGTTAATTCAAGTTATAATACTAAAAAAATTATGTATATATTACATTTCAGCATGTATTTCTCCATTCACATTTTACTGTGCACTCTGGAAAAATTGGCATGCGCCCCTCTTCTGACCAACGGTGGAAAATTGCGGGAAAACTTTGCAAAAATTCAATACAGGTTTTACGTGATTCCAAACTGCATGCCATTAGAAATATTCGTCATTTGTATAACTAATTAATAGTAGGTGATTTTGCATGCACACCAGGTTTTCGCATAATAGAGGCATACATGACGAAAGTTGCAAAAAACACTGTGAAAATGTATGTGACTTTGTTTTGCGAAATCCTGGTTTGCATGCCAAATTACCTACTATTAATTAATTATACAAATGCCGTATCTTTCTAATGGCATGCAGTTTGGAATCATGTATTCAATTTTACAAAGTTTTCCCGCAATTTTCCACCGTTGGTCAGACGAGGGGCGCATGCCAATTTTTTCAGAGTGTTTTTATTACTGAAACTTCAATTCTTCACATCGGCATGCAATTTGAAAACACGGAAGTTTCCTTTATTTTGTTTTTCAGCTATTTGTAACCCTTTGATCCCTTTCGGCCGCTGTTGTTATTCTCTGGGGAAACTCTGTTGATAGTCATAGAATTTTCATAACGCAAAAATAATAATTCGTACCATGTTCAGTTCGCCTTCTAATGAATCTTTCATTTTGTAGCTTTCGGAATAATACCATTTCCCTGTCTATTTCTATTGAAGTGCTTGCCACGGCAAATAATAATAATAGCCGTCCTCTACCCGCACAGGCTATGCCTTTGATGGTTTAGTAGAGCTTCATATGGGGTTGGCTTTATGAAGAGTCATCCAAGGGTTGCCTGAAATTTATTAATTTTACTGAAAAATATGAATGATTTAGGGATAATTAGTTTGAGGTTTCTGCCCACCCACTTGTATGCAAAAATTGATGAATAGTGAATTGTAACTAAAACTCTTCTTTTGATGGTGTGAAATTTTTAAAGAGATCCCTGATGTACACGTAGGTATATACAGAATGTTTCAAACAGAGAAAAAAATACCTTTTGGGAAGTGTTTTACAGGTAAAAAAATGTCTCATCTTAATAATTGTTTGTCATTTTAGTTGATTGTAAATTACCGTAGTTCTAGTAATCCTACTGTTTCATAAAAATATTATACTTATAAAATTTGATATTTTTTGTTATTCATATAGTTTTTTGTTTCAGATGAACCTTCTTCCAAAATGGTTTCTTTTACCAGCAGTACCAGAGATTTTGATATAGACTTGAATACGTTTGAATTTTTCTCGTAGATTTTCTGGATAAAATTGTTCAACTTAATGGATTCCCAATGAAGAATGATATAATTGGCAATATAATATTTATATTGTACCCGACAACTGAGCTGTGGAATAGTTTTTCCTTTTATGCGAGACCACACTCAATTTCTTATCCATTTCTAAATTCCGGTCTGATTGCATTTATAATGTGTTTCACTTTGATATGACGGTTTATTTCAGTGCGTTCGAGGATTTATACAACAAATGTATTCATATTTCATCAATTTGTTTTATTATCGTATATTTTGGTAATTTTGAACCAACATCAAATAATTGTTTCATTTAGGCATACTTGTATATCAATTATTCGAATTTAGAAATTGGTTATGATAGATAACATGAATTTCGTGCAAACATTATTTCGAATCAATTGTTCTTACTAGCCAACAAAATAATGTATTGATGCGAAAAAGTATTTGTGACAAAATATTGATTGAATTAGATGAACAGTCGTGAAAATTGAACAAGTGTATATTCGGTCCGAGTAATTCTTATATATTTGAACCTAATAAACGACTTTTTTCAATAGTTGCAGCTCATTTGAACCAGAAAAATGTTTCCCCTGATCCTCCCAATAGTCCCAATATTACTTCTTATTTTTTAAATTTTTTTTAGCTGTGATTACATAACTTAAAACTTCATTGGAAGCAGTGCATGATATTTTCCAGGAAATGTGTCACTATTATGCGGATTAAATACAGCCAAATCAAAAAATACGTACAATATAATTTATTTAATTGAAAACGAAAGTCGGAGTTATGAATATTAATGAAAATATCGTTTTTAAACCAAAATGTTTGATAATTTTGAAGAAACGGGTACACAATATAGGAATATAACAGACGTCAAGGAAAGTTTAAAAAAAATTGTTTTTTTCCGTTAACCAGCTGTCATCCACCTACGAACGACAGCCCTCAGAAGTTGAAACTTGTGCGAGCTAAGGACTAACGAGGTCTTACCTTTTAACGTGCGATTCCTAGCACGAGACCAGTGACCATGCTGGGAATCGAACCCACGTCCCTCTGACTGATAGACTAGCGCTCTACCATCATGAGCACTGCGGCCCATAACATAAGTGGTTGAAAATATTGTACTTCGCTAACATAATATTTACTGTTACTGAATTTTCCCTGAATAATTCGGATTAAAAATTCACAGCTAATATAAATAAAAATAGAGTATGAACGAATTCAAATATTCTCATAATTTCAATCAAAGAATATACTATTTTAATACTCTCCATGAGAAATGGAAGATCAAATCACAATTTTTTGTGCCTTACTTGTGTTACAATTTGGGAAGAGTCAGATCACGTTTGAAAATTCTTATATTTTCACTAAACCATCTTCGAATTCGACTATGAAATCGGAAACGCATACATTATTTTTAAGTACTTTGACGATTTCCTTTCATTTCAGGAAAATATAAATGTGAAAAATGTGAAAAAATGTACAGATCGAAAGCAAGCCTTAGTTTTCATAGACGTTATTATTGTGGAAAATCCCCTTCCATTGCATGTGAGTTTTGTCGTTACAAAGCATATCACAAAGGGAATTTGAAGTCACATGTTCTGAAACAACATGGAAACATCAGTTAGCATTTAGGATACAAAGATATGACTCTCATGCAACCCGCCTGCAAACATTAAATGAATTATGAAATAAATCTCACCGCTACCACCGCTACTGACAAAATCAAACAATTTTATAGTTTCAACCACAGCGTGTGATACGGTATCACAAAATAATAATGTACGCACGAATCTCTTGAACAAGTTGTAGATACAGCTCTTATTTGTTGTTCTCTATTTTACACCATTTTGAAATGCAGGTTTTTCACAATGCACCAATTTTCATGAGAATCACATTCTTCTGACTAATGGATAATAAAACAGATTTTCATATAGTCCAATTTTTTTTGAAACTTACTCTATACTGTCGTAGAAGGAGATTATTTTTTATTCCTGTAGAGGAATATAAAGGTGTGTCGTTAGGAAAAATCAGAAAATATGACTGCTAAAAGAACGAAACTAGATTTTTATGAATTGTTGACTTTGCATAAAATGTTTGTATCTTCAGAACGATTATTTTAATAGAAATTATATGAATGTATCATTTTGTTTTTCATATTTTTTTCATTTCTTCCAACACATGAATTCATATATTTTATTGTTTTTGTTGGCTTCTGTGAACCACCCTCCCCCAAGAAAAATACCTGGGTGCGTCAGTGCTGTGCTGAAGACTTAGAACTAGATGGATTGGACATAACTTGACTCTAGGTCATTTATTGTTGTATTTTAAATTTCAAGTCGTTTATTCGATTGAACAGAACTACCAATACTTCCATACTTCGCACGCGATTGTGAGGTTTAGTGTCTCATTGTTGAATGTTTTAGTTTTGAACAAACTATTGGCTATGACGACTTACGTGAAAAAACAGAATAACAGAATATTAGCCCTGCTTGAAGGAAGAAAATCAGTTGCTGAAGTCAGTTTCACGCCGAATTTACCAGTAGAGATTCCTCTGAAATCTGAGCATGACCTGCAAGAGTTGGAAGCTCACTTAAATATTGATTGTAATGATTTGGCGTTGGTGAGCAGACTCAAATTCTTCTTTTCCAAAGTCATGTTGAAATGTGAATCTTCGACTACCTTGATAACCGAAATTCCATTACTTGTGTTCAGTCTTAATGGACCTCCTTTTCTGAAAATAATTGCATACTACTTTGTTTTCCATAGGAGAATGAGTTACATATTTTCAACCATTTTCTGAATTTCTTATAGCTTGACTGATAGAAATGACATTTTTCTTGCAGTGAATGTCTCTGTAAAAAAGTTCATGCTCTGATTTTTTTTAATTGAACATTCTCGAAAAATTGATATTTTCAATTTCGTTCAATTATGTTTGAAATTAATATACAGCTTCCTATTTTGATTTCAACTAAGGAAATCGTTGAATTTTTCTGAATTTCTCCGTCATAAAAAATGTATGATGCTCGATTTACAGACCAATCGACCCTGAAACAAATATTTGATTTGAATATACAGTGTGTTTCACTTCTCATGGAAACACCCCCGTAGCTTTCGTAATTTTCAACTTAGAACCATGAAATTTTCATGATCGATAGATACACTAGAAATGAATCCACTGCAGAAAAGGTACCATCCTACGTGATATACACTGCTCGCCAACAGCGATGGAACCACCCATTTTCCGGAAAGTTATATTAGAGAGCAAAATTGGCTCGAAATTACTTCGGATTCGTGTTCAGGATCCCCAAACTACCATTAATACACCTATCTCTTGAAAAATTTTCAGTCCTGAAAAATTCTAATTTGCTTCACTTCTCATGGAACTTAAAAAAAAATTGTTTAAAATTCTTTTTTCCGTTAACCAGCTGTCATCCCCCTACGAATGACAGCCCTCAGAAGTCGAAACTTGTGCGAGCTAAGGATTAACGAGGTCTTACCTTTTAACGTGCGATTCCTAGCACGAAATGCCCCCGTATCTTCAGTAATTTTCGACGTAGAACCATGAAATTTTCAGGATGGATAGATACACTAGAAATAAACTAATTGCACCAAAGTGGTCATCGTACCTGATATATACGGGGGCGTTTCCACGGGAAGTGAAACCAATTGGAATTTTTCATGGCCGAAATTTTTAAGGAAACAGGTGCATTAGTGGTAATTTATGGATCCTGAACACGAATCCAAAGAAATTTCAAACTAATTTCACCCCCTAATATAACTTTCCGGGAAAATGGGTGGTTTCATCGCTGCTGGCGTGCAGTGTATGTCACGTAGGATGACTCTTTTCGTGCAGAGAGTTCATCTCTAAAGTATATATCGATCCTGAAAATTTTATAATTTTTCGTCAAATTACAGAAGATACGAAGTGTTTCAATGAGAGTGAAACACACTGTATGTTCATTTCTCCTCATCAATTTTTTTCTTGTGATCTAATGTGATTTAGTGGTACATGACCGAAAATAATGAATAATTCTAAAAAAGGATAAGGCATTTTTAAAAAATCTGCATACAGGATATCTCATTGACTATGGCTAATCCTGAGTCTGGCGACACATCGAGCTCTATGAAAATGAAACAATAGTATTCTGTTTGGAGATTCTAGCTTCGTAATGAAATTATCTGCAATCTATACCTCAAGCAGTTTTTTATCATTCCTACGACTGGTATTTTTTCATGGTTTCCAATCTAACAGTTTTGTAAGTTCACTGGTTCTTGTTGCCTGTGAAGAAAATGTGATGTAATTCGTTAGAGTTTAATTTAAAACTATCCGCTGCAAAACAACAATCAGCATTATTTTTCAGTAATTTAATTGGTTGTTTCCTCATTTATATTTTGATGAAAAATAATGATGTCATCTGCGAACATGAGACAGGTCAACTAGATGATAAAATAAGTTGTTCACGTATATGATAAATGAAAGGGGCCTAGAACGGAGCCCTGCACTACCCTGTATCACATTGTTAGTGTTTCAGACGTGATGCCATCGACGAACACTGAATTCTTCTATCCTTCAGATATGAATCAAAATAATAACAAATCGTGATTTACGCAGTCAAACGCTGTTGTTAAATCGAATAGAGACATTACATATTTCAAAGCCTTCTACTATGTTTTCAACTGCCGTTGCTATAGCTTTTATGACAGACGTGTTTTTCCAAAATCCAAACTGATTTTTGTGCAGCAATTTGAATTTCTCGAAGTTCATTCATTATCATTTCTACCCTGTTGCAGTTGAAACTTTTGGAGTGTTTGGTCCCAAACCTCTGATGTTCATCAATGAAATAGGAAGGAGATCATAGTAGGCAACCAATGAGAAACGGACAACATCTTTTTTGACACATAGAGTTAGTCTTGCTATACAACGAATTCCTCTTCTGTTTTTGGCACTATACCACCATCCCACTCTTCCAAGATTTATTAAACTAACTACATCTCTCGGGAGCTGCCATTTCTTCTTACATTTTTTTATTTAGTAGTCCCAACTCGAGTTCGTTGTCACTCCACTCCAATGACAACCATTTTAGATACCACTCAATTGAAAGTATGGTTGATGAATGCAACTAACTCCCTTAGGTTTGCAGTAATACAAGGAAAATCCAAAACACTTGGTTTTAATGGACTTGCAAATATTGGTAACACATTCTTCATGAACAGCGTTATCCAGTGCTTTTCCAACACAAGATGTTTCTTTGTGTATTTGACAAATGATACCTTCACGAGAGATATAAACCAGTATGGAAGGAGCTTTGATCAAAGCCGTTGCAAGGGTGATCAAGAAACTATGATCAGTTGATTCATCAGACTGTGTAGTTGATACTGTCTCATTGAACAATCAAATTCACAGGTTTGCACCACGTTTCGTCGGTTACGCCCAACAAGATGCTAAAGAGTTCTTACGATATTTACTGGATGGTCTGCATGAAGACTTGAATAGAATTACAGAGAGCCCAAAATCCACCTTAAAAGATATCGACGGTGAATTAAATGACAGTGAAAAATCCGAAGAGTAATGGTCAAGATTACTGATGATGGATAACTCCTCCGATCAAATAACAAAACCTAGATGAGTAACTCGCCGCTCGATTAAATAAAATAGAAATAATGGAAACCCAATATGGAATGGAAACCTGAAATTATGATGGAATAATCTCCACAGGATTTTGAGAACAGCCGATGCTCTAATCGACATGTTTTTTTCATAATTCATTCATTTTACTCTTTTCCAATTCGGGTTTCCTTTCTCGATAGTTACGACAATGGTAGCTTACCTATTGAATGACATATTTTGATATCTAGCTTAATAATAAAAACTAACGACAGTTTAACACAAATAACCCAAATATCAAATGCAGCGTTGCCGTACTGACCAGACTATATCGACAACGAAGAATATGCATTCGGCGCTGGAAATACTATCATTTTCCCATGCTCCCAACAAGCTGCAATGAACGTTTCAATTGCCTTCTTTTCGTTATATATTTCATCCAAGACGGTCATTCGTTGCCATGAAAATACCCGACAGAAATCAAAATCTATTTGACATGCTTATTGTATTCTAAAAAAAATGCGACATGGCAACAATGTCATGATTTAAGGGATAACATTATGAAAAGATGTCACCTTCAGTTCTATTTGAGTATTACTCATCTAGGTTGTGTTACTTGATCGGGGAATAACTCGAAGATTGTAAATTTATTTGTTGGTCAATTGAAATCTTCATTGTGGTATTCTTAGCTAGGAATCACACTGACCGACCAGCATCGACCGTCCGCGACCGTCTAGCAACGACCAAAAATTGAAAGGGATCAATAAAATCTTTCAAACTCACACTGGTCGACCAAAAGTTTCACCAGATTCCTTTGTTGAATGTGGTCTTCGAAAACCAGTTGAAGACAATCATTCAGTGTGATTTATCTGATAAGAATACACGTTTTGGTTGTATAGGGATAGTATATATAACTGATTCGAGGTAGAGATTATCTAAACATTAATCACAAAAACTTTCAGGTATGGTTCAATTCGGTCTTTTATTACATTCATTGATGCATTCGATACTCACTTCTTTTCAACCTCATTGGCATTTTCTGGATGCGGTAATAGACGGTACCATGCAAGAAAACAACAGACTCAGGTTTATCCATGGTTTATGGGCATTCATATACTATTATTATTAACGATACTTGTTCATTTTAGTGTTCCTATTTCACAACATTGGGCGGACACGATGCTAAAAGTAGAACAAATATTGTGATGAAAAAACTGCTGACCGACCAATTGGCTAGCCTTTATAATTTTTTTGGAAGTAAGGGCAAGAAAGCGTTTGCCAAGACGTTGTTGAGAAAAATCGTTGTCCGTAAGTGTCAATTTTGAGGATTAAATCATCATTTAAAAACTTGAATCAATTTTCAGAAGCAGTGAAATCAATTACACCTTCAGCAACTGATATAGAAATCGAAACGCACGTTAAGGTCTGGCTGAAACATGCCCCCTTTCGATATAAACAGCGAGTGAAAAAAATACCAGAAAAATCAATTGATTTATCATCAATTTTATGAATGAAAGATTTGTCAGGGATTGAAAGGTGCCTGTGGATACTGTGACGCATATTTGTGAAATAAAAAGATACATAAAATTATATATAAATTTTGTCTGTCTCAGTGATGAAATTATTAGTAAAAAATTTGATTCAGCTATAGTTATTTTATTCAAAGTGTTGAAGTCCAGACCATTAGTTACTCCCACAGTTAACAACTTTGCATGTTATTTAGAGTCCAAATAAAATTGATTGATTACTCTCGTGCGTTTGATACACTAAATCATCAAATTTTATTAACGATTTTAAATTATATTGGATTTAGCAGACAAGCAGTAAAACTACTCGAGTCATTCTTAACCAGTGGTGAACAACAGGTCAAAAAAAGGGAATGCAGACGACACAGCAAGTTTATTACTGTTTCAAATTGAAAGACATACAACAAGCAAATCACATGCTCAATAATGATTTGGCAACACTGCGTTCGTTGTCGGAAAAACATCATCTCAAAATAAATACCTCAAAATCATGTGCTGTTGTGTTTGGAAATGAAAACGAGTGAAGGGCGGTATCAAATGAACTACAAATTTCAGTAAAAAATTAAATATTGAGCTTTAGTGATTGTATTCAAAATCTAGGGCTACATATAGACTCAAAACTACGCTTCAATAAACATATTTATTATGACCGCGAAATGAGAATGATGAAATAACTTTATCCTCATCGAGCTGAAATGAACATTAATACTAAAAAAATGTTAACTAGGAGGCAGAAGAAGAAGACTCTATGTTTCTATGTCTTGACTTGGAACAATAAAAATATACAGTGTGTTTCAAATTCGATCCTCACCATTGGGATCTCGGAAACCTGACTAACGATATGCCGTTGAGAAAGTTCTGAAATTCCGAGTATATTCAGAGATATCCGGAAAAACCGAAATTTTGGAAAATGATTTTTATTTTTTCTGGCTTTATTTTTCTGAGAATTCGAAAATGAATCGCATTTCCACCTTGCCATTCTTTGCCTGCAACATAACGGTGTTTTCAGATTTACTATCCGACGTTTCGTCTTCCGGCCAGCATCATCAACTTTTTTTTTCTTATGAGTGTTTTATCATAAGTTATCATTCTTTTTCGAAAACCCGGAAATATTGAAAAATTAATTCTTATTATAATATAGGTATAAGGCATTGACTTTGATGTTTGTAAATTTGACTTTCAATTTGTCACACTTAATGACATTTTGGTATTGTACAAATCAGTGAACTTTTGCAAATTTATCACAAATTCGATAGAAACAGTGTTGGGACATCGGAAATTTATTTTAACTTGTATCGCGAAAAACGACAACCACATCGAACTATGTTCAAGTTATTGGATCAAAATATCACCGAGTTTGGTTCATTTGTAAAGCAGAGGAAATGACATTGCGTTCTTTTCAATAAAAATTAATAATTTGCAGATAAACATGAAACCGGGGTAATCTACACGTCAAATTTTCTCCGATGTGAATATTTCTCATATAAGTGCTTGAAGACAAAATGGTTTCAAATGTTACAAGATACACATAACCCCAGGCAGTTTCGAGAAATTCGTTCTCAAGTGCGATTCAGTATTAACGTGTGGGCAGGAATTTACAAAGATAGAATTTTGGGTCCTCATTTAATTTTATTTGACGGAATTCTGAATGGAGAAACCTATCATCCGTTTTCAATGTCGATTTCCGAAGACTATTTGGATGATCTACCTTTGGCTAACTATAGCAACATCTGGTTTCAACATGATGGTGCTCCACCGCACAATACCAGGCGAGTATCTAATTACCTGACTAAAAGGTTTGGTGACAAATGGATAGGGTATAATGGACAGGTGTGGTGGCCAGCAAGATCACCAGACTTAAATTTTATGGATACATTCTTATGGGATACTCTGAAAAATAGAGTTTATGGTCAAAGGGAATATTAAAATATTGAGGACCTTCAACACGGTATTGTTAGAGAGTTCGGAAGATTGAGGGGGAGGGAAATTAATCGTGCAGTGAATAATATTCGAATAAGGGCATTTTAAGCATTTGCTGTGCGTTCTATTTTCATTGAAGAATTTCTAATTTACCTCATTTACCTCATACATATCTCGTTTATAAAATTTTCTTCAGTTTCCTGGTTGAGTCTGTCTCCGAAAATAGTTCAATGTGGTTGCCGTATTTCGGGATCCAAGTTTAAATAAATTTCGGATGTCCCAACACTGTTTCTATTGTATTTGTGATGAATTTGTATCATATCTCTTATTTCTTCATTCGTGAAAGCCATTTTTCGCAAAAAATTCAATGAATTGTACAATAACAAAATGTCATTGAGTGTAACAAATTGAAAGTCAAATTTGGAAATATCAATGTTAAAGCCTATTATATGATGAGTTTTTTTTAAAATATATCCGGTTTTTCGAAAAAGAATGATAACCTATGATACATCACTGAAAAGGTATTATTTGGTTCTTTTCAAAACAGAAAGAATCCAATGTAGAGCCCATAAGAAAAAATAAAGTTGATGAATATGGCCGGAAGACGAAACGTCGGAAAGCAAATCTGAAAACAACAGTATGTATGTAAAAGTGATAATGTGGAAGTGCAATTTATTTTCGAATCCTTCGAAAAATAAAGCTATAAAAAAATCAAAACCATTTTCCAAATTTTTTTTCCGGATTCCTCCGGATATAGTCGAAATTTCAGAACTTTGTCAACGGCATATTGTTAGTAAGGTAAGATGAAGTTAATTTTGCAATAAAAATTCAGAATAATTCTGCTTTTCCTTTGATACCCTTGAGGTTGAGCACACCACCAGTGGTTCTTCGTGTAATAACAGATTCAATATAAGACAGTTTTGTAGTGGCAGCAAAAATGGCTGACATTTGTTTCACGAGAAATTCCATCAACTTAAAGTTTTCATGTTTTATATTTTATGGATGCTACTACTCAAATTGAATTGTTTTACTATATTTTCATTATATAATAAAAAATTTGAAATTTTAAAGTTTGCATTTCAATTTGACTATATTAAATAGTGTTGAATTATCTATGATTTACCCTAGGTAGGTTTGGTAAGTAGGTACGTAGGTACCATTTCGTAAAAACTTGTCCAGAAAATTCCATTTCCTGAAGGATTTGTTGATGATTTAAATATAAAATATTTTTTCAGTTCGTTCACTATTTTGTTCAAATATGAATGAAAAATATCGGCACTGTATATAGAATTTGGAAAGGGCTTCAAAATTGTAACTTCATTTCAATTGCCTTCATAAATGTAAATTCGTGATGTATTTCAGGTTTCTACTACAGAAGACCTAGAGGAAGAGGCAACTTTTCTTGTGTATGTGGGAAAAGTTATTACGAAAGGAAAAATTTGATGAGACACCAGAAACTGAAATGTGTTTTCTATCAACAAGATAGATGTAAGAAAATTATTTGATAGAAAAATTAAAATCTTTTGAACATTCAATTCAATCGGATCATCCATATTCCTCAGTTAAAAAACTTGCAATTGCCATTGATTCCGGATATCGAAAAACTCTCGAATAACTTTAGTTACACCAAGAGCAAAGTAGATCACTCTCAAGAAAAGTGACTCCTTACTAACAATCGCCGATCCATCTACTACTTTTTAAATTCTTGTACAAAGTTTCAGTATATGCAGTTATCAAAAATGCATTAATAATTCAGAAGTTAATCGTGCTTTGACAGCGTTTACGTAGAGCTTTCTTTGTCCACCATAGATGTAAGTGTTTTGTCAGACTCATTTTTCATATACCCGTTATCAAGGAGTTTAACCACTGATGAAGGAAAAGACATATTCAAGTTGGTTTCCAATAATTCAATATACAGATACGAATTCAGATGTAAATGAAATGAAATAACCTTTGGCATCCTGTTTTGTACCAACAGATAGTTTACGTTCCATCAGCTTCCCATAATTTAGAAGGTACAGATCTGACCTGGCATATAAATATTGCAATGTATGTAGTTCATCGCTTTTCCATGTCTCCTCAAGACTCAAGATTCCATTAAGAAAAGGGTATTATGTTTCTTTGTCGACAATTTTTTCACGAACTCGAATACTTTTCTGGTGTTCACGAACTCGAATACAGGCGATCTACCTCTCCTCCATAGGTATTTTCATTGTCCAATTATATAGCAGATTCGTCATCCCTTTCTATTGCCATTGGCCTTGAAGTTTGGTACTGTCCTTCTTAAAGAAGGGTGAAGGTGTGTAATCCATTATCTAGGTGAAATATTCTCGAAAGAAATAACTCTGGATATGCAGGATTATCCAAGATATTACCAAAGTTTCCCCTTTGGTCCTCATAACCACTAATTGATTCTTGGGTTGCAGCTGGCGTTCTATATGTGAAGCCATAAAGCGGTTTCTCATACACAGGTTTGATACTGGTTCATTTCCATATTGTTTATTGTTATGAATATTCAGTCAATATTCAAACTTCTTTAATGGTAATGGGTTTCCTTTGTAATAATGTATCAAAATTATCATTTCAATATTAACGTGGTAGACCGGGAGATGGTGACACAAAATATTAGGTCATTTGTACCAGTATGGCGGTTCTTCAGGGGTCTAATGAAGAAAATAATGGTCATAGCGCTGATACCGGCTGCCCAATCGCGTGGGCGTTAATCGAACGTGTCGGATAAATAACGGGTGTCGAACGATTTGTTCCACAAAAATGCTTGTATTTTCCGATAGTCGATAATAATAGAAGTAGGCGGTAAGCGTAATGCCGGTGTGACTAACAGCCCGCTATACCGACACGAATAAACCAATTAAAAAACAATTCAACCATTTGTACCAGGCAAAATTTTACACAGCTAATCATCGTCAAGTAGCCATTCACGGAAATCACCTTGCAATACTGCCGTGACTAGCTAAAATGCCGTATCTACAAAAAATATAAATATTGAGATATTGGAGTCTTTAGGTTTGAAAACCTATAAATTTTGCTTTTTACCAAGCAAAAATGATGTATACTCCAAGTTTATAGCTAAAATTAATAAATCATTTTGCCGTATGTACAAAAGTTTGAGAATTTTCTTTGTATGAAGGTCGGATTTACAGAATTGTAAGCAAGATAGCGGATGCAAATACGGCATTTTTGCCAAGGACGGCACAATACGTTCCCGACGGTTCCCAATGGCCGCCATACCACCGCAAGGGAGTGAATTTATTTTTGCTAAACGATTTGTATCAGTATTGCATTTGGATTTCTGGAAAGTATTTGGTAAAATGTGACCGTTATTATATTTCCCGTACGTCTAGTAGGGGGAAAAGGTGCTGCCATACCTACTTGAAAAACTTATTTATTCGACACGTTTTGAAAATACGACTGTAAAATACGTAAAATCATTTTTTACATCATGGAATCATTGCATTCTGTTTGTTTGGATGTAATTCTACCTATAGAAAATTATTCCAGATTGTAACCATGGGGCGGATGTCTGTCGGACTTGTCTGTAGAAATGTTGAATTGCTCAATTCACTGTCGGACTTGAACGAAGATGAAAAAAAAAATAATAAATTTTGACGATTTGTACCAGTAAGGCAATTGGAATTTTGGAAATTATATGATACAATGTGACCATTATTATATTTGCCATACTTCTAGTAGAGGGAAATAGTGGCGCCATACTGGTACAAATCGTTCGAATTACGAATAAAATCTTAGAATTTTGAATAAAATATTGTACACATTCGCCACCTCCCACAGGTATGGCTCTTTATGATCATACAGAGAACTGTTAAAAAAACTTTTAGGCTGATGGGAATCGTTTAGCAAAAAAAAAAAATACTCCTTTGCGGTGGTATGGCGGCCATTGGGAACCGTCGGGAACGTATGGCAAGGTGATTTCCGTGAATGGCTACTCGAAGATGATTAGCTGCGCAAAAATTAGCCTGGTACAAATGGTTGAATAGTTTTTTTTTAAATTAATGTATTTGTGTCGGTATGGCGGGCTGTAAGTCACGCCGGAGAAGCATGGCATTACGCTACCGCCTAGGTACTTCTTTTTTTATCGACTATCGGAAAATACAAGCATTTTTGTGGAGCAAATCGTTCGACACTCATTATTTATCCGACACGTTCGATTAACCATCATTTTCTTTTTTGTCATTCCGTAAGTAGACCCCTGAAGAACCGCCATACTGGTACAAATGACCTAATATTGTGTCGCCATCTCCCGGTCTATGGGGTTTTCGTAACAATTATAATAAACATAGGCTATTACGATTTGTAGAATAATGGAGAAATAATATTCAATCAGTGTGCTATCAAACTTTCAAACTTGAATATACAACGATGTTTTTTCCTTTAGAATTGATATGAGAGGAATATTGGGATAACAATATTTATTCTAAATGTACTAATTCCATTAGTAGGTAGACAGTATTGTTTAATGGAGATTGGCAAAAATTATTGTGCTATCAATTTTGGAAATCCAATTTTTTTTTTTTATGGCGAATCTTTGTTAAAGTAAGAACAGGAATTTTCCAAAAAAGTGGAATTTATGTATTTCGGTCGTCTTTACAAACAATCCCAATGAAAATATTGGCAGTTAAGACTATTTTGGATGATACAGGCCTATTTCGATCTGGAATTTCTCCATGTGATAAATCCATTCTCTTTCATTAAAAACATACAAAATTTGTCCTTCGTTGAATCAAAACAACACCACGCCCTTACTTTTCAGCACTTTTCAGTAAAAAAACTACTATTTTCTCAAAAAATGTATCCTTCTTCGAAACGTGAACAAATCATGAGACTCATTGTTCAATTGTTCAAAACTGAATTTCTGGTATTTTTTATTTGTGCAATGGTGGCGATGCAATTGTTATCGTAACATTACTGAAAATAAGTGAATGAGAACGTGTTTGGTGTTTCGATTGAAAAAAGAAAACATTATTTTGTGAATTCGTGTGCTCACTGTAAGAGAAGCTTTGCCGCTTGGAATATTCATCCTATTGTTGAAAACAATATGTAGACAATATTGTTTCTCAATTCTAATACAAATAAACCGTTGAAACTTGGCCTCGTGTAGTACTAGCCTATTATTCAAGCAAAAGTGGGAAAATAAAGAAAATCACAATCTATTACTTTTTGATGAGAATGCGTTTGACTAGATAGAAAATTTTTGCGAATTATTCGTGATGTTAGTTGAGTTCTTCCTCAATACTTTGGTATATTTTTTGCTCACAGAATTATTGGTGATTGCAAGTTTGTAAGATGACCCGTGATGTATGTTTACCGTCCTGGTTATATTCATGTTTCTTCAGATCTGTTGTCTGTAGAAATGTTGAATTGCTCAATTATATATCATTGAAATATTATTATGCACTGGAATTGTGATGAAAAGATTTGCTTAATATTGTCAGGATGAATTATTTGGATTCATTCTGGCATCCTTCAAAGGATACTTCGAAGTCTGTAATTGTAACTTTACATTTTTTATTTGGTGTATCTCCAATAGCACATACTTCACTCTCTATTTTATTGATTGCATAAATTATTTATATTGTTTGTACATTTTCAATCATTACTGAAAAGTTCGTTCTTTGAAACATCATTCAATAACTTTTTATATTTAGGGTATATATAATTGTAGGGCATTTTCACTCTCGAACGTTATGAAAAATTTCTGAAATTATATTCAAAATTTCTTTGGTGCTGGGAGTAATTCACTGCTGAAATTTATCTACAGGGTATTAATAGATGAAAAATATAATAGGATTTATGAATTCGACCATTTTTCACTTTTTCAAGCTAGCGGGGAGTTTTATGAATGAACTTATGGCGGTGCTCATGATAAGGTCCGGCGAAAAAAAAGTTGATGCCACTTCTTTGAATATTTTGTGGGCCTTGCTGGCCTCCTAGTGCTACCTACAATAATTGATATTAGGTAGTAGCAACTGTAGCAAGTAACAGTCCACTGAAATACAGAATTAAAGAAAACACATTTTCGGATTATTTACTGTTAAAACATTCATATATAACTTCACTGGAACCATTTCATTGCCTTTGAAGAATATTTTCGTGCATGTGCGACTCTCAATCAAGATGTGCTTGTTGAATTGAAGATATGCTTCTGTGCTGCTAAAATTTTAAGGGGACCACAGAACACTTCGAAATTTAATGATTAAAATCTTTCTTTAGTGAAGTTATAACGTAGTTTTGAAACATGGATATTTGCAGAGCGCCTTCATGATAGCTCATTTGAAAATTGGTATCAAAGGACCCCGCACAAAAACATATATGGAAAAGTGGCTCTCGGTTATATTGGCTGAAACTGTATTATGTTGACTTAGGAAGAATCGGTGAATTTGTATGTGTCGTTTCTGAGATGTATGCGGCCAAAGATCGTACTTGGGTGGAATTAAATTCAGGATGAAAATGTATTTATCGGAACTCGTTTACATGTCCGATTGTAGTCAAAGAGGTCGTTTTTTGGAATCTTTTCTCTAGTACTAAGTATTCCAGAACAAACATATCATATTTTGGTAATACATCATAGCTTAGCTAGAGTTTTCTAGTTGATTGAAACGTGTTTTGTTTCTTGATAACTCTTTCTGTTTTCGTTTCTAAAATATACAACTTTGAAGTTTATGATATCATGATATGTGTGCGGGGTTGTACTATCGATTGAACAAAACTTCAGGGATCCTAACGATAAATCAAATCATATTACATAACTTTCCGAAATACATTTTTTGATACTATAAACAACTCAAAATATACTCAACAACAAGATTGAACTCAACAATAAACGCAAACTCAAGAACAAAATAAATGATGATGAATATCGACTCCAAACGTTGAATCTTTTTCAATAGTATTGATATTGTTACGGTACTGTTCAAAATTGTTGGTTGATGTTATCTATAACACTTACTTTGAACAGGACTGTAACATATACACTATCAATAATATTAATTGAGTTTTTACGTTTAAAGTCGTTAATTCATAATTTTTTCTTGAGTTTGCATTTTTTGTTGAGTTCAATCTTATTGTTGAATCTAGTTTGGGTTGTATATTATAGTATCAAACAATTGATTTCGAATAGAATTCCATTTATCAAAAGGTCTCCTAAAGTTTTGTTCAATCGATAGTAACTCACCACTTAATTTCTTAATACCATAAACTTTAAAACTACATATATTAGAAATAAATCATACAAAATTGAAAAAATCAAGAACATTATGAATGGCGTAAAAAATTTGCTCACCCTATATCATTATAGACGTATTTAACAAACAGAGAGAGTTATCAAGAAACAAAATACGTTTCAATCAACCAGAACAGACAGAAGTTATGATGCCTTACCAAGATATGACTTGTTTGTTCTGAAATACTGATAGAAAAAGAATCCGAAAAACGTTATTTTTGATTATGCCCTGTTTAAACCCTAATGTACTTTTATTGACAAGATTATAATTAGACAATGTAACGAGTTCCAATGATTATATTTTCATCGTGAATATGTCTTATTTCGACCAGCAAAACATTTTTTTATATCAGTCCCACCCAACTACGAACATTTTGACCACTTACATCTCAGAAACGACACGTACAAAATCATTGAAACTCACATACATTTTTCATACGACCCAAGCTACTACAACATAATACAATTTCAGCCAATTTGATCGAGAGCTAATTTCCCATATGTTTTCGTGCGGGGTCCTTTACTGTATGTAGAACCAGTATAGCTGTACCCATGATCCCCACATATTGCCGGGCCTGATAATGGCACTCAAAATATTGAATAGGTTTAGATACATATACGAAGAGCATTGAACACTTACATCACCATGAATTCCATACAATTTTTTCCAGACTTGTTTCAAAATATTCCTTCAATTAATATTGAATTCATTTTGCATGGTTTATATGAGCCAAGCTTCATCAGACATTGGACAATTGATATTTTGATACGGAAAAGGGAAAAATATTTTGATACTATTGTTGAATAATAAAGTTAGTTGATTTATATTGTTATATTGAAATATATCAAAAGTTTGTTTAATAAAATTGTTTAACTTTTTATAATTGTTGTTTTTATGAGGCGGAGAATATGTGATATTTTCAGTAGTAATATCCCGACAAAATGCAAAATTTTAGAAAAATACTCTCGCTTTGCTGGCACGAAAACTCTGTTACTTCAAAACACCACGACAGCTTGCTCGAGTGGTGTTTTGTACAACAACACAGTTTGAGTGCCTGGCAAAGTGAAAGTATTTTGGAAATTCTGCATTTTGAAGGGATATTCGATCAGGAAATTTCACGAATACATTATATTATGGACCAAAGAACGGTTCATCTTGTGTAATCAATGTCAGTTGAAGAGTTGAACCGTCAAACTGACGTTTCTATATTTACCATGATTGTTGTAACTATGGAAATGTATACACAAGCTAGAAGCGAAACACCGTTTTGAAAATACCACGGGCTGGAGGAAGTATTTTCAAAAAGTCCTGTTCTCATTGGTTCGAAATGAGAAAATTATGGCATTTGATTGTTTTATATAATATGAGGGAAATTGTCTATGATACTAGTCCTTTAACTGTATACCATTCAAGAGCAATCCTTGATGATTTATAAGACTTTTTTGTTCGTGAATCAACGAAGACGCGCCTCTAAAGAAAACACACCTATATTTTGATGACATATATCACGTCCTCTGCCTACGATATCCGAGTACAAAAATCAATGATGATCGATCGATGTTCAATTTTATATAATTGTTCGTAGTTTCACGCACATAACAACCGTACACGCAGTCAATCCTGGGTTTATTGAGGGATTGTTTATTGCCGATGTCACAGGAGTTTTCGATATTTGAGGAACTATATAGGAAGGAGATTCGAGTTGAAGTGCACGTAGTTAAGTTGATAAGTTGAAGTATCCAGTGCGTAGATTATTGTAGCAGCGTATTCGACTTGTTTAATTGAATGATTCTAATTCATTCCGAATTATAAATAAACAAATTATAATTGGGCAGTATTATCTGTACTCACGAACACCAATTTTGTAACAATATAATCAAACTGTTAGGTGTTTGTGATGGATTATAATCAGCATATGAAAGGGGTGGGTTATAGCGACCACATGTCGCCTTGAGATCAAAAAAATGTTGCCCCTCTATCACAAACTTTTTTAAAAGAATTCCTCCTGATATATATATCTTGGTTATCAAAATGCGTATAGGAATATGTACATTAAAATATGGGGTGAAGAGGAAACATATTATTTGTACCCCATGCATGGTTCACGTTAATTTCAGAATTATGTTATGATTTCTTGAATCGTTTATATAATTATCCCAAACTCATTCAAAGAATTTAGTAGGTGGTTGTCTGAATATTTGATTACAGAATACTGGAACAACCCTTATGAGACATTCTTTTCCGAAAAAAGAAACCATACTTTCATGAAACCTCAAGGTCCCGGACGAAAAAAGAGGAGAAATTGCCGTGGATGTTACAAAAAATTAAGAGAAAACATGTCAAGCCGAGACGCAGACAAAACTGTACGGCGTATAATCAGTTTTTGTGAAGACTGTCCAAATAAACCAGCATACTGTCTAACATGTTTCAAGGAAGCACATGAATAGAATATTGATTGTTGTATTAATTCATATATTAGTTTTATACTTGATATTTACACCAGTAAATAAATGATTCATTTAATTTCATCATTCGTACTTCATTTACATGGGGTTCTGGTACTCGGAGAAGTGAAAGGATTGGGATCCATGTAGATAGATCCAATCTTTTGAAGATTTTAGTACTGAAACTTTAATGTTATCTTCATTATCTGATTTTGCATGCACAACAACTTGAAATTCTATGAACAGGATATTCATAAAGTCAGATGAGGAATCATCTGCGACTGAAAGATACTCTTTAGTTGCCATTTTCCACTGTTCAAGATAACTTCTTGGAAGGTATTCATGTTGGAAAAAGGTAATATTCTCCAATAATTGAATTTTTTTTTCCAAATGAAAACAACCTACGATAAAAACGAAAAAATAGTTCTATTTCGATACATGTTACATGATCACTGGTAAGACTGCAAATTGAAAATAATACTACGAAAAAAGTTATTTGAAAAAAATGCTTAGACTTTAGTTTTACTTTTATATTAAAAATTTAAAATCATTTTTTTCTAATATTTTCTGATCACAACAGAAATATCGATAGCTTGCTTGACTGTACTGAAACATTTCTATTTCCAAGACAAAGACAACTCTCTCATTTTTTTTTTCACACCAGATGGATCCAATTAAAAAAATGGTTTTTGTACGAACCCTGGCTGTAACATTGGTTCGTATGTAACAGTTATATCAGAACTTCGTAACTATTATATTGATACAGTACTCCAGAAACATCTTATTTTCTAGAATATATTTATAATCAAGTTTCGAATATAATGATGCTTGCTGAATATTTAACAATTTCAGTCCATGGTTCATTGGCTAATTATTTACCAATTGTGAAGTGGTTATGTATATTTTTATGATTATCAGATATAAATTCATAATCTACTTCAAAATAATGATATTTATCCGTGAAAAGACATTCTGCTAAATCGGTTTTTTATTCAATCAAAGAATCGAATTATTCTACAAACAATTACAATAAATTCATAAGGAATTGAATAAAAAAACAATTCATGTCTCAATGTAAAATCGTTCTATGAAATATCTCTTTAAAAACCTTCAACATAATATTTGGAGATATTTTTGCTGCACACTGACAAATAGTTTCTTCCAAGTGCCCAATAATTGGGAAAGGTCTGAACTTAATGAAAAAGCTCCACAAGAAAAAGTCATATGGGGTCCGGTCAGGTGAACGTGGCGGCCAAGAAATTTCTGAAAACTTACCTACTGTGAATATGAACCCCATCATTTGCATTTCTTCTAACGAAAATGTTTCTACTTCAATTTAGAAATAATTTTTCAACAAATCCAAGTACCTTTCAGCTGTCTAACTGTGAAGATATAATAATGGTCCAAAGGTTTGTTTTTGAAAGTACCGCACCAAACATAACCTTTGAATGAATATGGGTTTCCATTATAAAGAATGTGGATTCTCATTCGACCACCTTCTTCAATTCTGAGATAAAACAACACCATTAGAATTGAGAGTTTGTCATTTAATGAAATATATTTTGTGAATGATCTGTTTTGTTCAATGTCCCTGCAGCTAAAAGGAATAATATAAACAGTGATTGTAGTCCAGTCCTTCTGTGCTCTGTTGAATAATCTTGTGTTTATGAGACTTGAATTTTTTATTTTTTGACAGAAGTTGAAGCTGAACCCAAAAAATCCTCATACAATTTATGAGCTGATATACTTGGAAATTCAATCAAACTCTGTATACACCAAGTCATTACTCAGACGATTATTGCAAATTATTTTTTGTCAGATAAAATACATCGCTATCCTAAGGAGTATTTTAATGCAGTACGTATACACTCAACACTTTTAGGATTTTGAAATGTCTTGTTTTGTATATTTTATTTTCAAGAGAGCAAGTTTGGTTGCCAAGCTTTTGAATTTGTGCAACAGAAATAATTTCACTATGCTGTTCTCTTAGAATCATTATGTCATAAATAAGTAGGTACATGCGTAATGCACATGAAGTTTCTGGACAACGATGTATGTCACTGTTTGAATCTAAGTTTATTTCATCATCTTTTTTTAATGTTTTTATCTACGAAAATAAATTAATTATGTGCGAAGTTAAGGTTCATGCACGATCATCATCGATTATAATAAATTGGAAAACATATTTTTCTAGAGTGCTACATCATCATAATAATTGTGGAATTCTAATATTCCCATTAGATACGAACCAACGTAACTAACAATTCAATTTTCTCAGATCTGAAATTGCACTTTTATTACTTCAAAGTTCAGACTGCATTCTGTAACAATAAAAATACCTACTCTTGAACTCCTCTACCAGTATTGATTCTGCATATCTCCAATCGAATGAAACATTGTTTAATGAGGTGAAGTATTACGTTGTGGTTGGGAAAAAGTAAGTATTTATTAATTTCATTTCATGATCGAGATGATATTTGATGAATCTGTGTACCCCTTGACACAAGCGCTCCATGGGAGGCGGTTCTCCTGTGTTCTCCCGATCTTCGCCTCTCCTGAGTCTTCGGGCGAAGAGTTGAGCTGTAGTGTGAAGAAGTAATGTATAAATCAATCCTAGTGTAGAATCTACTGAGAACTGTGTAATAAAACCCTTATTTTTTAATTTTTTTAGTATTGCGTTTCGAGCCTAGTTCAAACTACAACATTGCGTCTACAGATTGATATTTTTTATTAATACACACTACTTTTTTAGCAGCTCGTCGTTTACGATTTGAGTGTGAAAAGTGCGAAAAATCGTACAAGAATAAAACTCATTTACTTAGACACAATCAAGAGTGTGGAAAGCCACCGGCTTACGAATGTTCGCTTTGTAATTATCGAACATACAGGAAGGACACGATAAAGTCTCATTCTTTATCTAAACGACATGTTCTCAATATGATGATGATGAAAAATAAAGATTTCACTTATTCCTATGGGCGTTTATTAATTTATCTGAACTATCGACTAGGAATGATAGAAGGTATACCCAGGAGGGGGTAGAACCTCCTCCGAAATGAAAGAATATAACCATTACCAATTACAAAATTGTTCTATCTTCTTCTTCCATTCTCTGCTCTCCAAGAAAATTTGTGTCAACATTCCCTTCCCCATACCGAAATGAAATCCTGGGGACCGTAAAAGTTATAACTATAATAACGATTCACAAATGTACACCAATACGCATAATTACTGTCTACTGTTTACTGTCTAGAAATGTCATAGCACTGAATTCAAACAAAGAAGTCGTATGACGCGTTTTGCATTGGTATTATTTTGGAGTGTTTTTTTCTATTCCCCTCAGTTTTTGATACCCTGTTGGCCTGGACATTATTGTTTTCATCTCTAGCAGTGGATTGTGCACAAAAGGAATTATATATTGGTTGAATATAGGTACATATCAATTAAAAAGGCATATAACCTACAAACATTTATAATTTCTGAAGCATTTATGAGTTTACTATTCGAGTTACGATATTTTCAGAATGGCTGACCACCAAAACTCACTCGGCACAGTGCAAAACTACATAAGAAACAAATGTTTGGATTCAGTTTCATGACCTACCCCCCAACTCTGACGTCACAATAATGCAGCGTATTTATTGCACTCCATTTCTTCAGATTCAATTTGATATGTTTCTATTATGACCAGTCAAAATATATTTTTATCGTTCGGCACTCTGATTATATCGGTTGTGGTTCTGATGGTGAGTTGATCCCGAGGTTGTTCCTAAGAAATACATATATGTAGAAAAATTACCAAGAATTTCGATTTGTGTAGTTTCATGTGGTATTTATTCTCAGATGGTTTATTCTGTTTGTTACATATTGACCCAGTTTCCAAAAAAAGGTACCCATCTCTCATTGAAAACACGAGGGGTTGGGTCTATCATCAATCAATCATTTTTTTTGCGTTATTTCAAATGAAGTAATCGGCATTTCGTGGAGTTTGAACCTGGAATATGAATATGGAGTAGTAAAGTAAGTTTATTCAGGTAGACTTAGAAACATATATACGTGTACGAGTTCATGGTGATATTCATTTAAAGATAAATTAGAGTAAATCAGAAGAAGCCACCTAAGCTAGGGTTGAGTTGTGGACATTCTTCCATACGTATGCATTTGAGAGTATAAAAAATTTATGATACGAAAAATTAACAACATATTATGTAATTATGTTCATGAAGAAAAGGGAACAATAGAGCATTCTGTTTTTTTTTTGAAGATTGGTTTTCAGTGAAGTTTATTGCACAACTTCCAGATGGTTCAAGGACGTTTTGAAAGTTCCACCCCAAACGACAATACAATAATACAATAATAATAATTGATCCAGCTGAAGCATTCGTCAACAGTTTTTTTGGTCCAAAATGTTCCTGAACTTGTTGAATTTATAAACCATTTAACGATGTCCACAAAACAGCTTGATACTCAATAGATTTTGTCTTCATTATTGAATGGCAGGAACACAGGCGTATCTGGGCCATTCGATGAATAAAGGAAATTAATTTAGTTTTTGATCTATTGACACTTAATAGGGGCTATTGTTGAGCCAATTATTTATTATCTTCATTCTGCGTTATCCGTTTTGCTATGTTCCTGCCCAGGTATCTCCCACAAATGTAACCGCGGTATCGTCAGCAGAAGAAATCAATTTTCCTTCAAAATTAGTTTCAGAAAACAGTTGTTTAATATATACTATAAATAGAATTGGACCCAATACCATTCCCTGTGGTACTGTGGTAGTTACTGGTAGAGGGTTACTCACTGTAGTTTTTTATTTTAACAATTTGTTTTTTTTAAGATAGATAATCCTTCGATAATTCCAAAGCAATACCTCTAATTCCGATAAAGTTGTTCAAATAAAATTGTATGATCGACAGTATCAAACGCCTTCTCTAAATCCAAAAATATGTTGACACATTTGTTATTATTTTGGAAAAAATCACTGTATTATTGGTGAGTTCAAAGACAGCTTTCTTGGTAGATAGGTTTTTTTCGAATCCAAAATTGATTCAGAAATTATATTTTTGTCAGAATAGTAATGAAGAATTCTATTTATCGAAAACTTTGGCAAAATTATTGATCACTATTATAGGTCTCTAATTTGTTGCTGGTTTTCTGTCTCCAGACTTGAAAATAGAAGTTGTTATAGGCATTTAAAATGCTGAAGTACCTACCATTTTATGTTATTGGGTACATAAATATTGGGTGTGTGGAACGAACGTTTGTTTGTTAAACTGAAAATAAAGACCTATCGATTTTTTTGCATTTGTAATTTCATAAATATTTTTCCTCATTTTGTTGATATATTTTGCTTTGTTATTATTAATTTCTTTCATTCAGCCGTAGTCGTTAGGTACCGGCAGCAGAAATTTTGGATATTTTGTCTTATTTTTAAAATTTTATTATAATTTCAGTTCGGTTACTTTACCAAATGTTCTGCATTTGGTTGATGATTGGTATCAGTTACATATTGAGATTGAGCGAAACTTTTAAATTATGTTGAAAGTTTGAATTAACGTGTGGTATGTTGTAATATATCTATAATCTACTATCAACGGACTACAAAAAATTCTCAGACGTCTGTTATATTGCCAAAATTTGCATGTACTCTAGAAATTGTAGAAGTTATGTGACATGTTTGTGATACTGTGCATTCTCACTTGGATGAACGAAAATGATATAATGCCCTATCACCGACTTTTAAGATTTATTTTGTTTTCGATTGTTTATTTATTTGATTCTAATATTTTTAAAATATTGCAGATGGCCCAAACTATTCTACCGATGATCTTCTTCAAGTGGTCAGAACAGATCTGTTTCCTGTAATAGATATGAGTGGTTTTTTCAAAAACGATGGTACAGATATAAGTCGAAAAAAGAGGGAAAGAAAGTCAACAGCTAAAGTCATTGCTATGAAAGAAATGGATGGTTTGCGTAAAACCACCCAGAAGAAGAAAAATGTGAAGTCATTACCAGGCAAAAATAAAATGCCCTATTATGTCAGGTATCACGAACGAAAGGATGGGGTATTAGTCAAAACTTTCAGATGCTCGAAATGTGCCGGTTTTGTAAGCGCAGAACGAAAAGAATGTGTCAGATGTACCAAATTGGAAAAAGACAGATTGAAAAGTATGGGACTCGATGGTTCAGTTGAAATGAGCAAAGTCGTCCATCAGATTTCTAGGAAAAAAGAGCAGATCAAACTTGATATTGATGGCAATACCATAGACGTTAAACCAAAAATTCCCAATGAAGCTCCGAAAGATAGAGTGAGAAACAAGAAAGATGGAATGAAACCCAAGAAAGTTGGAGCGAAGTCCAAGAAAGCTGTTGGTCTCAAAATGAATATGTTGAAAAGAATCACAACAAAACCATTCAAATCTGAGGTCAAGTCAATCCAGAAGAAATCATCAGTTGCAAGCTCTCCAAAGAAAGAAGTACTCAGGATTAAAAGCCAGGCGCCAAAAATGCCAAAACTTAAAGTGGAAGAACAGAATGAATCTGTCGAAGATTTCAAATTAGAAATCCCCAAAGAAATCAGACCCAAATCGTCAAAAGCTACGAAACTGCAGATCGGTGCCATGAAATCTCAAAGTTCGGTTCTAAGCATGCCAATTCTCATTAAACAGGTCCATGACGAGCCCATTACCAATTTATCCCAGACTCCATTGAAGAAAAAAACAGGTTCTTATTCTATTCCCGAACAGATATCAAACACTTCGATAGATAGAATGAAGGAAGATAGTATGAAAAATACGATACTAAAACTGAAAATGCAGTCGAAGAGGAAGGTTGGATCTCAATTTGACGTTGAGCAGAAACCTAGTACGTCTCAATGTGTAATGAAGAAATGTAACACAAAAAACCTGGGAATAATATTGGAGAAGCGTTATGCAATTGCAGGGGGTAAAATTGGAAAAAATAAACCGACAAAGACTGGACAATATTTGCGGAAAACTGGTACAGCTTATGCTTCCCTCAGTGATCCAATAACTTCGCTGAAGGCAATTGAATTACCAACCGTAACTGGTACTCAGAAACCGATGAATAAAAATACCAAAGTACAAATGTTTGAGACACAGCAGAATATTGAATCCATCACAGTTGCAGATTCGGACATGACGAGACCAAGAATTATAGACAAAGAAAACTTACCAAAAAGTAGAGATTCGTTTTTCACTTACTTGAACCTTGAACAGAATAGTTCTCCTCATCGGGAAGAATTTATCTCACTTCCATCGAAATCTTCCGATAAAGAACACGTTGGCATTCCTGAAATATCCAACAGTATTTCGAACATAATTGGCAAGGAATGCTTCGGTGGTCTCTTGAACAGTCCTAATATTGAAATAATAGAAGAAAAGGATAAAAATTAAGAAAATTAGAATTCCCTATAATAATTGGTGTAATAAAAGTGTTACTTGTGGTAGGAATCTAGTTTAACTGTATACTTACTGTTACTATCCTGCATAATGGTCATTCAATTTATATTCCATTATGACTTGATTCAAGAATAAATCTGTGACTAAACTACTGAAAATTGTTTCAATCAGTATACTTCTGAGGTTGGTCGTAAGAGAGCAATCAGACGACGGAGAAAGGACCGTGCACATTTTTTATGGGGAATGGCTTTTCGCGAATTTGGCCGAGTTTTCAAAATGCTGTAGTTCCTGATGTGCTGATCAAAGGTGTCCATATCCACAATGCTAAAAATTTACAGCTTTCAAAGATATGAAGCTTTAAAAATGGATTTTTCCTATTTTTTCGGTATTTTCTCATCAATCAGAGTGCTCTAATTTTGGAATGGGACTGAATTTGAACGAGTAAAATTATTCGATTCCCTCGTGGTGAGCATTTTATTAAACTGTATCCCAGTTTGGGTACTCCGATATTCTGACATACTAGAAAGAGTCCAGCTTAAATTCTTCAAACGTCTCATTCTTCAATCTTCAAATGTACTCTCAAAATATGTTTCATGCGACTAATCACCCTCAGTAGCATTGGTGTTGATACTAAGTATAACTGGGTATCACAATTTAAAAAAGAGTTCGACTTTGTTGGTTTTGGAACCTATGTCAATGAGCTCGACAGCAATACCCCCTGACCTATATCTAGCTGCTCGTACCCCATCTCTGACATTGTATCGTAATTTTCAACTATCACCGTCTCCCCTGAAATACTTACTTCTGAAGGAACCCATAAAAATCATAAGAACTCTTGCTCAAATGAGGATGGCTAGTGAGTATGTCATTAAACTAACATACAATGGTAGTACCTATCGTATGTTCGTATGGTTCGTTTGGGGTTGAACCATGTATACCATGTGTAATGAGAGTGAACTCGAAACATTGCAACATATTATCTTTAACTGTCCAATATATTTTTCTATGAAATCCCTAGATGTTCGATGCCTTACAAGTTGTAACGATCCAATTACGTTTTTCGAGAACGTTACTCCTACTGAAGCAAATAAATATGTACTCATAACTGGAATATACTAAAGCTTCGATCATTTGTTCTGAATGAATAGATTACCTTCACTACTTCCGTATTTTTTAATTATTATTGTTGTAAAATTCACATTAACATTTTTAAAATATGTCTGTTATTATTTCTCTTTCTGTACTATAAGAGTGAATTTATATGCACTATAGTTTACTACTATATAATATATACCTATACATATAACTATGCTTTACTATAGAAACCATAACCTCTGTAAAATATTAGCTACTACTGTATGATTATTATCATTAGAATCATTAAAGATATTGATTGAGTGATTTAATTTTCGTAGAAAATAACTAGAATGACGAAAATGGTTTTCCTCTGGCCATGGAAAGTGACCCAAATTCCAAGATTTTCCATACATCTGTACATGCTACGACCATGACGATAATTTTAATTTTCGAAAAACAGCATAGTTTGAGCATATTTTGAAGATAGATTGGAATAAATTTTTTTGAATATACCTGATGTTGAAAGAATACGAGGTACCCTTCTTTCTAAGCGTTTCCACCAAGTGGAAAATAAAAGGCAAACATCTGTCAGAAAACAACTACTTCCCTGGGTAATACCACGACGGATATTGAACTACAACTGACAGATATTTGTGCAACGTTCTTCAAAGAAGAACCAATTGCAAGTGCTTGTCTCGTAATTAAACAGAAAATTATCCTTCATTTGGCTGGGAATGACCACCTGCAGACATGCATGTTTCGAAGTTTATTACCTCTCATCAGTGACAGGGTAGGTCGGACAACATTATAATTGTCCTGTCCCTGCTAAATGAATAATAATCAACTGTTTAACTAATATTTCCCCACCAACCAAGTTGATCGAAGCGCCATCCACACGGAACAAGACAAAACACTCCCAAGTAGCACAGTCTCCGGGGAGAGAAATCTATATTTCTTGTGAAGTTACGTTATAATTTACACATAATATAAATGAATTCTATTTATTCAGATGATCGTTGACGAAATAAATGAGTTGATTAGTTAATAACAATATAAATAGTAAGAGTGAAATCATTCATAATAATCATGAATTAGATATAGTGCAAAATAAATTATTTGGTACTTACAAATATTACTATTAATATTATTGTAACTGTAATTTGAGCTGTATTTATGGCAAGCACAAGCAAGGAATCATAATACTAGGACGACCGATCGATCCTAGCACCAAATTTGCATCTGCAAAAATATCCCTGTACTGTCTGTCCATTTTCAATAAGAGTCTGCGCTATCCAGAGGTTATACTTTGTTGACTTCCGGAATCTGTACAAGACTCATACTCTTGAAAATTCAAGTTCAGCTGACTTATCGAATTGTTGTTTCTCTAGAGTTTGTCTTGTACATAAAATGCTTCCAACTGAACCTGGTGAATACTAGAAGTGAAATCTGTTATCTAGACCATACTTATTCTTAGGAACCGTGGTGCCTGCTATTGACTCAAGAGTGTCCTTCTCCCATTCTTGAAATGACTAAAAGGACTCAGTATGGAAGAAGCAAATAAATTCAGATCGATCACAAAGAGCAGGTGGATAGTGTAATCCTGAAATGGCCACATAAAGAGAATGTTCCAGTTTTTTTCTAAAACAGTTATTATGCCAAACGTTCACAATTTTTGACAATTTCACCGTATAGCTGGACCAGAATCAATCATCCGCTGGTCATCATGGAAGGAGCAAATGAAGAGGTCGTAGAGAATTCTCTTCGGCGATCACGATTGCCCAATGTTGCGCATGGTGTGTTAAAGGTGAATCGGTTTTATTTGAGGAATAATAATTGTGTTGGATTGATCCTCTCATTCATTTTGCCAACGATCATATAAATAAATAGAATTCATTCATATATGTGAACTTCAATGCAACTATATCAAAAACATAACAATTCAAAAAGTCTGTGTTAGTAAATATCGAAAGTTCCAGTCATAGTTTGCTTCCAACACCTAAACTTTTTTATTTTGTTTGGAAGGTACTACCAGGTACCAAAGATGCAGATAAATTTACGTAATCCTTGGCTGTAAGATTATCTCATCCAAGTCATTCTCATGAAAAATGTCTTGGAACCCCATTATCAGAGTATCGAGATTTGTGGTGTAAACGTCACATTATTGAACACCAGGTAAATTCTGAATGGGTTATTTTGGTCTATCATCAAAATACACCCAAAATATGTTGTTATTGTTTTGGTCAAAAAACATTCATTTTAATAAATTCGTGTTAGTGAAAGTCGTCAAATATCGAGGTTTTGCCGTTTTTACTGCCAACCTTTCAACAGAAAACAATTGCTCCTCTGGCTAATACGCCAACGGCTATTGTGTAACGCGTCCAATTTTATCACCAGTAGTTACCAAAGTAGGGGCATAACGCAGTGATTATCCTGCTGGAAATCCAAAAGCCGTTCGATACCGTCATGAAAATGCTACGGGCAGGCATGCCTAGCCACATAGTACGATTGTTGGATTTATACCTGGTCGACAGGACGTTTAAGGTTAGAGTGAAGGGAACCAGCTCCTGAGTGAGAAAAGCCAGAGCAAGAGTACCGCAGGGCTGGTGCCTGTCACCACTGTTGTACTCGCTATATTAGTGAGTTAGTGAAGATTATTAGGAGTGGATCGCCTCTCCCAGGTAATCTCCAGAATAAAACTATTGAGTTCTGCACATTGCAACTGCTTTTTATATTTTTATTTTATGGAAATATTATTTCATCCAAACTCTTATTTACAGACTGTAAACAATTTCCTTGTACAAAATGCGGAAGAACCTATAACAGAAAACACAACATGATTAGTCACATACGGTTTGAATGCGGTAAAGAACCTGGATTTGTATGCCAACTTTGCTCCAGAGCATTCCACCAGAAATCAAATTATAGAACTCACATGCAGATGCACGAAAGGAGTCCTGCCAGACTCAGAAACCGATTGACACATAGTCATTCGTGATACAACGTATAAAATACATTTTTGTATAATATATTCACCACTTGTAAAATCTAGAAGATGGTCTAGATCTAGATTTGGATTATTTTTATGTATATTCCATAATTCATTATTTTTGGGTCATAAAGAAAGTTGTTTTTTCATAAAAGAACTTGAACATTCTGAAAAATCACTCACAGTAGCAGAAAATAGAATTGATGAACTTGCAAGTACACTTTCTCAAATCGGTATAGCTGAGGTATTAAATGAATTTGGATGTCATGAAAAGTACTTATTCTAACCTACCTTCATCACGCAGTGTCCGGAAGGTTGTCGGATTTAATCAAAGAAAATTATCATTTCTCGTGAAACCTTCTGCATATTTTTCAATAAAAAAAATCATTCAACCATCGATTATTTGATTATGTCCTATTACGAGGGAAGTCGAAAAATTAAATATTTGCTAGGGAGTGAAGTAATTACATTTTCAGGAACCCATGCCACTTTAATCAAAATTAGTATATTTTTGCGTATTTTTATGTATTTTTTCAATACCCTTTGTAGTACTCATTGCAAACCATGTAAGGACAATTTCCTTCAACCATGTATCAAATGCTTTTGAATTCAGATATTTTAAGAATATGATCATATGTAAACATACAGTCACATATTCTAACAGTATGGTTTTAATGAAACATATTTTTTTCCTTCCTTTTGAGCCGTTAATACCACGTCGCCATGGGCAACCACGCATGCAAACAACAATGAAGGATTAATCTTGCTAGCAAAGATGACATTATAAATGTCAGTCTGACAGCTTTTATTCAGTGAACTAAAATGAACAAAAATATACGTTTTCCTAACCTCGATGGCTCTTGAAATTATCTCAATAAATATAACTCGTGCTCACAATACTAAATTGCTTTGAGGTAACATCACTCTAGTGGACTCGTGGTGCTACGAAGCAATTTGATTTCGTTTATTTCCGACAGAATTACTATCGATAGTATTGCGATCACTCGTATTATTATCCGATAATCCACATAGTATCTGTAATTCAGCGATAATTCTACATCTTCTATGGAGCTTTTAACATATGAGTTGAATTTACATAATAATTTAGTAAAAGAGTTTGACAAATCAGATATCTGAAATAATTTATCTGAGTTTGGCACGTTCAGCATATGTACCTTCCTGAGTAATACTCGAATATTACTGCAATATTTTAATTTCACAATAAGCACGTCAACTAGATTTTCATGGTAACGAAAACCCAAAAATACTGTCTTGGATGAAATATATAACAATAAGAAGGCAATTGAAACGGTCATTGCAGCTTGTTGGGAGCATGTGAAAACGAAAGTATTTCCATCGCCGAACGGAGATTCTTCGTTGTCGATATAGTCTGCTCAGTACGGCAATGCTGCATTTGATATTTGACAGAACAACAACAAAATATTTGTGTCTGTTTTCGTCTTTGGCTTATAAGAGTATTATTTCGCTAACAAAGGGCAAATTAGAGTTATTTTGTGTTAAACTATCGTTAGTTTTTATTATTAAGCAACGGTGAAGCATTGTGAAATGGGTAAAAGACCATTTGAAGCTGGAAATCAGAATATTTCATTTAATAGGTAAGCTACCAGGGACCGTATGTTTGAGTTCATGCGAAATCATTTTCATGCGTTTGAAGTGACAGAGCGATACAAACACCGCGCATTGAAGAAAGATATAACATTGATATCGCACGCATTAAAATTCAAACATACGGCTCCAGTGTCGTAACTATCGAAAAAGGGAAACCGAATTGGAAAAGAGTAAAATGAATGAATTATGAAAAAACATGTCAATTAGAGGATCGTCTGTTCTCAGAATCATTTTGAGATTCTTCCATCATAATTCCAGGTTTCCATTCCATATTGTGTTATCATTATCTCTATTTTATTGAACCTCAATATTTCTGTAAACAACGCACAATACTACCGGTGAGGGAAAAGGCTATTGTTTTCTTTGTCTATTATAGGCCTTTCTATCTCAGATGTCCCTTACAAACAAAGTTTAAGGCGTGAGCGGCGAGTTACTCATCTAGGTTGTGTTATTTGATCGGAGGTACCTTTTTTAATATAATATTATTTTCATCAGTCAGACTTCATTTGAAAAATCTGAAAATAATCAAATATCATTTTTGTGGTTTGAATACTTGTGTTTAATGTGAATTGTAAGGCATAGAAAAACCAAACTTGACAGTTTTCCTGTTTCTAAGAATTTGAATAAATTGCTGTTACAGATTGTGATGAAGAAAATGAAACAACCACAATAATCGGCGTTCCTTTCTCTACAAATTTATTTTCTTATGTATTTCCCTAATATTCCAAATCAGCCGCGAAATTGACATTAACAAATAAATGAGTTAGTCGTCAAATTGATTACCTTGCGTTTCCAATTTTCTCATCACGGCTCGGAGAGATAAGACGGCTTTGACTAGTTCCATCAATTGACAATATTCTACAGGCTATCGGTGAACGTTTTTTTTAACATTTAATATTTGAAATACTGTATTTTGATACACTGACATCTGCCAGATTCAAGGGATTGGCTGGGGATTGATTATAATAATTTGACATTTTTTGTCATTGCTGACACCTGGCACATGTCAGTGTATCAAAATATAGTGTTTCAAATATTAAAAACAAAAATTCATTACCAACCTGACAGCAAAAAACCGATCACCGATAGCCCGTGGAATATTGTCAATTCAAACTTTATTTTTAACCGCTATACGTGCTTTATATAAAAATCGTATAGAATTAACAATCCTTTTATGAAGTACATTATTGTTAAAATTTTTCAGGTTTTTATAAGTGCTGGAACTGCCTCAAAAGCTATTTACACAGAACGTCATTGAACTCTCATCTGAAATTTGAATGCGGCCAGGACCCAAAATTCAAATGCGCTTTCTGTGATCATAGAACTAAACGAAAGCACCACCTCATCAGCCATATCACTTTGGTGCACAGAGATCAAGAGATACCCAATGATCTCAAGCCAAGAAAATACACCTAGTAGTAACTTGCCACTGTTCAATGAACGTATGAATATATTAAACGATTTTTATTTAATTTTAACTTTTGTTTCATTCAAATTTACTGAGCTGAGTGTCGGGTAAAATGAATGACTCACTTTCAGAAATTCGATAAATATATAGTATGTTCATGAAGTAACCCCCCTATTGACTTTTGAACGGGTTAACCTTTAACTTTAATGCATTTTTTTAGGTAAAATGGTAGTTCATAACTTGTTTTTTGACTGTAATAAGAAATGTCTATCTTTCACAATGACGTAGGATCGTCATTTTGAAATATTTTTTTGAATGGCATTTGGTATCGAATGATATCTCATTCAAAACGTCTTTTAATTCTCTCTCCCATAAGCTTAACAGCCTTTGCTATCATCTCCGACTGTTTTTAGTCCAAATTAAAGTGATCTTTGCGTATTAATTCCAAAATTTCATTTATTTGTTGGCCATAGTCAGCCCTGCCTAAACATCATAACCAGTGAGTACAAAAAGAATTTTGTGCATGCGCATGATCGATTAATTCACATACAACTATTCCGCACAATGCGAGCGAGAAAAGTGGCCTATACTCGCAAGAAATCTCTCTGCGACTACACCTTTGCGGGGACCTGACCGCACTCAGGATTTATATAAATATGATCAGTTCGAACGGACCATCATGACGACCGACAAAAGGTTAAGCAATACGCTTGAAGAACTCCAATCCACAAGTAATCTCATCAATCAAGAAAACCTACATACAAATCAAAACAATAACAGTCGATCATACTCATCGGCATTGAGCCAATCTTTACCCGTTAAATTCCCCACTAAAGATCAAGCAATTGTCTTTAGCGCTATCGAAAATGTAAAACTGCAAGAATATCTACTACAACTAGGTCCAATAGTTCAACCTAGAAACATTATTTTTTCGTCCAGGAATTCCCATAATAGAATCTGCATTTACCTGTCCAGCAAGCAGATTGTAGACAACTTCCTGAACGATCATGGCTCGATTGAAATCAAAGGGGAAATCATCAGGGCTCGGAGATTAATATCTCCATTAGAGCGACTCGTGATGTCCAACATCAGTCCTACCATCCCACATGACGTTCTCATGACTGAACTAAAAAAAATTGGACTAGTAACATTATCGCAAGTGACATTTCTGAGAATTGGTGCTATGAATCCTGAATATAGTCAAATCCTTAGTTTCAGAAGACAGGTGTATATAACACCACCGGAAAATTCAGAAGTACCCAAATCAATAGAAATATTTCATGATGATGTCACATATCTTGTTTTCTTATCCAGGAACAGCCAAACCTGCTTTAAGTGCAAACAATCAGGTCGTTTTGTCACAAAATGTACAGCGCAGGTTTCTTCTCCTACCCATACCAATCTTCCCGCAGCGAACGCTCCAATCCTATCACAACCACTGGAAACAACAGAAGTATTAGAGGGACAATCAGATCAACTTCAAACTACCACAGATAAGCCTACAGATCAGGATAGCAGAACAACTGGAAAGAGGAACGTATCAGAAATACTGACTCCAACGTCAGAAGATCAAGAGTTCCTAATACTCGTAGATAAAGGATTCACCAAAAAACCAAAACGCGAAAGCCAAATTAGCCAAGAACTCATGCAACCTATCAAGAACTATATGGAACAACATCAAAGAAAATTAGTAATCGATTCGGAACAACTCAAGGATCTTTTCGAGAACACCCATGGATGAAAGGATGTATTGAGTATAGCTAAAGATTACACAGATAACATCCAAGCATTGATAGATATGGTACTCGAGATTCACCCAAGCATAGAGGATAGAAATTAGAAAGAAAGTTGCACAAATTTGAGGAAAAAATTACAGAGGCAGGACGAATCCGAAAAGTATGAGCCACAAAGTGACACCTCAGATCAAATGTTCTGATTTCCTGACCCGACCCTTTTACTTTATTCATGGACATTCAATAATATTCTACAATGGAACTTGAATGGATATTATATCCATTTAAGCATGCTACAAATACTGGTAGCAGAACATCTTTCAGATATAATTTGCCTTCAGGAAACTCATTTTCGGGAAAATAATACCCACAACTTGAAACACTATATAGGATTCTTCCAAAACCGTACACTTCAAGAAAAAGCAAGTGGACGCACAGCAATTTACACCAAATCGAGTATGACTGTTAACCAAATTCATCTATCAACAAATTTAGAGGTAATAGCAGTCGAAATTTCTACTCCGAGGAAAATACATATATGTAATATCAATGAAACAGGGATGAGCTCTCGAGGGAAATTGTGAATAACAAGGAACATTTTATTGGACTAAGCCCAAACACCAACATAGACGTACAAGAACTTGAGATACTGTTGGACCAAATTCCATCCCCCCGCCTAATACTTGGGGTTCAATGCATACAACATAATTTGGGGATCGAATTTCTCAAATGACAGGGGACAAGTCAAATCTTGGTATTTTGAATGATGGAACGGATACGAGATTTAACTCGGCTAATAGAAACTCTTCGGTGTTAGACTTATAACAGCATGCGACCCAAACCTTCTGCGCCAGTTGGAATGGAAAGTTTTGGGAGAATTATATGGAAGTGATCATTACCCCATAATAATCAATGACACGAAGAGACTTGACACGGGTTCAAATAATAGCACACCAATTCAAAAAACAAAATGTATTGTCAAAAAAATCAGTGGATACAACTTTTGATATTAAACTGAATAATATTACTTTAACTTCCGTAAAAAATATACGATTTTTGGAATGAATTTTCGACCAACAACTGAACTGGAAACAACATATCAAACAACTGATGTTGTCTTGCCAGAAGGGCATTAGCTTACTCAGGCATCTAGCAGGGAGACAACGGGGGGCCAAAGGCTCAACCTTACTTCTACTGTACAAATCACTGATACGTTCGAAGTTGGACTGTGGATGCATAGCCTATGCTTCAGCAAAGCCAATCACATTGAAACCTCTGGACACAATACATAACTCGGCCATACGTATAATTTAGTAGTAGTAGTAGTAGTTGGTGGGGAGGCTGCTACTGCAGCCAGGCAAGTAGGCCCTCATGGGCCCTTTTTGCCATCCCCTGTTCTCCTCATCCATGACCTTCTCTGTAAAATCTTCCTTGTTTCGCCCTCTTATGGTGTTTCCTCGAAATGTAGCGCCTTGAATTGTGTATGTGTAGTGTGTGGGTGCTTGTGATTCAATCACCGGCTACCAGTCCCGCAGAATCCGATCTAGGGCCCCTTCTTGGGCCCTTTTTGAGACAGACTTTCCAATTCTCGCAGGGAGTTCCTTCGAACCGACTTCTCGTGGAAATCCTGGTAGGGCTGGTTCTCAGCTGGACGCTACAGCGGCCGTGGGAGTTTCGTTCACTGGCTACCAGTCCCGCAGCGTCCGAGCCGAGACAGGTTTTTCAGTTCTCGCTGCGAGTTCCTTCAATCCACCTCATCAAGGAAGTCCTGGTAGGGCTGGTTCCCAGCCGGGTGGTGCGGCGGCCGCGGGCGATTCGTTCACCGAATACAAGCCCCGTAGCTCCCGATCCGAGGCCCCTCCTTGGCTTCCATTGGAGACAGGTTTGTCGGTTCTCGATTCCCTCTGTGATGTATGAATGTGTATATTTCGAGTGTCGAAGGATCATGTATGTTTTTGGCGTCGGTGTACGGTGAGCTAGGGGCCCACTGGTCGCTACTCCGGTTGGCTGCGACGCCTCAGCCACCCCTAGAGTCCGCTTCACTCTCGTTAGCCGTCATGACAGGTCATGCCGTTGCCCAGGATTCACCACGTGGAGGTGAGAGTAGCGTTGGGATGCCCGGAATCCAGGCACCCCCTTGAACCCCATACGTATAATACTAGTAGCTTACAGAACAAGTCCAGTCGAAAGCTTATATTGTGAAATTGGGGAACCATCACTAAGTCTTCGCAGAACGCAGCTGAGCCTGTCATATGCATCAGCAGTAGCATCTCTGGAAAACTTTCCTATTTACAGGAACACGATAACAAATCGTTTTCTAACTTCATATGATCGACCAAGAACAGATCCTCCCTATTATGAAGGGATCCGACGATATCTAGGATCAATGCAACTCCAGAAGTTTCCTCCCATCTATCCAACGAATATAGACACGCCACCACCGTGGCTCATAAACTTACCCATATTCAACAACCACCTTTTCCCAGTTTAATAAATATGAAACACAAAAAGACATCATAATCCAGAACTTTAGACAAATGCTTAATCAGTATTAGACATACAAAGAAATGTACACAGATTCCTCTAAAACCGATTCAGGAGTAGGCGCTGCAGTGGTCGTAGATGAAGGAAAACTGACTTTCCAACTTCCGAAAACTGTGACAATTCTCACAGGAGAACTTTATGAAATTAAGCCAACGGTAGGCCCATGGGATTACGGAACCATGAATAGGAAACAACAAGTCATAATGACACGACTTCGAATAGGAAACTCCAAATTAACTCACGAATACCTGCTATCTCGAGAAGAGGAACCACAATGCCACATTTGCGAAGTTCCTCTTACAGTGAAACATATCATAGTGGGTTGTCCAATGTTCCAGATAGAACGAAACGTGCACAATATACCTCAGGAACCTCTAGAACCGAGAAATGTGAATCATTTGTTTTTTAACTGATTTGAATCTCATTGAGAAACTGTAACCCAGTATTCTACACCTTTTCCATTAGTATTTCAGAAAGCGTCATTTGAATTTCAGAGTAGCCACTTTTATTTTGGAAAGTATCAATTTTATTTCAGATTAGTGAGTTGATTTTCGGAAAGTATCAATTGTATTTCAGAATAGTTAGTTGGATTTCAGATAGCATCAGTTGAATTTCAGAAAGGTCAATTCCATTTCAGAAAGCATCAATTGTATTTCAGAATAACCAAGTTCATTTCAGAAACGATCATTTGTATTTCAGAATAGTCAATTGTATTTCAGAAAGTATCATATGTATATCGGAAAATGTTATTTGTATTTCAGAGAACGTGAAAAGAATGTCAGAAAGCATGATTTGTACCTAATAAAACTTGAGTTGATAGTATCTTCAAAAATATATTTTTAATTTCGAATACTCTAAGTGAAAATTATTTCAGGAAAAATAATTTGAATTTCATAAAAAGTGATAGAGATTGATGAATTCCGAAATACATATGATATTTTCTGAAATACAATTGACTGTTCTGAAATTTAAATGATGGTTTCTGAAATCAAATTGATTATTCTGAAATACAATTGATGCTTTCTGAAATCAAATTGACTTTTCTGAAATTCAACTAACACTTTCTGAAATTAAACTCACTATTCTGAAAATCAATTGACGCTTTCTGAAATTCAAGTCACTATTCTGAAATACAATTGATACTTTCTGAAATAAATGTAACTATTCTGAAATGCAATTGACGCTTTCTGAAATTAAACTCACTATTCTGAAAATCAATTGACGCTTTATGATATTCAAGTCACTATTCTGAAATACAATTGATACTTTCTGAAATAAATGTAACTATTCTGAAATGCAATTGACGCTTTCTGAAATTAAACTCACTATTTTGAAAATCAATTGACGCTTTCTGAAATTCAAGTCACTATTCTGAAATACAATTGATACTTTCTGAAATAAATGTAACTATTCTGAAATTCAATTGACGCTTTCTGAAATTAAGTTGACGATTTCTGAAATACAACTGGAAAAGGTGTAGTAACAAATATCTATTATTTTATACTTCTAATTTAATGTAGGTATTGATAACAAACTTTATATCCGCCGCTAATAACCATAAGGTTGATGCGGTTATTTGTAAATAATAATAATAAAAAATTCTCTCTACAACAGCCAAATTTTAGACAAAACTATTCATCCACATCAAAATGGCTGTACATAATGGTAGAACTTTTATCAGAGGATTCTTTGGAATATTTGCTATTAACGAGCTCTTATGAACTGAAAAAGTATTCTTTGCTATTTAAAAAGTAATCTGTCCCTCAAAACGAAATAAGGGAGATGCTTTTCTCAATTTAGTCAAGATTAAAAAAAACGAGGAATTACCTCAGGTAATTCCATTCCAAGATTGCAATTATCTGTTATTTTGAGTGTCAAAGAACTTTCTTGTCTTGTAGTTTGAAAGCTTTAATTGATTCAAATTCAAATTTCTTTGTTATGTATTTCACTTTTTTTCACTTATTTTTGTTACTAACAAATAGTGGTCACTGCCGATTTCTGGTCCTCTTCTGACTCTCGTGTCTACCACGCTTCTTCTAAATTCTTTTTCCACTAAAATTCAGTCAATAATCGATTTTTCATTTCTACTTTTAACTTCTCTTGTGTATAACTCCATGGTTATGTAATGTAGAGAATTCCAGAATTCTCACTCCGTTAATGTTCCTGAACTTTTGACCGTGTTGTCCTATAACTGTATTCTAGTTTGCATCTCTTCTTCCTACTCTCCTATTTAAATCTCCCATTATCATCTTCATCCGCAGTGGTCATGATGGTAGAGCGCTAGCCTATCAATGAGAGGGACGTGGGTTCGATTCCCAGCATGGTCACTGGTCTCGTGCACGTTAAAAAGTAAGACCTCGTTAATCCTTAGCTCGCACAAGTTTCGACTTCTGAGGGCTGTCGTTCGTAGGGGGATGACAGCTGGTTAACGGAAAAAACAATTTTTAAACAACAATTCGGTCCATAAACTATTATGACTGTTTTTGTATTCTTGTCATTCTTTTTAGTTCAACTGTGAGTATTCACTATGTCCATTCTTTCCACTTGTTAAATAATAATATTCCCTCAGCATGGTTCAGCCCTCTTCTGTTCTGCATCACATTCGGTACCCACAGCAACCGGGGACATAAAGTCACCCATCTGTTCTACATGGATGACCTGAAACTATATGCCTACGGAGAATCTTCATCAGTCCTCGAGGGTGGTGCAAGAATACACGCATAGCATCGGAATGGAGTATGGGATCGACAAATATGCCACGGTTTATCTCAAAAGAGGACGATGCGAGGAATACGGAGAGGACGATGCGAGGAATACGGAGAGGACGTTCAGCTCGTAGATGGAAGCATCCTGAATCATCAGGATGCCTGAGAGATCTAGACTCACCTAGGGGTAGAAAAACGCCACACTCAAGAGGTGTAACTTCTGTCGAGGAAGAACACAGTTGCTGCAACTAATATGCTTGCTGTTCCGATTCTACTTTACTCCTTCGAAGTGATGAAATGGATTTAGGAAGAGCTGCGACAACTCGACGTAAAAATTTGCAAAATAATGCATCTTTATAGGAGCTTGCATCCTAAATCGTTTGTTCTACGGTTATACTTTTGCAGACAACGGGGAGGCCGTAGACTTTAAACTTGGAGTGTCTTCATTATAGAATGGTATTGGATGGATCCTGTAAAGTCAATAGGAATTCAGATCCGTTTCTCCTCTTGATATGCGATCGTCAAAAGCTGGGATTGAAGCATTTATTTTCAAGGCAGTAACCCCTGTAGCAGGCGAACTCTGGCTCGTACTTGACACTGTATGGACGAAACTATACTCTGTTACCGAGTTGGAACCCTATCAGCAGAAATCCCACGTCAAAGCTGTGGCGAGTAAAAGTCTCCTAGGATGAGCGAATGGCTTATCCAGAACCTGACCTCCGCATTTCTCAGGTCAAGTGGGCTGAAGTCGGAAACCAAGGGATTCATAATGGCCTGCCAAGATGGTGTCTTCCACACCCTCGTCCACTGTAGTCGCGTGATTGGTATAGAGGTCCCTGACACTAGAAGCAGAGGGTGTCGTGGAACAGTTAGGACCATAATACGTTTGCTGTCAGTTTGTCCAGCTTTTGCGGTCTCAGCCTATGTTCACAGGCATAACGCGACGCTACGAGTGTTGCACTACCATCTACGACACTCGTACGGTATAGACAAGACACTGGTGTTGCCTTATGCTTATGCCTTATGCTTCTGGAGAATGAGAAGTGCCGACTATATTGGAACTACTCATTCCCCACCCTCAGGCATATACAAGCCAATAAGCCTGAGGTAGTCCTCTTCGATTAACAGACTAAGGCGAAGAGAAAAAACAGACTAAATATTGGGATTTCATCTTTGAACTCCGCAGGCTTTACTCAAACCATTCTGTTAAAATGATCGTTCTGATTATTGGGGTCCTAGGTGGAATGATGGACACCCTGCTCTCAAGCTTAAAAATCATATCGGCTTGCCGTGATATGGTTCACTCCGCCTGCTCAGGGCACATGATTCTCGGACCCAATAGTCACTTACCCCACGGCGTGCTGAGTGGTTATTGGGGCAATTGATCCAGCGCGCCCTCCGGAAGGGTCTGAGCATTTGAGACAGAGTCTGACTGAAAAATTCCAAATGGTGAAAAAATTAATAATATTAACAACATTCCCTCATCAACAATTGTAAAGTCTACTCAAAGTCATAGCCAGTGTGGTTGGTGGGCGGCTATTATTATTATTTGCCGTGTTGTCTGGGGTAACTCTAATTTTTGGTGGCGTATTTAGTAAAACTTACAGTACCATCACGAGTAGTCGGAACGCACTCCAACTCTGGGACTCTGTAACTTATGTCGACTAGCGAAAGGGCAGCGAAATGATTGAAACGAAGTACAGTAGTTTCCGATGTACTGGAAAGATATTGCTTACGCTCCGCTTCGCTTTCGCTGTCGCCAAGGAAGTTACAGAGTCCCACTGCAAGCAAGCACCAGACGTCGGGATTGGCATCTAGGCATCCCACATCACACTTGCTTTACAACAAGGCATGTGGCCTTCTAACAAAATTTCCGCGCACCGTGGTCTCAAATCTTTTCGTGATGTGAATAGAAGTTCCACTGCCAAAGATCTGAACCGCCATCCAGAATAAAAACTATTATTTGAGAAAAACAAGTTGATTGTCGTTCTCCATATTCAAAAGTTTGATATGATGCGCCAAAAAATTATAGAGACTGAAGTCCAAATATTTCTTTTGAGAAACACAAAAAGTTTTTTTAACAAAAATAATAGTTGGAAACCGACTGTGCCATCACATGAAAGAGAGTCCGTAGTTATATTCTGTTTGGACTAGCAACTATCTTTTATAAACATTTAAAAGCAAAAAACGTGTTCTTTTCAGATTTTTTCTCATAAAATGAAAACTCATTCACCAATCTGGTTGCTCCAATAAGGAAAATTGTAGATAATTGAAATCCAGGTATGCTGCAAAAAAATTCAAATAGCAATTGTGCCAAAACTAATAATCCGTCAGCGCCTTTTTTGTGCACACATAAAGTAGGCATACATGATTCAATACCTTCATGAGGGGGGCCAACTATACAATCTAAAAAATGGTGGAGTTATGACTGAAAAAAAATCAGGTTTTAGCAGTTTTTCTCCGTTACTAATGATCCAATTTTCTCACTGGAACAACGAGATTTCATGTTATAAGCAAAAAACTAAAAAAACTACACGATTTTTCGATTTTAAATGATTAAAACAAATTAATAAATGACAGTTGCGAGTCCAAAACATAACAGAACGGACTGTTTTTCATGTGATTGCATAGTGGATTTCCTACTAGTATTTTTTTTACGAAAAATTCCTCTATTGACTGGCCTGATTCCCAAAAATAAAGATGCTGTCGCTAAAAAAAAGGGGCTATTTAGGTTTTCCCTGTATTTTTAGAAACGGTTGCTGATATTTCTGATTTGGACACATCATTTCATTGACAACTGGAATAGGCAACCCTATCTAAATTATGCATTTTTGTATAATTTACCGTTTTCGATATGATAATAGTGGCACGGACAGGCAAAAAACGACCTGGCCTCTACATCGATGGGTAATAAATACTTAGGGTGAAAGTTGTACTATAAAAACAGAAGTATGTACAAATTGTAATCAAAGAATAGTGAATAGAAATGAATTGTTCTTTTCGCAAATTTTATGGATATTTTCACAGGAGACCGATATTTTCGAGTAATGATTGATAGTATCAGGGCGCTTGGTTATAAATGAAAGAAAAAGTTAAATTTGTTTTGAGATTTCTGAGCCGTACTTAACGCTGACGATGATCTTGTGGTCAAACAGTTGCTTTATGTCTTGTTGTATATACTAAGTGATTTAGATTTATTTTCAGAATTTTCTTGCTCCAATTGCCAACGATCGTACAGGAGGAAACATGGATTGATGCAACACCAGAGATACGAATGTGGAAAGAAGCCACAGTTCATCTGTATTTTTGATGGATGTTCATATAAATCAAAGAGAAGATGGACGTTGAATCAACATTTGAGATGTACACACGCCTTCTCAATTCCACTGGAATAAAAAACTACCTTTTTACTTGTTTTAAAATTTATTTTGAATTATATGTAATGTTACGAAAAATGAGACAATTGCTGTTTTCAATAATTCGTGGTATCTAGGTCCACATTATTAAAACACAAGTAAATCAGTATGAAATCTTGATAATTTAAAATATACCATACAGGAGTTGAATATGATGGACATAGTAATAGATAATATCGATAAAAGAGTAAAATTACCAAAATCAGACAATGCTACAATTTCTTTTCGTCATCCAAAGTTACCAAGTAAGAAAAGTAATGGACTCTCTAAACCTAGGCAAGATATATATCGTTTTAATGTTGAAGTTATCAAGTACATTAATCCTTCTTACAAGACTGTTGATCCAATTTATTAAAGATTGCATTTGTTCCTATGTATTGGAAGAAGCACTAGTAGTACCTATCTTTAAAACTGGAATACAGAAGATCTTACAAACTGCAGATCAATATAAAAAATATTAGAAGAAATGTATGTTTCAAAGAATTGAACATCACATTTACAGAGTACCAGTATGGATATCTTTTGTCTAACAGGCCTATTTACCGGCCATTGTCATCTGAATCTGACTAGGAAAATAATCCGGAATGCCGTCTTTGACTTGAAAATAATAAAGCAGAAGCATATACTTTGTGCCTGCCTATAGTCTGATCCACATTGAGAAGTCAGTTAACGTGACATCGTTCATAGGGGGATGACAGCTAATTAACGAAAAAAACAATTTTTTTGAATTTATCAGAAATAGTAAAATTTCCGAAATGACTGGAGTTTGTCAGCGATCTGTGTATCGATATCGAAACGAACATGTTCATGGTCCCATTCGTAACCCCACAAGGAAAAGGAAACGATCCAGTTTTTCCAATAGCCGTGTGAAAACATATTGTAGTAAAAATGCACTAAACTAAGTCTGCTAATTTATTTGAAACACAACTTGAACAATTATTCAACTTCACTATTTATTTCCACTTTGTCTCTGTCTGCGGACTCTGGAACTATGTCTGCAACTTTCTGCGGCTATCTATCTGCCCTCTCCCATCGAGCGCCTTATATACCCACAAGCAGATTCTTTTCACACTTCTCGATTTATCGGGATTATAGAACGACTCATACAGATGGCTCTAGAAGCGGATAGAAGCGATCGATTTTATTCGAGCTAATTCTCGGCGATTAGTCATAGTTGTTGATCGGCTAGTCAGCACAAGTTATTTATTTAGAAGTCGAATATACATAATTAATTAGGTGATCAGGGCCGGCCTCGGAATCGTTGCAATATGATGAAAGTAGATGTTCACTAATACGGAAAATATTACATGCATTCTGGTGAACTCATCTCCAACTCTCAACAACAGAATCTGAAAGGGGTGAATAAGTAGAACATCCCACAAGTTTAAGCAAGAGTAGGTACCTACTTTAAGAAGGCTACTATACGATATGGGTTTCATTTACAGAAAACAAAATAGAAATTCCATCGTGATTGAGAAAACAGAAATAATCTTTTGGAAATGAGGAGATTCAGGCAGGAAGGAGCCAATATAATTTATATGGACGAATCGTGGGTCAGTATAACTATCGAATATTCCATTTTTCGAATCATATAATCAACATTTTGACTTTTGTAGAATATACTTCCAAATGACCGTTCTTTTCAATACACTTTCCTTATATAGGCAATAAGAGAATCAATAGATTATTTACAAAAATAAGGCACCTTTTCGTTGTGGCGCAAATTTGAGAATACCTTGTTTAATTTATACTTTACATAATTTACATACACATAACTTCCTGAAATTGTTCAATGTGAACGGTACTGTTATTTCAAAAATTTTTCACAATCAGTAACACTCCTACCGTCTAGCGTACCTGCGTTTAACTGTCATTAATGCCTCTTTCTGACGTATGAACTCCGGCAATAGTGTTATCCTATCTTGCATTACTGACTTCTCAATGAGGATCCGACCATAGACAGAATCAGGTTTTCGATGCCATCGGACCTGAAAGATCTCACCTTATACCTATCTGGTAATCCAGAAGATCCTGCAAACTACAGACAAATATCTTCACAAATATAAACAAAAATAATTGGAAAATGTGTGGATCAAAAAATTGTACAACTCTTTGCAAATAATAACACATTCAGTATGGATTTTTACAAGGTAAATAGGTACACCGAAATGGCAGTATTGCACATTAATAACGAAAACATTTGAAAAACTAAAGTATACAATAATACCATTTCGCGATCTTATTATGGACATACAATTCATTTGAAAAATCATTTCCATACCATCTTGAATTAATTAAATTTAATATATTAATAACATTACACATTCATCAAATGATCAGAGAAAATCGATATTTTCGTTTCATTACTCTCAATTCTGGAGTCTCAAGTTATCTTACTCCATGACCCTGTACCAGCTTACACTAACATCAACAGGAGAACTTCGTTCTTGTGAAAAATCCATTTCAATTTCATCTTCCTCTTCTTCATCATGAGATTCTGATTCATCATCATCATCATTGTCATCTTCATCATCTTCTTCTCTATCATCCTCCACATTCATCCTGCTCATAGAAGAGTACATATGCTCTTCCGCTCATCAAGGACTCTGGAAGAATCGGGGAAACATGAGAATCGTTATACTCGTGCCACGTGCCTGAATATGGATGCTTACAGTAAGCAGTATAGTGTCCGCTATAGGAAGACCTGCTGTGATTCAATAAAGCGTATAAGTTATAATGACAAGGCGCTTCATTGTCTGCTATGAAGTTGCTCATATCTAATCCTTCAAGTGGAAAATCAATAGTGACATCTAATTTTCCTCGAAGTCTGTCTGTTTCGGAAAACCTTTTCAAGTGGATTATCAAAATTTTCGGTAATTTATGAAACATAAGAGATTTTGTGCATATCCTTCTTTCATTGCAAATCGAACATGTCGGTTTTTCATCACCATCCATAGTTTCTTCCTTAGTAAATGAATCCAAGCATTGCGACAGAATAAGTTGCCCTGACCTTGGTGATACTGATATAGGAAGAGAAATGTCCCAGAATGTATCAAAAGTGACTGACCGTTGACCACAACATGAGCATTTCAATGTGGATATCAGCTGTCCAACAAAGTTATCGACTATCTTGGAGTTGGCCATACTCAAGTATCTCGACCATGACTCTCTGGCTTTTTCACTGATGCTCAAACTCTCGACAAACTCGGTCAAAATGAGTTTGGGCTTATCGATTATACTATTCAGGTCTTCATGTAGTCCTTCGAGCAGGTATCGTAAAAACTCCTGAGCATCTTGCTCGGCGTAATTGATGAAACGAGGCGCGAAGCTTTGGATTTGACTTTTCAGAGGAACTGTATCGACCACTTAATATTAACATTTATATCAATTCATTCCGTTATTTGTTATATCATATTTCACTTCGTTTTCATTAATAACAAACACAAACCATCGGTTTCAGAACGCATAGTGCCTGTCGAAGTTTTGGATAGATCTCTAGAATCAAAGGATGTCTTCTTTTGTAAGGAATGATTAGTACTAGGAGAACCATGGTTTTTTCTTGCTGTATCAACCTCATTAGATATAGAATCCTCGACAAAACTTTCTGCTACAGCTGAGCTTCTCCACCCACCATGTCGTTCAATTGTTGTAAGATCAGCATCTTTATAAGCCAGTAAGGTTGTTGAAGTGCGCCTCATATATATAATCAGTCCAGGGTAGATAATTTTTGATACCAAAAAATGTATAGTAGAATGAAACCCATTGGAAACGGAAGATAATGTGACAATAATTTAAGGAAAAATAAATAACGGGCGATCTGAGGTCGGGAAGTAGGAGGGGTGAGTTTTTAAGGGTAAATTACAGTTTATCTCGATTTTCGGCAATATTACACGTTCTATGGAAAAAAGTTAAACATCGGTAAACAAAAAAATTACAAATCGAAATATACTACTAAAATAATTAACAATGAAATAAATTAATTATGTCAATATTTAATAAGACATCTACAATATTTTGAGACAGTTGTAAAATCTTCTAAAAGAAGATATTGAAAAAAATTGATAACAATTAATCAAATATTTTTATAAGTGCAAAAATGATAGTATTAAACGGAATCAACTAAGATTTCACAAATATCAATTGGCAAAAATTAAATCATCTTTCATATTGGCAAACCTCCCACCCACAGAAGGTGCAGCAAAACAACACTGATACAGGGCATATTATTATTATCTATCAGCTTCAAACTTGGCTGGGTAACGAACTGACGGCAACACATTGGTGCTAGAAGCAGCATCAACGTGGTATTATTCCCAGATTTACAGAAAATGAATTAATCCTGGAAATATTGCACAAAATTATTTGCTGCAGCTGTGAAACTGGATGTGGCTGCTGGAAACGCGTTGAAATGTACAAATTTATGCTCAAATTGTCATGGTTCGGAAAAATGCTCCAATGTGGAAAAAAAATCCTACGAGGAAATTATTGATTCCGATGAAATTATGGATAAAGAACCAATGCAAGGTTGAAATAATATCAGAGACGACTTCCAAATTCTCTTTTATATTATTCGAATATATATGAATTTTTCTTTTATTTTTAGTTGTTGAAATTGAGTGTAATATTATAATTTATGTATTATCGACATTATAATGAATGTTTTATTTATATATGTTTATACAATAACAATAATATTTGTGTTCATTCAAAATTATACACAATGATTGGTCAAATTAGTTTTGAAGTAGGTATTCTATGAAAGTTTATTCCTACATTTTGATAAGACAACAAAAATCAAATCTCATACGAAAACACACATTATCAATTTTTGTGATTTAGATTCAACCATGAAAAACTTGAGTAATATAATTTGTTTAAAACTAACAAGACGAACTACCAAACACAAGGTTTTAAATTGTACAATCTTTTTAATCAAATATACCTAATGAATTTTATTCTTGCAATTTATGCATGTACATACATTTTAATTCGCCCCGTAGCTACTTTATTGTTTAATTACCTAAAAAGTGAACTATTCAATTTCTTAAAAAAATATTATACAGATCAACAGCTTCATAACAATTGCTAGGAATCTGAAGTGACTTTTCTGCAACTACTAGATTACCTAAATCATGAACAATTTTGTAACATGGCTATTCAAAAAAGCCACATTCTCCTTTACAACTGTCAAAGACCTGAAATGAACAATTTTATTAATAAATATAGTCCCTGGTACCTCCATGCTGCTCAGGTAATGAAAACATTAGCATTGGCTTCCCTTATTTGGCGCTATACTATTTCTGGAAGAACTTAAAAAACTGGAATTTTCCTGATAATCATTGGAAATTTTCAAATAGTTACTGGAAATTTACAGATAGTAATTGGAAATTTCCACATAGTAACTGGAAATTTCCAGATAGTAACTGGAAATTTCCAGATAGTAACTGGAAATTTCCAGTTAGTAAATGGACATTTCCAGATACTAACTGGAAGTTTCCAGATAGTAACTGGAAATTTCTAGATAGTAATTGGAATTTTCCTATAATTATTTGGAAATGAACGGAAATTTTAATATTACTTTGGCCCTTCAGTGCCATCGTAGTGATGGCCTTGAAGATTGCGAAAATTTACTAGAATCGGAAAGGTTTATCGAATCTATCGATGAAGAAATGCTTTCAAAGAGACAAAAAATAATGGATAAGTGATATTTACATATTATGAGGTTATCTAGACATAAATGTAATTAGAATTTAATAAATCAAATTGCAGTATTTACAACTCTTTTCGAATGTTTTTTTCAATCTTTATGTGTATGTATGTAATATGGGATATTACGCAGTTTTTCGAGTAAATAAAGTATGAAATTTAATAAATAGCTGAAAATTGTATATAATAATAAAAAAATCGGATTCGAGTTATTTTAGTTTTTTGCATTTTCTAAGAAAATTTACCGAGTGTATATATATTTTAACACCATCGAAAAGTGGAGATTTCATCGAACTTTTTTAAAAAAGTCGATATTTTGACGTGAGATTTTTCGATTGAAAATTAGGGTGCTTTTTCGATATTTAGCAAAATTAGCTGAAAAAATAAATATTTTAATATGGAACATAAAAATGGAAGTTATCACAAAATTTCGTGTAAAAAAAGAAATGTTTGTAAAATTAAAAATTAAAAAAAAACTGGTTATTAGAATTTTTCACATAAATTTTGAGGTTATGTGAATAAAGTGTTCATACAAAAGTTGTAGATCCTTTCATTACCTAGAACTTTGCCATATAACTTGTTTCCATAGAATGTGTAATTTTGCCGGAAATCGAAAAAAACTGTATTTTACCCTTTAAAAACTCACCCCCTCCTACTTCCCGACCTCAGATCGCCCGTTTTCAATGGATTTCATTCTACTATAATTTTCTTTTACTTTTTACCATTTTTAAAGGCCTCTACCCTAGACTTAATGGTCACGAAAGCTTCTGCGTTTGTCAGTCTCAAAAATGCAGTAACCCTTGAAAGAACTTTTGACGAATTGTTGATTCCATCAAAAAGTTGTGAAGTACATTTCTGATCAGCGTATCACAAAAGGAGTCTGTCCTTGGATATCTTCTTTGGACGTAAGGACATGTATTTTCTACGTCCCCACAGTATTGATAGGAAATTCTGCTTCCATAATTGAGAATTTTCGTGAAATACCGGTCTTCTTATCTGATATCGAAAAGAGCAGATATGTGCCCCTGTCTTGTACATCACTAATTTTCAAATTCGTTAATTCACAGCATCGACAGGCACCTGACACTCCCTAAATATTTCAAAGTTTATTATATTAACTGTCAAAAAGGTTACGAAATATTACCTTCATCATCAAATATTCTTTATCGCAATCTCTCTTAGCAAATTCTTCCACTTGTGCTCTTTCCAACACTGTAGCTTTCTTTGCCTTGTATCATGTCGACTCACTTTTCAGATAGGCAGTGAGCTTATTATATTTCCCAAAGTCGATGTTTTTATAGAATTTTATGCCTTCAGCATCTCTCCTCCGTTTTTTTACCTACCGATGGAGTAAGTATGAGAATCCAGTACGTGGGTATATAAAAAAGGGGGGTTTGAATGGAAAATGTGGGGTAGTAGATAGCGATTTTTCAGTATATTGTTCGGCTTGAGGCCCTAATGAAAAATACAAGTTTGCCCTAAACGACAACGGATAGGCAGATAGCGAGAGCACAGAAAGGGATTCACGTATCTCACGAGAAGATCCCTTTCCCGAAATCAATTACCTTGTTTGCATAAGCACTGGACTTGTTGGAGATGCAACGATAAACTGTCTTTTATCTAGAGAAATGGGTTTGAAAGGTTTGAACAAAATGGTTAACACTTACTTAAATTTTGAGGCAATTACATTTGAATGAAAAGATAAAGTTGTCCCACTACTAGCAGTGCAATTAAAAGCATCATTAAAGTCAGCGAAGAAACTGTTTGTCTCAACCCACTAATGCTGTTTCGAAGGATGTTAAGAAATCCGAAGACGAGATAAAGGATTATCTTAAATACGAGCTGGCCCTCTTCCTTTGCTGTTCTTTTGGAATCAGAAATGTGCAAAGGAACCATTCCGTATTCACACCGCTTTACGATGAATGTCAAATCAGAGATAACCAGATCAATATAATGGATGGGGGATATCTCCTACACAAAGTTGTGTGACACCGAAGTGATTTGTTTGGAGCGATTTGTGTCAAATATGTTCGATATGTGCGAGATCATTTTGGTTCCCACTCAATTATTGTTTTTGATGGATATCCAACTGATGGTGGCAATACAAATGCAAAAAAGCACGTGTCTGCCGATGTCCTTTTTGATGAAACAATGGTGGTGCAAGTTTCGCAGGAGCGATTTTTGGACAATGAAGAAATAAAGTTCGTCTCATATCGATGCTGAAGAACAAATTTGAGCTGACTGCAAATACAGTTAAACAAGCTGAACATGATGCCGATTTGCTAATTGTCAACACTGCAATTTCATTAAGCAGTGAATCAATATTTAATGCTGCTTTTGTGGTCGGGGAAGACGTTGACCTTTTAGTAATTCTGACAGCCTTGGCCGTGAATTCGGAAAAGGAAAAACTGCTGAGAGGATATATTCAGCAAGTAGCCTCAAATACGAAGAAGCAACCAAGCACATTCTGTTTTTGCATGCCTTCAGTGGTTTTGACATAACGTCATCCCCATTCAATCCGGGAAAAACGAAATTTTGTACGCCGATTGAAAAGAACAGAGCGGTTTATGAAATAATTGAAATTTTCAACCAACAAGATGCCACGCCAGATGAGATTGCCTAGGCCGGAGTACGATTTCTTGTAGCTTTATATTGTGCCAACATGGATAAAGAGAGTTTGGAAGAGATTCGTTTCCAACGGTTCGCCAAATCTACGCAGAAAAGCAAATTTAATCTTGCCTCTTTGCCACCTACAAAAGACGCGGCGCAGTTTTACGCCTTTAGGACATACCACCAAGTACAGTAATGGAGAGGCATAGAGAAAAATCCTAACGACTGGGGTTGGAAGCATGGCGCTTACGGGCTCACACCCATAACAATGGCGGAAAAACCAGCTCCCGATTCCTTATTGAAATCGGTATCTTGAAACTGCAAAAAGGGGTGTTGTGGGGCATGCAGCTGCCGAAAGGCTGGACTCATATGTTCGGTTGTATGTGGCTTCTGCCACGGAGAATTTTCCTTCGACCAGGACAACGACAATAACCCGGACCATCTTTCTTTCTATTCTTAAATTTTGAAAAAAATGCGATATACTTTTCGCCTTTAATTTGCTTACGAAAAGTATAATACTGTTAAATGATAATATTCAAGTGCCTTTCACTTTTTTCATGATTATTTAAAAATATAATGATATAAATGAAAATAATAAATTAAAACTCAACCAAAACGAAGCTTTCTCATTTTTTTTCAAATACTTCACGGAGCTGTAATTCCTAACATATGTGTGATACAAAATAATACTAAAAAAATTAAAGAAAAGATACCGTTTTTGTTATTATCAAAAATATAAATTTTTTACCTAAAATCCAAGATGGTGGCTCGAGCGCATGCGCCTCTAGGTCGAAAAATTGGAATGTCCATTAGGGCCCCAAACCTGACAACATACTAATAAATCGCTACTACCCCACCTTTTTGCATTCAAAAAACCCTCACGTACTGGACTATGAGGTAATATAGACAAAGAGAAATAAATATTTGTTAATATACGGGGTGTTCCAATTCAGTATAGTTACTAGGACTCTTTGATTTGATAGAAGTGGCAACGTCGTGATGCTGGAAATATTTCAGATCGATAGAACTGGTAAGAAAATATAAGATGTGAAAGTTTCAGAAAAATCCTGCGTTGCGTTTTCCATCAACGTCTAACCTACCATCAACCGTGAATCACGCTGTATTGGTGCAGAATTGGGTAATTTCAATTTTGCGAGGAATTCATTTCCTTATAGGTATGCTAATATGAGTTGATAGGGAGATTTGATGGGAGTATTTTTACTGCTCGTAGTTGAATTGAGAAAATTCACGGTTTTCCACAATTTGATTTATCCTTTCAGAATTTATACCTACTTCAATAAGTAATATTTTCTTGTTTTATTCGATTGGATTTATCGAAAGAAGTTACTGATTGATTTTTTTGTTCTTATAAGAGTGTATTTCTTGTTCCATATTTCATAATTTTTTTTTCTACTATTGAAATTAGAATATAGTTTCTTCACTTTCAAAATGTTCTATATCGATGATAATACCATCTGTCAGTTCGGATGTTTGAATAACTGTTGAATATTTCCAGCAAAATTTATATGCACCATGTGTGGAAGGATCTACGTGCAGAAATCAACGCTTTACAGACACATAAAATATGAGTGTGGGAAAAAGAATCAGTTTCAATGCCCTTATTGTCCGAAAACCACTAGGCAGAAGTATGACGTAAAACTCCATGTCTTGAAAATACATGTTGACCGAGTACAAGAATTTGAGATCGTGTATAAAAATATGTAGTAAGTAGGGCTAGAGTTTTTGCTGGAGACAAAATACACATGAACTGAATAAGAGTGTTTCATTTATCTGTTCCAGAATCGATTTACGTGAACTTAGGTTCCCATGTAATGATTCGAACGAGGTTCGAATATATTGTGCCAAAGAGGTATCAACAATGTGAAAGAATACGGGGTACCCTTCTCTCTAAGCATTTCCACCAAGTGAAAAAATAAAGGCAAACGTCTGTCAGTAAACAACTACTTCCCTGGCTAATACCACGACGGACATTGAACTACATCTGACAGATACTTGTGCAAAGTTCTTCCAAGAAGACCCAATTGCAAGTGTTTGTCTTGTAATTAAATATCTGTCAGATGTAGTTCAATGTCCGTTGTGGAAATAGCCAGGGAAATAGTTGATTTCTGACAGATGTTTGCCTTTATTTTACCACTTGGTGGAAACGCTTAGAGAGAAGGGTACCCCGTATTCTTTCACAATTTTGATACCTCTTTGGCAGAATATATTCGAACTTTGTTCGAATTATTACAGTTTACTATTCCCGGAATCTGTGCTAATTGGGAGTGTTTTGTCTTGGTCTTGATTTCCTGTGCGGATGGCGCTGCGATCAACTTTGTTGTGGGTTGTAGTGTCATCCGTGGGGAAATAATAGTTAAACATTTGATTATTATTCATTTGGCAGAGACAGGACAATTATAGTGTTGTCCGACCTACCCTGTCAGTGATGAGAGGCAATAAACCTCGAAACATGCATGTCTGCAGGTGGTCATTCCCAGCCAAATGAAGGATAATCTTTTGTTTAATTACAAGACAAGCACTTGAAATTGGGTTTTCTTGGAAGAACGTTACTCAAGTATCTGTCAGATGTAGTTCAATGTCCGTCGTGGTCAATGGCCGCAGTGGTCATGATGGTAGAGCGCTAGTCTATCAATCAGAGGGACGTGGGTTCGATTCCCAGCATGGTCACTGGTCTCGTGCTAGTAATCGCACGTTAAAAGGTAAGACCTCGTTAATCCTTAGCTCGCACAAGTTTCTACTTCTGAGGGCTGTCGTTCGTAGGGGGGTGACAGCTGGTTAACGGAAAAAACAATTTTGAAACAATTTTTTTGAAACAATTAGCCAGGGAAGTAGTTGTTTTCTGACAGATGTTTGCCTTTATTTTTCCACTTGGTGGTTATAGAGAAGGGTACCCCGTATTCTTTCACATAGGTTCTCATGTTAATGAGGTATTCGTGATTATAAGTGATTTGCTGATTACCAGGAAAAAACACACTAAAACTGCAATATTTCTGCATCTTCTCAAGCATTTCATCATACATTACCGTACCTACCATGTATTTCCATCAGAACACACTGGGCGAGTAAATATTTACTTTTGAGCTGAAAAGCCCGTACTGGATTGAATTAAAAATGTATAGCAGAAACGGTTTATACACCATACTAAAATAAGTGACTAAAAATAGTTATTGAAACTTTTATGGCATCAAAATTAGTTTGATTTTTGGCTTGTACTCAAGAAGCCAGTTTTCAAAATTAAGTTAAAATTAAGTTTTCATTTATTTTTATAAAACCTTTATTCAATTTATAATTTTCTACACTTCTACTCAACTACTTGAATCAATATTTTAAAGCTAAAATACGGTATTGACATCTGTTATTCAAACTAAAAACTATTTTTAAGCGTACAATCCACTATCGTTAAGAGATAATGAGGTTGCCAATCAAAAATAAATAAGTTACACAATTTTCGAGAAAGTCAAACTTGGCGACAATATCTGAGCACCCCGTAAATTTTTTTAAAAATGTTTCCAAGGATTTAGGAAGCTTGTGATCGTATTCATACAAATCCTGGTAAGTTTTGAACTGACTATCTTTGTTTTCAAAAAATAATTTTTTTGTGAAGGGTAAAAATTTCCAAAAAAATTGAAATGACATGTGATGTTTAGCATGAAGTTATATTGAAATTCATCGTAGGTTCTAAAAATGCAATAGAAATCTGGGTGTTTCATTTGAAAAAACAAAGTTGGAGTCTACTTTCTGTATAACCCTAAGTCGCAGACAATTGAAATTTGCAGCAAAGTACTCCCAGTAGCTTCCCATATATACAGGCCGTTTCTTTTATCATGTGGTAACATTCACCACAATAGTTAAATTTATTCCCATTTAATCGTCTTTGTATCTAGGTATTACGGTTTAGAATGTATATCGACTCAGCTCAATGTGGTATAGCCTTTATTTCAATTATATGAAGTCAAGATTGTGAGTCCTGTAGTCAACCCTTTCGGCCCTGAATTTTAAATTATTGGAGAAAATATTTTTTTAAAGTACAGTTTGCATTTATTGCGTGAACTAATTATACATATGGTTTTTTCAAAAAAAAATGTATTTCTTATTAAAAAAATGTGAATTTTCAGATCTGGATCTGGCACATATTCTTCCTCTGTATCGTTCTCACACTCCATCTGCTTCCATATTTTGTCCTTTTTCTGCTTTCTGCTGCTGTATTTTCGCCTCTTCTATATTTATTTCTTTCATATTTTCCCCATTATGAGGCTGTCTAGTGCAATTTCCATATAACTCTGACTCATCTTCTATTCCTGACAATTCTACACCTTTTCGGTTGTAATTCAGAAAGTATGATGAGTATTTCAGAAAGTATAATCTGTAATTCAGAGTAATAAATTGTAATTCAGGAAAGATGAAAATGAGATTGGTGAAATGAAATGCAGAAAATGTAACTTGCAATTCAAATTAGTGAATTGTTTTTCAAAATGTGTAATTTGTAATTCAGATTAGTGAATTGTTAATCAGAAAGTGTAACTTGTAATTCAGAAAGCATTAATTGTTATTCAGAGAGTATCAACTGTAATTCAGTAACCAAGAACATTTCCTATACATAATAAATAATGTATTGTTCTCAAATTCCCTATTCTTACTTTTCAATTCCTTGGCGGTTTCTGAATTACAACTGACGCTTTCTGAATAACAACTCACTAATCTGAAATTGAAGTTACACTTAGTGGAATACAATTTATTAATCTGAATTACATGGTACAGTTTCTGAAATCCAATTAACATATCTACATTACAAATAACACTTTCCGAATTAGAATGAACAATTCTGAATTACATCATTGATGTGAATTTCAAGTTATACTCTCTGAATTACATTTGAAAAAGGTGTAGATCAGATTTTTTGCCATTCCCTAGCTTTTATTGTCTGTTAGAGGCCGGTGACGCTTTCAGTCCTGCCTTTTTTGATTTGATGGGCCTGAAAAAAGGTTTTTTTATGTAATACGTTACTGTAGAGTACGAAGGCGTAGAAGGGCCACAGTAATAATTTTTTATAACTCCGACTTGCCAAGTCGGAATCAGGCGAATATCGACTTGGAAAGTCGGAATTACACAAATTCTGAATTACTAAGTCGGATTTACGCCAATTCCGACTTACCGGAATTAGGCTGATAAGTCGGAATTATAAAAAATAATTACTGTGGCCCTTCTACGTTAATTTCGACTTGCTAAGTCGGAATTATAAAAAAATATATATAGAGAGAGGCCTGATGTACACATTTGTGTACTTCGCTAAATTAGGTACCCTTGAAGCCTGTTTAACATTTGTGACCATGTATAAAAACTCTGTTTTTGGACAAAATCAAAGCATGTTTGGAAACATATAACTGTACACAGTAATTATTTAGACTTTCCAGCATAGTTTATAGTTGAAACTAAACTAATTATGCTCAAAATCTGGGCATATGGGCAGCGGTGGTGTGCGGGTTGAGTCCTCGCCTCATAAGCCAGAGAGCGTGAGTTCGAATCTCAGCATTGCCACCGGTCTCGTGCATGGCATCACACGTATTAAAAGGTAAGGGCTACGTCTTCCCCTAGCTCGCACAAGTCTCTGACTTTTGAGGGATGCACGTAGGGGTGCAACCGGTTAATGGATATAACAATTTTAACAATCTACAGTAACAATGACAATTATTTGCTTACTTGTAAATGCTTCGTCTATCTTGGTACACAACTGTCACTTCCAACTAACAACGTAATCAACTTCATCTAGTTTTTGATAGATGGAGCCAGGAGTTCTGTTCAATTCTTGTGTAAATAGGCATATGTAATGCTCAGCGGTACAAATTAGGATTTTTTAAGGAATATTATTTCAAATATATGATGGTTACATATGCCAGGGCCGAAAGGGTTGAGTCATATTAGCAAATTTTCTTGAATCAATTTTGTTTCCTCATATCATCATATCCAAATTTTATTCAGTCAATACTTATATTATTTTTCCATCCTCTGCGTTTCATTTGAAATTCCACTAACATCGAAACTCTTTGCTGATAATCCAGCTTACTTTAAGACCTCTTCATCGAGTAAGGAGCACCAATCCTTAGTCTTTTTGGGATAACAAACTCGCCAGAGAAGAGAAAAAATCACTTGCCCTGTAAAAGAATACCTTACTGGTGTCCCTGTGCCTGCTACTCTTTGGTCTTAGCATTCAAGATCAGGGTGGTGACAGTAGCTGTCTACTATCAAGTTGCGGAACTACCACCAAAAATAAATTGGTTTGATAAGGTCATAGCAACTGTGCTAGTCATTCCAAGACTAACGACAAAATTGGGATTAGCAAAATACAAACGAACACTTTGTACGGGTATTGAAATAGCGACAATAGGTGAGATTGATAGACTAGAAAACATCATTCAAATATCTTGTTTGTTCTTTCCAATAATCCATTTTTATTATTTTGTAACTGTCGTGTTTTCTATATTTACGCCTGCTTCGAGAGAAAGTACTGTTGGCAAACCTTCATGTCTCAAATTCGAGTAATGGTCAAATTAATGCATTTTTCATTTCATTTTTAGTTGGAAAACTTGCCACTTGTGAGAAATGTTACAAGACTTACAAGTATCAAACCTCATTATATAATCATCAAAAATACGAATGTGGTAAAATGAAATCCTTCTGCTGCTTGAGATGTGGAAAGGCCTATTGGCACAAGCAAACACTCAAGAACCATCTGAAGCTCAATAGATGCAAAATAGCCGATGTTAATGATATTTTTGGTGTTGATTCATTTTTAGACAATAAAAATATGTTCTACTGATGTTTTGTAGTTGTTTTCATTAATATACCTTGAATTCCAAGGGATTTCCTTATTATGATAATAGACATGAAGCAAAATTAAGATCGTACTGTAGCACTTAAACAGTCACCAAATATGCCAGCGATATTCTGTGAAGGGTAGTTATAAGAGTTGAATCGATGTTTAGTATTACTGAAATATAGCTATCTTTGTCATTTATATAATATAATAATATTTATTGAAATAGAAATTCTAATATACAAAACATGTGTACTACCTCAAGCTAATGCTTGATATTAGAAGCCATATATAGTTCAAAATAGTTTACATAAAAATTATTTTAATGACAATAGACGTGATATAAATTCAAATAAGAAGATGGCAAAAACAAAACAATGAATAATAATAACAATGAAAAGCCTATAACAATTAAAAAATAATAACAATGAATAACCTATATTGGGCCATTAAAATTCTGTATATTATGGCATTCTTTTACTTCATGGGGTAATTTATTATACTCCAAGAGTCCCTTATGGAATAGGAGTTTAGTACTGGAATACTTTGTTCTGGAAACGTAAAGATTGTTAGAGCCTCTTGTGCAATAATTATATTGTATTTCACGTTGGTAAGTAATAATAATAAAAATAAGATGGGGCATGGCTTACTAGAATTTGATGAAATAGGTGTGAGTTTATTGCATTTAAGAAGTACTCTCATTCCTCTATTTTGCAACTTTTGTAAACCAGCTATATTGTTGACCCCCATTAACGATATTAAACTAGCACAGTAGTCAAAATGTGGTTGTATTATTGAATTATATACAGGCCGTTTCTTTTATCATGTGGTAACATTGCTATATTATAAACCGCAATAGATACAAAGACGATTAAATGGGAAAAAAGGTAACTATTGTGATGAGCAGTAAATTGGTCATAGAAAACTTACGGCGATTCTCGCCCTTTCCAACTTATACAGGGAAAACTGAAAATGCTGTTTTCGGTGTTCTACGAATAGAATTGTTATTTCAGAAAATATAAAAAGGATAGTTTTATTGTATTCAAAATGTACTAGAACTACGTTACGATAAACTTTTAATCAAACGTTTCGTGTCAACACCGCCATCATCAACTATTTTTTTTAAATACGGACCTGTCCATTTCATCACAAATATTGATACAGCGATAAAATCACAATTCAGTGGTATATCACACTCGACATTTTTTTAACGTTTCATATAAAATAACCAGCATCATCAGTGACAACAGCATTATTAGTTTCCCTGTATAAGTCCGGAAGGGCGAGAGTCCCCGTCGATTTTCTCTGACCAGTGTACTGCTCACCACAATATTTACATTTTTTCCCATTTAATCGTCTTTGTATCTATTACGGTTTAGAATATAGCAAAGTTACCACATGATAAAAGAAACGGCCTGTATGGTCAACATAGATTGAAATGTTAGAAGTCTACTAATTCTAGAAAAACTTCTTTTTTGATTTCTTATTCTGAACATAATGTAAATGTTTCTTCAGATCTAGTGTATTATCTAGAATAAAGTCAAGGTACTTGTATTCCTCAACTATATCAATTCTCTCACCATATATACTGATGTTAATCATATTCTTATCAATCTGGTTGTACTTATATTGAGTCGTAAGAATCATTGCTTTAGTCTTAGTAACGTTCAGCTTGAGCTTATTTATATTTAAGAACTCAGACATATTTAATGTTCGATTCATCTTGGAAATAGCATTTTGGAGGTTGATATCACTTGCTGCGAGCAGCGTATCATCAACAAAGAGATTGACGAATTCACAGTCTTTGATATAGTTGAAATCGTTTAGATATAAAATAAACAAAAGAGGACCCAGGACACTCTCCTGAGGCACCCCTGTGTTAATAGCTCTTTCACTAGAGATAACGTTTTCAACTTTTGTCCTCTGCGATCTGTGAGACAGGGAACTCTGGAACCATTGCAGAACTTTCCCAGATATACCAAAATATTCAAACTTTTTGAGAAGAATGGATATGTCAATGGTTTCAAATGCCCTTTTGAAATCGAGAAATACAGCGACAATTATTTTGTTGTTATCGATTGATAGTTTCCACTTGGACAAAGTGAGTTGCAATGCAGTTTCACAGGAATGTATTGCTCTTAAACCTGATTGATAATCCATTAGTAAGCTATTTTCTTCAACATATGCACAGCGTTGTTTATAGGCAGCAAGTTCCTTTACTTTTTCGAGTGATGGTAGAGTATTAATTGGCCGAAAGTTAACAGGTTCATTGGCATTATTAATTTTAGTTACAGGGACCACTGTACTAACTTTGAGTTATTGAGGAAATTGCCCAAGAGATGTATTGATAAAATCTAAAACAACATGACCAGTTACTGAAAATATACTTTTTCTCCAAATAGCCATAGCCTCGCTACGCTCGGCTATGAAACACCAGCCGCGGCATTAAATCTTGTGCTTTTATGCCTAGTAAAACAAATAACTATTTTGTAAATTTGTTGTTAATAAAGTCCGAGTTAGATTTACCGTCCAAACTGTTAAAAATTGAGCTTAGATCTTTCTAAGTCAGAGGTAAAAACTCAGATAATTTATATTGAATAACTGGTAGATCAACACAAGTCCAAGGCCTAGCTGGCTGAATTGTAGTTTTGATATTTGTTATGCTTTCAATGAAATTTTTTTTGAAAATTTCAGCTTTATCGTAGTTAGAAGCGATCGCCTGTCCATCGAATATGATTTCTTTAGGTATAGTACTATTTTCAGGTTTGACTAAACTTTTCAATGTTTTCCACATTTTTTTCTAATCGTGTGAATAGTTGTCAATAATTTGTTCATAATAATTTGACTTTTTTATTTTAAACATATTTACTAGTTCTTTTCGATAACTCTTGTAGATAGCCCAATTGAGTTGTTCATCATTTACATTTAAAATATTTTTAAAAAGTTTGTATGCTTTATCTCGCTTCTTTGTAAGAGCAAAAACTTCATGGTCGTACCAAGGGAGATGATTTCTTCTTATTTGGAATGACTTTAAAGGAGAGACATTCTCAACATTAACCTTGATATTATCAACTAGGTTGGAATAAGTCTTATCGATGTCACTCATGTCAAGATCCCAGTTACAGTTTAATAATCTTTCATTGATCATGTTCAGGTTACTTCTACTAAAATTTCTACATTTTCTGGTATAAGTACATTGCGAACTCTGCAAGTCAGATGATTTGATGGTGATTGACACGATACTATGGTCCGTAATTTTTGGAGTTTTATGAACTGAACAAACTATGCTAAAAGTATTACTCAAAACATAATCAATTAAGGTACTCCTGTTAATGGTTACTCTCGTTCGTTCATTAACCATTTGTTCGATACCTATTATAGAATTGAAGATTTTGAAGCTCTGGACTGATTTATCACTATCATTCAAAAAGTTCAGATTAAAACCCCAGCTAATATACATTTGCGAGGTTGGCTGAGAACATTTTCAGCCCAGTTATCGAAATGATCTGAAAAATCTTCAAACTTGGAACTTGGTGAGCGATATAAACAGCCAATTAGATAATTTTCATTATGTAACTTAAGACTAATTATCAAACACCAGTTTTAGAAGTTATTAGAACATATTAGAACATCTTGAAATCAGTTTTTTTGATCAGTTTTATCAACGATGGTAGGGATAGTATTGATGTATTCGATAGTTTTGTTTAGAACACCCTGGGCAGTGAGGTCAGAAAGTTTTTCTTGACTGAACGATAATGATCTGATTGCATTTTAGTTTGATCGCCAAAAATAGTAATATTGGGAGTAGCTATCGAATGTTTCTTACGAAGTATGTTGAGAGCTCCATCACTATTACTTAAGACAATCTTCTGTAGTATGTTCCTGGTGCCATCATATTTTCCCAGTCGAAGGTTTTTTTTATAGCTCTCCGCAAATTATCTTTTTCATTTGATTCTTGAATATTGCTAATGATAATATTCGCAGCTCTGGATTGTCTCTCTTGAATTTCCTGAATCATTTGATTAAGATGCGACTCACTGTTCGTGTCGTCTTTTTTAGAGAGCATTTCTTGCAGTTTCTTCTTTTCATCAACAAGTTTCTGATTAATTTCAAGAACTTCATCCAGCTTTGCGATTATTATGGGAACTTACTTGAAACTGATTTTACAGTCATTACAAAAATAGATGAGAGTACGCTTTTCAGAAATATCAGATTTGCATTTATTGCACACTGCCTCCTCCATCCTCCTTAATTCCTTAGTCCGGCCCTGGTTTGGATGATTAAAAGGTGTTAGGATTTAGTTGGTTTGTTATTTGTTTCTATAGAGTTTTTGCTATATTCCGATAAAAACTTAACAAGTTCAGCTGTTGAAATGTAGTGGTTTAAAGTATGAAATGTAATTAGTTCCTAAACTAAACTAAACTTAACGATTCCAATATCAAAGCACTTCCATACGTGGATTTCAGCTTGAAACCAACTTTATTTGCTTAGTTCATCACTGCCAAAAATACTCAAATGTGGAAGAATATACGAATCATATTCACCATTCACTATACGCATTCGGTTATGTAGGTAGTTTCCAGTATTTTTTTTCACACACTCAGGCACCGTTTGAAACTTCAACTACATAGAAATAATGGTTGTTATGCTTAAAATATTTGGTGGTTTCGCCAAACTAAAGTAAAGTGAGAGCCAGAGCTGTACGCATCAAGGGAACTCAAATTCAACCCCTTTTACAGCATGAAGCATACATAATGCTGTTATAAAATGAAAATAGATTAGCCTTTCGCAGAATTCCAGAATTGTGATAGGGCCAAATCACCTCGAATTTCTGGAGTTACGGCTATTATTATTATAGGCCGTGGCGCTCCGGAGCGACTGATTTTTGGTGGCGTATTCACTTTTCAGCTGTAGGAAAACCCGGTGAAACCTAAAGCGCCAACCCAGGTGGGAGGTGCTTACTCCAAGCAAGCACCAGAAAAAATTTTCTCGTTCCCAGGATTCGATCCTGGCCAAATGCAACCAGAAGTTTCAAAGGCTGGTATCCAACCGCTTCGCTGTGGTAACGAGTTTTGACCTTAGTCTGTACTACGTTCGTAGAATTCTAGAGTTTCTAATGCCATTCGCCATCAGCGCTTGGTCTGATGATGGACGATGCATATCGAAACGTCGGGAAACTCCACATCAGTAAAGAATATAACGTGAGCGGCTGTTATACACCTGTCGGTCCTAGAAAGTACGTGATGACCGGTTATAAGTGAAATTCGAGAATGTAAAGAAAACAAGATAGATTAATTTGATAAGTATATTAAATAATAAAAAAAACATGAATTAGTTTCTAATTAAATGTTGGTAATTCTAATTCTATCCCGCAAGTCAGAGTAAACAATATGAAAGAATACGGAGTACCCTTCTCTCTGAGCGTTTCCACCAATGGGAAAATAAAAGGCAAAAATCTGTCAGAAAACAACTACTTCCCTGGCTAATACCACGACGGACATTGAACTACATCTGACAGATATTTGTGCAACTTTCTTCCAAGAAGACCCAATTGCAAGTGCTTGTCTTGTAACTAGAAGATCGTAGTGTCTGTCATCTGTAGGGAAATATTAGTTGAACAGTTGATTATTATTCATTTGGCAGGGACAGAGCAATTAAAATGTTGTCCGAATTACCCTGTCACTGATGAGAGGCAATAAACCTCGAAACATGCATGTCTTCAGGTGGTCATTCCCAGCCAAATGAAGGATAATCTTCTGTTTAATTACAAGACAAGCACTTGCAATTGGGTCTTCTTGGAAGAACGTTGCACAAATATCTGTCAGATGTAGTTCAATGTCCGTCGTGGTATTAGCCAGGGAAGTAGTTGTTTTCTGACAGAACGGGTCAAATCAGGTGAGCGAGCTGGCCATTTAATAGGACCCCTCCTACCGATCCATCTTTCCGGAAAATGTTCATTCAAAAAATTGGTTACTGGCCTGAAATAATAAGGAAGTGTTCCGTCTTGTTGAAAATGAATATTTCCCGAAAGATGTCTCCTTGATCCGCTAGTTCAGTTATGGATTGTTGAGGGTTTTCTTGAAGATCCACCAAGATACCAATCTGCTTGTTTGGAGAGACAGGTGGTCGACCACTTTTCTTCATATTTCTCAATTTCCCAGTTCATTCCCAATGAGTTTTCTTAAATATTTTCTGTCAATGGGATTGTCTTGATACATCTGAGACTGGTAGTAAACTTTAACAGCAAAAACTTTTTCCTTTACGGTACGCATCGCTCTCCTCAATATTGAAAAATAGTGAAAAGCTAAATTTAGTAAGCAACTATGAGATGAGAATAGATTTATTTTTCTAATTTGAGGGATTCTTTATAGTTTTACTAGAAAGGATGTTAGGTATTAGAACTAAAGTATCTAAAAAATCCTCATAGCAGAGCTCCAACATTATGTACCGCCATTTCGTTTTGGATAAATATATTTTTTGTCAAATAATCTTATAAACTCCCACTTCACCAAAAAAAAAGTGGAAGGAAAAAATTCAATCCTTTCAAAAGTTAACAGGGGGATTACCTTATGATAGTTCTAACATTATGTACCGCTATTTTGTTTTGGATTAACATTTTTTTTGAAGATATGTTGTCAAGAGGTATAACTTGACCTCCCATGCCATTTTGAAAATTCTTTCAAAATGGCGTCGACCGCCATTTTGGAAGATAGAATTTTTTATTTATTGTCAAATATTAATAGTTCAGTCGACAGGTAGTTTCAGATAGAAAAAGGTCGGAAGTTAAATGAAACTTTAAGATGTTGTTCAGGGATGGTTGATTAACATTTTCTCAAGTTTTGGACCTCGAGGACCCTGTGCTAAAAAAGTAGGGGGGGAAAACTGCAAATTTTTCGACCTTGGTGTGGTTTTTCCTCAATAACTTTTTGCCATACGTTATACAGCAAAAACGTCATTCTACTTTTTTGTAGATCGTCAAATTCCCTACGAATTTGTTGCCTCAAACATGTTTGTGTGTCAATTTGTTACCAAGATATGGCGTTTCGAAAAATAGGTAATTTTTTTAATTTCGCCACAAAATGCAGAATTCCACCCTATTTCTTCTGTTATACAAGAATTATGAAGAAATGTAGTTGCTATTATAATTCCTACTTGAAATCACCAACTTTAGATAACCCCCACCCCTGCTTGCCCACCAGGTGTTAAGTCGTTCCTCCCAAGGACAAGAGAGTGTCGGGCCGAGGGGAGTGTGTGATTAGCTACAGCAGTAAAAAGCTGGAAAACAATAGATGTTAGAACACTGCTCCTGTGGAACTGCGGAATGCAATCGATGAGCCAATATTCAACATAGAAGGCTGAAATTTGTCTATTCTACCTGCGCTACCTAGACCTATTTGTTTTCGATTTTTGAGGTCATATTAAATCACTTTTCATTTTATTCTTTCAACATGACTCTATTATTCATTAATTCCAAGAAGAAATCGAAAAATAGTAATTATAGAAAGGTATAAGTACCTCAGGTAGAATAGTCAAATTAGGTGATAAGAAAATTAAAATTAGGGATTGGTAAATATGGGACAGAGAGTGTTTAACCACTCAGAGTATATATAAGATTAAGTTAGATAAGTAAAATTAGAAACCTTCAGCTCTTGAAGTGAATAACTTTGTTAGCGAAAAGAGCATCGAGTGTTAGTGGAAGTTTTGTTTTTTTGGTAATTTTCTGAGATGGCGTCTACATCTCGTGGATCAGACTTTTGTTTTATTTGTTAAGGAGGAGTTGAAGCAGGTGAACTAACTGTAGTGAAAGCCAGAGGAGTTGCCAGACTGTTGGAGTCCAGTGTAAAAAGGAAACTTTCGGCAGATGAACAGTTTCTGCTTGAGTTGAGTGAAGTAAGAGTGCACAGTACTTGCCAAACAAGGTACAACAATGAGGAATTAATTACTGCATTTACACGTCGTGGATGTGACACATCCGAAGCTCCTTCTTGCGGCTGCAAGAAAGCAGGTCTCCGATACTCAGCAATGTGCAAGCACTGCACAGGCCACTCCTGCAAAAACGCCCCCGCAACTGATTTCATCGAGGAAGACTCACCAGAAATATTGGACGAAAACGACGACAGCGACATCATTGGCAGTTTTATCGCTCAGGAGGACGACGAGCTGTTACGAGCAGAACCAGCGGCTAAGAAATCTCGGCAGGAAATGAAATGAGTACTAATGAGTACCTACTATGATTAGCTATAATATCTTTATTCCTCAATATAATATATGCCTTGAAAATAACCTAATATTGTTAATTACATTAATTTTTTTCACGAAAGGACTACGTCTTTTTTTCTTCCTGTCCTGGGATAATTATGTAGGGGAACAAGGGGATATCGATCCGAAAAGTAACTGATATCAATACCAAAATGATGTGAATAGGTATGGTTGGCTTTCATCAGAAAGTTAGCTTTCGAGAATTCGGGTTGGGTGGGGGAAGGAGAAGTGGGGTGTCCAAAGTTGGTGACTTCAACTAAGAACCATAATTACTACAACATTTCATCATAATTCGGGTATAACAGATGAAATAAGCTGTAATTTTGCATTTTTGTAATTTTTTAGCAAATTTTGAAACATGACCTTTTTTTTGACGTGCCATATCTCGGTAGCGAATTCACATACAAACACGTCAATTGTATAAAATTTTACGCTCTACAAAAAAGTATCGATGTGTTGTTTCCGTAGGACGTATGAGAAAAAAGTAATCGAGGAAAAACCGGAGAGAGATCAAAAATTTTGCAGTTTCCCCCCTCCCCTACTTTTTTCGCACAGGGTCCTCGAGGTCGAAAACTTGAGAAATTGTTGATTAACCATCTCTGAAGAACCTCCTGAAGTTTCATTAACTTCCGACCTTTTTCCACCTAACCCCACTTTTTCCAACCTGTCGACTGAACTATAACAGGGGGGATTTATGGACACACTGTAAAATGCTCTCTGATAATTCTACAGGATCACGAAGAAGGAGAAAATGAAAGATTGAATTTATTGAGTCAACTTTGATGAAACTACTGATGGTGGAGAGAATTATGTTTTATAATAGAATCGGCTAACATTAGAAGTAATCATATGTTTGTTATCACATATACCTTTATGGATGGAAGATCATTGAGAAAATAGACAGTAGAATAGACTGTAGAATAGACAGTAAAATAGAGATATAGAAGTATTTCTTCGCAGATTACGTTCCTAATAAGAAATATTTTGTAATGCGTTGCAAAATTTTCTGTGGAATAGAATGCATCTGAAACATACAAATTCAGGAAAAATTACTTGAGTATTCTTTTTTGTTCACCTGGAATATATTGGAGTGTTTGTCTTTAACGTTCAACTTCTTTTGATAAGTGATATCTAAAAAATTTTTCAGACTCAATGCATATTTGTCCAACTTGTGGCAAAAAATATAAACATGATTGTTCTCTGAAAGTTCATCTTCGATACGAATGTCAGAAAGAACCACAATTCGCCTGTTTTAAATGTTCGTACAGATCCAAAGTGATGGGAAATCTGCGGAGACATGTTATTCTCAAACACAGAAAGAAATGATTCAAATTTGAGTGAACGCCTTGAATTGTTTTTGAAAAATTTATATGTGAGCCTGAATTGAATAAAATATAACTAATTGCAGAATGATTTGTTGTATTCACTTCACTGGTAGGTTCCTGATATTGGAGCTGCTTCATCCTACCAATTCTACATTATAATAAAGTTTAAATAGACCTTGCGGAGAAAAACGTCAACAGAAGATGAAATAATGCCACATTTCTGCGAAAAATCATTAATGACACCCTAAGATATACTCATTTTCTGCTTCGAATACATGTTGATAAAAACATTTTTGCACTTCCGGGACTAAAGTGTCAACTTTAGTCCCTTATAACAGGGACTGAAATGTATCTTTCAGTCCCTAGGGAGATAAAGTTGCAATTCAAATTTTGTTGACACTGTTGCTATAACGCTACCGTACCGTGTTTATATAGCTCATCAAAATTACTAATTGTATCAATGTTGAAAGTTATAATACTGGGAAGTGCATCAAAAAATAGCGTATTTGCCTCAGGACTAAAGAGATATTTTATCCCGCACGTGATAATAAACATCACGTGCGGGATTAAACATTCACTTTAGTCCCTTGTTATAATATACTATTCTTTCTGCTAACTTTGATTTCATCCACCGATATGTTTTAAGATATGAAAAAAATACTCCAACTCTCCTTTCACCACCCCAACAAACAAATTAGATTCGTTTTAATCAACACATCATCGGTGTTTCTTTATGAATCCAGAGGGCAATTATCTGCTCACTTATATGGCATTAAAATAAAATTATTTGTATTCCAGATAAATGTCTCATTTCAGGAATCAAAGATATGTCCTGCCCCAATTGTGGAAAGTGCTATACTTTGAAAGGATCTCTCACAAGACACATGAAATACGAATGTGGGAATCAGAAAAATTTCAATTGTCCCTATTGTAATCGACATACAAAACAAAAGTATAATCTGATGTTGCACGTAAGGAAATCTCATCCCGAGAAACTAGAAATATTCGAATATTGGTATTATAGATATAGTCGTCTAGAATAAAGTCGTTATTTCTGATGGTCGTATCCTGAATGATTTTTTTTCTGACCGACGTTACTGCCTTCAGCACTGTTTTGACTATAATTAGATTTGGTACCTTTTTGTCAGTAACCAAAATAATGAAAATGATAATTTGAGTTTGCTAAAGTCTCATCTAGTCCGTATTTGAATGAAGAAACATTTAGAGCATGATCCTCGTCAAATGGTATATTAGAATAATCATAGATTCATGAAATATCAATATAGTATATTTCATTCCATCTAATAATTCTGACATCTATAGGGGATGAGTGAACGTAGTACTTATCTATAATTTTCATGATAATGATTGAGATTGCATTTGAACTCGCCTGCGACTCGATTTGAAATTTTAAGCATCAAGAATATCATTATACACTCGTTGAAGAATATTCGATTATCAACTTCTAATCTATCAAATTTAATGATTTATGACAAAAAACGAAATAAGAACGTGTTTGGAAATTCTCATTATAATAAAAGAAATTCGAATAATCGCTTATGCAGCTGTATTATTTTTTTTGTTTTGGCATAGTTGTTCAGAGTTAATTTTCTCGAAGGTGAAATGGAAACGTTTGAAATCATCGATGACTTGATGCATTTTTAAAGTCGCATTCGTGATATTGGATATAACATCTTCATAGTCTCTTGAGGTTTTTATCACAGTCTAACAGATATCTAAACTAAATACTATACATAGAAAATTATGAAATGTGTCATCAGCCTCGACAATGTTTCTGATGTTTTCTTATCTACAATACATATCTTTCGAATACTTTCAAACGCTGGCTACACAGATATTCACAGATCTTTTGTCAAAATCTTGAAATAATGACGGATTTTTCACTCACTATTGGAAATTCATAGCCATAAAAACTTCGATCAGCTCTCTCACTCATTATTAGAAATATCTATAATTTATTGCCCATCACTGTTAAAGATCTCTTCAGGTAATTTCAAGAGGTTCATCAAAGTTAGGACCTTGAACTTACTTAGTGATAGAAGTTTTCAGAATGAAATAGAAACCATCTTAAAACAGACAGAACTAATTACTTACTACATAATGGGGTGTGGTTGTACCCGTTGGTATGGAAATTACTCATGTGGTGAAGGGAAAAAGTTATATTTGTTCTCTTTTGTAAAAATGTATGTTTTTTCTCCTGTACCTAATTTTCGATGTTTTCGTGAAAACAGACATTTTACCATTCATCCATTTGACATATTTTCTTTGGAATGCCCGGTACTCATCTACATGTAAGTATTCAAAAAAATCTCTTGTTGTCGATAAACTATGTATCTGTTCATGAAAAAATATCTCCGAGCAAGCACATCAAATTCATGCATATTCTGATATTCTTTTGGTATTTTTGATTCAATTGGTTTCAGGAGCTTTTATCTGTTCTGTATGCAAGAAGAAATATAAATTGAAGCAAACATTGATGCGTCATATCACTTACGAATGTCAAAAAGAAGCAAAGTTTTGCTGCCCCCACTGTGATCACAGGTCGAAACTGAAATATAATTTATTGTTACATATAGAACGAAAACATTGTCCCTCAAAGCAAATTAAACAGTTTTTTGTAAATAAATAAAGAACTTCTGGTGAATTATTAACTATTGTTTATTGTTAACTCCAGTTTTCTTCAATTCTCGTTTGAATGCAACAAGCAATTTCAGTTTTGCTGAAGTTTATCTGGATATTCGATCTCTGAAAATATTAAATAGCGATATCAAAATATAGGACATCTGTTTACTTACTGAAAAATAATATAGAATCAATATACAATACAGCAAAGTTTGTTTTGGTTTCTTTCATAACCGGTTCTTAACCAGTTCTCAGCAGTGGCAAATTCAACATTTGTCAGAACTAACAGGCCTAATGTGTAGTGACTGCTGTAAGAGGGACCGTTGTGATTTGATAATGCATACAGACTCTAGGGACAAGGAGCAACCTTGCCCGAAGCATAGCGACTAAAATCCAAACATTCCAACTGAAAATCAACATTTAACTTCTTTCAGAATGTTCTTGTCGACGAACATCGTTTCGAAATGAATTACTGAAAGTTTTGGTAGGTATTAGATCGAAGGTCATTTCGTGCATTTTCTTCTTAAATTGGTTTAACGTCACCGTCCAAAATCTCTTCCTTAAACAAAAAATTCAAACATTGTGACAGACTCAGTTGACCCATTTTTGTGGAATTGGAAGAAAAAGATCTCAAAATGGATCAAAGGTGACTGAACGTAGGTACATTTCAACGTATATTTTAGTTGACCGACAAATACGTCTATAATCTAATGTATATAATCCTGAGCGTGAGGACTCAGGAATCTAGATCATGACTCTTGAGCCTTCTCACTTTCACTTAAATAACCATCAATCTCTGCCATGGATGGAATGGATTTCTCCGTAATTTTATTCACGGGGTGGTGCTGTACGTTTTACGGGTTTTCCTACAGCTGAAAAGTGAATACACCACGTAAAACATCAGAAAGTCGCCCCGGAGCGCCATGGCAAATAATTATAATAGCCGTCCTCTACCCGCACAGGTTATGCCTTTGGGTACACTCTCTGAGTATTTATGAGAGAATATTATTATTATTTACGTCATGTAGACTTTTTAGTAAATAACGTAGGAATCCGCGAGCATTCTGTTGGGAAAAACCGACAAATCGAGGGGAAAATCTTTGAATCTGACGTTTGAAACCCTGTCTGACGTATTTTTGGACCACAGATTTCTGACGAACGTGAGGTAATCTTTTTGATTCTTTGATGTAGGCTTCCTTCTCAAAATACTTTATCAACCCATTGGAATGAGACTTTGGATGGATCCGTTTACTATGGGCAGCCTGATGTATAACGGTAACTGTTTGAGCTGCGATTTTTGCGTCTATTGGATTCCAATAGGAAAACCATGAATATCTACTTGATGTTTAGAAATATCTCCATTAATAATCTCAGATTCCTGAGATGAAAAGATATTCATATCCAAATTGAAATAAATAAAATCATTCCTCGACTAATCTGTATTTTTTCCAATCTTGACCTGGTGTTTCCAGTTCGATACAAGAGGATATGAAATATCATGGAAGTGGTGAGAGAAGGAATAGTGCCGAATGGAATAGAGATTTTTTCCAAGTATCTGACAGAAAATAACTAGTCCCCCCTACGGACGTTGAATTGTATCTGTCGTCCGTTTGTGCAACGTTCCTCACAGGCACATGTGAGGAGACAGGTACTTTTCGGTTTCACGAAATATTTATTTCATTGAATTGAACTCTTCAATATACAAACTCGAACTATGGTCGATTTATTTGCATTTGGCCTCTGCCTGGAGACAGTGCTACAAGGAGTGTTTTTTGGTCTGTTTACTAATGGCGCTGCGAATTACTTTATTGTAAGTCGCAGCTCCATTCGTAGACGGATACTATATGGCTTTTGAATGTTATTATTCATTTTGTGCAAAAGACGACAATATTGTCGTTTGAATGATGAAAGGAAGAAACCTCGAAACATGCATGTATGCAGGTGGTTATTTCCAACAAAATGAAGGATAATATTAAATTACTTCATAAAAATTAGCACTTGATTACTTTTCTGTCACTTATAACTATTAATACTCGCAATTATGTATCCGCGTGGAACGTTGCACAAATGGAAGACAGACATAATTCAATTTCTGTCAGATATTCGCCTTAACTTCCACTGAAACTTCTTTGACTTCCTATCTAGTTTTTCATGGGTTTTTATCTTTATGATTAATTTTCCCATAGTATTATGTCCTTCACCTTTAGAAATTAATGAGCTTCTCCACTCACTTGAACTCTGGTAAAAAATGTCATTTTAGTGGATTATTGGAAATATATGAGATTCATAGAACACCGATATCACCGAAGTGCTGAGATGTTAATCCTCACAAATATTTAGACATAAATCTTGAATAAAATAGAAAAAATATCTAACCTATTCACCATTTCTGAGGTTGACCCATATTTGAATATTTTTTCACGTGGTTGTTGAATAAAATGAGCATAAATCCTTCGAAATGTACGGTCATCAGCTTCCACCGCACAATGCAATGGGTGTACTTGAACTATGTTCCCGATGACACTGCAATTTAGAAATTTACATAGATCAAAGATCTTGGAGTCGTGTTTCAGTTCTCATTTTATTTGCATTTTTAATAGAACACTCAAGCAGTTGGGTCTCATAAAGGGACCCAGAGATTTTATTCAAACGAGTACATTGAAAATATTATTCAAATAATTGGTGAGATCTCACCTGGAATATGCTTCGATGATTTGGTGCCCTTATGCCCAAGTTCTCATCAAAAAACTAGAAAAAGTTCCAGGCTGATTTCATGTATTGCTCATTTACACTCAACACTCCATACTCTTATACTAACATACTCTCATTAATGTATTTGAGTCCATTGACCCATAGAAGACAGGGGTTTGGCTCTTCGTTCATTTACAAAATTCTGAACGGTTTGATAGATGCTCTTGAATTATTAGAAGAAGGTCAACTATATGTACATACTTCCAAGAGCATGGCACTGCGTGAATATAGTAGTACATTTGCCTTGGTTGCACATCGATGTAATTATGGTGCGAACACAGGGATTATTATTCTATTACTACAACAGGCAAATGTTCACCACTCTAGGAGTGCCGATTTTTTTTCAGCTTCTCTTTGACAAATGAAAAGGGCCACAATGTAGTTCAACTTTTTACTATATACAGTTCCGGACTGGCCAGGTGAGATAGTGAGAAAAATCTCACGGGGCCCACCCCCTTCTTGGGGACTTGGGGCCCTAAGGGAAACATATAAGGAAACAATAATTTTTGGTAAAAGTTGATTTAGAAACGAAGCAAATTTCGGAATCGGTTGTTGCCAGAAAGATGACAAATGCAATTATTTACTTTGGCTTTGGTACGATTTCGTTAGTACCTCTAGCAACGTGGCAACACTGATGCGGTAGAAGGTATGGTCAACTGGCGGTTTTTCAACAGTGAAAAACTATTATATGTTTAGTGTACCCTATATAATAATGGTCTTTTAAATTCAGGGAATCATATGGGTGTCTAGGTTCTATTCAGTGTGAGATAAATTTAATGGCTTTTGACACTACGACCTAAGATAGAACAGTCGAGGGTTTTCAGAATGTCGTGGGTAGAAACAAGGGTTGATTTTTCAGATTCATTCGGTGTTGGAGAGTCTTAGTGATAGTTTAGCTTGGTTGAGACCACCCGTGAGGGTAGGCTGGTACCACAGTCAAATGAGCTCACTAAAACGTGTAAATTTGCGTAGTCGATGTGGGTGTGTAGAAGTGTGTGTGTCAAGTAAGTAGTTTTACGATATAATTTCAATATTTTTCCATGTTCAACAATAACTATACTTAAATAGTTTCGTTATAAACTTGGGGCATGTTCAGTCTATTTTGGTATTGGTATTGGAAAGAATGGATGGTGACTTATGTGCTGCGACCTAATTAGGAATATTGTGCCCCATCTCCTTCTGCTATCTCAAGATGTTCTCGTTTAGCGTCTTTTCAAAATTAAAAACTGTCAAAACACCTTTACGGTCTAGTCTAGTCTAGTCATCAATTCCTCGTTTTAGAGTTTATTACTGCATTTCCTTTTTTGTTAGTATAAAAATATTTTGTTGGTTTGATTTATTGAAAAATTAATGTATTTTTTTATATTTTGTTCATTATGCCTTTCGGAGTTTATTTTTTCACTCTAAGGCAAGTGTAGAGCTGAGCTCACAACTCAATTATTAATAATATGAAAACCGATAGCTTGTTGAAATAAGCTCGGCCATTGGGGGCCCCAATTTTTGAACTCATTTGGCCAGTCTGGCACTGAGTATATTAGGAGTCTTATATTATTTATGTATTATTATTGTGTATGTTCAATTATGTATCTGTAGACAAGTTTTAGATATACTTGATCATACTTTTTTTATATATTGTTTTATGTTATAAATTAATTGGAAATGGGTATCTTCCCCCGTGTAATAGATGAATAGATATATTTTTTGTTGAGGTTATCTTTACTGAAATGTATTCTTTGACACACTGGCAACATCTTTTCAGTTTCAATTCATCATTGATGATCGCAATTTATTGGTTCGTTTTTTAGGTTATAGATGTCAAACTTGTGGAAAAGGCTACAAACAGAACAGCTCTTTGAGGCGACACTGGAAGTATGAATGTCAGAAAGAACCAAAATTCAAATGCACGTTTTGTTCGTACCAAACCTATCAAAAAGTTAACTTGATTTCTCACCTACACCACAGGCATAATATGAAATAAATCGATTCACCTGAAAGAAATCTATCATTTTCATTGAAAGCGCTGAAAATTATAGAAGACTCTTCTTTTATTTATCTTCCATTGCTCAGATACCAAAAAAAGGAGAAATTTAGAATAAACCGGCTACCAGGGAAGTACTATATATAGGTTTTTTGAATTTTCTTACACCTGATAAAGCAGATGCTTCATAGAAAGTCAACACGTTATTTCAGAGCATCATATTTGAATACACTCATGTAAGTCCTCATGCGGCTAATTATTATTATTATTGGTATAATTACAATAAATATTGGTGTACATATCGAAATTCATAGTTCTGTCAGTTGTATGTATCATTTAAAAAGCCAATGATCTCTACATTTTTGACCAATATGTTGCACATAAAATCCGCTTTCCAATGGGGGTTTCCAGTATCGTAAAATATGCACTTTTTTCACTTGACGTAATGGAGGGCAGTTTATAACATAGTCCTAACCATTTATTCACTCAAAATTTTGAAAAACTGATTTATTATTCAATATTGAATGCGTGATTTCAATATGCATAAATTCAAACGCTCCTCAGCTGTGACGACATTGTCTTCATGTAATACGATTGGCTGAAGTTTGGGATTGCGAGGACAAAGCCGAGAGTGACTGAGGGACGCCGCAGTTGCCAATTTTTTGTGAAATCTATAAAGAAATTGCTTGTATTGACAAATTGAACTTAATTGTTAGTAGTTTATCAATGGCTATTCTCAAGTTACCGTGAACATGAAAATATTCGAAGATTAGGAAAGATCATATGGGTACGCTGACAACATCATAGTCTGTCAGAGAATATAGCAGCTATTTTCAGTAACACCATAATAAATAAATCCAGTAATTGTAATATATTTCATGTGATAATTATTATTTATTAAAACAAAGTGATCTGAATGTAATCTTGGTTGAAGTTATTATTACTCTTTCTGAAAATATAACTGCAGAAGTGGCAACCATGTATACAAATTACTAATAAAAACATAACCTCCTTATTAGCCATTATTCATTGTTCGATGTATTATTATTAAGAAAGTGATATAGTATATTCTGGTAAATCATATTTTTCTGCAATATGGCAACGCTGGCAGGTACATTATTTATTTTATCTGCAAGGCGAACATCACTAGTATAACCAATCAAAATCTCTCGCGTAAGTACGTCGCGTTCCCACCTCTTCTGGTCGTTTGAACTCGGTGGTTAATTTTGGCGTTTTCAATAATTTTTATCTCGATAAATGGATGGAAAAAAATTTCGAAAACTCAACCCAAAGTACTTATGAATGCACTATATCGAAATATATTATTTGGAAACCCCCATGCCACAGTGAGTAGCTCTGGGTAACTTCGGGTAGATCCTAAAGACTATGCAAAATCGTGTTCCAATTGAACTCCATTCATAAAGTCAGGTGCAGTTCACTTCAGGTTCAGTTCAGGGTAACAAGCTCTATAGGGTGCTACTGCTCCTGGAAATTGGAAAGCGACTAAGTTACAATGAAGACTTTCGAAAGGAAACCAGTGGAACAAACAGGGCCTCAATTTCATAACTTCTTACTTCCAGTGTTTTTTATCTAATGTGTAATAATCTAATCCAAATATTTGTTTCAGTGATGTGTGTACCTATTCACTAAGTGAAAAAGGTAATTTAAAAAACTGTGGCTATTGCGATGACAAAAATCTTTAAGTATTTCAAGAAGGTCGTAAGTTATTAGTACAGAAATATTGTGTGTGGGTTAGCTATACAGTATTCCATAAATAGTCCATTATTTTTTGAGGACTGCTTGACTGGTGATTTGAACTTTATATTGTGAATTGTTATTGTAAGTGGTTTATTTCATAAGACTATAAAAACACCGTATTTCATCAACATATTAATTTCTAGAAAATTTATGCGGGATCTCAAAAACGTTGGACTCCTTCATATTAAAAAAAATCAAAGTCATCAGAGCAAGGAAACGAAATCACATCTGTTAATTCGTTAGAACAAAGAGACTAATATTGCAAACCGAAATAAAAGTAATAAGCCGTGAAAATTAACATTTTGGTAGTAAAGATGAAACTTCAGTTCAGCATCACAATGTAGCTGAATTCGAAATATAAATAAATGTCGGATATTTTGTGGGCACATGCTAACTGACAGATATAGAGAAGTATAATAATCTAAGAAAATCGTTTGTTCCGAACAGAAACGTTCTGTTTTGTTTTTTCTGCGTTTGGCCGTGGTCGTCTTTGGTTTAAATCTCCAAACTTTTCAACTGCAACTGCGGCAGTCACCTTCAGTGGCGTGGTCGAATTAATCTTCTTGACGTATCAACTATTCCCGCATTCTGTTTACCTGAAACAATAACAGAGCGATGAAATGTTATTTGTCACAAAAACACTTTCAAAACTTCTAATAGCTGATATTTTCAGATTTTCAACGTGGTATATTCTGTAAATATTGGTGTATATTTACAAAACTAAATTAGTTGTCATGCACACCACTAGCAAAATTTTCCATAAAACTAGGGCAAAATGGGGATCTAACAATCCACAAAAATACTATTTATCACAAGGAGGCTGCAACTGTAACAATGAACTTCACGAAGACTCATGAAAATCAAGAAAAGCAAATCATTATTATTTTAGATGTAAAACGTTGCGAACAGATAGAAATTTAAAGCTATTCTTCAAAGCACTTTTTTTTTGGGTGACATAATGCACTTTGTAGTCATGAGATGAATTTCGATGTGACAATATTACCTGACATCAATTAGGGTAATCTCAGGGACACTGAATAGAACCTTGTGGTGCACGCTTTGGTTCTGAAAAATTAATCTGAAACAGCTACGACCCACACCAACTATTTGAGTGCCATGATTCAAAATGATCTTTCTTATTTCTTACTGTGACGAGGTAATGATTAATTCTGTAGTTAAGGAAATCAAAGAAACAACTGATGCAAGCAATAACTCTCAAATATCATTTGTGATCTGACATAAAGAAAAAAATTTGAGGTTCACAAAGAATTCCTCACCATTAATTGTTATGAAGAAAATTATGATGGTAAAACTCAAGATCATGTTTCAACGGGCAAAATATTGAGGCAAACTGTCATTAAATTTTTGGTTTTGTGTAGGTATAGAAACTGATTCTGTTGTGTTATGTAATAAAACTAAGAAGGGGCTTTCTGAGATAATGAAAACATGCAGGAATGCGGTGAAATATCCTTGTTATAACCACACATTGCGTTTATCATATTTCCAAATGTAGTACTGTGCAACATATACGAAATGCAGTAGGAATCAACAAGAAAGCTATCAACTGTTTGAAGAAATCACACAAAAAAACTAATTGTTGATTCAAATGAAATTCAATTATTAAACAAATAAAAGTATCCAATATGCAGGACAAAATATAGTCTCAAAATAATTAAAATTATATCTTGTATTCGGATCAAATTTAAAAATTCAATCTCGTGAAATTGAATTGGATGAAACAACTATCTTGTTCAATCAACAAGTTTCATAACTAATTTTGATTGGAATATTCTTTCAATCATGTAATTATATTTTTGGATCAACTGAGAAATAGAATCAGATGTTCAAAGTTTTTTGATTGCCTCATTTTGAGTTTTTAGTCCTAACATAATATTTTCTACCACTAATATTTCTATATTGCCACTCCATTGGTAGGTATCTATTATGGTTTTGACTGGTCAGAAATGTTCCTGTTGCATAACATGATCATGGGCCATGATGGTCATGATGGTGGAGCGCTTGTCTCTTAACCTAAGGGTCATGGGTTCGATTCCCAGCATGGTCATCGGTCCCGTGCATGGCATCACACGTTAATAGGTAAGAGCTGCCTCTTCCCTATCTCGGACAAGTCTTTCGAAGACATTTGAGGGTTGTACTGTTAAGGGTGTGCAGCTGGTTGACGGAAATAACAATTTAAACAATTCAATTAAAATTTAAATAAACAATTTTTTATTAATTTTTCTGTTTATCTTTTTCATGTACCTATTTTTTAGGCAGGAGAGGAAATCTTGCATAAGTAAAATCGGGAGTGTCGGATTCCTACTGACTAAAATCTCTCCTGCTCGTCTCGCTGCTTCTACTGGAACCGCTTTCGCATAACTTCAATGGAAAAGCTGGTATACTGTTTCCTGCGTTTGTATATATGCATGCTCTTTCTTTGTCTCTATTTTCCTTTTCTTTCGTCTCAATGATTTGCCTAATCGTCTTATGAGCTGTCTTATGAGCCACCATGCTCCTTGCTTCAAGTTGTATTCCAGTTTCTAATTGTTATCCTGACCGGATTCTCTCCTACTGCACGCAAACATCGTGTGCTCCGCATCATCTGAATCTCCGCAATACGGACACCTATGTGAATCCGACCACATACGGCTGTACAGGTACTTCCTGAAGCCAAGAAAGTTTTTTTTTTACATTAAATTTACAATATATACAATTTATACAATTCACATAAAACATCTAAATAAATAAAAACAATGCTATAACCATCCCAGGCTGCAGGAGTAAGGATGTTGTAGCGTTGGGATAATTTGGGGTTTTGGGTTTTGTGGCCTGCCCTTCTGGATTATCTATCCAGTGGGCTGACAAAACCTACTCGCGACTGCTTGCGCTGGCCCTACGATCTCGTGTAGGCCTTAGATGCTGTGAGTGCATGTCACTGCTCGAGTTTACTTCAATACCCCCTTCAGTTATGCAGAAGATTTGCTATTGTTAGATTATTAGGAGCATCCATTATCGAGTTTTCCTTCGACTTTCGGAATATCGGCTAACTCCCTCAGTGAGTCCAGCCGAATGTATCTGTGACTGTTGGTGACGATACGGAGTATTTTGTTCTGCATCACTTCTAAACGCAACATAGTTGTTTTGGAAATGCTGCAGAACACTGGACATGCATATGTCATCGCTGGCCTGACGACCTGCTTATAGATCAATACTTTGGTCTCCATTGCCAGGTTGCAGTCTCTCGCTATTAACGGGTATGTTATTTTAATCGCCGCCCAGCGCGTTGTAACGCCAAGCTGACATGTCTACCAAAGATCAATCCTCTGTCCAGCTGAACCTCCAGGTACCGCACAGACTCGGCCTGACTGATCTCGGTATCCAGAGTCCTGAATCCACCTAAAAATTTCACGTTTTCAAGCTTCCTTATTTTTGGTGAGGTTCATAAGCTCCGTCTTGGCCGGGTTTATCAGTATTTTGTTCTTCGCCATATACGGCACGACTTCCCTCTGCAGCTGGCTCTTCACGTGGGCGGTGACTTCGTTCGTGACGTTCGCCTGCGCGTAAAAGGCCGCGTCATCGGCGGAAATCGCCGTTTGGGTGTTTTCATGCATTGGAAAGTCATGCGTATATAGCGAGTACAACAGTGGCGACAGGCTCGAACCCTGCGGCACTCCTGCTCTGGCTGTCCTCGCTGTGGAGCTGGTTCTATTCACTCTAACCTTGAAAGTCCTGTCGACCAGGTATGAGTTCATCAACCGTACCATATGGCAAGGCATGCCTGCTCGTAGCATCTTGACGACGAGGCCCTTGATCCAGACCGCCTTTTGGAATTCCAGCAGGACTATTACTGTAATATGCCCTCGATTGAAGCCGTCCTTCACCCCATGGATAATTCGCACCACCTGGGAGGCCGTTGAGTGCCTTCCCCTGAAGCAATCATGCATGTGATTTGTAATCTTGAGACTGAGTCATGGCATGGACGTCTTCTGAATAAATCGATTTATTTCCTCCCGCCTTTATTCATGGGACACCTTGGGTTGCCAGATTGATGTCCATCCTTCTGACAGTGTATACAGAAGGAATTGTTTGTACAATACACAGCCTTATGCCCCTCCTTCGTTTATTTGTCTGGGCCTTTGCATACCTATGTTCATACCTCTAGCATCTGAAGCACCTTGTCGACGTTCTTCTGTCTAGCACCATTCACTGCTTTCAGCCAATCTTGAATTTTTTCAGACTTGTCAGTTTGATAGTATCTACTTGTCAATACCATCGTGGAATTCTGGTTATTATCAAAAGCAGGGCGAGGTGATTTTACCTCCATACTGTACATTTCATTATTTCCTTGAACTTTAAAAAATGAAATTTTTCGGAATGAATTGGCTCTAAATTAGTTTTGTTACGTCCCAGATGAAGCATGTATTTTGTTCGGAAAGTAAATTCACTTAGGTAATAAAATGACACATCCTTTATGTCGCGGGCTCGTGAATTGATAATTCTAATGTTGAAAGAATACAGGGGTACCCTTCTCTCTAAGCGTTTCCACAAAGTGGAAAATAAAGGCAAACATCTGTCAGAAAAAAAATACTTCCCTGGCTGATACCACGACGGATATTGAACTACAACTGACAGATATTTGTGCAACGTTCTTCAAAGAAGACCCAATTCTAAGAAAAATATATATTGTAATGATCAACAACGTAGTTTTAAAAAAAAATGTTCAAGCATGTTTTGCCAATTTCATCATTTTTGGAATTTCTCGATTTCAGGGCAACATATCTCCTGTCCAAATTGTGGAAAGTCTTATACTTGGAAAGGCACGCTCACAAGACACATGAAATATGAATGCGGGGTTCCAAAGACGTTCCATTGTCTTTATTGTGAACGATTCACGAAACAGAAGTATAATTTGATGTTGCATGTCAGGCATTCTCATCCAGAAAATCTCCAAGAATTCGAAAGATGGTACTATAAATATCCTCGTAAGAAATAAAGTTTATTGTTATTATATTTGTTATTTATAGTTGAACTATTATATAAATGTACTCCTGAAATTGCGATTTATTATTTTTAAAAAGATCCAGTTGTATCAATCCTATCTTTCTCCAAAGAACAACTTATTTCTTGAAGTTATTCAGTAATAACGTATGGTCGCCGAACAAATAAAATACATAACTACTAAACCATGAAAACAATGCTATTTTCTAAGACCGTTCGTTTAAACCCACTTTCCCGCTCTCATTTTAGTTTTGAAAGTGCCAATTTCTTGCACTAGAGCGGGAAATAGTAAAATATGTCAATTTAACGTTATTATACAGTGTGTTGCAATTTACTAAGCCCCACCCCGTATTTCTGTGGATTTTGGATATTTATTTCAATTTTTTTACAATACGTACTTCTCGAAATGCTCTATCTTGTCAGGTAAACAAAATCATCAATCACCTTCACGACGTACTACGACTACAGAATGCAAGCCAAAAATCGAGAAAAGGTATTAGGCATTTTTTTAGCAAAATTTTGGTTAGAGCATTCGATTCGAACCATTCTCGAATACCTCCGTATGAAATATCAACATGACATCTTTTACGGGGTGTTTTCTATACCTGTTACAATTTTCGAAAGAGGAAATCTTTCAAGTCACTCTGTATATAAAAAAATCTGTGTAAATTGGAATGAATTGAACATTATTCCACACCTTCTCCGCAAGTTATGTCCTATTATTCGCAATTCAACTTGTGAAATTTCTCTGCACAGTGCCACAATTCATCATCACAACTCTTCTTCTGTACTTCTTCCGTAATGTATGAAAATGGTTGGACCAAAAATTTTCTCTAAAATGGATTGGTCGCAATAGTCCGTTAATTCATTGGCCGCTGCGTTCGCCTGATCTCACCCCTCTGGATTTTTACTTTTGGGGAAATATCAAACAGAAGGTTCATAAAAGTAGGCCAAGGACTAAAGAAGAGTTGCGAAGAAGAATTGGGGCAGTGTGCAGTGAAATATCACCAGGAAAACTGCGAAGAGTTGGACAGAACTTGCGCAGAAGGTATGAAAAATTTACAGAAAATGAAGGGGGTTATATAGAACACACTAACATTCAAAATTTTTGGTGTCTCAGTTTTTCGTCTGCTTGTTTGATATATCTTTATGTTTGTTTTCAAAATTTGTTAGTATTTAAAAATTAATAATTTGTGTGGAAATGATGTGTTTTCATTAACAATCATTAAACAGATCGTCTGAATCCGACTCCCTCCCTCAATTCAATCCAATTTACACGAAAGATTTATTTTTTCGAAAATTGTAACAGGTATAGAAAACTCCCCGTAAAAGATATCGTGTTGAAGTTTTGCATGGAGCTATTCGAGACTGGTCCGAATCGAATGCAACAACCAAAATTTTGCTGAAAAAATCCCTAATACTTTTTCTCGATCTTTGGCATGAATTCTGTGATCGTAGTAGGTCCTGAAAAGGTGACTTATGAAACTCTTTCACCTGAGAAGATGAAGCGTATCAAGAAGTTCACAATGGAGTGAAAAAAATTCAATTATCTGAAATCGACAGAAATAAAGGGGTGGGGCTTAGTGAAATGCAACACACTGTATATGTATATTTCATCGTACATTTCATCGATTTTACCTGTTTTCGAACTAATGTAGGTTTTATTATTTCTATATTATCTAACCTAGAATATTTTTCTTGTTTTCGCACATTTTTATTCATTGGAATAAAAATACTTTCATATTACTACCATATACATTTCTCAAAATCAATCCGAATAAAAATCAAACTAAGCTGAGTCAAGTAGTTTGGTGTGGTAACCAAAGATAAATATTTTCTATGACAAAGTTGTCATCAAGACGTCAAAGTTTCCAGTCGAAGCGTTGTCGAAACATTGTCGAAGCGTTGTCGAAGTGACAGATTCTGCATTTTTCAAATTATTTTCAAAGAAGGTAGTATTTTAATAGATTCGTCAGACGAAGAGCTCCCAGAAGCAATTTTGAAGGCCGCAGATGAGGTAAATTCAGACTTGTTACCAAGTAAATCACGAGAAAGATACGAACAGCAATACATCCAATTTTTAAACTGTCGTGAGGCAAACGGAGTGAATAGCGTTAGAGAAGAGGTATTTTTGGAGTATTCTTCCGAGCTGATTACTAAGGTACTGAAATCCAATACCTGTGGTCGCGAAACTCGATGATAAATTCAGATCTGTTACGTATTAAATCACGAGAAAGATACGAACAGCTATACAACCAAAGTTTAAACTGTAATGTGGAAAAAGGAGCGAATAGCATCAGAGAAGAGGTGATTAAAGTAGGTACCATTTTTGCTTTAGCTTGTGCTCTTCGCAGAGTGGAGCTTATGAAAATTACGCTTGACGATATTAGATAATAGAAATATAATTATTGTGAAAATTTCCGATTCGAAAAACCATACTACAAGATCCTTTGTTAATTATATCCGAAGACATAAATAATGGAGCCTTCTTGAAGTTCTATTGAAATTATGCAAATTTACGGTCTCCTTAAATGCCGGCAGAGATCGCTACCTACTTAGGTCACGATTTTAGACGATCCTTCTGCACGTTCCTTTCTGTAAGTCCATTTGTAGCCGGATGTCTTGGAGCTACAAACTTTTGGAACATGTCATTGGATTTACAATATGTACAGAATTCCTCGCTTCGAAAAATCGATGTATTGTCTGATACGATTACTGCAGGATATCCATGTACTGCAAAAATGCATTCTAGTAGTGCTATTGTCGTGAAACTGCTTTTGGTGCATCTTTCATAATTCTAACTTCTGCCCATTTTATATATATATATATATATATATATATATATATATATATATATATATATATATATATATATATATATATATATATATATATATATATATATATATATATATATATATATATATATATATATATATATATATATATATATATATATATTGCGTCTATACACACCCACTTTCATACATACTACCTACGAACCCAGGCCAAATCCCACCAACTCAGACCCGCCTTCGGGCTTGACAACGTTTAGCTATGTTAAACTGTCAAGGACGGTCAGGAGGCTCATGGGACGAAATTTTGGGAGGGTCCAAAAAGGCGGTAAAATCATGATTTTTATACAGATTTAATTCCATCATCGACTGTGTAGGGGGCGCTTCTGTGGATCGTGTATATGGTATATAATGCATTGCATTTCACCGACTAATACCAACCCAAGATTTGGCAACCGCGCCGATTGAGTAGTAAGGCCATTTAAGCGTCGAATTTGGACCCTACTGTTAAAATATTGTAATTTTATATGTTTTGAGGATATCTATAGTTCAATGGAAATATGTAGAAGAAGCAGATTGTTACATTTTGCCCAATTCATTCAGGAATATGTTTCTACTAATACAAGTCGAACAATAATCTATTATCAAAAATGATTTTTTTATATTTCAGTTCATTTTTGAATTAACAGGATGAGAAAAAAAATATTTAACTTCATCGTCAGTTACTCATATGCAATACCTAATCAAAAGATAGAGAAAACCATTTTTTATGTCAATAAGTTATTGTATACTTGATAAAATACAAAACTTTGAAAAGTATAGTACATGCAAAATTTTCGTGAAAATTTTATTTTGAATTGACAGGATATGATTCGAACGACTTTCGAACACATACTGATATTTGAGAAAACATTTCTGTAAACATCTTCCAATACTCATATGCAATCAAAAGATAGAGAACGCCATTTTTTCATGTCAGTAAGTTATTGAATATTTGATAATATTTTTCGTCTTGGGAACTTTTCCACTTACATCACTCGATACACAACAAATCTCAAATATTGGTAGGTGTATCACGCAAGTGATTTTCAAATTATAAGGTAATACTTTCGATATGTACCAAACATGCGTATTTGTTAATTATAAAATGGTAAAAAGAAGGTTCTCGGGCCCAATACTGTGGAAAAAATTACGACCTGAACGTTGAGACTTCCTATCTATTCTCCATATCTGTTGGTAGGTAGCGAAGTGGCCAGATGTCGGCCGTTGAAACTTCTATTGGCGCTTGGCCAGGTGAGAATCCTGAGTGAGAGAGAATGTTTTCCAATTTCATCGGAGTCGATAGGCGATTTGAATTGTCTAGATGCCAATCTCTACGTCTGGTGCTTCCTTCAAATGCGCACCGACCACCCGTGGAGGTGCTGTAGGTTTTCTGGGTTTTCCTAGAGCTGAAAAGTGAATACGCCTTAAAAAAATCGGTAAGTCGCCCCAGAGCGACACGGCAAATAATAATAGCCGTCCTCTACCATACAGTCTATGCCTTTGGGTAGACTCTGTGAGTATTCATGAGGGAGTATTGTTATTATCATTATATTAATATTATATTGGATAACATGCTATTTTCTCGGTATTGGGCCCGGTAGTACAATCATTTAAGAGCAAAGAATAATAGAATCCCATTAAAAAAACAGCTCTCAAGCAAAAGAATAAACTATGCTTCTAATGAAATCATATGAGAAATGATTAATTAGGTGATTGAAACTTGAATAACAATATACTCAAAAAGTGTGATGATCCGCAACATACTTTTCGAGTATACGCAAAAACTTCTCTTGATGTTTTTTAGGGATCTGTTTTGGGCATCTTAATTTTTCTCATTTTCATAAAATTTTGCTTTGAAGAAGATTATGTACTTGCATTGCATTCTTTGGAACCTTTGGTGTAGTAATCAATGTACCCCGACACCAAAACGCTATTTTTCCGACTCCACACGTGTTTCGGTTTGAATCTTTCTCGCCGGAAGATGTTCACTTGGTGAATGAAACACGTGTCGAGGTTATGAAATAGCAGTTTGGTGTCAGTGTCAGGAAAACATTCCAGTACACTTATTGAAGGAGATGAAAAAAGGCATACTCCGATGAGGGCACGCGACTTTAGCAACTTCTACATGAACATTTTTTTTCAAATTAATCCCTTAGAATGGACTTATTTTCTTTAATTTCAAAAATTATTAAAGAGAGTTATTTCTATTCAGGTTCAACATACGTCCTTAATTCGACCGTTCCATTGCAACTTTTAGTTTTTTGCAGTTATTTAATATTATCTACGAAACTTCTCTTACATAATAAAAATTTAAATTCGAGAAAAGCGTTTTGTACCACTAGCTTCATCATGCTACTAACTTTTAATCACTGAGTAATGAAAAAGTACATTTTACTGAGAAAGAAAAGCGTTTGAATTTTTTTTGATACAGAATTGATGTATTTCAGAATTTAGGATAGAAATTTATTTCAATTGATTTTTGTCAGTACTAAATCGATGCCACACTCATTGAACAAAAAATCATTGACCTACTGTATCTAACCAGAAGAGCATCGTCTCCATGAAAATATCTGAACTGAAGACAGATCAACATCCTTTCTAAAGTGTTGCAGAGAAGTAAGCGAGCTTGTGGAAAAAGCATTGCCGACAAGACGAATGTATCTGTTATGGACTGAATCTAAAAGATTCAGTGAGTGTTAAGGGACTCCATAGAGGGAGTTTCAAAATTCAGAATCAAGATTTTATGGGCGGGTTTTTTTCAGGTCAAACTAAGTTACATTAACATGTATCCGCAAACACTTCGTTACAAATGTACAGAGCGTTGAAATTTTAAGATTTATTTATTTGTTTGATACCTCTCAGTTTTTAAGATATTGAGATAAAATTTGAAACATAGATTACGTTTCAGGGCTAACATCATCCAACATGCCAAAGAAGATATTTTTTCAGGGGTCAAGCGTTTTAGTAATGCTTTGCTGGTGTATTCTTATACATAAAATGAATTTTTTGTTTTCTTCACATATTTTTTTCTTTCGTAATTTATATGCATCTACGACCATAATAATTGAAATTCTTCAACGAAACAATGAAAAATAAATTTAACTTAGTGGGCTTTGACTGCTATCTTCATTTTGATGTTTAGGTTTCTTTGGAAGCATTTGACATTATTTGAAAGTTGGTTTGTGTCTGATCGTGTTTGATTCCTAATCGCCAGTTTCCCAACCAGAGAACTCTTGTAAATTCCATCATCACGTTCGGAAATACGGTAGATTCCAGACTCCAAGGCACAATGCTGGCAGACCGCCATAAACATGTAATCCAGTAATGGAAGAAGAGATTTTGAATGACAAGTAGCAAAAGATTTGGATGTTTCCCATTCAACTGTCTGGAAACACGTTATACCCATATTATATCCAGAGGTTTGTTTTCTCGAGATTTTCCACTGCGCTTGCAGTTTTTCAGACGGATACTGCACCAAGTAGGGTACCTGAATTTTTATCGAAACATGATCAGACAATCTGGACACCAAGAACAGTTTAGCGTAAACATGTGGGCAGGAATAGTGGGGAGATACTTGAATTGAACCTTTAATTTCACCGTGAATTATGAATGGTTGCACATATTATTCATATACAGTGTTTCCCAATCGGAGGATTGGCAGAGCAAATCCAATTGCTTGGACTTCAACACGCTGGACTTTTTTTATGGGGACATGTAAAGGGCCCAGTTTATGGCGTAGAACCAGTGTCTTCCATCAAAGTTTCCACTGAACGAATTATGGAAGCCCTAAAAACCGTGAAAATCTCAAGAACGTGTGCGGCAGTCTATGAGAAGAAGATATAAAGAGGTCAAGGTTCGTTAGGTTTTTTTTATTTTTGGGTATTATTAACAAAAACTCGCAATTTAGATTAAAAACCAAATTAATTTGTTTTCATTGTGATAATAGGTTCCCACTTTTTGTTTAATTTTAATTGAATGTATCGAAATACAAAATATTATCAAAACTCTTTTCTCGATATATCGGGTGCAGATGTGTAAAAATTACACAAGACAAAAAATGTCATTATTAAAACAAAAAATTCATATCGTATTTCAGAATCTGTCACATTAAAGTTTATGGGGCGAAACAGGGCTTTACCTCTGAAAAAATATCTCACTGTAGATTCTTATAATTACACACAAGATAAGGAGAACTCAAGTGAATGAAAAAAATTGAAAAACAACGCTTTTTAAAAGTTGTAAGAGTACGAAGCTGACACAATTTCGACAAAGATTTTCCTACACGACGTTCCCAATGTTTTGGATATATCTATGCAAAAAACGTGGCAACACCGCCGGGTCTGTAAACGTTGGCAAAATGTCGGAAAATGTATATGATGGCTTGGAAAAGCGGTGAAATATGATGGGTGTGTGAACGTCTGATGTATAATACGAAATAATTTTTTTTCGCCTTTTATTACCCCTCTCGGTTGCCCTTGTTTTATTAGGTTGAAATAGATATAGAACACCAGAAATTTTGTTAAAATCATCAGTATTTCTAGGGGGTCTGAGGTCGCCTGCCATGCTGTACTGGTCTGACAACGGCGGTCATATCTGTATAGATATATATATATAAGAAAAAAATATATATAATGCTCTCAATCTCACAAATCATACTCACCGAAAAACGTAAACAGTGGACAGCTGTTTCAAACTTCTTGGTTATCATCGGCACTGTGCATACAAATTCACAATGAAAAAAAATTATGAAACTCAGAGCATTTATATCGGAAAATTATCGCTAACACCAATTAGCTATCTAAGTTCAATCCTCTGTACCTGGTACAAATGTCACAACAACAAACATTGACACGATTTTAATGTAGGCATATCTATTTGATATTTCCATACAGCCTATTATTTGTAGGTACGAAACAATATTCATCGAAGTTTATCGAAAACACGAAATTGAAACAGAATTGTGGGACAAGTAGAGTACTAGAGTTCTCGTCTCGAGGACATGTAAGATATGAGAAAAAAAAATATATAATGCTCTCAATCTCACAAATCATACTCTCCGAAAAACGTAAACAGTGGACAGCTGTTTCAAACTTCTTGGTTATCATCGGGACTGTGCATACAAATTCACAATGAATAAAAATTATGAAACTGAGAGCATTTATATCGGAAAATTATCGCTAACACCAATTAGCTATATGGGTTCAATCCTCTGTACCTGGTACAAATGTCACAACAAAAAACATTGACCCGATTTTAATGTAGGCATATCTATTTGATATTTCCTTACAGCCTATTATTTGTAGGTACGAAACAATATTCATCGAAGTTTATCGAAAACACGAAATTGAAACAGAATTGTGGGAAATTCTAGATGCGGTTCAACCCGAACTTTTAGTTTTTTTTAATATATATATATATATATATATATATATATATCTATATATATATATATATATATATATATATATATATATATATATATATATAATATATATATATATATATATATATATATATATATATATATATATATATATATATATATATATATATATATATAATTAAGTAGGAATTCTCGGGTAGCGGTCTGTTGAACCCGAGAATTCCTACTTAATTAATAGAGTTCGGTCGAGAATACTTTGTTATTATATATATATATATATATATATATATATATCCGGTCTGACCGGAAGTAACATAAACTTTCTTATTTTGAAGGGAAACCCTATTTTTTTTCCTTTTCGCTTTATTCAGCATTCAATTCCCTTTCTAATGACATATCACAAGTTGGTATCTAACCAGAAACTAGATCAGAAAAAAATTATTATTGAAATTCACCGAGTAGGCCGTGGAAGCAAAATGAAAGCCAAAAATTGAAAAATTGGCTATGGAAACCATACGTCACTTGATAACAGTTGCTCTTGCTCTATTATCGCCATACGCAAAAATAACATTAAAAATAATGTGGAAAGATAAATTATATCCTGTAGGTTCTAGGTTAAATAGTAACATAAACGTACTTGGTCTGTGCCATGGTCCATAGATATTCTAATATCTACCTATGGACGATGTTTGTGCTATTCAGAATAATCATTCCATTGCAATAATCATTCGAACCAAAATATTAACAAGTAGGCTGATTAAGATGTATTTTGGAATGAAACAAAAAAGAAACGAGAGCTCTCACGAACGCTGCTATCCATATTATTTTGACGTTCGAAGTAGTGTTTTTGATTCTGCCATTTTAAAAGGGTTTGGAAATCGAAATCAGTTAGTGGAATATTCAAAAAATGCCCCGTTATTCACGAACCGAACAAACTGACATGCTTCTTATTTATGGTAAATGTTTAAAAAATTCTTATGCCGCTGAACGATTGTATTTAGAGCGATATCCAGGGAAGCAGCAACCGTCAAGAAGGTATTTCTAGTGGCTTGAAGAAAAATTAAGAACTGTTCACGAAGACCAAGAAGCATTTGTTATTAATGAGGAAACTGAAATTATTGTATTAGCTTTAGTACAATATGATAGCACAATTTCCTCAAGGCAGATTGGCGCCGAATTAGCTATAATTAAGGACTCTGCTAGGAAAATTTTGAAAAAACATCGATTTAAATCCTTCAAGTATCAGTTGCATCAACATTTGTATGAAAATGACGGTGAAAGGCGCCTGGAATATTGTAATTGGTTTCTTCGACAAAATGCTGAGAATCACCTATTTAACTATTATATCTTGTTTACGGACGAGTCAAGATTTACCAACAATGGATTATTTAACAGGAATAATACAAGGTAGGTACTGTACTTTATTTGGATTATATTGTCGATAGTCGAAGTGTAAAGTGCTAAAAGTGTGAACGGTCTTTTGTTTCAGGTACTGGACGATAGAAAACGAGCACCGGTTTCGACAAGGTGGCTTCCAGGAGAGATTTGGTGTGAATGTTTGGGCAGGAATAGTTGGAACTCATATTGTTGGCCCCATTCTTTTTCAAGGCCAACTAACCGGAGAGAGATACTTTAATTTTTTAAGAATGAAATTTCGGAATTCATTAACAACCTACCAGCGGAAATAACTGAGTGAATGTACTTCCAGCAAGATGGCGCCCCTCCGCATAATTCAAGAATAGCGAGAAATTATCTTCAAAATCGCTTTCAAGAGAGACTTGTAACAACCCATGGTCCAGTCAGGTGGCCACCAAGGTCACCTGATCTTACTCCGTGCGACTTTTTTCTAGGAGTGCATCTTAAAAATAGGGTGTATTCCACACAGCCTACAACTCTACATGAGCTAGAAGTAAAAATTCGTAGAGCTTTCCAAGATATCACGCCCCAAATGTTGAGAAACGTTTTACATGAAAATATCACCAGAGTCAATAAATGTATTGACGCTGAGGGAATGCATTTCGAACATTTGTTTTGAATTTATTTTATCTTTAATCCTATCAATTTGAATATTTTTTTTTCGATAAATCTGTTATTTTGTTATTTGAATAATAATAATTGGATTTTTTTGTATTTCATTTCAAAAAATTACTTTCTATTATATCATTAGAAAGGTATGGTTATGCTGAATAGTACAGGCAAGAAAAAGTTGTATGTTCCTATTTAAGTTATGGACCTACAGAGTATTGTTTTTTTCCCAATTTTTCCAATATTTTTTTTGGCGGCTTTTTATAACGCCGACGAATGAAAATAAAATATCACAGTAGTAGCAACTGTTATCAAGTGACGTATGGTTTCCATAGCCAACTTTTCAATTTTTGGCTTTCATTTTGCTTCCACGGCCTACTCGGTGAATTTCAATAATAATTTTTTTCTGATCTAGTTTCTGGTTAGATACCAACTTGTGATATGTCATTAGAAAGGGAATTGAATGCTGAATAAAGCGAAAAGAAAAAAAAATAGGGTTTCCATTTAAAATAAGAAAGTTGATGTTACTTCCGGTCAGACCGGAAGTTAACTTCGACATGTCAATATGCTCAAATTCTAACTCATATGTCATTATATCGACGCTCCAAATTTCACAAACCTACTTCATACAATAACTGAGATATTCCGTAGGCAAAAAAAACTATTTTAAAAACAAGCTTTTATTGAAATGCGCCAAAAAGAATAAAATAAACTTTTTCTTTAAAACTTTTACCATCAACTTATACCTCATTACACAATTTATATGATATAAAAGCTTCTTTACCTGTGTAGATAAACAAGTGAATGAAATAACTTGATCTGATTGATTTCAATTTTTGAAATTTTCAAACTAAGTAAATATGAGTACTCAAATCTCGCGTCAAAGCTTTTATATGGTATAAACTGTGTAATGACGTTATAAGTTCATAGTAAAAGATTTAAAGATCCTGTTTATTTTATTCTTTTCAGAGCATTTAAATAAGAGTTTGTTTTTGAAACAGTGTTTTACATTATATTTATATATATTACTTTTCAAATTGCAAAAGATAAATGCATATTTTTCATAAAATTTTCAGTTGAAAACCTATCTACCTTTGATTTGTGCTATTTACAATAATTATTAGTCTTCTTCCTAATTCAGAAACTAGACGATATTGCTCTCGACTTCGATATCACTTCGGTAACTATGAATAGAATTGTAGATTTGCCATCAGATAGTTGAGGTGGAACAAGTGAGTAGGATTTGAATTGAAACGTAGCGATTTTTGGTAACCAATTCTGTTCACGAATTCAGTTGACCGTTCACTTTTCAGGAAGAACAAGATTTTTCTGCGTGGCTTGTGGAAAATCTTACAGCATGAAGAAGAATTTGAGGAGACACCAAAAAGTGGAATGTGGGAAGGAAAAATCTCTAATTTGTTGTGTATGTGATAAAAGGTATTACTATAAACAAGAACTGGCTATTCACCTCAAGATGAAACACAACATATATCTCGATAACAGTGGTCTTCTTCAATACTGAAGCGCGATCAATGTACGATGACTGCTGTATACCAAAGATAATTTATTTATTTATTGACTACTTTAAATATTGAGTGAAAGTGAAATAATTACTCTGCAAATAGTGTTTATTCCTCATATTAGAATTTTTATCAGAACTACCGTATCAAAATCCGAAGAGTATTATCAGTTCGTTATGAAATTTCATATGAATATAGTGATTTCGATAGCAATAAAAGCGTTTTTTTAAAGTAATTTTGTTTAATTATTTCTTTCCTCGCTCACTTTACATCACTTTTTCATCTTTTCCTATTTCATAAAAAGCAAGTACTGTACGGGATTTGAAGTGCGGAGGGGATGAACGAAAGTGTCAAAGTGAAACTTGGTTTGAAGCCAAAGTACATAGCTTATTTCTGTTCTATTTTTTGACCTGCTTTATATGAATTATATATCTGTATAAACATAAGTTAGTGTATTGAAACATGCAGTGGATACATATATCGATATTCACTGAGTTAAGGAGATGATACAAAATGAGGAGTTCAGTTGATGTTAAACCGTGACACACTGATGAAGTATAAAGTGTAACTGGTGTTTTATTTGATATAGGTTCGAACCTTAGCATATTACAATAAGCATGCGGTATCCTGTGAAACTACCATAGGGTGTTCACCAAGAGGAGGAGTATAGAGAAACTCACTTCTCTTGTACTACCTGTAAAAGGATTAACTAAATTATCGGTGGTTGTCGAGTACCTAGGAGTTGCCATATATTTCAAAGTTTACTTTAGCGAAATGAGATAAACAAACCTCTGTGAGGTGAAACTAATATATCTAAGCTAGCATGATTCACTGGATTCATGTTAAGCTTGATTTGCCCCGATTAGAGCTAGAGAAGTTCTTTCAAACCGCTCAGAATCCAAAACAAATTCTGAAATACTATAGTGAATGAAATTAAAAAAAAAAATTCTTTACAAGTTTTGATATGGGAGCTTATTTTTGTATAAAGTAGTCAACGCGACCTAAAGCTCGTCACCAGAACCCTACTATATACCAACGATCTGGAAAATTTACAATAGTTGTAAGTGAGATTACAATCAGTCACAAAAAAAGTTTGGTCTACAGATTCAGTCAAAAGTCATGAATGACGAAGAAAAGGTACTATTTCTTTGATAGAAAACCCTAAATAATATTATTTTCAAGATATCGAATTTTGCGAATCACATTATACTACTTATAAAAAGTCCCAAATGATGAATATTTATTGTGAAAATTACACAAGGTGGTATGGATATAATTGAATTTTAATTATAATTATACCACAGAATATCAAGAAGCGTTATACTTTCACAGTTGATAAAAATGTATTTACTTATTTATTTATTTATTCATGCAATGTTCTACAGGTTACAAACAGATAAAAAGATCTTGAAATTTTTTATCGTATATATAATAAAGTAATAAAAATAAAAATATGCTTGGTGAAATGTACTTGAAGATAATATTAGTAAAAAAAATATGGATTCAGAAATGCATATAATAATGATTAATGAATTTGCTTGCACAAAATTTTCTGGTGCATGTATAACATAATCTTGGAATTCGAGCAAAATTGAAACATGAAAAAATATATAGGGTATTCGACTGAAGAAAAAGCAACTTTGTTTCGCCATGACTTCTTGACTGATCCATTATACTTAATTTTCCTCTATTGTTATAGTTTCTTAAGTATCTAAAACTTTTGTATCATAACATTTTTCGTAGTCATCTCACTTTAAGAGATAATCGAACGTTTCTATTCATATCAGTGACCCTGTATGTGGTGGCACCAAGTCGGTGACCTCCGTCGCAAATTGATATAACTCGTCTTTTTAATCAATGACATCATGTGTTATGGACATTGTTGTTGAACAATTGTATAAGAAATCACGGCAAGTCTTGGTTTTTAATCAGAATTATGAACGACAGTGGCTATACACTATCCGATATAAAAAGAAATACATTTTTTTCGACATGTGTCACACTTGTCTCAACAAAAACACAATTTGAGGTTTAGGTGACCATTTTAAAAGGGAAGGTGTGAACTGATTATTTTAAAAATATTTCACTGAAATCCGATTTTATTTGTAGGCCACACTATGGTGAGAGATTGCAAACGTGAAACAAAAAGAGCATCCCAATACTCGCGAAATGATCTCCAAACTGCTATTGAAGAGATTAGAAGAGGAGTTATGACTATTTATAAGGCACACAAAATATACAAAATCCCTAAAACAACGTTATTTTACCATGTGAATGGGACTCGTGGTATAAAAAGCCAAACTCAAGGAAGGGCCCCAGCAATTTCAATTGAAGATGAGACTCGATTGGCTGAAGGTCTCAAGACGATGGAGCAATGGGGTTTCGGTATCTCTCGTACAGAACTCCTGAATCTCGTTGCAGATTTTGTCACCAAAAATAAAATAAAAACTCCCTTCAGAAATAATATTCCTGGAAAAGAATGGTTTTTGAATTTTAAAAAAAGACACAACCTGAGCATCAAGGAACCTCAAGCAGTGGAATATTCCAGAAAGAAAATGACCGACTCCTTTATCATAAACGAATATTTCAATTTATTGAGTGAAACTTTAAAAAACCTCAACCTTTTCGATAGACCAGAATTGGTATGGAACCTTGATGAAACATCATTAACGCATGATCCCCATAAAACAAAAATTGTTGGGGCAAGAGGAAAGCCAAGTTCAAGAACAACTTCTAGACCAGGCAGAGAGAATACTTTTATATTGTCAGCTGCTTCGGCATCAGGTGTTAAAGCCCCGCCTCTTATTATTTTTAAAGGTGAAAATGTATGGGATTCCTGGTTTCCTTCAGAAGAAAACTCGTTTCCTGGAACTGCTTACGCAGCCAGCCCCAATGGCTGGATTGAGGCAGATATACTTTTAAAGTATTTTGAGAAAACCCTACTTCCTGCATTGGGGTCGACAAGGCCTGCTCTTGTCATATATGATGGGCACAGTAAGCATGTGAATATTCCTCTCATAGAACTGGCACGCGCAAACGATGTCACCATCCTCAAATTGCCTCCAGACACGAGACATCTCTTACAGCCCCTAGAATTGTCAGTTTTCAAATCTGTAAAGGACAGTTGGGATTCAAAACTCGTGGCTTGGCAAAGAAAAAATCTTGATTTGAAAATTCCTAAGAAAGTATTCTCGGAACTCATAGGGCAAACTTGGAAGGAAGTAAATCCAGAGATTCTAAAAAGTGGATTTAGAAAAGCCGGTATTCATCCATTTGATGACAATGTAATTCCAGAGGACGAGTACGATCCAGAAGCTCTCAAAAGATTCAAGAAATCTCTAGAACAAATTTCAACATATCAGGCAATTCATTCAGTCCCTCAAGATAATAATATTGAAAATAGTCAGATCATTGTAACCGCTGAACCGTCGACTAGTTCTGTTGATGCGAACGTGAGTTTTGAGCAGTTATTGTTGAATACAATAAAACTCAGAAGGAAAAAAATTTCTGCAGGTGCGGAAGTTATAACTTCACAAGAGGTTCTAACGAGACTTGCAAGAGAGAAAGAAAATGTAAAAACAAAGACTAGAAAAAATAACTGCAAGAGTATCAGTAAGACAAGAAGAGCAAAATCTAAATGCTCTTCTGCTAGCTCGAGCTCTGATGAAGAAATGGAAAAACCAGTATCAATGGATTCTGAAGATGATATTGACCCTGAGGTGTTTGAGGAAAATAAAGGAGATGGAGGTGCTTCCCAAATTGCAATAGGGCGATGGGTTATAGCAGAATATGCTTCTAAAAAATCTATCAAGCACTTCGTTGGGCAGGTTAAGAGTAAGGAAAAAGATGGATGGCTAGTAAGCTTCTTGAAATACGACCACAATACTTTCACGTGGCCAGAAATAGAAGATAAGGACACTGTCGTTGTCGAAGACATTGTGAAACTTCTACCTGAACCACTCAAAGGTAGAAGAAATACTTTACAATTTGAAATTAATTTTGCGACATTTTATCTGTAGTTTTTGAAAGTTCGAAACTTTTTTGCAAATAAAAAAATTGAAAAACCCAGTTGTTACATTCTGTTAAAATTTTCTCACTTACCCAGTGAATTTAGCTGTGACCATTTATGACGATACTACAAGGCAGAGTCACACTTTCCCCAACTCAGTGAGGAAGTGTGACACACACAATATTTTACAGGATATTGAATATATTTTTTCTTGTCCAATAAAATTACTCAGGAATATCTACGGTGTGAAGTCACATGTTGAGGTATATTGAAAACGAAAATACAATAAAAATAATATATATATCATCATACATATTGAACAAAAATCAACTAATCGAAAAAACGATGGAAAATTTTTATTCTTTACGTAGAATGAAAGGAAATAATGTAATGTTCAGGAAGTATTTTCAATTCATTCCACAGTTAATTAAATGTCTAAAATGGCCACCATTCACGTCCTTACAATGAGCTAGGCTTTTGATTTTAAGTAATCCCATAGAAAGTAATCGAGAGGAGTCAAATCAGAGGATGCAGACGTCAATTCAATCGTTTCACGTTTTTCAATTCACCTATAGGGAAAAACCTTATTCAAATAATATTTAACAATATGTTTGTAACACGGTGAAGCTTCGTCTTGTTGGTACCAAATTGATCCATCTACTGCATTTGGATCAATAACATCAGGAAAAAGACTTTTTGATGTAGGCTGTGAAAAGTTCATGAATAAAAGATAAATCTCACATTGATGGTGTCTTCGAAAAAAAAAAGGACCAATAATTTTGTCGTTAATGATACCAGCCCAAACGTTCAGTTTTTCATGATATTATGTGTGAACCCCACACATCCAATGAGGATTTTCTATGGTTTAAATGAAAAGTAGCTTTATCAGAAAAAACAAGTTTGTTCATGAACTGCAAATCTGCTTCCATTCTAACAATCATCAGTTCTCCGAATTGTTGACTTCTATCAGGATCATCCTCATTTAACTCCTGAATGAACTAAACTTTATAAGGATGGTATTTTTCTTTACGTGAATCTCTCAATATCAATAATTTACTCACTTACCTAATTATCGGTTGCAACTTGTCTATTTGTCATATGCGAATTTTCCTCAATCCCTAACAGTACACCAACCATTTTTTTCCTCATCCAATTTAACATACATTTCGATCTGGTTTTGAATGGTTTTCATGCAGATCCAGCTTCAAGAAATCATGATTTTTTTTGGGGGGGGGTTTATAGTGGCATCGACAAATTTTGTTTTTATTTTGATAACAACTGTAGTCTCTGAGACGTCTTTCCCAAGGTATTTATTATTAAACATTTCACAAACCTCCATTTTAGTTCTTGTTTTATTACCACATCCAATTATAACTTAAAATGTCTATTCGTTGATATCGGATAAATGAGCCATAGTTGAATCAAATACACACACTGACGTGTGTCAGCAATTTATAAATATCAAAATAACAGTGGTCTACTAGATTGACATTACATTATTTGTGGCTTTCTTGAATAATTTTTTGGTGTCTACACGACTTTTTCTTAACATTTAGCAAAACAGATAAGACAATTTCAAATTAGTTCTCATGGGGTTGTTCGAAAGTTATGATAACGGAAGAAATTAATAAATTAACATTGTACAAGAATTCCAAGATTGCCTTGCTCAATGTCAAGAAGTGACTGGTGGTCCTTTTGAACATTTCATTTAATTTTAAAATAAATTGAAAAATACTACTCAAACATTATTTTCCATCATTTGGTGTGTTACATGACTTTTTCCTGATATTTAGCAATACAGATGAGGAAATTCCTGATTACTCCTTATGCGGTTATCCGAAAACAAAATATAATTCAATATTCCAGACAATTGCAAATTTAAAAGTTAGGATAACGGAAGAAATAAATGAATTAACCCCCGAGGTGCTAAAAATTGTACAAAAATTCCAAGATGGCCTTGCTCATTGTCGAAAAGTGATTGGTGGTCATTTTGAACATTTCATTTAAATGTAAAGTAAATTGAAAAATACTTAACATTATTTTACATTATTTCCGTTATTCTACGTTAAGTATGAACATTTTACAGTTTCAAAATAAATTTTCTTTCATGATTGCACCAAATTTGAGAAGTTCGGTATTGCTGAACAATATATGAGAATCCCTTTCGAACAAGGTGGGGGTAATATTTTCTTACTGTACATTGTTAAATTGAGAAAAGTAATCGATCCATTTCAGAGTTTTAAAAACAAATACATGATAAGTACTTAATGCTAAAAAGTTATGTATTTCATACACTGTATGCGTGAGTAGTAGTACATTAAAAGAGTAATAAATAAATGGTTACTCAAATTGGATTTTGGTAAATAATGACTAGCAAATAATAATATATAGAGACACTCTCTTCTTCCGAACCCCTCTTGTTTTATTAATGTGCTGTCACAGAACTTAATCTGTGGTGCTGTTGAAAATGTTTCGATTTTGATCTGGTTTGTGACATTATTCTGATGAAAAGTAATATTATGAGTTTTATTCGTATCATCACATAACATATTTGGAGAGAACCAGTACATTATCTCTGAATCATTGATGTATATCAGAAATAGTAATGGACCCAATATCGATTTATGTGGAACACCATTGAAAATGTCTGTTATTCAAGTGATTCTATCTAATTCGTGAATTGTAATATTCGAATGAAGATTTCATGCTCTGACAAGTATGATTCGAACTAATTGTACGCAATCTCTCCTATACCAAAGCATACGAAGTGTTCATATTTTTTTGGAACCCGAATTGTGACTTTGCGAGCATATCGTGTTTATCTACTTTAACAATATTGTCAAGAATATTATAGGTAAACTGTAGAAGTGATATGGCACGGTAGTTTCATGGTTGTTCTTTTTATCACTTCTTTGAACAATGGCTTGGGTATCAGGCCATTGCTTGATACCCAAGGAGTGGAAACATTTACCTTAAACATGTTTTTAGACAACTTGTCTGTAATTGATGAAAATCAAAAGAGGACAATTTTACTTGAATATTGAAATACTTTCTCCTAGCGACCTCCACATCGAACCTGCATGCTCTGTTGTCACACCTCGAAGACAATTTCTGTTGATTGCGTTTTCAACTGCAAGGATTCCATGAGTTGTTCGCACTGAAGATTCTGATATCGCTCATCTAACACTAGTGCCTCTTCCAATGCAGGTAAAACGAAAATGATTTAATAGTAAATATACGTATTAAGGTAATTAGGATAATTATTTTGGGTGATTTTGAACGGTTCAAACATATTTGAATTGTTTGATTTTAACTACTCACTTATACCTTTTTTATGAATGGTTTTTACAGATTTGCAATATTTTGTCTGTTCAAAATGTGGACGTCGCTACAGAAGAAAAGGCCATTTGATGAGTCACATACGATATGAGTGTGGCAAAGATCCTGGATTCTTTTGCCCAGTTTGCTCGAAAGCATTCCATCAGAAATCCAATTATAGAGCTCATGTGATTAGGCATGAAAAGGATTCTTCATGATTCGGATGCAGAAAGGTATACCTAATTTCTGATGCATTTTAGACCTACAATATACAAATAATATCTTTATATAATAACTGGTTTCTTCAGGAGCCCTCTCAAAATCTGTAACAAGTATGTATGATCTGACATTTATTGAATCTTCTAAGGCTTACGTATGCATCATTCTCAACACTATTATTGCTACTTCTGTTCCACTATTCCTATACTATTTTCTTCTTCATTTGCTATCGCCTTGTCTATTTTTTAATACTAAATACATCGACATTGACTTCTGGGGTCAAAAATATTGCTTTTTCACAGTTTGAGCATTGTGTTTTTTTCCACAACTTCACCATTAATGAAAACAAACGCAAAATGTGAGTTTTTTTATTACTTGCCTTAGCAGAGGAAAAGTCAAAGTCAAAAAATATACTTCATTATCAGAAGCTATTAAAATTTATATACAAAACTTCATTTAGGTAATGATAATTTTGAGATGAATTGAAATAATTAATAATTTGAACATTCGCACCTTGAAAGGTAAAACCTCGTTAATCCTTGGCTTGCACAAGTTTCGACTTCTGACAGCTAGTTAACGGAAAAAACAACAAAACAATAATATTGATCCGCATTTGCTATTTCGACTGCTAGAAAATATCGGAAAACCCCACAGTTTCACCGTAGAATTCTTGGTAAACGGGATGCAACAAAAAATAAATAATACAAATCATTAATTATTACACCAAGGACCTCTTCATCCAGCTCTGCTACGCCAGCCTGGGATCTTCGGAGGTTGTGGGTATATGCAAATGAAATCAGAAAAAAGTATTACCCAAAGCGTTAATGGTGTAGAAACGATGAATACAACTCCTGAAAATGCTGTATCCTATCATAGATGTGACTCAATAAGAGAATGATATTCTGGAAATAACTCTCAATGCGTAACAACCCTAAGACATCTTTTTACATAGAATATCGACAAGCTGTTCAAATTTCAACGAATTATCCAAATAAAGCACAAGGTATTTCGAAGATTTTTTATTTTCAACGAAACGTCATCAAGATGACATCTGAAAGACACCAATCGTTTACTCTTTCAGTTGATAAGGATCTTGCTTGTTTTTGTGCTGTCAAAATACAGTATTGTTATTAGTCAAAACAGCAGAAGAGCCGGATATATGGATTTTCAACATGTCGTTCATGTATAATAAAAGAGAAATTGGTACAAGTATAGAACCTTAAGGAACTCCACAATCAATATTCTTTTTTTGTGAATATCTTGAATTCCTTACTATTTCATTTCATTTTGACAAATAAGATCGCACAATTCAAGAGTGATTTGATGTCCCTGAAACAATAGTGATGAAGTTTTAGAAAAAGCAATTTGTATTTCACACAATCAAAAACTTCAGAAAAATCACAAGGTACGGCAGCTGTCACTTCCCCACCATTAATTTCCGAATATACTTTATGTTAAAGAGACAACATTGCATCACCTGTATTTTTGTTTCTTTGATATCTTAACTGAATTTTATTAATCAAATTCTGAGTACTGAAAAATTCTGTTATTCTCAAATTGACCAATTTTTCGATTATTTTGCTAAAAGAGGTATCGGTGATTTGTGACGAATGTAGATGAATCATCAAAATCAACACCCTTAATATACAGGGTGTTATTTAAGTACGTGGCCACACTTGAAGGAGTAATTCTTTGAATGATTCTAAGACTGAAAGTTTATATAAACATAGGTCCGGTAATGCTTCGTTTTCAAGATACAGGGTGGCAAAGTTTTTAAAAGAAATAATTTTTTTAAATTTTAATAATTCTTCAACCGATTTTATTCAAATTCGACAATGCTATTAAAGGTCGTAAAGGGCTAATTTAGCCCTAACTATATCAAAGGTATCATGTCTAATGGCGCCCCTGAAGGCACTGTAACCAATATTTTTGAGAGAAAAAATGTGCGCCACTGATCTTTTTGTATTTTTTGTATTTGTTTCACAATGAACAACTGACTTCACAACTTTTTTATATCTAGAGTTTTTTTCGTATCTTGGTTTGTTTTTGAGAAAAAACATAATAATCACTTAAGTTCTCTGGGAAAACACAATAAAACATTTCAACTACTAAACCATCAAAAACTGGGGTGCTACTGTTATTTTTTTTTTCTTTATAAATAGTCTATTCCAGTCTTAGAATTTTTTTCAAAATTAATGCAATAAAAATAATAATAATAATACGAAAACGACGATTTCTTTTGAAAATTTTGACACCCTGTATCTTGAAAACGAAGCATTACCGGACCTATGTTTATATAAACTTTTCTTCTTAGAATCACTCAAAAAATCACCCCTTCAAGTTTTACCACATACTTACATAACACTTTGTATATTGGAATAACCAAGGACGTTTTCTGCCACAGCAGGAATACTTATAGTAATAATCTTTAGTTGCATCAGCTCTCTTGTATGAATAGTGGGAGCTTTTCTAGGAAGATTTTTAACAATGTTAATGGAAATTTCATCCGAAGTACTTGCTCTTTTGTTTCTGATAACCCTGATAACATCAATTATCTCATACATAGCCCTATCACTCAGAAAAAATTTGATACTAACATCATGGACATAATTCAAAGGATCATTCATTGAAAAAGTAGAACAGGTCAATTTTTCAGTAATTGAACAATATAAATCATTCAAATCATCATCTTCATCACTCTAAGATGACTCTATATGTTTTCTGTTGTTTTGTTCCTCTGAAATTATTAACTATATTCCAACTTTCTTTCGATGAATTTCTAGCTTCAGCTACAATGTTTTCAATTTAATCAAAATAAGAAAACGGTTGAAAATATCAGACAAAGTCTGATGGCTTTAGGAGAGAGACAGAAATTTCAGTAAAAATCCTTTATTGTCTTTTTAATTTAGGCAGATATCTGACAGAAAACAACTACTTCCCTGGCTAATACCACGACGGACGTTGAATTAAATCTGACAGATATATGTGCTGCGTTCTTCCTAGATCTGGGAGACAGCCACAAATGCTTTCTGTATCAGATAAACTCTACATCGAGTTACTTTGGAGTGCTTTCTGAGGTTTTCTAGAGGTGGCGCTGCGACTGTCTTCTTACGAGACTCCGCATCCACCTCAGAGAATCATTTCAGGTATCAGTGATGTTGCATGGCATGACCAAGGACGTTGTCGGACCTACCTTGCACTGAAGAGAGGCAATACACCTCGAAACCGGTATGTAAGTGGTCAAGTCCTTGATCGTGTCAGACAGGATTCTGCTACTTGATACAGAAAGCATTTGTGGCTGTCTCCCAGATCTAGGGAGAACGCTGCACAGATATCTGTCATATTTGATTCAACGTTTGTCGTGGTATTAGCCAGGGAAGTAGTTGTTTTCTGTCAGATATCTGCCTAAATTAAGGAGTGAATAATGGGTTTTTACTGGAAAAAAACGGTTGTTCTGCTTCCATGTCATTTGTATACGATCCAATTATTCGGGAAAATTTGAATCGCAGGCCTTTCATTTGTGCACCTACATGCTTGAAGGGTCCTCCATCCATCCGTGGTTTCAGTGGTTCTTGGGAGGTTACCCTGTCTACTTGTGTTTTGGTTGTTCTCCTTTCCCAGGTACCCATTTCTGCATTTATGGTGGCCACGGGGGCCACAGGTCCCTGCTTCAGTTTCCATTTTAGGTATGGTATTTTAGTCGTCTTTCACACCAGTCAGACTGTATCTGGGATCTACTAGCTCCAAGTCCCAGAGGTTTTGGTCATCGTTTTGAAGATGCCTCTGTTAACTTGTATTTTGGATGAACCTTCGATTCCTTTGTTTCTCTTTTCCGGGGTGCCCGCCACCGCATTTAGGGGGCACCCTTGGAGGTTCCTCTGGTTGACGTCCTTTGGACGGTTGGTGCCCTTCGAACGGGTTCTAAAGGTTCCTGCTTCGTTCCTTCTCGGGGAAGTTGCTCTTCATGTACCTCTTAAGAGAAGGCAGGTACCTAGGATCTATTTTTCCAAGCTTGAGTCACCGGGGAGGTTGAACTGTATCATATTGTTTGAAAAACTTTCATTTATTATTTTTTTTTTAGTAGTTCTTATCTTGGTGTTGACTTTGGGCACTGTTATTGTCACTAGAAAGTTCTGGAATATGGCTATGCCAATGTACGTATATGTTGGTTGATTGTTTTCAATAACCTTTCATAATAATTTTTCACGACCAGGTGTTTCGGTATTAAGGAAACGTTGATTTTTTAGGGTTTCAAATTAATATCGGGTAATTATTATTTTGCAGATTGGAAACAATTCGCTTGTGCAAAATGTGGAAAAACCTACATGAGAAAAAAACACCTGACCAGTCACATACGATATGAATGTGGTAAAGAACCAGGATTTGTGTGCCATATTTGTTTGAAAGCGTTTCACCAGAATTCCAATTATAAAACTCATATGCAAAAGAAACATATGCTCACACTCGAAAAGGATGCCACCAGAACTCGGAACAGAATGGCACACCGTCGTTAGTATGGAATATTTCATTCAACTGGAAATCAAACACTGTTATATCATATATTTTCCACGGTGATTATAAAATCCGTTCTCTATCCGCATAGGCTATGCCTTTGGATGGATGCACTCTAGAACTTTTTAATATGGAGTATTATTATTACTAGTTGTACTTTTTATAATTGAGTATTATTATTACTAGTTCTACTCCTATTCTGGCGACTTCATTGTGGACCATAAGACGAATGCTGGATATTATCCACAGCAGTATCCATCATTTCTCAAAAATGTATTCTCGACATTCATTAATCTAAGATTTCCTCCTATATATACTTAATTAGAAGCTTTTGTTGTGTATATAAAAATAAACGTTACAATTAAAGGACTGGAGCATCCCAAAAAATTAATTGTCATAGAGGATAATGGGATATTCTACTACCTACTTCAAACCTTTGATAAATAAATATCATGTTGTTTTTATATGATTTTTTCCTCACTACCCATCATTCCAACTCATTGGAATTAGTTCTACAAATATTGTCACAACCTAAATTGGATTTTTTTCAAAATGTGTACTGAAAAAAATGTTTTGCTCGGCTTTTGTCCAACTTAAATTATCCTTCGACATATACGAGTGGAATACGAATATACTCGGAAAGATTTTTAACAGAAATAGATTCAACAATGAGATGCCAGATAAGCAAGGCCTTCGATCGAATCATTCACCAGCTGCTTTCTTCAATTTTGCACTATATATGTTTAGGTGATTATGCAGTTGACTTGATGAAGAATTATCTTCTCAGACGTGTGCAGGTAGTAGCGTATGACAGAAATCTATCCCAATATCTGCTAGTAGAGAGTGGTGTTCCACAAGGATCTATTCTTAGACCACTACGCGTTATTCTTTACCCACACGAATATCACACGACAACGCTCTTCGCAATTCTATGCATATGATACTCATGTCTATTGCAGCTTTGAGAAAAAGGATACCGTTAATGCTTGTTCTTTAATCAATGCTAACCTCACATCCATGCTATCTATATCTGAAAACTTTTGTCTTTCTATTAATGCTATAAAATCAAGAGCACGTTTCTTTCACATATTACCATGATACTGCGTAGACCTTTTTGGAATTTGAAACTAATTTACAGCAATAGATACTTAACAGGAAAATTAAAACAATTCTTTGTGAAATACTGATCCTATCTTATTTAAAATACGCAAATACAGTTTATGGGCCAAGTCTATTGAAGAGAAATCAGTTATGAGTACCAGTATAACATTGTTGCAGACGGCCAATTTTCGTACTGAACATACTGCAACATCCCAATTCATCAAATGAATTGGAGGACTGAATATGGAGGGTATACGACTCACTCATGAATGCACTCTTTACCACATCATTACGAGTTCCTTTTTCATTTCACCTGACAAAGTTTTCAACTGGTTACCTGATAAATACAAAAAAATTACCCTGGCAAACATGAAAATAATTCAACATGAAAGAGCAGTTATTATTATTATCATAAACCACAGCATGAGTGTGGAAAGTTGGGAATATATGGGATGGATTAGTTGTGAGGATTGCAAATGGAAAAAGGGCAATGAAAACACAATTCCAAGGACGTATTAGATATTTGAGGACAGAAAATTCGTGAGTTTCCGAATATGCTACTATAATGACCGCCGATTTGATGACACCTTGTCCAAAATTAAACTAACTAAAGACTAGATAACTATCTAAAGACTACTGGAAGGATTCTAGAGTGTAATAATACCGAAACGTAGTAGGAATGCTGATGCGGGCCAAATCTGAATTGTATTCACGTAAAAGTTTCCTCCTGTGTGTAGTGATCCATAGATGAATAAAACTAATTTAAGAAATACTCACGTATAATAATTGAAAACGCGTTGTGAATGAAAGAAGTATTGTTTGTACTTATTCGAGACAGAATCATGTCAAAGTCGCTTATAGAGTTTTATTTTATTTTTTATATAGAGAGTGAGCCGTTTCAAAGCGGGCCACCTCTCTGAAACTGATATTTATTATCCGATTCAAACGTTTTTTTTTTATAATAGATAGGGCATCAATAGTTCTAGTACATTGCTATAAATTCAAAATAGAAATAAAATTTTTAAGGCCTACTTCGAATTTTTTTCAAGGTCAAAAATCTAAAAAACATACTAGCAATTTTTCTAAATAAAATTTGAAGTTGTCTCTGGATTTGTAATGCTCTCAAATGGGTGAGACTAAAATTTCACTATTAAACAATTTTTTTTCAACAGAAATATTGCATAAGTTTATCTGAATATTACGAAAAGTCGTCATATAAATCACAGTCTTTTTGAAAATATCGTTTATAATGTTCTTTTAGGTCGTTAACAGTCGAGTTTGTAAACAGCAGTTATCCAACATGGTGTCAAATTCTCTTTTTTCCAATCATAACTCCATAGTATGTGAGATAGTTTATCCATCAGAATTCAAGGTACTGGACGAAAGAAAATCAACATTGAATAATAAATTGCATACATACATTACATACCAGAATAATTGGCAACTTTGTTTTCGAAAGCAATTTGAATGGTAAATTTTTTTAAAATTTTTTGATAAACATTTCCAACACTACGAATGAACTTCCACTTGCAGAAGAGGCTCACTTCTATTTCAATGGTGAATAGGGCGAAATAGTGCATGGATCGAGTTTCCCTCCAGATTCCCTGACTTGACTCCACTTGATTTTTTTAATGGGGCTTCATTAATAAAAAAGTTTACAAAACTCATCCAACTAGCAAAGAGGAACTGCGTGAAAGAATAAGACAGGCTTGTAGAGATATCACCCCAAACCAATTATCGAATGTTATGGTTAACATTAGAAAACGATACAAGATTCAATGTGTAGGCACTGACTGCCATGTCAATATTCTTTTGTAGTGGTTCATTTATGTTATTAATATTGGAAATTGCAGTGTTCTAGTAGACATTACTATATCCCACATTGAAGGAGTATTTCAAACCATATTATTCACAAAATTGTGATTTTTCATACACATTTTTGAATTGATTGATAGTGATATGAATATTTTACTAATGAGAGGTAAAAAATTTATCGTGAAATTTTGGTTACACCCATTTGAAAGCATTACAAATCCAAGTGTCCTCAATTTGTATTAAAACGAATTGCTGGAATGTTTTTTTTTCAAATTCGAGGTAGGCTTCGATTTTTTTTTTTATCTTGAATTCATGGCACTCAACTAGAACTATTAATGCTCTTTATATTGAAAAAAAAATTAATTGGATTATAAATAACAGTTTTAGAGAGATGGCTCCCTTTCAAATGGGTCACTCTGTATGTATTCATTCGCTATTTATTTATTTTCCAACTTATATTTGATTTTGGGCAGAAGGACCGCGGTCGATAGCCTTTTTAATTAAATATAATTCTAGTTCAATAAACAACATTTATTATCCTTATTATTATTTCATTTTATTTCTATTTTCCTTTGATATTTATTGAATTTGAATTTTACAAATAAATTTTCAAACTTGTTAAAGGTCACATACTAACTTTTTCTCCACTTCATTCACACAAAGAATCACTCCGATCAATTCAATGTTTTATATATACTCTCAGGAATAATAGGATAGATAGATGGTATGTTAATAATATAAGATATTATAGTACAGTCTACTCAGTTTTCAGACGAGGATCGGTTGTAACACCACCAAATTTGGCATGCTAGTTAATCAGGAGGTGGAACCCCCAAAAAAAATGATTTGAAAAAAAATTGTTTTTTTGTCATCTTCGAAAAGATTAAGTTTAAAAAAATATGGCTTGAATAAGGTTGAAGATCATTCAATTCTCTACAAGATAATCCGGTAATTCCCTATAAAATAGGCCCGTTTTCTCAGAAAACGTGCTTGAACGCCGACATCAAATTTCAGGCTCGTGTTAGCCCGCCGCTGCAAGTTCCGGCGGTGCCAAACATTCAATGTGGCATAACTTTTCTGAAAATGATCGAAAAATTGATAATGAAAGTGCATTTTGGTAGTGAAGACTTCTACTTTTTCATGCAATTATAACATTTGGGTATCTTAGTACCTGAATGGTTGTTTTTACCACGTTACATAATCCAACTGCGTTTTTTACGGAGGGTGCAAAAATTAATTATAGATATTTCAGTTAATCCAGAATAATTGTACAGGCCAAAAATAACTGGGTTTTACTCCTGCCCCATTTTCTCTCAGCCAGTAAATGTTGAAAATAATTGCTTATACACAACCTATATGAAAAATAAAGTATGCAATTTCAAGCTGGAGGTTTGCACTTCACAGTTATGTTATTGAACTCACAAAAACCACTCCAAAATGTGTTATAATTTAAAAAAATTCAGAGGCTGTCCAAAAACTCATTCTTTTCAAACGATAAATAATTTTGTCGAACTGCAGAATTTTCAGACACCCCTGACCATCCAAAACGAAAGAAGATGAATTTATCTGTTCATTCCATATATACAACAAAGTCCAGAATCATCGAACCATTATATCTAAACCAACGATGGATACACTTTTGCAGCAGTTTTCTCAGTATGTTGTCAGTTCAGATCATGAGCTGCGAGCGTAGTTCAGAGTGCGCCGGTTTCCGACTTATTATAGACATGTCATACCCTACTGTCATGCAAAGGTTTTTGTTCTTGCTGCGAAAAGTTTATTTTTGAGAAATTTCATAGTGAGAGATACCAATTAAGATTATAATTGATCCAGCTGTGATTGTCCGTCTGAAAGTGAGTAGAAATTTATAGTAGAGCAGACAAGACGTCAAAAATTCTTAGAATGGATTGGAGTTGTATTAAATGCTGTGGTTTCTATGAAATTATTAGTGCTTATCTTTTACAAAAAGTAGGGTGGAAATGTGTCAGGGTATTGAATTATTTTGGCAAAGAACAGGAGTGTTGTCAAATGTATATACCACAAATTTCTCTCTCCTATCCCATTAGGATTGGTTATGTGGACATTTCTCCCATAGGGATTATTTGAGTTGATATCTAAGTCATCAGAATATTCTCTCACCAGGAGTATTTGAAGTGAAAAAATAATGACATATCTTCTCTGAAGTAAACAAAAGGAAGTATATTAGCTGGGTGCCAACAAATCTGTTTTGAGGATACAAAGCATGGAGATTTTTTTGTCCCAGGACAATTAAGTATATGGAGAAATACGTTTTCAAAATATTTTTATAAATAATAATATACAATTTTTTTTGCTTTAAAAGAATGTCATATAGATAAAAATTCCAGTCGGATAAGAGGGAACATAGGTGTAGAGTTAAATGGTTGAATCTGCGTTTGTTTGTAGGATGTCACAAAGGGAAGAAATTGTATTATTTGCAATACAGAAATATTTTGCCAGGATTAATGTCTTTTTACTCCAGCAGGGCTGAAAACATTGATTTCTGTGAGCAGACAAAGAAAAATCTCATACAGAAATTTTGTTGAACTGGCGGACGTCAGATATACACACTCAAGTTCTGAGAATTTCAAGTATGGCAATAAAAAATTTCGTAGCCCTGACCCTCGTGTCGGTTCATATTCTCCAATGAAATCTAAACTCAGGAATAGTTTGGAAAGAATTGCTGTTTCATCCGCATCAGAAAGAAATCGACCGTTCAGTGCAGTTTCTGAAACAGCAATTGAAACTATTGAAAAAGTGGCTTCTACTTGCTTGGATGAAGTTTCGAAAGCAGTTATGAAGAGAATAGCTCATGTAACATGATTTAGTTGCGGTTTTTGCAAAATATCACCGGGACTGGCCATCCTCATAATTCTTATAATATCCATGAATATTCTCACCTCTTGTCAACGATGGTAGATATTCTTCATCGCAATTTTAGGACGATTAACACCGTTCTAGAGCTAAAAAGACGACTTTGCTTCAAATCTGAGCATGAATCTCACCGAACCTAACCTAACCTAGCCTACAACAAGTATTACAGGACTACCTTGGACTTTCATTTATTCTATTGACGCCGTTTTCCTTTAGCTTTTCTACTTTCCAAAAAAACATTTATTTTTTATTTTTTATTGAGTCAACATTTTTTTATGTTCTACCCCTGAATTTTTGGTAAACAATTTTTTTTACAACTAAATATGATGTCAGAAGTCATGTGCCAAGTTTAATAGAGTTACAATTCTTCCTTAATTTTTGGCTCAAATCTATCTGTGGTTATTGTACTATTATGCGTGTTAGCGAATTCAGCAATGAAAAAAAGTTCTCCTCCTGAAACACAGAAACTAATTGACATTCAACAACTCAGTGTACCAAAATGTATAGTGAAGAAAGAGGTCACTGATCAAGTTCATCCGTGGTTACAAAAATACTGTAGCTGGATTTTGGGTGGGTTCAGTTTTATTTACTTTTTCTACCGTTGACGTCTCAGACCTCTGATGAAAAATTCAGCTCAATTCGTAACATTGGAAACAATACAATATTTTTTCTTCAAATCTCTAATCCCAGTCATTAATAGCATGTTCCGGCGATTAATTCCATTTTTATCTGTGACATCATTTTCAGATATATATCCTTGTCCGCAGTGTTCCAAGATGTACAGAAGACCTGATTCGCTTAGGAGACATTTGCGGATAGAGTGCAATAAACCTGGACAGTTTCCTTGTTCTCAGTGTGAACGAGTTTTCAAACACAAATTCTCAATCCGGACTCACATGATTAATGTACACAATAAATAATTGTCATAAATTGAGCAGTTGTTTGGTCATTTCAGAATGTTTGTGGCATAACCGCCTTCCTGGGGTAGAGAAGGTAGATGGAATATTTACAGTTTACGTTGGTTTCTATTCATTCAATTTATATGAATTCTAATATAGCAAAAATACAGACGAGTGTTCGTTGGGAATATATGGATAACCATTCATTACATTTTTGAATTTTTTGAGGATTTTAGGCCAACTTTGTGTAATAATGCCGGTATCCAAGATTGATAGTTATCGAGATATTATTTTTTTTCTTAAAATTTAATAGTTACAGTGCTACTCCGAAAAAATCATAACTCATAGACAGTAAGTAACAGTTGTAAATGTGGAATTTCATAGAATCACACCTGAAGTATCAAGTTTGAACAGGTCCATCGAAGAATAGACACTTAAAGCCAAGTCGAAATTCCAACCCTATCCTTATCCGTATCGATCTGCGCATGCGCAAACTTGATACGGGGAAAGATATGCGTTACGGGCGACGTATCAATACGGATCCTTTCGGTATACGTATCCGGAGACGGATCTGTCAAAAATATTCATATTTAAATGTCATCGAGGGGAATATTTTGAATGTTCCTTATACGTTTGGGCTTCAGGGGCTTATTTCCCCACCAACGTAAATCGATGCGATATGTATACGTATAAGAATATGTATAAATATGCACAATTGGCTTAAAGTGTCTAATAACTCAAAATTTACAGCTAAAACATAACGTCAAGAAAACTGATGAATGAAAAAACGATTTTCTTAAATGGAAATCATACACTTTTTTATTATCTTTGGATACTAAGGAAAAAAATATATCAAATTCATGAAGGATACTTGCAATAAACCCCTGGCAAGATATATCCGAATTTGGGAAATAACTAAAATGTTAATCATTTAAAGCAATACTAAACCAAGAAAGCTTTAAATAATGGACTTACAACCAAAATGTCAGAATTTGATGAGATGTTATTGACGTTTAATTCCTAGTTCTCTTTTTAGTGCAATGTGTCTCATTTGGGGTATTCTAATGAAGATTTCCTGATTCCTAGTTCTTTTTTTAGTGCAAGATTTCAACACAACTTGAATTTTCGCTAAAACGATTAATAAATCTACACAGACCTAATATGGATATTTTGAGAAGATTTCAAACAAACTATCGTAATTTCTGACCTTTTGCATCTGTCATCAACAAAAAGAAAATACTCGTAAACAATGAGGATAATAAAATTGTAGTGTTGGCCTACTTTATAGCGTATCCAGGAAATTTGCTGACATACGTAGAAAATTCCCCTAAAATTTCATGTTTGTCATCGAACCAGATTTTAATTTTGGTGGCCGGTAGCCCAGAGGGTAAGTTCTCTAGCTGTAGAGCTTCGAGGCCTCGGTACGCGAAAATCTTTTTTCTGAAATCGTTCAAGAAAGCCCACTTTCTCGGAGCAACTTCAGGCCTCAAAATACGATAATCTAGTATTTTAGTCCGTTCTAAGCAACGAACTTTCCCGGACCGTTTTCGGCACTAAACTGTACGGGAAAATACTTTCCCGTATCGTAAACGATCCGGGAAAATTTTTGACGGCTTGTATACATTTTAGACAGTAAATGAATGCACGCAAACAATAAGTATAATTCCTTAATTTATGATAATGCTGATTGCGATTTCACAAAAAATAGTATCTCTTAGTAAAAGCACATTCCCAGACTTCAATGCTTGTTGGCCTCGGCTTAGTCCGGGAATGTATTGCTTTTACTACTAGATACACAATATACTATTTTCTCAAGAGTATAATATAGGTTTCTTTTTGCCACATGCCTTGCTGAAAAGCCAGTCTGATTTGAGTTGCCTATAGATGCCAATCCCGACGTCTGGTGCTAGCTGTGGGTTTTCCGGGACTTCATACAGCTGAAAAGTGAATACACCACCAAACATCAGACAGTTGCCCCGGAGTGACACGGCAAATAATAATAATATCCGTCATCCACTCTCACAGTCTATGCCTTTGGGGTACACTCTAGGACTGTTTATGAAGGAGCATTATCATTATTACCAGTTTTATTCCTATTCTAGTGAGTTTATTGTGAACCATAAGACGAATACTGGATTTAACCTCAGCAGTATATATAATTTCTCTCCTCTTCTTCTAGAGGATAATGGGAGTGTTCATGGGGGAGTACTATTATAATTTTTTTCCATCAGGAATATCCTAGTCAGGCCCTGTCTCTGGAGCGATACAACTGGAGGGCCTGCTGGTGTGTCAGTAACCCCAGTGACCACAAGAATTACGGCCTTCTGCATTCGTCCTGCTAAGATTTCTTACATATTATGGCAAGCTGGTATGATTTCTAGGCTTGATAGCAGATTGTCCATTATTCCACTAAGGACCCCTATTATCAGAACCACCATATTTACCGAATGGTTCGGGTAAAGCCTGCGGAGTTCGAAGAGTAGATCTCGATATTTAGTCCGTTTTTCTTCCTTTTTTTGGACGATGTTCGTTTTGCCAGGAGCCGAAAACTCTATGACGTGAATCGTCCTACTTTGATGGTCAAAGAGGACTACATCAAGCTTATTGGCTGATATTTGTCTGAGAGTGGGGAATGAGTAGTTCCAATAGATTTGGCACTTCTCATTCTGCACAACGGACTCGATATCTCCCGGAGCATAAGGCAACACCGGTGTCTCGTCTACATCGTACGAGTGTCATAGATGGCAGTACAACACTTGTAGCGCCGCGTTATGCCTGTGCATGGATACAGGCTGAGACCGCATGAGTTAAGATGGTTTAAGCTGCCCCACGACACGCTCTGCATCTAGTGCTAGGGACCTCTGTACCCATCACGCAAATGCAATTGCAAATGTCAGGTTTCTGGATAAGCCAAGGTATTCGGTGTTCTTGAAGAAGACCTCACGCATTGGCTTATGCTTAAGTAGCTGTAGGAGTCTCTCACCCTCCGCAGTTCTGACGTAGGCTTATTGCTGAACGGGTTCCAACTTGGTGAAAGATTTTGGGATCGTCCGTTCAGAGTCGAATACGAGACCGAGTTCATCGGCTGCACGGGTTGCTGCCTTGAAGAGAAATGCTCCAATCCCTTCTTTTTCATGATTGCATACCAAGCAGAGAAGGGGATCTGAACTCCTGGTGACTTTACGGACTCCATCCAGTACCATTCTGTTATGTAGACATTCCAAACTCAAAAGTCCACGGCCTCCTCGTTGTCTGGGAAAGTATAACCTGTGGAACAGACGATTCAGGATGCAAGCTCCTATGAAGATACATCATTTTGCTAGTTTTCACGTCGATTTGTCGCAGCTCTTCCTGAGTCTATTTCATTACTCCGAAGGAGTAAAGTAGAATCGGAACGGCAAGCAAATTAGTTGCAGCCACTTTTTTCGTCCCCGACAGTTCTGAAGATCAGAACTGTCGGAGTTTATGCTGATACTTGCCGCGGAGAGAGTTTTTAACAGTGGTTACCAATAGGGTGTGGCGTTGTTCCACCCCTAGGTAGGTATTCGTTTCTCCGGCATCGAGATGATGTAGGATGCGTCCGTCTACGAGCTGAACGTCCTCTCCGTATTGCTCGCATCTTCCTCTTTTGAGATGAACCGTGGCACATTTGTCGATCCCAAACTCCATTCCTATAAATGAGTGTACTCTTGCACCACCCTTAAGAACTGATCCGGAGGCATATAGTTTGAGGCCATCCATGAAAAACAGATGGGTGACCTTATGCCTCCGGTTGCTGGTGGTGCCGCAGCTGTATCTGCGGGTTTTCCGTAGTGGGATGCAGAAGAGAAGAGGCTTGGGGGAGTATTATCATAAGTAGCTTCCCCTTTAATAATACTAGGTTCAAAATCTGAAACCTCAAGACATATGCACAAGTGGAATTCTGCGAATGGTTTTTCATCAAGTTAAAGGAGAAACTTAAGTCCATGAAGAACATCATATGGACAGATGGTGCCAAATTTTAAAAGAATTGTACCTAAAACCGCCATAATTCATGCAATTCCAATGTTTTTTGTGCTATAAAGAATAACCGAATTTCAATTGCGATATTTATTCACATATAATAAGGTATGTGGTTGGTGAATCCATAAGGCATGTTTCCCAACAATACCGTTCCAAGTTATGGTATCAGATGGATGGAGCCCCTGCACATAATACTACTCTAGTTGGTTGGTTGTTGAATGGGTTGTTCGAAAATCACTGGCTCTGTTGGAATGCCACTGGCCTTCATCTTGGGATATTTCGGAAAAAGTGTTTATGTGGATCCTGCGAGTGGTTATTAAAACATGAAACGAAGGATTCTGAGAGCTTTCAATAGTTTTATTTCTGACTCTTTACAGAAAGCTACAAATAGTGGTATGCAAAAAGGAATCAATCCTTGTTCGGAATGAAATGGCAATGTCTTCGAACTTCTGGTAAAATGAAATCCACTGGAATGGAATGACTATCCAATGGCAATGAACAACGATATAATTCACCTCATTTTCATTTCGAGAAACCTTTCATCAACGACAGTAGAGCAGAAGTTACTATAAGTTCATTTGTTTTCAAATCATTTTTGGTTTGGAATTACTTCGAATGCTTTACATTTCAAATATATTCCACAATCGGATATATCTTGCCGGGGGTGTATTCTAGGTATGGGGGTATTCTTCATGACTTCAATTTGAAAAATTGGTGTTCATCAGTTTTTTTGATGTTGTTTTAGGAAAATTTGACCACCCTGTAAATTATTTTTGAAAATTAACTTTATGCTGCTTCAGGTGTAATTCTGTGAAATATCACATTTTCAACTGTTACTGACTATGAGTCTGCCGGTAAATTCAAAAGTGTAATGAAATACAGGTTGTTTTAGTTGAAATAAAAAAGTTGCCCTCTATTTTCAGTAAAACAGAAAGAGATTAAAAGTTAAGAATATTTCAGTTTAGAATGTAAAAACCCCTACCCCCAAACTTCAAGTTTTTGTTTTCAATGGTTCTTTATATATTCCTAACGAATGCACGTCGTGAAAGACCCTACACCGTATATGTTTGTCAATATTCTTGGAGATTTTTTTGTTTTCTCTACAAGTGAGTAATCGTTTTACCTTTCATTATTTGGAGATTATCTTTTCCTAACGAATTTTGTTCATTCACACTTCATTGCTTTCCGAAAGGAAACATTGATGATGACTGAAAAATTGGAAAACCTTTAACTTTTTGCATTAAATCAGTATTTTTCTCATCAGCACATTATTATCATTTGCCTCGACGCCCTGAGGCTACTAACTGGTTTTTGGTGGTGCTGTCACTTTTCAACTTAGGGAAAACACAGCAGTGTGTCCTCAATTAATTAGTGTAATACATAATCCAAGTAATTCTCTTGGTATGGCTAGTTTTAATCGATCATTTTAGTGAACCAAAGGGATCAATAAAAACTTACAAAATCTTCTACTCCACACTTTACTCATGTTATGATTTTCCAGGTTTCTACAAGTACCAACATCCGCGGAAAATGCTCAAGGAAAAGCAACTCAAATCTATAAAGATGAAACTAACCCAGGATTCTTTCAACTGTCCGTATTGCAAGTATACTTGTAAACGAAAATTCACATTGGTGGGACACGTGAAGTCATACCACTCAAAACACACAAATAATTTCATTGAGAATATTTTTAGAACTATGTAGTATTTACAAAAAATATACCAACACTATACATACCTTTTATATTATTGATAAGATCTAATAAATGTTGAACTAATGAGAGATTTTTTCTTGGATAGTGAGTAGAAATCATATTGTGGTAAAAATGCACTTAACATATTTTGGTAATTTATTTAAAACTAGTTTCAAACAATAATTCATATCACAGTCACTATTTCAATTTATCTTCACTGTCACTCTCTATCTGCGGACTTCGGAACTATATCTGCAACTCTCTGTGACTATATCTGCCCTCTGCTGTCGAACGTCTTATATACCCGCAAGCAGATTCTCTTCACAGTTCTCGATTTATCGGGACTGTAGAACGATTCATACAGATGGCTATAGAAGCGGGTAGAAGCGACCGATTTAATTCGAGCTTGTTTTCGGCGATGAGTCATTGTTGTTGATCCGTGAACCCGTTATGACCAGCAGATACGCATAACTAATGAGGCGATCAGGGCCGGTCTCGAAATCGTTACAATATCTTACCTTATCACTAATGACTAATTTTAAATAAGTTCTCCTAGTAGTTGTTAGTTTTAATAGTGTCAGTGTGTTTATCAATTATCGTCTCTGTGACATTTTCAATTTTAACATATTTCGTGATACTATATATATCTTGCCTTGTAAACACGAGGTGTTCCGACTAAAGCCACAAATGTGCGGTTGGCTTCCTGTTTGTTGACTCCGTTCGTTTGTTGTTTCACCTGCACTCAAGTGTTGCACATCCTTAGACTTGCTTTCACCGTACTGATGAGATCCCTAAGATCGAAACACGTGTCTACGGTTGCATTTTTACTAGAGAGCTTACTTAGTCCAATAAAATGTTCCTTCTTGTTATATATATATATATATATATATATATATATATATATATATATATATATATATATATATTTATATATATATATATATATATATATATATATATATATATATATATATATATATATATATATATTATATATATATATATATATATACAGTGTCACCATTAAAGTCCGCATCATATGGGATTTTTTTTTATTATTCACTTATTGCAAATTTAGAGTTCGTGAACAGTTTGTGCTTTGAAAATAATGCAAAATGACGTTCACGATTGTTTTCTATCTATTGGCTACACCTGTCAAATTTGACATTTTTTCAAAAAAATTCAGAATGTTAGGTTATTTCTCAATATTTCGAAAAATATTATACGAAAAAGTTGTTTATTTTTCGGTTTTCTACCCACCTACCATATTTGAACCAGTTTGAAAACTTTTATTTTTTTCGCGTTTTCTTAACCTTTTCGGATAATTTAAATTTGATGAAATCTGGAAAAAACAGTTTAGATGTAATACACTCATCTGCTGAAAGAATTTTTTCTGTTTATAAATATTTCTAACTGGATAGTTTCAAAAAAAATACAAATATGCTAAGAAAATAACATCATACTTGATGCAAAGTGGCTCTAGATTCAATATTCCATAGCAAAATTTGCTTCAATCATTTTTATCACAATTCATCAGTGAAGTAGAAAATACTTTAGGTCAATTGGTTTAGAAAAAAATTCAATAATTCGAAACTAGAGCCACTTTGCATCAACTATAACATCATTTTTTAGGCATATTTGTATTTATTTGAAAATATTCAAATAGAAACATTTTTAAACAGAAAAACTCCGTCCAGCAGATGGGATTATTACATCTCAACTGGTTATTTCAGATTTTACCAAATTTGAATTTTCCGAAAAAGTGTAAGGTTAAGAAAACGCGAAAAAAAATCAAAGTTTTTCAAACTGGTTCAGATTTGGTAGGTGGGTAGGAAACCGAAAAATGAACAACTTTTTCATATAATATTTTTCGAAAAATTGAGAAATAACTTAATATTTTGAATTTTTTTTGAAAAAATGTCAAATTTTATAGGTGTAGCCAATCGATGGAAAACAATCGTAAACGTCATTTTGCATTATTTCCAAAGCAAAAACTGTTCGCGAACTCTAAATTTGCAATAACTGAATAATAAAAAAATATATATATATATATATATATATATATATATATATATATATATATATATATATATATATATATATATATATATATATATATATATATAACCTATAAGTACGTCCAGATAGACTTGGATTCTAAAATTTTGAAATTGGCACCAAGTGTGAAAATCTTGAATAAATCAGAATGGAGTCTTTTGGGTGCACCCTTCCCTAAGGATGCTCTATTTGAACACCTTCAATCTAAACGAGAATCATTCCAATTGTTAACTTCTAGGAGTTTCCTTCACTTGGTTACTAAAATAAGGACTATTTCCATGGAGACTTTTTCAGTTTGAGAATGATGTGATTGTTCATTATTATTGTACATGAAACCCCGATAAAAATTTGTGTTACTATCAATATTGTAACGGCTAGTTTTGCGTTACAACAATCAAATTCCCAAGGTTCTTCGAAATAGATGAATCACCCTGTGATTTCCATTGAAACGCTGGGAAGTTGATATTTCGAGTACCTCACAAAAAGGTGTACTCGAGCGTAGTTAGGTCAATACTTTTTTTGGATCTGAACTGGATATGCGACGATAAAAATCGAGAGATTGTATTTTGAAGATAGGTGACGAACGATTCACGAAGAGCCGATTATTTTGTTCATCCATTATTGGGATTTTTCTTCGTGAAAACTTATGTAATACCAGTTCTCCGTTGTGAGTAAGTAAACTGTGTAGTTAGACTTATGAAACTAGTACCGTTGAGGGATTTAGGTTCGTTCACGTCATCTCCACGTATCTGTAAGTAATTTGTATACCTATTCAGTTTCTGCGATTCGAAAGCAAATCATTCTTTCAGGCAACACTTTCCAATACATAATAGCATTGCTATTTTCTGTTTCACGTTTATTGTTACCGAAGACCCTCCATCAAAGAGGGTTTTTGTATGGGGCTAATTGCTCGTTGGGACGATCTCCGTATAGTTTTTGCTTCAGCAGACCTTGGGAGGAGTACACTTATTTTGGGGTATGGAACCCGAGATTGAAGTTTGAGTAGCCGCTATACGACATCTGATCCTCCAAATATTTACAGATAAGATGCATGATTTTTGTTTGTGAATTCACGAGATTTCTATATACATATTTTTTTTATCTATATATATATTTCATGAGCCTTCATACAGGGCTATCCTCTTGAAAGTGTTTATGAAGTGTAAAACCACTATTACCACGAACTGCCCATTTCTCTCGAAAACAAAGTGTAAACTCTACGTGCGCACGTTTAGTAAATAGGTAATAGATACAAATATTTCAACCCTTCCTAAACCCTTCATTAGAAGCTAATATCACTGTGAACATATCGTAAATAAAAAGGGGCATTATCATCTCAAGTGGTAGTTTCGTGGCCTACAATTAGTTTATAATCACCATCCGTGATAAGTTAATAATTTTTTTTTTGTACAAACATTTAAATAAAGAATGGGGGCGGTTCAGAATATAGCTTGCTATTTCATTTCAATCTCTTATGGCCTGGTATGCTGAAAGTAATCATATAACATAACGTCGAATAAATGTGATTTATTGTACAGGGCGGTCTCCAAAAGAAGTGGAGATTTCCAGTTGAATCTGCGGTCCCAAACTGGTGGCGCCCATTTATTTATTTTCTTTTAGTATCAACTTTATTATTTGTTTATTTAATTCTAACCACGCCTACTCTACGACTGAGCGCCATGCATTTTGTGTAGTGCGCTCGCCGCATTCCGTTCTGAGTAAATTACATCCACTTGAGGCGTTACAATATCAACATTAGATACTGTTCAGCATATCGTCATATTCAAATAATCGCCTGTAGAATTCATAATTTTTTTTGAGTATTGATCAATTTTATTTTCAGCATACAGGTGCGTTTGTGGAAGATCATATTCTATGCCTCATAATTTGAAGAGACATCAAAGATACGAGTGTGGAAAGGAACCTGCTCTACAATGTCCACTCTGCCACTACAGATGTTCTAGGAGGAATGTGCTCAGAACGCATTGTAAAAATAAGCATGGTGAATAGTTTTGGATAATAGAACAGTTTTTCCCCCGAAGGGATAAAAACAATTATTTCGAGTCTTGCTGAAACTTGACCCATCTGAGATTACCCTTTTGCTTTCCTCATCGTGTATCTTGTCCAGTCTTTCCCCCTTAAGGCAATTCATGTGACAATTCCAGGAGATTTACTCACCTGTCACCTATCTTGATCGTGGCCGGCTAGTGTAATGCCTTTTCAGTACCATTGATGATGAAGTCGGCAAGGTCTTCATTTTATGGGTCAAGCTTCAGTAAGACTCGAAATAAGAGTTTTTATCCCTTCGTGGGAAAAACTCTTCTATGTCGTGTCTGTGCATTTGCTTGACCCATCTGAGAAGTGTTTGATTTCTGTCGGCTACTATGAAAGCGTACTGTGAATATGTAATATTAGGTTTTGATAAAATATATACAGGGCAATTCAAATTCGACCCCCACCATTGGGATCTCCTAAACTACAGGAGATACGTCGAAGCTTAAATTGGGGCAAAGTTGCGTATTCTGGTGCTTAACAAAATACTGTTTTGAAACTTGGAAAGTTCCGAGTATTTCCGGAAATATCGGGAAAAATCTGAAAATCGGAATTTTCGTTTTTATTTTTTTCTATCGTTATTTGACAACATAGCTCAAAACCAAAAGTACATTTTCATTGATACTTTTTTCAGCTACACGTTTTCATGTTCAAATTAACTATCCGACGTTTCGTCTTCTGGCATTCATCATCAACTTTTTTTACCTGTTATGGGCGCCATATTGTTTTTTTATACAGAAAAATAGTGATTCTCATTTTGATTTCATTGATGTATAATTTGTTATGATTTGCACTTCTGAAACCACAGATATAAAAAAACAACAACTTCATCTGAGATGGTCATGACTACATCGATTTTTTTTTTTAATTAACACTAGTTGTCAGAACTCATTAAACATCATAAGTTTGCACAAATACTTCAGTCGAAATGTCCTCATTCTCAAATAAAGAAAAACGAGATATGTTGAAACTTTATTATAAATTTGATAGGAATAGTACGAAAACAACACAAATTTATTTTGAATTATATCCGGAAAGACAACAGCCGGATAGAACATTATTCGGAATTTTGGGCAAATACTTGGCTGAGTACAGTGCGTTTCAAAAAACAAGAATGAAATCATGAGCTTGTAAAAATGCACAAAAAGTATTACAACAAGGGTTCGAAATGATGACCTTCCTCTTGAATACATAACCGAGCTCGTCGTCTCAAATTAAGAACAGACCTAACAATATCCCTTCTTCTGATAGACCTGAATATCGTGATGAGATTGTCTCTAAGTTCATCTACTGTGTCATAGATTCTGTTCTTTGAAGTGCCCTACAAGAAAGTATCCAAAACTGTAAGGTCAGGTGACCTTGCCGGCCACCTCACTGGTCCAGAATTTCCTAACCACCTATTAGGAAATCTTTGGTGTGAATATTCGCAAACTGCTCTTTTATTGTGTGGAGGAGCCCCGTCATGCTGAAACCAGCAGCTGTTATAATTAACAACGGGAAACGTATCCATATATTCTTCGAATTCGTTTCTTAAGAACCGAAGATAGGTTTCCCCGTTCAAAGTATTAGAGAAGAAATGAGGTCCAAGTATTCGGTCGTCATAAATTCCAGCCCACGCATTCAAACGAAACCGAACTTGTGGTCTGACTTCTCTGAAGTGTCGTGGATTATTTTCACTCCAAATGTGCTCATTATTTCTATTACAAACACTACAGAATGTAGGGTCTTCCCTATTCGAGAGCCAGCTACAAAATTCCATCCTTCTCTCAGGATCACCTGGATGTAATTTTTGTGAAATATGTATCTTATAACATTCCAAACCACTTTTTTTGAATTCCCTCCAAACGCTCGTCTGTGGCACATCCATTTCTGCCGAGACTTGATGTGCATTTATCTAAAAAAGTACCAAAAATAATTATACTTCTTCGAATATTGAATGAACAATTATTTTACCTCGGCTAATAAGTTAGGTCTAATATTTTGTTCTATTATGCTTCCATATTTCATTCTTGGTTTTTGACACGCACCGTATTCAGCCAAGTGTTTGTCCAAAATTCCGAATAATGTTCTATCCGGCTGTTGTCTTTCCGGATATAATTCAAAATAAATTTGTGCTGTTTTCGTACTATTCCTATCAAATTTATAATAAAGTTTCAACATATCTCGTTTTTCTTCATTTGATAATGAGGATATTTCGACTGGAGTATTTGTGCAAACTTATGATGTTTTCGAAATGTTCTGACAACTAGTGTTTATAAAACAAAATTTTTCGATGGAGTCATTACTATCTCAGATGAAGTTTTTTTTTTTAATATCTGTGGTTTCAGAAGTGCAAATCATAACAAATTATACATCAATGAAATCAGAATGAGAATCACTATTTTTCTTTATAAAAAATAATATGGCGTCCATAACAGAAAAAAAGTTGATGATGAACGCCAGAAGACGAAACGTCGGATAGTAAATCTGAACATGAAAACGTGTAGCTGAAAAAAGTATCAATGAAAATGTACTTTTGGTTTTGAGCTATGTTGTCAAATAACGATAGAAAAAAATAAAAACGAAAATTCCAATTTTCAGTTTTTTCCCGATATTTCCGGAAATACTCGGAATTTTCCAAGTTTCAAAACAGTATTTTGTTAAGCACCAGAATACGCAACTTTGCCCCAATTTAACCTTCGACGAGATATTGTAGAACCTTCACAGTCTCCTCCCCTTGGTTCTGTAGTATCTGTCGGTTCTGGTTCGCAAGGAGAAAATTGTCGAGATATACTAGGATTCTTATACCTTGGCTTCTTAGATAACTGGCAATCCAGTTTGTGAGACTGGCAAACAATTGAGGAGCTGTTGCCAATCCGAAAGGACGGCATGTCATATTGTACACCTTCCCTTTGTATGCAATGCTAGAAACCTCTGATGGGTTCTTTTTTATCGGTACATGGAAATACGCCTGTGATAGATCGAGTTTTATTAGATAATCGTTTTTCTGCAGGCAATTTGGAACTTTTTAATGACTTACCAGGTGAAACTTCTTTATACATAAGAACTCGTTCAGTCTTTTTAGGTTTAAAATTACTCGACATGTTCCATCTGGTTTTGGTATTGTGAACATTGTTGAGAGGAATCCTGATCTAACCCTCTGCTTCTTTTATGATATTTTGTTCCATCATTTTATCCAATTCTTTGTCTAATTGAAGCGATGTTTTTGTTTCGAATTGAGCTATGATCATTTGATCGAACGGAACAAGGGGAGGCTTTTGCTTGAATGGTGTTTGGGAAAGTTCATTGTGGTGTTTTTTCTTCTGGAAGGCCTCGTCACCACTGTACTGCTTCTTATTGTAAATTAGCCTGAGGGTATTCGAAAGCCAAAGCGTCGTGGTCTCGAAGCCCGAATTTCTCTTCCTGATGAGTTTCTTGACGGTGTTGCCGAACGCAGAGAGAAGCGTCCTAACCTTGTCTTCGTCGTTGATGTAGTCTGTGTGGCGGACACACATGTACATTATGTAGGCCGGCAACCCGGGTAGGAGAGCCATCGCCGTGCGCGGCTTCAACTCTACGACGAGCTGCTTCATTATGGCGCTCTCGTCGCCCTTCCTGAAGGCGAACATCCCCGAGTACTCGCGGTCCTTCTTCCTGATGGTGGGTGCCGACCTCGTCGACGCCGCCACCGCCGGCATCTTATCGTTCTCCTCGACGTCGGGCCCGTCCGAATCGAAACCGGCCTCCTTGAGCTTCTTCGCCAGCCCCTTCTGCTGAACTGTCCTCATTTTGTTGTTGAATATCGATTTCATGTTGTTCGTCTGCGCTGCGAGGACACGTTTCAGCTGGATGATTTCTTCGCTTTTTCTATCGAGTTCCACCTGCAGCGTTGCCAATTGCTCGTGGAGCTTAGACGAACCCGTTCCGTCGTTGATACTATTCTGCAGCTCGAGCAGCCGCGACTTGAGCTGAGAATTGCACAGCTCCAATTCGGATATTTTGACGGCGCTCTCGGCTTCGTTCAGCGCCCTTTACGCTTTCGGCGACAAGTCGATCTCGTCTAGACGCTTCTGCATGCGCACCTTCTCCCTCTCGACCTCGGCGAGTTTGTGCTGCAACTTGAGGACGAGACCGACGTCCACTTTGCCTTCGGGTTCATGTTTGGCGTTGGTCTCCCTGTTGGCGGTGGTGATGATGGTGCTGGGGGTGTGGCTCTCACTCGAAGCTTCCGCTTTCCAATCGATGTTCTCCAGCTTCTCCCTGGTCGAACTGGTCAGCTGGTTCATCAGCTCCTCGCAGTGCTGCTCGAGGACGTGGTGGTCGTTGAGCAACCGCTGGTACGCCTCCCTGTCGCTGTCGGCCTCGTTCAGCATCATCATCTTCTCCTCTTCCAGCCTGACCTTCAGGTTCTCCTCGGCGCCCTTCTCGTTCACCTTGACGATCTCGTTGTTGTTGTTGTGACGACATGACGACATGACGACATGACGACATGACGACATGACAACATGACGACATGACGACATGACGACAAGAAGACAAGACGACATGACATGACATGACATGACATGACATGACATGACATGACATGACATGACATGACATGACATGACATGACATGACATGACATGACATGACATGACATGACATGACATGACATGACATGACATGACATGACATGACATGACATGACATGACATGACATGACATGACATGACATGACATGACATGACATGACATGACATGACATGACATGACATGACATGACATGACATGACATGACATGACATGACATGACATGACATGACATGACATGACATGACATGACATGACATGACATGACATGACATGACATGACATGACATGACATGACATGACATGACATGACATGACATGACATGACATGACATGACATGACATGACATGACATGACATGACATGACATGACATGACATGACATGACATGACATGACATGACATGACATGACATGACATGACATGACAAGACATGACATGACATGACATGACAAGACATGACATGACATGACATGACATGACATGACATGACATGACATGACATGACATGACATGACATGACATGACATGACATGACATGACATGACATGACATGACATGACATGACATGACATGACATGACATGACATGACATGACATGACATGACATGACATGACATGACATGACATGACATGACATGACATGACATGACATGACATGACATGACATGACATGACATGACATGACATGACATGACATGACATGACATGACATGACATGACATGACATGACATGACATGACATGACATGACATGACATGACATGACATGACATGACATGACATGACATGACATGACATGACATGACATGACATGACATGACATGACATGACATGACATGACATGACATGACATGACATGACATGACATGACATGACATGACATGACATGACATGACATGACATGACATGACATGACATGACGACATGACATGACGACATGACATGACGACATGACATGACGACATGACATGACATGACGACATGACATGATGACATGACGACATGACGAAAAGACGAAACGACGACACGACGACACGACCACACGACGACAAGACGACAAGACGACAAGACGACAAGACGACAAGACGACAAGACGACAAGACGACACGACGACATGACGACATGACGCGGAATATAAAATAAGGGAAAAATAAATGCTCACTATTTCAACGAAAAAATTATTTGAGTTGAAATGGCATTTTCAGAGTGCGTTCTCAGTTATCATTTTTGTGACGGTAGGTTATGATTGTAGGTATCCTATTTTATAAGCCCTTGAAAAGAGATGTTCAGTATGTCCAATGTGATGACAAATGAGTTTAAGGAATGATGGGACTGTTAATGGTAAAACGATTGATAATGATAACGATGACGATGACGATGACGATGACGACATGACGACATGACGACATGACGACATGACGACATGACGACATGACGACATGACGACATGACGACATGACGATATGACGACATGACGACATGACGACATGACGACATGACGACATGACGACATGACGACATGACGGACATGACGACATGACGACATGACGACATGACGACATGACGACTTCACTCTAGCCAGATATCCCCTGGCGCGCGTTTGTATGAGAGTAACGCACCTCCTCAGCCTTAGATACTGCACTCGCTTCACCCATCCGCGCCGCGCACCCACCGCTGAATCGTTTTGGCGCTTCGCTCCCTCCTCAGGTTCTCCGCCAGCCTTCTAGCCAGCAGGCCTCGTCCGTACTGCTGCATTAGCATGACCGACTTCCTCAGCTTCAAGTACCTCTTCCTTGACACGAACATCCGCACGGTCTTCTGCATCATAACGCAACACATCCGCAGCTTTTCGGCCCTGAGCTTCTCCAAGTAGGCCACTTGTCCGGCGCGGAAGAACATCTTCGTCTTGCCGAACTGGTACACGTCCGGGTTTTTTATGCACTTTCCCAGGATGTTCTCGCACGTCTTCTGCATGTTGTTCTTGTTGACGTCCTAGAACTTGCACAGCACCCTGTAGCGGTAGAAGAAGTCCACGTAAGTCCACCTGCTGGGGAAACCAGCGGAGGACAGTCTGATGGTTTCGAGGACGCCGCAGGCTCGCAGCTGTTGAACCGCGCGCTTGGGGTTGTATTCGAAGGCCGTGATGCACCGCACGTAGTTGGAGTTTGGTCGCGTTCAGGGTAGACATGAGCATGTTGAGCGAGTCTCTGAACTGCGAGCAAACCGACTCCTTGTGACTCTTCTGGGACACTACGGCCGGCTTCGCAGCAATCCTCAACTTGGTACCGGGTGGAGCCAGTTTTTGCGAATCCGAAGCAAACAACCGCTTCACCAAGTGGTTTTTGCTAGCTTTGACGATGACGGTGTCGCGATTCTTCTCCAGAAACCCGTTGCTCTCGTACTGCAGCTTGTCGGCGAAGTGATTGACGATGAACGACGACGAACCAAAACGTCCCTTGGAGAAGTGAGAGTATTTCGTGCATTTCGTGTACAGTTTCTCCGTCCAGGATGCGTCCGAACCACGAGGCATCTTGCACTTCTCATCGAGCAGATCCAACACTCCCAGTTTGGCCTCGATCAAATCAACGCACGGTTGATTGTCGTAAAATTCGATCATCTTCCACTCTATCCCCTCCCGGATGTACTCTTCCTGCTCCAGCTTGAAGACGTGCAGGTTGAACTGCTGCTGCAGCTTTTCGTTGGCGTCGTTTATGCAGAACTGCTCGAAAGAGTTCGTCTCGAACGTCTCGAAGCCGTAAATGTCCAACACTCCCACGAATCTATGTTTGGGCGCGTCGGATCCCAACGATCTGCTGATGACGAGGACGATCCAGTTGAAGAGAGCGGCGTAGATGTGCTTGGCCAGCGCGTCTCTGGAGAAGGTCACCTCTTCGATCGACATGGGTTCCATGAACACGTCCCGCATCGATACCAGCTTACTCGTACACAGCCACTGTCGCATGTCCTCCTCGTCAATATCCAAGAGTTTCGAGAGAACTTTCATGTGCTCGTCATCAGGCATTACCAAACACCCTTCTTGATGGATCAGCGGTCTAATGCACAGGCCGTTCGAAACTCCAGCATAGCGATAGTCGGTTCGAATCCGATGTAGGTACGAAAATTTTTCTCAACTACTTTATATCGGATTCGATAGGCGGACGCATGCCTTGTTGAAAAGCAAGTGTAATGTGAGTTGTCTAGATGCCAATCTCGTCTAGTGCTAGCTTGGAGTGCACTCCGACTTCCTGCGGTGGTGCTGTAGGTTTTCCGGGTTTTCCTACAGCTGAAAAGTGAATACATCACCTAAAACATCAGTAAGTCGCCCCGGAGCGCCACGGCAAATAATAATAATAGCCGTCCTCTACCCGCACAGGCTATGCCTGTGGGTACACTCAACGAGTGTTTATGAAGGAGTATTATTATTATTATATTCCTCGTTTTCAGTTTCGATGATGCATTCTCCGAACTGTATGTTTCCGAGATGCAAATCAGACGCCAGAATTTTGAACATGTCCGTTTTTCTATTTCTGAGAATCCCAGCATGTTCAGCGTGTTGACGGTATCTCTGAAGTCTCGGTAGTCATCTACACCGGCTACATCAGGACTGGCGCATTGGTTCAGATAGTGAAACTTATTCTGATGATCCAAACGTAAATGTGGCAGCTGTTGCCCCGCCGAGCAAATCTGGTAGAATATGTGGTAGTTCCTTTCGTCGGGCGCTTGAATGACCACCCTCGATTTTTCCAAGAGGTACGTCCGCATCGATGCTCCGTTGATGTTGTATTGCTTATCGAACTACAGCTCGATTAACTTGCCGAATCTCGAGCTGCTGTCGTTTCGAGTCGTTTTTGCGATGCCGATTGCCTCCATGATGGGGCTGCTGGCCAGCACCTTCTCCTCGATCTGCTTCTTCGTATCATTGCCGCCCACCGTGGCGAGATACCTCATCGTGTATTTTGCAGATACGGTTTTTCCAGCACCACTCTCCCCCGATACGATGATGCTCTGGTCGCGCTGCTCCCTCTCCAGCTTCATGTACGCCTCTTCGGCCACGGCGAAGATGTGCGGGTCCAGGTTGCCGAGGGCCTGGCCGCGATACGTTTGAATCGTATCGATGTCGTATATAGGCAGATCATCGTACGGATTAATGGCCACCAGCACGATGCCGCAGTACGTGTAGATGTCCTCGTGCTGGCAGAACCTCACCTGGAGCTTGTGCAGCACGGCGGGCTCGTGCAGATACGAAAGGGCGGTCAGATCGTTCTCGCCTATCAGAATGGCGGGGTCCCGCAAAAACGGCAGGACCTTCTCTGACTTGACGGACAAAACTTTGACCTCTTCTGCGTCCGTCGATACGCTGAGGGTGTTTTTCGACGGGGAGTAGTATTCGAGCAACTCCGCGCCCTCCCATACTTTGTCCGGGTGTGGTATCCATACTTTCGGTCGATAATGTACTGTAATTTTATGACCAAAATAAATAACCTCAATTGCATCAACGACTTCTATCCAAAATCGTCCTAGACTGCTTGGAGGGGTACCCCTTCTTCTCTGATGTGTTGCGGGACGTTATGTCACCCTTTACAACAGCTTCACAAAAGTTATACACAATGGTGGCAAAGACCGAACAAGATCAACAACGGGGTGCGTGGCCTGTCGAGAGTTTTTCTATATTGGTCAGTCGCGACACTCCAAAATCTCTTCCATTGACCGGATATGTCGATCGGTGCAATTGGAATAATAATAAAATTTATAATAATTTGAATTAACAAAAAACACCACAATGAGCTTTCCCAAACAAATGGTATTGAATAACCTTTCAAAATATTTACCAAAGTTCGTGGAGCGCCTAGTTGTACCCACTGATCGGCATTGTTCATCAACGACCCCCTTGGAACGTTCCCTTTTGTTGATTGTCAAAAACGACAAGTTTTGAACTGCTTTTCCTTGTTTTTCTCCCTTTCGCTCTCTTTTATAGTCTTTGATCCTATCATCTCTTAATCTTGGTTTAAAAGAAACTTTTATTTTCCTAGCTTGATTTTGATGCTTACCAGAGTTTGTATTCATACGAAATTTATAGCTACTAGCCGAACCAACTGACTTCTTGTGTTTGAAATCAGAGCGATAACTATTGTCATGTTGAAGAAGAAATTCTCCTGTCAGTTTTTCATCGAATAAATGTGTCTCAGATGGGGGAATATTTTGAAGCATTTTAGCAGCAACATGATTGGGCGACTTGTATAAGATTCGACGAGATTCGAAAATTTCAGCTCGTTTTCCGCAAACGTACTGTAGGAGATCATCAGATGTCGATCTAAACTTCGAGTTGGGATTTATGAATTTATGTTTCATCTCCTCTGCTAAAGTTGGATTTTTAGCTACAACATCTTGAATAGCTTCCTGAAAGGCTTTTCTTTGCACTAGCATTCCATGTGATAGAATTCCGAAAGAAGAATCCATTTTTGCCAAAATATCTGGAGTACTACCTTTAGGAGCCAAATGAGAAAGCTGATGATTAACTTGCAGTTGACTGAATACACTTCCTGCATGTAGCCTCTTTTGAACATCTGAATACCTGATCTTGTTCCACGATGATTCACCTAATCTTTGGCATTTTAGTCCCTGTTCTTTAATATCTGGCAACGGATCAGGAATTGTTGGCTCTTGCTCTTTCGTTTGTGGTTCGAAAGATAAAATATTTTCTTGCTCCCATGCAAACTGAGGAGCACTCCAATCTGGTGAAATCGGTGAGCTGCTTTCAGATGAAGAACAACTTTCTCCTGAATCTTTTTTATATTTTCCATGTTCATTTACTTCTTTCTGTTCTACAATCCTTTGCAGCAATGCTTCAATTCTTGATTGTCGCATCTCTAACTCGTCTATTCTAGATTTCTTCGATGTTTAAGGTTCTACTAGAATATTCTGATAATGTTTTCTTTTGTGGGTTTTTATGATTTATCTTTCAATTTGTTGATCTCCATTATCTTCATCCACCTCTTCTTCTGTTCCATCTTCCGAAGTTTCCTTGGCTAACTGCAATGACGCTTCTTTTCTCGATATCAACAACGGTTTCAAAGGGATTATTGCTTGTAGAACTAGCTCAAATTGTAGAACCGAACCTCTTATTTTTCTTGCTAATTCTGGAGGACTAAAAATTAGGCCTCTACAAAAAGCCCATCGCAACATTTCTTCTTTGTGTACCCGAAAAGACTTTTCTGATAAGGATTCCGCCTCTGGATTGAAAGCTTCAGCTATACCCACTGTCGGCAAGGCAAATCTTAATTTATTCATGACCTGTGGGTCCAATTTCAACTCCTCCGTGACATATCTTACCATGATTGGCCACTCTTTCCAACCCTGCGGTAAATAGTCAGTAGCTAGCCTTATGATTCTTCTAAGAGTACCATTTTATTCTTCTTGTATCTGCCAACTGTACGACTTGAGGCGGTAGTGCTATCTGAAAAGAATAGTACTCATCAGGAGAAAACACCACTGAATATGGAAGCTGTTGCAGCATTCCACTTCAACTCAAACAGCCCAAAGCAACTTTAATGAAATGATGGCAGACATGGTCGTACCAAAAACAGCGAAAAAACTTCAAGATTTATTCTCTTATTGGCTCTTATGTCCAGTCGTCTGTTCCTCCATTGAGCCGTCGGCTTCTCCATCAAGACGTCGGCTGCTTCATTAAGCCGTCGGCTCCTCCATGAAGCCGTCGGCTAGGATATCGAGCCGACGGTTCGATTATTCAGCCTTCGACTGACGTCTTGTGTCATCGCGCTGACAGCTACTCTGAATAGCTATTCTATATACCTGCTTTGAGTAATTTATCCTATACCTAATATTAATACATTACACCAACATATTTCTTACCTTGGATCGTTATGCTGCCTATTTTTCAGTCCAAATTTTGAATTTTTTGTCACTGACAGCAATACACAACATGTCACTCGGAAAATCAAAGCGTACTGAAAAGGCATTACACTGGCCGGCCACGATCAAGGTAGGTGACAGGTGAGTAAATCTCCTGGAATTGTCACATGAATTGCCTTAAGGGCAGAATGACTGGCCAAGATACACACTGTTTCATGAGGAAACCAAAGGGGGATTTCAGATGGGTCAAGCGGTCAAGGTTAGGTTAGGTTAGGACACGAAATGAATATCATAACGAGATTTCAATTCACATCTTTGATTTTGGTTGTACACGTACAGAAGAATCGAAACTCTCAGGATATATTTTGTAGTAGATTTAGGAATGGAATGGAAGAATAAAGTTGAAGAAAATCGTAATGAAAGTAAATATATATTTGGTATTTATAAAATAATATATATGACAATAATAATAAAAATCACTAGCCTGTGCGGGTGGAGGCTTTTATTATTATTTCATGTAGACAAGTGATATAAAACTTCCACACAAATAGCACAGATATATTTGGCTGATCACGTTGCAATATTACGAAAATATTTATTGTGAAGCGATAGTTTTGGATGGAATGAAAAATGTGAACAGTAGGCCAGGGTAGTTATAATATTACTTACGATAAGTTGGTAAAATATTGGTTATCAATGGAAAATATTGCTAATATATCCTTGAGGCAATGTTCATTGAAATAAAAAAAAATACAATATTTCAAATACGGACGATTCAACAAAAGCACGTGAACAACAAACTAGAATAGAGACGCATTAAGCTTGTTCACCCAATGAAATTAATTTGAAAATGTAACATCATCCCAGAACTTTACACTAAAACAAATACTCGAAATAAATAATCAATAATGTAATTAAAAACACAAAAATAAATCAACGCAGCAACTTCGAACAAATAACAGTTTCAATGATTATAACGCAGCCAAGCTGAATACATCTCTGCAAAAACATTTCGTTTGTTGTTGTGTCAGGTTGATGTTCCATCGACCAATAGCGTTGCGAGAATTGGGACACGCTGCAAGCATGCATTGATCACTGTTTACATCGAGCGTATTTGAAATATGAATTCACTATTGAAGAAATCAATTAGATTAGAATGGAAGTTTGATCTGAATACTCCCCTACTTCAGAACTTCTTCGATATTTTCTCTGCCAGCTTTGCGATGAGTCAGACATAGGAGAAAAATTTAATATCAAACCAATATCAACATGCCAATATCGTTAAAGTAACATTAAAATACAATATCCGACTAGTTTTCAAATCCCATATTGATAAGATGCCTAAATACCAATTTTGAAACTGATTGCGCTTACCAATATCTGAAGAATATTGATATGAAAATATTATGAAAATGTATTGTGGTTTTTTCCCGATATTTAAACTATCTTGTCTTCATTTGGTATCCCACAATATGCCATCGCAAGATGTTTAATCAATATTGCACCAATATCGACAAGGATGCGAGACGGTTAGATGCCGGCCTTTGAAACGTCGGCTTGCATTTGGCCTGGTTCAAATCCTGGAATTTTTTTCTCAAATTCATAGTAGTAGATAGGCAATGTAATTTGTCTAGCTCCCAATCCCGACGTCTGGTGCTTGCTTGGAGTACGCGCTGACAACCTGGGGTGGTGCTGTAGGTTTTCCGGGTTTTCCCTACAGCTGAAAAGTTAATACGCCACCAAAAATCAGTAAGTCACCATGGAGCGCCACGGCAAATAATTATAATAGCCGTACTCTACCCGCACAGGCAATGCTTGTGGGTACACTGTGTGAGTGTTCATGAGGAAGTATTATCATTAGTAGTTATTGCTCTTCCTGTCCCCTCTCTTCATTCTGGAAATAAATGAGTATTTGTTAATTTTACATTGAAGCTTACACTTCTTCCATTTTGAATGATATCGTTATTTGATTTTTCAACATTTTTCATATTGTTATGTGATCATTGTTTACTGCAATTTTTGTGTTGATAATTTCCGCTACCATACCCATATTATTTCTTATCATTGCCTATACTGTATCTAATTCACTTATAAATCAATACTTATTTCCGTTATAGGAGCATAGGTGTATGTATATGCGTGTATATAGTTTGCCTGTATATACTTAGTACTTATCAGCGTTTTCCTTGTTATTGAACATAATGTATAGAAATCTTTGTATTTGTACTTCTTTACTAGTGAAATATATACATAATTATTATTACCATTATCATAATTTCATTCCTAACGACCTTGTGATTTTTATCTGGCACTTTCTCTATATATGCTGGTCTCCCACAGAAATTCGTTTGTGAACCATCGCTTTTACTTATGCATACGGAATCGAAACAATCCTTCTATACTGTGTCTCACTTCTCAGGAGTAATACCACGAGTGATTGAATTTTCGCGATAAGTCTGTCGATTTATTTCTGAACAAAACTGAACTATTTCACGAATAAAGTTTCTTCATTAATATAAATACGAGTGGTGTTTTCTCAAAACAATTCAGTTGAGTTTAGAAATACAAAACAGACTTATGAGATAAATTCAATCATGATTTGAATTTTATTAGACTATTTCACGAATAAAGTTTCTTCATTAATATAAATACGAACAATGTATAACAGTCATAAACAAATGATCAAAATCGTCAATATTATAATGTTTCGTTTAATAATTTCATTTGAATTGACAATATTCCACAGGCTATCGGGGATCGTTTTTTTGCTGTCAGGTTGGCAATGAATTTAGGTTTTTATTATTTGAAACACTGTATTTTGATTCAGTGACATATGACATTTGTCAGCAATGACAAATGTCAAATTATTATAACAAATCCCCAACCAATCCCTTGTACCTGACAGATGTCTGTGTATCAAAATACAGTGTTTCAAATATTAAAAACCAAAATTCGTTACGAACCTGACAGCAAAAAAACGATCACCGATAGTGGAATATTGTCAATTTGCACCGAAGCGACTCATTTTGACACAGTCACAATATTCATAAAACTGCCAAACTTTGTGTTGCCATGCTTACGTCGTTGAAAATACCGAACCTGATCCTCCAATCAGAATTGAAAGACAGCTGGTGTTATAGCGATGACACGAGTTGTCTTTGATTTGCGATTGGTCAGATTATGTGAGAATTTTAAGATGAGTGAAATAGTCACGGAAATTCCCCGGTATTTTCAGTAATCATTGGAGTAGAACTCTGTAAATTCTAGGACCAGCAGATATACTGGGGATGAGATTGATTGGAAAAACATACACTGCGCGCCAGAGGTGATCAAAATTCTGATTTTTGCGGAAAATAAAATAAGGGAAAAAGAAATGCTCAATATTTCAACCATAGGTTATGATTGTAGGTATCCTATTTTATAAGCCCTTGAAAAGAGATGTTCAGTATGTCCAATGTGATGACAAATGAGTGTTTAAGGAATGATTTGGATGGGTCAGTCTCGATGGGACCGTTAATGGTAAAACGATTGATGACGATGACGACGACGACGACGACGACGACGACGACGACGACGACGACGACGACGACGACGACGACGACGACATGACGACGACGACGACGACATGACGACGACATGACGACATGACGACATGACGACATGACGACATGACGACATGACGACATGACGACATGACGACATGACGACATGACGACATGACATGACATGGCAACTGAGACACGACGATTGCGATGACGATACGATGATGGAGATGGCGACACGATGACACGACCATGCGACAACACGACGACACAACGAAAAAGGCGACGAAGATGACGAAGGCACGAAGACGACGAAGACAACGACGACGATGACGACGATGAAGTTAATAAGCAAGAGTGGCAAATCACCAACCTTGATGTAGCTGTCCTTATAATCGAGCAATGCATTACCGACGAAATGAATGGCTCTTGTATCTAGAAGTTCTAATGCTGCACACCATATACGTGAACAGTATTCCAGAACAAGTTGGATGTGTCTTATAAATCATAACGACGATGACGACGATGTCGTGACGCCGATGATGACGATGACAATAAGACTACGAAGAAGACGAAGGAGACGACGAAGATGCGAAGACGAAGAAGACGACGATGAAAATGATAATTATATACAACGTGACAGATCGCTAACCTTGCTGCGGTGGTCCATATAATTGAGCAATCTGGTAAGAAAAGCATCACCGACGAGATGAATGGCTCTCGTATCTAAAAGTTCCAACATTAGGGACTGCACACCATATACGGGATAAATCATAAGCAGTTGATAGGAAGTGAATTGGCTTTCGGCTCAAAACGAATATTTTGAGAGGTATTTTCGGAAGTGAACCACATATGGGTTTTCCATGGAAGGGTTCTGCTGATGCATAACAACTATTACCTTGACTTGTTTTATCAATTACCTACACATAGTTCAGAAGTTTTTTAACTGAAAAGTAACAGTAGCAAAGTATATATTGTTTGTGTATATATTTGAAACATTTTCTTCTTTGCATCTTGCAGTGCCATAAAGATGTCAAAAATTGATTTTACGAAACGTTGGCTTTCAAGTTCCCAATTCTCAAAAAAAAATTAGTTTATCAATGCTCCTCAAAAATGAAATTTAATTGTTGTTAATATTTTTTAATTGAAACTTGATTAACCATTCAATTGCCATCAATATTGATCTATTTTTTTTTGTCAAGGAACATTCTACTGGTGGCCTGTCTGTATCTCAACATGCTCGATAATCTAGTTCTTATAAGTCAGAAAACTAAATCAATTCATTTGTTAATATAAAATCGCAGAAAAACCTTTCATGTAGATAGAAACTCTTCAGTGCGATTATTGTTATATCACAGATTACCATGAGTGCAAAAATACACTGAAACTTCAGGATACTGTCCAATGGTGATTTCAAGGGGCGATTTACGAGTAGATTATTTTCATTTTGAGCGATTTACAAGATACTTTTTTGCAGCACAATTTCATACCATTCGACCACTTAGTCATTTTAAGTCAGTTTTGTATCTAGTTTATTATTTCTAGTAAATATGAAATGTAGAGAACTATTCATGTGAAGGTGTCATATCGAAAAATTATTGTAATAGTGTGAGATAGCACTCAATTTCCATTCCTATTTATTTGGTTTGCCTGACCTTTATCTGCACCACGTTGTTGGGGCCAAGTTGTTGAAATAATAATGTTTTTTGTTCATTTTTGTAATAAGAAATGCATGAAGATGTGAGAGGTGTAAAAGAAGTGATAGTGTTAAATTTGAGTGACTGACCCTGCAAATAATTATATTTCTTATCCAGATATTCCTGTAGTTATTTCTCAACACTGAAATCCTGTTTCCTGAATTACTAACCCATACACAATCTCACAAATGCATAATTCCATAACATTTATTTAAAAACTGGTGTGACAAAGTTTATGATTTCAGCTATGTACTACAATTACTACAAAAAGCACGAAAAAGGAAGGATCTGGTATTTCTGTAAAGTTTGCCATAAAAAATATAAGCATGCCAGTTCCATATATACTCATTCCAAGTTTGAATGCAACAAACTACCCCAATTCGAGTGCGACCTGTGCTTCAAGAAATTCAAACTGAAGGGAAACTTGAAAACTCATATGGCTAACGTTCATAATGTGGTGAATTAAATGGAAACTGTTACTCAAGTGACGTCGTGGTGAGAGGGAAGCCGAATGAAGCTGTTGAAGATATATCGATGAACTTTTCACAATTTATATTTGAATCAAAAGTGCAATCCAAGTCTTTGAAAATGTATTAATCTTGATGTCTCACAAGAATTTGTTCTTCGGGAGATATTGTTTCATTAATGGTAATAATATTTATTTAATAGATATTTTATATACTTATCAGATGAAATGAATAGAACGTATTTTCCATTTGTGTAATATGTAGGTGCTGATACATAATTGTTAAATTAAATTTTATATTAAATCTTTAAAAAATACGCTGGATTTTTTCATTCTGCTAAAGCCACATGTCGCTATTTATTAGTTCATAAATAATTTTTATAATAGTAAAACGTTACTGACAATACAGTGCCCGCCATAAAGTAAGTAACATATGGAAAAAAGTTAATCATTGAAGTAAAAGAATTTTTTTTTGCATGTCCAACAACCTGAAAATCGAATTTATTCGTGGTCACTGGTAACGCGGCAAATTGAAAAAAAAACTATAAGAGACAAAAATTGGGGAATCGTAAAATATATAAAGTAATTTGCATGGAAATTAGATTGCTTAGGATTAGTGACATTGAAAAATTGTATTTAACGAGATGAAAACTGTGTAGGGAGGTTATTAAGGCATTTCGAAAAAGTGGAAACCAAAAAAGGGAAAAATATTTGTAATATACAGATGAACCAAAGGTAAAAAACTCAGCAAGAGCACGAAAGGAGGAAATAATAAGACGATAACAAATTCCATCACTTGCAATGAAACAAAATATTCTTTTTTGGTAAGTACAAACGCTGCTACAAAAAATGAAGAAGCCATTTCAAAAATGTGATCATTCCACGTTTATATATTATTTGTAATCATCTAATAGTTATACCATAGCGACAGATATACAAAAAAAAATTATTCGATTGAGAATAAACAAATTGATGATTAGATGAATCAGTTAACAAGAATGGTTTCCGGGAGTTGATAAATAGATCATCATTAAATTTTTGGTTTGTTTATTCATATATGGGTTATAGATAATAACTAAAAGTAGATTTGATTCCATATCTTAATTTTATTCGTTTTTTAGCACTTATTAACGTTTGTTTGCATTTGAGAATATGCAATTATTTTATTTATTGGAATACAACATAAAATAATAGTAAATACACAGAGAGGACAGTTTGATATTTTTACCCAGCTGAGCTTAAAAAAGAAAACAAGACAGGAGAAATAAAGCTGAGAGATACTAACTAGTACTCAAAGATCTCAGGCGAAATCTATCAAGAATAGGTTCATGGCAAGGCTCACTGAATCTCATAACACACGGAGAACTCAGCCGATTCAACTTCCTGAAAGGTTGAATCAGTGATGATAGCGAAACTCCCACCCCCAATAAGAGGCCAGAGGATTTTTATTCAAATTATTATTGTCGTTGTTAAACTTTTTTTTTCTAATTAGAACAGTAACTCATCTAAATGGTGACCACAGTCATCTTCTCGACTGAAGTGATGAATAGAAAAAATTATTCAACAAACATAAAATGGGCTCCAGTTGGCCACCCAAGATTGAACAAACCAAAACTTTCGGATATACATGCTATAGCAGTGCATATGACACCACCGACGTAAGTACGAGCTATGATCATTGAAAATGAAACCAGACGGGACCATCTGGTAATGGCCAAAGAGCAGTGGAAGAGCTACCCCCTATATAAGTCACGGCACAGTAATAAAGTCGACTGAGTACCAGACAGAGGTCCCTCAGATAAACCCAAAAGCCAAAAAGTTTATTACAACATTAAATTTACAATATATAGAATTTATACAGTTCACATAAGACACCTGAATACATAAAAGCACTGCTAAAACCATTCCAAGCCACAGGGGTTAGGATGTTATAGTGTTGTGTTTATTTGGGATTCTGGATTTTGTAGCCTGCCCTTCTGGGTTATCCAGCGGGCTGGCAAAACGTACTCGCGCCTGCTTGCACAAGCCCTGCGATCTCGTGTAGGCCTTAGATGCTGTGAGTGCATGTCACTGCTACGGTTAACTTCCCTGCCTCCTTTAAGTTATGCAGGGAAATCGCTAAGTTATGGGTGAAGCATCAGAGTATTAGGAGTATCTATTGTTGAGTTTTATTTGACACATCCATCCACATCCATTTCCGTGTGTTTATTTTTCGGGAAGGGGGTTGTATATCGCATACACTCTCACCCCAGATTCGAGTTGTATTCCTACATGCTCTATGGAGCTCACTCTCTGTAGTAAGGGTGTACACGGTACACCGGACATAACTATTATTATCGCTACCCTTTCCCCTCTCACTGCATTGAGACAGTCTTCCCTGATTGTCCTGAATCCCTTCTCGCTACTTGTTCTGTTCATCATCAGGCCTCGACAATGTCGTCCATGTCTCGAAGTAAGCATTTGGTGTTGATGTGCTTTTCATGAACCCGCTCACAGCATCTACAGTGCTGGGCTGGCTCGCGTTTGTATAGGTTTTCGGGATGGAGGTTTGGATTGGGGTGGGATTCTGCGACTTACCCCTTCTTGCTGTTCACGATCTCTTGATCTTTGTTCCCAGAGTTTTTTCCCTACTGGCGTGGCCTTGAAGAACTTTTGTCTGGGTTGCGGCTTCTGATTTTGCTGTTCCTGTGCATTGAAGTGCCGCTTGTAGACCTCGCTGTCCGGATTGCAGGATGTGTCTCCTCCCGCTAGTCCTCGGCTTAGGGCATGCCCTCGACCAGTGCGATTCTGCGCATTTCATGCAAAGTAATGCCATCTAATCTCGTTATCGAACTGCACGGCGAATATGTTCTTTTCACATTCTCAAGTGGCGTTTGCAGTTCGAGTTGATCCTCAATCCCGATTTTGGAGTTCTTGGAAATAATAGTACTGAAGACTTTTCTTCTCTTCTGGGAGCCGAATTCATCTGCCGTTTTCAAGGAAAGTTCACCATCTTTGCTGATGACACTATCATACTCTAGCACGGATAAACCTTCAACAATATGAGAGATATTATTGCTAGAGACTTGGAAATGATTCAGCAATGGTGCGATGCAAATTATTTATGCTTCAATCACAAGAAAACCAATATAATGGGCTTCAATTTTGATTGCCAAAATCTCAACTTGGATAGCCAAATTTTGGAATACAAAGAAAATACTAAATTCCTAGGTATATCATTGGATGGATAAACTGAAGTTTGACCAACATGTTTCAAATTTAACAAAAAAATTAGCATCGGGATGCTTTGCCATTAGAGTGGTCACAAACGAGTTAAACGCATCAACAGCTAAAATGGTCTATCACTCACTGATAAAATTCCACTTGTGATATGGTATAGCCTTTTGGGGTAATTGTAGCCTGCAACTTCTCCATTCAGTATTGGTTCTACAAAAAAGAGCAGTAAGGTATTTCTAGGAAAAGTGGGTCCACGAGAGTCCTGCAAACAATTATTTTTGAGTGAGGAAATTCTTACACTGACTTACTTGTTCATATTGGAAACGGCATGTTTGATACACAAAAAATATATGGCAGAGACTACAACGCAAACTTACCATGCGACCCGACAAACAGCAGAAAGGAAAATAGCTCTACCCATTCCACAGTCCACTCTAACTGAATACACTCTGTTTTACTAAAGTAAGAAAATATATAACTACATAACCACCGGCCTAGAAAACTCTTGAAAAAGGCTCTTTTGAAGAAAGCATACGGTGTGGTCCAACGAAAACTTAACACCTCGATTTTCCGGCTTTAAAATGAAAATGTGGAAAATCGCTCGGACCGGTCAATTTCTAATACGTGGGGGAACAACTTTTCCGCTGTTTTCATCCCCGTAACTTCAACCCCCTAACGGGGGTGAGCACAACCCCTTGATTTTGAATAGGGATGCGGGGTGTTGCGATACCTCATTTTGAAGATCTCATCGTGTACTATCTGACCGTAAAATGTCACTTCAAAATATCCATCGATAATGAAATAACAGCGAAAATAGTGAAAGAGGCAATATGGAATTTATCTCGAGAATAGTATTCGTATCCGACGCATTTCAAAGGTATTGAGTCGTTAATTTTTTGTCCAAAAAAGTAGACGGACCTTGTTTTTGTACCTTAGTCTATCGTGAATGTTTAAGAACGGTACAAGTGTGTCAAAGCGATTGTAAATTGGTAGTGGAATTAAAATGGTGTATTCCGTAGAAGAAAGGGTGGAAATGATAAAATTATTTTTCCGAAATAACGACTCTGCGCGCACAACAGCGGCTTTATTTAACGAACGACATCCTGGAAAAAATGTATCCGCTGCTTACGTTGTGCAACTGGTTGCCAAATTTGACGCTACTGGTTCAGTTGGAAACAAAAAGAGGGTGCATGAAAGAGACGAAGCGAGGGACGTGGCTGTCTTAGGTCATATAGCAATGGATCCGACCGTTAGTACTAGGAAATTGTCCGATGTATCTGGTGTTTTACGCACAAAAATCATGAGAATCCTGAAACAACATAAATTCCATCCTTATAAGATACGATTGGTTCAGGAACTGAATGAGGATGATCCCGATCGCCGACTCCAGTTCTGTGAAGTGATCAGTGAAATAATTAACGGCAATCAAAACTACATGTTCGATATCTGTTTTTCGGACGAGTGTTCATTTTACCTTAACGGCATTGTAAACCGGCATAACTGTCGGTATTGGTCAGATGAAAATCCACGATTATTTCGTGAGGTGTATACACAGCGCCCCCAAAAATTAAATGTTTGGGCGGGTATATATGGAAATCACATAATCGGCCCTTTTTTTATACCCGGTAATCTCACAGGCCAAATTTATCTCGATCTATTGGAGAACGCTATTTATCCAGCCCTCGTGCAAGTATTGGAGAATGCAGAAGACCATCAAACGATCATTTTCCCACAAGATGGCGCACCACCTCACTTTGTTCAACCGGTGCGTCAGTTCTTAGATGACAATTTTCCTCACGCCTGGATTGGAAGAAGGGGACATATTGAGTGGCCACCCAGATCACCTGATCTGGCTCCACTGGACTTTATTCTATGGGGTCACCTGAAATCCAAGATTTACGCTACCCAGCCTGAGTCACTGGATGATTTGCGAACTCGGATCATTAATGAATGCCGTCAAATTACACCAGAAATCTTGAGTAATGTCCGTGAACGTTTTCAGCAAAACTTATATTACTGCATGGAAGTGGATGGTGCCCATTTCGAGCATTTAATAAAGTATTCACAAAAGTACGTACTCTTCCACTACTTTACCTGTCCTTTCGATATCGATGGATATTTTAGAGCGAAATTTTACGGTCAGATAGTACACGATGAGATCTTCAAAATGAGGTATCGCAACACCCCGCATCCCTATTCAAAATCAAGGGGTTGTGCTCACCCCAGTTCGGTGGTTGAAGTTACGGGGATGAAAACAGCGGAAAAGTTGTTCCCCCTCGTATTAGAAATTGACGGGTCCGAGCGATTTTCCACATTTTCATTTCAAAGCCGGAAAATCGAGGTGTTAAGTTTTCGTTGGACCACACTGTATTATAATATAGAAGAATTCTTTAATGAAACCCTGACATGACCTTATTATACAAGTTTATTTAGTTTTATTAGTATAATATGTTATATGCTATGACAATTTGACAATTGTTCACCTCTATATTTAAGCTGAACTGTTGACGATGTACCGTATATTTATTCAATTATTTATACAGAGTGGGCCATTGAAAACGAAACAGCGGTTCTGTAGGTCGGCATAACCGAGTTATACAAAAACGCACGGACACGTCAACAACATTTTCGAGGGGGACATCGTTCGCGATGAAATTCACCCGAAATACATAACATCCCTCGGAGCTGTGACCGCCACCCCTCAATTTTTAAATGGCAACATATGGCAAGTGATACCTCATTTGAAATGTATTTTCCTTCTTAATATCTAACAACAAAAATAAATTAATTCTATCGATTCGTTTTCGAAATGTACGAACTTGAAGTTGGGAAATCACTTTTTATTCACTCAGTCAATGAATTAAATTTTCAAACTGTCTACCACCATTTCCATATAATAGTACAAGTTCTGTTCGAAATGAGACCTCACATTTCGTAGCATTTCCGGCGTTATTCGACGGCATTCTTCAATAATTCTACGTCGTAAATCTTCCAGATATTCTGGTTCGGTTGCATAGATTTTGTTTTTCAAGTGAACCCACAGGAAAACGTCGAGTGGGGTTAAATCTGGAGATCTGGCTGGCCACTCAATAGCGCCTCTTCTTCCAATCCAATTTCCAGGAAACATTCCATCCAAAAACGCCCTAACACGCTGTGCATAATGTGGAGGTGTCCCGTCTTGTTGAAATTTCAAGTGGTCTTCATGGTAACGAGCGTCATTTTTAATGATGTCGACTAATTGTGGATTAACAAATTGATTCAATAATTCCAAATAAGTTTCTCCTGTCAGGTTACCGTCGAGAAATACTGGTCCAATCAAACGGTCCCCAAAAATACCGGCCCAGACAATGAGTTTTTGGGGAGTTTGAGTATGGACTTCGTGGAAAACAGGTGGATTGGCATCTGACCAATAACGACAATTATGACGAATCACAGTCGAATTCAAAAAGAATGTAGACTCATCAGAAGAGGAAACTCTCATCAGCATCTATTTTCGTAGTCATAATTTCACAAAATTCCTGTCGCATATCAAAATCATCTTCATTCAATTGGTGTACCAAATGTATTTTGTAGGGGTGGAATTTATGATGTTTCAGGATTCGGCGGATACTGGTTCTACTGATATTGGTAACACTAGCCAATTTCCTTGTGCTCAATGTTGGGTCTGCATGAACTTGTCCTAAAAGTGCAACTTCAACAGGTTCATTTCTCACCTGAAATTCACGTTCTGGGTCTCGTTTCTTGTTGGCTACTGATCCAGTTTGACAACATTTTTGCACTGATTCTATAACGTATTTTCTAGCAATAAGATTATCGGGATCCGTTTCATTGAACAAATTAGCTGAACGGTTACCGCACTCATCATTCTTAAAAAAATTGTTATTATTTCAACTCTTTCCGCGATCGTATACACCATTATTGAGGAATGATATTCAGCAGCTGTAATAAAGTAATTCACTCTAATGTCGTTCAATCAATGATCGGTTTGACACTGATAGACGTCCACAATTGCGATTTGGCGAAAAAAATTATCTCATACATGTTTTTGTTGTACGCGCATTGGAGTCGAATTCGAGAAAACGTATTTTTATCGATTCTCAAGAACCTTAACATTTTTTCGATCAAGTAATTGAGGATGAAATAAAAATTGAAACGGAATTGCATGTTATTTGTTGGTAAACAGTTAGATCATTTAATTCCTTGACACTGATAATTATCTTTAAACAGTTGCATTGTTACATCTTATTTTTATTGATTGAGTGAATAAAAAGTGATTTCCCAACTTCAAGTTCCTATATCTCGAAAACGAATCGATAGAATTAATTTATTTTTGTTGTTTGATATTAAGAAGGAAAATACCTTTCAAATGAGGTATCACTTGCCATATGTTGCCATTTGAAAATTTAGGGTTGGCGGTCACAGCTCCGAGGGATGGAATGTATTTCGGGTGCATTTCATCGCGAACGATGTCCCCCTCGAAAATGTTGTTGACGTGTCCGATCGTTTTTATATATCTCGGTTCTGCGACCTACAGAGCCGCTGTTTCGTTTTCAATGGCCCACTCTGTATAAGTATATTTACACTTTACTATGATTTTATACACCATGCTTTGTCAATAAGAAATTCTGTATTCTTCGACAATAAAGTATATTTTTCTCTCTCTCTCTTCCTGATTCGCGTTCGTACGCACTGGTGAAGCTTTCGTCTCCATGACATTTTTTCCTGTCCCTTGGCAGACTGGCTGGACTTCCCGCCCCACAGATCGTGGTCTCCGGTGCAGTGCGTTTCTGTGCTTACGTGGAATCTGTTTTTGGGACAACTGGAATATTCTTGGGGGTTGAGGATGGCAATCTGTGAGTGGAGGCTACTGAAACTTTTCCCCAGTCTGGAAGGTTTCTGGGAATGAGTGCTTTCTCACCCCCGGGCTTCTAACATTACGTGTCTTGGCGGTCAGCTAATACCTCTGTCTGCATTAGCTTTTCTCATCGGGAAATCTTTGTTCGAAAGGGGCGTGGTCTTCCGGCTTAGTCTGTCTAAAGGCTACCAAGAGCTTGAGCTCTTAGTTTAATCGGGGACCTCCTATCTCCTGCTGACCTGATTCAGAGATGAGAAACAAGGTACTCAGTTGAGTATAAAAACGTTGTAAATAAATATAAAAATTCAACTTTTTCTTCAGATCGCTCGATAGATCCTACACGACGTGTTCTCTGGTCGGCTAGCCAGAGCATACTCAGATGAACCAATGGGCACTTTATGTCCAAAACAGATAAGCTACATGCCCATGCATGCAAATTAAAACAAAATCTCCTCACATAATCTGATGGCTACAGCCTGCACACAAACGTATAAAAATATGTTGGTACAATTTTTGTAAAATTTAATAAGATCATGAAATGAATTTTGTTGTTAGGTTATTAAATCACCGATGGTTTGTTGAAAACAACTGGAAGAAAGAACGCAAAATCTCGAAAGAGACGCTGGTTGGGCAGCACTACCGAGATCACCTGAAAATTTATTTTTTATAAGTACTTATTCTGTGGAAAAGAAGATTTTCAATGAAATCAAATCCCTCAAAAATAAACCAATTTGAGCTTGAGTTTAAAATCTGTAGTGGAAATAAAATTTGAAAACCAAGAATATTAGAGGCTCATTTTATACTATTTAGCGATAGATGTCATCTCAGATCAAGATGATTGAGTCGCAGTAAAAAATATTCTCATAATGTAAATATCAAAAGAGTACTCGTTTTTCTTAAAGTATTCTAAATGAATTTGAGATGAAAATCTGAATAAAAATCTGCACTCGTCGTGACTAGGGCTTATCGAGACCAAGACCAAGACCAAGACCAAGACCAAGACCAAGACCAAGACCAAGACCAAGACCAAGACCAAGACCAAGACCAAGACCAAGACCAAGACCAAGACCAAGACCAAGACCAAGACCAAGACCAAGACCAAGACCAAGACCAAGACCAAGACCAAGACCAAGACCAAGACCAAGACCAAGACCAAGACCAAGACCAAGACCAAGACCAAGACCAAGACCAAGACCAAGACCAAGACCAAGACCAAGACCAAGACCAAGACCAAGACCAAGACCAAGACCAAGACCAAGACCAAGACCAAGACCAAGACCAAGACCAAGACCAAGACCAAGACCAAGACCAAGACCAAGACCAAGACCAAGACCAAGACCAAGACCAAGACCAAGACCAAGACCAAGACCAAGACCAAGACCAAGACCAAGACCAAGACCAAGACCAAGACCAAGACCAAGACCAAGACCAAGACCAAGACCAAGACCAAGACCAAGACCAAGACCAAGACCAAGACCAAGACCAAGACCAAGACCAAGACCAAGACCAAGACCAAGACCAAGACCAAGACCAAGACCAAGACCATGACCAAGACCAAGACCAAGACCAAGACCAAGACCAAGACCAAGACCAAGACCAAGACCAAGACCAAGACCAAGACCAAGACCCAGACCCAGACTGATCAGTCTTGGTCTTGGTCTTGGATCAAAATTTGTCTAGAAATTTTAATTTATCGATTCAATTTTCTAATAGTTCATATGCATATGATAGTCTTTTAACAATTCTCAATTTGTACGGGTAATGTAAGCGAAATAAAAATTTCTCATTTCACCATCATAATATAATTTTCAAGAAATCCTAAATAAATATTAAATTGAATCCACACAGCACACAGGTCGACGCCCGACAGTTCAGAAAAGAAAGGAAAAAATTAGGCTTTTCTTGATCATTTTACAATGGATTATTGTGTGATGAGCAGTGAAATGCGGTTGCGGCAGAGTGGTGGAATCGGAATCCCGAGGAAATTGCAATACTTATTAGCCACTGCGACCTTACAATATACACCTATTTGTGGTAAACTGTTTAACTGCAATACAGACTTTGAAAAATGTATTTTTGATTTTGAATGAACAAAATTTAAAAACCTACCATATGAAAAATTACTAATTGAGATAAAGTGCCATAACATTTTCTATCAAAATTTTCTCAATATTAAGTAGATTTTAGTTCACTATTTTTCTTGCGAGACCAAGACCAATACTCTTGGGGTAGAGTCTTGATCTTGGTCTTGGTCTCGAAAGTCAAGTCTTGGTCTTGGGAAGATTCATTAAGTCTTGATCTTGGTCTTGGTCTTGTATCAAGACCAAGACAAGACCGCGACTAATCTCTTGCTCTCACAAAGCCCTCGTGATGGTGCACTCGCTATTTCAATTGAGAGAAAACTCAGAAAAACCACAAAAATATCAGAGTTCGAATAATCAACTCGTTCATGGAACAGTACATACACTCATCGAGAAATGAAAGAATCAACATTTGTTTCATTCATTTATTGTTTTGAGTACATACAATTTCAACTTAACGTTTCATTTTGTTTTTTTGGGGTAGTATTGTCCCACTTAATAGCAACCCAACTGGGATGGATAGTGGTGGGCGTATTGAAAAAAAAAAGAAAAATCCAATTCATCTTCATCATCCTCTACAAAATATATAATCATCTAAGAGTTTCTTGAAATGGCACGAGTTTGAAAAATGGTTCCAGGTATGTCATATATCATTTAAACTGAGTTTTGAAGCTTCTGTGATTTGATACTATTTATTTTTTCAGGATACGAATCAGGACCTGATATCCGAAATGTATTTTCTTGTTTGTCGTGTGGAAAGGTATTCAAAAATCGAATTCGATTGAGTCGTCATTATCTCCACGAATGTGGAAAATTTACTTGTCCGACATGTGGAAAGGCGTACAAAAATCGTACAACACTGAGTCGTCATATCCATCACGAATGTGGGAAAACTCCAGAATTTTCTTGCGACATGTGTGATCGAAAATACAGAAGAAAGGATAAATTGAAGAAGCATGAGATGAGCCACATTAAATGTAACGAGAATTTATTTTTGTGAACAGATATTTAGAATTATTCCAGAAATATACACATATTACATATTTCAATTGTGTTTTTTTAAATTTTTTCACTCCTGAGATGTAGAGGAGAATGGAAAAGAAAGGAGGAAAGTGAAGAAAGATTAAAGTGAAGTGAGAACGGGAGGAGTGAAGTGAAGATGGAGAAAGGAAAAGAAGGAAGGAAGAAAGTGGACGAGGAAAAAGAAAGGGTGGAACGGGAGGGAGGGGTGGAAGGGGTGAGAGAGTGCTGTGGGGAGAGAGGTTGGGGGAGGAGCGAGGTAGGGGTCCTAAAGGATAAACGGGTGGGAAGAGAGCCAGGAAGGGAGAAAGGAAGATTCATTATTTTCACATAGTATTTCTATCATCATGAATGATTTCACTGTGGTGCAATTTAATTGCAAATACCTGAACGGACTCGATCGGTCAACAGCTGAAATGTCTTATGAATTTGTTAAATTTTTGTGCATCGCTGCCAGATCCTTAGTTCCAGTTGCTTTTTTCAACAACGGTTTGTATAAACTATATGTTAGATCCTCAACTATTTCAGAAGGTTTTTTTGTTGAGATAACAGAGAAATGTTCATTTTATTATTTTCAGGTATAAAGAGTTACGAGTTGTTTGAAAAAACATTCTCGATGTATTCAACGAATATGTTCTGAAGGCAAATATGAATTCTTCAAGTGTAACCGATTCGCAGTCTAAAGTGAAAGTAAGAATGCATACTATTGAACGACCACCTCAATAATATGTGCAGGTATATTTGGAAGACAAGAATATCGAAGTTCTCAGTTTTTTAGTGAACGGATCGATATTTTGAAGATCTAATGTGTTCACCTCATCAATTGTAGTGGTGTGTTGTTACAGAATAAAAAGTGTTCTTCTGCATTATTCATAATACCGAACACTGAAAAGGGCCAGAAAGTTGAGGATCCAAAATTAGGTTCTAATGCATGTTTGTCAGTAACCTTCTGAAGTACCATTGACGATAGAATGAGTTTTTCATTCCATCTAAAAATTGCAAGTAATCTAACAAATCATCAACAAACTATGGTTGTCCTAACTGTCATTATAAACTCATGCAATTGACTAGTCTTGATTCTAATTTGTTCCAGGATTCTCCTGTCATGTCTGCAAGAAAAATTACATGAAGAAGTATCATCTCAATGAGCACATACGAGAAAGATGCTCGAATGATAGAAAGTTTGGTTGTAAATTATGTAGCCATAGGTGCAATACTAAGAGAGACTTAAGGAATCATCTTAGACGAATCCACAGATTGGTAGTGGAAAAGTCAATGTTAGATTCATATGTAGTAGACATGAGTAATATAAAGTGAATTAATTTCGTTGTGACTCTTTCGCAAACCCTAAAATCATGTTTCAAATATTTACTGAAAATGTTTTAGTCATACTGATTGGCTTATTCTTGTTAATAATAATATTTATTCCCTAAAGTATGAAAATCTCAAATAAAAATGAGATATCTATCTCATAAACGAATTTTGTTAACGAAGCAAAATGGTTGTTTGTGACTGACAATAAAATCACAGTAGATAAGATTACATTTTTCGGCAAACTTTTCAAACCCTATATATTATTCACATAGTAGTTCAAATTCTGTGAATTTTGTAATGGTCGTAGTCGATTGGTTAAATAAATTGTTTTGTATAATCAAATCGGACATCGACAAATTAGCAAATACCGACAAATCAGGTAGGTATATAAAAAACAGGTAAGTATAGAAAAATCGGATATTCGTATAAAAATAAAAATAGTATTTGTTCCGATAGTTAAAGTAAAATTCTATATTAAACTATATTGAATAAATAATAGCATATAATAATTTGTTATAACATTCACATTGTTTAGTGATTTGGTGTATTCGAAACATTTTAAATAATGTTTTCATTTTCCTTCCAATCGTATGATTCCATATTTTGAGTTTTTTTTATACGTTATAACTCTGGATGTTTCTCAACTCGTTAGGGAATAAATTCCAAAGCCTTGGCTACAGAGCGTTTTCCTTTTGTTTTTGTGCTCAGCGTAGTTCTGAACGGTTTTTGTTAAGCTCTTGTTTCATATTTTTATGTAAAGGGTATTAATTTAATTCTTTTTTTACGAAAACTTAGATTTACATGCTGACAACAGAGTTGCCGACTATCCAATACTTTTGCTGCGTTAAGAGTGTCTTACTTGGGAATATTATGTTCTTTTTTTATATTCTTCAAGTATCAATTTTTGAAAGGTATTTAACTTTTGTAGATTACAGTCTGCTACGGCCCCCATCCTGGAATACCGTAAGAAAGTTGTGATTGTATTAATGAAAAATATAATATTTAAATAAGATTCGTATTATCTAGGTAATCCACGAGAAGTCTAAATTTGGATGGTAGGATATTTTATTTGCAGGTCCCATTTAAAGAGTGTCGATGCTTATTCCCAAGTTTTTGGTTGGTTATTTCTCGAATATTTGGGTATTTTTGTCAATTTCCAGTGTCCCTAAATTTGGTAGGTTATTAGCATATGACGTGAAAGGTAAATTGTTGGATTTCTGACTGTTGGGTGTCAATTTATTGAACTGGAATCTTCTTCTGAATCATTTTTAAGTTAGTGCCAGAATGTCGATTGGTTAGGGATAGTCATATCGTCGGTAAAATTGATTATTTCACCTTTTGTTATCGTTTTCATTACTCTGTTGACGTATAATGAAAAGTAGTGGCCCAAGAACAGTTCCTTGTGGTACACCCTGAGTCACGGTAAGTTTTTCATTAATTTTCCTGAATGCATAGTGGAATAGTTTGTTGCGAAGCCGTTCCTGACAGACAGTATCGAATAAAATGGTATAATCTCATCTGAAACGTTATACATTTCAGGAGTATATATTATAATTTATTATAATTTTCAACGATTTCTCGAATATTTTTAAAAATATTGAGAGTAATGAAATAGGTCGAAAGTTTTCAATTTTTTTGTTGCCACTATTATGCAATGATTTTATAATTCCAATTCCCATACTATTTCGGGAGATTCCTATTGAAAAACATTTATTTATTATAAAACTGAGAGGTTGGACTATACCCGTACTGATTTTTTTCAGAGATTCTGTACTGATAGTGTCCCAACCAGGAGACTTTTTTGGTTTTAGGTTTCAAATAACTTTAAAATCTTCAGTTTAATTCGTACGATTCAAGTACATAGTGCTTTTTTAAGTTTTCTGTGAAATCATTCGGTGAGTCTACTTGTTTGCGTAATTTTGACCTATACCAGTATAATAATTATTGAATATGTTTGCTATGTCAAGTTTATCAGAAGGAAATATTAAGATATCCTTTTCAAACATATTTCACACTTTCCCATAAGGCTCTGGAATTGCTTGAGTTTTTTTCGATTAGTTTATTCAACGAACGATGATGAATCGTAAACCGAAGAAAAAAATTATGAATCGTATTATTTTAAAATTTTGAAAGGTTTGATATCTTGTCTACGTGTTATAGGTAAATATTTTCATAAATTTCTTTGTAGTCGCTTCGGGGATATGCCCAACATCAAGTTTCCAGGACCCCTTATTCCAACAAACGAAAAGCTTTGGTACCTACTCACTGCCTCGGAAAGTATTTCTTGAGGCATAGAGCTTGCCGAAATTCGAAAACACCAATTCCTACTTTCTTTCCCTCGGCTCTCACGGTGTTCTCTGAACACTACAGAATTTTCCTTATCGTGCGAACCAGAACTTACCACTTTTATTGAAAATAATGTAGAGATAACAATGCTTGGATGTAATGAATTGGTCCATTTCTTCCTATCCATTTAGTTCGGCCAAATCTGTTTCAAAATCTCTATACCTGATTGTGGGGAGGTGCGCCATCATGTTGATAATATAACCTGTGTCTGGTGTCAATCCCCCATCAAATTTAGTGAATCATCTCGAAGAAAAATCTCTGTAAACTTTTCCATTCGGGGACCTGTATCAAAGAAATATGATCCCCAGTTATGCCCCCCAAACATCTACTGCCCATCTTTTTTGGTTGTCAACTTGTCTAACCCAATGGGGATTCTCTGTCGAGTAGGAGTGGCAATTGTGTCTATTACCTATTCCAAACTTTTAAATGTAGACTCGTCACTAAACAAAATATATTTCAGGAAATTTGGTGAATGAAATTTAATATATTTTTGCAATATCATAATCCCTCTCATAGAGTTTTTGATGTAATTCGGTAAGGATGAAGTTTATTTTTGAACAATATTCTGTTTACGAAAGTATGACTCATATCTAGCTCTCTGTATGCAATATTCCTCGTACTTACATGAGGATTCTCAACTGTTGAAAGCACTGCCTGTTTCCTCGAATCTGTCTCGACCATACGAAAACTTTCTGGTCGTTAAGATCTTGAATCAGGATATCGAACTACATACATTCTATTAGATAATAAACAATTTCTGTCACAGTTACCCAAAATGTAAATCATGTTCATCATTTCTTCAGTGGAATATTTTCCTTATGTATAATATTATTTTTCTACATTCATGCAAAAAGCAAAACTTTATTGAACTATATTCAGTGGAAAAAGAAGCTCTTTATTGTAATAGTGCAATAAAGTTTTTATTGCACTTATCTGTCATTCTACTTCAACGTGCTGTCATCATGATATACATAAACGTTCAAACCATATTTAGCAGATATTCTGTGAGATTGCCCATACGTTTTAAACAGCTACATACCTATTTTATATTATTTTGTTTAAATGTTAGCAGACAGAGTTGAACAAACAATGTCTTCCCGTGAATAACTCCATAATCAAAACCGATCCGCTATGTTCTAAACCGTCTACCTGCATAGAGCAAACTCTACTATGACCACACCTCGTGATAACATACGCGCTCATGGCGACTATGATTTTGATATTTATAATGCAACTGTGGATATATAAACGTCAGTCAAAATTTAATTCTGACAATTACAGAACTGAAAGTTTTAAAATGAGTAATATCAATGGAAAACTAGATGATGGTGATGAAATCGATAGTAATAATTATTTATTTAAATTGCGTATTTCATTTTCCTTCACCTAGTGCCGCACCTAAATAAATACGTAGAAAAAATGTTGTATGCAACTCGTGCAAAATATGTTTATTGCACTCGACGTGCTGTCCAACTCGGCCTAATAGCCTCGTTGGACAATTTCACGTCGATTGCAATAAACACTTACTTTTTGCACTTGTTGCATAAATAACTATTGTCATAAGAGGAAAGCAGCTGTTGAAAAACTACGGCGGTAATTGCACTGCGCAGCGATAAATGCACTACGAAAACATCCCGTCGGCATGACACCAATAACAACAACACTGACTGACATTTCTGATAAATGTCAGATATACTTCAAGAAGTGAAAAAATATCGCATTTTGGTGAGTGGTCCATACAATCTATTGAGGAAAATGTAGTTGAAAGTGAATCAAATAATACCAAACCCAACAGATAGTATACATGGCGACAGTTCATGGATTTTTGCAAGGCCAAAGGATATTTCCTGGACAAAGAGATGTCTATAAGCGTATTGGCAAAAATATTAACGGAGTGGGCATTCAATATGTGCAAGCAGAGTAGTCAGGAATATAAGGACTTCACAATAAAGACAATCTGGAATGTTACCGCAAAATTAATGATGGAAAAGTATTACAAGGAGTATGGTTTTAGTTTAAATCCGTTCACGCAAAATAGAAGCATGCATGACGAAAATTTCAAAAAACACTGTGAAAATTTATATGACTTTGTTTTGCGAAATTCTGGTGTGCATGCCAGATTACCTACTATTAATTAATAATACAAATGACGTATCTTTCTGATGGCATGCATTTTGGAATCTCGTAAAACCTGTATTAAATTTTTACAGAGTTTTCCCGCAATTTTCCACCGTTGGTCTGACGAGGGGCACATGCCAATTTTTCCAGAGTGTTTTTTTTTATTTTATTACTGAAACTTCAATTCTTCACATCGGCATGAAATTTGAAAACACGGAAGTTCCCTTTAATTTTTTTCAGTTTTTCGTAACCCTTTGAGCCCTTTCGGCCGCTGCGAATTGCATGCCATTAGTTAGTAGCGTTTCAGTTTGATTGAACTTCCATATATTACAACGGCAGGCAGTATAATATCGCGAAAAAACACGAAAATTATCCACAAAAAAAAGCTTTTCTTATGAAGTGCACACGTGCGGCAGCCAGGAACCCGTCTAGTTTTCATAATATAGGGTTGATTATCAAGCCTTGAAAAGGCATGCAGTGTAAAATGGAAGAACGTCACCTGTCACCAGCTCCTGATGGTCTATTAATCAATTAATCAATAATTTGTAAAACTGAAAAATACTACCATCTTGCTTGTGCCCTTCTTGTGAAACTTGTAGAATGCCATCGATAAAATGATGAGTTTTTTATGATATCTGAGAATTGTGACTACTCCAACAAATTGTTAACTGGGCACAATTCCGTTTTTGATTGCTGCAATGAACTAGTCTTAGTTTCGATTTGTTCCAGGATTCACCTGTTATGTCTGCAAGAAAACATATCTGCGAAAGGGTCATCTCGTTGAACACCTGCGAGACAGATGCTCGAATGTAAAAAAATACGGTTGCAAGTTATGTGTACATAGAAGCAATACCAAGAGAGACCTCAAATGTCATTTATGTCGAAAACACAAATTAGAAGTGGACATGTCCATATTAGATTCATATGTAGTTCTGATAAATGATAAAAAGTGAATTGCTTTTGTCGTGACAGAGCCCTGAAGATTGATGTAAACGAAATGAATATCATCATGGTTGAGTAAAAGGGCAAACACTTGTGTCAAAAAGTGGTTGAACTCTGCCATTTGAAAAAGCACATCAAATGTATTGGAAAAAATTTAAGAATTATAAAGAATGTCTTGTCAATAAAAGCCTTTATTTATTTTTTTATTCGTTAGGAATTTACCAGACAGACCCTGTCTCCGGAGCCCGACACTTGTTACGGGACGATTTTATCTCCGCAAAATGATACCAAAAATTCAATAAGATTCGAACAATTTGTATGCTAACCTTCGAAACACTCGAATACAACTTTTAATTCTGGTATGTGACTGCTCGAGTACTAGACAGATTGCCATTTCTATACTTTCGTACCAGGCCTGGCCCGCACATAACGTCCCTTATAGTTAGATCCTAAGGAATGAGCGACCTGCTGAAATTCTCAATTATACCTGGAAGGACGGACACTGACATTTGTGATATATCAAAACAGCTGATAATACTAACCACTTGTTGAAATCCGATTGAAATATGGTGCATAAGCCCTAATGTTCGAAACTCATTGTTTGTTTGTCTAATCTAACCCTTTTAGGGACCCATATTTCGAAATGTCAACAAGGTTAAATGGGATTCTTCTTCTTGTCGTGGGTCGGACCGATCGACAGATGGTGTGTTCGGTCGTTACAAATCTACTTGCTTATTTAACACTGAAAACTTCGTGTAGTCAGCTCCGTGTTCATGGCAGTGAGGGCTAAGAAGATACGATCTACTCTGAACGCACACTTCGTCGACGGGTGACCTCGGTAGTGTTGCAAACCTTGACATCTGAAACTATGATTATTGGTCACACGCGTTTTAGTCAGGGGTTATGATTTAATTGAGTGTAGAACCGGTAGAATTTCTGTTAGGTGTAATCAAGTTAGTTGGGACGTTATTATCATCAGCGTGTAGTTTTATCGTTGGGAGAAATTATTGAATTTGTTCGGAAGTATTCGTGAGTCGTCGGAAAACCACTCATTTACATTAAGTGCTGTTGTGGTTTGGCAACGGAGGATATGAGCGAGTTGACAATGTCTGACCCAGGCGCATGATGCCTCCTTCTTGATGATGCACATCCGTCGAGCTGAATAATGGCTTCTCTGCGATTTAATCCAATTTGCGAGTTAATACAATTGCTGACTATTTTTGGTAATGGGTAAGGGCGAAAATCAGTTCCCGGGGATTTGTCGGACTTCGTTGTTTCCGGTTGATGACAGAGGAGGGGGTACAAAGAAAAAAAAGGGGTCCTAGAGACACCTGGCCTGGCCTGGCAGTCGGCATGATACGTGAGTTCCAATCGGCCATATTGTTCATTTGAGATTATAGTTATTTCTCTCTCCACTAGGAAAGGTGGGATTATTGGAAGAATTATTGCCATTGGTATTGAGTTGGATTCGTCCAAAACCCTTTGAGGGGATTATTACTCACGTCGATCTCATTCACTTCCAGTCCATCCAACATCAGTAGGTAGGCAAACCCCTCGTGCTGGCACATCTCAGATTCACACCGATCTGGCGGCATATGCTTATATAGTAATTTCTTTGTAGGACTTCTTTGGAGGGGCTATTGTCCGGAGAGGATATTTAGGGATACCACTGTTAATACAAGATTTTGAGACAGGGTGCTTCGCCCACTGTCAAGGACCGCATTGTAAACACCGACAAGTAATCAGAACAGCGGTTCCTTCCTTCTGGGTGTATACAGGATAGGCTACTCCCTTGAAAAGAACTAACACAGCCATCGAAGGGGCATCCCGAGAATCCGTTTCACTACGAGTCGTTCTGGACGACACTGCCAAGTATAGTATATGCACAGTGTGGAACAAGCAACTATTATACCTTTTTCCGATCAACCTATCTTACTGCACATATAGTTGAGCCCTTCAGGCACCTGTACTTCGAGCCCTTAGACATATAGTTAAGCCCTTCAGGCACTTGTACTTTGAGCCCTTAGGTCTATAGTTTAGCCCTTCAGGCACCTGTCTTCTGAGCCCTCAAACATATAATTTAGCCCTTCAGGCATCCAGATCAAAAACCTCCTGGCTGCGCTTTAGGAAGTCTCAAAGCACACATTTAAGATCCTTGAGCATACCAACCCCTTTTGTGAACTGCGGTGATCACCTCGGTAGGGTATAACTCATTGATATATTTAAGGTGACGTTACAGGTGGTAATTAACACCTGAACATTTAAGTATTGGAAGCATTTCATTTGTTTTATAAGGGTATCTTCCGAACCTGACGAAGGTCAACCGAGTGTTTTCTCCTATATAAGGAATACTTGAAATTATATTTTTTTTGAATGAATAATCCACTTCTCATTTAGTGACCAACCTTACCCACCCCACCGCCCACTGAGCTAGCCAAGTGTCTGGCCTTAATAGGTTAGGTAAGGCACTATAAATCTTTTGTTACTCACCAAAGATCACTTTTAACATCTTTCCTCCTCAAGGAATCGATCACCGTAACACACTTCCGGAGGGCGCGCTGGATTATTTATCCCAATAACTACTTTCCACGCCAATAGTCACTTACCCCAGTGACTATTGGGTCCGAGGATCATGTGCCCTGAGCAGGCGGAGTGAACCAAGAATTACGGCCTTCTGCATTCGTCCGGCTAAGATTTCTGCCATATCACGGCAAGCCGGAATGGTTTTTAAGTTTGAGAGAAGTATGACCATCATTCCACCAAGGACCCCTATTATCAGATCCACCATCTTGACAGAATGGTTTGGGTAAAGACTGCAGAGTTCAAAGATTAGATCTCGATATTTAGTCCGTTTTTCCTCCTCTTTTTGGACGACGCGACGTTCGTTTCATCAGGAGCTGAAAACTCAATGAAGAAAATCGTCTTACTTTGATGGTCGAGGAGGACTACATCAGGCTTATTTGCTTGTATTTGCCTGAGGGTGGGGAATGAGTAGATTCTCATTCTCCACAACGGACTCAGTATCCCCCATAGCATAAGGCAACACCGGTTGCATTGGCTTATCCTTATGTAGCTGTAGGAACCTGTCACACTCAGCAGCTTTCACGTGGGCTTTCTGCTGTACGGATTCCAACTCGGTGACAGAGTTTGAGTTCGTCCGTTCAGCGTCAAATACGAGACCGAGTTCATCGGCTGCACGGGTTGCTGCCTTGAAAAGAAATGCTCCAATCCCTGCTTTTTCATGATCGCATACCAAGCAGACAAGGGGATCTGAACTCATGATAACTTTACAGGCTCCATCTAGCACCATTCTGTTGTGTAGACACTCCAAACTCAAAAGTCCACGGCCTCCCAGTTGTCTGGGGAAGTATAACCGTGGAACGGACGATTTAGGATGCAAGCTCCTATGGAGATGGATGTGACGTTGTTCCATCCCTAGGTAGGTATATGTCTCTTCGGCATCCAGATGTTGTAGGATGCTTCCGTCTAAGAGCTGAATGTCCTCTCCGTATTCCTCGAATCTTTTGAGATGAACCGTGGCGCATTTGTCGATCCCAAACTCCATTCCGCATGCGTGTACTCTTGCACCACCCTTTAGGACTGATGAAGATATTTTTCTCCGGAAGCGTAAAGTTTAAGGTCATCCATGTAAAACAAATGGGTGACCTTATGCCTTCGGTTGCTGGGGGTGCCGCAGTTGTATCCGCGGGTTTTCCTTAGTGCAACGGACAATGGCAGTAGTGAGATGCAGAAGAGAAGAGGGCTAAAGGAGTGTCCCTGAAACACGCCCCTTCTAAAAATAGCCTGCTCTGTTTGGACTCTGACTTGACCAGATGTAATGGTGAAGCGAGTCCTCCAGAGCGGCATCAGCTGTTCAATGAATCTTACTATTCGATCGGGTACCATCTGGGGCCAGCAGTAAAGGGCGGGAAAGACACTTCACCCATGAATTATGAACGTTATTTCCTCTACGACCGCATAAAGATTCAAAAAGCACATTGAAAATGTATATTTCATTTCAACATACAAAACATTCAATGAAAATTCCCCAATTAATATTAATGATAAAAACACAATTTGTTGTATTCTGTAAATTAGTTAGAATAGTCGGTCCAGAGTATTCCCGGAATATGCCTACTGCATTCCATTCTCCAGTAGATATTGCAATTTCCCTGGAATATTCTATGAATATGGGTTTTGTCTAATATGCATGAAAATTATTACTGTAATGTATTTTCACGAATATTCATCAGATATTCTCCCTGAATATTTCTTGTATACCTATTCAAACTGCCATATCAAGCAGAAATGTAATCATTCGAATATTCTGGGAATAATCAAAATATAGTTTTATAGTATATTCCTCTACAGATAAACTAATTATCATCCTAGGATACTAAAATAACATTTTATTGAAAAACCTAATGAAAGTTTCTTGTTTATAATTAATAAAAACCAGTTTTTAACTCAGAAAGATTGAAATAGTGTGTTTACGTGTGTTGATTGGCCGGCGTTAAAACGGTTTGTTCATTATCAACAGTAAAGCTGCGCTGAACAGGTATTTTAAAGAGAAAAAGGCAAATGAATTACGAGTGTTAGAGAGAGATGAATTGATGTCAATAGTCGCTTAGAGCAACTTATAAATGTTTCATGGATTTTTAACACCAATGACATGTGATCTTTTCAACTAATCTCGAAAAAAGACAATTTCGTGGAAAATTGAACGATATGCGTTATACCGTTATCAAAAATCAAAAATTTTCTAAATTAGATCCTTATTTATGTCTTCTGAATGATGAATTAAAGCGAATTGATGAAGAGTAATTATAGCGTGCATGGTTATATGATGAATCACTGTCCTGTGTTTATGTTGGAATCGAAGTTTTTTTTGGTAAGTGAAAACCCCCGTCTGGGTAAATAGGTACCATGTGCTATACCACAGTCCACAGTGTTTGGTAAATATACAAGGTGTCAATTTAAAAAAATTCCCACTCTCAATATGAGAACAATATGAGAAATTCAAAAAACAGGTCAATTTTCCTTTCAAAGGGGACATTTTCAAGGAATATTTGTAACTCTCGTAGTTCAACCCCCTAGGATGGGTAGATGTTACCCTTAGAATTTTAAATGGGAAGCAGAGTCAAGTGACACATCATTTTAAGACTTCTTGATACTATCAAGTAATCACCAAGATTCAAATTACCAACAACTCATAGATAGATAAATTCATTTATTACCTGTTAATTGTCATCCTATTTTTTTTTAAATCAATAGTTGCAAAATATTTTTTGTTTGTAGTTTGATTTGTTATTATATTGAAGCCCAATTTCATTATGAGCTTAAAGTTGTATTTAATCTAGCTGTAAGACTGTAACTACCTAAATTGATTCAATTGGCAGCTTACCACAGACTGATAATTACTTAAACTAAATGACACTTCAAGTTCATTATGATCTAAATCATTTATTTTTCAGTTAATAATTCGCATCTAGCCAGTACATTACATTTTGAAACATTAGTGTTGAAACGAAATTTAAACTTGGAAAAAGAGGGGACTACTACATCATCAATAATTCCAAATAGCAACTCTCATCCTTTAAACACAAGAAGTAACTCTTCTATTGCAGCAAAATACAAATGTTTGTCTTGTAAAGGTCAGTAAATCTCTAATATATTTATAAATTTTTTACTTTGAACGTTGTTTTTATAGATTCTACTGGAATTATAAGACTTCTGCATATTATTAACGGAAAGGTCACACAAAATGCAGAATTGATGATGGCCATAATAAACTCTAGGAATGAAAGTAACATCCAAGATAATAATTCAGAAACATTAGATATCGAAGTTCCATGCAAATCTTACATAGAGTTTATGGAATTGGACAAAAAGCTGAGTAACAAAAACATCCGAGAATTAATGGTATTTTTTACTTCTTTCACAAATACTTTTGATATAAATGCATGGAGCAGTATCAAAGAAAAAGAAGAAATTAATAATTTTATTTGTAGGTAAAAAAGCTGATTCATGTTGGGGGCATCGATGTAAAAGATGTCATCAGAAGATGTATGCCTCAATTAGTTGACGATGATGTTTTGAGGCAGTTTAGCTGGGTTGGAGGAAAAGGAAAGAAGAAATTTTCTACTCTAGTCTTGGCTTCTTTGATCAAAGGTAAAAATATACAACATGAATAAATTTGAATTCAACTTGTCCTATGTGTTTATGAGGTATTCAATAAAGTCCTTCCCAATATTGTTCAACTGTTTACAGGACACATTAAATATAAAAAACTGACCCTTGGTTATTACTTCATTCAGAGGTCATGTCAGACTAACCCTACCTTAGGGTTTTTGCAATAACTAAATGTAGTTTTCATTGTGCATTTCCCTAAATTGTTTTATTACCTCATAAAATACTTCATGTATAATTAGTTGCAAATATCAATCAATATGCTTAATTGTCGGATAAAATATAATTTCCATCAATAATATATTAATACTATTTTTAGAGATATGTAAGAAAAACCCACTCACTAAGCAATTTACTGAGAAACAAGTGGAAGAAAGACTTGCTCTTTTCCTGACGAAAGCAACTGATAGGTGCAATAGAAGACTGTAAGTAAATTATTGTACAATGAGAGATTTTTTCTTTAATATATTATGTTTTTAGGAATAAGTTAAACAAGCAGAATGGCCATGGGGAAGAATCTGTGGAATAATCTATTCATTTGTCAATTTTTGAATTTAAGTTATTTTATGTTGAGTTTCCAAAGTTCAGAGAAAAAATATAGTATAAAAAAAATCGATTTATTTCCATCAGGGGTAATAGCATATAGTTGATGTTATAGCGAGATAATAATTACTGAATGTTCATACACATAATTTTCAAACTGAAGAATTTAAATAGAGTGTAAAATATAGAACTCAGGACAAAAAAACTGCCATTGATAATGAAGATTATTATAAGTGATCAACGATACATGAAGTAACTACGTTCAAAGAGTCAAAGTTAACAAATTCTATTGAAGTTATCGCACATGGAATTTATAGGTGATCGTATCATCATAACATTTGTTCGCGTTGCCTCGCAGCAGAACTTTGAATTATGTCGACCCCCAACTCTAGGTACTAAGAAGTTAATATCGTTCAAAAGAACACTACAATCAATGTTGTTGTTAATTAATTTATACAAAAATTTTGTACTAAGAATGATTCTTCTTTTTTTCCAACGATATCATTTCAAATCGCGAGACAAGATGTCATGATAGATACCTCTCACAGGATATTGCCAATCCACTTCAAAACAAAGATATTTCAGGAACTTTCTCTGAACACTTTCAATTGATATTTTTATATTGTCGTTAATTGGATTCCACGTCAAAGAACAATACTCTAACTTGGATCTGGCGTAAGAAAAATGCAACAATTTTAATGTGGCGACATTTTTTAAGTTTTTGCTATTTATGTAAATAAAACCAATCATCCTATTTGCATCAGCTACCAATGTGATACCGAGGTCTTTTATCTCATGTACACGGTTAATTGTATTGTTGTCAATTACATAATCGTATATCAGAGATATTTGTGATGATAGATATAAGGAAAAAATACTTATTTATTTGTATTTTACAATTTTTTTTTTTTAATATTTTTCGATATATTTATTGAGTATATCTAGGGTGAAGTTTATCCCACGAAACCTATATATTTTCTGCTATAAATCTTCAAAAGAGTATATGAAAATATATTCCTGGCATGTATTTTCATGACAAGGAATCATAGGTGTAGCATGTGCCAAGAATATGTTTTGGGAGATTTAAACATATTTTGGGATATGTTTCATGATGACTTTGGATATTCATGGATTATGCATGTTTTGGAGTAAAATGAATACGGAGTACCCTTCTCTCCAAGCGTTTTTTCCAAGTGGAAAAATAAAGGCAAACATCTGTTAGAAAACAACTACTTCCTTGGCTAATATCACGAAGACCCGCAATTACAAGTGCTTGTCTTATAATTAAACAGAAGATTATCCTTCATTTGGCTGGGAATGACCACCTGCAGACATGCATGTTTCGAGGTTTTACCTCTCATCAGTGACAGGGTAGGTCGGACAACATTATAATTGTCCTGTCCCTGCCATTTAACTGATATTTCCCAACGGATGAAACTATAACCCACAATTAAGTTGATCGCAGCGCCATCAGCAGGTGAAAGATATTTGAATATTTTGCATAATTTTGAAACTTAGTACTTGGACACTTTACTAATCGCTGACCACAGAAACCTATTTTATCAACACTTGGTCAATACTCGTTTACAAGAATTGTTTCATGACCAGTGGATAGCCAACAATGGACCATTCATTTCACCACCCCGCTCTCCAGATTTATCAGTGCTCGATTTTTTCATTTGAGTTACAATTAAAATTCAAGTCTATGAAACTAAAGTCTATGAAACTCAATTGACTACCATGAAAGATTGTATGCAACGAGTGAAGAGTTCATTTGAGAATCTCAGACCCGATTCAATACGAAAGCAACATATCAAGAATTATTAGTGAGATGTGAAAAATATATCACATGTTCTTGAGATAACCCTATTACATTCGTCATAAATAATGAATAGATTTAAGTAATCTTCATTCAAATAACTCAAACGAGCCGGCATGATTGATTACAATGACATTTCCGTGGCAGTTGATTGTTTCCAACGCAACCGCGGGCGCCATGGCCAACTAAGAATAAGTAAACTCAAGAATGCAAGATTTTCTATAACTGACACATGTTAATTCGCCAATATTTCGAAAACTCTTGAGGGTAGGTGTAAATAACCTTATTCAAAGTAAGCCTAATTTTCGATGCCGAATCGAATGAGAATATAAAATTGGGGGTTTCCATTTAAAAAAATAATTTTTTCGACCGGGTTTATATAACGCTTTGACTTGGACTCAGACGTTTCGATGACAACTTGGTTGTCATAGCAAATCTCTAGTTACCACACTAAACTACTTGATACCGCTTAGTTTGATTGTTATGTGGATTGATTTTGAGAAATGTACAGGGCAGATACATGAAAGTATCCCAATTTTCGTTTCATTACAATGAATGAAAAATTACAAAAACAAGATAAATAGTCTGGGTTGGATTAAATATTAAAACCTACATTAGTATTAATATACAGGTAAAAATCAATGAATTATGAATTTATATCAATAACGATCTGCACAATTTATTAGTTCTATTAGATGTCCTATATCAGCTGTAATGGCATTCGTTCTACAGAGAGAGAGAAAGAGATCCAGGAATCGTGATTCACACTCAAGAGATATTTGAACTTCGTAATTATCATCTTGACCTATATTTGCAAATAACGAATTACATAACGAATTTTGATAACGTTTATAATCTCTAATATCAGTATGGAGCAAAGTGGCTCATGTTGGGCGAAAATGTGGATTTGCGCCACTTAACAAAATAGTTCAATCGCTGATAGCTAACATCATTCAGAGCAGGAGGCACTACCGCTTTGTTGAATATTGGTGAAATGATATGATAACTTGGGAGAAATATTATTTGTTATTCCTAGAAGATAAGAATAAGTTTACTGGATCCCTCAAATAATGAAAATCCAGCAAAATCGCATTGTGGAATTTTTTCAACAACGAATATTCTCAAAAATAACCTCTTTTAAGTATTGAAGGATTCGTTTTACAGTCTTTAAACCTTTTGTAGAGGATTATAAATAAAACCGAATGTTTTTTTGTGCCACCGGTGCGTTTTTCACTGATTATTTTTTTCACATGTCAAATTTCGACATTTCTGGTATTTCAACCAATAGCAGCGGATTATTTTGGCCAATCATTCGGTTTTATACTGATAAAACTGACTGGTTCTCGATAAAACGTGTTTACCTTTGAACTGTCAAATCTAAATAGGGTTATCTGCGTCGATTTTATTGACCGGGTCATATGAAACATTATAAGGAATTATTATATTATCAAAATGAATGAAAAGTTACCTTATTATTATCAGATTCACGAAAAAAATGATCTTTCCAAATACAACTCGTTGTCCTAATGGACTCGTGATTTCATCAATCGGATTGTTTTCATATTTTTGCCAAACAAAGAGTTTTCGTGGAAAATAAAAAATGATCACTTATAATATCACAAGAGCTCAAATTATTTCTGGAAATTTTCTTGGGGCACGAATATTTTGAATTTTCTTAAAATATTCGTGCCTGAAAGAATATTTTCAGGAATAATTGAAGTTTGCGTGGTATTCGGTAAGAAAATTTCGCACCATAATTTGGAACAAAATTATTAATCCAACCTGACATTTTAAATTAATTTCACTGCTTGTCAAGTTAGCCATGGTATTGTTGTTTTTGACATATGTTGATTTGTCATTTTTGTTTAACCGGTTCTGTCAGAAAGCTTAATAATTACTAGTTTAAAACGTCTGTACGTTGAGTTTAATAACTGTATAGCGAAATGTCGTGATTTGATAAAGAAAATCAACAACTAATTAGACAAGATATTCAAAATATAGCACCAGATAACACCCGAAAATCAAAATCAAATATATGGAAAGAGTTTGTTGAATTTTGTGACGAATATTTGTATAATATTCATGAGTGTATGAGTGTAGTACAGCTGTCTACTATACTGGAGGACTACGCATTTAATACGAAAAAGAAAAATTTTGAAGTTTAAAAGGAAAGTGTGGACAAAGTGTTGTGGAACTCTACTGCTAAGCAGTTAGAAAAACAATTATTACGAAAAATATAAATTATAATTTAATCCGTTTTCTGATGAGGAATTTGCGACCGCCCATTAAAAAGAAAAGTGAGTGCTGCAGCCTTAACCAGTGACGAATACAAAAAAATAATTGAAATGTGTGATGAAAATACTCCAGATGGATTGCAGCGTAAATTTTTTCACATCAGATGTGCTGGCATGGAGAGGAGGGGAAGGATATTCTGCGTGTATCCAATACTTTAAGAAGAAACTGATAATTTCGGAAACCCAAAAGGTCGGATAGAATATAATCCAATATTCTCTTAAACCACACAAGGTGGTTCTAAAAAACTGGCAGATAGTAAATGGTTGATTTCAAATTTCGACAATCCACAAATGTGTCCGGTTCGTTTGTTCAAGACAGATTATTTTTAACACCAAATCCGTACTGGAGTTAACCCAATTCGAAAGGATGTTACAAGAATAGCCCAGTTGGTCAGAACATTGTATCTTCATGGTTTAAATCAGCAGCCTCTGATATAGGAATTGACACTAAAAAAGTAAAGATAACTAATCATTCTGCCAGAGATACAACTGTTTAGAATTTGGCCAAGGAAGGAGTTGATGAACAAAAGCTCATTGAAATTACTGAACACAGTAATAGTCAGTCAATCAAACCTTACTTACAATTGGACGTTGAACATCATCATCTGATGATTGAATCCATGAGGAGAACTTCATCAAGTACCAGAAAGTTCAATCATGATCAGAGCACAATGTACCCAAAGTACCCAGATTCAAACCACCAATTCAAGCCAGCCCACAAACATTTATAATAATTGTGTTTTTAATATTAATAAAAGCTATAATAATTAAATGTATTTCGTTATTATTTTGCTTATCATTCGATATCATTAGAGATTTGCCAATGAAGATATTAGTTCAACGTGAAATTAATTCTAAAAAAATCATATTGGTAAGTATATTCGCCACATTTCGTTAAATAAGAAAAAATACCAACTTAGTTAAAACCAAATGCTAAAACTCAGATGGGTACTAGCTCAGTCTATGGCCATTTGGTAATTTTAGTTAACTAAAGGTGGTAGAAATATTTTTTTTACAAGTAACATGAGAACTCGTGGTATGACCTTTGATAAAAAAATTACACAAAACCTCCAAAAATAGAGCATTTTTGAAAAATTCATAATATCCAGTCTGGGTCAACATATCTCTTTCGGAATATTAATTTTTTCCTCATCTGATCGCCACTGCTGTGATAGGCTAGGCTTTATGAAAATTTCAGTGATCAGCATCTCTGGAGTCTGCCTATTTTCACAGTTCTCGTACTGGATAGTTTTGATAAATAATTCTACATTTTCATCAATATCATCAATGAACCAAATTCATCAATGCCTATAGTATCGGAATTTTAAATAATGTGAAAGAAACCATAAAACAATTGAAAAGAAAAATCTTCCTGTCACGTTTTCAATTACACTCAATTTATAAAATTCTATTAAAAAATTACGAACACAGTGAGTTTCATGCGAATGTTTCAGTATAACTATTACCATAATGATTGACTGTGTTGAATTTGTTCCAGGATTCGTCTGTTTTACCTGTCACAAAAGCTATAAGAGGAAGGTACATCTCGTAGAGCACCTGCGTTTCAGATGCTCGAATGTTAGAAAATATGGTTGTAAGTTATGCGGCCATAGGAGCAATACTAGAGGAGACCTCAAAAGTCATCTTGGTCGGAAACACAAATTAATAGTAGAAATGTTGTCATTAGATTCATATCTGTTATAGACCACTGATGAAAAGTGAATTAATTTTTCGTTCCACTAGAGTGCCAAGACTTTGTTTTCCTGAAAAATTGAAAACTTTGGAATTATTTTCCTCTACATTCAGGAACAAATAAAAATTATACTTATTTTTATCATTTCAATTGAGAGAACAATATGTATGTAACGTGGAAAATTACAAAGAGATTGTTCTCGTTTGAGACGAGTAAACAAATTCAGATAATCAGTAGTAATACTATAAGTACTTCAAAATAATCAGGTTATACATCGATAACTTGTTGCATAATTACAAAGAGTGTCAGTTTGACAGTTTAAATAATCCGACCGCGAAGCGGGAGGATTATTCTGTCAAACTGACACGACGTATTGTGTTTGATACGATTATTTTTTGAGTAAATTAAGTAAATATATAAACAATTTATTAATTTAAATACAAATTGGTGCAATGAAAGTTACAATTATTATATAGTACGTTTTTTTAACTGAGTTATTTTCAGCGCTGGAAACGTGGCCACTGCTCATTGAAGTGCTGGAAATACTGGAGGTGTTATTACTTGAACCTGCAGCGTTTTTAAAATTGGATCTCATCTTATTTATTATGTTTTGCTGATGTTGTTCATCTATCTGTAGGTAGGGTTTGATAGAATTGCTATTACCATGTCCTGTTATTTTAATAAGTTCTTGTTCCGATACACCTGCTTTTGCCAATTGTGAAACAGCAGTGGCTCGGTGAGAATGATTTGAAAATTTTTTGTTTGTCATATTCAAATTTGCCAATTCTGCAGACTTTTTGATCCATTTACTAATTTCATGTACTCCAATTGGCATATTTTTGTACCAGCCAAGGGTTTTTTCTTTTCTCCAGTTGGGATTTACTGTCAAAAATAACCTATCTGTTTTAATATTGATGTTTTCGCTTCTTTTCATCATTAGCTTATCTAGAAGTCTCACTCGACAACGACTCACTTCATTATGGTTAGGTACAAGCCATTTATTATTAGCACATGGTTTTGCTCCTCCCTGTGTGGTTTTGGTAAAAATAGGATTATATTATTCTACCAGTTGGAGTATCATCATTTCCAGTTTCTTTTTGGAAATAATGAGTCAAGCATGACGCTCCTTCATTTCCTCTCCACGCAAGTTCTACAGAAGCAATTAAGAAAAATTTTATTTGTATTCCTTCCGGAGTATTTTCATCCCACGCTTCTATCATTACTATGTACTCGTTATCTTTAAATGCTGATGCACTAACCTTTCTCTTGTCCGGTAACATTTGAAGTTCCCTTCTTTTTGAATTTCTTACGTTTCGTGCGGCAAAAAATATGGGACTAGAGAATGGATCAATTACTCTATTAAACTCCTTCATATATTTTTCTTGTACTTATTTTGCCGTAATGTTCCACATCGTTTTAACTACATTTTCTTTATAATTTTCTCCATTACATTTTCGCATATTGAGAGCCCAATCTTTCAAAATGGACGCTATCATTTTAGTGGAAATTGATTCTTTTAGCACATAGTTTCTTTCACTGCAAAACGTAAGAAATTGTTTCCATACGTAATTTTTTGTTTTCACTGTATTATGAGGCTCAGTATTTTGTATACTTTCGTCTATTGCATTTGATGATAAATCTCCGAATCGACTCATTTTTAAACAATTTTTGATAAACGTCACAATTTGACAGTTCTGTTTGTTGTATATTGATGTCGATGTGGTTACTATGAAAATGAAATTATTTTAAAATTTTCGATTGGTGGAGCTACTCTATGTATAATCAGGTATAATCGAAATTATACGAGATAACTTAACTAAATTGGACATTCTGATTGGTTGAAAATCATACGAAAAAAATAATCAGCCCTATTCTATATCACTCCCGTCAAAAATAACGTCACCGCTATTCGCCATTTCTTTTTTTTCATTACTTCAGGATTTATTTAGTTTCAATTAAGTATGTATGTTTGTAACCGTCTCCGTTACATTCGATTTAATCCACTTTAAACGGAAAGATTTAATTGAAACTCTATGAACACTTATCAAGAACCTACCTACAATAATTTGATGAGATTGTCTCATTATCCTGATCTGGATCGCCAGAATTAAATAATTTGCCTCTCATACACTATGTGTGAGAGCCTTCGCCAGAATTTAGAAAAACCGCGTCGTGGATGGGTAATTAATGCGCCTGCTGTCTTACTTGGTAGGGTCGCTATTTTTTTTTTCAGTCTCTCCGGATAATTTTTTTTTTTCAATAATAAATAAAATATAGTTAAAAAACTAAAATACATGCTTTTATAACAAATTGAACTGAAGAGTGATAAATAATTGTATTAGTATTATTATGAAAAAAGCGTGGGGTGCTCGATGTACGAAAATATGAAACAAAACGCCCCACGCATTTTTCACAGTGATACTATTATTTTTCATTTATTATCATTTTCTGCCTATATAAACAATTACTTTTATTTCAATGAGATATAAAAGCGTGTTTTCAGTTTTTTAAAACTATATTTCTCTTGCAACTTAATTTTGAAGTTGATTTCTTCAACCGATTGAGCTGAAATTGTGTATACATGTTAAGTTTGGATGGCACTGCATGGTTAGGTGTGTGACGTCATCCTAAATCCAACATGGTGGAACACCCAATATGGCGGACTAGTTATTTTTAATACACTACTACAATATGGGTATGAAATGAAAGAGCTTGCTGAGAATTACTCGAAAAATAAAGTGACGTCACTCTTAATCCAATATGACAAACTTCTGAAGATGGCGGACTCATTTTTTTATGCTTTCCTACAATATGGGTATCAAATGAATGGACTTGCTGAGATTACGAATGCTCCAATCCGTTTGAAATTCTGGGTTTTTGGAGTGGCTACCTAAGAAGTTAGAAATATTCGTTACGGTCAAGGTGATGTTGCATTACAATGTAGATGATGTGTCCAAAGGTCTGGTGAATGGTGAATTGGGTCAATCTACAAGGGTCATGAGAGTACTGTTCAAAGAGAACATTGTTCATGTCTGAATTTCGATATCAGAAAAATCGAGTGCGGCCCAACATGCTTGGATCACGACTACTGATTAGATGACACTAGTTGAAAATCAATGTTTATGACTAGAGTCTGGAAATTGCGAAATGTAGAGGTAATGGATTTTTTTAAGAGCTATATCTTGAATATATATATCTGTGCGTCGCTTACAGGCAACAACTCACTCACACATAAGTCATAGCTCTTAAGAAAATCCACTACCTCTGAAAATAACATGAATGCGGATAAGGATTCCATATAGATTATTGTTCTACTTCAAGTTCAAGTTAGTGTAAGAAATGTATTATTATGAAAGTTGAATCCCAGGTTATAGTCGATAGTCAGAACTAGACATTTGACAGTACCAGAAAAAATGTTTTTGTATTAAAAAAAATTCTGTCTAGATGATTCTATGTCGGTCTCTGATATTACCCAAATAGTACCAGATCCTTTGAAGTTTGTACAATAGAGGTAAGTATATCATATATGCATATTTTTGTATTATTGAACAAAGTCCTATTACTATTATATTTATATTGAACAAAGCCAAGCATTTAAGATATGAAGTATAAAAAATTAAGAGTATAGTGAAGCCACTAAACCTTGGATCGTCTATGAGTTCCTGGCATCGTTTCAAATTCGTTGTCTTCTGCCAGTTGAAAATGCTTTTATGGATGAACAAGCATTCTGGCTGAATCCAAAGTATGTAAAAATTCTCGTATATAACTTTTTCGACACGTTCAGAAATAAAAGTGTGTGATTATTCAGTGAATTTTTCGTTTCGATTTTGTTGATTTCATGAATCAGTGTTTTTCTCCATGTTGGTGAAAAATTATTTATTTCAAAACATTTTTTAATGATGAATGTGAGAATATGTGTCAGATACGGAATACGTAGTTTCATCATCTTTGTCGTTAATACATCATTGCCAGTGGTATCAATAGGACTTAGCTAATTTGAGACAAAAACTCTTCTACTTGTTGTTGACCAAATTGTTTTTATCACAACATCAATCCTCTCTTCAGCAGGTTCCAATATCACCTGATTGTCTGATAAAATATAGTATTGTCTGATTGATATCATTGTGAGAACAGAGGTGTTCTGGAAATGTGTTGAATTTGATTTGCGACCAAATATATCCAGTTCAATGAACTCGAAAGCTGTTTTGGATTAAGTATGCTGATTGTGTACGAATATCATATTTATATAGTTTATTTTTCAAATTTATCACTGCTGATGTTACCATAGTTCTCATTTCCTTGTAGGTGTTTCAGTACTTCCGGCATAATTTTTTTTTAAATACAGAAATTGCATAATTTTGTATTTGATCATTATTTTCAGTCAGTTAGCCACAGAGCCCTGGGTTTGCTTAGTATTTCTTGTTTGAAACGAGCATGTATATCTAATAACGAAGTGAAATGTAGATATAAATAACTGTATACATACATTTCAGTGATTCGCACTCTGAGACACCTATGTTCCAACTGCGACAGGAGCTACAGATGGAGGAGAGGATTAGCGCAACATCTCAAATATGAATGTGGGAAGGAACCTCAATTTATTTGTCCCGTACCTTCCTGTAGATTCAGGGCACACATCAAGGGCAATTTGACGTATCACATGAAAAGAAGTCACAAAGGAATCTCGACAGAAAAAATAATTCGACAGTAGAAAATCTTGTGACCTCTGTGATTTTTCATAAGATTGTCAGTCCAAAGGCTAATCCAAATTAAGTGAGTGCGATGGCATCGATAATATCCAAGATTCACAAACGTGCAATTAGAAAAAACATGTATTTTCAACTTTTCCGGAGTGTGTTGCCAATCTTATGTGGGGCTTTAATATAATAAAACTCATCTTCAAAATTCAACCACTTCTTCATAAAACCCAATTACAATTGGTTACTAAATCAATTATTCTCTTTTCAATCTAGCGTCACACTCATCTTGCTGGGTTTCTATTATTTGCACCTTCACCAACGGGCATACGCAAGATTTTCTGTGAAGTGTGTGAAACTAAACAATGATGATGACTCCCTGGTGCTATTTTGTTAATCAAACAAAGAATACTTCACAATCAGAAAGTTAAATCTTTGTGACAAAGTTTTTATTTCAATGATGAAGAGTTACTTAGAGTAGCCGCTTCACTGATTTCGACAGCTGCTCTAAAATGGTGGCATTATAATATTGTGAATTTTTTATTAAATTAAAAGATGTGATTTTGGTTGGTGAATACATGAATGATGTATCACACTGGTTTGTGTCAATGTGTATCAAACATAAATTAGACATGCATTGCCGTACTTGAACTTCTGAGAGCTTGAAGCCAAGAGTGTGTATATCTGTCGACATTTTTCATTTACTTTGACGTACGCCAGTTCATCAAGATTTCTTTATGAGAACCCCCTTTCTCTGCACCAATCCTGGCAGAATATATCTGTATTGCAAATAATACAAATTTGTGACATTCTACAAACGAATGCATTTTTCAAGATTTATCCATTTAAATCTACACCTAAGTTTCCTCTTATCCTACCGACATTTATTTCCATTTAACATTTTCTCAAAGAACCCAAAAAAAAATATGTATTATTATTTATGAAAATATATTGAAAACATATTCATTCATATAATTGTCCTGGGACGGAAAAATCTCTATGATTTGTGTACGTACTCTCAATTCTGTACAAATTTCAATATCCTGAAAAAAGATTTGTTGGCACCAGCTAACATACTTGCGTTTACTTCAGAGAATATCAGTGCATGATAATATATAAGATTCCTTTATTTTTTATCGTCAAATTCCCCCTGGGGAAAGAATATTCTTATGAAATAGTTTTCAACTCAAATAATTCATTTAGGAAAAACTTCCTCATAACAAATTCAAATGGAATGTCACTTCTTTGGAGAGAGTTATGGTATATGCACTTCACATCAACACTCTTGTTCTTTGCCAGAATAATTCAATACCCTGACATATTTCCACACTAATTTTTGTAAAAGATAAGCACCAATAATTTGATAGGAACCACAGCATTCAATACAACTCCCATTTTTTGAGGCCTTGTCTGCTTTACAAAAAATTTCTACTCACTTTCAACCGAACAATCGCTGGATCTTTTATGATCTTAATTAGTGTCTTTTACTATGAAATTTCTCAATAATGGATAAAAAATGTCACAGCAAAGCCAGAAAACGGACTCGAGATACTGCGCTCGCAGCTCATTATCTGAACTGGCATCATTCTGAGAAAACTGCTCCAAAAGTGTGGCCATTGTTGGCTTAGATAATATGGTTCGATGATCCTGTATATATTAAATGAACAGATAAATTCATTTTCTTTGGTTGCGCATAGTTAGGGGTTTATGAAAATCTCGTGGTTGGACAAAATTATTCATCGTTTGAAAAGAATGAGTTTTTGGACGGCCTATAATTTTTTTTAAATTATAACACAATTTGTAGTTGTGTTTGTATGTTCAACAATAGAAATATAAAGTGCGAATCTCCAGCTTGCAATTGTATACTTCATTTTTCATGCAGGATTTGTATAAGCGATTTTTTTCAGTGTTGAAAATGAGGCAGGCGTAAAACCGAGTTTTCTTTTGACGTGTGTGAGACCTGTTTAACTACTCTCAAATCATTGCATAGTATCTAGAGAGGGTAATGGTTTCTGCTTCAGTGCAATTGATTCTTGCATCCTCCGTAAATAACGCAGCAGGATTCTGTGACGTGGTAAAAAAATCATTTAGGTTATCAGATACCCACATGTTATATTTTCATGAAAAAGTAGAAGTCTTCGCAACCAAAATGCACTTTAGTTTTTCATTCTTTTATAATTTTTGCAAAGTTATGGCATTTTTAACGTTTGGCACCGCCGGAACTTGCAACGGCGGTTAAACATGAACCTGAAATTTGATTTCGGCGTTCAATCACGTTTTCTGAGAAATGGGCTCGTTTTGTAAGGAATTTACTGAGGATCATTCTTGTAGGGAATTGAATCATCTCTAACCCTATTAAAACCTTTTTGTTATAAACTTCATTATTTCCAAGGTGACACCCCTGATTTTTGATAAACTATTTATTGACTTGTTTTACATGGTTTCAACTACTAGCATGCCAAATTTGGTGGTGTTACAGCCGATCCTCTTCTCAAAAACTAAGTGGACTGGACTATTATTTTAGTTTGAAAACTCGAGATTATTTTTATCTACTTTTATTTCCTCAGAAATTATAATCCCTTTTTATTCTGATGAATTCATTATGTTTTTGAAAATAATCTGAAAAACGATTTAAATTATTTTTGGTAGAAACAAATATGAATGAAAATAAAAACGAGCAAGATGTCCATTCACAGAAAAAACAAATTGTTGAATCAAATAAAATTTAATTGAATCAAACAAATGAACCTGTCATATACGCACGACAAAATATATTCTTAAAAGTTATATCTTCGTTTTCAATGGAATTTGAAGTTTCAATCAAGTGAAATTTAATTGAATGAACCACATATCTTAATCAACCCACTTTTTGATGGCTCATTTTGACCGGAAGAGTGTTTCGAACATGTAGTTATCTGATTCAACAAATGAGAAATATGATCTGATTATCTGACTGCATTAACAAAAATATATTTTATAATTGATTTGATATTTTCGACAATTCGACATAAATTAGAAAACGCTTTGTTCAATACCTGAATATCGGAATTAATTTGTTATCGTTGTTCGATTCAGGCCAATATTATATTTGTATTGATTTATATTTTCATTCAGTCTGAGTTGGAAATTGTTTCAATTGATGATCATATATTCAAATCAAAGAAGATTGAGCATTGCATTGAGAAATATATTTTGTCACCGCGAATCAGGCGAATACACCTGCGTTTTGAAATTTAGTACTACTTAGGGAAGAACAGTTTTCAACGGACAAAGGCTACTTGAAGCAGTATTTAATTTAAATAGCTGTTTGACTGTGACTTCCAAAATTAGTTGTAATTGGCAGATTGTCACAGTCTGACAATTATTTGAACTAATTTACACTGTAAGTTCATTATGAAATTGGACCTAAGCGCCATTTAACCAATATTAATATATTTATGAATACTGATATTTTGTTGTATTACTGTTTGATTGGTTAATAAACATTGTTATTATATATTATATTATTATGATATATTTGGTCGGATCAAGCAAATGAAAGGAACCGAATAAATTTGGTTGAATTAACAAGTCCTTTTTTTCCTAGTCTGCTGAGCGCTCGTACCTTAAGCTATTTAATTTTTTTTGATTGAATACATTTACGATGAATTCCAAACATTTAAGACTGAAAAAACACCTTATTTCAGCCTTTGAAAGATATTTATAAGGAATTGAAATGTTAAGTTATTTGCTGCGTTTGGTACTAAAATTTAATTGTTTTAATTTTTTGCTTTTCAGGAATAAACCCCGCATTTTGCCCATTTGTAATGATTTTTCCAAAATTACCGCCATATTGATAGTCACGTGACATACGTCAAAATGAATTTTTATGTTTTTCAATTGGTAGAAATGATACCTTATAAAGTTTTTTCCATATGTTGCAAATATTATGGTCCACACTCTCTTTACCCCAGAGAACACCTAGATTATTGTGAAAAATATTCCTCTCGATTCAAAAATATAATTATGTATTTCATTCCATTTAATCATTATATTTGATATTTGATATCTCAAGAGTTGGAATTACATACGTTTCGAATGGACGTGGGTGATATTTGATGAAAGTCCATGTTGTTGATGTTTATAATGCAACTTAAATGTTCCCTTTTATTATGTAATTTTATCTTTAAATCCTCATCAGCAACTTGTATATGTGTCCACCATTTGAATCGAAATAAAATTTCGTTTCTTACATCAATAGAGCATTCGTATATAGAATATAATTCAACGGTCGTAGGGGCAGCATTTGTTTTTGTTGAAGAATTCTCGCCGAATATACTTACCTATTGTATGGGTGGAAGCAAAAGACTAGAATTCTTAATAATTTTTTCATTTTCACTTTGAATTTGATCAATCATATTTTATGGTTTTAGTTCGTACCATGAAAAATTCTTGATTTCCAGATGAACGTTGTCATACTTTGATGAAATATACGGGTCCACAATACAAGAGGAGACGTTGTGTTGGATGTTACTCCGAGTTGCGTGGATTATATGGCAGGACAGAAGCTTCTCGAAAAACTAAGCAAGTGAATACGTATTGTTTTCACTGTCTCAATCAACCCCATCTCTGCCTGCCTTGCTTCAATATTAGACACAACGAAAGCGCTCAAAAATAAATAAGGCTTTTTTTAAACATTGAGGAGTTTGGAAAAGTTATTCGAACATTGTGGAGAGGCAATGAAAAACAATCCTTGAATGTAAAACTAGACCAATGATACTAATGAATTGTAGAGAAATCTGAAGAAATTCATCATTTTACTGAAAGTTCTCAGTTGTCCCAGATTCAAGAGTTATGGAGAGTACTATGACGTAGAGTAGTACTATTCATACAATTTGTACAAATAAAAAGGGGTTTTCTTCGACTATGTTGAAAACGTATTTGACTTTACAGTGAAATATGAAAATAATGGGATAATTTTCCTTGAATATTCCCCATGAGAGTCAACGATTTGATGCGTCTCACAAATGGTTCCGCCCCATACGATTTATTAAACCGACAAATGTTGGATTGGTATTTTTTCTAGGATACAGTATATTCACTCCGAGTTCAATACAGTGTGATACTGTGAATCTCGCAGCAAAGTAGCATTATGAATTACTTATTATAATTTGAACAATTTCTTCTTTCAATCGTATGGTTTCAGTGTTTGAAATGGCAAATTAATATCTATTGATGCTAATTAGTTTTCGTAAGGGTACTGATTTGCAGCCAGAGCAAGCGGAGTTCGTTCACAATGAAGATAAAGATAATTCGTAAACTTACCTGAACCGATACAATTTTAATTTGTGAACAGGAAATGTTAGATTACAAGTATTATAAGTAAAACCAGCGGCAAGTCGGGTAGTATCCCTTTGCTCAAACTTGTGGAAGTGTTTATTCATGTTAATTGGGTGCTCGATAGCGAGGCGGTTAGATTCCGGCCTTTCGAATTTCCGCTTACATTTGGCCAGGTTTGAATCCTGAGAATGTGAACATTTTTCTCTATTTCATAGGAGTCGATAGGAACTGTAATTTATCTACATGCCAATCTCGACGTCTGATGCTTGCTTGAAGTGCGTGCCGACCACCCGGAGTGGTGTTGTAGGTTTTCTGGGTTTTCCTACAGCTGAAAAGTACGCCACCAAAAATCAGTAAGGCGCCCATTTGACCTGAGAAATGAAAAAGTCAGGATTCTGGATAGAGATATAGGTCCTCAATGTTCTTGAAGAAGACATCATACAGTGTCTAATCCTCATGAAGCTGCATAAGACTCTCACTCTTCGCAGCTTTGACGTAAGCTTCTTGCTGAACGGGTTCCAGAGTTTGGGTTCGTCCGTTCAGTGTCGAATACGAGACCGAGCTCATTGGCTTGATTGATTGAAGAGAAATGCTCCAATCCCTGCTATTTCATTATAGCATACTAAGCATAAAAGGGTTTCTGAAATCCTAATGACTTTGCAGGCTCCATCCAGTACTATTATTATGTAGACACTCCAAACTCAAAAGTCTACTCCCTTCCCGTTGTATGGGAAAGTATAACCGTGGAACGGACGATTTGGGATGCAAGCTCCAAAGGAGGTGCATCAATCTACGAGTTTTTACTTCAAGTTGTTACATTTGAGTCCATTTCATTACTCCAAAGGAGTAAAGTTGAATCGGAACGACAAGCTTATTAGTTGCAGCAACTTTGTGTTTCCCCAACACAGTTTATGCTTATACTTATCGCGGAGAAAGCTTCTAATAGTAGTTACTTCTTGGGTGTGACGTTTTTTCTCCCCTAGGTAGGTCTACGTCTCTCCGGCATCCAGATTATGTAGGATGCTTTCATCTACGAGCTGTACGTCCTCTCCTTATTCCTCGCATCGTCCTCTTTTCAGATGAACTGAGATGAAGAGGGCTCAGAGAAACAAGCCCCTTCTGAAGATGACCTGCTCTGTTTGGACTCTGCTTGACCAGATGTCATGGTGAAGCGAGTCTTCCAGATCGGCATCAGGTACCGCAAGGCATCTGTCGATCAGCAGGTTCTCCTTTCAGCCAATGACGCCCTTTTTTGACCCTCTGTGCTCAAAAATCCGTTCATATACCGGCTCGACTGCGGAGAGGATTCGCATTAATTTTTTCCATCAATAGTTTAACCCATCAGGGCCTGGAGCAGCAAAGTTCATCGATCCTTTGGGGACCCGTCGAACTTCTTTCGTAGTTATTGAGCTCAGGCTAACGAAGCCACCTGCACAATGCTTCGAGTATTATTATTTTTATTCCAAAAGGAATATCTCAGTCAGGATCTATCTCCGGAGCTCTGATACAACCGGAGGGCGCGCTGGTGTTTCAATAACTCCAGTAAACACTCCCTACGTCCGTAGGGTGAGTGATTACTGGTCCGAGGATGATGTGCCCTGAGTTAACGGAGTGAACCAAGAATTACGTCCTTCTGCATTATTCCGGCTAGTTTTTCTGCCTCATCAAGGCAAGCCGGTATGATTTCCAGATTCAAGAGCAGGTTGTCCATCATGATCAGAACCACCATGCCGAGTTCAAAGAGTAGATCTTGATATTTAGTCCATTTTTTCTCCTGTTTTTGGACGATGTTCGTTTCGCCAGGAGCCGAAAACTCTATGATGAAAATCGTCCTACTTCAGGGACATTGTCTTGTATTTGCCTGAGGGTGGGAAATGAGTCTTTCCAACAGATTCGGCACTTCTCATTCTCCACAACGGACCCAATATCCCTCGGAGCATAAGGCAACACCGGTGTCTTGTCAATACCGTACGAGTATCAGAACCACAATCTTGACATAATGGTTTGGGTGAAGCCTGCGGAGTTCAAAGAGTATATCTCGATATTTTGTCTGGTTTTCCTCCTCTTTTTGTTTCGCCAGGAGCTGAAAACTCAATGACGAAAATTGTCCTACTTTGAAGGTTGAGGAGGATTACATTAGGCTTAGTGGCTTGTATTTGCCTGAGGGTGGGGAATGAGTAGTTCCGATAGATTCGGCACTTCTCATTCTCCACAACGGACTCAATATCCCCCGAAGCATAAGGCAACACCAGTATCTCCGTACTTGACCTGAGAGAAGCAAATGTCACGTTTCTGGATAAGCAAAGGTCTTCAATGTTCTTAAAGAAGATTGCATGCATTGGCTTATCCTTATGTAGCTGTAGGAGACTTTCACACTCCACTGCTTTGACGTGGGCTTGCTGCTGAACGGATTGCACCTCGGTGACAGAGTTTGAATTCGCCCGTTCAGAGTCGAATACGAGATCGAGTTCATCGGCTGCACAGGTTGCTGCCTTGAAAAGAAATGCTCCAATCCCTGCTTTTTCATGATCGCATACCATGCAGAGAAGGAGATCTGACACTCCAAACTCAAAAGTCGACGGCCTCCCCGTTGTCTGCGGAAGTATAACCGGGGAATAGATGATTTATTACTATTATTTATTTTGTTTTTATGGATCGTCAAAGTTTACAGTTCTGGAATCATTTACTTTCTGTTGGCGATTTAATGGGTAGCTTTTCAATAAACTGTAATTTTTTCCCTCATTCTGCAGTGCTCAAGTTTTTTCGGCAATGATGAATGGTGAATAGTATCAAAACTTTTTGAGAGGTCGACGAAGGTGTACAAGTCTGAATTTTTTGTCAAGAGTAGAGTATATATCTGTGGTAAAATCTCCCATAGAATAGTATATTCAAGTTAGTACATCGTCTATAACCAACAAACAAACATCAGTAACTCAGAGAATGAGTTGTTTGATATAAACAGAACAAATCGAATTGATTTGTTTGGTTAGCAGACGCTGTGAGTCGTTTTCTGCGATATTTTTTGTATCAATATAAGTAAGTATATCCAGTAGACTTTTGAAACATATACAAGTACATGGTGATATTCATTTAAAGATAACTTAAAGTAGACCAGAAGAAGCCACCTAAGCTAGGCTTGAATTGTGGACATTCTTCTGTAAGTATAATGAGTATAATCGTTTTTGGTACCTAATTTAACAACATATGTTTACAGAAAAAAGAGAACAACAGAAGTATTCTGTTGAGCTTATGTTGATATATTCCTAGTTTTCGAGAATATTTAAAAAAGGTTCTGGATGTGATTTCACATAATTTTTTATATATTTTTTTTGACGATTTATATTGGTAATATTTTTAATATCACATGGAAGATGATTATAAAGTTTCGGTCCGATAAATGTAATGAATTTTTGATTCTGGGTAAGTCTGAAACAGGGAATAGAGAGAATTTTCGTCACATTTCCAAGAGTATTATGAGCATGAGATCTCATGTGGCATGGTCATTTTCCTTAAAATTGATTGGTACATATATCATTTTTCTAGATTGAAAACTTCTGACTCTTCAAATAAAAGGGCAGTAGGGAACCGCCTGTTTTCTTAAGAATTTTAAGAATTATTTTTAATATTAATAAAGTTTTTTGCACAACTTCCAAGTTATGGAGGGACGTTTTGAAGGTTCCACCCCATACGACAAGACAGTAACGTAATATAGATTCAGCTAACGCATTATAAACCGTTAAAAGGTTTTTTTTGTTCAAGATGTTCCTGAGCTGATCGAATTTATAAATTAATTTACGAAGTATTTTAACTGTGAATGTAATGTGATCATTCCAGCGTAAATGTTGGTCTACAAAAACACCTAGATATTTAATAGATTCTGTCTTCATTATTGTATGGCACGAACAGTTAGGCGTATATGGACAACTGGATGAATGAAGTTTTAATGTATTTGGAATGTTAATGTCTCTAGCTGTCGAAGAAAATGATATAAATATATTTTTCGAAATATTGAGACTCAATAGGCTATTGTTGAGCCACTTATATATAATCTTCATTCCGCATTCTGCCTTCTGGTATGTTTCTGCCCAGGTTCCTCCCACAAATATAACTGCGGTATCGTCGGCATAAGAAATCAATTTTCCTTCAAAATCAGTTATAGAGAACAGTTGATTAATGTATAATATAAATAAAATTGGTCCCTGTGGAACGCCCATATTTATTGGTAAGGGGTTACTCATAGTTGTTTTTATTTCAACTATTTGTTTTCTATTAGACAGATAAACCTTCAATAACTCTAAAGCAACACCTCTAATTCCGATAAATTCGAGGCGTTCAAATAAAATTGTACGATTGACAGTATCGAACGCCTTCGCTAAATCCAAAAATATGGTGAGACATTTTTTATTATTTTGAAAGCAGTTCATTACGTTATTTGTGAGATCAAACACAGCTTTCTCGGTAGAGAGGTTTTCTCTAAATCCAAATTGTGATTCAGAGAGAATATTATTGTTAGTACAGTAATTGATAATTCTATCTTTAACGCATTTTTCAAAAACTTTGGCAAAATTATTGATCACTGTTATAGGTCTATAATTTGTTGCTTGTTTTCTGTCTCCAGATTTGAAAATAGGAGTTGTTATGGACATTTTAAATGCTGAAGGAACTTTATTTACCCTCTGTTAGAATTAAATTCAAAATGTAACACAAAGGATCTATAAGGATATTATTGTATTTTTTTATCAAGTGAACATATATTTTGTCAGGGCCAGAGGCTGTATTGTTTTTCAGATTTGAAATAATTGAGATTAGTTCATTTTTTGTTTTTGGGTACATGAATAATGAGTGTTTGGAACGAACGTTTGTTTGTTGAACTGGTATTACACACTTATCAATTTTTTTCTGCCATCTTGGAGCCAATACTAGAAAAAAATGAATTCAAATGATTAGCAATGTCATCCTCAACTTCCAGTTTTTTATCATGCTCGTCGACAATGACCAAGATATCAGATTTTGTGATTTTTTTTGCATTTTCAATTTCATTGATATTCTTCCACATTTTGTTGATATTTTTATTGGAATCCGATAGTTGTTTATCGTAGTACCCCTGTTTAGTGATTCGCAATAAATTACATAGGAAGTTTCTATAATTTTTATATTCGTTCCTTATTTCTTCACAATAATTTTTAATGAGTTTTTGTTTTAGAGATTCTCGATGTCCAATTGAGTTCAGCAGCTCCGGCGTCATCCAAGGTTTTAATTTTACATTTTTGTTGTTGACGTTTTTTTGTTTAATTTGGGTACATTGCTTGATATATTCATAAATCTTGTTTATAATATAATTGTATGAAGTTTCTGGGTCATCACTGCGATAGAGTGTAGCCCAATCTTCTTTATCCAAACATTTCTTCCGATAGTTATAAGTAGTGGTTTCCGATATGACCTGGAGATTTATAGAAGACACTCTAATTGATAATAGTAGTATAAAATGGTCAGTTAAGTCTGTTTTGAATATACAAGAATTCATTTTTAGTTCTTTCTGAATTTTTTCATCGTTGAGTCTGAGGAACATGTGGTCTATTAATCCTGACGTTGTCTGCGTAACCCTGGTAGGTTTATTTATATATGAGAAATATCCTAAGCTGGCCAAGAGACAAACATATCTGTTGATTTTAAAGTCAGAAGCATTCAAGATATTCAAATTTATGTCTCCAACAAATATTTGTATGTCAGAATCTACGTGGGTGGATAAGTAATTCTCTATATCAGTTAGATATATATCAATATTAGTAGCTGGCGGTCTGTATGATGCTGTTAAAGAGTAAGAAACATTATTTACCGTGAAAAACAAATTTAGTACATTGACCTCCGTGATGTGGTGAATCAAAACTTTACAATCAACTTCTTTTCTGACATATATAATTACGCCATCGTTTTGGATTCATTGTAATATATATCAAATTCGGGAATTGAGAAATGGTTTATTTCATCCAGAGACCATGTTTCGGATAAAATTATTATATCTATGTTTTTTTTGTTGAAAGATTCTATATATAGAAGTAAGTCATCGAAATTGTTTCTGAGGCTTCTTATATTCAAATGAAGTATATTACAATAACACTCACCGGAAATTTTATAAATGTTATCCTTTATATTTTCACACTCTATTGTCTCCCTTTCCTCGTGGGATTCTAAATCGTTTATAAATAAATAAAAGATAGAAACGTGACATTATGATTTTCTACTAATTGGTTTGGATATTTCAATGTGATATCGCTAATACTCTTCAACTCTGACTGATACAAACTATTTGCAGATTCAAATCATAGCATCCAGCAGAACCCTAAAGGCGACTTCATTTGCCCGCTTTGTGGAAAAATCTACAAGTATAAAACATCAGTATATACCCATCTGAAGAATGATTGTGGAAAAGCGCGCCAGTATTATTGCGATGTATGTAATTTTGCATGTAAATTCGATCATGTGCTGCGGAGGCATAAGCTGTCTGCAACTCACAAGAAGAAACTGTTCCTGTTTCAAAATACAATGAGAAGCTGAAGATAACAATCTGGTAGCGATAGTGATGAAGAAAGATGAGAAGAAAAACTAAAACTCTTATAAAATCTTTGTTATCTGTACTTTGGAATCATAGGAATAAGGTTGTTTTAAATAAAAAAAATTGAAAAGACAATTTATCAATTCAGTAAACTCATCAGTTCCAAACGAGTATCTATATGTTTTTCTCGCCCTTTTTCAATAGTAGAACCCGTCCAACTTCAGGGTTCTGGTCCTGTAGCTCCTGGAGTTGACCGAATTTCTTGAAAAACACCACAGCGATGCCTTTGTTCATTTGAAGATCTTCTGCTAGAGAATGATATTGTGCGTAATCAGCAGTAACCTTGATGAGTTCTCGTGGTTTCTCTCGAGTTACCCCGTGTAGAAGTTTCTGCATGTTTCATTTTGAATTTACCTCTCTCCACTAAGCAAATATGTCGCAACATTTTCAAGATATTAAAAACTATACATATTATTGAGCCAAACGTGAAAACGTAGTCTTTTTCGAAAATACATGTCGAAGCACAAAAGCAGTATCTGTTCTCGTCTATGTCTACATGGCGTATAGCGTTGTTTTTGTATAACAGGTTGACAGACATAAATCATAGTCAACAGAATCAACAAACTACAATACTAGTTATATTCTATACCTGTATTAATTATTTCTTCTGAAATATTGACATATGGAATATTGTGAATTAATTTTAGCCGTAACTTTCATTTATGTCAGTAGATATCTTTTTCCACTTTCCACCAAATGAATTACAGTTTAAAAAAAACTGAAGGATGGCGCTGCGACTGATTTATTGTAAGACGCGGCTCCATCTGTTGACGGATACTACAAGACTTCTGAATATTATCGTTCATTTTGTGGAACAAGACGGCTCTAATGTTGTCTGACCTATCTGCGCACTGATGAGAGGAAAAAACCTTGAAACATGCTTTCATGCAGGGGGTCATTTCTAACCAAATGAGGGATTGCTTTGTCAGACTCAACATCTTTTCTCAAACAGGTTGGACTTCAAGACACACATTTAAAAACTTTTCACAGTGAAATAATGTGTGGAATAAAGATAAGGTGATTAAATACTTACCCTCGCCATATTTTCAAAATTCAAAAATATTCAGAAGGATGAAAAATACTCCGGTATGTTGAAATAAATTGGCATTCTGCAATTATTGCATACGAGGAATTATATCTACCCGATGCTTCCTCAGGACATACTTTTAGTTTTTCGTGAATACCTCAGAAACCTCTACATTTGTCGACGAACGAAGTCACATACATTTTCAGAGTGTTTTTTGCAACTTTTGTCAAGCGAAATCCTGGTGTGCATGCCAAATTACTTACTATTAATTAATTATACAAATGACGTATCTTTTTAATGGCATGCAGTTTGGAATCACGTAAAACCTGTTTACAATATTTACAGAGTTTTCCCTCAATTTTCCATCGTTGGTCAGACGAGGGGCGCATGCCAATTTTTTCAGATTTGATTTTTACTGAAACTTCAATTCTTTACATCAGCATGCAATTTGGAAACACGGAAGTTCCCATTAATTTTTTTTTCAGTTTTTCGTAACCTTTTGAGCCCTTTCGGCCGCTGCGGATTGCATGCTATTAATTAGTAGCGTTTCAATTTGTTTGATTTTCCGTTTATTACAATGGCAGGTGTAATATCGCGAAAAAACACGAAAATTCTCTACTTTTCATATTTACGGGTTAATTATCAAGCCATAAAAAGGCATGCAGTGTAAAATGGGTGAACGTCACCAGCTCCTGGTCAAGAAGGTTTGGTGTAAATTAGACAAAAGTTTCATCTTCGTCCTATATTCAACATGAATTTCCACAAAATAAATAGATCATCAATCGTACGACTTAGATCCGACATTATGAACTGACAGCATATCAAAAATTCAGCCAAAGTCATGAAAAGTCATATCTCATAAGACATGTGTGGGGTCCTATGGAAATGTTGAATTTAAAACAGAAAAACTATTCGAAAGGTAGAACCATGTTATGAATTTAACTAATAATGAAGTATGGTGGATTACGTAATCCAATCTTCCGCAATAAAACCTATACAATAGGTAAAGTCGTCGGCAAGTATTCAACAAAAAACAACTACTGCCCCCTACGACCATTGAATTATATTTGTCTAATACTTGGCAAACTTTTCTACAAGAACCACTTTGCAATGCATTTCAAATATCAAAGCTAAAATTATTTTTCGATTTAATTGGGGGAACACCTCCGTACCGGTTTCATGGTCATTGCCAATCATCAGCGAAGGCTAGTTCGACCCAATTGAATCGAAAAATCCTTTCATCCTAATTGGAAATCCCTGAGACAAACACTGAGGTATGAATTCAGCGCCATCTCTGGGTTCCAGTTTTAATTTCAGCTTTGATATTTAAAATGCATTGCAAAGTGGTTCTTGTAGAAAACTTTGCCAAGTATTGAATAAATATAATTCAATGGTCGTAGGGGGCAGTAGTTGTTTTTTGTCGAATACTTGCCGACGACTTTACCTATTGTATAGGTTTTATTGCGGAAGATTGGATTACGTAATCCACCATATTTCATTATTAGTTTTATGGTCTGCCGTCAAGTGGTGTCGCCCCTCTTTCATGATGTTTCTGGCTTCATGTTGTAGTCGACACGTAGTCGGAGTGCATTTTAAACTGGAACCCAGAGATGGCGCTGAATTCATACGTCAGTGTTTGTCTCAGGGATTTCCAATTAGGATGAAAGGATTTTTCGATTCAATTGGGTCGAACTAGCCTTCGCTGATGATTGGCAATGACCATGAAACCGGTACGGAGGTGTTCCCCCAATTAAATCGAAAAATAATTTCAGCTTTGATATTTGAAATGCATTGCAAAGTGGTTCTTGTAGAAAACTTTGCCAAGTATTAAACAAATATAATTCAATGGTCGTAGGGGGCAGTAGTTGTTTTTTGTTGAATACTTGCCGACGACTTTACCTATTTTATAGGTTTTATTGCGGAAGATTGGATTACGTAATCCACCATATTTCATTATTAGTTTTATGGTCTTCCGTCAAGTGGTGTCGCCCCTCTTTCATTATGAATTTAAGTTTCTGTTCAGTGCGCAAATGTTAAAAGTTTTCATGTGATAATGTCAATCTGATTAGGTAACTCTAGTTTGGAAATACCAACAGAAGATATATACCTAGTCCTATACTTGGACTATTTTACACAAGGTGATTTCCTGAGTATTACCATCTTTCAGTTAAAGTGTAAGTGGTGTGGAAGGGAAGAATAAGTGAACAGAAAGAATCGACTAATAAATGTATTTCACAGCACATATATGCATATATTTCTTGGAGCCTTGGCAGAATAGCCGCCTCCTACAACATACCTACAGGTTCTATCTAAATAGGAGTGGATTTTATTCCGACCCGGTGCGAAATGAAAGGGCAGTCGGTTGACTCGAAATATATTCAAATCAGTGAACTCGAAACAGTGTGGTATTTAAATTTAAACTAATATTAATCAGAAATAGACAGCATATTTTGTGAATCAGTTCAAATTTCAATTGTCACATGTGGTCACAGCATATCTGTTATTAAAATTTGTCCTTGGGCTTTTTTAGATAGCACCTGCAGTATAAACCATCGATGCCCAAAATGTGGAAGGGTTTATAAACATCAGTCGTCCCTCAGTCGTCACGTTCACCAAGAATGCGGAAAACCCAAAACCCACAATTGTTGTTATTGTTTGAAATTATTCAGGAGAAAAGATTTGATGGCCGCTCACATAAGATATATCCATAACGTAATAAATTAATTGCTCGCTTACTCTTGTTTTTATTCAGAATTTATATAGAAAGATAGAGTTTATTTATTTTTTTCGATAATATTAGATGAAAGGTTTGCTTTATCAGTTGCCATGTGATGAGCGGGTCAATCATTGTTCGCAATAATTTTGTCGAACTGACCAATTCTGAAGATTCGCTTCGAAAACTGAGATTGAGGTCATGTAGATTTCTAGATGAATTCGCGAATTGTACGCATACTGTTTTGTTCAGGTTGACAATAAGTCTGTTCTTATCACACCAGAATTTGATCAAAATTGTATTGACTAACTGTTTCATACCGCCAGATGGTTTGCTTGATAGGATGATGGACGTGTCATCTGCGTAAAGATATATTTTTCCATGACTTATATTAGTGAGATCATTGATACATATTAGGAATATGAGTGGTACAAGAACGCTACATTGAGGGATCCCTGTAGTAACGATAAACTTATCAGACGTTACGTTATTTTGCTTCACTTGGAAACATCCATTCGTTGAAGAAGAGGAAGCATTGATTTTGCCCAAAGAACTGTAAAAAATATAAAGAATTGGCAATAAGTATGCATAGGATCTGGAGTAGGTATACGGAAAATAAGTAAACATTTTTTTATAAGTTTTGGAGAAATTTTTAATTCGTGCTTCTGGTTGGACTTTGGAGCAGAGTTTCGGTTTACTTATTGGTCACAAACAATAGAAAAGTTGATATTCTAGCAATACATTCATTCAAGAGCGAAAGTAAATTGTTCATGTGTTTCTTGTTGAGATAAAATTATTAATGATTGTTGAACAGGTTTTGAATGTAAAACATGTGACCAAACTATTTTCATAAATATCTTATCCTCAATTCGTTGTAAAAAACTACTTATATTGTTATTGACTTATCCTATAGATTTCATTGATGATAATATTTTTAGGTTTCCAACATCCTAAGCAGTTTCGGTGTGACAAATGTCCGAAAAGTTATAAGCTCATAAACAGTCTCAGACGACATCAGAAGGTTGAATGTGGGAAAACGAAGAATATTACTTGCAGATTTTGTCAATACCGCTTCTATTATAAACAGGAATTACACTATCATCTGTACAATAAGCATAAAGAAAAATTGAGAGAAATGCCTCCCGAAAAACTTGCAGAAATGTAATAACGCAATTAAGAATTGAAGATTCAAATAAATTATGTTTATTGTGAAAATGTAGTTTCGAAGTCGCTTCATCAAGAATAAATGCATGCAGGATAAATAACTATTGGCGAAAGTAGTCATCAGGTTCTTTCGTATACGTATCTTCCCAAAAATAAGCTTCCTACATACAGTGCCCGCCATGAAGTACGTACCATTTGGAAAAAAGTTTATTAAAGGTGTAACAAAAAAAAAATTCTGGTGTTCAATTGTGCATGGAATCATCATGTGGGCAAAAAAAAGAGAATTGCAAAATATTGAAAAAAAATTTGTTCGAAATAGATGCTAATACTTTAATTTCAATTGATAATTCAAGAAAACTGAAAATGATATTTTTTTTAAATATTTTCGTATCTCCACAAAAATGTATTTTTTTCTTATGAATAGGTTTGACTATAGTTGAATATTTGTATTTTGATGATATAATAAAACTTTCTCATGTTCTTTACACCCGATAGCACAAAATTGAAAAAACTGTTTTTTGATAGGAATTGGTTCATATCTAACAGGAATATTAGAATTTCATGACTATTATAGCACTCTGAAAATATCAAGTATTATGATTATTATCCATGATAATTGTGAATGAACTTTTCATTTCTTACATAAACTTGAAAACTATAGACCTTGGATTTGATGCACTATTTTGGCAGATAAAAATATTAAAAAATGTTATTAAATGATATTAAGTTCAACCAGTGATATATACATGAGCATATTCCCTAATTGTGCCAGATTATCCACTCCAAAATGCTACTTCATGCGCATTTCACGCCTACCTACCTATTTATTACATTATCATTCTACATATAATAGAAGAGCATAGTAAAATTACTTCTGTTGCACAAAATAAAAAATTCGAACAACAAACATACTGATGGGAGTATAACATGCACAAAACAGAACCTTTAAAACTCTTGAAAATAGTGAATGTGTAGGTACTGTATCAAAATCTCAAGAATATTCCACAAGATATCCATGGATATCATCTGGCCGAATTTTTTTTTGCAACAATTATCTGAGTGAATAAAATCAGTTGGATTTCCATTGCCTGATAAAAAAAACAACTAAGTAATTGCTGAAAAATAACAAATTCAAGCCTCACAAGTAATCCCAAGTTCGTTGAAATATGCAATTACATCCATTCACATGAAAACATATTTTTTTCTTTTTTTGTCTATATACAATATCAATGCTAATTTAACTGTTAATTTGTTTGATGTAATTGCATATTTCAACGTAGTTTATAGTTCTGAATAACTTTTTTCATTAATAATTTTCGATTTCGATGGTTCCCTTAGTGAGACATACTGTTCATCAATATCCTTAACATACAGCAACAGACACATTATTTTTTTTATTTGTATCTCGATATTTCGAAAACGGCCGAGTGCACGAGTTCAAGGAATCACAAAATATAGATATTATACTGTGATTTTTTTAGGGCCATTTACGTGTATCAATTGTCAGAAGATTTATAAACATAAAAGTTCTCTACAACGACACTGTACACTCGAGTGTAATAAAGAACCAAAATTTGTATGTTTAGAAGAAGATTGCAATTACAAGGCCTTCCAGAAAGTTCTTCTCCGTAGACACGAAATCCTGAAACATTCCAAGTGACTAATTTTTACGTTTCTACACCCAATATACACCATAAATTTCGTTTTCCTTAGCATACGTCCGAAATGTGTTCAATAAAGCGTTTCGTTTCTTTATCATCACACCAATTCTTGTTTGGTGACTTGAGAAAATTAATCCTCTCCTCAAAATATCTTCATAAAATTTATTTCATACCCTGAAATTTTTCAGGATCATTTCAGTGTATCAGCTGCCAGAAAAGTTACAAGCACAAACGTTCTTTACAACGGCACTGGAAATTTGAATGTAACCAAGAACCAAAATTTGTATGCTTTGAAGTAGGTTGTGACTACAAGGCTTTCCAGAAAGTTCTTCTGCACAGGCATATTTTCATGAAACATTCTAAGTAATTTTGTGTTCCTAAGAATCCTTTCAAATTGTAATCGTTGATTCTGGTACTGTCCTATAGATGGATATAAGATTTTACTTCATCCTTTAGTACATCTATCGAACATTGCCTTGGATTCAAATATACAGTGAGCAAGTAAAGTTCTTACAGATCTGGTTAAATATTAAAAATGCGGGTACTGATAAAATTCTTTTCTGTGGTGTCAGTTATGACGTCAAAAATTTCTAACGACAGCAATATCCATTCGATAAAATGTAAGAGTATTAAGCACCCAGCTATACGATTAATAAGCTGGAATCTCTCTGGCTTGACAGCTGTATTTCTTATCAAGGGTTTAGGCCAGAATTGTTCATCAAATATGTTAAACACTATACATTTTTATGATGAACCTCAATATGCTCAAATTCTATACAAAAAGAACAAAGATTATTACAATTTATTTTATCATCAATTATTTAGTTGGCTCTGCTTTCTACGATACCTTAAGGTCAACAAGTAGAAGAACTACAAGACACTCCAAAGCCAACTTTATGTTGATAAAACTCTAAAAAATCATTTATTTTGTATGCATCATCAATTTCGAAGTATACAATTATGGAATATAAAAAAAAAATATATTTTACATTATCATTGAAATCTTGATTTACTTGAGCATAGGGGAAGTAAAAAAAATGTAATTGAAAGTGTTTATGATTTTCCAAAATACAGTAGTAGGTAGTCGATTTTCTTAAGAGTTATGACTCATACCGTCGCAGAGAACAAAATTACGTTTCGGCAGACATCTACTGAACGTTGTAAAAACATCCACATTCGAGACCTACGAGCGTATCGTAAAGATCGAGTAACACGCGTCCATACCGATTAAAGATATTCATATTCAGATACAGATATTATATTCAAAAAAATCCACTACCGACTATTTATTGCAATACAGGCTTGTATTTTTTTCTCTTTCCTCTACTAGTAAAATGAGGTAAACTTGTTTTATTGTCTGTGAATAAGTATGACGGAATATGTTGGCAGCAATTCAGAGATGAAAAATTAAAATTGAAAAACTGAAATAACAATGTGGACAAGCAGGAATTGAAACCCTCCCTCCCTCTCCTACCAATGTTAAGTTTTTCAGTCTCAGTTTTTCAGTTCTGAATTGTCGCGAGCAAAATTAAATTCGTTCTACCTCAACTTCGCTGTCACTTTCGTTTGAGGAAAATAAAATATGTTAGCAATTTTCTGAAAACGGCAGGCCATGGTTGATACAGTGCTTCCTATATTGTTTCTAAAATAAGATATAAAAGAAATAATCTATTTTGGTAATTTTGAGGTACTTTTCAGTTTTTTTTTTTCCACCAACAAAAGAATTAATTATAGGGGGTAATATAACAAGACCTCGTTTATCAGCGAATAAATTTTTCCATTTCATTGAAAACGATTTTGTTTGAAAATTTAACGAGTTGAATTCAGAGATTTATGTTCTGAATAAAACCCGAGAGTTTTTTAGCTTGAGGGTTTTATTCTTCAAACATAAATCTTCGAATTTAACGAGATGAATTTTAAAAACAAATCTGTTCAGTGGAAATTCAAAAATTTATTCGATTTGGTAAACGAAGGTCGAGTTATATTTGATCAGATTATTTCCCAAATATGTCAATTAACCAATAACATTTATTCCACAACATAATAATTATTTTTATTAAATTAATGAACATAATATGTCACACGACTTGTGAAATGTGTTGCATACATTCAGACAACTGTCAAGAAGGACCTTGCAGTTTATTTGCAAAAGGAACGAATCGGGTTTATCAGCGAATAAATTTTGACAGCTGAGGGAAATTATCGCTATTGAACGTCTCAACAAGCAACAACCTCAACTGTAAGGAAATAATTCAGAGGAGTAAATTCTGCGTCTGAAACATCAAATTCGGTTCATATAGCCGAAATCGAATTTTAAAAATGAAGAAAATTTCGTACTATTGTGCTAACTTTCATTTTGCGGCTTTCCAAGACGACATTTCTTGAAAACAGATACTCTTATTAAAAAATCTATGGAAAAAAAGTTATAGAGTGTTAATTCGTCAAGTTACTTTGCTCATTTTGTTTATTTTTTTGTTCACTTTTGTCGTTGTGATGATAACGATTGTCAGTTGAACTAGTTATTTGAAATAAAAAAGTCATTTTCAAGTCAGTCAGATTTTTTGTCCAAAAATATATAAAAAGTGTGGAACATTTCCCGGACATCACTAGAAATGGCTACCATTCTTTCACTGAATTTCAGCAAAACCGCTATTATAGGTTGCAGAAGATCTAGACCGGATGATCGAGATTCTCAACGTTTCTTATGGCCAGATGGAAACGCAAACCAAGAACCAGACATTTACCACATGCAAGTTATGATTTTTGGGACAACATGTTCACCTACCTGCGCCCAGTTCGTTAAAAACTTCAATGCGGAAAATGTTGGGCCATCACAAAGAGTCATCAGTGACATTACGAAACGCCATTACGTGGACGATTACTTGGACTGCGTAGATTCTCCAGAGGAAGCTTTCCAACTGATAAGTCAAGTGAGAAACGTTCAACTGACAGCGGGTTTTGAACTTGTCAGTTGGACAACTAATTCGAAGGAACTAATGAAACTTGATAATGATTGGAGAAAAGATTTGAATCTTGATGCTGATTTATCACTACAACAGAAGATAATTTTGTATTCAAGGCCAAGAGTGACATTTTCGAAGAACAAAACATTGAAATACCCACAAAAAGAGATATTCTGAGGATTGTTATGTCAGTTTTTGACCCCTTGGGATTGATTGTCAATTTTACTGTTCGAGGTCGAATTATAGTTCAAGATATTTGGAGAACCGGTATTGGCTGGGATGACTGCGTCGATAATGAGATAAATCAAATTTGGAAATGTTGGCTAACCGATCTTCGAAGAATTTATAACATGTCCATTTCTAGATGTTATTCGAAATTCATTCCGGCAGCAGATCGAATTGAACTTCACACATTTTGTGATAGTAGCAAAAAGGCATATGCTGCTATGGTTTACATAATAATAATCAAAGAGTACAATATTGATGTAGCCCTTGTAACTGCCAAAGCCAGAGTAACACCAAATAAGCCAGTTTCGATACCACGACTCGAACTCCAGGCTGCATTGATGGGCAGCAGAATAACAAAAACAGTAAGAGATGAACTCGATATAGAAATCAACAGAGTTTTTTACTGGTTTGACTCAACAACCGTTTTATATTGGATTCAGAGTGTTGGCAAAAAACTGGGGCAGTTTGAAGCCCACAGAGTAGGTAAAATCCAAGAGCTGACCGAAACATCTGAATGGCGTTGGATACCATCCAAACTAAACCCCAAGCCACTAGGACTTACAATGAAGACGGAAGTAATTCGACCAATTTTGAGGAATGGTTTGATGGGTCTACCTTTTTAAAACAGGAAGAGTCAAATTGGCCAAATAGAGACATAGCTGGGTTACAGAACCTACAAATGGAAAATAATTTAATGACAAACGAATTTATTATTGTGACTTCTGAGATCATGGAGACATCTTTACCTGATATCGAACGATTTTCAGATTGGCAAAAACTCCTCAGAGTCACAGCTTAGATTATTACAATTTCAAAAATATGGATATCCAGAATTCGCCACGAAGACTGTTGTGTTAAATTGACTATGGAAAGGATAAGACAAGCTGAGATTTACTGGATTCAAAAATGTCAGCAGTACACTTTTCCAGAAGAAATTGAAGCACTTAGAAGAAAGCAACCATTAAATAGACGAAGCCGCCTCAGCAAACTTTCACCAATACTGGATGATAGAGATGTCATAGTTTTGAGTGGACGTACAGATTTAGCTCCGTCGATGAATGAATCTACAAAAAGACCACCAATTTTGTCGAAAAGACATAGATACACGAAACTTTTCTTAACATATCTTCACGAGAAATTTGGTCACCAAAGAGTAGAAACTGTTTTTAGTGAGTCGAGACAGAAATATTGGATCATAGATGGACGATCTGCAGTGAAATCAGTATTTGCAAACTGTCAATTATGTAAATTGAACAACCCAAAACTTGAAATTCCTCTCATGGGACAACTTCCTGCAGTCAGACTAACCCCAGACGTGAGGCCCTTTACTTTCACTGGGGTAGATTATTTCGGACCATTCATAGTCAGCGTAGGTCGACGAAAAGAAAAGAGGTGGGGTGTTATCTTCACTTGTTTGTCGATACGAGCTATTCACCTCGAAGTTACACACCAACTCACGACAGATTCGGCAATTATGGCTATAAAAAGAATGATTTCAATGATTTCATTGCAATGTTGAAGTATATGCTCAATTGAGTTGAGATCCGAGTAGTACAAATGAAAATCATTATTAAGTTTATCAAATTTATGTATTACCGTCAAACTTTTAATGAGTATTATTATTATTAATTCATCAATAAGTAAATTAATCATAGTTACTAATAGCTTAGGTGCAATGAAGTAACAAAAATACTTTTTGATGAACAGTTTATTGATGAAATATAAATAATAATACATAAATATAAACAGCACAAAATGTGGCAGCATTCATGTTCGCATTTTCTTTGATGTCGATGAGAAACTCGGAAAGCGCGGTTGCATATCGTGGTCCTCTTCATCTGGATCATCTTCGAAGAGACTATCCTCACCTATTTCAGCTTCTATGGCAATGAATATCACATCCTCATCTTCGAAGTGAGCTGAATTCGAGCACGACTGGCCGTTGCAGTTGAGGCATATTAATGAACATTTCATGCCTATTTTTTGGCAGCTACAACTCCCTGTATACTCCTTTGTACATTTACAGAACAGTGTTGAGAATTTCAGGTGGATCATTGGTGTTTATTGGTGTTCATGATGGCGAGAAGGTCCATTCTCCTCCAACTCCAGTTCAGAGGATCATTTGGTCTATCATCAGCCCTGGATTTGAAGGTACACCCTTAGAATATGTTGGGCGGTGGCTGCATTTGTTGGAGGTTGAGAGGCCAGCTTAAAAGTTGGCTTTGTTAGGGACTTGGTTTATTTATCAGATGCTTTTCTACTTTCACTCTAAAATGCCTCATATTCTAGTGAGTGTCCTTTAGGCTTGAAAATTAAACTTGGTTTTACCTTTTTCCTCTTTGGCTTCTTGGCCTGTAGATTCACTCACTGACTCTACTGTCTCTAAGGATGACACCACCCCGAATGTGTGCTGGCTAGGGGATACCTGGTATCTGAGTGCTTAAGGCTTACTGGTTTTTCTATCTGTAGTTTCTTTTTCTTATCTGGAGCTACTTTTCCGAAAGGATAGAAAGTTCGTGCTTCTAGCGCGAAGGAAAAGTCTTGAAGCAGGTAATCTTGATATTATTCAATGTAGTTCGGTGGAATGTCAAATTAAATATAAGAGTTCATAAAAAACACAAATAATCTGTGTGGGAGGTGTCTCCTATATTCTCCTACTAGCTAAATGAGCCTAGTGGAGACTTAATCTAGAGCGGTGTTCTGGAAAAGTCTGGCTTTGTAAAATTTTATTCATTATTCTTATTATCATCTTTAAAATTCCAGCCTTTGAAATCAGAGTCTCAGTGGTTAGTAACAACAATTTGTCATATTATATTTCTTATTCATCCTTGAATTAATTATAGCAGCTAGTCCTATTAAATCGTCTGTGGAAACACATTTTTATTATTGATTTCACGTAACGTTTATTACTTATCACAAGTCTAAGTTAAGTGCCCCCGAGACCCGCGCCGTCGTCTTAAAAACGTTGATATTTATCTTCGATGTTCAACACTAATTAACCCTCCCTTCCAGTCCTCTAGAGATTTTTCTATCTCCGTCGGCCGGATAGCAAAAGCCTTCCTAATTTATTATTTTCTGGTACTGACAATAAAATTTGTACCGCCCATTCCGAAATTGCTTAGTCGTAATTTTTGTTATATTCGCACCATTTCTTTCGAGTTTTCAAAACGTGTCTCAGGGCAAAATATCCCTCGCATCAAATTCTGTGCTAGACTGCAGTCGCTGATTTGACGGTTTTTTAAGTCTGTCTTGAACTAAATATTTTTTTCAACAAAGAAAAAAAAAAGTTTCTTCTTCAACTTTGTATAGAACATCTTTTGCCACCGTTTTTGAGTTATTATCAAAAAACTAAATTTTTGTACCTAAAATCGAAGATGGCGGCTCGAGCGCACGCGCCTCGAGGTCGAAAACTTGGATTTTTCATTAGGGCCCCAAGCCTAACAACATAATAAAAAATCGCTACTACCCCACCTTTTGCATTCAAAAAACCCCCACGTACTGGATTATAGGTATATTTTTGATTTTCGCAATTTTAAATAATAAAGGTGGTTTTCATAAATATTTGAGTAATTTGGATATATTGGCTATTTCTTATTCATCCTTGAATTAATTATAGCAGCTAGTCCTATTAAATCGTCTGTGGAAACATATTTTTATTATTGATTTCACGACCCGTTTATTATTTATCACAAGTCTAAGTTAAGTGCCCCCTAGACCCGCGCCGTCGCCTTAAAAACGTTGATATTTATCTTCGATGTTCAACTCTAACTAACCCTCTCAAAAACTCTTCCAGTCCACGAGAGATTTTTCTATCCCCGTCGGCCGGATAGCAAAAGCCTTCCTACTCACAGAATAGAAGCCTCTCTCATTCGTTAATTCCGTAAATTATTATTTTCTGGTACTGACAATAAAATTGGTACCGCCCATTCCGAAATAGCTTTGTTGCAATTTTTGTTATATTCACACCATTTCTGTCGAGTTTTCAAAACGTGTCTCAGGGCAAAATATCCCTCGCATCAAAGTCTGTGCCAGACTGCAGTCGCTGATTTGACGGATTTTTAAGTCTGTCTGGAACTAAATATTTATTTCAACAAGTGTTTCATTCATTCAATTATTGAATATCACTTTGCCGAATACATCACAATGAGTCGAGGAAGGTTGATCATTTCCACAACGAAGAATTTTTTTGATGAATATACAAAGTATATTTCAACGTGGGTCGTTATGCAGGATGGTATTTTAAAAATGTTTTATCATTGAATTATACAAGTGCCTTAGCATTTGTTACAATAAAATGGGAACCTCAGGATCTGCATCTTCATGATGAAAGACCTTGTGATGTCGTGTTCTTTCCGAAAAGCTTGACAAATTTAAACTTCCTTTGGCGAAAGAATGCAGAGGTTTTATCACATCCACTGATTGCATGTAGGAACAGGATATTCTGTATGACACCAGACTAGAAGTTGAAGTACTTGGCATAGTAGAACGTATTCTGAGAGGTTCCCTTTCCAGGTTTCATGACGTAAATGTTAGGGTGTCAGCATTCTCAACACTGCCTTACTTTGAACCCATGCTGCACTAATTTCTCACACATCATGGAAATAAACCGTTCTTTGTTATTGTAGTTGAAGAGAAAATGTTCTTTTGGTATGGTTGCATTCATCGTTTCAGTGAACACCACATTTGCAGGAGAGTACTTGCTTTTCGGGCGAAACCGCTCTGCTGATTTGGTACTCTTTACTGATGCAGCATCAGGGTAACCATCAAAAACGATGGTTGTACTGACAGGATTGTAGTATTCCTTAACAAAGTCCACATATTTGAAGAGAATTGTTGAAATTTTTTTCTTGAACTGCCAAACCACTCAATGTTAAAGAAAGCCTCCATCAATTACAATTGTATTATCTGCAACGTTTGGTGGATAAGACACTGGTGAAAATAAAGCATAGAACACAGATTTTTTTGTTTTTCGCATAGAGTCTGGGTAATTGAAGTTCTATTGTATCTATATAACGTAAAATTTTATTCTCTACAACTTTCTTTTAGTGGGAGTATCTGTTTTCAAGATGTGTTGCACCGAACTACGAGATTTTCTTCGTTTTTAACATTCAATTTCGGCTATACCACTGAACCGAATGTTTTCCATATCATAGAATGGAATGACATTTTCCGCCCGACGCACCGTTTTCTATCTTCAAGCAACAAACTAAAAAAAGTGCCAAAATTTGCCGTTTTTTTGCTATCAAAAATTTAGCTGACCTTCTGGGATGGTGTTAACTTAGATTACACGCATTCATTACCGAATTACAGCTTGCTGGAAATTAATTTCTCAAAATATAACAATTTGATTGGCCTAGATATTATTTACTCATTGCTATTTTGTTACCGGCTACCGCTCACTCCATATCATCTCCTCGACAGTTCCGAATCCAGTCAGAATCGATTTGTATTAGAGATTTTCTAAGTTATAGTCCTTTATGTGCTCACTGTATATTGTAAGAAAAATATTTGGTCCCAACTGTACGATGTCACTGTGAACATTCCTCTTCATTTCTCAGACCAGTATTATTTTTTTCTGTAGTATCATCCCAAATTCATGTTTTCAAGTATATACTGGATGGAAATAAGTATTTATTTATTGAAAATAAAGATGATTTGTTGAAAATTAGTTGTTTGTTATTTGAAAAACTTGAATATTCAGTATTTTGAATTACTTGGTGATACCATACCATACCATAGAAATATTATGAACACTAGAACGCCAATCAGTTCAAAATAACGTGGTTCCCATGCAGCAAAATCGCCGACTTATTATTTCTAATTAAAAAAGAATTTTGCAATATTTCCTCTTTGAATCTATCTGAAAATACTACATAGAACCCCATGTCTTCGATTTTATGCTTCCTTGCGACCAAAGAAGGGGGATATTATTGAAATCCATTCCACTCATATTGCTTTTGAATAACAAACATAAAAAAACCCTAACTTGTGTGTCCATCGACCTCAGGCTAAACCCGTGAACCCATAAAACCCGAAATCAATATCAGAGAGTGAACAAGCACTCTCTTGAAGTAGGTATATTTTTGACTTTCGCAATTCTGAATATGAAGGTGGTTTTCATAAATTTTTGAGTAATTTGGATATATTGGCCTATGTGTTTAAAGTGATAAAACATGCTTTTACGGATGATGTGAATCAGTTAAGAATCCAATGTACATATGAAGATTTTTAAATCAAATTATGTGATAATAGTATATTACGTAACAAGAGTTGTAAGTAACCCATTACGCACGAAATGAAAAAGTTTATGCACGAAGCCGCGCAGCGGTGAGTGCATAAATTTCATGAGTGCGTAATGGGCTTACAACTCGTGTAACGTACTATACTTTTTCTATGCCCATTCACTTTAGAGTGCTCATAATTTCATCACTTTCACTACTATCAGACATATTCGTATATAAAGTTGAGAAATGTTGGGATACAATTATATTTCGTTCAAGAAATTGACAATATAAATGACATGACATTTATTTTCATATCATGCTACTTAAGAAAACGTGTCCTATTTTTAAAGAAATTGCATAACGTGCTGCCTACATTTAGGGGCATCACTCTTTCAATCCTAAATATATCTCGCTCATGCTAAAGGTTTTATGTTTTTTAATTGACTAAATTTGTGTACATAGACCAAATAAAGTCTTGCGTAAATAAAAATTTGATTGTAATTTAATTAAACCAAGAAGTTTAAGTTTTCTTCTCAAAACGCACGTGTATGTTATGAGATCTCATTACGTGCATGTTATTGTTAAATGTCATTTACAAGGAATGTTGACAGTGCGATTTTTGACGTTTACAGACATGGGCGTAGAAAAAATATTTGATGAATTCATTCAAGTCAGTTGATATTTTAACTTCAACAATCAAGAAAAGCGACGTTGTCAGTTCTTTTAAAATATCTGCGAACCAAGTGAAAATTTCATTTGTGTGTCGTACTTAGTTTTCAAAAATATCGACCCTATGCTGTCTATTATTTTTCTGATATTAATGATGAGAAATATGATTCAGAAGATAAAACGACACATCATTTGAATATAAGACACGCTAGTGTTATTTCATTGACTTCAAAATAAGGCACTCTTTCGGTATGTCTATTTCTTCTGGCATGGACTTGATTTCTGAATGTGAAAGAAGGGGACACAACCCAACCTAACCTAATTAACCTCGTTATCCAAGTTGCTGGTAATTCGATTACAAATTAGTATGAAAAAGTTAAATCAAAGCAAATGCTCGCTGCGCTCGCATTTTATAATTCACCAGACGACAATTTTACCTTATCATATTTTGATGAATGCTTAAAAGTTAGCAACGTCGCATTTTCCCAGTCGTTACCAACCTGACTTGAATAAAATGTTGCTGTCATGTTCGGAGATCACCATAAGTTTGTTGTTTTTCTAGTCATAAACAAAGGATAATTTTTTTAAAGACGGTGCCGTTTTAAATGAAAAATAGTGTAAAACGGATGAATGGGGGTGTAATTGAGTTAGGGTGAAGAAGAAAGAATGTTTCCTATTTTTTTGCCGTAGAAATGTGTTCTAAAAAGTGCCAGTCATCACTCAAGCCGATATCTCCGAATTACTTGAGACCGCCAAAAATTTTATTTGGTTAGCTCGTGGCTAATAGTTGAACGGAATTTTAGCCAAATGAGCAAAAATGGTGGAGTTGGAGGAAAAAGGAAGTATTATTCTGAACACATTCAATTTTGTAACGTTTAACCAAACAAAAATTGTGTTATTTTGTTTAAAAATCTTATTGATGGAAAAATAAAATAAATCAGGTAGGTAAGTGTTTTTCTCTTCAGTTCACTTCAAATTTTCCCAGTTGAAGACATTGCAATATCAAAGAATCAAATTTGGGTATGAATTCTTGTTACTTATAGTAGTTAACTGAAGTTCAGTATTAGTAATAATTTCAACTTTTTTTGACATACCTAATATATACTTTAGCAATTCACTGGTACTTCTTATACTTACACTTCGGATTATTAACAATTCAAATTTAACCAAGTATATCCAAAGTAAAACTCCACAACCAGAGTACAGAAATGTAAGAAACAACAATTGAAAATACAGAAAACAGCAGCACAAATAGCAAGCAAGCAAATGAATTACAAAACAAGAAAACAAACTGTAGGTATCAACAACTGCTAAAACCTAAAACTGTCTTAATTGTCGAAAGCCGACACTGATACTTTTCTTGAAGTATCAAGACAAGATTTTGGGGCGGAGTTGCCAAGTTTATTGGATTTCCCACAATTACCTCTCCCAATGACAGATGCTAATACGAACTTGATTTGGAACATACGAAGAAAAAAAACTTGGCAATGACGTGACCAGAAAAAGCATTCTGCGCAAGTGCAAGGGTCGGTGATCTGTCCCTATGACGAATCGTTTTTCTGAATCTCGGACGGCTTGTTTTGGCGTTCTAGTGTTCACAATCCAAATCCCATTATTTATAACAATTCTCTGGCTTTGGTTTACAAACAGTCTATCAAGGTTGAGAGCATTTCATGCTCACGGAGTAAGGAAATATCATTACATATCATTCAATGTAAGGTGTAAGGTTAGGATGTAAGCTTACTGCAATGCCTTTGCAACTACTGAAACTGCCGGAAATTAAAGTTACATACCTAATGTAAACGAGCAGAAATATTCTTGCGAGTATGAAATGTGGACATTCAACTGAATTTGAGCTTACTTTAATGTAACAACCGTATGACTGTGATATTATTCGACACGAAGCATTTTGACTGAAGAATTTAATTTAAAAAAACGTTTATCTCTTATTTTTCAAATGGAATATCCTGTATATTATTCGATTTTCCGTTCCACGATCAATATAAAAGCAAGTTTCATAAAGTTTTAATTCACTTACTTAGCTCGGACATGTCTTTCGAAGACTTTTGAGGGTTGTACTCTTAAGGGTGTGCAGCTGGTTGACGGAAATAACAATTTTAACAACAACAACAATTTTTAAACCTTATGGTTTTTGAAATATATCTCATTTTGTGAAAATGTAGTATCTATCAGTTTTCTTATTTTGAACGAAATTATTGCTATACGCTACTGACTAAATAAATTTATATCGCACTTGTGAAACATTCACTAACTTATGCAAGGTGTGTAAAATCAAGGTAACATAATTACAATCTTGAAACGTCAATAGCTTGTTTATTTCAAATGGAACGCCCTGTATTTTATGTCAACAGCAGATATAGAATTCAGTTTTCTATCGAATATAACTCGAATATCATTCCTATAGCTAACTCTTCACGTTTTCGAGTTAATTGCACAATTTCATTTTGCAAACTGATTTTAAGAAATTTGTTATTCATCAAGTCGCCTATGCTGATTTGACAAGTTGTATTATTATGTACCTACTTAAGTGTTCGAACCCAAATCCTATTTGTGACAGCCGTAGTTTCTGATCTTGTTATAATTATTATTTTGTTATCAAAAATACCAAGTTATACGAAAAAAGAAAGAATCGACATGATTTTTATACTAGGAGAATGTCTTTAAAACTGTTTTCTGGCATAACGAATTTACGCTGAAAGATTTTCCAACAGAAATCATCAGCATTCGAAAGATTATTGACAGTATTTAAATGAACTGGAAGAGTTCAGTATGAAAATCATATTAAAAAGAAACCTGTGACAGAAAATGAAGAAACTGAATTTGCCTCGCTAATCGAAAATCCCCATACAAATCAAAAACTAATTGCGGAAAATATCGGCATAAGTCAAACAAGCCTATCAAGAATTTTCAAAAATCATAGCACCATCCTTATAAAATCCAACTTCACCAAGAACTTAACGAAAATGATTGTGGGAAACAAGTTGAATTTTTAATGTGGGTATTAGATAGAGCTGAAGGTGATGAAAACTTTTTCAATTCAGTTTTATTAACTGACTGGTAATAGATATAACTTCCTCTATTATTCTGATTACAATCTACATCAATTTAGAATCATCCATAAAGAATACATATGGTCAGTGAATGTGTGGGGCGAAATAATGGGTCGATATTTATTGGGAGGAATGGATTCCAAAATTGGCCCCCACGGTCACTCGACCTGACGGAACCTGATTGCTTCTTATAGGGATACATTAAAGGAATCGTTCATGATACACCCCAAACAATACTAGATCATCTGAGTGTAAACCCGTGTATGTCTGATGGTCGCCATTTTGAATACTTTATACAAAATATTGAATGTTTTATATGCACCATTTTTTTCCTTAATAATCTAAACTGATACATAATATTTATGTTGAACAAGTTATTGCCGTTTAACGATTGTAATTATGTTACCTTAATTTTTACACAGCTTGTTTAAGTCAGTGAATTTTTTACAGGTGCGATATAAAAGTTACTCAATTAAAAGAGAAAAGCATTAATTTGATTTGAAATAAGAAAACACCACTTGAAGATTAAGGCATTAACTGATACTACATTTTCACAAAATGAGGGATATTTCAGAACTCTAAGGTTCAGGTGAATTGATCCTTTATGGAACTCACTTTTATTTTGATCATGGAATCTGAAAATCAAATGATATATAGGGTGTTCCATTTGAAAAAATAACAACTTTGATAAGTTTCGTGTTTTTGGATGACCATTTGCGCTAATAGGTGCCTTGGAGATTTTTTTTTAATTCAAATGCTTTAGCCATAATACTTAGTGTCGAATAATGTGAATAACCTTGTTTAATAAACATTATATTCGTTTTTGAGAGTAACATTGCTTAAATATTTCCTGATGAACGTCTGATAGTTTCGTTCGTATAATTTGAATATTACATACGTAGTTCGGTCATATTGCTTCAAATTGGTTGTGATATATAACTGACAAATTCATACATGCATGTTTCGAGGTGTTTTTCTCTCATCAGTGCTAATAGGTCAGACAACAACAGAGTCGTCGAAACATGCATGTATGCAGTTGGTCATTTCCAACCAAACGCAAGATAATATTCAATGACTCAATTATTACAGATAGCAATAATATCCTCCTTGAGGCACAAATGGATGACAGATGTAATTCAATGTTCGTATGGGGAAGTAGTTGTTTTCTGTCCGATATTTGCCACATTTTTCTACTTTGTGTAAATGTGTGGAGAGATAGGTATTTTCGACCGTAGTCGAAATCATTTCTTTTCGTTTATTTGGTAGTCTCCGATAGACTTTTATTATTTATTACATGAAACAAATTGTGATTCAGTATGTAGAATACATTTAGTTTTTTCTTAAATACCTCAGTTCAGCGAACCATGACATGGCCTTCCGAACATTTTTTGCACGAGTTGCATACAACATTATTTCAACGTTCATGCAAAAAGCAAAAAATTATTTATTCAGGTGCGGCACTAGGTGAAGGAAAATGAAATACGCAATTTGAATAAATAATTATTACTATCGATTTCATCACCATCATCTAGTTTTCCATTAATATTACTCATTTTAAAACTTTCAGTTCTGTAATTGCCAGAATTAAATTTTGACTGACATTTATATAACCATAGTTGCATTATAAAAATCAAAATCATAGTAGCCATGAGCGCGTATGTTATCACGAGGTGTGGCATAGTACAGTTTGCTCTATGCAGGTAGACGGTTTAGAACATGGCGGATCGGTTTTGATTATGGAGTTATTCTCGGGAAAGGATTGTTTGTTCAACTTTGACTGCTAACATTAATACAAAATAATATAAAATATGTAGCTGTTTAAAACGTATGGCCAATCTCACAGAATATCTGCTAAATATGTAGTGAATTTGTTTATCATGTTTATCATGATGACAGCACGTTGAAATAGAATGACAGATGAGTGCATTAAAAACTTTATTGCACTAGTACAATAAAGAGTTTTTTTTTCCACTGAATATAGTTCAATAAAGTTTTGCTTTTTGCATGAATGTAGAAAAACATATTTGTTTATTAAAAAATCATTGAACCCATATAGTGATGGTGTAGAAGCTGTAGATTTCTAACATGGATCGCGGGAACATGAACGAATGCATATTTATTCGCAAGCCATTATTTTATAATTTTTTATATCCACCGCATACATTTTTCAGATCACCCATTTTGTTGCAACGTGTGTCAGCGACGATACAAATACAAAGGAAACCTAATTAGACACCAGAAATTCGAATGTAATCAGATACCGCAATTCATTTGTAAGATGGATGGTTGCTCTTACTCCAGTAAATTGAAGGCGAATTTGGATCGACACGTGAGATTCAGGCACAACGAAATTTCCGTCGGAATAAAAAAAAGCAGCCCTCATCTTGAATGGAATTTGAAACCAGAACCAAAGATGACAACTCCATAACATTCGAGATGAATTTAATGTGTGACGATATTTGTCAAACATTCTCAATGTCTAGGTGCACAAATAACTGCGGAAGCAGAAAAACTTTGGCAGTTGCAATCTTTGAACGAAAGATTAGATCATTGATTTTACCATCTTTCTCGGAATTGTAGGAAATAATTTATATTTTCGACCCTACTATTTGGTTGTTGTAACACCGATTTGTGCGTTTGAATTATACTGGAATTTTTCAATTGAAATCAAATTATTTTTTTGCTTTGTATGTTATTTTTGCAAGGATTTTGATACACCCTACATACATTGCACTTCACTGGACACTTTTCATTCAGCTAGATGACCTTTTCTTTTCTCTTTGTGATGCTTTTTATAAAATATCGGGAATACAACATCAAATAGTGATGAAAATCTAACCACTTTCTTGTACATGTCGACAAAACAGAATATTCATGATATATGGCCATTTGAGTGTGCAATATTATAGGTAGGTATGGGATTTTTTTTATTTATTGCACAACCAAAATAAAAACAAATATTGCCGAAAGTTGTTGCATGTTCGATAATCATATTAGGTGCTTCATGACTCCAAGTCGATCAACATACAGGGTTGGTCAGAAAATGTAAAAGTTGTACAAGACTGAAGTACCCTTGCTTCAGAATATTCAGCAAAATGTTTTTAGGGGGAGTTAACGATTGAAAGTATTGCCTAAGTACCAAAACATAGCCTCCTAAGAAATGCTTCAATTTTTTTGAACATCAATTATTATCAATATTATTTAAAGTTTTTGGAAAACGAACTGACGGATTTTTTGGATACTATGAGTTAACAAGAACGTCATAAGTTATGGTTTGTACACGATTGATGTCCTGCTCATTCTGCTATAATTGTTTCTGAATAGTTAAATGTGGAATTTGGTGATAAATGGACCAAATACCGATCCACGGTGGCCTCCTCGTTCGCCAGATCTGACCCAATACATTTTGTTGAGGAATATTTAAAGCAAAAAGTTACTGGTACTTAGGGAAGAATAGCTTTCAACGGAGTAAGCGCCATTTAACCAGTTTTATTATATATAGGAATACTGATATTTTGTTGTATTACTATTTGGCTGGTTAATATAGATTATTATTATTATTATTATTATCAATATTATAATGAAAAGGATTGATCGAGGAGCTTTAAAATTTGATACGACAATTAGATGTATTGAACGAGAAAGTGGGCATACAGAGACGCGCCGATAATTTTGTTTACAGATAGTTATATTTTTTTATGCATTTTAAATATTTTCTGTTATAATTTATTTTGATTTGTTGACTGTTAAGTTAAGGAAAAAAACCATTGGCACCACATCCAAATACGATTGAAAACATTGTTGTATTGCTTTCGAGATTTGGGTGCGTTTAGTGCATACATAATTATTGATACATTGTTTTGATAATATTAATTCATAATACTAATAATAATATTTACTCTCAACCTTTATTTTTTTTGTTTCATGATTAATTTTTATATATTTTTTAATAAACATTTATGATGAAGAAATTCACTTTAAATGAGAACTTTTTAACATGTCTATTATTATTACTGATATTATACCTTGTTAAAAATAATATTTGCGAAATTTTTGAGTTTTCTTCAGTATTGTTGCAACAAAGATGAAGTTAATTCCACAACTATGCTTCAATTTGAACAAAGTTATGCGCAATTAACTTGATAATGATTGAATTATGAAAGTATCCAGGGTGAATATAAAAAAATGAAAAAATTGGGAAATTATCAATGATCAAATAAATAAACGAAAATATTTCTCAGAGAATAAATAAAAACATTTCTTGGATGTTTTGGAATAAAGCATAACTTTCAATTGCAAAACAACTTTTTCTAATAACATTTTGCTGAATTTTCTGAAATAAAGGTGGGTACTGGCAATATTTGTATTTCGATTGTGCAAATTTCCGTAAATTGCACATTTAAATGGCCACACTGTAAATGTACCAGAATTTCATCAGCTATCGGTAATCACAACAGATTTAACGAAATTTAGAAAATAATGGCTAATGTTATTGGAATTTTAACAAAAACAATAATTACGCTATATTATATATATTATAAACAGTTTAAAAACTTGACACCAGAGGGAGTATCCCTGATGTTGAATTTTCAATAGTGATACAAAAAACGTATTAAATTCCTCCTGAATCATTATGATGATTGCATTATCTGATACAAATTTAGAGAAAATGGCGCCTTTTTATTTCAATTAACTTTTTAAAAAGTATCCTCAAAACGAGTAATCGTTTCACGACGTAATAATCTGTTGAATGTAGTTTCTATTTTTTTGATTCGTTCGGAGTTGTGATAAATAGTTGTGATATGTAGTAATAGGGGACATATTTCTGATTGTTGTGATTGTGTAATGAAAATAGTGTGCTCTTTTATTTAATAAGTATTCATAAATATTTTTTCAGGATTTTTCTCGAAAATGGAGAAACGTATCAAAGGCGCTCAAGGCTTCCACGTTTGTCAAAGATGTGATCGAGTTTTCACTAGGGTCGACAATCTGAGGAGGCATCAGAAGTACGTCTGTGGAGTTCCTCCTCAATTTCATTGTACTTTCTGCTCCTATATAACTAGACATAAGTATGTTCTTGATTTACATGTTCGATCCAAGCATTCTAGCTGATGTTCACTGTCAAGTAGAAAATAAAAATGCCATCCAACATTTTTTTGAGCTTGTTTCATTGAATTCCCCAACCGATTATCATTATAGAAATGATCCAAGATCGATTTATCTGAGGGTTCATAGAATTTTCGATTTCAGTTCCATAGGTATAAACAATTTACATCACTAAAGTACATCATGGCCACCATTTTACAAAAATGGGAATTATCTGGAACATTCTTGCCCTCGCTGAATGATCCATCTTTGGAATATAATACATAAACGTCCTTCCAAGTATTTGAATGAATAAATTTTTCACTATTTTGTAAAATATGTAACTGAATTCATTTCTTATTGTATAACAACAACAATTTAACAATTTAAACAACAATATCCTCCCACATATATGGAAGTGTTCACCAGTAATGTAATTGAGCCAATTTTATTGGAAATGATATATTATTTTATTTCTTCTTTGTCCAAATTGTCCAAGTTTCTGCAATAATTTTAGCAAATATATATTCTTTATTCTTGGTAGTTTTTGTTGATTTTATTCTGATGATTCATTTACAGATACGAAACCATCAAGTAATCAACCGAAAATAAAAATCCTCAAAGTTGAAGATTTAAAAAACGACGACATAGTAGAAAGGATTAAGAAGGAACTGAGTCAGCAGTGGAGTCTATCAAAATCGGATGCCTCCCTTCAGAAAAACATAGTTTTTAATCAACAACCAAAGGATCTTTCGAATGATCCTGAGAAAGAGGTTGGATTCAACGAATTTCCCACAAAGATGTTCAAAGCTGATCCAGATGATCAGAAAAAAATTCTAATTTATCCCCCATCTGTGGGCAGACCAACTTCGTCGGTTCCTGTTCAAGATCAGCAGGTGACCAGTGATTTGTTCACGAAAGAGCTCCGACTGGAAGTTAAGAAAGAGATACCAACCGTGCATATCTCCGGACCGAAGAAACTTCCTAAATACTCGTCGACAAAAGAAATCAAAACGGAAACCGACGACCAGAAAAAAAATAACGATCCCTCGATATATCGCACTATTCGAAATACAAAAGATGAGATCTGCATTGAGAGGATAAAGAGGTTTTTGTACATGGAACCAGAAGATGTCGTTCCTAAACCCAAACCGAAAGCAAAGTGCCTTGCAAATTGGACAGACATCAAGAAACCTGTTGATACAATTAGATGTGTCCAATGTGATGTCATTTACCCAAGGAGTGTTTTTCTACCTCATTCAAGAGTATGCAAAGGAAAGAAATCTTCTAAGAAATTTCGGTGTGTTCTCTGTCGCTTCACTCATTCGAGCATAGCAGAGTTGAAAGATCATGTGAAAGACGTACATCACAAGTGATAGTTGTTCTTAAAAATGAGTCAGTATAGCCGGCCAATCATTGGACGAAACTTTACTCGACATGTTTTTATTTGTTTTTCAATGATAGATATTATTACAAAACCTAATGTTTGGTTGATATGTTTAGTATGTGTAATAAATATACAGTTCAGAAGGTAAATTATTTCCTTTATTGTTATTGTCTGATCTTCCTCTCTGTAAACATTAAACTGAAAATGAAAGTTGATTATAAATATTCCACCTTCCGTCCAAAATGATAATTTACAATATTCTCGAAATTATTATATACAGGGCAATTCAAGTTCGACCCCCACCATTGGGATCTCCTAAACTACAGGAGATACGTCGAAGCTTAAATTGGGGCAAAGTTGCGAATTCTGGTGCTTAACAAAATACTGTTTTGAAACTTGGAAAGTTCCGAGTATATCCGGAAATATCGGGAAAAAACTGAAAATCGGAATTTTCGTTTTTATTTTTTTCTACCGTTATTTGACAACATAGCTCAAAAGTACATTTTCATTGATACTTTTTTCCAGCTACACGTTTTCATGTTCAAATTAACTATCCGATGTTTCGTCTTCTGGCATTCATCATCAACTTTTTATTCTGTTATGGGCGCCATATTGTTTTTTTATACAGAAAAATAGTGATTCTCATTCTGATTTCATTGATATATAATTTGTTATAATTTGCACTTCTGAAACCACAGATATAAAAAAAACAACTTCATCTGAGATGTTCATGACTCCATCGAAAAATTTTGTTTAATAAACACTAGTTGTCAGAACTCATTAAACATCATAAGTTTGCACAAATACTTCAGTCGAAATGTCCTCATTCTCAAATGAAGAAAAACGAGATATGTTGAAACTTTATTATAAATTTGATAGGAATAGTACGAAAACAGCACAAATTTATTTTGAATTATATCCGGAAAGACAACAGCCGGATAGAACATTATTCGGAATTTTGGACAAACACTTGGCTGAGTACGGTGCATTTCAAAAACCAAGAATGAAATATGGAAGCAGAATAGAACAAAATATTAGACGTTACTTATTAGCCGAGGTAAAATAATTGTTCATTCCATATTCGAAGAAGTATAATTATTTTTGGTACTTTCTTAGATAAATGCAGATCCTTCCAAATCAACACATCAAGTCTCGGCAGAAATGGATGTGCCACAGACGAGGGTTTGGAGGGAATTCAAAAAAGTGGTTTGAAATGTTATAAGATACATATTTCACAAAAATTACATCCAGGTGATCCTGAGAGAAGGATGGAATTTTGTAGCTGGCTCTCGAATTCTACAAACTTCTTGAAAAACATTATTTGGACCGACGAAAGTACTTTTTCGAACTGTGGTGTTTTTAATAAAAATAATGAGCACATTTGGAGTAAAAATAATCCACGACAGACCACAAGTTCGGTTTCGTTTGAATGTGTGGGCTGGAATTTATGACGACCGAATTGCAAACACCATTTTTCGCTCGAAAATTTTTATATAAGTATGTAGAAGTCAATACATATTTCTGTTCCTATATTATTTCAATCGATCAATTTCAATTACAATGCTGTGTTCCTATTCGGGTGCAATATGCAATAGAGGAGTGAGGGATGAATTCTAACAATAACGAATATCATTGAAATATACTCAATTCCCTATAAATGTTATGAGTGTATTAGGCCAGCTAATTGCCATATTGATTCTGGTTTTTCTTGAATAGAATATGGAAGGAATCTGTTTTATATAAAATATTAACAGTTTTCGATGGTTGATGTGAATAAATGATGGGATACCATCAAAACCTTTGCTAAGCAAAAGAGGCGGTAACACTAACACATTTTATTGTAGCCACTTTGGTTCTCACTTAATTTTATCACGCATTCTTCATTTCCAGACTACAAATGTGCTCAGTGTTTGAAACACTATAGAAGACTGGATTCCTTGAGAAGGCACATCCGAGTGGAATGTAACAAACCTGGAAGATTTTCATGTGGAATTTGTCAAAAAGTTTTCAAACACAATTTCAATTTACAAACGCACAGACGGCATTGTAGTTAGAACAGTAAACGTTCAATTTTGATAGTGTTTCGTTCTACCACCAAAAGTGACGCAAGTTTTGAAAAGGAAAATATTGTATTCAAAATATAAGTTTGAACATAGAGAAGTAAATGTCTCTGAAACAACGATATGCGATTGAACGAAAACATGACGTTTTTCAGGGTCCGCCTACATTTGTGACTCCGGAGAGTCTGTAGACAAGAAGGCTTATTGTTCTTTCCCTGATAATCAAGACTTGAAGTCAGTAGTACTATTCAGCCCTATGCTGTATCACTTCCGTTAAAAATAACGTCACCGTTATTCGCCATTTCCGTTATTTTGCTATGATTGGTAATAGTCTAGACAACCAAATATTTTAATTTCAGAACTTTATCGAAATTTCTTTATCCAAATTTCAACATCACCATTAAATTCAGGAATTTTGGAAAAATCTCTGATCAAAACATCATCAAAATCTGCGAGAAGTTTATGAGAGAATCAAACTAAATATTTCCAAAATTCTGTTTAACAACACAGGTAGTGGTTGATTAAACGACATGTATTTTTCAAATTTCATTCTATTATAACTTGTTTTTTCATGGAAACATTCAAAGGTTCAGTGGTGAAGTAAATTTTTCATATTTTCGACCTCGAAAAATTAGAATAGTGGGTCCTGAAAACGTAGACTTATTCATGTGCCGAAGTGGACTCATTGAATGTCTACCCGATGAGAACAAAAAATTATTTTCCTCTTCATCACTCTAGTAATTTCATTCGTAGGATTTCTAAACTGATTATAAGTATCAAACCAAATCAGAATTAACATAATATGTGACATAACTAGTAAACATAGCTGCGGCAAGGTTTAATCACAACCACTAATAATGTTATTATTCAATTTGTGTATCAACTCAAATAGTTTTGTATTTAATGGACCATTATCGATAGTAGGCAATGGCCTGCTTGAACAGCAATCTAATTTTCTATAATCATCGACAGGTTTTACTAATTTTAAATATTGATTTTATGATGAGTTTCTGAAATATTCAGCATGGGCTAAATGTTCGCGACAAACTATATTCGTAGATCGCTTGGTTTGGCCATAATATAAATTATCACAATTTTGATAGCTAATTTCTTAAATTCCCGATTAATGTGAAGTTGGAATTTTGTCTTCCGGATAACCAATAACATTCGGAGATTGTTTTTACTGCTATGTACAAGCTGGAGGTTTACATCCCGGAAGATAGAATTGAGACCTCGCGTAAGCCGTGTATCGTATGTAATTTTTTTGAATTACTTGTTACCATTAGGTCGATCTCGTGTAGTTATTTGTCTTAGGCACATTTTGAACTTTTTCTTTTCACCAAATTATCTTGTGTTATGTCAGGAAAATACCCATTGTCAATGGCTATCCCTTTAATTGTTTTTATTTCTTTCCGAAGACGTTTATCACTAAGTCAATCAATGCCATATGAACAAGGAAATTGAAACTCGCCAGCTTGTGCTGAATGTGGTAATTAGAATTAGCGGGTATGAACCTATTAGTAATAGTAGGTTTCCTATTGTCTATTTCCACACGTTCTCCATTTCTGATAACCAATTATTGTTATGAAAGTATTGCTATATACAAGAACGGTTCAAGCAGGCCCTTATTCAATATCAATAATGGTCTATTGAATTCGAATCTGTTTGAGTTGATACATAGAAATTGCATAATATCATATTATCGTGGTTAGGATTATATGTGGCCGCAGGTATGTTTTCAAGTTGGGATTACACCCATGTTACATATTATTTTAGTTATAATAATTAATTTGATTGATATGAATACAACTGGTTTGGTACTTAATATAAGTTTAGTAATTCTATTGATGAAGTTAACTTGGTTAATGAACATAAGTAATGTGATGAAGGGGAAAACTATTTTCTGTTCTTATTGACACCACAGGCGTCCAAACCCCATTTATATTTCATGAGAGTGCTTTCATTCTGAATGGGTCACACTGTATTTATTGTAACAAATTCCAATGGTGATTAATACAAACAACAAGATATATTCCAGATGCAACTCCTTTGGAAGTGTTTGATTTTATTACCTATTCGTTTGTTTTTTAAATGTTGATATTTTCGTTTACCGGCTGCACCCCTTCGATCTACCCTGAGAAGTTTTTCTAAAAAATTGTTTGAGCTAAGGCAGGCGTAATCATTACCTTTGAACCTATGCCCTGCGGACGATTTGGTTGAGAAGCGAACGCTCTACCATCATGCACGCCGCCTTGATCCTTCTGTACACAATTTTCCGTTCTCGTGGAAAGGAAGTTTTAGAGATTGTAGATGACATGATATTTTCATCTGAATATAATCACTTTAATCATAATGCACCCACAATGCACCAATCAAACTCCTGTATCGAATAGTTATAGTAATAACAATTTTATTGCAGCCCACTATGGATATCAGTGTCTGAAATGTTTGAAAATGTACAAATATAAATGGAACCTACTCCGTCACAGTAGATTCGAATGCGGAATGGCTCCCCAGTTTGTGTGCAAGTTCTGTGCCAAAGCATTCACACAAAAAAGTAGCCTGAAGTCCCACGTAGCATATATACATGGATTCAACTTAACCATCAAGTAGTCAATTTCAAGAATAAGGGATGTGATCAACAATGAGCGTGGATTTCCACCTTACCATTTACAAAATAATTGTTTTTCCTCATGTAGTTTTAGAGATAATATTAATGACTTATAGCGTATGTAAGAAATATATTTTATTGGATATGTTTTAATAAAGTTCTGAAATTACATTTGTTTCGATTTCCAACGGCTAATGCCATCTCGAGAGAGGAAGAACAAATCAGTTGATTTTTCAAAATTTGTGAAAAGGGTAATGAAACCACCAGAGGATACGAAATTTACACACAAAGGTCAGCTGCGATCATATATCTGTATGGGAGATGGATTAGGATCATCACAGAAAATATACACTGAAGCCATATTTACGTTACTGCCTCAAAATAACTTGATAGTCCTCATTTTTCTTCAATTTTTATATTCCTGTTGTAGGCTAAGAGCATTTATCACCCTTCACATCGTTTTTATTCATAAAAATGCACTCAAATAGTCCCTTTCAAGAGTTTCAAGTTATTGGTCAATATACAGGGTGTTCCTGGACTTTCTCTTTTCCTCTCGGGAATGTATACATGGGGTTAAAATATCACCAGTACTTCATATAACTTTTGTTCCTAAAAGCCTTCGTTACCAAGTTACGAGCCCTCAAAGTTACAAAATGAAAAAATTTTTTCGTTGATAACTTCAAAGTTCTATTTAAAATCATCTAAACTTTGGTGATTGAATAAACAAATAAATTCTTTCGAAGAGCTGTCGCTCTCTTGAAGGAGTCAGTTGATTTGCTACAATGTCAGGAACGAACTACCCCCGATGGTCCACACCCCAAAACTTTGAAATGACTGGGATTTGTTAAGATGTTTAAACGAAAAAAGGTTACCTAGACAATTTCCTGAATAAAAGTACTCGTCGGAGAGACGATTCCTAATAGAAATGCATTTTTACTCGACGACATCAAACTCGATCGTCCACCATTAGTTGAAATGAAAAAATTTCACAGTAGAAATACTAATGCTAATGTTAATTCAACAACATTTATAACAGGTATAATAATAATAATAATAATAAATAAATAATTTTATTTCACAAGCTTCGAGCAATAATTTGACAGGTAAATTTTTTTTTTTCACTCTATGAAGATAACGTGACTGCTGCATAGCGGTCGTCTGTGTATCATTTCAAGAGAGATGACATACTTTCATTCGTGAAAACAATTGAAATATCTGATGTGAAATAAATTGAAGCACTTAACTACGAAGTAGTCGTTTGTGCTGTTAAAAATGATGATATATATAAAGTAACAATATCAAAATACTATAAGAAACAATATAAAAATACTATGAAAAACAATATTTAAATAATATAACATAAATACAATATTAAAATAATATACGATATAAGCACGTTTCGAGTTGTGTTTTCAGAATTTCATAAAACTCAACATTTGGATGTTGCGAATTCGTAGTCACAGCTTAAATGTTGAGTTGTTTCACTGATAATTTCATGGGAGCAAATCTTTAACCCACAGATAAATTTAGCTGAAAATATGCACATCGGAAGACATAACCAATAAAAAGCAAACGAATAAACTACAGAAACGGCTGCGCATGAATAGGTGAAAAATATCCGGTGAATAAATTTATATTCCATTTCTTCCACGGATGTTGACAAAAACACCTTGTAGAAAGAAATAAAATTAGTACGCATAAAAAATTACAACTGGAATGCGATTTTGTTCTGTTGAGTGGTGCGTTGTCATTATTGTCAATATTCTAATAGGACAGTTTGAAGTGTTTTGATATGGCCAAACAGTTTACGTTCAACGAATATGCAGATTGCATGCAATGTATGACGAGCATTTGGTAATGCTGCAGAAGCCTGTCTTCTGAATGCCGAGCATTTTTCCAATCGAACGTTACCTTGCGAGCGTGTCGATCACAGCAGGTATGTCTAATGGAAAATTAATTGGAGCCTGTTGTATTATTTCGAGGAAAAATTGCACAATATGGTAACCAAAGCGATTTGGCTGAAAATTTGGCAGATGTTTCCAGACACACTAAAAACGATAAATACCTTGAAATTTTTCTGCGGAAATGACTGGAAAATACTTTTTTTTTTTTAAACTGTCAATGGTGTAGCATGTTCAAATGCACGAATAGTCGCAATTTGAAATATTCCCTATTATATCTTCAATTCGCACAATAAAATAGTAAGTTTGAACGATGTCGAAAGCGATTTGCACATAAAAGTACACAGAATAATGATTTCAATACAAAATTATTGGTATATTCAATTTAAAAATTACTAATTTTGACATCAATAAAATCATGTCAAATATGGGAAATGATCAAGAGTACAAATCGATGTTGCCAACTCTTGATTAATTTCTGCATAATAAATGAAAATTACATTTTATAAATTACCAGAAGAAAGGGACCCTTTCATCTGGCTGCTCATGTTTTTATACAGGACATAATTTCCTAATGTGAAAGAGGACACAATGTAACCTAACCTAACTAACCTAGTTGCTGGTAATCCGATCACTAATTAGCATGATAAAGTGATATCAAAACAATTGCTCGCTGCGCTCGCATTTTATAAATTACCAGAAGAAAGGGACACGCCTTCGGCTGCTCATGTTTTTAGCCATGGACAATCTAACTTAACCTAACTAACCTAGCTATCCAAGTTGCTGGTAATCAGATCACTAATTTGCATGAAAAAGCGATATCAAAACAAACGGTCGCTGCGCTCGCATTTTATAAATTATCAGAAGAAATGGACACGCCTCCGGCGTGTCTTTTTCTTCTGGTTGCTCACGTTTTAGTCAAGGACCTTTAGTCAACATAAAAGGTCATCATATTTTGGCGAATTCGTCAAATTTGGCAAGGTCGTATTTTTCATTTGTGAGCTGCCAGTTGTCAAATGTAATTATTTGCTACTGTCAACTGAAATGATTTCTAGTTGAAAAAGTATTTCAATATTTTATTTCTTGGATGTTCTTTAGGCAGTCAATTCCTATAGTATCCTGAGAATTAGTGTCTACACGGAGAATTTGGATTGTTAAATACGTGGGACGTTTCCATTCATAGACGTGTTTTGTGAAGTGACCATTGTGACATATTTTGCAGAAAAAAAGTATTTTAGATACTCTTCCGCACCGAAAATTTGATTGATACAGTGATTTTATTGTATTTTAATCATTCTGTGAAGGTTTTAGCCAAATCGCGTTGATTATCATATTGCGCAATTTTACCTATTTCGATATTATGTAGGTTCAGTTTTGCCAAAACGAGGTGGTGAGGGCGCTCCTAGGGCTGTTGCAATGAGCAACAGAAACCTATCAGAACGGTTCCATACATCCAAGTCAACTATTCATAGATTAATTAGGGAACAACTGCTCCACCCATATCACATCCAGAAGCTACATAATATGACACCTGAAGATTTTCCAGCGCAACTGGAATATGCCAATTGGTTCCTGGATAAGCAAAGAGAGGATATGACGTTTATTACTTGAGTTTTATTCACTGATGAAACGAATTTCAGTAGAGATGGAGTATTCAACTCTCATATAATCTCCACATGTGGGCTGACGAGAATTCGCAGAGAATTTTGCAAACCAAACACAAACGGAAATTCAACGCGTAGGTATGTGGTTTATGCATGATGGCGCTCCTCCTCATTTCAGTTTGAATATGTGGGACCATCTGAACCAGAATTTTCACAGTAGATAGATTGGTAGAGGTGGGTCTACGTATATAAATTCATTGGATTTCTTTCTGAGGGGCATCTGAAAAGCCCTGTTTACGCTAGACCTATTCACGCCAGAGATGCCTTCTTGCATAGAATCAATCACATTACGTTGTGAAGCCATACGAAACGACCCTGGCAAGCTATTTCAAGTGCAGAGAGGGGGTTTGCGCCGACTAAGAAAATGTATTGAGAGAGACGGGAGTCATATCAAGCAGTTTTTGTAGCGGATTTTGCATTTCTGTTTGATCTTGAGGCTTGCGATTGATTTATTTTCACCATGAGTTTTGTAAGGTAAACGTCTTTGTATGGTAAAAATTCGTTGTAAATATTGTACCTATCATTTCTATTTTCATTACAATCAATATTTTCGAATAATGGTAAACATCTCAGGTTTAATGTCATCGCACGAAAATGCATTTTACTGAAATCGTTCAAGAATGTCCACTTTCTCGGAGCAACTTGAGGCCTCAAAATACGCTAATCTAGTATTTTAGTCCGTTGCTAAGCAACGAACTTTCCCGGACCGTTTTCGGCACTAAACTGTACGGGAATAGTTATTATCCTAACAAGTACGGAAAGAGTACTATTCCCGCATGAGACTGCCGTTACCCGAACGACGCAAAGCGGAGTTCGGGTAAGCAGTCGAGTGCGGGATAGTACCTTTCCGTATGAGTAAGGATCAAGATTTTTTCTACAAGAGCATTGAAACATCTTATGTGATGCTCTTGAACAAACTTTCACGTGCGGGAAAAATTATTACCGCACTAGTGCGGGAAAAACTCACTTGAAGTGACATAAGTGTGCGGGAAAATGTTTCCCGCACTAGTGCGGGAATATGACACCTCTCAAACTAAATTGCGTGCGGGAATAGGGCGGAACACGCACGCTTGTAGAAAATAGTTATTATCCTAACAAGTACTGAAAGAGTACTATTCCCGCATGAGACTCCCGTTACCCGAACGACGCAAAGCGGAGTTCGGGTAAGCAGTCGAGTGCGGGATAGTACCTTTCCGTATGAGTAAGGATCAAGATTTTTTCTACAAGAGCATTGAAACATCTTATGTGATGCTCTTGAACAAACTTTCACGTGCGGGAAAAATTATTACCGCACTAGTGCGGGAAAAACTCACTTGAAGTGACATAAGTGTGCGGGAAAATGTTTCCCGCACTAGTGCGGGAATATGACACCTCTCAAACTAAATTGCGTGCGGGAATAGGGCGGAACACGCACGCTTGTAGAAAATAGTTATTATCCTAACAAGTACGGAAAGAGTACTATTCCCGCATGAGACTGCCGTTACCCGAACGACGCAAAGCGGAGTTCGGGTAAGCAGTCGAGTGCGGGATAGTACCTTTCCGTATGAGTAAGGATCAAGATTTTTTCTACAAGCGCATTGAAACATCTTATGTAGCGCTCTTGAACAAACTTTCACGTGCGGGAAAAATTATTACCGCACTAGTGCGGGAAAAACTCACTTGAAGTGACATTAGCGTGCGGGAAAATTTTTCCCGCACTAGTGCGGGAATATGACACCTCTCAAACTAAATTGCGTGCGGGAATAGGGCGGAACACACACGCTTGTAGAAAAAGTACTTTCCCGTATCGTAAACGATCCGGGAAATTTTTTGACGGCTTGTATACATTTTAGACAGTAAATGAATGCACGCAAACAATAAGTATAATTCCTTAATTTATGATAATGCTGATTGCGATTTCAGAAAAAATAGTATGTGTACCTCGTAGTAAAAGCACATTCCCAGACTTCAATGCTTGTTGGCCTCGACTTATCGCCTCGGCCAACAATTTACATTGTCGTCCGGGAATGTATTGCTTTTACTACTAGATACACAATATACTATTTTTCAAAAATCGTTGCTTTGATTGATTTTCCACACGGGTAATTTTATTCAGAAAATTGTCCATGTAACCTTGTTCTGTTAAAACATTTTGACAAATTCCAGTCATTTCAAAGTTTTGGGGTGTGGACCATCGGGGGTAGTCCGTTTCTGACTTTGTAGCAAAACAACTGACTCCTGCATGAGAGCTCATCGATGGAATTCATTTGTTTAGTCAATCACCAAATTTTAGATGAATTTGAATATTCACTTCGAAAGATATCAAAGAAATACATTTTTTATTTAGTAACTTTGAGGGCCCGCAACCTGGTAACGAAGTCTTTTAGGAACAAAAGTTATATGAAGTACTGCTGATATTTTGACCCCATCTGTAGATTACCGAGAGGAAAAGAGGAATTACACGAACACCCTGTATAGAGAAGACCAGTGGTCTTTTTCTTTAGCCTCCCAACTGATCAGTAGACAGTCTTTCGCCAGGTGCGGCTTCATTTCTTGTCTCCGTGTAGTGGGCTCGAGGACTAATTAGCCATCAGTCAGCTAACTGTAATTTGAAGAACGGAACCATATTTGATTTTACTCTCTGTGATGGTTGGTAGCTGGTAGCTGGAGGAGCACTCGAATCTGAAAGCGTCCTATACTCCCACAAGAATGCTTTCGGTCTACTTCTCTGTTTTGTCTCAGATTCATGTTCAAGTGACAGCCAAAATTAAATTTGTCTTTATAGGTTTTGTTGCCGTCCAGAGAGTTCAATTTCTTGCAATTTTGCAGAAGATTGGTTCTTATGAAATGAACGGGCAATGTAGCCTCATTAGGAGAATACTAATACCCTTTCTCCACCCTAGATGGTTGGTTGTATGTTATTTGAAACATACAGGAATGTATGAAGGTCTTGACACCTACTGAAGTTCCTGTACAGAAAGTACTCCGTAAACGAATTGTGGTTTATGATAGCTGACAGGCTCTGAAGTTAATTGTTCCTTGGAAATGGGTCGCGGACAGCTTCTAACCCCCATTGCTATAGTTGTTAAAAAAATAGTATTATGAATAGAATCAAAATGCAGCTTCTATGAAATTCCTTTGATTAAATTGAAAGTTGAAACATATTTGTTTCTATTCTATGATTGAATATCTGGAAAACACTTGTAGAAAATAGTAATGTTCAATGTATGTGAATGTGATTAGTTTTTCATTGCTGCTTTGTTTCATAGGATTATTTTTATCCTATGATTTAGTCAAGGAACAATTATTTTAATATTATATTATATGTCTTCAGGACCTCTTTTCGTTCCCTCGTAATGTGTGTAAGTATATTTCGAAGGTGTTTATGTATATATAGCTTATATTAATATTTTTGACATGCCCAATATCACGTTATTTGATAACTGGATTGAAAATTAATAATAATGTTCAACCTTCTTCAAAATGTATTAATGGAAATTTCTTTTAACTTTTCTTCTCAGCTGAATCTACAACGGCATTAAAAGCTTTACCAAATCAGTTGAAATTACAATTCTGACTTCCCCAGACAACTGGTGCCTCAGAAGGGGAACCAGCGTCCAAACATAATTTTAATATTTTATCCAAATTGTAACAATTCGTCTCGTCGGCGGTATATCGCTCTTGAACTCAAGTTCCTTTCTGGAATATACTTGTTTATCTATACCACTGCAGAAAAGTTTACGCAATACCTCTTATTGGTTAACTGCCATATATATCCCACCCAGAGTCTCTGGGTGGGATATGAAATAACTTCGAATTGACCTGTCATACTAGTTCATATTTTGGTGCGTTTTCATTGCGAAATGGATGGATTTAAGGATTCAGAACAGTTTGTTGAATAGAATAGTTTTTCGACTTCAATGTTTCCCAACTATGGTTTGATATTTATATCAGCGATTCATACACAAATTTTTTATGTGACGGGTTGGCAGTTGAAACTGTGTAGATTGAAGTTGATAATTATAATTTTATCATATAAAAACTAAACCTTAAAAACAATGTGCTATAAAATGATCCAGATTCAAGTTACAATTGACTATTCCAATATGGCTATTTATTCCTCTTTAAATCGAAATAGGTCATGAACCTTCGGTCATGATGCAGAACTGATATTAGTTTGATCTATATAGAGGGTGTTTAGAAAATTCAGTATCAAGATTATAGAGGTGTATTTTTCAGGTCACAATATTACTCTTTTTCAATAAACATGTGTCTGCAAACGCTTTGTTAACAGCCAACAGAGCGTAAAAGTTTCTGATTTTTCTAATAAATTGCTTAATACATTTTTCAGTTTTCGATATATCAAGATTAAATAACATTTCAGGGCTTACATCGTCCAGCATGCCTCAAAGTCGAAATGAAAATAACAGTCTAGACCCACTAATTATATCTTTCGTTCTATAAAAGCAAGATTATCTTTTTTATCAGACTCAGCATCTCGTCTCAAACAGGTTGGTCTTCAAGACTCATCTTGAAAAACTGTTCATTCTGAGATGATTTGTGGAAAAAAGATGAGAAGTTTCAAAGTATAATTCAGACTCACCCTCGCAATGTTATCAGTTTTTCCAACTTTGAAAATATTCAGGAGGATATAAATACTTCGATATGTTATAACAAATTGGTCTTCTGCGATTATGACCTGCGGGAAAAGATGCTTCCTCAGGACATCCTTCTACTTTTTCGTAAATATCTCAGAAACCTCTACATTTAGGCACATAAAATATCACCCTGTATATACAATGGCATTTTCAGAGTATAAAAAATCATAGCAGTATAAATAAAATTACAAGTTACTGTGGTTCATGAAGATCCGTTATTAGAAGACATCTATTATCCTAGATCAATGCTTCGAATTATACAGAAACAGTTCTCGGACATAATACGTTTTAATTGATTTTGATTTGTTTTGAGGGTTTGTCCTGAACTCTATAGATAGAATTTTGAAGATCCATACATCTTCCCTTTGCATTATTTGCAAACTATATAATGGCATCAACAGATTGTGTTTATGTCTGGTATCATAGTGGTGAATTGACAAATGTGTAGTATGTTCATTTCTATCTGATTTAACTGATTTCATACTCTAATAAGTGAGCAGGGATAGTATCCTAAGGTACGTTCAAAACTATTCTTATTGCCGCTTTCTGCAATATGCACATTCTGGTAATATGTGTAGATATTACATAGTGACTTTGAAACAATGCATCATAATACGGATTGTTTCATGTACGATTTTTCTTAGAGCAGAGATATGTATTGTAACAGCTTGATACATATATGGTTTCATTCATAAAGAAATTATAGCCTAAGCCGTAATATCCCGATAAATAGGTAAGTGATCAGTCCCTTTTCCAAGTTCTATACTCAAAGTTCATCATCAGCGAACATATTTGTTAATGAATTATTGTGTAAAGTGGAATCTAGCATATCAATAATGTATATCAGAAATAAGAGTGGTCCTAGTACAAAACCCTGAGGCAACCCTCTCGTAACGGATATAAATGATCTCATGATGATCTCCTCTTTTATTTAATGGATACACCTTCCTTTTTTCATACCTTATGGAAAAACATTTCTATCAGACATGTGTTGATAACATCAGCAAGTGCTTCAGCTAGAAAATGAAAACAAATTTTAACAATGAACCTTCAAATCCTCGATTTTTTTATTTTTTAAGTTACCAATAGGATTTCATTACTACATGAAAAATCAACTTGAAAATGAGATATTCTTGCAAATTAGCAATGAAGGTGGAGTTAAAATAATAAAAAGAATATCCCTAGTTCATTTTATAACCGTTCTATGCAAATAAAATCACATATTACTAAACTAGAATGGATGTGTAAAAAATTATTTACAACTTACAGAAAAAATTGGTGATATCAAACAACGCTGAATATATTTTTATTCAATACTGAAACTGAAAGGCAGCTGATAAAGATATTATTACCAATAGTTTCTCTCGAATTACCAGGCTTGTAATCAAAAAGTTCATTCAACTTGCTTTCCATAACAAGGGAAATATTTGCGATATTTGGCGATAGTGTGGTTGATGTTAACGATGAATACAATTTTCTTAAATTTTTAGGAAAATATCAATGTGACCAATGCTACCGGATTTACAGCCGGAAACATGGCCTACTACAACACAAAACCTTTGTTTGTGGCAAAGAAGCCCAAATCAAATGTCCATACTGCTTACATCGATCAAAGTTAAAAGGAGATATGAAGAAGCATCTGAAGCGAATTCATTCAATCGATATGAGTACTGTCGATATGAAAGCACTTCTAATGGAATCATTTTGAACATGTTATTTCATTAATTCGGATAAAATTTTATGGGAACACACAATAACCATTCTGCAGCAGAGAGAATACAGACGAACAAGAGGAAATCATGTGATTCAGATAGTATAAATTAAAAACGGTGATATTAAGCAAGGCTCTGTTGCATCATTTCTCCTATGATATCTAAACACGAAGATTATAAAAACTATGCAGGGAATGATTTTGTGAGTACAGCGATTAATTATAATGGAGGTGATAATTTTATTTGAACACCCTTAAATACCACTTTCTTGACAACAAATAGACAGATCAAGTATTGCTCTAAACTGCTTTGGATATATTAAAGGGGAACTGAATTGAACTGACTAACAAGACATTCCCGCCTTACCAGATCGATCTAGTAATCCCCACCATAATTAAAATGACTACAGCTTACTTGTAAAACATCAATTGAAGACTACAAAAATGCTTTCCATCAATGGCAATAAAAATTATAATATCGAAGGTTTAAAGCACTAATGTTGACATCGTTAACAAATGATTTTCTGGAAATACCACATGCTTCATTGAATGATTGTCATAGTACTTTAATGAAGTTAGGTTGGGATAATTAACTCAGGGTAGCCCACAGAAAATATCTGATGGCGACAGAACTCTAGTGATCGCGGTGGCCTCTCAATAGCCCCATTTCTTGCATTTTACGAGGGTTGCTACTCAAATTTTGTGATAAATAAGTAGAAACAAATATTTCTAAGCGGAAATGGCTTTATTGTGTTACAAGATATTCTCCACACTGAGAGAAATCTGGAGAATATACTAGTATATTAAAAGAAATATTTTATGGTTTACTATTTCAAATTATGATTGTCAACAATTTGAACTGTAAACAGTGAAATATTTTTATAGTAATGACATTATTGTTGTTCTTAGTATACTATATTATAACACAGTTATATATTAGCATATTGCACTATATAGAATTACTATATTTTGTCGTAAAATGGTTAGGTATAAAATATGCTAATTATTATTATACAATTCTCCTAAACTTTATGATACATGGAATACAAATAAGCATCATATTGTAATGCATAAAAAACAAGATGAATGATATAAATCACGTGAATGTTATTGTAACCTTCACATTCGGTCGCTTGCATTGTGATTGGTTGTCGGTTGCTACTTGCTACCTACACATTGACAGTCTTTCCGTCGAAGTGTTTAAGGGTGAGGGAGAAACCGAGAAATTACGCAGCAGTAGTGGTTGTAGTCAGTACGCAACAGACAACAACAGCTCTCAGCTTTCAATTAGTTCAGAGTTCAGTCAACCACAAAAAATTTTGTTGCGGTGTAAATTGCCTTGTATTGCTAAAATTGTAACGGTTCAAATTGTCTTAAGAACTCACCTGTATTAAATGAAGTAGTATGCACTGAGGAATATACTTTATTCATCAGTTCATGTACATAATTGCCATTGTTACCTAACTAAAGTAATACATAACATTTTACTCTTCCATATCATCTCCGTCTAGTGAAAACCGCTTTCCAGAGTCTATTCTTTCGACACCCTGTGAATTCAGTTCAAACCCTCACAATTGAACCACTTTACTGTGTCACTGAGGAATTGGCTGTTTGGATTAATCGAACAAGTGAATGATTATTCGTGATGACCATTTGTCGTTCTTCAGCGCTAAGGAAAAACAATAAGTATTGTTGCTGGATTTCTTCCTCACGAGCAGTGTACTTTTAATATCCGTCTGGGGTTGATGGCTAGTTTATTTCGATCATTGTCACACCACATCGGATCCAATGGGTCTGAGAATCTGAAACAAAAGATTGATAGGTTAGGACTGCCTTGACGTATCTCAAAAAAAAATAATACAACACAAGTTATAAATGAACCTCTACTGTAACATCGTAAGAGTAATCATATTCAAACTTACCTGGTTTTTCGTACAATTAAGGCTGAAACACAACGGAAGTTTTATGTTTTTAGTTTTAATTTTCAGAATTTTGGATATTTTTTAACGCGAAACTATCATTGCCATTAGTATTCTGATCACGCCTCAAATAATCTTGTTGATAAAATTCAAGCTTAATTTTTCAATTCTGTTTTGTTGCATCTTGTTTTATTTGTAAAATTGATATCCAAAATCCCAAAACTTAAAACTTATTACATAAAACTTCCATTGTGTCTACGGCTTTACTGCGAAGTCATCGAATGTTTACTTTCTAATTGTGACAAGGTTATGTTGTTTACTACCGTTTGCATATTTGTCATTTCACACTAGTAGGGATGTGTTCCGTTAATAAACATGTTACCAAAAGTGGTTAACTGAAAATAATTCTGTTTTCGTGACAGCTACACTCTGGTTAGTGCGTAATACGGGACACTTCCATTTGGGTATTTACTGTCATTGGTCATATTATTATTTGTTATTGTTGTGTTATTTTCTCTGCGAATTTTGTTGTTTGAGAATCTTCAATCTTTTGTGTTTTACAATTATATTATTCAATACTTATAATAATGCATGAAGCAGCTGCTCATATTTTCTTGATGATATTCTTTCTGAAAGTTCCAGCAGTGATGATAATTTTGTTGTTCGGGGTCCTTTAGGTATATAAGGCATCTCATGATTCGTACGTAGTAAATTTTCATTCAAATACCTCCACAAGTTCATCCAATACTAAATTTGAAATATATTCTAATGCATACGACAGATCGCATTAACCGCTCACCTACGTGCAAACCCCGGTCGTTTTGTTACTACTAAAAGTCACCAGAATTTCAGGAATCATGTCCCGTAACTCGCCAATCTTTCAGGAATAATTTATATACGGGACACAAAATGTGCAACCATCCTAGTTAGTACCATTGGTAGGTATTTGGACGTGAAGCTGGACGGGGTCATATCGAAACTAAAATCGCCTCTATTGCTGGCGCACATCTCAGTTGGTATTTGGAGTTGCGCATCCCTTCGATAGGTGGCGGGATTATTAGGACCCCTTATTATTTTTGGGATAGACATTAAGAGAAGCCAAGATCAGAATTAGGGAAAATGTTATCTTGGCACAGTAACATGAACCTGATTTTAAATTGTATTCAGGAAGTTACCTTTAAATGAGGTAATACGGCGGTGAATAGACGCCATCAACTAACCCTCCCCCCTAGCTGCCAGGTAGACAAGTTAGTCTTTTAATTGTTCTCTTGAAACCACGTCGCCAGGTGGAATGAAAACTACCTGTTGAGAGTCGCGCATGCCCCCATTTCATGACAAAAGTCGGTTGGATTTCTGAAAATTTCCCGTGGAAGGAAAACTAATTAGTTTTCCAATTTTGTAAATATATTTGGTGTATAATGAATATATTTTTTTGCGTGGATGGTTGGGTAACAATTGGTGGCAAGTTCGCTGTATTGACTTTACAGTCGGAAATACGTGCTGTTCAATTCGAACTCTGATTGGCGCATTGACCTCCTTCTGGTGAAGTAGAGTCATGCGTCTGACCTTTAGGTTTTTTTCTAATAGGCAGAAGTAGGCTCAACTCTCCATCTCATCTCTCCATCTCAACCCCCCACCAAACTTCCGGCCCTTCCATATTGGAACTGTGAGAGAAAAGTTGGCTTATATATGCTCATCGACGTGAGAAGTCTAACACGAACCTTGTTAAATTACAACTCTTTGAGGAGAATTTTCCAGAGGTTCTTGCCAAGTGAAATTGGTGTCTGAAGTAGTTCCACTAAGTAGATGCATTGTTAGTTTGGAAGCAAAATTTCACTCTCTTCGGAGGATTATAGGATTCTCACGTGAGTAACCTCGTTTTCATAAAAACTTTTCAGTCAATTTTCTCTCCCGGAAGGAAATCTCACAACTTTTCTTCACTATTTTAGAACCTGCTTGGGAAGCTGATTGCTGATAGATCACTTTCAATAATATCCCATATGATACTCAAATTTCGTTAAAATTCAATGGAAAATAGCATTTCCTTGGCCAACGTTATTCTTTGAAGAAAACCCTTCTGAGCCGGAAGGTAGGTTTCATGAATTTTGTCAATGAGTGAATTTAATTTTTATGTTATTTTTTGGACACTATTTTCCTGGTCTGTTTCAAATTTTATTTTGAGGAATGATTTTTAAATGTTTCGTCCACTAGATATTTCAATAGTGTGTTTCTTTTGATTTTATTCACTGAATAAATTGTACAAAATTTAGTAAATTTATGAACAGAAATATTCGAAATACTGGATTTCGAACCATACCGGTGGAATAGTTTTGATTGACAACATCATTAGTTGAACGATTTTGGGTAGGTTTCTAGTAATTAATATACGGGGTCAGACATAATATACTGTTAAAAAAAAAACGTTTACTGAGTTTGATTTTGGGCGATCTTAAATATTTCTATTTGCTAATTACTAAGGGTGATATAATCTAACTATTTTGCAACGTTGCCAGTTCGCCGAAAAAAAAAGCTTGGTAAATATGAAAAATAAATTTGGGGTGATAGGTATTTTTTACTTGTTTTCAAACTATGAGGAGGAATCGTCTTTACCATACGCTGCTATGTTGCCAACTCTTGGAGAAAATACGGTAAGCTGGAGAAATACTGGTTTTCTCTTGAATATTTCTATAATCCATCAAGTCATTAGTTTAAATTTTGATATCGGGAAATGATTACTATTTTTTTATTTATTGTCATTCAATGTTTTGATTTGGATTTGTTCCTTTTAAAGGGTTTCTTTTTGGGGCGTCGTCTCGGTCGGCAGGACATTCAATACGTATGTCAAGGACCTGAATAACACCAACCCTGTTGCCAATTGGTGTAGGTTTGAGGACCTACTGAGCGATCAACTGGACACACGCAAGTAGAAATCACGACGGAACCATACCTATTTGGTACAGATTTGATATTGATTGTTTCTCTTTATTTTATTTTTTTTTAGTCTATTATCTCAACATAATTGTACGGCGGAAATTAATGTCTTTGGGTTTCCTTATTGCCTTGGAGTTTTTACTCTATTTATGAACACATATCGCGTGCTATTCGGTTCGGGCCCCTAGCTAGCGGCGTATACTCTACTGATTTATGGTTGAACGTTCAATAACTTGACATATTTTTTTTTTATTATTAATTTCTGTCCCTGCCTAACGACTGATAATCGTATATGTATATATTCATATAGGTAGTAGGTGGTGTTAGTAAGCTTCCTATTACTAATATAATATGCGTTGTTGGTGAATAAATTTGAAAATTATGTGCGTTGTTGAAAGGTAATACAAGGTTTATATAACTACGTTATTGATTCTCTTTGATCCTTGATATCATCTCGGATCGCTAAACTGTTTTGTTTCATTAAGTGTATTGTGATGAGAAATATCAGCTGTTTTGGGTACTCGTTCGTTTATTTCTAAGGTTGATCAGATTAATTAGTATTGCGACAAGAGTGTATCTTTCAGATTTGGTGATTTGAAGATCGATTCCTGCCGAGTATTCGCCGAGGTGAAGTCACCTGGCGCCCAATCAATTCAACATCATTTATTTTTACCTGCTCCCACCTCCACTTTGTTTAGCCGGAGCCGAATGCTCGGATTGTCCAGACGACATCCAGCCTAGTAGCGCGGCGGCGCGTTACAAAATAAGTTTTTAATGAATGTGGTTTGTGGTGCTACTAGTCCTGTCCTGCTCCTCCATGTAAGCACGTCTGTAATTTTTTAGATACCTACACAAATATACATCGATGGAGGCTCTTTTAGAAGACTGGGGTTTTTAAACTTAATTCCACGATTTATGTATAGATGTTATCATAATAAACTTTTATGATTACAAAAAAAATATCTCAATGTAACAATCAATTATCTTCATATTTATAAACAATATATATTTATTGATAAAATAACATTCCGATCAACTAACTGTCCGAGTATTGTAAAATTCAAAATATAATATATTGTTAGGACTATAATACAAATATTTTAATGGTGATATGAATACTAGTATAGTAGTCATTACCATAAATGGTCAAAATATATTTTTTTAAACTTTTCCATATTGTATTGCTGTCACATATAGTACCAGAAATTTTTGTAAATATTACCATATTTCTGGTAATAACCACCATACATTTCTCTCAGTGCATCAAGGTCGATACACTTTTGCATGCGTTTAAACCAATTTTCAAAGTACTTTTCCCATTGAGGTACCTCCAAAATATATGATTTGAACGTATCAACTGCTTCTCAGACATCGAAAAACGTTGACCTCTCAATTTATTTTTGATATTAATTAGAAATGATTGAGTGCCAAACAAGGACTGTACGGTGGATGTTCAAAATAATTTTTCGTCTTCTGCGATTGGTTTCCTGATTTTTTCGAAAACTTCTGGCAAATAAATTTTGGCGACACATCCAGTTATTCAGAGGAAACAGGCGACGATTTGTTTCGAAGTGCTTCTTCCTACGCATACAACTTCTGTTGGATTTGGTGCGTGAAAAATCAAAAAATTATTGATCATTGATCAACACCAAAATTTTTTTGTATGAAGTAATATAGATATGATATAATTCAATACCCGTCATGGTATCAGCCAGGGAAGTAGTTGGATTCTGACCGAAATTCGCCACAATAACCATACAATGTAGGCATATACTACGGATAAAAGAGTTTAGACATTTTTGATTACCAAACGACCTCTCTTGAGAACTCTGAACTATAGTCCATTCTCAAAATAATTCTCTTAATCCGGAGACTCTGGAGTGATTCTTGTTCTGCTCGCGAGATGGAGCGGCCTAGAACCCGTCTTATCAAGATGGCTACAGAGCTGTCTGTATTGACCTACTCTTGCACTCAAGAGAGGTAAAATTCCGAAACTAGTCTGTAGGTGGTTCCACACAATAAAAACTTGAAATTTTGTGGTAGTGGGTTTTACAAAATGGCCTTCCCAACTGAATTACTCTCTACTTCTACTTCCTTATATTTTTAAATATATCATCAGATTACTTCGTGTAACGATGCCTAGAAAGACGTTTCTGAGTAATTTTTTTTCTGAAAAATATGACAGTTTGAAAAAATCATATTTCCTAGCATAATTCTACTCGTGCATGTTAGTCTTGAGGTTTCAGATTTTGAACCTGCTTATATTTGAAGACACGCCACTTACATTTGATTAAAATCCGGTTTATTGTCGACCATGAAATTCTAAGAGAATTTTCTGGATAGTAGAGAAATGCTGTAATTGGCAAATTTTTCAGAAAAAAAAATATATTTCGAAAACTAAGAAATTTGGGTACAGGCATTGTTGCAGTGAGTGGGCCTAAAATCTGCTGGAAAATGTAAATGGATACGGTGTGGTTTATTTGAAATTGGGAAGTAGTCCTTAACTTCCGGTACAGCGGAAAGAGGCCGTAAGGTGAAAATATTTCAGTTGAGAAGGGAATATTGTAAAACCCTTACCAATAAAAGTTTTTATTTTGAATGGTTCGCCACATATTCCTAACAAACGCCCGACGTGAAAGACCCGGTATATGGGATGAAAACGGTTTAACATTCTTCCTTACTAAATGACATCCTATGAGAACCTTAGGCTTTATTCTCATTTTCAAAAATATAGAATTGGTAATATGGGAATGAAATTCATTTATCCATAATCACCTTGTAAATGAAATCTGATCCACACTTATGCATATAAAGTACCACTTTATTCAATAGTGAAATCATGGAAAATACAATCCTAAATCAATCACATTTTACTATTCGATTATCAATATTTACATTAAAATCAATATATTTTAAAACATTTCGTTCTTTGTTGTATCATATTTCACTTCGTTTTCAATATTAACAAGCTAGTGGTTATCATTGATTTCAGAACGCATAGTGCCTGTCGAAGTTTTCAAAAAATCTCTAGAATCACTGGATGTTTACTCTTGTAAAGAACGATTAGTACTAGGAGAACCTTAGATTTTTCTTGCTATATCAAGTTTATTAGATATAGAATCCTCGATATAACTTAGCTGAGATTCTCCACCCATCATGTCGTTCAACTGCTGTAAGATCAACACCTTCATCAGCTAGTAAGTAGTTATACAGTCAATGACTTTTACGTCTGCCAGATTATTAAATGAAGCAACTTTCGACAATGATTCCAACATGTTCTGATTAGCGTGTCGTAAAAGAAATCTGTCATTGTAAAACTTCTTCGGAAGTGAGGACATAAATTTTCTACACGTCTCCATAGTGTAGAAAATATTGCTTCTATGATTGTGAATTTTGGTGAAATGTCATTCTTCGTGTCTGGTATCGAAACAAGCAGATAGGCGCTCCTGTCTTGTACATCACTGGTTTTCAGATTTAGTCAATTCACAGCATCGACATGCAGGCACCAGACACTCATCATAAGTGCAACCCAAATATCTCAAAGTTTATTATCAAAACTGTCGAAAAGGCTACGATATATCATTACCTTGATCATCATATATCCTTTTGATGATCAACATATTCTTTATCGGAAGTTCTCGTCAAAAATTCCTCCACGTGTGCTCTTTCCAATACTGCAGCTCTCTTTGCTTTGTATCCTCTCGATTCACTCTTCAGATAGGCAGTGAGCTTACTATATTTCTCAATGTCTATGTTTTTATAGACCTTCATGGATGCATACTTCTTCATATTCAAGGAATATGATAGCAGGATTTCTTCATTCATCGTCATTAACCTCCGTTTTTCTCTCCTTCTATGAATAGTAACTATTCATCAGCTCCCGAAATTTTTGTAAGTAATTTCAATGATTTTTGAGGAGCTGACAGTCGCTGTCAGAGCAAAATGTTGTTGATGAAAAATTTCAGCGGTTCTGATTCTGAATGAATGTGATTGTGAATAAAACGTTGTATTGCATGCGTGTTTTAGATACATTTTATTCGCTTAAGGAAATTGAACACTCGAACTTTTAACATTCTTGCGTGAATAAAATCTATTCAAAACACTCAAAAACAATCAATATCTATTAAACTATTTGATTGGTAGAGTTGTTTTTCATGGGTACTTAATCATTTTCATCGAAATCAACTGAATGAAACGGTACGATCGATGGATTGAAAATCATGCCAACAAAATTTTTACTTCAACGTTGAAATCGTAAATATCACGAAATTTCATCGTTAGGTAAAATAACGAAAATGATCTACACAATACCCCAGTAATTCGTTCTCGTTGAAATGTCATGCATTCACCGATATAGTTATATGTTGTTATTCGAATTTAGGAATTGAATTAACAATCAACTTGAAGCATTTCAACTTTCAGGAGTGGCCTGCAGCAGCTGTGGACAGTCTTATAGAAGAAAATCGTCACTTAGAAATCATCTTAAATACGAATGTGGAAAGTCACCACAATATTTTTGTCGTGCATGTCCATATAAAACTAAAATAAAAGGTAATTTCGGACGGCATTTGATGAGACATCTAAAACCTCACGACAATAGTAACTCTCTTATGGGCCAAATATAATTCGACAACAAACAGTCTTCATAGATTTTTCAGAAGAATACTCATTTTTATTTGCTTTATTCACATGTGATACTTCATTTGTATTTTGTACCGATAGTGATGTATTTATTATTTACAGATTTAAGTCAGATGTGTTCATTTTTATATAAGTATTTATTATTGTATAAGTTTATTATAGCCTTCAGTATACCTTTTCAATGGACATATTTTCCACACAATGATATGGAATCAAAATAAAACCATTTGAAAAATCCTATGTAACCAACATTTTGTTTGCAAGTATATGAGAAAACAACTAATGCTTGAAAACCATCAAAATGCAATTTGTGTTTACAATGTCTGTGCTATGTAACTTGCGAAGTCTTACATAAAACATATACTGGGTACTTACGGGTATCTGACTTATGCAATTTAGTGGTTTCCGAGATATTATGTTGAGTTTCTTAGACTTTTCAGATGAAGTTGTAGAATAAACTAAAATTTTATTCAAACCCATCATACCAATAGTTCAGTCGACAGGTAGTTTTAGATAGAAAAAGGTCGGAAGTTAATGAAACTTTAAGATGTTGTTCAGGGATGGTTGATCAACATTTTCTCAAGTTTTGGACCTCGAGGACCCTATGCTAAAAAAGAAGGGGGGGGGAACTGCAAATTTTTTGACCTTGGTGTAGTTTTTCCTCAATAACTTTTTGCCTTACGTTCTACAGCAAAAACGTCGTTATCCTTTTTTGTAGATCGTCAAATTCCCTACGAATTTGTTGCCTCAAACATGTTTGTGTGTCGATTTGTTACCGAGATATGGCGCTTCGAAGAAAAGGTAATTTTTCAAATTTCGCCACAAAAGCAGAATTCCACCCTATTTCTTCTGTTATACAAGAATTATGATGAAATGTAGTTGCTATTATAATTCCTACTTGAAATCACCAACTTTAGATAACCCCCACCTCTGCTTGCTCACCAGGTGTCAAGTCGCAAGGACAAGAGAGTGTCGGGCCGAGGGAAGTGTGTGATCAGCTACAGCAGTAAAAAGCTGGAAAACAATAGATGCGAAATGCAAACGATGAGCCAATATTCAACATAGAAGGCTGAAATTTGTCTATTCTACCTGCGCTACCTAGATCTGTTTGTTTTGAGGTCATATGAGATCACTTTTCATTTTATTCTTTCAACATGACTCTATTATTCATTAATTCCAAGAAGAAATAGAAAAATAGTAATTATAGAAGGGTATAAGTAACTCAGGTAGAATAGTCTAATTAGATAATAAGAAAATTAAAATTAGGGATTGGTAAAAATGGGACAGAGAGTGTTTACCCACTCAGAGTATATATAAGATTAAGTTAGATAAGTAACATTAGAAACCTTCAGCTCTTGAAGTGAATAACTTTGTTAGCGAAAGGAGCATCGAGTGTTAGTGACAGTTTTGGTTTTTGGGTAATTTTCTGAGATGGCGTCTACATCTCGTAGATCAGACTTGTGTTTTATTTGTAAAGGAGGAGTTGAAGCAGGTGAACTAACTGTAGTGAAAGCCAGAGGAGTTGTCAGACAGTTGGAGTCCAGTGTAAAAAGGAAACTTTCGGCAGATGAACAGTTTCTGCGTGAGTTGGGTGAAGTAAGAGTGCACAGTGCTTGCCAAACAAGGTACAACAATGAGAAATTAATTGCTGCATTTACACGTCGTGGATGTGACACATCCAAAGCTCCTTCTCCTGCACCTACCCGACGGTCACAAGTTGCGAAATTCGACTTCACCACTGCGTGTTTTCTTTGTGAGGAAGCTATCACTGATGATTTCAGAGCTAAAGAGGCAAAGTTGCCCTTGGAAAGGCGCAATGCTGTCAAAGTGACTCTACCCGAAATTTCTAATAGAATCATCGAAAAGGCGAGGATGCGTGGAGATGACTGGTGAAAGAAAATAGAAGAGCGCATTAGCCAGTTGCAGAATTTGGATACTAATTTAGTCGCCGTCAATGCTGAGTATCATCAAAAGTGCCTCGCAAGCTTTTACCATCCACCTAAGTCATCACATAAAAGAGGATTCCGCCCATCGCCGACTGTTGACGAAACCATGCAGGTGATATTTTCATACATCGACAAGAATAGTGATGAATGCCAGTTTTCCATTCAGCAGCTGATTGGGGAAGACCGTCGACCACACAACAGAACTGTCAAAAATCGTTCAAAAATCGGTATGGGGCTGGAGCCTAACCACACGAGGGGTACTACCAATCCCCACAACCAGAAATGCTGCGCCGGATGACATCCTCCATATTGTTTCCTGCAAGTGCAGCAAAGGAGCTTGCGGCTGCAAGAAAGCAGGTCTCCGATGCTCAGCAATGTGCAAGCACTGCACAGGCCACTTCTGCGAAAACGCCCCCGCATCTGATTTGACTCACCAGACATATTGGACGAAAACGACGACAGCGACATCATTGACAGCCTTATCGCTCAGGAGGACGACGAGCTGTTACGAGCAGAACCAGCGGCTAAGAAATCTCGGCAGGAAATGTAATGAGTACAAATGAGTATCTACCCACTATGATTAGCTATACTATCTTTATTCCTCAATATAATATATGCCTTGAGAATAACTTAATATTGTTAATTACATTAATTTTTTTCACGAAAGGACTACGCCTTTTTTTCTTCCTGTCCTGGGATAATTATGTAGGGGAACGGGTGGATATCGATCCGAAAAGTAACTGATATCAATACCAAAATGATGTGAATAGGTATGGTTGACTTTCATCAGAAAGTTAGCTTCTGAGAATTGGGGTTGGGTGGGGGAAGGAGGAGTGGGGTGTCCAAAGTTGGTGACTTCAACTAAGAACCAGAATTACTAGAACAATTTTGCATTTTTCCCCCCCTCCTACTATTTCCGCACAGGGTCCTCGTGGTCCAAAACTTGAGAAAATGTTGATTAACCATCCCTGAAGAACTTCCTGAAGTTTCATTAACTTCCGACCTTTTTCCACCTAACCCCTTTTTTTTCAACCTGTCGACTGAACTATAAACGCCAATTTCGACATTTTTTACTTATTTTGAATCTGGAAGAGTACTTTTCATTCAACCAATGCGGATAATATCGAAAAGATAGTACTCTAATATCAACAGTGAAATGGCTTCAACATTGGGGCGATATGGTTTGAATATCTAATATATTAATCTAATATATTAATTCATCCACTTGATCAATATTGTTATGTCGGTATTGCTCGAATATCTCTACACATATCAGTGTCAATATTGACATTTAGGTGGAGATGATAATAATAATTAATGCTTTTTATGTAAGGTTACTCGGTACCGATACCAAACGTCTCAATAGAGCACTGTCAGCTGACAGGAGACAAACAAAGCATTTGTGCATTAAAAGAAATTCGATTTTTGTTGTTGTTAGTGATTACTTGCAATTTTGAAAACAAAAACTTTACAGACTTTACAGGGATCCTACTATTTGATAATATAATTATTGTATTGCTCCCTTTTTTCATATGGGAGCTGGGCTAATTTTAATAAAAACTTCGCTTTTCATTTTATTCTTGTCCTCTTGGAAGTTTCGTGATTTTTGGCACTGTAATGGCGAGTGAAAATATTACCTTACATAATTTCATAATTCAAAATTCCTGTGCTTTAGGAATGTACATACATTTTGAAATTATCTGATTGTGATAAAGTTTTGGACAAAATTTCAAGGATTTCAATAAAATATGATTCTGTATTACTTACTCTTCAGTATGAGCTTTCAATATATTCTTAAATTGGAGCGTAAGAGGTTGGACGTCTTCGCACATTTGGTATGCAAATGGTATAAATAACTGCAAATTGAACAATAAACTTTGTTATCATAGTACAAGTAAATATGATTCTAATTGTGTCTGTGACTAAACTCATTATTGGTTTGCCAATCCAGTGAATCCGGACTTTCCAGTAAATGTATCTGGAAACGGAACAATTCTTATCGGTCATCGTAATTCTGTAGTGCATCGAGGTTTGCTGGTTCCTGAAGAAAAATCAGTAGCAGTTTTGTTGAAAATTTGTCCTTTCCGTTAAGCAGCTGCCTCCTTACGAGCAACCGTCAGAAGTCTTCGGGAGACTTGTGTGAACTAGGGAAAAATATTAGGCCCTTACTTTCAAATGTTATCTCACATATAGTGTGTTGGCATTATTTGATTAGGGTCCAGTATAAAAGCAAACCAATAATAAACTGAATTGGTTAGGTAAGTTTTCGTTTTGTAAAGTGGAAAATTTAATTTTAATTCTGCGTATCTAAACTGTTATCATAATGATGACGATGAAAAGTGAAAAGATACTGGAAAGCAAACCTTTACAAACATCAAATGTTAATATATAGCTTAAACAGCCTTTTTTATAACTGGAATGGTTGAACAAGGACAACGGAGATTTAAGCTATTTGACGTCGTCACGGCTATAGCTAAGTTTTCATGCATCCGAATTTTCGGTTGTTCGTACGAAATTTGAAATAAATTTATCTTTTTCGTACGAATACTATTTTGAGCGGTTTTCATTTGTGCATCACTCACAATAATTATTAGACAAATTCTATACCAATCGAAAGTATGAAGCCCATAGAATATGCAAACATTAGGTTGCCTATTCTTTTTCGGTCACAACTCTCGGGTAGCCAGGTATAAACGTAAATCGATACTATCATTTTGCACTGGTCTGTTTATTGAATTAAAATTAAATGAAAATAAAGATTATTTCATTATGAACACTGTGATATAGGGTTGCCTGCGAAAAATCAGTCCAGAATTCCGGTTGTCGAATTTTGAAAAGTGAAATATTGCTGCGAGTGAATATGTGCGACTGAGAGGTCCCAACCATCCATCCCATGCGATAGAAGAGGACCCAGCATAGCAGCTGTTTGAAGTCCGTCCATTTGAAGAAACAGAGTGCGCATGCTATTTGTTCTTGAAAATGAAAAGGATAGCGGTAGACTCGTAAATACAGTGTATCATTTTGGAGTAGTTTATTATTAAAATAGAGAAATAGTTATTTTTTTTTATCAATTGATTATTTATGTGTGTATATATTTTATGTGACACTAAAGTATATATACATCATTAGTAAAAAAGAAGGTTATAGTAATACATATATAATGCTAATCTTGCAAATTGTATCTTCATTAATGTAAGACAAAATAAAAATCAACAATAAAAAAACTTCTGTTTATTGTAAAAAATTATACAATTTTTTTTATTATTGATGTTTCGAGTCATCGGACATATAACTATGATCTCCAACTTCTGAACCTTCTTCGTCATCACTCTCCGTTTCAGTTCTTTCGACAAGGTCTTCTATCTTCAAAGGTGTATGATCCCAGATAAATCCTACTGGTTTTAAGTATTCATCTAAGAACCAACCGCAGTTCTCAGGCTGAAGTTTCACGCATAATGGACCCGTTATATTAAGCCACATAGAATTTACGAAAATAGTTCGTACATTTTCTGAATTAATGATGTCCAGCATAGTAGTATGGAGTTGGATCAAGCCTTTTATTTTTTTTAAACTGCTCTTTTTTTTAAGCAGAGTAATTTTTCGTAAAAATGCGATATCTCGCATCAGTCACGTTGGTGCAGTTCTTGATACCATACATACCTACTAGCCGTAAATTCTTGAACGGTCTTCATTTTTTCATCAATGAAAATATTAGCAGCAAGTTGTATTAGTTAAGATAATTTCGAAGATGCAATTATTATATACTTACTGTATATTCAGCACAAAAAATAATCAAATTCCTCGTATATTTTTTATTCAAAACGGTCACTTTTTTATAACACGTGGTATGATAACCTACAAATTCAAGTGACCCACTAGATAGCTCAACAAAATTGTATTTAAAGTTTTTTCTTTTACGAAAAAATAACTTTAATACACAGTTTTTAAAAGTTTCATCATTAAAATCAATTACATCATCATACGAATCACACAAAAAACACTTTTTTGACATTTTTTTCAACAATAATTAGTAGAACGTTTTTTCATTTGTAATTATAGCGACAATCTACTCCAAAATGATGCACAGCATACACGAGTCTATCGCATTTTCATTTTCAAGAGCAAATAGCATGAGCACTTTCATTCTTTAAATGGACGGACTTCAAACTACTGCTATGCTTTGTCCTCTCCTATCGCATGAGATGGTTGGAGGACCTCTCAGTCGCACATATTCACTCGCAGCAATATTTCTCTTTTCTAAATTCGACAAACGGAATTCGGGACTGATAATTCCCAGGCAACCCTATACCACCGTGTTCAAAATGAAACAATCTTTATTTTCATTTAATTTTAATTCAATAACCAGACCGGTGCAAAATGCTAGTATCGATTTACCTGTTTATACGTGGCTACCCCAGAGTTGTGACCGGAAAAGAATAGGCAACCTAACGTTTGCATATTCTATGGGCTTCATACTTTCGATTGGTATATAATTCGTCTAATAATGAAACCGGTGAATTTTTTTTTAATATTAAATAAACATCTCGGTGAAAGTTGTTTTATATAGGAATCTTAGACTATTAGTTCTCCACATTTGACAGAAGCCCGGTTGGAACAACAATTGAACACAATTGAACGTATTACTCAGGTATCCATGGCATCAGCCTACTTGATGAAATAATGTTATTCCATCGGATTTTGAAAATGCTTCGATAACTCCTGAAGCACCACATACAGGCATCGGGAAATAGTATATAGTTCGAAAGGAAATGGAAAGGTGAATATGGTCACGTGGAAAAATACAGGGTGTTCCGTTTGAAATAACAAAGTTATTAGAGTTCAAATAAGTGTTCCTGATAATATGCAACACACTGTATAATATTGATCGTCGTCTGGAGCCGTAGTAACTAGAAGAAAGGGATGTGAGTGACCGCGGTAAAAATTTCGTACACCTGCCGTGGATAATTCTAATGAAATTGTTTTTTTTAAACGTTACTTTTTGAGAAAGAGTTGAATATCTCATAAAAGGAGATAATTAGGTATAGGGACACTTTAGCAAAGTCAGTTGTTTTTTTCTCCATGCATCAAAAAATGCAAGAAAATACAGGGTGTACTATTAAAAAAAACATAACTTTGATATGTCACGCTTTTTCCAATAAAAATCATTATTTTTAAAATGTACTCCAGATCGACATACATCTCCAGGCCGTTTACTAAAAAAAATATCATTTGGCCAAGAGAGTCGGATGCGTTCAGCTTGACTCACCCTGTTTATTACCGATTGGACAGGCACTACTGATAAATAAACGGATTGATATTCGGCTACCCAGAATCGTATTCTGTCAGACTACAGTGTTGATGGTGGTAGCGATTCAAGAGCAAAATAAGGAACTGTTTGATTGGAAATTTATTTGAATAATGAATATATCATATGGATCCATAATATGGTATTCAAATGGATGGAGTGCGCGTGTCTATAATTTGGAAGATTTATTTCACTTTGGATGGTTATTCTGCCTACGTTAGATTACCTCAGCTGAGGCTAGATTGGTTAATAATTTACGCATATTCAACAATTTAACGAACAATAATAGTTGTAAGTTTTCTGTACTTAGATGCAAGTTTTTGAAGTGGAATTACCCGTCTTTCGTCAATCTTTCACGATCCCACCCTCCTCCATTCACAACTGTTCTGATTAACCCATGCGGGTCGCCCATGTGAAGTCTGGTCGAGAGGAATGCTTGCCCATCATGCAGCTATTCTTTTCAATCATCAGTAACAGGCACTTTCCATGGAACTAGTTCTCCGTTGAAGTCTTGCTTGCTCCATTCGAAATACATTGACCAAAATATTTCGGATTGATTAAATTATCAATTCTGATATCTAACATATTTTGCATAATATTTGAACACTCGTTTGATGTGGTTGGATTGTTATTTCGTGAAAATTCCCCTCGGGGCCTGCTTCTCGAAGGGATTACTAAATTCCATCAACAATTCAATCACACAATCAGAGTAATTTTACTCTAAGTCACACAACTTCAATTATATAAGAAATTATTAAACCTATTAATCGAAATTCAAAATGAGCCAGCTACTATTTAAAGAGAAAATTGACCCATCCATTCATTTTAATTCTCTTCAAAGAAATTATTACTGCAGTCTGGCAACAGCGCCTTTCCAAGGTGCCTTTCATGTGTGCCTGATATTGGATTCTGCAATCCGAAGGATTCTCGGTCTACAGAATCCAGTCTGATAAAATCCGGATTGAGTCAGTTTTGTATCTGCGCAAGTACACTTCGATGTTATCCATCTCTGTGAATAAATCATTTGAATAGGATTCTTTTCTGATAATTTCGAAATCCCTAGTATTACTGGTTCATATTTTCACTAATGTACATTTTTGCAGAACGCGGTTTGCATTTTAATGTTGTAATAGTGTTATTTCTGAAGATGCATTCGCTATATTTACGTTTGAAAATTGTTATATTCATTTAAATTTCTATGTTTTTGTATGATTACGAATTATCTGTGGGATACTTTGCTTTCCTGCTAATATATGTGGAACCATGCCGATGTTCCAATGAACTGGGCAACATTAATTTCCACTAGAGGAATACGTAACAAACTTCTGCTTTTCTGCATGGTATATGCTCATTGATTTATACGTATCTTTAGTTATAACAGTTTATGTTTACTTTTGCTACTTTGCTTTGTAGATCGTCAAACGCACCGGCATCGTTGTTTGAGATGCGGATCATCATATAAACACCAACAATCCCTCAAGAGACATCTGAAATACGAATGCGGACAGGAACCAACACATCAATGTCCATCTTGTTGGAAAAAATTCAAATACCCTTCTGATCTCAAAATTCACCTTCAACGAACAAGATGTCCTGGAAATAAGACTGGTGGTAATGTAGTCTATGGAAGTGAATGATGCACTGAATAGGACCACATCCCGAAATCGAAGTGAATGGGAGATATTGAGATTAAGACTTTGAAGGCTTTCAACATTCATGCCACCTGAGAAGGCTACACGAGAAGAAACAACATTGAATTGAAACAATAATTTCATTTATATGTATATAATATTATTAATTGATTTTTTTTAGTATGCAGACGAATAAAAAAAATAATAAAAATATCCGAAAGATTTCTCGATCCCACTTCCTATCCAATTCTCAATAATAGTCAAGATCAAACATGGCATGTCCATGGAAACCACGAATTAATTACCTGTTTTAACGAAAATCAATAGTGCAGATGAACGAGGCATCTTCAGAGTTGTACAAGGCAGTAACTGTCGTACAAAAATCGACTACCAACTGACAACTGGGGCTTTCTCGATACAAACTGACGATTGCCGCCCATTCTTAACCTTCGTCTGTGTCAACTTTTTGAATGTTGGATTTGCTATGCACGTTCCCAAGTTTTTTACAATTTCGGCATCTTATCAGTCTTTTCTCAGTCAGCACTTCCATTATTACTTTTCTCATGACAGCTTCGATATTAGCATGCTTCTGACGAGCTTCCTGCAGTATGGGGAATGCCACGTTTGATAAAAGTTTTTTGGAAATTGAATATATTGGAAGAAGTCATTAAAATAATAACACCACTGAATTATTTTCTTCAGGCGATGCTTCATTATATACAATAAACAATTTTTACTGCATGTGACGTTATTTGATCACAAAGTCAATATGGCAACGGTGCCTACTGAATTTGCGGTTCGGGTTCGTTCACGCACGCGTATAACATAATTAATCTTTTGATTTGGACAGCTGTCAGAGTGAAGTAACACAGACACATGTGTTAGTGTCACTCGTCAGCGACCACGGAGCAAGAATTATGGTGTCAAAACTGATGAAATTCATCTTTTCGGCATGCGACGTTGCCAAATGTGGTTTTAATACATATGACGTCACAATTTGATTTTTCCCTTTTTTTAACAAAGATCATGAAAAAATTACAAAATACAAAATACGTATCCCTTATTTTTGGTAAAGCTATACATTCATGACGAAATCGAAATATAGTGGCATTGCCTATTCTGATTTCACTCTGGCTTCCACAAGTTAGTTTCGCGATCTCAAATTCCAAAGAACGTTCCAAGGCATCTACCAGATGTGTGGTCGCGGATTCCATCCAAGAATCGCTAATAGCTCCATTTGGCTGGATATGCAAGACGAACCATGCTTCAAATTATTGTAAGGATTCGGATGATTTCTGGCAGAGATTTTCCAGTTGTGAATACGTGTTCTAGGTGGACCTGGCCATAACGTTGTACTAGATGTTTTATCAGTTATTCATAGTTCTCCTGTACTTGGGCGGTGAGGGTTTGCAAAACATATGAAGGGTCCACTGCAATAATGATGACTGTCCTTTTTTCGTTGTTTTGAGAAAATTGGGTTTTAATTTCATAAACGGTCATGGACATTTTTCATTATTGTCGTAAATACTTGTGACGCTGAGCGGTATAGCTGTGTATCCAATTGTTGAAAACGTATTTATTTCGGGACTGTAAGCAATACTGCTGAGTTTGTAAACGATATTACTAACTGCATATATCAAGTGCTCGAATGACGTACTTAGAATCAAAATAATTGTGGACAATCATCATTATTGCAGTGGACCCTTCATATGTTACTTTGCCATGCAATGCCAGTGTGAATGTTTCAGCTTTTTCCGTTTCATTCTATCCGTTTGCTTCAGCCGTAGTTTCAGATTGTCAGCGATAGTTTGCCCATGGAGTTTTTCCGTCGAACTGAGGCGGCTTCAATGGAAGATTTCGTGGTTCAGTATTGACTTTCTTAATGTATTTTTGAACATCCAAATACCCGCTCAGGTTCAGCATTGAATTTCTCTCGATCAAACGACCTCTCCTCGAAAAAATGTCAGGTCCGGCTCCAATATGTTTACAATAGACTAGAAACACCAGAGACTTCCCGTGTTCAAACTCCGCAAGAATTGTTACTGCCGTATTGGGATTTTGATGCTTTATATTTAAAATTGGTGATTGAGTATGTATACAACAAGTGTTCATGTAAAATATGTTAAGCATACCCTGCTTTAATCTACTATTTAAATGAATAATTTCCGAGTTGAACGAATATTTCCTAATCAAATAGAATATTTTACGAAAAGTACTGGATGGAGGTGATGGTTGTTATTATTGCACTTGATAACATTGTTTAATTCCAACAATAAATAGTATATGGTCAGTTTGTTTTTAGGTCCAGAGTACGTTGAGCACAATGGCATGTTCTGTTGTGTAACATGTTACAAAACTTACAAATCTAAAGGAAATATAAGCAGACATCTGAAGTATGAATGCGGGAAGGAGGCTACATTTTTTTGTGACCTGTGCAATTTCAAATGTAAAAGATCCGATTACTTTCGTTTCCATTTGAATTCCAAAAGACATTTGTATATCAAAATGCAAAAGCAACTCTCAATTAAATGAATTGAAGGATGAAAAACTGTATTATTTCATTATAGCTATTCTGCATATTAGTGGAGTGGAAGGACATGTCTCAAAAGTTGGAATTCACCAATCAAGAACACATGATTTATCAAGGGTGAAACAACTGCTATTTCAATAAGACGTCAGTTGTGGTTGGTCAAGAGTCCTACTGAATGACAAATCTAGCAAGAGTTTTGGAAAAGGTATACAGACTACTAGGGTGTGTAGCTTTTTCGGGTTTTCCTGAAGCTGATAGAGATTAGTATCATCAGTACAAACTTAGTCAGATCAGAAAGTCAACTATTCCACGGATAATCTTATAATTTCATTTGAATTTTCTATGGTGCGCTTGGACAAGTGTATAGGAAAGAAGAGAAGATTATTGTCGTATGTTTGACGAACTTATATTTTTCTGGCGATTTAGAGTGACAAACCAACAGCTCGGAATATACTGATCCTGATGATTGAGGCTGAAATTGAAAATATTAATGATTATGAAATAATAAAAATAATTTTCAGTTTCATATGTCCTGATACAAAATATCTATTTTCTAGAAATTAATATAAGTTGATGAAAGATGGTGTTTTTGAAGTCTTATCAAACATAACAATTCACAATATCCACAGACTCTTAAATCTCCAAATGTCAATATTGACTTGCTTTTTCCATAGTGGAAGAACGTGCAACGTGCGATACTGCGACGGGCTTTAACTTGAAAATACTGAATATCGAATATTGTTATTTATATCTTGTTGTCCAGGTAGTATCATTGTGGCTAATATACATGATTTGGGTGAATTTCTATCTCAAGGAAACCGACTGTCAATTTCCGACAAAATTAAATGCATTAAATTTTTGTAGGTCACTATCTTCCTGGGGGAGGGTATTCACACCCATTAAACCCATTACCCCCCGTGGCAACACCATTGTCATGAAGTAGGAGAAAGTAATGTGGAATCCTCTACATTTCTCTTCAGTTAACATGTGATGTCTTTTATATTGTCTATTATCACTAATGGAATGTATTTCACAGGTAAATCAAGGCACTTCTGCAATATATGTGGGAAAAACTACTCGAAACAAACGAACTTGAGAAGACACCAACGAGTGGAATGTGGCATAGAAAAAACAGTGTTCTGTTCTTTATGTGATTGCAAATATTATTATAATCAAGAACTGAGAACGCATTTGCGAGTCAAACACAATATCAACCTCTGCACAACCAAGACTAGTAAAAAACAAAATATGAGTTGATGGAGACAAAATGCAAATTATGTTATATAATATGATCAGATTTGACTCAAATATAAAATCAGTATTATTGGTATGTATGCATGTATAACGAATAAATGGTATATTTTGAATCATCCAGTATTTTTTCTATAAATTTTTTTTAACCCAGGGAAAAAATAGGTAAGTAGTTCTTTTTCTTCTTTTAATTTTTTGGATTCTTGACTTCTTAACGGAATCAACTTCTCCAGACTAGGTAAATAGATAAAGAAAATTGTCTTTATAATTTCTCAAAAAAAAAATGGTAATGTACGTTATACGGTAATGTATATCAACTCATAAAAACCCCTTTTTCGAACAAATCCGTTGTCATCTGGCCTGGGTACCAGCGTAGAGATTAAGAGAGCTGATAATCCCATTTTCAATCAGATAAATATTTAACATTCACTATATCCAATGACTAATAACACAAATTAATTTTGTTCCCACGCTACGTCAATGTACTATCTTTGTGAAAAAACGAATTAAGCATGTCCTCTTACTGTCGCTGTCGGACAGGAACTGCCTTTGCAAGTACTTGAAAAAAAAAACAGTTTGCGCTTATAGTTTAACCCCATACTGATTCTCTATGCAGATAATATGTAGTATGAAAATGCATACTTAATGCCACCTCCGTATCTCCGTTAGTTTTAAAGGTAATTGATTGAAATTTGGTATATCCCATAATGAGCGGCACTGTTTGACCTACAAATAATTTTTTTTCTCTTCCGATTTCGCTGGAAGTGATACCGACTTTAATTTTTTTAATGGAACACCCTGTATATTATTACATTTCTGAAATCTGCATAATTTTCTGAATTCAATTATACCACATAGTTGACATTTCAAACGCCAGAATTTTCTATAACTGAATTTTCAGTTTTCCATTTAAGTGTGCCATGATGGTTTCGATTTATTCCAATTGACCCGTTCCATGCTAGAAAATTCGAGATCCCGTCATAATACTAAACTGCGTTTTTTATGAGCAAATAAAGTTCATCGTAATCGACCATGGCGTAAAACTCAATTTTTTCAAAATTAAATGGAACCATATTAGTACTGTGGCACCATTTATTAGTACTATTAATGAGGAATTTGTTCAAACCTGGTAATGAAATGTGCGATAAATACAATCAAAATGACATCTAAATCAAAATAAGAAAATACAATAATTTTGTTTCAATTTAGTGAAATTATTCCTCAAGATTATCAAATAAATATTTATTAAAACTAACGGAGATACAGGGGGTGTACCATGATCCCATTAATCCCGGTATAACTCCTAATTGAAGAATGTGAAGAAAATTTAGACATTATTTGAATCCCGGTCGATTAAATTCAATTCTTTTACGATCAAAATTGCAGAAAAATCTATTTTCAATTTGAAGCGGCTTACTCAGATAAAAGTTGTGTCTGAAAAAATTATTAATCTACACCTGACAGGACAATTTTTATTCATTAGGTTTGACTACGAAAATACCTGACAACTTTTCACATTCAAATAAAATCAGTCTAAAGCCGCGTACACGAAAAACATTCGCTCGTGTTCGCGAAGGATGCTCGTGGTTTTCTAAAAATGTTCGCTTCGAGTCCATACCAGCCCAGCCCGAATATGTTCTTCTTCAGGTATGTATAGACCGAAAAAACAAACAAGAACAAACATCAGCGAGCAAATGTTTTTGTTCAGTGTGGATGGAGAAAATAGCGAACAAACATCTGTTTGTTCCTGTTCACACATGTTCGAATAGGTGTCGGTATATCAAAGATATTATAATATTATATAAGAGATTTTTTTTTATCTTGTTTTGGTGTGGACGAAATATTTGTTTGTTCCCTCAGTTCAAACGCATAGTTTGCCACGAAATATAAAGTGATCTACTTGTCGAACAATAGTGAACACATATTTGTTTGCGCTATGTAGACAAAAAAGCGAACAATGAACAAAGAACACATACAAAAAAAAATTTTATACAAGAAATTCTGATCCGTTCAGTGAGACTTTCACAAAACTCGATACATCGATCGAAATCATCTTCGTTCAATTCATGAACTATAGTCTAATCTTATATGGATGAAATTTGTACTTATGAAGGATCCTGAAAACATGTGTACGACTGATTCCTGATTCTCGAGATAACTTAGTAAGAGATTGCGTATTTTCTATCAGTTCAACGTGCCCTAAAACTGCAATAGAAATAACTTCATCGTTGACAACTCCTGAACGGTTATGCATTTTATTGTTAACAGATCCAGTTTTCATAAATTTGTTAAATAATTCCGAAACGTATTTGTGTCGTACATACGGGCAGCAGCTCTAGATCTATTCCCATTCTATTTCAATCCGTTCTCGAACCGTATAAAACATTGCTTCTCAAGAATTCACAAAAACAGAAACACCAATTGTAACTTCACCTGGTAGGTAATCATTATTGTAGAATGAGACAAATACAAAATGAAGAGATAGAATTCATACTTACCTAGGCAAAATAAGACTTTTTTGAAGTATACTTCAAAAAAACACCTATGAAATATAGGTAACAGATTGTACTGAAGATCATTCAAGGTGGCTCGTTTTCAACTCAAATAATTTTCAGCTTCCAAACTATGAGCTTCAGACCGTAATGTATTCTACTTTGTTGAAATCTGTTCATCATAGAACATCTGATAATGCAAAAAAATATGAGGTGATCCATTGAAAAAAAAAATGATGACATGCTCTGTGGGTGCGATAGGGAAAGTAACATCAAATCTGATCATGTCAAAATGTGTCCCCCTTTATACTATTGTTGAGGTGTTCTTTTATTTTTCCTGAAAATCATTGTTCCAAAAGTTATTCAGGTTGGCTCGTTTTTTTTTCAAATAATTTTTTTATTATAGGTGTCCCAGGGCTTCGTAAATATTAGATGACGGGCACTAGATTTTTTATTTTTTTTTAGTGCCTGGACAAGGGTACGAGTAAGGAGATTATTTCTATATGTTTGACGAACTTACATTTTCTGGCAAACCTACAGCTCTTCATATACTCAATATATAGGCTATAATCGCACGTTGAAAGATAAGACCTTGTTGATCCTTGACTTGCACAAGTTTAGAATTCTGAGGGCTATCGTTCGTAGGAGTATGGCAGCTGGTTAACGGAAAACCCAATTTTTTTTTACAAACAATTGAAAATCCCAGTAATATGTAACTAAATAATTTTTAGTTTCAACTGTATATCTCATTTCGCACACGTGCGTAAATAACTTTCCGCACGCTTGCGGATATGCGTCGAATGCGTCATTTCTCTTTCGATTTTCACTGTAAAACTGCCAAACATATCTTTCTAATCAGATTTACAATGGAGTGAATAGAAAACAAATATTTGAAAAAGGTCAACCCTCGGGAAATCGATCCCGAGTCCATTATCTTGGATGTTCAACGCTCTATCAAAAAAGCTAATTGGACATACAAGTTTCGTTCTGATTTATGTCTTATAGCAAATATCTTATATTTGTGTTAAGTAAAGAGTATCCAATTATGATTTCGATTTTGTAGGTATTATATCATGAAGAAACTTTTTGGCATTTCAATATAATTTATTTAAAATTGATAAGGTTCGATGAAATGCGGTTTTCAGCTAGCGTTTTCGTTCGATAATGTCGATATAATTTCATAAAATTATTCTGAGGTCTTAGGAAAAATAGTGTACATTATTTGTGCAAAATTGGAGTTGTCCCAATATGTTGATGAAAGTTATTTACAAAGTGTCGTACAAATTGGGTCAACTTTTTATTTTCAAATAAGCTAAAATGGGTGATTACTGGCTCTTGTAAAGTAATGCCGGCCTAAACAGCTACATCAATTTCGCGCATGATTTATTTACATTTAAGGCAAAGATTTTGAGAACGGAACTCATCAGTCTCCAATGGGATCTTTATTCGTGAATCACATTATTCTATTGAAAGTGAGGGTGCTGGTACGGGCCGCAGCAATTGCCAGTAAATAGTAAATATGAAGTGAAAGGAAGAACTGCATTTTTATTGAAATTTGCAATTTTTTGATAACTAATTTGATTTCATCTATTTAGTAGTTCTGACCAATAACTGCTAGACATAAGACTATTTGGATATGTTTTTTTATTTTGGTTGAATATCAAAAGTCTTGTGAATATATTTTTCACATTTTTTAAAAGAAATTTTCTAGAAAAAAATGGTGAAAATTGCATGAATAAAATAGGCCGGTGTTAGACTAATATTGTTCACCTCTATTGTCTTACCAACATCAGACAGTCTTCAGGGGCTATGCTGAGAAAAAGTTTAGAAACATCAAAACAGACCAAAATGCAATTAGAGTGAATGTTAATATGTGAAATTATGTTTGTTAGTTCAAGAGAATTTTTTACAGAGAAACGGTTGGAATCATCCCCTAATAAGGTATAGAATTCAACCAACTGACTAATTTAGAAACCGGGGAGTTGATAAATGAAACAAATGGCCTAATGGGAATATTTGTTTTATGAATTTTGGGTAATCCATATAATCCTGGAATGGAAGGGTTCATATAGTAGAGAGAATAAATTTATTGTAATCTAAGTGGACTCTAGTGTCAATCAATTCAGTGAATGTTTTTTTACATAAAATGTGAAATTCAGAGGTGGGATTGAAGCTAGCGTTAGAAAAATCATCGTTGGAAAGAACTCTGTTTTGTTCATAATTATTATAGAAGCACCTTTGTCAGCTTTTGAAACAAGTCCGTTGTCTGCTGTTTTACGTTTCAATTCTTCAACAGTTGTCTGAAAGTTAGAAGTACTATTATTTAAAAAATTACAATTTGGAGTACCAGAATCAAAGAAAGAATTATCGCCTCCGATGGATAATAAAATAATGTTGAATTATTAAAAGGCCCAAGGTCAGAACATTCAGATTGAAAAGCAACTTTGCTGGTTGCTGATCATCTCGCCCAGTACAGCGTCGAGCTGTAGCCTCGAAAGGGATGAAGGTATTTCTCTAATGATTCTACAAACTCAAAAATCTTTGGCCTCTCCGATGTCGGGGTAGGTATAATCAATGAACAGAGGATTATGGGTGAATTTTCTACAAAACTGTATCCTTTTTGCGTTTTAACATTAAGTAAGACTGCGTTTCCCGAGTCCATTTTGTTTTTCCAGATAAACTAATATTGACTAAACTATAAATGATATAGTTTCCATGTGTCTTCCACTCGAAGATGAGAAGTTTCTTTCCTTATCTATATAATAATAATAATAATCGATCATTTCTATACTAACCTGCGATTATAAATGTAGAAATTTGAGACTGCATGCCTAAACGTTGTTATCAAGTAGGTATACATTTTTCATTAGAACGATGACGTTATTTTATCTCCAGTTTTAAGTTACAGATTCGAATCCTGAATATTCCAATTCGGGAAAAACTGGATCATCTGAACAATATGGAATCAAGAAGAATTATTTGTACCCAGTTATATATCCCTGTGGAAAACAAGAAGTTTTCCAATGTCCATTGTGTCCTCGAAAATGTAGAAGGAAAGACGTGCTGCAGTATCATCTCAAAAATATTCATGGAATTGGCTAAATTTGGTGAATGAGTAGAATTGATTCGAAGTATTTATTTTTTGTGAATTTTGTTCATTGCGGGGAGAAAACAACTTGATTCGGCTGGTTTTCGGTGAATTTCACCTTACAAGCATTAGATACAACTCCAATGGCACCACTCCTAAAAGGATCGAATGTGTCGGTATGAAATTACTTTATTAATATGATAAAGTGCATAAAGTAATATTGAACAATCAAATATACAGAATTTAAAATATTGTCTTAGGATATATATCAAACTCATTCACATCGAATGAATGATTCAGATGGCGAAGTAGAATCATGCATTGAAAAATTCGATAATATAATAAAAAATGGTCTTTTAAAAATATTTTAAGAGTGCTATCAGCAGTGTTCAATAATTCAGTTAGTTTTTTATATAGTTAAATTCCCACGCAAGAAGGCGAGCCGTTAGGATATAATTCGAAGGGATTTATGCGGAAATGATTTTGTTTTCTCGAATTTAAATTATGCTCTGAAGAATTGCGATCATATTTCGACTTACTGGTTTCCAAAATTGGAGTAATAAATAAAATGGGTAGAAAACGAAAAATTAAAGCGGAATGAAGGAATACATTTTCCTCGAAAAAACGTTAATTTGGAAAATATTGGACATGGAAGTATTCAACCGCAACAACCTTCAACATCATCAGTTCCCCCTTAAGGGCAAAGCTCGCGAGCTAATCGATTTAGAGTCGTATATTGATTGTCGTGGTATTCTTCGATCATATCGCTGCTTGCATTCATTAGGATATTTGTAACTATTGTACGTGCATATCAAAGATGAATTTTGGTTAAATCGTTTGACGAATCCATACGTTTTATGTAGGTAGGTACCTAGATTCATGTTGTGTTTCGGTATTCGACTGCATTTGTATTTTCTTTACCTACATCTCTGTTTTTCTCAATTCCTACAATTCTTATTGTAATCACAACTATGGAAAATGTCAGTGTTGTTAGGTATTACGCACACGTTATTTGCAATCGCGGTACTTCTCCAAGAACTCGATATTTCAATCGGATAATAGACGAAAATTTCGAAGCTATTAGGTAGGTAGTTGGAACCTAGGTAAAATAACAACGCCGTTCAATAGATGCGACAACAAGGTAGTTTTCAGCGTGCTTGTGACTCGTTACTTCGTCGTGCGATACTGCATAGAAAGTGGTAGCGGTCATTTCGAACACCTGTTGTGGAATCAACTTCCGTTTATTTTCAGTAACTTTCCAATCCCCTGTTATGAAATGAGAATGCCTCATTGACCTCATTTTGATTTAATTCAGTGTTTTCATTTCGGTTCACTTCGAAGCCAAATGTAATAACTGGCAAGGTTTACGAAATAATAATAAACTGGTAACGGTGCGGGAATACGACTAATATACACAATCCTAGAAGATATGCGCCCTAGGAACTGATGAATGAAACTAGTGCTTCCCAAACAATCGTGAGTAATAAGTCTGTTTTTGGGACATTTTCAACATCCCATTTTATTTATTGCTCCAATTTAGGAAACACCCGTTATATAAGTACACTTATTTAAATAATATACTGAAAAGTCAGAGTTTCACAATATCGAAACAGAAAGAACTTAGTTTTTATACGAGTCTATTACAATTCCACATTTATTGCAATATGATAAAAATAGCAGCGGTCCCAACACTCATCCTTAAAGAACTACAATAGGTAGTTGAAGCATGAGTATCTGAGTTAAATTCATATTGACTGTTTCTTCATCTGTGATTCACTGGAAAAAAATTGTCTCCTGTTTCTAGTGAAAAATATTCTGCCCAGTCGAGGGCATTTTCTCTTATTCCATATATGAATATTATTTGGGTATTCAACAAAATTCTATGATCGACGCATCGAATGCCTTGCCTGTTAAGGTTATGAAATATTCCAATATGGCACTCATCAGCCCAGATAAATTCCAAGATTTTTTAGTGAAAAGCTGTCATAGCAGTGAAAATGGACAACTTAGATCGAAACCCATGTTGAATGGGGGAGATTATGTTATGTAAAACGCGATGTAGGTATGCAAATTCAAATATTTTTGAGAAACAAGGAAGGAAAAGTGGTAGTTTTTTAAAAGATGAGGATCTGATTTTTTGTTGACTGGTACAACTTTTTCAATATTCATATTGTTAGGAAATACTCTTGTTTTCACGTTTCTCAATCCCTCCGAAATTTTTGTTAAGTTGGACTAATTTTTGAAATCATGAGAGCTTGTCGTAGAGAAGAATTCTGGAAAATTGAGACAACTCATATGAAGAAGAAATACAGAACCACCAGTGCATATTTTTCATGAGAAACTCAAAACTAAACGTCAATTTATAAATAGGTGGAATACAATTTTATTGCTTTAACATGAGTTCGTAGAAAAAAGAGTAGTATGTAACACGGTTGTAAACTCCTCCAGACATTCGTTTATTGAAATTGCTACATAATATACTATTTTATCAATATTTGTGAAAGGAAAAATTCCCATAATCCAGCTGAAGGTAAAGGTATGCTCCGATCGAAGTAATTACATGGCAAAATAGCTTATAGTGTCAATAAGAATATAATTTATATATAAAGTGATTATTTGATTTGAAGATTTATCCCATTTAGGATAATTTAAACTATTTGCTGTAATACATTCGAGTATGGACATTGGATTCTTGAGGACAGGGAGATAATTCATAAGCGCATGCAGAGTTATTAAAGGTATTTCAGAATTATTGTTCGAGACGGCACTAAGGCTGATATTATTTTTTTTATTATAATTGTATTGTCTGTAATTTTCAATTGAAATATATCAGAGCAACTTATAATCAATTGATTATTAAAATTCGACCGAAAAATAGAGATGTAGTTCAGTTTGTATAATAATATAAGATTATTTACTATGAAAATATTCTTTCATTCAATCCTATAATAACTGTGATTTCTAAATCACTAAAAACATAATTTGATATATTTTCACACATATACATTAAGCTATTATAACAAACAATGCCGCAGTGGCCATCATGGAAGAGCGCTAGTCTATCAGTCAGAGGGACGTGGGTTCGATTCCCAGCATGGTCACTGGTCTCGTGCTAGAAACCGCACGTTAAAATGTAAGACCTCGTTAATCCTCAGCTCGCACAAGTTTCGACTTCTGAGGGCGGTCGTTCGTAGGAGGAAGACAGCTGGTTAAAATATTTCATTAAATGATGCGTGGAATATCTACAATCTACAGGCGTCGATATGGGTAATGGTGGTCGTATTGATAGACCGTTCTCTTTCTAACCATTAGGGCGTTGCTTCAAATCCCAGGATTGCATCACACGTTAAATGGTAAGGGTCTCGTCTTGCCTAGTTGAATTCGGTTGTTCGATATTACGTTTCATTTAGATACAGGGTGCGTAATTTTTCTTTCAAGTCGTTCATAAATGTTCTTATTGAATATCTGAAAAACTGTTCGATTAATTTGGACCTGATTTCGCTCATACCAAATGAAAGTTATTTCAACTTTGTGTTTCCTTTCTAAGACATTCATTTTTGAAGTTTACGATTTTACGACATAAGGGGTTGTTACTATCTGTTGAACTAAACTTTAGGGGACTTTTTGATAAAGGGAATTCTATCACATACCTTTCCCAAATCAATTGTTTGACACGACACGAACTATACTCACTAAGATTGAACTCAACAATACACGCAAACTCAAGAATAATTAATTAATTATTAATTAATATATGACAAACAAAATAACTCAGGTAATATTATGGACATTGTTGGAAATGGCGATTAATTAGTTACAAACAATATAAACGTTGACGGTACTCTCAAAAAACAAACAAGAGCCAATGACTTGAAATCAAAAATTCGAATAATATGAACATTGTTATGGATTGGTATTTGCACAATCTCAAATATTACCCGATAGTTCCTGGATTGGGTACTTTATTGTTTCTTGATGTCGAGCATATCCTATTCATTGGTAATTTGTTCTTGAGTTTGCATGTGTTGATGAATTAAATCTTGTTGGTTAGTCTAGTTCGGGTTTTTTATAGTATCATATAATTGATTTCGAAAAGTCATGAAATTGAATTTAATTTATCTAAAGGTTCTCTGAAGTTTTGTTTAATCGATAGTAACAACCCCACTTATTGTTATGCAGTAAACTTTAAAATTGCATATATTAGGAACGCCATATACAGAGTTGAAAAAACTCCCACAGATAATAGTTGACATTTCCAAGAAGCCACTAATAAAATTAGGTTCAAATTAATCGAAAATTAAATGAATAAAATAACAAAATTTATGTACCCTGTATTCAACAACATAATTCATTATAAAGTTACTTTATCTTCTTTTTAATCAACAGTACCATTGAATATTTTTTTGTAGCCAGAAACGATCTGTCAGATGTTTTCATTATAAAGGTATTTTCCAAAATTTATTTCGAACAGAGAGAGAGTTATGAAGAAACAAAATACATTTCAATCGACTTGAAAAGAGTGAAACTATGATGTCTTACCAGAATAAAACTTATTTGTTCTAGAATAGTGCTAGAAAAAAGAAATCTCAAAAACGATTATTTTGACTACGACCCATACAGACCCTCATGTACTATCGTTAATAAGATTATAATTTGACATGTTAACGAGTTCCTATAAAAGCATTTTCATGTTGAATCTTTCCTATTTCGACTAATAAGTTTTTTATGTCAATCCTATCCGACTATGATATTTTTCAGAAACGACACATACAAAATCTTTTAAACTCACATTTTTCTATTAGCGTGAAGATATCCACACTTTCCCAGCCACGGTTTCTGACGTACAGCACAATTTATGAGCAGTGTTGCAAGTCGCAGAAAGAAAACCTTGAAAGTGGTAATTTTTCCTTTGTCGCCAAATCGATATCTTTTGATCGTCGGACTGCTGAAGATGCTTATTCATTTTGTCGGACAATGGTGCCATTGAAAATCTCTTTAAATTAAATATAAATAAAATAAATAATTAAATTATAGTATTCTCCTAAAAAAATCGAACAAAAATGTTCGGTGATTCTAGGTTGTCCCCCACTCTAAACGTGTCGATATCACTACTTAGGTTGGCGACAGGCAGCAATCTAATTTTTCTAGGAAAATACAAAAATTAAATGAGATTTTCAAAGCACTATCGTCCGACAAAATTAATGAGGATCTTCAACAGTCCGACGCTCCATATACGTCGATTTGACGACAAAGGAAAAAGTACCACTTTCAAGGTTTTCCTCTCTGCGACATCCTGTCAGATTTGGCTCACTTAAACAGCATACAAAGTTACAAATTTCTGGTTATGACTTCAGATTCTGTACGAGGGCTCGCGTACTAATATGTTTTCGTGCGGGGTCCTTTGAAGCAATGAAAATAAATTTTGTATGTGTAGGAACGCGCCCTCTGCATCAAAGATGGGACTGAAACTGGTGATTTAAAATAAACTTTTGGGTATAGCACAACACAGCACCACATGAAACTCGAAGTGAATCTTTAAATGTGGGTGTTGAATGAGCGTTCCATGTACGCGACCACAACGTCCTTTGGAGCACAAATTATATTCGAGCCACAGGTATCAATGCCTCTTGGATGATCGATTAATGACATTACATCGAATAGACACTGGACTGACTGAAAAATTACAGTCTTTGTGCAAGTTTGTTATAGTGATGTGTAGCTTAGGAATCTTTTGATTTTTTTCTCAGATGTCATGGCAAATTGGCCAACGAATTACAGTTATCTGCCCTGTAGCACTGATAATTTTTTTTTAACTTATCTTATTGTTTTGATCCACACTTAGCACGTTATGAAGTCATAATACTTACTTCTGTTCACGAATCTTTTATGAGGTCGATGAAATACTAGTGTCATATTCATCATAGGACACCAGTGTCTAATAGATATGTCATAAAACACTGCCGAATAATTGATCCTATTGGTAATTTCAAAATCAATGATTCCTATCTCAAATGAATACTTATTTTCATCCAACATCCCACAAAAAAATTTGAATCGCAATTTTTGATCTGACGTAATATCAATAATTATTAATGGACGTCGGAGTGTTTCATCAAGTTGCTTGCTTTCTGTATTATAACATTCTCAGCAACTGTCATAAATTAATAGCAAAGAAGCCCTCGATTCAGAAAAAGTTTTCGAGTTCATTATATACCAGGTGTAGGTTTTAGATACAATGTTGTATTGCATTACATGTGTCATATCATATGAAACACTCAATAATGAATGAATATCAATATTTGAAGTGATATTATTTGGTTCCCAATCATGTTTGGGATTTTGCCAGTAAAATCATTTTTGTTTTAGTGCATCCATGTCAGCAATGCGGAAAGGTGTACAAATTGCGGAAAAGTCTCTTGAGGCATGTGAAACTGGAATGTGGAAAGCCAGCAACATTCGCGTGCCCTTATTGCCGATACGCTTCCAAACAGAAGACTCCTCTGCTGCGGCATGTATCCATCAAACACCCGTTTGCCTTAGATGAATTTACGAAAACATACTATGTTAGGGGCTGAACTATTGCTGTTAATTCAGCGTGTTTCATGCACGATTTTTTCAGAATCATGTTGAAATATTATATTTAATAAAACGACATCAATTTTCATTTTTGATTTGATTTGTTGGCAAACTACGCAACTTGGAATATTTTGTTTGAATGTAGTTGTTATTCGTTGAATGGATATATGAATATTTGAAACTTCGTTATGTATAAAATTCAAGAAATAGAAAGTACCCAAAACACTGAAACTACGTCAATTTAACTTGAAACGCATGTTGGCCATAAAGTCGGCATCCTCAGGATCTCAAAGCCCACCAAACTACTTATGCTGTTTTAATCTCATTTATACTACTTATCTAAGTTCAATAAAGAATGGAACATTGTTCGAGAAGTGTTTCTAAGGAGAGTATCAGTTGAATACATAAAAAATACTTATGATCATAGTCGAAAATAATCTTTCTTTTCTATACATATACAAAGTGAAAAAATACGGACATTGAATTACTTCTGTCATACACTTCTGCAACGTTCCTCATGGACACAAATGCAAGTGCTATTTGTTCTGAAGCCATACGTGCATGTTTCAAGCTTATTGCCACTCATCAGTGCTTGTTTTTTTATTTGAGATTTTTTGAGATGCCAATCATGTCTTATTTCCGACAAAACACAATGAGTCTTGATGGAAAACACTCACCGAATTCTTAGAATGTGACGTCACAGCCTCTATGCGTAAACAACCTTCCTTTGACGTGCCGCCGACTATCGCCAGCGAGCCGCTCCAGTGGCGGCGTATCACCAGTGCCAGCGTCAACAACTATAAAATCAACGAAAATTAAAAATAAGTAAAAATCGAAATATCTCGGCCCCCGGCGCTCCAGCGGACCCTATCTTCTCTGGGGACGTTCTTCGCCCACGCACCCAGCCCCCCGCACTTTTTCCCAGCCGATCCCAGTTACCCAATTCTATACAACCATCACCATCAAGAATTTAAATTGACGAAAACCCGGCCCCCTTGGCCTCTAGCCCGCCCCTTCTTCTGTGGGGACGTTCCTCGTCCTGCAGCACCAGCTCTGGCGCCTAGAACTCAATAGGGGCCCCACAAAAGCACGGCCAGTCGGCGGGAGTCGAAAGTGAGGTTATGTCACTTTTTTTATGTTCATAGTTGTATTGTTTATCTACTGACCTGCTATTACGAAAAGAGACTCGCAACGAATCCAGCTAGTTCAGAATTTCTGTGTTCGTCTGACCTGTGGATTAGGCAGGCGAGCTCATTTATCACAACCTCTAAATGAGTTGGGATGGCTAAATATTGGGAAAAGAAGGATTCTGCATGCCTGTACCTTATTTCATAAGATAGTCACGACCCAAAAACCACCCTATCTATACCAAAAGATCACTTTTCGAACCGATGTCCATAATGTCAATGTACTTTTTAAATCTCTGCTCACGCCTCCCATTCACCCTTAGCTCAATATCGGTCCTCCTTCTCATACACTATCACTAAGCTTTGGATTCCGGAAGCCCTGAAGGGAATGAACATACTGAGTTTTAAAAAATATTTGAAAAATATCCTTCGTACTTGTGATATGAATTTCTGACGTGTATTCTCCTGATATGAGCTAGCCGAAAAAATATTAGTTTTTTATTATTACTCTCTCAGGCGTTATTTCTTGTATTAACCTAGGCTTAATTATTGAATAGTATCAGTCTATCATTGTATTATCTTTTTGTTGTTTTGTTTCGTTTATTTTTTTTTCTTTCAAGGTTGAGTGGTAGAAAGCACTTGCCTGATCCCTATGGCTCAGACAAAAGCTAACTCTGTCTTTTGGTAGATTTGTATATCGCAATGTAAATGTTCGTTTCTCTGTTTCTACCAATAAAAGCGTTTATTATTATTATTGTTATTACACCATGTGGTAAATCTATTCGAAATAATATTCAATTTAACTTGTAGTTCCTCAATGTTATCGGCTTCTTCCGCAATAGAAGTATCGTCTGCGAAAAGTACCATATACATTTCGATTTAACATGAAAGGGTATTGAAAGAATACAGGGGTACACCCTTCTCTCTAAGCGTTTCCACCAAGTGGAAAATAAAAGGCAAACATCTGTCAGAAAACAACTACTTCCCTGGCTAATACCACGACGGATATTGAACTACAACTGACAGATATTTGTGCAACGTTCTTCAAAGAAGACCCAATTGCAAGTGCTTGTCTCGTAATTAAACAGAAAATTTTCCTTCATTTGGCTGGGAATGACCACCTGCAGACATGCATGTTTCGAGGTTCATTGCCTCTCATCAGTGACAGGGTAGGTCGGACAACATTATAATTGTCCTGTCCCTGCTAATTGAATAATAATCAACTGTTTAACTAATATTTCCCCACGGATAACACCACAATCTACAACCAAGTTGATCGAAGCGCCATCCGCACGGAACAAAACAAAACACTCCCAATAGCACAGTCTCCGGGAAGAGAAATCTGTAACAATTCGAACGAGTTCGAATATATTGTGCTATTGTGCCAGATAGGTATCAACAATGTTAAAAGAACAGGGGTACCCTTCTCTCTAAGCGTTTCAAATTATTGAAATCTGTCTGTGAGGAACAGTGCACAAATGGATGACAGATATAATTCAATGTCTGTAGAGGAAAGAAGGTTTTTTTCTGCCGAATATTTGTCCTATTTTTCCACTTTGTAGACTGTAGTCGTAAGTATTTGTCTTTATTTACTCATTTAATTGGCTAATTGCACCCATTATCCCCTCTTACATGAAATATTCTGCTTCGATTTTTTTTCTTATTTTGGAATTCAACCATCTCTACTACCAACATTATACATGAAACTGTGTACCTACTTCAATCATTCACTTATTTACTTCAATTTGTTTTGGATTCAGTGACACATTCTTGAAAGTTAATGATTAATGACTTCTTCGTAGAGGAAGAGAAGCCTTCATTGTAATCTGAACTCAAACAAGGGGCTGATTTGGCCATGGAGATAGATGTCTAATTAATTTCAAACTTGTGTCATCAAATCGGTGGTGACATTCGATTTTTCCGGTCTCGATAATCATATATGATAAAACATGTGTCCAAGTTTGACCCACATACTTTTTCTCGCAGTCCTTACAGCCGCAATTTTATAAATTCCCGACTTTTGTTTTTCTCCCGTCTTATCTTAGGAAGTACCCAGGATCTGTTGTAGCTTGTACGAGGTTTTGTAAACCTTCTTCATATTGGAGGTTTTGAACATGCTTGTCACTTGAGGTTTGATTGGGATAATGGAAGATTTCCTTGTTAACAAAAATTACAAAGGTTTTTTTATATCTATGTTTCTTTATCAGTTTGTCCACCAAGTCCACAGAATATCCGTTTAATTCAGCTACCTCCCTAGTAATCATTTTCTTAGTTTTGAATCTCTCATGCATACCCTTTCTTGAAAATCGGATTTATCAAGAATCACGACCGAATTTGCTTTCACATAGAAAACGTCCATTTCCTTCAAACTTTTGAAAATTTTCTTTTCTCTGTTCGAAGTACCAGCCATCGGTGACTCTTTATCTCCATTCCAATTTATGAGTAGATTCGAGATGTTAGCGGCTATTTTCATAGAGTTTGGGTTAGATACGTGGACGATGTATTCAAAACAGGTCGAAGTAGACAGTTTTTTTTTTGAGAATTGAATAGCCAACATCAAACCATATTAAATTTCTTTAAATTTCTTGGTGAAAATAATAATTATTAGGGAGTTATTTGAATTGAACGGTTATTCTGTGGACTTGATGGTCAAGTAGAAGTAGCAGAAGTTGGTGGAGAGGCTGCTACTGCAGCCAGGCCAGCAAGGGACGTTTTGCCATCCCTGGATTTCCTTATCTATGGCATGCTCTGACAAAAAGTTCCGCTCTCTCAAGTGTGTACCCCATCTTCCTCAAAATGTAGCCTTAGAGTATGTGCATGTATTGTGTTGGTTCTTGTAGAATGAGCGAGTTTCTATAATTCGCTTCCTTCTAGAAAGTTCCGGTAGAGCTGGTTCTCGGCTGGACGGTGCGGCTACCAGACCCGCAGTAATCGATCTGGGGCACCTCTTTGGGTCCCATTTGAGACAGGTTTTTAGTTCTCACAGCGAGTTCCTTTTAACTGCCCTCTCGTGAAAGCTTTGGTATGGCTGGATCTCAGCCGGACGCTACAGCAGCCGTGGGCGATTCATTCACCGGCTACCAGTTCTGCAGCCCCTGATCCGAAGCCCCTTCTTGGCACCCATTGGAGACAGATTTAGCAGTTCTCGCATTCCTTTGTAATTTATCGATGTGTATGAGTGTTGTGGAAATCATATGTGCGCCCCAGCTACCATTAGTCCGCTTCACTCTTGTTAGCCGTCATGACAGGGCATGCGGTTACCCAGGATCTATAGTCTGATCCACATTGGGAAGTCAGTTAACGTGACATACGACGGTGCCTTTCAAATGGGACATTTCACGCCAATGTTGCCTACGTCGCTTACAGGTCCGGCCGAGCAATGAAATGTGTCCCTTACGTTTTTGATCCAACAAGTTGATTTGTTGAAACGTTTTGAGAAATAGCGTTAGTTTTATTTTTTGAATAGTAATAAATGTATTCAATTACCTGAAAAATAATAATAATAGTATGACTTTATCAGAAATAGTCAATGAAGTTTCTAATATGACTGGAGTTTGTCAGCGATCTGTGTATCGATATCGAAACGAATATGTTCATGGTCCCATTCGTAACCCCCACAAGGAAAAGAAAAAATCTAGTTTTTCCAATAGCTGTGTGAAAACATATTGTAATAAAAATGCCCTAAACTAATTCTGCTAATTTATTTAAAACACTACTTAAACAATTATTCAACTGAAACATTGACTTCACAATTTATTTCTACTGTGGCTCTCTGTCTGTGGACTCTGGAACTATATCTGCAATTCTCTGCGACTATCTAGCTGCCCTCTCCCATCGAGCGCCTTATACAGTGTGTCCCGCTTTTCATGAATACACCCTAATATCTCAGTTATTAATAATGCGATTTTCTTGAAATTTTGGTGGTGATTATTAAATGTTAGGTAAATGAAGTATTTTGGCATAGTGAACATTTTCATCGACCATTTGGGTGCGGTGTTGGGGGTGAAAAAAACAGTTTTTTGGGAAAAGGATATTAGGGCGCATTTTAGATAACTTATTTTATCAGAATTGGAATCAGCATCCCCAAAAACCGCTCAATTCATATTTTCGAAATCTCAAGAGCAGAAAGTTTAAGCAAGAGTACCTACTTTTAAAAAGCTACTATACGATATGGGTTTTATTTATGGAAAATAAAATAGAAATTCCATCGTGATTGAGAAAGCAGAAATAATCTTCTTCGAGAAATGAAGAGATTCAGGCAGGAAGGAGCCTATATAATTTAGATGGACGAATCGTGGGTCAGTATAACTATCAAATATTCCATTTTTCGAAACATGTAATCAACATTTTGACTTTTGTAGAATATACTTTCAAATGACCGTTCTTTTCAATTCACTTTCCTCATATAGGCAATATGAAAACCTCTAGATTATTTCCAAAAATAATGCACCTTTTCGTTGTGGCGCATATTTGAGAATACCCTGTTTAATGTATACTTTGCATAATTTACATACATATACCTAACTTCCTGAAATTGTTCAATGTACACGCTACTGTTATTTAAAAATATGTTCACAATCAGTAACACTCCTACCGTCTAGCGTACCTGCGTGCGGCCCTGCCCTTTATATGTCATTAACGCTTCTTTCTGATGTATGAACTCCGGCAATAGTGTTATCCTATGTTGCAATACTGACTTCTCAATGAGGATCAGACTATAGTGGAGATGAGAGTAGCGTTAGAATATCATGATCAAAAATTTATGAAAATCCTCGCTCCCTCATAAACACTCGCATAGCCTGTGCAGGTAGAGGATGGTTATTATTATTTGCCGTGGCATATTGACTATTATCAGGATGCAAACCTGGCCCAATGCAAGAGGAAGTTTTAAAGGCCGGCATCTAACCGCCTCGCTACCGAGCACCCTCAATATATCACTATTCCACACAAACCTCGAGTTACTCGAGTTCTTAACAGCATTTTCAAAACCCCCAATGTGAAGGTGGTATTCAAAACCTCGTATATACCACAACAGATCCTAAGCACTCTCAAAGATAAAACAGAAGGAGTCGGGGATTCATGAAGCTAGCTGAAAGGACTGCGAGAAGTATGTGGGTCAAACTAGAAGGGTCTTGGAAGCACGTTGCTCATATCCGATTTTCGATGCCAGTAAAATTGAGTGTGGCCTTACTTGTTCGATTGTCTGGAAATTGTAAGATATAAAACTTTTATGAACGCGGATTAGGGCCATATAGCCTCTGAGGATGTCAACTTTTTGGCGAAACGAGCGTCGATTCAAATTGACGTAGTTTTGATGTTCTTGGTGGTTTCTATTCCTGGAGACTTATTTCTGTTCGGACCAGTTAGTAGGTATACGGAAAATATGGCAAACATGCAGGATGATGATGCTCTCAGAAACAACTCAAGTTGCCAAGGTTCAAGCTGGTATATCGTTCTTATTCTCATATCATTCTTCAATATGACATTCAGTAGTGGGTAAAGAAGGCAAGAATTATCTTTTCGTGCATAAAAAACGGAGTGAACAATCCGATAGGTGAACAATTATTGAACTAGAAACGAATTACTATGTTTTGTAATGACTTCGTGCAATCCCTTGACTAATCACATAAATGAAAATAAACTTGCTATTTATCGATCAGTGTTATACAATCCACCGAGAGATCCTTGAAAATGTTTTGTGGTCGGTGAATATTTGCAAAAGATGTATTTGAAATAAATTAAATTAATTTCAGATCTACTCTTTTCCAGATTTCGAGGAAGCCGGGAACAGGCCATTTTTATGTCCAGATTGTGGAAAGTCCTACAAATACAAATCAAATCTCGGAAGACACATCAACTATGAATGTAATAAAACGCCGTCTTTCGTTTGTTACATTTGTTCCAAAGCCTACACGCAAAATAGCAATTTGAAAATTCATTACCTGTGTAGTCATGGTTTGAGGGCGTGAGAACGAGTCTGATCTGAAAATTTGCGAACCATTGAATATCATTGCAAGTCTAGTCAACTGTTTGCGTTTATTCGTTACAATTCCAATTGATACTCATCACCCCATCAAACACCTTCTACGCTAGTTCGAAAGAGATTCAGCAGTTTTTTACAATTATAACTAAATTCGTTTTTACAACGATAAATAGATATAGATTAATGAAATGATTGAATAATATAATATAGTTGACAAAATTTTGCAATATGAAGGGTTTGAGTAGTGTTACTGTCATAGGTTCAAAATATGATTTTTGAACTCGAATAAGTAAACATGTTTTAAAGCACGGGTTCTAAATAAACCCAACCTTTTCATTATATGTCCTTCCAAATAAAAAAGAAATTTCAATCATTGTGGCAACAGTGTGAATACGTGATACGTTCAAGAGAAGGCAAAAGGTTGCATAAAAACATTGAAATAACGCCTGAAATCAATGTATACAGGGTGGCCCATCAAAAACTCACCGTCATTATAGGGTGGGAAAGAATTTCTTGGTAAAATCCAAAAACACGTCAAGTGTTCGTCAGAGGGACACATTTTTACGCAAAAAGCATAGTAAAACATTCAAGCTCCTCAAGTGTCAACCTAAAATTTTTTTCAAATAGAAGAGGGGACATGTGATACCCTATTTGGAGGGGATTGTCATTTCCTGTTTTGTATAGTTTTTGAAAATCGATACACTCTTTAAGAAAATAATGTGTAACGAAAAATGCAAAAATCAATTAAATTCTATTATTATGGTGTATTCAATTGCAGAAAGAGTGGAAATGATTCATCTTTTTTCATGTGGAGATCGGGTCGCGGAGTTGTTTAAAAAAAGGCATCCTGACAAATATACCTCTGGAAAAATTGTTCGCGAATTGGTGATAAAATTTTACCAAACAGGTTCGGTTCGTAACATAAAGAGGCAGCTTAAAAATCGAGTACTGAATGAAACTACGGAGATAACAGTATTGGGGCAAGTTGCAGTAGATAGTACGCTGAGTACAGGACAATTGGCCATTGCGATTGTTATATCGCGTACTAGTGTCCAATGGGTATTGAGAAAATACATATTCCATCCTTATAAAATTCGCTTAGTGCACGAACTAAATGAAGACGACTTTGATCGTCGCTTGCAATTTTGCGACATTATGAATAGCATTAAACAGTGGTCATTTCCTATTCAATGTGTGTTTTGCGGACAAGTGTTCCCCTTTTCCTAAATGATTAAGTAAATCGTCACAATTGCCGTTACTGAGCTGATACTGTAACCATTTTACATTCCTTCTGGAAAAAATGATACTATCCCGTTAGTTATGGTAATCGGTGAGTCACGTGGTCGGGGTCAAGTCCTGTCATTGAAGTATTTCGAATAAGAGAGGGCGCCACTCGGGTCCAAAGAAATATTAATAATTCAAAGTCCTGTCTGACTAGAGAAAACTAGGATAGCAAAAAATAGATAGACATACTGTATTTCTTTAAAAAATATGTATACAACTTTCAACACTTCCTAACTGAATTATTAAGACACACCTGGAATAAAACACCACCTTACCCGAATATCATATATTTATATCACCATTTATTTAAATAATTTACAAATAGAGATGACTTCATGTGGAGTTTTCTGTGTTAGGACACTATGAAAATTTGAAAAAGAAAATATTATGCTTTCTCATTCAAACATTTTAAGAATTTACCTTATTCAGGGTACGTTGAATATACCGAAATTTTAAATAGAAAATAGTAAATAGGCTCTTCCAAAAATTAGAACATTTTAAGAATCCACTTGATCTAGTGCCAAAAAAAAATCAAAAAGAAGGTGATTCATGAATGTACTCTTAAAATTGACTAAGCTGTTAAGTGCGAAGGTAGCTAACGTTCAGTACTGTACGTGGGCTTTACATTAAATTGTTCAATGCATGAAGTTTCACGCAATAAGTTTACCAAGTGATTCATGAAAAAAAAAAACAAAAGTTAACAGGCCTGTCGGTCTAAGGTGCTAGACCAAGCGGTGTCTAAGGTCCCACGATGAATTCATCTCTTGAGTTGAGAACTGCAACATCCTCCCATTCCTGTGACGAGGCTTAGTACAATCAGGCAAAGGTGAGGGGGATACTTCAGTCCTGGATTGAAGTGTATGACTAGGCTGTCATATTCATGTGCCTAGTAGGCATCTGGGCACAATCGGAACATCATATAAATATCTGCAAGTCCTTCAGAAACGAGCTGACAGGAGCATCTTCCCTTCAACTGTCTTGGCGCTCTACTAACTGAAGGAAATGAAATTGACTTCTTGTATAAGGACTCCAAAAGAAGGCTCCTTCCAACAACACTTTTTATAAAAAATAAAATTACGAACCTTTCAAATGGTTAAATTCGTTTTTTACCTACCCCCACGCGGAGGGATGCAAATGGCCTCACCGAGATCCAATGCTCTCGTAATGCAACACAGGAAAGTCCAATAAATTGGATTATTGGGGAAGCTAGACACTTAGCTATCACAATTAACGTGATACTATAGATCAGCCAGATCAGGTTCTCCATTCGCTCTCGCCTCGAAGGCTCTCCAAAGCAAAATTACAAGTATCAAATTCACCTCTTGATGTTCATGCCCCGGCTTCCATACCCAAAAAAAAGACACAAAATGGTGCTCTTCCGCTACACGACGAAGCTCGGTCTTTTTTTTTCGTTAACTCGTGACAGATGACAAGTACTCCAAAAGTCACAACTCCCACGGATGATGAAGCGATTCAAGATGTGTCACTGCCCTATTTGAGATATTTCAACAGTGAGACATCTATGAGCATTCTTCCAAAACAGCTTAACGGTGAAACATCCTTTGAAATAAGTGCCTTACACACTTCAGTGATTAAAACCATTTGAAGAAATAACGATACTATTTACAGAGTCAGCTAACAAACACTTGCTTTCTAATGCACTACGAATCGTGCACAAATGGCCAACTAATATGTTGCATTGGTATCACTTTTCCAGCAGTGAAAGCATACTTGGCAAATTAACCGAAAAGTTCACTCGAAACTTATACTGTGTTTAATATTGAAATGAGAATATTTGAAAGGTATATATTTATTCTAGGGAACTGTATCTTCAGATTCATAAATTCGTGGCGCCATCTAGTTTTTGGAAGGTTCAAGCGGACTGAAAATTCTGAAAATATTTATAGAAAATGTAATGGAATTTTCCAAACGTGACAATACCAATCCAAGAATTTTCCACGAGTCTCACACGCAACACTCCCAGAAGTTAAATCTGTGGGCTGGTATTTTTGGAAATTTCATTGTAGAACCTTTTTTCCTCCCTGGAAATTCAATTGCTGATATGTACTTGTATTTTCCACAAAATGCCATCGACCCCGCTCTAACAAATATCTTTGAGAACGATTCCACATACAATGAACATGAACTGATTCTCGCACAAGACGGAGCTCCTTCGCATTACCCCCAAAATGTGCGTAATTATTTAAATGACATGTTTCCAGGACGATGGATAGGACGACGGGGCCCAATAAATGGCCACCTCGGTCACCCGACTTGACTTCTTTAGATTTTTTTTTGGGGACACAAAGACGAATTATTAAGGTGTAGCGCGAAGTAACACCGCAAATAAGTACTCCAGAATGTATAGCGGTTTGAAAATAACTTGTGTGCAGGTTGGCGGGCAGAAATTCGAGCAATTACTTGACTAATAAATAAGTTCTGAAGTACAATTGAATCAATTTTTGCATTTTTCGTCTTACGTTATTCAGCACTATGCTGTATCACTTCCGTCAAAAATAACGTCACCGCTATTCGCCATTTCCGTTGTTTTGCTATTACCAAGCAATGGCAAAAAAACGGAAATGGCGAATAGCGGTGACGATCTTTTTGACGGAAGTGATACAGCATAGGGCTGATTGTTGGAGTTTCAACGCTTCATATTTTGTAAAAAAGTGAATCTATTTTGAAAAACTACGCAGCACTGTGTAGGGAATGACAAGACCCTTCTATTGAGGTATAACTTGACCGCCATTTCCATTTGACAAAAAAGTTGGGATGAAGGTTTTACAATGCTTTTGGCGTCAAAATGTGTCCTCCTGACAAACAATTCTTTCCCACCCTGTAATGCCTTGCGGTACGTTTTCAATGGGTCACCCTGTATATGTACTTATAGTGCACTGTTTGGAACTATGGGTGTTGTCATGTGTGTATACAGAATGTAAAATATTTTTCAAGTGAATATATCGAAAATAATTAGATTTTTCCCGAAAATGAAATGTGTGCGTTATATTTCCTTTCCCTTCCACTGAACCGATCAGTTTTATACTTTTCTGGCATAAAGGTTCAACATTGTACCACCTTAGTTTCTTATAATAATTTAGATATTCCCATTAAGTTATATTCAGTAGTAATACTATAAGTACTTCAAAATAATCAGGTTATACATCGATAACTTGTTGCATAATTATAAAGAGTGTCAGTTTGACAGTTTAAATAATCCGACCGCGAAGCGGGAGGATTATTCTGTCAAACTGACACGATTTGTAATTATGCAGGAAGTTTGAGATGTATAACCGTATTTATTTTGAAGTACGTATTGTATTTGATACGATTATTTTTTGAGTAAATTAAGTAAATATAAAAACAATTTATTAATTCAAATACAAATTGGTGCAATGAAAGTTACAATTATTATACACTACGTTTTTTTTAACTGAGTTATTTTCGACGCAGGAAACTTGGCCACTGCTCATGGAAGTGCTGGAAATACTGGAGGTGCTTTTACTTGAACCTGCAGCGTTTTTAAAATTGGATCTCATCTTATTTATTATGTTTTGGTGATGTTGTTCATCTATCTGTAGGTAGGGTTTAATAGAATTTCTATTACCATGTCCTGTTATTTTAATAAGTTCTTGTTCCGATACACCTGCTTTTGCCAATTGTGAAACAGCAGTGGATCGGTAAGAATGATTTCAAAATTTTTTGTTTGTCATATTCAAATTTGCCAATTCTGCAGACTTTTTGGTCCATTTACTAATTTCATGCACTCCACATGCACTTGACAGATTTTCAAAACTGACAATGACTTTAAAGTAAACACGAACAATTCAACAAACGTCGCGTCGTCAGCGATAAACATAGTAACGAAGAGACCTTTAAATAATTAAATTATGTGGATATTGATAATTAAAATCAATTTATAGGTATAAAAAAGTCGATTTTGCGTGGAATCGGAACAAATTTGAAGGAAAAATTTGATGTTTCACCTGGCAGAAAAACAGATTTAATGCCTTATTGGCTGGTTTCGTAGCCTCGGCTATGAAACGCCAGCCGCGGCATTAAATCTTGTGCTTGTTGCCTAATGTTGAAAAAATACAGGGGTACCCTTCTCTCTAAGCGTTTCCACCAAGTGGAAAATAAAGGCAAACATCTGTCAGAAAACAGCTACTTCCCTGGCTAATACCACGACGGACACTGAACTACAACAGACAGATATTTGTGCAACGTTCTTCAAAGAAGACCCAATTGCAAGTGCTTGTCTCGTAATTAAACAGAAAATTATCCGTCATTTGGCTGGGAATGACCACCTGCAGACATGCATGTTTCGAGGTTTATTGCCTCTCATCAGTGACAGGGTAGGTTGGACAACATTATAATTGTCCTGTTCCTGCCAAATGAATAATAATCAACTGTTTAACTAATATTTCCCCACGGATAACACCACGATCTACAACCAAGTTGATCGAAGCGCCATCCGCACGGAACAAGACAAAACACTCCCAAGCAGCACAGTCTCCGGGAAGAGAAATCTGTAAACATCCGAACGAGTTCGAATATATTCTGCCAGAGAGGTATCAACAATGTTGAAAGAATACAGGGGTACCCTTATCTCTAAGCGTTTCCACCAGGTGGAAAAAAATATTAGTTAAACAGTTGATTATTATTAATTTGGCAGGGACAGGACAATTATAATGTTGTCCGACCTACCCTGTCACTGATGAGAGGCAATAAACCTCGAAACATGCATGTCTGCAGGTGGTCATTCCCAGCCAAATGACGGATAATTTTCTGTTTAATTACGAGACAAGCACTTGCAATTGGGTCTTCTTAGAAGAACGTTGCACAAATATCTGTCAGTTGTAGTTCAGTGTCCGTCGTGGTATTAGCCAGGGAAGTAGCTGATTTCTGACAGATGTTTGCCTTTATTTTCCACTTGGTGGAAACGCTTAGAGAGAAGGGTACCCCTGTATTCTTTCAACATTGTTGATACCTCTCTGGCACAATATATTCGAACTCTTTCGAATGTTTACTTGTATGCCTAGTAAAACAAATACCTAACTATTACGTTTCACTGAATTTGTTTCACCATGCTCTTCCTTGTGTTCAGTTGTACTTTTTCTTCTAACATCTTTATTTGAGAGGGTTTCATGATTTTGCACTAGTTCTCTGCATACCGATCAGCACATTGCACATGAGCGATAAGCCATTACGGAAGGCCAACAGAATCTACAATTTTCACAGAAAAGAAAGAAATCATGAAACAAGGAACTCGTGATTTCATTTTCACTTTTGGAAACAAGGAAGACACAACTTCCCACAAATTAACATCTGCCATCGAGGTCACTCGGTAACTGACAGATGACTTGATGATAAGATTGGCAGAAATCATTATAAATCTGAGACTTGACACCTTATAATTAAGTTAACGCAACCGTAGCCTTCTTTCTAGTTTACTGTTTCATATTATTTATAAACAAAATTCAACAACACCATTGGAACTCACTCAAAAGAATTGATAGCGTTTGTATAATATGTATGTGTTTCAGATTCAGTGGCATTGACTTGTCCAAACTGCTGCAAAATGTATAATAAGAAGAACTCCTACTACAAGCATCTGAAATACGACTGTGGTAATAACAAGTCATTCGGGTGTCTTGTTGACAGATGTGAGTACAAGTCTACAAGGAGAGAAAATGTTAAAAAACACATTATGAATAATCATGGAAATGTGCATAGTACTGATAACTTCATACATATAACGAAATAATTATCTATAGGGTTCTTCCTTATATTCCAAAGTTTTACTAGTTAAAAGTCTGATTTATTTTTATAAAATCACATACTCCAACATATCAATGCAAATTTTGTTGTAACATTATTTATTCACTTAACTGAATTATAAATGTGTTCTATGGACGTTTTTCATTCACTAGGTAAGGCAGCAGAGCAGGCACACTGAGCCAACCATGACCGACCGTCCGCGACCGTCCAACTACGACCAAAATTACCAAAACGTGTATTCTTATCGGATAATCGTGTATTCTTATCGGAAATGAATGATCGTCTTCAACCGGATTTCGAAGACCATGTTTAAAATTGCAATCTGCTGAAAATGTTTGTCGATCAGTGTGAGTTTGAAAGTTTTTATTGATCCCTTGCAATTTTTGGTCGTTGCTGGACGGTCGCGGACGGTCGATGCTGGTCGGCCAGAGTGATCCCTAGCTCATTGACCAAGGCCTGCCAAAATGAGCATTCGCTGAAAACTTATATGGAAAACGTTACAAAATGAGAATTGGAAATTTTGTGTGCTTTTCGATCCAACCAAAACATTCCAAATTTCTGTTCGATTACTCTCCGTTATGCTGAAGGTAGATATTATCTTCAACATTTGAAATGCGATGCCCCATGTTTTATCATATTTACAGCGATTAATTTAGCTCTAGGTTTGACAAAACTTCAACTGTGATGATAACATCGGGAAAACTGATTTTTTAAAGAACTTCAATTATAATACATATTATTTTCGTAATTTGAGCTGTTTTTTGGCATTCAATAATATTTTAAAAACGTATTCAATTTGCGTCATAGATTTGACTATGATAGGTTTGAAAACATTCCGTCTATGACGTCATTGTTTCAACGCTAAAACGTAAAGTGTTTAAAACGAACCAAATAATTTTAAAAAAGTGGTACGCACTTAAAAACAGCTTTGATTGATATACTCAATATCTATTTGAAATTGCATAGCATTTGAAACTATGACACACTGAAATTTATTTGAACATAATCTATTGAGGGGTTCTCGAAAATTTTTTTCTATGCCAATGACTTCCAAATAAAATGTTGTGCTTGGGTACATGCCAAAGTGGAACTGATAAAATAGCCAAATTGTATCCACGATTGAAACAGCAACTGAAGAAAAAAGAACACAACCCATATTATTTTAAAATAAACATATCAGTGTTTGGTTTTTATTCTCGATATTATATTGAAGTAGGTAATGAAGTTGGCTGTTTTTTATTTCATTATTTTAATCATTTCAGAGACATTTCTTTTGAACAGAGAAATAAATCGTCTCCAATATTTTTGTGATGGTCAATTCAAACTGATGGTTTGTTGTTGTTGTTCACGTTCGTTGCTGCGTGTTTTCAAGTTTATTTTAGTCTGACGTATACACGTAACTCTTTTCGCAATAACTGATATAAGGACACCAAAAAATAACCTTTTGACGTCTGGTATTATATAAACCAATTCTTTAAGATACCTCAACATAATTCCCATCATCCTATGAGACAGAAATTGAAAAGCATCTTAATACGATTAATATAATGATGAAAATATATAGTGCTATTTTTATTGAGGATAATTTGAAACAACTAAATATTATTTATCAAAAAAATATAATCCGAACAGACTGATTAACAGAATTCAAAACAGATTTACTACCATTACTAACAAAGGTGATGAACCATTCGAGAATATAATAATATAGAATATATATAGATCAAATGTCATTTGTGAAATAACTTGCCATAACTGCGAAAGAAGTTATGTAGGTCAGATTTGAAGGTACTTGAAAACACGACTCAAAAAATATGAAAAGGACATGAAAAATGAATTAACATTGAAAAACCCCATATCATTGGTTGAGCATTGTTTTACAACAGACCATCACTTTAAACTGGTAAAAAGAAATGGGTCAATAATCTTCTCTGTTCAAAAGATATTTTTCTGTAATGATTAATATATTGAAATACCAAAAATTATCTTTATTGTAAATAAGTCGGAAGACATCTCTGAAAAGAATAATCATCCGTGGTTTGTTTTTATAAACAGCATTGTTGAAACATTAATGAGAGTGAAAAGTACTTGACCATCAATTTATATTTATTTCTTTAGGTTTATAAAAATGGAAATACGTCAGATAAGCCATAAAAATATTCATTACAAATATCCTTATATACAGTAAAAAAACGAACAGCTCATACATATACAGATTAAAAGACATTTGAAATGACATTGGATCTAATATGGATATAATTATTGTGGATGAATTATTGGTAATTTGAGTACGTGTTAAAGAAATAAAATGGATTTCGCATTTTTGAGTTAATGCAGATTCTTAAGGTTCCTTTTGCCGATGGAAAGATTTTTGTATAATTTGACAGACATAATATGAGGACCACTCAAAACAGTATAAACGAATAATGAAATGAAATCGACATTTTCTGATATTAGCAATAATTACTTGACTCAAATCTTTTCTGAAAAAAAAATGTTTTCCATGCGCCAACCGGCTGCACCCAGGGTTTCATCGAGACGAGAAATCTCGTCTCGAAGGCACTTCCTCGTCTCGTCTCGATTATCGAGAGAAGAAATAAACAAACTCTCGTCTCGATGTTTTTCTCGAAGACTATTTTTCGATCTCGATTCGAGACTCTCGAAACGTATAACATATAACACAAGGCCAAGGCTGCACCAGAATACAGGCTATATGCGTTGAACTATAAGCTATGTATAACAAAAAAAAACGTCGAGTATCAGCACAAAAATAAACAATATTGTTCCAAAACATGAAAATTAATCGAATTTTTGATGTATTAATTTATTCTTTTATCCATACATTTAAAATTTACCTAGGTACGAAAGGTGAAAGTTTAAAATTGTTTCTTCGTTCGTGAAGAGAAGAATGTACCAGCACCAGCAACAAACTAATTTTTTTAAATCGAAACAGTCGTCTGTTGAAAAAAAAACTATCGATATTACTGAAATTATTTTATCTCAACATTAGGGGTTGCAGTATTGCATAGTGAAATTTATGCAAAAATGGTGCAATAAGTCTGCCATAAGAATATCCTTAGAAGTAATATAATAATAACCTTGGACTAACATATTTAAAGAATACAACAGAAAGAAAGTTGAATTTATGACCCTTTCCCTTTATGGAATTCCTTTGCCCTGAAATTCCTTAGTACAGTTTTTTATTTTCTCGTGTCTGGCTTATTTAGAGCTGTGAGTTATTGCAGCATATATATTTTTTCGAGATCAAGAAATCTCGAAATAATTTCTGGATCTCGAAAAATCTCAAAGTGTTTTTCTCGATCTCGTTCTCGAAAAAACCCATTAGTCTCGTCTTGATCTGGTCTCGAAATCGAGACGAGACGAGAAATCTCGAATTTCGAGAGTCTCGTGAAACACTGGCTGCACCCTACAAAAGTTAAACCTCATAATTAAATGAATAAAACTTTCTGGTGTGTTGAATATCTCAATTAGTAATAATACTGCAACAAGTGCGGGCACACTACTCTTGGGGGCCGTGGTTGGTTCTCAATAACAGCATGTTGATTTTGAATGAGAAAAATTTCGAAATTGTGACCTCCCAATGTTAAAAAACTAAACGGTTATAGGATGAAGTTATAACCACTACATTTGCAAAAAGAAACATAAATTTTGGTGGTATCAAACTGTAAGATTCCCACTGAAAGTTTGTGATCAGCGCAACAAATGAAATCAAAATACGGATTACATATAGTGGTTGTTAGGTTGTAGAATAATGAAAATACAAGAGCAATTGATAATTGGTGATGAACCGAAAATATTGTTATCTACTTCACATGCTAAATTGGCTCTTTACTGGAAAGTTAACGGATCTCGAGTTTAAATAGTTTTAGACTTTACTGTTTTATATATGGCGATTTCGTAGAATTGTTTCTCCAACAATCGTCGATAATTCATGTCATCGGGCAGTGGCTTGGCAACAGTTTGATGACTTTGTTTATTCTCTCCTATGTTCTTAGTGTCGTGGCTACCACTGATAACGCGAATACGCTATTAGACATCAGTGAGTAAGTCACCACAGCTATAGAAGATACACTCATAGAAGTGTTTGTAAGAAAAAGTCTCTTCAAAATTATTTTTCCATTACGGTTAGGTATGGTCTCGTCTTAATTTTCTGAATGATTGACTTTTTCTGTTACTGTTTTCATAACAGTTACGTTTAGCCCTTTTCATTGAAATTGATAGTTTATCAAAGAACCACATATTTTGGTTGGTTATGGCACAACAAATGTGATTGATAATTCATTTTTATACAAAAAGATTACCCAATATTTTATCTTTTTTAACATTTAAGGTACTTTTTTAGTCATCTCTAATGCATGGCTGCATTATTCTGACAAGATCTTGTTTATTATCTTTCGATTCGACACGATGAACATAGTGTCAATTATGCATATCAAATCGAATTCACTCAATATATTCAAATCATTTACTGGAGCATTTTTGTTCAATTTAGTCGCCAATGACATTACAGTTATTAATTTTATCACACATATTATATTTTAGAAGAAATTGTTACCAATCAGCTGTTCAACTTATGTGTAATGAATAGGTACTCCTCTTCACAGATGAGACCGATCTCAGTATGTTAAGTTATATTGAGATTGGACGAAGTGCAATTTCCATCTTAGTTCATTTTATTTCCTTCAGGTGAATACACATGCCTCAATTGTGGAAAGGCCTATAGGAGGAAATCGTCCCTATATGTCCATATCAAATACGACTGTGGCAAGAAAACGATGGAATGTGGTTATCGAAACTGTGGTGTTAGAGCAACTAGAAGAAGCGACATGAAACGTCACATAATGAGACATAACGTTGTTAACTGGGAGGAATTTATAATTTTCTAATACATCTATAACACTGAATAAGGAACATTGAAATATTTTCGAAAGTTACTTAGACAGTGGCTTTGGATTTTTTTTCAAATTTAACCAAACTAGTATAAAATTCTTCGAAAATTATAATGATTTTTTTATACAGCCGTGCGTGATTCACCCTATACCCGCACGCAATTAAGTTTGAGAGGTGTCATTTTTCAAGTGAGTTTTTACCGTACGCGAAAGTCCCTTGTAGAAACAATCTTGATCCTAACTAATAGGGAAAGGTATTTTACTCCACTTGACTGCTTACTCGAACTCCGCTTTGCGTCGTTCGGAACGGCAGTCGCATGCGGGAAACGTACTCTTTCCGTACTTGTTAAAATAATTTTGTAAATCCTCGATTAGATATTATAGTATGGGTTCCTGGCTCCCTCGTGTTGGCAAACAAGGTGATAGATGGGCGATTTTACAAAATATACTTAACGCCAGCACAATCCCCACCCACAGTCGTACGTCATCATAAAATCATATAATATTCGTGGCCCCAGCACGCCGTTACTGAATATACTTGATACCAGCGACACCAGAGTGATGGAATCCATTAGCATCAGAGCAGATGCATGCAAACTGAGTTAAAAATGCATAAATTATTACCCAATCTAACCTGACCTGACTAACCTAACCTAGATAGAATAATCATACCTGAGGTGTTTTGGGAGTCGGCGTTTTGTGAAATTGAAGTCCTAATGACGTAGGTGCCGAAATCAGTGAGCTTTTGTAGCAAAATTATTGTTCACAAAGACTCACAGTTTTCAGCTTCCTGGTGCCATCGTATGTGAGGATGTGTAAATATGCGCTGGTGTCAAGTATATTTGGTAACGGTGTGCTGGGGCCGCGTATATTTTTGGATTTTATGATGACGTGCGACTGATGGCGGGGTTTGTGTTGGCGTTAGGTATATTTCGTAAAATCGCGACAGACGGAGTTGCTAGAACCAGTTTGGCGTCATCGTTCTGCCAGTAGATGTCTAATGGATATTGAATATGGCAGTTCAAGACATCCAATGGATATCCAGAATTATTCCAATGTATACATCCTATGGACGGCCAGGACACCACTAAGGGCGGGTTGTAAAAGATTTAAACTGATGTACTTGTGCATATGAAGATAACAGAATAAAAACAAATATAAATTATAGGTACTGAAATTAAAATCACACGTAAAGTAAAATCATAGCAAAGTTTCACTGTAAAATTCTTCAAGAGTATGATATGCCTTTTTCAGTAGAGCTTCTTTCATTATTTTTCTTAATTTGTAGTACATTTTCTAATTCCTTATTTCAGAGGATAATATATATTTTTTTTGTTTTATTGATCAGATAATCCTTTTTAAAGTTGATATTGGAATAGGGAGGGGTATTTTATTTTCAGGTCTTTGCCTTGATACATATTTAATTTGTTTGCTTGATTTTTGGAAATGAACTGCATTATGTTTTTTATGTATTAGGCACCCAGATTCTAGAATGAAAATGCAGGCGAGAGTTGAAATTCCTTTGCTGATAAATACAGGGCTCTTTTTTGTACAAACACTGATAGAAATAATTGTTGGCTACAGAATCTCCAGGAGGCAATTCCATATCTTAAATGAGCCTCAATAAGAGAGTGGTAAACCATCTTTGCTCTGGGATGTATGTTTTACAATAAGATACCAGATTAGAAGTTGTAAGAATTTGAATAATTTTAAGAAAGATATTTCTGAATTTTTACACAGTAAATTTCATGCATGTACATAAATATGTGCTCATTTATTTAATATATATAAGTTTTGTTCGTATTGTATAACTTCACATTTATAATCCATTTTACTCTGACATTTCTTGACATCCTGATTTTGAAAGTGTATGAATGAATCTTGCGTAATTCCTTTATACAAATTTGGTTAGATTCGAAATAAATTGATATTAATAGCATCCCCAATCCTTGCTGCAATATTGTCATCAACAGGAAGCTCAGGATCATTTCTTTCACATGCTATGTTGTGTAGTACAACACAATTTACAACAATAGCTTCTACCTTATTCATATTCAGACGAAAAGGTTACGATAGAATTTCTAATACATATTTGGCCCTCTACATAACGCTTGAAGATTCAAGGAAAAAATCCTTTCCAGTTTCTGAAAATCCTTGCATTATCTCCTCCACGAGACTGTATTTTGATGTGGGTGCAGTCCAATGAGCTTATACACCTGGGAAAACGGCTAATGACATAAAAATCAGCTTGTACTTTTTGCACTTCTTGTTCCTACTGGCATTTTTAAGAATTCTGGACGAAGCATTACTATGCTTGTGGAAACATTATCATTTATTTAATTTAGGAAACAGTTCTTCAACGAGTTCCAGAAAGTCTTCATCATCTGTGAGTTCTTGCAGCTCTTCTCATTATATTTATGACCATGTTACTATTCAGAATTAATACTTTCACTTTCTGTACAATAATACAACGCAGCCTCTCCCTAACTGGATTGCAGGCAAGAGTTATATTATTAATTATATACCGATACCACATAGCTAAAGCTAACCTTACATAAAATATTAATGTCTCAACCCAAAACAAAACCATGGAACTTGTGAAAATTCAACGTTCTGAGGACTGAACTCTAGTTAACCATCGGAAATCAGATGGTAAGAAATTCAATGGTTAACCAGTCGGTGAACTTCTGAAATTCCAAGTTACAACGACTCAATCGAAGATAACCAGTGGTCAAGAAAACCATAGGTTAACCTGCCGTATTACAACCCGCCCTAAGGACGTTTTTTTTTTTTTGTTTGTTTTTTTTCGTTAACCAGTTGTCATCCCCCTACGAACGACGAACGACAGCCCTCAGAAGTCGAAACTTGTGCGAGCTAAGGATTAACGAGGTCTTACCTTTCAATGTGCGATTATTCCTAGCCCGAGACCAGTGATCATGCTGAGAATCGAACCCACGTCCCTCTCATTGATAGGCTAGCGCTCTAACATCATGACGACTGCTGCCCATATAATTAAAGCCCAAAAAACTTCCATTGGATGTGCACTGTACATATTTTAGGCGTGCATGTCCATATTTGGTAAAATGGATGTCCAGGACATATCCTAATAGCAACCACTGTTGATATTTTCTGGACCTACAAAAATTCCATTGTACGTTCAAACTAAATCCAGAGAAAAGAGATTATACTGGATGTCCTGTGAATAATGGCAAATATTTTTAACAGCAATGAAATAAATATTCACTTCCGATAACTGGAATCACTGATAACAACAAATTAATAAATTAAAAACTGCATGACGGCTCGCTCTGTCGCGCGTGCTTGCCTCATTTCCGTTGAGGCGGCCTCTCGAAGCATGCCTCGCGAGGCCGCCGCGCGAGACTGCCTCGCAAAATCGATACGCGGCTCAAGACTATGTACAACAGTACGTGGTAGCGGGGAAACGTATTATAAGTTCTCGGAAAATGACACATTTTACATTATTCCATTTTATACACGAAAGGAAGTATCTGTGAATAAAATAATATTTTTCACAAATGTTTCGGAAAACCAGAAGAATTTTCAGGAAAAATACAAAGATAAAAAATAAGTTTAAAACATTACAACATTCAGAAATTCTTCAAAAATAATTCATCAAAATCATCCCTAAATTAATATGGAGAAAATTCAAAAGCGAGTGTGAGGAGAGTTGCCTACATGCCAAATCCATCTACCTATGCTTGCTTGAAATGTGCACCGAACGCCAGAACGCCATGGCAAGTAATAATAGCTCCCGCATATGATATGCCTTTTAGTACACTTCACGAGGGCTTACGATGGTGTTTTATCATTATAACGTTCAATCAGGTAAAATAAGAAATCAGTTATGACTGGGGTGAATCTGTTATTTTATATTATTTAAATTGGCTGATGGGTTAGAGAATAAGAGAAATGGATTTGTTTCTACTGATGACGGGTAACATTACCTTATCAAAGGTGTACAGGGTGGTCCAAATTGGACACTTCTAGAGGAAAAGTCCTGTTTTCATTTTTGATGGATAAAAATTGATGGCTGTGTACGAGGTTCAATTTCCATAACAAAACTAATGGTGAAAACCGCATATCGATATACGATATCATCGTTTTTGAGTTACAGCAGGTTTATCGAAAATATGTATTTTCGGTAAGTTGCTGTAACCTTTTTCCTGTCAAAAATTCTTTAATTATTTCTAGATATTTTTATAAAATCATTTCAAAAGCACTTTTTTACGTAGAATTGTTTGATGAGATTATGTCAAACGGTTTCTAAGATATGAATAAAAAACTTTCTTCAAGGTATGTCAAATACATTAAACATATGAAAAAGTTTTTGCCCATCCACAGTTAATCTCATCACATGTGATATCACTGAATTTGAAATGGTTATCCCTAGTAAAACATGAAAAAAATATACGTACATTTAAAAAACTACATTACTAAAATGTTGACAACCCTTTATATTCAAGGTATGACTAAAAAAATGGGCTGCTCTAAAAATTAAATCGACCTACTCTAGCGTTTTTTTATCTACGATATCATCACCCAAAACCCCCATGTCAAGTTTACGTTGGCCTCTAATTTTTCGACGAGTGAAAATTTTCATAATAGTGATGATGATAACCTTTTTTCCTCTTGTAAACTCAATGGGGTACAATATTCAACACTCTAAAAATATTGGGTGGTCACAGTAAATTAAAAGTTTTCTAAATGTACGTGTTTTTTTATCTTTCTCAATTCCATTACATAACACATGAACTTGAGAAACAGAATCATTAGACGTTTTTCTATATAAATAAGTTTCAATAAAGGCTTAGAACATAATGGATGCTCCTCGAAAATTCAAATTGAATCCATAAAAAAATTTGAAACAAATATCAACTACACTTACGAAATCAGTAAACACATATTTCATATTATCAAAAAAAATATATCTGTAACTGTATCAATGTCATCACCACCAACAACAAAAAAGTTTGTATATATGAAACTTTTTTCTCCTCAGGTATCCCAGGTGATCTTCTACGACCTGGTAAATTTTTCCCAAAAACATAAATTATCCTTGAGAACCTTTGATGGCAAACTTTTCGGTGACACTCTTGCTCGTGGGTAAGTACGAGATATCCGTTCACGAAATAACGGCATTGCGACTATCTGTAAAGAAAATGTTAGATAATGTAAATATATTGCAAAATAACATAATGTAATTAAGTAGCAATTTTTTTTTCAAAAGCGTTTCTATTTAAAAGGATTGGCAAAAATCGCATTAGCTAGTAGTGGGAATGAAAAGAGGGTCGACATTTGAGTTGTTGAATTCCTGGAGGTTATTAGGATTTGGAAACACCTTCTCAGGCAATAATAAAAAGAAGTATTTAGACAAACTTTCGGTCACTTCATGTTTTTCGTAACAGCCAAAAGTCCTTTGACTGATTTATCTTTTACGTTATTATCCATCGACAAAATCAAAATCCATATCAATCTGGTGGTATAATTGATATTATTTATAGACTGAAAAATTATTAATCTAGGAAGCGCAGTAGTCCTTGAGTTTTTGATATTTTGTAGGTAAAATGCAACAGTTTTCAAATTAAATTTTTGGACAGGTTTTTGGGATTTTGCTGTGACTATACGCCGCTTCGTCCGAAGCCTACGTGTTCAAAGTGTGCATTTCATAGTTTATAAGGAAAAACCTAAAAACTCTGCAGTTCAAAAATTACTAGCAAAACATCAAGTGTGTTATATTTTTGGAATGGTTTCAAGCTCTTTTGAAATATGCAGGAATATACAGGTTGTCCCATTCAAAGAAAATGATTTTTTCAATAATGATTTCAAAATATAAATAACTCACATCATTGCATTCTACGTAAAAGAATTTTTGATAGGAAAAAAGTTACAGCAACTTTTCGAAAATACATATTTTTGAAAAACATGTTCAGAAACGATGATTATCGACTTGCGTTTTTCACTATTGAGTTTCTCATAAAAATTCACCCTCAGACACACTCATTAGTTTTCATCTACCTATGTAGTTTGATAACAGGACTTTCCCTTTAAAATTTTTCAATTTGGCCCACCCTAACTAAAATAGAAGATAAAATTATTATTATTTCCATAATACCTATATCAAAAATATCAAATAGTTATAGTTCTAACTCCTTGAAGAATAGTGGTTCTATGTTCTGTTTAATGAACATTCATTGAAAGTTCTATAGCTGCCATTCATAGTGCAAAAACCATAAGAGTTCGTGCCGTGAGAAGAATGCCGCGAGGGGATGACCATGAGGGTTCCACAAAATGAGATTGCGAGTAACACTCGTGAGTCGTGAGCAATCGAGGGTAGTCGATGGTAGGTAGGTCTCCGAGTCTCCTATAAGTGCGTTGCTCTTTTGACTTTCTAATTAACCGTTCTTATTTTCATTTCACGAACTAGAAGTTACTTCAACGAAGTCGGTGTAAGTTTACCGTTATCCATGTTATTCGGTGCTTTAACGCTAATAACATTGTGGTCGTGTTAAACCCATAATTGTTAGTGGGTGAGGTGGTGAGTGTCGATGCTGCCAAGAGAAATAATATAACAACCGGGTTGGGTTTGGGTAGGGAGTGTGTTCGTTCATTCGGATGTGATTGATGTCAGCTGTTTCATTCAGTGCGTTTCCCCTCTTCGAGTTTCATCGACGGTGTCGACGGAGGAACTGCGAGAGAGTGAGAAAGCAAGCAGTATTTTGTATTATGTTATGACCGGTTGGCGGTAAAAGCGAGTCAAGAACTGAGTGGTCTGAATTAAGGTTAGGTTCTTTGAGCTTATATTGTACTTCACTAGTTTTTTTGGTTCGTTAATTGGTATTTTGGATGAGACGAAGGGCCAAGAAGCGATGAAAAGAGTATTGTCCCGTTAAAAAAGTCTGACATTTATACCTTATGAAAAAAAAGGTAAACAAATCGTAAAAGTTTTAGTCTCTTCTATGTGTACATGTGGAAATTTTAACGCATCAAATATAGAATATTGGTCCATCTATTAAGAACTGTGATGCGAGAAAAGGAAATACGGAAAACAGGTAATGGCCATTTTTTTGACAAATAGTACCTATCCTATGTCATCGGGTAGTTAACTATAGTTTTGTTCCTAAATTGTAGATAGTGACTCATCGTACATTTTCTGGTTTTAACGGGATTTGAAAGTGAGGAGGGGATGTACGAAAGTGGCAAAATTAAACTTGATTTGAAGCCAAAGTCCCTTATTTCTCTTCTATTTTTTTACCTCCTTTATTTTTTTCGATACTTACTCTATTGTTCTGAAAAACTACATGGAATAGGTGATCAAAGGTGAACAACAGACCTCTGACTAGCGAAACCAAATCGCTATTCATACACCTCGACACGTGTTATAGTTACCAAGTGACCATCTTTCATTTCCTAGCGATACATGTGTCTTAATTGTCATCTATCTTAAATTTAAATTAAAACGTTAGTTTATTTACTAACATATTTAAATTGACTCGATATGCTAATTACATATTATGATATCAAATTACACGTAGATTATTCCAACAAGCTATAAAGTAAACTGTTACATGTCCACCATCGTTAGGTATTCGTGATTTTTTATGTTTACTTATTTCTATGCTTTCAATGGCATCTAACTGTATGTTCAACTTGACTAACAAATTTTGACGAACCAAAGGCTAAACTGGTTTTGTTGAAAAAAAATTATGAGCGAAAGCTGATACTTCTGTTCTTCCGTATTTCAGATGTGCTAAATGCTCTTTATAAGTATCTTATTTTTATAGATTGTTTAGTCTGCCCTCAATATTTTGTATAGAAGTCCACACATTTAATTTCGTAAATTCCATACTTCCGAATTTTCGACTTTGTCCTTTACATTGCAACAAGGCTATGTAGTATCTTAATTGTTTTGAATACCCCCCTCAAAGGTGACGAAATGAAAAAAAATCTCTATTGTAATATAGAACCATGAATAACTTATATTAGAATTAGAAACAGAACTAAACAGTTTTGAACAAACAAGTCACATATCAAACAACCCTAATGTTCTTTGGAAATTACTAATGTACAATAAATGAAGAAAAACAAGACGACATCGATATCCAAATAAATCGTTCAGGTAACTTGCATGTTACTTACTTAATTTAATTCAAAAATATTAAAAATACTATTTTATAATTATTTTTGGGGGAGACGTAATTACCACCATTACTCCCCCTCATATCGACACCCAAGTCTGATGGTTAGTGCCGTTACGGAAAGGTCATATATCCGTATACCTGTAATAATAAAATCAATAATAATCTTCATTCTTGGTGGTGAACTAATTGAACTATATCAAATATTCAAGAAGCATCTACCTTCTTGAAAGAAATCAAAATATAATAACTAACTGTACTGTTGACCTGGTATGTTTTAATAATCAGCTTCAGTTTCGTATTAAATTATATTAATATTTTCGTCTTTCGTATTTCTTTATGTGATGTATTCTAGATATCAATGAAGAAACGTGCATATAGGTGACTGAATTAACTACATACAGTACTAAAGAGAAAATACGAAGGCGTAGAACGAACATGCAATATATTTTTTCTAAATTTCGAGTTATAACTCGAAATTAGCGTTAATTTCGAGTGACCCGGGGAGTATAGGTATTCCTGGATTTAGTACAGCTGAAAAGTGAATATACCACCAAACGTCAGTTTAATGAACTCACTTTTTCTACAATGCAAAATGTTTCTATCCTCAACTGATCATTACCTGCAACAATTTCGATAAAGGGTCTTGTTTCTGTATTTGAAAAGTACCTACACGATATAAACAATACTTGGATAGGTACCTTATATCAATCTAGTCGAGAGCATGCATCAAATCAACTGTTTACATAAAAACAAGATACCACAGAAAAATCATTGGAAAAATAACGAATCAGTACAATAGGGAGCCCTTGCAAAGTTGACCATATAATTCAAGAAATGGAATAAGTTGGGAATACAGCCTCAAAAATATGCCATTTATAGTATAAAATAATCGTTTTATCGATTTTCGAATCATCAAATGGAACAATCCAAAAACAAAATGTTTCTGTTTCTAGGGAACTTTCTCAGACTAAAGACTAAAGCCATTCAATTCATATACAAAGTAATCATAGCAGAAGCTGACTACATTCAGATTCCTTCAATTTCATATAGATGGCGTTGTTGTCAGCATTGACATCAGGAGTATTTTCTTCATTTGAATAGCTCAGCCACGATAACTCTAAAATTCCATTTCTATTTTGGGCTCATTTCTGCTGGGTCAAGTCTAAACATAAAAATATCAAATTAATATGTACTGAATACAAAGACGTCGGAGGTTATTATACAAAATTTTGAAACATATTCAGTTTCGCGTTGATAATGACATTTATATCATTTGAATTTGTATCACCATTCATCGGTATAAACACAGTTATTATTATTTTGATGTTATGAGTAAGCAAATAGCATCTGCGACGAATTTCTCCATATTTTCAATAATTAGCATTTTCATTCAATCATTTTCGAGATGTTAAATGAAATGTGGTTGAGTATTTGGATGATGGGATTAGCCTTTCTAGACATTCATACTTGTTCCACACCTAAGGAGGCAGCTGATTAAAAAATGAAGTACCTCCTATTCGGTATGGTGAGGTCCAGAGTCTTCACGAAATGAAGTATGTGATACATGCCCGATATGTTATTCAGCTTTGTCATTTTTTAGTATACAACTGTGGCCTGACAGGTGGAATAGTTTTGCTCTAGTCCATTCTTCTAGGGATTACCCAACCTGCGAATTTTCCATAATTATCTAGATGTTACTATTTTGAACATTGAGGCATTTGATGTCGCCTGAATCTCGGAAATGGTGATTATGTATATATCTACATAAACTTTTCTCGTATTTTTAGGAATACATTGTTATATCGTACGCATTTCAACAATACTAATCAATTCAAGTAATTAGCTTAGGATGTCTGTATATTTAAGATCACGTTCTCTCATTGATCCTTGAGCAATCTGTGAATCACGTTTGTCGTCTGAAAATGTGTTTGTGATCCGCTTTTAACAGAATGAAGATTTTGTTGAAATAGTTCTGTATATTATAGTTTATATATTTTAGCCGTTCTTTTGAAATCTGCAGCTGGAACTGTTTTATTGCGTTTTTCCACATCTTTTCTCCATCTGTTCGTCTGCAATTTTGAGAAGCCGGCCCTGTTTCTCTTGTATTTCTTCTGCTATGTTGATTTCCTGTCAAAGAAATTTTTCTGCTACCAGCCTTGCTCTTCTCTTTCTTCATGTCCTTTGTTATTTTGTTTCTGTAGAATTTCCAGAAACATATATTGATGACAATTTCCAATGAAAGCGCCACAAGAGGTGTAAACTCGCTAGTAAATTGTCCAGCAATATATTTCTTTTTTGATTGACCGTATAATACATGATATCATTCTATTATTCTATGTGGGTAAAATACTCAATCTTCAGAAAAGGGTTGTAAGAGTTCATTCATTTTCCGGATTCAGTTTCTACTGTCGTCCCCTTTTTATTAAACTTCAAATCAAGCCACTTTCAACTATGTATATTTTCCATTATGCTTAACAAAATTGAAAAAAAAAGATGTGATTTTCAAATACTCACTAATAGGTACCATCAAAATACAGGCTGGGAGAATCTCAACGGAATTCCATGAATTTGGATTTTTATAATAAACTGCTGACTGACATAACGATTCAATGACTTTCAATTCAAAGGGAAAATTAAAGCATTCTTACTTTAACACGTAAAATGTTGCATATGACAGTTAGTAATTTCGGAATTCAATCAAGTTGGTTTTATATAACTTGATATTGCTTCTTTTTCATCTAACTATTTCTTCATGACTTGCTACAAACTTATGTGAAGAACGTGAACAAGTAGTCAATAATTCCTATACTTACTTGGAAATATATGTTTGTTCGTTCTGTACATTTTCTTATATCTATATACATTCAGTTTAACTATCTTGCAAATAAATCATATTCTGAATGTGTCACAGTTAACAAAAAAATATATACTTATTATTTTTCTGTTGATTCTTCGAACCCTCTTCTTTACCTTTTCCTACAAAATTTTATGGAAAATCTGATGGAAAACTGCTTTTTGTTCTTAGCTTTCTTTTCTCTGTTCTTCCAAACTTCTTGGATATTTTCTGGCATAAATCTTTGATCCTCCAACTTTTGATAACGTCCCTTCTCTCCCTCTTATAACCCTTCATAATTTATCTCCTCTTCTCATGCTTTCGCTTCTTGGTAATCTTGGTTCTCTTTGTGCATTCGTTTGTCGTCACGCTTGCTTTATGTTCTTGTTTTTCTCAACGCCATCATTCTTCACTTTCTTTTCGTCGTATTACATATCTTTTTTCTCTTTACATCTTTCTATCAAGTTGTGTCTCTCCAACTGTTACGTATTTTTTCTTTAGTTTTTATATAGGTCTTTCTTCCTATTCCTTTTGCGAACGTTGATCAAAATTGGCCAACATTTTTTCTCCGCTTTGCATTGCTGTTTGGGCATCTCCAGAAAAAGAACTAACAGTCGTCAAATGTCCTTTCACTACTGCTAATTACTACCATTACTGTTAATCAACACTTATGACACCAATTTTTTCGCGAATTCAGGATATCTATCGATGAGGGTCATCTCAGAAGTCACGTCAGTTGCACTAACAAGTATGGAGAATAATAGAACCTTTCAATAAAAAAATGGCAATATTCTCAGAAAGGGAAAGAAAGTGATCAGTAATCATAATTATTCAGAATAAATTATGTTTTGGTCATGGAGTTCATGTTTTCAGGTTATCTCTCCGCCTACGGCCTGTCATACCCAAGATTTTTCTGCAGCCGATGCCAAAAGAGCTACAAACATAAAAAACATCTATCCAGTCACATGAAGTTCGAATGTGAAAAGGCTCCAATGTTCGAATGTACTGATTGCTCCAAAAAATTCCATCAGAAGTACATACTCAACGCTCACTTGCGTCAAGTTCATGGATCGCTATAGCAAAGATTTAATTGGGACAAGCGGAATGAGGTGACAGTTGTTATTAGAAGGAGTAACTGATCCGAATGCTCCGATGGTCAAGCTGGGAAATACTTGACTAGGTGATTGGGTTATAGTATGGACTATTTATCTGTGGAAACCTGAGTTGAAATGCGACTGAAAATTTGGGAAAAGCTGGATAATATTGAATTAAAAGTTATTTCACTACGTAATTATTTTCATTATGAGTATTTCATGTTTTGAAGATGTTTAACCATTTCTGCCTATGAGTAGATGTTATTTTTAGGAAATATTTCAGAAAAACTTCTCAGAAAACATCGCTGAAAAATGTCAATTGTGTTTTATCGTCGAACAAAAAGTTCAATGAATACAAAATTTCACGGCCCGTGCTGAGAATTTGCAAACAAACGAAACTCTTGTAATGAATATGAATATTCAAAATTCAACAATAGCAAAGCTGTTATGGTCACAGGATATTAGACTACTTCGAAAGTATTATTCGTTACAAAAATTCGCATAAACAGTTTCTTAATGATCATAATGGTGAAAACTTGCAAAATGATGTATCTTTATAGGAGCTTGCATCCTAAATCGTCCGTTCCACGTTATACTTCCCCAGACAACGGGGAGGCCGTGGAATTTTGAGTTTGGAGTGTCTACACAACGGAATGGTACTGGATGGAGCCTGTAAAGTCACCAGAAGTTCAGATCTCCTTCTCTGCTTAGTATACGATCACGAAAAAGCAGGGATTGGACAGCATTTCTTTTCAAGGCAGCAGACCGTGTAGCAGATGAACTTGGTCTCCTATTCGATACTGAACGGACGAACCCAAACTCTGTCACCGAGTTGGAACCCGTTCAGAAAGCTGCGGACTGTGACAGGCTCCTACAGCTACATAGGAATAAGCCAATGCATGGGGTCTTCTTCAAGAACATTGAAGACTTTGGCCTATCCAGAAACCTGACCTTCGCTTTTCTCAGGACAGGTGGGCTGAAGTCGGAAACCGAGGGATTCATTATTGCCTGCCAGGATGGTGTCTTCAACACCCTGGTCTACCACAGTCGCCTCATGAGTATAGAGGTCCCTGACACTAGATGCAGAGCGTGTCGTGGGGCAGCTGAGACCATGATGCATTTGCTGTCAGCTTGTCCAGCTTATGCGGTCTCAGCCTATATCCACAGGCATAACGCGGCCTTACGAGTGTTGTACTACCATCTACGACACTCGTACGGTGTAGACGAGACACCGGTGTTGCCTTATGCTCCGGGGGATATTGAATCCGTTGTAGAGAAAGAGAAGTGCCGAATCTATTGGAACTACTCATTCCCCGCCCTCAGGCAAATATATGCCAATAAGCCTCTACCATCAAAGTAGGATGATTTTTGTCATTGAGTTTTCAGCTTCTGGCGAAACGAACATCGTCCGAAGAGAGGAGGAAAAACGGACTAAATATCGAGATCTTTGAACTCCGCAGGCCTTACCCAAACCATTCTGTCAAAATGGTGGTTCTGATAATTGGAGTACTTGATGGAATGATGAACAAACTAATATCAAACATAAGAAACATACCGGCTTGCCGTGATGCAGCAGAAAATTTTTGCCGGAAGAATGCGAAGGCCTTAATTCTTGGTTCACTCCGCTTACTCAGAGCACATGATTCTCGGACCTAGTAATCACTCACCCCACGCACATGGGGAGTATTTACGGTGGTTAATGATACAACAGCGCACTCTCCGGTTGTATTAGGACTCCGGACACAGGGCCTGACTGGGATATTCTTGACTAGAGAATAGAATGATAAATTCCAAATTTTTACCCTCACTCAAAACCAACAAAAATTGATTAATTAATAATAGCAGATATAGAGGAGTAGAAAAAGCAGGAGCTTGTAGCTGACGTCAAAACAAGAAAATTGGTTTATTTCTATACACATATGTCCATAAGGTCATCATTTTCGAGATGCAGGGTGATAAACTTGATACAAGAAAAGCAAACACACAGAAAATGTTCTTTATAAATGTAATCAAGAAAGTGTGTTAAGTAACAGTGGTAACATCTCTATTTGGTATACCTCAATTTTTTTCAGTGCAACAATAGGTATACCATTAGTTGGTATTTGTATATAAAATCTCTAAAATCAAATTGAATTTATCGAGGGACTATATACAGTGAGTACATAGAGTAAGGAATGATTTCATTATCTAGAAAAGGAAAAGCTTTTTGACGTTTTAGTCGCATTGGGGACGTCATTAATGAGTCGGTTATAACGTCGTTGACATTTTTATCAAATTGAATCCCCTATTTTGATGGTGCCATTTGAAAGAGCATATTTCTCTGCACACGTCAAACCAAAAGTTTCGTCATGTAACATGGGAAAATTTTCAAGAAAATGATCAATTCATTGATTTTAAGTTTACTTTATTCGGATGATTGGACAAACTCATCAACTAAGGGTTCGATATAAAGTCCTTCCTAGCTTTGTAAAGTTCTCTTTCAGCACGCCACTGGTGTGTTCGTATTTTCTGAACCCAAAAAAAATCACTCTTTAAATTACCGTAAAAATACATTAGTATGTTTTTGACACCTTGCTGATTTAGCCGTTTTGTTGGCATATGCCACAGTTTTAAAGATCATATTTCACTGATTCTTCGAAAAAATTCGGAATACAATGCGACTTTTTGTTACTCAGAAAATCGAACAGGAACAGTGAATCGGCAGAATTGTAGGTGTTGGGCTTGGGAGAATCCAAAATGGATGACAGAACATCACACAGTATTCTCAGAAAATGAATGTTTGTGCGGCGATTTTAGAAAGCATTATTAGGCCCCACTATTTCGAATAAACTTTAAATGGTTCAAGGTACCTTCAATTCCTACAGGATTATGTTATACCCAATCTGGATATCTCATTTCCTAATGCAAATAACCCTGCTATACCAAATGAAAACTTATGGTAGAAGCATGATGGTGCACCACCTCATTACGCAGCTGATGTTAGGTATCTTGACCAAGTATTTGCCAACAGGTGGATAGGTAGGCCTTGGTTCTATTGAATGGCCCCCAAGATCTCTGGACCTTACTACATATTTTTTTTCTTTGGATTCATCTAAAGGATGTCGTGTACAAAACTAGAACAGATGATATCGAGGAATTGAAAACTAAGAATACAAATGAATGTAACAATGTTACTCAACAAATTGTCACCAAGGTCCAACGAGAAGTTATTGACTGTTCAAACTTTGCAGTTCACTTCTTTTCATTTATATTTGAACGCATTGTGTGGTATTATTCTTTGTTAAGTAACCATTGCAACATCCTTATGGAAAAAAATCCGAATGTGGTTGCTATCAACAATTTTTCGAATTTGTAACAAGATTGACAATTTTACTTTTTAAAAATGAAAAGTCTATTGATCCTATTAGTATTTTCACTACTCCAGCACAATATCAATATTCTAACATACAATTTTGGTCCTAACGAGCGGATAGTAGTGAAAACCGCAATTGAATTCAAGAAATCATAGAAGATAAACGTCAGACGTACAGCATCAGCTAGCCAAAGTCGTCTATTGAGAGCAGCCAGACTATTTCGCTCTAACGCTTGGTTTACTGGATTTGCCATAATTGGAGGTACTGAAGAAAGTTGGTATACGAATTTGGCCATTGTACTAATTATCCTTCTATTTATCCCATTATTGTCGTGAGTTTTTGATACTATTTCAATTTGAGTGATTAATATTGCAATTTGTAGTACAATTTATACCATTTATCAATTTTTTGATAGCTTTTCACTGCAATTATCACAAAGACTGCAATTTATAAACAATTTTTCTTACAATTTCCATAGTAAAACTATATTTATTGTTATAAAATGTCTAATGCGAAGAAAGATCACAAAAAAATTGTGAAAAATCGTGAATCTTTAAAATTCAAACTGAACAATATTGAAAGTTTTGCTGAATTGATAGTAAAAGGTACAATTACTCCAGATAATAGCGAAGTTCAATTACGAATAGATAACAATTCAGGAATTTGACAATATTCAAACATATTGAACAAGACTGTGATGATGCAGACTTAATTGAACAATCAAAAGAAAGAGAACCATTTGAACAGAAATGTTATCGTGTAATTGGGTATTTGATGGAATATGTAAGGAAACAAGTGCCTAAAAATAGTGTGTCTACTCCGAAGGTGGTGCAAGATCCTTTACAAAACTTTTATTGCCAAAAATAAAATTACCAGTTTTTAACGGGGAGTATGAAAACTAGCTAGAGTTCAAAAAGAATTATTGAGGGGTGTGATGCAACTCATGATTATAAAATGGCATGGCAAATGCTAAATGACAAATTCGATAGGAAAAGTTCCTTGGTTGGTACTCATATCAAATCATTATTCAATCTCAATCAAATAAGTAAAAGCACTTTCTCCATTTTCAGAAATTTAACTGATGATATCTCTAAACATTTATCAGCATTGGAGGCAATGAAGCTTTCCAAGGATTCCTTATGGAATATGGAAATTATACATATCATTTACAATAAATTGGACAAAATTACACAAAACAAATGGAAAGAGCAATGGAGTCCTTGGAAGAACCTCATTCCAAAAATGATTTCTAAACAAACAAAGCTATAAAATCTTCTCCTAGATCTCATATTAACTTGTCTTTGAATCAATATAAATGCAATTTTTGCAAAGGAGATCACACTATTTATACATGCAATGACTTTCTCAAAATGAATATTAATGAAAGGTGGCAAAAGGTTAGACAATTAAAACTGTGTTCAAATTGCTTACGAATTGAACATTCTAAAAACACATGCAATTTTGGTCCATGTCGAAAATGCAAACGTAAACACAACACACTATTACATTTTGAGGCAAACAATGTTGCTACTATTTCTGACAATCAAAGTAACAATTCACAGTCTAGTTCTCGTATGAGAAACAATTCCTTACAATTCTCTTCTAATGAAATAGAACAAACAGGTACAACTTCAAACTCTATAGAAAAACCTTGTATTTCTTCTCAAATATTAAATATTATTGACAAATTATCAATTCTCGCTGATGTAGTCAACAGTTACGTTCAAAGTAAGAGACAATGATGGTAACTTTCAACATTGCAGAGCACTTCTGGACTGTGGAGCACAATCAAATTTAATTACAAAAAAATTTTGTAAACGATTGAACCTCGAAGTGGTTCCAACACATTTGTCAATTATTGGTATAAACCAAGTAGTAACACAATTGTGTTGCTTTGTAACATCTGTTATTTCTGCTAGTATACCTTCTCATAAAATAAATATATCTCAATTTCCAATTCCAGAAAATATTCACTTGTCAAATCCCCAATTTTATAAACCAGGTGAGATAGACATTCTCATAGGGGCTAGCGTATTTTGGGATTTGATTTTGGATGGTAAATTCAAGCTCAATGGTAAAGGGCCTATTTTTCAAAATACAAAACTGGGATGGATTATTGCAGGTAATGTTTCAATTTCATATAATATTTTGATTTGTAATCTTTCAAAAGACATCATTGCAGAAGACGAACAACTGAAACGTTTTTGGGAGATAAATGAAATGCCAGAAATCAGTCCTTTGTCAAAAGAAGATCTTGAATGTGAGAAATTATTTACTGAATACAACTCGAGCTATTAACGGTCAATTTATAGTGAAACTGCCATTAAAAAAGTCTTCTAGTTTTTTGGGAGATTCCAAAGAAATTGCTCTTTGAAGATTCAAACTATTAGAGAAACGATTTATGTCTAATGTTAATTATTTCACTTTATATAAAGAATATATTCATGAGTATCTTGAGTTAGGTCACATGACAAAAGTAACAAATATTGATTATAATGCACCTCACTATTATTTTCCTCATCTTACTACTAAATTGAGAGTGGTGTTTGATGGATCTTGTAAAACAACTTCAGGATTTTCCTTAAATAATCTTCAATATGTTGGGCCTAAAGTACAAAATAATATTTTTGACATTTTGATTCGATTTCGGTATTTCAAATATGTAGTTTCTTCAGACGTTTCCAAAATGTACAGACAAATATTAATTCAAGAAGAACGCAGGTCATTGCACTTAATTCTCTGGAGGGACAATCCTGAAGTGGATATTTCCACATTTCAATTGAATATAGTTACGTATGGAACTACATCAGCTCCCTATTTAGCAATTAAATGTTTAAAGCAATTAGGAATTGAAAGTTTCGAAAGTTTTCCCGAAGCTTCCAAAACAATTTTGAATGATTTTTATGTTGACGACCTTCTGTCAGGTTCAAATGATTTAAGAGAATTACAAAATAGATGCAAAACTATGGACTCTATATTGACTCTATATTGAAATCAGCTATCAGTTATCAGTTATATTGCGAAAATGGCATTCAAATAATTCTAAGGTTTTAGAAAATATTGAACATTCTCACATTTCTAATGAAATATTGAATTTGGGTGAATATGAAAGTTCAAAAACATTAGGCATTCAATGGTTAGGTAAACATGATTTATTGAAATATAAAATCAATTATATTTCATTGAAAAACTATGTTACAAAAAGTTGTGGTCTATTAAACTCGATTGGAACGATTCAATACCTGAAAATTTATATATCAAGTGGCATCAATTTTACAATAAATTATATCAGCTGAATGAAATTGAAATTCCTAGACATGTAATGGGAAATAACTATCCTTTATTAGACATTCATTGTTTTTGCGACTCAAGTACTTCTGCATATGCTACATGTGTATATTTACGTGGTATTGATTCTGAAGGAAACTACAATGTACAACTATTATGTTCGAAAACAAAAGTTGCACCATTGAAAATTCTGACAATACCTCGATTAGAGCTATGTTCTGCTTTATTAGGGGCTCAATTGATTCAACAATTGCTCAATGCTTTGCCTCATATATCAATTTTGCCTAAATACTTCTGGTTTGATTCACAAATAGTTTTATGTTGGCTCAAAAAGGAACCTTGTCAATTACAAGTGTTTGTTGCAAACCGTGTAGCCAAAATTCAATCGGTAACAGATATAAATAACTGGTTTTATGTGAATACCATGAATAATCGTGCTGATTTGGCATCAAGAGTTATTTTACCTGGAAACTGGAGTTCTCATTTATGGTAGTATGGTCCAGAATTTTTATACAAAGAGAGCTTGTTAGCCAGTGAAGTTCCAGAACTGAGAAAAATCAGTAAATATTTTTGTTAGTAAATCCGTTGAACCTTCTTCACTTTTTCTTAGATATTCTAATTTGACAAAACTGAAACGGGTCACAAGTTATTGTCTGAGATTTATTTCAAATCTACGTGGAAAACCCGAAGATGAAAAATATGAATCATTGACAATATCTGAAACAAACAATGCTTTTGAAAAATTAATAAAATTGGCACAATCTGAATCATTTCAGGAAGAAATTTACGTCATTAGAGGAAAATGTCAAACATCCAATTCTGTTATGTTCAAAACATCCTCTTACTAAATTAATTTTTACCAATCAGCATATTGAATTGTTACATGCTGGGCCACAATTGCTATTGTCTACTATACGCCAAACTTATTGGCCAATAGGTGACAGGAATTTGGCATGGAAAACTGTTAAGCTTTGTTTAACCTGTTTCAAATTTCAACCATCGTTAGCTACTTACCCCATGTCAAACTTACCTGATATTCGAGTTAAACCATCTTTGCCGTTTCAATTCACCGGAATAGATTATGCCGGTCTGTTTCCATTGAAAAATAAAGCAGGTCGAGGATCTATTTTATTGAAATGTTATATTTGTGTCTTCGTTTGCTTTTCAACAAAGTCCATTCATTTAGAGCTCGTTGGCAATTTAAAAACAGAATGTTTTTTGTCATGTTTGAAACAATTTTCTTCAAGACGAGGAATACCATCAGATATATTTTTTGATAATGGTTCCACTTTTGTTCGCGCAAAAAATGAATTAGCAGAACTAGGACAATTTATATTTGACAATCAAAATCCCATTACTGATTTTTCAATAAAAAATAATATTCGTTGGCATTTTATACCACCATATGCTCCTAATTTTGGAGGTTTATGGGAGGCAGCAGTTAAAAGCACTAAATTCCATCTTAAACGTGTTATGATAAATAAAAATTTTGTGTACGAAGAATTCAATTCATTGATCGTTCACATTGAGGGAATCTTGAACTCACGTCCATTATATTCCTTGTCATCCGATCCCAACGATCTCAATCCTATTACCCCATCTCATTTCCTTATTGGCCGTCCTATGACATCCCTTCCTGATACTGACTATACCATGGTACCGAGCAACAAGCTATCAAACTTCAAAGAAGTCCATCAAAAATACCAGTAGTTTTGGATAAGATTCAGCAAAGAATACATTTCCCAACTTCATCACCAGTATAAATGGAAGAATCCAGCCACTCAAAGTCCGCACATTAGTATTGATAAGGAATGACCAACAACCACCATGCAAATGGCCATTAGGTCGTATCGTTAGTTTACAATCTTCCAAAGACAAGATTTTCCGTGTAGCAACGATCCAGACAGCATCCAAAAGGACGATTACCCGATCTGTGAGACATCTGTGTCCAGTTCCATTGGAAGAAAACCTCTTCAAATGATTTTTGCGTGATAGTGAAATTGTGACATTTCTCATGCATCTGTACACTAATTATTATTCATTCTTAACTTTTCTATTTTCCGTATATTGTTCATTATTCTGAAGGTACCCTTCAAAGGGGGGTGTAATATGTTCTAACTTTACAGTTCACTTCGTTTCATTTATATTTGAACGCATTGTGTAGTATTATTCTGTGTTAAGTAACCATTGCAACATCCTTGTGGAAAAAATCCGAATGTGGTTGATATCAACAATTTTTCGAATTTGTAACAAGATTGACAATTTTACTTTTTAAAAATAAAAAGTCTATTGATCCTATTAGTATTTTCACTTCTCCAGCACAATATCAATATTCAAACAATGACCGTCTTGGATACTACCAGGCTCAGGAAGGACTTCAGTGTACAATAAATTAATTTAAAATCATTAATTTTCTCAAAAATTTCATGTTCCATGACAAATCTTTCAATATGCTGTGTGGAGAAAAATATGCTCTTTCAAATGGCACTGTCAAAAATACAGGTTGCCATTTAAAAAAAAAATCGAAGATTTCATTTCCGGAAGAGTGATGACGTCATCAATCCGACTGGGACGCCAAAAGATGCCCATCTTGAAACAAAAGTTGCCTTGTCCGAAAAGCTTTTCTTTTTCTAGAAAATGAATTCATTCTTTACTTCATGTACACACTGTATAATCATATATATAGAGAAGAATTCATTGGCATTAATGTGATAAAATATAAATGAAAAGTAACTTATGACATCTACCTTTTAAAATGTTTTATTGTGATAACAGAAAGGGCAATCAAATATGAAAATGGGCGACTTCATCAAATAGCACAGAAGTATCTTAAATTATAATAAAATGCTTGTGAAGGTCGATGGGGTTCTCAGAAATACTGTTACGTGTATAGACTTTACACTGTTGAATCCAAAATCACTGCTGTGAATAAACAAAAAATGTGTTGTGTTGAATACAGAAGACTACTGTTATTACCTGAATAGAACTTGCATTTTCCCGTGTACAACATTCATTCTGAATATAATATTTTCAGTTTTTATATTCTTGCAATAATAATTTTTGAACAAGTCCAGGGGAAACTGACGATTTTCTAGTACAAACTAGATGAAAATGAAAATTTTTTGATATAAACATGGTGCTTATATATTGCTACAGAAACGTACATACCTATTTTTTGTTCAAAATGTATTTGAAACAGGGAAAATTCTATTTAACAAGGAAGGATATCACAAGTTGGTGTAATCGAAATACCTGAAAAGAATATACATGCTTTCCATATAAACGTTATTGCCTTTTACCAAAAAAACTTTTCAAACAAATGCAATGCACGTGTATTCTGTTCGACGATAAAGAAATAGAACATATCACAATATTTAGATTTTGGTTTTGTTAGTTGTTTATTCAAATGCTTCCCTCAAACTGAATTAATCATGTGATTTACATTATTGAATATTATTATATTTGAATATAAAAGGTAAACATATCCTAAGTCAGAAAAGCTAACTATAATTTACTAACCCGCTATATCTTTGCATTATTTCCTCCATCTACTCGTAGAGGGTTTTGTAGCGATTCAAATAAATAAAAATTGCCGATACTTGGTGAACATACATTCACGTTATAGGTATCATACATATTTTAATATTTTTCATTCTATTCGTTTTTAGAGACTTATAACTGTTCTGTTTGCAAGAAGAAATATAAATTGAAGAAAACTTTGATGCGTCATATCACTTACGAATGTCAAAAAGAAGCAAAGTTTGGCTGCCCTCACTGTGATCACAGATCCAAAATGAAACATAATTTACGGTTACATATAGAACGAAAACATCCCAAAGAGATAATAGAACATTCTTCTGTAAATGAATAAAGATCCTACATCCTGGTAAATTATGAGGTAGTTATTATTGACAGCATTTTTTTTATTTCACTTCTGACAAAGTATGTGTTCAAGTTTATTCTGGATAATCAATCAATCGTTAAACACGTAGGTTGACTGATATCAAGAAAGATGTCTGGGAAATAATTCGAATCTAGTTTCTGATTATACTACAAAATAAATCATTCTCTCTCAACTCTTAGAATATATGGGCTGCTTAACTTTTTGACTCATTGACAGTATTGTCAAAAATGTTTTGAACACACCGTATATTAAATCATTCCTTACTCAGTGGGTGTTTTATAAAACTATTATGTCTTGAAACACAACTTGTCCTCAATTACTTTCGTACGTTTTCTAAATAAAAAACAGAACAGATGGTTCGATCAGGGAGTTGAAGTTAGGCTTCTGCCGTGCCCAGAGCTAGTGAGGGCAAGGGGAGAAGTTGGGAAGTACATAGATTGAGTACCTTAGTTTGAAAATGGTTTGAAAAGATATGTCACTTTTATAATTGTAATTCTAATCAATTTATTAAAATTTATTAAAATTGAACAACGAGGGATTCTATCGTAACTGAACTCAGTATAATTATTTTGCTATTTTTAATTGTAAGTAGATGAATAAACATTGTTTTCTATATTGTTTCCAAAGTGTTTTAAATCTTTAAAGGATCAGAATCTGCCTAGTTAGTCGTGAACAACCCCAATTCACGATAAGCCACGACATGGCCATATTTTCAACAAATCTTACAAAAAATTGTTCTTTTCTTATCGAAAAATTATTTATCCTGATTTAAATGATACCCAAAATATCCTACTCCGTCGTATTTTCCGTAATTCTCTATGCCTTCAATTTTATAAACTATTTCTTTCAAATCATCCATATTTGTCTTCGCATTCTTCAAGAGTCGATAGGGAGGGTAGAATCTACTAAGAAGTCCCCGTTCGAAATGTCTCAGAAACGTCTCTACCTACGCTCATGTCTGGGTCAAAATCATAAGCTAACTCCCTGAGATCATAGAAATATTTTTGTATTCCTTCATTTTCGTCCTGTCGTTTATTATACAGTTTCCATTCTTGTTTTTTTGAATAATCTTCAATGCCAAATTCTTTCAGAAAATCATTTTTAAGGTCCCACCATGTTTTCATAAAATTTTTCGATTTTCTTTTGTACGATTCGAGCCAATAATATCCAGCACCTATCAGGTAAACTCCTAAGTAGTAGATTCGCAATGCATCTGTCCATGCATTCACTGAAGAACATATTTCATAAGGACAATCTTTCCTGGGATCAAAATTCCGTGGTGCTACGAATTCTGGAAGAACAGCGGGCGTCCCTTTCTTCCTTGCTTCGGCCAACGTAGCATTCATTTTGAGTGAGGGGGAAAGAAAGTTTCCGTAAATAGTATTAGTACACGTAGTTGCTCTCATAAACCGTATTACCCAGCTAACACAATTTTAAACAACTCATTCTTTATAAATAACAATAGGAAGAAACAACAAAATTAAAATATTTTACTGTAAAATAAATCATCAGTTGAACCGTTACATCAATAGCATTTATTCAATCTTCATAAAATTCTCTCGCGTTTATTCTACGATATATTTATTGTACCTTTGTCAAAGTTATTATTCTAAAATGCTATTATTGCACATACTTGGAAGAGATCCATTAACAACAAAACATATATCAGCAAATTCTACCTAGCCGACCGGAATCTAGGTCAAGTTTAAACAAAATATCAAAATTGGACCATTATGAAGAATGGATCCACAAATAAACCACGGCAGCCTCCACCACTTGTCGTGAATTGGGGTTGTTCACGACTAACTAGGCAGATTCTGATCCTTTAAAGATTTAAAACACTTTGGAAACAATATAGAAAACAATGTTTATTCATCTACTTACAATTAAAAATAGCAAAATAATTATACTGAATTCAGTTACGATAGAAATAATTTAATGAATCCCTCGATGTTCAATTTTAATAAATTTTAATAAAATTGATTAGAAAAGACCTATACTTACAATTATAACCATAACTTTTCAAACCATTCTCAAACTAAGGTACTCAATCTATGTACTTCCCAACTTCCCCCCTTGCCCTCACTAGCTCTGGGCACGGCAGAAGCCTAACTTCAACTCCCTGATCAAACCATCAGTGGCCTTCTTTCCAACTCTTGCTTTTTGTTTAGAAAACGTACGAAAGTAATTGAAGACAAGTTGTGATTCAAGACATAATAGTTTTATAACACACCCACTGAGTAAGGAATGATTTAATATACGGTGTGTTCGAAACATTTTTGACAGTATGATTTCAGTTTAAACAGATTACTCATGAACACAATTTGTTTATGGTTTTGTTTTTAGGTTATATATGTCCAACATGTAAAAAAGGGTACAAACAGAAAAGTTCTTTGAGGAGACACCGGCAGTATGAATGCCAGAAAGAGCCAATTTTCAAATGCCTGTATTGTCCGCATCAAACCTATCAAAAAGTACACCTGGAATCGCACCACTTTCGCAAACATAATGTGAAATAAATTTACTTACCAGAGAGAAAAGTATTATTTCAATTCTTTATTTTCCTTATTTTATTTTAAACTAAGACAAAACTTGTGGAGTTATCGAATACTCAATGTGTGAGGAAAATGTACCTATCTCTGGTTCATCAGTTTTAGTTTCAGTTAATTCGATGTCGGCTGTTGCAACTTTTGCTAGAGCCGGGACAGGTTCAAGCCCTGAGATTGAGAGAATTTTTCTCAAGTTTCAGTGGTGTTATTGTAGGTTTTTCGGGTTTTCCTACAGCTGAAAAGTGAACACACCATCAAAAAGCAGTTAGTCTCCCCGTAGCGCCATGGCCAATAACAATAATAGCCATTCTCTACCTGCACATGCTACGCCTTTGGAAGTATAATTATAATCATTATTATTGTCATAATCAATGAAAATGACATTGAAAATTTAAAAAAATATTCTGGGTAAAGTTCGAATAAATACTACAATAATTATTTTTTCATGATATCTATCGAAAAGGAATGAGAATAAAAAAAAAGTTGCATTTTTGAAAATATTAGGTATAAATTGAAATAAAAGATTTTCGAAATAATTGTTCAGATTTGTCACCAATCTGCAATACACTTATACAGTGTGTACATAAAGTAAGGAATAAATTCATTATCTAGAAAAGGAAAACCTTCTCGGAAAAACCCTTCACGTCACGTCAAATTTTGTTTCAAGGTGCGCATCTTTTGGAGTCCTAGTCGGAATAGTGACGTCATTACTCTTACGGAAATGTCATCATCGTTTTTTTTTCAAATGACAACCTATGTTTTTGAAAGTGTCATTTGAAAGCGCATATTGTTCTCCACACAGCACATCAAGAGTTTTGTCATGTTACATAAGAAAATTTTCGAGAAAATGATTGTTATCATGATTTTATATTAATTTATTTTACACAGTTGATTGCACAAACTAATTGATCAAATGTTCAAACTGAAGTCTTTCCTGAGCCTGGCAGTATCCAAGACGGTCAATAAATTCTCGTTGGACCTTCATGATAGTTCGTGGAGTAATATTGTTACATTCATTTGTAATCCTAGTTTTCAATTCCTCGATATTATCTGGTCTAGTGTTGTACACGACATTCTTTAGATGGCCACAAAGAAAAAAATCTAATGGAGTAAGATCCGGAGATCTTGGGGGCCTTTCGATAGCACCACGCCTACCTATACATCTATTGGCAAAGACTTGGTCAAGATACCTTCTAACATCAGCTGCGTAATGCGGCGGTGCACCATCTTGCTGGTACCATAAGTTTTCATTTGGTATAGCAGGGTTATTTGCGTTAGGAAATAAGATCACCAGACTGGGTATAACATAATCCTGTAGGAATTGAAGGTATCTTAGACCATTTAAGGTTTCTTCGAAATAGTGGGGTCCAATAATTCTGTTTTCTACAATCGCCGCCCAAACATTTATTTTCTGAGTATACTGTGTGTGATGTTCTCTCATCCACTTTGGATTCTCCTTAGCCCATTACCTGCAATTCTGCCGATTTACTGTTCCTGTTAGTGTGAAGGTAGCTTCATCAGAGAAGGCAATATTTTTTACTAGCAAAGGGTCGGCATTGCACAGATCCATTAACGTTTTGCAGAACTGCATCCGTCGGTCTGGATCGTCCTCGGAAAGTTCTTGGGTCAGAGTCTTATAGGGATGCCACTTTTCCAATTATAAAATTTTAGGTGTAGTTGTGACTGGGATATCTAGATTTTGGCTCAGGCTTCTTAGGCTGTTGTATGGATTTTCCTCCATTGCTAATAAAACATTCAATTTGACCTCTTCATTGATTTCAGGACACCCAGCTTTAGGGAGGTCATCAACACTACCAGTGTCTCGAAACTTCATCTCAACTTTGCGCACTCCCGATTGAGTTATGTGCCTATCCGGGTATTTAGTATCAAACAGTAAAAACTACTTCTTGTTGCGTTCGTACTCTATCACCGTATCCAATCATCATCAGAAATTCGATTCTCTGAGTAACAGAAAGGCGCCTTTTATTCTTAATTGTTTCGAAAAGAAGTGAATCAATGAAATATGAACTTTCAAACTGTGGCATACGTCAACCAAACGTCTAAATCAGCAAGGTATCACAAACAGTAACATGTCTTTTTACGGTTATAAAAAGGGTGATTTTTTTAGGGCTTAGCCAAAACGAACACACCAGTGGCGTGCTGACAGATAACTTTACAAAGCTAGGGAGGACTTTATTTTGAACCCTTCATTAATTAGTTTGTTCAACTAACCGAATAAAGTAAGTAACTTAAAATCAATGAATCATTAATTTTCTCGAAAATTTCCCCATGTAACATGACAAAACTTTTGATGCGCTGTGTGGAGAAAAATATGTTCTTTCAAATGGCACTGTCAAAACTATAGGTTGCTATTTGAAAAAATTGAAAAAAAATTGATGATGACATTTCCGGAATAGTAATGACGTCACCATTCCGACTAGGACTCCAAAATATGCATATCTTGAAACAAAAGTTGACGTGTCCAAGAATTTTTCCGAAAAGCTTTTTCTTTTCTAGATAATGAATTTATTCCTTACTTTATGTATATACTGTGTATTCCCCAGGAATATATTAGCTATTATATAGATCAAAACGGTCTCTAACTATAAAACATTCAGTTAATGTAAATATGTAACTTTAATTATTGTTTGATCACTTTGTTACTTGGTTTTATAGCTTGAATATAAGGTTTGTCCTCAAAAAAGTAAGTCAGCGGCCGCAATGATACATTTATATGGAAAATATTAGATCTGTCACCTAATTCACCGATTAGTCATGAAACGAATATCCTCCACAAAAAGAAACTTTCCACCACTAATGGTTGCATTCACCTTGTGTCATTAGACACTGCCGAATCTCTGTAAATTGCTGCTATCAAAAACCACAATTTTGCCGAGATAACCCAAATCATACCCAATCCACCTACAAGAAGTAGCCCCGAAGACGTATAACGAAGAGCTCCAGTTGAAGAGTTTCTCTGGTCAATTTGGGGGTCGTTTATTGTATTTGGTGAGAACTGTCAACTTTGACAACCATCGTTCAAAGTAAGTCTTGGTAGTTTTTTGCGCTTGATAATATCATTTCCTGCTATTATGTCGCTAAACATTGTTGCTTGACTCTGCTTCTGGAACGCACCTTTTGCTTGTTCTAAAGCATCTGTTAGTGCGATTCGGCATTGGGCCGAACGATGTGGGGAGACTGATCCATGACGACAGCGAACTTTTGGTTCCACCTAGTTCGGGACCAGACTTTCCACTTCTTCCGGTTCCAAACATGGATCTGCCCACCCTAAGCAAGTTTGCAGAAGAAAAGTTCTGCTTGACAGATCTGTCACGTCCGACGTTTTTCAAAATGGGAGTGCTGAGTCACATTCCCCGAACTCAGGACGGGACTATAAGGTACCAGATTTCCAGATGTCGATTTATGAAGTCAATCAGCTGGCCTCTTCCGTTAAGGATGGCAAGGATATTTCTTCCAAGCCAGCCCGGTAAAAACAAAATGTTGATAATATTGATGATAACTCTTAAAGTTATAGGAATCAACTTGGAGCCTTTTGCTGGGCCTAGCAACAGGGATGATGCCAGTGTAGAAAATCCATCCTCCAAGCAGTCAATCCCGCCTATCATGGTTAGGCAGAACGAGTGCTGGGTCGCAGTAATTCGCAAATGCGTTGAGAGGAAAATTAAGATTTACTCAGCCAGAAATGAACAGGATGGTATCAGGGTCCAGCCATCGACCGCTGATAATTATAGGGAATTGACACAATCCGCACCACACTTATGCATTTCCTGAGGATAAACCACTCGCAGTAGTCCTGACAGGCATGTCAAAATTCATTGAATGTCAAGATATAGGCGATGATTTGCTCGGGAAGGGCTTTAATCTCGAAACGGTAGTGCGATTGTACAATCGCTTTAAGAAACCGATGCCACTGGTACTTGTGCTTGTTCTAAAATCGGAAAGACACATTCATCAGATTACTGATATTCTCAATTTGAAGATTTTGGTCGAACCACAGCGTACGAGGGGTTCGGTTGGTCAATGTCACAAGTGCCAACGTTTTGGGCATGCCCAGAAAAACTGTATGGCAGTCCCTGCGTGCGTCAAGTGTGCCGGGAAACACTTGTCCCGTGAGTGCGCCAAGCCGCGCACAGAGCGGGCCAAGTGCTGCTATTGTAGTGGTCAGCACACGGTCAACTACAGGGGGTGTCCCAGTTTATCCAAACCCAAAGGTGGAAACACCCAAGGTATGGAAAGAGGAGCACCCTCCGCTGCCGGAAGGGCAGAAAAACTTGGTATAAATCAGGCCGCGATCCCTGCCCTGATCCCTCCTATGCAGGTGCTCTGGGCGGAGGAAATAACCCCTTCTCTGAACCTATTCGAGACGGTGCGAACGATATCTTTGCTGCTTTAGAGTAGATGAAAGATTTATTCACTAGATTCCCTGGGCTGCAACACATATTTGTGCCCAGCCAAGCTGTGCTTGTGACCGCCAATTAATGACTGCGCCCGTTATTAGGCCCAGTTTCTTGAAATTTGTTCTTTGGAACTGTAATGGTCTCAAAGATAAGAAGCTCGATCTCGAGGATTTTATGGTGCGGCATAATATCGACCTCGTGTTCCTCGAAGAGACGCATCTTAATAATGAGACCGTTGTAGTGTACCAAACTACAGAGTCTTTCGAATGGACTGTATTGGGAGTCGTGGAGGGTGCGTTGCTATTTTGGTAAAGCGCTCTCTTCGGGTTTCACAATACGGCATTGATGACGCTCGTAATCACGGTATGGACGTGATGGGAGTCGAGATTGAGACGAGTAGGGGTATTCTTAGAGTGGCCTCTGCTTATAACCCTCCGGACTGTCGTATACAGGGTGATTCCCTGGATTACTTGCTGATCGAATTCAATACTCCAACCATAATCACCAAACACGTTGCATGGAGCAGAGTGTCAAACCGCAATGGAATGGCGCTCTGGGCGCCTATAGACGGGCATGATTATCTTGTGGATCCCGGTGAGCCAACTCCCTACGGTCGTTTTAAACCCGATGTTCTTGGCATTGCTCTTGCCAGGAATATTCCGTGGGGTGGAATTCCTTGTACCATAGAGTTCTGTAGTCGGTCAAATAAGTGAGATGTCATTATAGTTAAATTCATGAGAGAGAAAGAGACAGAACTGTCGACTTTAGAATTCTATGGTACACGGAATCCCACCCCTGGACTTGGGGGATACCCCTTTTCTGAATTGAGTTCGGATCATAACCCAGCACTTTTCTTCCGCCGACAAGGCCATTACCTTGCAGACTCGTTGGAGCGTCAGTTCGTTATCAACACCGACGAGAATGATGACGATGACATGGACGAGTTTGTGGAGAATTGCATCATGCGCAATCTTCGGGAGGCTACTGAGGATGGGCTTAAGGAGCAAATTCGTGGCCTTCGTAGAAGAATGGCTCCATCACTAACTTGATGTTGAAGAAGCTCCCGGACAGTCAGATTGTTGTTCTCAGAAACATCAATAGCAGGTAGCGCCTCAGGCACTTCCCCAGTAGATGGAAGCATGCCGTTGTAGTCATGATCCCGAAGGATGGTTAGTATCCAATGTTTCCGCAGAATTGTTAAAAAAAATAATAATAATCGACCTATCAGTCTTCTCAGTTCGATGGGGAAACTTTCTGAGCAAGCCGTCCTGGAAAGGATAAATGGTGAGGTTACTGACAGAAATTTCATATCCAACGAACAGTTTGGGTTCAGACCTGGTAATTCAACTGAGCTGCAGGCCTTGGGGATGATAGAGGAGGCCATCAATGAGCTGAATGAGAAGCAAAAGAGGCTGAAGAATAAGGAAGACTTTGAAGTGATTTTGTCGGTTCTTTCTATCTGGAAAATCAAGAGGTGTGGTATTACAATGGTAAGTTTGATAATATTCGTGTAGTTTATCCCATACTGAACGATCCATTGGAATTCGTGAATAAGAAAATTTGTTGAAAATAAGCCAAATCTCATCCTTGTGTAACTTGTTGAGTATACAAGCAGGTAGGTGTAGGATTAATATTATGGAGAGCCTTTAATCTGATAATTAATTTCTTCAAGTAAGCCGTCAACTCTGTTCATTCATTGAGTTTACTCAATCGGGAAATAAGTTGGTAAAAAAAATGTGTGTTTGGTTCTTTTTCTGTGTTGCACATATTTGTCACTGACGAATAACGTTTGCCAAATGACGGTAACCTGACTATTAGTAAGTAGTAGGTACCTTCTTGATTATCTCCCAATAAACCGATTCCCATTAGACCAACCGCAAATTTTTAAAGGAATTACCAATAAACCGGATGCGATTCCTAATATGCCGAACACTGACATGGGCTTTACTATTGAAAATGAATCGTGTAAATAGATGAATGAAGGGCGACTTCACCTGGAAAACTCAAGTCTACGTGCGGGAAAGCTACAATTATTGTTAGTTGAATATGCGTAAACTATTAGCTAACTGACCTGACTAATCTAAGTTAGACAGAATACTTTATTTCGATTTATTGGGAAAAATTTTTGGTGTATTGGTAATCGGTTTATTGAGAAAAAAGACCACTTTCTTCATGGTAGTGGATGTAGTAGGTACTGAAAACGATTTTCTTCCATTGACACATACTTTTACAGGCCGATTCTACTGCCCCAGATGTGGATCTAACTACAAATACGAGAAAACATTGAGACGTCACTTCCGTTATGAATGTGGAGTGGAGCCCATGTTTCCTTGTCCCAAATGTCCGAAAAAATTCAAACATAATTCCAATCTGAAGTTTCATCTCGTCAAAGGAAAATGCAGAACATCCGATACCGACTAATGCAGAACAAGTTTCAATTGATGAGTGAAGAGCAAGTTTCGAATGATGAGCGAGGAAGTTTCTTCCATGAGTTTGATGTGATATAAAGCATGCATCGTCCAGCTTCATGTTTCATTTGGAAAAATACACCTCTCATAGTTCGTTTTTTTTTATTTCATAATGAGCCATATTTTTGAGCTCGCCTTTTAGATGAGTAATCAACAAAAGTTATGACTATGCATATATCTTACAAACACTGATTCCCTATCTCTCTGGAGGATCAGAATAATTCTTTCTACGACTTTTATGTAAATATTTCTATAACAACAAAACAGTTTTTTAAATTCTGAATTTCTTATTAGTAGAAGTTAGAACTTGTTTGTCATCGATGAAATAGAAAAACATCTCAAAGTTATGCTAGTATGAACTTTTCGAATGTTTATATAATGAATTGGGATATTTACTTTTGTTTAGATAATATCGTTCCAGTAGCGTTCTAGATTTTTTAAGGACCCATGAACTGTCACCCATTCACTTATTACTTTATACTTGAATACACTTCAGTTTCATCCCAATTCGAAGCAATATTCAAATAATTATTTGAATATACTACTACTGAAATATTTAATTATTTTTATTCGCTCCTTTTAGATTTTAAACAAAAACCGTGGGGTACATGCAACAAATAATAGTGGAGAGTGTAGCGAAGCGGGGTGCTGTCGTTAACAAAATCCATAGAACCGTTCATCTATCGCATGCGCCTCAAGTATTTTCATGATTATTTAAAATTCACAGTCACAAATTTTCAGAACTGTTTATGGATAGAAGCCTGTATAGTCTAGTCAACAAGTGCCATTTAGACCAACTTTTTTCAGCAGTCTCCGAAAATTATGATTGAGGTGTCATTCGATTCGGAATGACATCCAGATGATTTTTGGAAAAAATGAAGTTCCGCATGAAAAAATTGTAAAAGTTATTAACAATTAACTAAAAAAAAAAGATGGCTTTAGTATTTTGTAAATATCTCAAAAACTAATTAAAATGTTTTAAATCTAAAAAAAGATTCAAAAAGAGGAGGAAATTTCCTAAAAAAAAGCTCAATTCCCGGAATTGTAGCATCAATATTTATAATTTTCCCAGAGGGATGAAAATACGGCCGAAAACGGGTACTCTGGCTCGGGCAAGCCACACCCACTTTGGACACTTCAACAATAAAAATTATTTTAAAATACTAAATATGAAAATAAAAAATTGGAAAAATTCAGGCACTAACTGAATAGATTAATGAACAATAATCCGCTTGAAAAAAATTTTTATCACAATTTTTCAATTAGTTAATCAATAGTTAATTAATAATTTTTTTCTGCTTGAACATGAACATTGCAAGTGTGATAATTGTTAAACTATAAATTTAAGATTTTTTTCCTCTTTTGGAGCAATTCTTGAAAGGCTTCAGAATAGAACCCCGTTGGAAAAATTAAAAAGTTTTTATTTTTCAGTTTTTTATTAACAATTTTCGTTGTTGCAAAATTAAATACTTGAATTAATCATTGAAAAAAATTTTTTTTTTTAAATATTATCAATAATCCGTTTTTATGTTATCAGGAACTACATAGAAATAATTTTTTTAAATTTTTATCTCTAATTGTTTAAAAAATTGTTATAAACAAATGCGTTGTTTATAAGATAATTGAAAATTTTTTTATGGAATATCAATCTTTGATACAAATAATGATTTTTAAAAGAAAAATTGTTCCTTAAAAAAATTTTTTTATTGCTTGAAAACGCATTTGTTAATTAACAATTATTTTCTCCCGCTTCTAATTAATATTAAGGAACCATTTTTTTTTTTAAATCATTATTTGTCTTTCTTTCTGATATAAAAAAAAAAAAATTCCATTTCATTTAATTTTTCATTGTTTATGCAATAAACAATTTGTTATAAACAAATAAATTTTTACCTTATATTTTTTTTTCTATTCTAATTTCTGTCACAAAAACAGACATGATTTTTTTTCTTTTTTAAATTTTTTTTTATTATTTTTTATTTAATTTTTAAATATAAGTTCTCTCTAACTTCGTCATTCTTACCTGGTCTTCATCCTTAAAATTATTATAATTTACAAACTAATGGAGATACGATGAAAATACTTAAGACTTATTTATTCTCCATTACATAAAAAACAAATTTAGCAGAAAAGTTTAGTTGTTACTTATTTATTTATTGCAATTGTTGTTGAAAAATACTTAGGGAAAAATTTTTTTTTTTGTTTTAATGCTTAAAAATCTTATCAACTATTAAAAATATGACTACTTCATTCAAGTATCTTATCAATTATTGTTCATTACTCAACATTTTTACAACAATTGCTATAAATTCAATAAATAAATAAGTAACAACTAAACTTTTCTGCTAAATTTGTTTTTTATGTAATGGAGAATAAATAAGTCTTAAGTATTTTCATCGTATCTCCATTAGTTTGTAAATTATAATAATTTTAAGGATGAAGACCAGGTAAGAATGACGAAGTTAGAGAGAACTTATATTTAAAAATTAAATAAAAAATAATAAAAAAAAATTTAAAAAAGAAAAAAAATCATTTCTGTTTTTGTGACAGAAATTAGAATAGAAAAAAAATATAAGGTAAAAATTTATTTGTTTATAACAAATTGTTTATTGCATAAACAATGAAAAATTAAATAAAATGGATTTTTTTTTTTATATCAGAAAGAAAGACAAATAATGATTTAAAAAAAAAATGGTTCCTTAATATTAATTAGAAGCGGGAGAAAATAATTGTTAATTAACAAATGCGTTTTCAAGCAATAAAAAAATTTTTTTAAGGAACAATTTTTCTTTTAAAAATCATTATTTGTATCAAAGATTGAAATTCCATAAAAAAATTTCAATTATCTTATAAACAACGCATTTGTTTATAACAATTTTTTAAACAATTAGAGATAAAAATTTAAAAAAATTATTTATATGTAGTTCCTGATAACATAAAAACGGATTATTGATAATATTTAAAAAAAAATTTTTTTTTCAATGATTAATTTAAGTATTTAATTTTGCAACAACGAAAATTGTTAATAAAAAACTGAAAAATAAAAACTTTTTAATTTTTCCAACGGGGTTCTATTCTGAAGCCTTTCAAGAATTGCTCCAAAAGAGGAAAAAAATCTTAAATTCATAGTTTAACAATTATCACACTTGCAATGTTCATGTTCAAGCAGAAAAAAATTATTAATTAACTATTGATTAACTAATTGAAAAATTGTGATAAAAATTTTTTTCAAGCGGATTATTGTTCATTAATCTATTCAGTTAGTGCCTGAATTTTTCCAATTTTTTATTTTCATATTTAGTATTTTAAAATAATTTTTATTGTTGAAGTGTCCAAAGTGGGTGTGGCTTGCCCGAGCCAGAGTACCCGTTTTCGGCCGTATTTTCATCCCTCTGGGAAAATTATAAATATTGATGCTACAATTCCGGGAATTGAGCTTTTTTTTAGGAAATTTCCTCCTCTTTTTGAATCTTTTTTTAGATTTAAAAACTTTTAATTACTTTTTGAGATATTTACAAAATACTAAAGCCATCTTTTTTTTTTTAGTTAATTGTTAATAACTTTTACAATTTTTTCATGCGGAACTTCATTTTTTTCAAAAATCATCTGGATGTCATTCCGAATCGAATGACACCTCAATCATAATTTTCGGAGACTGCTGAAAAAAGTTGGTCTAAATGGCACTTGTTGACTAGACTATGTAGGGGCGAGGACAAATTATTTGATTCTTTTAAGTCCTTTCAAAAAAGTCGTATATTTAAAATATTTTTTTATTATTGTAATCATTTTCTGCTTCTCAGTCTCGTGTCAAGTTAGGTATCTATACCTGGGGTATTAGTTCAAAATGGATTGCAAAAATTATACCGAATTTACAAACATTATTATTATCATTATTATTTCATTAACATTTTATGCATTAATATTGCATTGCCAAAAAGTTCTGAGACATGTTTTAGGTCAGTTTAGGAAAAAATCTATTGCAGAATTTGTATCGAATAAATATTATTATTATTAGTATTGCCATATTTCAACATATTGCTCTGAGAATTGAGTATTGAAATAAATTCTTCTAGAGAAGCCGTGGAATGTTTCATAGCCTGCAGATATTGAAATTCATTCTAGATCATCATGTTAAAATAAATGTTATAATAAATAGTCCTCGAAATTCATAGGTTTGTCGAATGTTATACAAAATTGAGTATAAAAATTGCGTATCAAGATTTTATGATCGTATTTTTCAAGTATTCTTATAGCACTTTCAGTTCTTGAGATACTGAGATCAATTTTAGAACATAGGTTACGTTTTAGGGCTTACGTCATCAGTATTCTTGTCCTAATATAGAAAGAGATAATTTTTTCAGGGGCCTCTTTCGCATTATTTTGTTCATAAACTTAAATAAAAATTTGTCTCTTGTAATATGTACGCATCTGCAATTGAAATCGAGACAGATTTTTTTTGTAATTCGTTACATATAATAAAAATATGTAAAAAAAGGGGGAACCTATTATCACAATGAAAACAAAAAACGCTACTTATTTGGGTTCTAATCTAAATTACAAGTTTCCTTGAGTATAACCCAAAAAGTAAGAAACCTAACAATCCTAAATTTTTTATAAAAGGTGGCGGAAATAATGATAATAATAATATTGGGATTGGAGCATTTCTTTTCAAGGAAGCAACCCGTGCAGCCGATGAACTCGGTCTCGTATTCGACTCTTAACGGACGAATCCAAACTCTGTCACCGAGTTGGAACCTGTTCAGCAAAAAACTTCAAGAAACCTGACATTTGCTTTTCTCAGGTCAAGTGGGCTGAAGTCGGAAATCGAGGGATTCATAATGGCCTGCCAGAATGGTGTCTTCAACACCCTCGTCTACCTTAGTCGCGTGATAGGTATAGAGGTCCCTGGCATTAGATGCAGCATGTCCTGGGGCAGCTGAGACCATACTGCATTCGCTGTCAGCCTGTCCAGCTCATGCGGTCTCAGCCTATATCCAGGCATAACGCGGCGCTACGAGTGTTGTACTACCAAATAAGACACTTTTACGGTATAGACGAGTCACCGGTGTTGCCTTATTATTGACTTATTAGCCTGATGTAGTCCTTCACGATCATCAAAGTAGGATGATTTTTATCATAGAGTTTTCAGCTCCTGGCGAAACAAACATCTCCCAAAAAGAGGAGGAAAAACGGAATAAATATTGAGATCTACTCTTTGAACTCCGTAGGCTTTACCCAAACCATTCTGTCAAGATGGTGATTCTGATGATAGGGCTCCGGAGACAGGGCCCGAATGGTACATTCCTTATGAGGAAAAATGACTTTATTTAGGCGAGGCTCAGTCATAGACTGCTCTGGCCCAACCTGAAATAATATTCGAATTAACAAAAAAAATAAGTACATTTCTTGTTTCAGATATGACACAAATGAATACATATAATTATTATTTTCCTGACTCAATTAACAAAATGACTGTTTAATTTGGATTTGAAGGTACTCAGAGTAGTAATAATAATAATAATAATATTCCCTCATAAACATTCGTTGAGTGTACCCAAAGGCATAGCCTGTGCGGGTAGAGGACGGCTATTATTATTATTTGCCGTGGCGCTCCGTTTTAGGTGATGTATTCACTTTTCAGCTGTAGGAAAACCCGGAAAACCTACAGCACCACGTCGGGTGGTCAGTGTGCACTCCAAGCTAACACTAGACGAGATTGGCATCTAGACAACTCACAATACACTTGCTATTCAACAAGGCATGCGGTCGCCTATCGATCCGATATAAAGTATTTGAGAAAAAATGTTTTGTACATCGGACTCGAACCGACTATCGCTATGCTGAAATTTTGAACGGCCTGTGCATTGAACCGCTCAGCTACCGGCCACCAGTAATGGATTTGATATTTGAGGGCAAGGAATTATGTATAGAGGATGCACAATACGAAAAGGAGCGCTTGAAGGCAGATGTGGAGTGTACAGGTACTTGTAATAAGTATGGTAAGATAAGTAGGGAATAATGTTTTCCCATTCAATATTGCTACTGGCTGATTATAAGCCATCGAGAAATAATTGAAACTTTATGACTGGATCAACACATCAAAAAAATTTACGTAAAAGCAAATTTTATATCATTTGTAATTTCAAAATTTTCTGAACGAACCTGCCTTTTGATGATAAACTATTGTTGGCAACACCGCAAATTATAATAACGGTTCAACAAAAGTTGTTATTACTACAGAACACATACATTTTATTTGAATTTTCACTGGTGTTCAGACAACCGGGTGCAAAGCACTTTTCAGACATTTTCATGGTTATAAGAAATAAAGTAATTAATTGACACAAACATCAAAACTTTGAATTTGAAAACTGCATCAACCTCAGAAAATAAAATATTCAAGAGTCTGTTAGTTTCCAGCATACAGATTTGATCTACTAGCATCTATATTGTATAAGGTAAGCAAATGAGTTTAACAGAGAAAAACAACAGATGAATAAACCTATCTGGTATCAAACAACAACTATCATAGAACCCAATCCAGATGTAATGATAATTTGAGAAGCCATGGTGTACATCTCATACGACGTTGCCAAGTATAATTTTGGTGAACGTGACGTCACGAAACCCCTTTTTTCAAATTATAGAAAAACTGGCGGCCAGAAAAAATAAATAAAAAATCCCAAGTGTATATACTTTCTAATCACAGTGTTTTCTCATAGTCCGTGAAAAGGTCCATTCCCTGTGCGAAGATAATTTTGTGTCTTAGGTGAGAAGGGAACAATATAATTTTATGAACAAAGCAAGCATAATGGGTGTCTCTTCTTACGTTTAGTCTATTAATTTACATTCTGTACTACCTGAAGACGGTGAGCATGTAGTGCTGAAAGACATGGGCCATATACGGTATCACAATTTCAATTTTAGTGAAGTGGAAAGAACATATTTGAATTTGAACAGTGATATTAGTCGTTCATAAGCAGCTTTTATCAAATTTTCTACATGGGAACTGAAGGTAAGATTCTTGTCAATTGTCAATCCAAGACTTTTACTAGATAAAGAAATTTTGAGTGAAATATCATTCAATTTTAATTCATTTTCTGAATTAACTCGCACACTGTCTGTCAGTGTTAATATTATTATTGTCTTGTGTGGATTGAGGTTTAGAGCATTTTTATCAGACCAATCCTTCAGAACAGCTAAGTAATTTTTTTTGATCAATTGCCTTTTTTTGATCACTTGGCAAAAATGTATGGCCCATCATCGGCATACTGATAAAAATGGCTTATAGTCAAGGCGACATCAGCTGTTTAAATAACAAAAAGTAGTACCCTCCGTCTGCGATTAAACCCTCCAGGCTGCCATACGCGTTCTAAAATTCCAGAAGTGTTTCGTACGGTTTGGAAAGCATCCATAATTTGTTCAGTAAGAACTTCGATGGACGACACTGTTTATGCACTATAAACTAGGACCTTTACCCATAAAGAGAAGTCTGGGGCAATTGGACCCACTCTGCCAATCCATCAATTGAGAAAAACTGTATCTAAATAATAGCGGACGCTGAATCGAAAATAAGGGGAGGCCATCGTGCATAAACTACAGTAGTTGTTGACGAACTTGTAGAGGCACGTTTAATGTCATTATTCAAAATTCGTGATGAAATAAAAGGACCAAATTAATGAAGTATCTTCTACTATTATTCTTGCCTGTATGTTCATCTGAGCTGTTCCTAGTGTCGAGAATGTCTGATCACTTATGGATTTTCCAGTGTCCAAATGGTTGTGGTAATTCACTACTCTGTCGGGTATAAATTAGGCTCCGTCGGTAAAAAGTATACGACAACCCCTAGTACAGTTTCCATCTGAAAAATCGCGAGTTCCATGGAAAATCTTGAAGTACAATGGGGAATGGGCCGTGATGGCGTGTGGGTCAAGCGCTCGCTTCTTAATCCAATCATCTGTAGGTGCGTGGGTTCGAACCACAGCATGATCACCGGTCTCGTGCATGGCATCACACGTTTAAAAAGGTAAGGGCTCGCGAAAGTGTATCGGAGACTTCTGAGGGTTGCTAGTAACGGTTAACGGATATAATTTTTTTTAACTCTGAGCTTCGAGTCTGTTACCATTAGCCACACCATAAACGAAATAGATGACAGCCAGATGTTCAAATGAATATTGTTCATTGTCCATTTCAATGGTGAACAAAATAAACAATTACACTTTTAATTTAATCCCAAAACTTCAAAAAGGGAATAAATTGACGAGAGTCATGCGACTTTTATAAACAAATATTACAGTCGGCCATATGTAAAGTAGTGGTAGGTACTGTGTTCCATAAATTCTCTTGTTTTTTGTTTCTTTTATTCCATATAATTTTGACTAATAAAAAAAGAGTGTTGTTAGGAAAACTTCAACAGCACTAATGTTGTTAAGAACATTCGAACATCATTAGTGTAGGTATTCATTAACAGTACCTACTAGTGCTATTAAATGTGCCTTACTTAACAATACTCATTTTGATGGTGTTATCGATATGGTAAAGGTTAGGATCAAATAAAATAATAATCGCATAGCCACTGAGTGGTAGACTACCGTGTGAAGGTAAAGGGCAGTAAGTAACATTTTGTCATTTTACAGATATTCATGTTGCAGACCTCGGCAGGCAAAGTGGGAGATTTCTTTTTTTTTTTTGGAAACATAATACATATTCAATAACGTCAGTGAATGCTCTTTGATTTGAAATCGGAATAAAAATAAATTGTGTAGAGTAGAAAATACTAGAATGGCAATAAATAATCACTCTTGCACATACTGCTCTTTACCTTCACACGGCAGTAGACCCCTTCATATGTTTTGTGTTCGAAAACTTGTCAAGGCAAATATTTTTCTATTGGGTAGATTTTGCGGATTCATTAGCAGTCATGTTGATTTTTCTTGGTCAAAAGACTAAAAAATACATAATACTCATTGCACATGTTGCTTATATTCTGACAAAACAATTTTTTTAGATGAATGCGTTTTTTGTTCCAAGTGTAACAAGAGATATAAGAACAAAAAATCCATGAAGAGTCATTATTATCAAGAGTGTGGAAAAAACGTGATATATTTTTGTCCTAGCTGTAATTACAACGTCAAAAGAAGATATGGCCTTTGGAAACATTTGAGAATAATACACAAACTCAGTTTAGGTATTCATGAAATAGAGAAATATGGCAAATATGGAGAATGATACATATTATATATGTCTGAAGGTGGTTGACAATGTGTTACTTTGTGTAGAATTGTTCAGGGCTTCCATTGTCTAATGAAAAAACAAAGAAATAAATCCTCTGTATGTATTTATGGTTCACTCTAAATCATAATCATAAATGCATACAGAGGATTTAATTCTTTGTTTTTCTTTAGACAATGGAAGCCCTGAACATTTCCATACAAAATATTGTATATGATATTTGTATAAATATAATATGGGACACTGGACGCTTATGGTGTAACACGATAGGAATATATTGTTTTACCTTTGCCACATATTTTTACATGCGTTTTTTGATAACTTCGTTATCTCCATCAGTTGGTAGGGTTTCTATATATAAGTAATGGAATTCATATTAACCAAGTTATCTTAATTACTGTGATTACTTTGCATCAGTAATAGTAATTGTACTTACGAAAAAAACTCTTCACAGAGTGCATCTAGGAAAATGTATGAAGGAAGTGTGTGGTATATGGCAAAGAGAAAATATATGTCATTTGTTTTCATGAATAAAGATGATTAAACTATGGTTATGTATACAAACTGCTAGTCTTATAAAATATATTCAACAGTTTTGAATTGAAAATATTAAAATAATTTACATTATATTGTTCCATAAATGTATGCTCTTTCATTTTGCTTCTAGTAAATTAAAAAAATTGTGGTTTTCTTATCCGTATTTCTCCCATTCATAATGCTTTACCCAAACTTTGATTATCTCCTCCTGTTTATGAGGAAAATACGAAAACATCAGAAGAATAAAGCACAATTTCTTCAAAAAATACAACAAAGGCGCGGTCTTCCATATCTCCATTATGATAAGAGATAGATGAGTGATTTTATCAGCAAAGTGATACTATTTTCTGAGCTCTACAGAATGAAAATGATTACACAGGATGTTCAGATTTTCTAGGCGGGTCGCAATGAGTTTTTCGGTTTCTACATGGAGAAATAGAAGATACTTTATGTAAATATTTTTTTCGAAAATATTGACGGTTTTCGCATAACAGTTTTTTTTAAATTCTTCACTCATATTATTTGAAATTGTATAGTTGTGCCAAATCTCATTAAAATTAATTTTTGTTCACATATTGTACTTTTGTAACTTTCTCAAACGATATTTCTAAAATCGACCTGTGATATACAGGGTGCGAAAAACAGCTTGCCAAATATTTTAAGAACAATGTACCAAATATTTCATTTTATAAGGAACAACCTGTATATTATCGATCGATAAAAAGCGCCAACAAAGGCTCTACAAAGAACCATGCACGGTTCTAGTGGAAAAAGAGCCCTAGTCAAATTGGCAGAAAATTTGGTTTAATGTAGTTTATGATATCCTGATCAAATGTCACTTACCTATAAAAGCAATGATCTGGCAATTATTTTGTTACAAACAGTTAAAGTATAAGTATTGAAATCTTCAATAAGATTATAAGAATCATAAGAATTGAAATCTTTAGTGAATGTTGCTGTATCGAAAAGTTTCGAAACAATGTTGATATCGAAAACTGATTTGATTTTCATATTAGGTGAATCAGATAGGAATTGTTTATTAGCAAGTAGAATTGATTCTCAACAGTATATTCAGACGAAAGATCGCGGTGAGAAAAGTTATTCATTGAGAAAAACAGTTAATTTCAACCAAAGAGAATATTTAATGAAAATTGAAGAGCGTTTCTTGGCGCTTCTTAAGGATCGGTAATTCACAGTGTTCCATTTGAAATAATGAATATTTTCCATATTTTCATTTACAATCTGTGGCAAGCTGTTCCTGTATATGTATCACAGGTTTATTTTAGATATATTTTAGTGACAAATTTTGGAAAAAAGCTGTCACAATAAGAATTTCGAACTGTCGTTATTACCAAAAAAATTAATACATAAAGTACCTTTTATTTCTCGTGTAGAAACCGAAAAACTGTTGAAAAATACAGGTTTCCAATAAAAAATGAGTTGGGACCCGCTCAGAAAAGACTGAATACCCTGTATAAGTTCCATTATTTTCAATTCATCTATTATCTACCATTATGGATTTATGGAAGACCCTTGTTGCAGAACTCTCTATGATTTCTGCTGCTTCAGGCACTTCATCTCTCTTACATATAACATATTTTCAAGTAAAAACCAGTACCTACATCGTAGACATCATTATGCAGTGTGTCCATTCAGTCAGAACTGTAAGGAAAACTTCTATATTGATTGTTTCATGTAGCCTTGATAAAAAGTTCTGCATGGACTGAATGAAATGAAATATTCATATACATTTTTGCTTGTGTAAGCGATGTTTTTTAAAAATCTACATTCTGCTCTATTTTGGACATTATCCACAATTTTCATTTGATGAGAAAATTTGATCATAGTTCTAAACGACGGTCAGATATCCAATGTCATCTTTACGATCTTTAATAATTTTTGGGTATGAATACATTTTAATTTTGTATGTCATAAAAATTTATTGCATTTGGAAAGATGTGATAACCTGTCATTGCATATCATAATAATTTAATTTACAAATGAAAATTTAAACAGAAGAACCAGTGAATTTAAATGTAACATTTATAACAATATTGAAAATGAAATAATTTATATTTTGCTTTAATACACTATAAATCTCCCAGATTTTCGGAAAAAATCCCTTAAAAGCGGAGATAGTACAAGCAAGGCAGATCCGGGACCAACAGCCTACGTACAAGTGGTTTTCGAATCATGCACTTTAGCTACGCGAAAGACGATGGGGATCGAACCCTGGCCCGCCTAACGTCACGTCCGCTTTTCTTCAATATATACACCATTTCTTTCAAATCATTCATTTTTTCACTAAATTCCTTCAACATGTTTGGAGATATTTCTTGGCATTTGACTGATATGATCCTTTCCAAATGACCAATATCTCGAAAAGTTCCCTGCTGGTGAACGCTTCGTTTTAAGTAGCCCCATAGGAAATAATCCAGGGGGATTAGGTCTAGAGATCTAGCCGGCCCAAAATTTATAGAATATTTAGTCAATTTCCCTTTGAAAGCATGTTTGAGATATGTCTTAATATCTACTGTACTATAGCATTCAGCACCGTCTTGTTGAAACTATTTTTTTGGCGGTCTTGTAAGGGCAGTTCTATAAATTCATATCGTAAAAAATGGAGACAGCGTTAGCGTTATTTTATTCTTGTTGAAACCACACAACACGTTTGTCTTGAAACAATATTGATAACGCGTCTGTACTGTAAAATAGGAATAATTTTTATTAATAATCACATTTCTAGAAGTCTTAAATTCCAGAGCATCCTAGATTAAGCGTCAACGTGTATAGACAAATTGATACCACAAAGAAGTTTTCGGGATCATTCTAGATCAAATGCCGATCTGTAGACAAACATTATCAATTGAAATACAGACAAGAGTTAGTTAAGATGATTAAATCTGTTTCTTCATGGTAGACAGATTGTATTCGATATCTTACAGTAGTTTTCAGTTAGGATCGACGTTTCTCAAGAAAGTTTCACGATAGTGTGAAAAATCAAGCAAAATATACATTTTTCGGCATTCAACTTAAACAATTGATATCTGATTATTTCATTATCACCTGAAAAAAAAACTTTTGCGGTTATCGTTTGTACGCCTGTACATCAGTTAAGGTAAAGGGGAATGAAAACTAAATAGCGATAATGTAGAACTTTATCAATGACATATAGGAATAATGAGTTATGTTGTTAACCTCCACACAAAACAAAACATTACTGGTTCACAACTTCTCAAAATAATAGAAATTTGAAATGATGTAATCAAAATAAAATGTACTGAATTCACAGCTCTTGCTAGCCTCAAAAAAGCTATGCCTGCTATGTTTCCTTCATCGTAAATCATTGATTCAACATTACCTTATTTACATTTCATAAACTGTTTCATATTTTCCATTTGTTATCTTTTTTATCAATGACATTAACCACAAATGTTAATTTTATCTGGCACACACTCAAATTTGGTATGGTTGTTATTTCAGATGGAAATTTGTTTTTTTTGTTGTTTTTTTTTAATATCTTCATCACCAATTGTTGCAGCAAAGTATGTTTATGTAAGTGAAAGTGTATCTGCCTCTCACTCAACTATTGCAAACTATTGCGCTGCCCGCCTTATACTAGTTATATTAGTCTTTCATTTGCATCTAGTGTGTTAGTTATTGGATGTTGTTTTTACTGTGAAGTAGGTATGGCACGTTGCATGCAATTGATTACAAATAACAAAGAAAGTCAACTTTTCTAGGATACAGAGTCTTTCCTTGTACCAGATGTGGAAAGCCGTACCGATCAAAGAAGGCGATGTATACCCACTTTAGGTTCTCTTGCGAGAACAAGAGGACATTTTTTTGTAAATTGTGTGACGCGGCCTATTTCTATAGTCACCATCTGAAGAGGCATATAAGACAGCAGCATGTAGGGATCATAACTCCGATAATTTCTTAGTAATAAAACAGAACTAACTGAACATGCACATTGTAAACCAGAGCTACATTCCAGCATTTAGTGTAATTGTGTTCCATTCGTTCAAAATCAATTAGTAATGAAGTAATGTCACTAGAACCTCTATAAAATGTGATAATCACAGAAACGACATAAAGTGAATACTAAGATAAAAATTATTTTTCAATTCTTGATATGTTGTTAATCGTATATTTTGAATAAAATAGGGAGATAGATAGCCATCTCAGTTCTATGAACATTGTTAAATGAATTCGATAAAGTGTGCCATAGCGATTTCTTGTCCCCTAAAATTTATTGCAATCAAACAATTTTTTTTAACTGGTGTGATCAAGAGCGTAAAATTTATCTCGTGCAGGCTAGGCTATCTCAGTTAGGATGGAGAATAATAATTGTGGATATCGTTATATTTCTCATGATTTTTTTAGTTTTTTGCATTTCAAAAAGCAATCTGGTTGTTTAAATGGAAAATATAGATTATTAAAACACGAACAAAATGAGATTTTTTACAACCCCACCGGATAATTAGTATAACGGATAAATACAGCAATAACCGAAAAATTTTGGAATAAAAAAAATCATAATTCCGTCATTTCTCAAGTTGTACTTAATGTGTACTTAATGTGTGTACAAAACAGGCGCTGTTGGATTATTAGGCATGGCACAATTATTGCTATTTGATTTTTTTTTACACTATCTTGCAGCGTACCGGGATGCTCTAATGCTAGTACGATTTTAATTTATCAGATTTTGAAGTTAGAACTATAATACCACAATACGTATGTTCTCATTTTAAGCTACAATGCTGCTAATTTGGTGAAAAATGCTTGCAAATATGGCTGAAAACGGCCGAGCCCGTGTAAGCGGTCGAGTAGTAGGAGAGGCTAGGAGATAAGGGGAAGCGTATTATCATGTAGACTAACTAACGCGTTCATTAGAGGAATTCCCCTCATCTCCCGGACTCTCCTACTACTCGACCGCTTACATAGGCGCGACCGTTTATATAGTCATGTTTGCAAGAATTTTTCACCCATTTCGCAGCATTGTAGCGCAAAATGAGACTGTACCTTTTGTGTTCTAGTTTCAAAATCAGAGGAATTGAATTCGTAGAGCATCCAGGTACGTTGCAAGATAGTGCAAAAAAAATTCAAATAGCAATTGTGCCAAAACTAATAATCCGACAGCACCTGTTTTGTGCACACATAAATAATACATTATTCAATACTTTCATGAGAAGTGCCAACCTTCATCTCAAAAAATGGCCTAGTTATGATTTTTTTCTGATCGCCAAATTTTCCGGTTTTTCTCTGTTACCAATGATCCGATCGGGTGATATAGAATCTCATTTTGGTCGTATTTCAATTCTCTACAATATTTCTCATTAGAGCAACCAGATTGCTGTATGAGTTTTCATCTTTGAAGCAAAAAAAATGTGTTTTAATGTTTATAAAAAAATTAATAAACAACAGTTGTGAGTCCAAAATGAAAGATAATATAACTACGTACTCTCTTTCAAGTAATGGCACAGTCAGATTCCTACTAGTACTTTTGTTACGAAAAAATCTTCTATTGATTGTCCTAAATGTCCAACTCAGAACCTTCTAAAGTTTATTCACAAACTACGCAGGTTGGTTCGATTTGCGGTAGATTCGGGATAGATACTAATAGTTCCAACCTTTCTGTTCTGGACGAAAAATTCCACTCGAATAAACTTTTTCAAAATATCCCTGCCTTAGTTCAGGGTTGAGAAAAAGTAGGTGATTTATAATTGAGTCGACATACACCATCCACAGGCGACAGGAAGTTATCAGCGCCACATTGTTATACTTACAAGATTGGGGCAGGAGTTCAGCAGATAGACAGGATGTTTCAAAGCCCTTGGAATACGCGGAGAGGATTGAATGGAAAACAAGTTGCATGCTTTCAGAATTAAAAACATGGTAGAAAATGAAAATATCCCAAGCTATTTTGATTTAAAAAAATTCTTACAGAATTTTGAGATTTTAGCGTTCAATCGCTATAGTTCAAAGCTTGAATTTCGACAATTATACTCTCATGGTGAAGGCGGAGATTTATTGCTGTTTTTTTCTTATTTTCCGATGCAATAAATCGAACTAAGTTCGAAAAGTGTGTATACGGAGAGGACCATAGAAATGAAAAGGAATAATTCCGACTACGGTCGAAAATACCTTTCTCTCCACACATTCCCACAAGATGGTACTTTCCTATACGGACACTGAATTACGTTTGTCATCCATTTATCCAATGATTCTCAAGGAGGACATATTATCTTTCATTTTGTTGGAAACGACCACCTGAAGATATTTCTTTCATTTTCTGTCAGATGATTTTTCCACTTTGTGGGAAGGTGTGGTGAGAAGGTTATTTACAACCATAGTCGGAAATGTCGGAATTATTCATCTTCATTTATCATCTGATGATGAGAACCAACGGCGGAAAGAAGGTATGAATGGGCGTTCTTTTTGCTTCCAACAAAGCTTGTTGACTGATTTTCCATACACAATTTAGTAATTGCCCTCTAATTCTGCGTGGTGCTAAATAATTTCTGTCTCTGTGATACGATTGATATCATATCAATAATTCATTCACTTTGTTTACACTAAAAATGCATGTTCCTTCAATACAACATCAAATCAATATTTTTTAAATTTGTTGTGGTTTCTTTGATTACTATCACTTAAAATGTTACTGTTACTAATTGTTTTTGGTGTACAGAATAATACTCAGGGTACTCTCATGCCACAACTCCATTCATACGTGAATCAATCAGAAGACAGTTTTATACAATGCCCACCATAACGTTTGTAACATATGGAAAAAAGTTGATTCAAATAATTTCTATGTGAGCAGTAGTGCTTCTCGATAACCTAAACATCGATTTTGATATTGTCATGTTACCATCACTAGTATCGCGTCGAGTTAAAAACTACCACTCATGAGGGGTGGGGGTTAACTGGCAAGATGTCAAAGTTTCAAGCAATTATTTTCTGTTTATAAATTATTATTTCAATTGAAGTAAAACCTATGCATTATGATGAGACTAATGAATCATTCCTTTGTCCACAACTGATCTAGCTGAATTTGTAAAAATTGTTCGTGTCGTTACTTTCGCGGTTTTGTTGATGCTGTTGATGCCTTCAAAGTGCTTCCAGAATTGGTTCCAGTGTATTGTATTGCTTCTGGCCATCGCGCCACTCGAGAGGATATGTTACGTTAACTCTGATGAATTATATTAAGAGTTGGCGGCGCGTAATATTCATTTCGGAATGATTGTTCCACTCCGCACATAAACTTGGAAACGAGGCCGCTTCAATATTAATTGTGAAATTAGGTATCCCAAATTCTTGAATACAAAAAATTTTTTGGTAGTAGATGAAACGTTATACTATATTCGTGTGGTATATTCATATGACGATAATCGATGGCCTGAATGCCCCATTTGAGATATTATCATTATGTCAACATGAACATTTTAGGTTATTGGAAATGCACAATTGATCACATTGAGAATATATTTATTACCATGATATTACATTTTTTCCAACATGTTACAAATTCTGTGGCGGCCACTTCAACGCTACTAACATTTTGCAAACACTCGATTTGCGAAAAGCATTCTGATAGGTTCTCGATCATCTGAGATAACGTATAACAGGAGATACGGGCTAGATCTGTCGTATTTATGAAATCTTCAAAGCAAAAATGCAGAACCTTGAATTGAATTTTATAGTCAGTTTCAAGGAATGTACAACCCAAACCCAAGAATAATGGATTGGTTATGAATTAGGTTAGAAAATTCAACGATACTAGTCTTTACGCCAGCTTTTTGAAGCGAGGGGAAGTTTTAACAACCAGCGTTCTATTTATAATAATAATATGAAATATTATTCCAAATGTAAAATGAAACTGATGAACTGGCTATTCTGTTGAATAGTTCCAAGGTAGTGAACCAATAAAGACTTTTTCAAATTGACTTGTTTTTTCAATGAATATCCACCTTTTTGACAAAGAGAATGCTAAATGTAAATTGGTGAAGTTCTAACTGTAAGTGTCAAATTTCTTTTGGCTTATCGTTAGACTGTGGAGAACGTGTTGACCTTAATCTGACTTTCCGGGTACAACTGCGACAGACATTACCAAATGCGATGTGGCAACTATTTTGGCACTTGATCGACTGGCACGATCTCAACTGACTTGGTTCCTCTTTTCATTTTTACCAAAAGAGATCAATCCTTGTCTGGAAAATTGGAAATAAAGTTGGACGGCGTCACCCTAATGTCATGTAGATGTGATAAAATGTTAATGGAAAAGTTGTTGAGAATCCTGAGTAAGACAGAAACATTTTCAAAACACATGCATAGTTTGATATCAATTAGTGAGTTTCATCTCAAAACTGGACTGAAATAACTCAGAAGGTAAAATTGCTACACCAAGATAGGTATTCAGACTCTTGATGAATGAGAATGAATTGTAATCGCAATTATGTCAGATGTAAGGTTGAAACTTTTGAACATTATTGGTAAAAGAACCAAAATTTATTTTATTTTCTTTGGAATTTATAATGACAAGAGACGCAAAGAAAACCTAAAAACTTCGAAAACAATACTCTTAATGACATATACCTACTGCGCTAGTCATGATATGATGTCCAAGAAGTTTAATAGTTAAGATAAAACGGTCACTGTTCTGAGTGTTAATCAATGATCAAAGTACCATAATTCTTTGCTCAGAAGATAAATATTCACAGCGGTTGATAAAAAGAGATTTTTAATAGAGTGTGCTTTCTTTGATCATAAATCGAAGATGCACAGGTAAATATCCAAAAATCCAACTGTACTGACGATCTCATACAAGCTATGATAATGTGAATAATTCAAAATATGTTCAGTTATTGGTATTCCTGAAGTAAAATGGAAAAACCAATAATTGAAATAATCCAGATGATATCAGATGGCGTATAAGATTCAGAAGCTCTACCAGCAAAGAAAATTATTCAAATGGAAAACTGTATAAGCAGTAGATATGAGAAATAGAACAATGAGTCAAAAAAATTTTACTGGAGAGTATGCTTCTCTCCAGTCATTTCGGACAGGAAAAAAAAAACTGCTTGATGTAGTTCAATATTAGTCGTAATAGTTAGTATATTTTATATTTACTGAAAATGAAGAGAAGAGTACATCGACATTGTCGATTATATTCATGTCACTAAAGAATGTCAAATCTTACAAAGTGTGTATAGCTCTTCGTCTATCTTTCAAGCATACCGCAATATGCAAAATTGAAAAAGATATATGAAAAGTAGTGTTTAGTATTAAAAAGAACAATTTTGGTATTATTTTTTCACACACAAGTTGCTAACAAAATTGATGCTTTTTTTTGGAGAAATTGATACATTTGAAATTTTATACTGGTATAGATTTCCATGATTTAACATTTTTTCAGTTTCAGATTGAGCAAAGAAAGCAAACTTTCAATGAATATTTTCTTTAACTTTTCATTGTAAACATCCGTGTTATGCTATATTGTGCTGTGCAAAAATATTTGTTTGATTTATGCCATTTATTATTTTAACTAAAACCTCACTTCAATCCCTAGCGATTCCCTAGCGTTCCTCCACCTCCAAATTTTTGAACCACCTGGTATATCACAACGAAGTTTGGAGGGATAAAATAGGAGATAAAAACGTACTTTTTCATGAAAAAAATCACAGCTATAAGTTTTTTAAATGGCCGCTGAGCGCCATTTTCAATTATTTTTTAAATAGAACATCCCGTATATTATTCCATTTTCAAAATCTGCTCATAATTCTCAACACTTTTCTTTAATACACTTCTTTGCTAAATTCAATTGTTTTCTAAATATTAACGTTTGAAAAGTGATATTCCGGTTTGAAATGAATTATGGATTTCGGTCACTTCTGGTAAATCATTTTGCTAAACGTTGGTATTAATTCGTAGTTGAATCTCTTAATGAATTCTTCTAACAAGATGCTTAAAGTGGGATCATTAAGAATGAAAGTACCGCTGACCGAAAAATCTTAAAGTCAACGAATGTGTTCTATAAACTCACAATCAAAACCAGTTGGCTAAAATATTATAATTAATTTTTGAATAACACTTTTATCTAACCCACCAACAATTATTTCATCAAGTGTTCAAAGTGGCTCCCTCTTAAATCTTGACTTCAGATACCCTCAATGGAAAAAAACTAGAGGTGTAAGATCCGGAGATCTTGGTAGCGATTATATTCTTGCTGTGCAACCTCTCCATCGCCCAGAAAAGCTTTTATCGAGAAACTCTCTAGCCATGCGATCAAAATGGTAAGATTTTCAATACAATTTGTCCTAATCGAGATACAATTTCAGTTTCTAAAAGATTTTTGTAAAGAACTCCTGCAGGATTGCTTCTGATGAAATCGGTCCAATAATGCAATTGATCAAAATCTCCACCCAAACATTCACCTTTTCAGGAAAATGTTCCTATCTGACGATATGCGGATTAGTATCGCTCCAGTATCGTATATTCTCTTTGTTGAATTTTCCATGAAGAAAATCGGTAATTTGTCTGAGAAACATACACGTTTTAAGAAGCTCCGTTCTCTTTCAATTGTTCTTGTTAACTAACCACGTACAAAATTCAACCCTCCGTTTTGGATCATCCTAGATCCTGGATCATCAGCATGCAGGATTTTCATTTTACAAGGATGAAACTTTCCCTCTTTAAGGACTCTTTGGATACTTTTTGAACTCACTCCGTAGGATTCAGCAACTGCAGACGTCGACCTTTTTTTCTTCTGAAAGAGGCGGTCTACCTGATCTTGGTGTATCTTTCAGCGTACCAGTTACTTGGAGCTTTTTTAAATTTTGCGCAAATATGACTTTGAAATAGGATTCTCGAGAAATCTATCATTATTAAACATACGTGATGAAAATTTCTTCCAGCGTCTCCAAAAATCAAAACTGCTTCAAGTTAATCGAGTAACTACGAGCCATGGTCACACTTTTCATAAAATTATTCGGCGCTCAACGGACTATTTGACAGTTAGCAGTTGAGTTTGACAGTATATCAGATGCTACCGCGACAATTTTTTCTTTCTAAGCAAACTTGATTGAAAGCAGCAGTTGTATTTATGGTTGGGTTTGAAATTACCAAAATGTCACTTTTGAAACTTAATAGTTTGAAAAAAATAGTATATAAGAATGAATGGTATTCGAGAAAACTGTTGAGAATTGTCAGAAATGGAATAATATAAGGGGTATTTTATAAAAAAAAATGTATTGAAGATGGCACTCAGCTGCCATTTTCAATCTTTCAGCTGTGATTTGTTCCTGACAGAGTAGGTTTTTACCTCATATTTGAGCACTCCAAATTTCGTTGGGATATACCAGGTGGTTCAAAAATTAGTAGAGAGGGGACGGATTTTAGACGGGTACTGTATATACTAATAGGTACTTCTGGTTCTAATTATATAATTTGGCATTAGTTACAATTCACAAATATGTATTGGCTTGATATTTTCTTTCGTTTAATGATATTCTGATGACTTGTTTTCATTCACGTCACGCATCTGATGTATATCTTCTTTTATCTTGGTGAGGGTGCTTATAATAATTCCACGGAATATAACTTTTAATATTCTATAAATAAGTAAATTTGAAGTGTTCGTTTTTCAGCTTCTTGCACGACTTGCAGAAAGTCATTCAAGAATATACATAGTTTGAGAGCGCATATATCACTGGACTGCATGAAGTTGAGTGTTTTCATTTGCAAACATTGCCCCTTCACAACGAAGAGAAGATTCAATATGAGGAAGCATTATGCATCAAAGCATAAAATGATTATTCCTCAAGGCGATATTTATTCTAAGAAAGATGTACCCTGATGATGATTACTGACTGGTATTGAATAGACATGGATGGGAATGGTGGGGCAAATTTGGAAGTCTCAAGACTGGACCCGTCTTGAGACGTCTTATTTTTTTAAATATTCTAAAGATATAACCACGATATATCTGGAGATTTTTTTTTTGTAATAAATGTTTTCCATATTAAAGTTGTTTTGTTTCAAAAACCGTCCTGAATCTTGAATCAGGAATGCTCATTGTACTATCTTCCCCTTCCAATAACTTCACTTAATCTCGGAGTCCTATAGCACTTACTATACAGGATGGCCAACTGAAACCGAAACAGAGCCATTTTCAGGATCTGCGTCAACATTTTGGAAAAACGATCAGGCCTGTCGATTTTTAATTGAAAGGAGGCACTCTTTTCCAATATTTTCGAATCCGCCTATGTCACCCCCAAGCGAGGGGTGATTCCTAGACCCCAAAATGTTTAAATGGCATTGGGGTCGAGTAAGGTTTCTTTCGAAAGCTCTTACAATTCTTTTCACAATAGTTTTGAAATTTTGAAATTCCGCCTATTACTTTCTGAGAAATCAGGTTTCAAATTTGAAACTTATCTGCAATCACTAACGGTAAAAATGTCATTAATTCGAGTAAAGTACGCCAATGGTATAAATTTAGTAAAGTTGAAGTTAACGATAAGGCGCAACATATCTTCAAATAGATCCTCTTTACAAAATTATACGGGAGCTGGGTAATCACAACTTTGTCTTATATTTTTAAATAAAATACATATTTACTTACAGCCATATGATTTGATTTTATCAATTATAGGGTTTTATAATGACCCTATGAATTTTATTATTTGCATCTGAAAATATCCCTGATAACTTTCATAGGACTGGGCTTTCGTAGATTAATGACAGCTGTATAGAGGTTTTATGAATGTTGCTACAGCAAAACAATTTCATCATATCTATGGTTGTTATGGTCTCAAGAACCTTTTGGGGGCTATCACAAAACTAAAATTGACATTAAAGAAACCCGTGAAATTCGTGATTCTTCTGGAGAAAACACAGTACACTAAAATTGTTATTTGTTATGGTTTCAAGAACCTTCTGGGGGCTATCAAAAAACTAAAATTGTAAATAAAGAAGCCCATGAAATTTGTGATTGTTTTGGAGATAACACAGTACACTAAAATTGTTACTTGAGATACCACTCGAAGAACAATAACAAAATAAAAAAATGTATGAATATTAACAAAATACACAATATGTTCAGTAACATTTCCTGGAACAATGTCTACACTGCACAAAATGCAGAGTCTGCAACAAAATTTTCATCGATATTACCCTAAATACGATAGAAGCATGCACAGACAGGCGTCACATCAACAGAAAAAAACAACAAAATAGCTAACAAATGGATTATTAATTTTTGGAACAAATAAAATTATTTCAAATAATCAGTTTGGTTTCAGAGAGAATTGTTGTTGTTAAAATTGTTTTGTTAAAATTGTTATTTCCGCTGCACACCCTTAAGAGTACAACCCTCAAAACTATTACCAAGCAATAGCAAAATAAAATATAACGAAAATGGTGAATAACGGTGATGTTATTTTTAACGGAAGCGATACAGCATAGGGCTGAAAGGCAGGCAGTATTTTAATTAAGTTGTCCATATTCCAGATTCACATTGCGCGTGCGTATATGTCAAAATAAGGACAACTTTATTACTGACTGACGTTATTATGAACTGCAATATCTCTCTAATGTATTATATTTTAAATATTTGACCGTCAATATTTTATGTTTTATGTATTTTATGGATTTTTATATTAGAGAGATATTGCAATAACACCAGCCAGTATTAAAGGCAACTTTATTTCAATAGTGACTGGCACTATTCTGTGATTAAGAACAGAGATATTGCAGTTTTATCTGTTCGTCCCTTATTTACACATGCGTTCGTTATTCATAACCTATAAATGAAATCTAGTTTCTCAGATTTTTCATTTTACATAACTTATTTTATACTATTATACAATTATTGTGAAGATAGAATCACCAAAGGGTGCTTCGATATCGATTTTTGTTGAAAAAGTCATATAATTATCACCCGAAGTGAAAATAAAGGAACTTTAAATCCGGCCTTAATCGTCCTCTAATAAAGGCAGGCAGTATTTTAATAAAGTTGTCCTTATTCCAGATTCACATTGCGCATGCGTATACCTATGCCAAAATAAGGACGACTTTATTACTGACTGACGTTATTATGAACTGCAATATCTCTCTATTATCTAATTGTATTATTGTATTTACTGCCATTATCGACTTACTTATTTATTAATATTTCTTATATGTTTTCAACGAAACAAGTACTTATATACTTATCGTTGTTTCTCAACTTTATCTAACTTAAACTATACATTTTAATTCAATAGTGTCATATTATGTTGTTGAATAAGTTCTATTATCTTATTATTATCTATAGTTATGGTAGACGGGATGGCATGTCGAAGAAGAACATCTTAGGCGTACAATAGTGGGCACTATAGCGTGGAGTGATATTATCTTCGTGACTTGGTAATGGTAATGGTAATGGTAAAAATGGATGGTGACTGATGCGCTACGACCTAATTAGATCTTCTGCTATTTCAAGGTGTTCTCGTTCACAGCAGCCTCTCAAGCCCCAATTCCTTGAGGAATTTAAGGATTTTGAGGGGGTCTATTCGTGGTATTTCTCCCACAGTCTTCGTGACTTTAAGGTAAACGAGATATTTTCGTTTTTGTCCGAAATTTCCCGTCCTATTGATTCATTGTACTATTTTTTTTGAGTTGAGTGAAAATTGAATACGTGGCTGACAGTTAAAAATAACAAAGCACAAACGAAATTGAAATCGAACAATTGAGCAGTTGCTGTAGAATCACGGTATGATCACGTGACACTCACAGACATGTGGATCATACAGCAGGGTAAAGAGGATTTCATGATCGTTATCGTCTGAGTGAACAGAAGTGCCTTCGTGTTTGTCTCAGTAAATTTTTTGTACTTGCACGTCTGAGTACTTGAAGAGAGGACATCATTTGTGGATGTGCGCTAATGCTTTTCAAATTGTGAAATCACGAAAATCATCTCATCCCACGCTATGAAGTACCTTCTTGCACGCCGAAGACGTTCTTCTTCGACACCCCGACGCTCTCGTGCCACCCCTATTCGCCAACGCTTTGATGGCGTGTGTCCCGAAACCTACTTTGTTTATCTTCTTATGTTTTAAAATTCAAAGTGGGTGACTATTCCTCCTGAGTGTATCTGATAATAGCAATAATAAGATGCACACAAGAACCATTTTCCTTCATATAAAAGATTGAAGCATCTTCAGTAATTATAATTAGTCTCGTGACTGCCGTGAACATTAATAGAGAAACAAATGTAAAAAAATAAAGAAAAATATGTTGTATAGAACTGAAGTTTTCGTAAGTTTTCAAGTAGAACTGTGAAATTTCGAGAATCAATAGAGACACCAAAAATGTACATAAGGAATTTCCATAAAACAGCGGTGGGACAGGAAGATGCCCATTTCCATGAGCGTTGACATTGGAAAATAAATTTTTTGTTAGGACATTATCTGAACAATTGAACTAGAACTTTTTCCACTTCCTGAGATTTGTCGCTTTAAGTAATTGCCTAAGATGCCTAATAGGTAATCTGGGCCTGAATCTTTGAGTATTAGTTTTTCTGCCAGTGCCTTGTACTTCTGTGTTCCAATTTCATTTATTCTTTTATTAACGGATGTTCTATTTCAGTCTATACACAGGAAGACTCTGGAAAATACCGATGTAATCACTGTTACGGAATTTACAAGAATCACAAACAATTTCGTAAACATTTCAATGAACAGCATGTGAGTACACGGAAATACGACTGTTCTAAATGTGGAAGATATTTCAAGAGAAGATACCATCTCAAGAGACATTTTCTGGTACACTTAACCTGAAATAAATTATACAAATATCTATTATCAATAACGATTTTGCATCGGCCATTTCCACATGAAAATAATATATAAAGTGAAACGAATATCTTTTTCATGCCATTTTGAGTGATGTAAAATATTGAGATTATAGATTTTCCCAAGATAACTATTAATTTGTGAATTATGCAAGTGATTAAAAAGAACAGTACCGTCCTTCACTTCCAGAGCATTCTATAGCGGATAATACAGGGCGTTATTTAAGTACGTGGCCAAACTTAAAGGAGTGATTCTTTAAGTTCATATGAACATAGGTCCGGTGATGCTTCGTTTTCAAGATACAGGGTGTCAAAATTGATTAATAGGATCAGCAACTATCAATCGAAAACTTTTTCTACCCTGTTCACGTTGAGAGTATCGAAGAAAAAAAAACTTCAAATCCAATGTATTTCACACACTTAAGTTTTAGTGATACCGAACGGAGAATGGAGTTCTGCCTGTGGTTTCAAGGCTTTTATCAGAATAATAACAATTATATTGACTATTGAGAATTATAGTAGAGGTTTCCCGAAATTTGTAAGTATTTTCATGGTGAGTTACGACAGTAAAACGATATAAATTAATGAATGGTATTAATAGTATATTGACAAATTCAGTAGCTGAGAACAATCCCCGAAGAAAAATGCTTTCCTATTTCTGTGAGGTAATGTGCTCTGCGGAATCATCATGTAAGTGCTTGACATTCTGCACTGTGATAATTATGACATGTTCAGCAATTTGACTTTCTGAATAACTTTGTACTCAGCTTACCGACATTTTAAAAAATTTACATTATGTGAGACCCATGCTTGGGTTTTAGTTTCATTATTTAACTTATTCTTGAATTTGAGTGAATCGTCGAATACTTTCGGCTATATGTAAATAAAGAAAGTGGGGTCTATTGTATATATCACTTCTTACGAAACTAAATAACGCTTGGATTGGATTAACAAAAGGAAACTATTGAATCGAGTGTTGAATGGAATCAGTGCGAATGGTCTGTATCAAACTGTATTTTATTTGAAATGAAATGTCAGGTTGATTATGTTATATTGAATTTTACATCAATATTTTTTTCTGGTAGGTTCTCTTGGTGAACTATTGCAAAGGGATAGGGAATTGAACAAATATCAAATTTCAAAATCTTGGCTGGGGGCTGCAGCCCTATGGTTCCCTCCCCCCTGAATGTGCCAATGGAGTATTAAAAAAATAAACATTGAACAATATAGTTAAAAAGTATCAATGGCTTCTCTGAATAGTAATTTCTAGTACCAAACTCAAAGGTAATTACAATACAAAAATATTCTAACAATTTGACCTCTATTTTTCTATGGCCTATCGATGGCCATAAAAGATTCTGGGTTCGATTTGTTCAAGTTGCTTTCATTATGTTGATAACTTGAAGATATGTCCCTTCTATTTCGACTTTAGGGCTACGCTAACCTTGCTACAAAACATCTTTTTGGATGTCATATTCATATTAAGCCTTGGAGGAACTTTGCAGCTTTTGTTTCGAAATCGTAAGCGATTATTAACTTTTCCCACCTGATTCTAGTGCTCGTCCTTTGCATAGCTTGCTTAGTCTACTCACTAATTAAGCTCAGATAACGAACCGATTACGAATCTTATTCAAAAATGTAGCTTCTTCTGAAATTTTCTTAAGGCACTATCATTTAAGTATTGTCGCTTCATCATCACTCTCACAGGCTGTTCTCGTCTACAGATGTCTCTACCCTACACCTTTTTTTACAAATTTAAAGAGATTTAACAACCAGTAGACCAATGATAATATCCTGCAGGTTTTCTGGGATTTCTCTGTAGCTGGTTCCATTATTTGAAAAATGTTTAGACCACAAGGATGATTCGCACTGGTTCCATTTCAAAATTTTTTTTTGCCTATAGCAATTTTCGATTTGTTTTTTCAGATACAGCCAACTTGGAGCAAATAACCGGCCAACATTACAATTTTGCCTGTAAAATATGCGGGAGAGCCTACAAGAGAAAGAGCTCCCTTTACAATCACAGACGGTGGGAGTGTGGCAAGGATCCCCAATTCAAATGCTCCTACTGTCCGTATAAAGGAAAGCAGAAGATTCATTTCATAATGCATGTAATGGCCAAACATAAGGAGCACAAACAGGAGGTTCTCAGTGCCGCATACAATCGATGACAATGCAATAGTCGAAATTTCATCAAAAGTTCTGGAGTTATTTATATGCGCATGAAATGCCACAACATTCTTGAGAAATTCGTACCTACCAATCATTCTCAAGTCTTCAACAGAAAACAACTATGGCCTCTTACAACCTCTGAATTATATCCATGACATTCTTGACAAAGTTTCAACAACAACAAGTTCAATACTTTCAATCATTCTGGTTTTACCATTTCGGCTTATAAAGAGCATGAAATCGGTCTGATACAAACGGAAGATCACCTGTAGACAACTGTCATATCTGATATCAATCATCAAAATATGTTAGGTCAAGGTAAGTATTAACATTCTCCGAATGACCTGCGAGGTATTTCTTGTAGGCGCTCCGCCAAGAATTTGATTGACATAATTCAGAGGTCGTAAAGGGCAACAGCGGTGCTTTGTTCGAAGCTTTTTTACGAAATTTCTCTAATATAGGATGTACCTGATGATTGGATTTGAATTTCATTTTTAAAATACTTCTGTTAATCATCGCCGAAAGTTTCATCGTTTATTTTCAGTATGAAACATTATTTCATTTACAGCAGTCTAAAACTGTATCGAAAGGAGACGGACACTTTATAATCTTCTTGTGAACTTTTTCACATTTAGGAGATTGACAAGTAAGTTACTCTTACTTTTATTTCTATTTAAATCGAAGTCTTCCAAAATTTAAAAATGATAAATTATTTATTGGATTATTTATTATCAATCAGATATATCATCACATACTATTTCGTAGAAGAAATGAGAGATTTTCTCTCATTGTTCTTTATAAATGTATTACCCTAATTTTTTTCATTATTTTATATTTGATAAGATATATTTCTGGTCATATTTTATTGTCAAATATTGTAAAGGTTGAGGTATTGGATTTTAGGAATTTGGTTTCTTGTTTCACGAAATCCACGTTATTGAATTGTCGTCAGAATGGCATAAGTGCCTACTTTCTTAGTTTGCTGAAATTTGTCTTCATCATAAAATGGAAAATACGCGATAGGTAAAAGTTTGCTGAGCTTCACATAAACAAAATATATCAGCAAGTGAAACGTTCCCGAATTGTATTATTTCGTGTGAAATCAAATTCTGTAGTGATACAGTTTGGTCCATTAGAGCTGGTCAAATGTGTAGGAGAAGGAACCCTTTGGATTAACTTTTCTGAAAAAATCTATATTACTATTACTCGTCACATTGACACGCGCCAACTTTCATCAATGTTCTTTTGGCTAGGTCTAACAAATCACGCTGTAGTGCTGCGAGGTTTGGTCTTGCACGAAATAACTTCCGTCAATTATCCCAATAACGGAAATGTTAAGGAAGTTTACCAAGTAGGTTCTGGGATATCAGATAATTTCTGTATTTCATTATTGTTTAGTTTTTCGATACATTTTTAAAAGATTATTTTAACGTTGATGTTGATTTGATGTTTTCGAAAACAAAGTGCCTTTGAAAGTGATATATAATGCACATTTTTGGGTAATGCATAAAAAGTGACGTAACATAATTACTTAAGATGGTGAGAAAGAATATTTTAAGAACTTTGATTCGTATAAGTTGATTCATTGATTCGTGTCTCGTAGGTGATTTTTGAATGAACGTGTGAGTAGTTCGAATTGAATGATTTTATTCTGTCCAAACAATACATTTCGAGCAAATAATCTTTCAAATCTGTGAACCCTGTAGTAAGATATACGAAGAGAACTATTATTATTTCTTAATGCAAAAAATAAGTCGTATTCTCCACAATTTTTCAATCAATAACTTAAGGTCTAGATTTCTATTTTTTTATGATTTTGTTGAACATTTTACATATATTTCAAGTTATACTCAATTATTCATATTTATTTATCGTTATTTATTCATAATTTTAAGTTTGATATTGATTGCCTTTATTTTAATATTGGTTGAGGGTTTTGGTGATAGTTTCTTGGATAAATCATTCATTTATATATTCTTTTTTTCTAATATTCATATTCATGATCTGTTCCATAACTTTGGAAACGTGTCATTGTGAGACTTCATTATGGACTAATCTGAAACTTCAAGGATTGTTTATGAATTTCAATGAGATTTTTGCACCGCTTCAACTGAATTTTTTACCTAGTTATTTTTGTTTTATAAATTTTTATGAATAAACAATAAAAATATGTTTTTTGTTTGATTGAGCTTTATCCGGAAGTTACTCAGATATCAACCACGAAAAAAAAAAATTAATTCCTTTCACTTGTATGAACGATAACTCATTTTTCGACGAATATGAAGGCTGCCGTATGACGTACGCGTATTTTGGTAACATGTGACGAACCCACCTTTATGACCCCCGCCACATCTAGAGACCTGATGAAGAAAGAGGAATTCAGACTCCCTAAGACGTCTACAAAATTTGATAACAGGTCCTGAGCGGCTGGAAAGTAAGATAGGGTTGTGAGCTCATTCGGAGTGAATACAGAGCTAGCACTGAAAAAAAAACAGATTATAAACATATTTAGCAAAGATAAATGAGTAAATACATGCGGAAGCCATCTACCGAAATGCAGGTAGTACTGCGTAGAACCTTCCTTCTCCCCGCTCTCAGGTCTATCTCGTGAGTACTCCTGTGGGATGATACCTTGTACCAGGGCTTTGCATTGAAACAATATGAGTGAGGCTGTTTCGTGCTCCTTATCACAGAACCTGCAGAGTTAGGAGTTTTATTATACTACCAACAAATGCAAAGTAGTTTCGGCTCAGTTCAAGAAGATGCCTTGATAGCCCATCTGTTTGCCCTATCACCATCATTTTCTGGTGAGTATTGCCTGAGGCGTCTTTCCAGGAAGTTTGATGATAGTTCTTGACCCATTTCTTCGTGTCCTACTTATTGTCTCCAAATGGAATTCCACAGGCTGGATCTGGTCTAATGAGAGTTATTGCTGCCCCCACTCTCGCTGGATGCCCTCGTCACCTAGTACACAGAAAAGTGTTACACTGTTCTGTTCTTTTAGGTTTCTGTGCGTCACCCAAACTAATTTGGAAGTAAATCTGGCTATCGGAGAGAATGACTATGATTTGGTTTCTTGATCGATGGAGGAGTAGGATACAGTCATTTTGTCCGCCGGCATCTCAGATGCGTCGATTTTAAGACCTCCATTATATTGGACCATGCACAATTCCAGAAGAGAGAGGTTCAGGATCACCGTCGTCGATGTGCTGCCATTAGATATCCATTGGTTCAGGACTGGAGCATCGTTTCTTTCCCTGATGGCTGTAGTGATAGACGCATATGATGTGTTATCAAACCCCCTTTCTACGTCAAGAAACGGAATCTCTTTTTTTGAGAGTGATTTTTCAATGCAGCAGACCAGACTGTTCAGCGCAGACTGACAGGATTTTCCAGATTGATAAGCGTGTTGGTACTCCAAAAAGATTGGATACTCTGTATCAACATCTCGGATATTTCTATCAATGGGGTTTTAAATCGTTTTGAGCATGAACAAAAAGAGGCAAATTGATGTGAATCCATTGGCCTGGGCATAAGATGATGGTTTCCCTGGCTTAGGTATAAAGACCACCATGGACTCTCGCTAGGTACTGTGTACGTACTTGTAAGCCAAGCTCGCCCTGAACAGCTTGACTAGTTATGGAATTGGTAGGTCTGCTCCTCGCTGTAATAGTACAAGGTTGGATTTCTTCTGGCTTCTCACAATTACCTATGATAAACAATTTTTATTAAAATAATTTTAGTCATCTAATATCGAATTCAATATACAGTGCTACTTTCAGTATTCCCCCCCCCTCTTGTTAACTTTTAAACAGTTTGACGTACAAACTTTTGAAAAAACGTCTGAAGAGTATAATCGATACTACGTTTTGAAATGAAATACATTGTAATGGCTTCATAGAGGGCGCGGGAGGGCACGTCAAATTTCAAAAAATCATGAGGAGTCAGTGTAAATCTGATTGAATCAAATCTGGAGGACGGGGCGATAAATCAACCGGTAGAGTTTCAAAAACTTTTTTATCAATTATTTATCCCAATCAGTTTTTTCGAAAATGAATGATATAATTGTAGTATAGAAATATTAGAAACATTTGGAATTTGCGAAATATTAGAGATACGCATATATGTTTGCTTCTTCCTGATCAGTCAAAAATTCCGATCGCCTCACTATTTTGCTTTTGCTCAGTTCAGATATCTGCATCATCACTTCGAATTCTTGAGTAAATCCTCCGATCAAGTAACACAACCTAGATGAGCAATACGCTAATGGACCAGATGGTAACATCTTTTCATAATGTTATCCCTCAAATCATGACATTATTGCCATGTCACAATTTTTTAAGGATACAATAGGCAAGTCAGCTAGATTTTGATATCTGTCGGGTATATTCATGGCAAAGAAAACCCGAAAATACTGTCTTGGATGAAATATATGACAATAAGAAGGCAATTGAAACGTTCATTGCAGCTTGTTGGGAGCATGTAAAAACGATAGTATTTCCATCGCCAAACGGAGATTCTTCGTTGTCGATATAGTATTGTCAGTACGACAACGCTGTATTTGATATTCGACAGAACAATCAGAGCATCGGCTGTTCTCAAAATCCTGTGGAGATTATTTCATCATAATTTCAGGTTTCCATTCCATATTGGGTTTCCATTATTTCTATTTTATTAAACCTCAATATTTCTGTTATCAACGCACGACACTGCCGTTGGGGGGAAGATGTCCCTTACACACAAATCTTAATGCGTGTGCAGCGAGTTGCTCATCTAGGTTATGTTATTTGATTGGAGAATAAATCGCATTTCATAGAGTTGATGAGTTATTTCCTTGCAATCAGAACAGCTTCCTGTCACACGAGATACTGGCGGATGAAGACCATGGAAACCATATGAAAATAGCCTGTAACTTTATTCTGGTGGCGTCCAATAGAAGCTAAGGTAAGTGTTTTTGATAACGACAGGTTTGTTCGATTCTTGCTACGAGTTCTGGAGTATAGTTTTGACACGTTTTCACCTGAATTCAGATCATTGATCGGCATTGCAGTGCATGAAGCAAGTTATTTGATAAAGTTGAAAAGAGTACGATTAAAACACGTTCAAATATGAGTACATTTAAAAAATTCCAATAACAATGTTCTGCACCAATCAAATAAACTACGGTAATGATTGTCATGACTTGACTTTATTGAATATCATGTGATATACAACAGGGGTTGCTTCTTCAAATTTTTATTCCATTTTCACTATACCAATGTCTTCGAGGAACAGAAATCGAATAGTAAAAATTAACATTATACATTTGTTTGATTAGTTTAATTATGGTATTTTGACTGATATATCTAATATTCCGGTTTTGTTCATTGGATAATACTGAACGAATTGCAGATATGTTTATGCATCGGTTGGGTAAGAGGAGAATATACAAGCAATCAGATCGTAGGACATGCAGGAGTTGTTATAAGAAGCTGAGGGAACTATTTGGAACAAGACACGCTCAGAACAGATCAAGAAAAGTGGACACCTACTGCAGCAGTTGCCCAGACCAACCGCATTTATGTCTCCACTGCTTCAACGACATACATAAAATTAATTAAAAAATTCCTTTCCAATTCTAAAACTCTTATACACACGCACATTGAATAAATTAACTATGTTTTCAATGTCTCGAGTATGAATATTTTACATGGAAACGTTTGAATATTTTTCTGATTGATCAATGTCATGGAAAATCTGTGTTTATGAAATCCAAAATTTCAACAGATCCTAGTATTAAAAAAAAACAAAGAAAAACCAACAGGACTTCAAAATATAACAAACCGTTATCTAGAAACGATCATCTTTATAAGGAAAAAATGTTCATCAAAGTGACAATAGTGGAGTTCATCCATCCACACCTACTCAGTCATCACTTCATTTTGGACGACACTCTAGGTAGCTAGTAATCTGTACAGCATTATTTTTCAATGTTTTCAAATATTTAATTTGGCCTCCGTCCAATAATTTTGATTTTTATTTCGTACAAATGGTCTCAAAACAATATTTTGCCTGCCCAGGCAAGAAAGTGGCTATATACTTAAACTCTTCTGCCTGCCTAGGCAGGATATCTTCACTGCATTCAATCAGGATTGTCAACGGAAGAAATCAATTCGAATACGTTCATTATTCCATAAGTAATTCCAACAGTAGAAAAATAATATCTTTAGTCAAACATATTTGCGACGGCTTGTAATTGAAGGCTTCTGTCATCAAACAATTACTTGTACTTGTAAAAATACAGTTCGTTGTCTTGTGATACTTGTGTATGTATCCTAAGGAAGGCAAAATAGTGTTTCCAGGCAATTGAAACGAATGCACACAGGCTTTCTGGACAGGGGTCTGAAAATAACAATTTCTCCTTTGTATTTTGGCTACTAATGATGAATTTCATACCCTTTTAGTTCCAGTGTGAATGCTTTTATTTTTTTTTCCTTGGTGTTTTGGTATTGACTGCTGTGGTCATTAGCCGTGTGTTCTGGATAGGCCTTGTTACTAACTTTATACGCCACCTTAGGAGCAGCACTGTTAATTATTATCGCAACAGTGAATCGTGGAGGATTATTCCCAGCCGACCGAGCTTCAATCATTCAGACTTTCACATCTGAAAATGAAAAAAGCCCGCTCCGGCCGGGAATCGAACCTGGAACCTCTCGGTTACCTGGCTGGCGCTCAACCACTGCGCTAATCCCCGCATAATGCTATTATTATTAACGTTTCTATAAGGAATCGATTGTTCTTTATGTTTGTCTGTTTGACAATCATGAAAGAGCTAATTAGGTATTGAGGATGATAATGACGATCATCATGGTAGTAGCGATGACTATTATCAGCGAGGCGATGAACTGAGCCCGATAACACGGCGTGCACCATAATGATCGTTTATGATGAGAATGAATTATTATATACAACACTTTATGTTGGTATCAATTTTATACCTAACATTCAAATTCATAATTTATTTTTTTGAAACTACAGACACATTCGACATTGTTTGGCCGACGTTTATTACGAGTTAGACTCGTTTCGCCAACACAAGTGATTATCATTCTCACAACCCGAAAAGTCATCGTGTGAGTAATGATGACCGCTAAAGCCTTTCACAATTCACTCCCACTTATGTTAAATTACGTGTCACAGTTTCTGGCAAGTGCGGATTTTTCTGAAACAAAAAACTGCCGTAGTAGTTAACGAAAAAAATGTATCTTGCGAATCTCAAATCTAGGATATTTAGATCTAGGCTTGACTGGAAAGAAAAGAATATGAAAATAAACATAGAAAAGTAATGAAGAAGAAACAATAATAATTGGATCCTGGGTGTGATGAAAAATGCCGTCGAAAATGTATTTGAAGATGATAGATTGAATGTGTTCACCAACTTTTCGTTGTTGGCTTATCATGAGAAGCAAAGAGAATTTCTTTGTAGATTCGTCACCAGAGCAGAAAAAACTCGTTTGTACAAAAAATCTAGAAGGAATTGGACCGTATCAATATAATTCACTGAAAGGAGATGGTCGAGTTCAAGTTTATTAGAAAACATTTTAAGATACTTCTAACATTACAAATATATGGTAAACTACACTATTGAAAAAACTGGATGGCCCTGGGAGTGGTGTTATACTAGGAAATCTACATAGCTTAAGCCATTAAAGAAACTATAAAACACTGGAGTTCCATATAGTTTTTCAGTTTAGAAGAAAGGTCAGTGCCTCAAGGCCAATTCAGATACATGCAAGCGCATGCAGGGTGTTTGAAGCACGTGCGATTTACATCCATTTGCATTTTTGGTGCTTGTGCTATTGACATATGTGTCTTTCACTTGTGTTTCTATGACATGCTCCTATTTTATTTGGTTCTGTAATAATTTTGTTAATGCTGGAGTATTTAGTGCCATTTGACTTTTTCAAATACCTAATCTCGACGTATTTTTCACTGTATCATTTATTATTCAAACTAGAACATGTCCTATTTCCATGCATGCTCACCCTTCGTTTATCACGCATGCCCAGGTATGAACGTCGACAAGCATGCATTTCTTATGCAGGGTTAAAAGTGCAGGGTATAAACTCATGTATAGTAAGCTCGGGTAAGTGTGAATTTGGGGCAAGTGTGAGTTTGCTCGCTATCTTCGCTAAACTGGGCGACAGCCCAATGCCGTCTATTGACGAATAGCCTACACTTATAATGAATCCATAACCATCATATAAAATACAAAAGAGATCTTGTGAAATCCAAATATTTTCCCCAATTTTCTAACCTACAATTTATCAACCCAAACGAGTATAACAAGTTTATTTCAAGCTTTGAGTGTATTGTTAAAATCTAAGGTAAGAATCCATTTTATACACTTTTCTTCTGCCTGAACAATGAATCTGACTATAGATTGCCGTTTTTTCATGAAGTTGTTTTTTTCCATTGCATGTCACACTTACCCCGAAATTAAATGTTATTGGGGATAGTGTGACCTATCTGTCGGGGTAAGGGTGAACCTGGTTCATTTGGCCAATCTAAACAGTAATATTTTCTCAGCTATAATACGACATTATATACGGAAATCTCAGCGAGCCAAACAATATACCTGGCCAGATGTGGAAGACATTGATACACTTTCGGAGGATGAAATAACAATTGTGCTTCCATCACCATTCGTCAGAAGATGGGGATCAATGAAATTCTCATTCGATTTTTCAGATTTCTACCTTTAAATTTTTCTTTTCAACAAATGTTCACTTTCACGATTATTTTTTGTTTTTTTCCAATGGGGAATTTCAAATTCAATATTAAAAATTTCCTTACTATGTTTTGAATAAAGATATCTCGAAACAAATAAATTGTGGTGAAAGTTCCTTTAGTGTTCACTCAAACCTGCCCCAATGAGAGATTTACGTGCATTAATATCTTTAAATTTGGCTAGAATCACACTTGCCTCAAATTTCCGGGGAAGTGTGACCTATGGAGATGTATATCTGAATATATAAATAAAATTCAACAGTTTTCTGTGGCGTATTACAAAGACTGATCTTCGAAGTAAATACCTGCAAAATTTCATTGTTAATATTAGTTCAGGTTCATCAGATGGATTAAATGCAATGCGAACTAATGAAAATCACGGTCACACTTACCCGAGCTTACCTTATCTGAATCGGCCTTTACATGTGAGCTTCAAAAAACATCTACGGAAGAGAAAGAACAAAAATGAAAATAGATTATGCTATACGAATGAATTTGTAGTTGGGGAAATTAATGATAACGATAAGGCAGCTTCTAAGGAATTAAATAATATTATAACTGTATATTATGATTTGCAGAAAATATTGACAATACCTCGGTCGGAGATATCTTTATTTCATTATAAGAAAAAGTTCAAGGTGTATAATTTCATAATTTTCGATATCGGATGTACAGAGCGTTATTGCTATGCATTTGATGAAACTATAGGTAAAAAAGGACCTAATGATGAAACTATAGATAAGAAAGGACCTAATGTATTGAGCAGTGCCTTATTTGATTTTATTAAATGAAAAGATTCTGATGAAGCGAATCAATTTTTTTTTCGGATTGTTGTGGTGGATAAAATCATAACCGAATCGTATTTTCGATGTATGTTTATTCAACATAAATACTGTCTATAATTTTTTGAGGTTGGTAATTATCAATCTAAAGGTAATTCGGTGCATTCTTTGATAAAATGGCCGAAAAAATTAAGTAATTTTTGTCCCACCACAACTAAGTCAAAATGATATATTGGATTTCAAATCCAAATATGAAAATGATACTTGGACCAGAGTATAGAAAAAGTTTCTTATTCAAGGTTAAACTACTTGAAAATATGTAGGGAAAATCTTTACGCACAATTACCAAAAGAACTTTATTTCTGTATTGACCTGAAATGCAAACCCCAGGTGAGCAAAAGAACTAAAGAAAAGTACTATGCCGTGGATTACATTCTAATTTTAATTTTGTAAAATTTGTTTTTACGAATTACCCAGGTTTTCAGAGAAATCCCCTCAAAAGCAGAGCTTTTGCGTGCAAGGGAGATCCGGGACCTACAGTTTAAATAAAAGTGGATTCCGAACCACTTTAGCTCAGTGGCAGGCTGTCTCGGGATTCAAATCACGACCACTTCACTTCATATCCACATTAAGATACTAAAACTTGAATAATTTGTGCTCAAGTGGTGCAATTCCAGATCAATACAGAAACTTTAACGTAAATCTACCGCGTTCTCAAAACGTTCCAGCGATATCCGAAGATGAAGATTAGTATTGTTAATAGAGTATTAATAGAATTTCCTCAAAATTGGAGATTTATGGTGTTTTTCAACATAAAAATAGAGCAAAGTTTAGTTTCGAATTTATATTATAATATATTGTTTTATTGATTAGAATAGTTGAAAATAATACGTGTCTCCTTAACTAATTTTCACTTGCATTCGGCTGATATCCATAGTAGTAAATTACTTTTATGAAAAAAATATGTATTTACTACTTAGATGATTTTCATGTAAACTTAACTGAATAAAACATATCGACTGAAATGGTATTTCCGGTATTTTCACATCAAAGTGGTGGCTACTAGTGAAAGAGATACAATTTAAAACAAAAGGTATTTTTTTTCGAATTGCTTTCTTGAAAACTTGCGCAAAATAGGTTGTTAAACATCGCGTTGGTATAGAAACTGGGAATACATGTACTACATCTTCTTCTCCAGAACTCTTATATATTGTATAAAAAATGTCATTGTATGATTTTCGATTAGCTGTTTTAGAAAAAAATTTACCAGCTGAAGTAAAGGAAGCCGAAGTGAAGATTAAAAATATACAGCATTTACCAAGCAAAATCGCTGTAACTAACGAAAAGGGCAAAACTCTACGAAAAAGGTGTCGCATATGTACAAAACGAAAAAAGAGGAAGGATACTATTTATCACTGTGAAACCTGTCCTGACAAACCAGGTCTATGCCTGGAAAAATGTTTTGCCGAATACCACAATCGATATAGTATATTACATTAGGTACTAGTGCGGAAAGTGACATTTTTCACACGAGTGGGAAATACTGTGGCTCGAGGCGTAAGCAGAGTGCGGCAATCACACGAGTGTGAAAAATCACTTTCGCACTAGTAATATACACTATTTTTCCTACGACCACATAATAATTTTACCAAGTAATGTAAAAAAATATTTTGACGTTTCACAAAAAGTTTTCAAAGCCTGCTTCTTATATACAATAAATAACTAACAAGACGATTACAAGATTGCCTAACTAAAGTAGAGATTTGATATATGAAATTATTTAACGAAAATAAACATGAATTTTGAAAATTCCTTTATTTATTTAGATGATTCAGAATCTTTTGAATGTATATTTGTTTAAATCAAACTCCAAGAAATATATATGATATTGACATGTGTCCAAGAAAACCGAATGAATAGTCCGACTGAGAACCATTTTGACTTCATTTATTTTTAATAATTAATTTATATACAAAATATTTTCTTTATGATATAATACCGACGAGATCAAAATCACAATTAGACATCTTTTATTTTTGATATTAATTACTAATCGAGATACACTCTAATACAACATATTTTCTTGTCATAATTTGTGTCCAATAGCTTAGTTGGTAGTTCTGGCGAAGAGTACGCGGGTTCGATACTCGCCGCGGAAACTTTTTTTAAGAAGATAAAAAAAATTACACTTTTCAAATAGATTGCTGGATTGTTGGAAGGATTTTTGGGGAGAATATTTTTGCTGCCTCCTAGCACAATTAATGCACATTCAGTACATACTCAAAATATCTTTTGACATAAATTGTTCAAAGCCTGCTTTTTATATAAAATAAATACTTGATGACAAGCAAGATGATTACATGATTGCCTGACCAGGCACAGGAAATGGATATGTGAAACTAATTTGTTTAGATGATTCAGAATTTTTTGAAGTGGATATTTCGTCGGCTTAGTGCAAGAAGTTACTATCTAAAAATCTAATGTCCAAGAAAAGTTAATGAATATTCCTACCGAGAACCATTCTGACTTCATTTATTATTTTATCTATTTGAAAAATGTAATTTTTGTCAATGAAAAGTTAATGAATAGTCCGACAGAGAACCATTCTGACTTCATTTATTATTTTATCTATTTGAAAAATGTAACTTTTATCAATATCATAATGAAAAAAAGTACCCGCGGGCGAGGATCGAACCTGCGTACTCTTCGTCAGAAGTAAAAATAAATAAATAAAAATGTATTTTGTAAAATTAACTATTACAATTCCAACAGTTTCTACAGTTCAAAACAAGTGTATTTCCGTTCTTCTTTGCCTCACATAGGCTCGGACGTCGGGGAATAGGGACTTGGACGCACGGAAAGCCGCCTCCCCCTCCACCCCAAGTACGTCCCGCTGCTTTACGAATTGAGCTAGCTGAGTGTGCGAAAAGTTACTTTCCGCGCCTGTGCGGAAAATATTTCGCACGCTTGTGATATAAGCGTCTTTCCGTGTTACTATACAGTGCGATATACGTTACTTTCCCATGTGGTCGTAGAAAAATTATTCATTAGGGCCAAGTTGTTTTTATAATATTTTATATTGTTAACTTTCAGAATAGTTTTATTCTAATGTGTTTTATGATTTGTTTGTCTATTATTGTATTATTATTCCTAGAATGTTTTATGAATATTTATGACAGTTTATTCATGGCAATTAAACTTCGAAATGAAAGCATTGTATTTATTATTAAGCATAATGATCCATATGTACCATATGTGCGCTCTTCTCATATAACGCCTATTTCCCTTAAAATATGGTTATTTTCACGCATAAGTACAATTAGAATTATTCAAATTGAAATAAAACATTTAGAAACTGAAAGAAATTTTAACAAAACTTTTCCGCACCTGACACCAGATCTGCAGTGAAAGTGTTAATGGCAAAATTATATGAATCGAGCTACGAAATTGTTTGAATTTTTCCCCTGAGACTATTATTATCCGTTAATAACCTGAAGAATTATCTTGGTGGTAGGAGAAACATTAGTTATAATAGACATTGGAAAGTCACAGTTGATTTTCTGATTGAGCAGAATAAAATCACTTTTAGCAAATGTATCATACAATTATTTTTGTACAACTGGAACTGCTAGTAATAAAATGAAAAAATTCATAAAATCCATAGGATTCGAACACACGATCTATGGATTTCCAATAATTGTTTAATAATTACCACAAATTAATAAAAGTTCCTAGCTTCTTTGTGGTCGTAGCTATTACTAAGAAAAATCAAAGTTATGGAAGTCATCAACGCTGTGGTCTAAATCAAGAAAACGTGGATATGAGAAAATGCATATTGATTGCATTTTTGAAAAGAAAAAGTGTTGGACACCTTCTGAAAAAATCGAAAATTCTGCCAAGGGAACGAATTGACAGGTTTTCAAATAAACCTTCTGATATCAAATATCTTATGATTTAAGTGGCAACCATTTTAGGATTATTTGGAGGGTGCCGTTATGAAAAATCTGCTAATTACAAAATAGTACAGTCATTATTAATTCATATTTTGTATACTAAAACCAACATTCGAAGAAGTTTTCGCATCATTGGACACTTCTAGTACGCAAGCCATCGTACAAAATCTGAAGTGATAACCAGCAAGTTGTAACTTTTGACGAGTCTGACAAGATGTCGCAAAGCCGCAAAGAGGAAACTTTGAAAGTGGTAAGTTTTCTTTTTTCGCCAAATCGTAATCTTTGGACGTCGGACTGCTGAGGATCCATAATAACTTTTTCGGACAATGGTGCCATTAAAATCTCATTAAATTTTTGTATTCTCCTAGAAAAGTCAGTGAAAAAAGTTCGGTACTTCTAGGTTGTCCCCTAGTAAATAATAATCAACCCTACGTCTACACATTCTATATGTTTTATACTTGGAGTCCAGTATGAAATTTTTCTTATTATCTTGATGTTGCAACAATCAAAGAAAAATTTTTTTTTCAAAAAAATTATCAAAAATATTCTGTACAGGATTTTTTTGGCAACTCATTTTGGATATACTTTCCAATATACAACATCTACAATTCTTTGATTTATAACGCGCAGTGGGCAGCAATTGGATTCATATTATTATATTCAATTTAATACTTATTTTTCTCAAATTTCCTTAGTTTTTTACATCTGTAAGCGATAATTTGTTTATTTTAATTAATATAAAAAATTCAGTGAAAGAAATCCTTAAGATTCTTATATTTGCTTGAATGAATATCAATGTGCCCCATACCCTGGTTCAATGTGCCCCATACCCTGGTTCAACGTGCCCCATACCCTGGTTCAATGTGCCCCGTATGCGGGTTTGATACAAATCCCATTTTTCACAAAATCGATTAGTTTTCTTTTTTACGTGTGGTTATGAAAAAACCTGTATTCCACCAACAAACTGATAAAGCTGTCTCTGCATTGGTGCATCAAACTTTATCTCAAACTAGCTCTATCTAAATTCTTTAAAAAAAGTGAATCAATCTGTCCCCACTTCCCCTACTTACCGTCGGTTTTTCCTGAATTACTCTAACAACAAATGCACTGTTCAATCAGTTGTAATAAATACTTTTGGGAAGATTCCTCACAATATTGCTGAATTTCTGAAATTACCAGATCCGCAGCAGTTTATCGGCCATTGCTTCCGAAGATCAGCATCTCTATTGGCGAATTCAGTAGCAAGTTTGACTACAATACAAAATGACGTGGGGAGTGGAAGTCCTCTACTATAGCTGAGGGTTACATCGAAGATTCCATTGAAAATAAAATTGCTGATGATATGTTTCCTGTTATGAGTTCTAGTTCTGCAACAGCATTATTTGATCATCCCACTTCAATAGCACCATCGTTGGTTGAAAGACTTTCTACAGTTGGACTGAATACTTCGTCAATAACTTCACAGGGAATAAATATTAAGAATTGTACAAACTGCCAAATACATGTGAATTTTGAGTCACATATTATAGTACCAGAAATGTTTGTAAAAATTACCATATTTCTGGTTATAACCACCATACATTTCTCTCAGTGATATTTGATTTATATATCTACTAGATTAATTCGTCAACATATCCCTTCCCAAAGAAATTGAAGTTATGCCCTGTATATAATTGGGGAAAAGACAAACTAAAATACTGAGCAATTTTTTTATGATCGATATTCCCGCATGTAGTCATTATTATCCGCTCTCATTGGAACTAAGATTTCTACTTCAAAAGATTAAGGAGTCCCATCACCAGATTCCTCTACCTGGCCGTTCATCAACTTGATAGTTTGTGCTAATGCTGGGACAGAACGAAATCAATCTGTGTTCATCTATTCAATCTGTTATCAATAGCGGTGAATATAGATGAAAATTAAAATACTTAATAATACGGGTAAAAGTGTCTAAAATTGTCTTACAAGTTACGAATTGTGTGCATGGTTTCAGGTGAGTTTCGTCTAAAATATCAAATTTTTGTTTAATAAATAACACTATTTTAAAATGTAATCTAATAATATATCATTTAAAATTTTTCATCTAGAACTGACAGGTTTCTGCAACGTAAAAAGAATAAAATAAAATGTCTGGTAAAAATTTTGGTAATTTTAATGTATAATTCATAAAATGTCAATACTCAGATTCATTTACCCGTTTCATAATTTATAATTCCTATTCATATTCCATAATGCATAACTATGAAGTTCCCAAGTTTTAACTTTAGGCACTAATGAAGTGGAAAAATAAGTTATGCGCCTGCGCAGACTCAAAATTTGAAGATGACAACATATTTCACTTAAAATCTCGTGGTCTAGAGGCAAATTGTTGTTTTGTCGGTGTTTTATTTTGAGAATGAGTATGTAGAATGGTTTTTTCATCTAAGAATTACAAAAATTTTCTTGTGTTGAGAAATTGTAAACTGTCACTTGTCAAGTACTTATGCTTATGCCTTTAAGAAGTAGTAAACCATATTTTTCTAATCTCTTCTGCATTAATAAATTTCACATATTAATGAATTGAATAAATAATTATGTTTATGCATCCGCTAAATCCGCCTCTTCTCGTACATTTACCGGACTTATAGCTTAAATAACTACTATTGTACTATCCGGTAGGATACTTAGTACAATACTAGTGTAAATAATGAGTTGTGTAACGAACGTAGGCTTCAGATAACATTTGCAACCATAGCTGGTATCTCATAAAGTCATAATCAATTCTGTTCAAAAAAGTCTAATGAAGTCAATAAAACACAATTGTCCTAAGATTAAGTCACTTATAGATCACGACCTTCTGGGCAAATGTCATAAGAGTCAAAGAAATTTTTATATTTTTTCTTCGCAGAAGAAAAAATCGAACACGTCTATTTTTATGGCGATGGAGAAAAGCCCTCCAGGAGAATTAGCTCCTATCCTGATATATTGAATGGGATTGGGGGTCAAGTGATACTGCATTGTCGAGGACATAGAATTATTTTCTCAACGCTTCTTAGTTCTATGAATTTGAGGCAGTAGTTCTCGAGAAAACACGCTTAGAACAATAATCGGTTGAGAATCTGAAGTTACACTTGTTTAACTTTCATCAGTTCTTCTCATTTTGTAGTAAGTACGAGTTGTATTTGAGAATGTTGTTTGGTGAAATCCTATCCAGTCCAACTGTAATAAGGAATAATTTAACGTAAATTTATTAATCCGTCAGAATTATGCATCTAATATTTTCATCTGCCTCGCAAATCATTGGAATTATGTAAGTATTATCAGTATCTTCTTTACAAGTTATTAGTACTTACTACGGTCATTATGAAAATGATAACCTATCAGACTTTTGGTACACCCTGTACAGATGGTCTGGCAGGATATGATTTTTAGGTTACATTAAAAAAAAATCTCATCTGGTAACTCGATAGGCCAGCTTTTTTGCAGCATTTTCTTGGACTATTAGTAGTTATTGGTACTATGGAAATCGGTGCTTCTGTAAAAAATACTATAGTGCCATAAATTTGTTATATTTCTGTGGAAGTAGAAATGATGAATTATTTACAATCAATTCAACCACCAGTAGTATCTCTCAAGAGTTTTTCTGAGACTATTTACGCTTAAATTTGTTCGTGCATAAAATGATTTATTCAACTGTGGAAATAGTATCGATAATTGAACTTTATTATGGAAACTTCAGGTGAGCTAATATTATGTTATTAATTGTAGATTGTAGAGTAAGAGGGTGGTCGTACAGGCTGTGAAGCCCCACAAGCACTTTGACCTATAAGTTCTTTTGTGCGTGTCCCTTGATCTATTCGATCTATTCGATCTATTCGGAGGGCGTTAAGAAGGCCCCTTCCAAGAACTTAAGCCTCTTGCAGAAAAGCGCTAGGCATTCGCACAGCAAATGTTCTGCAGTTTCCGCGAAGTTCTCGCAGTAGCGGCAACTATCACTCTCTGATTTACTCATCTTTTTGAGGTGGTACCCCAGAGAGCGGTGTCCAGTGAGAAGTCCCGTTACCATCTTCAAGTTTTTCTTGTCCAACTCGAGAAGCTGTTTAGTTTTCTTTGGCGATATACACACTAGTCTTTTCGCTTAATATGTTATTGAACTAGTAGCTTAGTTTCCTTAAGGTAGGCGCACATAAAACGGCATCGGACGGACGGCACAGACGGGACGGACGGTGTTCTCGGGACTGTTTATCATGATATCACACATAGTTATAGGTATCGCCGGAAAAATGATGTTGTTCTGGAAGAAGAACATTTTCAAAAGCGCAGAAAGCTTAGAATGTGGATTCATGAAATATGCAGCAAAAGGAGTGTTTTTGGAGCATACGTACATTTATATCCAGATTTAATGAACCAAAAAAATTAAGTTCTTTAATTACTTCAGAATGACGAGAAGTAAATTCCATTCCTCACTGGAATCAATAAAAGAAGCCATTACTGAAGAAAAGTCTTCGTCTCGCTAACCTATTGGAGCAGAAAAAAGGCTATCTATTCTTAAATATTACCAGCTATACACCAAATGATCAAATAATGAGCTGCAGGCACAGACTTGCAAATTGTCGATGATGACGCGGTCTCCTATCGCACATACATTGGTATCGGCAGTCGGCACGCACGGCACGCATCGGCCCGCATCGGCCGGCTTTTAATTCTAGTTCCTCAATTCTCGCCGGATTTTTGAAATCCGATGACTGCCGTCCGCACATATGTGCGCTGCTACATTGAATTTTATTGAAGCAATTTTTTTCCGTACCGTGCCGTTCCTCCTATTCCGTTTTATGTGCGCTAACCTTTAAAGTAGGCGCACGTAAAACAGCATCGGATGGACGGCACAGACGGGACGGACGGTGTTCTCGGGACTGTTTATCATGATATCGCACATAGTTATCGGTATCGCCGGAAGAATGAATCAAATTAATTGCGAATATGTCTTCGAGTGGTGAGGAACTCGCTATTGTTCTGAAAAAAATAAAAAAATAATTAAAAACGTAGAAAGCTTAGAATGTGGATTCATGAAATAGCAAAAGGTGTGTTTTCAGAGAATACGTACATTTATATCCAGATTCAATGAACGATGAAAGGAACTTCTTTAATTACTTCAGAATGACGAGAAGTACATTCCATTCCTTACTGGAATCAATCCTATTGGAGCAGAAGAAATGCTATCTATTCTTAAATATTACCAGCTATACACCAAATGATCACATAATGAGCTGCAGTCACAGACTTGTAAATTGCCGCTGATGACGCGGTCTCCTATCGCACATACGTCGGTATCGGCACGCACGGCACGCATCGGCTGTCTATTAATTCTAGTTCCTCAATTCCCGCCGGATTTTTGAAATCCGATGCCTGCCGTCCGCACATATGTGCGCTGCTACATTGAATTTTTTTCCGTAACGTACCGTTCCTCCGATGCCGTTGTATGTGCGCTTACCTCCCTAGACAGGATCGGTGGCAAATCGAAAACAAATCGCTCCGGATAGAATGATGGAAGTGAAGTAATGAAAGTGGCTGTACAGTTTCTTGCATATGCCGTACGAGCATTCAAAGAATATTAAAAGCCTATAAATTCTACCCGTATAAAATCCAACTGGTTCAAATCTTAAAAGAGGATGGCTTTAATAGAGGTTTTTCATTTTGTGTGATAATGAGTCAACGGATAATTACTGACTCGACTTTGTTACCCAGCAGTTGTTTCCTAGAGATTAATGTTCTTTTTTTGTCAACGGGACTGAACCCATTAATGCCCAGTAGGTCGATAACGACCCAATATGAATTTGTCGAGGTCACTTGGTCGACGCCACTGTTGAACCGGTTATTTGCATTCACGATCCTAGCCGATATATCAGTTCAAAGAGTGAACGCCATTTGAACTGTCAGTGTGCATTGATTTCAACGTTTCGAAGTGTTTTTGTAGCTCGTGTTTAGTCTCGTCGATTATGTCAACACTTCGTGATTGGTAAGAACTCAGATTATTTTTCCACAAGTAGTTTTTTTGGTACTATATGCAAATAAGTATGTCAGCTACATGAGTGCATGATAATATGACCATTATTTACGAATCTGTTTAACTATTCATAACCTCAAACTCAGATGGGTCATTAACGACCCACTGGGCTTCACAAGTGATTTTTCATAGGAAAGTTGAAACTTCTTCATTATTCCAGGAAACGTCCTCTGACGACTGCAGAACTGCTAGATTTGATTGAAACTATGGATGGAGATAACATTATTCCGGATGGAATTGTGATTACGCCTCCAGATAACCCTGGCGATGATACGGATTGTGACTCTGGTGATGAAGGAAATAATCCAGATAATTTGAATCATAACCAACTACAAGCTGAAGCTGAATTTTATTATCGTGATAATGACATACGACTGGAGTGGGACGAGGAAGATGATTTACCACTTTCAACTTTCACGAAGAAGTCTAAGGTAGACTATGTGAAGTGCAATTGGAGAAAAGGTGATCTCGATGCTCCAACAGAAGGACAATCTTTTTATTTCTTGCCTCCATTGACGCTTAGCTCAGAAAGTCACCCTCTAGAGTTTTTTCATTGATGTTAACTCCTAACATTATACCAATGTTAATGAATAATACAAACATGTATGCAGCACAAAAAAATAAGCAACATTTTGACTTGGCATTGGATGAGTTATATGTTTTTATTGGAATTCTCCTACTAAGTGGCTATGTACCTTTGCCTCGCAGACGTATGTATTGGGAAGAGAGTGAAGATGTTCACAATGTACTGGTCTCGAACTCGATGAGAAGAAACCGTTTTGAGGAAATTGCCTCTTATCTGCATGTTTGTGATAATCATAACCTTCCTGAAAATGATAAATTAGGTAAGGTTCGTCCTCTAATAGAATCTGTGAATGAGCAATTTCTGAAGTATGCGCCGATTAAATCTCACGTATCTATAGATGAGTCTATGATACCATATTATGGGAGACACGGCTGCAAACAGTTCATACGAAGCAAACCCATACGTTTTGGTTACATGGCATGGGTTGCCGCTTTGAGATTGGGTTATTGTTTGCAAGTGGATATTTATCAGGGAAGAAAAGGATCAGAGAAAAATAAATGTATTGGTCTAGGAGAATCTGTAGTTTGGAATCTTGCCAGTACATTACAAAAAAACTACAGTGAGAAAAAATTCTCATTATATTTTGATAATTTTTTCACGTCTGCTAAACTCATCAGGTGTCTCGGTGAAAAAGGATTTGGCGCAACTGGAACTGTTCGCGATAACAGAACGGATAAGTGTAATCTGATAGGTTTGGGAGATATGAAGACAAAAGACCGTGGTGCAATGGATTGTGCAGTTGATAAAGCGAATAAAATTGTTGGTGTGCACTGGAAAGATAATAATATTGTAACAATTTTGTCAAATGAAGAAGGGATGAATCCAATCCAAAAATGTAACAGGTATTCGACCAGAGAAAAAAAAAGGTAGAAGTGGCTCGACCAAATGTAATAAAGTATTACAACCGATACATGGGCGGTGTTGACCAATTAGATAACCATGTGTCAAATTATCGGATAGCTTTCCGTGGAAAAAAATGGTATACGCCAATTATCTACTGGCTCATTGATGTATGTATAACGAATTCGTATATTCTGGCACGTCAGTTTGGTTGCACGAAGGATAATCTGCAATTCAGAAGAGATACAGCAATATTACTTCTGACCAAATATGGCAAAAAGAGTGAAAAGCCAGGACGAAAAAAAAGCATCGATAAAATGTCCAGTGTTGGCTAATGGTAAACATATCATTTTAACAAAACAAAACAGATTTAGATGTCAAGTAGGCGGAAATAAAACAAACAAAAGCTTGTGAAACCTGCAAAGTTCCATTGCACGACAAATGTTTCTCCGACTACCATACTCAATAATATGATAATATTGTGCACACTAATGATATTCTTTATGTTCTTTTGAAATAAAACTTGATTTTGAATAACTCTTTTTTATCATCAAATGTTTTCGTCAAGTCCAATGGGTCAATAACGACCCAGTACATATTTTCGAAAGTAAGGAAGATTTATTTTTTTATTATTTTTCCCATTATTAGTATTGCCCAAATATATTGCTCTCTGCCTCAGAACTCCATACCTACTTCTTCACAATTGTGGGCATTAATGGGTTAATAGTCATAATTGTAGGTACTTGTCTGATGAAAATCCACACCTACTTCATGAAACTCACACTCAACATCCTGAGAAATTGATCGCCTGGGCTGGAATCTATGGCGATTGTGTTGTTGTTCTTTTTTCTACCAGGACGAGGGTACTTGGAATTGTTAGAAGACTGTCAATCCCGCCTTGACAGAAATTCTTCAACATAATGCATAACAATGCGAATGAGTTGACATTTCAGCATGATCGGGTACCCCCTCAATATATTCATGCAGTTCTTCAATATTTGAATGAAACATTTACTGAGAGATGGATCGGCCGAAAAAGAGCAGTGGAGTGGCCCACAAGGTCACCAGATTCAAGCCCTTTAGATTTTTCTCTTAATGATTGACGTCGACGGATCATTGATGAATGTCGGAATGTGTACACCTGTTTAGAACGTCCGAAATAGTTTTGATCAAAACCTCTATTAATGCATGGAAGCAGGAGGACAACAATTTGAATATTTGTTGAAATAGTAAGACAGTAGGCAAATTATTTATGTTCATTATTCGAACGCCACCTTTCGATGTATATCATATCAAAAAATTACTTTTTTAATAATAATAATAGAACCTTATTCAACAACATAATATGACACGATTGAATTAAAATGTACAGTTTAAGTAAGATAAAGTTGAGAAATATCGATTGCTTCGTTGAAAACATATTCTGAATATTGATTAACAAATAGGTAAATAATGGCAGTAAATACAGTAAGAAATTAGGCAATATAAAATCCCATAAAATTCATAAAATACATAAAATATAAAATATAAAATATTGACAGTCAAATATTTAAAATATTGGATTTAAAATACATTATCAGAAATAGGTTGAATTATATAGTCAGTAAAAATAAAATAAAATAGTCGAAAAGATAGCAGAGGTAGGTGATTTTTTTATATTGATGTATTAGTGAAATCCTATATTTATTCAAATATTCAGAGAATTTCAATTCTGTTACTCTGAAATAAATGTTTCTTCAAGTCTTTTTTGAAGCGTTTAAAATTATTTTTCTACATTCATGCAAAAAGCAAAACTTTATTGAACTATATTTTGGTTGGTTTCCGGGTTTTGCCGTGGTCTTCTTTGGTTTAAATCTCCAAACTTTTCGACAGTCATCTTCAGTGGCGTGGTCGAAGTACTTTTCTAGACGTATCAACTGAAACGTTTGGACATTTAAACTAAAGAAGACCACGGCAAAACCCGGAAACCAACCAAAATATTGACGCCAGCCGTGAAAGCTTACATTCCTACTTTATTGAACAATATTCAGTGGAAAAAGAAGCTCTTTATTGCACTATTGCAATAAAGTTTTTATTGCACTCATGTGTCATTCAACTTCAACGTACTGTCATCATGATAAACATAAACGTTCAAACCCACTACATTTTTAGCAGATATTCTGTGAGAGATAAGTTTTAAACAGCTACATATTATATATTATTTTGTATTAATGTTAGCAGTCAGAGTTGAACAAACAATGCCTTCCCGAGAATAACTCCATAATCAAATCTGATCCGCTATGTTCCAAACCGTCTACCAGCGTAGAGCAAACTGTCTGTACTATGACCACACCTCGTGATAACATACGCACTCATGGCTACTATGATTTTGATTTTTATATTAACGTCAGTCAAAATTTAATTTTGACAATTAGAGAACTGAAAGTTTTAAAATGAGTAATATTAATGGAAAACTAGATGATGGTGATGAAATCGATTATAATAGTTATTTATTTAAATTGCGTATTTCATTTTCCTTCAGCTAGTGCCGCACCTAAATAAATAATTTTTTGCTTTTTGCATGAACGTAGAAAAAATGTTGTTTGCAACTCGTGCAAAAAATATTTATTGCACTCGACGTGTTGTCCAACTCGCCCTGACGGCCTCGTCGGACAATTTCACGTCGAGTGCAATAAACACTTACTTTTTGCACTTGTTGCATAAATAACTATTATTGACTTTATTGTTTCAGGAATAATGTTATACAGTTTAGGAGCGAAGTTGGTATATATTTGAGCTGCGACCTTAAGCATCAGGGGTGTAATAAATCTTTCTGGCGAGTGTTGTATTAATGAAAGGGAAGCAATGCTGTGTGTTTATACAAATGGTATTTTGTACTGGAGCATAGAGAATATAACTGTCTTATATCCAGAATTGTTCATATCATAAACTCTTTCGCCTGTCTCCAGCATTTTTGAGATTTCTGGTTGTATCCATGACTTGTTGTTTGTATCTAGTACAGCATTTCCCATTGTGCAAAACGGTTCTGGGCAATTCAAAGTGTTACTTGCTCCTTAGTGAATCAGCCTGTATGACCTGCGTGTGCTGGTATTCAGGATTAAGATCAGTCGATATAATCAGTCTGCCTTTAACATATTTACAATATTATTGCGAAATCATTATCATTAGAACAATGTTTGGTTAAAAAATGATACGACCGAAATAATGCAGAAAGAAATGTTTATTTTTAGTTCAATCGTGGTACTATGGACACGAAAAGCACAGTGAATTTAGACGAACTCGCAGAATAAATCAAGTAACAGGATGTTGTTTAGAAGCAGGAAAAAATAAAATAAAGAAAATTGATGGCAGGTCTGTGACTCTTGACGATTCAGTTAGAATGACGAATGTTGGTGACCATTTACCAACATACACAACTTCACGAAGATGTGCAAGATGCAGCACAAAGAAAAAACCTAAACGTTCAAGTTTGGCGTGCACCAAATGTGGGGTAGCATTATGTCTTCAGTGTTTTGCACCATTTCATGAAAAGTAACAATAACAAAATAAGACAATAATAACTGAATGTAATATCCTAATATCCAAGGTCTTTGTCGTTTTTACTTCCATATCGTACTATGATTATGAAAGTGATTTTCTGAATTCGCAGCTAGTAAAAGTAATTTTTATTTCAACCAGTATTTTTGAAACGATTATATTTAACTTCAGAGCCTGGCTGTTCGTCTTCTGAGTATCTATCAAATCTTGAGATTGATTTTTGACACACTTCCCGTGAACAGATTTTAATGAAATTTGGCTCGGTAATGTAGGTCTGATGACAATACAATATTATGAAAAACTTTGGGGAGTAAGCGGTGGTTGAGTGATATAAAGGGATAAATTCCAAATTTTTGTGTCGGAGTGGTATCAACAAAGTGAAATGAATACAGTTAGGAAACAACTACTTCCCTGGCTACTACTAAGACGGACATTGAACTACTTCTGACCAATATTGATGCAACGTTCTTCCAAGAAGACCCAATGTAGGATTAATAGATACCTTCATAAACAGACTGTCACAAACTTTAAACCAGTGCACCAAGCGAAATAAAAATATTATTATCTGTGGCGATATTAATATAGACAACTCAAATACCAAAAATTGTCTCAATAGGAAAAAGGATAAAAACTAATTTATCGATTTACTGGAGAGCTACCAATAACAAACCCACAAGAGTGTTTACTGATAAAAACGGAAAAACTTCAAAATCACAGATTGATTATTTTGCCACAAATATTAGTAACTAATTATTTAGTGAAAATCTCGAAGAAATTGATTTAAGTGATTATTATGGTTTGATATTTAGCTTAAAAAATGTTGACTTTCACAAAACTAATGCTGACAAAAAATTATAATCAAGCATTATACAAGCCTAGATAATTTCTTGAATTTGAATCACTTCTTGAGTATGTTCATGAAAGTAGCTCAGATGTTAACGAAGTCTATACGAGCTTTTTCAGTTCATTAACTTACGCTTTAGACATAACTTGTCCCTTTATAAAACTCAAGACCGATCTACAAATTACAAGAAATGAATGGATAACCAAAGAGCTCAAGGCTGATGGTAAACAATTGAAGGACTTTCATTGGATAGATAATGTAAAATAGTGATGATCATAACTCGCTACATATGAAAAAACAGCATAGGCAAAATATCAAAGAGTGTAAGCGTACATATTATCAAAATAAAATTATCAAATCAGAAAATATACAGAGTAAGCAAAAACAAGTATGGAGAACAGTCAATAAACTAACGGGAAAAAACTCAAAAATGATTATCCACAGGTAATGTATATTGGAAATAGTTTAATTAATAATAAATCAATTATAGCAAATTACTTTTGTTAACCATTAAGCAACCTTAGTTCCAAACAATTTAAAACAACATTTCCTTAATGAAACGTCTTCAGGTACCACGGATTTGACTTCAACCGTGAATAGCTTCTTTTCTCATCATGTTTTCTCGTGTGAAGTCTTACATGTTATTGCTGACGTCAAAACTAAAGATTCGACTGGAATAGATTGCCTCTCCACGAAAATTATCAAATCTGTATCCGAGTATATCGTTGAACCTGTTGCATTCATTATCAACAGATCTGTTGAAGAGGAATCGTTTCCAGACTTGTTGAAAATAGGAAAAGATATTCCGCTACTTAAAAAAGGTGTTCCTCTTGATACTGATAATTAACGACCTGTGACCATTCCTAGTGTATTGAGTAATGTAGTAGAAAAGTGTCTTAATAATAAATTATTACCCTTTTTGGTAAAAAACAATATAATCAACAAGTATCATAATGGATTTTGCTCAGGAAAATCGACGGAAAGTGCGACTGCAGCTTTCTTAGAAACTATTTATAATGGTGTCAACAGAGAAAAATTTGTTGCTGCACTTTTCATCGACCTATCCATAGCTTTCGATTCCATAGACTTTGATTTACTCGCTGGTAAATTGTACACTGTGGGTATTCGTGGAAAATTTAATATGTGAGATGGGATAATACTGACTCTGATATGTGTGAGGTTAACACTAGAGTTCCACAAGGCTTAGTTTTAGGGCCATTAATATTTTTACTTAACATAAATGATCTCCCACAAAATTTGGATATAAGTTCAGTAGCACTGTTTGCAGATGATACTTCGATTTCACAAGAGGCCCATAGTCCTGTGGAACTTTAAACTCAATATTATATCAGTGAACAACTCACCGACTGGCTTATAGTTAATCCAGAAAAAACAGTTTTGATTGAATTTTTTGGCAGGAAATATACAGATGAACCTCTCAATATAGAAATTACCAACTTAAAAATATATCCATCGGAAACAACCATATTTTTAGGATTACACGTAGATTCTGAACTAAGTGGGAAATATCATATAAACTATGTAAGTAAACGATTAAACTGCAGTTTTTATGCATTACTACAACTGAAAAAGGTTTTGGATGAAAACTGTTTCAATGATGTATACATGTCCATTCAGTTCTTTCTTAAATATAATTGCATTGGGGGATGGAACAAACATAGAAAGAAATTTTGTAGCTCAACATCACCCTCTATTTATATTTATGGTTGTCTACTTTATGTGAGAAAAAACGAATACAGGTTAGAAACTAACGCAAAGTGTCACATATATCCAATTAGAAACGGAAATCTATCGAAATTAAAACAACACCGTACTGCGTTGTTTCGAAAGTCACGTTCTGAAGCAGGCACAAGGCTCTTCAATTGTTTACCATCAGCCATGAGAAATATTTCAGAAATTCCTTTGTTCAAACAGGAAGTTAAGAAATATTTGTGGGAGAGAAGTTTCTTTTCTATTAACGAATATCAGGAAAACTAAAAATAGTAATTTGTATGTCTCGTGATAATTATTGAGATGAGTTTCAATGTTGCTTTGTCTCATAGGTTCATTTTTATATTTTTTATTTTTATATTTTTACACTGACGATTCCTATATATGTTTGATTAATGTTTCGTATTGACTATTCCTTTATCACCAGATTCATTCAAGTAAGAAATATTTTAATATTATTATATTATATAACTCAGGACCTCTTTACCTTCCCTTTTAATGTGTAACATATATTGAAATGTGTTTATGTATATATGTATGTGTATATATAACTTATATCTATTTTTTTTTACGTGTCCAATATCATATGTAATATGATCTGACTGGATTAAATATATTATTATTATTATAATAATTATTATAGTCATATGTCCTATAATGTCATTCTTTAGGAAAACTCTCACAGAATTTTCATAACACAATAAAGAATGATTTGAACCATGTTCAACTTGCTTCCTGATGAATCTTGTAAGCATCATTTTGTAGCCTTCAGAATATTGACATTTTTTCTGTCTATTTGTATTGAAGTGCTTGCTGTATGTCAAGGACAACATTAAAACACTTGAAACAAACTTCCACTTCCATGACTATCCCACTAGAAACAGAAACTTTCTATCACATAAAACTGCTAAATTTGAAGAGTGTCCCACTTATCAAGGAATCATGTTTTATAACCATTTGCCAGAGAGCATACAGAAGCTTGACGTGAATTCATTCAACAATAGAGTTGAGACTTTACTAACGACCAAATGCTATTACAGCATAGAAGATTTTATGGCAGATAGGGAACTATGTCAAAGCTAGCATACCATATTTTGATAAAAACTGCTTTTTTTTGAATTTTAAGCTGTTTTTTTGCCCTAAATTGTTTGTTATTATTGTTACTGTTGTACCTATTTATTGACCTGTCCTATGCATTCATTGTCTGAAAGAATTAATAAAGATTATTATTATTATTTTTGTATAAGGAATGTACAACCGATACAACCGGAGGGCTCGCTCGTATGTCATCAAACCCTGTAAACATTCCCTACTTCCGTAGGGTGAGTGATTACTGGGTCCGAGAGTCATGTGCCCTGGGAAGGCGGAGTGAAACAAGAATTACGGCCTTCTGCATTCCTCCGGCTAAGTTTTCTGCCGCATCATGACAAGCTGGTATGATTTTCAAGTTGGAGGGCAGCGTGTCCATCATTCCACGACATATGAATTAAAGGTGTTTACAGTCAGATTCAACAATTTATTAGTGATTCAAGTCGAATATACTATAGTTTTAATAATAACATGTGATATTATTATAAATAATTTCAATTTTCACTCACCCATTTTTCTCACGACCCATGCTACAACATTATACAGTTTCAGCCAGTTTGACCGAGAGCCAATTTTCCATATGTTTTCGTGCGGGGTCCTTTATTAAACTCCGTGTTGAATGGATATAGATGTCAGTATTACATTCGAAATGTTTTATGATTATTATACGAAACTGAAATAACTAGATTACCGGGGTTTGAATTTTTATTTTAATCTAATGTTCATTGTATTCACCTATTGAATAATATAAGATTGCTGAATATATTTGAAACACTATATTAGTTGTTATTAATAGGTTGTTTCATGCTGGAAGTGTTAGAAAAATTCATATGTTTTACACTGGAGTAAAGTGTCTCCTCCCTTTGTGTTTTCTTTCCTTGGGCCCCATGTGGCCCACTAGCAGTAAACTTCGCGTGCGGGAGGAGAAATGACACTTTCCTCCCTAGTAAAACAATTAACTATTTTTGGGGATGCAACATGGGTAGTTTTAATATTTTTTCGATTCAGAACAGAATCATGTTACATGAGCGTCGGAAAAAGCGAAATCGTGGAATCCTCAATGTTTGACACTTTGATTTATATTAGGCATTTTTTTGTTTCCTAGTTGTATGCAACTGTGTCATTTTGGCTAACTTATTTCGATTGTATATTGTGTCCATTATAATATCAGACGAGTTGCAGATATGCTGATGCATCGGTTAGAGAAGAGGATAATAAACACGAAATCATATCGTAGGACATGCAGAAGTTGTTATAAGAAGCTGAGCCAACTATTTGGAGCAAGACACGCTCGAAACAGATCAAAAAAAGTAGACACCTACTGCAGCAGTTGCCTAGACCAACCCTATTTGTGTCTTTACTGCTTCAACGATATACATAAAGTTGACAGAATTGTTCCTTTCTAAATACTTGCACGCGCAAATACAACTTTATGAAATTATCTTCTATGCCTTGAGAAACGAATATTATTGACGAAAGGTTCAAGTTACTTGTCTGACTCACGAATTCAGAGGATTTATATTATATGACTGCCGATATTTGACAGAAGGTAGCTTGAACCCAAAACAATAAAGGTAACATGAGTTTATTCATTTATTTATTTGGCATGGCATGGCATCACACGTATTAAAAGGTAAGGGCTACATCTTCCCCTAGCTCGCACAAGTCTTTGACTTTTGAGGGTTGCTCGTAGGGGTGCAACCGGTTGACGGATATAACAATTTTAACAAAATGTATTTATTTATGTATTTATATATTGAAGTAATAAATCCAACAGACTATAAATCCAATTATAGGAGTGTATAGCGAAAGAAAATATATGCCACACAATTAATTTAAACAAAATCAATGTCAGAACTATTACATAAATATTCATGAAAAAAAGGAACATCAAAAATAATCAAAAACGATACTGTTTCCAAGTCATCATTTTAATTTGATATGACACTATACAGAATTTTTTTGAATTGGGTTAAACTTAAAAAGAAAATATCTACTGAGGATGAATTATCTACACATTTGTACAATTAATTTCTTTATGAAAGAGGTGCTGTGAATTGGGTACATTGATATTAAAAGTAAATCTAGATGTAGCCTCAATTTTCAGATCAATGTACCTCGTTTATCCTCTAGATTCTAGAGGATGAAGGAGTTACATTGATACCTATTCAATGGCGACAGCAAAGATGATGAGTTTATGATTGAAAGTGATAGCGGCAATTTCACGACGTTTTCTAAAAGTCGCTTTACAGTTCGCAATTTTCATTTCATACAATTAATTGCGGGAGTTTTTAACCAATAAAATGCTATTTGACAGGTGAGTAGCCTTATCATTGGTAGAAAACTTGTGCAATTTATTGCATGCAATAAAAATTTCGAACTGTAGAGCAGCTCTTAGAGACACGATATTGAGTTCATTTAAGAGATGATTATAATGATGTGTTTCACTGGTTACGATTCTTTATCTGGCTGACGTATTCCATTTTCAACCTGACAAATCCAATGATATATATACACATTTCATTTCATTGCTTTAACTGATTGCAATTCTTTTAAATTGTGTATAACAATTCCAGGAAGGCGCGAACATTGTCTATGAGGGAAGAAAATGTCTGAAAATGTCGCAACTGACGAAAGAATCTTTCCACCCGAATTTTTAGGATTCAAAATCAAAATTTGAAAAAATGCTCGAACACGCCGGTTTTGATTTGAGGGGGAGCTTTTTTCATCCCCATAGCATTAGGAACTCGATGAGCCCTTCAAAAAGAAGAATGATACCTTCCACTATTCAAATTATGAGGGTTGTTCACCCACCAGCCAAGGGTCAAAGCTATGGGGGTGTAGAAAGCTGAAATCAAAAACTGACGTGTTCGAACATTTTTCCAAATTCTCATTTCAAATCCTAAAAATTGGGGTGGAAAGTTTCCATTGGCCCACCCTGTATGTGCATCAGTTCTAGCTTTCAAAATTCAGTTTTTTTTCATTTAAAGAGAATTTTTTTCAAATTTGTTCTGGCGATAAGAGACATACCCGTTGTTATCGCAAATTAGTGGTGACCTTTACGATGATAATGAAGCATTCTGTATTTCTGCGGATTTCAGCACTGCAACTGCTTTTATTCTAACTGTTGAGTCGGTGACATTAGTTAGGCGCCATAGCTCATATCAATATATAGAGTTAGGCAGTATTCCACTCTACATTTTCTTGAGAATTCAATTATGTTTTGATGTGATATTGGTGAGGAGTGACATCATCCGATTTTTTGTCAAATGGAACCATTTGTCATGTTTAGTATCCTTAGAAAGCCTACTTTTTCTCATTTCAAAATTTCTAATATTATTTTAACTCTCTCGATAAATACAGTGTGTTTCGTATTTTTGTGTCCAGCTCTGTAATTCACTTACCTATTGCTTGACTTGTTCAAGAATTCACTCATTTGGAGAATGTAGTCAGATGGATATTCTGGAAATACGGCAGTTTGAATAAGACACTGGCATATGAAAAGGAAAACAATTTCGTTTTTTAAACAGAATGATTATACTAAATGGAATTTGTCTCTTGATAAGAAAATGTCTTTGAGGAATTTCCGACATTACTTTTTTAATGTTTTATAACTGTCAACGCTAACGCGTCATCCCACTGGATCACTAGAAATTGCTATTCAAAAAATTTTAAAGTCGTATTTCAATGAATCATATCTTATTTCTTACCCTTTTCAAAATCCATTTGTGAAAAACCCGGCTGCTGGGGGCTGTCAGATCGCCTTTCATTGTTCATCAGGTATATAAGATTCAAGATTCAATAGAAAGTTTCACGACTTATGATATGACATCCTGAAATACTTTTTTTGATCTCATATCACAAATAAAAAAAAAACGGGTTGTCAGGACTCTTAAATAAATGAGATCGCCATTCCACATACATCGTCTGGTAAACTTCTTCATTAAAAAAATTGTTACTTTATTTACTATTGAAAATATTAATTATATTACCTATTTCATTTTTTTTCTGGCCTTCTATTCACGATTGGGGTACTTGAATTTTCCTGGACCAAATTTTTTTAGTGAAATTTTCCAGTAGAAAAAGAACTAGTATTGTTCGACAAATAGGTCCTGGGAAAGTAATACTTACGTACGCCAAACTGTCATATTGCTTAGAATATCCGATTGCCTACATATCCTGATGAAGGAAAATTTCAAACAAATCAAGGAATAGGTAGTAAATTTTTGATCTTAATGTGACATACAAGATGAAATAACAAGAATTTCAAGTAGTGCTGAATCTACTGTGTGTTTTATAGTAGATATGATATGAAAATTCAATGACTCGACATCCGAGAAATAGGGAAAGTGAAAGTGTATTTAAAAAAATTTGAATTATTAGAAAAAGTCCAAATAGTGCTATTATTCAAACAATTTGGGATTCCTGTTTGGCATAAATACTTTTAATCACGTATTTGATCAATCAGAAACCCTTATTTTCAGGAAAGTTTTATGATTATAACAATACAAAAGCTAAGCTGTACTTCCACCTTGAAAAACCAGCGACAAGCTGTATCTCCACCGTGGTATCGTTTCCATTGGATATAATTAAAAATTTAAGATCTACTAATTGGGTTGTTGAACGCCTGTGATACAAAAAGTATTTTTTTACTCATGTATATGAAAGTGATAATTTTTCAACCGGATACCCTACATGAAAGTGATAATAAAGCAAATGAACATTATCATGCGACCCGATGACAGTTTATTCTACTACTTGGCTCTTAAATCTGCAAATAAACGTCAATTCGTTTGACAGTTTATAAACATTTTCACAATAGTTATATTTGAACTTCTCTCTATTACTATAATTAATATGGACCCTGATAGCAATATTCCAGTATTTCATAAACAACATCTATCGTTGAAAAAATAGCATTTCATACTCGAGATGAAAAACTTTTTTTTTTGTTCATGAGATGGCCACAAACTCTCACCTCACGGAAAAACAGAATTTTCATCTTTGGTTGAAATATATTCTATTTTCTCTTCACTACAGAAGTAATTCAATTCCTAGATGCACATTTTGAAAACCAAGTTATCTTCATTGGAAGGATGTACTGATGACAATCGGATTAACTCTTGACAAAATTTGGACTCAGTCCCAGAATATACTGAAATTCACAGAGTTTTAAATTTGATTTCGGATTTTTTCTGAACTGATATATTATCATCTGCCTAGAAAAGTTTAGAACATTGAATGACTCATTTTGAATCATTTATGTGAAGTATAAACAAGAGCGGACCTAAATCAGAACCTTGAGGTACATCCGAAGCGGGTGAAAAATGGAAGGTCGGTATCTTTTATTTCCCACAATCTTATCTGCGACTAAGCTTCCTTTCATAGTGCAGAAAAAGTTTCGACTACATCACATTGTTTTTGTTTTTTTTTTCACATCACATGCTTCAGTAAAACGAATTTTGGAAAATCACGAAATATTTCCATATAAATTCACCAGAGTTCAAGCTCTGAAAGCAGAAATCATTGGACGTACAGAGCATTTTTGCGAATGCTTTTTAATATACAGTGTGTGTGATTTGAAACCATAAAACCCTGTTATTTTGGAATCCATAGAACCATTTTGAAAAAATGAAAATATCAAGTTTTAGTACTCGACAAGTTCTATTCAAAGATGTTAACAGATATGAATTATTCTTATTTTCAAGGCCTACTACGCTCTGATAAATGGGTCGAAATTTCTATAAGAACCATCAGGCATTTTTTCTCGATTTAGGCATATTTTGAACACCGTTTTACCAAGTTTTTAGTTATATGTTGATAAATTTTCAAATTAATGCTCTTTCGTCTGATCCTGTATAAAAAACTGTACATTTCAAAGAAAATGCTAGTGTGGTAGCAAAACGTGATATTTAAAATGAAGTTTGTAAACACTGAATGGTTCCCGTGTATTTTCGAAAATAAATTAAATGATATTACAAACTAAATTTGTTTTTTCCTTCGTTCGGCTGATCCCTTACGAATAACCCTCAGAATTATTCAATGTTGGAATCAACTCGGAAACAAATTGCTTCATGCATATTAGAAAAAAATTATAAAATTCTTCCATAGCGTTCTATGCATTAAGGTAATATTTGTATTCGATTGAGTTAATTTACATAAAAAGCCTTCTACAAACGAAAAAATATTACCAGTTCTTTTGGAAATTGTTTTTATCTGACATTTTTCAGTTGATAGTTCTCGTTTATACCTATATATCTCAGATGCCCTATTTCGACAGTGTTGTCCCAAATTCTTGGGAAATTCGATTCGGCCCGGATATTTTTTCAATTATATTTGAATATTGGCTTGCCTATCCATTCAACTGGAAAATATGATAGTGTAAACTATGAATGCTTCTACTGAAGTCATTTTTAGCAGAAAAGTGAATATGAAGAAAACATATATACCGGCTGGAATTATAATGGAATTTGATAATATTTTTTTGAGTTCAAGCAACTAAATATAAGCAGCTCTATAAAATCACGGAAAAATTACAGAACACAGGAAGTTCGACTTCGAAGTCGTGGTTTCAAGTGTGGAGTGAGAATTGCGAGTTTAAAAGTCGGGATAATGAAAGTTTGTAAAGAACTGATAGAAAATACAAAATTCGTCAAAACCGTCAAATGTTTTGACTTATGATTTCTTCTACTCTCAACAAAAATAAAGTAGCTTCAAATTTTTTTTTCTGTAATTTCTGATTTGCTTTTCAAATGAAGGCTCTAGCTAATTAAATAATATATTTACAGGTGATTCTGCAGGTGACTCTTGCGACAAATGTGGAAAATCCTACGCTATCAAAAGTTCTCTGAGGAGGCATAAGAGATATTTCTGCGGAAGAAAATCACCACCAATAACCGGATACACGAAGTGGAGTGATGCAGACTACCAATGTGAAAAATGTCAGCGTCATTACAAACGATACGAAACGGTAAAACGTCACATAAAGCATGAGTGCCAAAAGAGCGCATCAATTGAATGTCCAGTTGTGAATTGCTTATACAAGGCGAAATTCAGATACTGCGTCGTGACACACTGTAGGATGGTACATAAGATAGATATATAAGAATCAGCAGAGTGGCGTGATTTTTTATATCTAGATCTAAAGAATATGACCGTCATTTATGAACTTCATCTATTTTTTCAAAGTGCTATGGAAGTGCCCCACGGTACCGAATTAAAAGTTCAAAATGGCGGTAATATGGCATTCAATTGAATTGTTGGTTGTTCAAGATGTCCATCAGTCTCAAATAAAATAGCAACACACGTTTATGGCAAATCAATCAATTCAAATAAAACTCTGATTTGTGTTATTTCTTATTTCTAATTTCAACACATGCTTCCGTGAACCTAAACGAACTAAGATGTCATTCAGCACATGACTCCTTTAGTATAGTGAAAAATCATGCAATACAATGTAAATAATATTCGAATACTTAAAGTTGAAGTAATGAGAGTTATTGAAGTAATGAACAGTATTATCGTTTTCAACGTTAGGCACATCCAAATCGTATGTCTGATAAAAGCATTATACATACAGTGGAGCTTGTAGAGGTTGGAATAAATTTTGGATGACGTCATATTTATGTTAGTTTGAAAGAGTACATTTTTCTGCATAAAATACGAAGAATCTCAACTACTGATAACTAATGATTTAATGGAATAAAAACAAAAAATATCAAAAAGATCAAATTAGATGTCCAAATTGTGTACCATTCTCTTCTTGACAATACCCGAGTCGATGTCGAAATAGTCTTAGAACGTTTCTTATAGTTTCGGGTCCTATTATTCTAATTTCGTCTCTAATTTTGTCTTTCAATTCTTCAAAATTGGCCAGTCTATTGAAATGAACTTCCCATTTGAAATAACTCAATGAAAAATCTAACGGGATAAGATCCGGAAATCCAGCTGGCCATTCTATAATTCCGTTTGATCCAGATAATCAGGCACTTCCTACCAATACTGCGGTGGTATGCCATCTTGTTGAAAACATACAGTGTTATCAGATGTTGGTTTCTGCCATTTGGATACAATGCGGTAATTTCTGGAATTAAGTTTCTTCGGAACAATTTTCAAATATTTTTTACTATTAATGACACTTCAATGAAAAATGGATCCAAAATTGAGGTTCCAAACTGGGTATGTGCCTCTCATTTCCAATGAGGATTTTCGGGGGTCCAATATCGACAATTTTGTCTATTCACTGTGCCGTTTAAATAGAGAAATCTGCTCGGTTCAAGAAATATATGAAAATTGTTATCTGCGGTCGAAATCATCTTCGAGGAGGTCGCGAACTACATGAATTTCAAACTGACTACTGTTCTCTCTTCATCCTCCTTTCGTTAGCTCTTTCTCAAATATCATTGTCAATGTAACTTGTCAGCTCCTTCACAAACTCTAGTTTTCACTTTTTTCTCATATTTTCCTTCGTTAGCTCTTTCTTCCATTTTCTTTATCAATGTGTCTTCAAGTCTTAACAAAGTCAGCAAATATTTCCAGTTCCCCATTTCTAGTCGGCTGTAATACTGTTTCCGCCATAAATAATCTAGACTAGTCTGACAACTGCTACGAATTTCCTTGGGTCCTCCCAATAGTTACATGGAAACTATATGTATCAAATACCTACTGCTTCCGATACTACTTGTTACATCTCAAACACCGTGAATCCTTCCAAATCCATATTCAAAAGTCACTTTTTCCAGTAATTGCTTCCTCTGACACCAATTGTCGCAAATATATTTGGTTCCCCCAAAACTACCTTGGAAAATTCCTTCTTCCAATTATCATTCTCTGAAACAGCTTGTAGCCAATGATCACCACCTCTAATAATATGATCACAAAACTCCTTGGTCCAGCCAACACTTCCGTGGAAACCGTCTTGAATTCTGACAGCTACTACGAATTTTCATGGGTCCCCCCAAAAGTTTCTGAAACTATTTGTATCAAAAACCTACTGCTTCCGGTACCACTTTTTGCATCTCAAATACCTTGGGTCCTCCAAAAACCATCTTAGACACCATTTGTCGCAAATGTCCTTGGTTCTTCCCAAAACTACCTTGGAAAATTCCTCCTTCCAATTATCGTCCTTGGAAACAGCTTATAGCCAATTATCCCACTACTTTCGCAAACTATTACGATTTCTGGGTTCATGGCTACGTAATACTAGACAATCTCAACTCGTTTATTAACAGCTCTTCACTATTTTGCTGCAATAATCTACATACTTTACTAAAGTACTGCTAATGTATACTTCAAATTCAACTACTTCACTTTATACTCTAGCATACTTTGACTCATAGTACATAAACTTTAACCTGTACTCACTTAATATTTGTCTGTCCACTATAATAATAGCCCTACCCTTCAATTTGATGCTAGTTGTACAAGTTGTTGTTCACCAACAGTTCATGTTAGTTGAGTTCAATTTCTAGGGTAACCAATGAAATTTATAGTGTCTTAGCAAACTGAACTCTGCCTGGCTGAACTGTTGGTGAACTTGTTTTGTACAATTCGCCCGTGTAGAATCATAAATATCTTCTACGTCATCCACAATGCATAGAATAATTCAAAAACACATTTTGATATAATCAACGTGGAACAAATTGCTAATCCATACAGCGGCTAATAAATGTTGAAATAACAGCGTAATCGAGCCTTTTTTTATAGAACAGAGTGTACTGTTATTTTATTGAAGCTTTTCATAGCGAAGAGATTATAGTTTTTATTTGCATGGCTGAGACACACATACGTTAATCACAGCCAATTTTGACTGATAACACTCTAGAACAACTTATGAGTTCCCCTCTTTAGTTATTATTAAAGTAAAGATTAAACTATTAAGATATGTTGACGTTAATTATGATATCCATTTATGGAAAATAGTGTTGAGTATGTAAATATGATCATGAGCCTTATTGATATGTAGTTTAGTTTGTGTAGGAATTATACATTTTCGAAATCAATGCAAATTTTATTGTCCTCATACTAGCAAGCTGAATCAAACGACCTCCAGGGGATTAGTTATCCATACCCAGAGGAAAAAACTGGAGTGTATCACACACGAAGGTACATCATCAATAAATTTGAATCTTACCCAGGGTGTAATCTGATCTCATGCACTCCCGCGAATATAGATGCAAAAAAATTTGGAAAAATTCAATTTGGTTTTGAATTTTTATTTCTTATGAAAGATAATGCATTCTCATGCCATATCCTCGTCCAGTAGGAAGGTTGATGTGATGTATGAGCCTATCAAGTCTTTCCAAGAACACGAAACCACCCAAACTTGTGAACTGCATCAATCGTGATATTTTTCGTTTTTATACTATATATTTCAAATATTCATTAGGTGAGTTGCTGAGGAAGTGTCCATCTGAGCCTAATCTCAATGAATTGAGGTAGGTGAATTTTCCCAGTTGCCGGCTGAGGAAGTGTAATAAATCTTGTTTCTCGGATTCACTGATCTTGGCGGAAATTTGGTGAATAAATGAAATTGAGTTGTTGGTTGAAGTTTTACTTCTTTTTGAATTCAATTCAGTTATCTTCGGTGTTCTGCATTCCTGCAGGATCTGAGCGATTCTTGGTGAAAGTATTGTTGGAATGATGTAGAAAATTATAACCATCACTAATTCCGAGTCCAAATTGAATAATTTTAAGTTTATGGTTTGTTCATAAAGTAACCCCAACCACTGTTTCTTTCTTGGAATTCTTCTTTGGTCAAATGGTAGTTCATCACCTGCTTCTTAACCAGAAACAAAATATGTGTATCTTTCGAAATGGCTTCGGGCCGCAATCTTGCTTTTTTCAATGGCAGTGGGGTTGATTGATGCCTTATTCAATACGTATTTTTATTGCAAAATTTTAGATGAAAATATTTATCCAAGACAAAGTGGCAGTACATAACGTTTGAACTCACTCATAAAGACCTTTTGGAACAGATGACTATAACAGAGTTCTAGTAAATGAAAAGTAATTTTTTGGTATTTACAAAAGTGCTTTGTCTCTAAAAATGGCAGATAATTGCCACCTTCGAAAAAAATTCAAATGACAAGAGAGGTAGAGTACCTAATATTTAATTTTATTGAATCACAGCAAAATTGAAAAAATCGTCCCCTATATATGTTGTACTGAGGGACAGAGAACTTTGTAGATATATACCAGAAATATTATTTAGCTGTTGAGTAGAGAATCAAAAATGTTTTGAATGAGGTATCACTCGGCCCCCAATGCAATATTAAAAAATGATATACATTTTTTATTCAAGTTAAAGAGCAGGATATGAACTAATATTTCACAAAAAAAATCTAAGAAAAGTGTCAATTTGTTCGAAAGTTATCAGAGGGTGGGGGGAATCACTTCATGGACAGACTGCAGACGCTTGTAATTAAAGGAATTTCAATGTGTTCTACTTTATATTTGGGATATTATTTCAATTATTCTAGACATTATCTTGATATTTATACATATATCGAATGATCGATAAATAGAAATTTTTTCTTGCCAATGAAGTGATAGAAAATGAATCGAACTGGGCTTTTCTTCATAACATGTGAATCAAATGCTAGATATTTTTTGAGCCATTCGTGGTCGACAGTAAACGATTATAATTGCGGGCTGAATGAAAAGGTAAGAGATGAGATTATTTTCAGTAAGTTGGAATTGTTTTATTCTAAGTTAAGTTATAAAAAGAGCGATTTATTTCCAACAGGGGTACCCAATTACAGGAAATGCTTCAATAAAGTACAGAAAATATAAATTAGTAAATGTTACAGCGAGATAATAATTACTGAATATCCAAATACATAATTTTCAAAAAGAAGAATTTAAATAAAGTGTAACATATAGATCCCAGGACAAAAAGAACTGACATTGATAATAAAGATTATTATAAGTGATCAACGATACATGAAGTAACTACGTTCAAAGAGTCGAAGTGAACATCACAACGTTTACAAATTCTATTGAAGTTATTGCACATGGAATTTATAGATGATCGTATCGTAACATTTGTTCGCGATGCCTCGCAGTAGAACTTTGAATTATGTCGACCCCCAACTCTAGGTACTAAGAAGTTAATATCGTTCAAAAAACTACAATCAATGTTGCTTGTTTTGTTTGTCCAGATCAGAAAGGTGATAATTAAATGTAGCGGGCTCGGGAGCTCAACCTAGAACTCTAGAAGAGTATTATACTAATAATAACATTACAATTCCAAGAGCCTCCACGTGCTGTAGAAAACCCGCCGGCGGATGATCGGGTAGAAACCTTCTGGAAGGGTATTTACGAATTTCCGCAACCACTCAACGTAGATACTCCAGCTCTAGCGCAGTTCGAAGCTTTCTGCAGGAGGCTTCGTCAGCCTGAGCTCAATGAACTGCGCAATCCGATAACCCCGGAAGAAGTTTGACGGGCCCTCAAAGGCTCGAAGAATTTCGTTGCTCCAGGTCCTGATGGCCTGCTTAACTATTGGTGGAAAAAATTTCCAAGTACCCACCACTATCTAGCAAGAGTTTTCAACTCATGGCTAGATGGGGAGCAACAGATTCCGGATTGGTTTGTCGAGGGGCGAACCGTGCTAATCCCCAAAAACGGAGATTTGTCTGATCCGAAGAACTACAGACCGATAACATGCTTGAACGCATGCTATAAGATGTTTACCCGCATCTTATACATAAGCATGAAAAAATCACAGGGATTCAGGCTCTAAGCCTCCCTCATTAAATTACAAAACGGGATACAGGCTCCTAGCCTGCCTTATTACTACTTTTAACTTTTAATTAATGTTTTAAAAACACTTATCTTTTCAGTGCTCACATAACTGCTTGGGGAATCATGTGGTGACACTCATTTTATTTCTTTAATAATTTTTTACATAATTTTTCTCTTCATAATTTTAAATTTAGCTGATGATGAACTAATATAGGTTCGAAACATGTACTACTATGAAACCATTGAACTGATCGATAGTCATTTATCGTTCTAACAGCACTAACATTTGGTGGTTATATTAAATTTTTGGGGATGATTTTGAGTTTTTCTTCATCGTGAATCTATACCACTCCACTTTGAGACACAATGGACTTCTACCACAGGTTCTCAAACTTTATGCCTCCGGAGAAAAGGACCTTCGCCAGTCCTCAAGGGTGGTCCAAGAGTATACGCATGCTATCGTAATGGAGTTTGGGATCGACAAATGTGCCACGATTCATCACAAAATCGGACGATGCGAGGAATATGGAGAGGACTTTCAGGTCCTAGACGGAAGCACCTACATCATCTGGATGCCGGAGAGACGTATACCTACCTAGGGGTGGAACGACGCCACACCCAAGACGTAGCTACTGTTAAAAACTCTCTCCGCGGCAAGTATCAGCACAAACTGCGACAGATCTGGTCATCAGAACTGTCGGGAAAGAACAAAGTTGCTGCAACTAATATGTTTGCCTTTCCGATCCTACTTCACTTCTTTGGAGTAATGAAATGGGACTCAGGAAGAGCTGCGACAATTCGACGTAAAAACTCACAAAATGATCTTCATATTAGCTTGCATCCTGAATCGTCTGTTCCACGGTTATACTTCCCAAGACAACGGGGAGGCCGTGGACTTTTGAGTTTGGTACTGGATGGAGCCTGTAAAGTCATCAGGAGTTCAGATCACCTTCTCTGCTTGGTATGCGATCATGAAAAAGCAGGGATTGGAGCATTTCTTTTCAAGGCAGCAACCCGTGCAGCCGATGAACTCGGTCTCCTATTTGACACTAAACGGACGAACCCTAACTCTGTCACCGAGTTGGAACCCGTTCAGCAAAAAGCCCACGTGAAAGTTGCGGATTGTGACAGGCTCCTACAGCTACATAAGGATAAGCCAATGCATGGGGTCTTCTTCGAGAACATTGAAGACCTTGGCTTATCCAGAAACCTGACCTTCGCTTTTCTCAGGTCAAGTGGGCTGAAGTCGGAAACCAAGGGATTTATAATGGCCTGCCAGGATGGTGTCTTCAACACCCTCGTCTACCGTAGTAGCGTGATGGGTATAGAGGTCCCTGACACTAGATGCAGAGCGTGTTGTGAGGCAGCTGAGACCATAATTCATTCGCTGTCAGCTTGTCCAGCTTATGCGGTCACAGGCATAACGCGGCCCTACGAGTGTTGAATTACCATCTACGACACTCGTACGGTATAGACGAGACACCGTTGTTGTCTCATGCTCCGGGGGATATTGAGTCCGTTGTGGAGAATGAGAAGTGCCGAATCTATTGGAACTACTTATTCCCCACCCTTAGGCAAATACAAGCCAATAAGCCTGATGTAGTCCTTCTCGACCACCAAAGTAGGACGATTTTCGTCATTGAGTTTTCAGCTCCTGGCGAAACGAATATCGTCCGAAAAGAGGAGGAAACTTATTCAATAAATTTTTTAGTTGTTCTTGACATATTTCTAAAAACTAGCCTATGGAGTCTCGTGATGAAGACAGGGCTAGACAAAGAACTCTAAACGATTTCGAGGGCACACACAATAGATCTGCAAAGGTTCCGGTGTAGATGCTTATGGCACAGAAACCCCAAACCAATCTAATCTAATCTAATATATTTGGTTGAAACTTATTCAATAAATTCTTTAATTTTTCTTGACATATTTCAACATATAATTTATCTTATTTTGAATTATTTGGGAAATTATGGTGGTTTTTGGGTATTATTTTGGTCCAGTCATACCTGTAGCTCTTATTTTCAGTGCATTACCAATGTGCCATCTGTCAGAAAATCTTCGAACGACTGAGTTCTCTAATCATACATCAGATGTCCAGCTGTGAAGAGGAGCCTAAATTAAAATGTAATTACTGCAATAAGAAAATTAAATATACGCATCAACTTCTGAATCACATAAGAACAAAACATAAAATTGAAGACGATGCAGAAAGACTCAAAAAATGAAATCGAAATGTTGTTACAGATATAATAAGTTTCGATTGTGCTTTGAACAAGTTTGACGATTATTGTAATGAATAATGAATAAAATTCCCATTGGTAGAAGTTTCCTTATATTTCAAAATATTTTTAATTGTTTGTCTATATGATTATACGGTGTGTTGAAGCCTACGAAGGTCCTTGCTTAGCTAATCCACCTGATGAACGTCATCATCAGGTGGCAGATCTACCCAAGTTGTCTGAAGATGGATATGGTGATTCCGGTTCTGGAACATGGTAAGGATGGACAGAAACTAGAAAGCTATCTACCTGTCTAGTAGTGGCCAAGATAGTATACAATTTTCTTCTTGAACGGATGTTGAGCTTTCAGGAGAGGCTCAAAATGATCCCCGATTTGCAGATCGGCTTCAGGGCTGGTCATTATAAGACTTCTCAGGTGGTAAGAATTGTTCACGGGGTGGAAGACGCCTTTCCCCATGGTCTCAACAGAGTCGTAGTTCTTCTGGACATGAAGGAGATGTTGCGAGCAGGTATGCCTTCATACATTGTTGTTATTGTTATATCCGTCCACCGGTTGCACGCCTACGTGCAACCCTCAAAAGTCATAGACTTGTGCGAGCTAGATAAAGACGTAGCCTAACCTAACCTTTCAATACGTGTGGTGTCATGCACGAGACCGGTGGCAATGCTGAGATTCGAACTCATACTTTTTGGCTTATGGAGCGAGCACTGAACCCGCATGCCACCGCGATCTAACGTGGTAAGGTTGATCAATTCCCACTCAATTGGACGGACTTTTGAGGTGGGCATTAACAACACAAACTTGTTAACGAATCCAATCGAAGCGGGTGTCCCGCAAGGGCTCGAGTCTCTCACCACACCTGTTTTCCCTACATACGCACGATTTTCCTCAATACGAGAGAACAAATACGGCAATATATAAAGATTATACCGCCATATACGCCCATTCGTTCGCTAGCGTTGTTGATTTAAATAGGGTTATTCTGGCGTATTTAGTGGAAAACATGATTGTGGTGACTCAGACCAAGACTGAGGTTATCAACTTCACGAGAAGTTCACCCGAATCTTCCCGTAGTTGAGGATCTCGGACGAAGTCAATGTGGAGTCGAGACCTGTATGATATCTGGGGGTATAACTGGAATGGCGTCTAACAATCAATGCTCACTTGAAAAAAACTTGAAAAAACCTGTTACAGAGAAATCAACAAGTTTGTACAAAAAAAACGGAATTTCTTCAACGTCTGAACCCATGAGTGTTTCATGTGGTGTTCCGCAAGGCAGCACTCTGGGCCCAACTTTTTTTATGATAAATGATATCATTCACAATATACAAGATGGACTCATGACACTATATGCAGATGACACTTCAGTGATTATCGATAGCAATAACTATGGAGATCTTGCCCAAACATTATCAAACTGCGTCAGCGAAATGAAAAATTGGTGTGATCAATGGAATACTTTTGAATATAGCTAAAACTAACTTTGTCTTATTTTCTCCCATAACATCGAAATCTGATATCAGCCTACTAGTGAGATCTGGAACAGATAATAATGAATCAATCAAGCAAAACAATTCAATAAAATAGCTGCGTTTATATATAGATGAAAATCTCTCATGAGAGATTCATACGCAATATCTAATCAAGTCACTTTCTTCAAAAAATTTCGCAATTTCCCAACTGAAGAAAGTGACAAATACTGAAGCCACAATGTCATATTATTACACATGTGTGCATTCTCAACTCATGTATGGAATACTATGCTGGGTACTGAAAGTACTACTGAAAGGGTATTCATTAACCAAAAATGGATTATAAGAACCATATTTGGTTTCAGACCATCGGATTCATGTCGTCCTGTCTTCAATAATCGTGAAATTTCTACCATATTTGACATCTACATTTTGACTGATGTCTGCTTCGTTCAAAATAACTTAAATAAATTCACAACATGTGGCGATGTCAATAATTACTTAAGAAATGCAAAAAAACTATACATTCCTTTAGCCTCGACCTCACAGATAAAAAAAGGCCAATCATAACATCCCTGAAAATTTATAATCATCTACCTGACTCACTCAAAATTTTCAATAATCCTATCTTTGAGAGACAGTGTAAACATTTTCGGAAAAATAAGACCTACTACTTCTCTTGAGAAATTTTTTAATGATCCATTTTTAAATTAATGTACTTGTCGCATATTTCAATGATCTATTTTTAAATTAATGTACTGATCGTCACATATTTTTGTTAACAGCCCAAATATTTTTATATCCGCCCATTATATTGACCTTGAAGTCTTAATTCCTGATTGTTTAATATTAACATATTTTTGGCTTAGGAATAGTTTTAGTTTTTATTCAATGATGACTATAATGTTTTCGACAATTTCTATACTTGTACAAGTCCTATGAAATAAAAGTACTAACTTACTACTTACTCAAAAACAAGAAGCTTATGTATAAGCAAATAATACGGTAAATGTTGAATGCTTGCCCTCTGTTCTGCCTGTACAAGACTCATTTCCAGAAACTTGGCAGGATGCAAAACGAAGTACTTACTTCGTATCATCATTGAGAGTGATAGATACATCCGTTTTGATGTGTTGCGAGATACGTAAAACATATGTCGAACAAGTTTTACAAGTACTTTGTCCTCAAAAGCCCCTTAACCCGAAACTTACCCGGCTTAATGTATATGATAAAGAACCTCGCAAGCACGGCAGGGTCATATAGCTTATTCTCTCAACTTATTCTCATCAGCTGAACCGCTATCCACATATTGATAGAATAAAAAAAAATGGTAAAAGGGAATATTCTCAAATGATAATTAAAAATTGTTTTTTCAAATGAAAACAACTTCCGATAAAAATGATAATGATGAAGATTTTTTGTAATATCTAACAGAAAACTAATAATTCTGATAGATATTGTGAAATGACCCTAACTAGAAAGAGAAAATCTGAAAGTGAAAATTACCATTTTCATTCAGAGTTGATTTTTTAACAATAAAGTTTTTATTTAAAAATCATTTTTATCATACGTAGATTCCATCAAAAAAAAATCAATTTTCATTTGAGAATATTCTCTTTTTCCAACATGGATACCTTGAAGAGATTATCTTTTACAGTGGAAAATGGCGACTAAAGTTTATCTTTTAGTCGCAGATGATTCCACAATTGTAAAATGACCCTAACTAGAAAGAAGAAACCTGAAAGTGAAAATTGGCATTTTCGTTCAGATAGTTAATTTTTCAATAATTAAGTTTTCATTTGAAACAAATAATTTTCAATTATCATTTGAGAATATTCCATTTTTCCAACATGGATACCTTCCAAGAGGTTATCTTGAAGAGTGGGAAATGACGACTACATTTTATCTTTAAGTCGCAGGTAATTCTACATCTGACTTAATGAACATCCTGTTCATTAAGTCAATGTTATAATATTTCCCATTACATAGCAATGACCATCTAATAAATTTCTATGAAATAAATCATTAAAACTATCATATAATTTTGAATAATTGTCAGCGCAGCAGAAGATCGAAGGTTAATCATGAACACCTTAAAAAATCCACATCTGAATTTATCTCTTTTTCATGAACAGAAAATTACCTGCATTTGAAAAAAGAGAGAAAGAAATAAATCAAAATTGATTGACTACGGTAATGAAAATGTATAGCAAATCATGTCATTAGTTCTATGAAGCAAGAACAAAAATAATAATCAAAACATAATTTTAGATCAAACATCCCCAAGTGTAGAGGTGTAAACTATGTTTATGAACATGATCTGAATATTCTGAAATCAAATAAATACAGTTTTTCTTGAAATAATTTCCATTACTTGTTTGAAACATACTATATTCATATTTTTAATAATAATATAAATAACATACGTCATTAAATGATATTTTATTACAACTGACTTATTGTTCTATCATGGTGGCATCTAATACGAGTAAATTCATCATGACTGATAAATACAAAGGAAATAAAAGCCTACAATTTACACAAAAATTATATACTTGTAACGTTTACATTATTTCGACACACAGTGTCATCATCTGAGCTGAGTTATGAACTAAAGTTACGCTAAAATCCCACCTTATATACTAAAACCTGTATAATATTTCACCAATGACATAATTTTCAAAAATGAATCCATAACAATGGCAGGTACGAAATTTCATCTGAATTAGGGAGCATTTGATGAGTTGTTACTAGTGAGGTAGTAAATTATTGGAGAATTGTACTTGTCAATTTGGTCACTAGGAGCTAAATTGCTATCTTGCAAATATTTCTTGATTTCTATGGATTCTAATACGTTTAATTTTTGACCTTTAGGTTGAATATGCAGAATTTTTGGATTCTGTGTGAAGCTATGGTTATTATCAATAAGATGGTTGGCATAGTTTGAATCCTGTTTATTTAATCTGTAACTTCTCAAATGCTCACTAAATCTTTGAATAAAAAAACTGCGTCCTGTCTGGCCTTATATATATATATATATATATATATATATATATATATATATATATATATATATATATATATATATATATATATATATATATATATATATATATATATATATATATATATATATATATATATATATGAATAGTAACTTGTGACATCATAAAGCCGTGCTGATGAGTTGGTAACAACGAAACAGCGCTGTCCACGGATCGTGAGCTCTCGGAATTGAAACAAAAATACTCTATTCACTTTATATATATATATATATATATATATATATATATATATATATATATATATATATATATATATATATATATATATATATATATATATATATATATATATATATATATATATATATATATATATATATATATATATATATATATATATATATATATATATATATATAACGATTTATGTTTGTAGCTGAATTTATTTTAAAATAAAGTAGTTATTTTGTGGGGTTGCAGCTGCTTTTCAATCAAACTCTTTTTTACTTTATTGTGAGAGCTTTCGAAATTATTTAATTTCTTCTTCAGTCACTCTAAAAGAATAGGTATAACTGCTAATGAACATATCAAATAAAGGTACTTACAGTATATGAGTATAAGATAAAATAACATTCAGAAAAATAAATGGTTTCAAGACATAAAAGTGAAAAGTCAATTTGAAGTTTATGAAAGATGGATATAGGGTGTATAGAATTGGTATAAATTTTATTGTAAAAGGTCGATTTAAGTTATTGATGAAATAGATACTCTATGATTTTTATTGTTGCTCAATTTTATTTCAATATCTAAAATATTAGAATAAATTATATTTAAATTTTGAAAATCGGTCTTCTTATTCATTGAATCTTTTTCATTCTTTATGTAAACCATTTCTAAAAAACATCTTTTGAATAAATTATTTTCTTTAGTTAGAATTGAAATATTTTTGAAATCAATGGAATGTCCTGTAACATTTACATGTTGTGATAAAGCGCAAGCATTGGGTCTTAAACGTATATCACTTTTGTGGGAAACAATCCTTGATTTCAAATTTCTTTTATACCAATATAGTTTTTTTCACATTCACGACAGTTAATTTTGTAGACAACTCCTGCTTGATCCAGTATAGGAGTTTTATCTTTCAATTTGGTAAATAATTTATTGACAGTTTTAACTGGTTTATTAGATAAGATAATATTAGTTTCTTCTTTCAGAACATTATTGATTTTGGAAGTGAGTTCTTTTATATATGGAAAGGATCGAAATTTTTTAATGATGTTTGTTACAGGATTTTCGTTATTAGCGAAATTGGTATTGTTGCTAATTTGAATTGGAAAATTATTAGAGGAAAATATTAATTTATTGAGGAGTCGTTTAGGATAAGAATTGTCTGAAAGAAAATCGAATAATTTTTTAAAGTTTTTCATCTTCAAAGTAGGATGACATATTTTGTCTATTCTATTTTTCATTCCAAGTACTAAATTTATTTTGGTTTTTTCACTATGATATGAGAAATAATTCATGTATTTCCCAGAGTTGGTTGGTTTAACATACCAGTCTAATATAATTGTGTTATCGGGGGTTCGTATGAGTTTAGTGTCTATATATAATGCATTGCAATCCTCACACTCAAGTTTGTAAACCTCAGACTTCTTGAATTTATCCCTTACAGACTTTGCGTTGTTAGTAAATGAATATAAGTTGTTGTTGGTTTTGAATGCAACATTTATATTCCATTTCTAAAGGAACGAGATATTTTGTGCGTCTGGGGACCAAGATATGTTTGACAAGCAAAACTTTGATCGGATTTTTCTTTGATATGCGGATATATTAAATTTAGAGTTTTCTTGTTTTATTTTTGTTCTAGCAGTCTATCTATAATTGATGTGTCATATCCATTATTTACGGCGAACGATGGATCCTTTCAATGGCCTCCTCGTTCTTTCGATATTGTAGATTGTAAGGGGGTCGTACAGGCTGTGCAGCCTCACAAGCACTTCGACCTATAAGTTCTTTGGTGCGTGACCCTTGATTCCGAGACTTCTTGCGAAGTTTATCAGTTTTATGGGAGCTAAGCTTCCCCTCCCACTTCCAAGAACTTGAGCCTCTTGCAGAAAAGCGCTGGGTATTCGCACAGCAAATGTTCTGCAATATTTGCCAAGTTCTCGCAGTAGCGGCAACTATCACCTTCTGATTTACCCATCTTTTTGAGGTGGTATCCCAGAGGGCAGTGTCCAGTGAGTAGTCCCGTTACAATTTTCAAGTCTTTTTTGTCCAACTCGAGAAGCTGTTCAGCTTTCTTTGGCGATAGACACACTAGAGTCCTTTCGCTTGTCTTTGTCTAGGCACTTTATTTCAGTGAGATTTAATTTCACCAGTTTCCCAGCGTCGGAATTCTTCTTTAAAGTGGGCTCTGGAGTGTCCACATAAGGGTTCGGGCCCGGAAAATTGTGTGTTGGCAAGTCAATCTGCTTCTTCGTTGTCATTAATTCCTCTGTGACCTGGCATCCACATCAGGGTGACCTGATTGTTTACTGGCAGTTGTCTTAGGGAATGTTTACAGTCCCAAGTCAATTCAGACTCACAGGTGTATAACCTCAGAGCTTTTAGTGGTACTTGGCTATCTGACAGTATAAAGATTTCTGCCTTTCAAAGGATTCCTAGACACATAATTCTATAGCATGTACTTCTGCTCGGAAGGTGGTTGGGGTGTTACCAAAGCGTTTTGAGAGCCCGAAATTTGGTCCTGTAACGCCCACTCCAACCCTTTCGTCCATCTTAGATCCATCTATGTACCACACTGATGCATCCCTTCCCAGTTGAGGTCTGTTCTCTATGCAAGTTTGGTGGCTGTTTATGACCACTGGCAAGAAATATATCGGTTGGTACATGGCTTCTAGGGAAATGTGTTCCAAAATTTTAGGTGTTCGATCAGATCTCCTGCTTTTAAGTTTTTTGTCTGGCTCAGTTTGCTGCTTCTTTCATTACATATAGGTGCAATGGCGGAAAGTTTAGCATTGTCTCTAAGGCTGCAGTAGGGCACGTAAATATTGCCTTTGTGATTCCCAGACAGGCTAGCCGCTGTACTTTCTGCAGCTTGACTTGTGCCGAAATTTGTTTTTGGCAACCATACCAGTGAGGCATAGGTGACCAGGGGTTTAATGATTGTTTGGTATAACCAATAAATCATTTTTGGTTTCAGACCCCATGTCTTACCAAAGACTTTGCGGCATGTCCAGCTTGCCGCTATAGCTTTTGAAAGAATGTGGTTGATTTGGCTGTTCCAAGTCAGCTTCTGGTCTATTATAACTCCCAAATATTCCACCTCTTTGGAAAATGTTAGCTGGGAACCATTCAGCGTTGGGACTTTAAGTTCGTACTTTTGCCTCCTGGTGAATGGAACCAATATCACTCCAATAGACTTTTTTGTTTGGGATCTTACAAAAAACAGTATATATGCTGCCCCGCTAACAACAGAAGAAGATTGCCAGGAGAGAGTTAGGAATGCATTTCGATCTCTTTCCCCGCAAAAAGTTCAGAATGCCACACATGCCGGATTTTTAGGAAGAATTAATAAATGTATGGAAAATGGAGACAACCAATTCGAATATTTACTGAAGAGTGTTTCAATTTCTTTGTGTGTTTTACGATTGTAGATGAGCCGCGTCCATTGTCTGGGACGGATTTATTATTGATTTGCTTTTTAACAAACTAGGTACCGATGTGTTTCTCATTTCTGAATGATCTGCGTCATGGTGCACACCCATGAGTGCTTTGGTCTATCCGGATATCGCGGAGGGATGGTTTCACAGACTCTTTCAATAACCATGTCAAATCTACCATAAATGATCAACAAATTGAAGAAATATAATTTTTTTTTCTACAGAGGACATGATGAAAAATTTCGATACGATTGTACGAAAATTATTAGCAAATATTGTTTGTTGACACTAGCATTTGTTTTTTTGCCGATTCTTCCAAAAAAGCTAATTGATAATAATTCAAATACCTCTGATAACCACACGGATTTTTTTTATTTTTCAACGTTTCTACAAAAACCGTACAATTCACATATAGCGTTGTAAGCATAAACTACCCCTTTTTTAGCGTTGAGAAATATGGGGTTGCCATTTGAAAAAAATGAGTTGCACAATTTTTAAAACAGCCAAATTTGCCGCCAAATTATGAGCATCCGGTATAGGTTTTTTGAGAAATTTCCATAGATTGAGGAAGCTTCAACAATTTTATGCAAGCGAATTCTAGCAATTTTGGACCTGATGTCTCTTTCGTTTCCAAAAAAATTCAAATAACTGAAAATATGACGTTTCAAATAAAGTTATAATGAAATGCATCGAATATTCTGAAAATGCAATAAAATGCAGAGTTTACCATTAAAAAAACTTCGTTGACAACAGACAAAAAATCCCGTATACAAATTTCAAGAAAAATACTCCCAGTAGTTTCCCTTATATATATCGACTCATCACATTCAAGTAAGTGTTTATATTATTTACTCAATTGGAATAATAAAATGGCCATTTTTCTTCTTCGTCTAAATCAGTACTTTTCTTCAATAATTGTTCTCTTCTCTTGTATTACTTCTTCCATCTCATATGATATTTAATTTTTTTTTTATTGTAGGTGTATCATCATATACTTGCACTTGCGGAAAAAGTTACACTCAAAAATACAACCTAAGTAGACATATAAAATATGAGTGCGGCAAAGAAAAATCACACAGCTGTACTATCTGTAGTTATAAATGTCATAGGAAAAATGTACTCAAATTTCATTACATGGTAAAACATGGATTACATTGAAAGGATATAGACCAATAATATATCAAAATAATAGATACCTCAGAAATAGTCTTGATTGTTTTTTTTCTTTCAATCGATCTGGACACCAAATATTATTAAATTGAGTATAATTATTTATTAATAAATGTAAAAAAATACTCATTTGTTTTTCTTGGTAGCCAAAGCACTGTGGACTCATTGAATAAATCAATAAACAAATTTGAATCACTTGAAAATCGTATTGTATAAAAATAATACTCCCCTATTAATACTTATAGAATTTACCCAAAGACATAGCCTGTGCGGGTAGAGGACGGCTATTATTATTATTTGCCGTGGCGATTTCTCACTGATTTTTGGTGGCGTATTCACTTTTCAGATGTAGGAAAACCAGGAAAAACCTGCAGCACCACCCCGGGTGATCGGTGCGCACTCCAAGATAGCATCAGCCGTTGAGATTGGCATGTAGGCAACTCACATCACATTTGATTTACAACCAGGCATGTGGCCACCTACAGAGATCCGTGTACTTAAGAAAGAAGATTCTCGCGTACCGGAGCCTCGAACGCCTGTCTGATGCGAGCCAGAAGTTCCACTGCTTGAAAAATAAATAAATAAATGAGGATCATTTTTACATAGTTATCTTTCGGTCTACACATCATTTGATATATTCGTAACTCCGTCATCATTCCGTGCCATCGCCCAAGCGGGTTCAGGAGGGGAAGAGGTAGGACGCACGGAGAGCCGCCTCCCCTTCCACCCAGCCATTGATGGCTAGGGGGAAGCATTGCTTGTACCAAGGGGTAGATAGGATCCCGGCGAAGGGGCACTACTATTCGCCTCCGCTGGTGTTGGTGGGAGGTCAAATATTTCATCTGATAGCGATTGTAGTTCGTATGGTCTATGCCTTCTGCAAAGCTTATGCATGTCGTTCGTTTGCATTCAATGCAGATAATGCTTTGGCTAAGTTTGGTCAGAAGTAGATTGTTTCGAGCTATCTTGAGGCAAAAAACCAGGTCGAGGTACTTCGCGCACTATCTAAAGGCGACTTAGTTCCCTATGGAACCGATTCTTCCCATCTTTCCTGAAAGTTGGCCGAAGATTGATATATCAGCCCGCCGTGTTTGCGTGGCTGATTATCGTAAATTCTGAGCATGGTGATGTCTCTTGTTAAAGTACTCTTGGGGAGGTGAAACCTGTTGAATTTTTCCGACAGACTTTTAACATGTGCCGGGATGGAGTAGACGCCAGCTAGGGAGCGCAGCACACCCAGTCGAATGTATCTGTCACTCTCATGAAAGGATTCTTGGGCAGTCTGCAGAACGCTGGGCAAGCATGCAACTTCGCTGGCCGAATGATTTGTTTGTAGATGATCATCTTGGCCCCTAGCTTCATACGGGATCTCCTGGCTTTTAGTGGGTACGTGCATTTTATCGCTGCCGCAGCCCTCTGAATATCCAGGTTGACATGCTTTTGCCATATTGTATGCTTGCCCAGCTGTATTCCCAGGTATCGCACATTGGTCTTGACCTCCAACCTTCAATTTCGGAAGAACCTTCGAGAATTTGAATTTCATCGAGAAATTGATGGCCTCGGATTTAGCCGGGTTCACTACGATCATATTCTCCTACAGATACGGTAGGCTCTCCCTATTCAACCGAGATTGAACCTGCATAACAGCTGCAACGCTGGAAAAAGAATGGACATATATCGCGGTATCATCCGCGTATATGGCTGTCTTCGTTCTCTCGCACATAGGGAAATCATACGAATGTAGGGAGTACAAGTGTGGGGATAGACTAGACCCCTGCGGGACACCTGCTTCGATCGGGTACTCTGCGGATCATGTGCTGTTTACCTTCACCAAAAGCACGGACGTAGAAACATAAATAAATACCGTTTGGAGGGTTTCAACGATACTACTTTTTGAAATAATACACATTGTGATTGCTAAATAGATGGCGCGGGGAGGCACATGCACTAAAAAAAATTATATGGCATGGTGATCGTTGAAAATATAATTTAATTCTCTTTTCAACCATCTAAATTTTTTAGATTATCGTTTTTACGTTTTTACGTCAGAATAAGTGCAGATCTGGCGGGTCTGAAGGGTCTGAATCCCTTTTCTTACCTGACCACGATAACTTTTGATATCTGAGAGTACAGCTTGACAAGCATACAACATGGCGCAAGCACTTAAATCTGGTATTCAGAGGGCCGCGACTGCGGTAGAACGCATATATCCCTAATAACTAGAGGTTCCCGCATGATGCTTAAGGCTAAAATGACAATATATACAGGGTGAGTCAGAATAAGACCGACAAAGTCCGACTACAGATTCCACACCTCTTTTTGAGGTGAAAAGTTCCTATCAAGGTATGCCCTAAAATGCATCCCCTCTGAGATACAGGGTGTCGAAAGTACGAAAAAAAAATTGATTTATTTTTTTTTCCTCCAAAATTCCAGAAGGAAAATATATCAAACTCGGTACGCTAATCAAGGTTTATCAACGTGATAATTGTAAGTTATAATTTTTATTTTTCATAAAACCAGTGGCGTAGTTACGTTGGTATGTGGAAATATTTTCCTTCATATTTTCTTTGGACAAGTGAACGTTTGACATCAATTAGGCTCATCGATGCTCAACTCAAAATCATAACATTCCATGTACCTGAAAGTATAGGTTTCTGAGAAAATTGAGAAAAACTGAAGATATGTTCTTGAGTAGCAGAATAATTTCCACTGTAAAATAATCTCATAACACTCATTTCTCACAACATATTGGAATATTTGTCAACCTCCTAAACATTTTTTAATGTTGGGTGAATCGGAAACATAGTTCAGAAGGTTGGCAAATATTCCGATATGTTGTAAGAACTTATGCGATTTTTGCACATGAAACTATTTTGCTACCCATGACATATCTTCAGTTTTTTCAATTTTCTCAAAAACCTTTACTCTTAGGTACATGGAATGTCATGATTTTTAAGTTGAGTTTTGATAAGCCTAACTGATGTCAAACGCTCATTTGTCCATTCACTTGTCCAAAGAAAATATGAAGGAAAATATTTCCACATACCATCGTTACTACGCCACTGGTTTACGGAAATTAAGAATTATAACTTTGAATTATCACGTTGATGAACCTTGATTAGTGTCCAAGTTTGATATTTTTTGCGTCGAGAATTTTGGAGAAAAAAAATTAAATCAATTTTTTTTTTACTTTTGACACCCTGTACCTCAGAGGGGATGCATTTCAGGCAATACCTTGATAGTAACTTCTCATCTCGAAATGAGGTGAGGAATCTGTAGTCGGAGTTTGTCTGTCTTATTCTGACTCACCCTGTATATAAGCAAGTCATACGGCCGGCGATGTTGTACAATTGCCCAGAGTTCTGCAGCCTGCCCAAGACTCTATTTATGAGGTTGGACAGGATGCAGAACAAAGTACTCCGCATCATAACTGAAAGTGATAGATACATTCGTTTGGATATGATGCGCGATCTTGCCGGCTTCGACTCGATTCCGACACTAGTAAAAAACTTGCCATACAAGTTTAACAAGTTCCTCCTCACGAAGAGTTCGTTAACCAAAGACCTTACCAGGCTCAGAATACACGATGAGCCCCGCACGGTGGGCTCATCTATCAACCGCTGGATATCTTCCAGGAAAGATGGAAAGAACCGGTTCCGTAGGGAACCTCATTGAATGAAGTTTTAAACGCCCAGTACCTTGACCCGGTTTTTTGCCTTTTCCGGCAACAGCTCGCAATAATCAGCCTCAGATAAACTCAGACAATAGCAGTATCTACATTGAATGCAAAAGAACGACACGCATAAGCTATGCAGAAGGAGTGTATTGTGTCATCTACAACCCACACCAGCGGAGGGGGCTGTTAGCGCCCCCTGACCGGGACCCTAGGCACCCCTTAGCACAAGCGTGCGCTCACCTGCTCAGAAATGAGCAGGGGGGAAGGCGGCTTTCCGTGCGCCAATAACAGCCTCTGGACTTCCAAGCCCACGTGGGGTGAAGAAAGAAGAGATTGTTATGAACAAGGCAACTCTGTGGTTATATTGATTGCTGAATTTTATTATAAAAACCCTTTTTATTTTATTTTAACTCATCTTTCTGCCTGGAATCCGCACACTTCTCGCACAACAGCTAATTTCCCAAATAAATGTGTCAACGTTGTTTATGGCCGTGGTCTCATGGCCGGAAAATTATCTATTTCCCTAATTCTCTTCATGTTCCGTGCACTGTGAGAAATACTGTATGTGTAAGAGTTATAAACTATTGAATATTTTGTTGATGATTAGATTTATTTGTGCTAAGAATGTTTATAACTTAAATTTGTTTTGGCATGACCTTTATCATTATAATGATCTACTGGTTGAAATATTGCACATTGTATTTCATATTGTATAGTGTCATCCCCAAAGTACGGACCTTATGAGAAAATTATTCATTAAAAAATTATTTCTGACAAAAATTCGTACAATCCCTGAATCTAAATATGCAACAACAAAATATGGCAAAACATACGTTAAATAAAGAGGTGCATTAAAATTTTTCATTTTGAGCTAGGAGAAATGGAAACTATCCAAAAGTGTTTTATGGAAAAGTTGTTCAGCTTTTGAAATATATCTAGATTTGAATTAATGCCTATCTTAGTTTTTTATTTTTTACGTATTTTAGAAAAAGGCGTAGTAAGGGTTCAAATATGAGGTCTGAGGTATATAAAATTGTCAAAGTTTCGTGGTTCTTGAACTGATCGATATATTAAGGGGAACTTGGATTACTTGATAGGCATTGTTTTTAACTTATATCTGTTTTCTAGGATACACGTGTCCAGTTTGCGGAAAGAGGTATAAACAGAATTGCTCACTCTGGAGACATACAAAGTACGAGTGTCAGAAGAAACCAACTTTCAAATGTTTCTACTGTCCATATATGTCCAAACAGAAATCACCGATGGTGAATCATATGATTATCAAACACAACCACAAAGATCCTAAACATTTCCGATAGGCCGTCGAATTTTTGTCATAACGTTAAAAAAATACTTTTGTTGAAGTCTTCCTTGAAGATAACTTAGTTTGTGTTCATAAAATATTATATTTCAGTCAAGTGTTTTTCTGTAAAAGGAATCTGTATGAATGAATACATTATGATTGTGATTTTGTTTTTCATTCCACCTAAATATTCGGTTTCTTTGAAACCCCTGCGGTTCAAGTTATTTTGACATCGAGCTGACGATATATCTGACTCTCTAGAATTGTGGATGATTTTGTAACGTGGTTTCGGTGCTCTCGCCGGCGGACGTTACTATGACGGTTTCGATTATTGTCTCTTGACAATTCCCTAATACCAGGAACCTATCAAAACACAATAAATCCTCGGGCACCAGCTATTTCAAAGTGATATGCTCCACACTCCCAGTCTAGAGCAGGGTGAGAGGCCCAAGGCAGCTACAACTGGAGACACGGTATCCCAGGGGTCAGTTCTTATGACTCAATGCCAACTACTCGAGTGGCTGCAGGCTTTAATTGCAGTCACTTGTTTTGCAGAAATACCGGCTGCTTTAGTTTAAGCTCTATGATTTACGGATGAAAGAACACAACCAAGCTATGTAGACAACACCAAATTTTATTTAAATACTAAGAAACAATACACAACAAGATGTAAGGTCACTTTCGGAACACTAATACACGGGTTCGTCTTGGTTTCGGCGGGAAATCCTGATGGGCTCACAGGTACAAACAGAAGGGCAACAGGAGTGCGAACCTTCTGCAGGGCATTTGTCGGGGACTATCACCTAGACAACGTGTACCCGATTGGACTATACTGTACAGACACTGTGTAGAGAGGTTTGGAGGTATTGGTAACTACTTATTCCCTTCTCTTTTACTTTCAGAAACGGTAGTCCCGAATGGTCTGGTACACAGGCCTCAGGATACTATAGTCCAGTTCCTAAATTATAGATAGTGACATATGAATTATGAACCGTACAACCGATGAGTCACTATCTACAATTTAGGAATTAGACTATAGGTACCCAGCAAACCCAGATACATCTCTGAGATATTGCTGCGATGTCACTTTGTGACCTGCGACTTGCATCGTTACGTCGCACAGACGTCCCAGCGACTCAGTTTTGTCACACTCATGATACATGCTGGCGACGTCTGTGCGATGTAGTTCCGAGACGTCTGCGATGTAGTTCTGAGACGCCTCAAAAATGCCTCCTATCAGGGATGTAACAGAGCGACATAGCAGCGATTTCTTCACTGTAAAGGCGGATTTATAATGCACAATTTAATGCTTACTTTTAATGTAAAATTCATAAAATTTCAATACTCAGATTCATATGGAACCATTTACCCTTTTCATAATTTATAATTCCTAAATGGTTTCATATGAATCTGAGTATTGAAATGTTATAAATTGTACTTTAAAATTATGCATATGCATTAAATTGTGCATTATGAATCCGGTAAATCCGCCTTTATATTCATGAGACGTCAACGACTATGCGATATTCCAGACAGAAACAACAAATAGGGAAAGAAAATATATTTTTAATATGAAAAAAATAAATATAACAGAAATATTAATAAAAAAATTCTTCAAAAAATTAAATTATTCTGGCATAACATTAACAAAGTACAAAATAAGAAATTAACAAAGTAAAAATTAAAAATATATTAATTAAAAAACTAAAAGTCAATTGCTTTGGTTCCTTTTCCTGTCAAGCCTTTGTTTGGCATGTATGAATTGGAACAGGCTGCTTCAACATTTTTTTCGTTCTCTCCGTGAAGGCTCATCACGACATCTGGAAATCAATAAAACAATATGAGACCACTGAACGCTACAATGCCACATAGTAGTGAGACATGAAATAATTCAGACAGTAATGGAATACTTAGTATAATTTGGCACCATTGAACAACTCTAAATTTAGTTTTCTGATTTTAAATATTCAGGTCGTATTTTTGAGGTCATGCCACTATTGGTATCTTGATAACGGTAAATGATACAACGATACTATCTTTTTACACTCAGTGTATGGACACTAAAATTTGCAAATGTGATCAGCTCCAGTTGGAAATATCAAAACATGAACAGTATGCAAAGCATTCAAAGCAACAAAGCTTCGATCTTGTGTTACCAACTTCTTGCCAACTTACCGCGTGAATTCAACATAAACATTTAACATATTGCCTTTCGACCGTGGTGAAGGACAGATGGCGTCCATGTGGTCGGCAGCCAAGTGAATGTGTGTGAAAGTTCTATTATCACCTGATCTGGAGATAACTCAATGAAAATATAATAGCAAAGATATCTAAGTACAGATTTTGATGTCTAAATGATGTCGCAATATGACGTCTATGGCGAATAACAATTTGACATCGCAGGGACGTCTGAATCCAGCTATCATCAATTTAGATATCACAGGGATGTCACAGTGTGATATCGCTGTAACGACAACAATATGACATCGCAGAGACATCTATATTCGGCTATTATTGATTTTGATATCTAAGGGATATCGCGGTGTAATATCGCAGGAATGTCAACGATATGATACCACATGGACATCTAAATCCCATTTTTGACGATATTGACATTCCTGAGATGTGGATGTTTGCCCAGTGTTGACTGGGTATTCGCAATACGGACTGATAGCGTACGTAGAGGGCCCCCTTTTTATTCGCGACTAACCTTCGTTCGACGACCGAAAAGTAGTCCTGCCCGTGGAACGAAGTTACGAGCTCTTTCCTAGCTCAGGTGACACAGAGGCGGTCCCTTTACAGAAAACCAGAGCGTAAAACTACAAATTTCGCTGATGGCGTTAAGGAGCGGATCCCTGAGGAATGCCTGTATTTTATGTTGATTCTCGGAGAAACTTTCGTTCGACGGCCGAAAAGTAGTTTTGTCCATGGAATGAAGCTAGGAGCTCTGAAATGGAAAACTGAGTCGATAGCCGAAAATATCGAACCGTCGAGCCAGGACTTTTCCCAGCTCGGACTGTGACGCGTAGGCGTTCCTTCTATAGAAAACCCTAACGTGTTGATGAAATTTTCACTGAAGGCGCAAAGAACGGAACCCTGAGGAAGTCCTGAAATTTATTTCTTTTCTCGAAAAACCTTCGTTCGACGACCGAAAAGTAATCCTGCCTGTGGAAAGAAGTGATTGTGACACGGAGGGACTTCCAGCAGGTTTTAAGATCACGGAACGAGGAGGGCGTCTACCACCTTTATACGGCGTTAATGTGTACTGACTCTGTTCGACAACCGAAAAGTAGTCCTAGCCGTAGAACAGGATAAATCAAACAACTGGTTCGACAGTCGAAAAAGGTGTCCTAACCGTAGAACCAGATTCGCAGAAGGTTGGTAGAAGCCGCCCCTAGAAAACCCACGCTTGATTTTAATACACCTCTTTTTAGTAAGAGGTTTAAAGTTACCAATACGGGTTTGATATGACCCCACTAGGGTCTACGGTAATAAAGTTCATATGCTTACGGTTTCTCTGCGTGCAGGTGGACGAGTTGCTGGCACCAGGAAAAGACTGCCCATTGTCGGTATACTCTAATTCTCACTGACTCTAAACACTCTATGTTGACTCTCGGGCATACGGGAACTAGGTAACTCCCTTCCGTAACGGTGAAGCCTCCATTTATCAGCTATCCGTGGCAAAAAGTCTTTACTGACTTTTTAACGTACCAGAAGTACGACTCATGAAAACAGGAACGTGAAAATTATACAGAAGTTGATTTTTTTTCACAAAAAAATTAACACGTATAAAAACAATACGTCGTGGTACAGCAAGGCAGGATTGTTACCATCCAAAGGGTTGTCCCTGAGCGGTGTATTCGAAACCATTGCGGCGCCGTTATACAGTGCGACCAGGTGACGGATAGGTTGGAAGTCAGTGTAGAATAAAACGCTTCGTTACAATTGTAAAAATGATTTCCGCATCTAGAAATCAACTGGTTGCCTGGTCGTTAACGATTTGCACTTCTTCATCCCAAAAATATGGCTTAACTCTGACCGTGGCAATGGAAATCTTTGAAGCAATCGATCGCATAGTGTTTCTAAAACATTTTTCCAAATATTCATCTTGTGGATCATCCCCTATCGATATTCCTCCAAAACGTATTTCTCACATGTCCAGTACAGAGCCTCACAAATGATGATACTCTTACAGGCACTTATCTTTCAAAACTCCAATATTTACCTACTCATGATACCAAAAATAAAGGAGGGAGAATCGTTGAATGTTATAATTATTTATGCTTGCACTAAACATTTCGAGAATCGCAGCATGCCATAGCGAATTGTCACACATTTCGACAGGAGTGAAAAAAATGCCCACAGCAAATGGAGAAATGTTATAGTCAAGACAATCTACCGGTTTTCTTCATATTTGGTAGCCGACCTCATAACACTTAATTAAATCTGGATCTACTGTTTGGGTGTTCTAAGACGAGCCAAACCGAATAAGATTTGTTCACTTTCAAAGCACTTCTCTCTTTGGAAAATATAGTCCTGTTGTAACTGTTGTAGATCCACTCAACATTCGCCCATTCGAAAGCCCAAAAAATTGATTTACCATCTGGAATAATAGAATAATCATAACTAGGGTCAACTACGATCTCTGAAGATCCGGAGTTATGCAGTGGTTTTTTCATACAAAGCTGTCGACCATTGGTTTTTCTCCCCATACTGCATGTGCCTTGTTCTTGTTAGGCCTTCTTAATGACATAATATATGCAAGCATTTATTTATTCACGAACCATAGGTTTCTACACCCAATAAAGCACTTTATCAGCATCAGCATCAGCATCTTCGTCTCCTCGACGACATTTGTGACTTTATTCCCAAACCAATACGACTCTTGTCAGAATTGATGACAATGGTGTTGTTTTCTGCCCTCTGCCTGAGTATGTCTATGCTGTCCTAGGCTTATCCGGATTCTGATTATCCTTTTAGCCTTTCAGAAATATATTTTGTTGGTATTTAAGTCATTTGGCTATTTTGTGCCTCCTCCACTTTCACGGGAAGATCCTTCTCCTAGTCTATTTTGCTGAAGATGATTGTTTCAAATGTTCGTTGAACGCTATATTTTGGGACCATAATATTCTTCACGGACCTTCCTAAAATTTGATCTTCTTCCATTTTACTCTGATCTGTCCAATGTGATTCGTTTATTAAAGGTCACCTCTTGCTGTGGCATATGAGTCACAAGCCCAGCTTCTCTTTAAATCGGAATGGCTCCGGAAATACACAGGCATGCCAATCTTTAGGTACTATTCATCAACATAATCATCCTATTGCATATTACTCTACCCTTCTACTGGGCCTTATCATTCTCGTCCATAGGGTCATATTCTAAGTATGCCCTAATTCTTACCAAGCTTTCTTCTTTAAGTTCCTATAGCCAATCTGACCTCGAATGATGTCTTTTTATATAAAAATTCAACGAGTTTTTTGTCAAATTTTATTCCTAGGTAGGTACTTTCCGTAATTATTGGTATCTTCATTTCACAGAGTTCCGGTGCTTCTAGATCTATCAGCATCTACTAGTTTTCTAGTGAAAGTGGTATTTTTGGCATTGACAGAGTTGTTCTTGCTCACCTGATTACAATATTTATTACCTATTGTGTTTGCTCTGATGAAGGGCCCGAAAACCATCACTTGCTGAGTCATATACGTGTCCTAGGTCTCCTGCCTTCCAGAGGAGGTCGTCAAACAGAGTTGTCACAGTAATAGTGATGAGAATCCTCTTTGGATATATCCACTGCCAGCTCTGGCTTCTGAACATCTGCACAGAGTGGTGGATTTCCTGTGCTTGCCAAGGATTTTACAATGGACGTCGTTGATACATTATTGATGTCTAATGAAGCTGAAATGGTTATACAGATGTTATCCGTACTCTTTATGATATGATTTGTGAGGTTGGTTTCAACTCAAACTAATACCCCATGACATGCGTTCAGGTAAAGAGCAGTTCATTAAATGATATGAATTTTGTGATTCCTTGTTCATGTGCATGGCATACATGATATAATATATCAGATCATTTTGCTGAAAATTTTTTCCATGTAATTTGAACCTATCATATCTACGTATTAGTGACCAAGTGACCAAAATGAGTCGATCGATATAATTATAAGTGACATGAAAAAATTTTCTTACTGAATATCCCTCGGCTATTGATAAATTCTCAAAATTTGTCTTAACTTTTCTCAAGCGAGTTGCTTTAAGGTAACAGCCCTCCGCCTTTGGCGTCGGGCTGTTACCAAGCAACTCGCTTTCGAAAGTATACGACAAATTATTTCGAAATCATCAATAGCCTTGGGATATTATAAGTGAGAAAATCATCTATCCAAGTATCTATCATCATAATAAAAATACAAACATTTTTACGAATCGCCATTTTCCTTAAGAATGATGCGTTCTTTGTCCCACTTCTCATGAAATCTCCAGTGTCGTCCGATGTTCTCCACGTGGAATCATACAATTTAATGTAGCTATCTAAAGATTTTGCATTTAATTAGTATACGTCAATAATTACGGAATTTACGAGAGTTTCCTTGGCGTGCAGTCTATCAAACTTTAAATGGCCTTTGTTAAATATATCCTCAATTTTTGACGTTTTCATTAATTCTGCTATTTCACAGTTCTACCGCAAAACTTATGGGATTTACGGGTGTGTTCCAACGAGAAGTGAGAAATAGTGCATACATATCGACTTAGCTAGTAGTGAAGGACTCTGCAAATTCACCAAATACCACCAGTTTTAGTTTCAGTGATATCATTACTTTCACGACCTAGAGAACGTTTAAACTTTAGTTAAACCAAGTGCAAGGTGATATACACTTCTTCCTGCCTGTTCTAATTTACTGAAAAGACTTCCCCAAAACCCCTCCACTACGAATTACATTTCTTCTCCCGAAAAGGAATGATACTACCACTGGAAGACTGATGGTTGGCCCTCTCGCACCTTCTGAAATACAGTATTCATTCCTCTTTCTATTCAAGTAATAATGAAAATTGATGTTTCTATATCATTTTCACTTCTAGGAGGATATTACATCGACTCTGAAGGGATGCATTGCTGTTCAACATGTCACAAGAAATATAAGCGTAAAGGTGGATTTCGTCAACATATTATGTACGAGTGCAATAAAGTGCCCCAATTCAAATGCCACATATGCTCGAAATCATTCAAACAAAAGACAAATCTCAGGGTACATATGGGAACAATTCATATGCGATTCAAGACAGACAATCATCCTCTGACTATGATGTGAAAGTCATAAATATTCTATGTATATTATATTTCCATTGAATAATCAAAAAGGTGCGTAAAAGTGCGATATGAATTATCATAGTATTGTTATCAAAATGACAGTAAATAATAAAAAGTTTCTTTTCGAAATGGAGCTCAATGAACATTTACCAATAAGGATTGATATTTGTGGAAATTTTAATTGATGTAAACAGGAATAATTGAAATATTTATTTTGAACGGATGAGACTGAGAAATACTATTAAGAGATTGAAGGCTTTTTGACAGTATTTTTTACAGATTCCTAGTGGTAAATAAAGAAAGATGATCCAATATTTCGAAAGCGTTTTATTCGTACCTATTCACGAAATTCTAAATAGCTGGTGGATGGAACATCAGAAGTATCGAACATGTTCTAAGCAAATTTGTTATTTCAAATGGAACACCCCGTATATTAAATCCCCTTATATTATATCATAACTCTACATGATGATCCCCTATACCTATCTGTGACACTTTTCACGACAAAGATAATTATTTTGTCAAATTTTTGTGCGATACTATTAAAAACTTACGTATTTGTCACAGTGGAAATTCACAAAATATTGCAATTTAAGTCAAAGCTGCCGATAAACCGGATTCCAGTTTCAGCATACAGGGAGGCTCAGAAGTAGCTTCCTTTGGGGGAATCATTAAAACTTATATACACCCCGTTTAGAAAGCTGTAACATATTCCTAGAAAATCTTGTATACTTTTTTGAGTTATGATCATTTTTGTTACGAAATAATGAAATATTATTATATGCAAAAAGTGTTACGTCAAAATAAATGTAAGAGATCTAACGGAATAATTTCAATAAATGTTCAGAATGTTTCCAAACACTTTCTTATGCGAACATCTTCGGAATCTATCGTGGCTCTTTGAATTTAATTGGAATCTTATTCCTGAAATGCCTGAGTCACTCGATGTTGACTGGTGTTCTGAACACTATCTACCTGATTGTATCCCATAAAAAAGTCTAGGGGTGTAAGATCAGGGGAACTGAGAAGCCCAAAATCATTGCATCTTCCGTCCAATCATCAAAAATGAACTCTAGTAGGTACTACTCGAAAATCCTTTTTTGAAAATGACGATCGTAATCCTGAAGATCGCCTGATATTTCAACAAAATGCACAGCAATTTAGGGCGTTTTTAGATAGATTGATTCATGTAAATTGGGTTGGAAGAAGAAGCTCTATAGAGTGGCCAGCCAGATCTCCTGATTTAACCCCACTCGAATTTTTCAAGTGGGGTCACTTGAAAAACAACATCAATGCAACCAAACCAGAATGTCTGGAAGATTTACTTGGTAGAATGATTGAAGAATGCCGTCGACTAAGGCCGGAAATTATAGTTCGAAAACGAATCGATAAAATTAATTAATATTTGTTGATTGTTATCAAGACGGACAGTACCTTCCAAATGAGGTATCACTTGCCATATGTTGACGTTTAAAAATTGAGGTGTATAATCTAAGATACAAGAGTATGTCATTTCAAGATGATTTCATATAATATTCGAGATATTGTTTTTGAATAAATATTATTTCAGTTTTTTTGTACAGAGTTTTAAGTGGTAGTGATTTGAATTCAGTCGGTAACAGATTGTATAAGAGAACGATCTGGTACGAGAAAGAGCAACGTTAAAAAATAGGTACTTATGTTTGGGCACTGACACATTATTTCGAATCTCACGTTGAGATTTGTGTACTGAAGCGGTTAGAGGGAAATCGCAGAGAAATGGATGTACGCTAAGCCATCCACCATTTTTCAAATGGTTTGAAATATGTTTCCTTCTTCTTGTGCCTTTGATAATTCTAACACATGAATATTGAAGTTTTTGAAGCCTCATTTTATCTGAATTCAGTAATCCAGGACCATAAAGTACATCTGCATAATCAGCATGTGAAAGTACTAATCAATGCGTCACATAGTACTAGTTTCGTTATTTTCGCTATATTTCTACTCGAATAGATCATTTTGAGGTTCATATATTCCCTCTCAAAAATATGAGAGATTGTTGTCCTGAAATCAAGAGCACTCTAAAATATAATCCTAAATTATTAATTACCTCCGCATTAGGTAATTGGACTCCGCCAACGGCTAAGTCCACTGAAAACTTGCAACGGTTTCTAGCAGACATTCATACAAATATCGTGACATGAGATTTAAAAGCATTTACAGTCAGACAGTATTTATTGGAAACAGTTATTGAGTTATTCAAATCCTGATTAATTTGTTCGGTTGCATAAATGAGAGAGTCTTCTTCAAATTCGAAATACAATTGTGTATGAAGAACAAAGAGGAGGGTGCCTAGAACTGAGCCCTGAGGGACACCATTTTTCATAAGATATGAATTCGACTTTTCTTCATTGAGTATGAGACACTGAAATCGGTAGTGAAGATAATAACTGAGAAGTGACACAGCATCCAAGCCTAACCCTAGGTAACAGAGGATGCTACATGGTCAATAGAAATATGCACATCATCCACAACTTTCAATAGAGCGGTTTTGAACCTATGGTCAGCTCTAAATCTCAATTGACACGATGGCGATATATTGAATCCATTTAAGTAATTTTGCTTATGTAAATTCAGTATTTTTTCGACTGCTTTCAAAATTGCACACAAAATACTGATTGTACGAAAGTCAGTCATATTCTCTGGATTGGTGATTTTTGCTAGAGGTAAGACATGTGATTGTTTTCAACTGGATGGATAAACCGTTTTTTGTATACAATAATTGAATAAATACTATATGAGCTGTAGGATCAACGGGAACCAATGTAATACATTTGTGTATTTGTCGGTTCCAACAGCATTCAACTTAATACCTCGGTGATGTAAATTTTATCAGGATTCGTTTCATGAAATAAAAAATTGCGATTATTCAGTCTAGTACCTGAGAAAAAATCAATGATTTCAAGATCAGGTGTAGAGTTACTATTTGAAATGCTTCCGAAATAATTATTAATATTTTAATAATTTCTGTGTCTTTTTGTTATTCACATTCGTATCAGCTAGTTCTTTCATAACTATTTGTTTCTTGTTAAACTATAAATGAAATATGCTTTTTTTTCTGGAATCATTGTTTGATTTCGCGTTTTCGAGAATCAAGTCCTTCATCACAAATTAAAAAGCCATAATGTCAATGTTTCTTCCATCGTGAAACACCCATTAATTTGGTCTTGAATTATTCCTGGATGAATATCAAATAAACAATGCCTTGTGTCCTGTGATAAAAAGCGTTCATATCATCTGTATATTCGCTATCTTCAAATATTTCTGTACCAAGGTGAAAACGAATACTCGGGTACATCGAAGATTCATTTCCTAGTAGTAGTTTTTTCTCTTGCTGCATCTGACTCCTGCAGTGGGGCTCTGTGTCATATTGAATTTCACTAATCGACTGAATTCCACATGATTGGTGATATAAGTGAAAAATCTACCGAATTAATAACAAATACATTTGATGAAATGAGGGCATAGCAAAAGGTCTCGCTTTCTGGCATAACAGCTTGAGGCGGCACTTCACTTGGCGTAGCGTATTCGTATAGCGGTTTCGATATATTTGGCCAAATATGTGTTGTATCCTCAACTATCACAAACGTGCCATAAAAGCATTGAACCAAACCAGCAAAGAACTCAAACATGCCAAATATATTTGCTCACCAGTGAACGCAACAGTAATCGTTTATTTTGTTCTTATTTTTATTGGAGCTATTTTTGAGGTCCCAAATACAAGGGTGCATTTGGTGGACGGAAACGCGTTTTTGCATATTCGCGTTATTTGCTTTATCAGTACCAAATAGCTTCTCTGCATATCTCCATTTTTGGCCAAATAAAGCAAATACTCAAATACGCTACGCCAAGTGAAGTGCCGCCTTCAGATTCTGGAGAAAAATCTGAGAATGGAGGAGGAAAGATTCAGAAAAGTACAGTAATAGTGCAGAATCTCAATCCTTTAGCCAGTGTTAATTTATATCTACTTCCGTTCATTCAAATTTAGTCAGTGTTAGACTGGAAGTCATAAACGAAACAAAAGCTGCAAAATTGCAGAAAGATCAGCACAAGGGTGGGCCACCGACCTCTCCACCGGAAACTAATTTGGAGAAACGATTAATTGAGATTATGGGAGCAAAAGCAGTTTTAAAGGACATGAGCAGCCAGAATTGATATTCAACTGATTTATATGAGGCAGTGAGGGTTTCTTACACATATATTCGCAGCCGTTTGACATAATCCCATCAAACATTAATCATTACAAAAATAAATTTTTTTCTACAGCATAGTGAGTAAGACAGAAATATTTTCAAAACCCCTGCATACTTTAATATAATATTGGGTTTCCCATTCAAACAGGACTAAAATCCAGAAGATTCAATTTCTATATTACTCAATGCATTTTATGTTCATGCGACAAAAAGTTGACTAAAAAAGTTGTTCAGTAAACTGGGTTAGACAGAAATATTTTCAAAACCTCTGCATACTTTAATATAATAGTGGGTTTCCCATTTAAACAGGACTAAAATCCAGAAGATTTAATTTCTATATTACTCAATATTTTTCCTGTTTATGCGACGAAGAAGTTAACAAGAAAAGTTGTACAGAATACTGGGTGAGACAGAAATATTTTCAAAACCCCTGCATACTTTAATATCAAATAGTGGGTTTTCCATTTGAACAGGACTAAAACCCAGAAGATTCAATTCCTTTATCAATGCATTTTCTGTTTATGTGACAAAAAGTTAACAAGAACAGTTGTTCAGAATACTGGGTATTAAAGAAATATTTTCAATTCCCCTGCATACTTTAATATCAAATAGTGGCATTTCCATTAAAACAGGACTAAAACCCAGAAGATGAAATTTCTGTTTCAATGTATTTTCTATTATGTGACAAAAATCAATAGGAAAAGTTCAGATTTATGGGTGCCAAAGAAATATTTTCAAAACCCCTGCATACTTTATTATCGAATAGTGAGTTTCCCATTTAAATAGGACTAAAACCCAAATGATGAAATTTCTCTATTATTGCATTTTCTGTTTGTATTACAAAAAGTCAATGCATTTTCTGTTCAAGTGATGAAAAGTAAACAAGTAAAGTTGTTCAGAATACTGGGTTTGAAAGAAATATTTTCAAAACCTCTGCATACTTTAATATAATAGTGGTTTTCCCATTTAAACAGGACTAAAATCCAGAAGATTCAATTTCTATATTACTCTATGCATTTCCTGTTTATGCGACAAAAAGTTAACAAGAAAAGTTGTTCAGAATACTGGACGAGAAAGATATATTTTCGAAACATCTGCATACTTTAATATTAAATAGTAGGTTTCCCATTTGAACAGGACTAAAACCCAGGAGATGAAATTTCTTCATTATGGCATTTTCTATTTATGTGACTAAGTAGTCAAAAAAAGTTGTTCAGAATACTGGGTAAGGCAGAAATATTTTCAAAACCTCTGCATACTTTAATATAATAGTGGGTTTCCCATTTAAACAGGACTAAAATCCAGAAGATTCAATTTCTATATTACTCAATGCATTTCCTGTTTATGCAACAAAAAGTTAACAAGTAAAGTTGTTCAGAATGCTGAGTGAGACAGAACCTCTGCATATTTTAATATCAACTAGTGGGTTTCCCATTTAAACAGGACTAAAACCCAGAAGATGAAATTTCTTCAATAATTCATTTTCTGTTCATGTGATTAAAAGTTAAAAAGAAAAGTTGTTCAGATTACTGGGCAAGGAAGAAATATTTTGAGAACCCCTGCATATATTGAAATCAATTAGTGTGTTCCCCATTTAAACAGGACTATTAAAATTCCACAAGTTGAAATTTCTACTTCAATGCATTTTCTGTTCATGTGACAAAAATATTGGGTAAGACAATATTCTCAAAACCCTTGAGTACTTTAATTTCAAATAGTGGTTTTTTCATTTAGACAGGACTAAAACCCATAGGATGAAATTTCTTCAATAATTCATTTTCTGTTTATGTGATAAAAAGTTAACAAGAAAAGTTGTTCAGAATACTGGGTTTGAAAGAAATATTTTCAAAACTTCTGCATACTTTAATATAATAGTGGGTTTCCCATTTGAACAGGACTAAAATCCAGAAGATTCAATTTCTATATTACTCAATGCATTTCCTGTTTATGCAACAAAAAGTTAACAGGTAAAGTTGTTCAGAATGCTGAGTGAGACAGAATCTTTGCATATTTTAATATCAACTAGTGGGTTTCCCATTTAAACAGGACTAAAACCCAGAAGATGAAATTTCTTCAATAATACATTTTCAGTTCATGTGATAAAAAGTTAAAAAGAAAAGTTGTTCAGAATACTGGGTAAAGGAAAGGACTATTAAAATTCCAGAAGTTGAAATTTCTACTTCAATGCATTTTCTGTTTATGTGACAAAAATATTGGGTAAGACAATATTTTCAAAACCCTTGAGTACTTTAATTTCAAATTGTGGTTTTTTCATTTAGACAGGACTAAAACCCAGAAGATGAAATTTTCACACTTTATAGATAGTCATACTTTTAATATTTCGAACAAGATCGGAATTTTGTGCTGGAGAGTATCAACATAGTGAAATGAATACGAAGTACCCTTCTCTCCAAGCGTTTTCATCAAGAGATAATTTAAATCCAAACGTCTGTAAGAAAAAAAAATGCTTCCTTGGCTAATATCACGACGGACATTGAACTACATCTGACAGACACTTGTGCAACATTCATGCGTGGGGAAACATTAGTTAAACAGTTGATCATTATTCATTTGACAGGGAAAGGACAATTAAAATGTTGTCCGACCTACCCTGTCACTGATGAGAGGCAAAACCTCGAAACATGCATGTTTATAGGAGGTCATTCCCTGCCAAATGAAGGAAAATCTTCTGTTCAATTACAAGACAAGCATTTGCAATTGAGTCTTCTTTAAAGAACGTTGCACAATTATCTGTCAGACGTCCATTGTGGTATAAGCTAGGGAAGTAGTTGTTTTCTGACAGATGTTTACCTTTATTGTTCCACTTGGTGAAAACGCTTGGAGAGAAGGGTACTTCGTATTAATTTCATTCATACTTTTTATAAATAAATGAATATCTAAGTAGTGAAAAAACACCTGTAAAAATATATTTGCACAGAAAATACTTTTTCATATTGTGGAATGCCAAAACCCCAAATAGAGCCGAGTCAAGATATATCCTCCACAAAAAATATCCCTAAAAAAAATTTTGAATTGTTTTACTTTCACAGAATGACTGATAAGTATCATTTGATTTTCAGGAAACAGATTTTCATGCAACACATGTGGAAAATCTTACAAACTCAGGATAACACTCAATCGGCATATTGAATATGAGTGTCAAAAGATCGCACAGTATTCGTGTTCTTTTTGTTCCAAGAAGTTCCACCGTAAATGTAACAAGGACAGACATATCAAGAATATGCATCATTCATAATATTTTTCTTTAACTTTCCTTCTCTAATGATTTTCTGAACATTGCCTAGTTCTTTAGAGTGTGATTATTGGATACTTTTTACACATTCATCATCATTATTATGCATATAAGTCAAAATAAAGAATAAATTACCTATCGAAACGTGTGAATAGTGATTTACATGATTTATGGAATAATCTTCATAAATGAGAAAACCATCAACTATAAAACTATTTAATATATATAAAATTTGTGGTAATTGAAGCTACTTTTTTTATTCGAACGTTTATATAAGTATTTTTTGTGAGTGTTTCATGACGAATAGCGTGGTTATTTTATATTAGCGTCAATAAACAAATCAATTTTGTTTTTGAGGGGTAATTTTTTGAACCAATTCTGAAGTCGGTGCGTAAACAGGAGTTTTCACATTGGAGTTGATATGACATTAGGCTTTTTCAAATTCAACTACACAATAATATTCCAATAATAGTGAATCCATAATAAATGATAGCAGATTTGATGGGATTATATCAAATGACTGCAAAGAAATATCTCAAAAATTCAATAAATTTTTTAATATTAAATATAGATAAAATACAGCAAACTCTTTTACGGACATAAATAAAAAACATATTAAAACACTAGCTACAACCACAGGGTGGGGGTTCGGGTTCGGGTTCTAACTGCTTTCAGGGTGAGAAACTTTAGTCCTGCCTCCTGTTTCCAGGGGTCAGGCAGAGTCGCCCCACATCTGTCCGGAGACAGACCCCAAGTTGTAATGTGGGCCATATGCACGTAAGTGGTTTGGTCTCAGCTTGGCTGTTTCCCTGCCTCCTCCAAGTTATGCAGGGGTATTACGTGGGCTGTTTTCTAGCATTAGTTCACTGGTATTTCATGGATGGAATCATTTGCTCAAGTTCCGGAAAAACTCAGAAACAAACGGTTTAGAGCAAAGAAATATCCGAAATACTTCATGATTCACCCACTAAGTGTGAAGAGACTTCTTATCTTCCTACGGCTAGTTACAGTTATACTTAAAAAATATATATCTACCCTATCAAACCTCAATCATTATCAAAAGTTATTCGATATTGTGACAAAAATTTATTGTGAAAAGTTGTTTAGGAAACTGTGTAGGACAGAAATATTTTCAAAACCTCTGCATACTTTAATATAAAATAGTGAGTTACCATTCAAACAGGTCTTGCACCCAGAAGATGACATTTCTACACAGATATTGAGACCGTTAGGAAGAGTTGGACAACACATTACATCGAGTGCAATAAAAAATTGTTGCACGAGCTGCATACATTACTTTTTCCACGTTCAATCAAAAAATGATTTATTAAGGTGTAGGAAAATGAAATACGCAATTTAAATAATGAATTATTACTGTCGATTTACATTGAACCAGGAACAAATAAGTTACGAACAATTGAACTCAAACTTTATATTTACCCTCAATTTTGAAAGTGAATGAACAATTTGTGCAATTTTCAACATGAATATTTCGTAGTGAAGTAGGTATTTTTAATTCTACTTCTTGAATTGTTATTTCTGTAAACATACTAGTACTTGGTATATGTACATTGTCATTTCCTTCAGGCTGAAATATTTGTTTGCAACACTGAGTTTGTTTGCAAGTGATGTTCAAACGTATTGCTAATCTCACTAGTGCACTAGTGCAATAAAGAACTTCTTTTTCCACCAAATATAGTTCAATAAAGTTTTGCATATATTCATATATTTTTTCATGTAGATTGTACCTACTGCCATTTTCTGTTCATCAGGTAAATCAGTGATTTTTTTTGGGATGGGGTCAACGTTTTCCTGAAGTAGATGAAATGGGTTGATAATTTATGTGCATCTGCCGCTCTCTACAATACAGATATAAAAAGTTATGGAATTCATATTGTGGTTCCAATGTTTACCTCTTGAACACATGATGCGTTCTCTTCTTTTCAAATTACTCGCACAAGTTTTGCACATATTGTGCTGGTGAATGGAGGATATATTTAGGCATAATATGAAAAAGAGTACAAATATATTGAATGTTTTTGGTTTGTATTTGTATTTTTATGAGATTATTCGTCATCGTGAGCAACCACTTACATTCAATCGTTTTTGTAGCCGATCGTAAAGGACCCTTTCAATGTGGACTATGCAGAAAATTTTACACTTTCAGAAGTACTTTGTTACGTCATATGCGACTTGAGTGTCAGAAGTTTCCTGGTTTCAAATGCGATTACTGTAACCATTTGACAAAACGAAGAGATAATTTGAAGGTACATATGAAGAATCTTCATGGGATATGCTGACTCATTGTAGACTTATTTCACATTGGACGATTAATAGCTGTTATCACCCCTTAACCCCAACTTCAATACTGAAATTGATCAACTAATATTTATTTACTAAATCCTCACTGCTTATGTATAACGAATATCGTCAAATACATATGACATTTAAAGTTCCCGTGAATTTGTTAACAAATATTAGCTGCATGAAGGACTTTTTTTACATTAATTTCTATTAAATTTTTGGTTGAATGTTAGAAGGTCTTTTACTTACGTAACTAAAATTACATTCAGCGTACTGGTATGTACCACTGTAAATGATCGATCATTCACATAGCAAATTTTTAACATACCCATGGATGGTAACTACATTCTCTAAGTGAATTACTGTAATGATTTTGGAGCCGGATCCGACCACTTGTTTTTGGATAACCAAGCTCGGGTAGTTGACAGTGCATGACGTCATCGAATTCCAATACCCCTGAGTTCCAAATTATTCTAGATGGCTCCATCGGGGCGCGAGTAGAACAATGAAGTTCTCGACCTTGTAACAGAATATACGAGAGTCTTTGAGAAGAACTTTGCATCGGTATGAATAGGGGACGTAGTTAGATGGAGAATAATAGACGGTTTTTCAGTAGTCGACTCACAATGAATACAGAATCAAGCCTGGTTGCATATAAATAGTCATAGTGTGAATATGAATTAAATACTTGTTGAAATAAATGACCGGATTTTAGTAGAGTGCATTTTCATAACAGTCTCCGTGTTAGATAGACCTTTTCGCGCGAAATAGACTAGTGAACAGTTAAATAAATAAGCGTTCACATAGTAGACTACGAAGGCGTAGAAAGGCCAGACCAATTTTGTTTTCGAATTCCGACTCGGTATCTCGGAATTTCGACTTGGTAACTCAGAATTTTATAATTCCGACTTCGTATTTCGGAATTCCGACTTACTAACTCGGAATTTTTTTATTTTGACTTGGTATCTCGGAATTCCGACTTGCTATCTTGGAATTCCGACTTGCTTTCTTGTAATTCCGACTTGGTAACTCAGAATTTTATAATTCCGACTTCGTTTCTCGGAATTCCGACTTACTAACTCGGAATCTTTTAATTCCGACTTCGTATCTCGGAATTCCGACTCGGTAACACAGAATTTTATAATTTCGACTTTATATCTCGGAATTCCGACTTACTAACTCGGGATTTTATAATTCCGACTTGGTATCTCGGAATTCTGAATTAGTTACTCGGAATTTCAAATTTTCGACTTAATATCTTATTTCATTCCATCTCATACAGCACATTTACGCCCATTGTATGTCCATTCGATGTACAATATGGATATTATGTTACAGTTGAGAAACGTTCATTTGATGCAACTGAAATGAGAAAAATGGTTCACTGAATTTCCAGAAAATGTACTCCAAGGTTCAGATTACCATATCCAAAGGATGACTATCAAAATCGCCCTATTGATGTCGTCATAAACATTCTCAGAAAACATTCAAGCATTCAAAATTTTTGAATGACATTTGTTGGAATAAAATTGCGATAACCTATGTTAGCTGTTTTTTAATTGATTTCTACTCTCTGAAAAAACGCCTGGTTTATTTTTTAAGGCCCAAATAGGATATTATATCAACCACTACCCACTAACAAATTCGTATTTGGAATTGAACTCAATATAAGATCAAATAATGATGGCTTTAATGCATACATACTTCATGAATGCAAAATTATGTAGTACATAACATAATATGTACATTACAAGAACACAGAAAACATATATTATATTATTATATATAACGCTCAGAGCAATGCACTGTATTGTATATTATATAAACAAAAAACAACTGACAAGTGTAAATAAAATATATAATGAACATTCTGAGAAAACTAAAAACTCGCATAAAACATTAAACAAACACAAATAACACTAATACCACTAAGGGCCGGTTTTTCAATGTACTTTTATTTCGAGCTAAATTTAACTCATGGTTAGAATGTGAGTCGATTCCTTCATTTAGAAAATGTCATATTAATTCTAACCACGAGTCAAATTTAACCGGGAGTCAAAGTACGCTAACACGACATTGATAAACTGGCCCTAAGTGGACATAAAATAACTCAAAATCTTGACAAAACATACCATTTTCTTTCCTTTGGTTGGCTCTTTGAAGCCATTTCGAAATTACTTTTCAGCCTCTTTTTTATCTCCTTTTTTGGAATGTAGTATAGTTTCTGAAAATTCTGTTCAGTAAAATTGTGCAACACAATTACCATATTAAAATTAACAGCTATATCATGTGCAGATAACTAATAAAATAATTGAATTGAAGTACTGTTACTCAAAACTCTGACATCCAGATAAAGTACATAATCCGTACAATTTGTTGTAAATATAAGGATGTATAGCTGTATAGATGTATAGCTGTCATGTACATTTATAGATGTTTCAGTTTGATCGAAAATTATTTATCTAGTGGAAGCACATAATCGTATGATTTGTTCATGTACAGTTCTGTAAATCCTATGGACGTTTTTCTGGCATGTAGAAATTTGATTCAATATAGTTCATCCATTGGATGATGTACCAGTTCTTAACATCCTACGGACGTACGGGAAAATGTATAATTATGAATAAATAATAAAATTCATGTTAATCAAATATTTTCTTAACTAGTTGAGATATGCAAACATGCACTTTCCAAATCTACAAATTGGATCCAGGCCTGTACACCATATGGATGTTCAGTAATGTACTATAATTATGGACATTTCAAGTGGTCCAGTATTGTACATTCAGTGGACATACATAAACGAACAATTTCTGAGTGCACAAATACATCCCAAAGACGTTCAATAACGTGCATATAAGACGTTCAATTATGGAACGTACAGGACATATCCAGAATTGTTTATCCATTGGACATCCATATCAGGTCCTTGGACGTTTGGACTGTATTTGGACGACCTGAATTGGATATCCATTGGACTTCGTGTGCTGTATGGGATATTCATTTTATTGTTGTGTTTTCGTTAATAATTGTGAGGTGAACATTCGGTTACCAACTTATTTCTTATACATAACTATTTTGAATCTATGGGTGATTCGATGGTGGTGAGTTTTATGGAATTCCGAGACGAAATCAGAATTACATAATTCCGAGTTACCAAGTCGGAATTCCGAGATACGAAGTCGGAATTATAGAATTCCGAGTTACCAAGTCGGAATTATAAAATTCCGAGTTACCAAGTCGGAATTTCGAGACACGAAGTCGGAATTATAGAATTCCGAGTTACCAAGTCGGAATTCCGAGATATGAAGTCGGAATTATAGAATTCCGAGTTACCAAGTCGGAATTTCGAGACACGAAGTCGGAATTATAGAATTCCGAGTTACCAAGTTGGAATTCCGAGATACGAAGTCGGAATTTGAAAAATAAAATTGTTGTGGCTCTTCTACGCCTTCGTAGTAGACACTCTCCTTGTTGGAGAAAACACTGATAGACCGTTTTCACGCGAAATAGACTAGTGATCCCCTATACAAATAAGCGTGGACAGTTTTGTGTACTACGGGAAAATAAACTGATAAGCTTTTCGTGAAATATAAATAATAAATAAATATTGAATGAAGTTCATTAACTCATTATTTTTACACATAAAGTTTTAACAGAGGGAGAGATTTTGTAAATTAACAAGAGCGAGACACGTAATCTGTTTGAATGGAGGAAATGATGGACTTGAGTGTGAATCGATGGAGCTCAAAAGGGGCTGAAAGATGATAAGGTCAGTTCGGAAATAGGGAAGTTTTTCGTGAAAATGCCTCAGTTTGACGGAAATTCTCCATGGGCCGAATTTTAAGCTGTAGCACTTATACTGGTATCACGCGGAGAAGCAACTAATATGAGTAGCTGATAAAACATTTAGAATAACGGTAAGGTCGGATGGTCAGATAATTCTGGACCCACTCCTCTTCATATCATGGTGAGGAGAACTGCTTGGGGAGCAAATCTCAGGTTGGCTAAAGTCGGACTCAAAGGGACAGCACAACGTAAGGGGCTTAACCCCCACCGAAAGTACACACCTTGCCGATGTCTCAACTGACAAAGTTAGCAGGAAATTTAGTTTCGAGAAATTTTTTCGAACGGAATTAAATACCAAGAGTGGATGGAGCATAGAATCCATTCGAGCACTGGGAAACAATACATGGTACACGGACGGGTCCAAAACTCCCGACGGAACTGGAGTAGGAGTCTTTGGGCCTCGCACCAAATACTCCGAACCCATGGGCCAGTTCCCCAGGAAAATACCGGAACAAGAAAATCGCAATCCTCTCCGATAGTCAAGCAGCCATCAAAGCGTTGAGCTCATATAACATCAACTCAAAGATGGTCTGGGAATGCCTAGACAAACTTAATGATCTAGGCAAAAACAACAAGGTGATCCTCCTCTGGGTGCCGGGGCACGTCGGAGTTGAGGGCAATGAACAAGCAGATATCCTGTCACGAAAAGGATGCAGAACTAGTCTAGAGACAATCACGGGATTTCTGACGGGACACCGCAGACTCAAAAAACATCTAAGGAAGCTAGGCTTAGAGGAGGACAGCACCTGCAGATTCTGTGGGAAACATCCAGAAACACCACCATATATTGATGGAGTGTTATGCTGGGATCATACCAGCTGACTGTGGGAGAAATACCATGAATAGACTCCCTCAAAATCCTTAAATTCTTCAAGGAATTGGGGCTTGAGGGGCTGCTGTAAACGAGAACACCTTGAAATAGCAGAAGAAGATGTGCCACAATAGATCTAATTAGGTCGCAGTGCATCAGTCACCATCCATAGTTACCATTACCATGGTCATATTCACCTGAAATAATAATAATAATAAATGCTTTTATTGACAAGTTTTCTTTTACAAACCACAATGAACAACAAAATGAAATGGATCTTGTCAAAAGGCAGAGTTCATATCACCTGTTGGTACAGGTGTTTGCTCTTCCACTCAACCATACATGTAACTCGATTAGTTCGCCCTGCATACGCAGCCACACAAAAAAATATGATGGAGCGATTAGCAGTTCATGCGTTCCTGGATGGACTTCGAATCAGGCAAGCATTAATATTAGCTCTTTTAACACATCTCGTAGACGCGCGAAGTAATGCTGCAAAAGCCAGAGCAATGTTTGAGGAAGATTCATAGAAACCTGCCACCAATAGAATCTCTCATAGGAAAAGTACTGAGGAAATGCTGCATGATAAAGAATTGTTAAGATGCCAAAGTTGTTGGGTAAGTGCGTAGCAAAAGTTCAACATTCGAAAAATCGACACCGACGAAAGTCGAGAAGGAGCAATCGTTAGCCTCCATCAAGCAAACCTCAGTTAACAACGCATATGTCTCTGACATTCAACGACAAAACAAAAGTGTGGTCTCATCACCTCGCCTCCCAGATTGAAGAATTGAACCATCTAATTGGAACCCAATCACAGCGACAGGGGAGCTAGCAACTGTGTCTGATGAATTATCAATTGCACTGACTTTGGGCAGCACCGGAGTGAAACAACGGACTCAAGTAGCGGATATCGAGGATGATGCAATCATTGGGATAGAGATCATGAATTCCGGAGAGTTCGAGTTGAATGTCAAAAAAGGCGTTTTACGTGTGAATGCAGAAGGGCTGGTGCTTCATGGGAAAAGTAGAGAATTGATTCGTATCCTATTTGCTGAAGATTTGAGCGTGTCTGAGAGGTCTGAAACTATTATGGAAGCTCCCTTGAAAGGGGATGCGAGCAGTGAAACGTGTTAATGTTTGAAGGTTGTAGAAGATATATTAACTTTTCTATATAAGTTTTGGACGTCCATCGTCTCAATGGGTTGAAACATGATTGACCTCTTTCAGTTTTTCACAACGTTTCGAATGCTTGTATCCGCAATCGTCTTCAGGTGGATACTGACAAGTTCAGATGTTACGAAGTCTTTATAGGTCTCTTGATGTAGTGTAACTAAGGTGTAATTATGGCGTTGTTGTGGCTCGTGTAGTTTAGTGACTTTTCTTCCATTCACAGCAGCCTACGCGCGGTCTCCATACGTTATAATGTCCACGCTCGGTTGACTGAAAGCGCCATTAGATTCGATATAACCTCGTCCCAAAAAAATCCAAAACTGAGAGAATCAGTCGGGAAGTATCAAGACGTCTTTGATACCTCACAAGGGAAAGACGAAGGTCGTTCAGCAGAAGATAGACAATGGGAATATCGAACCGATTCAACAGTAAGCTAGAAGACTTCCTGTCGCGAAAAAGGGTTCGGAATCTGACAAAATATTCAGCGATATGAAAAAAGAAAGAGTCATCGAGCCGCTCGACAGTCCCTGGACCATTCGTACTGGCGAAGAAGAAAAATGTACCAACCTGACGAAGAAGGGCAGTTACCCTCTTCCGAAGATAGACACCCTAGACACGTTGGCCGATTCTACCATTTTTTCGATCATCGATTTGAAGAGTGGATACTAGCAGGTGGATACTAGCAGGTAGAACTAGCCCAAAAAGATCAAGAAAAAACAACATTCACCATAGGTTCAGGTTTGTGGTAGTTCGGCTCAGGTTTGTAGCACTGCACAGTTATACCAGTGCTCCACATTCAAAATACTGATGGAGACAGTTCTGGAGGGATTTTAATAGAAGACTTATCTGGTGTATTTCGACGACATAATCGTGGTTGGCAGATCTTTCGAGGTCCACGTGAAATACCTGAAGAAGGCATTTCTGCCACTAAGAAGCTCCGAATTGAAATTGAACCCCAAAAAATGCCACTTGATTTGAAAAAAATAACATGTCTCGGCCACGTAGTCTGTGAGAAGGGAGTAGCAGTGACCTAGTTTGGCTTTACAATCCTAAATGTCACCGTGAACTATCATTACAGTTGCGGAACTCTTTGGAAGGCCCGTACAAGATCATGATGAGAAAAAACGTCATCATCTACCGATTCTTTATGCCACCCCCAGAAAAATATAGGGTCATTTATTTCAATAGGTTGTTTCCTTACGCTCGAAACCACAACCACCTGAGAATGAGATGAGCTTCCAGAAGTTCATTTCCTTGTGCTCAAACGAATAGAAAATTTGACATGGGAAACTAGAGAGGAGTCATGATACTTTTTCAAGGTACCTGCCGATTACGCACTAGCTCGCTGTGTAGCAAAATATCTTCAAATGTCCAGAGGCATCGCTGAGGTATTCCAAGAAGTTTGATCGACTTCACGAACTACGGGAACAGAACCCAGGAGTTGAACGAGTACTATATAGTTGAAGAAGGACCAGAGAAACATCTACCTCGATCATGAGGTCCTGGCAATCTTAAAATTGTTATGTGGAACTGATGAACTGGATTAGAGTAATAGAAACTATGTTGGAGACGATATTCAGATACAGTGACGTCAAGATTTAGGTGTGCGGTAACCAACTTCCACGACCCTACATGAAGACTCTGGAGTGTTACTGTCTTCGAACATCAAGGTGCGGATATGGGGAATCTTGCAAACACCATCTAAGCTGGCTGATATGGATTTCTGAGTATCCAACTCAACCTGAGGAATGAGAAGGTTAAATTTTTGGTTATGCCAATGGTCTTGAAGGAGACTCCATGCATTGGTTCAGCCATATGTATTAGTGACAGAGTTTGGGTTAACCTCGTTTAGTGTTAAATACGTGACTGATATTTGATTTTTCATGGCCGTAGACCATACAGAGAGTAGGATGTGACACGCTCCATTCAGTATCATTCTGTTATGTAGACACTCTAAACTCAAAAGTACACGACCTCGCCATTGACTGAGGAAGTGTGATAATGGAACGGACGATTTAGGAAACAAGCAAGCAAGTTTTCATATACGTCAGGTTGTCACTTGAGTCTATTTCATCACTACAAAGGAGTAGAGTAGGATCGGAAAGGTAAGCATATTAGTTGCAGCAACCAGATCTGTCTGAGATTATGTTGATACTAACCATGGAGAGAGTTTTTAACTGGGGTTACCTCTTGGTATCGGCGTTGTTCCCCCCTTCGGTAAGTATACTTCTCTCCGGCATCAAGAAGATGTACGATGCTTCCGGCTACGAAAAACATCGTCCTATGTATTCCTCGCATCGTTCTTCTTTAAAATAGAAGAGATGAACCGTGAATTCCGTTAGTATAGCACGCGTTTACTGTTCTACCAACCTGAAGGGCAGTACATTATATCGCTATATCTTATTCGTATAACTCACTATATCATACAGAAAATGTATTTGATTATTTTGACGGTGAGTTTTAGTGGGTTGCAATCAGAGAAGTAGTTTTTACAGACCGTAGTTTCAATAGCATTCGAAAAATTTCACTACTGAATTTTTATATTGATGAAAATCAGTTTCAGGATTCTTCAAGTGCCCCACTTGTGAAAAAGCATACAATAGGAAGGATCATTTGCGGAGGCATATTAATTACATGTGTGGCAATCAAAGGAAGTTTAAGTGCAATTTGTGTTCCCATCGTTCCAATCTCAAAAGCCATCTGAAAACCCACTTACTCACCATACACAGAATTGATGTGACATCTATTAGTGATTATATGTGAACTGGATATCAAACTTTATTCACACATTTTGTTGCAATTGCAGAGTTTAAATGTTTGTCAACAATCAAGGAACCGAAATCAGAAAAACATGCTTCAGTGTACAGTTAGATAATGATATTATATACTATAGGATAGAAATACAAGTGCCAAAATACCTAGACCTATCACCAAAATAATGACAAAAGTTTTAAATAAATGTGATTGCTTGATCAATAACTAATTATAACTGGAGTGGTCGGTGGTTCAGCGCTCTGACGTACAGGCCGTTCGAAACTCCAGTATAGTCGGTTCGAGCCTGATGTAGCCAAACAATGCTTTTTTGGGAAGGATTTTATTTTGGGACGAGTCTAGGTTTACAAATATGGGATTGTTTAACCGACAAAATACAAGGTATTGGTCACAAGAAAATCAACATTTATTGCGGAAGGATAACTTCCAAGTGCGGTTCGGTTGGCTTGAAATACTCGGTCGTAGAATCATGGGTCCAATAATATTAGAAGGACCCTTGACTGGAGCTAGATACTTAGGATTTCTGCAAAATGAAATTGAGGACAGGTTAACTGAATTACCTCTCCATTTACGATAGAGAATGTATTTCCAACAAGATGGAGCTCCTCCCTATGATTCAAGAATAGTAATTGATCACCTCCAACACGCATATGAAGAAAACATAATTTCGTCGAAAAGTCCTGCGCGATGACCTCCAAGGTCACCAGATTTGACATCTCTTGATTTATTTGTTTGGGGCAATTTTAAAAATATTGGTAATGAAACCGCCGTAACAACCCCAATAGACATGGAGTTGCGAGTAAGACGCGTAATTAATGGTATAACGGTCCAGCATTTAGCAAACGTTCTAGACAGCATTTCGAACAATCGTAATGTTTTCCGTTTATTTTTTTGTATTTCAAAACTACCTTAACACTTAAATGGAAAACTAAAAATTATTAAATAATCAAAAATTTTTACGTTCGAAGTATCACTTATGTGGTATCATTGGATTCCGAAAATAATTCATATTTCAGAAATGTAATATTAAACATGGTGTTTCGATTAAAAATCGAAAGTTGGTATTACTACTGGCGAAAGCGGAAGTGAAAAAAATCATTTGTAGGTCAAAAGTGCCGCTTATTATGTATCTGGGATATCCTCCCAAATTTCAACAATTACCTTTAAAACTAACGGAGATACGGAGGGTGTACGATGATCCTGTAAGACTGTATATCAATGGTTTGCTCTCATAGCAACGCTGATAATTGGGATTGAATGAAAATTAAAATTCGTCTATGAGATGATTGACAATCATATTGAGTTTCCTCGTCTAATTCTGTTGTTGTTTGCTCAAATCACAGCAAGCAGAAAAAGTAAAGAATTGTTTGAAACAGGCAATAAAAGTCCAATTCCAAATGTTATTGGAACAGTTTCAGCTTAACTATTGCAAACATCATAAACTGGATGTTGTCGATGTGTTGTTTGATTCAAATGATATTTTTTCAATGAAAATCACCCCAAATGAAATAAATTACCATAACAAATTTCAGATTATTAAATGGATACATTCATTCAACTTTCCGTATACTATCCGAATACTACGACCAATTATGGAAAATTATAAAGCGGAAAACAAAGTGGAATTTCAAAATATGTACCAAAATAATCATCTCTTGTATTTGTAGAAACGCGCGACCCCTGTATGTTGAAGTTGAAGAAGGTAAATGTTAAAATGTTGGAGTCGAATGAGATTTTTGTGAACGTGAACACAACGTCCTTTTAATCACGAATTACATTCGAATCATAGGTGTCAGTGCTTCTTAAATGATTGAATAATGAAAATACGTCGAAATAATGCTTGAATAAACACCGCAATGACCGAAAAATTACATATTGCGTTCACAGTTGAAGTGTGCGTGAAACCACGAACCATTGTAAAAAACGTCGATCATAATCGATTTTTGCACTCGAAAATAGTAGGCAGTGGACGTGATGTGTCAACAAAACACAAGTATGTTCGCTTTAGTGACGTATCTTCGCAGGGTATCGATCAAAATTAGTTATAAATTATAATCATCATGGATGGCTCTAAAATTTTTGTTTTTAACGTAATTGGTACCATTTATAGAAATAGTTTTATTGTTTATAAAATAGCGTCTCCCTCTTCACCGATGAACTAATATGTGGAAGGAATTAACAGAAAAGTTGAAATGAGTAACTAATTAATACAGTAGCATTAGTTTCAGAAATCTTCAAGTGTAACAATTGTGGGAAAAAATATATGAGAAAAAAGCATTTGAAACGACACGAGAATTACCAGTGTAGAAACCAAAAGAGATTTGAGTGTGGCCTGTGTAATCATCGCTCTAATCTAAAGGACAATTTAAAAAAACATTTACTATCGATACATAAAATAGATGCTAACTCTGCCAATGATTATATGCATTGTGAATATACCAACTCTATGTAGCTTGAATATATTTTAGTAAGATAAAGTGTATTTTCTTATATTGACAGTGTATGTCAGATATATCAGGAGGAATATGTACTCTCTATAGTTTTCGTTGATTTTTTTTTCGTCTTCTGTATCCGACTCATTATTAAAAATATTCAATTATGTGTTATTGGAATAATTTTCATCCCTTATGTATTCATTATATGCATACATTTTGCTACGCTTTGGAGTTGTTCCGAACCAAGGAGAAATTAATGGTTTCATAATAGAACTGTCAATAAATATCTAGAATTCCATTTTTACCTTTCCAAGGGAAATGTCCATCAATACTAGAGAGTTATTGCATCCTTTTTGTGATGATATTTTAATAAAGTTTATTCTTGTTGACATACACGCATGCGCATTCAATATATCCTTCAAATTTTCTTTAATTAAAATACAGGATTTCCGTATTTAATTCACATACAGGAATATACATTTTCATTTAGTTCGTTCTTATGTTGACATAATAGACATTTTCTGCCAAATCTTAGCTATTGTGTGAGCAACTTGCAAGTTCAAAATAGGTAATCATGAGAGAAAAGATGAAAAAACGTTTACGATTCACCTACGAGGACGACATTATTCTTTTATAAGAAGTATCTAGTGTCTCGTAGTCCGTATGCAAACAAATAATGTACGGTTTATAAAGAATGTAAAAATAGTATGCTAATAATTTCATGTGAAAACTATTCGGCAGCACATAATAATGCTATCAAATTAATGGATGAATAAAGAAACAGAGAACCAGGAAAGGTAAATAACTATTCGTTTCCACTTTCAAAGACTTTTTTGTGTGTGAGTATACTTGAAACATTCAAGTTCAGGTATTGATGATCCCAAAAGGATGTGCTTCTTCAAGAATTGCATGATTTTATAACAGAAATAAAAATGAAAAACCAAGAAGAAGAATTGAAAGTTGTCAAATAAAAAGCTGACACTGAAATTGAAAAAGAAACTAGAACACGCTGCATTATTACAACCTACAATTTGATACTTTTCGAAATGAAGCTTAAATATAAGCATCCAGGAAAAATATTTTTACAATAACACCATTACCAGTCAGGTATGAAAATTGCAATACAGGATACTATAATTAAAGATTCTTGTAATTAGGTTAACTTATATTATTCTGCGATAACTCTCTAAATATGAATCAAATATTTCGTTAAACCGAAATATATAAAAATATAATAAACATTATTTTTATCCTTTATGTGCGTCAAGTATATAAATTTATTTGTATTATTAGTAGCATTTATATGTTCCTAGTAACTCGCATTTAAATTTTCGCGCTTTGGAAGCACCTCACTCAGAAATTCTGCGAATGCGAATGGTCAGGACGTTTTTCCTCATTTTTGTGCAACTCGCTTTTTATCATTACCTGCTCAACTCCCAATGCGTTCTTGCCAGCCGTTTCCGCTTGCCGTAACTCCAATTCAACTCTAACTTCAACTCCAACATAATCTCCAATTTCAACTCACATCACAGTTGGGCGAAGGGCTTTCTCGAAATTTATTGGAGTGTTCATTTGATCTATGTGGTATGAATCCTGCCCATTATCTTAACAGTCTACAGCAAAAAATATGTATATAATTGTAATTTATTATGTAATTTATTCTGAACAACCATGGTAATTCATATCACTATCGCTAAGCCAACTCTGTCTGCAATTGATAAAATTTGTTTCAACGAATTACCCAGGTTTCCGGAGAAAACAAGAAGTAGGACTGGTTCGAGCAAGGGGGATCCGGAACCTACAAGTCACGTATAAGTGGATTCCGAACCACTTTAGCTCAGTGGCATGCGGTGGGGATTGAACCATTACCCCTTTGCTCTACTCTTGCTGTCTGTAACTAATTAAAGTTCCACTCGAGATGTATGAGGCAATGGTTTCTAGAAAGGCCGAGAGACTATGTGAAAGGCAGCCGTTTAGTTCGGATTACTTAGTAGCTCGTCTAGATGGCTCTCGTTTATTATTCGATGATATCAGAACATTTTCAAGTAATGATGTCATGCATCATGAGTCAAGCTCAATTATCCAAACAAGCAGTCCGATGTACCATACGTTACATTTCCCCCTTCCAGAAGAAATGTTATCCTTGAAGTAAGACGATATCAGCAAGATTCTCCATATCTGCACCTTGATGTTCGGTGGAGAAATAACACTCACCAGTCGTCATGTTAGGTCCTAGAAGACGGTTACAGCACACCAAAATATTGACGCCTCTGGATCTGACTATCATCTCCAAAATACTTGTTAACCCTCCATCCCAGGCCATGAATCCCACAGGACAATTTTCGGATTACTAGGTCCACAAGATTTTGGTCCAGCATCGTATTTCTTCATAGGTCGGTATATCTCGAGGTATCTTCTTGGTGTTCCCTGTTCCTTCTCCATTTCTAGCACTCCTCCAACTCCTGGGTTCTCTTCCCGTAGTCGGCGAAACTTCTTGAAGAATACCACAGCGATGCCCTGGATATTCGAAGATCTGCCACACAGTGAGCTAGTGCGTAATCGGCAGGTAGCTTGAAAAGGTCTCGTGACTCCTCTCTAGTTTCCGATGTCAACTTTCTGTCTAATTGAGTATGAGGACATGAACTTCCGGAACGTCATTTCATCCTCTGATGGACTGAGGGTGCAAAATTGGTCGTGGATTCCTTCCAGCGTAAGGAGACAACCTATTGGAATGAAAAATCCTAGGTTCGCCTCGAAATGGCTTATAGATTTGGTGGACGAGGTCATTTCTCCTTTTCATGATCTCAAACGGACCTTCCTACGAGTTCCTCAACTTTGGTGATATTCCACGGCGACGTTCACGATTGTACAGCCGCAGCTCTTGGCCCAAAATAATACTAGCAAGGGTTTGGCCAGCTGACTCGTGTTCTGCGGAACGATAGGCCATCAGGGACATATTAAGGTACTGGTCTCGATATTTTTGGCGGTCAAAGACTACTTTGAACAGGTGACGATTCATCATCTTATTCATCCGTTCCACCATTCCATCGAACTGTGGATGTAGAGCCGTGGTTCTCGTCCTCCGGATGTTCAGCATCTGACATATTTCTTGAAACAGGTTGCACTTGAAATCTCTGCCTTGGTTCGAATACAGTTCCAACAGAACACCAAATCGACATATCTCCTCCTTTGCCAAGACGGTAGTGGCTTCTTGGTTGGGCAGGGCATAGAATTCGACCCACTTGCTGAAGTAATCCATTGCCACTGGGATGTACATATTTTCGTGAATAAAATGCGGAAACGGGCCAGCGATGTATATGGCGATTTTCTCAAATAGGCTGCCTACGTTGTGTGCCTTAGGTCGTGTTTGAGGTCCATTACTGGCAGTACACACAGCACACTTTCTGCACCAGTCTTTGAGCTTGGCAAGTGGCCCAGTGAAACCGTTGCGTCAGTTTTTGAAGGGTCTTCGTCACTCCGAGATATACTCCGATGACTCCGTCATGAATATTTAGGAGCACTTCCTGTCTTCTGCTCCTGAGTACTAATGTATGACGCCCCTCTTTTCCGGTATCGTCGGACTTTATTGTCCATAGTTAGGGAGTTCCTTTGAGCCGAGTAGGATTTAACGGATTTGCAAATAATTTGATATTTTTTTCCATGTTGGTCTTTGGTTGTTCTTCATCCAGCCGATAGCTAAACCAAGATCTGGATCTTTCTATTGGTTCTTCTGGATATTGTTGTTATTCCAGTTGTCATCTACTACCGTGGTTCCTACGAAGTGTTGCTTCTTTGTCATCTGCTCGCCGGCAACGAGAGCAGTCATCTTAACATGGCCTCCACTTCAGACATCTGCATTCTAGTGGCTGGTCCAGACAAATTCTTGGAGACTTTCAGTCCAGCGTGATACCTGACCCTAGGGGTTTTTGAACTATAGAAGCCATTCGAGAGCTGAATGGTCATTTCCCAGCAGAAGTCTTCTCCCATACACGTATTTGTAGAAACGTCCTACTCTTTTGACTACGGCTAACAGTTGGCCTGGTGACATAGTAATTGCGTTATGGTTTACTTGAGATCTTACTGAGGAAACCGATGTCTTTTTCCTGTCCTTCCTGAATCTGATACAAGACAGCATCCCAGCGTCCCACTTTGCTTTCGTCGGAGATAGCTGGAGATAGCTCAGAAGGGGCGTTAATTAATGCTCCTTTCAGCTTCCTGAACGAATCTTTGCATTCCTTGGACAAATGGAACTTTGTTTGCCCTTCCGTGAGTCTGGTCAGTAGTTTATCGATATTAGCAAAAAAAATACATTTTGTTTATGAAATCTACGAACAGAATGTTTGACGGAATTATTTTCACTTACCCACATATTAGTAAAAGGTAGGTAATAATAATCATTCAAAGTTATCATTATAGATAAAGTTTCGCGTGATAAAACAGGTGGAATGTATTTTTTGTATATTTGCACGTGTTATATAACTACACGCGCGTGGAGTGAAATGGAAGTAGTTTTGGTATTTGGGTAGTTTCTATTTCTTAAAGGGGTGAGGTATCTAAACAAAAGTTTAAAAAAGCAGTGTTCCACCGAGTTTTCTGTAATAAAACTAAGAAGACTTGTTCAAAACGAATCTACTTTTGTTCAAAACGAATCTACTTTACAGTTATATCCTAAGTTATATTCACTAAAATATGTGAAACATTGTTTTTTTTACATAATATATTTTCAAATGTATAAACTGCATGTTGATTCTATTTCCATACAAATATTTTGGGTTTCCATGGCAAACAAACAAAAACGAGTCTATGGTTGGTTTGAAGATAGGTGTGAAATATTCTGTTGAATTTGTTATTGACGAGAAAGATTTTTTCAAGCATTCTGTGTTGGAAGAGGCAAAACTTTCCCAGTCGTGGAAAGAACAAAGAAGAAAAACCGTGAATATCACACATATATATGTGTTTCAGAACTCGATTTGGTAGAAAAATGAATGTATTGTTAGATCAGGTAGTCATTGTTAATAATTTTCCTCTTTCGAATTGGTTCCACATTGTATAATGTTCTAACTCTTACAATTATTTTAGAAATTCCCCGTGGAGGCGGAAGATGTCCGACGTGTTTCAAAATTTTGAGTAATAAAGGAAGTTTATATACTCACATGAAGTACGTATGTGGTAAAGAGAAGAAATTCAAATGCCCCTACTGCAGCTCAAAATCTAAAATCAAATATGATATGAAAAAACATGTGAGCAGAATACATCCCCACCATTTTGAACAATTCATAGAAATGTTCGACCAACTTTATTGTCATGCTTAGATGTTTATGGGATTTTGGGAATGAATTAATGGGCTCCATATAGTAGTGTCTATCATTATTTAAAATTGAACAAATTGCACGAAGAATATTCACTTCAAATTACAGTTATACTATATACGTGCAAATTGGAAGAATGATACAGACCTCTCATCGAATATAATGGAATATGAAATAATTAGAACATAATTCAGTGTTTACATTGTAATCTATCTTAATTTCGACTGACGACGGTTCAATTAGAGTACTATGTTTTGTTGTGAGAATATCATCAGTGACCATTAAATCAACATAAACTCTGTTAACATATAAATCATAATATATTTTAACTCTGTGTATAGAATAAATCACCAAAAAATTGGAACCGTTTCGAAGAAACCAATGTTGTTTATCTTACCAATAACGTGTAATTCAGAAATATCACCATTTCGTTCCCATACCAGGTCCCGCGTAAGAAGGATTACTCTTATAACTTATTTCAATTGAATTTTTCGAAATGTGACTCACCTATACGCAAATTCCAATTTCGCCAGAAGTGACATAAACTTTCGACTTTTGAAACGGACACCTGGCATAATTTTATTTCTTCTGTTTCCATATGATTTTTCTTTATATTCAAATATATTTATTGATGTAGAGGGTTATCGATTTGTTCAAATCACATTCCTGTCATCGATAGTCTCAATGAACCGAATAAATGTATAAACGAGCACGCTGAATTTATCTGTAAAGTTTTATGGTGAAAAATTGGATGACTTTTTCAAAATGTGGCCACTTGTGAGGAAACTACCTGTCTTTCTTTTTGATTATGGATCCATAATATGATCTTTCCATTTAGTAACATAAAATCGTAACTTTTTCCGTAATAGACCAATTCACAAGTCTATTAGTCTAGATATTGGATACATTATTGAAAAGACACAAATTCTTTTAAGTAGGTATATCAAATTCGCCAGCGTTTGCACGAAGGTGATTATCATAGAAGGATGGTTTACTGTGATTGGTTTTTGCGAAACTATATAGGATGGATAATCGTATGGTTAGGAATGATCGGAATAAGATCAATCGGGCCACTAATTTTTGAAGGCTTGTTAACTGGTGAGAGATATTTGGAATTGTTGCAGGAGCATATCGAACTAGAACTTGAATGATTACGACTGAATATAAGGATTATTATTTTTCAACAAGATGGAGCACCTGCACACAACAGTAACATTGTTGTGCAGCACTATTTAAATGATAGATAAAACTGGATAGGATCCAATGGATCCGTTAGGTGGCCACCCAGATCTTCAGAGAGTACGTGATTGGCAAGCACCACCTACAGAGTGTATCATCTACGATTCCTGATGTGGGCCATGTACTTGTTCAGGTGATTGTGTCCCGTCAGGAACCCTGTCACTAGCTTTAGGTTTCGTTATCAGAAAAAGAGAATTTCCTTTTCGAGTTTTTTCGAAGGCCCGTATGTGAAGCTTCGATTGTCTCCTAGCCGTGTCATACGATAATGTCATGAACTGTTTACGTAACAGGTCTTCCATTGCAGCAACAGCTAGGCTGTTGGGGATTCCTAGGGTGGGTTCTGGACCAATTGCCTGATCCCTCCTTGGCCAGCTTGTCTTCTTCCCCGTTTCCGTGGACATCCGAGTGTCCTGGGACCTATATGCGGCTGACTTTTCTTCATTTTGACAGGTTCGTCAAGGCATATTTACACTCGGATACCAGCTTGGATGTGATCCTGTGTCATCCCAATGCCAGTATCGCTGCTTTATTGTCCAAGTAAATTGCAATTACTTTTCGACATCTACTGTCGAGATTTCCTTGAAAGCAGGGGTTTAGCAGATTATTCAGCCTGGAACACTTCGCTGGAGGGATATTGATTTCTTTCCTCAGTCCTCTCTTATATACCTCTGCTCTAGACATGCATCCTGACCTCGAGCCGTCTGTCTACCAGACTTTGCTGTCAGCAGGGGCACACGTTCGATGCTATGCCATTGCATTCTTCACTTGTGGGGATGACAATATTTGGGCCTTTTCTGAAGTTCAAAAGTAGCAGGGTATTGTCCCATCCAATCAATCTCCTTTGCATTATTCCAGATGTTCATGGTTAATTTTTTTTCTGACGCATTAACTTGCGCCTTCCACTTAACTTAACTCGGTTTTCATAATGTCGATGAATACTCTCATAACAGATCGTGACTTCATATTTTTCCAGAAGCTTTCCAATCCCATTTGTGACATTCTCAATGTATGGCAGATATGCTCTTCCTAGTGGTGTGCGTTGTTCTGTATCCTCTGTTCTGTTTGTATTTCTTTCTCATACCCCCGCTTCATTTCTCGCGGGGTGTAATGAAACGTATACCCTGTAGCACTTTCCAAGTCACTTATTTTTTTATTGAGACATTCTGGTTCTCATATTCGTATGGCCTGGTCCGTCAGTGTTTTTATTACTCTTCGTTTTTTATTTGGATGGTGATATGACTCTTGAATGGAAGAAGTTCTCAATCTGAGTGAAATGTGGAGACAGGTACTCAGAAAGATCAAAACAAAACCCTTTCCAGGTACAAATAACAAGGAATTAACGGAATCAAGGCTTCATGAAGTCACGTCCCCTATTAGGGTAACCACAATAAAAGGAGAAATGAGCACAATCACCGAATAAGTTAGGTTAAACGAACGCTTCGTCCGTTACCGCACCTCCTTCAAAAATGTCTACCGCAGATGTAGACAAAATTTCAGGAAAAATTACCTCGAGACCACGACTAGCAAACCCTAAAACCACCGAAAGGTCAGTAACTGAACTTCGTTTGGGAATATCGTAAAACTCAACCCTTCGATTCGCTCTCCATAAAATGAAAAACTATTTGGATAATTGTTCGTCTCAAAATGCTTGTACTTTTTATTAACCGTCAACGAGCAGTCAACCGTCTGCATCCTCACGAGCAACCCTCAGAAGTCGTCAAAAGAAAATGGCAACATTCTCAATTGAAAATATTTGAGTTTTCTTGACAATGGAAAAAAGTTATCATACAAATAAAGTTCTTTTTTGTAATATCTAATATAAAACAACTACTTTCCTGGCTATGGCCACGTAAATGATTTCAGGTCTAATTTTATATAGGTATATCATGTTTATATTTTCAAAAAAATCTTCTAGAAACTTGTGCGAGCCAGCGAAATTGAAATTATGTGTCTTTCAGATGATTTCTCTTCACAATGACTTGCTCGGTACCTTTGAGCGCCTCCTTGAAGGTTTTCATGGCCCCTTTTTTTCTGTGAATCCGATGTCTGCTCTTTTAAACAAAGAGCGCTTCTTCGTTCGGGGATCAGAATTTTAGCCTACATGAATTCTTGCTTTTGAGCTTTCTGTAAATGCAGGTCCTTAGTGGCCATTCTCTCGAGGTCCATCACCAACTATTTAGGTGTTGCCTGCTGAGGCCACATAGTTTCATTGATCTTGGTACTCACTAGATCCAGGAGTTTCTGACTCCTGGGTTCTTGGGGCGAGTATCAACTAGATCAGTCGTTGGAGAGCCTGGGCTTCGAAAGATATTGGCTTTCTGATTCCGTGCGGGGTCGAGAACCCGTTCCGAATCATCTGTGAGATTTTGAGTCCTTATTGACACCGGATTCAGATGTTTTGAAATGTATTTTATGTACTTTCCACTATTTTATTTTTCAAAATTACATCTCTGAACTATTTTGTGTAATATTTTTCAATTCTTCTGTTTGTATCTCCATGTCTACCCCTAGAAAGTATAGAATATGGCCAATGTGTGTGCCGTGTGACTGGCAACAACTGCAAGAACATACTGCATAAGCTGTAAAATCTGTAAAAAATGGTTACATATAAATTGCGTCAAACTGACAAAGGAAAAGTTCAATCATTATGCGAAGGAATATAAAAAGAACAGTGGTGAAAAGGACCTTTTCGTTTGTTCCAACTGTGGCCCAGAAAGTGAGGTTAAAAATACCAGAAAAGTATCTGAAAGCAGTGAAAATGAGCCAACATTGTTGGATTTATTCAACAAATTTGACAACATTAGAAAATATGATAGTATGAAGAACAAATGGATATAAACAAAAAAATGCAAAGTGAAATACAAAACATACAGCTACAACTCGATGTACTAACCAAGGAAAAAAACCAGTATGAACAAAAAAGCCTTGCATACAGGATAGGGAGGAAAGAAATAGGAGCTTCGCCATATATAAAAGTAGAATTTGCAAGCAAAAGTACCAAGGAAAAGTTTATACATCCCAAAAAAAGCCTTTTCAACATAACAACAAAGGACGTAGGATTTCAAGATAATAAAAAAATCTGCATCAATGAAGATCTTACGAAACTAAATCAAGAAATATACAGAACGGTGCTGAAGTTCAAGAAAGACAATGGGTACAAATTTCTCTGGGTTGCAGATGGATTTATAAAATTACGAAAAAAGATGGCAGCAAAATCAACGTGATAAAAAGCATTGTGGATATTGAAAAATTAAAAAACTAAACAGTAACAAAGAGATAAAAGATTTACCTAAGTATAAGAAGCATAAGAAATAAAAAGGAAGACATTGAAACTCTGCTGATGGAACGAGAACCTGATTTTTTGTTCCTCGCAGAAACTTGGCTCTGTGAGGAGGAAATAGACAGTTTCTCATTTAGAGGATATAGCGGTGACTATTCGTGTAGGGATGGAAGTGGAGGCGGAACAGCAATTTACTATAGAAATTTGTACCATTGTGAAAAAATAATGAATGATAATGAACATGGAAATAACCTGGTGATGATAGAAGCCCCAGAGCTGAACATGAAGGTAGCCTCATTCTACAGAAAACCAAGTTCCTCAAATCATCTATTCCTATAACTTATTGAAGAAGTATTGAGCTCGAATAAAAACGCTATTCTGATTGGCAACGCTAATATTAACATCTGCAGAAAAGATAATTTAACATATGAATACATGTCAACTATAAAAACCAACGAAATTGTAAATGATTCAAGTTCCTATACGCGAATCGACAATCAAAACAATGTGAGCACTACCATAGATCATATTATCACAGATGAAGAAAAGGACTGGAATATAAAAGTATCACCATACTATGCCTCTGATCATGAACTGATCGAGATTACCCACCGTTGTAACACCCAGATGAAAACGCAAAAACAAAGCTATACAACTGAACTGTGCGATTATGAATAGCAGAAATTAAATTTAAAAAAGAAGCTAGATATAACAGATATACAATCGCTTGAATTTGATCAATTGGCTGAAATAATCACAACGGAAGCAAAAAAGATAACCAAAAATATCACAAGAAAATACACAAATAGTGTGAAAGAAGGTTGGTTTACGAAAGAAGTAAGAAGTCTAATGAGAGCATAGGACAGATCATATAAATTATACAAAAAGAACCCCGGAAATGAAATCTTATCATCACAGTTCAAAAACCTCAAAAAGGAAGTCAACTCATTGATCAATAAAAACAAGAAACAACACACAGAAATGTGCATTCAAAATGCAGACGGCAACCCAAAAAAGTAATGGAGTATAATAAATGAGGCTCTTGGAAAAAATCGGAATCACTAAGTTAAAACAGCAAAATGAACAGGAAACTGAAAATCAACAGGAAATTGCTGAAGAACTAAACAACTACTTTGCTAATACTGTGCGATCGCTGAATATGGACTGCTCAATCCATAATGAATGAGCTCTGATAAATCCATCAAATGCATCCATGTATATGAGATCAGTAACCACGAACGAAATATTGAAAATAATTGGATCCCTGAAGACAAAGGCAGCACCAGGATATGATATGATTAAACCCCATCTTGTGAAAAAACTCAAACATACAGGGTGGCTACGGAAGGATTGCCTACGGAATATCTCAGTTATTGTATGAAGTAGGTTTGTGAAATTTGGAGCATCGATATAATGACATAAGAGATAGGATTTGAGCATATTGACATGTCGAGTTAACTTCCGGTCTGACCGGAACTAACATCAACTTTCATATTTTAAATGGAAACCCTATTTTTTTTCTTTTCGCTTTATTCAGCATTCAATTCCCTTTCTAATGACATATCACAAGTTGGAATCTAACCAGAAACTAGATCAGAAAAACATTATTATTGAAATTCACCGAGTAGGCCGTGGAAGCAAAATGAAAGCCAAAAATTGAAAAGTTGGCTATGGAAACCATACGTCACTTGATAACAGTTGCTACTACTGTGATATTTTATTTTCATTCGTCGGCGTTATAAAAAGCCGCCAAAAAAAATGTTGGAAAAATTGGGAAAAATACAATACTCTGTAGGTCCATAACTTAAATAGGAACATACAACTTTTTCTTGACTGTACTATTCAGCATAACCATTCCTTTCTAATGATATAATAGAAAGTAATTTTTTGAAATGAAATACCAAAAAATCCAATTATTATTCTTCAAATAACAAAACAGATTATCGCCATACGCAAAAATATCATTAAAAATAATGTGGAATGATAAATTATATCCTGTAGGTTCTAGGTTAAATAGGAACATAAACGTACTTGGTCTGTGCCATCGTCCATAGATATTCTAATATCTACCTATGGACGATGTTTGTGCTATTCAGAATAATCATTCCATTGCAATAATCATTCGAACCAAAATATTAACAAGTAGGCTGATTAAGATGTATTTTGGAATGAAACAAAAAACAAACGAGAGCTCTCACGAACGCTGCTATCCATATTATTTTGACGTTCGAAGTAGTGTTTTTGATTCTGCCATTTTAAAAGGGTTTGGAAATCGAAATCAGTTAGTGGAATATTCAAAAAATGCCCCGTTATTCACGAACCGAACAAATTGACATGCTTCTCATTTATGGTGAATGTTTAAAAAATTCTTATGCCGCTGAACGATTGTATTTAGAGCGATATCCAGGGAGGCAGCAACCGTCAAGAAGGTATTTCCAGTGGCTTGAAGAAAAATTAAGAACTGAGCCTGATGTTCACTAAGACCAAGAAGCATATGTTATTAATGAGGAAACTGAAATTAATGTATTAGCTTTAGTACAATATGATAGCACAATTTCCTCAAGGCAGATTGGCGCCGAATTAGCTATAAGGAAGGACTCTGTTAGGAAAATTTTGAATAAACATCGATTTAAATCCTTCAAGTATCAGTTGCATCAACATTTGTATGAAAATGACGGTGAAAGGCGCCTGGAATATTGTAATTGGTTTCTTCGACAAAATGCTGAGAATCACCTATTTAACTATTATATCTTTTTTACGGACGAGTCAAGATTTACCAACAATGGATTATTTAACAGGAATAATACAAGGTAGGTACTGTACTTTATTTGGTTTATTGTCGATAGTCGAAGTGTAAAGTGCTAAAAGTGTGAACGGTCATTTGTTTCAGGTACTGGGCGATAGAAAACGAGCACCGGTTTCGACAAGGTGGCTTCCAGGAGAGATTTGGTGTGAATGTTTGGGCAGGAATAGTTGGAACTCATATTGTTGGCCCCATTCTTTTTCAAGGCCAACTAACCGGAGATAGATACTTTAATTTTTTACAAATGAAATTTCGGAATTCATTAACAACCTACCAGCAGAAATAACTGAGAGAATGTACTTCCAGCAAGATGGCGCCCCTCCGCATAATTCAAGAATAGCGAGAAATTATCTTCAAAATCGCTTTCAAGAGAGACTTATAACCCATGGTCCAGTCAGGTGGCCACCAAGGTCACCTGATCTTACTCCGTTCGACTTTTTTCTATGGGGGCATCTTAAAAATAGAGTGTATTCCACACAGCCTACAACTCTACATGAGCTAGAAGTAAAAATTCGTAGAGCTTTCCAAGATATCACGCCCCAAATGTTGAGAAACGTTTTACATGAAAATATCACCAGAGTCAATAAATGTATTAACGCTGAGGGAATGCATTTCGAACATTTGTTTTGAATTCATTTTATCTTTAATCCTATCAATTTGAATTTTTTTTTTTCGATAAATCTGTTTTTTTGTTATTTGAATAATAATAATTGGATTTTTTGATATTTCATTTCAAAAAATTACTTTCTATTATATCATTAGAAAGGAATGGTTATGCTGAATAGTACAGGCAAGAAAAAGCTGTATGTTCCTATTCAAGTTATGGACCTACAGAGTATTGTTTTTTTCCCAATTTTTCCAATATTTTTTTTGGCGGCTTTTTATATCGCCGACGAATGAAAATAAAATATCACAGTAGTAGCAACTGTTATCAAGTGACGTATGGTTTCCATAGACAACTTTTCAATTTTTGGCTTTCATTTTGCTTCCACGGCCTACTCGCTGAATTTCAATAATAATTTTTTTCTGATTTAGTTTCTGGTTAGATACCAACTTGTGATATGTCATTAGAAAGGGAATTGAATGCTGAATAAAGCGAAAAATAAAATAGGGTTTCCATTTAAAATAAGAAAGTTGATGTTACTTCCGGTCAGACCGGAAGTTAACTTCGACATGTCAATATGCTCAAATTCTAGCTCTTATGTCATTATATCGACGCTCCAAATTTCACAAACCTACTTCATACAATAACTGAGATATTCTGTAGGCAATACTTCCGTAGCCACCCGGTATACTAGCACCAATCTCAGCAGAAATGATAAACCAAAACATAAAAAATGGAATATTTCCATCTAGCCTGAAAATTGCCAAAATAACTCCTGTACCCAAGAATGCCAGTAATAACTATAGACCATTATCAATATAGACAGAGTTTTCCAAAATTTTTGAATCAGTGACTTCTCAATCACTTGGAGAACATAAACTTCTTTAGTAAACATCAGAACAGGTTCTTATCAAAAAGGAACACTCAAACAGCGATCACTAACATAATGGAATATATTTACAGAGAAGTTGATGAACGTAACAGAGTTATGGCAGTTTTCGTAGACCTTAGTAAAGCTATCGATGTAGTGGAACACAAACAACTACTAAATAAACTAAACATGATTGGAGCTAAGAATAAAGCACTTGATTTATTCACAAGCTACCTAAACAACCGATGGCACTATACAACAGTCAGTAGAATATCAAGTGAAAAGAATCTAGTAACCAGTAGTGTACCCCAAGGGAGTGTAATTGGACCAACACTGTTCCTTATATACATAAATGATCTGTGCACAATGAACTACATCGGAAAATAATTTTGTTTGCTGACGATACGACACTCTTCTTCTCACGAACATCTACAGAAATCTTCCAGCTGGCCCAAGACGATCTAAATTGCATAAACTAGTGGACAACTGAAAACAACATACTCCTAAATCAAACTAAATGCAATTATATGATTTTTAATGGGGATGCAGTGAATGATAACTTCCAATTAAATATAAATAATGAAAAAATTAATAAAGTTGACAGTGCTAAATATCTGGGAATAATCTTGGACAAGCAAGGCAACAGGATATTCATAAACTACAAATAACCCAAAATAAAACAGTCAAAACTCTATTTAATCTACCATATTGAACAAACACAGCAATGCTCTACAAAGATCTAAAAATCTTGAAAGTCACTGATATAGTTGAATTGGATAGTGTGAAAATCATCTATAAAATTAAAATCAACCAAACTGAAACAGAAATTAATCTAACTCAAAATTGTGATATACACCACTACGACACGAGAACAAATCAACACTATCATATACTACCAAGTGCTACAAATGTTGGTCAAAAAATAACTACATATCAAGCTCTACAATGGTTTAACCAAATCCCTGAACATATGAAAAACAGTCAATCCATCGACATTTTCAATAGAAAGATGAAAAAACTTCTCCTAGACGACTATAATATATAAAAAGTGATCTATTACTATAATGGTTATATAAGTTACAAAATTGTTATTTATTTCTCTGTACTAAAATAGCTATAATATATTACAAAAATGTTATGACATGCATGTCACTCATACAATCTTACATGATATACTCACTAAGGATCTTGTTATCTCTTTGAGTACTTAATTAAAAAAATTAAAAAAAAATTCCCTCAGTACTCACTCATGACACGAATCATATACTCATAATAATGAATAATAATGGAAGTAACAAATGTATCAACCACGAGTAATGTCGGAAGGACGGTAAATCCCAGCAGAGCCGTTAACTGGGACAATGCTCTCTTGATCTTCACTTCAACAGTTTGGTGGTGAAAAATGCGTCTGATATTTCGTTGGCGAGGAATAATCTCAGAAATATATTTGTTAATGGAGTGATTCACTGCAGTGTTCAATCTAGTGGAGAATTTGCAGCAAACATATTGGCAAAAATATTGAGTTTTTCCTGGGTGCTGTTGCTACTATCAAAATATTCAAATGAATAACATTTGTGAGAGTGAATGGTAACTTTCAAATTGTTTCAGATATTCCTCCCGGTGGTAGCAAATGTGAATATTGCAACAAGATTCTGTTAAAGAAAAAAAGTTTATACAACCATCTGAAACGAGTGTGCGGAAAAGAAAAACGAGTTCGATGCCCCTATTGCCAATTCAGGTGCAGAATAAAATACGACATGAAAAAGCATGTTCGCAGAAAACATTCAGATCATTTTGAAAAATTCATCGGCATGTTCAACCAGTTGTACTGCTGAATTGTTTAACATTTTTTCATATTGTGATATACAAAGTTTAGTTGGGAACTCCACGTTGGTTGAATTAAAAATAGCTGTTTATATTGGAAACACAGATTGTTTCATTTGTTTTATTCATTTCATATCAGATAATAAACCATTTATACACTTTAACTAATCGAACACCAATATAATACCTTATAGAATGACAATTTTGACGTATTGGCAAAGAGTCCACAGAATATGTGACACCTAAAATATACAGTGTGTGCGTAAAGTAAGGAAACAAATGATTACTTTGGTTTCGGACGTCCATCGTCTTAATGGATTGAAAGACTTCTTTTACTTTTTTACAATGTTTCGATTGCTTGTACCCGCAATCGTCTTTGGGAGAATACTGACTAGTTCAGATAATACGAGGTCTTTATAGATCTGTTGATATGGGTAATTAAGGTGTAATTATGGCGATGTTGTGGCGCGTGTAGTTCCGCACATTCGTGTTCCCTCCAAAGCGGTTTATGAGCAGTTTCCATACGTTTTTGATTTCCACGCTCAGCTGATTAGAGCGCCATTGACTTCGATACACAAGTTTTTGATGAATTTTCGTTTGAACCAATGTTCTTCCCTATGAAGATTACTAGCCTCGTACCAAAGAATTCGATGGTGCACAGTCTAGGCATGGTCAGCAATTCACGATTTAGATGTCCCTCCACGTTGAGTCCACTTTTTGTGTTCGGTTATTCTAACGGATAATGGTCTCTTGGTCTCTCCAATGTAAAAATCTCCACATTCATAAGGGACTTCGTGAATGCAGTTTTTGCTGGATTCTGCTGTATTTTCAGGTTTTGTTGACGGCAGTTCCCCCCGCGCCATCTCTCGAGCAATCACCATGTGTTTTATTTCAAAAAGTAGCATCGGTGAAACCCTCCAAATGTATTTTAAGTCCCTACGTCAAACCGTTCAAAAGTTAACAGAGGGGGATTATTAAAAGACGCACTGTATAACAAAGGAAATTATTTCGACTGGCCTAATAGTAATAATTATTGATATTATTCTGAGGATGCAGTCAGTCAGGAGATGGCCACTGTTAAATAAAACTCTTTGGTATTGCCTGAGCTTTCAAAATTCTTCATTTTATTGTCAAAGGCATCTAAAATTACATAATTATGGTGAAAAATTGGCAATATCACTATTTTAATAATCTACTTACATCGTGAGGATTAATTTTGAAGCTGGTCAAGATTAAAAAACATTGAAAACGTTCCTAACCAAAGGTAAAAACACAGAGGAATGAAATTATGTCAAAAAGTGATGCTTGAGGATGAAATCAAAGTTTTGTTTTTTGTATGTATATACATGCAGGGGTATTCAAATTCGAGTCTATGCATGGGGATCTCAGTGACGGTAAAAGATAGAAGGATGGTTAAATGGGGGCAAAGTTGCGTATTTCAGAGGTAATTGCGTGAAACCAAAAAATCTGATCTAGCTTCTTTGTTTCTAGAGTTATACAGGAAAAATCAAAAATTTCGAAACTGTTTTTTAGTCTATATCTTTTTATTTTGTGAAGATTTGTTTGAACTGTTGACACTTTGCTATAGCAACTTTTTCTAGAATATCCAAATATGCAATTAAAAACTATATACAAAGTATCGTACAAGCTGGGCCACCCTCAAGTTTTTATTTTCAAATACGGGCCTGGATTTTTTATAACATTTATTCAAATTCTTAGAGTCATGTTTCATGTTGGCGTAGTATTTTCATCTAAACTACAGAGTGTTTTGGAAGTAGTGAACTATTAGCAGTAGAATCAACATTATTTCATTCCCTAACAGCTATAATTAAATAATATCAAAGAATAAAAATTTGAACCAATGACAAGTTGACATTTTACAATTACAGCTGTTATGGAATAAAAAAAGATAATTTTGCTGCTAATAATTATAATAATAATACTCCTACGGCTAATGACCATAGCAGACGATGCCAAAATACTACAAAAATAAAAATAATAATAATACTCCATCATAAACACTCATAGAGTGTACCCAAAGGCATAGCCTGCGCGGGTAGAGGACGGCTATTATCGCAACTCAGTTCTCGCTTTGCAATTTTCGAGAGGTTTTCAAGCTGTATTCACCCAAACCACGTTCATCCAAGTAATGAAAGAACTCATTTCAAAAACTAAATAAATATTTATTGCGAAAACATAAAAACGAGTCTGTCACAAAAAAAAAGGTAAATGAATAACCTATCATTGAAAACAACAAAAGGTGTAACTGACAATCAAAAAATATAAAAAAAATTTACCAATTTAAAGAAACTTACATTGTGTTGATAATCAGCAGAGCCAGAGATGGGGAGATGCCAAACATGATCTCAATCTAAGTGCAAAATGTTAACTGATCAATAGACGAGCAATAACTATTGTCCCGATCTTGACCGCATGCAATATTTATGAAGATGCATTTTGCGAGGCTTGCATTTCTTGAGGTCGCTGCTCGGTGACAAGATGATTGCTGAATTCAATGCAACTTTGCGATTTTTTGAGCTGTTTTATATTTCTATATCCTGTAATTGTATAAATTTTGATGTCTATGAACTTGAAAATTAAACTATTGAGTTATGAATACTGAGTGTTTGTAATTTGGAATATGGAAAGTTGAGGTTCATAGATCTTTATGCTTTGAATTTACTTAAATGAATTTGAATGATTTGATGATGATTCAATATATTTGACACTATTATTATTATTTGCCGTTCACTACTTCAAAAACACTCTGTAACTAAGCCAATATGAAATATGACTCTTGGCATTTGAAAAAGTGCAATAAAAAATACAGGTCTGTATTCGATAATTAAAAGAGGGTGGCCGGGGTTGTACGATACTTTGTATACCTATAATTTTCATTTGCATATTTGAATAGTCTACAAAAACTTGCTATGGCTAAGTGCCAAAAGTTTCAAACAATCTTCACAAATTAAAAATATATTGCTAAAAAATAAATAATAAATAATTTTCAACATTTAATGTATTAATTTACTACTCTGAATGGTATTTTATCATTTTACTAGATTTTATTCAGTTGATGTATTGTTTAATTTTAATAAATAGGTGTAAATTTGACTAAGGCACATCATATTGCATGACAAGTGATCTAAATCTAACAACTCATTTGAATAGTCAGAAATACTTGTAGGTTAAGTTACTAAAAAGTGCTATTAAATACTTTTTCCGAGTGATTTTTAAATTTTTATCGCTAGTTTTTGATGTTTCTCGGGTGGGTAGAGTGATATTTCGTATACCTAATCTTACATATTGTAACTGTTAGGGTGTATCCCAAATTTAATAATAATCGTCACTGTTTTGAATAATTATATTGCTTAATAAGCTGGACTGTAATAACAACTTGAAACAGAATATCAGCAAAGTGAAAATAGCTATCAAAAAAAAATTGTAGCAGTTGTCATCCTTGACATAACGTAAACATGATTCTCTCATGATACAGGGCTGCATTCTTTTTCGTTTTTCTTCATGCCGGCCCCCTTGAAATGCACGTTTCATCCCCAAAAAAAAATTATGATAAAAATGTCAATTGATATTTAAGATTGCATCATTGGATTCTCAATTGGTAAATCACATAGTTTATTTATTGCTCGCTTGAAGATGCCCTTTGAGGTTCTGATTGTAGCTACACGTGTTATGTTGTCTGTACCGCGCAAGTCAATGACGCGAGCCAATTGCCACTTTAGAGGGGGTAAATTATCTTCTTTAACAAGCACCATATCCCCGGGTTTCACTTGCTCTCCAGGTACTTGCCATTTGTTTCTCTGCTGCAAGAGCGATAAGTATTCTCTTGACCATCGTTTCCAGAAATGCTGAATGAGTTGTGTTAAATGGTGGTAGCGAGTCAATCTATTTGGATTGTGCTGCATAAGGTCTTCCTCGGGTAATGCAGTGAGAGTAGCTCCAATAATAAAGTGACCAGGTGTGAGTGCTTGTAGGTCAGAGGGATCTTCGGTTAATGGGATTATGGGACGAGAGTTCATGCAAGCTTCAACCTGCGTCATAACGGTATAGAGTTCCTCATATGTCAATATTAAATTTCCCAAAACTCGTCGCAAATGATATTTAGCAATTCTAACCCCTGACTCCCACAATCATCCAAAATGTGGAGAACGAGGCGGAATGAAATGCCACTGCACTGTTTGTTGTGCAAAAAAATCGTATATTTGGTTTTGATGTCCTTTATTTTCCAAAAATGAATATAACTCTTTCAAATAGTTGTTTGTTCCGACAAAATTTGTGCCATTGTCAGAATATACATTTTTTGGTAAACCTCTCCTTGACAGAAACCGTTTGAAAGAATTAAAAAAAGCATTCGTAGATAAATCTCCCACCAACTCCAGGTGACAAGCCTTTCCCATTTCCCGAAATAATCCAGCCAAATTTAGTTTTCTGCATTATCGGTTGACCACGACCAAGTTTTACTTGTCCTACACATAACAACTTTGATATAAAATTAGATTGCGAAGCTGAATCGAGTAGAGCCCTGCATTCATTTTTATTTCCAAATTTATCCTCTATGTACATTAGAGCAGTTGACAGCAAAATTTCCGTTTTTGTGACAACATAAGAAATTAAAGATGAATTTTCTCTACCCTGATCTTCTGACATTTGCTGAACATTTGTGTTTGAAAATCTGTGTTCCACTTCACTACAAGAATTAGAAGTATCAGACTAAGAATGCGTGCTCGGACCTGCACCAATTTCATGAAGAAGCGTATTGTGCTTTTTTCCACAATGTTTACAACCCCTAGATGTACAATTAAGAACCCGATGATCAGTACCCAAGCCATTCTCTCTTTGAAGTCGGGTCCAACTTCATTTCAAAAATGTAAATAAGTAACGTGTCCCACTTGTCTACCGGTTGGTCTAATGTTTTCAAAGCTCTTATGCTTTTATTGATTTCATCTAACAATTTCCTCAACATCCCATGTGATTCATTTATGATAGGAGGAAAGTTGAACAAAGTGTCAATGTGACTCAATGTTATTAATTTTTTGTTTTCGAATCGTTCTCGCAATAAGAACCATGCTGTCGTATAATTGTCTTCTGAAACTTCCAAGGAATGCAAAACATCAGCCGCATCACCCTTTAGTGAGTTTTTTAAGTAATAAAATTTCTGAACTGCACTCAAAGTCGAATTGGAATGAATAAGGGTATTGAAAGTATCGTAAAATTCTGACCATTCTTTGTACCCACCACAAAAAGTTGGTATTTCCATGAGCGGTAACTTAACTGTTGGCTTTGGTCCCCCTGGAGTCTGCCGAGAATGAACCTCATTGCTTTGACTCTGTTGTTCAGATAATTTTTTCTTTGCCTCACCGAGTACCCTGTATATGTTGTCCCCTTTTAATTCCTCAATTTCGCTCTGAATCTCCTCAAATTGATCCCACAATTCCTCACATTTCTGCACGCGAAGATTCAATTGATCAAACTGATCTGCACTGAAATTTGTCAAGAAATCTTCAAGTCTTGTCAATTGTGAGTAAATGTTAAACCTTTTGTTCTCTAGTTTTTTCGATCTAGTCATTTTACCGATATGTCCCTTCAGATGACGCAGTTAGAAACAAGCATGTACTCGTACCCACAGAAAGGATAGAAAATAGGTAGGATGCACTCACCCTGTCTCAGCTTTAGTCTACCACAAACTTTCAATTTCCCGCTCCTGTGTCAATGTCCTCCTGTTAGCGCTGCCGATTCGCTGTTAGCCCCGCCGCTGTGTGCGTTGAATGTTCCACCTTATCTGTTTCACACTCCAAAATTATCCGTTTCGAATGGACCAATGTTAGGGTGTATCCCAAATTTAATAATAATCGTCACTGTTTTGAATAATTATATTGCTTAATAAGCTGGACTGTAATAACAACTTGAAACAGAATATCACCAAAGTGAAAATAGCTATAAAAAAAAATTGTAGTAGTTGTCATCCTTGACATAACGTAAAAATGATTCTCTCAGGATACAGGGCTGCATTCTTTTTCGTTTTTCTTCAGTAACGATTTCGAGACCGGCCTCGAGACCGGCCCTGATCATCCAATTAACTCGAAATGTAAACAAGTTCTCCGCTGACAAACACATACATCACGTGGAAGAATCGCGAACCTTCTAACGAAGATTCTGGAGACATCTAAGAAGTCGCCCGAAAGGCTCGAATGGTCGAGAATTGTAAATAGGAGTATATAAGCCACTGGGTATTAGATGGCAGGATAGTCAAGGACAGTCACAGAGAGTAACCAATATAGTTCCAGAGTTCGCGGATAGAGAGTGACAGTAAAGATAAATAAAAAAAGTAACTGTGATATAAATTAGTGTTTAAGGAGTGTGTAAATAAATCATAAAAATTTGTTAAGTGCAGTTTCACTACAATATGTAAATAAATTCAAAATATTCATCTTTATTGCTGAATATATTCATTACCAGGGTTTCATCGAGACGAGAAATCTGGTCTGAACGCAAGAACTAGGCATTTTGAACAAAAATATCAGTAGTTTACAGGGTCAATCCTGTATATGATCTCATGCAATTTTGAGGCAAATTTCTAGCTATTTCCTTGCAGATATCGCTAACATAATTAATAAACATCAATAAATTGAAACAGCAATAACATGTAATAAATTGAAATTTCAGACATATTATAATAAAATAGATGTAACGATTACTTCGATACAGAATAAAAACAATACTATGATATTTTACATATTAGTTGATGATTTTTTGTTTTGTTGAATAGTTTTTGTTTGGTTGTGCGTTATACGTGGAGTGACATTATCACGACTCAAAAAAATCTTCAAAGACGAATTCCAAACTCGACGACATCTGAAACATTCACAAAAATCTTCCTTCGGTATACAGAGTTTGGAATGAAATTACTGTAATTTCATTTCGTAACACAACAAATATCCATACCAAAACGAAAATGTCTAAGGTTTACTGTCGCAAATCTGTGAATGAATACTTTTATTTGCTAAATCAATTTCGACATAAGCCCCTCTTTGAACTTCTATATATTTTCTCTCATTGAATCCCATTTCAGTTTCATGTATAACATGTGGAAAATCCTTCAAGAATAGAAAAACCCTCCAAGCACACATGTCTTTGGATTGCATGAAAACGAATATTTTTGGTTGCAAGAAATGTTCGCATACCAGCACAAGGAAATTCAATTTGAGGAAACACTATTATTTAATACACAAAATGAAAATTGATAATACTGAAATCTGAATGTGAAATTCAACTGTGGAAATTCAAAAAGTCTGTTAATATGACAGTTAAAGTTACAGATTTATATATTTTGAATTTTTCTATTATATTTTAAAATTAAAATTATATCGAACTTTGCTGGTTTTACTGAAGTCAAAACAGTTGTTGATTCCATCTGAATGATTTTACTCCATTGAATTGATTTGGCATTGTTTACTTTCCATCATCTGGTTTTCTCGATATGAAATATCTTGTAATACATGAGAAATAGCGGATTATGATATAAATTTTCATAACGTAACCTCAGTAGGGTTGGAATGTTTGAATTTTATTGCGAATTTGAAAAATCCTAGAACCAGAGAATGGATTAGATTTGCATCCTGAAAAACAGAAACTTTGTAGGTGCTGTAGGTTTTCCGGGTTTTCCTACAGCTGAAAAGTGAATACACCACCGACAATATCAGTAAGTCGCCCCGGAGCGCCACGGCAAAAAATAATAATAGCCGTCCTCTACCCGCACAGATTATGCCTTTGGGTACACTCTACGAGTGTTTATGAGTCAGTATTATTATAATTATTATTATATATAATATAAGTAAGGTCACATCAACACTTAATAGTACCACTTGTTTCATTGCACGAGTGGCTTATTTCTTCAGAGGTAATAGACCACGAGGGCTAAACATTTTATCGATAATTTTTGATTTTCCACGAAAACTCTTTGTTTTGGGCAAAAATATGAAAACAAACCGATTGTTAAAATCACGAGTCCTTCAACACTACAAATCCAATGGAAGAGCGTTAAATAATCTAGGTGCCATAAAATTGGGTTATTTATTGTATTGTTGTCCTGACAAAATGATTATTATCTATGCAAATATCAATATTCAAATATTTCGGAGAATGTGGGAGATATCGTTACTGGTTTATAGTTTTCTAGTTTTTAACGACAATTCTTTTTTTTATAAACGAGAAATATTTTTCTGGTTTTCAGTAGAGTTGGGAAATAACCGGTGGAGAATGATAAATTAACAAGAAATACAAATGGCTTCACCAACTCTAGAAAACAACATTTTACCAGAAATATAGGAACCTCATCAGAACAAGATGAACATTTGCTTTCAAGTCTTGTTATAATCAGATCCAACATTTTCGTTTCATCAAACGGCTTAGGAAAAATGAATCACATGGAGAAGACACATTCGTTATGATTTTATTGAAATCAAATATATTATCACTATCTAAACCACTTACTATTTTTTTGGGAGCTTCCATAAAGAAGTTATTGAAAAGGTTTGCCACTTCACTGGTGCTCTCGATTATATCGTTCTCAATTTCGATTGAAATACGTGAATCAGCAATACTTCTTGTTTTATTGGAAACTTCTGATACTACTTTCCATGCAGATTTGGAAGGATTGTCAGAGTTCTTTATTTTATTTTGGTAGTATTATTTTGTAGTTTTGCTTACTAAATGCTTGTGAATCTTTTTTTGAGCAACATAAATATTTCTTATATCAGGATGATATTTTCTTAAATTGAAGAGATCTTTTAAATTCTGGCTAGACTTTCGACTTCATCAGTTACCCAGTTTTTTCACCCTGGTCGTTAAAATATGAGGGTAGTTTCGTGAAGTGAGATTCAAAATGAAAACAAAATGTTGTACAAAATACTGCGAATGCGTGATCAACACTAAACTGACTGAAAACCGTATCCCAATTTTCACTTCAATTGGTTTCTGTAAATTTAGTTATTTTATCATATGTACATTTTCTTTTATAAACTTTCTTTCTCAGCGTTGACTTTTTGCTAAACCCCGTGTCATATATGATTGAATTGTGGACTGAAATATAATTGTTAATAACGCAACAAATGCCTTCATTGTCAACATTGTTAAATATTTGATCAATTCTTGTAACACTACTTACTGTTACTCTCGTTGGCCACTGCACAGTATGGTGTAATTTCGCTAATTGGTGAAAATTTCAAAGTAATGATTTCTCTTTTCTTCTGGATTTGGAAGGGCAAATTGCCCTTACACTCGTAGTTGGCATGAGTCTCCTGACCATGTCCTAAATACTTTTATTAAATTTTATATTCTACATTTTTTTATTTTAATAACCATGCGGTTTGGTAAGTCAGTACCCTGATTAAAATCACGATTACTATTTATCTTTCAATTCTTGGGCATTGGACATAGTACCTACCCCCATTAACCCGTAATATTTCAATTATTATTATATAAAAAGGACCTTTTCCTCAAAATGTAAGTAACTCTTGCTCTGTGGCAATTACATATAGGTAGCGTTTTCATATCTGTTGTAGAACTAAGGCTGAAGATGGATTCTTGCTGAATCCGAAACATTTACCCATTAGTTTGATATTTGTTTGTGATATTTCTTCTCGTTTCAACTGAAGATATTTCAACTGAAACGAACTCCTCGGAATAGTCCCGTATTCATATTTTCAGGAAAATACTTTCAGTAGTTTTCCATTTACATATCGACTCAGCTCATCGTGGTATACAATTTACCTGGAACATCTGATAACCTTCCTCTCTTCCGAGATCATAGCAGGATGCTTCTCATGACTCACACATGCTTGTACTTACATTCAACCAGTTGAAGTAGCATAAGGATACTTCATAGCTCTTAGGTATCTCAATTCCACACAGAGAGCATTGACTCCTGGAGTTGAATGTGGGTCTTGATGAACGAGATAAATGAAGCTACAAAGGGGCCCTTTCTTCGATCATCTTCCATCCTATCAATCCTGTATTTGGATATCTAGATTTTTGCCGTGTGACCAAATGGAATCGATTGAAACCTCAAACGTCCGGTTGGATTATGTTAATGACTCTGGTTGTTTCGCTTGCAACGAAATGTGGCATATCCTTACCCTTGACTACACCGCACTGATGAGAGCCCGATAAACGTCACGTCTACGGTTGCATGGGGGATATTTTTATTTTTGTATTGTACAAAAGTAGGTTACCTAACAGATTTGGAATCCCATAATAAGGCAACGCAAAAGAAGCACCAAAATATTAAATCTTCGAGTTAATACTCGGTAAACCAAATTCAACTTTACCTAAAATCTGTGAAAAATAGAACATTTTTTCACAATATTTATCATCTATTTCACAATATTCATCATCTGTTTCACGATATTTATCATCTGTATATGCTACAGATAAAGCAGATTATGACATAAATTACGATACAAATGATAAATTTCGGTTGAACCATGTGGACAAAAATGATTTTAGTGAAGCAGTTGAGAAACTGAAATCAAAGAAATCGGCTGGGGTGGATAATATTCCACCGTATGTTAAAAGGCATGTTCTGAATGGCTGGAAACATATATTCAATATATCAATAAAAATCGAAAAATTTCCATTGAAGTGTAAAGCAGCTATATGATGTGTTCCTATTTTTAAATCAGGAAATAAAAGAGAAATCTCCAACTACTTATAGAGGATTCTTTATCAAATCTGCAGCAGCAATTGGAACAAATGCTCTGTGATAAAAATTGCACATGTAAAAAAAAGTATTGTTTCATGTCAACATGTCTTTGTAAATGAAAAATCTATGAATATAAATTCATTTATATTTACTAATAATGTTTATGAAGCGTTAGAAAATGATAATCAACTGGATACTATTTATACAGATTTTTCAAAGGATTTCGATAAAGTGGATAATTCTAAAACCACTATTGATGCTAAAAAAATTTGGGATCAATAGGAAGAAGAAGGGAAAAACGCTATGGTGTTATTTTTACGTGTATGTCTACAAGAGCAATTCACCTGGAACTAGCCTCTTCCCTCACTACAGATTCTGCCATCATGGCATCCGTCGATTCATTTGTAGAAGAGGTAGTCCCAGTGAACTACACTCTGATAATGGGACAATCCTTTGCGGCGCTGAAAAAGAAATGAAGTTGGCCCTTCAAGAAGTCGATGATGATCAGTTTCAGCAATTTTGTTCGACATATTCAATGGTTTGAAAATCCACCTACAGCCAGCCATATGGGAAGGGTATGGAAAAGATTGATTAGATATGTTAAAAACGCTCTGAGAGTTATTTTGACCCAGCAATGTCCGAAAGAAGAAGTGCTGCTAACTCTCCTTGTTGAACTAGAGAATACAGTGAATACCGCTGACTTAGGTACGTTTCTTCAGATCATGTAGACGACGAAGCTCTTACATCTAACCTTTTTTTGATTGGTAAAGTGAGTCAAGTAAGTCCACCAGGAGTTTTCACAAATTCAGACTCCCATTTACGAAAACAATCGCGTATTGCACAACGATATACAGATCTTTTCTGGCGACGTTGCATGGCTACGAGAATACGTACCGACTCTTGTTAAACAAAGCAAGTGGCAGCATAACAAAAGTGATATAGCTGAAGGAGATCTAGTAATATTGGCGGAGGATACTTCTCCAAGAAATACATGGCCTAAAGGAAAAATAACTACAACTTTTCCTGGACGCGACAAGAAAATCAGGGTGGTTGAGGTAAAAACAGCGACAGAGTTGTATCGAAGACCCATAACGAAGATTGTCCTGATGAAACCAAAGTAGTCTCTTCTGTGGCCCGGAGAATGTTGTGGACTTATTGTTTCCACCTTTCAAAAAGTTTTATTTTGCAAAATTCAAAATACTTCGTCATGTATTGCCAGATTGACATAAAAAAATAAATTGATAATAAACGTGAAACAGAAACTAGTTTTTGCCGTAAAATGAGTGTTTAGCCCAAACAACAGTATACGTTGATGAATTCGGAATTCATAAATCTAAAACAAAATATATGTGTAGTATAATTATTAGAATAAATAGTAATATTAGTTTTCATTTATACGGCTATTTATCATAAGTTTGAATGATCTGAAGCTTAGACGATTAATGTCTATCTCATATTCATTTGATATGGAAGTATTATTATAGGAAAGGGCATATCTACACAAAGGTGCCTATTTTTGACAAAAATGTTTCTACTGCGATAAGAGTGTGAGTTGCAATATACGTTAAAGAAATTTAGTCAGTATTCAGAATCTACCAGATTATTTGATATTTTGATTACAAAACAGATATCAAAATATATTCTACGGTCTGCTAAATAATACAAATTATAAAATTTAAGATTGGATGTATAGGAAAATTGAAGAGGATGCTGGTTGAATTTATAGTTAATAAAGTTTATCAAGCTCTCGTATAATGCGTAAGTACTTCAAATAAAACGTATTCCATATAACCGTGGAGAATTCAATAATTGGTCTGACTATTGTGTTGAATAATTTATTGATAGAGTTGAAGATATTGAATTCCTTTGTAGTCCTGAAAATGAAACCCAAATTTCTCATATCTTTGCGAGTACTGTACTCTATATGTTCATCAAAAGTTAACTTGGAGTCCATCAAAATAACACGATCTTTAATAGTTCTGTAATAATAGTTTTTTTAAAAATCCATGCAGATGTTGTGATATTTGATGTTTAACAATAAAAAAATGGTCTTGAGTTAAAACAGCCTTAAAGAATTTTCCAAAGTGATCCAAAATTGAGATAGGTCGATAATTTGAAATTTTAATTTCCATTTTTGTTCGGAAAAACGCCATATTTCAAAATTTGGTTATTCAAAATATTCAGGGGGATTATCAAACTCTCAGAGAAGAGTGTTTTGAGAAGAGAAATGGAATTCTCTCCGGGCCTGGCTCTTTTTTTGGGTCTAGTATTTGTAAGACATTGTTGATCTTTCAACTCGATATGTGTTCAATAATTTTCGCTTTCTGATTGGGATTGCGCAGGGAATTGAGTTGGACACATACAGCAACATTGTCAGATGCAATGTACTTCGTTGGTGGGACATTTGTTGTGAAAAGAGCTCTATTTGTTTTTTTATTTGCAAAAAATTACCAGTATAAGCCTGATATTCCTTCTTTACACGACGTTTCACCTCTCTACGGAGATCGAAAAACTGTTTGGAATCCTAAATATTACGATTTATGTTCCACTTTTTACGATTTTTGTCTTTTCTCTTCTATGCAGATAATGTGGTTGGACAAAACCATATAAGATGTTTCTTCTTGTTTATAATTTTTATGAGCATACGAATATTGAAAGTAAGAAAAAAAAAAGAAAAAATACCAGAAAAAAAAACGGAAAAAGTACCCCTATATGCGATAACAATGGCCAGTACACAAAAAGTAATGAAATTTCAACTATGTGTCATGTTAAAGAAACTAGACCATATTTGATTCATTTCACAATACCAATAAAAGTTTTAACCTATCCTGTGGAATGTTCATCGTCGACGACCAAAAAAGATTTTTTATAGTTTTATGACTCGATTGTTCCTGAACAAACTAACCTGGTGACAGATTCGCCTTTTTGCAAGGCTGAAAAATCTGTCGTTCCATCCCTCTGTACTGTAAAAGGAATCAAATATGGTCTAGTTTCTTTAACATGACACACAGTTAAAATTTCCTTACTTTTTGTGTACTGGCCATTGTTATCGCATATAGGGTTTTTTTTGTTGTTTTTTATTTTTTTTTCCGGTGGTTATTTTTTCCGGAAGTTTTTTTCCGGGTTTTTTCCGTTTTTTTTCCGGAGGTATTTTTTCTGTTTCTTTTCCGGGGTATTTTTTCCGTTTACCATGAATATTTATGAACTCGTCAGTCACCGTTATCAACGCACACATTTATATAATTATGTTGAATAATGTAATGCCAATCACCACAACTGATGATACTTTTGTTTATCAGAGACAGGTGCCGACTTTCTTTATGTTGATTACGCTTCCGCATCGAATACCTAAGATGATTTCAGATCTGAAAAGAAGATCGACGGCTCTAATGTCTCCAAATCTTCTCTGGCCCTGATTTTCGATTGCATTAGACTCTTGGAGAATTGATACACAAGTGACTTGATGATATTACAATCTTCGAAAATTTGACTTCGTTTCTTGAAAAATATTACAGTTGATGCCATTAACACAATGCCACCATTTTAACTAGTGTTTTTTTCAGTGCATGATAGTAGTTGAATTAGATGTATGCTTCTCATTGTTCAGTGATAACATGAAACGAACACTGGACGATATAGTTAGAAAAACGGTAAAGTTCCCGGATTTTCTCTGAAAGCATGATATCTCAATGATCCCTCAGTTTTAGGAAAGGCTCGGCATCCATGTATCACGTGTACCAGATCCTACACCACTAAAACCAATTTGAGGCGGCATCAAAGAGTGGAGTGTGGAAAAGAAAAATCGTTAATCTGTTACTTTTGCGAGAAAAAGTATTATTATAAACAAGAATTAGAAACTCACCTCAAAATGAAACACAATATGATGCTCAATAGCAGCGGATTGATAGAGCAAGTCAAGCTCTGATAGAATTGAGAAGTTGAAAAATGTGTTTTCAATCCAGAGAGAAACTATAGCCATTGTAAATTTGTCTAGTGCAGTTATGGTGATCCGAAAAATTAGCTTCCATATACTCCAATCAAACTGTAGTATAATATACATAATAACTACGGAAAAAGTGATATCAATCGGAATTGTACAAACACTGTATATTACTAACCTAGGAATGTATACGTTTTCCGTTCTTTCGCCATTAAATGACCTATGAACCTGAACATGATATTGATCCATTTTTATCGTCAAAATATCATTTGGTAATGTGATAATTATTTTTTATGGTGATTGAATTTTACCACAATTTTCAAGAATATGACTGTCAATAATTTAGTCTCCGATGACACTGCCATTTTCTCATTTCGGGGAAAGAAAAAATTATTCGCAAACCCCCTCTCCTAACTTAGGATCGGTAATCCTTTATTGGAGGTGTCGAAGACAGCTACCATCAACTTCTTCTGTATTAAGTTTATCTGTTCTGATAGAAGTGCGTCAAGATTTCTCCCTTGAATGGCGGAACATGGTATTTTTGGCACCCATGTGTCTTTTGGTAGTAAGTTTCATGAGTTTTAGTCCTAACCTCCTGTGTCCTGAGACAGACCCCACAATATTACGAGGGCCATATGCAAGTAAGTGGTTTGGATTCAGCTTGGGTGTTTCCCTGCTTCATCCAAGATATGTAGGGGTTACATGCCTCATTTGCTAACATCAAATCATTGTGACATCGTGGTTGGAAAAACATTGAAAAAACCGTGTTAGACATTGTGCGCTTGTGCGCTTCGTCTTCTAGCTGGAATATATCCAGCTCCTGGTATGTGCTTCCTTGGGGCATTGTGGTAGCTTCTGGTCCTGGTGATGTCCCTCGTTGAAGGACTTCCAAGGTTGAAGAATCCCTAGAACGTTTTCGATAGTTTTCCTATGTGTTGTGTTGTCGTGCCTACTTTGGCCATTTATTTTCAAATATTGTTTAATATTTAATGTTGATTTTCATTTTTACTTTGGGAATAATAAAGACATAGTAGGCTCATTTTATACATGTAATACTTATTTCAGAAAAAAGGCGTCATCCATGTCCAAGATGCAACAAAACGTATAAAAGTAAAGAATCTCTCTGGTCGCACCTATCCCAACAATGTATCGAGGCAAGATTCTCTTGTCAATTTTGTCACAAGAAGTTCAAGAGGAGGGACCGTTTGAATAACCACGTACTCAATCTACACGTCGATGAACATGAAAATCCAAACTATGGAATAAGGAATTGTCTTTAGTTGTGAATATTTTATTTATAAGAACTTTCAGGTGTAATGACTGATATCTGAAGACAGAGTAAGACTTGGCAATGAATTTCGCCTAGTATTCAATATTTTTTTCTCAATAAGTGAGTGAAACTGATAAAACAAATAAACAGCTCAATTGTTGGAAAATGAGATACGCATGTGGTGCCCATTCTTTTCCACACAAGTATTTTCACACTTAGATGCACATTTCGATAACCAAGTTATCTCTATGGCAGGAAATACCAAACTACTGATTGATTGTTTTGTAAACAAGGATTCAATTAACTACTCACATAGTACATTTTTTTACAAAATATCTAGTTTCCTGTTATCATAGATGATTTTTCGATTATGGGCGATTTTTCTGATCAATTCACCAGAAAAATATTGTTTGAAATGTTACATCTGAATATACTGAAATAAAAATAGACTTAACCCATATAACGCTAAAAGTTTTTTGAAAATGTACATAGCACTATAGAGCAGGAAAAAATTAAAAAAAAAGTTTCGGTTCTGTATTGCTCAGGAATTTGAAGCCTTTCAAAAGGACAGTAAGGCTATGAGGTGCTATAAGATTTTACAAAACTCATGTTCATAATCAACATACAAAAACTTATATTTTATACGTATTTAACTATCTTCACATTTGATGGAAGAAACAATTCTTTGGATGTGGACTACATCACAATTTCTACATAAAAAATTCGCACACTTACCTCTTCTTGCAGTTCACTTATACGTTTCCATTAATTCAGTGGTAATGCTCGTTCGGAAGGATAATTGGTCCATCTTTCCACCGTTGTTTTTGTGTAGATTCCAGGAGTTTTAAACTGCCATATCAATAATGCACTAAGAATCTATATTGACCAATATACTGGTTACTGCGATCGACCCCACCCATGTTATCGTTATAACATATGATGAGATTTGGTTGATCTATATAAACCTTCTTCTTTTCGGACTGTGGAAAACGTTGAGCTCTGTTCAATGGAAAGGCAGATGAGTCGTTAGATGTAAGGTTTACAAAACTGTTATCATTCCATTCATATAAAACTACTTCCTTGCCTACCAGTGTATATTCAAAGTTTCCCCGCTGTTTCTTCTTCAAATATTCTTTTGGTGAGCATGGGCTGAAAGTAACAATCTGTTCAATCAACTCATCATCAAAAAAAAATTTGAACATTGCTGTCGGGGACAAACTATTATTCTTCACAGTATGTAAATGAGTTAGTCCACTTTGGAAATTCCGATTGTTAGTTGTCATACAGATACGTATTTTTTTTTATTTTCTTTGGTATCCTTTCAATCAACGCTGATAAAGGTAGGTCATCCTCTGTATACCATTCACCATGAAGTCTTGCTTGAGCATGTGTGCGAAGAACAGATATCTGTAAATCACTAGCGACCTCTTCATCTTCATATATTGCTTCGGCTTCTGCTCGTAGATGGAAACCCGGTAATTACTTGCGGTAACTATATCTTCTTCACCTGACTCTTCGTCAGTATTATTGGCATCGTCCGGAGGTAATCTGGCAATATTATCTGGTAATTGAGACTATCATAGCAAGGGATAGTCCTACTGTTCTTTCATAAGCACATTTTAATAACATCTTTTTTAAATCTCAAGATATAATATTGAATATATATATAAATAAAACATAAAACATTAAAACCACAGCTGTAATTACTCAATATCTCCTTTCTATATATTATGATATCACTCAAAAAAACTGTTTTAAATACATATCAGGTGTTCGAAAACTATTTCTATGTAGATTCTCAGAGTGAATAACACTTACCACTTCAGAAAAGAGCGTCATCTCGTAAGAGAAGTCAAAGTAATATTCATGAAGTTCCCTACAGACCTTTGTAACTATTGGTTAACATGGGTTAACTATAATCTACTAATTAATTTTAACAACTATTTAATTCAGATTCAAACTGTGATTATTTATATGCAACCAGGCTATCATCTACATTCAATATAAACTGACAAATGTGAAACTGAATATAATCTATCATCTCTCGTAGAGCGTCTTGCATTTATACCCACTACAGGATTCTGTTGAAACGTTCCAAAATCGCACAGAGATGTCGCCATCATTCAGAACGGCTAGGAACACTCGATGACTTGTCTACTAAATGTTTCTTAAATAGTTCTCGTTTCTTCTTCGATGGGATGATGTCATGTATGCATTGTTAACTAGCTGGGCTTGATTATCCAAACACAATCGGTCAGGTCCGGCTCCAGAATCGTTACATTGTCCTCTTCTTAAATACGTTTCGTCCCGAAATGTCATTCTAGAAGATTATCAGTACCTATCTGCAGCACGAAGTTCAATATCCAGGATTGGCCGCGGAGAGAGGTCACAGTACACCAAAATCTTGTCGCCGTTTGACCTGAATATAGTCTCTAATATACTTCTTACAACTCTCCAATCCAGCCCATCAATCCTACAGGACAATTTTGGGATTTCCACATCCACGAAATTCTGATCCAGCATCGTATCTCGTATTCTGGTGAAGCTCTTCCAGACATCTTCACAGAACGGTTTATCTCGAAGTTACTTCTCGGTTGATGTTTCCCTTTCTCTTTTTCAACTGTGACACCCTTCCAACTTCTGGGTTCTGTATCCGTAGTTCCTGGAGTATACCGCAAATTTTTGAAAACCACAGAAGTCTGTACTAGATATCTACGATATAAGTACCGTATAGATTCATATTTCGATTTGAGATGGGAAATTTGTCAAACGAGGCTGTTAGGTCAAGTTCTATAACCCATCGATTATAATAAAATGAATTTACCATACTAATATAGTACAATATTTCACCTACTACCCATAACATCAATTATTCACTTAAAATTAGTTAATTCTCATGAAATTAATTATATTAGAATAATGTAACAAGCAAGCGTTGCTAAGGTTGGAAGTATACCCATTATTGATTTATTGTGTATGCAAACTGTCAACTATGACGCGTTCATTTCAATTAATTAATATTATATTGACATGTGTCTCGAACACGAACGTATAAATTCAGACAAACTGCTTACGACAAATAGAGCAATTTGAACCTTAGTGCCTGCCAAATCCCAGGACAGATGCCAAGATTACGTTTCTAACAGGATCTTCGAGGTTAGGGTTGTGAAATGTTACTCCTTCAACACAGTAGTTTCTAGAGGAGTACCCCAAGTATCCGTTTTCGGTCCACTTCTGTTCCTGATATATGCAAGTGACATTACATATGACATCCTAAGTCCGGCTATGCAACAACGCTGAACCCTGAGTCAACCGTGAACTTACCTTGTTTTCACAAAGTTTGCGTTGTTGTTAGCATAATCTATTTGTACATTATACACTCTCAACTCGACGTGCTCCTCGTAATATCAAAACTGTGATGAGAAGCGGGAGACTACGAAACGTTGCTGACTATACAGAAACACAGTTGAAGCGAAATTCCGAATTGGGATCTAAAAACGGGTGGTCTATGATGGAAATGCTTGGAAACAGGAAAGGACAGCACTCCAATCTTCTATTGAATTACATATATTAATATTCTAAAGACCAAGTTTGGAGCATTGTAATTTCAATGATTCAGATTAAACCAGAATCTTGGCTAAGTATCTCTTATTGCAACAGTGAACAACCCTAAACAGTAATTGTAAATGATTCATACATAGCAATGGAATTCACTAATCAAATAATATTTTTTTGTTAATACAACACGGATGGATAATAGTTTATCATTCTCCAATTAATTCAATTATTCTGTACATATAATTTCAACGATTAATAATAGTCGAAAGCAATGTAATCAAGCAATAGGTTATGTATTTGCATCAACAAATACCAATTAAACATTCGAGAATCCATAAATCATACAACCAACCCTTTTAAGTAATGAAAACATTAGTGAATATTCAACTAACACCATAGTAATTATATAAGCATGTCTGCATCTAATATAAGAGTCTTGACATATTGGAAATCAGACTTTATTTTCATCCTATATTCAACAAGAATTTTCACAAAATCAATAGACCATCAATCAAATAGGTACAATAATAATAAAATCGTCCAACCGATGGTAAATACTGCTTTACATATTAAGATGAATACAACCGATTCTGGATATTTACTAATAGTTTAGTATTAATTGCTATCGATGAAAATAACATAGTTATCGAAATGCTCATCTAGAAAGGGAAATACTTGTAAGATAAATTCCTCAAAAATGTCTTTCAATATATTTGAAATGAACTTATTTAATATGTTTTGAAAAGTAAAGAAACTGTCACTGATGAAATCAAACATAATTTTTATATTGGGAATAAGTATGCTAGCAAGTTCTCAGCAACTTCTGAAGAAATACGAGTTGGGTAGAAGAATATAATTGTCATTCTTTCTCAAGACATGTGTTTCCAACATGTGAGTAAATATATAAATAGGGGTATAGAGTAATTCTGTATTTTATTGGAAATTCTCTAATGATAAATAAAAATATGTAAATAGATATTGTAAGACAGTCAAACATTGTTTATTATTTCGTTTTTCTTCAACAAATTAGGATGCATTTATAATTACGAATTATGTGGTCGTTAGATGCAACATTGCAGCCTTATGAAATCTAAAAAGGCATGAATTAAGTAAAATTAAATACAGGTATGAATCGATGACAACTACAGTTTTAACTCAAAAACTTTTTCTTTTGTGTGTGTGTGTGTGTGTGTGTGTGTGTGTGTGTGTGTGTGTCTGTGTGTGTGTGTGTGTGTGTGTGTGTGTGTGTTGAGTGCAGTGAGTGTTGTGTTCAATTGTTGTGTACCTAGCCTTGAACTCTCGTAAATAAATTCTTACACTATGCTGGTTTCGAACGATCGATGAAAATTACCTAGGTCCTTTACTGCCCGAGAGTGAGAATATATCCAAAAAAATAATAAAAGATGTAGTACATGCTATACGAAAAATAATATCTCATCTCATGAAATTTTTTCATATGAAATGTTTAAAGCCTTTGCGTCTTGAACACTGCAAACATTTTTGTAAAGATTGTGTTCCTCGCTAATGAATAATGTTAATGGTGAATTAAAAAAATGGATAAGTTCATTCTACTATTTTTTTTCTTTGTAAAGCGAAAGATTTTCGCACAAAGAATACCACATAAGGTTTTCTCAATAGGTACCAGACAATTCCAAAGTGATATGCCATTGGTCAACAAAAATATGAAACCAGCAAAGTGATTGACTGGAATTCAACAAAAAAAATGAATCAACATTTGTTCGAGTCACAAAAAGAAAACCCACCACATTAAAACTGCTCTACAATGCAGCATCACAGGGTCATAAAGTATTTTGATGTTTTATAGTTTTAATTTTTAGGCTCTGGTATTCCTACGCGGTATAAATGTCCCAATTGCCCGAAGACTTACACCTTCAAATGGAACTTGAAGAAGCATATCAAATGTGACTGTGGCAGGTATCGTCAGTTTGCATGCAAAATCGAATCGTGTCCTTACATATCGAGAAGGAAAGCTAACGTCTATCGCCACTATATGCTCAAACATAAGTTAAAGTCAACTGATATTCTGATTGTAATGAAGAACGACTGAGTATCCTCCATCTGAGAAGAATTTGATTCAAGATTGATGAAAACCAAAGCCCTGAGTACTAATAGCTGAGCATTAGCAATCTCATAATGTTATTTTCGCCCCTACCAAAAATGTTTGTAAATACTGTAATAAAACTTACACTGCATCATACAGAAAAGTTTTTTGATGATATGTTGAAGATGCCCATTACTTCAGCCATTTTCAATAACTGAGTGGATTTAGTTTCATTGAATTTTACAGGCTTCTTCAAATGGCAGTACTTCCCGAAAAAACTGTTTAGTGAAGGTATTGCTGTTTAATGAACGTTACTTGGTTTATTTATCAGTTTTTTCCCTACTTCCAACCCCCAAACGATTAAAATCCTAGAGAGTGCCTTTAGGATTGAAGCTAAAATAAGTTTTACCTGATAACGTCCTCTCTGACTTCTCGGCCTGCAGATACACTCTCTGACTCTACTGTCTCAGAGGATACAGTCTGCAAAACCTGTTCTTTCAAAAGAGCATACAAAATGAAACAAAAACAGATGCTATTACCAACCCTGTATTTGGTTATTAGTGTTGTTATAACCAAGCTTAAAGAATGTGGCTGGCTGGGGAATACCAGTTATCTACTTGGTTAAGGCATATTTGCTCTTTTATCTAGAGATACCTCTCCGAATGGATGGGAAGTTCATGCTACTCGCACACAGGAGTAGTCTTAATTTAATATTGATTCGAATTCATGTGGTTCGGTATTAGTGGAATGTCAAATCAAACACATATACAGGCCGTTTCTTTTATAATGTGGTAACATTGCTATATTCTAAACCGTAATAGATACAAAGACGATTAAATGGGAAAAATGGTTACTATTGTGGTGAGCAGTAAATTGGTCATAGAAAATTTACGGGGATTCTCGCCCTTTCCAACTTATACAGGGAAAACTGAAAATGCTGTTTTCGGTTTTTTACGAATAGAATTGTTATTTCAGAAAATATAAAAAAATGAAAAGAGAAAGTTTTATTGTATTTAAAATGTACTAGAACTACGTATTGATAAATTTTTAATCAAACGTTTCGTGTCAACACCGCCATCATCAACTATTTTTTTCAAATACGGACCTGTCTATTTCATCACAAATATTGATAGAGCGATAAAATCACAATTCATTGGTATATCACACTCGACATTTTTATAACGTTTCATATAAAATAACTAGCATCATTAGTGACAACAATTTTTAATTACGGTCCACTCGTTAGTTTGTTTATGAATTCCACAGAATCTAACGCTTCGATATAAAAATTATTAGTGACGTTTTGAATGAATGTATCTATGAAAATTGTATATATACTATAAAGATTCATAAAAGATTTCTGCAGTTTCAGAGACGAAAGATAGCAATTTACCCCAGAAATAAACTTAGTTAAGAGGAGAAGAAATCAAACAAACAGAAAAACAATTTATTTCATAATGAATTAGTGGAAGAAAATAAAACCAATACAGAAAAAGAATTCTACATTGACGACCTCTTTGTTGAATGCACATAAGTTGTTTGTCCATACAATTTCTGTGGCAATTTTCTAGCATGATGGTTGTAATGCTATTACATGCATCTCTTATTTTCTATTTGAGATAGTCGATATCGGTACTAGGTGTCGAAAAAACTTTATCCTTCATGTATCCCCAGACAAAAAAGTCCAAAGGAGTAAGGTCTGGGGATCGAGCTGGCCAGGCAATTGGTCCATTGTTTCCAATCCACTTTGTTGGGAATATTTCATCTAAATGTTCCCTTACTATTGCTGCATTATGGGGAGGGGCACCGTCTTGTTGAAAATATTGTATTTCACGGTGGGTGCTTAATGGCAATTCATCTAAGTAGCCATTAAACTCATTGGATAAAATAATAAATAATAATAATAATTAATAATTAATAATAAATAAAAATTTAAATACATTTCACCATTCAAATGCTCATCGTAAAACAAAGGACCTTGTATGTTTGTTCCCAAAATTCCGAACCAAACATTTATTCCGATCCTCTCCTGGAAATTGGTTCCTCTATGTAAATGTTCATTCGTATTATTCCACCTATAATGGATGTTTTCTGTTAAACCAACCATTGTTGGTGAATTTTGATTCGTCCGTCCATATTATTTTTTTACAAATATTTCGAACTTTCCTATTTCTACGTCTTAACCATTTCGCAAATCGTACTCTCCTTCCGTAATCCCTTTCATTAAGGTGATGAACTCTGCGTATTCTGTAGCATTTGTATTTGTTCTTTTTCAAAATATTTCTGGTAGATTTTACAGATATCCCAAGTTCGTGGCAATTTCTCGTAAAGAACAACCTTGATTAGAAATATTTTTGTAACTGACCAATCCTAGATTTGAAAAGAAGACATTAATTTTCACTTTTTAGTCTTTATAAGGTAATATTTGCTTACTCAAAACATTTATTTGGTTCCTTATACTTCCAGTAACAACACATTTTCTAGTTTTATTTCTGTCAAATGCACCGCAGTCTCTCAAATTTCATTCTAATCTTCTAAACATTTGAATGTTTGGAATGCGACAATTCGGGTATAGCTCACCATACATATTTCTTGCCAAAAGAGGATTTCTATTTGATTTTGCATAAGTAAATGGCATATCAGTTCTTTCGTCATTCGAATACATCTTTAATATATAACCGAGTGCTTAAATGTCTGACAGTTCTTAACAGATATCAGCAATTCATTTATTTTTCCTGCCATAGAAATCAAGCAAAGCCTACGTGTTCAAATATGGTAAAAGAAGTGAGATGCTATTTAATTGTACCAAATTAGACAACACTTGTATTTTGATGAAAAACTGATATTTTCATTACTTCCAGGATTTAGAATTATGAAAATAATCCGTGTAAAAATTGAATCAAGGATTACTGTAATACAAAAATCCCCAAAAAGGAAAAATACGAATGTTCGTTTTGTTGAGGTATCTTCCTATCGAAAGTATTGGGAAATGACTGAAGTATCCTAATAGTTGAATGAGTTTTGAAGATATCAAAACAATTTACAAATTAACTAACGACAGGACCGTAATTAAAAATTGTTGTCACTGATGATGCCAGTTATTTTATATGAAACGCTATAAAAATGTCAAGTGTGACATACCACTGAATTGTGATTTCATCGCTTTATCAATATTTGTGATGAAATAGACAGGTCCTTATTTGAAAAAAATAGTTGATGGTGGCCGTGTTGACACGATACGTTTAATTAAAAATTTATCATTACTTATCATCATTATTTTGAATACAATAAAACTTTCCTCTTTCATTTTTTATATTTTCTGAAATAACAATTCTATTTGTAAAAAACCGAAAACAGCATTTTTAGTTTTCCCTGTATAAGTTGGGAAGGGCGAGAGTCCCCGTAGATTTTCTCTGACCAATGTACTGCTCACCACAATAGTTACATTTTTTCCCATTTAATCGTCTTTGTATCTATCACGGTTTAGAATATAGCAATGTTACCACATGATAAAAGAAACGGCCTATATATCTATCAAGAAAATAAATTTTGAAATAATCATATGGTAAAAACAGGACAACAAACAAAAAAGTTGTAAAATTAGTTGAACCAGCATAGGTTCCTCTCTAACATTCATAACGTATACCTACTATATAGAGCCTATTTTAGGTGAATTACAGCTTGTTGAGTTGTGGAAATAACTATGAGCTTCTTTGCAAAGTGCAAAGAATATCCTCAACAACTTGAGGGACCACAATAGGAATACAATAAATTTTTATTTCAAAATACTATAACCCTCGAATCAGAGTTTATCTGTGAGTTAGTTTAAAGAATATGGTACCTATCTCTTAGCTTCAAAACACACTGACCAACCAGGATTGACCGTCCGCGACTGTCCATCAGCGAAAAAAATTGAAAGAGGTCAATAAAAACTTTCTGCAGATTCGAATTTCGAAAATAGTCTTTGAAAACCGGCCGAGGACGATCATTCAGTGTGGATGTCCGATAAATTCTTATTCACAGTGTTGGAAATTTTGGTCATGGTTGAATGGTCGCGGACGGTCGGTCATGGTTGCTCAGTGTGCTGGCTGCCTCACTCTTTGATGTTTCCGTTCCAACAGCTAATTATCTTATGTGGTAAGTGAGCCAAATATTGCCATTCTAATATGTATTATTTTGTATTACACTCAAATGTGTCTGTAATCGCCTGTAATTTTATCAAACATATACGTATACATTAAGTACAATAAAGTAACTAAAAAAATTACATCTTTGCGTTTTTCAAAACTGGGAATTAGCCCTATGCTGTATGTTCAGGATTCTCTTTCCCCACATATACTCATAATGTTAGTTTTCCTATAATTCATTCGGGTGTTTAATGAATATCTACAATATATTTTTCAGTTTAATTTAAGGCTCATGTAAAGAAAACTGCGCGTTTCACTGTATTATTTGATAGTTGAACCCGCGAAACAGTTGATTCGTGCAATACGCCTGCGCGGAGTTTCCTTTCCATCCGGTTTGGCGGAACGGGAAATCGGTAGAATACCACAACGTCGCTGAATATTTGTTTTTCTTTATTACATTTTTATTTGATCTGATTCCACTAGTGCTGGGACGGTTTTGATTAGTCTTGTAGCCATTTTCTATTATGATAGTGGAACGCTAGGCTATTGTAGTCCAAGTGTCGTTCGAGGAATTTCATATCATATTGAAGCTTGGCTTCCACCTCTTATGGCTTTCAATGATCTGGAGAGATTTTGTTGGAGAGAAATCTTTTATCATCAAAAATAAATATTCAGCGTAACATATAGTCATGGATAGTTCCAAATATTTCCGTGTGAATATTTGGAACTAATGCAATATATCATACCTACTCAGACAAAAAGGCGATTTATGTTTCATCCGCTTTCATATTTGATTAAGCACAAAATGTATTGATGAAGTACTTGATTGTACTTAACTTATAAAGTTCTTACTTGTAAATAATCGATATTAACAAGCTTATATCATTCAATACAGTATTCTAAATTTTTATAAAAGGAATTCACGTAAACCATTCTACTTCGATGTGAACGTCATTACTAACTGGATGCACCTACAATGTGTTCACAGTATTTTTTTCATTACGATAGTTGATGTGACTATCGGAAGAACTAACGAATTTATAAGAGGCAATATCAAGAGCATGGCAATTATTAGCTCACCTGGGAAATGGGGTATTGGATGAGAACAAAAGAAGTTTTCCCTTTCACCACACTAGTAATTTCATTTCTAGATACATATAGTCTGGAGTTCGGGAGCTACAAATCATTTGAGTTGAGGAGGAGCCATCTTTGAAATCTATTTAAATATACATTTGACAAATCATTCACATGAGGGCACATCATATATCATTTTTGAATGAGTATTGGTCACGTGCCTCTATGGCAAAATTGGGAATCTCGTCCGCCCACCATCTACAATTCTGAGAACCGAGAATTCCATTTGATGTGAATGTACTTTTTTCCTGAAAAGCAAATATTGGTTGGATAAGCCATCTTCTTCTATTGGTCCCTGCACCCAAAAACAAAAATGTAGCCAATTATCATAATTTCGTTCTTGCTTGCTACTTATGAATGACTTTATATAGGCTTGAAAGCCCGAAACTTATTTGCTATCAGAATTTTTCTAGTCGATGATGGGGATATCTTGATCCAAGAATCAAAGACTCGTCGGCAATAGGGGTGGATGGCGCTGAAAAAATGTATCTCAAATTTGATGGATACTAGAGACCACGCCTACTCATGCAACGCTGGGAAATGGTTAACGAAGAGTCTGATTGTTGTAGCTGCAAAATATTTATGTACATAAATTTGTATCCAGATGTATCCACTGTATTATCGAACGTTAGTAATAATATTATAGTATTATTGCAAATAGTTTCAGGTGCTGCTCCAGTATCCTGCCCAACATGTAACAAAATTTTCAAAAATAAACATTCACTGAGAAACCACAAAGTTACCCAATGCGGAATAGAAGCCAAGTATGAATGTTTCATATGCCGGAAAATGTTCAAAAGAAAAGATACTATGAGAAGACACATTCGTATCATTCATGGAAAAGTTGATACGTCGCCTTGAATATGTAGTCTAGAAAAATGGTGGGTTTCTGTACATAAAAATACACAGAGCAAAAAATAATATTTACAAAATATTAGGATTCCGAAGAAGGATGATTCTTGAAATGAAATATACATTATTATCAACTCTATGGTTTAATTTATTATACAGGGTGTTAGGTAAACATGCGGCAAATATTCGAGGGGTTATTCCTTGACTTATTCCAAGAATATTTGGTCCTATGATGATACAGGGCGAACAAAATTTACGACAGTTACAACATTTTATGATCAAAAAGTACATGTAAACTTACTTAATCTAAAATAAATGTTCAAAATGACTTCCTCCAGCCTGGATACACGCATTCAATCTTCTCGTCATGGACTGCCAAACTCTTTCAAACACACCAGGGACGTTTCTAATTGAATTACACCCAGCAATTATCCGATTTTGCCAATGAAGTAGCGTAAACTGATGACTTCAGGTATCCCCAGAAGAAATAATCCAGGGCTTTTAAGTCCGAGGATCGAGCAAGCCATGCGTGTGGCCCACCTCGACAAACCCAGCGATCTCCATATGTGTTCCTCAAATAATTTGACATTGCATTCAAAATCAATAGTATCATCTGGTCATTTCAGAAATATTTTTACAAATAGTATCAGGAAATGAGTGCCAACCATATACCAGTTCAATTTTCTTCAAATAAACTGTGTTATCACTCAATCTGTTCATTTAGTGATATCACTTGCGAGTGAACGAAAGTGAAGTACAAATTATGGTTTCATGAGTATATTTACACCTTGCTATACATACATGATTTATAATGTTTTATAAATTCAAGTTCAGTGAATTAATTATTTTGAGATTGAGCATATGTCTTGGTTTTCTTATTCTATCTGCTCCAATGTGTTATAATGGTGAATGAATGATGCTGTTCTTGATGTGGGAATTTTTTATGAATTTTATTTGAAGACTTTCGAAAATACATCGAAGGAAGAGTAATGATTTTCAAATAATTGTGGTCGGCGGGTCTCTCTATGTTTTGCATCACACATAATTCTAATAGCTTATTTGCTGAATGAAAACACTAGGAGCTGCAGATGAGTTGCCCCAAAGGAAAATGCTATAATTTAGATGAGAATGAAGAATGCAAACTATACTCATCTCAGGGTAGTCATGTTCGTGCAATGCCTGAGTTGTCGCGTTCTGAAGAGAGTGCTAGACAGTTTCAAGTTGAGTTGTATGATATGCTCAGTATATTTCAGCTCCTCGTTCAGATTGAAGCCCAGAAGATTTCCCTTTTTTTTTCTGGATTGGGTTTCTTGGTGAAGACTATCAAATATTTTGATTTGTTGATATTTCATTTCAATTCATTAGTTAGCTATGAGCCAATGTTCAGCTTTCAGAGAAGATTTCTAGGGATTTATATTTCTTTAAACTTGTGTCATCTACATATAGGACCATTTAGTATGGGGACAAGAAATAAGATTTTTTTTCTTTTCTTCTTTTCTTTTCTTTTTTTCACTTGAAAACACAAAAACTTCTGATTTCAGTTAAAAGAGACGGTTAAAAATTTTCCCTCTAGATAACCACCTTACTTCTATACTTCTGTATGAAGAAGTACGCCCCCCATTCCTTCACACATCAAGAAGAATAATCTTGTGTTTAGACCCCTAGCCTTTATGAAGTTAGAAACTTTAATGTTTCTTGATGGATGAAACAATCCGGAAAATCATGGAACTACTCAGGCTATTAGAAGATAAAAGTGAAAGCTTATTTTGGACATGGACGTATAAATTAATAATGGACTCAGCAATCCCATACTTGCAATACAGTTTGTTTTGAAGCCGCTTGGTTCGTAGGCGTGCGGGTTGCAGGGAAGGAGGAGACCTGCGATAGACTGTAGCCTACCCTCCAACGACAGTGGCGCACGCAATTTAACTGATATAGGTATTGATAATAACAAAAATATGTGGAATTTCATATATAATTATGAAAATTTCAGCAAAACTTGTTAGATACGATCTGATGTGTTCCTAAAATACCCATATGTGCCTTCCTTCATATAAAGTAAGAAGATTTCAGTACTATTTCATTTTGTATGTATTGAAAATTGATACCCACTGTGACGCCAATGAAGAATATGAACGTCAATCTAACATTTGTGAACAATCTATGTACTTACTTATCAAAGCTGAGATTCTGGTTGTTAGAACAATTAGATTGCTTGCAAACCCAACAGTAAAGCACCATTATTGGTCTCTATCTATTTTTCTTTCAATATTTTAATCCAAAAGCAACAAAACACCAATATTGGTCTCTATCTATTTTTCTTTCAATATTTTAATCCAAAAGCAACAAAACACCAATATTTTAACAAATACCGTATATGAAAGACAATGTCAACATAAAGTGGTGAAATTTGTAAACAACCAACAAATGATGAGAAACAAAGCGTACTTCAACAGCGTTGCCGCACGTGCAGCATTTTAACGGACAGTACAGAATTTTTTGGAAGTTCGCACCGATATTTCAAACTAATTTCACTAGTTTTGATTCTGGAATTTATAATGCCGCGTTTAATTTCATAAACGGATCGGAATGTTGAGTTACTGACTGAAATTCGCTGGCAATTGAGTTTAAGCTAGTGTTGATGGTTGATTGAGAATTATCACAGACTCGATGTGGCAACACCTGACTCAACAGCAGGACCTTAGGATGGTGCCTTTCAGCGACTTCACTTGGAGATGTAAATAACTGAGTCCATTATTCATTTATACGTCCATGATTTTGGATGGGAACTATGTTATATAAACAATTGAGCATTTTATATTGAGTAACGTTAGTCACAGAAAGGGAATATGTCAATTATTGGATGAAAAATAAATAGTACATTATTTTATCTTACCATTCCATAGCCAGAAAGAAGTAGTGCGTAAAAAAGTTGTTCGTACGTTGTACTTTGAGAATAATTATCCACATTCAAAGTTTTGTTGAAGTAACCCAGGGTACCAAGTATTTGGAATAATATAAGTAGAAGAAAAGCTGATCCAAAAATACTGCCAACTCCCTCTGTTAATTTGTGCAGTTTTGTATACTCGGATTTGATCTACCTTATCGTAATTCTCAGATGTTTTAGACCAATTTCATCATTCGAATCAGTGGAGAATGCATTTGTGATTGAAAATTTCAAATTATCATAACGAATTTTGAAAATGTTGTACATTTCCCATATCATATTGAGTGCCACGAAATACGAATATTTTTTCATGTGTTCTGGAATCACCAGGAATAAGTGTTCCGAATGATCATATAACTGCTTCCCTAAGAGAATAAATGGATCTGAATTCCTAATAATGAATAAAAAATGCCCGATTTTTTTTTTAAAACAGCTCTTTTTTTCTCTTTATCGTTCCTGTGGATATCGGATATTTGTGAAGGCAGGAGCTCTTTCATTATCATTTTCCAAGTAGCACAAAAATAAAAACTACTAAAAAACATTAAAACCACAGAGACTGCGTGTGAGATCATTGCCACCATGAGAAGTATTAATTGCACAACAAGAGTTTTATTATTTTTTAGACATCGACGACTTTTCTAGACCGAACCGACCGTAGAGCAAAACCCTTTTTATTCTATTTTAGTAGAAAACTTGGCTCCCAGAGGTAGGAAGTAGACTTATTGATTTTGATATTCCGACACCACTTGAGTTGCTAGAATAACATTAAAAACCTCCTGAAAAGATTTAATTTAGTTTTTTTGTTTATACACGGGACTTGTCGAGGCCCTTACAGTTTTTGTCAAAACAAAATTTATTTTTATTAAATTTCGGTCTTGTTAAAACGTTGTGTATAATTTTATATCCCTCAACCCAAGCAAACAAGAGAGAAAAAATAATCAAGAAATTCCACAATAGCTGAACAAAGTATTAGTAACAATAAAATCTGTCCTGTTTGCTGAACAGCCGAACCCGGCCTATATAATAATTCGGACAGACAAAATCAGATCAAACCCAAAATTAAACATTAATTTACCATCAAGTCTGACTTCTCCGACAGTCCTTTTATTTAGTCCTCACAGAGTGGTGACAAAGCAAGCTGCCCTATATTTTGATCTGGTTCTGCGCCGAGCCTAAAAAGATCCTTTCAAAAGGAAACTATAAAAATTGGGTATGGAGAAACTTTTTCTCCAGCCACCTGTAGAGTCAGTGAAACTCCAAGAAAGCCAAGAGAAGCAGAAATAAGATAATACAGGTAAAACCAGTTTTTTTATCAATTCAAAATATTGCGACGGAAGGGGTTTAACGATTGGTTATTCCCGTTGGATTCAGTTCCAAATTCTATTACAATAATTGTAAAATATCAACGTCGAGTATTACAACACTTTTTAACTCTGTTTTCATGCAGTTATGGTTGTAATTACCCTTCATTCCATTTGTGATAATTGTTCTACTAACAAATGTATCACATTGTGCCATTTCTTAAAATTCAGAATCCGTATAAACAGACATTCGAAAGGGTTTGTTATGAATCTGAAGGAATTTTGGAACTCTCAGATGCACACTGGTTCTCTATTAGCCATTAATATAATCTGTGAGATGAAATGAATATTCTTTAATTTTTACTCAATTTATTGTTCATCGAATTGATGTAGTGGAAATATTTGTTATGTTTGGCAATGATTAATTATTATTTGGATAGTCTACGATCTCACTTTTCAGGAATAAATGTTTTGTTAATTGTTTAATCAAATTCTAGCTACAATCCAGTTCCAGGCAACCTGCTACAAATGTAACAAGATATTCAAGAACAAAAAATCTTTGAATAATCACAAATATTTCCAATGTGGAGTGGAAGCTAGGTTTAAATATTCCGTGTGCTATAAAATTTTCAAGAGAAATGATAATCTGAGAAGACACATTCTTAATGTTCATAAAATAGAAGTGGCGACGCCAACGTCTAGAAATCTTCCAAGCAACTAGTACAGTAATGAGATAATATAAATAGAAATATTAGTAACTCTCAATAATATGAAATCTAAATTTTCATGCGGCTATGACAATGGATCTTCGTGTATTTAGGTTCTCTCATCTCATATAGTTGAACTTTTCCCCGAATCATTAGCTCAGGAAATGTACCCAGTTTGTTCGAAAAAAAGGTAATAAACCAGATTTTACGAACTATAGACCTATTTCGTACCTCCCTAAGTTATCAAAACTATTGAAAAATATTGTTGTCATGGGACTTTTATGTATTTTAAATGCCAATAAAAGTATCCACTTCATCGGCACTAGACTCCAAAAGCTCTTTACATAGGTAGGCCAGTGATTTCAAAAAAGCGATTGATAGTGTATGTTTTTAAATATTGCTGCTTGAACTTGCTCATTATTATATGGAATGAGAGGAATGTCACTCGAATGGTTCTCAAGCTATCTATCAAATAGACAGCAAATAATAATATCAAATCGTGCTATGGAGTACCACAACGATCAATTTTAGGTCCACTATTTTCTCATTGTATATCAATGACTTACCTGAATATATACCAGAAACTTCCACACAATTTTTGCCAATGACACCCTCTTTTGAATTATCGGTATAAATGAAAAAGAGAGTATAGATAAAATGAACAATTCGTTGTTACGTATAAATACTTTGTGTGAATTAAACAACATGAGTATAAACTTCTAGGCCCATTGTGTTTCTTTATCCCAAAGAGCATTTGTAGACCATATTCCAGTCTTTTATGATATCAATTTTGAACAACTTAGCAAATGTCTTGAAAAATTAATAAATTCCCAACTAAACTGGAGACAACACCTAATACAACTCAACAAGTAATCAAGTAGTGTTTTTTGTTTTAAGAACTCTCAAGGCACAACATCAATACGCTAAAATCAGCTTACTATGAAAATTTTTTATTCACAAATCTTTCATGGAATTATATTTTGGATAAAATCGGTAAGGTGGTAGTTTTCATTTATACTACAAAAGAGAACTGTTAGAATCATCTTGGGGCTCCGATGTCTGGATTCTTGCAACATACATTTTATTGAAATGGGGATTTTAACATTGCCATTTCTTTATATTCTTTAAGTCTCATGATTCGCCCACAAAAATAGAACTCTCTATGCTTTCAGTTCATCTTCTATTCGTCAGTGCAATCAAATGATTTTACTTCCCAAGTATAATTCATCAGAAGTTCTCTATCATTTCGAGTATGCCTTTCAGTTCGATTCAAGAACTTTACTTTATGTTTGTGAAGCAAGCAACCAGTCTCTAAAACGAAATTATCAAATATTGTTAGTAATTTGTTATTGCAGAAAAGTGGCCAACTCGAGTCTCGCATCTTCATTTTGAATATTATTCTGGAATACTCTGTAATGAAACTTGGCTTTCAGAGCCCCTGAATGGAATTCCATACCGAATTTATTGCGAAACAAGCAGAAGAAATTTTTTTCTTGGAGCAGTAATTTTCGCATCAAATTTTAAATCAATGTCAATACCTATGTCAAGAAATTTAGTCATATAGGCATACTTTCAATCATCCGACCACCTAATGTTACCTTCTTCAAATCCCACTTGAATGATATCACATTTGTTTTAGGAACATTCAACGATAACATATTTGATTTACACCGGTTTTTTTATTTTTTCCAAATCAAAGTTGATATATTCAGTCAAAATAGCAGGATAGTAGTTACGTCAGAAGATCGTGGTGACATCAGCTAATAAAGTGAATTTCCAGATATATCGAATTTAGCCATATCATTTATGTACATTAAAAATGAAATTGGGCCTAACACTGACCCCTGAGGGTCTCCGCGTATAATTTTTCTAATTTCAGAGGTTTTTGTTACTCATTGATACTTTCTGATTTCTACCTGAACCATTCAAGCTCTTTCTCGAAATCCATAAGGAAAAGTTTCTGCAACGAGGATTTCATAACCTACACAGTCAAATGCTATAGAAGGGTCCAGAAATACTGCCGCAGCCACTTCCTTCTCATTGAGAGTTGTGTAGATTTTTTCAATGAAATCAAAAGTGGCATCAGTTTTTATTACAATGAAAACCAAATTGATCAGAAACTGAAATTTTGTGTCTTTCTAACAAACCATGATCCTAGGTCTGACTAATTTTTAGATGATTTTGGATAACGTTGATAAAATTGAGATTGGCCTGAAATTGCTCGGGTTTTCAGTGGTAACTTCCAGTTCTAATAGTGTGTATAGGCACCTCAGATTCTACCACGAAATTTTCAGTCCTTTTGTCATCCAGGGTTTGGATTTGTTCCATTTTATCAGGCGGAGAGGAAATGCATTGAGTATACATTTTTTCACAAACAAGTTTCAGAAATTCATTTACTTCATCTTCTGCTTCATGTATCGAAATCCAATCTGTGCTCTGATAGGGATTAAGAAATTGCGCATAATTTTTTCTGCCATATATTCGTCCATATTGTTGTAAGAGACAGAACGGCTTCGTGATCGGAAAGCCCTATATTAATTATTACAGAGCTCGATAAATTCTTGATGTTTCTGCAGACATTATATAACTTCTCGATGAGAATTTGGATATACAACTCGGACTGTCTACATGCAGGACTCGATTAAAGTAGATTGAAGTAGTAATTATTTAGTGTTTAGAATCACTGCATATTTTGTTATCATAGTGTATGTTGAATTCTTCAACTCCAGCTAAAATGATTGATGCGAGGGGGGGCATTTTGATGATAGATATTCTAGTATTTACATAAAAAATTTATATTTCAATGATGGCGGCATATTCACACACACTAAATAGTCATTGTAATAGTGTGAGTAAATTATTGAAAATTCAAATTGTTTTTCCACATTGAAATCATCAAATTTATTCATATTTACAAATGAAAAAGTTTCCAAATACACTATGTTTTCACCATAAATGAATCATTCCCATGATATTTTGAGATGACGTCATAAACAGATTCATATTTTGGTTCATCATTCTTCAGCCAATTATCAGTCAGGAGAACAACATCCGGAAAATCTTGTTGTTTATTGACAAAATTTAGCTTTTCAGTTTTGTTACATAACGTTTCAATATTTAATAATAGTAATGAGATACAGTCAATACTTTGATCTGAAAGACAATACTTGGTGTGTATTTGAAAGACTGGACACTGGAATTTTTACTATGAAATGTTTTATCAACATCGTTTTTTTTCCTTATCTCTAGCAGTTTTGATATCAGAACTCCGATCAAGTAACACAACGTAGATGAGTAATATTCAAATAGAACAGGAGAGCATATTTATTCAAAATAATTGTCTTATGGTCGGTTCGCACAATTTCAGCACAATCATCTACCAGAAAGTGCTCAAAAATGGATTCCAAATTTTGAAAAGGAAAGACAGACGGAGGGACAGACACAAATATGAACGGATTTAGTTGAATATAAGCTTGTTATAATAAAAATTTAATGAACAGCAAATATAATTCCATTTTCATTCAGTTACATACACAAATCACTACTTAATCAATAATTATTTAACTGAGTCATGCATACATATTTCGGATATAAAGTCGGTAGATAATCCTGTTTGTGATTGACACTAGCTGTGCTACGCCAACGAAATTTTACTGGTTGTGCATGTCAGAATGCTAATGCAGACCTGAATTTTAAATGTGAGTCAACAATTTCTGTCTTCTATGCCAGAAACTTATTTTCGTAAAGTTCAATGACATACTCGTAATGTTAGGCTCTATCGTTAATTAATTAACAATGCATTTTTAGGTGCTGTCCGCTGTCCAGTGTGTAACAAATACTTCAAAAATGCTAACTCGCTAAAATGCCACGAAAGACTCGATTGTGGAAAACCAAAAAAGCACGAATGTCACATATGTCCGTATGTCACTAGAAGAAACAGCGATTTGAAACGACATGTGAAAACCATACACAGTAAATTGGAATATTGAAAAAAATGCAATTGATTACATTTCCTGTTATTGTCAAAAACTATTTATTTGTTAATATATTTATGCGTCCAAAGAAAAATAACTGTTTTAGAAATATTACTAAAATAGCACATATACAGGGTGAGTCAGAATAAGATCGACAAACTCCGACTACAGATTCCTCACCTCATTTCGAGGTGAAAAGTTCCTATCAAGGTATGTCCTAAAACGCATCCCATCTGAGATACAAGGTGTCAAAAGTACAAAAAAAATATTTTTTTTCTCCAAAATTCCTTAAGCAAAAATTATCAAACTTGGTACACTAATCAAGGTTTATCAACGTGATAATTTGAAGTTATAATTCTTAATTTTCGTAAACCAGCGGCGTAGTTACGTTGGTATGTGGAAATATATTTCTTCATATTTTCTTTGGACAAGTGAATGGACAAGTGAGCGTTTGACATCAGTTAGGCTCATCGATACTCAACTTAAAAGTCGAAACATTCCATGTACCTGAAAGTAAAGGTTTCTGAGAAAATTGAGAAAAACTGAAGATATGTCCTGAGTAGCAAAATAATTTCTTGTGTAAAATCGCATAATGCTAAGTTCTTACAACATATCGGAATATTTGTCAACCTCCTGAACATTTTTCAATGTTGAAAGAATCGGAAATATAATGACTCACCTGTACGAGTCATTAATTCGTCATATGATTTGATGAAATTGATGTCGTGTAATCACTGACTTAGGTCTCATTCTGAATCACCCGTACTATGTTTCCGGTTCACCAAACATTGAAAAATGTTTAGGAGGTTGACAAATATTCCAATATGTTGTGAGAAATTACTGTTATGAGATTATTTTACAGAGTAAATTATTTTGCAACTCCAGGACATATCTTCAGTTTTTCTCAATTTTCTCAGAAACCTTTACTTTTAGGTACATGGAATGTTATGAATTTTAAGTTGAGTATCGATGAGCCTAGCTGATGTCAAACGCTCTCTTGTCCATTCACTTGTCCAAAGAAAATATGAAGGAAAATATTTTTACATACCAACGTAACGACGCCACTGGTTTACGAAAATTAAAAATTATAACTTCCGATTATCACCTTGATGAACCTTGATTAGTGTACCGAGTTTGGTATATTCTACTTCAGGAATTTTTGAGACAAAAAAATAAATCAAATTTTTTTTCGTACTTTTGACACCCTGTATCTCAGAGGCGATGCATTTTAGGACATACTTTGATAGGAACTTTTCACCTCAAAATAAGGTGAGGAATATGTAGTCGGATTTTGTTGGTCTTATTCTGACACACCCTGTATAAGCAAATATAATTAGTGCAAGAATCATTTTATTTTCATTTTAGATGAAGCTAGGTATGAGAATGTCATAGGTTAGGTTAGATTTGAATAAGAGTGGCCCTCGACTGCGACCCAGGGCCCTTTTGTTACTCAATCGATGTTTAAATTTTTTCCAGTAAGTATACCTGAACTCTTAACGGAATTGAGGAGTATATACGTTCGTTCACGACAAGCGTTTGTCAGGAATATAAGTATTGGAAACCATTCACAATGGAAACAAATTTTGTAATTAATGTTCAACTCCTGTTCTTTTTCCGTTATGCCAGAAATAGAGGCCAACTTCATCATTTCAAATATATCGCCCTGTATTTCATTAAATTTTTTAATTTCCCAGCATATTTTAGGATCACTTTGTTCGTTTTCAAGACATTATAATTTTTCAAATGAACACCCTAAGTAAATCTGTAAGGACGTAGTGGTAAACCTCAATTTACAGCCAAAAAGAGCCCACAAACTTACGCATTGTTTATTAGGGACTCAAGAAAAAGATGAAATGCATTATGTGTTTGACGTTACAATTTTTAAAGAGAATTAAAAAGGTTTTAGACCAGAAACAAATTTGTAATGAAGTCTTGCCTGTTTTGTATGATCCTTGGGTTAATGAATAAAATTCCAAAAATGTAGATATCTCAGACTTCAATAGTCAGGGTCCTATCGAAATGGAAGATGTAAAGAACAAGATATTTCCTGGCCAAAGACTTATGTTACGTTGTTGGCTCGTGGCCTATGGAAGTTATGTGGGATTGACACTCGAAGGAATGATTATTCATTCTCTCAAGGATCAGAAAATTACAGTTGTGTCAATGTTAACCAATCCAACAATTACCGATAAGTGAACCTTGGACCGACTGGGATTACAAGATCCTACAGACAGAAGAACCAAGGTAGAGATAGCTGAGGAAGCAAGTAAACTTTTTAACGATACAACGACTACTAATGAGGAAAAAACATTTTCCCCTACCCACGAACTACAATATTGCTATAACCTAACGGTGTGTGGAAACTCTGTGGGGAATACAACCATATGGATCAATTGTTTTTTTTTTTTCGTTAACCAGCTGTCGTCTTTCTACGAACGACAGCCCTCAGAAGTCGAAACTTGTGCGAGCCAAGGATTAACGAGGTCTGACTGTGACTCACAATAAAGTAATTCGCAGCGCCATCCGACAACAGATCAAGTAACCCTCCTGGTAGCACTGTCTCCAGGCAGAGACCAAAAGTACATAAAACGAACAAAGTTTGAGAGTGTATATAGGAGAGTTCAATTCTAAGAAACAAATATTTCGTAAAACCGAAAAATTCAATTCTGTTTTCTGTTGTCAGATGGCGCTGCGAATTACTTTATTGTGAGTCACAGCTCCATTCGTAGACGGATACTGTAAGGCTTTTGAATATCATCATTCATATTTGTGGAACAAGACGACTTCATAGTCGTCTGACAAAGATGCATAGAAACCCTGGTGCGATCACAGATTCGATTTTGTTTCTACCAAAGTTGTTGATACCGTTAGCTTTATTCGTTGATGGATGGCGCAGAAGTCGAAAATAGCCAAGTTTCCAACATTCCACGGTGCCTTGATTTGTCTTTTGAATGTTGACATGACACTTGTCGCTTGTCCAACCGTCAATCGTCAATGATAACATTAATCTGTAATTTTGCCACCATCTGTGCCAAAGAAGTAAAACGGTACCAATGCAATAACAATAACATGAATCAAGTAGGCCGTACATCAACACTTTTGTATGTCGGTATCACAGGTATAAGTGATCACACCAGGGTTTCTATGCATCTAGCGTCTGACCTATCCTTGCACTGATGAGAGGAAAATGATCTCGAAACATGCATGTATGCAGGTGGTCATTTCCAACAAAGATGAAGGATTAATATTCAATGGCTTTATAACAAGTAGCACTTGCAGTTATGTTAATGGAACGTTGCACAAATAGAAGAAAGATATAATTCAATATCCGTAGGGGGAAGTAGTTGTTTTCTGTCAGATATTTGCCTTAATATGCACTTTGTGGAATTGTGTGGAGAGACAGGCATTTTTCGGTTTTACGAAATATTTGTTTCTTAGAAAACAACCATTTTAAGTAATGAAAATGTTGAAAAGCAGTGAATAACATCAGATTGTATCATGATTTTTTGTCATAGTTGCATTGTGTTATACAGTTTTTTTGTAAAAAAAAAATTATAAATATTATTCTATTCTGTACAAACTCAAACTTCCTAAATCAAATTCAGAATTAATACCATAATAATCATATTCTCTTGAATTGGGGTTGTTCACGACTAACTAGGCAGATTCTGATTCTTTGAAGATTTAAAACACTTTGGAAACAATATAGAAAACAACATTTATTCATCTACTCACAGTTGAAAATAACAAAATAATTATTTGGAATTCAATAACGATGGAAATGATTTAATGAATCTCTCGTTGTTCAATTTTTATAAATTATGATAAACTAATTGGGAAAGACCTATACTTACAATCATAACAGATAACGGGGATATAACTTTTCAAAGCATTCTCTAAAGGTACTCAATTTATGTACTTCCCAACTCCCCCCAATGCCCTCACTAGCTTTGGGCACGGCAGAAGCCTAACTTGAACTCCCTGATGGAACTATCAGTTGCCTTCTTTCAAACTCTTGTTTTTTGTTTCCAAAACTTACGAAAGTAATTGAGGACAAGTTGTGCTTCAAGACATACTTGTTTTATAACACACCCACTGAATAATAAAGAATGATTTAATATACGGTGTGTTCGAAACATTTTTGACAATACCAACATTTATGTATCGAAAAGATGCAATTTTGAATAATTTATCAATTCATGAGGTTAAATTCATTTTTCGAATACACCTTCGAATTAACAGACATCTTATATAGTACAAAATGAAAATACAGCACATCTGTAACAAAAACCCATTACGGCTATTTATAAAAAAATAGATAGTCAATATTGTCACTAAATAAAATGAGCACAATTCTTCATTATCATGAAACAATAATCGTAATTATTTCTACCCTAATAATAATGATCTCAAACGAGATACAATTTCAAGAGCCATATAATTTCATTAACCTCAAATGCGACGGTGTGAATATAATATGTTCATATAGATCTTTTCAGTAGGTGCATTTATCAATAGAATTGGCTTCTCGAAGACCATTCGTTTTCTAGTATGTTACATACTTTTTTTTTGTTATTGCTTCGATGGTTTACGGTTGCTGGACATTTACGATGATTTATTATATCACACTGTATGATAGTGATCGCAAGTATCTTATGAAAAACATTTTAATTTCGCGAATTAACTTTACTTTCGATACATATCGGAATATGGACTAACCAGAACTACACTACTTTCAATATACCGGAGCGAATTGGATTTGAAAAACACCGAACGCATCCCACATTGAGCATGGACACAGAATATTCCCTTATTGACCTCTTGCCGATGGTCAGTGGCATAAGAAAAATATATAAATTTTCAAATTTATATCTGATTTTTTTTCTGTTTCTTGACCTGGTACATATTAATTTTCAACCATACAAAATATCAATCACTATCTGCAATTTCCGAACTCGAGTATAGATAGTTTATGCTATAATTGATCAATATGAGAAGACAAGTTTAGTTTGTCATCGATTACCCAATGATTGAATAAAAGTCGGCCGGCAGCTGATGCGGCTGATCGGGTGGAAACCTTCTGGAAGAACAATTACGAATTTCCGCAAGCACTCAAAGGCTCGAAGAACTTTGCTGCTCCAAGCCCTGATGGACAACAGAAGTTGAACAAAATGTCCATGTACTCAGCAAGAGTTTTTAACTCATAGCTAGATGGGGAGCAGCAAATTCCGGATTGGTTTGTCGAGGGGCAAACCGTGCTTATTCCCAAAAACCGAGATTTGTCTGATCCCAGACTGATAACATGATTGAATGCATGTTATGAGATGTTTACCAGTTCAGTATGCGATTGTTAAAATTGTTGAAATTGTTTATGGGCCCTGAATAGAGTGTATTCTGGAAATTTGTGGGATAGTCGATTTTGTTCTAATTATTCATTGATCAAATAATGACTGACGACGAGAAGTATAAGATTCCCCTTCGACGGAACGAGCTATGATAACTGGCGATTTAGAGTAGAAACCATGTTGGATGAAAAAGATCTACTCAAGTATGTTGAAGAACCGCTGGAACTTCAAACAATCAGTCCAGAGGACACCACAGCCGAACAAGAACAGAAAGAGATTAGGAATGCTCAAGAAGAGAAGAACGACAAGAGATGCAAATTATTAATCATACAGAAAATAGCGGACAGCTATCTAGAGTATGCAAAAGAAAAAGGAAGGGCTTATTGTGTCTGGAAGGAGTTGCAGAATACCTTCGAAAGAAAGGGAGTTGCCAGTCAATTGCGACTCAGGAAAGTTCTTTCAACAATGAAATTTAACTCTGCAATGGACACAATGAAATCTCATTTCTTGAAGTTCGACAAAATGATTCGAGAACTGAAGTCAACCGGAGCCACATTGGAAGAAACGGATATTGTTTGTCACCTACTACTTACCATGCCTCCTGAATATGATGTAGTGGTAAATGCAATAGAAACTCTATCCACAAATCAATTGACAGTTGCTTTTGTCAAGAATAGACTTTTGGATGAGCAATCTAAACGCCATACCCAAGGGCGGAATGAAATGAAGACTGAAAACCAGCCAACAACAGCCTTCGCAAAAAACTCAGGGCGAGGTGCACGTCCAAAATCTCAGAAATTTTTGAGAAGTCATACAAGGAACACATATTCCAAAGTAAATGCTTGTTTTCCTTTCAAATGCTATAACTGCGGTGATATCGGTTACAAAAGGGTCGAAATCAGTGAATATCTCTGGACCAGAAGAACAAAGAAGGGTATTTATATTTATAGTTGTCTACTTTATGTAAAAAAAAAATTAATACAGGATGGAAACTAACGAAAAGTGTCACATATATCCAACTAGAAACGGAAATCTTTTAAAATTACAACAACACCGTACTGCGTTGTTTCGAAAGTCACCTTCTGTAGCAGGTACAAGACTCTTCAATTGTTTACCATCAGCCATAAGAAATATTTCAGAAATTCCTTTATTCAAACAGGAAGTTAAAAAATATTTGTGGAAAAGAAGTTTCTATTCTATTAAAGAATATCTGGAAAACTCTTGAAATAGTAATGTGTACGTCTCGTGATAATTGTGATGAGATTCAAAGATGCTTTGTCTGATAAGTTTATTTTAAAATTTTTCAATCAACAGACAGTGACGTTTTTGGATCTATCACTCCAGATTCCTACGATGGAAAAAAATACGTTTTTAACTTCATCGACGATTTTGCTCATTTCACGGTGGCTTATCTACTAGCAGCAAAGTCGGACTCTTTCCATTATTTCAAGTTGTACGAAGCAATGACGACGGCTCACTTCAATTGCAAACTTAGTCACTTCAGATGTGATAATGGAGGCGAGTACATCTCAACGGAAATGAAAAATTATTTCGAGAAGAATGGAATCCAGTTTGAGTTCACTATCCGTTATACACCCCAGCAAAACGGAGTCGCTGAAAGGATGAATCGTACCATCATTGAAAAAGTCAGGTGTATGTTGATCAGTTCTGGTTTACAGAAAAGGTTCTGGTCCGAAGCAGTCCTAGCTGCAGTTTATTTGACCAACAGAAGTCCAACAACTGCCTTGAAAAGTGACTTACCTGTTACTCTATGGTATGGTGAAAACCAAATCTCAATAAACTTGAAGTTTTTGGTTGTGTCGCATACCTTCATGTCCCAAAAGAATTAGTAAGAGGAAAGTTCGATTCGCGATCCAAAAAGTGTATCATGGTTGGTTACTGCATGAATGGATATCGTCTGTGGTCTCCTCATGGCCGAGACATAGTATTTGACGAAACTAAATTCATGAATTCTGAAATGCATAGAGACTGGAACAGTGAAACAGACGAGCAGGAAAATTCAATAAGAGAATCGGTCGATGGAGGCGGAGTTGCAAGCGAAAATATGGAAAAGTCAGATGCTACGACGGAAGAAGATGACGAAAGGAATGGAGCTCCCGGGCAGTCACGCCGATGTAGCGAGAGAGTGTCACGTCCTCCAAAGTATCTAGACGACTACGTTGATTTTGTGTTGAATGCAGAAACTTACCTTGACAATGTACCGGAAACCTTTGAAGACATCGAAAATAGGGAAGACAAAAGCGCTTGGTATTGAAGCGGAACTCGAAGCACTTGAAGAAAACCATACCTGGACTTTATCTGAGTTGCCATAGGGAAAGAAAACTACTAGAGAATAAATGGGTTTTTAAAATTAAACGCGACGAATCAGGTAATATCGAACGTTATAAGGCGCGATTGGTAGTCAAAGGGTGCTCTCAAAGAAAGGGGTGCGACAATAATGAGACATATGATCTTGTTGCGCGTTTGACAACTGTCAGGACATTTCTAGCTGTCATAAATCCTAACAATCTACTTGCGGATCAACTTGACGTAAAAATGCATTTTTACAGGGTGATCTTGATGAGGAATTTTTTATGAAACAACCTAAATGTTTTGCTAATGATTCAAATCTTGTTTGTAAATTAAATCAGGCCATTATACGGTCTCAAACAAGGTCCGAGAAGTTGAAATTTTGACAATTTTATTAAGCGTTTAAAGTTCAAACATTCAGAATATGATAGATGTTTGCATATACGAAGAAAGCATGAAACTGCGGTATATTTGATTTTGTATGTGGATGATATGATAATTGCGGGAAATAATAGTGCTGAGTTGAAAGTAGTTGAAGATGCGTTGATGAATGAGTTTAAGATGAAAGATCTGGGAAAATTAAGATTTTTTCTAGGAATAAAAATTGAACGGAATGAGAATGGTATGATTCTTAGCCAAGCAATGTACTTGAAAAACTTGCTCGAAAGATTCAGTATGGAGAAATGTGAGGTGGTGAAAACTGCGATGGAAGTTAATCCTGTGAGAGAAATTGATAAAAGTTGTAGTATTATAGAAAGTAAGCCATATCGTGAATTGATTGGTTGTCTAATGTATGTCATGTTGACAACAAGGCCAGATTCGAGTGCTTCCGTAAACTTCTATAATCGTTATCAAAGTAACGCTACTGAATCACAATGGATAGGATTGAAGCGTATTTTTAGATATATACAGGGTACAATTAATTTGGGGCTTCACTATGAAAAAAATTATCATACCCCTGTGTTGGTTGGGTACGCAGATTCAGACTGGGCTGGTGATCATGATCGTAAATCAACTACTGGATATGTTTTTGAAATTTACGGTTCTACGGTATCTTGGTTAACTAAAAAACAGATCAGAGTTGCGATATCGTCAACCGAGGCAGAATATGTTGCTCTCGCGACTGCATCAACGGAACTAGTCTGGTTGAAAAATTTACTTGGTGATTTTGGCATTAATATGGAAAATCCGCAATCTTGCGTATTCATTTGTTGAAAAAGTGGGAACAACGAAGATTAAAACATATTGATGTTAAATATAATTATGTTAGGGATTTGTACAACCAGGGTATTTTGGATGTTATATACATTCCGTCTAACGAACAGAAAGCAGATATCTTCACGAAAGCTTTAACCGGGGAACATTTTCTGAAACTACGTTCTAATCTGGTACTCCATTTTTATCAGTAAATTGCAAATTAGATAATGTTGAGGAAGATATTTCAGACAACTGCGAAAATTGAAGCGGAGTGTTGAAATGGCAATTTCCGTATTGTTTTAGTCAACATCCAGTATTATTATCACTATTATCATGTCTGTATATGTTTGTCAGTTTTCGTAAATAGTAACGATATACTTTGTCTTCTTGTCAATATATGTAATAGAATATACGTTTCTGGAAGTTATTTGAACGTTTTATTCTGTACAAAAAAAAAATAATTGGAAAACCACGCTCTGCTAACAGGTCTTACCTTTTAACGTGCGATTCCTAGCACGAGACCAGTGACCATGCTGGGAATCGAACCCACGTCCCTCTGATTGATAGACTAGCGCTCTACCATCATGACCACTGCGGCCCAGATCATGAAAAACCATTCGGCAAAAAGCCCTCGTCAAAGCTGCGGAGAGAGACAGCAACATAAGGATGAGCGAATGCATAAGGTCTTCTTCAAGAATATTGAAGACCTTGGCTCATCCACCTTCGCGTTTCTCAGGTCGAGTGGGCTAAAGTCGGAAACCAAGGGATTCATAATGGCCTGTCATGATGGTTTTTTCAGCAGGTCCCTAACACTAGATGCAGAGCATGTCGTGGGGTAGCTGAGACCATAGTGCATTTGCTGTTAGCCTATATCTCAGCCTATATCCACAGGCATAACGCGGCGCTAAGAGTTTTGTACTATTACCTACGATACTCGTAGACTAGACACCGGTGTTGCCGTATGCTCCGAGGGATATTGAGTCTGTTGTGGAGAATGAGAAGTAGCGTATATATGGAACTACTCAATCTCTACATTTAGGTAAATAAGGTAATAAGCCTGATGTAGATAGACCACTTCGACCAACACACTAAGATGATTTCCCTTATTGAGTTTTCGGCTTCTGGCCAAAACGAACATCGTCCGAAAAGGAGAGGAAAAACGGCCTAATATCGAGACCTACTCTTGGAACTCCGCAGGCTTTACCCGAATCATTATGTTAAAATGGTGGTTCTGATAATATAGGTCCTTGTTGCTCTCAAACTTCATCATCATACCGGCTTGCCCTAATATGGTATGGACATGCCACAGAATATGTGGCAAAACATGGGGCATGTCACCAAAAAAAAGTATACTGGCACTGGCTGTACGTGATCGTCATACGACCAATAATCACGTATGGCTCTGTAGTCTGGTGGAGCAAGGGCCAACAAAAAATGGCCCAGGACTACAGAGACAAGTGTGTCTAGCAATTACTGGGGCCATTCGCTCCACGCCAACGGCAGCAATGGAAGTCCTTCACATATTTCTGGAGAGGGGGGTAAGATGGACAACATACAGTCTCCACCAAGCGGCCATTGTTCTACCGCAGGCAGTGGTCATGAGAAGCAGCAGCATGCTGGAGGGCATTATAGCTCACAACATTCTAGGAATGCCCTCAGATATCATTCCCTAAACCATCAATCTTCACACGCCCTACACTATGGTCTTTCCTGAAAGAGAAAACTGGGCTCGGAATGAGACTGACCTATGTAGGGCAAATGAACGTTGGTTTACCGATGGTTCCAAAACTCTGGAAGGCGTCGGAGCCGGAATATATGAGATGAACCCAGTAGTGAAACGCTCATTTAGTATGGATGAATTAGCTAAGGTATTTCAGGAAGAAGTAAATGACATTGAAATGTGTGCATGGGATCTGGAAAATCGACACCACACACGAAAAACAATAAAAATATTTTCTGATAGTCAAGCCGCACTGCAAGCGCTTGAAGCCAACTGCCTTAAATCCAGAGCAGTATGGAACTGCAGAGAAATCTTGAACCGTGGTACAACGCAACAGTGTTAACCTAATCCGGATACCAGGTCACACGGGCATAGAAGGGAACGAAATAGCGGACGCCCTAGCAATAGGATGGGCTAAAATAACGTTCACTGGGCCAGAACCGGTAATCGATGAAGCACATAGCACTGCCAAGAATGTTATAACATCCTGGGCAGACAATAACAGACTTGAGCATTTATTGCTTGCATAAGGAAAAAAGAGGACTCCGATAAACTGCTAGAACTCAGTAGAGCACATCTCAGAGTTATAGCAGGTTTGCTCACTGGCTACTGCAAACTCAAACGCCACATGCATTAAAACGGGCTTGCACAAGATGCAGAGTGCCGGCTAAGCATGGAGGAGGATGAAACGGCTACACATTCTGTGTACATGCCCCGCAGCGGCCAGTACCAGATTTTCAACATTTGACAATACAACAGTAAGGCCAGAGAACCTGGTAAATTGTTTTCCCAATATATTCCTTAATTTCTTTGAGAGATTGGATGTACTAGGAGAAATGTAATCATAGGGTGAGCCACAATAGGTAATTGTCCGCAGTCGAGGGCCTGATATGGGCCCTCTCACGTTCAAACCCAACCTAGCGTAATATGGCAGAGATCATAGTCGGACGAATGCAGAAGGCTGTAATTCTTGGTTAATTCTGCCTACTCAGAGTACATGATTCTCGGACCCATTAATTACTCACTCCGGAAACAAGGCCTGACTGGTTACTGATGGGAAAAACAAAATATATAATATTAAATAAAGTAGCAGGGGGCCAACTACCATCCCAGCCCTTGGTGGTCGGAAGTGTCGGAGCTTTGGAGACAGGGTCTGACTGGGAAATTCCTAACGAATGAAAAAATATATGATATTATGAAAAAAAAAATGTAATCCTTTGTACTAATAAAACCTTTTGGTTGTGTAGCTCCGATGTCAGAAGAGAATCGCAAAGTAATGCCCATTTCTTACTCATCAATGAATAATTGAGTGTCATTTCATTCTGCAGAGAAAATGTTGATGTCTTCCATTTTCACAGCAAAATAATATCTTCTTAGTTATTCCGTCTTTATGAAATGCTGCTGATCTTCAAGTTGCCATCAAGTTATAAGGGTGACTGGTTGAAAGTGTCCGAAAAAATGTAATTTCAGACAATCAAGAAAATTTCACGATAGTGAAGCCTATAATACTTCGACCAACACGATAAATTTAGGGAGACTGTGTTAATAGGAAAACCAAGCTTTAAGCTGCTACTGACCTTCACGGATTATGATGCTTTATATTGAATGAATCTTAATTGCATAAAAATAATCAGATTGCTTTCTTCCAGCGATACTACCAGTAAAATTCACATGTCTGCAATGCATGAAGAGTTACAAGTACTCTACCTCACTTTACAATCATCAAAAATATGAATGCGGCAAAGCTAAGTCCTTCGCTTGCTCCTTCTGTGGAAAAACATTCTGGCATAAGCAAGCTCTGAAGAATCATGTGAACTTCAAACGGTGTAAGGTTAATCTTGTTCCCGACATATTTGGATTGTTGGAAAAAGTTGAAAGATACTGAATATGCAAAAAATCGTGTTTATATCATATTTGTTAAAGGTGTGGTTTCCAATAAATAGTTTATATTGTTAAGACAAATGAATGTAATTTCTCCTAACTTCCACCAAGCAATATGATTCATCAGCACGTTAGCTTTCTGTGACAATTTCCCTCATATTATATAAACCAATCAAATACCATAATTTTCTCATTTCGAACCAATGAGAACATGATTTTTTGAAAACACTTCCTCCAGCTCGTGGTATTTTCAAAATAGTGTTTCGCTTCTAGCTTGTGTTACGACAATCACGGTAAATATAGAAACGTCAGTTTGACGGTTCAACTCTTAAAATTAAAATTATTGTTAACATTGTTATATTTGTCAACCGGTTGCACCCCTACGTGCAACCCTCAAAAGTCAGAGAATTGTGCGAGCTAGGGGAAGACGTAGCCCTTACCTTTTAATACGTGTGATGCCAAGCACGAGACCGGTGGCAATGCTGAGATTCGAATTCACGCTCTTTAGCTTATAGATAGATAGATAGATAGATAGATAGATAGATCTTTATTTTAATTAGGAACCCTAATATACATGTAAGAAACACATATTACAGTATACAGAAATATAAATAAATACAGACAGAATAAAATGATTACAATAACATCAATGAGTAAACAATTGCAATTGAAATATTAAAAATACATGTGAATAAAAAAAATAAACTTGGACTAAGGAGAATAACAAATAGTAGCCAGCAATGTAAGTAAAAAATAGACACATGGAATAAAACGTTTAGTATAATACTAATACCGAAGTATATGATATACAATAAATTGCCATAACGATTTCAAATCCATATTTGCAGTTACTTAATTTTGATTTTTGGATGATTTCCTTCAATTTGGCTTTAAACTGCACCAGTGAGGTAGATACCTTAATAGAATCTGGTAATTTATTGAACTCCAAGAAACCTTTGAGGCGAGAACTCAACCCGCACACCATCGCGGCACATCCTTCAACTGACATTGATTACACAAGATGAACCGTTCTTGCAATTCGCATTTAGTCCATAATATAATGTATTCGTGAAATTTTCTGATCGAATATCCCTTCAAAATGCAGAATTTTCAAAATACTTTCACCTTGCCACTCAAACTGTGTTACTGTACAAAACACCACTCGAGCAAGCTCTCGTGGTGTTTCTAAGCAACACGCAGATTTCGTACCAGCAAGGCGAAAGTATTTTTCGAAAATTCTGAATTTTGTCGGGATATTACTGCTGAAAATCCGTCCGTCACCGTCTCCGTTTATTGTACATATTGTTACGAGATTGATAAAATTCCCCTATCTACGCCGCTGAGTGAACCATAAAAACAGATCGCATACAAATGAGTTGACGCCGCAGGTATTTATTTAATGGAGCGCTTCCAAGAAGAGATTAATATTTGGGTGGAATTCTGTCATGAGTAATCTAGAGCGGAATTCGGAAGAATCTAGTTACACGACTCGAGTGTGTACAGGCGAGAAATATCACTTGGAGATTAAGAAGTGTACAAAGAAGTGATAAGCAGTTTTTTGATGAAGTATATAAGTGTTTGGAATATTTAGCTAGTTGTATAGATCTAAGTGTTTTATTAGTCAGTGAAGTAGTTGATGTTTTGAAGTTAGAAATACACAGTTTAGTAGTGTGCTCGGCTTATCATCAAGCAAATCGTAAGAATATCACAAAAAATTTTTAAATATTATAGTTGAAGGGTTTTATTCGAACCCTCAGCCCCAAAGGAACTAATCAAGAGGTTTGAGGTCCGGTGAGCGAGCTGGCCACTCTGTTGGACCTCGACGTCCAATCCTCCTACCCGGATACTTTTCATTTAAGTAATTTCTCACCTCCCAGAAATAGATGCGCCTACCATCTTGCTGAAATATTACATCCAAGTATTCATGTGGGTTTTGCGCAAGAACCTCATTGTTACTGGGCCGCAGTCTATCAGTCAGAGGGACGTGGGTTCAATTCCCAGCATGGTCACTGGTCTCGTGCTAGGAATCGCACGTTAAAAGGTAAGACCTCGTTAATCCTTAGCTCGCACAAGTTTCGACTTCTGAGGGCTGTCGTTCGTAGGGGGGTGACAGCTGGTTAACGGAAAAAACAATTTTGAAACAACAACAATTTTTGATTGTGTCTTGCAGAATTTGGAGGAATCTGAGACCTTTAAATTTTTTCCAATAATTTGGGACCTAACTATAATTTTCTCACTCAAAGTACCAGCACGAACATTAATCTTTTGCGAAAATTGAGTATGCCCCTCGTGGAATTCATGGTGATTCTTATCACTCAAATATCTACAACTCTGCATATTTACACTAACATTCAGGTATAAAGTGCTTTCTTTCATCGCTAAAACAAATTTGTTGCAAATAAAAATTCATTTTGCCATGGCCCCGCAAATTACAGGTTACCAGTCCGGCAGTTCACCGAGCCCAGGAAGAAACAGATCAAATTTCCGAGTGGTATTCCCTAAATGGCCTGCTGCTGAATAGTGCTAAATCTCAAATGTTAACTTTGTAACAAAAAATACGACTATTGACAAAAGCTACTTGGTAAAATTAAATAACGAAAGTATACATCAAGTAAATTGTACTAAATTCTTAGGGGTTTATATTGATAATAAACTCACTTGGAAAACCATGCCGACAGTGTTAAAGTTATGCTCAGTAAACATATATTTACTTCGTCAGTTGAGAAAAACAGTATATCTTGATGTTCTCAAACTTCTATACCACAGTCTAATTCAATCTGTTATTTCCTATGGTCTTGAACAATGGGGTTCAGCAGTTAAAGCTAACGAAGTCTTCGTTGTTCAAAAAAAGGCAATAAGAATATTAGCAGGTGCATCTCGAAGCAAGTATTGCAGACCATTATTCAAGCATCATAATTTATTAACGTTGCCTAGTTTGTATATTTACCAAATTTTGATAGCGGGAATGGGGCAGGTTGATGCAAGAGGCACATTGATACACCACCACTCACTCGAATGGTATAGCACCTTAAGAAACAATAGATGGCTCTAGTGAACCAATGTTGCCAGCGAAACTATGGCCGTTTACAATGCGAATACCGCTGGTGACGCACAAGTGCGTTTCAGATCCGTATAAGTAAATTAAGAGAGTCAGATAATCAGTCAGTTTTCGTAATTTATGTGTTTGTTTCATTAGGTTTCTTCGGATCCATGTAAGTACATGTCTGACTGATTTATATATGAGAGGTCAATTATTGATCTCATATAGTTTTTTGTGGGGTTGATGTTTGTAAAAATCGACATGTTGGGGTAGATTGATACAAAGTGCATGGGGCTGGTTGATGTGTATCAATGTGCCCCTTACAAATGAAGAATACCAATACCATATCTAAATTTTGTGATTTTATTTCTTTAGACTCTCCAGATTGGGAAAAAGAAATGTATCGTGTACTGCGTAGGAAAAGTGACATCAAAATATGGTTTTTCCGAATTTGAAATAACCTATTCAAGAAAAACATCCACATATTATGTTTTCATTTATTCATATTATGTGGAAGACACGACAAGTGTCGATATTGCGGATGTTATGGCCAAATTAGCAAAACCTCATATAACAAAAGGAACCAGCCAAACTGTTTCGTTCTTTAGTTTTTCTTTCGACTTCGATTATTATAATGTACTATGAGCAGCCATTAAAGACTTGTTTTTTATCTCCACTTCTTTGATTTATAACGTGCAGTTGGCAGCAATTTGAAACATATTATTATATTCAATTTAATACTTACTTTTTTCAATTTTCCTTAGTTTCTTACATCTATAAGCGATAATATTTTTTTTAATTAATATAAAAAATTTAGTGAAAGAAGTCGTTAAAATTCATATATTTGCATGAAGTATATGAAATATGTGACCCGTATTCTATGCAGATGATTGGCAGTATCGCAGAATCATCCCTTATGCTGTGGGGTTAAGCTGTATAATAAGCTAAGTGATGACATTAAATCCTCTAATATCAGTCTTTTCAAAAGGCGACTCAAATGTTTGTTAATGCAAAGAGCGTACTACTCTGTTGAGGAGTTTTCTTTGAATTTCGATAGGATAACATGACTTAATGACTCTCATTATTTAATTTCATTTAACTTCACAATAAAGTTTCTTCTTACTTGTCATTGATTTTAATTGTCAGTCTATATAAGTATTGTGTTGTGAATCTTTCATTATATTTACTTATCACTATTATATTTACTTTTTATGTTGGACCTCTTGAGGTAGCTAGTAGTTTACAATGATGTTATGTTTTTCTAGTACGATTGTGAAAGAAAACTTCCTCAATAAATGTTTGATTGATTGATCGATCATCTTCAATAATATTGTGTATAACTTTCATTTTGGAAAGATGGAATAATGTCTTAAAATCTCTTTACTATATTTCAGAAACACTATACATGTCACAGCCACTTAGTTGACAGTTGAGGGTTATTTATAAAATTAGAAATAATGATATCTTCCAAACTACAGCAAATAAGTTGAAGAGATTTTCATAATAACATCTTGAAGGGATACAACGAAATTTTGCAAAACCCCAGTATCAAAAGCATTTTTTTCTTGAAGTTGAAAAAATTATATTTCCACAATAATTGTTTCGAAGTTTATGTTCTAACTTCGTAGGGTGAGGAGTGAATATTTGAGAATGGATAAATGCTTCTTTCTCAGTCTGTACAAGTTGTCACAACATAACGTTGTATCACCCTGTTAGATCATCTCTTCAAGATGTTTCGTCCTAGTTTGGATGATATGATTTTTTCAAATTTCGCTGAGAAATGCTTTTAACACAGTCTGTACGAGTTGTCACGAAATTTCGTTGTTTTACCCTGTTAGATCATCCTTGCAAGGTGTTTTTGTGAAAATCTCTTCGACTTATTCGTCGTAGTTTGGAAGATAATTTTTTCAACTTTTTCTGAGAAATACTTTTTTCTCAGTCCATACGGGTTGTCACAGATTTGTATCACCCTGTTAGATCATTCCTTCAAGATATTTTTGTGATAATATCTTCAACTTATAATAGAATATAATAATTTTTCAACTTTCTATAAGAAATGTTTTCAACACAGTCTGAACGGGCTGTCACGAAATTTGGTTGTATCGTCATGTTAAATGTTTTTGTGAAAATCTCTTCAACTTATTCATCGTAGTTTGAAAGATATAGTTCTTTCAATGTGACCCAAAAAGTTATTTTTTCTTTTCCTGTACAGGTTGTCAAAAAGTTTCGTTTTATCGCACCTTTCATATTATCACTCCTTCAAGAAGTTGTTGACAAAATAGTTTCGATTCATAATTGCACTTTCGAAATATTCGGCGACCGATTTCATACGTATCAACATCATTATTTTTTTGTCTCACATGTTTTGGTTTGTTAGTCACGTAATTGGTCGTTTCATTAAAAAATGCATTCGATTTACCGAATGACCTTTAAATCGGATTTTTTCGGACAGTTCGATGTTTTCTACATAATAATGTAGTTGCAAATAACCCAAAAATTGATAATTAACATATCTGTAATCATAAGATCTGTTAAATTAATTGATGTGACAACACCGCAGACACCGCAGATGATCACTCCTCAATTCCACCAAAGATATGAAACCGTTGCTAGGAAATTGTGGGTAACATCACACTTATGAAGAAAATGCATCTCAACATGAAATGATTGACCAACTACCAGCTCTACCACTGTATACTTTACAGATCGATGTGATGCCAGATGTAACATATGTGGAAAGAAATATTCCAACAGAAATTCTCTATACGCCCATAAAAAATTAGATTGTGGAAAGAGGAAGACGTTCAAATGTTTTTTCTGTGATCTCCGCTCCAAACGTCCTCACGATATCAAGAGACATTGTATGAAGAGACATTCTGACGAGAAATTCACAGCTCGAAATTGTTATGTTACAATATTTGATAATTAAAGAAACATGTTCTCTGTTTGGTATACATTTATAGGTTCATCTTCACCAGAATAACTTACTTTGTTGAGCTGTTTTTGAATGTATACAGGGTGAACAACTACTTTCTATTGGGCAACGTCTGTCGTGTGCAAAAGTACCTCTGAACTTTTAGAGCTATCTGTGATGATTAAAAAAAAATTATACAACAACTTCCATAAAAACGTCGCAGAATAATGGAATTATATAAACTTTATAAACAATAATATAAACACAGCCCATAGTTTCGCACACATTCGTTTCTGCAGTGTGCGATCGGAACATGAAATCCGATCGCCGAATGCAGAACAGAAAAGAGTTATTTCATTTGTCTTGGTTGTACACTCAATGCACAACGAATGCCCACTGTGAGTAGAAACAAAGGATATACTTAATCCGTGTCCTTCAGAAATTTTCTCTGAGTACCTTAATCCTCCTATAGTGAATTCATATTTCAAATTCGCTCGATCTAAACAGTGATCAATGCATGCTTGCAGCGTGTCACCTCGTGATCGCCAATTCTCGCAACGCTGTTGTTCGATAGAACATCAACCTGACACAACACCAAACGAAATGTTTTTGCAGAGATGTATTCAGCTTGGCTGCGTTACAATTACTGCTATTTGTTCGAAGTTGCAGCGTTGATTTATTTTTGGGTTCTTAATTACATTTTTGATTATTAATTTCGAATATTTGTTTTGGTGTAATGTTCTGGGTTGGTTTTGGATGATGTTACGTTCTCAAATTAATTTCATTGGGTAAACAAGCTTAATGCGTCTCTGTTCTAGTTTGGTGTTCACGTGCTTTTATGAATGCACTATAGATACAGATATTTAATAAGCACCGGCAATCCTATACATCCACATATTTCCCGTCACAAATATCCGCCAGTTTGTTGATTGTAAGTGATTGAAGATTGAATTATTTCAATGAGGTGTGAAGTTATTGTATTTTGACTTTTATAGTGACTCAATAGCGTTCAATATTTCAAACCAACCGCGTCATTTCCAAGTTTAATGAAGGAAGAGAAAAAATAATTATGGCAGTGCACTTGTTTACATCCTAGGGTCTAGCGTACCTACATTCATAAAAGGTAATTTTTTTGGTTAAAATTTTCAAATTGCACTCAGTTTGCGGTAAAACTCCGTCTAATAGCCACAAGCTATCAAAAATTCGAAATAAAATTTTTGGCGGTCTCAAGTAATTTCGGAGATGTGAGCCTATTTTTGAGTGATCACAGTGCATAAAAAAAAACATTTACAATCTTTCCTTCTTTACACTAGCACAATGTACACACCCTAATTCACCCGTTCTATAATTTTTATATTAAAAATGGCATTGTTTATCAAAAAATTCAACCTTCTTTTAAGTACCTACATCAAAAACAACATATTTATCCAAGATGTTTAGTGAATTTATTCATGTTAGGTTGGTAACGTTTATGTTTGCATATTTGCAAAGCCAACTTTTGGAACCATTTAACTTCAATATGTGACGATATATAGAAAATTATTCATTCGTATTTTTTCCCAGTTACCAACTTGACATGAAAAAATTTACTAACCATTTTGCCTAGGTTTGCTGTTTATGTGGTCATGAAAGAAGGACGAGTTGTTTCATAAAAAGTGATGTTTTCAAAATAAAGAAAAAGTGTAAAACAGGTAGAGGGTGTATACATTCTGCTAGTGATAAACAAGAAGAATTTTTAGTGTTTCTATTGTTTTTTTGCGGTAGGAATATATGCTAGAAAATGGCAGTTATCGCTCGAAAATGGGCCCATATCTCCGAAATAACTTGAGACCTCCAAAAATTTTACTTGGATTTTTTATTCAGGACACCAAATTAGGTCAGTTCCAAAAAATTTTTTGACAGCTTGTGGATATTAGTTAACAGAAACTTATCCAGATGTCCACTTCTTTTGATGGGGTGATAATACTGTATAATTTTCGATAAATGGTCGTAGTTCACCCAGAATGCCAATCAAGATTATATTTCAATAAAGCAAGTATATCAGCTGCGAATGAATCCAATTTTAATCTTCAGCAATCATCTTCTGGCAATATGATGGATTTTACTGGAGTTCGACAATGAAAAAGCGAGTGGAATTTCACCAATAAGTTTCAAAATATATTCTTCCGGACTAATTTACTACTTGGGGATTTTCATCCACCTGAGAATAACAATGGATACAGGGGTACCCTTCTCTCTAAGCGTTTCCACAAAGTGGAAAATAAAGGCAAACATCTGTCAAAAAACAACTACTTCCCTGGTTAATACCACGACGGACATTGAACTACAATTGACAGATATTTGTGCAACACCCAATTGCAAGTGCTTGTCTCGTAATTAAACAGAAAATTATCCTTCATTTGGCTGGGAATGACCACCTGCAGACATGCATCATCTGCAGACATCTGTTTAACTAATATTTCCCCACGGATAACACCACGATCTACAACCAAGTTGATCGAAGCGCCATCCGCACGGAACAAGACAAAACACTCCTAAGAAGCATAGTCTCCGTGAAGAGAAATCTGTAAACATTCGAACTAGTTCGAATATATTGTGCCGTCGTGGTATTAGCCAGGGAAGTAGTTGTTTTTTGACAGATGTTTGCCTTTATTTTACACTTTGTGGAAACGCTTAGAGAGAAGGGTACCCTGTATTCTTTCAACATTGTTGATACCTCTCTGGCACAATATATTCGAACTAGTTCGAATGTTTACAATAACAATGGAGTTGAAGTAACTGTTGATTTATAATATACAGAGAGATTATTTTGATAATTATTTTTGGAAAACTGGCCCTACCTGTCAATTATATTGGCAAGGAAGAAATATTTGATGCACACTTTCCAGCACGTCTCTCCAAAGTCTACGTGGAGTTATTGGTTTGTTTAAATTAAGATTTCCAATTCAAGTGCTCCCACAGGAGGTAATCCAGCGGGCGTAAATCTCATTACCTTGCACATCATATGCCAATCCAACGAACAAGAAGGCATCAGTTATGTGGTAGATTGAATCTCTTAAATTCAAAACGAATTTTTATATAACTTAATATCCAGTTGATCAGCGGAATTTTTTTAAGAAACTAGCTTGGGACGATTACATTCATTCGGCGAGAAATAAAGCGCAATAATGTAACAAATGATACATTCTGAGAAAAACAAAGAGAAATAATGTCTATTTCATCCCAACACCAAATTATATTTTCAATACTCAACACGTGTTTCATATTCTGTCTGTATATACACCTACTGTCAATGATTTTTAATTTCAATTTTAACTTACAATGTGTTACATATACATTTTTTTTTCTAGTTTATTATTCATTTAAATTTAAAATTTATATCTTTTATATATCAATTGAATATTTCGATACATTTTCCTGGTATCTATAGGAATTGTTCCATTTTGCCCCTTTCTCAAATCTGTTGTGACGATTGCTTGGAATTCTGTATCATAAACTATCAAAATCCTTAATCTGAAGATACATACATATAAATTGTTTGGCTTTTGCCATAATTTAAGAGTATTTAGAAGATTGTCCACAGCAGACATAATACAGGTACGAACCCTTGATTGAGATTAACCAGCATACCTGGCCATTATTTGTAGCCTCACTAATTATATTTCTAGTTTGTGATCCTAAGGCCCCTTCTAGAATTAAAATTAGATCAAAAATACAACTAGTCAAAATTTTACTACTTTGTTAGATTGTTTACACCTGTTATACACATGAGTCTTTCGATCTTGTATAAATTAGAAACATGTTGAAATATATGTCACCATCTGAGAACAGTGCTAACCACATGTTTTCGTTTTTTCAGTTCTCGTAAGAGTTTACCGTTACACGTTTATCTATAGTTCTAGACCACTGTAATAATCACAGCTCTAGTAGTTGTAATTTATAATTGGCGTTATATAACTAAAGTTCAAGTTCTCAATTCATTCATCATTATTAAGGCCACAAAAGTGTCAACTTCAACAGACAATAAACAATACATCGAAGCTTTTGCATACCCGTAACAAATTGAAAAGTAGGAACATAAAAACTTAAATATGCTCTCTCAGATGACATCACAAAAAAAATGACTGGAACCCTATTTCCATAATATCCTATGGATATCCGTTTTATGTCGAATTCTGGTCGGAATATCCCCGGATTTGAAATGGACATCCATTAGATATCCATCATGGATGTATAAAAAAAAATTAAAGACGTTTATTGTCCAAACAGGGTCAAGCCCCAATTATAGAACAGAACTAATGAATAATCTATCTTGAATTACTCTACATGTGTAGTCAGTTTTAAATTATTATTATTCACAGTAAAGACTTATAATATAGAAAATATATTAACATTAGAATAGTATAGGTAGTATTCTTCACACATTTTTGTTTTTGTTATAAAGGATTTGTTTGATCTGTGTTTTGAAAGGATTTATAGGTTGGTTGAATACATCGACTTTGTCACTAAGCTTGTTGAATTTGTTGCACATTGCATATTCCGGTGATTTGGCAAAGACATTTGTTCGAGGTATACAGTTTGTATTTGTGCTATATATACGAGGCACGTGGAAATTTAATATTGATAATAGCTCGGGACAGTCTATTTGATAAGTTTGTAAATAAATATACATTAGTGATATATTCTACGATCAATGAGTGATAAAAGGTTGAATCGGTCGAGTAAAAAATCATTGTCTATACCTTGTTCAGGATATGGGCCATCCAATTTGTAAGCCATATACTTCATGAAAGCACGCTGCACAGATTCCAGTTGTTGTGATGGTGATTCGTAGTATGGAGACCAAATTAGGCAGCCGTATTCGAGTCGTGTTCGTACATAAGTCGTGTATAAAGAGAGGTACCTAGCATTGTTTATTGGTGAAGTCTTTGCTGTTCCTATAAATGAATCCGAGCATTTTTTTTGCCGAAGATGTAATTTTGTTGATGTGTGAACTGAAGTTAAGTTTGGTGTCAAATTCAATTACAAGATCCTTTATCTGATATTCGCGCTCTAGGTGAATATGATTTATTGAGTAATTGAAGTTGATTTGATTATTTTTAAGTGTGTACGTTGTGTATTTGCATTTTAGTATATTGAGATGATGCTTATTGTCTACGCACCATCTATGCAGGGAATCAATATCGCTTTGAAGGAGTGTACAGTCTTCAGGGTGTTTGATTACTTTAAACAATTTAAGATCGTCCGCAAAGAGGAGTATGCTGCTGTTTATGTTTTCACATATATTGTTAATAAAGAGTGAAAATAGAAGGGGTGCAAGGTTGCTTCCCTGTGGGGCTCCACTGGTGGCTATGAATTGATATGATTTGTAGCCCCTGTATTGTACGACTTGCAAACGGCTGGTTAAATAGGATTTCAGTAGGTCTAGCAGGTTCATATCAAATCCAAATTGGTTAAGTTTTGCTATGAGAATAGTATGGTCTATTTTGTCGAAAGCGTTCGAAAAGTCTGTGTATATGGTATCGACTTGCAGTTGTTGATCGATTGCATTGCTTATTGTCTGTGTGAAGCACATTAAATTTGTGACTGTTGATCTTTTTGTTATGAAACCATGTTGTTCAGTTGATATTGGCCTATAGTTGGAAATATTATTTATCAAACCTGATTTGAAGATTGGGCCAATAATAGATAGTTTCCATAAATCTGGAAATGAATTGGATTTGATAGCCTGATTGAAAATGATTTGGAGTGGCTTGGAGAATACATATGCACAGTCCCTAACCAAGTAACTGGGAATTTTATCAATACCACGTGTTTGTTTCGGTTTTAATGTCTTCAGTGCAGTTAACACTTCAGTTTCATCAAGTATTTTAAAGGAAATTTGAGGGTTATTTGTGTAGGACTGCGTAGGGTTGCAATTATTAGTGGGTGGTGTATATAGACTTTTATAAAAGTTTGCGAATCCATTTACTATGGTTTGTGGGGTACTGAGTTCAATGTCGTTGTAATACAACAGTCCTGGTATTCTAGAGGTGCCTTTTTTGGAATGAATGAATGACCAAAAGTTAGATGGATCTGTATTTATTGAGTTTTCGGAACGTTGAATATATTGTTTGTAAGCGATATTAATGTTGGTTTTGACATTTTTTCTTAAATTTTTGAAAAGTTGCCGATCATCCTCTGCATTTGACTTCTTCAGTCTCTCAAATACTCGTTTTTTTTGTTTTATTTGGTTGATAATACTTTTCGTGAACCATGGGGGTATTTTCGATTGAAATTGAGTTTGGTGGGTACATACAGATCAAAAACAGAGTGGAGAATCGCGTAAAATTCTTGTAGTGCAAGGTTTGGATCTGTATATGATTACAAGAATGTCCAGTCAATGTTGCATATGTGAGAGTATATAAGTGGAAAATTGGCTCGGCGAAAATTGTAGTTGCTTTCATTGATATTATAGTGAAAGTTTTGCTCAGGTACAGACAATGAAATAATGATGTTCAATGATGGGTGATATGCATCCTCTGCAACAAATGGAATTTCATCTTGGTGAACTTTACATTCAGTATTTGAAAACACTAGATCAAGAAGACGTTCCGAGCTATTTAATATTGAGTTATGCTGTTTTAGATCGAAAAAATCTCATGAATTGTTGAACGCTAATCAGATTTGGGTTATTTGAAATGTTTCTATCATCTAGGTTTATAAATAAATAACCGATTATCATATAGATAATCCAGGGTTTCGAGAAGATCTAATAGATTTTGGATTTGTTGGTGGTTAGTATGTGGAGGAATATAGGTGATAAATATATATAAGAGTTTATGTTAATACAATAATTTACAGCCTACCATGTCTATGCTTTTGAAATTGTCCCGATGCTGACATAAGTTGATTTCTGCTGCCGTGCAATCGGTTCTAATGGCAAGTAGTACCCCGCCCCCGCGGGTTACTGCGTTGGCTTCGAGGTTGCGATCACTGCGAAACACTAGGTAGTTATCATCAAATAGTTCGCTGTTAGAGATATTGGGTTGGATCCAGCAGCAGCAGATGCATAGAAGTCGTGTGTTTTTGTGTTTAGGTCTCGTACGTTTTGGTAGTAGCAGGTAATGACGTTGTTGTTCTGTTTGGACTTTATTTGAAGTTTTTTACAATTTTTGGTTCACCTTGTATATATTTTATCAGTATATCCCTCTCACCATTGGCTATTCTGTCTGACAACTCTTGTCTCAGTGTTTTGTATTGCCGAGCCTGAGCTGGTATAATGGATAAGTATCTTTCAGAAGATGTTTTATGGATATCCATAAGATATCCACAGCAATCATGAATTCATATAAATAATACAAAATCAGTGTTCAACCTATATTTTTTTCTTCTATTTTCGCATGAAAATTTCTTCTTTCAACAAATACTATAATATAATAAGATATTTATCGACATAAATTAGATCTTTTTGAAAATAGGTTATCGGTTTCTTCAGAAATATTCTACCGATTGCGGTGAAGTTTAAGCAAATATAAATGAATGGGTATGTCGAGCTGAATTTTTAATATCAATGTTTTTTTCTCCCTTCAATATCAATTATATCTTTTTCCTGGACGGTAGTCTGTCTGGACTTTATATGAACTTCTATAAGATGTTCATTCATGGATTCGAAAAGGATATATTCTACAGATTACTATGAATACAGAGTACAATGTCAATTTTCAATATCAATATATTTAAATATTCCTCAATGAGAATCTTATTGTTATCCCTAAAACATATGATATCCAATATGGCGGAAGCAGACAAGTCGTCTTTAAATGCGGATAAAAATGAGTGCAAATACTGTAAAAAAATTGTTGTTAACTCAGTTAAGTGTTATAAGTGCTTGGACATCTTTCATCCAAGTTGCATGGTACAGGCGGCCCAAATGAGAAGTGCATTGTGTCGGCATGAGGTAAAAAGTTCTGGTGCTGATAACCAAATGAGAGTTTCTGAAAAAAATATCGAAACAAATCCAAATCCATATTCAGTTGAAAATCGACTCTTACGTCAGTTATTGAAAGAAGTAGAATCAAAATGCGATATCCCGAACGAAAATTGCAGTTTATTAAAAAACAAAATTGTTTTTCTAACCGAAAAACTGGATAAATATGAAACAAAAAAGGATGGCAATACAAACAAAAACATCAATCATGAAGAATGCCACATACAAACATAAAGTGTTCAAATGAATCCAACAAATGACTCACTGTTGTCAATAGTAAACAAACCCAGTTATAGTTCAGTGGCAAATAACAGAAATAAGGCATATCAGACACCAAAAATTTTCACGCATAAAGAGGTAAATACTATCTTAACAGCTGAATCTACCAATAAAAAGAGTGATATACAGGCTTTAGGAACCATTGCAGAAGAATAGGAGTGGCAAAAAGTTTCACATAGAAAAAACTATAAGAACAGAAGATATATGATAAGAGGAAATGAAGACAATTTAGGCATTAGTACAGTGCCTAGAGTGATATCAATGCATGTCTCCCGACTTGATCCAAATACAAACCCTGACGATTTGAAGAAGTTACTAGAAAAGCACTTTCCAGAAGTTATTTGCGAAAAACACCTTCCCAAAATACCTGAATTGTACGCGTCTATGAAAGTAACCATCAAACAAGAAAACTTCAGCAGAGCCTGGAAGCGTGAAATATGGCTCTGGTTTCGCGTTTTTTAGTGGAGAAGGGGACGGCACCACAAATACAATTATAGATGATGAGTCCAGGGCACAAGAACTTGATATAAATTTGTTGTCTGAAAACGTTTTTAGTGTGTTTCACATAAATTTACAATGTATATTAAATAAAATTAACGAACTAAACGTATTTTTAAAAGATTTTAATTTTGATATTTTATGTTTAACTGAACACTGGCTTACTGATGATAACTTGAAAAATGTGAATATTCCTAACTATTATTTAGCTACACACTTTTGTAGAAGGAATCACAAACATGGAGGGGTTGCTATATACTGTAAAGAAAATCTGAATCCAAAAATTGTAGATTTTAGTCAATTTACTAATGAAATTGACTCGGAATGCTGCGGAATTTACGTTCCATCTCTACATACGCAGATCATAAGTATATACAGGTCATGTACAGGGGATGTCAATGTTTTTCTAATAACTTTTGATGATTTATTATCTCAAGTCACAAAGCAAAACAAAAACATTTTACTTCTTGGAGATTTCAATATAGACTTTCTAATTCAACATCACTTTTTCAACTGAAATGTCTACTCGATTCTTATGGCTTGAAAGCTACAACTAATGATTTTACAAGAGTTACGGCAAAGTCATCCACTTACATAGATAATATAATCATGGGCAAAATGGAATATTTTATAACACTGGCTAGATCCCTGCCTTTCGGACCATAAAGGCCAGTACGCTATCACAAATCGAATTTCTGATAATAGTAGTGAAAAAAGTCAAATTATGCGTCACCCAAAAGGGGCTCAAAGTTTTTAGAGATTCAATGCTCAAAGTGGACTGGAGCATTTTTGAATCTGAAGAAACAGAGATAAATCTCTTATGTGAATCTCTTCTTAATATCCTACAAACTGCTGTTCAAACTTCATTTCATCAAAAAACTTTCTCTGCATCAAAAAGTAACTTATTGAAACTAAATTTGTGTAATGATTCCCTCAAACAAATGAGAAATAGCCTTGCTATGCTAAAACCATAGCAGAAGTATCCCAAAACCCTCAGTACTTTAAAGCCTACAAAATACTGAAAAAAGATTACAAATTTAACTTGCAGAAACAGAAAAAAGTCGCAAATGAAAAATTTATTTTGAGCGCCAGTAATACATCAAAAGCTTGCTGGGCATTAATAAATACAGAGAGAAATGCAATAAAACGCAAACTCCCCCCAAATTGAAATATCCGGAAATGACCTAAATGACTTTTTTTGTAATGTAGCTGAAAAAACTATTAAAGGTCTTCCTTGTTTACCAACCGACGAATTGAATAACTTCAAATATTTTCCCTAGCCATGTCAGTCATTCTTTTTGGAAAGAAGTGTATTCTGCCATAACCTCTATGAAACACTCAAATTCACGTGATATACATGACTTAAATAGTCCGATGATAAAATTGGTGGCCGATATACTCGTTGTACCCTTATCATCGCTAATTAATCAAGTGTTTTCAACGGGAATATTTCCTGATATTTTAAAAATATCAAGGGTTATACCCTTGTACAAAAAGGGTTGCAGAACTTCACCTGATAACCATCGTCCGATTAGCATTATTCCATCTATAGGGAAGATAATAGAAATCTTATTAAAAAATCGCTTATATTCTTATTTCGAGAGTCACTTTTATTTTAGCAAATCCCAGTATGGATTTCGTAGAAATAAATCTACTACTCAAGCTGCGTACCAAGTGGTGACAGACATAGTCGAGGGTCTTGTTCAGGGTAAAAATACTTCTTTGACCTTATGTGACCTGACCAAGGCATTCGACTGTGTGTCCCACTCCATCGTCATTCGGAAATTAAGTTACTATGGTGTAAGAGGTACTGCCCTTGATTTAGTGGGCTCTTATCTTGAAAACAGATATCAGTGCGTTCATATAAACAATACCAGGTCAGATCTGAAGCCAAATTGTCATGGTGTTCCTCAGGGTTCTGTCCTCGGCCCATTATTATTTATTGTTTATATGAATGACTTGTGTGGTTTTATTGCATCGACAAAATGTGTTTTGTTTGCTGATGACACAACCCTCATATGCTCAAATAAGTCACACACCAGCTTACCTCAAATAATGGACAGTAATAAAACTTCAGCACAAACTTGGTTTACAGCAAATAAACTAAAACTAAACAATGAAAAAACCCAGAATATTATAATATCTTCAAACTCCAGTGTTACTTTAGGAAATAATGTTAAGTTTCTAGGTATCACTATTGATGATCGACTTAGTTGGTCTAGTCACATAGAAACAACTACTCGTAAATTGTCTAGTGTTTTATTTGTTCTTAGACAACTGAGGCATACTGTAGGTTTGATGGCACTGAAAATGGCCTACTATTCACTATTCCACTCAGTCATTTCATATGGAGTTTTGATTTGGGGGCATGCCACAAACTCGATAACTATATTCAGATGTCAGAAAAAAGCCATAAGAATCATGGCAAATGTAGGATATAGGGAACATTGTCGTCCTCTTTTTATTCACTTTGAAATCATGCCACTTCCTACCTTATATATTTATGTTGTGTTATTGGAAATTCACAAAAATATTGAGATGTTTCCAAAATACTCCAACAACCACAATTACTCAACAAGATCTGCATCCTCATTGAATAATTCAAGACACCGATTAGCGGTTACTCAAAAAAACTCGCTAAATCTAAATTTATATAACTGTCTCCATCAATCAGTAAAATCTTTGGATTTCAGAAATTTCAAAAATAATATCAAGAGATACCTTCTCAAACATTGTTTCTACACAATCGATGAATATTTTGCTGTAGCTGGACAATTCATAGTTCTTGAGAATTAAATCATTTTGATAGGCTTGTGATTAACTCATGTTTATGAATCTTTGTTGATTTCAATTACATGTTTTATGCCTGTTTTTAAGTGACAATGTTATTCATTTTAACATTTTTAAATTGTGCAATTTCTATATTTATTCTTGACTATTCACTCTATTGTTTTATTCACAGAGGTTTTCGCTCACTCTGATTTTTTTTTATTGAAATTAGGCTTTAGGCTAATATTATAAATGACTTGCCATAAATGTACCTTGTATGTAAAGTGGTCAAATAAATTACTCTACTCTACTATCTTTTGGATATTTGTGAACAATGTCTTATGGTTATCCTTGTGGATATCTTGTAGATGTCCCTGAACAACTTCTCATGGATATCTGTCAACGTCAACAATATCTCATAGATATCCTTGATCGATATCTTATGGGTATTCCAGAAAGATATCTTATAGAAGTCCATCTTCATCCTCTCGGAACATCTACCGGACATCCATAAAATATCTATCGGATATAACTGGATGTTATCTGGATATTCCCAAAATCCGAAATGAGTGTCCAATGGACAGTGCCGTCTTTAGGGTGCAGCGAGTGGAGAGGTCACTCCAGGCCTCGCGCTGAGGAAGGCCTCGCGCCGCGAGGTCCAACTCGCCCTAAGAAATAAGTAAATAGTTTGGGTTGAATGAAAATAATATAATAATGTAGAGATATACGTGCCTATTTGTTTGATTACCAGCGAGCAAAACAATGCAAAACATCGTTTGATGACGGCGGCGGGGAGACGATATTTACTCGAATTTTACTCTTGACCTACTGCGCATCAACCAAATCAAGCTGAAACCAGACACAGTACAAGAGAACAAGTGAGACAGAATGAAGCTCAGATGACCCCTCTTTCCCCGCTTCATGACAGCAAATAATAAAATCTCAACTTGATACAAGATTTCCACTTAAGAATACTAAACAAATAAATATAGCAGATAATATTAATATTTTGTAATAGTATGAGCTTATTTATGATTGATTATTCATTACAAAAGCAACAAAAAATGTGTAGACCGTCAGATAGTGACAGATTTAGGTGCCCCATTTTCGTATATAAGCCTCGAATAAGGATGAAGTGTATATCGATGTTGAATAAAATGCAGCGAAATTTACGAGTGGCCCCTAGGGATAACATATCAAAACTTTGATTTTTCTGATAAAAAAAAATCAATGTTGTCCAGAGTTACACGTAAGCCGTGTTGTCTGAATAATTAATTGATAGAAGCTGACTTCGGAATACCAAAGGCTTGAGTGTCGCAGATGGCTGAAGGGTTAAAATAAGGGCGTAATCTTGTAAAGAAAAATCGAGCCCATCGAAAGTATGAAAACTTACATCGTCACCAGAATGAAAAACAATGGCTTAAGTGGCGCGAATGGATAAGTAGATTTTGTGATCGATAATTCCAACAGAAATTATTTTTGATGTTTCAGTTATTTTTCCTTCAACTTATGAATTTATAGTTATGGCTCGAGTGTAAAACGTGGCCTTCAAATTTTCAGAACATAAAAAAGTTGCAGGAAAATTGACACCAGTCCCTCACGTTTGGCATATGCTTAGAAAAAGTGATTATAAGACTAAAAACAAAAGGCTTCAGTATCGGACATGGTCAACATATTGATTATACATAATAAAGCATGTGCCAAACGGCTGTCGTGAAAAAATAGTCTCAAATTCCTTACAATTTTTCTGCAACTTTCCCACGCAAGCCTTCAGTCACATTCGATAGTCATGCCAATTTTATTGTAACGCCAACACATCAAGCACTTTCTATATTTTCAAAGTCTTGCATAAAAAAATAACTAAAAAATCCAAAAGAATTTCCGTTAAATCTTCCGACCAGAAAATCTACTTATCCATTCGGGCCACTCTGTTGACAGACGGTCTATTATTTCTTATCCGAATTTATTTATACCCTGATAAATTGGCTAAAGCTTTCGCCGCCAAAATTTTCGTGATTTGGAATAGTTTTCTAGCTAGCGCGAGTGCCTCGAACCAAAATAGTGATAGTATTTATTTCCTGTCAGACCTAAATTAATATAATTTTTCTAATGATTCATTGAATACAAAATTAACATATTGTATACATCAAAAATAAAAATAGATTCAATCCTGGCAAATGAATAAAAAATAACGATAATCCGCGAATAATTGGTGTGTTTTTAAATACTTCATCAAAATTGCTCCAAACACATTTTTTTGCGTGAAAATTAAAAAAAATACTCCGAGGCAGACCCTCCATACCCCCTTTTGTGCTGGGGGGCATTCCTTACACCCCATACTCATCGGCAGGTCAGCGCAGCGACATAATCACTTTCTTAAAAGAGGCCTCGCGAAAATGATTTGCTCCGGGCCTCGCATTTGCTACGGACGGCTCTCTGCCAATGGATGGATATCCTTCGAATGTTCAGATATCAACACAAAAAGTGGCATTTTGCCAAAATGAATAGAGTTCAGGATGTTTCAAGCCTCCAAAAAAAATCTCCTTTTCCTGTTTATTTTTCACTTATCTGCATTTATTCGCTCTCAACCTTTCCTTTTGAATCCACAGATCTTTATATTTAATTCGTATTACCTGGATCAACTCAACATCGAAGAATCGTGATTTCATACTGGAAGCGCCATCTAGCCATACGCCTGCAAACTATATGACTACAGTAATGAAAATCTCTAATGGGTGGCGCTACATTTTCAATTAAGCAAACTTATTTTCAAAATAATTTCAAGAGACTGAACCAAATATTTCAATAATTACTAATCTTTCCACAGAATACCTACTACTCAATAGAATCAATACATTTTTTAAATACTAGTATATACTTATCTGGATTCCTACAATTGAATGCAGCAAACTATGAAATGACTTGTGTCGTATTCATGATAGTTCAGAAAGAGGTCGAACAGGTCGATTTTCGATAATATTTTTTAAATTTGAACAGAAACTTCATAAACTGCAGAATGAAAGTTTCGACTCCAGTATTAGAAGCGTTGACAGTTACTACATAACTTTGATTTATTAAGGACCATCCATAAATTAGGTCTCACGAGTTTAATTATTTTTGGAGTCCCCTTTCTTGTCACTGTTATATTTGAATGATCCCTCCACCCTTGCTGTGACGTCACATATGTTTTAATTATAAATTTTGAATTTTTTCAATTAATTTTGCACTTTCAAACCTATTCATACAGGGCAATCCAGAATAAAGGGGTCAGACCCCGTTGGTATAATCCCACTTCATTTTAAGGCTGTTCAAATAAACACAAGCATTAACAAAACTACAGGGCATTGAAAGTGGTAAAAATATGTTTTCCAGAATACCTCTATAACGGCTCAATATTTCTCCATGTAATTTGGTATTTGTAACTTCGGACAGGGGTGTACGGAAGAAGGGAAACCCTAATCGCCCCTCCCCAACTTTCAACATATTTGAAGTTGAATGAGTAGTATGGAAACTCAATAATGAATATTTTGATACAAGTTGTCGTTATTTGTTTTGTATGGTGTGAAAACTCTTTGCTGGTTAATTTTTTATAAATAATTGTCAGTCCTTTCAGAAATTGGTTGATTTTGATAACATTTTGAATTAATTTCGCTCAGTTGTTTCACTCAATATCAGATTTTTAAAAACAAAAATCGTAATTCTTATTTATCTAGATGGCAGACTTGGTTATTATTACCTTTTAGAAACCCACTTAATATTGTAAAATAAATAATGCTTTAATTTTTTTCTATTTTCTAAAATTTAACTGTCTACACAATCCATTTATAATATAACAAAATACTCGATTTAAAAAAAAGATGAGGTAGCAATTTTCAAGAAAATTACAACAAAAAATCTCCCAACCTTCTAGGCACGCACTCATCCAACTTCAAATATCTTGATGAAATATCTGTAATGAAACTTTTCCCTTTTCCGTTCAGAAAATATTGAGAATTAAGAGAAAAAAGACAAAATCTATATCATCTTTGTTTGAAGCACTTCACAACATATTTTTTGTGTACTTTCAATACCTTGTAACCCACTCAACTCTTGTCTCAGAGGATGGGGTTATAGAAACGGTCAACCTTAATATGAAGTAAGGATCCTACCATCGGTGTTTGTTCCTTTATTCTGGGACACCCTGAATATTTCTTCTCAAAATATTTAATAAAATCAACAATAAGACTTCAGCTCCTGTCCACATTATTAAAATACGTGGTTGTGGACGTTCGAGGTATTGTTCTAAATATCTTCCACATAGAATTTTCGAGTTTCTACTAACCATTTCTGCTGAGTTAAATATTTAAATAAAACCTTGGTTCCCTTCATAGAATCGTTTAAAAATCGAAAATTGTGATTGGTCGTAGCTTTTGGGGTGTCGGAAGGCAACAAGAAACAAAATATCAAATAAAAAATCCAGGTCCGTATTTGAAAAAGAATTTGTAGATAATGGTTTCTGGAAGACAAAACGTTGGATTTCATATTTGAAAACGCCAGCTTGTAGGGAAGAAGTGGCTTTGACGACGTGTCATTTATTTAAAGTTTTTCAATCAACACCAAAAAGAATTAAAAAAGATTTTATGAAATTACGGGGTTTTCAGGATATCCCTGGAATTATTCGGAATTTTCTAAATTTGAAAAAGCATTTTGTTCGGCAACAAACTACGTATCGAACATTGCCTTAAATTAACCGACCCAGTATTTCTACGGTTTACGAGATTCAATGATGAAGAATACAATTTCCGTGTAATATACCTGTAACAAGTTCATTTACTTTTGAGAAAAACATGAACCATGTAACAACAATCAACGTTATGGTTTAATAAAGTCGAAAATAGACTTGGAATCCAATAAAAGTATTATATAGCTGTACGAGAGCTGCCATCTATCCATTCATTACGAGGCAATGCGCCAAAAGTATAGGTAAAACCTAATGGATGGCGCTACATACATGATTTATTAAATTTTATTTCAAGGAACTAATCTGGTTACTACAGGCTTGTTTTAATTCGGAGGTATAACATATAACGGCCCACGAACCATACAATGTAATAAGAACTGTTAAGATTTGACAAGTTTTGAACAAGTAGACTTCCTAGGTATGACTGCTCAGCTCCGAATCAGTATGAAATTAACTAAAACTAATAGAAGAATCTAGTGTTGGTAATTTTGGGCAACTTGGTTTTAGAGTCACAACTGTCGATTGTGTAAATTTTTTATGCGTCTTCGATGGTAAAACCCTACTATTTAATTGAAATAGCACAGATCATCATAATATCATATAGGTATTGTTATGATATACTTTTGAAATCACTTGAATTTTTTTTTTGCATAAGTATTTGAAGAAATTTAATGATATAAAACTGATAGATGTTTTTAGTTATGCATTTGAAGCCAGATTTTAAACAACGATAATATCACTATTTCAGTTAATATACTGATTTTAAAAGGCTAAATACATTTTACTCTCACAAAGTAACTTATTAATTTTGAAACATTCAGTATGGAAATTTGATAGTGACAGTTAAAAAATTTGACATATGAGAATGAGTATTAAATTTAAAGAATTATGAAAGAATAGTCAAACGAAATGAAAGAGACACCTTCAATGGAAAGAATTGTTAGTAGAAGATTGAGTTTTGTCGATATAAAATGTGTATTGGAAGGAAAATGTTAGAAATAGTGCTTGTGCTTGTGCTTGTGCTTGTGCTTGTGCTTGTGCGTGTGCTTGTGCTTGTGCTTGTGCTTGTGCTTGTGCTTGTGCTTGTGCTTGCGCTTGTGCTTGTGCTTGCGCTTGTGCTTGCGCTTGCGCTTGTGCTTGTGCTTGTGCTTGTGCTTGTGCTTGTGCTTGTGCTTGTGCTTGTGCTTGTGCTTGTGCTTGTGCTTGTGCTTGTGCTTGTGCTTGTGCTTGTGCTTGTGCTTGTGCTTGTGCTTGTGCTTGTGCTTGTGCTTGTGCTTGTGCTTGTGCTTGTGCTTGTGCTTGTGCTTGTGCTTGTGCTTGTGTATTCATATGCAAATAGAAGAACAGGATTGGAGAATAGGAAGGACATGACGACGGGTTGTTGATGAGAGGAGAGAGATTGATTGAAAAAAACTAAAACGTAGAAAAATTTTATTTGAAGGAGATTTTTATAAAATTTACAAATCAATAATAATTGTATAAGTAAGGTTTGTCAATTACCCAGCGAAACGAGAGACATCAGAAAATAAGTTAAATGTAGCAGCCAAACCAAAGACTAAAAGCTAAAGGAGGTAGCAGCAGAACCAAAGAAAGTTGAAAGAGGTGGAATCAAGAACTTTACAATGCAAGGTATTGTGCTTTTGAATATACTTTCCGGACATCCAGTTTCTCATCAAAATTGCGGTTTTTCTATTCCTGATTTTGAAAATTTTCACCATTAAATATATGCGTAGTGATTTTTCGAAGAATTGTCCTTTAATTTTCAAATAAAAGTAGAGGCAGTGACATTACAGATAAATTTCCGTTTTAATGGTGATAAGACAATCATTTTGAGGTTTAAAGTAAAATAAATTTTATTTAGAGATAATATAAGGTGGTTTTCTCGTAGAACAGGTATTTTATAAGGTACAGGAAGTTTTTTATTGTTGTTTGACTATACTTTATGTAAATTTGACTGAATCTGAATTTGAATTTATAATAAAAAGGTTATCACAGTATTTAATTTTTTATGTTAGATTTTCAAATTATAGCCTAGAATCCTAATGAGTTGAGTGTTTTTCATGTTTTATGACTGAGTTGTGAAATAAAAAAAAAATTAATAAATGAAATTGAATTGAATAAATTTAAAACTAAATTTATTAAAATAATTAAAAATAAAGGTAAGTAAAATAAATTCAAATAATTTAAAATTAAATAAATTGTAATAAATTATATTAAAAGAAAATAAATAAATTTTAAATGAAAAATAATAATAAAATAAAATTAATTAAATTGAAATAATAAAAATAAAAATAAAATAAATGTTAATTAATATAATATAAAAAAAGAATAATATAACAGTATGTTCAAATAGTGATCATGATTTAGTGAAAGTGTTTTATTCGTGGGTTTCTAGTTACCATACGATACCGAAGTAGATATTTCGGAATTATTTCATTCATGCTCACCTAAAGCCACATGCATGTGTCACAGTTGATGTTTCAGTTTTTGGGACGATTTTGATACGAAAGAAACGCTGTCCTGAGAAGAAATTATTTTGTTTCGCATTTCAGCGTCACCATGTGTATGCAATAGATGTGGAAAATATTACCGGATCAGAGGTAGTCTTAATAGGCACCAAAAGTGGGAATGTGGAAAGCCTGCCATGTTCAAATGCCCAAGAGCAAATTGTAACTTCATAACAAAGAGGAAAGAAAATTTGAAGTCTCATTACAATAAAGGCTGTAGCGCTCCATTCAATAAATATTTAAAATAATCTCGTAGAACATTAAACCTGAGAATTAAATTTGAGTCGAATTTATGTAAAATTTTCCAAAGAATTTGAAAGGTGGTACTTTGGAGACATAAGAGCTGTATAAATGAAAGCATTGAAATACTGTACCATTGAAACTAATTACATACTTGTTATCATACTCAACGACTTTAATTTCAGGACAAATTAAAATTAAGTTTCTCAGCTTCACTTCAAATGTGTGCATCAGTTATCTCTATGAATTTCTTTTCTCGTTATAGCAGAGATGATCTGACATACTTATTACTTAGTTGTTGTTAGATCACCAGATCTGACACCATTGGATTTTCTTTACAGTGATACATCAAACAAGAGGTAATTCAAACACCAAACGTTTATTTTCTGTATTCATCAATTAATCGTGAAATTCCACAAAATAGATAAATCATCAATCGATCAAATTGTTGGTATCGAAATGGGGATCCTCATTTTGATCATCTATTTCGAAAACTCCAGAGGAATGAAAGTAGCACAGTAGCAATTGGTTACAAAAGAAGCACTTCGTTTAATAAAATCTTTATATTGCCAGCTTTCAGTATATCATGTATGTTTTTTGAATCGGATCATAATTACAAATTTCGTCCGCCATCTTGGAGCCACCATCTTGTTTTTTTTGCACTGACAAACAATTTATAAGTTCCGACCCTGAAAACCACCACTTATCAAGTTTGATTCAAATAGAACCATAATTCTAAATCTTGTCCGCCATTTTGGAGCCGTCATTTTGTTTATTTCTTAAATCCATAATGCATTGTCACCAAATTTATGTCAAATTAGCTTGCAAATGAATTATCATAATTTGGAATACGGATCAGTTGTTTTACACGCAAGAGGGCGCCAAAATAGAAAGTTAGGTATCGAAAATTGACAGGGCTGAATTCCTTATGAAATTACCTTTTGAATGATGTGTCACTTTTACTACTTTCCCTATTCAAATTGTTTGGGTGATAGTGACCAAGGGGTGGGGGGGGAGGTATGACAGTTGAGGTTATGATAGGAAGATGTCCCCCTTGGATTAAAAATCGACGTGTTTTTGCATTTTCTTCGCAACACATGTGTTTTGAAGATATTCGATCTGTTTCGTTTTCGGTGCCCCACCCTGTATACTCAATTCATCCAAAGCAGACTTTTGATCCTTCTGTTCTCCAGATTATTCAGTACAGAAACATGTGAATAAGTTCAGGAATGAAGAAATGTTCACGGTGTCGGTTGATTTCGATAATCCCAACGAACAAAGCCGTAACTGAAATTTTAGCTATTTTCAATTATAAGTGTTGGCGTATTCAGCTTAAAAAACTGATGCTGACGATAAAAACGCCGTATCTCTAGACCAAGTAGTTACGAAGAAATCTAATTGAAAAAAGTTGTATTTCGACCTAAATATTGAAGAAAAAAAAATCACTATTTCGGCTCTCCTGAAATATGATAAAAAATGAGTTACGTCTTTATTCGTTGGGAGTGTCGATTTGTTATGCAAATGAGATATGTTTTATGATCAGCATTCGACAGCGGCGTAGCTAGGGGATTTTTTCGATCTTGTAATAATGTTTTAAGTCATTATTGGTGATACTGAAATGTTTTAATGCGGAATAAACATTATTATTATTATTTTGGAAAAGCTATCCCCTGAACTTGAATATGTGCAAACATTCCGTATCATTATACTGCCTTCAATTTTAATGAAAAAAGACTTTATTGGGTGAGCGACATAAGAATATTTGTTTTTTTTTGAGATATTCGTCACACCCACTCTAGCTATTAGTCCAGTCAAAACAAGGTTTAACCTCCTGAAAAATCCGAAAGTTTTGAAACTTTGCTCACATATTTAAGGGTACCTAGGGATGAATATACCAAAAGTCCTCATGAATATGAGGCGAGCTCTAGCGTCAATTAGCGGAAACAGGGCACTTTTTTGTTTTTTTATTAATATGTCGACAACCGTTGGTCGGAGGTAAAAGTTCATCATATACATAATTGAAGCTTATCAAATTTGCAACAAAAATGATCGAATACATTTTTCTTGTATTCCAGATGGTTACCGAGTTATAGAGCGCTAAACGATAGCGTTTTTTCTAAAATCGTCGAGGACCGCTCCACTGAGCAACATTGACCGACACCGAGTTCGAGTGGCAGAGCAGACGAGAGCACGGAGCGGTTCCGTAGTAAAGTTCCAGCTCCAACCACAGAACAGACATATATAAATCGAATTTAGGCGGATAACCACAATTCTTTGGTATTTAATCATAATCATATATATTTTTCTTGTATTCCCAATGGTTACAGAGTTATATGGCGCTAAAGATGGCGCTTTTGGAAAAACCACGCTAGGGCGGTAAAATATGGCATTTTTAATAAGATTTGACAATGGTTTACCAATTTCATTGAGGATTGAGGAGATAAAGTAATGGTATTTTGGGTTCTAATCCGACATTTATCATAATATTCAAAATAATTCTAGGTCATTTTCAATTTGAATAATAATATTAAATATCTGGAAATCTAGACAGTAGCGGCATCTGATCTCCAAATTGTCTATCTTGAAACTCAAGTTGATAAAATAAAGAGAGAACCCAAAATGTGCCTATATAGAAATTTTAGATATTTTGATCAAAACTTGTTCATAAACGATCTTCATGCTACCCCATTTTTTAGGATTTTTGATCAGGAGTCCGCAGATGAAAAAATTTTATTTCTTGTTAACTGTCTCATGAACCTTTTTGATAGGCATGCTCCAATTGTTAGGTCGAGAGTAACAAAACCCAATAGCCCTTGGTTGACTGAAACTATTCGAGAAATGATGTCGCTTAGAGATAAGGCTTTAAAAAAATATAAAAAAACAGGATCCGATACTCATCTAAAATATTACAGGGACTTGAGAAATTATGTCAACAAAGCCGTAATAAATGAAAAAAAGGCTTATTTCACATATCAATTCAATTCATGCGATAGTAAACAGTTCTGGAAAATTCTAAAGGCAAATAATTTTGTAGCGAAGAAATCATACGAATTGCCAGAGAATATGAAAAGTGTAAATGAAATTAATGACTATTTTGTAAACTCAGTTTCTTCTGCAGAATCTCCAAATGAACTTTTAAACTTTTACAAAAATAACTGTCTAATCAATGAAGTTCCTTTTGAATTTTCAGAAATAAATGACTTATTCGTGTATGAAGCAATTTGCAACATTAATACTAATGCCAAAGGTTGTGATGAATTGAATTTAAGTCTTATTGAAATATGCTGCCCACATATAGTCCCTTATGTAACACACATAATCAATTTTTGTTTAACAGATAAAGTCATTCCACAGGTCTGGAAATTAGCAGTGGTGCGAGTACTTCCTAAAAAAGCAGAACCAAATGAACTCAAAGACTTACGAGCTATAAATATACTTCCTACTCTAAAGTACTAGAAAGAGCTATAGAAAGAACATCTCGAGAAGTATTCATTACTCCCTAAAATTCAATCTGGATTCCGTAACGGTTACAGCTGCACCACTGCTCTTATACAGATAGTAGATGATATCATTAGGGCAAGAGACCAAGGTTTGTGTACTGCTTTGGTACTCCTAGATTTCAGTCGTGCTTTCGACACAATAAATCACTCACTGTTATTGGCTATTCTACATTATATGGGCAATAAAGTTATTTGAAAATTATCTATTGGACCGGAAGCAAAAAGTATGTATTGACAATACTTACTCTACAACTTTCAATATCAGATCTGGTGTACCACAAGGTTCAATTCTTGGCCCACTTCTTTTCACCTTGTATACCTCCACCATCCTCAAGTCACTTAAACATTGCTCAATTCACTGCTACGCAGATGACACGCAGATATATTACAGATTCGAATCAAATAATGCTGAAACAGCAAATGCGTTGATAAATGATGACCTACATAACTTCATTGAAACAGCCTCATCTCATTGTCTGCAGATCAACACAAGTAAATCAAATGTAATGATATTTGACTCGAGAAATAATAGAATACGTGATATTACTATAAATAATGAGGTACTAACAGTAGTGAATCAAACAAAGAATCTGGGAGTTATATTAGATACTGAATTAAGATTTGAAATGCATGTGAATAAACTTGTGCAAAGAGCATACTTAGCACTGAAGACTATGTACAGTGCTAGGCACGTCCTTTCTCCTTCTATTAAATTATTGTTGTGCGAGTCGATTATATTATCAATATTCAATTTTGCTGACTCACTCTATGGTCCTAATCTCACACAACAATTTAAAAAAAAAGATTCAAAAGATCCAAAATTCGTGTTTGAGATTTGTGTATGGTATTCGTAGACGTGAAAGAGTATCTCATAAACTGGTTGAAGCAAATTGGCTTGATATGGATAGACGAAGACTGTTGCATGCTGCGTGCCTATTTCATAAGCTTATATTAACTAAAAAGCCAAGCTATCTTTATCGTAAGTTAACATTCCGTACAGATGTCCATAATCTGAATATAAGGTATAGAGGTACTCTAACACCACCAAATTTCAGAACGGAATACTTTAAGCGTTCATTTTCTTTTCAAATTTGCAAAATATATAATTCACTTCCACTGGACATAAAAAAACTAACAATAATAACAAGCTTCAAAATAAAGTTAAAAAATTATCTTTTCGACTATTAATAATTTATTTTCATGGACAGGAAAGGTGATGACGATCCTCACATTCATAATTCACGCAATTTTTTATATACTGCAAAAACTCTTCATGTAGCAGGGTATGTTTTAGGGTTAAGTGGAAGAGCAACCTAGGGGAGTACTCTACTCCCATAGATTGAACTCCGCCCTTTTCTTCTAATACAGAAAAAATGTACATATATTTTTTTTTGTAAATTTTTAATTTTGAAGAAATAAAGGCGATTATTATTATTATTATTATTATCAAGGATTTCATCATTTTTGTTATTGTTATTCAAAATCACAACCGTTATATAGTTTGAAGACAAAGAGAAAGAAGATGTCTTTAAACATGTCCAAACAGTGCCATCCTCGAACAGTAACGGGAACTTACTGTATTGCCAGAGCGGCTCATTACAGATTCCATTCTATAATCGAATTTAGGCGGATGATCAAAATGTTTCGGTATTTACCAATTTAAATTGGTATTTACCAAAACGTTTAGGCGTTTTTTGTTATTAGATTGGTTTTCATCTAATGACGTCACGAATCAGCTGTTTAATGTCATAGTTGTCACCAAAATTTTGTGGTAATTACCGAACTCCAAAGTTGTTTTTCATTTTTGGTTATGGTTATTATCGAAAAGAAAACTAACTTAATTCTGACCGTGTTTTTGATTGGTGTTTTGAGTAAATATTTTATACTTCACAATATGGCGACAACATATTTACTGAGTTTGAATCATGAAAGGACAGATTACCAGGTGGAATTACAAGATTTGCTGTTGACGGGATTTTATTAGGAGGGATATACCTCTGGTTAAAAGCAAAAATCTTCCCTGTCGAGAATTGATGCTTATAAAATAATGTAAAAGCAATACTACATTTTCATCGAATAAAAACTCGGACGCTAATAAGCACACAAATCTCAGTTTCGTTTCCACACTATTAAAGTTCTCGATTTATAATATAATACTTTTAACAGTTATTGTATACAAAAATACGAAAAACCAGAATAATTAAGATTAAAATAAAGGAATACCTAACATGAAGAAGGCAGAAATAAAACAAATATTTTTGTTTAAACTATTTGAAATGTAATAACCGCAGGAACCAGAGTTTAAACCAAAAGGTTTAGGCGAAAGCAAACGTTGACGTCACGTCTGTCATTTATCATGAAAGACCAAGGTATATCTGCGGTAGATACCAAAGAATTGTGGTTATCCGCCTAAATTCGATTTATATATGTCTGTTCTGTGATTGGAGCTGGAACTTTACTACGGAACCGCTCCGTGCTCTCGGCTGCTCTGCCACTCGAACTCGGTGTCGGTCAATGTTGCTCAGTGGTGCGGTCCTCGACGGTTTTAGAAAAAACGCTATCGTTTAGCGCTCTATAACTCGGTAACCATCTGGAATACAAGAAAAATGTATTCGATCATTTTTCTTGCAAACTTAATAAGCTTCAATTATGTATGTATGTATGTAATGACCTGATACCTCGACCAATGGTTCTCGAGATATTAACAAAAAACCAAAAAGAGTGCCCTGTTTCCGCTAATTGTCACTAGAGCTCGCCTCATATTCATGAGGACTTTTGATATATTCATCCCTAGGTACCCATAGATCAATGTTCAAAGTTTCAAAACTTTTGGATTTTTCAGGAGGTAGGGTCATTTTTTGAGATTTTTTGGCTGGACTACTATATTACAGAGTTGAATAATTTCAACCATTTAACTGGAACAGTTTCGAAACTTGAACTTAAGCTGATCAAATGATTTCGTGGATGGAATGTTCGATTTTATTTCTCAATATTTTCGACCATTGGCCCAATAAACATTGCATTGAAATATGTTTTAGTGACCCGTCTTGAGAGATACTCGTGTGCGACATGTAATAGAAGCTATAAATGGAGAAATGGACTGTTGCAGCATCGCAAATACCAGTGTGGAAAGGAACCTCAATTTTTTTGTTCTTTTCCTATGTGTAGTTATAAATCACACCTCAAAGGAAACCTAAAGTATCATACAAAACATCAACATAAAGGATATGATGGATATCAAGATTAAAACTGAAACCACAACAACTCTTTTAATGCGAAAGCTTCGGACATGGTCCGGGAGTGATTCAAACCAGTGGAGTATTAATTCTGGTGTTGAAATATTACCATGTAAACATATCTGAAGTAGCTTGAAATCAATTTCGAACAATGTTCGTCTCGCTTTTAGTAGCCAATTCAACATATTCTAAACAGAAAATCATGCATTCCAAGGAGTATGTGGAATATATTGAAATAAAGATAAATTATCGTCATCAATCGATTTATAGGATTCTGAGAAATTTATCACCAAGCAGTTTTCAGAAGTTTTTCGTAATTGCGTCAAATCAGTGGTTTATGTGCTCAATTGAATTAATTTTTATTTTTTGTCATGGCCGCTCCAGAGGCTCGATGATAAATTATTGAGTTGTTCACAGAAAGATTACCAATTTTTAAATAATTTATTATGTCGATCATATCATCCCATTTGATAAGTAATTTGAATCAAAATGTAAATATTCGATTTGAATAAACGGTTCTGTGATTTGAATAAATAATTACTTTGTCGTTTTATTTAAAACCATATTCGAAATGTTGACATTACTGACTTTATAAAAGATTGAAAATAACGCTTTGATGACTTCAATCAAGATGTATAGAAACCCCGGTGTAATCACTTATACCTATGGATTGGTTGTCCAAAACCATCGACGTACAGGTACGGCCTAAGTCAATCCTGCTATTTTTTGTGTTATGGAAGAACTCATCTGCGAAAAAAAGATGGCAGTAAATCATTAAAATGACTTTATTGACATTTGAGATTCATAATGACGCTTAGACAAATATCATGTTGTTTTCACACCACTGTAAAACAAGGTATGTGCATGAATATATTTAATGTGCGTATTTTATTAATTACAGGTTAACTCCAAAGTACGCACCATGTTGAAAACTTCTTTAGTATGAATTTTTTGTCAAAAAGTAATTCCTGAGAAGAGTTTGTACATTCTCCAAAATCTAAAAACATATAAAAACACACGTAACATACGAGGCGCATTTTGAGCCAAGTTTAAATTACCCTTATTTATTCATGGCCGTCTGAGTGGAGTTTGATTTTTTCACACATGTATTTCTAAATATAAAATTAGCTCAAAACGATAAATAATCGAAGCTGCTTATTCAAATAGCCTGTAATATAAAAAATTGACCAAGTATCATGTCAACTACGTATTCAAGGCCAACTTAAATCATTTTTTTTAAATATGAATTTCCCCCCAAATAAATATAATCAATTTAGGCCAAGAAATTAATTTAATTTTGATGTATTGCTACTTGATATAATTAAACATAATTTTCCTCCTACAATACTGTATTATTTTGAGTAAATTCGAGTGTTCACAAAAAATAACAATAACTGCATAATATTTTTTGAAATTTGTTTCACTATAAAAATGAATTGACCGTTGTTAATATAATTTCTTATATTATACGCTTTTTGAATAAACCATTGAATATAGGATATAATTTATTTATTTTTTGAGCAAATTTCGTACTCTCGAGATTTTACTTCAAAAATATCGTAAAAAAATTTCTTGATGACCATAACCTCAAAACAAGATGCATTTTTTAATGCTGAACGACTTTTCCAAAATAAAGATACTTTTTTCCGGCTCAAAATCAAGTTTTCGAATATGCCTTATTACGTGTGTTTGCTATATTACCTCAGTGCATGTTCAGATTTAAGAGATGCACAAACTTTTATAAAGACTAACTTTTTATCGGAAAACCTATAATAAAGAAATTTTCGTGGTGCATCTTGACTTTAATTTTCGTTCGAAAACAATGTACTTACCACTTTTAGTGTTATTATCGCCGCTTCTTCAGTTATCTAGGATAGACAATTTTAACAGAAATATTGTGACTAAGATGACATTTTTATCAACTTAAAAGAACTTTTTAGCAAACGTGTGACCATCTGACTTAGTTCATAACTTAGATTTGAGAAATTTAAATCAGACCATCATCCAGGCACGCTGCAAAAATTCCAAAAGCAGTTGTGCCAAAGGTATAATAATCCGAGAGCGCCCGTTTTTGCACTCATAAAGTACTTACTCATGATGCAATACTTTCATAAGAAGGGCCAACCGTACGACTTGAAAAATGTCGAGTAACGATTTGAAAAAAAAAACGGTTTTTCTCCGTGACTAACGATCCTAAACTATCTCATTTCGTTCTTATTTCAATTCTCTACAATTTTTCTCATCGGAGCAACCAGACTGCTGTATGAGTTTTCATTTTATAGCAAAAACTAAAAAAAAATACAAGATTTTTGTTTTAAAATGTAAAAACGAATTAATAAATGAATGTTGCGAGTCCAAAACAACAGAATATGACTACGGACTGTCTTTCATATGATGGCACAGTCGGTTTCCTACCAGTATTTTTGTTGAAAAATCACCCATTTCATGCTCTATTGATTGGTGTATTGACACCAGGTGGTGACATGCGAATGTAGTCTGATGAAAAGGGTATTCGTAGAAGATGAATTAAGAGCCACCATCAGCGCGTCACACCGAACAGTCAAATTTATGAAGCATGTTCGTGAAGATATCAAACGTGTCAAACACAGGATGATATGTTGGGGGCACAGCTAATGAGGTACAAATATCAAGATCGTAGGATCGTTTTTTACAAAAACCTTAAATTTTATGAAAGTGATATTTTTTTAATTTTTATTTGGGCTCAGTGGTCCCATTAGAATTCGGAAATCTCCCGATTTATTTAGTTCAAGTTATTCCATTTTTTCAAATTATCATAACGGAAAATCACTGAAGTTCCATAATTTACACAAAATCATTGAATCATTTGCTGAAAAAAATTTCTTAAACGAAAACTGTAGGCGTAAACCCGATTCCCGTTTTAGGTAGTGTTTGATCTTAACAGTAAGTGACTTTAAGTGGGAATTAAGTGGGATGGTTCCAATGATCACAGTATCGCAGTTTCAGTAGTGACTGGAATCGTAACACATAGATGTAATGAAGATACACGCAACATTGGCACAATGGTTTTCATACAGCTAGTTAACGACTCATCGAACCTCATGAAAAGAAATTGGCTTAGACTAAACATTGAAACATAGAATAAAATGTTATGTTTCAGTTTTTTCATCAATCACCTATGGGTAACACTTATTTGAAGATATATCAATTATCTAATAATAATAATAATAATAATACTCCCTCATAAACACTCGTAGAGTGTACCCAAAGGCATGCCTGTGCGGGAAGAGGACGGCTATTATTATTATTTGCCGTGCCGTTAATGAATCTTATCATTCAATAATTTTTGCTATAAGCATTCTATACTGCATAGTTCACACCCTCTAAGAGAATTCTGTAGAATGAGTGATACTTGGAGCTGACTTCTTCACATAGAACATATTTTGATCTGTACTGATTGTCAGGGCGTAAAGGAATGACTGTTGTTTTAATTTTGAGTTATAACTGTCCCTAAACTGTAGTAGCACATAATTTATGACAAGTTTTCGGTTAGTAGACATTCTAGACTTCAAATACTTCAGTATTCGGAACCTTTGGTGTGAATTAAATTAATTTTTGTTGGCGAAACGTGCGTCGAGTGATATTGACATTGTTTAGGTGTTTTGGATAGTTTCCATTAATTGAATGTGGAACTGCTTAGAACTGGTTTAGAACTAGTAACAGATAGTAGAGGAGCCCACGATGCTAAATGTGGATTTACTCGAACGTCATAGAGACCTATTGAGTTGCAAAGCTTAGATGATAAGGAAAAAAAATGTTATGTAATGTATACCTCTTCATCGGTGGGCGATAGCATCAATGTCCTACGTATTTTTAATAATGTACGTATGTCAATCTGATCGTTTACATGATGGGGGTGGTCGTAGGTAAGGGTTGAAAATTAAAAAAAAAAAAATTATCGAGCGCGTCAGATTTTCTTGGGAGATGTTGAGTGAACCTAAACAAAAGCTCCCATGCAATAATCTGACGATGTCGATGTGACGCAAACTCGCGGCCATTATTATAGTATAAAAAAATCGCCATTTTGACATACTCAAGCGCGTCAGATTAAGATATATATGGTTCATCTTTATGTCCTAGATGTGCTGTCCCCTAAGCTGACGAATATCTAGAGGAATTCGCCTAATCTGACAAAAAAAAATAGGAAAACGGTTGACTCTAAAGGCCATCCCTGCAACTTCCTGCTAACTCTATACCTAAGCGCTCAACATTTCACTCATTTTGTTTTTGAGCTCTCCGAGCTCAAAAATATGATTTTTGTGTCATTATGAGCTCTCCGAGCTTAAAAGTCTGATTTTCAAACCGCAATAACTTTTGAATAAATGAACCGATTTTCACGCGGCATTCGACGCAGTTTTTCAAGCTCCATGAAGAATCTATAAGTTTGAATTGATTGAACTAGAAATTTCAGAATGATTCCAAAAAAACACTTTTTTCTGTTTCCTTTCGACAACGATAACTCACGAACGAATCAACCGATTCTGACCGGACTGGCGGCGATCGACGTGGTTTTTTGATAGTAAGAACTGATTAGTTTTTGAAATCGATGGAGGAAGCCGTTTAAAAGTTATTCCAAAAAAAAACACAACCAAAAAAAAATCGTAGTTTTTTTGAGATTTCTCAAAATCTACCAGTACGAATCGGTGCAAATTATATTCAAAATCTAAGTTTGGCCAAGCCAAATAGATAGAGAAAGAGTGAGAGAGAAATACTAACGCGGAGAGGGAAATATATGCATTACGCAGCTGCATGCATTAGAATTTAACGATGAATTTTTGTTATTTCGGCTCGTGGAAATCGTCAGATTATATATTTTTCATTATCCTTGAATTATTTCCTTCAAAATAAAAAAAAGTTCAGCCACGCTCGAGAATGTCGAGATGTTTACGACTTTGTAGCCCCCCTACCTTTACGTCACTCTCAAATTGTCAGATTAGTAGAATATGCACTTTTTAGCATGTAATTAACTCACCCTACTTTAATCTGACGCCCTCGAGAATTTCAGATAATCAATTTTTTTTACTAATCTGATCCTTTATCCTGGACGCGCGGCCTCATTTATGAGGTTCATATTTGGTGGAGTTACTTAACCGGGTACAAGGTATCCCCACTTGGGCTCCCCTGCTAAGATGTATGGCATCTAAATCGGATCGAAAACTAATTATGCTAGTCTTCGAAATTTTCAATATGTCGTTTGAATCGTCCTAGTTTTTATTTTTTTGATGTTAATTAAGGCTTATATTTTCTTTTAAGTCATTTTTATTTTTGCTGTGCCATCAGTTTGTGGTGTCATCTACGAATAAGGTGAATTTTGTTTTAATGTCTACACTCGTTATACGTTATTTGTTATTTATGTGAAAAAGTATTTGGCCCGATAATTCAGTAGTAACCAAACATTGCAATTCATGTAAATACATTTTGTTTTTTCACTAATAAAAGATTTTCGATTAAAAATATTGTATCAATTCATTTCATAATGGACTATCAACTGTTAACAATAATGCAGATTAAAATCTGCTTGATGCACATTTACTTTCGAAAATTGAATAATTTTATGTCTTTATTCTGATGGCACTATCACTAACCTTTATCGTATGGCAAACTTTTGGAATTCGTTCACCATTTTTCTCCTTATATATTGAATTGAATTTCAGGAAACAGGGTATATCGATGCGGCGCATGTTCCAAAGATTATAGACACAAACAATCACTTCAGAGACACGAGAAATTTGAATGTGGAAAACCACCGATGTTCAAGTGTGAATTTGAGGGTTGCTCATTCCAGGCTAAAATCAAATCGAACTTGAAACAACATGTGAGCAGACACAACTTCAATCAATCGACATGAGCTTCTTGACGTTGAATAAACCTGTTGTTTGTTTATTTATAACATCTGTTTTTTATTCATTTATATTTTACTTGAACATTTATTTGTATCCAAACATACCAAAGATTTAATTACATGTATAATAATTTTAGACGTTAACGTCAATTATTACTTTCATATATCTTTTCAAACCTGTGAATGAAAATTACCATTTCCGTTTTTGAAATAACTCCGCAAGCTGGCGACATGCTTCATAGTGATTGAAGTACTAATATATGGACTTGAAATACGCGATATGAGGACCAAAAAAAAAATTCAATACTTCAAGGAGGGGCAAGGTGCTCGAAGCAAACAGAGGGGATCACGGCCAGTTCCATAATCATAATTAAAATCACCTTTATTTGAAAATAAGACCTTTAATGGCAAAATGCGTTCTATAAACCAATTTTGAAATGAAAGTTCACTTTAAAGACTTCTTTATTTTAAATTACGGATATCGGCTCTTTACCTGAGGAAAGTAATTCTTTTGAGGTAACATAACCTTTATTTCATCTGTCATATTTCATTCTTGTATTGGAGTTGAAAGTTAGCAGAGATAGACTTTATTTTCAATAAAATATGAATTCATTAAATTCTAGTTATTCATCATATGATGAGGAAATAATCGACAAAATAATTACAGAACCAAATAAAATATGATTGAATTGAATTTTCATGTAGTTTTCATGCAAAATGGTCAAAACGCATATTCGTGTAAATCACACGTGCCTCAAAAACCCGGCATGGGCACTCATGTATCCAAATGGGCCTCAAAGAAAGAATAAATTTCAACTGAAAATTATCTCTCATTAGGCTGCACCCCTACAAACAACCTTCAAAAACTTGAGCGAGCTAGGAATTACTATTTATGTACTAGTATCTAACAACAATAACGTTCCAATCAACATGTATACAATGTATAGGAATAGTCAGAATGAGAGGAATAATTATAGTTCTAAAGAAATCATTCATGCAGACATATTTGTTAATTTTTTTCTCACTATCTTCCATTTATCAAAATAAACATAATCATTCACACTTGCTGTACACGTATTTGTAAATCTGATGGGTAAAATTTGTTTTTTAATGTGAGCTTCTTCTCGTCTTCTATTTCAATCTTTTCCTTTTAAAACTCTTCTTTTGCTAATATTGCTGTGTTGTATTGAAATTGTTGGCCATAACCGTTTCGTAACAGGTTCCTTCAATTTATATGGTGTATTCTGAGACCTTTTATGTTTCGTTTTCTACAACAGAAGTAAAGGAATAAAGTTTAATCAAATGAGAAAAATATACATTCTTTAAGAGATGCTGGTAACGAAGCTTCATTGACAATTCCACGTTGGTAATGCCATGCTTCAGAGACACTTACCAACATTTCAGTTCTACCCATTGTCTCGAGCGGAATGTGAAATAATTTAAAAAGCGCTTTGATTTTCACTACGCTCGTTTTCCGCATTTCCATCATGAATAATCACAATCTGTAAAATCAATAACTGTAACATAGCGATAGTTCAGTAATATCTATGTTTCCACAGATGTTTTATCGCCAGTTTTAGTAAAATCATCCACTTTGTTTCCTGTATCTGTGTTTACGTCCTACAAAATAACAAATAATGATGAAATTATTCTCATCAATAGCTTATTTTCATACCGTGTCATAATTGACAATGTTGTCAATGTCCAGCAATGTTTTGATATCAATGCTTTTTAAAACGCTCTATATAATTGGAACAAAATTATGAGTTACAGGAGCTCCAACACCAGTCCCTTTAATATAATTACGTTGTGCAACTACCTCCTTCTTTGTTTTTGTTTTCAATTCGTCATCATCACATTTGGCTGACATGTCAATTAGGTTGCTTAAGTAAATAATCTTAATTTTTTGAGGTTATTATTATTTGCATCTGGAAACTGATGAAATACAATAAGAAATGCAGTACAAATATATGTGCTCAATCTTGTACCAGGGATATTTGTTTCTGTCACAGAAATTGATTAAGAAGTTTCAGTTGTATGTCATCTGTCATGTTGGTGGTTATTTGGGGATTCTTTAGGGAAGGCCTGTACTGAAAAGTTACTACAGTGAATGAGTTTTTGTTGTCACCAATAAATAATAATTCTTTAATAGGATGTCCAAAACCATGTTTTAGGCACGTTCTCTGAGAACATTTATATACAGAACCCTGTAGATTTCCTTTCGAGAGTTCTTACATCACTTTGATTCAAAATTTTGTATTTACTGGGGTATCTATTTGTGTTTTTTAGACCTGATAGTGTAACGCGATGGAGTTTGGAATCTGTAATTTGTCTACCAATTTTTCTTCGTCTTGGCTACCATAAGAAGAAAAATCCCTTTGAGGTTCAGAGAACATCGTGTAGCCTGGGGATGTAGCTGGAAGTTGGTGTTTTTCTTGATTTCTGTAGGTTTGCTTCATTGAAAGAATGTCTGAAAAAGATATGTTCAGCAAGTCTCCAAAGTGACGCAAATGGATGTGAAGAGTGAGTTCGACGGGTTAGTCTTGATGGGACCGCTAACGGTGGAACATTTAATGGTAATTCAGAAAAAATAAATTTTAAACTTCAATAACGATGATACATAATATTGAAGTGAATCAATTCTACGGCAACAAACAGTGAATTATTATAGTGTGTGGCAAAGCTCAATGAATATTCATTATTTGCCTAATACATTTCATAAAAATGAAAAGTTTTTCCGTTTCATTAATTTTAATTGTTTATACTATGTACAATGTAGGATAGTTATAAGTGCTTGGTGATTCCGAATAGCAACGAGATGTTACCATTCTTCAGTTTTTCCATGTTTTTTAGGTGAAACTATGGGCCATCTACTCAGAAACGTTGTTTTTATCAATAATACTTGTCCAATATGCTCGAAATCTTTCCAAAGAAAGGACCACGCTCAACGACATTACATGGAACTTCACGTGAAGAAAGAAGTATTTGAATGTAAAAAATGTCACAGGAAGTTCAAACGTAGATATGTAATGGACAAACACGAGAAAATTTGCAATGGATTGCCTTTCCATCAATGCTGGAGTTGTAAGACCATTTACAAGACAGAAGAAAACTTGATAAGTCATATGAAGAAAGTGCACAGTCTACATTTAGTATAATCTTAACCACATTTTATGACATGAGATGTATACATACAAAATACACTATTGAAATAACCTACATTACTTTATTTTTTGCCGCCGCCCCGGGTCTAAGTAAATCTTTGCGAAAAACTTAGTTCACAGTGGTTTTGGACGCATGGAAATTGAAGGCTCTCGGACTATACTCGAAGTTGTTAGTTCCAGGAAAAAAATGAGTATTGGTTTAAGTGTCCGTACTACTTTTTTTGAAGAGTTATTTAGTTGTCCATGTTTACAGCTACTTTGGCGACGTAAATACCGTGCGCAAATTTGGTAATCTGACCAAGTTAACCGTACCAAGTTCAAACCAACTGAATAAGTTACTGCCTATTTACACCATGTATGATCAGGGAACTGTTCGGTTCTCCTTAAGTATGTTTAGAAATCATTAAGACAGCATACAACTGAGTTATTAAAAGGTTTGCAACTCTACTACTCCATATATTTGACATGAAACCATCATCTTTAATCCGAATTAGATATTCAAGTCAAGATTAGAAACATTGTCCATTGGAGGGTGCGTTGCTATGCAATTGATATTAGAAACTTTGTGCATTAGAAAACTCACGTAGAGCTTAGCAAGGATTCAAACCAAATTTTCCATCTTGCTGGAAAGTCAAGGCAGTATTAATACCATCTTGGTTATCCAACCATTTTTGTCTGAAACGAATAAAATCGAGAATGTTTTTTTCTCTCCACACGTTTCTACCAAGTGGCAAAATGACGCAAACATCTGCCAGGAAAAAACTACTTACCTGGCTAATCTGACAGATATTTGTGCAATGTTCTTCCAAGGAGACCCAATTGCAAGTGCGTATCTTGTGATTGAACAGTAGACTATTCTTCATTTGGCTGGGAAAGACCACCTGCAGACATTTTTGGTTAGAGGTTTTTGCCTCTCATCAATGCCAGGGTAGGCCGGACAACAATGTAATGGTCCTTTCCCTGCTCAATGAATAATAATCAACTGTTTAACTTATATTTCTCCACGAATGAAGCTGCGACCCATAACCAAGTTGATCGCAGCGCCATCCGCATAGAAAATCAAGAACTACAGTTCTGGAAAATCACAGACTCCAGAAAGAGTTAACTGTATCAAGTTACTAGATTGTCTATAACCTTCAAACATTTCGAACAAATTTCTAAAACATATGCCGGTGAGTACCACAAAAATAAAACGAACAAAATCGACCAACTCGAAGTACCCTTTCTCTCCACACATTTCCACCAAGTAGAAAAACGGGCAAATATCTGCCAGAAAACAACTATTTTCCTGGTTAATACCACGACGGATATTGAACTACATCTGACAAATATTTAAGCATCGTTCAAGCAAGACTCTCCTTCATTTGGCTGGGAATGACCACCTTCCGTGGGTAAATATCATGTTAAATAGTTGATTATTATTTATTGAGCGGGGACAGGACGAACATAATGTTGTCCTACCTACCCTGACCTATGACGAAGTTCAAAGGACAATAGGCAAATCACCGGAACCAGACGGCATCTACCCTGCAATGCTGCAGAAAGGAACCGAAGAACTGCAAATCAGACTCCGTAATGTACTCAGATGCAATCTAGCTCTCGGGTATATACCAAAACCATGGAGACAAGTTAGGGTTATCTTTATACCGAAACCTGGAAAAGCAATAAGTCTTATGTCATTTGTACTCAAGACTTTTGAGAAGCTAGTGGATGGACATATTAGGGACGGTATGCTGGTGGAAAGACCACTGCACCGCAAATAATATGCCTACAGGACTGGCTGTTCAACGGAGACAGCACTCCACCAACTAGTAACGAGGGTACCAAAGTGTACAATAAGAGCGTCTGTAAAAGACTGGATTAGGGACAAGCACCAAAACTACTGGGACAATGTCCCAGGAAACAAACACGGAAAAGAATATATTAAAGGACCGTGAAACAAAAGAACAGCAGACCTGTTAACAATGAACAGGAACCAGTTGAGAATCGTTACGGGACTCCTGACTGGACCTGCACCAGTGAAGGAGCACCTCAAAAAAATGGGGAAATACGATGGAGACCTGACCTGCAGATTATGTGATAAGGATCCAGAAACCGTGAAACACACACTGTGCCATTGCGAAGCTCTAGACTGCAAAACACAGGCAATTTCCGGGCAGCCATCCGGCGACCCAGAACTATACAGTTCCCACCCAATACGGAACTTGTACAAACTCGTACAAGGCACAAAAGTATTGGATTGGATACTGTGACATTACAACATAGGTAATATACAATGGGCCAATAGGCCCAAGTGTCACCGGAGGCAATAGCCTGACTAGACCTACACAGAGGTGGAGGATTTAGTAAGTATGCCTAATAAGGAGAGTCTTACAGTACTGATTGAGATTGGAGAGACTCAATATTTCTCTATAAAATCTTTCCTCCACCACCCAAAGAAAAAAAAAATACCCTGGCACTGATGAGAGGCAAAACCTCGAAATATGCATGTCTGTAGAACGATAATCTCCTGTTTAATTACAAAATACGCATTTGCATCTTGGAAGAACGATGCACAAATATTTAAATATTAGTCAGGTGTTTCAATGTCCGTTCAATGCCAGGGAATAAGTGTTTTCTGACAGATGTTTGCCTCATTTTTCCACTTGGTGGAAACTTGTGAAGAGGAAGGGTACTTGGACTTTGTCGATTTTATTCATTTCATTATCGTGATACTCTCCGGGCACTCACATAGGTATTTTCGAACTTTGTTCGAAATAATACTTTTTGGTCTGGTATACCAAACCAAACCGGTTACTGACCAAGTGTACTGTATACACCAAGATTACCAATTGCATTTCTTTAAAATAAAATAATAAGTCAGCTCATACCAAGAGACGGTACTGAACGTGGCCATTGACGAAATAATTTATCAACATTTTTGCGATATTCAAATATTTTTCTACAGTTACTATTTGATAATTGAACTAAAAGTTTAATATTTATGCAAATGAGGCTACTGGGGCCCGATTCTCAAATGTCTATTACCCTTTGTCGCATGCGACAAAATATTTCCATCTTTTTTCAATGCACATTCGAGAAAGGCGATGGACATATTTTGTCGCATGCGACAAAGGGTAATAGACATTTTTCAGTTTATCGATTGAATAATGAATATTTTGGTTTTTATCAAATGTAATACCACGAGTGCCTAAACTGTTACCGATTATTTTCTACCAACTCTAAATATGAAAACAAATCGATTGATAAAACGACGAGTGATTTTATCTAAGTTCAGTTTGTTTGAATGTTTTTGCCAAATAAACGTGTTTGAGTGAAAATTTAAATAACGAGTTGTATATGGAGAGATTATTTTTTTCGCAAATCTGAAAAGTGAATAATCATTGATAATAAAGTAGGTAACTTTTCATTCATTTACGTAATATAATAGTTCATTATAACGTTTCATATGACACCCGGTGAATAGATTCGACGCATATAACCCTATTTACTTTTGACGGTTCACATCAGGTAAACAACGTTTTATAGAGGACCAGGCAGTTTTATCAGTATAAAACCGAATGATTGGACAGAATAATCAGCTGCTATTGATTAAAATGCCAGAAACGTCAAAATTTCACATGTGAAAAAAATAATCGCGTTCACCTGACGTCATTGTTCCAGCTGTTCGTTGAAATCTGTGAAAATTCGAACGAGTTCGAATATATTGTGCCAGAAAGGTATAAACAATGTGAAAGAATACGGGGTACCCTTCTATCTAAGCGTTTCCACCAAGTGGAAAATATAGATGTCAATGGCCGTCGTGGTATTAGCCAGGCAAGTAGTTGTTTTCTGACAGATGTTTGCCTTTTATTTTCCAATTGGTGGAAACGCTTAGAAAGAAGTATTCTTTCACATTGTTGATACCTCTCTGGCACAATATATTCGAACTCGTTCAAATTTTTACTGTTTAAAAATAGGTAAACAGAGCGCCAAAACGCCATATAAACACATGTAAACTCAAAAAACTTTGTCCGTGATTCGTAGTTCAACGTCTTCCGATAGTTGGCGCTGCGATCTTATTTTCTTTCGCCAATGGTTGGGTAAAGTCGTAGACACAATGGAAGTTTTATGTAATAAGTTTTAAGTTTTGGAATTTTGAACATCAATTTTACAAATAAAACAAGGTGCAAAACAGAATTGAAAAATTGATTTTAAATTTCACCAACAAGATTGTTTATGAGGCATTATCAGAATAATAATGGCTATGATAGTTTCGCGTTAAAAAAATATCCAAAATTACGAAAATTAAAACTAAAAACCCAAAACTTCCATTGTGTTTCAGCCTTTAGAATACTCGAGCGGTATAGTTCAACGCACTTCGCCGTTCGTGAAAACTATTATTTTATGTCAGTTTGCAGTGTTTGCACTTTTGTTATGTAATTTAAATTCATTTGATATTCAGCGATCATGTGTATACTTCCTCTAGCACACCAGATCCTTAACAGAATATTTTTGGGGGAAGGAGAGTTTTTTGCCAGTCGAAGCAAAACATTTAAATATGTTTTTGGTTGTATCGAATCTCAAATGAAACAAAATCATTGATTTGTGATCGAATACCACGAATTATTACAGCCACTTTCATACTCATGACTGAAAACGTTGATAAAATCGGATTTATCAAAATAGATCATTGAAATACCTAGGTACCTTCTGTTTATTGAATTTATCTCATTCATGAAAATTTTCCAACAAATTGAACTCCATAGCATATAAATCTAAACAAAAAAAATGACTTTGTTATGACACGCACTTTTCAAATACCTTGTATAAAAATCATAAATAATCATTACAAGCTTTTATGTATGTTTGTTCGGGTAGAATCTTGTAATTTCAATTTTTAAGCAGATATCTTCAACCGATTGAGCTGATATTTTGTATACACGTTTAGTTTGAATAACAATGTATGGTTTGATGGGTGACGTCATCCTTAATTCCAATATGGCGGAACACACAACTACACTAGATGGCGGACTAGTTATGTTCAAAGCACTCCTACAATATGGGTATCAAATGAAAGGGCTTGCTGATAATAACTCGAAAAATGGAGTGACGTCACTCTAAATCAAATTTCTTTGATGCTAATCCTGGCGGAACAGTACCTAATATGAAGATTATGTTCTACGCTGAAATTCTCAAGAATTTTCCAGACGTATCTAACTTACATTATATTGATTTCACGGAACTACTTGGCTATATTGAAGAAATCCTCGAGGTAGTACCCCAACAAGATCTCACTAAAACAGTAAGAAATTTGGATGTGCTATGTTTTAAATTGATGGAAAATCTAGAGTTAAATAACATAAAAATCTTGAAAAATGTGTTAGTGAGCAAACGAAAGAAATACCAACTACAAGTTCCTGTACAGTTTTAATCAATTCAAAATCGAGCAGAGTAGATCAACCAATGCAAGCAAATTGACTCATGAAAATGAAGAAATTGACAAAACAGACGTTTTCGACAAGAACTCAGAGTTCAATCGAGTAAAATCTGTAGCTCTACCTCCGTTTTAGAGAAAAGAACCTGAATAATGCTTCAATGCTGTTGGTACGATATTTGATCTGAATAACATTCAGATAATATCAAATGTGGAAAGGTATTAGCAATGCTAGACTGCAGTATTGCCAAAGAAAATTCAAAATCTTTCGAAAATTCAACATGGGTTATACACAGTGTGTCTATTTGAAAACCAACAAATTCAATTCAACTTCATGCTCACCGATGACTATTTGTAGACTGGATTTCAATTAAATTAGCGCGAAAGGAATAAACCCCTAAAAGCTTAAACAAAAAGGGGAGTTGATAACTTATTTCAAAGAACGTTCAAATACATTTTCGAACACTTTCACAGACTTGACCTTTTTTTATCATTGTTCACAGTCACACAAAGACATTGATTCGACCAGTATATTTGAACTCTGAATATTGAATCAAGACTCTACTGAATTTCCTCAGAAATGAAATAAAATAATTTTCAACATTTGAAGTTTTCGGTGCATGGCACTTTTCGGTCCCAGATTCAGTTCCTTTTCCTTCCCAGTTTTTTTCATAAGTAGATATTTTGTCATATCGCAAAGAACAGGGTGGGTCAAATTGGACAATTTTATGGGAAAAGTTCTGTTTTCAAACTAGATAGATGAAAACACTTAATAGTGAAAACCATGTATAGATATCTGTCATCGTTTCTGAGTGACATATTTTTTTTCGATTATTTCCCTAATGTGTCAAAATTTATTCTCTGATAAACCCGCTTCGTTTATTTTGCGAATAAACTTCATGGTCCTTCTTGACAGTTGCCGGAATGTATGCAACACATTTCACAAGTCGTCTTACATATTATGATCATTAATTTAATAAAAATAATTATGTACGTTGTGTAATAAATGTTAATGGTTAATTGACATATTTGGAAAATAATGTGATCAAATATAACTCGCCGTTATCAAATCGAATAAATTTTGGAAATTCCACTCAAACATGTTTGTTTTAGAAAATTCATCTCGTCAAATTCGTAGATTTAAGTTTAAAGAATAAATCCTTCGAGCTTAAACGCTCTCGGGTTTTATTCAGAACTTAAATCTCCGTATTCAACTCGATTTCAAACAAAATCGTTTTTGTTGAAATTGCTGATAAACGAGGTCTTGTTATATTACCCGAAAAAATTTTGTAACGTTTTTCCTCCAATATGAATAATTCAACTCATCCACACCTAAACTAGACCAAAAATCATATTCTATATTAAAATGAATCATTTTGCCACAAACACTTCTCACTTTTTTACTATTTCCACCACAGTTGGTTTGTATCTCGGATATGATTGAGGTTAATGATCCAAATACTTTGATCTGGTAAAGAACTAATTACTAAAAATATTCAATGATGAACAACAAACGAAACAAATCAAATTTTTTTCAAATTGTTTGTTTCAAAATTGTTTTTTCCGTTAACCAGCTGTCACCCCCCTACGAGCGACAGCCCTCAGAAGTCGAAACTTGTGCGAGCTAAGGATTAACGAGGTCTTACCTTTTAACGTGCGATTCCTAGCACGAGACCAGTGACCATGCTGGGATTCGAACCCACGTCCCTCTGACTGATAGACTAGCGCTCTACCATCATGACCACTGCAGCCCATGCGGCAAATGTTATTCAGTTACTGTGCCTTGTTGCCATAATTGTTTATTTTGTATAAAAATGTGAACAAACTCAACACTCTTCAAAGTCTAGTGAATTTGTCAAGCTGTGTGCACGCTTCAATATACTTGAAGGAAGAAAATTTGTATTTCGTGCAAAATATTTTTATTTTAAAAATTATAGCAAAGCGCTTTCGACTGTTAAGTCATCATCAATGCGTACTCGTCAGGTGTACAAGAAGCCATATAAAAACATCATGTCCATGGACCAAATTAAAATGTTACAACATATTTAAAATTGAACAATTTTCATCTTGTTCAAGGATTCATAAGATAAAGATATGGGATACTACATCATATCTGTCTGTCAACATTCAGACAGATATGATGTAGTATCCCATATCTTGTTCAATTTTAAATATGTTGTAACATTTCAATTTGGTCCATGGACATGATGTTTTTATATGGCTTCTTGTACACCTGACGAGTACGCATTGATGATGACTTAACAGTCGAAAGCGCTCTGCTATAATTTTTAAAATAAAAATATTTTGCACGAAATACAAATTTTCTTCCTTCAAGAATATACAGTCTGTCCATAAAGTAACCTCCCTCCCCTCAACGGATTCACATTTTTCTTTGATTTTTTTGTTAAACTGGTAGTTCAAACGTGCTTTTTGACTGACATGAAAAATGTCTATTTGCCAATGTGAAATAATTTTTGAAATGGTATTGGGGATCGAAGATTCCTCATTCTCCTCGAAACGTCTTCTGGTTCTCTAAACAAAAGCAGAATTTCAGCCGAAAATATTTATTCAAAACAAAATGGCGGTACATAATGTTAGAACGTTCATAAGAGACTTCTTTGGAATGCTTATCGAGCTCTAGTAAAATGAAATAATATTTTTTTCTGTCTAAAAAGTTCTGTTTCTCAGAAAAACATATGGTTTTCTTAATTTTGCTGAGATTCAACAAAACGAAGTATTACTTTACCTGTCGTGTCATTTGAATTTCTTTCGGTAAGTATCTGTCGTTTTGAGGACAAAGTGTGAATACAAAACAAATTGTTTTAATTTAATTAGAGCTCATTAATAGCTATGAAAGTTCTAACATTATGAATGAATGAATCGATATTTGTTTTGGATTAATAGTTTCATCTGAAATCTTGCTTTGGTATAGATAATTAAAAGATGGACCCCCCAATCTCATTTGAAAAAATATTTCAAAATGGCAGACTACTTAACGGCATTTTGAAAGATGGATGTTTTGTATTGTGGGCAGAAAGAATGTTATGAACTACTATTTAGCCAAAAATAATTAAAAGAATTATAATATTAGTTTATTGGCAGACTGTATAACACCAGTCCTTACAGCTGTAGACATGAAACAGCCTGTTATCCCTGGTAAAAATCAAATATGAATACCAAAACCTGGTCTGCGGATAAGTTTTTGGCACGAATGATAGTACCGCGAACACTTTGAAGTACAGAGGAACTTGATTGACATAGCAGGTCCTAATATTGTTGAAAGTCACCGGATAGGGAGGCTACACTTATTAGTCAGTCAGTAGTTGAGTATTTCAGTATTTCAGAGACTCCACAGAAGTATTGAGAAATTAAAAGAATAAAAATACCAAAGATCAGTATTGTGGGTTACCGATGAAGAAGAAAAATTGCTTTCACCTAATGTCAAATTGCATATTATTATGGTCTCTCGGGATGTTCGGTTATTTAATGTTGATGTGCCACGGCAAATAATAATAATAGCCGTCCTCTACCCGTACAGGCTATGCCTTTGGGTACACTCAACGAGTGTTTATGAGGGAGTATTATTATTATTTATTATTATTATATCAATTATTTGGCGTTTTGAATCATTCTCATTATTGGAAACTTTATTTTATTCAAAAGCACTTCATGAAGATCGATCGCGTTATCACAAGCTTGGCATGACCTCACGATATTTTTTTTTAGATATTATTCTTGCAGGAGGAGGACGATGCCCAAATTGCTTCAAAACTTACACGTACATAAACAATTTGAAGAGACATATGAAGTACGAGTGTGGCAAAATGAAATCTCTGAGATGTTTGTATTGTTCTCTGACTTCCAAACACAAATACAACATGAAGAAACACGTTAAAAGAAGACATTCAGATAAGATAGAAGAGTTTAATAAGGCCTATACAAGCTTATGAAGACATCAAATCAACACCGAATATGTTATTTTTTCTTTTTTTAGTAAAACTCCCATCTTGTGAACGTATGACAAGGATGTGTTTAATAGAAATATTTTGGATACTTATTGTAAACTTTCATTACGTTTGACTTCTGACACAGCATGACGTCTATCAAAAAGCAGAAACCGGGCTCAAATATGTTTTCTCTTGGTTGAATGTAAGCCTTCTCAGTTTGAATGTGGAAAAAACTGAATTTATTGCATTCACCACAACAAAAAAAGATCAACCCTTGAATAACACCCTCACTATTTATATATCTCTCTGGCGAACTCCAGCGCAGTGTTCATATCCAAGAATTAAAAAACTTGACAACGTAAAGTATTTGGGTGTGTATGTGGACCAGCACCTGCGATGGGAAGAACACATATACAATACAGTCAAAAGACTCAATACGTTAGTTTAAAAATTCTATCAACTCAGAAATCTTAATAATAACAAACTCCTTCCTATGATCTACAACTCACTTGCTGAATATTTATTAAGGTACTGTATCATTATAACAGTAAAACATTATTGCACGTTCTATAGGATATGCAAAATACTATTTTGAAAATAATTCTTAAGAAAAATAAAAGATACTCAACTAAGACCCTTGCAAAGAAACTGGCTCATTTGGAGTAAGAAAACTATATACCTATCAATGCCTAATATGGATGCAAAATAATTCCAATTCACAACTTAGCCACCCTTACAACACACGTGCTAAATCTGAACAGAAAACAGATGCTCCTCTCTGTAGAATAACTCACACACAGAGTTTTTAATCATACTTTGGGCCAAAGTTATTGAATCTAGTCCCTATAGAAATTACAGCCATTCCTAATTATTCCAAAATGAAATCAAAACTCAAAGAATATGTGAACCAGAATTATAATAAACTAAAAACCGTGTATGAACTCGACTAAGGGGGCGTCCATAAATTACGTGAGGTGTTTTTTTTAATTTTCTGCCCCTCCCTCCCCCCCTGGTGAGATGTCGTGAGATTTTATTCAACCCCCTCCCCCATCTCCCAATCTCACGTGAGATTTTTCAAAATGTGAGTTTCTTACGTAAACGTGTTGGATTGTTATTGTAAAAAGAAAAAAACAAATTTGCTTCGTGCTTTTATTTACGACTAGTTATGACTAGTAATCAATGATTAAATCTTATGCATGTACAATCTGGATTAAATGGACCAAAATAGTATAATTTTTTTTTTGTTTCAATCAGAAAAAAAATTGCGTGATATTTGCCGAGACCCCCCCTCTCTCCAACGTAAGATTAGATGAGATTTGACTCGACCCCCTCCCCCCCTTAAACACCTCACGTAATTTATGGACGCCCCCTAATAGCCAGAAAAAGAAAAATATTTATATACTAGCATACTCTCTCTCTCTCTCTCTCTCTCTCTCTCTCTCTCTCTCACATATCGTAACAAATTCAACTTATGTTTTAATCAAATTTACTGTCTCTTCTCACACTTCAGAACATAAATTAACTTTACAATTCAGGCTGATGACTACAACACAAGCATTGCTTAGGTAGCATACAATTTTTAAGTACATAGTTTTTTCTAGTTCCAGTTATGAATTTACATTGTGAATCAAACTTTTACTTACCTGAATAAATTTACAATTACATAAATTTAAGACCGCCCTATTACAGAATACCACTGGCATATTTGCCAATTGTTTTTATATTTATTTTTTTCTGCGTAGAATGGGTGTTGCTCTACAGTGGTTTTCACGCGATTCAAACAAGGATTTTTGAAAAGTTTGTTGGTGCTTTGTCTCACTTGATGATGCGTCTTTTAAATTTTTTTTTGTATTTGTTACAAGATTATTCAGAATCTGACGCATTATATATGACAAAACAATGAAAAATAAGAAATAGTAAGAAAATCAAAATAAAATTGCTGGTACCAATGTGGATCATAGTAACTAATTTTCGAGTTTGGAACCTAGTCCACTGACTCTTTCAACTCTTTGTTATGACTGATGTGAGGGTGTTGGGAGGCATCCTGGGGTCCTGGATGTCTCTCACTGTTGTGGTCCCTTTCTTCACGTTTTGGGGGGGGGTTCAGTATTTGCTGGCAACTACTTACTATCTTATCTCTCTGCGTTCTGATCTCTTTGGGCTACAGGGGCATTCTTTTGAACTTCGTGGGGTCTCCTGCTTGGTAGTCCACCGCTGCTCGCACGAGGGGGTTCTCGTGAGTCTCTGCCAGCTCAATGACCTTTGTGTTTCGGGTCTGGATGCTGTCCCGGATGGTGGGGATCTTCAAATCGTCACGGATCTGCTGGTTTCGGACAAACCACGGCGCATTCACTATCATACATAGGTACTTATTCTGGACCCGCTCCACTATCTTCACGTTTGTGGGGGCTCTCTAGGTTGTCCACTGCGTTCTGCAGGTAGACAACCCTTTGTTCCCTGTTCATTGAGCTTGCCAGCAGGGCGGTGTCGTCAGCGTATAGAGAGATCCTGACGTGCTCTGTTCTCGGGATGTCGCTGGTGTACACCAAGTACAACGTGGGGGAGAGGACGGCCCCTTGGGGGACGCCAGCTCGGATCTATCTACCTTCGGAGAGAGTGCCTTCAATCCTAACTTGGAAGGTTCTATCAGACAGGAAGGATCCTATCTATTTCACCAGGCCTCTGGGGAGGCCGAGTTGGTCCATTTTGCAGATGAGGCCTTCTTGCCAGACGCGGTCGAAGGCCTTAGATACGTCCAGCAGGTGTACGCTTCTGCTGCGATTCAGCTCTGAAATGGACTCCTCCACCAGCCTCAGGGACTGCATCTCGGTGGAGTGGTTTTTCCTAACCGAACTGCTCGTCGGGTAGGATGTTCCTGTCTTCAATTTCCTCGATCAGTCTTTCGAGAACGACTTTCTCGGCGAGCTTGCCAATTGAGCTAAGTAGACTTATTGGTCGGTAGTTTTGTGGGAACGTTGGATTTAGTCCTTGTTTCCGGATCATTATCACAATTGCATGTCTCCAACGTCTTGGGAAGTGTCATATCCTCAAGGAGTTGTTTATGATGTTCGTCAATGCGAGAACTTGGTTGTCCGGGAGTTTCTTCAATATCTTGTTTGATATTGCGTCAGCTCCCGGGGCCTTCCTCACATTGAGATATCTAATGTGTGATCTGAGTTCTTCCTCGGTGACAGGGCGGATATTTTCATCATCAATTGACTCTAGTAGTTCCCTGGCCCTGTCTTCCAGTTGTTCGTCCCGGTCTGTGTCGTCTCTCCTGTCCATGTTTAGTTCAAATTGGCGCTCCATAGTGTCCGCGAAGGCTTCAGCTTTGTCTTCTGAGGAGTAGCATAGGCCGCGTGGGCCGTGGATTGGCGGGAGTTCCTCCCTCTTGTTCTTTCTCCCTTTGACAATCCGCCAGAGCTCGTTGTCGCCGGGTTCCAGTCCTTCGAGGGTTTGAGCCCACCTTTCGTTTCTATACTTATCTCTTTTCTGACTTCATTTGCTTTGAGACTGGCGTTCCTTTTGTCCCCTGGGTACAGGGTCATTGGTAAATGCGTCGCAAACGGTTTCGTTCCCTGATGAGGTTTTTAATCCTATTAGGGAACTCGTTGTATGATCTCGTCTGACCCTGTTCCGTATCGGTTGCCGTCTCAAGCGCGTCTTTGAGATTTAGTTCGTATTGTGCTACTACCTCGTCCAGCTAGTCTGTGTTCTCTACTCTCTCCGGTAGCTCGTTCACTTCCGTCAGGGCGGCCTGGAACGCGGTCCAGTCCGTGACACTCCTTGGGAGGTTGTCCTGGGGTATCGGATCTTCGCCCAGCATTAGTACTACTGGGTTGTGGTCCGATGATAACTCTGCAAGGTTTAGTATGTCCCAATTCTATGGGACATTCCTTATCAGCGCTATGTCCAGGACGGAGGGCACACCTACGCCCCCGTAGTGCGTAGGCTCCGCTGGGGCTACGATTTGGTAGTCATTCGCGTTATAGTGCCTCCATAGCCTCATCCCGTTGGGGTTTCCTCTGTCTTGTCCCCATTGCTGGTACCAACAATCCTTCAAGCAATTTATATAAAATTTTCATGGAAACGTGTTTAGAAATAGCCAGTTAGTCAAACATTATGGTACCCCGGAAAATTTTCACTTACAGAATTTCAAAGGGAGGTATTACAGAGAAACGCGTATATAACGCAGTGACCTAGGGGTATGTGTATGGTCCATAACGTTTTTTGTAAGCAATAAAAAAAAAAATTAACCATGTTCACACCCCTGGGTCACCCTGTATATATTTATCCTTTATTTTTGAAAATGATTGATTTATGTAATATATTATTTTTGAGCAATCGTGTTGTCATGGTATCGCAATAATTTGACTGTTATGAAATTAAAACTACATTATATTGTCATACTAGAAATACATAATATTGACAAGGAAATTATTGTTGATAAGGTGCGTGGGAACACTTTCACGAATGCAGTTATAAAAAATTGGGAGGAATTCCTGAAATCAGTTTTTATAATAATGCAATAGTCAGTCTAGTGGGTTATTTAATAAATAATAAATCAACACACTTTTTTTAGTAATGAATTATTATTGATAACTTGTTCCGACTCTTCAAATGCAAATCACCAACAAGAAACAACTGCTGCCCCTTTTAAACGTTGTAGTATATATACGTCCAATTATTGAAAGCTACTGAAAACACAACAATTGTTTGTGACTGTCAGACTTTTTAAGTTTGCTAAAAATTTCTGATGATTACTAACTTGAAGATGGATGCTCATAAATTAATTTATTCTTTTGGTTTATGTTTGATAACAAAATCGAAATCTGTAATAGGAAGCCAACTACCCCTTTTTAACGTTGTGTTATATCTGCCAGATTATTGAACGCTACTGAATGGACAACTTTGCGATACCAATTGTTTGTCACTGTCTAGTTGTTTGAGTTTGATACAAATTGCCTGATTTTAAAGTTGGATGCATATAAACCAATAATCAGGTCCAATTGTCTTCAACAGAATGAACTTAGGTTAAGTTCGGTAGATATTAGTAATACTCCCTCATAAACACTGGTAGAGTGTACCCAAAGGCATAGCCTGTGCGGGTAGAGGAGCTATTATTATTATTTGCCGTGGCACTCCGGGGCGACTTACTGATGTTTTCGGTGGTGTATTCACTTTTCATCTGTAGGAAAACCCGGAAAACCTACAGCACCCCCGTTCGGTCGGTGCACACTTCAAGATAGCACCAGACGTAGGGATTAGTATCTAGGCAACTCACATCACACTTGATTCACAACAAGGCATGTCGCCACCTAAAGAGAAAAAAGATTCCGTACCCGAGCCTCGAACGTCTGTCTGATGCGAGCTACAAGTTCCACTGCTAGACTAAATAAAATAAATAAATAAATATTGTTACAATGTTCTCAATTTTTCTACACATCAGTTGATATATCACAAACTCCGTCCTAAGCTCAATTCTTCGCCCAAGAGGGTCCAGGAGAGAGGAGGGGTCGGGAGGACGCACTGAGAGCCGCCTCCCTTCTTCCACAGACATTGCTGGCTGCAGAGCACGGGAGCGCTTGTGCCAAGGGGCACATAGGGTCCCGGCGAGGGGGCGCTAGTGTCCGCCTCCGCTGGTCTTAGCGGTTGGCCGAATATTCAAACTGATTGGTGGTGGTTGTGGTACGTATGATACATGCCTCCTGCAAAGCTTATGCATGTCGTCAGTCGGTAGCATTCGATGTAGATACTGCTTTATCGTCTAATTTTGTTCAGAGGCGGTTGTTGCTAGAGACCTAAGCCACTGAGCCACCGACCGACATCTATAGCGTGATATGTTCAATATTTTCTCCTAGTTTATGTTTGATACCAAAATCTGGAACAAGAAGCCACCACCTAACTATCTAGGGAAAAATTACGTTGGCATAAGGTGATCGTAAGCCAGCACAATCTGGCACAATTGAGAAAATTATTCTCAAACATGAATACGAAATATTTTGATTTAGTCCACATTTGCAAGAGATTTCAATTCGTAGGTGCGATAAAACATTTCATATTCACTCATTTGGACTAACTGGCCTGAATGTATTTTCTTGTTCCTTTTCAGAAAATACTACAATGCATTTGCTACTATAATCAGTAAGCGATTCGTCTTCGAGACAAAAGTCTTGAATACTAGATGGTGGTCTAGAGGGAAATTATTTATTAATGTTAGTAAACAAGTTCAAGAGAAGTATTTCTCTATATTTACTTAAAAATGTGTAGTTTTCAGTACTTCCAAAATAGTTCAGGTCATGGCGAAATGTTTTATTATTGTGGAAGGAGGAAAGTAAATGGTTTTATAATATCTAAAGAAGTTGTCGGGGCCATTCGATAACCCACAAGGCATTCGCAAAAACTCATACTGTTTATATTTTGTCACGAAAGCTAATTTATCCATTGTACTAGATGAGAATGAGAAACGGTGATACATTCATCCTGGAGAAATAACTATCCTAATAAAACTTATGTTTTGATGAAAATGGGGAAACACCAACATATAGGTTACAAGGTTATTATTGCCAATAATCAGTATAGACTAGCTCCACCGACATGTTTTTACTTTTGCAGTTTGTCCCATTTTTCGTAATAAAAGTGCAAAACTGAATTTTCAGTTTGTCGAGTATTGAGAATATAAAACCAGTTGGTGCATTGTGTGTGACTTTTTTATGTCCTATTCTTCGTGCGGATTCAATTGAAAAATTACCAGTCAAGAAAAAAAAAAACGTTTATCAAATACGCCTCACAATTGTATTAATGTTTATTCACTGTTAAAACGACTTTCAGTTATTTGATTTATTTCTTCAAGTTCCTACGAGAATTAAAATGCTGTAATCGTGTTATTTGTGATTTTTTTATGATTGCAACCTTCCAGAAATACTGGTCGGATTTGTTTTCATAATGGAAGCATGTCTCAATACAAGTTATTTTGAAAAAAAATTAAATTTTCAATATATCTACCTAACATGACCAATTTCACATTTTTCTCACTTTTGAATTCATTTCGATACAACAAGAACATGAAGAATGAATTTTCAACCTAAATTCTTGAAAACGCGAAAATATTTTGTTTATTTCACCGGATGTCGGCTATAATCATATTATTTCAGCGTGTAACTAGAATAATTGAATATTCAATTTCCAGGTAATGAGTTGCTGACGTACTACCCCTGTCCGAAATGTCCGAAGTTATACAAGCATATAAATAATATGAAGCGCCATCTGAATTACGAATGCGGAAAAACTCCTCAATTCAGTTGCATGCTGTGCTCGAGAGCGTATACTCAGAGAAGTAGTCTGAAATCTCATTTGTTCAAACACCATAATTCAGTTTTATTGCCTTCCCATGTTCCTGTTCCGGCAGAAAATCAGTTTCAAAACGGAGAAAAGGAATGAAGAGAGACGACCTCCATCGACAACAGGTGGCGCCCCAAACCAACAGAAAAATGCAAATTGAAGAAAATGATATGCTACATTGTAAACTAGCATTTCCGTGCAACTACAATAAGTAGAAATCAACATATTTTAGGCTGATACTGCCAAAACTGTAAAGCAGACTAAATCAATACATGCACCTTTATGAAAAATTGATGAAATAATAAATTTGTACCACCACCAAAAAATATTTAAATAGTATATGCTACGTTCTAAATTGGTATTTTCATGCAACTAAAATCAGTAAAAATTAAGAATTCATAAGCTAAAAATCCATTGGTGCCCAAATTGCATCTATTATAATATGTAACCCGCAGTTTATACAAAATGAAAGAATATAATTATATGTTACATTCCAAACTGGTATTTTCATGTTGTTGTAATCGAGAAAATAATTGAAAGAATCAGCTATCAATTCAGGTAGCTAAAAAATGACAAAATATTCAAATATTAATCAATTATTTATGACATCTAGTGGTATAACAAGTAAATTTTTGGCCAATTTCTATTCACTTGAATCTATGAATTACCGAGTTACTATATGGCATAGTTCGACTACAAAAGTTTCTCTGTTTTGAAACTTGAAGTTTTTGAATACCATGTTATGGTATATTATAGTAATTTTGCCAAGCTTTTGATGCTCCAATAAAAATTTCAACACATCTTGATTTAATAGAAATCAAGCATTCTTTGTTTATCCAAATACACCTTATATACTTCTGATAATTTTTTTGAAAATATTCTTGGAAATCAATAAATCAATGGCCAGTTGTTGAAGAAGTTAACTACAAAAACGGAACTCATTTCTCTTAACAAACAAATTCAACAGTTTGAGGGGAAATCCATAATGTAGCAATGATATGAAAATTGGATGATAATTAAAAATTATTGAAGAATCTGAAAAAAATGTGGGAAATAATTTCACTCATTATTATCCACTGCTAAAATTTGTAGAAAATACATCAGGCTTAACAAACTCTCTTATCGTAGTTGATATGGATCCTACCCAGTGCACAAAATGCGGGAAAACATACAAAAATAAAAATACTCTTTGGACGCACCAGTATCTGGACTGTGGAAAGGAGAGAATGTTTGCGTGTAGCTTCTGCCCAATAAAGTTTAGGAGGAAGTTTGCTTTGAAGGAACATACCATTTATGTACATAATAAACAAGTCTGAATGAAAAATTTTGTTTTTTTCATAGCGGTTTTTATCTTTGTACATATTCGCGAGAGATTTCAAGCAGTTCAACCAATAATCTATAAGGATTAATATTGTTCTATGAACAACCGCTCAAAATCACAAGTCAATGTCTAGAAATTTTCTAGTAAAATTTACTGTCAGTTGTATTTTATCAAACCTTCGAATTCTAAATTTGCTCCTATGTTTACAAAGTGAGGAGACGCGAGGAAAATTGTTTGATTTTCATATTGACCTGGTTAGTTATAAACATTGTTCTTACTTATAATGACTTTTTGACATTATATTAAATTTTCTATCGAATACATTCCTATAGCTAACTCTTCACGTTTTCGAGTTTTTACTGCTTGTGAGTATAGATACATCATCTGGAAATACAAAGTGTTATGAAGGTGATCAGAAAGGAGCCTTTTTTAGGGGCAAAGAAAATGAAAAAATTTGGTGATAATTAGATTTCTCAAAAGGAAACTGCCGAGTGAGGTCTGAAAATATTGTCAAAACATTATCATGCCCGACATTCAAATAAAAATAATAAACACGGAGATTGATGCATTTCAACAATTTTTTGATACTAATATGATTGATGAAATCGTGGAGCATACATGTCAGTATAGGTCATTCACGTCTGGTGAGCCTTGGCGAGTAGACGTGTTTTAGTAGAGCTCCTTCGGTGGTAATTTGCGAAGCCCCGTAAGTAGTTACGGGGCCAGTTGTTATTAGTGGAACGAGTGTTGTGAGAGTAGGGTGAGTAGCTATTTGCGAGTTTTTCAATCTTTTTTCGATTTTATCGTTGACAAAGTACTGTTCATGATGCCAGGTGTAGAAGGTGCACTTAACAAAATGGATGATGTTGAAACATTTTTAGACAAAGCGACGAAAGAGGACATCACAAAGATGTTCCGTCTCCTACTCCAGAAGTACGGAGTAAAAAAGGTGGCTGTCGATAATAACGATAGCATGGTGGATGCTGAAAGCATCATAGAGAAAGACGAGGCTTTCCCCGCCCTGGGGAGCAGCCGGCCGAAAAAGAAGTGTAAGAGGAGACTGGGCTCCAGAGCATCGGTCTCCTCTGACACTACTTCTATTGCAGAGGTCGAAGGGAAGAAACCCGAAAACGACAATATGATGGAATTTGACTCCGCCCCTCAAGTCGAGGCGTGCGAAGGAGCCCCGCCCCTTTTTACAGGGAGCGAGAACGGGTTTGGTGATGTGCCGGACACTGGCACAGTGGTAGGCAGAGGAGACGAGCCTAAAAAGGCTAGTGATCCAACTCCTTCTACCTCTAAAGTTCAGGGTGAGGCCGCGCCTCGCCCAAAGAAACAGCAGATCCCTCCGATCACTGTGAGGCGTAAGGAAGTCTGGTCGATGATAAACAGAAAATGTACTGAAAGAAAGATCCGATTCGGTTGTGCCAAGAATATCCAAGACGGGATAAGGGTGCAGCCGGAGTCATTAGACGATTACCGCAGATTGTCACATCTGCTGGTGGAGGAGAAGATCCCCCACCACACGTACTCCTTTCCGGAGGACAAACCCCACAGGGTTATCTTCCGGGGAGTACCTGAAGACGTCGAATGCGGCGACATCGCCGATGAGCTGCAGGAGAAAGGTTTTCATCCTGCGAACGTCTCGCGACTCATGAAGAGGGATGGCAAGCCAATGCCTCTTGTACTTGTGCTCGTTCCCAAAAACAAGAGGACGATTTACCAAGTAACGGATGTCCTTCACATCCGTATTACAACAGAACCGCAGAGGACAAGAGGCATTGTGGGTCAGTGCCACAAGTGTCAGAGGTTCGGCCACGCCCAACGCAACTGCATGGCAGTCCCGGCGTGTGTAAAGTGCGCAGGCAAACACTTGTCGAGTGAATGCACTATTCCACGCGCCGAGAAAGCCAAATGCTTTAATTGCGGCGGGCCTCACACGGCCAACTACAGAGGGTGCCCCAGCTTCCCTAAGCCTAAGAGTGCTAGCGCTCGAGGGACGGGAAGGGGGGCTCCAGCTAAGTCCGGAGGCGCCAAGCAAGCTGCGCCCAAAGCACAGGCCGCGATCGCTGGCAAGTCCGGAGTTGTACGTGAGGGGCTTTCCTTCGCGAAAGCGTTGGGCAAGCCAACCTCTGGCACTTCTGGCCCTTCAGGCCCACTTCCTGTAGCCCCGGCGGGGTCCGCTAATGACTTTCTGGCTGCCTTTGACCAGATGAGGCAGCTTTTCATTCAGTTCCCGGTGTTACAAACTATGTTTGTACCCAACCCCGCAGTGATTCCGCCCACCCATTAATGGCTGGCAACCTCACAAGGCCCAGTTCCTTGAAGATTGTATTCTGGAACTGTAATGGTTTCAGAGAGAGAAAGATGGACTTGGAGGAGTTCATCACGAGACATAACGTCGACCTGATGCTTCTTCAGGAGACCCACCTCAACAATGAGAGCATTACAATTCCAAACTACAGAGTCTTCAGAAAGGACCGTATTGGGAGACGGGGAGGGGGAGTCGCCATTCTGGCTAAATGATCCCTTCAAGTATCCCAATACGGCATTGATGATGCGCGTAGTCATGGGACGGAGATGGTAGGCATCGAGATCGAGACGAGTAGAGGTACTCTTAGGGTGGTCTCAGCTTACAACTCCCCTGTTAATGCGATTTTGCCAGATACCCTGGATGCAGTGCTAATGGAGAGCAATGTGCCGATAGTAGTCGCCGGGGATTTTAACGCGAAACACGCCCAATGGAGCCGAGTTACCAACCGCAACAGTAGGGTGCTCTGGGCACATATGGAACAGAGTGATTATCATGTGATCGCTCCCACAGAGCCCACACACTTCGGCAATTTTAGGCCTGATGTGCTAGACATAGCGGTGGCTAGGAACATCCCCTGGACCTGGGAGATCTACCCTGTGTCCGAGTTAGATTCTGATCATAATCCGGTCATTTTATGGCTGGGTGATGATCCGATCCCCCAGGGAAGTTGTCTGCGTCGTACGACGAACTGGGAATTCTTTACGGAGATTCTGAAAGGGGCATATGTCGTGCCCGAGGAACTCCAGACCCCAGCCGAGTTGGAGGAAGCGGTGGACTCGTTCGAGAGGACTTTGAAGAACGCAATTGAGGCCGCTACAGTCAGTGAGCAGGGTCCTCTGAAATCTTACAACGAGTTCCCTCCGAGGATAAAAACCCTCATCAGGGAGCGAAATCGTCTTCGGAGGATCTATCAGAGGACACTGTTCCCTGGCGATAAGGTAAGAGCCAGCCATAAGGCCACTGAAGTCAAGTTCGCGATTCGTGATTATAAGAACGAAAGGTGGAGGGATACTCTTTCTGCTCTCGGACCTGGAGATGGTGAGCTCTGGCGCATCATCAAAAGGAAAAAGGGTAGGGAGGGTATTTTACCACCACTTCACGGTCCTAACGGCGTGTGTTACGCTTCAGCTGACAAGGCGACGGCCTTTGCAGACACGATGGAGCGCCAGTTTGTCCTCAACATCGATGAGGAGGACGACGATCAAAGGGATGAGTTTGTGGAAGCCAGGGTTCGGCGTCTGCTTCGGGAGGAAGATAATGACGAGATCCGTCCAGCTACTGGGGAAGAAATTAAGGCGCATATCAGCGCGTTAAAGAGAAAAAAGGCTCTGGGAGTGGATTCTATCAGCAATGTCATGCTGAAGAAACTCCCGGAGATTCAGGTTGATTCTATTTTACATCTCGTGAATTCATGCCTGCGCCTTAAGTACTTTCCCAGTAGGTGGAAGCATGCTACAATTGTGATGATCCCGAAGACGGGGCAGGACCCCCAGTTTCCACAAAATCATCGTCCTATCAGTCTCCTCAGCTCGGTGGGGAAGCTTACTGAGCGTGTCGTTCTGGAGAGGCTTTCAGACGAGGTCATTGACAGGAACATCCTGCCTAACGAACAATTTGGTTTTCGCGCGAATCATTCGACGGAGCTACAAGCTTTGCGGATGGTCGAGGAGGCCATTTGCGAGCTGAACAAGAAACTTGACGTCTTTCTTCTTCTGCTCGACGTGGCGAAGGCCTTCGACCGTGTTTGGCACGAAGGCCTTCTCTACAAAATGAGTCTTCTCGGTTTTCCCCGAAGCTTGGTGCGTTTTATTAGCTCCTTTTTAAAAGGCAGGACTTTCCAGGTCAAATCTGAAAATGTCCTTTCCGACGTCAGACATATTGAAGCTGGAGTTCCTCAGGGTGCAGTCTTATCCCCTCTGCTGTACTCGGTATATACCAGCGATATACCGAGAACAAATCACGTGAAGATTTCCCTGTACGCCGACGATACCGCGTTGCTCGCCAGTTCGGCGGACCCTGAGCAAGGGATGTCGTACCTGCAAATCGCAGTCGACAACCTTGAGCAGTGGTTCCTGGACTGGAAGATCCGGGTTAACTCAGCGAAAACGCAGTTGATTTCCTTGGGGAGGAGAAGGAGTCTACCTCGCACAGTGTTGTCGATCTCGGGAAGGGGGATCGAATGGACACCGCAGGTCAAGTACCTCGGGCTTACTATTGACAGGGGTCTCACGTGGAGGCATCACATCGAAGCGTTGAGAGCCAAGTTGCACTCCAGAATTTGCGCTTTGTACCCGTTCCTCAACAGGAGGAGCGAACTTAATCTGGAGAACAAATTGATTCTCTATAACGCGATGATCAAGTCTGTTCTACTATATGCGTCAGCCGCCTGGGGCCATGCCGCCCCCACCCACATTTTATCTCTGGAACGGGTCCAGAGGAAATGTCTGCGGATGTTAACAGACGCACCTTGGTACGTGCGTAACGCAAGGATCCTCGAGGACTTAAGGCTGCCTTCCATTAAGCAGTGTATCCAGGAGCGAAACCAAAGGGTTTTTAATACCGCGGAGGTTCATGAAAACCCACTAGTCGGGGAAGCTGTAGAATACGCTATAGACGACCCTACTCGTTTCAAGAGGCCAAGGCTCTCCTTGGCCTAGATCATGCCTAGCATGTCAGTTGGGGCTGGATGAAAGGTTGTCTCATCCTGACGTCCGTGATGAAGGACATTTCATTTTCCAATGCGAAAGGCGGATTACAGTGCCATCGGTACCTGTCCCGTCTTAACATTGCTTTGCGTCGCCGAATCGGGTTTTTCCATCAGTGAAAACAAGCGCGATAAAAGGGTAAGGAGGCTCGGCCTCAGCCTGAACGAAATGAAGAAGATCCAAAGAGAGAGAGAGAGAGAGAGATGTCAGTATATTACAGAAAAGCAGAGTGCAAATTACGGCCAGATCAAGAGATGCCAAACTAACTTCAACTAATGAAATATGTGTCCTCATAGGGATGAAAGGTTTGTAGCACACCAATGTTGAAGAAATTTGAATAAATGATGGCAATTGTAGCTGCTGGAAGGCATTCAACAGATGTTTCACTTCGCTGTAATAATTATGACACAGAACAATACAATCTATATGATTCAGAGTGATTTGTTAAGGATTACTGAATACCATCGTAATAGTTTTCAGATAGTTAATTCTTTTTTTTTATATTAATAAGTGTCATATAAAAAGTTAATAAAAATTGCTCGTATCAAAGTTTTAAGTATGTACATTTTGTCACTAATAATTTTATTCTGAAGAAGTTTCCAGTGGAATTATTTACACACAATATATATATATATATATTTAACTCAAATCCAATAAATAACAAAAATATTACAGGTAGATATGAACATTCAAGTTTAAAGGGATGAGTGTTCAAACAGAACTTATTTCAAGAGCAATCCTTATTTGTGTTTGTTTTGAGGGCTGACCAACATAGTTGAAAACGGCCCTTGTTATATTTGATCGAAAATGTTTTTCTTACAGCAAAATGGAGTCTAATTATTATTATTGATGTCTGGTTGCATTGAGAAGTTATATTGATTCAAGTTACTAATTTTTCATTACCCATACCTCACTATGAATAGTCAGTAGTGTTTAAATTTTTGTATATATTTAAATGTGGAGTATATGTTATGTAATAATACTCTCTTCTAAGTACTAACTTATTCAACAATTTGCATTTATTTCAGGGTACCTTAAGAAATTTACTTGCGACCAATGTGGAAAATCATACAAGTACCAAAGGGGTTTGGCGGATCATATTAGATATGCCTGCGGTACATTTCCCAAGTTTAAATGCCCTTTTCCGAATTGTAAACTAGTCTCAAAACTGCGTGGAAATTTGAAAAAACATGTTATCACAAAGCACAATTCAAATATAGATTGAATTTTACGTTTGGTGTAAAAATTATTTCTTACCGTTCACGGTCTCTGGAAAGTCTTCTCATGTCTTGAAACTTCGAGCACTACCTGTTCCCATATCAACTATATTATGTTAAAGGGTTTCGACATTGCTTGAAGAACAATACAGACTTCCGCATAACAGAGGGGCTAAGGTGATCGGTGGATCAGCGGTCTAATGCACAGGCCGTTCGAAACTCCAGCATAGCGATAGTCGGTTCGAATCCGATGTAGGTACGAGAATTTTTCTCAACTACTTTATATCGGATTCGATAGGCGGCCGCACGCCTTGTTGAAAAGCAAGTGTATTGTGAGTTGTCTAGATGCCAATCTCGTCTAGTGCTAGCTTGGAGTGCACACCGACCACCCGAGGTGGTGCTGTAGGTTTTCCGGGTTTTCCTACAGCTGAAAAGTGAATACATCACCTGAAACATCAGTAAGTCGCCCCGGAGCGCCACGGCAAATAATAATAATAGCCGTCCTCTACCCGCACAGGCTATGCCTTTGGGTACACTCAACAAGTGTTTAAGAGGGAGTATTATTATTATTATTATTATTATGTATATCGCAATCAAAGTAGTCCTTGTTGACAAGAATCTAATGAATACTTATGACTCAACGGCCGTAGTAGTCGTTTCCTATTGAAAACTTGCTGACAAAAATGTCCCTAATATTTATAATCCATTGAAATTATTGAAAACAAAATGATATCATATAGACATCAACACCATCAGCGAAGGCTTACGTCAATAGCGGTGTTCTACAAGGATCAATACTGGGAACAACATCAGTTCAGATGTAAATAAACTCAAAGATTGGTGTCATCCGGATCATTTATCTTTCAACATCGCAAAAACAAATATAATATCCTTCCGATGCAGTGTTGACGACATTCTTTTAGCTCAAATTACCTGCGTGATACAGAACAAAGCTTCCACCAATTTTTTAGAGATATCTATTGATAATTAGCCCAAATTTGATGACTACATAGGTGCAATCAATAAAAAACTTTTATCAGGATGTTACGCAATAAGAGTAACCTACAATAAATTGGGATCTTCTGCGGCAAAAACTGCTTATTGCTTATAGATAGAATCGGACTCACGATACGAAATTCCATTTTGGTCTGTTTGTGGAAAGGCCTATCCACAATCGGTGATTGTTTTACGATATCAGGTTTATCTTAAAAATAAAAAAACGGGAGTCTTGTAGGGATCTCTTCGTTCTGGAATCAGTTCGCTTGATAAATAAAAAAAATAAACAAAATATTTTTCGGTAACATCTAATTATGCCACACGTCAGCCGGATGACCTCAAACTCCCTATACCTACATCATCTTTCGTTAAAGACACTATAGTTCACAACAGTCTCAAGATGCATAAACATCTACCAATTTACTTGAAGAATACGAGGCCTCTCATTTCAAAAACGCAACAAGAGACCTCTTTAGCAAAATACACAATTTTTAAAATTAATTTCTGTACTTGCAAATCTTTACACATATTTTATTTCCATGTATGGTGATGGTTTTTTGAATATCTTAAGGTGTCTGTGCTCTGTTCTGAAATGACTCCATGTTTTTCATACATCTAGTTAGGATTGATATTTATATATTTCATTTATTCACTTCGTCAATAAGATTTATTCTTTGGACAAAGAGGCATATTTATTATTACATTATTATTATCAATCATCATCAGATGAATACTGAGATTTGGTAGTTAGGTTAAGTTTAAAATGGTTCGGTCCTCCACTGCGACCCGTAAGGGTCTATTGTTGCTCATACAAATTCATATTTCACTAAATGAACTTTCAGGTCCGAGGGAGAGATCTGCCAAACATCGAAAACCTGATTCGGTCAGCGACGAGGCAGGCACAAGGTATGTGCTTTGGGTTTCATCATCTTCAAGAAGTTTCAGTCTTATCATGACATGTTTCAAACGACACTGGCCTATGAGTAGGCATGTTAGACATCGTAGGTTATCTCTGCAGGGGTCTAACAGTGTTTTGATGAAATTCTTCGAGAAATGTATGAATGCCTTAGAATGAGTCAATCCTGAGAGGTTTTGCCAGAAGTTTAATACTCTCCTTGCTGTCCTGGTATCCAATGTACATTTGGCAAAACTTGGTGAGATGCTAGTGGCAGGTTCTGGTCCACTGAACCTACTTGCAAGAAGGTCTGCCGTTTCATTACCCTCCATATCGGAGTGGCCAAGAATCCAGAATCTTCCTATTGAGGAGAGTCTTCTCTGGTAGTTTGACACTAGCTTAGAAGTTGATCGATAGCTCTGAAAGCCGCTTGACTATCCGAGAAAAAAATTATTGATCTTTCGCTGTGAAGTTTTTGACCACCAGGCAATGGCACCGTATGTGTTCTAACAAACATCACATATATCCAGTGGATTTGTTTGGGACCTAGTCACCGATATTTTCCACAAATCCTCCCACAACACCATACGGACATTCTGGCTTTGTGGAGAACATTTTCCATGTAAGTTTTTTTATCAAGGGTGACCCCTAGATATTTCACTTCTGCTGCAAATGGAATAACCTTACCAATAAAAGAGAGTGAATTTAGTTCTTCTAGATTTATTTTCCCGGTAAAGGGTATTATCACAGTTTTGCTAGGATTGACAGAAATTTGTTCCTTCTGGCACCAACTGTAAACGTCGCCCAACGTTCTTTGGAGGATATTAGAGGTTACCCTTCCCGACATGGTCCTTACCAGAATGACAAGGTCGTCTGCATAAGCCTGAAGCTCTACCCCTCTCCTCTTGAGAACATTTAGCAGGTTGTTCATCAGGAGTGACCATAAAAGGGGGAAAAGTTCCCGACCTTGTGAGACCCTGAACTTAATGACCTCATCTTGAAGAAATGTAGCGACAGTCTGGTTCATGAGCATGGCGTAGATCCAGCCTGATATGGTTGGTTCTATTCTTCTTTCAGTCAAAGCTGATCCAATTGAGTATGGTAATACTACCAAAGCAAAAAGTGGAAAATATGTAAACGATAAATTTAAAAAATATGTAAAATTTGTGCAATTTGGTCAAAGCAATTTATGGTCGGCCATATAATTTGTGTATATTTCAAACTGGCATTGAAAATGCATTCCGCTGCATGAACTGACATTACTTATAAGATGGCTGCTACTTTGTCTTTCAAACTAGATGATCAAACCTCTCGTTAACGAATATTTGAACTAAATTTTCAAGAATTGAAACTTTGAACAACGCAGCAAAATCAAATAAAATGCATACACATCTAGAGGCAGAATTTTTGGATCTGTATTATTTGCATGCTGAACTAAAATTTTAAAATCAATTCATAAATTATTTTTGGTTTTATTTTTACAACTTGGGTATCTGTTGAAAAAACTTATTATTTGTTCGTAAAGTATTTGTGTTTGTTTGTGAAACATACATTTGTGATAAAACTGTTATAATTTTGCTGTTTTCTAACTACCAATTTTACCCGAACTTGGTAATTCTTACAGAGGTAATGTTTATAGAATTGTAATGAGTTTTGTTTTCAGATAACCATTGCCCAAATTGCAATAGGTCTTATATAAGGAAACAACACTTGACAAGGCATATGACATTCGAGTGTAAGTCTGAACCACAATTCAAGTGCCAACAATGTCCAAAAAATTTCACTCAAAGGAATAATTTGAACAGGCATATCTTGAGATTCCACTCCGACACAATGAGTATATTTAGACGATGAAAGTGAAATCTTGTTTTCTTTGAGAAATTGTTTCTGTTAATCACTCTTCTATAAGATAAAGAAGTTCTGACAGTGGGTGGATTTTATTTATCAAAGATTTGGCTAAATAATGTTCTAGAGAATGAAGAATGTCACTGGGTCTGTTGAATCATTTGAAACTTCATGACCATGTAGAAATATTTAGAAATACACCTGTTTTTATTTCATTCAAGTCACGCGAGTAGTATTGAAGATATGACAATTTTAGTTTCCGTCCTTTTCAAAAATTTCGGCGAGCGCGCCGTGATCACGTGACGTCATTTTACAACACAACGTTCCCACCGTACACTCATTCATTGCTTTGCCATCGGATGTTCCCTATGTTCGACCAAAATAACGATATTGTTTCAATGTGAATCAGTATTACAATAGTGGTATACGTATAATATAATAGATATGGATTAGTGACTTCACTGAAAAAACTATGGCTGAAATAGTACGCCTTATGATTGTAGCTGCTAAACCAAAATTCAGTGCAAGGATGGAATTACATCCACGAAGGCGAATTTTTTTCAAAGCAATCATTATATTTCTTGGTATACAGTGTGTAGGTTCAAAAATAACACTTTTGAGGTATTACTAGTAATAGTTGAGGTTCTTCAAATATGGACATAAGAGCCGCTGTGTATATATATATATAACTCTACGCTGAGTTACGTATTAACTTTTCATTAATTTTCTTTCTTTTTCAGTTCTTGAAAATGAAAATGGAGATAGAACCAGAACACAACAAGAAGTATGTAATTTATTTACCATAAAATATCCTAATACGCCTATCACACCATCCACTGTTAGTAAAATTGAGAAGAAATTTAGAGAAACTGGACACGTGAAACATGTTGCAAATGCTGGTCGTCCACCAATGAATGAGGATGTGAAACTGTCTGTATTATTAAGTGTGGCAGAGAATCCTCAAATTAATTCTAGGCAAATTGCAGCTGATACAAACATTTCTAAAAGGTCTGTTTTACGTGTGCTGAAAAAAGAGAAATATCATCCGTATAAAATTCATAATGTCCACGAAATCAATGAGGATGATCCAGATCGCCGAATGCAGTTTTGTGAAGTAATGCAAGATTTATGTAATCAAAATCCACGCTTCATTCGTGAAATCCTTTTTTCTGATGAAGCAACCTTCTGTTTAAATGGAACAGTGAATCGGCAAAACTGCAGATATTGGAGTCAAGATCCCCATTGGATGACTGCGGTACACACTCAGCACCCTCAAAAACTAAACGTGTGGGCAGGGATAGTCGAGGATAGAATTATAGGTCCTTTTTTCGTCGATGGGTCTCTTACGGGGCAAATATATCTTGATTTTTTACAAAATGAACTTATACCCGCCCTTACAGACATGTTTCCAAATGAAAATGATCGTAATTCGCCAAATGAAAACATATGGTTTCAGCAAGACGGTGCACCTCCGCACTTTGCACGTCCTGTTCGTGATTTTTTAAACAGATGTTTCCCTAGGAGATGGATTGGTCGACGAGGAACAATATAGTGGCCCGCAAGATCTCCAGATCTTACACCACTTGATTTTTTCCTATGGGGTTACTTAAAATCAAAAGTTTACATCGATAGACCACAGAATTTACAAGATTTAAGAAATAGAATTAGATTGGAAATTCGTAATATACCTCCAGAAATGATCCACAATGTTCAAGAAGAATGTATTCGTCGGTTCCATTACTGCCAAGAGGCCGGTGGGTGGCAATTTGAACATTTAATTTAAGCGAAAAGCAATTTTTATTTGTCAAATAATTTTTTTTTCTGTTTTCCGACAGTAGTACAATGTAATTTTGTATTTAATAAATGATAATACTTCTTTTTGTGACAATTAATTTCATTTACAAATTAAATATTTTTTTGGCCACCCTGTATAAATAATTATGTTGATGTTCATATCACTGCATAGAGAATTGAATAACCTTTCAAATGAGCTATCACACGACCCCTATTCTCATTTAAAAAAATCATCGATTACGTCATCACGCAAAGATGGATGACGTCACTAGTATGACATATCTGCCACAAAATCATAATTTGGAAATAAAAATCGACGTGTTTCGGGATTTGTCTCAAAAGTTGCCTATTCTCGTAAAACTGAATTTATTCCATAATATTGCCCCTCACTGTATATAAAAAACCAATTTATCTAAGAATATTCTCAGTGAAAATATCCCTTGGGGTTGCAAATTGGTTTTTTTCAACTAGTCCAGTCAAGATATATATATATATAGATATATATATATAGATATATATATATAGATATATATATATATATATATATATATATATATATATATATATATATATATATATATATATATAGGTAGTCTTTGCTGACTAGTTAGGAAGCAAAAGGGGGAGATTTTTTGGGTAAAAGCAGCAAGCAAAACGTGTACTCTTTTAACACTATAATTCCGATATTTCGACAGTAGTTACTGTCATCTTCAGGGAAGTGTGTTATTGAGGTTGAATGCTAATGATGTAATAAATGAGATATAAACAATATCGAGTGTACAACATGACGTTGATGATGAAGTAACAAGTTAAAAACAATTGAAATTTTTAAAATGTTTATTATCTTTGACTAAAAATTTTAATTGTTTTTAACTTGTTTATATTGTTTATATCTCATTTATTACATCATTAGCATTCAACCTCAATAACACACTTCCCTGAAGATGACAGTAACCACTGTCGAAATATCGGAATTATAGTGTTAAAAGAGTACACGTTTTGCTTGCTGCTTTTACCCAAAAAATCTCCCCCTTTTATATATATATATATATATCCTCGAGAGAACTGAACAGTTCTCTCGAAGGAGTAGGCAGATTGAGACCTTAGAGAGAACCAGTGACGAGACATGGGGAGTAGGCAGATTGAGACCCCGACGTCAAGTCACAAAAACCTAACGTAATTATACCTGAGGAGTAGGCAGATTGAGACCTCAGCGTAGAATTACGTTTTTACCTTTCATTAATTCAGACGTACTGAAAAAAAGTTACATAATTTTTTCATTTTTAATAGTAAGGTAAATTGTAAGGTAAAAATCAAATTTTAGTGATATCCTTTATTGGTTCGGCAAATGTTTGAAAGATTAACGTGAAATTCAACATTGGCTTTTTTATCTAGAGATGCCATGAAACTGCTATGAAGCAATGTATAAACTATCGAAAGATTTGTGTCGAATTGCTTCTTCGCAACACAAATTGAGATGCTATTCTATACTATGTCAACATCCGACTAAGACTTTTTCTGAGTCCATTTCGTGACTCCAAATAACTAAGGTAGAATGGGCACGGCATGCATAGTAGTTGTAAAAACTTTGTTCTTCCCCGACAGATCTGATGACCAGAGTTTTCAACAGTGGTTACCTCATGGGAGTGGCGTCCAGTGGTTACGTCTTGGGAGTGGTATTCAGATGATATAGGATGCTTCCGTCTTTTAAAATGAACCCTGGCTCATTTGTCGATCCCTAACTCCATTCCGATAGCATGTGTGTACTCTTGCACCATCCTTAAAGACTGATGAATTTCCCTTTCTCCTGAGGCATATACTTTGAGATCATCCATATAAAACAGCAAATGCATGATGAGCTCATGCGATGTTGTATCAAATGCCTTGCGATAATCGATCCAGGCCATTGAAAGGTTACGCTTATACTGCATAGAGTCCTGCGTGATGCATCTGTCGATCAGCGAACCCTTCTTTGACCTTATTTGCTCATATATCCGTTCATACAACGGCTCAACTGCGGAGGGTATTCGTATGAACAAGATGCGGGTAAACATCTTATAACATGCGTTCAAGCATGTAATCGGTCTGTAGTTCTTCGGATCAGACAAATCTCCGGAATCCGCTGCTCCCCATCTAGCGATAACTTGAAAACTCTTGCCATCAGGGTCTGGAGCAGCAAAGTTCTTTGAGCTCAGGCTGACGAAGCCTCCTGCAGAAAGCTTCGAACTTCGCTAGGGCTGGAGTATCTACGCTGAGTGGTTGCGGAAACTCATATTATGTTATCCACAACACGTGGAGGCTCCTGGAAACATTATCATTATTATTAAGCCAAGGCATTTTCCTGTTCGGATTTACATGATATTTGGGAACACCCTGTACATCCAAATACTGGTAGATATTGAATAAAATCTGCTGTTTGATTGCAAGGATTTCCACAGTGTCATCTTCAAGATACGAACAACTCTTATCTGTCATTTTAATCCAATATACATTTTGATAGTAGTCAGGAAAGTACTTGCTTAAACGGTACCTTGTGGTATTACTGGAGATGTTTCAAAATGTGTGTCCGGTATATCCTCAGACAATTTTGTTATATCTGTTGATAACAAATAGTAAATATGGGCAATGATGGTCGTGTGGTAGAGCGCTCGCCTTACACGCATAAGGTCGTGGGTTCAAAGCCCAGCACGGCCATCGGTCCCGGATCTTTTCCTTGCTCGTACAAGCTCCTAGGAGCTTCTGAGGGGTTTCCTCTTTCTGGAAACCTGGAAGATTCGTAAAAAAAATACATTTTTCTCTAAGATTGTTTTGATAACAGTTTTACAAAACATTGTTGACTCCATGTATCCAGCTAACCAATGTTCTGCGGATAACTCCAAATTTGTGATTTATAATACAATTTTGAACGTAATATTTTTTTCAGGACCTTTTCTTTGCGATTGTGGTAAGATATACACAAGGAAAGAGAACTTGAAGAGGCACCAAAATGACTGTGGCCGTTCGGAAAGAAAACTCCACTGCATTCATTGCAACTACAAAACCAACAGAAGGGATACTTTGAAATGTCATATTTATACTCGACACACAGAAAAACTCCTCCTAAAAAATTAATCAAATAGTTCGTAACAGAAATCGTACCAAAATCTTATCTAATTGTAAGCTAAGAAAATATTATTGAAAGAAAATCGTGAGAAACGGAAAAATATAATTCCTTCGACCAACTGGAGTTTCAATTTACATTTTTTTTTTCATGTCATGTTACAATCTAGCAAATAATTTTAAAGTGCAGTAACTCGATAACCACTTATTTTCGACTACTGATTCATAAGGACAAGTTTGTTTAAAATATTTCAGTAAAAGATGATAATTACAATTGTGAATGTATCATTCTACAACGGATATAACAATTATATAACACCAAAACAACAATATATATTTTGAATATCCACTTAATTTTCAAGGAAACAAACATATCCAAAGAACCATCAAGACGTACTATCCAGATAGTACTTCATATCAGCTGAACTTTTGTTTCATATTGGGCTAGTATGCACTCTGCTCATCTGTTCATAAGTAACCCCCCTGTCAACTTTTGAACAGATTGCCATTATTCTACGAATTTTCTTGAAAATTGAGTTGGACCGCCATTTTGATTTTTTTCATTGCATACACCAGCAAATTTTTTGACAAAAATATCGGTTGAAAACAAAATGACGATGCATAACGTTAGAACTCTCTTTTGTCTTTTGAGAAAAAGGGTATTAACGAGCTCTCGTAAACTAATATTTGTCCCTCAAAATAGCAAATGGTTTCCATCTTTGCAAGAAATTCAAATGACAAGGCATTAAGAGTAATACCTCGTTCTATTAAATCTCAGCCAAATCGAGAAAATCATCTCCTATATATTTAGTTCTGAGAGAGAGAATTTTATAGATACCAAAAAATTTCATTCCATTCCACTAGAACTAGTTAATATTCATCTATTCCAAAGAATATTCTTGTGGAAGTTCCAACATTATGTACCGCCATTTTCATTTGGATGAATAATTTTGTATGAAATTTTGTTGTCGTATACATAATTGAAAGACGTTTCGAATAAGGTATCACTCGCCCCCATTGTTACTAGGTTATGAACTAAAATTAAAAAAAACACAAAGAAAACTGTCAATCCGTTCAAAAGTTAACAGATGAGGGGGTTAATTTATGTACAGACCGTAGATTTATTGTAAATTTAATGATAATATTGATCCAAAGCAGATTAATATTGAACATACAATATTGTTTTAGTAATATTGGTGGAATTTTGGCTCAGTCCATTCTGATTGTGCATGTACTATGAATATTGGGCCAATATTGGTTTAACAATGTTTACCAATATCAATAAAACAATTTTGTCGACATACTGTTTCCAACATTCATACTGTTTCAACAATTCACATTAACCTAACCTAGGTCGATTTGTTGAAATTATTAGCAATATCGATAAAATGATATTGTCTACATATTGTAAGCTATGTACAGGGTGAGTCAGAATAAGACCGACAACTTCGAGGTGAAATGCATGCCCTCTGGGATAAGGGTGGTCAAAAGTCGGAGTGCCTTTTATTTCTGGAACACAGAGGTGGCGCTGAATTCATACTTCGGTATTTGTCCCAGGGATTTCCAATTAGGCTGAAAGGACTTTTCGATTCAATAGGGTCGAACTAGCCTTCGCTGATGATTGGCAAGGACCATAAAACCGGTACGGAGGTGTTTCTCCAATCAAATCGAAAAATAATTTCAGCTTTGATATTAAAAATGCATTGCAAAGTTTGTTCTTGCAGAAAACTCAGCAAAGTATTAAACAGATATAATTCAACGGTCGTAGGGGGCATTAGTTGTTTTCTGTTGAATAATTGCCGACGACAATGCCTATTGTATAGGATCTTTAGCGGAAGATTCGGATTACGTAATCCACCATTTTAGTAAAAATAAGATCTAATTTGTTTTCTTTAAAACTCCTGAAGGAAAAATATTAGATAAAAAAAAAGATAAAAAGATAAAGATAATTTATTCATCATTGAAGTATTATACAGGTCAGTATAAAACTTATCAGACTAGTCAAAACAGTAATCGTACGATAGACATACAATCTATTTTAATCAGGGGACTACAGGCGCGCACCCACGGGGTGGACTGAAGGGGCTGTAGCCCCCCCCCCCCCTCAAGACAAGAAAAATATTAAAAAATATCATTCTGTTTTTTAAATCTTTAAATCCGACAATAGTGGACACATCGCATACTGAATACTGGTTTGCGGGTTTTACATTTCACTACAACTACGAAATGAATAGCTGCATTCTGAATTGCTGGATTCCTATCCTATTCCTTAAAAATTCACTAAAAAATGTATAAAACGTATTTCATATATTCCAAACTCCGCAAAGGAACATTTCTCGCGCGCGCTTGCTTTGTTTGTGGTGGAGGGAATAGCGGGTGGGAGAAAACCGGTTTTTCCCTTCCAGTCATTCATTCCTATAGTCCCTACTTCAAACTTGCATTCAAAGAGCTAAAATAAACTTAAAGTAATGCCTTAAAATACCGGTTGTTCTAAGGAATTTTTAAAAAGTTTTCCGTTGGTTGGCCCAGGGACTCCCTGTCTGCCCCCCCCCCCCATAATTATTTTCTGAGTGCGCCACTGGGGGACTATGGTCGTAACTGACGTTTTTCGGTAAGAATGACATTCTACGTTTTCAGTTGTTATTAACTAATAAGCCGTTATTATAACACCAATTAAGAAATTCCTGTGCACATTCATTAGATTGAGTTACAGCTGTTTTCAAATCGTTCTCGGCTATTAGTTGTTTTGGATCATCAGCATAGATGACCGATTTGTTTTGGAGATGAGCAAGAGTTTGTGCATACGATATCATGATATCATTCATGAATATATCGAAAAATAAAGGACCTAGGATCGATCCTTGTGGAACTCCTATTCTAACCTTTGATGAATCCGATTTACCAGTTTCTAGCATAACGATTTGTGACCTATCATTTAAATAAGATGCTGCCCAGTCATTGGCCACACTTCTGACACCGGGGCGGTACAGATTTTTTAAAAGTAAATTGTCATCAACAGTTTCAAATGCACGACTCAAGTCAAAGTACAGTGCAATGGGGATTTTTTATGGTTAAGATTTTCATAGACTTGACATAGTTCTCTCTCATTGCAGATTCAGTTGACCTTCCGTTTCTAAAACCATGTTGACAATTTGCCATCAGAAGTTTCTATTCCAGGAAGTCTTTCAAACGTATGTTATATGTATTGTCAATGACCTTTGCAAATTGTGATTGACGGTAGTTACTTACCTTCTTCCTAGATCCTTTATTTTTGAATGTTGTTATTGACTTTGAATGTGAGATTAATAACATGGGAAAGTGGGAAGGCAATTATGTCACTAACCTCTTTCACAGCTTTACCATGAATTTCTTCTATACTTGGAGCTGATTTTCGTGCAGTTTTGTCTATTGTATTTTTTATTTCGTGTGGTGTGGATGGATATACGAATATTGAATAATTTGAGAACGGGGCCAGTACTAATCTTCCATATTAGGTTTGATATTTTCAACTCATGAAGAAATCATTGAAAAAGTTAGCAATTGAATCTTCATTTATTACCATTTCATTATTTTCAATAATTTCTGTAGGAGATTTAACGCGAGAGTGAGTTTTTGTTTCATATTGATATTCTTCCAACTTTCTTTAGATATATTGTGAGCATTATACAGGGTGTCCCGAAACTATGGTGCCAAATTGAAACAGAAGATTCCCCTTGAAAAATCAATAGGACTTTTCTGATATTTCTTTCCCCAAATGTCGTTCGTTGCAGAGATACAGGGTATTGAATATGAAAAACTAAAAGTAATTTTTATTCATAACTTCCACACCTCTGAAAATTTCTCAAAAAAAAATTAAAGAGTATTTGTGTTCATTAGGTGCTTTATTTCGAGAAAGAAAACACATTTTCAGTTGTTACCAGTGGCGTACAAGAAGGGCATCATGGTCCCTTTTCTCCGCTATTTTTTACGCCACTGGTGAAATCAATTTTCAGTAAAAATGTATACTTGTTTGAATCCGGAAAAACTAACCGTTTTCAAGATAATTGCGCTTTTATGAATGAAAACATACTAGTAACGAAAAATTTGTTCGGCAGAAATTAATTTTACAACCCCGATTACTGGTCCAAATAACATCTAACTGATTTCTTTCCAAAATAGAGCACCCATTGAAGAAAGGCATACCATCAAATTTAGTTGTTTTTATTGTAACTATAAAAGTTGCCTTTTTATTTTCCAGTTTCAACGCCCTGTACCTCTGCAAGAAAGAATGCATGTGGAAATATCATTGATTTTTTTGGTAGAATAACTAGTTGTAAGTTTAACCAGTAATTAGGATTGTAAAATTCACTTCAGCCGAACATTTTTTTCATTACTAGTTATGTTTGTATTCATAAAAGCGCAATTATCTTGAAAACGGTTGATTTTTCTGAAATGAAACAGGTATATATTTTTTACTCAAAATTGAAAGAGGAATGCAAGAACTTATTAATATTACTGATTTCACCAGTGGTGTAAACAATAGGGGAGAAAAGGGGCCATGATGCCCTTCTAGTACGCCACTGGTAACAACTGAAAATGTGTTTTCTTTTTCGAAATGAAGCACATATCGAACACAAATATTCTTTAAATTTTTTTTTCTGAAACTTTTAGAACTGTGGAAGTTATGAATAAAAATCACTTTTAATTTTTCATATTCAACACCCTGTATCTCTGCAACGAACGACATTTGACAAGAGAAATATTAGGAAAGCCCTATTTCTTTTTCGAGAGGAATCTCCTGTTTCAATTTGGCACCATAGTTTCGGGACACCCTGTATAATATATTATTACTATATGCCAATTTAGATTCAGCGATACTTACTTCCTTTATATAGTCTTTTCAATTGTTCATATCATTTTTCAATGATGTTATTGTTGGTAGATTTGACCAGTTTGGACATATCGCAAAGCATTTGGTGTAAGTCTCTATTTTCTGAGTTGAACCATGGCATTATTCCAATGACATTTGAAAGTTGAATGTCAGGCTTGAAATGCTTGATTGACATTACTTGTTCTGAATGTTTCTAGTCAATCAATGAGCCAGTGTTGACATTCAAATTAGAAAATACAACATCTATAGATGTTGATGTTGCAGTTATATGTACGTGTATGGGATTCACTATGATTCCTTGACCTTCAACTAACACTATAGTAATAATTAGATTGGTAATTCTAACACATTACTTCATACATATTACTTACAAACAGATTGAAATTACTATCTGGAATCCTGTATACAGTTAGTATATATAGTTTTGATTTGTTCTCAAAAATGTCAATTGTACTTTAAAGTTATCTCAAAGTGTTTTTCTGCAGATTTGTTACATACAAATTCATTCAAAGTAATGTTATCCTTTGATAAAATACATACCTCTCCATGACTATATTTTTCACGACAAAATGAGCTTATTAGTCTATATCCCCTAATTTTCACGAATGATATTTCATTTGATCTGAGCCAGTGTTCACTTGAACAAATAATATTCGCGGAACTCTTATCCAATTATACTTTCAACTGTTCTGATTTCCCGAAAATACCTGAAATGTTGAAAGAAATGAGTGTTTAATTTTCTGCTCCTTTGTATAATTTCATTCGTTCATCTTCTCTATTTTTTCCAGTGGTCTTAAAAAGATTTCGCTGTAGTTTCTTCCTTCCCATTCATAACATCTTTAATATTGAATTTATCATAGTAGTGTCAAAACGTTTGGACATAACCTCTCTTGGCCAAAATTGAGAGTTATAGAAAGTATTTTTGTATCTGGAGTCAACTATATACAAGTACAACCAGACTTTTGGGTTCTCACCTTTGAACTTTCCTTCTGGATTGTCAGCTTCTCCCTTTCTCGCAAGTTTCTTCTTGCTCTTTACTCTATCCCAGCTATCTGGACTTGGTACACTAATCTATGTTGAAGTGTTTAGTTTTTTTATAGAGCAGTGGGGTAGTTATGGTGGTATGTTGCCATCTTAATTTTCATCATATCTTCTTTAGTCAAGTGAAATGACAAATGAGTGTTTGATATCAGAATGATAAAATGCGCTTTCACGGCAGAAGTTTTCACTATTCGAGTTTACAGGCCGTCGTTCTTCGGAATTGTTTCCTAACGTTTGGTTAACATGAGTGGCTAACTTCTTCAGAAGTTTCATCTTGATAATATTATGATTCACCGATGACTCGGGGTTTTTAATTCCGCAAATTGTATTTATTCTGACTCATTAATTATTGTCTCTTGATTCGCACCTATACTGTAACTCACCCTGTATAGAATAAGGATTGAAATCACAATATTCCTCTTATATTTTAAGAATAAAAAAAAATATTATACATCCAAGTTTGATGGCACATTGGTTAAACTTTTTTTTTATACCAATGTTCAAAAAATTATATTTGATCAAAATAGGTTGACAATTTTTTTATCAATATCAACAAAATGTTGTTAACTAGATTTTTTCCAAAATTTAGAATAAACACTGCAATGTCCATATTCTTCTTATATCGATTCTGAGTATGAAAATTATATTGTCTAGTAGTCCTTCGCACATGCACTGCTTATCTTCTTTCTATTTTCAATTTTTTCAATTTTTTTTTTATTTCAAGGACACTTTCAATGTGTTTGTGGAATAGTTTATATGAAAAATAGGAGCTTAAAGAGGCATAAAAAGAATTGCGGGCAGTTGGATAGAAGATTTCACTGTATCTTATGCAATTATAATACAAACAGGAGGGATAAATTGAAATGCCATATGTTTTTTCGTCACAAAATGGTGATTTCTTGGATATACACATAAATGAATCAAATAGTTCTTGGAGAGAAATGATGCTGGGGATATTTTTTGGCAGAACGCCTGTAATTTGATGTTCAACTTAGTCAAGAGAAAAAATGCCATTTATAAAAACACTATTGTTGATAGTTTCATTGTGAATACATATTTATGTCTAAATCTACTGTAGTTTCTATCTTCCCTTTAACACGAAATTGGATCTTTCTTTATATAACATTTCTGGTATGGAACCGGTTTAGACGGCACTTTCGGAGACTTAACATCTAAATATTCTGGAACATCTGTTCCAAGTACATACCTAGTAACCATAGAAATTGTGTAGTGGGTGGTTAATCTATAGATCCCCTCAAACTTCTTTAGCGTCTTTTGGTACATGGAAGGAGAGGCATTCCCTTGAAAAAGTAGACCTACATGCCAAACATTCCGACGAAATAGCCCAATATTGCTAAAATTTCTGAGTCAAAAATTGATAAATTCAGGAAAGTAATATTTTGGAAACTATACATACACGATTCTTAGCTCAAATTGTGGCAAATATATTCTTCCTTATAATCTTAAATATAATCCTTCATTGATAAAAGGACAAAAATTGTAGAGTAGAAAATTTCGTGGTTTTTAAGTTTTTTGATTATGATTAACAATACCAATCTAGAAAAAAAGAAATCGCGTGAAACAAAGAAATCGCCAGGTATTGATAAAATTAAAGCAGAAACCTTGATAGAGAGCAATTCAGATCTGAATTAAATCATTCACTTACAATGTCAAGATAAATATGATCAGGGCAAATGTTTAAAAATATATCTCGTCTGACATAAAAGGGTTGACTGTGGTAGGGAAAACTTCATCAAGTGTTATGCAGAGAAGTGCTTATATATACAATTATAATAGTTAAATTATAATAATGATAATCGACAGATGCACCACCGAGTTGGGACCTGTTCAGCAAAAAGTCCACGTCGATGCTGCGGTGAGTGAGAGTCTTCTACAGCTATATGTATAAGGAGCCAATGCATTGGGTATTTTCCAAGAACATTGAAGACCTTGGTTTATCCAGAAATCTGACCTTCGCATTTCTGAGGCCAAGTGGACTGAAGTCAGAAACCGAGTGATCATAATGGCCTGCCAAGATGGTGTCTTCAACAGCCTAATCTACCGTAGTCGCGCTATGAGAATTGAGGTCCCTGACACTAGATGCAGATCGTGTCGTGTGGCAGCTGAGACCTTATGCGGTCTTCGCTTATATTTACAGGTATAACGCGGTGTTGCCTGGTGTAGTCCTCATCGACCAACAGACCAAGATGATTTCTGTCGTCGAGTTTTCAGCTCCTGGCGAAATGAACGAAAAAAATTAAATAAACAGCCTTATTCCGTCAGCGATTTTTACACAATACATAGATTATTGATATAACAAAATGGGAAAGGCGGAGTTCAGTTCATTCGTATCAAGGTAGAGATGTCTTGGTCTTCCAATTCACCTGGAGAAAAAGAACTAAGAAAAAAAATACATTATTATTTGGAGAGATAGAGATAGTATCAGTTTAAACGAAAAAGTGCGATTCAAATTTCCTTTTGAATGATGATATACAAAGACACGGAGAAATCAGTGTATTGAAGCTTCATAAGAATAAACTTCGTAAAACTACACAAGTAATGAATGTCGCCATTAAACGTTTTTTCTAGCAACCTAAGAAAAAAAAAACTTTCAAGAATTATTAGAGTGATGAAGCTCAACATACTTCCGTATAGACCCAAATTAAATAATATTGTTTTGTTTCAGGCGAATATTTCAAGTGCAGAAAATGTGGAGAAGAGTATAACAAAAAATCTTCGTGTTACGCCCATACACAACGTGACTGTGGAGTTCAACGTATTCACAAATGCACTTTGGATAAATGTCAGTTCAATAAGAGAACTTACACACCTTATAACTCTTGCACAGTTACGCATGACCAATCATTTTAAAATTAAGTTCACATTGAATGGAATTGTGTATTCGATCGATCCAGATGCAATATGCACTGTTTGCAATAGTAATAAAGCTGAAACTTTATTTCATATCATGTTCGAATGTCCGATTTACACTGTTATGAAACGAGATAAACAATGCCTTCAGAATTTGGAAGAACTTATCCATGCTTTAGAGAATATAACTATTTCTGTAGCCAAAGAAATATCAGAATATATCTGGAACATTATCAGGTTACGTTCATTTATATTGAGTGAATGATGTTTAGTTTATTATCAATCCACTGGTAGCAGATTGTTATTTTGTGCATTTATCTATATATGTATATAAATGTATTTTTTGTATTCTCACACACATACTTCTTGCTGTAAACCCGTTTTTAGAAGCAATAAAATTATTATTATTATTATTATTATTATTATTAATTACCAAAAACATCTTTATAAAATACATCAGGTAGAACATCAGCGAATGAAAGAAGATCAAAGCCAATAAAGTTATTACCTTTTATATAAGTAGTACTATACAGTGTGGTCCATTAAGTGTGCAACAAATGGGAAACTTGTTTATTATCGATTTCTCAGAAAATTAAATTCTTGACAAAAGTTGGTGCATGTTCCAAAACTATACCAAGTGTACCTAAAATGGCTTTATGACAAACACCATACAGGATAGGCCAAAAAATATAAAGTTCGTTCAAGAGTAAAGTACCCTTATTTCAAAAAATATAGAAATATGTTGAAGAGAAAAGTTGCTTAGAATTAAAAGTTATGTTCAGATACGAAGTCATGGCCAGCTATTCGAATTTTTTTTTCGTTTGGAAAATATTGAATTACCCCCATATGATACATATTTTTACTATTTTGATTTAATATGTATGTGAAGTAGCCACAATCAAATCAGTTTGCAGTATTTTTTATCAAATTAATGTGTATTTGTAAAATTTACTTGGATTTGTATTTTTTTAGGTTACCGTCAATTTCATGTTTGTTCCAACGATATTTAACAGAACTCTAGAATAAAACAAATACTCTTTTTAACGAGGCAAATACTTTACTAAGTAAATGTTCAAATGAATAAACTGTCAATAAAAGTATAAAATTTCTGTTCTTCTGACAGCAATGACAACTAGAACAGATATTAAAAAACACTCCAAAATCTATCACGGATAGCCTTGAACAAAAATTAATTAAAAATGCCTCGCCCAGTAGTATTAATGTTAACTGAAAAGGCAGAATTAGTTTTAATCTGTGGTGATGGTTATAAAACAATGCGCTAAGCTGCAAATATTTTCAACGAGCTGCATCCAGACAAACAAATTTGCTATTTAAGTGTAAGTAGAATTTTAAAGAATTTCAAACAGACCGGCTCACTAGAATATAAACATAATACGGAGCGTACGAAACCTGTATGCACAGAAGAAAACCAGCTTGACGTACTTCAGCAGTAGTAGAAAATCCTAGAAGGTCCACCCAAGAAATTAGTGATTATACCGGCATAAAAAACCTCTGTGAAGCGTATTCTCAAGAAACATAAAGTACCATGCTTTCAAACCTACATTCATTTGTACATTGCAAGAAAGAGACTATGATTTGAGATATGATTTTTCCATGTGGATTCAGGGTGAAATAGAAGAACAAAGAGATTTTCATCGATGTATTCTATTTGAAGATGAATCGACTTTTACAACAAATGGGGTTCTATCATCACAAAATTGCAGATGGTGGTCAGATGTCAACCCAAATTTTATTATTGACAACAAAAATCAATACTATCAGAAAACAATCGTACTAGGTCCGTTTTTTTTTTTCGAGAGAATTAGAATGGTGACAGGTACTTGAACTTTTTGGAAACTGAAATAGGAGAGTTTTTGGATGATATGGTATTAGAAGAACGGCAAAAAGTATGGTTCCAACATGACGGATATCCTGCCCATTCTACTAGAAATATTTCTCAGTTGCTGAATAGAACATTTCGTAATAAATGGTTAGGACGAAATACCGATCCTCGATGGCCTTCTCGTTCTCCAGACCTTACACCTCAGGATTATTTCTTATGGGGATACTTAAAACAAAAAGTCTACAGAGATCGCCCCTTTAATAATGTTGCTGAGCTTGAAACTTCAATACGAGTTCATTGCAGAAATATTCCCGCTAATGTGTTGCGATCTACAGTAAACGAATTTTATGAGCGAACAATTAGATGCATCGAAAGAGAAGGTGGACATACAGAGACGCTTCGATAATTTTTATTGTTAGCACCTGTTCAGTTACCTACTGTAAGTTTCTCTACTATCACTTATTGGTTCTTTTTTGTTCATGGCTATCCGCGATAGATTTTGACAGTTCATTCATATGAACATTTACTTCGTAAAGTATTTGCCTCGTTAAAAAGAGTATTTGTTTTATTCTAGAGTTCTGTTGAATATCGTTGCAACAAACATGAAGTTGACGGTCACCTAAAAAAATACAAACCCAAGTAAATTTTACAAATATTCTTTAATTTGATAAAAAATACTCCAAACTGATTTGATTGTGGCTACTTCACATACATATTAAATCCAAATAGTAAAAATATGTATCATACGGGGGTAATTCAATATTTCCCAAACAAAAAAAAAATTTGAATTGCAGGCCATGACTTCGTATCTGAACCTAACTTTTAATTCTAAGCAACTTTTCTCTTCAATATATTTTTATATTTTTTGAAATAAGGGTACTTTATTACTCTTGAACGAACTTAATATAGTATTTGGCCTATCGTGTATGGTGTTTGTCATAAAGCCATTTCAGGTACACTTGGTATAGTTTTGGAACATGCACCAACTTTTGTCAGGAATAAAATTTTCTGAGAAATCGATAATAAACAAGTTTCCTATTTGTTGCACACTTAGTGGACCACACTGTATAGTTCTATTTTTCTAGGTAATCTTAACGAATATCGATGATATAATGATGTTTTCATACTCCTGAATTAGCTTATTCCGTATGATCTACCTCATTTAGGTAATTGATTATTAATAAATCATCATATGAGTATGAATCAACACAGTTGTAAAAAATATTGATTCTAGGGGGATGTATAGGCTATGAGGCCTCACAAGCACTTCGACCTATTAGATCTTTTGTGTACGAACTTCTATTCCAGGACCACAATAGGCGAGGACACAAAATTTTCAAAATATTTTCAATGGATTCTACGGCGTATGAACACTTTACTGACAATGTTCTTGTTTTTTTGCGAGTTGTCTGAAAAAAATTATTTAAAGTTCATAAATTAAAATAGTTCTTTTTAGCGTCATTGTGACGTACTACCCCGAGAAACCAATCCCACAGTTGACAGCGTCAAATAATTTAGCAACGTTGCCATACTCGTTATTTTTTATGGACCACAATAATTCACAATATTAAAACTATCCAGTTCTTTGTTCATATTCAAACATATGTTTTGTCGGTGGTTTTCACACCTTCCAAATTCGCTATCGTCGTTTGACATTGGGAATATTGACTTCTGACACTTCTCTACGGTATTATGTTCTGTGGTTTATATTTTACAAGCTTGGCAACGTTGCCGTTAAACTTCAGAATCAACCCGATCACGCCTATTGGCTGCTCGGGCACGTACGTCATTAAGAACGCCAATATTAGAACATTAAAAATTTGCTATTTTTCAGAAAGAAATTAGACCAGCTGGAATTGAAACTTTACTAGCTGACCCGGCAATCATTGTTTTGCCATGTAAATAATTTCTAGAGAATTTCTAGTGTATATATATAAAAAATAACAAACTTATTGGAAGTGTGTAAGGTATATGAGTGGAAAAGGCATAGAGCGCTGTGAACGATGAGGGAATATAAAAATAACAAAACATTAATTTTTTCAATTTATTATAATTTATTTCAAGTAATAATTATTTATATCATTGATTCTTTACATCATATTAATCTCGTAATGCTACAGCGTGAACAATATTTTTTGTTAGCCCGTCTTTAGCCAATACAAACAAAGAGAGCATGCAACGTATAGTCCGTGTGAAAAACTTGGTGTGCTCAAATCTAAGCCACAAAAAAGCAGGGGTTGGTGATAGAAGAGTAAAAATTCAGGGTTGTATGTATTTTTTAATGCCACATAATAAAAAAATGTATGCAAAAAATAAAAAATAAATTTTTGGGGTGGACTCCCCTTATCACTTGGGGGTTTGAAAGATAGATATAAGCCGATTCTCAGACTTACTGAATATGCATTAAAAATTTCATAAGAATCGGCAGAGCCGTTTCGGAGGAGTATGGGAACGAACATTGTGACACGAGAATATTATATACATTATAGATGTATTTTAAAATACATTTGGAGCAAACATATTTTTTCGTGTCCTCGCCTATTCTGAGACTTTGAAGTTTATCAGTTTCCGGACATCAAATTTGAGGTTATTCACATTTCTATAGCATGTTCTTCTGCTTAAAAGATGGTTGGAATGTTACCGAAGGGTTTTGGAAGCCTGAAACTTTGTCATTATAACGTCCACTCCAGTCTTTTCATCCATCTTGGATCATTGATTGTCGTGACCCAGACGAAAATCTACCCGCTTGTCTTTTGATCACTAGTTCGGAAGTAAACTACGGAAAATTACGCAAATAATTAATTATTAAGGAACGCATAAATACTTTGTTTTCGAAATTATGGACATGAACTGGTAATATGTAACATTTCTATGTTACACTAAGTTTCCCTACTACTGTATTAAGATGCCTAAAAACACTGGTGTGCCAACTTATACCTGCAAAACTCTGAAATCAATAGTTATAATAATATATTTAATCCAGTCAGATCATAATACATGATATTGGGCATCAAAAAAAATAGATATAAGTTATATGTACCTACACATTGAGTTCAGGCCACCCTGCTGACTGCATCCCCAATAAGACCATTATTTACTCATACATATATACATAAACACATTTAAATATACTTATACACATTAAAAGTGACGGTAAAGAGGCCCTGAGATATATAAAATAAATTATATTAAAATATTTCTTCCTGGAATAAATGGTCAGTGTAAAATATAAAAATAAAAACTTCAAAATAAACCCATAAGACAAAGATCTTTGAAACTATCAAAATTATCGCGAGACTTACACATTACTATTTCAAGAGTTTTCCAGATATTCGTTAATAGAATAGAAACTTCTCTCCCACAAATATTTTTTAACTTCCTGTTTGAATAAAGGAATTTCTGAAATATTTCTTATGGGTGATGGTAAACAATTGAAGAGCCTTGTACCTGCTACAGAAGGTGACTTTCGAAACAACGCAGTACGATGTTGTTGTAATTTTAATAGATTTCCATTTCTAGCTGGATATATGTGACACTTTGCGTTAGTTTCCATCCTGTATTCGTTTTTTTTTCACATAAAGTGGACAACTATAAATATAAATAGAGGGTAATGTTGAAATATTTGTCGCTTTGAAAATGGGTCTATAGGATTCTGTGTAATGAAGAATACATAAGATTTTAGGAATTTGATGATTTTGATTATTTCTGTCAAGAATAAAGATAATCATCATTATTCTCAATGAAGGGTCTGTTTGTTGAAACTTCATGGAGAAAATACCAGTTCCAATGTTTGAAAGGTTCACCAAGTTCCACCCACTTTGACGTTACGCTTAGGTAGTCTATTGTGAGACAGCCACCAGCTTGATATCGACAAAATAAATGGAGTCGCGTTATGCTTTCCAGATATCCCGCGATACTTACGAGAACCTCCACCGTCAGTTTTTATGTAGGGTAAATTTTCATGAACAGAAGATTCCAGTATCACCCACGAGCATGGAATAAGTCAACACATTCATTCAAATTTACGGAATATCTGTTCGCAAGCAGTTTTATTCGTTAGATTTTCGACTTATTATATCATTTTTGTTTTGCTGAAATGAAATTTACTAGAATAAAAAATAATGGTACAGGATGGAGCCTGTGAAAATATCAGGAGGTCTCTGCAGAAATCGGAGCATTTCCTATCAAGGCAGGAACTCGTGCAGCCGATAAACTTGGTCTCGCATTCGACACTAAACGGGCGAACCGAAACATAGCTTTGTTCTCGTTCTGAAAAATCGTGTTTCGGGGACGTCAGGATTATGCGCAGTTGAATCAAAGTAAACAAATTTGAACCTTAAGTTAATTCTTCTGATCAACTGCGCATGATCCTGACGTCCTAGAACCACCATGTTTCAGAACCAGAACAGAGCTTCTGTCACCGAGTTGGAACCCATACAGCAAAAAGCCCACGTCAAATCTGCGTAAACCAATGTAGCCTAAAACTCTGCCAGCCTAACGCCTGGCAGAGTTTTTCTACAAGAATATACTTTGCAATACTTCCTCAAACAACTACCAAATGATAATCGAAAACAGATGTGACTACTGGAAACTAGTTTCACGGTTCAACTCGATGATCAGTAGGTACAGCCCAGGACACAACATGCAAACGATTTTCACTTGGTTTTATCAACTGGCCCTACGACAACCCAAATATACTCTAAGAAAGTGAGCACCAGAGCCATCTATAGGAGTTGGCTGGAGTGATTCAGCAGTCGTATTGGGATGTTGAAATATTTTCGACGTTTGCAGACCCCCTCGTATGGGGAATAAGTGAAAGGCTCTATTAATTTTAATCAATTTTGAATGTTCTTTGACTTTAAACGAATTATGTGTACCGGTCGGAGTGCTTTCTGTGCCCAAGTAAAAATTTTAAGATAGTTAGGATATTGAAAATCAACATGGGTTTGCCTCAGGTAGATCCACAACTTCAAATTTACTAGTATATCAACAAGAAATTGTCGGGGCCATAGAGAAAGGTCTTCAAATTGATACAATTTATACTGATTTCAATAAGGCCTTCGACAGGGACAACTATAAATTGTTGATAAATAAATTGAAGGAAACTTGCTTTCCACCGTGGTTAACAAGAAGGTTGAGCAGTTACTTATCTGACAGAAAACAGTTGGTGAAAATTCAAAACCACACGTCCGGTGATATTCAGGTTACGTCTGGCGTTCCCCAGGGATCACATCTGGGTCCACTTCTCTTCAACATTTTCATTAATGATATTGGTCTTGATTTTAGCTACTGTAATTACCTTTTATTCACTAATGACCTTGAGATTTCTATGCCAATCAACTCAGATAAAGACTGTAAAAATTTCCAATCCGATTTGAACGCATTGATCAATTGGTCACAAAATAATGGAATGTCTCTCAATGTTGACAAATGCTATTGTATCTCATTCTCTAGGTACAAAAATCCTATTCAATTTGACTATCAGATTGAAAATAGCCTTAAGAGGGGTTCTGAAATTCGTGATTTAGGAGTCATATTTGATCACCAATTGAATTTCACACAGCAAATTAACTCTGTAGTCAATAAATCTTTTCAGCTATTAGGTTCCATTTCTAGAAACACTAAAAATGTATCTGTGATGGCTTTTAGAACGTTGTACATTCGGCTGTGCAGTATGCTTCACCAGTGTGGTCACCATGTTATCAAACTCACATTAATAACTTAGAAAGAGTGCATAGAAAATTTAATTTATAATGAATTTACAATATTGTACATACAATTATAAGCAGGTTATGCAAAGTCTAAATGTTACCACTTCGGAAAATAGTAGAACAAGTTCCGACTTGATTATTCTTTATAAGATACTATCTGGAGAAACAGATTGTTCTGCATTGCTCCACTCGATTAATTTCAAAGTTCTAAATCGACCTACTCGAAATTCTGAGTTATTTCAAGTTCCATATCATCGTACAAATTATGGTTATAATAGTACTATGTCACGTCTTGCGAGATAAGGTAATGAATATTGCAATAGGGGTATTGAATTTACTGAACAAACATCAAATTCATTCAAAAACAGTGTAAAAAGGTTTGTAGTATAATAGTGTTCGTCTACTACTTTAATACTACTAAAATTGTTTGAATATTCATTTTAAGTATGTATTTGTATTTTATTTTATTTGTGAAGAAGGAGAGAACCCGTTGATAATAATAAATAAATAAATAAACAATGCTTTAATGTGCTGAATTAATCGACATCGGATTTGAAGTAACCTTGAGATGAACTAAAAGTTCTTAAAGACGACTTATTCTTAAACAAGAATTTGATTCACTCTTTATATCAAAATTAAAATGCTATTTGCTCGTAATGTCCTATTGATATTATTCTGGTTTTATGTTACTGTCAACATTGGCTATTTTGAACCTAATTTCCTATTATTAAGAATCAAATAGCAAGTTGATTTTAAAACAATCTGTTCTGGGAAAAATAGTTTCAATGCAGTTTTATGGAGTAACCTTGATGTATTCTTTAAAACCCATTAGGAAAACTATTTTATCCTGAGACTATACATAATACCACATTAAATCCAAAAACAAAATTTTTACCTTTTAATGAGTAAATTAAGAGTATTGTACGTAAAAGTTTTGATTCAGTCAATTTTGTTAAAATAAATACCTTTTGGTATTTGGACGACTTCATTAAACTAATTATATCCCTTCCACATTCAAATTAAACGCCATCTTGTCAAGAAGCTATTTTAGTGAACCAGTGCAGTCATGTAACGGCATAACAGTAATATGCAAAACTAACCTTTTTTTTAAATGAAATTCCTCAAATAAAGATGATAATGCACTACACGATTCAATAACAAAACCGGCAAAATTTGTGAGGTTAGGATTCCATTCGAGCGCAGGACTACTTAATATCAATAAGGTCACGAGTTGAACCACGAACATATTAAAGCATATTGGTTTTAAAAAGACTCCTGCGAGAGTCATTGAATTTGAAGTGGTGAATAAAACGCTGTTTTAAATCTTGTGGAATTTAAAACATTTAATAAATGAACAATTAGTTTTAATCTCAATTCAAGAAGTTCTTGATCTGAGGTTTTAATCTAGGTCCCGCCATGTTTTACTGCAATAAAGACTCCGCCATTTTGGACATTTTCAATAATAAACGAAAATAATATTATTATTCAAATAATTGCATCTTGAATCTTCTTAAAACACTGAAGAACGGTGTGTCGAAATATGCCATTCATTTAAAAAAAAAATGCATTTAGATGCTTAGATGCAAAAAAAAATTGATATTTTTTCTATATTTTTTTAAATAAGAAAAAAATACATCAAATTAGTGGCGCTCGACTTATGTTTTATCAAAAAAGTGCCCTTCGTTGAATAGTTGGCTTTCGAATATTATTTAATTATATGCTTAGTATACGTATGCGGTTTGAAAAAGTACCACTCTGCTAGTCATTATGCAGACTCAAAAGTTGCCGAGTTTAGTAACAAAATTAAACCCTCTTAGAAATAATTAATTATTTTTAAGTTAATTTAGTCTGCTGTGAATACATTTTTTCTACATTCATGCAAAAAGCAAAACTTTATTGAACTATATTCAGTGGAAAAAGAAGCTCTTTATTGCACTAGTGCAATAAAGTTTTTATTGCACTCATCTGTCATTCTACTTCAACGAGCTGTCATCATGATAAACATAAACGTTCAAATCCACTACATCTTTAGCAGATATTCTGTGAAATTGTCCATACGTTTTAAACAGCTACATATTTTATATTTTTTTTGTATTAATGTTAGCAGTCTGAGTTGAACATACAATGCCTACCCGAAAATAACTCTATAATCAAAACCGATCCGCTATGTTCTAAACCGTCTACCTGCATATAGCAAACTGTCTGTACTATGACCACACCTCGTGATAACATACGCGCTCATGTTTACTATGAGTTTGATTTTTATAATGCAACTGTGGTTAGGTTAGGTTAGGTTAGGTTAGGTTAGGTTAGGTTAGGTTAGGTTAGGTTAGGTTAGGTGGTTATATAAACGTCAGTCAAAATTTTATTCTGACAAAGGAAGTTTTAAAATGAGTAATATTAATGGAAAACTAGATGATGGTAATAATTATTTATTTAAATTGCGTATTTCATTTTCCTTCACCTAGTGCCGCACCTAAATAAATTATTTTTTGCTTTTTGCATTAACGTAGAAAAAATATTGTATGCAACTCGTGCAAAAAATGTTAATTGCACTCGACGTGTTGTCCAACTCGGCCTAACGGCCTCGTCGGACAATTTCACGTCGAGTGCAATAAACACTTACTTTTTGCACTTGTTGCATAAATAACTATTAAGAGCAAAACGTTAAATAATAATTTTTAATTCAAATATTTAAAGTTGCCTTGAAGAACTCTTTGAGAATATACAATTAAAACTTAATGGTTTCAATACAGTTTTAAAATTTAGTCTTGAAGGCCTTTTTAGGATGGGCCCTTTTTAGCTAAAAGCTGCTTTATGATGATTTCAGTGCTGTCTTGAAGATCATTTGTTTTTATTCGAAATTTTATTGTGTAGTTTCAAAGCGATATTGAAGATTGGAATGAGAGCGTTAATGTTACTTGGGTGGTTGCAATTGATGGCTCTTGTGCAAAATATCTCATTGAGTACTTGGGTTGTCATAAACGAGTTGACAATACCGAGAGGAAATCGTTTGAATATTGTGTCCGGGTCTGCACTGATGATCGGGTGAGCCGTGAAACTAGTATGAAAATAGATACACCTGTTTTCGATTATCATTTGGTAGTTGTTACAGGAAGTATTGCAAAGCGTTGGGATGGAGTGATTCAGTAATTGAAGTAAGTGGGCTGAATTCTGAAAATTAATTCACACAGGACCCGAATGAGTGATATTTCAAAATGGTGCTAGCCGTACCTTCAAAAAGTCGATATAATTGACTTACAAAATTTTAGTGATGTGGAATATCTGGTTTGTTTCTCCTTCTCCTACTTATTCAAGGTTTCTGATTATTTCCGACGCATTAATTATGTTCATTATTTCCAGATTCAACTAGCGGGTACAAATCGAATGGAGGAAATCATCCTGATGAATTATCGTCGATTGAAAATGGTTGGTAATTCTGTAAAATGTAGATGTGATTTTTATAACTTTGAATTTGTTTAGTAGGAATGCACTTATTTCAGTTCAAGACTGACATCGGACAAATGCAAATAAAAAACAATAATTTTAGCATCTGCGATGGGGCAGAATTTTCAGATAACGAAGAAAAGCCATATTACCCCGAAGTATCAGAATACGTTCCTAGTACTTGTAATAGTGAGTAAAAAGATCCTGATTTGTAGCATTCTTTACAATGTCGGTTTCATAGCAATACAAATTATTTTCATTTCAGACTACGATAAATCTTCTGATTCTGCAAATAGTATTGATCAAAATAAGCAAGATTTGCCCAAGACAATCTCTCAACTCCGTCCCAGTTATAGCCATCATACTATGAATGTTGAAGAAAACTGCACGGTAGAACAAGAAACGAAACTTATTAAAATGAGGAGGTATTCCAAAATGAAGGAACCTGCAAAAATAAGATTACATGAAGAATCAAATTGGAGTGACAAAACTTTGAAGAGGAAGAAACATTCAGGAGCAGAATTCATTATTAAACGAGGAAAATGTATTAAGAAAAAAGAAATGAGATCAGGGTGTCAACAGAACTGCACTCGCAAATGCCACAATATGTTGACAGAAGTGACAAGATCAAACATTTTTCATTACTTTTGGTCTCTAGGAGATCATACAAAACAAATGGAGTTTGTGAACAGAAATGCACAGCGAATGCCGAAAAAAACAGATACTACAATTTCTAAGGATAACGAATCCAGGCGTGCTTGGTCGTACAAATATTCTTTTACAGTGAATAATGAAAAGATTTTCGTGTGTAAAACAATGTTTCTCGATACCTTAGGTATTAGCGACAAGTGGATTACTACTATCAGTAGAAAACTCAACTCTCAACTAAATTCACTTCTCGCGAATTGAAGTATATGGATATACAAACAGCTAACGAGAAGTCTACGACAAAAAAAATTCATCGACGCCCCAGTTCGAAGTATCCGCATTTATTTATTGTAGCATTCTTTTATTGAAACAAAAGCCAATCAAAATTTCAAAGAGTTTCGTTTTTATTCTGACAATTGTGGGGGTCAAAATAGGAACCGTATAGTATTATGTATTCTACTTTCAATATTGATATTTCACATGCTTTTTTTGAAATTGGGCATACTCAAAACGAGGCAGATGCAATGCATGCCCTTATTGATAGGCGCAAAAAAATTGAGTCATTTATCTTCCTGACCAATGGGCTACGCTAGTACGACATGCTGAAACTACGGAAAAATCTCCAAAATGTCACGGAATCGAACCAGGAATCCATGCTCAATGAATTCCTGGATGGATCAGAAACAAAATTGGGAACTAGATAATAACATGCAGATGTGTAAAAATTTCAAAAGAGAGTCCACATATTCTAAGGCTTTATTATAACCTAATATCTGAAGCTTACTGTAACATAAACAAAGAAGAAAACACACGCAGAGAAAGACAAACTCGGAACTCCGATACAAAACCAAATGATAACTCCACAGATTTAATGGGTACAGTGTATATACAGCGTGATTTACGTAGGCCGTGCATTAGAAGTTTTTCAACTTGCAGTTGGACTAGAAACTTGAAATTTGGTATGCTGATCTCATGCTGGTATACCTCAAATGTTTTTGTCCTACAATTATACAGGGTATGCCAAAAGTCGGTACCAACTTTCTTATTTTAAATGGAAACCTAATGTTTTTTTGTCATGGTTCGATTGGCCCTCTGATTATGACTTTAGACAACCTAAGTTATGTTTACTTATCTATCACAGTTTTTGAGATATGTCCATGTTTCTGAAAAAAATTACGGCTGTAGTAGTTTACGAAAACACGTGTAGCCCGCAAACTGTTCAAAATTAGGAAACCAAATTTATGGAGCAGATAGCTGGTAGTCGAGGCTAACACCTGATGTACCATCGACGGTCTCATTTTGTTCCATATGGGCGCAGCCGATTTTTGTATGTCGCAATAAAAAATTGTCAAAAACTCAATTTTTTCAAATGGCACCTACCATTTTTTTTTCAACCATTCGAAAGAAAATTGAATTTTAGGATGAGTTATTTCAGCATTCCCTATACCCAAGTTCCACCTCTATCGAGTTATTCAATAAAAATCAAGAAATGCCTTATCCTGCCGAATGCTTTTGTGTTTATTCAAGTATGTCATGAAAACAGAAAACAACTGTAAACAAGAAGGTGCTATTCTGTTGAAGTCAAAACGAGTCGTGCTTATTGTTAAATAAAATTGATTGGAATATGGAAAATTATACAAACGAAGATGTGTTTGCCTTGTTTGTTATCCACGGCATGTGTCAAAAAATTGTGCAGCGAACTGTCCGAGAGTTTAATTTGAAATATCCAAACTTACCGAGGATGACACGGGGCAAGTTATCACGATTTAAAACTAATTTTATACATTTTGGGAAGGTGGCTAGACCCGTTACGAGAGTCAAACCACTAACTGGCAATGACAATAATCAAATTACCATTCTCGGATATTTTCAAGCATATCCTGAATCCTCAATACGAACGGCGTCTTTGGAATTGGGATTTTCATACTCTGCAATACAAACCATTTTACACCGCCATAAGCTACATCCTTTCAAATTTATACGATTGCAAAAATTACACCCAAGGACTTTCCCCGTAGAGTAAACTTTTGCGAGGACTTATTACTCAAAATATAAGAGCACGCCGGATTCTTAGACAACATGAGGCAAAGTTTTGTCAGCAGGGAGTTTACAATAGGCGCAATCGACATTTTTGGGCTTTAGAAAATCCACATATGGTGTTCGAAGTTGAAAATCAATTACAATTTCGAATAAATGTGTTTTGTTTGGTAATGAACCAAGAGGTACGCTACTTTATGTACGATGAAAATCTGAATAGTGACAGATATGTGGAAATTCTTCAAAACGTAATAGAAACATTTCTTGACAATTTGGCACTGGCTAGAGCTGCGCGTTCATGGTACCAGATGGATGGGACACCACCCCACAATACACGAACTGTGTATACCAAATTGACTTCCATGTTCGAGCACCGTTGGTGGGGAAATCGAGAACCCTTTCTCTGTCCTGCAAGATCTCCAGATCTTACCCCTTTAGATTTTTATATTTGGGGTAGGGTAAAAGATTTGATCTATTCTTCACCAGTTCACAATATAGATGAGTTGAGACTTAGAATAATACAGACTTTTGACAGTCTCGATCCCAACGAAATCAGACGTTGAAAGTAGAATAATAGAATGTTTGAACAACAATGGTGGTCATATTGAACATTTACGCTAGAGTTCTGTCAAAATTGTTTAATATTTTTGATTAAATTATAATAATTTTCTTTAGTTTCCATGGCATACACACATAATCATTCTGTAAGATAAGACATTTCTTGATTTTTATTGAATAACTCGATAGCGGTTGAACTTGGGTATAGGGAAAGCTGAAATAACTAAAATTCAATTTTCTTTTGAATGGTTAAAAAAGAAATGGTAGGTGCCATTTGAAAAAATTGAGTTTTTGACAATTTTATATTGCGACATTCAAAAATCGGCTGCGCCCATATGGTACAAAATGGGACCGTCGATGGGACATCAGGTGTTAACCTGGACTACCAGCTAACTGCTCCATAAATTTGGTTTCCTAATTTTGATCGGTTTTCGTAAACTACTACAGCCGTAATTTTTTTCAGAAAAATAGACATATCTCAAAAACTGTGATAGATAAGTAAACATAACTTAGGTTGTCTAAAGTCATAATCAGAGGGCCAATCGAACCATGACAAAAAAACATTAGGTTTCCATTTAAAATAAGAAAGTTGGTACCGACTTTTGTCATACCCTGTATAGTTGTAGGACTAAAAACATTTGAGGTAGAACGCACAAGATCAGTTATGACAGCATACCAAATTTCAAGTTTCTAGTCCAACTGCAAGTTAAAAAACTTCTAATGCACGTCCTACGTAAATCACACTGTATAACGAAGCATATTTTTGAGGCTTCGTTACCAGGGCAATGGACCTTTACATTTACAAAAAATTTATTGTAAAACTAGTTTCAATCGATTGTTAATAGTCTAAATTGTCCATTTATCAACGAGTGCCTCTCTACTTTTTTTATTTAAGAAACATATCACATTTCAAAGTGTGCCTCTGACGTCACTTTCATCGGAAACATCCCCCTCCATAATCCACGTTCCAAAATAGGGAATATCGTTCTTCCATAAAATATAGCTACTGGCTGAATATTAGCCATCAAGAAATAATTGTAACTTTCAAATTTTCTGAACAAACTTGCCTTTTGATGAAAAACAATTGTTGGCAACACCGCAAATTACAATAACAGTTCTTATATTATTACCACAGAACACATACAGTTTATTTGAATTTTCACTGGTGTTCAGACAACCAGGTTCAAAGCACTTTTTAGACATTTTCACGGTTACAAGTAATACCTACATAAATTACGTAACACAAACAACAAAACTTTGAATTTGAAAACCGCATTAACCTCAGAAAATAAAATATTCGAGAGTCTGTTAGTTTCCAGCAAACAGATTTGTTCTACTGGCATCTATCTTTTGTCACATATGGTAAGCAAATGAGTTAAAGAGAGAAAAACAGTTTTTATTGATCTGCTCCGTGAAACAAACAACAATCCCATCTGGTATCAAATGATAACTATCATAAAACACAATCTAGATGTAATGATAATTTGAGATTCCACGGTGTACAACATATATGACGTTGCCAAGTTTAATTTTGATGAACATTACGTTACGAAACCCTTTTTTTCTTAATTATAGAAATACTGGCAGTCAGAAAAAATAAATAAAAAATCCAAAATATACTTTCTAATTACAGTGTTTTCTCATAGTCCGTGGAAAGATCCATTTGGTGCCCTTACCAATTCATTTCTATAGTGATGGGCACCTTTATTTACGCACAGTATCAATTGCACCTGGTTACTGATAAATAAACTCAGATCAAGTTAGGAAAGGTTTGATTACCTGTTGATAACCTACATTCTTGTACAAACCTCGATAGATACGGCCTACTAAGTGCACATGCAAGTCTATGCTGAACATAATGGCATAAAGGTTGTCCAGCTTAGATTAATCCGACTATAGAATATTTCACAGCATTCAGACTGGGTATATAATTTATTGAAGAACTTGTTTCCTCAATGCAGGCAATGTCTATCCCCACGAGGCAAAATGAAGCTACGTTCTACATTATCAAATGCTTGACAACTTCTGTGTAACAACGATTATCATTATATTATTCCTGGCAAGTTGTTGTACATAGTCACCTTCCTGTAAAGGGTTCGATGAGTTATTGTAGAAAATCTTCTTTACAACTTATACTACTTACTTTTATGTAAAAACATGTAGGACTGGTTGTTGATGTGTTTTTCACGGATAATAATGATAGTTGAATATCGTAGAGACTTTCTAATTATTCAGTTATGCTTGAAAACACCCCCATAACTTCATTGATATTGTAAGGGCACATAGGCAAAATTATCAGACATTCAGCCCTATGCTGTATCACTTCCGTTAAAAATAACGTCAACGTTATTTGCTATATCCGTTATTTTGCTATGATTGGTAATAGCAAGATATCGGAAATGGCGAATAACGGCGTATGCCAATAAACAGTACGTTTTTCTTGAAAACTAGGTTCATCAGATGATCGGTCGATCTGCCAGGTCGATATTATCGTTGGTTTGGTTAGGAAAACGAACGAAAGATATAAAAATATTTCTGTAAAAATTCTGAAACACCGATTATCGTGACGTACCAGTAACTCAACTTTTGACAGTAACTATGATAAATATTTAAATTTTTTCTAAAGACCGGATTGCGTTCCGATCGACCTGGTTTCACCTGAATGGTGTATTCCGGAAGAATTGGGTAAAACCATGCTTATGTTACAAAGTTGGTACAACTGTCAATTTTCATGTTACCATAACTTTGACAATACTAGTCGAACCATGAATATAAATATAGTTTTGTGTCTATGCTGCTTGTCAATTCATGTAGGGTTAGGAATTAATTATTTACATTGAATCTGTCAGACTTTCTGTTTATTATTAATTATTGTTCAATTATTCATTGATTTGGAGGGGAGACAAACCCGAGTCTATCGCTTTGGTGGAATAAATGGTTGAGTCATTAATTTTCTGTTTATTTTTCCAAACCTCTTTAAAATTTCGGGAAGTGTCTTAGGGCGGAGTGGTTTCTATTTTACTGTCAGAGCAACCAGTATTCAGATTCATAAATGCTGCCATCAAAGCCTGCCCTCACTTGGGATACAAAGTATTGGTCAAAATAACTGACCCCTGGATACCGACCGTTTCTCCATCTGTTGCTACCCTGGTAAGTGGAGCACACCACATGAAGCTGGCGCCCGAGGAACCGAAAGGACGTATGAGTCTGCCGAAATCTCAGGGAAAATTGTAAGCGCTCGACCGTACCTACCGTAGGTTGTTGAATTGAGTACTCGAATATAGAGACCACAAATTCACAACCCGAAATAAAAAGCCTTACACCAGTGCGCTCCTTCCTGAACAATTCAATAAACAAATATGAAGACTTGAGTATTCTCTGTGTATCATTTCGAAACTACTTTTAAAAATTTGATCTAAATTCAGGAAAACAATTCAGATGCTGAAAAAAATTCATTACTGATACAAATTATAATCATTATTCGATCTTATTATGTATTGATCACATTTTCATGGCAGAAGCAGACTTTCCACATATTTTTAATTAGTATCCATTATTTCACTTACGTTCTCTTTCAGTTTTCTCTCTACTTTAGATTTCAAAGCTCTGAAATTACTTCATTATCAGAGATTAATGACATGAGGAGTGCAAACGTTTGAACAATTGAAAGGTATTATACAGTCTGTCCATAAATTAACCTCCCCCTGCGTACTTTTGAACGGGTTAGAATTTTATCATGGCATTTTTTTTGATAAATAATAGGTCTTAAGCTATTTATTTACAAAATAAAATCATCCTTCACAATGGCGGCCCGACGCCATTTTGAAAGACGTTTTTAAATGACATAGGGGGTCGAGTGATTCATTCGAAACGTCTTACAATCCTCTATATGTCCACAAAACTTCAAACAAAACTATTCATCCAAAACAAAATTGCACTACATAATTTTGAAGCTCTGCCATATGAGGATCTTTTCGATGGCTATTGAATGAGCTCTAGTTAAATCATCAAATTTTTTTTGGTATCATCAAATGAGAGTATTTTACCTAAAAATTTTAAAGAGTGCCATCTTTGAATGAAATTTGAGTGACAAAATTAAGAAAATCTTCAAGAATAAAAAACCATGTTTATTTCACATAAATATCTGAGTAATTTATTAAGAAAATCAAATAAAATGTTCGAAATTTTCGCCATTGACTTCCTGGCACATGAGACGATTCAAAAATTCGCTTCTTACGTTTCCAAACATTTGTGGTGTAAGATTCCTGCCAATCTATTTATCGTTCCTGAGGCGGTTCTGTACACTTGAGATTTGAGACATCCTCACAAAAAAATCCAAAGGGGTCAAATCAGGCGAGCGAACTGGCCATTCATAGGACCCCTCCTTACGATCCATCTTTTCTGAAAATTTTCATTCAAAAAGTTGGTTACTGGTCTGAAATGATAGGGAGGTGCTCTGTCTTGTTGAAAAAGAATATTTTTTATGTTATTTCCAGCCACCTGAATTATTTCCGGAAAGATGACTTCTTGTAGCATCCTCAAATATCGATTTACAATTCAAAGGATGTATTTATTACTCGACCTCCATTACCTTTAAAAAAAATCAAAATGGCGTACCAACGTTGTCTTTTTTTTGTTGTCAAAAACAGACTACGTTTATCAAAGAAAATTCAATCCGTTCAAGAGTTAACAGGGGTGGGATTATTTTATGATAGTTCTAACATTGTACCGCCATTTTGATTTGGAATAATATTTTTGTTTGAAATTATTCTATCGTATAGAGAATTGAAAGATGTTTCCCCCATGTCATTTGTTGCCATTTCACCAAAAAAAATTTCATGCAAAAATTCGAATCCGTTCAAAAGTTAACAGAGGGGAGGGTCACGTTATGGACACACTTCAAAGTTGCTCAGCTATTGTTATCATTATAAATGGTAGACTATTAAACATTTTTATTTTCGATTTAAACTTTTCCAGGAGATATTTCCTTTTTTCGCCCTACCGCTTAAAATTAAATACTGCCTTTCGTTGGAGGTGATCATATAATAAACAAAAAACGTGTAAGGCGAGCTACCTTCCGGAAACCCAATAAGGTAAGTGGCCCTATTTTCGTCGGTTACCCTAATTTCGTCAGTTTTGAAAGTTTTTTTAATGTATCAAGTATCAATGTCACCTAATATAAAATTCGCTGACTTTGAAGAATTCCTTAAACATTCGGCAACAACGCGCGTTACTTGTCATTTCTTCTAACTGCAGGGCAAATTTTAGAATATTGTCAAACCAGTAACTTGCAGATAGTGGTGGTGAAATAGCATTAAAATTACTAAGGTGAGTAAACTGCAGGTTGTTAGTCAATGTCCGACAAATCATGTGTCAGCAATACAAGTATGTCTTTGAGCCTTTTTTAGTGACTAGAAAGGACGTTTATATTATTTTAATAAAAAATTAGTGGGTGACGAAGTTTGGGTCACGAAAAATGTGGAATGTCCATATTTTCGCCATTACTGACGAAATACAGGTTAAGAACATATTTTCATGGTACGGTATATGAATGAATTCGAGATGCATTTTCAGGGTGAAAATTTGAGAGTTCAATAAAAATAGGCTGCCTTTTCGTGAGCCCAAATTTCGTCACCTACTTATTGAATTATTTCTGGTGTTATAAATAGTAGAATAATTGTGACGAAATTTAGGAACAAAACCTGGCGACTATTGGGTCACTGTTTGACGAAATTTGGTTCAAGAAAAATGTCAAATGTCCCTATTTTCGTCATCACTGACGAAATAAAGGCCAAGAACATGTTTTCATCATATGATATTTGAATGAAATCGAGATGAATTACCAGGGTAAAAATTTAAGAATTCAATAAAATTTAACTGCATTTTCATGAGCCCTAATTTCGTCACATACTTATTGAATTATTTCTGGTGTTTTAAATAGTAGAATAATTGTGACGAAATTCAGGACCAAAACTGGGTCACTGGGTCACTGTTGACGACATTGAAAGCAAATGTGTTTTTGATGATTTTTTGGTACCCGTAATTTCTTCAACGTCTCTTCTGAATCAGTTCAGATAATTTCTTAACTAAGACAAGATAAAAAAGAAAAGAAAAACTGACGTCAAGAAGAGAAAAGATGACAATAAGAAAAGCAAAAATAACGTAAAGCAAAAAGATGTTTCAGAAACTGAAGACTCTGAGAAAGAAAATGATGATATGCTGGATACTGAAAAAGTGGTGCAGAAAATTGATATTTCCAATATAAGTGAGGGAGACTATATCGTAGTGAAGTACGAGGATGTTTTTTATCCAGGAATGGTAATCAAAGTTGATCGTCTGAAGAAAGACTTCACGGTATGTCGGAGGCGGGAAAATATTGGAAGTGGCCGACGAATGATAATGTTTTAACGTACTCAGAAAAGGATTTGATATGTGCAATTGAAAAACCAAAGATAACTACAAGAAGACTTTTCAATATACTCGATTTCCCGAAAGTAGTATCCTAATTCCTAGTCGAAAGTTAGTTAACTAGTTAATTTATTTTTCATGCTATTTCTTTATTTTAGAGTTTGTTTTATTTGTCTTTACAGAAAATAAAAAAAGGAAAAAGTTTTTTTTCTACTCTATTCATTTTTTCTATCAAACTAATGAATATGACGAAAATTGGGACTGAGATAAAACTGACGAAATTACAGTCAGGTGGTATTTTAGATATATTTATTAGAATAGTATTTATAAACAAAGATTCTTGAAATAAATGAAAAATCCATTATTGTTTTAAATAATTAATTATTACACTATAATAGCTTTCAACTCAATAAATTTAAGTATTCATGTGTTATAGCATGACGAAATTGGAAAGCAGGTAGCCCTATGGCTTCTGCTGACGAGAATAGTGACATTTACCTTACAATTCCAATGAAAAAATCACGGATAGTTCTAATCAAGCAAAAAATATTTATATATTCCAACTTAGTCTGATTATAACCACCCCTGTTTCGAAAAGAAGTTTTACCGACGTATGCCTCCTATGCTCTCAAAGTAGATTGGTATATTGTGTGGCCAGTTTATGATTTTTTTTTCATTTCAGAAGATGGATATTTCTTAGAAAATTATTAATTGTTTTATAAAAAACGTAATAGCCAATTATTTTTCCAGATTGCGACCCCTTAAAAATGGAAGAAGATAGTGACTATAATCCAACGTCTACGGAAGAATTCTCGGAGTCCGAAAATGAAACCATTTTCAAACAAAAACGTCACGATATCAAAATTTTGCGTAATTCTGGTATGGCATACACGGGATATAACAAAAAAGTGCGCGCTGCCCGCTCTGTAAGAGAATACAATCATAACTGCAGATATAAATGCAATCAAAATGTCTCAGAAGAGGACAGGTCAAACCTGTTTGAGAGTTTCTACAAGCTCGCATCCTATGATATCCAGAATCAATTTTTGACCTCCTGCATAAAGAAAAAACCAGTTGGAAGAAAAAAGCGTGATACGGATAGAAACAAAGAATACAGCACTGAAATTTATATTTCTGAAAATCGTGTATGTAAAACGTTTTTCCTCAAGACTCTCGATATTAGCCATAAACGATTCAGTACCGTGTGTAAAAAAACAGATGCTGTTGGCATTTGTGGAAAAGATGGAAGAGGTCGGGAACGTACTAAGAAACTTGATGAATAAAAACGCAAGCCAGGTTCTGGTTGGTTTCTGCATAAGCAAGATTGAACAAATAATAATTTTCCCGGTATACAGCAGTCACTATTTATGGAAGTCAAATCTAGATATCCTTCTCGAGAATTAATGATATACAATATGTACAAGCTTTATGTTGAACTCTGCAGTGAGAGATAAATGTTTCCGGTCAAGTCTTCTTATTATCTTTGTGGGAATTGATCCCACTTGTATATAATATTTCATATATATGTTATCTTTAAGCATGTATACAGTTTAGTTGAGACGATTGTTCACAGAAAAAAAATCTTGAATAAAACAAAACGTATTTCAGTTAAACAAATTCGTTGTTTCAATACCGTGAAATGAACCTATTATTGCAAAAAAATTGGGAGTTATTTGAATTACAAAAGTTGCATTTGTTTGATACAAAAGTATTGCACAAAGCCAAGTGTTATATTCTCTCCAACCAATTCTTTTAATTTGTTTGATGCAAAAGTCACAATGCCTCCAACTTTTTTTACTCGTATACAAAACTTCGAATGGTATGATTAGAGATCCGAAGGACGCCACTCACTTTGCTATAGTAAAATGAATAAGAATACAGTATTTTTCATCAGTATTTTACGAGGAATTTTAAAGAAACCTCAATTTATAGGAATGCTGGACGTTCCAAGCATACTATAGAGAAAAGGTTCCCAAATACACTAAATGATGAAATAATTCAAATTAATAAGTTGAAGTGGTATATTATTCAGATAATTGTTGGAAATATTTGCTGCCAATATCTCCCAGGATAGTTTCAAGATAAAACAGATTGATTCTGAGAAAATTATTACTTGAACGTTTAAAAGAAGAATCAAATACAATGAGGAAGATTTCAAAAATATTCAAAAAAAATAACCTCAACGCCTCGCTGTTATCCTTTCTTCCTGGAAACGGCATGTCCTTGATCCGATATAAAATTGTGATTTGGAAATATTCAACATTCGGCCATCCTGTATTATGTTTGTCCTCAAACATAGTCGTCTGATTTAGCTGGCTTCCTTACTATTCGTTTTGGTCTCTTTTTCTTCTCGGGAATCTCCCCTACGACATCATCACTTGGAATCCAGTCTTTATCAGTCAAGCTGCCATTCTCTGAAGTCTTGGAACTTTTTCCAGAAGTCACAGTTTCAGTAATACCCGTTTCTTCGCCAAGCTCTATGTCTGAGAAAATAGTTTCTTCAATGTCTTTCTCATCTGAATCGTCTTCTTCGTCGTGATTTCTATAAATTTTCATTTTTGAAACATGTGCAATCCTTACCCTACAATGTCCTCCATCTTCCTTATTTAGTTTTTCAAGTTTATAGATATGACTTGGTAGTTTCTCGATTAGTGCAAATGGTCCGCAAAATTTGAATTCAGTTTTTGATGGTTCGCCTGTAGACTTTGGAGTCGATTTTACAGCTACAATGTCTCCAATATCGTATTCAACTCCTTCACACCTCTTCTTGTCGTAGTATATTTTTGACTTGTCCTGCATCTTTCGAACTTTATATTTGGTTTCAGTTTTTATTGACTGTAGCATACTTTTTAACAAATCTTCCGATTGAACCTGTGAGTCCAAGGAATCTCCGGACTTCGTGTTTGTTTTTGAGTACTGGAAACTCCTCAATTGCCCTCAGGTGGACCTGGAAATAATCCATTTGAGGTTAATTGGAATCCTAAAAACATTACGTTTTTCTTTCCGAATTCACATTTACTCAACTTGTACGTTAATTTTGCCTTCATAAATGCAGAAAATACTTTCCTCTCAATTTCTCCAACATATCTGTTCAGTCCTTAGCCCCAATCAGAATATCGTCTAAATATGACACTGCGATTGTATTCCTCAATGAATGTAATACCAATGAAATCAATTTCGAAAATCAAAGGGACCAATAACTAATCCGAAATAGAGTGTTTAGCATTCTGCTGTATATACCATCTGGATAAATGAAAGCAGTTTCCTCTTTTGATTTTTCATCTGGAGTAACCTGACATTAAATCAAGAGTACTGCATATCTTCGAACCAGTTAAAATTTCGAAACAATCATCAACATATGGTATTGGAAAATATTTCACCTGAGTTTGACTATTTAACTTTCTGAAATCAATCACAAGTCTTTTTCACCAGAACTTTTTGGTACTAACAAAACAGGGGATGCATAAGAAGAATTTGTGTCTCTTATTATTCCGCATTCATGCTATTCCACTATAATATTTTTTATAATTTTTCGGTCCTCGAAACTACATCTATATGGTTTGAATCTGAATGATTTCTTATTATCTTTAATATTGACGTTCATCAAATCAGTACACCTGAGTTCGTGAATATTCAAAGCAAAACAGTTTCGAAATTCATTGAGCAAATTCAAGAGTTTTCCCTATCGGAAATATCAACAGTCATCAAATTTCAAAAAATTCATTGTTATAGTTTCTTTCTCACCTGAGGAATCCTCATTTTCTATGATATCCATGTTACCTCTGATTTCTCCTAGGCGATCATCCTTATTCAGCTGAACATCTTCCTGTGCCACCACTGGCAAGTGACCAACTTCCTCTCCTATTCCAAACTGGACAAAACTGAGGCTGTTTCGTTCCGATTTCATGTACTTCTGCACTAAAACCTGCTTTTTCCTGGGGTTTGTTGCTAACTGCATATTTCAAAAGGGATCTTCATTTTTATACCCAAAATGTAGATTGTCCCCAACACGAACATATGCTATTCCCGGCAATTACGTAAATGTCCTTTCAATGAGTCGATGTAGTGGTTGTGCATTATCTGGTGCTAGCAATGCTTCAATCTCTTCTTCTATCTCATCTATGCCTATTTTGATTTTCACTGCCTGAGTACTAAAAACTGGACGATTATCTCCGAAACCGAATAACTTCTGGTCAACCGAATGAGTATTCAGACAATTTTTGTCAGCGACTGTCTTTCTTATCCTACATACTGCACTCAGGATCAATGAAAGCTGTAACATACAGCTGGATCACTAGCTTCAACCGTTTTAGAACGACGTTTTGGGCAAACATTTTTCAGATGTCTGACTACTTTGCAATAAAAACAGTGTCTCTTCTCAACCTTTTGTTGCTCTGGATTTACTTGGCATGTCTGTCGTGGAAGGTATGACTGATGAATCTATTTGATTAACAGAGTGTCCTGTACTATTTTGCTTCCCAAAATTTAAAGAATGTGTTTGGAATTGGCCAAAATTTTGATATGACTGACTTCTATTTACATTAGATTTTCCATAAATTCTTTCAAAACGTATTATTTCGTGTAAAAGATCATCATAGTTGTCTATTTTAGCAGCAATTAGACCTGGAATGATGTCTTCATTTGCTAAACCATTCAAAAGTTGCTCTTCGGTATCTTCAAATTCATATCCAGGAGTGTGGCACATCATAACTTTGTCATGAAAATAAGAGGAAACAGGTTCTGACTCACCCTGTATTCTCTAGCTTTATCATTTTGCCCCAAAGCTCATCTTTGCTTTCTTCCAAGTCAAAAGTTTTTGAAGTCGTCAAAATTCTTAATATCCGCCGCCTTTTTCATAAACCATTTCTTTGCCATACCAACCAAATGAATTTTGGTTGTATCCAGTTTGAATTCTTCCGGCCATTTATGAAGTAAATCTGCACATTCCACCGTCTTCAACCAGTCCATTGCCTTCTTTCCTAGACTCTCGCCATTAAAGTTTTCAATGTTTTTGCTGAAATCGGTCATTACCTTAAACTGTATTTGAACCTGGCTTTGTGTTTGCTTCTCCAATATGTTAAGTAATTTCTCTTCACTGACTAATCTTGAATGCTACATCATTTGCATCATATTCATAAATTTTCCATGAAATGCATTTGATCTCAACTTGTGAAACCGTCATCGCCGTTCACTGTCACTTTTTTACGTAAACGTCAAAAGTGTCAGCATTGAATTATTTTTGCAAATAACAATTAATTCTCGTCAAAAACTTGGTGTTTTCGTAGTATATCCTTTGGTTTTTGTTTTCTTCCGGTTCAGCGTCCTCCATTCTCTGCAAACTGCTTCTCTTGACCACTTCTGATTTATCTTGGAAATATTCGCTCCCAATATCTCCCAGGGTAGCTTCTGGGTTTCAAGATAAAACAGAATGATTCTGAGAAAATTATTACTTGAACGTTTAATTGAAAACTCAACTACAATTAGGAAGTTTTCAAAAATATTAAAAAAAAAAACAACCTCAACGCCAAACGCCATATCCTCGATCCGATATAAACAGGTTGATTTGGAAATATTCAACATAATGCTGGATTATGTGCTACCTTCATATCCAAATTTCTATATGTATAGAGATGCGATATTTCCTACACAAAATTAGTGAACAAATATGAAAAATACATTTAAGGATGCTTCGGGAGAATACTCTATAGATGTTGCTAGACATTTACTAGAAGTTATAATGAATATAATTTTTTTAACCACTTTTTAAGTAGGTACACAGGAGTATACACATTTGAGTTGATATGAAAGTTTTTGTAGATTCAACCACACAGTTTATATTCTAATGATCATAAATTAAGTGATTACGGAGTTGATAGGATTATCTCAAATAGCTGTAAAGAAATGTCCGTAAAACTTCGTCAGTCGCCTAGTAGAGCTGCAGATTACAAAGTGACGTTTTGGCTGCCGTCTACTAAACGTTTTGAAAATATCTTCAGCGTCTGGTAAAGATCGACGTGGCACGCGTCCATACCGCGTTAGGATATAGTACGACAGCCAAAACGTAACTTCATAATCTGCGACGGTATGAGTCATAGCCTTTGAGCAAATTCACAAGGTCTAAGTGTGGAAGAGACTTCTGACTTTCCGGCTATCAAGTAGTTTCAGTTACACCCCCAAATTATAATCCCATCAAACCTCAATCATTTCCGAATTTTTTTTTTCACATTAATGCATTTCCCGGCAAATAACAGGAGCAGTATAATAATAATTATAAAATACAAGTAAATTCAGACACCTCTTAGGTGAGATATACGGGGACTATAATATGATGATGATGATGATGATGATCTCTGCTACATGTTCTTGAAAGGCTCTACTTAGCAAAAATTGCAAACTGGTCAATTAGGATGTGTCCATTGTGTTAGTTTAAAGAAGGAAGAATTTCGAGTGGTTTTCCACGGTAGAAAGGTGTCCTAAAAAATGCCAGTCATCGCTCAAAAATAGGCCCATATCTCCGAAATTAGTTGAGACCTCCAAAAACTTCATTTGGATTTTTTGTTCAGGAAGCCAAACTACGTAGGTTACATTAAAACATTTTGTTGATAGGTTGTAGCTATTATTTAACGGAATTTTACCCAAAAAGTTAACTAATTTTACCTAGAAACTGGGTAAGACAAAATTATTTTCAAAACTTTTATATCATGTAGTGAGCTTCCATTCAAACAGTGCTGAAACTCAAAAGATGGAATGTCCACATTGAGATAGGTATTCAGACTTTTGATAAAAAGAAAATACTTGCTTGAGTTTCGAATAAAAAATTTATTTATATATTCTTTCATCATGTATTGCAGTATCATTTATGAAGACCAAGTAAAAAAAAGAAGATATTATCACTTTCACTGATGTTTATAATAATGTTCATGATTTCATCATATCAAAAATACACTTCCCTCGTTCATACGATTCTTCTATGAGTGATTTCGTCTGTTTTACACTTTTTCCCCAAGACTCATAGTTGAACTTCTGTAATGCTTCTCTACATATTATTATATACTCAAGACATTTTCATCACTGTTTCTGTCTCTGGCAATAGTATGTTTGTTAATAGTATGTCGTACAATCAGTTCTTTACCTTTTAAAATAGGTACTGATATGAGTTTATCACAAATTGTTGTGATTGTGAATGGAGGATAGATAGTTCCAGGCATAATCTGAAAAAGAGTGTGATTATAATTAATGTTTTTGGTTTGTATCTGTATACTTATCATTTTCTGGTAATACAGTTTCCACAATCCAAATTACTGTTATAAAAATACTCAGGTAATGTGGAATTATAGCCACAATTATGTCGAATGTAAGGTTGGAACTTTTAAACACTATTGGTAAATAAAACACAATATATTCTACGTACTTTATCAGTCTAGTAAGTTTAGTTAAGATAACAAGGTTGCTTGTATGGCCTTTCATTGTTTCACGTGTTAATCGATCATCATAAAAACATATTTCTTTACTTGGAAAATGTTAACAAATTTTGATCTGCTCATAGCGGTTGATAGAAAGAGATAATATATAAATAAGTGGGCAGTGAGATCATGAATTGGTGTCGCACGGTTAGAGACCCAAAAATCCAACTCTATAGTGTCAGTTTCTGTCTTCGACCTATTGTCTTCCAATTTTTAAAATATCATAAGTTATGGTGAGAAGCCATCCAGCTTCTCCGAATACAGTATTTTTTATAGTCTGAGATCAATTTCAGTTTTCATTTCAGTGAGTATTGTGAGTGTTAATTTTGTGTGTATAACTGAATGTGGTTCATTTTTTAGGAATCACGTGTGGGGGCTGCTCCAAGTTTTATAAATTGGAGAGAAGTTTTCGAAGACATCTAAAATATGAATGCAACAAACTCCCACAGTTTTTTTGTTCGTTGGAACATTGCAATTTTTGTTGCTATAGAAAGGAAGGGATGAAGTCCCATTATAAACACAAACACAAAATGATTGTATGAATAAATGTAATAACTTGAATATTTCCAGCTCATTGAAGCCATGTTGCTAGACTAAAGCATGTTTTGACTTCGTGTTTCGATGGCTGAAGACAGTAAATTCCTCTCGATGAAAATGGTTTCTTTTAATTTGACGTTCAAAGTGGCATCGATTTATGTAATCATTAGCTACTACTACTACTGTTCTTCGTTATCTGTGTTAATAAGCTTCATACGTCACCTTAGAACCAGCACTGTTGATTTGAATGCAACACGGAATCGTGCAGGACAACCCCAGTCTAGCCATGAATGAGATTTTACATTGATCTGATAATATTCGCACTTACTTCCCTAAGAGAATCAGTTCCTTACCTTCCGTCATCAACAGCATTCACTACTGAAAGAAATACCCTATTGATGTAGTTGTTTAGCATATTGATGTGAACCAATTTCTCTCTATCTTTGTTGTTTTTGGACCTTGCTACGCAAAGATCCAATCTACCCCAGCCTGGTTACTGGCGTGAATAGTGGGGACTTCATCAGAAGATGTCAGGGGGGATGGTCGTTGCATGTACTGAAGACGGCGGACAACACAACACAAACTGTATCTCGTCCACACGTGGCATCCTTGTACCATCTTAAAGAGCAGACGTGATCAGGTGAAGGGCTTCGCTAGACCAAGACTGATCAATTTTGGTCTTAGTCTGGAAAAATAAATGTAGTCTTGGACTTGGTATTGGTCTTGATATCTCAAGAACAAGACGAGACTGGCTCAGTCTTGGTCTTGGTCTTGATAGTCTTGGTCTCGGATCAGAATGCGACTAGAAATTTGAATTATTCAATTCAATTGTCCAATAAATTATATGCATATAATAGGCCCTCTCGTTTTTTCAGTATTCAACAATTGTCAATTTGTACGGGCAAAGTAAGCAAAATGAATTTCTCATTTCACCTTTCTGTACTAATGTTTTGCCTATATTCTGAATTTTAATGTATAACATTTTTATTTCACAATATTCGTTTGTACCTATGTGATCCATAATGCTTTGTATTCTAACTTTTATATGTATCTATGTTTTTCAATAAATGAAATATCTACCTTCTATTTGGTATTTTTAAATATAAATACACCCCATAAACAGGTTGAGTTAACGCATGGTCTAGGGTCTCGTGCATGGCATCGCACGTTAAAAGGTAAGGGCTACGTCTTCCCTAGCTCACACAAGTTTCTGACTTCTGAGGGTTGCTCGTAAGGGTGCAGCCGGTTGACAGAAATAACAATTGAAAAAAAAATTTAAATATCAACAATTGCAAAATCTCACTTTTCACCTGTCATCATTTTTAAATCAGTTGAAGATAGGTATAGAATATTAATAAATTATTTGACCTAAAATTCAAATGGTGTGCATCAATATTCAGGTTGATTTATTTGAAATAATAAATCGTTGCCAAGTTTAGCTGGAAGTGACAACAACGCAGTATCAAAATATTTCCGAAAATTTCAACCAAATTACTTTTGTATTAAATTTATTTCTACCTTCAATAGTACGGGGTATGGATCACTGCGACCCTACAACATACACCTATCTGTTGTAAACTGCAATATTGAATTTGAAAACTGTATTTTCGATTTTGAATTAAGAGGGCCATACCCACTTGAAACGAATTTCTTTCTAGTATACACATTAGTAAACCAATTTAGTTGCAAATTTCACTGACCCTTTCAGAAAAAAAAAAATTCCGGGAAAATGGTTATTTTTTTTTATTTGAATTTCGGAATTAATAACAATATTCATTATGTTCCCGTAACTGTACATTTGAATAAAAGGCACTGATATCGTTTTTATTTCGAAATATTGAAATTGAACCAAGGAAAGCGAAAGTTAAAATTGCATTATAAGGCACTCGATTAGTGTCGCCCTCTAACAGATCCTTTCTCATAGAGATGGATACATTGCGGTTTGAAGTACTTTATTTTAATGCGTTTTCAGGTGTTTGTAGCAATAGCTCATTATATGAAATATGAATGAGTGATTATTCGGTTATACCTACTGGTGTATATTTAGGTGTTTGATGATATTGAGGAACTTCTTATGACTTGAAATAGTTTCACTTTCGGTATGGATGTTTGCTTATTGTTAGTTCGGTCTAGCTCGAATTGAGTGCTATTGTGTGATTTTGAACTATGGGAAAATTAACGTTAGTAGAAAAAATATTGTCTTGGATCTCTTACGCGAAATACTTTGGTAATCTCGACTATTTTTTTAAATCAGTTCTCGATCACCAAAGTAGCATTTCGCGCACTAGATACAAAAAAATATACAACAATAAAAAAATGCCGACATTCTAAAAGATTTTATTTGAAATCGCATCGGTGGTCGAATGATAACTCATTTGATTCGTCTTTCGGTACATAACGTTAGAGCTCTGCTATAAGATCCCTTCGAATCCTAACAAAAGTTTCAGTAAAATTACATATTGTTATTATATCAGCAGACAGATATCAAAGCAAACTGAATAATATTGGCCGCAGTGGTCATGATGGTAGAGCGCTAGTCTATCAATCTGATGGACGTGGGTTCGATTCCCAGCATGGTCACTGGTCTCGTGCTAGGAATCGCACGTTAAAAGGTAAGACCTCGTTAATCCTTAGCTCGCACAAGTTTCGACTTCTGAGGGCTGTCGTTCGTAGGGGGATGACAGCTGGTTAACAAAAAAACAATTTTAATAATAAATGGTTTTTATAGCAAAGCTCTTACATTATATACCGCCTTTTGTTTTGCATGAAAATTTTTGTCTGAAATTTTGTTATCGTATAGAAAATTGAAAGACGATTCAAATGAGATATCATTCGACCCTCAATTTGATTTCTAAAAATCATTCAAAAATCTTTTGAAAAATTGACATTTTTTTGTTGTCAAAAAGTAGTTTACGAACTTTTATTGAACCGAACAAAATTAAATTTTTCATGTTTTGGATGAATATTGTTTGAAATTTTGCTGTCATATATAGAATTGAAAGACGTTCTGAATGAGGTATCACTCGACCCAGCATGCCAATAAAAAAAATGTTTTCTATTTTACCCCGAAATTAGTAATAACAAATATAAATTATTATTGATACAAATTAATACACGCATATTCTCACAGTCAATGAATTTTCTTCAGTTTTTTAAAATCGACCAATCAACTCTCATTTTGAGCGATATGTACAAATATTCACAATAGCCTGATAAATATGCACCTTGATCATGTGATGGATCATGCCGTGAGCGGTGGTAGAGTTGAAATTTCTAACTTCTCCCTATTATTGAACTTCCAGGTTATTTCTTTATTATAGTTATTCGTTACAATAATCAAAAAATATTGAAAAAATTATAGCTGCGTAATAATCTTTGTAAAATACATTCAAGATCATATTTTTCATATATAAATTCAAATTTTTTTGTCTTCAGAAAAAAATATCTTAAATACCTACTTCTCGACTGTTTGCCATGACAATACAATTTCCATGCAATTGAGCATGTATTTATCAATGATTCCCTAGGTATTTACAGCAATATCATAAAACCCTGATCTCCGCCTATGTGCCATCATTGTGGAATGCAACGAAAGGCGAATATTGCTCTACGACGTGCTCGTCCTTCTGCGTTGTGAATATTGTCAGGAAATTGGAAGTTGCCATTCCAATAGTTAGTCTTTGATCATTCTTCTGGCATATATTGGGACACGTCTACAGACTCCCTCAAAATTTGGAGGATAATGCGTTTTCAGAACTCCGGTGCAGGTGTGGATAATTCTTAACAAAAATTTAAAACATAACATATGAAAAATAAATAATTGAAATAAAATGCCATGATTTTTCTTTATATTGAGTAGATTTAGGTTCATTATTTTCCTTTCTAGACCAAGACCAAGACTCTTGGGAGAGAGCTTGGTTTTAGTTTCGAAAGTCAAGTCTTGGTCTTGGACTAGTTTCTTGGCGAAGCCCTTATCAGGTGTCTACCCTCTACCACAGCAAGAACGAGACTGATGTGAACCAAGTTAGCCATCATTTGATATTTGATTTTGAATATCTTTCTATAAGTTATAGTGCGCAACTATCTAGAAAATGGACACTAGGGATACCCGACCGATTCGACAATTAGCAAGAAAAAAGAGGTTGATAACATAGTCAGCAATATGGAAAACGAAGGAGTCATTGAGCTATCCGAAAGTCTCTAGTTGATTTCAGTTGGACTGGTGAAGAAACTTTTGCGTAGACTGTCAACTAAACAACGAAGACGGACAGTTACCCTCTACTAAGAATAGACGACACCCTAGACACGCTGGTCAGTTCTATGATTTTTTAGATCCCAGGTTTGGAAAATGATTACTGGCAGAAAGAAGACTGCCACCGTCAGCTTAGGATTGTGGTGGTTCACAGTAATGCCATTCGGACTCTGCAATGCTCCAGCTACATTCGCAAGATTCATGGAGATGGTTCTGAAAGGACTGTCATGGAAGACGTGTCTAGTATATCTCGACGACATAATTGTAGTTGGTAGATCATTCGAGGACCATGTAAAAAATTTGAAACAGTTGTTTCTGCGACTGAGAAACTCTGGATAGACTGATCTCCAAGAAATGCCATTTGTTCCAGAAAGTAGTACGATATCTTTTTCTATCAGCTATTAACAAGAGACATTTTTTCACAGTGTTTTGAGTACCAGTTTTTCTGCTGAAATAAGAGAATTCCATTCGATATATTCTCCATGGATTTCTTCACAATCGGTATTTTGCAATATAATCAGAACAAAATTTCTGCTCATTCGGACTAGTCATAAATTATGTAACTGAGATACAATTCCTCTTTCCACAGTTGGACTCTTTGGTGGTATTCCGGAAAAGTTTAAACCAAACCTGAGAACCCAAGCTAAAACTCGAAAAATTGTATACACCAAATACCATGCTAATGCGGATGCAGTCAACATCATGGGCAAGAAAGAATATTGGTTCGAACGAAAATTTGAAATGTCCCTATATCGATCAAAACATCGTTCTCATAAAAATAATCCAGACCATGAAAGTCCGCAATAAAAGAGATCGATCATTTCTCCGAAGTGTGAACAAGCCATTTTTCTTTTTCAGGACTATGAGGCAATTATATCCTAAACCAATGTCTTTCAGTGACTCAAAAAGTATTTCCTGACTCACTGTTTCAAAAGCTTTGGAAGTGTCTTTAAATATACATAGACTTTAACTAGCCATCTTTTCGCGAAATGCAAATGGTTTTTCAAATATTAGCCGAAACTCATTCAGAATATTTTTTCGAATGTTTCAAACAGGGTGAGTAATATCGCTAATATCATTATGGTATCATTGAAAAGAGAAGGCCATGATCCTTTACCAGCTGCCAGAAACATTCATTTAGATGTGGATGAGAGATATGGCTCGTAATCTTGGTCACTTTTTATCGTGTGACCCAAAGCTTCTCCCATTTCAACGAATCTAACTAGAGGAATAAACAAAGCGGGCAACGTAAAGCCTGTGATGGTAGAGGCGGGTATTAGTATTATTTGCCATTGCACTTTAGATCTGATCTTCATCAATGATATGTTTATTGTTTCAGGTTATGCATGCTCAACTTGTGGAAAGTCGTACAGACAAAGTTGTTCTTTGTGGCGACATAGAAATTACGAATGTCAGAAAAAGCCAAAATTCAAATGCCCGTTGTGTCCGTATCAGGCTTATCAAAAGGTCAATTTGGCTTCGCACATATTCAGTAAACATAATGTACAAACGTCTGATTATCAAATATAATGTAAATAAGTATTTTTTTGTTTCTGTGATTTTTTTTGATGAATTGATCCATCATTCACATAACTTGTGGCTGTACGTTAAATGGGATCTTAAGCACCATTGGGCAAATTAGATCCCACTCCCAACAGAATATCTTGACACTTGTACCTTAACAGGAAGGAAGAAGGTAGAAGAAGTTGCTCGACCGTTAACAGTTGCACCTGAGTGGTAACGAACGGTCTATAATGGGGGAGAAATGTTCTTATCTACATTGAACAATCAACTGCTGAAATCATGATAAGTAGATTCGCCAGGAAAACACTTAACAATCCACCATATGTATTCATCAGATCAATCGAGACAGTAACATATGCATAATCTAAATCACTTATGACCTATAGGGTTTGACACTCATGGTTATAGTAGGGCTCACGCCAAACTACCAGAGTTTTTTACTGACGATGCGAATAAACAACTTGCAATCAAAATGAGATTGCTGAAAATTTTAATAATTTTTCAATCAACTCGATAAATAAGCTAACGGAAATTATGCCTTTACCTGAAATTTCCAATTCTAGAACAAATCTACAATCACTTTTTTTAGCACCATCTACCGAGGAGGCGGTATATCACATTATAATATCAGTAACAAAAAAAAATTCTTCCGGTTTTGATAATATACCATGCTCTTTATTGAAACATGTGGCAACTTATATCGCTAGTCCTCTTACCTAATTAATGCTTCATTCTCAGAAGGAAGTTTCCCTGATATGTTAAAAATAGCAATCATTCAACCAATCCATAAAAAGGGGGACGTTCACGCTATTTCTAATTATAGGGGGGTGGCCTTGTTGTCAGTATTCTCCAAAGTTTTTGAAAAAGCATTCTACCAGAGAATGGTGACATTTCTTGATAATAATACTTTTTTCAGTCCATTTCAATTCGGTTTTAGAAGGGGAATGTCTACCAATCAAGCAATCATAGCTTTGTAAAATGAAGTTCTTCAAAACTTATACAAAAGTAGGTTTGCAGCCTATCTTTTCTTCGATTTACAGAGAGCATTCGAAGTAATAAACATCGAACTCCTACTTCAAAAGCTACAAAGATATGGGATACGAGGAAATGCTTTACAGTGGCTAAAGGGATTTCTATCAAATCGTACGCAACGTGTTATATTACGACTTAACGATATTTCGTATTACTCTGAAGTAGAAGCGGTAAACAGTGGCGTCCCTCAAGGAAGTTTGCTGGGACCTCTGTTATTTATAATTTTCGTAAATGATATAACATACAAAAACATATCTGGAACTCACATATCGTTATACGCAGATGACACTTCTATTGCCTGCTCTGGTGAATCACTAGCAAATCTGAACAACACATGTACTGAGGCCGCAAATTATATTAATGATTATTATCGAGAGCAACCTTATATTAAATCAAAGCAAAACTGAATTAATCATGTTCTCCTTAAAGGATTTGAACAAAAGTCTTATGATAAAATTACAAGATGAAATCATTGAACAAAAGCAAGTAGTAAAGTACTTGGGTGTCTTAATAGATTCTAAACTTTCATGGACGTATCAAATCGATAACGTTCTAAAAATAATAGCGAGACATTGCTTTGTAATCTGGCAACTTCGATCAAGAATTGACCACAATCTTCTGAAATTGTACTATTATTCCTACGTTTATTCAACCATGAAAAATGGTATTCTAGCCTGGGACAGATATTATTTCCAATTTTTTCAATTTTTTTGACAAAATGACCCTGTTATTCTGTTGATTTTTGTACGAAACGTCCCTCTAGGAATTTTAATCATTGGTAAAAATTATCCACTTCAAATACGATGCTTAGGTCACTTAAATACCGTAACGATCCCGCCACCGACCCTATACTGATGGTTCGAGCGTTTCCCTGTCAAATTGGCTGCTGAGAAGCAGCTGCTAGATACCTTCATTCACACCGGTAATAATCTAGGGCTGGGGTTCCCAACCTCTGTGCACCTGTGTAGATACCACTATATTTTTTGAGTAATTTTGGAGTACCTACCACTAGACCCAAATATTTTAATAAACGTATCATATTCACTCTTCTGATAATTCACAGTTTTATTCATTACTCATAGGTCTGAACATAAAAAAATAGTACAAACTCAGCAAAAAATTTATCATCATACAAAATATACTTTTCTAGTCTTTAGTGCGAAACTTTTTGTTGTTTGCCTGTGATTAAAATATCAATATTAGTAGTAATGGAACTTATCTTTACTCTCGAGTCCTCTTAAACAGTTATTCTACTTTTACGTTTATTTTTTATGTACCAGAGTTTAGAAAATACACTCACACAAGTAATTCGTAACAAAAATGGTATCAAAAATAGATCCTGTCGGAAGATCAAAGGGTTTACATCCGATTCAGAAGTTACATCCGATTCAGAAGTTACATCCGATTCAGAAGTTTTACATCCGATTCAGAAGTTAATTGAAGATTTCTCTTCAAAATAATCTTTCGTGGAACTTCTTCTGTAAGATCGATGAAACTTTCTTTTAGCTCCAATTCATTTGGTGGGGTTCCCGAAAAAGAATTTCTGATCCAGTTCACTTCTGAATAATCTTCAACAACATCTGGCATTGGAGATATTTCATTTCCTTCAAAAAATTATGATAGAGTGGGAAATGCAGATAAATTCTCTTCCTGTATTTGTGAACAACAACTTTTTCTTGAAGGAGTTTATTTTGTCACAAGCTATGAAGGCTGTGTTTGTTCCCTGAAGTCCCATGTTCAGTGTGTTGAGTTTGTCGAAAATGTCGACTAGATAAACCAAACTTGAAAACCATTTTTCATCAGCAGACAGTTTTTTCCTGTCATGATTTTTTCACTTAAAAACATAAAAACTTCTGATTTCAGTTCGAAGAGACAGTTCAAAATTTTCCCCGAGATAACCACCTCACTTCTGTATGTAAGTCTTGAACTTGCCACCAATTTCTTCCCACATCTAGGAGAAAAATCTTGTGTTTAGAGCCCTAGCCTTAATAATTTTCACAGCATCTGATAGAACGTAGTTAAGATTTTTTGGCATACCTTTAGCAGCTAATGCTTCTCGATGGATGACACAATGCGTAATTTTGCAATCAGGAGCAACTTCCTTAATTTCTGCTGCTAGCCCTGTCAATCTTCCTGACATAGTTGTTTCTTACCTGTACACAATCCAATAGACTTGGACTAGGGAATGCCTACTTTGAGCACATATTCCATCAATTATTTTGATTCAAGTGGTTTCCAGAGCGAACACTGTTTTATCACCTCTCCATTAAAATCAAATCGCACGAAAACAAGTAGCTGCGCCATGTTTGTAACATCGGTGCTTTCGTCAACTTGAAGTGCAGAATAAGTGCATTCTTGGAGTTTTAAAGCCAGTTGTTCTTCAATATTATTAGACATACCGATAATTGGTCTCTTTACTGTGTTATTTCACAGTGGTTTTTTTCTTTAGCTGCCTTTTTTCTTAAGGTACTGACAAACTTCGTCAAACATTGGGTTTCTTTCTTAACGAAAAATAATTTTCTCTTAAAAAATTCAACGGGCTTACCAATAAAATCAGGGTGCTTAGTATTTTGGTGTCGCATCAGTAACGAAGGCTTCATGCTTTGAATCGAAAGTGTTTCAAGACATACAACACATTGAGGAATAGGAATGTCACTGGTTTCAGTCCCTAGCTTCACTATAAAACCGTATTATGAGTAGATAATATAATAATAATAGTAATACTCCCTCATAAACAGTCATAGAGTGTACCCAAAGACATAGCCTGTGTGGGTAGAGGACGACTATTATTATTATTTACCGTGGCACTCCGGGGCGACTTACTGATGTTTTTGATGGTGTATTCACTTTTCAGCTATAGAAAAATCTACAGCACCACCATATCATATTTACAATTCGCACAATCCTTTGAAGTAGAAGAGGACGTCAGAACACCCACAACGAACCATTACAACAACATATAACACAATCACAAACTGATTTATCTGAACATTCACTTTTTCCGCTAAAACTGACTGCAAATATTCTGTTCGAAATCCTCCTCTCATTGTCGCCTGTCTTATATATCCAGTAGAGCGTTCAACGCATCTTCTGGAACACAGATGTCTCTCTTTTTCTGATCGTTTCGGGAAGCGGTGGCGCATAGTTTTTCACAAATGAGTGTCCCTGCGGTAAAACTGTGATATATTATGCAAATCAGGGGACAGGTCCGGTCTAGATTCGCTACAAGCTACACTACACTCAAGATGCATAGAAACCCTGGTGTGATCTATTATACCTGTGATACCGATATACAAAAGTGTTGATGTACGGCCTACTTGATTCATGTTATTTTTATTGCATTGGTACCGTTTCACTTCTTTAGCACAGATGGCGACAAAATTACAGATTAATGTTATCATTGACGATTGACGGTTGGACAAGCGACAAGTGTCATGTCAACATTCAAAAACAATCAAATCACAAATCAAGACACCGTGAAATGTTGGAAACTCAGCTATTTTCGACTTCTGCGCCATCCATCGACGAATGAAGCCAACGGTATCAATGCAATTAAGGCTGAAACACAATGGAAGTTTTATGTTTTTAGTTTGAATTTTCATCATTTTGGATATTTTTTTAACGCGAAACTATCATTGCCCTTATTATTCTGACCACGCCTCATAAACGATCTTGTTGGTAAAATTCAAGCTTCATTTTTCAGTACTGTTTTGCATCTTGTTTTATGTGTAAAATTGATATCCATAATCCCAAAACTTAAAACTTATCACATAAAACTTCCTTTGTGTCTACGGCTTAATAGTATCAACAACTTTGGTAGAAACAAAATCGAATCTGAGATCGCACCAGGGTTTCTATGCATCTTGACTACACTATTCATGGATGTTGCTCACATCATTCACGTATACCACCTGAAACGTCCCCACGTACCACTGGTTGGGAACTCCTGATCTAGGGTTTTCTTTGAACGATTGGAGTTTTCAATGGGCGAAATATTGAGACAAAGAAGCTGTCAAAAAATTGCAGTCATGGTGTTTTGTCACAACCCTGGTAACTAGCGACACTGGGTCAATGTATATTTGCGTGTCTTGGGCAGAGTAGACATTCTAGTTCACTTGATGGGGTTTTTGACTGATTGAATTCTAGAGGATTTAATCTAAGGGTACTCTTTAACGAGTTTGCGAAGCGGGCACTGTTCTAGATATTTTCGTTAGTGATTGATGATCGTATAATGATGATGATGAATAATGCCCAAAACAGCCATTTCCATTACTTCGTTGTTACCTACTCACTATGGCTGGAGTATTAAAATCTATCCTGATTACTGTACACAATTGTGGCAGATTTTTTCACATCACATATCACAATGAATTACGTTACGATAGTAAAAAATGTTCGAAGAAGAAATACCTTTTGTTTTTGGGATTTACTTTTTGTATGTAAGTGGGATTGATTGCAGTTCTCCGGCTATATCAGGAAATTTGTCTCTGATGTGTGACTTCCATCACAGAACAATCAGTGTGTTCTAAATGAATCACTGCAGACTCTAGGTATCCAACCTTTTGAAATCTACTCGTCAAATAAATTGCAGAATAATAATAATAATAATAATAATAATAATTCTTTTATTCCAGTAAAATCATTGTTACATGATATTGGAAGAGTCAGTACAAAATTGTTAACATTGTATATATATAAAACACTTTAAAAAATAGAGTCTCATAGAGTAGGGGGGCTATGCTGCGTGTGAATACGATGATATCTCCCTGTATATAATTTTCATAAGTTTATGAGTGTTGCCTAAAAATTAACACATCTGAAGTAAATCAGCGTGGAATGTGTTTATGACAGTGTTAAGTTCGAGTGAATATCTGAAGTTTGCTCGAAACAAAACAATATTGCTAACAGCACATGAAAGAATCCGTTTATCATTGATCTCGGCTACTGTTTGTACTATTGCTATGAAAATATCACTTGAAATTTAATTTGATTTTCATATTTATTTATTTTCCAGATGATCGTGTCAGCGGCTTCTCATGTACAATTTGCGATAAACTGTTCTCAAGGCTAGAATATCTTGAACGACATTATATCGAACAACACTCAGATGCCACATTTTATAATTGTTCCATATGATACGTACATTATCCGAGGAATATTTTACCAAGCATCTTCGAAGCCATCCGAAAATCCAGTTCGAAATTCATACATTATACGTCTTAGATCGATAATGATTTATATTCCCCCAAAGAAGATACTTATATTGTCTCTATTCTAGTTTATTGAATGGTACTCTCCGTGGAAAAATCACAGATATAAATAAAGCAGCTATTTTCACCAGTACAATATACATATTTTTATTTTATATATTTCAAAATATTGCGGTTGACGTTATGTACCCCATGATCCACCACTCGCAACGTTGGAAAGGGATGTTGTGCCAAAGAGAGCAACAAGCCAACAGGGCATTACATTCATTGATGAAGTTGCGTGGTTTGTGAACGTGTCACCACTCTGCAAATATCGTAACAAGTTTGTACATATTTTCATATGAACTGTTTTGCAAACTCAATAGTTTGTTGAGAGTATACGTAAAGGTCATATACGACTATCAGTACAGGAAAATGGTTTTTGTATGCACTCTGTACAAGCTACATAGTTTATAGTGGCTAAACATGAAAGTCATACATTAATATCAATTACAAATACTGGAAAAAAAACAGTGCCTATTCAAGATCTTCATTACCGAGTATTCTCTCCCACTCTCATCAATGTCTTTTCAAGGTCAAACACAAACCCTGAATACACAACATTCATTAAGGTCCTACAACAAATTTTCCAAGTTATGATACCCATGCACCAAACATACGTCTGAAGGTCACCTGAAAGTCACTGATGTCGTCATAGTGGTGAGCGAGGCCCAGAACCGACTCAAATTTCCTACTGCACTGTATTTTTCATGATTGATTACAGTAGTTATGTACACAAATATACTGTGATCGGTCAAGCGACACAGAACAGGTGTATCAGGTACACTAACAAAGTTGTCGCACCTAGCGAGGTAATGGAATAAATTTACTAAGGCTAAAAATCGTTATACAATTTCTATATTGTATATAATAATTAATCACATATCTAGGTCGTGATATAGACATTAAGCGCCAGATGGCATGAATATAATAGCCCAAGGTAGAGCCGAAGGTCATAAACACTATTTAGGACGAGATACGTAATTTTATGTACCAGCTAATATTTATTTCATTGAATTGTATTTTGAAATCAATACAATTTTGACTTACACCGTCATTTTCTAATTTTATCCAAAGCGTACTTGAAAAAAAAATTCTACGCAAGCGTGATTCACACCATACCCGCACGCAATTTAGTTTGGGAATTGTCATTTTTCCGCACTAGTATCTACAAGCATCTACTCCGCGACCTCTTCGGATATATTGTGCAAGCCTCAGGAGCTATTGAATTTCTCTTGAAATGCCTCCGCAGTGTATTGGTACTGTTGGTTTTCTCCATGTGTGTACCACAGCATTACCAACTGAGAACTTCTCCAAAGGACGCATTCATGTCTTGGTTTCTTCGTCTGCTGACTTGTCTGTGGTATTGCGATTCTACAGCACGTTTTTTCCCCTTCGGCCCTAACCTCATTTAGTGAAGGACAGTGATGCCTCCTCTTCTGAATGGGACTATTTAGTATCATATTCAAGAGGGGAGATTATGTTTTCTGGGACTACGCTAAACGGTCGAAAGCCATAATTAAATTGGCCGAAATATAAATAAAATTGTATTTCATACTTGCTTCATATACAATCGATTTGGATATTTGCTTTGACTTTCTTTCCTTCCCCTTTTATCGGGTTTTATATATCATTATTACATGAAGAAAGACGAAAAAAGCAGAAAAATCCCATCACTAACCTCAAGTGAGAGAAATCCTGAAATGAAGGGCAATTATTGTGAATAAAGTCTAGAGGTAGTAACAACTTCTTTTTATTCTTCAACAATCCATTATTATTTAAGATTATTTGCGATACTCCGCAAGTGATCAATTGTTTCAGTCACTTCACTCACTTCAAACTGCTACTTCTATGCCATGCTATTTGATCTAGACAAGTCGTTCTTGTCTCTATAATGAACATTCCCAACATCGATGGCAAAATCTGGTTCTCCACGTCTTTTTCCTCGTCAGTAGTCTACACAATGCGGCTTTTAAAATTGCTTCCCCCCTTGTTAACTTCTAAACAGTATAACGTATAAATATTAAAAAAAACGTTTGAGGCTGTAACGGATACTACGTTTTGAAATAAAACACATTGTAATTGCTCCATAGATGGCGCGAGGAGGCAAATCAACTTAAAAATTTAAAGTGTCACGGAATTCGCAAAAATTCAGACGGTTGAAAAGAGAATTGAATTATCTTTTCAACGATGTGACAAACGACCCCCATGCCATTTAAAATTTTTCAGTTGATGTGCCCCCCGCGATCTACCAAGCAACCACAATGTGTTTTATTTAAAAAAATAGTATCGTTTTTTATGTCTGTACGAAAAACCTTTCAAAAGTTAACAGACTATTGAAAGCCACACTGTATAATTTATTTCAGAAATAATCCAAAACACCAAATGCTTCTGGAGGAGAATCTCCGGAGAGAAATTCGAAATATTTTACTACCTGGTTTCATGGAATAAATTTCAGAGAGGACGATATCTCAACTAGCTAGATACCCTAAAATCCATTTTTCTGTATGTTCTTCATACATTATGATAGATGGAATGGAAATATTATTATTTGTAAATGATACATCTCAAGCGTTCATTGATCCAATTTCTAAATCACATATGATAATATTTTTATTAGAAAAATTAGTTTGCTTCTTCAACATTTCTATTATAGCCATGTACGTTTCTTTCTTCTTATTGGATAAGAGTGTAATCAATGGAACAAATGATCTCTCAACATAGGCATGAATGGTATAAATTTGTTCAAAAATTTTGGTATTGCCTTAAAAATTCCGTCTGCAAACCAAACTTGTGATTTATGAAGCAATTTCAAATGTTTTCTTGTAGAAAAAAATAAAAAAATTCTCCTTATTTTTTCTGAAGTCCTTTAATAGGAAATATTCAACGCTTGGAGTGGATTTTTGATCATCAGGTAAATCAGGTACTTAAATCTCTTAAAACAGTTCTTCTGATTAGCGAAGTAATATCGCAGCTTCGAAGTCTAGATTTCTTTTGAGTTTTCCTGTTAGCAAGAATAATGCCATTTTTCATTCAAAATCAGATGTTTGACAAGTTAACATTTACTTTATCTCTGACAAAGTAACATACCTGCTAACTCCACGTTTTATCAATGGAGTTAGCTGGTTTACGAATTAAGGCATCGAATTCGAGGAATTGACATAATTTATTCCAATTGACGTCTTCTGCCAACTAACGTATGCGACCAACTGACTTTCGACAAATTGAATTTCGACAACTGTGTATATAGAATAAATCTGGCAGCGGTGTTTTCCGCTGTTCGTTATTGACGTTCGATTTTTAGCACACAAAAATTTTATTTAAATACAGTGTATTCTCTGTGAGTTATCGAGCAACCCCCTTTAGGGTTGAACATTGGTCCTTCTGAACCAGGATCTTTGAAAATTTTAGTTCTTAGATTTTGAAAAATAGTTTTCATTTCGAATTAATTCTTTTTTATTCGTTCAATAGGAAAGTCTTGTTTTGGATAAATAAGTTCAACTCATTCGATCTTTTGTGCATTTCAAAATAAGAAATTCATTCAATCATAAGAATATCTGAGAAAAACAATTTGTTCATATTTTAAAAACGAATTGTCTATCATAAATACAAATTCTTCCACTTTTGGTTTTACACGTGTGCTGTTTACAGTTTTTATACGGCACCCGGTTTTTTTGTGTCTGACCGTTAAGGTAGGTATACTGATTTAATTTGTACAATTTTGCAGTTTTCTGTAGAGAAATATCGATTTGGTATAATTATGAAATTCCTGTATTGGTTTAATTGATGCAACATATATTTTGTTATTAGACTGATTTTGATAGTTTTCGGCTTTCAGTAAGAAGTTATTGGCTGACTTTGATTTTCAGTTCTTGAATTCTTTGTCGTTTTGTCATCCACTATGACTGACAAATTCAAACGTTTAATATACAATAGAAATGCTTGTATCAATGATATGACTATTTTATTGAATTATTCTATTGCAGCTAAAAGTGATAAAAGTAAACGTATGATTTTTAAAGTTAGATACGCTGACATTGAAGGGTGTTATGAAGAGTTTTTGAAAAATCATAACATTATTTTGAATAATTCTTTAGAAAGAAACCCTTAAGCTGATTTGACTAATGATGAAACAATTCGTGAAGCTTTTCTAGCTGATTATTATGCAGTGAAAGCAACTTACGTTGACTTATTTGAAAGCCAATCAAATTCTTTAGATCAGTCACTGTCAAGACAAAGTTCTTCTTTTTCGTCCAATGTCAGGCTACCCAAAATTGAATTGATTAAATTTCATGGTGATATAACCTTGGTCGATAAAAATGATTCTTTAGGGAATATTGAGAAGCTAAATTATTTAATAACTTATTTGGAGGGCCCACCTCTTTCTTTAGCTTGATCTCTGCCTCTTGCTGGAGATAATTATGATAAAATTTACAAAAGCCTCAAAGAAAGATATTGTAATCCACGCTTGAGAGCAACGGCACATTGGAGTGCAATTGAAAATTTTCCGAAAGTTTTTTTGAATGATGCAAATAGCATTAGAAAGTTATTAGATACTTTTTCGGAAATCTTATCTGCGCTACAGTTGACAAATGGGATTTCGTCATAGTTTGTATGATTTTGAATCGTCTAGACGACGATACAAAAAAAAGGTTTGAATTGCAACATGGTTCAACTGAAATTCCTAAATACGAAAAACTCAAAGATTTTTTAACGAAGCATTGTGTGGCTTTAGATTCTTTGAATTTTTCGTGTTCCTCTGGTAATGAAAATACACTCCAAACAAAACGAAAAAAAATTCATAATAATAGAGCTTCATCTAGAACCAACAAGTTTTCTCTGTTTGCAAACACAGATTCGGTGAAATGTTCTTTGTGTAAAGAAGGTCATCACTTGTATTCTTGTTCCTCTTTTATAAATAAAACTCCTTTTGAAAGATTCAACTTTTGTGAAAAATTACAATTATATTTCAAATGTTTAAGCGACACACATGATTTGAAAAGTTGTAAGGTAACGTCTGTTTGTAGACATTGTGGATTGTCTCATCATAATTACATTTCAAAATCAAATCTCAATCTAATGGAAATTCTAATTCGAAATCATCGACAGATACACATAATAGATATTGCGGAAGATTGGATTACGTAATCCACCATATTTCATTATTACAGATAATAAATAGTCCTTCCACATCATTTTCTGGAAGTCAAACTTTGTCTAACAATAATAATGAGGTTATGAACTCCACAACCAATATGGCTGGTTTTGTCTCCAAAAAGTCTAGTAGTGTTTTGTTACCGAATAATTCGGTCGATTTTTATAAGTGGTCTCACATTAAAAACTTGAAGTTAGCTGATCCACAATTCCATAGTCCAAGCAATATTGATTTGTTATTGGGAGCTGACGTATATTCTCATATTTTATTGAACGGTAAAGTGACCGGTGAAACTGGAGAACCTGATACACTGAACAAGGCCTATAGAGAAATTGTGCTACAGTCATTCAACAAACAGTGTAGTTTTGGTATTGGGATGTTGAACAACAAGAATGAGTCAGATTCAAATGTTCACCGACACTCGGATAATATTCCACGAAGTTGCCGTGTAAAACGGTCATCTCGGCGAGGTTGACATCCATTAATGGAAGAGGTAGGAGCACCAGCCACCAAGATTTATGTCAGGAACCAATCAATAAGTATTTTATTTGTAATGTTTGTGGGCGTAAAACTCACTCAATGAGCAAGTATACTTTCTAAAACTATACACTTTCTCTAGATGTGGAATTAAAGCTCACCTAGGCCCCAATGTGAAAAGTTTTCCTAACATTTTTAAGCGTGAATTCTGAAAGTATAATAATTACATTTTTGATGATTCAATAATGCAGCCAATTTGATTTCAGATTATGAGTGTTCCAGGTGCAAGAAAATCTACAAAAATAAACATTCTCTATCCCGACATTTGAGGGTTGAATGTCTCAGGTCTCCGAGGTTTTCTTGTTCTTATTGCCCATTCCAAACCAAATACAGCTATTCTTTGACTACTCATGTGAAGAGAAAACATATTAAAATGGTTGATATGTAAATTATTTTTCTCGTTTTCTTTTATTATCATAGTTTTGTTGTGTCATTATTTGTCGTGAATAATTATACGAAAAAGAGTTCAACCAATTTGATTTGATTCTTATATAATTATATAAGTTCACAAATACTGATCGGGTGATCAAGTTAGATTTATTTCTCTTGTCAGAATATTCAATTCATATTTGAGTGACACATACCATTGTGATCTCAGAAACTATAAGAGAAACAAAGATTATGAATGGAGGCAGAGTGTTGCACTTATGTCATTATGAATTATTTAGAAAGATTTGAAATTATAGGTCTTTTCGGGGGTAATATATCAGAGGATAAATTTTTCAATTTCAACGAAGACAATTTTGTTTGAAAATGTATCGAGTTGATTGATGTTCTGAATAAAACCCGAGAACTTTTATGCTCGAGGGATTTATTCTTTGAACATAAATCTTTGAATTTAACAATCATATGAATATTCTAAAACAAAAATGTTTGAACATTCGAACTAGTTCGAATATATTGTGCCAGAGAGGTATCAACAATGTTGAAAGAATACAGGGGTACCCTTCTCTCTAAGCGTTTCCACAAAGTGGAAAATAAAGGCAAACATCTGTCAGAAAATAACTACTTCCCTGGCTACTACCACGACGGCCATTGAACTACAACTGACAGATATTTGTGCAACGTTCTTCAAAGAAAACCCAATTGCAAGTGCTTGTCTCGTAATCAAACAGAAAATTATCCTTCATTTGGCTGGGAATGACCACCTGCAGACATGTATGTTTCGAGGTTTATTGCCTCTCATCAGTAACAGGGTAGGTCGGACAACATTATAATTGTCCTGTCCCTGCCAAATAAATAATAATCAACTGTTTAACTAATATTTCCCCACGGATAACAGCACGATCTACAACCAAGTTGATCGAAGCGCCATCCGCACGGAACAAGACAAAACACTCCCAAGCAGCACAGTCTCCGGGAAGAGAAATCTGTAAACATTCGAACTAGTTCGAATATATTGTGCCAGAGAGGATCAACAATGTTGAAAGAATACAGGGGTACCCTTCTCTCTAAGCGTTTCCACAAAGTGGGAAATAAAGGCAAACATCTTTCAGAAAACAACTACTTCCCTGGCTAATACTGTAGCATTTTAATCGCCACAGAAATTAATATATAAATAATATCACATAGTTTCCGTAGTATCATTAATGACCACTCTGTATGAACACCTTAGTGATTCCATCGCAAGGACAAGAACTCAAAATGAAAAAGCTAATACACAGTATAAAACCTAACTCTACCCATTTTTCTCATTTCCTCAGAGAACACCAAAATGTTTGTTACTTCATAGACTGTGTTTAGAATAGAATATTTTTTTACTGAATCATCCTCCCTCAAAAATGGTGCAATATCATCAATAAATAATCACAATACCATTCTTCATCATTTAAATTGATGACTGCTTCTGATTTATTAAAAAACGGAAGAGCATTTCCAAAACATTTTGGGAATCGCTGGTTCATGGTCGAATTATCTCGCTGCCCTGAAAGTTGGTGCCATCGCGGAATCGATAGAAAATTTTACATCGAAGATTCAATTCTGCTTGAATTCTCGAAGTGTTGATTCGATACTGATTGATTTTGAAATCACATAAGAAATAATAAGTGCTTGTGGTTATATCATCTGAGATGGATATGTTTCAATCACAACGCACCAGTCTTGTTTAGTGAATATTTTCAAAAATCACTTTAGAAACACTTCTTACTTTGAGGCCATCTTCCACCAACGGTAAGATAATCTTTGTGCAGACTTTTTAAATCAATTTTTCAAATTAATTCCAGGCCTCTTACGTATTTCTACCAACTATCGGTTACACTCGAACACCACTAAATGAAGGGAGCAACCCCTATGGTTAATGGTTATTAAATTAATGGAATTGAGAAATAGTTGTTAAGGAGCATTTCCCAATGACACACTTCCCGGAAATCGATGATTGATGGTTCAGAGGATAATTTTTTAGACTGAAAAATAGTTGCGTCACACCCCAAGGAAAATCAGATAAGAGTTTGACATAATTTTTTTTATATATACAAATTTTGACAGGAATTATTTCCTGTACCTACTGGTGTTTTACAGATTAAAGATACTTTCTTCATAAGTAAGTACCACATTCAAAGTTTACTGTGAGGCAATGGTATACGTATACAATCGCTTCTTGAAAGGTGGTTTATATTATGAACATTTATTTTTCATAAATTCCTTTTAACATTACCAATCGAGATTTCACTGTTTTTCCAGAAACTCATTACACTCATTCTCTTAGTAAATAGACTATATTCACTTTAAATAAAACTGTTTGGCGCCCTGAGATATGGTTATTTTTATTTCTATTCGACCCACGACTTTCAGCTTCCAGAAAAACTGAGCAACCGTTCGCCAATGTGTGGCTTATTTAATAAAAAGGGTTACAATACCACGACGGACATTGAACTACAACTGACAGATATTTTTGGATCTTCTTTGAAGAACGTTGCACAAATATCTGTCAGTTTTAGTTCAATGTCCGTCGTGGTATTAGCCAGGGAAGTAGTTGTTTTCTGACAGATGTTTGCCTTTATTTTCCACTTTGTGGAAACGCTTAGGGAGAAGGGTACCCCTGTATTCTTTTAACATTGATGGCACAATATATTCGAACTAGTTCGAATGTTTACAGATTTCTCTTCTCGGAGACTGTGCTGCTTGGGAGTGTTTTGTCTTGTTCCGTGCGGATGGCGCTTCGATAAACTTTGTTGTAGATCGTGGTGTTATCCGTGGGGAAATATTAGTTAAACAGTTGATTATTATTCATTTGGCAGGGACAGGACAATTATAATGTGGTCCGACCTACCCTGTCACTGATGAGAGGCAATAAACCTCGAAACATGCATGTCTGCAGGTGGTCATTCCCAGCCAAATGAAGGATAATTTTCTGTTCAATTACGAGACAAGCACTTGCAATTGGGTCTTCTTTGAAGAACGTCGCACAACTATCTGTCAGTTGTAGTTCAATGTCCGTCGTGGTATGAGCCAGGGAAGTAGTTGTTTTCTGACAGATGTTTGCCTTTATTTTCCACTTTGTGGAAACGCTTAGAAAGAAGGGTACCCCTGTATTCTTTCAAAAATGAAAATTACAAAATTTATACGATTTGATATACGACGGTCTAGTTATAGTTGATCAGATTATTTCCCGAATGTGGTTTTATTTTGAATTTATTGTACATGAAATTATTTATCAAAAAGCACAATCATGCAAAAAATATTTTGATAGTTTAATCCATTAAAATTCATAGGTCGTGTGATATACGAAAAGATTATTTCTAAAATGAGGTAGATTGAAACCAACAACAAATAATTTAATTGATAATGAACACCGACATTTTTATTCATTGAAGAAGCCTTTGCAGCGAATTTTGCATGTCAAAATATTTGTCTAGAAATCCTATCGAAAATGGAATTTTCACTGATGGAAATCAATTTTAGATCATTCAAACGATTAAGAAATTATTGTTTTCTTATAAACTGTTGCCAAGAATTGTAACAATCCCTGAAAAATGACACAACGAAAACCAATATGGAGGCGATTAACCAGCTGTTGTGAAATCAATATTATGTCATTCAAACGATTAAGAAATTGTTGTTTTTTATAAACTGTTACCAAGTATTGTAAGAATCCCTGATAACGACAAAACGAAAAACAATATGGAGGCGATTATACAGCTCTTGTAAAATAATCACTTATTTGAACAAAATATATTCGAAAAATGGTGGTGTCTGATTGGTCTATTTCATCATGAATGAAATAATCGCGGATAAAAAGAGAAAAAAAAAATTGACAGCCGTTGTTTGATGAGGGATATCAAAACGAAACACGTTGCTATTTTTTCTACGCTATACGATGATATTCCCAAAATCACCATCCAACTTTTCGGGAGTCATGTAGAGTAGACACAAATTTAAATAAAGTTCTTCTATCTGATTTCTACGATGTTATACTTCGTTTTCTCACAAACTCAAATAGTAATATTTTCAAATAACACTTTTCATACTAATTAATTCGTTGTAAAGCTATATCTGTTACGTCTACTGTCACAAATTCCAGTTATAATAAATGAGAATGAAATATGAAAAATGAGAAATAAATCTTCCTATGTTTCTGATGTTACTGCATCAGTTTCATTTTATTTGTACATTCTCGAAATACTCATATGTTCATATAGGATGAAACTGCAGTAACATCAGTGTTACAAAAAAACAAGTGTTACAAAAACATAGGAAGTTTTATTTCTCATTATTCAGGATGATCTCTTACCACGTAGTAACGGCTGCATTCATCAATTTATTGAATGAAATATGTTCGAATCTCAGCATTGCCACCGGTCTCGTGCATGGCACCACTCGTATTAAAAGGTAAGGGCTACGTCTTCCCCTAGCTCGCACAAGGCTCTGACTTTTGAGGGTTGCACGTAGGGGTGCAACCGGTTGACGGATATACAAATTTTTTTTTCAACTGTTTCGAAAAAGTTTACAAAAATGCCGATAGAATGATTGTTTCAAAAGAACAAAATAAAGATCAAAATCAATCGGATGAAAATCTGGGAAACATTATTGAAAATACGGTTATGAACTTCTACTCGTCATTAGAATATTCTGTTTAATTGCATTTTTTATATAGAATAATAATAAATATAATATTGAATTTTCCAATAATTCTCTGTTACTTTCACTATTAACATTTCTGATCTAGTTGTTAATTTTCTAACAATGTTTGCTTTCAAGTAATTTATTATTATATTTTACCTACTATTAGTATGTAATGTCAATCATAACAATACTGCTATAAGTTTCGTAATGAGGTTCATTACGACACTGGAACTTCATTACGGCACTGTTACTCCATTACGACACTGGAACATAAACATGATCAGAGTTTATGATGAATTTTCATATCTCTGGCAGTACCTGGCAGGTATTAATGTTACTTTCAGGATCTGAAGTGATGTCGATAGCATTCATAATGAAGTAAGTAACTGATATTGACGCGTTCTATTTTGACAATTCGCATGATAACAACAATAAAAAACATGGTAACCAAAGCTTTCAAGATTGAATGTTGCATGTTTCTAATATACAGACATTGTTGACTAAATTTGGGTGGATATTTAGAATAATTGATGGTATGTAAAGTTTTGAACAATATTTGTTTCGTTTATTCATATTAGGATAATCGATGGGTTATCAAACTCGGCCTCGTTTGACAAATGCTCCATCTCATATCGTAATATGAAACTTTACATACAAGATTTTATCTGCTGGTATCAATAAATATATACATAATTTTCTAATTATGATGAAATGCCTTTATGTGAGTCAAAGAGAGATGAGGTGAATTTTAGTTGCATTTCGGATTTCAAAGACGATCTGGCAGTCAATAATGTGGTGCCTTATATTTTATATTGGCCAGATTACCACCATATGTGAAAGAAAAGTTGTCCCTCTCAAATGACATTTTTTTAATAATGTTTTCTCGATGTTTTCAATAGAGTTTTCATCAACTATAACTTTGTTGATTATTTCTTTGATGCTGAAAATAGAGCACTATAACTACTAGTTGAATTTTGTATTCTACATGTTTTTCCCAAAATGTCAATGAACATTTTGTAATTTTATAATTGCAGGAGATTTAGATGAGATATATACTTAATTCCTGCATTCAAATGTATAGAAGAAACTCGGAAGAAGCCTTGTTAATTTAGTGTACAGAACAGACGGAAGAACACCACTTGCTGTACCATGAAGTTTCATGTGAACATCCAGTGTAAAAAAAATTGGTGAATAATGAAGTTGTCAAAGTATTAACCAAGGTGTTAATGCGAATTTAGATTAAAAAATGGCGCAGGACAAAGTAAAAAAAATACAGAAATGTATGAAAGAGTGAAAAAACTATGTGAACAGAGACAAGTAATATCAAAAAATAGAAATAAATACTGGAAGTAGATGAAAGTTAATTTACTTTCGGGAAGTGCAATCAATTACATAAAATCATTTCGAAACTACAAATTAGATCTGAATTTCATTATAATTTTATTAAATGACAGAGAAGTTATACAACTGTGGAAGAGTAGCATACCTCTCGATTTGTAGTGGAATCTTTGAAAATGGGTGATTCTGATGATAGTTTACCTTCCGATTACGACGGTGAAGTTTTGTATTCTCAAACAAATTGTTTGCTCTTGAATTTTCTCTTAAAAAGTTCAATGATGCTGAGCTTTCAGGAAATTACATTTGAGTTTCATTCTAGTACTAGGACTTTTTGAACTGTAATAAACTTCATTATTCCACTAAAATACAATGACAACGATGTTATTATGATATTATGATATGTCAGCAGATACATTTGATTATTTACTCTTTTGGTACGGACTTCATTCGAAAGCTGAAAGGTTGATTGTAAAATATATTGTGTGTAGTTAAAGTAGCCCTTCTATTTCTTGTATAATAGGTACTTATGAGGGACCCATAACAGAATTGTTTTAGATGCCTTTTATATTTGTTACACCTTCAATTAGTAATTTACATAACCTTAAGTATATCAACTTAAGGATCACTAAGATGGGTTAGTGGAAGGTCAAAATCGTTTACGAGATTACGAGAACAATAAAGAAATGAAGAATGTAAAAAAAAGTGTTGTATCGTGTAGATATGCTTTTTTTTTTGTTGAGTCAATAGACGAATGCTATAATACGAACTTATGTCTATGTTTTGTCTTTTAACTTGAATAATTTGTCCGAGAAGAATCATTAGCTTTGTTCTGGTTCTGAAAATTATTAGTCCTGGGACGTCAGGATTATGCGCAGTTAAGAAAAAGTGAGCAACTATGAACCTTAAGAGCACACTTCTCGTCAACTGCGCATGATCCTGACGTCCCAGGACTGATAATTTTCAGAACCAAAACAAACCTATTGTTAGGCTCTTCGAACACCTGCGCTTTTCGGATAATATCGGGTGTATTCGTCTCATATTCCCATTTGCGGTATTTGCGCTAAAACAATCTATTCAAAAGGTTTTCTTCCTTCGAACGTGAATGTTATTTGTTCGTTTCGTTTTGTTCGTCTACACCGGCTTTTCTATACCTTCTTACTACCTACCTACTTAGCATTTACTGTATTGCAAAGATGGTGAGTTCCTATACTACTCAATACTTAAAAAACTTTTACATGATTTTCTGAGATCGATAACACCCAATACTCAACAAAGTTCAAATACTAATTTTGCCCGAGTTTTTCAAATAAATGAAACGAATTGCCTTCTCTTCAGGCTATAATAATAATATTCATTCATTTCAGAAAACATTGTATGTACGGAAAGTAGTAATCAAAGCGGTTTCTTTTATAGCCGCTAAATTGTGGACGGATAGGTATGAACTGAATGAAATAATTTTTCTGTGCCACAACTATGGAATTATTGAGTGATTCCACAAACCTTGTGTGATTAATTCCGGAATAACACTGGACCAGCAAATATTTTCATCTGCAACTATTCATATAATACATCTATTCAAATAATATCAAACTTATATACGCAACATAAAGTGAATTGTCCACTTTATAAGGTACTGTATTTCGAAAACTGTGATCATAGGATTGGAGACGTTAACGAATGATTATTGAAAAAATGGTTACATTCGACTGGTGAAATTTTTAAATACAGGAGTGTTTGTACTTTCTTGAAATCAACCACCTTGTATATTTTGAAACTCATAGTCGACACACATGGGTTAGTGATATTACTTTTCCCAAAAGGCAATCCAAACAAAGTTTTTTGAAAATTGATAGTTTCCAATCAGAAATTTTTCGATTGAACGTCATAAAAAATGCCTCTTTCATTTTGTCGACTCTTCTTTCAGACGCTCACCCACCTAATTCCACAATTAGTAGCACAAAACACAACCGTTTTACACAAAAATTCGACTTTCCTATAACAACCAACATAACCTCCTTATTTTTTAGCAGATTCCAAGCCAACAATATACTACGAGAATGGAAGTTCCATTGAAAAGGGAGGTTATGCTTGTGGTTATAAGCAGGTGAAATTTTTTTGTAGAACGATTTTGTTGATACCAGTAATTGTGAGATTAGATAGATTTCGCGCCTAAAAAAAAAAGCATTTTGTATGATTTTCAATAGAAAAAATTCGTGATTGAAAATGGTCGATTTTGAAGATACAGAATGGCATAACTTAAAAAGTAATTGAGACCACCTCAAATTCTCTTCGGATTCGTATTCAAATTATAATAATATAGTTAACGTTTACCTAAAATGTTTTCTGTGCAATATATTTTTGGCAAAATACCATATTGAGAGTACATTTTGAAATATGTTCCCCTGACGTTACAGTAGAAAGAGTGAGATTATGATAAAAACTACCGTCATACATTTGTGAATCACCTTGTATATATAAATATTTTTTATTGTATGCATTAATTAATGTATTACTCGAATATGTAGTATACGTGTGTGTGCAACAGAAATTCATTCTAGCTAGTAATTTATAAAAATCAGAAAAACTGGAAAATTTTCAACTTTAGCATATCGTATCTAGAAAACTAATGATACAATTTAGTTGGGCCTATTAACAATTTTTTACTAGGTCGAGTACAACAATATACCAAAGTTTCAGAAAAGTTTACTATTCGCCTCTTTACGTAATAATAAAAGTCGTTTATATTCATATGCAATTTTCACTCACTAATTTCTAAACTAGGGTTTTAAATTTCGCATATAGACATCTCATTCATTGCTAGATATTATGGTCCATAAATTTCTGTTGTATTTGTTTAGTATTTGGGCGAGGTTAAATATCACCCAGAATATATTTGAAAAATTATCCACATGTTTCATATTCCACTCAAAGAATTTTAATGTCCTTTGATCGACATGTTCCAGAAAAAATGCACAGTCCAGTCCATCTTTGTTTGTTTTTTTTTGATAAATTGTGATGAATTTATGATTGAATACCTGAATTTTTTTGCAGGTCTCAATTATTTAATCATTTTTATTTCAGATTATGAGTGTGATAAATGTGAGAAAATCTACAAGAATAAACATTCTCTATCCCGACATTTGAGGGTTGAATGCCTCAGGTCTCCAAGATTTTCTTGTTCATATTGCCCGTTTCAAACCAAATACAGTTATTCTTTGACCTCCCATGTGAAAAGGAAACACGAGAATTGGTCGAATTTCAATTCATTGTCCTGATTTGTACCAACTTTTTTATTTTGGTAACATATTCTGTATTCTTTGTCATGAATGAACAATAATGAAAAATAAAATTTTGATTCGAGTATGATTTCATTCATTTTCACCCCACAAATATTGCATGGCACAACAAAAAATGCGCAATTGAATTGATAACAACGAAATGTTTTCATCAGGTGGTTGACGCAAAGCTTGTGTTTTTAATTCAACTATCGCTTATTGTTTTTAACCTTTAATCAGAAACCTTTCACTGTTTCTCATGATCAATATCTATGATTGAAGAAGAAAAGTTCATATATGGCATCAGTATGCATGGATTCGTACGTCGATTCAGTCAGAATTGATAACTCAAATTCGAATAATTTCAAGTTACCTAGTTATAGTACGAAGCCCTCGATATATTTTCTCAAGTTTGACTCAGTTTCTAATTATATCCGTATAGGTACCAAATAATTCACAGTCCACTAAAATGAATATCAGTTATTACGCTAACAGGCTGCTCTTTAGTATTCTTATGATGTCGTGTATTAACACTTCCATCAATAATATGTAAAAACTGGTATTGAGAAGAATTTGTGAATGTTCAAGCATATTTTTTTACTGTATTTTCTCCCGAACAAAAATTCTTCCAATTTTGATGGGACTTCCATGTTTGCAGTGATATTATTCTTTACATCACTATATTGTTTCTGAGATTTTCAAATTATTTGTGTACAATTAATTTATAACTGAATGTAATTGTTTAGACTTCCTTTGCCTAAAAAAGAAAGGAAAAGGAAACCGTATCTCCATGGTCAAGTGACTTGAAACCATGGATATATGTATTTTTTTTCATTTTAAAGCAAAGTCAAAACAAATTTATTCATACTGAAACATTTTTTGCAAATTCAAAATAATTTATTACCATTACTGAAAATATCAATAAAAAAGTTAACACATCGATTAAATCTTTTCTTTGGATAAATGGTAACAGCATTAACATTTTTTATATTTCAGCTTTGTTATCATGTCGCACTTGTGAAAGAAAATATCGAAAGAAAAGTGGATTGATGCAGCACGTTCGGTATGAGTGTCGAAAAGAACCATCATTCTTCTGTACCTATTGCCCATACAAAGCGAAACTAAAGTGCAATTTGAACAGACATATGATAACTAGACACTCTGCTAATGAATCAGAATTCATCAATAAAATCTGAACTATACTGTGTACAATTACTTATAATATATAGATCTTTTATAAAAAAGTTAAAAATAAACTAATGAAAAAACCTATTCCTTTTCACTAGCGTAATTTGAATCTAAAAAATAAGCAGTTTATCCAAAGTCATCAATACACTTGCTTTCTGGTTAACTTGTTGCCAAATGTGTGGTTGGCTGTTTCATTGCGATGTTTTTTTTATATTACCTTTTGTCTTAGCCAATTTTTTGCAGTATCCAAGTAATGATCGAAAGCTTTCGGTTTAAAGTATGTATTTCGACATACATTCACTTTTACCTGAGTTATGTAGCTATTATTTCCACAAAATGCCCATTCACATGGAAGATGCTGAGGACGACGAAGCTTCGCTGACCAGGCAGTATTCCGGGAATTACTACGTCTCAGATATCTGGGTGCAAACTGTGTGAAAACTATTATTATCAATTTTTATTGCAACTCTTGCCCGAGACAGTCAATCAACCTTGTTTAATAAATAAATTGTTAAACAAAATTTGATTTTTTTAAAATAACTTTAATGTTAACATTTTTTTAAATTTCATACCCCCAGAGGAATGGTCATTTTAGAATGGAACTTTTTTCCCATTCAACCAAAACTTTATCGATCTACATTTCTGATATCCTCATGGTGGAAATCTTTATCTTGGACTGACTGTATATCAACGATATAATAAAACAAATTTAGGAACAAATAAATAATAATACACTTACTCAGTAATTTATTTGACTGATTATTCACAAATAATTCTCAGACTAATAGCAAAAAGTTAATTTTATATGAAAGAAGAAGTATAGTTACCTCGAATGGAATAGATGTCATTTTTCCAGAATTTCTTATACACGCAATATTTTGGTTCGTTATGATAACAAAGATATTGCCTGTGTACATGAAATTCTTTAACACACTGTTACCAAGTAGTTATTGTCTGTTTTACAAGTTAAGTATGTGAACCAAATGTTGACTTATATTCCATTAAATATGCCTTAATAAACACATTATTTTTTCAGGCAATAAATCCTGAGTTGCTCTACTCTGATTTGTACACACAGTGCAATTGTGAATCTTGAAGCATTTTTCAAATAAATATCCATATACATATGACAGGACAGATGAAAAATACAGTTCTCTGAAGTTTGCAATTTTCCAGTTTAAAATGCCATCACAAACAAGATTGTTTGAGCAGAAATAAATTCCTTTTCATGACCCCCATCATCGAATTCAACTAATTCATCCTTGGTAATATTATAAAATAAAGATGCCTTGATACACATTTCTTCAATTACGACTAAGTTAAGCAGATTTTTTGTATGGAATCAAAACTAGATATTTTCAATAGGAGAGCTTCAAAAACAAAATGATCAAAATCAGTTTTGAAATCTAGCAGAGAAATTCTCCTCTGCATGATTTTTTTTACAGTTAAGGTTAATGTTTTCCTATATGCTCTAGGGCTAGCAAATACGATCGCAGAGAAAACTGTTCGTATTCATCAGTTTCTATACCTTCATCGATGTGGTGTTTTGGAATGCATATTTGACTTATATCAAAATTTGCAGTTGTTGACAGAAACTTCAAACACCATTCATTGACCAACAGTAGCTTCACAGTTTGTCTCCACTTTTCGTTATTTGAGTGATCTAACTTCTTCCTGTAACTTTTCAGTTTTGGCACTTAATTTTAGTTTATGAGGGGTCAATGAGCTCAATCTACGTAGGGTCTGTGTTGCTACAATACTCATAGAAAGTTGGGTTGCCGAACTGAAATAAAAATCAGTGATAATAACACTAACTGAGATACTCCTGACGGCTACAGAGTTTCAACCAATCCTGGCATCTAAAATACATAAAAAGAATTGTTTTTAACAGATTCCGAAATATAAAAGTATTCAGTGACCTACCTTGACAAATGTTTCGAAAATCGAAAGAAGCTACTTTTCCCATCGTTTTTGGTGGTACAATTCGCACAGAAATAAACACGTTTGCTTATGTTTTCTATATACAGTGCATTCCATTTATAACGAGCCAACCTGAATAACTGTCGGTACAATGATTTTCAGGAAAAATTAAAAAACACGTCAACAGTTGTATACAGGGGGACACATTTTGACATATTCACATTTGATCAAACTTTCCCTATCACACCCCAAGAGCATGTCTTCAATTTAATTTGAAAGAGATCACCCTATATTGTTTTACATTATCAGATGCTCCATGATGGGTAGATTTCAACAAATTATGAAACATATGGTCTGAAGCTTATGGTTCGGGAGCTACAAATTATTTGAGTTGTTAACGAGCCACCCTGAATAACTTTTGAAACAATAATTTGCAGTAAAAATAAAAAAACAAGTCAAAAATTATACAGGAGGCCACATTATGAAATATTCGTTCTAGAGACAAATATGGAAGCAATAAATCAGAAAAAGAGATTATTTATTGAAGTTTTGAATCAAAATTTGATGACTTGACAATGAGAAGAAACAAATTTTCTATAGTAAATGTTCAAAGATATTTCCACCAACTTCCATACAAAGGTACAAACGAGCTTCCATAGTCGCACTCACATGGTTGAGAATCTCGGGAGTTATTTCTCTGCAATGCCTCATGATATTCTCTCTCAAATCTTCTAATGTTGTTAATTCTAGCTCATACACTTCAGACTTCAAATAATCCAGCGACCAGGAAGATGATCATCCAAAAATGTTTGCACTGGAGCTGCATCATGAGGAGGTGCACCATCCTGCTGAAAAACTATTTCGTTTTCGAATAAATTCATATCCTCCTCAATTGCCCTATTGATGCACGGTATTATCCGATTCTCCAACATATCCAAATATTTCTCACCAGTCAAATTATCATCAATAAAAATACGTTCTATGATGTGGTCACCTAAAACTCCTGCCCAAACATTCAGTTTTTTAGGTCGTTGTACATGAACTTGACGGTATAAATGAGGATTCGTATGACTCCAATATCGACAATTTTACCGATTCACCTCTCCATTCAAACTAAACGTACTTTCATCCGAAAAACAAAATTTTATCCAAGAAATTCTGTTGCAAGTTGATCGGTTCAGTGGGACTTTTACAAAACTCGATGCGTCTCTCGAAATCATCTTCGTTCAATTCATGAACTAGTCTAATCCTATATGGATGAAATTTGTTCTTATGAAGGATCCTGAAAACATTTGTACGACTGATTCCTGATTCTCGAGATAACTTAGTGAGAGATTGCGTATTTTCCATTAGTCCAACGTACCCTGAAACTGTAATAGAAATTGCTTCATCGATGACAACTCCTGTCGGTTATGCTTTTTATTGTTAATAGTTCCATTTTCCATAAATTTGTTCAATAACTCCTAATCTCATTTGTGTTGTACATTTCTTCCTGGATGATTATCATTGAACATACTGCAAACTCACTATTTCAATCCGTTCTCGAAACGTATAAACATTGCTTCTCAAGAATTCACAAAAACAGAAACATCAATTGTAACTTCACTTGATAGGTAGTCGTTATTGTAGAATGAGACAAACACAAAATGAAGATAATATCGAATTCAAACTTAACTAGGCAAAATAAGACATTTTTTCAGAAAACACCTATAAAACCTAGGTAACAGATTGTACAGAAGTTCATTTAGGGTGGCTCTTTTTCAATTCAAATAATTTTTAGCTTCCAAACTATGAGCTTCAGACCATAATGTATTCTACTTTGTTGAAATCTGTTCATCATGTAACATCTGATAATGCAAAACAATATAGGGTGATCCATAAAAAATATGGTGACATGCTCTGGGGGTGCGATAGGGACAGTAACATCAAATTTTATTATGTCAAAATGTGTCCCCCTGTATACTATTGTTGACGTGTGTTTATATTTTTCCTGAAAATCATTGAACCAAAAGATATTCAGTGTGGTTCGTTTTAAATGGAATGCACTGTATAAATTATTCACTAGTTCAAAGTACACACTGTAAAGTTGAAAAATCAAATGCTTGCTGTTCTCTATGGATTTAAAATTGGCAACAATCAAAAATGAATCAGCTGAATCAGCATTTTGCCAGGAAGCCTGCGCACTAGAAAACGATTTTCTCCTACCACAGCCACTGTCACTTCTGTTCAGTAATGTAGATTTTGTTCGTCTGGTGCTAGCTTGAAGTGCACACCGACCACCCGTGGTGTTGCTGCAGATTTTCCAAGTTTTCCTACAGCTGAAAAGTGAATACACCACCAAAAACAGTATTGTACCGAAGCGCCACGGCAAATAATAATAATAGCCGTCCTCTACCTGCACAAGCCATTTGAGTACACTCTACGAATGTTTATGAGGGAGTATCATTATTATTTGCTGCTGGTAACTTTGATGACTCCCGTGATGGTGTAGTGGGTTTTTTGGGATCAAATGAAATAGCGAGGAAACCGTCGAGACAAGTCCTTGGTTTTATTCATATTTTACTATTGAATTAATTTTATAATGAATTGATGTGTTTTCGAATTATAAAAAGCTTGGTTACTAAAACTGTAACAAAGTGATGTATTGTTCAAAGAAAAATGTGATAACCGAAAAGGACATATATATGTTGAATTATTGTTGGTGCTAAATTTACGGAACGTCCATCTGTTCTGGAATACAATGACACCATCCGCTGGAAAAATTAGTCTTGACTTATATGTGTTCAGCAAGTCTCCAAGCTGTGAAAGGGTACCAAATTTTCTGCGGCTTTCCAGGGAAGTGAGCGAGTTCATTCGTTCATGCATTTTTTTTTTTAGATTGAACTTATCATAACTCAGTGTTCTTTACTTTATCATGTGGCATTGGGTAGTATGATAAAAATTAGAAATGACTCAGTTTTAATTTCAGATATCACAAACCAAGTGGTTTTACCGGAAGAACCAACATCAATACATGAAAAGGTCTATAAAGAATTTGAGGAATGGTTTGCAAAAAATAATATGGGTTCCTGTGAGGTGAACGAAAAACATTTGATGGTATATTTCAACGAGAAGTCGAAGATTAAGTCAGCTACATCCTTACGAAGCCTATTCATCACGTTAAGATCTGTTATGGTAGAGAAAAAACATATAGACATACAAGAATATAAGAATTTGATGAAGATCTATGAGAAAAAAATACAAGACCTACCAAAAACAGACCCAGAATTTCTAGCACAGCATATTGACATATTCCTGGAAGAAGCGGACGACAAGTGGGCTTTGGCGATGAAGGTAACGAACTGAATACATTTCAAAGATACAGGGTGGCCCACCTATCCTCACTCGGACCATTGCTGCTAGGCTAATGAATATTGAGGAACAAATCTGATATGAAGATATTAATTGGACGCTTGAAGTGCTACTCTTTGAAATTATTTTTGAGTATACAGGGTGTACCACAAATCCGTGGGCAAACATTTGGATTCTTTTTTAAATGTATCACCCTGTATTGTCTTCCATTTTCAGAATCTGCTTCAGGTGGGCATCAAAAATCGTTTTTATTTTTAGGAATCGTATGCAACAGTGCCAAGATATTCAAAATTTAATAGAATTTAATGAAAAATCATGGACGGGGAAAAAAATTCAAAAGAACCTTACTATAAGAGGTCAGTGAGAGAATATGGGTACGCAGGTACCCAAGCTATGCACCAAAACATACATAATATCGAAAGGCCCCTAGAATACACAGGGTGTTCTGAAACAACGATCAAACTTTGCTATTTTCAATATACTGACTATTTTTTTTAATGGAACACCCTGTATATAGACTCGTATTCCGGGAGCTTATCTTATGAGCTATTCAATGGTACCATATAAACTATGGTCTAATAATACTTCTGATAGGTAAACAACGACACAATTGAAAACACGTTATTCAACCTAACAATTTTATTCAAAACTACCAACAAACCAATTAAATTATTCTGAATATCTGGAATATATTGAATTGTAACGAAATGTAAAACATTGCGTTACCGTTTTTTTCGGTTTGTTGAATTTTATGTTGGTAACACTATCTCATTGAGCTGTTCCAATTTATTCAATTGTGCTATGCGATTGGTAACACTGACGATAGACAGAGAGAGATTGACTTCCTCCCTTGGAGAAATTCTATCGCCCCTTTCTGAAGTGAGCATTCGAAGCGGTGGTTTGTTTTCTCAGTTTTTCCCTTCGGGAAATTTAAAATTTTTCTAGAGCGAGGAAATGAAAGGTCGTATATATTATTATCTTTAAAATGATTAACTTCTATCTGATTCGTTAATAGAATCGATATTCTTTTGGCACGTTTTATTTGAAATTTAAAATTCATTTTGGCTACTTTCTAACATGAATGAAAAATGGCCGTATGTGCGTCATTCATGATTATCATTGAAATCTCCAAATCTTTGAATAATTAACTTAAACACAATTTTAACATAATTAACTTTTATCTATTTCACTGATCGAATCGATATGCAAATCGATATTCTTTTGGTACGTTTAATTTGAACTTTGAAAATTCAATTTGATACTCTCTCATATTTCAACTGCAACTGGTGTACAATTATTCAGTATTGGCGTATTCTGAATTTTAAGGATCAGATATGTCGAATATTCTCAACATTCTTTATTATCTGAATAATATCAATAAGTTGTTCAAGAACTGTTGATATCAAAGAAACGAGTAAGATGGAATGCAAGCAATCACTGGAAAAATATGGCATCGTGACAGTTCCTTCAACGGTCAGTTTCAATAAGATATTTATTACACGTTTATGACGTTTCGTACACTGAATCACTTTCGATAATGAATTATACAAAGGAGGAATTGATTGAAATGTTGTATATTTTGGGTGAGTGTCACAGAAACTGTCTTTTGGCAAGAAAAGTGTATGCCGGTAAACGAAAAAAAAAAAACGAAAAAAAAAACCGGAAAAAATATCCCCGGAAAAAAAACGGAAAAATATCCCCAGAAACCCCCCCCCCGGAAAAAAAACAATACAACAATACAATACAGAGGGGTGGAACAACAGATTTTCCAGCCTTGCAAAAAGGCGAATCTGTCACCAGGTTAGTTCGTTCAGGAAAAATCGAGTCATAAAAATATAAAAAATCGTCTTTTTTGATCGTCGACGATGAACATTCCACAGGATAGGTTAAAACTTAAATGAATGAATGAAAATGAATCAAATATGGTCTAGTTTCTTTAACATGACACAGTTGAAATTTCATTACTTTTTGTGTACTGGCCATTGTTATCGCATTTAGGGGTATTTTTTTCGGGAGTTTTTTTCCGGGGGTATTTTTCCGGGTTTTTTTTTCAGTTTTTTTTTTTTTTTCCGGTTTTTTTTTTTTTCCGGTTTTTTTTTCCGGGGGTTTTCTTTCCTAGATTCTTGTATGCCGAACGATATCAACAAAGAAGACATCCCAAAGTTGACTGTTTCGAAAATCTAGCAGAGAGATTCAATATTAGTGGATCAGTGGATTATTTAAAACATAGGAGACCAGCTTCTGTTCTTACTGAAGATAACGAGTTGATGGTTTTGACGGCTGTGGTGGAAAATTCAAATATCAGTAGCAGAGAATTACGACAATATGTAGGCATTTCAAGAACTACAGTACAACGGATTTTGAAGAACACTTAATTTCATCCGTTTCATTTTCAATTACACCAGGAACTTCTACCGCAGGATTTCAGTCGTAGAATAGAACATTGTCGGTGGTTGATAAATATGATAAACACTGAGAGACATTTTTCACGAAACTTACTCCGATGAATCCACATTCCTTAAAAATATCATTATTATTCAGACAAGAATCCCCACATACCTATTCAGAAGTTCTTTAATCATCTCCCATCTTCTCTAAAAATTATCACAGACGTCAAAATCATCAAAGGGCGCATGAAGAATTTTTTTTATAGAAAAGTATGTGTATAGCATTTCCAGTGATTTTATGTGCTGATGTTTGTATGTATACTATTTTTAGTTTTGTACTATTTTCTCTCATGCCATGTCTTATATCATCATTGTATAATCAAGAAAGATGAATAAATTTCATTATTATTATTATTGTTATTATATTCTGAACCAGTAACTTAAAAAGAATATATGAAGATAAGAATAAGGGAAACTTTTTGCCTCTATTACACCAGAAATGTTGTCGTGAGTTCGAAATTCAATAAAAGAACGGGCACAACAATGTATTCAGAAGAATAGGAAGCATTTCGAACATCTTTTAAAATGAAATATCTTTCGGATTTAATACATTCAGATAGTCAGATTGTTGGTAGTTTTGAATAAAATTGTTAGGTTGAATAACATGTATTCAATTGTGTCTTATTTACCTATCAAAAGTATCATTAGACCATAGTTCATATGGTACCATTGAATAGCTCATTGGATGAGCTCTCAAAATACGAACCTTTATACAGGATGTTCCATTTTGAAAAAAATTAGTATCAGCATTTTGAAAATAGCGAAGTTTGATCGTTGTTAAAGAATACCTTGTGTATTCTAGGGGCTTTTCAAGATTATGTATATTTTGGTGCATAGCTTGGGTACTTCCATTCCTATATTCTCTCATTGACCTCTTATAGTAAGGTTCTTTTGAATTTTGTTCCTTGTCCATAATTTTTCATTAAATTCTATTAAAATGTGAATGAATATCTTGGCAACGTTGCATCCGATTCATAAAAATAAAAACAATTTGTGAAGTCCAACTGAAGCAGATTCTGAAAATGGAAGAATATATAGGGTGATACATTTAAAAAAGAAACCAAATGTTGGCCCACGGATTTATGGTGCACCTTGTACACTCAAAAATAATTTCAAAGAGAAGCACTTCAAGCGTCCAATAACTTCCGATCAGATTTGTTCCTCAATTTTCATTAATCAATAATAATAATAATAATGATAATTCATTAGCCTAGCAGCAATGGCGCGAGCGAGGATAGGTGGGCCACCCTATACTCTGATTGAATTGCCAATTTGTCACCCAATCGTTCCTTAGCAAATATTTGCCCGTCTGGTGCTATAACTAGATTATAATCCTCAGTTGAACGCTATTTGAATGTCCGTGGTGCAACTTTTAATCTCGTAGGAATCACAAGATCCATCAGGATTGGAATTTTTGCTCATCGTAGATTAAAATGCCTATTTTGAAATGGTCTTGCTCAATATTCACTCTGTTAGCTTCTGGCTAAGAGCTGGTTTACTAGAGCACCCCACTTTCTAACGCACTGTAGTTACTGATACTCTCGATATTTCTGAAAACATGAAATGTTTTGAATTGATCAATTTGTAAGTCAAATAACACAAAAATTCCAGTGGTTTGGTTGTTGGGAAAAATTCTCTCAATGGGAATTTTCAAGAAATAATCAATTTATTTTTTCGAAAATATTGACCATTTCCGAAATTTTTAGCATGATAGCTTTTTTTTCAAAATTCGTCGCACTCATAATATTTGAAATTATAAAGTTGTGCCAAATCCCATTGAAATGAATTGTTGGTCGAGTATTATACGTTGGTGACTCTCTCAAATGATATATTTAAAATCTACCTGTAATATACAAGGTGTAAAAAACAGTTTGCCAAACATTGTGAATGAAATTGTACAGAATCTCCCCAATTATATATTATATTATATTACAGATCCATAAGAAGCGCCACAGAAAATTTATAATCTCCGACCCCGAAAACCCTAACATACCAATTTAGAACAGTATCGGACTATATTCACATATCTTGTTCGTCATCTTGAGTTTATGAAATTTTACAAAAAATGCATACTGTCAGACTTCAAAAAAACCCCACATGGTAATTTTGAATAGAATCGGATCGTATTCACATATCTCTTCCACCATCTTGGAGCTGCCATTTTGTTTTTACTTTAACAAAGATTCCGTAATGTATTATCACCGGAATTATGAACACCCGCCAAATTTCAAGTTAATCGGACAACTAGAAGTGGGTCAAAGTGCACTTGCAAAATGTGCATGCAGATGAACAAGAACGGGTAAAAACGTGGTTAAAAAATAATATATTCCACAATGAAATCAATGGATACAAAGTTTCCATTATGGAAGTGGGAAAACTCACATTGGAGTTCTCGAGGATGAGCTCATTATTCAATTCAGAGAAAAATATTTCCTTCAGAATTCTCTCATACCCAAATACTGGAAAAATGCCAATTGCGGCGTTATTTACATCTCGCAAAACTACGTTATCAGCACGCAACGTGTCAAGAACCACTCGTAGGGTATTTTGGAATTAAGATTCAGACTATGTTTTCCGTGTATAGTTTTCAGAGGGACAGATGGGCGCTTTCTCCGATCAAGTAACACAACCTAGATGAGTGATACTTGAATATTACTGAAGGTAACATCTTTTCATAATGTTATCACTCAAATCATGACATTGTTGCAATGTCGCAATTTTTTAAGGATACAATAAGCACATCAGCTAAATTTTGATTTATGTCGGGTATATTCAGGCAACGAAAACCGATGAAATATATAACAATAAGAAGGCAATTGAAACGTTTATTGCTGCTTGTTAAATGGTGATTCTTCGTTGTCGATATAGTCTGGTCAGCACGGCAACGCTGCATTTGATATTTGACAGAACAACAACAAAACATTTCTGTCTGTTCAAGTCTTTGGCTTATTGAAGTGGTTTTCGTGAATAAAGGGCAAATTCTGAGTTAATTTGTGTTAAGCTATGGTTAGTTTTTATCATTAAGAAATGGTGAATGAAGCATTGTGAAATGTGTAAAAGACCATTTGAAGATGGAAATCAAAATATATCATTTCATAGGTATGCTACCAGTGTCGTAGCTATCGAGAAAGGGAAACAGAATTGGACCGTGATGGTCATGATGGTAGAGCGCTCGTCTCAAACTAAGGGTCATGGGTTCGATTCCCAGCATGTTCATCGGTCTCCTCGTGCATGGCATCACACGTTAAAAGGTAAGGGCTGCGTCTTCCCCAGCTCGGACAAGTCTTTCGAAGACTTTTGAGGGTTGTACTCTTAAGGGTGCGCAGCTGGTTGACGGAAATAACAATTATGAAAGAGTCAAATGAATGAATTATAAAGGAACATTCATCAGCTGTTCTTAAAATCATGAGGAGATTCTTCCATTCCTTCATTATGTCTATTTTATTGAACTCCAATATGTCTGTAAACAATGCACGACACTGCCGGTGAGGAAAAAGGCTGTTGTTATCTTCGTCTATAATAGGCCTCTCTCTCAGATGTCCCTTACTAATAAAGTTTGAGGCGTGAGCGGCGAGTTACTCATCTATGTTGTGTTATTTGATCGGAGGGCGCTTTTGAGAATCGTTGCCTAGATGACAATTTGACAGGACCAGTGAAGTAGAGAAACTGAGTATATTTGAGTGAAGAAGCGTAAAATTTACTCGCAAACTATAAAAAAAAAATTGTTCTAGGTGTTGGTTATCGTTCAAGTGGCCGGAAGACTTTTCAAGCCTGAGCTGCAAAAAATCGAAGTAAATGATGTAATAGATGAGGGATACTATTTCCGAATCCGTACACGAAACAAGAGAGGTAAGGTTCGAAAGGAATTCATCGTAACCGGCGAACTCTCGTTGAAACTAATTCGCAAATATTTGAATCTTCGCCCGGAGAACCTTGGAACCAAATATTTCTTCATTTCCTACATCAACGGCGCTTATTTACATCGTCCCCTTAACAAGCGTATCTTGACTAATAGTATCAAGATGGTTGAAGACTACATACAATTGCCAAGTCCTAGGACCTACACTAGTCTGCAAAGATGGTACAGCAGTAAATTTTCCAGTCAGTTCGAGACAGAGGACGTAAACATGTTGCATTCATAATTTTTGAATTATTTCACTTTATTGTTATAGGGCATTAGGTGTTATTTTCATTATTATCAGCTAGTGATAAAAGAATTTTGTGTTCTACACGGCCACTGATGTCGCTGACCATGTTGGCAATTTTCAATTGTTTATCTAACACGGATATGTTCATTCATTATCTTGAATAATATTCAAAACTGTTTTATTGCATTCCGTTGCTTTCGTTACATTCACATGGAACTAGATCTTTTTGATGACCATCCTGAATTCCTTCTAGACCCGGAGAAGAAATAAAATATGTCGCCAGTGAATTCTTCCTAAATAAGGCTCAAATTAGTGATCATATTCTTTCTATCAAAAAGTTGCCGATTGTTCTAGCCTTTTTTGGGGATGATATAGGTAAATGCTCTATAGTTCCACATATTATAATCTCAAGCATTTCTGCTACTCCAAATATTTTGAGATTTTGTGGGGAACATTATTTGACATTACTTCACATTATTTATGCGCTCTCTTTCTTTTAAGCCTTCGTTGTTGCAACTGAGTGTTAGTTAATATACTTTAATTCAGTCCCAAAAAATGATAAAGCAATGGGTTGTGAATAATACTCCTTCCATCGAATGGAGGGCCCATAAAGAGAAATAATATTCAGCCCTCTAAATAATCAAGGTTGTAATACAGTTCAATAAAATATCCCCTAATAATAATGAAAAATTCTCTTAAACTATGGTTGCTGGAGGTATCATGTTATCAACAATGCCATTTTGTTGTATTTTTGTCATTATTACATTGGTTTGAATTATTAATATTGATATTACAATACATAAGTAAGTACTAGTTTTTGTGTTAAATGTTGTTTGAAAACTGATGATATGTAATGTATTAAGAGTTGAGAAATTTGCTAATAAAATAATCGGCCAACACTGTCCCAATTTATTCCATTAGGATGTAGACGGTGAAAAAGTTCAGGTATTATGTGTCGAATAGTGTTTTATTTAGCTTTACCAACTGAGTGAATCGATATATTTCAAGAAATTTCACACTAATTTTAGGGCAGATAAGGCTACAATTAATTCATGTTTAGAGGAAAAATATGGAGTATGTTTACAGCCAAAACCTCTTGTCTCCCCGTAAATTCTTAAAGTAGAGGATATCTGAGGCAAGTATCTGACAGAAAACAATTATTTTCTGTATATAGGAAACATATAATTACACCTGAAAGATATTTTTACCATAATTCATGCAGTACGCTCCTGATAGCTTCTTGTAATCGAAAATTAGGACCCAGTATAACTTGAACGGCCATTCTGCCATCATTGCGATACTCGATAATCTTAGAAGATATTTGAGCCAGCTGGGATACATCCACATGAGCATCGTTTCAAAGGTGAAATGCTGTTGCAGCATAGTGGATCAAAAAAATAATTTGATCCAAAGAAAATAAGAAATAATTGAAGTATTACTTAATAAAAAAATATTTGAAAGTCACGTTAATAAACCAACAATTTGACAAAACAAATACTAAAAATTGAATAATAAAAATAGAAGCTTTCAAATATAAAAATATCATTTTCTTCAATGTCTTCATCGGATCGTCTGAAAACTTTAGTGAGCTTCAGTTTTTTTCCTTGTAGAACTTTTTTGTTATTTCTTGTACTTCTTTATCCCTATCTCTGGGGAACATCGTATGAACTATGTAACTGAGAAATCAAATTCAACATATGCAAACCATATTTTAAAAGAAGATCGTACCTTCGATGAAAAATTCGAAATTTTTCATATCAAAAATAAAGGTATCAAGCTTAATTATTGAGAATTCTTAGAAATTAAAAATTGAAAAATTCAAATTGTTTACCAAATAACCAACTAGATCTTAATTGCAGCCCATTGTTGAGTTTGTTTTCATAATGCGTTTCCAGGTACATTTGTTATTGCTATTTTGATATAACTGTAGTTATGGATCTAAGATGATAACTAACAGGTAACTTCATTACCAAAAATTGTATTTGAATTAAGTTTCAACGTATCAAATAGCTACCGTGTAGCGAAACATGTCACGAGTGTAATAAAAATTGTGGAATTATAATCGTGTTTACCCTAGTGTGAAATCTTATTGTCCAGTTTGATCGTATACGGATTCGATTGACTATTTCACACTAGTACACATGAGTTGTGTATGTATCTACGTTTGTTTCTGGTTTCTTTAATCATGTTTATACTATTGCTCAGCAGCATTTCAATGCGAGACCTTTATTATTGAGCATTTTCTCAACAAAAATATATTTTTCTACAACCATACTCCAAAACACTTTTTGCAAATTTTTACGTTCACAAAAATGGTTATTTCTAACAATAATAGAAATTTGACATTAGTGTGCCGCAAAGTGACATTTCTGTGCCAAAATTTTTCAGTACCTAATTTCTGTATTTTGAAAATTCTGCATTTCGAAGAGATATTCGATCAGGCAATTTCAAGAATGAATAGACAATAGTTATTTATGCAACAAGTGCAAAAAGTAAGTGTTTATTGCACTCGACGTGAAATTGTCCGACGAGGCCGTCAGGCCGAGTTGGACAACACGTCGAGTGCAATAAACATTTTTTGCACGATTTCCATACAATATTTTTTCTACTTCATGCAAAAAGCAAATAATTATTTATTTAGGTGCGGCACAAGGTGAAGGAAAATGAAATACGCAATTTAAATAAATAATTATTACTATCGATTTCATCACCATCATCTAGTTTTCCATTAATATTACTCATTTTAAAACTTTCAGTTCTGTAATTGTGAGAATTAAATTTTGACTGACGTTTATATAACCACAGTTGCATTATAAAAATCAAAATCATAGTAGCCATGAGCGCGTATGTTATCACGTGGTGTGGTCATAGTACAGGCAGTTTGATCTATACAGGTAGACGGTTTAGAACATAGCGGATCGGTTTTGATAGAGTTATTTTCGGGAAGGCATTGTTTGTTCAACTCTGACTGCTAACATTAATACAAAAAAAATATAAAATATGTAGCTGTTTAAAACGTATGGCCAATTTCACAGAATATCTGCTAAATGTGTAGTGGGTTTGAACGTTTATGTTTATCATGATGACAGCACGTTGAAGTAGAATGACAGATGAGTGCAATAAAAATTTTATTGCACTAGTGCAATAAAGAGCTTCTTTTTCCACTGAATATAGTTCAATAAAGTGCTTTTTGCATGAATGTCGAAAAAGTCTATTATTGGTTTATATAATAGGAGGGAAATTGTCGTACAATTTCAGATACCCACATACACACTATCCATTGCTAGTCGGAAAAACTTAAGCAAAAGGTCATTAAAGCGATTTTTCTGAAATTTTCACAGATGTTGTGGAATACCATATAAAACGAAAATATCTTGCGGAAATGACAGGAAAACCCATAATTTTCATATTCAAATTTCATCTAATTGACATGAAACTCGTTTCATTAGGTATGTCAAACCTTAGATGTCAAATCTTTAGATGTCAATGTCACATCATAAATAAATTCACTTAACATTTTACATAAATGTGTTGTTTTGATGTTTTCAAAAGAAGGTTCAATTTTTGCATAAACAATGCCGTTTTTAATAAAAAAATAGTATAAAGTGGGTGAATTAGTGCGTGTACATTATGTCAGTTTAAAGAAGAAAGAATTTTGAGTGTTTTTCCGCGGTAGCAATGTGTCCTAAAAAATTCCAGTCATCACTCAAAAATAGGCCCATATCTCCGAAATTAGTTAGGACCGCCAAAAATTTCATTTGGATTTTTTGTTCAAGATGCCAAACTACGTAAGTTTAAGGAGAAATTTGTTGATAGCTTGTGGCTATTAGTTAACGGAATTTTACCAAAGTTACCGAGACAATAGAAGTTGATTCTTGTTGAAATAGATATTATTTTCTTCCTGATACTGTATTCCATCATCCTGATGCCTAGGTGTGCAATATTGAAAAGTATGATGTTCTATTGAAAGATCTAATAGACAATCTAACATGTTCAAAGAAAGTGCAAAACTTGTTTGAAAATTCACCTGTTTAGGACATTTGTAGGGCTGTAACTTGCGAATTAATAATTTCTGCGGAAGATTTTCCATGAATTATCGTTTTTTAGGGTATTCCACATCTGTGAAAATTTCAGAAAAATCGCTTTGGTAACCATTTGCTTAAGTTTTACGTTCTTGTCCCTCTATTTTTTAAATGAGATTGAACTAAAATGAATAGCGACAGTTCTGAAATTGAAAATACTCCGCTATTACTAAGAGAACAAGTTAATTCATTGTCATTGGATTTACTACCTTCAACTTCAAGAGAAAAATATGAAACTGCATACAAACAGTTTATGGATTGGAAGAAATATACAAAACTAAAAGTGTTTCTGAAAATATAATTCAAGCATATTTCGGAGAACTATCCAAATCAAGAAAAGCCTCTACTGTATGGTCAATATATTCAATGCTGAAATCGACTATGTTAATCATGGCAACGTATGCAAAATTACGAGCTTTTTAAAAGAGAAAGTCTGACGGATATATATCGCGAAGAAAGCACAGACTCTGACATTCGAGGAAATAAATAAATTTATAAGAGTATCCCCGGACAATATATACCTATTGAGGAATGAAAAATTTACATATTCGACAATAAAAAGTTAATATTCATTATCGTAGGTATTGCAATTAACGGTGCATGTCGAAGAGGAGAATTATGGAAGCTAAAAATGAGTGACATAAAAGACCTTCATTCAACTCTAATAATCAAATTACAGGACATAAAAACAAAAGTTCCAAAAAGTTTTATAATTACCGGACCCTTTTATAACATTTGCAGAAAATATATTTCTTTGTGTCCTATTCTTTCTGAAAATCGTTTCTTTTTAAATTATCAAAAGGGAAGATGTATACGTCAAGGGGGAGGAATAAACAATTTTGGTAAGATGACCCAAGAAATTGCATAATTTTTAAATTTACCGAACCCAAACTTGTATACAGGGCACACATTCTGGCGGACATCGGCAACCATGTTAGCAAACGCAGGAGCTGATCTATTAACACTGGAACGAAAGGTTATGTTGATGACTCTTTGCACTTCAAAATGAACGTTTCAAATAAGATAATGCATTCAGTTGACCCACAAATGTCAAATATAGTGTCGACGAATATATGAACAAGATATTACACCCTTCATTATCATCATCATTTTCGCCTTCAACTTCTTTTAAAATTGCGGAAAATTTCGCTAGTAATGCACATCTGATTTGAATATTGTAGAAAATGTTTCGAAAACTAATTCTCCCAGAATTTTAATTAAAAATTCTTCCAATTTTATAGTGAATCATGACTACACAAATAAATAATTTTTTTTAATCATACCAAGAATTCATTATTGGGTGATATTTTTCGGATTTGCTTTCTCAGTTACCTATTACCATCAACTCAAAGATGGTTTGGGAATGCCTAGACAAACTTAATGATCTAGGTAGGAACAACAAGGTGATCCTCCTCTGGGTGCCGGGGCACGTCGGAGTGGAAGGCAATGAACAAGCAGATACTCTGGCACGAAAAGGGGCATCAACGCCACTGATCGGGCCAGAACCATTTTGCGGACTTGGAAAATCTTACTTCCAAGACGAACTCAATAAAACTGAAGAAGCAATGAGAGCAACATACTGGCAAATACTTCCAGGGCTAAGGCAGGCCAAAGATCTCCTCGGCAACTTCAACCGAGCAAGATCGAAGACACTGATTAACCTCAGCAAAACTAGTCTAAAGACAATCACGAGATTTCTTACGGGGCACTGCAGACTCGAAGAACACCTAAGGAAGCTAGGCTTAGAGGAGGACAGCTCCTGCAGATTCTGTGGGGAACATCCAGAAACCATATATTGATGGAGTGTTATGCTGTACATCACAAACGAGTGAACATACTGGGATCACACCAGCTGACTGTGGGAGAAATACCATGAATAGACCCCCTCAAAATCCTTAAATTCCTCAAGGAATTGGGGCTTGAGAGGCTGCTGTAAACGAGAACACCTTGAAATAGCAGAAGAAGATGAGGCACAATAGATCTAACTAGGTCGCAGCACATCAGTAACCATCTATATTTACCATTATCATTACCAATAGTTAATGATTAACTTAAAGATATGTAATTAATTACGATAATAAATATATGTTTGGAAATAAACTTAATTATACTAAGACGAAATTAATAGTCAGTGACGTCAGTCACTAGTTCGAATAAAACACGAGTGAGAGCGGCTCAAAACCCTCTACGTCTTCCCTTGCTTCTCTTGGGCACCATAAAGCTGAGAATGAGCCACTGACATTCAATTCCGTCTTATAGTATATTATTATTTTTAGCACTAAGTGTACAAAAAGTATAGTTTGTAATACGAGCAGAAATGCAATTTTTCACTCGCTGGCTCTCGTGCCACAACTTTTTCAAACTCTTGAGAAATTAGCACTTTTCTGCACTTAATCACCTTTATGCTGTATCACTTCCGTCAAAAATAACATCACCGCTATACGCCATTTCCGTTGTTTTGCTATCACCAAGCAATGGCAAAATAACGGAAATGGTGAGTAGCGGTGACGTTATTTTTGACGGAAGTGATACAGCATGGGTCTGATCGTTTGGCTTTTCTTTTACCTCCAGTTGAAGTCAATACAATCAAATTTTTCCATAGAGTCCAAGAAAAATTTGAAAAGTATCAATAATCCAAAATTATTTCAATCAAATGTGTTCGCTATCAAGTACTGTTTCCATCGATTTTATTCTGTATAATTTTTTCTTTCAAATAAATTCTGTAAAAAAAGGTTAAAATTAATTTTTTGTAAATAGTTCATTATTTCGTTGGGTTTTTTTCAAAAGATGTACTTTCAACAAGTGTTGTTTTTTATTATTTTGCGAAGATGTCCTACCATCACTCGACCAGAAGAGCAAAGTGAAAAATATTCAAATTATTTAGAATGATAAAATTTCATTATAGTTATTTCTTTTTGGCCTTACATCATGTCGAATTCTTCCTTTTGTACAAGGCCGTTCTTTTCAAAATTATAACTAGTTGTGTGATATAAATATTACTGTAATGTAGGCATCTACTTTATTAGGTTACAATTTGCATATTTTTTAACAAGAACTGCTGAAGGTATAGTATCATCGATTACTGTAGGAATGTAGGCTTTCACGGCTGTCGTCAATGTTTTGGTTGGTTTCCGGGTTTTGCCGTGGTCTTCTTTGGTTTAAATCTCCGAACGTTTCAACTGCAACTGCGGCAGTCATCTTCAGTGGCGTGGTCGAAGTACTGTTGAAGATGACTGCCGCAGTTGCAGTTGAAACGTTTGGAGATTTAAACCAAAGAAGTTCACGGCAAAACCCGGAAACCAACCAAAACAAATCATCGATTACTGCTGGTCTTACTTTTATAGCACCTAATCTTTAAAAGTGTTGTGAAATGAAGTGTATCCAACCACCAGCAGAAACATTACAGGTTTCAACTCGAAATATTTTTGAACAAGTGAAAGTAAGTATCTGACATCAGCAAAAATTGTATAAAATGTATGTTCGTTGCGAACCACAGTAAGTAGGTAATAGTTATTATCTTAACAAGTACGGAAAGAGTTCCTTTCCTGCATGCGACTGCCGTTACCCGTGTAAGTTTTACTTACTCTTCTATTGAATCTCAACTTTCATTCCTGTATATAATTGCAGTGTCATCAGCACAGCCCACTGCAACTTTAGATATTGATGGGAAAGGACAGGCCCTTGTCCTAGAGGAACTTCATAGAAACGACTCAGAGTGTAGTGTCAGAATACTTGTGTCTACGTTTCCATTGATTTCGTGTATGACATGCTTAGTGGATTTTCCTTCAATACATTCAATTTGAATATTATTTATTGCAACGAAAATCCCGAAATGATATTTTAAAAATATTTGGCGCTTTCAGATTTCAACGGAAAGTTGATGTTTTCCGTGAAATGTCATTTTGTGACAGCATTAGCGCTCTAGAGCGAAAATATTTCGAAAACGCTCGCTTCTCCAACGTATTTCTGTATGATGATTGATGATAGTGACAGTGAATTATCAAACACTCCTCCTGATGTAGCAGAAAGTGCAGAAATTGTTACTTTGAATCTCCTACCAGAGAAATCAAGGAAGAAATATGAATTACATACAATACGGTAAATTCATGACGTGATTTCCAATATTCGGGGGAAATAATGTTAGATGGATCTACTGATCGTCCATCAGGTTCAGGAATAATAATTGAATAGTGTCATAAATAGCTATTCCGCGTTGCAGACAGTTGGAAACTGATAGTACGGTATGAGTTTGTTTTGGTATACAAACCACATCATTTGGTCATTTAGGATCGTCTCTAGTATTTTTGATAGTGTGTGAAGTATTTTCTCAGGTCTCAAGTTCTTATATTCTTCAACCTATGTAATTTTGGAAAGGGAAATAATATCAGCTAATTTCCAGGCCGTTGGGAGGTAACATTTCAAAATACAACAATTTATTAAATGCAGCAGAAGGTCTTATACACTGTAAAAATGACTTCCATGAGATTACATGATCCCATCTATGTAATCCGTTGCCATGCATATTCATGTAAAATTACATACCTCTGTAATTATGATTACATACTTTAGTATGTACAACTGGATATGTATTCATGTATTTGTAAGGAAAAATCCAGATTTTGTAGTGAATTGAACTTGGTTGGACATGCATTTTTACATACCTCAAAAGCGACTTTCCATATATTCCCCGATGACCACTTGAATTTTCGTGCGATTTCCACTCCATTTACAGATGTGATTCAAATTATTGCATGTTGTTTAGGTGTCTTCGCCATTTTTTTTTCAAGTAGTATTTATCAACTTTAAATGGTTCATTATAGTATATTAGTGCAAATTAGTGATAAATTGAACTTTATCCAACATGTTTTTTTACACAGCCCTTCATGTTATTTTTACCAGTTTAACATTAGTAAAAATTAGTAGTTAGGGTGTTTGAAAACTAGAGCCGTTTTTTCAGTCTAAAGTAGAGGATACTGATCATAACAATATAAAACCCCAATAACGACCTTCTAAAGTCAACCATAAAAAATAATGGATGTGAAAACTTCAGAAGAGAAAAAAACGTACAAAAAAATCGATACTTTCAACGTTGAATTAATTATTTTCATTAAAAAAAAATATCTTTTGACGTTATTGCGGTTTTATGTTTGTTTATATTATTTTCACTTCACTTCTTGTTAAAAAGGAAATTAATTACCAAACACCCTGCATAACTTATCTGAGCAATAATGGTGTACAGCCACATGAAATGAAAATTTCCCATGTACATGACAAACCAATGATTTAGGTAAGTTTGCTTTATTTGCTCTGTATCTGCTGTGCAGATATAGGCTTATAATTACTTATAATAGAACTGGGGACGGGTATCTACAAAAAAGGCAAAAATTTCATAAGAATATTGTATTTTCTCTAATAGAATATCAAAAACTCTCTGAAACAAAGGTTGGAAGTAGTCCCAAAGATAAGTTGTGGAATGAGAGTCAATAATATAGGGGTGGAAAAATCTGAGTCATCTCTATATAAAAAATTACATGTGTCATCAATTCGGAACAATTTATGTTTCGGCAATATGCAAATTCACATCTTCAGTTGCAATTAGATCTGGAAGAAAATTACAAAGCACAATACTTTGAATTGAAAATAATTATGTTGAAGTGACTGAAAATGGTTGAAAAATTCAACATAACGATGTTAAAAGCTCTATTTTGAGATTTTAAAGTGGTGTAGAAAATATATGAAAAATGTGAAGAATGTGAAGTTGAAAGTAAAGTATTTACTTTTCTAATGGAAAATTCAACTATAGGGGGTCAATCACTCACAAAGAGTAACATCGCTTACCTCGTCATCCCTATTGTTGTTTTTTCCTAAAATGAAGTGAGTAGGTACTGCTCTTCAAGCTTCATTGATATACAGGGTTATGATAAAGTAATGCACAAAATTCATAAAACGTACAACGATCACTTTTGAAAAAAATGCAAAAACACGTCAAACTGTTCTTTGTATTCCGCATCTTTTGACATAAGTTACAAAAATAACACGTCAAAGTTGTCAAAGTTATGACGTCATCAACAAATTTTTTTAATGGGAAGCTAAGATTTTTATCACATTATATGATAGAGCTTGTGTTTGTACACAAGGGAAAAATAGTTGCAGTAGGGCTCACATAAGAAAAAAAAACGAGAGAATGAATAAAAAACGAAATAAACGTAAGTTTCATAATAACTTTTCAATTAACTAAACAGTCCATTAAACCAAAACTATTTCTTATAGGAATTGTTCAAACTGTGTCCCGTTTACTAACTGACATAGGCCAAGACGATGGTAGACCGCATTTATAGAGTTTTCGATCATCTGCGGAGTTATACGAGTCATTTCGTGTCTAATTCTTTCCATTAAGTCTTCTAAATTGTCTGGCCGGTTAATGTAGACCCGAATTTTCAAATGTCCCCACAGAAAAAAATCAAGGGGGGTTAAATCAGGTGACCTAGGTGGCCACTCCATTGGTCCACGTCTTCCAATCCACCGTCCTTCAAACTGGATATCCAGAAACCTTCGAACAGTATGACCATAATGTGGTGGTGCGCTATCTTGTTGGAACCAAATACTGGGATCCAAGTTGTCCCCATTATTTGGATCCGGAAATGCCGCAAGTAGGTCCGGAAGCACTGCCATACGAAGATGTTCCAAATATCGTTCAGCTGTTAAATTCCCGCGACCAATAAATCTTCCCCGGACGATTCCTACCCAAACATTAATTTTTTGGGGACGCTGGGTGTGTTTTGTCTGCATCCAGTGGGGATTTTCCCGAGCCCAGTAGCGAGAATTGTGTCGATTTACAGAACCACGTAGACAAAACGTTGCCTCATCGGAAAATACTACACTATTAAGAAAATTTGGATTTTCGTCACAATGCCGCATGAAGATTTCACAAAATTCCAAACGTCTGTCCTGATCATCTTCTGAGAGTTCGTGAACAAGATGAACTTTGTATGGGTGTAGTTTTTCTTTTTTTAACATCTTTACTACAAACGACTGACTAACAATTTCTTGTAAGGCAATTCCTGTTGTAGTTGCGTGAGGGTGTTCTTCTACTGACAGCAAAATATCTAACTTCACATCGTCGCTTATTCCTAGTCGTCCAGATTTTGGAGCATCCCTCACGCTTCCCGTTGCATCAAATTTTGCAACAATTCTGCTTACTGTGCTTCTAGCAATTGGAGGTCTTTCAAAATGTGTTGCGTTAAATAAAGCACATGCTTCTTCATGACTTCGAAGGCGATCGCCGTAACCTACCATCATTAGAATTTCTATCCTTTCTCTTTCGGTTAAACGAGCCATAATAATAATACTGTGGTGACACTAATTGTACTACTGACACTGACAAACCGTTGTTTTAGTAAACAATTGAAAAAATTTATAAGAACACATGTTCTTACTAGATAAGTTTAAGTTTGACCTCTTTTTATAATTGGTTTTGTTATTTCGTTTTTTATTCCTTTTCTCGTTGTTTTTTTTATGTGAGCCCTACTGCAACTATTTTTCCCTTGTGTAAAAACACAAGCTCTATAACATAATGTAATACTTCCCATTAAAAAAATTTGTTGATGACGTCATAACTTTGACAACTTCGACGTGTTATTTTTGTAACTTATGTCAAAAGATGCGGAATAAAAAAAACAGGTTGACGTGTTTTTGCATTTTTTTCAAAAGTGATCGTTGTACGTTTTATGAATTTTGTGCATTACTTTACCATAACCCTGTATACATATATCACATACTTATAATATAATTGCAATTTCCAAAACATGTTTTATCCTTAATTGATGTCAGTTCACATCGTTCAGGTGGATATCACTTAGTTTTTTCACCCCTACTTTGAAACAGAAATAGGATATTATTCTTCAAACACGATACATAAAAAAACCTGAAATAACTGTAAATCATTCAAATATGGCAACAAAAATAATTTAACAAAACATACTACGAAATTCTACTTTTAGTGAACAATAAATCGTGAGGCTTGAACAGAATAATTTGGAGAAAAAAGTCATAATCCAGGTGCCACCGTTTTGTACTGATGAGATGAAACGATGCGACATCAAATCTATATCCACATGAGATTTGGATGTCGAATAAATACTCAAAACCATCTCAGAGTTGTGAATGCGACAATGAAAGAGTCAACTCGTTTTCCTATGAAAATACTGATGTAATTCACATTTTTTTATATTATGGAACAAACAAGTGGCTATCATTTCAAATGCCGATTTACTCACCTGATGACAATATAGCACTCACTTACTCACACAAAATATGACTTGGTGTTTGTTTTCAATGACCTTCCTGTCCTGGACGCCGAACGATGTTCACACTACCAATATGAACATAAAAATGGGAATTGGCGAATTGGGGTTAGGCGGGATGATGCCGAACTGAGCGGTAATAGGTGCGCGTCATAAAAAAATACATTCAAATAAAGATCAGTTCTCAAAATACCTGTAAATTGGCTGTAACAATACATCGTATTACTAATAATTATTACTTTTATTTACAGTCATCATGTAAACCACCGGAAATTACATGTAATAAAGCATAAAATCACTCAGTTTTACATTAAAATTTAAAATTACTTGCGCATTCAAGTTATAAAACTAAGAGGAGTATGTACATATCACATTGCAGCATGTATTTTTCCATCCACTTTTTACTGTGATCATGAATCCTTCTGTAAATATTGATTTTAATATTGTGCAAACTTTTATATACACACTATATATATTTTTGGATTTACAGATCTCACGGAAAAACCATTCGTGTGCAAAAAGTGTGGAAAATCGTATAGAGCACGAACTAGTCTTTGCAGACATACCAGAGTGGAGTGTGGAAAAACTAGGAATATAATCTGTGCAATTTGCTCCCATCGTTTCTATTACAAACAAGAACTACAGTGTCATTTGCTTCATAAGCATACTTAACAGGCAAAAGGAAGGGAAGACTCTTGGACTAAATAAATTCATTTTTCCATGAAAGATTGGAGGGATTTTTTTTTACTTTTACCTCAATAGGACTGCTTTACTCCGTATACAATATATATGCAAACAAATTGTCAAATTATTTACTTCGAATGACAAAATTGAGTACTTTCCTAATTATATGATGCATTATTTGTTCGCAATATTTATATTCAAAAATAAAATCATCACAAAAATATGAAAAATGTACAACATTCAAAGATGCCCAATCTTTCACATGATTTTCATCATAGTTGTAAAATAACTCGTTGGTTCTTAGAGTCAGTTGGCTCGGAAATTGAATTCTTCTAACTATACAATGAGAACCAGAAGTAAAGAGATTGGATATTAGAATACTTGACAGGACATGTACTGTTTTGGTTAAATGTCAATAAAATATTGATGCTGATTACTCACTTCATCACATTACAGAATTTTGTTTTTTGTTGGGACCAAAAAAAATAAATGAACGATTCTCTTTCAAGGGTTCTACAGAAATAATTCATCTTTATAAAAAGCACTTGCAGAACTATTTTTATAGAACCCTTCATGGAATCTGACTCAATGAGGTTAGTTGGCAACAATGATCTCACCAGTGTTTCATTCAGATTTTGAAACAATAGACAGTTTCCTGTGAATAAATACTTAACATGTGTGCGTTCTCCTCTTTAAATAATGAGATCTGCTGGACATCTGCTGCTGGTTTTATGGAAATTGTAATATTGGTGAAATCCACAACTTATCTATTTGATTGTGATCAAGTTATTACCGAATTTTGACTTAGCAATTGGTTTTTGACTACTTGCTACGGTACACTCCCGATATCCGGAGGAATCCAAAGAAAACACTATGTTAGAGACATATCAGTGGCCACCCCTAGATGGCGCATCTTTTTTATTTTAGGGCCAAAAGGCAATATAAAAAGGGCATTGGTAGCACTGACATTTTATTTAGAGTGGAGGAAGGAAGTTTTCCATTCCATTCTTCAAGGGTAAGTCTCCAACCAGCACTCGATTCAACCTGTGTGACTGACACTAAGTTATTTTTTAATGATTTGTAAAGTCCGTTAATGGTCGATAGTGAGGAAAAATTAAATGCTGCATTCTGCAGATGATAACTCCTGCCTGGAGAAACCATTACATAAATTAAACCATCGGATCGGCTCATTGGATGAAGGCGGATTTCCTTTGCAGGCAGTCTGCTATCGGCCATGATGGATTTGTCTCCAAGCATAGAGAAAATTTTGTAAATTAATTTCATTTAATCTCTAACAACCCTCCGAGCGAGGTAAGTTTCTAACAAACTGCGATTTGCCAGCAAATGTTACAGCATTTCTTTCTTCCACAGGGCTGTTAGCACCATTAGTTAATGAGTTACTCAAAATCTTTTTGAATGTTATGGAAGGTAATTAATTTCCAGTTTCGGAATTTACTAGAGGGATACTTGGTGTACCCACATTTCGTGTAGAGAGCTAATTCAGTTGTTTATTTGATGCTTTTTATACTATGGATAACACCTAGCTGAATTCAGAATATTCGCATGGATATAATTTGAAACACTATTATCCAGGACTAGGAGATAGCACTTGGACTGTGATATAACAAGGATCCTTCGAAAGCAGGCATTGTTTTTCATTTTATTATCTTTACTGTACATATTACAATCATGGATTTTTCATACATATTTTTCATATCTTATACGTAATGCTGTACAGCATACGCACAGTACTGAGCGAGCGCTTTCAATAACCTTTTAGATAATATTGAATATACTTGATTTGGGCATTCCAACCTCAACTTTCAATCAATTCACAATTTCGTATCCTTTACCTTAGGATCAGTTTTCTCAACATTAAAAACTGTTATTGAGCATTTCATTGATGTTTCGACAGAGTGTAAACTTACATACTGTTGGCACTGCCACAGACTGCCTATCAGACTGATCTATTACGACGGACGAACGTATTCAACTTTTAATATTGCCCATTCAATGTGTTTATTATCCATAGTGTTCAACTTTTCATTCTCTTCAAGGATAAGTATACAGTAAGGAAAACTTGTGTATCACTTTTCTACTTCTCAGGTCTTCAGTTATCCATCCTATCATACAAAACATAACGTTAATTAATTAAATTTATAGAGACCTTGAGCTCTGATTTGCATTTTCTTGAAAATTAAGAAAACCACTTTGATAAACATATGATCAATCAATTTATTTGATGAATATTTTTTTCATTCTTAATTCTTGGCTTTAACGGGATAATTTAATTTTAGTTTGTAAGTAGAGTGGCGCCCAGTTTTGATTTTCACTTTTAGTTCATTGGACATTCATCATATACCTCTGGCTAAACACTCACCCCTACATGCTTACATGCTCAACTGACTATCATGCTAACGGCATTGTACATTTTTATTCCACTGACGGTATAAAAAAGGTTACATTGTCATTTGACGAAGTGGAAATCTTTGATTGGCTCGAAATCACGGGTTTTGCAATAAATAATTCTTCCGTTTCAGAAAACGTCTACTCCTGCAACAGCTGTAAAAAATACTATAAGAATAAACATTCATTGGCAAGACATCTGAGGATTGAATGTTCCAAATCTGCCAGGTTTTTCTGTCAGAACTGTGATTTTCAAACCAAATACAGCTACTCCCTAAATGGACACGTGCGAAGGATGCACAGGGAAATAATTCCAAGTTGAATTGCTGTGTCAATGTTCAGTTGAGATTCTCGGCTAATAATACTCGGGCCCAATTTCGGGAAAAATAAAATAATCACCCAACCTTTGAAACTTCGTATATCTGTTCTTCAAGTTGGACAACATGCTAAATGGGAAAAATTGTCTGTAGCATGTTGTCCAACTCGACATGAAGAACAGATATACGAAGTCCATATAATTTGGTTATGACATTTTTCCTTGGCATTAGGTCCGAGGACTATTAACCTTCGGCTAGCCAGCCGAGACTTTCAACTGAACATTGAAAAAATGGCTGTATGTCATGAATTCTCCTTATAAGTTGTTCGCTAGGTATATGTCCGAATTTGTAAAATAAATGTTTGTAGTTGTTTAGAAATATTCAATATTTCCATCATTTCATTTTTATTACTATCGATCTGCACCGGTCGATCAAGTCTATTCTGGTCAATACTTCGGATCATCATTATGAACTCCTAGAGATTTCTCACGAGATTTTTCAGTAGGATGATATTTTTTGTAGTTCAGTGCCTGATATAAGGGGACCACAGTCCCAAAAATATTCGAGGCCCCGCACGCCGTTACTGAATATACTTGACACCAGCGCATATTTACACATCCTCAACATTGGCATCGAACGAAATACATATTTGATTAAACCAGTAAGCTGCTCGTTTCCCAATGATTGCATACCGTGATTACTTATGTTTGACGTTTAACTTTCACATTCTCAAATCTGATAACACCAAACTTGACAGGCCCAGAGTCAAGAGTCAAGTTTGGTACTATCGATAATCCGAACTTGACTAGAGCTTCGGATTGGTTGAATTGCCAAGTGCGTGAATTATTCACTGAAACACGCCCATTCTGAACATAACCTGCTATGTTTGCACTCTGACTTAACCAGATGTTAATGCTGAAGCGAGTCCTCCAGAGCGGCATCAGCTATCTAAGGCATCTCAACTATTTGATCGGGCACCGCAAAGCATCTGAGCAACTGAATGATGAGTTCATGTGATCTTGTATCAAATGCATTGCTGTAATCGATCCAGACCATGAAAAGGTTGTGATTATACTTACTGATAGTAGAGAGTATTCACATGTATGGGATGTATCTTATAACATGCATTGAAGCATGTTAACCGTCTGTACCTTTTGGATCAGACAAATCTCCGGTTTGGGGGATTAGCACTGTTTGCTTCTCTACAAACCAATCCAGAATCTGTTGCTTTCCCATTTAGCCAAGAGTTGGAAACTCTTGCCAGATGGATGCTTGGACATGTTTCCACTGCGGTAATATACGGGTTAAGTAAGTAAGTAAGTATATGTTTATTGTACATGAGAACAATTACTTGTTGACAAACACAGTTGAATTATGAATTATAATAATAATAATAAATAAATAACATGTAATAACAAAATATTAAAAATTCTAAAGTACTAAAATACTTAAATATAGCCGACTAAAAGCAGTCCAGGCGTATAGGTGTATACATAATTAATAATCATGGCTTAAAAAAGACATACCTTATCAAATATTTAGTGACACATAAGAATGTGTCGTCATAAAACTCTGCCAAACTATAGTAAGCCTTATCACCAAGTACTTTTTTTGTCAGTTTTCTAAAACTATTATAACTCTTATTCTTAATTTCATTAGGTAATTTATTGTACATTTTAACACTATTGTAGATCAGGGAGCTTTTTACTAAATTCGTCGTGGGAATGGGAAGCTTTAGACTGTTTTTATTTTGACGATTAAAATAGGGGACGTCATTTACTTCGTAATCTAGTCTATTTTTGTGGATTAAAGAGACTGTTTCTATTATAAATATTGACACAAGGGTAAGGATACCATGTTTAATAATGAGTGGTCCACATAAATCTCTAATTTTTACTTTACACATGTATGTAATCGCTCGTTTCTGCATAATAAACACTGACTGAAACAATTGGTTGTTATACACACCCCAAAATGATATACCATAACGCAAGTGGGATTCCACAAGTGCATAATAAACTGATTTAGAAGCTGCAAGTCCCCCCTCATTGAAAACAACTCTCAAAACATAGCAACCCGATGCCAACTTTTTGTTCAAGTTTCTAATGTGCTCATTAAATTTGTTGCTCCCTTATCTACTAATATTTGACTTCCTATATTCACATCCGCAATGACAGGTTTGAAGGAAATGGCACTAGTCTTTTTGGTGTTTAGAGAAAGTAAATTAGAATCACACCAGTCTTTAATTACGACCATATCACTACACATTATTTCATGAAGTCTATCAATATTTTTATGATGCCATTAAATAGGTACTCCACACCTAATGTCAATTATATCAGAGGTAGTGGATAATTTTACACACTGCTTTATTTCTGAGAAATAAGATCTGAACCAGTTCAGTGTGACTCCCGCAAATCCATATCGATTTAGCTTCCGCAGCAAAATGTGATCAACACAATCAAATGCTTTCGAGATATCACACAGCGCCGCTGCCAACCAAGGCTTCTTTATCATTTATGTTTCTATAAATCATCGACATTAATCTGTGGATGGCATCATTAGTGCTTTTTTGATTCTGGAAACCAAACTGATCCGCACTCAGTATTCTATTACTCGTCAGAAATTCCATAATTCTTAATTTTACTAGTTTTCCAATTAGTTTTGCAAGTGAGGGAATTGATTAAAGATAAAGATAGAATCGCTCGCTTCATAAGCCAAAAGAGCGTGAGTTCGAATCTCAGCACTGCCACCGGTCTCGTGTATAGCATCACACGTATCAAAAGTAAGGGCTACGTCTTCCCCTAGCTCACACAAGTCTCTGACTCTGATAGTTGCACGTAGGGGTGCAACCGGTTGACAAATATAACAATTTGAACAACAATTTTAACAATTTTTAACATTAGTTATTCAACCCTTCAGAGCCTTATGCATCAAAGTTCTTCGAGTCTTTGAGGGCCTATTGAACTTCTGTCGGAGTTATCGGATTGCGCAGTTCATTCGATATTCTTCCAGAAGGTTTCCACCCAATCAGCGGCTGGCGGGTTATGCACAACACGTAGAGGCTCTTGGAATAAGTGTGAAGGTTTTTCGCGGAACTTACATATTTTCCTCGAAACTTCTAGCCCGCCTCATTAGTTACTTCTTTGCAGGTACCAGCAATTGTGTCCTATCAAGACAGTGCTGTTTGGTGGTAGACAGCTCCCCTTGATTTGATGTATGATGAGCTAGTCCTATTTTTTGTCAATTCGGTGCAGTGCAGGCGTGAAAGGCTTACTGGCCGCCACGTAGTCCACCACACACTGGATACTAGATGCGTGTTATCTCACCATCTTGATCTTAGCTTCCATCTTGTAAACACGTTACTCAAGTCTCCCAATCAAAGGGGCGGTGTCCATCCTCTCTCTTTGAGACAGTTTGACTGGAATCTTACATCGAGTGATAAATGGAAACGAACAACATTCAATATCGCTCGAACTCATGATACTATGAAAATTAGGCGAAACTCGTCAATTTACATGTCAGTATTTGAAAGCGTAGTGGTCGTGCTATTAGAGCGTTTGCTTACCACTCAGGCGGACGGGTTCGATCTCCACCGACTGCCACTACGCTAAAGTGGTTTGGAATCCACTTGTACGGAAGCTGTAAGTTCTGGATCTCCCTTGCTCGCACGAGCTGTGCTTTTGAGGGTTTTTTCCGAAAACCAGGGTGATTTGTAAAAACAATATTACAAATTTTACAAAAACAAAATAGGGAAAACTGTGTTTTTTGTTACGATACTTTTAACCCTCTCACTCCCAAGGCATCTATCCCTAAAATTTTGAATAGCAACCCCCACTTACTTCTCCATTTTTGAAATTCTCATGAACTTAATTCTAGATGAGCGACGTCTATTTTGATTTTGCTTCAAAATTAAACTACGTAACCTCTCTATACTATTTAACTCGTTAACTGATTAATTGAATCAAAATAATGCAAGTTTTTATGGGGTTCTACCATCACAGCCATCTCCTACTAACTATGATAATGAAGGAAGTAGTGACTTACTTGAATTCTTTACCTTACCACACCTAATATAATTACTTTTTGAATTGTTTAAAATGGTTTCCATGGTTTTGTAAGCACAAGTACAGCCGATATTCAAACTGTTCGCTGATCTTTTGGAAGGTATCTGGTGAAATAGTCCTACATTATTGTGTAATACTTTCTGGTTGGGTTTTGGAAGCAATAGATTTCAAGAGAACCTAGAGAAAGAAATCAAGAAGTGTCAGATCTAGTGACCTAGGTGGCTATTCAATAGGTCCTCTCATACCAATCCACTACTACGGATAATAATGATTATCCAACCACTCTCTTACTGGGTGTAGACAATGAGGAGGTGCTCCGTCCTGCTGGAAGTCCAGCAACTGTTCAGCTAAAGCAAGATTGCCATCGACGTCCCTCTGATTTTCCACCTCGGCAAAAGTGTAAACCAAATTTTTACCAGTAACAAGTTTTCATTTAACTTGCATTGTATTTAACTATGTTTGTTCGAGTGGAATCTTGTAACTCAATTTTGAAGCAGACAATGCTTGGTTCAGTATGTGACGTCATCCTAACTCCAACACGGCGGAACACCTAAGATGGCCGACTAGTTATTTTTAATGCACTCCTACAATATGGATATCAATTGTGTTCCGGAATGTCGGAAAGTTACTGAAATGGCACTAGACTACCCCCCTCCTTGCTTTCGGTTGAAACCTGAGGAAAGAAGCAGTGCCTGATCTGCCGACCATGATTGATACCGATTATATTGTTATGAAAAGATGGAATGAATTTTTAGAGTTTGAAATAAGTCACAATAGCTCATCAGCCGATGCTTTACCAGTTTTTTCTTTTATCCATGTAGTTCTATCGACTTCAGTTTTGGTCAAGTGCAGCGTACAACGATTCGTAGGTTTCTCAGTCTGAATTCTATGTTTATTCTACTTTGAAACTAAATTATTTGCTTGGGAAATTTGGAATAAATAATCAAAAGTATTTCGGTATACAAAAAGACATCCAGAATATCATTTTCGGAATAAGAATGATATGTCAAAGAAATGACAAATGAAAGGGATTTTATTTTTGAAATTAGAAAATTAATCACAACAAACAATGTTTTGGAAACCAGATCAACAGAAATTAGGTGATTATAAGTTTTGACGGTAAATATTGTTAGAAATAAAAATTGCGTTATTAAATTATAAAAAGTGAATTCAAAGTGAATAGAGGAGAAAAAAGAATTTTGGGAGAGATGGGAAAAAAAAATTGAGAAAGGAAGAATATGGAGAATGTATAAGAAAAGTATATATGAAACTAGAAGAACTAAGAAGAAAAAGCAAATTATCAATAATCTTATCGTGAAAAATGAAGGATTACGTAATTAAAAAAAAGTATTCAAAAGAAAACAACTACTGCCCCCTACGACCGTTGAATGTTATCTGTTTAATACTTGGCAAAGTTTTCTACAAGAACTACTTTGCAATGCATTTTAAATATCGAAGGAGAAATTATTTTTCGATTTAACTGAAGTTGTATGTTTAGGCTCGAACCTCCTTCGCTGGTGGTACAGCATACGTGGCATTAAGTGGGGTGAAATAATTATAAAGTATCTTTATTGAAGAGCTAGACTGTTCGGAATTAACCGGCAAACAACCTTGCAACAACGATGCGTAGAATGAGATGAACAGACTGAGACTGAGAAAAAATGCGCTAAAAGGAATAAAATGAACTTTTTCTTTTAACTTTTACTATCAAGTTATAACATCATTACACAATTTATATGATATGAAAGCTTGTCGAGAGATTTACCTCTGTAGATAAACAAGTATATTAAATAACTTCATCTGATTGATTTTAATTTTTAATATTTAAACTTAAGTAAATACATGTACTTATATCTCGCGTCAAGCTTTTATATCATATGAATTGTGTTCTGAAGTTATAAGTTGATATTTAAAGTTTCATATGAAAAGTTTATTTGCTTATTTTTAGCACATTTAAATAAAAGATTGTTTTTAGAATAGTTTTTTGAGAACCAGGAATGAAATAACTGCTACAGCTTATTTTAAACAATTGAATTGATTTTCTTGATTCAAACCGGCAAAATGTAATTTACGGAAAAAAGTTTCAAAGTCCTCTTCCATTAATTATTTTCAAGTACGAACCATACGAACGTTAGGTAAATAGACCAGGAGCTGGTGACAGGTGACGTTCTCTCATTATACACTGCATGCCTTTTTAAGGCTTGATAATTAACCCTAAAATATGAAGAATAGACGGGTTCCTGGCCGCCCCACGTGTGCATTTGATAAGGAAAAGCGCTTTTCTTTTTGTGGAGAATTTTCGTGTTCTTCCGCGATATTATACTGCCTGCCGTTAGCGTTATACGGAAGTTCAAACAAATTAAAACGCTACTAATTGATGACATGCAATCCGCAGCGGCCAAAAAGGCTCAAAGGGTTACGAAAAACAGAAAAAAATTAAAGGGAAATTGCGTATTTTCAAATTGTTTGCGAAATAATTGTATAATTAATTAATAGTAGGTGATTTGGCATGCACACCAGGATTTCGCAAAACAAAATCACATAAATTTTCACAGTGTTTTTTGCAACTTTCGTCATGCTTGCCTCTATTTTGCGAAATCCTGGTGTGCATGCCATTATAAAAATAACGTATCTTTCTAATGGCATGCAATTTGGAATCACAAAAAAGCTGTATTAAATTGTTACAGAGTTTTCCCGCAATTTTCCACCGTTGATCAGACGAGGGGTCATGCCAATTTTTCCAGAGTGTTTTCGTTACTAAAACTTCAATTATTCACATTGGCATGCAATTTAATTTTTTCAGTTTTTCGTAACCCTTTGAGCCCTTTCAGCCGCTGTGAATTGCATGCCATCAATTAGTAGCGTTTCAATTTGTTTGAACTTCCGTATATTACAACGGCAGATACTATAATATCGCGGAGGAACACGAAAAGCGCTTTTCCTTATGAAGTGCACATGTGCACATATTTTTCATAATTTAGGGTTGAGTTTCAAGCTTAAAAAGACATGCAGTGTAAAATGGGAGAACGTCGCGTGTCACCAGCCCCTGGTCTAAAAGTAATTCAATGTTGAGAAACAAAAAATGATAAACATGTGTAACCTTTCTAGAATCACATAAGAATTTCAAAATAGGCGACATGAGTGGGGGGTGCTATTTAAAATTTCATGGGTAGGTGCCCTGGGGGCGAGGGAGTTTTATGTAAAATGCAATACAACTGCAAATACCTCAACACTTGTCCCTCTCTATATGTTAATTGACGACTGTTGCCAAATTTTCAGAGTGTCATCAATTCCAGAAATATTGCATGCTGTTCGTTTTCAAATTATCACCGAGTATATATATATACACCGCATAGTTAGTTGATTTGCCAGATGTCAGCCTCTCCTGGAAGACTTTAATTAATGTCCGCATCCACCTGTTCTATTAAATTTCAATGAAGGGTTGTTTTTATAGTATTGATGAGTATTTCAATTCATCTATTTTCTGGAATTGTTACATTTTTATATGAGCAAAAATTTTTTGTTTGACGTATTCTGTATAATTTTAATGGCATTAAGACTCAAGAAATGTTATTGTTAATATTAATATTATTTTTCTAACTTCTTTAGTTTAAGTTGTCAGCATGAACGACTCATTCTTCTGTTTGTTGTTTGATCGGTAAAAAATCTCTAATGTCCGGTATTTATTTTATATAACTTTCTTTAGTAAAAACCTATTTTATTATTTTAGGTGTGACAATATATGTTTGTGGAAGTTGTGACAGAGTATACAAAGCGAAGAGCTCTTTATGGAGGCATATGAAATTTGAATGTCGGCAACCACCTCAGTTCAAATGTACCATGTGTTCTTATCGTGCAAAACAGAAATCGAGTTTGATGTCTCATTTATTTAATAAACATCCATGTTTACTGAAGGGGCAATCACAGTGAACTGTGTTTTGCAGAGTAAACAAAATTTACGCTATAAATGAAAGAAGATCAAGCTTAATTATTCGAACATTGTATTCCTTTTTTAGTTTTTATAGACTCTGCGATTTTATATGCCTGTATACGTTACGAAAGGTCTGAAGATGAAAATGAATTAAGTTTTAATGGTATTTTTTTTTAATCTGACATATCCCAACTATATGAGGCTTCAGAATAAGATGCCTGAAAATTATGTTGTTTCGGCTCATACCTGCAAACATAAATCACATTCTGTTATCTAAATATTCCGCGATTCTTGCGTGAACCGCCACTGACGGTTTCCTTATGGCTGGGTCTCACTAGGACACTTTTATGGATGCCCGAGTGGATGCCACAAGTTGAAGCCACTAAAGTTACTTGTAAAATTGAAACCACACTTATGATATGTTGAATCCTGTTTTCTAGTAAAATTGCTATATAGAAAGTCTTCACACCATTGCTATCAATGCTACAAGGATAAATGATGAGAATGAATTTTCCGATCAGGAACCGTAACCAAGCTTCAATTTCAAGACTACGTACTGCGATCCAGTATCATGTCATTGTTCAATCATATGATGAATTCAAAGTTATGCATAATATTTGATAATCGCCGATTAATTGAAGCTTATCCAGTAACAAAATAATTCACTGGTTTTAATCTTGATGATTTTTAGTATGCTGATAAAATAACTCGACTTGGCCTTGAGGTGACCTTCTACGGTTCTATTATAACACTCATTGTAGATACTAAGCACTTCGATTCTTTCTCCTTCATCTAATGCTATCGAAGTCATTGATTGGAAGTCATCATTTATCAAAACTCACAACTCCGAGATAACAGGAAAGGAGTATCTTGCTTGTACGTGTTTCATCATATTTTTTTTTAGTTTTACCTTGAAATAACCCCAAGTTGTCCTTGTAAGAATGAGCAATCGCTAGATTCTGGTTCAGCGACCTCAACAACCTATAAACCTATAAAGGCATCACAAGCACTATCTTCAGTTTGGCCTTGAAATGACCCTGAGATGACCTTGAATTGACCTCAATAGGCATTACATGCTCTCTCTATTTAGTTCGACCTTGAAAAGACTTTCAACAGATGACCGTGTAGAAATAATTTTGTATTTTCCAAAACCTACAGATACACTGGTCAAAATCATCACAAGCCTGATCTTCCAGACTTGGCAACTCCAAAAACACATATATCCATTGATTGGAACTCTTCACCTTTTGAGTACTAATATCAGAGACTCAGAAACGGATACTCAAGCTCATAGCCAATATCACACACATCCCCCGGTATATCTTTTAAACTATCCATGGGATCACTTTGGGCCAATGACAACTTTTGAGAGTGTCGAGAACTATAGTATATCACAATTTCAGTCAAGTCGGGCGGGATCCAATTTACATTCATTTTGTGCGGGGTCCTTTGGTTACTATTCCACTAAGACATATTTACCTAATCCAGCAACAATTTCCTGGAAAGAAATTACCTTAGCACAGGTGTTTTTCATTATAAATTTCGGAGCAATCAACCGTTTCTTGAATCTACTTTTGAAACTGGCATGGGGTAGGGAAAAGTGTTCTTAACTAATTGATGTTTTCGAACAATATCATATTTTGTATGACAGCTTCCAGCAGCTAAAAATCGCAGGGCTACCCTCCATTTTCCCCCTTGGGGAGCTGAGAAGTTGTTACAGGCCAGAATGGCATTGATTTCCGGAAGGAAATTCAATGAAGTTCCTCCACCCTACATTCAAGATATGAGATCCCTGTAAAAAGAAGACTGTCATATATTTTACCTTGTTTGTATATTTTAAGTGAATGCGTTTGACGAATTGAGGAATATATTTTTGGTTTGGTTTGGTATTCTTCTTCATAACCAAGGCCAATACTAAATTCAGTAATACCTCAAAATCATCAGCAGTCATTATCGTAAAATTTTTTATGCGTAAGTGATCCATTCAATTTGATAATCGATTACCGTCTCAACAGCGATTTACTTTTCGTATCCCCTTTTTATTGAGAATCTTTCCACATACGGTGAGGAATTCACCATATGCTATCAGCCAGTCTCTATTCAAATTATATATGAGTCAACGTAAATACGCAGTTTCGATAGCTTCACTACAAAGAGTTTGGGCACTTGGGAATGCAACGAATACAGCATGAACATCTTGAACGAAACGAACATTTGCTCGCCTTGTTCGTTCATGCGCGTCTGTTCGAGCTGAATTGTTCAAGTCGGGACAAAGCCTGGGTAAATTTTCATGAACAGAAGTTTCAAGTATTGCCAAGAACATGAAATAAATGAAACAACTTAATCATTCAAATTCATTCTTATAGAGTTTTCTTATTAATAATTTTATCGCTTCGAGTTTATTTCAATTGCTTCTCAGAAGTGATATGTATAATGAGTTTTGTGTTCCACTGTTCTTTCACTGTTCAATGTCATGAAATAGTGAAAATATATTTATTTTGTGCCATTTTTGTAGACAAAAATTTATATTTTTCTGGATCATCTAACTCACTGAAAAGAGTTTACCATTCATTCCAACATAAAAAATAAGCAATACCTGAACAACCTTGATATGCAAAATTGATAGATTTCAGTAGAACTGGGGATTTTTTTTACTTTATCACGGACTTACACGATTCCTACTTATGTAATATAACAATAAACAGTAGGGTATAACAACGTACCCAATTGATTGAATCAATTTGAAAAGTATTGTCGACCAGAGCATTGGCGAGTTTCAGTTTCAAATTTGTTCATGTATACCAGGGTATTTAGACTTACTTAAGGCCTCCTTCTTTATGTTAATTTGTATGTCAACTAATTTTATTTTCGTTTTACGGCTGGAGTTGGTTAGTTGGTTTACTATGTTCGCGAAGTTGACACTCTGGTTGTTCAACTTTGGTTGACTCCCTCGATGAAAGGAGCCAAGACCGCGTGATCGGGTAAACCGTGAAACAAATACGCAGATGGTCATCTGTTTCCTATAACCATTTTGTGGTTGTTACAGGAAGTATTGCAAATTATGATCTTGTAGAAACACATTGCTAGGCGTTGAGCAGAGGTGAATCGGCAGTTTTATGGGGCTGTTGAATCATTTTCTGTTCGACGTTAGCCGACAATTCTATTGTACAAGTAATAGCGAAAGGCTGTATCATTCATAATCAATTTTCAGTAATTTACTTCAATTTCCAACGGTAATGTTACTCATTTTTATAACTGGTTTTTGATTTTAAGTATACTGTTTAGTTCCATAACGTTATCGAGTATGGTTCATATTTTTTATTGTGTCAGATAATTGATTTCGAAAATTAATAAAAATAATATACCGTAAACTTTAAAAATTAATATTTTGGAAACTGAAACATACAAAGTTGGCAGGACTTTCGTTTCTGATAGACAACATTTTCAAAACTGCGTGATAGGAATTAGGTTCAAATTAATAGAAATAGCTTTGGGATATTTCTCAAAACATAGTGAATGTAGTAGTGATGACAAAAAAAATTAAGCGCCCTTTATCCAAATGGAAGGTATAATGAACAACTGAATTCTTCAGAAAGTTACATTATCTCTTGTTCAATCGACAGTAGTAGCAGTTGTTGCCAAAACTTCTGATCAAATCGATCTATTTATTTTCAGTATAGGGGCGTAATAATTATATTACAAAATATATTTTCAAATCAGCTTAATGAGTCCAACACGTTCTGAACACTTACCAACGAATACTACGAAAAGCATGTGAGATGGAGAAAAGGGAAACATTCTCTATTGAAAGTTACATTTCAACATGAATACCTTTCGTAGTATTGAACTATAGAAAATAGCGACTGAAGTTTGTCCTTCAGCCGCAGATGATTCCACGTCTTATTTTATAAACATCTTGTCCATATTTTCAAAAAAAGCAAAACAGCCTTTAACTTTTATTTACATGCATGGCATCATACGTATTAAAAGGTAAGGGCTACGTCTTCCCCTAGCTTGTACAAGTCTCTGACTTCTGAGGGTTGCACGTAGGGTTGTAACCGGTTGAAGGATATAACAAATTTTTTTAACAACAATATAGAAGAAGTATCAAGTAGGACAGATTTCTCAACAACATTTCAAGAGATCTATAGGTATGTAGTTTTATAAGTTTTCTTCATGAGGGTGAATTTGAGTTGAGTTTATTTTTATGTTATGGCATTTTACATCACTAGAGACAACATCGATGTTTACTTTGATTGATCGACTTTTCCACATGTTAGTATATTATGATACGAGTGTATAGGTGAGTACTTAATGAATGAGTTTAACGTTGCAAATGCTTTATAGCACTTATACACGTCTGTTATACATCATTTATAATACTGCATCTTGACTACAGAAACAATGCTAGAATTTTCTGTAACAAGGCGGGCGTGCTGAGTCATGAACATCAAATATTCGTTTTCAAAACCGAGTACTTAGCTGACTATACTTTACGCACAAGCCAAGCAAAATATGAAATTAAAATATTACTTTAAGAATCTGAACAAATTTTACATTTTATTCCATACTTATTTCACATTTATGTTTATGTTATTTTTATAATTATTGAAATAGAACACATTTGAAATATCTTCAAAAAAACTCGAGAACGCAGCTCGACGGATTTCATCTCTGATTATTAATGCCAAAATAATGTCGAGTAAAATTAATAAATACAGTCGAAATTTAGATGCAATGAAATAGTCGACAATTAATCAAGGTCGTGTTATATTTATGAAGATTATTTCTTGAATCCAATTCTTTATATCAGTAATATGAATGGCACTGTATTTGGTTCGATTCTGTTTCTCTCAATGAGTGTGCTTCATACTACTTGCTCATGACATAGAATTTATTGATTGAAGAAGTATATTATTCAGTGAGTCTAAAAGGTTGTTCACGGGGATATCGGAAACGGTTATACAGTTTCAATTCAGTGAGAAAAAAATTGCATAACAAAAGTAAAATTTTTGAAAAAATATATAAAATTTTTTCTAGAAACGCTAAATTTTGTGATCATTAATTTTATTTTTTCTGGTGTTATCGTCAAGCTGTCATGTAGTGATGATGTCAGTTTTAATGTCCGACGTTTCGTTATCTAGCAACCATCACCAACTCAATTTTTATACTGCCTCGTTTTAAAAAAATACAAATTTTGATAATATGTTTCTTTCAAAATTTCAATTATAGAACTAGTTTTTCTTGTGAAATTATTTGTAGATAGATGAATATTCTTGTTCAAAAATATTTTCAAAATCCGTCATATTTTATTTTTAGTAGGTCGTCGGAAAAGTATAAATTATCGAATTTTGTTTTTATTTTCTAATACCTTCGAATCTCCAAATTTCTTCCTGGTGATAGTGCGCATCTGGCAGTGAATTCAATATTTAAAAAAATGTGGATTTTCGAAAAACATTTAAATTTTTTCAAGCTTCTTTTCAACTTGCTTTGTTTGTTTCTCTGATTATTTTTGGAATATAAGTGCGTTCTGTGCAGATTTACCATCACAGAAACTTAAATATTTATCAGAAAGTATTTTATATTTTTCTAGGTACTTTCCCACCCTGATTTTTGAGTATTTTCTCGGCAACTTTTTCGAAATGATTCACCAGCGATATTGGTCGGTAATTAGTGACTTGCATTTTATCAGTTGCTTTATAGGTTTGTAGACATCGGGTTGATCCGAGGTTTGATCATAAAAATATCTTCCAATTTTTCTGTTTAGAGTTTTTCAAGTATTTTTTGTCAAATTCATTGTAGTATTTTTTCTTTGTTTAACAGAATTTTCTTTTTTAATTCAGTAGAATTAATTTGTAAAATCATCGGTAAGAGGTCTGTGATGTGAATAAAGATCATGTTTCGTCTACTATTTAGAATGACAGGTGCTCCCAAAAGAACGTTCTTAGAAATCTATATTAAAACGGAATTTATTTCATTTTTGTTGTCGCAAAAGCCTTGAAGTCATTGCACTTTTCAGATTACATGTGTCTACACGGGTAGACAAAAGTTAGAACCAAAAGTATCCAATGCTAATTCAGAATGGGAACCTGTAGTTGTTTGGAGTTTTCTTGAATTCCGACAATCATGTTACTTGGCTCTGCTGTACTGATGACATTTGTATAAACGCATGCGCTTGCAGCTGCTTTCACTCTTTGAAGGTTAAAAGAAACACTAAGCGTTTTGGATATTTTGTAGAAGTCTCAAGAATGTATTTATTTTACGACTAGATTACCTCCAGAAGGTTTCAAAAATAACTCTCTTTGGGATAACTCAGTTCCTCTACAGTTACACAAAACATTTTCATCCTCCTCTATAGAATGTCATATCCAAAAATCAACGCAAATTCCACCAATAATAGTCTCCAATGTGTCAATGTTATTTTGTCCAACCATAAGTAGACACTTTGGGAAATGTAATGTGAAATATGCAATATATCAGTTATTGCTTTCGTTTCAACAGAAATAAAATCAATATTCGCTCATTTTCGAAAATTCGTCTTTTTGGGCTCACTCTGTATCGAGTCACGTAAAAGTAGAAAATAGTTTACCTTTATTCTCTGTGAAATATCAAACAATCCACTCATATGATCTTCCATAATTCATCACTTTTTTTGCTCACTCTGTGAAATGTATTCAGAACAGTTCGTTAACTTCATTTGTAGAATAATACGCTTTGAAATGGTCAACGGAAAAACCACATTTTGACGAGAAGTCCAAAAACGAGTCAAAAAAGCGTTTTCATCATCACCCTGTAAGTAGGTACACCATAACTAATAGATATATTCGATGTCAATCGATAATTTTCATAACATTATAAATCAAGAAAAATCCACTGGCAAACACTTTTTTCCGTATTTGGCGTTAGACATTCAAACATTTTTGTAGCTCGCCCTGTAGAAGCAGGAACATTTCAAAAGGTATTTCTTTCTACCTCTAAAATGATTAATCCCTAACTCAAAAAAATCCACATAGCTCTAGGAATAGATGTTTCCAGTGGCATGACCCTTCATAATACATTGTCATCGGAATCATAAACACCTGCCCAATTTCATGATGATCGGGCAACTATAAGTGGGTCAAAATTCACTTGCAAGATTTCACCTCAATATACAAATGAATGAACAGAGAAACAAACAAGGCACGTTTAATAAAATCTTGAAAAAATGTTGGCGTTTTCAAAAATTTTGAATAAATTAACTGCGAGATGTACATTATCCTCAGCAAGAAGTTTAGAGAAATTACTTCGCATGTGCTAGGAAAAGTTTCGTTGTATTACATATGGATTGAAACTCCGGATCCCGTCATCGATTGTTGATTTTTATTTATGCATCCTCAAATAGCACTCTATGATACGCTTGATTGATATAGGGATCCGAAACAACACAACGTTTTTCTTTATTTCATTTTCTTGACCTGGCTCCTCCTACCAATGTTATCAAAATCACATTCCGTCTCATTGAGAAAATTGAATGAATGAAATATACAATGGCGCTTTCTATCCGAAAACTGCCGAACTAAAAAATGAGTAAGAATGTCGGTGAAGTAGGAACTGTTTCGTGCCATATGTTCGAATTTGGCTATTCCTAGCCCATTTCTAACTTGGAATTAGTCTCCCAAACGATATTGTCTGGAGATTCGTTTTCAATCGGAAAATGCACAATTTTTATCAATATTTAGATTGGCATAAAACAGAAGCCAGTATTGGCTTATTTTCCTCAATTGCTGACCAAATTAATCTCACTTTTCGAAATGAAAAAAATCTCAATATATTCACTGTGTACTCCAATCTTTTTAGAGTTCACCTACCAAATTTCAGCTCTCTAAGTGTAACCGTTTCTCAATGCAATTAAAAGTCTCAATACACGACATTAGACGCCCACCTTAAGTGAAAATTGTAGACATATTAACTATCTATTACGTGACTAACGTCAAAAAATTTCTGGTGTGATCACTTCCAGGGTATCCTAGAAGAAAATAATCCGGAAATCGATTTAGTTCTCATGGAATATGTCAAAATAAGATTATTCAATTGGTTGAAAATTGTTATTGTAAAATTTTCAGTTGTAATATCACAAGAGAGTGACAATAAAGTGAAAATAATTTGACAGATTTTTCGAAAACTTGTTTGAGAAAAAATCTGGAGATTTATTTTCTACTTTATCGAACTCTCGTGTGGTATCCGACAGATTAATTTTTGATGCCCCAATCATAGACCTATTCTCTATACATATAACATTTATGTTTCAACAATTTACTTGAATCACTATAAACAGAATGAAGTTTGGAATTTGAAGTTCTCATCATGAAATTTTGAAATATACAATTATTATGGATGTTTTGTCCTTGGCTGGAGGATTCCGTGAAAGCTATTGCTTTCTCTCTGTCCCTAGGTTATCAAATGAAACTGTTTCCAAATTGACACATTACTCAAAATATTTTTACATGCATTTTCGTTGATTTTCTTAAAATTTCATCGAATGATGATGTACTAAACCGTTTTCGAATAATTTTTCACTTTTCCTGCAAACTGATGACAGACGTCAGATCAAAAGTATCAGTTGTCACATAATAAAAACAAAATACCACAAAAAATTCCCGCGGCAATTTTCAAGGTAGAAATTAGCCACTATAATAATGCCGTGATTGTCCTGAACGTACATAAATGCTTTGAATTGATGGTTTCGATTGGTTGCAAGAATTGCCAAAAAATAATCAGTATAATTTTGTATAAGAAGAAATAGTTTTATTACTATGAGCATTAGAATTTGATGCTTTGTTGATTGACTATCTTAATCACTGTTTATATGATTTTGTAGGGAATTTTGTACACAGATATGGAATCAAATTATCGGAATATCAGTCGACCAATACAAAATATAACAAATGGACACAGTGGATGATCAAGTATTCAACTACTGGACTACTCTGGAGTATAGTGGTTCAGTAAAATACTTGATCATCCATCGCATGTATCTTATGTATTTTGTACTGGTCGAGTGGACTGATATATCAATTTTTTTGGGCATATTATATAACCTTTGTCAATTTCAATATACTGTTTTGTGTACTCTTCTTATTATTTGCACATTGTAAAATATCTGGTGGAGTAGGTACATTCAGAATCATTTTCAAAGTCACTGGATGCGTCATTCTGGTTGAAACAACTAGCTGATTTTAATAATTAAAATCTTCTGCTCAATAAATACAACAGATAAACAATCTTACACAGAATAAACGTCAAAATTAGGACGACATATTTCAATCTAATGAACTACCATCACCGAAATTCAAATGGCATGTATTCTGGCAAGCTTAACGTAGATGTCGCAATTGTTAGTGGAGGTCAGATTGGAGTAGTTGATAAGTGAATAACGGACATGAAAAGTTTATTCCTATCATAATCGAGTAATGTGAAAGAATAAGATTCATAGCCAGTAAATAAATTTCACCAAATATAGACAAGTTAACCTACAAACTAACGTTTATGCACCGATTCCATCCACTGATTTTTGTATCAACTGTTATTTACGGCCGGAAGCTTTTCTTTTTTTCAATTCATAAATGAGGCTTTTTGCACTAAAAGGGCCGTATTTCTCCATAACAACAACTAATTGAAATGTTATTGTCTATTATTACTTGTTATTACTGTCACTCATGACCTCCACTCACACTAGCGCTGTCTGGCGGAAGCGATATCGTCCATGCTTGCCATTGGGTACTGGTCTGCCATTTACGAAAGCACCTGTAGAAGTTGATCCATGATGATTAAAACAATTTTTTTGAAAAAACGAATTATAGAATTGTTGTAAGCACAGCCCATACCTTCGCACACTTTCGCTCCTACTGTGTTATTCCATATTGCGGTCGCCGAGTGCAGAAGAGAATGGAATCAATTATGGATATTGAACAATTTTGCGCGTCTAGTAACGAAGAAAAAAATTCAACGACATAACTCATGCTGAAACTCCATTTCAAATCACCAGCTCCAGTCGCAAAAGAAGAAAAAAAGGATTTTGCGGTCCATTTGTTAACATCCAAGGGTGGCGTGTTACTACACTCATAAAAGTTGACCATATTTCCAAATTTCAATTACTGTTCTACTTTTGTTGGGAAGAGCAAACTGTATAATTTTTGGTAAGTGGTCCTCGTTCATCCTGGTATATGCAAGGTCAGTGTTCACTGACATTCAAGGCTAACCAAATATTTTGTAAAATGTTGGGTGCAGAATATTTTTCCTTAAGAAGTGTTGTAATGACATATATGTTAAATGCAAGTGTTTTGGGAATTTTTATTCCATAAAAAGAGTTAGAATGACAATTTTCACATGGCAAGACTCATTTTGGAATTGTTCAATTTCACAGCGACCGAGGAGAAATCAATTTTGAATCAGGATATATTTCAATACAAGCTTACTCAATTAACAGTTCATATGATAAATCTGAAAACTTGACTTGATACCTCACAAAAACCTTCAAGACACGTACTCTTTTAATATTGAGATTTCACACGCTCTTCAGTTCATTTGACAAAGATGATGATGCAGATATTAAAGAAAAGTGCTTAACATTTGACTACGAAATGGTAAGAATATAGGTTGAAAAATAAGAAAATAAAACGTTCGTTTTTGAAATTATTGTTGATTTTCTGTAGCCTCGTTGTTTTTGTTTTTGATAAAGTTGTCACTCTCATAATATCAATAGTTTTTGTTCACAGATACTTTAATTTCAGAGTCGCATGTATGTATCAACTGTGGAAAAAGTTACATTTACGGAAAAAGTTTACAGCGCCACATGCAACGAGAATGCGGAGTTGAAAGAAAATTCGAATGTCCCAAATGCCACAAGAAATTCAAACTGAAGCACCATTTGAAGAATCATTTGAAAGCAGCGAGTGATTGCTTACTAAAGTGTTTCGAACACTAATTTATTTCATCAAAATTAATTTATTTCTATTACAATTGTATCTAGTCGAAAACAAACATTATTTTTAGATTTTTTATAATTTTGAAAATATGGTAAACTGAAATAAAATTTCTGCTGACATTTGTGTTATCACACACAATAATAAATCACACTGTGTGAAAATGGATATGGTTTTTACTTAAATGCGCAGTATGATTTTTGAGCTTCTAAAGATGACAACTTTGTTGGCAAAACGTGCGTCGAGTGAAATTTGCGTGGTTTCGGGTATTTTCTATTTCTGAATTTCAATCCATCTATTCATTGCACATTCCTAAAAAATTCTTCAATAATCATTTGGTCTTCTCATCCTGATACCAGTTCATGCAGAATAATTAACAGGAAAGTTAATATACTTAACGAACCATTTCTTCACCTAATCGATAATGTTGAAGTATGCATAAGCGGAGCAATGAAGACCAAAAAAAACAACGGGTCAATTGGAATAAATACATCGGAACCATCATGGCACACTTAAATGGAAAACTAAAAATTAAATTATCAAAAATTTGGACGTTTGAAATGTCATTTTTGTGGTAACATTGGATTCTGGAAATTATGCAGATTTCAGAAATGTAATAATATACAGGGTGTTCCGTTCAAAAATCGAAAGTTGGTATCACTTCCGGCGAAACCGGAGGTGAAAATTAAATCATGAGTAGGTCAAAACGTGCCGCTTATTATTTATATGGGTATCCCAAATTTCAATCAATTACCTTCAAACTAACGGAGATATGGGAGTGTACCATGATCCTGTTGCACCCGATATAGGTTGTCTTATTGATAAAATAATTTTTCATTAATATATATTGATGAATGATTCAAAAATATAAATTAAATACACCATTGAATTCTACGTAAAAAAGTGCTATAAAAATGTTATCATAGAAAGATTTTTTGACAGGAAAAAAGTTTTTAGAAAATGCTCATTTTAGAAAAACATGCTGTAACTCACAAACGACGATTGATATTGATAAGCAGTTTCCACCATTGAGTTTACCTTAAAAATTGATCCTCCGACATGGTATCAGTTATCGTCTAGCTAGTTTGAATTTGGCCAACCCTGTACATCGTTTGAAAATTCAGAATTTTGATGACATAACTGTAAGTTTTGGCAAAGTAAAAATTTTTATGAAGAATAAAATTTTCTGACAAATGGATCAAAAAACATTTCATATATGGTGTTAACTTTTTGAAACTCACTGTATATGTGTATACAGTTTTCACACGATTTTGATATCTGGTCTGATACAAAAGTAAGAACGGATGAATTATTTATGACCCCTCTGTATAAATAATCCACATTTATATTTTGGGATTACCTCCAACCGGTAGCCCTTTTACTAACCGCCAGCCACCAGCTACCGCATGGAGATGATTCAATTTTCAAACTTGCCCTACGCTGATTACAGACAGATGCGGCAACACTGAAACGTTCAAGAGTTCAGAGGAGAATCAAACAGGCCGTGACGTAACGTACCCGAACCGAAGCTTGGCGGTGGCGGGAAGTTATCATTGTCGGTATCGAAAATAGAGGTTATTGTTTACAGTGGTGTTTACTTTATTGTGGAAGCGTTTTTAAATGTTTGTCAAGTTTGATTTGTACGTATTTCTGCGAGAGTGTGAAGTGTTGGAAACTACGCAAGTGGAGTGAACACCACCCAGGAGATCACGTTTTAATCTTCTAGCACACTTTACTAGACAATCGACAACCTTAACCTAACTCCATGACCATGTGTTGTGAAGGTGTGGGGGAAATGGGGGTAGAAGTGGATGTGTTACTCATGATAGGTTGTGTTAGTTGTTTTGGATACTGATTGTGGAAATGGGCTGGTAAAGGTTCGTACATATTGATGATTTAGGTGTGAATAACGATTAGTCGAGTTCATTCACCAAATGAAATCTACACCAAAAGAATTACCTACAGATGACTTGTGAATAGCAGACAGTTTTTCATGTAAACATTTCAACTCTTTTGTGGTTGTTAATATCGGTCATACCTAGTATTTGAAAAAGGATTCAGGGGTGCTATTCTTGACTGTTCGCATTAATAACGTATACGTTCATCGTCACATTCTGATGTCCTCTGCATGTCGTTGACATGCTATCAGTAACTTAGAATGTAAACATACGAGTACTCGTTAATATTGCGAACGGTCAAGAATAGCACCCCTGAGCTGAATTTTTTCCGAGGTGGATTATATATATAACATTTAATGTTGAATGATTCAACTTCAAATCAAAGTGACAGATTCAACTTGAATCTGTCCTTTTTTATTGAATTGGGAAAGCGGACGTTTTTTTAATGTATGGATACTTGAATGAAAAGACATAGGTACTTAATTCAAAAGACTATCAAATAGATTGCTTGAATAAAAATATATGAAAATAAAAATGAACTGTACTAAGGTAAGTTTTGTTTGAGTACTTAAATTTTTATAATTGAATTAGCGACCTAATAAAAAAATTTTGCACTATAATAATAAAGATTCAAGATAAGCGAGTACTTAAGTCGATAATAGGTATTCGTTATTGATTTTTATAGTAAAATTAACTAAGACCAAACTCATTCAACTAAACAAGTACAATGAAATTTTATTGAACAGAATCGTTGAAAAATTGTCATCACTAAGTAGGTAGGTATCGTTTCTATCTTCATTCATTCCAAATTTTTCAAATGCTCCTTTTTATTCCGGAGTTAAACCGCAAAACAACAAGCACTACGCTTCGATAAAGTCGTACTGGGGAAACAAAAATAGCATCTTCAAAGCCCTATTAATTTTCAATATCTTTGGAGGAAACTAACTGTGTACCTATCTCATCATCGAACTAATGAAAGTGAATCATGATGACCCCCTTCACCCACACTGAAAAATTAATAATTGTTTCAGACTGCCATTGACATTTCACTGCAGCTTTTTCAAATAAAATGATAAAAAATGAAAAGTTGAATATTGAAGTTGATTTTGTAGCATTCATTTACTTTGAGTACGACGTGGTACGATTCTAAAGAAATAACTAATAAAAATGTTTATGGCTTTTGCTATAATCTTGTTGGGATTTTTTTACGACAAATATCGAAAAATGAAGTGTTGAATGTGAAAATTGATTCTGTAGCATTCATTTGACCCCCTTTCCCTACACTAGAAATAATATAAAAAACGTTTCAGACCTCAATTGACTTCTTGCTGTTTTTTTCACAGAGAATGAAAAAAAATTGTGCTGAATACAATTAATGTGAATGTTGATTTTGTAGCATTTATTTAACCCCCTTCTGGCACTCTGGAAATATTGAAAGAAATATCTGTTTTTCGCTTTTTAGATTGTATTTCACTAGAAGTAATGAAGAATGAAATATTAAGTAAATAAGTGCAATTAATGAAAAAAGTTGATTTTGTAGCATTTACTTATTTGACCCCGTTCTTCCACACTAGAAATGATAAAACACAGGTTTATAACTTATATTGATGTCAAATGATGACAATTGTAGTAAAAACGTTTGTTCATTTTTCCAGATTGGTACCCGATATAGGTTGTCTTATTGATAAAATAATTTTCCATTAATATATATGGATGAATGATTCAAAAATATAAATTAAATACACCATTGAATTCTACGTAAAAAAGTGCTATACAAATGTTATCATAGAAAGATTTTTTGACAGGAAAAAAGTTTTTAGAAAATGCTCGTTTTCGAAAAACATGCTGTAACTCACAAACGACGATTGATATTGATAAGCAGTTTCCACCATTGAGTTTACCTTAAAAATTGATCCTCCGACATGGTATCAGTTATCGTCTAGCTAGTTTGAATTTGGCCCACCCTGTACATCGTTTGAAAATTCAGAATTTTGATGACATAACTGTAAGTTTTGGCAAAGTACAGATTTTTATGAAGAATAAAATTTTCTGACAAATGGATCAAAAAACATTTCCTATATGGTGTTAACTTTTTGAAACTCACTGTATATGTGTATACAGTTTTCACACGATTTTGATATCTGGTCTGATACAAAAGTAAGAACGGATGAATTATTTATGACCCCTCTGTATAAATAATCCACATTTATATTTTGGGATTACCTCCAACCGGTAGCCCTTTAACTAACCGCCAGCCACCAGCTACCGCATGGAGATGATTCAATTTTCAAAGAAGAATGAAATATTAAGTAAATAAGTGCAATTAATGAAAAAAGTTGATTTTGTAGCATTTACTTATTTGACCCCGTTCTTCCACACTAGAAATGATAAAACACAGGTTTCTAACTTATATTGATGTCAAATGATGACAATTGTAGTAAAAACGTTTGTTCATTTTTCCAGATTGGAAGAAGGGAATGAAAAAAAATCCCAACAAAGCCAGATTTTGTTTCCCTTATTTCTAGAGGGTCTGAAGGGGTGAAATGAATTCTACCATATCAAACTTTACTGGAAATTTGATCAATGAATATTTTTCAATGAATTGAAATCTCAATATCCTTATGAGTGCACTCTCAAACTCTACAATGAAACGAATACCCTTTCTCTCCACACTTTTCCACCAAGTGGAAAAATGAGGCAAACATCTTTCAGAAAACAACCACATCCCTGGATAATACCACGACGGACATTGATCTGCATCTGACAGATATTTGTGCATCATTCGTCCAAGAAAACCCAATTGCAAGTGCGTATCTTGTAATTGAACAGTAGATTATCCTTTATTTGGCTGGGAATGACCACCTGCAGACATGCATGTTTCGAGGTTTTGCCTCTCATCAGTGCCAGGGTAGATTGGACAACATTATAATTGTCCTGTCCCTGCCAAATTAGACAGGGAAGTACCTAGTTGTTTTCTGATAGATATTTGCTTCATTTTTCCACTTGGTGAAAACGTGTGGAGGGCAAGGGTACTTCGACTTTGTCGATTTTATTCGTTTCATTATCGTGATAATCTCCAGCACATATTTTCGAATTTTGTTCGAAATTATACTTCAAACTAGATGATGAGATACACTGTTATCTTTGAAGCTTAGTGCTTTGAAGATGAGATTTTTATTTCTCCAGAAAATTCATCTAAAAATGTTTCAAAACACATGAAAAAATAAACATTTCAATAGAATGCCGATATGCTGCGGTGACATCGAGTACGACTTTATCGAATAATAGCGCTTACCGTCTTGCTAACGTAACGATGTCTTCTTGCTGTTTTCACTCCGGTATAATTTCATTTGTATCCTGATAATTCGATGTTTGTATAATTTTGCGGCAAATATTCAGTCATCTAGCTTATCCTTAGATTTTAACAATTTCCACATCTAACTCATCTCCCATATCACTTTCCACCTCATTTACTTCACTCATCGAGTCGCAAGATAAACACTGTTTTGACAATAACCTATTGACAGTAAATTAAATTTAGATTCAAGAATGAGTTTTTCACTATTTCCTAATTATTACTATGCAGAAAATGAATGAGTACTCCTGAGGATGCCAACTTTGTTGGCGAAACGCGTGAGTTTGATATTGTTTTGGTGTTTTTGGGTTATTTCCATTTCTTGAGTGGATTTGGGTGGTTGTGATTATGTAAATAGATTTTATCTGCATTTCTTTTTTGGTGTTCGTGTAAGTCACTGCATTTTCCGAGGGATTTTCTGAGCGTTTGTACCTTCTCATACATGAAAGACAATAGCTTGTACCGTTAAAATCATATCAGACGGTATCAAATTTTGAATATCACTGTCACTATCCCTACCCATTTTGATACTGTTTTGATAACTTTATACTTATTTTGACATTAATTTCATATAATCGATTTATCATAGTATAATTCGCTGGAAATGAAAATCGGTATTACGGCGTTATAAGCTTTTTAAAGACGAAAATTACTTTTTATTCAACGAGCTTGTTATGAATGCTGCAACCAATGAAATTGAAGCCTGCAACGCGAGCTTCGTAAATCATTCGAGTGAGTAACAGCCATTACATGCGAGTAGAATACTATACTTCTTCTATGACTATAAACAGTATTAAAATAAATTTAATTAATTTTTATTTTTGAAAACAATGTATGAGTAACTGGAAGTTATTCAGAATTGGTAGCTTACTTGCAAAGACAGACAGACAGAAAGTAATAGTTTGTTCATAGATATCAAGTCAGTAAATGTTATTTGTTGATTATGCCTTTCATTCATGTCACGTGAATGTGAGCTGATGACGACCATCCTTTATTCAATATACTTACTAAGTATTACATTCCTGTAGGAATTTATTTTGATATATTTAATGAAAAAAGAACCGGTCATAATTATAGTTTATCATTGAGATTTATTCAGTCTAGTCTTGTCTCATTTTGTCCACTAGCTGGACATGTTTGTGGGTAAGGGTACTTCAACATTTACGACTTTTTTATATAAACATCTTTTGAATTTTATTCGAATCTTAGATATTAATCAAATAAATGTTATTTGTTCTTTATACTTTTCACTATTATGAATTAATTTTTAATAAAATACAGTCCTTGAGAAAAATGCTCGTATCCTGTTTCCATCGATATTGTGATAAAAAAGGATAGTACTTACTTAATACTTTACGAAACCAATCATATGAACCCCAGACGGTCTGAAAACAACATATATTTAGCCCTTTAACTAAGAATCAGTTTAATTTAGTCAGTTCAGAGGTAGCTACTAATTATGTGGGTACAGAGTTAGGTAGTCTACTCCTTCCGGGTTAATTTTCTAGGAAATTTAAAATAGGGGTGATCTACCGCATACTCGTGAAAGTAGGGTGTGTATTTATTGATTATGTGGAAAATTGAAGAGACTTTAATGTTACAGTATTATTGGACAAGTACCTAACAATGTGTGTTTCTTCTGATAGTAAAAATGAAATATTGTCTATTCATAGGACGTTTTCTGCTGAGAACTAGATATTAATGCATTTCTGAATAGGTATACCTATGACAAATAGCTACACACATCAGTAGAAAGAATAACGTCAGTCAGTAATAAAGTTGTCTTCGACATATACGCACGCGCGATGTGAATCTGGAATAAGGACAACTTTATTATAATACTGCCTGCCTTTATTAGAGGACGGTTAAGGCTCTGATTTAAAGTTCCTTTATTTTCACTTCGGGTGAGATAGTGGACACGAGATAACTCATGTCTCATAATTATACGACTTTTTCAACACAAATATCGATATCGAAGCCCCCTTTGGCCATTCTCATCACAATAATTGTATCTTAGTATAAAATAAATTATGTAGAATGAAAAATCTGAGTAATTAGATATCATTTATAGGTTATGAATAACGAAACGCTTTAGTAAATAAGAGACGGACAGGCAAAACTGCAATATCTCTGTTCATAATCACAGAATAGTTCCAGTCACTATTAAAATAAAGTTGCCTTTAATACTGGCTGGCTAGTAAGTAGCTCAAAACTTACCTTTATGTGAAAATAAGTTATGAGGTTTGATGATTGATCAATCATATAAAGTAGAAATACCTACACTTTCTGCTATTTCTTGGCCGTCATTTCAGCAAAATTTAGTTCAACCAGAAAGAAAAACTAAACATCTCATTTTCCCCAGTTTCCCCCAATTTCAGAATTTCATTCATTCTCCATTCAGTGGGAATATGCGAATGGAGGTAGGGTACTATTTATGTTTCAAACCCTGCGACGTTGCCAAAATTCACAAGGAAATTTAGTGGATAACTCTTGAGATAACAAAACAATGTACACCTGCTGTTTTTAAATAGTTGCTATATCAGTTCGATGATTGTAGTCAAGTTATGAAAGACTTGGAAGCGTTAATATTTCACTGACTTTATTATAAAATAAAACTAAGTAAGTAGCTACCAAATATTTTATTAAATCTGAGAACAGGAGTTTACTTCGGAGTTTTCTGCACCATGATCTTGAATATGATAGTTTTGGAGATGATCAAATTTCAAATTTAGGAAGTTGGTAATTTCAATTGAAGAAATTTACCAGTTGCTTTTTTAGAATACTTACAATGAAGTAATCAAATGAAATTTTTGAATAGGAATCTTGCTATTTCTAGATATTCACATATTCGTCTGAGAGTTCTCTTTCATTCCTATTTTCAAAAGTTTCAAGTTGATAGTTATTGAATACGTCCAAAGTAACATTTGATTTTTTCTACAACTGCTTCTCAAAGTAGCCTTGGACGCTTCAGATCTCATCGAAAAATTAATGTTTTTCGAGATATGTTATTTTGCGACAGCATGTCTTCCCTAGAGCAGGAATATTATAAAACAATGTATAGTGGCAAAAAATGACGATGAATTCATACCTTTCGAAGTGATGTAGTTGCATGATGTTGAAGTTTTTCAATCAGGTGACTTGGGTTTGATCTCTACAGACTGCGGTCCATTTCCATTTAATTTTCTTTAGCAAAGGTTTTGATAATGTCAATTTTCTGTATATTTGGATAGCTTATACATCTAGGATAGCTTTGCCGGTTGATACACATGCATAGTTAATATTATGTGTATATGCTTAATGACGTGTCGAGCTTGTTTTTATTCCAAGAGCTGCGTCTGTAGAAGTCTAGTAAGTATGCAATCGTGTACGAAGTGTCATCGCCGCTCTCAGAGATTCTTTGTCGAGTGGCAGTCTTCCACTTTGCGCTTTAAATATACAAATAGCTATTGTGGTAACCATTCAAACTTCTGAAATAATGAAATAGTGATTTCGCAAATTATTATTATTATAATGTAAACCTCAATTGTATATCACCCATTTACGAAACCCTCTTCTTAAAATTATCTAAAATTTTTCAACCATTCAGATCCGTTAAACCCCTCTAGTTATGATAGAAAGGAGTTGCTTAGTTTGTAGTTTATAGATTTTGTATCCTCCAGTTAACCCTTTTCCACTCCTTTGAAATTAATGAAAGAACATTTGATTCTTAATAACATCTTGCTGCTTTTTACTTTCCGATAATATTGAAGAATTTTGTATTCCAAACGTCATGCGAATAATCTCAATTCTTCGTATTATGAAAATGGAAAATGACCGTTGAAAAAGTCGAATATGAAAGTTATTTTTGTATAGCATCAATTCACTCGACCTTTCTGTCTTCAGGGCCAACTCTCTCGTTGAGTTTGGCGTAATCGAATCACATGATTTTTTTTTTCTAAATTATAACGTCATTTCCAACACGTTGTGATCTAAGTAGATAGAATTGCTCATATTCATAAAAAAATCATACATGAAACGAGTATGAACTTTTACTTAAAAACATATTTGTAGTGATCAGAGTATGCTTTGTTACTATTTCAATGCGCCACCTCAGTAGCACTGTTAATTTAATGGCATCAATGGATGGTTGAAGTATCACCTGCTCAAAAAAGGTTATTTACAATTCTATACCTACCCTGTGGAAGTACTAAAATGAAGTTGTGGTCGCATACTTGGTACAAATACGCCGGTTCTGCCTTCTGTCCCTTTCCTGTTCCAGGCATGAATTTCGATGTGTGCAGAGAGCGTGCGAGAGACGTCAAGGTAGAAAGTCGAAAATATGTAATAGGTACATACAACTCTGAACTGTTCGAACATTTAACTATATAATCTTGTAGTTAATTAGTTAAAATCACATATTTTATAAGTGTGATATTTTGGTCCTTCGAGCCGGATCAGGAACTTGCTAGCAAATTCAGCAATGATGTTATTTCTATAACAACATACTGACTTCAGACAGGTTAAAAATAAATGAATGTAATGAAATTATGACAATCGCTTTAAATCGACTTTATCTTTCGTGACCATCAATGAGAAAAATCTGAAGAAGATATTGTTATATTCAAGAAATTTGCGCTTTAAATATACAAATAGCTATTGTGGTAACCATTCAAACTTCTGAAATAATGAAATAGTGATTTCGCAAATTATTATTATTATAATGTAAACCTCAATTGTATATCACCCATTTACGAAACCCTCTTCTTAAAATTATCTAAAATTTTTCAACCATTCAGATCCGTTAAACCCCTCTAGTTATGATAGAAAGGAGTTGCTTAGTTTGTAGTTTATAGATTTTGTATCCTCCAGTTAACCCTTTTCCACTCCTTTGAAATTAATGAAAGAACATTTGATTCTTAATAACATCTTGCTGCTTTTTACTTTCCGATAATATTGAAGAATTTTGTATTCCAAACGTCATGCGAATAATCTCAATTCTTCGTATTATGAAAATGGAAAATGACCGTTGAAAAAGTCGAATATGAAAGTTATTTTTGTATAGCATCAATTCACTCGACCTTTCTGTCTTCAGGGCCAACTCTCTCGTTGAGTTTGGCGTAATCGAATCACATGATTTTTTTTTTCTAAATTATAACGTCATTTCCAACACGTTGTGATCTAAGTAGATAGAATTGCTCATATTCATAAAAAAATCATACATGAAACGAGTATGAACTTTTACTTAAAAACATATTTGTAGTGATCAGAGTATGCTTTGTTACTATTTCAATGCGCCACCTCAGTAGCACTGTTAATTTAATGGCATCAATGGATGGTTGAAGTATCACCTGCTCAAAAAAGGTTATTTACAATTCTATACCTACCCTGTGGAAGTACTAAAATGAAGTTGTGGTCGCATACTTGGTACAAATACGCCGGTTCTGCCTTCTGTCCCTTTCCTGTTCCAGGCATGAATTTCGATGTGTGCAGAGAGCGTGCGAGAGACGTCAAGGTAGAAAGTCGAAAATATGTAATAGGTACATACAACTCTGAACTGTTCGAACATTTAACTATATAATCTTGTAGTTAATTAGTTAAAATCACATATTTTATAAGTGTGATATTTTGGTCCTTCGAGCCGGATCAGGAACTTGCTAGCAAATTCAGCAATGATGTTATTTCTATAACAACATACTGACTTCAGACAGGTTAAAAATAAATGAATGTAATGAAATTATGACAATCGCTTTAAATCGACTTTATCTTTCGTGACCATCAATGAGAAAAATCTGAAGAAGATATTGTTATATTCAAGAAATTTGCGCTTTAAATATACAAATAGCTATTGTGGTAACCATTCAAACTTCTGAAATAATGAAATAGTGATTTCGCAAATTATTATTATTATAATGTAAACCTCAATTGTATATCACCCATTTACGAAACCCTCTTCTTAAAATTATCTAAAATTTTTCAACCATTCAGATCCGTTAAACCCCTCTAGTTATGATAGAAAGGAGTTGCTTAGTTTGTAGTTTATAGATTTTGTATCCTCCAGTTAACCCTTTTCCACTCCTTTGAAATTAATGAAATAACATTTGATTCTTAATAACATCTTGCTGCTTTTTACTTTCCGATAATATTGAAGAATTTTGTATTCCAAACGTCATGCGAATAATCTCAATTCTTCGTATTATGAAAATGGAAAATGACCGTTGAAAAAGTCGAATATGAAAGTTATTTTTGTATAGCATCAATTCACTCGACCTTTCTGTCTTCAGGGCCAACTCTCTCGTTGAGTTTGGCGTAATCGAATCACATGATTTTTTTTTTCTAAATTATAACGTCATTTCCAACACGTTGTGATCTAAGTAGATAGAATTGCTCATATTCATAAAAAAATCATACATGAAACGAGTATGAACTTTTACTTAAAAACATATTTGTAGTGATCAGAGTATGCTTTGTTACTATTTCAATGCGCCACCTCAGTAGCACTGTTAATTTAATGGCATCAATGGATGGTTGAAGTATCACCTGCTCAAAAAAGGTTATTTACAATTCTATACCTACCCTGTGGAAGTACTAAAATGAAGTTGTGGTCGCATACTTGGTACAAATACGCCGGTTCTGCCTTCTGTCCCTTTCCTGTTCCAGGCATGAATTTCGATGTGTGCAGAGAGCGTGCGAGAGACGTCAAGGTAGAAAGTCGAAAATATGTAATAGGTACATACAACTCTGAACTGTTCGAACATTTAACTATATAATCTTGTAGTTAATTAGTTAAAATCACATATTTTATAAGTGTGATATTTTGGTCCTTCGAGCCGGATCAGGAACTTGCTAGCAAATTCAGCAATGATGTTATTTCTATAACAACATACTGACTTCAGACAGGTTAAAAATAAATGAATGTAATGAAATTATGACAATCGCTTTAAATCGACTTTATCTTTCGTGACCATCAATGAGAAAAATCTGAAGAAGATATTGTTATATTCAAGAAATTATGATAAAAATTACAATATTTTTTGGTATCTCTAATAACTTGGATAGTAAGTGGTGAAATACCAATAAATTGTTTAAATAATTTATAGTTAACGTTAGTATAAATTATTACTGTCACATATAGTACCAGAAATAATTGTATATATACATTTTTCTCGGTGCAGTATGCACGTTTTTTGGTTGATTGCAACCATGAAAAAGCACTTGTTTGTACGTTTACGATGAACTCATAGTGATTCGATTTTATTCTAATGGATGGACCAAAATGTTGGAGATATGAAAGATTGCGATTATGTTTCTAGACTGTAGTAGGTAGTTATGTAGAAAGTTAAAGATACTTCTTTCTCAAATACGTTACCCAGTTACAATATTCAGTTTTACGAATCCTCTACTCAATTACAAGTTTATCCAGAATACCATAATCAACAGAAACTACTTGAAACTTTACTAGGAAAACTTGGATAGACCTAGTAAAGAGTGAGGCTGGAGGAAAGTTTCTACCAAACCATCAGACTTTTGGCCTATTTCTGTAGCTTTTCCACTCGTATGCATGCTGAATATAGTCATAGTCTGTTCATTTCTTAATTTTGTTCCCATATATTGAGCTTTCTTTTAGGTAAATCTGCCAGTCAGCTGCTTCGATACATAGATTTCACCAACAACGTATGCCCACTCTGCTTCAAATCCTTCAACAGGAAAGATCATGTCCAGAGGCACTATATGGAATTACACATGGAGCCGAAGATATACGAGTGTACCCAATGTAATAAAAAATACAAAAGAAGATACCTTCTGGATAATCATGAAAAAACGTGCGGTGGGAAGAGACCTTTTCAGTGCTGGAGTTGTCGATCAACATACAAAAGCCATGAAAAATTGACAGCTCATATGCAGCTAGCGCATAATGTACAAATGGTATTTCAATGACGACTGGATTATAATTCATATTATTCGGTGAATGAAAAGTGTGCTTTGAAGTAGCTTTCTTCAATTTCTGTACTTTTTTTTTATAGGAGAGGTATCTACGTACGGTTCTGACTCATGAAATATACATAACGCAAAACATATTTTTTACTTTCATTACCCCCTTTTTTTACTCTGCGTGATACTTTGAGCTATACCAGTACCAACCGAAAAAGATTTAATTACGTATAATTTCCTCAAAGGACCCCGCAAAATCCTTATGGAATTTGGGTCTCGGTGGATTTTTTTGAATTTTTGATATAATGTAGTCCATGTAATTCTCAACCAATGTTACCATTGCGTCAACCCCAAAAAATGAACAGTTATGCTGCTAGGGGTCGTTAAAATCACCCCTTTCTCAGAATAGACTATTTTCGAAACCGGGAAGGACATTTTCACCTGTTTAATTGTGGATAATGTTGCATATGATTATGCTCTTTAATAAAAAAAATTCTTCATCCTCTCCCCCTTCTTTCCCCACCACATATAATGAAACGGAAAAAATTATATCTGGATTACTTTGAAATGCATCGTCAGATGTTTGAACATGCTTGGATTAGGCAAATAGCACTTTTTCATGATTATCCCCCCTCCCCCCGAGGGGTACAATACAAAAATAAATCGGTGGATTTTTCTGAATTTTCAATATGTTATTGTGAATAGAAATTAATCAGATGATAAACCCAAAAAATTGATAGTTTTGGTGCTAGGGGGCGTTAAAATCACCCCTTTCTCAGAATTTACTATTTATTTTCAAAACCGAGAATAACATTTCCACCAGTTTCATTGTAGCTAATGTTGCATAAGATTGTGCTCGTTTATAAAAAAAATATTCATCCCCTCTTTCCCCCCCACCTCCTATTATGAAACGCAAAAAAATATATCTGGATTATTCTGATATGCATCGTCGGATGTTTGAATAAGCTTGAATTTTTGAATAAGCTTCATGATATCAGGCTTTTCAAACATCAGCTTTGGATTGCTTCTAACACCAACGTGCAAGACGAAGAGGAGGTTGTGCCAATTTTAGGATATTACTGCACTTGCAAAACGGGGGCAAGAACTTGGGGCTCTTGTGCACATGTGGCAAGTGTGGTATGGTTCTTGAGTTTTGCAAGCCATGAACCGAATATCAGATACCCATGGACGACGCTCTTGGAGGTAGTAATGGATGCCGCCAACAGGCCTCCACAAATTGATCCAAATCAATTGATGTTTGAACTTATACAAAGTCTTACAAGACTATGACAGTACTTAATATAGACATGATACGATGGGCGGCAAGGCCTAAGTGTCACCGGGGGCAATAGCCTGACGGGCCTACATTTCTTTAAAATATTTCCTTCATTTCATACGAAAAACAAATTGCGTCATTCACCCTCATTTTTTTAAGTGGGGGAGGTATAAACGAACAAGTATGATTTCCTTTATTTGAGCTGAATAAAACATAAATTTTGAATACGCCTTTAAAAGTATAGTCAAGAATTATTTTTCAGAGTTTTAAAATAGGAGTTGGGGGAAGGTTTTAGAATTCTTCTTATGAAAAATTACAATATGACTAATCGTAATCTAAAATTGAACACGTTCAAATATCTTTCCCTCCTATAATAATAAATAGTCTATTTTGAGCAAGGTATGACTTTGAAGCATCAAAACTATCCATTTTTATCACCTTGTTAATCTCTATTCACAATAACATGAACTGCATTATATTAAAAATTCAGAAAAATTCCCCAATTTTTTTTTGGTTTGCTCCCCTCGGGGGGGATTATCATGAAAAAGTGCTATTTCCCTAATTCAAGCTCATTCAAAACATCCGACGATGCATTTCAGAATAATCCAGATATAACTTTTTTGCGTTTCATAATAGGAGGTGGAGGGAAGAGGCGGGGGGAGGTGAATAATTTTTTTGTTGAATAATATTTTTATAAAAGAGCACAATCTTATGCAACATTAGGTACAATGAAACTGGTGGAAATGTCCTTGGTCTTGAAAATAAATAGTCAATTCTGAGCAAGGGGTGATGTTAACGCCCCCTAGCATCAAAACTAACTATTTTTTGGGTTTATCATCTGATTAATTTCTGTTCACAATAACATGAACTGCATCATATAGAAAATTCAGTATAATCCACCGAATTTTTTTTGTTTTGTACCCTTCGGGGGGAGGAGGGATAATCATGAAAAAGTGCTATTTCCCTAGTTCAAGCATGTTCATCATTTTTTGTGTTTGATAATATGTGGTGGGGGGGAATAGGGAGGGGGGGTGAAGATTTTTTTATAAAAGAGCATAATCATATGCAACATTATCTACAATGAAACAGGTGAAAATGTTGTTCCCGGTTTCGAAAATAAATAGTCTATTCTGAGAAAGAAGTGATTTTAACGACACCTAGCGGCAAAACTGTTCATTTTTTGGGGTTGGCGCAATGGTAACATTGGTTGAGAATTACATGGACTACATCATATCAAAAATTTAAAAAAATCCACCAAGACCCAAATTCCATAGGGATTTTGCGGGGTCCTTTAGTCAACAATTCATATATCTTCTACGATTTTTCAAAAATAACATATTTATACTGTCAGAATGACTTCTGTGGTTCCCTTCTGCATTTATTTTTCCTATCATGTAATTATTTGATTGTTATTGATTTTTGTGAAAATAAATTATTATTAAGTATTACATTTTTTTATTATCAGGTATTTATTTCGTAGCTGAACATCATTATTTTTTGCAGAAAATTGTGAATATTGCATATTTATTTGAGACTCTTTATTTTTAAAGTCATCCGACAGTTTTATTCTTCATTTTTGAATTTTCTACAGATAGGTACCTATAAATAAATTGAATATTTTTATTTGGGATATCTCAAAAAAATATTCTTCATGAAATTTCCTACAACTCTCTGAATGTAAATGCATTTCTGAAGTTTTGTATATGAGAAAAAATGGTAATAGTTGAAAATACTACATATTTTCAAAATGTATGAAAATGTTTGGAAAATGATAATTGAACAAACAATCCAGATGTTCACATCGGTTCACATATACCTATATTCCAAGCGTGTAAGCGAGCGTTGTAAATCATTCGAGTGAGTAAAATCTATTACGCACACATTAAATACTATACTTTTTCATGATTATGTCCAGTGTTCTCCATTCAATTCAAACAGACGATGTGTTTTTTTCTGTTCAATCTGACAGTTATGTGAAATTGTTTCTTCATATTATACTGCTAAAAATCTTACATTGAACTGTCAAATTTGTTAGATTCGCGCGCTTCTGACATCTTGAGACAAGGTTCAGAATCAATACATTCAATTTACTTCTCTAGATTTCAAATGAACGTGTTTCGTTAAACATATACAGGGTATTGGTATTGGTATTGGTGAGTATGGATGGTGATTGATGCGCTGCGACCTGATTAGATCTATTGTGCCCCATCTTCTTCTGCTGTCACAAGATGTTCTTGTTTACAGCAGCCCTTCAAGTCCCAATTCCTTCAGGAATTTTAGGATTTTGAGGGGGTCTGCTCGTGGTATTTCTCCCACGGTCAGCTGGTGTGATCCCAGTATATTCAATCTTTTGCGATGTACAGCGTAACACTCCATCAATATATGGTGGGGTGTTTCTGGGTGTTCCCCACATAATCTGCAGGTGCTGTCCTCCTCTAAGCCTAGCTTCCTCAGGTGTTCTTTGAGTCTGCAATGCCCCGTTAGAAATCCCGTGATTGTCTTTAGACTAATTTTGCTGAGGTTAATCAGTGTCTTTGATCTTGCTCGGTTGAAATTTCCGAGGAGATCTTTGGCCTGCCTCAGCCCTGGAAGTCTTAGCCAGTATGTTGCTCTCATTGCTTCTTCAGCTTTATTGAGTTCTTCTCGGAAGTAATATTTTCCAAGTCCGCAGAATGGTTCTGGCCCGATCAGTGGCGTTGCTGCGCCTTTCCGTGCCAGGGTATCTGCTTGTTCGTTGCCCTCTACTCCGGCGTGCCCTGGCACCCAGAGGAGGGTCACCTTATTGTTCCTGCCCAGATCATTAAGTTTGTCTAGGCATTCCCAAACCATCTTCGAGTTGATGTTGCAGGAGCTCAACGCTTTGATGGCTGCTTGACTATCGGAGAGGATCACGATTTCCTGGTTCCGGTATTTCCTATTGAGGTTGAACTGAATGCACCTTTCTATGGCGTGAATTTCCGCTTGGAAAATGCTGGGGAACTGGCCCATGGGTTCAGAGTATTTGGTGCGAGGCCCAAAGACCCCTGCTCCAGTTCCTTCGGGAGTTTTGGACCCGTCCGTATACCATGTTAAGGTATTCTTCCCCAGTGCTCGAATCGATTCTATGTTCCATTCTCGCTTGGTGTTTAGTTCCGTTCGAAAAAGTTTCTCGAAACTAAATTTCTTGGTAATTTCGTCAGTTGGGAGGTCGGCAAGGTGTGCACAGTTGGTAGGGGTTAAGCCCCTCGCGCCGTGTGCTGTCCCTATGAGTCCGACTTTAGCCAACCTGAGGTTTGCCTCCCAAGCAGTTCTCTTCACCATTATGTGGAGAGGAGTGAGGTCCAGAATGACCTCTATTGCTGCTGTTGGAGTCGACCTCATTGCTCCTGTTATACAAAGACATGCTAGTCTTTGCACTTTTTCCAAGATCTTCTTTGTTGTGGCGAGTTCGGTTCTGCCTTGCCATGCTACTGCCCCGTAGGTGATCATAGGTCTCACTATCATGGTGTACATCCATCGCAGTACTGATGGGTTACATCCCCATGTTTTTCCTGCAATGTTCCTGCACACCATCAGTGATGATTTTGCCTTATTAGCGACAGGGCAACTCAAATTCGAGTTTATGCATTGGTATATTGTTAACGGGGAAAGATAGAGAGATGGTTGAATGGAGGAAAAGTAGCGTATTTCAGAATTATGTATATGAATAAAAAAAATCTGATCTTGCATTGTCAGTCCTGGACCAGGTTATACAGGAAAAATCGAAAATTTTTAAATTGTTTTTTGCGTATATCTTCATATTTTGTGAAGAATTGTTAAAACTTTTGGCACTCTGAAAACTTTTTGTAGACCTTCCAAGTATGTGAATCAAAATGATATACAAAGTACCGTACAAATTGAAAAACCCTCAAATTTTTGTCTTCAAATACGGACCTGTATATTTCTTCAAATGCCAAGAATCACGTCTCATATTGGCGTAGTATTTTCATTTGAACCAACCACATAGTGTTTTGGAAGATTGAACGATTACCACTAGTATTAAACCATAATTATCAGAGAATAAGAAGAGAATTACGTAAAAACAAGTTCACATTTTCAATTATAGCTGTCATGGGATATTCTGTAGTTCAGTTGAAAAACGACAATATGAATCATGACTTTTGTGCAGTAATAAAAATGCAATAAAAAATACAATGATAAGTTGAGGGTATTATAAGTTGTACGCTACTTAGAATACCATTTTTATTCACAAAATTGGATAGTCTCCAGAAAGTTTTTACAGGAGGAAGGTGATCAAAGTTTTAAAAAGTAAAATATGTCAGAACCGTAGCTGTTTTAATAGTGAATTCATATTTTCTATGCCATTTTCTTCTATGCGCGTTAGTGAAATTATGATCTGCATAAAAATAAGTATCCTTGAGTTTCTGATTCAAAAATGTTCAACCAATACTAATAATAAGTATTTGTGTATGTAGAAGAGCGCAGACATCTGACTAATTTGAAAATACCAGAAAGTAAGCCAGTTCCGAAGAAATTACTAATTAACTGAATGAAATGATAAACGTTGATGATAAGTAGATAATCGTCGATATGAAAACAGATGCTTTTATTTTATTGAGTACGATGAAAGTGTGTTCAATACCGATTCTCTTTCAACTATAATAAATGCAAGTAATTTCCATTCCTTCATATCACACTAATTTATCGAAAACTATTTTCAATAAAATCAATGAATAAATTGAAATTTTCCTACCTTGAAAAATGTAGACTTGGATTATTGCACTACTACCTACTAACACTCCACTGCCGACTAACATATGATGGCAATAATAATGGGCAGGTTCAATTTCAGGGAAAGTGATTTGTCCAACGTGTGGAAAACACTTCAAGAAATACCATTCGTGGAAGATTCATCACAAATTGGATTGCTTATCCGCATTCAAAAAATGTCCTCTGTGCAATTTTAGTACTAAGCGAAAGTATAATTTGAAAGTGCATTTGCTGAAAATTCATGGAATGGAATGGAAGGAATGCAATATTTTACTATAGAGCTTCTATCAAAATAAGTTGTTATAAAGACTATATTTTATTATATATTATTTAGTTTCACATAGCTCTTGTTTTTCTACTACCCCTCAAAACGTTAACTTCAGTTACCTATTGTATATTCACATTTTTCTTAAACCAATTTCTATTTTCCATTTCAACCGCACTGTATGCATGCGGTATTCTACAAGGATTTCGAAGACATTGGAGTAACAAAAATCTGACCATTACTTTTCTTAGGTGAGGGGAGTGAGTCAGGGATGATATCAATGATGGTAAACCACAATAATAGATACGTAGGTATAGGGCAAGGATAATAAACACCATTTGTAAAGGATGACTCAACAAGATGTCACCACCTTGGTGGCTGACGTCACTTGCAACTCTCTTTCAGTTTTTAACTATTAGTTTCTTATTTGATGTTGAAGAGTGTGTATGTTTCTACCATGTATCGACTGAGCCATCCTCTTAAAATAGTATTCAGTATCCTTGGGTGTAGGAGTTCCTAACCCTAGATGAAGATACCTTCGTGATGTACCTGACAACTTTGTGAATTTATTATCAGCTTGTTCAGCATACCGGGTGAGACAAGAGACATGTTCACAGGAGTTACGTAATCAAAGATAACCGCTTCAATTGAAACTAACTTTTTCTCAAATGTTACGCTCTATTTCTGTAGTCTATTTTCGCCAAAAATATCTATTGAGCCATATATCAATTGGCATTTGCTGTTAATTGGATATTGAATTGCAGTTTATTGAAAAATATGGAGTTGGCTGTGACCAGAATTGTCCATAACTCATTTGATTATTGAGAAAACTGAGACGGATTTTTTTTTTAAATTTAGCTACTTTTGAAGAAATCATCTGTCTCTAATTTTTATCATATAGCCACGACATGATATTTAATATAAATATAAGTACAGGGTTTTTCACGACGAGTGTTCGTTAGGAATATATGGAGAATTGTCCCGGTCTTTTTCCGTTTTACCGGATGCAGAGGATAACTTCCCTATTGCAAATGGAACACCCTGTATTTCATTGCAATTTTTAAATTACCAGCACATTTTAGATCTACTTTGTGTAGCAATGCCTATACTCAAACTTGTTGGTTTTCGAAATATTTTTTTGTCTGAAAAATTTGACCAATACTCCTCCAAAAGCAAAATCAACATTTCATATACTGTAACAGGTGAAGGTGTGAAATTTCACAGAATCGCCCCTGAAGCATAAGGTCATTAATAGCTCCATCGAGTTCTCAGAATTTCATTTCATTTCAGATAATTCCGAAAATTGGATATATCTTGCCAGGGGTGTATTTTAGGTATAGAGGAAGTATTCTTCCTGAATTTACTATATTTTTTAACGTTGTATTCAAAAATAATGGAATACTGTATGGTTTTCATTTTTAAAATCTTGTGTCATCAGTTTTCTTGATGTTAGTGTTAGGTGGAAATTTTTACCACACTGATTATTTTTTGAAAATTCGATAAACCTCATTATTACTTGATAATTCACCACATTCCGAAATGGTACTCCTTCAACAACAACAACAAGAGTGCTGGTGCCAAGTAGAACTGAATGGCACGGCTTACAGCTCAAGGAAATTCTACAGGGAAAAATCTGGTACACACATGGATCCAAGACTGAGAATAGAGCGGGCTCAGGAGTGTTCTCCAGGAATCCAATTATTGGCATCAGCTACTCACTGGGCACCCATACCTCTGTCTTTCAGAAGTGTACGTCATCCTTCGAGACGCACTGTTGAAGACCTTTGTAGCAAGGAAGTAACGTCCAAACTGGTATGGGACTGTAAAGAAGAAAACTCTGTCAGACCGCAATCAAGTCAAACTGATATCCCAGGTCATCAGAGAATTGCAGGCAATGAGAAAGCAGACAAATTCGCACGAAGAGGATCGGAAATGCTCCCAAAGCAGGAGCAGGTGCTAGGGGTACCGAAGTGTACAATAAGAGCGTCTATAAACGACGATAAGCACAAAAACTACTGGGACAATGTCCCAGGAAACAAACACGGGAAATAATATGTCAAAGGACCGTATAACAAAAGAACGGCAGACCTATTAACAATGAACAGGAGCCAATTGAGAACCGTTACGGGACTCCTGATTGGACATGCACCAGTGAAGAAGCACCTCAAAAAAAGACCTGACCTGCAGACTATGCGCTAAGGATCCAGAAACCGTGACATACAGTGCTATTGCGAAGCTCTAGACCGCAAAAGACAGGAAACAGAACTATACAGCTCCCACCCAATACGAAACCTGTACAATGGTCTCAATATTTCTCTATTAAAAATGAAAGATTTCCTCCACCTCTCAAAAAAAAAAATTGTATTCAAAAATAATAGAATAAGTAGTGTTCGATTTTCATTTAAAAAATCTTGTGTCATCAGTTTTCTTGATGTTCTGTTTTAGGTGGAAATTTTTACCACACTGAATATATTTTGAAAATTCGATAAACCTCATCATATCTTGATAATTCAGGTATGATTCTGTGAAATTTAAAATTTGAAAAATTTTGAATTGTCAAAATTTTCCAAATAAAAATACATATGTCGAAATCTGAGACATTTGGGCGTAGGCATATTCACATAAAGTGGGCCTAAAATCTTCTAGAAAATAAAAAATTTAATAATATACGAAGTTACAAGAGGTTGGTCAATATTTGTATTTAAGGTTTGCCATTGATCGATATTAAAAAATTTAAATTTGAACTCAGCAATTTCAGTCCGCTAGTCCTTTTTTTACGCCCAGGGAGCTTGTCCTATTTTGAATAAGGAAGTTGCCCTCTACTTCCGGTACAACGAAAAGAAACTGGATATATTTTAGTTGAAAAGGCTATAATGTAAAACCCTCTTCCACAAAATTTCAAGTTCTTTTTTTGAATGGTTCTCCATATATTCCTATTGTACGCCCGTCGTGAATGAAACGGTATATTTGAAAATAAAATTAAAATATTTTCTATTTTCCTATCTCAGTTTTTCCAATGAGTAATTCTCGGATGTTTTTCCTTGAACCAAAGAAGTTCTAGACGTCCTACAGGTTATCAGACAATGGACATTTTTGAAATAATATCGGCTTACCAATTCTTTCGATTTCAAAGTCTACGAAACATCGCACTATTTCCGAAACTGGGTCACAACCAACTTGATATTTTTTAGTGAAATGCAATTCAACAGCCAGTTATACTTATACGGTTGAATTGAAGATTTTGAGGTAAATGAAATGGTTGTTTCGTCAGGTTTAAGAAAGCGGTTTCGACATAACTTCTCCTCTTTGCACTGCCAGTGTATTGGTTTTACGTCATCATCCAAAATATCTTCGCTTTTGATTGTCCAAACTTTCTCATTCGGCTTCAATATAGATTTAATTGACAAAGATATATACAGTGTGGTGCAAATGAATGGAATAAATTCATTATTTTGTAATAAGGCGACCCTACAGAAAAATCCTGATACCCGTCGATTTTTATTATCGAACGCGCATTCTGTCAAATATTTTTGATAAGCATGACGTCATGGGTGTGAGCGTGATGACATCATCGATGATTTTTTTAAATGGACATGTGGGTCATGTGATGTGTCATTGGAAAGGTGTTTCATTTACCTATCCAACCATATCGAAAAATTTGTCTAATGGTTGTTGTATGCAGAAAAAAATTGATTTTGAAATTATAGATCACGCATTACAAAATTATTAAATTCTGTGTCCAATTAATGATTTTCGAATCTCTGTAAGTAACCAAGATCTAATTTTGAAAAGGCCGTCCCTGGGAACGAAATGATAGCTTCTTACTTGATTTTTTGCCGGTTCACAAATGTGGGTCTCATCGAAACTGCTACATTCGAATTAAACTCAATCGGCTTGTCGAATGTTAATGGTTATAACATTAGAAATATTCAAAAATTATCAATATGAAGCTCACTGACACAGAAAGAATCGAAATTCTTATAATGATTGGTTGTGAAGACAAAACACGAACGCACAAAGGAGTTTGTACTCTGTTCAATAATAAATATCCCAACCGAGAACCAATTTCACAATCCACGGTAAGCAAAATTGAAAAGAAATTCAGAGAAACGGGTCATGTGAAAGACCTACCCAAAGGTAGTAAGAAACAAATTCCAGATGACAAGAAACTCGATGTTTTACTAGCTTTTCAAGATAATCCCCATACCAGTTCAAGGCAAGTAGCATTAGATAATGACATTGACCATTCAACAGTTCTTCGAACGCTAAAAAAGGCGAAGTGGCATCCCTACAGAGTTAGTTTAGTTCAGGAGCTTCTGGAAGACGACTTTGATAGAAGAATTGAATTTTGCGAAATTATGATGGAGAAAAATAACACAGATCCGATGTTTTTCCGAAAAGTTCTTTTTTCTGATGAAGCTACATTTCTCCTAAACGGTCATGTCAATCGTCAGACGTGTCGGTATTGGGCTACTGAAAATCCACATTGGATGCAGGAATATCATACTCAATATCCAGAAAAATTGAATGTTTGGGCGGGAATTATAGAGAATAGGATAATAGGACCATATTTCTTCGATGAGTCCTTGACAGGTCCTCGATATTTAGAATTTCTGCAAAACTTCTTGCTACCCGAACTGAATCGGCTGTTCCCAAACAGAACTGATTTGTGGCTGCAGCAAGATGGTGCGCCGCCACACTATGCTGTCGTGGTGAGACGCTACTTGAACAACGTCTTTCCAGATCGGTGGATAGGAAGAAGAGGAGCAATTGAATGGCCACCTAGGTCGCCAGATCTAACACCTCTGGATTTCTTTTTATGGGGATACTTGAAAAGTAAAGTGTACCAAAATAGACCCCACAATATCCGTGATCTCAAAGACCGTATACGCATCGAGATGGGACGAATCACTCAGGACGTTATTGGCAGAGTTCGAGAAGAATTTACTGCTCGTCTATCCCACTGTCTTATAGCAGATGGTCGGCAGTTTGAACATTTGCTTTGAAGTTGTTTGTATTCATTGAATGGGAATGTTCTTTTATTACTACAATTGTTTGTTAGAATAAAAACCCAAATTACTTGAAATCATGAATATGATTGGATAGCTGATTGGAAGACCTTTCCAATGACTTATCACATGACCCACATTTCCATTTAAAAAAATCATCGATGACGTCATCACGCTCACACCAATGACGTCATGCGTATCAAAAATATTTGACAGAATGCGCGTTCGATAATAAAAATCGACGGGTATCAGGATTTTTCTGTAGAGTCGCCTTATTACAAAATAATGAATTTATTCCATTCATTTGCACCATACTGTATATATATATATATATATATATATATATATATATATATATATATATATATATATATATATATATATATATATATCGAGAGAACTCGAAGGAGTAGGCAGATTGAGACCTTAGAGAGAACCAGTGACGAGACATGGGGAGTAGGCAGATTGAGACCCCGACGTCAAGTCACAAAAACCGAACGTAATTATACCTGAGGAGTAGGCAGATTGAGACCTCAGCGTAGAATTACGTTTCAACCATTTATTAATTTTCTTTCTTTTTCAGTTCTTGAAAATGGCTCCAAAATCGGAGCCGAAACGTCGAATTTCAACAAATTCTAGACGCGGTTCAACCCGAACTTTTAGTTTTCAAATATCTGACCGCGGAAACCTATCTGAACACACATATATATATATACATTCTCAGAGTTTGCCACTGTCAGAGATCTTGACGATGATTCCCGGACCGTTTTACTTTCTTCTAAATTATCACCAATCACCCCTATGCTGTATCACTTCCCTTAAAAATAACGCCACCGTTATTCGCCATTTCCGTTGTTTTGCTATTGCTTGGTTACGCAAGTAAGAGTGATGTTACTTTATGAACTGACTTGTTAGAAAACAATATTTTTGTACAGGATGAATCAATTTTTTATAAATGATGAGAAGCCTAGGACAGGTAGGTGATACGTATGTGCAATTGTTTGAATTCTTTTTCATGCATATAATCTGTAAGAAAAAATTGAGATGAATATATTTGGTATATAGAAACAACGATTATACTGATAATAGTTCAGAAACAAATCTTATTGGTTCAATAGTGCAAATTCATTTGTAAAATGTAGCATTGTCTCGAAATAAACGAAATATAAAACCAAATGAACATAACTTTTTACGAAACGGAGTGTTTCAAATTGATGGATCCTATACTCTAATCGGTAGACTTGTATGTTTAGGGGATCATCTTGGGAAACAATCATTGGTCGAGAAATTTTCAATGAATGTAAGTACATATTATTTATGTCATCTGAAAATGTTTTTTAGCCCCGTTTCAAAACTTCCGGGCTCAATGATTTAATTCTGAGTAATCACTTCTGTACTTCCAGGTGCGATACACAAATGCCCCAAGTGCTCCAGAACATATCGATATAAAACTACCTTGAAACGACACCGCCGTTACGAATGTGGAATGACACCTCAGTTTGTTTGTAATTTATGTCCGGATAGAGCCTACACGCAGAGTACCAATCTGCGAAATCATTATGTTCGGTGTCATGAAGACATTATTTTTACGCAAAAATTATGAATACAAGATAAGGTAAGGAATCAAGATGAAGTACCCGAAATCCGTTTGTTTATTGCAATTATTTCACAGTATTTTCATTAGTTATTCATAATTTATCATTATTGTTTTGATTAATAATTAAATATTCCATAATAATTTGAGACACTTTTATTTTTTTCATTCTTTCATAGGACAGCTTGACATTTTTCATATGTCGCCTATGTCGTTTACTTTTGGAATTAAAAATTAATAAAAAATTCGTGTTTCTTGAAAAAATATTTTTCGCTATGAAATGTTAGATGTACTTTCATCAGAATAACTATTCCCGCACGCGAAAGTTTGTTCAAGAGTGCTACATATTTTTTTTAATTCGCTTGTAGAAAAAATATTGATCCTAACTGCTCCTCGACTGCTTACCCGAACTCCTCTCTGCGAAGTTCGGGTAACGGCAGTCGCATGCAGGAAAGGTGCTCATTCCGTACTTGTTAGTATAATAACTATTTCTTGAATTTGTCTTATTTCGACCAACAAAACAGTTTTTTTCTATGTCAATTCTACTCAACCACGACGTTTTTACTAACTTTGACCGCTTATATCTTAGAAACGACACATACACAATCATTAGGATTTGCACATTTTTCTTACGACCCAAGTGCTACAACACAATTTCATCCAATTTGAACGAGAGCCAATTTTCCATAAGTTTTCGTGCGTGGTTAATAGATGGAAACGTCAAACGACAAAATTTTGACAGTTCACATTTGAAATCGAAACTGGTATCTGCACAATCATGTTTATGAATTGAACATACAAGTTGTAAACTGTAAACTGAAAAAGTGGCTGAGATGCATTTTATCTAAGGCCTTGCGAATGGAGATGCAAGATAAGTTAGACGTCTGTACATGCGAAATTTTACCTGTTCATCTAATATTTTCGAATAGAGTAGGAGAACGATTTTAAAATGAAATGTCTATGGTAATTCGAAAAATCCAGTGACATGTTTATATTCAATACTTGTCTTAGAGCTTGAAATATAAATATTGGGTGGGTTATGAGTATGATAATGATAATGAAAAATTATTTTATTCAGTTATTTATGTATATTACACATAACCGGTTTTGCCATCTTTTACTCTTACATAGTAATAGTTCTCTAATTGATAATAAGAAACATTGACTGCAAACATCAAAAACTTTCTGCAAATCATGCATTTTTATTGTGAACAAAAATTGTCACTTCATACCATCTTGTAAGCTCTTATGGATCGAATACATGGCTGTTGGTATCCCAATATCAGTGGTATGTTGAAATATCAAGTTATGCCTTCATATCACAGAAATAACAATACAAATGATACAGGTAGGCCAAGTATTGTCAGAACACCACAGATCGAAGAAGTTATTCTAAATGAAATAGAAAAATACTAGCACCATAAAAATCTCTGAACATTCAATAATTAAGATGTTTGGGGTATCTTGCGTGATTCTCTGCTATTCCCTTACAAAATTTCCCTTCAAAGATAATTTTTTTCATGAGCTACGTCAATGGTTAGTCTGGCAGTGTATCCCATTTAGATAGTAAAATCCTTTATACATACGAAGCCAATTTTTCAATGAATTCTATCAGACGTTTTCATAGCAAACAAATATAGACACAAGAAAATCTACATGGAATTGTAGAAATTTATTTTCAAGAACAATTCTCATTAAATCTATGACGTTGTATTACTGAGGATAATTTTGCTTCCCAAAGTCCTCTGACTTCAATTGGCTCTATGTTTTTCTATGGGGAATCTTATAACTCTAGTTTATAAAACCCCTGCTAACATTTTTACATGTCATGCATGTACCAAGTACGTCAAAATCTGACTGCGACCTCTTATTTGAACTCCTATAGAAGGACCAGAGACCTCGCCAAGCGGTGAATTTGTCATACTCATGCTCATGCTAGAGGTCTCCTATACATCATAAAGTGAGATCGCCAGGATTTAGCTTTTTATAAATCCAGGGTACATCCTCGAAAGATTTTCCACAGAGGTCAACAACCAATATACCGGTTACATATATGAAATAAATGAGCACTTGTCTTATCAATGAAATATTCTGAAATGTAATTTAAAAACGAATAGATATATAATCTAGCCATAACAATGAACACAATGATTGAAAAACGAATATTAATCATTCCACAAAAATAATTTTATGAAAACTAAAAATTACTTGCTCTTGAAAACTTCAAAAAGATATTCAGTCTTATTGGACCATAAATAACAAATTTTAACGGCTTCAAAAATATTTCCTCAAAAACAAAAAACACTCGACTTTTAAACGGACTTAATGAACACATATTCATTTATTTTACCTGTTCAAACTTTATTGCTTGGTATGGCGAAGCCATTCTGAAGCAATTCTTTGAACATCCCTTTATGTGATATAATGCTCCCCCATCACAACACCTGGAAGAAACAAGTTTTCGTTTGCACTGGCAATAAAAAGTGTATTGCAGAAATCAATTGATGTGTACCCAAATTCCACAACTGTGAGGTGAGATCTCTATTCTTTGGTTTTGGCGTAGTCCCAACCAGGAACAGAAAACTTTTTGAAGATCCTGGTTATGGTCTTCCCAACTCTCTTCCCATATGGACTTTAGTATTTCATCACAGACAAAAAATAATTTAGTATAGGTATAACACATCGTGCATGTTTGGAGTACGGGCCTCTCTGAAAAATTCCAATATACCTATCCATGCACTAATTTTTTAATTAGAGATGGAGAAAATGATAACATTTAACAGAAACCGATAATTAGATTCACCTTTCTATAAAAATTAAACATTAACGAAATCAGTAACAGCACATAAACAATAAATATTGATTGGCAAAGCGATGAGCTGTCAAGTCAAATGTCAAAATGCCAAACAACAAATATGTAGCATTTCCTTCTCATTATCTCATAAGTAGCCATACAATAATATATATCTTATCTCGTTTCTTGATATTGGTTGGGAAGGATCGAAGGAAACCTTATTCAATGTGAAGGTAAGGTTCAACGCATTTTCTGTCGATTCAAATTTGATTACCATTTCAATGACTCACAAAGAACACAAAAAATATGGAATTTCATATATCGTGGAGATTTGTATTGGTACATACACAGCATGAACTCAATGTTACGTCTCATGTACATTATAGCATGACATTGTTAACACAAATGATCATGAGAAGTTTGTATCCAACTTTACATCCTAGGTACATCGCATAGAAGTAAAATAAGTACATCTGTAGTACGTACTCAAGGTTACATCTCGTATCCAACTTTACATTCTAGGTACATCGCATAGATGTAAAATGAGTACATCTGTAGTACCTACTCAAGGTTACATCTCGTATACATCGATATCATAGCATTGTTAACAGGGACACCAGTTAATACCGTTGATAACATATGGAATATGAGACTCATTTGAAACCGTAAGAAATACTCCAGAGGTGTTCCAAAGATTATGGGCACCAATGACGGTTAGTTGCCAGTTTCAACAATTATTGAAACGTAATTTCATTGTTATTGCCATTATCCTGTTTTTTGTATTGTAAGTATTTCTACTAAAACCAGATCATCCCAGCTTTAATTTTCAATGTGTAGTGCCGACCAAACTCTCAAAAATAATAAAAACAAGAGATAGTTTTAAATTGTTTTTTGTGATAATCTACAAAGACGTTCTGAAAAAAAAAGGAACATTAGGCACCCTCAAAAAAATATTTCCCTGTAGATTTTCACAATCATTTGATATGTCCAATTCAAGCCCTACAGCGTAACCGGTATGCCATATTTGGGCTAAATATATCAAAATTAGCATGAGTTATAAAAAAAAACAAACTTAAAAAATCTTGAAATTTCAACCCCCTGTAGTTTGGTAACAAATCGTTAGCGGCCCAATGTTCATATGAATTTTTAGTCAAGAAATGAGCAAAAAATTATACCCACTGCCATATCTATATGACATTTAGGAACACCCTGCATAGATTCTCGATCTCGAATAACCGCATAAGAAAAATCAAGTAGTGAAACATCTGTGTATCGTGGGGGCTACATAATATCGCCCCTCGTCTATCAATCTTTTTTCCGAGGAGAGCAGATGTTTCGAACTTTCACCAGGATTGTGATAGTTCACTAAAAAGTGCTCTTGATTTAAAAAAAATTTAGTTTAAATTCCTCTTTGCCTGGTGTTGTTGCCTTATGGGAGTCTCGCCGGAGAAGAAAAAACATTTTTTACTTCAAGATTTCAAAAAGGTATTTGTTAGAATACAAGAGAATAAAAATATAAAATAGTCCTGAGGTATTTTTAGTAGGCTTGTCTAGGTTAGGTTGGGTAAGGTTAATGCTTCATATTTTAAGCCAATTTGTTTGAAGAGTCTACTTTTTGACGCCATGGGAGTGTCACATCTTTTTCGTTAATAATATGAGGTTTATGGAGATGAAAAATATTCACTATTCTGATTTGTTTTTATGAATGTAAGTTTGTGAATATTTAATGATAATTTATTTTTAATTAAATTTAATTTAAAATAAATTATTTATCTATCTTTCTATCTGTCCTAGTATAATATTTGTAATATAGTTGTGTTCAAGAGTTTAGTTGACAATGGAATAAATTGATGTTTGAATAATAAATAGTTATATTCTTTCCTAAGTTTCGAACCCAATTTAAATCATCATAAGGGCACAAACAAGTTGTTCTTTCTGTGGTGAATTTAAAAATGGTAACACATAACAGGACAGGTTTGTTGGCGCACAGCTAATATACATGCGTTTCTTTCAATGAATATCAGTACATGATTCGGTACAAGTTTCCACATTTTATTTATCAATTTAAATACTTCTGTGGAAGGTATATTCTTATAACTAATATAGCCTAGTAGTATTGTAATATTTTTGTGTGTTTTGTGGCAATTTCTAAAGTAAAGAATGAGTGAAGACAGTAATGTGTTCCCATAGTGGTGGTAGACAGCGACTCGAATCCAATTATTTGTAAGATACTTCTGACAAAGAATAGGTATAACAAAACTGCTGATGATGCCAATAAAGACGTTTTATACCCTATACAAATGGAAGAGTTTGTTGTTATTTCCTTATTATCCTCTTCAAGTTATTTGTGTGTATATGTTGAATTCCAAAAATATTTTTCTAGGACTGACGGCAGATCGATTTGACAAACGTTTCTCCCACATTTATTCTCGCAATATGAAGGAGGCTGGCAAAAGAAGGAAACGAAACATCTGTCGTGTATGTTATAGACACAATAAAAATAGAAAATATACGTCTAATTACTGTTCGACCTGTAAAGATCAACCAGCGATTTGTTCGGAAGAACATTTTGAAATCTATCATAAAAAGTTATAATTATATCGAAGTTTATTATATTTGTTATTTTTTTTGATATATTCTCCTAATTCTTTGTTTTAATTTTTTTATGAAATTAATTCCTGAGGATTCAGTTTTTTATTTAGTTTTCTAGTTGTTATTTTTTCAATAAATAAATATTTGTTTTTACTTTTATTCTGTACTGTTATTTTGCAATCGGCATTTTTATGAGACATAACAGAAATGTGAAAAAGCACTTGAATTGATCTGGGCTGATACTTGTTTGTAAAATAACCTTCTCCGTCCATCCAATTCTTTTCTAAAATCAGTCAGGTTTTCTTCCAGCTCACAGTACCTCATAATAGTTGGACGATGATGATGGTGGTGAAGTAACAATGTGGTGCTTCTTGGTTAGTGAAAACCTTCGACATGATCAATCATAGGGTGCTGTTAGCTAAACTGAAATACTGTAGCAAATGCTATTAAATCTCATCGGATGCTACTCGATAAGTCGTCAACAATAATAATGTGACAACTCAGTTTCAAACAGAATTGCAATTACAAGGTTCGATAATAGGTCCTATATTATTCATGCTTTATGCTGCTGATGTAATTCAATTACTTAGTTATGGTCACACTCATTTGAAGCTATACAGATTATAGTAGGACAGAAAAGTACAGTAGATACTGAAGTTTTTGCTGTAGATAGAAATCTCGGAATTATATCTGCTGATAAATTGAAATTGATTAAAATCGAAGTGTTATATGTATACTTGAGCAGTTTCTGAATATTCTGAATATAACTTTGAAAAAAAACATTTGTGAAATATTAGTGCGTTCAAGTTTCAACTATACAGATTCTGTTTTTGGTCCAATTTAGATCTAAATGATGGGACACGTATTCAACGAACATACACTTTCTGCTGTTAAAGTCGAAATATACCATATCATATCAGACAGACAGTATGACTTTAGAGAAAACGGTTCTACGCGTTATTGGAATTAACTACAAGAATTACTTTCGCCCTAGTCCAAAACAAAACTTAATCTCCCTTCATTGATTTGTTAAAAGCCTTCGACGCCGTAAGTCATGATGGACTCTTGAACACTGGAAGACATTAAAATAATTGTATAAAATTGTTTGAAAGTTATTTAAGCAACAGATTTGTCTCTATGAGTAAATTATGTAATGAGAAGAATTCAGTATGGTATACCACAGGGGGTCGTTTTGGACCCTATCCTGTTCAGTACCTTCTAAATGGCCTGTTTTTACTACGAAATCAAAGAAAAATTATGGAATTTCCCGATTACATCGAAATTTTCTGCAATGCAAATGCATGGCATACATTGAAGAATATTGTATATATACACTGACTTTCCTCTAATAAAAAACTGACTATTAATCTGGATAAAACTTATTACTTGCCCTTCAGTTGTAATCGTACTAATACTACATCTTTTGATAGTCTTGTAATATTATTCGACCAGACAAAAAGTTGAATACCTAGAAGTTAAACACACCAGCTTTATGTGTAGAAAGTAACGGTGGCTCGTTTTGTCAACTTTTTGATCCTCCAAATGATGGAATTAAATTTGGACGATCTGTATATGACAAAAATCTGCATTTTTTGACAATCTTCTGGTTTCTCCAGAAGTGACGAACATTTTTTAACTTCTTGTGACGTCATATGTAGACATCCTGAATACCTCTATTCAAATACTTTTTAAATTCATATTTCAATCTCTAGAGTGCTATGGATACGTTTGAATCACTAATTCCGGTCCAAAAATTAAGGAAAGATACAAAATAACTGTTTTTGGTCCAAATTTACCCATGTAGAATTTAATTCTTGAATTGGTATTACTAATTTTTTTCAAATTACAACATGCTGGCTGGTTGGCTAAAGAAAAAAGAACATTTCATCACCATTTATTTGGTAATGCACACTTTTAGGTTTCGAACATATTTCCGTTGAAAAAATAATGCGCTAGATCTTTCTTAGAATGAAGCATCCAAGGTTTACGAAGCATCAAGTAAACTATGACCAAAGCAACTCAAGAAAAAATCAATAAGGGGTGTTTTGAAAGGATTGTTAAGAATGTTATTAGTTCTGGTGGTCACAAGTTACTCGTTGCATTTCAATTTTACTTCAATCTCAATATGCTTCCTGATAATGAGGACCTACAGTAATTTCTTTGAATTTGTCACATTGTTGTAATAAAATGCTCTTTTTTATCTTTCTCACCCAACTAGTCACCATGTTGCCATTTGAATAAAAATCAGTAATATTAATTAAAAATTAAAGTTTTATAAAGGAGACGTAAAGTTGTCCTCTGCGACGGTATGAGTCATAGCTCTTAAGAAAATCCACTACCTCTACACAGCAGACACATTTTGACCAAACGGAGTAAAGATATGTTATTCCCAAAATTTCAGGACTGAAGTTAATGATTTGAACGTATCCAAAGACCTGCAGATTAAAAAGTAAAATTCAAAATAAAACAATAATTAGCTTATACAAAAAGTGACAAGTGATACATTGTTGTATTCAGAATGCCATGTGGAAAAAAAAAGGAGTATGAATGTAGGTTCCAGGTTTCTTAGTTAAATATCTGAAGTATATGTTCTATAGTGTTGCATCTAATATGTGTAAATTGTTGATTGATAAATTTATTTTATCATTTATCAATCGAAAGTTTATGTCACTTCTGGTAAAAGCTCATGAAGCTGGATCACTTGTTAAAAAATACAGTTTTTTGTCCCGTATTTATCCTCCAAATTTCGTTTGGTTATCCTCAATACTATTAAAGTTATAGGGTCTAGCCATCATGTACCTGTATTGTATTACCTAGTTTTATCTCAGTAAACAAATTCATTTGATATTATTTATGAGAAAATATGATCATATAATATAATTCCAAAAATTTTTATGGCTCATCTTGGCCAATGGAAGAAAATTGCATCTATTGCTGTTTATTCACAAGAAAATTAGTAACTTCAGAGATCAATTATATAAAAAGGATTCTTGGCCGCAGATGAATTCTGCATAGTGTCATCATTCGTGCTGGTCACTTCCTAGATAGGTACTTTAAAACATCATTCTGCAATTTTCCATAAAAGCAGTATGCACCAAGGCAGTATTATGAACTACCTGACAAATTGTTGAGTAATTTTAGATATAAGCTAATCTCCTTTCATACTATGTTTTTTTAGGACCTTGAGGGGGGATTGATCAAAATAAGTTTACTTACAGTTTCACTAAACTTACTGAAAGTTACTATAGAAATTTCATTTGCTAATTCCTAGCAACTGACGCAAGTTTACTCAAACTGTTGGTGAACTTGTTTTGTACAACCCCACCCACAGTTTGATATTTAACTGACCGCGTTTTATTATCAAGTAGTCAACTGAGACTTCAGTTTGTGAAGTTAATTGGAAGAATATCTTGGCCTAAACCTCAACTCATTTGTTCATATTTGATATTGAAATGGAAGGGTCCCTGCAATACAAAAGCTCAGTCAAGTACCTTGGAGTCATCTTGAACTCCAAGTTAAACTGGAACGAGCAGATCGAAAATTAAGTTCGGATTGCCACAGCTGCTTCCTGAGCATCCAGAAGGGCATTAGGCAGAACGTAAGGTCTTAGCCCCAAGATTCTTTAGATGATCTACATGACTCTCATTCACCCAATGATTACCTACGGAACCATCCTATGGTGGCAAAGTACAGTATCTGGTAAATCAAAAACCCAATTTGATAGAGTACAAAGACTCGTCTGCCATGCGACAGCAAGTGCAATGAGGACGGCACCCACTAAGGCGTTGGAGACACTATTAGGACTGCCTTCCCTGTACCTCTTCATTGAACATGAGGCACGCTATGCCGTTGCTCGCCTGACAAATGGCGGAGCGAGGGAATGCATGGACATTCTTGATTATGGAATCAAATGGTAAAGGATTGTCCCCTACTAAAGATGCCAAGCGACAGTTCTTTACCTACCATAAGATTCAGCAGAAACCGCAGTCAGTCATTCTCAAAAGCGAGAACTGGGAACAGATCGGGCACTGCCTGATCCCCCCACTACTAGGATCATTTGGTACTCAGAGGGCTCCAGGATGAGTGAATCAGCCGGCGCGCGGAGCTGGGATATAAGGGCAATCTCTGAGAGCGGAACTCTGTTACGCCCTCAGGCAGCAGTTTATGCCATACCTGCCTGTGTGAGAAAAAATGCCAGCACTCCACTGCCAATAAGGTGAAGCTACTATGAGTACCAGGTCATACCGGAGTGCACGAAAACGAATAGGCCGATAATCTGCAGTGGGACTCTGTAACTTCATAGCGACAGCGAAATCGAAACGAAGCATAAGCTATCTTCTTCCAGTACATCGGAAACTGTTAGCGTGTGCTTCGTTTCAATCGATTCGCTTCGCTTTCGCTAGGCGAAATCAGTTACAGAGTCCCACTCCTGGCGGAAAAGGCGCGAAAAGCTCAACGATTAGACCAGAACCTATTCTAGAAGTTTCTAGATAATGGAGCGTCTCAACCATGAAGGAAATCGTAGAAGTCAAATTCTATGATACATGGAAAGAGGCCCCAGGCATGAGACAATCGGAACTCCACATCGAAGGCCCTTCTACTAGAAGGACCAAGACTCTGCTCTCAATGAGCAGAATAGAAATCAGAATAGTAAATGTAAAGGACCTTGGTAATCTGATAAATTCTGTTAGAAAAACAGAACCAAGATAGGAAATGTCACTCAACTATAATCCACTGAACTATAACTCCCAATTCATTTGCGAAAATGTTTGAAAAACTATTCAAAATGCGAATTGATAAATATCTCAATGAAAACAGTATATTATCAGAGAAACAATTTGGATTGAGAGAGCGCAGATACAACATACGTAAATTGTCTGAAGTCAAAAATTAGTAAATACATTGACAAGAAGTCTCCAGCTTTACGCATTTTCGATGACCTTGCGAAATCATTTGATACTGTCAGCCACTCCCAACTACTCGAGATATTAGAAGAACTTGGATTCAGGGGAACATCATATGATTTACTAAATAGTAATAGAAATCAATATATTTAAATAGGTGATAAAATCAGTGATAAAAGAACAGCAAAATATGGCATTTCTCAAGGTACTATCCTGGGTCCGATTCTATTCAACATATATTTGAACCATTACAGATGGAAGGGACTGTATTAGTTTCGCAGACGACACTGCAATCATATGCAAATCTGATTCCTTGGAAACGCTCAAAACCTCTTCCTAAATGGATTTTAAAGATATTATGGAATGGTTCGACAGTCGTTTGCTTTCCATGAATGTTGATGACACTGTTTATGTCCCGTTCACCTTATACACGACGTACTCATCTACATATTACATCCTAAACATTTCCTAGAAATGGTAATTTCAATATACAATCAACTGTAAGTAAGTGTGAAATATTTAGGTATGTAGACTTCCATTTGAAAAAGGCCAGACATGTACTTTATTATATGAGATATTTTTGCATAATATTTGGTATTAAACAGAAAATGGGGTATTGGACGCCTGTGAGAACAAAAGAAGTTTAGTAATCCTACTGATGAAATTACCAATGTGGTGAAGGGAAAAACTTCTTTTGTTCTCATTGATATTATATACTTACGGATTCTATACTCGGTCGGCATTCTTTGAAACCCACCTCAATTATGGAATATTCGCATGAGGAGCTGCAACAAAAAACCGTATTTCACAGCTAGAGATTATTTAACGAATGCCGATCAAGAGCATGTATGAAAAACCATATACATACCCCTCAGAGAAACTGCAGTAACTTTGACGACACCTTAATAAACGTAAATTAACACGAGTTGACCAACAGCCTTGCTACTCGCTACAAGAATATTTCAGTATGTGTACCAACACCGGAAAAAATACTTAACGAAAGTCACTCGTTCATTTGGTACTAAAACTTCATAATACTATACCACCAGAATTCAAAGAAATCAACAGTTTCACTCTTCAAGTGACACCTAAGAAATTGGATGACATGAAAGCGGAGAAAGAAAATTCATCAGCTTGTTGATCCGACTATAAGAATAAATTTCTGAAAAACAATTTTCTAACTATAGTGTATATATTTATGTAAATATTTATGAAGTGTGATAATTTCTGTATTCATTATTTTATTGTTATTATTACCGAAAAGTTACTTGTGACATCTAGGTACTCTATTCACGTTGTTATTACCATTATTTTAAAAACAAGTTCTGCAGAAGTTCTATATTAATTTAATATTTTCTTTATATAATCACATTTATTTATTTTTGCCCCTTGTCATGTAGCATCGTTGTCTTCCAAACAACTGATGTGTTCCATTTTCCCCATACCCATGCTCTAGGGTAACCTTTTATTGGTTAACTATATTTATTTCCCTTCCTTGCATAAAAACTATTGTAAATCAATTGATACGAAAGAGAAATTAATATATTTTTCATTATCATTGTTAGTATTTTGAACAAGTGTTATAATTTATATCATTAACGCTAAGCCAATTCTGTATTTCTATCTGCACTTTGTCTGTCTGTAACTGCAAACTGTAACCAACTATATCTGCAACTAATATGCCAGCCATTACATATGGAGCGTCCGATTTTATATCGGTATAGTACGTTTCTACAGAACCATTCTATAAACGCCGAGAGGCAACGTAAGAGATCGCCGTTTGGAATAGTTCGGAACAGTTAGTGACTCTTCTAGATGTTTCTTACATGGTTCTCGTTTTTTTTTCGATGTGATGAGTCATGCATGCATCGTTAACGAGCTTGATTAGCCAAACATAATTGGTCAGGTCTGGCCCAGGATCGTTACAATATGTAGAAAACAGGAACAGTACTGAATACATGTGCTTTCTGCTTATACGTTGATAGGACATGACTTGATGTTTGGTGAACCCTGAAAATTATTGATTTTGAACGAAGTTCGTGCACCCAAAGCCACCTTTAGGTGCAAACGGATACTGATTTTTCTGTACTGGATTCTCCCGTATACCGGGTATAATGAAATATGACGATGAGGTATATGACAAGCCTGAGGATATTGTCAACGGATTTGCAAGGTATTTTAGAAGTGTATACTTGGCTTCTGATGAAAACATGATTCGTGATAACTCTAATAATTTGGATCTAGATATTTTACAGATAGGTGCTATTTCGGAAACTGATATTGTTACTGTTTCAAAAAAACTAAAATACAAACTCACTGCAGGTATCGACAGTGTTCCCAGTCTTGTAGTAAAAGACTGTATTGGAGTACTGTCGGTACCTCTAATGGGAATATTTAACCTAATTTTGAAAACCTGTGTTTTCCCAGAGTTGTGGAAGACAGCTCGAGTCTGCCCAATATTAAGAAAAGGAAATTCTAGCGATATCAGGACCTATAGAGCAATTTCTATTTTATGCAATTTTTCCAAACTCTTCGAGATATGTATGTACAATGTTATGTACTCTCATGTTTGTAAAGTTATTTCGCCCACTCAACATGGCTTCGTTCAACAAAGATCATGTATAACAAATCTTGCATGTTTAGATCAATATCTCTGTACTCATCTGGACAAACAAAAGCAATTTAATGTTGTGTACTTAGATTTTCAAAAGGCTTTCGATCAAATTGACCATTTCATTCTTCTAAATAAATTAACAAAATTGAGTTTCTCTAGACAACTGCTAATTTTAATGAAATCATATCTAGTTGAAAGAAATCAATTTGTAGAATATGAATCTTTTGAATCTGCTTCATACGCAGTTACGTCCGGCGTGTCACAAGGTTCCAATCAGGGACCTCTTCTGTTTTTAATTTTCGTTAATGACTTGGCAACCTCTTTAAATATTCCTAGCTTACTATTCGCAGACGATCTTAAATTATATTATAAAGTTGATGACATTACTGATTGTCAGCGAGTACAGTCCGAATTAGACTCAATTAAACTTTGGTGTAACGATAATCGTCTACAACTGAATGTGCCAAAATGTAACATTATATCATTTACAAAAAAATCGAGCTCCTTGATATATATGATTACGCAATCGACAACAAAATAATCAACCGCGTACTAGAGATGAAAGACCTTGGTATCACATATGATAGTAAACTTACATTCAACACACATATGAAAAATACGGTTGCAGACGCGAATAGGATGCTCGGTTTCATTTACAGAAATAGTAAAAACTTCAAAAATATTGCTACATTGAAATATTTTGCTTATGCCAGATCCAAGTTAGAATATGGCTCTTTGATATGGAACCCAATCTACGATTACCAAAAAAAGTCAATTGAAAGTGTACAGAGAAAGTTCCTAAAATACTTATATCTAAAAGTCGATGGACAATATCCTGTAAGAGGTATCGATCATAACATTTTGTTGTAGCGGTTTGAAATTATATCTTTGGAAAAAAGAAGAATTGTACTTGGTAAAAAATTCTTGCATAAATTAATTAACAACAATATTGATAGTAGTGTTCTTCTAGACGATATAAATTTCTTAGTACCTAGAATAGGAGGCCGACATGGTTTGAAATTTTATTGCGAAGCATCGCGAACAAATGTTATGATACGATCACCTGTAAATTTCATGTGCAGTAGCTTCAACAAAATTTGTAAGATTTGTGATATTCATTTTGACCCTTTGAACACTGTTATATCATGTATAGTTAATAACTTATAATAATCGTTACGTTACGTTATGATTTCTGTTCGTCAATTCTATTTGAATTTTTTTTTCTCGTGTATTAATAATCAGTAATCAACTATATTTTTCATTTATTCCACGTTCTGTCGCTTAGAAGATAGTATGTAATTATAATAGCATTTCCTGTAACTGGGTACTCATGTTGGAAATAAATTGCTCTTATTTTTTGTTTTCTTTCCATCTTTTTGGAATGAATCAAACATAATTCAGTGTTCCTTTAGTTATTGAAAACTGAAGTTCAGCCATATTGTATCGTTGAAAATGTTAATGGTTCGAAGAATATTCAAGACTTACTATTATTTTCAGATAACATTTGGAGAAACACCTACACATGCAGGCATTGTGGAAAAAGATATAGACACGACTCTTCAATGTACAGACACATGAAATTTGAATGCCAAGGAGATACCAGAAAATTCAATTGTATTTTATGTAGCGCTTCATTCAAGAGGAAAGATCATCTAATTCGTCACAATAAAGCCACTCATCATAATGCACAAACCGGGAATGACGCATGTCCAATAAATCAGTAGAAAAATCGGGACGAGAGTGACACTGGACACTTTTAGAACTGTTAAGAAACCAAGTGATGATTGTAACAAATGACATTAATTTCAAAATTTCTCTTTACCATCTAAACACTTGATACTTCTAGACGAATTATGAAAGTTCATGATTTGGATTTGCAGACAAAGTTCATTTTAAATGAAATTGATTGAACTTCCATAGCCTAAAAAAGAAAAGAAAGAGAAACCATATCTCCAAAGTTTCAAGTCACGACGTTTCGGGTGTTGGGTATCCACAACCGTTTTCAAGTGATTCCAACCGGGGAAAATTTATGCGAATATCTGTCAGACAACAACTACTTTACCTTACGAACATTGAATCAAATCTGTTATCTATTCAAATGCCTGTTCAATCCCTGATAAGGCTCAGATTTAATTAAATGTTCGTAAGGGCAAGTAGTTGTTGTATGACAGATATTCGCTTCAATTTCTCCCTGGTGAAAATCATTTGAAAACGATTGTAGATACCCAACAATTGAATCTTCTTGACTTGAAACAATGGAGATATATATGGTTTCTCTTTATTTTCTCTTTTAGGCAATTTACTTTCACAGTTGAGGAAAAATAGTATCGTGTAAAGTTCAATTTGGAAAACACGTACAATAAGACATCAATGCTATCTGTGATTTGAACTCTCAAATAATCGAATGATGAATGATCACCATCATCAATTCTTCAATCATATACAAAAGAACCAGGCCGACATTTTTTCCCAAGTGGGTGAGAACGAGCAACTTTGTTGGAAAACCCAAAAAGTTGACTGATATTTGGATTCTGGCTCGTACGAATATATCCAAGTTCCATCACTTGTTTTGTTGCCAAATATCACATCTGAAGCTCCCTAGTTGAATTTCTCAAGTACGTCCTTGACTTGACACGAATTTTTTAGTCTTTTGTCTACGGCCAGACATACAGATGAAGCAAAGAAGCAATAAGGCAAATAGTTTTTGATTAACTTTTGTATAAATAAATTTCCACTTCAGTTTATATGAATTAACACACATTCGTATGCTAAAACGAAAAAAAAAACACGTTGAGGTGCTCTAGACTGTTTGAATCAAAACGATTCTGATTGAAGCTATGCGATAGGTTTCTATTAAAAATGGTTTTACTGACAATAGTTTCACTGAAAATCAATGATTCTTTACGAATGTAATATACAAAGATTACTCCACAAATTAAAAAACGTTGTAACAAAAAATATTTTGACGCTAACTTCACGATCGATGTGTGTCAGTATAGATACAGCAGGCACGTTTCTGCTTCTAAAGTGTGTTTCAAACGGCCATAAAACGTTTTTGTGGACACACTGACATACCGGGTGTAACAGGATCATGGTACACCTTCCGTATCTCCGTTAGTAGTAAAGATAATTGATTGAAAATGGGGATATCCCACATGAATAATTGGCGACACTTTTTGACTTACAAATGATTTTTTTCAGTTCTGGTTTTGCTGGAAGTGATACCAACTTTCGATTTTTAAATAGAACACCCTGTATATTATTAAATTTCTGAAATCTGCATAATTTTCTGAATCCAATGGTACCTACCACATAAGTGACATTTTTTTGATAATTTAATTTTTAATTTTCCATTTCCATGCTAGAATTGAAATGACGTCAAAAATACTAATTTGGGGTAAAACTGAGTTTTTTCAAATGGAACCATATTGGTACCATGGTACCATTTATTAATGTACTATTAATACGGAATTTATTCATACCTGTTAATAAAATGTGCGATAATACAATCAAAATTACAGCTAGAAGAAAATAGAGAAATACAATTATTTTGTTCTAATTTAGTGCTAAGAAGATAACTAAGGTGGTTCGAAATACAAAAAATTAACACAAAACAATGCTGTCCATTAAAGTCAATGCTTTTCTGAACTCGCATAGCTGTTTCTTAAAGAACGTTTGCTTATTGCTGAGTCGTTATGCGTCTTACTCACAACTCCAGGTCTTCGCGGGTTGTAACGGTAGGTGCATAAATAATGATTTTCAAATGGCTCCAAACAGATAAATCAAGAGGTGTCAAATCAGGTGACCTTGGAGTCCATCGCATAGGACTATTCGTCGAAATTACGTGTTCTTCGAATGCCTGTCGAAGGTAATCAATTACTATTCTTGAGTTATCCATCTTGTTGGAAATACATTTCCTGTCGTAAATTAACAGGTGGGAATCAACATGTACAAAGTTTTTTCACAGCTGACTGTTGAAACAATATCGTCGGTGCCAAAAATGCGTCTATTTCACGCGTTTTTCAGTCTCAATACTAACTAGTACGTGCAGCGTCAATGTTCGTTGCGTTTCAAACAGTTACATGGTATTGATGCCTTGCGTTGAAGAAGAGTGAAGTTACACATGGTTCTAAAAACTTTCAGTGTCAGCCTCGTAATATTTTAAATTCGTATATTAAATTGTTTTTTATATAGATGAGTTTATTGAATAAAATGTGTTTCAGTTTTTAATATTTATTTGATCATTGTTGTTCTGACCTAATTATCTACTTACTACATCGGTAGTGAAGCTTATACCTGTGTTTTAGCCTTCTCTTTGAATACCGTTCTCAGATAAGACGTTTACAGCCTTACTATGAAACATATAGTTCTTTTGCTTGTTTCTGATTTTTATTCGACCTTGATATCCCAATTCATTTGGAAACGGTATACTTAGCAGAAAGGCAGAATAACTCCCAAAAGTCTAAATTTACTCATAGCCGAAACACGTAGTTCACCCTCCTGAATGTTACCAGTCAGGTTGGGAATTTTGTGTGGTGTGGTTTCTGCAACTGAGTCATAACTGGGGCAAGAATTTTTTATTTGATTCTGGTAGTTGAATGAAAAGAACATTACCACAAAGGGGGAAAATGGCCAAATGAAGTAGTTGTTTTCTGTCAGATATTTGCCTCATTTTTCCACTTTGTGGACATGTGTGGAGAGAAGGGTATTTTTGACATTAGTCGAAATCATTCATTTTTATTTAATTGATTCCACGACACATACATTTCGAACTTTGTTCGATTTATTATTGCATTCACTATCCTGGATTATGTGATACTGATGAATGCTGCCATGGTTTGTTTTTCCCTCGCGGTTGGTATATTGTAGATTTTGACTTCCTCGGTAAAAGTATCTATGGAAAAAATCGCCCGACCAGTTTTCAAAACACAGGCAGTAATGATTGAAAAATGAAGCTTTCCTCTCAGAATTTTTTACATTTTCGAAAATTGACAAAACACCTATTTGTTCTGGGAATACTATGCCACCACGATGGTACAATGTCACCTTGATCTCGTATCCATTATTTTTGTTTGTTTTGTGCTCCAGAACAGGGTGAAAAATTCAATTTGAATATTTTCAAACCAACTATTGTGAAATTTTTAATAATGAAAGTGAGATTCAATTTAGCATGGAAAAACTCCCTCAATCCGGATCGAAGTATATTGACATTGTGGGAATGTAGGTTTTCACGGCTGGCGTCAATGTTTTGGTTGGTTTCCGTAATATATTGTCATTGTTATTTTTTATACAGGGTGGTTCAAAAATAGGGGTATGTCAACCCCTAGGTTTCAGGTTCGGATATGGGAGAGCAAATAAACTACTTGCCAGATGAAGTGGAACAGCCAAAAAATTGCCTTATTTTGACTAGCTATAACTTGGTCATTTCTTGGCTGATGTTGGATTTTCAACCAAAGGTGGAAAGCGTTATCCTTGGTTTATGCGTCATTGGCGTCGGGTTTCTTTTTTTGCAATTCGTTCTCTTTGTACAGGGTGATAATTTAGAGCTGGAAACGTTTCAAATTTTTGACCAATAATTTGGGAAATGTGAGGGACCCTAGATATTTTTTTCAAGTGTTGGGTGACATGTTGAGCCGATATCTCGAGACATCTTTAAAATAATTTTGATAAATTGCGTTGCTATGGAAATATCGCCATTTTGTGAAATTCCGTTTTTATTCCAGAATGTGGACAGTTTTAGTTAAACAATAACAGCCACCATCTAAACTGTAACAAGAGACATTTCTACTGAAGATAATTAACACCAGTGGCGCGCAAAAAATTCGTTTTTGTTGGAAAAATTCCAGTTTTATTGATCGTTACAGTTAAAAAGGTGCCATACCTTTAATTAGTATGATGTTGACAAATTCAGAGGCGTGCAAAAGGGGATTCTGTATTGTAGACAAATTAAATTTCCAGTTTAATTTTTTTTTCATTTAGTAACAATGTTCATACATGTAATTGATTTCTTTTCAATGAATTCATCGTACAAAAAAGGATCCATATGTTTACGAACATAAGAAAACGTTATTTAAAAAACTATAAAGATACCTCAAATTAAAACAAGAATATTAATCCTATTCAGTAAGGCGTTGCCCCCTCTCTAGCCTGAATAACTGCCTGGCACCGACTTGGCATGCTCGAAATTAATTCGTTGATTAGTTCTATAGGAACTGCCTCCCAGAGGTCCAGAATCATCCGTTCGAGATCGTCAAGAGTTTCTGGCTGACGTTCCCTTCGGGAAAACTCCAACTTCATCCAACTCCAGACGTGCTCAATAGGATTCAAGTCTGGAGATCTGGGAGGCAATTCACTACGATTAACATTTTGATCTTGCAGATACCTGTTTACTAATACTGCCCGATGAGGCCGAGCATTATCATCCACAAGAACAAAATCATCGCCATAATTTCGAGCATGCGGGAGAACTTCCTGAATCAGACATTCATTCAGGTAGACTATGCTGTTAACATTGTCTCGTAATACCACAAGAGTTGTCTTTCCGTTGTGTTGAATACCTCCCCAAACTGTCAATCCACCACCGCCAAATGCAACTTGTGGACGCATGTTTTCTTCTAAGAAACGTTCTCCCCATCTTCGCCAAGTTAATAACCGGCCATCGGAATTATACAGGTTGAAACGACATTCATCAGCGAAAAGACAGTCTCTCCACCGAAGATGCCAATGTATGTGTTCATCAGACCATCTTCTTCTGTTCGCCCCGTGATTATTTGTTAAAAGTGGACATTTTGCCCGACGACGAGCATTTAATCCTTGGGCATGTAGGCGCCTTCTGATAGTGTTTGCTGAAACATTTAACTGCAGGTGCGCTCGGATTCTTTTGGCGGTCCAAACCCTATTTCTAATTGCAGTGCATACTATTGATCGGTCCTGACGGGGATTTGTTATTTTTTGACTTCCTCCGCCGTGTCGGTAAGCAGCAGTACCGTTGTTAGCTTCTCTTTGCAAAGCTCTTCCTACAGATGATTTCTTGACATCAAGTAAGTCGGCAATCTCTCTTATTGTATAATTTCTTTGCAGCAATCTTAAAATTTTCACCAAATCTGCGCTGATAAGTCGTGGCTTTTAGACGACAACAATAATTGATACCTATATGTTTTGACTTAAATTGCAATCTAATGTCAAAATATTATTTCCTTGGTGACATTTTTATTTAAATCAACAGGCAGAAATAAAGTTTTGACATTTAGATTGCATTTTAAGTCGAAAGAAATGTCGCGACTTTCCAATGCAGAATTGATAAATATAGAAGTTAACAAAGGTACTACTACTGCTTACTGACATGCACTACCAGTAGGCCCGTACATGGTCAGGGATTAAAGGCTCGTCAAAAATATTCACGATTAGGAAATCTTACTGGGCCAACAAATAACAGCCAATTAACAAAATTATTAAAAATGTTTCCATATGATTCAAACTATTTCGATCGCCTTGTATAATGGATCCTCTTTTATACGCCAATGAATTAAATGGATGCTCATCTTTGCAATGAGCAAAAGAGTAAAAAAAATAATGAAACTGGAATTTTAATTTGTCTACATTACAGAATCCTCTTTTGCACGCATCTGAATCATGCTGATTAAAGGTATGGCACCTTTTTAACTATAACAATCAATAAAATTGTCGAATTAAAAAAAACGAATTTTCGTTTCTAAATATCATGAACCCCTTTTTGCGCGCCACTGGTGTTAATTATCTTCATTAGAAATATCCCTTGTTGCAGTTTAGATGGTGGCTGTTATTATAGTAGTATAGTATAAAAAGGCCACATTTCAAAATAAAAACAGAATTTCATAAAATGGCGATATTTCTATAGCAACGCAATTTATTAAAATTATTTCAAAGATGTCTCGAGGTATTGGCCCAACAATTCCCCATCATCTAAAAAAAAATTCAAGTGTCACTCACATTTCCCAAATTACTGGTCAAAAATTTGAAATGTTTCCGGCAATTTTTGATATTGTTAAAATATATACCGGATGTCCCAGTATAGATGATCCAATGGATAATTTCAAACGATAAAAATTTGAAAATTTTATGATCTTCAATTCGTTCAAGGAACCTATAACTGAGGAAAACAAAAATTGAAAGTCACTTCCGGTTTGATCGGGAGTGACTCTAACTTTTTAAATTCAAACAGTACCCTATACATTTTTGCAATTTTTGATTTCTTCTCAAAATTATCTTTCCAACGATGTATCACACTTTGTATTTTGCATTTGATTTGATGGAGAAAACGTTAATTAAATTTCAAATTGAAATAATTGCAATTAGACTATGATATTTTGTATAGGTACCTAATCTTCATTTGACTTCAATAGTAATTGATAATTCATGAACAATTATACCTTATTTTTATAACGATTATGATAATCACATCAACAGTTCTTTCAAGCAATTTATGAAATGTTGATTCAGCTAAAGATGATCTGTCCTGGAACATAATAGTTATACAGGGCAATTCAAATTCGACCCCCACCAGTGGGATCTCCTAAACTACAGGAAATACGTCGAAGCTTAAATTGGGGCAAAGTTGCGTATTCTGGTGCTTAACAAAATACTGTTTTAAAACTTGGAAAATTCCGAGTATTTTCGGAAAATCGGAATTCTCGTTTTTATTTTCTTCTATCGTTATTTGACATCATAGCTCAAAACCAAAAGTACATTTCCATTGATACTTTTTTTCAACTACACGTTTTCATGTTCAGATTTACTATCCGACGTTTCGTCTTCTGGCGTTCATCATCAACATTTTTTTCTGTTCTGGGCGCCATATTGTTTTTTTATAAAGAAAAATAGTGATTCTCATTCTGATATCATTGATGTATAATTTGTTATGATTTGCACTTTTGAAACCACAGATATTAAAAAAACAACTTCATCTGAGATGGTCATGACTCCATCGAAAAATTTTGTTTAATAAACACTAGTTGTCAGAACTCATTAAACATCATGAGTTTGCACAAATACTTCATTCGAAATGTCCTCATTCTCAAATGAAGAAAAACGAGATATGTTGAAACTTTATTATAAATTTGATAGGAATAGTACGAGAACAACACAAATTTATTTTGAATTATATCCGGAAAGACAACAGCCGGATAGAACATTATTCGGAATTTTGGGCAAACACTTGGTTGAGTAAGGTGCGTTTCAAAAAACAAGAATGAAATCATGAGCTTGTAAAAAATGCACAAAAAGTATTACAAGTGTTCGAAATGATGGCCTTCCTCTTGAATTCATAACCGAGCTCGTCGTCTCAAATTAAGAACAGCCCTAACAATATCCCTTCTTCTGATAGACCTGAATTGCGTGATGATATTGTCTCTAAGTTCATCTACTGTGTCATATTCTTGCTCTCCTTAGTTTCTGTTCTTCAAAGTGCCCCACAAGAAAGTATCCAAAACTGTAAGGTCAGGTGACCTTGCCGGCCACCTCACTGGTCCAGAATTTCCTAACCACCTATTAGGAAATCTTTGGTGTAAATATTCGCAAACTGCTCTTTTATTGTGTGGAGGAGCCCCCCGTCATGCTGAAACCAGCAGCTGTTATAATTAACAAGGGGAAACGTATGCATATATTCTTCGAATTCGTTTCTTAAGAACCGAAGATAGGTTTCCCCGTTCAAAGTATTAGAGAAGAAATGAGGTCCAAGTATTCGGTCGTCATAAATTCCAGCCCACACATTCAAACGAAACCGAACTTGTGGTCTCTGACTTCTCTGAAGTGTCGTGGATTATTTTCACTCCAAATGTGCTCATTATTTCTATTAAAAACACCACAGTTCGAAAAATACTTTTGTCGGTCCAAATAATGTTTTTCAAGAAGTTTGTAGGGTCTTCCCTATTCGAGAGCCAGCTACAAAATTCCATCCTTCTCTCAGGATCACCTGGAAGTAATTTTTGTGAAATATGTATCTTATAACATTTCAAACCACTTTTTTTGAATTCTCTCCAAACGCTCGTCTGTGGCACATCCATTTCTGCCGAGACTTGATGTGTTGATTTGGAAGGATCTGCATTTATCTAAAAAAGTACCAAAAATAATTATACTTCTTCGAATATGGAATGAACAATTATTTTACCTCGGCTAATAAATTACGTCTGATATTTTGTTCCATTCTGCTTCCATATTTCATTCTTGGTTTCATAACAGTATTTTGTTAAGCACAGAATACGCAACTTTGCCCCAATTTAAGCTGTAGCTGAAAAAAGGTATCAATGAAAATGTACTTTTGGTTTTGAGCTATGTTGTCAAATACCGATAGAAAAAAATAAAAACGAAAATTCCGATTTTCAGTTTTTTCCCGATATTTCCGGAAATACTCGGAATTTTACAAGTTTCAAAACTGTATTTTGTTAAGCATCAGAATACGCAACTTTGCCTCAATTTAAGCTTCGACGTATCTCCTGTAGTTTAGGAGATCCCAATGGTGGGGGTCGAATTTGAATTGCCCTGTATAATGCAACAAGTGTAAAAAGTGACAACAGATTCCTTGAAAATGAGTTTGTCTTAGCCAGTGTGGATGAATTTCCGACCAATAATGACAATTATGTCGATTTACAGTTTCATAATTATGGAAACGACTCTTATCTGACCACAATATCGAGCTGATGATACCATTTTCACGTACCAGTTAACCAAGCAAGAAACGCAAGTCTCTTCTCGTAACCTGTGGATAGTAATCCTTGATGCAGATGAAAATAGCTTGAATTTGGCAATTTTGAGAATGCGCTGAACTTATGAACGAAAAATACCGCTCTCCTGTCCTTTGTTTGTAATAGAGATATGGGAATTACCAACCACTCTTTCTAAAACTGCAACAGTAATTTTTTCTTAAAAACAGTACGCTTTTCATGAAATGATCCATTTGTTTGCCAAAATCGAAGCCAAGCGTGTGAAATAAATACATAGCGCTTGGCATTCGTCTATCATGGTATTTCTCTCTGTATTTTTCTCTTGGTTAGTGAAGTTATCATCATTTTCACTGTTATTCATTCTTGAATATTAGTTTTTCTGACACGCACACGACTATTGAGAATTATTAACTGTCAAAGTTATTATTCTAATGTTTCTATATGGCACACTGAGGTTTTCATTTAAGAATCATTGATTCTTCCAGTTCTACTAAAATTCTAATAATTTGAAATTTGACGTCCTTTTCATCATCTCGAATGCAAAATTGTTCATGTATTATCAATTATCATTGAATTGAAAATCAAGATTACACAAAATATAGTAGCCTACTGAAATTCTTTCAATTTGAATTTCCAATTGTCATTTTCTCCATCAAATCCAATCTAAAATACAAAGTGTAATAATTTTGAGTAGAAATAAAAAATTGCAAAAAATATTCACGATGTTATTTGAAATTGATAAGTCAGAGTCACTTCCGGTCAAACCGGAAGTTACTTTAAATTTTTGTTTTTCTCAGTTGAAGGTTCCTTGAACGAATTGAAGATCATCAAAATTTTAGCTTTCAAAATGGCTGAGATAATCCATTGGAACAGGTATACTGGGACACCCGGTATATAAAGGACCTTTACGCTTGAGTAAAATCGAAATACGACGAATATGATATCTGATTATTTCAGATTTGAGAACATGCAGAACGTTTTATGAAGAATAACTTTTTTCTTTATATTAATGATAAATATGTTTTCCATATGGTTCCAACTATAACTTATAAAGCTTTCGACCCAGTTGACTATGATAAATTGGTAAATAACTTGGGAAATATTGGGTTCATCAGGGTCTGATTAAATGATTATGCAGTTCTTTGATAGGTCGTTGCCAGAAAGTGAGAGCGGGAGGGCATGCTTCGAGAGAAATATTAGTTTCTTCCGAAGTAACACAGGTTACTTACTCATTACTCACATTTACTATTTAATCTGTTCATAAATGGTATTGGAGACTGTTTCGAAGCTAGCGAGTTTCTGATGTTTGCAGATGATCTCATACTTTTTAAAATAATCACGTATGGCCAAGATCTCCAACAAAAGGGATTAGATAGGTTGTCTTATGGTGCAATTTCAATAAACTGTTTCTCAACATTAACTAATGCTAGCATATCAGTTTTTTCAAGTGAAATGAAAACATTGAATCATATTCATTTTTAGAAAACCAAAAACATAAATATGCCCATCTAGTGATATATCTTGGAATAATATTTGATAAACAAGTCATATTTGCTGAACATATAAATAATATACCTAACTGTTAAATCTTGTGAAGTTTTTGGATTTATACTTCGTAAATATTTTAAAGAATTTTCTCTGGCTTCATTGATTCAAATCTTTCAGGCACTTGTTTTTATCTAATTTAAAATATGCATCTGCATATGCATACTGGAAAGGACTCAACATTCGTTTTGGAGTTATTGCGCATTCAAAAGCATGTCATAATTGTGAACCAATTATGGTGATTTTAAATTTGGAACCACTTAGTGAACAAAGGCTTGATTTTGATCTATGCTTCACTCATAAAATATTGAATGAAATGATTGGTTGTCCTGATTCCTGATTATTGTAGTGTATAGATCTCAATGTTCCGAATAGAACTCTTCGGAATCATGATTTGTTCCATGTTACTTTTCATCCTACAAATAATGGACAACGTCCTTCATAACAAAAATCACTAGAAATAATAAACGATAAGAATAAAGATATATTGAGATGCTTAAAATGAATTCCAAAGGATATTAATAACTGTTCGAATTAATACCTGTTGAAATTAGAAAATTTATATTTTCTTCCTATAAGATGTATATTAGTGAGTAGTGCTAAAATGTTGAAGTTTATATCTTTGTCCGACGAAGGTATAGGTAGAGATAAATGAAGATTATTTGTCCCATATATTTTGCGGTTTAACTACAGGGTTTGTTAAATTGTCACAGTAATTGAAAACTAATATAACTAAACACGAAATCGGATTCAAATTTATTGAAAGTTCCCAATTTGTTCTCAAATATATATCCTCTAATATAGACAGTCTTGTCAGAAAAATTGACTTGATATACCAGTGATTGTTCATTGAAATTAATTTAACAAATTCCAAAATTAAATATTTTTATGTCGTTTTCAATTACATATAACTCCATTTCAATGTTTTATTTTTTTTACCGATATTTCCTTCAAGGGAAAAATCATTGTGATAAATAAATATATGTTGCAAATGTCTTTTAGCCAATTTTTCCGAAGTAGCTTACTACGCAAATCCCGGATCACTCAAAATCTTTTGGTGAATTTTCCACCAACAATTTTTACAAAAACTGGCTTAGCGTGTCTATCAGTCATCGTTAGTATTTATCATAGTCATTAATACGAACAATCGAACTTTCATTGAGTTCAGGACTCATGTCCTCGTTAATCAAATGATGCTGTTCGAAATGACGACACTGGGGAGCCTAATGACCTTTCAAACCGCACTTGTGGCATATGCACTCTATACACATTAAACTAGGGCTTGTATTGGTTTTGATTTTTCAAGACCAAGAAGAGACTGGCTCAGTCTTGGTCTTGATAGTCTTGGTCTTGGATCAAAATTCATCTAGTAATTTTAATTATTCAATTCAATTGTCCAACAGTTTATATGCATATAATAGTAGTTTCGTATTTCTCAGTCTTCAACAATTGGCAATTTATACGGGTATATAAAGTAAGCGAAATAATAATTTCTCATTTCACCATCATAATATAATTTTTAAGAAATCTTAAATAAATATTGAATTAGACCCACATAGCATACAGGTCGACGCCCGACAGACCAGAAAAAAGGATCTGTGAAACAGGTCCGAAATAGTTGAAATGTTAATTAGGTTTTTATTGACCATTTTACAATGGATTATTGTGTGATGAGCAGTAAGATGCGGTTTCGGAAGAGTGGTGGAATCGAAATCCCGAGGAAAATTGCAATACTTATTAACCACTGCGACCTTACACCTATTTTTTGTAAACTGTATAACTGCAATACAAATTTTGAAAAATGTAGTTTTGATTTGGAATGAATAACATTTTAAAACCTACCTTATGAAAAATCAATATTAAAAATAAATGCCACAACATTTTCCATCACATTTTTCTTTATATTGAGTGGATGTCACTATTTTTCTTTCGATTCCAAATCACGACGGCCTCTAAACCCGAATCAAAATTGTGATAGTTTCATTGTGTCGCAGCCTTCATTAAATCGACGACTAACTTGATTTCGAAGGGTTGCTATACCACCTGAAAAGGCTCCTCCACTGGTATGGTATTGGTGATGATGGAAAATCGATTCAAATTCGCCTATCATAAAAGCCGATAATTAGGGACCTTCCATACTGTGGGAAATAATGGGAAGCATCATAGTCGGGAAAGGAACATTTACAAATAATCATTATTCTGGTGCTCAATTTTCAGCAATTGTTGCAGTGTCAGACATTCTTCCGAGTGTAATATATGAAAGGTTTAAACTATTCATAATCATAATATCTTCATACCGATCGATATAATTATTCTCCTTTCTTTGAAAAGGAAGAACTTCCTTTTCAAAGAAAAGATAATAATTATGCATCAGTTGCTCTAAAATAACATTGAAAAAGTTGCAAATTGTGATTACAGCTCATAGACATGAAGTATGTTTCAGTTAAAATTCATTACAACCCATGTCTACATGAAAGTAAAATTAATTGTATTTTTTTTAGTCAATATAATTTTCCGGAAAATCCCATTATCAACTATTGTTTGCCTATTGAACTTTCGAACTTTTATTATTTGGTTTCAGTTCCAAATAGCAGGTTGCAATGCGATACGTGCAATAAAACTTATAAGAATAAGGAATGTTTGAGAGTACACAAAAAGTTGGATTGCGGTCGGAGTCTGTCGTACAAATGTGCAAACTGCGAGGCAAGTTTTCGGAGAAAGTCGTGCTTGAGGCAACACCTATTGAAATGGCATAGTTCCTTGATATCTGGGAATACATCATGATTTTGTATTCTTAATTAAAATGTTTGATCATTATATGTACAATTTTCAAAATCATATAAAAATTGTTTTGTTGATATATTGTATGAATGCACCTACAAACCGTCAAAATATTGTTTCCAGAATCCAATGTACAGTACGAACAGTGAAAGGATGGAAGTGAAATTGGCTTCTTCTTGAAATAAGAGTTAATGTGGAAACATTCAATTTTGGATGTTACATATGCTATTATGATATAGGGGGAGGAATTTAATGTCTCTTATATTATATGTTTCAACCAAATAATTTTTTTCATCAAACTGAGACTTGTGGTACTTAATCCAAATCTGCAGTTATTCAGCATCAATTCCTAGTGTGAGATATTTCCTTATGATTTCAAAAGTTTGCTCTTTCACACGAGGATACTTACTGCATGCGAAATACGCGTACCCAAAATACAGAACCGTGGTTGAAAACTCTGGCTGCTCTATCGAATGGACGAAAGGAAACGACTATTCCAAATTAATATTATGAGGGCAAAAAGTTTCAGACAGATAGCATATTTTTAATTGTGATGATATTTAATTAATATTTCGAACAAAGTCGAAAATTTTGTACCGGAGACATATCAACAAAGTGAAATGAATACCCTTCTCTCTAAGCGTTTCCACCAAGTGGAAAAACAAAGGCAAACATCTGTCAGAAAACAACTACTTCTCTGGCTATTACCACTACGGACATTGAACTACATCTTACAGATATTTTTGCAACGTTCTTCCAAGAAGAACCAATTGCAAGTGCTTGTCTTGTAATTAAAAAGAAGATTATCCTTCATTTGGCTGGGAATGACCACTTGCTTGGAGGGAAGGGTACTCCATATTCATTTCACTTCGTTGATACCTCTCCGGCCCATGTTCGAAATATCACAGTTTACGCTTCCCGGAGTCTGTGCTGCCCTAGGAGTGTCTTGTTCTTGATTTATCGTGTTGATGGCGCTGTGATCAACTAAGTTGTTGCTAGTAGTTTCATCCGTGGGGAAATGATAGTTGAACGGTTCATTATTATTCATTTGGCGGGGACAGGAAAATTATGATGTTATCCGACCTACCCTGTCACTGATAATAGGCAAAACCTCGAAACATGCATGTCTGTAGGTGGTCATTCCAAGCCGAATGAAGGATAATCTTCTGTTTAATTACAAGACAAGCACTTACAATTGGGTCTTCTTGGAAGAACGTTGCACAAATATCTGTCAGATGTAGTTCAATGTCCGTCGTGGTATTAGCCAGCAAAGTATTTTTTTCTGACAGATGTTTGCCTTTATTTTTCCACATGGTAGAAACGCTTGGAGATAATGATATTTATAATAAATTTATTTTTACATTGATGTATTAAAACGTTGCTTGTTGAAAGGACACAACTAATAGGTAAATAATGTAGGTATATACTTATTGTTAATATACATACAGTGAGTCCAAGATGAAGATGTCCACTTCGGGAATATCTGAAATTTTAGTAGATATTAATTTAGTAGTAGTTGCAAGCGGAGGGGTCATCTACAGTGAGTTTCAAAAACTACGCAACAAATGGAAAAAAGTATTTTTGTAATTTTTCAAAAATATTGAATTAGTTATCAACTTGTGCTCATCTTGAAACCTACTCAACCCTATCAGATATTCTGAATGATTTTCAGTTCCTTGAAAAAACGCATTTTTCAATATTAGCAAAATCTCAAATGTTATATTTTTCGAAAAATAAGTAACATTTATTTGAAAATTTTTCAATGAATTCATCAAATTAACACATGATATGAAATATAAAAATAAATCAAACAGCAAAATGAATCAAATGAACAGTTATTAACAAAATTAAATTAAATTTCAAGGTGTCTGTTGTAGAAACATGCTTCAATCTGAATCACCCTGGTTAGCTTATCACATACATTATCTTCAAAACTGAACCGGTGGATTTGGAATCATAACCTCTTAATGTATGCGGCTAAGTATTACCAGATTGATTGAACCCCCTGAAGACTACCTCTACATTTTGGTCCCGTCGAGCTGGATGTGAAGAAAGAAGCACACACTTTCAACTCTGAAGTAAGGGTGTTCCATTTTTCAATCGTGAAGTGGTAGATCAACAGGCTCTCCCATATAGTAAGAAACATGATTCTTTCAATTTTGCTCATTCTCTTTTATCACTGAATGATAATTTGAGTGATTAACAATTTGTTTGGATATTTTCAACAAAATGGATGTACAAAAACTGTGAAAGGATAGGATAAATGCTGAAGCTCGGATCACTCGAATAAAAAATTGGATTGATAATAATAAAGACACTGAAACTAATGTGGGAGAATTTCAAAATAGGGAAGAAACATTGATATATTAATGCTCAGGATGAACCCGAAGACTTGGTTGGTGTGGAGGTATTTGAATATGTTGATGATATAGGGAATTGGTATTATTCAACTTTGACCATGATTCAGCATAAAATTAAGAATTTGTCTCCAACTCATGTTCCGCGCCAAACTGACACCAAAAGATCTTTTACCAACTGTGAAAGATTTTTCTGATTTCTTAAAAGAAATATGCGTTGTTATGGAGAATTTAGCAAGTGGTGATGTACAACCTCAACAAAAAAATAACAGCAAAGTTTATCGCCTTCTAATTATAGCTTTTTTGATTCAAGTAGACATTGCATATTTTGCAATACTCTTGGACATCGTATTTACTCGTGCCAAAAGTTCACATACCTCCCATATTCTGAGAGAGAAAAATTTATAAAACAAAACAAAATGTGTTACAATTGTGTAGGTAGTAAACATGATATACAAAATTGTCATAGTTGCAACAGAAAACAAAGAAATAATGTTTTTACTCTCAATTCTCTGAACACAAACGATTCTCATCTACCTATATAATGCTAAAGTCCTGTTGGATAATGGAAGTCAAAAATTTTTTAACACTCAGGAATTGGCAAGAAGAATACATGGTGTAACTTATCAAAAAATTGTTAGAATTTCCGGCATTTCAAAAATGAGTACATTTTCAAATGAAATGGTTGACTTTTTAGTCGAAAATTTATAAAAAAACAGGAATTTCTGATATTCTGTATTGTATACCAGATAAAATCTTCCACACGTTTTTATAAAAGTTAGTGAAATATGTATTCCCAACTCAGTAACAAGTAAATAAACTTGCCGACCCTTATTTTTTCGTTCGTTCTGAAATCGATATGCTCATTTGTGCAGATCTATTTTATGATGTGTTATGTTCCGGCTGATAATGCTGGTAACATACCACACCTATCTGTACCTTCTACTACTAAATCTTGCACATTTCACCTAGTCCTAGAAAATCAAAATGTTCTTAACGGAGTCTCATTTTTGTTCTAACCTCAGAAGCTGAGGATTTATTATAAAAATTTTGGGTTATAGAAGAAATTAATCAAGATCCCCCTCTTACTCCTGAAGATGAAATGGCTGAGAACATTTTCAATTCAAATTAAAAGATGGTAGATATCAAGTAGATGTTCATGAAGAGCCCTAAAGAATACCTCAAACTGATGGGTGATTCCTTATAATTGGCCCAAAAAACTCACTGTCTCCATATCAATTAATCCGACATTCAAAAGTATTCAGCATGATGCAAAATACTCCCATATGTTATAATTAATTAGCATTCTGCGATTATGGCATAGATATAACCGAGAACACACATGTGGTATTCGACATATCGCGATTATTCGCTATTCGCCGAGCAACTCGGTAAACAAAATTTGTATTGGGCAAGCAGGGCAGACACACATGCGGCGTATTTGCCACATATCCTATCGAAAGCCATTGCAAATATTTGTCTCCTTTGACTCGGCCTTAAATACCGACAGACGATGGGAAAACACCGAATAACACCGAATGGCGAATATTCGCCACGAGCAACCCTTAAGCCGGGCTCAAACGACTCGTGTACTTGGCGAATAATCGTTACTTGCGTATACTTGCCATGTCGTGTGAGTGGGTTACTTGTACAATTATTTGTCACTCGTTGGTTTTCCATTTGTGGTCGGTAAAAATGGCCAGAGTCAAAGGGATCACGATTATTCGTACACTTGCCAAGTACATACTTGTCTATACTTGTAGAAGACCTAGCAGAAGCGAACAGACGATTTGTTTGTGTTGTTAAAAATTGAAATGGAGTGGACAAAAGTATATTGTGTATCTAGTAGTAAAAGCAATACATTCCCGGACGACAATGTAAATACTAAGTACTTTTTCTGAAATCGTTCAAAAATGCCCACTTTCTCGGAGCAACTTTAGGCCTCAAAATACGCTAATCTAGTATTTTAGTCCGTTGCTAAGCAACGAACTTTCCCGGACCGTTTTCGGCACTAAACTGTACGGGAAAATACTTTTTCTGAAATCGTTCAAGAATGCCCACTTTCTCGGAGCAACTTTAGGCCTCAAAATACGCTAATCTATTATTTTAGTCCGTTGCTAAGCAACGAACTTTCCCGGACCGTTTTCGGCACTAAACTGTACGGAAAATTCCTTTCCCATATCGTTAACGATCCAGGAAAATTTTTGACGGCTTTTATACATTTTAGACAGTAAATGAATGCACGCAAACAATAAGTAGGTATACTTCCTTAATTTATGATAATGCTGATTGCGATTTCAGAAAAAATAGTATGTGTACCTCGTAGTAAAAGCACATTCCCAGACTTCGATGCTTGTTGGCCTCGGCTTATCGCCTCGGCCAACAATTTACATTGTCGTCCGGGAATGGATTGCTTTTACTACTAGATACACAATATACTATTCCGGTACAGTTTAGTGCCGAAAACGGTCCGGGAAAGTTCGTTGCTTAGCAACGGACTAAAATACTAGATTATCGTATTTTGAGGTCTGAAGTTGATCTGAGAAAGTGGGCATTCTTGAACGATTTCAGAAAAATGACATTGTGTTGGAGTTTCTTGATTTTTATGAAAATGAGCCGGTCATTTTGATGGCTAAACATAAAGACCATAAAAATGGTAATGCAATTAATGATGCGTGGAAAAGAATTCAAGATAACATATCTGTTCAGTGTACTGTAAAAGAACTGAAGAAGAAAAAAGAGTCGCTGATGGCCACATTTCGGCCTCTCATGAAAAAAGTTAAGGCTACATCTGGAACTGGATCCGGCGCCGTAGAAGTTTGTAAGCCTACATGGTTTGCGTTCGAAAAAATTGCCAGATTTTTACACGGCATATGTGAACCCAGAAATACCCAAAACACAGAGGTAAGCACAAATATAACTTTTTATTAAAATCTTACATTATTATTTTGATATTTCAACAATAACTGTCTTGCCGTGGGACCTTTCCTGTTGTTTTAAAATATTTGCAAAAGTCTTGTCGTATTTCTTGAGCTGCACGTCCAGATTTTCTTGGTAACTTTTTGAGTGGCTGGAAAGATGACATATTTTGGTTATCTGGACGCCACGTGCCAGGCTAAATTTGACTGTCCTTTTCCATATCAAAAGTACCAGGTGGTGAATAAAGTGTGGCAGAATTTTTACTTTTTACATAGGTGCTCTAAAAACTCTGAAAACCGATGCCAGTATCCCAAATACATTTTCAACAATACGTGGTATGGTTTTAATAAATAGGTTCCTAAAGCAAAAGCATCGTCTACGACGAATACATATGGAAAAGGTGTGTGAGTGTAAAAAGTGTGAGGGTAAAAATCTCAGAGGAATCGCCTTTCTCATATTGGTATCACGTTTCTTTATCAGACGGCCTATTTTATTGAGCAGGAACTCAAAGTCAACTGCGGACATTCTACAAAAATTTTCGAATTTTCCTGAAGGTTCTCGTTTGAGATCCTGCAGCATATAGGTGGCGCTGTATCTACAAAAGAGATTTATATATATTTTTTCACTTTCAGTATCTAGAATGCTGTTTTCGTTAAAGTTAAATATAGGTACTTCCCTGTCTCGACTTTTATTTAATGAGACCATCCACCATCTTCTTCTTCTCCTCTTTTTTTTTTAATTTAATTAAATAAGCAGAGCTCATCACAACAAAAGCCGCGGAAGCAAAAACGAGATTTTCGAGACGACCGTTATCCATATTGATTGCTACACCACTGATTCATTTGTCAAGGTTTTAGCCAAATGTTCGCGCTCGCGTATTTGTAAATTGTACACGTTGTGTGAGCGCTCTGCTTGCCATCGCCATTGGCAAAGCTCGTATAATTGCCAAGTACGCAAATAATTGTGTATTTGCCAAGTACACGAGTCGTTTGAGCCCGGCTTTTAGTCGCTACTTGCCGAAAAGTGATTAATTGGTATTCGGGAATTGCCGAATACCGCATATCTGTTCCCGGTTCCCGGCTTATTGTTACTAGTGCCGCTGAGTGCTGAACATAAAAAAACGTAACTCATTTGCATTACAAATGAGCTGACGCCGCAAGCACCGTAGATAAGTAAACTGAAGTAGGGTTACTCTCCGCCATATTTGTGACTACATCCCCACCCCGAATTTTGCGTTTAGCCGATGTATTCTGTGCTATCGCGCAACCAAAATGAATCCGAGAGAATGCCGTACGTGAGACCAAGTGAGACCAGGACAACTCTCAGCTGACCCCTCTTACCCTGGGAGTGAATCTACTTTAAAGTGAAATTTGATTATAAAAATAATCCAGCCTTTCGCATATTTTCCCATACTATAGGATTGTCGGCAAACGTCGAACATAAATAATTCAACAGCCAAATATTTTTCATGATGAAATTTGGATCTTCGGCTCAAACGAAGTCTGGGTACTGGTCTGAATCTTTCTATGGTTTCTATACATGGCTCTGTTTCCCACTTTTTTAGTGGGTGCCGGAGTTATCGGCCTCTTAACAAAACCGATTGGAAATCAATTACATATTGTGGCTGAGTCTGTACTGATGAGCGAGTTGAATCGCGAAAATAGTCTGCAGGTGTTACATGTTTTCAATTGTCATCAGTTGGTGGTTGTTACAGGAAGTATTGCAAAGTATATATTCTAGTAGAAAAACTTTGTCGGGCGTTGGATAGACGTGATTCGGCAGTCGTATAGGGCTGTTGAATTATTTCTGTTCGACATTCACTGACAATCATTCAGTATAGGAAAATATGCAAAAGGCTGGATATTTTTAAAATCAGATTTCATTTTGAAATTATTGCCTTTCGTCAAGTACTCCCAGTTCCACCTGAGAAATATTTAAATAATTTTCATAATGAAATTTGAATCTACTTCAGTTTACTTATCTACGGTGCATTTATTTCATCGCTCAATTTCTGGAAGTGTGTAGATTTTTCTGAATTGAGTATTCTTGAAATCATCCCGAAAAGTCTGGACTAGACGAGTTGAGTATATAAGGCGAACATTTCACTCGGAAGTCGAAGTTTTATGAAGAAGTGACAAGAAATTCAAGAAGTTTTTGAAGAAGTTAATAAGTGTTCGGAATATTTAGCTAGTTGAAGAGATCTAAGTGTTCAATTCGTCAATGAAGTAATTGTATGTTTATAGCGAAGGTAATAAAACCAGATTAGTAGTGTACTCGGCGTATTATTTAGTAAAATCGTAACAATATGATATCTGACTTTTAGGTCAACTATCGATGAGCCTAACTGATGTCAAACACTTATTTGTCAATTCACTTGTCCAAAGAAAATGTGAAGGAAGATATGACAACATATACCACCGTAACTACGCCACGTTTTACGATAATTAAACGCTGCAGCTTCAAATTAAGACATTGATAAACCTAGATTAGTGTACCAAGTTTACATTTTTTTCCTTCAGGAGTTTTGAGGAATAAAAATCTCAATTTTTTTCGAACTTTCGACACTCTGTATCTCAAAGCGGATACATTTTAGGATATACATTAATATGAACTGTTTACGTTAAAATGAGGTGAAGAATCTGTGTACGAAATTTGTCGGACTTATTCTGACTCACCCTGCACACAAAGATAAAACCGTTGAAATATAATTTTTTATAAATAGGGGTTTGTAGCTCCCTCTACGAGCAACTTTGAAGATTTTTTTTAAACATTTTGTCTGAAGGATCAATACTCTATGTGGAAAGAGTTAGAGTTACTTTCAAATATTATTTCGTTTCTGAATTTGGTCTGTAGATATGTGTGATATGACATTAAAGCAGCAATCACATTAATGCTACCTATACATATGAAGGATATGTATACTTTGATATATCTCGAGTCAACTCTCCATGAGCTCTCCAATGAAGTTGTATTGCTGCATGTTTGCACTACTGCATTGTCAGTCATCATGTTTTGAATGTCGATTTGTCTATCAAAATTAATAATTTGTGTTTTATTCTCATTCAACAACAAACATTTGCAACTATTCATTGACCCAGACTTTCTAGTCATGTAATGCCTGATTTTAAAATCCATTTGATTTTTGAAAAGCTTTCAATTAATGTACTATAAGTTGAGGTAGCTGGTCTGAGAAATGAAATAGACAGGGAACTTTAAGAACAAACATGTTTTAGGGCTAGATAAGTTCCGCGAATTTCATTCAAATACACACCTGCAATAGTTTACTGAATATTCAAGATTGATCATCTTCAATGGACACACATATGCGACGTGAAAGATTAACGATGTCAAATATCATTTCAGGTTTGGATCAGGTTGATGTGTATGACTCAGATTCGCATGATATAATAAATCCAATTTCCATAGGAGAACATATGTCCGGAAGCTCCAATGAAGTAATGGTAATGCAATTAGAACGACCAGAACAACAACAACAGCAGAAAGATGCTTCACTCAGTAAAGCAGGGTGCAGTTCAAATGTGGGAGTACCAGTGGGTAATAACGTAAATGTAACCTACTTTTTCGAATACCGTTCAGACTATAACTGGCAGTTGTTCAAAATTCCATGGGAACAGCTGCCAAAAAATATAATCGAAGCATGTGAACAGGGCGAACAAAATAAACACTATATTAATTACATCGTACATATGATTATCAATAAAATGAGAGAAATTACGACTACATTACCTACGTCTGCAATTAAAATTGTGACGAAAAAACTTGTGGAACGGTTTCCAAAAACATTCCAAGACCTGGATGAAGATGGCGTCCTTATAGGCGATGGTACACATTCAATATTCAAGAAACTCCATTTCAGAAACCATTACCTCAACAGATCCAAGAAAACACCCAGACGATATGAAAGATCTGCAGACAGCGGAAAGCAAAATGCCTCAAAGTCTGCGAAAACGATTGATATGACCCTGATTACGGAGAACGATGAAAAGTTAAGGGAAAAATTGGAAAACTGTTTCCCAGCCCAAAGAAAACTTCTGAATGAAAACCCTCCAGTTGAAATAATTAGAAAAAAGTGCCCCATTTTGTTGACAGAAATTGGTGCGGCTTTTCATTTCTATAAGCTCACCAACTCCAACATGGCCCAGTTGGAACAAGCAGTTGAAGAAAAGTTCAATAAATTTCTCAAATTATGTGACTCCGGAGACATGGTAGAAGATAAACCTAAGTTATTGATAATTTTGGAAATTGTTTCTCGGCATTTCAAAGAGGACGTCAACTCCATTTACTTAGAATTCGATGTGAGTTTTGATACAAATCGGATGAATCGTTCTTACAAATTTTTTTTTTTCAGGAACTTCCAGATACCCAGATATTGGGGTCGCATCCTCAAATTGTGAAAGTAGGTGAGTTATTTCATTCCTTCATCGGACTGACCAGTGGTTTCAATTTAGAATCTAAACTAAATTATTTAATCAAAAGATTCGATTTTTGAGGTACTTTCGATCTTGATTTATTGAGTATTTCTGATATAAAATATTTGAGTGTTAACCAATCTATCAAATTCAATTTTTGGAGCTGAAACAAGTAAGGTCAAATATCAGGTATTAAATATTTGTCACGGAACGTTCATTATACATTATACAAAAATAAATTACATAATAATTATCGGAACCACTACTTCTAGAAAATATTTTACGCAAGCAGACTTTTAAAAACGCTCTCTCAAAAATTAGAAACTATTTTATACTCACATATACAGTACCTATGGAACATATGGGAAAAATGTTGAATATTAAAGTAATGGAAAAATGTTTTTGGGTGATCGATTATACATCCGCAGCGGTCATGATTCTAGAGCTAGTCTATCAATCAGAGGGACGTGGGTTCGATTCCCAGCATGGTCACTGGTCTCGTGCTAGGAATCGCACGTTAAAAGGTAAGACCTCGTTAATCCTTAACTCGCACAAGTTTCGACTTCTGAGGGCTGTCGTTCGTATGGGGGTGACAGCTGGTTAACGGAAAAAACAATTTTAAACAACAACAAACAAAACAAAACATGTCCAACAACCTGAAAATCTATTTTGATTCATGTCACGTCGTAACTGGTATAGCGGCAAATCGAAAATGAAATAAAGAGTTGTGTTTTCCATATCGGCTGAGTTACTTTTGGTTTTTTTATTACACGGGAGGGTAAGTCTACTTTTCATTCATTGCCAAGTAACTACAGAATGAGACTGATTTTTTGTTCCAAAATTGATATTAGTTTAAGGTAAAATACGGTAATTGAAAAAAAAAACAATGGAAATATAATATATGTCACTTTGTTCTGATACACCACTGACCATGAAAGAGATTATTTTATTTACTTGAAATTTCACCACTGTTACTTCTGTTTATTTCCGAATGAAAGGACATTGTATTATAAAAATGCAAGAAATGAATGCAATAAACACGCCATTCTTGATAAGAAATAACGAACAAATCACTGTTTTTTTATGATCTTCAGTACTACGAATCAAACATGAACTTGCCAAATAACGGCACATGCTTCGAAATGTGTGCCGGAGACTCGAAATATGTAAAGATTTATTTGAACTCTTTCTGAACCCGAACATATCTGATACAGTGCACACCAACTTTATTTTCTTTGAAATATACAGTGCCCTGTACTAATGAACCACCTGGTATATCGCAACGAAATTAGAAGGGTTAAATAGGAGATAAAAACGTACTCTTTCAAGAAACAATCACAGCTAAAAATTTTGAAATGACGGCTGAGCGCCATCTTACACTTTACTTCAATTGTTTTCGAAGTATTAACGTTAAAAAAGTGAAATTTATGTCATTTGAAATCTAACCAAAAACACTACTGTTGTTTGTATTGGAAAGAAATCATTGTCGTGATATCATCTTGTTAACTGTCAAACTGAGCTGATAACTGTCAAATAGTCCGTTGAGCGACTGATCATTTTATGGAAAGACTGACCGTGGCTCGTAATTTAGATGATAAATTTTGAGTAGTTTTGATTTTTGGATCTAGTAGTCCGTATACTTATATGAGAATCCTATTTCGAGGTCATATTTGCGCAAACTTTTTAATAACCTCCAAGCAACTGGTACGCTGAAAGATGATCCAAGATCAGGAAGATCACCTCTTTCAGAAGAAAAGGAGGTAGAAATTGTTGCTGAAATGGTAATCAATTCGACTCAGTCGACGTCTGCGGTTGCTGAATCCTGTGGAGTGAGTTCAAAAAGTTCTAAAAAGAGGAAAGTTTCATCCCTATAAAGTAAAAATTTTGCATGCTCTCACGGATGATGATCCAGACCGTAGAGTTGAATTTTGTGAGTGGTTAACAGGAACAATTGAAGGAGAACGGGGCTTCCTGAAGTGTGTATGTTTTTCAGACAAACGCACGTTGTTTCTTCATGGAAAAGCCAATATATAAAATGTACGATACTGATATTGATTCGCAAATTTTTAGAGAGGGACATATCCAGTTTCCTGTGAAGGTGAATATTTGGGCGGATATTTTGAGCAATCGCGTTGTTGGACCGATTTTCATCGGAGGCAATCCTACAAGAGTTTTATACAAAAACCTTTTGGAAACTGAAATTGAACCTCGAATGAGACAAATTGTATAAAACAATCAGGAAGGGTTTAAAAATCGTTGAATCATATTTCAGAAGGATGGGTCACATCCCACTTTATAGAGAGTTTGTCAATGCAAACTTTCCTGAGCGATGGATAGGTCGCAGGGGAAGTACAGAATGGCCACCAAGATCTCCGGATGTTACGCCTCTAGATTTTTTCTTTGGGGGGTATCTGAAGTCAAAAATCTACGCCACTGAATGCCAAACAAAAGGAGAACGCATAATAATAGATATATGTGATGAAATAGATGAACAGACTTTCGCCAACGGTAGAGAAGCTTTCTATAATAGGGCAGTTTATTGTCGAGATTTAGGAGGAGACCACTTTGAAAACTTGATGAAATATTCATTGGGATTAATTGAAAGTGTTTTTCAAATATAAACTACAATTTTTCAGCCATCTAATTTGTTTTGATTGTGAATTTACAGAACACATTCGAGATTTTTCGTTGAGCGGCAGTGTTTATCCTTGATAAACTCTCTTTACGCATCTTATTATTCGAATTCATTGAGAGATTACACTACAAATTGATAACACGTTAAGTTAGCAAAATGTTTTACCGGAAGCGACCAAAATCCATACCTACTTCATGTTAAACCGGAATGTCACTTTTCAATCGTTAATATTTCGAAAACAATTGAATTCGGGAGAAAATAGTATTGGAGAAAACTGTTGAGATTTATGAGCAGATTTCGAAAATGGAATATATGGGGTGTTCTACTTGAAAAACTATTGAAGATGGCGCTCAGCCGCTATTTTAAAACTTTTAGCTGTGAATTTTCCACAAAAAAGTAGGGTTTCATCTCCTATTTGAGCCCTTCAAATGTTGTTGCGATTAACCGGGTAGTTCAAAAACTAGTGGAGGGTGGTAACGGAATTTGGACGGGCAGTGTATGTAGAAATGAATCCCATTTAATGCGTAATCCCGGGCGGAGAGACTTTCGGAACATACAAGTTATATTATTTTCACCTTCTGCTAAACCAGACATACTTTTGAAGTCAATATTTTCAATAGATCCCAGACTATTTTTGCGTTGATTTATGGAAGTATCGATTCTTTTTTCAAAACCTATTTTTAGTATGAAATAGGTTTTTAGAATGGAGATATCCATGAATACCATATGTGATGAATTGAGCATTCTCTTATATATTGGAAGATAGAATCATATCAATACAATTTTATAAGCGCGCCATTATAAAACATTGATTCAATTTCGAATGGTCTTTTACTTGCACCAATGAAGAATATCTAGTATTTATATATCGAAATCAAGATTTTCAAATAGTTTTTGGTTTGGATCCTGTTTGATTAAAAATAATTTGTGAAAATGAACTGTTTTGTGTACCTATACCAAATGACTTATTTTGGCAATAATAATTATTCAAAATGAAAGTATATAACTTGACACGTTCAGTGACTGCATTCAGTACATTTCAATGAAGTATCTGTCAACTGAACGCCAAATTCTAGATTCCAACTCAGAAATGACGAGTAAGTAATGGAAATCTAATGAATCTGATGCCAAGTGATCTCGCTGGTCATCTTACTGGTCCGTTGGTTTCTTTCCACTGATAAGGAAACCTTCTGTTCATATATATGCCTAGTTGTTTCGAATTATTAGATGGTATTTCATTCCAGTTCAACATCGTTTTGCAGATATAGGGCCTACTTATTTTAGTCCCCAAGAGCCCAATCCAAATAGTATACTCATTGAAGGTGCGGATTATGTAGCTGGATCCCTCTAAATCAATTTTTATCGGTAACGATAACAATCGGTACAACTTTCTCCTCCTCGCCTACAGTTTCTTAATAAAAAGGGGGTATAAAAAATTGAGTTATGATGCACTTTCAAAATTGATGAAAAAACTATACCTTAATCTACAAAATTGAAGGGTGTGTGCAATGTATCAGTAACGTGTGTTCCGTTAGTAATTTCCTCAAAGCACGTATACGGGAACTATACATTATAGAGCAAATGCTCCAGGAACCTTTAAATTGATAGAAAATATAGCAGAACATACTCTCTATACATATTTCAGTACTTCAAAATGTACAATTCAATGATTATACAAATCAAAAGTACGTATCTGATAGTTCGAACCATCTATTCGTGACCTAAAATCAAATCATTTTGTAAGGAGATACCTCAATCACTAATCAAAAGTTTTCATTTAAAGATGGAACTATTCGGGTATTATAGTCCAACACCAACCGGTTCAAACACCACCTTGTTTCGTTGAAAAATCTGCTCATCTTTGGGTGTTAGTTATTTCAATTGTTCCAGGTGGCAGTTCGATTTCTAATAAGGAATACTACGTATATTGTGAACAGAGTTCCTTTAAAGAAGATGGCTTCCAGACCTTCAATGACGCTTTCCAGATGGCGTTTGCTTTGTATCATAATTTAAATTTGAAATATCCTGCTGATATATCTACAACAATGGAATTCGTCCAGAGATACTTCTTCAAAATCCATCCAGACCTAGGATCGCAGTGCAACAGATCTTTTGCAAAAGTTATACGACTGATAAATAAAATGGGAAAGCTCTGAAGTGAATGAGAATTTTTGTAATTTAGGATGCCGTTCAAGTTTTCTAGAATTTTATTCGATGGACTTGGGCGTTTCTCAGGGACCCATCTCAGGTCCATTGAAATTCTTACTATTCATAGATGATCTGCCTCTACATATGATCACAAACTGCGTGGTTCTCTATTCCGATGACGTCATGGTGTTAGCGGCTAAAGCCGAAAGCCCTGTGGAACTACAATGAAAAATTAATAAGTTAGCAATACAATTCACTGCTTGGTGTGACAGAAATTATCTGATTGTGAATTCCGATAAAAATAGGTGCATGTAATTTTAATGCAATGTCAAGCAATTAGAATGGGTCTCAGTGAAAGTACTAAATTGCTTTGTATTATCAACTGCAAGAGGACATTCGTTTTAGAAAGATCCATTCTAAGGCATTTACAGGAATATCTCGTTTTAACTTTTCCTTTTCTATACATCATTGTTTGATACAGTTTATCAGTTTCACAATCAACCAGAAATGTGGGTCTTTGAAGGATGACTACACACAACTCATAATTTGTTTGAAATAGCTCGTTGTACACAGGAGTTGAATATTTCAACCGTCTTCCTATTAACTTGATATAAATTCAAAGTTGGAGGGATATCTGCAAGAACAGATCGGAATTTTGAAACTTGAAATTTCAATATAAAATTTTATAATCGTTCATGTGTATTTATATCTGTATTATATTGTAAACTGCCTGTTTTATATTTTGACGTGTCCTATATCAAGATGTATGTCAAAGGATTCAGTAAATTATTATAATTATTACTTTTATAATTAATCTACTCCTAAAGAAAGAAACCCATTCAATAATGACTTCAAAATGTTTTTGATACGAATCAAAAAATTGCACCCGAATTAGAAACGACCTTTACCTATCTTTTCACTGGATGAATAGTATTTCATATCAAAGTTAGTATGTTAAAAAATATACAAGCGAGTGGGTTGGCTAGAAAATTCCTGCCCAGGCTAATTAAAAATTCAAAAATAATTTTTATTGTTTGAATTGCTTTCTTTTGTTCAACGAACAACTATATACCAATCGAAAATATGTAGCCTAGAGAATATACAAACGATGGACTGTCTATTTTTATCTTGGCATAACTATTGGGTTGGCAGGTATAAACAGGTTAGTCGATACTAGTAATTTACACCATCTGTTTAATGAATTACTTAATTTCTAACTTTTGCAATTAGTTGTAAAAGAAATAGGGAATAACATCTACTTTTTACAGATTTATTATTACAATATCTTTTAAAAGAGCTCTGTTCAAATAATAATTTTTTTTTAAAATGGATATTTCGAGCAAATCTTATATTTTCAGTATATTTTCATAACAACTTCGACTTTTTCATCATTCAATATTCGCTGATGAATTCAACTTTTTAAAATTTATAGTCTAAGATCCCGGTATAAAACGATCTTCACATAGCTGGTTAATGGATGAAAAGTATTTTATATCAAATTGAATATGTCAATAAACATATTGCAAATGCGCATGGGTTGACTAAAAATTTTCAATACAGAATATGATTATAGTAAGCTCGGGTAAGTGTGAATTTGGGGCAAGTGTGAGTTTGCTCGCTATGTTCGCTAAACCGGGCGACAGCCCAATGCCGTCTATTGACGAATAGCCTACACTTATAATGAATCCATAACCATCATAAAAAAAACAAAAGAGATCTTGTGAAATCCAAATATTTTCTCCAATTTTCTAACCAACAATTTATCAACCCGAACGAGTATATCAAGTTTATTTCAAGCTTTGAGTGAATTGTTAAAATCTAAGGTAAGTATCCATTTTATACACTTTTCTTCTGCCTAAACAATGAATCTGACTATAGATTGCAGTTTTTTCATGAAGTTGTTTTTTTTCCATTTTTCCATTGCATGTCACACTTACCCCGAAATTAAATGTTATTGGGGCTAGTGTGACCTATTTGTTTGGGGTAAGTGTGAACCTGGTTCATTTGGCCAATCTAAACAGTAATATTTTCCCAGCTATAGTACGATATTATATACGGAAATCTCAGAGAGCCAAACAATATACCTGGCCAGATGTGGAAGACATTGATACACTTTCTGAGGATGAAATAACAACTGTGCTTCGATCACCACTCGTCAGAAGATGGGGATCAATGAAATTCTCATTCGAGTTTTCAGATTTCTACCTGTAAATTTTTCTTTTCAACTAATGTTCACTCTCACGATTATTTTTTGTTTTTTTTTCAATGGGGCATTTCAAATTCAATATTAAAAAGTTCCTAACTATGTTTTGAATAAAGATATCTCGAAACAAATAAATTGTGGTGAAAGTTCCTTTACTGTTCACTCACACCTGCCCCAAAGAGAGATTTACGTGCATTAATATCTTTAAATTTGGCCAGAATCACACTTGCCCAAATTTCCGGGGAAGTGTGACCTATGGAGATGTATATCTGAATATATAAATAAAATTCATAGAATACGTTTTTCAACAGTTTTCTGTGGCGTATTACAAAGACTGATCTTCGAAGTAAATACCTGCAAAATTTCATTGTTAATAATAGTTCAGGTTCATTAGATGGACTAAATGCAATGCGAACTAATGAAAATCACGGTCACACTTACCCGAGATTACCTTGGTTAACAATTTAAAAATAAATTTTAAAAAATTTTTTTTAAACATTTCACTGGTTTAGTTCGACAACTTCCATACCAATTGAAAGTATGAAGCCTATGAAATATGCAAAAGTTACGTTGGTTATTTTTTTCCCGTCACAACTTTTGGGTAGGCAAGTATATACAGGTAAATTGATACAGCACTGGTCTGTGTAATGAATCAAAGTTGAGTTAGAATAAAGATTATTTTAATACGAACACGGTGGTATAGGGTGTGCATCCTATTTGTCCGTGAAATTGAAAAGGATAGCGATAGGCTTGTAAATGCTGTGTATCATTTTGGAGTAGCTTGTATCAGCATAGAACTCTTGTTTATGGTAGCTTGTCGCTATAGTTACAACTGATAAATGTGTTAAAAATGGTCAAAAACTGTTTTTATATAATTTAGATGATGGTGTATTTGATTTTAATGATGAAACTTTTGAAAACTGTTCATTAAATTATGTTGTAATATAAAAAACTTTAAATATAATGTTGTTGAAGAACGTTCTGAAAATTGGAGATCATAATTTTATGACCGATGACTCTGATGCTAAATATTATGTAAATTTAAAAACTTTCGTGTCTATTTTTTATTACAATAAAGTTTTTGTATAAAACCCAACATTCCTATTAAATAATATAATTTTTTTTATTTCATTATAATTTTTTGCTTTGTTATTTTGTCTGCTGATAAAAGGAATACAATTTGCAATATTAGTATTGCATATGTATCACTATTACCTTTTTATTTACTAAAGATGTATATACTCTAATGTCACATAAAATATATACACACTTGCAATATATTTACTGACATATTTAATTGGATATAAAATACTTTTAATCCATTGACCAGCTCGGTGAAGGTCGTTTTATACTGGGATCCTATACTATCACTCTATGAAGTTATAAATTCATTTCAGAAAGTTGCATTTGTACTTGATAGTAATAGGCGCACGTGATTCACCAATCAATGACAGCCAACGAAAACGTCTGACAATGTATCCAACAACGTGTTATCTATTTTTGGTCAAATTGAAACCAGGAATTCTATGATATGAGTAAAAGCATTATTTGAATCTTCGGAGCATCTGTTGGATAGTGCTTAAATTCAATCACATCTGATTCTTCATCAACTCTATAAAAGAACTAGCCATTCGTTCTCAACATCGATGTCTAGATTATTGCCAGCTGTTCCATCCATAGTTATGAGGATAGCCCATAACTAGTTCATTCCTGTTATACTATTTCGGACTGATCCTGAGAATTGCAGTATTCTTGGCAGCTCTAGAATGCAGAATGATTTCACTAGATTTGTTAGCTTCTACGCTTGATATGAACAAAAATAATTTAATACGTACTTTTTCAGGTCAATTGTTTAGCTGCGATGTTTGCAAAAGAAGATACAGAAACCAAAAAAGTTTGATTCGACACATAACCTATGAATGTCAAAAGGAACCGTCTTTACAATGTTTGGAGTGTCCTTATAAGACTATATATAGGAATTCTCTGAAAAAACATATTTCTTCCAAACACTGAATGTTTAAAACAGTGGCTTGTTCATTTCATCAACCGTCTACCCATTCTTTCAAATGGTTCACACATGCACAACCTATCTATGAATACATGGTTATTAAAAAATACTTTGACAAACTTCAGGAGATGATTCCTTACAATATTCTAATATGAATTGTCCAAGTGACTATATGTTCGGAAATGCTTCGATTCCAAGATACAGGGTGTTAAATTTTAATTTTAATTTTCGTATTTTTTATATAACTTTCGAAATACTGACCTTAATTAAACGAAAATTAGTATTGATATTTTTTTTGTCTTCAAAGTCGAACCTGATGTTATTATTGTTCTTACTCGTAGGGGGCGCCACCTACTCGTCGTTTTATTTTTTGAAGATTCATAACTATTTTGAGCGTACTTATAGCAAATTTTTCAGTGAAAAAATCGATTCTTCTATCATATCTATATGAAAAAAACTACCCTTTTCAGAAGTTGCTTTAGGTAACCATTTTCTAGATATTTGGACTTAAAAATGTTAATTAAGTCCATTATTTCATTAATTTTTCGTTTAAGTAAATAGTTTTGGTAATAATATATTGAGTTTTCGGAAAGTTTCAATCACAAATTTTGAAAAACTGGGTTATTGAAACAATAATGCCCATTTAATCGTTATGTATATCGTTAATGGCCTTGCGGATGGCAATGTGCGCGAAGCAAGCCGTATTTACCAGGAGCGATTTCCTAATCTAGTAATGCCTTCAGCTCCAACATTTGCCAGTCTCCACCGTCGTTTGTCAGAAATAGGTAGCTTTAAGAGAGCAGCTGATATTATTGAAAGACCACGAGCAGTCCGAACATCAGAATTAGAAGAAGCTGATTTGAAAGCTCTCGAGGAGAATCCAGAAACAAATACTAGAATAATTGCTGAAGCTCTCAATTGTACTCAATCTAAAGTTGGAAATTTATACACGACTAACAATTTCATCCTTAGCATGCACATTCAAAGGGTTTCTTGACTTGTTGGAGCCGGCCACAAAGTATTTCAAGTGAATTTGTCAAGCTGTGTGCACGCTTCAATATACTTGAAGGAAGAAAATTTGTATTTCGTGCAAAATATTTTTATTTTAAAAATTATAGCAGAGCGCTTTCGACTGTTAAGTCATCATCAATAAGATTACGCATTGATGATTACTTAACAGTCGAAAGCGCTCTGCTATAATTTTTAAAATAAAAATATGTTGCACGAAATACAAATTTTCTTCCTTCAAGTACAAAGTACTTCGAATGCCTGCAGCCGCTATTATCCTTCCAAAGTTTGTTCAGCCCTTCTTCCGCCCAGTCGTCAAGGGCTGAAGAGGTTTGGCCTCTTGCGATGCCTAGTACAGGTTCCGGCCCACAGAACGGCGTTGCGGAATCGGTTCTTGCAAGTTCGTCTGCCACCTCGTATCCGCGCACCCCTCTGTGAACCGGAACCCATTCCAGCTGAACTTGCTTCTTTTCAGATAGTTTTTCGAGAGCATCTCCGCACTCCTGTACAAGTGCTGAGCTTGGTTTAGGATGACAGATGGCTCTGAGTGCTGCCTGAATATCCGAACAGATATAAATTCTCTTTTCGGACCCTTCTTTCACCTTTATTCCCATAGCCACGGTTAGGATGGCAAACACTTCAGCTTGGAAAACTGTTGTGTGCATACCCAAAGCATAGCTTTTTCGAACGTCTCTTCCTTCCAGGTAGATGCCTGCTCCCAATGCCTGTTTGTCAGTGAGACGCGAACTATCTGTATAACATATTAGGCTTTCCGTGCGAAACTCCACTGTATCATCTCCTCATTGTTCTCTGCTCGGAATAGTGAGAGCAAACTCTCTATTCCATCGCTCTATCTAGTGCGACTCTCACTCTGAGGGTGGAAATGGGAATCTCCTGCTCCGCCCACTTCACGATTTTTGCATGACCTATCATCGCTCCTTCGTTTATCCAGACTCCCGAGTCAAGCATCCTCAAATGAGCTGCCATTGCCTTCTTCTTAATCCAGACCGGAAGCGGTGGCAGTCTCAGCAGTACCTCCAACACTGCAGTTGAAGTTGTTCTCATTGCGCCCGTTATTACCAAACAGGCCAATCTCTGCACCTTACTAAGTCTTCGGCTTAGTGTGCTGCCCTGTGCGCCTGGCCACCACACAGCTGACCCATATTGGATCTTTGGTCTTACGACTGCAGTATATAGCCAGCGCATAATCTCCAGATTAGTACCACAATTACTTCCTACAATTCTCCTCAGTTGCCATAGGATTGCTACCGACTTTTGTATAATCCTATCTGCATGCGGCGTCCGTGAAAGTTTGGAGTCCAGGACCATCTCTAGGTATTTGACTTGCTGGACTAGCTCCATCTTTTGCCAAATATGGTAGGTGGCCTGAACCCGTATTTTTTCCTTCGTTTGGTAAACAGGATTGTCTCTGTATTTGTTGGATTTACTGAGAGTCCTGCTTCACCGCACCATCTTTCGATTATTCTGTAGGCTGCTTTCATGCGGTCACAGACGACTCCGATGAATCGTATGCTGACTAAGACTACTCCGTCGTCCGCGTATGCTCGTGCCTTGAAACCTTCATCTGTGAGTTTGTCCAAGAGTTCGTTCATGACTGAGCACCATAGATGGGGAAAGAGGCAGCTTCCCTGAGGACAGCCCCCTCCCCTTCACTTCGGCATTCAGTCTGAGGTCGCCCCGGGATACTTTGATTTTCCTCCTTGTGACCGAGTGCGGCGTTCCTCTGGTCGAAAGTGCTGCCTGTATGATCGTTGTTTTCGCCTTGTCAAACGCGCCTTCCACATCGAAGAACACTCCTAATTCAATGTCCTTTCAATCCTTCATACTACAGTGTGGAGGGCCGATTCTGTCGACCTTCCCCTTCTGTATGTATGTTGATTTCTGTCGAAGGGGCTCACTTTAAGGGGCCCCTCCAATAAGAACCTGCCCACCACCATTTCCAGCGTCTTGAGCGGGAAAGGTGTTAGACTGATGGGTCTGAATGAAGGACTTTGCTATTGTGTAGTCTCTTTTCCCCGCTTTAGGGATGAAATCTACTTTCGCTGACTTCCAAGCCTTTAGAACGTACCCCAGCGCTATGCTGGCCCAGATTATCCCCCCACGATTGGGGTAAGAAATTCCAGGCCCCTCTGTAGCATTGCCGGGAAAATTCCGTTGGGTTCTGCTGCCTTATATGAGTTCAACTCTTTCACTTCTATCACAAACTTTCATAACAACCATGTTTAGGCTATGGAAAATCCGTACGCAGTTAATGAAAGACCGGCAATATTTGATAATTACTTGACAGGTAATTTTTTTCTTCCGCTCCACCTGAATCGCGCAACTTACAGAGACTTTTTATAAAATGAATTTCCGGAACTACTTCAGAATGTACCATTAGAAATTCGCATCCGCATGTGGTTTATGCATGATGGGGCTCCAGCCCATTCTAGCGTTGTAGCCAGGGAATTCCTCAACACTGTCTATCCAAATCAACAAATAGATCGGTAGGCGTGTAGAAGAAGCTAACCAGGCATGGGCACCAGGGTCTCCAGATCTAAACCCGATAGATTTTTATTTTTGGAGACATTTGAAGTCACTAGTTTATAAAACTTCAGTAGCAAGCGAGAAAGATCTAAAAAACCGAATAGTAGAATTTTTTTAAGTTTTGAGGATGTATCTTCGCTGAAAATTTAATTGAATACAATTCAGTTTCCTTCATTATATTTATTCCATACAGTGGTTTTCTTCAATGACCTACTCTTTCATTTTTAGAACGGGTCAACTAAAAAATTGAAACTTGGGATAATGAAATTGATGCATGAATAACTATATTTTGGAGTAAAATGGAGAGATGCAAATTTCAAGATGGCGACTGAATACAAACACATGAATATCGATATTTCTAGAAATATTTGTTTTTCTCTGCCATATGGCAATATCAACAACTCGATAAGGTTTGATACGTTATTTTTTGTTTGATAAAACAACAAACATCATTGTTCATTTATTTTTCGGTTTTACTAGAAGATAGTTGCCACGTGAACTATCCCTAAAATTGTTAATTCTCGTCCATTGGAAGAAAATATCGGAACGATTTTTATTTACGGTGCGACGTGTAACTTTTACAAAACCGAAAGAATTTTTAATGATCATTTCCCGAATCGTTTTATCTGTAAAAAATATTTAAGGAAAGTTGTATCCAAATTTACAACTACCGGTAGTGTACAGAACAAAAAGCCCCCAGATCATTCGTTCATTTCCAGAAGAACAGCAAGTTCAAATTGTTGTTGTTGTTATTTCCGTCAACCAGCTGCACACCCTTAAGAGTACAACCCTCATAAGTCTTCGAAAGACTTGTACGAGCTAGGGATAACGCCGAATAATTTGTGAGATCATAGTAAATCCTCAACAGTATATTTCCTCCGTCGCGAATGTTTGTGAGGTGTGTCCTTCTACTGTGTGGAGACTTTTGAAGAGGAAAAAGTATCATCCATATAAAATCAAAATGGTATAGCAGTTAACTGAAGATGACCCTGATCGAAGAACAGAATTTTACGGAATTATGACGGAAACCATTGCAAGGAATCCTACTTAGCTCCATAATATTTGTTTCAGTGACGAATTCCAAACAATTGTGAACTAACTGACCAAATGAATCAAGATGATACATATTGAACAGCTGAAACGTAAAACTAAAATTCACCTTGACTTGGCATGAGGTCCTTGAATGAAATCACCTCCTCGGCCCTGTGATGTCGCTGTCATCCCCATCTTGGAGGAGATCTTCTAGAACTTTGTATTTAACAAAAAAACTTCTCTGTTGGCCAGAGGTTCAATTTTTTTTTACTACTTCTAAAGCTTCATCCAACTAGTTGCCTTTCACTGAACAAGTAACAAATCCATTCGCGAATGTCCGTCAAAAAATTCTCAACGGACCTCAAAATAGCTACAGCTTGAGGTAAGTTGACGGTCTCTCATTGTAATAACCTATTAGCAAAGTTTATTTCCAATAGGAAGTCCTACCACGCAGTCAATGACTCTAAGAAATCGAAAAATTCATTTGATTCGGACAAGGAATTGGCCCCACTTCATTTGATATTTGTTTGATGTGTACGACGGCACACGTCGCATACACCTTAGTCCGGCCCTGATATAATAACTGCAGTTCCTTCTACAGTTCTGCACATTTTTTTATCGTATAATTATTATACCCACATTTTTTCAGGTCAATTTATGTGCAATATATGCTGCAAAAAATACAGATACAATAAAAGTTTGGTTCGTCACATTACTCATGAATGTCAAAAGGAACCTTCTCGAAATTGTTTTATGTGTCCTTATAATGAAAGTGACTTGAACAGGCATATCTCTGCCAAACATGAAGTAGAACATATCCGATAAAACGGAATTTTTTACAGCCGACGATCAGGTAAGTGGTATTGCGCAAGAAAAGACTAGTCTATTCAACTTGCAATGTATGTAACTAGATTGTAAGTATATGTTTATTGTACATAAGAACAATTTCTTGTTGATAAACACAGTTGAATTATGAAATATAATAATAATAATAAATAAATAACATGCAATATCACAGCTACAAAATATTTATAGTTCTAAACTACTAAAATATTTAAATATAGCCGACTGAAAGCAGTGCAGACATAATTAATAAACAAGGCTAAAAAAAGACATACGTTATCAAATATCAAATATATAGTGACACATTAGAATGTGTCGTCATAAAACTCTGCCAAACTATAGTACATTGTATATTGTAAGGGGTTCGTACAGGCTGTGCAGCCTCACAAACACTTTGACCAATAAGTTCTTATGTGCGTAACCCTTGATCTATTCGAGGCCCAGGATTCCGAGACTTCTTGCGAAGTTTATGAGTTTTCTTGGAGCTAATTCCTGAAGTCGGAGGGCGTTAAGAAGGCACATTCCAAGAACATAAGCCTCTTGCAGAAAAATGCTGGGTATTTGCCCAGCAAATGTTCTGCAGTTTCCGCGAAGTTCTCGCTTCTAAAGCTGGAGAGTCCACAGATGGGGTTTGCCCCTTCTTTGGCAAGGCAATCTGCTTCTTCGTTGCCTTTAATTCCTCTGTGACCTGATTGTTTACCGCCAGTTGTCTTAGGGATTGTTTCCAGTCCCAAGTCAACTTAGACTCACAGGTGTCAGAGCTTTCAGTGCTGCTTACCTATCTCACAGTATACCGGGTGTCCCACATTTTATGTGACAGGCAATATCTGGTTTGTCGGAAGAGATATACAAAAATGTTTCATACAAAAGTTTTATGAGTTCATGAGAGCAATATTTTGATATAATTTTCAAATATACAGGGTGTTTGGTGTAGGTGCTACAGACCAAAATGCCATTTTTTAAAATAGAACGCACTCTATATCATTACATATTCAGATTCTACGCTTAATTCCGATATCATTTCATGTTTAGTTTTTGAAATTCGGTTACGGCGTTGTTGAGTTATTGCTTAAAATGTAAAGTCTTGAGAACGACTATTATTTTTAAAAATATCTCATACAATATCTATTCTCTCTGCATCAGATCACATGAAAATTAGTCAAAATTATGGGTGTTCGAAGAGGTGTATTCAGGAACAAATCGTCAATAACAATGTAATATAACCTGATGAATCATTTCATAAGAATAGTACCTAGATATGTCATGAAAATTGTTCAAAGTGACGCCCATTAGATATTATACAGTCTTCGAAACGTCGAATTACTTCTCTCGAACAAGTCGCGTAATTCCACTGCACGCTAGTCGAATTTTCATTTTCAGATCATCCACATTCAAAGGGGGAGTGGTGAAAATAATACCTTTTAATAACCCCATAGGAAAAATTCAAGCGGCGATAAATCTGGGGAACTAGCCGGCCACCGAATTGGACCCTTATTACCAATCCATCTATTTGGGTACGTTCTATCCAGATATTCAGTCACAACTTGTGAATTGTGAGGAGGCGCACCATCTTGTTGCCACCAAATTGCTTGTCGTTCTGCTATGGTAATATCTTTCATCAACTGGATCAAATCATTTTCTAGAAAATGTAAATATCGCAATCCATTGAGGTTTTCATTGAAAAAGTAAGGTCCTATGATGCGGCCATTGAACAATCCACACCATACATTAATACCCCAAGTAGTTTGAAAATTACTTTCGCGGACCCAGTGGGGATTTTCTTGAGACCAATAGTGACTGACTGTTATGTCGATTCACAATTCCATTATTGTGGAAAGTTTTTTTGAAACCTTATATTGAACCTTATATAAAGTGCAATAACTCAACAACGCCGTAACCGAATTTCAAAAACTAAACATGAAATGATATCAGAATGAAGCGTAGAATCTGAATATGTAATGTGTTCTATTTTGAAAAATGGCATTTTGGTCTGTAGCACCTACACCAAACACCCTGTATATTTGAAAATTATATCAAAATATAGCTCTCATGAACTCATAAAACATTTGTATGAAACATTTATGTATATCTCCTCTGACAAACCAGATATTGCCTGTCACAGAAAATGTGGGACACCCGGAATAGATTTCTGCCCTTCGAGTGCGTCTTTCAAGGCATTCCTGGATACATGATTCTATAGCATGTACTTCAGCTTGGAAGATGGTTGAGGTGTTACCAAGGGGTATTGAGAATCTGAAATTTGGTCCTGTATCGTCCACTCCAACCCTTTCGTCCATCTTAGATCCATCTGTATACCTTACTGATGCATCCCTTTTCAGTTGAGGTCCGTTCTCTGTGCAAGTTTGGTAGCTGTTTATGACCACTTCAAACTGCATTTCGAAGTCGTACCTAACTGGCAAGAAATCTGTCGGTTTAGACATGGCTTCTAGGGAAATGGGTTCCTAAATCTTTACGTGTCCGATCAGATCTCCTGCTTTCAAATTTTTTGTCTGCCTCAGTCTGAAGGCACTGTTTGCTGCTTCTTTCATTACACATAGGTGCAATGGCGGAAGGTTCTCCCTCTAAGGCTGCGGTAGGGCATGTAAATATTGCCCCTGTGATTCCCAGACACGCTAGCCGCTGCACTTTCTTTCTGCAGCTTGACTTGTGCCGAAATTTGTTGAATTTTTGGCCACGATACCAGTGAGGCATAGGTGACCATGGGTTTAATGATTGTTTGGTATGACTAATAAATCATTTTTGGTTCCAGACCCCCATGTCTTACCAAAGACTATGCGACATGTTCAGCTTGCCGCCATAGCTTTGGAAAGAATGTGGTTGATTTGGCTGTTCCAAGTCAGTTTTTGGTCTATTATAACTCCCAAATATTTTACCTCTTTGGATAATGTTGCATTCAGAGTTGGGGCTTCAAGTTCGTACTTTCGTCTTTTGGTGAACGGAACTAGAATGTATGTAACTAAGTATGATTGTTCAGGTGGAATCTGGCAAGTCAATTTTGAAACATATCTTCAACCGGTTGACCTAAAATTTTGTATACACCTTTAATTGGCCGGCTAGTTATTTTTAATGTACTCCAATAATATGGGTATCAAATGAAAGAGCCTGCTTAGAATTACTCAAAAAATAAAGTGACTTCACTCTAAATCCAATATGGCGAACTTTTAAAGATGGCGGAATTAGTTTTTTATGCTCTTCTCCAATATGAGAATACGAATGCTAGTTTAAAGAATTAGGATGGTGATCATTAAATTCGTTGCTCCAATCCGCCTGAAATTTTAATGCATTGAGGCTTTTGGAGTGGCTAACTAAGTAGTTAGAAATATTCGGTAGGGCCAAGGTGAATTGCGTAACAATGTAGAGGTGTCCAAAGGTCTGGTGAATGGTGCCATTGGACATATTACATGAATCGCATGGTCCTGCATCCGGAGAGTATACAACTGTATGATACTGACATACCTACCATCCGTCCGTATAGACTTCGGTAAAGACGGTGTTCATCTCATTCAACCCAAGACTTTGCAATTTCCAGCAAAATATATTCACGGCACTGCAGAACAAATAATGTTGCAAATTATATTTATTAGGCTAGCACAGCACACAAAATGCAGGGTAGTACTGTCGACCATGCCGTTGTATACTTGGGCTCGAAGATCTTCGCTACTGGTCAAGCATACGTGGCCTCAAGTAGCTTGATATCATTTGGTCTCCTTATTAAAGAGCTAGACTGTTCGAAAGTAACCGGTAAACAACCTTGGAAAAATGATGCCTTGAATGAGATGAACAGACTGAGAAACCTGTCCAGCGATAACTAAACAGAAAAAATAAATTAAAACTTAAAAACTTTTTCAAAAACAAGTTTTATTAAAATGCATTAGAAAGAATAAAATTAACTCTCCTTTTGCAATTTTTACTATCAACTTATAACGTCATTACACAATGTATATGATATAAATGCTTGTCGCGATATTAACCTGTGTAGATAAACATGTAAATTAAATATCTTGAACTGATTTATTTTCATTTTTAATTTTTTTTGAACTAAGTCAATACGAGTGCTCACTTAAATCTTGCTTCAAGCTTTTATACCATTTAAATTGTGTAATGACGTTATACGTCGATAATAAAAGTTTTAAAGGTAAAGTTTATTTTATTCTTTTCATAAGATTTAAATAGAAGCTTGTTTTTTAAAAGTTTTTACTTTTCAATTTATTTCTTTCAGTTACTTTGGAAGTGACTGTATTTCACACTGATAATTACGATTAACCTTATAATATGGGTTACACCTTCGTCCTTTTAGAAAAGATTGGGTGCTGAAATGAATAACAGGGGTGACGTGAAAGGTCTTGCATTGGGGGAAAGGTTCAAATTCACCAACTATATGTTTAAACAAAATTATTCGATTGAATCATGACCCTCTCAGATGAAGTTGTTTTCCTCAATGTAGTTTCAGAAAGGCAAATCTAACAAATTAAACATCAATGGAATCAGAATGAGAAGCACTATTTTTCAGTGTGAAAAAAATATATGGCGCCCCTGATACAAAAACAAGTTGATGGTGATTGCCAGAAGACGAAACGTCGGATAGTAAATCTAAAAATGCCAACGTGTAGCTGAAAAAAGTATCAACAGAAATGTGTTGTATGTTTTGGGCTATGTTGTCAAATATCGCTAGAAAAAAAATTAATACAAAAACTCAGATTTTCAGTTTTTTTTTGTATATCGTTTGTTTTAGAGGATGCAAGTATATTCTCATTATATAGCAACGAGTGAATTTAAAAAAATTCATAGTTGATTGTGTGTGTGGAAAAAATATTGTAGTAACAAAGTTATTGAAACCTTTGTATATTAACGGTAATTTATTTTATAGGTACATTCTCCTGCACAGATTGTGATAAGAAATATAGACATTGTCAGTCGCTCTACAACCACAGAAAGTTTGAATGTGGAAAAGATCCTTTTTTCAAATGCAGTTATTGTCCGTACCGTGCTAAGAGAAAATTCCATTTGAAAAGGCACTCGATGACTCATAATGTCTCATTTTGCGACTAGGACTTGAACAGTGTTCGATGAAGCTCTCTTAATACGAAATTAACTCCAGAGGTCAGACTGAATTCATACGTTTTAGTGTCTGTTTAAAAATTTAATAAATATTTTCATTCAAAATGATTTGTTAGTTTTATTAATATAATGTGTTTTTTTTACCCAAATACCCTTAACAACTATTACTGCACTGTAGCCCCCAAATTAACTGCAAACTTGAACCCACCAAACAACTTAAATTATTAAATGTCAAATATATATGTCTAAGATTACTTTCAGTTTGATCCAACACGTGCCACTGAATCGAAAAAAATAATCAGATATATAAAAAATAGAAATACATCAGGCTAGATGATCAATCAATATATTTGCAAATCTTCCAGACTATGCTCTCGAGGTTTTGACAGCTTGCATCAATCTATTATTCGAACAAGGTCTCTTTTTCCAGTTTTGAAAACCTTATTTACAATACCACTACACAAAGGAGGCCAGACTCTTCCAATTATCGTCCAATATCACTGATAGGTACCTGTTACCTTGGTCAAAACAATTGAAAAGTTAGAGACTTACAGAATTTTTTATTGAAACTAATATCTTGAGTGAAAACCAGTTTTGTTTTCAAAGACAGAAAATAATTATGCAATATTTTCCTCTCTGAGGAAAGTTCATCACGGAATTAACGAAGGTGAGGCAGCCGCAGCAGTATTTTGTGACCTATCTGAGGCATATGTGTGAGTCACAAAATCCTTCTAGACAAACTTGAATACTATGGTACCTAGAAAATCGTACCCAACTGGTAAAACAAGCCACCTCTTTCGTATTCAGGAAATCCAATGAGGTGTACCACAAGGTGTACTCGGGCTCACACTGTTTCTACTCTATATAAACGATATTACAAAAATTGATATATCGGGGAAGATAACATTATTTGCCCGTTATACCACCATATTTTGGAATGATAAAAATGGGCATACAATTACATCACAATATTCAAACTAATATAGAAAAAAATTAAATCCTGGTATGACGATAACTTGCTTGTTATTAACGCCTCTGAAACAAATCTATCTACATTCCACTGAAAGCTTTCTGACCTGAGATTAGACTAAAATAATAACGAAAATGTCTCCTACACCAAATTTCTTAGACTTTACATTGACAAATAATTAAAATTTAACGAGTATGTCACGAAATTATGCAAGAAATATCTTCCGGATGCTATGCCATTAGGATAATATCACGACACTTGGGTTTTACTACCGCCAAAGCAGCCTTTTTTGCACTTATCAAATCCTCTCTGATAAAGCATTATGAGGTGTATGCATAAATCAATGATTGCAGATGGTACAAGTCACACAAAAAAGAGCAATTAGGGCTCTTTGTAGTTGCCTATAATTACATCCAAGGGAAATTGAACTATATGGATTATTCAAAAATAATTTAAAGAATTGCTATATATTCAGCTTTTCTACACAATGAAGAATTTGTGTTGATACTAAATATTCCTGCCCTTTATTTTTATATACTTATTTATTTATTTTATATACAATTCGATGCAAATATATGGAAAAAATTCGGTAGTCAAAAAATAGGCGTTTTCTGAAGGGAATCTATCCAAACATATGTCGATTTTACTGCCCATCTCATGATATACATGTGAGAGACGTAACGTCACCGGTGTTGGAATGATGACGTAATCGACGATTTTCCAAATACAAACAGGGGTCATGTGACACCTTTTTCAAAACGTCTTCTTTTCGCCTATTCAACGGTATAATTATTCCAACATTTAATTATACAGGGTGAACCAAAACCTTTTATTCATTAAAATACAATAAAATTAAAACAAAAGTGCAATTTCTTTTCAAGTTTTAATTTTTGTATAGTTAATTTTACAGAAAACAACGAAATTTATCAAGTGACATAGACGTTAAACTAAATAAATGATAGACTTCAATACTGAGATGAAACCACATAAAAATATTCTTTCGTTTTGATGAAGGAATTTATCTTCATACACATTCGTCCATCAATAAAAAAAGATGTTCCTGAGTATCTTCTTTCTCATCAGAGATGAAGCCCGTAAAACATGTCATGAAGTTGTGTCCTTATAATACTCAACAAAAAAAATATTCAAATGATAAGGGTGCGAAATTATAAACAGCATAATAAGCTTATAGAAAGTATTGAAACAGAATGAAAAACAAGATGAAGCTATTAGACATCGCAATATTATAGTTCATGGAATGAAGAAAAATGATGGAGTTTGTGATTAACTCATCACTGATTACTCGCAGAAAAATTAACTTACAAATCAAAGAAAATATTTAATTCTGTTTCAGAATTGGGAGGAAAATGAACAGTAAGACTAGAACAATATTAGTTCAGTTTTCTACTAAATACTGCAAGGGTATGGCTTATTATAATAAAAAGCTATTGAAGGAAATTAGCGGCGTTGCTGAAAATATAAAATTCTGCAACATATTTCTGAAGCGTAAAAATTCTGATCATGTCAAAAAGATCGTAAAACTTGAAGCTATTGATTTACTCTCATCTTTATTACAAGGTTTCATTTAACTTGCAATATAACCATGTTTCTTCGGGTGGAATCTTGAAGCAGATATCTTCAACCGATTGAGCATAAATTTGGTATACAAGTTTAGCCTGGATGACAATGCATGGTTAGGTGACTTCATCCTAAATCCAACATACCGGAACACCCTGGATGGCGGATTAGTTATTTTTTATGTATTCGAACAATATGGTTATCAAATGTTTTAAAGGCAGAATTTATTTTATTCTTTTTAGCACATTTAAATAAAAGCATGTTTTTAAAAAAAGAGTTCTTATTTTTAATTTACTTTTTAATTTTTAGTTATTGCTTGACAGGTTTCTCAGTCTGTTCATCTCATTCAACGCATCATAGTGGCAAGGGTTTTTGTCGGATTATTTCGAACAGTCTAGCTCTTCAATGAGGAGACCTCCTGTAGATTTTACCCTACACAGAGCTTCGATCCTAAGTATAGAACGACATGGTTGACAGTACTACCCTGCATTTTGTGTACTGTGCAAGCCCAACATAATGTAACTGGCAACATTCTTTGATCTGCAGTACCGTGACTATATTTTGCTGAAAATTGCACAGTCTTAGGTTGAATGTGATGAACAATGTCTTTACCAAAGTCCATACAGACCGATGGTATGTCAGTATCATACATTTCTACTCTCGGGAAGCAGGGCCATATGATTTCTGTAATATGTCCAATGGCACTATTCAACAGACCCTTGGACACATCTGAACAAATATTTTTAACTGCTTAGATATCCACTCCAAAAACCCCAGTATACCAAGTTCTTTCATTTGCTACCCATATTGTTGGAAACCATAAAAAACTCAGTCCGCCATCTTTAGAAGTTCTTAATATAGGATTTAGAGTGACAATATACTTTATTTTTCGAGATATTCTCAGCAAGCCCTTTCATTTGATACCCATATTGTAGTAGTCGAAAAAATATCAAAAATAACCAGTCCGCCATCTTGGGTGTTCCGCCAAGTGGAATTTAGTATGACGGCACACACCTAACCATGCATTGTTATCCAGACCAAATATGTATACAAAACTTCAGTTCAATCGGTTGAAGATATCTGCTTCAAAATTGAGTTGCAAGATTCCACCCGAACAAACAAGTACTGATGGCTGAGATGGACTAAGTCCTGAAATATGAACGAACAAAGTGTGCTGCTTATTTGCGAGTCTATATAGACTTACGTTACTTTACATTTCAGTCAGTCAAAAGGAAAAAAAGGTTACTTCAATTACCGACTAACTAACAATAACACTCCAAATGAGTATGGCCAGAATCAACAATAAAACCACAATGTACGATGACGGTATATAAGGTACGATCTGTTTTGGGCGAATTGTCGAGGCGTGTAAACGCGACGTTTAGTCACTCACGTCCAATCGCAGGAGGTGGTCTGTTAAACACGTTTTCAAGTAATCGACTAGTCGTCAATCAGTCGATCTTGATTGCGGTCAACAAAAATTTCTACTAGTGAACTTATGATTACAACCCAGTTGCTTATGGAAGAAGCAGAAAATTATGATATTTTGCTGATATTGATAATACCTAAAAGGCGTAGAAATGTTCGTTAACATGTTTGTTCAAAGAAGAAAAGAAGGGTGTTTTCGCACGCTGATAACGAGACATTGGATGGATGATGAAACTAAGATCAAAGTATATTTTAGAACTAACAAAATCGTCTAGTAAATGTGTTAAAATTACTGCCAGGGAGAAACTTGCATTGGTGCTAAGGTATGCATATTGAGAATAATACCTGTATAAATCTGACATTTCGTGGATCAATTTTTCGTCTTCCGCTTTCGAAGTCTATTACCCTTGTTGGGGCTCTTTTTGGCGACTATTAAACGCACCCGTTTAAATTGCCTGACGACCGATTTTGCCGCGAGACGCATCGTCTTGTGGCGATTTGCATCGAATTGTCGCTCAAACCATCACTATCATAACCTACCGTGTCGCCCAAAACAGACCGTACCTTAAAGCTCAAATATTCAAACAGTATTTTTCCTGTGAAATAAATCAGAGGTTGAAGCTGATTAGGGCTTGAACTAATAAAAGTCGGATGCACAACAATTTTTATTAAGAAATTCCGAAATTTATATAACCACATTGATTTTTTGTGAAAGATATATGAACCCAGATTTTTTTTTTTTAGAAGTACTTATTGATATTGCTGAGGTATGAGAAAGATGAATCTATAGTATGAGCATTCGCTACCCTTGATTCGCGTGATAAATTGTAATGTATTTAGATTGTTATTTTTTTGTGTAGTTTAGGCTTCACCAGGAATTGATTCACGAATCAGTTGGCTGACGTTTGTCTTTAATTCTAATTTTACCTATTGGCAGTCTTAATTGATATGTAGTTGCGAATCTGGACGAAAACGAGTCTCAAATTAGAAATGTTATAGTCATACAAAGCACAAAGCTGAAACTGATAATTACAAAGTCAGTTTATGATATCTGAATTTCAATAAATTGATGCATGTTTGCGTATTTTCTCAACAGGTTTGCTCAACTACCCTTGTATTTACAGATAAAGAACCAAAACTGGATCGTTCTTGGGATCGCTGGCCACCCCACTTAGTTCTACCGATGGTGCTGATGAAGGAAAATATGAAACGTTCCATCTTACAGGCTCGTAATACTCCTGACACTCTGGATCTGTCGATGACTCGAAAGTCTAGGAACAAAATATCTCATGAAGGAATTGAAGGCGGCTTTGCTTGCGGGGATTGTGGAAGAGCTTACAAACTCAAAAGCTCCCTGCGTAATCACAAAAAGTGGGAGTGCGGAAAAGAGCCACAGTTTGAGTGTCCTTACTGTTCCTACAAAGCCAAGCAGAAAATGCATATGGCCAGACATATGGAACGTATGCACAAAGAAATCGATTTTTCTGCAATTAGGAATGAGATCGAGATCGAATGCTCGAAGCCCGATGGAAGTAATGATGCTAGACCAGCTGAAGTGAACTAGAAGTTGATGAGGAAGCCAAGGATCATTAAATTGTGATGGTCAAGATTATCCTTGGTAAAAGAGGAAGATTTATTTTTCTAGAATGCATACAGGCCTAGTTCTTAACTATTTGTTTGTAGAGAACAAGAGAAATTGTTAATAGTTATTGGAGTTGATGTCATGTACCAAAAGTAAACGTTTCCAATACAGTGTGGAAACACTTATGTACAGAAATTATTTCAGGCGACATCTAAACAATAATTATGAGACATGCTCGAACAGTCAATTTTTTTCGAAAATAGAAATAATCTCAAATGACAATTGAAACAAATTTTGTTATCCAAGCAAAAACCTACTGTGAAAATGAAGAATGTGTTTGCAACATTTAACAGAAAACCAATACTTTGACTAGACATTGAACTACATTTGATAGACTTATTGTGAAAAAATCCTAACTAGAAAGAAAAATTCTGAAATTGAATATTTGCATTTTAGCCGGGGAAGTAGTTGTTTTCTGTTACATATTGCAAACAAATTCTTCATTCAGAAATCAAATTTTCATTTAGAATTGTTCTATTTTTCAACGTGAATACCTTCCAAGAGGTCATTTTGAATAGTGGAAAAGGGCGACTAAAGTTTGTCGTTCAGTCGCAGAATATTCCACATCTGACTTTATAATTTTTTTTTTTTTAATTAAAATCAGATGCGTTTTTCTTTCGAATGTGACGTCGTTTGAACTATAGCTTGCGTGCAGCATAAAATAGTTTATTTATTTTTAACACAGATGGATTGAATAGATTGTAGGTGCTAAATTCTGAAATTCTTCAGAGGACTTGTGAAAAACTTGAACAATAAAACGCTAGTATTGAAAAATAAGTGTTATAGATTGTTGAAATCAGGTAGAATATAAAAATATGGAGAAATACAAGGGGTTCCATTTGAAAAACACCTTTGTTTTATTGCCCAGAAGTAAATCACCCTTTATAATTTAATAGTAGTTGAAGTAACGTCACATTCTAGAAAAAAATTGACATGTTCGGATATGACCGGAAATAATTTTCCTCCATAAGTGGTTTCCACACTGTGAATTCAATAATTGCTAGTAATGATCCTGCTATTACTCACTTATTAGAACTTTGATTGTTTCAGTAGATCTAACAAAGTAATCGATCCAAGGTAGAGATTTTTTAAAAACTTCAGGCACCTTCAGCCTTCAGGTTTACTTGCAATAGAAAATCCTGTAATATTTAGCGAATATTCTGAGAACCAACAAAACGTTTTTTCTTGTGTTCATGGGTTTGAGAACTTTTCATATCAGAGTTCCATAACTTTATCGTTTGTTTGCAGACTGAATTCTGGAGGCAAATAAATAGGGTGGGATGCTAGGGCTTGTCGGGTCAATCTCGATCAAACTTGTTGAAATATCTGATGCTTTTGAAAATCCATAGGGTTAGACGTTGTAAGTTATAGACTAAGTATCACATATTTCATCGGAATGTTACGAATGGAATACAGGCATTCCAAACCCAGCCAAAATATATCAATCTTGATGACTCTAATTAATTGAATAAGTTATGGTACAGCTAATAACTCTTTGATTCATGATAAATGGCTCTGTCCTGGATGAGCCTCCATCATCCCCCAAATAGAAACGTAACGAATTTAAAAACGTCAATGTTCAAAAAATATTTCTTCGAGCAATTCCACTGAATTATTTCATTTCATTATTCTCTACTGCACTTTTCTGACAACTTTTTGTTAAAATTCAGTAATTAACTGTATTTCAAGTATATATCAGTAAACTCGATCGGTTCCATATACGTACTCAGTAGTCCAAAGTAATGAAAAGAAATAGATAATTCAATTTAATTTGTTATGTATGTCGTATGTTTAATATCGCTGCTGGAATATGTGCTATAGCAAGCAAACTGTGGTTCCTGTATAGAGGCACTTATGTTTCCTACGTAGAAAAAATCACTTTTGAGACTTCCTTTCATGAAGGCAGATTTTGCCTTCAAAAAAATGGTCATGAATCACTCTTTCGCGTGCCCAGACAGAAAAGTGACAGTTGGTGTAATTTAGGTTTTATATAGTAGTTGAAAGAATAGTTATTTATGCAACAAGTGCAAATAGTAAGTGTTTATTGCACTCGACGTGAAATAGTCCGACGAGGCAATTTTGCACGAGTTGCACACAACATTTTTTCTACGTCCATGCAAAAAGCAAAAATTATTTATTTAGTTGCGACACTAGGTGAAGGAAAATGAAATACGCAATTTGAATAAATAATTATTACTATCGATTTCATCACCATTATCTAGTTTTCCATTAATATTACTCATTTTAAAACTTTTAGTTCTATAATTGTCAGAATTAAATTTTGACTGACGTTTATAATACTACAGTTGCATTATAAAAATCAAAATCATAGTAGCCATGAGCGCGTATGTTATCACGAGATGATGTCATAGTACAGATAGTTTGCTCTATGCAGGTAGACGGTTCAGAACATAGCGGATCGGTTTTGATTATGGAGTTATTCTTGGGAAGGCACTGTTTGTTCGACTCTAGCTGCTAACATTAATACAAAATAATATAAAATATGTAGCTGTTTAAAACGTATGGTCAATCTCACAGAATATATGTTAACTATGTAGTGGGTTTGAACGTTTATGTTTATCATGATGACAGCACGTTGAAGTAGAACGACAGATGAGTGCAATAAAAACTTTTTCTCCAAATGACATTAAAAGCGGCCTTTTAATGACACTTGGCAGGCTTAGAAGTTGTACTTTTAATGCCTAGGCAGAAAAAGTCCACTTTTACTGCCTAGGCAGAAAAAGTCCACTTTTACTGCCTAGACAGAAAAAGTCCACTTTTACTGCCTAGGCAGAAAAAGTTCGTTGCTAGGCAACCTTCCAAGTAATAATTTAAATCAAACTGGTTATTAAAATTGACAATGACAAAGTAAACAGTAAACAAACAAATTCAACAAACGTCATCGCGTTAGTTATTTGGATATTGATAATGAAACGCAATTTAAATATGAAAAAGTCGATTTTGCGTGGAATTGGAACAAATTTGAAGAAAAAATTATATGTTTCACACGGCAGAAAAGCAGATTTAATGCCTTGGCTGGTTTCATAAACTCGCCACGCTCGGCTATGAAACACCAGCCGCGGCATTAAATCTTGTGCTTTTATGCCTAGTAAAACAAATAACTATTATTGCAGTAGTGCAATAAAGAACTTCGTTTTCCACTGAATATAGTTCAATAAAGTTTTGCTTTTTGCATAAATGTAGAAAAACTTTGATTAATTCATCAAGTATTGCCAATACAAAACAAATTATTTCCCTAGCCAACATTTTTGAACATTTAATGAGGCAGAAAAGTGTTACTTAGTGCCGCCATAGAGTTACCTAAATAGCTCACTTACAACAGTACATTTCCACTTTTTCTCACATGTTGCTAGTAGACAATGAAGCGTTAGAACTTCTGGTATGACCGAAAAACAAAAAGTTTACTGAACAATTTAAAACTCCCATGATATTCTTGACATAACTCTGCTTGGACTGACTTTAAATGTCACACTATTTTAACTATTAAATTGAGTTCCTCCTGTTACCAACCCAATAGAGATACACACATACTTGTACCATTTTCCTATAATTATACAAAGTGTTCACGGATAGAGTTGACGGGGGATTATTCCTCCATTCTGATTATTTGATGAAACTTATCTTTCCTTGAAGTTGGTTTTCCTTTTGACATATTATAAATACACGATGAAATAGAGCTTAATATGACTGTTCCAAACAGTGTGACAATAATTTTTGAATCAGAATTTTCCAAGAATATGAAATTTCAAAAAGTGTTCTGAAAAGAATGAAAGGACATTAAGAAATTCAATTTTTTTTATGAAGATATTACCACGCTGAAGAAGATAGCTAAATTTCTTCGACTAATCTCTGCTATGATATATTTAGAAAATAATTTAAATTTTTGTTAAGTTTTCCTGAAATAATATGTATTAATGATGAATATTTCCTTCGATGAACTCAGTATCTTTACTATCCGTTGACACAGTTTATATAATTTTGTTTAGTTTGTACCCCACTGCCACTTCAACATCAACCATTTTATTCACAGAAGAAAGACAATAAATCTGAAACTGCCAATAAATGATCCATTCATTCTTTGTAAAATGTTACCTACCTTTGCATTTTGAAAAGTAGAAGTTGAATTTTCCAAGCCATACCACCGAATATTGAAGAAAATTCAGTTCACTTTTTCAACTATTTTCAAACGACCCTGCACGGTTCTTATGGAAAAAGAGTTCCAGTCGAATTGGCTGAAAATTTGGTAAAATGTAGTTAATATGATGTCCTCATCAAATGTCTCACAATTACTAATGAACAGTTTCTTGAGAAACGGGGTGTTGAACATGAGGAGGCAGAGTTGTCACTTAAGTATAAAATAAATAATGTGGCGATTATTTTGTTACAAAAAGTTAGGGATAGCGAACACAATCATAATATATTCGACACGCTCATCATTTTGTGGCTCTTGTCTATTTGTTACATCTTGAACAGATCCTGATCAAAGGTATGACGATCAATCTTATGGGAGACTACTGCATTAAAGATATTTGTTTTGTACCTAGGAAAAGTCCGTAAAATGAGTACCGGTTAGCAGCATTACAGCTCCAAATTGGTGCATTTTACTAGTTTATCCCATGCCTGTAAAGACATCGTAACTTTGTAATCACGGTTATGTACAGATTCTATTCACTTCGACCCCCACATTCACAAGTGGAATTTCAACAATCTAAAGTATCGTCTTATTGAGAATTTATATCTGCATTATCATTCAAATTCATTGTTCCTCAAACTACTTTCGTCAGATTTATTGCTATCTTTGAGTTTGTTTAAAGAATTACATAAAAATCTTAACATTGATTAGTGGAAAAAAAATCACCCTGAACACGGAGTCTTAGAACCCTTCATTGCAACTCCTGTCAAGAATATCAAGATTGTAATCGCCATCCTTAACTTTTTCTTAATAATCGTCACATTATTGATTTTATAGGTAAGTAACAAACAAGCCTGTCTCCGCATCTTTAACACCCCGTAACTCGAAAACTGTCAACTAGATCTTGTTAAACCCTGCGGATAATTTGATCAAGATATCATAAACTACATTTTATCAAATTTTGTTTTTTTTTTCCATAAGAACAATGTAGGGTCCTTTGGGTTTTTTCATACGAGGATGTATTGAAAAATTCGTTGCCTACCATAGAAACAAACACAATTTTGAAGTTGAAATATTTCGTCATTCAACATATTCTTAACCACCAAACGCCTCTAGATGTCAATACATCCTTATATAAAAAGACTTATGCGTATTATTGCAATGGCGCTGTCGCTTGAAGATTTCATCTCTATTGATCCCATCATCTTAATCCATACACTCATAAAAAATGTTCCTATATGTGTAACTCACTGATTGTATGTGCCTTTAAATTTACCGTAGATTCGATTTTTTCCAATACCATATGTTGTTATGAGTGAATAAAAATTGTTCACATTGTGATGTTATACTGAAAATGAGTGCTTCCATTACCAAATTTTGTGAAATTTTCGAATCTTATAGATAAGTTTTAGATGATAAACTTTTGATACTCAACATTTTTCGTATTTTTATAACAATATTTAAATCATGTTAATCAATGTAGACGTTAAGTTTAGTAGAGATATTTACAGTAAATGTAGTTTTTCGAAAAGTAGTACTTATACTTTCTATTACTGTCATCGTTCTTGTTAGTGATAGTGAATTAATTCATTACTATTATTGCCAGTACATATTGAGGATTGATACTCATTCTGAGAGCCTTTTATTTTAAGGTTGGGCTCATATCGTGTGTCCCAGTTTGAAAAGTAAAATCCCTGACGGTTTAAAAATTTTGAATCTTTGCAAAAAATCCCTAATGCATTAGTTTATTTTCATGGCCAACTTTGAGTAATCACTGACAGTAAAATCAATTCCGCTTGAAACACATTGGTTCAAGAATATGGTAATAATACCTTTAAATATTCAAATTTATTATTAGCTATAGAACGAAAATATCCATGTGTTAATCATGCAACAAAGGAAATCATAAATTTTCTAGGTCTTGAGAAACTTATTTATAAACATTCATAATTATCAATGTTTTGCAATTTTTTACTGTCAGGAAGATAACTGCATAATTTTGGGAATTGCTTCTCGTACTGGGAAACTGTAAACTACTTTGTAAAATTAGTAAGTAAAATGCCTTGTCCCGCGCTTTCAACATATTATTATATACCGAATTTTTCAACAACTCTCAAAAAACGTTCAGAAATATAAGGACCATTACAACACCATCAGTGGATTTTCTTAAGAGCTATGACCTTGAAAATATCTGCTTGTCGCTTACAGGCAACAACTCACAAAATTATTTAAATGGAAACCGAAAACATTGACTCAACTACTTCACTATAATAACCTACAACAGCCTACGTTCAGTAGACGACTGCCGGAACGTAAATTTGTTCTCTGCGACGGTATGAGTCAGCTCTTAAGAAAATCCACTACCGCTACCAATCAAATAGCCTGCTATGATTCAGGTGAAATATGACCTTAATCATCCATCATGCTCTAAATTTGTTGCGAAATTGTCTAGATGGTTGGCAGAGAGTAGACAGATTATTTCATTAAGTAGGTTTTTATAATTTTTACATTATGTTCCATATTTTTATAATAAAATCTCTTGAATAAAAAACTTGGTGTAGTCGTTTAAAGTGTTAGAACACCAACTGCGGAAAATATCGTTATCCGATTTTCACATACCACCTGAAAATATGAGATGATTACTGTGATCCGGCCATATAGAAAGCCAATGACATTTTTCTGGCTTTGTTTTGAAATAATACAGGGAAAACTCAAAACGAAGAAATTTATCTTACCAAACTATTGTTGGTAAACGAAAAAAAAAAACAGAAAATATACCCCCGAAAAAAAAACGAAAAAATGAAAAACCCGGAAAAAATACCCCCCGGAAAAAAAAACGAAAAAAAAACCGGAAAAATACCCCTATATGCAATAACAATGGCCAGTACACAAAAAGTAATGAAATTTTAACTGTGTGTCATGTTAAAGAAACTAGACAATATTTTATTCATTTTACAATACAGAGGGGCTGAAACAACAGATTTTCCAGCCTTGCAAAAAAGGGAAATCTGTCACCAGGTTAGTTCGTTCAGGAACAATCGAGTCATAAAAATATATAAAATCGTCTTTTTTGGTTGTCGACGATGAACATTCCACAGGATAGGTTAAAACTTAAATGAATTAAATGAATGAATGAATGAAAATGAATCAAATATGGTCTAGTTTCTTTAACATGACACACAGTTGAAATTTCATTACTTTTTGTGTACTGGCCATTGTTAATTTTTTCCGTTTTTTTCCCCGTTTTTTTTCGTTTTTTTTCCGGAGGTATTTTTTTCGTTTTTTTTTTTCGTTTTTTTTCCGAGGGTATTTTTTTCGTATTTTTTTCTGTTTTTTTTCCTATATTCACTATTGTTTGATGTCCTCATTGCTAATGAAACAACCAATTCTGACTTTGAGTGAAGTATGAAGAACTAATTCTTACTGAATCTTACTGAAACTGGAATGTTTAATTCTGACCATATTGAAATCTCTTTGGCTTAACAATATTTTACTGAATCTACTTTATTGGCTAATACGGCCTTATACCTTGGATATCATCTGACATATACTTGTGCAAAATTCTTCAGGGCCCCTAAATAAATGATTTTCTAGTCGACCTGCATAACTTGAAGGTTGGTTTCCTGGATTTTGCATATCTTAGGTGCCAGGATATAATATCAGGTTACAATACAGCCGTTTGGTCCCATCCGAATCGAGCAAAGATCTGAAGCGTTGTACTCTATTAAATATCCACCACTTCTTGAGAGTTAACAAAGAAGTACACTTTTTTCGGCGTGCAGTGTGAATGTGGGGTCATCGAATATAAGTGGTGATTACGAGGTAAAGTATGTTTCCAACATTTTTGACGCTTTTTAAATTTCATATTATGAATTTTGATTGTCGCTATGATATTCATATACACACAGGGTGTTTATTAAATATTTCCACAAACTTTAAAGGACGAATCTTTGAATAATTTCAAGATTTAAAGTTCATATGAACATGTGTCCGCAAACGAATCGTTTAGGAGATACAAGATGTTGATGTTGAAATTTCATTTTCAACTAATTTCAATAACTTTTTTCAACAAAATTTGGTAAACAGAGTTTTTCTGAGGTGAGAAATTTAAATTTCATTTTTATGTAAATCTCAGAGAGTGCTGCGTGCACTATCATTATTTATTTAAATTTCTCCTTACTTTTTTTACAGTAAACTTTTAGGATTTTCTTATATTAAAATTTTATTCCTACAGTAAAAAACTTATACTTGCTCAACAATGCCTGGGGGAACCGTTCTTGAGAAATTTGAAAATGTCTACATCGATGTAGGTTGTGGGGTTACTTATAGTCTAGTCTACAAGTGCCATTTAGACCAACTTTTTTCAGCAGTCTCCGAAAATTATGATTGAGGTGTCATTCGATTCGGAATGACATCCAGATGATTTTTGAAAAAAATTAAGTCCCGCATGAAAAAATTGTAAAAGTTATTAACAATTAACTAAAAAAAAAAAGATGGCTTTAGTATTTTGTAAATATCTCAAAAACTAATTAAAATTTGTTAAATCTAAAAAAAGATTCAAAAAGAGGAGGAAATTTCCTAAAAAAAAGCTCAATTCCCGGAATTGTAGCATCAATATTTATAATTTTCCCAGAGGGATGAAAATACGGCCGAAAACGGGTACTCTGGCTCGGGCAAGCCACACCCACTTTGGACACTTTAACAATAAAAATTATTTTAAAATACTAAATATGAAAATAAAAAATTGGAAAAATTCAGGCACTAACTGAATAGATTAATGAACAATAATCCGCTTGAAAAAAATTTTTATCACAATTTTTCAATTAGTTAATCAATAGTTAATTAATAATTTTTTTCTGCTTGAACATGAACATTGCAAGTGTGATAATTGTTAAACTATAAATTTAAGATTTTTTTCCTCTTTTGGAGCAATTCTTGAAAGGCTTCAGAATAGAACCCCGTTGGAAAAATTAAAAAGTTTTTATTTTTCAGTTTTTTATTAACAATTTTCGTTGTTGCAAAATGAAATACTTAAATTAATCATTGAAAAAAAAATTTTTTTTTATATGTTATCAATAATCCGTTTTTATGTTATCAGGAACTACATAGAAATAATTTTTTTAAATTTTTATCTCTAATTGTTTAAAAAATTGTTATAAACAAATGCGTTGTTTATAAGATAATTGAAATTTATTTTATGGAATTTCAATCTTTGATACAAATAATGATTTTTTAAAGAAAAATTGTTACTTAAAAAAATTTTTTTTTTATTGCTTGAAAACGCATTTGTTAATTAACAATTATTTTCTCCCGCTTCTAATTAATATTAAGGAACCATTTTTTTTTTTAATCATTATTTGTCTTTCTTTCTGATATAAAAAAAAAATTCCATTTTATTTAATTTTTCATTGTTTATGCAATAAACAATTTGTTATAAACAAATACATTTTTACCTTATATTTTTTTTTTCTATTCTAATTTCTGTCACAAAAACAGACATGATTTTTTTTCTTTTTTAAATTTTTTTTTATTATTTTTTATTCAATTTTTAAATATAAGTTCTCTCTAACTCTCTAAACGTCATGTCTGTTTTTGTGACAGACATTAGAATAGAAAAAAAAATATAAGGTAAATATTTATTTGTTTATAACAAATTGTTTATTGCATAAACAATGAAAAATTAAATAATATGGAATTTTTTTTTTAAATCAGAAAGAAAGACAAATAATGATTTAAAAAAAAAAATGGTTCCTTAATATTAATTAGGAGCGGGAGAAAATAATTGTTAATTAACAAATGCGTTTTCAAGCAATAAAAAAATTTTTTTAAGGAACAATTTTTCTTTTAAAAATCATTATTTGTATCAAAGATTGAAATTCCATAAAACAAATTTCAATTATCTTATAAACAACGCATTTGTTTATAACAATTTTTTAAACAATTAGAGATAAAAATTTAAAAAAATTATTTCTATGTAGTTCCTGATAACATAAAAACGGATTATTGATAATATTTAAAACAAATTTTTTTTTTCAATGATTAATTTAAGTATTTAATTTTGCAACAACGAAAATTGTTAATAAAAAACTGAAAAATAAAAACTTTTTAATTTTTCCAACGGGGTTCTATTCTGAAGCCTTTCAAGAATTGCTCCAAAAGAGGAAAAAAATCTTAAATTTATAGTTTAACAATTATCACACTTGCAATGTTCATGTTCAAGCAGAAAAAAATTATTAATTAACTATTGATTAACTAATTGAAAAATTGTGATAAAAATTTTTTTCAAGCGGATTATTGTTCATTAATCTATTCAGTTAGTGCCTGAATTTTTCCAATTTTTTATTTTCATATTTAGTATTTTAAAATAATTTTTATTGTTAAAGTGTCCAAAGTGGATGTGGCTTGCCCGAGCCAGAGTACCCGTTTTCGGCCGTATTTTCATCCCTCTGGGAAAATTATAAATATTGATGCTACAATTCCGGGAATTGAGCTTTTTTTTAGGAAATTTCCTCCTCTTTTTGAATCTTTTTTTAGATTTAAAAAATTTTAATTAGTTTTTGAGATATTTACAAAATACTAAAGCCATCTTTTTTTTTTTAGTTAATTGTTAATAACTTTTACAATTTTTTCATGCGGGACTTAATTTTTTTCAAAAATCATCTGGATGTCATTCCGAATCGAATGACACCTCAATCATAATTTTCGGAGACTGCTGAAAAAAGTTGGTCTAAATGGCACTTGTAGACTAGACTATTAGGGTTACACGCAACTTTACAAACACTGAGTATGTGATATTTCTCGCAAAAAATTTATTTATTCTCAATATACAGGATGTTGAAAAACCGATATTTTTCAATAATACAACACCCTATATTTTAAGAACGGATAATTTTTTGATGCATTTAAAAAAATATTAACTTCAACGAGATCTAGGACATACTCAGTTTTTGTCAAGTTCTGCACCTGAGTGACCCCATAACCTTCAGAGATGCAGAAATTTTCAAATTTTTAAAAAACGGTTGCCCCTGGCGTTGTTATGCAGTTTATGTGTGTTATGTTAATTTTTTGTTAGGAATATGTGAATATAAAAAATTCTAAGAGTTTACTGTCAAAAAAGTTAGAGCCAGTTAAAATAAATAATATTAGCGTACGCAGCGTCCTCTGAGTTGTACATAAAAATTATTATCAAATTTTGATTTCAGATTTAAAAAAAAACTGTTCATAGAATTTGGTGCAAAAAATGAATATTTACCGTATATGACTGTTTCTCGACAAACCTCTTATAATATAGAAAATCTGCATAAGGATGGATTATTTAATTTTTTTTTCCTTTCATCAATTCTTTTACATGATGAATTAATTATTCTTGGGCATCAGACGAAGCGTAGGTTTTCATTTCAAGTAATTTAGGTCTTTTGCCAAGTACGCCCATTTCCACGATTATTATTTCACATAATGAAGTATCCGAAAGAGCTTTGGGTTGGTCACGTAACTATTTTTTAATCACATCAAGTAACACAACCTAGATGCATAATACTGAAATAGAACTGAAGAATACATCTTTTCATAATGTAATCTCTCGAATCATGACATTGTTGCTTTGTAGCAATTTTTTAAGGATATAAGCATGTCAGCTAGATTATGATTTCTCTCGAGTATATTCATGGCAACGAAAACCCAAAAATACTGTCTAAGAATGATGAAATATATAATAATAAGAAGGCAATTGAAACGTTCTGTGTAGCTTGTTGGGAGCATGTGGAAACAAAAGTATTTTCATCGCCGGACAGAGATTCTTCGTTGTCGATATAGTCTGGTCAGTACGGCAACGCTGCATTTGATATTTGAGCAACAATGAAACATTTCTGTTTGTTTTCATATTTGGCTTATTGTAAGGATTAAAGGGCAAATTCTGAGTTGATTTGTGTGAAACTATCGTTAGTTTTCATCATTAAGCAATGGTGAAGCATTGTGAAATGTCTAAAAGACCATTTAGAGCTGAAAATCAAAATATGCCATTTCATAGGTAAGCTACCAGTGTCCGTACTATCGAGAAAAGGAAACCAAATTGGAAAAGAGAAAAATTAATGAATAATAAATAAACATGTCAGTTAGAGCATCGGCTGTTCTCAAAAATATGTGGAGATTCTTCCATCATAATTTCAGGTTTCCATTCCATATTGTGTTTTCATTATTTCTATTTTATTAAATCTCAATATGTCTGTGAACAACGCACGCACTGCCGGTGAGGTCAGATGTCCATTACAAACAAATTTAAAGGCGTGAGCAGCGAGTTACTCATCTAGGTTGTGTTATTTGATCGGAGATTCTTTAGAATATCAAATCAGTTCCAGAATGGTCGGATTGACAGCTTGCGAAGGAGATTTCGAAGTAATACCAGTTTCTAAATGGCATCCGTCAACAATAATTATTATAAAATAGTTTCTCATAAGGTGAACTCATCCTTAGAAGAACTATCGGGTTACTATTGCTGAGATTTGTGGAAAATTATGAAGGGAACAGGTTTTATTGAGTTCTCAATTCAAGCTTTGTCTGACAATCCTACTCACAAATCACACGAATATATAGGGTGAGTCAGAATAAGACTGACAAATTTCGTACACAGATTCCTTACGTCATTTTGAGGTGAAAATTCCTATCCATGTTTTTTTTTATTGTTAAAATTGTTATTTCCGTCAACCAGCTGCACACCCTTAAGAGTGCAACCCTCTAAAGTCTTCGAAAGACTTGTCCGAGCTAGGGAAGACGCAGCCCTTACTTTTTAACGTGTGATGTCATGCACGAAACCGATGACCATGCTGGGAGTCGAACCCATGACCCTTAGGTTAAGAGACAAGCGCTCTACCGTCATGATCATCACGGCCCAATGTATATTCCGAAATGCATCCCCACTAAGATACAAGGTATCGGAAGTCGAAAATAAATTAGAATTAAATTTTTTTCTTCAAAATTGCTGAAGGAAAAAAATTGAAACTTGGTACACTAAGATAGGTTCATCAATGTGATAATTTGATGTGATAGTGTTTGACTATCGTAAATCAGTGGCGTAGTTACTGCAAAATTTTCCTTTATACTTTCTTTAGACGAGTGAATTGATAAAAAAGTGTTTGTCACTAGTTAGGCTCATCAATACCTAACCTAAAGTCATAACATTCCATGTGCCTAGATGTAGAGGTTTTAAATGAACAATTTTTTTTTCATGCAACCTGGAGGTCCAGAGAAAGAAGAAACGCTCTTCGGCGACAGTAATGCAAAGTTATGGAAAATGTGAATTGAGCATTTCTCATCAACCACTCGTGATTCTGATATCTCAAGACCAGAACTTTCTGAAACCAGATCAGTCCTGATGAATGTACTGCACTCAAGGAACAGGGTATTGGATTTTGCGTCCGCAGTAATATCAAGTTTTAATCCTCAGCAGCGGTATCAAGTTAAAATTCAAAATCATTCAGACTAGATCATTGTTGAAGTTTTCATGTGGATATGGTTTGGAAAAATATTCATTTAATTTTTGTTTCAGAAACATGGACCTGCGATAAATGTGAAAAGAAGTATACAACAAAACGTTCGGTTTACTTTCATCAGCTGAGATATTGTGGAAAAACTCCAACAGTAACTTGCCCATTCGAGAAGTGTGATTATAAAACCTTCATCAAGTCTAATCTCAAAAAACATTGTTTAAATCGACACAACAGCGGTCTGGAATGATTCTTCTAAGCGATATCCATAGTAGATGTTTATCTACTAAAACTGTGCTAGTGTAGTCTGATCTCATTACATATTTATTTCATAATTTTTCTAAAGTTTGTAGAAGTGCTTTAATTTTACTAGTCTATTCGAGTATTGTTGAGTTGTTTCATAAGTGGTATTACTATGCAAGTACTGAATGTGTTGTGTAATACAAAATATATAAGACTTATTCCTATTTTTCTAACGCTTTCAAATATATAGTAAACCGCTTGACCTTTCTCTAAGAATCTATTTTTCATCGTGCGCCTACTTGAAAGTGATTTTTTCTTTGAATCAAGATGTCCACAGTCCACAGATGAAGTGTCCTGCATAACGTTCGCTGCATATGGATTTTTTCTTATTCTGCTTCATCCCAGAAGGAAATGGAATTATTTACGAAATATGTGATGGAATTTCGCATATTTTTTGCTGCAAATTGGTAATAAAATGAAGTAGTGTCCGTGTATTCCTTTATTCTCAATAATACAGTCGATGGTAAAAATAGGGAAAAAGACAGTAAATCAAATTGGCCATAGCCAGAAGCTATAACACGATATTCTAGATCGACGGTTCTTTACCTTTTATGGTTGCGTACCCTTACCGAATTTCTTCATTAATTTCATCTTTGGAATAGATTCTAGTCTAGAGGCAATAAATAAGCTACGATGAAAATCTGCTGTATTCTGTTTATATTTTAAATTATTTTGTTTGAGGCATGAATCAAAGAGGTTGTATACTTCCTCAGTGATATATGGGTTAGTAATCTATTCATCTATTAAGCCTTTTTTAACCGATTAAAGCATTCGTTTGTAGGAACATTTGGAAACATGTTTTTCACATCAAAAGATACTAATTTGAGGTTGTTGTGCAGGCAATGTTAGTAAGCTTATTTGCTGGGTCTATATAATTTATAACTGTGTTTGACGGTGTAAAGTTTGTAAGCTCTCTGAACTCGGAATTTAAGAATTCTGATAACTTACCGGTTGGGACGTCGATCAAACCATACATTTCTGGAGGTTGGAGTTTCATTCAGGTTGTTTTCATAATATCCCAGGGCTTGTGAAACATCATCACCGACTTTTCTAAGGTCTACGGGTAACAGTTTCGTATGCTTGGAGAAACTGGAATAGCACTCAAAAAAGCGAATCACAGTGGACAAATTATATGTTATCCTTCTAAGGAAAGAACCCATGAAAACATTCAAAAATGAAGTCAGGAAGAACTTGTTGAAAGCAGTGGGAATAAATTGAATAAATTGAATAAAACTCTAACTTTGAAACCCCTCAATGACTAACTAGAACGGAACAGCTCTCCTATTTTGAATTGAACCCACTCGTAAGCAGAGTTTGTGCGAGCAAGGGTGATCCGGGATCTATAGCTTACGTAAAAGTGGATTCCGAATCAATTCAACTCAGTGGCGGACGGTGGGGATCGAACCTGGAAGCAAACGAACTAACACCACGACCAATTCGTTCCTTGAAAGCCGATTTCAATGTGGTGTCAGTGGAAAGTTCAGTCAGACTTTCTGTGCATCATCCAACTGTGCTGATAGAGGATTCTTTTCAGAAAATGGATTTTGAATACAATAAATACCCTCGTTGACCTTTGGGAAGTATCTTATAAATGATAATTTCAGTCCACCCAACTGTTCAGATATTTGTAGTTCAACGTTACTAGGGAGTTGCAACTCATTCTCTCAGTCATGCATGGGAAGTCTCGAATAGTTTTGTCTGTCCCTGAAGAATATAAGATCTCCAAAAATTAGCAACAGGAAATAGATGCCGATTACGATTATATTAACTTGATGTTACAATATGCTCGTTGTATCAATGTACTGATGTATTTTTCAAATCCCATGTCAGAATCCATAATTATGCAAATTTTTTACTTCATTTGCCAATGCTAGTTCTTCAATATTAATATTAATATTCAGAGTTCAATTTTGTCTATGATGTTTACTACCAAACAACATGAATTTAGATTTTGTTGAGTTGATAAGCAGACAGTAATCGGTGGCATAATCAAAAAAACTATTCAAATCATTATTAATACCTGCACAAGCATTTTGTATTTCTTGAGGGTCGAAGCTATAATACAACTGCGTGTCATCAGCGTAAAGATGTATATTGCACCTTTTGATTTCAACAATAATCTGAGAGGAATATGTGGAGAACAATAATAGTCCAAATATGAATGAATCCCTGTGGAACCCCTGATCCCAACGATAAATAATCGGAACTACCATTTATGTAAAGCTGCTGTTGTCGGTTTTTGAGATAATGTTCTATCAGATTACGAGCACTGTTGGAAAATCCCATATACTTTAGTATAGCAATCATTAAATCATAATTGATAGTATCGAAGCCTCCGCTGAAATGTAATAATACTAGAACAGTAAATTGACCCTTAGCTGTATCTTTCAAAATCAGCAATATGGAGCAAAGCAGCTGTAGGTACAGCTGAAGCCTTCACGAAAACCCGACTGAATTGAAGGAATTGAATCGTGGTTATGTGAGTAATCCTTAATTTGGTATTCCAGTGCCCTTTCTAAATAATACTGGCAGCACACTTATTAGCCGCAGGTCCTTAAATTCAGTGAAAACTTTTTTTTTTTTGTAGAACTTGCACAACTGCCTTTCTCCGTGCATTTGGGGTTACGTTTTCGGTTATGCAAAAATTAATGAGAGGGTTATATCGGGAAAAAATGTGGACAACACAATTTAATCATATCAATGCTCAACCCATCGATTCCTTTAGTTTTATTTTATTGATGAATTGAAATCCACCTGTTCAGTACGCCAATAGGATATTATTTTCCTCTCTGCTTTGTGGAATGATACAATCTTTTCATTGATATTCAATCTTCTTCTCCTTCTGGTACCGGAGACAATCGGCTATTATTCAAGCATTTTTTAATTTCAGTACCTTACTACAAAATCTTCGAAGACAACAAGACATTATACTGCTGCAAAACGTGCCCGAAAAGATACAAACACGACTCGTCATTATATAAGCACGTAAAGTTTGAATGCAATAAATCACCACAGTTTCAATGTGTGAAATGCAGAAGAACATTCAAACAAAAGATTCATTTGAAGCTTCATATGGCCAACATTCACAGTCCCTTCTAGAATGTCAGTTCAAATAATATGGCTGGTCTACAAAGAGAACCGTATGTTCTACTGATGCAGAAACTGTCCAAATATATACTTATATCATTGCTCATTATATGAGCATTTTCAATTGGATGAATGAAATTATTTGCCGCAGCTCAAACTAGTGAAGTGCAAAAGAACATTCAGATAAAACATATAGTGGAAGCTTTGCTGCGAAGTCTACAAGGACAACTATCTACTCTCCAGCTGCAAAATCTGATGAGAGATACACGAATCATCATTGCAATAAATTTTAAGTTTAAGCAATTTCATTTTTGGTACGGATAGGAGAAATGCAAAAGAACACTTAAACTAAACAATTTGTTTGAAGCTTCATATAGCCAACATTCACCCTCAGTTCTGAAATTAGTAAAACTTACTTAAAACTTACAGAGCCCGTTTCTTATAAACCTTTTCTTATTGTACTGCAATTTCCAATACTATTCCTGATCATATGAGCTTGTGGAGTTAAAAATATTTCACGATAGTTCAAATGCATTCATAAATTCTAGAACAGAAAAAAATTGTATAAATAACTACAGATGAGCTTTCTGAAATCATTGCGAAGACCGTTGTTCTTGCTCTACCTCTATCAGTATTATCATGGTATTTATTAGAGCGTTAGAATGAATTATTATTATAATTTACTCCAAGTCATCATTTTCACGTGACTGAGAGTTCAACTTTTCAAAATAGATGCTCAACTTTGGACACAAAAACAACTATACCGATAAAAAGACAAAAACAGAGGTAATAAAACGTTTGCTAGTGTTCTACTTATTGATGCCAATATTCTCGTAACTGTATCTCAACGGAAATAACCATTTGTACCATGAAAAGACTTTGTGGATTTGTTTTGTGCGATATACCATTATGTTCCTGCTGGACGAAAATAATACCAACGGGCTATAGAACTGCAGTCATAGATCTTCAGGGCAAAGGTAACCTTGTAACCTACATTATACTACCTCGTAATCAAGTATTTAATATTCTTCAAGAAACAGAAAAACCCAAAAAACACCAGAACAACGTCAAAATCACTCGACGCGCCTTTCGCCAACAAAGTTGGCATCCTCAGGAGTTTGATGGTCGACCGAGGAGAAATATATCATGCAGGCTTATTGGCTTGTATTTTCTTGAAGGTGGGGAATGAGTAGTTCCGATAATGTCGAAGATGGTAGTATAACACTCGTAGCGCCGCGTTATGCCTGTAGATATAGGCTGAGATCGCATTAGCTGGACAGGCTGACAGCAAATACATTATGGTCTCAGCTGCCCTACGACACGCTCTGCATCTATTGTCAGGGACCCATCAAGCGACTATTGTGGACGAGGGGGTTGAAAACACTATCCTGGCAGGTCATAATGAATCCCTTGCTTTTCAACTCCATCAGCCCCCTTGACCTAAGAGATACTAAGGTCAGGTTTCTAGATAAGCTAAGGACTTCAATGTGCTGGCAGAAGACCCCATGCATTGTTTTATCTTTTTGTAGCTCTAGGAGAATCTCACTCTTCGCACCTTTGACGTGGGCATCACTGAACGGGCTCATTACTGAACGGGTTTCGTTGAAAGAGTTTGGGTTTGTCTGTTAAGAGCCGAATATGAGACCGAGTTCATCGGCTACACGGCCTTGAAAAGAAATGCCCCATTTCCTGGTTTTTAATGATCGCATACTAAGCAGATAAGGGGATCTGGACTTCTAATGACTTTACAGTAACAAACAGTACCATTCTGTTATGTAGATACTCCAAGCTGAAATGTCCACCGCCTCCTCGTTGTCTGGGGAAGTATAACAAGTGGTACAGACGATTTAGGATGCCAGGACAGGAGTGAAGTAGAATCGGAACGGCAAACATATAACTTGCAGCAGATCAGACTAGATCTGTCGGAGTTTATGCTGATACTTGCCGCGGTGACAATTCTTAAGAGTGGATACGTCTTGGGTATGGCGTTGTTCCACCCTTAGATAAGTATATGTCTCTCCGACATCCAGATGATATAGCATGCTTCTATCTACGAGCTGAACGTCCTCTTCATATTCCTCGCATCGTCCTCTTTTGAAATGAACCGTGGTACATTTGTCGATCCCAAACTCCATTACAATAGCATGCATATACTCTTGCACCACCCTTGAGCACTGATGAAGATTCTTTTCTCCAGAAGCACATAGTTTAAGGGTGCTCGGAAGCGAGGCGGTTAGGTACCGGCCTTTGAACTCATCTTATTACATGTGTTCAAGCATGTAATCGCTCTGTAGTACTAGATACCAAATAAATCTCCGTTTTAGGTGATTATGACGGTTCGCTCCTCGACAAACCAATCCAGAATCTGCTGCTCCCCAACTAGCCATGAGTAAAAATATCTTGCTAGATGGTGGTGGGTACATGGAAAGCAGCAGCAAAGTTCTTCGAGCCTTTGAGGTCCCGTCGAACTTCTTCTGGAGCTCAGGCTGACGAAGTCTCATGCAGAAAGTTTCGAACTGCGCTAGGGTTGGAGATCTACGTTGAGTGGTTGTGGTGTTGTGGAAACTCATAAATGCTCTTCCAGAAGGTTTCTACCCGATCACCGCATGTGGTTTAACACATGAAGGCTCTTAGAATATAGGCGGGAAGTTTTATCGCGGAAATTAATGTTTTTCGCGATGCTTCTCGTCCGCCTCACTAGTGAATTTTTTGCAGCCACCATCATCCGTGCTGTTTGATGGTTAACAGCACCCCTTGATTTGATGTGTGGTGAGCTCGTCTTAAATTTGCGGCATTTCGCCGTACTGCGGGCGTCAAAGACGTATTGGCCATCACTTAGTCCGCCACATACTGGATACGAGACGCGTGTTGTCGCGCCGACTTGATATTATATAAATATTAAATGTGGCATATGTAAGCCATACTAAATTATCTACATTCATTAATGAACAGATTGATTTGGGTCATGGGCTATTCTGTACGATAAGGTAGATCTAGTTCATGGCTTGTTGTTGTGCTAAGGCAGTACTGTTGATACATTTGACGAGCCTGATGTGACGAAACAACTGATGACTCTGTCGGAGTGAGTGTATGAACGAGTACCTATAGATGTGGGGGGCTACCACAAATTATTTGAATGGTAGGTCACATACAAAATATGATAACCTATAACCTTCTGGCGGTTGTCCAGTTTTTTAAATCGATAAGCAAATTTCATACCAGTCATATAATGTTCATCATCGACGTATAATGGAGACGTGGTCCTTTCACTAACCCTCTCACCAGCAGACAATCGACGGCTATTCAAGTATTTTTAATTTCAGTGCCTTACGGCGAGGACAACCGCCCGCTCTTCTACTGCAAAGCCTGTCCGAAGAAATACAAACACGACTCCTCATTATATAAGCATGTGAAATTTGAATGCAATAAATTACCACAGTTCGAGTGCAAGAAGTGCAGAAGAACATTCAAACAGAAGGTTAATTTGAGGCTTCATATGGCCAACATCCACAATCTGTCCTAGAATTGAGAAATATTGTACTAAAATGGTTGACCTCACCACAAATTCCAAGAAAACAAACGTAATATGTTCTGCTTCTCATCATTTTGATAGATTGATTCAACACAGTTGAAATTCGTGAAGTATAAAAGATCATACTTATTAGACGTGTTTTGGAAGCTTTATATAGCCATAATGACAAATCCCACAAAATTTTATGGAATAGAAAATAATTTTTTTATTATTATTATTGATGATATTTCTAGAATTGGAAAAACATACTACTAAGTCTATGCGAAAATGCAGGTCTACTCTTCAGATGCAATGTTTAGAAGAAAATTCAAAATCAACATTTATTGTTTTAGAATTGAGTAAACTTACTACAAAGTGTGTGCTTTCTTACGGCAAATATACAGACTGTTCATAAAATAAATCCTCCATCCCGTTAACTTTTGGATTTTATTAAACGGTGGTTAGTACTGATCTCTGACAACAATAAAAATGTCTATTCTTCAAAATGAAGTTGGGCCACCATTTTGAAATATACTAGGGACCAAGTAACGAAACATCTTCCAATTCTTTTTACGACAGCAACATTTCAGAAAAAAATGTTCATCCAAATGTTAATGTTGAACCAATTCTATTCCCGAACCTCTACGCAAGGTAAGTGATTTTAATGACTTTTTAGTGTATTAATTACCCAACAACTCTCCACCTAATCGAGAATTGATCAAGTTCTATTCCAACAATGTCAAAGATTGAATATCTTCTTCAATTACCTTCAATCCTGTAAACTTCCAGGTTACTAGTGAATTTATTCATTTCATTCATATCATTACTAGGTTGAGGGGAACATAGCACTTGTCTGGTCACTGCGGTTCAGACAAAAGCTAACTCTCCTTTTGGTCACAATGTAATTTATTTCAAAAAGTAGTATCGATGATACCCTCCAAACGGTTTTTTTATGTTTGTATGTCAAACCGTTCAAAAGTTAACAGCGGAAGCCGCACTGTATAGTTTTCTTCTACCAATCTTCTACCAATAAAAGCATTTTTTTCCTATCCGTTTGGAATTTCCCATTCAGGCCCTGTCTGCGATGCTCTGAAACTTCCGGGGGGCGCGCTGGATCATTTGCTCCAATTACCACTCCCCACTCCCTTGAGGTGAGTGACTATTAGGTCCGAGAATCATGTACCCCGAGAAGGCGTTTAAAGAAATTTGAGATTATTTTGACCGGTGATTTTAACGTAAATTTCTAATCCAGATCACCTAAAATGATACAATTCACTACAATCCAAGAATCCTACGGCATTGCCTTCCTTATCTGCGAATAACTGAACCTGGCATTCCTTAGCAGACATTTTTCGAACAGAGCAGTAGCAAAGTTCAGAAATTTATAATTTAAGCAAACTGGAATCTTTTTTACGAATCCTCGAATGATGTCAACAAATCAGCTACTTGTCTTGACACGTACAGTACTTTGGCGAAGGACTGCTTTTCTCTGAAGAAGTGTCATGCAAATAAACCACCAGTAAAGTGGTTCAATGAACAACTGGTCAATATGCGAATTATTTTATCATTAGTTTAAATAATACTGCACAAATGAATCTGACCACAGACACTTTTTATCTAATTCTATGAATATGTGTAAAGATAGTTGGCGTGTTGTCAATTACGAGTCTAACAAGAAATCTAAAAACAGTGATGTGACATATTTTATCCCGGACGAATTCCATAATTTTTTCAGTACAATTGCCGAGGAAACCGTAAAAGTTTAACAAAGAGTTTCTAGACTACTTCCGACCCATTGAAAGAATTACCATCTCCAAAGTTCAGTTTTTTTCCAGCTCCAACTACATCAAACGAGATACTTATAACTATAAGTGTTATTCAGTGACTGTCGTAGTGGACGGTCGCGTATTGGTTTACAGCCTAAGTCATTCATTTGAAATTAATTTCCGAAGTCAAGTTTTATACCTACCAATTCAGTGATTTATTTTTCTTGATATCTACGGTAAGTGATAATTTATCCATCAGCGATAATAATGCAGTCCATATTCAAGAAATGCGTACAAGAATAAAAAAAAGTCACAGTTAAGTTATACATACAATACACATTGAACCATAATAATAATAATAAATACTAATAATTATGTACATTATTATGCTAGATCAATCAACTTTTTCTACAATACGGTGTTTGTTTTTATAAAATTATTCAGTTTAGACTTGAATATATAAAGACTTTTGCTTTGTTTAATGTCTTGAGGCAGCTTATTGAACTGATTTAAACCTTTATAAAACAATATTTTCATTGAGCTGGTTAAACTGCATCTTGGTAAATGAAAATGATTGATTTGTCTCGTCTCATAATAGTGAGCACTGTTTCGATAGGTAATGAATTCATCAAAATATGATGGCAACATATTATTAATAGTTTTGAAAATAAATATCATTGCTGATCTATAGAGCCTATCTTTTATTGATAACCATTGCAATGCTTCGAGCATAAACCTTATGCTGGTATAACGGTTACATTTTATTATCATTCTCATACCTCGGTTTTGTAATTTTTGTGAAGTCAAAATTTTGTTTTGATCAAAACCATATAGTAATGTACTGCAATAATCAAAATGTGGCTGTATAATCGTGTTATAAACAGTGACCTTGGAAGTAATTGACAAGTGATAAGAAATTCTTGTAAAAAAGTAAAGTTTCTTTGATATTTGTTTAATCATATATTTGAAATGTGCATCAAAAGATAAACAGCTGTCCAACATAAACCCCAGGTATTTAATTTCGGTTACCAATTCTATTTTTTCATTATTGATTTCCAAAAAACGAGAATTTAAGTTTATTTGCTTATATTTACACGACGTGGTCAGAATCATGGCTTTTGTTTTGAATACATTTAATTTTAACTTATTGACGTTCAAGTACTCATTAATTTTCTCTAAGCAGGCATTCATTTCAGTTAAAGCTACATCTAAATCTTTATGTGATATGGATATCAGTGTATCATCAGCAAATAAATTCATGAAGTCGCAATTGTGACATAAACCGATGTCATTAATATAAATTAAAAATAGTAAAGGACCCAAAACACTACCTTGAGGTACACCAAATTTGGTGTCAATAGGATATGAATGAACATTGTCAAATTTAGTGATTTGCCTTCGATCATTTAAGTAGTCCTTAAATCATCTTAGTACCGTTCCTTTAAGACCAATAGTTTCCAGTTTTTTTATTAATATATTACGGTCAATTGTCTCGAATGCTCTTCTCAAGTCTAAGAAAACTGTTACAACATAATCACCGTTATCAATAGATTGAGTCCATTTACTAATCGTTAGTTGTAAAGCCGATTCACAAGAGTGATTCTTTCTAAAACCGGACTGGTTACTTATTAGAATATTATTAGCTTCAACATAATTTAGTAGCTGATCATATACGGCCATTTCTAATAGTTTCTCAATTCCTGGTAAGGTGTTTACTGGACGGAATTCTCCCGCTTTATTTGTGTTATTTACTTCACGAACAGGTACGATATCAGTTGATCAGGAAATTGTCCATATTGGAGAGAAATATTTATATCATGCTGTGTTTACTTACCTCCGATTGATAATCATGCTTGAGCTTGCTTCACACGTGAACTTCAACTCATATTAAATTCATGTTCGGATGATTTAGTAGTAATTTATGGTGATTTTATTTTAATATGCCAAATATTGGATTGGTACCACAGTGCAATTGTTCTTACTATAATTCTGTAAACGTAGATAAAAAAAAATTGAATTTTGTGGATTTGTTATTGTCTGGAGAATTTTTGCAATATAATTTTGTAAAAAATATCAATAACAAAATTCTTGACCTAGTCTTTTGCAACAAAAGCTCTACAATTAGTAATTTACATAAAAGTGATAAAAACTGGTATCTGCAGACAATCACCATCCACCTATTTGAATTGTATGTCAAAATCTCTCGAGGATATCTCAGTAGAAATTATGGCAAGTATTATAACTTCAGAAAAGCAGACTATGCTGAGATAAATGCGTATTTGAATGGTATAAAATGGTATGAATTGTTTGTTGGTCAAGATATTGATAGTGCTTTGAGCATTTTTTATAACACCCTAGAGTTTGTTATTGATCGATTTGTACCCAAAATCTCCGTCAGAAATAATAAATATCCCATTTATTTTACCAGACAAACAATCGATTGTTCGAGGCAAAAAAAAACAAGACTCATAAAAAATGGAAATTGTATCGTTCTGCGACAGATTTCTATGAGTTCAAGCTACTCAGACGTAGAAGTGAACTGATGATAAGACAGGATTATGATATTTACATTGAGAAAGTGGACAGAGATATACAGGCAGGTGTAAAAAAATTCTGACATTTTGCATCAAACTCAAAACAAGGTGTGGGAATCCCCTCTTTAGTGAAATTCAATAATGAACAATCCTCAAAGGGCGAAGAAAATTGCAATCTATTCGCAAGATAATTCCAAAGCGTTTACGAGCCATATCATCAGATCCCTATAAACCCTCCCAAGAATTCGAACACCATGCTAATACACAAAATTCATCTGAGCGAAATAGATGTCTTAATGAGCTCGATAATCTTGATGAGAATAAAGGAACAGGTTCCGACAATATTTCAGCATACTTTGTGAAAAAGTGTGCAAACAGTTTTAATACTCCTTTATAAATCATATTTAATTTATCGCTGACTGAAGGTAATTTTCCACAAATATGGAAAACCGCATACTTACTCCCAATATACAAAAATTCAGGTGATAAAAATTCAGTAACTAGCTATAGGGGAATAAGTAAATTATGTATATTCAGCAAAGTTCTAGAAAGTTTAATTTATGACCAGCTATTTTCTAGTGTAAAATATGTTATTATCGACGAACAACACGGTTTTTACGCTAAAAGGACAATTGAAACTAACCTCGCAATATACAGCCAATACATTTCCGATTCCATAGATAAGCGAATTCAAGTGGATGCAATCAACACTGATTTTAGCAAAGGTTCAACAAAATCGACCATAGCATACTCATCTCTAAGCTTTCTGATATCGGTGTACATGGCGATCTACTTCGGTGGTTTGCCTCCTATGTACAGAACAGATCTCAAATCATTACGGTAAATGGATTCAAATCAGCACCTATCACTGTTACCTCAGGAGTACCTCAAGGTTCTCACATAGGCCCCATTTTATTCTTGATATTCATTAACGATGTAAAAAAATGTTGTCAATTTTCAAATTTCCTTCTATATGCCGATGACTTGAAAATATTCCCAAGAATGCAATCAAATGCGGATTGCCTCAGGGTACAGTCAGATCTTGCTCGATTTGCTGATTACTGCAGCTATAACCGATTGTTCCTCAATTTGAAGAAATGCTCCACTACATTTTCAAGGAATTGGACTCAGTTTAGATTCAGCTATAATCTGGATGGAAGTGATCTCGATAGAGTTGAAAATATTAAAGATTTGGAAGTAATATTTGATGTAAAGTTGAATTTTAATTCACATTGCGAATACGTGGTTAATAAATGTAGGAAGATGTTGGGATTCATATGTAGAATCTGTAAACACTTCTAATCCCAAAATTCCATAAAATCTTTATATTTTGCTTATATTCATAGCAGGCTGAATTTTGCCACATTCATCTGGAACCCACAATATAATATTCATAAAGAAGACTAGAGAGGATCCAAAATAGGTTTCTCAGTTTCTTGAATTTCACAATTGATGGTAGTTACAACATCGATAACATGAATTTGGCAAGACTAAGTTTCCGAGTTTTTCCACTAGAAAGTCGAAGAATCATTGCAGACTTAGTTTTCATGTATAATATCCTAAAGAACATGTACACACACAGCTTCTATCTCTAGTATTTTTTCATGTTCCGTCCAGAAATACAAGTGGTAAATTCCTACTGAGCGTCGGTTTTGAAAGTACTAACCTAGGCCAGAACGCTATCATTCCCAGAATCAGCGACAGTTTTAATAAATATTGCTCTGGAATTGATGTCTCCTGTGTATCCGCTCTCTTCCTTTAAGAACAAGGCTAGACAAATTTTCCTCTAGATCTTCAATTATATTTTTGAGCTTTTATAGTATATCTTAGATAAATTAATTTATCTTGTTGAATTATTTGAGTTTGTAAACCTTATATTTAAGAATGTAGTAGTGGATACTGTATTGGGTTTTCACTTGTTTGTATTCTTATGAGTAAATAAATGAATAAATATCAACATTAAAGAGATCTAGCCCAGAAAATGCTTCTGAAATAAATTCATTACTGATAAAGGAAACAACCGATACCGACAAATTTTATTGCATCTAAATTTCGACTGTATTTTATAATAATTTAATGAAATATTATTTTGGCATTAATAATCTGAAGAAAACCCGAGAGCGAAGCTCGAGGGCTTTCATCTCTGATCATTAATCCCAAAACAATATGGAGTAAAATCAATGAATACAAGATAAATTTAGCAGCAATAAAATAGTCGACAAATAATCAAGGTCGTGTTGTATTTAAGAAGATTATTTCTTGAATCCAATTTTTTCTGTGAGATAAACGTAAGAAGTTTACGAGCTAGATGTCTCATAGAACACCAATTTTCAAGAGGACCTCCTGTTTGATTTGGACGATATAACTAACCAGCTGCAAACTGGATTTCGCTTTCTCGATTTTCATCAGTGCTAGTGTAAGTAGGTCTGACGACATTTAAACCGTCTGTCTCACTTCGGTCCAGAGGTCTGAAAAAACCTTTGGAATCCGAAATAGTTCGTCTCGAGTTGAAACTCTACAATTTCTGAGTTGTCGAGTAGGTTTACTTTAAAATATCCAAGAAAATCCTGTTAGAACACATCTTAGTTTTTTGAAGAAATATTGTATCTGTGATATGTATATCACGGTGTGTAGAATAGTTATTATCCTAACAAGTACGGAAAGAGTACTATTCCCGCATGAGACTGCCGTTACCAGAACGACGCAAAGCGGAGTTCGGGTAAGCAGTCGAGTGCGGGATAGTACCTTTCCGTATGAGTTAGGATCAATATTTTTTCTACAAGCGAATAAAAAAAAATTATGTAGCACTCTTGAACAAACTTTCGCGTGCGGGAAAAATTTTTCCCGCACTAGTGCGGGAAAAACTCACTTGAAGTGACATTAGCGTGCGGGAATATGACACCTCTCAAACTAAATTGCGTGCGGGAATAGGGCGGAACACGCACGCTTGTAGAAAAATATATGTTTCCGACATTTCCTTATTTACTTGCTTTTCAGTCTTATCGCAGAGATTCGTATTCTCGAATTATTGCAATATAAATATTTATCACTTTCGGCACGTTCTAACTTTATATTTGATCTGAATATGACAGAAGTTTGTGCTAAGTATGGAAACTCCCACTCCCGGAATTCGGTAACAAATGCTTCACTTAATGGTGGCTTGTGTTCTTTCCGCACTCGCAATTTTATTTGATTATTTTTATTTTTAGATGTACAATGGAAAAAATACAAATGTAATCGATGTTCGAGAGCTTATAAACATCAAACTAATCTATACAGGCATTCAAAATATGAATGTGACGGCATTTCAAGATTCATATGTCAGTATTGTGGAAAAGCCTATACTCAGAAGGTAGCTTTGAAGAAGCACATGAACTCACAGCACTCGTTTCTTCAGCTGAATGAAATTGAAACCAAAGTGGATCCGCTGGACGTTGATTGGAGATAATATTTCGTTTGATGTCAAAGTGAACTTTCTGTCACTACCAAGAGTGATAGCCAATCGTGAACCCCAAGGAACTGTTAAAATTTTGTTGAGGATACCAACAGCAAATGGAAATGAGATAGAATGAATATACATGGGAATATATAGAATTAATTTATATGGAAATATATATATATATACATACACAGTCAAAGGGGTATTTCAGTCATGATCATTCATTAAACAAAAGCCAACGTTATCCTGATAATATGGGGCTGGAAGATGAGGCAGTACCATAGTGTGAAATGAATAAATTTTACAGCTAGTTCTCATGATACGGTGATTTTAGAATAACGGCTTTTTGGAGCTGCCCTTTATTCCTTTCGTATTTGTCCAGCAGGGGGGTATAGGGTAGGGGGTTATAGGGTAATTGCTTCGATCAAATAACATAACCTAGATGAGTAACTCGCCACACACGTCTTAAACTTTGTTTGTAAAGGACATCTACCCTCACCGGTAGTGTCGTGCGTTGTTTACAGAAATATCGAGGTTCAATGAAATAGAAATAACGGATAACCAATATGGAATGGAAACCTATAGTTACGACACTCAACTGGTAGCTTACGTATTAAATGAAATATTTTGATTTCCAGCATCAGTTGGTCTTTTACACATTTAACAATGCTTCACCATTGCTTAATAATAAAAACTAACGTTCAACACAAACCAACTCAGAATTTGCCCTTTATTCACGAAAAAATACTATAATAAGCCAAATGCGAAAACAAACACAAATTTTTTTGTTATTGTTCTGTCAAATAGCAAATGCAGCGTTGCCGTACTGACCAGAATATATCGACAACAAAGAATCTCCGTTCGGCGATGGACATATACTATCTTTTTTACATGCTTTCAACAACCTGCAATGAACGCTTCAATTGCTTTCCTATTGATATATATGCAGCCCGTTTCTTTTATCATGTGGTAACATTGCTATATTCTAAACCGTAATAGATACAAAGACGATTAAATGGGAAAAAAGGTAACTATTATGGTGAGCAGTAAATTGGTCATAGAAAATTTACGGGGATTGTTGCCCTTCCCAACTTATGCTGGGTAAACTGAAAATGCTGTTTTCGGTTTTTTACGTTTAATTAAAAATTTATCATTACGTAGTTCTAGTACATTATGAATACAATAAAACTTTCCTCTTTGTTTTTTTTTTATTTTCTGTAATAACCATTCTATTCGTAAAAAACCGAAAACAGCATTTTTACTTTTCCCTGTATAAATCTGGAAGGGCGAGAGTCCCCGTAGATTTTCTCTGACCAATGTACTGCTCACCACAATAGTTACATTTTTTGCCATTTAATCGTCTTTGTATCTATAACGGTTTAGAATATAGCAATGTTACCACATGATAAAAGAAACGGCCTATATATATCTTCCAAGATAGTATTTTTGGTTTTCGTTGCCATGAATATACTCATAGAGAACAAAATCTAGCTGACGTGCTTATCGTATACTTGAAAAATTGTGACATGGCAACAATATCATGGTTTGAGGGATTATATTATGAAAACATGTTACCTTCAGTACCTACTTTCAGAGTATTACTCATCTAGGTTGTGTTAATTGATCGGAGGGTAATTGGGTAAATACTCCCCCCCCCCCATGACTGCCTTTTTGTGACTCAAGTTTAACAATTTTGAAGGCATACAGGGTATAACATAAGTACGTTAAAATATACGTAGTAGTATATACAAGTGACGTATTCCTGAGACAATTTCAAGAAAAAGAGTTTATATAAACTTGTTTTGATTTTAATGTAACACCCAGGGGGCGCTGCGTACGCTGTCATTATTTATTTCAAGATACCATAACTTTTTTGAAAATAAATTTTTGGCACTTTTGACCAATAGGAACATTTTCCATGTACTGGGAAAGTTCCTGTTCCAAAAAATTTTGGTTATCAACTCCATCCGTACGTAAGGAGAGAAAAGGGCCCGATTAAATAACCCTTGATTGTGCTTACCCATACATTAAAAGGAAATCTGTCTTGGAAATGAATTTGTGTTATCGCATGTGGGTTATTTTCCGCCCAGATGTGGTTGTTATGGAAGTTCATGATACCATTTCTTGAAAAATTAGCCTCATCTGTGAAGAGCATTTTTGATAAAACTTGAAATAGTTGAAAATGTGACTGCAAACTTCTATTTTCATGAACAAACGGTCATAGCGTACTTGATTTTATCAACTTGAGAGTGACAAAAATTATTGAAATCAAATTTGGCTACACTCATCAAGCAGTTTGATAATGCTCAGTTTAGAAGAAATCTGTCCGGGTATACTGCGTATAAAGTTTGATGAAAATAACTGAAATTGCAAAAAAAAAACAACAACCATGTTTTGGAAAATTTCAACAATCTGTATCTCGAAAACGAATAATTTTTTGATAAGTAATAATTTTTTTCGAAATTTTTTCACATTTTGACCCTTAGCTTTTTTAATGCTCTCAGCAACTTCAGTTAGTGCCTTAGGAGCTGAGTAACATGCGTCGATATAGAAAATTGTAAATATCTCGAAAACGATCACGTCCAGCGTTGTTGAGGAAGTGTACCTTTTTTACTTGGAAAATGTGTGGGAATGAGGTTTTTTCATGAAAAGTACCAAAAGTTCACTGTCAAAAATGTAAGGGACATTTGAAATCAATAATGACAGCGTACGCAGTGCTAGATGTTACATGAAAATCAATACGAAATTATGATAACCTACGTCAAAAAAAACGAGTACCAAATTTCATGCAAATAATTTGTTTTTTGCAAAAGTTATTTCTATAAACCGAACAAATAAATTCAATTCCATCACCCTGTTTTTTTTTTGCCTAAAATTGTCTCAGGAATATGTCACTTGAATATTTCAACATACTTATGTTACACTGTATAATATCCCTGTAAATATCCCCCAATGAAATGATCCTAGACTCGCGTCTGTTTTCTTGCAAGGTGGATAGATAATGTAGTGGAAATCAGATCACTTTTTCGGCTAACGACGAGAAACACCGTAAACTTTTTCAATTATTTCTTGAACGTAAAAAGGGACATGTATATTTTTGTGTTAGCCGACAATTTATTAAAAATTATCAAGGGCTTCAGTTTTCGGTTATTTAAATTTTTTTGAAAATTTCAACTGTTGCCCTTCAACAAAAAATTAAGTCTTAAGAAACAAAGAGATTCGCATCAAAAATTGACAGAAAATTCCTGAATGAGACATGAACCTACCTGATCTTTGAAAAATATTAAAATAAAAATACGGGATGCTCAGAAATTGGCGTCGAATTTGGCTATTTCGAAAATGATTCAATACAGTTTTTCCAGAAGGATGACTTGAAAAACGACTGAATGACGCTCTTGCAAATTATTAAGTTGTTTTGTTTGGGAATGTTTTAGCCAGACTATTTTATTTTTTTGTGGGCGCGAATTTACCACTAACTTGAGATTCTACAGGTATTGCTTCGCCTAGTACAGTTGCCATTTGATTATTTTCGTTTTCAGAATACAAATGTTCCGAATGTTCCAAATCTTATAAATATCAGCATAGTTTAAACAGGCATACGAAGTATGAATGTGGCGGAATACCGAAATTTGAATGTGAATTTTGCGGAAAAGCCTATACTCGGAAGGGAGCTGTGAAGAAGCACATCAGGAAGCTTCATTTACCTGATGAAACCAATGAATTAGCATAAGATTCATTTAAATTCTCAGCTGTATGGTAGAATCACAAATTTTTTACCGTCGATAAAAACTCGCCCTTTCTTATCAGTGACAGCCACAAATGAGGGTGAAATTATGTTACAAAGCAGAGAAACGAAAGACTTATTTCTGCCATAATATATAAAACAATAGTATATTGTATAACTAGCACTGAATGAGACTCATTTCCCACGAGTATGAAGTTTCATATGAGTGCAAGTTATCAACTATACGTTTTCTACGGCTATAACATATAATGGCAAAATGACTTTACAACGGAATTGTGAACTTTAAATTTATTTATACTATAAATCTCAAATTATAATTTAATTATTAACAATATTCACAATTATATTGTTACAGTGATTGAATGTTATATTTGAAGCGTCTTGGCACGGCAATGAAATACTGGTATTTTCTTTTGATATCTCTGAAATTAAATGGACACATGCCTGTTTTGCGGCTTCAGTAATTTTTGGGGGAGTCAGTTCTACTTCACTTTCGCTGATCATCATTTGATTTGGCTGCAAGGAGAACCTGCTGATCGACAGATGTATCACACCATGAGCTCATCATGCATTTGCTCAGAAGCCTTGCGGCACCCGATCAACTAGTGAGATGCATTGAACAGCTGATGCCACTCTGGAGGACTCGCTTTACCATAAGATCTGGGTTAGAGTCCAAACAGAGCAGGTTATCTTTAGAAGGGGCGTGTTTCAGGGACTCCCTCGGCCCTCTTCTCTTCTGCAACTACTACCATTGTTCGTTGCACTGCGGAAAACCCGCGGATACAGCTGCGGCACCCCCAGCAACCGGAGGCATAAGGTCACCCATCTGTTTATGCCTCCGGGGGAAAGGACCTTCGTCAGTTCTTAAGGGTGATGTACGAGTACAGGCATGCAATCGAAATGGAGTTGGGATCGACAAATGTGCCACGGTTCATCTCACTTCGTGGAAATGTGTGGAGAGAAGAGTATTTTCGGCCGTTGTCGAAATTATTTCTTTTGATTTAGTATGGAGAATAATGTTTATTACCATGACTACCTTTCTGAGTTTTCTGTCATTTTATTTGTGATATTTTGAGGAGATACTTTTGATTATGTCCCAATGTAGAGCGATTGGTTCAGGACTCAAAAAGTAATACCGTGGTTTTCCACTAGGATCCTGTTCGGAAACTATAGCATTGTTTCATTTGGGGTTCATCAATTCGAAATATGTCCATGATATAGCAGGTATCAAAAGTTATCCTGCATTTTTATTTTATGACCAAATGTGTATATAAATATTATCTTTATTGCTAAGAATCTGTATTTTTATTTTAGGTTTTCGTTTTCCGTGTCCAAAATGTAGCAAATCATATACTTTGAACAAGAATTTGTCAAGACATCTTTCAATAGAATGTGGGAAGGAAAAAAGATACAAGTGCCTATTTTGTCGTAATTCATACTATTACCAAGCTGATTTGAAAAGACATGGACTGATAATGCATCATTTTGTTAATCGGGAATAGTCAATAGATTTTTTTTAGATTTTTGTATTTTTATTTGTTTATTATTCAAGAAAGCTAGTGTGAATAGAATTTTTACATTTGTATTGCTTTTTTTTCTGTTATTATTTTGGCATTGATTACTGTGGATATTAGTCTCTATGTGTTCTTAGTAGGCTTTGTTACTAACTTCACATGCAGCACTGTTAATTTGAATGCTGCAGTGAATCGTGTAGGACTATTTTTTATATTCTTCATTCCTTGAATGTTTGATCTGGAAGAGGTGGTGGGAATAACTCTGATGTCAGCATCTTATTGTTGAAATTGTTATTTACGTCAACCGGTTGTACCCTTACGAGCACAACCCTCAGAAGATTTCGAAAGACTTGTCCGAGCTAGGAAAGAGGTAGCCCTTACCTTTTAACGTGTGATGCCATTCACAAATAATTAACGCAAAAATAAAAAAATGTTGGGTTGTCTGCTTTCAGCAGATTTCGAACAGGTCAGTTCTACTATGCCAAATAAACGTATTTTCGAATGAAAATAAAGAAATACTATTCGCATGTGCATAATACTATTTTATCCGTGGTGCTGTAGTGACTCACTTATTCTTGGTGTGGTATTCGCTTTAACCTCCGATCAAATAACACAACCTAGATGAGTAACAGCCAGTTCCATAACCAAAATTTAAGTTCACTTTAAAGCCTTCTTTATTTCAAAGTCCGGATATTGGCTCCTTACCAGAGAAAAGTATTCTTTTGAGGTAAACATAACCTATATTTTGCCTGTCATATTTAATTTTCAAATTGAAGTTGAAAGTAAGCACAGAAATACAAAACACCTTGAATATTATCAAGATCACCACAATTGTATTCCTAAAAATACTACTTTCCAGTGTAGCCACCAGTATAAACATAACAAATACCGCTCTGAAGGAGGCTTTATCCAACAGAAGGTGTTAGTACGATCATGGAACGAACCAAAGGCACTTTAAGGTGTACTTTAAAGAACACTTTCTTGTGAAGCTGACTTTGAATATAGGATTCTTTATGATGTTGATTATGGAACTGGCTGTGCTGTAGCACGCCGCTCACGCCTCAAACTTTGTGAGGGACATCTTCCATCACCGGCAGTGTCGTGCGTTGTTTACAGAAATATTGAGGTTCAATAAAATAGAAATAATGGATACCCAATTTGGAATGGAAACCTGAAATTATGATGGAAGAATCTCCACAGGATTTTGAGAACAGCCGATGCTCTAAGTAACATGTTTTTTCATAATTCATTCACTTTACTCTTTTCCAATTCGGTTTCCCCTTATCGATAGTTACGATAATTCTATCTCACCTATAAGATGATATATTTTGATTTCCAGCTTCAAATGGTCTTTTACACATTTCACAATGCTTCACCATTGACTAATAATAAAAACTAACGATAGTTTAAAACAAATTATCTCAGAATTTGCCCTTTTTTTAACGATAGAACACGACAATAAGCCAAAGACGAAAACAAACAGAAATGTTTGGTTGTTGTTATGTCGAATATCAAATGCAGCGTTGCAGTACTGACCAGACTATATCGACAACGAAGAATCTGCGTTCGGCGATGAAAATACTATCGTTTTACATGCTTCCAACCAGCTGCAATGAACATTTCGAAGGCTTTTTACTAAGACCATGGCTGAGTCAGTCTCGTCTTGGTCTGGAAACAGTCTTGGTCTTGGTCCCGCGAAGCCCTACACATATTGTATTTTATTCAATGATGGCCTTCAAAAGGAGTTGTTTCAGTTTAGAATTTTAGATGGTGGTTGGATGAGAATACACATTTCACAATGGAAATCCGTGGTATAATGTTTATGGTATTGGTATAACCTTCAACAACGAAATCATTGGACTATTTTTCTTTCGTCATATTCTTGACAACTAGAAGAAGGTACTTGAATTTTTTGTTAAATTCATGATTTCTATGATCAAGTAGAAAAATTTAAGTTAGATGAAAGATGAATGATGTATTCCCAATAAGATGGGGCTCCTATTCACAGTACTTCGGCGGAAAGGAGTTGGCGGACACAGCTTTTCCTAGAAAGTGGATAGGTAGGTATTTAGAAATTCCTTGACCGTCACGTTCACCTGACCAGACCCCATGTGAACTTTTTTTGTGTTGCCATTTGAAAATATATTTTCCTTTAATTTGTTTCTGTCTCGTGTAGAGAAAATGAGAGAGTTCTGTCATTATTATCGAAATAGAATTATTTCAGTACAGTCAAGCTTTTATAAGAAGCAAAAATTATATATTTGTTGAGATAGGAAAATATAAAAAAAAAAATGTGATTTCCATTTTCTTTTTCAATAATCAATCTGACCAATATAATTTAAATTCCAAGAAAGTCTTGAAACTGTTTTCGATATCTCTCTGACTGTTATTTGGCCCTTCATCGTATTTTTTTCAGTTTGCCCCCGTACCAATGATCACGTGAAATGTATCAAAATTGATTTCCAGGTTCTTGAACATACACAATCAGTCACTCAAAAACGTTTTTAGATTACTTCAATAATAAGCATTTTCCCCATATGATACATACTTTATAGGGGCCATTGTATGACGGGTTTAATTTGAAATAGGGAAGATTGGGTCCACCTCCGGTACTGAAAGTGCCACATGCTTGAAAATATTTTAGGAACAATAGCAAACTGCTAAATTTTCGAATAGTTCCTCATATTTATGCAGTTCACCATCGAAATGCTGTACCTAGTTTTCAATTCAAGTGAAATGAAATGTTCATAAATTCACTTAAATGAATTTAATTCGAACGACACACTTTGGTATCAATGGAAATCTGTCAAATTTGATGATTCATATGGAGAAAATTAGAATAATAGAGGTTGTTTTGTAATAATAATATTAAACTGAATATGATCAAGTTATTCAGTTTGTTTCAATACAGTGTAAATATATATATATATATATAGTATAAAACTTATGAGTAGAGATAAAAACGTTCATAAAATTAGTATTGGAAGTACTTATGGGTTGACACGAGTCAAGCATCACAATATCCTGATATTGTGTAACAATTACTATATAAATATATGTGGATCATATTGTTTGCAGATAGTAAATTACTAGTGATCCTCTCGATCTGGTAGGTGGTGATTTGTGAAGTATTTAGTTATTTTGATTTATGATATGATCTATTGGAAGTTTTGAGCCAAGTTTTAGTTTCTTTTTTAAATTTTAATCTATTGCACCTATTGATGGATTGTATTTTTTCTGGTAGTATATTCCAAATCTTTGGCCCAAGGTAATTATTGCAGTGCCTTTGTCCTACTAATTTATAGCATCTTGGGGTTACGAATGCCTTTTCTTTGCCTCTTGTATTATATTGGTTTAGTTTAAATTTTGTTTTCGAAAACTCTCATTATTATTTTCTGGCTAAATAGTTGACGGGTATCCAGGACATTGCTGTCCTTGAATAGCTCATCGCTTGAAAACGTCTTTCCTTTACCTAATATAATTTTCAGAATTTTCTTCTGTAGCGTGTCCGGGCATCTCAAGTGCGAATCCCTAACTCCTCCCCAACCTATAATGCCATAAGACAATTGTGACTGAACCAGACCATAGTATACAGTTATCAGATAGGGAATTTCTAGCCATTGTTTCAAGGTTTTGAAACGAGATAAAAACCGTCGCAATTTTCGTGTTAGGTAGTGTATCTGTAAATAAATTTCATGTGTCGATCGATTATTAGACCTAGGTATTTAATGGATGTACTTTCGGGAATCGTCAAATTTTTATTGATTTCTAATGGTCCCATGTCTGGCAGCTTGTTAGTGTAAGACGTGAATGATAAGTATTTTGTTTTATCTGCGTTCAACGTTAATTTGTTGAATTGAAACCATATCAAAAATTTTTCTCTCTCTCTCTCTGATTTTGTTTTGAGGTCATGCCACGTGTCCCCATTATAGAGAATTGCGGTATCATCTGCAAAACTGAAAATGGTTACTTCGGAATTCATTTTCAGTAAGCTATTAATGTAGATAATGAACAAGATAGGTCCCAAGACGGTACCTTGAGGGACACCGTAAGTTACCGTGCTTGGACTACTTCTATTTTCATCAATGTCAACTATCTGTTTTCGATTGCTCAAATAGGATTTGAGGAGTTCATGTGATTTGCCCCGAATGCCGATGTTTTCTAATTTCTCGAGGAGGATTTTAGGACATACAGTATCAAAGGCTTTTGAAAGGTCGACAAAGATACATAAGGCAGGTTTTGATAGATCCAATGATTTATAAATTTCCGATGTTAAGGTGAATATAGCGTCCTCTGTCGACCTTCCATCTCTGAATCCATATTGCTATTCAGATAGAATATTAAATTTTTTCAGAAATCCCGTTAATCTGATTATTATGATTTTCTCTAAAATTTTTGCGAAATTTGAGATTAGTGATATAGGTCTGTAATTGATAATCTCAAGCCTAGTCCCATTTTTGTATAATGGTTTGACGATACCTATTTTCAAAATATCGGGAAAAATTCCTGTGTTTAAAGAAGAGTTGATAATATGCGTGAGGGGAGCTACGATTAGGTCTGCAATATTTTTTATCATTTGTCCACTTATATTATCATTTTCCGGACTTTTATTTAGTTTCAATTCCTTTATAATATTCAGGACTTCCTCCGTATTCGTCGGATACATGATCATACTCGTTTGGTGTCTGTCTATAATCTCTGAAAAATCTTTCGGAGTTTCTATGTTGTTTGCAAGTTTATAACCTACGTCACTGTAATGAATATTGAATGCATTTGCAATCTCTAGCTTTTCGTCTATGATATTATTGTTTTCTAGTCTAATTTTAGTGATATATCTCTGTGGCCTTGTTTTGTTACATGCCTCTTCTACAGTTTTCCAAAGAGCTTTCGATTCATTCGTGTTTTTATTTATTTAATTTCGAAAAAACTGTTTTTTTGCCTCCCTAGTTAGAGTGCTGAGTTTATTTTTGTAGTTATTGTATAGTCTTGATTTGTAAATTGTCTGGATTTTCACGTAGGCGTGTAAATAAATAATTTTTTTGTTTTATTGATACTATATAGTAGTCTTTGTGTTATCCATTTTTTCCGATAATTAGTTTTGTTTTTCAGTTTCTTTTCTGTTGTGTTTTTATTTATGTAAAATTACAAGCTATCAATAAATGTTTCACACTTTATATTGATATCGTCTGCTTCGTAGATGCCATTCCATGTTTCATTTTGTAAATCTTGTCTCAACCTAGGATAGTTGGTCTATTTTAAATTTTTTTTTTAATGATTCCTTATTAATGCTAATTCCGATTTCTGTCATTAAAGCTATTGGTCGATGATCACTTATTTGATCATAAAAAATGAAGTACTCGATTTTGTCATGAGAGTGTGTATTAGTTTTAACGTAAAAATGGTCAAGGCAAGTTGAACTCACTGGTCGTGTTATCTCGTTTATATAGGAGACGTAGCCAAAATACTCCATGTTGCTTTTATATTCCTCACTATAATCAACATCTGTTAATAGATCTATGTTTAAGTCATTGTTACCAATATTTTGTAAATAGTTGTAAAATTGGTTATTGAATTCATTAGGACATGAATTTGGAGATCTGTATATAGCTGATAGTGTGATTTTTGTATAGTTGTCATTTCTTCTAATTTGACGAATTTTCGTATTTCCCAGGAGTATATTTGATTGTTCAAAATTAAGACTTTCCCTAATGAACACTACTACTCCATCATTCTTGTTTGATGTTGATTCATTATAAAGTGTGTTCCTTTAATACCGAAAATGCCAGTGTCATAAATGATGAAAGTTTCTGTCAGTACAATAATATCAAAATGAATTTCAAATCGAATCAGATATATATACAGCTCATCGATATTTTTGACTATACTCCTAATATTAGTTTGGAAAATTTTCAAACTTTTTTTTCTTTTTTCTGAGAATGAATTAAAATCTTTTAGGTATTTTATCCTTACAGGATTTTTTGGTTCATTTTGATATTCTTGTATGAAAGAATCCATTGATTTGAACAAGTATTGACAGAATTGCAGAAGGATGATCAATTTGGTTTTATAAAGCTTCTATAATTAATATTTACGAACTATTTTATTTCTTTGGTCGAACGTGTTCTCATTTTTAGTTTATCAATTACCTCTTTCTCTTTCGTTTCTTTATCAGGAAGTTGAGTAGGTTCGAAAATTTGTGGATCCTTCCTGGAAAAATCCTTGGGAACCGACGTTAATGGTGTGCTAGGAGCACTTTTTTGTTTCTCTGGAGTGTCTTCTTCAGCCTCTTTGTGTTCTAATTCCTCTGGTGTATATGTATGACCGTTGACGTGAAGTTTATTGCCTCTGATGAAGCAATTTTCTCTGTTATCCGCTCTGGAGAAGTTCAAGTGTCTTCTCAATAATTTATGCTGTTCCCGTTGTTTGATTGTCAGATCGTGGGATATTGTAATATTTGTTCCTTTCAATTTCTTTGCGTTGTCTGAGATTGATTTCTTTTCTAGGAATGTTGTAAATTCTATTTTTATCGGTGGATTATTCACTTTTCCAAGGGAATAGAAGTTGTTGATGTCACTGTCTAGAATATTCACATCGACTAAGTGTTGTAACTTGTTTTTTATGTAACTCAGGGTAATATCTTCTCTTTTCTCTTCAAATGTAAGTTTTCTGTTTCTAGCTGAAAGATTTTTCTATTCAGATCTTCAATTTTTAATGAAAGCCGCACTTCTACCGCTTCGATGCTTGATTTTATTTCCTGTTTAGTTCTCTTTAACTCTTCTAAAATGATTTCATTAGTGATGGACATTATCAACCACAATTCAATTACTGCAGTACGCCACTGGTCCGGGAAGACCAGGTATAGATAATAGGATATAGTGAAGATTTTTTTTCTAGCTGCTAAAAGACAGATGTTTATTCGTCACTGTAATAATCATTGACACTTCAATTTCATTGTGGTTTATTTTGTATTTTATTTGTTTATGATATGGATGTCAATTACGATGCAGGTGAGTATTACACAACTTATTTTGTGGTAGATGGATTTAAAACATGGGGGATTGGGAAACATTGTTCAATTTTTAGGTTAAGGTAGTCTTATTTTTTGGGTTATAAAATAATTTGAATCTCTTTCGTAACAATTAAGTTTCACCATCAGCTACTCAAGTAGTTTTCTACATATTAGCGTATAAACATTTTCTGGTAAATAAATAAACTGCAAAAAAATGTTTAAGTGGGTTAGTCCACTCTCGCTCTACAACTAAGTTTGATTTGAGAACATTATGTTTTACCGAGTAAATTTAAGGGTAATAAATCTTACTAACCTTTTCTTCTTCACAGAGACCTCGGAACCAGAGCCATTTGAGGATTCTAGATCAGAATACTTGCCCTTCGATGATGAGTTGTCTGAACCTAAGAGTGAGGGGGAAAGAGAAAATACAAGTGGAAGAGCGGATATCAACGAAAATGAACCAACAACGTCCAAATTATTGAAGCCGAAAAAACGCGTCCGTATGCCTGAAAAATGGCAAAGAAATATGAACAAAAGGAAGAAGTGTGCTGGGCAAGAATATATGACGAAATCGGGTAAAATCGTTTTTTCAAAATCTTTTAAACCTTTCGAATGCACTTGTAAAAGTAGGTGCTCAGTCTCATTTCCAGCAGAAAGACAAATGGAACTGCATAAAAACTTCTATGCGTTAGACAGCTTCAACTTGCAAACAGCTTATTTATTTGCCCTCGTGAAAGTTGTAAATAAGTTACGTACTTACACTCAGAATCCAGAATCGAAGCGAGAAAAGACTAGGATTTATCATTTACCTGATGCGGTAGGTGTCGAGCATAAGGTGTGCAAACCATTTTTTCAAGCTGTGTTTCAAGTTTCTGCTGGTAGATTAGATAGATTACTCAAACACAAATCGTTGGGAACACCTCCACCATGTGACAAACGTGGCAAACATCCACCATATAATAAAACACCTATTGCAAAGAAAAAAGAACTGAAAGAATTTATCGAAAAGTTTCCCTGCTATGAATGACTTAGTCTGATGTGCATCATTAGATGGTTGGAATTATTTCGAACATATTAGTATTTTTCACTTTCTTTTTTCCGCACTTTTAACCACTTAAAACTCGATGTATTCGGGAGCTACATTCAATAAAAGAAAGTAGCAAAAACTCTATGTAATAATATTATGAATTCAACAAAATTTAATGCATCAATTCATGAATAAAAAATTGAACCTCATTTATTATAATAATTAAACACAACACCTGTACAATTAGTGATATTTATTCCAGCTGACGTGGAGGCAATTGAAGAATTGTAGTTTTCAATTTCAATTGAATTTTTTGTAGAAACGATTTCTCATCCCATTATTTTAGTAGCTATATTTTTTTTTTGATTTCTAAGTATGTTTCTACATATCCTTCAGGGAAACTACAGGATTTCCATCCACCATGTCTCTTCAAAATGTGCATAATGTGCAAGTAGGGATGCCGATGATCTTCTAAAACAGTGACCTGTATATTGTGATGGATTTGGTTGTTCCAGAAACGTTGCTATTTTTTTTGGAACGCGCCCAAAGTATTGATACCAATTGGTTGAGAAAAACATTTTCCATTTTTATATAAAATAAAAAACCGGTCATGGACTATATTTTGAGGTCGAAGTCGAACATATTTTCGGACGATATTCAAGCAGTCAAAACCAGCGATGTTTCCTCTAGTAATAGCTTATTCTTTTTGAATTTTAGTTTTAGTATTCGTTATTTTGATCGTTATGAACGTTACTTCGTCAACTACATCACCAATTTTTAAGTTCATCAATTCTTCTCTTCGGCAGGCGCCAAACACACCCACGATTAAGGAAACCCATAAAAATAATATGCTACATGGAAATGTCACCATATTTATGTATAATCTTACCTTCATTATCAAGAATTGATCATCATTGGCTTCTTTCAAAAATCTGTGTATATTTTCCTTTGAAAATATACTGGATTTTTTCGGCTTGTGACCCTCACTTTTCCGCTTCAAAATAGCCAATAGCTGTGAATATTTACTTATGGTCACATTTTCCTTCACATTTTTCTCAGCATACTGTAATGTGTCCATGATGATGATGCCTTTTTTTTCAGCTTTCCCAGCAAAATAAGCTAATAAAATTTTCTCCGATATATCATATTCTTTTTCGTGTCTATTGCGTGATTTAGCAAGTACTAGGGTTTGTATTGCGTTATTTGCAACAAGTTCTATATCAGAATCCACACTTTAATTTTCGGAACTCATGTCGATACAATTATACCAAACTGAAGTGAACGCGTCAAAATTGATAGTTCGCAAAATAAATCAACAATGAGCGCAACGCTTGCTTGTTACATGATTCTAATATCATTAGTTTCAGGAATATTGACTAATTTTGAGTAAATAATTAACATTTTTGAGAATAGGTAAAATAATGTACTATATTCGTATCGTAAATTCATATTACGATATTCAAAGGCCTCGTTTGACAAATTTCCCATCTCATTTCGTAATATGAATCTTTACGACACTTATATCGTAAATATCTATTATATTTTATTGCTCGGAGAATATTCTTGTGGGAGCTATTACTGAGGTTCCAATATAGGCATGTTTTTTTATTCACCGGTGATCTATCAATCGACCGTTTTCTTAAATTACATGAATATAAGGGCGAATTTCGTTGACGATCCTCCGGTGAATTAAAAAACAGGCCCAGTATGTATTAATTCTCAAGCTGCTTCTTTGGAGATCTATACATTTTGGAAAACTGGCGGTCACTCAGGTTGAAAGGATCTTGTCTACAAGGAGCACTGTACTTGGCGTTGACACATCATCCTCCATAATTTCCAAAACGTTACTCATTACTATTTGTTGAAGGTTCACTAAAAAAATTTAAACGTTCTCGCGCCACACTAATACTCATAATAATAATAATAAATGCTTTTATTGGTAGTAAAAAAAACATATACATACATATGTAAATAATAAATTTTAAATAATAATAACTACCAAAATGTATATATATATACCGGGTGGCTACGGAAGTATTGCCTACGGAATATCTCAGTTATTGTATGAAGTAGGTTTGTGAAATTTGGAGCGTCGATATAATGACATAAGAGCTAGAATTTGAGCATATTGACATGTCGAAGTTAACTTCCGGTATGACCGGAAGTAACATCAACTTTCTTATTTTAAATGGAAACCCTATTTTTTTTCTTTTCGCTTTATTCAGCATTCAATTCCCTTTCTAATGACATATCACAAGTTGGTATCTAACCAAAAACTAGATCAGAAAAAAATTATTATTGAAATTCACCGAGTAGGCCGTGGAAGCAAAATGAAAGCCAAAAATTGAAAAGTTGGCTATGGAAACCATACGTCACTTGATAACAGTTGCTACTACTGTGATATTTTATTTTCATTCGTCGGCGTTATAAAAAGCCGCCAAAAAAAATATTGGAAAAATTGGGAAGAAAACAATACTCCGTAGGTCCATAACTTAAATAGGAACATACAACTTTTTCTTGCCCGTACTATTCAGCATAACCATTCCTTTCTAATGATATGATAGAAAGTAATTTTTTGAAATGAAATACCAAAAAATTCAATTATTATTATTGAAATAAAAAAAAAATTCAAGTTGATAGGATTAAAGATAAAATAAATTCAAAACAAATATTCGAAATGCATTCCCTCAGCGTCAATACATTTATTGACTCTGGTGATATTTTCATGTAAAACGTTTCTCAACATTTGGGGCGTGATATCTTGGAAAGCTCTACAAATTTTTACTTCTAGCTCATGTAGAGTTGTAGGCTGTGTGGAATACACCCTATTTTTAAGATGCCCCTATAGAAAAAAGTCGCACGGAGTAAGATCAGGTGACCTTGGTGGCCACCTGACTGAACCATGGGTTGTTATAAGTCTCTCTTGAAAGCGATTTTGAAGATAATTTCTCGCTATTCTTGAATTATGCGGAGGGGCGCCATCTTGCTGGAAGTACATTCTCTCAGATATTTCCGCTGGTAGGTTGTTAATGAATTCCGAAATTTCATTCGTTAAAAAATTAAAGTATCTCTCTCCGGTTAGTTGGCCTTGAAAAAGAATGGGGCCAACAATATGAGTTCCAACTATTCCTGCCCAAACATTCACACCAAATCTCTCCTGGAAGCCACCTTGTCGAAACCGGTGCTCGTTTTCTATCGCCCAGTACCTGAAACAAAAGACCGTTCACACTTTTAGCACTTTACACTTCGACTATCGACAATAATCCAAATAAAGTACAGTACCTACCTTGTATTATTCCTGTTAAATAATCCATTGTTGGTAAATCTTGACTCGTCCGTCATTTTCATACAAATGTTGATGCAACTGATACTTGAAGGATTTAAATCGATGTTTTTTCAAAATTTTCCTAGCAGAGTCCTTACTTATAGCTAATTCGGCGCCAATCTACCTTGAGGAAATTGTGCTATCATATTGTACTAAAGCTAATGCATTGATTTCAGTTTCCTCATTAATAACAAATGCTTCTTGGTCTTCGTGAACATCAGGCTCAGTTCTTAATTTTTCTTCAAGCCACTGGAAATACCTTCTTGACGGTTGCTGCCTCCCTGGATATTGCTCTAAATACAATCGTTCAGCGGCATAAGAATTTTTTAAACAATCACCATAAATGAGAAGCATGTCAATTTGTTCGGTTCGTGAATAACGGGGCATTTTTTGAATATTCCACTAACTGATTTCGATTTCCAAACCCTTTTAAAATGGCAGAATCAAAAACACTACTTCGAACGTCAAAATAGTATGGATAGCAGCGTTCGTGAGAGCTCTCGTTTCTTTTTTGTTTCATTCCAAAAAACATCTTAATCAGCCTACTTGTTAATATTTTGGTTCGAATGATTATTGCAATGGAATGATTATTCTGAATAGCACAAACATCGTCCATAGGTAGATATTAGAATATCTATGGACGATGGCACAGACCAAGTACGTTTATGTTCCTATTTAACCTAGAACCGATAGGATATAATTTATCATTCTACATTATTTTTAATGTTATTTTTGCGTATGCCGATAATCTGTTTTGTTATTTGAAGAATAATAATTGGATTTTTTGGTATTTCATTTCAAAAATTACTTTCTATTATATCATTAGAAAGGAATGGTTACGCTGAATAGTACAGGCAAGAAAAAGTTGTATGGTCCTATTTAAGTTATGGACCTACACAGTATTGTTTTTTTCCCAATTTTTCCAATATTTTTTTTGGCGGCTTTTTATAACGCCGACGAATGAAAATGAAATATCACAGTAGTAGCAACTGTTATCAAGTGACGTATGGTTTCCATAGCCAACTTTTCAATTTTTGGCTTTCATTTTGCTTCCACGGCCTACTCGGTGAATTTCAATAATAATTTTTTTCTGATCTAGTTTTTGGTTAGATACCAACTTGTGATATGTCATTAGAAAGGGAATTGAATGCTGAATAAAGCGAAAAGAAAAAAAAATAGGGTTTCCATTTAAAATAAGAAAGTTGATGTTACTTCCGGTCAGACCGGAAGTTAACTTCGACATGTCAATATGCTCAAATTCTAGCTCTTATGTCATTATATCGACGCTCCAAATTTTTTCACAAACCTACTTCATACAATAACTGATATATATATATATATATATATATATATATATATATATATATATATATATATATATGTAAAATACTTGTTTCAAGGAGCAAATAATGTCCAAGTGACTGTAAAACAGTCGATAACAATCCGTTAGGAAGTGACTATAACTTTGTATAGTATGTACATACATACATACTATAACTTTGTATAGTATGTATGTATGTACATACTATACAAAGTTATAGTCACTTCCTAAAGGATTGTTATCGACTGTTTTACAGTCACTTGGACATATATATATAATGAGTTTTTTAATATTTGGGATATGCAGCAGGCCAATAAGGGTACTCTTATACACTTGTTCCAAGCTTTCAATAACTTTTTATTATCATCTTCAGGGAAACTACAAATATGTAAAGACAACTATGAGAATTAAGCCAACGAAAAACGTGGAATAACTTACACTGTTTCGAGGTTACATGGCGTATATGTTAAAAATAATCATGAAATATGGACAGCACTGGGAGTAAAACATTATTGATAACAACCAAGAGTAACGTGGATGCACACTCATTACTGATGATACATTATGACATGGATTTTAAAATTGTTAAAATTCTATAAAAGCACGTGTTGTCCTTGAAGAGGCAAACAACCGCGGCGAGTAATTTTATTCGACTGACTAGCCAAGACCACTGACAAATGACATGAGACAATTGATACATGATATATGACAGGTGACATGAGCCACACGGAATCTTAATCATGGGGAGTGACAGATGACACTACAACCTAATGATACAGATCTGTGATGGAGCTACATGGAACAATAATTATGAATTGTGAAATTTGGAATATGAGAACAATATATTTTATATTAATGGTGTAGGTGCCAAATGAGCTGAACCAACAAAGGAAACATATCCTGAAAACATGAACACTCGACCTAATGCTAACAATAATACATTACTGAAAAATATGGAACAAAGATTGTATGAACAGTATTTTGATGGAGGAATTGAATTATATTGAATTAATTTGTGAAGTCAATATTCATTGAAGTAATCCGTTGATTGTCTCCAAACCTTGTATTGTCTGCAAAAATTAAATAAGAGTAAATTTCACTCAAGTGATTTACGTCTGTTTTTTTATTCAGCGCATTATCCGCTTGTGCAATGTGAACCATTTCTCAAAAAAACCTTTTGGCTGTGTTTTTTTTTGTAGATAAAATTTTTACCGAATTATAATCCATACAATGTCCTTCCTTAGCAACATGTTCACTCAGTGCACATCTCTCCGGATGTAGTCTACTGTCGCTCTTGTGTGACACAATGCGGTCCTTAAGTGGTCTGGACGTTTGTCCAATGTATTGTTTTTCACAATTTTGACACTGTATACAATAAACTACATCCGAACAGTTTATGCACGGAGTCTTGTCTTTTAATTTGGAAAAAATTCTCTTGATAGGCAAAACATTTTTATTGGATATTTTTATATTTTCTGAAAAAGATTTGAAAATTCTGGATAGTCCAGGGGTGATGTCTTTAATGAACGGTAAAGAAGCATAAAAGGAAAGAGTCCCAGTGACTTCAGCAACTTGCGTATTGACTGGAGATGGAGAAAGTGTATTATTAATATTATTACTATGTAAGTTTATGTCATCCATGGATGAGGTATTATACAAGATCTTTTTTACAAAGGAAGCAGGATATGAATTTTGGAGAAAAAGATTGTAAATTATGTCTAAATTTTTTTTGAGAAAGGAAGTGTCAGATATTTTGATGACCCTTGATTTCATTTGTTTAATCAGATTGACCTTCATGCTCTGTTTATGATAAGAATAATAATAATATTAATAATATTTTTATTCCATTGAGATCATTTACACGATATTGGAAAAGTCAGTGGAGAAAATAGTATACATAAAATATGAATTGTTACATAAGTAAACATATAAATAGATAGGTACAAGGTATTAAAAGCTAAATTCCATAAATTCATTCAGACTATAGAATGAGTATTGCAACAGGAGATCTTTGAGAGATTTTTTAAATAAATTCAGATTTTGGATTTCTCTTATAGCGATTGGTAGTTTATTGAACAACTGTATACCTGTATACGATGGACTCTTTTCATAGAAAGTTGTCCGATGAGGAGGTATTCGAAGAAGATTACCATGCCTTGTCTTATAGCTATGCTTGTCAGCACTTTTAATGAAGTCCTTCAAATTATTTTTAACGAATAGGATATTTTTATAAATATAAATACAGGGAAGAGTTAAAATTTTGTTTTCTTGAAAGTATTCTCTACATGAAGTTCGTTTATGGATCCCAAAGATGAGACGTATTATTTTTTTTTGTAAAATAAACAATTTTGTTGAGAATCTAGAGTTTCCCCATATTATAACATTATAAGATAAGTGCGAGTATGTCATCGCATAGTAGATATTCATTAGTTGTTGTTGGGAGAATATATTTTTGAGTTGTAAGATTGCATAGTAACTGCTACATATCTTCTTAGAAATATGATTAATAAATACATGTCTGAAAAGAAAGTGATGAGTCGAGAAAAGTTCCAAGGAATTTTGTTGTCTCAGAAGAAGTAATGTTAATATTTCCAGTATGTATTTCAAAAGACGTGTTGGGATCATTTGTTATATTAAATTTCAAATAAGACCAGTAGCTCATATATCTTCCAGAGCTCATTGGTTTCCTGTACCAATCTATAAGTACGGTGTTCTCTGGTGTTCTGATAAACATGGTATCAAGGAACGGAACGCTGTTATGTTCGTTTTCTCTCTCAATGGTGATTTCCTAACTAGTCAGCAAACAAGACTACCCTTTTCTATATATATATATATATATATATATATATATATATATGTGTTCAGATAGGTTTCCGCGGTTAGATATTTGAAAACTAAAAGTTCGGGTTGAACCGCGTCTAGAATTTGTTGAAATTCGACGTTTCGGCTCCGATTTTGGAGCCATTTTCAAGAACTGAAAAAGAAAGAAAATTAATAAATGGTTGAAACGTAATTCTACGCTGAGGTCTCAATCTGCCTACTCCTCAGGTATAATTACGTTCGGTTTTTGTGACTTGACGTCGGGGTCTCAATCTGCCTACTCCCCATGTCTCGTCACTGGTTCTCTCTAAGGTCTCAATCTCAATCTGCCTACTCCTTCGAGAGAACAGTTCTCTCGAAGGAGTAGGCAGATTGAGACCTTAGAGAGAACCAGTGACGAGACATGGGGAGTAGGCAGATTGAGACCCCGACGTCAAGTCACAAAAACCGAACGTAATTATACCTGAGGAGTAGGCAGATTGAGACCTCAGCGTAGAATTACGTTTCAACCATTTATTAATTTTCTTTCTTTTTCAGTTCTTGAAAATGGCTCCAAAATCGGAGCCGAAACGTCGAATTTCAACAAATTCTAGACGCGGTTCAACCCGAACTTTTAGTTTTCATATATATATATATATATATATATATATATATATATATATATATATATATATATATACGCGTTGAAGTTTATTTGATACCTTATATTAAACCTTAGTTTAAGTGCAATAACTCAACAACGCCGTAACCGAATTTCAAAAACTAAACATGAAATGATATCAGAATTAAGCGTAGGATCTGAATACGTAATGATATACAGTGCGTTCTATTTTAAAAAATGGAATTTTGGTCTGTAGCACCTACACCAAACACCCTGTATATTTGAAAATTATATCAAAATATAGCTCTCATGAACTCATGAAACTTTTGTATGAAATATTTTTCTATATCTCCTCCGACAAACCAGATATTGCCTGTCACATAAAATGTGGGACACCCGGTATATATATATACACACACAGCTCATCTAGCGCCAACTCAGTTCCCGCCCATAGTTCACCTCGCGCCAATACATTGCACACGGCCATTACAGCCACGTCCACTATAAATACAGTTCCTCAACCCACAATTCCTCAGTTCTCTCGAAGGAGTAGGCAGATTGAGACCTTAGAGAGAACCAGTGACGAGACATGGGGAGTAGGCAGATTGAGACCCCGACGTCAAGTCACAAAAACCGAACGTAATTATACCTGAGGAGTAGGCAGATTGAGACCTCAGCGAAGAATTACGTTTCAACCATTTATAAATTTTCTTATTTTCTTTCTTTTTCAGTTCTTGAAAATGGCTCCAAAATCGGAGCCGAAACGTCGAATTTCAACAAATTCTAGACGCGGTTCAACCCGAACTTTTAGTTTTCATATATATATATATATATATATATATATATATATATATATATATATATATATATATATATATATATTCAGATAGGTTTCCGCGGTCAGATATTTGAAAACTAACTAAAAGTTCGGGTTGAACCGCGTCTAGAATTTGTTGAAATTCGACGTTTCGGCTCCGATTTTGGAGCCATTTTCAAGAACTGAAAAAGATAGAAAATTAATAAATGGTTGAAACGTAATTCTACGGTCTGAGGTCTCAATCTGCCTACTCCCCATGTCTCGTCACTGGTTCTCTCTAAGGTCTCAATCTGCCTACTCCTTCGAGAGAACAGTTCCCCACACTAATATTCATAGAATTTACGCAACGAATTCGTGCTTTCTTTCTGCCAAATAACAGAGCGATAGATTTAGAGGGATTCATACTTAAACAAAACTTACTCGAGATAGATAAGAGGGACTCCAAGTCTGAATTCAACTGCCTGTTCGCATCGTTCAAATCACTTTCATGCGTGTCATCCGCATAGAAGTGACACTTGCTGAACTGTATATGTTTCTGAGAAATTCATGGGTGTGAAGGTAGAATAGCACAGGACCAAGTATTGAACCATGTGGAACACCGTCCTTTACAGTCAGGAAATCGGAGCTAGATCTTTCCATTACCACCGCTTGACGTCGATTGAATAAGTAGGCTTGAAAAAATGATACAGCATCAGCGGAAAACTCTATATAATGCAAGATTGTCAGCAATAGCTGGTGGTTAATTCCATCGAAGGCTTTAGAATAATCGAGCATAAAGAGATTGGTCAGTTGTTTACGATCAGTTGTGGTGAAAATGTCATCTGTGACTTTGAGTAGAGCCGTAACACAGCTGTGCTGCGGCCTGAAACCGGACTGACAAGATGGGATGATACTGTATTCATCTAAATGGTAGCGCATTTGCTGAAGGATAGGTTTTTTCTAAAGCTTTAGACAGCGTGCAAAGAATACTTATAGGCCGAAGCGATTTCAGTTCTTGTGGATTGGGAATTTTAGGTAGTGGAATTATATTAGCTTTTTTCCAGATAGACGGAAAACATTTTTATTAATGCAAAAATTGACAATATGGCAAATTACGGGAAGAATGACTGGGCAGCAGTGAAGTAACATTGTAATATTGACTTTATCGACTCCAGTGGCTTTCGATTTGATTGACAAGAGAATTTTATAAATATCTATCTCAGTTGTTGGGAAGAAAATAACTGGTTTAAGCCCTCACGAATACTATTCGAATAATGATTGATTACCTCCAAGTCGGAAGAAAGATCATTTCTTGAATGTTCAACAAAATATTCATTAATTTCCGATGAGTTTTTTAAGTGATGGGGAATAGTTTTGGGGGTGCTTTTAGAGTAAATATCTGATCATCTATGAGTTTCCGATTACGCCGCTAGGAAGCGCGCCCAGCGCACTACCGAATTCTCGACATCCAATCCTAACTAGAGTCCACTGAAATTATTCATATAGGAGTTCACTCCGAACCGCACCGCCTGAAAAGTGTAGTAAGGAAGAAGTATCCAGGACGTTTTACATAGCGATACCGATGATTATTGTATTATTCCATCTAGCAGCCGGTACCCAGGATTCGAACCCAGGGAGGCAAGTAAAATCTACCTTTCTGTCTACCAGAGATTTGGTCTATACCATAAGTGACCCCTGGAGTATTTTGTCTTCACTGGAGCTGCCCGGAGCAAGTGGACCTACACACGTTAAACAGAGGTGGCGCCAGAGGCAATCCGTAACCTTGGACTCGGCGCCAAAGTGACCCGTAAAGCTCAAAGAGCTTTACATTGTCAAGTTTATTCCTTTGTTTTTCAAACAGATCAGTATCAGATTTTTCCAGAAGTTTCTATTATTATGGCTTTTTTTTCACGTATGATAGCGTACTTAGTTACATTCCTCATTTCTTTATAAAACTCCCAGTGTCTTGTCAGCTTCGATCGTTTGTATTTCATAAGTGCTCTATCTCTGAGTGTCATCATTTTCTTTATGACATCCGTGATCCAGGGTGCTTTCGGGCGACTAATCTTGACTGTTCTTATGGGTGCGTGATGGACAAAGAGATTTAACAGTTTTTCATTTAACAAGAGGACTTTTTCGTCTATATTATCGAGTTGAGAGATGCGTGAAAAATTAATATTTTCCAAATCGGTTGCAAAGTTATTTTGATTGAAAGTTTTATAATCACGAAATTTGTAAATAAATGTATCTTTAGATTTAGCTATAGTTCCGAATGAGCAACAAGCCATACAGTAGTCGGATATGCAAGAGGCGTCTACAATGCAAGTGTTTTCGACGGGAATAATCTCGGATGATATTATGAGGTCAATAATTTTAGCACTCGTGGGGCCATAGCGAGTGGGTTCATTAATTATCTGATTGAGAGCGTAGGATTTCAAAATATCTTTGATAGCCATTGTATCAGCACTTTCGGAGTCTGATATGTCTATATTGAAGTCATCTGTACATAAAATTTCATCAAAATCGGGCCCAACAGTGCTGATAGCAAGTTCCAAATCTTTCAAGAATTGTTCAGTGGAAAAAGTAGGAGGTCGGTAAAGAACACCCAATGCATATTTTTTTTATTGAACTCGCAAGCTATCCAGAGTTGCTTGGTAATACATTGAGGAATATTATTTATCACTTTTGCTTTGAATTTAGTTTTAATGAAGACTTCAGTCCAAATCGCAATTCACAAATTTTGAAACAAGTCAACTCAAAGAATTTCAATAGACTAGATTTTCTTGAAGATCTACAAATCGACTAAGAATTACAGTGCAATAACCGATGTTTAAACACACAAGTTCAATTATACAAATCATATATTCCTTTACATAGAAGACTAAAATAGTACATAATTTCAACACATATATTCTAAATTTATTGTTCTTTGCTCACTAGGTGAACTTTCACATTCTGTAGTCACGAAACATTGTCATACCTCATTGGACATGGACCTTATGTCAATGTCACCACATTTCATCTGTCAGCTTTCAATTTCACATGTTAAATCTCAAACATTTTTATCCTTTCCGGTTTCTCGTGGTTGATAATTCAACACAAGTAGGCTCTGCATTGCCTGGAAAAATGCGAAAAAACCGGAAATTTTAAATTAAAACCCCTTAAATGGGTGTATATATATATTAAGTACTTAATTTTAACATGTATGTGCATCCGATCAAAACCAATGTTAACCATGGTTTTGGTGACTTTTTATAAGTATTGCTCCTGTATAAATACCTGACGAGTAAGTAATTCAAAATTTCTTAACCTTATTTTTCCACGACTACTTGCAGGTATAGCACCGATGATGACCTAATAGCCGAAAGCGCTTTGCGATTTTATTACATTTTACACGAAATACAACTCTTTCATTGCATTTAATGAAGAATGCCACACCACCACCCCCCACCCACTAGTCTCTCCTTTCTGAATAGGGTATAACCATCCAATGACAGGATATTATCAGATATACCCGGAAATAACCAGGTTTCAGATGAACCTAAGATTTCGTATTTGTTCAGCACAATTTCCCTCAACTCCTGGTTATGAGGAGTCAACGATCTTATATTCAGGTGAGCTAGTTTAATTTTTTGTCCCTTTATGACCAAACGAGTTTAAAATACATAATATTTATAAATAATAGAAGCAACATAAGATTGAAAAAATTTGGAATGATAAAGACCCAAACTCCGTGTAAATAATGCTTATATATTATTACAAATACTTTGCTAATAATAAACTAAATCATGACTAGACTTCGCCTATTTGCCCTTCTGTATGTATTTTTTTTTTCTAGAGGACAAATTATTATATACTTCAACAAACTATGTCCAAAAAATACATTCTATCCCTTGGAGCTATAACTGCCATCCCTAAATTTTTAAATTGTATTTTCCTTCTTGATATCGAAAGAAAAAAATAAATTGATTCTATAGATTCGTTCTCAAGATATAAGAACTTGAAGTTGGGAAATCACTTTTGATGCAATCATTCAATAAAAATATGATCTAACAATGCAACAAAAGAAAATAATAAAGGACAAATTGAATGACAAATGTATACCGAACATGGATCTAAACTTTGTCGTGATCTCATTTCTTCCTAATCCTGTCTCATTATGAAATTACGAGTTTTTCCGACCTGTTTTTCTGTTAACTGACTAGATGTACTACTAAACCATTACTAGGTGCTGAAATATTATCAAATGCCTGATCTCGTTTTCAGATTCAGCTTTCCAGTGTCCAAAGTGCAATAAAAAGTATAAATACTCATGTAATATGGGAAGACATTTGAAATATGAATGCGGAACAACCCCTCAGTTCCACTGTTGCTTTTGCCCTGATAGAGCTTACACCCGGAAAGTTTCTCTACAGAGGCACTATCAGAAACATCATAAAGATTCAAACTTGTCCAACTACTGATAAAAATTACTTCGAATTCGATTCAGTTATTTCCACTCCAACAGTTTTTACCCCTAACTAAAAATGATTCGAATTAATTATCGAACGTCAAGAAATAATTCGCTCATGCATATAATAAATTACATCAATCAAATTCAAGAAAAAGAAACAACCCAAAACATCGTCAATTTCACTAGACGCGCGTTTCGCCAATAAAGTTGGTATCCTGAGTATATAATTATGGCATTAGATTACTGATAGTATTGCATCAGAATTACTGAAGAACTACCTAACAGGAAGAATACAACGGGTTAAGATTGGGGATGAAATACGCTATGATAAAGAAGTGCAAACAGGAGTATCACAGGGAACAGTATTGGGTCCGATACTGTTCCTTGTGTACATTAACAGTATAACCAAACTGAGGGCATGTAATATGTTATGCAGGTGATACCGCCATATTCTTTACTGGATCAACGTGGAAAGAAATAAAACAAACTGCAGAGACTTAAAAAAAAATCACCCTTGGCTAAATAGCAACATGACTCTAAGTTAAAAAAAGAAGTTTATCCTACGATTCGAGATCAACCAGAGGACCTCAAACTCATATTGCATATTATTTTTGTAATAGTACAGATAATTGTAGATGCCATTCTATAGAAAAAACTGGTTGTATAAAATACCTCGGAGTCTTCTTAGATCAGCATTTAAAATGGACAGAACATATCAATTCCGTCGCAAAACGATTACGAGTTCTTATGCATACATTTTATGAATTACGTGACATATTATCGAAAAAAATCTAGCCATTCTATATACCTCACTTGCAGAATCACTAATACAATATTGCATTCCGGCTTGGGGACATGGGAACCAACATTCAAAACCCATCTAAGCCCACTGCAGCTTGCACAAAATGTATTGTTGAAAATTGTTTTGAAAAAAACTAGGCTTTTTTCGACAAATCAATTATACCAAGAATTCAAAATATTAAACATTCCCTCAACCTGTGCTTATGAATGCTCGAATAGAATCTTTCGAGATGAACCCAAATTCACACAACACACACGAGAACCTGGATCAGTAACAAACTCAAATATTAAAGTCGAATTTTTTCAAAAAACTGTTACACAAAATTCATTTTTTCACTACGGACCAAAAATCTACAATACCCTTCCAAAAAATCTCAAAGAAATAACAAATTTAAAAATTTTCAAAAAAGAAACAAAAAAATATATATTGAGCCACCTCAACAAATTTTTCCAACAATCACAATTATATTTAATTAAGAATTTATGATCAACCAGCTCTGGGACTTTCGTCCAATATTCCTTCCTTGAATATCATGAAATAATAGTATTATTTGCCACCTCAAAAAAAAACTCATTAAACTTTGGGTGTCATACATAACAGAGATCACAAGACAGGCTTTAAGTCTAGCGTGACGATGTTTTGTATGCACACACTAACCAAAAAATTATCAAATAGCAAATACTACAAAATATGAATATGATTTATTTACCAACTGAATGATGAATACATTTGTACCTACATGGAATTCTGAGAAATAAATTGAATTGAGGAGCTTTTTGTCTATGTCTGAAGGGCATGGAAAGTTTTTCTCCCATATCTTTGCAGCCGTTTAGCATAATCCCATTAAATCTGGTATCACTGAATTCATTGTAATGAGATCTAATCAAATATGGTAATATATATCCACTGTTAGTTTTACTGAAATGTGGATAACCGTGTACATTTAAAGTATCACCCAAAAATTTACACCTCGGAAAAGAAAATTTACCTATCCAAGAATTCTTCCTAAAGATTCAGAAATGAATTATTCATCAAATTTTTCACGAAAGTACTGTCAAATAGTGCGTATTTCTTTGATATTGTAATAGCTTATTTTGTTCTGTTACCACTTTATTTTTTCAATTTTTGTAATATTTCGAAATTCTCATTTCGATTTCAATACTGGCGATTTTGTTGACTATAACCGAACAATTCCCTATTCACTTCCAATATCTCTTCAATGTGTGCTCCCAACGAGCATCCAAAAAGTGTGACGGATGATAAAGGAGTGAAGGACGAACGGAAGGAACCGTACCGTATCAAGTGATCACTTCAATACGTAGAAAACATAGTAAACAACGCCTTTCTGTCAAAAAATGACAATTTTTTATAGACTTGTCCTCTTCATTACACCACTGCATACCTTCGTAAGAACCCACCTACTTGAACCTAGGTAAGTAAGTCAAATACGTTACTTCATGGCAGTTTTTGATATTTCACCTACATATATCCTCAGACAAATATCTAGAAAATAAAAGAGGATACTTATCCATAGGACGTGAAAACTGATTATGTTGATGCCAGGGGTCTTCTTATTTACGTACAGATCCATCACTAGACATCATCCGTTAGTGCAAATATCTTTGAATGGTACCACAGATTTTTCAATGCTTTCTGCGATTCTACATCAAATTCTAAATTCAACCATATAGCACATTCATAGTTTCCCTTGGATACTGCATATTATAAAGAGGACTATCAAAGCGTCAAATCAGTATTCATCGATATGACAGAAAAACCTGTCAGATTTTACGAATGTGTATTCAGTTCTGTGTTGGTTCTTCATAGAATTGAAAAATGTTTCAATTTTCGAATGCAGAAAAGTTGGATATGAATAGAAATTATAGCGAAGAAAAAAGGAATGCAAAAGAAACAGTAAGAATATCAGGGTTTCATCGAGACGAGAAATCTCGTCTCGAAGGCACTTTCTCATCTCGTCTTGATCATCGAGACAAGAAATAAACAAACTCTCGTCTCGATGTTTTTCTCGAAGACTATTTCTCGGTCTCGATTCGGGACTCTCGAAATTTTGAGAGTCTCGAACAAAAACTGAATGTTATTAAAAAATGCCATGTATAGGTTATAACGTATAACACAAGGACAAGGCTGCACCAAAATACAGGGTATTAAATTTTATAAAAAAATTACATTGAAATACAGAGGCTATATGTTATGAACTAAAAGTCACGTATAACAAAAAAGCAGCCGAGTATCAGCATAAAAATAAACAATATTGTTCCAAAAAATCAAAATAAAATGAATCCTTCATGTTTTAATTTCATCTTGCATCCATATATTTAAAATTTACCTAGGTACGAAAGGTGAAAGTTTAAAATTGTTACTTCGTTCGTGAAGAGTAGAATGTACCAGCACCAGCACCATGTTGTGTTAATTTTTGAGTGTTTGAATTAAATTTTCGTGTTAATCGTGTTTAATTGTTTTTATCTACATTCATGCAAAAAGCAAAACTTTATTTGAACAAATTTCAGTGGAAAATGAAGCTCTTTATTGCACTAGTGCAATAAAGTTTTTATTGCACTCATCTGTCATTCTACTTCAACATGCTGTCATCATGATAAATATAAACGTTCAAAACCACTACATATTTAGCAGATATTCTGTGACATTTGCCATACGTTTTGAACAGCTACATATTTTATATTATTTTGTATTAATGTTAGCAGTCAGAGTTGAACAAACAATGCCTTTCCGAGAATAACTCCATAATCAAAACCGATCCGCTATGTACTAAACACCTGCATAGAGAAAACTGTATCTACTATGACCACGCCTCCTGATAACATACGCGCTCATGGCTACTACGATTTTGATTTTTATCATGCAACTGTGGTTATATAAGCGTCAGTCAAAATTTAATTCTGACAATTACAGAACTGAAAGTTTTAAAATGAGTAATGTTGATGGAAAACTAAATGATGGAGATGAAATCGATAGTAATAATTATTTATTTAAATTGCGTATTTCATTTTCCTTCCCCTAGTAATGCACCTAATTAAATAATTTTTTGCTTTTTGCATGAACGTAGAAAAATAATTGTTTGCATCTCGTGCAAAAAATGATTATTGCCCTCGATGTGTTGTCAAACTCGGCCTGACGGCCTCGTCGGACAATTTCACGTCGAGTGCAATAAACACTTACTTTTTGCACTTGTTGCATAAATAACTATTAATATTATTAACGGTCGATGGAAAAATATTTTTTCTACATTCATGCAAAAAGCAAAACTTTATTGAACTATATTCAGTGGAAAAAGAAGCTGTTTATTGCACTAGTGCAATAAAGTTTTTATTGCACTCATCTGTCATTCTACTTCAACGTGCTGTCATCACGATAAACATAAACGTTCAAACCCACTACATATTTAGCAGATATTCTGTGAAATTGGCCATACGTTTTAAACAGCTACATATTTTATATTTTTTTTTGTATTAATGTTAGCAGTCAAGAGTTGAACAAACAATGCTTTCCCGAGAATAACTCCATAATCAAAACTGATCCGCTATGTTCTAAACAGTCTACCTGCATAGCGCAAACTGTACTGTGACCACACCTCGTGATAACATACGCGCTCATGGCTACTATGATTTTGATTTTTATAATGCAACTGTGATTATATAAACGTCAGTCAAAATTTAATTCTGACAATTACAGAACTGAAAGTTTTAAAATGAGTAATATTAATGGAAAACTAGATGATGGTAATGAAATCGATAGTAATAATTATTTATTTAAATTGCGTATTTCATTTTCCTTCACCTAGTGCCGCACCTAAATAAATAATTTTTTGCTTTTTGCATGAAGTAGAAAAAATATTGTATGCAACTCGTGCAAAAAATGTTTGTTGCACTCGACGTGTTGTGCAACTCGGCCTGACGGCCTCGTCGGACAATTTCAAGTCGAGTGCAATAAACACTTACTTTTTGTACTTGTTGCATAAATAACTATTAAGATTCAAATGGAAATTATTCGGTTTTTTAAAAGAAATGTCCTACATTCTCTATCATGAATTAATTCTGATTTCATTCGATCTTTTATCAGTTTGAAAAATTAAGTTTATTGCAGTTTCATCACAGTCTGAGATGTTTTTCTATTTTTACCAATATTCCATATAGGCGTTGCATAATTATAATTGCCAAATAATTACGCTAACAATAGAGTGGAATACAGTATCCATCATAATCAGGTAGTGTACGAAGGCATCATGTGGATTAATTCTATACGCGTATGTAATTCAGAAAATCGAATTACGATAGCTGCAGAAATATTAGAATGTTTGAACTTTATGATGAGTCCACTTTTCTGTTATGTGAATTATGCTGCATGTTCCTAAAAATATTTTTTCAACTACCTACTGAACAATAATTACTCACCAATGTGGGCATGCCATGTTACCAAAATCCCGAATTTATTTTTAGGCCCACTTTTCCAGTGCCCAATGTGCGAAAAGGGATATAAATATTCATATAACCTAGGAAAACATATGAAATATGAATGTGGAAAAACTCCTCAGTTTAATTGTCACTTATGTCCAGATAAAGCCTACACACAGAAAATCACTTTGCAGCGGCACTATCTGAAGCATCATACCTGAACTATCGTCATCTATTCGAATCAATTTATTCAGATTCCATCAAATTGTTCAACTGATAATAACGACAGGATCAACTGATAGTTCTACTTGAGAGACTAAGATGGTTTATGGTTTGGAATTGTCTAGGAAATTTTAATCAAATCGAAATATTCTAAAATATTAATTTACCGCCCTGACTTTTATTGAGGGTACATTAGCAACATCCTATCGCCCAAATGAAAAATGTTGTTTTTTCGGGGAATTTAAAAATGTACTACATCACTTCCATCCAGTTTCCGCAACCCGTATTTTAAACACTGAGGCGTTTGGTACAAAATGTTCGCAGTAAGTTCTTGTCGATTGTGAATCAACAGAAACTACTGCAAATATATGACATGATTCATAAAAAAACATGTATATTATTGATGAAATAGAAACTACTTAAACACCAAAACTAAGTCAATTTCACTCGACGCATATTTCGCCCACAATGCATCTTCAGGGGCCAAAGCTTGGTGGCATCTTCAAGAGTTTATATTTCATGAATTACATTCACACCAATAATTCCAAACATTTTGTTCGAAGCTGTATGTATTAACTGTTTTTTCAACCGAATCTATTTATAGTACTTCTCTACTTTTCTTTCATACAAATGCTCTGGAAGAAAAACATAAATGTTTTCATTTGCAATAATCTCAATATATCTGTAGTGAACATTCAACTTGACCAATTGAAAAAAAATCTAAAATTTAAATCTTTCGGACTCACAGACGTTGCTTAAACTTTAAATATAACCTAAGGAAACTAGGTATTTATAATACAATCTATTTTGGACATATTAAGTTTATACCATGGCTCCATGACATTTCCTGCGTTTTTTACTAAGCCATAAAAATTACCATTTTTAGCGCGCTGCGGCGGTTTGCAACACATAGGAATTAGGTCGACATATGTGAATTATAGACTAGGTGTTCTACTTTAATTTTGTTTGAAGAGGTCATTATGAAAAAAAAACATCGTTCGTAAACTACAAGCGAAAATCCTCTAAAAAACACGGTTTTCTACGATTACTAAAGTTAGCTCACTTCTGAAGAGGTGGAAAACTTGAATATCGGATTCCAAAATACATATATGACAAATGAGTATAAAACTCATGGATTTTTTTCCAGGAAAAACCCTCATATGATTGGACTAAGTTCATTTCCTATGTTTGCAAAATCATATTGTGTGAGGTCGCTACGCTTTTTTGAACAGTATCACACTAATTCGGAAGTATGTCGTACACTGTTTTCAATAACGTCAAAAAAATGTGAAAATTTCTAAAAGTTAGAGATGACCGGTGGAATACATGGTATGAAACGTCCAGTTTCATCATGCGTATACATTTCTCCTCAAGATACATGTGGCTAATAAAGATATTAGACCGGGAGATGGTGACACAAAATATTAGGTCATTTGTACCAGTATGGCAGTTCTTCAGGGGTCTAATTACAGAATAACAAAAAAGAAAATGATGGTCAGGCCCAATCGCGTGGGCGTTAATTGAACGTGTCGGATAAATAACGAGTGACGAACGATTTGTTCCACAAAAATGCTTGTATTTTCCGATGGTCGATAAAAAAAGAAGTAGGCGGTAACGTAATACCATACTTCTCCGGTGTGACTTACAGCCCGCCATACCGACACAAATACATTAATTAAAAAAAATACCACTTCTTGTACCAGGCTAATTTGTGCGAGCTAATCATCGTCGAGTAGCCATTCACGGAAATCACCTTGCCATACGTTGCCGACGGTTCCCAATGGTCGCCATACCACCGCAAGGGAGTAACATTTTTTTATGCCTACCTACTGGTACATTTGGATTTTTGGAAAGTATTTGATAAAATGTGACTGTCATTATATTTCCCATACCTCTAGTACTAAAAATCTTATTTATTCAACACGTTTTGAAAATACGACTGTAAAATACGTAAAATCATTATATTCTGTTCATTTGGATGTGATTCTACCTAAGATCCAGATTGTGACCATGGGGCGGACGACTGTCGGACTTGAGCCAAGATATTAAAAAAAAATAATTTTGACGATTTGTACCAGTACGGCATTTGGATTTTTGGAAATTATATATGATACAATGTGACCATTATTATATTTGCTGTACTTCTAGTAGAGAAAAAAAGTGGCGCCATACTTGAGAAACTTGGTTTTTCGACACGTTTTCAAGGTACAAGACATAAAATTATTTCGTACAGTATGGCATCATCGTATTCGGTTCGTTTGGATAAAATTCAACGTAAAAAAAGTATCCCATACCGTAACTATGGCAAGCTTCAACTCGAAGTGGAGGGAGATAAAATTGAATGGGTGTGTCAGAATTAAAGTATTCAGGCTTCGTGTTGGATGAATCACTAACACTCAATGCACACTGTGACTACGTCTGTAAAACGATATCAAAAAAACTATATTTTTTTCTCCAGGATTTCAGCGGAAGTTTCTATGTTTTCAAAAATACGGTGGGAACGTTGTGTTGTAAAATGACGTCACGTGATCACGGCGCGCTCGCCGAAATTTTTGAAAAGGACGGAAACTAAAATTGTCATATCTTCAATACTACTCGCGTGATTTGAATGAAATGAAAACAGGTGTATTTCTAAACATTTCTACATGGTCATGAAGTTTCAAATGATTCAACAGACCCAGTGACATTCTTCATTCTCTAGAACATTATTTAGCCAAATCTTTGATAAATAAAATCCACCCACTGTCAGAACTTCTTTATCTTATAGAAGAGTGATTAACAGAAACAATTTCTCAAAGAAAACAAGATTTCACTTTCATCGTCTAAATATACTCATTGTGTCGGAGTGGAATCTCAAGATATGCCTGTTCAAATTATTCCTTTGAGTGAAATTTTTTGGACATTGTTGGCACTTGAATTGTGGTTCAGACTTACACTCGAATGTCATATGCCTTGTCAAGTGTTGTTTCCTTATATAAGACCTATTGCAATTTGGGCAATGGTTATCTGAAAACAAAACTCATTACAATTCTATAAACATTACCTCTGTAAGAATTACCAAGTTCGGGTAAAATTGGTAGTTAGAAAACAGCAAAATTATAACAGTTTTATAAACAATCACAAATGTTTCACAAACAAACACAAATACATTACGAACAAACAATAAGTTTTTTCAACAGATACCCAAGTTGTAAAAATAAAACCAAAAATAATTTATGAATTGATTTTAAAATTTCAGTTCAGCATGCAAATAATACAGATCCAAAAATTCTGCCTCTAGATGTGTATGCATTTTATTTGATTTTGCTGCGTTGTTCAAAGTTTTAATTCTTGAAAATTTATTTCAAATATTCGTTAACGAGAGGTTTGATCATCTAGTTTGAAAGGCAAAGTAGCAGCCATCTTATAAGTAATGTCAGTTCATGCAGCGGAATGCATTTTCAATGCCAGTTTGAAATATACACAAATGATATGGCCGACCATAAATTGCTTTGACCAAATTGCACAAATTTTACATATTTTTTAAATTTATCGTTTACATATTTTCCACTTTTTGCTTTGGTAGTATTACCATACTCAATTGGATCAGCTTTGACTGAAAGAAGAATAGAACCAACCATATCAGGCTGGATCTACGCCATGCTCATGAACCAGACTGCCGCTACATCTCTTCAAGATGAGGTCATTAAGTTCAGGGTCTCACAAGGTCGGGAACTTTTCCCCCTTTTATGGTCACTCCTGATGAACAACCTGCTAAATGTTCTCAAGAGGAGAGTGGTAGAGCTTCAGGCTTATGCAGACGACCTTGTCATTCTGGTAAGGACCATGTCGGGAAGGGTAACCTCTAATATCCTCCAAAGAACGTTGGGCGACGTTTACAGTTGGTGCCAGAAGGAACAAATTTCTCTCAATCCTAGCAAAACTGTGATAATACCCTTTACCGGGAAAATAAATCTAGAAGAACTAAATTCACTCTCTTTTATTGGTAAGGTTATTCCATTTGCAGCAGAAGTGAAATATCTAGGGGTCACCCTTGATAAAAAAACTTACATGGAAAATGTTCTCCACAAAGCCAGAATGTCCGTATGGTGTTGTGGGAGGATTTGTGGAAAATATCGGTGACTAGGTCCCAAATAAATCCACTGGATATATGTGATGTTTGTTAGAACACATACGGTGCCATTGCCTGGTGGTCAAAAACTTCACAGCGAAAGATCAATAATTTTTTTCTCGGATAGTCAAGCGGCTTTCAGAGCTATCGATCAACTTCTAAGCTAGTGTCAAACTACCAGAGAAGACTCTCCTCAATAGGAAGATTCTGGATTCTTGGCCACTCCGATATGGAGGGTAATGAAACGGCAGACCTTCTTGCAAGTAGGTTCAGTGGACCAGAACCTGCCACTAGCATCTCACCAAGTTTTGCCAAATGTACATTGGATACCAGGACAGCAAGGAGAGTATTAAACTTCTGGCAAAACCTCTCAGGATTGACTCATTCTAAAGCATTCATACATTTCTCGAAGAATTTCATCAAAACACTGTTAGACTCCTGCAGAGATAACCTACGATGTCTAACATGCCTACTCATAGGCCAGTGTCGTTTGAAACATGTCATGACAACTATGGGGCGGAAGTGTGTCACACGCGAGCAAGATATAAAAAAAAATTGGAATGAATTGTAACAGTATGGCATTTCAAACTATGCTTTGGGAAAATTACACTGTACTTATGGCGAAGTGCCAAAGTGGTGGACTCAAAAAACTAATTTTCTGCCACACTCGCTCTGATATGTCGACAACCAATACAATCTTGAAACCATTTATCGAAATAGCCCACCTGTAATATCGTGACGGGTACATGTGAAAAAAATTATATGCAATATCAATATTGATTCTTATAAGACAAGATTGCCGCCACCTAGGTGTTTGAAATTTTGTATTTATATTCGTTAAAACACAACCTTACAGGAAAAATCAGTGCCATACTGGTACAAATCGTTCGAATTACGAATACAATCTTATATTAGAATTTTGAAAAATATTTTACATATTTGCCACCACCCACAGGTATGGCATGATCAGACTTCTATTTATGATCATATAGAGAACTGTTAAAAAAAGTTTCAGGCTGGTACAAATCGTTTAGCAAAAAAAAATTACTTCTTTAAAAATTACTTCTTTGCGGTGGTATGGCGGCCATTGGGAACCGTCGGGAATGTATGACAAGGTGATTTCCGTAAATGGCTACTCGATGATGATTAGCTGCGCAAAAATTAGCCTGGTACAAATGGTTTAATTGATTTTTTTAAAATTAATGTATTTGTGTCGGTATGGCGGTAAGGCATAGAAGGGCAACAAACAATTTTTTTTTGAAATCTCGACTTTAATCGCGGGGTTCCGACTTCGATTTGTCACTTCATATTTGAATGCCATCCACATGTCTGTAACTGCGAACAAGGTGTACGGCAAATACGTACCCCTAATCGCCCCTTACTAACTTTCACGCCACTGGATTGAAACAGTTTTTTTCTGCTTTTTCTGAATCCTCAATATTTTATATACAAAAAAAAGGATAAGTTTTGTTATCAAAATTTTCAAAGGTTTAATATTTGGATGTATTTTTTTGTACTGCACTTTTGCTTAATTCCAGAATTTGAAAAACTTAAAAAAAATTGATGTTTCTCTCAAGGGTAGTTGTAATAATAATAATAATACTTCCTCAGAAAATCAGAGGCTTGTGGCCTTTCTGCGCCTACGTAGGTTTGACTATTTTTAGAATTCGTTTCGGTTTCGAGAATCGAACTATTTAAAGCACTATTATTTTTTATATACTCTTCTGTTTCATGAATATCTTGAAATTTCATACTCAAGTCACCATACATAAGTAAACTGAAGTAGATTCACTCCCAGTCGGCGCCTTTGATGTATCGGATTCAGATTTTACTTTTTTCTGGCATGCGTTGGGTTAAGAGGGGTCGGCTGAGTGTTGCCCTGTCTCACTTGGTCTCACGTACGGCGTTCTATATCGGATTAATTTTGGTTGCGCGATAGTACAGAATAAGTCAGTTGAACACAAAATTCGAGGTGAGGATGTCGCCACAAATATGGCGGCGAGTGAACTTACTTCTGTTCACTTATCTAAGGTTCTTGAGTTTTCAAATAGTTTGTCCAGGTCACTATCCTTATTCTGAAGAGATCGGCCTATCATGTTGAACCGCCTTTCACTTCAAACTTAATGAGTTATTCACCTACCGGACATTGCAGTTCTTGTTTGATGTCAACTTCCTCCCCAGCGAAACACATAGTTCAATAGAATAATAATATATGTAAATACTTTGAACTGCATTTTTATTTCCAGTAAATCCAACTGTCGATCCTAATATGTTTTGCTTACCAATTATTTGTCTAGACCACAAATTTTGTTGAAATGGTTGAAAAGTATCAATTTGTGAACCTTACATGTTACAAGACGAATAGACATCTAATTGTGTTTTAGGTACTTTCTACACTTTTCGAGAGGAGGGTCAAACATGGTACTGCTGCACTACCTGCCACACCAAATATAAACACCGGCAATCAGTCTATAGACACGCCAGGCGCGCCAAGTATGAGTGTAGTCATTCACCGAGATTCAAATGTGGCATTTGTGATAAGTCCTTTCAGCAGGAGAGCGGTCTAAAAGTTCACATACATAGTGTTCATCTGGTTCAGAGCGATACCACCGATTAAGAGAAATTGAATATTAGGCTACGGAAACTACGGAACTGAAACTATGTTAACATTGTACCGAGGAGGTCGTCAAATTGGTAGCTACTGAAGATGGTCGAAGTTACATGTTACAATTTATTATTTTTATTTGTCAGCTGTTATTGGGTAGATGAGTTTTTGTAGTTATACAATTGGTTTTAAAATTACACTAATTATTTTTAAAAATTTATTATTATCGATCTTTTCGATTTTATTATTCCTCATGTCGGAATATCAGAATTTTCTTTCGTCGGCAAATATCCAACAGAAAACAACTTCTGCCCCCTATGACCGTTGAATTATATATGTTAGATTATTGGAAAAGGTATCCACAAGAACTACATTCCAATACTATCAGCAGCGAAGGTTAGCTCACTCAGATCAACTGAAAAATCTGATCAGCATTTGTTGGTAATTCTCAATATAAAATAGTGCGTCACTCACGGTCGATGGTGGGTTAAGGCCGATTCAGATACATGCGTGCCCTTGGGGGATTTCTGATGCACGAACGGTTTAAACGCCTTTTACTCACGTTTCTGTCATAAGAACATATTTTATTTGGCTCTGTATGTAATGATTAAATTCTGTCAATGCTGGAGTAATGCTCTATTTGAGTTTTTCAAATAATTCCGATGTATTTTCAACTGTATCTTTCATCTCATGCAGAATTGCACACATGTATTTGAATCGGACATAAAGGCAGTGAAAAATATATCGGGATTACTTATTTGAAAAACTGAAATAGCATTACTCCAACTTTGACAAAATTATTTCAGAACCAAATAAAATATGTTCTTGTGATAGAACCGTTAGTGAAAGCAGTTAAACTGTGTGTTCTTCAAAAACCCTGCATGGGCACGCATGTATCAGAATCGGCCTATAGACGTTTATGGAAAACGCAACTCATGAATTTTCAACGTTGCGACGTTGCCGCTGATAATCACAGAAACATCAGGAATTTTTCTTGAAAAGAATTTGGAGCGACGAATCAAAATTTACGAGGAATGTGGTTTTTGGGCTGATCACACTCCTCATGTGACAAAAGAAATAGGGTATCAAGAAGAAAATTACCTAAATGTTTTCTGTATTTTGGAGAACAATAAAATTAGCTTTTTTATTTATTAGTACAGTCTACTCAGTTTTGAGACAAGAATCGGTTGTAGCATTTTTAAGTTGTAAATTTGGCATGCTAGTAGTTGGAACTATGTCAAACAAGGAAAAAAACTGTTGACCAAAAATCAGAGGGTGGAACCTGAAAAAAAATTGATTTGAAAAAAAGTTGTTTTTCTTTGTTGTCATCTGGGAAAAAATTAAGTTTGAAAAAACATGGTTTGAATAGGGTTGAAGATCATTTATTTCTCCACAAGAAATGACCCTCAGTAATTCCCTATAAAATGAGCCCGTTTTCTCAGAAAACGTACTTGACATCAAATTTCAGGCTCATGTTGGCCCGCCTCTGCAAGTTCAGGCGGTGTCAAACGTTCAATGTCTCATGACTTTGCTAAAAATGATCAAAAAATTAAAAATAAAAGTGCATATTGGTCGTGAAGACTTCTACTTTTTCATGCAATTATAACATGAGGGTATCTGAGTACCGGAATGGTTGCTTTTAACACGTTACATAATCCAATTGCGTTTTTTACAGAGGATGCAAAAATCATACGTAATTCAGTTATTCCGGAATAATTGCACTAAAGCAGGAACTATTACCTTCTCCAGGCACTTTGCAATGATTTAAGAGTAGTGGGACAGGTTTCACTTACACGGGCCAAAAAAAAACTGGGTTTTACTCTTGCCCCATTTTCACTCCCTCATAATTCCGACATCTCAGTCAGTAAATGTTGAAAATAATCGCTTGTACACAACCTGCACGAAAAATAAAGTATGCAATTTCAAGCTGGAGGTTTGCACTTCACATTTCTGTTATTGAACTTACAAACACAACTCCAAAATGTGTTATAATTTTAAAAAATTCAGAGGCCGTCCAAAAATTCTTTTTAAACGATAAATAATTTTGTCGAATTACAGAGTTTTCAGAAACTCCTGACCATCCGAAACGAAAGAAGATGAATATATCTGTTCATTCCATATATACAACATAGTCCAGGATCATCGAACCATAATATCTAAGCCAACAATGGACACACTTTTGGAGCAGTTTTCTCAGTTTGTTATCAGTTCAGATCATGAGTGCGAGCGTAGTTTAGAGTGCCTGTTTCCGACTTATAGACAGGTCAGACCCTACTGTCATGGAAATGTTTTTGTTCTTGCTGTGAAAATTTGAGTTTATTATTGAGGAATGTCATAGTGAAAGATACTAATTAAGATTATAATAGACTCAGCTGCGATTATCCGTCTGAAAGTGAGTAAAAATTTACTGCAGAGCAGGCAAGACGTCAAAAATTCTCAGAGTGGATTGGAGTTGTATTAAATGCTGTGGTTTCTATGAAATTATTAGTGCTTATCTTTAAAAAAAGGAGGGTAGAAATGTGTTAGGGTATTGAATTTTTCTGGCAAAGAACATGAGTGTTGTCAAATGCATATCCCATAGAAAATATATTCCATTTGGATTGGTTATGTGGACGTTTTGTATTGTATATTTGAGTATTTATTTAATAATAATAATGTTTATTCAGTGTATAAAATATTTAAGTGGTAGAGTAAAATATAAAATATGAAAATTAACAAAGATAGCGCTATATATAAAATAATGTCTGAAATGAACAAGAAAAACCCACAAAAGGAAACCTTGAGTGAGTTGATATCTATGTCATCAGAATATTCTCTCCCCAGGAGTATTTGAAGTGAAAAAATAATGGAATATATATTATCATGCACTGATCTTCTCTGAAGTAAACACAAGTATATCAGCTGTATGCCAACAAATCTGTTTTCAGGATATTGAAATTTGTACAGAATTGAGAGTACATACCTACACAAATCCTACCTAGGCAAATATTACTTCGTAAACTGAGATATTATGGAATCGAGGGAATAGCCTTAAGTTGGTTTGAAAAATGTCAATGGTAGGTCACAAAGTCGGAAAATGCTTTTCAAATTATATAGACGTACCTCAAGGGAGCGTTCTAGGACCACTGTTGTTTATAATTTACCTGAATGATGTGAATTATATACAAGGTCATGATTTTCTAAATCTATTTGCAGATGACACGTTGGTTGCATGTTATGGCCATGACGTTGTAGAAACAGTGGAGCGCATGAATCAAGTGTTGAAAAAAATTGAAATATATTTAAAGGAAAATAAAATGAAAATTAATACAAAAAAACAAGTCAATGACAATTAGTAAGAAACATAAACTGAAATCAATCGACTATGGCAAGCTTCAACTCGAAGTGGAGGGAGATAAAATTGAATGGGTGTGTCAGAATTAAAGTATTCAGGCTTCGTGTTGGATGAATCACTAACACTCAATGCACACTGTGACTACATCTGTAAAAAGATATCAAAAAAACTATATTTTTTTTCTCCAGGATTTCAGCGGAAGTTTCTATGTTTTCAAAAATAACAAATTATAGAACCATCATACAGCCCCACTTTCATTATTGCTGCACTCTCCTTTATCTTTTAGATAAAAATAATATACAGAAGTTACAGAAACTGCAAAATCGAGGTTTAAGAATCATCTTAAAATATAACAGATACACTCCCATTCAATTCATGCTGAATACCCTCAATTGGTACGATGTTGCAGAAAGACTGTATTACTCAGGTATGATATTAAATTAATTAAATTAATTAAATTAAATCAGTTTCAGTTTTGATACAACATTTTCATGTGTCTTTATCCTGAGAGACTATTACCTTCCCTATTCATTTATAAAATAACTAGAAATTTATTGCCAAAATATTTTGAATCCTTCATTACGTACAAAAATCAAATTCATAACTACAACATAAGAACCACTAATCAATTCCACATTTCTAGGACAAGAACAAAACAATCTATGAAATCGTTGTTTTTCAAAGGACTAAATGATTTCAATCAATTACCGTACCACATAAAAGATTCTGTTACTTTATATTCATTCAAGGCTCAGTTGAAAATATATATTACATCACGTACTATTTGAATTTTTATATTTCACATCGTCGGACTGTTTTACTGGTTCACGCTTTTACTTATTCTGTTTATAGTGTTACATATTGTAATATGTTAAATAATTCATTGCCAACCCTTACAAAATAATTGTGTGTTTTTATGCCCAAGTATAATTGTAATATGAAATAGACATTTTTAATTCTTCTGATATTTGTTCTGTGATATGTGACAATATTCTCAAGCACATATTTCTATTTTTATCTCCTTATATATATTCTTTGAACATACTTTTATTGTTAGATAATTTTTTATACTATTTTTATACTAAATTACCTTATTGGACCTGTATTTATATTAGAATTTCCTATTCCAAATAAAGAATTTCAATTTCAATCATGGAGATTTTTCCATCCCAGGACAATCAAGTATTAGAAGAAATACGTTTTCGAAATATTTTTATAAATAGATAATAATATACAATTTTTTTGAGGTGCTTTAAAAGAATGTTATTCAGAAAAAATGCTAGTCGGATAAGAGGGAACATAGGTGTAGATTTAAATGGTTGAATCTGCGTTTGTTTGTAGGATATCACAAAAGGGAGGAATTTATATTATTTGCAATACAGACATATTTTGCCAGGATTGGTGTCTTTCCACTCCAGCAGGGCTGAAAACATTGATTTCCGTGTAAAAAATGCGGTTCTCTACAGAAAACTTGATAAACTGGTAAACGTCAAAGGTTATGAAAATGTCGACAGATGTACACACTCAGGGCTTCAAGTATGGCAAAGAAAAGTTCAATAGACCTGACCCTCGAATCGGTTCATATTCTCCAATGAAATCCAAACTAAGGAAGAGTTTGGAAAGCATTGCTATTTCATCCGTTTCCAAAAAATGTGCACCAGAAAGAAATGGACCGTTCAGGACAGTTTCTGAAGAATCAACTGAAACTATCAAAAAAGTGGCAAATACTTGTTTGGATGAAGTTTCGAGAGCAGTTATGAAGATAATAGCTCATGTAGATTTAGAAGCGGTTTTTGCAAAATATGACCCTGACTGGCCTTCCTCATAATTCTCATAATATTCATGAATGAGATATGAGGCCTATCCATAATCTCAAAAAATATTGTTACCTTTTGTCTACAATGGTAGATATTCTTGATGGCAATTTTAGGACGATTAACATCTTTCTAGAGCTCAAGAAGACGACTTTGCTTCAAATATGAGTACAAACTTCACCGAACCTAACCTGACCTAGCCTACAAAAAGTATTACAGGACTACCTTGTAATTTCATTTATTCTGTCGAAGACGTTTTTCGATAGCTTTTATACTTTAAAAAAAACTCCAATTTTTGTTTTTGAGTAAAAATTTCTTTTATGTTCCACCCCTGAACTTTTGGTAAACTATTTTTTTCCAACTAAACATGATGTCAAGATGTCACGTGCCAAGTTTCATAGTGTTAAAATTTATCCTTCAGTTTTGGCACAAATGTGTCAGTGGATATTGTACTATATAATGACTCACTGAATGCTGAGAGATATATCCAAATACTAAAGACAACTGTCACCGACTTCCTCAAAAATTGTATTGTGGAAGAGTATAGGAATTCATGGTTTCAACTATAGGGGGCACCTGCTCATTCCATCCAGGAATTTTGAGAAATGTTGGTTTGGGCGTTTAGGCTCGTGGGATTGTCCTCCAAGATCACTTGATCTCACGCCGCTTGACTTCTTTATAGGGTGTTCCAACAAGAAGGTTGTAAAGTCTCTACCTAAGATAAACTGCGGTGGTGAAAAGTGCGGTGTATTATGTATAGGTATATTAATCCCCATGTAATTAAAAAAACAGCAACGAGTCGCATACAAAAGCACATTTTGGAACGTTTCGAATGTAATGGACAACATTTTCAGCAAACATTGTGGAAATGTGATGTTTTGTTTACAATTTTTTTATTTTCATCTTTCCTGATTCTGCATGATATTTTCTCATCATTCTCGTGTTATAGCCCAGTAAATCTGGCTTTTAACGTAGGAAGATAAAGATAACAAGCTGATTTTTGGCACAGTTATTCCCTGGACACTTCGATCCATAGTTAATGAAATTATTTTGTAATCTGTCTTTTTGTTCATTGGTGTTAATTTAGTATACATTTGTTAAAATTGTCTGCAAGTTCGTTTGAATAATCAATATCTTCGATCATCTTGGGGCATTTTTGGAAATACTGTCAATAACTATTTATGAATTACTTATAAAAGTCACAAAACTGTCATGAATGAGCTTGATGTTTCTACGGTCACCTAAAATTGAATTCATCAAATAATAATAAATTTTCCCAAAAAGCAACTACATTAAGAAAATTTGAGGATTTATGTATAGGGGCATCTCAAAGCATTTTTTTCATCTTCCAATTTATCAAATGATATACGGAGGGGTTTGATAAAAAAACTAGCAACCACTTTTATGGGGTCGGTTTCTCGTTTCGAGTTTACCCAAACTACATCAAAATATCTACTTTTCATGAATTAAGAGTACTTATGTGCATGAGTTTTGGACCATATTAAACACAAATAGTTTTTTATCTCGAATAGGGATGAGTATAGGGCATTATCAACAAAAAAGTATTATAATGAAAGAGCGATTCTAAAAATTCTTAATATACAGCAAAATCGCTATGCTGATAATATTTCAGATCGATAGGTAGAAAAGGCAATGTAAGATGTGAAATTTTGAGGAAAATTCTGTGTTGCATTTTCCATAAACGTCTAACCTACCATCGACTGTGAGTCACGCTGTATATTCAGCACCATCTCTAGGTCCAAAAAGCAATCCGACTTTTTGTCGACTTCAGTAGAAGGACATTCATTTACATATGCCGATGAACAAAGAAAGTGTCAAAATACAATCAATCACCCTTCTAAAAACGATAAAAAGTTCAATAGGTTTAGAACCAATATAGTACCTTTTATTTGGCAAAGGTACATTTCTAGAACACTCTCTAATATTCCCTGTGTTTTCTTAATCGATTTCAAAATACAGGAAGAACACTTTGATCAACATATTGTTGTTGTTATTCATCAACATATAGATAGTTGCCATTCAAACCCTAATACTTCTGAAAAATAAATTATGCATGTCAAAAAGTTACAAACTCAAAATCATTGTCACTATTTTTGCTAAAAACTTCATTTAAAGATGTATTGAAGCATATCAAAACTATGCTTTGTATATTGTATGGGGTTTGTACAGGCTATGCGGCCCCACAAGCACGTCGACCTATTAGATCCTTTGTCTTTTCTTTACTTTTCGAATACTAGTTGGTCTCAATTCCTGAACGGAGTCCCAAAAATAATATTAACCACCTTATAATAAATGGAAAAGAAGAAGAGATATATGATTGACACTAGATATAATTATAAATAATTGAATCCAATTTAATTCTGATGTCTTTTTAATTAACATGCGAATTTAGCATTCCACACTACCTATTTAATTTTATTCCACCTGCACTGTGAATAAACAAGATAAATTTCGTAGACATGCCTTTTCTTTTCAATGTAAATAATCATTTTTACACCCTCTAGTGTTCTTCTTCAAGTTTTTTGGTATGAAGTTGTTTTTTACAATGTTACTGTTTACATTTGTCAATGTAATTTTTCAGATTTAACAAATAAATATTATCATATTTTGTTCTTCTCCCGCTCAAATGATTTTCCTCCTTTCATAATTTCGTATCATCATGACTAAAAGAAAACATTATCATTTTGTGGAAATTGAGATATTCGTCCGTCCAAAACAATGTATTTATGTTTCAGAGATAAGTATAATTACTAGTTTAGTTTTAAAGTCCAATCCATGGACTAAGAAACATTTATAAAAAGTACTGTGCCCGTCAAACCAAAAGTTATTTTTCCAATGATGATATATTATCTCGTTGCTTTTATTTATCTTTTGCTGGCCAAATAATTTTATCATATTTGCATGGTAAAATAAGAGTTATACTAGTGACATTAGTGTTTTGAATCGTTTGAATTTACGAATTTACAAATAATTTATATGAAGTAAGGAAAGGATTTCAGTCAGTTTCTCTTTAAAAAAATACCAGGATAAATAGTCAATGCTCTTGCATTTGAAGATAATTCTATACCTGCTCCAGGCTTTTATTTTATTAAGATTGTTCTTCCTTTATGAACTATGAAAAATTTAAATATTTTCCTAAGCAAGGCTTGAATTCGAAGTAATGCACAGACAATAACCAGATCTCCAGATTGTTCAATTCAAATAGGAGACCTCGCTAAATTTTTTGAACAATTTTTCTTATGAAAAGATCTTCAATATACATTGACAAAACATTGAAATAAAATTCAAGGTCTATCGAATTTTTTCAAACCAAGAATCCAAATTTTTTTATTAAATTTAAGCACTCGTTTTGTGATAATTGCAAGTTGGTGTAATGGAAATAAAACAGAAAAATCAATTAAACTATGATGTTTAGAATTTTCAGGACGGCATTCATTACGAGATATGTTGACAGCAATATGAGTTTCAATGTCTGCAGTAAAAAATGACCTTTTTTGATATGGATCTGTATCTGTGACGTGTTTGAAGGAAATCGGTTGATATTATTATAAATGACTGTTGGTTAGATATTTTTACAATTCAAACTGATAACTTTCTGACGGAGCCTTTCAAATTTGTGTTCAAAGGACGATACGATAACGTAATTTAAATTTTCATTATGCCATATTATATTTCTTTTAGGAATAGTTTTTAAGGCATTTTGTTAACGCGCAAATCCATTGGTCCGGCGGTGTAGTCAGATTGCTTTTAAATATTTTGCTTATATGTAACTATGGTTTTCGAAATCCTAAATTCAATTTCGATGTATTCGCATTACTTGAGAACTAATAATGCTCTAATATTCAGAAGAATTATTGGGCAAGAAATAAAAATTTGGGAGAATTACATGCTTTCAAATCAGTCTCTTTGTAATTTGAAAAATGATATTGTTGAAACATTATGACGGGTACTGTGTATCATTATAAGAAAATTATCGATTAGAAATATTGTTATGATTGTGGGGTAATTTAAGCATAATATTATTATTAATTGTGTTGGCACAATGTTTGTCAAGGGTCTGTTGAAATAGATTTATTTTTGAACATTTATTTCATTCCAATAATTCCCAAAAATAGTCCCCAATTTCGATGTGACTTCAATATTGATCTGATTCAATTTTGTTTTTCAGTTCGAATTGCTTGTCCCAAGTGCAGAAAGTTGTACAAAAATGAAAATTCAATGAAATCGCATTATTTTCACGACTGCAAGAACAAACTCGAATTCAATTGCAAGTTATGTAACTATATTTGTAAACGAAGATATAGTCTGAAGCTACACATGGCCAAAAGACATTCTTGTTCGTAATATGTGAAAATTTCTCACGTATGGGTGTTTTCAATAGATGAACAATGGATAAATTCACAAAAAAAATTCGACAAACAACCTAAATAGAAAATACCTTCATATGATTTTACTGTCAACGCTGAAAAATTAATTTCAGATAATGAACCATTATGAAATAGGTGGAGAACAACTACTGAGAATCGGTAAACCATCTTTTGACTGTCGTATAAAATTAGAATACAAATAAACATTTATGATTCATTCATTATTTCATTACCACCCAAAAAACTCATAAAAAAATATAATTCAGAAAAATATGGTAACACTGGTAAATGGAGTTACAGTGCTCATCATTGATACACCACTGAATATGGGAATGACAAAAGAAACAAGATAGGTGACATCTTCTTGGGCGACAGTCTGGACTATTCAATAGGTTAATAAAAGCTTTGTTTTCGTTTCAGTATATTCTGCACTTAGTAATTCTTGGACTTTCTTTTCTTGGTATATTGAAGTTTTTCGGTGGTGATTGAAAGTTTTTTGTGGTGTTTAGAGTATTACTTCATTGATATGTTAGAATATTGATGAACAGTGAGTATTTTGGAGTGTAACCTAACAAATTCTTTTGTGAGCTCTGAGTCATGTTTCATGTTTAGAGTGTGTTTCGGAGCTCGCATATTTTGTTCAATTCACTGGAATCTCAACAGCAAACCATAATTTTCAACACATTGACTTCTTACCTAGATTAATCTTCCTCCAGATGATGGTCACTTGATGAACGGAACATATGTCGAGGTGTTAAAATTGATAGGTAGCTTGGTGTTGGGTGCAACTCCAGTATATTAATTACTCCACACGCCGTGGTGGCATGCGGGTTAAGCGCTCGCTTCTTAATCCAGTCTTCCGTGGGTGTATGGGTTCGAACTGCAGCACGGTTACCTGTCTCGTGCATGATATCACACAAATAAAAAGCTACGTCTTTCCTAGCTCACACTAGTCTTTCAGAGACTTCTGAGGGTTGCTTGTAAGGGTGCAGCCGGTAGACGGATAAAACAATTTTAACTTTTTTTTTATTCTAATGAAAGGTTACAAATAGTGCAAGTGCATATTTTGTTGTTCATCGAACTGAAGAAGAGCTGCTGCTAACGGAGGTATACTAAAACAGCGAATTATAAATGCATGTTATGTTGTTTTGATTGAAATTGAGATGACGGCAATGGTAAATAAAAAGGTTGTTACTGAAGAAACTTAACATTTGCTCACGACTGGGTTGTCTGGACTCATCTGTATGGATGTCTGTGGCAATTCTTAACATCTTTTATCGAACTAACAAGAAGAGGTGAAATAACAATTTTAGTCAAGAACAGATTAACGTACGTATTTTTTTGGTAATTGCTTCCTGAACGATATCTGACTTTCCAGGCAATTTTGGAATTTATTGAGATTCAAAAAATGTACATCAATTGTTACAAAACATTTTTGTGATTCCGCCCCAAGAAGCAATCGATATATGCTTGTGTCGTGGCGTTACTGGATCACAGCGTGGACTAGATTAACTAAATATCTAAATAATTGGCATTACAGATAATTGAAACCTATAGTATATGGATGCAGAATTTTATTGGAAGCGTTTGAAAGAGAGTGATCAAGAGAGAGAGAGAAAGAAAAGAGAAGGAGTGAAGAGAAGGAGAAAGAGAGAGAACGAGAGAGAGATGGAGAGAGATAGAAGGAGAGAGAAATTGAGAGAAACGAGAGAACTAGAGAGATGGACGTTGGGGTTAGATGTCACTTTGAAATATAAACTTTTTGATTGAAGTTGTGTAATTGGATAGACGATGTAGATTTTTTACGTCATAAGGCAAGTAGTTATAAAAATTTGGTCCAACAAAAAGGTAAATCTTTGTGTATGAGTTTTTCTATAAATTGGTGAAGCAAGACTTATTATCGACGGATTGTTTTATGGATGACATATCTATCTTTATTATGGAACATCCATATTAAGCACTGGTAGATATAAAGACCTCCATATATCCAATATTTTCTTATAGAACTGGTTGGTGGAAAATAGTTTGTTTTTTATACAGGGTATTCCAAATTAAGTCGGCACCATTGCCAACTCCGTTATTATTGATGCTACGAATTCGGTTAAATGGACAAACGAGTAGCATTTTTAATGGCCTTCTCGATGCCGAAAACAAAACAACAATTGACAGTCGCGTTTTCTGAATATTTCATAAAATCTAATTCGACTTTTTTCGTAGAGGTGAAAATAATACAGTTTTATCAATAGGAAACATGTATAACAAACTGATATGATAAAGCGCTATAAAATATCGAGTAAATGTTCAGAAACACCGGCTTCTTGTTGAACACATATTTGGGCCCTTCTATTGACACTACGGTGGCATTCAACACAGTTCGGCCATCAATTCTATTAATTATAGTTTCAATATAATTTTTCAGTTCATCTACATTATTATGTTTCATTTTGTACGCCACATTTTTCAGAAATTCCCACAAATAAAAATCTAGAGGATTATTATGGACTTGATATTGAACTATCGAACCTTTTTCGTTCCTATTTGGAGAAACAAATAATATTCCATTCATCTTTGAGCGCGATTTCTATCTCGATAAATGGAAAATATCCAAGATTTTTCTAATTTTCCAAAGTGGCAAAATCGACGACATTGCCAATTATAGACCAATAGCTTTGTTGTCTAATTTTGCTTAGACCTTCGAAATATGCCTGTGCAACAGAATCCTTCCAAATGTGAAGAATTCAATGTCAAATAATCAACACGGACTATTTAGTAAACCTACAATAACTAACTTGATGTGCGTTTTTTTTAAGTGGATATTGTCTACACGGACTTTTCGAAGTCCTTAGACAAATTGGATCACCACATTCTCATTAACAAACTAGATTATGGATTCGATACTAAACTATTGAAACTTTTCCTATCCTAACTAGAGAAACGTATTCTCTTTGTTGAGTGCAGAGGTTTTAAATCATTTCAATTCACTACTACCAGTGGCGCACCTCATAAGGAAGCAACCTAACGCCTCTTTTGTTTCCACTTTTCATAAATTACATAGGTAAGAATATTTCAAGTCAAATTTTACTTTTAGCTGATGACTTCAGAATATTCAGAACAATTATATCTGAAGCAAACTGTATCATATGTTCAACAGCGTAAACAGTCTGAGCATTGAGGAACTGCATTGGTTTTTTGCTAAAAGATAAATTGAAACTAATTTGGTGATATACTACCGATATATATCTGATTCTATGGATGAGCGAACCCAAGTAGAATCAGTTTACACGGATTTCAGCAAGGCATTTGATGAAATTGATCATAATATACTAATCTCCAAAACTTGCTGACATAGGTGTATATGGTGATCTACTACGATGGTTCGCGTCCTACGTCTTCAACAGATCACAGATTGTAACAATAAATGGTTTCAAATCAACACATATTGCTGTTACATCAGGAGAACCACAAGGTTCTCACCTAGGTCCTTTACTATTTTTAAGTTTTATAAATGACGTTGAAACATGTTTCAAATTTTCTAATATACTATTGTATGCTGATGGCATTTATCTGATGCCTCACTTCAATGTAACCTCAGGACCGCGAGGTATCAGTGTAATGACACACAGCAACATATATTTTCAGACCGGGTGGCAGGTAAGCGATCGCACCCTTCAATGTATAGTTAATCCAATCTCAGTTGAATGAATATATTTAATATAAGTATATTTAACCGTTCGAAGCGTGGATAGCAATCAGTAACCGCCTGTAGCATAAATTACCGTAATCACCTCTTAATATTTTTATTGCTGTCCGAAGCCTGGCGAAATCATTTGAGGTGTTAATCCGGTTTTACAGCTCATTCAACTGAGATTGGATAAACTATAAACGTTATGGCAGTAAATAACTCCCGGTCCAAGAGTACATCACTGGGTTGAGAAAATGTCAATCAATAAAAAAGTTATACCGTACTCCAGAAAAAAAAATCATTTATTGTCCAAAAAAAATAATACCATCAAAACTGAATATTTTTAGTAGCATTACGAACTTTGAAAAAGCAAGAAATGCATTAACTGGTTTGACAAAAGGTGTCAATGGATGTATTTTTTGTCCAGACCGGGTGGCATCAATGTATTGTCTCAATTAATTTTTTCAAAAAGCAACTGTAAAACATTTTTTTTTGCTTAATTCAATGACTGACATTTTTACTGACAAAAGTTAGGGGTTTTGAAAAAAAAACCGGTCCTAACAGTACGATTTTTTTCCCTCATGCCGGGGCTTAACGAGTTTAACTTATAAGCTGACCTTCTTCGATTTTCTGAACACTGCAACTCGAACAGATTGTTCCTCAACTTGAATGAATGCTCTACAGTCCCTTCCACCAAAAATCAGTATTTGTTTGAGATGTGTTACAATTTACTTACGATAATAAACTGAGTTTCATTTTACATTATGAATAAATATATCGTGGACAAATGCAGCAGGATGTTAGGATTTATAAGAAGGATCTGCAAAAATGTCAACAACAAAAAAAAACATAAAATCATTATATTCCGCATATATACATAGTAGACTAAGTTTCGCTAGCGTCACCTGGAATCCACGTTATAACCTTTATTAAATTAGACTTGAGATAATTCAAAATAGATTCATAAGATTTTTAAGCTTCAGAGTGAACGGTATTTATAACTTTGAAAATATTCATTCAGCAAGATTAAGATTCAAAATTATACCATTAAAAAACGGAGAAATATTTAATATTCTTAAGAATTATTACGATGCCTCTGAACTTTTTTCCTAAGTACATTTTCGAGTAACATACAGAAACACTAGAAATTGCCTATATCTCAACGTGAGCTTCAAAAATACTAACTTGGGTAAGAACTCTCCTATCTAGGCTTAGTGATAACTTTAATAAATATTGTTCTGAAATTGATATTTCCTATTTGACTTTATCTAATTTTAAATCTAACACAAACCTATTCTCTCTGTGTAGTTTATTTATTTTCTTTTTGAAATCTACTGTAAAAATGTATACCATTTAAGTTATCTTTTTAACTGTGAGATAGGTATGTATCAGTGGATACTGTTTTGGATTTATACCTGTTTGTATCCCGAATTTGAATAAAAAAAAAAGTACACAAGAAGTCACCAGTTATTGCCATACGTAAAACTTCTGTAATTCTACCGATATGAACTTCAATTCAATGAATTACGCAAATAAATATATTAAAGAATCACTTTTTATCAACCAATACATAAAATTTGCTAACAATTTCCTAGTATTCCTATTGTTGTTGAACAAACCGTGAGTTCATAAACGTACAATATTCATTATGACTATAATACTTTATCTCTATAAAATTGTTGAATAATGTGTGAATTAAATCAGTGTCACTGAATATACTTCATAACTGATATCGAAAGAAAACAGCATTTTTGAAATCAGTGTCGGACGTTTGATATTGATCGTAATATATACGAAATAATATATCTCACACGTATTGAGTTTACAATATCGTCCAGAACTAAGAGCATTTGTAGATAATTTTTGAAACATAAAAAAATAATAGTAGAATGAAAACCATTGGAAACTGAAGATAATATGACGAAAATAAAAGGAAAAATAAATTACGGGCGATCTAAGGTCGGGAAGTAGGAGGGGGTGAGTTTTTAAGGGTAAATTACGGTTTATCTCAATTTCCAGCAAAACTATAAATCCTATGAAAAAAAGTTAAATGGCAAAGTTGTAGGTAATAAAAAGATCTACACCTTTTGTACAAACACTTTTTTCAAATAACCTCAAAATTTAGGGGAAAAATTCAAATAACCAAGTTTTCAGTTTTTATTTTTATATTTTCCAAAAAAAAAAAAATTTCCACAACCTTCAGTGAAAACTTACCTTTTTATGTTCCGAATACACTGTAATTTGTTTGAATTAAAATACATATTTTTTCACCTAATTTTGACTAAATTTCGGTAAAAAAGCACGCTATTTTTCAATCGAAAATTCTCACGTCAAAATATCGACTTTTTAAAAAAAGTTGGTGGGCTTTTTATTCGGTGAAATCTTTACTTTCCGTTGGTGTAAAAAAAATAGACTACTATGGTAAAATTTCTTAGAAAATGCAAAAAACCAAAATAACTCGAATCCGAATTTTTTTTTTCAAACATCATGTACATTTTTCAGCTATTTATTAAATTTTATATTTTAATTACTCGATAAACGTAATATTTCATGTAACATTGATAAAGAAAAAAGTTACAAGTCTATAAAACACAAAGGTTGCAAAAAGCATGCGAAAATAGTTATTCTTAATATTTAAGATAGGATTTAAAGGAGATTTTATCTAAAACTATCTATATACTACCGCATTTTTCTTCAGTAAAAAAGCTGATTTATTAAATTCCAATTACATTTATGTCATAGAAAACCTCATAATGATTAAATATATATGTCATCACTTATTTATTATTTATTTTCTCTTTGATGGCATTTCTTCATCGATAGATTCGATAAACCTTCAAGGCCATCACCGTCTTCGTCTCTACTATTATTTTCATTTTGCTTTGGTTGTTCATCCACAATTTCATCGGAATCATTAATTTCCTCGTAGGTTTTTTCTCACTAACTTTTTTAAAAAAGTCGATATTTTGACATGAGATTTTTTGATTGAAAATTAGGATGCTATTTCGATAGTTAGTCAAAATTTGGTGACAAAATAAATATTTCAATTCAAAAAAACTTCAGTGGATTCGGAACATAAAGTAAGTTTTCATCAAAGTTCATGAAGATTTTTTTTTTGGTAACGATAAAAATTAAAAACCAAAAACTTGGTTATTTTAATATTTCACTAAAATTTTGAGATTATGTGAAAAAAGTGTTTATACAAAAGTTGTAGATCTTTTTATTACCTACAACTTTACCATTCAACTTTTATTCATAGGTAGTTTTGCTCGAAATTGAGATAAACCGTATTTTACCCTTAAAAACTCACCCCCTCCTACTTCCCGACCTCAGATCGCCCGTAATTTATTTTTCCTTTCATTTTTGTCATATTACCTTCCGTTTCCAATGGGTTTCATTCTACTATGCCTAACTGACATGTACCAATATATCACCAATATCATACTTTTTTTCAACCAGCAATATTAGCTTCATCATGTCATACTGTTTTCTTACGATATAATGTTATATTAATCACCTTCATTAATATTACACCAATATGGCCAAATGTTCACTCTTTTTGTTATATTGGCTCAATACAAAACCATCGGATATCTAAGTTGGCCGGTTGCTTATCTGTTTAGGTTTCTGGCCTTGGAACTTCTGCTTGCATCGGACACAGCTTCAGACCACAGAATTTTTCTCAAGTGTATCAATAAAACAAGTGTGATGTGAGTTGCCACGATGTCAATCCCGACGAATGGTACTTGCTTGGAGTGCGCACCGCCCAATCCCATCCAGAGATGGGTGGTGCTGTAGGTACAGCTAGAAAAGTGAATACACCACCAAAAATTAGTTAGTCGTCTCTGAATGCTATAATAATAATAGCCAGCATCTACTCTGACTGGCTATGCCTTTGGGTACAATCTACGAATATTTATGAAGGAGTATTATTATTATTATATATTTGTACTACTTGGTATGTCTGGAAATAGCACAATCGTTTTGTTTAAATATCTATCAAATCTCAATGACATCAGAGCTTCTGTTTTTCTTGAAACTATAGCAAACTTATGATTCAAAATTCAACCATGAACATTTTTGTTTTTTGAAATCGTTGTTGCCAATTCTGAATGTAAGTGGCCTGTTTCACTTTAATTTCAGCAGAGGTTTTTCCATAGAAAAAGCTGAAATTATTCAACACTGGTAGATATCAGACATTTATAAATCACACTATTTTGTGGAGAGAAGCCTTCAGAAACACAGCTTGTGTAAGCAAGGGTGATCCGGTAACTAGAGTTCATGTGTGGATCCCGAACCGCTTTAGCTCCGTAGCAGGCGGTGGGGAACGGCCGCCTGTGTGGGAAGCAAACTTTTCAACACCACGACCACTTCGCTCAGTAATGATGTGAAGATATATTGCAATTCTGTTAAGAATAAAAAAAAATTAAACGGAAGTAAATTTGGTATTACTAACTGGAAGATATTTTAGCTAAATCGTGCCTTATACACTCTCAGCAGTTTTCCATATAGATATCTACTTGGCTCATCGTTAAGAATCCTTTAAATGAAGTGTTTCTACTTACTGTTAGCATGACTATATATTTACCTTCAGGTGTATTGATAATTATTTCATCAATTGTAGATGTCGGTCCAAAGCCATGCCCTCAGTGCGGTAAAATGTACAAGAATTTGGTGACTGTTAATTCCCACCTCAGACAAGATTGTGGAAAGACTTTAGAGTTTTCTTGTGAAATATGTCACAAAGGATTCAAGAGGAAATATAGGGTCAAGGAACATATGGCTCGCATACATCGTCAACAGCACTGACATTATTTTGATCGGAAACTGATTTGAGTTTGTTTTTTGGTGAAGTTGTAGAACAAATAATAAAGGATGATATGAAATATACTCAGTTCTCATTTATTTTAGATGTGCTGGATGTTCTTTATATTTTATTTTCATAGAAGATTTCACTAATGTGCTGAAATTTCCATAAAAGTTGTGGAATTATCGCTGAGTTATCGGATATAGTCTACTTGGTAGATAGATAATTCAGCGCGCTAGGTCACAATTCAACTGAATGACTGAGGGATGACAGGACATGCTAACAGTAATTGTACTATCAACTGTAACAATATAAATAATATGTTTTTTTTGTATTCATGAAATTTTCTACCGAAATATCATTCTGAAATAAACGTGTGTTTTGAAAACTGCACGAGTTTATTTTTTCGTCGTTTCAAAGCATAAATTGCCCGAATCCTAAGGACTTATGGTATTATCCCCGATAATTTGGTTGATTCCAGATTCTTTCGAAATACTCTGTATTGTCTCAATTGTTTTGAATACCATCTTCAAATCTAGTTTTTGGTGTATTATTGGTAGTTTAGAACCGATATATATTCATCTTGGTTTGTATCATTTCAAAAAGTCGACATTTCCTCACTACTTATACTTATGCAGGTTTCGTAATGGGGACGAAACAGTCTCTCAGACAAACCGTTTGAATGCGAAGTTGTTTATACAGTGAGGACCAAAAGTCCGTCGCCCCCCCCGTAACTTCTTCTTTTTCCATATTACAAAAAAATGTTAAATACATAAGTTGTAGGGTTTCATTCGATCTCTTTAATGGTTTAAGTTTCATTCATACAGAGTGTCTCAAAAAAGCACGGTGACTTAGAAGTTAATTTTTTTAAATGGGACACCCTATATTTCATTGCATTATTACATTCTACGTTGAATTCTGAACAAGTTTGATGAATGGTTTTCTATCAAAAAAGTTAATAGTTTTGGACTTATGAACACTTGTAAATAATTATTTCGACTACTGTTGCGCCAGTTCAATGAGAAAATCCTAACAAATGGATCACAATGTATTCCACTTTACTATCCTAACTTTTTGAAAGCTATCCAATGTTGCAAACTGCTGATGGCACCATGTGTAACTTACCTCGTCGTACCATTTTACAATTGTTAGAGTTGTTGAATCTCACGAAAAACTAGTACAAATGAAACATTTTATTAACAAATAAGGTAGTCCATAAATACAGATCAAGAATCATTAAAAACTGAAGAGATATTTTAATTTATAACTAAAAACGGTGAGTTACATCCAAGTAAAATTCATGTGGGTTTTGCGCAACGATCTCATCGATACTGGGACTTATTGTGTCTTGCAGCATTTGGAGGTATCTGGGACCATTTAAATTTTCTTCCAAGAATATGGGACCTACAATGTGGTTACCTAAAATACCAGCCCAAACATTAATTTTCTGAGGAAATTGAGTATGCCCCTCGCGGAATTCATGGGGATTCTCATCACTCCAATATCTACAATTCTGGGTATTCACATTTCCATTTAGGTAAAAAGTGCTTTCATCACTAAAGCAGATGTGTTGCAAATAAAGTCGATTTGCAACAATTCTTTCTGCCATGGTCTCGCAAAATTCAAGTCGCCGGTCTGGATCATCTTCAACCAATTGGTGCAAAGTTTTTATTTTGTAAGGATGGAATTTATTTTGTTTTAAAACCCCTTTTTACTGATGTTTTAGAAACATCACATGTCTCAGCTACTTGCTTAGTTGATTGTTGTGGGTTATTTACCATTTCGGCTAGTACTTGAATTTCAACATCTTCCGTAATTATTTTCGGCCTCCCAGATCTCGGAGCATCTTTCACGGTGCCAGTTTGGTTAAATTTTGCCACCAATTTCTGCAGATATTTTCGACACATCGGACGTTCTGGAAACCGTTCATTGAAAATGCGAATAGCAGCGTGGTAATTTCGGTTAGCTTCACCAAATATGATAACGGCTTCAACTTTGCCTGCTACTGAACGAGCCATATTAATCAACAAGAGAAATTGAAAACCGTTTGAAACAAAGTTTTGAAAACCTACAAAATGTCAATGACATTTGGCAAAAACAGATAAGAGTTTTTTTTTGTTGTCATGGATAAAATAAACGCGCCTAGCGTGCATAGCCTACCTCATTAATTTATTCGTGAACTGGTGCAAAAGTAGTCGAAATAATTATTTACAAGTGTTCATAAGTCCAAAACTATTAACTTTTTTGATAGAAAACCATTTATCAAACTTGTCCAGAATTCAACGTAGAATGTAATAATGCAATGAAATACAGGGTATCCCATTTAAAAAAATTTACTTCTAAATCACCGTGCTTTTTTGAGACACTCTGTATGAATGAAACTTAAACCATTAAAGAGATCGAATGAAACCCTACAACTTATGTATTCAACCTTTTTTTGTAATATGTAGAATAAAGAAGTTACAGGGGGGGCGACGGACTTTTGGTCCTCACTGTATTGAGACTGTTTCTTTATTCAGCATGAAATTCTTCCAAGATGTCATGTCATATTGAACGATGGAAAAATGGGAATAAAGTTTATGGCATGTCTAATTTTAAGAATACCAAAAGGCGGTCTTGTTTCGTACCTTGTGAGAAAGTACCTCGCAAAATCCTTATGGAATTTGGGTCTCAGTAATCTTTTAAAAATTTTTGATATGATGTAGTCTATGTTATTTTCAACAAATGTGACCATAGCGCCAACCCAAAAAACTGAACAGTTTTGTTGCTTTAATAACATCTTGTTCAGAATAGACTATTCAGTTTCATGGAAAAAAATATATCATGTTATTTTGAATATACCGCTCTTTCTGTCATTTTCTTCACCACCCTAACTTAACAAATGGAAAGTTTTAGAATTATATAAGTAATCCTATTTTGAAAGCATCCAAAATTAGGGTTCTTCCTGGTAAATACTGAATTGAGTAGAGGCAGGCGTAAGACTAGTGAACGTACTTTTTAATTTTTAGGCGGCTGCAAACCTTTTTTGTTGACAGGCTCAAAATTACTTGGAGGAATTTTTTCCTTGTATTTCGTGCAGAAAAATATAAAAATCATAGCAGAGCGCTTTCGACTAGAAAAGTCATCATCAGTGCCTACCTGAAAGCAAGTAATGATTGAAACTAAGAATTTTTTGCAATAAGTCATTTTTAAAGATAATTTGAATTGAAATGTTGAACAAGTCAAAACGTTATTGATACTATAAAGTAATAAAAGAAAATGGTGTGAATTGAAATACTGAATAATTTTTTTAAAATCATATTCCGAAGTGCAGTCGTAAAGCACACACAAAAGAAGGGGAGGGTGGTGAAATTGAGTAAGTGTACGATTTTCCTTATGTAAGCTAATTAATCAATAAAAAAAGTAGTCAATAATTAATTATTATCGTATTTGAAATTGGGGGTTACGGGTGAAGGGGAGGTTTTAAAACTTAATTTTTTTAAATTACAATATCATTAAACATGTGTAATCGGTAGATCCGTGAATCATGTTGAAATATTTTTCACGCCTATAACTGAATACTCAGTCTATTGGTTAAGTTAGGTTAAGTTAAAATGAGCGGGTCTGCTCAGCCCTCCACTGCGACCTACCCTGAAACAATTTTAAAAATGAATAGCCTATTCTGAGCAACAAGGGGTTATTTAAACGCCCTCTAGTAGCAAAACAGGTAATATTATGCTGTTGGCGCTATGGTAACATTTGTTGAGAATAACATGGACAAAAAGTTTCAAAAAATCCACCGAGACCCAAATTCCATAAGGATTTTGCGGGGTCCTTTCCAAGAGTTCAGTTAATCAATGAAATGTACTTTATTGTCCAAGAAATACCTCTTATTGACAATGTAAATGTCAAGTATAGTGAGTCATAAAAAAAGGAAAATATGTTGATCATATATGATCCGGAGCACTCGCATGATAAACCTCTGAGTAGCAGAATGGTTATTCGAATAATGATAATAATAAAAATATTGTTATATTTTTTATGTCGAATGACTATAATGATTTAATATTTTAAAATGTAAAATAAGGGTCGCACACTTTCTATGTTGAATGGTTTTCGGAAAATTTATCATCCTTATTATATATTTATTATAAGTAAATAAGTGAGTATTATATATAATAGCATGAAAAGAGTAAACGGAACTACTGCCATTTAATTATTGAAGCAACCAGATTCAGTCTGGCGCTCGGGTACATACCGAGCAACTGGAGGAGAGCACGGGTACCATTCATTTCGAAAGTAGGAAAGAAGGACCCTACCCTCCCGAAGTCAATCATAAAAAATAATGGATGTGAAAACTTCACAAGAATGAAAAACTTACAAAATATATCGATACTTTCAATGTTGAATTGATGATTCTCATAAAAAAAATCTTTTGACCTTTTTGCTCTTTTATGTTTATATAATTTTCATTCCATGTTAAAAAGGGAATTAGTATTTGAGCAATAATGGTGTACAGCCACATAAATTAAAAAAATTATTAGAGTTACTTGACAGTTCTTTCCCATATTCATGAGGAGCCAATGATTCAGGTAAGTTTGATTAATTTACTCTGTTTCTCCTGTGCGGATATAGGCTTATAATTACTTATAATAGAACTGGGGAGGGATATCTACGAGAAAGGCAAACATTTCATAAGAATATTGTATTTTCTATAATAGTATTACGCTTGAGGGAAAATAACAAACACTCTCTAAAACAAATGTAGGAAGTAATCCCAAAGATAAGTTGTTGAATAATAGAATCAATAATATAGGAGTGAAAAAATCTGAGTCATCTCTATTTAATCAATTTGATCTGAGATCAAGTCCGAACAAATTATGTTTTGGCCATATGCAAATTAACATCTTCAGTTGCAATTGAATCTAGAAGAAAATTACAAAGCACAATGTGCTTTAAATTGAAAATTATTATGATGAAGTGACTGAAATCAGTTGAAAAATTCAACATAACGATATAAAAAGCTCTATTTTGGTGGTGCAGAATATATATAAAAAATGTGAAGAAACCAATCTTAGTGAAGTTGAAAGTAAAGTAAGTATTGACTTTTCTAATGGAATATTTAACAATATGGGGTCAATCACTCGCAAAGAGTAACATCGCTTACCTCATCATCGTCTTTTTCCCTAACTTTACTCTTTTGTGTATAGAGATTGTTCCCCCTATTGCTGTTTTTTTTTTAAGGGAGTAGGTACTGCTCTTCAAGCTTCATTTATATAAAAATATATCACAACTTGAAATAATTGCAATTCCCAAAACATTTCATCCTTACTTGATGGCAGTTCAAATCATTCAGATGGATATTACTTAGTTTTTTTACCCCTTTGGAACAGGATGCATAAAAAAACCTAACATAACTCCAAATCATTTAAATATGGTTACAACAATAATTTAACAAAACATACTACTCTATTCTACTTTTAGTGAACCATAAATCGTGAGACTCGCACTAAATAATTTTGAGAAAAGTGTCATAATCCAGGTCCGTTTTGTACTGATGATGGTATGAAATGATACGACATCAAATCTATATCCACATGAGATTTGTATGTCGAATAAGTACTCAAATCCATCTCAGAGTTGTGTCTGCGGCAACGAAAGTTTCGGTTCGTTTTCCTATGAAAATACTGATGTAATATTATGGAACGAACAAGTGGATATCATTTCAAATGCCTATTTACTAACCTCACTCACACAAAATATGGATTGTTGTTTTCAATGACCTCACGGCCTAGACGCCAAACGATGTTCACACCACCAACATGAATACAAAAATAGGAATTAGCGAATTGAGGTTAGGCGGGATGATGACGAACTAAGTGTAATAGTTACATTCAAATAAGGGAATATTCTCAAAATACCTGGAATATTTTGTAAATTGGCGTTATTCTGCTGTAACAATACATCCTGATACTAATTATTAATTTTATTTACAGTCATCATGTAAACCAACGGAAATTACATGTAATAAAGCATTAAATTACATACTTACTGCAAATCAAAGGAGAAATGGAAGACATTTACTCAGAAATTACTTGTGCATTTAAGTTATAAAACTAAGAGGAGTATGTATATATTACATTGCAGCATGTATTTTTCCATATATATTTTACAGTGTGGGTGCCGGGGCACGTCGGAGTGGAGGGCAATGAACAAGCAGATACCCTGACATGAAAAGGGGCATCAACGCCACTGATCGGGCCAGAACCATTTTGCGGACTTGGAAAATCTGCTCCCAAGAAGAACTCAATAAAACTGATTAAGCAATGAGAGCAACATACTGGCAAAGACTTACAGGGCTAAGGCAGGCCAAAGATCTCCTCGGCAACTTCAAACGAGCAAAATCAAAGTTACTGATTAACCTAAGCAAAACTAGTCTAAAGACAATCACGGGATTTGTGACTGGGCACTGCAGACTCAAAGAACACCTAAAGAAGCTAGGCTTAGAGGACGACAGCACCTGTAGATTTTGTGGGGAACATCCAGAAACACTACACCATATATTGATGGAGTGTTATGCTGTACATCACAAGAGATTGAATATACTGGGATCACACCAGCTGACTGTGGAAAAATACCACCAATAGACCCCCTCAAAATCCCCAAATTCCTCAAGCAATTGGGGACTGAGGGGCTGCTGTAAACGAGAACACCTTGAAATAGCAGAAGAAGATGGTGCACAATAGATCTAATCAGGTCGCAGCGCATCAGTCACAATTCTTACTAACCATTACCATTTTAATAGCATCGATAAATACACTTTCAAAATATGGAATGATATTTGAAATTCTTGAATTATAATTATGTAGAATATTTCACTGCCTTTCGAATGGAAATTAAATACGCGACAATAATTCTTCACACTAGTATATTGTGTATCTAGTAGTAAAAGCAATACATTCCCGGACGACAATGTAAAGTGTTGGCCGAGGCCAACAAGCATTGAAGTCTGGGAATGTGCTTTTACTACAAGGTACACATACTATTTTTTCTGATATCGCAATCAGCATTATCATAAATTAAGGAAGTATACTTATTGTTTGCGTGCATTCATTTACTGTCTAAAATGTATACAAGCCGTCAAAAATTTTCCCGGATCGTTTACATAAGAATGCCCACTTTCTCGGTAAATTATAGCAGTTTGTTTTCCAGTTCTATCTCATTGAGTGGAAATTAAAACCGTTATCTATTTCTGTGAACATTATATTGCTGTGCTGTAATGCAACACGTCACACAAAGCACAAAAATCAAATCGATGTATAATATGTACAGTGAACAACAGAAATTGCATTTTTGACACCCCGTAGCTATAAAACTAGTACATAGAAAATATGCGGTGTACAGAGGTATTTTAACGATAATTACTTTGAAAACTCAGTAACTCGTGGGGGCAGATTGATTCATTCAAAACACGTTTGATGCTCATGACGACTTTGGGAAGCATTGACCATCCCGGTTTCAGTAGAAAAATATATCAGGGCATCCGCTATGAGTGATTCAGATGAAGCAGACCCGTCCATCTCGAAAAGGCCAAGAAGAGATTGCCGAAAACGTTGTACAGTCTCTATGTCTGACAAAGAATTAGAACAATTATTATTCTGACGGCCATTTTGACCAAAATTTTTAGTCACTTCTTCCTCAATACGTTTGAAGTAAACTGCAATATTTATTTATTTATTTATTTATTTATTTATTTATTTATTTATTTATTTATTTATTTATTTATTTATTTATTTATTTATTTATTTATTTATTTATTTATTTATTTATTTATTTATTCATTCATTCATTCATTCATTCATTCATTCATTCATTCATTCATTCATTCATTCATTCATTCATTCATTCATTCATTCATTCATTCATTCATTCATTCATTCATTCATTCATTCATTCATTCATTCATTCATTCATTCATTCATTCATTCATTCATTCATTCATTCATTCATTCATTCATTCATTCATTCATTCATTCATTCATTCATTCATTCATTCATTCATTCATTCATTCATTCATTCATTCATTCATTCATTCATTCATTCATTCATTCATTCATTCATTCATTCATTCATTCATTCATTCATTCATTCATTCATTCATTCATTCATTCATTCATTCATTCATTCATTCATTCATTCATTCATTCATTCATTCATTCATTCATTCATTCATTCATTCATTCATTCATTCATTCATTCATTCATTCATTTATTTATTTATTTATTTATTTATTTATTTATTTATTTATTTATTTATATTTTTATTTTTTTCAGGTATATTTTTTATTCTTTTATTTTTTATTTTTGATAACAGTCTATATGTTTGTGCCTATGTATATGTATATACCTGTGTGTGTAGATATCCTTAGAATATTTGTTTTTATATCTTCTATACTGGTATTAAACGCTAGTTTTTAACTCTTGGACCTGTCCAACACCATGTATGTGGTTTTTATGGATTAATAAAGTTCTATTCTATTCTATTCTATTCTATTCTATCAGCTGAAATTGAAAGGCCATTTTGGGTAAAGTCTTTGGTAACAACATTTCTCGTTGATTATAAATCCCCTCCTTTCTCGATGAATAGAAAACTGTGATTAGTGAAAGAAACCAGTAGTATTATTTTTCGTCTCATTCTGAATCAATGTGTATAATTGGGGGCATTGGGGCCGATTCTTTCTTCCAGAAAATTTCACCGTTTCTATTAAGCCAGCAATTTTCTTCAATCGAAACGAACTTTTGTGTCTATAATTATTTCGTTAGTTATAGATTTTGGTCCAGCTCAGTGTCCTCAGTGTGGTAAAATGTACAAGAACAGTTTGACTGTTTATTCCCACCTCAGACAAGATTGTGGAAAAGAGTTGGAGTTTTCTTGTGAAATCTGTCCAAAGAAGTTCAGAAGGAAAACAAGAGTTAAGGAACATATGGCTCGGATACATCGCTACAAACAGTAACATTTCATAGTAACTCCTTATTCCTCTTTTAACAGCAAAAATAAGAACTTTTTCATCGTCAGAAATGCGTTGATTTCGCCAAATAAAAAAAATCAGTTTATGAGTTATATTAATGTATTTTTTAAAAGAATAGTTTTTTTTTTGTAAATGCAACTTTTATTTCAAACACATCTTCTAAAATTATCTAACGCAAAAATGATTTTCTTTCTGTGAAATTACGTATATTTTGCCCAGATATTGGCGTCTTCATAATTAAAGTAAACAAAATTCAATTTGCCCTGAAAACTCTCATGTGTTATATATTCAATGCCAAAAAAACAAAGAGTTTCTAACCGATAAGTCCTACGTTACCAGTTTTGACTAGACGATATAGTGATAATTCTTTTCTAGTCATCCATATGTGGATTTTGAAAATGATTTCTCTGTGTACTTGTATGTTATGCAATATACAGGTAAATAACCAAATTTAGGTTCGTTCTTATTTGTTTTGCGAAAAAAAATTCATTGATATATACAATAAATATATATTATTTTGTTTTCTTCTTATTCTGACCTTTTTTTCATTAACATGTTCCGAGCGTCTATATGTCCGCTGCATAGTCCATAATATTCAGTGATTTGCTCCAATTAGCTAAATTTATTTATATTTACATAAAGAGTACCTGCCCACTGTAAACTTGGCAGATATAGTTATTAAAATGTCATAACAAACTAGATATACCAAACCCGTCAGTCTTTAATATTTGGATTTCATATTGCTTGTCACTGTCATCAACTTGATATTTGCTGAAATCAGATAGTTTTTTGTTTAGAATTTAAGTTCTATTGCCAAACTGACAGAGATATTGAAGTATACATAATGGACATAGTAGTTTGTATTACATATTAAAATCTAATGGCCGACCTGATCACCCGATTTGACACTATCAATATTTTTTGCGGAATACCTCAAACAGAATGTGAATGAAATATCCTATATAGTAAATTTATTATTTTATTGAAGGGCAGATGAACTTTGTGGGCTGGGTGCATAACTTGATGTACAGGGTGTATCAAAATTCAGTATCAACATTTCAGGGACGTGTATCTTAGGCACCACACTACTAAAATATCTCGTTTCCTTAAGAAACGAAATATAAATGTTGCATTCAGAACCAACGACAACCTCTATTCACTCAATAATAATGCGAAGTCTGTACGGGATAAATTGCAATGCAATATATTGTTTCGAACCTGGTAGTAGATAGAAAAATCATGAATCCTTCTGTTTGCCTTCTAGAAACCCATTGGAATGTACTAGAATCCTCAAAGTTTATTCGAGAACTTAGTATGGAATGTTCTGTTGAAAGTTCTATAGCTTCTAGAATAATGTTATCCTATAAATACAATCAGATTTGCCAAGTTTGGAAAGTTTTTGAGGTTTGTTTACTTTTTAACATTTGACTGTTGTAACGTTACCAAGTGAAGTTTGAAGTATTTATTTGAACTGCAAAGTGTCAAACAGTGTTGTCAGTTGTATTATTTGTTCTGTGACAATAAAGGCGAGTTTTATAAGTAAGTGTACCACTTACTGAACCTGACAAACGCAACATTTGGTGACAGCGGTGGGATAAGTGGTACTGAAGAAAGAAGAGTGGAGCAGATTTACAGTATTTGATGGTGAATACTCGAGCACAGAATTACGACGAGATGGCGACGTTAGACATAATCCAGTTTTTGAAGGAACAAGAAGCGAAAAGAAAACAAGAGCAAGAGGAACAAGAAGCTAAAAGAAAACAAGAGCAAGAGGGACAAGAACTCAAAAGGAAACAAGAACAAGAAGAGTTTTTCCAACAATTTGAAATGCGCAGAAAACAAGAACAAGATGAACAAGAAGCTAGAAGAAGACAAGAACAAGAAGAGCAAGAGGCGCGGTTAGTCCAACGGTTACAACAGCAGCATGTCGATCTCCTGCAACAGTTTAGTCACAGCCAACAGTGCTTCCAGAATGAAATCACCGAAATAGTCCAGGAAGTTAAAGGTGAGGTCCGGGAGGTCAGAGATGAAGTCCAGGAAGTCAGAGGAAGAGTCCAGGAGTTCGAAATTGAACTGTCCAAAATGAATGAACGGGTGGCACAAGAAGTATACAAGAAATTCAACGAAGAAGTGGATAGGATCAAGGAGAGGATAGAAACAATACACCTTCCACACAAGCGGGCACCCTCATAGGAAATTTCTCCCTCCAGTGAAAGGCAATTTTCACTGACATATCCAAGGCCTGCTCAAGCAAAAATTTTGAAGCCTCCAACATTTGATAGGCAATCTTCGTGGTCTATGTATCGACGTCAATTTGAGGCAGCAGCAAACGCAAACGGCTGGTCCGAGGAAGAATAGGCCACTTCACTAGTCCTGTGTCTGCGAGGCCAAGCGTTAGAGATATTGCAGAATATCCCCGAGAATAAGCAGAAGGAGTATTCTAGAATCGTGGAAGCTTTAGAGATAAGATATGGGCAGCAGTATCTTAAACAAGTGTTCCAGAGTCAGCTAAAGAGTCGATCCCAAAAACCAAACGAATCACTGCAGGAATATGGAGCAGATGTGGAGCGACTCATTAATTTGGCCTATCCACAAGCACCGAAAGAGTTCATAGAACAAATCTTCATCGACGGCCTAAGAGATCCTGACATGCAGCAAGCCCTTCGACTAGGACGTCTTCAGACCATAAGCGGGGTACTAATAGCATCATTGGAGTTCGAAGCGGCTAAAAATGCATCAAGAAATACGAGATCCAAGTTAAGAGAAGTCAAATTCATCGAAGATTCTTCTACGAGCGAGGCGCTGTTGAATAAGTTATTGGACTCGGCATTGGGTAAACAAATGACTTCTGAAGAAAATAAAAGGAGGCGCTGCTATAGCTGCGGAAAAACTGGTCATCTACAAAGAAGCTGCTGGGAAAGATCAAGGTCCAGAAGTCCAATGAGGGTAAGGACGACATCTACAAGCAATGAAGCGAGATCGAGATCCCCAAGCCCAAGAAAGGAACAACGTGTGTCGACTTTCAGTGTTCAAAGCCCCAAGATTCCTATCTCGACGTTGAAGAGAAATAGACAAAGTCTACTAGTCCAAGGCCAATTAGAAGATCGAAGATGCACCTTCACTATAGATACAGGAGCTTCCAGAACAGTTGTTCGTCCAGACCTCATACAAAAATCTGTGAAGCCGATAAAGAGGAATATGGTTTTGGAAACAGCTACGGGACAAACCTCACCAATCATTGGAGAGACGCTTGTACGCATCCAGATAGGCCCCATTACCATGGAACATTTTATGTTGGTTGCAGACATAAAGGATGAATGTGTTTTGGGTCTAGATATCATGGAGAAAAACGACTTCATCCTTAATGTCAGAAAGAAAATATTGCGGATCGGCAATGAAGAAATCTTCCTGAGCAGATACAAAGAAAAACTCCAACCAATGAAGATTTATGTTGAGGAAGATATCCATATTCCGAAAAACTCCGAAACCATTGTTATGGCCAGACTGGAAGGTAAACCTGGGGATTTGAGCACTGGAATAATTGAAAACGATGAATACCGTAACGATGGACTTCTAATTGCCCGATATCTTGTGAACACGGAACAACAAATTCCTGTCAGGGTTGCCAATACTACAGATATCAAAGTTTTCCTGAGGAAAAACGACCAATTGGGCATCTGCAAACCCGTCACTCGAGTCATCAATTGTGAAAACCAAACTCGAACACTTCGAAGAAAAACTACCAACATCGATCAGAGAACAATCGACAAAATGATGGAATCCACGGAACACCTATCTCTGGAAGAAAAACAGAAGGTCACAGAGTTTCTCGATAGTCATGGAGACATCTTCTCGACAGAAACTTCAACGGGACGTACCAATCTAGTCCAACACCGAATCAACACCTGCGACGCCCAACCAATCCGACAAGCTCCAAGGAGACTACCATTTGCCAAACAGAGAGAGGTAGTCAACATGATCAACGACATGCTGAAGGATGACGTAATTGAAGAATCCACAAGCCCGTGGTCCTCACCGGTAGTCTTAGTAACTAAAAAGGATGGAAAAATCCGATTTTGCGTGGACTATCGACGATTGAATGACGTCACCATGAAGGACAGTTATCCATTGCCAAGAATCGATGACACGCTTAACACACTATCTGGTTCAAAATGGTTTTCAACGTTGTATTTGAAAAGCGGTTACTGGCAAGTGGAAGTCCATCCCGATGACAGAGACAAGACAGCATTCTCTGCCGGACACGGGCTGTACCAATTCAAAGTTCTTCCGTTTGGATTATGTAACGCTCCTGCCACCTTTGAACGACTTATGGAACTAGTATTAAGGGGTTTGACATGGAAAACCTGCCTTGTCTACTTGGATGACGTAATGGTAATGGGAAAGACGTTTGACGAACATTTAAAAAATTTGGAAGAAGTATTTTTGAGGTTAGAAAACGCCAACCTACAGCTCAATCCAAAAAATGCTGTTTATTTAAAAAGGAAGTTAATTTCTTAGGCCATGTCATCTCGGCCGAAGGAATCAAGACCGATCCTGTGAAAATCGAGGCTGTTAGGAGTTGGCCACGTCCCAGAGACAAACACGAGGTAAGAAGTTTCTTGGGACTATGCACTTACTATCAAAAATTCGTACAGGATTTTGGAAAAATCGCCAAGCCACTCCATCGCTTGACTGAGAACAACGTTCAGTTTGAATGGAGTTCTGATTGTCAGCAGTCATTCACTGAACTGAAGAAGAAATTACCAACTGCACCTATTTTAGCTTATCCACAAGAGAAAGGCACTTTCATTTTGGACTGTGATGCGTCTCAGCATGGTATTAGATCTGTTTTATCTCAGGAACAGGATGGCGAAGAGAAAGTTATAGCCTACTATAGTAAAACTCTGGGCAAAGCCGAAAAGAACTACTGTGTTACGAGAAAGGAACTTTTATCGATAGTCAAAGCCATTGAACATTTCCACACTTACCTCTATGGCAGACGTTTTCTCGTGAGGACTGATCACAGCGCTCTGCAGTGGATAATGAACTTCAAGAAGCCTGAGGGTCAGGTTGCCAGATGGATAGAAAGACTCCAACAATATGACTTCAAAATAATTCATCGTAGGGGCAGGAAACACAGCAATGCAGACACCTTATCAAGACGTCCATGCTTGGAGCAGGAATGCCGGTATTGTCAGAAACTTGAAAACAAAGAGGCCAACTTCTACAATGAAGAGCAGTGCAAGGAAATTTTGCAAGCCACTACCGTAAGAGTCGAGTCCGAAGAATCTGATTTATGGACAACAGAAGAAATGAGGAAAAGTCAGAAGAAAGATAACAATCTGAAGTTAGTCCTAAGCTGGCTAAAAAATGGAGTAAGACCAGAGTGGCAGGAAGTATCCAAGTTTGGTGCAGTTGCCAAAGGATACTGGGCTCAGTGGGATTCCCTATGTCTTCGTGATGGCCTATTGCATCGCAGATGGGAGAGCCCAGATAGAGCAACCGTGGTGTACCAACTGGTGCTGCCAAAGGTTCATATCAAAGATGTGCTTGAACAACTTCATAGTAGTCGTGCAGGTGGACACTTCGGAATCAAGAGGACCCTAGCTAGAGTTCGAGATCGATTCTATTGGGTGAATTACCGTCGAGATGTTGAAGAATGGTGTAAGAGATGTGATCTATGTTCTTCAAAGAAGGGACCGAAAGCCAGAAGTCGAGGAAAAATGGCCCAGTATCTTTCTGGTGAACCATTCGAAAGAGTAGCAGTTGACATTCTGGGGTCGTTTCCTGTTACTGAGCATGGAAATAAATACTTGATGGTAGCCATGGACTATTTCTCCAAATTGCCCGAAGTTGTCCCCATTCCAAACCAGGAGGCAAAGACAGTTGCAAAGGCCTTCCTAGAAAATGTGATAGCCAGACATGGAGTTCCGCTAGAATTACATTCAGATCAAGGAAGAAACTTCGAATCCAAGTTATGGCAGGAAATGATAAACATTTTAGGCGTGAAGAAAACTCGCACAACAGCCTTACATCCACAATCAGATGGAATGGTTGAACGACACAATAAAACCATCAGCCAGTATCTGTCGATGTTCATCTCCTATCCTATCGAAGTGCCCAGCATGAGTCAACCGGATATACCCCTTCAATGTTAATCACTGGGAGAGAAATGAAACTGCCAATCGATCTGCTATTTGGAATGCCACCCGCCAGGAATGTAGATGAGGACAAAGTTCTTCCAGAATTTGTCAAAGCATTGCGAGAAAGACTGGATCAAGTGCATGAATTCTGCAGACATCGTCTTCAAATCACCAGTGACAAGATGAAGAAGAGATTTGACAGGAATGCTCCAGGGACTATGTTTGAGCCAGGTGATACTGTTTGGCTGTACCAACCTAAAAGAAAGAAAGGACTATGTCCCAAGCTACAGAGGAACTGGACAGGCCCTTATGTCGTCGTAAAGAAAATCAACGATTTGGTGTACCCAACGAGCAAACCCAAAGTTGTTCACGTGGAGAGGTTAGCAGAATACCGAGGCAACGACCCTCCAAATTGGTTCCAGCGAGACAATCAAGATTGAGATGATATAATCCGGTACAGAATAACATAGAAGAGGAGGCAGTGTTACGAACCTGGTAGTAGATAGAAAAATCATGAATCCTTCTGTTTGCCTTCTAGAAACCCATTGGAATGTACTAGAATCATTAAAGTTTATTCGAGAACTTAGTATGGAATGTTCTGTTGAAAGTTCTATAGCTTCTAGAATAATGTTATCCTATAAATACGATCAGATTTGCCAAGTTTGGAAAGTTTTTGAGTTTTGTTTACTTTTTAACATTTGACTGTAGTAACGTTACCAAGTGAAGTTTGAAGTATTTATTTGAACTGCAAAGTGTCAAACAGTGTTGTCAGTTGTATTATTTGTTCTGTGACAATAAAGGCGAGTTTATAAGTAAGTGTACCACTTATTGAACCTTTGACTTTGGCCGTAGTTTTAATCAAAAAATCGGGGAACATTCGAGAAGTTTTAGGTTGAATAAACAGGATTCAAACTACGCCGAACATTTCAATGACAATAACTATACAGAATACACAGAATCTTGAATTTTTGCATATTCAACCCAAAAGTCTGAAATCAAACATATTGAGAGGCACCTACGTGACATTAACAATTTAGTTCTCAATGACCAAGTAAATTTCTATAGTTTGCCAATAATGAACAATCTCATTAATAGCACCTCAACAGTCCCCTGATCTTTACAATTATATGGCATTTGTATCATTTTATTCCTGAACTAATTTTAAGAAGAGAGAGTCTCGAATGACAACAGTTTATAACTCGTCGCTCAGATGATGGCACCGTGTGTCGAAAAAAATTTGTTAGTGTAATATGGTTAGAATTGAATTATCATTTCAACGATGTGACACATGACCCCCCATTTGATTTTTTTTTAGTTGATGTGCCCACAGCGCCATCTATCGATCAATCACAATGAATTTTATTTCAAAAAGTATTATCGGTGATACCTTCCAGACGGTTTTTTTATGCCAAACCATTAAAAAGTTAACAGGGGGGAGGGCTATTAAAAGTATCACTGTATATTCTTCAGTGTAAATTTGGAAGTATTTGTTTTCTCTCTATTTATCAGTCATGATGAATTTACACATATAAGATGCCATCAACATCATAGAACGTATTTTTCAGGACAAAATAAGATAATTTTTCTCTAAACATGTGTCCGCAAAGGCTTCGACAGGCCAAGAGGAACAGCTTCAGCAGCTATTGTGAGACATCAAGCTCCGCAGCAACCAGATTGCATAAAACTATAGCGAGAGGCAGAGAGCAAGGACCAATGTCACTCTGAAGAACAGATGGTAGCTACACAGAGGATGAAGAGCAACGAGCTCTCCTCCTACTGGAGACGCACTTTCCAGGTAGCATACCATTTGAATCCGACAGAACACTAGGAGAACCAGGCACAGCCAGACGAGAAGACTGGGAGGTAGCAAAAACCATATGTACTCCCCAAAGAGTGAAATGGGCGACTGACTCCTTCCAACCATTCAAGTCACTCGGAATTGACGGTAGTTTTCCGGCCCATTTACAACAAGGGCAAACGGAACTAATGCCATTTATTATTAAAGCAACCAGATTCAGTGTGGCGCTCGGTTACATACCGAGCAACTGGAGGAGAGCACGGGTAACCTTCGTTCCGAAAGTAGAAAAAAAGGACCTTATCCTCCCGAATTCATTCAGACCAATCTGTCTCTCATACTTCTTACTGAAGACACTGGAGAAAATGGTAAATGGTAGATAACTATATTAGAACAGAGATACTGGAGAGGGTACCATTACAACCCGGACAGCATTCCTACAGGGCGGGCAGATCAACGGAAACCGCTCTGTACGTGCTTACCAAAAACATCCAGAGATCTCTTGAGCATAAAGAAATGGCCCTACGCGCCTTTTTAGACATAGAGGAGGCATTCGACAACACCTCTCACAAAGCAATGAACAGGGTTCTAGCGAACAAGGGAGTGGACAGAACCACATCCAGATGGATGTGCTAAATGGCTACGAGAACTGCTGAAACGAAAGTGGGCGACATCTGCTTTCGGATCACCACAAACAGGAGATGCCCACAAGGAGGGGTACTATCAACACTGATGTGGAGACTCATAGTAGACGAACTACTCGGAACACTAACCGGGAACGGAGTCAATTGCCTTGGATATGCTGACGACATAGTAATTATGGCCAAAGGCAATTTCGAAGGAACCCTCTGCGATCTCATAGAAAGGGAGCTAGAGACTACCAGAAGATGGTGTCTTTCTGTGGGGTTGAGAATTAACTCATCAAAAACCACAGTGGTACTAGAAGAACAAAGTTCAGCACCTAAGGACTGTTCTCTTCGACGAAGCAGACTTAAAATGGAAGTACCTAGGGCTTACCCTAGACTCCAAACTATTCTGGAACAGACACGTAGAAAAGATCGGGTGATCTGGTCATCTGGTCGGCCATTAGATTTCAATATGTAATACAAACTACTATGTCCATTAACAAGGCAAAATCATCACTGATGATGTGCAGGAACATTGCAGGGAAAACGTGGGGGTGTAACCCATCAATACTGCGATGGACGTACACCATGATAGTGAGACGTATGATCACCTACGGAGCAGTAGTGTGGCACGGCAGGACCGAACTCGCCATAGCAAAGAAAATCCTGAAGAAAGTGCAAAGACTAGCATGTCTTTGTATATCAGGAGCAATGAGATCGACTCCAACAGCAGCAATAGAGGTAATTCTGGACCACACTCCTCTCCGTATCATGGTGAGGAGAACTGCTTGGTTGGCTAAAGTCGGACTCGAAGGGACAGCACACAACGTAGTGGGCTCAACCTCCACCGAAAGTGCACACCTTGCCGATCTCCCAACTCACGAAATTACCAGGAAATTTAGTTTCGAGAAATTTTTTCGAACGGAATTAAATACCAAGAGTGGATGAAGCATAGAATCCAAATAGAATTTTTAAAGTGCGCAGCTGATAGGTTCTAGCTACTGAAATGAATTATTCACAATTATGTTCAAAAAATGGAAAAGAGAACTTTTGTATGGATACCAAGACAGATTCAATAGTTTTACTAGAGCTCGTTAATACCAGGATGTATTGGACCAGTTCCATAGAAAATTATTCTCCTCTATTCGAGAGGATACTGAATTCAAAGTCGTTTCGAATAAAGAATCACTTGACCCCTTCGCCATTTGACAAAATCTTTCAAATTGGCGCCCCTCTGCAATTTTCAAAAATCGATATATTTCTTTTATTCCCGAAGAGTAGTTCGCGTCACAAAGTGAACAGAGAAAGGGTGTACTTTATGGACAGTGGTGGCCATAACTGATGTTGAAAATTATTGATCAATTAACTGTCACCGTTCTGACCCCTTAAAATTAATTCAAGTTCTTGGTTCATAGGGTGACATTAAAGTAACATTCAAAAATAATAAACCACTTAATTTTAGGATTTACTTGCTTAGTTTGTCGACGATCATACAGTAGGAAGAAAGGATTGACGCAACATCAAAAGTATGAGTGTGGAAAGCTGGCTCAAAATACGTGCCCATTCAAAGATTGTCTATACAAATCGAAGAGAAAATGGACTTTGAAAACCCACCTGAAGCTGAGACATGCTCATGTCGATCATGTTGATGAAAAATAATTGTGATTTAATTATGATTCAAGAGTTTATTTATTTATAATTATATGGTGTGTTACAATAAGTGGGTGAGTTATTTGTCATAAAAAATCGTATAGTAGTAATTTTCGCTCAGTTCTGTTCTATTACCTCAATGTGTACTTTTTCTTCAAGAGTTCACTGTTTCTATCAATATCATAAAGTGGGATTTCTGCTTTTTGAAAACTCTGTGTATTGGAACTCTGATGTCCCAAAAGTTTGATCTCCCCTTGGTCTTACCTAGTTTGATGAAGCGGAAGAAGCAGAAATCATGTATCTGTATTCGTTGTATTTCACATATACAGTGACATTCAAAACATACGCAAAAAAGTAAAAAATCCTCATTTGTGATTTTTCCAAAAAATTAATTTTCCATGAACTTAGGCTTGTCTTGAAACCCGTTTATCCTATATCTGATGTACTGATTTTCAATATCTTGAAAAAATTCCATTTTCAATATCAGCAAATTTTCTAAGGGTATATATTTTAGAAAATAATTTGGATGAAAATTTTCCATTGAACATGAATTCATTAAATATCGTCCAATCCATCTACGAGAACAGATGAAGAAGAAAATCATGCACTTCATTGTTACTATGCATTTCCAGATCCCTCTGTACAACCCATTTCTCTATTTTGAATAAGTTTGTGAACTCCGCCTCCTTAATAAGGGAAAACAATTTGATAACAATGTTTTCTTCGATTTTTTTATATTTGTAACGTTGAACACGATGACAAACATTTATTTTTTTAAATTTAAGCGTTGTTCGTTTTCAAATAGCTATTTTTTCACGTGTTACGTATAATAGTAGGAGTTCGAGGTTGTGAATGCGCTGAAGAAATTGAAAGATAAAATGACATCGGGTCCGGATAACATACCATCTTTCCTCATCAGGGACTGTTCTGGTTCTCTTACTGCTGTTTTAACTAAGATATTCAATGTATGTCTAAGAACGAGAACATTTCCTGATATTTGGAAGGAGGCTAGAATATGTAAAATTTTCAAAAACGGAGAGAAAGATAAAATCGAGAACTATAGAGGTAGTTCATTACTCTCTAATTTTGCCAAGACTTTCGAAACAATTTTGTATTCTCATATGTTCCAATATACGGAATATGATATCTCAATGTCACCATGGCTTCATCAACAAACGTTCAACAGTGTCAAATTTGGTAGTAGTCACACAATGTATCTCAGAGGCACTAGATGACAACAGGAAGGTAGATGTTATCTATACAGATTTTGCGAAAGCGTTCGACAGAGTGGACCATAATATTCTATTAAATAAATTGAGCGCAATTGGTTTTACTGAAAACGCAAGAGACTTTATGGCATCTTATTTATCTAACAGAAACAGTTCGTCTCATATAATGGTTTTCACTCTAATACTTACCTGGCGTTCAACATAGGACCACTTTTATTTTTGATATTTGTGAATGATCTATGTGACGGTTTGATATGTGATAGGTTGTGCTTTGCTGATGATTTGAAGATTTTCTCTATTGTCAATGATATTAACGATTGCCTACATCTGCAGGATCAACTGAAATATATTGAAAATTGGTGTAATATAAATAGGTTATGTCTCAATGTCGGAAAATGCAAAGTCTTGAGTTATACCAGAAGAACCACAACAATATTGCATTCTTATAGGGTTGACAATACTGAATTGGAATATTGCAGTAAAATTAAGGATTTAGGTGTAATTTTCGACAAAGAGCTGAATATCATCGAGAACACTTCTTCAAAAACCTCACAAGCACTGAAATCATACGGTTTTATAATAAGAAACTGTAAAAATTTCACCAACATGTGTTACGTTCAAATTTGAACCTACGGTATATTATTCGGTTAAACAATTATCTATCACTATATTGACCGATTAAATCCACTGAGTTTACTACTTTTCAACTAACGTCAAATCTTTGATTAAAAACTACTCGCCCTGTATACTCCACTTCATTTATTCATTATTTATAATAATACATCTTATGATAATTTATAGTAAAATGTATTTGGTTCCTGATCCCGCTCTGGTTTCTTCTCGACCTATTTCTGAAACAAAATAAATTTGTTGGTGTTTTACTTCTTAGTGAAAATATGTTTACTTACTTTTGTACTGTTGTCTCGTTTCAACTGAGAAATGTACTATTCGGTAGCCTTGTAGATTAGCTCCATCGTTGCTGGATGCACTTGCTCTCTTACATCGGCTAGTTCTACAAAACAAATGAAGATTAAGATATTGAACAGTGTCCAAATTCATACATTAACACTCAGCTATAAAATACCTACTCACCTTGTATTTTCTCCATCGTTGACAATAAAGTAGTTCGTAACTCATTGTTTAAGGCGTTTTGGTTTCCTGAAGTTCGAATATCAAAATATAAACAAAGATTGATTGTCGGGTATAGGTTAACGTAGAGCAGTTATCAGCTGTTCAACGTTAATTGGCAGTCCCATGTCTCAGTCGTCACGGACGATAATTTAGCGTAGAAGAATTCTGTTTTGTGGAAATATCGGTGTTGATGTGCGAGCGTCCAACAAGACGGTGTATCACCATTGCTTAGGTGTTGAGGAAATAATCTTTCATTTGGTACAAATGATTATTGATTGATATGTAACGGTTCATTTGTTCAAATATACGTTATTTGTTTAAGTTGTGTTAAAATTAAATATATGGGCATTATCGGTATGGAAAATACCTATGGTGGCGCCGTCTATTGCCAGAAAGTATAAGTTTGTTTGACACATTGTTTGTCAGTCGCGCAATTTCGTGATCTGAGTCCTTTTGGTTGCTGATCTTGGTAGGGTGAAGTCGAACCACTTGTGAATGCAAAAATTTTTGATTATCTAAATCATCTCTAGTGGAGGATCTGTTTTGCAATTCACTTTTATACAGTTTTGAATCGTTCTGTTCGATTATGGGAATATTTTGGAATATGATTCATAACTAAACTCTTGAAGAGGATTTGTCAGTGGTTATATTTTTTCATCAGTCAGAGGGCTCATCATAAATTGGATAATATCTCGTAAAAGGTATGTTTCTATATCAATTTATGATATCAAAAACTAGAATAATTATTATTACAGTGCAAATATTGTGTCTATGTCGAATCTAATTTTTTTTTTCTTTACTAGGTTGAGTGAGGCTAGTTACAAGACACCCTGTATAGTTCCAACAATACATACTATACCGTAGTATTTTCTAGCCCTAGAACTCCTAGATACCAATTGAAATAAACCCCTTGGCCAGGGTAAGATATATCTTATATATTTTTGTGTGTTCACTGGTTTCCCAGAACAAAAATCTATGTTTCAAAAGACTGCTATGAAATGACCTTTACTTCAGGATTTCAGTAAACGTATTATTAGAAATTCCTTGTTCTGGAAAACTGTGTTATTGTAACAGTGTTCATTTATTAACATATTATTTTTGAACCATTTTGGAACCAGTTAGCTGTTCAAAAATGTTCTATCAAGGAGAATTCGATAGGTTTCCTCAGAAGGAAACTGATCCACTAATTCCGAAATATCAGGACAATTTTAAGAAAATAATATTAATATTCATTAGTTTACACTATTACCAAATGTCTAAGTAGGCATATGAATGATGATTCATTATATCCTGATAATAATGTAATCTTCATGTGATTACAAAATTGTTGAGGTGTAATATGTGTCCGATTTTACGGGTTGTCCCATTATGTACATAAAATGTACTTACTATTGGAAAGATTGTTCAGAATTTTTCTTAAATGCATTTTGGAAATACTGTTGTTCCTATAATATGGATTTCAACATTTATTTTAGATTTTGTTATATATAGGTTGATATAAAAAATTCTCTCTTGTAAATTATATTTATATAATAATTATTATAGATAATGATGATACCTATAAGTGGGTTTTAAAACAAGGGTTTACGCACAAATTTGTATTCAATATACAAGGGTGGTCAAAAAATATTCTAAGATTCCTTTAAAGATTTTCTAAATATTAGGGGTTGGTAGAAACAACTTGTTTCTTTATTGATGAAACTTAATGTTCATCAAAATCTGGGGATGGAGACTTACTCCGATTTTTATTAATGGGTAATTTCATTCCCTAGGTTTTTATTTACGGGATTTCAATCCAGGATTTCCGAACAACTTGGATACTCATAAGAAGAATCCATCATAGCAGTGGGTGTCCATTGACCCTGGAAATCCAATTATACTGGGTGTCAAGTCATACTGGGTGTTCATTCATACTGGATATCTTTTACACTGGATGTCCCAATCGAGATCAATGGTACTGAGAGGCATTCCGGATTGATTTCCTCGTCATCGATTACATCCATCGTGGGATTCATGCAAGTCTATTATCTGATTTTTTTATTATTACTTGCATTATTTTGCCTTACCGCTTGATTGCTATTTGTTCTTTGCTACTATTTATTTGGTTATATTTGTGAAGCTGAAATTGAATGCAAATTTTTCCCTGGTGGTGGTATATACAGTGCGCATGCGCTTGAGCTCTCGCGACGCAATATCTCAAATTTGGTGCATTTTGATTTCTGGCTGCTTGAAGGAAAATAGTAATTGGTAGCTTGTAGTAGATCCCATATATGTTTTTTTTTGCTACTGTTTAGAGTATCGTCATTAATGACCATAGATAAAATATGATAGCTAAGACGATAAAATGATTAATACTTACGCTATTGCTTGATTGCTTGTTTGCTAGTTTTCTTATCAGACTGCTCTTAAGATTATTAGTTCATGACTTACTTTCAGAGTTGGAGATTTTCCAGAATATCTACTGGAGCTATTGAACTTGATCGTTGTTGAGATATTGAGTTATATTTAATATATCATTCGTAAGCACTTTTTGTTTTGTATCATTTGGTAAGTTGGTGATATTGACACATCTTCGGGTGTTTGTGGGTTAATTTACCTGGCGCCCACTAATATTAAAATCAAAGAACCCTACCCATCTCCATTGAGTGTAGCCGCAAATACCCACTCGATTATAGCCAATATAGGTCAAGTGTATGTTCCTTCGTACGTTTGGAGGTAACACATGAAGGCATTGAATCTACTGTACTATTCCAACGTACGATCAAAATTAGAATATGCCAGTATTGTCTGGCCCCCTTTTTATGAATGTCATAAAGTAGCCACTCAGGGCGTTCAAGAGAGATTCTTGAAATTTCTCAGTTTCAAAATAGATGTTTCGTATCCTGAAAGGGGAACAAGCAATAAGGTCAATTTCGACAGCTTGGAGTGCAGAAGAATTTGTGTCTTCATCATTTTTTCGTACAAAGTTCTGAATTGGCTCATTGACTCTTTCAGTTTACTCAGCCAGATTAATATCAATCTCCCTTCATACTTTTCTCGAAATCATACAACATTCAAGCTTCCGTGAGCGAGAACAAATGTGCAACTGAAATCTCCAATGTACGTAATGTGTAATTAATTTAATATAATTATCAATCGAACGGATTTTCATTCGTGTTCCATCAAGGAACTTGTTTCTTTGGTCAAAAATTAGACTGATATTGTAATATTTTATACATATTTTATCACTTTAAGTTTTGTTATTCAATAATCTTATTATATTAGTTTATATATTATCATTTCTTTTAACTAGATATTAACACCACTTCAAGTTTTGTCATTCAATATTATTGTACTGTAAATGGGAAACTGTTGGACAATAAAAGCTATCATTATTTTTTTTAATTTCGTCTAATCAGAGCGCGAATCATTTTTTTATGAACAGTCTTCAATCGTTATTGGGAAAGACTAAAATATTATCAGTATAAAGTTGTAGGTTTTCCCAACTACAATCTGTCTCGTAATAATATGCACACCGAAACTATGTCAATTTCCTTCGAAACCTCTATGTACTGATGATGCGTTTTTGACAAAACGGATCATACCGAATGAAACTGCCGTATTGTTATTCGTTGAAAAGTTTTCGAATTATATGCATACCGAATTTTCCAATATTCACATATATGAACTTTAACGTTTCAGGATTTAAATGTCTTGGTTGTCAACGATCATATAGCAGAAAAAGAGGACTGGTACAGCATCAAAAATATGAGTGTGGGAAGACGGAACAATTCTTTTGTCCTTATGAAAGTTGTCGTTTCAAGTCGAAGAGAAAATGGAATCTTACTAAACATTTGAAAAATAATGTATGTCATTCCAAGCTAACCACGTAATGTAACAGTTAATAGATTTCCAAGCATTTAATGAAAACTATAATTATTTGAATTACTCCGATCAAGTAACACAACTTAGATGCGTAATATTCAAATAGTACGGAAGGTAACATCTTTACATGATGTTAAACCTCAAATTATGACGTTGTTACCAGGTCGCAATTTTTTAAGGATACAATAAGAACGTCAGCTATATATATTTCGATTTCTGTCGGGCATATTAATGGCAACGAAAACTACTATAGGTAATTATAAGAAGGCAATTGAAACGTTCATGTCAGCATGTTGGGAGCATGTAAAAACGATAGTATTTCCATAGCCGAACGGAGATTATTCGTTGTCGATATAGTCTGGTCAGTACGGCAATGCTTCATTTGATATTTGAGTTAATTTGAGTTAAACTATCGCTAGTTTTTATTATTAAGCAATGGTGAAGTATCGTAAAATGTGTAAAAGACTATTTGAAGCTGGAAATCAAAATATGTTATTTTATAGGTGAGCTACCAGTGTCGTAACTACCAAGAATGGGAAACCGATTTGGAAAAGAATAAAATTAATGAATTATGAAAAAACATGTCGATTAGAGCATCGACTGTTTTCAAAATCCTGTGGAGAGCCTTCCATCATAATTTCATTCCTTATTGGGTTTCCATTATTTATATTTCATTAAACCTCAATATTTCTGAAAACAACGCACGACACTGCGGTGAGGGAGGATGTCCCGTACAAAGTTGGAGGGGTGAGCGGCGAGTTACTCATCTAGGTTGTGTTATTTCATCGGAGAGAATACTCAATGGTCTGCGGTAAATACAAAGTTGAATGATGAAAATAAAAAATCTGAAGAAGCAAAAGTATAGTTGAAATTGAAAACAAGCTCTCATGGTATCATTAGCAAACACAGTTTTCGTGACAGCAAGGTGAAAATATTTTTCGAAAAATTTTTATGATGATAATGTGATATTTCTAATGAAAATATATATATAGAAGTCTGTTTCTTTGAAAACCCCAAATTGAATTGTAAACATTATTTCGATCACAAGTAGGTTTGAAAATATTAAAGAATTAATCTCGTAAAATATTATTTGAAAAATTCACATTGTCGCAATATTTACAATATTAATACACAAATTATGAAGTGTATTGGTAATTTACTAGCTATTCCGTTGGCAAAACTCTTCAATTTATGCCTAGAAAAATGTGTTTTTTTTCCAGAATGATTTAAGAAATATATAATATTTCCTTCACACAAGAAAGGGTCTAGAAACTTGTGCAATAACTTCAGGCCAATTACCATTATTCCTACACCTGAAAACAGTTTTGAAAAAGCTTTGAAAAATAGAATTGTAGAACAATTTGAAACATTCGAAATATTTAACACAGCACAGTATGGTTTCAGAAAATCCCTATCCATAACTGATGCTATAAATTGTAACGTAACCGGGGTTACTTTGATTGCCTGACTGCTCAGTAAAGAACGGCGTAGGTTCTTTGGACTATATTGCCAGTGTCGGATTTTTTATGTGGCAGGCAAGTGTTTTAAATTTTGAACTTCAAGAATTTGACTGGCTTGGACGCCAGCAATTTTTAATTTAACAGGAATAAAAAGTACAAATAATGATAGATAATTGAAATAAGATAAATTGACTTCCTTCTGTAACCAGACCAACAATAAAACAATATTTCAAAACAAATATATATTAATAAATTTAACAAAATGTATTGTCAAAGTAGCACGTTGATATTCAAACAATATTATTACTGAATGTGCTTCAGCGACACAGGTTACCTTAGTCCATTCATACAGTGTTGAGATTCTGACAGGAACGTCTTGGTTGTTGTTCTGCTAACCTGAGCATGAACAAGATGACACCTCACGTAACAGGTTCAGGAAGAGCTACAATTAAATAGGAATATAAGTTGTTGAAAGACTACATAAAAATAAAATGATAACTTACAAAAATGTTACAAAATAACATTGTGAGCGGAACATACAAGGGTACAGATTCTGAACCTCATATAGATTGTTCTGAAACTTGTGATTTTTGATATCTATAAAAATACTTATATAATTTTTAACAAAAATGTGGTACGCAGTATTTATAGGGAACATATACATTGTCGTCCAATTTTAAGTGATATTTGAACGAAAAGACAGACAAGAGAGTTATATAAATAAAAAAGCTATAAGTAAATGCTCTAAGTAAAAGAAAATTAACTTCGACGTAATGATTTATATTTTGTTAAATCATGAAATATTATATTTTGTAAACGCTTGTGTCAAAGTGAATTCTCGCAACAAGCTTTTTTATCATTTTAAATTTCATAATGTAACAAAATTATGGGTTTGATTTACTTAGGATATTTGCCTGCACGTTCTCTATCTAGTCTTCAGGGTGGCAGGGAAAATGCAATTTGTTTAAATTTAATCAGTTGACGGTCCGATATTTTTCCTTATTTTAACTGAATTTTCCAAATTTATTTTCGTCGCGAGATTTCGCAACTTTCAAATAAGAACGTGGATCCGAGCTCCCTATCGATATTGTTTTTCCGTGATTTTTCGTGTCCGAAATCATAAAAAAGTTCAAAATTTCTATGCGTTTTCTGTCTTGCATGGGGGTGAAGGTATTTGAAATTAGATTATGGGGCGTTACGAATTTTTTCACTATTTTTACATTCATTTTTACGACTTCTTGTAGCATTTTCTACTTCTTAGACGCTCTTCATCTAGCATTCGGGGGTACAGGGGATAACATGATTTATAATTAAATTTTGCATCTCGTCGATGTTTTTCACTATTTTTACGGATTGTTCCGAATTCATTCTGCAACTTCCTTCAAGAAGGAGGGACTCGAATCCTATTACCGACATTTTGTGTCGTATTTTCCTCGTCAGAAACTGTCAGAAATTTTTTCGAATTCCAACACGTATATTACCTGTCTTCCAGGTTGCAGGTTGATATGAAATTATTCTTCTTCTTCACTATCTCTAAGCATCTTTCCGATTTCATCTTTGCGAGCTTTCGCAATTTTTCTTTGAGAAGAAGAGCGTCCCAGTTCCCTGACCGACATTTTTTTTCGCCGTAATTTTATACGTTCAAAACTGTTAACAAAATGTTCAAATTACCACGCATTTTCAAAACTGTTTTTGATTAAAAGGGGAGATTGAGTCACCGAATATACATATAATTACTAATTTTCATTGAAATTAGTTGGGAGAGCTGGTATAAAATTCGGTTACAAGATTTCACCACATAGTGATACCATAGTCTCATATACTAACACGGTAATATTAATAAAAACTTTTGATTTGATAATAATTAATTTATTATGAAATCGTGGTAAAATAATATCAATTCATTCATTTTGTACATAGGAGCATTACCTTCATCGTATATGAAATGATGATATTCTCATCTTCTTTTTTACAAGGTCTGTTTTCGTGGAAACTGCAGTCGAGATGGCTCATTGTGTTTCTCCTGATGAATGATAAATGGTGTTGACATTAGGTATATGATATTTTTATAATAAATTGGATCACACAGTTTCAGGAAATACATGCTTCGTTTGTCGACGGTCGTATAGTAGGAAAAAAGGACTGATACAACATCAAAGATATGAGTGTGGAAAAACGGAACAATTTTTTTGTCCACACACAGATTGTTGCTACAAATCGAAGAGGAAATGGAATCTCAACAAACATTTGAAAATTATGCATGGTACCCCAAGATGATTATATATTGTCTCAGTTCATTTATTTTCAATTATATATGTTGTTTAGTTACTGATTCTGTGTAATAACCAACCACACTTTTTCTCTCCTAGTAACCACAACTTTCTAATGACGATGAACAATTTTAACAGGTACTACTCGGTAAAACATTTCGACAAATATAATTTTTTCAATTCCTATCAAAATATTGTTGACATGAAAATGAGAGTAAAGCTTGATTAGTACCAAAAACAAATTTTGTGGTAAAATCAATCAAAAAAGCACAATATCTACAAGTTATTGTGCGGAGAACATACCGTCATCACATCCAGTGGCCTATCACAGGACGCGTGTTTCGTGCATTACACTGTCAGCTGTCAGCGTGAATAGAGTATTCCAAGATGCTGTCAAAATAAATTCAAAATGTTTGCTGGATTGTAAACAAAACTATCTGCTGATTATGATTAATTTACTAGGTGGTACCAATGTTTAATAACCTGAGTTTAATTAATTTTTTTAGAGTTATAAAGTATTGGATGGTGGGTTTCGAGTCTCTCTTCTTTTTCTATTGTTGATATTTATCGGTGGTTGGAGTTGAATGGAGTGATTGCTTTTATACTGAATTAGAAAGGTATGATGCTCGATTCTATAGAATGTGATTCCAATTTTTATTTTCAGGATGTCGTTCTGTTGTGTTATTACTGTTATCAAATGTGGAAGTACGTATACTTGAGGTGGTATTCCGTGTACCATAGAATTCTATAGTTGATCAAATAGGTGAGATGTCATTATTGTTAAATTCATGGTAGAGAAAGAGACATAACTATAGAATCCCACCCCTGTGTTTGTTTGTGATCCAGCGGCCATTTTTAAAGGGCGGTGGTCACGTGTTCTGGATTGCTCTATAGACGTCCCAAAAATTAACAACATTTTCGGTTAGGTTATGTCCTTATTACTGTTCAGTCGAAGTTTGGTGTTGTATTATTACAGAAGGTTGGTGTTGGTAAGTCTTCGTTGTATAAAAGTGAATGTCTATAGTCCAAAAAGCGGAATTCGCTTGAAAAAGTAAAACTCTCGACTAATGATGCTTTTCAGTACCAGGTTAGGTATGAGTGTATATTCGCCTCCGGAAAACACGGAGGTCATTTTGCAAAAAGATAAAACATTACAATTTTAGATAGAAGTGTTAAATTCCAGTTCACGATTATAAGTCTGTAACAATGGTCTCGCGTTTGGAATTCCTTTATTAGTTTTGGAAGGAACCAAACATTTTCGTGATTCTCAGTTATGGAAACGAGTCCGTGTTTCTTTATGAAACAACAACAAAAATCTGAAACATGATGATTTCATTAATAAAACTAATAATAATACCCCCTCATACACGGAAAGAAATGTATAGTAAATTAGTAAATAGTATTAAAAATATAATATTCATTACAATAAAATATCATTCCATATAGGACGATAATAAAACTTATAGTAATTTTTGAATGATATTTCAGAATTTTTTTTTTTTAGAAATAAGTTATTTTCATTGTAAACTATATTACAAATCTTTCATGTCTCACAATAATTTTTTTATTAAAATGATTACATAATTAATAAAGTGTACTATTTTTTATATTAAATGATTTAAGACTTTTATAGTAAGTGTTACAATATTACATAATAAATGTTATTATACTTTTATAATGAATTCCATCATAACGTATAAAAATATTTTGGGCCGATATACACTGTCCTGCAAAATAACTGACCAATGAAAACTTGCCCGAATTTCAAAGTTTCGACGCGCTGATTCTACTGTTTTTAACTATAATAAAAAAAATAAAGACCATCAATATCGGACGAGTGACTTGGGAGGAAGTCAACTTTGAAATCATGGCAAATTTTCAGTGGCCGTTTTTTTGCAGAGCAGTTCTGAATAAATAAAACAAGTTTTTATTATTCAAAATAATTTATTGCACAAACTGAAAATATATTCGTACTTGAATGTGAAATGTATTAACTTAGTAGATACCTACCATTTAAAAAAAAATGTAATGTTGAAACATCATGTGTAGTGATTTGAAAACGCTGGAGGAAAAAATATTTAACAAAGTCTGTTAAACGCACAGAGGTAATCAATAAATATCTGTCAAATAAGGTGCATCCACATTTGAGTGTCCAGAACTGAATAAACTAAGTGTGAATTCATGATGTGAAATTTTATGTGTGGGGTAAAATTCGGTTTCTCGTGCTCAGATGTTGGTGCATCTTGATATACAGGGTGACCCAAAACTCAACTTCATCTTTTGAAAGGCTGATAGACCAGCTTGTGACTAACCAGAATATCAAAATGTATGACCTTGGTAAAATATTGATAGTTCTGGAGATATTCGGGTCAATTCTGTTTCTCAGTAGCAAGATTGATATCATAGCAAGACATTTTTCACAGCAAAATATATCTCAATTTTGTAGAAGGCTTGGAAAATATCGACAGGAGATGTTTCTGCCACATCATCTACTGCCAATAAAGCTCAAGCCTTCTACAAAATCGAGATATATTTTGCTGTGAAAATTGCCTTGCTATGATAACAATATCGCTTGTGAGAAACAGAATTGACCCGATTGGCACTTTTCTGAATTTCGTGAAAATCGAGTGCCGCAGTTTCAAAATTTCATATTTTAAGATCAATTCCTCAATAGTTCCTCAGACTGTCCACACTCAGATACCGAGGTCAATAAGTCTAGATCGACAGACAACGATGAGTAAGTTGGTTGGTGACGCTACTTTGAATAGTTCACCTATCTGAAAATCACTTTATTTAAATAAGGTTAACTCTAAATGATGTTCTATACATTACCTTTCTTATGTATATGTTGTTCTTTTCCCAAAACTTGATGCGTTTTCTCACGCTTGGAATAACTTCTTTTATTAATTCAGGATACTGGGCTGATTTGTTGAAAGACTCTTGAGTCAATATCGTGCTCTGAAAAAATTATTATTTGGTGAACATGCTACAACCATAACCAACCATTTTTGAAACCTAGTGCATGTATACTTTATAATTTATTCATTATTCATAAGGCTTCCCAACAGGATGAATAGCACATCACCAATAACAGGGAAACACATGGTATAATAGATATAACAGTAATAGATTACAATTATGAGTACTTAAATCTTATAAGAAAAATAGTGCAAAATAGTGAGAGGGCAGACACGATTCTAAATTGATTGATTTTACAAACTAAGACAAGACTCTCAGAGCGGATATCCTAACATCATACAGGGAGGAACAAAATATATCTATATGTTGAAAAATATTATTATAATTTTTTTGTATCATGGTTATCGGAAAATGGCTAGTGATATTGGAATGATAGTAGGAACATAGAAAAGACAATCATTTCGTGTGACATATTTCCTTACACTAAAACATAATTTATTGAGAAGATAATCACAGTTTGTAATATTATTGACAAGTTTGAAAAGAAAAATAATATAGAAAACATCCCACCTGGCGCTAAAATTAAGTATGTTGTAGTGGTTAAGGCAAAATTCATAAGTTCGGAAATGTAACTGCCTACCGAAACGATAGTTCAGATAGTTAATAAATTTGATTTGGATTCTTTCAATACTTCATACAAAGATAGCGGCGCAACTGTGGTGTAGACTCGACCATGCGTATTATTATTGGGAATAGAGGTTATGTTACTCTGACACTTACATTCAAATGCTTCCTGGAGTGTGGAAAGCCCAAAACTTTCCAATATTTCCTTCACTTTCATCGACAAATGGGACAAGAATATAACACAAAACACAATTTATCGTTGATTGTTTATCAATCGAATCCGATTATACGGAAAACATCGTCAAAGAAATAAAAATTACCCGACTTCTATACGTGTACTGTACTCTTTCAATTCAAAACAAAACAGAAACTGAAGTTGAAGCCTGCGACTGTGAGCGTCACGAAAATTTTGGGTTCGTAAACAGTATAACCAAGGGTAGTAAAATGTAGTAGTAGTAGTAAAATGAGATAATTACCTTTATACTATGGCGTTAATAGAAATGAATCTTCTATTATTTGAATATTTTAAACTTTATTACCATGGCATTATAAAATATTGTTTTACTCTAAATAGTTTATGTACTTTAAAGACAACATATCATAAAACGATCAGTTTATTATATTTTATTATCAAAACTACTACCAACTTATGGAGGTAATCACTCTTACTAACTATAATTGTGAGATTAATTATATATTTCCTTTTTTTCCTTTATGAGAAAATTATAATGATTGACATTATATGAGTATGATATATCGAATAAAAATTGTCATACATGGTATTATAAATTTTTTACTATACAGTATAATAGAGTTATATTTTTCCGTGTAGAATGTACCAAACATAATGTAAATATTTTTACTGCAACAAGGGTTTAAGTGGCAGAGCACCAATTGGTGAACTTCCCCTTGAGATTTCCTAATAAGTACTTCATCATGTTCGTAAAATCTTTTTTGTATCGTGTTACGTACGATATTTTTTCTGTAGCGATTTTGTATGTTGAAAAAGATATCAATGGATAATAACGTATGCACTTTATACACCACCTGCAGAAAACTGAATGGGGTACTAGTCGTATCATGTGCGAACGCACCTGTAAAATTTGGGAGCTATCCGAAATTATTGAACCAATTTTTCTTGTACGTCAACCACAATCAATACACCATTGCAAAAACCTGAGAAGATGTGGAAACGGTGCACGTATCTATCACCCGTCCCGCTCGTCAGTTGTCAGTATGATTTGACAGTGAGCGTAGTTTAACATCGTTCATAAATCGGTACCATTCTATTATGTATAATAGGCCAGCGTTTAAGTCGGGGGAAAATTATGATATGGTTGTGACATCATGGTGCCATGAATGAAAATGCCCGAGCTTGTGTTCAAAAATACGTAAAAAAAATTCCACATAGACGCCATACAAACTTACGAACAATTTTGGATGCAGTGCAAAGACTTCGTGTTACAGGGTAATGTTTTCCAACACACATCGGACGTGCAGTAAATTGTGCTATTATTGTTGATGAAGCAGTTCTGCAACTCCTCGACGACGATCATTTAATAAACACTCTTTTGATTAGTCGGATAGGTTTAACGTAAACTATGGTATGGCGTTTTATCCGAAAATCGTTTACATCCATACCATTTCCGAAAGGATGAAGTCCTAGAGTCATAAGACAGAACGTCGTCAGGAGTTTTGTGAATAGCTTATTGAGCGCACCAAACAAGATCCTCATTTTTCTTGCAATATTTTGTGGACAGACGATGCTGTGTTCACCAGAAACGAGAGCTTTTATTCGCAAAATAGTCATGTTTGGGCTCAGGAAAATCCGCATTTTGTCGCCCATTTCGTTCACAGTATCTATTTTCCATCAACCTTCTGGGCCTCTACAGCAATGAGTTGATGTGGGCTTAATGTTCACCAGCGGGGCTAACGGTGATGCTTATTTGGCTTTTTTGAGGGATCAACTCTTCGACGATATACCTTGGGTAAGGTTGAGACGAATGTGGTTCATGCACGATGGAGCCACCTGCATTTTAATCACGTGATAAGAGACTCTCTGGACACCGAATGCTCGCTCACGCCGTTGGATAGACTTGGGTGGATACATCTCTTGGCTCCCAAGAAGCCCAGATATTACCCCTATGGACTTTTTTTGTGGGCTAACATGAAAAGTTTCGTCTACGCTAACCTAAGCCATCGAAAATGCCTTTAATGTCCTTCGTGCTCAACGGGACGTGTGTTATCGCATACACGACAACCTCAATCGTCGCTTGGAGTTGTATATCGTCGGTAACGGAGCAACATTCGAACATTTGCTTTAACATGACACTATGTAATTCTGTTGTAATGTGTAAAAATATTAATTGATTTTGCCATGTTGTGATGTGAGTAACATTCCAATCTCACAGTTCCAAGTCTGATGAAGGGGAGAGAAAATGAGCCTGCATGGTAATTTCTATCCAGTGCCAATCAAATCCGGTTGTTTATTTGTTGTATTTTTGTAATTCCTTTTGGTTTTCAACTTCTTTAGTTGGGGAGAGCACATTAAATTTTGTGTAAGTGGTGGTAAATCGCCCTGTATAGACAAATACTACAACTATCACTCTTATGAATACATAACTTGAATATTAATTTTACATTTTTATGAAAATTACTTATTAATATTACACATTAGTAATTGCACTAAATTTCGAGATAATAATTTCATTACGGACCTTTTCAATCTGTGAAACTATAATTATTATTGTCAAAGTTTCTTGTCCTCACCTTTTTGATTATCTTCCGATTGTTTTAATTTTTGTTCTGTTTTGTTGTTTATGAGGTGCAAGAGTAAGAATGGTCTGTGCTAATCTTGTATCCTGTTGACAGACTTTAATACTTTGTTTCATTTCCTGTTAATAAATATACAGTGTCTTTTTCGAAAGTATCGGAACGGTCTCATATTTCAGAAACGGCCCCGGCCCTGAAAAAATTTACGAAAATTTTTACAGGGTGATACCCGATTCAACGGTGATATAGGCAATGTTGCCAAATCAACAGTTTTCCAGATATTGAGGGTATTTCAATTTCTTCAATTGGAATACCCTATTTGTTTTCATTGCAATCAATTCAGCGACGCCCCATTACTTATTTCTCCAAATTTCAGATTTTAAATTGATGTAGTTTTTGAAATATGACAACATGGCTTTTTCGTTTAAAAGTCTGGGAACGTTCCAATATTTTCAAAACGGTTCAAGAAAAATTCGTAAAATTTTATACCTGATGGTTTTTGATGATGCCCGATTCAATGGTGATATCAGCAATGTTGCCAAATTAACAGTTTTTCAGATATTGGGGGTGAATAATTTTTTTCAAATAGAAAACCATATTTATTTTCATTGCAATCAATTCAGCGCTCCGTCATCACTTATGTCTCCAAATATCAGATTTTAAATTGATGTGGTTTTTGAAATATGACAACATGGCTTTTTCGTTCAAAAGTCTGGGAACATTCCAATATTTTCAAAACGGTTCAAGAAAAATTCGTAAAATTTTATACCTGATGGTTTTTGATGATGCCCGATTTAATGGTGATATCAGCAATGTTGCCAAATTAACAGTTTTTCAGATATTGGGGGTGACTAATTTTTTTCAAATAGAAAACCATATTTATTTTCATTGCAATCAATTCAGCGCTCCGTCATCACTTATGTCTCCAAATATCAGATTATAAATTGATGTGGTTTTTGAAATATGACAACATGGCTTTTTCGTTCAAAAGTCTGGGAACGTTCCAATATTTTCAAAACGGTTCAAGAAAAATTCGTAAAATTTTATACCTGATGGTTTTTGATGATGCCCGATTCAATGGTGATATCGGCAATGTTGCCAAATCTACAGTTTTCCAGATATTGAGGGTAACTCATTTTTTTTTAATAGAAAACCATATTTATTTTCATTGCAATCAATTCAGCGCTCCGTCATCACTTATGTCTCCAAATATCAGATTTTAAATTGATGTGGTTTTTGAAATACAACATGGCATTTTCGTTCAAAAGTCTGGGAACGATCCAATATTTTCATTATGGTCAAAATAAAATTGTGAAATTTTATTCAAGATGGTTCCAAATATCAGATTTTAAATTGATGTGGTTTTTGAAATATGACAACATGGCTTTTTCGTTCAAAAGTCTGGGAACGTTCCAATATTTTCAAAACGGTTCAAGAAAAATTCGTAAAATTTTATACCTGATGGTTTTTGATGATGCCCGATTCAATGGTGATATCGGCAATGTTGCCAAATCTACAGTTTTTCAGATATTGAGGGTAACTCATTTTTTTTTAATAGAAAACCATATTTATTTTCATTGCAATCAATTCAGCGCTCCGTCATCACTTATGTCTCCAAATATCAGATTTTAAATTGATGTGGTTTTTGAAATACAACATGGCATTTTCGTTCAAAAATCTGGGAACGATCCAATATTTTCATTATGGTCAAAATAAAATTGTGAAATTTTATTCAAGATGGTTTTTGATGATGCCCGATTCAATGATGATATCGGCAATGTTGCCAAATTAACAGTTTTTCAGATATTGGGGGTGACTAATTTTTAATTTTTAAATAGAAAACCATATTTATTTTCATTGCAATCAATTCAGCGCTCCGTCATCACTTATGTCTCCAAATATCAGATTTTATATTGATGTGGTTTTTGAAATACAACATGGCATTTTCGTTCAAAAGTCTGGGAACGATCCAATATTTTCATTATGGTCAAAATAAAATTGTGAAATTTTATTCAAGAAGGTTTGTGATGATGCCCGATTCAATGGTGATATCGGCAATGTTGCCAAATTAAAAGTTTTTCAGATATTGGGGGTGACTAATTTTTTTCAAATAGAAAACCATATTTATTTTCATTGCAATCAATTCAGCGCTCCGTCATCACTTATGTCTCCAAATATCAGATTTTAAATTGATGTGGTTTTTGAAATACGACAACATGGCATTTTCGTTCAAAAGTCTGGGAACGATCCAATATTTTCAATACGTTCAAGAAAAATTCGTGGAATTTAATTCAAAATGGTTTTTGATGATGCCCGATTCAATGGTGATATCGGCAATGTTGCCAAATCGACAGTTTATCAGATATTGAGGGTAACTCATTTTTTTCAAATAAAAATCCATATTTATTTTCACTGCAATCAATTCAGCGCTCCGTCATCACTTATGTCTCCAAATATCAGATTTTAAATTGATGTGGTTTTTGAAATACGACAACATGGCATTTTCGTTCAAAAGTCTGGGAACGATCCAATATTTTCAATACGGTCAAGAAAATTTCGTGGAATTTAATTCAAAATGGTTTTTGATGATGCCCGATTCAATGGTGATATCGGCAATGTTGCCAAATTAACAGTTTTTCAGATATTGGGGGTGACTAATTTTTTTCAAATAGAAAACCATATTTATTTTCATTGCAATCAATTCAGCGCTCCGTCATCACTTATGTCTCCAAATATCAGATTTTAAATTGATGTGGTTTTTGAAATACGACAACATGGCATTTTCGTTCAAAAGTCTGGGAACGATCCAATATTTTCAATAGGGTCAAGAAAATTTCGTGCAATTTAATTCAAGATGGTTTTTGATGATGCCCGATTCAATGGTGATATCGGCAATGTTGCCAAATCAAAGGTTTTTTAGATATTGAGGGTAACTCAATTTTTCCAGATGGAAAACCATATTAATTTTCATTGCAATCACTTTAGCTCCCCGTCGTTACTTATGTCTCCAAATACCAGATTGTGAATTATTGTGGTTTTTGAAATATGAGAACATGGCTTGTTGAAATGTCTGCGAACGGTTCAATATTTTCAAAAGGGCTCGAGAAAATGTCATGAAATTTTATACAAAATGGTATTTGTTAAAACAATTTTTGATAATTGAATTCTTTTCCAATAGAGTTTTTAATCAAACAACAGAAACTGAAAACTATCAGACCAAGTGCTCAAAATGTTTGATATAATTTGCTAAATAATAGCCCAAGCGGTCATAAAATTCCCTCAAGGTATTAGTTAGCATTCGAGCTGCCTGACATTTTATTTTTTGAGATTTCTAAATTTTCTGCTTGCTCAAACTACATCAACTCAAAATCTGATATTTGTAGCCATAAGTAATGAGGCGTTGCTGAATTGATTGCAATGAAAACAAATGGGGTGTTCCATATGAAAAAATAGAGTTATCCCCAATATCTGAAAAACTGTTGATTGGGCAACATTGCTGATATCACCATTGAATCAGGCTTCATCAATAACCAGCATGTATTAAATTTTATTAATTTTTTCTGGGCCGTTTCTGAAATATGAGACCGTTCCGATACTTTTGAAAGACACTGTATATCATTATTATATTACAATATTAGAAACATGTCTGACTTAAACATATAATTTTTTAAGCCAATAAAATTATTTTATACCTGTTTCACAAAATAGAAACAAGAAATACCTCTCAATTGCACTAATGTTTTCACTCATTCGATTTTGATTATGATTCACCGTGTGCATGCACGGAATCATAGGTGACAGTAGATGTCAATTTAAACGAATCGTCACATTGTAGCCAATTTTGTGATATTAAAAGTACATATTGTTCAAAAAGTTTCATCAATAAGTTTTCAATATTTCCAGGTGATAGAACCTCATTCACTTGTTGGAAATGTACGAAGAAATATTTATATAAAAGAAGTTTGACTCGCCATTTGACGCTGTATTGTGGAAATCCGCCTCTGTTCGCATTTTCTTTTTGCGAAAAAACATTCATCCGAAGAAGTAACTTAACGAGTCATCTGTTGAAGTCTCACAGTGTACAAAAAATTGATAATTCAATATAATAAATAGGTCGAGTGTTTGCACAAATAACAAGTAATGCATTCCAAAGAAGCTATTTATTCAAACAATAAAGAATCAACACGAATAATTCAAATTGAAACAATAATAATAACATTGAAAATCAAATTTTAATACTACTTTACGGAACAACAATGAATTATTAATTTAGCTTGTTTTTTTTTTCGTTAACAGACTGCACCCTTAATTAAGCCCGCTACTCACATAACGATATATCGTAACGATTTCAAACTGCACAGTTAAATCGAAAAACCCAGGGGTGTCCACACGCAACCGATATCTGCGTCGATCGTGTGAGTTCTACACAGAAGCCCGCGCGAGAAACATGTCATCGGCAATAACGGAAGATGATGATGCACTTGCATTTTTGAACTTGATGATATGTGTGAAGAAAAAAAAGGCACGTAGTGTGTGGTGTAAGGACTGGCTTCTAAAACGGAAGTCATATTGTCATATAAATTTATTAAATGAGTTGAAATTCGCACCAAAAGATTGGCATAACTACTTAAGAATGAACGAGGAGACGTACTTAACCCTCTTGGCGTTAGTCACTCCGCATATATAGAAAACTAACACTGTAATGAGAGAAGCAATAAGTCCTCACGAGAGACTGTCCGCAACACTGAGAATTTTAGCGACAGGTCGCTCTTACGAATGCATGAAGTTCTCTACTCTAATATCACCACAGGCTCTCAGTCAAATCGTTCCTGAAACTTGTGATGCCTTGTATGAAGTTTTACAGCAAGAATACGTAACGGTAAGTGTCATAATATGGTATTATCATTTTACGTAGGTGCATTTTCATTTGTAGAACCACTAGAGCTCCAATTATTACTGGTATTTGTTTCGAGAACACGAGAATTTTCTAAACAATATTCGTGTTCGAAAAAAAATGTGCTTTTAATTGAAGCTAGAGTGGTATTTGGTAAGAAAATTGCACACCAAAATATTATTAAAAAAATACTAGGATAATTACGGTTTGTGATGGTTGTGATAGGTGCGTTAATACATAAATATGGGACATAGTAAACAACAGTTTTGTTCGTCAAATTATTTATTTATTAGTGAACCTTGGCGATTGATAAAGTTTGTAGAAACATCAACTGTCACTCGTCACTAAAACGACTTACGTACGAACCAGCTGTCTCATCATTTTCATCATTCGTATAATATTGTGATTGGTGAGAATGATTGGAAAGAGATTGAAAGGGTGACTGAGTGGAAAAGGTTTGGGCATGTGGCTAACCAGATAAAGAGTGAATGTTTGACGGAGTGGAAAGAGTTTCAGCGTGTGACTGATAAGAAAAAGGTTGAATGGATGAATGAGGCTCAGTGGAAAAGGGTTGGGCATGTGGCGGACCAGATAAAATTTGAATATTTGACTGAGTGGAAACAGTTACAGAGTGCGAGGTAGTTAACCTACGCAGTTCAGCTAAGGACAGTGCTTCATTTATTATTTTTTCTGCAACAATTCTTTGGTCTTTAGGTAACTCTTGTAGTTTCATACCAACACTTCTTCCATATTCTTCGTATGTATCCTTCACTGGTCTTGCCCGACGCTTCGGTGTTGGTGTATCTCTTTCGCTATTGGGGCGACTTGGTGTTGGTGTATCTCTTTCGCTATCAGATCGACTTGGTGTTGCTGTGTCTCGATCAGAATCCCAGTTGTATTACTGTGATGATTGCGATTGTAAGTTGATATTATCAAACTGCTGTGATGTTTCACTTAACTGCTCCTGTAAAAGAAATAGTTAGTTAGAAGTTAGTTTGAAAAATGTTATTTTAGGAATAAAAATAGTTATATAGTTGAAGACATTATTTAATATTTCCATATTTTTGTTTCAGTTACCACGAACAGAAAATGAATGGAAGACAATAGCCAGGGAATTCCAGGAGCGATGGAACTTTCCTCACTGTCTAGGTGCTATTGATGGTAAGCACGTTGACATCGTGCCTCCAAAGAATAGTGGTTCATTTTATTACAACTATAAAAATAGACACAGTATGGTCCTGATGGCAATTGTTGACGCAAAGTACAGATTCCTGCTATTTAATTTTGTAACAAATGGTAGGGTATCTGACGGAGGAGTGTTATTGAATACCAAATTTTATGAAAAGTTGGAAAACAACACGTTAAGCATTCCTAAAGAGGAAAAATTGCAAAATTGTTCACGAGTACTTCCGTACGTATTCGTAGCTAACGACGCGTTTCCTCTTAGAAACGACATGATGAAACCATTTAGGCAAAATGATTTAGGCGATGACAGTGAGAAGAAGATTTATAATTATCGGACCTCACGAGCTCGCCGCCTAGTTGAAAAACGAAGAACAAGTTCCTTGGCAAGATAGTTTCATTAATTGAGATGTACACTTAATACATAAATATCAATAAAATACTTTCTGACAAAAGGCTTACCTCATTTTCGTCCTCATTTATATTTGAATCCGTCATTTGAGAAACAGCACAAGTCAATGTTGGATAATTTTTCAGGAAACCAAAAAAAAGTGAAAATGAAAAATCTTTGAATCCTATATGGAACGATGCGTTTACCCTTGAAGGGTATGTTAATGCAATAATCCCAAAATGGCCGACATATTGACATGTGCTTTTTCTCAAATAACCGATCCATTTGATATAGAGGGTCTTGGTACTTCTTGATCATACAAAAATGTCAACAGATCAAAATACCATAGGTTAGGAGTCTGAATTTCGTCAGTTCCTGCTCCGGATTTATTAGATTGTTTCATTTTGTTCAGTTCTTTTTTATGCGCAGTTCTCAGATTATTAATTTTCCTAACAACTATTTCCCTATTGGCATTTGGATCGATGGTTTTATATTTTTCGACCAGTCTGTTGTAGGCGGCATTTTTTTATTGCGATCATGATAATCTTTTGATTTTATCTTCCAAAGGCAGGTTTCACTTCGATAGCATTGAATGAACTCCTTCAATTGATCACGATGTCCGCTTCGATCTTGTTCCGACATGTTGAAAACTACTTTCCACGGAACCTATGTGCTCTACAGCAAACTCTTTTAAATCGATCGAATCGATCGCGGGCGTCGTATCCACACGAAACGATAAAACTGTGCAAATGCAATTGGCAACGATTATCGAATAGAATTTGCAACTGCCACCGATGAACTGTGCAAATGAAATAATCTGCAACGATTTGTCATACATACGTTCGATAAAACTGTGCAAATGGACTGCACAGATAGATCGCAACGATAAATCGTTGTCGTCTGTAGCGGGCTTTACGAACAGCCCTAAGAAATATTTGAGGGACCTGTTCGAGCTAGGGAAAATGATGCCCTCACCTTTTGACGTGTGATGCCAAGCACGGACAAGAAGAATTAAGTCATTCAAGTCCGTCCAAGCTTGACTTTACCTATCTAATGTCTTATTTGTGGTCAGAATCGATCATACATGCAGTAGTCTGATGCTGGATTTAGGCTGAAGTTATAAGTCGCGAGTCGTAAGAATATTCGTCAATGATTGGTTGAACAGACAATAATTATGACGATTCACAGTCGAATTCAAAAAGAATGTAGATATTCAAAAGGAAATTCTCGTAGTCATAATTTCACAAAATTCCTGTCGCTTATCAAAACAAGCTTCATTCAATTGGTGTACCACATGGTCTTGAAATTATTGGACCCTTTCTGAAAAGGCTATTCAAGGCTAGCTTTATCTTCGGTTATATACCGCATATCTGGAGAGAAGCAGTGGTGGCGTTCATACCAAAGACTGGAAGACGCCCTAAGGACGAACCAAAGTCATACCGCCACATCAGTCTCACCTCCTTTCTTCTAAAAGCAATGGATAAAATAATAGATTGTTACATCAGAAGTGAACTCCTTGAGTTAAGACCACTCCACAAGAAACAGTTTGCTTGCCAAGCAGGTAAATCTACTATTAATGCGCTACAATGCTTGATTGAAAGCATTGAAAAGACATTCGTGGCAAACGAGGGGGAAACCGCTGAGGAAATTGTGTACACTAATTACTCTAATACCCAAGTAATTCCCCAGTAATACCGAATTAATGCCACTAATGCCCAACTAATTCCTGTAATACCTCTAATTCGCTAGTAATACCTGTAATTCCCGACTAATACCGACTAATACCTGACTAATACCTATTAATGCCTACTATTTCCTTGCCGAGTTCTATATAGTTTCACTATATTTCTGATGTTTTTTACATAAACCATCAATTGATTTTGTTAGAGAAGTCTAGAATTTTTATATTTCATGTCATTATAACGTACCTACCAACCAATATGTTTATTATTTCATCAAAACGAAACAATGTTCTTCTCATATATCTATATTGTATTCGCAAAGTAGTTTATGTAATATATTTTTTTATATACAGGCCGTTTCTTTTATCATGTGGTAACATTGCTATATTCTAAACCGTAATAGATACAAAGACGATTAAATGGGATTTTTTTTAACTATTGTGGTAAGCAGTACATTGGCCAGAGAAAATCTACGGGGACTCTGGCCCTTTCCGACTTATACAGGGAAAACTAAAAATGCTGTTTTCGGTTTTTTACGAACATAATGGTTATTTCAGAAAATATAAAAAAATGAAAAAAGGAAAGTTTTATTGTATTCAAAATGTACTAGAACTACGTAATGATAAATTTTTAATTAAACGTTTCGTGTCAACACGGCCACCATCAACAATTATTTTCAAATACGGACCTGTCTATTTCATCACAAATATTGATAAAGCGATGAAATCACAATTCAGTGGTATATCACACTTGACATTTTTATAGCGTTTCATATAAAATAACTGGCATCATCAGTGTCAACAATTTTTAATTACGGTCCTGTCGTTAATTCTTTTGTAAATTGTTTTGATTTCTTCAAAACTCATTCAACTATTAGGATACTTCAGTCATTACCCAATACTTTCGATAGGAAGATACCCCAACACAACGAACATTCGTATTTTTGCTTTTTGGGGATTTTTGTATTACAGTAATCCTTGATTCAAGGCTGATTTCTTCTGTATCAATTTTTACACGGATTTTTTTCATAATTCTCAATCCTGGAAGTAATGAAAATATCAGCTTTTGATCAAAAAACAAGTGATGTCTAATTTGGTACAATTAAATAGCCTCTCACTTCTTTTACCATATTTAAACACGTAGGCTTTCCTTGATTTCTATGGCAGGAAAAATAAATGAGTTGTTGATATCTGTTAAGAGCTGTCAGACATTTAAGCACCTGGTTACATATTAAAGATGTATTCGAATGATGATGATGATGACGATAGGACTGATATGCTATTTACTTATGCAAAATCAAATAGAAATCCTCTTTTGGCAAAAAATATGTATGGTGAGCTATACCCGAATCGTCGCATTCCAAACATTCAAATGTTTAGATGATTAGAAAGAAATTTGAGAGACTGTGGTGCATTTGACAGAAATAAAACTAGAAAATGTGTTGTTACTGGAAGTATACGGAACCAAATAAATGTTTTGGGTAAGCAAATATTACCTTATAAAGACTAAAAAGTGAGAAATAACGTCTTTTTTTAAATCTAGGATTGGTCAGTTACAAAAATATTTCTAATCAAGATTATTCTTAACGAGAAATTGCCCACGAACTTGGGATATCTGTAAAATCTACCAGAAGTATTTTGAAAAAGAACAAATACAAATGCTACAGGATACACAAAGTTCATCACCTTAATGAAAGGGATTACGGAAGGAGAGTACGATTTGCGAAATGGTTAAGACTACGACATTCCAGCCGACACCGCAGGGGGTCTATCTTTTTTATTTTCAGAGTTAGACCCACAGTTACTGAGAACGAAATCCTGATCTCGAAAAAAAAACCGCATTTTCTAAAAATTCTGTCTGTCCGTCTGTCCGTCGTGCCCAGAAACCGCCTTATATCTCCAGAACCGTTGGAGATTATGAGATGAAATTCTAATGACTCCCATAACAAAAAAAAACGTATCTCGAAAATTGAAAATTTTCACGATCGGAAAAATTTTAGGGCTGTTTTTCCGAAAATTGAATGTTACTCGATAGGGGTCGGAGCTTTAGCTTTTTCGAACTATTTTTTTTCGTTAGACTTGTTTTTATGCCCTATACAATATCCTATCGTATTTGGTGGAAATCGAAAAATTAATAACGATTTCGCGGCCGATTTTCTTAGAAAACTCATTGCGACTGAATCGATAAAGAAAACCAGAATTCGAAAAATTCAATCGATAGAGCTTGAACCAAAAAAACGCTCCGAAAACGATAAAAAAACGATTTTTCGAAAATCGAGGTCCTCATTTTGGAAAATATCGAATAATTCGAATACGGCTGCGACTTTTAAAATTCCACAACATACCTTTTCTGATCGCCTTTCAAAAATATATAACAAGTGTCCCAACATTTTTTCCATAAAATCAATAATGCAGGAAATAATCCAAAAAAAAAAGAGGAATATCGGAAAAGTTTTTCTTGCTAAAAATAGCTCTTTACGAGTTCTATCCACGTTCATAATTTTGTTCCTTCGAATTCATTAACAGCACGGGAAAAAAATTAAATGAAAGAAATCAGCGACTTGAAACTTTTTTTATAAAAGCACCTAAAATTCGAAAACTGGTAGAGACATTGAATAATTTTATTAAATTAAATGGATTGTACTCGTTTAGATGTATCCAAAATGGACTTTTGTTTTTGTCAAACCGAAAAAAAATTTTTGGAAAAATCAAAAATCTCCAAAACCAATGCAGACTTTCAAATATTACATACTACCTTTCTTCGATCGCCTTTCAACGTTCTACAAAATGTTTCAATTAATTTTTTGCCTAGTATCGATAGTCCGGGATAAATATCCGAAAAAACGGAAAAATGTATTATCACCAAAACTCGAAAACTAAAGTAGATATCGAAAAAATTTATATAAACACTTTTATTGTACTCGATCCAATGAACAAAAAATTCCATTAAATTTTTTTCATTTTCCAAAAATTTTCAATAAACACCAAAATCTTAAAAACCGAATTAGATGTCAAAAAAAATGTATGGTTGGAGTTTCATTGATCTTAATTAGATGAACATAAAATAATCATGACTATTTTGTCCAATACGAAATTTTACGAAAAAAATTAAATTATGGACTTGGAATTATTTCTCATGAAAACAAAAAAATCGAAAATCTCGAAAACGATACACGTGACCAAAAACTTAATATGAACATTTTCATAACACTTGAGAAGTTTGACAAAACATAAAAGTGACTTTTTTCTCTAATACTGATAGTTTAGGAAATAATACGAAATATATGAAAATTTTGGACAGAATTATTTTTCATGAAAACAACAAATATTCTAAAATATTCAAAACGATACACGTGACAAAAAACTTCATATGAACGTTTTCATGAAACTTTCATAGGTAAACAAAAAATGTGGATGACTTTTTTCTCTAATACCGATAGTCTGGGAAATATTATGAAAATTATGAAAATTTTGGATATGGAATTATTTCTTACAAAAATCTCAAAAACTTGAAAATCTCGAAAACCATAAACTTCATGTACACATTTTCATGAAACTTGCATAGGTGAATAAAAAATTTTCATGACTTTTTTCTTTAGTACCAATAGTTTAGGACGAAATTTATGAAAATTTTGGACAGAATTATTTCTCATGAAAACAACAAAAACTCTAAAATCTCGAAAACCAAAAACGCGACAAAAAACTTCATGGAAACATTTTCATGAAACTTGCATAGGTGAATAAAAAATATTCATGGCCTTTTTCTTCAATACCGATAGTTTAGGAAATAATACGAAATTTATGAAAATTTTGGACAGAATTATTTCTCATGAAAACGACAAAAACTCTAAAATCCTCAAAACCATACACGTGATAAAAAACTTCATGGAAACATTTTCATGAAACTTTAGTAGGTGAACAAAAAATATACATGACTTTCTTCTCTAATACCGATAGTTTTGGAAATATTACGATAATTATGAAAATTTTGGACATGGAATTATTTCTCACAAAAATTCCAAAAACTTGAAAATCTCGAAAACCATATACGTGACAAAACATTTCATATGAAGATTTTCATAACAGGTGAACAAAAAATGTAAATGACTTTTTTTCCAGTGGAAATTAGACAAAAGTGTTTTACATTCATTTCATCAATGTGATCATGAATTTCCACTAAATGAACAGGTCAACAATTACCCATTTTTTTTAGTACCGATAGTTTAGGAAATAATATGAAATTTATGAAAATTTTGGACTTAATTATTTCTAATGAAAACAACAAAAACTCTAAAATCTTCAAAACGATACACATGACAAAAAACTTCATATGGAGATTTTCATAACAATAAATGTAAATGACTTTTTCCTCTAGTACCGAAAATTTAGGAAATAATACGAAATTTTTGACAATTTCACTTAATTGAATGATGACCCTATTCAAACTATTTTTTCATAAATTTTGCTATTTCCAAGATAACAACAGACTTTTTCTTTCAAATTTTTTTTTGGGTTCCACCCACGGTTTTTTTGTAAACAATTTTTTTTGTCTTGTTTGGCATGATTTCATCAATTACTTGCATGACAAATTTGGAGGTGCTACAAACGATCCTCGTCTCAAGAAACTAAGCGGACTGGATTAGATGTGGTTGTTTAATTTTCGTAATCAAAAACTGGAATCGCAATTTATTCAATTTCTTAGTCCATGCCCTGAAATTTATACTTCAAAATATATATTTTTCATTTTTTTAAGTATCCAAACCACAAAGATGATTTATTTCAGATGTTTCATTTGAATTTTTTATGTAAATGATATGTTATTTGGAGGTTCATAATATACTGAATGACTTATGTATGTACAAAAAAAATTATATTTAGATACACAGCAGTTTTAATTCTCCGAGCGATGGAGAACAAATTTGACAACATGGTAACCGCCCCTGACCATGCGACGCAATTAGCCATTGTACTGTCGAATGATGAATAATAACGTAAGATAAGTGGATTTAGGGTGAATTATTTGTGTTCTAACTGATGAATTTACATGTACGATTTATTAGTGAAAATGTATTCAGAGCCCATCAAAAATAGTGTTAAACTCAAATGTGATTGTGAAGTTATACACGTATTCAATTTTGTGCTTTTGAAGGGATTTTCTACTTCATTTATGCCAATATGCCTAGTCGTTGTTGTGTCAGATGTATCCAAAAAAAAGTGCTCAAACGTCCAAAGTTGATAAAAACTATAGTTCCTTAAATTTTTTCGAATTTTACAAAATATTTTCCGAAACCTGCAATATTATTGGTTTCAATTGCCTTAATTTATTTGGATTTTTGACTTTCGAAAGTGGTAATATAAGGTTTGTACTATATGAGACCAAAATATTGTGTTGTGTTCAGTCTTTTGATACCCTAGTGTCAGAATATCGCAGACAAAATATCAATTATCATCATGTATGAAAGCTAAGCAAAACTTATCAATCCAAGATGATCTGGAGTGGTTAGAGAAAATGAACAAACTAAACAAGAATAATACGGTTACCCTCTTATGGGTTCCAGGACATACTACAGGATAGAATCACAAGGAATGAGGCAGGCAAAAATACTAGTGGAAAACTTTAACCGGAAGAGATCCAAAAACTGCGATAGTAAAAATAAGCTCAGAAGTTTTATGGGAATCATAACGGCTCAGTAGAGGGAGAAAAGTGCAGTTACTGCACTCTTTGAATGCATTTTTCTGCAAAACGCGAGGTTGCGAATCTTGGGAGCACATCAACCTGAAGAGGGAGACTCACCTAACATGAAGCCATCCGATATCGATTCTCCGTATTGAAACGATATATCAAAAATTAATTTACATGACAATTTTTACAGGTAATTTCAGTTAATCCACGTAATTTGGACAAGTCTTCGCCAAGTAGGATGAGAAAATGATAAATGTTATAAATAATGTTCGAAGTGATATTTGACAGTTGATCTATTCGAACTCTGAATCATAGAAATCTAATATGTTAAAATATACTGGATTTTTTTAAATTTAAATAACGTTTTTCACAACGTTTCCATTGAAACCATCTTGGAATTTTATAACAGAACATGTGAAATAAAATAATTTTTCAAGAATATTACCACCAAATATACATGCACAGCTGAAATCAATCCACTGCAACAATTTCTTAAAATTCTTTTAATGTTTGAAATCATCTGATATAATTCCCGCTTAGAGTTTTTCCTTTAACATTCTCTGCAGTAGTCATCATTCTTCAAAACATCCGTAGGTATCTAAAATTTTAATCGATCTTTATTTGTACAGAAATCAATTAAAATTGCTCTAAACTTCTTTCTATACTAATTCGTTTGATTCATGGTTTGGTTTTGGTTACTTATATCTTCTTCTCTAAGCGAGATTATTTTTTAGGTATACAAGATGGTGTCAAAAAATATCGATGCGAGCAATGTTCGAGAAGCTATCAGCATATGAATACTCTCCGCAGACACCAAAGGATTCAATGTGGAAAAAGTAAAAATATTTCATGCGATTATTGTGACCAGAAATTTTATTTCAAACAGAAATTAAATTATCATATGTACCATAAACATTCAGGAATGTAAGAAAATATTTTATCATAAATTAATGTGTTTGATAAAAGCTACTAAAATATGTTTTATTCATGTGACTTTTTCATGATATTGAATTATAATCTATTAATTCAAAAAATAAAGAATGTTCATTATGAGAAGGATCTAGTTCATTCCAATTTTTAATAATTAAGATATATGTAAGTATAGTGAATGATGACAAACTTATCCGATTGATATGGTGTATACAGTGTGACCATATAAGTTGGCGACAAATGGAAAAGTTTGATTATTTTTTGTATAAGAAAAAAGTTCATTCACCATAAATAGTTCTGCATACTCTAGAACCTAATTTGGCATAATTAAATGGATACGAGAATATGGTGACCTTGTATACAATTAAAATAGATACCTGCACTGACTCATAGACGTGAAATGAGTGGAACAAAAAACCGTATCTGGTAAGATACATCGTCAAGTAGGTTAAGTATGATTTTTTTTTTCGCTGTATGGTATAATTCTGGGGAATATAAAACAAAATTAACAAAATTTTTAAGTTGAATTTAAAAAAAAGGAATGGTTATTATAATTGAAAGTTACAAGAATATAAAAAAATTAGCTATACAGCAGGTAGTTTACACGAAGCAAACATTAAAAAAAATTAAACTAAAGAGTTAGTGGGTCACCAGTAAACTAAAGAATTCGTTGGTTATGGAAAATATAAAAACAATTACTATCAGGCAACAGGCACAATCCTTGACAACATTTTTGTCAGAAAACAGTTGTTTGTCCGCTAGTACAAAATTTGCACCTTCACGACCAAATCAGTTCAATTCGGTATAAAGCTACCAGCATATCTGCGATATCAACCCCCCCCCCCCATGTGTGCATTATAATGTTTGATTTAATTCAACGTCCGTCGTGGTATTAGCCAGGGAATTAGTTGTTTTCTATCAGATATCTGCCTAAATTAAGGAGAGAATAAGTGGTTTCTTTGCTGAAGTTCTGTCTCTCTCCTGAAGCCATCAGACTTTGTCTAATATTTTCAAATAAACTCTATCCCGAGTTGCTTTGGAGTGCTTTCTGAGGTTTTCTAGAGGTGGCGCTGCGACTGTCTTCTTACGAGAGGCCGCATCCACCTCAGAGAATCATTTCAAGTATCAGTGAATTGCGTGGCATGACCAAGGACTGCAAATCTTGTCGGACCTACCTTGCACTGAAGAGAGGCAATACACCTCGAAACCGGTATGTAAGTGGTCAAGTCCTTGATCATGTCAGGCAGGATTCTGCAACTTGATACAGAAATCATTTGCAGCTGACTCCCAGATTCTAGGGAGAACGGTGCACAGATATCTGTTAGATTTAATTCAACGTTTGTCGTGGTATTAGCCAGGAAAGTACTTGTTTTCTGTCAGATATCTGCCTAAATTAGGGAGAGAATAAGGGGTTTTTACTGAAATCAAGTCAAGGGTTAAGTAGGTAGCGATCTCCGCCGGCAATTTACCAAATATGTTCACGCCTAAGTACTGAACCAAGCATTTGCGTTTTTTATAATATATGAAAAACAGCTGGGTCTGGTGGTAGGAGGCCGCAAATTTTCATTCTTTCAATATATAGAGCTTCAAATATGTTCCATTATTTATGTCTTCAGATATAACTAAGGATCATGAAGTATGGTTTTTCGAATCGGATATTTTCACAATAATTAGGTTTTCTTTATCTCGAATATCGTTAAGCGTGATTTTCATAAACTACGCTCTGCGAAGAGCACCGGCTAGGGCAAAAATGGTATGGTATACCTCTTTCAATCATAAGATATATCTCATAAACTTTGATATGTTTTCTTTGGTGAAAATCTACGCTTTATGTGGTCGAAAACCAACATTTTGTTCTTTTAGGAACGATGTCAACTTATTAAACTTGCTTATGTCCAGTTTTTGTTTTATTTTAACTAGACATTTCACCATCGAGTAATGCCTAATCATATGGTATTGGATTTCAGTATCTTACTCAGCTCGGAAAAATACGTCAAAAAACCTCTTTTCTGAAGCTATTTACTTCGATTTCTCTACATCTGTTTAAAAATTGGTTGTATTGCTGTTTCTGTCTTTCTCATGGTTTACTACAATTGTGCGGGAGAGTGACAATTTTAAAACTAATATGCGTGCGGGAAAGTAGGTAAAAACGCACGATCGTAGAAAATAGTTATTATCCTAACAAGTACGGAAAGAGTACTATTCCCGCATGAGACTGCCGTTACCCGAACGACGCAAAGCGGAGTTCGGGTAAGCAGTCAAGTGCGGGATAGTACCTTTCCGTATGAGTAAGGATCAAGATTTTTTCTACAAGAGCATTGAAACATCTTATGTGATGCTCTTGAACAAACTTTCACGTGCGGGAAAAACTCACTTGAAGTGACATTAGCGTGCGGGAAAAATTTTCCCGCAGTAGTGCGGGAATATGACACCCCTCAAACTAAATTGGGTGCGGGAATAGGGCGGAACACGCACGCTTGTAGAAAAAATAATTTCTCCACGATCTTCACAGAATTTGCTAATTCTGAAATTAAATTTGATTACAGAATGCTGCCCCTTGGCTCACGCGCTCCCCTGCCCTGTAGCCAGAAATGTCTGCAGGGTAGGGGAGGCGGCTCTCAGTGCGCCCTACCCATTTTTCCTCTCTCCTGGACCCTCTTGGGCGAAGAATTGAGCTTAGTACGGAGTTTTGAATATGTCAATTGATGTGTAGATAAAATGAAAACTATGATAGATAAGATAGATAGATAATCTTTATTGAAATAGGTAACCCTAATATAATAGTAACAATAATAATAGTAAGTACATTAACGTATAAATAAATAACTATAAAATACAAACACATGTTAAAAAAAAATTACAAATTTAAAAATGTTATGAAAAACCTATATGCTATATTATGGTTTGAATATGTTCCATTAACTGTTTTTTAAAAATTCTCAACGATGGACTAGATTTAACTATGGATGGTAATTTATTGTATGTATCAAATCCTTTAAAATACAAAGAATTCATAGAACTTCTCTTATTCGTTCTACATACATGTAAATTAGAATTGTTTCTTGTGGCATAATTATGAATATTTAAATTCAAATTGATAAATTCACAGAAGTATGGAGGTGCAAGGTTATTGAGTATTTTATAAATAAAAATCATTGTCATGTAATATAACCGCATAGAAACTGATAGCCCTGCAATGATTGTAACATTACTCGTATCTCTGTGTATCTATTCGTTTTCAGTACTATACGCATTCCGCGATTTTGAAGTTTTTGTAGTTTTGATGTTTGATTCAAGTTGAAAAGATAAATAATAGATGCACAATAGTCAAAATGCGGCTGAATAATTGCATTATATACAGTAATTCTGGTCTGAGTTGATAGATTTTTGGAAATTCTTGCAAAAAAATAAATTTTTTTGGATATTTTTTTACATATATAATCGAAATGATTACCAAAGTGTAATACATTATCTAACTGAAATCCAAGGTATTTAATAGATGTTACAATTTCAATTTTTTCGTTATTTATTTGCAAATTTATTTCGTTCAAATCAAGAGAGTTAAATTTATATTTGGTTGTTATTATCATACTTTTTGTTTTGGTTGTATTTAGTTTCAATTTATTTGTAATAAGATAATCATTAACCTCCTTTAGTGCTGAATTCACTTTTTCAATAGCTTTATCTAAGTTATAATCATAGCATGCCAAAAGTGTATCATCTGCAAATAAATTTACGAAGTCTACATTAACAAACAGGTTTATGTCATTTAAGTATCAAATGAAAAGCAGTGGTCCTAAAACGCTACCCTGTGGAACGCCCTTATTTATACCAGATTCTTGTGAGATGTCACCACGGACTCTAACTTTTTGCTTTCTATGAGATAAATAATCCGCTAACCATTGGTAAACATTTCCATCTATGCCATATCCTCTTAATTTCATCAAAAGCATATTACGATCAATCGTTTCAAAAGCCCTTTTTAGATCAAGAAAAACCACTACCACATATTTATTGTTATCAATTTCTCTTTTGAACTTAGACAGGGCTAGTTGAAATGCAGATTCGCATGAATATTTCTTTCGAAAACCAGATTGATTATTTATTAGAATTTCATTTTTTTCAACGTGTTCTAAAATCTGCTTGTAAACAGCTAATTCAAGAAGAACCATTGGTGGTAATGTATTTATCGGTCGAAATTCGCTTGCCTTGATTGTATTACTTACCTTTGGTATAGGAATTACAGTACTAATTTTTAAAGAAATTGGCAGTTTTGAAGTTTGAAGAGAAGTATTTATAAGATTCAAAATTATATGACCACAAGTTTCAAAGATTTCTTTGAGCATTTTTGCATTTAGAATTTCGTGAACACTATTTTTGTTATCTAAGGATTTAATCAGTAGACTTAGTTCATTCATGGTTAATGGCTGAAATTCGGAAAAATTGTGATATAAATTATAATTATACAATGTTCGTTCTTGAACATAATCAATACTATCAACAATCTGGTGAATACTATTAATAAAGTAATAGTTAAATTCGTTCACTATTTCATTTTTATTCCTCACTATATATATTTGGTTAGTTGAATTAAATTCTATAGAGCTTGGAAAATATTGGCAATTTGAATTTATTAGTTTTTTTAATGTTTTCCACATAAGTTGAGAGTTGTTTTTATACCTACTATGTAACAATAAACCTTTATTTATTTTAGTAGACGAGAGGTTGTGGGTTCAAGCCACCGACAAGGCAATTTTTTTTAATTCAATAGTTTATTCTTAATGCATCTTTGTGATAAAAAAATTGGTTCTGGTTAGTCCAGGATTAGTCCTTTCTGATAAACAGTGTTTTTAAATAGTAGTTATTATTTCGTGTGGAAATTTTCTTTTTTTCGTTTCCATTTGAAAATATTTTAAAATTTTTGATCGTAGAGGAAGTATAGTCTGCTACTCGGTTAGAATGAAAATTCGTTATGCTCGTGGTTCCTCCCGGTCGCCTTCGGTTCGCGCTCGGAACTTTCCACTCGCATCATTCTAACCTTGTTACAGAATATACTATTCCTGCACTCGACTTCTTACCCGAACTCCGCTTTGTAGTCGCATATGGGGAAGGACTCTTTCCGTACTTGTAGGATAACTAATTTCGAACTCGAAAAAACACGGCTGTTTTTAAGAGATCAAAATACGTTTCAATGAATATTATTTGAGTTGAAGGGTGTCATGTTTGGTGATAACTAAGCCTAGCTCGTTTTTCAGGCTCACAGAATATTATTAAAAAATATAGATGCGTCAAATGTTCGAGAAGCTATAAGCATTTATGTACTCTCCGCAGGCACGAAAGAGTCCAATGTGGAAAAACCAAAAAAATCTCATGTAGTTACTGTGATTACAAGTTTTATTTTAGGCAGGAAATGCTCCATCATATGTATAATAAGCATCAAAGTGAGTGTGGAAAAAAGAGTTGATATTGTTGAAAACGATATATTTATGTAGAGATGGTGAATGTTTCGTTTCTGTACATTTTGTATTAGTTGAAAAAATAAATAAGAGAAATTTTAAATTATTCAATTTGTTGACACCAGTTGGTCTCGTTTGAAAGTCGTCTACAGAGTTTCATTTCGACTGAAAAGCTTCAGGAGTTTCCCATTGTCTAATAAAATAGAAAATAACTACGTTTTTTTTTGTTAATGTCTGCAATCGTTTTCGAGTGAATTCAGTAATATTAACCTGCACACAATAGAAAATAGACCGACTCAGGGTTATGGATATATAGTAATACTTTTGCTTGAAAACCTCGTGTGAGGTCAATCGTCAGTACTTTTCGTAAACTTATATTTCGATTTTGTTCGAAGAGCCTTTTTATGATTTGTTGCACTTTGATTAACATAAAACACATGGAAATTAAAAAACTCATCGATTATGGACCATTTATAAAAATTCAACAAACTCTTTGACCATTTTTGAAACATATTTACCACGATGAGTCAGTGGTGCGTGTTACTTCAAGTGAGCGTGAATGAAAAAAAAAATAAAAAATATTGTGACATGCTTACTTTTTGATTTCAAACCTTTATCAACCGGACTTCTAACGCTAACGGTAGAACAATTGTTTATATTTCAGCAGATCATCCGCACAGCACTTGGCGCCGCTTGAAACTACCACTACCACTTTTTGCCTCACCCTTTCTGCCATCAACCAATCATATCATCTACCATGTCATCTCTTATCTTATGTCACGTTTCAGCTGTCACTTGTCACGTATTAACAATCATTTGTCACACCTCCAGTTGTCACATGACGTCCCTCACCTGTCATCCGTCAGTGGTTACCTGTCATCTCTCAACTGTCATCCGTTACTTATCACCTATCATCTGTTACTGTCTCCACACCCTCATATGGTTTTCCCATAGAAGCGTACTGCTGATGGTATAATACCGAGCAAATATAATGGAACACAGAGAAAAAGATTTAATCGAATTTAACAAATCTTGTCAGACTCTGAACTCACATGGACGAAGACAACTCATGTTGAAGGTAATCCTGATGTGAAATTCAAGCTAGATACTAGAGCAGAGAATATTCTCAAGAATATACCAAAATCAAATACCTTTTTAAGATTTCTTAGGTTGTCTTGAATTGAGATTAATGAAAAGAATTTATAGTGTTCATCATAGATTTGAAACTTTATCTGATGTTGAAAGTTTATATCCTAAAGTGTTCTCTCGGCTAGGTCAGTTTCTAACTGAACAAAAGATCATTATTAAAATAGATGCTGTCCAAGCATCCAGTTTAAAATATAATGAAGTTGAGATGAAGTTGAATGCAAGCAACATATCGGTAACAATATATATATATATATATTATATTTGTTATTTTGTTGGAACTGAAATTTCTTCTCTATTTTTCAATTTTTATTATTCAGACATTTTAAAAACCAACCGAATGGCTGAACCCATTAGTTAGTGTGGAGAAAAGGAATGGAGACTTGAAGTTATGCCTTGGCCCAAATGTCAACATGAGCAATTTTTTATCCCAACAGCTGACAAAATTGTAATCGTAATGGGTCATAAGCCATTCACCATTTTATTAAGTTCAATCGTGACAAAATATGATTCAAATTGAAACAGATAATATTTTTAGGACAAGAAATTTCAAAAGATAGTGTCATGCCTGCCCAATCTTATGTTATTTTCATTACCTAAACCTCAAAACAGAACAGATTTTAGGGAAGATTTTAGTTAATATATCAAGAGTAACGACTACTCTGATGAACATAACAATTCATTAGCTCAGTTGAAACAATTGTTGACAAGAGCCCTTGTCTTGGTATTTTTTTATCCTGCTTTACCATGAAAAAGAAATTGGATCCTACTTAATGCAAAAAGGGCATTCAATAGCATTAGCTTCTAGAAGTCTTACAAAAAGCGAAGTGAAAATAGAAAAGAAATTTTTGGCAATTTTGTTTTCAGAAATTCCATTATTTTATAAATAGTGTTAAAGATGGCAATTTTTACTGTGATCATGCACAAACCATTGTGGTAATTTTTTAAGAACATTTTACAGTCAGTATCCCCTAGAATAGAGCATGTGTTTCTTCAACTACTCAATCATAAGTCGCACATCTAAGACCAAATTGCCTGTCTTAGCAGATTTATTGTAGCCCATGTTCTGTAAGTCACAGAACGGCTTATGTCGAGACGAACCCGCAATGGAGAATACAATTCAGATCAGACACAGCTGATATGAAATCTCTATAACTTGAACAACCTGTAACAGTATTCAATCATGTCAATAGAAATTGAGAATCTAGTAAGATTAAATCATTTTAAAAATCCCAGGCCCTTTAAGGTAAAATCCCAGGTCCTTTAAGGTTTTGGATAGTCGTGGCAACATGGTCACAAGAAACATTTGATTGAAAGGAGTCTGCTGATTTGTTTCAACCTCAAATAACGCAAGATTCCGATTTGGTGGGTCTAACAATCTCATTGTTATCATACTGTATCAAATACAAATAGAATCTCTCATATTACTGCTGTATCTGAGTTGAAGCTGGATAATTCTCAACATAGGCAGCTCCCAAATGATGAATCTAGTAGTGAATCCTCGTTGTCATAGTCTGCTTCAAATGCATATAAATCTAGATCTGGCTTGATAAGTTAAACTTACAATTTTGTTTATCTTGAAGAGGAAAGATGTATCATATAAGTTCTGTGGCATTCGTTGTTGGCATATTGGCAACATTCTTAGGGAATGCAGACAGATGTCTAAACTGTTCATTCAATGAATCCTTGATGTATTCGATACATACATGATACACATAGCAAATAATCAATACTCTTAAAACTTCGCAATTTTTGAGAGACTGAACGTGACGTTCGAATTGCCTATTATGAATTTCATATGTATTTGTCACATGCCTGACTTTTTTTATTAATTGTATGTTATATTAAAGTAGTTTACTATAACTAAATAGTTAACTACAAGTTATGAATTTCTCTTGAGGACGCTTTTGATTGATGAGTCGGTTAATGTTGCTGTTCGACACTATGTATGCCGATATGTCCAAATCAGGTCCAAAATGCCTTCGCTTCGTGGGACACTTCCGAGAACGGCCTTATTGAGAGTTTATATGTGAATTAGTTTCACAACTGTTCTAATAGTAGCTATCTGACATTTTGCTTTCAAGCTCTGGGATCAATTTTAGAAGACTCTATTCCTAGATTACAAAATAATTCGAATGAAGTAGAAATACACGATATTCAGCGGGATAGAAATTCAATAACGGTATGATTTTTTTTCAGATTCTTTCCTATGTCACACTTGCCAGAGGACTTATAAGTATAAACGTTCCCTATATCGACACGTTAAGTTTGAATGTATGAAAGCTCCAAAGTTTGCGTGTGCTCAAAGAGGCTGTGACTATAAGGCTCACCAGAAGATTACACTCGAAAAACATGTTTTAACAAGGCATTCGTAATGGCCTCACATTACTATGGCAACCACAAAGGAACTTTAATATTAAGATTGACCGCTTATCTGGAAGGCTTGCTCTTTGGAGCGAATTCGTTGAAATAAAGTATCATTATAAAATTATATGTTGTATAAGATAATGTTTGACTTCGAAAAATCCAGCGTACCAAAATAGAAAGACTGCAATTTACAATTTATTCATGCCTCATATTCTGAGTTCAGAGTAAATCAACACCAAGGGTTTGTATGGATACGCTACTAACAAAAATATTTAACATGTCTTTGTCGATTCCATAGCGTTCAGTGTTTTCAAAAACTAGGAAATTCTTACCCTGATTGCAGTTTGTCCATGCAACATCATTAATAATTTTTTTTCCAAAGTATGGTTTGAAAAATAATTTTATGTTTATCAAATTCTTTTATGTTACCAGCGGCTGAAATGCCTATATAGACTGGAAGATAGCTATTCTGATGTTCTGAGAGGTTATAATTATGTAATATTTTATAGCATGGTCAAATATTTACTAAAAGTATAACAAAACATTCATATGCTAGGAATCGCACGTTAGTAAGACCTCGCTAATCCTTAACTCGCACAAGTTTCGACTTCTGAGGGCTGTCGTTCGTAGCGGGATGACAGCTGGTTAATGGAAAAAAGAATATCGGATTTGACAATGGTATATTATTGTAACATTCAATTATATTTCTAAGAGTTTAAACACAAAATTATTGTCATTATAAAAGGGTCGTAACATGTGAAGGTTTAAATTACAGTATTGATAAAATATTCGTATAATGATAATGATAAAAAATGATTCCCAATATAAAATAATATTCATAGTAGAACAATTAAATGGTACAAGAACATCTAAAATTTCATTATAAATATTTCAAATTTGCGCAATATGGATCTATTCAGATTATAAAAGGCATTATTATTAAATGTGACATCCTGAAGTTTGCATGGTTGAGAGCCACCATCAGAGCGTCACACCGATCAGTCGAATTTATTCCTCACCCCTCGCAGCAAGGGTTTGTTGGCATATATTTATGAAGCATATTAGTGAAGATATCAGTCCCGTCAAATCTTAATTCAATGCTGATATTATACTGTACTCAACGGTTTGACGTACGAACATAAAAAAACCGTTTGGTGGGATTCACCGATACTACTTTTTGAAATAAAATACATTGTGATTGCTCGATAGATGGCGCGGGGGGGCACACCAACTAACAAATTGTATATGGCATGGGGAGTCATGTGTCACATTGTTGAAAAGATAATTCGTTTCTCTTTACAACCATCTAATTTTTTTTTAATTTCGTTGCATTGAAAAAAATTTCTATCCCGATATTTCACATAAATCCTTCAAAAGTTATCGTGGCTAGAAAATGGATTCAGATCCGCCATATCCGCACTTATTCTGACATTTCAAAGGCATATTGTGAAAAAACGTAAGAACGAAAATCTAAAAAATTCAGATGGTTGAAAAGAGAATTGATCTTTCCAACGATGTGACACTTACCCCCCATGCAATCACAATGTGTTTTATTTCAAAAAGGACTATCGGTGAAACCCTCCAAACGGTTTTTTTATGTTTGTACGTCAAACTGTTCAGAAGTTAACAGGGGGGGACTATTAAAAGCCGCACTGTATGGAGGGTGCAGCGCTAACCACATACAAATTTCACGATCATAGGATTGTTTTTTGCAAAAACCGTTGATTGATTTAATGGAAGAGATATTTTTTGTATAGGCTCAGTTCTCCCATAATAATTCGAGAACTTCTCAATTCATTATGACATTTTAATATTTTTTTTTAAGTTGTCATAACCAAAGTCACTGAAGTTCCCAAATTTACACATAAACATTGAATCGCACTTGCTAAAGAAAAAAAATCTTAAACAAATACTGTTGGCGTAAAACCGATACCCGTTTTACCAAGGTAGTGTTTGCTCTTAAGGGAATTTCAGATATTTTCTTCTTTCCTATTTTTTTTCGAACTAATTTTTATGATTCATATTTTGACGGACAACAAAAGAGTTCTCAAAAGTGACTATCTTATTGCATTTTCTTTTTAATAAAGAAAAATCGTTTGGAAGCAGTAGTTTAACTATCGGGAAAAAGAACATGTTCTGTATTCCAAAGTAACCCAGTTTCCTAGTGGTTGTTTTCTAACTGACAGCATATTTATTCCATAATCCCCAGTTCTTTTTGCTCTTCTTACGGAAAATATTTCTCTTTTTAATTTCCCACTTCCAAGTTATCTATCAGAATAGTTTTATTCGTCAATTCTTTCAACTCTTCATCTTCCTCTGCGCCACTTCTTGTATAGCAAGTCATAGAAGGGTACCACTCGATTTTTTGTACAACCCATCCTAATTTTTTTTTTGAAATGATAGGTCACAAATTTGTTTTACTTACTCTTATTTCTCTAATCCAATTTACTAGAATATAATTCTGGAATCTTGATTTTTCCGTTATAATTTTGCATCTATAAACGTATTCGTCGGGTCAAGTTATTTTATAATTCGTTTAAATCCTCTATATGTATGTACAAATTTATCAAACTCAGTTCAGAATGGATTTAGACATCAAAATTACAGTTCAAAATGGTTGGTGTTCATTACATGTAACTAAGATACAAATTAATCAACTAGAACAACTGAGTTTGAACTTTTTTGTCTCTTTTAATATAATGGTTATTTGATCTAACTATTCTCGGGAAAGTATGATATTCCTTCTTTGTTATGAAAATACATGAAGTTAAAGAATTCAAGCTCAATATCTTACTATTCGAGAATTGTATGAAAATATACATTATTTTTTCAGTATGTGTTTAGTGTGTAATCGCGAAACCAGTTATACCATTGAAATGCTTAGAGAACGTTTGTGTAAAATATACCAAGTCTTCAAAAAATCACCGATAATTTGTTTTAGGTCTCTTCTGGTGTACAAAATGTGGAAAAACTTACAAGGCAAAAGGATCGCTCAAACGTCATGAGAAATTCGAATGTGGCGATACAAAGGCTTTCAATTGCCCTATAAATCACTGTATATTTGGAACTACACGGAAGTATTTGTTATCAAGTCATTTGAAACAAAAACATAAGGTATTAGCTGGAAATTATATTTTGTTAGACTGAAAAGTCATTCGCTTCTAGTGAGTTGAATGTCCACGTGTCAACGCTAAACTAGTTCTAGTCATTTATCAGGCTAATGAGCCGTATTGTTCATTAAGCTGATTATTTTATTGAGAAATAAGTTTGAAAACTTGAATCGTGCCAGGTCAGGTCATAGGAAAATTCGTCTAAGAAATAGTGTATGGAAATTATTCATGTTTTGAAATATTTTTTTCACAAAAATAGGACAAATATATTCAGATTCATGTCATAGAATAGATCTTGGAGACAGCTCTATTTATTAGGAGAAAAACTCAGGTCAGTTTTTTGTGAAATGACCTAGAGGAGTCGAAAAGAATCTGTCCATCACTTTCTGAGTATGTATTGAAAAATATACAACATGATGTTCAAATTCGTTTTGGATCAGGTTAATATGATTTTCAGAAAATTATGTTCTGAAAAATTATTGTATTCTAATCAAAGTTGTTGTAAGTTTCCAACGAATAACATGTGTGCGAAGATGTGACTCGATCGATCATTGTAGATAATTGTGAATTCAAAATTATTGAATTAAAATATTGTTTCTACTACTGAATATTTTATTTTCACTACCAAATGAAAAATTCACTATATATCCAATTGGGTGTGAGTTATAATAATAATAATGATACTCCCTCAAACACTCATATAGTATATGTACCCAAAGGCATAGCATGTGCGGGTAGAGGACAGCTATTAATATTATTAACCGTGGCGCTCGTGGCGACTCACTGATTTTTGGTTGGCTGTAGGAAAACCCGGAAATCCTATTACCCTGTGTGGTCGGTGCAAGCAAGCACCAGACGTGGGGATTGGCATCTAGAGAACTCACGTCATACTAGCTTTTTCAAACAAGGCATGTGGTCACCTATCGACTCCGATGAAATTGAGAAAAATTTCCTCATGCCCAGGACTCGAATCTGGTCAAGTGCTAGCAGAATTTTCAACGGCCGACATTTAACCGCTTCGCTACCGACCACCGATATGATAAGTGGGTATCAATAAGGATATCTAGAGGTTCTTTTTCTAATTTGGTAGATATTACGCTGGCTCGTATGAGCGAACTGACAGGATTCTTTGGATCTTTGACAGGATCTTGTTAAGTCGTGAGCATTCAGCCGTGTTAGAGTGCAGACATATTGCCATCTCGTCAATTTCCTCAGTAACTCCATTTGGGAATTTAACAGACTCTTGGTAAGCAGTTTGGAAGCTTATTTATTTCTCCTAGTCAGTTATCCTCGAATTTCTGAAGAAGCTTTTAATAGAGAGATATTGCAGTTCATAATAACGTCAGTCAGTAATAAAGTTGTACTTATTTTGACATATACGCACGCGCAATGTGAATCTGGAATAAGGACAAGTTTATTAAAATATTGCGTGACTTTATTAGAGGACGATTAAGGCCGGATTAAGTTTTATTTTCACTTTTGGTGATAATTATATGACTTTTTCAACACAAATCGATATCGACGCACCCTTTGGTGATTCTATAATCACAATAATTGTATTAAAGTATGAAATAAGTTATGTAGAATGGAAAATCTGAGAAACTAGATTTCATTTATAGGTTATGAATAACGAACGCCTGTGTAAATAAGGGACGAACAGACAAAATTGCAATATCTCTGTTCTTAATCACAGAATAGTGCCAGTCACTATTAAAATAAAGTTGTCACAAATATCCAAATATTTGGCATATAGACGAATATGTGTGTGGACTGTTTACAGGCAAATAAATATTCGCTAAAAAGGGTATATTCGGCAAATATAAAGATTGGCCGTTCGATGTCGGTAAATGAACACAAATCAAAGGCGCCAATAATGGCACAAAAAGCAAAGACCTGTCTGATCCACATATTCGTACGGTGTGATCATTCAGTAGAGAGCAGTGCGCTGCTCTATTCCAGACATTCTGCAGAAGTTTGCAAATGAACCAGAAAGTTTCTTTAACAAATTGGCAAGAAGATATGTGCCAGTTTACCTGAAAATGTTACATGTTTCAATAATTTATTTTATCAGTAACTCAACTGTTCTGATCCTATTAAACAATAACATCCACCATCTCCTTATAGATTATTTTTTCAACTTTTATAGCAGTAAGAAAGCTGAATTCATTAGCAAAAATGTTGCTGATGCAATTACTGAAACGTCTTCATCGTGTGAATATTTGTGCTTCCCGCGTCGAATACACCAAGACAAACATGCAGATGTGGGGATATATATATTTGGCATAAAGCAAAATATTTAATCGTAAATATACAGACAAATAAACAAATATACCTGTATTTGCCAACTACCCGAATGTTTGGAGCCGCCTTAATAGTGGATGGCGTTATTGCAATATCTCTCTAATCTGATAGGGATGGTTTATCGGATACGCCACAACCTTTACTGAGTGGGTTGATACATGGTGTTGCCTAAGTGGTATGTATGACCTCGGATCTAATGTGGTTGCCAAATTTTGCATTTTCCCCCGTATTCATAAAAGCGAGGTTTTCTCTCATTAGGAATTATTGAATAAATATACTCACTTCTTCTGTTTGTGTTACTGCTACCTCTTGCTGTAATGTGGATTATGCAAATCTGCAAGTTTATGATCAATTTATTCACAGTATTAACTTGAAAGGTATACTATAGAGTTTGTAGCTTAGGGTGGGGTTGTGATTACAAATCCAGTAATGAAAATTCTTTAACGATTTGAAAATTTAGCCTCATCGTTCTTTATAATATTTCTATAGAAATTTGGATCTGTCTGCAACCACAGACAAAACCCCAATTTTCTCTCAAGATCACCAGATTCTAGTTTTGCACTGGTCGTAAATTATAAGGAGAAATCTTATATTTTTTCATAATTCATTGCACAAGAGACATTAGAACAGATATTTCTATTTATGAGTCTTAAAATAGGCTGAAAAGTCAATTTTCTCCTTCTAAAAAACTTTTTCATTGCAAAAAACAACAAAAATCGCCGATTAGGTATTTTGCCGTGCTAAGCATAAAGGGCGTATTTGACAAATTTTTGGGTATTGAATTTAGGTCAGTTTGGTGTTGTCTGCATCATTTTGCTCCTATCCAACTAGGATTCAATGTCGTAAATGAAAATTAGCTAGTATTACAAGTTTATGAAAACTGTCATATCTGCAAAAGTTGCCTCCAAATCTTATAGTAAAACATGATTTTTTAGAAAACATGAAAACTGCAGATACGCTCTTTATGCTTAGCACGGCAGTATTTTTCTAGCAAACCAAATACGATTTTAACATATCACATTTTTCTTGATAGGAATATTTGAATATTTGAATGTTTGTCAGTTACAATAAATAATTTATGACATTATATACTCGAGAATATTTTTTGGCAAATAGATAGTATTTCTCAAATGTTTCAAGACAACTTGATTGCTTATAGTAATTCTGTTTTATCGAATCGAATAAATTTTTTTTCAACCGCACGTATACAGTGTCATTCCCAAAGTATGCACCATATGGAAAACTTATTTATTAAAGGTTTTTCGACGAAAAGCTATTCTTGATAAAAGTTTGCGCATCCCCCAAAACTAAACATGCACCAATAAAATACAGTAAAACACACGTAATGTACGAGGAGCCTTCAAATATTTGATTTTGAGACAAGAGTAAAGTACTCTTATTTTGAAAAATCTCGGGAAATGTTATTCAGAAAAGTTGTTCAGCACTGAAAAATACATCTATTTTTGGAGTCATGACCATCTAAGTGAAGTTTTATTTTTTTACCCATTTTCTTTAAATGGGGACTACGAAAAAAATAATTTGCTAAAACGATAATTAGATAGCATCCTGTATACGACGGTTAATTTTAAAAGCCTGTAATATTACAAATTACACAACTATGGTGTTAACCATGGTCAATTTTTCTGAGGAGTAAAATAATTTTCAAATTTTTTGGTGCAAAGTTATTTTTATTTTTTGTTGACACCGAAAATTACTTAAAATTATATAGTTTTGTAACAAGAACTTGATATTCAATAATATTAAATCACAAAACATCAAATAAAATAGGTATTTCGGAACAAACTCATTGATTTTCTGGAGATTTTCTTGTCCAAAATAATTCTTATATTCGCTTTAAAAACGAAAGCATGTTTCCCAAAGAAGTATTTCACATCTCAGTATGATGTCCATCCCGCAACATGCACAGTTCGGTTCTTCTTACACAATCCTTGACTGCATTCGTAATGTGCTCCGGTTGAATGGCCCTGACACAATTAGTAATTACATTTTTTAAATGTTCTCTATCCCTAAATGGACGATGTTTGTAAACTTCGTTCTTCAATGAACCCCATAAGAAGAAATCCATTGGGGTTAAATCTGGTGAGCGCGCTGGCATTGGATATTCTGAGTAACGTCCTATCCATTTTCCATTGAATGTTTCATTTAAAAATTGTCTTATTGCAACACTACAATGAACACTAGCTCCATCTAAATGATACCAAATTTTTTCTCTTTGTCTACGCGGCATTTGATTCAAAATTGGTAATAAATCTTGTTGTAAAAATTGCAAATATCGGGTGGCATTGAGGTTTCCATCAATGAAGAAGGGACCAATCACATTATTGTTCAACAGTCCACATAAGACATTTACCTTAAATGAGTATTGGTCCTTGCACTCTATAGTGAAATGAGGGTTTTCTAAAGCCCACCATCTACAGTTCTGTGAACTTACGGTTCCATTAGTTGTAAATGTTGCTTCATCAGTCCTTAAAATATTTATTGGGAACCGTGCGTTTTCTTCGTATTCTCCCTGATACCATGCGGAAACTCAAATCGTGGGATAAAATCCCTTTCTTTTAGGGTATTTATAAATTTTGGTTTGAAAGCTTTGAATTTATTTCTTCTTAAAATTTTTTGTACGGTAGAAATAGGTACATCAAGAGATGTTGATATTTGTTTAATCGATGTCTTACCATTTTCGATGACACTTAAACACACTTCCTCTTCCACTTCTCTAGATACTTTTGCAGCTGAGTGAGGTTTATTGAAATTTTTATTAATACTGCCCGTTTCTTTAAATTTATTTAAAAAACGGGTAACTGTAGTGTGATTTACCTTGCGATTAAGATGCCTGGCATTAAAAACGTTGTTACTTGTCTGCTTGGAGTATTTTCCCCACACAACAATATGATCTCAACTTTTTCATCTTTTGTAAGCATCTTGATATTATTTAAATAGTACTTATTATCAAACGATAACAAAATAAGCAATAACAATAACTACGTAATGAATATTCAGCGAATATGTAACGTACTTAATGTCAAACATACGTTTGGTTTCAAAGCCAACTTAAAAAAAACACTTATTTTGGACAAGAAAATCTCCAGAAAATTAAGGAGTTTGTTCCGAAATTCCTGTTTTATTTTGATGTCTTGTGATTTGATATTATTGAATATGAAGTTCTTGTTACAAAACTGTATAATTTTTGGTGTCAACAAAAAATAAAAATATCTTTGCACCAAAAAATTTTAAAATTATTTTACTCCTCAGAAAAATTGACCATGGTTAACACCATAGTTGTGTAATTTGTAATATTACAGGCTTTTAAAATTAATCGTCGTATACAGGATGCTGTCTATTTATCGTTTTAGCAAATTATTTTTTTCGTAGTCCCCATTTAAAGAAAATGGGTATAAAAATAAAACTTCACTTAGATGGTCATGACTCCAAAACTAGATGTATTTTTTAGTGCTAAACAACTTTTCTGAATAACATTTCCCGAGATTTTTCAAAATAAGAGTACTTTACTCTTGTCTCAAAATCAAATATTTGAAGGCTCCTCGTACATTACGTGTGTTTTACTGTATTTTGTTGGTGCATGTTTTGTTTTGGGGGATGCACAAACTTTTATCAAGAATAACTTTTCATCGAAAAACCCTTAATAAATAAGTTTTCCATATGGTGCATACTTTGGGAATGACACTGTATATGACTTCAATATCGCCGAAATATTTTGATCCGGAAAATCAATACGACTAGTGGTAGTGGAATATCTTTGAAATAGAAATTATTGGTTTGTAATATAATATCAAATAGCTCGGTGGTATCAAGTGAGTGGTACTGACATGATGATCATGGGTTCCACTGGTTCCACGGGTTCTACCTAGCGCAGTTTTTTTGTTACTTTCTCATTTTGCTGTTCGTAACAAAATGTGGTCATTCTTATAAGTATCAAAATTGGGTGTTAGAACACGAAGAAATTTGTTGTACTGTAAAGTGGAAAAAATTTATATTTCCACATTTGTCGCTAATTTTCAACTTTGGGTAAACAGTCATATTAGCTTTGTTGTTACGAATGTAATCTAGAAACGAAATGCATCATAAAATCTAGGATGTTCCATTTGAAAAAATATTATTTTGACAACTCAACTGTGGATTTTTTGTCTTCAGCATCAAAAGGGCCATTAAAAATGCCAATTTGTTGCATCCATATTATCTAACTGCGTTGGCAATGGTGCCGGCTTAATTTGGAACACCCTATGTATGGGTGTGGTGTCAGCTGGGTACAATACATCAGAAAACACATCACACCCTCTATTTTTCAACCCAACCCCGATATCTTGATTAATTCTGCCACTATGAAAATGGGAAAATTTCAAGCCCTCACTGTTTTTTCCTTCAAAAATAAAATTGAGGTCATTCTCTAATGAAAAGTAGATGAACATGGAAGTTTATTTGTCAATATAGAAATGTTGTTATTTGTTAGACTCTAGTCAATATGTTTGATGTTTATTGCAGATTCATCGTTTTATTATGACGAAATACAACTCCTTTTCATGTGCTCCAAATGCGGAAGAGGATATAAATATAGGAAGAATGTGTTGGCACATATCAAATATGAATGCAGCGTACCCAAACAGTTTGAATGTAGATTATGCAGCAAATCCTTTTCGCAGAAGAGGTATTTGAGGTACCATTATATAACCAATCATGATTCTAGTTGGAAGTGAAAAAATTCCAAATACGTCAAAAATGGACTCCCCATTCAAAATGATGAGTGTAGTAAGAGAACTGATGAATTATTTCTTTCGGGAATTTGATACTGAATAAACATATAGAATGTATTTTACTGAGCTTTTATTTAACTTACATTGTTTGTGTATCTATTTATTCGGGTGATATTGGCAACATGGTGACTCGTGAGTTCAGTTTTATTTCAACTAATTTTATGCAACTTATAATTGGTTCTGAACATTTTCGAAAATGAAATAAGATCATTGAACATACGTACCGATATCGTATTTTACTTCTGCAGAAGTAGACTTTAAGTATTATCCTAACAAGAACAGAAAGAGCACATTTTCCGTATGCGACTGCCGTTACCCGAACGACGCAAAGCGAAGTTCGAGTAAGCAATGAGGTGCGTGAAATTGCCCTTCCGTATGTGTTATGATTAAGATTTTTCCTACAAGCACATCAGAAAATCTTATGCAGCGCTCTTGAACAATATTTCGCGTTAGGGAATTTTTTCAACCGCAGGAAAACTCACTTGATAAAACTTTTTCCTACGGCCACATAAGCAAGTAACGTATATCAATCTGTCAAATGCATAATTTCTGTTTAGATTTGTCTACGAAATATTAACATTCGACGTACAAAGAACAATCAAATTCAATAGTAAAATTTTTTTGATTAAGAAATAAAAAGAAAATCAATTGGTCTGGGTTTGATTCAACGTAATCTTGATTGAAATATCAACTCGACAACAACAACAAAAGGGTTTATTTGTAAATTGATCATTGCAAGTACATTTAATGATATAAATAGAATCTACAATGTCGAAGTAACCTTCTCTTCACACGTTTCAACAAAGTGAAAAAATCAAGCAAACATGCATCTGACATACTTCCCACCATAACGGATATTGAACTACATCTGACGCCGGATATTTTTTGAGCAACGTTCTTCCAAGAAGACCCAATTGCAAGTGCTTATTACATTAGATTATCCTTCATTTGACTTCGCATGATCACCTGCAGACATAATAAATGACTTTCGGTGAAAGTAGAATTTATGGCAAGATGTACCTAACCTCTTCTGGTCCACAGGACCACCAAAAAATAGTGGACAGTTTTCTTTTAGTAATTTGATGATAAAAACTTAAACACGAGATATTATAAGGAATGGAATGATATTTTTTGTAACATTATAATAAGTCGATGAATATAACAATAATATAATTCCCTCATAAACACTCATATGAATGGATATGTTTATTTTAGGAAGATTGATGAGGTTTTCAATGAAACTATCAGTGTTGCAACTACGCTTTATGGAGAACATATTGATGTCGTGGCATTCATTTTATCAATTCATATAAGAATTTTCATTGAATTTAATAACATCGCTCAACTGCGGACTCACATATAAGTAATTTCGAGAGAAAAAGTCGCCGAGTACTGGAGACAATTTGAGGTTTTATTGATTGAATACATAACTGGACGCTGATCTCTGTTTTCCTCACATTCCACCTGCCTTCTTCATCTCACCTATCATCAACTGACTTTTTATCACCGATAGTGTAGTAAGACTTTATGTTATCAATGATTTCTTAGAGTATTTTGGGAGACTCTAAATAACAAGAACAAAACAGTATAGTTAAATAGATTATTTTAAATACTGACGAGTTGAACAACACGCAAAGAAATATCACCAAACAAGCAAACAAGACGAACGTCACACCAGATACTGAGACCAACAACTAGAAAATCTTTCCATCAATGCTTCCACCAAAAAAGAGACGTATTGTGCCAGGCGAAAAAGAGAAAGGAGACAAAAAACTGCACTGAAAGAGACCAATAACTGCACTACACCATGCTCAAACATGTCTCTTTGGGCAAAAGGTATTTTCATCATCATGATGCGGAATAATTTCAGTTTTGTAGTTTTGGTATTTTTGTGGCCCCTGTTCTTATTTTTTTTGGTTTATATTGATATTTGAAATAAATATTTTATTCAGCTGTCTTCATTTCGTTTCGTCACAAGAAAAGGGGAGTGTTTTTTGATTTGCTATTGAGCTATACTCTAATATTTTTCTACCGACCCTATCACTGATGGGAGACAAACATTTTGAAGCATGTCTACAGGCGGTCGTTCCCAACCAAGCGAAGGGTGTATCCAATTATGTAACATTAACGTCCTGGAGTAGGTATGAGGTGATATCAGTGGAATGTATAGCTTAAGCTACAGCTTCATGTCTTTTATGCTGTAATATAATTCTTATCGTTAAAATAATTTTTTTTACCACAATGAGGGTTCGTATTTTGATGAAACGAATTTCCAAGATATGTAATAGTATTATCTTTTGATGCTTGTTTTTTTTTTCAGATTTCACATGCCCCACTTGTAAAAAATCTTACAAAAGAAACAGCTCTTTGTGGAGACACAGAAAATTTGAATGTCAGAAACCTCCCAGTTTCAAGTGTCAGTACTGTTTGTACCAGACTTACCAGAAGGGTAATTTGGGTTCCCATATCCTCAGCAAACACGATGGAAAATTGAATGCTCATACTATCGACAAGTAGCATTAATTGTTGAATACAAAATTATATGATATTATATGATCTGATACCGCAGTAGAATCATTAAAAAAACATTATTCGACTTATCAATTACTTGTCCTTGAATCAAGCGTTCAGTGCGAATAATCAAACTCAAGGCGTGACCAAATACAAGTCATCACTTCATAGTTGGGCTACTTAGGGAATAGGTAGTATTTTTGGTGGTGTATTTACCTTTCAGCGATAGAAAAACCCGGGGAACCTATAGCATTACCCCGGGTAGTTGGTACATATATCATAATTCACTTTAAAGATTTTAATTTGAAGATTAAATGCCCTGTGATAAATTCATAATGCTTCTGGTTAAAAACGTATTATGATATTATTAATGATAAAGTTTATTTTCATCAAATGTAAAAAATATAAATAAATAAATAAGTGCATCACAGAAGCAATAATATATATATCGCTTGTACGTGATATAGCCAGGTTTTCATGGAAACTAATTCTAATTATATACCTATTACAAAATGATAATAAAATGTTTTAGACTGAGTAAATATATAAAATAATAATGAAGCATTATCATAAAGTATTATGACTCTACTACAATAGACGAGGGGGGATAGTTTCAAACTAGCAATGCCATTATCGAGTAAAATATCACAATCGGTTCACCTTCAACTAACAGTAATAATTTCAAAAAGTAATATTCAGTAGAAATCAAGGTATTTTCGTAAAAAAACATTGAATAATAAAGTACCATATACTGTTCAAATATATTTTAATACAAGGATATTCAGAACTAATTCATAAAATCTTGGAGAATGGATCATTCGTTTTCCATCAACCAATTTTTCACTTCATTTTTGAATAATTTTGGATAGTTGGGTGATTGTTTTTATTTCTTCTGTCAATATTTGGTAGAGTCGCTATGTATTCAGCATTTTTTGACCTATGGTTTTTTCACATCGGGGTTATTTCAGGAGTTCATCTCGATTTCTAGTGTTATGGGAGTGAATAACTGGTCCCAGATGTATATTACCTTTGTTAATAGGCTCAGACAGAACAGTTGGCGAATATCTAGTACAGCATCTTCCTTATACACACTATTACTATAGTAAGTTTTGCCTTTATTGAGTATAATTTTCAGTATCCATTTTTGAATGACATTGTATCATGAGTCATAAAACACTGCTTGAGCTGTACTTCTTCCGTATTCTATATCGTTTCTCTGCTCTGAAATAATCCCTACTAACTATTTGTTCTAGTTGATATTTGTAGTTTTCTTCGAGAAGTGTGAAATTCATTCAATGCGGGCTTCACATCATTCAAAATGCATTGAAGGAATGAATCTCACCAAATATGTTTTAGGTCGCTACTGCTGTGATAGTTGCGGATCCAGTTACAAATATGAAAAAACTCTGAAACGTCATTTTCGGTATGAATGTGGCGTCGAACCAATGTTTCCTTGCCCACGCTGCCCGAGAAAATTCAAGCACAACTCCAATCTGAAGTTCCATCTTGTCAAAGGAATATGCAGGACAATTAATTCCGACTAGATTATAACAAATGAAGAATGTTAGAAGCCACTACCTGAAGAAATTCACTCGATATCTGATACCCTACAAATTGGATAATTGGTATAAAAGTAGTGATGTCAGCATATTTGAATAATGCGAAGTAATAAATATAAAACTCATTCTAGACTGCTCGGATTGAATACAGGATGTTCTACCAAATATGAAAAAGGTTATTGAAGTCGATAGTAATATCGAAGACTACCGTACAAGGAACATCTGTTTGAAATAATGATAATAATATTAATAATACTCCCTCATAAACACTCATTGAGCGATCTCCAAGCAAGCACCAGACGTCGGGATTGGCATTTAGACAACTTACATTGCCTATCGACGCCTATGAAATTAAGAAATTTTTTATCATTTTCCAGAATTCGAACCTTGCCAAATGCAAGCGGAAGTTTAGAAGGCCGGCATCTAACCGCCTCGCTACCGTGCACCCTAACGTTGACAAATGATTTGATTATTGCGTTAAAATTAAAAAGTTTGGTCGATCTTTGTCAGAGGTAGGAGGTTAACGAGAATTTGGAAATAGATTACCCTTTTTTGCCATTTTTTCTAAATTGAATGGGATGACACAAATCAGTTGATAACAGTAACTAAGGTTCTGTATCCTCAAATTGTACGATTTTATCTTTTCTGTGTTGCGAAATGATTGAGTGATTTCATTCCTTTCACACAAGTTGAAAATCACAACGACGTTATCGTGTCAAATATCTCTAGAAGCAGTCCTTGAATCTCTACGCCCGCATATGCAGCGTCTGCGAGGTGGTTGAAAATTGTAAATTTTACACGTGATTAACCCAAACTAAATACGTCAGAGGCTCTTAGGAATATCAGCCTTTATGAAATCAACCCCTATCGGAGAAATGGAAGTCCTATAGAATATAAATTTCAAGACCAGCTTACTTTGGATTTGAAATTAATCTAGGAACACCAGTTTTTGAATAAGGTCCAACTCTCCGATGACATCAGAGCGAATCAAACTTAATTGAAATTAAGAACATCTGAATACATCGTCTGAGGATTGATCTAGTTCACAATAGACCAACGTCTGAATATGGAGCAGAATTTGATTTGGAATAGAATAGCATGTTCTATAATTCCCCATAAATAATAATACTCCCTCAGAAGCACTCAGAGTGTACCCAAAGGCCTAGCCTGTCCGGATAGAGGACGGCTATTATTATTTGACGTAGCGCTCCGGGCGACTTACTGATGTTTTGATGGTGTATTTACTTTTCAGCTGTGGGAAGGCATGCATGGGGATGTTTGTAGTGATATTCAGTGGTTGATTGTGAAATTCTGGTTCGTGCCAAGACTATAGAGACGGTATGGAAAACTCTGGAACTCATGGAATATCTAGTAGAAGTGAAACCCGGGCATAAAACAGCTGATCAACTTGTCAGACCATGATCAGTAACTCAATTTCTAGGTCCTAAACTTCCATATCAGAATTTATATTGAGTTAGTTATCGAACCTATGGATCTGAAAGAAACTAATCAACGGTTGACAGCTTGGAGTTTTTTTCATCTTCTTTTTTCCACGTGAAGTTGAATCGATTGTTCAGAAAACATTTTGAGAATCGAGAGAAGGTAGTAGTTTTCCCTGGCCTGGCCAACTTCCCGAAGGAAAAAGGCCAAACAATGGAAGAAGAAGATATCAAAGACTTGCCATTCATTGGAATAACAAGCTATGGGGAAGACGTGGTCGTCATGTCTCCAAAGTGACGACAAAGGAATCTGAAGACTGAGCCAGATGGGTTATAGATAGATGGATAGATAGATAGTCTTTATTTATTCAGTTTGTAAAATACGTAATGCCCAAACGGGTGTAGAATATGTCAAAGATATAAATAAAAATTTAAATAAAATAAAAATCAAAAACAGAACGAACAGTAGATATAAATAAAGCTTATAAACTAAAACTACACTGAGAGAAATGTATGGTGATTATTACCAGAAATATGGTAATTTTTACAAATATTTCTGATACTATATGTGACAGCAATACAATATGGTAAAGTTGAAAATAAAATATATTTAAATCATTTATGGTAATGACTACTATAACTTAGTATTCGTATTACCATTAAAATATTTGTATTATAGTATTTAGTATTATAGAATTTTACAATACTCAGACAGTTAGTTGATCGGAATGTGATTTCATCAATAAATATATCTGGTTTATAAATATGATTGATTGTTACATTGAGATATTTTTTTTGTAATTATAAAACTTTAATAACATCTATTATACATAAATTGTGGAATTAAGTATGAAGGTATGTCTTTTACAAGAACCTCCATCGATGTATATTTATGTAGGTATCCAAAAAACAGCAGACGTGCTCACAATGGAGGAGGAGCAGGACAGGACCAATACAAGACAATTTACACCGCAACAAAATATGTTTGTGGTTAACTGAACTCTGAACTGATTGAAAGCTGAAAGCTATTTTTGCCTGTTGCGTACTGACTACGACTACTGCTGCGTTATTTCTCGGTTTCTTCCTCACCCTCAACAGCTTCGACGGACACAAGGTGTAGGTAACAAGTAGCAACCAACAACCAACAACCAATCACAATGCAGGCGACTGAAGGTCAAAATAACATACACGTGATTTATATCATTCATCCTGTTTTATATTCATTACAATATAACGCTTATTTGTATTCCATATATAATAAAGTTTAGGAAAATTGTATAACAATAATTAGCATATTTTAAACCTAACCATTTTACGATAAAATATGGTAATTCTATATAGTGCAATATGCTAATATACAGTGTCACCGTTAAAGTCCGCATCATATGGGACTTTTTTTTATTATTCAGTTATTGCAAATTTAGAGTTCGTGAACAGTTCTTGCTCTGAAAATAAGGAAAAATGACGTTTACAATTGATTTCCATCGATTGGCTACACCTGTCAAATTTGACATTTTTTCAAAAAAATTTCGAAATGTTATGTTATTTCTCAATTTTTCGACAAATATTATGTGAAAAAGTTGTTCATTTTTCGGTTTCCTACCCACCTACCAAATCTGAACTAGTTTGAAAAACTTTGATTTTTTTCGCGTTTTCTCAACCTTACACTTTTTCGGATAATTTAAATTTGGTAAAATCTGAAATAACCTGTTGAGATGTAATAATCCCATCTGCTGGAAGGATTTTTTCTGTTTAAAAATGTTTCTACTTGGATATTTTCAAAAAAATACAAATATGCTGTAAATATTACGTTATAGTTGATGCAAAGTGGCTCTAGTTTCGAATTGTCGAATTTTTTTATGAACCAATAGACCTAAAGTATTTTCTACTTCACTGATGTATTGTGATTGAAATAATTGAAGCAAATTTTGCTATGGAATATTGAAACTAGAGCCACTCTGTCTCAAGTATATTATTTTTATTTTCTTAGCATATTTGTATTTTGTCAATTTGACAGGTGTAGCCAATAGATAGAAAACAATCGTAAGCGTCATTTTGCATTATTTTCAAAGCATAAACTGTTCACGAACTCTAAATTTGCAATAAGTGAATAATAAAAAAAAATCCCATATGATGCGGACTTTAACGGTGACACTGTATAACTGTGTGTCTAAGCACTATAATATAGTATCCTAAGAACAACAACAATGTCAGTACTATAAAAATATTTTACTATTTACAGTACAAATTGTTGACAATCATAATTTGAAATAATAAACCATAAAATATTTTTTTAAATATTCTAGTATATTCTCCAGATTTCTCTCACTGTACACATTTCAAAAATATTGTATATCGTACATAACATTTTGTAAAATTAACACATAGGAAATTCAAGCCAAAATTAAATGCAAGAAGAGAACTAAAGAGCAGTTATAAAAACATGAAATAAAAGACAGAAAATTTATTTACGGATGATAAAATTATAAAGGACCGTCATCAAAATATTCATCCAGTGTATAATAGGCCTTCAATAGGTTAATATCAATGGGACCGCTAACGGTGAATATATTGGTGATAGTACATAATAGCATCAGCTATGAAAATTTCTATAAAGCATAGAGCCATCGCCAACATGTTTGCGATTTTTCATAGAAGTAAGCAAACTTGTAAACTGTGCATCACCGACAAGGCAATTGTTTTTTTTATAATATAGGGTGTTAATTAAGTAGGTGAACAAACTTCAAGGAGTGATTCTTCGAGAGATTCCAGGATGAAAATTGCCCACAAGCATGTGTTCTAATCATTTTGGTTTTTGAAATACAGGGTAATCAAAATACAGTCTTTCAAGGAGTTTCGGAGTTCATGACATTTTCGACAATGATCAGTAAAGTTCATATTGCCCAAGTATAATCTATTCAACAGTGCGCACGAAACAAAATTATTCAATTTTAGAGTAATCCACAGTGTTCCTTTTTATTTAGAGTCATGCCTTGCTCTCAACCCTTCAGAATTATTATTTTTGCCGACACTGACATATTCTGAAAAAAGAATATTGGGCCTTGTTTAATATTTCATCTCTTCGTTGAAAAACTATGGATCATTTGTACGGTTTAGAAGCTATATGAAAAAATAAATGTAAACATTTATCAAGTAACATAATGAAAGTCTGCTAATGATGAGAAAATATAATGACTTGAATACAAATATTAACAGAATCCTGAATAAAAATTGTATGAGGTTGATTTTTTAGAGAAAACTATTTTGGTCATTTTTATCTGTGAATAACTTTATTATAAAAATAGTTTATATACAAATTTCTTAAGATTTGAAAAAAGTTTAGAAAAGGTATTGAAATCGGTAATCTGAGCAACTGCTGGAAATGGACCCCGTCAACTTTGATGCATTCGTTAATGCGCCTCACCAAAGACTGGCGAACACGCTAAAACATTCCAGGAGTATTTCTTATAGTTGTGCATGTCTCCTGCATTCGAGTCATCAGATCTTCTTAGGTTTGAACTAGAGGTACACTCATGATTTTAGGTGCCCTCAGTGAAAAACATTGGGTGGTAATTCATATCTCAATGAATCTGCTTCTCATGCACTAAAGAAAAACTGGACATGAGACACATTCTCAACAACCAGTTCGATATTTGAATAAATGAATTACTATCAAGGCCCACTTTGATATTTTATGAAATGAAATCTAATGCGGAATTCCTGCTTTACTCCAGAAGAAACAACAGCCTATCCTTCTTGAAAATTGGTAGACTACACAATTATCCTTTTCCTGAAATTAGTTGTTAACATATGCCAAACTAAGAGCTCCTCGAATATTCGTTTCCCCGAACATTTGGCCTATGTTAAATAGTCGCGACAAAATAAATCGAGTGTTGCTGATCATTTATTAATTGCGATAAAATTTACTTTTAAAGTGTGCACCAGAACGGTCTTTGTTCAATAATTGTAATGGGCCATTAAATTCTACGCTATTTGAGTAGATAAACGAATAATTTCCTGTTATTGGCATAATGGGGTGTGGTTGTACCTGACCACCAAATATGTTTCAGGTAGGTACACTCTTTGGTACATAATACTAGTTCATAGTAATTAATATTTCGAATAAATTAGACTGCTTTGCACATTTAGGAATTGAATCATTTCCGTGGTGAAGGAAAAATAGTATATTGTGTATCTAGTAGTAAAAGCAATACATTCCCGGACGAAAATGTGAATTGTTGGCCGAGGCGATGAGCCGAGGCCAAAAAGCATTGAAGTCTGGGAATGTGCTTTTACTACGAGGTACACATACTATTTTTTCTGAAATCACAATCAGCATTATCATAAATTAAGGAATTATACTTATTGTTTGCGTGCATTCATTTACTGTCTAAAATGTATACAAGCCGTCAAAAATTTTCCCGGATCGTTTACGATACGGGAAAGTATTTTTTCTGAAATCGTTCAAGAATGCCCACTTTATCGGAGCAACTTCAGGCCTCAAAATACGCTAATCTAGTATTTTAGTCCGTTGCTAAGCAACGAACTCTCCCGGACCGTTTTCGGCACTAATCTGTACGGGAAAATTCTTTTTCTACAAGCTTGCGTATTCCGCCCTATTCCCGCACGCAATTTAGTTTGAGAGGTGTCATATTCCCGCACTGGTGCGGGAAAAATTTTCCCGCACGCTAATGTCACTTCAAGTGAGTTTTTCCCGCACGTGAAAGTTTGTTCAAGAGCATCACATAAGATGTTTCAATGCTCTTGTAGAAAAAATCTTGATTCTTACTCATACGGAAAGGTACTATCCCGCACTCGACTGCTTACCCGAACACCGCTTTGCGTCGTTCGGGTAACGGCAGTCTCATGCGGGAATAGTACTCTTTCCGTACTTGTTAGGATAATAACTATTCCCGTATCGTAAACGATCCGGGAAAATTTTTGACTTCAATGCTTGTTGGCCTCGGTCAACAATTTACATTGTCGTCCGGGAATGTTTTGCTTTTACTACTACATACACAATATACTATTTCCGTACAGTTTAGTGCCGAAAACGGTCCGGGAAATTTTCCCGGATCGTTTACGATACGGGAATAGTTATTATCCTAACAAGTACGGAAAGAGTACTATTCCCGCATGAGACTGCCGTTACCCGAACGACGCAAAGCGGAGTTCGGGTAAGCAGTCGAGTGCGGGATAGTACCTTTCCGTGTGAGTGAGGATCAAGATTTTTTCTACAAGAGCATTGAAACATCTTATGTGATGCTCTTGAACAAACTTTCACGTGCGGGAAAATTTTTCCCGCACTAGTGCGGGAATATGACACCTCTCAAACTAAATTGGGTGCGGGAATAGGGCGGAACACGCAAGCTTGTAGAAAAAGAATTTTCCCGTACAGATTAGTGCCGAAAACGGTCCGGGAAAGTTCGTTGCTTAGCAACGGACTAAAATACTAGATTAGCGTATTTTGAGGCCTGAAGTTGCTCCGAGAAAGTGGGCATTCTTGAACGATTTCAGAAAAAATACTTTTTGTTCTTATTCAAGAAAATGGGTAATTTTTGTACGAAAATGAAAATTTCTAAAATTGGCCACTAACGAGAATAACCCAAATTACTTCAGTCAAAGACTTAAACTTCATGCTATAATCAGTTTTTTTGATGAAGTGCAGAATAATTTCATTATTTTACGCGACACTGGAAAAATGTTTGCATTTATTCTTCCTATAGCTTTTGAACCTTATGTACAAATAAATGGAGAACGTGAACTGAACAAGAAGATGAATAATAAATCAACACTAAATACTAATTTTTCAGAATATGTCAGGCATGACTCTGAAAATGGAGGACATTGTGGATTGATTGAGAAATGAATGGATTTGTTTCGCGCCAAATATTGAATGGATTATACTTGCCCAGCTTGAACTAAGTGTTGTCGAAAATGTCGTGGTAAGCTTCAAAAACGCTGGAAAAAAATATTCTAAAACCAGGCCGCTTGTAACAAATGTTTATCTAAACTTTTTGTCGTGAAGTCTCTCAAAGAATCAACTCTCGAAGTTCATCTACGTACTTGATTAATTAACACCCTGTAGCACCTTAGCGTAGAACAGAAACCATCAAGATTTTGGAAGGCACTTTTGACAATGAAACAGTTTTTTCATGGAAGTGTGTTCTGCTGAAGGTAATACTTAGCAATGAAATGGAAGATTTGAATGGCGTGGATAACATATAATCTGCCTCTATGTCTCTGTGAGGACATGTTCACGTTATATTCGTATTGAATGTTATCAACTTGTAGGAACCAGTTGATAATCGGTACAAGCCTACTCGCTCTGAAAAAACAACTCTATATATTCAGACTGTTTGAAATGAATATAATCTCATTCACGAATCTTTAATTGTAATAGATGTGTGAGAAGCCTTTTTGCCGCACTGCAGACTCTGTAATGTAAGTATTACACTTTGAAAATGAATTTTGATCAACTTAGTCGTTTGTTTCTCAGATGAAGAGTAATAAAAATTCACTGCATCATTTTTTATCGTAGAGTTTGATATTCTTTCACCTAGAAACAAAACATCCTGTATTCAATCTAAGGTTTCAATCTATCATTTGTCTCGAAATCTAAAACAAGTAGTATCAGAATAATGTGTTTCGAACCACATTTTTCACTCTGCTAGCATGCATGACTCCTAGACATTTTGGAGATTTTGTTAGAAACAGGTTCCCAATTTAAATGAAAGGTTACAAAACATGCTCATTACGATATGAAACAGTTTGAAGGCGAGAGCTATCTAACTCAGTAACCCCCAATATGTTTTTGAAGATATTACATAAATAATTCTTATGTACAAGATTTATTCTGATTTAAGATATTTTTTATTTCTCATTAAAATAGTTATATACTCAGATTCCAGTAGTTTTTACTACTGAACATTAATGTTTTTTTTTATTTGAATAGTACATTGACATATTTCTTGTTTATCATTATTATTATTCTTAATAAAAATTACAGTTAAGTTATGATTTTCTTAACATTGTTTACATCATTCCTTCATATTTCGATACCTATAGTCCTTTATTTTTTCCTTGAAAATTTAAAAGAAACTGATAGTATCAATGCTCGATTTCAAATACATGAAGTTTACAAAGTGAACCAACAAAAATATATAACGTCAGTGAAATAAAAGCTATGGAATTCGTCAATTTCACACAACAGGTTTTTAAAAATTGATACCACTTTTTCGGCAAGTCCATTGGACTTTGGATGATGGGAAGCTTTTTTGAAAATCATTCAAACTCTTCACTGCTATACGGTACATTATCACAGTAAAGTGAATTTGGAATTCCATTCCTCGAAAAAATTTCAGTCATGTCTTCAATTATTCCAGAACTCTTTTTATTTCTCATACGTACCAGCTCAATCCATTTGGAATATGAGTCTATGAGAGTCAAATAAATTTTTCCATCAAATTCAAGTATATCACTGGATATGAATTTCCAAGGTCGTGATGGCACCGGATGAGACAAAAGAGTTTCTTTCTGATTTCTGGGCAGATTCTGTTCACATGTTTTGCATCTTTTCACATACTCTTCAATATCTTTGGATATTCTCCTCCAGTACATCACAGATCTGGCACGAGATTTGCACTTCTCGATGGCTAAATGACCTTCATTAATTTTCTGCAACATTTCATTTTTTAGTTTTTCAGGTAGGTACAATGATTTTTTTTATCGAGAAGAACAAATCCATCATGAGTATAGAGATTATTTCTCAATGACCAGAAAAACTTCAGTTTCTTTGGTAACTCGTTTTGACGAGGCCATTTGGTTTCGGCAAATGATTTGATTTTATAATGTCTCATCTAGTGAGATTTCTTGCCGAAAAATTATTTTCTTCTCTTCTGACATGGGCAAATTGAGTATATTGTGCACTGTGACATTTGTATCGTCTATATCACTAGTGATTTCTAAGCAGTTTTGTGGCATGTGAAACCTAGACAAAAATCTGCAATGTACATTTCCTTTCCTGGGTTGAAAACTACATTCAGATCGTATTTGAGCAAGTTGAGAGGAATTCTCTGAAGTCGCATGGATAATTTGTCAATATCTTTAAGAAAAACTGTCTCTAGTGCTTTATGATCTGAATTTACGGTAACATGTCGACCATAAATAAAATGATGGAATTCATTGCATGCTACTTGTATCGCTAAGAGTTCTTTCTCACATTGCGCATATCTTTTTTCAGCTTCAGTGAGACTTCTTGAAGCAAATGCAATGGGATGTTAGTTTTGTAATAAACATGATGCGATACGATCTTTAGAAGAATCTGTCTCTATCACAAGAGGGACGGTTTCATCAAAATATTCCAAAATTGAAGCTATTGTAATTATCTTCTTCAGTCTGTCAAAACAGTTTTGATGCTGATCTAACCAATGCCAAATTATACTATTTTTGGTTAAATCTCTCAATGGAGCGCTTATTTTCGAACAATTTGGTATGAATTTTGACAAATATTTTATCATACCCAAAAATTTCAATAGGTCTTTTTTATTCTGGGGTTTTTCTAAATTTGTTATTGCATTTAAATATTTTTCGTCAATTTTGATCACTTTACTAGTGATTTTCATACCGACGTATGTCACTTCTTGAACTTTATATTGGAATTTTGAGGTATTGAATTTTACGTTTTTCGATAGAGGTATTTGTAGGAAAATATCTAAGTTTCTATCGTGTTCTTCTTCTGTTTGACCTGACATGATTATGTCATCAAAGTAAATTTCAACTCCTTTCAAGTCGCCAATTATTTCTTGATTCTTCTTCTGGGAAACCTCTAGAGCTGAACAGATCCCAAAAGGTATGCGATGAAATTTATAGCGGCCAAATGGAGTATTGAACGTACAGAGAGTCGAACTTTCATCATCCAGCTGAATTTGCCAAAAACCATCTTTCATGTCCAGAACAGAAATTTTTTTTTTCCATTCAGTCTACTCAAGATATCTTCTGAATTTGGAATCAAGTAGTGTTCTCTTCTGATTGCTTTGTTTAGATCTTTTTTTTTTTGGGTCCAAGCATAACCTCAGGGAGCCGTCTTTCTTCTCAACAATCACTAGACTATTTACCCATGGTGTTGGTTTATTAACCACAGAAATTACTCTTCGTTTGACAAGAGTATTCAGAGTTTCTTTGAGCTTCTGGTGAAGTTTGAAAGAAACTCGTCTTGCTGGGTGAACCACAGGAGCAATATTCGGATTCACCTCAATGTGGTATTTTTCTTTAATTTTTCCAAGTCCGTTGAATACACTTGAATATTTTTCAATGATTTCTTTTGGATCATACTTATTCATAATATGATCTATTCTTTTGATTAAATTAAGATCGATACAAGCTTGGACTCCAAGTAAGGGAATTGAATTCATGTCAACTAAGATGAACGACACGATTTTATTTTCTTTATCAGTTCTACATCGCAAGCGAACGGTACCAATTGGTTTCAAATTGAAATTACCATAAGAAATCATTGTAATTTTTGTTTCTTCGATGGGTATATTTGAATCGAGATTTCTGAAGATTTTCAATGGTATAACACACTTTCTTCTGCACCACTGTTTGAATTCTATGATTTTATTGTTTATGTTAACTTTTTTGTACCATGCTTGATTACGATGCGTTTCAGTCGATTCAATAAAATGGGTATCAACTTCTTGATCGTCATCTTCACTTTCTGACAGTGTGTTATTCGGGTCTTCACGTTCTATTTCATTCACCTTTTTTCTGGATGGGCACATCTTACTGAAATGGGCACATTCTTGGTTGATGGGAATACACATATTTCTTGCAATGATATACATTTGTTGATGGATTTTTCATAATCGCGTCTATTGCAACATTATTTTCGTTTGAAATTTCTCTCAGTTGTAATTTGCTCACTTCAAATGCTCTGTTTGCCTCACAAACTTCTTTGAGAGTGATGGTGGTTTTTGAATGTTGAGCTAATCGTAGTATTTTTTCTTTCAAATTGTCATCTTTACAGTTGAAAATTATCTGATCACGTATCAAACTATCATTCTGCTGTCCAAATTCACACTTGTTTGCAGCAATTTTTAGTCCTGTAAGTTATTGATCAAACTGCTGACCAGGTTTTTTCTTATGTTCAAAAATCTGAACTTCATTTTTTTTCGCGTCACAATGATTATCACATTCTTTCAAAATAGCTACCAACGATTCTATATCTTCGTTTAACTTCATACTAGTGAAAATACCTCTACTTTTATTCTATCTTCTTTAGTTTCAATCCCAGTAACAAAAATACAATAATAATATTTATAAAATGAAACTAGGTATAATTTCGAACTTGTGATGAAGTGTCCTCCTACTCGTAGAAGAGTATATATATGCCTTTCCGCTCACAAGGGAATTCGAATGAATCGGTGAAACTAGGGAATCGTTGTACTCGTGCCATGTGCCTATATATGGATGCCTACAGTAAGCAGTGTAGTGCCCGCTATTGGTAGTCCAGCTGTGATTCGTCAATGCGTACAAGTTAGCGAGACAAGGGGCTACATTGTAGTGTAGTTGCTCAAATCTAAACCTTCCAGAAAAAAAATCAATGGTTATATTCAGTTTTCCTCTAAATCTTCCTGTTTGAGAGAATCATCTTTTTAAATGGATTACTAAAATTTTTGGGAATTTCTGAATCGATAGGGACTTTGTGCATTTCCTTTTTCTTTTGCAATTCAAACATGTCGGTTTTTCATCACCATCCATAGTTTCTTCCCTAGTGAATGAATCTAAACATTGCGAGAGTCTAAGTTGGCCTGTTCTTTTTGATATAGGAAGAGAAAGGTCCCAGAATGTATCGAAAGTGACTGAACAGTGACCGCAATAAGTACATTTCAAAGTTGATTTCAGCTCTCCAACAAAGTTATCAACTATGTTGGAGTTGTCCATTTCCAAGTATCTCGACCATGAATCCCTGGACTCATCACTGGAGTTAAATTTAGTGACAATATCGGCCAAAATGAGGTTGGACTTATCCGTTACTCCATTCACGTCTTCGTGTAGTCCCTCCAGTAGGTATCGTAAAAACTCCTGGGCATCTTGTTGGTCGTAACTGAAGAAACGTGGTGCAAATCTTTCAATTTTACTTTTCAAAAAGACTGTATTAACAAATCGATCTGACTCATCTTCTGACCACAGTTCCTTTATCACTTCTGCAAATGCTTTGATCAAAGCTCCCTTCATTTGAGACCATTTGGTGTTAATATCTCTTGTATACGCATCCTTCTTCACATATTCCAGCAACCATTTAGTATTCGACAAACACTGGATAACACTGTTCATATAGCAAGTGTTACCAATATTTTTCAACCCATTCAGACCGAATGTTTTGGTAGTACTATGTACCACAGGCCTATTCTCGCTGCTTACACCACTATCATCTTCTGGGTAGTCTGTAATGAAGTGGTTGTCTCTGTTACCGTGGCGTGATAACGAATCTGAGTTAAAATTGCTGGACATAATTTGTTCATTACATGTGAGTTTTGGAGTAGTCAATGAATCTTCTTGCAGTAGATTAACCAAATCGTTCTCAAATTGTTTGAAATTTTCCTTGTCGGTGGAACTGAATGCAAATGAATTCACAATCGGACTGCTGCATATAGATTTTGATGAAGACATAAAAGAATTATGGATTTTTGAAGAAGTTGAATATGAATATTGGGGATAAATGAATATTTCATCTAGGCGTTTGGAGGTAGGAATAGTACCTAGAATAGATGCAGCATTTCCCCTTTGTAACGCAATACTAATTCTCTGAATCAAAAATTTTGTCGCTCTTGAATCATCTGATATTCTTGATATTTTTTTTCCAATTTGATATATCAACTCTGAAGCGAAAGAACCAAAGACTCCGTAAGATTCGATAGCCACTGGATAAAATAGATAGTAATCCTTCGAAGTGGAATATTTTTTAATCTTTGCCTTTCCCGCATATTCTACAGCTCCACCTGAAACTTCGGAAGTCGTCATGATGTGTGATAAAGCAACAGTGTCCACGCAGGTAAAATCCCACACTAAAGGTTTTCCATGACTCCAAGGAATATGAGACATTCCATCTGGATGTTTTCCATCATCGCGGCTAATTCCCAGAGGTTCCAGAACAGAAGGAATTTCAGCTGTTGATAAAGCACGTTTTATGAGATCATTAATGGCAGCATGCCTAGAAAATCGTCCAGAACTAAACTTGCAACTCAGACCATGGGTACCTTTTTCATCAACGATAGAGCCGCATTTACACTCATGAGAAACATATATTGTGCATCCCAAATGGAGCCCAACCGAAATTCGGAATGTTTCGTTATCCGATAATAATCCAATAGAAGAAACTGGGAGCGCATTAAGCCATGCACCAGACTCTTTGGTAGTCACTGCTTTGAGACGAGCCATTTCAAAATCAGAATTTGCAGCCGAATCAAAGAGTTGCTTGGATAACATATGAATCAAAGGCAGATCCCAGGCTTTCTGAATATTTTTATTTTCGGAAACAGATATCTTCGTCTTTGAGCGCCACATACTTTCACACTCCATGTAGAATGAATTGGAAATGTCTGTGAAATAATTTGGTAACACTGAAACTATTAAGTGACGACTGCTGTTATAAGAAGAGAGAAAAGCTGGAAGAGCAAGACATGATGCTTGGCGGATTCCCAAACCACCAAAGTTCACAGGAAGTGTCGCCTGAAGCCATTTGATATTGTCGAAGTTATTAATGGATATTTTTTCCAAGATCATCCGCAAAACTAAATCTCAAAGTGTATAATAGTTTTGGAATTGCAAGACAGTTTTTGAGGAGAAAATAAGCAATATGTGTTGGAATACTATCGAAGCGGGATGACATCAAGCTCAAGAAATCCGTTTTCTCAATGATACATCGAGATAAAGATTCTATAGATAATGGTGTACCAAGCAATGTCCATTTCGATCTATCCATAATTTCAATACCAGGAGCACAAATGGTGAATTTTTCAATGACATTAATAGGATTACGATCTATAGACAGGATCTCACATTTAGTAAAATTTAGTTCGAGTCCAATTTCTTCGGAGAAACATATAATTTTCTTGAAATTTTCTAAAAAAGACTCTGCGGTACCACCTATAGATCCATCATCCAGATACCAGCAATTGAAATCAGTGTCAATAGATTTTGTTAAGTTGTCTATACTCAAACAAAAAAGAGCTGGACCTAAAGGATCCCCTTGCTGTACTCCTCACTCAGACATGATAACTTCATCTCCATAGTTCAGATAAGTTGGTCTTTGATAGCACTGGTTAATGAATGGAAATATATCTGGAATGATACTTCTGGCTTTATCTAATAAAATATTTCTATAAACCATATTGAAGGCGTTTTTAAAATCCAGTTTTAGGAATATCTTTGAAGACGGATCAGGATGCTGATTGATGAAAAGGCGTGCGGCATGGGCAACAACTTCACTTCCTCCGGGGGTACCAAATCCAAATTGATATGGGCGAAATAATGCACCCAAACTGTCCTTTATTTTCATACATGATATTTTTGCTACCAGACGACGAAGAACTGTTCCCACAGCTATTGGTCTAATGCCTCCACATTTTTTTAAGTGCAGTTAAAGAGGCTCCATATAATATCGGGCATATTTCAGAATTTACTTTTCCGCACAGCATAAAATTACAGAGAGAAGTTAAGGACGATAAAAGTATTTCACCCTTTGATCCTGCAGTTCTTGACATTAAGTCCTGTAAGTGTGATGAGAATCTAAACCACCCGCTGAACCTGTACGGAAAGATTTTACAGCTTTAAAAACTTCACTTTCTGTAACTTGGAAGACAATTAAGCTTTCACTCTCTGTATTCGAAAAATGAGTTTGGTGCGAGTCAGAAGGATGTTTCTTTCGTAGTTCCGATAATACTGACTTGTCATGGGCTGCAACAGTGTCAGTCGAAGTCAAAATTCGTACAGCTGCAGTAAGATCGCCATTGAAAACTTTATTAATGACAGATTTCATTATATTTGGTGGACGTGTCGATGATGAAATATTATTTGGGATAGAAGAAAATATGTCTTCACTATTTCTGAAAAATTTTGAAATCTTGCTTCCATTCTTTCCATCTACCACTGACATTTCCCTCAAATTCTAAGGGTGACGGAGGCTTGAACGTTTCTATTTATACTTCTGACACCATGTAATATTCAATACTTCAGTATTATTCAATTTATTATATTGAGTTTTTTACAATGACTTCTAATTCTGTCTTCAATGACAAATATCTGAATTACAAGGTGATAATAATATCTAATAACATAACAAGTACAAATCTTTTTATTCAAATGAAACTAGTTTCAGCATTTTTAATGTTCCAATAAAGTAAAATGTGTCAACAGTTTTTCATGTTTTTGAATTTTTACAACTATTTTCTAGTTCTTTCTTTCATTCCGTTTATCTTGAAGGGTTGTCCTCGAACTTTTTTTAGTTCGAGCTTCAAAAGTCCCGTATAAGTTGTATCAAATACAGGTTGAATCAGATTTGGCATTCGCATTTCGATGAAGACAAATCTCACAGAAATTTAACAAAAAAATTGAGAATATTTGTATTGAATGAAATAAGAAACAACTTTAGCCGATCTTGACATAACAGAGAAGTATTTAAAATTTGGCATTTGCGATATCATGAGAATTGCAAACATCCTCATCCTTGTTTTCTTCGGTGAAAGCTAATTGAGATATTCACTCATTCAATCATGGTTTTTGACTGAAATTCAACAAGTTTCTAGACTGATGTTTCGGATTCATGAAAACTTACTCCACTGAAACCTTTTTGATGATCATATTTATGTTTATTGCAATAACGAACACATTATTATCAGATGAAAATTGACCTTTTTTGTCAATAAATATGACTATTCTTTATAGATATTCTCGTCGGAAATTATTTGTTTCACTAGTGAAAAATGAAGTTGATAGTAGTAGATGAAATATTTGTGGAAAAGTGTCTGATCTTCACATCATTTATTTTCGACGTAAAGATTTAAAAAAATCCCAAACTTTACATAATATAATTGTTCTGAAAACAGTGTAATTTCGTTTCCCTTTGCCTACGATATTTTTTTGTGTGGATTTAATTACATAATTTTGCCCCAATTTAACCAACTCTGAAAGTTTTGATATATTTGAGATTCTTTTGGTGCCAATTGAATTTATGTCACAGTGTTTGTAATGTATACAATAAATTTTTCAAAATTTTCACTTAACATTTAAATTGCGTCAACATTCAGAGGAAACTGAAGAATATTCTTCAAAAGTCTTATATTCATTTTATTTTCTTTCCTCAAAAATAATTTTTCAGCAAAACACAAAAAAATAAATACTGAGGCAGATTGAGACAGATTTGGAAAATAAGTTTTTTTGGGTAAACAAACAACACATTTTTTCAAGCTGATATAACTCCACTTTCGTGCATTTGAAGAAAATCCCAAATAAAACTAAATTGTCAATTCATTACAATAAACACTATCATTCAGGATTTCCGAATACATCTGGCATCGCTGGATGGCCAGTAACCAAGTCAACGGACATATGCCTTTGCAGTGACGTCACTCAAGATAATGCACGGCGGGAAGCTTGTGTTTACATAACTATTATTAGTTAGTTGTTACATCAGTTATTTTTGCTTTCCGGCTCTGTTAGTTGACCAATCAATTGAAAACTAAAATCAAATATTTTACGAATACTTGCTCTGTCTCGATAGATCTAAATATTGTGCGTTTGTGCTAGTCTACAAATACGAATGTACTTGAATTGCTAGAAGTGTAAAAACATAACCTAACTTGAACGGAGCTAGTTCGGCACAGTCTCGCTTTCAATAAAATAAAATGTTATCCCCGGTGAATACGTGAAGTGCTGTAGGCAGGAGTAGGAAGGTGATGTGTCTCATTATTTCTATTGGTGTGGGGGAAACCGGGGCCAAAGTGTAATAGTGAAATGTGTGGTATGGAATTACCAAATTCGTATGTCGATTTACAAAAAAATATGAAAAGAGGTATGAATTATATTGTTACTGCTTCCGAATTGTAATTTTCAAGTTTTAATTTCAGTTATTTATATTTTGTCTCAGTATTTACTTAATTTCACGCGATAGCAAATGCTAGCCTTTATGTGAAAATTGTGACATAACCTAGTCCTTACTTGAAATTTAATGTATGATTGCCCTAAAAATAATTCATAGGTGTTCAGGCAGACAGTGGCGCACTTAGAAAATAATTATTGGGTGGCTGACTGGGGGTCCCTGGGCAAACCAACGGAAAACTTTTTAAACATTCCTTAGAATAACCGGTATTTCAAGGCATTACTTTAAGTTTATATTAGCTCTTTGAATGCAAGTTTTGAGTAGGGACTATAGGAATGAATGACTGGAAGGGGAAAACCAGTTTTCTCCCACCCACCATTCTCACCACCACAAACAAAGCAAGTGCGAGCGAGAAATGTTCCTTTGTGGAGTTTGGAATATAGGTATTATGAAATACGTTTTATTTATTTTTTAGTGCATTTCTTACGAATAGGATAGGAATGCAGCTATTCATTTCGTAGTTGTAGTGAAATGTAACTCCCGCAAACCAGTATTCAGTATGCGATGTGTCCACTATTGGCGGATTTGAAAATTTAAAAAACAGAATGTAATTTTTTTCTTGTCTTGAGGAGGGGGCTACAGCCCCTTTAGCCCCCCTCTGTGGGTGCACGCCTGCTGGCATACATCCCAGTCAACACTGGGCAAACATCCACTTCTCAGGGATGTCAATATCGTCTAAAATGGGAGTTAGATGTCTTTGTGATATCATATCGTTGACATTCTTGCGATATTACACCCCTTAGATATCAAAATCAATAATTGCCGGATATAGATGTCCCTGCGATGTCATATTGTTTTCATTACTGCGATATCACACTGCGACATCCCTGTGATATTTAAATTACTTAGTGATAGCTGGGTTTCGATGTCCCTGCAATGTCAAATTGTTACTTGCCATAGACGTCATACTGCGAGATCATTCAGACATCAAAATCTATACTAAATATCTTTGCTACTGTATTTTTATTGAGTTATATACAGATCAGGTGATAATAGGACTTTGGCACACATTCACTTGACTGCCGACCACATGGACGCCATCTGTCCTTCACCACGGTCGAAAGGCAAATTCTCATCTGTGTTAAATGTTTATTTTAAATTAACGCGGTAAGTTGGCAACGCATACCGTTCATTTTCTGATATTTCCAACTTCCATGCTTAAATGTACCCTGAGTGTAGGCATATTAAGTCGAAAACAATATTTGTGAGTGGTAATCAAAATGTATATTAATTTCTCCAACGGCTAGACAGAGGCCCCACTTATGGCCGAATTGAGGTAATTATATGCATTTTGATATTGCTATTCGTCACTGAAAGTGTTAAATAGAGAGATCCGTATGGATTCGTATATACAGTGTCTTTGAAAGGTATCGAACGGTCTCATATTTCAGAAACGGCCCAGAGAAAATTTATGAAAATTTTGACAGGGTGGTTTTTGATGATGCCCGATTCTACGGTGCTATTTTTATATATTTCATATATTGAGGGTAACTCAATTTTTTCAAATTTCATTGCAATCAATTCAGCGACGCCTCATTACTACTGTCTCCAAATATCAGATTTTAAATTATTGCAGTCTTCGAAATATGACAACATGGCTTTTTCATTCAAAGATCTGGGGACGCTCCAATATTTTCAATACGGTTCAAGAAAAATTCATGAAATTTTATACATGCTGGTTTTTGATGATGCCATATCAACACTTTTTCAGATATTGAGGTCAACTCAATTTTTTTCATATGGAACACCCTATTTGTTTTCATGGCAAACAATTCAGCGACGCCTCATTACTGATGTCTCCAAATATCAGATTTTAAATCAATGCAGTTTTCGAAATATGACAACATATATGGCATTTTCTAGGACACATTTCTCCGCGGAAAAACACTCAAAATTCTTCCTTCTTTATATATTCGGTAGATTTAATAACATTAAAACTGAAAAATTTCTTATCTGAAGGTTGTTGAGTGTTCAGCTCGACCTTGTCTTCTTTCGTCAAATGGATTGAAGTTCTTAAGGTCTAAACATTTTCTGATGTGTAAAACTTACAAAACAAATGATTATTTTGCAAATACGTGTACATCATATCCCAAACCTGATTATTAATTTTCTTCATCATTTTCTGTATACTTAATCAAACTGTATTAATTTTCTGTTGTCCAAACTCTCAAGGCATTTAGATTGATATACTGAAAAATAAAAATAAAATAAAATAATGAATGGTCATTAGTGGAGGATTATTTTGTCAAAACTGTCACTCTTCATAATAATAATGCAGGGAGTTTGAGAAGTGTGATCTTCATGGTCGTTTTGTAGAACTCAGACTTCTACATCATTTCTATTTTCCGAAATATTTACTAAATAAGAAAATGTTCAGGGCCCTCTGAGACCTATATTGATTTTTTCACGGAATGTGTAGACAAAAAGTCCTATTTTAATACTTACTAAAGCCGTGAGTGCTCTTCATTTATTCTATTCTCAAAGTATGAATGAAAAACATCAAAATTGAGTTTCTTTGATAACATTTTATAGGAAAAATCAGTAGAAAACATCTGGGAGAATTTTTATCTAATTTAACAATGGTTATTTCTGTAACTAGTGAAAAAGTAGTGCAACAAATATACTTTTGGCGAATGTTGCAGATATTTTAAAATTTTATCATCACTGTCAGTACCCGAACATTTTTAACAGTTCAACAACAGAATATTCAGATTTCAAGGTGACAACTGGAAATTAATACTGGGAATTGTCACTGTTGAATTTTGATGTCCATGAAAAATTACAAATAGGTGAATGTTCGTTAGGTATTACACAATTTTTTTATTGAAACTGCTCATAGTTCGATTTTTGTGATCTACTTCAAATATTAAGAACGTTACAGATCAACTTCATCGATGTCAAATGTTAAACTAGATAGTACAGGATAAATAGGATAAGACCCAAAAAAAAATTGGGCCCTTTTGATTTTCTAGATTGTGGGAAGTTTTGGAGTACCGAATAAGTCTAGCAACTCTTCATAAAAGTACGGGCACGGATTTTCGAAATTTTGGGACTTGAAAATCAAAAATATTTTGAATCGTGAATAACTCGAAAACCGTGAGGAACTCGAAAAAACTGCCGGTACTGCTGTAAAGCACAAAATTTTCTACAAAAAAGGTCTCTGGTAATTTTTTCGTTGGAGCCACTATTTCTGAGTAATTCTCTCTCAAAGCCGAAAGCCGGAGCACCCGCTCGCGAATTCCCGCCAGTGCGAATTCAAGCAAATTTACATCCCAAGCGCAAATTTAAATTGCTCTAACTCGTTGAAAACTACTCCGTTTTCAAAGAATCAAAACTGACGTTCAAAAAACGCGATCATGAACACGATCTTCGTTCTCGATTGATTATTATTTCGATATTCACAGACTTTTTAATAGTTTCTCTTATCCGAAGATGAGGGTATTCATTTTGAAGCGTAGAATCTCAGCTTCAAGTTCATATAAAAACATTCTTAGTATGATGTGTCCTCATTATGAAGATTTTGAAAATGCATAGAAAGGTCAAAATGTCCCATTTTTCCGTAAATATTTCCTTAATTATCCAAGAGTAAGTTTCTTCAAAAAATTCATGTTGTATTTGTGAAAACACGTTACAAAGAATCGATTGCGGGTCGTTACATTGTATTCAATTACTTGGTTTAAGAATACGAAAGCTTTCTTTTCCTCTATTTCCCGCGAAGAATTTGGCAACCACAGCCATTATCACCGATAACCACGCACGTGTGCAGACCACAGAACTCATAATTATATCATAAGATATAATTATGAGTTCTGTGGTGCAGACGACGTGTTTTGTGTAGTAAACATTTGTCAAGTGCGTACTGCTTTCTGTAGTCTTCACGGTGTTTTTCACATAAAAAAATTGGATTTTTCACTGGAGCTAGTGCAAAAATTTTGGAGGAGAGAATCTAGAAGAGGTACGAATTATGTAGAAACTAAGAAAAGAAGGTATTAGTAGTGAAATGATGTTTATGTGGCCTTATAAAGTTTTGGTTGTAACCATAGTGAACAAGTGTATTGAAGATTGATGATTTAAAGGGTATGGGGTGAATTTTTACTTAAAAATTAGGGTAGTGAGTGAATCAAAAGTGTTTTATACTTTTCGAATTCCTCGTAGTTTTCGAGTTATTAAACTATTATTGAGTATTTAAACCCGTTTTAAGGTGAAAATTTTGAGGTTAGGAAAAAATACCTAGGATACTTTTCTGTAGAGAATTTTGTGTTTTACATTTTTTGTCACTGCAGGTCTTAAGTATTTGGAATTTTTTTGATAAAATCAAACTATATTATATTCAATAACAAAATCTTTAAAAATGAGTTAGTATTATGTTTCAACAGGTCACTTCGGAATGAAAGAAATTTGAAATAAAAAAATTGATATGCCAAGAAAACGTAAGAACTTCAAGATTATCCAAATTGATTCACATTTATTTTGGTAGGTGGGTGAAAAACTACAAAAGGCACAACTTGAATTCAACACTTTTAAAAATATTGGTATGTAGATTAGTAGAAAACTGGTGAAGTTTGAACTTTTTTGAAAAATGGGTAAAATTTGTCAGGCAAGCAAAATAATGTCCTAATGCATTATTTTCAAAGCGAAACCTGTTCAAGATTTCAATAAACTTGCGTGAAATGATTTTGTTTTAAATATCCCCGATGATGCTAAATGCAATGATGAATGAACACTGTATGCCAAGAGACTGGCGTGATTTAATCTTTTGGTGGTCAATGGCATTAGGTTCAATTTAGTAATTAAGTACCTGGTTTGAGAGAAGAAATTGTTTTCTTCGAGCCGAACACCCTCTATCAAAATAGTGTTGGAGCATTGTCTAATATGAGTTCATTTCCAGATCATATTCACCTGCATCGTTTGAGCAGAAGGAGACTCTTCAAACAAACTGATCGTAGAACCTGCAAGAATTGTTATAAGAAACTGAGCCAGACATTCGGGACGAAATATGCTCAGAACAGATCACGAAAAGTCGATACTTTTTGCAGTAATTGTCCCAAACAACCCCACTTGTGTCTGCACTGCTTCAACGATATTCATAGAGTACATGGAAGCCAAAATTATGTTGTTACATACTGACGATGATCAACTACTGAACTGAATCATGTCTTTAAAAATATTCACATACTTAATTGAATATTTGGAATTTTAGGTTCGAAGAAGTACGAAACTACCTGAGTACCAGAACTTTGTTAATAATTCGTCTATCAGCTCCTGAAGATGTTAACTATGTGGAAGAAACGCGCTTCGAGCGAATTTGCCGTAGTTTTGAGGACAGGGTAATTTTGTGTGTCTTTGAATTTCAAGAAAATTGTTGCTTTGTATAATATTTACGACGAATATTTAAGTTTTTTTTTAAGTTTTTGTACTTATCTCGTCAACGAAAACACAGGAATGTGATTCTTTCCAGTTGTAAAAGTGCTTGTATTTACCGACTTCATTGCCATATTTTTATCAGTACTTAAAAGTCATTGAATGAATATAAGAATCAGTCGCTTACAATCTAAAGGCCGGGCCACATATGCGCGGTGGAGTTCGCGGTGGCATTCAGACGTGACACGTGCAGCAGTATACTTGAAGGGTGTTATATGATTCAACCCATCCTCATTATACTTATAGCTAACTTCCACGGACACCGGTTTTAGTAGACAAGAATTAGGTGCTGCACACCTTGTGAATGACAGCAAGGTGTCGTGCGTGCATGTATCGGTGTGACTAGAATTTCCTTCTATTTATTACTCTATTCCTCTTTGGGGGTTTGCTTACTTAGATTCATTTGACTGTATTACCACGTAATCATTCATTTCATGAAAGGATATTCTGTATTGAATTTTGAGAATTGGTACTACGGACTCTTTAAATAGGGTACATCATTTCGAAAAACTTCCATCAATATATCTGCGGGGTATACCTACTTACCGAAAGTTGATATTAACTTCGCTATATCAAATGAAACATTTGGTATATTTCAACAACATCAGTTTCTATCAAGTTTTTGAGAAGAATATAATATCTTCCGAAAACTCCGATATTTACTGCTAATATATTACAGAGGTGGGCTCACATTCTCTGTGCATTTGACTATGAAATACATTTTTGTTATACAAATAATCACTTATATAGCAGATTTTTATTCTAGTTCACCGGCAGTAGGTAACGAAAAAGTTTAGAACTATACAGAAAATTTCATATTTACATAACCATAAGAAAAATAATGAAATATGTAAGTTTTTTTGAGGAATCAGTGCTGAATTTTGGCCAAATTTTTATGTTGTCATCAGATGGCCAACAAAATGTCCAGAACCGACGACAGTCTATCAACACTATTTTTTGCGAAAAAACATATTCTCTATCGACCAACACTGCCTAATTCATGATTATTTCCAGAAGTCTCAGGTACAAAACTGGAGTGGCACGTTGGCGCACGAAGTTGTTTTTTGACGGCGATGGCTTCATGACATATCAGGGGTTTTCACATATTTCGAATTTCATTGCTCAATTGACTGAACAAACACATAATTGTTCAGAATCTATGCCGATTATTTACGTTTTCTTCAGATTATACCTAGGTTCTTTTTTGCGTATCACTTCGGCTTAAGATCATCTGATGTTGTGCTGGTTCATTTCGACGTGATCTGCTTTTCCGGACTTCGGTTTTTCTCCTTGTTGGGTACTTTTCAAGCGTTCACCGATTTTGACATCTATATGACCTTTTAGTTTCTCTGACATAACACTCACCATATTCGCTAGGATAGCAGTAAATGCATTGGGATTAGGTGGTCTAGTTTTCGTCAGGTGGCTGAGAATGACGTAACCAGTCTGAAAGCAGGTTCGGATGTTATACCTAGACCCAATTCGTCTTATTTCCACTGATGATCCTCTTATATAGAAAAGGCTCTGTGTTGGATGTAATAGATAGATCCTCTTGACTGTTTTTCAGTAGTAACTATTTTGTCGAAAATATTTCTGTGGAAGTCTCTCATTGCAGAGAATATGGTTACGATCAACAAACAATTGCATTACTCGTATTGTCCTGTTTGAGTTGGTTTTCTGAAAACTGATGTTCGACACTCATCATCTGCCTTTTGAACTCTCGTATGTAGACATGCCTTCCTTCTCCATTGTGAAATGTATGGATGCTCTAGTTGTTCGTGTGTTGTATATACTTAATCCACGTCAACCACAACCAATTTTTTCTGTTGGACTTCTCTATGGCGGCTGCATCAAACAATTTTATGTAAAACAGATTATAATGAAGATCCCTGGTAGTCCATCTTCCTGGGCGGGGAATTGATCTTTTTCACACCGTTAGGCTTGTTCTGTTTCCATTGCTTCGTCCTTTTGAGTTCTGATCGTGGTGTCAGAGCGTTTTCATCGGGTTCAATCCCCACAGCCTATCACGGAGCTAAAGTGGTTTTTAATCCACTTGTACATAAGTTGAAGTTCCCAAATCTCCCTTGTTCGCACAAGCTATACTTATGAAGTATTTTCTTTGAAGTCCTGAAATATTTCAAAGAACTTATTTTACAAAAATTGTTTCAATATAATATATAAATAATAAATATATAAAAATATAACGTATGCCGTGTAATGTCAAATATAATACAATGCAACGAAACGCAGGTAGCGCTAATAACCTTAAAGGTTGATGCACAATTTTTCTAATAAATCATGATATCTATGTTCGGTACAATTGGCCGAGGAAGTTCGTGGTACCAAATTTCATAATTCATAGCGTTTATCGGGAGTTTTTCATGCACACTGTTAACTGATATTGTTTTTTGAAATACATTAACATACGATATTCAGAAATTCTTGTTATTCTTGTTGAGCAGTGTATATTAAGATTCTTCGAGATATTTTAGCTAAGTGTCCTTATGAAGTAGGTATTATAAATTCGTTAATAATTATCATTAATTTTATAAATTTTTAAATAAATACCAGAAAAGTAAAGTGTTTTTTTTCTGATAATAATTTATTTTTACCTTAGCAGTTACTTTGGAGTGCGGTGTCCTGATGCTGGATATAGTGTTAAACAAAAATCTGTTGGATGATGTGTAAAAAGTAGGTATTCATATTTTCATTAGTTATATTATTCTAGATCGGCTATTGTAATTTTTTAACCAAATGAAAGAGCCTGAATGAAACGAATAATGTCAATATTTTTGGACTCTGTGCAAATCGTTCCTAACCAATTGAGACATATCTCAATTCTCCATAGAATATTTTAGTAAGTACAATATATCAGATAAAATATTTGAATATTTCGACCAACCCTATATAAGTAAGTCTATGAAGTTCACTTGAAAGGTACGGTAAACATTCAATTCAATAATAGAGGTATCAGATATTCAGCAAATTTTCCATTTCAACAATGAAAATACATTAATTGAATTTTAAAATTGAAGTAACATGAACGAAGGAGAAATTAGTGGAAGAGTTAAAAAGCGAAAGCATATATTTCCAACAAAAAACTCAAGAAGACATTATGAAAATCTGTCTGGATCAGAAGATAGGAGAGTGTTAAGGGTCCAAATTATTATAGCGTTTGATACAAATATACAGGGTTATGATAAAGTAATGCACAAAATTCATAAAACGTACAACGATCACTTTTGAAAAAAATGCAAAAACACGTCAAACTGTTTTTTTTATTCCGCATCTTTTGACATAAGTTACAAAAATAACACGTCAAAGTTGTCAAAGTTATGACGTCATCAACAAATTTTTTTAATGGGAAGCTAAGAGTTTTATTACATTATGTGATAGAGCTTGTGTTTTTACACAAGGGAAAAATAGTTGCAGTAGGGCTCACATAAGAAAAACAACGAGAAAATGATTAAAAAACGAAATAAACGTAAGTTTCATAATAACTTTTCAATTAACTAAACAGTCCATTAAACCAAAACTATTTCTCATAGGAATTGTTCAAACTGTGTCCCGTTTACTAACTGACATAGGCCAAGACGATGCATTTTGACATCAGTTCTACAAGGCAGTTTAAACTCACAAAAATAAAACTGTATGTATTTGCAACTGAAATTTGTTAAAAAGTGCACACATAAAGGTACTGTATGACGTGTACTTATACATGCTTCAAATATAGTGTGTCCCACCTTTAATAGGGTGTCAACAGGAAACAAAAATTCACATGAAAATTTAACAATGGCATCCTATAATATTGAAAATGTGTCTTTGGTGAAATGCCATTAATTTTGGTAGGTATATCTTTCCTCAATGAAATATTTTACGAAATTGTGTTTTTTCTACCTCTGAAGGTATTCGAATTTTTCAAAACTCAAGAAGTATTTTTTGTTGTAGGCATTGAATTGACTAAGTTTGGTGACACTGTATCTGATACCTTATGGGGCTCGATTTTGACCACTCTGTATATTCCTCCTGAAATTATTAAATACTATAATTTCAGGTATATTGTTACCAAGTGCTATTTAATCCAAGAAAGTATTAATTAAAATAATTCAATACGTCATGACCGTGTTTGGGAACCCAGGTAGCACGTAATATTGGCTGAATATTGATTTAATATTGGGCCAATATGGGATATATTGTAAATGTAAGAGTAATATTGATCCAATATATAGAAATATTAATAAAACAATATTGTCTACACAGGGTGTTCCAAATTAAGTCGGCAACATTGCCAACTCCGTTACTATTGATGCTACGAATTCGGTTAAATGGGCAAACTAGTAGCATTTTTAATGGCCTTCTCAATGCCGAAAACAAAAAGAATTGACAGTCGCGTTTTCAGAATATTTCATAAAACGATATTTCTTACAATGAAACACCCTATATTTTTTCATGCAGTTCGATTCATAATATCATTCTCAACAACAAAGCTCACTTCACCTTTCTTCCTAAAGTGGAAAATGAGCGACTTCTGTGGAAATATTTCTTTCTTTCACTATTAGTACAAAAAAATTCTTTGTTTTGGCGAATAAAACGTCATGATTGTCCAAACACCCAATTTTGGTACCTCGTTTGGTACTTATACGAATGACAATATTTTGATACTAATAGCAAAATAAGACAGTAAAAAAAATTGCGTTGGGATGTGAACTCGTGATCATCAACCCGTGATCATCATTTCTCACCACTCAATTGACACCACTGAGCTATTTGGTATTGATGTACAAAACGATAATTTCCATCCTGAAGCCATTCCGCTAGCCGCATTTATTTTGTGAATCAAAATATGTCTGCTGTAATGATAACTTTGAAGCCGTTTTTGTACAGAACAGAAAATACTGGAGGGTCATATGAATGTGGTGGTTGGTAAAAATGTATTTGATTCGATATGACATAATTATTATGAGCAATCAAGTTGCCTTGAAATTTTGTTGAAATACTATTTGTCAAATATTCTCAAGTATATCATGGCAATGTCATAAATTATTGTAACTGTCAACTACTGTTCGAATATTTTTCAAGAAAAATGTGATATGATAGAATCCTACTTGGTTTGCCAGAAAAATGGCGTAAAAGCACTCCAACACTACAGCAATTCGTTCCAAGATCGTGAATAATCTACTCGGCGTTTTTTTGCTGTGCTTCATTGTCGATTCAGGAACAATGAAAAAGTTTTTGAGTAGAGGAGAACTAAAAAACGTTTTGTAATATCTGAAGATACAGAAATAATTGACGTTTTATCCTACTTTGAGGTAGGTATATCCAAATAATTCCATCAGAGATTTATCTAGAGAAATAGCTGTTCCACTGTCTGGTATTCAACGAATTCTGAAGAATCATAAGATTTGTCCTTATAAGTAAGACCAGTGCAAACACTAGAACCTGGTGATTCTGAGAGAAGATTGGGGTTTTGTCGGTGGTTTGTGAATGAATGCAGACAAGATCTAAACTTCTATAGAAATATTATATGGAGCGATGAGGCAAATTTTTCAAATCGTGGGATGTATAATAGAAATAATTTTTATTTTTGGAGTAGAATCCATTTCTAGTCCATCCGCAAAGACGATTTAGTATTAATGTTTGATGTGGTCTATTTAGATTCAGAAATATCGGTCAATTTTTCTACCATGGTTCTTTGAACGGACCCCGTTACAATAATTTATTAACAAGAGTGTTGGAAGAGTTTTTCGATAATCTTGATCTGGAGGCTCGTCAAATGATCTATTTTCAACAGGATGGAGCACCAGTACATAATGTCAGAGGCGTAAAAAGAATGCTGCGAGGCTGTTTTGGAAACAGATGGATTACTACAAATAGCCCTGTTAAGTGGCCCCCTCGTTCACCAGACATGACACCTCTAGATTTTTATTTTCGGGGATTTCTGAAAAATGAGGTGTACAAAATGAAACATAATAATGTAGATAAACTGAAAAATTATATTGAAACTATAATTAATAGAATTGAACTGTGTTGAATGCCACACGTAGTGCCAATAGAAGGGCCCAAATATGTGTTATTTACTCGATATTTTATAGCGCTTTATCAAATCCGTTTGTTATAAATGTCTTCCTATTGATAAAACTGTCTTATTTTCCTTTACGAAAAAAAGTCAAATGAGATTTGTTGTTGAGAATGTTATTACGAATTGAAATGCATGAAAAAATATAGGGCGTTCCATTGAGAGAAATATCATTTTATGAAATATTCTGAAAACTCGACTGTCAATTTTTTTTGTTTCCGGCTAGCTAGCGGTTTTGTACATCAATACCAAATAGCTCAGTGGTGTCAATTGAGTGGTGCGACATGATGATCACGGGTTTCACGAGTTCACATCCCAGCGCATTTTTTTTACAGTCTTTTTTTGGAATTAGTAACAAAATATTGTCATTCGTATAAGTACCAAAATTGAGTGTTTGGACAATCATGATGTTTTATTCGCCAAAACAAAGAAATTTTTTGCACTAGTGAAATAAATAAATATTTCCACATAAGTCGCTCATTTTCCACTTTAGGAAGATAGGTGGACTGAGCTTTGTTGTTGAGAATGTTATTACGAATCGAAATGCATTGAAAGAAATATAATTTTATGAAAAATTCTGAAAACGCTACTATCAATTTTTTTTGTTTTCGGCATTAAGAAGGCTATTAAAATGCTACTAGTTTGCCCATATAACCGAATTCGTAGCATCAATAATAACGGAGTTGGCAATTGTCCCGACTCAATTTGGAACACCCTGTATACTTATATTGTTTTCAACATCTAGAATAATTATTGAAATCTCAATTTCCCTCTCATTCTGGGAATAAAACCAAGTTTGATAGCATATTGGTTGAATATTACTCATTTATTATTTTGACCTACTCATATTGGGTCGAATATTGTTTGAGTAATTTTTAGCAATACCTATCAATGGAACAATATTGTCTACCTATTGTATTCAACATCTGGAAAAAATATTGAAATCCCAATATTCCTCTCATCGTTTCCAGTAATAAAAAACAATATTGATATAACATTGGTTCACCAATATCCAATAAATCATATTTACCTGTGTTTATTAAACTTTAAACGAAAACATCAATCAATATTGAAATAATTATCTTGTACATGTACTCGTTGTGGACACTGTTCAATATCCTTCGATCCATTCTGGGATATTTCCTTGTCGATACCTCAAAGAACAGGCCAATTGGACTTCCACATTGTTTGGATTCATTCATAAAGGAAGAAACTTTGGATGGTGACGAGAAACCGACATCTGCGAAGTGCAAAATGAGAAGGAAGTGCATGAAATCTTTAGCAATTCAAAAATTCCCGATAATTTTAGTATTCCACTTTTTTCTCTAACAGATAGATTCCAAGAAAAATTGAATGTCACCATTGATTTTCCTTTAGAGCGATTAGTCATGCGTAATTATGCAGCAGACAATGTAGCTCCTTGCCGTTATACACTGAGAAAAAGCTTAAATAACCATTATTAGATATCAAGTTACCATTATAAAAAACTTCAATTGATTAGGGGACAGCCTAGCTGTCTTATAACTACAATTCAATTTACTTTGCTATGACGACTCGATAAAGGTTTTAAAGGCATCAATTGGCGTAAGTATTTCGAAAGTATCTGAGTAAGTAACGAATTGCCGTTATTAGATGAATCGTATTGATTCAATCAAAGGCTTGAATTATCGTCATTGAGCTCTTTAATAACTGAGATTGGTATTAATTGATCATATACTCTCTGATGGCCTTGCAGTTATTTTTTTGTATGGTACCTCTCTGCTTTGAAATCCTCCTTTAACAAGTACAATTATCTAAAAGACTGCTGTTCTACAACTTCGACAGCCTGTATCTCTGAAACACAAAGTATTCACTATTATTGAGAAAGTTGACAAGTGCAACAAATCAAAAGAGATCAGGAAATTCCATCAAAACCATTCTGTCCATAAGCCGGCTGCATGGTCCTTTAGTTCAGAAACATCACATCACATCATTTCTTCATCCATTTCACGTTCAGAAGTAACTGCTTTGACTTCAAACATAGGAATATAGTTTCCCAGGCCCCATTCTATCAGTTGCAGCTGATAGATATTCCATCATATTCAAATAAAATCAAGCACTTTTCACTATTTTTAGTACTTTTATTATAATGATCAATAACACTAGAGATACCAACCCATACGACTTATTAACGCCGACTGACGCTTCGTGTGCATACGCGACACTTCGTGCAAGTTCGGCGCTCTTTTTCATTCGCAAGCAGTGTGAACGTAAATCGATAACAAATAACTGTTATATGATTAAACATCATTCGTTCGCTGTAATTATCGTAGGAAATGCTAAGACTATCACAACAAAACACCCAATCGGGGTAATTTGTATACCTTCCATAAAACGTACTTAGTTGTGGAGATACGGCGGTCGCTCTGATATAAGTACCGTGTATGAATGTTATAGGAAATCAAATGACAGTTATTCATTCAGACTTGACAAAATAATTTAATGACCTCTTTTTCATCAGTGTAGTCTGTATGCATTGTCTAATCATAGTGGGACTACCTGTAGCGGACACTACACAGTCACTGTAAACATCCATATGCGAAGACATGGCATGATTATAATGATTCAATTGTGTCCCCAATTTCACCAAAATCCCTCGTGAGCAGTGGGGCTATGCTCTCTTCTATGAAAAGGAAGGCACTTAAATTACAACTATGTGATCTGTATTATTATTATTATTAAATATCTGGAATATTAAAAAAAGTATCTTGATTCAATATTACAAAGAAAACCTATTACCACTATCTGGAATTGATTATTGGTCGAATATTCAATAAACGGTATTGAAATGAATCACTATAGAACCTGTGGAATCGCTAGATAGTTCTACATACAGTGTCTTTCAAAAGTATCGGAACGGTCTCATATTTCAGAAACGGCCCTGAGAAAATGTACGAAAGTTTCGTCAGGGTGGTTTTGATGATACCCGATTCAATGGTAATATCAGCAATGTTGCCAAGTCAACAGTTTTCCATTTGAAAAAATTGAGTTACCCTCAATATCTGAAAAACTGTCAGTTTGGCAACTATGCCGATATCACTATTCAATCGAGCATCATCAAAAGCACCGTGTCGAAATTTTCGTAAATTTTCTCTGAGCCGTTTCTGAAATATGAGACCGTTCCGATACTTTTGAAAGGCATATATAAAACATTAGCTAAAACCTGAGAGAATATATAAAATGCTTTTCACAACTTGTTATGGTGACCCTTTTACCGAAGGAGAATTGTATTTGTAGAAATTCCGAGTCAATCCGCGTTTTTGTTTTATTTTTACTTTCAATATTCTACCAATATATCCAAATGATATTGTACCGATATCGCTGGTGTTTTGTTTCAAGAATATCCCACCAATATTATTTTTATGAAGTCCAAACATCATTGAGCCAATATCGGGAAATGTTAACATTTTTGTTCTCGCCAATGTTTTTATTGTCCCAATATAAGTCTACTTGGGAAACGGCAAGGATCAGCAAGAGAAGTAGAAAGTTATAGCTTGAAACAATGCCATTTTCCATTGGACCTAGAAAGGTCTCGGGTGAGTTTCTTGATGCAGATTGGTTTGGATTACTGTGATTTCTTTTCTCATGGAAAACGACTGGGCCAGAATTACTCAAATGTCCCTCATTTCAACAGAATCTTTATCGTAATCATTATCTGATCTCAATGGAATTGATGAATATTAAATGTCATGTCATAATACAATGAAATAAAGCAATAAAATGTTGACGCAGTTGCAAATAATATATTTTTTTAAGTGTTACTTTTTTCAAAAGTGTTTTACGAACCTGTCATAATGACTGAAAGTTTCCTTCATATCTAATTTTTTTAAGTTACTTTTGTCACAATTGCGGAAATAGATACGCCTTCAAACGTTCACTACTGCGCCATCTGAAAATAGAAAGTCGCAAAACTCCAACATATTTCTTAGAGAGTGTTGTTCATTCGAGATCAAACATAAAACCTCTTTAGTCCAACATATGAAGAGGAAATATGTAATGAAGCAGTAAACCCCCTCTGTGCAATCATGCGGGAGTATCATCCATTGTTTCTTTAGAAACATATTACAGATGGAAAAAATATGCTAAATTAATATCTGTGTGATTTTTTGTCTGTCAACAAAGTACATAATTTTTCAATAAAATCGAAAACATCTGTAGCCATTATGGAACTCATTCGTCGAAAAAATGCCATGTGGGTTAGTCGAAATTCCGTAAAATGTACTAATATTTTCTTAGAAGGAATCTAATGACATAGTTGTGAACTTCTTTCAATAAATCTCTTGCCATATTTCTTGCCAGACGCAGCGCCACACCTGGGAATTTTCTACCTCCCTTTGCACCGAAAGACCAAACTTCGTATTTCAAACAATAACTTTTTTTCAATTTGAGAATTTTTGTTAATTCTATTAGTTGTTATCATCTTGAACTAATCGATTTTTGGGTTAGGTCCACTACCCAATAATACACCACGAAGATGATATTTACCCAGTAAACACACACACGTGGAATATACGTTTAATTGTGGTAACTGTCGTTGATGTAACCTCACTCGTTGAATTTTGTAACGTGACTTTCGTAACTCAAATTCAACCAAACGTTGATTCCACTTATAAAGAACGTATATGATTCAACTCGTCACTGAAGCCACCATTATAAAACGTTTCCCTATCTTGCTTTCTCAAGGTGTATTCAACTGCAACTAACAAACATTACATAAACGTTGAATATGTCACTGTTAAACAACCCGAGGCTCTGGGAAACCTTCAGTCTACGTTTCAGTTACTCTTTTTATCTATGTTAATTGAACGATATGAAATTACGTATTCGATCCGTTGAATGAATTATTGAATAACAATTTCATCATTCACTTAACTTCGAGACAACCATTTTGATCGATTATTTTTCAACGTTGTTTCTACTGATCGTATACATCCATCAGATACGTTGAAAATCAATTGATTTGTTGACTTGACTTCTGCAGAACTAGTTTTCTTTGGACAACTTCAACGTTAATTCAACTGGATACATACTCGTAACAAATACGTCACTGTAGCCACCATTATGAAACTTGTTCTTATCGTGCTTTCTCAACGTATATCTAACTGGAACTAACAAACATTACATAAACGTTGAATATGACACTGTTAAACAACCCGAGGCTCTGGGCAATATATATTTTACGTTTCATTTACTCTTTTTAACCCTGTTAATGGAACTTATGAAATTACGTATTTGATCCGTTGTATGAATTATTTAATAACAACTACATTATTCATGTAACTTCAAGATCAACCATTTTGATTGCTCTTTTTCAACGTTGTTTCCACTTACAATATCCATCAGATACCTACGTTGAAAATCAATTGATTTGTTCACTTGATTTCTGCAGAACTAGTCTTTGGATATCTTCAACGTTCATTCAACTGGATCCATAATATATCGTTAAAGATACGTCACTGTAGCCATCATTATGAAACTTGTTCTTATCGTGGTTTCTCAACGTATATCCAACAGAACTAAGAAACATTTCATAATCGTTGAATATAACACTACTCAAAAACCCGCAGTGTTGAGCAACCAATTTTCTACGTTTCAGGTTTTTTTTCTGTGTTAATTGAATATTATCAAATTATATGTTTGATGGTGACATGGTGACAGTAGCTACTGTCACCACCCTGACTTTGAATGCTGCGACCTAAGACTAGCTGGCTCACGGATACCAACAAGTATTCCTGTACAGGGGCACTGTTTTTTTCTCTTTTCGGACCAGTATCTTCTACCAAAAACACTACGGATTCGTGTCATTCGCTGAAGGTTTGATCTTAGAATAAGCTTTATCACTAGCAAAGATTTTCGGTGTTAGGGAAATGCCAGATCAAATATAGACGTACGAAAAATTACATTTTTATTGAATAAATAAAATTTGGAAATGATAACAAGAAAACAAAACTAATTCAACAGAATTTGCTTCAATCTTGACTTTATAAAATTGAAATATTTTAAAACAATGCCAAAAAACTGTCGTAAATGATACAAGTAGTGATCGTGATGGTAGAGCGCTTGCCTCACTGGTCACTGGTCTCGTGCTAGGAATCGCACGTTAAAAGTTAATCCTTGGCTTGCACAAGTTTCGACTTCTGAGGGCTGTCGTTTGTAGGGTAACTACAGCTGGTTAACGGAAATCAATTTGAAAACAAGTTCTAACATTGTTTTGGAAGTGCCTTCCATGTTGACTGGAGCCAGATTGTGGTTATACAGTGAGCATCATAAGTGTTACTGTCCCTATCTTACTCGTTACTGTACTATTGTCAGGAAAATCGCGGAGACACGTCGTCTTTTGATTTGTACAATGTACATTTTTGTTTGAATATTTCACTCCTAATATCATCCCTTACTGGAGGAAAGCAACCCTTTCGAATAATTTTAATAGCATGGGACGGTGAGTGACAGCTCATTTGAAAGGGGGTTTTATTCTCTATTCAACCGTTCAAAGGAATTGAAATTTGGTCCATTTATTCTCGAGTCATTATTGTTTCAGAATACCGAAAATTAACTAAGCGCACTCATGCTTCGAATTGAAATTAGGCCCTGCATAATACTGGGTTTGGTTAAAACGTCAAGTAACACTTATTTGCTATATTCTTGGATATAAACTGCACGTTTTTATTGTGTTTCTGCATTGTTTTCAGAATAAATGATCAAAACAATTAACTGATATCAAGGCTAAGTGCGAGTATGTGCATTCTAGCTGTAAGTTTAGATTGCTATTCAATCGATTGCTGATATTACTAAATAATGTTAAATAGATCCATAGTTGAAATTTTTTTGCAACATCATTTGAGGGAAATGGTTACAAATTTGAGGGAGAATCTGGTACTCCAAAATGAGAAATGTTTTGTAGGTATAACATTTCCTTCCTCCAAAATGTCCAGTCAGTTTCCATCTTGTCAAAAGCTGGGTCAACACAGGTAGGTCCTACCATAGCATTCTCAACTCTTAAATATTATATCATTCAGTATTATAGTATTATACAATATTTTTTCAATACTATTACCACCAGTATCTATTATAAACGATGGTATGATTAAAAATTTCGAATTTATAGCTCATTTTCAATTATTTATAAAATTAATAAAAATCGTTATGGAGTTTCATGTTAATTTAAATGTTTCTGCAAGTGTTAACAAGTCATTGTCATACTTAATTGGAATACAACACAATTATTATTTATTTAATTTTTTATTTACTCAAAAGGGTTGTACTGATGGCTAACCTCTCAATCAACCAATTTTTTTACCTTTTTGCGAACGCCTATGACACTTTAGCAGCCACCTTTTAGACTTTTCACAATTATTATGTGCTGTTATTGAATTTTGAAAGAATAAAACACCATCAATAATTATTTACAGTAATAGATTTTTTTGCGAATATGATACTACTTTTCTAGCCATTATTGCACAAAACAGTACGAAACTTTTGAACTCCCGCTCATTCAACATGGCGGCTGCGCATGCGCTCGTAACATGATGAAAAGGCATAGGCGAGAATCTTTTTTCTCAAGTGCATCGGTTTCTTTAGGCGGCCACGTGCGTGGCCAGTGAGATGTGAGTTGTCTAAATGCCAAACTAATTCCGACGTCTGGTGCTAGTTTGGAGTGTTGGGTGGTGCTGTAGGTACTCTAGTGTCAGGGACCTCTCAACCCATCTCGCATGGGCCATCATGAGTCCCTCGGTTTCCGACTTCAGCCCACTTGACCTGAGAAAGGCGAAAGTCAGGTTTCTGGATAAGCCATGGTCTTCAATGTTCTTGCATTGGAATGTAGCCGTAGGAGACTCTCACTCTCCGCAGCTTTGACTTGAGGTTTTTGCTGAACGGGTTCCAATTCGGTGACAGAGCTTGTTATCGGTATATAGTTCTTGGGATCAGACAAATCTTCGTTTTTAGGGATTAGCACGGTTCGCCCTTAGACAAACTAATCAGGAATCTGTTGCTCCCCATCTAGCCATGAGTTAAAAACCCTTGCTAGATGGAGGTGGGTACAAAGAAATTTTCTCCACCAATAGATATTTAGCCCATCAGGGCCAAGAGTAGCAAAGTTTTTCTAGCCTTTGAAGGCCCGTCGAACTTCTTACGGAGGAGAATTATTAGTATAATTAGAAAATCCGTAGAGCGTTCGCGAATTCCACTGAAATTTGGTCGCTAACACTGAATTTTGATTTCAACTAAAAATTTGGTGTTAGTCCCAAAATAATAGAAAAAAAAATAGAAAATTCCAAGTTCCTACCAGCAGTACCAGCTTTCACGGACCAAATTACCACCATCCTATAGAGACGAATTTGCCTTTTTCATTAGCCAATCAATCCAAAAATGACTTTTTGAATATTATCAGTAATTCAATTCTCGCCTATTTCAAGATGAAAGTAGGTATGAAATCTGTCTTCTCTATATAGCTTTACTCTTGTCGAGTCAGAAAATTGCTCTCAATACAGGCTGTTTTTAAAATATGATATCGGTAAGTATTGATTACTTGGAAAATCTCGAAAAAATTAACACATCTTGAGAACATAGGCTCTCATAATTAAAATAAATCCTAATGCCGTTAAGAGAATATTAGAATAAAAATTTTTTGTTTGTTATACTAACCCTGAAAATGCATTTTTTCGTCAAGTTCAATATTTCATTTATGATGGTTCAAAACATAGTTCACGTCTACATTTCACAGTAAAACTTTAACGTTATCCTGTATATTATAACCGCCAAATTGAACATGGACGTATTTTTTATTCTGTGAAGATGTTCCCTCGTTTTGATACCCAGGAACTTGTTAATGTTTTACATTTGTTTTTCCTGAATGAAACCATCTCAAATAAGTGTACCTACTAACCTGTATATATTATCGTGGCTTTCTGTGACTTTGGGGGGAGCATTTTAAAAAGAAACCTAGTATTATGCAATTGATAATAACGGTGAATCAATCATTTCAGGTACCCAAAAAACTTGCGATATATTCAAGGTTATTGATTTAGAGCAGATTTTACAAACTGGCGAAAAAGACCTTCCAAGCAAATCGCGTCAACTTTTCGAAGGTATGTCTCAATGCTCGTACAAACAGAATTTAACGTTTAAAAATGTTTCCCAACAGCAAAACTGTTCTCCATGTTAGAATCTATAAAGAAAGATACGAGATATATTGTTGAAAGAACTATGGAAGAACGCTCTTCAGTGGAGAAAATGAAGCCGGTTCAGAGTAACAAATATTTTGAAATCCTTCCTCTCAGGAGCAAAGAGCAAATTTTGGAATTCGACTTCAAACTTGAGACAGACAACGTATTCAAAGCCGAGTTTGTGAGTTTTTTATAGTACATACAAACTGAAATTACCTTTCTCCGCACAATCTTATTCAGACATGCAGTTTGAAGGATGGCTTATCATTCTGCATCTTGCTTCCCTGGGTAACTCAGACAAAAACCAAGTTGTCATCCAAAAAAACACATGATTGAACTGTTTTTTTTTTAATTGCCACCATCCATATCTTAAAATAATAAAATTTATTGAAATGCATACAAATATAGTATAAAAAATTTCACTCATGTGCTAAAATGTCCATAAGATGGAATTACCGCTGAATTACAGTAGTAATCCACCTACTATCTGCTTTAAAAATTTCCAAAAATTCTGAAAAAACGAGTTTTTTAAAAACTGCAGGAGATAATATTTTTTTTCGTTCTTTCAAAGCATAGGTAAATATAACCAAACGCAGATTTTTCGAAAATCTGTTTTTTTTTTTCAGAATTATTTGATTTTAAAGCACGAATGGTATTCGGAAAGGAATTTCAAGAATACAAAAAGATTATCATTATTTATTGTGATAGATGATACTACAATTATTAATAATCCACATACAGGGTTCAACCTCCTAGGAGGGGTAAATGTTACACTTTGATTTTCAAATGGGAAGGGGGGACAAGTGGCAATCATTGGCGTTCAATTCTTCTTCCAATGGTACCCTTATTATTTTTTGACGAGCATTTTCTGAAAAATGGCGTTCCAAACTAACAGGAGTAATAATTAGAACTTGCCTAGACTGAGATGCAGGGTTTGACCAGAACTGATTAGAATATAAGGTGGTACCGTTCCAACCCTTTATTAGGGGTAACATTAGCAATTATCTCCAAAAAAATTTACATCAAAAAGTAATCTAATAGTAAAACGTACGTAGTAGTAAAGTTGTGATTATTAAATGCTGAATTTTCAATTCTCATCGCAGAAATTTTACAGATAGCCTTCCTTTTTTGCTACTTCTGCTGTGAAAAGTTTCTGTTTTCAGACAAAAATAGTTTACCAAATTTGAACGATGTGAATAGTTTTACGTGTTGGGCTATTTAGTGATTACTTTGATAAATGTATAAAAGTGTAAGAAGGGTTTACATTCTTCAAGAAATAATTGAAATTATTGTAATTTATGGAAAAGTTGCAAAGTTCGCACGAAGGATGGAATGTCTAACGAAAGACATCCAAATTGTAATGTAAGTCACCGGTACGTGCTTGATTTGGTGAATAAGTTTTACAAAACTAGTACAGTGACAAATGGAAAAGAAATAACCCCAGAGTACCTACTAAATGAAGAAGTTCAAACTGAAGTTTTGGGAACATTTGCTGCAGTGCCCACGAGCTCCTTACGATCAGTATCATACCAGACGGGAATATCAAAAAAGCATTGAAAATGCATAAATTTCATCCATATAAAATGCAGATTCTTCTAGAGCTCCACGAGGATAATTATCATAGAAGAATGGAGTTTTGTGAAACCACTTCTCATCGGCTCAATACCATCCCTAATCTTTTGTTAAACATCTGTTTCAGCGATGATTGTTATTTTTTTTTTAATGGCAATCTGTACCTTGAAATGCTTGAAGAGACTATCGATCCCCTTGTAACTCACGAGCTAGAAACTCAAATTGATGCAGAAAGTAATGAACAGGATCTGATACATTTCCAGCAGGACGGTGCTCCACCTCTTTATCTTCTTTCCGTCCGACAGTGGTTAAACGAGAGATTTTTGGATAGATGGATTGGCAGAAGGGGAGCAGTTGAATGGCCTCCGGGATCACCGAATTGAACTCCTTTACATTTCTTTCTTTGGGGGCATCTTAAATCCGTTGTTTATAAATCAACCTTCTGATATTGAAGAACTCAAAAGACGAATTACACCAGCATTCCAGTCAATTCCTTGTCAAGTTTTCCGTAATGTAAGAGGGGAGTTCAAAAGCAGACTTTATGACTGTTTAGAGAAAAATGGACATTTTTTATAAAATAAGCGGAAGTTGATTTTATGTTTGCAGTGTCTTTCTCACACATTAAATTCTATTTTGTAAATGGAAAATAATCAAGAAACAAAAAATTCCACGCGTAATAAATGTATTCCTGTCATTTAAGCGTTTTAAAGGGTGCCACCTACTCTTCTAATCATTTCTATGAAAAGAAGTAAATAAAATACTGCATCTCAGAACAGGCAAATTCTTATTTCATGTGTAAGTTTAGAACGCTATTTTTCGGAAACTGCTCATCAAAAAATAAAAAGTCAGGGTATCATTGGAAAAAGAATTGAACGCAAATCAAAATGATGTGCCACCGACCCCCCATCCCGTTTAAGATTCTAAGGGTAACATCTACCCCTACTAGGAGTTGAACTACGAGAGCTACAAATATTTCTTGGAAATGAAAAAAGAAAAGTAAATATGAATTGAGCCAGGGGTATGAAATCTTGTATTTTGGATATTAACGGCAAGCATAATTTGAGAAAGTTTTGATGGATGCAGTGATTTTCATCAAGAGTAAAAATTTCTGAGAAACCAGTAAATAAAAATGTTTTTATTTGGAGCGGTACTTTATGATGGCAACTAGACTATAGGAAAAATGAGGCTAGTATTTGTTACTCAATAACTGCTTTCCTTGTTAGTACTGCGAACATTGTATTATATCTTGAAATTACTTGACAGAATACCTATACCCAATAAAATGGGGCATGCTTTTTTATTCACCTGTAGATCCACAAATCCAACAACTTTGCTCTTATATTTTATATTTTCATAAGTGGGTAGTTGTGTGGTGGAGCCACCGGTGATTAAAAAAAAAACGTAGACACTGAAAGGTGGAATTTGGTGTTTTCTTTCCTCTTGTTCGTAGAAAAGCACATACGCTTCTCAGCTCGCACAAGGTCTCTGGATACATTCGAAGAATCTGCTTCAGCTCAGATTAAAAGAAAACTTCTCTTAATGTTCGTGGTGAAGTTTGTTTATTCTAACGACTTTAAAAATCTTTTATGTGCGATAAATTTCATAGGATATATTCTTGTTGAATAAGTATGTCCCTTTACAAACTGACTTAATTTAGAATGTCTGCCCTTGAGTATTCGATTCACTTTCTTACACCAAAAGTAGATGCAACATAGTCTCAAATGATCCATTCACTGACAGAAGGTATTGGTCCTTCTACATCATCATCTGCAAATGCTCAATAAACAACTGAACCACAGAGGTTTCAGAATTCTTGACTCATTTCCTCAAAAGAATAACATTTTTGACAGGAAGTTCATTTGACCTTGAAAAAATAATCAAGTAAATCTCACATGATGAGGCCAGTTTTATAATTTTTAGTAATTGAACATGTTTTCTTTATGAATGTATCTTTTGATGATATAATGTTCCAGTCCATATCACTTCTATGTAATGAGAAATATCATTCATTCTATTATTTGAGTGGAGCTGTCATAAAAAGGCTCAACTGATGTAGAGTGCTAAGTCATGAATGTTCCAAAACTATCGAAAAACCAATAAAAATCTGAAACTTGCGACTCACCTGATTCTCCTGGCAGTAGTTCAATTAGTGAGGTTTCACGCAAATTAACAATGGTACACATGGTCTGTCATTTTTAGTTCATTACCATTTTTACAAAGACATTATTTTGACGTATTTTTTTTCAATCGATCGTGCGGCAAGCATTGATAAAATGTGAAGACAAAAGGGAAATAATTTCAGTTTGTGACTTGCCCCAACCACATTATTTTCGATCAATATAAGTCAAATACTCACATTATAGATGACCTACCTTACACAAGTTGGCGGTAGTAGCAAAAAGGAGAACATAGTAAGGTTATTGAAAAGGGCTTTCGATAATAAGGTGGCCCAGGAATGTTCTTGGAAGGGACTCAGGCAAAATTTCAAGGTGGGATCTATCAAGCTGATGAGTTTAATTCGAGGTAATATTCACCACAATGTGATTCTTTCTTCTAGTTTTCGGTGCTTTTTAGATGCTGTTGAAATGAATTTTCCATTAACTGAAAAGGAATTCGAGGAAATCGCGTCAAACTGGTTCAGACAGGCGAAGTTGAGATATATCAGAGATCAGAAGAGAGAAAATGCTCAAATAACAATTTTGTGAATAAGTATATTATTCACTACACTCATGGTTTCAGTTTAGAATTGTTGTTAATACAATAAACAAAGAAAACGTACATTATTACAGAAGTTTTTTAACAGAACCAGTGTGTTTTTATGGTACAAAGGCATGTATGTTGGTGAGTTTGGGATTGACCAATGTACCACGGTTCATCTTAGAAGAGTGCGATGCGAGGAATACAGTCTACCGTCGTCACGTGAGGTGAGGTGAGGTGTTGACCGACATAGATCGCCCCGCCATTAGAAAAGTGAAAATGTTTTAATTGGTTTTTTTTGATTAAAATTTGAAAATATGAGTGATGCAGAAGATGCTGTGGTGACAGCTGTTGCTGCAATTACCAATGCAGTTGTTGGAAACCAGCTACTGCGTTTTTGTCACCCTCGAAGGTTTTGGATACTACCCACCCTCGTCAATGGCAGGAAAAATATCGTACACAGGAATTTATGAAGGATTTAGTGCTAGATGAGGTCGATGACTTAAACCTGGAATACAGGTTTGCTCTTCATAGTCTTCACTTCAATTCATATTTTGATACACTAAATCAAAAGAGTGTAATGAACAATCAACAAAATCAAATGAACAAATGAATAAACTTTGCACAACAGACAAAATTAGGTAACGAAAATGACTACGTTGAGTTTAGTTTTTAAATAGTAAATGAATGTGCTTTGTATCAGCTGACAGCTGCAATGTTGAACAATTTGCTTCGACAGGTCCAAAATATTCATATCGATTCGACTTCCTTTTATCCGTACCGACTTGGTTCGGATTGCATACTAGATACTGGATCGAAATTGTCGATCTACATCATTCGACATAATGTGGACACAGCTTTCAGGTTACGGTTATTGTGCATGCGAATTCAGGGCCAGTTTATCAATGTCGTTGCGTACTTTGACTCCCGGTTAAATTTGACTCGTGGTTAGAATGAATATGACATTTGCTAAATGAAGGGATGGACTCACATTCTAGCCATGAGTTAAATTTTGCTCGAAGTCAAAGTACATTGAAAAATCGGCCCTCAAACGAATATTTTTTCGGACGATTACGTTCCGAAATCCTCGTCGGAACAAGACTTTAATACTGTGCGCGTATTGTGCTGAGGTCAGACAACATCAGATTGACTCACAAAAAATCTTATCTTGAAGAACAAGTATCGACAAATTATTTTGAGGTGAATATCAATGATTGTTTGTTTTCATTTGTCTATTCAGTACATCGATCGATTTTAAACTAATTTCTGGATGAATAAGGTCGTTTGTGAAACTGATGCGAGCACTTTGTCCTATTAGATATTCTGTGAATGACCCTTAATATATTCCGAGACTTCCTATGAAGTTTATCAGTTTCCTGGAAGCTAACTTCCTGACATCGGACTGCCTTGAGAATACTCTTTCCGGGAACTTTAGTTTCTTACACAAAATCAAATGTTCTGCAGTCTCGCAGTAACGAAAACTGTCACTTTTTCATTTGCCAAATGTTTGAACTCGAGAAGCTGTTTAGCCTTACCTTGGCGATAAGCTCACTAGCCTCTGTGCTTGTTTTTGTCCTGGTCCTTTATTCCAGTGCGTTTTCATTTCATCGACTACCCAGCTTCGTAGTTATTCTTTCAGGTGGGCTTTGGAAAGTCCAGAGGAAGGTTTTGGGCCGGGAAATTATTATTTTGCCCTTTCTTCGGCAAAGTAGTTTGCTTCCTTGTGCCTCTGATGCCTCTATGACCTGGCATCCACGTCAAAGTTATCTGGTTGTTTTCTGCCAGTTGTCTCATGGATTGTTTGTAGTCCCAAGTGAGCTTGGACTCACAAGTGTTCGAGTTGAGACTTTTAGTGTTGCTTGGCTATCTGACAGTATACAGACTTTTTCCCCAGGGTGCCTCATTCCACGCACTGCTGTATACACATCTCTGTACTTTTACTTGAAATATGGTTGGGGACCATAAACAAGGGGTCTGGAGAGCCTGAAATTTGGCCCTTTAACGCCCGCTCCAGCCCTTTCATTAATTTTGAATCCAACAGTGTACTGATGGAGTCCGAAGTCGTATCACACTGGTATTCTTTCTCTCTGTTTAAATAAATATGGCTCCCAGGAAAATGTGTTTGAAAATCTTCAGATTTCAGATCAGATATCCTGTTATTGAGTTTACTGTCTGACTCAGTCTTAATGCTCTGATTGCTATTTATTCCATTACACACAGTTGCAATAATGGAAGGCTCCGCAACATCTCTAATTTGAAAAAATCAGAAAAAGTCTGATAGCTTCAGGAGAGAGACAGAACTTCAGCAAAAAAACCCTTATTCTCTCCTTATTTTTAGGCAGATATCTGACAGAAAACAACTACTTCCCTGGCTATTACCACGACGGACGTTGAATTAAATCTGACAGATATCTGTGCAGCGTTCTCTCTAGAATCTGGGAGACAACCACAAATGCTTTCTGTATCAAGTAGCAGAATCCTGCCTGACATGATCAAGGACTTGACCACTTACATACCGGTTTCGAGGTGTATTGCCTCTCTTCAGTAGGTCCGACAAGATTTGCAGTCCTTGGTCATGCCGTGCAATTCACTGATACTTGAAATGATTCTCTGAAGTGGATGTGGAGTCTCGTAAGAAAACAGTCGCAGCGCCACCTCTAGAAAACCTTAGAAAGCACTCCAAAGTAACTCGGGGTAGAGTTTAATTTGAAAAAAATCAGACAAAGTATGATAGCTTCAGGAGAGAGACAGATATTCAGCAAAAAACCCCTTATTCTCTCCTTAATTTTAGCCAGATATCTGAGAGAAAACAACTAATTCGCTGGGTATTACCACGACGGACGTTGAATTGAATCTGACAGATATCTGTGCAGCGTTCTCCCTAGAAATCATGTCAGGCAGGATTCTGCTACTTAATACATAAAGCATTTGTGGCTGTCTCCCAGATTCTAGGGAGAACACTGCACAGATATCTGCCAGATTTAATTCAACGTCCGTCGTGGTAATAGCCAGGAAAGTAGTTGTTTTCTGTCAGATATCTGGCTAAAATTAATAGGAGAAAAAGGGGTTTTTTGCTGAACATCTCTGATATTGTGATAGGGCTCATAAATATCGACCTGTGATTCCCAGCCAAGCTAGCTGATGATAGTCAGTACGTTTCTGCCGCGCTGCAAATATGGACGAATTATATGAGTTTAATTTTCTTAAAGGTCCGTTGATTTCAAGAATTGTGGGACCAACATCGGATAGGTTTTTTGAGTATTTCAGGATGAGAAATATGTATATCTGTAATGATAGTTTTAATAACTGTAGCCTTATGCGGTCTCAGCTTATAGCCACAGGCATATCGTGGCGCATCGAGTATTGTACTACTACCACCTTCGACACTCGTATGTTATAGACATCGATATTGCCTTATGCTCCGTGGGATATTGAGTCCATTGTGGAGAATGACAAGTTCCGAATCTATTCTACTCAATCTCTACACTCATCAGGTAAATATAAGCCAATAAGCCTTAGGTGGTCCTCCTTGATTATCAAACTAGAACAATATTCGTCGTCGAGGAGGAAAAACTACTAAATATCGAAACTTACTCTTTGAACTCCGCTTTACCCAAACCAATCTGTTGAAATGGTGATTCTGATCATAGGGGTATTTGGTGAAATCGTAGACACGCTGCTATCGAGTTTAAAAAATATATCAGCTTGCCGTGATGGGGTAGAAATCTTAGCCGGAAGAATGCAGAAAGCTGCAATTCTCGGTTCAGTCCGCCTACTCAGGACACATGATTCTCGGACCCAGTAATCATTCACCTTACAGACATGGGGAATGACACACTATCGAGCCTTCCGGTGAAATCCGGGCACCGGAGACAGGGTCCGACTGGGCAATTTTTAACGGAAAAAAATGATAATAATTCACTCATATCGATAATGCACAACTTCTCATAGCATTTTTGTTCAAATAAGACAAATATCATAATAAATGATTTCAAGTTAATTATTTATTCATTTTATTCACACAACTTTATATATTTGATGGTCGTTTTTAATTAAAGAATCAATTTTATTTCTCACCAATATCCGTAGGCGCAAAACTAATCAAAGTTAGAGAGACAGAACACAAAATCTCCAAAATCACAAAAAAAGATGAGAAAGGACGAACGAAGAGAAAAAGGTGCCGCTTTTGCTCGGAACAAAAAAAGCGAAAGATGAGCGTATATCATTGTGTGGCATGTTCTTATCAACCTGGACTCTGTCCAATGTGTTTCAATAATTATCATTACATTCATTACTCCATTACATAATATTAATTTTCTTTATTACAATTCATTACTTATAGAAAAACTAGTTATTTGGCAAATATATTATTATTTTCTTGTTTTCGCAATTCTACATGATCTTCGTTAATTGTTTAGTATAATTTTACTAAATGAAATATACTTTTCCACTCCCGTACTAGCGTTTTTTTGTTTTTAGTAAACAACAATATAATGCATGAAATGAAAAACTTAAATGTCTTGTTTGACTGTCGAAAAAAGCTCCAACCCTAGAAGTATGTCGTTATGAATACTTTCAATCAATCAAATTGATGAAATTCACTAGTTCAGTAAATGCACAAGGAACAATTTCTATTAGCTGTTATACAAAATTGGATAACCGTCAAAATATATCTGCCCCCGGACTCCGATGATTAGAAATGTTTTATAGAATCGAAATGTGACGTCATATTCGAAATATCGGTACTATGCTTCCCATTTCTAACGTTCGAATATGACGTCACATTCTCGAAACATTTCGATGCTATGAAACATTTCTAATCATCGGAGTCCCAGCCTTGAATTGAATAGCCGCCAATGTAGTTTCGTTTTCAATATAATCAAGGTTTTTTTTTTCGAAAAAATTATGAATTATTGCTGAAAAGCTCCCATTTTATACCTTATCAGTTTCCTGGAAGCTAACTACCTGACATCGAAGGGCCTTAAGAATACTCTTTGCGGGAAGTTGAGTTTCTTGCAGAAAATGAAATGTTCTGCAGTCTCAGCGAAGTTCTCGCAGTAGTAAAAACTGTCACTCTTTCATTTGCCAAATTTTTTGAACCCAAGAAGCTGTTTAACCTTTCCTTGGCGATAATACGCTTACTCTGTGCTTGTTTTTGTCCTGTTCCTTTATTCCAGTGCGTTTTCATTTCATCGATTACCCAGCTTCGGAATTCTTCTTTCAGGTGGGTTTTGGGACGGTAAATTATTTTTTTACCCTTTCTTCGGCAAAGCAGTTTGCATTTTTATTGCCTCTGATACCTCTATGACCTGGCATCCACATCAAAGTGACCTGGTTGATTTCTGTCAATTGTCTCTCAGATTATTTGTAGTCCCTAGAATGACTTGAGAACTTTCAGTGCTGTTTGACTATATGACAGTATACAGATTTTTCCTATTCGACGCACTGCTGTGTGTACATCTCTGTTAGCATGTACTTCTACTTGAAATATGAGCGTAACCAACACACATGATTCTCAGACCTAGTAATCATTCACCCTACAGACGTGGGGAGTGTTTACTGTGAATGACACGCCATTGCATCGGAGACAGGGTCTGACTGGCAATTTTTAAAGAAAGAAAATAATTATGAAAATGATAATAATTAATTCATATCTATAATGTACAACTTTTCATAGCATTTTTGTTCAAATATGACAAATATCATAATTCATGATTTCAAGCTGATTATTCATTCGTTGTATTTGATACATTTGATGGTAGTTTATAATTAAACTATTAATTTTAAAGTTAGAGAAATAGAACACAAAATCTCCAAAATAACAAACAAATATGAGAAAGGACGAACGAAGAGAAAAAGGTGCCGCTTTTGATCGGAACAGAAAAAGCGAAAGATGTGCGTATATCCTGATCAACCTGGACTCTGTCCAATATATTTGATAATTATCATAGGTAGAAACCCACATTCTTCTATTTTATTGTTGTATTTTGTATTATTTCATCACATACCTATTGTTAACTTTCAGTATTACAATTCATTTAACTCGTAGAAAAAGTAGTTGATTGGCAAATATATTATTATTTTACTTTTTTAGCCATTTTACGTGATTTTCGTTGTTTATTATAATTTTACTGAATAAAATATATTTATTGCACTCATCTGTCATTCTACGTTTATCATGATAAACATAAACGTTCAAACCCACTACATATTTAGCAGATATTCTGTGAAATTGGCCATACGTTTTAAACAGCTACATATTTTATATTATTTTGTATTAATGTTAGCAGTCAGAGTTGAACAAACAATGCCTTCCCGAGAATAACTCCATAATCAAAACCGATCCGCTATGTTCTAAACCGTCTACCTGCATAGAGCAAACTGTCTGTACTATGACCACACCTCGTGATAGCATACGCGCTCATGGCATGGCTACTATGATTTTGATTTTTATAATGCAACTGTGGTTATATAAACGTCAGTCAAAATTTAATTCTGACAATTACAGAACTGAAAGTTTTAAAATGAGTAATATTAATGGAAAACAAGATGATGGTGATGAAATCGATAGTAATAATTATTTATTTAAATTGCGTATTTCATTTTCCTTCACCTAGTGCCGCACCTAAATAAATAATTTTTTGTTTTTGCATGAACGTAGAAAAAATGTTGTATGCAACTCGTGCAATAAACACTTACTTTTTGCACTTGATGCATAAATAACTATTTAGTCAATAAAATTGATCAAAATCACGAGTTTTATTAATTCACAGTATCTATTAGCTGTTATACAAGTATTATTGAATGATCAAGATGTTGTTTTTTTTAATTTTGTTTTACTGTTAAAAAGCTCCTTCCTTATTTACGAGGATACATTGAAAAATTCTTAGCCTACTATAGAACCAAACAAAATATCAATGTCAAAATATTTTATTACTCAACATATTCTCCTCTTAATTGGATACATTTATTAAATCGAATCTGCAACGTCTCTAGACCTTTCAAAAAAAATGTTTCTCCTTGCTCTGCAAACCAGACCTCCACAGCTTCTATTACCTCCTCGTTGGAAGAAAATTTACGATTTTTTTCAGTTGAGGAAAGATATGATAGTCAGACGGAGCCAAATCTGGTGAATAAGGAGAGTGTTCTAGTAATTCATACCCTAAATCACGAATGTTTTGCATGGCAACATGAGATTTGTGTGCAGGGGCGTTGTCCTGCAAAAACAAAACACCTTTGGAAAGCTTTCCGCGTCTTTTCCCGTAGAGTGGTCAGTAATGTCGAATAGTAATCTCCAGTTATTGTTCTACCCTTATCCAAAAAATCAATCATGATTAGTCCATGGCAATCCCAAAAATCTTAAGCAAGAACTTTTCCAGCAGATTTTTGAACACGAAACTTCTTAGGTCTTGGAGAACCGGAGTGTCGCCATTCCATCGATTGTTGCTTCGTTTCTGAATCGTAGAAATGTACCCAAGTCTCGTCCATAGTAACAATTCGGTTTGAGAAGTCTATATCGTTTTCAAATCGAGCACAAATCGAACGCGATCCTACTACCCTTGCACGCTTTTGGTCAACATTCAAACATTTGGTGATCCATCATTTTGCAGCAATTTTTCTCATGTCCAAATTGACGTGAACTATATGATGAACGCGTTCGTATGAAATATTCAGTGCTTCAGATATCCGTTTTAACCTAATTCGACGGTCTTTTAAAATCATGTCATGAACTGCATCGATATTTTCGGGGACTGACACAGACACTGGCTTTCCCGATCGATCATCAACTTCAATAGAAAATTTGCCTCTTTTAAAGCATGCAGTCCAATTTTTCACGGTCGCATACGAAGGACATTGATCACCAAGTGTATTAAGCATATCTTCGTAAATCTGCCTACCTCTTAACCCGTTTAAATACAGGTACTTGATGATGGCTCGATACTCCAATATTTCGATTTTCACAATTTCGGTGGACATATTTTTTCTTTTAATTTATTGCGTAACTCTGGTTTACTCTTTTGACGTCAAACTTTACACTGACACTTCTAATAAGTTGTTGTTCGTTGCTATGGTAACGCAATATTTTGTTTATGCAGGGAACTGGTCTAGGCTAACTAGATATCAATACATCCTCGTATAATAAAAGATTATTATTAAAGATTAATAGGTTTGATTGGAAACATGCGATACTATTTTCAAAATATGAATGCAAACATAAAATTACTTGTTTTTGTTATAACAGATAAATATGAACATTTCAATATTATATTTGTCCACGACTATATCCATGCATGTGTTTCCTCAAACATTATGAAATCCATTAGTAACTGGTGAATAATGACATCATTAGATATATAACAGCTTTGAAAGTGTCGTTTTGGATGAAAATCCACGACGGTAGCGGACCATGAGAAACAGAAACAGTTGAGAAAAGCTTAAACACGATCCCTACATTGTAGATTGTAGGGGGGTCGTGCAGTCTCTGCAGACTCACAAGCACCTGGACCTATTGGGTCTTTTGTGCGTGACCCTTTGTATATTCGAGGCCCAGAATTCTGAAACTTCGTGCGAAGTTTATCAGTTTCCTGGGAGCTAAGTTCCTGATATCCTGAGGGCGTTAAGAATGCCCCTTCCAGGAGTTTAAGCCTCTGGCAGATGTTTTGCAGTTTTCCTACATAATCCAACATGCAAAAAGATTGAAACTATATCTATAAGTTTTTCTATAAATAACAAAAACATAAAATAAGTTCCATCTCAAAGCCTTTTATCAATTTGAAACATTGTGTAAATACAGATGTTACCAGTTATATCAATAAATAGGTATAGTATTAATATACCATAGTATAGTAGGTTTATTCATCAATATAATATTTCAATACATACTATAGATAAGACGCTTACATGTGCGAAATAATGGAACCTTGCCTACCCCAACTAATTTAATCCACGTTTGGTTGCCGGCTGATGAATATATTCAATAAAATCGTCAAAGTCAAACTACCCTTTCTCTCCACATATTTCCATCAAGTAGAAACTATTGCGACAGAAACAAACCTTCAAGAAGAATCTCACATTAAGCCTGGAAGAAGTAGTGGAATTTTTTCCGAGCGTGATTTTTCTAATGTTAAATTAAGAATTGTTACGAAGCAACCAAGACAAAAATCAGGCCTTCTGTTAGGCTTTTAAAAAAACTTCCGAGAAAGAATTACTTATAAAAGAGAAATCCCTGTCGAACCTGAATATTCTGATATTGATTCAGACAGATCCGATTCGTTGGGAAATCATTCACAAGAGATCAAAGACAAAAGTCATTCTGTTAGCGGTAAGAAAGCTGAAATTTCAAAATCAGAAAGGATCACTTCCACGGAACAAACGCCATTTGAAGCAATTTGCAACATCTCTTAGACATTCCGATATGTGATAATGTGATCAAGAACCGAGTTCAACGAGATAATACAAATCTTGTGGAATCACAAAATCGTCTAATTGCTGTCATATTTTCAGAAGTACCAGGTGTACACAATGTGGATGACCAAATCGATGACGAAGAGACTACTGAATCGGATATTTCTGGTGAATGCCAATACGTTTCTTTTGATGATATTCAGAGCCTTCTTAATGATGATTCCAAAAATTGATTTGGCGTTGGGAAAAATGATTTTTTAGTCCTACTATATTTTTCAATCTATGTTTTATACCAAAAAATAAAAAATAAATATAAGCTCAGGTATCTATTCCATAGATTTCTACCATTATTTCAGAAATGTATATTATTTTCGTGTTGATATAGTTGTATGCTCATCTAATACAATGGGTGATTTTATCAGTATTCGAGATCTACAGTGGATAAGCTGGGTAGTATCAACTTTCTGACGGTCTTTTGACGATTAGCGTCAGGGTGGCCGGTGCCTCATCGGTCTAATGCACAGGCCGTTCGAAACTCCAGCATAGCGATAGTCGGTTCGAGCCCGATGTAGGTACAAGAGAATACTACTTTGACCGCCTGCCTTATTGAAAAGCAAGTGTGAGTTGTCTAGATGCCAATCTCGTCTGGTGCTAGCTTGGGGTGCACACCGACCACCCGAGGTGGTGCTGTAGGTTTTCCGGGTTTTCCTACAGCTGAAAAGTTGATACGCCACCAAAAATCAGTCCTCCCCGAGCGCCACGGCAAATAATAATAATAGCAGTCCTCTACCCGCACAGGCTATGCCTTTGGGTACACTCAACGAGTGTTTATGAAGGAATATTTCTGGCGTAATAGGCCAGAAACGTCCAATACAATGTGTCTGTACATCGACCAATCATTCGCAGTAATTATATTGATGAATACAGGACATTGATTCAATCAGTTAATATCGTACAATCAACCCACCGCATTCGTTCAATGTTCGAAGACATTGGGCCGTTATAGTCATGATGGTGGAGCGCTTGTCTCTTAACCTAAGGGTCATGGGTTCGATTCCCAGCATGGTCATCAGTCTCGTGCATGGCATCACACGTTATATGGTAAGGGCTGCGTCTTCCCTAGCTCGGACAAGTCTTTCGAAGACTTTTGAGGGTTGTACTCTTAAGGGTGTGCAGCTAGTTGACGGAAATAACAAAAAAAATAAAATGACATGATAACAACAAACATCAATCTAAAAGCATGCTAGATTTCCTAATTTAGCAGACTATTGATGATGTTGTGCACTGCCAAAACGAGTATTGGGTATACCAAAAATGTCTACAAAGAAAATTGAAAGGTCCATTAACTTGATATAAAAAAGTATATTTATAATTTTGCAATTATTCACATAAAATAACACAAACTATTTTCAAAGAAATATCAACTATTCTCGATAAGAAAAAATTATATTTAATTCGATCAAAGTATCACATTCACTTCTTCAGTATTTGGGATGTCTTCGCCGATGGCATAACAAAGGGTTTAATTGATGACTTCTTTAAATTCAAGAAGTGTATCCATTCTTCTATGTCCTATGGCGCTTTTGCAAGGAATAATAACGATTGTTGGGAGTCTTTTATGGTCAATTTTGTCGTTTGAGATTTTCCAGTTATATCTTTCCACACCACATTGAGGGGTGGCACAAAACTCACAATACTGCAACATCTCGCCCATCTAGAAATAAACATTACATGTATTACGGTCGAGAATAAAAAGTGTGAAATTCCAGAGATGTGGAAACTACTTTTCTTCTTTAACTCATTAATGGCCAAGCAATGAAGGAAAACTATTTTTTTTAATTTTTTTATTGAATATGAATATAAAGACATATTTATCATATGTAAACAGAAAACCAACAGCAACACAAAAAAGCATAAGGGTGCGTATACGCACCTTTGGCCATCAACATTATAAATTGATAAAAAAAAAGAAAATTCTTGATTTTTTCATGAAAGACCTCAAAACATCTAGGATCGAGATGAATTTTACATCATATATAGTATGACTTTAGAGGTATATGAATCACGTTGTTCAACCATTGAATATATTTGCGAGCTTTACGATGAGAAAAATGTGCAGGAGATTATAATTTACCTGACATTTTATGGTCTAATGAGAATGATGGTGTCTTTGCAACCGGTTCTGGCTCTAAATCGTAAACTCTTATTGAATGTGTATCATTATGTAACTTGTATCAACTGAATAATGTTCCCAATTTGTATGATAAATATTTAGATCTTGTTTTTAGGAATGTTTTCAGTTATTGTATTACTAGGGCAGCGGATCAAAGATTACCTAATGATAACTATCACCCTGCATTGAAAATTGACATATCCCTAACAACATCTGATAATTTGAACAATACTGCAGTAAGATTTGATTTTAATAGAGCTAACTATACTAGTTTGAATAGTATAATTAATAATTTCAACTGGGATCTACATTTCTCTACATTGAGTGCAGATTAATTTTTGTCAGTTTTTTATGTACACGATTTTGGAAACGTACGTTCCTAAAATTACATTTCATACTTGCCCCAGCTTTCCAATTTGGTTCAGTAGTGAATTGAAAGAATGTATTTCCTGTAAAAAAATCGGGCATGTCAGATATAAGCAGTCTCTCTCCGATAATGATTATATTGAATTCCAAAACTTGAGATCACAATGCCGTTTGTTTTCTCGACAATGCTATCGTACTTATATTGACAATACTGAATTCCTTATAAGTGAAACTACTAAACCCTTTAGGAAATTTGTGAATTCGTAAAGGAAAAACTGTGATATGCCTTCTACTATGAAATACAATAATTCTATTCTAACTGATAAAATGAGCATTGTCGGATCGTTCTCTCGTTATTTTTCATCTGTATATGAAACAAGTTAAAATTTTGATAATTTTGATCCTATATCGTCTAAAAATCAGGTAATAAATTTACACTGTCTCTCAGTTGGTATTACAGAAGTGATGGAATGTTTGTGTTTACTTGATGTCAGTAAGGGACCTGGTCCTTATCTCATTCCAAACGTATTCCTGAAAAAATGTGCATTTTCACTAAGTAGACCGCTTTGGCTAATGTTCAATAAATCTTTGACAGATGGAATTTTTCCACTCTACTGGAAAAAGTCCTTTGTCAAACTTCTTCTCAAATCGGGAAATCCTGCACTTATCGAAAATTATAGACCTATAACTATTCTCTCCGCTATTCCCAAGGTGTTTGAGTGCTTGGTTAATAAATTCCTCAGTTCGATATTAGCTAATTAAATAAGTATAAATCAACACGGGTTTCAAGATGGACGATCGACGAGTACTAACTTCATTGTATCTGCTTTGAAGAAGGGTCTTCAGGTTGATTGTGTTTACACAGATCTATCTAAGGCTTTTGATAAAGTTAATCATGATATTCTCATTCAGAAGTTATCTCATATTGGCGTTCACGGATCTCTTCCAGAATGGTTGAAAACTTACCTATCAGATCGCCTCCTATTTGTCAAGTTGAACGGATGCATATCTGATGATTACCTCGCTACATCAGGTGTGCCACAGGGCTCCCACCTAGGGCCTTTACTGTTCAGTGTATTCATTGATGAAAGATTGAACTTTAACTATGTTCTCGATAATATTGCAATCCAGAAAGTTACATCGATCAAAGATCTTGGAGTCGTGTTTCAGTCTAGTCTCTCATTTTCTTTGCACATTGAGTACATTCCAGAGATTTCGTTTATGTGAGTACAGTGAAAATCTTACTCAATTCATTAGTAAGATCTCATCTGGAATATGCTTCGATTATTTGGTGCCCTTATGCCTAAGTTCACATCGAAAAACTGGAAAGAGTTCAACGCAGATTTCTCATATACTGCTCATTTAGACTAAACATTCGATACCCGTATACCAACATGCTCTCAGTAATGGATATGAGTCCATTGATCCATAGAAGGCACGGGTTTGACTCCTTGTTCATTTACAAAATTCTGAACGGTTTGATAGATGCTCCCAAATTATTAGAAGAAGTGAAACTATATGTACCTGCAAGAGCACTACGTGCATATAGTACATTTGGGAACCGGAAAATTCTTCGAAAGCAATTCTTCGAAAACAATTCTTCGAAAACAATTCTTCGAAAAACAATTCTTGGAAAATGCAATTCTTCGAATACCATATTCTTCGAATAAACAATTCTTCAACTAATAATTCTTCGACAGCTTTATTATTTGGATTTACTAAAATCTGGGATAAGTTTTCATCTACTAGACTAGACTATATTTGATTCATTTTACAATACAGAGCGGTGGAACAACAAATTCTGGCGAATCTGTCACCGGGTTAGGTTAGGTTAGGTTAGGTTAGGTTAGGTTGGGTTAGTTCGTTCAGGAACAATCGAATCATAAAAATATAAAAAATCGTCTTTTTTGATCGTCGACGGTGAACATTCCACAAAACATTCCAATAAAACTTTTATTGCTATTGTAAAATGAATCAACTATGGTCTAGTTTCTTTAACATGACTCAAAGTTCAAATTTCATTACTTGTTGTTATCACATATAGGGGTATTTTTTTCGTTTTTTTTTCCGGGGTTTTTCTTTCCGTGTTATTATTAGTATGATCCGCTTATCCCAGATTTTAGTAAATCCAAATAATAAAGCTGTCGAAGAATTATTAGTCGAAGAATTGTTTATTCGAAGAATATGGTATTCGAAGAATTGCATTTTCGAAGAATTGTTTTTCGAAGAATTGTTTTCGAAGAATTGTTTTCGAAGAATTGCTTTCGAAGAAAATTCCTAGATCCAGTACATTTGCCTCAGTTGCACATCGATCTAAGTATGGTGCGAACACAGGGATGATTCGATTACTGCGACAGGCAAATGTTCACTCTATGACTCTCGATTTTTCTCAGCTTCCTTATGGCAAATGAAAAGGGCCACAATGTAGGTCAACTTTTTGGTACGTCATGTCTTGTATTATTTATGTATTATTGCGTATGTTCAATTCTGTACCTGTAGACATGTTTTTATTTATAGTTAACCATACTCTTTTTTATGTATTATTGTTTTATGTTATACATTGTTTGTAAATGGGTATCTTTCCCGTATATATTAAATAAATAAATAATCTACATTTTTTTCGTGCACTTGTATCATGCCTTTTGATCATATGACCAATATTGTACATCTTACGTTGTCCAGCAAGCTATCTTTAGAGGGACGTCCATAGCTTGAGTGGGCAACCACATCTGTGTTGACAGTTCCAGCAAGTCCCTTAAATTTCATAAGCGATAGTGCTAGAGGTGATCGAAATTCTAACTGAGAATAAAATAATAATTATAACACTCCTTCATAAACACTCATAGAGTGTACCCAAAAGCATAGCCTGTGCGGGTAGAGGATGACTATTATTATTATTTGTCGTGGTACTCCGGGGCTGATGTTTTTGGTGGTGAATTCACTTTTCAGCTGTAGGAAAACCTACAGCACCATCCCGGGTGGTTGGTGCGCACTCCAAGCTAGCACCATTGGCTATATTGTGAATCTTCCAGCTATTTATGACTGTGCCTTCGATTATATTTATAAAAAGTAGCTACCACCATTTCTTTCCAGGCTTTCCCTGAATAAACATTTTGCAATATTCTTCATATATTGAAAGGTTATGTTCAAATTATTCACCAAATTGCAAACATTTTATATTTATCACGTCAAAGATAGGGGCGAGTTTGGAAAATGTATCTATCATCTTTGTCTAATTGAGTATTATCCTCATCCTTCACCGATACATGTCATATTGTGACCTAGCTCGGACAAGTCTTTCGAAGACTTTTGAGGGTTGTATTCTTAAGGGTATGCAGCTGGTTGACAGAAATAACAATTTTTTTTTTACAATGATAGTCACATAAAATGCAAATGTCGATAAAACGTTTCAGTTTCGCTCCATTCATGTCGAAATCGAGTCGATTGTTTTGGGCTACACAACATTTTTTCAAAAATTAACAATCTTACTGGTCTGAATGATTCACGATTACCTGCGTTGATACTGTTATGCACCAAAGGTGCGTATGCGCACCCGCAGTATTAGAATCCTAATTAGAATTTTACAAACTGAGTTTTATTCAAGTGCGTAATTTAGGACAAAACATAGTGGTATACTAAACGTATATTATTATGAAATGAGTCTTTAGTGCGTCAAGAAGTGAATAAAGAATAATTGTTTTCATAATGTTGTAAAATCTTCGAAAAACTATGTATGTTTTGCTAATTGTAAAACATATTTTTATTAAATGCTTAAGGCTTTCCCGATCCTCGCTCAATGTTCTGTATGGCTTTTGGGTTTTCGGTCGTGTATCCATTTTTCTTGGGTTTTTGACGTTTCGCCTACACGTGCGGTAGGCTTCTTCAGAAAATTGCGAGTGTAAGTATATATGCTCCAGGAAATGTTGAAGTTTCTCTCTTCCGTGATTCCAGATGACAAACGTGTCATCAACATATCGAAACCAAACTTTTGGTTTGTGGACAACACTGTCGATGACTTGTTGATCAAATTTCTCAATGAAAAAGTTTGCTATAAAGCATAAAGCTAATTGTCGATTGGGACAAACTGATAAATCCTCCGTCGCCGAAGATACGCTTACAAAAATTGACCACCTCATAAAGTTTGAAGAAACACAAATCCTAGCAACTACTTCCTCTTACCATGCACGACTCGTTAGGGAGGCAATCGAGATCAGAAAGCATAAAAAAACTGTAACAAAATTGAAGACTCCATAAAATTGAACAATACCTGGATCCCAACCTTAGAAATAACGAGATGTTTACCTGTCTTCTCGAACTTAATTACACAAACAAATGTACCTGGGAACAATAATCAACTTACGATACCGAGAAACGTACCTGTGGACAAAATTACTTCATCCAAGAGTACCACTTCAGTGATAGTAGAATACTTACACTCGCAATTTTCTGAGAAGCCTACCGCACGTGTAGGCGAAACGTCAAAAACCCAAGAAAAATGGATACACAACCGAAAACCCAAAAGCCATACAGAACATATTTTTATTCATCTAAAATGTAATAAACATGCTCACAAGGTCAAAAAAACATATTAGAACATCTACAAATACTTGTTAGTGCAAAAACAATTATAGCATCCTTAAAAAAAAATTAAAAATGGTGCGTACACGTACCTTTGACTGTTAATGGGTTAATGAGAACGTTATTTTAGTAAATAATAATGTAATGACCTTTAAACACGGTGCAACAAAAAATCTTCAGGGGCGAGCCCCTTCCCTCGGACACCCGGTATATGTAGATTTAGAAATCACCATAAATTGTCATCAAATTTAAACAAATAAAAATTCAACCCTGCATATACATTCATTTGATATAAAATAATAATATCAAGCGTTTTTCAAAATATCAACATAACCAATACTATAATCACCGTTCACTGATATAATTCAAACACAGATACTTATTTTTCTCGATATTTTGGACTTTAAGTTGACAATGCCATTCAAACGTAAAGCAATGATTTTGGCAACTTCTTGTTACCAATTCTTAAGAAGGCCATCACCGCTATCGTTCTTCGCGGATAAGTTGTTCTGAAGCGAAAAAATAATATTTTTTAATTCGGTAAAACTAACATTCTCGAATTTTACAAAGTTACTTGTTATCGATGGTGAATTTTCATGATTCCATTCAGATTCTAGTGTAATTAGATGGGAAATAATTTTTATACTGTCAATAAAAAACTCATTGAACATATTTGCTGCTTCCAGTTCATTTTTAGCTATGGTGTCTGTGCCAAAATTGATACATCTATAATTCAATTTAATGTTTTCACCTTCTATCAATTGTTTCAGTGCTTTCCATATTTTTTCCTCACTACCTCTATTTTTATCAATGTGATTTTCAAAATATTGTGATTTCTTAATTTTCAGTGGATTATCCGCGGTATTTCTCTTAAGTTTGTATTGGTTCCATGTCATTTTTGTCAGAACCAGGACTTTTTTCGAATTGTTTTTATGCTGTGTCTCCTTGTCTAGTTGCTAATTTTGTTTCTTCATCTCAACAAGGGACCTCCCTATTCTCAGTTACAATTTCCATTAGTGGTGTAAAACCGTCTGTGATTGTTCTGCATTGTGTTTCAAAATAATAAGTTCAAATTGATATGGTAGGCATTTGAATCTAATTTTCTTGTGAGGCAGAAGCTTCCTTTATAGTTATTATTTTCTATGGGTAAGTTAATTGTTATGACGGAATGGTCAGAAATTTTAGGACAGTCGTGTACACTGCCAGCTTTATTCTGATTCGATAGTACATAATCAATAAGTTTAGCACTAATTATTTTAATCGTGGTACACTCATTAACAAGTTGTTCAATACCATATGATTCAGTAATATTTTTGATTTGGCGTGTGTAATTTTTATTATTATCCAAAAAATTGTATACTGATATCTCCTACCAGGATACTTTGTTTTTATTACAAAAATATTCATCGCACCATTCTTCAGAATCTTCTAAAAAGTCTTGATGCATTTGGTGAGTGATACACACCACCAATGAGCCATTTGGTACCACTTAGAGTTATATTTACGAATTGACATCATATACTTTATTGTAAATAAGATATGAATTCATCAAATTTTAGTTCTTTATCAGAATGAGGAAATCATATTAAGAAGATACAGTGAATAATACGTCGGGGTAATGTGAAAAACTCAAATGAATCAAATATAATTTCCCAGTATCGACAAAATTATTACAGAACCAAATAAAATATGACCTGGTCATAGAATCGCAAGTGCAAGGCATATATGTGTCAAAAATGCTTACACATGTAAATCGCACGTGCTTCATAAACTCTGCATGGGCATTCATGTATCTGAATCGGCCTCAGAGAAAGGATAAATGTCAGCAATTTTTTTTTTACAATTAGTGGTAAATAGAACTAGTCTAGTCTTTTTCTGGGATTCTGGCGCTGTTAATAATATCCCACGGTTTTCAGGACCGGTATTTATAGCTCGAGCAATATTTTACAACTTTCTTAATATGCACCCTGCCAGTTTCATATTTTGGTAAGACAATGAGGATGGGTTGAGGAAAAAAACCACCTTGTCAATATAATTTTTCAAAGCGTCCAGGGCCGGTACACCCCGTCAATTTATCCCAACTTTCTTATCATGGATCCTGCCGGTTTCATATTTCAGTGAGACAATAAGAATGGGTTGAGGAAGAAAGCCACATGTTCAAAATAATTTTTCCGGGAGTCCAGGCCAGGTTTCACCCCCGCAATACATCCCAACTTTCTTATTATGCACCCTGCCAGTTTCATATTTTGGTAAGACAATAAGGATGGGTAGAGGAAAAAAACCACGTTGTCAATATAATTTTTACGGGTGCCCAGAGCCGGTTTCACCCCGGCAATATGTCCCAGCTTTCTTATTATGGACCCTGCCAGTATCATATTTCAGTAAGACAATAAGGATGGGTTGTGGAAGAAAGGCACATGGTCAAAATAATTTTTCCGGGCGTCCAGGCCCGGTTTCTATCCGGAAATAAATCCCAACTTTCTTATTATTAACCCTGCCAGTTTAATTTTTTCAGTGAGACAATAAGGATGCGTTGAAGAAAAGAACCACGTTGTCAAAATAATTTTTCCGTGCGTCCAGGGCCGGTTTCACCCCGGCATTATATCCCAACTTTCTTATTATGGACCCTGCTAGTGTCACATTTCAGTGAGACGATAAGGATGGGTTGAGGAAGAAAGCCACATGATCAAAATAATTTTTCCGGGCGTCCAGGGCCGGTTTCATTCTGGCAATTATTCCCAACTTTCTTATTATGGACGCTGCTAGTTTCATATTTTGGTAAGACAATAAGAATGGGTTGAGAAAGAGAGCCACATGGTCAAAATAATTTTTCCGAGAGTCCAGGCCTGGTTTAACCTCCGCAATACATCCCAACTTTCTTATTATGCACCCTGCCAGTTTCATATTTTGGTAAGACAATAAGGATGGGTAGAGGAAAAAACCACGTTGTCAATATAATTTTTACGGTTGTCCAGAGCCGGTTTCACCCCGGCAATATGTCCCAGCTTTCTTATTATGGACCCTGCCAGTTTCATATTTCAGTAAGACAATAAGGATGGGTTGTGGAAGAAAGCCACATGGTCAAAATAATTTTTCCGGGCGTCCAGGCCCGGTTTCTATCCGGAAATAAATCCCAACTTTCTTATTATGAACCCTGCCAGTTTAATTTTTTTAGTGAGACAATAAGGATGCGTTGAAGAAAAGAACCACGTTGTCAAAATAATTTTTCCGGTCGTCCAGGGCCGGTTTCACCCCGGCAATATATCCCAACTTTCTTATTATGGACCCTGCTAGTTTCACATTTCAGTGAGACGATAAAGATGGGTTGAGGAAGAAAGCCACATGATCAAAATAATTTTTCCGGGCGTCCAGGGCCGGTTTCATTCCGGCAATAAATCCCAACTTTCTTATTATGGACGCTGCTAGTTTCATATTTTGGTAAGACAATAAGAATGGGTTGAGAAAGAGAGCCACATGGTCAAAATAATTTTTCCGAGAATCTAGTCCTGGTTTAACCCCCGCAATAAATCCCAACTTTCTTATTATGAACCCTGCCAGTTTAATTTTTTTAGTGAGACAATAAGGATGCGTTGAAGAAAAGAACCACGTTGTCAAAATAATTATTCCGGGCGTCCAGGGCCGGTTTCATTCCGGCAATAAATCCCAACTTTCTAATTATGGACCCTGCTAGTTTCATATTTAACTTAGAAAATAAGGATGGGTTGAGGAAGAAAGCCACATGGTCAAAATAATTTTTCCGGGCGTCCAGGGCTGGTTTCACCCCGGCAATATATCCCAACATTCTTATGGACCCTGCTAGTTTCATATTTCAGTAAGACAATAAGGACAATGGGATGGGACATTTTGCCGGGGTGAAACCGGCACTGGATGCCGGAAAAATTATTTTGACAACGTGGCTCTTTTCTTCAACCCATCCATATTGTCTTATTGAAATATGAAACTAGCAGAGTCCATAATAAGGAAGTTGGGATAAATAAAAAGTATTATCCTAACAAGTACGGAAAGAGTACCATTCCCGCATGAGACTGCCGTTACCCGAACGACGCAAAGCGGAGTTCGGGTAAGCAGTCGAGTGCGGGATAGTACCTTTCCGTATGAGTGAGGATCAAGATTTTTTCTACAAGCGCATTGAAACATCTTATGTAGCGCTCTTGTACAAACTTTCACGTGCGGGAATAGTTATTATCCTAACAAGTACGGAGAGAGTACCATTCCCGCATGAGACTGCCGTTACCCGAACGACGCAAAGCGGAGTTCGGGTAAGCAGTTGAGTGCGGGAGAGTACCTTTCCGTATGAGTTAGGATCAAGATTTTTTCTACAATCGCTTAAAAAAAAATTATGTAACGCTCGTGAAACGACGCAAAGCGGAGTTCGGGTAAGCAGTTGAGTGCGGGAGAGTACCTTTCCGTATGAGTTAGGATGAAGATTTTTTCTATAATCGCTTAAAAAAAAATTATGTAACGCTCGTGAACAAACTTTCGCGTGCGGGAAAACTTTTTCCCGCACTAGTGCGGGAATAACCCACTTGAAGTGACATTAGCGTGCGGGAAAATTTCTCCCGCACTAGTGCGGGAATATGACACCTCTCAAACTAAATTGCGTGCGGGAATAGGGCGGAACACCCACGCTTGTAGAAAAAAATTATTACCGCACTAGTGCGGGAAAAACTCACATGAGGTGATATTAGCGTGCGGGAAATTTTTTTCCGCACTAGTGCGGGAATATGACACCTCTCAAATTAAATTGCGTGCGGAAATAGGGCGGAACACGCACGCTTGTAGGAAAAAATTATTTGGACCATTTGGCCTTCTTCCTCAACCCATCCTTATTGTCTTACTGAAATATGAAACTGGCATGTTCCATAATAAGAAAGTTGGGATATATTGCCGGGGTGAACCGGCCCTAGATGCCATGAAAAATTATTTTGACAACGTGGCTCTTTTCCTCAACCCATCTTTATTGTCCTACTATAATATGAAACTAGAAGATTCCATAATAAGAAAGTTGGGATATATTGCCGGGGTGAAACCGGCCCTTGACGCCCGGAAAAATTATTTTGACGTGGCTCTTTTCCTCAACACATCTTTATTGTCCTTCTAAAATATGAAACTAGCAGGTTCCTTAATAAGAAAGTTGGGATATTTTGCCGGGGTGAAACCGGCCCTGGACGTTCGGAAAAATTATTTTGACAACGTGGCTCTTTTCCTCAATCCATCCTTATTGTCTTACTGAAATGTGAAACTAGCATTGTCCCTAATAAGAAAGTTGGGATTTATTGCCGGGGTGAAACCGGCCCTGGACGACCGGAAAAATTATTTTGATCATTTGTCCTTCTTCCTCAATCCATCCTAATTGTCTTACTGAAGAGGAAGGCCAAATGGTCAAAATAATGTTTCCGGTCGTCCAGGGCCGGTTTCACTGCGGCAATAAATCAAAACTTTCTTATTATGGAACCTTCTAGTTTCATATTTTAGTAGGACAATAAAGATAGGTTGAGAAAAAAGAGCAACGTTGTCAAAATAATTTTTCCGGGCGTCCAGGGCCGGTTCACCCCGGCAGTTTATCCCAACTTTCTTATTATGGACCTGCCAGTTTCATATTTCAGTAAGACAATAGGATGGGTTGAGGAAGAAGGCCAAATGGTCAAAATAATGTTACCGCTCGTCCAGGGCCGGTTTCACCGCGGCAATAAATCACAACTATCTTATTACCATGCTAGTTCAATATTTCAGTAAGACAATAAGGATGGATTGAAGAAAAGAGCCACGTTGTCAAAATAACTTTTCCGGGCGTCCAGGGCCAGTTTCACCCCGGCAATATATCCCAACTTTCTTATTAAGGAACCTTCTAGTTTCATATTTTAGTAGGACAATAAAGATAGGTTGAGAAAAAAGAGCAACGTTGTCAAAATAATTTTTCCGGGCGTCCAGGGCCGGTTCACCCCGGCAGTTTATCCCAACTTTCTTATTATGGACCTGCCAGTTTCATATTTCAGTAAGACAATAGGATGGGTTGAGGAAGAAGGCCAAATGGTCAAAATAATGTTACCGCTCGTCCAGGGCCGGTTTCACCGCGGCAATAAATCACAACTATCTTATTACCATGCTAGTTTAACATTTCAGTAAGACAATAAGGATGGATTGAAGAAAAGAGCCACGTTGTCAAAATAACTTTTCTGGTTGTCCAGGGCCGGTTTCACCCCGGCAATATAAAAAAAATTATTTTGACTATTTGGCCTTCTTTCTCAGCCCATCCTTATTGTCTTACTGAAATATGAAACTGGCAGGGTCCATAATAAGAAAGTTGGGATAAATTGCCGGGGTGAAACCGGCCCTGGACTCCCGGAAAAATTATTTTGACAACGTGGCTCTTTTCCTCAGTCCTTTTTGATTGTCATACTGAGATAATAAAGTGACTGGGTTCATATTAAGGAAGTTGTAAAATATTGCTCGAGCTATAAATGATGAGACGATAAGGATGGGTTGAGGAAGAAAGCCATATGGTCAAAATAATTTTTCCGGGCGTCCAGGGCCGGTTTCATTCCGGCAGTAAATCCCAACTTTCTTATTATGGACGCTGCTAGTTTCATATTTTAGTAAGACAATGGAGATGGGTTGAGGAAAAAAACCACTTTGTCTATATAATTTCCAGGCGTCCAGGGCCGGTTTCACCCCGCCAATATATCAACCCATCTTTATTGTCCTACTAAAATATGAAACTAGCAGGTTCCATAATAAGAAAGTTGGGAAATTTTGTTAGGGTGAAACTGGCCCTGGACGCCCGGAAAAATTATTTTGACAACGTGGCTCTTTTCCTCAATCCATCCTCATTGTCTTACAGAAATGTTAAACTAGCATGGTAATAAGAAAGTTGTGATATATTGCCGGGGTGAAACCGGCCCTGGACGCCCGGTTCATATTAAGGAAGTTCTAAAATATTGCTTGAGCTATAAATACCGGTCCTGTAAACCGTGGGATATTATTAACAGCGCCAGTATCCCAGAAAAAGACTACTTGTTCTATTTACCACTCAATGTCAAAAAAAAAATATTGCTGAACTTTATTGCTAAAGTAACTAGGCTATTTTTTTATTGAATATTCAAATTTGGCTATGCATAATGAAAATGTTCCTGATATTTAGGATAGATGATTCTTGATAAAGTTGTTCAGTCCAGTATAATCTACTTTTTTTAATATTCTTTTCAGAATTGTATTCTCAATTATTTGCCGTTTGTGAATGACGTTGTCGAAGATGCCTCCCTAGGCTGTTATGAATCTGGAAACTGATGCTATCAAAAATGTATAAATAATAGTATAACTTTTCTATTCAAAATGTTACTAACTGTAAATTTTTAAAGAGTGTTCTACATTTTTGATGACATAGTTTAAGTGTGCGTCCCACCTCCCTGTGTATGGATAACTATAGACAAATAACTGTTTCAAATATGATTAGTAAAGTTGTTGAAAAATCTGCTTATAATAGAATGATTAATTATTTGGACAATCACAATATTGTAACAAAATGTCAAAACGGTTTCTAGCCTGGGAGATCAACAGAAGGGGCTGTTTATTTGACAATATCCTATACTTATGTATGTATAAGTCTGATTGGAAATAAATAAATTGAATTGAATTGAATTTGTCGAGTTTATATAAACAACTCGATGATATGAAAACTGTCGGGGCACTATTCTTCGATCTAACTAAGGCCTTCGATAGCCTAAATTTAGATTTTGTTGAAGAAAAACTATATGCTTTGGGATTTTGTGGAAACGTGTTGACTTGGCTGATGTCATACTTAAGATATACGAAAACAGCAGTCAAATGAATCACACTCAGTCAAATAAGGCGATCGTTAATCTGGGTGTTCCTCAGGGTTCTGTGCTGGGTTCACTTATATTCATAATGTTTATTAATTATCTACCAGAATTTATGGAAACGAAGTGTAAAGTCAAATATGCAGATGATGTTTCGTTTGCAACCTGTGGCAACTCTCTCGAAGAACTGGCTGATAATTTAAATCTACTTTATAATAAATTTACTGAATGCTGTTTGAACAATTATTTAATTCTAAATTATAGGAAAATGGTTCTAATGGAATTTAACATAACGAATGATCCCATCACGTCTTTTGAAATACATACTGAAAATAATAAGATTACATCTTCTGATACAACATAATTCCTTGGAACTTTTCTCGACGCATCACTTTCTTTTCAGACATGTACTGATCATATTTCTAAGAAGATATGTAGCAGTTACTACGCAATCTTGCAACTCAAAAATATAGTATCCCAACAACAACTAATGAATATCTACTATGCGATGACAATTTTATAATATGGGGAATCTCTAGATTCTCAAAAAAAAGTAATGCGTCTCATCTTTGGAATTCATTAAGGAACTTCCTGTAGAGGCTACTTTCAAGAAAACAAAATTTTAACTCATATCTATAAAACTATCCTATTCGTTAAAAACAATTTAAATTACTTCATTGAAAGTGCTAACAAACATAACTATAAGACAAGGCATGGTAATGTCCTTCGAATACCGCCTCATCAGACTACTTTCTAATAAAAGAGTCCATCTTATACAGGTATACAGTTGTTTAATAAACTACCAATCACTATAAGAGGAATCCAAAATCTGAATGTATTTAAAAAATCTGTCAAAGATCTCCTGTTGCAATACTCATTCTATAGTCTGAATGAATTTGGACTGCGTTATGCATTACGTGACCAAGCACCATTACCGAATTTCGAGATACTGGTGTCTTCTAACGAACAATAGTCCAACTTACTTATGAAAAGATGTAGCCAAACGCAATCGCTCAAATTTCGGATTTAGTTATAAGATGTTGAGCTAAACGCCAGGTTTCATTACGAAAGTACTGATTTGTAATTGGATGGTAAAGTTTTTTCACTCTCCTGAGAAAATTTGACTCTTGGTCGAGTCATGCATAACGCGGTCCATTTATGGAATGTACATTTTAATTCCTTGTACCTAACTATTTATATATTTACCTATGTTACAACATATTCTATGTATTCTACTTTCTCTACTGACTTTTCCATTATGTATGTTGATCCAATATTTCTCCTAAGTATTTGATTGTTTTGGTTTTCCCTATTTGGCAATACTCTCAGCTCATCATGCTATTACCTGAATAAATACGATTACTGAAACTGAATATGCCCATTACCATCGGAGCAATACAACGGATATTGTTTAATTTGTGAGTGAACTAATAGTACTCAGATATTTGAATAATTTCTCTAATGAAATTCTAACCTAGAAGTAAATCTCATTTATTGAAAAAAAATCAATACAACAGTAAAAAATCAGCATAAAAAATAATTATACTGCTCTCTGGGGCGACATGAATGAATACGGTGGCGCATTCGCTTTTGCAGCTGCAGGGAAATCCGGAAAAACCTGTAACACCACATCTGAAGAGTTAGAAATAAGTGAAGACAAACTTCTGGAGATTTTCGTCGAATCAGGATTATCTTCTTTTCTGTTAAATAGGATGTATGGTGTCTCCAGAGGTTCCAATTCGAACGAATGCGCCCAATTGATGAAACTATTATCAAATTTGTACCAGTTTGTTCTGTCTTTTGTCGAGGTATAAAAGTGGCCAAAATCAGCACCAGAACCGCAGTGAACGATGACTGCATAAAGCTCATAACAGTTATCAGCTAGATTGGAATGTTCTTCTAGCTTGATTCGTAATAATTTGGTACTACTTCTGTGAGTTGCTGAATCATAACTGAAGAGTTTCAGAGTTAGGATCAGATTTGCATGTGCTTCTACTATATCCGTTATTTTATAGCTGTCGGATATTTTGGTACATATTCGGCAATACACTTGACTATCACCTGTTAGATGTTCGGTTCTTAGGTGATGAATGAGAAGATTCTTCACGGACTAGATTTCCGAAAGGTTGGGAATCGCGAGCTCTAATTCAAAAAAAACACTGAAGTTTCCGCTATCCATACTGTATCTACTACAACGTGAAACTGTAAGAATTCTCCCTCCGAAAGACTTCTGTACTGAAGAAGTGATAGGCTCTGCGCTATCAGAGAGTCCAAGAACATCGACTGAATTATTCTCCTGCTCACGAAGTGTATTCATCAGGTATACCTCAGATCAAGAAGTAAACTCTAGATAGGTCCGATGCTATGTAAACACCATACCCAATGAAGCAAAGACAAATGTGTTTATTTACATTCACCTCTAGTCTCTGTTGTTTGCAAACATCTATCCTCTGTTGCCAAATTGTTAATTAAAAAATCTGAGCTCGGTAAGTATCAAGCAATCCGTAATGTTATATTCCGGTGTATTATTCTAGATGAGCTAGAGAAATATTTGTTTCCATAAGGTTGTAGAAAAATCTTCTCTCAGACAATATATGTCATTTTCAACGCACTCTGAAAATTTTAGGCAGTTACCAGAATTATCTCACTCTTGGCAACGCCGCTCGTCATTGTGTTGACGTATTTTTTTTGTTGTGTTTATTATAAATTTCCTTTGGGTTTCCAATAATGTTCGTGATTTTTTGACGTGCATAAACAAGTTTACGAGACATTTGGGATACTTTGAATAGTAGTGCAGTGTTTTAGTGAGATACAATATCGAAATACTGCTTTGTTTACAAAATAAACGATAGTCAACAAACATTCCACAAGTGAGCTAACAGTGGCATCGGACGTAGGATGTAAATGTATTCTTCAAATATAATATTGACGTGGAATAGGTACTAATAATGAATAAATCATACATAAGTTTCCTACTGACGAGAAGTTGCAAATATGGTGTGATGTTCTCAAATTGGATTCTTTGAGCTTGAAAAAATATTTTTATATACCTTTGTTTTGCTCATTTTCCCACCAGTCAAATCATTAAAAAATCGTAAGGAAGATCACTTTTGAGAACAGAAGCCATTCTTGATGTACAAGCAGTTGAGAGGTAATTTTGCGACGAGTTGAATAGATTGTTATAATTTCACCCCAATTATTATTTTTGGGCGTGAGTAAACGGGTAACAAGCTGAATCACATGCTTTTTCCAACACAGTTTTCACCAAATCAAATGAAAATATTGTGTAAATCACTAAACGATATATCTTTTTGAAATTGTAACTAAGAATGAACTTCTGCATGTTTAATAATTTTTTAAACTCAAAAATTAACTCTAGACATGCTTTTGGGAACGTTAGCTTCCATGACAGAATTGTAAGTGGGGGTTCATGCAGCCCAAAGTATGAATTAACAAGAAATCTTATTTTTCAACGGCAGTCTTTATGCAGTCAAGTAACAATTTTCAAATAACAAGTAGGACTTGGTCAATTTTTAACTGTTTACTTCAATTGCAACTAGTATGCAGATGATGAAGGATTGTTGTTGTTGTTATTGTTATATTCGTCCACCGGCTGCACCCTTACGAGCAACCCTCAGAAGTCAGAGATTTGTGCTAGCTAGAGAAGACATAGCCCTTACCTTTTAACGTGTGATGCCATGCACGATTAGTCAGTCTGATGACAAAAGAAAACCTAAGCTTTTTCTAAACAAATTTTGTGACTGCTTATAGAAAGTTTAGTTTATTTTGTGTGAATGTGGATATTTACAAATGAAAAATATGCTTTTCAGTTGATCCTATTAACTGAAATGAATCCAATATCTGACTATTGCTCATGTTTACTATTTTTTTAATAGGTTATTTGGTATACATTAATGCTTGTCTTTCCTTACTTACGAACACTGATAATTGTTAACTGATACGTTTTTATTAATAATTGTTACTTGATGCTACAGAAAGTGTAAGAGGGTAAAAAATTCATTCCCCTCAAAAAGTTACTTTCTTAATCAGTTTTACTTGAAGAAATATTATTCAGTTCATCAGTATAGTTTTTCGAAACTAGAGTTTTAGTAATTTTTTCGTCAGGAATGATTTCATCGAATTATTTTACGTTATTGCTCTACATACTAAAAAGCATGCTTTGAAACCCCACTGTTTTCAATCTGTGGCTGTTATTCAGTTTTGAGGCAGGAACGATTTTTTCCTTTATATTTTCATGTACTTCATAATATCTGTTGAAAGACGTTTTCTCAACTACTATTTATTCAAGTTATTTAGTGATTCATTAAAAAATAGTGACTGCACAACATTAAACTCCCAGTCAGATACTTTTTATTAGCTTTCTTGAATTATTTAATTTTGACAAAGAATGCTTTATTTCTGATCTCCGAAAATCCCTAGATTCCAATTATGGATATAATAGTATAAATCGCAAAACTCATTCGCTATCTGTATACCTAAATTTTCACTAACAATTCTTCACTTCTAACTACAAAAAAAAAGTCCGCCACTTTGAGTTCTTTGATTATGGATAAAATCAACCATTTCTGACCCCAAAATCCCCACACGCAAATTTCAAATTGAATCAGATCATAACAATTAAACCTTGTCCTCTATAATTTTTTCATCAGTCGCATCAAATGAGTACACGGTTGTTTTTGGAGTTCACCTATTATATCAAAAATCATAAAAAATCGACCGTAATTTTGAATTAATTGAATAAATTGCAACGAAAATTCTTCTGAGCTCTCTAAACATTCCTAGATATCGATTTTGAATTTTGAGACAAAACCGTCAATCCACTTGTTGCTGCTCACATACGGCATTTGCATTGTATTGGTAAAATTTTCATATTCATCCCAAGATCAGACTAAATCAAGATACTTAAATCATTTCCTCACGAAAACAAATAATGTTGATTCCCTTTAAAAAGCACGGCACTGTGCTAGAGGGGTTAAATTTAGGTTCGACCGTCAGAAACCCAAAACATAATAGTCTCTGCTTGAGTTATCTTCGGTTCACAACATCGTTTGTATTTTCGGCATCGGGCCTATGTAGGGTTTACTTCTTTATCTGAGAGATATTCCAAAAATTCTGAACTATCTTGTCCTGACGAAGAATTTGTTGGCATGCACCAAAGACTATGAAAAATATAATCATCACATGTCATTGTAGTTGCGAATATTAATTAGAAATCTGTAATTTATTTTTTTTACAGGAGATATAACATTTTGATCAAAAATTTAGTTTCTGCATGAATATCACTCCTCTTTTTACAGTGTATTGTGTTTTGTTTTATTCAACTATACGTATTACCTTTTTCAGAATCCACTGCAACATCAGTTGACTCGCTGAGGAATATTAAAATAGTATCAACCCATACAGTGCTACCAAGACGTGAAAGGTCCTGTAGAAAACGACTGAGCAATAAAAACAACACCTCCCACCCAAAAAATGATGCACCTTCTGGAAGGCGTGGAGCCAAACGGCTAAAGAGCTTCGTAACCTATCATATGAGAAACGGCATGAGGGTGAAAGCATCAAGGTGTACCAAATGTAAGGGATTTTGTTCACTAAATGAAAGAGTTTGCAAGAGATGTCTGTTTGGTAAGAGATGTTCTACGTGTAGCGGATATGTTTCGAGAAATTCGGAATTCTGCAAAAAATGTAATGGCGTTGAAACCAAGGGCATCTTGAAGGAAACATCAGATGTGAAGAAAAGAAATGTTAATAAAATTATGTCAGAAATAAAGAAACAAGCAAAAAGATGTCTTTTCTGCAGTACTTTCTGTGGAAAGGACGAGAGTTGCTGTAAAAAGTGTTTGAAAATTATGGATCATATCACTGAAAATGCTCTTTTCAAAAAATCTGAACCAGGATCATCTGTCGGAAAAAATGCAAATCAGTCGAAGGAAAAAGACAAAATCCAAGGCAAACCCCCCATTAATCTCAGAACTTCTTCAAGAAGGAGTAATAATACGGGCAAAGAACTTTCTCCCAAACGCGATTCTGCTAATATTCAATCAGAAAAAGTCTCGAAAAATAAACAACCGCCAAACAACCCCCCCTCCAGTTCTGCAAGAACTTCTCCGAAAAAGAATCGTAAAAAAAATGAAAATCGTTCCTCCAAGACTGGTTCTTCTGTTATTGATTCAAAAAAAGCCAAGCTTGAGAAGAGGACACAAGTTGTAAAAAATATTGTCAATTTTCGTTCAGAAATGAATCCAAAAGGGCGTTCAGCTAATACGAAAAGACAAATTCGTATCAATAGGTTTCCGAGAACGAAAGCGGAGATACTGACAAACATTCCAATATCTAAAAAAATTACCGAAAACAAAGTCGAAGCAGAGAAAACTCAGCAAAAGGCGATGACACAACAGGATCCAATTGAAAATAAATCTTTGGACAAAGAAAACTTCTCGAACGCTGAAAACCCGGATATTATCATTTTAGATGACGATATCAATGACGAAGAGATCAAAGTGGATATGTTTGGTGGAAGCGAATATGTCTCTTTTCACGACATTCAAGATATTCTCAATGGAGATTCCTAAAAATTGATTTGAAGATCAGTTATTTTAAACTTTATTATTTTGACTATTGTCTGATATATTTATCAGAAGACTTCATCCCTTTTTTTAAATTTGAATAATTTTTCATGAATATGTTTCACTTCAATCAATAAACAGTCATTAACACCAGGCATTTTCTAAGTATTCCTTCCCTTCTAGAGCGTAAATAAGTTTGAAACAAAGAGTGTTATGGAGAGAGGTGATTGAAGTACTCCGCACAATGTAAAATGGCTTTTTGCTCATTGTTCTGAAATTTGGACGTTCTGGATCCTGGGAACCATTTTATTTATTCCAATCAACCATTTCAACTGTTTTCGAGCTGCAGGTTGTCAAAAATGCAATTTTTGCTGTTTAGAGTTTAATGCACCGGTTTGATTTTAGTGCTATAATTCGAGATTCATCTTTCTTAGACAGATTTCTTCATGAACCTCTTCAATGGAGTAAAAAATAATGTGTACCAAAAGGTGTTCCATTAGAGTATAATAAAACGTTAGTTACTCTAACGAAAATAGTCATTTATGAAACAAGTGCAAAAAGTGAGTTCGACAACACGTCTAGTGCAACAAACAATCTTACACGAATTGCATACAACATGTTTTCAACGTTCATGCAAAAAGAAAATGATGGATTGATTAAGGTGGCTACACTAGGTATAGGAAAATTAAATGACCAATTCAAATAATTAATTATTACTATCGATTTGCATTGAAATAGGACAGCACGTTTAAGTGGAATGCCAGATGAGTGCAATAAAAACTAGAGAACGTATATTACTATTATTTGCCGTGGCGCTTCGGGATGACTCACTGATTTTTGGTGGCGTACCTATTCACTTTTCAGCTGTAGGAAAACCCAGAAAACCCACAGCACCACTCCGGGTGGTCGGCGAGCACTCCAAGTAAGCACCAGATGTCGGGATTTTTATTGATAATGGGTGGAAAACGAGAACCTTTCTCTCAATTCCGTAGGAGTCGATAGGCAATGCAATTCGTCTAGATGCCAATTCCGACGTCTGGTGTTTGCTTGGAGTGCGCATCGACCACCCAGGGTGGGTTTTCCTACAGCTGTAAAGTGAATACGCCACCGAAAATCAGTAAGTCGCCCGGAGCGCAACGGCAAATAATAATAATAGCCGTCCTCTACCCGCACAGGCTATACCTTTTGGTACACTTTATGAGTGTTTAGAATGGAGTTTTTTTTCCGTCAGAAATTTACCAGTCAGGCCCTGTCTCTGGAGACCCGATACACCCGGAGGACGCGCTATTGTGTCATTAACCCCAGCATATAAATACTCCCAACGTCCGTGGGGTGAGTGACTACTGGGTCCGATAATCATGTGCCCTGAGTATGCGAAGTAAACCAAGAATAACGGCCATCCGCATTTGTCCGGCTAAGATTTCTGCCGCAACACCGGTATAATTCCACCAGTACCCCAATGATCAGAACCACTATTGTAACAGAATGGTTAGGGTAATGCCTGCGGAGTTCAAAGAGTGAGTTTCGATATTTTGTTCGTTTTTTCCTTCTATCTTTGGACGATGTTCATTTTACCAGGAGCCGAAAAGTTTATTACGAAAATCGTTTTACTATGATGGTCGAGGTTTAGTGCGGCTTGTATTTGCCTCAGGGTGGGGAATGAGTAGTTCCAATAGATTCGTTACTTCTCATTCTCCACAAGAAACTCAATATCGGTGTCCCGTCTATACCGTACGAGTGTCGTAGATGTTAGTAGTGCCGCGTTTGTGCCTGTTCATAAACTGGACAGGCTGACAGCTAATGCATTATGGTCTCAACTGCCCCAGGACAAGCTCTGAATCTAGTGCCCATCACGCGACTACGTTTGACCTGAGGCATAGGTCAGGTTTTTGGACCAGCCAATGTCTTCAATGTTCTTTCAGAAGACTCCATGCATTGGATTATCCTCATGTAGCTGTAGAAGACTACCACTCTCCGCAGTTTGGGTTTGTCTGTTCAGTGTTGAATACTAGACCGAGTTTGCCGGCTTCACGGGTCCCTTCCTTGAAAAGAAATGTCTCAATCCCTGCTTTTTCATGATCGCATACCAAGCAGACGAGGGGATTTGAACTCCTGATAACTCTACAGGCTCCATCCAGTACTGCTGTTATGTAGACACTCCAAATTTTATGCCCCCCGTTGTTTGTGGAAGTATAACAGTGGAACAGACGACTTAGGATGCAAGCTCCCTTTATATGGAGATGTAATAGTTTGCGAGTTTTTAGTCAATTTGTCGCAGCTCTTCCATTTCATCACCCCAAAGGAGTAAAGTATATAGAATGGACACGACAAGCATATTAGTTGCTGCAACTTTCTTCTTCTCCCACAGTTCTATTGACCAGTTCTGCCTGAGTTTATGCTGATACTTGCCGCGGAGAAATCTTTTAACATTGTCTGCCATGCAGTATCATTTGTGACATATTTTTATTCAAATGGAGTGCCATGAGCTACAATAGTATATTGTATAACAAGTGATAAAAACAACATATTTCTCACGAGCGCAGAAGTTTGTAAATCAAGCGAGTGAGAAATATGTCGTTTTCTCACGAATTGTACATTGTAGTTTGTTTACGGATGTGTTGTTTTCAAATATTGAAAATTAAAATACATACATAATAAATAATACTTGTATGTATGTATGTATGTATGTCATTAACTCATTTTTATATTTTATTTAAAATAGTAATATTTGAACTATTTTGGTAGGTTGTTTTGTTTCAACATGTTTTCGGTTTCCAAGTTCATTTCAGAACCATCGACCTCTCGCTTCGATGTAATATCTGCACCTGTTATTGACGATTTGATGCCCGTTATTGCTTATTCGTCGCCTTCAAAAAATTTGTTTCAGTGTTCAAGCAGTCTTCTTCAGAGAATCAGCTTACTTCAACAAATATGCTGAATTCCGCAACAAACCTCCACAACGTGTCGAACTGTTCATTTACAATAAATATTACCATTAATAAGTAGATAAGAAATAAATTATGTAGGTATTCTTGTTCCTATTTGCATTAATAAAAAAATAAAAAAATCTGAATTTCAATTAATTTTCTTACGCTTGTAGAAAAAATTTTGATCCTAACTCATACGGAATGGCACTTTTCCCGCACTGGACTGCTTACCCGGCAGTCGCATGCGGGAAAGGTATCCTTTCCGCACTTGTTAGGATAATAACTATTTTCCTACAAGCGTGCGTGTTTCGCCCTATTCCCTCACGCAATTTAGTTTAAGAGGTGTCATTTTCCCGCACTAGTGCCGGAAAAATTTTCCCGCACGCTAATGTCACTTCAAGTGAGTTTTTTCCGTACTAGTGCGGTAATAATTTTTCCCACACGCGAAAGTTTGTTCAAGAGCGCTACATAAAGCCGGGGAAACATCTGAGAAACGTTGCCATTCGTTCGCATTCGCTGGTGTTGCCATCAGTGCTGCTCGTTCGTAGTCATTCGCGGCAAAGTTGCTTGGTACTGACCACATCAACGAAGTTTCTGCTCATTTCCACTTGCCAAAAACATTCACTAGCGTTCAATAAAAAAGTGTATGTATATGTTTGTTAGCTTCTCTGAAGCATGTAAAAATTCGAACGAGTTCGAATATGTGTGTATTCTGCTTAACAATTTAATACTTTGCAGAATGATGCCAAAATCTTCTCGAGACATTCTGGTGAACTTTTCAAATTCGTATGATTTAAATCGGCTTGTAAATTCTAAGATCTAGTTCTACATAAATATTGTTACGTTTTTGCTAAATAATAGGCCGAGCACACTACCAAACTGTTTAGTTTCTAACTTCACTGATAACATACAACTAAGTACTTCACTGACTAATAAAACACTAACATCTATCAATACAACAATACAACTAGCTAAATATTCCTAACACTTATTTACTTGTACAAAAACTTCTAATCACTTCTTCATAAATTCTTCTTCGTCTTAATCCCAGTGAAATATCGTTATATAGTGTGTGCTATACGGAAAGGTACTTTCCCGCACTCGACTGTCGGCAGTCTCATGCGGAAATGGTACTCTTTCCGTACTTGTTAAGCCGGGGATACATCTGAGAAACGTTGCCATTCGTTCGTATTCGTCTGCATACGTTCGCATTCGTTCGCATTCGTTCGTCAAGTGTAGACGGTAATTTGCAACGAATAAATTTTTGGTGAAAGGCCAGCGATGCGAACGAACGTTTTCCATCTCCTGTCGGTAAAACTCAAAAGATCAAAAGAAAATCCGAGTTGCGAATGTCTGCGAACGTTGTTAGGCGTTCATAAGTGGCAGTGACGAAAATAATTTGTAATATTTCGTTGTAATTCGACGAGAGAGGTTGATATCGTTTGTGAAGGAAAAAATATGAGTTAAAATCAGTTAATAGTAGCCTGTGCCTCGTACATCATAATACATAAAATTATAAAGCGACGAAAACAAAAAAGAAGAGAAAGCAGAGACTTTTGTGGATGAGTGATTTATATTGTTACGAGATTGATAAAAATTCCCCTATCTACGCCGCTGAGAGAAAAAAAAAGAAATCGCATACTAATGTGTTGTCGCCGTAGTTATTTAGGTAATCGAGCAGTTCTAAGAAGTGACTATTTGGACGGCCTTCTGTCCCGAATATTCTAGGAATTATCGCGAAAGGTCCAGTCGGCACAAATGGACTATATAAAGAGATTTGATTGAGAGGAAGAAGAATTTATGAAGAAGTAATTAGAAGTTTTTGTACAAGTAAATAAGTGTTTAGAATATTTAGCTAGTTGTATTGTTAGATGTAAGTGATTTATTAGTCAGTGAAGTACTCAGTTGTATGTATTTACTGAAGTTAGAAAATAAACAGTTTAGTAGTGTGCTCGGCCTATTATTTAGCAAAAACGTAACAATATTTATGTAGAACTAAATCTTAATCATACGAATTTGAAAAGTTCACCAGAATGTCTCGAGAATATTTTGGCATCATTCTGCTATTAAATTGTTAAGCAGAATACATACATATTCGAACTTTTCATACTTCAGAGAAGCTAACAAACACTTCAACAAACAAATACACTTTTTTATTAAAAACTAGTAAATAAACACGTGCACGAGATGTTTGTTTATACCGTCAACTATTCTTCACGAATGAGTGGAACGCTAATGAATGTTTTTGACAAGTGGAAATGAGCAGAAACTTCGTTGATGTGGTCAGTACCAAGCAACTTTGCCGCGAATGACTACGAACGAGCAGCACTGATGGCAATACCAGCGAATGCGAACGAATGGCAACGTTTCTCAGATGTATCCCCGGCTTCAGGATAATAACTATTTAATATTATTGTTCGGCGTTGCAGTATTGGTATACCTTGTCAATCAATTTTCAGAATCCGGAATTTTGGTATGCTCAAAGCACACACACCTTTTTTATAAGATTTTGGAAAAGGTTCAAGAGCTGTTTTCTTACAAGTAAGCTTACTCACTTACCCGTAAGCTAACCTACTCAGTTACACATTTTGCATCTTCTGGAGCAAAACGCTTACTAGTTTGCTTACTTACCAGTAAGCGTCGAGTGGAAGTATGTATAGTTTTGGTGTTTGGGTATTTTATATTTCTTGATGAACATATTAGGGGTTTTGCCTACTGATTTCGTGAAACGTGAAAGGTGTAATGTCAATCAATGACACGGTATACAGAAGAAGGAAAGGAAAGGTGCGTATATGTGCGATTAGAAATTGAAGAAGTTGAGAAACACATATAAAACCGCAGGAGAGTCAAACTAAAACCGTGCAGGATAGTTGGATTATTATAATCAAAAGAAGTTATTTGAATTGGGATCTGCAAATTTGTATCCGGGTTCTACTGGAAATTTACAGTAATTTTCTCCGCACAAGCCGTTGGAAAAAGTATTCCTCCAAAAGTTCATTTTACTGAGTTTGTCACCAAATAACGAAGAACCGTTCTCAACTTAGGCTTATGTCTTTCTACAAATTAATTAAAAATTGTCTTTAAGCATATATAGGTACGTAACAAACTTTGAAGCTCAATCATCACCAACAATGCTTTTGTTTGGGTTCTAATCTGTTTGTGATACACGATAGGTGAGGGATGACAGGTGACATGAGCGGTGACAGTTGATAACTGACAGCTGACAATTGACAGATGATCGAGATAACAGTGATGGGGGTGTCATGGGACATATTGAAAGGCTCTGTTTGTGGGTGATGTGGTCGGGGTGGTTTCAAGTGACAAAGACTTGCATTTTTGTAAACGGAATATACATTGTCTCACACAAATACAGCGTGTCCAATTAAGTCGGCACCAAATGGAAAACGTTTTTATTATTTGTTTTATGAAAAAAAAACAGTTCTGCATGGCCTAAAACCCAAAATGAAATTGGTAGATATTTATCTTTCGCAATCGTATAAGAGGTTTGTCGAAAAATGTGGATTTTGCTCAAGAGTAATAGACCGGGAGATGGTAACACAAAATATTAGATCATTTGTACCAGTATGGCGGTTCTACAGGGAACTAATTACGGAATGACAAAAAAGAAAATGATGGTCATAGCGCTGGTACCGGCGGCCCAATTGCGTGGGCGATAAATAACGAGTGTCGAACGATTTGTTCCACAAAAATGCTTGTATTTTCCGATAGTCGATAGAAAAAGAAGTAGGCGGTAGCGTAACATTCTTCTCCGGTGTGACTTACAGCCCGCCATACCGACACAAATACATTAATTTAAAAACAAACAATTGAACCATTTGTACCAAGTTAATTTTTGCACAGCTAATCATCGTCGAGTAGCCATTCACGGAAATCACCTTGCCATACGTATCCGACGGTTCCCAATGACCGCCATACCACCGCAAAGAAGTAATTTTTAAAGAAGTAATTTTTTTTTTGCTAAACTATTTGTACCAGCCTAAACATTTTTTTAACAGTTCTCTCTATGATCATGGATAGAAGTCTGATCATGCCATACCTGTGGGAGGTGGCAAATATGTACATTATTTTTTTTTTTAAGGTTTTATTCGTAATTTGAATGATTTGTATCAGTATGGCGCCACTTTTTCCCTCTACTAGAAGTATGGCAAATACAATAATGGTCACATTGTATCATATAATTTCCAAAAATCCAAATACCATACTGGTACAAATCTTCAAAATTTTATTTTTTTTAACATCTCAGCTTAAGTCTGAAAGTCGTCCGCCCCATGGTTACATTCTGGATTAATTTTTTTTAGGTAGAATTACATCCAAACAAACAGAATACAATGATTCCATAATGTAAAAAAGATTTTCCATATTTTACAGTCGTATATTCAAAACGTGTCGAATAAATAAGTTTTCCCACTATTAGACGTATGGGAAATATAATAACAGTCACATTTTACCAAATACTTTCCAAAAATCCAAATGCAACACTGGTACAAATCGTTTGACAAAAAAAATAAAAATTACACCCTTGCGGTGCTATGGCGGCCATTGGGAACCGTCGGATACGTATGGAAAGGTGATTTCCGTGATATGGTGCAAATCGAGGTGCAAATTTAATAGGATACACTGTATATTGATGATGAAACACTTATGTTCATCTACATGGAAAAAAGAGATCAAAGACCTATCAAACTTTCAGTGGAATTTTGGTAATTTTTGTTTTCTTCAGTGACATGCTTTGTTTGATCATAAATTCGTAGGAGTTAATCATTGAAAAACACCATTCTGATGCTCAATACTTTTAGCAGTCTTCATGTGTCAAGCTTGTGGAAATACCTACAAGAGAAAGGACCACTTGCAGCGACACGTGAATTACCAGTGTGGAAATCAAAGAAAATTTGGATGTCGTCTTTGTCCCCATCGCTCAAGCCTCAAAAGCAATCTGAAAATTCATGTGCTATTGAAACATAAAGTGAACGGGGATGTAGCCAACAATTATATGGATGGCTAGTACATGCCAATGGAATGATTATTTAATTTCAAGTTTTTCTAGTCAATCTGTATTTTGATATTACTGATTATGAATTGATAGTAGTAATAAGATAGACTTAGTTTCTCTCACAATATTAGTAAAATGTTTGAACTCGTACGAATGTTTTCTAAAAAAATGGAAATATTATACATTCGAATATTTTCGTGCTGCCTTATTATTACAAGCTTTTATTTTACTTGCAATGTATGTAACTATGTTTGTTCGGGTGGAATCTTGCTCCTCAATTTTGAAGAAAATATTTACCCGTTTGAGCTGAAATTTTGTAAGAAAGTTAAAATTAGATGGCAATGCATGGTTGGATGTATGATATCATTCTAAATCCAACATGGCAGAACACCTAAGATGGCGGACTATTAGTTATTTGTAATGCACTCTCCAAAAATAAAGTGAACCCACGTAAAATTCAATTCGGCGAACTTCTAAAGATTGGGGACTAACTAAGTTTTTTATGCTTTCTGAAGGTCTGGCTGAAAATACGAATGTGAGTTGAAAAAAATAAAATGGTGATCATAAACTCCGTTGCTCCAATCCGTCTGAAATTTTGGTGTACCGAGGTTTTTGGAGTTGCTATCTGTGTGAGACTTATGCAATGGACTGTAAATGAACTAGAGAATAACCACAAGAATGGTAAAATGCCACTTACTACTGAGTGTTTCGTGATTCTTGCTTCATGAGATGATTGCAATCGCTGCCTAGCTAGGACTTCACTCTTCCCTTTTTCTGCCGTGGAAATGGAGATTTCCATTCGTTTGATATCACACACAATGAAAACGACGTGAGGAGCTACTCGAAGACAATACTTTTCTATAATATAAAATACGATAATATATCATTTGTTTCGCACTCCCGAGGTGACTTTTTTACTCTGGGTAGTTTTTTGTTCACTTCCAGAGGTGAGGGTTTAGAACAGTGGCGGTACCATCCTTGTGTTGAGTATATGAGGAAATGAATTACAGGTTGGTGAATATCTCTTGAAAATAGATATTTAATATGAATATATGAACCAGGACGCAACACTATCTAAGGAGTTAGAAATATTCGTTAAAGCCAAGGTGATGGTGTTACAATATAGATGTGTCTAAAAGTCTGGTGAATGGTGCCATTTGACATATTGCCGAAATCATTTGGCTTTGCTTCCGGAGTGTACACTGTCATACTATCCGTCCGTATACGATATTATAATAAATGGCGCCGGCTGCCATTTTGAAGTTTTTTTTTAATGGCATGGCGGTATATAATGTTATAACTCTCCTTAGAGGATTATTTGAAATACATGGCTATAAGCTCTAGCAAAATGAAACACTATTTTTGGTATCTACAAAGTTCTCAATTCCTCACAACGACATATGGCAATTATCTGCCATTTTGAGGGACAAAAAACTTTTGGAACATTTCTTTTTTCCTAGAGCTCAAGCCATCTATTCCAAAGAAATATAAGAGTTCTAACGTCATGTACCACCATTTTGTTTTGGACGAATATTTTTGTCTGAAATTTTGCTGCTCTATAGAGAATTGAGAGACGATTTAAATGCACTCAACCACAAATGCCATGAAAAAAAAACATTTTTATTCATTGTCGTCAAAAAGAAGGTTATGAATGCCAGAAATGAATCTCAAATGTGACAATTCTTCTACTTACCCCAAGTGTATTTTTGAGTAATGATGTTCAAAGGATTACAGTTGGAATTGATAATTTCATCAATTGTAATATTGGACCAATACACAATAGAATGTTTTTTCGAGATTATTCCAGACTGAGTTCAAGTTTATATTTTTTGTAAAATTTGTAAAAAATTTGTAAAATTTGTTTTTACGAATCACCCAGGTTTTCGGAGAAAACCCCTCAAAAGCAGAGCTTGTGCGAGCAAGGGAGATCCGGGACCTACAGTTTAAATAAAAGTGTTATCCGAACCACTTTAGCTCAGTGGCAGGCTGTCCCGGGGATCGAACCCGGGCCGTCTGGGTGGGAGCAAATACTCTAGCACCACGACCAACTTCACTGATTGAACACTTTGTGGAAGTAATGTTCTTTCCTTTATTCCTTTTTCGAGTGTCGAGGCCGGATTAAGTTTACCTATAGATGGTTTTATATGTGGTCCAAATGTTCCTATAACTACCATTTTAGTTGTTGCAGTCGGTTTTTTTCCTTGCAATATGGGCCATTTCAAGAAATGAACTTTTGTTAAATCTTCATCTAAAAAGTTTGGGAAATTGAAATCGAGAACAGTCATGATATGCTATTTCAATCTTTGTTTTAAGTACTGTTTAGTTTGTCCAATGTATAGCAAGCCACACTCTATTTATGGTATTCGTTGAATCATTTGGCAATTTCATCAATCGTGTCTTGTTTTGTTTTCACTAAAGGCCAGTAAGGCAGTTTCATTCGATTTTCCAGAGCGAAACCATGCTGAATTGGTATCAAAATTTTGTATGATTCAATAGAATCATTCTGAGTTTCGAAGTGAGCATACTCGAAAACCTCCGAGATGCTCTTTTCAGACGTTGATAATTTTTTATTCATATAGAAGGAAAACTGCGTTTCAAAATAGAAAAATTTTCAAGAAAATTATTGGTTTTATGATAATATTGTAGCGGTGCTTAGTTGACGCGAGGACGTAGGTTTGGCTAATATAATTGTCTATCTGAGATCCATTTGGCTATTGCCCTGACATGTATTAATTTATTTAACTATTCAGATACCACTTTCGAACTTTTGCCCTGGCTATCGCCGCGGCATGAATTTACTGGTAGTAAACCAAATCAGTCTTTTTTATCCTTGTGGGTTTGCCAATACACGTGGATCTTAATCGAGATAATAACAGTGTTGTAGATCTCAATTCATCAGATGTAAACAGAACCACAATCTCTCGATACCTTGTGCCCTGATAACTCCTGTGAAATTGTGTATGGATTCACTTGAATATAACAATTTACTTCATAGTGAGTAAAAATTTTTATACTTAAAATACCTAATATTCTCTCTGACAGCTTCTGGCTGTGGCTGGTTACCTGAAACCACATACGTGAAATTCTCAACGCACTATAGTCACTAGTATTCTTTTATTTGACCATCTTTCAGTTGACTACATAAATAAACTTACACCGCAAAACTCTAAATCTCTTCTGGAACGCTCAGTAAAAACTACACCCAAAACCTTTCCATTTGTTTGGTTCAGTTTGGTTATCTAGAGTCTTCGACTCTTATCGGCTTGAACCTTCCTGGGATTTGGCTGAATATGAAATTTACTACTTCCGTAACAGTGAATGGGCGCTTTGTGTCTGAAAAGGAATGGAAAATCTATGACAACGATAAACATTTTCCCTTATGATATCATATATGGGTGAAGATGTTTCGCCTACTACCTAATACAATGTTGCATAATTCACTTGATGACATGTTTACTTCCTGTCGTGCAAATTATTTTGGTCATTCTGAGCATTGATGATCTAAACAATTTTTTGTATGAAAATCTTCATAGAAACGCCACTGAGTCATGGAATTGTATTAACACAGGCCATGCTTTCCTTCAGTGTTATCTCACTTACGATTCCGAAGTGCAGACTAGAAAAGAATAAGTGATGGTCGTTTTACAGTTTTTTTTTCTGAGAAGGTAAACTTTCTCTACCGGTGATCTCTGAACTTTTGAGTGTTTTGGTCGTGGTCTCGAGGTTATTCTTCCTGACGTTCCGTTAACATCTACGGTAGACATTTTCAAAGGCGGTGTGGTAACTGAAGAAGCGTTCTTTCAAGCCTAATTGATGAGCGTTCGTTCAAGCCTAACTTATGAGCTTAACGAACGCTTTGTCCGTTACCATTCCGCCTTTGAAAATGTCTACCGCTGATGTAGATGAAACGTCAAGAAGAGTTACTTCAAGACCACGATTCACAAACACGAAAACTTCTTATTGTTCAGTTTTTTTATTTGTCTTGGTTCTTACCGTGAATAACAAATAAACACTGCGTGTGTAGATATAAAGCAAGTCATCCTTCGACATAAACCATGTGACCTCCATAAATTTTACTGATGACCCTACCCTACCCTACTGATAACCCTAATCGTGGGTACAGATATTTAATAAGCAATTCACATATCAGAAATATTGGTGAGTTTATTGTTTGAATGTGTAAAGTGAATTTATTTTGACTTTCATCGTGAATCTATATCATTTAATATGCCAGTGTTTACCTTTGTGATATGATGATATGATTGCAGATCAGTGGATATTTACTTCATGGTGCAGTGTGCTGGAGAAAACATTTATTTTCGCAAAATCCTGTCATACCAATATTTCATTTCAATCAGCTCCAGTGATTTTTTAGTCCAAATTAACAAGTTTCACTTGGTTTTTCACTTCTTTTGGTTGTGAGAGCACACTTTATAATTTTCGGTTGTTCACCCTGTATATTATTAAATCAACCGGCACAAATTATCCACAAATGCATTCACATTACCCCAAAAATTGTAGTAATACAATTTTTCTACCATTTCTGAATCTATAATTTATCAAGTTGGTAATCAAATGTTTGAAGGAAAGTAACATTTTTCAGTTCCTAAACTTTTTAGCAAAGTATTTGAAAGGTCTCAAGGATCTGAGTAAGTCTCAGTTTGATATAAGTTATCATGTAATATAATTATTATAGCAACTAAGCAATTCTGATTTTTGCAAAGAGTTCGATCGATTTCAGCACGTTTTTATTTTTCAGGTCCTGGCTATCAAGTTTTCCGAAACTACACTGAATGTCTACGATGCCACAGAAGATACAAATACAAGAAGAATTGTGTATACCATCTTCGTTTTCAGTGTTTCAAGGAACCGCAGTTCGTGTGTAGCATTTGTAATAAGAGTTACAGACATAAGAGAGATATGATACGTCATGTGACGGAAAGACATTTGCATTTGGATAAGTAGATCTTACAATTATTACCCTGGAAAGCAGATGAATGGGAAACGTTACGTTCACTGAACACATACTTCACTCCATTGGGGACTTTTGTTTGTGGAAAAATAATTATTACTATTTTCTGAGAGAAAACAGGGAGTTGAATCAAATATTGGAATAATCGTTTAGAGTTAAGTGGGAATGGTGTAGACAATTTTAATCACACATTTTAGGTAATAAATGAATATTAGAACTATTTGTCCTAGTTTATTTCACGTCCATAATTCTTGCGGTTTAACATCCTACCAGTGGCTACTGATTTTTTAGCAGAAGTACCTACATTTAGATGTTTTCGTTATTGAAACTTTGTTTCTTGTTCAATGTAGGTGTAGATATCGCATACTATTTCACCCACTTGTCAAATGAACCAATCAGGTGCTTTAGAAGTTCGGATTATAGATAACACCAAACCTGAGACTCTCGAACTCTCGACTCTCTTTGACCTGTCTAGTTCGGTGTTTCCGTATTTTTGTTTGTGATAGTCAAATGTCAATAATTATCACTATGTGCACGCATTCAAATTGTTTATAAAATAGGCTAAAAAAATTTCACCCGTCATTGAATTTATCTCATAAGTCTGTCTTTTGTTTCTGAACTCAACTGAACTTATTCGAAAAAATGTTTTTTTCCCAAAGCAATTCGGTTTCGTTCAGAAATGAATCAACAGACTTATCGCTAAAATTGGATCACGTGTGGTGTTATTACTATCATTCAATCTCAGGTAACCAGATTCGTTGTATCCTTCACTTATGTGATCAAATTCACGACTACCAAAGGAGAATCTTACGCATGAATTATGTATTATGTGTAGGCGATGAAAAAGCATGTGTCTGCTCGGGAAAAGATGCCACAGAATGTTGAAAGGACGCTTGACGAAAATGGCTTACGTGTTAGGTAAATCTCATTTAGGAATGAATCTAAGTATTGTGGATGTTGCTTTCATCAACTATAGGTAATGTGCTATCTACGATTTTTATTTTCATATCTTCTTATAGGTACTCTTTCCTTATTTTTTTCGAAGCGAATAACACGATCAGACATTTTTTCAATTCATATATAAATTGTGGGCAGTAGAGGACTCACAAAATTTATTCAAATCAATGTTTCCTATTATCAAGTGCCATGTTGAGTAGTGCGAAGGTATACACGAGGTATTATAGAGCTGAGTATCATCGACGTAGTGATGAATTTCAGCATAATTTAAAATTTTAGAATAATCAGAAATATAAAGAGAAAAAAGAAGTGGTTCCAAGATAGATCCCTGGGTGACACTGTAACCAACCAATAGCGAAAAAGACACAATACCATCAAGAGAACGCGTTGGGTGCGGTTGAAAAAATAATTTCTGTATAAATTCTACAGCTTCATCAGGAAAGCCAAACTAGGTCGGTTTGACACAAAGTAGGGAATGCTCCAAAGTAACAAAGGCCTTGCTGTAGTCCAATAAAACCAAACAGGAGAGTTTGCCGTTATCCGCAGCCTCAGAAATATCATCCGTGATTGACAAAAGAGCGGTAGTCCGAAAGCCAGATTGTATAGAAGAAATTATATCATTTGCATATACAGGGTGGGCCAACTATTGCAGATCGGAGGATAGCTCCTAAACCACTGTAGATAAAAAATATTTTTCTCCTGGAGATCACATATGGCACACAAATGACTATTTCTGTAAAATATGCTGAAGTAGATAGAGGGTTTCGTGAGTAGGTGCCAAAAAGTTAATTTTTTTCTTAAATGACCCACCCTGTATTTTTTTCCATTTTTGGATAGTGCGAATAACAAGCTATACAACAGTTTTTCATTTTTTTCAGTTGTATGCGAGGTTGCCGAGTTATTGCATTTTCAATGAAAGTTTCTTAAAAATCATTGTAATAATAATAATAATAATAATACTCCCTCATAAACACTCGTAGAGTGTACCCAAAGGCATAGCCTGTGCGGGTAGAGGACGGCTATTATAATTATTTGCCGTGGAGGGTAAAATTCCATAAAAACTCAGCACTAAGAGGAGTCGCAAAAAAAAGTATTGCAGCTCCCAGTGCAGGAATGAAGATATCCACTGAATCATTGAAAATTGTTTAGAAATATACAGGGCGCTCGCTAGACAACTGCCAGAATTACAGATTTCAAAAGACGAAAACTTTTTTTTTCAAATGGAACGTCCTGTATATTTCAATGTTTTTTAAAGTTCATTTTTCCATCGATATAATATTTTCTGTGGTGTAACTCATTAGCTTCCGAGTTATTGGGGAAATAGGACATTTTACAGGGTGGGTCACTTAAGAAAAAAATTTTTGGCACCTGCTCACGGAACCCTCTGTATACTTCAGCATAGAAATATTCATTTGTGTGCCATGTGATCCCCAGGTGAAAAATATTTTTAACTACAGTGGTTTAGGAGCTATCCTCCAATCTGCAATAGTTGGCCCACCCTGTATGTAATGTGGCATTTGATACTTCATAATCATAATTTCTAGGGCCTTGAAAAGCGAAGGCAGGATCTCAAGTCGGAAAAATCATTGGGAGAATTACATTTAGCCAAAGGAGTTTTTAGTATATGTTTTCATTTCGATAGGAAAGTGTTCATGTTGATACCAGTAACGAAAATGAAAGTTATGTGTTCGATTAAATATTTTGAATTGAATCATCCTATTAGAGAAGTCGTCTGTTCCAATGTGCAGGCCAGATTTTTGTGGATGCATATTACTGAAATTATTATTTATTCTTCTAACATTTTTCAGTTACTCTGAAATTCAAGATATGGCTATTTGTAGGATATCGAGTGATCTGAGTGTATTGTAAATTTCTTGAGAGTTTTTTCTCTCCAAGAATAGTTGACAAGAGCTTTGTTCTCACGGCGTATAGCTGCGGTGATGTAGTCCGAAGAACTTTTCCAAGATGAGGTAGTTCTTTAATTTTTGTACCTGAATTTTATCATCTCTTTGATATTTTTAGTTCGCCACGGAGCTGACGATTGAACAGGGCGATTAAACCGTGATAATATATTTGATCTACAATATCTAGATCAAATATATTATTCCGGTTATGGTGAATCACATCTTCATTGAAAAAGTTTGGCTCAAAAACGAATCCTCTTTGAGATGAGCTGTTGGAACGGGTTCTTTTATCGATGTTTTTGGCAGTATTCGAAATTTGATTTTTTGGCCTCTCAGTTTGTGTGATAGATTTGTTCAGTATATCAACACTGGTGCCTTCTAGCGGAAGTTGATTACTGGTGTGTTATAGGGGATATTCAAATGATGGAATGAAATGCGTCTCCTGAGTTTCGGAAAGATCTTTAATTCCGGTTTTTCTTTGTCCAGTTCTTCTGCTGTATAAGACTTACAGGCTCATTGTTTTTTATTTTGTTGTTATTGAATTTTTGGATTTGCTCCCTTTAATTGACAGGTATTTTATTTTCCAATCGGTGTTCATGGCTTGTGTCTTGAAACATTGATATTTTGATACTTTTCAGTTTATGGATATTTTGATACAGTGGATTCTTTGTCAGGATTGATAATAATTCAATTTTTGGAGCTTGCTTTTCGTTCAATAAACTAGTTTCCTTCAAGAAAGTGAAAAAGTCTCGATGCACTGTTTCGTAACAAATCGTTTACGATGTTGGTAGTTAGTAAGTAGAGAGGGCGCGTGTAAAAAAGTTCTATATAGATTAGTATAAAACTCCTTGTTACATATTATTCGCAGCACACTGACAATAAGTTATTAAAAGTAATAAATACAATGAAAACGCTCAAAAATTCATTGGAAGCTATTTGCCTTCGAATGTGGGGAATCATTCGCAACATATTCGACATGTGAAATATTTTCACTCTGGTAAGTGTATTTTATCTTACATAAAGATCTCATGTTGCCCTTACTAAAAATAACAAATTTCTCTTTGGTTAAAAACAACTATGAAAATCTGAAAATTTTGGAACACATCTCCCTAGAAGCCATGTCTAAACCGACAGACAGTATGCCGATCAAGTACGACTTCAAAGTGCAGTTTGAATTGGTCACAAACAACCACCAGATTTACACAGATAACCCCCCTGAGGAGTAGCGACCCGTAAGCCCTAGCTTACAATACACTAACTTCAAAAACACACAAGTTCCACCGACGCTTAACACATACACACTCACACATTACAGAGGGATGCGAGACCTTGAAAATATGCCTTTAGGGCGGCCGCATATTTCCTACTTTCCGATCCGATTGTCTGAAACGATTGTCGGATCAGGGCATTTGAAGCTCAAATACCTATAAGTTTATGCGTTAATATCGCACACCTACGATCAGATATCGAATCGGACGTCCGACTCGGATGCAAGAGCAGTGCGTTCTGCCAATCGGACCTATTTAAAATCTGAACCGACTACCGGAAGTCGTGCATTGTTTCTGCATAGTATACCGCAAACATACGATAATTTTCGTCAGTTTCATCCTTAGTTTCATCAGTTTTGACCAATGAGTGTAGAGAAAAGTCTTAAGATGCAATGTGAGAAACTGACTTTGTTGAATTCTTTTTGTATTCAACAGATTGTATTCAAAAGCGTCGCTTTATTTATTTGTTTTCGTTGTGAGAGTTGAAAAACCATTGTCAATAACTCATCATCGTTCATTTTCTATGCGGTGTGTGAGAACATACCTACTGTATTGTAATTGTACAACGACATTCAACTAAAATCGGAAATATTTTGTCGGCAATGTGCGATAGTGGTCCGATTTGAAATCGTTTCAGACAGTCGGGTCCGACTGTAGTTTTCACGAGGAGAAAGACGGACATTTTAATCAAGTAGTTGGAAATTGAATTTTTTGAATCCAATTAAAAATATAGTCCTCCCACTTCAAGTTCTTCAGTAGAAATCAAAAACCAAATGAAACTTTCGACCCATTTCTAACAGAAATAGAAAGCCTGATCTTGCCTTGTGAATTTAAAGATAATGATTGAGAGGCAGAGTAGTTTTTGGGATTTATAATAAACGAATACAAAAAAATCTATTACAAAAATCAAATTGAACACTGAATGAAACTATTGATATATGTCGTAGTTTGGAAATTAGTGTCAATACCCAAAAAATTATCAATGATGCAACAATAAATGAAATTCATTTGGATGATAATGCCCATGTGAATTTGATTTCGAAACCATCTACAAGTACACAATATCATAAAACAAATTTCAATCAATCAATCAAGAAATGTTAACCCAAGCAGGAAATTTCGTTGTTTTAAATGTGAATATTCACATAATTTCAATAACTGTCCAGCATTTTCTAAAATTTGTTCCATATGTAAAAAAGAAAAATCTGACGATACATCGATTGACAAGTTTTTATTTTCTGCCTTCAAAAAATTCAATTTCCAACTACTTGATTAACATACATGAAAAATATATCGTGATACAAAAGTAAGGAATATATAACACTGTGGGACTGGTAGCCGGTGAATGAATCGCCCGCAGCCGCCGCACCACCCGATCGAGAAACAGCCCTACAGAACTGTTACGAGAAAGCGGATGGAAGGAACTCGCGGTGAGAACTGGAGAACTAGTCTCTAAAAGAAGCCGAGAAGGGGTCTCAGATCGGATACTGCGGGTCTGGTAGCCGGTGATAGAATCACCCGTGGCCACCGCACCGCCTGACTGAGAACCAGCCCTTCCAGGACTTCCAGAAATAGGCAGATTGAAAGAACTCGCTCCCTTGACAAGCATCCACACACACAAATATATTGTATTGAAGGGATTCATTTTCAGAAGGAGGAAGTTGTTTCAAGAGCATATTACGGATGAGGACTCTTGGGGGCCTACTTGCCTGGCCGCAGTGGCGGCCACCCCACATATATCCTACTACAACACAGAAAACGTTCCTCAATTGGCAATGGTTGTCTCAGTGTGGTACACAGATGGATCAAAATGGACGAAGGGTTTCGAGTAGGCGTTTCAGGGTCAAATTTCAGTATCTCGAAACCCCTTGGTAGGAAGGATCCCAAACATCTTCCAAGCAGAAGTACATACTATAGAGATTTGTGCCCAGGAATGCCTTGAAAGGGACTCTATATACTATATACAGATAGCCAAGCAACATTGAAAGCAATGAAGTCACACAGATGCGAGTCTAAGCTGGCATGGGACTGTGAACAAATCCTGGGACAACTGGCAGCAAACTATAAGGTGACCCTGATGTGGGTGCCAGGTCAGGGAGCATCAAAAGCAATAAGGAAGTAGACTGGAGCAAATACACTACATCCTGGCCCAGAATCCTCCTGTAGACTCTCCAAAGCCCACTTAAAAGAAGAGTTTCGACGCTGGGAATTCGAAGAAATGAAATCTCACTGGAATAACGTGCCAGGACAAAGACAAGCGAAAAGGCTATTGAGTCTATCGCCAAGGAAAGCTGAACAGCTCCTTGAGTTGAGCATAAAAGACTCGAAATTGGTAAACGGACTACTGCCCTCTGCTTTGTTACCTCAAAAAAACGGGTGAAATAGAGGGTGATAGTTGATGCTACTGCGAGAATTTTGCGGAAATTGCAGAACATCTGCTTTGCGAATGCCCTGTGCTCTTTTGTAAGACGATGGAATTAATTCCTGGAAGGGGCATTCTTAACGCCCAGGAAACTGATAAACTTAGAAAGTCTTACAATCCCGGGTCTTGAAAAGATAGAAGGGTCACGCATAAAAGATTTCATAGGTCGAGGTACTTGTGAGGCTGCACAGCCTGCACGACCCCCTCATAATCTACATCTACATCTAACAAGCCCGTAATGTCTTTGGCCAAGGTGTAAGAATGTCCCGAATCCTCTCCAGAATCAGGTGAGCTATTCGTTTCGAATACATTTGTTATTTCCACCAACCGGCTGCACCCTCAAGAGCAACCCTCAGAAGTATTCGAAAGACTTGTGCGAGCTGGGAAAGATGAGGGCAACCCCTGGAACTCTCACCTGAGATGCCATGTACGGGACGGGTAACCGTGCTGGGATTCGAACCCACGCCCTTACGGTTGGGGTGCGAACGCTATATCATCACGACCACCACGGCCAGAATCAGAATGACCGAGTAAAGTTCGTAAAGCCAGTCGGTTACGGTGAAATATTAATCTGGCTTGATCGTTTCAGGAGTTTGGTGTCTCGGTAAGACACTACATTTGTGAAGACTATCAAAGTTATTATAAAACAAACATTGCCCCAACTACTCTGATTGTTTTTCGAATGATGGCTGTAGTTAGTCGCAGATTCGCAAATATTTGTTGATCATCACCAGTTAGATGTTTAGTTCTTGACTTATGGTTCATAAAGATATGCTGAAGACTGTATGGATTGGTATATTTCGGTGCATTCGATAATATTGTTGGAATTATTCTTAAAACTCGCAAAAGTCTTGTTCTTGTTGCGATAAAGAACTGGAATGCCCAAAAGACTGCAGCCGGAAAATAGAGTATATCTGTGGAATATACATTTTTAATGATGAAGTCTGGTTCCTAAAAGTTTCTATCATAAATGATACTTACTGGTTCTGACACGCTTTTCATTAAGCAAGTGTTTTTCAAATGATTCACGCCAACAAGGCTACAGTTTATTACGTTCTTGAGGAATCCAAAAACCTAATAGAAGAAATTGACATTGGACTGATCATTTAAAAATGTATACTGCTCAGGTTCGCAGAAAAACTATATTTTTAAAGTTGAATTTGTTAGTTTTTCAACAATCATTGATTGCAAAAAACTTTAAAGAACATTGATCGCAATAGTTAACGCTCTAATTACCCATCAAAGACAAAACCTGACACGAAATCAGAATTGAAGAAGAAACAGTACAATAAAAAAGTACAAGCACGTCTGTAGCTTCTTTACCACCTCTTAATCACAGTTTCCTGACAAAATGACAAGAAGTAAGCGAGAGAAAAATCCAAGAAACCAACAAACGGCTCTTAAGGTCCTATTAGCACCACCTCATTGTTGACTTATAGTGAAACGGACAAAGTCTGCCAGTACAAGTTCACTTAGAAAACCGAAGTTGCACCTTCAGAGATCAGTCATTCACCAGCTGAAAAGGAATATGGTTTTGGAAACGGCTACGAAACAAATGTACTATTTGTAGAAAACCATTCCATATTGGTTGAGGAAGAAATTGAAAGAATGATTTTTGGGCTTGAATATCATGGGGAAGAACAACTCCATTTTTAACATTATAATTTTGCAGGTCGAAAAGAAGAAGACGTCCTGAGTAAATACGATGAGAAAATCAAGACCATGAATATAATCTGAAAATATTTGAAATCATCATTATGTCCTGATAGGAAGAGACAATTTTAATTTGACGACTGTAATTATTGAAAATTATGAAAACCGTCTGGATGTAATTCTGATTGTTTGATATCTTGTGAACACTGAACGAAAAATTCCTCTCATGGATTCCCATACTACAGATAACAAAGTCCTCCTGCAGAGAAACGATCAATGGGCTTTGGTTAATCAACCGAATAATCAAATGTGAAGACCGAATTCGACCACTTCAAAAAAATTCAAATCAAACATGAAAGATTGAACTCTAAAAAAAATCAGAGGGTTGAAGAGTTCCATGGCAGTTATCGTAACACTTTTTCTATAATAGACTTCAACTGTTATATGCAGATTTACCGTTCGTAGAAACAAAAAATCTCGAACCCGTCGATTTCCATTTGTCACTTGAAGCTCCTTGGGGGTGGAAGTAGCTCCAACTCTTGTATCTTGAAAGGAATTAGGGGTCAAGTGATACTGCATTGTAAATATCATCGAATTTTTTATTCAACGTTGTTTAGTTTTTTGAGTTGGATGCAGTAGAGAAAACACGTATGTGAAAATTATCGGCTAATAAGGCTTGTTTCACTTTCATCACTATTTCTAATATTGTAGGCTGGTACGATTGTTATCCAGGAATGGTTTGTTTTTGTTAATCGATATCCTGTCCGAACCAACTATAATAAGGAATCATTCAAATTCGAGGACACATATTGAAATACTTATTTGTTTCACATGCTGAAATAACCATAACTTTTGTTCTTATAGTATGAATCATTATTCTTGTGATTGTACTCCCTGTATACATATTTATTCTTGTTGATTCGATTCACTCTCTACTGAGGTCGTTATGACAATAAAAATACATAATCTTTTGTTACCTAGTAAGAATTAGTTCTGTAATCCTTTTAGAAATAAAACGTTAATTCTATACTTACATAAATTATATTTCACTACAGTGGATATATAAAAGTGGCGACGAGGATGGGATTGACTGAACGTTATGTGCAAACTTTCAAACAAGCTTTAAGTGCCATGAAAGGCAATGATTCGGATAAATGCAAACAATTATGTCAATTTTTACTTAATTACAGGAAGACACCTTATTCTGTTACTGGTGTGAGTCCTTCAAAACTGTTATTTGGTAGAGATATTCATTCTACACCTTTTTCAGTTGTAATTCAGGAAGTGTAATATGTATTTCAGAAAGTATAATTTGTAATTAAGAATAATAAATTGTAATTCAGAAAACATTAAATGAAAATCAGATTGGTGAAATGAAATTCAGAAACTGTAACTTGTAATTCAGATTAGTGAATTGTATTTCAGAATGTGAAATTTGTAATTCAGATTAGTTAAGTGATAATCAGAAAGTGTAACTTGTAATTCAGAAAGCGTAAGTTGTTATTCAGATAGTACCAGCTGTAGTTTAGTGTTCTCCTATTTCCTATTCTTACTTATCAAGTCTTTGACGAGTATAGAATTAAGGCTTTCACGGCCGGAAGTATGATCAAGGAGTATGGTTTCCGGGCTTTGGTTCAACTCCGGGGAGGCGGTTTCTATGGACGATTTGCTCACAACTGCGGTGAGCATCTTCAGCGTGGATTTTGTCGTATACTGATGAGTATTATGTCGCTTTTCGAGAAGGCAAAATTCACGCTGATGCTCACCGCAGTTGCGAGCGAAACGTCCATAGAAACTGCCTCCACGGAGGTGAACCAGCCACGGCCCCAAAGTCCGGAAACCTTACTCCTTGATTAAGTCCTTGACAGTTTCTGAATTACAAGTGATGGTTTCTGAATTTCAACTGACGCTTTCTGAATAACAATTCACTAATCTGAGATTGAAGTTACACATTCTGAAATACAATTTACTAATCTGAATTACATGTTACGGTTTCTGAAATCCAATTAACAATTCTGAATCACATGTTATATTTTCTGAATTATAATTTACTAATCTGAATTTCAAGTTACAGTTTCTGAATAACATTTGAAAAAGGTGTAGATTGGATTTAATGTCAAAGTACCGGAAGAAATTATTTTGATCGATTTGAAAGTTCGTGAATTTGGGGTAGGCGAGAGAGTTGCTGTTCGTAATTACTTGAATGATTCTAAATGGGAATTTGGGCGTGTTCATAAAAAATTAGGACACTGTTTAGTAAGATTGGATGATTCCAGGATTTGGAAACGACATTTGGACCAAATTCGATAAATCGGTGATAATACTCCACAATTCCAATTTTCCAACTAATAATCATATTTCGTTTTCACTAAACACTCCTAACAATAATAATCTACACTCTTTTCACATGTAATTCGAAAAGTGTAACTTGAAATTCAGATTAGTAAAATGTTATTCAGAAAATATGACATGTAATTCAGAATTGTTAATTGAATTTCAGAAATCGTAACATGTAATTCAGATTAGTAAATTGTATTTCAGAAAGTGTAACTTCAATTTGAGATTAGTGAATTGTTATTCAGAAAGCGTCAATTGTAATTCAGAAACCATCACTTGTAATTCAGAAACCGTCAAGGACTTAATCAAGAAGTATAGTTTCCGGGCTTTGGGGCCGTGGTCGGTTCACCTCCGTGGAGGCGGTTTCTATGGACGTTTTGCTCACAACTGCGGTGGGCATCAGCATGGATTTTGTCTTCTCGAAGAGCGACGTAATACTCATCAGTATACGACGAAATTCACACTAAAGATGCTCACCGCAGTTGTGAGCAAATCGTCCATAGAAACCGCCTCCACGGAGTTGAACCAAAGCCCGGAAACCATACTCATCGATTATACTTCTGGCCGTGAAAGCCTTCATTTTATGCTCGTCAAGGACTTGATAAGTTAGAGTAGGAAATGGTAGAACAATAAATTACAGCTGTTACTCTCTGAATAACAATTTACGCTTTCTGAATTACAAGTTACACTTTCTGATTATCAATTCACTAATTTGAATTACAAATTACACATTCTGAAATACAATTCACTAATCTGAATTACAAGTTAAAGTTTCTGAATTTCATTTCACCAATCTGATTTTCGTTTAATGTTTTCTGAATTACAATGTATTATACTGAATTACAAATTATACTTTCTGAAATACATATTTTACTTTCTGAATTACAACTGAAAGAGGTGTAGACCTACAAAATTTTCCGACATCATCAAGTTCTTCACCTCCTGATCCGGAGACATTGCAGATGAAATGGTTTTTCGAAGGTCAAAGAGAATAAGGAAACCAGTTTCAAGGTTTTGTTTTTCCTCAAATTAGTTTTGTATTCACGAGAAGGGGAGAAAACTGTTATGTACTCCCTGTATACATATTTATTCTTGTTGATTCGATTTACTCTCTACTGAGGTCGTTATGACAATAAAAATATATAATCTTTTGTTATCTAGTAAGAATTAGTTCTGTATTCCTTTTGGAAATAAAATGTTAATTTCGTAACACATTCTATACTTACATAAATTATATTTCACTACAGTGGATATATAAAAATACTAAACCCAGTTCCTAATTTTTTTGTCCCATCTACATTTCAACATAGCCATTCTTTCAACAAAATATATAATTTGGGATTTGATAATTTTTTTTGAAAAGTTATTCTTTCTTCAGGTCCACATGATAAAGGCAACTCACCTCTTATATGTCCAGACTGCAAGAAGTTATTTTCTGTTGCCGGTTCGCTCAGAAGACACATGAAATACAATTGTGGAAGGAAGCCACCTCCTTTAACTGGATATATAAAACACAATCGGAACGACTATGAGTGTCAGAAGTGTAATAGGCACTACACAATTTTTGGTACTATCAGGAGACACCTCGTACATGAGTGCAACAAGCCGAAGGCATTGACGTGTCCCGTTATCGGATGCTTCTACAAGTGCAAACTGAACGACAGACTGTTGTGTCATTGTCGCATGGTACATAAAATGACTTGTTAGTAGTTCTAGATAGATAACTCAAATGAAAGAAAACCTAAATACTACAGAGTATAAATACATCCTAATGGACTGATTTAACCACGGCGATCAAGTCCAGGTCATGTACTTTTGACACATCACATAAAAAATGTATGATTGCACATTTAATACTGATGCATTGAAATGAAAAATTGTGTGTTTTTATTTCCAATCGTAAAAAATTGACTAAAATCATGAAGCCCAATTTTTCACAATGTATTGAATGAAACATAAATCTTCCATGTGTAGGACAAATCGCCACACGCGGACAGCCAGATTTTCTGTCCATTCTACTTCATCAAACATAGTACAGAATGAAGCTGGTTAGTCAAAATGTAGTTTCATTTTCACGCATATCACCAATTTTCAATAAAAAACGCAGAAGATTTAGACATAACTTATGCTTCTACGCAAATAATCGTTCATGATCATAGCATACACCCATACAAGTTTACGAAAGTTGAAGCCTTGAAACCAGAAGAGTAAAACAGATCACAGCATGAAAGTTGAAGTGGACAATGTGAGGTGTCTAATGAACTGTCTGTATCAGTGAACGTAATGTCCTTTTGAGTACAAAATATATAAATACGTAATGATTTAATAAACACTTTGATAAACTGAAAATGACAGACTCAACCGAACCCCTCGTAATAGTGGTCAAAGGCATGGCAGTAGGACACAAAACGATGGATTGTCACCCAATGACGACCGAAAAACATACGCTTTGAATGGATAGGTGAAATATGGAACGGTCTTCCGCCTTGACATGATAACAGTGAGCCCGCGCGGAGAGGATACATATCTAGAATGCTTGCTCTGTGGTGTGAGATGCACTCAGAGCATGCTGCCTTTTCCGCCCAAAATCTGAGGGACTATGTGTCTCATCCATGGGATCTAAGCTGTCAGAGCCCCTTCTCATTAAGACGAGCTCACAACACATTAAATCAAGGCGTGCTGTTATCCATCAAACAGCGCTGTCTTTATAGGATACGAATGCTGGTGGCTACATATACGATGAATCTTCTTTCCAATTCCAAGAGCATCCACGTCTTGTGGAAACTTTATGGAAGAACTTTTACAAATTTCCGCAACCACTCAACACAGATCCCTAGCGCATTTCCAAACTTCCTGCAGGAGGCTTCGTCAGCCTGAGGTCAATGAACTGCGAAATCCGATAATTCCGGAAGAAGTTCGACGGCCCCCTGAGAGAATTTTGTTGGATCCTTAAAGGCTCGGAAAACTTTGCTGCTCCATAGGCCCTAATGGGTTAAATAACTAATGGTACAAATAACATAATTGAATGCATGTTATGCTTATCTGCATGGAGGCCGTAGTGGTCGTAATGGTAAAGCGCTTGCAGCATGGTCACTGGTCTCGTGTTAGGAATCACACGTTAAAAGGTAATACCTTATTAATACTTGGCTCGCAAAAGTTTTGACTTCTGAGGGCTGTCGTTCGTAGGGGGGCGACAGCTGGTTAACGGAAAAAACAATAGAACAATCTTATACAGGCAAATACTCTCTGCAGTTGATAACATTTGATAAAAACGGATATATTAGCTGCAAGGAGATCCTGCTGATCGACAGGAATCCGTGCAGTGAAATCTTAACATTTCAATGACCTGGATCGATTACCATAAGGCATATGATACCTTGACTTATCCAGAAACCTGACTTTCGCATGTCTCATGATGTCTTCAACACCCTCGTCGCGCAATGGGTATGGAGGTCCCTGATACCAGATGCAGAGCGTGATGTGGGGCAGCCGAGACTATAATGCATTTGCCTGTCCAGCTTATGCGGTCTCAGCCTATACTCAAAGGCATAATGCGGCGCTACGATTGATGTACTACCATATTCGACACTCGCATGGTATAGAAGAGACACCGGTGTTGACTTTTGCTCTGGGGAATATTGAGTCCATTGTGCAGAATGAGATTGGAATCCACTTTCAAGCAAATAGAAGCCAATGAGCCGGATGTAGTCCTCCTACACCATCAAAGTAGGATTATTTTTGTCAAAGAGATTTCGGCTTCTGGCGAAACGAATATCGACCGAAAAAAGGAGGAGGAAGATATCGGACAAAATATCGAGGTGCTCTTTGAACTCCGCAGGCTTTAGCGAAAATTGTGGTTCTGATCATAGGAGTACTTGGTGGAATGATGGACACGCTGCTCTCGAATCTGAAAATTATACTGAATTGCCGTGATTCAGCAAAAATCTTAGCCTGACCAAAGCTGAAAGCCAATACTCTTGGTTCTCTACGCCTACTTAAGTCACATGGTTTTTGGACCCAGTAATTAATCACCCATCCCAAGGACGTGTGGGGTGTTGGCAGGGTTTATGGGCACACTAGCGAGCCCTCCGAATGTATCGGAGCTCCGGAGATAGGGCTTGACTTTGAAATTTCTCTCAAAAAAATAATACTAATTTATTCATGAAAAGGTTAGGTGCAGAGGTAAAGTGAATGTAGACAGCATGGTTGTGAATGAAAAATATACCTCGACGGCTTGTTTGTGGACATATTCAACAGTGGCTTGTTCAAAGACTTTGATAAAGTCACATTCATTCAATACTGTAAATATTCTTTGTAAAAGTATAATTCTATGCGTTATATTGAATTGCATTATATTACAACTTGAGTCCATTTTTCTCGTCACATCGTGTTCGAAAAGCATTTCAAGTTTAACTACTGTTCGTCTACTTATTTCTCTTTAGAATACGCCCTATACTGCTCTGAGAAATATTCACTTTCATAGGTGAGTGCTTGAAAATTAAGAAGAATATTACAATACTTCAATGATTTTGTTGAAATCTATATAGTTCATGTATTGTAATTATAATAGTTCCTGCGAAGATGCTGTTGACCTTTTTCAAAATTGATAGATTCCCGATCAATGAAAAAGTTGTTCTAGCAATATCTATACTCTGTTCGAAAGAAGTGCATGAGCAAGTTTCCTTGGAGCACTTCCCAGAATTTTGATGGAACATGAGTTTGGTGCCGCAAAAGACAAAATTATTGAATCAATATTTTCACTTAGAGGATTGAAATGATTTGGTGTAGCGACTAGATACAGTGAATACCAATTTGTTTGGGTTGTGGTTATGTCCTCATCATTACTAAAAACGCAAGAATAGGATTTATAAAAAAAATCAATTTCGAAAATATCCTGTTATTTTTTGCTTCATTGGATAAGCAAGGTATGAACCAAATTGGTAACCAAATACTATGTGTCTTTTGACCATGTTATCGAGAAATATTACCCTGCAGACACATAGAACGACATTGAGTGAATTGTGTATAATGCGATAGCCAACGAGGAGGTTCCAGGAGTATATCGTACCAACAACTTTCACTGAGATCCATTTTGGACCAAGGCTTTCGATCCTTTTAGATGGTGACAAATCCATGCTTAAAAACTGTGATCATAACATTTTCATTTTCAGGATGGTACCTCGAAATTTCGACAGGAATGTACTGCTGTTCAACATGTCAAAAGAAATATAAACGTAAAGGTGGAGTTTGCCAACATATAACATATGAATGCAATAAGAAGCCACAATTCCAGTGTGATGTATGTTTGAGATTATTCAAGCGGAAAACACAACTTAGGACGCATGTAGGAACGATGCATAATAGATGGAATTGAAACTTGAAATTGTAGTTTCAGTACCTAATCATCGTCAAGATGAAAACTCCTGAATAATTTTGTATCTGGGTTGAGCAACAGAACTAACTGTACAGTGACAGCCATAAAGTATAGTATAACATATGGGAAAAAAGTTTTTCATTGGAGTAGGTAATACAAAATGTCGTTCGATAACTGGTATGGTGGCAAATTGAAAAAGAAACTTTGATTAAGGGGCATAAAATCAGGTCAGATGGAAAGATACTAGAAAAAGTTATTCAATAATAATAATAATAATAATAAATGATTTTATTGCAACAGATAGATACACGTACATAATATACATATTACATAAAGTAGGGTGGGATACCAATGAACATGAGTATAATAAATAATCTTTAAAATAATAATATGTATAAAGATGCCCGTGCAATACTATCGTTGCAAAAGGCAGAGTTCGCACTTCTGTAACTGCAAAGTCAAGAAGCGGCGCTCTTACACTCAACTTTAAAAAGTTGCTAAGAATTTAGTTTTATATTCATATAAGGAGTTTCAATTGATACTTCAAGATTATAATGAGAAAACATGATGTTCTTAGAATGATATAATTATCATAATGGTGATGGAATTCGAATTTTCCTGTTAGATACGAACCGATGTAACACCCAGTTACCTGGAAGAAACAACTTTTTTAATGTAGTACTCTCGGGTGTAAAGAACATGGGGGAGTTCTGTTATAACCATAGAAAAAGAAATAGATAGGCCTATTCATGAGAAGAATATAAAAAAATATTTAAAAAAATTTATTAAAATTTTACTATCCACTTATAAGGTCATTACACAATTCATATGATATAAAAGAGTGACGCCAGATTTAAGCTTTTATACCTATCATATAAATTGTGTAATGACTTTATAAGTTAATAGTCAAAGTTTTAAAGGAAGAGTTTTTTTTGCTGTTTAGCACGTTTAAATAGAAGCTTGAATTTAAATAGTTTTATATTTTTAATTTATTTTTTACTTTTTAGTTATCCCTGGACAAGTTTCTCAGTCTGTTCATCTCATTCAACGCAGTAACTGTTGCAAGGTTGTTTGCCGGTAGATTTCGATTAGTCTAGCTCTTCAATGAGACCTACTAATGATTTTACCCTACTTAATGCCACGTATGCTTGACTAGTAGCGAAAAGCTTAGAGTCTAAATATACAGTGTCTTTCAAAAGTATCGGAACATTTCAGAAACGGCGCTGAGAAAATTTACGAAAATTTCGACAAGGTGGTTTTTTATAATTCCCGATATCCGCAATGTTGCCAAATCAATATTTTTCCGGATATTCAGGGTAACTCAATTTCTTCAAATGGAATACCCTATTTGTTTTCATTGCAATCAATTCAGCGACGCCTCATTACTTATGTCTCCAAATATCACATTTTAAATTAATGCGAAATATGACAACACTGCTTTTTCGATCAAAAGTCTGAGAACGTTCCAATATTTCCAATACGGTTCAAGAAAAATTGAGTTATTCTCAATATCTGAAAAACTTTTGATTTGGCAACATTGTCAATATCATCATTGAATCGGGCATCATCAAAAACCAGCATGTATGAAATATCACGAGTTTTTCTTGAACCGTATATTGGAACGTTCTCAGACTTTTGAACGAAAAAGTCATGTTGCCATATTTCAAAAACTGCAATAATTCAAAATCTGATATTTGGAGACATAAGTAATGGGGCGTTGCTGAATTAATTGCAATGAAAATAGGGTGTTCCATTTGAAAAACTTGAGTTGACCTCAATATCTGAAAAAATGTTGATATGGCAACATTGCCGATATCACCATTGAATCAGGCATTATCAAAAACCGTCTTGTATAAAATTTTACGAAATTTTCTTGAACCGTTTCTGAAATATGAGACCGTTCCGATACTTTTTTTTATATTTTTCTCCATAACATTGATCACGTGACAGGTATCAAAATCGATTTCTAGGTTGTTGGATATTTACAATCAATCGATCACCTAACAAAAATTTCTCATTACTCTAATAATAAACTTTTTTCCAACTAAAGTTGGTACTTTATCTTTTAGTGGCAAAACTCTGACTATTCACGTAATTCTCTGGCGACACTGGACGCGATTTTACAAAATATACTTAACGCCAGCACAAAATATACTGGGCACCAGTGCATATTTAAACATCCTTACCTACGAAGGCACCAGGGAGCAGAAAACTGTGAGTCTTTGTGCACAATTTTCACCCTACAACAGCTCCCTGATTCCAGCATCTACATCGGTTAGCTTTCAATTACGCAAAACGACAACCCGTAAACCAGTTCATGTATAGGTATTTATTCTGTCTACGTTAAGTTAGACAGATCAGATTAGATTGGCTAATAATTTATGCATTTTCAACTCAGTTTGCATGCAGCTGCCTTCATGCTAATTGATTCCAACATTCTGATGTCGCTGGTGTCAAGTATATTCAGCAACGGCGTGCTGTAGCCGCATATATTTTCAGGTATGTTGATGACGTGCGACTGTGGGCGGGGTTAGTGCTGGCGTTAAGTATATTTTGTAAAATCGCCACCGGGAACGTACCCGACCGATTTCAGACAGAATCTTCAGTTTCAGTAGCATCACAGAATTAGTTTATAATCGAAAAAACTACTTACTACTAGTTTGTACAGCTGAAATAATATTGAAACCTAAGACTCATCTCGACTATGTCGACAGTACCCCTCTCTCCCAAAAATAGTTTTACTAAGTGCAATACTTGAGGTAAATATCTTACTGCAAACAACTACTTCCTTGGCTTATACCAAGACGGATATTGAATTACATCTGACAAATATTTGTGCAACAATCATCTGAAGAGGACATAATTGCAAACGTGTTTCAGTTTCTTTTGTATTTGATACGTTAACATCAAAGTTTCCAGAGGGCGCACAAGGTTAAGTCTTCGCCTGAAACAAATATATTCAACGCATAATAACTATTTTTGTAATATATCGAATGGGCGATGCAGAAGTTCTTTGCGAGCATACAATTTTCAATTTGTTAATATCCTTTGAAAACAGAGATCGGATGATATTTTATTAGATACATCAAGTGAATAATCGAATCCTCACATGAGAACGATTATAGGTACGAGTCCAAAACAATTTTGCTTGAATCAATTCTTTTTTTCTTCCACTATTGCTTATGGTGAATATTAACATTGCAACGTCTACGAATTGATAACGAATAACATCTCACTTTCTCCAATTTTTTCGCATCTCAAAATTGTGAAAGAATACGGGGTACCCTTCTTTTCAAGCGCTTCCACCAACTGGAAAATTAAAAGCAAATATCTGTCAATAACAACTACTTCTCTGGCTAATAACACGACGGACATTGAACTACATCTGACAGATATTTGTGCAACGTTCTTTCAAGAAGACCCAATTGCAAGTGCTCTTGTCTTGTAATTAAACAGAAGATTATACTTCATTTGGCTGGGAATGACCACCTGCAGACTTGCATGTTTCGAGTTTTATTGCCTCTCATCAGTGACAGGGTAGGTCGAACAACATTATAATTGTCCTATCTCTGCCAAATAAATGATAATCAACTATTTAACTAATATTTCCCCACGGATGAAACTTCGATCCACAACAAGGTTTATCGCAGCGCCATCCGCACGAGAAATCAAGAATCAAGACAAAACACTCCCAAGTAGCACAGACTCCAGGAAGAGTAAAATTGGGAAAGTGTCAACAAACGTGCTGTTCCCATTTTACGAAATAGCAAATTTTGGCTTTACAAAATGAAAATACGAACACACTTGATGGCATTGATTATGAAATCGTCAGAATCAACAACAGAAATGATTAGCAATATAAAATAAGTTGAATCGTATTTTTGTATTTTACTGAATATTTAGTAAACATTTGAGGGTACATAAGAATCAAGATGTTGTGAATATTTTACGACCTTTATCATTCTCAATATAATATTTTTCCTTCACTTATTATATATTCCACTTGATAAATCTAGTGAACTGATTAAAGACCTACCTACTTAGTAATGCATAAAGTTGTGCCTTACTATAAAATATACATTTTTTTAGTTGAACGCAAAGGTCCATATCAGTGTGGACTATGTGGGAAGTGCTATACTTTCAGAAGCACATTATTGCGGCATATGAAGCTGGAATGCCAGAAGTTTCCTGGGTTCAAGTGTCACTATTGTAACCATTGGTCTAAACGAAGAGACAATTTAAGGGCCCATATGAAGAATCTCCATGGAATATGATAATAACTTATGCATTTATTATAATATCAAATAACTCTAACTGCGGGCTTTCTAGAAACTGCCAATGATGTCAATGGAAATATGGACATCATCGGATTTGGAATTGGTACCCTCTATATTGTGAAAATTAATTATGGTGAATAATCAATACATGTATTGTATTATAATATAATTTGCAAACTATTATTGGTTTTATTTTTCAACCTTCAAGCATTTCTGGTGATGCAAATCTGCACTATCTATCTGGTACTTTTTACTTCCTCAAAGGACCAAAGTGTCAAATTGAACAATTATAAATATAATACTTTATTTCCTGAGACTTTTAAGCAGTTTTTTCTGTTAGAAAAACTTTACAGGCGTTGGGAAGAGGTGATTTGGCAGTTGTATGGGACTGTTGAATTGTTTTCTGTTGGACGTTTGCCGACAATAGTGTAGTATAGAAAAATGGGCAAAAAGTTGGATTTATAATCAATTTTGCCTTTCGTCAAGTACACCCAATTCCGCATGAAAAATATATGAGTTACGAGACTCTATAATGCTACTTTCAAAACTTCCATGGATCCGGAAGTTCTTAGTTTTCCTAGCCTTAGAATCCTTAATGTTGACAAGTATAGTATGTGTACTGATGTTTCCTCTTCTTATATCATAGCTTTTCTTCTGATGCAAGCAAATTTTTTGAGCCCACAAGGCCCTGTGAGGAGTCCAACTTATACTCTATTATTCTTTTTCTAGCTTAGTAGATATTATTTGGCCTGTTTCATTCCTGGGGAATTGCTCTATCATTCTTGAGATTTCTGTTGGATTCATAATTTGGGGTTTGTCTTCAGTACAGCTTTGCAAAACGATTCTAATACATTCAGGGTTTCACTTGTTCTTTCTCGAGCTAGTGAGAAAGACCCTTCGTCTTCATAACTGTGTGTGTGAGAGCTGATACCCAGCTTGGGGTCAGCCTATTCTGAATGCCCAGCTATTTCAGTGCTTTTATGCAATCCCAAACAAGTTTTATGTCAATTTGCATTAGGTTGACTGCTTTTATCGTCACTGAGACATCCGTGTAGTCAGCGATTTCCGCTTTGATGGAAGGTCCCTCGTCCCACCCAATCGTATCAGTTATGCTTGTGTAAAAGTGTCATCAAAGGTTTATTCGAAAAGTCTGTCATCTGATTCTATTCTTATAACAGGGTTGTTTTCCAGCTCTTCATATAGCTAAAAGAATATGGCCAGCTAGGGGATACCAGCTATCTGTTTGCTAAAGACTTACTAGCTCTTTCATCTGCAGGAATTTCAAATCAAATCAAGGATATAAATTTATAAATAGTCTCAAGTTCACTGAAGTTCAAATATCAACGTAGGGGGGGGGGGACTATTAAAAGCCGCACTGTATACAAAAATATAGGTAACACAGTAAGTTAGCGATGCGTAAGTTAATCCATCGACCTTCTTTGTGCTAATGTGTTTCGAACAACTGGCTACGGTGGTAGTGTGTCTCCTATTCATTCATAAAAAGTGACAGTTGAAGTTGTTTCCGTTTTTTAACCTGATATGAAAATAATTTCTGTAAAATTTCCAGAAAATACGTACGAAACTAAATCTAAATCTTGTAGGAATCATGTCAATACATTAAATAGGGCATTTTTCATATTTTTATTGAAAATAGTTATTTTTCTAACTGGTACGGGAAGTGATTCTATCCCGCACGCGACTGCCGTTGCAGTCATGGTAGCTGAAGACACTTTAAGCATTGAATTAGAAATATTATTTATTCTACGACCGCATAAAGATTCAAAGCACATTGAAAATATATATTCTATTTTAACATACAAAACTTTCATTTTAAATCCACTAATCATTAATGTTGAGAACACAATTTTTTGCATTCTGCAAATAAGTCAGAATAGCCTATCTAGAGAAGTTAGTTGATGGTAACTGGCTGTTAAGAGTACCTAACAGTACCCAGCAAAGTGCATGAAGATGACGGAGACGGCATCAGTTGCAAATTGTCAGTAGTACATGAAAGAAATTCATTCGAGATGGTTTTCTTATGTTCTACGGAGTCCTACAAATATCCTTCAACAACAGCAGTTGACTTCCAGCCTCCAAGACGTTTTATGTAGGTTATCCTTTCGACTGAATCTGCTAGAAACGTTGCCAAAGATCGTCTAAAACTATGACTTGTGTAACGTTCTGGGTTAGATAGAAGTAGGTATTTTACCAATTGTGTTCACGCCTACGCACTAAACAGAGTAGTTGCCTTTTTTATAATTAATAAAAAACGACGGTGCGTGGTGGTAAGAGGAGCAGGAGAATTTGTAGACTTTCCAGAGAACTTCAAGAAGGTTTCATTATTTTTATCTTTAGATATAACAAAGAAGAAGTATGGTTTTTCAAATTTTCCTTTATCTTGTGGGATTTTCATTAGCTCCGCTGTGCGAAGAGCACCGGCTAGAGCAAAAATGGTAACTACTTCAATTATAAGGTATATCTTATCAGGGGCTAGCATGAACTTGTCTTCTTTGTTAAAAATCTGCGCTTTATGTGGTCGAAAACGCGACCATAGGGAAGGTATTGGATTTCTTACTCACCTCGGAAAAATACGCAAATAAACCTCTTCTCTGAAGCTATTCACTTATTTTTCCTCACACCAGTTTAAAAATTAGTTGTATTGATGTTCGTATCTTTCTCGTGTTTTACTAGGTAGCAAGTTTGAATTTACCTCATCTGCAGCTTTTAAAATTGCTTCTGGGAGTTCTTCGTCTAACGGATCCACCAAAATATTGCTTCTATTCAAAATGATTCGAAAAATTCAGAATCTGTCATTTTGACAACGATTCGACTTGAAACTTTGACGTCTTGATATTAACCTTGTTGCCATAGCAAATCTTTGATTACCACACCAAACCATTTGACTCAGCATATTTTGATTGTTATGTGTATTGATTTTAAGAAATGTATAGGTCAGATAAATAAAAGTATCCCGATTTTTATTTCATTCCAACGAATAAAAAATTACGAAAACAAGAAGAATATTCTGGGTTTGAATAAATATTTAAACATATATTAGATTAATTCAATAAACGCAGAAGGTATTTCATTCATATATTCTGATAATTCTGATTTTACTTATTTTTTCCGATATAATTGTCCTATATATGGACATTCTCAAACTATTCTGATGTCCGTTCAGGACGAAACTGCAGTAACACTAGTGTTGTAAACACAAGTTGTACAAAAACATATAAAGTTTTATTTCCCATATTCCATATAATATTCAATAATTTCACATGATAAATTTAATTTATTTTACCCTATTATGTTGCTGTACTTCTATAGTAGGAAACAAACATTATCATCATTAATATAATTATTATCGTTTATTCATTCATCTCTGTTATAATACTATATGTTGAAATAAGACAATGTTATAGTGTCGGCAATTGCCTCATTTGCTCATTGAATTTCTGCTTTGGTTTTATCAAATTATATGATAGTTTTCCATTGTTGAATTCTTTAGATTGGAAAAATTCAATACTGTATGCTCACTTACCTCATTTTCATATGGATATTTCAATTGTATAATATAGATCTAACTCTATATTGTCCTTCTTGCTAGACGAATCGGTGACATTTTCTCTTTCGTTCGTTTTGGGTTAGATTTGAATTTTGTTGATAATAATTTTCAGCAATGAAATCGAAAGACATGGATATATTGAAGTTTCTTGAATATTATCGGCAATACCCTTGCCTATGGGACAAGTCCAGCTCCGACCACAAAAATAGGCAAATGAGGGAAGAGGCAGAACGGGTGTTGATGGAAGTATCTGGAATGGAAGATGTAAAATATTTCCGAGCAAAACTCCGGTCTATTCGCGGAACTTATAACAATGAAATTCGCAAACTAAGAAAAACTAAAACTGGTTCTCGTACTGAAGATAAATACATTCCAAAACTACACTGGTTCAGTTATGCGAATAGCTTCCTAGCAAAGAACGCTGACAATGAATATGTCCCTTGAATAAATTTAATAAGTCGGTTGTATTTTGTTTTTATGAGTTAAGTTAGTTTTAGTATTTCTTAACTCACCTAAGGTTGAACTGATCCAGCTCAGTGACAAAAAAATATCAGAAAATTAGGAGCAAGATTGAACTGCCCTACACTAACAGTGTTAGTAAATTAATGAGAGTACATCATGATTATACACTCATACTAATGTTGAGAAATCATTTTATTGAAAAATTATACTTTGAACACATTTCTAGTGCAGTTTGATAGTTAATTTTTTATAGCTGTTTGGAACATCTTAATTTCACCGGGTAAAATTTAAAAAAGCATGGTCTAGCATGGTCTGGTGAATTTTTGTACTGCATTTTGTTGCACTGTTGAAAAAGGAATAAATTTTTTTTTCTTGTATGGTATTCATGGATGTGTCTATGTTTCCTGAATTTGTCTAAATATACGCATATACATACCAATAGCCAATTCCAATATACCAATGGCTTGTATAGGTAAATGTTTGTGCATGTCTTTATTTTATTTTGAGCTAAATAAAGTGCTTCGGTATCCACTTGTACGTAAGCTGTAGGTCCCGGATCTCCCTTGCTCGCACAAGCTCTGGTTTTGTTAAGAGGGTTTTCTCTGATAACCTGGGTGATCAGTGAAACCAAATTTTACAATTTTATTTACATACTTCATTGGAAGTAGCGATGAAATCGAGGTCGAAAATCAATCGAATTAATTTCTTTTGCATTATAAATATTCTGTAAAAATCGGTATTATATTCGAGTTTAAAATCGAAAAAATTAGTGCGTAGTAGATATTCAGCAAATAATCTTCAAGAAGATTTTCTTTGAGAGTTCTGATAGCATAATATAATTTGCCCAACCTCTTTACAATTGCGTCAACTTGAGTGTTGAAACGTAATATGAAATCCGCTTCGGTACCTTGGAATATAGTGGAATTTCTTATCTCTAGCAAGGAGTCGTTGATTTTGAATTTGAAGTGATTTTTAGGTTTATTTCCACTAGTGAATTCAACGTACACAGTTGCTTGAATTATTAATAAGGTAGATATTTTCGCACCGTAATATAAAATTCTGTATAGCTGCCAAGACTTTTATTTTGAGCTCCGGTAGTTGTTTGTATGAATGCGCTGAAGGGACACAGTTTTCCTTCGTTTATAATCCTGATTTCAATCTTGGGATCCTGACTTCAAAGTCGGGATCCCGACTTTACTCTCGGGATACTGACTTAAAAGTCGGGATCCCAACTTTAATCTCGGGATTACTCAAATGAATTAGGAGTAAGTAGTTTGAAGAAGGCTTACAGTGTTATGTTCATCAACAACTTGACAACAATACAATCTATCGTATATCGTATTTTCTACAATTGTCTATGTGATCATAAATGCTAACGATACGACGGTCACAATTTCAGAAGACAATGTAGAGAGGCTGGAGCCACCGATATCGACAAATTCTCAATATGAGAAAAACACAATGACCATCAATATCCATCTCAAAAGAGATATAACAATTTTTTAACAACAATATAATCATCAATCCCACAATGGAGAATCCCGTTTTTTAGCCCTACCGAAAAAGTAAAGTTCTTAGGTCCTTACGTTTGGTGGTAACATTTACATTCAAAGTTTTTGGGCATTCTAGTTGTGGGACAGTCTCAAAAACTTGCGGGGGCCCAAAAACGCCCCGTTACCAAGAATTTTCGCAAATAGTTTCTTGTTCAAGTCGACACGAAGAATAGATATTCGACGTCTCAACGGTCAGGTAATAATTTTCATTCTTAGTATTGCGCCATAGGCCTATAAGAGACTTTCGGAAAACCTGTGGTATAAACCATTTTTCATTTGTTTGGTGGTGAAATAAATTTTTTTCAGTCTCGAGCAAATAATGTCTATTCGGGAGTTCTAAATTAGCTTTTTATCTTTATGAAAACCTAAGAACTTCACTTCTTCCCTAGGGTTATAATTGCTTGGGTTGATGGTTATGTCCCTTCTAAGACGAAAGTTGATAGTAATTGATTTGTCTACATTGAGAATTATTTTCGGAGGCATCAGCTCTTCTACATGGTCTCCTTGAATTGTGATCATCGTATCGTCAACATATCTTTGTACATGAGCAATTTATAACATTTTGGAGTAAATCATTCACGTATAATACGAAAAGAAGGGATCCAAGAACTGATTATTGGGAATACCCAACTGCACATTGTATATACATTTGATCTTAAATCGTAGCACCTCAATATAATTTGTTTGGTTTGCCATATACGATTTCACCCAGTCAACAATATTCATATAGGAATCCGAAGAGACGCATTGGAAAGCACTTAGTATAAGAAACCATTCGATTGATCCAATATAAAAGAGATCACAAACGTATTGTTGTTAAGTTGTCGATGAACATAACTGACCAGATGACATGACACAAATTCAATAAATATGTTTATTCTGAACCCATGCTGATGCTCACACAAAAAATGCAATCACATTGAAATACTGAAATACTCAGTAGCTGAGGTATCTGGCAGTGGATTCTGACTTGCATTGGATAGAAGTTTGAGGCCTCAATACGCGTGAATCTTTTTTCTCAAGAACATAGGTCTCATTAGGCACCCACATGACTTTCAAAGCAAGTGTGATTTGAGTTACCTGGATGCCTAGATGCCAATCCCGACGTGTGGTGCTAGCTTGAAGTGCGCACCGACCACCTGGGTGGTGCTGTGGGTTCTCCGGGTTTTCCTACAGCTGAAAAGTGAATACACCACCGAAACATAAGTAAGTCGCCCTGGAGCGCCACGTCAAATAATAATTATAGCCGTCCTCTACACGCACACGCCATGCCTTTGGGTACACTCAATGAGAGTTTATGAAGGTGTATTATTATTTGCTATAATTTTTAAAGATGCTTTTGATTAATTTGTAAGTTTTTTTTTATGGCGTGGAATAGTATATACGTAGGCATCCTTCAAACTGCTTATTCCTAACGTATTTGAGTAAGCCCGACATTAAAGTCAAAATCCCAACTTTAAAGTCAGGATCCTGAGATTAAAGTCGGGATCCCAAGATTAAAATCGTGATCACTAAAGTCGGGATCCCGAGATTAAAGTCGGGATTATAAATAAAGAAAAACTTTGGCCATTCAGCGCCTTCGTATCTTTGTTGATACAATGACTATTGTATCGTCAGCATAAATGAAGACTGAGTCATCGTGAATTGATTGTGGTAGGCCATTGCCATATAAAAGAAATAGTAGAAGACCTATTATTACCCCATATACCTACAGCGTGCCCATCTTGAGATCGTATGCATTTGAGAGTTCGTTATCAATTTTCACCTTGAGTGTTCTCCCAGTGACATAAGAAATTAACCATGAATTTATCGTACCACGTAAACCCATTGCCTCAAATTGTTACCAGTTCATAGTGTCAAAAGCCATGGATAAGTTGAAGAGTCCCACAACATATTTGAATTGATCTATATTATAATGTATATTGTTATGATATTGAGTTTTGCATTAGTAAATTGGCGAAAGTTTGAAAAATTGATACTTATAAAATTTATAAAAAAAAGCTGCTATTGAACTTTTTTTCTAAACATTTTCATTTTTTCCAACTTTAATTATTTCTTCACCAGCTAACGGTTCGATCTACCAGGTCAGTAGTGCTCTTGGTATTACCGAGAAAGTGATTAAAGAGTAGGTGAGTGCACGATAGCTTCCTCATTTGTTTGGAAATATATGCCCACGGAACCCATTACTTTATTTACCGGATTAACTACCCCACTAGCAATATCTGGATGGAATCGAGTCGTAGCAGTAAGTTTTCCTTGAAAACTATGTTCACCAGCTGACCGCTTGGTTTGCCAGGTCGGTATTGCACTTGGTTTTGTTAGGAAGAGGTCAAGTCGTAGGTGGACGGACAACAGAAATAAAAGAATTTTCGTAAAATCTGATGCACCGATTAGCGAGACGTACCGGTTAACTTCAACAAATAACCCCTTTAACTCAACCTTCTGAAGTGACCGATACATATTTCAATTTTTCTAAAGAATGGATTGTGTTCCGATCGACCAGGTTTCAACAGGATTGGATAGTGTATTCCGGAAGGCACTGTGAGAAGTTTTGTGCCAGTTGCCAATAGTAATTTTTCGTTACAAACGTACCACTGTCAATTTTCATAGATATGAATATTCCGTTTTCGTGTCAACGTGGCTGACAATACTAGTCGAACCGTGAAATTAAAAGAGAAGACAAAAATAATGATTTTGTGTCTTGTGCCTGTCCATCCTTTCATTTTATGTAGGGTTAGAGATTAATAATTTTTTTATTTGTGTTCAATCTGTCAGACTGACCATTGATAATTTATCCGATTATTTATTGATTTGGAGGAGAGACTAACCGAGTCCATCACTAGTGGTGAAATAAAGAAATATGTGATTTATTTTCTGTTCATTGTTACAGACCCCTTTAAAATTTCAAGAAGTGTAGTGTGGAGTGAAAGAGTCAGAGCTGTCAGTGAAATATAGCAACTGGTACTCAGATTAATAAGTGGTCCAATTAAAGCCTGTACTCACTTGGGATATCAAGTTTTGGTCAAGGTAACTGACCCCTGGATACCGACCGATCCTCATCTGTTGCTACCCCTGTAATTGAAGCACACCAATCAAAGCTGGCGCCCGAGGCTAAATGAAAATTATTATTATTATAGGACGTATAAGTCTGCCGCAGTTCAGGGCCAATTGTAAGGGCTTGACCGTACCTACCATAGGTTGTTGAAATTGATACTCAGGTAGAGATCCCAAATGCACAACCCGAAACAAAAATCTTACGATGTTAAGCTCAAATATTTTTATTGAACTTTATTTTCAATCTTTGATGTGATTCGGTTAGTTCATCCAACACTGTATTACTTTTAAGTTGGGAGTCAAAAATCATATGTGACATTAAACTTCATTCATCTGAAAAATTAACTGAATTATTTATGATATTATTTATGTACATTGGACACATGAAATATCAATCTATGCGATGACAAGAGGCAATGTTTTTTTAGAGACATGTTGAAACATGAAAAGGAAAAAATGTGATACTTATTTCAATAAGAAAGTGATAGATAATAGACTGTTTTATAGTAAAATAGAAGAAATTTTGCGTGTTTGAAATCAAGAAAGGAATTGGCGGAAAACAGGAATAATAAAATGGGGAGAGTTTCCAAGGTGATGGATAAAGAGATGAGAAGTTTTTTTGATTTTAAGAGGGAAAAAGTTTTATTTGAAATTTTGATGAAAGAAAATTAGTTTCTTTTTAAAAACACAATGAAGTTGAATTATAAGCAAATACTGAATCAAAAACATAAATATTGTGAAGAAAAGCAAGAAAATATATTATCAATATCAATAGACCATTCACCTATATCAAGGTAAATACGGTAGCCGATTTGAGAAGCCAAGAGAGCTGAGTTCCGTCTACCCACCACATAAGGTAGTACCTGTTTTTATTAACTTTTACTGTGTGTGTGTTGTGCACAAACAATATTTTCCAATCACTGAACACAAATGCCCTCCAGAACTTTATTTTGCTATATGATACGTTCATTGTCGTTAATTTTCACATTCTAACGCCACAGACAATTATTTCCATCAGACATTATCCCCTGTCACCCGTGTTTACACTCTGTGACCTGTAACCAGAGAACTGAGTGTGTTTCTTTGGTTCGTTTTTCATTACACAGGAACGTTTATTTGTGTAATACAGCAGACTTGTTAATTGTAAATTGTCAGATTATTATCATTTAAATTTTCTGAATAACTGTTATATTTTGATTTGAGTTTTTCTACATGAATAAAAAAAAAAAATTTAATTGTTCATTTTTTACCAACTGGTAATTTCATTGTCTATTGGAACCCGCTTATGAGAGAGATGTTTTTGCTCCAGGAACAACATACCGACTGTGCTGAAAAGAATTAAAAGGTAACTAAGGAACGTATAAACAGCCCGGGAATTTTTTCAATACAATAATTTTTCAACAACTATAAAAAAAATATTATATCACGATACTTTTACAATAACAAAATGTTGCACCATGTATACGGATACGGATGCAACTGACATATTTTGACGAAATCCGTATTAACATGGAGTAATTATGTTATTTTTATTCGAATAATTTATCAGTTGGTTGTAAACAACTTTCGAGAAGCAATTGAGAAGAAAAAAACAGATCTATAATTTTCTATAAATCTCTCACATAGAGTCGAGATTTCCTTGGGGTTAGAAATTGTTCTGTAATTTTTAATGATATTTTAGTTCTTCCCAATAATCTTCTTTTGTGACGAGTTTTGTCAACTGGTCCTACGATAACTCCAGCACCCACCATGAAAGTGAGCAACAGAGCCATCTACAGGAACCACTGAAAGCACCCTTATTGGACTCCGTTTGAAGCCAAAGAAACTTGTTTCATCATGAAAAATATTTTAATATTTGTCGTGTGGAACTGGCACTTGCCGAAAGGCAATAATAAATTCATGAAACGGATATTTATTACAAATAACCCAGTCTTTCACCCATTTAATGTTCGACTTATGCCAATAATCCTATAGTATAGGTTGTAAACCTAGTTTCTTCCACATGAAAAATATTTGAATATGTGCGTCTATAAAACAATTTTTACCAAACTTGAAGACGAGCGATTCCGTAGGTACCTACAAACCCGCCCCACTCTACTGCCACCAGATTACAATAATTAGATGACACCCAACGCCAACAGAATCAGAAGACTTGTAATGAGTGGTGCTACTTGAACTAAAACGAAACATTTTTCATTATTAATTTCCAGGTAGTTATTATACCTCTGAACATTTCTATGAACGAAAATGACTTGTTTTCGTTTCCAGCTTTCCCATATAGATGCGACGTGTGCAGTAGAAGTTACAAACACAGAAGTAGCCTTCATCACCACAGCAGATTTGAATGTCTCAATAAGCTACCACGTTTTGGTTGTTCTTTTCCTGGATGCGACTACAGAAGTAAAGTCAAGAGCAATGTGAGAAAGCATATGTTCCTCAAGCATAAGGATCCAAATCAAATGGCAGTGGTAGATATAATGAATTGAACTCAGACTGATAAAATATGCAACATGAATTTCCCGTTTATCCTCGACGAAGCAAAATATTGAAATGTTGCGGAACTTCCAGGATCATCCAGAATAAAATTTTTGATATTTTTTCTCACTCTATACGCCTCAAATAATTGATTGGAAATTAGTATGGAATATCCTTCGTCAATTTGATTTGAAACTATCACTCATCGCCAATATGCGTACGCGACGATTGAAGCATCATCTTGAGATATGTAATCAGTATTGTAGGATTTGTTGTCAAAATGAAAATGAAAGACGCATTACCTGTGTCGGGAAATCAATTTAACGCCTTTTGAAACCTCCAATCAAGTAACACAGCCTAGATGAGTAATACCCGATTATTATTGAAGGTAACATATTTTCATCATATTAACATTCAAGTCATGACATTGTTGCCATGTCGTAATTTTTTGAGGATACAATAATCTCGTCAGCTAGAGATATTTGGCAGAACAACAACAATGCATTTGTGTTTATTTTAATCCTTGGCTCATTGGAGTGTTGACAATGGTGAAGCATTGTGAAATATGTGAAAGACCATTTGAAGCCATGTATCAAAATATATCATTTCATAGGTAACCGAATTGTAAAGTGGTAAAATGGATGAATTATGAAAAAACCTGTCAATGAGAGCATCGGCTGTTATCAGAACAATGTGGATATTATTTTATCAACATCACATGTTACCATTCTATATTGGGTTTTCATTATTTGTATTTTATTGAACCTCAATACTCCTGCAAACAACGCACGACACTGCCGGCGAGGGAAAAGGCTATTGTTGTCTTCGTCTATAACAGGCCTCTCTCTCAGAAGTTGTCCCTTGCAAACAAAGTTCAAGGCGTGAGCGACGAGTTACTCATCTAGCATGTGTCACTTGATCGGTGTTTGAAACCATTATTGGTTACCCCTAACGTTGGTAAGACGATGAAATTTGTGATAATAGAAATGTATAACACTCAAATTCAATAATTACAGTGTCAGACAATTAGCTCTTATTCATTTATCAGGCGAATACCATGACTTTCCGGGAACAGCATCGATCAATGATATTATAGAAAACTGAGCAGGTCGCATTTGAAAATTTCATAGTTTAATATTGTGGATTATCTGCTAAGATATTTTCAAGACTATTGCCCATCCAGTTGTACGGAAGTGGACTACATCTTCCATATTTTCAATGGGACTCCATGTACGTAGCCCATATAGCAAGCCAGAATCAAATAAGAAACTACTTTTCAAAACATAGACGCCTTCACATAATACTGTTAAACCCTTTCGCTCATGAAGTTTAATTTTTCATTGGAAAAATCTGATTTTTGGGTTATAAGCGTTATGAATTATTTTAATATTTATGGAGAAGATTGCAAATTCTTAAGTCATCACATTTTTCTGTTATAGCGTATACACTGTAGTGTACAGCATCAATAAAGGGGTACACCAGAGAAATGACAGTAAATACATTTAGTTTTCAAGATTTTATTGAATATCAGTATAAATGAAATAATTAAAGGAACTAATAGGAAAACTCTTTCAAATCATCATTATGAGTGGAAAAGTTCGATTTTTGCAGTTTGGAAACTTGCATCTAGAAGCAAAACCTATTTCATCAAATGTAGGAAGATGGCCCAACCATCAAGACGAACTTCTAGGATTGATCTAATTTCGTTTTTTTTTTTTTCTAAAAGCATTCGGAAAAGTTAGTGAAGACTCCTTATCATCCAAAATCAAGGATTCTGGCAATAATGCAAAATGTATCACTCATACCTTCAAAAACATCCTTATCAACTTCCCAATGCAGAGCACATTTTAAGAAAGTTTGACTGGGTGGCACTATATTTCGTATAGAATTTCTCAAACTTTTTTTTTGACTCACTAGCGGTATGACAATACAACCAAGGAAAGGGTAACGAAAAATAAAAATGAACACTTTTTAAGAACATAATATTAATTAAATAATTTCCAAATTCTGGTAACAAAATAATGAGTATATATGGTATAAAAAGTAATTCTATACTCAGGTGTCTTTCGCTGACAACCAACAGTTTTCGAATTGTCTGTTTTTTTAGTAAGTTTGCTATCATTATTTTTTCTGGCGAATTTGACCACTGGTTCATTTTCTACCATCTCAATTATTTTGCCAACAAAATGCCTGATAATTTTTTTTGTTGGGAACTTTACAAGCACCCAGTTGAGTATTGCTATATTAATTTCATCGGTATTGAATTCATCCATATCAGCTCCATCATCTTGATCTCTTTCGACTATATTGACTAATTATTCGTTGACATCGTCTTCACTATCGTGCAAACTCAGTTCAGCATCACTCTCTTCGGATATTATGTCATCTATACTAGATTCTTTTCGGATTCTTTTATATTTTTTTGCAACATTTTTCGCTGTAGATTTTGCCCTTTCTTCTTTCATGCGCTGTAAAACTTCTTCCCCTGTCACGACTTCTGCACCAGTGGCCACTTTCTTTTTCTTCTCATGTGCTTCAGATTGACTTTGTTTGATTGTGGATATGAGTAGCTCTTCAAAACGAACGTTTTCTGAGTTGGTACCTACAGTAGGCCCTGGACGTGCCTGATGAACAGCTGAGCAGTAGGTTTTGGCAGAGCCTGATCACTAGCAGAGCTAATGCTATTTCTTGTAGTGGGCTCTGGAAGTGTCTGATTCTGCTGATTTGATCCATTGTCAGCATGTTTTGATAAATTCAGTGATTGCCATTTCTGTAGTAAAATTGGATCATATTTTTCATTCGGTATAATTTTATCGTTGAATGGATAGATTCCTCCTTTCTTGAAATCATTACAAATGATTTCAATTTTAGTTTCAAGCCATAATTTCCATACTATCTTGTAAAATTCAGTTTTTGGGAGCTTTTGTCCAATATGTTGTCTCTGCCACTTCACTAGAGCTTGGTCCCAATATGCTTTCAACGGTTTGAAAACCGAAAGGTCCAACGGTTGTAGGAGGTGGCTTGAATGGGGTGGCAACTTCATTATTTCAACTTGTTTTTATTTGCCAGTTCCAGGACATTGAGACTGACATGAGTACTATGGCCGTCGTATATTAGTAAAATGGGCCTCCCATCACCAATTTGCTTTCCGTTCGAAATATTTTGCAAACACATCGGACTGCATCCAACCGTTATCTGTGCAAGCATAAGAGGTTTCTGGAAAGCCAGAACCTTCCGGTGCCTGCCATTGGTCACACATGTTTTTTGCTTTGAATATGATGAGAGGGGGGGCTTTATCTCCTGCTGCATTACAAGCCATCAAGAAAGATATGTTATCTCTGCCTGATGAACTTGTTGTTCTTGTAGATGGTTGTCCTTTGACTCCCACAACCTTTGTCTTCGATGGGTCTATGCAGAACGATGTTTCGTCTAGGTTCCAAATTCGATCTGTCTTGTTTTCAAAATCCAATTTACTGATAGTTTCTTTCAATATCTTGAAATAGTCACCCATAATGAATGGATCAGTTGCTTTTTTTCTGCTGTATTCAACACTGTGTGGTTTTTTAAGCGATAGATTACGGCGTTTCTTAAATAAAATAAACCATTCTTCGGAACCATTTACAAAAGGAGTTTCAAGGTTGTTAACACGTACATATTCGCCCACTAATAACAAAACTTCTTTACGCAAAAAACCACAACCATGTTTTTCGATGTAGGCCAAACCTTTGACTATTTTATTCTCTACATTCGATGGTAGAGCAGTCGGTCGTCCAAGGGTAGACGACTTTTTACCACGACGTCCATTCAGATGATCTTTCAGTGTTGTTTTGGGGATATTATATATTTTAGATGCTCTGTATATGGACAATGTACCTGTTTGTACTGCATTAAGTGCATTGGTCAAGTTTTCTTTTGAATATGCCGCACGGTTTGATTTTCGAATGTAGTTCCTCACCACACTGCATCTGGAAAATGAAAGAAACTACTGAGGATATCAACGGATATGCTGAATGAATGCTGGGGTAAGTGCGACCTATGACGCACTTTGATTGTTTTTATAAGTCGCACATGCCCCAGTTTGTTATTTTCCAGGGGCAACATGGATTTAACCTCTAAAAAAAGCAATCATATCTAATGAAAACACGTGTAGCTATACGTGCACTGACACTAATCATACACAAAAATGCTAATTTTCATACTCACCTATTCGTGACACCACTAATAATACTTGATATTCACCAACTTGCATGCGACGGAACACCGTTATGTCTCAACTGAAGATAGTCTGATATGATCGCTGAACCGTTTAGAAATTCCCAAATTGGTTCAATTACTTGCTAATGGCTTTAACTATTTACTGGCAGGTGGCAGCAGCGGTATTGTTACTAGTAAGGTAGTGATGATCGACTGTCACACATGCCCCAAAAACGTAATTACCCCACCTCACCTTACACATCCAATATACCGTATTCACACTTTTCCTATTACCCTTCATTCACAGTGTCCACTGCAGTGTACGTCAATTCTTGATGTTTTGACATAAAACCAATGACATCTACTGATGTGAATTATCTTAGAATGAATCCAGAAACCTGTGGAAAGAAACCTATCCTGTCTATTGTTTATTCTCTTGGGTCAATAGAGGGAACTGCATGAATTCGCAATTCTATAATATTCAACTCAAGTCAAGTTGATTTTTACGTTGATAGATGGCGAAATATGATGTTTGCTTATTATTGGGACATCCACTTAGAGCATCACAGTAGCCAAACTTGTGAAAGAATATCACCCGCCCGCATTAGATGAACTTGAATGTTGGTACACCACACTGTACAGTATGAGCGAAAGTGTTTCAACGAATTATAGATAATATAGATAAGAGTCCAGAAAAACGCGCCAAATTTTGATGATGAAGATATTTAAATTGCTATTTTGGAATATTTTGCATACATTCAACAATGTCTTTGAGGCAAATTTCATGGGAATCAGGATTGGAGAAACTCAGTACACAGAACACTGCGTGAACAAAAAAAATCATCCATATAAGTTCTCCATAGAACAGTACCTGATGAAAACTGATTCACCAGAAAGAGTGAGACATTGTGAGTTCATTGTAACTTAGTCGAGGGGAAACGAATCATATATGAATAATATCATATGGAAAGACAAAATTTACAAGAAATTTTATCAACATAATTGAAGTGAGTCAAATCAACAATTATTCAGGGTATTATTGCGTTTTCATGAGTCGTGACAGTTCAATGTTTATTGTAAGATAAGAAGTGATAACGTCGTGGCACGGAATTTTTATCAAGAACACTGAAATATGTGATGTATTTTTTGCAAGTGAATGAACATTTTGTATAATTTCGAAAATGAGTATTTGGACAATTTGCCAATCGCTGAGCATAGAAACCTATTTTACAACCTCTTCATAATGAACGCTTATAAAACCAATACTCGTTTACATGCTTCTGTATCAGCGGATACCGAATAGCAATTATTTGTATTACTTGTTCTTGAAATAACCCCATTACATTCGCCATAATAGAATATTCAAACGTACCTGCGTGATTAATTATAATGACACTTCTATGGCAGTTGATATTTTTTAACGTATCTGCGAGCGCTATGGCCAACTGAGAATAAATAAACTTACAAATTCATGCATTCCTGGAACGGATATTTTAATTCACCAGTATTACGAAAACTGTTAATTTTAGGCCTAGAAAACCGTACCAATTCAAAGCTGGCCTCATTTTTGACACTGAATAGAATGGAATTATGAAATTAAGGGGTGTCGATTTGTAAAAATAGGCATTCAATTGATTTTTCAATCGCAACTGTATAACTTTTATCGAATCTATATCAGTATTCTGCTGAATTGGGCCCTATTCTACGAATACATCGAAATAAAATCAAAATTAAATAATACTGTGTAGAAATAAGAAAAGTAGGTATATTTTCCGCCGACCTCGATTAAACATGCCTGATCAATATTCTCCAATGCAAACGAAATCGACCATTAATGACCCTTAATAATGACCGATTTGTCATTGACGTATGATTTTTCAAAACCAATAATGATGTTTGATTTCTTAGCGCTGCCCTGAAATGCGAGTGTACGGATGGACTTTTCTGTAGCTTCTTCCAGTTCCTTTAATACTACCATTATAAATGTTGATATGAATGTATTCATATAATTAATAGATGTAGCTACCGTTTATTTCTTTGATTAATTATCTTCTAATCATAAATTCCTTTATTTCGACGAATGTGAGGTCGACGAAAAAATGTTGAAGTCAACTCGAATATTCAAATGCGATTAATGATCTCGAGCATTAACGCGCTTGTTTCGCTCACGTACGTTAGAATATCTCGATCATTAGTTGCCCTTATTAATACAGAAGTTGATTAAATATCTATTTCTGTCAACTTCCCATGTTTATTCAATGTTTAATCATACCGGCTTGCATGGTGCGGCAGAAAACTTAGCCGGAAGAATGCAGAAGGCCGTAATTCTTGGTTCACTTCGCATTCTCAGGGCACATGACTCTCGGATCCAGTAATCACACACCAGCGCGCACTCCGGTTGTATCGGAGCTCCGGAGAAATGGCCTGACTGGTAAATTCTTGATGGAAAAATAATAATGTCCTCTGACAGAAAATGTAGTCACCCAATATTAGGATTTGTCGTTAAATCCACAAAAAAATTATGAAATGTTGGGTATGTTTATTCACTATTGAAGACATTGCAGAATCTTCTGCAGATGCAGAAAACTTAACTTTAATAAATATGAATAATAGACGTCCAAATATATATTTGTATTATCCGGCAGTTTCTTGCAATTAGCGGTAATTGTATACCAAACGGAACAAATCGAATCGGACCATTATTAAAAATTTCGTTGCCACCTTGGAACCACCGTCTTGTATTTTTGCATTGACAAACAATTCATAAAATCACCACTTATCATTTTTGAATCAAATCCGACCATGATTTTAAATCTTGTCCGCCATTTTGTTTCTTTCCTCAGAAAAAATCCACCGAATTTATGTCAAATCAGCTTGCAAATGAAGTATCATAATTTGGAATACGAAACAGTTGTTTTCCCGCAAGGGGGCGCCAATATAGAAAGTTAGGTAATTGACATGACTGAATTCTTTATGAAATTACCTTTTTAATGATGTGTCACACTTACTACATTCCCTAGTCCAGTTCCTGAGGGCTCCTCCCGAGATGCACAGAAAGGCTCTGTGATAGACAGGCAACAGAGTATAAACTTTGTATATGAGTCTCGATAAGGTAAAATATAAATATTTAAGTATAACCAGAGGATTACAAAAGAAAAGACAAATGTTATATTCAATTAATAAAACGTAGAAACCATGGATACTCAAATTGATAGTAATAAATATAATCAAAAATAGTATATAGTGAATAGTAGTTTTTTCCGCTACAGTTGTCTTCTCTTCTGTGAATCGTTGCCCAAAATAAGCATAATTTAAAATTGTATATCAAAGGGCCTTGTTTAGTCTAAAAACACAATACAATATATATGTATATGGAATTGGCTATACATTTATAAGAAATTCGCTGTTTATATATACCGTATTTATATGTCATTGGTTATATACATACAGTATATACAGGGTGTTTCAAATTAAGTCGACACCATTGCCAACTCCGTTATTATTGATGCTACGAATTCGGTTAAATGGGCAAACTAGTAGCATTTTTAATGGCCTTCTCGAGGCCGAAAACAAAAAAAAAATACAGTAGCGATTTCAGAATATTTCATAAAATGATATTTCTTTCAATGGAACACCCTATATTTTTTCATGCATTTCGATTCGTAATAACATTCTCAACAACAAATCTCATTTGACTTTTTATCGTTAAGGTAAAAATAAGACAGTTTTATTAATAGGAAACATTTATAACAAACGGATTTGATAAAGCGCTATGAAATATCGAGTAAATGTTCAAAAACACCGCCTTCTTGTTGAACACATATCTGGGCCCTTCTTTTCTTTGACACTACGTGTGGCATTCAACACAGTTCGGCCATCAATTCTAATAATTATAGTTCCAATATAATTTTCAGTTCATCTACATTAATATGTTTCATTTCGTACACCAGAAATTTCCAAAAATAAAAATCTAGAGGTGTCATGTTTGGTGAACGAGGGGGCCTCTAAACAGAACCATTTGTAACAATCCATCTGTTTCCTAAACAGCCTCGCAGCAATCTTTTTACGCCACTGACATAATGTGCTGGTGCTCCATCCTACTGAAAATAGATCATCTGACGAGCCTCCAGATCAAGATCATCGAAAAACTCTTCCAATACTCTTGTTAATAAATTCATGTAACGGAGTCCGTTCAGAGAACCATGACAGAAAAATGGACCAATAATTCTGCCTAAATAGACCACACCAAACATTGATACTAAATCGTTTTTGCGGATAGTGGGGATGGACTAGAAATGGATTATGTCTACTCCAATAATGAAAATTCTTTCTGTTATACATCCCACGATTTGAAAAACTAGCCTCATCGCTCCATATAATATTTCTATAGAAGTTTGAATCTTGTCTGCATTTATTCATAAACCACCTACAAAACCCCAATCAGGATCACTAGGTTCTAGTGTTTGCACTGGTCTTAACTAATAAAGAGAAATCTTATGTTTCTTCAAAATTCGTTGAATACCAGACAGTGGAATAGCTATTTCTCTAGATAAATCTCTTATGGAATTATTTGGATATACCTCAAAGTAGGATAAGACGACAATTTCTCTACCTTCAGATATTACAAAACGTTTTTTAGTTCTCCTCTTCTCAAAAACTTTTTCCTTGCTCCTGAATCGACGATGAAGCACAGCAAACAAACGAACGAATTGCTGTAGTGTTGGAGTGCTCTAACGCTATTTTTCTGGCAAACCAAGTAGGATTGATTCTAACATAACACATTTTTCGTGATGGGAAAACGGAATTTCGAAAAATATTCGAACAGTAGTTGACAGTAACAATAATTTATGACATTGTCATGATATACTTGAGAACATTTGACAAATAGTATTTCAACAAAGTTTCAAGGCAACTTGATTGCTCATAATAATTATGTTTTATCGAATCAAACACATTTTTTCCAACCACATTCATATGACCTTCCAGTAATTTCTGTTCTGCACAAAAACGACTTCAAAGTTATCATTACAGCAGACATATTTTGATTCACAAAATAAATGCGACTAGCGGAATGGCTGTAAGATGGTAATTACTTTTGTACATTAATACCAAATAGCTCAGTGGTGTCAATTGAGTGGTGCGACATGATGATCACGGGTTCAGCGCAATTTTTTCTTTTTACTGTCTTATTTTGCTATTAGTAACAAAATATTGTCATTCGTATAAGTACCAAAATTGGGTGTTTGAACAATCATGAGGTTTTATTCGCCAAAACAAAGAAATTTTTTGTACTAGTGAAAGAAAGAAATATTTCCACATAAATTGCTAATTTTCCACTTTAGGAAGAAATATGATATGAGCTTTGTTGTTTAGAATGTTATTACGAATCGAAATGCATGAAAAAATATAGGGTGTTCCATTGAAAGAAATATCATTTTACGAAATATTCTGAAAACGCGACTGTCAATTTTTTTTGTTTTCGGCTTCGAGAAGGCCATTAAAAATGCTACTAGTTTGCCCATGTAACCGAATTCGTAGCATCAATGATAACGGAGTTGGTAATGGTGCCGACTCAATTTGGAACACCCTGTATACTCAATTAGCTCAAACTGACACTAAATAATTTTAGACCAATTGACTGATGCCAAGTAGAATAAACTTACGTTTTCGTGTTGTGCCGTGAAAGACAGTATGAAACATTCTAGGTATGGCTATCAATATCAGTGTATATCAGAAACCTTCACCAGTTTGAAAGCAAAATGAATTTTTCATTAGATATTATTTATTTCAGGTCAATACTACAAAGTTTACGATGAAAAGCGTACCTGGTTCTGCTGTAAAACGTGTCAAAAGAGATACAAACACGTTGCTTCATTCTACAAACATGCCAAATTTGAATGCAATAAAGCACCCCAGTTTAAATGTGAGTTGTGCAGTACGACTTTCAAGCAAAAATCGAATATGAAAAAGCACATGAACCAATTTCATAACAAATTTGTGGAATTTTAAATTTTGAATGGCCCTTCAATAGACTTGCACTTCAGAAGGCGAAGCTGTTTTTTGTTAACCGTGATGCTAATTTGTTGAAAAATAAGATATTCACATATACTCTACAGCTCTCTGAATAATAAATTCCACTTTCCGTAAATATGATATTAAATGTCAATCGATTGAAGTGTTTTTCTACATAATTTTTCCTGAGGAAAGCGTAATTAACAAACTGCTGGTAAAAGTGAAGAACCAAGAAGTATGGTTTCCGGGCTTGGGGGCCATGGTCGGTTCACTTCCGTGGAGGCGATGAGCATCTTCAGCGTGGAGTTCATCTTCTCGAAGAGCGATGAAATTACGGCGGTTGAAGGGTCCTCGCAATTAATAGTCACAGCCTGTCTAATTACTTCATAATGTATAATTTTCATTTGTTTTGCTTAAGGTGTTTGGGTTACCTGACCCGATAGGATGTTGCCATTGTCTACCTTCATGATTATGGTGTCATGATTTCCCTGCCTCACCTGCTCGATTGTTGTGTGTTGAAGTGGTTGTATAACGGTGGTGTTATTTGATGGTTTTATTTTCGTGTTTTTCAAGGCTGGATAACATGTTTTGTTGATCTCCAGGAATTCCTCTTTTCTGTAATTTTTTTTTTCGTGTATTTCTATTGCTTCTCTATTGAGGCGGGCTTAGTAGTGTCTTGTGGACGAGAGCACATCTGTATTCTGGAACTGGATGTCATGGATACCCTCTTCGTAGGCGTGCAATGCAACGGCAGACTTTTCCGTCTCGGCCAGCCTACATTGTTTGTGGTGTTCAGAAAGCCTGGTTTTTACGCTGCGGAGGGTGGCAGCGATAGATACAGACCCACACGAGCACGATATTTGGTATACACCGGGAGTAGAGAAGTGGTCAGTTCCAGAATACGAAAGTGCTCCCAACCACAAGACATTACTATGCCCGCCTTAATAGAGGTGTAATAGAGATACACAAAAATAATCTCTGCAGAAAAGCGGAATCCCTGAAGATCAACAAAACCTGGTACTAAATCCTGAAAACTACGAAAATAAAACTATCAAGTAACACCACCGTTATACAACCACTTCAACACACCACGAATCGAACATCATAATCCTTAGAATGCAGCAAACCTTCAAAATAATAACACGCTGTTCTATTCAATTTAGATGAAGAAAATTATTTAGTTTTTCGCTAATAATTCAAAAACTATTAATGTTCAAGAAATAAAAAAAAGAAATTCTTGAAGTGGAAAACTCTCAGAACTCTATGTCCATTAATTTAACGCTGAAAATATGGCTCCGCGTTGCAGATAAGGCATGGGCGCACCGCTGCTGAAGAATGAATACCACATGGAGTAATTTTATATCATTAATTAATTAAAATAATTAAATATTGTTTTTGACATTTGAAAAAAGTGTGCTGAATACTTGAGAGAATAAAGTCTTGTTGAAAAGAAATTCTTATAAGTACTTTTTGAAAACAATTTTTTTTTTTTCAAATTATTGACTTATGAAGTGATGAAAGTTTTCAGAAGTGCTTTATTTTGTTTAATATAATTATTTAATGTTGAAAACAATTTAAATTTTTTTACCAATGTTATGTTATTGCCGTTATGCATGGTTAGGTTACGTCATCCTAAATCCAACATGGCGGAACACCCAAGATAGCGGACTAATTATTTTGGATGCACTCCTACAACATGGGTATCAAATGAAAGAAAGGGCTTGCTGAGAATAACTCGAAAAATCAAGTGACGCCACTCAGAATCTAATATGACGAACTTCGAAAGATGGCGGACTAAGTTTTCTATGCTTTCCTACAGTATGGGTATCAAATGAAAGGACTGAGAATACGAATGTGAATTAAAAATAAGATGGTGGTCATAAACTCCGTTGCTCCAATCCTTTCGACATTTTGGTGTACTGAGGTTTTTGGAGTGGCAATTTAAAGAGTTAGAAATATTCGTTGGGGTCAAGTGATGTTGAGTTACAATCTAGATGTGTTCAGTTCATAGATCTGGCGAATGGTACCATTAGACATATTACCGAAATAATATGGCCCTGCTTTCGTAGAGTACAAATTATGATACTGACATAGTATCCGTTCATACAGACTTCGATAATGACAGTGTTCATCACATTCAACCCAATACTGTGCAATTATGTGAAAAATTCAGTAACGGTACTGAAGAACGAAGAATGTTGCCAATTATATTATATTGGGCTTGCACGGTACACAAAATACAGGGTAGTACTGTCGATCATGCCATTAACGGTATACTTAGGCTCCAAGCTCTTCGCTGCTAGTCAAGCATACGTGGCCTCAAGTAGGGTAAAATCCTCATTGAAGAGCTAGACTGTTTGAAATTAACCGGCAAACAACCATGCAACAATGCTGCGTTGAATGAAATGAACTGACTGAGAAACCTGTCCAGCGAAAACTAAGAAATAAAAAATAAATCAAAATTAAAAAAAAATCAAAAACAATATTTTAATGGAATGCGATAAAAAGAATAAAATAAACTTTCCGTTCAAAACTTTTACTATCAACTTATAACTTCATTACACAATATATAAAAGCTTGTCGCGAGATTTACCTGTGTAGATTAACAAGTGAATTTAATTTTTGAAATTTTCAAATTAAGTAAATACGAGTACCTAAATCTCACGTCAAGCTTTTATATCATATAAATTATGTAATGACGTGAAAAGTTTTGAAGGGAAACTTTATTTTATTCTTTTCAGTGCATTTAAATAAAAGCTCATTTTTTAAAAAGTGTTTCTACTTTTAATATATTTTATTTTGGGTACAACACCTAACTTTCAGACAAAAATATTCAGTAATCGAAACAAATAAATGGAGGTATCTCTTACATGAGGATCCTTTGGAATAGATGCTACTAACGAGTTGTAGCATAATGAAAAATAATTTTTCGGTATTCACAAATGGGTTTGGTCCCCCAAAATGGCATATAATTGCCATCTTCGAGAGAAATTCAAATGACAAGACAGGTATAGTAATATCTCGTTTTATTGATTTTTAAATTTAAATAATCATCTCCTATATGTCGTTGTGAGGGACAGAGAAATATGAAGGTATGAAAAACTTCAATTTAATTTTGCTAAAGCATGTTGATTGCCCTCTATTCCAAAAAATCCCCTTATGAAATAACTAACATCACTAACGGCCATTTTGTTTTGTATGAATAATTCTCGATTATAGTTTTCTGGGTATAGAGAATTAAAAGACGTTCAAAATGAGATATCACTCGACCATCAATGCTACTTGAAAAAATATTTCAAAATGGCGTCCTGACGCCACTTTAACAATGGACACTTTTTTTTAGTCAAAAAGCAGGTTACTAACCACTATTTTACCGAAAAATTCAAAGAAAAATGTCAATTTGTTCAAAAATTAACGGTGGGGGTTACTTTATGAATAGACTCTATATTGGATTTCATAGTCAGTTATGATTCGATTCAAAGTATGGGAACACCAACATACCGGTTTTATGGACAGTTGAGCTATTCGATGCCATGATCAGTCAAGTGAATTTACATTTCGAAATGTAAAATTTGTAGCTTTACAAGCTAGCTTGTATTTTTTCACATATCATACATAGTATTATTGATACAAAATTACATGATGTTTTTACGGTGTATCGAGTAAAATTACAGAAAAAAATTTAATCCTTTTGTAAATTTCAGTAATTATCCTGCATTGTTTACTTCGTGTCTACATGTCCTTTACATAAGATTATATACTTTTATTGTATATAAAAATTAATATATAATATATAATATATAATATATAATATATAATATATATAAAAATTAATATATAATATATAATATATAATATATAATATATAATATATAATATATAATATATAATATATAATATATAATATATAATATATAATATATAATATATAATATATAATATATAATATATAATATATAATATATAATATATAATATATAATATATAATATATAATATATAATATATAATATATAATATATAATATATAATATATAATATATAATATATAATATATAATATATAATATATAATATATAATATATAATATATAATATATAATATATAATATATAATATATAATATATAATATATAATATATAATATACTCAATGAAGGAATAAAACATACTGGATAAGGAAGAATATTTTTAATATATTGTATATATGAACACTTGAAAAACTCTGATAAAATATAAGAAAATGAGACAAACAGATAACATAAGGAGTCAAACTCAGAAAAAAAAATTTGAAAAGTTATCACATACATAATTTGTCAAAAATTCGTTAAATGAACAGAAACTAACTGAATATTGGATAATCTGTTGATTATAATGATAATAATATTTATTCATTTCAATAATTGATTTGTACAGAAATACAAAAAAATTGTGAAAAATGTCAAAAAAGGTTGATACGTATATAACAAAGCACAGGGTACTACAAACTGAACAATTGTGGTAAAATACATATACAAATAAAAACGTAAAAGTAAAAAGTAAAGTAAAAGTGTGAAAAATATGAACTTCAATATCAAACATGTGTTATATTATTCTCTAAAAAACAAATTCTTCGATGGTGTAGCAGTTTTTGAGAAGTAAATGTTTTTTAGCCAATTTTTTAAAATTGTTATTGAAGCTGCATTCAAAGTTTGGATATCGAACAGTCCTATGTCGATGTGGTAGAATATGATAAGTGCAATTACTCTTCCCTTTGTCACGAACTTCCTCTCCCCTTCACTCCCACCATCTGGATGTATTTTGAAATGATACCTATAGATCAGTTCCATTGTTGTTGCGATACTAATGGGGTATCGGAGGTTGAACACATATTGTTCCAAATTCCATCTTCAATTAAATTTCACCTTCATTACCAATTAGGTATTTTGGATCTGAAAAAGAATGAAAATTTTTATGCAGTTTGAAAGAAGCAAAATATAGAAATTAGAGAAAAACCGAATTAAATGAGCTAAATATAGGTTTTTTAAAACTATAAGAACCCAATTTTACGGTTGAAAAAAATTCAAACTGTTCCTGGCGGTAGAATGGGAGCTGGAACGTTTGAGTTCAAACAAATGGCAAGAGTTCTTCGATGAAAATATTGATGATATTAAATTTTCCTTTATTGTCTCGAATTCAGATGAACAAAGAGGGCACTTGAACATGGTAACTAGGTAGGTACTCACCGTAATGTTTCACTTTTGAACTAATATTAATTCACAATTCAAAGTGCAGACAAAGGCGGCGTGACAATCCCGACAGCCTCACGAGTTCAATTGAAAATTGCTGCCCTTTGCAAGAAGTGGAACAAGATGGCGCTTCAAGTTACTTGTGCTAACATGTATATTCACTATTCTCTGCGATATTATATGAAACATTGTAAAATTTATGTAAAGATGGGTAATTTCATTGTAGATGCATGTAAACTTCATCAACATACGGTGAATTACATTATTGGCAGGAAAATTGAGTAAATTCACTATTAACGAACTGTAATGTAATAATACCAACATTGTATTGTATAGTTCGCAATGATAAAGTAGTACTTATGATTTGATTTTACACCATTTTTACAGTTTAGCTCGTCCAGCTGGTTGGTCAATGTAATATCACCAGCGTCATCTTCAGGTGTCAAAAGCAAAGGTACCAAAACATTCTTGCTAATTCTATAGAAAACTGCGAAGTAGTTCTTAAAGTTACTTCTGCTAGCTATCTGACAGGCTCAATTCAGTGATCGTAGGAGATAGTAGTTGTATTATGTTGGAGACTTGCCGGTGAAGAAATATTAGTGTAAAGGTTGATGTGGAAGAATACGGGGTACCTTTCTCTCTCAGCGTTTCCACCAAGTGGAAAATAAAAGGTAAACATCTGTCAGAAAACAACTACTTCCCTGGCTAATACCACGACGGACATTGAACTACATCTGACAGATATTTCTGCAGCGTTCTTTCAAGAAGACCCAATTGCAAGTGCTTGTCTTGTAATTAAACAGAAGATTATCCTTCATTTGGCTGAGAATGACCACCTGCAGACATTCATGTTTAGAGGTTTATTGCCTCTCATCAGTGACAGGGTAGGTCGGACAACATTATAACTGTCCTGTCCTTGCCAAATGAATAATAATCAACTGTTTAACTAATTTTTTCCCCACGGATGACACTACGAAGTACAACAAAGTTGATCGCAGCGCCATCCGCACAGAAAAAGACCAAACACTCACAAGTAGCACAGACTCCGGAATGAGAAAACTGTAAAATTCGAACGAGTTCGAATATATTGTACCAGAGAGGTATCAACAATGTGAAAGAATACAGGAACACTTCTCTCTTAGCGTTTCCACCAAGTGGAAAATAAAAGGCAAACATCTGTCCCGTGGGGAAATATTAGTTAAACAGTTGATTATTATTCATTTGGCAGGGACAGGACCATTATAATGTTGTCCGACCTATCCTGTCACTGATGAGTGGCAATAAACCTAGAAACATGCATGTCTGCAGGTGGTCATTCCCAGCCAAATGAAGGATAATCTTCTGTTAAATTACAAGACAAGCACTTGCAATTGGGTCTTCTAGGAAGAACGTTGCACAAATATCTGTCAGATGTAGTTCAATGTCCGTCGTGGTATTAGCCAGGGAAGTAGTTGTTTTCTGACAGATGTTTGCCTTTTACTTTCCAGTTGGTGTAAACGCTGAGAGAGAAGGGTACGCCGTATTCTTTCACATTGTTGATACCTCTGTGGCACAATATATTCGAACTCGCTCGAATTTTTACAGTAAAGGTTGATGTTATAATTAGTTGAAGCTCTTTCGTCCAGCAGTGACATCCTTTGTTCATGAAGTGAATATATTTTCAAAACTACTTTACTGCGTAACACAATACCCATTTTATTTTCTCCTCAATATTTACTTACTCTTTACGTTATCTTTTTCAGTGCAGTACTACAAAGTGTACGACAATGAGAATCGCACTTGGTTTTGCTGTAAAACGTGTCAAAAGAAATATAAACACGCTACTTCCTTCTACAAACATGCAAAGTTTGAATGCAATAAACCACCCCAGTTCAAATGTTATCTTTGCGATAAAACTTGCAAGCTGAAAGGAAATTTGAAAAAGCATCTGACGCAAGTTCATCATACGACTATCGACTGATATGACATCGGTGACACTTCTGGCGATCTCCACAATTCAGTCGAGAGGCTTATGGACAGCAGTCGTAGAGCATCAACATCTAAGCAGTCGGTGAAGTAATAATATTGTTGCTTCAACTGATCTAATTATATAGTTAACGGTATGTGAGTTGAACATATCGAACAAAGTTCGAAAAGTGTGTATACGGAGAGGATTATATAAAAGAAAAGAAATGAAAACAAATGGATGACAGCTGTAATACAAATTCCGTATGCAGAAGTAGTTGTTTTCTATCAGATATTTGCCCCATTTTTTCACTTTGTGGGAATGTGTGGAGAGTGGTCCAAATTGTTTCCTTAATTTTTTTTATATAAAAATTATCAATCTCTCCAAAAGAAATGTAGAAAATGTATTATTAAGTAATATCTTTTCGATCATGTATGTATAGACAATTCTGTGAAACATAAAAATATTTTTTCATACAAGCGTGCGTGATTCACCCTAATCCCGCACGCAATTTAGTTTGAGAGTCGTTGTCCCGCACTAGTGCGGGAAAAATTTTCCGGCACGCCTAAGTCACTTCAAGTGAGTTGTTCTCGCACTAGTGCGGGTAAAATTTTTCCCGCTCGCGAAAGTTTGTTCAAGAGTGCTAGGTACATAATTTTTTTTTTTAATTCGCTTTAAAAAAATGTTGATCCTAACTCATACGGAAATGTACTCTCTCGCACTCGATTGCTTACTCGAACTCTGCTTTGCTTCGTTCGGGTAACGGCAGTTGCATGCGGGAAAGGTACTCTTTCCGTACTTGTTAGGATAATAACTATATAGAGAACGACCATTCCTTTGGCATCATGTTACGAAAGATATCGGATTTCATAGAAATTTTCTTAACATGGAAAAAATACTGATTTAATATCAAATAAACTCATATGGATAAACGAGTATTATTTCCCTCTAGCTGCTTTTGAAAATGCAAACGAAGCGTTGACTTAACTTGAGCCTTCAACGAATTCAATATACGCATTTCTCCAAGTAATACCTGATTTTCAGTATTGAAAAAGAAAAAGTCTAATTTATGATTTTTCTGAAAGGTGAAATAATTTTTTATACGTGGTTCATACTTTTGTAAAAATAATACATATTCGTCAGTGTTCAGAAGAGTCGATATAGAGTCGATACGGGGCAATTCAAATTCGACCCCCACCATTGGGATCTCCTAAACTACAGGAGATACGTCGAAGATTAAATTGGGGCAAAGTTGCGTATTCTCGTGTTTAACAAAATACTGTTTTGAAACTTGGAAAATTCCGAGTATTTCCGGAAATATAGGGAAAAAACTGAAAATCGGAATTTTCGTTTTTATTTTTTTCTATCGTTATTTGACAACATAGCTCAAAACCAAAAGTACATTTTCATTGATACTTTTTGTCAGCTACACGTTTTCATGTTCAGATTTACTATCCGACGTTTCGTCTTCTGGCATTCATCATCAACTTTTTTTTCTGTTATGGGCGCCATATTGTTTTTTATACAGAAAAATAGTAATTCTCATTCTGATTTCAATGATGTATAATTTGTTATGATTTTCACTTCCAAAACCACAGATATTAAAAAAAAAACAACTTCATCTGAGATGGTCATGACTCCATCGAAAAATTTTGTTTAATAAACACTAGTTGTCAGAACTCATTAAACATCATAAGTTTGCACAAATACTTCAGTCGAAATGTCCTCATTCTCAAATGAAGAAAAACGAGATATGTTGAAACTTTATTATAAATTTATAAGGAATAGTACGAAAACAGCACAAATTTATTTTAAATTATATCCGTAAAGACAATAGCCGGATAGAACATTATTCGGAATTTTGGACAAACACTTGGCTGAGTACGGTGCGTTTCAAAAACCAAGAATGAAATATGGAAGCAGAATGGAACAAAATATTAGACGTAACTTATTAGCCGAGGTAAAATAATTGTTCATTCCATATTCGAAGAAGTATAATCATTTTTGGTACTTTTTTAGATAAATGCAGATCCTTCCAAATCAACACATCAAGTCTCGGCAGAAATGGATGTGCCACAGACGAGCGTTTGGAGGGAATTCAAAAAAAGTGGTTTGAAATGTTATAAGATACATATTTCACAAAAATTACATCCAGGTGATCCTGAGAGAAGGATGGAATTTTGTAGCTGGCTCTCGAATAGGGAAGACCCTACAAACTTCTTGAAAAACATCATTTGGACCGACGAAAGTACTTTTTCGAACTGTGGTGTTTTTAATAGAAGTAATGAGCATATTTGGAGTGAAAATAATCCACGACACTTCAGAGAAGTCAGGCCACAAGTTCGGTTCCGTTTGAATGTGTGGGCTGGAATTTATGACGACCGAATACCTGGACCTCATTTCTTCTCTAATACTTTGAACGGGGAAACCTATCTTCGGTTCTTAAGAAACGAATTCGAAGAATATATGGATACGTTTCACCTTGTTAATTATAACAGCTGCTGGTTTCAGTATGACGGGGCTCCTCCACACAATAAAAGAGCAGTTTGCGAATATTTACACCAAAGATTTCGTAATAGGTCGTTAGGAAATTCTGGACCAGTGAGGTGGCCGGCAAGGTCACCTGACCTTACAGTTTTGGATACTTTCTTGTGGGGCACTTTAAAGAACAGAATCTGAGGAGAGCAAGAATATGACACAGTAGAACTTAGAGACAATATCATCACGCAATTCAGGTCTATCAGAAGAAGGGATATTGTTAGGGCTGTTCTTAATTTGAGACGACGAGCTCGGTTATGTATTCAAGAGGAAGGCCATCATTTCGAACACTTGTAATACTTTTTGTGCATTTTTGCAAGCTTATGATTTCATTCTTGTTTTTTGAAATGCACCGTATTCAGCCAAGTGTTTGCCCAAAATTTCGAATAATGTTCTATCCGGCCGTTGTTTTTCCGGATATAATTCAAAATAAATTTGTGTTGTTTTCGTACTAGTCCGATCAAATTTAAAATAAAGTTTCAACATATCTCGTTTTTCTTCATTTGAGAATGAGGACATTTCGACTGATGTATTTGTGCAAACTTATGATATCTGTGGTTTCTGAAGTACAAATCAAAACAAATTATACATCAATGATATCAGAATGAGAATCACGTATCTCCTGTAGTTCAGGAGATCCCAAAGTTAGAGGTCGAATTTGAATTGCCCTATATAAAGAACTACTACTGGGAGTATATTTCTGAAAAGTTTCATACGGTTGGTTCCCGAAGAGCTCGTTTGAGTTTAAATATTTTCAGTTGTCTACGACTTCCAGTTGTACCGGAGGTGGACCCAACTTTGTTTCTTTAAATGAAACACCCTATACTCTATAATACAAGTTTAATTAAAGAATTTTGATAGATGCAGCCCTTTACGAAAAAATTAAAATTTTGAAATCCAAGAGTCAGGTCAAAAATTGCCAGAATTTGCCTGAATATGACCTGAATCTTCCTAAATCTTTGAAAACTTTCCAAAATAATTATACGGGGTGCTCAGAATTTGGCGCCAAATTTGGCTTTCTCGAAAATTGTGTAACTTATTTTCTTCAAATGCAACCTCATTATTTCTCAGCGATAATGATTTCTACGCTAAAAATAAGGGGAGCTCCCAACCCTATATCTAAATTAAACAGTTTTTGTAGGAACTTGGAAAAACTGATATTTCTCTGTGGTTATTTGATATGTGAATTGAGTATCTGTAGGCTTTTTTGGAAGAACGGACAAGAAACAAATTCTGTAAAACAACATTTGCTTATGATTTGCATTTAAGTGTAGGGAAAATTCAAAACTGAGAAGAATATTATTTTAATTTGTTAATCATTCATGAAGAATTCGACATAGTTATTGAAAAAGTCTGTGAAACCTCCCCTCCGTGATATCTGACATGAACTGAATTAGGTATCTACTTGACTGGTCTGTTGTGTGATAAAAATTTGCAAACACATTTGAACTACTAGTCCAACACACAGTGTTACAATAATTCATCTCAATATTGAATCTGGTTCGCAGTACTGCAGATGAGGAAGCATGTTGCATGCTATGACCTATGAAAAATCAGTGCCAATTTAGGTCGAAATTCTTTGAGTGGAAGTTCCTGATGCGATTTGTTATAAGTTTGAAGATGGACTACACAAAATCCGCTTTCTTTATGAATTTTGGAATTACCAATTAGACTGTATAGTTCAAACAGTGCTGATGTTATGAAAAAATCCGACTTTTTTCTACATATCTCGTTCTTGTAGAATTTTTCTCATCTTCTTCTCTTTCGTAAAGATTGTACCTTATGTTAATTGTTCCATAAGTCAGAATTTACGAACGGAGTTACTGGAAAAAATGTGAACGATAATGAGCATTCGCCATGTGTGATTCTTTTTGTAATGGTCACAAAATCTTTGTGTATTCTGAAATCTGAATTAACAGATTTTTATAAGATTGGAAAATTCTGCATTAATTTTGCCCTATATGTTATTTTCTCGTTCAGAACAAAAAATATGGATTTATATTATGAAAACTGCGTAGAAGTTGTGGTTATAACATAGTATGTGTATGATAATTCTCATAACAATGGAAATGAACTGAATAAACAGATTGTTTCATTGTTGGCATTGCATGACTCTGCCTGAATTCCTTCCTCGTCGATGCTAGTACTAGGCACAGGCAGAAAACCGATGTGGTTATGACATGATGTCTAATTAGTTATCCATCTTTAACATTACAATAGTAATATCAGACAATTCATAAAATACAATTTGTATAAAACATAACTAAATACATTCACATTCCAAAATCTTTTATCTTATTGCATTCGCCATAAATAATTATTAAATTCAGGAAATCTTCATTAGAATACCCCAAAAGAGACATTTCGCACAAAAATAGAGAGCTATGCAATACACGTCAATTACATCGCATCAAATTCTGACATACTATTTGTAACTTCATTTATTTTCAATGCTTTCTTTGTTTGGTATTGCTTCGAATGATTAACATTTCAAATATTTTCCAAAATGGATATATCTCGCCAGGTGTGTATTTTAGGTATAGGGTATTCTTCACGAATTTGATATATTTTTTTCCTTAGTATCCACAAATAATAGAATAGTGTATGGTTTCCATTTGAAAAAATCGTGTTTCATCAGTATTCTCGATGTAATGTTTGGGTGGAAATTTTGACAACCCTGTGTGTTATTTTTGAAAATTCAATGGACCTGTTCATGACTTGATGCTTCCGGTGTAATTCTATTAAATTTCACATTTCCAACTGTTATTGTCTATGAGTTATGATTTTTTCGGAGTAGTGCTGTAACTGTCAAATTTTTCAGAAAAAAATTAATATCTTGAAAACTAACAAATTTGGGTATAGATATTGTTAGACAAAGTGAGCCTAAAATCTGCTGGGAAATTAAAAAATGTAATGAAATATAGGATGTTATGTTTGAAATAAGGAAGTTGTCCTCTACTTCCGGTATAACAGAAACAGACCGGAAGTTGAAAATATTTTAGCTGAGAAGGCCATATCGTAATACCCACCACTAGAAATTTTCAAGTTTTTATTTTGAATGGTTCTCCATATATTACTAACGAACGCTCGTCGTGAAAGACCCTGTAAAGGAGTATATGATAGCATAATATACATTCAATACCTGTTCTTCTTTTACATACATGATCAATATCTAGTGACCAACTCATAATAAAATTAAATTAAGTACCCAAAAACTTTGTCGAATCAAACATTTCTATAAAATTTCCTTTAATATTGATTTTCAGTTTTTCTTTCAATTTATCATAGTTTTTTGCATATACGGCAGAAGAACAATCATCGGCAATAATAACAGTGCAATTTATGCTTATGTATGCTGGCATATCATTGATAAATAACAGAAAGATCGGAGGTCCCAATATAGAACCCTGGGGAACTCCTAGGCTGATATCATAAAAGTCTGAGGAGTAATTGTCAAGCTTCACGTATATCTGTCAATTTTCAAAATATATCATTAACCAGGATAGAAAGTCCTCCCTGAATCCCAGATTATACGATTTCTTCTTTACGAGAGTGTGATTCATAGCGCATTCGACTGAATTGCTCGCATTCGGTGTAGGAGCGTATTTAGTGCTGATCTGATTTGGTACAGAATTGTTGATTATATACATGCAAAAAATGCGAATTTATATAGCACAACTATTACTGGCATGAGGCACATGTAAAGTGACAAGCGCATTCGACTGGACCGATCAAATCATCAAAGAGCAGAACAAGTGTTTGTACCGTCCACAAAGTACAGTGCAGAAAGATTCGAATTCGTAGCGAGCGCTCCTGCCACTCCAACTTAGATTTTGCTCTAACCTCGAGTAATACATGTCGAATAAGAATATTATTGGTACCGTAGCAGTATATATCCAGCCGAACACACAAGCTCTATAAAAATTGGAATAAATGCACATTAGTGCAACCAGTCGAATACACTATCAGAGTATCAAAAGCTTTTGATAATTCGAAAATAAGAGCGCTCTTACGTATCTATGTTTTCGAGGTTGGTATAAACGTATTCAAATAGGTTACAGGACTTTCTTGTCGAAAGCCATTTTGGTGATTTTTGATGATTTTTAATTTCAAAAGAATGATGTTCTTTTATTGTTAACAATTCTTTCAATTACTTTGCTCAATACTGACGGTAAAGTGATATGTCGATAATAGGCGAGGATACGAAATTTTCAAAATATTTTTAATGGATTCTACGGTGTATGAACACTCGATTGACAATGTTCTTGTTTTTTTGCGAGTTGTCTGAAACTTGAAAAAAATTATTCAAAGTTCATAAATTGAAATGGCTTCATTTTAGCGCCATTGTGACGTACTACCCCGAGCACCCAATCCCACAGTTGACAGAGTCAATTAATTTAGCAACGTTGCTATACTTATGTTATTTTTTACGGACCACAATAATTCACAATATAAAAACTATCCAGTTTTTTGTTTATAATCAAATATATTGTTTTATAACAGAACCAATGTTTTCACGGTTGTTTTCACAACTTTCAAATTCGCCATCGTCGTTTGACATTGAGAAATGTTTTTTCTGTCACTTCTCAACGGTATTAGGTTCTCTGGTTTATAGTTTTAGAAGCTTGGCAACGTTGCCGTTAAACGTCAGAATCAACCCGATTACGCCTATTGGCTGCTCGGGCACGTACGTCACTGAAAGCGCCAATATTAGAACTTTCAGAATTTGCTATTTTTCAAAAATAAATTAGACTAGCTTTAATTGAAATTTTACTCAAAAAATTTTTTCTTGGTGTATTTTTATATGTATTTTGTATTTTAAAACACATTTGGAGCAAAAATATTTTTCGTGTCCTCACCTATTATCGATGTCAGTTGTATCTCTGCTTTTGAAGACTGGGGTAACAGTTCCAATTTTCAGTTCTCTTAGTAATTAACCAAGTTGAATAGATTAATTGACTATTTGACTCGAAAGGTTTCCGCTAGAAATATGCCAATTGTTTTAATAATATTAGTTGTTAGGCAATCGATTCCAACAAAGTTCGTATGTTTCGGACTATTTATTACCTCTATGAAATCATTGTAGTCTAGAGCGGACCAGTAGAAAGTGTTATAAGAGAGTAGCGAATGAGTATAAACTTTTCAACACACCTATCACCAAAAAGCGTTTGGATGGCTAATCTTGGATTAGAAGAAAAATATTTAGCAGAAGCATTTGATGTAATTGCTTTGTCCTTTATAATTTCATCTTCCATTTTCAATTCTGCCATTGTCCTGCTGTCTATAATTTGTTGAATTTTATTTTCTCATTTTCATATTTCTTGTATATATGATTAATTCATTTGCTCTCCTTTACTGATTCTCATACTCCCCACAACTGAAAGATTTTTCCATTCATCTTCTACATAGGAAGTGTTGAAAACCGAAAGTAAACTAACGAAGATGTATAACTTATTGACACCATATTTTTTAGAAGTTACCTTTATATACCTTTATACATCTTTTCAATAAAAATATCGGATCTCATTTGTTCTCTCTCTCTCTCTCTCTCTCTCAGAATTTTATTTTAAATCAAATCTTTTGTACCATTCATGAAAACAGTTTTATTGCAATATATTCAGGTACTTTAACAATTTCGAATACTTTCTTATTTTTATTGAATGTTGTCTATTTTAGGTCAGTACTACCAAGTTTACGATGACTCGCGGATTTGGTTCTGTTGTAAAATGTGTCAAAAGCGATACAGACACGTTACTTCTTTCTACAAACATGCCAAATTTGAATGCAACAAATCACCTCAGTTCAAATGTAAATTGTGCAACAAAACTTCCAAGCAAAAAGCAAATATGAAGAAGCATATGGCCCAAGTTCATAATGCTATTGACTGACAATCAAGATAATCACTTAGAAGTTTGATTGAAATTGCAAAAACTCAAAATGATGAAAGGGCATCTATCCATTGACAATACAGTGCAATGCACTTTTGTTTTCTTGTGTTTGGAATTTGAATCCTGATGAGAAAAGAATTTTCCCAATTGCATCATTGGAGATATTCACATATTAGCCAAAATCATTACGCGGATAGAAGAGTTAAACAACCATGAGGTATTTGAAACTATGTGAATAGTTCTTGTATTTGTCATTTTCCAAGAAAGATGAATGATCAACTAAGGTAGATACAAATCTCATGTAAAGTGACAATGAAATTGGCAGAAACTTTAGAATACAGGGGTTCTCAGGGTCATTGATAACGAATCTGGGGTTAAAACCCACCCCCAAAAAAATAGGTCCAGTTACTTTTCGTATTTTCCCGAAAAACTGACATCCTCTAGGAGTTGTTAAGGTTGAAACCGACCCAGTGACATCGATATCTACGATATCCTAAAGTTTCAGCAACTTTCACATAGAGAGCCACTTTTCGTAAGGTTTGGTGTTGGTTCCTTTCAAAATATCACTACACTGTTACCTAATGAAGACGTTGTGAAATTTCATTCATATTTTCTAATAAACTATCCTGTTCAAATTTCGTTTATTTATTTTTTCGACTGGTGTTATTTATCAGGAATGCCCTTCTATTTGATATTACATACGAAAACTTTGGAAAAATTGTGATTTTAGTTCGTGAGAGAAAGTACCAGGTGTTTCTGTGGTGAATAAAAAACAATACTACTGTAATATTTTGACGGTAAAATCTTTATTTCGAAAAGATACTGAAAATGACAAAACAAGAACTAAAGTAATGTAATACCCAGTACTCCAGGTGGCTTATTGGGACACAGTGACGCATTCGCAATCAAAGTTGTAGGAAGATCTGCAGAGCTAGAATCCACTCGACTAAAACTGATAGACCTATGAAGAAAGTCTACTATGAAAAATAATCCAAGAGCGTGTGTTCAGAGACTTTCATTTATGCAAGATTAGGTTCTTGTCACAGATCTATCATAAAATTTCAACCATTGGACGTTTTGTTTGTGGTCAAGGTGTAATAGTGGCACAAATCAACTTAATCTTGCTTGATCCATTGTAGGATCGTGGTACTTCGGTCAGAGGCAAGGTCATATGCACAGCTCCAGAGTTATTGTGGTACTTTGGTTATCTTCTGATTGTTTTCTCAAAGTACTAGTTTGAGAATGTCCATATAAATCGAAATTGCAGTTATATTATTGTTACAAATACAAGTGATTCAATGTCCTTGAAGATGACCCCATGCATTGGCTCATCCTTTATTATTATAGCTGTAGGAGATTCTCACTCTCCTCAGCTTTGGCGTTGGCTTTTTGCGGAATGGGTTCCAACTCGGTGACAAAGTTTGGGTTCGTTCAGCAGAGAAGGGGATCTGAACTCCTGATGATTTTACAGACCCAATCCTAGGTCTCGATTCTTGAATCGTTCGCCTTATTTTGGGAACAAATAAAAGAGACAAACATACATATTTTATTTATATTGGTGTGAAACAAAAAACCGATCATTCTACTCTATCACCGTCAAGAATACGGGCCCAGATTTTAATGTGTCTTTCCTATTAGATCTATAGACAGCTCTCGATGCCGTGAATCCTGAAATATTGAACATCTGAATCCAATTGATTTTTTGTGTGAGAATCATCAATTGAAATTGTGTCTTATAATTTACTCAGTTAACAACTTGACAACAATTAGTTTGTGATGACTTTCCCATTGGATCTATAGACCACTTTCGATAACGCGTATTCTGAAATACTGTGAATCAGGCTATCATCTTATGGGATTCCTAGCAACATTGTTGAGTGGGTCTAATCATACATAGTAAATCGAAAAATTATAATGAGTTGCCGCGATGTAAGATTCAATGCATATACCATGCAATAGGCTGTCCCACAAGGATCAATTCTTGGGCCTCTTTTTTCAAACAAACAACGATGTGAGTTCTAATGAAAAATGCTCATGTAACAATATATGCTACGATAATCACAATTTCAGGAGATAATGTAGAAAAGCTAGTGCCACTTATTTCGAATAAGTCTCAATATGTGGAAAAAATAATGACTATTAATTTGCATATTAGGAAAGGCAGAATATTTTTTTAACAACAACATAACCATCAATCCAAGCAATGAGCTAAACCGTTTTATGACCCTCACAAAGAAGTGAAGTTCTTAGGACCTTAAACAAACATTTTTGGCATTCTAGTTGTGGCAAAGGCCAATAGGTTTGCAGATGCACTGAGGAACTCCCCGTTACCAAGAATTTCTGGAAAAAGCATGTTGTCCAACTCGACATAAAGAACAGATATACGACATCTCATCCCTAGGCCCATAAGAGACGTTCAGTAAACCTGATCTACTCAAAGAATTTTTCATTTGTTTGGTGTCGAAATAGGCTTTATTTAGTCTAGATCAAATAATATCTGTCCGGGAGTCCCAAGTTAGTTTTTTATCTAAATGAAAACCATAGAACTTTACTTTCTCGCTAGTGTTATAAAAGAGGCTGATGCATTGCTTGGTTCGATGTTTGTCTCTATTAAGACGGAAGTTGATGTTCATTGATTTGTCTACATTGAGAATTAGTCGATTTTGGGGGCACCAGCTCTTCTACATTGTCTCCTGAAATTGTGATCATCGAATCTGCGCATAACCTCCTACATTTGTTATATAATGGAGTAGATCACTCATGCATAGTGCAAAAAAAAAGGTCGAAGAACTGATCCTTGGGGAACACCCAATTGCACATTATATATACATTTGAGAACACATAGTAGCATCTTCCAATAATTTTTTGATTTGCCATTAATGATTTAATACGAATCCCAACAGAAGATAGCTTGAGGAATAATATTTATATAGATAGATCCGATGTGAGAGAGATCACAAACTTATTGTTGTCAAGTTGTCGATGAACATAACTGAGCAAATGACATGAGGTAATTTCAATAGATTTGTTTGTTGTATTATTCTATATGCTATAAACCCGGGGTTTAAAGTCTGGATCCCTAGATTAAAGTCAGGATACCGAGAATAAAGACAGGATCCCGAAAATAAAATTACCATTTTTGTATGAGTAGTGTTCATAGAATCGCTGACCAGCACCATTGATAGTTATGTTCTGGTTTTCACTTTTTATTTTCAGTAGATATTTATTATAATATTTACTTTATACGTAATACAAAATATAAATTGAATATTGAAGTATTGTAAATTTATATTTAGTTTTTGACTCGTCATGAATTTGCGTTTGTTGATCCTTGTTAATTAAATCTATATATATTTTGGTAATGAATAAATTATTGATTATATATGATTATTCATGACTTACATACTTATTTGGTGACCCGGGAGCATATTTACAGATGTTACTACAATTTGACACCAGAGTATTGAAATCAATTAGCATAATGGCAGCTGCATTCAAACTGGCTCGTTTAATGTTTCCAGAAAACTAACAATAAATTGATATGTTCATTTTCCACTTTGCCAGAGATAAGACATCCATTATATTCGTTTAACATTAAATTTCTCAAAACGTCGAATCCCAAAACAACAAAATTTAAAAATCTTCCATATGAGATATAAATAATTGAAATAATTTTCAAAATAATGACTAGATTTGAGTTCACTATTTTTTTTTCAAGGCCAAGACCAAGACCAATACTCGAGGGGAAGAGTCTTGATCTTGGTCTCGAAAGTCAAGTCTCGGTCTTGGGAAGATTTATTGAGTCTTGATCTTGGTCTTGTATCAAGACCAAGACTAATCTCTTGGTCTCGCGAAGCCCTAATTGGGAAGTTTCCCTGCTAACTTGTGTTTTGAGCGTACTTTCAGGATCCTCTGGTTCCTTTTTCTCGGGTGCCTACCTCCGCACTTAGCGTTGCAATGTAGAGTCACCCTTAGTGTTCCTCAGGTCAACGCCCTAGCTACGGTAGGCTTGGCTCTTCTCGAATGAGTTCTAGAGGTCTCTGCTTCGGTAATTTTTGCTGATGTAGTCTTTTAGTCGCCTTTTACGACTGGCATACTGTACCTGGGATCAATTCTGTGTATCCCCGAGTCCCCAGGGGCTTCATAAACACTCATAGAGTGTATATTTTTCTAGGATGGTTATATCGTCTAGTTTTTATATTTACAGCTTGAAAAAATACCTAAGGAATATGCGTCACTTGCTCAGATTGTACCCAAACAAATTGTTTCATTTCAACATCCACGTCTGTCCCCTTTCACCCCAAAAGCACCCTTCCTCAATTGGATTTTTATGGACTATTTTAAGTTTTTGGTCTCATAACAAATGAAAATTTTTAGAAAAGATTCTTTTTGTAGGATGCCCAGTGTTTCTTCACCTAAGGTAGTTTAAGGCCATTTTCTGCTATCCATCCACCTTCGCCCTTTTCAAGAAACCATCCCATCTCCACGCTCTAAAAATTAAAGGTTCACGATTGTTTGATTTCCCGTATTTCATTCATTCCTTTTCTGTCCTCTGTTATTATTTTGTATATTTTGACTTTTTTTTTATTAACTTGTTTAATGTATACCTAGCTATTATGTATTGATTCTAGGTGTAGGTATATTTTTGGGCCCAAATGTTGGGGGGTATGTTATCTTATGTGTCGTAGGCGACAGTAGTTGATTTTTATCAACAACTCATCGACAAAAATTCTCAATAGAAATCCAGATGTATTACAGTACATGTGTCAATACATTTGTATTGTGTGCGTTATATTAAGTGATAAATATTTTGATAACACAACCAAGGACTTTCAATTTACTTCCGCCATTTAGCCTCACAGTGATGTAAAGTCGCCGCAAAATAGGCGTTGACCTTTCAAAAACCCTTCAAACCATATTTAGTTCCTTCACAATAATTATCGCTTACTAATCAAACTACCTGTTTATGATTTCTGTTCGACAATTTTAGGAAATTTCTTACCGAAGGGCACAATAAAACAAGAAACTATTATCATTGGAACGCAGGTTCATTTTCCAATGAGGATTGAAAAACGCAACGAAAAAGGGAGAATAATCAAGAAGAGATGTAGAGTTTGTCAAAGAAAGAAAATCAGAAAGGAAACATTATATCATTGTGCTCAGTGTGCAGGACATCCTGGACTCTGCGCTGGTATTTGTTTTACTTCCTACCATAAACGAATGAGACATTTTTGTTAATTTTTGTTCAAGGAATTAATGAAATTTCACCATCGAAATTATTTAACTTCACAGTTGCAATTTATCAGTGTACCCACAGCTCTTCCGGCCTTTTCAACATGTTTAGCTTTATATTGCCCTTTGTATGAAGGCAAATATTGTGAATCCATCAGGATATTCAATTCAACATTTTTTCTGCACTCTGGTCCTTTTTACAGTGTTCTCAATAACCTCTCCACAAAACAGTGCTTCATATTTTTCCGTTACCCACGGCACACCCATGGCCCCATGTGTTTTATAAGTATAAAAACGCTTTCCCTCAGGGAACTTTGTGAGAGAATATTGACTTTTTTAAATTTAATTAATAAACAAAGAATGCACCAATGATCTTTGGTTTTATGAATTATTCAGTTGTTCTACTCCTCATTACATTTATCATTTTATCTCTTAGACCACTTCACACAACTTAGCTTGAAATAAATAATTGAGAGTCTGTTATTTTTCTGCACCATCACAGCATACTAGAGGACGTTAGATTATCTCGTTACTGGATTTTATAAAACACTGTGGAAGTTCCCGTAGATGGTGGCCTCCTTTCAGTTAACATTTAGGTACTATTGGTTCATCACTGGTCTAAAACAGTACAATTCTAGATCAAGGTTCGAGATTTTTATTCATACGATCCACCTTTATTTTGACTTGGGGCCGTGTTAAACTATGTACACATAATTTTTGTTTCTTGTTCTTCCTTATTGAATTTGTAACCGAACGTAACTCTGCCTTATCTAGTCATCTAAAATACTGTGCTGTTTATCGTCTGGCCCTCTTGCTGCTCTGGTAAGATAATCAGCTCCCTCTATGAAGTGAGCACTCAGCCTAGTATCCCAAAGAAGCCCCTCTTTTCATAAAGCATGCCAGTGCCATCTAGCGTTTATAGTTGAAAATTGAGAGGAACTACAAACAGCTGTAGAAGGTTTGTACTTAATACAAAACATTTCATGAAGTTTTCTTCGCAATTTCAACATATTTCACAAACTGAATAATCTCGATTATCGAATCTCTCATCAACAGAATATAATTTGTAACTAAAAACTATCCCGTATTTTGCACCAGAGCAAACAACATATTCCGAATTGATAATTTCATTCCCTTTTCTAGTGTTATTTATAGACGGTATCGAATTCTAAAATTTAATCGCCTACTATAAGTTGGTAGTTTCATTTAATCAAGTTTCTACTAACGGATATCGTTCCTCGAACAATGATCTACAACCTGACTGGGAGGTGAAGTCGTCTCCCATCGTATTTAATCGTTGTCCCATGTAATTCTCTTACCAGCTTTGTGCTGGTTCAGAAAAGAAGTGGTTCTGGGACATCAGGATCATGCGCAGTTGATCAGAAGAATGCACTTAAGGTTCAAATTCCTTCACTTTCATTCAAATGCGCATAATCCTGACGTAACAGAACCACTATTTTTCAGAACCAAAACAAAGCTTCTATCTTATAACTCCTTATACAATGGTAGTAGTGATGGATGGAGCTCGAAGGCTTGGAACAGCTGTACATTTGTGGCATATGCTTGAATTGCAAGGTGAAAGTATCAAAAATTGTTTTATTAATTTTTATAATTATCGTTATTTTCCATGAATTGTTGAAGAGTACTTTTAATAAATTTATTTTCATTAGTTTTTGTGTATTTGAATTATAATTTTCCTTTTAGTTTTTCTTTACACCATTTCTTTTAGTGGTCATACTTTTGAGATGATCAATCTAAATACATTTTCAGTGTTTCCTCAGAACGTTAAATCAATTTGTTGATGGACACGTTTAGAATGTTTTTCGAAAAAGTTTGAAATTTTGTGCCGGAGAGTATCAATCAACATAGTAAAATGAATACAAAGTAACCTTCTTTCCAAGCGTTTAAACCAAGTGGAAAAATAAAGGCAAACATCTGTCCGGAAACAACTACTTCTCAGGTTAATACCACGGCGGACATTGAACTACATCTGACTGATATTTTTGACAGATGGCCTCTATTTTTCCATTTAGCGGAAACGCTTCGAGACAAGAGTACTTTCTATTCATTTTTTATGTTGGTACTCTCCAGCACAAAATTTCGAACTTTTTCGAAATATTACAGTTTATTCTTCCCGGAGTCTTTGCTAACTGGAAGTGTTTGTTCTTGATTTTCCGTGCGGATGACGCTGCGACCAACTTAGTTGTGGGCCGTACTGTCATCCGTGGGGAAATATTAGATAAACAGTTGATTATTATTCATTTGGCAGGGACAGGACAATTATAATGTTGTCCGACCTACCCTGTCACTGATGAGAGGCAATAAACTTCGAAACATGCATGTCTGCAGGTGGTCATTCACAGCCAAATGAAGGACAATCTTCTGTTTAATTACAAGACAAGCACTTGCAATTGGATCTTCTTGGAAGATCGTTGCACAAATATCTGTCAGATGTAGTTCAATGTTCGTCGTGGTATTGCCAGAGAAGTAATTGTTTTCTGACAGATGTTTGCCTTTTATTCTTCACTTGGTGGAAACGCTTAGAGAGAAGGGTACCCCGTATTCATTCACATTGTTGATACCTCTCTGGCACAATATATTCGAACTCGTTCGAACTTTTACAGTTTTCTCTTCCTGGAGTCTGTTCTACTTGGGAGTGTTTTGTCTTGTTCCGTGCGGATGGCGTTACGATCAACTTTGTTGTAGATCGTACTGTCATCCGTGGGGAAATATTAGCTAAATAGTTGATTATTATTCATTTGGCAGGGACAGGACAATAATTATAATGTTGTCCGACCTACCCTGTCACTGATGAGAGGCAGTAAACCTCGAAACTTGCAAGTCTGCAGGTGGTCATTCCCTGCCAAATGAAGGATAATCTTCTATTTAATTACAAGACAAGCACTTGCAATTGAGTTTTCTTGGAAGAACATTGCACAAATATCTGTCAGATGTAGTTCAATGTCCGTCGTGGTATTAGCCAGGGAAGTAGTTGTTTTCTGACAGATGTTTGCATTTCGAATTTTTACAGTTTAGAATGTTGTCACTTTTCATGATTTCCACAGGGGTAATAAAAATTCTTAATGTAATAATAAATTTTGTATGAGACTATTTTCTTGAAGAATTTGTACAATTATAGAATAATTATTTACACAAAAATTGAGAAAATAGAATACGTCTAATTATTTATTGTTATAAGTGACTCTGGCATTGTCAGTAATGCAAATGCTGACTGAAAATATGGTACACGAAACAGAAGCAGGATTAGAAATATTGCAGATAGATTTTTTTATGTGAACTCAGTTTTGTTCTACAGTCAGTCCTCATAATAATTATCAGCTGCAGCCAAAGATTTCCACCCTTCGTACCTTTTCAGTCCCAAAATCTCCATCATTGGTCGTAAATGTAGCAGAGGTGCGTCTAAATGAATAACCATTCTTATTGCATCAATTTCATTTTCCGTCTACATGATCATGCCCCTTCCAGTATAATTGCTGGGTACCTGGAAATATATTAGGTATTCAATCCATCATGAAAAATATTAAAATCTTTTATGATGAAATAATATTCTTTGGCTTCAAACGTAGTCTAGGTACCATCAGTCGGAATGCTTTCTGTTCTAGAATCGGTTCACGGGAAGTGTGTCAAAAATTAATCGCAAGATTTGATAGACAGACAGTCAGAAGACAAACAGCCAGGCTCTGTAGAGTTGAATAATAATAATTTATGGTACTGAAGTGTTATGTTGAAGATAAGTCACGCGAGAAAGATTTATACCACGCGGCCGAGTAGTATAAATTCTCAAGTGATTTAAGAAACATAACACACGAGTGGCATAAAATGCTCTATGCAACACATGACAGTTATAACTGTCATTATTAATGTTATTTAGACAATTAAACTATCAAATAACAAACACCCCAGTGTGTTGTACATAACTCACTAGTGAGTTATGGATTATAACTCACGTTCATATTTAAAGTAGTATGTTATTCATTTATAACTATTATAAGCAGAATTCATATTGATATTGACATTGAAGGAAAACGTTAACGGTTTATTCAAATTTGAAGTCGATTGGTTGTGAGAGATATTCTGTATTTTTGTTGTTTGGATGTAATTTAGTGTAATTATATTTTATTTTCAGGATTTTTTTTGTGTCCTATGGGTTGCGGGAAAAAGTACAAACACAGGTCCTCTCTCTACAACCACACCAGATTCGAATGTGGCAAAGACAAAGCATTTGGTTGTCCCGTGAGCCATTGCACATATAAAACTAAAAGGAAAGGAAGTCTCAAATCACACGTCTATATCGTGCATGGATTGGAGAGTTCCCATACGTTTTTCTAAAATTGGGAAAGGCAATCTGGTTGAAAGGCGTTCGTTGGTTGGATAATGTTGGAGAAGAATATCAGTCTTTATAACCATAAGAGGACTCCCAGTGAAGCTTGTATTTAAGAAATGAAATGTTATGATTATAAATATAATCCCGGTGATCTTCCATTTAATTTATTCCGGTACTGTTACAATTCTCAAGGATGGGACTGTTCACTGAATACCATACATTTTGCAACCGCTTTCTCCGAAAAATTTATCATTGGAAAAAGATGATTCTAGCACACTTATATTGGGACAATATTGGTACAATATTATGAAAATTGTGGCAAAATATTGAAATGCAATATTGTCGATAAAAAAAATTGACCTTTCGGCGATATTGTTTCTACAGCCATTTTGCGAATCTAAATTGATAAATTTGATTAACCGTAAATTAAGGACCAAAAAAAATCGTCTGGAACTAATGAGATACGTGTTTTGGATACAAAGAGCATTGCATATTATTATAAAACCGATAACTTTTTTAGTTACTCTTTCATTTTCAAAATGCAGTTTCCCTACATCTCTTAAAGTGGGAAAAGTAAGTCCCTTGCCTAAGAATAAAAAGTTATCAAGTAATAAACATTTCAGAGCAATTACTGTCCCTCAAAGCTTCTCCAAAATTTTTGAATATGCTTTCCTAGAGCGCTTGAATGCCTTTCTTGTATCTCACAAAATGTTGATATGCAGCATGGCTTTCGCTCTGGAAAATCAACTCAAACTGCTTGCTCTTTACTCACCTTCTACGAGTACCTGATGAGGCAGGCGAGTGCCCTGCTTCAATTTTAAGCGATCTGAGTAGGGCTTTTGACTGCGTCAGTCACCTGAACTCATTATTTACCGCATATGCAGACGATATTAGTATTTTGATCTCAGATAGACAAACCGACATTTTAACAGATAAATAATAATAATAATAATAATAATACTCCCTCATAAACACTCGTAGAGTGTACCCAAAGGCATAGCGTGTGCGGGTAGAGGACGGCTATTATTAGTATTTGCCGTGGCGCTCCGGGGCATCTTACTGATATTGTCGGTGGTGTATTCACTTTTCAGCTGTAGGAAAAAACCCGAAAAACCTACAGCACCACCCCGGTTGGTCGGTGTGCACTTCAAGCTAGCACCAGACGTCGGGATTTGCATCTAGGTAACTCACATCACACTTGAAACCCATGTACTTGGGAAAAAAGATTCCGTACCTGAGCCTCGAACGTTTGTCTGATGCGAGCTAGAAGTTCCACTGCTAGAGACCGACCCACGAATATCTTGAATAAACTTCTGAATACTTCAACTGCCAGGATCTATTTTTCAATGCTAAGAAAACTCTTTTTATAAATCATAAAATCCGGACTCTTGCAGCCTATTTATATATTATGAATTGCCAATTTTTGTATTTATCAATAAAACTGACTTCATTCTGAATAGCGACATTCATGATAAGAACAAACGACAGAAACGAATAATATATGTCGAAGCTACAAAATACAAATCTACTCAAACTACTCAAAACTCCCCTAGATGCATATTAGGGCCTGAATTTTTTAATCATTTGTCAATAATTATCAAGACAGCATCGGAAAATATCAAAATATATCATCGGTCGGTCGGTGGCTCAGTGGCTAAGGTCTCTAGCAGTGGAACTTCTTGCTCGCAACAGACAGACGTTCGAGGTTCGGGTTCGGAATCTTTTTTCTCGAGTACACGGGTCTTTTTAGATGGCCACATGCCTTGTTGTGAATCAAGTGTGATGTGAGTTGCCTAGATGCCAATCCCGACGTCTGGTGCTAGCTGGAAGTGCGCACCGATCAAACGGGGTGGTGCTGTAGGTTTTCCGGGTTTTCCTACAGCTGAAAAGTGAATACACCACCGACAATATCAGTAAGTCGCCCCGGAGCGCCACGGCAAATGATAATAATAGCCGTCCTCTACCCGCACAGGCTATGCCTTTGGGTACACTCTACGACTGTTTATGAGGGAGTATTATTATTATTATATTATTATTTATTATAAAACGGCGGAAATCGTTGTTATTGATCAATTGTTTTTATACACTCAATGAGTTTTTATCTAGGTTTTATCATAATTCATTTCAAAATGGTTTATTGAATATTCGACCAATATTCAAATTTAAAAATTGGTGATAGGTTTTCTTTGTCATAATGTATGTAACTATATAATTATTTCGATATTGGCATGATGTTTTCGTTTGAAGTTTAATGAACTTATTTCAAATATGATTTGTTGAATATCGGTTAAATAATATTCACGCAATATTCTGTTGAACTTCGATATATAGTACTGTTTTTTATACTAGATGTTTAAATTTTTCATGTATCTATATTGGCCCAATATAAAATCAAGATTCAGCCAATATAAGGTGATACCAGTGCGAGTTGGAAAATTTACAACAAGGGAATAGCTACTTAAACACCACTAGTCGGCAAATGCTTGCTTATGCCGGACAAAAGTAGTGCAATATCACAAAAATATTAAAATTTATTTATTTGGTAGTTGAAATAATATTTCAAACTTCAATACTATCCAAACTACAGACCAAAAGCAAGTTATATTTTCAGAAATACTTCTATCCCATTGAGACAATGGGAATGAAATTAATGATTTTAAGAAATTAAAAGTATTTGATATTATTAAAAAAATATATATATATTGGAGGAAGAATAACACCTGTGCTAATTTGAACAAAGAAGAACAAATTCAGGCATACCTATGGCTAGTTTATGAAAAATAAATAATAGTGACGATTGCACTGGTAACTGGAATGAAAGACGTTGAAGAATCCTTATTCTTATAAGCAATTTGTTCCTTTGAGTTGTCAAGTATATTTGATTCATAAATAGATCACTGGAAATCTCACCACCCGGTATTTTTGTGAAATTTTAATTCATTGATTTATCCAAATTAGAAATACTAAATATATTTTAGATTTTCCAAAAAATCATTTAGAGAAAAGAATATCACCAATTATGCTTTTTTTATTTTATATGGTTCAGTAAGAATAGAATGTGTTATTATTGAGTCAGTCCCTTCCTGAACACTCGTTGTTTTCAACTCAAATATTTTTCTAACATTCCCTATTTGTCCTTGTATTAAGCTATAATTATTATTAAAAGATCTCTGAAGAATCATAACTTATTATTTGAAATCCTATATTCTATAAGTTGAGACAAATCATGAGGGAATAGTAGATTCTCCTACAAGTAAAGACAAGATACAGTATTCTGTTGAGTGGGAATATCTTGATTGGCAATATAGACAAAAAAAACTAGCTTTCCTACTCTTTTTTATAGAAATGTTCAAATTGATAGAATTAAATTCGTCATAGATTATATAAGAGAAGTATGTGATCCTGTGACAGGACACAAAAATCTGTGTTATTTCTATTTTCAAGTCTAGTAATAGTTGTCTCGTTGAAAACTTCAGACCGATTTGAAATCTGCATTATCTCAAAACTGTGTGGATTTATCTTCATTGAATTTCTATAAGTAAGTTCATAAATTGTTTATTAATGATGAACAACATTAATCCACAAGGAATCAGTAGAATTATATTTTCTTACGTAAACCCATCATCTGGTAGAAAGTATTGATATGAGTTTTGAAAGCGATGCTATACACCGACTTCAACAAACTTTCTGCAATTCTATGAAACAAATAAGTACTTCGTAAACCCGAAAATTCCCTGTACCTCCACATAATTCCACAAAATGGAAATTAAGACAAATATCTGACAGAAAACAACTACTTCCCTCTACGTACATTGAATTATAACTGTCGTCCATTTGTGCAACGATCCTCACGGACACATATTTGCAAGTGCTAATTGTTATAAAGCCATTGAAGATTATCCTTCATTTTGTTGGAAATAACCACCTACAGATATGCATGTTTCGAGTTTTTTTTTCTTATTATTGCAAGGATAGGTCAGACGACAATGTAATCGTCTTGTTCCACAATATGAATGATATTATTCAAAAGCCTTGTGGAAACTGTCTGATGTCTGTGTTCATGGAGATCTGTATACAATATAAAATATAAGTTCTTTGGAGAGAAGGTATTTCGACATTTTCAGGAATGTTTCTTGTTGAAAATACAATAGGTAGGTATCATTTTCTGTCACATGGAATGTCCTTGTCGGTACAAGTTCTTTGGAATTCATGTTTCTACATCACTATATGATAATCTAGATCTTGTCTGTGAATACTTATGTGGAGCCGGATTTTGAATCCAGAGAATCAGTCAAAAGACGTACGCATTAATCCTGAATATTATTATCATTATTTTTGTGTATTTCTTCATCAGTTTCTCCATCTGGAATATGAAACAGATTATGTATAGTATATGAGAGGAGGATAAAATATCTCTATGACTCTTTTAGCTATGCTGTTATAAAATTGACTTTTAACTGTATAATATGTTCTTACTTTACTTCATTTTAGAAGTAGTACTGTTTTTATATTTTTATACTTTTATATTTACTTACATATAATATATTTATTCAACACAAGCTTTGTCCACAAGTTTAATTCTTAATGACAATAAAGTATACTTATTATTATTACATACGATGCTCTTCTGGAATATAATCAACCGTTCCACCATTAGAGGAGCAGATTCGAAATGTCTCATTGACGTCGAAATGGGGAATATAAAAGGTTGGTGTGTATCCCAAAGACTGGATTGCCAGTCAATTGTATCGAAAGTTGGTCCTAACAACACAGTGGTGAGTTTTGTTGAGATACTGGAAGTGTTACATATAAGATTCCATCATAAAATCTTCATTCCATGCCCTGCATTTAAAATGATAAAGAATATTGGTCCTATTCGTCCTTTGAGGACAAAAACTATTTACTCAATCAATCGTTTTAGAGTTGGGTTGGATTCATCATCTTTATTTTTAAGGTGACACCGAATGTTGATTGTGATGAGAATAACTCTTATTTTCAGTAAAATATCAGTGCAGCCAGTGCTATAGAACTTATAGAAGAAAAGGTGGTCTTGTTCAACATCTAGTTGTTTGTGGTAGAGAAGCTCAATTCAAGTGTCCATATTGCCTTTACAAGGCGAAGTACAAAGGGGATTTGACGAAGCATCTGAAACGAATTCATCGAAGTTAAATGATGTCTGTTAAATTCGGGAAAAAGAAGGGTATTCTTTGATAAGGTTTTTGTTGTTGGAAAATTATTTTTAATAAAGTTCAGTTACCAGATTTAATTATTGTATTGTATTTACTGATGAATTTCACTAGGAAATAGCGTTGTCTTTCTTCAAACGACACCTTTGTAGATACCAAAATATATTCTACATTTTCCCTAGAGCTCGTTAATATTTCAAAGGATACTCACATCCTATTTTTTGTTTGAATATTGTTATCTGAATTTTTTTTCGGTTCAACCCCATATGCCATCAGAAAAATATTTCGAGATGGCGACGCCAAAATTACTCCAATTTATTAAATTAATAAAACATTTACTTATTGAAAACTATAGACCAGTATCTGGAATAACTATCTTTGGAAAAATGAGCGATCTAAGATAAATATTTTCTAGTTTTGTATCTCAAAACAAAATTCACGCCAACAGCAATCAGGATTTCGCCAAAATCATAGTGCTGCGAATGCATTATTGAAAATAACTGATGATATAATTTCGAGATTTGAAAATAATCAAATTAGCATACTTTTGTCATTAGATTACAGTAAATCATTCGATACCATGAACCATGACCTTTTATCTGGCAAACTGAAATATTTTGGGTTCAGCCAAAGTACTTGTCTTTTCATTAAATCTTTTCTAAGCAACATACTCCAGTGTGTCTCCATAAATAACAATATATCAACTGAATTGATTGTATCACATGGAGCTCCTCAGGGGTCGATTCTTGCTCCTTTACTTTTCCTTCTTTTTATTTCCGATTTTAAACTGGTACATAAGCTGATGATACAAATCTATATTTATATCATCTGGAGTAAAAGAACTGTTACATCTAGAGGATGAACTTAATGGAAAAACTTGTTGAAATATCGAATAATCATAGCTTGGTTCTGAACCCAAGCAAGTCAGGCGCTATTGTCTTGGGTAAAGACAAAAACCAACAAAGGGTCATACACAACATGTCCCTGAAGGTGGACCAACATGCTATCAAATTCAGGAATGAAATAAAATGGACCCCATAGGAAATTGGCCCACAGTGGGATTTGACTAAAATTTACATATGGTATTGGTATTGAATTTCTTCTCATCCAATTATTGTAATTATTGCATGCTTGATAGTATCACTGACTTCATTGATGAATATAAATTATTACCCAAAGATCATCATAGATTTATGAAAGGAAAATCCACTACAACAGCGACACTTGCGTTATACGATTAATGGAATTGAAAATGGTCGATCATTGATTGGTCTATTCTGTGATCTAATTCAAGCTTTTAAGTGTGTCCCTCATCAGGCATTGCTGTGATGGCTATGTGGCATCAGTGGCTTGGATTTAGAATGGACAGATGCCAGTTCGAACAATTTTATCTCACAATGAAGTAGATGAGTCAGGCAGGAGGCCTCTTTCAGAAAATGCGGTGATGAAACTAGGTGTTCCTCAGGGAAAAAATCAATCCGTTCTTGATTTGGTTGTTGTTCAACAGAGGTGGGTTACTTCATGAACTGACTATATAATACCTACCAAAATACAGGGTCTCTCACGACGAGCGTTCGTAATGAAGATAGATGAAGGTAGATACCTACTTTATTTTATCCCTTAAGGTTGATTCAATAACATGAGTCAAAAGAGTAGAACGTATTATTTATTTAAAAGGTTAATGCAGATACATTCGACATGACCATACAAACTATGTATAAATACTATATACAGTGCGGCTTTTAATACTCTTACCTGTTAACTTTTGAACAGTTTGACGTACAAACATAAAAAAAAATCTTTTAGAGGGTTTTACCGATACTAATTTTTATAGTAAAACACATCAACTAAAAAATTTCAAATGACATAGTGGTCATATGTCACATTGTTGAAAAGATAATTCAATAGACCTCTACAAAATAAATTATTGCAAAACTCGATTCAATCGATTGTTAATAGTCTAAAATGTCTATTCATTAATGAGTGCCACTCTACTTTTTTTATTTAAGAAAAATGTGACATTTCAAAGTGTGCCTCTGACGTCACGTTCATCGGAAACATCCCCCACCATAATCCACGTTCCGAAATAAGGAATATCGTTCTCCCATAAAATATAGCTGCAGGCTGATTATAAGCCATCGAGAAATAATTGAAACTTTGTCCCTGGACAAACCTGCCTTTTGATGAAAAGCAATTTTTGGTACACCACAAATTATATTACCAGATTTTATGGTACAAAAAATTAACACATATAGTTTATTTGAATTTTCACTAGTTTTCGGACAACCGGGTACAAAGCACATTTTAGACATTTTCACGGTAATGAGGAATACAGAAATTACTTAACACAAACAACAAAACTTTGAATTTGAAAACCGCTTTAACCTCAGAAAATAAAATATTCAAGAGTCCGTTAGTATCCAGCATACAGATTTAATCTACTAGCATCTATCTTGTATCAAATAAGGTGAGCAAATGAGTTGAACAGAGAAAAACAATTGTTATTGATCTGCTCCGTGAAACAGTCGGACAAACCCATCTGGTATCAAATGACAACTATCATAGAACACAATCCAGATGTAATGATAATTTGAGATTCCATGGTGTACAACTTATACGACGTTGCCAAGTTTAACTTTCATATTTGATAAAGGTGACGTCGCGGAACCTCTTTTTTCAAATTACAGAAAAACTGGCGGTTAGAAAAAATAAATAAAAATCCCAAATATATTAGCATATATACCTACTTTCTAATTACAGTGCTTTCTCATAGTCCGTGGAAAGGTCCATTCTTTTTTCAACCATCTGAAAATTTTTTGAATTTCATTCCATTAGAAACATTTTTTGTCGCGTTATTTCACATCAAACCATTCAAACGTATCGTGGTCAGGTAAGAAAAGAGATTCAAATCCGCCAAATCCGCACTTATTCTGACATTTCAAATGCATATTATGAAAAGAAGTAAAAATGAAATTGTAAATAATTTAGATTGTTGAAAAGAGAATTGAGTTATTTTTTTCAACGATGTGACACATTTTTAGTTGATGTGCCACCCGCGACATCTATCGAGTAATCAAAATGTGTTTTATTTCAAAAAGTAGTATCGGTGAAACCTTCCGAACGGTTTTTTTATGTTTGTACGCCAAACCGTTCAAAAGTTAACATGGGGGGACAATTATTAAAAGCCGCACTGTATAGTACAGTTCGAGAAATAGGTTAAAATTGTTTACAAGATGTGACCGGTTAGTTTTTGAGTTGTACATACTTTATCGAGTAGAAAGCATAACTAATCAAGTATTTTTTAAGCAAGACTTAAAATTTCTTTTACTAGTAAGTAATTTATTTTAGATTTTCAGGTGTAATTGGATAAAATTTTATCTTGTATGATAGCCATGGTATGCACTATTCTTTAATTAGTTTTTTGCATTCAGAAAAGTATTCGCTGGCAATTCAGTGAATAGATTCCCTATAGTCCATATCAAACGATAGTCTAATTAACTTTTCCTGTATAAAACACATTCTGAATCATCAGATATCTTATATTTCAACGAAAACTCGCCCTTTTTCACATCAAAACAATTAATCACCTTTCTTGAATTTCATTCTACAGCATCAATATGACTTTCTCTGTCGTTACTATAGAAACGGTTTGTTGACACGCCGCGCGTTTTACTGTTATACTTACACTTTATAGTCCATTCGTTTTTCCTTCATATGACCAATTTCGTAATGGTTCAACAAGAAAAACGTAAAATTTCACTTTGAACAAGTGTTTACAAACTATTTCTAGAAGAAGAAACCTGCTACTTACATAAATTGGTGCAACAAGAACAAAAGCATCGGGTCACGAAGGAAGATATTTTAAATTTCCTCGAGGTTTGGTATCAATAATAATGAGGCTGATGAGACTTTATAAGGTAAAGATAATCATTCATAGAAAAGAAAATATGTTTTCAATTGTGGATGGTAATAATTTTGGTAATAAGCAGTGCTTGTCGGAATAGAGAATTGTTTAAAACAACCAAGTATTGCTGTCATTGCTGAGTAAATTGTTGTTTTTTTTTGTAAAATATCGGATACAAAACCCTACTCACTGCGCAAGAATGTTTATGCATTCATATTCATGGATACAAATAAAAACTACTAAAAACCACTTATTTTAGTTCGATTATTGAATCTTTACCCATATGCCATTGTTATTATGCATATGAAATAAGTAAAAAAATTATAGTCGAAACAGAACAAGAAGTTTTGAAACGCAAATCGACGTGGCTAGCTACTATTTCGTATAAAAATGACTATGTGTGAATGGTAAATGGCAAAATTGAAACAATTGTAATATTCTTCATAAAATTTGTGGAAATTGATAGTTCTTTTCTTTAAACGTTGTTATTGTGTGAAAGTGTTTAAAAAAAGTGTGTTATTAGGTATTTTATACCTACGTCATTCAATATGGCGAGAAAAACAAGCTGGAACACATCAGGTTTGATTTTGAGGTGTAATTGTTTGAACCTCTTCCAAGTTACAGGAGTATTCACAGTTAGGTAAATATGACATCATGTTTTTTTTTAAACTCAACCTCACAATCATTATGAATCCAAAGATGACAGATTTGATAGGATTATATGAAATTACTGCAAAGAAATACCCTTAAAACTCCCTCATTCACTTATAGTAGAGGATCCAAATTAGAAACGACCTTCTCCCATCTGTTTAATAGATGAAAAGTCCATACATGCTTAGCAATGAAACAGGTAATAAATTGACAACGGAATGTAAATACTGTCATGCCTAGAGTAATAATGACTTTGACTTTGACAATTAATACCTTCAGCTTCATTTATATCAATTTTTAGGTTATTCTTAGTTACGCGCACAAGCAATTTAGAATGAAATAGCGGAACGAATAATCATGAAAGAAGGGTAAGAAAACAAACTTCAATCCAGGCAAATTTTGAGAAATGTCAACAAGCAGCGGGAAAACGTAATAACTAGCACGGAATGTATCGACTGTTAACATCCTCGGCAAGCGACAAACCCCGGCTCGTACTCGCTCACCTCGAATGTTGACACGTTTTTACCTACATTCCTTGTTTTTTTTTTTCCTGGTGTTTTGGCATTGACTGCTAGGTCATTAGCCGTGTGTTCTGGATAGGCCTTGTTACTAACTCCATACGCCACCTTAGGAGCAGCACTGTTAATTATTAACGCAACAGTGTATCGTGGAGGATTATTCCCAGCCGACACGAGCTTTAATCATTCAGACTTACACATCTGAAATTGAAAAAATGCCGCTACGGCTGGGAACAGAACCTGGAACCTCTCGGTTACCACGCTGGCGCTCAACCACTGCGCTAATCCCCGCCCTACATTCCTATTATATCAATTTTAGTATGTTATAGTTATTAACGTTACAAGGCCGATATGTAGCAAATAACGGATGATATTGAATATTGCTATTTGCGTATCGACCGTGTGTCGTTCCAGACTTTTCGTAATCCCGCTGAAACATTACATTTTGATTCCGAGGAAAGAACAAACTACGTACCTCGTAATTATACAGAAAAATCTCCACATCGTGTTGTCATGGAACAGCTTAACAATATCACAATATTATAAACAACGTCAGTTTTGTGTGTTCGCGAGTTCGCTTCAACAAGGACCATAAATGAAATTGAAGAAATTGAGGAAAATCAAATTTCTTTAGAAATATTGGGAACAAGTGATTTCTTAACGGCCGCTGGCCGTTACAAAATCTTAACAGATGGATGATGGATGCTATCAACATTAACTTTTCAATTATCATCTGAATACCGTTAAATCGAAATAACAGTATGGGATTACGAAAAAAAATATATCGCGATTGGTTTGCCTAAAATACTCCTGTCCAAATTATATGATTAATTAAAAATTCAGAAATGACCTTTTTTGAAAATTGTACTCATTTGTTTAAAACGAACAAATTTTATACAAATCGAAAGTATGAAGCCTGGAGAATATACAAATGATGGGTTGTCTATTTTTTTCCTGACAACTACTGGGTTGGCAAGTTTAAACAGGTGAGTCAATACTGGTAATTTATACCCATTTATAATGAATATACATCTTATATTAAAATAAACCGACATTTCATTGATATTCTTTTCTATGTTGGGTTCCGCACTGTAGACAACGATTTTTGTGTACGATAACTTTGCTACTGTATTTTCGTGTGATCTGTGAAATAATGCCAACTGATTTGATACCATAAGTTTTTCATATTTTAATTTCTCATAATTTCTTTTTCCATAAAATGCCTAACACTATCTTGTTTCAGAGCCTCAACATATATGCCAGCAGTGTGGGAAAGTGTATCTTCATAAATACACCCTAACTAGGCATTCGATGTACGAATGTGGCAAGAAACCTGGATTTCAATGTGTCACTTGTAACAAACAATTCAAGAGGAGAGACACTCTACAAGCCCACATGATTTGTCATCGCGAAATGTATTTTATGTGAAATGACATACAATGTAAATTTTTACCAACTCTTTTGCTGCCATTTAGGATAAAAATGTAATAGTGTTTTGTGTTTCAAATAATTTCAACCTAGTATAGTCATTAGACAAAACATAGTTATTTATTTTATCCATCCATGGTTCACAAGGTCCGTGTTGGGCTGGACTGAAAGAATTTCCAATATTTGAGAAAAGAAGAGGTCTGATATTCTGTATAAACCCCTCCTTAATGCAATTTGCTTGTGAATTCGGAACTGTTTTCTTGATACATAAATATAGAGTGAAGTAAAATAAACGGATCTTCTTTATATGCCACAATATAAAATGTGCTATAGTTTCCTAAAAACGCCTTCACTTATTTTCTCACAAAAGATTATTCCACGTCCTATAAAAATGTAAGAATCGAGTATAAAAATGGCAGTAAGAATCTGACAGAAATATTATTGTGTGGCTAACACACTAACATCTACAAAATACCTCATAAAATAGGTGATCACATAATCGGAAAGAATCCTTTTTTTTTTTCAATAATGATAGGTATGCAGTGAGTGAGGTTGCCCAACATGGGGACATCCGAAACGGTAATAGAGACAGTTTTGGTTGAATGGAAAAAAAATTTGCTCAGGGGGCCATCTATATGGAAATATATTTCCAATAATATTTTTGGTTATCTAGTTATTTTGGAAAAACTGAATTTTTCAATTCCTTAATTAACTTTTTTCTGATGTTTTCGCCATAGTTGGAACATGATAAAGAATATTTCTTTACAGAAACTTTTCATAAGCTTTCTTGACACATCAGGTTTACTGTCCGACGTTTCTTCATCGAATAACCACCATCAAGTTAATTCTTTTTAAAAAGGCCCTGTTTCGAAAAATACAGTATTTTAAAGTATCTTCTCTTCCGAAGTCAATGATGTATCACATATGATGATTACATTACGTTTCAGGTCCTTTTTTGGGCCATCATCACGAATTTTTTTATAAACTTCTAGTACGGACCTGAATTCACCAAAACTGGGTACCATAGATTAAGAAAATCAAAACTTCACGTTGTCTTTTTGTGATTATTGCTAAAATGAACACACCTAGTGCAACCATGAATTAATTACATACCTACACTAGCTGCAATGAAGTAAATACATTCACAATTAAATATGAATTGGCCTTTTCTAATTATTGTTGAATGTGAAACTTCTATCTACCACGTCACAAAATTATTTTGAAATTCGCAAAAGAGGTATTCGTAAGCTTCATTCAACAGTTTATAGGGTATGTGTAAACTGAATCGAAATAGCAGGCTTTGACAAAAGTCGAATTCCAAAAACAAAAGTTGACAGTTCTCCCAAATTTCATTCAGTACACATTACGACTTCTGATTGTTGAATGCCGCCTAATCTGCTGTTATTAAATGGATAGTAGTTTTTCACCAGAAGAAAAGTTTGATATGGTGAAAAGTGTTTTATTTTATGACATAGTAATGCTGTGGAAGCCGAGCGTTTGTATCTGAATAATTATCCAGAGAGAAAACAACCGAGTAGACAAATTTTTGGACGATTAGTTACAAACCTTAAGCAATATGGGTCATTTATAAAATCAGTATTAGCCAGAAATAAACGCTGTAATGAAGAAAACTAAGAAAATGTAATGTTGTCTGTAGTTGAAAATCCAGAAATATCACTTCGGGAAATTGAGCGTACCGGTGGGATTCCAAAATCTACTGCTCATTTTATTTTAAGAAAACATAAATTTCATCCATAAAAATTTAGAATATGCTAAGATCTCAGACCAGGCGATGAGGATAAGCGAAGAACTCTCTGCGAATGGTATACGAGGAAATGCCAAGATGATGAAAACTTTCCCCATAAAATTATTTGGTCGGACGAGAGTATGGTATCCAATAAGGGTATTTTCAACCGGCGAAATACTCATTATTGGTCAAGAGAGAACCCCAGGGTTCACCGAATGGGTAGACATCAACACCGTTTTGGCTTCAATATGTGGACTGGAATTTTTGGCACATGATTGATTGGCCCTTATTTTTACCACAACTCACTTACCAAGGAGCATTATCGCACATTACTTCAACGCGATTTGGAAGAAGAAGCCCAAGATAACTTGCCACTTGCCAATATTAGTAACTGTTACATGGCACATAATGCCAAAATGGTGGACTTATCGATTAGATTTCCGGACAAATAGGTACACATTAGGCAGTTTCCTGGCCACCACGTTCGCCGGACATCACTCCGCTAGACTTCTTCTTCTAGGGATACATCAAGTTACTAGCAAATTTTTGAAACGGAAGAGAAACTAAGAAGACTAGTTTTTCAAGCTTTCGAAAGCATTACACCCGATGTGTTGAATAAAGTTTTAAATTCAACAGTTGAAAGATGTTATCTATGTTTGGAGAATAATGGACATTTGTTTGAACAGTATTTATAATTTCTGATGATAGTAGGTATTTTTTATTTAAGAACTTGTATAAGTGTGTCATGGATATTTCATGTGTTTCTTTTGTTTTAGTTTAAACAAGTCAACTAACACTTTTGATTTTCTTGATCTTCTACGATACTCAATTTCAGTGAATTTTCCTCAATTAAGGCCCGCACTGAAACATTTTTTTTTAAATTCGTGATGATGGCCGAAAAGGATCTGAAACGTAATGTATTTTTCATATGTGATACATTATTGTGTCAAAATATGAAGTTGATGGTGGTTGTTCGATGAAGAAACGTCGGACAGTAAAACTGATATCGTCTCAAGAGAGCTTATGAAATGTTTCTGTGAAGAAGTATTTTTTATTATGTTCCAACTCTTCAGTTTTTCAAAAATAACTTGAGAATCAAAAATATTGTTGAAAATTCTATATTTCCATATAGATAGAACTGTAACGCAACATTTTTCCCATTTTACCAAAACTGTATATATTACCGTTTCGGATATCCCCATGGTGGACAACCTTATCTCGGACTCACTGTATATTATGGAACTTCTTCAACCCTGATGGTTCGAAAACATACCAGAACACAAAAATCCAATATATTTTCACCAGGTTATTACCCTATTGGTTTTTATATTGTACTCCAAACGTATTTGATTTTATTTCTTGTTTGATCCTGAAGATGAAAATGTTGTAGATAATCAACACATATTCAGTGTCTCAATTGAGTCTCAATGGTCTCTCAATCTTTTTGGGAACTAAGAGATGGCTCTGGTTATGTACTGTGTTTAAATTAGTAATAATTAATTATTCATTAGAAAAATAGTACTTTCAAAGTATCCATCGTTGAAACAACCTATAAAATTGAAAAAAAGTGGAGTTACATATCTTTTTCGCTTACAACTTTGCAGAAGTACTTTGAGACAGTAATTAAAAATAGAATTGATGTCTTCCTAACAAATCACAGTTTATTATCAAATTTCCAATTTTGAGGTCGTGATGAAATCAGTACCAATCATTGGAATTTTTTGTATCTAGCGAAGACCTTTGGCGTGGATCGCATTCTTTTTTTTAATATTAGATTACTTGGGGTCAGACTCATGATTTTTCTGGACTCACTTCACAAATCAAAATCATTAAGTTTCAATTAAAATCATTGTGAGTGATGAAAGGGAAATCATTTGTGGTGCACCTCAAGGCACGGTGTTGGGACCAGTGCTGCATAAACATGGAAATGGGAAGTCAACCAATCTGGTACACAGATGGCTCCAAGACAAGCAATGGGGTGGGGGCTGGCATATACTCAAGCCTCCGTATTCCAAGCCGAGTCAACAGCTATTTCCGTCTGCACAAGAGAGATTCTGAAGAGGAGCCCTAGAAACCAACCCATAGTCCTTCTCTTCGACAGCCAGGCGGCAATAAAGGCTCTGCGATCATGCAGATTCACTTCCAAATCAGTTTGGTAAAGGCAATGAAAACGCAGATGCCGTAGCAAGAGCGGGGGCAGCAACAACTCTCATTTGACCAGAACCAGCCTGTGGAATCTCATTTGGAGACATTAAGAAGGACACGAAATAATGGGTCAATCTTCCTGAGAAAACGCCACTGGCAATACTCTTGGGAAAATGATTGTGATGGGGCTAACTGACCGGCTATAAAGGCATCTTGTTGAACGGAGCCAGGAATCCATCAGAAAGGTGGTAGGACTAATAACAGGATACTGCCATCTGAGAAAACACTTGCACATATTGGGGATACACCAAGACAATACATTATGCACATATTGTTTGAATGCGAAGACCTGACTCGCATTAGATATATTCGGACACCAGAGTGCAGAATATATCATCGCACAGAAAAACCTTGTGAGAAATATCTAGGAGTTCATCAGAAGATCCGGACCACTCACGAGATGAATAATAATAATACTATCACCAGCTAGAAGTATCAAAATTTTATTACTTATTACGCCTTCTTATTTCTAGGGAACTAATGGATCTCAGACTTATACAAACATACGACAAAGTACTCGATTATACCACATGACAAAAAAGCTCATTCCTATGATTGCATGGGTTGGAAAAAGTGGCTAAGGACGTCAGTCATAGAATTTTTTGCCTTCCGCCAGGAACAACCCTCGATAGTAAATTCAAAGGAAAACTGAAAACGTTCATTAGAACATCGCTTGATAGAAAACTATACATTAAAATAAAAATATATATATATATATATATATATATATATATATATATATATATATATATATATATATATATATATATATATATATATATATATATATATATATATATATATCAAAACTACCTCAACTATATCAAATCATTAACCATTTAATAAATGCTATTTTTTTATTGAATAGCGTTTTGTCACATCTGATACTACCGATTGAAATTTATTTACCCATGATATTTTTGAAGGATGTGATTATAAATTGAAAAATACCACTTTATAAAGGCTGAATGACATTCGATCTACCTCTCGTTGATGATTGGTAATGAGCATGGAACCCTAGCGTAGGTGAGTTTTCCCCAATTTGAAGCGAAACAATTTTTTCTATGAGATCACAGAACATTGCAAAGTAAATCTTGTTGAAAACTTTGCCAGATGAGACTTGATCACACTCTACAAGTGTTTCTTCACACGAAGAAAATATTCGCATAATCCTGCTTAGTGTAGACAGAACCGGAAATTTAGTTCAGAATTTTGGCATGGAAATTTTTAGGTTTGTTTTCATGAGTTTATTGATATGCACTTTCCTTACCGAATATATCTTCCTTAATAAATGTATATTTAGTCTGTCACCATTTACTTTACGTTGGTTTAATTTTAGGTCAGAGGTATAGCTGTTCACGATGCCAGCGGAATTACAAATACAAGTCCCATTTCAACAGTCACATGAAATTCGAATGTGGCAAACAGCCTCAGTTTGAATGCTCTAAATGTTTCAGAAAGTTTTACCAGAAATTTCTTTTGCAACGACACCTAAGAAGTATTAACTGTACGAAAAATTTCACTAATTCATATTGTGGCTCATTCATTTCACCAAGCTAAAATACAGGCCGACTGGAAAATGTGTAATAGATTCGGCGTTGTTATCGGGTTGTTGTCAACAACCTGCGTGAATATAGTATGATAAATATTATGTCTCATTATTTATAAATATAGTAATATATTACTTTGAATATTTATGTATTTTATGTGTGTCGGATATTGATGGTAAAAAAGTCAAGCACGTTTTTCTAAATGGACCAAGTACACTGCTTATGCAAAAAGTATTTCGATCAAATTGTCCAAAATATGAATAAGTTATTGAACTCGGCCTACTGAACAAAATGTATCATGAACAAATACAAATTCTAAGATCAGACAAACAGACCGGTTGACAGACAGGCCGGAGAAGCTTATAGACTACAGGCAGATATAGCGAAGACAAACAGAATAAAAAATTTGATTGACAGGTAGATATAGCAAAGCCATACAGACTGATATACAGGTGCGTCAAGCTGGTGATCCATACGTAGAATATTGGTATTTCATTAAGAGAATTTGTGCCGATTTTGTGCCAATTCGTGACGTGTGTTATGAATTTTGTGCCCGTTCAGTTTTCAAGATATTTAGAGTTTTTCATATGAGTCACCAACTTGGCTGTGACTCAAATGGAAATTTAAACCCGTTCAGTTTTTGAGATATTTAGAGTTTTTCATATGAGTCACCAACTTGGCTGTGACTCAAATGAAAATTTAAAAATTCCATCAAATTGGGCCTATTGTGTGCTCATTCGTGCCATATGTTTCGAATTCTGTGCTCTTGTAGTTTTTAAGATATAAAGAGTTTTTCCTGTGGGTCACCAACTTGGCACTGTGACTCTTATATGGAAATTTCAAAATTTTCTTTCCCTATCGAATTGTGCCCATTTTGTGCTAGTTTGTGCCGTATGTTTCGCATTTTGTGCCAATGTTGTTTTTTGAATTATCTGAGATTTTCCTCTCGGTCACTAACTTTACACTGACTCATATACCTATGGAAACTTTTTCATATTCCATCAAATTATGTCCATTTTGTGCCAATTTATGCCGTATGTAATAAATGTTGTGCCTTTTCAGTTTTTGAGATATTTCGAAAATTCCGTAGGTATGGGTCGCCTTTGACGCTGTGAACCCTATACCGAAACATCATCCAAATTTTGCCCATTTTGAAATTAATTCACCTGGTGACCATCCTTATGTAATCTTTCGTTAATATTCTCTGTTCTGACCATTTTCATGGATAATATTGTTTTTGTTCGGTTCAACATCGAATCTTATTCGTAATAATATGGATTTGGGTGACTTTTTCGAAATAATTCACTTTTGAGTAAATGGCTAGTCACCACTGGATGAATATGATGAAATATTGTGAAATATGATTTGATTTTAAGAAAAAATGTGACGTTACTTCTCATGATGAACTATTTTTTTCCAAGAAGAGTGGATCGATAATTCTGCAAATGATTTGTGTAGTAGAGATCTACACAAATATCTTCTTTTAATATTAATCGAAAACTATTCTTGATCACCAGCTTAAATCTTGTTGATTCAATTATTCATGTGATAAAATGTCTTCTATCGGAGTCCCTAGGTAACTAGGTAATATTTAAAAAAATACTGCATAAAGAATTATAATTGTAACAAGAAACAATTACAACATCTATTCTAGATTTGTTGAATGTACATTCATTATTTGCTTGCATTCTCTAACATTCTGCCGCATATAGCTTCATGAGCTTAGATGGATAAATTATATTGTTATTTTTCAATTTCGATTCTTTCAAAGTTATACACAATGAGTACAATCTATAAATAATCATAATAATAATACTACCTCATAAACACTCATGGAGTGTACCCAAAGGCATAGCCTGTGCGTGTGTAGAAGACGAGTATTATTATTATTTGCCGTGGAGCCCACCACACCTACAGATTAGTTTTAATATTTATATATATTTATTAAAATAACTCTCTTAATGAAACAAAAAAAATAATAAATAAATAAATAAAGGGCAAATAAATTATTCAACAGAAATAAACTCTTCTGGAGAGGCTCATTCACAAGCAAACGGTCCTGTTGATTTTCATAGGTACATATTCTGACAATGAAGTGAGTTGACAGTAAATGAGTATTTATTTCTGTTGAAATAATGAAATGTCACTAAAATAAATGGGACAGAAATAGTTCTCAAGCATCACGGATCGAGCTAGCTTCTCCATTGTTTAGGAAGTTTCTACACTATTTCACATTAGCTTAGATTTGGGGTGGTCAGATTTTCAATAAGTAGTTTCATTCAATGAATTCCACTTTCAAACCGATAAATTTCTGTTGATTGTGCTTGTAGAACGCAATACCCAAAACAATGCACTAGGTGATACATAAACATCACTGCCACGTAAAATCAAACAAAATTATTGCGTACTGGGTGGGGTAAATTATAAAAACATCACTTTTTCGCAATTTTTATCATCATCTAGCGTGTATCTCGTATTAATAATGATATTAATATTATTTATCCTTAGCCACAGAAATAAACTCCAATGAGCAAAACTTTTACATAAACTTCAGCTCAAATTTAACCACATTGGCTTAGTCTCTTTTTTTTCTTCTAACTATAGTATATAAGTACAGTGCTTTCATTTAAATTTGTCCCACTTTTAGAAGGGCGTAAAATTTTATAAATTGTCAAAAGTCAAAATAATTGTCACAACTTTCTTTTTTAAATACTTTTTTTACAATATTTTTGTACAAATTGTTGTAAATATGATTAAAATTGTGATTTTTCTAGAACATCAAGATACCCGCGTTTATTATTTCGTGTCCAAGAATTGTCATGGTTTTTATAGTTATAGTTCTTGGGCATTTATTACGATAAAGATAATTCTCTGGTTCGTAAACTCTCTCGCCGAGTGAATTACTCGAGTCTAAGGGCAACAAATTTATTTAAACAAATAGCAAACATTTTGAAATAATCAAAACTATTTTTTTATCTTGTGAGTGCTGCTCCACTTGACCTCATTCATTTTCAATACACGTAATATATACTTTTTCTGAATGCTCTCTTATTTTCAACAAAGTGCCTCTGTTTTTTTGCACCTGTCGAATGGCATTCCTAATTCTTATCTTCAGTTCGTCCAAAGAATAGCACGGCGTAGAATATGAAATATTTTTAACGTGACCCCATAAGAAAAAATCAGATGGTGTTAGATCGGGACTATCAGGATGCCGATTGTCCAATCCACTGTGGATATTTCCTATCCAAGATCCTTTTAACTGGGACAACCCAATGTTGCGGTGCCCGATCCTGTTGCCAAATTGAGTATCTTGATATAGCTAGAGGTGAATAGTCAATACGTTCTTTAATCTCTACTTTTAGAATATTTAAATAATCCTGACCAGTCAATGAACCATAAAAATTATCTTTGATAATCAGTATAATATTTATATCAGCAGATAGACAAAGTCACACAGGTTCCCGAGATAGACCAGTCTTGACCAATCTGGCACCGTTTAATCATTGTTCTTCTTTGTATTAAAAATGCTTATGGGTAATGAAGTTTACTTCTATCATTATATTATATGTACATATTTATAATAGTAGCACTAATCCAACTGATTATTATTACTTTCATTTTAGAACGAGGAAAATTCTACGAGTGCCATCTGTGCCACAGGCGGTACCTACATCAAGCTTCCTACTACAATCACGTCACATATACATGCGGAAAGTCTGCCGACCTGTTCTGTCCGTATTGTCCATTTTCCACAAAATATACGCAGAATATGCAGCAACACTTGAAAGCGAAACATAATGTAGTAGTGAATCGTTCTGAGCTCAGGACTATGGTGCAAAAGCAATAACTATTAAGTTTTAATTGATTTCTACCCCATTGGCAAAAATCGGAGTTCTTTTCAAAAATGTTTCGAGGACTGTACCTTTGCCAAACAATGTTTTCTAAACTATTGGAATTTTGTGAAAGAAATTTTATTAAATGTGTTTTTACAGTTGAGAATACATTGCAGCTTTTTTATGTGGTAAAGTTGAAGTGGTTTTATTTAAAATCAAAATATGTTATTGGTCCAGAATATTTCTATATTTAGGTGAACAACGAACGTTTGTTTCTATAGACCCAACGCGTAGCTCGATGCCCGACTATATGTAATATTTCTAGTATTTGATTCTTTCTTTGTCTCCAGGGAATATTTTGATTTAAAAGTCGATAGGAATAATGCCTATAAGATATAGATCAAAATAATGGTGTATTGAATCAAAAGAAATGTTTCCGACTACGGTCTAAAATACCCTACTCTCCCCAAAATGAGGTATATATCTGACAGAAAATAAATAGTCCCCATACGGACAATCGAGTGCGGAAATAGTATAACAAGGTTAGATTGAAAATTCGATGCGAGTGGAAAGTTCCGAGCGCGAGCCGAAGGAGGAACCACGAGCATCACGAATTTTCATTCTAACCGAGTAGCAGACTATACTTTCTTCACGATCAAAAATTTTAAAATATTTTTAAATGGAAACGAACAAAAGATTATTTCCACACGAAATAATAAATAAATAAATAAAAAGTTTATTTTCTACAATTAAAAATATCCTTTCAGCAGAGCTCTCTAGATCATTACAAATTACAGCATCTTCTTTCTTCACCTCAAGTGGGCTCGGAAGTCCGATGGTGGAATAGGGACGCACGTAGAGCCGCCTCCTTCCCCACCCCATTACTAGGGAGGGGGGGAGCGCTTGTGCCAAGGGGTGCCTAGGGTCCCGGACAGGGGGTGCTGACAGCCGCCTCCGCTGGTCAATTCTTCTCCCAAAAGGGACCAGGAGAGAGGAAGGGTCAGGAGGATGCACGGAGAGCTGCCTTCCCTACTCCGCAGACATTTCTGGCTACGGTGCGGGGAAGCGCTTGTGCCAAAGGGCACATATAGGGTCCCGGCGAGGGGGCGCTAGTGTCTACCTCCGCTGGTCTTGGCGGGTGAACGAGTATTCCAACAGATAGCGGTTGTAGTTCGTATGATCCATGCTTCCTGCAAAGCTTATGCATGTCGTTCGTTAGCATTCAGTGTAGATACTGCTTTGTCTAAATTTGCTCAGAGGTAGATTATTTCGAGCTAACCCCGGAACAGGCTGAGGCAAAAAACCGGGTCATAGTACTTTGCGCAGTATATAAAGGCGACTTGGTTCCCTAAGAAACCGGTTCTTCCCATCTTTCCTGAAAGATGGCCAAAGATTGATATATCAGCCCGCCGTGTTTGCGGGGCTGATTATCGTGAATTCTGAGTCTGGTAAGGTCTCTCGTTAACGTACTCTTGAAGAGGTGAAACCTGTAGAATTTCTCCGACAGGCTTTTAACATGTGCCGTGATGGAGTCGACGCCAGCAAGGGCGCGCAGCCCATGCCATGCCTATGATATACCATCTGAGCCATCCGGCCTCTCATTAAAATGTTTTTAATAAATATTATATTAACGGCATTCTCTTCCACGAACACTACGAGTCTCAATTATTCGGGTGTTTTGATAGTAAACTATCTAGTTTATTATTTATATTCTTTGTAATTTCAGGTGGTGTATTTTCACAGTCTGATTCTGAATCACTGGATAAATTCATGTCACTTTTTATATTTTCGAATGAAAACGTGACAGCAATAATTTTGACACTACTGAAATTTGCCACTACGGTGGCAATCAACTGCGTCAAGGCTACTGTTATTATTGCTAACCAGTGTGAGAATATTATTTTATTACAATAGAGAGAATGTAAATATATTTGAGTTGCATGGGGGCAGAGGTGTTGCAGAATATTTCTTCAATCTCAATAGAGAGAATTCTAGCATTCTGTAATCAAATTTCATTTCAGAATCAGCAAATTCTGCGATGATCGTGGAGAAAATACCTTTCCAAAAGTGTTAGGATGAGATTTTTTTTACAAGCGCATTAAATAATCTTACATAGCGCTCCTTGTATGAATTTTCGCATGCAGGAAAATTTTTCCCGCGTGTTCGGACACCCGTCTCTAATCTCGGACCCCAGACTTCAATCTCCGGGATCCGACTCTAATCTTGTAGGTCCGAGTTTGATGTCGGGGGTCCAAATTTAAAGTTGAACCTCCCATTTCAATACAAATTCAGTACGATTACGGATGTACTGAATATACCTTTTTTTCAAACTTATGTGATAAAAAATTATGCAGTTAACTAAACAGGCATTAAACTAAGAAGATGGTTACTGTGATTATGGAAATGTTTTGGAACTTGGATTGCAAGTAAGTCAAATTCGGTTAGGTTAAGTCAATATTCTCCTCTTCAATGTGTCAACGAGATCAAATTGTCAGCAAGATGGAAATTAAAAAGAAAATGTGGAAACAGATGATATCCATAAATAGTACCTTGTACAGGAATACAGCATTTCAAATGCTTAGCGGGGTTATATGTTATTTGGTGATTATTTGGACTCTAGTGTGACCTCAGAGCATCTCCAGATTAGCATCAGCTGTTCAAATCTCATTGCCAGGTCATCAAATAGGTTGCGTTTATAATACACAAAATATCAGAATGTCACATTTTATCTTGAAAACTACAATGGACTCCAAGCTCAAGAAATGCATAGACGTAATTGGTGACTGTTTTCCATGTTGTACGTTCAACTGAGGAGATTGTATTTGTAGCCAGCTCCATTTCATTGTCCATTTTTTCTTCAATATTATTTCAGTTGTTTTTTTTTTGTACCAGGCTCCGATTGTGCACTGATATCTTCGTCTTAACAAACAAATAATGAATGTTCTGTTTCAGATTCACACCGATGTCCCCAGTGTACTAAGACATACACAAATGCGAACAGTTTACGAGCTCATTTGTATCTCGATTGTGGAAGAGAGAATACTTACTGTTGTATGTATTGCTCTTCAACATTCAAGAGGAAACAGCATCTGATCAGTCACATGTCCCGAAAACATTGAAACAATTTGTCATCTCCTGACGGATTATATCGAATTGGATCTTATAATAATTGAGAATTGCTCCCAAATAGTTTTTTTTATTATTTTGAGAAATATCTTAAAATGTTTGTTAGGACTGTTGAATTCCAAAAAATATTGTTTTTGATCAAATTCACGTTTGCTCAATGCTTTCAATGACTGATTAAATCGATGTAACTAATATGTTTCATTCTTAAGTAATTCGTCTTCTAATTACTTGTTCATTTGCATGGTGTTTCTTAAGTGTGTGTAGGAGCATTTTGCTGACGACAAAATATGAAGAAAAGTTCTTATAAACATATGTATCTGAGATACAGAGTGTCAAAGTTAAATTCTTATTTTTATTTATGAATTTAAAAATAATTGGGGTATCCGAGTGAAGTTTGGTATCTGGGATTATTTTTAAATGAGAATATCAAATTTAATGTTTGTTTGCATCTTTTGTTGGAGTGGTTTCAGTCATTTGCAATATCATACCTTTTTTGAACGTACCTGTACCACGTTCTTTAGTGGAAACATTTTTCGAACATTGTTGAGTAAAAAGATGTTTTGGTAGAGGTCGCTGCGATCGACCGTTTCCAAGTTATTGAAATATGAAATAATCGATGCAAGTGATTTTGAATGACAAGATGTTCGAATTCAAAATTAAATCAACCAGTTTAGGAAATTGTTTTTCTTCAATTTTATTTCAATATAGAAATCGGGTGTTGATACAATTTAAAACTGATTATTTCTTTCGTCTGTGAAATATCAATCATCAACCAATCATACGTTTGTTTCCTATTTGACAGGACCAATCAACACGCTCTATTAGCGACTATGTGCATGGTACACAATAGTCACCGACTATTCAGCATGATGAGGAACCTATGCATCTGACAGTACTCTCAATAAATTCATCTTAAACGTCAAATAGAATCAATTGTGTTGAAGCTGTATGAGTAAATTAATCGGTTTGGAGAAGCCAAAAACGAAACAATTCCTGACAATATAGTGCCATTCATATGACTGATATAAAGAAATGGATTCAAGAAATAATCTTCATAAATATAACACGACTTTGAATAATTTTCGACCATTTTATTGCTGCTAAATTTCTCTTGTATTTATTAATTTTACTCGACATTATTTTGGCACAATAATCATAGATGAAAGCTCTCGAGCTTTGGTTCTGGAGTTATATTGTGAAAATCAAAAATTTCGTTTTTTTTGCCTTTATCATTTTATATTGTGAAGATTGTTTGAAACTTTTGGCACTTTGTCGTAGCAACTTTTTGTAGACTATCCAAATAAAAATTATATACAAATTATCGTACAACCCGGGCCACCCTCAACTTTTTATTTTCAAATACGGTCCTGTATTTTTTATTGCATTTTTTCAAATGTCAAGAATCATATTTCATATTGGCGAAGTATTTTCATCTGAGTTACAGAGTGTTTTGGAAGTAGTGAACTATTAGCAGTAAAATTATTATTTTTTTTCATTCCATAATGGCTGCAATTGAAAAATGACGCCATTGGTTCAATTTTTATTCTTTGATATTTTCAATTATAGCTGTTATGGAATTAAATAATGTTGATTTTACTGTCAATAGTTCAATACTCCCAAAACACTCAGTAGTTTAGATGAAAATACTACGCCAATATGAAACACTACTCTTAGCATTTGAATAAATTACAGGTCAGTATTAGAAAATAAAAAGTTGAGGGTGGCCCGGGTTGTACGATACTTTGTAAATAATTTTTAATTGCCTATTTGGATAGTTTACAAAAAGTTGCTACGGCAAAGTGACAACAGTATTAACAAATCTTCAAAAAATAAAAAGATATAGACAAAAAAAATTGTAAATTTTCGATTTTTCCTGTATAACTCAAAAATTAAAGAAGCTAGATCAGATTTTTTTATGTCACCTAATTGACTTCTGAATTACGCAAATTTGCCCATTTTAACCACCCTTCTATCTTTTACCGTCACCGAGATCCCCATACATAGACTCGAATTTGAATAGCTCTGTATAAAATTAACACAAACAGAGAAAAACATAGGACGATTATAAGTTCTCTGATGAAAAAATCTACGTAGAAATATTATGTACACTTATTTCTATGGTTATTAACAACTGTTTTTTTAGATGAGCTCAATTTTATTTAAATCATATTTTTATAGATTATTTGGTCGGCCTGTAATAATCTGTATCGCATTCCTTACAATTTCGTGAACTACGGAATTTCGAACTCTCGAATACTTCAAGAATCCCAATTCATGACGAATGAAGACATAGTCTCCGAAATGATTTCTGATGCAAAGAGGAAAATATCATTCAGTTATTTGAGTTTTTTATTTGCATACTTCATATTGGCTTTAAGATATAAGTTACTTGCAGAATAATTTTGTCAAGACACCAGTCTTGAAAAAATTACTACAACTTGATATCACATTTTCCCATTTTCAGAGTATGAAAGGTTGAAAACCAAATTAAATTGTGCCAATAAATGAATTTTCCCCACAAAATAATACTTAATCACATACACACATCTGAATACAAATAATATATTGTTTAATTGTTTGTTCGTTTGGTTGTTTGTTTAAAATTGTTTTTTCCTTTAACCAGCTGTCATCCCCATACGAACGACAGCCCTCAGAAATCGAAACTTGTGCGAGCTAAGGATTAACGAGGTCTTACCTTTCAACGTGCGATTCCTAGCACGAAACGCACGAGTAAAGTGTCTATTTTATTTATATTTCCTACGCGTGAAAAAGTACTGCTTGATAAATAAATAACTATTGTCTAGTTAAAATGAACCTTTGAAAAAAATACTTTGATAACAATCCTACCCAGAGAAGTGATATAAATTTTGAACACTGAATAAGTTAATAGATGAACGCCAGACAAATCTTGAAAAAAAAATCCCAAAAAATCGTCACCCGAATTTCAAGTAGATATCATTCACCAACTTGTGTTGTAGTATTCATTGGATCTCATTTCGTAAAACAATTTGTTTTCAAGGTATTCAATCTTCGGAATTGTCCATGAAATCCCTGGCAATAAACCAGCAAACTCGCCTGATTGACCGACATTTTCCCGATTTAGTTCTGAAGAAGTGCAAGACAAAAAAAGGAGTCAAGAGATGTGTCGTATGTAGTCATAATACGTTGGGGAGGAAAAAGAGACGAGAAAGCAGATACATGTGTAGAGAATGTAACGTTGGACTTTGTATTTTCCCATGTTTTCGGATTTATCACACTGAAGAAACATTCTGAATACACTTTTGTAAGTTTGAAGGGTATAACTTCTTTCTTCCTTAGGTCAAATAATATTTCAACATTTTTAAAACAGCTAGTTATGCTACAAGTAGATATAAAAAATTCAGGCTTCATTAGTTGTATGTAATTCATGCACATTCACAAACGTTGACCAAATATAAAGCGGACTGGTTCAAATATAATGGTTGTCAAATATAAGGGTTGCTTGACATAAACCTTGCTGGATTGTTTAAATATAAACATCTGGATGCGCAAACAATCGAAAAAAAAAAAATTTAGTTGAAAAGACAAAATTCCTGATTGTAATATATGTTATATTGGTCAATATTAGCAAGATTAGCACTCGTCTAGCTGAACATGATTGACTAATAGATTCCAACTCCAAAACATAAGAGATTGATTATTCTAACTCAGTTTTTTTCTCATCATATCATAAACGAAACACACAGTTTTGTTCCCAACTCTGACTTGAAAATTTCACATATTTGTGATAAAGGTAAAAAGAACTCAATCTATTAGGAACTCTTGAAATCAACAAAGCAATTTGGAATTTAGGATCAAAATGTATTAATGAACAGACTCAGTTTGACAGCCTAAAACTCTTTTCAATTCTTCTACTTTTACTATTTTGATAATTTTCAGTACCAAAATACTTACGATAACATTCATAAAGATAATTATGATCATTTAATCTTTCTATAGCGTGGCTAGTCTCATTGATTCAATCCTTGTTTCATGGAAACATGGAACAGCCACATCTCTGTCACCCTGAATCGTGACGTTTCATGGTTTCAAATGACTGATGTCAAGCTTCACCCCATAACCGATTACTTTTACATTTAGTCACATGCATGTCACAACTCTTCCGTAAGTATTTAAATTATGTTGTTCTGGTGGTCCAATCATGGTCCCTGACATAGGTGGACCCCGCTTCAGCTGCGGACCACCATCCTAGTCGTAATTAGGACTAAGACCATTTTTTTAAATTTTATTCCCTTTTTTCACATGGTAATATTTTAAGATGCTTTTTCACACAAAACCGGTATGTTATATACTATTATCATTCTACTTCCTATTGTAACATTTGACTTTTCAGTAGATCTAGATGTAAGCAACGCTTATTACTGATGATGAAGGATTTATCCTTCTAAACATATCTGATGAGTTGAGGTAAGTCTTCCGACTATTAAAGATTGATTTTTGGCGGAGCTAACTGAAAGTTTTTTCACCTACTTAATAGTTACTAGGGAATATGCTACTTACTCAGCAAATCGCTTACTGCATTCCTAAATAAGTATGACATGCGGGTTAGGTGCTCCATTATCCCCTAGCTCGTACAAGACTCAGACTTCTGAGGGTTGCACGTAGGGGTGCAGCTGGTTCACGGATATAACAATTTTGACAACAATAACAATTTTAATGAACTTCAGGGATTTAAAGGGTACTTTAAATCCCTATTTTCGGGGAAAAAGTGGCACTTTGAATCCTTAGAGATTAAAAATGTACTTTAAATCCCTAGGGATTCAAAGTACTTAAATTTCTTTGCAATAAAGGCTAAATTGAGAAATTCATTTGAATAATTTTATGGGAAATATAACATAATATGGTTGCAACAAAAGTTTAACGTGTTTAGAACAATGTTAAAGTATAAAAAACAACTTGATTTCTATTAAAATTAACATTTATGTTTACCCCACTGCAATAAGCCAAGTGAAAAAGAGGTAAATTATTGTTATTGCAGCTGTTTTTTTTTTATTCATTCAACTGCTTTGGAATATTGTACCTATTGTCGTTGTCGGTGGTAGCGACGATGTCGTTGGTGTTTCATTTTGTACAATAGGAATCGAAATATCTGAAGACGTTTCGATGGAAGTACAAGTAAAAAGTTGATCTGAAATACTTTTTTTCTGGTATAAAGAATTTACCACATATCACTCAGCGATGGTGCTACTCTTCCAGCCGCCATGTCTTTTGAGCTAATCTTGGGTTACTTAAGTCGGCTAGTATCGATGCTAATGACGTCTTTCTAAAACAATGACCACTGTACAATTTTTTATCTGGAAAGTTTTAAATGTTCGGCAATCTTGGTTGGCAGTTGCCCAATGGTATTCTTGCCCAGTGGCTGAGACGCGCATTTTTCAATTCTGTACCCTACGAGAAATCTTGTATGATCTTGTATTGATGGTGGTCTTGTGGCAATATACTTCTTCACCAATCGTACTACATCTGTGTAGTTTTCCTTTTACCGTTTTATAACAAAAGATCGGTCTATTTCTGTTTGGTATCTCGTAATTTGATAAAAAAAAAACGTTTCATAGACTAGGACATCAGTTTTGTCAAGCTGGCAGAGCTTCTCACCTCGACAGGCTCCTGGCACCACCTAGAACAAAATATAACCAAAATAAATAGGTACCTTCTTTATTTTCCGAAAAGAGTCCAAATAACATAGATATAGGTATTGACAGAGAAAAAAAATGTTGAAAAAATAACGTTCACCTTTTGCGCCAAAAATAGATGGTCGGATGCTTTTTCCAGGAAATCTTCAGTATCGTCAGCATCGAGAATCATGAACTTCTTTGGTTTGTAGCCCTCGTTTTGTCGTTTTAAAAAAGCTGTTAGTTTGCTGAATTTGCTAATATCGACGCCCATGTCTGTTGTAATTGTGGCTTTTATCATCGAATATACGCTCCACAATGCTTTAAGCATTTTTGACAAGTAATATGCTAGAAGTACCTTTTCTTCTGTAAATTCCTCTACTTTCCTTTGCACCATTCAATAAAATCAGATAACTGTTCTTTATATTGTCCTCCAGATTTTCTTGGTAATCATTGGCCTACAGCCTCTTTAGCTGCCTTTTCGATTTGTTCCATCGCGATCAACGTCTTTCAGTCGGTGTGGCGTGTTCGACTGATACTTATCGAGTGGCTTTTATTTTACTCAGTTACTTGTCATAACACACCAAGTTTTTTAGTTGATAGTGTACATCATGATCTGGATCATCATAGTACAATGATGAGGTCGTTGATATGGTAACAATCAGCCCTTCGATGACGTTTCCAAAGTAGAGAACCTACCGTCTAGTAACATTTTCGTTATTTTTTCCCAAACGTTTTACCTATCCTTCGGTGCATTAAATAGTATATACACCTCAGGACTAAACATCGACCTCGACAAATTATAGCACTCTCGTTGGTCGGGCTATAAACTTTTTGTCTCAGGATTTAATATACCACTTTAGTCCTTAGGTGCATAATATACTATAAGGTACCTTTTTACACATTATTATTGATTACGCTAGTTGGCAATTGAAGTGGAATCTGAGTTAGAATTCCAATTAAAAAAAGAATAGTGTGGTTTCTCTGGAGATTAATTCAACCATATGACGTCATATATGTGTTATACAGTCTGTCCTTGAAGTAACAACCACACCTGTTGATTTTTTAGGGGATGGACATTATTCTTTGAATTTTTTGGTTCAAGGCGTCGCGTCACTATTTTGAAAGATTTTTTCAAACGACATGGGGTTCAAATGACATTTCCTCCAAAAAGTCTTTCAATTCTCTCTACAACAGCAAAATTTCAGATAAAAATATTCACCCAAATCAAGATGGCGGTATATAACGATAGTTCTAGTAAAATGAAATATAATTTTTCAGATATTCATTAAAGTGTTTTTTCCCTCAAAATGGTAGATAAAATTTTCGAAAAAATTGGCAAGGCAGGTAGAGTAGGTAAGTAATATCTAGTTTTATTAAATCTCAGCAAAATTGACGGAATCGTCTCCCATATGTCGTTCTGAGGGTTAAAGAACTTCATAGATACCAAAAAATATAATTTCATTTCACTAGCGGTCATTAATGGCAACTATTCTAAATTATCTTCTCTTGAAAGTTCTAACATTATCTAACGACATTTTGTTTTGGATGAATATATTTCTCGGTAATTTTGCAGTTGTATAGACAATTGAAACACTTTTCTAATGAGGTATCATGCAACCTCCAATGCCATTTAAAAAAATCTTACCAAATGGTGGCACGACACCATTTTGAAATATAGAAATTTACTTGCATTCATTTTAAGGAGATGCTTATTCGATGAGGATAACATAGTTTCTAGGTCTTCATTGATTTTATCATTAGCTTCTTGAATTTCGTTTAGTTCCAACAAGAAATAAATGTGTGTATCATCGGCAAACTTATGATATTTGCAGTGAGTAAGTTGTCCAGCGCTCATAAAATATCGTCAGTGATGATTGCTAAGACCGAATCTAGACCCTGATTGATTTGGTGGTGATATTCTGTGCCTATTAATGTGTAGTTTCAATTGGTGTGTGTCTTTCAGAAAAGCACATGTCCTCATAATTTGAGAGATCTACATATCGAAACCGTTCTCCTAAGTGTGTTTAAAAACTTGTCTAAAGACAGTGGTGTTACTGTAATTGAACAAGATATATTAGTTTGTGGAAATAAATCAGATGTGATTCCATTGAAAATATGAACATGACGTTCATACATTTTTTCAACTCAGTTGTATTTTAATCACATTATGATATCAATTTCAAATGTATGGTAACTGAAAAACCAATGATTGAATCGTATTCTGTAACTACTTTTCCTTTTTGGAAATCCATGTTTGTATACTTTTTTTTGGTAATTATTTGTTCTTCTCACAGGATAATGTCACCATGGTGTAAACAAAATACTATAAAGTTTGCTTTATTCAGATCTGATAAAGCAATCACAGTACTTGCTTCTGGTGATGTATGTGTTAATTATATTATTTATAATCTAATTGTGAATATTATTTTGTTTTCCTAATAATGTGAATTTTCTACAGGTAATTCGGGGGTGCAATGTCCCAACTGTGCAAGATCGTACAAAAATAAAAATTCTTTATATACACATCTATCAAGAGATTGTGGACGACCCAAAGCACACATATGTCATATTTGTGATGGTGAATTTAGAAGACGCGAACATCTACGTGCTCATTTGTTCAGAAAGCACAATGAGTTGAAGTGAATACTGATTTATTTCAATATATATTTCAATCACATACAGAATAGCTTCAGGACTAGAAAAAGGTCCATCGATTGTGGGAAATGATTAGTGTTGCCTCAACACTGTTAATAAAAAGAATGCTTTTGAACAGTTTTGTAATAAATACTCATTTTCATATACAGATATTTTCTTGAACACCTGTAATCGTCACCATACTAACGATAAATGTCCTCAAAATTGCCCAGAAATATTATTTTACAGACCAAAGTATTTTTTTTCCAGAAGTAATAATTTACCAGTCGCCCCCTTTCTCCGAAGCCCCGATAAATTCGGAAAGCTTGCTGGTATCATTTACCCCGAGAGTCATTCCCCACGTACGTGGGGTGGGTGATTACTTGGTCCGAAAAGTATGTGCCCTGAGTAGACGAAGCAAACCGATTCGTTCTAGTTGGTCCTCTGCCGCGGCAGGGAAAGCCTGTACACAAAAAAACAAATTGATGAATCAAATGAAATCTTATTAAATCAAACAAAAGTGCCATATGCACGGCAGAATACAGGATAATTCGAATTCGAGGGCCACCATTGGGATTTCGGAAACTATAAGAGATACGAAAATGGTTAAATCAAGGGAAATTTATGCGCACGTATGTGACCAGCAATGTGCCGTTAAGGAAGTTTCATTCTGATTCCAACGGTGTATGATATGTGATACTTTGTATATATTGTATATTTCATAACCTGGTATATTTCACAAAAACGAGAAGTAGACTCTGACTCCGTCAAAAACACTTGTTAGAGTTCATTCGTTGTTACGCTATTATCTTTCACGTAGTCACGTCTGCTGTCACAATTTCAAGTGATAATAAACGTAAGATGGTTCTTTTAAACAAAGAAAAACGGGGACTGATGATACTATTTTATAAATCAGACAGTAATACTGAGAGAACTGCAGAAATGTGTCTTCAACTATACCCAGAAAGAATACAACCAGCAAGAAATTTATTCAAAACAATTAGATAGAAACCTTGCCGAGTATGGTAAGTAGTTTCAAAAAAATGAGGAATAAATATGGAAATCGATTAGATGAAAATACGAGAAACAATATTCGAAATGCAGTGATAAACTTATATCCTTTTATGAAAATATCACTTTTTTTCAACTTGTCTAGTTTTAGATAAATATAAATCCGCCAGTTTCAACACATGAAGTGACACAAACAAGTGTTTTCGGAGGGAGCTCAGAAGAAATGTTCTGAAAGGCCACATGTATGGTTAAGTTTGAACGTTTGGGCTGGAAATTGTCCTCATTTTTTTAAAGAAACACTCAATGGAGAAACTTATCTGGAGTTTCTCCGAGGCGCTTTTGAAGATTATCTAGACAATTAACCTCTCGATAATTTAAATGTATATTGGTTTCACCATGGCGGTGCCCCTCCACAAAATACTAGAGCAGTATGTGAATACCAGGAAGAGAAATTCCCAGATACGTGGATTGGAAATAATGGTCATGTGAAATGGCCAGCAAGGTCGCCTGACCTTACAGTACTTGAGTCTTTTCGTAGGGCACATTAAAACACCGTGTTTATGGCCAACATGAATTCAACAATGTTGAGGATATTAGGAAAAGCATAATTGAACAGTGTCTGTCAATAAGGAGAAGGGATATAGCAAGCGCTGTATAAAAATTAGAACGGCAAGCACGTCTGTGTATTGAGGAAGAAGGCAGAATTTTTGAGCAGTTGCTTTGATGGTTCAGATTTTTCTTCTTCAGTGTTGTGTTATTTTAATCAGATTGTAAAACATTCCACGCAATCATTACTTTGATAACGGCAGACCTGACAGAAAATGGGGTAACAACAAATCTATTAGTTTGACAAGTGTTATTTGATGGAATCGAAGCCAAGTAAACTTTTTTGTAATGTTATACGAAGTTGTGACATAACAAATATTATACATCGTTTAAACCAGAATAAAAAACTCAATTAATAATTTGATATGACACCCATAAGAAAAAATAAAGTTGATGATGGTGGCCAAAAGACGAAACGTCGGATGAGCGGGGACAAAATGGCAATGTATTTGTGCTGTTTGTTTTGATATCCATCATCAACTAATACCAAAAAAATGTAATAAAATGGTTTTTCAAAGTTTTGCTTTTTCCCAGATATCTCCGAATATACTCGGAATGTTGAAACTTTCTTGACAGCATATTGTTTACCACACAGATGTGCAAATTTGTCCCAATTAAACCATCTTCGTATCTCTTATAGTTTCCAAAATCCCAATGGTAGCCCTCGAATTTGAATTAGCCGGTATAGTCTGAAAATGCGTAAAATTAAATATTGGTTATGCATCAAATTTTAAGTTTCAATCAAGTGAAAATGAATTGCATAACCCAATTAATGATATTGCCGCAATCAATTTCATTGAATAATGTTATGAAAGTGACATTTTACAACTTCAACACTCTGTACCTCGTGAACTACACATAATTTTGTGTGCCCCGAGGTAATTTCTGTTCAGTGGGCCAAGTTCAACAATATTGAAGTTTTGGACAGTTTGTTAGAAATTATTTTTGCTTAAGAAGTGTGAATGGTTCTTGATGAATCGGGTAATTGAGGAACTGGAAAATGTTCTTATTCCTTTCACTATTGACTATTCAAGGTATTTCCCAAAGGACATGGCACTGGATACATGTATTCCTGGGGCTCGATAGATTTTTTTATTTTTGGATATATCATTCTACAGGTCAAAACAAGCAACTTTCTTCATTGGACTTTTTTCTGACTCTACAGTGTGAGCTACAAAAATGGGTTGATTATCTAACGCTAATTATGGAAAATATTTTCTGCAAATGGATTTTTTTTATTTTTGAGTATAATATCATGTGAAAAATATCAATTTCCTTTGATTATATCAATTATCGTGTATATTACTCCAGGACGAGGCAGAAAACGCGAATTTTCTGAAACTCGTTTATTGACTTCTCGACCAATTGTGGGCTTTTCATTGAATTTCTTGAGGCATATTGTGTAGAAGAACCCAACAAACTGTTCTAAATACATTTCACAACGTTTCTACACAGTGAGCAAAAAATAAGGTGGTTGATTAATGGGATATGATGGGATAGTGGATTCAATGTTGATATTTGAGTTTGATTTTTCACAGAGAATGAAAATCAAGTTTCGTCTATTCTTTTTGTGTGACACTACAGGGAGACTCTAAAAAGACGAATTCTCAAATACCTATATTCATACGAAATTATGGGAGAATACTTATTTATTTCTATTGATATGAAAGCTATGAATACGCATTAATTGAACTAACCTAATCTAATAACTTATCTAGATATTACCTGCCTCTTTTCCAGGAGTCATTGATCGACGGGTATCTGGTATTGAGCATTTGTTATATCACATATATAGCAACGAACCATGACTTTTCAATGATGAGGAACTATTGTCAATTTTGAAAGTTGCTTGTTTTGACATATAGAATGATATATCCAAAAATCAAAGAAATCTATCGAGCCCCAGGAATACATGTATCCAGTGCCATGTCCTTTCAATCATATATCCATACATGGAGTCCGTAATTATTGGCCATCTGCACATAATATTTGCTAATTTACAAACACCCTATTTATTAAGAACCATGTACTGCTATTAAAATGTTACTATTTCGAGAGGTGTCTCAGCTGGCAGTCTATTTCCTACCTATCTACTGCATTGTTATTATAACGATTTTGTCATCTAAGGGCATTTTCATCCCTAATAGCATTTAAGTACCGTTCATACGTTTTCGTAATATTTTTATTCTTCTCTCTGTCTCTATCTCTCTCTCGATATCTCTCTCTCTCTCAAGTGTTATTGAAATCAGATCACTCCCATCTACACAGTACCGGCATTCGTGAATCAGATGATTCAGATACGTGCGTGCCCATGCATGGTTTTGAAGCACGTACAGTTTGTACGTTATGGCTTTTTAGGCTACATTCAGATGAGTTACCGTCCAGAATAGTATGCGAGCCCTCGTACAAATTCTGAAGTGATAACCAGCAAGTTGTAACTTTGTATAGTGTTTAAGTGTGCCAAATCTGACAAGATGTCGCAGAGAGGAAACCTTAAATGTGGGAAGTTTTCCTTTGACGTCAAATCGATCTATGGAGCGTCGGACTGCTGAAGATTCTTATTATTTTTTTCGGACGATGGTACCACTGAAAATCTCATTTAATTTTTGTATTTTCCTAGAAAAATCAGATTGCTGCATGTCGCCAAACTTAGTAGTTATATCGACACGTTTAGAGTAGGGGACAACCTAGAAGTACCGAACATTTTTGTCTGATTTTTCTAGGAGAATACAATAATTCAATGAGATTTTCAATGGCACCATTGTCCGATAAAATTAATAAGGATCTTCAGCAGTCCGACGCTTCAAAGATGTCGATTTGACGACAAAGGAAATCTCACCACATTCAAGGTTTTCTCTCTGCGACATCCTTTCAGACTCCTAATATTTAAACAGTATACATAGTTACAACTTGCTTGTTATCACTTCCGATGTCGTACGAGGGCTCGCGTACTAGAATGTCTTTGGTAATTTTCAATACCAGAGAGTGTGATAGGCCTCCGTAATAATACCTTTCTATCTTGTGAAAAATCATTTTAAATTATGAATTGTGACATACTTTAGGAAAGTTTACTTGGCAACAATGCACCTAATGCACAAGGAATTGACATTCGAACTTGACAAATTTTGGTCTGTCAGTGACAGCTATACAGTTATCTGATAAAAGATTTGTGATAAGTTGAAAAATTCTGAATCAATTCTGTTTGAGTCTACCGTTAGGGATTGTATTTTTCAACTGGTGTGAGGTACCAGGTTTCGTTTTATTGGTTCGAATGGCTGCGTAAGCATATTTCTGGACCTTCCTGTTTAAGGCATTGAAACAGGTATGAATCATCATACTTTTTAATTGTCAATCATTTGGTAATCCAATTTGTATTTCAGGTGCTTTTTAGTTAAGCCTATGGGTACTTGATCCATTATGCCATTGCAAACCCTCTGCCCAAGAGATTAACATCTAAAATAGCCTATACCGACCATATTTCACTAAGTGAATACCTAGACCTTCCAGGGCACAGGTACTTATGAGGTAATTTAAAGAATAAACACAAAGTCAATGATTATTTTCAAGGTTTTTCCAGCTGGTGGATATATTTCCAACTGTATATTTCTTTTCCATTAGGATTTTTCCTTTTTTATCTACTACTCTTCGCTATAGGCTTGTCTGCATGATAAAACTCCATCTGATAAGTAATGGCCCTTCAAGAATATATAGCTGAGATTTCCGATTGAGCAGAATGCCAAGATCAACCTGACAATAATGCGATAGCTGTTTGCTACTCCAAGGCGTTGATCTCCTACTGCCAAATCTACCATTGAGTAGACCAACTTATTATTTCTTGATATCCTTTTATAATATAAAGCATGTAAACGCTACAGGTAAGGTGCACCATACTCTTCGCGGTCTTGAGGTTATTATTATAGTACCTACAGTGGCAAATGTCCGTTGAGAATAGTTTTTTCATGCATATATTTTCATTTACAGTGTGTTGCAATTCACTAAGCCCTACCCCCGTACTTCTGAGGATTTTGGAAATTTATTTTTATTTTTTTCCAGTGTGAACTCCTCGAAATGATATATCTTGTCAGGTAAATAAGTTTCATCAATTACCTTTTCACGACCTACTACTACCACAGAATGCATGCCAAAAATCGAGAAAACGTTTATAAGGCATTTTTTAGCAAACTTTTGGTTAGATCATTCGATTCGAACCGTTCTCGAATACCTCTATGTAAAATTTCAGCATGATATCATTTATAGGGACTTTTCTATACCTGTTACAATTTTCGAAAAAACTATCTTTCGAGTCACTCTGTATACAAAATTCTGTGTAAATAGGAATGAATTGAGGCAAGTGGTCGGATTCAGACGATCTGTTTATGATTGTTGATAAAAAGACATATCTCCACACCTTCTGCGTAAGTGTAGACAGAATCAATCAACAATTTAGTTCGAATTGGTGATATAGCAGATTCGACAAGAAGGGGTCAAGAAGGAAGAATAAATGCAAACAAATGAAGATGCGATTTTAGAGAGAGTTGGAGCTGATTCTTCGACTAGCCTCAGACAAATAGCTCTCGACTTGGGTTTGGAACACACACGTATGTGAAGGGTACTGAGGAAGAACAAAAAAACCTTTCAAACCCAAATTCCTTCATACACTTAGACCTGGTAATACTGAAAAAAGAATGGAGTTCTGTTTGTGGTCCCAAGGTTTTTATCACAGATGAAGCTATATTTACAAAAAAAGGGGTAGTTTTATATCAAAATTGAGATACTGGGCATCGGAAAATCCTCATTGGGTCATCAATTGTAGAAATCAGTATTCTGAAAAATTGAATGTATGGTGCGGAATTTTAGACACCAGAATTAGCGGCCCATTTTTCTTTGATGGAACGATGAATGCTGAAACGGTTCTGAATTTCTTGAATAACCAATTTTGGGACATTCTCGAAGAAATCCCCATAAATGTTCGTACAGCTATCATTTTTCAATTGGATGGTGCTTCCATACATAATGCTGGTAATGTACGAAGATGGTTGAACCAAATTTTTTTTCTGAAATGGATTGGTTGCAATAGTCCGTTAATTCATTGGCCGCCGCGTTCGCCTGATCTCACCCCTATGGACTTGTACTTCTGGGGAAATATCAAACAGAAGGTTTTTGAAAGTATGCCAAGTACTAAAGAAGAATTGCGACGAAGAATTGTGGCAGTTTGTAGAGAAATATCACCAGGAGAACTGCGAAGAGTTAGACAGAACTTGCGCAGAAGATACGAAAAATGTATAGAAAATGAAGGGGAATATGTAGAACATACAAAGATATAGAATTGTTGGTATCTTAGTTTTTCATCTGCTTGTCATTTCTTCATGTTTGTTTTCAAAATTTGATAGTATTTAAAAATTAATAATTTGTCTGAAAATAATGTGTTTTCATTAACAATCAGTGAACATATCGTCTGAATCCGAACACTTGCCTCAATTCATTCAATTTACACAGAATTTTTTATACAGAGTGACATGAAAATTTTCCTTTTTCGAAAATTGTAACAGGTATAGAAAACACCCCGGAAAAGATATCATGTTGAAATTGTGCATGGAATTATTGGAGACTGGTCCGAATCGAATGCCTCAACCAAAATTTTGCTAAAACATGCCTAATACTTTATCTCGATTTTTGGCATGCATTCTGTGATCATATTAGGTCGTGAAATGGTGACTTATGAATATTTTTCACCTGAGAAGATGAAGCATATCGAGAAGTTCACATTGGAATGAAAAAATAATTTAATTATCTGAAATCCACAGAAATACAGGGGTGGGGCTTAGCAAAATGCAACATACTGTATATATTTCTTCGTCTATTAATATAGTCCCACTATATCTCATTTGGGAGGTATGAACTGTCGAAATCTTTCCGAGAGTTATTAGCTGTTTATCAGTCTGGAGACCATTTCTTTTTGGTAAAATTACTTTAATGTAAAAGTAGTTTTATGGGTTGAAGGTTATGCGTTTATTGAATTGTTTTAAAAAATGGTGGTAACACTTCAACATTGATCTTTATTTAGTATTATTTATGGGGAATGTCAAAGATGCGCAAGATATCCCAATAGTAATTCAGATCGTAACTGGTTCCGTTGCTGTCAAAGAAAGAAAAATCGCCGTTTTTTTGGATGAAGCAGCACAAATAAAAGTTTCATTCATCTTTACTGCAGAACGCTCCACATCACTTTGCAATGTGACACGCCAAGTAAAAATGTCTCACAAAACAGAAAGGAAAGCACTAAGTAAAATTACATAAATTTCACCCGTATGATATGCAAATCCTTCCGACACTTTTTTAACGATTTCGACAGACTAACACTGGCAACAGTGCAAGATTTCATTTGCACCCTTGTTATTCATTATATACGATGAACATAATAATTATCACGTTAATGAACAGAAAGTATATGAGATGATGCACTTTCAAGTGAATAAGTTATCCTCGGATATTTTTTTTATATAATTTCATACATTATCTGAAAATGAAGCAGCTTACTTGATGACTTTTATTAACATAAATATTCACTTAATTTTTAATGAATAAAACAATATTCTCAAAATAAAAAATAACTACCATTGGCCTCATAGATTAGAAGAACCAAGTTTTCATCACAGAAAAATAACATACATTCTAAAAAATATTGAACAAAACAACAGAATCACAATATCCAGAAAAAAATTTTGCTCATGCCCAACGGGACTTTACGAGCCTTGATCTAGCGAATTCTGAAATCAAATCTTCTAAGGGAAGAGATTGGCACAAATCATTTTCGATAGATATCATGGCAAGTCCATTCAGTCTGTCCTGATAATTTGTAGATCGTGATACAGCCCTATGCTTTATCTCTTCCGTTAAAAATAGCAATAGCAATATCAAAATAACGGAAATGGCGAATAACGGTAACGTTATTTTTAACGGAAGTGATTCAGCATAGGGCTGAATATTCTCAGTTCTACCAATGAATTTGGAAAAGAACACTGGAGATCTCTGGAAACCAAAAATCCTAATACTTCTTTCGAGTTTGTGAGAAGTGGTATTTCACTAATGAAGATAGATTTGAAAATAGTCATTTCATTGAAAAGTTACTTAGCTTCAATGTCCTTATCGTTTTCATTAGAGAGATGTATTTCTAAATCTAAGCATTTTTGTAATAAATCAGATTCGTTCAAGTTATCAACTTGCTGAAAATTGTACAGGAATCCAAAGTATGAGGAATGGGTGTTTGTTTGATTATATCTATCTTCCAATGAATTGATTGCTGTATCTATAATTGCATAAAAGACATTCACTCTGATTTGTCTTTTCGATGTTGCGGGGATTGGTCTTCAGTCTCATAATCAAAGAGCCTTTTTATCTTCCTTTGTCGAATCATATTTGATTGTTCGAAGTCAGGTATATTACATCGAGAGATTCCGCTATAGTCTAGTTCCTAAATTGTAGATAGTGACTCATCGTTTGTACGGTTCATAATTTATATAAAGCAGGTCAAAAAATAGAACAGAAATAAGTTAAGTACTTTGGCTTCAAATGAAGTTTTACTTTGCCACTTTCGTACATCCCCTCCGCACTTTCGAATCCCGTAAAAACCAGAAAATGTACGATGAGTCACTATCTACAATTTAGGAACTAGACTATAGTTCCCATGCATCCACAATCATTTGAGAGAAACAAATACTTGAACTCATTTTGGCGCCCCTTAGTAGGTGCGGCCTCATGCTGTGCATCAGTTGCATGATGCGTTCGGCCGGCCCTGACTGGCGAATATAACAATTGAAAACCAAAATATTTTGTACAATATTTGCTTTACTGTACGTTTTTTCTCAGTGGGCATGTTAACACACAAAATTGTCGCTACTGGAGCGATGAAAATCGGCGAATTTTCAGGGAACAATATTCACATTATCCAAGGAATGACAGACCACTTTAATAAGAAATAGTTAAGAAAATCAAATTGATGCGGCTGGTAACATGCTTTTATTCACTTCCAACAAGATAGAGCCCCGCCACACTACTTTCTTTCAGTTGGACAGAATGCTAGGAGTTTGAGAGTATACCTTATCATTGTTTAGCAAATAATGAAATGTTGAAAATTTAATAAGATTAATAACATTTTGTTGATTTCTTTCCATTTGAGATTTTAGGGGTTGTGTCTGCCCACGCTAGAGGGTTGTTATAATTCAATTAGAAATCAGCCCATTACCCTGTACGTATAGATAGATAGTACTAGCAACAGGTATGGATATTTGTGTCCGGTATATCATTTTCACAGAATAATTAAGTAGGTAAATTGTATTTAATGGGTGCTTTGACTAGTCTCTATGACTGTTTGCTAAGACTTTGAACAAGCATTTCAATCACCATTGATATTTTATTCATTAACACTTTTTCTGAAAATCACCTTCCAAACAACTTCTAATTCCTTTATAGTAGTTTGGCAACGGCGCAATATCCGTTACGTCTCGTCGTGTACAGTCGACCGCGTACGATAAATTCTGATATGTGAACGTTGTGGAACGTGACCTGAAAGTATTTTAATATGTACCTATTTTTGTGATCGTGAAGCATATTCGCTCTTTCTCGATTTCGTCGTAAAGCCACCGTGTCACAAGAAATACTAATTGAAATGTGATTAGTTTTACCAGTGTGTGATATTGGCTATTTTTGTTCATGTTGATCTTCATAATTGAGTATGTAGCCATCATTACATATTCTGTATTTGTGTTAGTAGTTAAATAGAATAATTTGCCATGAATAGTTTAGCCATTCCCAGGAGAACACGAAAATCCCATTTTCATTTATAGAGTCATTCCAATGAGTTTACTGAACTAGTGAATCTCTGATTCAGTCTACTTGTATTCCCTTGGGTAGGTAGGTAGTTCAGTATCTACTGATTCAATTCACGTTTTCTCTTAATCTTTTGACTGCTTATACTACTCATAAGCGTGATCCGTTGACAAAGCCATTACAGTGTTTATGTTGGTGAAACCAGTGACCTTCAGTTTTATGGAGCAATTATAGTGGTTGTCGATGTCGATGTGTTATTGTGTGTGATCTCTCTGTTAGATATAGATATAAAGAAGATATTAGGGTAGAGTGGGGTATTGTAATGAAATGCTCATCTATAGTCTATTTCCTAAATTGTAGATAGTGACTGGTCGTACATTTTCTGGTTTTTACGGAATTTGAAAGTGCGGAGGGGATGTACGAAAGTGGGAAAGTAAAACTTGATTTGAAGCCAAAGTACCTAGCTTATTTCTGTTCTATTTTTTGACCTGCTTAATATGTATTATGAACCGTACAACCGATGAGTCACTATCTACAATTTAGGAACTAGACTATAGAGTTCCTAGGTACCTAGTTATTCTCAACACTTTCGCTCATTGCGTGTACTTTAATACATACCACTTTGCTCTTCTTCCAGCCATATCTGATGAAAAAATTTGCTGAAAGTTTGTTCCATACCATGAGTAAACGTTATTTCCCCCCATTGGATTATATTTGAATCTAGGGGTGATATGGAAAATCAGGAGAGCCAATACATAAGTATACGTTAATCACATAAGTATATTTTGCGGAGCCTGCATAAATAATATTAATTTTTATGATTTTGATGGCAGTGAAAGGCCGCGTTATTCTTATGTGTGACCATCATAGTATAGATATTAACATGAAAGTGTCGGGCACTACAAATTTTTCATACATGAGTATTAGGTTTTTTCAATATGATGTTGTTTACCTACTGCAGTACACAGTATGAGTCACCGTCAGAAAACTGTGAGGTATCAACCCCATTTTCATTAATCTGATGCACTCTTTATTTTATCAGTTTCCTGATGGAGATGTCACAAAAAACACTAACCGAAAAGTAATTATTTGAACTCTTCAAAGGCGGCTTTTCAGATATCGAAGATCTTGACAACTACGGTATTTCCAGGGTATATCCCAGTGAACCAGAATCCATCGCATAGAAGTTGCAAAGAGTTACTGCTGGGATCTGCGACTTCGCAATGTCGATACAAAATAGAGGCACTAGTAATTATTTGCGAGTGCTTGATGTCCGCAAACACGCTCATCACCAGTAACTACCGAAGACCTCGCGAAGCGTACATTTTTAAGTTTCTATAGACAGCCTCAAAGCGAATTCACAAAGCAGCAGTTTTTTGAAAGATTATAAATATTTAAATGGAATTTAATTGCACCTCTCACGGAAATTAAATGAATGTACACATTTGTAATTACTGCATTGAACTTTTGAAAGCATTCCTTTTATATTTACCAAATTGATGAAATAAATGTAGGTTTGGGAATTTCTCTGGAATGAATAAATGGAAAGCAATTTGATATATTTTTCAACATATTTATTTACACTAACTAATATAAAATAATATAAAACAACAAAATAATAACAAAGTCTTCAAAAAATATATTTACTTATATATATATATATATATATATATATATATATATATATATATATATATATATAAACTAAAAGTTCGGGTTGAACCGTGTCTAGAATTTGTTGAAATTCGACGTTTCGGCTCCGATTTTGGAGCCATTTTCAAGAACTGAAAAAGAAAGAAAATAAGAAAACTAATAAATGGTTGAAACGTAATTCTACGCTGAGGTCTCAATCTGCCTACTCCTCAGGTATAATTACGTTAGGTTTTTGTGACTTGACGTCGGGGTCTCAATCTGCCTACTCCTTCGAGAGAACTGAGGAATTGTGTGTTGAGGAACTGTATTTATAGTGGACGTGGCTGTAATGGCCGTGTGCAATGTATTGGCGCGAGGTGAACTATGGGCGGGAACTGAGTTGGCGCTAGATGAGCTCATCTAGCGTCTAACTAAAATTTCGGGTTGAACCGCGTCTAGAATTTGTTGAAATTCGACGTTTCGGCTCCGATTTTGGAGCCATTTTCAAGAACTGAAAAAGAAAGAAAATAAGAAAATTAATAAATGGTTGAAACGTAATTCTACGCTGAGGTCTCAATCTGCCTACTCCTCAGGTATAATTACGTTAGGTTTTTGTGACTTGACGTCGGGGTCTCAATCTGCCTACTCCCCATGTCTCGTCACTGGTTCTCTCTAAGGTCTCAATCTGCCTACTCCTTCGAGAGAACTGAGGAATTGTGTGTTGAGGAACTGTATTTATAGTGGACGTGGCTGTAATGGCCGTGTGCAATGTATTGGCGCGAGGTGAACTATTGGTAGGATTCAGCCACACAAAGCTTTCCTACCATACATCAAAGGTGTGACAGACAAAATCAGTAATATCTTGAGAAAACACGAGATGAAAACAATATTCACGGCCAACAACCAAATATCCAAATTCCTCAGATCTCCCAAGGATACAATACCAAACGATTCTCAAGGTATATATGAAATACCATGTTCAGACTGCCCGAGAAGTTATATTGGCCAGACTAACAGACGAGTAACTTCCAGAGTCTACGAACACGAACTTGCTGTGCGTCAGGCATCTTCCACTTCCGCACTTTATAAACATCGAGAAGACACAGGTCACAAAATAGACTTCAAAAACACAGAAACAATTTCCACCGAGAAAACTCTACAAACCAGGATCATCCGAGAAGCCCTTGAGATAGAGAAGCGCCCCAATTGCCTCAACACTCGCGACGACGGACGTAGACTTCCCAATACCTGGAAGCCTCTCATTGCACGCATCAACTCATTTCCCACCAACCCTGTTCCCGCACACAGCTTACTTAGCGCCAACTAAGTTCCCACACACAGCTCATCTAGCGCCAACTCAGCTCCCGCCCATAGTTCACCTCGCGCCAATACATTGCACACGGCCATTACAGCCACGTCCACTATAAATACAGTTCCTCAACACACAATTCCTCAGTTCTCTCGAAGGAGTAGGCAGATTGAGACCTTAGAGAGAACCAGTGACGAGACATGGGGAGTAGGCAGATTGAGACCCCGACGTCAAGTCACAAAAACCTAACGTAATTATACCTGAGGAATAGGCAGATTGAGACCTCAGCGTAGAATTACGTTTCAACCATTTATTAATTTTCTTATTTTCTTTCTTTTTCAGTTCTTGAAAATGGCTCCAAAATCTGAGCCGAAACGTCGAATTTCAACAAATTCTAGACGCGCTATCCTAAAGGCACTGTCTGTGAAGCTATCCCCACTACACCACTACATAATCTTCAATATTTTTACTCCTTCTCAAATAAAATATATGAGTGAAAAATATAATTATTTAGAGAACACAGCATCAGAAATCAGAAAATGGAGCTTTTTCAAAATTATGAAGTGAGGGTGGAAAAAATTATCGAATACTCTTATCAAAGAAGAGTGAACGACCCTACTTGACGGTATACCAGCATAGACCTATATATTTTTCGTTTGCAAGTATTCAACAGAAAACAACTATTGAATTTTTATAATTTTCATCAGTTGCTAATTTTCACTAAAATCATTTTTAGCCATTTTCAGTATAATTTGGGGGCATGAGAATGGATCAAAAATATCACATATCTGTCTATCAAATGTTATTATAATTATTTCCTCTATTATTTCGATTTGCGTCTGCATATAGGAGCCCATGGCTTAGTACATTTTTGTATCTAACCTAATCATATTCAATAACGCTTTCAATTCGACTCCTGACCGTCGTGTAGGCAGGAGTCATGTTAGGTTATGTATTGTGATGTATTGTAAATGTCTGCCGTATTAACGTGCATTGCAAAGTCAAATATAAATTTGTTTGTGTAGTTCAAGAACTTATTGTGTAATTGTCAGCCCCTCTTGATCTTTACGCCGGTTAGAGGCCGGATGACAACGGATTTGTCGGATCAAGAGGGTTTTTTAAGGAGAGAAGATATTGCCGTCTAACGTGCATCGCATCGAATAATTTATTTTATATTGTGTATTTACTTGTGGTGAAAGGATTCCGGGCATCGTGGTATCACTTCGAGTGAGACTTCCACTTTGCCCACAGAAGGGGGGTCCAAAAGTGAGGTTAGGGTTCACGGTCCACGTGGCCCCCTCACAAATAGGCCTCCGAGGCTGGCAAACTAGCTTAGTAGCTAATGCCAAATACGGAGAGAAGAAGAAGAAGAATAACGCTTTCAGTTATTTATAGTTGTTTTCAGCATAGATTTTCTCTGCTGCTACCTCACCTTCCACTTGAAGATGAATCGCGTAATTTTTCATCGAATATGTTTATAATTTTGTTTATTTTTCGAAACAAAGTCAAAAAGTTTCACATACCTTTAGATAATTTGCAACTTTTCTACACCAAGGGACTGAACTATGCACGAATACACAACTTCATAAAGTACCGATACAGTTTGAGTTTTGTTAGCAACTTACAATTGTAATATTGAATAAACAATAGCGCTACAAGCTACACGTTCATCAACATCAAATGACAAAGTCAAAATATCTGCCATGGGCCGGCCGTTGCCAGTTGATATCCTCTGCCGCTATTGTCGAAAAAGTCGCCCGATCATAATCCATGGAACTTCTCGAGTAATATATTATTGAAAATTCAATAAATATCACAAAATGAACGTTAATATAAAACAATCAAATATATGTAGCATGGTGGTAACATTGTGAAAGTCGTAAGGACTTCTCTAGATCGCATTGATTTCAACTGCTTTTGAATGGTATTTTGCGAAATCACAAGGTTAATATTTATTGCATATCATTGTCCGTAAAGCGAAATCGCTGGTACTTATCTGTAAAATCGCATTGTTGATCCATATAGAGACATTAAATTTAATTCCCGGCCACTTAGTGCGACTTCGCTGGTTGACTGGGATGTGATGTAGACACAGAAGTGATTGATGATGGTTTGTTAGAACCTGCATACATTGTAAATCGAATCGTATTATTCGATGAAGTATTCTGTTCAACCAGAAGATTACTTATCCCTTTTGTTCTCAGCTAATGAAGTCATGATAACTCTGATATCTCGAATTCAAGCTATCTTTATTGGGCACCACATAACATTTGACTTTTGGGGAGTTGGTTTTCAATTTTGAAGTAGCGAAATGAAAATGACACATAATTGATATAAATTAACATTACAACAGTTGACTCGCAGTGTACACTGTAGTACACACTCAATTAGCAAAAATGTGTGACTGAAAGTGTCAAATTCACGTGTCTCGATTTTTTCATATAAAAAATATTGATGATAATACTCTTTTCATAAACTCGCATTAGTGAACCCAAAAGTATGGCCTGTCCGAATATGGGACAGTTGCTATCATTATTTGCCGTTGCTCTCCTTGTGGGTGATAACTATCAATATTGTTTGTCTTGGCTTCCTGGGCGTCTCACTGCTATTTGGTGAGCATTTGATTTTTCAACAGTTCGAAAACCCGAATAAACGTACAGCATAACCAAGGTAGTTGGTATAGTTCAAACTCGAGTTCAAGTGGTCAGTCCTTACTATATAGGTAGTTGCTTCGAAGAAAGCGTGTGTGACTCATCGACTATTCTAAACACATAGCAGGTAATGAAAAATATTTCAGTGATACTTGAAATGAACGTACAAGGATACCAGGCAGTTGAAAATGAACTGATAGTACATTTTTGCTTCGTCGAAGAGATGAATATTAGACAGGCAAGGAAGTGTAGAAACGATGCTTGTAGTAATCAATTTTCAGAAGTGCTATTGGATTTTCATAATAAAACTTCAACATTTAAGACTTTCAAGATCATTGGTTCAAAAAACCTTGACAATTGTTTTGCCATGCAATGTCTCAAGTGTAAGAATCTTAGAATACCTTTTGCAGGTTACCCTCATATACTAACCGTAAATTGATCAGGTTTCGCAAATAAGTAATTCTATTTTCTCCAATTACATAAATTTGTTTCATTACTGGAAAAAATCCAACATAGGTGAGTTCTGGTGATTTATGAAATTCTGAGAATAATTCCATTTTGAACTTTCTCATAGATTCAATTTCATGCCTTTGTTTTCGACATAAAAAACTTGAAAATCATACCTGAAAATATGGTTTTTTATCTATGAATGGTTAGCAGAATCTGCAATAATTGTCATTAACATACCTTTTTTTTTGCTAGTTGCGTGAAATAAGTTCTTCTATAGGATATTTTTTATATACCCCACTCCTACTAGTCCTACTTGAAGTGTTACTCATTTCATATATGGAAGTCATTCCATTGATATTCAATGTGGTGGATTACAATTTCACTTCACGGTCTAGTTCATACACTTAGGTACCCTCCATATCTCAACTATGTTGTCATGTCAACTATGAAACAACCAAACAAACAAATCCTTCAGTTGACCCCAGACGCTTGGTTTCTCACAACAAAAAATTTCATTATTACTGGATTCAGATACTTAAGTATATAAGAACATAATACATGATCACTAATAAGGAATCGGTGAAGATAAGAGTAGTTATTTTTAAACACCACTCATGATGTTTGAGAATCTATATTAATCATATAGAATGATATAATAATAAGGAATTGATTCCCATTCAGTATATTACATTCAGAACTGATCCAGATGAATGATCAGAAACCCCTTCCAGCGTATAAAATAGCACTGAATAGTTTTTCAGATGAATAAAAACAACGAAAATAGATAACTATTCAACTTTTCTCGACCTCGTTGTTTTGTAGGAAATGTCTTCTGATTCTTCAAAATATATACCTACATTGAAATATATCAGATTGAAGCAGTACTAAATTCATGATTAATTACCGCATTATTCCATGATCATCTAATACTTTATTAGCCCTAAAGATAAAGCTCTGCCGTACTCAATAGCAGATACTCCTATTTTTTGCACCGTTTGTTCGCAAAATAAATCGTTTGTCTTTCCTCTAATAGTCAGGTTCCGGATTGAACGTGACATTAGAAAGTTCTCATTTTCACAAATATTATGTACTTACTTACCTATATATATCTATATTTTCACCATTGAGGGGGTTCTAAAGTTTCTGTGATTTATTTCAAGCTGCGTTTATAGGTATAAGTAGTAGCGAAAAAATTATAAATAGCTAAAGGAAAATTTAGAAAAATGTATTGTTAGGGATTGTCCTGATATTCAGTACCATTCAAAAAAAAAGGAAGGCAGATGAATTCAGTCGGGAGAGGGTAGGTGTTGACTTTCATTTAAATATACAATGCATTTCTAACGAGATTAGTCCGCTCTCACAATACCTCAATGAACAGAATTTTGAATGTCTAAAAACAATTAATATTAATGGTTTTATTTTGATGAGCCAGTTTTGAAGATTGAATGATGGAGTCTCCATTATTTGTAAGTATCCATCTCAAATGTAAACCATTGAATCTGAGTGCTTTTTGTGTAGAAAAACATGCGAACTTCTGTGGAATTGAAATAGTAGAATTAAAAAACAGCACTGATAAATGCATATAGACCGTCTACCTCTTTATATTTTGACATATTTTTCGATTGAAGAGAGAGTTTGTTAGCAATGATATCAGATAAATACGATAAAATAATTTTATAAGTGGATTTCAACATCGTTATTATCATTTAAAACACTCACACCAACACCTGGGTTGATATAGATGAATCATATGAACTGAAACCAAAAATATCTGTTCCAACAAGAGTTACCAACACTTCTTCCAAATGCATTGATAAAATCATTAAAAACCTAGACGATCGCCATTGCAATATAATGTAGATCTGTATTTGTCTGACTACTATGACCAATATAATGAGTATTTCCAATTATTCTAGAGGACACCCTGAATACATTAAGCGAAAGAGTATAGGTCGAAAAGGTTTTTCTGATATGACTGACTCTCTTAGGCAAATCGACTGGACAATTTTTCAAAATGAAACAACAAGCTCACATACTCTAGCAGAATTTCTAATAAATATTTTCCTCTTAAAAAGATCTTGAAACAAGACAAATAGCCAGCTGATTTTTTCAATGATAACCTCGGCACATCAATGAAAATAATTTGTGATTCTTTTAATGATCTTACTCTCCTTCAAGCTTACAAGGACTACAAACATCAATACCAACTGTCGATTAATCAAGCAAAAAGAAATAGTTATGACAATTTTCTTCAAGTATCAAACAACAGACCGTTGGATGCTTGGAATCTAATCAACTTCGAAAGAAATTCTGTTAGGAAACCTACCGTTACCACTTAGATTGACTCCGATGACTTCAACATATATTTTACAAATATATCTGAAAAAATTTTCGAGTCACTTTCAAAAAATAATAACCTAAACCCAATAAACTGCTTAGCCCATTTACCTAAACCAAGAGATTCTTTCTTCTTGTTCCCTGTCGATTCAGAGGAGGTAAAATTAACTATACATAAACTAAAAAACTTTGGTTGTCCCAACCTGAACAGCAAAATCATAAAAGAAATTCATCTTTATTTAACTGGACCACTTACTATCCTCATCAATCGCTGTTATAGTAACGTCACTTTTCAGATACATTCAAAGTGAGCAAAGTCATAATAATTCATAAAAAGGAGATTATGCACTACCAGATAACTATAAACCTATCTCCATAATTCCCATCGGCAAAATCGTTGAATTCATTCTTAAAGACCTTTTAACTAAATTTTTTCTAAAACACAATGTCATAAATGACCACCAGTTTGGCTTTCTTAGAATTCGCTCAACAACTGGAGCAGTTCTTTAGGTTTTGTTTTTTGTTTTGTTTTTTCCGTTAACCAGCTGTCATCCCCTACGAACGACAGCCGTCAGAAGTCGAAACTTGTGCGAGCTAAGGATTTTTTAGAAACGCTCAATTGGTATGGGATTTGTGGCACGACATCAGACCTTCTCAAATCTTACCGGACCATTAGGAAGCAAACTGTCTGCACAGAAAATGCATGGCTGAAGTTGAGTATATAGAACACAGAGTACTCAGGGCTCTATTCTCGGACCCATTCTATTCGTGATATATATTAACGATATATTCAGCCTAACATCTGTGAAGATAAAACAGAGAAATGGTTTTCAGCAAATATGCTAAAACGCAATAAAGATAAGACACAAAAAATCCAATTTTCAACCAACTCTAACTTGACATTTAAACGTCGCACAAAACTTCTAGGCATTATTCTCGATGGCAGTTTGAGATGGGAAAACCATGTTTGCCAGCTTTACGAAAAACTTGCCATACAACTCTACCTACTATGTCAGATGAAAAAAGTGTTGAGTTTGAATGTATTTTTTGTATCTTATCACAGTCTATTCCAGTCACATTTATCATATGGAACCGTATCGTGGGGCATTTCAACGCACTCAATTAGAGCTTTTCGTATGCAGAAAAAAGCACTCCGTATGCTAGCGGGTGCACCACATGATAAACATTGCATACCGCTGTTCAAGCAGTTCAACTTCTTAACTTTACCCTCTATATTGATTTTAAATATCTTAATACATTTCCGCAGTAATATCGACTCGTATGTGACCCATGCATGCATCCACAATTACCCAATAAGAAATGCAGGTCTCCTTAGACCACCAAGACTTAAATCAACAACATCCACTCGCAACATTGTTAATATACAGTGTCCGCCAAAAACTTGCCTATTCCCGCTTAACAGCACGCCACTGATAAAAACGGCTATGCGCATATTTAGTATAATTGGATGCAACTTTTATGTGGAATGAAATTTTTTGAGAAACCCTTAATTAAACAGTTTCCCACATGGTTCCAAGTTTTTGGCGGACACTGTATATGTATAATAAACTTCCACCATACAACAAAACATGAATAATTATTGTTATAAAAATGCAATCAAGAAAGTTCTTCTCAAATAATCTTTTTACTCGATGCAAGATTATATGGATACTCCATTCACCTAAACACCTCTACTTTCATTTTACGATCTTTTGTCTGCATTGAATTATTATATGAAAGTTTTTGTTCTTCTCTTTCCTATTTTTTATATATTTACATTTTATTATATTTTAGTAATCAACTGATATTGTTATATTCAATTGTATTTTATTGATACCCTGATATTTCTTTTTAGCTCTTTTACACACTGTCTTTACTCTATTTTATATTGTTCTGTGTGTAGCATCATCCAATTATTTGTACACCATTTTGACTTGCTACAAATGTAATTATGCATAACGTGGTCAAATGAATTCAATTATATTCTATTGTATTCTTATTCCGTTGAATTTGTCAATTGAAATATTTTTCATGTGAAGTAGGTATTGCGTTAATTTATTTTCAGAAAAATATTCACATCGTAGCTTCACTAAAACTAAATTCAGTGGCGGATTTATCGGTAGATACGCTTAGTTCGCTGAAGCGTAAAGGCCCGAGCCCTTTATGTGACCCTTGCATTTGTTGTTGAATTTTTTCATCAACCAGCTGCCTTCTTACAAACAACCTTCCGAAGTCTACGAGAGACTTGTTGTACGGGTAAAATGTGTTGCCATGCACATCAGAGTTGCATCAGTTGTATCAGTATTTTACAAAAGCGCTGAAGGGCCAAAGTAAAAACAGAAAACTTTTTTTATAATCCTTACTTTGATCTCAGGATCCCGACTTTATTCTCGGGATCCTGACTTTAATGTCGGTATTATAGCAAATATAATAATGCAACATCTGAATCTGATTGATTTTTAGTGTAAGAATCAGCATGGGTTCAGAATAAACAGAACTGCGTCATGTCATTTGCTCAGTTATGTTCATCGATAACCTGACAACATTAAGTTTGTGATCTCTTCCACATTGGATTTATCGAACGCTTCTATACCGTGTGTTTTGAAATATTGTTCATCAAGCTATTGCATTGTCAGGTCAAATGTATATACAATATTGTGCAATTTGATCAGTTCTTCGACTCCTCATTTTTGTACTATGCGTAAATGATCTACCCCAATGTGTTACAAATGTAAAAAGTTATGCTGCCAATACGATAGTCAAAATTTCAGGAGGCAGTGTAGAAGAGCGGGGTGACCGCGAAATCGACTAATTCCCACTGTAGACCAATCAACGACCATTAACTTCCGTCTTAGGAGAGACAGCAATCAATCCAAGCAATGGACTAACCCTTCCATAACCCTAGCGAAGAAGTAGGGTTCTTAGGTCTTAATTAAGATGAAAGACCAACTTGGGACACCCGAATGGAAAGTTATTAATCTAGAATATCCTAACAAACAAATGAAAAATAGTTTGAATACAACTTTACTAAACTTTTCTTATAGGCGTAGGGTTGAGACGTCGTATATGTGTTCTTAATGACGAGTTGAAGAAAGAAAAAGTTGGTCTGAAAATGTTACCACTAAACCAAAGAAACTAAGGAGTTAGTTCACTTCTTCGGTAGGGTCATAAAACGGGTTTCGCTTAGATTTATGGTTATGTTGTTGTTAAAAAAATTGATATATATCTCCAAAGATTGAAATTAAGAGTCATTCATTTTTCCGTACACTGAGAATTATTCGAAATAGGTGATTCTAGCTTTTCTACACTCTCTCTTCAAATTGTGATCATCGTCTTGTGAGCATATATTGTTATAGGAAGCGTTGGTAAAAATACGTCCAAGAACTGATATTCGAGGGACACCCAATTGCACGGTATATGCATTGGATCTAACATCTTTGCAACTCTTGTTAAATCTTTTTAAAAAGAGGTGTCCTAGAACTGATCCTTGCGGGACACCCAATTGCACGGTACATGCATTGAATCTTATATCATGGCAACTAACTAACTAATTTTTCATTTGCTATAAGTATATAATTCCACCCAGTCAATATTGTTAATAGATGAAAGATGATAGCTTGATGCCCACTATTTATTTTTTAAATGGAATGAAATAACATATACAGTGCGGCTTTTAATAGTTTCCCCCCGTTAACTTTCGAACGGTTTGACGTACAAACATAAAAAAAAACAGTTTGGAGGGTTTCACCGATACTACACTCTGAAAATTGTTTTAATTTCGTTTCATTCAAAACAAAATTTGTCCCGATATTTCACATCAAACCATTTAAAACGTATCGTGGTCATGTATGAAAAGGGAATCAGACCACCAAATCCGCACTGATTCGGACATTTCAAAGGCATATTGTAAAAAAACGTCTCAACGAAATTCTAAATAATTTAGATGGTTGAAAAGAGAATTGAATTATCTTTTCAACGACGTCAAACACAGGACGCCCCCATGTCATTAAAAATTTTTTAGTTGATTGTCCCCCCGCGCCATCTATCGAGCAATCACAAAGTGTTTTATGTCAAAAAGTATATCGGTGAAAACCTCCAAACGGTTTTTTATTCAAGTGTGTACGTCAAACCGTTCAAAAGTTAACAGGGGGGACTATTAGAAGCCGCACTGTATGTAGTCATCCTTCAGAATACTCATTCCTAATTTATTTAGGTAATGCCGAGATTAAAATTGGAATTCCGAGAATAAAGTCGGGATCCCGATATTAAAGTCAGGATTATGAAAAAATTAAAACTTTGGCCATTCAGCATTTCGTGGTAATAATTTGTTCGTTAGGTAAAATTGAAAAAAGACTGATTTTTTCCCAGAAAGCAGTATAGCGGCAACGTTGCCTCTGTATCGTATTGCATGCATAGCGTAACTAACGTCTTGCCCTTCGTCTATTCAATTTTTGTTTTGTTTTTGAATAAAATAGGAGCTGGTATTGATATTACTAATTGAAACATTGGTGGAAAAAGACAATGGTGGGATGCTCCCCAAAACATTTTAAGCATAGGGCCCCTATAATCGTAGATTTGACACTGGTTGCATTATATTAGTTCTATCAATAAATAAAACGAAAATAGTGTTTTATTCTTCCGTTAAATCAGCATCTTGATGAAAAGCACGTGTAGACATGAATGTTCTCTCTAGATATGTGTTTCGCCCTGTTTTCATTATTAAACGAAGTAACCTTGCGATAGTTTTCAGCGCAATTCCCAGTGCTGCCCTTGATTCTCTCCTAGACAGTTTATCTTCTCCGCCGATGAGTCGAAAGAGAACTTCTCTCACTAATAGCCAACAAGCTATTTTGCAAAATGCTTTCGATATAGATCCCTTCGTCGATAGAAGTCGTGTACCCGAATTGATGGAAGAAACTGGACTGGATCGAAAATGCATCAAAATCTGGTTCCAGAACAGGAGACAGAAATTAAAGAAGAAACCTGCATCGGTCAAGGGAGATCATGTTTAATGTTCCTCAAGCAAAGGGTTTGTCCTCTTTAGAAAATAGTTGAATTCAAACTCTAGAATTAGGTTCTTAATAGAAGTCATGCGTGCATAAAGTGAAATACTGATTACTAAATGTACTTCTTATTATTCAACATGATACAGTGAATATATACAAAAACTGTTATCTAGTCTCAAGACGCATTTGAACCAAGGCAATGGTATTCTCATGCTCAGTCTCCTAACTCAAATAAATGTGTAAAGCTCAATTCCGAATATGTTTGGATGTTCATACGCAATATAATAATACTTCTTCATATAAACCAAAGGCAGTAGCCTATGCAGTAAAATACGACAATTATTATTATTTGCCGTAACGTGTACAGGGTATCAATTTAAAGCTTACAAGCGGCCATGTCTCAGGAACGAAAAAAGATATCAAGAAGTGCATGATACCAATTCGACTTTGTATTCCAGAGAAAGAACCTATGTAGCCATTCATACAACTCGTTCTGGTATACTATTATAGTATTTAAAAGTTTCCACATAAAGTATTTATGAATATTTCACTACCTATCTAATAAGTCTCTTTGGTTATCGAAGTAGTAATATCGTAATCTTTAGTAAAGTTTATTGAGAGGCCGATATGCTCTCTAGATTCTTTCAGTAGGTCTACGAAAAAAACTTCGAATGGAAACTCCCTGTTCATTTATTTATTCATTTAGCCCAGAAAAATATAATTTTTATGAGTTTACAAATGTAATAATTTTCATAATATGAAAGAAGGAAAGCAAAATGAAAAAAAAATGAACAAACTGTATCACATTTTTGCTGTTTGTAGGAAAGAGTCATGACGATTCTTGAAACTGTACTAAGGGCTTTCACGAAATCTGGAGGTAGAGTATTCCACTTCGTAAAAATTCTGCTTGAAAATAATTTCTGGCGTACAGTTGTTTGAAAGGATGTCCACAAAACCTTCCATCATCTTGTTGTAATAATAAGCTCGCGAGATCTACAGAGAAGTCATCGTGGAGTATTCGGTGGATCAAAATCGCATCCCTTAAATACGTCTCTCACTTAAATGAGGTAGATTGAGCTGAGATAGTCGTTGGTTGTTGGAGAGTTGAATGATTCCCCTTGCCATCCTGGTGGCGTTGCTTCGGGCACTCTTAAGGAGTTGGATGTCTTTTACCAAGTAAGGGCACCAGATCCGAACGGCATATTCTAGGAAGTGAATTATGTTTCATTAAGTTTACTGAAGAGTCTTTGATCAGAATACGAAATATTTGTTGAGTAGATAAGTACGACTGATAGCGTTTTTGACAACGGCTGCCACTTGGTTAGCATCAGTCAGTTTTTTATGGAAGATAACTCCCAGATTACTATGGTTGTCTACTTCGGGAATCGATTTGTTGCCCATAAGATAATCGAATGTTGCGGTTATAACCGATATGTAACACACAAAACCTGACGACATTCAGAGGTATGTTTCAAGTTTCACACCATCTTTGCACGGAAATGAGATCAGAATAGAGATCAACATGAGTAGTTAAGAGATTTCCAAAGATCTGATACGTGCGCTAAGAAAAGAGTTAGTAGGTCCCAAAACCGAATCTTGTGGAACTTCCGAGATGACTTGATGTAGATCATAATGACTGGAACCAACTCTCACTTTGAAAACTCTGTCAGGAAGAAATGATTCGATCCAGTTGGGCAGTTATTATTATTATAATTTGGAAAAATCGAGATATATTATGGCAACGGGTGACGAGGCGTGTAGAAATCTGGACAATTTATCCAGGCAGTAGAGAAAGTTCGTTGTTATTGATCTTCCAGGAATGAAACCATGTTGAGTAGGTCGGATCACATCGTTTCCAAGTAAAATGGGTAAGAGGTTATCTACAATTATTCTCTTCATCATTTTGGCACATACGGACAAGAGGCTAATTGGTCTGTAGGCCCAGGAACGAGTTTGTCTCCTTTTTCATATATGGGAGTGACAGAGGCTAACCGCCATTGAGCGGTAAGCAGGAGTGTTGAAAAGAGTATTTGAAAATATGGCCAAGGGGGTTTGCAAGAACAGATGTATGTCTTTTCAAAATGAAATGCTGTTATATTATCCGGCCCAGGTGAGATACCTATTTTGACATTACTTCTTTGATTGACGACTGGTTTATTCTGTGGAAATACATGTTCACTAAGGATATACTAAAACAATTCTGTCTATTTTCCACGATAATTTTATATTTGTTGACTAGTTTCGGTTATTACACCATTCTCAAAACTATAACTAGATTACATCCAAATCTTGGATTTTATACCTACATTGCCTAGGTTATACCTTAATTAGTTATTTTCGAAAATGGTGTAATAACCGAAACTAGTCAACAAATATAAAATTATTGTGGAAAATAGACAAAATTGTTTTTAGTGTATCCTTAGTATTTTGACATTCCTCAGTTTATGATACATTATTGGAAATTTAGAGATACATTTTGTTCAACCTTGGTAATAATAACTCATGTTACAATAATAATAATATTTATAACCAGATCAGACAACATAAAGGCCGCAGATTTTTAAGTTTGAATGTATCCCTATCAAAACAATATACTTCGTAGAATCTGCAGTCATCAATAATATAAATTCCCTTCGCTGCAATTTGGGGCATTTCTTGATATCTGTTTTTGGTCTCATTGTGCCATGTTGTCTTCCCTAGCATACCATGTAAATGTGAAGGGTTTCAGTTAATTCTAGATGGTTCAAATAATGCATATATTTTGAAAATAGTATTACTTCATGTCCTGGTGAAATATACTACAATCGTTAAAAAAAAATTGTAGAAAAAAATTATTTGATGGTTCAGGAATCATGGCATTTCTTCAAACAAAAATGTATGCAACATCTACTGCAGCAGGAGTTTGATAGAAAAATCATGCTACTTGGTTAGTAGCTAAATTGGATAGCAGACCATTGATTTTATAAACGTATATAATTTTGTACCCAGTTGGTGTCCAATGAAATTAATTTTCCGTCTCACTCAGTGTTGTAGCATTGCATAATACCATATTAAACGTTCCATTAGTGAATAAAAATACTTAATATAGAATTTTTAATTATTCAATAGTTTGTAAGGACTTGTATGTAGGCTGTACTGGCTGAATCAATAATATTTCTTCTGATACTCCTTGACAAACCATTGCATTGTAAAAAATTGCTTTTTTGTACATTTTTATTTATTTATTTATGTAGGTATTTCATTATTTATTATATTGATGAATGTATCATTAGAAATAAATATTTTATAAGTTTGAAATTTTATGAAAAAAAATCAGTAATTCCCACCTTTTTGCACGCTTTTGTTTGTTACTGGTACAAGTCGTCGACATATACTTGAAACCTGTCAGTAATTTGATGAATACATTTGAAGTGTCATGTACAGTGCTACTCAGTGTTATGTTTAATAAAATATTCACTTATCGTGATCCTAGTTACCTTTACAACAGGAGTTCAGATTTTCAATTCCATATTCAGGAAGTATTTATTATTATCCTAAAATTTTCAATTTTCATTTTCAATTTCAATTTTCAAAAATCTGAAGTACAATGAACGAGTTAAAACAGTTAATTTTGGTTAAAGCTACCAAGGAAAAATAAATTATATTGAGTTTTTCTTTCCATTTCTTTTACAGGTTCATTCAGGTTGTACGAAATCGATATTTACCCAAGTTTTTCGAATAGAAAAAAGGCCATTAACATATCTAACTGGGGCATCATGTTATGAACAATTTGATGCCACAAACTCGATATTTTTAATAAATATCCAGTATCACAATCTGTTTAAATAACATCGTTGATAGTTGAAAAAATAAGGATAATAAAGGAAAGTAATAAAAATTTATTGTTATGACGTTGTTACACAGACATATTATCCCTGAGAAAGAAAAGAGTCAGAAACGATTTTGTCTTTTTGATTGATGTAGGGATGTATGAGTGTATAAACATAAAAATAATTAAAATTAAAAATATTCTTCAAGTATTATATGAATGAACAGTATATTTACACTGATTTTTGGCATTTTTGTTCAATCCCATCATAAAAACGAACGGATATTTTTGTGTGGTTTTATATCAGTATAGAAGTCCATCCTTAACTCAGTTAAACGTCTATATTCCCTTTTTCCTCAACGTTTTGATTTTTGTGTAAATAATTTAACAAGAATGTGTTGTTTTCGCCCTAGTGTCTCCGAAACCTGCATTGATGCAGTGATTGGGAGAGGGGGGCGATTAGCGTTGTTGAACAAGTGTACCTTTTTTGCTAAGAGAAGGTGTGGGAATAAGATTTATTTATTAATAAATCTCAAAAGTTTACGGTCAACAAAGTTAGGGCAAATTGAAATATGCAATGATAGTGTACGCAGCGCTCTCTAAGATTTGCTTAAAAATTGATACCAAAATTTGATTTCTCACCCCAAAAACACCTTGTTCATCAGTGTTTTTCAAACCTTTTTTTTATTCAAAGGTGATTCAAAATGATTTAAAATAAAATTTCAACTTCAACACCCTGTATCTCCGATACAATTCGCCCTTTAGAGTTTGTACAAGTACTTAACAAACACCCCATATATTCAGAAAAATGGCAAAAATCCCACAAGAACGAATATGCATTAGGTATCGACAACGTAAAAGCTCGGATCGATAATCGATCGTTGTGTTGCAATGTCCGCGCCGCCATCGAAACTTTCGTTGAAAGAGGCTGCTTCAATTATTGCTCTGTGAGGTCTATTACGCAGCCCAAAAATTAATTTGGCACCGGTGTACCCTTTGGCTCTATACCTACGCTGTGTCCGCATTCACAATTAGCAGCATTTTGGCATACAATAGATTTTACTCCACTAAAGTAAATATTATTTGAAGCCGCTCTTGAGGTGCGTTTTCCTACACCTTCGCCAGTCGCCGACGACTGCGAACGAGTAGCGGCGACTGATTCGTCAAGACATCTCCAATGCATTTTAAATCTACCTGGTTTTCAACCTGCTACGCAGTAGCTACTACTAGCGAACGGTCGCCGTTTGTCCGTTCGCGAGTTGCCACTCATCTCCGAGAGGTGCTGCGACTAATTCGTCGATGAAAGTGCATTGTTTTTTAATTTTTCAGTGGTTGTGATTGGAAATTTCACTCTATTACAGAAAGGCTTAACAAGCTCTCCGATCAAGTAACACAACATAGATGAGTAGTACTCAAATAGAACTGAAGGTAACATCTTATCACGGAAATATTCAAACCTGTTACTGTTAAACAAAACATAAAAAACGTTTCTGAACAAGCTTTTATTACAATGCGCTAAAAAGAATAAAATGAACTATTCATTTAAAACTTCCACTTTCTACTCGTATAAATTGTGCAATGACGTTATAAGTTGATAGTAAAAGTTTCAATAGAAAGTTTATTTTATTCTCTTGGCGCATTTAAATAAAATGTCGTTCTTGAAATACTTCTTTTACTTTTAATTTATTTTTTACTTTTTAGTTAACGCTACACAGGTCTCTCAGTCTGTTCATCTCATTCAACGCATCATTGTTGCCAAGTTGTTTGCCGGTTAATTTCGTTCAGTCTAACTTTTCAATAAGGAGACCTTCTAATGATTTTACCCTACTCAAGGCCACATATGCTTGACCAGCAGAGAAGAGCTTCGAGCCTAAGTATATAACGGCATGGTCGACAGTACTACCCTGCATTTTCTGTACTGGGCAAGCCCAACATAATCGAATTTATTGGCAATATTCTTAGTTCTGCAGTGCGCCGTGACCATATTTAGCTGGAAATTGCACAGTCATGAATGGAATTGAATGTGATTTCTGTAATATGTAGCTATATCCTAATGGCCCCAACAAATATTTCTAAACCCTTAGGTAGCCACTCCAAAAGCCCCAGTACACCAAAATTCCAGACGGATTGGAGCAACGGAGTTTATGATCACCATATTATTTTTTTCACCTCGAATTCGTATTCTCAACCTTCCATTGGATACCCATATTGTAGAAAAGGATAAAAAACTTACTCCGCCATCTTTAGAAGTTCGCCATATCGGATGTGAAGTGACGTCACTCTATTTTTAGTTATTTTCAGCAAGTCCTTTCGTTTAAAACCCATATTGTAGAAGTGCATTGAAAATAATTGGTGACGTCGCACACCTAACCATGCGTTGTCATCCAAACTAAACGTGTCTACAAAATTTCAGCTCAATCGGTTGAAGATATCTACTTCAAAATTGAGTTGCAAGATTCCACCTGAACAAACATTTGTACATATATTGCAAGTTTAATAAAAGCTTCTAAAAATTAACTGTAGAAAATGTGTTGTTAATTTCATAAAACTATTAAGTATCTTAGGACTGCAAACTTTGACTGTGTTATTCAACAGTGCTTGTTGGCAATGGGAATTTTTCATTGCAATTCGTGCAAATTGACTATGATTTCTGCCAGGAAGAATAAAGCGGGGTTTTGAATAATTATTCACTGCAGATTTCATAATAATACTAGCCTAACAGAGACTAATTCCTCGATATTGACTTCTATTAAAAGTTCAATATTGATTTATCCGGAATTACAAAATGATACGGGGCATATATGGATATCGTTCTCAAACAATAACTCAACTAACTGCATTGGAGTTTTGTATAGAGCACCAAATTCACCAGTAGCGAAATTTCTCACATCACTGAAGGAAACACTGGACAATGTCACACTCAGATTTGATAATGTTTTGTGTGGAGGTGACTACAATATAGATTTTTTAAATACTACTATAAATAATTTCAAAAACCTCAACTCCACAATTCAAAGTTTTGGTCAAAATGTGAACGAACTTACTAGGGTAGGTGCAAACAGTGCAACTCTAATATATTTATTTTTAAGCTCAGAACATACAGATTTTACTGAATGTAACATACGACGTCATGAATTTATCTGATCATAGTTTAGTAGAGTGAAACTCATCATTGGCAATAACTCTAAACTAATATAGATTCTGTAGAGATTTCAAAATTATTAACAAGGATGCATTTGAAAGAGACCTTAAAAAAATTGATTTCGATTAAATATTTTATTCAAACGATGTTGAAAAGATTAGAATTTTCAATGTCTTACTACTGAATCATTCAACAAGCACGCTCCAATAATAAATGCTCGAATTATAAAGAAATATGCTACTTGGCTCACTCCGATTCTTAAAGAAATAGTAAGACAAAAAGATAATGCTCTTGCAAAATTCAAAAGGTTAAAAAATGAGCGAGATTGGCTGTACTAAAACAAATGAGAAACTTCTGCAATTCAGCAGTAGAACATCAAAAAAAAGCTTATTTTCCACAGATTGTAAGGGAAGATAGGGGAAATAAATCATTATGAAAAACTCTGAGGAATCTGAATATTCGTTCAAAGCAAAGTATTATTCATGACTTGCCTATCGAACTATCTGACGCGGATACCATTAACAGACATTTTATAGAAACTACGCAGGAGAATAATACTCCGAATGAAATAGCAGAGAAATTTTATAACAATAATGTCAAGGCAGGGTCAAACACATTTTACTTCAGCCCAGTTGATATAGAATCTGTGAAAAAACATCTTTTTGAAATAAAATCCAATGCAACTGGTCGAAACAATATAAATTTAAAAATGATTCTACTCTGTTGCCCTCGCATCATTTTGTACATAACACATATTGTTAACTTTTGTTTAGAAAATTCCCTTTTTCTGGATTTCTGGAAAATAGCACATGTTCTTTCTCTTCCAAAGATTAGTAGTCCAAACACAGTTGCTCTTCCGCGCTGCTCAAGGTTACGGACGATTTGTTTTCTGCCATTGATGAAAATCGTTTGGTTACACTGGTCCTATTAGATTATTCAAAGGCGTTTCATCGCATAAATCGCGAACTTTTACTGGCAATAATAAAATAATAATAATAAATGAAGCATTTATTCCATTAAGATCATAATTACATGAAATTGGAAATGTCAGAGGAGATAATTGTGTACATATAATAAAATTGGTCAACATAATATATAAAAATCTTAAAAAACAAATTATATAATATAAATGTAAAAAGTCGAATGGCATATTATAGAATTTTAAAAATGAACAAATTAAAATTTGTTACATATCATTTAATAACAAAAATGATTAAAATAATAAATAGGTATCTTAAAAAGAAATTCGTATAAATATAAGTATAAACAGTCAAATGGTAGTTCATAAAATCATATGATTTATTGAGTAAAATTGTATACCTACTCCATTAAAATTGATATAAATAAAATAAACATGACTAATCCACTCATATTCCTGCAGATACTCATTAACACTATAGTAATACTTTCTAATTAGAAATTTTTTCAATTTATTTTTAAATATATTGTATACTCGTTCCTGCTTTATTTTATCGGATAGCTTGTTGTACATTTGAATTCCTGCATATGAAGGTGCTTCTTCATAAAATTTAGTTTTGTGATATGGAATCAGTAAGAGGTTTCTATGTCTAGTGGTGTATTCATTGCTATCAGAATTTGTAGTGAAATCATTTAGCTTTGTTTTAATGAATAGAATGCATTTCATGATATATATACAAGACAATGTCAATAGGTTATATTCCCTGAAATAATTTCTGCATGAATCGGTTCTTTCAATTCCGAATATCAAGCGAATTATTCTTTTTTGTGATATAAGTAATCGCTGAGATATATTATAGGTGAGGTGTGTGTATATAAGAGCTTAATACATATTTATTAAATAATGTGTGTTAAATATACTTTTTAATTGCAATAAAGCAAAAAAAAACCTGTTCATTCTATTACTGATTAGGTCGATACAATTTTTGAATGATAAGGTGGAATCGAGAAACGTACCCAAAAACTTCGTTGATTCCTCATTAGTCAGCCTATTATTATTGGAGATTTCAATTTCTGTAGCTATGCTTCTACTTTGTATTGAATATTGCATGAACACAGTTTTTTTATTGTTAACTATAAGGCGATTATTAATACACCAGTTGTTGAATTTGTTATGAAGAATTTTTATCTTGTCATCAAGATCATTCTGGTTCTCGGCATGTATTGCCAGTAACACATCATCAGCATACAATATCAGACAATCTGTTTCCATGTGCTTAGGTGAGTCATTGATAAACAAGATGAAAATAAGTGGACCCAGTACGGAACCCTGAGGTACTCCTAGATCAACCCTCTCGATTTCTGAAACAGTTTCATTGAGCCTTACAGCAATTTTTCTATGGTTCAAATATGACATGAACCATGATAGTATTTTACCACGAATTCCCAGGGAATATAAATTGGTTTCCGTGAAACTGAGATCTAGACAGTCAAAGGCTTTGGTCAGGTCGAAGAAAAGTGCACCTACGTGCTTTCTTTGATCCAGATATTTGTAGATGTATTCAACAAACTTGTAAATAGCACTTTCTGTCGATCGTCCTGGATAAAATCCATTCTGTGATTCCACAATTATTTCATATTTATCAAGGTAAGATATAAGTCTGTTGTACATAGTTCTTTCAATTATTTTGCTGATAACACTTGATACCGTTACTTGTCGGTAATTGTCTATACAAAGAGGATCATCTTTTTTGAATATCGGTGTTACTACTCCAAGTTTCAAGTCTTCAGGAAACTCACCTAATACTACGCTTGTGTTAATTATATGCGACAAAGATCCTGCAATTTGATGGGCTAGGCATTTGACAATTTTGGTTGATATGCAATCGACTCCAACTAAATTTGTATTTTTCAAATTTTTAGTAATTTCAACAATTTCTTGATTAGTAACCGGCGAAAAGTAAAAGGAGTTACTATTATTCAAAATGCATTTTGTACAGTGTTTACCATCCGTGTAACCATAACGATTTTCGATTGCCCTCCTAGCAGTTTTTAAAAAATGCTCCGAAAAACTATTTGCGATGACTTTTTCATCATCTATCAATTTATTATTAATATTCAATTTTATATTTGATCGCAGTTTGACTTTACCAGTTTTTTCTCTAACTATGTTCCATACTTGTTTTTGTCTGTCAATATTACTGTTTGTGTTTTCAATTCTATCTTGATAGTACGTCTTTTTCATTATCTATATTATTTTTGAGCCAGTGTAGATTTTTCAGTGACTTACCCATTTCTATGGTTTCTCTACTAACCCAATATTTTCGGTTTTTGTTAGCTACTTTTTTTACCATAGGACAGTACAAGTTAATTGAGTCATTCAATATATTGAGAAAATTTCTATAAATAACACTGATACCAGTTAGAGAATCGAGAACACAAAAATCTTCTAAAGTGAGATGAGTTTGTGTGTAATATTACACTCTAATGGTTTTACTAATAGTGCACAGCTCATGATGAAAAATTATCTTTTTAATCGCTTCCAGTCTGTGAAAATTCGTGACAGGTATTCCGTTCCTCTGAAACTCAGTTCTGGAGTCCCCAAGGTTCAATCCTAGGTCCGCTGCTTTTTATGATGTATACAACTAATTTATCAACTTATTTATCACAATGCGATTCTCACTTTTATGCGGATGATACGCACATTTATTATTCTTTTAGTCTCGATAATTCACAAGAAGCTTGTACTGTTCTCAACGAGCATCAAAACTCTTGAAATAATCGATTCTGCAAAGAATTTGGAATTAATAATGGACTCCGAGTTGAGATTCAGTAAGCATGTAACTAAAACTCGGAGGACGAGGACGACCTATTGTAATACCCTAGTCTTGAGCCACTTCAACTTCGCTGATACAGTTTAATTATTCATATTTAACGAATCATGATAAAAATCGAATCCAACTTGTGCAAAACGCTTGTGTCCGAATAATTCATGGAGTGAGAAAACGCAATTCCATTTCTCATAAAATTAAAGAATCCGCATGGCTGACGATGAAGCAAAGATGGCTTTTACATATTATGTGTTGTTTCACTCATTATTTAATCCATTCTCAAACACCAATCTATTTATATGAAAAGCTACAGTTCCGGGAGAATGTTCAAACAACACCAGATATAAAAGTACCGACTTGATCCTTCAAAGCACCATACATCTCTCTATCAACGATCATTTTCATATAATGATACAAAAATTTACAACGCCATTTCTGACTCGATGAAAATCATAAATAGATTCAAATTCATGAACTCGCTGAAAAAATGTTGCTCGAAGGTGGATTTGATATATTTTGATTCCTGCTATTATCTGCCAAATGAATGCTCAGGTTGTTTATTTTTCTGAGAATTATTACTCCTAGTTGCCTCCATCAAAACTCTAAAATTCTTTTGTCTCCAATAAAAAAATTATTAAATTATCTTTTATTTTCTATTTCTTGCTGTCCAGGTGATCTAATGATAAATTTGTTCTCTGCTAGTTTTCTATGAAATTTTTCTACCATTATGTTTGTTACAATAAAGTCATGTTATTGGTAAGAATCACCAGAATGAACGTTGTATATTTTTCTATTTTTCTTTGTTATTTCTGTTTCGAACATACGTTATGATGATGTTACGGGTTGGATGGAAGAGCAATCACCATTATCTCTGGATAGGGGCTACTGAATTCCGCCCTTTCATATTGTTATCATTTTCTATATTATTGTATGTATTGAACATTGTAAATACTTGACAATATGAATAAAGACAAATTATTTTAATTATTATTTTTATATATGTACATATTATATACCATTAACATTATAGATTCATATCAAACCCCATTATAAAAAACTAGTTTATTACATAAACCCCCATTCCAGATATTGAAGAATCGACATCGTTGGTAATACCACCGTTGATACTAGAAAGATCGAGATTGAACTACGAATCTGCTTATACGAGATTCGAAAAATGGTGCGAGGAGAACAATATGGGAGATCTAGATGAAAAAGTACTGTTTACATATTTCGAGGAAAAATCGAAGGTGCAGAAATCCTCGTCACTCTGGGCACAGTTTTCGATGTTGAAATATGTGATATTGATGAAAAGAAACATAGATATCAGCAAATATACGGATCTCCTGGCATTTTTGAAGAAAAATGCGGTGGGCTATCAAGCGGCCAAGTCCAAAAATTTAACAAAACAAGATATCGATACGTTTTTGAGAGAAGCAGACGACCATGCGTACTTGTTGATGAAGGTAATGTTTTATTTCTGCAGTATGTTCAACTCCTTTCTATGTACGGTAAACAGTAAAAAAATTTCAAGCATGTCAATTTTCAATATTGAGGTGAAATAAATTGGCACATGACTCTCGCCCACCCCACTTCAATTACGTATAAATAATAAAAATATCGTTTAAATAATAAAAAAAAAAATTATTTATCAATAATTATTTGAAATTTATGAAAAACTGTTATTTCTCATTGAATTGCCCGCATTATGGAAACATTAAATGTTCCTTGTCATCCTGAAACAGTTGTTGAAAGATGTGAAGATAACTCAGGAGTAGAAGGGTAATTCGTGTTTATAATTGATTATAATTCAAAAATTTACAATACATTAGATTATCAAATATATCACGTATGGTCCCTACGAGTGATTGATTGCATTTTTTTGTATACATTAAACTTTGGAGATAGAACCAGGATATTTTTGTTGAGATCAGAAAATATCCAAAATAATTGCTGCTTTCAATTTTATCGAGTCATCAATCCAAGCAACTTTATGTCTACATCTGACTGACTTTTTACCCCTTTATAATATTTTTGCCGTCATAACAGTGATCACGTGACATGTATCAAAATCTATTTTCAGGTTGATGGACATGCACAATCGATCACCCAAAATCATTTTTCCATTATCTACTTGCCAAAACATATTCGAACTTTTTTTTATTGGGTACATTTCTTTCAACTCAAAATTTATCCATTAGATATAGTGCAATTCCTTCTTGTCGGTGTTTTTCATAAAATTACTGATTAGCGGAATTATTTTGTTAAAAAAAGAAATTAATAATGAATTATGGTGGATTACGTAATCCAATCTTCCGCAAAAAAAACTATACAATAGGTATGGTCGTCGGCAAGTATTCAACAGAAAACAATTCATTAATTCATTATTAGTTTTATGATCTTCCGTCAAGTAGTGTCGCCCATCTTTCATGAAAAAAAGAAATGTATCCGATAATTATAAATTATTAATTCGAAACACGTTTAAACACAAATGTTTCTCATCTGAATATCAAGTGCACTAAAATTTCATCTCTAGTATTTATAGGCCAATCATTTTAGCATTTTGGGGAAAAATAGCAAAAAAAATGCTAACTAGGAATCGCACGTTAAAGGTAAGACCTCGTTAATCCTTAGCTCGCACAAGTTTCGACTCCTGAGGGCAGTCGTTCGTAGGGCTGGTTAACGGATTTTTTTTTTTTTTTAATAAAAATATGTAACATAATTAAAGGTGTAAATAATAAACAATTGTGGTTATTTTGTAAAGAAAAAATGCCAAGTATGGCATCTGAGTGATTAATTGTTTATTCATACTTTTGTTAATAACTCGGCAAAAAAAATAACTTTTCAACACCATCAAACCTGTAGCATATAGTTCCGTTAATATACTCGGTCTCAGTGGTCTGCAAAATATTGGCAATTCTTGCTTTATGAACAGTGTTATCCAGTGTTTATCCAACACCAGATGGTTGTTGAAGTATCTGAAAATGGATACCTACAAGAGAGAAATAAACATGAATATATCTAATATAAAAGGAGCATTAATCAAATTCTTCGCAGAGGTGATCAAGGAACTATGGTCAGGAGATTCTTTAGATCGAGTTGTTAATACAGTCTCATTATAAAATAGAATTCAAGAATTTGCACTTTGTTATATCGGATACACCCAGCAAGATGCTCAGAAATTTTCAAGGTACCTGCTGGAGGGACTACATAAAGATGTGGACAGAATTCAGGAGAAGCCTCTGAACAATTTGATAGAATCTTATGAAAGATTAAGTGATTATGAGAAAGCTGAAGAGGCTTAGACGGGATTCTTGAGACAAAACAACTCCAAGTTCACAGATAACTTTGCTGGCCAACTGAAATCTACATTAAAATATACTCATTGTAGTCATTGTACAGTTACGTTCGATCCATTCTAGGATATTTCTCCACCGATTCCGCAAAGAACAGGTCAACAAACACTGTTACATTGTTTATATTATTTTACCAAAGAAACTTTGGATGGTGACGAGAAACCTATCTGTTCGAAATGCCAATAAAGTCGGAAGTGCACGAAATCCATATTGTTTCAAAAATTTCCACAAATTCTGGTGATCAATTTCAAACGTTTTTTTTTCTCTAAGAGAAAGCTTTGGAGATTAAATTAATGTGACCATTGATTTTCCTGTAGGCGGTTTGGATATGAACACGTATGCAACAGAAAATGTAACTTCTTCTCGGTACAACCTTTATGCTTCATCCAATCACAGCGGGACATCCTATGGCAGACACTACACGGCTTACTGTAGACACCCGTATGAAGATACGTGGCAAAGAACAATGACTCTTGTGTGTCACCAATTACAGCATCGTTACTTTTGGGCAATGAGGCATATATACTTTTTTTATTGTTATTATTATTATACATAAAAAAAAAGGCAAAGATGAAGAAACGTTTGCCTCTACGGCATAAGTCTCGTTCAAACTTTTCCACTTCCGTCGATGACGGCAAAATATATATTTTTTACTTCACACTGAAAAAAATTGTGTTTGCAAATTGATGATGGAAATAATGCAAAAGTTTTTTGAGTTGTTCGCAAACATAGGAAGTAATTTCCTAAAAAACGTATTAAATTTGCCACCATCGCAAATTTCGGAAATGTTCCCGATATCTATGGTGGCGGTAAATTTTATATGTTTTCTAAGAAATTACTCCCTACGTTTGCGAACATCTCAAAAACATTTGTATTATTTCCATATCAATTCAGGTTGTCATCCCAATTTTTTGGTGTAAAGTATAAAAAAAGATGATGTTGCTGTCATCAAGTTTCGACGAGAATTATGATTTTTTCGACGGAGTTATTACAGAAGTATGAATAAATTACTTATTTTGTGTGATGCAAACTTGGAAATGGAGTTAGGGAAAGATGAATACTGTTTTCTTGGTTCTCACCATTTAGCTAATCATTTGCATTTTTTCTCTCCGAGATAGCTACAATTATTTATAACTCATGTTTTTAACAATGGTGACCCTTGTACGAAGTCGCAAATGTTAAGTTTCATTGAGCACTAAACTAGTTTTGTGAAAGTTTGCATTCTTTTACTATTTTTGTGCATATCAAGTATCTGTTTACCTTTGAATTCCTCGATGATAGTTAGGTACTCAATTATACTTTGCAATCAACGTAACTTGTGAAAACTTTTTCCGATTAAATTATATTTATATGTAAAATTTCAGTCTGTCTAGTGGGAGTGGGAGGTATGATTGAAATTTGTATATCATAAAGTTACGCTGAAATTGAAAATTGACATGTTTCAAAATATCTTAAGGAATTGAATCGACAAAGTCGAAGTACTCTTTTCCTCCACACGTTTCCACCAAGTGAGAAATGAGGTAAACATCTGTCAGAAAACTACTTCGTTGGCTAATACCATGACGGACATTAAACTACAGAAATATTTGTGCAACGTTCTTCTAAGAAGACCAAATTGTAAGTGCGTATTTTGTAATCAAACAGTAGATTATCCTTCATTTGGCTGGGAATGACAACATTTAGACATGTTTGAAGGTTTTGCTTCTCATCAGTGCCAGGGTATGTCGGACAACATTATAATTGCCCTGTCCCTGCCAAATGAAGATTATTCAACTGTTTAACTAATATTTGCACACGGATGAAAGACAAAACCTCGAAACATGCATGTCTGCAGCCAAATGAAGGATAATCTACTGTTTAATTACAAGATACGACCTGCAATTGGGTCTTCTTGGAAGAACGTTGCACACATCTGTCAGATGTAGTTCAATGTCCGTCGTGGTATTAGCCAGAGAAGTAGTTATTTTCTGACAGATATTCGCCTCATTTTTTCACTTGGTGGAAATGTGTGGAGAGAAAGGGTGAACTTTGTTCGAGGAGTTGATGATGACTGCGAAAGTGAATTGATTCTCTGAAGATACTCACTGTATATGAGGTGTTTCAAATTTCATAACCATTAGGATCTCTATCTATAAGAAATTTGAAGACGGTACAAATACGACCAATATGCACAGTTATGTTATTGACAATAATATACAGTTAAGACAGTACTAAAATTCCTAGAACAAATTTTTGGAAAAGTGTTTCAATTGTTTCGTGGCATCATTTCAATTCCATTTTTTGAGATTTGGCACTCTACTTTTTCTTTTTCAACAACCATATTTGATTTTTGCAGTTCTGAGTAAAACCTTTCTCGGCTACTTCAATGGTGCACTCATCACAAGTTATCCTTTCGTTCCCAAGGAATTCAAAGTATTGAATTTTTATTACCATCGTAGAGTTCTACACATCGCATATTGAGGTCATTTTGATATCATCAAGTGTTCCATGAGTACACGAGGGCCCAAAATTATTCGATTGTTGATCCACACGATAATCTTGAATCGTTACTTGCGATCGAATTCCTCGGGACTGCCTGGTCTTATTGCTCCAAATAAATGTGTTCTTTGTTTCGACTAAATATCCCACAATCCTTAAAAGACTTTTAATATGTTTCATATAACATTTTCTACGAAAATAGGATGATCAGGTTTTCTTTTCAGCCAAATACACAATTTCAATCTTTCGGGATCACTTAGATGCAATTTTTGATTCAAATTCGGGTCTATGCCTGGGGATCTCAGTAACGGTAAAAGATAGAAGGGTGGATCGAAAATTTCGGAATTCTTCTGTGAAGATTGTTAGAAACTTTTGGAACTCTACCGTAGCAACTTTTTGTAGACTATCCAAATATGCAAATAAAAATCATATACAAAGTATCGTACAACCCGGGCCACCTTCAACTTTTTATTTTCAAATACGGACCTGTATTTTTTATTGGATTATTTCAAATGTCAATAGTTATATTTCATATTGGCGTAGTATTTTCATCTGAGTTACAGCGTATTTTGGAAGTAGTGAACTAGCAGTAATATTATTTTTTTATTCCATAATAGCTGTCATCGGTTCACTTTTTTATTCTTTGATATTTTTCAGTTATAGGTGATATGGAATTAAATAATGTTGATTTTACTGCTAATAGTTCGCCTCTCCAAAAACAATCTGTAGTTCAGATGAAAATACTACGCCAACATGAAACACAACTCTTAGCATTCGAATAAATGTTAAAAATATTACAGGTCCGTATTTGAAAATAAAATGTTGAGGGTGGCCCGGGTTGTACGATACTTTGCATATCATTTTTAATTGCATGTTTGGATAGTCTAGAGAAAGTTGCTATGCCAAAGTGCCAACAGTTTCAAAAAATTTTGACAAAATAAAAAGATATGGGCAAACAAAAGAATTACTAAATTTTCGATTTCTCCTGTCTCCAGAACCAAAGAAGCTAGATCAGATTTTGTTGTGTCACGTGATTGACCTCTGAAATACGCAATTTTTCCCCTATTTAACCGCCCTTCTATCTTTTACAGTCACCTAGATCACCATGCATAGACTCGAATTTGAATAGTCCTGTATGTGGTAGCTTTTCGAATGAACCAAACACGGTGTAATTTCCATTTAACATAGTTCAATGTGGGATAATTGTTTAAATACAATGTCATTGTCTTCACTCTACTTTTATAGTATTTGTAATAACGTTATAAGGTATCCCTTTACTCTGCATCCGCATTAGTCCTTCTTGTCAAAAATACGTTGACTCACAAAATATCAAAATGATATTAATATGTAATCGACTGAAAGTTCTCCCCACATCTACCCAGAATTTCTTGTCCAATTATGGCACTACCCTTTCCCATTCTCTCGGCCAAGAAACCCCCTGGAAACTTCAGTTCATCATCGAGACTGTTTTTGCATCGTCCGTACTTCTTTGCAAGTCTCTTTCGACTTTCTGGAATCTGTATTCCTGAAAACTTAACTTTTTATTGTTTCAGCTGCTGGAGTCACCAGTTCTCTTCGTTCTTTATTTCTGGTGTATCTCTCTTATGTGTTCTCTTGGCTTTTCGGTTCTCCTCCTTTCCTTCTTTTCTTGTCGTCCAAGGTTTCTTGTCAATGTTTATTTCATTCATTTCATTCGAGAATATCAGGTGAACCCACCAGCTTCTTATTAATTAGCTGATTATATTATATATGAAGCTGCAATTATTTTCCAGTATTACCTCTCCATTACCATATATCCCACTTCTGCCACCAAATATTATGTGTCTTGAAATAATGCCAGGAAAATGTTGTTCCCCAAGTAGGTATACTCAAAATTTCGAAACCTTCCCAACGTCTTCGCTTCTTATAATTTCCATATTTATATAATCGAAATCCTAATATAGAGTATCGAATTTAAAACACCATGTATATATATATTTCGCTGCACTGCTAATCCGATAATTTTTTGTTTAAGGTTGCCTTGATTATTGGAGTAGCTGGCGAGTGTAACAGGCATGAACTGTCTCACATGCAATTGGAAGACGTGAAAGACGAAGGCAGCTATTTCCGAATCTCCATACCAAATTCCCTAACCAGAACTCAACGAGAGTTTATCATTCTCGCTGAAACTGTCAATGGATTGAATCTGGTGGAAATTATTCGTAAATACATCAATATAAGACCTCCTCGCGTCGATCAGCAACGTTTTTTCGTGGCCTATCGGAATGGAAAATGCGTTAATCAACCCGTTGGTGTGAACACGATTGGCATTTACCCCAAAAAAGTAGCTTCGTTTCTAGGACTGGCAGAGCCGGAAAGTTATATTGGCTATCGCTTTGGGAAAACATCTCGTCGCGGTAGTAGAAAAACATCTGGCTTCACCGATGGATTCGCTGACTGATGTCAATGTGGTGGAAAATTGAGCGAATGGGAAACATCTCAAAAGATGAAGAAGGAGATCCCATCGTTCTGCGATGTTCAACTGTTTAATCGATTTTCAATTATGCTTCGAATACTCATGGTGTCTGCTTAAAACGTACCAGGTGACGATTTTAAGAAAACCCGGACATCTTCGTTTTTAACGGGCTTACATTGACTTCAATCAAATAGAACTACCCCATTTTTGAATGCTCTCGATCGTAACGTTGTTACTTTGATATGAGCCGGCCCTATGTTGAATAGACCATCAATGTTTCTTCGATATAAATCCAGTTTTGTAAACTTTCGTCCAATTGAGAAACGGTCACCTCACTTCTCTTGTAGACCAGTTATTAATGCAAAAAGTATTTTATATATAGGATTCCTTTGATATGACCTCCATTTAGTCTAATAAGTATACACAAAAAGTTATTTACATAATAATTCTTTAATATCATCATTGTTAATCTAAATGTATTTTCAGAAGTTGTAAACTGGACATCTACATAATTCAACCTGTTATTTCAATGGGCACACGTATGAATTCTATCAAAGTTGAAGTCGTTAATAGTGAAAATTCTTTTACATATGAATCAAATTATTTTCTCCTCAGTTGAAAAGTGGCGTTCTGTTTTCGAATTATCAATTTATAATTTTACGAAATATTCTGAGATTCAGTTCAAAAACGGATGTATTCAATTTCTATCTAAGCATTACATTGCACATCTACCCACGTGCTTCACAATATACGAAAATAATTTACTTAGTGGATATCACTTTCATATCAATTAGATTTAGCTCTTACTGAATTCTATACAAAATGATCACTTTGAACGAAAAAGCATCAACTGTTTTAATTTTTTGGCTTTCATTTCAACAATGATTTTTTATCAGTGTTAAAGGCTTTCAAATGTTTCGATATTGTTAAGTTTCTATTGGCACTATAAAGTGAGGAATATGATCTATAAACCGGTTAAGTACTTAAAATAGTTTGATATTGAATTATTTATATTTATTTGTTTATATTATTATAATATTTTTTGTTTTGATATAATTTTGAAATATATCGGAATGAAGAAAAGGTACTTCAATCCAATTGCAAATGCAGTCAAAAACATTATTGAGCTGAATGATGATTTTTTTAAAATATATTTCAATATAGAAACGTTTCTGATATCTTTTAGTTTTCTTTTTCTTGTTATTATGGAAATTCAAAGATACTTATGAATAGAACATTTGTACACTTTCAATTATTTACTATAATACTAACGAGCTTCTATTAAAATAGTACTTGAACCAAGAGAAGCGAACTGCTTTCTTACTATTTTACAAAGATTCAACTTTAATATATTGATATTAGATTCTACTTTCTAACACCAGATATACCAGCGTGTTATGATTAAAGTGTTCCTTGCGAAAAATGTAATACTTCAAAATGAACAGATATTAGTAATCAAATTAGAATCTTTATTCGTTCGTCTATTCATAATTTCACAAACTTTCAACCAGTGATAAAAGTTTTTCAACTAATTGTCACCCTGTAGGAAATTTTTTGACACCTCAACTCTCACTTTGGACGTGAAAGTTACACTCCGCTCATAATTGAATTTGTCTGACTTTTTCGAAAAATTTCTCTCTGAATTCGTTTTGGGTGGACACCTTGTGTATGGTATTTATATAGTTATGTTCAAATGTAACTTGCAGTTATATCGAAACCTTGTAATATGGTTAGGGGATTATTTATTGTGTAGAAATAGGAGGGTTTGTTTGAATACAAAAATATTTATTTCAATAAAAGTTATTCATTTGGATCTGTTTTTATTGGTTAACAGTTTCTTGATAGTCATACTCAAATGAAGGATTGGAAAAAAGTTTAAAATTTTTCTGCAACATAACTACAGTTACTGTAATTCCTGAATGACCTTACGCTTACTTGGGTAGAGAGTAAGTATCGTGCGGCTCATAAATACTGTCTCCCCCTTCCATGTTCTCAATTTGTCCGACCACTTGGCTCAAAACCAAAGCTAACTCTGCCTTCTGGTAGAAAATTTTCATCTATTGTACATGTTTATCATTAAGTTTTCTTCTACTCATAAAAGCATGAAATAATATTAAAATAATTAAATTTTAAAGTCGCTTTAAAACTATATTTCGATGACAAAATCATTGCTATCTGCGTCCATGCCATAATAATAGTATTCATTTGCATAATAATAACAAGTCAAGCTCACAATCTTAAAATGTTATCATGCAAAAAGGAGCTGAAAATTATCTGGGAAAGCTCAAGTGCAGCCCCTTGAATTATATCGTAACAAAAAAAAGTAAACTGAAAGAAAAAAAAAACGAAAAGAAAAACTGTTGAAAAATTGAAAATTGAACATATTATGTCAGTTTAGTAATTCCTACTGATGAAGATAACTTTGTTGGTGAAGGGTTTAAATACTTTTTGTTCTCATTATAGGAAAAGCATCTACGGAAATACGTAGTTTCATGTAGTGGTGGAAAAATAAATCCTCTATACCCCAAATTAATAAAAGCCACTTATTCGGACATTTCAAATGTATATTGTGAAAAAATGTAAAAACAAAAATCTAAAAAATTCAGATGGTTGGAAAAGAAATTAAATTATCTTTTTAACGATGTGACACAGGACTCCCCATGCCATTTAAATTTTTTTAGTTGATGTTCCCCCCGCACCACCTATCGAGCAATCACAATCTGTTATATTTCAAAAAGTAGTATCAATGAAACCCTCCAAACGGTTTTTTTATGTTTGTACGTCGAACCGTTCAAAAGTTAACAGGGGGGAACTATTAAAAGCCGCACTGTATATATTGAAAAGCAAGAGTCCTAACATGTAACCTTGAGGCACACCACAATATATACTCTATTTGGGAGACTGGCCTATACATGTCTGAACAAGTTGATAATTGATACTTAGGTAATTTTCTATAAATGTGATTGTGTTGTCCGAAAACCCAACGAAATGCAAGATGGCGCAAAGGAGTTCATGGCTAATTGTATCAAATGTCTTTGAGTATTCAAGGAGAATGAGTACAGTAGCTTTTACTGAAACAGTTTCACATGACAGCAATGTGTGTTTGACAGTGATATATCAACTTTCCTAGAGAGAAACCATTTGAATGCTGATACGAAAGGTGCATTCTTATTACGGTGCTCAAAATGCCTATTCCACGAATAACAGTCACTTCAAATTGTTTTTTCTTTCAAGTTATCCTTTCAATGAATTTATATTTTGCTGTTGAAAATTTTTTATCAGATAAATTCCTTTCAACTGACATTATTCATATGAATGTCAGTTTTTTATAGTAAAATGATTGACTGGCAAAATTATTTCGTTGAAAAAAAATCATCCGATAATTAAGTGTTGAATAAATATTTGTCGGTTATGAATGTACTCTTGTATGCCCACACAGTTTTTATGAATCGATTTTCAGCAAGAAGGAATATATAAATAGGTATAATAAAAATTAATCTCCCAAATGCCAATGTTTGAAATAAATGTGCCCGATGGCATTTCCATATTATCGTTTATTGTGATTCTGTACCCAACGAAGAAGCTTTGGCTATCTAGTGGAGTGATAAGAAGTTTTATCACTATCTCATGGTCAAAATTTCGTTCTACTGAGTGATCATCGACCGTTAATTACAATATTTAGCGAACATAAAGGTGAAAATGGCTGCAAGTGGGTACAAAGATGTGCATTGTTTTTGAGTTGCTTTGCATTCAGTACGATTAGGGGATCTGAAAATTTGGTGGCTGACATGTTATCGCGACATGAATATTTTACTATATTTTTGTAAAAAATATGAAATTACAGTGAGCAGGCTTGTTTGCTGTGGGGTATTTGTTATTTTATCGTAATGCTCTACTTAGTGTACAACTGATGAATCACCATCTGCCCTTCTGTTCGGCAGGACTCTGAGAACACTATTTGATCTGAACGAACCATACACATTTAAAATTGTGTTGAATAACGTGGAAAAACAATTAAATTCCACTCTTGAGTAAGAACATGGTCTCATAGCGAAGACTGGGTTGAAGCAATTGTGATAAAAGTTTCAGAAAAAAGAAATTTTCTTTGTCAAGTTAATAGAAAGTTTTGGAGAAGGCACATTGACCAAATGAAAAAATTGTGTCAAAAGTTGGGGCAGACTTTTTCTTGAGATGACAAAAAAATAAAATCTGTCTATGAAATCATTTCAAAAGTTCCTACGCTACTTTTGCCTATTGCTACTGCTGGTACATCAAGAACAACCAGTAAGAGTATTGAATTTACTGAAAGAATTGAAATATTATTTGACTCCTCCATTACTGATGATGACCCAAATACAGATGATTTCAGTTCAATAATTACTGAATCAGTATGCACTTCAAGACGTGATGTTTGGTTTGGGAATTGATTTGTATTTGTATTTTCGATCAGTCCCATGAGGGAGAAAATGTAATATATTGACAACATGTGACTTACTTTGTATTATTAGTGGAAATATTGTATACATTATAGCAGTAAGTTATTGTCACGTTCATTCAAAAATTGATTTTTTTACTGATTGTCAATCATCATTATCAATTTGTATCACTTTCATACTTTTGATAAGGTTATGACCACTAGCCTTCTGGTTAGTACACTTTGCAGTGTTTCCTGTAACAACTATCAAATGTTGATTGAAACAGGTCTATGTGCATACTAGATCACATTTAAAACATTCAAATATTTTTCATGATGAAACCTTTCAGAATTTCAACCAATGTGAGATAAATTCATCACAATATGTTTTACTTGTAATATCCAATTAGTAGATGCCAATAGTATCAGTTTAGAGTAAGTGAAGGTAGACATCGAGAAGTAATTAGTCACTCGAAACTTTCACGTTTTTAGATTCATCCCATAATATCTTTATTCATATTTTTTTTACTAATTCCTCTCATTGCAGACACCGGAGATTTGACACCATGGATTTTGCCATCATCGATACCTGAAAGGTCAAGATCAAACTATGAATCAGCTTACACGAGATTCGAAAAATGGTGTGAAGAAAACAATAAGGCGGATGTTGATGAAAACACGATTCTGTCGTATTTCGAAGAAAAATCAAAAGTTCTCAAGTCTTCGTCACTCTGGGCGCAGTTCTCGATGTTGAGGGCGGTAATTTCGTTTAGAAACAATGTGGACATTCGCAAATACGCAACACTGTTAACTTTCTTGAAGAAAAAGGCTGTTGGCTATCGTGCCACAAAAAACAAAATTTTGAGTAAGCAGGAAATCAATACATTCCTGAAAGAAGCTGATGACCACACATATTTATTGATGAAGGTAAACATACTACTGGTTGTAACACTCAAAATGATCCATTCACTGGATATATTTGATAAAATTCGGGTGGAGTGCAAATTGGTTACGGGATTCAATGGTGTGAAAGCATCTCACTTTGAACATACTCAAAAATTTGCATAATGAAAGCCGCAGTTGTGCTATAATATAGTGAGTGATATGATGATTTAGAAGTCTTGAATAAGAGATTGGGAAAGAACTAGGAAATAATTCTGGTCTATTCGGAAATAAATCCCTAGACGTACGGAAAGAAAATTTTGGCTTTTTTAGATAAAAATTTTCATGACATTATTATATAATACTTGAAATTCTGATAACAAATCGTTGATGAACGCGATAGATGAAAATATAACTTTTCTGACATATTGACCGTTTTTTAACTAGTGACTTTCACGACAAGCATTTGTTAGGTATGGAGAACCATTACAAATAATAACAAGAAATTTCTTGGCAGCGGGTTTCACAATATGTTCTTCTCAACGAGTGCTTCTCAATGGAAAACCATGTGTACCAAATGGTTGTTTCCATTTATGTATAAATTATCTTGATTCTTCATTTGTTTCCTTTTCATATTGTAGAAAGATGTAATACCCAAAAACAACGCCAAGAAAATATATTCTATCATTGCTAGTACAGCCGGAAAACATTGTTTTGCCGTATTATCCTTTACGGGTCTGCCCACTACTCGGTATCAGACTAGTTTTATGACCATCTATCTAGTTTCGCCTTTTGCCAATATAACCCATCCCAAGGCCACACTCAAAAAAATCAGCCGTTCAAGATTAAATTATTCTTGGGTTTCTTTTTTATCTTTGCCTAGTAAATTTTTTTAATAGTCTTTGTCTTATCTTAAGTTTTGTGTTAGTTTCGTTGAATACTTGCGTAGCTAGTCATCATCATCCTGGATCGTTTCGCACACTGTCCTCAAAAATGTCACAACTCAAAAATCATAATGAGCAGATTATGGAATAATATCATTTCTGACATCATATCTTTATCAGTCACATGTATCTTGGAGAGAAGAACATGATGAAACTGGACGTTTCATATTATGTATTCCACCTGTCAACTAAAACAATTGTACGAAATTTGTTCTCTCTCTCTCTCTCGTTCTTGGCCTTTGCTTCCATATAGGCGCATTCAGCCAGCTCATTACGGGGGATTGCTAATAAGACTAATTCTAGAATCATTTTGCAACCCGTATTTATCGGTGTGGTATTCAGATTGAATTGTTTTTGTTTCGTTGTTGGGATCTTCACTATTGACGACTGTTGTTTTTACCAGGGTACTTCGTGGTCTTGGTTGAGCCAGGCTATTTGTGCTAAAATTTGGTTAGTAGGTAGACAGATAGCAACATACATAAGTTATTGGGTAGCTATGTGCAGTTATAGCTTAATTACCTTATAATCAAGAAATTCGAATATTACTTTGACCATAGAAAAAGATAATTTTTTTAGAACATCATGTATTTAAAAGGAGGCTGTATCTCTTTTTTAATGAATTCAAAATTTATATCTTTATTAGGAAGGTTATTTTTTAAGGGAACTTCTAAAAAATATGATTCAGACTTTTCAATTTGTCACATTCGCAGTAGGGATCCCTATTTTCCATAAATTGTGCTGGTTCAGAAAAATCTTAATTTTTGAGTTGGGACGTTATTTAAGGTATTATGAGGTTTGTACTTTCCAATTGTTCATGTGTTGTTTTGTTCAATGTTTTATTTTATGTGTCTATAATATTTTCGTTAGTGTTTGCCATTATTCTTCGTGCTGCGTTATTGTGCGTTTGTCTACAATGTGTTGTGTGTTTTTCACGGCTTCACATCTGCATGTCCCGTCGGTCTCCCTCAGGTTGAAGCGTATGTAGTAGCTGTTTATGTTACCATAACCAGTCACTAGCTGTGTGGTCTTCAATGACAACTGTATTCCTTGGAATATTGTGTCTGTCGTTCTTCCTGTTTTTGCTTGATACCAGTTTTATAGTCATTTTGTAATGTTCTGTTGGTTTTTCATTTTATCTAGTTCTTTCTTGGTTTCATGCATCTGTTGTGTTTTCGTCGTTTTTTGTAATTTTGCTAATGCATCTGCTCTTCTTATTTGTCCTTGGTGTGTAATATGTGTTCACTGTTTGCCCTCTATCCTACTTGTACTGTATCTCTTTCTGAATGTATGCGACTGATTTGTTATCATCCATTGTGGTTACTCTTTGAGAGTCCTTCAAATGCATCCTGACAAATATTTGGCAAATTTTAACGATGTGGTAGTATTGTTAGTGCAGTTTTGCTCGTTGGCAGTTCAGTGAACTTAAACAGGTGTATAAAAATTTGAAAATGGTTTACATTCTTCAAGAAAGAATTGAAAGAGAGAAAATATTGATAGATTTTAATATATGGAGAGGTTGGAAAGTGCGCACGAAGGGCGGCATTTCTTTTCAATGAGAGAAATCCAAATTGTAATGAAATTAACCGCTATGTGCTTGACTTGGTGACAAAGTTTTACGAAACTGGTTCGGTGGAAAACAGAAAAAGAAATGACCCCAGAGTACTGAATGAAGAAGGTCAAATTGAAGTGTTCTATATCTATATAAAATGCAGATTCTTCAAGAGCTGCACGAGGATGATTAAAATAGAAGAATAGAGATTTGGGAAACCATGTTTCATTAAGACAATGCCATTCCTAATGTTTTTATAAACATCTGTTTCAGCGATAATGTATTAGACGAAATTATCTCTATTGGAGTGACACAATACCCACAAAAAGTATATGTTTGGTCTGATATGTTTGATCTGCCATTATTGGTCCTTTATTTCTTGAATAAAAGTTGGCTGGCAATCTGTCCCTTGATATGGTAGAAGAGAACATCGATCTTTTTTTAGCTCTCGAGCTAAAAACGCAAATTGATCCAGTAGGTAATGTACTTCTGCAGGACGTTGCACCTCATTGGTTTCTTCTCGTTCGACGGTGGTTAAACAAGAGATTCCCTTCTTGTATTTGTTTTTATGAGGACAATATGAATCCTTTGTTTGTGAAACATAACTTGCTGATGATGGTCAATTCCCGGAGGAGATTTCTGAAATGTAGAGAGAAGTTCGGAAACAGACTTTATATCTGTTTAGAGCAAAATGAACATTTTGAACAATTATATGAGACTAGTAGATACCTACCATTTTTAAATGTTCTTTCTTGAAAATTATTTTGTTAAGCGAGAAAATATCAACAAATGAAAAATCGCACGTGTAAAACAGATGTATTCCTGTTGAAACGGTGCCAACTACTCTTCTAACCATTTCTATTAAAAGAAAGAATCATTCAATTTAATCAAAGCAAGAAAACTTTAACAGCAATAAATATCTCAATTCTGAATAAAGTTTGCTATCTATCACCTGTCTATAAAGCAATGTAGATGCAAGCCTTCTACCAAATTGAGATTTATTCAGCTGTGAAAGTTTTTCTTGTATTGATACCAACTTGCTAATAAGAAACAGAATCGATCCGAATGCATCTCAGTCAGAATGCAAGTTTTAATCACTTCTGTAAGCTCAAAATGCCATTGGATAGAAAATCAAACGGCCTTTAAAATAATGTGCCACTTGACCCCCCTTTCCATTTGAGTTTCTAAGGGTACAATTTACCCCTCCTAGGGGTTTAAATGATGAAGGCTAATGCAAATTTTCATTACAAGTATCCTCCTTGAAAATAAAACTGACCTGTCATTTCGATTTTTCATATTAATCAAGTATACTGAAGGGAAATATTGTGTGGGAACTTTCCCAATTAACACCCTTTGATGGATCACTAAAGGTGCATTTCGAAATATTGAATGAACCCCGTAACCAATTTGTTGACTAACCGAATCATATATCTAAAAATTTCAAAGTACTCATTCGTTTTCGAAACACATGGGTGGATCGTCTTGAACTGACAGTTCACCGATAATTATTGAGCTTAATTTTTTTTTTAAGGTTGCCATGATCATTGGAGTAGCCGGAGCATGTAGCAGAGATGAGCTCTCTTATATGCATTCGGACGACGTGAGAGATGAGGGCTCCTATTTTCGAGTCACCATACCGAACTCCCATGGAAGGGATCAACGAGAATTCATTATACTCGATGAAACCGTCGATGATTTGAACTTGGTGGAAATAATTCGTAAATACATTGGGCTTCGTCCTCTCGTCTCTCGTCGACCTATAGCAGACCAGTTGCGTTTCTTCATTGCCTACAGGAATGGTAGATGTACTAATCAACCTGTCGGAGTGAATACGATTGGTATTTATCCCAAAAAGGTTGCATCTTTTCTTGGGTTGCCTGATCCGGATAGCTACACTGGCTACCGTTACGGAAGATCATCTCGTCAAGGTGGGAAGAAAACAGCTGCTTCCACCTTTGAATACGATGAACATTTCTAGGGAAATTTACCAGAACGAAGATTCGATTTAATCGGCGAACGAACAATGATGCTGTCACAATAATGTATACCTGCAAGCATATAATTAGAGTTGAATAAAATAAAACAATTTTTAAAAACTACTTCCGATTATTTGTGAAAATAGGTAACCTCTATGTTTGTTTGCATAACTGTTTGAGGAGTTTATTATTCAGCATGGAGAGACAAACATAGTATGACATGTCTCCTGCAACTCAGTTGATTTATTGGTCTTATATTTTTTTATTTATTGTTATTACATCCAGCAGGCCGAAGCCCATTCACAGGTGTAAATACTTATCAATAAGTAAACAAGATGATGAGTATATAAACCAAATGGGAATTATGTTGAGTACAGCTTGTTTGAATTCTGCAAATGGCAGAAAAAAATATCAACATTGGGAATAACAGTTACACTTCTAGACATGGTTGATAAAGGAGAATGAGAGTGATGCAGTGAATTTGGGACTAAGTATATGAAATGTATCAAAAGTGCGTGATGTAATATGTGGAACACTAAACAACATTGTATGAGAAAAGAGTTGCACTGTCAATGTGATTGTTTATTATTTTATGTATGAAGCACAGGTCTTTAACTTCGTGTTGCTTTCTGAGTGATATCAGGTTGAATTAATTCATCAAGAAGTGAATCGTAGCTACAAACTTTCACAGAGTAGGTTCCGTGCTTTTTATAATATGCATATTTCAAAATTTATTCCTGGACATTTTCTATTGCAGCAATATATTTCATACTACATGGATTTCACACAACACTGCAATACTCCAATTTACTTCTAACAAAGGATAAATAAATAATTTTCATGGAATTAAACGATTCGATGTCTTTGCAGTTTCATATCAAAAAACCAAGGTTCTTCATTGATTCTGAGTTGACATTTTGTATTTTACGTGAAAAGCTGTGTTTTTAATCGAAAATAACCCCCAGGTCCTCTGATTCTACGATTCGCAATAGACTATTACCATCAAGTTCATAGTTATATATGAGTGTTACAATTTTACGGGTGAATATCATAACTTTACATTTGTTTATATTTAAATATAGTCTGTTTTGTGTGCACCAGTTGTTCAGTGAGTTCAGATGCAGCAAGGTCAGTTTCATCATTTATATCTCTAAATATTTTAAGAGATGTAATTTATAAAGATTAGGAATAGTAATGGCCCAAGGTTGGATCCTTGTGGAACTCCGGATAATGCTGTTAAACAGGTTGGTCTAACTCCATCACATCAACATAGCCAAGAAAGATTTGAGTAGCAACTGAATATTATTAGATATGCCAAAACTTGATAACTTCTTCAATAGCTGACGATGTGATACACGTTCAAATGCTTTGGTGAAATCCGTAATGATAACATCTACTTGAGATCTTCTGTCTAGGAAATCTGAAATAAATTGGGTAAAAATGCAGAGTTTTGATGCGGTATTCCTAGTCATAACAAATTCATGTTGAAAATTAAGTATGAACGAACATGAATACAAATTAAATCAGAGAGTGAAATTTTAAATATTTCATAAAATGAAAAATATGGTGACAATCTTATGTACAGTGGTGGTTCGTAATCAATCAATCAAAATATACTGCTCAAAGACTCATAATTCTTGTTGATAAAGCGTATAAATAAAAGGTAAGTGAATAAACAAACGAATGAATGAAATGGTCCGTATACAGTATGTGAAACCGCTAAACCCTGTTATTTTGGTATCCATGGACCGACTTTGAAAAATTCAAATTTTAAGATATAGTAGTCGACGAGCACTGCTAAATGGGTCGAAATTTGAGGAAGGACCAAAAATCAACAACTCAAAAGTGTAAAACGTAATATATTTAATTAAAGAAAATAACCAACATTTGGAATAAATGGAACAGTTTCCTCAGACATTGGGGTTTTCTATATATCCCCCTTCACGCTCTAAGTATACATTTTTTGTAACGCCTTCTTAACATTTTTGCGGATCTTCCTCATTGGTCTGGTGTTCACCACACTTTCGCCTTATCCCCCTTCCACTAAATCGTTCAAGTTCTGTGTTCTGTTTCTATAAACACTTTCAAATATCCCCACAAAAAATGTTTAATGGAGTCAGATCTGGTGATTAAGGGGGCCAGCAAGTAGAAGGACTGTTCCTCCCAATCCACCTTTCTTCAAATGCTTCATCAAGCCATTTCCGTTCAGCAATCACATTATGAATGCACCGGTCTAGCTGGAATATTACATTTCTGCGATCTTTAACGCTTAGACAGTACTTCCATGAATTCCAAGAAATTCTTATATGAAAAACTATAAAATCTTTCACCATTTGGTGTTTATTCAAAAAACTCCGGACCTACTAAATAGAATATTTTTACCCAGAAACTGATTTTTTGTATATAATGTCTTTTTGTATTTCCTAGTGTGGATGATCCCTTGCCCAGTACTTGGAATTCTGAGTGGACGCTGTACCGTTAGTGGTAAATATCGCCATATCGGTGAAGAGAATATTAACCAGAAATTGGTCATCATTTTAACTTTGGCAATATAAACAGAATTCCCACCTTCGTTCTCCATCAACTCGTTCTAACGTGTAATTTTTGATTCGAAGGAAATAACTTTATTATAAGGGTGTTCCAAATTAAGTCGGCATTTGTTACTATTGATGCTACAAATTCGGTTAAATGGGCAAACTAGTAGCATTTTTAATGGCCTTCTCGATGCCGAAAACAAAACAAAAATGGCAGTCGTGTTTTCAGAATTGTTCATAAAATGATATTTCTTTCAATGGAAAACCCTATATTTTTTCATGCATTTCGATTTGTAATAACATTCTCAACAACAAAGCTCATATCACCTTTCATCCTAAAGTGGAAAATGAGCGAATATTTATTTCTTTCACTAGTAAAAAAACCTCATGATTGTCCAAACACCCAATTTTGGTACTTATTCAAATGACAAAATGAAAATGAAAAAATTGCGCTGGGATGTGAACTCGTGAAACCCGTGATCGTCATGTCGCACCACTCAATTCACACCACTGTGCTATTTGGTATTAATGTACAAAACGATAATTTCCATCTTGAAGTCATTTCGCTAGCCGCATTTATTTTGTGAATCAAAATATGTCTGCTGTAATGATAACTTTGAAGTCGTTTTTGTACAGAACAGAAAATACTGGAGGGTTATATGAATGTGGTTGGAAAAAATGTGTTTGATTCGATCAAACATAATTATTATAAGCAATAAGCCTTGAAACTTTGTTGAAATACCATTTGTCAAATATTCTCAAGTATATCATGACAATGTCATAAAATTCTTGTAACTGTCAACTACTGTTCGGATATTTTTCAAAATGCCGTTTCCCATCAAGAAAAATGTGATATGTTAGAATCCTACTTGGTTTGCCAGAAAAATAGCGTTAGAGCACTCCAAGACTACAGCAATTCGTTCCTCGATCGTAAATTACCTAATCGGCTTTTTTTGCTGTGCTTCATCGTCGTTTTTGAGAAGAGAAGAACTAAAAACCGTTTTGTAATATCTGAAGATACAGAAATTGACATTTTATCCTACTTTGAGGTATATCCAAATAATTCCATCAGAGATTTATCTAGAGAAATTAATAGCTGTTATACTGTCTGGTATTCAACGAATTCTAAGTTAAAATCAGTGCAAACTCTAGAACCTGGTGATCCTGAGAGACGATTGGGGTTTTGTCGGTGGTTTATTAATAAATGCAGAGAAATATCCAAACTTCTATAAAAATAGTATAAGGAGCGATGAGGCTAATTTTTCAAATCGTGTGATGTATAATAGAGAGAATTTTCATTATTGCAGTAGACATAATCCATTTCTAGTCCATCCCCACTATCCGCAAAGACAATTTATAATTAATGTTTGGTGTGGTCTATTTATAGAGGCAGAATGATCGGTCCAGTTTTCTACCATGGTTCTTTGAACGGACCCCATTACATTAATTTATTAACAAGAGTGTTGGGAGATTTTTTCGATGATCTTGATCTGGAGGCTGGTCAGATGATCTATTTTCAGCAGGATGGAGCACAAGCACATAATGTCAGTGGCGTAAAAAGAATGCTGCGAGGCTGTTTTGGAAACAGATTGATTGCTACAAATGGTCCTGTTAAGTGGCTCCCTCGATCACCATACATGACACTTCTAGATTTATATTTTTGGGGATTTCTGTAAAATGAGGTGTACAAAATGGAACATAATAATGTAGATGAATGAAAAATTATATTGAAACTATAATTAATATAATTGATGACCGAACTGTGTTGAATGCCACACGTAGTGTCAATAGAAGGGCCCAAATATGAGTTCAACAAGAAGGCGGTGTTTTTGAACATTTACTCGATATTTTATGGCGCTTTATCAAATCCATTTGTTATAAATGTTCCCTATTGATAAAACTGTCTTAGTTTCACCTATACGAAAAAAAGTCAAATGAGATTTGTTGTTGAGAATGTTATTACCAATCGAAATGCATGAAAAAATATAGGGTGTTCCATTGAAAGAAATATCATTTTATGAAATATTCTGAAATCCCGACTATAAATTATTTTTTTTGTTTTCGGCATCGTGAAGGCCATCAAAAATGCTACTAGTTTGCCCATTTAACCGAATTCGTGACACCCTTATAATAAAGTTATTTCCTTCTAACCAAAAACGAGTTGATGATGAACGAAGGTGGGAATTCTGTTTATTTTACCAAAGTTAAAATGATGACCCTGTATATACCGTAGCATGTAAATCTCGTGAAATATGCCGCAAGCTATTTTTCGGGGTTCTTGAACATATATTAGAATTTATCCATCTATCTCTAGATTTTCTCTGTGTCTTGGTACATGTTTTTCATTGACTCTCCCGGTTTTATTGCATAATGTATTAATCCTGAAGACGGTGGTACGGTGAATTGGTTCACGATCTGGATGTCATCTATTAAATTCTTCAGCAGCTTCCCTCATTGATCGAACATTATCACCAACTAAACGCACAATCTCAATTCTCTTTACCAAGTTGAGAGTTACCACTTTGAAAACTCACAAACCCCGTTTTCAACTCACCTCACCAAATACTCCTGGAAAGCGTTTTGAGGTTAGGTGTCACATTTATAACAAATAAAAACAACTTATTTTTTTGCAATGAAAAATATAGGAAGTATAGCTTATTATTATAATCTAATGAAGAATTGGCCGTATGAATTGAAATCATGAGATTTGTGTCAAAATTTGAGAAAAATATTTCGAAAAAGACATATAGAACTTAAATCGTTGATTGACTATTTATTATACCTATGTAGTATAAAACTAAACGATATGTATATTAGTTTTTGAAATTGTGAATTTTTTCGTATTTGAACGGCTAGTTCACATTTTCTTCAAAATGTAAAGTTTTTCATACGGGGTCAGTCAAAAAAGCATGAATTTGAATATTTGTCATGAGATATTGGGCTGAAACTTGGTATAAAAATATATCTAAATCGAGTAGGCTATCCATATTTTCGAGCATAGTAGGCCTTGAAAATGGGAATAATTCATATCTGTCAACATTTTTGAATAGAGTACCTACTGATTAGCAGTTTCATTTTCGAAATCGTAGTGCTTGAATTGCCTACATATTGGCCTAATTCTTTCTCTAGTACCTACTAATATTTTGATTTTCGACTATACACAGCCATCAAAACCACTACTATTGAATATATCTGTTATATTTCTGAAATTGTCAACTTGGGGATGTCTTCTTTCTGCACTTTTACTTGCCAAAATACATTTTTTTACTCTTATCTAAAATGTCCAACTTTCCTATAATTTCCTCCTATGAATAATTCACTATGAAACTATAATTCAGTTTGAAAAATTACTCTTTTACCCATTGAAACTCTTCGTGAAATGTCGCAACTGTATTTTTAGAAGGACTCGTGAAGATTGTCTTTTGTTTCTAGTGATTGCTTTCATTCATCTCGAATCATTTTTCTGATCTCCAGTTCCTAAAATGAAAAAACATATTTTCAGATAATAGGGAATGTTGAGAACATTTGTTATCTCTGAACCTAAAAATCTAGAATGAAAAATTTGCACGCCAATACTTTTTTTTCCTTCCTCAAACAGTACAGAGTCCCTGAAAGATTCCTTTTCCATTAGGTGTTATGAAATGTTCTTATTAAGTGTCAGTTTCTCTTGGAATCCACCTAGTTTTGGATAATTTAAGACTCTTCAAGTTTCTGATTGTTAGAATCATAGCACTATCTATTCTTTAAAATCTCTTGTTACTGGAGAAGCATATGATCTGTTCTACGAGCTAAAGTATAAATAATTGCAACTTTGAAGCGCTATTTTATTAACTTTTTTTTTCTCTTTCTACTTATTTTTAATATTATTATCCATCGGAGGCGATCCATCACATACAGTGGAGGTCAAATAAAGCTATATTATTGTTTATCAGTTGCTATGAAATAATAAAAACCACCCAATATCTATTCAGATAGTCAGATTGATTTGTATTCTTTGCTGGTAGTTTTGAATAAAATTAAAGTTAAGTAAGGTATTTTTAATTTTTTCGTTATTTACCTATCAAAAAGTATAAATGAGGCAATGAGCGCAATAACGGACTAACCCCAATATTAGCAGCACAGTGGACTATCTGAGCTTAGTCCACTTTACTTCTAGGAATTCACAGCTGTTATGAAAATCCAAAACAAGGTCAGTGCTGTTACCTTGTGACGGGAAGAAAAAGGTTGGTTGGTCTATTTACGAGTTAATGAATTTCGACATGGCAATTGAGATTCTGCAAAAAAAAAAACATTTGTTGAATGATTGTGGGTTAGTCCGTTATTGCACTCATAGCCTCAAATATGCTACAGACAATTGAATAGCTTATTAGATGGGCCCTCAAAATATGAAACCATATATGTTCCATTTGAAAAAAATGAGTTTCAGCCGTTTGAATAAAGCAAAATTCGATCGTTGTTTCAGAATACCCTGGGTATTCAATATGACTTCAAATATTTTGTATGTTTTGGCACAATGCTTGCGTACTTGCATTCCCAGATTCTCCCACTGAACTCTCTCAATAAGATTTTTGAATTGTTTTTCTCTTCCATGTTTTTTCGTTAAACTGTATTGAATGTGAAAATCTTGATAACGTTGTGTTTGAAAATTGAAATGGTTTAAGAAACCCATATGAAGTAGCCTCTGAAATTCGAATAATACACAGGGTGATCCATTTAAAAATATACCAAATGTTGTGCAACGGATTCATGGTGCAATCTCTATAGTCTAAAATAATTTTAAACAGAACCTTCAAGTGTCCAATAACTTGCAATCATATCTTTTTCCCTCAATTTTCATTAACCTATCAGCAATGATATGAGCTAGGATTAGTGTTCCAGATAGGAGGAGCCTGTAGATTTGTATTACAAAATTACCAGTAACAAATTGACTTATTTTATCAACTGGTTCAGCTGTATTGTCAATGTTTCAATTTATATTCCATTTGGTATATCCCATTATTCATACATTCGATAAATTTCAATTTCAACTAATATTGTTGGTATTTGACAAAGTAATTAGGCAACAGACCTTAATTAACTTCCCAAACCGGACGCTTTACTGCTTTTCAAAGTTCCGTTTTTGTTTATTGTAGCCGTTTTCATTATTCTACAATGTTGTTTGGGAATGTATCGAAACCATATTGTAAAAATGAATGTACAACATAATTTAGTTGTACTATAAGTGATATAAACATTCTGAATTGAATGAAGAATTTCATAACTCTACCATTGTGTGAAAAATTCATAACAATTTTTTGAACATGAAGGTACCAAATTGTGACAGTTTAGAATCAGTCAGGATAGACGAGGAAAGGTGATTTCGAATATTTGACGGGTTCAGATTCATCTCATAATATCATCATTAATTTTTTCTATTTTTTTTACAAATAACTTTCATTACAGACACTGAAGAGTTGGCACCATGGGTTTTGCCATCATCAATACCTGAAAGGTCTAGAACAAATTATGAATCAGCTTACACGAGATTCGAAAAATGGTGTGAAGAAAACAATAAGGTGGATGTTGATGAAAACACCATGCTGTCGTATTTTGAGGAGAAATCAAAAGTTCAAAAATCTTCCTCACTCTGGGCGCAGTTCTCAATGTTGAGGGCTGTCATTTCGATCAGAAAAAATGTGGACATTCGCAAATACGTCAAACTGTTAGCTTTCTTGAAGAAAAATGCTGTAGGCTATCGTGCCACAAAATCCAAAATGTTGAACAAGCAGGAAATCAATACATTTCTAAAAGAGGCTGATGACCATACATATTTATTGATGAAGGTATACAAACTTCTTCTGGGTGTATCACTCAAGATGATCCACTGTGTATGTTCAAGTACTGTTGAAATTTGTTTCAATGCAAATTGGCAACAGGGTCGAATGTTGATATGAAAAGGTCACACAACATTTTGCAGACATTTTAAGTAGAACCTTTTCATGAAATAACCGTTTTACATTTGGTATTCTGATAATTCTTTGGCTCTGTATAGTCTGATTCACAAGTTCTATCTCGTCAAAAACCTAAGCTGAACCTCCAAAAATTATGATTTTGGTCTTATTCTATTCGAAAAGGCATTTGAAAAAATAAGAAAGGAGAATTGCCGACAAAAATTTCAAAAGTTATAAACAATAATGTAAAATACAATAGAATGGTTTGGTTTGTTGGTTTGTTGCAAATATTTCAATATCTGTTTTGGTTGTATTCCGTGTTTTACCGTGGTCGTCTTTGGTTTAAAACTCCAAACGTTTCGACTGCAACTGCGGCAGTCATTTTCAGTAGCGTCTTCGAAGTACTCTCCCTGACGTAAAAACTGAAACTGAATCTCTCGATCCTGGCGTGTCATTTGTAGTGCTGCAAGGTTATGCGTGCACTCCACTCTATTTGGGTGACATGGCTTCGTTTTTGCGCCTTTTAGTGCTGTGTGCCAGGTTTTCGGTAGGTAAGTTCTCCATTTCATGTGTATTTCTATGGTTTCTAAATACATTCTGGTTAGATAATGATTCGATGTTGCTATCATCTCGGTGATTTTGAAAAGGAACTTGTGTTCTCCATTGGACAACGCATATGTGGCGACTGCGCACTTCTCCGTTTGTTCCAATCGACAAACTCGCTGTTGAATTTTGTAGTTAAAATGGATCAATAGCTATTACGTGGATTGCCAAATGAATCTCCAGTAAATATATTATAGTTTGGTGAAATGTTGATCAGCACTGCGATAAATCCAGAAATACTAAGATAAACCGGCAATTCGCCACCAAAACGACTTACCCCAACTTATCCTGGTGATGGTGCAGTCTCTCAATGAACAGCTGATGGGAGGGCCCTCCAGGTGTATTTATGGTAATTTCCAGAGCGTCTGAAAAGCACACAATCGAAAGAGGGTGGTGTAGAGCACAGATTTTATATTTTTCTCAAACACAGGGGTACGAGAATACTAGCGAACTTTTCTTGATGTATTTTCGACATTAAATCTTACTCTCTTTCTTGGAGCCGTTTCCTTCATACTACCACTAACAAAAAATTGTTCTTGAATCGATAATTTCGGGCACGTCGAATCAGTGACAGATACTCATATCGAAGCAAATGTGGATATGAATATAACCGAGTGATCAGAAAGTATTTATCAACATACCGGGTGGCTATGGAAGTATTGCCTATGGAATATCTCAGTTATTGTATGAAGTAGGTATGTGAAATTTGGAGCGTCGATATAATGACATAAGAGCTAGAATTTGATCATATTGACATGTCGAAGTTAACTTCCGGTCTGACCGGAAGTAACATCAACTTTCTTATTTTAAATGGAAACCCTATTTTTTTTTTCTCGCTTTATTCAGCATTCAATTCCCTTTCTAATGACATATCACAAGTTGGTATCTAACCAGAAACTAGATCAGAAAAAAATTATTATTGAAATTGATAACAGTTGCTACTACTGTGATATTTTATTATCATTCGTCGACGGTATAAAAAGCTGCCAAAAAAAATATTGGAAAAATTGGGAAAAAAACAATACTCTGTAGGTCCATAACTTAAATAGGAACATACAACTTTTTCTTGCCTGTACTATTCAGCATAACCATTCCTTTCTAATGATATAGTAGAAAGTAATTTTTTGAAATGAAATACCAAAAAATCCAATTATTATTATTCAAATAACAAAAAAACAGATTTATCGAAAAAAAAAAATTCAAATTGATAGGATTAAAGATAAAATAAATTCAAAATAAATGTTCGAAATGCATTCCCTCAGCGTCAATACATTTATTGACTCTGGTGATATTTTCATGTAAAACGTTTCTCAACATTTGGGGCGTGATATCTTGGAAAGCTCTACGAATTTTTACTTCTAGTTCATGTAGAGTTGTAGGCTGTGTGGAATACACCCTATTTTTAAGATGCTCCCATAGAAAAAAGTCGCATGGAGTAAGATCAGGTGACCTTGGTGGCCACCTGACTGGACCATGGGTTGTTATAAGTCTCTCTTGAAAGCGATTTTGAAGGTAATTTCTCGCTATTCTTGAATTATACGGAGGGGCGCCATCTTGCTGGAAGTACATTCTCTCAGTTATTTCCGCTGGTAGGTTGTTAATGAATTCCGAAATTTCATTCGTTAAAAAATTAAAGTATCTCTCTCCGGTTAGTTGGCCTTGAAAAAGAATGGGGCCAACAATATGAGTTCCAACTATTCCTGCCCAAACATTCACACCAAATCTCTCCTGGAAGCCACCTTGTCGAAACCGGTGCTCGTTTTCTATCGCCCAGTACCTGTAACAAAAGACCGTTCACACTTTTAGCACTTTACACTTCGACTATCGACAATAATCCAAATAAAGTACAGTACCTACCTTGTATTATTCCTGTTAAATAATCCATTGTTGGTAAATCTTGACTCTTCCGTAAACAAGATATAATAGTTAAATAGGTGATTCTCAGCATTTTGTCGAAGAAACCAATTACAATATTCCAGACGCCTTTCACCGTCATTTTCATACAAATGTTGATGCAACTGATACTTGAAGGATTTAAATCGATGTTTTTTCAAAATTTTCCTAGCAGAGTCCTTACTTATAGCTAATTCGGCGCCAATCTGCCTTGAGGAAATTGTGCTATCATATTGTACTAAAGCTAATACATTAATTTCAGTTTCCTCATTAATAACAAATGCTTCTTGGTCTTCGTGAACATCAGGCTAAGTTCTTAATTTTTCTTCAAGCCACTGGAAATACCTTCTTGACGGTATCCCTGGATATCGCTCTAAATACAATCGTTCAGCGGCATAAGAATTTTTTAAACATTCACCATAAATGAGAAGCATGTCAATTTGTTCGGTTCGTGAATAACGGGGGCATTTTTTGAATATTCCACTAACTGATTTCGATTTCCAAACCCTTTTAAAATGGCAGAATCAAAAACACTACTTCGAACGTCAAAATAATATGGATAGCAGCGTTCGTGAGAGTTCTCGTTTCTTTTTTGTTTCATTCCAAAATACATCTCAATCAGCCTACTTGTTAATATTTTCGTTCGAATGATTATTGCAATGGAATGATTATTCTGAATAGCACAAACATCGTCCATAGGTAGATATTAGAATATCTATGGACGATGGCACAGACCAAGTACGTTTATGTTCCTATTTAACCTAGAACCTACAGGATATAATTTATCATTCCACATTATTTTTAATGTTATTTTTGCGTATGGCGATAATCTGTTTTGTTATTTGAAGAATAATAATTGGATTTTTTGGTATTTCATTTCAAAAAATTACTTTCTATTATATCATTAGAAAGGAATGGTTATGCTGAATAGTACAGGCAAGAAAAAGTGGTATGTTCCTATTTAAGTTATGGACCTACAGAGTATTGTTTTTTTCCCGATTTTTCCAATATTTTTTTGGCGGCTTTTTATAACGCCGACGAATGAAAATAAAATATCACAGTAGTAGCAACTGTTATCAAGTGACTTATGGTTTCCATAGCCAACTTTTCAATTTTTGGCTTTCATTTTGCTTCCACGGCCTACTCGGTGAATTTCAATAATAATTTTTTTCTGATCTAGTTGCTGATTAGATACCAACTTGTGATATGTCATTAGAAAGGGAATTGAATGCTGAATAAAGCGAAAAGAAAAAAATTGGGTTTCCATTCAAAATAAGAAAGTTGATGTTACTTCCGGTCAGACCGGAAGTTAACTTCGACATGTCAATATGCTCAAATTCTAGCTCTTATGTCATTATATCGACGCTCCAAATTTCACAAACCTACTTCATACAATAACTGAGATATTCCGTAGGCAATACTTCCGTAGCCACCCAGTATACTGAAATATTAAAAATAATTAACTATTGAAAAGTATAGTAAAATCAACACTTGCTTGTGCTCGACTAGGCGGGTACCAATGCTCATTTTCGTTTGTACTATGTAAACCTTACCACAAATACATGGAATCCTGTATACTTCTGCTGATTTGAGTAGATTTCTGCTTTCTTTTGCTGATCTAAAATATTCCGATATTTTCTTCGTTTGCTTGAAGATGGTGTTCACTTAGTCCCTTTTAGAATTTTTTCAATTCGGTTGGTGATACCTGCTATGTATGGCAGGAAGACATTGCCTTGGGGTTGTTCTTCACTGGTGTTCATTTTCTGCTCTCTTGGATGCGTAGCCGTTTGCCTCTAACACAGTTATTTCATTGTCGAAGTGCCTTGGTTCACATATTACTACTAGGTTCTTGATGAAGGAACGTTTTTGTTTTGGATGATGGTTAGATCCATTATGTAGATAACGATCTGTGTGTGTGTTATCTTCCTGTACACTTTATAGCCTAGTTGATCACCTTCTTAGGTTGACCATACATCCAGAAATGGAATTTGGTGGTTTTCTTCTGATTCCATTGTAAAGTGTACTTTTGGGTGAGAACTGTTTAGATGCTTTTTCTCTTCCGTGGCTTCAAACAGCGAAAGTGTCGTCAACATACCTCAACCAGTGCTTTGGTCGCTTTTTTGTTGTTCGAATGGCTTCATCTTCAAATTTTCATATATGGAAATTTGCCACCACTGAGCTTAGTGGACTGCACATGGCGACTCCATCAATTCATTCATAGAAATTTTGATTCCACAGGAAATAAGTCGTCGTTAGTGAATGTCGTAATAAGTTGATGTCTTGTGGAGAAATATCTTGTATACAGTTGAGGGCTTCCTCGGGAGGAACATTTGTGAACAAGGATATAATATCGAAGCTAACTAGGATGTCGTTTGGCTCCAACGTGATGTTCTTCAATTGTTCAACGCCACTGAAGATGACTGCCGCAGTTGCAGTCAAAAGGTTTTGAGATTTGAACCAAAGACGACCATGGTAAAACCCGGAAAACATCCAAGGTAAAACCCGTAAAACAACCAAGGTAAATCCCGGAAAACAACCAAAACATATTGACACCAGCCGTGAAAGCCTACATTCATACATTTCAAAAACTATTTGAGATAATCAAAATTTGAAAAATGATCCGGAAGGAGCTGAAAATTTATTGAAAAAAGTGCTATACCTCTTCGAACTGTACCGGCAAAACGGTTAAAAACTTGATACAAAAATATTTTAACCCAAAAAACGTGAATAGTAGGGAATAAAAATATTTTAGTACTATCTAAACACACAAATAAACATTAAGTCGTCAAAAAAATATTTTTAACCAAATGTTTTGATAAATTAACTATTCCTTTGTTAATTGGATAATTTTTACCGACATACTTGTATTGCAACCTTCGACCTCTTGGCATACCAGAGCACATACAAACACCTACACATGTCACAAATTTTATTGACAATAATTTTAATGTGAGATTTTCACAACTTTGGAATCGCATTTCTCGAAACATCATTGAAAAACCGTCATTTCTCACTTTCAGATCCAGCCTAAAAAATATCTGAGCAAAAGGTACTACAGAGCTGTCAATTTGAATCAGTAAAAGTTGTCATCGTTATATTCTGTTTCTTTCTAGTTCCTTTCCCCTCCAAATCAGAAGTAATTTATAATTGATTATAATTTTATTGTTCGATGTCTATTTTGCATCTTTGTAATTATGTTACTATTTTAAAAATCTTCTGTCAGCACATTTTCTGAGCAATAAAGAGTATCAATATTGATGATAATAATAGTGATGAAAACGCTGATTATTTCAGAACTAAAAACCTAGTTTTTTTTTTGCTCTTTGAAGCTACTCTTGAAAGGGTTTAAAAATGACCCCGGTGGAAAAAGTTGAAAAATTTGAATTCTTCACTTTTTGTATTGAAAAATAAATATTTAAAAAAAAAACAATCAGTATTTTTTTCAATTATTCTATTTATTTTGTTTCCCCAGTACTGAAAGCTATACCATATTTTTTAAATTTTCAACTTCCAACGAAATAATCGTTTGTTAAAAAAATTGTTTCATTGAGAAAAATGCACTTAATTAACAATTTTTTTTGTTACCAAATATTAATATTAAGGAACCCTTTTTCTTTAATTCATTATTATGTTTAATAAAAAAATTAAAAGTTAATAATACATTTTTTCTCATTATATGAAGGAAAGTGAGAAATATCGATTTAGAAAAAATGGTTCCCTAATATTAATATTTAGTAACAAAAAAATGTTAATTAGAATACCATGTGCGTTTTTTATAAAAGATTAGATTCCAAAAAAAAAACAAAAGTCTTATTAAACATGCATCTGTTTATAACAATTATTCGAACAATAAAATTTAAAATAAAAAATATATATTTATCTAGTTATATAGCTTTCAGTAATGAAAAAACAAGATAATTAGAATGATTGAAAAACAATTTTTCCTGATTGCTTTATTCACACCCTTTATTTTTTAACATCATGTTAAATAAAACGTGAAATATCTAAATTTTTCTACTTTTTCAACAGGGATCGTTTCTAAACCCTTCCAAGAGTAGCTCCAGAATGTAAAAAAAATATCTAGGTTTCTGGTTATGAAATAATCAGCGTTTTTATGTTAACTTTCAACTGGTAAAAATCAACTCATAATCAAAAGCACAGTTGATTGAAAAATTAGGTTGAAAATTTTTTGTTGATGAATTATTGTTTATGCTCAAGAAATGGAAATGACCCAAAACACCAAACCAACGTCAATAACACTCGTCGCGCGTTTTGCCAACAAAGTTGGCATCCTCAGGAGCACAAAAAGCGTATTATAGTTCATTTATTTGAATTTATTTATGTGTTTAGATATCACTGAAATTTTGTTATTCCCTGCTATTTAAATTTGATCGGTGAAAATAATTTTTTTAATCAAGCTTCTGACTCGGTCAACGCGCCCTCTAGAGCTGCAACTCGTTTTTGGCTCAATTTTCACCTCTAAATTAATATTATAAATATTTTTGGTACAGTTTGCGGAGGAAGAACTTTTTTAGAAAAAAATTATTTTTGAAATATTTGTAAAACCAACCTTTTTATTGTCTTTTACGTAATTGTTTCTAACTTTTGCAATTTTTCTTGGCCGCAATTTTCCTTCTTAACATTTTTTTAGATGCCATTTCGAATCGAATGAGACCAAAATCACGATTTACGGTAGTCCAGCCTAGGTTTTTGACGAAATGAAACTTTTGAACTAGACTATTAGCAGAAACATTTGCGGAATTCTGATACCAGATATAATAGGAAAGGCACAGTAACGATTTAGAATGTTGTTAAAAATTTCTTTGATGGTGCAGTTTGGAATAAGAACAAACTCCATAACATATTTGTTGACTAACTGAATCTTATTTGGAAATATCTGTGTTCCAAAGTACAAAGGTGGATCGTCTTGAAGCGACAGTACAGTTATGATTATTGAGCTAAACTTATTTTTGAAGGTTGCCTTGATCATTGGAGTAGCCGGAGCTTGCAGTAGAGATGAACTTTCTTATATGCTTATGGACGACGTGAAGGATGAGGGCTACTATTTCCGAGTCACCATACCAAATACCCATGGAAGGGACCAACGAGAATTCATTATACTCGATGAAACCGTTAACGATTTGAACTTGGTGGGAATTATTCGTAAATACATTGGTCTTCGTCCTCCTCTTGCCGATCAGCTGCGTTTCTTCATTGCCTACAGGAATGGTAAATGTACCAATCAGCCTGTCGGAGTGAATACGATTGGTATTTATCCCAAGAAGGTTGCATCTTTTCTTGGATTGCCTGATCCGGAAGGCTACACTGGCTACCGATACGGAAGATTGTCTCGTCACGGTGGGAGAAAAACAACTGCTTTCACCAATGAATACGATGAACATTTCTAGCGAAATTTTATAGAAGAAATATCCGAACCGGAAAAATGTTTTAATTAATCGGCGAATGAATAATTTTGCTGTAAAATAATGTATACCTACTCACAAACATATTTAAGTAAAAAATAAAAAATTTTAATACTACTTCAATTTATTTGTTGAAATAGATACTTTCTAGTTTTGCATAATGGTTTGTGTGGTCTTATTATTCAGGACCTATAACGTGACATGTCACCTACAACTCAGTTGATTTATTGGTCTTATTTAGAGTATCGGCTTATCAAGTAGGTAGAATAGGTTGAGCCTCCTCTTGAATTCCATTATTACGCTCTTTTATTGTAAAACACCTACGATTTTTTTTCAAGGGAGGTGAAGAAATCATTTTATGAAAGACTATGAATCTTATGGTCTATGAGAGTTAGACTGGGAGGTCACAACGTTTTGTTTGGGTCTCATTTGTACACATTTAGCAGTATGAGAACCTCTCCCAAATTCCACCTTCAACAACACGGATATGAATCGCCTAATAAAAATCTTGGAACGAAGGGTGAGGGCCACGTCAATAAATCTATGTAGTGAAGAATAATATATTTATTAGTTGTTATGTATATATATATATGCATTGGTAACAACTATATATATATATATATATATATATATATATATATATATATATGTTCAGATAGGTTTCCGTATACTTGATTCAAGGAGCAAATAATGTTATATATTATTATATATATTACATATACCATTTCGTATCCGAAATGTATTTCTGGGGTGCTCTCTAATCTGTCACCGAGGTGGATCCTGTGAGCAATTGCAGTATTCCTCTCGGAGGACGATGACGAACATCGGGACCTCGCGTGTATACAACCGTGATAACCTTGACTGCACTGATAAGGTCTCCGTTTGAATCAGGCAAAGTCCTGCTGTTTGTTTCAGAGAGCTCTTGCATCAAAGTAAGGATCTTTGCACATATGTCTGACAGATATAATTCAATATACATTCAATATATATATATATATATATATATATATATATATATATATATATATATATATATATATATATATATATATATATATATATATATATATATATATATATATATATATATATATATATATATATATATATATATATATATATGTGTTCAGATAGGTTTCCGCGGTCAGATATTTGAAAACTAAAAGTTCGGGTTGAACCGCGTCTAGAATTTGTTGAAATTCGACGTTTCGGCTCCGATTTTGGAGCCATTTTCAAGAACTGAAAAAGAAAGATAATTAATAAATGGTTGAAACGTAATTCTACGCTGAGATCTCAATCTGCCTACTCCTCAGGTATAATTACGTTAGGTTTTTGTGACTTGACGTCGGGGTCTCAATCTGCCTACTCCCCATGTCTCGTCACTGGTTCTCTCTAAGGTCTCAATCTGCCTACTCCTTCGAGAGAACTGAGGAATTGTGGGTTGAGGAACTGTATTTATAGTGGACGTGGCTGTAATGGCCGTGTGCAATGTATTGGCGCGAGGTGAACTATAGGCGGGAACAGAGTTGGCGCTAGATGAGCTGTGTGCGGGAACTTGGTTGGCGCTAAGTGAGCTGTGTGCGGGAACTGGGTTGGTAGGAAATGAGTTGATGCGTGCAATGAGAGGCTTCCAGGTATTGGGAAGTCTACGTCCGTCGTCGCGAGTGTTGAGGCAATTGGGGCGCTTCTCTATCTCAAGGGCTTCTCGGATGATCCTGGTTTGCAGAGTTTTCTCGGTGGAAATTGTTTTTGTGTTTTTGAAGTCTATTTTGTGACCTGTGTCTTCTCGATGTTAATAAAGTGCGGAAGTGGAAGATGCCTGACGCACAGCAAGTTCGTGTTCGTAGACTCTGGAAGTTACTCGTCTGTTAGTCTGGCCAATATAACTTCTCGGGCAGTCTGAACATGGTATTTCATATATACCTTGAGAATCGTTTGGTATTGTGTCCTTGGGAGACCTGAGGAATTTGGATATTTGGTTGTTGGCCGTGAATATTGTTTTTATCTCGTGTTTTCTCAAGATATTACTGATTTTGTCTGTCACACCTTTGATGTATGGTAGGAAAGCTTTGTGTGGCTGAATACTCTCTAGTGGATCATTTGTTTTTGGAGGACGGGTCAGTTGATGGCGGATAGACTTGTCGATTAGCGAATTGTTGTAACCATTTTGAAGTAAGGCTGATTTCAGTTTGTCCAGCTCTTGTGGTCTATTCTGGTTGTCGGTAAGCTGAATTGATCTGTATATCAGGGAGTTCAATACGGATTTTGTTTGTGCTGGATGGTGATGAGAGTTTGCGTGTAGGTATCGGTTGGTGTGGGTCTGTTTCCTGTGTACTGTGTGGGTGAAAGAGTTATTGGATTTCGTGATGAGAACGTCCAGGAAAGCTAGGGAGTTGTTCATTTCGGTCTCCATTGTAAATTTCATGTTGGGATGGATATCGTTTAGGTGATCTAAGAACGTGTTTAAGATTTCGTAATCATGAGGCCATATGACGAAAATGTCGTCAACGTATCTGAACCAGCAAGTAGGCTTGTGGTCAAATGCTTCTACAGCCCTGGTTTCGAAGTCTTCCATGAAAAGGTTTGCAAGGACTGGAGAAAGGGGGGAACCCATGGGAGCACCTTTCACTTGTTTGTAGTAAGTTCCTTGGAAGAGGAAGTACGTGTTGTTCATACAGTGACTGATGAGGTCCAGGGTGTCTTTTGGAATTCTGTGTTTCGTTTTAAGGATTTCTAGCGTGTCCGTTAGGGGAATATTTGTGAAGAGGGAGACAACATCGAAGCTCACTAGGATATCTGTGTTCTGGATTCTATAGGATTTGAGAAGGTCTAAGAAGTGGAATGAATTTTTCACGTAGGATGAAGCTTCTTCTGCTCGTGGCTGAAGAGTACTCGCTAGATACTTGGCGAGGTTCTGGGTTGGTGATCCAAAGGCACTGACGATAGGTCGGAGTGGGATATCAGGCTTGTGTATTTTTGGTAGTCCGTAGATACGAGGGGTGCGTGATGACTTCTCTCTAGGGATAGTGGCTTTCTTGGTTTCGGCTGGTAGTTTAGAATTATTGATCAGATTTTTGGTCTTCTTTTCGAGGTAGGTTGTCGGGTCTCGTTGGGTGATCTGATACTCGGATGAGTTTAATAGTGTACTCATTTTGTCTACATAATCTGACGTATTCAGAACTACTGTGGCGTTGCCTTTGTCTGCTGGGAGAATGATTATGTCAGGGTTGTTGTGGAGGTTTCTGAGGCAATGTTTTTCGGCAGGTGTTATGTTGGATGGAGGGAGTTTCGCTCTCCTAAGTGTGGTGGCAATATCTTGTCTGGTTTCTTCAGCTGTGTTTTCTGGTAGATGGGTTATAGCGCTTTCTATTTGTGTGATGATGGTTTCTGTTGGGATTCTGTTTGGTGTGATGGAATAATTGAATCCTCTTGATAGTAGTGCAAGGCTAGTTTGATCTAGTGGTGTGTCGGAGAAGTTGTGTACTAATACAGGTGATGCAGCTGGGACCAAGGGTGTGATGGTATTCGTTAACAATGCACAAAGTTTGTTTTTCTGTGTTTCTGTTTTCTTATTGCTGATGTGATCTGCTTTGTCCTGAGATATCCTGGTCAAAGTGTCCCAGATGACTGGATGGATATCTACGGTGGATAATTTGCCAAAACATTTGTAGAGTGAGGTGTTGGTGATGTCCAAATTACGTCTGATGTCGTGAAGTGTTTTTCGAATAAGTGCTTGGCTAGCTTTATTGAGAATACGCTGGGCTGACGATGAGGTATCATGATGTTTCAACCGGAAGGCTTTGGGAATGACTCTGTGGTCTCTGCATGATTTGAGGAACGTGAGGTCGCACAGGAGTTTGGATCTTCGGATAAGGAGTGATGAATAGTTTTTCGTGAGATGGAGAATATCCTCCCCGTAGAGGCGTGCAATGTGTTCAGATAGGTTTCCGCGGTCAGATATTTGAAAACTAAAAGTTCGGGTTGAACCGCGTCTAGAATTTGTTGAAATTCGACGTTTCGGCTCCGATTTTGGAGCCATTTTCAAGAACTGAAAAAGAAAGAAAATTAATAAATGGTTGAAACGTAATTCTACGCTGAGATCTCAATCTGCCTACTCCTCAGGTATAATTACGTTAGGTTTTTGTGACTTGACGTCGGGGTCTCAATCTGCCTACTCCCTATGTCTCGTCACTGGTTCTCTCTAAGGTCTCAATCTGCCTACTCCTTCGAGAGAACTGAGGAATTGTGGGTTGAGGAACTGTATTTATAGTGGACGTGGCTGTAATGGCCGTGTGCAATGTATTGGCGCGAGGTGAACTATAGGCGGGAACAGAGTTGGCGCTAGATGAGCTGTGTGCGGGAACTTGGTTGGCGCTAAGTGAGCTGTGTGCGGGAACTGGGTTGGTAGGAAATGAGTTGATGCGTGCAATGAGAGGCTTCCAGGTATTGGGAAGTCTACGTCCGTCGTCGCGAGTGTTGAGGCAATTGGGGCGCTTCTCTATCTCAAGGGCTTCTCGGATGATCCTGGTTTGCAGAGTTTTCTCGGTGGAAATTGTTTTTGTGTTTTTGAAGTCTATTTTGTGACCTGTGTCTTCTCGATGTTTATAAAGTGCGGAAGTGGAAGATGCCTGACGCACAGCAAGTTCGTGTTCGTAGACTCTGGAAGTTACTCGTCTGTTAGTCTGGCCAATATAACTTCTCGGGCAGTCTGAACATGGTATTTCATATATACCTTGAGAATCGTTTGGTATTGTGTCCTTGGGAGACCTGAGGAATTTGGATATTTGGTTGTTGGCCGTGAATATTGTTTTTATCTCGTGTTTTCTCAAGATATTACTGATTTTGTCTGTCACACCTTTGATGTATGGTAGGAAAGCTTTGTGTGGCTGAATACTCTCTAGTGGATCATTTGTTTTTGGAGGACGGGTCAGTTGATGGCGGATAGACTTGTCGATTAGCGAATTGTTGTAACCATTTTGAAGTAAGGCTGATTTCAGTTTGTCCAGCTCTTGTGGTCTATTCTGGTTGTCGGTAAGCTGAATTGATCTGTATATCAGGGAGTTCAATACGGAGAAAACTCTGCAAACCAGTATCATCCGAGAAGCCCTTGAGATAGAGAAGCGCCCCAATTGCCTCAACACTCGCGACGACGGACGTAGACTTCCCAATACCTGGAAGCCTCTCATTGCACGCATCAACTCATTTCCTACCAACCCAGTTCCCGCACACAGCTCACTTAGCGCCAACCAAGTTCCCGCACACAGCTCATCTAGCGCCAACTCTGTTCCCGCCTATAGTTCACCTCGCGCCAATACATTGCACACGGCCATTACAGCCACGTCCACTATAAATACAGTTCCTCAACCCACAATTCCTCAGTTCTCTCGAAGGAGTAGGCAGATTGAGACCTTAGAGAGAACCAGTGACGAGACATGGGGAGTAGGCAGATTGAGACCCCGACGTCAAGTCACAAAAACCTAACGTAATTATACCTGAGGAGTAGGCAGATTGAGATCTCAGCGTAGAATTACGTTTCAACCATTTATTAATTCTCTTTCTTTTTCAGTTCTTGAAAATGGCTCCAAAATCGGAGCCGAAACGTCGAATTTCAACAAATTCTAGACGCGGTTCAACCCGAACTTTTAGTTTTCAAATATCTGACCGCGGAAACCTATCTGAACACATTGCACGCCTCTACGGGGAGGATATTCTCCATCTCACGAAAAACTATTCATCACTCCTTATCCGAAGATCCAAACTCCTGTGCGACCTCACGTTCCTCAAATCATGCAGAGACCACAGAATCATTCCCAAAGCCTTCCGGTTGAAACATCATGATACCTCATCGTCAGCCCAGCGTATTCTCAATAAAGCTAGCCAAGCACTTATTCGAAAAACACTTCACGACATCAGACGTAATTTGGACATCACCAACACCTCACTCTACAAATGTTTTGGCAAATTATCCACCGTAGATATCCATCCAGTCATCTGGGACACTTTGACCAGGATATCTCAGGACAAAGCAGATCACATCAGCAATAAGAAAACTGAAACACAGAAAAACAAACTTTGTGCATTGTTAACGAATACCATCACACCCTTGGTCCCAGCTGCATCACCTGTATTAGTACACAACTTCTCCGACACACCACTAGATCAAACTAGCCTTGCACTACTATCAAGAGGATTCAATTATTCCATCACACCAAACAGAATCCCAACAGAAACCATCATCACACAAATAGAAAGCGCTATAACCCATCTACCAGAAAACACAGCTGAAGAAACCAGACAAGATATTGCCACCACACTTAGGAGAGCGAAACTCCCTCCATCCAACATAACACCTGCCGAAAAACATTGCCTCAGAAACCTCCACAACAACCCTGACATAATCATTCTCCCAGCAGACAAAGGCAACGCCACAGTAGTTCTGAATACGTCAGATTATGTAGACAAAATGAGTACACTATTAAACTCATCCGAGTATCAGATCACCCAACGAGACCCGACAACCTACCTCGAAAAGAAGACCAAAAATCTGATCAATAATTCTAAACTACCAGCCGAAACCAAGAAAGCCACTATCCCTAGAGAGAAGTCATCACGCACCCCTCGTATCTACGGACTACCAAAAATACACAAGCCTGATATCCCACTCCGACCTATCGTCAGTGCCTTTGGATCACCAACCCAGAACCTCGCCAAGTATCTAGCGAGTACTCTTCAGCCACGAGCAGAAGAAGCTTCATCCTACGTGAAAAATTCATTCCACTTCTTAGACCTTCTCAAATCCTATAGAATCCAGAACACAGATATCCTAGTGAGCTTCGATGTTGTCTCCCTCTTCACAAATATTCCCCTAACGGACACGCTAGAAATCCTTAAAACGAAACACAGAATTCCAAAAGACACCCTGGACCTCATCAGTCACTGTATGAACAACACGTACTTCCTCTTCCAAGGAACTTACTACAAACAAGTGAAAGGTGCTCCCATGGGTTCCCCCCTTTCTCCAGTCCTTGCAAACCTTTTCATGGAAGACTTCGAAACCAGGGCTGTAGAAGCATTTGACCACAAGCCTACTTGCTGGTTCAGATACGTTGACGACATTTTCGTCATATGGCCTCATGGTTACGAAATCTTAAACACGTTCTTAGATCACCTAAACGATATCCATCCCAACATGAAATTTACAATGGAGACCGAAATGAACAACTCCCTAGCTTTCCTGGACGTTCTCATCACGAAATCCAATAACTCTTTCACCCACACAGTACACAGGAAACAGACCCACACCAACCGATACCTACACGCAAACTCTCATCACCATCCAGCACAAACAAAATCCGTATTGAACTCCCTGATATACAGATCAATTCAGCTTACCGACAACCAGAATAGACCACAAGAGCTGGACAAACTGAAATCAGCCTTACTTCAAAATGGTTACAACAATTCGCTAATCGACAAGTCTATCCGCCATCAACTGACCCGTCCTCCAAAAACAAATGATCCACTAGAGAGTATTCAGCCACACAAAGCTTTCCTACCATACATCAAAGGTGTGACAGACAAAATCAGTAATATCTTGAGAAAACACGAGATAAAAACAATATTCACGGCCATCAACCAAATATCCAAATTCCTCAGGTCTCCCAAGGACACAATACCAAACGATTCTCAAGGTATATATGAAATACCATGTTCAGACTGCCCGAGAAGTTATATTGGCCAGACTAACAGACGAGTAACTTCCAGAGTCTACGAACACGAACTTGCTGTGCGTCAGGCATCTTCCACTTCCGCACTTTATAAACATCGAGAAGACACAGGTCACAAAATAGACTTCAAAAACACAAAAACAATTTCCACCGAGAAAACTCTGCAAACCAGGATCATCCGAGAAGCCCTTGAGATAGAGAAGCGCCCCAATTGCCTCAACACTCGCGACGACGGACGTAGACTTCCCAATACCTGGAAGCCTCTCATTGCACGCATCAACTCATTTCCTACCAACCCAGTTCCCGCACACAGCTCACTTAGCGCCAACCAAGTTCCCGCACACAGCTCATCTAGCGCCAACTCTGTTCCCGCCTATAGTTCACCTCGCGCCAATACATTGCACACGGCCATTACAGCCACGTCCACTATAAATACAGTTCCTCAACCCACAATTCCTCAGTTCTCTCGAAGGAGTAGGCAGATTGAGACCTTAGAGAGAACCAGTGACGAGACATGGGGAGTAGGCAGATTGACACCCCGACGTCAAGTCACAAAAACCTAACGTAATTATACCTTAGGAGTAGGCAGATTGAGATCTCAGCGTAGAATTACGTTTCAACCATTTATTAATTTTCTTTCTTTTTCAGTTCTTGAAAATGGCTCCAAAATCGGAGCCGAAACGTCGAATTTCAACAAATTCTAGACGCGGTTCAACCCGAACTTTTAGTTTTCATATATATATATATATATATATATATATATATATATATATATAATATATATATATGAAAACTAAGTTAGTTTTCAAATATCCGACCGCGGAAACCTATCTGAAATCTGAACATATATATATATATATATATATATATATATATATATATATATATATATATATATATATATATATAATATATATATATGAAAACTAAGTTAGTTTTCAAATATCCGACCGCGGAAACCTATCTGAAATCTGAACATATATATATATATATATATATATATATATATATATATATATATATATATATTATATATATATATATATACTACTACTACTACTTTGTGACAATATATTTATTATTTGTAACAATATATTAATATATATATATACAAATGTAGAAAAACGTGCATCCCATATATTTATTAATTCGATCAATTTCATGTCGTCAAGAGATGAAGCAAACGATGTGATTTAGTTCCCAATCGAGCATGTGGCAACATGGTATAAGGGCGATGTCATTACTGCATAAAGAGGCTAACACATAGCAGTGATACAAGCAGCTTTCATTGTGTCAGGGCGAAGTTATTATATATGATATGGCCAATAATAGATTACACTGAATAATATTGCAGTCGTCAAAAAGCATTCTCAGATCACAACACATTCCTATCAGATTGTCTCTGAATAGTGTAGAATGTATAAGACACGCAGAGTGACACAGTTTATTGTTATAAAACAATTGAAATAAAAAAAAATCATTCATTAATGTTTGGCATTTTGTTAACAGAACTAATTATCTACTTAAACTTGAGATAATATGATCGCCGAACATTTTGGTTGGCTCGAGCTCAACTTTCCCCGCGTACTTTTGTTTAGGGGTGCACAATATGCGTGTATCATAACATTGAGGTTCGGTATATTATTTATTAAATGAATTGGAAGTACAAAAAATACATGCCAAACAAATTGACTGGATATTTGTTTGTTACTTTTCGGCGATGGTGTTTTATAATAATGATATGAATTATAGTTAACCCAGTGCATGGGTATGGGGAAATATGGAATATATCAGTGAGTTGTTTGGAAGACAATCAGCCCTATGCTGTATCACTTCCGTTAAATATAACGTCACCGTTATTCGCCATTTCCGTTATTTTGCTATTACCAATCATAGCAAAATAACGGAAATAGCGAATAACGGTGTCGTTATTTTTAACGGAAGTGATACAGCATGGGGTTGAATGATGCAACATTACAAGGAAAAAAGGAAAATAACAGTGATTATAAAATAGTAAGGAAAAATATTATTGAATTGAAATATATACCTCGAACCTCGAAAGAAAATATGTGACAGTACTTACCTTTGAAATAATGATAATAATAACAATAATATAATACTGAATACAAAAATTATTACATATACAAACACATAGGTACATATAACATTGTTACTAGAAAATTGTTTATTCTTTATCAACAAGTTGGTGAATTTTCGTTCTCCCCATTTGTGTCATCCAATTTCTTAGGAGTCTCTTGGAGAATGAAACAGTTGATTTCTTTGAATTCTGGTGGTATGGTAAGTAAACATACCACCATACTTAATTATTCTTGTACCGAGTAGCATGGGTGTGGTCAACTGGTGTTAATTCATGTTCATTGATGTTCTGTCTATAGTTACTGTTTGGAAGAAATATAGTTGTCAAATATCCTTTGTGGGGTAAGTATATGGTTTTTGGTAGATACTTTTGTTAGCCATTCATTGAATTATTTCTTGCTGAAATATGTTTCAAAGAGTGCCGAGAATAAAATCCGAAAGTACCTACTTAATATCAACTATTTCGAAAAATTATTGTTTTTTATATATATTATTTGGTCTTTTTCACAATTGACCCGAGAGTCCCATTCCAAATTGCAGCCACGATGAATACATAAATATTTCACACTTACAGCTGATTGTATATTGAAATTTCCATTTCTAATAGAAATGTTAAGGCTATTATATGTAGGTAAGTACTTTGTGTATGAGATAAATGGAACTCAAACAGTTCTATCAACATTTATGGAAAGCAGACGACTGTCAAACCATTCCAAAATGAATTTGAAATCCATCGCGAAATAGGTTTTGAACGTTTCTCAGGAATCAGCTATGTATAGGATTGCGGTGTCGTCTGCGAAACTTATTATTCTTCTTCCATTTGTAGTTTATAGAGACCGTGCAAATAAATGTTGAAAAGAATCGGACCCAGGACAGTACCTTGGGAAACGCCATATTTTATTGTTCTTTCATCGCTGATTTGCATATTTTGAGTTGATACGTCAAGAATAGTACTTCGGCCACGCCAATGAAGATGACTGCCGCAGTTGCAGTCGAAACGTTTGAATATTTAAACCAAAGACGACCACGGCAAAACCCAGAAATCAACCAAAACAATAACATTTAATGATAAAACTAAAATAAATAAATAAAAGTGTAAATCAGCTCTGCTGATAGGAGAAAACAAATGCCCCTTCGCTCAAAAGTGTTTTTGGTATGGTAGTTGGTGACACCAGAGAGTCGTACTCTTGCCAAGTATCTGCGTATGGGTGTGTTTTTATTCATATTTGTGTTTGTACTGTATTGTTATATTGTTCATTAACGTGTTTTATTTTTTTTCAGTATATGACTCTCCTACTCTACAGTCGTGCATTTGATTCACGTTTTATGATATTTGCGAAATATTACATTATTTTTAATTTTTATATTCCTGTTTTATTTTTGATAATATTATTTTGTCATTTGAATGTAATTGGCAGCATACTATATGGCCATTGAAATCTGTCGTTTCAATTTTTATACGGCAACTGCCATCTCAACCAGACTTTGGTAACCCTGTATTAAAGTTTAATAACCGATTTTTTCTTTTCCGATAATATTCGGTCGATATAAAAAAAATCTCAATGTGTCAATCTGAAGATTAATATTAAAATCGAATATTCCGCAAGATACATAGCTTCAATTTCAGATTTTGAAGAAACTGGAAATTATGGAATACCACCCCTATTGCCTGAAAAGTCAAAGATGCAATATGAAGCACATTACGGAAGGTTCGAGACCTGGTGCGAAGAGAACAAAGTGACAAATATAGACGAAAACTTGCTATTGGCATACTTCGAAGAGAAATCTAATATTTATAAATCCTCATCTCTTTGGGCTGTGTACTCCATGTTGAAGTCTGTTCTAATAGTAAAAAAGAACATAGATATCAGCAATTACCCGACATTGTTGACTTTTCTGAAACAGAAAGCTGTGGGATACTGTGCGAAGAAAACTGCCTGCTTGAGCTTAAATCACGTAAATACTTTCTTGAGAGAAGCGGATGATAATACGTATCTACTAATGAAGGTAATATATTTTCATTTATACCATAATGAGTACTCGAATCGTTTCTAGATATTCTGAGTCTCACTTTTTTCGGCAACTATATCCAGGAATAGATCTGATGTACATTTGGGTTCAGGGAACTGTATATTCAAACATACGTATTTGAACTCCTAGAAGTTTTTTGAGTTTTCTCAACTTAGATTTTCCAAATGAAACACCCTGTATATAATACCATATCATGATTTCTTATCACTTTTATAACTAACTTCATTATTTCCTTATGATGCCAACCTCAACATTTTTTCAATATTTCGTAATTTTTTTTGAGACAATACCTCAATGCACACACTTTGTAACATTTTCCAAAAAACTTCCAATTTCGAATTGACTGTTTGTCAATGTTGAAAAACTAAATCAAACATAAATATTATTTAATTTGAAATAGATGTTGAATCTCAATAGTAAATGATAATTAAGGAAACCTCGTAAGTTTTTATGCCAGTATTCGGATCTAAGAATAATCATGATAAGGTAAGTAACTCAATTGATATTTGCATAAATGGGGAATTACTTGAATTGGTTCATAATGCCAGAAGTCTCGGTGTATTATTGGATGACAACCTACGATTCGAAAAACATATCAATAGATCAATTCAACGCCCATATTCAACATTGAAAATCATATATGGCAATAGGCATTTTCTCTCTACCAAATTGAAATCTATTCTTTGTGACGCATTGGTCCAATCACTTTTTAATTATGCAGATTCCGTATATGGTCCATGTTTAACTATAGTCTGATCCACATTGAGAAGTCAGTTAACGTTACATACGTCAATGCATTTCAAATGGGACATTTCACGCCAATGTTGCCTATGTCGCTTACAGGTCCGGCCGAGCCATAAAATGTGTCCCTTAAGTTTTCGGTTCAACAAGTTGATTTGTTGAAAGGTTTTGAGAAATAACTTTCTTCCAGAAGAATGTGTTCGACACTAAGGTTCACTTGGCAGGTTTCACATCTTTGAGGCATTTGTTGTTGCAGAAGGTGTTGATGTGTTAGTATTGCGTGGCCAGTGCGGAGCCTGCTGAGGATCACCTGATGTTTTCTACACAAACGCTTGTATTTTACGGGATTCAAATTTGGGTTTATTTCCATTAGCTTATTATTCTCTTGTTCATGCCATTTGTCACTCAAATCTGTATATGGGATTTTTATAATTATTTTGGAGGATGGGTCTACACTGGCAATTTTTGCAGCTAAGTCCGCTATTTCATTACCAGGAATACCTATATGGGATGGAATCCATAATAGTTTGATGTTTTTTCCTTGGGTTTTCAACTCGTACAACTTTGGTTTTGATGTTCTTCAGGATAGAATGTTTAGGGTAAAGCTGCTTGATGCACTCACTGTACGGAACTCAGGGAATCCGTGAATATTACTGTGTATTTGGCTTCGAATTTTTTCGCGAGTTTTATGGCTTCCTCTATGGCGTATAGTTAGTTCTCCTGTAAGGAGGCATACTGAATTTATAAATGTTGGCACCTGAGATAACAGATGCACCAACTCGTTCTTCTTCACGTGTCGTAGAGGCATCAGTCTAAATAATGACCCATTGTACTCAGTTTCTATCTCGTGAAATTTTTGAAGGAGTTGCAGGTAGGGAGTAGTGGACTTGGGAAAGTTCATGAGGGAGATGTTACAGGAGGGGATTTCCACAAGCCAGGGCTTTCCTCGTTAGCTGAAAAAAGTATAATTATAAAACAACAATCGTGGACTAAAATACAATGAACATGCACTACTTCTTGAAGATAATATTTGGGCTGTGATCAATTAGCAAAGTGATATTCCATACATCGATAACCCCAACGAACAAGGCCGTAACTAAAATAACAGCTATTTTCAGTTCTAGTTGTGGGCGTATTCAGCTTAAAAAACTGATGCTGACGATAAAAAAGCCGCATCTCTAGAACAAGTAGTTACGGAGTTTGTGAGTGATCTGTGTATCAATATCGAAACGAGTATGAATATGAAGAAAAAGATCCAGTTATTCCAACTGATGAAAACATATGATGAGAGTACTTGTTTACAAATATGGAAAATTGTGCATGCCTTTTTTCTGAAAAATTACCTTCAACTATCAACAATATACTGAGAGGGGTGAATGAAGCAGAACATCTCCCAAATTTAAACAAGACTACCTACTTTAGGATGGCTACTATACGATATGAGTTCCATTTACGGAAAACAAATCAGAAATTTCATCTTGATTGAGAAAGCAGAAACTCTTTTGGGGACATCAATTCCTTCGAGAAATGAGAAGAATCAGGCAGGAAGGAGCCATTGTAATTTATAGGGACTAATCATGGGTCACCATAACTATCGAATATTCCATTTTTTGAAACATATAATCAACATTTTGACTTTTGTTGAATATAATTTCAAATGAGAGATCTTTTCGATTCACTTTCCTCATATAGGCAAATGAGAGAATCTGTAGAAGATGTAGCAGGTGGTATGAGTCATAACGTTTGCTCATTAAACCTCAAGGCACAATGACATATACATGTGTTCATTCTTTCCGAAAATAATTCATCTTTTCGTTGTAGCGCAAATTTAAGAACACCCGTTTAATTAATACTTTGCATGATTTACATGCATATAAATTTCCCAAATTGTTCAATGTAAACGCTACTGTTATTTCAAAATATGCTCACAATCAGTAACACTAATACCGTATAGCGTACCTGCGTACGGCCCTGCCATTTAAATTTCATTAATGCCTCCTTCTGATGTATGAACTCCGGTAATAGTGTTACCTTATCTTGCGTTACTGACTTCTCAATGAGGATCCGACTATAGTCAATATGTGAAAGAGATACAGAAGGTTCAAAATTCATGCATGCGACTTATATGTGGAATCTCACATAAAGTTAGTGAAATTGGCTGGTTAAACATGAAGAATAGAAAGATCCATCATGCTGCTAATCTTTTCCATAAAATATTATCAACTAAAACACCACTCTACCTATACCGGAAAATTACGCACCGCAGTGATGTCCACACCTTGAATATAAGGTTCAAAGGTACACTTACGCCACCTAAATTCAGAACGGAACATTTCAAAAGATCATTCAGCTACCAGATTTGCGAAATCAATAATTCAGTTCCCACTAATATCAGAAATGAAACTTTTCTAAACTTCAAGAGAAAATACAGACGTTTTTTGTTTGACAGTCAGCAGTGACAGGGTCATACGTTCTCCCATGCAATAAATATCTTATCCAATTCAATCGTATATTCATAACACAGATAACGCTTTTTTCAGTAATTTTTTTTAATCTTCACCATGTTGCACTTTAGAGGTATGTTGGAGGTTAAGTAAAGGAGCAATTTGATGACGTTCGCAGAAACCAAATTGAACTTCGCCTTTTGTTTTCTTGCAAATAAATTTAATAACGAATATTATTTATACATGTAAAAAAATTGAGAAACCAAAGTCGTTTATTATTATTTTTTCCAAACGGAATGTACCAGTCAGGCCCTGTCCCCGGAGCTCCGATACTACCGGATGGCGCGCTGGTGTGTCATTAATCCCAGCAAAGGCTCCCCACGTCCGCGGGGAGAGTGATTACTAGGTCCGAAAATCATGTGTCCTGAGTAAACGTAGTGAACCAAGAATAACGGCCTTCTGCATTCTTCCGGCTAGGTATTCTGCCGCATCACGGCATGCCGGTATGATTTTTAGATTCGAGAAGCGTGTCCAACATTCCACCAAGTACCCCTATTATCAGAACCACCATCTTGACAGAATGGTTTGGATGAAGCCTGCAGAGTTCTAAGAGTAGATTTCGATATTGAGGCCGTTTTTTCTCCTCTTTTCGGACGACATTCGCTTATTGATGACTTTATAGGCTCCATCCAGTACCATTCTGTTGTGTAGACACTCCAAACTCAAAAGTCCACGGCCTCCCCGTTGTCTGGGGAAGTATAACCGTGGAACAAACGATTTAGAATGCATGCTCCTATAAAGATGCATCATTTTGCGAGTTTTTACGTCGAGTTGTCGCAGCTCTTCCTGAGTCCATTTCATTACTCCAAAGGAGTAAAGTAGAATCGGAACGGCAAGCATATTAGTTGCAGCAACTTTGTTCTTCCCCGACAGTTCTGAAGACCAGATCTGTCGGAGTTTGTGCTGATACTTGCCGCGGAGAGAGTTTTTAACGGTAGCTACCTCTTGGGTATGGCGTTGTTCCACCCCTAGGTAGGTATACGTCTCTCCGGCATCCAGATGATGTAGGATGCTTCCGTCTACGAGCTGAACGTCCTCTCCGTATTCCTCGCATCGTCCTCTTTTGAGATGAACCGTGGCTCATTTGTCGATCCCAAACTCCATTCCGATAGCATGCGTGTACTCTTGCACCACCCTTAAAGACTGATGAAGGTCCTTTTCTCCTTCCTTCCGGCCAAGTTTTCTGCCTCATCATGGCAAGCCGGTATGATTTTCAAGTTTGAGAGCAGTGTGTCCATCATTCCACCAAGGACCCCTATTATCAAAACCACCATCTTGACAGAATGGTTTGGATAAAGCCTGCGGAGTTCAAAGAGAAGATCTCGATATTTTGTTCGTTTTTCCTCCTCTGAACAACCTTCTCATTCACCCTCAACCTCACCTGATCTTCCAGGGCTTTTATTTCATTTTTGATTTGGGTGAATTTCAGGTATTCTTCGCTATCGGTTCTGTCATCCTTAAGCTTAGTTTTCATGTACACGAATTATTCGTTTTTCGTACGAAATCTGTCAGAAGCTATTCAAATATATTTCGTGGCGGCAAATTTCAACTGATGGTAGGAATAAATTCAAGAAGTTGAAATAATCATCTTGTCCGAAATTTTAAAGGGAAACTGTGATCAGTGCGGTTATGTATGTTTGTTTCCAGGCATATTAAATAATTTAATGTTAAATATGGAGAAATCTCATGATTATTAATATAAGTATATGAACAGCCGTAATATTTTATATTCTACTATTTTGTTAACGTATTCGAATTTTTAATTAATAAAATTAATAAAAGTTTTTGGGTGAGATCTATTTTCAAACTACGAAAATTACATGGCGATTACCACAGCTAAATTAACTAGCTGGGGAATTAACTTCAGAAAATGGACGGTAAATTAGGGGGTTGAAGTTGAATATTTCATTTAATCCATGAAGGCATTTTGCACAAATGAAAACCGCTCAAAATATCATTCGTACGAAAAAGTGACATTTCTTTCAAATTTTATACGAAAAACCGAAATTTCTGATGCATGAAAACTAAGCTTTATGGGTGAGGTTTCCCCGGGTGGCGTACTCGGCGACCTTGGTCCCTGTGACGTCGACGGCATCGGCGTTGGTGGTGGGGTGATATACAGGAGTCGCTTCCTGACTAACATTTTCTCCTCGAACTCTTTCTTTCGTTGCTCTCTCTGGTGTTTGTCCTTAGGTTGCATTCGTTATCGTAGCTACCAGCGAAGACTTTTGGAAGTACTCTTCTAGGGACTTCGGTCCCGGAATTCTCTGCCCCTGTGCCGGCACCTGAAATTCTGTTGAAAACCCTTCTTCTGTCCTGGGAGCTGATGTCTTCCGGACAGTTTTTGGGGTTTTTCATCTGGGGGAGGGGGTTTCGGCGTCCTTCTCATAGTATGACCTGAAATAATAGGGGCGAGGAGTGCTTTCATCCAACTCTACTTCCCTACTAATTTTTTTAAAATTTTTTGGGCCGCTTGTCGATGTCTCAGGCGTTGGTCGTTTCTGCGCCTGCGTGGATACTGTTTTAGGTATCGTTCCGGTTTTTCTACGGGTAAACATCGGGATTTTCGTGACAGAGGTGTTCCCCTCCTTTTTCAACACATTGGGGGCTGTTGTTTCCCGGGGGGTGAGTTCTTTCTCAATCTCCTGGCTGCTGAACATCTTTGGTATATCCTCATCTCTTTGACCAATGGGGAATCTGGGCGGGGCTAGTCCTTAGACCAGCACAGACTCCCAGGAGCTCGAGATTGTCCCGCGCAGATATATACCGTCTTCTGCTCACCTATCTGGAAGCAGTGACGCACAACGGCTCACTCAGTTGACGATAAAAACAGTGTAAATACAAAAATTGTATAACTTTTTATGATTCCCCAATGAATCCTACGCGAGGTGTGCTGTGGTCGGCTAGCCATGCAGAGCATACTAAGAAGATACCCCAACACAACGAACATTCGTATTTTTCCTTTTTGTAATTTTTTTTATTACAGTATGCTGATTCAACCTGAATCTACTATCTATACGGAATATTTTTTTAATTCTCTGTCCTGGAAATAACGAAAATATCATTTGTTGTTCAAAATACAATTGTTGTGTAGTTTGGTACAATTCAATACCATCTTACTTCATTTACCATTTTAAAATGCAGGCCTTACTTGATTTCTATGGTAGGAAAAATAAATGAGCTGTTGATATCTGTTGAGAACTGTCAGACGTCTATGCACTCGGTTACATTTCAAAGATGTATTCAAATGCTATTTACTCATGCAAAATCTCGTGCAAAATCAAATAAAAATTATCTTTTAGCAAGAAATGTGTATGGAGCTATACCTGAATCGCCAAATCCCATATTAGTCTTACCAAAGTAAAAAAAAAAAACTTTTTTGAAATATTTAGGATTGGTTAGTTACAAAAATTATTCTAAATCCAAAACATCCAAAGCTACGTCCTCTAAATGCCTATCAAGGTGTGCATGCTCAATGTGAACGGAATCAGAAGCAAGTACCACCTTGAAGCTGATTTCGTTCGCAGACATGAAATTGACGTGATGCTTTTGTCTGAGACGAAAATCCGGCCGGAGCATAAGCTGCAATCCAGGGGTTATGCCACCATCAGGGCAGACCGTGATCCACGTGAGGAAAATTGTACCGCATTTACCTCTTCCTCAGAGGCAATGTTCCATAGAACACGTTAGACATACGGCTTCAGAATATATGCGGTATACAACCTCCCGAATAACAGGTTCACGGTGGTGGATAGTGATTGTCTCTATAACAGCGACATAAAGTCCTGCTCGCTGGAGTTTCACGCGAGGCGTACTGAGTGGAACTGCGCCAATCACCCTAATCCAAACGGGAGAACACTCTGGGAGTACTCGTTGGACAACAATGTTGTCATCGAATTCCCAGACACCCCCACGAATGGATTCGAGCCCTCAACCCTTGATTTGGTGGTGAAGTAGAACGCCACTGACATCTCGGAGCTCCGAACCAGATCTAAACTCATATCCGATCGTGATAAATTGTGATTTTATCAATAGTTGCAATAAAATATACAGGTCCGTATTTGATAAAAAAAGTTAATGGTGGCCGTGTTGACATGAAACATTTTTAATACAATAAAACTATCCGATCCATTTTTTGGTATTACTTCAAATTAAAATTTTATTCGTAATAAACGTAAAAACCATTGAAAGATTTTCCTTTATAACTCGGGAAGGGCGAGAGTCCGTTCCCACGATTGTTACATTTTTTCCCATTTAATCTTCTTCATATCTGTGACGGTTAAGATTATAGCAATGTTACCACGAGATGAAAGAAACGACCAGTATATTTTAAATCATCACTATTACTTTTGTCACATAAAAAAAACATAGAGTTGGGTAGGAGTTCACTAAAGCAATATCGCTGAAAAAATATTCGTTTTGAACTTTAAAGAGATATTTATTCATTTATTTTTGCCGTTTATTAAAACTATTTTCAATTGGCCTGCATCTCAAAAACTAAATGTGATAGAAAAAAATCGGTTGGTAGTTTTACGATCAGCACATTAACTTATCTAAAGTCAGTTATTGGATTTTCGGCACAAAAAAAAATATTGGCTTGTGTTATGGATAGGCCTAACTGAAATTATGTCACCGTTACTAAGCCAGTGATTTACAAAAATTGAAAATTATAACCTCAAATTATTGCATTGATAAACCTAGATAAGTATTTTTTCTATCAGGGGTTTCAAAGTAAAACGTTAATTCATAAATTGTTTTATTCATTCGACACATGCATTTTAGGAAATAAATTGAGAGAAACTTTTCACCTCGAAAGAAGTAAGGAATTTGTATGTGGAGTTCATTGGTCTTAACTGACTCACATTGTAAATTTATTAATTCATATTTAATTTTTTTGTAAAATTCGTATCCGTCAATAGATAATTATGTTATATTTCAATCTGATAATTTGCTACCATCGGGTTTACCTCTTTTTTCAAGGTCGTCGTGATCATTGGAGTAGCTGGATCATGCAAACGATGTGAGCTTGTTCTCTTGCGAGTAGAAGACGTAAAAGATGAAGGTTCTTTCTTTCGAATCACCATACCAAGTTCCAACCGACAATTCATCATACTAGCTGAAGAAACCAATGGATTGAATCTCGTAGAAATTATTCGCAAGTATGTAAGGCTTAGACCATCGCGAGCTGATAACAAACGTTTCTTCATCGCATATAAAAATGGAAAATGTATCAATTCACCTGTCGGCAAGAATACAATAGGCGTTTTCCCCAAAAAAGTTGCTACGTTTCTTGGGCTACCCGATCCACAAAGCTATACGGGGTATCGCTTCAAGAACTTCTCATGACAAGGGGGAAAATAAAAGTCGGAAAATCGATAAAACGAAGAATGAAATTAGATGACTAGTTTTGTCATCCATTATATGCATAGTGTTTGTTTAGTGTAAACTATTTATTTCTCAATAAATGTATTGGGACTGTGTTCTATCAAATATTATTTATTTCTCTTCTCAGTATTCATGACTACTAAAATATCATTCAAGTTCTTTGAATATATCATAGGAGTTGAGAGGTTGCCTAGTCTCATACAGGGTGGCAGTTAATAAACAAACCTACCTACTCTCAATCTGCTATTATTTTCACCAGACCGATCAGGCATATAATTCATGGAAATGCCCAAGAAACCATCTGAATTTTGGTATTGCAGATTGGTGTGGTACGTGACAAGGGCAGGTAAAGATGCAATTCAATTATTTTTTCTGTAAGGAGGGAGAATATTTTACATGCAGTACCATATTCCGTTATTATTTTAAATTAATGCATCTGGCAGAAACTAGGTTCTTGGGAACAAAACATTTCTATTCCATCTATTGATTTTTCATCAATACCAGACGACGATAATCAAGAAACTCAATTTCTGAAACAACAAACTATGTGATTTTGAAGGATATGCAGTTGTTGGGTAGATTAAAAATACAAATAAAGCATTGAAAGTGGCTCAGTAATGCAACAGTTCGGAAAAGCAAAATTATTATAATACAAAGACAGTATTTTACCATATCGGGGTCATCAGAAAAGTACTTGAAAGTATCTTATATTCACTTCATTCTTTCTATAGAAACCTTGAAGAACCATATGTTTGATAGAAGTTTATACAATTTTTTTAATTTTCAAACCGCAATAATTTTGAACAAATGAACCGATTTTCACTCGGTTGGCGGCATTTGGCGCAGTTTTTCTAGCTCCATGAAAAATCTTTAATTTTGAATTGATCGTACTAGAAATTTCAGAGTGATTCCGATAAAACACTTTTTGCGGTTTTCTGTCGACCTCGATAACTCACGAACAAATCAACCGATTCTGACCGGACTGGCGGCGATCGACGTGGTTTTTTGGTTTTAAGAGCTGATTAGTTTTTGAAATCGATCGATAAATCCGTCTAAAAGTTATTAAAAAATATATAAAAACAAATAATCGTAGTTTTTTTGAGATTTCTCAAAATCTACTATTACGAATCGGTTCAAATTATACATAAAATCTAAGTTTGGCCAAATCAAAGAGATAGAGAAAGAGTGAGAGATAAATACTAACGCGGAGAGGGGAATATAGGCATTACGCAGCTGCACGTATTAGACTTTATAGACGAATTTTTGTTGTTTCGGCTTGTGGAAATCTTTTAGCTATTTCCTTCAAAACAAAAAAAAATAGCCACGCTCGAGAATGTCGAGATGACGTTTTTTATACAACTTTGTAGTCCTTCCCTTTCTTTACGTCACTCTCAGATTTTCAGATTAGTAGAATATACACTATTTAGCTTGTAGTTAACTCACCCTACCTTAATCTGACGCGCTTGAGAATTTCTGATGATCAATTTTTTTTTACTAATCTGATCCTTTATCCTGGACGCGCGGCCTTATGAGGTTCATATTTGGTGGAGGTACTTAACCGGGTACAAGGTATCCCCCTATATAATAATCTGCCGCGCTTCAGTAAATCCCGAAATCCGCGCTTGGGCTCCCCTGCTATGATCGCATCCAGAAATTAAAATAATACTAGAACTCGAAATCAAAACACTTTGGTCACTCCTAAAGTCAAAACCAGCTCTTATAAACGTAGCTTTTCATACCTTTTTTTTGCCTGCTAACTTCAAGAACTACAGTTTAATAAATTTCAAAAATAAACTGAAAGAATTACTTTATGTAAGATGGATACTTCATTTGGAACCGGAGTTGAAATAGAACTCTTCTCCTGACTGTAAATTTTATCATTATCGTTATCATTATTATTGTACTATCATTTATGAGTAATATGATTGATGATTATATATGTGCATATATAATATATATGCATCTGAATTATGTTGTTGGTTATATAAAAAATCAATTTTATATTCCTCTTGCACAATATATTTTTATTGTAAACAAAAATTTGTAAAAGTATTTGTAGAATTGTTATCATTATATGATATGATAGAAAAACAAGTGGACTGAAGTAGTGGAAATAATTTTTTGAAGTTTTATAATGGCTCGCTATTATTGATATCCAAAGGAATGTGTTCTTCAGAATCACATATGAGATGATAATAATAATAGTAATAATACTCCCTCATAAACACTCGTTGAGTGTACCCAAAGGCATAGCCTGTGCGGGTAGAGGACGGTTATTATTATTATTTGCCGTGGCTCCGGGGCAACTTACTGATGTTTTAGGTGATGTATTCACTTTTCAGCTGTAGGAAAACCCGGAAAACCTACAGCACCACCTTGGGTGGTCGGTGTTCACTCCAAGCTAGCACTAGACGAGATTGGCATCTAGACAACTCACCATACACTTGCTTTTCAACAAGGCATGCGGTCGCCTTTCGATCCGATATAAAGTAGTTGAGAAAAATTCTCGTACCTACATCGGACTCGAACCGACTATCGCTTTGCTGGAGTTTCGAACGGCCTGTGCCTTAGACCGCTGATCCACCTACCACATACACAGGACATTCAACGATTGCATTCTGAAAATAATTTAAGAGTAAATAATTTTCCTTCACTGAGAAATATTTGTGAGACATCACATTATAAATGTTGAAACCAATGATGTGCGATCATGGAATTCATATGAGATATAGAGAATTCTTTGTAGAATCACGTGGTGAAAACAGTTTCTTTGTCACACATACAGATTCAGAATAAATGACTTATTTTCATTGAGAAATATTTTTGACATCACCCTGTATAAAACTTGTATTCCGATGATGTGCGAACATGAAAATAACATAAGGAATAGAGGATTATATGTAGAATCACACGGTCTAAACTGCTTTTCTTGTCGCCCATACAGTTTTGGAGTAAATTATTTGTTTTCATTGAGAAATATCTTCGAAAAATCACTCAATATAAAAGTTGTAAACCGATGATGTGCGATCATGAAAATCACATAAGATATAGATATAGATTTTGGATTTCACCAAGTGTATCCTTCATATCTCATGTGATTTTGAAGGTAACATTAAATTTTTCGAAATACATGATTTTCAACATTTTCGCTGTTGTGTTTCACATGGTTTTCACCACGTGATCTTTATAATCTTCCCCATTATGTTTCTTCATTTTGAAGCCCCAGTCCGTCAACATTTCTGTACATTTTCTAGAGACTGTTCGGTTTCCAAAAGTTTCTTTACAAAATTCGCCAAATTGATTCCAAATGGAGAAATGTTTTTTTTTTGTATTTTCTGGAGTTGATTTTTCAATGTCTCTTACTATTTCTGCCTAGCAAATATTTCCAAATGTTGACATACTGTAATATTATTTCCTGTTTAATACTGTTTTTGACATTTACAATCGTCAAACTGATGCGACGCGCTACGCAAACGTAATTTATCCGATTTTTTTATCCACATGCATTTCTGTTCCTTCCTATTTAGCCGATAGCAAATACGATTTATTATTATATTATGAGTGGTATTGTCAAAGATTTACCAGCAATTTGAACAGAGCAGCTATGGTTATCCAGTACCGGCGTTAGGGCAGGCGCCCCTTCATTTCCTCTCGCTTACTGAATGAGTTCTACCTACTCATAAATTCTCTAAATCTGGCAAAAAAATCGTCATGGTGGCTCAGCTCATTCATTACATCATTCAATGATCAAAGTACAGGTATAAAGAAAAAATATAGATCAGGAAAGCAATTATATTATAATACCTCATAATCAAGAGATACCTACGCAATGCTATTCTTCCATCCTGTCATCCCACTCTACTCTTCGTGTAGTGACGACGTATGAAAACGGATGAAAACGGATATTGAGATAAAGAGAATATGTTATTAGTAATTTTAAATCTCATAACTGCTGATTATAGATCAAAACCATTTAAAACTAGATTTAGGTAGTATGAAACTGCACAGTAACGTTATGTTATAATTCTAGTTTCCCATGAGACTACTACTCTAGCCGAACAGGTAAACGATTTCAATTTCATAGTTTCAATGGATGTTTCGTATGATATTCTTTTTCAAATTAAAGTCGTCAGTAAATCTCTACAATCAGTAGATATAGAAATATTGAAAAATTGCTGCGTTTTCTTGGAGAAATATAAATATACATATCTATGCCATTTTTACTGACGGAGTTGTCTGAAGAACTAGAAACTGAACCTGTGTTTAGAGCCACAGCAAGAATCCGACGTATTACACGCCAAGCTCATGAAACTGTCCACGATGAGCCTATAACTTCTCTGGATCTCCGAAAATGTACAGAAATGTTAAAAAAATACTGCAATTTCTTGAAAAATATCAAAAAACAGGCTTTGAAAGCGATATTTCAACTGCAAATGAGTTGGCTGAAGAACTATAAACTGAACCTGTATTTAGGCCACATCCGACGTATTGAACACCAAGCTGATGAAACTGCCACGATGAGCCTATAATTTCTCTGGATCTCCGTAAATTTACAGAAATTTTTTGAAAAAATGCTGCACTTTCTGGGAAATATATAGAAACAGGCTTGAAAAGCGCTATTTCAACAGCGAAGGAGTTGGCTGAAGAACTAGAAACTGAAACTGTGTTCAGAACCACAATAAGAATTCGACGTATTAAATGCGTAATTTAAATTACTGTAGACTCAGATCTATTTAGGTTTGGGTTGTGTGATGAAGTCTGAAATGTTTCTTGCCTGATCAAAGATCGCAACTTATAAAACCCGATTTGATTACAGTTCTTGTAAGTATTGAAAGCATTGCGAATATTGATCAGTAGGTATACCTATAACTGTTGCCAGTGGGGAAAGGAGTTTTTCCAAGCTCAAGATGATAAAAACCTATCCGCGATTGGTAGTAACTCAATTTAGATTGACAAATTTGGCATCTTCGTCAATCGAAGATGAAATTGTGGAAAACATGGCCATTGGTGTCTTAAAAGGAGTGTTTGCCGTTGGAAAGGCTAGAAAAGTGAAATTTCATTAATTTTGTTTTTTGAAGATGATTATTTAATTCTATCGCTAGTCTATTTATTGTATAGGTTTGAATGGCAACTATGGGGCGCCGTGGAAATCTTGCCCAGGGCGTCAGCAGTTCTAAAACCGGCACTGTTACTAAATAGCAGTAAAATAAAAGTTTGTATAAGAGGTCTATATCGACCACCCTCGTATTCTGTAAGAAATTTTTTAGAGGGCTTGGAAGAATGTCTTATTCCTCATAGCAATAATGTGGTTGAACTGCTTTCAATAATGAACTATATGAGCTGTGATTTCAAATAACGTTCGAACTAGTTTATGTTTTAAAAAATTGCTGCTTAAACTTGCTCATTGTGGTATTAGAGGAATTCCGCTCTCAAGCTATCGATCAAAAAGACAGCAGAGGGTAGTTATATTGAATAATAATATTATCCATTGACGGTTTTATTATTCATGAATAATCTACATCTTTATATAAGTACACACTGTGTAGTTCTCTAAGCTGATGACACGACGTTAGCAGCTAAAGCAGAGAGTTACATCAAAACAAATTGCATAAAGAATTCACTACCTGGTGTGAGAGAAATTATCTGATTGTAAATTCCGATAAAAACATGTGCATGCAATTTTATTACAGATCTACCAGGATCGAGAATATCCGACTTGAAATCAAATAGGACCTATTTCATCATGCTAAATTCGTTGGGGACTTTTGTAGACAGTGATATGAGTTGGAGAACAAATATTAATGCTGTTTGCAAGAAATTAACCAGTGAATATTACGCTATTCTTCAGCTGAAAAGTATTTTCAACTCATCTCAACTTATAAATATTTATTATACTATCTTTATCTTCATATATCCTGTAATACGAACATTTGGGGCTGTTCCAGCAATTGCAACAGGATATTTGTCTTACAGAAAAGAGTTGGTATACTAATTTTTAATATAAAAATTAGAGAGTCCTGCAAACAGTATTTGAGGAAAATCAAAATTGTTACGTTTCCGTGTATTTCAATACCACAATTACTCTACCAGAAATGGAGATCTCTTCAGAATTCCGACTCATAACTCATAATTTTTCAAAAATGGGAATTACATTTTTCGACTGTATTCATTTTAATCCATATTTATTGTAAACTGTCCAGTTGTGTGTCTTGACGTGTTCTATATCATGTAAATGATCTTAAGGTTTAAATTTTTTCTTCATCCGTTAGGAATTTCCCAGACAGGCCCTTTCTCTGGAGCCCCGACACTTTCGGAGGGCGCGCTGGGTTATTTATCTCAATAACCACCCCACGCAGTGGGGTAAGTGATTATTGGGTTCGAGAATCATGTGTCCTGAGCAGGCGGAGTGAACCAAGAATTACGGCCTTATGCATTCGTCCGTCTAAGATTTCTACTATATCACGGTAAGCCGGTATTATTTTTAAGTTTGAGAGCAGTGTGTCCATCATTCCACCAAGGACCCCTATTATCAGAACCACCATTTTGACAGAATGGTTTGGGTAAAGCCTGCGGAGTTCAAAGATGTTTAGTCTGTTTTCTCTCCTCTTTTCGGATGATGTTCGTTTCTCCAGGAGCTGAAAACTAATGACGCAAATCGTCCTACTTTGATGGTCGAGGAGGACTACATCTGGCGTATTGGCTTGTATTTGCCTTATGGCGGGAATGAGTAGTTCAATAGATTCGGCACTTCTCATTCTGCACAACGGACTCAATATTCCCCGGAGCATAAGGCAACATCGGTGTCTCGTCTACACCGTACGAGTATCGTAGATGGTAGTACAACACTCGTAAGGCCGCGTTATTATTATTATTATTATATCGTGCTCTCCGTGGGGTTACATAAATAACAGAGAATCACAAGGATCAATTTCAGGACCAATACTTTCCTTATTGTATATCAATGACTTAACAAAAAATATACCTACCAGAAGCTTCTACAGTGAGGTTTGCCGATGACACCCTCGTTTTGATTACCGATATGAGTGAACACGAGAGTATAAATAAACTGAACAATTCGTTGTTTCGTATAAATACTTGGTGTTAATTAAATAACATTGATATATACTTCATACCCATTCTGTTTATTTCTCTTAAACATAATCCAGTCTCTTATGTTGCCATATTTCAATAATTTGGCAAATGCCTTGGAGTAGTGATAGATTCCTAAGCAAACTGAAGGCGACACCTAATTCAACCGAATAAAAAATTAAGTAGTGGTTGTTTTGTTCTGGGAACTCTCAAAGCACAGGGGCTCAATATCACTACGCTAAAATCAGTTTACTATGCAAATTCTATTCCCACATTTCAAAAGTATGCACTTTAATGAATTCAAGGGGCCAGGAAGGACTACCATTCAGTCGATGACTATCTAAATTATGTAATTTAATAACACCATGTATAAGCTTTTAACTTGGTTCATTTCTGTAACGATTTTTTAATCCAATTTGTGTTTTTGTTTGTACTAATATTGTTTATGGACTCGTTTGAAATGCTAGTATTATATATTCAATTCAATTTATTGATATCAATGTAAAACAAGACAAATATAATAATGTTATTAATCCCCTCCTTGAGTAACCTGCTATGCTGTGAATCTCACGTTAAAAGGTAAGACCTCGTTAATCCCTGGCTCGCACAAGTTTCGACTTTTGGAGGCTGTCGTTCGTAAGGGGATGACAACTGGTTAACGGAAAAAACAAATGTAACAATTTTTTTTTAACTCAAAAGAGGGTCGCACTTAAAATATGTTTGATGCTGGTCGGGGGTGAAATTGAAGCGAAATAATGTCAGGTTGGTTGATGGTTTTCATACTTTACTTTGTTGGTAAGTAAGACTTTTTATAACACATGTTTAAATTTATTTAGTATTCCAATTTTTTTGTTTTCTAGTGGCAAACATTTATATTATTTTGGACCGAAGAAGTGTACAAATCTTTGCGAATGACTCTTTTTAAACAATGACACATTCACAGACATATTTTCTTATGGAAAAATATCCAGATCAGACAAGAGTAGGTATAAAGGCTTCTTACATCGAGAAGGTTAAATTCTTTGTAGAGTTTTTCAGTGAAGAATAACTTCCTTTTTTTGAATATGATCTTTAAAATTGTATTTTGTACAGTTTGTATACACCCTAGGTTGTTATTGTACATTTCCCCCCATGCTGTTATACAATACCTAATAACAGATTCTGCTAACGAGTAGTATATAGTCAACATATTATTATTTTTTATCACATCGTATAAATAATGAAATTGATGGAAAGTTGTCACAGTGTCTTTCTTATGTAAAGGGCATGCTCATCCCATTGAATGTGTTTTTCTAAGATGACACCTAATTATTTCATTTTGTTGGTTTTTTCAATCCTGGGACATAAACATGCATCCTGATTACAGTAAAACTCGTGTATTTCAAGTGTTTCATTTTCTGTTACATCGGTATTTTATAGTGAGATAGTCATAAGTTTTGTTTTATCGATATTCAAGCTCAAGAGGCTGAGATCAAGCCATAGTTTTATATTCTTCATTCCTTTTTCGTATGATTTGAAATCCTCTGACCAAGTATCTTTATCTTTAAAGCTACTCTAAACTTTTCGATACAAGTATCGTTGTTTATCTGGAAATAAATGTTTATTCTATTCTACGGATAACGATTTTATTTTAATATTGCTCCTCTACACTATAGTCGTGCATTTGATTCACGTTCTATATTATTTGCGATATACATTATTCCTGATTTATTTTTGATGATATTATTTTGTCATCTGAATGTAATTGGCAGTAAAAAAATTCTCTTTGTGTTCATCTGATGATTAAAAATAAAATCGAATATTCCGCAAGATACATAGCTTCAATTTCAGATTTTGAAGAAACTGGAAATTATGGAATACCACCTCTATTGCCCGAAAAGTCGAAGATGCGATATGAAGCACATTACGGGAGGTTTGAGACCTGGTGCGAAGAAAACAAAGTGGAAAATATTGACGAAAAGTTGCTATTGGCATACTTCGAAGAGAAGTCTAATATTTATAAATCCTCATCTCTTTGGGTTGTGTTCTCTATGTTGAAGTCTGTTCTAATCGTAAAAAAGAACATAGATATTAGCAACTATTCGACATTGTTGACTTTTTTGAAACAGAAAGCTGTGGGATACTGCGCCAAGAAAACTGCCTGCTTGAGCTTAAATCACGTTAATACTTTCTTGAGAGAAGCGGATGATAACACATATTTATTAATGAAGGTAATATGCATATATTTATTTATATCATGATGAGTACTCGAATCATTCCTGGTTATTCAGAAATTCACTTATATGAAATTACGTCGACTAAATTCCATTATGGGTTTAGAAAATTGAATATTTCCTGACGGCCGTATGTTTGATTTACTTACTGTGCATTTCGTACAGTTTAGATTATTTAATTATTCGTGACATACATACGTAATTGAACTCCAAGAAGTTTCTTAAGTTTCTCCAACTTACGTTTTCCAAATGGAACACCCTGTATATAATATCGCCTCATGATTTCTTATCACTTTCCCAACATCTACACCATTTCCCTATGATACCTAACTGTTACCGTTTAGGAAATGAAAATTGATTTCGACTTTTCTTACCAAACATTTACTTCAATAAACGATTATAATCTTGAAGAATATGATACTTAGACGATCAAATTCGAGTGGAGTGGAGTGGAGTAGAGACATACCATGATTATCACCGCTTCAAAGACATATTTTTATTTGCCTCATACAGGGTGTTTAGAAAATGGAGAGACACATGAAAAAAATTTGTGAAAGTCAAGTGTTTCACATGAAACACCCTCTTATATCAAACCGTTTCTATGTTTGAACGAAAACTAACGATGTTTTCCTCATATTCATTAGTAACATTTGATATTTATCAGATTCTTTGATTCCATTCCTCATTCTTTCATCTATTTTTATTTTTAATGGAAAAGAACCAAGCGACTTTCATCATATTCTATAAACGGTATTTTAATGTTGGATTCTTTCTATAATGAGCAACTGCATTTGCCTTCGAAGTCGCTTGGGTCATTAGTCAATAGATGTCGCCAGAATTCTAGTGGGCGCTTAATACTTTTACACATAACGAATTAAAGTAACGTTGTCGTTTGGAACCTTTATCTCAGTTTTTGCAATTTGGCGCTTGGCTCCTTTTCAATTATCATTATCCAAATTTAACTTGAAATACTCGGCATGTTCTACTTGCTATAATTGTATTGCACTCACCATTAATTGTTATCAAGTTCGAGGAAGCTTCATTAATGTAACCTAATCTCGATTTTTTTTTATTTTTTGTATTTTGAATTGACTGTTTGTGAATGTTGAAAAACTAAATCGAACATATATATTATTTATTTCAAAATAGATGGTGAATCTCAAAGATAAGTATAATTAAGGAATCCACGTAAGTTTTTATTTGAAACAATTTATATCGAAAACGAGTCGATTTCGAGATAGGATTAACTGAACAGAGTAAATCTAAAATGTAGAGTTCAAATATCTGAAAATATACAAGGTGTTCCATTTAAAAAAATTGACTTTCGCTGATTTTTCATGTGAACAATCCACCCTGTATGAGGAAAATACAAATATTGCTATGAAGTGAGGATTCTCATGGTTTCACTCCACTCGGTTTCGAATTTGATCATCTTCAATTCAAGATTATCATTCTGATTCACCTGTTTTCGATTCTCCCAACATTAAAAACCGTTCAGGAGGTTGAAACATATTCCGATATGTTGTGAGAATTATGCCTCGACTCAGGATATATGTCTTCAGTTTTTCGCAAATATCTCAGAAACCTCCACTTTCAGTCACATAGAATGTTATGTAATTTAGATTGATTATACAAGCCATCGGATTTCGTATATCAGATCTAGTATTTCAGATAGGCAATATTCACTATATTCGGGTCAATTCTCTTTCTCACTAGCAACATTGTTATCATAGCAAGGCAATTTTCACAGCAAAATATATCTCGATTTTGTAGAAGTCTTGATATCTATCTTGTTTTATTGGCAATGTGGTAGCAACATTTCCTGCCGATATTTTTCAAGCCTTCTACAAAATTGAGATATATTTTGCTGTGAAAAATGTCTTGCTATGACAACAATCTTGCTATTGAGAAACAGAATTGACCCGATTGTCGGCTTAGGGCCAGTTTATCAATGTCGTGTTAGCGTACTTTGACTTCCGGTTAAAGGACCCCGCACACCTTATATGGGAAAATGGCTCTCCGTCAAATTTCTTGAATTTTTGATATGTTGTAGAATTGATCATTCCGATGAACTGTTTCAACGGGCGCAACACGATCCTATGACTATTTTTCGAGATACAGGGTGTTGAATATGAGAAACATTCACTTTTCATCACTCTGTATCTGCCAAGTTACGATTTAGTTCGGATTTATCTTTTGTGGGATCATCATCACATCCGTGTATGATGAATTCATGAGAAATTCATTTCCAAATCTTTTCGTAGTACAGGGCGATTTCACTTGAAAACAATGCTATTTTGAGACTTTCATAATTTAGTTGTTTTATAAAGAGAAAATGCGAGAAAAGGTAGAATTATCACATAATATTATAAATTCATTTCATCTAGCATCACAGTTGATACAATTCATACAAGGTGATTCACAAATATGGAAACAAAACGAATTTTGGTTTTTGGGACACCTTGTAGTAATAAACCAAACTAAAATGACAAAATTCACTTGAAGAATGTTAAATGATATGTTCCATCGTATACAGAGTCGAATGATATCAATTTGAAAAATTAGTTATACTTTAATAAATAAAAACCTTGATTTTTTAAATCACCCTATATCTCATAAGCGAGTCCGAAAAGATAGCAATATTTTTTCATGGGAGAACTCGAAATACTTTCATCCATATTGTACAAAATTTTCAGCGGAATCCTATGACGGGTTTTTTATATACAAGGCGAAAAATGTATTTTCACTCCAGTTTTCGGCGGGTTTGCTGTAGTTCTTCCTCGTCCGGCCGCTTTTACTCGAAATAAAAATATTTCAATAAAATAGTGATCAGTTATTATACCGTACAATAGCGTACCGTATCCCTCGAAAAAAATCCATAACTCGAATTATTATCTGCATCAGCATCGTCTAGTAGGCGATTCAATGGAAAAGTTATTTTTTCATGCTTAGTGTTTCTCAGAAGTTATATTATACTTATTACATCCGCAGAAGTTCGTTTTTTCGAATTTTCACTCTATAAAACAATAAAATAGTGAAAGTCTCAAAATAGCATTATTATCAAAGGAAATCGCCCTATACTACAAAAAGATTTGGACATGAATATCTCATGAATTTGTCACATAACGAAAATACCACATAGGATAAATCAGAAAAAAATCATAATTTGTATGTAATTATTCCTATCGGCTTATATAGATATATATTAAATCAAATTCTCGGCATATTTTTACACCAAATTAACGTTTTATGTTTCAATTATGTTCTTGTATCTTCGAATCGTATATATGTTTGTATATAGTATATACCCTCTTTCAGAGAACGTTTCTCTTTCATTTTCTTGTATTTGAAACATCATCTTCGAATACCTACTTATTAATATATTCCTCTTATTTCGTAGTAGGCATGGAGAACAATTCTAAGAGGAAAAAATCAACAAAATTCTTATGTCAATAGTCGTTTTCTTGTTGTCATAAAGCCCGAGAATTCTTTTTGGGTTATTGGACTAATTGAAGATTCTTTTTTACTGTTCAAGTTTATGTGATTTTCAGTGTTTGTTGAACTTTGCTGAACAATATGGCCTTCGCAAATAGAGTGAGTTGTTATGTTTGTGACCGAAATGTTATTCCTAGACTCTCAATACGTTTGAATAGAGGAGATAATATTGATGTTTTGCAAATTGCAACATATCGAAGACAAACTGCGGGAAATCCACCTATTGATATTCAGGATGATACAAAAATATGTTTCAATTGTAATAACACAGTAATGAATGACATTATTGCTATGGAAAATAACCCGAATTGCCTTCGTCTCAATGTGTTGTCCCGCGTATCAAGTCGTGCGTGCATTATTTGTAATGCTCGTCAAAATATTCAAAGACTTTCTTTAGAATGTAGAGTGGATATTTTTGTGGCTTCTGATATCTATGTCCCAGATTTCTTGAGAATTTGTGGTCACCATCTTGATCATCAAGGTTTCCTTCCAAATTACTTGCATGGAGGTTTGAATTTTGTGAATAAACCATACATAATTTCCAATCTTCAACATTTTCTTCAAAGAATGAGGACATTTGCTAATAGAAACAGGCCACTCCGTAACTGGGAGGATATCAATTGTTTCACTGAAGACGAATTTAAGTATCTGACATCAATCTCAAGAAATCATTTTCGACAATTACTAGAATTTTGTGATATTGTTGAACAAGGTGGCAAGAGAAGAAATGTCGAAAGAAAACATTTGCTGACATTTTTGATCAAAATGAAACATGGAGTTTCAGATGAGTTTTTGAAAATATTGTTCAGTTATCCTTCTCGACAAACAGCAAGCTTCATTATTTCTAATGTGAGATTATCTCTTTTACAAAGGTTCGTACCGAACAATATTGGATTTAATTCAATAACAAGAGAAAATTATATTAACAGTCATGTATCCCCTTATACGAATCAACTGTACAATCCCACACCAGATATTCCCAAAGCAATAGTTTATATAGATTGTACCTACAATAAAATAGAAAAGAGCAGTAACTTCCGGGTATTGAGGCAATCATACTGTTTCCACAAGAATGAACACTTGGTCAAACCAGCTTATATATCTTAGCAATCAACGGGCCGTACTTCGCAGATGCTAGGAATAATGATGCAAGTGTTCTAAATCACGAATTACAAGTTGATTTGAATGGAATGAAAACATGGTTTCAAGAAGGAGATATTGTGATAGTCGATAGAGGCTATAGAGATTCAATCAATAGTCTACAAGAACTTGGCTTGCATTACTATATGCCACCATTTCTACCGCCGAATCAAAGACAATTAACGACAAATGAAGCCAATCAGGCACGTTTAATATCCACTACTAGATGGATTGTTGAAGCTAGAAATGGACATTTTAAGTCAATTTTCAAATTTTTTCGTCAACCCATAACAGCAATACATGCTGCGAAGCTACATGACTATTACCTGATTGCTGGTGCTCTTATAAATAAATTCCATCCATTGATAAATATGCCTGGAACGTTGGATACGGCCACACAAATGTTGGTTGATTCCGATGATGTCAACATTGTTCAGGCACGAGTTGAAGCTGAAAACCTCCGAACTAGGAATGGTCGATGAATTCGTTTAAATCAATATCATATACAATCGTTTCCTCGCCTTGATAATGAATATTTAAAATTACTTACTGGAACATATCATTTACACTTGGCTGCGTCATATATCCAAGATACAACTCGTAGAGATGGTGAAGTAGACAATATTTTAGAAGTCGATGAGTTACATGGGGAACCCAATTTATTATTGTACTTGTAAGTCCGGTGCTAGGACTTTAGGAACTTGTGCGCATGTTGCTAGCGTGATATGGTTTTTGGGGTACGCTAGATATCAAGAAAACATACATTTTCCATCCAATCGTCTTTTAGATTCCATAGGAGATGATGCAAATAGAATGCTTCCAGAGGACATGGATATCGGTCCAGAAATAGTTTAATTTTATTGGTTATTGGTAAGAATCTCCTTCTAATTCGTATTTGATAATGTTTTTTGATTAGGGAAAAATTCAGTTATCCATCATGTATTTTCCTTGTTGTATTGTCATGCACATGCTCGTGCCAACCCAATATCCGAAAGATATATCACATCCCGTTGAACTTCTATCAATTTATGTATAGATTATATATATATATATATATATATATATATATATATATATATATATATAGAGTGATTTATGTTTTGATTCCGAGAGCCACCATCATCTGTCGACAGCTGTTTCGTGGTTTCCCACTCATCAGGACAGCTATTGTTGTAGAAATGCTCAAAATGTCAAAATCATAGTCAACCTCATTTTCACATAAGTATAGATTCAAAACCCGACACCAGAGGGAGTATCCCTTATCTTGAATTCCCAATAGCCATGGGATACATATTATGTGTGCCATCTGGCAAGGCCGTACAAGTAGTTATGAGTTGAAATAATGTTGATTTCACTTCACTGAATTCCTTACTTTTACGTTTTGAATAAATATCAAATAAGTATCTTCTCAATCACATCAGGAGACTTCAATGGATAGGTAGAGTGGTCATTTATTAGCGTAAAATAGTGAAATATATGGACTTTTTCACAAATTGTTCTCCTTGTATATAAAAAACCTGTCATAGGAATTTGATGAAAATTTTGTACGATATGAATGAAAGTATTTCGAGTTCTCCCATGAAAAAATATCGCTATCTTTTCGGACTCCCTTATGAGATATAGGGTGATTTAAAAAATCAAGGTTTTTATTTATTAAAGTATAACTAATTTTTTAAATTTTTTTTTAAATTGATATCATTCGACTCTGTATACGATGAAACATATCAATTAACATTCTTCAAGTGAATTTTGTCATTTTAGTTTGGTTTATTACTACAAGGTGTTCCAAAAACCAAAATTCGTTTTGTTTCCATATTTGTGAATCACCTTGTATGAATTGTATCAACTGTGATGCTAGATGAAATGAATTTATAATATTATGTGATAATTCTACCTTTTCTCGCATTTTCTCTTTATAAAACAACTAAATTATGAAAGTCTCAAAATAGCATTGTTTTCAAGTGAAATCGCCCTGTACTACGAAAAGATTTGGAAATGAATTTCTCATGAATTCATCATACACGGATGTGATGATGATCCCACAAAAGATAAATCCGAACTAAATCGTAACTTGGCAGATACAGAGTGATGAAAAGTGAATGTTTCTCATATTCAACACCCTGTATCTCGAAAACTAGTCATAGGATCGTGTTGCGCCCGTTGAAACATTTCATCGGAATGATCAATTTTACAACATATCAAAAATTCAAGAAATTTGACGGAGAGCCATTTTCCCATATAAGGTGTGCGGGGTCCTTTGACTCGTGGTGAGACATTTGCTAAATGAAGGAATCGACTCACATTCTAAACAATGAGTTAAATTTAGCTCGAAGTTAAAGTACATTGAAAAACCGGCCCTAAGTGTGTTAACCCACGCTAACTCCATTGGAGTTAATTTTACAAGGGAAGGAAAAAGCTGCAAATATAATAATAATAATAATTTGTCTTTATTTGTCCTCTAGAAAAAAAATATATACAGAGGACAAATGGGCAAAGTCTAGGCATGACTACACTGAGAGAAATGTATGGTGGTTATTACCAGAAATATGGTAAGATTTACAAAAATTTCTGGTACTATATGTGACAGAAATACAATATGATAAAGTTTAAAAAAAATATTGTTTAACCATTTATGGTAATGACTACTATACTGGTACTATAATGGTATGGTAACAAATCCCCCCAGTCTTTTAAAAGAACCTCCATCAATGTATATTTATGTAAGTATCCAAAAAACTGCAGACGTGCTCACAATGGAGTTGCGGGACAGGACCAGTTGCACCACAAACCACATTCATTAATAAATTATTTTAGCAATACATGGCAATTTACACCGCAACGAAATATTTTTGTGGTTAACTGAACTCTGAACTGATTGAAAGCTGAGAGCTGTTGTTGCCTGTTGCGTATGTGACTACGACTACTGCTACTGCTGCGTAATTTCTCGGTTTCTCCCTCACCCATAAACACTTCGACGGAAAGACTGTCATTGTGTAGGTAGCAAGTAGCAACCGACAACCTATCACAATGCAAGCGACCGAATGTGAAGGTTACAATAACATTCACGTGATTTATATCATTCATCTTGTTTTTTATGCATTACAATATGATGCTTATTTGTATTCCATGTATCATAAAGTTTAGGAGAATTGTATAATAATAATTAGCATATTTTATACCTAACCATTTTACGACAAAATATAGTAATTCTATATAGTGCAATATGCTAATATATAACTGTGTTATAATATAGTATACTAAGAACAACAATAATGTCATTACTATAAAAATATTTTACTGTTTACAGTTCAAATGGTTGACAATCATTATTTGAAATAGTAAACCATAATTTTTTTTTTAATATACTATTATAGGTATTCTCCAGATTTCTCTCAGTGTAGACGAGTCCAGTCAATTCCTACTCAACTGTACAATATCCATTTCGTAATAACTTAGCTGTTTCATAGATTTTATTTATTTTTCTAATGGTATATATAACAAACAAAAAATGGTCACAAATGAAGTTAGCAGGTAACCGCTACGCCGACGTAATTTCAACTAGTATACGGGCATATTCTAAACCGTAATAGTATAGGATCCCAGTATAACGACCTTCACCGAGCTGGTTAATGGATAAAAACTATTTCATATCAAATTAAATTTGTCAATATACCGGGTGGCTACGGAAGTATTGCCTACGGAATATCTCAGTTATTGTATGAAGTAGGTTTGTGAAATTTGGAGCGTCGATATAATGACATAAGAGCAAGAATTTGAGCATATTGACATGTCGAAGTTAACTTCCGGTCTGACCGGAAGTAACATCAACTTTCTTATTTTAAATGGAAACCCTATTTTTTTTTCTTTTCGCTTTATTCAGCATTCAATTCCCTTTCTAATGACATATCACAAGTTGGTATCTAACCAGAAACTAGATCAGAAAAAAATTATTATTGAAATTCACCGAGTAGGCCGTGGAAGCAAAATGAAAGCCAAAAATTGAAAGGTTGGCTATGGAAACCATACGTCACTTGATAACAGTTGCTACTACTGTGATATTTTATTTTCATTCTTCGGCGTTATAAAAAGCCGCCAAAAACAATATTGGAAAAATTGGGAAAAAAACAATACTCTGTAGGTCCATAACTTAAACAGGAACATACAACTTTTTCTTGCCTGTACTATTCAGCATAACCATTCCTTTCTAATGATATATTAGAAAGTAATTTTTTGAAATAAAATACCAAAAAATCCAATTATTATTCATCAAATAACAAAACAGATTATCGCCATACGCAAAAATAACATTAAAAATAATTGGATTTTTTGGTATTTCATTTCAAAAAATTACTTTCTATTATATCATTAGAAAGGAACGGTTATGCTGAATAGTACAGGCAAGAAAAAGTTGTTTGTTCCTATTTAAGTTATGGACCTACAGAGTATTGTTTTTTTCCCAATTTTTCCAATATTTTTTTTGCGGCTTTTTATAACGCCGACGAATGAAAATAAAATATCACAGTAGTAGCAACTGTTATCAAGTGACGTATGGTTTCCATAGCCAACTTTTCAATTTTTGGCTTTCATTTTGCTTCCACGGCCTACTCGCTGAATTTCAATAATAATTTTTTTCTGATCTAGTTTCTGGTTAGATACCAACTTGTGATATGTCATTAGAAAGGGAATTGAATGCTGAATAAAGCGAAAATAAAAAAAATATGGTTTCCATTTAAAATAAGAAAGTTGATGTTACTTCCGGTCAGACCGGAAGTTAACTTCGACATGTCAATATGCTCAAATTCTAGCTCTTATGTCATTATATCGACGCTCTAAATTTCACAAACCTACTTCATACAATAACTGAGATATTCCGTAGGCAATACTTCCGTAGCCACCCGGAATATATTGCAAATGGGTTGAATGAAAAATTTCAGTCCAGAATATCATTCATTGACAAATTTAATTATTTTTTACCGGTTTGGTTCATAGACAATTCCATATCAATCGAAAGTAAATGATCTGATATTATACAGTGTGTTACACTTCTCATGGAAACACCCTCGTATCTTCCGTAATTTTTGACGCAGAATCATGAAATTTTCAGGATCGATAGATACACTAGAACTGAACTCACTGCGAAAAAAAGGTCAACCTACGTGATATACACTGCACGCCAGCAACGATGGAACCACCCATTTTTACGGTAAAACATACTAGGAGGCAAAATTCCCTCAAAATTATTTCAGATTCGTGATCAGCACCCACAAATTACTATAAATACTCCTGTCTCCTGAAAAATTTTCAGTCCTGAAAAATTTATTTTTTTTTCACTCACCTCACGTATGATGACCCCTTTCGTGTAGAGAGTTCATCTCTAGTGTATCTATCAATTCTGAAAATTTCATGGTCCTACGTCGAAAATTACAGAAGATACGGGGGCGTTTCCATGAGAAGTGAAACAAATTTGAATTTTTCAGGACTGAAAATTTTTCAGGAGACTAATTTGAGGGTGCTGTTCACGAATCTGAAAGAATTTTGAGCGAATTTTGCCCCCTAGTATGTTTTACCGTAAAAATGGGTGGTTCCATCGTTGCTGGCGTGCAGTGTATATCACGTAGGTTGACCCTTTTTGTACAGTGAGTTCATTTCTAGTGTATCTATCGCTCCTGAAATTTTCATGATTCTGCGTCAAAAATTACGGAAGATACGAGGGTGTTTCCATGAGAAGTGTAACACACTGTATACTCTATTATTATTATAGAATAGGCAAATATTGCACCGGTCTGGTTAATGAATTCAATTTAAATAAAGATTATTTCATTACGAACACGGTAGTATAGGGTTGTCTGTGAAAAATCAGTCCTGAATTCCGATTGTTAAGTTTTAAAAAGTGAAATATTGCTGCGAGTCAATACGTGCGACAGAAAGGTCCCAGCGATCCCTCCCATGCGATAGAAGAGGACACAGCATTGCAGCTGTGTGTAGTTCGTCCATTGAATGCAAGAGAGTGCGCATGCTATTTGTCTGTGAAAATGAAAAAGATAGCGATAGACTCGTAAATGCTGTGAATCATTTTGGAGTAGCCAATATTAAAATAAAAAACAGTATAAAAATGAAAGAATGCGTTCCATTATTTTTAATAAATTAATTATTTGTGTGTGTGTATATATTGTAACGATTTCAAGACCAGCCTCGAGACCGGCCCTGATCATCATTACGTATTCACCTTATTAAGTATTCACCCCACGGAAACATTCCTAAGCTCACAAACACATAAATCACGTGAAAGAAACGCGAACTTTCTAACGAAGGTTCTAGGGACATCTAAGAAGTCGCTGGATAGACTCGATTTGTCGAGAACTGTAAATACGGATATATAAGTCGCTCGGCGGGAGATGGCAGAATAGTTAGAGATAGCCACAGAGAGTTACAAATATAGTCCAAAGTTCGCAGATAGAGACTGACAGTGAAGATAAATTTGTAATATAGTGACTGTGATATAAATTATTGTTTAAGATGAGTTTTGAAATAAATTAACAAAATTAGCTTAGTGCAGTGACATTAAAATATATACCTCTTTAGTAAATAAAAAGGTAATATTGATACAATTCATATAATACTAATCTCGCAAATTTTATTCCTTTTATCAGCAAACTAATAAGAACAAACAAAGCAAAAACTCGTAATGAAATTAATAGAATTACATCTAATAAGGATCGATTTTTTAGGTGAAAATAAGATGTTTTCTTCATAAAAGCATATGTCCCAACTTGCTTCGTTTTCGAGATACAGAGTGTCAAAGTTTTCTTAAAAAATCAGTCTTTTATTCATAACTCAAAAACCTTTTGGTTGATACTGATAAAACTCAGCATGTTTATTTGCGGTGATGGGAGGCTTATTTTAATGTACCTGGAAATAAAAAAATTATTTTTTTTTCAACTTTGGCACCCTGTATCTTGAGAACGAATCAAGTTTTGCCACATGCTTGTATTAAGAAAAAAACTTATTTTCACCTAAAAACCGATTGAACGTTTGGCGGTTTAACCCTGAGTCATCCTGTATACACACAAAAAAATTATTTCTTGGAATAAGCATAACTGCATTGACTCAAGTAAATAATTTGTTTGTATATAACGAAAGAGATGGTTGTTTTGTTTCAAAGAATTAATTTTCTCAACAAATTTCTTAATTGAAAACAAATATATGCTTATATGAAAACATTTTATATCTCGAGTGGAAAATATAATTAATTCACAGTAAAAAAATTATTTACTTACTTCAATAAAACAATTGTTTTGAAGTAGAAACGAAAAATATCCATTGAAGATGGATATTTTCTTGATTTGAAACTATAAATTTCTCGTAATGAAGATTACATTCATTCACTTCAAGAGGAACGGTTTATTTAGTTACACAATGGATACTTCAACTTGATGAAAGGATATTATTGATCTGAATATATACATTGATCAGAATGAAACTTAGGTTCGTTTTCTTTAACAAAATTACTCGTTTGAGGCAACATATCTATTACTTAGATTACTTTAAATATTGGTATTGATCCGAAAATATGAATTAATTATTATAAAACTTTGAATATATAGAGTAATATTGTGGAATCAAATATATTAGCTAATCAGAATGAATCTTTCGTTCATTCCCTTCAACAAAAATATTCAATGAATTAATTCAATGAATTATAAATAATGAATTCCATCGTACGAAAATAATTGAAACAAAAAGGTCAATGAAAATAGTTTTATTCAACATAATTATCATTCTTACATGAATCAAAACAATTCTTTGGTTAACAATATTCTAACATATGATTCAAAAAATCCTTATTATCAGTAACTTTGGATATGAACTGAGAAAAAATAAAAAAACCTTATTTCACCAGAAAAAAAAATAAACACAAATAAAATTTTCTACATATCGATGCCTCAATTCGCAAACCCGCTAACTCCACGTTTTATCAATGGAGCAACTGGTTTGCGAGTTAGGGCATCGATATGTGATCAAAAATATGAGAAAAACATCAAGATCTACAATAAAAACAGAATTTTCTGTCCATAAATCTCCACCTCAGTATTTCAGTCATCGCCTCAGTCTTTCAGTCTTAGGCTTGATTGAGTCTTTGAGTCACTTGGATTTGATTTTGAGTCTTTTCAGTCCCACTTTCGAGTCTCTAGTCTTTCAAATATCTTGAGTCTTGTATATATTTTAGCTAGATGTTTCCTCCTTGCTCTGTATATATACCGTAACATGTACATGAATGCTTCTTGGCATTCTACAGTAGAAAATTTCTGTTTCATTATTCAGCTTCACTCTGCCCCTAGGTGGAATCGTTGAGGCAGCAGCAAAATCTGTTCGATGAAGTTGACGTCTAAAAAAAATTTGCACCTATTACCTACTATTGACAAACTTGACATTACAAGGAATTAGAAATAATTGGAAACCCAAAAATTCCAAACCGAAAAATTGATTAAGTTTAGTTCAATTAAGTTTACGGAAAAAATAATTTAAAAATATTTTCTGGTACACTGTTTCTTTTGAAATAAAACGAAGAATTGCACTATTGTTCTCTAAATCATGTCTTTCAATAGAGCGTGAATTTCTCTGAATAAATAATACACATAAAATTACCTGTATTTTCAGTGGTTTCAATTTTTTCGATCAGACTCCCAACACTTTTTCTTGCAGTTATTTTCTTATATTGCATAATGGGGTTGTAAAATGGTGCCTATTTTACATAAAAGTTCATAATCGATGCAGGGTAGAGCCTCTCAAAGTCCATGTCTATCTAAAATGATAGACAAGTTAATGAAGATGAAACAGTTTTGAAGAAGTAACAACAATTCTATCGATACCAATTTTTATTTCACTTATTCATCCCGTAGAAGGATCCTGTTACGTTGTCATATGAGCTAATTTCTTCAAATATTCCTCATTCAGGAAAGGCAAATCTTCGATAGTTACTTTGTTATCTGAAATAATGCTTATTTAATAAACTCAAAATTCAAACGAAATCATCAATAGTTTCTCAGAAATGTTTGTTCTTCATGAAAGTTTGAATACCTAAATTCTCAAACGTAGAGCTCATCTAAATAATTAAGGATTCAAAAGAGGTATTTTTCTAGCTTTCTAACTTGTAGTTGTATTTCTCAAGAAATGAAAATAATTCTTTAACCACTGAATAATTTTGATCCTATACAGAATGGCTTCATTATCCCCATAATACACCTTATTTTCTTTTCAATAATATGTTTGTGTTCAAAGAAATACATATTTATAGTTTTGAATCAAGAATATAGAAGTATCAAAATACACTGATGCAAGTGCGTCTCATTCCCATGTAGGTAAATACCTACACATTCCTCTACTTTTTATACCTATCGATGCAAAGTTATTTCTTCACATTCGTTGGTTAGGCATAATGCCGAAGTACTATGAATTATTTATCCATTAACTTTTCTATAAAACTATAAAACAGCCTACCACCTTTTGTAATCCAGTATCCATGGGGTTGTGCCGGTCATCTTTTAATACTCACCTACCAAGGAAGTTTGATACAAGTACTTAATCCTTCCATCAAGGTTGCACAGTTTCAGAAGTTTTTGGATATCCATGTTTTTGTTTTCATAACTGTTTCTCACAATTAATATGAAATATACCAACTCCAGTCCGAATGTATGTAAACGCACAATGGCCCAATATGCACATTAACCTCAACGAGACCTGTAACCTGCGAACGGCGAGACCCGAAAAACACTTCTAACTACAATACTGAAGCAGACATTACACCCCTCAACCCCCTTACCAATTGCACAACAGCCTATGGAATCCGTCAGGGCCGGTCCTAGAAGAATGATGTCAGTCAACAATGTTAGAAATGTATTGAACATTTGCTGCACCTATCTGGGATCCACCTCAGATCTCTATAATTTCTGTGGGACTCAACATGTTTTTAACTGCTGATCAAGGCTATGGAAACAAAACTCTGCACTTCAGCATACTATCGGAATAATGGCCCTTTAAACGTCTATAAGGGTAATTCGAGAAATTTTTTACAACAATTTAATCACAATTTGGCAATACTTACTGTGGTTTTACCATCCAATTTTAATATTATCTCAGCTTCAAATGTAATATAACAACTGTAATATAAAGTTGAAGACATTTCATTTTTTCATTGAAAGAAATCAAAATGTATATACTATTATTGAGAAAATGAAGTACTGAAATAAAATTTCATATTTTTTCAATTGAAAAGAGTCAGTAATATCAACTTTAAGTATTTCCGTTTTTTAATTTGAAGAAATGTATATTTATATTCTTAAATCAAAAAGAGGAAGCATTAAATCAATAAATTAGGTTTATTCATTCCGAAAAATCAACCATATCAAGCTGAAGAAATTACATTTTTAATTTTATAATGGTGTTCTTGGATTGAGCAAATATTTCAATAAAATTATATCCTTTGCTTGAAAATAACAGATGTTTCGATTCAAAGAAATATGCTCAATTGAAAAAAGAGTTTTACTTGAATTTTCAAAGAAATGCGTTTTGTCAATCTGAGATAATTTTTTTTTGTGTGTATGTACAAAAGTCTTTAAATTTACAAATTAATCGGTATCCGTGTCATCGAACATAACATTGTGATCTCCAACTTTCAGACATTTTTCAACAACATTGTATTTCAAATCTTTTATATTGATACAAAAGCTAACTTTAATGAACAGTTCTCAAAAGTTTTATCATCAAAATCAATTACACCATCATCCGAATTACACAAAAACCACTTTTTGACCATTTTTTACAACAATAAATAGTAGCATGTTTTTTCAGTTCTAACTATAGAGACAAGCTACTCCAAAATGATGCACAGCATTTACGAGTCTACCGCTATTCTTTTCATTTTCACGGACAAATAGCATACGCACTCTCTTTTATTCAGTGGACGAACTACACAGAGCTGTAATGCTCTTCTATCGCATGGGACCTCTCTGTCGCACGTATTCACTATTGCACTTTTAAAACTCGACAACCGTAATTCAGGACTGATTTGTCGCAGACAACTCGATAACACCATGTGCGTAATGAAATAATCTTTATTTCAACTTAAATATAATTCATTAACTAGACCGGTGCAAGTTACTAGTACTTATCGATTCACCTGTTTATATCTGCCTACCTAAGAGTTGTGACTGGAAAAAAATAGTCAACCTAAAGATTTTATATTCCGGCTTCATACTTTTAATTGGTATGGAATTTGTCTATTAACCAAACCAGTGAAATGTTTAAGAAAAAATTATTAATTTGTTAATTAATCATATTCTGGACTGACATTTCTTAGTCAACCCATTTGCAATATATTTATTGACATATTTAATTCGATATAAAATACTTTCCATGCATCAACCAAATCGGTGAAGGTCGTTTTGTATCGGGAGCACTATAAGGAATTTGTATGCGGAGTTCTTCTGACTCACATTGTAAATTCATTATTTCATTGTTTAGTTATTTGAAAATTTCGAATTCATCAATAGATAATTGTTCTGTTATCTTTCAATCTGCTAATTTGCTATCATCGGGTTTACCTCTTTTTTCAAGGTCGTCCTGATCATTGGAGTAGCTGGAACATGCAAACGATGTGAGCTTGTACTTTTACGCGTGGAAGACGTAAAAGATGAAGGTGCTTTCTTTCGAATAACCTTACCAAGTTCCAACCGACAATTCATCATACTAGCTGAAGAAACCAATGGATTGAATCTCGTAGAAATGATTCGCAAATATATAAGACTTCGACCATCGCGAGCTGATAACAAACGCTTCTTCATCGCATTCAAAAATGGTAAATGTATCAATTCACCTGTCGGCAAGAATACAATAGGCATTATTCCCAAAAAAGTTGCTACGTTTCTTGGGTTACCCGATCCACAAAGCTATACGGGGTATCGCTTCAAGAACTTCTCATGACAAGGTGGAAAATAAAAGTCGGAAAATCAATAAAACGAATAATGAAATTATGATGACTATAGTTTTGTCATCCATTATATGCATAGTTATCAGTGTTAACTATTTATTTCTCAATAAATATATTTAATACATTGTTCTAGCTGAAATTATTTACTTCCCTTCTGAGTAATAATGAATGCTAAAATATTACTCGAGCTCCATGAATATTTGATGGGAGTAAAGAGGTTGCCTAAGTCTAATACAGGGTGACAGTCAATTAACTTAATGTAAATTGTGGTATTACCGACCCACTTGAGGACATTTTGGATTTAGGTGCTTGGATTAGTGTGAACGGTTAAATTTTCTATGTAAATTATATTTTTTATAGGGCAATGGGAGGAGATGTCTGTGATTTTGAACCAAAAAAAATACATTTAATTTTTTTAATACAAAGAAGAAAAATAATGTTTTTCATATGCCTTTTCTCTATTACCCCTATAAAAATCTCCTAATCTTACGCCGGCCTAAGCCGAATCTAGTACCCGCTTACTAGAAAATTTTGTCATGAAAAATAAATAAAAATTGCACTAACTTGTTTATTTTCAAAATCGAATAATAAAAAAATATTTGTTTTTCAGACATTAGTTACCATTTCTTCAATTTCAGGAACTTCATAAAATTCCCTCTCATACCATATCACATCTTCATGATGGGGCTATTACCAATGACGTCCTATTTGGTTCATTGCTTTTATATAGTATGATTTTGATTTGGTGTCTTCTATTAAACTCAGGAAAAATGTTTGCTCGTATTTACGATTCTATTTCTGATGAGATTTTTATAGGAAAAGAATGTTTGCAACATATAAGTCTGAAAAATATGTTTAATCCACCAAAATTATAACCATATCTTAATTCTACCATTTTTAATATACAATTTTTCTGTCTAAAAAATAAATATCATTGAGTCCTTTCGTAAACACTCTTTAAAAGTGAGTAATAAAGGAGACGAATTTTTCTTATTTCTGTTATAAAACTTATGGGCCTTAAATAGTTTTATATATGTTTTGAATCATATAAGTACGTCAAAAAAATTCGAAAGTTTTTTTCTCTTAAAAGCAACATAAAAAACAATTGAAAATAATTGCGATTTTTCTGCAATTCGGGATCAATAAGCCGCAATTAGATCAAGGTGAAAAATATTAGTCTAATGCCGGCCTATTTTAGTTTTGCAATTTATATAATTTTTTCCACTAAGACTGCTATAAAAAAAGAAAATGAGTTCAATAGACCTTAATGGACGAACCAAATTTAAAAAAAAATATTTTTCATTATACATAACCACTTTTATTGAAAAAATGGTTGCTTTGAAATTTGTTTTCCACAGAATGTTTGTTTGAAAACACTTTGAAATTAATTGATAAAAGTCGTACTTTTCCTATTTCTGTCAAGAAATTGGTGGGCCGGAAATATTTACATATTTTTTGGGGTAGGTATATTTCCCAAGAATTAGGAAAAAAAGTTTCTTGTTTTTTGCTAGAAATTAGATCGAGTCAAAAGATTTTAGCTAATACCGGCAAAAAAAATTATGCTATTTTGACCTTTTTTTTACAAATTTAGTTTAAAAAAGGTGAAAAATGTATTTAATTGACCTTTCAACCAAAATAAAAAACGTATTCCAACAGCCTCATTTCTAGAAGTTATTGGTCAGAATTAATAATAATAATAATAATAATAATAATAATAATACTTTATTTCCATATGACAATAAAATTGAATTGGAATAGTCAATAAATAAATATATACATATGAACAGAACAGAAAATCACATGATAACATGAATGTACATGAGACACAACTAACAGAAACATTTAACAGTTTACTCTCTAATTAGTAGAAAAATATTCTTTTGTGGAATAAAAAATTTCACAATTAGAAACTCCTTGAGATTTTTTTTAAAGACAGGCAGTGAAGAACACTCCTTGAGTTCCTGCGGTAGCTTGTTGAAAGCTCGCAGGCCATTTTTATCTGGAGAATTAAATTCAATACAATTTTTGCTGAATGGTACATAAAATAGTTCTCGATTACGAGTGTTCATTTGATGCACATCAGAGTATTTAATAAATGTTAATTTATTTCTAAATATATGAAGACATAGTTCAAATAGATATAAGGAAGGAAGCGTTAATATTTTGGGACTAATAAATACGTTTTTACAGCTGGTCGTACTAGACACCTTAGCAATGCACCTTATTATTTTCTTTTGTGCTTTAACACATCATCATTCATAATGGACCAACCCCAGAAACAGATACCATATCGGAGACGACTTTCCATTTGTGCATAATACAACATCTGCAATTGACTGTATGTGAGAACTGTTCGTAAATTTTTCAATTAATAAAATTGTGAGTGAAGATTGGAAATTAGGTTTGTACAATGAATTTTCCAGTTTAGATGTTCATCAATGTTCATTCCCAAAAATTTCACGTGTGCAGCTGTGCCTGATATGGGCACATCATTAACAACAATTAACTTTTCAATATTGAAGAAAAGGGAGTTCTCAAACGACCAAGACGCCAAGGACTGGATCAACTCGTTGCATTTTTTTTCTATATAGAATCTCATCGGATTTATCCACAACAAAGACAGAGACATCGTCTGCATACATAGTGACGTGGATATTTCCACATAGTTTATCAATGCTATTCACATATAACAAAAATAAAACTGGTCCAAGAATGGAACCTTGTGGAACACCTATATCAATATCCACTAGGGGGGATTTTGTGAAAGTTACTTTATAATGTCGTTTGCTTCTGAGGCATACATACTGTTTGCGGTTTGTCAAAAAACTGGTGACCCATAGAAGAGCATTGTCTTTAATACCATAACTGGCCAATCTATGTATCAAAATGTCGTGATTAACACAGTCGAATGCCCTGCTGAGATCACAGAATAACCCAACAGGACACTCGCCAAGGATTTTGATTTTTTTAATCGAGATAATATCAGTTCAAAAAATTCCTCATTTGTAAATGGATAAAGACTCATTCTCAAATGATTAAAAGATTTGTTTCCGGTATATGTATTATTATCTGATTTAGGTATTTTGTTGATAACGTCATACCTGCTTGAAAAAATTGTTGAATGAGTTAGCAATTTTTTCAGTATCAGAAATGATTTCCCCATGAGGGGTGGAGAGTGAGATATTACTTTGAAGATTAACCTTATTAGATAGTTAATTGAAGTTTTGTTTAAGTTATCAGATTTAGAGACTGTTTTGATAATAAAGTTTTTTCTTGTTTCCGATAAAGATTCTATGTTTTTGTTTTTCATTTTTATATACATCATTCAGTTCTGGGTATCTACTTGAGAGAATGTAAAGATCTTTCAAATTCGAGGATGATTCTTTAACTTCTGAATCAACCCAGCCTTTTTTGTCAGAATGTATTTTAATTTTGCGCGTTGGAAAAGTAGTTTCGAAATGAAATTGGAATGTATTGAAAAAACAGGTGAAAGCCGTGTCAATACTACGAATATTATATAAGTCCTACCAATTTTCTTGGACCAGTCCATTTATGAAATTGCTCATTTGCCAATCCTTGTTGTACGTTCTTCCATAAAGAGGGTATTATTTTCTTTTAAGACCCCATCTAGATTAAGTTCAGCAGACACGGTCTTGTGGTCTGAGATGACATTATCAAATACACAGGCATCACCTTGTGGAAAAAAATTTACGAATACGTGGTCGATTGTAGTAATAGAAGTACTTGTCACTCGGGTTGGCCATTTGAGTAGATCAAAGAGCCCAAATGAGGTGTAGATATTTACCAACTTCAAATAGTTTATATCGTGATTATGGGAGTCAAGGTAAAAGTCCCCACTGAATACAAATAATATGTTGGGTTTATACAAACTTTCTAAAGCATTTTCTAAGGCAGCAAAGAATACCGACTAATGCCCAGATGGTGACCTGTACAAGCTCAAAACATACAATATTTTTTGGAAGTGTTATGGATACACCACAAATCTCAAAATCTTTTTCAGCACAAAAATTGTCAAGATTCAGTTTTTTTTGATGCAATGTTTTTTTTAACCAAATACAGGTACCCCCACCTCGAAGGGTTGGGCGATTATACATATTAGCTAAGTAAAAACCATTTATGAAATATTTAGAGATAGAGCCTCCACTTCCCCATGTTTCACTCAAACAGATCAATTTCATATTTTCGTACTCCTGGATGTCTACCGTGAGGTCATTAATTTTTTCTAAGTTTAGGCTACCTACATTTAAACATAGTAAACGGGACTATATTTCGGGAACACTCTTTGGCCTTGGTCTGTATCAAAAACGTTGCATACATGAATCCTCCGGCCATAGCGATGAATCCATAGCCTTAGAAACGTCTTTTTTTTGTATACTTATTCGCACTTTGAATGATGAGTAGAGTTTCGGGTATCTAGATTTAATTGGTTGGCAGAATACCTCGGGAAAGGTTGGTTTCAGAATATCCATGAGTTCACTTGCATCTATAGCTGGATCAATTCTATAGACATGGAGATCAACTTGTTTAGGTACTCCTCTCACTCTATGCGCCATTGATGTATTACTACCAATGATTAATGAATTTTTCTGAATTTCAGCTTTGGTTGTCTTCTGGTTTGCTTATGTTTACGTGCAACAGTACTCCATTCATTTTCCGAGTTATCATTCGAACACGAGGGCTCGGTATCATTGTTAATATTTATATATTTGGAAGCTACAAGTTTCGTTTGCTCTTGTATCAGACCAGCAGAAACCTCCTTCCTGTTCCCTTACTGGGAATCCTCATTAACTGAAACCGCTCCTTTATTGAACGTTTTTGTTTGGGGATTCTTGTCAACGTTTTTTAAGCATGAGGTGGTGTTTTAAATGTTGTTCTGTTCTCGAGTCACTAACGTTAACTGTTTTTATCACAGTGTTTATCGGTACACTTTTTGTTGAGACCGACGGCACCGAATGGATCTCATTCAATAGTTTAATGTTGGTATTGAGTGGAACGATTTTTTCCCTCAGTTCTTGTATTATTACATCTTTTTGTTTTAGCATGTATAGTACTATATTAGTATCTACCTATTTTTCAGTAGTGGTCAGTTCCTCAACTGCATCATAGAAATGGTAGTCCTTGTCACTTATACTTTCTTCACGGTCACAACAGTTTATTCAGTCATTATCTAACACCAGCACATTTTTCAATTACTTTACACATCCTTTATATGTCATAGTTTCACATTTTATGCATTTATACCCGGTTTGGGCGATCGTCTTACATCTAATGCAGGATTTTTGGAGAGCGGGTTTGTCAGGTGAACTGCTACCGGACGCCATTTTACTTCGATCTTAACAGATGAAGTCAAATTACTTATCAAAAAATAGCAAATTTTAATGAAAGTGCAGTGTAAAGAAGGGGCGAACAGACAATATATCTGTTTTTAATCACAGAATAGTGCCAGTCATTAAAATAAAGTTGCCTTCAATACTGGCTGCCGTTATTGCAATATCTCTCTATTGCAATAACGCCTGGCAGTATTCAAGGCCACTTTATTTCAATGGTGACGGGCACTATTCTGTGATTAACATGGGAATATTGCAATTTTATCTGTTTGCCTATTCAGGGTCGGTTTTTCAATGTACTTTAACTTCGAGCTAAATTTAACTCATGATTAGAATGTGAGTCGATTCCTTCATTTAGCAAATGTCATATTCATTGTAACCACGAGTCAAATTTAACCGGGAGTCAAAGTACGCTAAATTGATAAACTGGCCCTTAAACAGGTGTTAGCAGGCGTTAGTTATTCATAACCTAAATCAAATCAAGTCTCTAAAATATATATATAGGTGGGACGTAACTCGTGACCTAAAGTCGCTTCCCATTTGACACAGGGACTAGCACCCAGTACAGCTTCTTACTCCTGAACTGAACTTTACCTGATTTTATAAATATCATTTAATTGGAACATAACTTATCGTGGTCTGACAAATTACTTCAGTAGCTCTCCGTAGTTATTCGGAGCTACTCCATGAAGCAATTATAGAGTGGCTGAAGGCCGATTCAGATACATGCGTGCCCATGCAGGGTTTTTGAAGCACGGACGGATTAAATACCTTTTACATTTTTCATTTGGTTCTGTAATAATTCTGTCAATCCTGAAGTAATGCTCTATTTGAGTTTTTCAAATAATCCCAAAGTACTTTTCACTGTATCTTCTCATTACTCATTATTCCATCATTGACAAAATGATAACAGAATCAAATAAAATATGTTCTTGTGATAGAAACGTGAGTAATAGGCGTTTAAACAGCCCGAGCTTCAAAAACCCTGCATAGTATACATTCGTTAGGTGCGTTCAGTTTTGTGAAAGCGAACGGAGCGATCAAATGCTGATTAGTCACGGGATCACCGAGCTAGTTGACTGAATACTATTGGAAATTCAACTCAGGAACACAAGGGGTTCTCCCTCTGGTGTTGAGTGTGAGAAATAGTTAAAAGTACATGGTAATTATTGTGTTCGTTGAAATTTCCATGATATTAGTCACTGTTTATGTGAATTTTAATGAATCTGTAGTGAGAATTGATAAGTGATTAAATTGTGGTACAACTATAAGGTGAAAATTATATAATTTAACGAACTTCACCTGACTTTATGAATGGGAGATAATTAAAACATGTTTTTTCGTAGTCTATCAGATCACTTTAGAAGCTACTCAGAGTTAAACGGAGCTCCCACTGACTAATTTGTCATGTCAGAAGACAGACCAAGATAATTTGTTCTGACCTGACCTAGTATTATGTTCCTGGCTTCTGAAACATTCGATTGTCATGGGGTGGGATTCCGTGTATTATAGAATTCTATAGTCGACACTTATGTCTTTTTCTCTCCCATGAATTAAACGATAATGACATCTCACTTATTTGATCGACTATAGAATTCTATGGTACACGTAATTTCACCCCAGGTTAAATTCGCTATTAATTTATGCATTTTTAACTCAGTTTGCAGCTGTTTTGTCATTTAAACACCCCGCGATTACAAAGACCAATACAGAGCGCTTTTGTCTTGCATTTTGGTGTCGTCTATTAGTATGGTTTCATGATCATAATTTAGTTCGGTTAAGAATAAGGCTGAAACACAATGGAGGTTTTATGTTTTTGGTTTTAATTAATATAAATTCAGATTTCGTTTCGACATGAAACTATCATACTTCCATTATTATTCTGATCACGCCCTACCGACCATTTCATTTGTAGATATTAGGCTTTTTATTTCAATTCTGTTTTGCATCCTGTTTCATTTCTAAAACTGATATACAAAATCGCAAAACTTAAAACTCATTACAACAAACTTCCATTCTGTCTGGGGCTTAGGTTTCATATCAGTTTGTTTTGTATCGTTATCGTGTATGTATTAGATTCAAGGACTGCAATTTCTTTTTCCTCATTTATAATTTCTCATCGTTTGAATGCTATCACTTCCTAAAAATATAGTTTCTACCTGCTTACACTGATCTTTATAAAACATTTGAGTCCACCAAATCCATTTAGGAAATTTTTGGAACAAGAACTCATGTCGGCATGTTTCACCTGAGAAATGGAATATATTTTTGAAATTTGAAGAAACTGAAACGGTACTTGGCATAAACTTCTTCAAAAGTGTGGAAGAGTATAATATGTTCTTGGTGAAGTTACAGAAGAGTATACTTGAAATAATAATGAATATTTCATAAATGTGGTTGTCGAGCAACCACAAGTTCGTTTGGTTGAAGTAACAAATTGAAATCGAACTTTAAAGCGTCAAGGCATGATGCCTAAATCAACAAATGTGTACACTAGTTCATAATTAATGCAGGCACTGATTTCTTTTCTATATTTATACGTACTACCTGTTCTGTTGACTTTTGGCACCTAATAATTCGCATTGTTCTATCCATCAATATGGAAAGCACTAGAATTATCACACTGGACAAATATTGTTTCAAAAAATTCAGGAAAAGTTTGATATAGAACTGGGTTAGTGAATCATAATAATTGAAAAATAATCAGATCGAATTAATAATACAATGGAACTGAATATTGAGAACCACAGATCTTGAAAAAATATAAAAATTTATTCTTTGCGTATATTCTTATTTACTAATCTTTGTTGTTTCCCTTGGTTTGGGAACTAACAAAATTTTGATACAAAAATATTTTGTTAATAATTTAAATAAATCCGTATAAAAATTTCAAATTTTCACACACTAAAAAAAAAAGAAAAACTCAAATCTGCAGAAAGCCAACTGTTTTTAAAAGTATACCTATAGTTGTCGTCAAACATATAAGATAATTAAAAAAAGGCGCAAAAAATGGTCGATTAGCACGAAATTGACTCCCATGCCGCCAACCAGGGTCGGACTAGTACATATTCAGAGAGGTACATGGCATCCTTGTACCATCTAGAAGAACATACTTATTACGTCTATCCTCTACCACAGCAGGAATGGAACTCACTCAAAGTACTCAGTAATCGAGACCAACTGAGGGGTGATGATTTTGACGTTAGTCAGTACTCGGTCGGAACGTATCGAGTACTTTATATTTCAGTGTAGTTAGTAATTGCTTCTGATTCCTACAGCTGACGAGTACCGCGTACGAGTACCAACGCGCGCACAAGCAAGTCTGAGCATGTCATGTACGTCCTTCCACAATTTTATATTTTGCCGGACAGTTTGTACAGTGCATTGGTGTGAATTGTCATATTAGGATCATGGAGTGTTACTTGGTAAGTTGGTGTTGTGAATTTTTTTTTCTGAAAGGATTGTCGAGAAATGTAATAATCATAAGTGCGAATCCATTTGTGTACATTAATTCAATTTTGAAAGTTTTACTTTCATTTACAGCATTGTGAAAAAATGCAGTGCTCAAACCCAGATGAAAATTAGAAAATTATCTATTATTTTCAATTAACATGAAATAGTCAATAAGTGTTTATAATTTATGGAAAAAATTGAAAGGTGGAGTTCAGTTTTCATTCAACAGAACTGAACTGAAAATGTTTTAACATGATGCATATCCGTGAGTGAGAAGAAACAGAGACACAGGAAATAAGTAAAATACAATATTATCCATTGGGGAAGGGAAAAACGGTGACGACAGTTGTGGTCTAATAAAGTGTGATAAGTATTTTATTTTTTTTTATTCCATTTTAAATCTGGAGATTTTACTGATTTGACTTCCTTAGGATTAGAGTTATAGTTTTCATATATGCGAAAACTTGATGATCTCTTTTGAATCAAATAATAATATTATGAGTATGTTACGTTATTTTCCTATTTAATCATGATATCAGTTTACTGGTAACGATTTTATGGTAGAGGACAAAAATGTATGAACTACTCATGAGTACTTTAGTGTGGTACTCTTGTCCAGCCAGTGATGCCACTCGTAATATAATTATCAACTTATAACAATTTTTTTTGAATTTATATTCAGAAATGGTGAGTATAGACCTACTATACTCGACATTTTTTAATTTTTATACCCCATTTAAACGATTTTCATTTTTCGGAACATAACAAACAGATTTTGGAGATATATCTATTAGAAGGATAATAATCAGATCCATTATTACCACATCTACTTCATTCGGAGAAGATGTATTCCCAAGAAATTACTTATACTCATAACGGAACTACGGAGTATACATTTTATTTGTTCAAGTGTTCATAGACAGTGAAGTGCTCTAGTGTATAATCGTATAGTGCGTATTGACAGTCGGAATTAAAAACTAGTGCAAAATCCCCCTTCAAATGCCGCCTGTGAGAGGATATTTTCGAAAGTGAATTTTATAAAACTTTGAAGAATATAAACAGGATAATAACTATATCCTAACAAGAACCTAACAAGTACAGAAAAATTACCATTCCCGCATGCGTCCTGTATTAGGACGCAAAGTGGAATTCAGGTAAGCAGTCGAGTGCGAGCAAGTACCTTTCTGACTGAGTTAGGATCAAGATTTCTTCTACAAACGCAGTGAAAGTCTTATATATCGCTCTTGAACAAACTTCAGCGTACGGTAAAATTGTTTTACGCACTAAAGCAAAGTTCGAGTGAGCAATCTAGTGCGGGAAAGCAACTTTTCGTATGAGTTGGGATCGAGATTTTTTTCTACATTACATTGAATAATGTTGTGTAGCGATCTTGAAAAAAATTTCCCGCTCTAGTGCGGGAAAATAATACCTCCCACACTGAATTGCGTGCGGGTGTAGGGAGAATCACGTAGGCTTGTAGAAAAGAAAGTTATTCAATGTCATCTTATAAACATGTTGATGCTGACATTGTTGATATCCAGTTGAATATTTCTTTCGATTTTATATATCCCATGAATAGCTTGTGAGAATGCTGAACATTGTTTCTATTTTGTAAAGTGTGAGACTGACATTATTGATATCTAGTTGAATTTTTTTTCGATGCCATATTTCCCATCAACAGTTTGTGAGAATACCTAACATTGTTTCTATTTTGTAAAAGTGTGCTTTACAATGAAGAAATTAACAACTACTTGCGCATTTTTATCTTATTTCGGAAAAGAAACGATCGTTCAATGCTTTTCAGGGAAAATTAAAACTTTGGCAACAGTGACCGATATTTCCTTTGTTGGTAGTTGACATCACTTTGCCTAGGGGTGGGATTCTGTGTACCATACAACTGTATATTCGACAATTATGTCTCTGTCTCTTCCATGAGTTCGACCATAATGTCATCTCACTTATTTAATGAGAAGTAAAATTCTATGATACACAGAATCCCACCCAAGCTCTGTAAACAAGGAAAGTGAGTGTGTCGTGACAAATGTCATTCTTGTCAAAAACTGATTCCAAACAAAGTATTCGAGGTTACGTTCTCTCTTGAATTGTTGATGCTTCGCTTGTTAGTTTTGTTGTTGAAATAAAAATATAAAAACACATCTATTTTATATATAATACAATAACACAATCTTCTAGCCAAAAACCTTAAGGCCGGTTTCACCAAATATAATTCTTAATCTCGGATTCATCAATCTCAGATTGTTGTTAAATTCGGATTAAGAATGTTTCCTGTTTCACTCCACATAAATCCTCCAAAGAAGATACGGATTAACAAAATGGAGATTACATAGTTGAACCATTTGGCAACGTGGGATAAAAAGGTAGAATGTTATGTTCTGTGTCGTTTTAAGCTTACATAACCTTGTTTTACTTTTATGTTCAACACTGTTCGGTAAATTTAGTTTATTTCTTTTGTAATGTTTCAGTAGTATATTACGTATCAAGTGTTTTAAAAATCATGTTACACATAAATGGAGAAATTACGTTCAAAGTGGGTAGGTAATTGCTTGACAACACGCATTACGTACTATACTTCACCTAGGGTCTTATGCAGTGTGCCAAAAAAGTCTGGATATATGACAGGGTATTTCTTCAAACAATTTTACAAAATTATAGAGGATGTGTGTTTCACAACTTCACATTTTTTATTTTAATCAATATTGGGAACATTCTAATGATTTATGGCGACTGTACAATTATTAAATGTATTGGAAGTATTTCGATGTGTCCAATCATATTCATATGACATTGTAATATTTTCGATTGTCGAGGTTATATTACTATTAGATAATAGCGGAGGATATTCTCGATGAGGTGAATTCTTTGTTTTGCCAGCCGTCATCTCTCACCAAATCCAATAGATTCCCGCCAGCATCGACTATAATAGTTGCCGAAGATCTGCGAAAACAGTGTCCTATGTAGCCATTAGGATTTTTTAGTTTTAGAAATTCTGCAATATTTTTTGATATACTGCCCAATTTGTTTATCCCAATGGATTGTTCGGTACATTTTCCATTTATAAATTTAAAAAATGATAAATTTTCGTTCAGTATTGTCTTGCGTATAATGTAATATTTCTTCATTATAGAAAAAATAAGCGAAGAAAATTCAGACTGGTTAGGAATTTTTTATCAGATTTTTGACTAGTTTTTCTGCACCACGGCCAAATCTGAGGTCAAGTGATAAAAGACGCAATGGATTTTTCAGTTGCCAGACAAAAATATTTTCCATATGTTGCCAAAATTCTGGCGACCACTGTTTATGATAATAGTTTTATATTCTCAATGAAAACAGTTTTTAGTGACACAAATATTCATTGCAAATATTTCTAATTTACCCACAATATTTTGTCTCTTTAGATATTTATTTTGAAGTGATGTGATAAATGGTGTAGTTCGCGAAAAACACAACACGATCACCACGATGACTGGTGGGATAATTTTTTTTCCGATTTATATGATCCAAAATTGATTTGGGTTTCAATGATTGAGAAAATTGATTTTTATTCTGGTTGTAACTTAGGTGAAACTGAAATTAATTCTGATATTACTGGGCTGCCTAAATTGACCTTGACAGATATTGATTATTATAAAACAATATTGAGAAAACAAAAAAAAACAAAAAAAAAGGTATCTGTGAGTTTATATTTGAAAATGAATTAATTTAACATTTTTGCATGTTTTGAAAGAAGTGTCCTATTTCTTTCAAATCGTTATATTTCTCACTCAAAAAGATGAAATTATATCGACCGGCTTATTCTGTAAGAAAGTGTTTTATCGAGGATTATAAAGTATCGGAACGGTCTCATATTTCAGAAACGGCCCATAGAAAATTTACGAAAATTTCGACAGGGTGGTTTTTGATAATGCCCGATTCAATGGTGATATCGGCAATGTTGCTAAATCAACAGTTTTTCAGATATTGGGGGTAAATCAATTTTTTCAAATGGAATACCCTATTTGTTTTCATTGCAATCAATTCAGCGAAGCCTCATTATTTATGTCTCGAAATATCAGATTTTGAATTAATGCAGTTTTCGAAATATGGCAACATGGCTTTTTCGTTCAAAAGTCTGGGAACGTTTCAATAATTTCAATACGGTTCGAAAATATTCGTAAAAGTTTATACAAGATGATTTTTGATGAAGCCCGATTCAATGGTGATATCGGCAATGTTGCCAAATGGATAGTTTTTCAGATTTTTAGGGTAACTCAATTTTTTGAAATGGAAAACCATATTTATTTTCATTGCAATAAATTCAGCGTCCCGTCATCACTTATGTCTCCAAATATCAGATTTTAAATTAATGTGTTTTTTGAAATACGACAACATTGCATTTTCGTTTAAAAGTCTGTGAACGGCCCAATATTTTCAATACGGTCGGACGGATTTTTTGGTATTTCATTTCAAAAAATTACTTTCTATTATATCATTAGAAAGGAATGGTTATGCTGAATAGTACAGGCAAGAAAAAGTTGTATGTTCCTATTTAAGTTATGGACCTACAGAGTATTGTTTCTTTCCCAATTTTTCCAATATTTTTTTTGACGGCTTTTTATAACGCCGACGAATGAAAATAAAATATCACAGTAGTAGCAACTGTTATCAAGTGACGTATGGTTTCCATAGCCAACTTTTCAATTTTTGGCTTTCATTTTGCTTCCACGGCCTACTCGGTGAATTTCAATAATAATTTTTTTCTGATCTAGTTTCTGGTTAGATACCAACTTGTGATATATCATTAGAAAGGGAATTGAATGCTGAATAAAGCGAAAAGAAAAAAAAATAGGGTTTCCGTTTAAAATAAGAAAGTTGATGTTACTTCCGGTCAGACCGGAAGTTAACTTCGACATGTCAATATGCTCAAATTCTAGCTCTTATGTCATTATATCGACGCTCCAAATTTTACAAACCTACTTCATACAATAACTGAGATATTCCGTAGGCAATACTTCCGTAGCCACCCGGTATATAGTTCCTTCAAGGTATTAGTTTGCATTTGAGGCGTGATTTAAAGAGCTGCCTGAATTTGCTGGTTGCTCAAACTACATCAATTTTAAATCTGATATTTGGAGACATACGTAATAAGACGTCGCTGAATTGATTGCAATGAAATCAAATAGGGTGTTCTATTTGAAAAAATTGAGTTGACCTCAATATCCGAAAAACTGTTGATTTGGTAACATTGCTGATATCGCCATTGAATCGGGCATCATCAAACACCACCCTGTCGAAATTTTCATAAAATTTCTCTGGGCCGTTCCTGAAATATGAGACCGTTCCGATACTTTTGAAAGACACTGTATATATGGAAGAGAGAAAATTTAATTTAAATTGCAGTACGGTACTTTCCGAGTTCGAAAGGTGATCCAATGTTTTCATTCATATGAAAATCAATCAGTTATTGTAGGTATTATTGTAGGTAATGTTTATGAGAGATATTTTTTATTGCTATAAATTTATATTTCAGAAATTAAAACGCCTGTATTTCAGACATTGAAAACAATAAAGTTGGAGCAATACCAACGCGATTACCTGAAAAATCAAAGAAGCAATATGAAGCAAGTTACGGGAGGTTTCAGAGCTGGTGTGAAGAGAAAAACATGAAAGATATAGATGAAAAAACAGTATTAGCGTTCTTTGAAGATAAATCTAATACTCAAAAAGCTTCGTCACTCTGGGCCCAGTACTTTATGTTGAAGTCCGTGGTAAATATAAAGCATGACGTTGATATCAGCAAATACACGAAATTGTTGACACTTCTGAAACGAAAAGCTGGAGGCTACACGAAGAATTCCACATGCCTGAACAGAAATCACGTAGAAACCTTTTTGAGAGAAGCAGATGATGATACGTATCTACTGATGAAGGTAATATTCAATCATAACTCCATAACGTTCGGTTTATTCCTACAAGGATTCTGATACTAGGAAGTAAATTTCACATTACTTCAGAAAGAGTACATTCAGTCATTGAAACATTTTTCGTTTTCTATGAAATTTCCATTTGGAAATGGAGAAGTTAAAGAGGGAAAGTTTGTTTTGAAACATTCAGGAATCGACAATACACACGCCATTGCCTCAAACCATTAAATAATTGTCTTCATCAACATTTATATCAGTTCATTATTAAGTTTTTGTCATAAAGAAATTAGGACAGTCAATGGGTAGGTTCTGACTTACAAAAGGTCAAGGAGATTTCTAATTCGGAATATTTGTTTGTACAGTTTGGTGTCCTGATTAAAATTCTGAGTTTGCAACATTGAGCGACCGCCGTTTTGAAAAATGGTAACAAAAAACAGTTTTTCGAGAATATCTTCCGTTCAGTGCCACCTAGGTCAAAAATAGCTAGAATAAAAATTATATTTTCTGCAACTTTTGTGAAAAATGTTTTTTGATCAGTTGGATAGTTCAAGAGTTACAGTTCAGCAATTCGCAAAATCGATAAATTTTTTCTCGAAGTTTCAGCAAATAACGATTATTCAATGCGTACTAATGTTTTTTACTTAGTACCGCTTCACCATGAGGTAGAGTTTTACTGGAGTAAGCCCATTGCTCTAGACTCTCGGATACATCATACCAAACCTGAACTGGCCAAAGTGTTATGTTGTCTGCACATGCTGCTATGGAGTCGCTTGTAAAAACAGCGCAGATATTTTTGCAGGCTGTGGCAAGAAGAAGAAGACGATGAAGACCTGACCACTGCGAAATTATTGGCACACAAGATCGACGAAGATGAAAACTGGGAAGAGGGAACAAATTTACAAGGAGATAGTGATATCAGTGGCTCTGAACCATCCTGGGCATCGAAACGAAAGATAGACATTAGTAAATAACAAATCGTGGATTGGGCCTACAGAGGATGGAAAATAAACTGACACTATCACTCTTCCTCATGGTGAAGCGGTCATAAGTAAAAAACGGTAGTATGTATTGTATGAATGTATTGAATGGCTGCCCTTGACTCTGTTTCCCACAAAAGTTGCAGAAAATTCTGTTTTATAATTTTTATAATAGCTATTTTCGACCTGGGTGGCACTGGAGAGGAGATATTTTCGAAAAACTGGTTTTTGGTACCATTTTTTCAATATGGTGGCGCGATCGCAGGTCCCTCAAGGTCACAAACTCGAAACATTAATAAGGACACCAAACTGTACGAATTCACCAAATCAGAACTCTTTTTCCCTTTTTTAGTGAAAGTCCACTTTTATGTCTTCATTGCCTGGATTAAATATGCTAACGGTAAAACAAGCAACAAACCGTTCAAATCAAATCAGTTTCTAGCTCTTGCTAGATTTGATGAATACCACCGAGTGTTGATCACGGCTGGTCCTCGTTTATAATTCAGTTTTATAATTACCGATTTTCATGTCTGAATTGCCGTACAGTCATTTTATGCTAAAAACGAAAATTTTCCTGGAGTTTTGAAAATTGGTGATTATATGGATTCCGACGTACTTTTTTCGATTTGTTTCATTATTATTACATTATACGCTTTTATTTAGCTTCACCTGTACGTATGTCGGTTTCAAACAGACAGATGTAATTGAAAGTTTATAAACTTATCAAGAACCGGTGACAATAGGATAAATTGATGAGATTGTCTAAGGCCGTACCCAGATTTTTTTTCGGGGGGGGGGGGGGGGGTTAATATGTGAAAATAACATTATAGTAGTAGAATGGTACTGAATTAAATATGTTGGCTTTCTCGTATACGTATAAGTATTCATTTCGTATTTATTTCGAGGGGAGGTTTGACCCCTCTAACCCCCCTGGGTACTGCCTTGAGATTGTCTCTTTATCCTGATCAGGATAGCAAGAATTAAATGATTTGCCTCTAATATACTCTGTGTGAGAGCCTTCGCCAAAATTATTAATGTGCCTTTTGCGTTCTCTGTAAAGGGTCGCTATTTTTTTTTCAGGTCCTCCCTCCAAATTTAACTTTTTTTGTTGATAAATTGGTAACTAAAAAGTGAAAACCAAAATATAGTGGATAAAAAAACACAATCAAATAAAAATAAAAAAAATGGTTTTATAGTCAGAAAATAATAATAAATGAAAAATATTAGTATCACTGAAAGAGTGGTGTGCTCGATATACGGAAACATGAAAAAAGTGCCTGCTTTTTTCACAGTGATACCAATTTTTTTCATTTATTACTATTTTCTGTCTATATAAACAATTATTTTTTACTTTTTAGTTCAATGTGTTATAAAAGCGTGTTTTTCAGATTTTTTAAACTATATTTTATTTCTCTGCTACCTCGTATCTTTGACGCTCGCACCGCCATATTGGAAAAATCGCTTCCAAAAACAAATGACAATATTTCCTTTCTGACTCATTTTGAGATGAAAATGATTAAATAATTATTTGAATATTTATGTGGTTACCACTTTTTTTTCTGTTTAATGAACAGTTTCAGTGTATGATGGCTGCAAACCAACATACATCTACACCAACACAAGACTGCACTTCAAAAGAATCTGATAAGGAACTTCAAAAGTTCCTTATGTACGAACTTACCCCGTTTCTGAAGACATACATCCCTATTCAAATTTATATAAAACTACATTCACTATGTTTATGGCATTTTTCAACAATATTCTGAAAATATAGTTATTGGAGACGGTATGAATGTCATCGACGGAACATACAATAACCACTTCAAATTCGTTTGATCGAAATATGCATTAATGACATTCGGCCCTATGCTGTATCACTTCCGTTGAAACTTCGCCATTTCCGTTATTTTGTTATTACCAATCATAGCAAAATCACGGAAATGGCGAATAACGATGACGTTATTTTTAACGGAAGTGATACAACATAGGGCTGATTGTCATATTTGACGAATATCCGGGAGATGAAGCGATCCCGACGATCATGAAAAAATATTTCAGTAGACATTCTTTTTGACGAGACAATAATCTCAAATGTGTCACAAGACAACAATGCACATAAGATACGCCTCAATGGAATGTTGAAGACAAAATTCTAAATACGAACTTCATGGACAAGCATTCCACAGAAAGTGTTGAACTCCATAATCGTTCTCAACAAAAAAGTAAATATTTTTATTGTTTTGAAAGCTCTGTCTAAGCTTTGGAACATATATTTTCTCAAACCAGGAACAGAAAAAATTTCGCAACGAATATATTGGTTGACCACGAAGTAAGGTATGATCCTAATTTTTGTATGGTTTTGAAGATATAGATTTCAAATTAGGCTTGTCGCTATAGTACTCCAATACGCCTAATAATTTACCACTTCTGGTCTTACCGGAAATGACCCCAAACTTTTTTTTATGACATGCTGTATATTGCTCTGTATGGCTTTTAGGTTTTCAGTCGAGTATCCATTTTTCTTGAGTTTTGACGTTTCGCCTACACGTGCGGTAGGCTTCTTCAGAAAATTACGAGTGTAAGTATTCTACTACTACTCTTGATCTCAGATTATATATACCTGTTTTCTCATTAACGGATGAAGTAATTTTGTCCAGAGGTACGTTTCCCGGTATCGTTGATTAATGGTCCCAGGTACATTTGTTTGTGTAATTAAGTTCGAGGGGCCAGGTAAACATCTCGTTCTTTCTAAGGTTGCATGGGATCCAGGTTTTGTTCAATTTTACGGAGTCTTCAATTTTGTTAAAGTTGTTTTTATGCTTTCTGATCTCGATTGCCTCCCTAACGAGTCGTGCATGGTAAGAGGAAGTAGTTGCTAAGACTTGTGTTTCTTCAAATTTTATGAGGTGGTCAGTTTTTGTGAGCGTATGTTCGGCGACGGAGGATTTATTAGTCTGTCCCAATCGACAATTAGCTTTATGCTTGAAGATTCTTGTATTAATGGACCGCTTCGTGGTTCCGATATACAATCTTCCACAGGTGCAAGAAATGCGATAAATCCCTGAAGTGGAGATTGGGTCCCGTTTGTCCTTTGCCGATCTGAGATATTCCTGTATTTTTCACGTGGGTCTGTAAATGGTTTTGATGTTCTCTTTCTTAAGTAGTCGGCCTATTCTGTCAGTTATCCTGGATATGTAGGGTAAGAATGCTTTACCTATGGGCTGGACATCCTCTTTTCTATTGTGTGCTGTGGGTTTCACGTTTTGTGTATCCGTTAGCCATAAAAGTGATTTCCAGATGCTCCAGTTCATGTATGAGTACTTCAGGTTTATAAATTCTTTCCGCTGTATTGGTTAACGTTCTATAATAATTCCATATTTTTTACTCGGATGATGGTTTGAATCCCTGTGCAGGTATCTGTTAGTATGTGTCGGTTTCCTATAGACGGTGTGACCCAACCGTGTCCCTTTTCGCGTTAATAGAACATCGAGGAATGCTAGTGAATTGTTTTCTTCAACTTCCATCGTGAATTTTACATTATTGTGTAGGCTGTTTATGTTTATGAAGTTTCACTCTTCCGTGATTCCAGATGACAATCGTGTCAACAACATATCGAAACCAAACTTTTGGTTTGTGGACAACACTGTCGAGGGCTTGTTGTTGAAATTTGTCCATGAAAAAGTTTGCCACCACTGGGCTCAGCGGACTTCCCATGGCCACCCTTTCAATCTGTTCATACATTTTGTTGTCCCAAAAAAAGTGGAAAAATTGAAAAAAAAAGATCCAACACAGACAATCCTCAGAAAAACGAAACTACTGGTCCAAAAATCAGGCCTTGAGGAAGCGTGTATATCGGAACCACGAAGCGGTTCATTAATACAAGAATCTCCGAGCATAAAGCTAATTGTCGATTGGGACAGACTAATAAATCCTCCGTCGCTGAACATACGCTCACAAAAACTGACCACCGCATAAAATTTGAAGAAACACAAGTCTTAGCAACTACTTCCTTTTACCATGCACGACTCGTTAGTGAGGCAATCCAGATCAGAAAGCATAAAAATAACTTTAACAAAATTGAAGACTCCATAAAATTGAACAATACCTGGATCCCAACCTTAGAAAGAACGAGATATGATTACCTGGCCCCTCGAACTTAACTACACAAACAAATGTACCTGGGAACAATAATCAACTTACGATACCGGGAAACGTAGACCAAGAGTACCACTTCAGTGATAGTAGAATACTTACACTCGTAATTTTCTGAAGAAGCCTACCGCACATGGAGGCGAAACGTCAAAACCCAAGAAAAATGGATACACGACCGAAAACCCAAAAGCCATATAGAACATTGAGTGAGGGTCGTGAAAGTCTTAATCATTATGTGCTGTATATTTTTCGTGATTATTCGAAAGAACTTCAAGTTTGTGACAAAATAATTTTTTTGAAATGAAAATTTATGGAAAAATAGAATCGTGCCTTTATCGTTTTGAGAAATCATGAATAATTATCAAATTACTCGTATGATAATCGTAATCAAATAGATAGAAGAAAAAAAATGTTATATTCCAATTGTTGAAATTCAGGAGAACTAATGTGCTAGTCACTCACCACTATTGACAAATCAAAATGTTGAAAACCAGTTACAAATACTGCTCAAAATTTTCTCCATTATGTTCTCTGCACAAAATGACACGCCACGTTAGTGCTTTCATAACCCCATTTAACTGAGCATGAGTAATATTAGCAATTGCTGCTTTAAGACGTTCCAAATCCCCCTTTGACATAGGTCTAGAAGAGTAAATCTAGTTCTACAGGTAACCCCATACGAAAAAATCGAGTGGAGTGGTGGTGCCAATTCGTCGATTTGAAGATGAATGACCACTACTCGAGTATGAGAAGATGGAATGTGGTAAAATAGAAAGTTTGTCGTAATATTAGGGTTCCTTTTGTGTTTGTCAAGTAGCCAACAATATTGAACTCTTCTCTCATGCTGATTTTCGTAAATACGCTGATGTATCTGATATTTGTAGGGCTAACCCGTTGTTTTTATGATTTTTCGAACTTATTTCTGGTCCAACCAGTTTTAAACTGGTAACTCTTGTGAAATTTGTCGAAAGGAGATGGTGGGATCAGCAAACACAATAGCCATAAATTGGTTTCCGTCTGATCATCAATGATAAACCGGTGTGGCTCATGAGCATCGATATCTGGTTCCATCCTGAATTGCCTTTCCAAACGTGCGAAATAGTTTCTACTTTCTACATGAAAAATACGGGAAACGCAACTTCATGAGGACCCCAATTTTCATTTGGAATTTACCTTGAAGCTTTCTCTGGCTACTACCGACACCGGCGTCGTTTGTCAGTTTGATTTTCATGGCCATTCTTGTCCGAATGAACAATCGACTGTATATCTGTAATTTTTCAATGAATCAATATTAAAAAATAGTTCTGTTACAAGTTTGAGAAAAAAGTATGGTATCACTTCCGGCCAGTTAAACCGGATGCGGTATCTTCTAAGATGTGAAGTCAAAATAGGCGTATTTAAGTGCTATAGCGACATATCCCGATAATCAATGAAAATATTCTGGCATGCCTTCAGTGGCTGCGATACAAGATCAGGGGCCCGATTCGCAAATATCTATTACCCTTTGTCGTATACGACAAAATATTCCCATCTTTTTCCAATGCACATTCGAGAAAAGCGATGGACATATTTGTCGCATGCGACAAAGGATAGTAGTCATTTGAGAATTGGGCTCCAGCATGCTTCAATCAAGGAAACATTGAATGTGTCAATATACTCCGAAATGACCCAGATTCAAATGTCTTGTCCAAGTCTTCAAAATTCATAATCATATCATCTGAAGCTGGAGAAAGCTTCCTTCTTACATTTTACTGTTGTGGCATGAATATTATGTAGTTAAACAACTAAAGATACACATGCTTCACAAATTCAGCTTACGAAAATGAATTGAATATCATATTCTACCCACCGACTGAAACAGCCATCCAAAACACTACCGAACCTTTTACCAGGTTCAGCACATTTATTGCAAATGCAAAAAAATTGGAAAATACTCCGTTATATGCACGAATTGCAATAACACCTGAAATAATTCGCAAGTTCTACTGAAAGATAGCAATGAAGAGCAGAAAAAGAAGATAGTTCTTGAACAAACGTACGATGATATCGAGGAACAAAATGATTACAACGAAGTTGACTGAACTAATTTCTTTATACTTATTCACCGACACAAGAACCCCTTTACTTCATAGTTTTAATAGATTAGAAGTGTAATATTATATTCTGCTGTATACTTATAAGGCATATTTTTTCGTTCAAGGTGGCCTTGATCATAGGAGTAGTTGGATCATGCAAAGTGGATGAGCTAGCCCAGCTACGCATGGAAGATGTCAAGGATGAAGGCTCCTACTTCGAAATCAGCATACAGAGTTCCCACCGTGACTTTATCATATTATCTGGTACAACCAATGGATGGAACCTCACGGATATGATACGCAAATATATAAATCTTCGACCACCTTGCACCGACCACAAACATTTCTTCATCGCCTATAAAAATGGCAGATGCGTCAACTTACCTGTGAGCAAAGGTACAATAGGCTTTTTCCCCAAAAAAATTGCTACGTTCCTGGGGTTGCCGGATCCACAAAGCTTTACTGGTTACAGATCGGAAGAGTTGGATGAACATGTTTAGAAAATTCAGTTATGCAAGGAAAAATCAAATTATTGTATAGGAAGGTATTGAAAATACCTAGGTTAACAGTATTAGAGTGGAAAATATTTTTGTCTCAATGAATTTGTTTTTTTCTATTTTTCATCCCGAATCCACCACCACTACCAAAATTATATTATATACTTATGATTCATCCAAGATGAGTTTCAAAAGGGGGAGGATAAATTAGTATTTTACTTTGCCTGTTGTCTTGAACATACATTCACTATACTTACCAGGGCGGTAGTAAATCAAATTATAATTCAAGTAGTTGGATGGATTATCATTCTACTGAGTTGTAAAATAATGTGAATTAATTAGTCCTCAAAGTGCAAGTGACATGTTCCTGAGAGATATCAGTGTATACCTTAGAACTATCAGTGTTCCTCTGAGAATCATCGCTATTTGAGAACAATGAAGGATCGGTACTGCGATATGCAGAAGCTTTTCTACAATTTTTCAGGACACAACAATTTTTTCCTCTGATACATGATATACATGAATCTCGACAAGAGTTTTCGATACGGTTGGTGAATCGTTTGTTTCCGAACAGATAAATGCTATTGGTATACGTGCTTGTTTAAAAAATTGCCCCCCCCCACTTAGAAGACAGAAAAATTGTGGTGAAAATTGACGACGTCATCTCTAAAGAGTATGATATTGATACCCCACAAGATGGTGATTTTGGAACGCTGATTTTTTTATTATACATTATCGACTTACCTCATTACATAGCCCATGTATTCATGCATGCTGATGATACTTGCATGGTTATAACCGATCATTCGGAACATAACCTTCTCAGAAAAATTGACAAAACTTTCATTGTATTCGAAAATTGGTGGTCTAGAAATAGGCTAATTACAAACTTAAAGAAAACCGTTTGTATAGAATACTACAGCTTGTACAAAGCCCCTTTGAAATGTATACATTTCATATAATGATTCTTTCATTAAAATATCTAATCAGTAAAATTCTTGGGAACAACGATTGACAGTAATTTTACATGGGGAAAACAGATTGATGGTGTTTATTAAAGTCCATTTTAAATAGAAATACCCTATTGAACACTTACTATGCATATACGCATACTCTGTTATTACAGTGTCTCAATCTGGGGACTGGAACGTGAAGTGCAAAAAGTTTTTGTTTTATAAAACTAATTCCGAGGTTAATTTTCAATCTACCCTATGTCGCGAAACTTTCAAGCTCATTCAATCGTGTCACTATAATTAAACTGTAAATTATCAAACGTAATAAATACCACGAGTGCTTCTATTTTCACCATATTTACATCAGATCAGTCGTTTTTATGAGGCTTGTGCCAAATAAACGAGTTTGCGATGAAAATAAAATACTGTTGAAACATTTGAAGAACGATTTGAAAGTATTTAGAAATATATTTTTTTCATCAATTATTTAGATGGTGGCATGTCAATATATATTATATTTCGACGTGTCATAATGACATTATTATGAATTTCATTTTCAGTGTGAAAATGGAATACTTTATTGGACTGAGTACTATAATGACATCATTAGATTACTGAGGATTATAATGAATAAATATCTAGATGTACCTACTAGGCAAAATAATGAAAAATTTATTGAAAACAGTAACATTTAACGATTGAAATCAGTTACTACATTATTGCATTATTTGTTTAAATGATATTGGACCTAGATGTCGAAATTGTTCCATTATTCTGCACTGTGAAAACAGATTATGTAAGAATATATGATCAATCAAGTGAATTCACATTTCGAAATGTGAAATATAGCAGTTTTACAAGCTAGCCTTTTTTTTACGTACCTATCATACATAGTATTATTGATACCTACAAAATTACATGATGTTTTCACGGTGTATTAAGTAAAATTACAGATAAAAAGTAATTCTTCCGTTAATTTCAGTAATTATCCTGTACTGTTTACTTTGTGTCATAGGTATTTCTACATGCCCTTTGCATATGATTACATACTTTTATTGTATGTTCACCGAATATGACTCAATGGAGGAATAAACCATATTAGATAAGGACGCAAATCTTCAATATATGTACATGCCTAAATATCTAAATGAACATGATTATTTTACAAACATCTCCACAAAAACTTAACTCCACAAAAAAACTGAACATTTGAAAAACTCTGATAAAATATAAGAAAATGAGACAAAACAGATAACATAAGGAGTCAGGCTCAGAAAAAACAAAATTAAAAATTTATCACATACGTAATTTGTCAAAAATTCAAAAAATGAATAGAAACTAACTAATTATTGGATATCCTGTTGATTAGCGCAATTACTCTTCCCTTTGTCACGAACTTCCTCTTCCCTTCACTCCCACCATTTGGATGTATTTTGAAATGATACCATAGATCAGTTCCATTGTTGTTGCGATACTAATGGGGTATCGGAGGTTGAACACATATTTTTCGAAATTCCATATTCAATTAAATTTCACCTTCATTACCAATAAGGTATTTTAGATCTGAAAAAGAATTAAAAAGTATTGACTTTTATGCAATTTGAAGCAAAATGTAGACATTAGACAAAAACCGAAATAAATGAGTTGAATATAGGTACGTTTTTTAAATTATGACAACCCAATTTTACGGTTGCAAAAATGCAAACTCTTCCTGGCGGTAGAATAGGAGCTGGATTGTTTGAGTTTAAACAAATGGAATAGCGGCAAGTTCTTCAATGAAAGTATTGATGATATTAAATTTTCTCTTATTGTGTCGATTTCAGATGAACAAAGAGAGCACTTGAACATTGTATCTAGGTAGGTACTCACCGTAATATTTCACTTTTGAACTCATACTAATTCACAATTGAAAATGCAAACAAATGTGGCGTGACGATCCCGAAATCCTCACGAATTCAGATGGCAGCAATTGTCAACAAGATGGCGCTTGAAGTTACTTGTGCAAACATGTATATTCACATATTCTCTGTGATATGTGAACCTTTGTAAAGTTTATGTAAAGATGGGTAATTTCATTGTGAATGCATGTAAACCTCATCAATTTGACGGTGAATTACATTATTGGCAGGAAAATTGAGTGAATTTACTATTAACGAACTATAATGTAATTATACCAACATTGTATTGTATAGTTCGCAAAGATAAAGAAGTACTTATTATGTGATTTTATACCCTTTTATCACGGTGTTCTTAGTTGTAACTGTTAGGTTTCTTGTGCGGTAAGAAGACAATCGCTGGAACATCCGATAATGATTTTTCTCCAAGAGTTAATAAACACTTTTTTTTTTATATTCGCGTGATTTTTCCTCACATCCTTCAGCAACTGTGTCACTTTTCCAGCCACCATGACATTTAACAGTGTGAAGATCTACTACGGTATCAGCCAACAATGAAGCCGAAGATCTTCGAAAACAGTGACCAGTGTTTTCGTCAAATTATTGTTTAAGATATTATTTACCTTGCACTGAATTGGCAGTTCACTCAAGAATGACAATGTCACAATACTGAACTTTATTATATCTAGATACGTTTGTCCATATCAGTCATTCAACTAAATTGTTGGATTATCTGGTTTTATTTCGTTTGTAGTGATTTTTCTCGATTGAGTTTCTTTCATGTATGTAATGTATTATCAGCTGTGGAATAAAAATAAAAATTCCACAATTAATAATGCCTCAATTTCAGATTTTGAAAATATTGGAGATTATACAATACCTCCAATTTTACCTGAAAAATCGAAGATGCAATACGAAGCAAACTATACGAGGTTTGAGAACTGGTGCCAAGAAAACCAAATGGAAAATATAGACGAAAAGACGATATTAGCATATTTTGAAGAGAAATCTAATACTCAAAAATCCTCGTCACTTTGGGCCCAGTATTCCATGCTGAAATCTGTTCTTATGATAAAACAGAATATAGATATTAGCAAATACAAGGATTTGTTAACTTTTCTGAAACGAAAAGCTGTAGGCTACCGAGCAAAGAAAATCACCGGTTTGAGCAGAAGTCACGTTGATACTTTCTTGAGAGAAGCGGATGATGATACTTATCTATTGATGAAGGTAATATATCTCTTATTATGATGATACCAAAATCATTCCTGAACTTTTTGGAAGTCGAAAGACGAATTTTATCAACGACTTAAAGCAGTTTTCAGGAGTAATTTAGGTACGTGTATATTTTTTTCACAAATACTAATAATGATGATAATAAACAATAATGATAATAGTGAGGTGCCAAACTACCATCCAAGGCCTTTGTAAGTTCCGATACCTCTTAACTGAGCAACAGGTGCAAATCCGGACAGGCAGCCAAGGCGCACCCAGAGCAAAAAGAGAGTGATTTGTCAGTTTTGGTTATAAGAATTGTTCTTTTACGTGAATTTGTTGATGCTGTAATTCGACATTTCTGGACCACACTCAGATATGGTTATTTCCTCTTTTATCATTGGAATATGCATTCTATATATGTGATGATGGTTTTATCCAGGAAGAAAGCTCCTTTTTTGTTGAGGCTGTAATTATAACCTCTTAGATTTGATTTGGATGTCGTCGATGCAGTGCTTTAATGAGATCCAAATCGTTGTTGTATATAACTTCTTTTCAAATTTTTCTATTATCATACCGATACGATTCAGTGATTATTATCGAGTTTGTATGTGTTAATTCATGAAAACAGATCCCCTTTGAGGTTGCGAATTATTTTTTGTGGCCATAGAAACACCAAATCATCTGCTGTGAAGTGACAACATTTTTTATAGCTACCATGATTATTTCAAGTTTTGTCAATTGTAGAAGTTGAAGTAAATGTGTGACGCTATCATCAAAACTATTCCTGGAGATTTTTTTCTTTTGCACATTGAGCACATACATTTTTTTTCTATTCCTAATTTCCTTGGTTGAGTTTATAATTACCACTTTATTTTAAAAGGTCACCTGAAATTCAACTTCCTTTGCCCCAGCAATTCACGAAACTGAGCTTAATCCATCGCCATTGGTTATGTTGTCAATTCATATTTATAAATGGTGATAGTTTTAATCCTCAGAATAATAAAAGACATAGAGATGCCATGCCTATCGGACTATCCTTTTCTATATAATTTTTTGGCGAGGGGAGGAGGCAGGTGGCAAGACGTTACGAAGAGTTTGATTACATTGAGAGTGAGTTGGACCAGAAAGCAATGGCGGCTGGTTTAGTTGATAATCGGAGGATTATTAAGTTTTTATCAATCAATTTTATTGAAAATGTAGCATTCTTTTCAAATAGTTCTTAGAGGAAATCTAATTTATTCGCAATAATTACAGAAAAGATGAACGTTTTTCTACTAGATAAGGAATTTTGTGCTTCATAGTCAGATTCGAAAAGAAAGCTATACAAAAAATCCTAGTGACGACTATGGTTGAAGGCCCGTGCTTGTAAACAAACAAAACTATGTGTCCTTCAAAACAAGGATGGAAAAGGCCTCTCTATGACTTTTATTACTCTGAGGTTTTATCATACATATTATTAGGATTGAAAACATTTGATTTTGCTCTTTTTTTTTCAGGTCGCCCTAATAATCGGAGTAGCTGGATCATGCAAAGTAGATGAGCTGGCCCATTTGAGTATGGATGATGTAAGGGATGAGGGTTCTTACTTCAAAATCAGCTTACCAAGTTCAAAACGAGACTTCATCATACTTGCAGATACACTTACTGGATGGAACCTCGTCGAAACGATTCGAAAATATATAAATCTTCGACCAACTTACGCTGATCCCAAACGTTTCTTCATCGCATACAAACGGGGAACATGCGTCAATATACCAGTCGGCAAGAATGCAATAGGCTTCTTTCCCAAAAAAGTTGCTACGTTTCTAGGGTTGCCGAATCCACAAAGTTATACTGGCTATCGCTCTAAGAAATCGTCACAACACGGTGGTTGGCCATCAACCGCCTTCACTGAAGGATTCGAGGAACCCAATCAGTAAATGAAATAGTTTTTCTTTTGTTTCACTACGAGTTGAATACACTCAACAGAAAATAAATTTACATTAATGAGACATTGTTTGATGATGTTATCTAAGATAATTAAAACTGACTTGAAACTATTAATTATTTCAATATATCCAACAATTCTTTTGAGTTTAAAATGGGCACCCCTTATTAAGTCGTAATTGTCAGAGAAGCCCTCAAAATAGGAAAAGTACTCATATTTAATATATATAAGCTGAGAACAAAAGTTTCTTTTCTATTTCGTGTCGATAAAACACTCATAAATAGCTATTATTTGAGATGAATGCTTTATTCATGAATTAGTTAACTGTTAACTGTCAGTTAACTGGCTGACGGCTAATAGTCCTCGGGCACAGTAGGTACCAAAGGAAAAGAAATAATTACACAACTATGGATACTGCGTATATTTGTTATTCATGCCGTGTTACGGAGAATTTTTTTCCAATGACATGTCCAACTCGATATGAAGAACAGATTCACAACGTTCTAAAGGTAGTGTCGTTTCTCTCAGTACTGGCCCCGAGGACTTTTAGCTATCAGCCAGCTGAGACTCTTAACTGAACACTGAAAAACCGGCCCTTACTGTGAGCATTTTGAAATAACGCAATAGAATTTGAATATTTTCGAGTATTTGGTGGAAGTTTGGAACAATGTATTATCTAGATACTTATTTTCAGTGTAGGAAAGGAATTTGTAACCAAGAAGGTATCAGCTACTATTTACATTTTTTTGTACTGCATGAATATGTCGACAATTGAAAGTTGAAAAAGTGATAGTTGATTTTTTACGGAATAAGTTTAGGAAAAATTATTAATTATTCCTTCTTATTATTCCTGGGACAAAATTGGCTCCAAACGTTAACATCGGAAGGAAAATACAAAGTTTCTAAATGAAACCGAACCCAAATCAACTGTGTTCATATTTGGTTACAAATTATTCTTACGACTACAGTGATAAGCTGCTGTGAGGATATCCGATGAGTGTAATTGGGACTGGACACGATATATTTAATGAGCATATCAAAGATTTCTGTCGAAATCCATATCTTGATAGCTTATTTATCCCATTCAGTCTAGTGTTACTGGATTCGTAGAGATGAATTCTGGATGAATATAAATCAAGAATTATTCTGAAAGAGAAAAACGAAATTCTCAATCAAAATAATTGTAGATATCAACTCAAACAGCAGATGATCTCATTATTAAAATACATGGAAGATTCAATTGAAAATATTTAGTTATTATCCTAACAAGTACGGAAAGAGTACTTTTCCCGCACAACACTGCCGTAAGCAGTCGAGTGCGGGTGAGTACCACCTTTGCGTATTAATTAGGATGACGATTTTTTCTATAAGCGCATATCTTTTGTAGAAAGAAATTGGGTATCTGTTCAAGAGAATATTTTTTCTTTTGATCGCAGTGATCATTCGCTATAGTTTGAGTATTTTTACTGAAAATTTCACACCTCTACTTTTTAACCAATAAGATGCCCTAATTTTGACTAGTTACCATGGCAACTAAAAAAATTTCCGGAAAGTTTTTCGTGGCGCCACGATATTTAAGTGGAAATTTTTTGACAGTTGAAAAGGTAAACATATGATCTACAACCATTAAATATTGTAGATATACATGTGAATAATGCAAAATTTCTATAAGAATTAACATTATTATTCATTATTCGGTATAAAGTTTCATTAAACAGAAAACACAAATTTGTTTAATTATTATGCATTAACAATTTATATTTCAAAAAACGTAAGATCTACAAACATAGTAAGATTTAAATGTTGCTTGAATTCTAACCCATCCTCTCTTTTTAATGGTGAATAGGAAGGTGACGAAATAATTAGATGGCTGTGTTTTGAGACATATATGTAATATTTTGAAACAATTTTGTTCAAATCTCTTTTACCCAAAAGTCCATATTTCCTTGACATCTGCAGCGGACTTTCTTGGATTTTCATATACAAACCATTCGACTTTAACGCTTAAAGGTCGCAAACTTCCATTTGCACTTGACTTAACTCTTTACAGTAATTACATAAATTGTACTTTTCAAAGCATTTAATTTTTCTCAAATTGTTAAACGCAAATGCTTACAAGAAATGATTTTTGCATAAGAATATCTTTTTTTGTGGGTTTACTATACAGTAACTCAATGTAATTACCAATATAAACCTCATCTGTCAAAAGCATGGCCGCCTGTATCACGGCCACCTACTGGAACAAACCATGTTAATATTATATTTTTTACATTAGAAGTGTTATGGATTACTTTAACAAAAAATATATTTCTACCACCTTTAGTGACCTAAAATTATGAAAGGGCTATAGACTGATCTAATACCCATCTGAGTTTTAGCATTTGGTGTAACTAAAGTTGGTAATATTTTTTATTTAACTTGACAAGCAGTGAAATTAATTTAAAATGTCAGAATGGATTAATAATTTTTTTCCAGATTGTGTGGTGTGAAATTTTCTTACCAAATACCACGCAAGCTTAAATTATTTCCGGAAATTTTCTTTCGGGCACGAATATTTCTTCGCGACTCGGGATAATTTTCAGAATATTCGTGCCCTCGAGAAAATTTCCTGAAATAATTTAAGCTCTTGTGATATAAGTGATTATTTCCCTCATTTGTCAAAATTCATTAGCTGATAAACCCGCTTCGTTCCCTTTGCGAATAAACTGCATGGTCCTTCCTGACACTTACCTGAATGTATGCAATACATTCTACAAGTCGTGTGACATATTATGTTCATTAATTTAATAAAAATAATTATGTACGTTGTGGAATAAATGTTTTCTGTTAATTGACATATTTGGGAAATAATCTGACCAAATATAACTCGACCGTCGTTTATGAAATCAAATGAATTTTGGAATTTCCACTCAATCATTTTTGTTTTAGAAAATTAACCTCGTTCAATTCGAAGATTTATGTTCAAAGAATAAAACCCTCGAGCTTAGAAGCTCTCGGGTTTCATTCAGAACATAAATCTCCAAATTCAACTCGATAAATTTTCAAACAAAATCGTTTCCGTTGAAATTGAAAAATTTATTCGCTAATAAACGAGGTCTTGTTAAAAAACTCCAGTAGCCAAATCGAGAAAACCATTGTCTTATTTGAAATTGGCATTTTTCATACCGCGGAGCGCGGTAATCTATGGAGAGCGGCAATTAAGCTTCGTTGACTAAATACACACAAGATTTTTTTCTACAAACGCAATTCTTTCAAGAATAGGTTCGTCTTCAACGAAACCAATGGAAAGCGAGCGTTTCTTTTTAAATTATCGTTCTGGAGCGAAAATGCCTCCACAAAATAAACATTTCTCGGAAAACGTCAACTTTACGAAGTGAATTGAAACCGCCAACGGTTTCCTTGGTAAGCGCTGGTAAAAAAGTGTTTTAATAGTCTCTCAGAAAGACAGCCTCTAATCATAATTTACATTAAAAAAATATGAAAAAAAAGTTGGCATGAAAATCTTTGACAGGTGACAACATGCAGATGATTGAAATCAGTCACACAATGTCGATATAGGTACCATTACTTTATGGGTTTTTCTACAAATAAAAAAGTTACGAGGCCGTGAATACTTGGCTGAATCATCTGGTATATATCTCGAGATATAAATATGAATTTTTTATATGTTTTGTCTGTAACAATGCTTCAATTTTAGATTTTGAAAACATTGGAGATTATACAATACCTCCAAATTTACCGGAGAAGTCGAAGGTGCAATACGAAGCAAACTATACGAGATTTGAGAACTGGTGTCAAGAAAACCAGATGGTAAATGTAGATGAGAAAACGGTATTGGCATATTTTGAAGAGAAATCTAATACTCAAAAATCCTCGTCACTTTGGGTCCAGTATTCCATGCTGAAGTCTGTTCTCATGATAAAACAGAATATAGATATTAGCAAATACACGGATTTGTTGACTTTTCTGAAACGGAACGCCGTAGGCTACCGTGCAAAGAAAACCACCTGTTTGAGCAAAACTCACGTTGATACTTTTTTGAGAGAAGCAGATGATGATACGTATCTTTTGATGAAGGTAATACATCTCCTTATGACACAACATGTACCTGAATTATTCCTGAAGTTTTTGGAATTCGAAAGAGAAGTGAGTACTTCCTCTACCTATATAAACGACTGAAAAACTTGAAAATGTTCAGGAATAGTTTAGGTACGTGTCTATGTTTTATTGAAAATATTACACCAAAGGAAACTATTTTTTTTTACTTTAATGTACTTCTTGGAATTAAATGTAAACAAGACAAAGCTACACGATTGTAACTTTTTTAACGCTATAGAACCTACTCTTCATTCTTCTCAATATATAACTCGTACTATTCATAATTTCTTCGGTAAACTTTATAACCGCTGTGTTTAAAAACATTATCTTAGTTTCATCGTCCTTTGCCCCTGCAAATCGCGATAATATGCTCTTTCCATCAATTGGTTGTTTTCTCAATTCATATGTATGAATAGAGATAGCTTCACAAGTCACTTAGGTGTAATATTTTTTTTCCTACAAGCGTGCGTGATTCACCCTATACCACAGTCGTCTTAATTCTCCGAGCCATGGTGAAGAAATTTGGCAACCATATCTGACGACATTAGTCATTGTATTGTGAAATGGTGATTGTTGAAGTAGTCATTCTAGGGTGAATTATTCGTTTTCTAATTGATGAATAAACGTACGATTCATGTGAAATGGTTTACGAAATATTGGTAAAAATCTAATGTTCGATTTATCACTGAATTTATTACAATATTTTGCAAAAACTGCAACATTTATTGAGAACTAACTCCGATGACCGAAGTCAGAAATGATTAGATGCTCATAATAATTCAGTGGAAGAGTTTGAAGAATCAGATATCATCCATAGTTACGATCAATTAGTTAGGGAATATAACGAACTAAAATTTAATAACTGGAAAGTTCATCATACTGATAATAAACTTTATTTTCATCTATTGGATTTGCAATCAAATCTTTAATTATCTGATAATATGAATGAACTGAGAATAACTTCGCAAATTATAATATTGAATGAGTAGTTTATGTACCTTGTTAATAATAAGTTGGGATTCAATGAGTGGAAATGGATTCTTACTTTCGATTTGAAATTGAGTAGGTGGGTGGTCACAACTTGAAAATATTCTGTTAAGGTTCGAAAGCAACTCACATCAGACCGACGCAAATATGATTGATAATTTGATGAGTAAAAGTCTGTTATATTTGGAAAAAGCCCTTACACTATCTTGTGAGAATAACGACCAACAATCACATTCACTCACACATTCATTCTTTGCCTTTTAAGAAAAACGTGAATTTTAGGGCATGGAGAAACCGAACTTGACACTTTTTCCGTTTCTAAGAAATTGAATAGATTGCGATTCCTGTTTGTGATGAAAAAAATTAAACAACCACATGAATCGGAGTTCTTTTTTATACTAATTCTTTCTCTAATGATTTTTCCTAGTTATTCAAATAAGCCAAGAAATTGACAATAGCGAATTAATGGGTTGGTCGTCAAATTGATTACCGCGCGCTGTTGCCTATTTTCTCACCACGGCTCGGAGAATTAAGACGGCTGTGCCTAACCAATTTAGTTTGAGAGGTGTCATTTTCCCGCACGCTTAAGTCACTTCAAGAGAGTCATTACCGCACTAGTGCGGGTAAAATTTCTTCCGCACGCGAAAGTTTGTTCAAGAGTCTCTAAGGATACACTAAAAACAATTTTGTCTTTTTTTAGGATAATTTTATATTTGTTGACTAGTTTTGGTTATTACGCCATTTTCAAAACTGGTGTAATAACCGAAACTAGTCAACAAATATAAAATTATCGTGGAAAATAGACAAAATTGTTTTTAGTGTATCCTTAGTGAACATGTATTTCCACAAAATAAACAAGTTGTTCAAGAGTGCTACATACATTTTTTAATATATTGTTCCTAACTCATACAGAAAGGTACTCTCCTGCACTCGACGGCAGTCGCTTGAGGGAAAGGTACTTGTTAGGATAATAACTATATTATCATGTCATGTTGAAAACATTGAAAATTGCTCTTTATTTAAGGTCGCCCTAATAATCGGAGTAGCTGGGTCATGCAAAGTAGATTAGCTAGTCCATCTGCGTATGGAAGACGTGAGGGATGAGGGTTCCTACTTCAAAATCAGCTTATCAAGTTCCAAACGAGACTTTATCATACTGGCCGATGCACTAACTGGATGGAGCCTCGTCGAAACAATTCGCAAATATATAAATCTTCGACCAACTCACGCTGATCCCAAACGTTTCTTCGTCGCATACAAAAAGGGAACGTGTGTCAATTTACCAGTCGGCAAGAATGCATTAGGCGTTTTTCCCAAAAAAGTTGCTACGTTTCTAGGGTTGCCGAATCCACAAAGCTATACTGGCTATCGCTCTAAGAAACCCTCACAACTCGGTGGTTGGCCATCAACCGCCTTCACTGAAAGATTCGAGGAACCTCATCAGTAAATGGAAGAGATCCACTTTTATTTCGTTGCGAGTTAGATACATTCAACAAAAAAATTTACTTTGCAATAATTAGAAATTGTTTGAAGAAAATATCCAAAAGAATTAAAATGGTAATTGTAAAGTATTAATTATTTCAATAAATCAATTCATCCTTTGTATTTTAGGGTAAAATTGACATCACTTCAAATATCCATCAACATTAGGAATTCATTCAAATAATTGTTTTTTTTTTCAACGATCGATAGGTTTTTAGACCTATCTCATAAAATTTTGCCTTTGCCAGCTCTAAAAGAGAGCACTTTTCTCATCTTCACCAATTAGGACAGTATCATTGGCAAAACCTATAACTGTTGCTGGAGGGATGTCTTCATGCATACGGTAACCAAACGTGTTTGAAGTTGAAAGTTCAGACAATTCGTCCATGATGAAGTCTGTGGCTAAATTGTATAAAGCTGGTGAAAGCGGTGCTCTTTGCATTACTCCCCGTCTCAAGAAGATTCGTTTGGTTTTTCCTTGAGATGTTTCTACCTGAGTTGAGTTTCCATATCGAAAGTTTATCAGAACTTTCTGTAATTTTTCAGGTAATGAAGATGAGAGTAAAGTTTTATTAAGATGATCATGTCCAATGTTATCATATGCTTTACTTATGTCCAAAACAATCACTGCTATATTTTTATTATTGATTTTGGCATCTTTCAAAAGACCATTCAGAATCGAAGTATTGATATAAGCTCCTGGAAGGCATGTGAATCCTCTCTGGTTCTCGTTGAAATTGATATATTTTCTGAATCTTCTGTCGAATATTTTCCCAATTACTCTCCTAATGACTGAACATATTGTAATAGGTCTACAATTTTCTGGAATTTTATCATTAGAACTTTTATATATTAATACAGTTCTTGCTTCTTTGAATTTCTCTGGTACATAACCTGTTTTTGATATAATACTCGCTATTTTTGACAACACGTTAATAATTTGTTTGTTCTTAAGTACTTTCAATATAATTCGGTCTGGGCCAGGAGATGTGTCAATTTTGATTTGTTTTAGAGACAGTTCGATATCTTTAGGTGTGATGTTTGAATCATATTCTTGATTGATTTTATTTCTTTCATGATTAGTCAGTTTAGTTGGATACTCCTCTCTCAAACAATCATTCTCTGTTGAAAACCTGTCTCTGAAATGCGTGTAAATATCATCCAGGGGTATGTTGCAGGACTTAAAGGTATTGTGCTAATTCATATTGATACTTCTCCTTCCTATTCTGGCCTTTCTGCGTTAGTTTTTGTGGATTTCTTAAATTTTTGTAAGATCTATTTTGATAAACAGCATTTTTCTTTCGTCTCATTTCATAGTATCTTGTAGCTGAGTGTTTTGGACCTGATAATTTTGTAATTTTTTTTAGAAGAAAGTTTATGAAACCTGAAATGGATTCGTCGAAAACAATGTTTTCAAATTCTTTTGAAAAGGTTTCATTCCACTCATTCATTTCCGCCTGAAACTCATTACCTATCTACTTTGTCAAGTTTTTGAGAAGTGTTTCCGTTAGCATCAACATTTTTCTGGGAATCATATTTCTGCATTATCACTTGTCTGTATTCAGATGGATGTGATTTACTTATATGGACTGGTATATTCATGAAGAATTTTCCATAAAAAGAACATCGACTTTTCAAGTTCGTTTTTGGTATTTTTCTGTTCATTATAAATTTTGTAAACTTTTCCAAAATGAATGTTCAAACCCCGTTGTGAAGAAAAAGACTTTTCACAAGAGTTACACTGAAGAATATAAGAGTTGGTTTCATTTGATGTTTTCGTAACTATATCATTTTGTTGCACTGAGGTTCCTGCATCACGTATATCTTGTGATACAATTTTGAATTTCTGGCACACTGCTTCGAATTTTCGATCTGTTGGATATTTCAATGGCAAATATGAATTTTCTTCGTCAGACAGGTCCACTTTGTCAAATTTGATGTTTACCAAGGTGTCAAATAGAAAATAATCTTTTTTCAACTATATAATACCGCGATTCTTTAAAACTTCAATGTTCAAGCTTCCTCCAACTTCGGGAAGGGTTGAAATACTTTTATTTTAAATAAAAATGTAAAAACTTGTAAAAAACTTGTATAAACTTCAACTTAAACGACAGAGATCAAGGGCATGACAAGATATTACCCACCCAGTACGGTACATACATAAAAAGGATTTCTTAATTCAAGAAAACATATTTATTTATTTCAGATTACTAGAAGTAAATAAATATTCTTTCATCTCAAAGAAATATTTTCAGAAAGAGAATATTGTATTTCTTGAATATACGATCTTATTCATTCGGCTCATTTTCTTCGTTCGAAAAAATATTAATGACTTGATAAAATTACTATATTCATGTGAAAAAATATTCATATTTGGATCAAGCATAATTGATATCGTTGATTCAAGTATCGTTTTCTCAATCTGATGAAATTCTGATAGAATATTCTTGAATCAAGTAAATCTCTACACGTTTGACTTCAGCCACAGCCACAGTAACCTTGCTTCCCTTATTAAATACGACCAATACAAAATTGGACAGACGAAGTAGTTGTAAATTCGTGGGTGTTGATAGATTATTTATTTGTTTGAGTTTATTGAGAATTGTTCAGGTTTATTTTTTATTTAATGTGAATAAAACATATAGTGATAAACCTGGTTGCCTCCGTAATTACTTCCAAGGCTGTAATTGCCGTGAATTAATAATTACCATACAAAGTCTCCACGGAACTAGATTACATGCATTTTTGGTTATCACAAGTGTACGTACCAGAAGTAAAACATTACTTAGTGAGTGAACAATTTAAAACGACATACCTCTAATATTTCTGAAATACTTTCCATTGAACCATCAGATGAATTTGTTCTCAAAAAGAAACTTTATGCAAAGAAAAGGGAAGTTGTAGTCATATCCTCTAAATTTGAAGGTTTGTTCTTTGGAAACGCCATTATGATCGAAACAGAAGATTCTAGTGTACATCCCTGTCGTTATTCATTGGGAAAAATGTTTGAACCATATGAAAAAAATTACATTTTCATCATGAAAATGTCGAGAAGAACGAGTGTTGAAAGGAATTCTAGGTCGCCAGATCTCATAACAATGGACTTTTTTCTCTGGCTCTAGAATGTGTTTACACTCGAGCCCTTGCGAATACCGAAGTCCTCTACAAAATAATATGCCATTATTATAGAAGATTCTAGAGTACATTCCTGTCGTTATTCATTAGGAGTAGGGTTGGGCAATAGTTATTGGCCTCATTTATTATCTGGTATTTTCCGCATATCATGAAATTGTCTGTATAATAGCTGAATGAGTAGATACCATTTCATGGTCGGTTATCAATATTGCATCTTTCAAGGACTAACAAAACTATCTAACTCATTTCCAATGGATGGTTTCACTGAGAAGATAATATCACGAACAACACTTTCAACAAATTATAATTTTTTAACGGAGTGTTTGTTTCACTGTTCCCTTCCTCTTTTTCGTACATTTATTCCATTTCATGTTTTCAGGGTTGAAGCAGAATATATGCAGTCGGTGTTATCGTCACTATAAACATCGACGTTCTCTTTGGAAACACTTGAAATATGAATGTGGCCAACAAACAGTTCATACTTGTACATTTCCTAATTGCACTTATTCTTGTAAACAAAAAGAAAATCTTACTAGACACATGAAGATACACTGTAAGAATCAATTTGTAACGTATAATTACTACCAGTCGTAACATATTAATTTCATGATGTTAGTATTTGAAATGTAACAAAATTATTATAAGTAATATAAATAAATAGTCTATATTAATGTTGTTGTTCCGATGTATTTCTCATATTGCAATTAATGTCCATACAATTCTTGTTTTGTTGTTGTTGTTGTTGAATATGCTTGCTTTTTATAATATACGACGAATTGCTGTAAATAAAGTTTGACGTTCTTAACTTTTTTATTGTTATTCAAACAATCAAACAAATATTTCGACAACACCGAAAATACCCTTCTCTCTACACATTACCATAAAGTGAAAAATATGAGGCAAATATCTAACAGAAAATAACTACTTTATTCCTTCGTATATTGAATTATGTCTGTCGTTCATTTGAGCTACGTTTCTCAAAGCAACTGAATTTATCCTTCATTTGGTTGGAAATGACAACATGCACAGGAGCATGTTTCAAAGTTGTCACATCTGATCAGTACTAGGATAGGTTATTAGACCTAACTTGTTCCACAAAACGATCCATTACATTCCACATTGTTGTTTAAAAATTGTTTAAATTTTTTTTTTCCGTTAATCAGCTGTCATCCCCCTACGAACGACAGCCCTTAGGAGTCGAAACTTGTGCGGGCTAAGGATTAACGAGGTCTTACCTTTTAACATGCGATTCCTAGAACATATGTAGAGAGACAGATATGCACCCTTTCAAACTCGTTTGTTTTGTATCTCAGATATTTGATACACTCTTGCATATGCTGGAACCAATTTTCAAAGCACTGATGATGCCATAGCAAATGATGTATTTCCAAAATATGGATTTTGGATGCATCAACCGCCTCTTTCGATGTCACATTGCATATTGTTTTATTCATATTTCTGCAAAAACTTCCGGCAGGCAAATACTTGTATGCTAATCCAAATTGGCAGTTCCACAACCCTTCACGTCTCGATATGTTCAGTTTTTCTGAAAAAAACTTATGATTGGTGAATCGAGCGCGAATGTATTTTATTGGGTTTAACTCATCGTGGAAAAAACCGTCGATTCCACTGCCGGGGCTACACTTGTGATCTGTGATGACGGTTTTTGAACTATCACCTTAATAAACAACCATCAGATTCAGTGACAAAAGCGGTAGAGCAACTAGGCAACAAAAGTTAAACAAAGTATAGTTGTCGGTTATTTGTTGATTAGATTTTAACTTTGTATATTTAGCTTTCGCACTTCCTGTATTAGTCAAATAATTTTAGTGTTAATCACGATATATTGGCATGTTTCACATTATTCTACATTTTTTATTATCTACCGTACTTATTATTATATGACCTCCTATTCCTCGTTTAAACTAAGATACCAAGTTCTCACATTTTTGCTCATTTGAATGTGAGAACTATATTTTCTGATTTCGACCAGCTATATCAGTACGTCTTAAAAGGAGAAATTATCGTTCTTGGCTAACTCCAGACGTATATGACGATACGGTGAGTATTGACTTATCCCGGGTATAACGTTCTGATCGAGATGATCGAGAAGGTGGGGCTTGCTTTTCTATAAACATAGAATAATGCTCTGATAGAAGCCCATCTATGAGTCTCGTAGGTGGTAGTATAGTACAGCCAATTCATTGTTGTTCCAGCTGCCCCACGACACACTTTGCAGCTGGTGCCAGGGACCTCTATCCCCATCACGCGACTACGGTAGACGAGGGTAGACGAGGCCATCCTGGCAGGTCATTATGAATCCCTGGTTGTCTGACTCCAGCCCACTTGGTCTGAGAAATGCAAAGGTCAGGTTTCTGGATAAGCCAAAGTCTTCAATATTATGGAATGAGACCCCTTGCATTCTCTTATCCTTATGAAGCTTGCTCCAACGATCCTCGGATAGATAGATAGATAATTTTCCACTGAATGTTAAAAATACAAGTACAGTACATTATGGGAGTCGTCCTAACTATATTGACAACACAGTGAATACAGTGGTAAACTTCACTCGACGTACGTTTGAACAACAAAGTTTGCTCATAGCTCAAATTATGGGTTAAATCTTGTGCAATAGAGGTTATGGCCTCTTATATGCTGGAAATGGAAAAAACAGAATTTGGGCCATGGTTCCTTTCTGCAAAAAGCCGTCCAATTGTGGATTATTTTATAAGAAGAAATACTTGTTCTCACATTTCAACAAATATGAATGAATTGATTGTTTCCACTGAATTCTGTTTAAACTTCTACTCACCATTATATTTCAATTTGTGATGATATGGGCTCTTTTTGATGATGTAAATCTTTTCAGAAAAACGGAAGAGGAATTTTTGCCCTATTTGTGGCAAGAAATACATATATTCATCGTCATTACGGAATCATCAAAGATTTGAATGTGGAGAATCCAGATTATCATTCAAATGTGAACTATGCTCGTCGACATTTTCTAGAAAATCCTATCTTCTCAGACATGTACGTGATCGTTGTAAAGGAAAATTACTTTAATGTAATAAAACAATTGAGTGCGGTACTAGTAAATAATCATCAGTTGGAATAACTCTCCCGTTATTCTTGAAAAATGTAATTATTGTTAATTATTTTTAGTATAATACATGTGATACTGACATAAAAAAATCTCAACTGATATTTCTTGAATGTTTTTTTAAATCTGAAACCCCTAACTCACAATATTGCGGATGTAACAAAATATTGAGTAGATTTCATTCACCGAAAATAAAATTGAATCCTAGTCTATCATGTCGGATCAACACACCTCATTTTTGTCAATCGATCGTACAAAAGATGTTGATAGTTATGTATTTTTTTTCTCCAAATTCACAAATTTTACTTTATGGGTGATCTTTTGGCGGGAAGATCACCCTTTATAATTTTCAGTCACCCTGAAAATGGAACCCTTTGTTCCTAAAATGTATGCCTACCAATGCAAGATGGAACTGATACCAAAAATGGAAACAAACTGGATATGAGCCATTATCGACCGAAATTTATAATATACAGTATGGTCATTTGAGTGTGCAACATATGGGAATTTTTTTAATTAATTGCACAACCAAAATACAGATAGTGCCGAAAGTTAGTGCATGTTCGGTTATCATTTTAGGTGTACCTGCTTAGGATTGTTGTAAGTCAAACAGCATACAGGGTAGGTCAAATAATATAAAAATTGCTCAAGAGTAAAGTACCCTTATTTAGAAACTTCAGCAAAATGTTATCGAGAAAAGTGTTTTACAGTTAAAAGTTATGCCTAAATGTCAAAACATGACCTCCTGAGACATTTTTTAGTTTTTCTATTTTTTTGTTATTAATTTTTTTTGTTAATATTTTACCAGTTTGTAATTTTTTTATAATCACCCTAAACACTGTCATAAAGTAATGATAACAAAATCAGTTGAGCATAACCTTAACTTGAATTTACATTTTTTTAAGGAATCACAAACAACAACAATATTTAACACAACTTCAAAAGTTCGCAAACCATATTTTTAATAAGATAAAACATCATTAATGATAATAAGCATACTTATTCAAAAATTTTCATTTATTGTGAACATTTTGTATTTGAAATGATTAAGAAAAAGCTGTACAAATTAATCGACAAACATGAAGATCAAAACTACTGCGGATACCCAGGGAACGAAACAAATGAGGCTTGTAAGTTACAATTTTTTTAATTTTTAACAAAATAATCAAAAAGGAATAATACAATGTTATCAATTTTATTTGAAAGCGGTGCAGATTGTTTTGACAATTTTTATCGGCCTATTTTTATTATAACTTAACCATTATAATGTGTGAAGACAGAATTCAATTAGATGCATTGAATTGTCCGATCATAAAATTTACAAAGAGTAATGTAATGTGTATTAGTAAATCGTTGATCCTTGTAAACCTTTTACGTAGAATATCCCCATAAAAAAATCTAATGGGGTGAGATCTGGCGAACGGGAAGGCTACCGTGGATCAGTATTTTGTCCTAACCACCACAACAATTTCCCATTTAACCATTCTGAAACAATTCTAGGAGATGAGCAGGACATCCATCATGTACATAATTTATATTGTTCCTGTAAGCTCATATTGTCCAAAAATTCCGTTAGTTCGTTTTCCAAAAACTGTAAATAGCTATCACCAGTTAGGTTGTGGCGAAAAAAAAAACGGTTCTAATAATTTGTTGCTAACAACATTTGTTTTTTGATAATATTGGTTTTTATTGTCAATGACAAAATTTGCATTTTCTTCCGACCACCACCTACAATTTTGGGAAGAGACAATTCATATTGTCAAAAATCATGATAACCAGATGAAAAATTCTGGTGTTCACAGTCGGGAAACAAAAATTCAAGACCATGAGAGAATTTTTATGATTTTTATAATTTTAGATATTTATCAACGTTGTGATATTAGGTTACGATTTCTCAGGTATCGGACGTCCATTGTAATTTGAAAGCACTGAGTATGTTTTCAATTGTTTCTAAAAAAATTATTAGCTTATTTCGAAGAATACTACCCCCATTACTCCCCTTGAATACGCCCCCAGTATGATGTCACTGAAGTCGAATCTTCAGGTCAAATTTGGTAATTCTCTTCTACCTACCTGTTATCAAAGCTGATAACCCAACATTAGTCTCATATTTTTGTCATTTTTAATTGATACTTGTTACATATGAATAATATTAAGTTCATAGTTGCTGTAAGATATATTATCTGTGATGGAACTTTTTGTTATCCGGCTAGAAGAATCAAATTATTGATATCTACTATTTAGTAAAATTCTCAAATTGATATATTACGTGACTTTTATTTGATTGGAATATTTAGGTGAATTTTTTTTGCAGAATGGTAGTTCATAAGCTACTTTTTGACATAAAAAATAAATTCAATCATTCAAAATGGTGGCCCCACGCAATTTTGAAAGAATTTTTCAAATGACAAGGGGGGACGAGTGATACCTCATTTGAAACGTCTTTTAATTCCCTATTCAACGGCATAATTTCAAACAAAAACATTAATCCATAACAAAAAAGCGGTACATAATGTTAGAACTATCATAATGTAATCACACCCCTGTTAACTTTTGAACCTTCTATCAAATAACACAACCTAGATGAGTAACTCGCTGCACACGCATTAAGGAACATCTTCCCCCAATGGCAGTGTCGTGCGTTGTTAACAGAAATATTGAGGTTCAATAAAATGGAAATTATGGAAACCCAATATGGAATGGAAACCTGAAATTATGATGGAATAATCTCCACAGGATTTTGAGAACAGCCGATGTTCTAATTGACATGTTTTTTCATAATTCATTCATTTTACTCTTTTCCAATTCAGTTTTCCTTTCTCGATATAGTTACGACATTGGTACCTTACCTATGAAATGACATATTTTCATTTCCAGCTTCAAATGGTCTTTTGCTCATTTCACAATGCTTCAATTGCTTCATAATAAAAACTGACGATACTCTAACACAAATTAACTCAGAATTTTCCCTTTATTCACGAAAAAACACTCCAATAAGCCAAAGACGAAAAAAGCAGAGATGTTTTGTTGTTGTTCTGTCATATTTGACATTCAATATTCCAAATGCAGTGTTGCCGTACTGACCGGACTATATCGACAACGAAGAATCTCTGTTCGGTGATGGAAATACTATCGTTTTCTCATGCTCCTAACAAGCAACAATGAACGTTTCAATTGCCTTATTATTGCTATATATTTCATCCAAGACAGTATTTTTGGGTTTTCTTTGCCATGAATATACCAGACAGATATCAAAATCTAGCTGACGTGCTTATTGTATCCCTAAAAATTTGCGACATAGCGATAATGTCATGATTTGAGGGATAACATCATGAAAAGATGTTACCTTCAGTTCTATTTAAGTGTTACTCATCTGGGTTGTGTTACTTGATCAGAGTTTTGAACGGATTGAAATTTTTCTTTCAATTTTTTTTGTCAAATGGGAGTTCATAGGCTTCTTATTGATAACATTAAAAATCAACTTTTTCGATATGACGTCGGTCCGCCATTTTGATTTTTTTTAAGTGGCTATGGGGTTCGAGTGATACATCGTTTGAATTGTATTTGAATTATCTATACGACAACAAAATATGGAACGAAAATATTCATCCAAAACGAAATGGCGGTATACATAATGTTAGAGCTCTGCTATCCTTTAGATAGGTAGTTCTAGAAAAATCATCATGAGTTCAGGAAAACACAGGCTCAGTACATCCGATAAGTTGATGTTTGGGCTAGCATATTGGGCAACCGTATCATTGGTCCATATTTCTTGAGAGAAAATATTAACGGAGCTCGATATTTGAGGATGCTTCAAGAAGACGTCTTTCCAAAATTAATTCAGGTGGCTGGAAAACGGAGCACCTCCTCATTTTCCGGAGAGATGGATCGGTAGGAGGGGTCCTACTGAATGGCCAGCTCGCTCGCCTGATTGATTTTGGATTTTTTCTTGAAGGGATATCTCAAATTTGAAGTGTACAGAACCGCCCAGGAACGATAAATGAATTGGAGGAACGCATAAGAGAAGTATACAGGAATATTACTCCACAATTTTTTGGAAATGTGAGAAGCGAATTTCAGAATCATCTCTTCATGTGCTACATTTAATTTTATTTTATTTTTCAATCACTCAGATATTTATGTAAAATAAACATTGTTCTTTATTCTGGATGATTTTTTAAATTTTGCTCAAATTCAATACAACAATCACCTGCCTTGTGAATTAAATTTCATTCTAAGATGGCACTGTTACAATTTTTAGAAAAGAAAACTTTTATTTAATGATCCCGAGAAAGATTTGATGATTTTACTACAGCTCATTAATAGCTATCGAAAAAATGGCTCATATGGCAGAGCTCTAACATTATGTTCCGACATTTTGATTTGGATAGATATTTTTGTTTGAAATTTTGTGGACGTATAGAGAATTGTAAGATTTTTCGAATGACGTGTCACACTACCCCCCCTGCCATTTAAAAAAGTCTTTCAAATTTCATCGGGACGCCATTTTGAAGGATAGACATTTTTTGTTATCCAAAATTATCTCATGACCTAACATTAAAATAAAAAAAAATCAAAATAAAATTCCTACCCGTTAAAAATTTAGCAGGGGGTTACTTTATGGACAGACTACACTGAGGAAAATGTTTATTAATCGTAGCTAGAAATCCAATAACCCTAGCAAGAAACTCTAATAGCATAGGAGACAAGCGAGCTATCACCTGTGGTTATAAAGTAAACTAATTATAACTCACTTGGGATAAATAGAAATTGTCGAATAACTCATTTTCTCTAACTTTGCTACGGCAATGGAATGCATTTACCTATAGCTAGTAGACAATGTTTTTGTGGTAGCTGGTAAACTTTGCTACCGCCAGCGAGTGTACCTACTTATGACTAAAAGGTATTGCTATAGTTGTACAAATCTGACTTTGCTATCGCTGGTGTGTGCAATTACCCCTAGGGCATTATTCATGTTGTAGGTATGCTATGGTAACACATATATCTATTTATGTAACTATATAGTTTTCTATGAAAAATTATGGCAAAATGTCTGTCGGAATGTGACGAACAAGAAAGAAGTTTCGAAATGAAACATGTAAGATAATGGGTCGTGAATAAATTTCAGCAGAAGCTCTCACTATTGATTCATATTCCACATACTTCATTAACACGAATATGTATGTCTCAAAAAAACTTAAGTAATAGCATTTGATTATATTCATTCACTTCACCCATTATCACATAATTCCTATGTTGCTTATTTGCACTGTTCGGCACTATGGCTGGACTAGTTCAGCCGATAATACTGAAACAACCTTCAAATGTTCATTGCGTTCGTGGAGGGGGTAATTTCCGTCAGAATTTCAGCAAAACTTCGAATAACCACAGCATGGAACAAAGTAAATAAATAAATAAATAAATAAATGTTTATTGTTACAATGTTATCAATTCGTCTACACATCATTTGAAATACAGAAACTCCGTCCTAAGCTCAACTCTTCGCCCAAGAGGGACCAGGGGAGAGGAAGGGTCGGGAGGACGCACTGAGAGCCGCCTCCCTTCCTCCACAGACATTGCTGGCTGCAGAGCAAGGGAGCAAGGGTCCCGGTCAGAGACGCTTGTGTCCATCCCCGCTGGTGTTAGCGGTTAGCCGAGTATTCCAAACGATAGTGGTTGCAGTACGTATGATACATGCCTCCTGCAAAGCTTATGCATGTCGTCGGTCGGTAGCATTCAATGTAGATACTGCATTGTCGTCTAGTTTGATCAGAGGCGGTTGTTTCGTGCTACCCCGGAAAAGGCTGATGCAAAAAACCGGGTCATGGTACTTCGCGCACTACATAGATGCGTCTTGGTTCCCTAAGGAACCGGTTCTTCCCATCTTTCCTGGAAGATGGCCAAAGATTGATATATCAGCCCGCCGTGTTTGCGGGGCTGATTATCATGTATTCTGAGTCGGGTAAGGTCTCGCGTTAACGGACTCTTGGAGAGGTGAAACCTGTAGAATCTCTCCGACAGGTTTTTAACATGTGTCGGGATGGAGTCGACGCCAGCAAGGGCGCGCAGCGCATCCAGTCGAATGTATCTGTCACTCTTGGTGATGATACGAAGTACTTTGTTCTGCATCCTGTCCAATCTCATAAAAGGAGTTTTGGGCAGGTTGCAGAACGCTGGGCACGCGTACAACATGGCAGGCCGGATCATCTGTTTATAAATGGCCATTTTGGCCTCTAGCGACATGTGTGAACCTCTGGCTATCAGGGGGTACGTGCGTTTGACCGCAGCCGCTGCCCTCTGGATAACCAGGTTGATGTGTTTGTGCCACGTTGTACGCTTGTCGAGCTGTACTCCCAGGTATCGCACATTGGTCTTTACCTCCAATGCTTTGCCCTTGACCTTCAACTTCTGCAAGACTTTCGAGAATCTGAATTTCTTGGAGAAGTTAATGGCCTCGGACTTAGCCGGATTCACCACGATCTTGTTTCTCTCCAAATACGGAATGATTTCCCTGTCCAGACGGGTCTGGACCTGCATAGCAGCTGCGACGCTGGAGAACGATTGGGCGTATATCGCGGTATCATCCGCGTATATAGCCGTCTTCGTTCTCTCGCACATAGGAAAATCATGCGTATGTAGAGAGTACAGATGCGGGGATAGGCTAGACCCCTGCGGGACACCTGCTTCGATAGGGTACTCTGCGGATCTTGTGCTGTTAACCCTCACCACAAAAGTACGATTCGTGAGATAAGAGTTCACGATCCTTACCAAGTATGAAGGCATGCGTGCCTCCAGCATTTTACAAATTAGACTCTCAATCCACACGGAGTCGAAGGCTTTTTGCATGTCCAACAGGACCATGACTGTGTTCATCCCTCGGTGAGCTGCCTCTTTCACCTCGTGAACAACTCGGACAATCTGCGAGGTTGTAGAATGACCTGCACGAAAGCCAAATTGCTCATCGGGGAGCATTTTGAGTCTCTCCTCGAGGGAGATTAACCGTTTCAAGAGAATCTTCTCTACTACCTTGGCGACAACGCTCAGTAGTGATATGGGCCTGGCTTCGAGATAGGTATTACCAGTGCCTTCTTCAGGCAATCTGGGTAACAGTGCCACTTGATCATTGCATTAATCAAATGAATGAATTGGACCAGGGACTTTCTCGGCAGGTTCTTGAGCAGAACTGCGTCCAGCCCATCCGGCCCAGGCGCCTTGTTCGTCGGAAGTCGTTTAATGACTTTCGTCAGCTCCTCATAGTTCGTCAAGATTTTGGCGAGCCTATGAGGGCCGATAGGGGCGGGCATCGACTGTCTAAAGTCGTCTGTGATACCAGACTTTTGTCTCTGCCCGTCACTAACGTCCGGCGCCTTTCTATGGACACTGGCGAAATGCTCACCAAACAGTTTCGCCTTCTGTGGATCCGTCACTGCACGCACGTCACCCCTCACTATGGCTGGGATGGGCTCGAAGCGCTTGGAAATGCGCTTCGTCATCCGCCACAGAGAGTTGTCACGTACGTCCAGCAAAATGTCTGTCGGAATGTTCCGAAATGAAACATGTAAGATAATGGGTCGTGAATAAATTTCAGCAGAAGCTCTCACTATTGATTCATATTCCGCATACTTCATTAACACGAATATGTATGTCTCAAAAAAACTTAAGTAATAGCATTTGATTATATTCATTCACTTCACCCATTATCACATAATTCCTATGTTGCTTATTTGCACTGTTCGGCACTATGGCTGGACTAGTTCAGCCGATAATACTGAAACAACCTTCAAATGTTCATTGCGTTCGTGGAGGGGGTAATTTCCGTCAGAATTTCAGCAAAACTTCGAATAACCACAGCATGGAACAAAGTAGTCGTAAATAGGTTCTTCGAGTAATATTTTAGTGGCAGGTTGGCAACTGTATTACCGTAAGTGGATGAACTTCTATGCGATGATCCACTTATCGTAAGCGAAAACCTTACGGCCATAGGCATGTAATTCACCAGTGATTATTCACCTGTGAAATTATGATTTTCTGATTGAAGAACTTACTGTCCTAGACTGACTGCCTAATAGCGACAGCATTATACCTAACTGTGGCAGAGAACCCACCTTCAGCAAAATCGTTTTTGCTGCCATAGAATTTGAATATGCTATTCTATAATTTGTTATAGTAATAGTATTTCTTATTACAGTAGCAAGAAATATCCCAGCAAAAACTTAAATAGCAGAATTTTCCTCAGTGTATATTTAATCAGCTTCCTGACAGTTGCTTCACCAATTCTCCAGGAGGGCTAATCTTAACATCCTATTTTTTAGGTTTCATTTTATGTATATCTTGTGGAAAACTTTACAAGAATCGTGCAACACTGAAAAAGCATCAGGACCTCGACTGTGGAAAATCAAAATGTTTCGAATGTCCAGATTGCGGAAAAATGTTCCGTAGGACTGCACATCTGAGAGGGCACTTAGAAAGGATGCATTCAAACCAAGACAATAAAAAAAATGGATTATTGAAAACACAATACTGGTGAATGATTTCTGAGGATAATTCTATTATGGATAAATAGAAACATGACAAAGGACCCTGCACGGAATATATGGCATTTTGGTTAATTGCGGAATTCAATGAAACTTGGATATGTTGTAGATCACGATCTGTCGGTAACACTTTAAATGGACTATAATGAAATCGTATGATTAATTTCGGGGAAACAGGGTGATTTTGAAAGATGTTAACAAAACACAAAATAAAAGTAATTCACACAAATTGAGATTATTTTTGATTTATTCACGTGATTTGGCTAAAATATGTCATGCCTTTGAAAACGCCATACTATTATGATCCAAAACAGTATTTAGCTTACCGGGGGAACTCAAAACATCCAATTTCGACGTTGTTTACTCCACTTAGTATTATTGGGATATTTTGTAATTTAATTTCGAGATATGGCTGGGTAATTTTCACAATTTGAAAAAGCAATACTATTATGATACAAACACCGTATTTTACTATATCGGGGTAATCAGAAAAGTACCTGAAAATATCCTATTGGGAAGTTATGTACGTCATTCATGCAATAGAATCCTCACAGAACCATACGTTTGCGACTTTGAACATTAATAAATATGTAAAACCCTTAAATAATGATAATTGAAAAACCACAAGCCACACTTATATTTAAAAAATACAAGGGCTCTACAAATAAGTTTGCCAGTGGCACTAAATCTCATCAAATATCAGTTTCTCTAATAAAATAAGCAAAAAAACTTATTGTAAAGAAACATAATGAAGATGCAGATATTATAATAAAAGCTAAAAAATAATTAGGCAGGTGTCAGGTACCAGTCATCACACCACTCTCCTCATCAGTCTAGGGCATTGATCAGACTAAAACATCATCGTGGGGCATAGCGTAACCTGAATAAATAATGTCAATTATCACTTATGAGATTTTTTCTAGTTTAATTTCAAGATTTGGCTCAGTAATGCAACAGTTTTGAAAAGCAAAATTATTATAACACAAACACAGTATTTTACCATATCGGGGTCAACAGAAAAGTACTTAATAATATCCTATATTTACTTCATTCTCTCAATAGAAACCTTGAAGAACCATATGTTTCAACATTTAAAACGTCCATATGTGAAACCCCTTAAGTCATAATAAGGATATGAAAAACTCAAGCCATACTTTCAAAATACGAGGGCCCTACAAAAACTAACTCTATTATATTGACTACTTGATGTGAATTTAATAACATTTTAGACTATTTCAGGAAGCTGACTTTCTTCTTCCGCAACCTCACGAACAACGACATCAACAGGAAATTTTATGTTTTCCGTCACATGCCGACTGTAGCTGAGGTACCAAATGGTACTTGCCACATACAGTGTCTTCCGTGTGATTTCAATTTAATATAGTAAAATACTGGGTTTATATAATGATAGTATTGCTTTTTCAAATTGTAATCCCAGCCATATCTCGAAATTAAATTAGAAAATATCTATACTAAGTGGAGTGAACAACGTTGAAATTGGATGTTCTGAGTTCCCCCCTAAGCTGAATACTTACTGTTTTGAATCATAATAGTAGTATTTTCAAAGGCATGGCATATTTTAGTCAAATCACGTGAACACATCAGAAATAATCTCAATTTGTGTAAATTACTTTTATTTTGTGTTTTCGTAACATCATTCAAAATCACCCTGTTTTTCCGAAAATAATCAAATGATTTGTTTATGGTCCATTTAAAGTGTTACCGACAGATCGTGATCTACAAAATATCCGAGTTTCATTGAATTCCACAATCAACCAAAATCCCATGTATTCCGTGCGGGGTCCTTTATCATTGTAACGAACAAAAAATGGAGGAAGTGATTTTTTTCTCAATGTGAAATTCTAATGATGCTATTTGGATGTAAATAAAGGGAATGTAGATGGTTCACTATATACGTTTCCCAATAGAATACCCATTTTAACAAGTATTGGTTGAGAGTTTGATTTTGAAACCTGATATCTTCAATACCAAAATTTGACGGAACCTTTTGCTGGAAATATACAAACAGCTTGTTTTTTTCTATGCTGAACGAATCAATGAATTGGCCTTCATCTACAATGCCTCCGTGATTTTATAATATCAATCACATTGAATATGAAACTATTCTGAAAATAACATGAAAAACTATGGAAATAACAAAGAATAAGTAGATTTATTGTACATTATTTTTCACAACTCTCAAATGAGTCTGAAAAAACCAACTAAAAAAACATCAGGCCTGTAATCTGAAGTGGAAGGTTAGAACGTTGATGATGGAAGGGAGTTATGGACAAAACTGTACAAAAAATACGGAGTGACATATAGTGCTTTCGTAAAGTACTGAAATCAATTTTTTACCAAACTGGTCATTTAAGAGGAATCTCCTGAAATAGATCGAATTTTAATCTAACTTTTCCACATTTACAAGGGAGAGTTAAATGCGTGTGAGTAATAACGTCCGCGACAAGTTTTACAAATGAAATAACCCACATTATTCGATTTTTGAAATCCCCATGTAAAGCTGAATTTAAAGATAGGGTTTGTAAACAGTGTGTCCGTTACATACACTGCTCTCCGTAAGTAGTATACAGTATGTTGCAATTTACTAAGCCCTCACCCCCGTATTTATGCGGATTTTGGAAATTTATTTCAACTTTATTTTTCATAATGTACATTTCGAAATGCTCTATCTTGTCAAATAAAAAAGTTTCATCATTCGCCTTTTCTCGACCTACTACGACCACAGAATATATGCCAAAAATCGAAAAAAGATATAAGGCATTTTTTTAACAAAATTTTGGTGAGGGCATTAGATTCGAATTATTCTCAAATACCTCCATGTGAAATTTCAACATGATATCTTTTATGGGGTGTTTTCTATACCTGTTACAATTTTTGAAAAAGGAAATCTTGAGGCAAGGGGTCGGATTCAGACGATTTATTTATGATTGTTAAAAAAATCACATTATTTCCACACCTTCTGATCAAGTTATGTTCTGCTCTTCGCAATTCTTCTTGTGAAATTTCTCTGCACAGTGCCACAGTTCATCGTCGCAACTCTTCTTCAGTGCTTACATGGTCTAGTTTCATAAACATTCTCTTTAATTCTGTTTAATATTTCCCCATATTACCATTACCTCTTGGAAAATTCCAATAGTTTTGCGCGACAAAGTAAAAGCAAAATTACAAAAGTTAGTCAATGAAAATATCATATTACCTGTAACAGAACCAACTGATTGGGTTCAGCCTATTGTGATTGTACCGAAACCCAACGGAGATCTAGATTTGCATGGATCCTAGGAGTCTGAATAAATATATGAAACGCGAATTATACCATATTCCCACACAAGATTACTCATTTTCACCACTAATTGGTGCAAAATATTTCAGCCTATTAGATGCATCTTCTGCATTCCTACGGATTCCCTTGGACTACGAAAGTTCTCTTTTGTGTACTATAACAACAAGTTTTGGTAGGTATCGATATTTACCTATGCCATATGGAATTTCTCTGGCTCCAGAAGTGTTTCAACGATTTGTTCATGAAATATTAGGCGATCTCAATGGTTATGGTGTTATCTGTTATTTCGATGACATACTTGTTTTTGGGAAAACTGTTGAGGAATACAATAATAATTTAAGAAAAGTTCTTTCACATATCAAAGGAAGTAGTTTAACTTTGAGCAAAGGAAAGTCTAAATTTTGTGTAACAAAACTAAAATTTCTTGGACATGAGATCAGTGAGAAAGGGATTTCTCCTGACAAAAACAAAACACGAGCGATTCTTGAGATGAAATCTCCGAACAACAGAAAAGAGTTGCAACGTTTTCTTGGAATGATAGTTTATCTTTATAAATGTATTCCAAATTCATCTCAAGAAACGAGTTCATTACGAGAGTTGTTGAGTGAAAAAATTAATCGGCAGTGGACTAGTCAAGAAGAACACTGTTTTACTCGTTTGAAAAACTTAATATCCTCAGCAACAACTTTGTCTTATTTTGATCCATCGAAAATAACAACCCTTTCGGTTGATGCGAGTTCTTATGGCTTGGGTGCAGTTATTAGTCAGGATAATCACCCTATCGAATTTGCTTCTGTTTCTTTAACTCCGACTCAACAGACATATAACCACATTGACAAAGAACTGCTCGCAATAGTGTTTGGTTGTGAAAGATTCCACTATTACTTTTATGGTTATCATTTCACAGCTGAAACTGATCATCACCCTCTTCTAGGATTACTAAAAAAGTCTCTTGATGAACTGTCTCCTAGAATTCAGAGGTTAGCAATTAAACTCTTGAGATATCAGTTCAATCTCGTTTATGTTCCGGGTAAAAATCTTCAAGTTCCGGATACACTTAGCAGAGATCGAACCAATGATATAATAAATACCGATTTTCTTGAAACTAATTCAAGAGTATTGTCAGTTATTTCCATATCGAGAGAAAATGAAGAATGAATGAAAAAAGCCATCAATGAAGATTTAATTCTACAAAGAGTGAAGTACTATGTTCTCACCGGTTGGCCACATCACAAAAGTACTGTTCATTCCGACGTAAAAAGTATTGGTCTTTGAAAGAAGACATTTTTCTCTACAAAGATGTTCTTTTTTATAAGAAACGTTCGATAATTCCACATAATCTCAGGAGTGAATATTTGAATATCATTCATCAATCTCATCAAGGAGTAGTTTCTTGCAAAAAACGGGCTAGGAAAGCCATATACGGTCCTGGTATGAACACTGACATTGAAAATATGGTTCTCAGCTGTGTAACTTGTCAATTGTATTCGAAAAGGAACCAAAGAGAGCCGTTAACTCCACATGAATTACCAACTCTACGATGTCAAAAAATTGGCATTGATTTCAAATCATTAGGCAATTTGAATTTTTTGGTTGTCGTCGACTATTTTAGTAAGTTCACCATTGTGAATAAATTAACAAATAGAACAGCTGAAAGTGTGATTTCAACTCTCAAAAATATATTTTGCATGCATGGACTCCCTATGGAAATTTCATTCTTATGATTTCCAAATTTTTGCCAGAAAATATGACATTAAACTAACTACCTCAAGTCCTTATTACCCCCGGTCAAATGGAATCTATAAAAGGGTTGCCAACAAAAGCAATAACAGATGTACAGGGTCTATTTCTTGCTATTTTGAACTATAATGTTACACCCAAGTAGAATTTACCCGCTCCTTGCAACCTATTATTGGTAAGGACATCAAGAACCACACTTCCTGTGAATAATGACCTACTTAAACCAAGCTTCCATATCAAGGGTTTGAAAGAGAAAAAGAAGGAAATTCAGGAAAATCAAAAGAAATATTATGGACAGGTCTTACGAAAAAACTTCCTGAAAATCAAAAAATAATAATTCAGGACGGAATCAGAGAATGGAGCCGTGCCATCGTGATTGGGAAAGAAGGACCCATTGATTATTTGTTTGTAAAAATGATGTACTGTACAGACGAAATGGAAACCAGCTGAAGAATTTTGTACAACTCCTGATCAACCTATCTGTTGTCGTTCAATGTTGAATCATCGAAATCATCTTCATTTTATTTAGACCAGAATCCTGATGACAAACCTGTTTCCCCAGAAGTTAGGACAAGATATGGTCGACTGGTAAAACAACCATCAAGATTTAGTTTTTGAAATATACCTTCATGCATATCTTCTTCACATTTTCATTTCTTGTTTTTATTTAAAAGAGCATGTGATGTGATCACCCGGTAATTGTTAATGTCAGATTATTTTGTGAAGCTTGTCAAGAGCCCTAGTAAAAAATTCGAGTAATTCAGCCTCTTATTTAAATATCAGTCCAGACAATAGTAATACGTAACATTAAATAGGGGTGATTAACACTTATGATGCTCACTAAAAATTAACACGTTTGTTCGGTTATTAGAGTAATTATTTGATGACCCAACTCGCCCAATGTGATAGGTTGCTAATAATAAGGTTCGAGCAGTTGCTGATCAGAGGCATTACCGTTATACAAAATTTGAGACAGGCATCACCAAAAAGAAGTGAAATGTTGAAACAAAATCACATAATATGGAGTATAGTATGATTTATTCGTCAGCTATAATACGAGTAAGAACATTTTCACCAGTTTGATATTTACAATGCGATTATTTAAGTTTAAATATCTGTATAAAATAAGTAACGAATCGAATGTACGGAAAATTCAACAACAATACATTATCTTCAATATCACGATTTTGGTCGTTCATTTGAAATGATTCTAACAAATTACAGAGATATATAGGGCAATTATTTTCTAGATGCTTCAAGAACTCACAGATGCGACAAATGCGGAAAGGCCTATCGCCATCCAGCAACTTTATGGAATCATAAAAAATACACATGCGGAGAGGGTCCTCTGTTCCAGTGTGATTTTTGTGATATAACTTCGAGGTATTTACATATCATGCAAAAACACATTTTAATCAAACACCACACGAAGATATCAAGGAGAGAATTGTCGATGCGCTCAATATATGGACAGCAAGTGGAAAAATATGCTAAATAACCCACGGTATAGGTGGGTGGCTCCGTAGAATCTACCGTACCTACCCTACTTTGAATAAGATAGATAGAAAAGACTCTCAGCGGTATAGTCACAGTCATTCTTCAGCGATTTGCCATTGACATTATATATGGCAATTTTTCATCGAAAAACGTCTTGGAAGTCACTGAAGAATGGCTATGAATACCGCTGTAGGAATTTTGGTTGCTAGAACCCATGACTGTAAAGACAACCATTTTCATGAATCCTCATGTTTCATAGGAATATTAACACACGTATTTGTGTCATTATTATTTCTTGATAGGTACTAGTCATTGTAATAGACTTATGAGAGTAAGTTCTACATAATGTAAACTACATATATAAAGAATTACATTACATACTGCTGAAGCATTCGAAGTTCCTCTGGAAAAACCTTTATTTTTGTTCATTGTTCCATCCCGTATCCTATTATACAAGGTGATTTTTTAAGTACTTGCACAAACATTAAGGGGTAAATGTTTTAACAAATTTTGAGATAAGAAGTCCATACGATCATGACATTTGTCCTCGAATCTTTCGTTTCGGAGATATAGGATGTTGAAGTTGAAATTGAATTTTCAATTATTTTGAATAACCTTTGCAGAAAATATTTTTTTGCGCATAAATTGGACCGCGCACTTCTCTTATGGAAAATGGCGTTCCGTCAAATACCGCAATTTTTTGGTATGTTTTAGTATTCGATCTATTGATCAAAAGTGTCCATGGTCCCAACTCGATCCTATCACTAGTTTTTGATATACAGGGAGTTGAAGTTGAGAATTATCAACTTTTACTCAATGCGTATTTCGAAATCGAATCAAATGATCTTCAGTTTTTTTCAAGAAATATTTTAATTCGTTCCCAGGTAACGACCACATTGAAAAATGTGACCAATAATCCTAACGAATACAGGGTTATCCACAATTGAATGCATGCCTAATTTTGAAAGTATAAAATATGACATTTCCTGAGCGGGAACGTCTGCAAAATGAACTATTTCACTAGATACGTTGTTGTGACATCAAAAAGATCTGAAATAACCATAATTTATACTGGGTGATCCAAAAATATAGAAATTATTCTCAATGGAGTTTAAGTGGAAACATTTTTCCTCGCTACCGAGCACATCAAAATGACCAGAGGCTAACTTTGGCTCTTTGGCATGTAGAGTGACAATCATGGATGTCTTTAAAACAAACTACATGGAGGGTTGACTTCTGTGAACAAATCCTGTTTAATGTTTCACAAAAGACGAGTTTAAATCTCTGACGTCGATTCTCAAAGAAGCATATCAAGAACTGTATGTATTTTGTGATTTAATCGAGCAAGAAGGAAACAAGAGGAGTATCAAGAGGAAAGATTTGCTAACTTTTTTGATTTTAATCAAACATGGCGTTTCAGATGAGTTTTTAAAAATATTCTTCAATCATCCTTCTAGACAAATATCGAATGCGAGGAAATCTTTGTTGCAAATATTTGTACCTAGCAATATTAGTTTCAATTCGATAACAGAAGAGAATTATATTCATAGACACGGCAAATAATAACAATAACCGTCCTGTACCCGCACAGGCTATGCTTTTGGGTACACTTTACGAGTGTTTATGAGGGAGTATATACTGATAAAATATTTTATACGTGAATCGCTCTCTCTCATATTTCTATTTATTTCCGAATTCTCACAAAGTCGTTGATGCAAACAATGAAATTTTCCATTAAAAATATCTATATTAATTTTTGTACAGATATCTAACTACTTATTATCGTAAAATTTTGACGATGCCGCAAGTTATTACAGTTCAATAAATGGAAGTTGATTTGAAAATGTAACTATAAAGGATGAAAAATTCCATCAACTATTTAAGTAAAAATCAAAAATATTTAAACGGTAAAAGGTAGGGAGTTGGTTGCATAGAAGGCAAGGAGTTGTGAAATATAAGAAACTCTCATAAGGCGTTTACCTCATTTTGTTTTAAAAATATTTGAACAAATTCTACGATATTCACTTTTGTTTATTTCTGAAGTTATAACGAAGATTATCAAAAAATTATGAATTTTTCAATATTAAAAAATACACGAGCTGGTAATTCCTATCTTGGCGACAGTGTTTAATACACAAATGAACGAACACAGTTTTCCATCAAAAACTTTATCGAACCTCAAGTTAGCATTCTTGTAGTAATTTCCACTGGTAGTTCTCGATTTTTCAAGAGTATGTTTTTTCTTGATTTCGGGCAAAACTGATAATTATCATATAGACAGCTACATGAAAAAAAATCTGGATATAGAAAGTGAATAAAAACTCTCAGCCGTATTGATGTTTTCATATCAAATAGAGTGGTGAAAGAAAACTCCTACCTCAACGGAGTCAATCTTGGAATAGAGGGTGATGAAAAAAAATGTGGTTTAAGTATATTTTTGTGAAGTTAGAAGTATTTTTCATGACTGAATCACCCTGTGTCCTTTGGAGATCATGATGATATATACTGGAAAAATCCAACAGACATCTTCAATCAACCCAAAAATACAGGGTGTCCACTCAACCTCCAATGTGAATAGTTTCTATATTTGAGGATCACCTAGAATAAATTGTGGCTATTTCAGATTTTTTGTTGTGACAACAACGTATCTAGTAAAATAGTTCATTTTGCGATTTTATACTTTCAAAATTAGGCATGCATTCACTTGTGGATAACCCTGTATTCGTTAGTTAACGGGGTTTTAGAAGGTGTCAAATCAAAATTAGTTATTAATTTGTATCTAGCACTCAGAGGACACTGCGTATGCAATCATTATTTAATTTATTTGCCAGTGAACTTTAGGGATATTTGATTTTCAAATCTTATTCCCACACCTTTTCTAATCAAAAGAGGTACACGCTCAACAATGCTAGGAGCATTCGTTTTTAACAAATTTGCAAATTTCTGCATTGATGCAGGTTATGTAACTTAGGCGCCAGATGAAGTTACTCAGAACTTTACAAAAACTGAGTATGTGATAGATTTTGTTACAATAAACAACTATAATAATTCTACAAAGATGTATCGAGAAATAATTCATTCTCAAGATACAAAGTGTTGAAAAACAGAGAGCGAATCATTTCTCATTACATCTTGATAGAAAAAAAGTTATCATTTTGGCGAGATGTATTAGATACATTCACTCCCCACTCAATTTCATATTTAAATTATTCTCCCAGATTATTTCTCGTTGAAAGTAGCCAGGTAAAATGTATTTTCTACAACACTTATTCAAAATACTCGAAAATAAAATTTCAACTCAAACACTCTTTACCTCCGAAACTGTTTTGAAATATGTCAAACATCAACCCTTCAAAGTATGTACAAGTACTTAAACATCCTTATGTTACAATAGAAATAGTCTATCGAAATGTGTAGATAATTAAGTCGAAATCCAAAACAAAAATACATATCATCCAAACCGAAAATAAGGAGCTAACTGACGAAAACTTGTTAGATCAAAAATTTAATAGATACTTCAGTGAATTAGGAAAAAAAATTGCCGATGAAATTGATGCTCTAATTGATTTCAAGTAAAACAATCCAACACTAGAAAACACAATGTACTTACTTATTTCGGACAACAAAAATAGAAGTTATCGATATTATAAATAGTGTAAAATCGAGTAAGGTTCCTGAAATTGATTAGGTCCGAGTATATGTGAAAATGGGACAATTACGATAGTAGGTTCAAAAATCGCTATTTCAATAAATATGCTTCTGTCATCTGGAAGACGGAGCATGAAATGTGATAGACTAGTGAGCCACCACTAGAAATCGTCGAAATCCAAAGAGATAAGCGAAGAGCGCCTTTCACTTTTACACAGCTGATTTTGTTTATACATGCATTTACCTCGTTCGCGAAGTGATATATTATTTTTTTGGTAAGTAGGAATATTATTCTAATTTTCATTTACTTAGTAGTTCATTGTAATAATGAAAATAGTGATATTGCCATTATCCGTTACACCACGAAAAACCCGCGAATGCAACTGCGACACCCCCAGCAACCGGAGGCATAAGGTCACCCTTCTATTTTACATGGATGACCTGAAACCATATGCCTCCGGAGAAAAGGATCTTCATCAGTCCTTAAGGGTGGTGCAAGGATACACGCATACTATCGGAATGCAGTTTAGGATCGACAAATGTGCCACAGTTCATCTCAAAAGAGGACGATGCGAGGAATATGAAGAGGACGTTCAGCTCGCTACGAAGGCATAGATGGGCCACGAGCAATTTTTTTTTGAAATCCTGACTTCAGAGTCGAATCCCCGACTTTAATCTCGGATCCCCGACTTTAATCTCGGGATCCTGACTAGTCGGGATCCCGAATTTATTCTCGGGATCCCGACTTTAATCTCGAGATTGCTCAAATCAATTAGGAATAAGTACTTGGAAGGAGGCTTACGTATATGTTATTCCACCCCATGAAAGAAGTGATGAAAGACACATTGTAAATTACCTGTAAATATAACTTTTGAACTTATCAAAGTCATCTGTAAAACTATAACAAATATAATAATGCATTATTTGAATCTTAATGATTTGTTGTCAGAATGGGTTCATGATCAACATCTATTGAAATTGCGTCATGTTATCTTCTCAGTTATGTCCATCAATAACTTGACAACAATGAAATCTGTAGACAGCTTTGATACGGTGTATTCTAAAATATTAGGCATCAAGGTATTTTATGGGATTCCTCTTTACATTGTTGACTGGGAGAAAGAATGTATGGCAAATCAAAGAATGATAATGAGATGCTACGATGTGAAGTCAAATGTATGAGCGATGCGTAATTGGGTGTTCCTCAAGGATCACTTCTAGGACACCATCTTTTTATACTCTACGTGAATAATCTAGCCAAATATCTTACGAATGACCAAAATCGACTAATCTCAACATCTGAATTTGTTGATTTGTTGTGTGAGATCAGCATGGGTTCAGGATATAATTCTTGCGAAATTTTGTGTTTCTTTTTTTTCTATTAGATCTATAGACAGTGGTCCATACCGTGTATTCTGAAATATAATATTATTCAAAAAAATTGTTTAAAATTATTTTTTCTTTTAACCAGCTGTCATACCTCTACGAACGACAGCCCTCAGAAGTCGAAACAACTTGTGCGAGCTAAGGATTAACGAGGTCTCACCATGCGATTCCTAGCACGAGACCAGTGACCATGCTGGGAATCGAACCCACGTCCCTCTGATTGATAGACTAGCGCTATACCATAATAACCACTGCGGATATAATCAAGCTCTCCATCTTATTGGATTCCTATTAACATTGTTGACTGGGAGGAATCATATACAGCAAATCTAAAAATGATACTGAGTTGCAACGATGTAAGATCCAAGGCAGATACTTCCCCCAAGGATCAGTTCTTGTACCTCGTCGTTTCTAGAATCGCCTATGTGATCATATATGCTTACGATACGACGGTCACAATTCCAAGAGATATTGTAAAAAGGTGTCACCGATATCGACAAAATCTCAATATGAGAAAAAACGATTACCATCAATTTCCATCTGAGAAGAGACAAGTCAATTTTTCAAACAATAACATAACCATCAATCCAATAATGAACTAACCCGTTTTTTAGCCATACCGAAAGAGTGAAGTTCTTAGATTTAATGGTAACATTTGCAGGCAAAGTTATTGTGCATTCTATAGTTATAGACAGTCCTAAAAGTTTGCGGTGACTCTAAAAACGCCCCGGTACCCAGAATTTTCGCAAATAGCTTGTTGTTCAACTCGACAAGAAATATGATTTGTTTAGTCTCGAGCAAATAATGTCTATTCGGGAGTCCCAAATTAGTTTTTTATCTTAATGAAGACGTAAGAACCTCACTTTTTCGCTAGGATTATAATTGCTTGGGTTGATGGTTATGTCCCTCCTTAGATGAAAGTTGATGGTTATTGATCTGTCTACATTAAGAATTAGTTTCGGGGGCAACAGCTCTTCTACATGATCTCCTTGAATTGTGATCATCGTATCGTCAGCATATCTTGGTACATGAGCATTTATAACATATTGGGGTACATCATTCTTGTATAGTACAAAAAGAAGTGGTCCAAGAACTGATTCTTAGGGAACACCCAAGTGCACATTGTATATGCATTTGATCTTGAATCTTAGCAATTTACTATAATTTTTTTTATTCGTCATATATGATTTCACCTAGTCAACAATATTAATAAGAATCCCAAGAGGCGATAGCTTGATACCCAATATTTGGAAACACATGGTATGGAAACCATTCAATTGATCCAATATAAAAGAGATCACAAACTTATTGATGTCAAGTTGTCGATGAACAATTGTCGATGATATCGTAGCAGATGACATGCCTCAGGTTAAATGAATATGTTTATTCTGAACCCATGATGATGCTTACACAAAAATTCAATCACATTTAGATATTTCATTATTCATCAGTAGCTGAGGTATCTGACAGTGGAGCTTCTGGCTTGCATTGGACAAACTTTCGAGGCCTCAATACGCTAAGTCTTCAATACGTTAAGTCACCCCAGAGCGCCACGGCAAATAATAATAATAGCTGTCCTCTACACGCACAGTTTATTCCTTTGAGCATACTCAATTAGTGTTTATGAGGGAGTATCATTATTTGCTATAATTTCCACAGATACATTTGATAATGAGTTCAAAATTGATATTTACCGGTTATTTACAATGTCTTTTTGTAACTATTTTTATGGCGTGAAATAATGTATACGTAATCGTTTCTCAAACTGCTTATTCCTAACGTATTTGAGTAATCCCGACATTAAATTCTGGATACCGAGAATAAAGTCGGGATCCCGAGATTAAAGTCGGGGGTCCGAGATTGAAGTCGGGGGTCAAAGATTAAAGTCGGGGGTCCGAGATTAAAGTCTTAAAGTCGGGAGTCGGACGTTAAAGTCAGGAATTGAAAAAAAAATTGCTCGTGGCCCTTCTACGCCTTCGTAGCTCGCAGACGGAAGCATCCTACATCATTTGGATCCTGGAGAGACGCATACCTACCTAGCGGTGGAACAACGCCACACCCAAGAGGTAGCTACTGTCAAAAGCTCTCTCCGCGGCAAGTATCAGCACAAACTCCGACAGATGTGGTCATCAGAACTGTCGGGGAAGAAAAAAGTTGCGACAACTCGATGTAAAAACTCGCAAAATGATGCATCTTCATAGGAGCTTGCATCCCAAATTGTCCGTTCCACGGTTATACTTCCCTAGACAACGGGAATGCCATGGACTTTTGAGTTTGGAGTGTCTACACAACAGAAGGGTACTGGATGGAGCCTGTAAAGTCATCAGGAGTTCAGATCCCCTTCTCAGCTTATTATGCGATCATGGAGCATTTCTTTTCAAGGCAGCAACCCGTGCAGCCGATGAAATCGGTCTCGTATTCAACACTGAACGGACGAACCCAAAATCTGTCATCGAGTTGGAACCCGTTCAGCAAAAAGCGCACGTCAAAACTGCGGAGAGTGAGAGTCTCCTACAGCTATATAAGGATAAGCCAATTCATGAGGTCTTCTTCAAGAACTTTGAAGACCTTGGCTTATCCAGAAATCTGACAAATGAGTGTTGGACTACCACCTACAACACTCGAACGATATTGACGAGACACCGGTGTTGCATCATGTTTGGTAGTTTTGAAATTTATGTGCGTACAAACACATTTTTTTATTTTTTGTTATCTGGTGTGGAGAAAATGAGAGAGTTCTATCATTGGCATCGAAATAGAAATGTTTCAGTAAAGTAAAGCTACTGTATGAAAAAAAAGATATTTTGTTGAGATCTTGAATATTAATTGAAATTTCGTATATGAATATAAAACTAAATTTGAAGCAACTCTTTCAAATAACCTTGTTCGATATCTCTCCATCGTACTCGACTTTTGGATCCTTCATAGTATTTTCTTTCAATTTGCCGCCATATCAGCAATCACCTGATATGTATCAAAATTGATTTTCATGTTGGTGGATATGCCCAATCGATCACCCATAAACATTTTTCCATTACTTCAATAATAAACTTTTTCCCCATGTGCTGCATACTTTATGGCGGTATATCGTGTCGGGAATATGGTTGTCAACAGCCCAATATGAATTATAATAATGATATAATAATAATTTCATTAACCACTTTGGTCCAATTAATAGGGTACTTATGGTAGGTCAGATAGTCGGTAAAAATATAGATAAAATGTACAAATGAAAAACACCATTCACAGTAAGTGAATAAAAACTCATCGTCACAGTTATAAGCTGTGACGAGAATCAAAAGAGAAATTTAATAAATAGTTTAAAAATTGCTGTTTTTTTTTTAATTGTTTACAATTGTTTTTTCCGTTAACCTAACCAGCTGTCACCCCCCTACGAACAACAGCCCTCAGAAGTCGAAACTCGTGCGAGCTAAGGATTAACGAGGTCTTATCTTTTATCGTGCGACTCCTAGTACAAGTAAGTATCATTCAGATACTCCTGCTGAGTATGGTAACACCTTTCAATCAATAAACATTTAACTCTATTACAAAAAAAGGTGTGAGTTTGAGAAATTATTATCTCATTCAGCAATTGGTTGCAGAAAGACAAATCATTGTGAGCAGGGGAGTTTTTGCATTTAGAGGTGTTCTAATTTGGCATTCGCAGCTGTCCCCCAAATTTTGTACTATAAGTATGTGTTGACGCTATCGTGTCGAAGGCTCAAATCAGTAAATCGCCCCGGAGCGCCACTGCAAATAATAATAATAGCCGTCGTCTACCCGCACAGGCTATGCCTTAGGGTACACTCAACGAGTGTTTATGAGAGAGTATTATTATTATAATTATTCAAGGTTGTTTCTCGCAAATTCAACACATTTGAAAATGTAAATGGAAGGAACAGATATCAGTTTTTCTCTGATAAAAACCGTTTCGCAACTATCACGATAGTTCATGTCGAAGATGAGTCACAAAATACGCTTTTGGCCAACAAAAACTCTATTTAAATCAGTTCCGCACCCCCATGCCAATATGTTTGATTGCAAAAAATGCTGAATTGAGTTTATGGCAAACACTATTAGTGTGCTGATCAAAATTCCCAAGAATTTCACTTCTTGTGACAATATTTTCTCACTGAGGACTATTTGTTTTGGTGTATTATCCTTCTTATTAAAAAATTTCATTGACACTAACATCTTAGGATTCAGGATGAGTTTGTTGTGGTCACACCAAGATGCAAATGTATCAAAGATTTTGGTTTTAACCTTAACAAGTAAATTGTTGATATTAGAACTTGTAACTGTGGTCGTGGTATCATCAGCAAACATAGTCAAGTGGCAGTCTTTTATGTATTCAGACAAGTCATTAACAAATTCCACAAATAATAATGGACCCAAAACCGAACCTTGTAGAACACACATTATAACATTTTATTCGCTCGACGTTACAGTATTATTTTCCACTATATATATTAAATTTGTATAAAAAGTCATATAGTTTTGTATTACACTACATAAATTTATTTTTCGGGTGGTCTTTGAAATAATACGGAGCAGATGCAAAAGTATCATTGCTCAAGTTTCTCACAAATATTTCTGAAAGAAGGTGCTTTATTTTCAACAATATCGTTTCGCCACCTACTTCAACCGATTGATATTACCAAGATTTTCACACTCCAAGACAACGTTGACGAGGGGTGGTGAGACGTAAGAAGGAAGGAGTGTCGTTATTCTGATCACCACCTAACTAACCCCCATGAAAGATATTTTAAGGATACTCCAATTATTTGATTTCCACAAATTAATTAATATACATAATTTTTTTTTATATTCATGAGTGACTTTATAACTTGTGCTTATAGAAATTGAATTTCAAGTTTATATATATTATTTTATTGATGTGTTTACAGTGGTAAAAAGAATATGTGGACTTTTCTCACTAATTGCACCATTACCATCACAAACGTGGGTGATGTTGAATTAATATCTCTCTTTTTTCTAGGTAAGTTTGTCTGTTCGAAATGTGGACGAAATTACAACAGAAGGAGTAATTTGCTGCGACACATCAAAATTGAATGTGGAAAGCAGCCTTTACTGCGCTGTCATAAATGTAACGCAAGCTTCAAGTATATTCATGTTCTGAGAAGACACCTGAGAGTTCTTCATGGATTGACTTTTCGCAGCGATTCTGAGGGAAGCGGACAAAGCGACCAACCGAAGAAAACAGAAAAAACGGTGAATAGATGAAATTCTGTTGGATTTACTGTTGAGGAACTATTCAAATTCTAACAAATGGAGCGACAAAAATTAATGATACAAACACGGGAAACATCCAGTAACCACTAAATAAGAATGAACATGGGAAGTAAAAGAAAATATTTGGAAATGAACATGATGTTGGTATCTTCTTCGAGACTTTCTGATCAATTTACCAATAAATAAACATAGTTCACAGCAGATTTAGTTCAATATTACCTAAGCCCGACTCGTATTATGCATGTTGTATTCGAGAGATTATCAAAAATTATAGTTTTTTTTCGTCATACTACTACTACTAAGTATATACATACTATTTATACCGAAACTATCATAAAAATAGGACAGACACTGACCGACCATCCAGCATCGACCAAAAATTAAAAGTTACCGATGAAAACTTTCAAGTTCATACTTATCGATCATAATGACGACCATTATAGTAGTAGCCGTTAATACACTCTAGAACAAAAATATTGCATATTTAATTTCAACAATTTTTTTTTATTGTTATTTTTTTTTCCTTGACACGTTATTTATTTTTATTGATAAATATTCAAAGGCCAAAGTATTTTACGTAAATTTCCATTCAGTCTAGATAAAAGAATGCTTGGACATAGTCGCTATAGCTGAATAATTAAAATAATGGTACAAATTACAAACTTCGAATAGTGTGCCTCTGCCATTATTAATGCCTATTGTTTTGTTTACTGTTGTCAGAATTATATTCCGAGTACTTCATGTCTTGATTCTGTAATTTTCTATGTGAGATGCTGCATTTGAGCGAATTAATTTGTGTTAAAATTGTCAATGAGGGATGCAGACAAGAAGACATTGCGCGGAGATGAAGCTTGTCGGCACGTGTAGCAAGCCGCACGCAGTTTACCCGAATGAGTATTCAATTATTAGCAAACCTGTAGAAGATACGGAAACATTAATTTCAGCTGTTTTTAAACAAATCCCTGTATGGGACCAACGTGAAAAAGCCCACATTTTATTATCCATATTGTGTTCTGTTTTGATTATTGAGATGAACAACATTTTTTTGCCTTTTCAAATTTGAAAACGGATTCCCTCAAATTTTATTTGTCCGATGAAGAAGAAATTTTTGCACTACTTATAACCTTCAACTACGTAAAATAAATTTTACAAGAACAGAAATCGATTCCGATTACCCGCTTTCTTTCTGTGTGCTAACCTGCCTCTATCGGCGCCGGTAACCAGCGAGCAGGTAACCTGCTTTCTTTCTGTCCCTATACCCTAATAGAGTAGGGACAGAAAGAAAGCAGGTTACCTGCTCGCTGGTTGCCGGCGCCAAAAATCGGCGCCGATAGAAGCAGGTTAGCTCACAGAAAGAAAGCGGGTATCGGATCCGACTTCTGTATTCGTAGATGTATTTTACTTAGTTGAAGGTTCAAAGTAGTGCAAAAATGTCTTTCTCATCGGACGAAGAGATCCGTTTTTAAAATTCAATTCTGAAAAGAGGTATTCATCCTAGTAATCAAATTAGAACACAATTTGGATAATATAAGTTTTTTGAAGAAGTAAAAGATTATCCAGATCGCTTTCATCACTATACAGGCCCTTTCTTTTATCATGTGGTAACATTGCTATATTCTAAACCGTAATAGATACAAAGACGATTAAATAGGAAAAAAGGTAACTATTATGGTGAGCAGTAAATTGGCCATAGAAAATTTACGGGGATTCTTGCCCTTCCCAACTTATACAGGGAAAACTGAAAATGCTGTTTTGGGTTTTTTACGTTTGATTAAAAATTTATTAATACGTAGTTCTAGTACATTTTGAATACAATAAAACTTTCCTTTGTCATTTTTTTATATTTTCTGAAATAACCATTCTATTCGTAAAAAACCGAAAACAGCAGTTTTAGTTTTCCCTGTATAAGTCGGGAAGGGCGAGAGTCCCCGTAGATTTTCTCTGACCAATGTACTGCTCACCACAATAGTTACCTTTTTTCCCATTTAATCGTCTTTGTATCTATTACGGTTTAGAATATAGCAATGTTACCACATGACAAAAGAAACGGCCTGTATATGAATCTAGATACAGTTTTCCACGATGTTTCTGTTACTGTGGGCTTTCTCAAGTTTGTCCCATGCAGGGATTTGTTTAAAACCAGCTAAAATCAATGCTTCCGTATCTAGCACCGGCTACACGCGCCGACAAGCTTCAGCCTGTTTTGTCTCTGTGCGCTTACCATACTTTACAATAGTAAATTTAGGCGCCGATCAGCGCCGACAACCGGTAAGTAGGCAACCTGCTTTCTTTCTGTCCCTACCCTAAGGGTAAATTTTCTTCAGATTCCTGGCCCATTTTGTCTCCGTATTTTTTCCTCTGCTTTTCAAATGAACCAAACTCTTTGAGATTTCAATCCAATAATTCGAATATATTTCGATGTAGTTGTCGTCTTTCGGGATAAAAGTTTAAATAAACTTCCGATGTCCTAACACTGTTTCTATCGTATTTGTAATAAATTTGTATCTTATCTCTTTTTTCTTCATTCGTGTAAACAATTTATCGCCAGAAATTCAATAAGTCGTACAATAACAAAATATCATTAGGTGTGACAAATTGACAATCAAATTTAGAAATATCAAAGTCAGGGCCTATCTCCGGTTTTTCGTAAAAGAATGAAAACTTATCATCGACAAGGTAATATCTGGTTCTATTCAAAACAGAAAGAATCCAGTGTAGCGCCCAATAAAAGAAATAAAGTTGATGATGGTGGCCGGAAGACGAAACGTCAGTTAGCATATCTGAAAACACCATTATGCAGCAGGGAAAAAGTGGCTAGGTGAAAGTGCAATTTATTTTCGAATCCTTCGAAAATTTAAGTCAGATAAAAATTAAACTATTTTTCAAAATTTGATCGAATTTGAAACACCTTGTATATCTGTGTAAGGTATTTTAGTGATCATCAGTACAAGTTCCCTGGCAATTTCATGATTGGAATCATTTTCAATTTTTTTGTGAATGAAAGTTTCCAAGTCATTTTTCGTCTTTAATGGTAAAAATGGTAAAATTTGAGAATAACCCCTTCAGCCCTAGAGTTAGATGCTCTACCACTGCTCCACGCCCTGGATCAATTGTTGTTATATCCATCAACCGGTTGCACCCCTACGTGCAACCCTCAAAAGTCAGAGACTTGTGCGAGCTAGGGGAAGACGTAGCCCTTACCTTTCAATACGTGGGATGCCACGCACGAGACCGGTGGCAATGCTGAGATTCGAACTCACGCTCTCTGGCTTATGAGGACTCAACCCGCACACCACCGCGGCCCATCATTATGTAAGATATTATCCATCATTTGCCTGGGGACGACCATCTGCATACGTTTTTCGAAGGGGCTTGTCTGTCATCAGTGCGAGGGTAGGTCGGACAACATTAAAGTCGTCCTTGTCCCAGTACGACCTACCATCATAGAACTGATGAGAGGCAAAAATTTGTTAAAATGTCATTTCTAGTTTAACCAGAAGTGCTGCAGTTTGAAGTCAAGCCAATTGGGCTCAATAGAAAATACAAATATTATGAAAGTCGATAATGAAAACCAGGTAGGTTTGTATCAGCCGGTATACTACTGTAATACAAAGTGAGAAAATAAAATGATTAAGTGGATTGAATAAAATCTGAAAGTCATAGGTTTGTTTTGAATTTTTTTATCATATAGGCGAGCCCACCCCTCAGTTTTCTGATTGAAGACAGCTTCTTTATGATTTTGTCATCCTGTTAATATGACTTCGTTTTCAGGATACTCCTGTCGACTATGTGGCCGTGGATACAAGAGGAAACAGGGTTTGTCGCAACATCTACGATACGAATGTCATAAAGAACCAAAATTCTCATGTCAATTTTGCGATTACAAAGCAAAACTCAACTGCAATTTAACGAAACATCTTGCAATTAAACATAGAAATAAAATTGTTTCGGGAACATCTCTTCGGTACTGAAGTTTTTAAAATGGTGATTTTGAATGAAATTTGAAATCATTGAGGAATTGTGTAGTTGATTATATTGATATAAAATGTGTAAACAAATACATATATAATGTGTAACAATATTTCGTTGTTCAATTTTTTATATACACTGCGGTTTAAAGGTTCCTAATAGACCAATTAATAATTTTTCATGCCAGCCATTTGTGGTAATAATCTATGAGGTCATAGAACAATTTAAAATAGAATGAATTGTTCACATTTCGGAATCTGCATGAAAAACAGATTTCAAAAACCAATCATAGTTGGGGTTCATTGCTAAGAGTCTGGGAAATGCAGAAAACTCTACTCTAGCGTGATTAGCGTCCCAGATAACACATATTCAGCCCTATGCTGTATCACTTCCGTCAAAAATAACGTCACCGCTATTCGCCATTTCCGTTGTTTTGCTATTACCAATTATCCCATGGATATCCGATTCATGTCCAATTCTGGTCGGAATATCCCCGGATTTGAAATGGAAAATCCATCGAAGATATATAATGGATATCTTTCAGAAGATATTTTGTGGGTACCATAATTAAAGCGAACACAAATTCATATAAATATAACAAAATTTGGGTTCATCCTATATTTTTTTACCTTCTATTTTCGTACGAAAATTTCTTCTTTCAACGAATACTACCTCGTATCATTGTTTTTTCTTGGACTTGAGATGGACATCTATAAGGTATTTACCGATGGTCGATGGATTTGAATCAGATATCTTCCAGAAAATATTCTACAGATGAACATAAAAAATCCGAGGCAAGCCTAGAGGAATATAAATATCAAAAGCTGAATTTTCAATATCGATGTTTTCTTTTCTCTCTTTATCGAACATAAATTAGATCTTTTTGAAAATAGGTAATCGCTTTCTTCAGAAAATATTCTATGGATTGCGGTGAAGTTTGAGCAAATATAAATGAATGTGTATGTCGAGCTGAACTTTGAATGTAGATGTTTCTTCTCTCTTCAACATATATCAATTGTATTTTTTCCTGGACCGTAATCTGTCTGGATTCGAATGGTTTTCTCTTATTCCTCAATGATATCTTATTGGTATCCCTAAAACATACTTTTGGAAATTATTTGTGAACAATATCTTATAGACATCTTTGTGGATATCTTGTAGATGTCCCTGAGCAACATCTAATGGATATCTGTGCACAAAATATTTCATGGATATCCTTGAACGATATCTTATGGATATTCTAGAAGGATATCTTATAGAATAGAAGTCCATCTTCGTCCACTCAGAAGATCCATCGGACGTTCATAAAATATCCACCGGATCTGGATGTCCTCTAGATATCTCCAATATTCAAAACGAATGCCCAATGGATATCCATCGAATGTTCGTGTGTTGACTGGGGTGTTTGAATGCATACTGGTGAACAGTATAGTCATCCAACCTACTACCTCAACTCGATTTTCATTTGCCTAGAATTAGTAGAAGAAACAAACAATGCTTTTACCTACCAACACCTAGAACCAACACATTACTGAAATCTCCCTTATTTGCAATGTGTGCCATAAAGTGAACCAAGTTTGCAGAGAGTAGACATATATTGAGCACTACTAAACGTTCTAAAAAAATAGCTAAAAACATTGTTTTCGAAACAGCAATAATTGTATAACAAAATCACCAATTTGAATTTTGATTATTTGGCTTTTTTCCTTCTTTCTTCTTTTATATAGTCGTACTTATACCAAATTTCCTATACTTCACACTTTCATCTCAAAATTGTGAACTGTATTTTAAATTGAGCCCAGTGCCTGTTTGGACAATAAAGGGTTTTTTCATTACTAACAGTGCAGTTGGCCATGCTGAACTAAACTCTAGTTGCTGCCTTGAACTGTTGCCAGGAATAATTGATAAGAGCTAATTGTGTGTAGATTGATAGTGTTGCCAGAAAGATTTCAATGAATGCACCAACCTGAGAAAACAAAATGTACCACATTGTACCTTGCGCACAAACCTTTGTTTTCCACATGATGCACTGTGAGGCTTCAGCGCATGCGCATTATCGCATCATCGGCCAATAAAATGTCAACAATGTAATTGCTCTGACAAGTGACACTGACCAAGTGCAAAGCTCAAAAAATAAATATGAAGGTAATATAACAGATTCTCTAGTATAAACATATATTTCATCTCTTGGTGGCTTCAAAAATAACTTTACTCATTTCGGTTTTCTCCGTAACTTCCAATCTGAAGTTGACATTAACACAGTCAATTGATAGTTGACATAGACTTGAATATCACCACCAATTTTCTAGGATACAGTATTTTTTTCTACCACCGTACTTTTAATGTACCACAATGTGGTGCAATTTACCACTTCTGACGACCTGATGCCTTCGATTATATGTATCTTGGGATATTACCAATGTCAATAACAAAGTGGTCTAAGGTTCTAGGTAAGTGTATTCCGGGTTAAGCTATTTATGTTTGGAAGGGTCAGCAAATAACAACGGATTTCCAGTATTTAACGACACTGATAATAATTCAAAAGAGAAACTATTTGAATTTCAAATGTGTTGAAGGAAAAAACCTCTAAGACCTCACTCCGACATGATCTCCCCTATCTGAACTATCATCAGAGAACTCACACTGGATGGTTTGAAATTTCAATCGAATTGAATTTTTCTTCATTCGCTCTGTTGTTAAGTATATAGTGCAAATATTGAGGCACGGTATTCCCAAAATAAATAGGCGTTTTGTGGTTAAAATTAACTCAGTTATAATTTATAAATCATTTTGACACGTAAACTATAACTTTTACTTTATTTCAAACAATTTATGATACTATCGCTAAGCCAGCTCTGTTCATTTGCACCCTCTGATTGTAATTTACTAATCGAAAACTGCCATCTCTGATCATGTGTCCTGCATTTATACTCACAGTAGGCTTTTATTGGATAATTCCAGAAACGCCGACAAACGACAAGAGAGGTCGCCGTTATTTAGAACACTTCGGAACACACGGTGAGTTGTCTAGTTGTTTTTTAGATGGCTCTCGGATCTTGCGCACAGTTGAACATGTTATTATGTGTCCAACTTAAAATTATTGAAAATTATGTATTTTTAAAAATATTTTCCCAGTGGAAATATACCGATCCTGTCGCACCAGAAACAGTTTTTGTAAATTTTTCAATTACTTATGCTGCCGTGCTAAGCATAAAATGCGTATCTGCAGTTTTCATGTTTTCGAAAAAATCATGATTTACTAGCAGGTTGGGGTCAATTTTTGCAGATATGACATTTTTCATAGACTCATAATATTGGCTGACTTTCAATTACTACATTCAATCCTAGTAAGGTAGGTGTAAAACGATGCAGACAAACCAAAACAGTCCTAAATTCGATACTCACAAATTTGTCAGATACGCCCATTATGCTTAGCACGGCAGTATGATTCCTTCAATACTTTTCAGAGTATTAAAAAAAAGTGGTAATTTTTGCTTGGCCCACACAGGGGTTTTCGTCTATGAACTATCTTTTAGAGGGTAATAAAGGTTATTTCGTCTATTTTTAGAAGACCTTAGTGATCCTAATATAATGAATAACCACTTTATTACGTCAGTGAATGAGCTAGCTTCTGATCCTCCTAACGAAATATTGAAGCATTATATTTCTCAGTGCCCTTTCGAAGATAAGTTCGAATTCTGCAAAATATCCAATGAAAATCTGGAACGCATTATTAGTTCAATGAATAGCAATGCCACAGGTACGGACCAAATTTCCATTAAAATGTTGATAATATGAATACCATTCTTAACACCCGTTCTAACTTATATTGTCAAAACATGTTTGACACAGGCTATTTTTCCTAATGTATGGAAAAAAGATTTGATATTTCTCAACCCCCCAATACTAAACGATATGCGCCCCATAATATTTTTATTATCAAAGGTGGTTGAAAAAGCGGCTTACGAACAAATTTACAGATATGTAAATGTCAATGAAATATTACATGCTCACCAATCAGGTTTCAGACAGGACCCTACTAAAGGTAATGGTAAGGCATATGATCAACATGAAGTAACTGTATTTCTTTCGCTGGGCTAAAGTACAGCTTTTGATTCCATAATCGTTTTAATAGCTTTTTTCAGGAAATGCTAACAATTTAATTCATTCCTTTTTTTCGAACAGAAGCCATTGTGTCCAGGTTAAAAATAATACATTACGATACCTAAATGTATCTTGGTACCCCGCAAGGATCTGTACTATCCCCACTACTTCTTATTTTGTATACTGCGGATTTTCATCAAGTCCTCAATTATTTTCAGAAACATACTTATGCTGACAACACAAACCTCTATTACTCGACCAGACTTAAACACCTCCCGAGATATGCATATTTACATAATGAAGACGTAAAACAGTTGGTTTCAATGTCCAAAAACATTGTCTCCATATCAACTCCGCAAAATCCTCTCTAATCATATTTGCTAGTGAAAAAAATATTCAGAAGGATATGGATTGAGGTAGAAGGGCAAAAGATCGAGTACTGTGAATGCCTTGGTTTAACTATTGATAATATCCTGAAATTTCATAATCATGTAAGTAATCTCATCAAAAGAGCATATTGTATAATGAAGGGTCTATTCTAAAAGATATTTTATGGGAAGAACTTTGAGAATACTCTGTGTGACTCCTTGATTCTGTCAATTTTCAGCTACTGTGATATCCTCTATGACCCATGTCTAGATGGTATACTATCAAGAAGATTCCAAAAAGTTCAGAATGCATGCGTGAGGTTTAAATTTGGGTCATGTTTTAGAGATCACATCACATCTTTTATTAACAAACTCGATTGGTTAAAGATGCACAATAGAAGAGAACTTCATCATGCCAACTTTTTACATAATCTAAAAAACACCTATACACCTTCTTGACAAAGTTCAACATATACAGGAAGCACACACCAGAAATCTCCGATATGTTAACACTTTGTCAATCCCTCAGCACAGAACGGTTTTCTTTGTACGATCTTTTTCTTACCATTCTGTTGTCCTGTATAATTCCATCAATCAGAATATAAAAAAATTATCTCTCACTTATTTTAAATGCAAACTAAGACATCATTTCTTGGATGAACAGTGATAGTGTCAATTTTATAACTCTGATTATGTTATTTTCTCTTACTTTACTTTTTTTTCTCTCTTTGCATTACAGATCTTATTCAATATTTGTAAACTTACTTGAGGCGGCCTTACAGGTCTTTGCGAGGACCTCTGTCTTTCGTGAAAAGAATGTCATCAGACGTAGGTCTGGTTGTTTGGTTTAGGTACCTATTTGTCCTATTTGAGGAGAAAAGCCAAAGTATACAAATAAATAAAATTTGAGTTTTTAAATATTTTATATTAAAAGATTCACAAAATTAACACATACATGCAGAGATCATAAATTTTAAAATTGATATTTGCAGCTTTTCCTAAAACTAAAACTTTAATTAAAGCACAATAATCTAACGAATGAGCAACGTCATTTTCGTTTAAAAGAATTGCAAGGGCTGGGAGCTGAATTTGTGTCATCTATTTCCTCAAAAATGTTTCAAGTGTAACAGGTGGGTGGCAATAATTCTCAGGACTATTTCGATAGTGAGGTAAATCTCAGTTAATTCTTTTTCGGTAAAATTTCGTTAACTAATAGCCACAAGCTATGAACAAATTTTCTTGGAACTTACGTAGTTTGGCATCCTAAAGAAAAAATCCAAATAAAATTTTGGGTGGTCCCAAGTAATGCCGGAGATATGGGCCTATTTTTGAGTGATGACTGGCATTTTTCAGGACACATTTCTACCGGGGAAAACACTCAAAATTCTTCCTTCTTCAAACCAACATAATGTACACACCATAATTAACACGTTTCACAATATTGTTTATTGGAATCGGCATTGTGTATCCAAATTTACACAGCCAACTCTTCGAGCCATTTAATTTCAACATAAATACTCAGTTTTTTTCCACTTACCAACTTGACATACATGATATTCACTAACCATTTTGCCTAGATTTGTTGGTTATGTGGTAAGAATTTTGAATGAATGAATTAACTAACTTTATTTTAATTTATGGTTATAACATTAATATATAATTATTAACGATCAAAATCAGAAGTTTTGAATAAAAAAATTAAGTGAAAAAAATCTTTATTTTTTAAAATTTGCTTGGGTTGTTGCGCCAGGCCCCTGCAAGAGCGAGGCCACGGGCGATTGCCCTGTTCGCCACCCCCTAAGGCCGCCGCTGTTGACATTGTTAATTTGAAACAGGCTTGGTTGAGTGGAAGCATAGCTATGAGCTTAACTCCGCCAAGTAAAATAAAGTCCATTTATTTATTTTTTCAATACGTTAGGAGTTACTCAGACAGGCTCTGTCTCTGGAGCTCCGACACTTCTGGAGGGCGCGCTGGTGTGCATTAACCTCAGTAAACACTCCCCACGTCCGTGGGGTGGGTGATTACTGGGTCCGAGAGTCATGTGCCCTGAGAAGGCGAAGTAAATCGAGAATTACGGCCTTCTGCATTCTTCCGGCTATGTTTTCTGCCGCATCATGGCAAGCCGGTATGATTTTCAAGTTTGATAGCAGTGTGTCCTTCATTCCACCAACGACCCCTATCAGAACCACCATCTTGACAGAATGGTTTGGGTAAAGCCTGCGGAGTTCAAAGAGTAAATCTCGATATTTTGTCCGTTTTTCCTCCTCTTTTCGGACGATGTTCGTTTCGCCAGGAGCTGAAAACTCAATGACGAAAATCGCCCTACTTTGATGGTCGAGGAGAACTACATCAGGCTTATTGGCTTGTATTTGCCTGAGTTACAAAATATTCGGCACTTCTCATTCTCCACAACGGACTCTATTTTTTCTCTATTGGTTGGCCTACTTGTCTGTTACGTATCGTAGAAATCTAAATTTGCCTATCTGAAAAAAATTGGTTCAAATTACTCTCAAAGCAGTAACTTATCGGGGCAAATTGATTCATTTTTCGTTCTACATACTTAATGAATTCAACAAATTTCTTGGCAACTTTGGCAGAGTGAGAGGGTATTGAACGTTTTCTCATTGCAAATAAAATTAACGATAATAACAGTCGCTGGTTTCTTTTTGATGGAGCACTCTGTATACATACATTGAACTTGATTGAATGTTTGCTAGGTACCTATTCTTTCTGAAAACCATCAATATACTAGTCTCAAAACGTTACCAGGCATTATAGATAATGAGAAATGTAATTTGAGAATATTGAAAAGCAATCGTAAAATTAACCATGAATTAATTGATAAATATCCAAATGAGTGAACGCTTCTTTCTAGAATCACTATGATAAATATTATGGTACTAAATTATACCTACCTACCTACGCGCCTTCACAAACATCGCGATAAACATCCAAATTAGTCCTCGCTTAAAAACAGATTTCATCAGCTTTTATCCAACTCACGCATGTTGTCAGACGCACGCCTGTTGCCAGTGATTAATTTAACACCATAGTAGATACTTATTATAAAACGTGTCAGACTTGAGTTGATTGAGTGGAATTATTTATATTACTGAGCCAAAATGTTTTTTCGAGCCAATCTCACCTAATTCCTATTGCGTATCAATCCAGCTAATAAACAAAACAGAAAACAGGTGCTATTCGACGTAGATACCGAGGTATGTTTGATCCGGCAACGCTGGACTGACTAGCCGAGTGCGATCGAGACTGAACGATGCTTCGTTAGTGTTGTGATTTGTGATGAGTTTTAGGTTAAATGTTTTTGGTATCTTCGATTTGAAAAGTTATTCTAGAGTGTGATGTGTTTGACAGTGTTGTAGTGAACAAATTAAATAACACAGATATTGTCAGAATGTTATGAATTGGTATTTAAGTTATTACACGGCTTCGAAAATCTCAAATTATGCGGGAACAGTACCTAGGTAGGGTGCATATTATGAACCTACTTACGAAAGGGTACGTAGTGGCTGTTGTCATGAGGTATTTGTGAAATATGTGGTAAATATCTATGTATGGATAATAAGTGTACACTCGAATTTGGAGACACTGGGTGAGTACTAACATCCTTCAATAGTACCGACAATGACGTCACATACCTAACTTTTGTGATTGGATTTTTAGTGGGGATTTTGTGAATCGGAAGGTAGACAATTTTATCATTATTTTCATATAGAAATCTTTTCAGTAACAGAGTTAGTGTACAGCGAGAAATTTGGTCTAATAAGAATCTTTCTGTTTTTCCAAATTGTCAGCAATGAAGAGTCAGTTACATTTTCAATGCAGAGCAAGGGCGTCGCACATTTTTTTCTTAGGGGTTAAGACTTTTTGGTTTAGGTAATGACAAAAATCATACTTACTGTAATATAGAACCATGAGTAACATAGATGAGAATGAGAAGAAAATAAACTTCTTTGAACAAGTCACATATCAAATAACCATAAACGTGTAAGTAGGTACTTAGGTGTAATAAATGAAAAAATGTGCGATAACTACCTAGGAATGGGACGACATCGATATCCAAATAAATTATATTGGACTTGCAGATGACAATTATTGAAAATACTATTTCATAATTATTCTCAAGGCCGTACCCACGATTTTTTTTCGGGGAGGAATAATATGTGAAAATTAAATTATAGTAGTAGATATGATACTGTATTAAATAATTTCCTTTCTCGTATTAAGTAGTATTAGTAATCATTTCGTATTTATTTCGGAGGGGGTTTTGATCTCTCTAACCTCCCCCCTGAGTACGACCTTAATTATTCTTGTGGGGAGAGGTGAGTAATTGTTAAAAAATTGTTAAAATTGTTTTTTTCGTTATTCAGCTGTCGTCCCCCAACGACCAACAGCCCTCAAAAGTCGAAACTTGTGCGAGACAAGGATTGACGAGGTCTTACCTTTTGACGTGCGATTCCATTTTCTTAGGCAATCAGAAAAATAAATTGAAATCACTGGTATTGAACCAGTGACCGGTAAAACCAGAATGATTGAAAACATTGACTCTAACCACTCGGCTACCTGACCTATTGACCCCATATCGACGCCCTTAATGCAGAGTAAAATTACTTAAATAGATTTAAATCAATGAAGGGATTATATAAAATAATTCATCATGATATTCTTTTTTTGGAACCACTTTTTTTATTGAAAGTTTCGAAACATTTATCTCACATTAGTTTTCAATATTAAGGTTGCTTGATTTAAGTAGGTATACAAATGTCACTTTATTCAGGAGACATGGAAGCCCCACTATAAGTCTGAATGATAATAATAATAATAATCGGTCTTTATTTTCCAACAATTGTAGTTGTACATATAAGTAAGGAAAGAACGACAAAATTCCGTTAACTACTTAATATCCTCAAGCTATCAACAATATTTTTGGAAGTTACCTGGTTTGGTCTCCTGAAAAAAATCATGATACAATTTGTGGCGGTCTCAAGTAACTTCGGAGATATGGGCGTATTTTTAAGTGATGACTAGCAATTTCTAGAACCCATTCCTACCGCGACAAACACATGGAAAACACTCAATATTCATATGTCAAGTTGGTAACTGGAAAAACAAGTTAGTGAATAATTTCCTATTCATGATGAAATTAAATGGCTCGAAAAGTTGGCTGTGCAAAGTTCAAAGTCACCAACCTGACATGAATAAATTCACTAAATATTTTAGTTAAATTTGTTGTTCTGATGTTTTTAAAAGGAGGTAGAATTTTGGATAAACAATGCTGTTCTTAATAAAAAATTATTGTAAAACAGGTGAAGTACTTATAGGGTGTACGTGTACATTGTGGTAATAAAAAGTGGGAAGCATTTGTGTTTTTTCCGAGTAGAAATGTGTCCTAAAAAATGCCAGTCATCACTCATAATTAGGGCCATATCTCCGAAATTAGCTCAGAACGCCAATTCAAAGATAATCAGGTATTAAACAAAATTATTGTTTACCTGATAAAAAAATAAGTTTTAACTTTCTTCATGGTCAAGGCATTCTCCCTGTGGTTCATTTAGAGACTTATGATTATTTGTGTTATTTTTTTCAACCAAAATATCTTCTATTCAATCTCTTTTCTCTGATACTACTTGTGTGGTCTTTTTCCAGAGATCAAATAATGAGGTAGGTATCCTCAATATCTCCATGCAACAAACCATCTTATAAAGTCTGTAATTTTCAATTAATTCGACGGATAACTTGTCGTCCACTTGAAGGGCATCATAAATAAAATATTTTTATTCACTTTCATCGGTACTTTACTGCACATTGCAAACGTCTGCAAAATGACTGCTTACAAGTTGCTCTCAGCGTTTCCACTGCTATAGCAACGCGGATTTGTTTACCCATGTTCCCTATTTTCCTTTGAAGTAACCGCTCAAATCGGAAACCGGTGACAAGAAGAAACAGTCAACATTTGTTGCCGAAACATAATGAGCTTTTAAGAAACTTTTCGAAATATTTTCGGAAACAAGCAACACCAACAAAAAAGTTTCTCAATGTTTCTCCAGTGAAAATGTAGCCTAACGCCTACTCTATAATTTGATCTGAAATTTGAATGGTATTTACCAGGTGTGTAGTAGGTATGTAGAAAATTTATCTGTTTTTTCATACCATACCTCCATGTCGAAAAAAAAATATTGAATAATGATACAATTTGAATGTGTTCAAGTAAAACACTGGTGAGAATTTCAAAACTTCACGTTCGGGTTTTAAACATCCACTTTTCACACTTAAATATCTATTTTCACTTCATTAGTGTATGGGGCGCCGTTAGTGTCAAAAGTAGTTGTTCTCATATATTTTATTTTTACTCAAATATATTTGTTGATGACCATATATTTATTAGTTGACACCAATATACAGTGTGCCCAAGATAAGAATGAACAGCATGGGGATATCGGAAACGGTAAGTGATACGGGGTCGATTAAATTAGAGAAAAGTAGCGCATTTATGTGCCTAATAATATGCCATTTAGAAAGTTTTAATATTCCGAGTAGTTTCGGAGATATCCGAGAAAAACCGAAATTTGAGAATTTCGTTTTTATTTTCTCCTAGCTTTATTTTCAAAGGAAATGTAAAACAAATAGCACTTTGCCATGGCCACTTTTTGAGGACTACACGATAACGTAAGCAGAATTTTTCTGCGACGTTTCGTCTTTTAGAAAACATCATCAACTTTGTATTTTTATATGGGCCGAAACTAAAGTATACCCTGTATACGACTCCATATTTCATTGTGAATACAGCAACGTATCAAACAATATGATTTCGGAACAATTTCTCGCGCAAAATGTAATTTAGTGATTACTTAATATGTTTTTCTTCAATTTTAGATAGTAGGCGCTGGAAAAAATGACATATTTTGGTACATGAAATAAATTGATTAGTCCTATTTATACTAAATTTAAACTTACCACTTTCCAGAATTTTTGCGTTGTTGAATACAAAGATGAGTCGCCAAATCAAAAGTTTACTTTATAAATGTAATTGTAATGTAATAACAAGGAGCTGATATGTATTACAGGAAACAAACAGAAACTTATAACAAGTGTTCAAATAACCCGCCGTTATTTTCTAAGCACAAGTACGCTCGTCTCACAGACGAATTTAAAACTTGAGTTAACATATTCGGACAAATATTGTTAAAGGAAGCAGTTACCAATCTTAGCAAATCTTCTTCATTTTGAAAATTATGATTAGAGTACACTTGATTCTTGATATGTCCCCAAAGGAAAAAGTCTAGTGGGGTTAGGTCGGGGGCCCTTGCAGGCCAGGGTGTATCACTATGAGTACCTATCCACTGTCCTGGGAAGCGACGGTTCAAATAATCACGAACAATTATAGCGTTATGTGCTGGAGCACCATCTTGTTGAAACCAGCAGCTGTGAGTAACCGCTAAAGGCAAATTATCTAGAGCATCTTCCAAATCATTTACTAACAAATTTATGTACCGCTCTTTTGTTAAATTGTTTCGGTAGATAAAAGGCCCAATTACATTCGTACCGAGAATCCCAACCCACATGTTAAAACCGAAACGATGTTGGTGTCTGGACACTTTGTGTACCCGCGGATTTTGTTGTGACCAATAATGAACATTCCGCCTGTTAAAAATGCCATTGTTGGTGATCATACTTTCATCAGACCAAATTATTTTGAAAGGGAAATTTTCATCGTCTTGGCATTTTCTAGTGTACCATTCACAAAAGGTTCTTCGCCTTGCATCATCACCTGGCCTGAGTCCATGACAAATCCTAAATTTATAAGGATGATATTTATTTTTTTTTAAAATGAAGTGAGCGGTGGATTTGGCAACTCCGGTATTATCTTCAATGGTGCGAGTAGATATCTCAGGATTTTCAACAACGGCCTGTAACACATCACGCTGACTTTCTTCATTAGATTGCTTTTGTCGGGAAACCACAGGTTTTTTAAATGATCCGTATTCTTTTAAATTAAAAACTAACCGTCTAAATATTGATTTACCAGGTTGTCGCCTCTCTGGATACTTATTAGAGTACGCACGTTCAGCATCAACACAATTTCTTTGGCACACAATGTAACATGACAACATATCAAATTTTTCAGTATTCGAAAAGCTGCCGTTTTCCATTTTTAACACAAATTAGGTAGGTAGCGAGATGTAAAAGTAGGAACGAAAATGTGTCAAAAATTCTACCAAACTACAGTATTATTATGACAACGGAACAATATGTGTCATTTTTTCCAGCGCCTACTATCTAAAATTGAAGAAAAACATATTAAGTAATCACTAAATTACATTTTGCGCGAGAAATTGTTCCGAAATCATATTGTTTGATACGTTGCTGTATTCACAATGAAATATGGAGTCGTATACAGGGTATACTTTAGTTTCGGCCCATATAAAAATACAAAGTTGATGATGTTTTCTAAAAGACGAAACGTCGCAGAAAAATTCTGCTTACGTTATCGTGTAGTCCTCAAAAAGTGGCCATGGCAAAGTGCTTTTTTTTTACATTTCCTTTGAAAATAAAGCTAGGAGAAAATAAAAACGAAATTCTCAAATTTCGGTTTTTCTCGGATATCTCCGAAACTACTCGGAATATTAAAACTTTCTAAATGGCATATTATTAGGCACATAAATGCGCTACTTTTCTCTAATTTAATCGACCCCGTATCACTTACCGTTTCCGATATCCCCATGCTGTTCATTCTTATCTTGGGCACACTGTATATTGAAACTGAACAAATATTTCCATTTTAGCGTTCATTCATTCATAAATATATCGTCAATGCATATTAGCAGTGAAGAGCAATATATTTATTACTTGTTACCAATCCATATATAAAAATGAGCTTTCGATTACCACCACTAGGTGGCGCTTATATCATGTTTTGGAATATAATTTGTTTTGCAAACCTGTTATGTTGATATGCATTGAATTCATACTTTTTGAAGATATGCAATGATGAAAACTCGAACAATCTTTCGATTATTTTCAACATAGCTGACGCGTTGCGAAGAAATGGCATGAATCAGTTACATGGCGCTATCATTTGTAAGTAATTCTACCTAAAAAAAAATATTCCAGATTGTAACCATGGGACGGACGACTTTCGGACTTAAAACAAGATGTTAAAAAAAAATTTAAGTTTGACGATTTGTACCAGTATGGCATTTGGATTTTTGGAAATTATATGATACAATGTCACCATTATTATATTTGCCATACTTCTAGTAGAGGGAAAAAGTGGCGCCATACTGGTACAAATCGTTCGAATTACGAATAAAATATTGTACATATTCGCCACCTCCCACAGGTATGGCATGATCAGACTTCTATTTATGATCATACAGAGAACTGTTACAAATTTTTTTAGGCTGGTACAAATCGTTTGACAAAAAAAATAAAAATTACACCCTTGCGGTGGTATGGCGGCCATTGGGAACCGTCGGAAACGTATGGCAAGGTGATTTCCGTGAATGGTAACTCGACGATGATTAGCTGCGCAAAAATTAGCCTGGTACAAATGGTTGAATTGTTTGTTTTTAAATTAATGTATTTGTGTCGGTATGGCGGGCTGTAAGTCACACCGGAGAAGTATGGCATTACGCTACCGCCTACTTCTTTTTTTATCGACTATCGGAAAATACAATCATTTTTGTGGAACAAATCGTTCGACACTCGTTATTTATCCGACTCGTTCGATTAACGCCCACGCGATTGGGCCGCCGGTACCAGCGCTATGACCATCATTTTCGTTTTTGGCATTTCGTAGTTAGACCCCTGAATAACGGCCATACTGGTACAAATGTCCTAATATTTTGTGTCGCCATCTCCCGGTCTAATAGTAGAGAATAGCAATCTAATGTTAAGTTAAATTTCAATAATTGTTCTCTCACTAAGTGTACTTTCAATAAACAACTAAATATTGTGTTGGGTTTTTTTGTGTAAACAAATTTTTCGACGAATATCCATCCCTCGGACATTGATGAAAAATGCATCATAATTTTATGACAAATTTCGCAAACTCGTTGCTTGGTAACAGACATCAGCTTTCGGCTTCGAGCTTTTACCAAGGAACGAGGTTTCGATTACCATAAAATTGTCAGTTGTAATATTACAAGAGAGTGAGAAAGAGTGAAAATAATTTGACAGATTTTTCGAAAACTTGTTGCCAGACAAAAGAATTATTTTCTACTTTATCGAACTCTTGTGTGGTATTCTATAGATTATTTTTGATACCCCAATCATAGACCCATTCTCTATATAACATTTTTATTTCAAAAATTTACTTGAATCACTATAAACAGAATGAAGTATGGAATTTAAAGTTCTCAGCATGAAATATTCAATTATTATGGATGTTTTGTCATTGTCTGGAGGATTCCGTAACATTGTTTTGTTCTGTTGGATTGAAATCTGTTGCTTTCTCTCTGTCCCTAAGTTATCAATTAAAACTGTTTCCAAATTGACACGTTACTCAAAATAGTATTCTTACATGCATTTTTGATGATTTTCTTAAAATTTCATTGAATGATTATGTACTAAATCATATCTCACTTCACGCAAACTGACAGACGTCAAATCAAAAGTATCAGTTGGTACACAATGAAAACAAAATACCACAAAAACTTCCCGCGGTAATTTTCAAGGTAGAAAATTCCCACTAAAATAATGCTGTGATTTACCTGAACGTACAAGAATGCTTTGAATTGATGGTTTCGATTGGTTGCAAGAATTGTCAAAAAATAATCTCGTTTATTATCAATGTCCTAGGGATATAACTACTGATTATTTTTTTCATTTCTTGCAACCAATCGGTACCATCAATTCAAAGCATTCATGTATGTTCAGGCCAATTACATTATTATAGTGGGAATTTTCTACCTTGAAAAATGTCGAGGGAATTTTTTGTGGTATTCTGTTCTTATTGTGTGACAACTGATACTTTCGATTTGAAGTTTGAAGCCTGTCATCAGTATGCATGAAAAGTGTAAACGAAAACGGTTTAGTACATCGTCATTCGATGAAATCTGTAAGAAAATCATCGACAATACATGTAAGAATACTATTTTAAGTAACGTGTCGATTTGAAAGCAATTTCAATCATTTTGCGAGGAAAGGGTCTACAAATTAGAAGAGAATAATACAACAACAACTAAAATGGCTGACGGTTTGAAGGAATAAACAGAATGGAGGAGAATATGTTATTGAATCAGTGTGTAACTAAATTGCCAAATTGATGCAGAAAATTTGCCCCTTTTGAGGATTACGAATTCAAATCCGCGAGAGATGCTGAAAACACAATGCGTAAGTTTCTACAACAAGTACCTGATCGATGCAAGCAAAGTGAACTCAGTTGATAACCTAAGGGCGAATAGTACGAGTTAACCAGCAGTTTATATAAGTGAACCGAGTTCAGTTGCTGATTATCCAACGAAATTTCTAGTTCCTTAGCAATTGAACTCGGCTCACTTGAACCGTTGTTGAACTCCGTATTGTACAACTCGGCCTAAGAGACGGAGAAAGACAATAACTTTCAACGCAATAGATCAAAACAATGTTACAAAATCCTCCACCCAAGGACAAAACATTCCTAATAATTGTATATTTCATGTTGAGAACTTTAATGCAGTTCAATTTCGATATTTCTGTTTATAGTGATTCAAGTAACTATAATTTTTTGAAAACATTTTGAATAGAGAATGGGTCTATAATTGGGACACCAAAGAATAATCTATCGAATACCAAACGGGAGTTCGATAAAGAACAAAATTATTCTCCAGATTTTTGGCAACAGCCACTCGAGCCCTTCGGGCCTCATGTCTATTGCCTGGCAACAAGTTTTCGAATAGTCTGTCAAATTATTTTCACTTTTTTCTCACTCTCTTGTGATATCACAACTGATAATCAATATCTGATTTAGTGCAAACGAGAAATTGTTTCTTAGGGCATCTACTCGTCAATGAAATTATGTTTCTGATAGTATATCATATACCCGGAATTTAACAAAATATTATATTTTTATATACAAGGTTAAAATAACAGGAAATAAATCTGGCATCATTTATTTAATCTTTGGATTTTCCCTACTTTTCCTTACTTTCATGCTTTGTACAACCACCCCGAGTCTATCTATCCTGGAAGTGTCGGTAGTTCTTTTCCGAATACAAATGAATCTACGAATAAAAACCCGAAAGGAAAATCATACGAATCATTTGCTGTGCTTATAAAGGGTCTAACACAGTTTTCACTAATTCTAGACAAAAGTAGGGTATAGTTAATTCTTATATCTTCTAGGTCAAATGAGCTTTTAAATGCATAATTAATTTGTACAATTTCTTATATATTCATCCCCTGTAATGAATATTCCGTTTCTAGCGCAAATATAATTCCATGTTTATTTCAGGACAAAAATTTTTCTGTGGAAAATGTGGAAAGCAGTTCAAGACAAAGAGAACATTACGTCAGCACGACAGATTTTATTGCGACACGCAGCCATCATTTGAATGTTTTGAGTGTTCATACGTGGCTCAAACTCGAGGAAATCTTCAAAGGCATCAGATTTTGCTTTCTCACGGATTGAAGAAGAAAAAAGCTCGGAATGGATCAAGGAAAACTTTTTAATTTTTCAGTTTATCATTCATTCAAGCAACTCCGCCAGTAGGGGAAAGAGTATTTTATTATTATCGTTGATAATAATTTTGTTGATTTCAAATGTTTCGGAATATTATGTTTTACTAATTATGTTTTTCACATTGAACGCTGTTGGTTACCTTATGGTAGATAATAAAGTAATTTCATGATTACTCATCTGTTTTCTGTCCTTCCTTCGAATCGTTAGATAGGTTGAATATTGCTTTTATCTGCTCGTATTTTATTAAAGTCTCGACAAATCCACTCTTGAAATCAAAAGCAGTATTGTCCAGCACAAGACACTAGGTTGTGGATGAGGGTTTTAATCATAATCACCTTAAATATTCAATGTGGTAAATTCTGATTGATCTATTTAATTTTATGTTCAGTTTGTTGTTAAGGTTATTGCGCTCAGAGAGGACGCCAGAAGTGAAAAAAAAAAATACAAAGAATTCAGCTATACAAATACTTCTAATTTATTTAAGTGGCAATTATAACAATCGAGCAATAACAATGAATACAGATGTGATTCTACAAAAGAACAACTTTTAATAACTGGTTTTTAGTTTTAATCTAGTTCAAATCAAGTTGATATCAAAAAAGTGAATCAGTACCTCAGACTTCCCTATTTTAATAGTACTGAGTGTCTTCCGCTCAAACCTAATGGTTACGATGATACTCTCAGCATGCTTAAATTTTTCTAACTTGGAAAGTAGAAGGTGAGTCACTTCCTGTTTGTAGACTCCCTTATTACAGAGTAATATTGTTACGTTTTTGCTAAATAATAATGCCGAGCACACTACTAAACTGTTTATTTTCTAACTGCACTAAAAACATACAACTACTTCTCTGACTATTTAAACTCTTAGATCATGTACAAGTAACTAAATATTCCAAACACTTCTATACTTCTTCAAAAATCTGCTTATCACTTCTTCATAATCTTCTTCTTCATAATCCCAGTGAAATCTCTTTATATAGTCCATTTATGCCGACTGGATCTATCGCGAAATTTACTAGAATACTCGGGACAGAAGGCCGTCCAAATAATCACTTCTTAGAACTGCTCGATTAATAAATACCTGCGGCGCGACGTCAACACATTTTTGTATGCGATTTGTTTTTTATAGATCTCTCAGCGGGGTAGATAGGGGAATTTTTATCAATCTCGTAACATTATCCCCCTCTCAATTTTGATCGTCCCGATCAAACAATGTGTCGTTGTCTCCATTATAACGTTTGAGTCTTTCTAGTCATTTTCGCTCTCGGGCTGCGTTGAATTCTATAGACCACGTCGTTTATTATTTTCACTATCGTATATGGTCCTTCCCATGACCATGGTGTTAATTTGGGATCCTTTCTTACGACGAGGATTGTACAGCCACACTCGATCTCCTTCTTTGAATCCACCAGTATTGGCCTTAAGATCGTATCGAGCCTTCATTATGTCACTAGTTATCTTCAGTCTTTTTCTTGCATATTCGTGGATCCCATTCAAGCTATTTCGCAGTTCGTCTGCATAATCCTGTACCTCTTTTTCTTCAGAACTTGATGATCCGAACACCAAGTCACAGGGCAATCGAAGTTCTCTCCCGAAGATGATGCTGGCTGGAGTGAGCTTTGTGGAATAGTGCACTGAGGCCCTGTAAGCCATCAAGAATAGTGGAAGATATCGATCCTAGGTCTTTTGGTGCTCCTCTACTACTTTGGAGATGTTCTTCCATAGTCCTGTTGAACCTTTCAACCATGCCATCAGACTGTGGGTGGAGGGCCGTTGTTCTGGTCTTGCTAATTCCCATCATTTCACAAACTTCCTTGAATAAATTTGATTCAAAATTTCTTCCTTGATCGGAATATAGCTCCATTGGGACTCCAAACTTTGAAAACATGTTATCCACCAGAGCTGTTGCAACTGTGGATGCTTCTTGATTAGACAAGGCATAAGCTTCAACTCATTTGCTAAAGTAGTCCATGGCAACGAGGATGTATTTGTTGCCATCATTCGTCATCGGAAACGGTCCTGCTACATCGATGGCGATTCGTTCGAAGGGAGCGCCTACATTGTATTGTTTCATCTCTCCTCTCGATCTTGTCTTGGGACCTTTGCTTGCTTCACACTTCGGACATCTTCGGCACCATCTCTCTACATCTTCACGACATTGGACCCAGTAAAATCTCTGCGCCGTATTTTATCCAAGGTCTTATTCACTCCAAAATGTCCACCTGATTTGCTGCCATGAATCTCCTCTGAGACATCACTTATTCTTGACGTAGGCACAACCAATTAAGAAATCACTTTTCTGCCGTCGGCCGATTCCCAAGCTCTCTTCAATAGACCATTCTCAACAATCAGGGAATCCCATTGTGCCCACAATCCCTTGAAACCTGGTGATCGTAAGGAGATTTCCTTCCAGGTAGGTCTTTCCGCTCCGCTTTCTCCAATCGTAGAAAATCTGCAATGTTTGCATCACTTTCTTGGTCCTTCCTCATTTTCGCTGTAGTCCAATTGTCGTCAACCATTAATCTCACTTGGTTGATCCCTTTGCGACGTACAATTCGCTCACAAGTATCCGAATCAAGTCTTCTGGACAAGATATCTATGTTTTTGGGCAATTCAGTTGTTCTTAGCCTCTTAACTGGGATGGCCTCGGGGGCTTCATCATTGCTAGTCGGCATGCCCCTGGTAGCCCCGATATCAATTCGGTTGTACGTAGCCTCTTAACAGAGATGATCCTGGTGGCTCCATCATTGCTAACCGGCATGCTCCCCGACATGTTGGCTGATTCTAATTTTTCCTGCCGCCAATTTGAGGACTCGCTGGAAGACCTTGTCCTCATAGGTGATTGCGAACGTGGTGGCATTCTTACTTTGCCGTCCTTTATTAGATGACCCAACTTTCTAGTAACCGCGCCTGAATGATGTTCGGGTTCTTTTATTGCTACTGCTCGTACTTTCGGCCTCGAGGTGTTAAAGGCCGCCTCCACTTCTAGAGAACGTACTAAGGCACCGCTACTCCTGTTGAAGTGTGTTAGTCGCAGAGTTCTTTGGACTTCGATGTCTCTCAGTCCATCTATAAATATCTGCACCGCTAACTGTTCCTTGAAATCTCCCGGTGCTTCTGGGTAAGCCAGTTGAATTAGGCGTCTCACATCCTATTCAACTTCCTGCAGACTCTCACCTGATTTCTGAGTGCGCGTTTTCATTTGAGCCCGATACAGTTGTTCTCGATGTTGATAGCCTTACAGCAACTCGGATGCAGTAATCAGGTCTTTATATTTATTTTGCTGTTCGACGGGTATCGTCTGCAACATACCCAAAGCTGGCCCTCTCAAAGCTACTATAAGAGCCGTAGCTTTTTCTTCTTCGCTTCATCCATTAGCCACTGCTGCAGCTTCAAATTGTCGACGATACATTAACCAAGACGACTGTCCATCAAATGTCGGTGGTTTTACAGAAATTCCTGATGTGGCAACCCTGTCTCGACGATCTTGGTTCTTGAGGAGAGCTATCTGGTTTTCGATGAGTCCTTTCACCTCCTCTCGTACTGTATTCACTTTCCTATTGACGTCTTCCTCTATTTTTCCTTTCAGTTCCTCCATTTGTACTTCGGTTTTCTGTAAAAAATGTTAAACGAACTTATCTTGATGTTCTAGAACCTTCTGGAAGTCTGTTTTTCTTTGTTTTTCTGTTCGTTCTGATTCATTCTTTTGTTCGAGAAATTTCTGGAGTGCCTCTTCTCGTTCTTGTTTTTCTTTTTCTCGTTCTTGCTTTTCATCTTCTCGTTCTCTTTTCTGTTCTTCGAGAATTTTCTGGAGTGCCTCTTCTCGTTCTTTATTTTCCTCTAACCGATGTGTTTCTTCTTTTTGTGTTTCATTTTCTTGCTCTCGTTTTTTCTTTTCTCGTTCTTGTGTTTCATCTTCTCGCTCTTTTCTCTGTTCTTCGAGAATTTTCTGGAGTGCCTCTTCTCGTTCTTTCTTTTCCTCCTGGCGCCTTATTTCCAAATCCGCAAATTGATTTTGGATAAATTTCATAATGTCCTCCATCGTATCGTACGATGTACTCCTCGTATTCACCATAAATAATTTATAAATAGGTTATAATTTTCACTAATATTCCGCTTCGGACACCACTGTTACGTTTTTGCTAAATAATAATGCCGAGCACACTACTAAACTGTTTATTTTCTAACTTCACTAAAAACATAAAACTACTTCACTGACTAATTAAACACTTAGATCTTATACAACAATACAACTAACGAAATATTTCAAATACTTCTATACTTCTTCAAAAACTGCATATCACTTTTTCATGATCTTCTTAATCTTCTTAATACCAGTGAAATCTCATTATATAGTCCATTTATGCCGACTGGATCTTTCGCGAAATTTCCTGGAATACTCAGGACAGAAGGCCGTCCAAATAATCACTCCTTAGAACTGCTTGATTAATAATTACCTGCGGCGCGACGTCAACACATTTGTATGCGATTTGTTTTTTATAGATCTCTCAGCGGCGTAGATAGGGGAATTTTTATCAATCTCTTAACAATATTAAAGAACCAGTAGTTGGAGTATCCCCACTTCTTGGTTTGAAATCACAGCGCGCATGATCGAATCTTAGCGTGAAGTTCGTGATAATCGGCAGTGTTGTCATATCTCAAATTTTTCTTGTTATTTACCACATTTGACCTATCAAACTCCAAAGTTTTGTTATACATACCAATAATTTATATGTTTTATTGTTATTCTGCTGAAAAAATGAATGATTTTTATTGCCCGAATGCATATCTTTCTTGGTTACCAATTTCAACTGACGCGTAGAGCACTCGGTGCGTAATCGTACCTATCGAGAAGATTCCTAATTCCTTCCTTTTACACTCTTCACAATTTTCTAGAAGAATTTTACTAATTGATATTATGGTAGGTATAATAATTTTGAAATAATTATTATATTCATATATATTGAGCACAAAGCTCAGATCATTCAGAAACGAGAGTCGTTGCCGGCCGATGTTTTCTCCTTTTTCGATCCCATTCATATATAATGTCAGCTGTTATGGCTAATACCTGTCAGAAAAACAACAACTGCCAATGCCATAAAAGGCAAGTGTGATGTGAGTTGCCTTGATGCCAATCCCAACGTCTGGTGCTAGCTTGGAGTGTGCACCGACCACCAGGGGTGAAACAGTTGGGTTTCCTGGTTTTCCTACAGCTGAGAAGTGAATACACCACGAAACATCAGTAGGTTGCCCCGGAGCGCCACGGCAAATAATAATAATAACCGTCCTCTATATGCACAGACTATGCCTTTGGGTACAATCTGTGAGTGTTTATGATGGAGTATTATTATTTTTCCCTTTGGAATTACCCAGTCAGGCACTGCCTCTGATGCTCCGACACTTCCAGAGATCATTTGCCCCAATAACCACTAAGTTAAATGCCTATCCGGCTAAGAATCCTGCCATATCACGGAAAGCGGAATGATTTTTAAGTTTAAGAGGAATGTGTCCATCATTCCACCAAGGACCCCTATTATCAGAACCACCAATTCAACCGAATTGTTTGGGTAATGCCTGTGGAGTTTGAAGAAAAGCCCTCGATATTTATTCCGTTTTACCTCATCTTTTTGGATTGTAACAAATGCTAAGGCACTTTAATGCAATGATAAGATATTTTTAAAATACCATCCTGTATAAAAACCCACGTCGAAATATACTTTGTATGATTATCGAACAAATTCTTGGTTGCGAAAATCTTTCGCGACTCATTGTGATGTATTCGGCCAAGTGATAATCAGTAATTGAATCAATGGTTTCCTTTAATACAAAAAAGCTAATGTTAACTCATTAAACAACGGAAACACTTCACATGTTGAAATAAATATTTAGTTCCAGACGAACTTAAACAAAACTGTCAAATCAGCGTATAGATTTGGATGCGCGGAATCTTTTGCGCTCAGACACGTTTTGACACTCGACAGAAATTTTGAGAATATAACAAAATTTGCGACAAAGCCATTTTTGAAATGGGCGGTACCAATTTTATTGTAGTACCAGAAAACAATTAATTACGGAATTGACGAATGGGAGAGGTTTCAAGTCTGTGAGTAATAAGGCTTCTGCTATCCGGCCGACGGGGATAGAAAAATCTCGCTTGGACTGGAAGAGGATTGAGGAGTCGTAGATCGGATTACGAGTTGAAAGATTCGGGAGACTGTTAACTATATACGGAGGGGGTTGGTACCGGCATTAAAATTAAATTCAAAATTATGACTTGCTAGAATAACTTCAATTACATCCTTCTCGGAAGTTTTTATTATATACAGGGAACGCTCGACTTGTCGAGGACCTGACAGTTTTTGTCAAAACAAAGTTTATTTTTATTAAATCTAGGTCTTGTTAAAGTTTGTGTATAATTTTATGTCCATCAACCCAGAAAAACAAGTGATAAAAAGGAATCAAGAAATTCTACAATAGCTGAGCAAAGTATTAGTAACAATAAAGTCAGTCCTGTTTGCTGAACAGCCGAACCCGGCCTTTATAATAATTCGGACAGACAAAATCAGATCAAACCCAAAATTAAACCATTATTTTACCATCAAGTCTCATTTCTTCGGGTCATGCGAATTTAGTCTTTACGGACTGGTGACAAAGCAAGCTGCCCTGTATATTGATCTGGTTTTGCGCTGAGCCTAAAAAGATCCTTTCAAAAGGAAACTAGAAAAATTGGGTCTGGAAAAACTTTTTCTCCAGCCATTTGTAGAGTCAGTGAAAGTCCAAGAAAGTCTAAGAAAAGCAGAAATAAGATAATACAGGCAAAACCAGTTTTTCTATTAATATAAAATATTGCGACGGAAGGGGTTTAACGTTTGGTGATAGCCCGTTGAATTTAGTTCCAAATTTTATTACCATAAAATTAAAGTATCAACGTCGAGTATTACAGGATGATGTTCGTTTTGCAAGGAGCTGAAAACTCAATGACGTCTTAGTCTTAGTCTGTTGGTCGAGGAGTACTACATATGCCTTATAGGCTTGTATTTGCCTGAGGGTGGGGAATGAGTAGTTTCAATAGATTCGGCACTTATCATTTTCTACAACGGAATCAATATCCACCGGAGCAAATGCATTATGGTCTCAGCTGCCCCATGACACGCTCTGCATCTAGTGTCAGTGACCTCTATATTGATGGAGTATAATATAATAATATACTTCTACATTATTACAAAACACCTATTTAATTTTCATAAAATTTGTACTACTGTGGAGCAGTTTATATCTATTATTCACTTGCCTATAGCAGTGCATGTATGAAATGCCCAACGCTGATAAATTCACTCGTGGCGTGGAATTCATGATGCGCAGTGGTCCTAAAAACGGCTCTTGGGTTTTAAACTTAGATGATTTTCAACAGTAACAAAGTTGGTACTGACAATTTGATTTATAATAAAAAGAAAGAAAACTAACTAGATTAACTAAACTGACTAGTTCAACAATCAGAGCAATTGTCTAATAGTTCCAATGAAAAGATTAAACTACTCTTTAAATTAATAATAATACAACCAACAAGGGTCAGAGCCACAGTCTAGTAGTTCACGAGACAATGATATGAATGAAATATTACAAAAATTATCAGAATAAATCTATAACAATGGTCTACTGACTTTGAGACAAGAGCTAAGCTTGCAGTGTCTCAAGAAACGGTTAATTTTGACAAGAACAGGAATTATTGTCTGACTACTCTAAAGGGAAGTAGATAGACAACCATTTATTAACGTTAGAGCCTGTTAAGGAAAAGAACGCTAGCCACAGGATATGGGTGAGTAGAATTTTTAACAATTGAAAATAACTGTCACTAGAGAGATATTGCAGTTCATAATAACGTCAGGCAGTAATAAAGTTGTCCTTATTTTGACATATACACACGCGCAATGTGAATCTGGAAAAGGACAACTTTATTAAAATACTACCTGCCTTTATAAGAGGGCGGTTAAGGCCAGGATTTAAGGCTCCTTTATTTTTACTTCGGGTGAGATCGTGGACACGACATAGCTCATGTCTGATAAATTATGATTTTTTCAGCACAAATCGATAAGGAAGCCCCCTTTGGCAATTCTATCATCACAATAATTGTATCTTGATATAAAATAAATTATGTAGAAAGAAAAATCTGAGAAACTAGATTTTATTTATAGGTTATGAATAACAAACACCTGTGTAAATAAGGGATGAATAGACAAAGCTGCAGTATCTCTGTTTTTAATCACTGCAATTGCAATAACTCTCTACAAACATCCAGTTCTATAATTAACACCATAAATACTCCTTTATTCAAAGTCGGCTTTACGGTAAAGGTCATTAAAGGTCCTTTTTCAAAAAAGGGGACTTTAATTTTCATTATGGAACTGGCTGTAAGTCATAAGCAAAATTCTACTCACCTTTTCATCCTTCTGTGACTGGAATGGAACCGCTGACTATAGTTTCTTGATTTAAAAACGCAAGAAAATTAACAAAACAATATTTCTACGTTCTGGGGAAAGAACTTAATTGTTCAATACCCCTTGAAGAATGGAATCACTATTGAATGGGAAAATATATTGGATATTAAAAACGTGGTTGAAGGTCATAACCAAACAATCATCAAAAAATTATGCATACCAAAGTTTTATATTATTGTCTTTTGCCCTACTAGACCGTTGTTCCGACCCTTGTGCGTTGTATTATTATTAACTTAAATAATAATTTAATCTTCATCCATTAGAACTAATGAACAATTGCTCTGATTGTTGAGCCTTGTCTAGTTTTCCTTTTTTTTTATTTCGAATAAAATTGTCAGTAACAACGTTGTTCATGTTGCAACCTAAGCTCGAAACCCAAGAGCCGACCACCAATATTCTGAGCTCCGACTGAGTATTCTCTCATTTTTCATGCTCTTCGCTACCTGCCAAATTGAGGCCAAGAGAACTTGTTCGTCGTAATAAGGAAGTCTACACTTTCCAAGTTCGAGAAAAATTCACCAAGCTGAGAGTTTTATAGTAACCATTTGGTTTGAGCGGAAGATACTGAGTACAATTAAAATGGAGAAGTTTAAGGTACTGATTCACTTTTTCTTGTCATAAACTTGATTTGAACTAGATTATTAAACTTGAAAACCAGTTTTCAAAAATTGTTCTTTTGTAGAATCACATCTTTATTCATTGTTATTGCTCGACTGTTGTAATTGCAACATAAATAAATTCGAAGTGTTTGTATAGTAGAATTCTTTGTATTATTTTCTGAGTGCAGTACAAATTCAACATAAAATTAAATAGATCTATCAGAATTTACCACACTGAATTTATAAAGTGATTCTGATACAACCCTTATCCACCTTCTAGTGTCTCATGCTGGACAATACTGCCTTAGACTTGAAGAGTGGGTTTGTCGTGGCAAAAGTAAGCATTGTTTTGCGTACTACTCTATAAGTGAATCCATTTTTACGCACAACTGTACGTTATGATGCCTAGTATACGTGTCCTAGGACCCTAAAGAACCTTTCTCCTCGATCATCGACGAACTTGCTGATTCTGAAATCAAATTAGATAACAAAATACTTACATTTTCTCTCTTGAGATCGAAGAAATATTCTACAACGCCTTTGCTGCCGAAATGTTTTTCATTCTCTGTCTAGAGATAGAATGAATATTCTCTTAAGCAATAATTATGTTAGTCTTGACTTTCATTGTATAGTTTTTCAGTTTTTACGTAACTCAATTCATGATGAATAATAATTAATCTATTGATTCAGATGTGAAGTGTGAATGTACATCACCCGAAATAACAAATCTTGCAATTGATATCATCGAAAATGAACTACCAGAAAAATCCAGGAATGAATATGAAAAATATTACAAACTCTTTATGGATTGGAAGCAAACAAATAAAATGGACTCCTTCTCGGAAAATATATTGGTTGCTTTTTTTGGTAATTTATCGGAAAAATGGAAGTCCTCAACAATGTGGAAAATGTATTCAATACTGAAAGCAACATTAAGCGTAAAACATGATATCGATATTTCGAAATATGCAAAACTTAAAGCATTCCTGAAACGTTGTTCTGATACGTACTCAGCTAAGAAATCGAGAGTCTTCACAACTGAAAATGTTCAGCAATTCCTACAAAATGCTCCAGACAATATATATTTAACAACAAAGGTAAGTACCTATTGAATTAGAATGTAACGCTAACGTAAACCACTTATTTTTTAATTTAATTTTCCTGAATAGTGTTGTTTTCACGGAAGAGTGGCTTGATATTTGACTTGTCAGATTTATTTATGCAGGTGTCGTAGCAAAATTAGCAGAGCGATGAACAGGTTCTAATCTAGTATCGTCCGAACCGCTGTATGGCAAGGACGTGCTTACAACTACAGACGCTAGATCGTAGGTGTTAAATACTGCCAGCGTGCTGAGCGATTTTTGTCCTTATCGACCTAGGCATCCACCTCACCTAGTGAGTGCCCAAAACAAAGTTTTCGTCACTTTCTGAGCAGTGGTTCTGAGGGAGTAATACCACGATACAACCCCTTGGGATGAGCCAGAGCTACTTCCTATCTTCTCTGAAGCGTCCCGGCAATGACCACTCGACAGCATCGGTTACCTCCGGTAGCGATAGTAGTAGGATAGCAATGAAGCGAAAACAGACCCCCAAGACAATCACGAAACCCTCGAAGATAGTTTTCCATAAGGATATAGCCATCATCTCCGAGTTAAAAAGACACAGAAGATCCCCCAGTGCCCCCCTGTGACAGTGACTATATACTCCCTTCCAGTAAAAAGACACTTGTGAATCTCGTCTTCGGCCACCAGTCTGCCGGAGAAGAAAGTTGAAGCGACAGCAGATATCAGCGAGGCGCAGCCATCTTCCGAACCCCAGAACGAAGTCGGTGAGTCGAATCCTTCAGTGGTACGTGGGGTTGTAAACGTCCAGGATGCTCAACCCCAAAAGCTCTCCGGTCACGCTGTCCACAAAATGGAAAGTGTGGTGAACACCGAAGTGGCCAAAGTCGGAACCTGCAAGACTTCAAGAATAGTGGCCTGCAGTCCAGCGGAGAACAGGTTCCTGGACATCTGGGATCACCGACTATGTATCAACGGTGAACAAGATGACCACTCGCTGGAGGTGGACGTGGTGGAGGAGCCAGAGAGGATAGTCGTCAAGGCGATGGTCCACGCGGAAAATTATTTGTTCCATGGTGAAGAGAGGGTTAGTCCCTATGTAAGCAAAATTATTTCGGACCCATTTTCACCAAGGGACTGGACAAAATTATGTGAACAGGAAAAGGCCCAGAAAGAACCTGGGCACAAGACTATCCCCGCTGGCTTTGCCCAAAATAGATCGAATGACATTCAAAATTTGGAAAGTGTCGAGAACGAAATTTCAGCCGGAAACTCTGAAAGTGTTGCGAGTTTTCTAGAATGGAAACATCTGCGAAAAAACTGGAAAGTGTGGTGAACACCGACAACACAACTATTTTGGAAAGTGCTACGAAAGAAAAGGAAAGTGTTGTGAAGCCATAAACTCCAACACTTTCGGAAACTGTGAAGAACAACACCGAAAAGGTAGTCGCCTAAACTAGCTCCCCTGCAACTGATAAGGCCGTCCTTCGGATGGAAACGAAAGAGGACGAAGCTGCCAGGAAACTTGCGGAGAAAGAAGATGCGTCGAGAAAGCAGAAAGAAGAGGAGAAGACCAGGAAACGAAAGCTCGAGGAGCAAGTCCTAGAAAATAGAATGCTGCAGAAGGCAAGAGCTAGAGAATCACCACGCAAGGTGCAATTCACTCTGAGATCTCCGAGCAAGGGAAGGACGGGCAACGCCTCCTAAAGAGGAGGAAGTCCCGTGGTGAATCGTTACTCGATACCCTTGAGAGTATTGAAAAACTGAGTAGTGCAAACCAACAACGAGATTCCAGACAAATTCCTACGAAAGGCTGTGGTCAGTAAGAGTCAAAGGTGTGGAACCCGTATCCACGAACAACGCCTACGAGTCCTACGGAGGGCTCGCAGCGAGCTCAGAAAGGACAAAGGAATAAAAGTGGCTACTCACACGCCTGCCACAGTGGCAATCTAGGGTGCAGGGCGGAATGGGAAATCGTACCACAGAATAGACTATCACTTGAATCCGTGAAGATGGTGCCAATACTTTGAAAAAAATAAATTGTGAGGCAGCAAAACCTAAGAAGGGTAAAATGCTTCCCCCGGTCCAGGGGCGATTAAACTTGGATCACTCACGGTCCAATTGAAGACATAGTTCAAAGGTAACTTTTACTTTGAGCACACTGGTAAAAAGACTCAGGTATTAACAGAGAACGATGGTGACCGGTCCAGCATGATCGACATCCTTAGGGCACAGGTACTAAGTTCCACACTTATACCGTCCCAAAAGACAGGACGCACGCGTTCGTTCGGAGGGATCTCGGCTCGTACGTTAATCAGCAGGACCTTATAGAGGAAATGCTTGAGATAGACGGAATCAGAATCGAGAAAATGATGAGGATGAATACAAGGCATAAGCCTTTGCATCTCGTCCTAACTCTTCGCACCGTGACGCTCTCTCAATTGCAGAGGTCCGTGAGAGTGCTACAGCACATCTGCATCTCATGGGAGACCAGACGGAATGAGAGAGCAATTGTGGAATACGGAATGAAAACAGGTGCCAGCGATGGGGGCACGTGACATCGAACTGCCAGTGTGAGTCACGCTGTCTGAAGTGTGAGGAGAGCCATCCCACACATCAGTGCAAGATGGGTCGCGAAGTTGAGACAGTGTGTGTCAACTGTCAGGGCCCCCATACAGGCGGCAGCGCTGAGTGCTCTTTCTATAAGAAAGGAGAGGGCGGACAAGTCCAAGAAGCCGGAGCCGGTTAGGTACGTACCGGCCCCTCCGCCACGCAACGCTTGGCAGAAGAGGACCCAGAAGCCGAGTGCTCCCCCGATAAAGTCGAAAGAGGTCGGAAGAAGAACCCAGCAAGCGGCTGGATTACCTTCGATACCCTACACACTCCCAACACAGGCATGTCCCAACACAGGCTAGAGGTAAGTGGCTAACAGCACATAGTGAGACTGGTGAGCAAAATCTAGCAGATTGGGTTGCTGCTAAACAAAGGTGTGCTGTGCCGTGCTATGGTTAAATCACCACTGGAAAAGGCGATGGCTATCCTGGAGATTCTGGGATACAGCCAACGGTACAATTTTTGCATATTTAAGGCCAGCTGCTGCTTATTATTGACTTGGACAATCTGTGCAATACTGGCCATAAGGCGTTGCTGTTCAGGGACCTGACCGGAACGGAAGGTCGCAGCCTAACGCTAAAAGCAAAACGCTGTGGGAGTACTCAATCAGCAGCGACGTGGTAATACATAGCGAGCCCACACATTACCCCTGGAACGGATCAACGTACAACATGGCACGAGCCTAATAAACCTGGCTATTCAGAGGGCCGCGGCTGCGGTAATACGTACCTATCCGCTAATAGCCAGGGGATCGCACATGAAGCATGAGGTGAAAATGATGATATACAAGCAGATCAGGAAAGATGGGAAAACCGGTTTCATAGGAAACCATGTCGTCTATACCTAGAACGCGAAGTATCACGACCCGGTTTTTTGCATCAGCCTTTTCTGGGATTTGCATGAAACAACCACATTTGACCAAACTTAGAAAAAGCAATAGCCACATTGAATACAAACGAACGACTTGCATAAGCTTTGCAGGAGGCATGGATTATTCACACCACCATCACTATGAATTGGAATATTTGACCTTCCACCAGCGCCCTCTCACCGGGACCCAGTGTACCCCTTGACACAAGCGCTTCCCTCCCCTTTGGCCAGAAATGGTTAGGGGTAGGGGAGGCGGCTCTCCGTGCGACGCCGACGTCCTGATTTTCCCTTCTCCTGAGCCATCTTCGAGCGAAAAGTTGAGCTGTTGTGTGAAGGAGTTATGAATATACCAATTCTAGTGAGGAACTGAATGAAAAATGTGAAATAAAGCCCATATTTATCATTTATTTAGGTTCTCTCCTTAAATATGAGTCTTCCTTTTTCTTAATTATTTTTTATATTGATTCTGTATATGCCATTTGTATTATTTTGAATGAATCGAAATTATTGAAATATGGTCTACGTTAGCGTGAAAGGGGCAACAACGAAATTGAAACACATTCTTATATACCAACTGTTTATATATATTTTTTTGTAGGTCGTTCTTATTATTGGCGTCACGGGAGCATGTCGCAAAAGTGAAATCTACAACCTGAAGATTTCAAATATAAAAGATCTGGGCATGGCATATTCAATTGTAATTCCGAATACGAAATCCAAAATACCAAGAGAATTTACCATAGCAGGAGAGTTCTACAATATTGTTAAAAAATATTGTCTTTTGAGACCACGTGACGTCCTTGTTGATAATTTTCTTCTCAATTTCCAAAAAGGAAAATGCACGAAACAGGTCATTGGTATAAATAAAATTGGTAACATGCCCAAACAAATTGCCACCTTTTTAAATCTTGAGAATCCTCAAGAATACACTGGCCATTGTTATCGCAGAACATCGGCTACTGCGCTAGTAGATGCAGAAGCAGATCTGTAAACACCACAAAGGCATGGGGGTGGAAGTCTTCGCAAGTGACAGAAGGGTAAATCGAAAGATCGTTACAAAACCGCATTACTTTCGCAAATATGATAGTCTCGTATATTACTGGATATGATATGCCATCCACTTCAAATTCTGTGACTGAAAATTCTTCTTCTACGAATCACGCAATTGTTGAAAACTCATCCAACTCACCAGTTTTTCATTTACAGAATTGAACAATCACTATAAACATTAATATTGATACAAAGTAGTATTTATACATGTTTTGTAAAATATTGAGTATTTATAAATTCAAATATTGTAATAACTTGTATATAAATCATTGTTTGCTGCATTTGTTTTCATTCAATTAAATTTTTTTATTGTGGTGACAGTATGGTCTGTTAATCCGTTAAAATGAAAATTCGTTAGGTATGCTCGTGGTTCCTGGCTCGTGCTCGGAAATTCTCACTCGCATCGAATTTTCGTTCTAACCTTGTTACAGAACAAACTGTATTATGATACTAAAATACAATGGCAACGATGTCATTATAATATGCCAGCAGATAGTTTGAGATGATATAAATAATTAATACTCAAACAACTATTTGAGAATGTCCATATAGGACGAAACTGCAAAAACGAAGTGTTGAATATTAAAGTGGTATAAAAACATTAAAATTTTCTTTTCTCATTTTTTATGTTAACGATACGTTTAAACAGATTCAAAATTCGTAATTTTAGGAGTATTGTGTAATGAAGCGTTTCTACCAAGTGGAAAAATGATGGCAAATATCTGCCAGAAAACAACTTCTTCCCACTTGGTGCAATACTAAGAAATACCCAGAACCATTTTTTGAACATTTTAAAGTATCAAAATCTCCACGTAAGTTATCAGAATTAGGAATCTTTTTAGCTAGTGATTTGTGCATCCTTCAAGAATTTAATGTCAATGACATTTCATGCAAGTGCATGAAGCTGGATTATGAAAATAAATATGTTAAAATACCATTATTGCATTGTATAATTTATTTTAGAATATTAAGTTTCACTCGCTAGAACACTCAATGTTTTTTTCAGAATACGCTGTGAGTTAGGGTTGAGGGGAAAACATCTACTTTGAGTCCAGAACAGCAAAATATGTAATTGAATGTTTTTCGACTTCTCGGCTTATTTAATATCGGATTTTTCAGTTTGAGTCATTCAGTCATTGGGGTTGAGGAAAAAATTTTTCACTATGAGTATTATTTTATTCTTTCTCATACATATTTAGCCCGGATGTTTTTCCCTTGGTCAACGGAAACGAATTTGATTCATTTTTGGATTTTTATGAACTTAATTATGACCACAATAACATTATTTTGTTTATAATCGAAAAAATTAAGAAAGCTTCATGCATTCATCGTTTTAATTTGTCGTCTGCCAAATACAAAATGGAGTGATCGTGGGCTGTAGTCAGATTCAATAAGGAAAATGCAGTAGAGGCCATTATGGATTGAGGGAACTCATATATTTCTGAAAGCAGTTGTCAGTCATAAAGAATCAAGAAGCTCCAAATACACACTGACCATGTCATAAAATAGAGGTGTTCAGGAATGGAACATTTGGTAGGTATATACCTATCTTGAAATTTCATAATGGTCGAAGAGCCACTGAATTGTGTCTACAGATTTTTTCATAAAATTAATTATTTTATTTCAGCGTCATACCTGGAAGTCTAGCTCTTCAATAAAGAGACCTAATGATTTCACCCTATTTAAGGCCATGTATGATGCTTGACCAGCAACGAAGAGCTTCGGCATGGTCGATAGTACTCTTGCATTTTATGTACTTTGCAAGCCCAACATAATATAATTGGCAACATTCTTCGTTCTGCAATGTCGTGACTATATTTTGCACAGTATTGGGTTGAATGAGATGAACAACTTCTTAACAGAAGTCCGTAAGGACGGATGGTATGTCAGTATCATATCTTTGTACTTTCCGGAAGCAGGGCGATATGATTTCTGTAATATGTCCAATGGCACCATTCAACAGACCTTTGGACACATCTTCATTGTAACGCAACATCATCTTGGACCCACCGAATATTTTTAACTCCTTAGGTAGCCACTCAAAAAACCCCAGTACACCAAAATTTCAGAAGGTTTGGAGCAACGGGTTTATGATCACTATCTAATTTTTTTTTACTCGCATTCGTATTCTCAGTGAGTCCTTTCATTTGATACTCATATTGTAGGAAAGCATAAAAAAATTAGTCTGGCATCTTTAGAAATTTGTCATATTGGATTTTGAGGGACGCCATTTTATTTTTCAAGTTATTATCAGCAAGCCCTTTCAATACTCATATTGTAGGAGTTCATTAAAAATAACTAGTCAGCCATGTTGGATTCAGAGTGACGTCACTATGTATTATTGAAAGCTTGTAAAAAGTTGCATTATCTACATCGTCCAGTAGTTTATTTCGCGTATTTCCATAGTGTATTACGATATGGTATAGAATGTTGGGACACATCTATATATACGTCAGATGTATTTGGGATCCAGAAAAGAGCCATTCGTGTATAATATGGTTTGAGTTAGAGAGACTCCTGCAGAACATTTTTCAAAGACCATAAAATATTCATTCTAACAAGCATCTATAGATTCAAAATGAGTATGCTGATACACAACAAGCGATCAATATTGAACTACCCTCGAACACACCCATATATCCGATCAGAAATCATGACTACCTTTTGCCAAATTATAACTGCAACTGAGGAATGGACTGTTATATTCCGGAATCCAAGTATACATACAACCCCCTTCCTTTCTGTATGAAATCTTCAAGCACTTTGCGTTTCAAAAAACAACTAAAAAAATTATTGCATCAACATGTTTTTTATCATTTGAACGAATTATTTTGTCAAAGTTCAGAATTGGCATTTTATTTATGTTATTATTATTTGCACTGCACCATTCACTTTCTCAATGTTGTTCGCTATGTAGAATCTCAATATACAGTGGTTTTCTTTAATGCTCCCCCTTTATATTTAAACGGGTCAACTCAAAAATTGAAAGTTGTGATAATGGAATTGATGGATTACTATATTTCGGAGTTAAGTTGACAGATGAAAATTTCAAGATGGCGACTGGGCGCCATCTGGGAAAAAAATTGATTTGAAATGGGGGACTTGTGACACATCTTTTTGAATCTCTTGATGAATACTTCATAACCCTAGATTATAAAGTTAATATCTTCACCTACTACAAATTGGCGGAACATTTAATAATTATCTGAATACATCGACATTTAACTTCATAATTTGAGGAAATAAGCTGAGTTCAGTACATAGGATGAACTGCTTGATATAAGAACAGCCTGTCCGATATTTCATGCCGAACATTTTCGAACACACTACAAATATTTATTATTCTCTACCGTATGTCCAATATTGAAGTAGGTTCAGTTTTGTTCACCTTTTGCTTCAAATAGCCCCATAAAAAAATTCTGAAGTTGTCAAATCTGGCGAGCGTGCTGGCCATTCCGTAGGACCTCGACGGCCAATCCAACGACAGGGGAAGTATTATCCAAATAGTTTCTCACTTGTCTGGAGTGTGCTGGTGCTCCATCTTTTTGGAATGCAATATCCATATCGAATTCTTTACGATTTGCTTCGACGATTTCGGTGATTAGAAGGTCAACAGTAGTTTCCAGCATATTCAAATTCCCCTGTTGAATTTCGTTCAATGGATAGAGGTCCTACAATATGATTTCCCAATATTCCTGCCCAAACGTTATTTTTTTTCTAGATATTGAATATGAGTTTCCCGGAATACGTGAGGGTTGATGTCATTTCAATTAATGCAAATTTGTCTGTGAACATTGCCGAACATTCGTAACTGAAACAAATATTGTAGAGATAGGTTTTCGTCATCTTCAATCAGGGTCATCTTTAGTTAACTGGTGTACTATTTTGATTTTGTATGGATGATACTTATTCCTCTTCAAAAGTCTCCAAACAGTAGGAGGACATATTTCACAAACATTCTCGACAGAGAAAATGGACTGTTGAGGATTTACTATCATCTCACCAATTATTTGAACTTGCTGCTCTTCTCTGTGGGCTTTTTGTTCTGTATACTACCGGTAGTTGAAAATTTGGATACAAGTTTCCTCAAATATTTTCTACAGATAAAACGATTCAGAAACTATCAGTAAAAATTCTTTCGGTTTCGTGAAAGTTCCGCGTCGCACCGTAACTAAAAATCGCTTATATCTTTTCTTCCCATGGACGAGATAGTTTACGTGGTACCTATTTACTAGAAAAAACCAAAACTAAATGAGAATATTTAAACTGAACAATGATGTTCGTTGTCGTACAAAAAATATCTTATCAAACCTTAGCGGGTTGTTGGGATTGCCATATGGCATAGAAAAACAAATAATTCTAGAAATATCGATATTTATGTGTTTGTATTCAGGTAATTACTGAATGTTTCACCATTTTGTAGTAGTTGAAGATACTTTAAAAGGATGTGTCACAAGATACAACTTTTAATTTATTTTTTTCCCAGATGGCGCCCAGTCACCATCTTGTAATTTTCATCTGTCAATTTTACTCCAAAATATGGTAGGTACTCATGTATCAATTTCATCATCCCAAGTTTCAATTTTTTGAGTTGACCCGTTTAAAAAATAAAAAGGGGGACATTGAAGAAAATCACTGTAAATATGTTAAATTTTAAGTTACGTCTTGATATGTTATTTTGATTCTGAGAAATATAATTATCTCAATCTGCATGCTTGCCACAACTAACATATATTATCGTATAATGATACAATATCTTTTTTTCAGATAGTAAAGCTTTGGAAGAAATGTTGGTGTCTCCACCAGTGTGTTCTTGTTGTCTGGTACATATGTCAAATGGTTTGTATTAGTGGAAAAACAATTAACAATAGTTTCAATGTTTTTTTTTCAGATGAATTATTTGGGGATATAAGAAAACCATATTTGTTCCTAACAAATATATTAACTTACATAAGAAGTGACATAGATGAATTGAAAATCGGCAGATCTGATATGAAGGCAGACAAACTAAAGTCACTCTTCACGAAATTTAGGTTTCCTTTAATTGAGGATGGAGAGCTGAAAAAAGTGGAGAAATTCATGGAAGATGAGGCTAATTTTCAAAATGCGGTAAGTACCTGATCTATTTATATTTATATTATTGAAGAATTCTCTTAAAACATTTTTCAAAATACTTCATATTTGATTCATCCAACACTACTCCTATGCTACTTCAAAAGAATTTGTTTTCCTATTTTTAGTTAGATTATTATCTGAAAAAAACTTATTCATTATTGTTTTCAGGTGATAGAATTGTCAAAGTGTGGTGGGAACAACATGTACGACTTTGTAAAGAGGTGTCTTAGCTTGCTTTTAACCAACGTCTATGCTTCGTCTTTTAGTTGGCTGGGAAGAAAAAATAAAAAACCATTTTTTCAATTGAAAATTGCAAACCTAATTATCAGTAAGTTATGCCATTCAATCATTCATATTGTACAGGGTGTTTCATAATTGAACGCTGATTCTGAAGGGCGATAATCCTTCCATCAATTTTTTCCAAGAGCGCTTCCAAAATAGAATGGTTCCTGATGCTTCTTTATGATTATTTATTATATCCCTATCACATTCAACGGGTCCAGGCTCTACTGCCTCGAGACTTTCCATTACGAGTGAATTTCTGCCAATGGTTTCTCCAAAAAGTTACTGAAAATCCTTTATTCGACAGAGAAAATTTATTCACGGACGAAACTAGTTTTACCAAAAACAGGATCAGAAATTTTCATAATATTAATTTTTGGGCCGAGGAAAATCCGCATGTAATCACTTAATTTGATTTTGGTATTTTTTGTTCATAATAGTTATGTTTTTAAAAATAAAATTGTATTTTTATGCGTACTCATTACAAAAACTAAATAATAGTTAACATAAAATTATTGCTTATTATTATGCTTAGATCATTTGATTACCACAATTGTGAAATTAAGAATAAGGGAAAAAATCGAATTGGGACAAGCAAATGAATGTATTTTTTTTCTGAATGTATTTTATTTTCTAAATCGAAAACCGTTCGCCGGACGAAAAAAAGGCAAGATACCATTTTTATGAGCAGATAGGGGATAATATCAAAAATAATATTTATTTGAAGAAAAGACAGTGGCGTAAAATTATTTTGATAAAAAGATTACAGGGTATGTTAACAGGGACGCCACTGGTGAAAATTAAGAAATTCTTCATCATGGAAAAAATGTATTTCTATGCATACTTGGCATGTACCTAAATTGAAAAAAAAAAACATAGTGGTTTCAGAGATATTATAGGGAAGAACTGATTTTTTTGTTATATTTGAACATCCTGTATCTCAAAAATGAAGCTATGCTCTTACGAAGAGTTTTTCTTAAAATTATCTTCAGGATAATCGTCTTTCAGGATCAACATCCAATAATGAAACACCCTGTAAAGTCAGCAAATATTGGATTATTTCAGTTCTTGAATTGAATGAATTATTTTGTAGTTAGTTATATTACATACATATTTGTGAACTGAATATTTCATAGTTACATTTTCTACAGAAGCTGCTAAACTAACGAAAGTCGAAGGAGACCAGAAATTGTGCGAGGAGTCAATGAAAAAATGGTTGAGGCGGGCAAAGGAGAGGAAATGAAGAACTATTGATGGACATTGTTATTTATAAGATTTTTACTTTCAGCTGCGTAAATGTTGACTGTTTTCACCGTGAAAAAAAAAAGAATTTTTCACCTTGAAAAAAAAAACTTTTTTTCACTGCCAACATAATTCACAAAATAAACATGAAATATTATTTTTTGAAGGATTTATTTTCAACAGAGTCAATTATTAATTGATTATTCATCATATAACAATTTCATTTATTGGTATAATTATAAATAAATATGATAATTGAAAGTTTTAAAAAATACCTCCAACATAAATTCCCGAAGATGTTCCATGTTGCTGCTGATCAGAAACGTTAGATATTTCTTGAAGAGTTGATTCCACAATTTTATCAGATATTTTAATCTGTTTGGAAAAGATGGATAATTCAATGTTTTGTTAGAAATCTCAATTTTGTTATTCAAAATATCTTCTATATATGCTTCTGCTACGGAGGCAGATTTCCAGACACCGTGAAGTTTTGTGGATGTAATGTAGCCCCTTGCATTAGCCAGAAGAGTTACAGAGGTTCTCCTGAAACAGTGACCTGTATAGCTCTTATACATGTTTTTTCCAAGCCATTTTGCGATAAAGCTAGGTATTTTTCCTATTTTATTTATGAGGCGGCCGTACTGCTCTAGGTATATACTTGCGGTATATCTCAATATATTCAGAATTTGAAACAGTAAACGTTCTTGCGCAATAGGTCTTCGTATCATATTTTTTATCAATCAATATAGATCGAGTATCTTCAATGCCATCAATAGTTATATGTGACGGCGACAAGCACCGCTGATACCCAAAATTAGAACAACTAACAAAAAAAAAATATTGAAATTACTACTAATCTTACAAAATTATGATTATATGATCTATACCTTATAAAGTAAATTTGTTTCGTTGTCAGCATCTTGAATAAATTTATTGATATCATCCCATGACAGAACTATAGATTTCTTTCCTCGGTATCTGACGCTTTTTTTCTTAATGAGTGGTACCAATTTTGAAAACTTCCTTTTATCAATATTTTACATTCAATGTACGTTTCAACATTGAGTAGACACTACATAACGTAGGAGGTTTCATAATTTTTGATTTTTCCTCAAAATAGCATATAAGCACATTTTCAAAAACCTTTTTCACATGTTTCTTGTTGCACTATTCACGAAATGGGTCATATATTTTCTCATATACTGACTTGGATTTGGCCGGTAACATATTAGATACTATTGCATTTGCTTTCTCAGATATATCAGATGGGGTATCACTACCACTATGATGATCAACATCCATCTTCTTGAAAATAACTTGAAATTAAAGCAACGACGAGCAAATACAGTCAAGCAGTCAAACACGCGACGTGCCAACAAATCTTTTCTATAGTAACGACACAGAAACTGGATGCTGTGAAATTGTATTGGAAGTATTGATAACATTATGGATAACATGCATGGAATAAATAAGTATTATTTCGATACCCCCAACGAACAAAGCCGTAACTAAAGTTACAACTGTTTTCAGTTATAGATGTAGGCGTATTCAGCTTAAAAAACTGATGCTGACGATAAAAAAGCGATATATCTAGACCAAGTAGTTACGAAGAAATCTACTTGAAAAAAGTTATATTTCGATTTAAATATTTAAGAAAAATTTCAGTATTTTGGCTCTCATGAAATATGATGAAAAATGAGTTACGTCTTTGTTCGTTGGGAGTGTCGATTTAGTTATTTTGGACTTATTTTTTTCAGACAGGAAACATTTTTGAATTCGATTTCACTGAAAATATTAAATACTATTTTCAAGACAACAGTCATTTAAAAGCGATAACGGGACAAAAAACCACGTCAAGATTTCGTGTATAAAATTCGTGTTTTCATGACACATTTGAAAGAATTTTTGGCCTCGACCACTTAATACAAACTGTTCTTGTATAATAAGGAAATATATTTTTTCTTGTTATTCAAGGGTTGGAACGATGCCACCTACTTTTCTAAGCATTTCTGGAGAGTGAATACAGTAATGCATCTCAGTTCTGATTACTTTTGTCAATTTAGAGTCCTATTTATCGGAAACTATTAAAGAAAATTAAATTGACATGACTTTTCGATTTTTCGTACTATTTACTGAAAGGAAGATATTGAGTGGGGGTAGTTTTCAAATTGACATCCTGTTTATTTTAAATAAATAAATAATGTGACTTCAGCCAGTTCGTACTTCAACTGATGGTACTGAGTTTCGATAGGCAGTTTTAAATGGGACATCATTCACATTGATCATCGTTGAAAGACCAGAAAGGCTTATTGTGCCCTGTAAGTTTTACTGAAAATATTTCTTTTTCTTTCAAGGACAAGGGTATAGTTGTAAGATATTGACTGCGATGATGACAGTTACTTTTTTAGGTACTGACAAGGAATATAGATTACGAATAGTCAAAGAAGAAGTGAACATAAATCTAGAAGACCCCTTTGCTTATGACCTTAGCGAATATGATTTGCAATTTGATGAAGAATATTCGTCAGATTCCGGAGAAGAATATGACGAGAACCTAACTGTGCGAAACCAATACGAGTTGTTGGGCTGTGATGAGAAATGTGATAGTGAGGTAAATGCCAAAAGTCTTTTTCCATCAAGGATTATGTTTCACTAACATGCATGTTTTGTTGTAGAATGAAAACAAACTACTAACCTCAGGTGTAAATATCGCAGAAAATATCGACTTTTCATTTGATTTAACTGCATCGGGAATAAGGATCCAAGCTGACCAAAGTTCTTCGCCAATTGATATATTCTTTCAAATTTGGAACAGAGATATCATGAAACTAATAGTGGATTCCACAAACACCTATGGCAATTCGCTTGTGAATAAATCACTCCCTAAGCCTAGGTATTCAAGGTGTCGGAATTTCGCCAACGTAGAGGTGAAAGAAATGGAAAAGTTCATTGGATTGTGTCTGCTCCAAGGACAATTGAAGCCTCATAATATTAGAGAATTGTTCAGTTTCGACCCTTTGAATTACCACGCTGTGTTTCCTTTCACTATGAGTGGCAGACGCTTCGAACAAATACTTCGATGTTTTTCTATACACGGTGAAGAACATTCGAGAAACGATCGGTTATTCAAGGTGCGCAGGTTATTGGAAATGTGCTCGAAAAGTTATCAAGACTGCTTTTACCCGACCAAACAGTTGACGTTAGAGGAACCGCTGCTACTTTCTCGTGGAAAACTTTTGTTTCTCAAACATAAGAGAAACAGCACAATGAAGTATGAATTGGAATTCCATGAGGTGTGCTCTACGGATGAATATGTATTGAACATTGATATAAATTTGGGAGGAGGAGAGAAAGGGTCCGAGAAAGACATGTCAAAAATTAACACTTTGGTGTTTCAGCTGATGCAACCATATCTGGATAAAGGTCATCATCTGTCCATGGATGTTTCTTATGATAGTGTTACTTTGACGAACCAGCTACATCGAAGGAGAACTTCTGTCGCCAGTACAATCAGGAAAGACCGAAAAAATGCCACAGCTAGAGCAGATCAAATAGTTGCATATTATTCATGTCCCAGAAAAACAATGCTTTGGTATAAGCAAGTGATATTCTATTTGTTGGATATTTCGGTTTGGAATTCATTCTTCTTGTATAACAGGATTACCGAAAAACAAATGAAATTCATAGAATACAGAAATCAGCTGATTAAATCATTGTTAGGTGTAGATCCAAAATTCAGTGCCCGTCTTCTAAACTCTGATAAAGTTCCTACTCTTTCAACATCCACCCTGAAGGCTTCCAGTTTAAAAGCAGATTCAACACATAGACATTATCAAGAGCCAATTCCTTGTCCACCAGATTACAAAAGGAAAAAATATTTTTTGCGATGCAAACAATGCTACAAGGAACTACAACGCAAGGAAACCTACTTACGCTGCAAGACTTGTCCTGATAAGCCTGCTTTATGCGCCGGTAGGTGCTTCGAGAAATGGCATGAGTGATTAGATGAAATGTTTCTGAAATATTCTAGCTGTTTATAGAAGATAACTTGTATAATAATGGACATTGATATGTAGTGCCCGCCAAAAAGTACGTAACATATGGGAAAAGTTTAATTTCAAAGTAATGGCAAAATTTCCTTGGGTTATCAATTGTTGAAGTCCAACAACACTAGAACCGATTTTCATACATACGATTTTTGGTATGGCGGCAAATTAAAAAGAAAATATTAGAATGGGGCAAAAAGTGGGGTTAGTTGGCAAGATATCGAGAAAATTCTGTCGAAAAAGGTGCTTAGAATTTAGTTTCACACTCATATACAAACAATTCAAAAAAGTGGGATATCGATTTTTTTATATTTTCACATCTCTACAAGCATACTTTTTTCTTTTATGAATGAATAGGCTTGGCTAAAGGAAATGGGGTATTTATTACACGCCTGAGGTCTTTGCTTCCCCTCACTAGTAATTTAATTCCTAGATACGTTTTTCGTTTAACAAGTTAACTTCTTCAGTAAGATTACTGAACTAATAATAAATACCAAACCAGTTGTATTGATGTCAATGCAATCAATTACTATAATGAACATAATATGTGAGATCCTAGCTGTAAACATACTTTTATGACGATCTTATTTCCAATTTCCTATAATTGTCAACAGGCTTCAGTAACTCAAAATTTTGAATATTGATTTTATGATGGGGTTCTAGTAAATGATCAGCAACACTCAATTCATTTTTTCGTAGATATTTAGCATGGGCTAAATGTTCAGGAAAACTAGTATTGTTAGATCGCTTGGTTTGGCCATAATATAATTATTTATCACTGTTTTGACAGCTACTTTCGTAACTCCTCAACTATCTGAATATTTGAATTTTGTCTTCTGGGTTACCTAATAACATTCGAAGATTGTTCGTACTGCTGTGTACAAGCTGAAGGTATTCATCCCGGAAAATAGAATTGAGACCTTTCGTAAAACATGTATCGTGTGTAATTATTATGAATTTCTGGTTATCTTTCCATCGATCTATTGTGATTATTCGGGGACATTTAGGAGAATCCTATTATTGATGGCTATATCCTCTATTAATTCGAACAAAGTTCGTAAAAAGTGTGCCGGAGAGTATCATGAAAATGAAACGAATACAATCGACAAAGTCAAAGTACCCTTCCTCTCCACACGTTTCTGCACCAAGTGGAATGAGGCAAACATCTGTCAAAAAACAACCACTGCCCTGGCTGATACCACGACGGACATTGAACTACATCTGACAGATATTTGTGCAACGTTCTTTCAAGAAGACCCAATTGCAAGTGCGTAACTTGTAATTAAACAGTAGATTATCCTTCATTTGGCTGAGAATGACCACCTGCAGACATGCCTGTTTTCAGGTGTATTGCCTCTCGTCAGTGCCAGGGTAGGTCGGACAACATTATAATTGTCCTGTCCCTGCCAAATGAACAATAATTAACCGTTTAACTAATATTTCCCCACGGATGAAGCCACGACCCACAACTAAGTTGATCGTAGCGCCATCCGCATGGAAAATCAAGAAACATACGGCTCAAAAAGCATAGACTCCAGGAAGGGTTGACTGTATTAATTCGAACAAAGTGCCGGAGAGTATCATAAAAATTAAATGAATAAAATCGACCTAGTCGAAGTACCCTTTCTCTCCACACGTTTCCACCAAATAAGTCAAACATCTGTCAGAAAACAACTACTTCTATGGCTAATACCACAACGGACATTGAACTACATCTGGCATATATTTGTACAACGTTCTTCCAAGAAGATTGATTTGGCAGGGACAGGACATAATCTACTGTTTAATTACAAAATACTCACTTGCAATTGGGTCTGCTTGGAAGAACGTTGCAGAAATATCTGTCAGATGTAGTTCAATGTCCGTCGTGGTATTAGCCAGGGAAGTAGTTGTTTTCTGACAGATGTTTGCCTCATTTTTCCACTTGTTGGAAAGGTATGGAGAGAAAGGGTACTTTGACTTTCTCGATTTTATTCGTTTCATGGCTATATCCTCGATTATTTTAATTTTTTCCGAAAACGTTCATCACTAAGTGAGAAGTTCAACGTCTTATGAACAAGAAATTGAAACCTGTCATCTTCTGCTGATTAAGGTGGTTAGAATCAGCGAGTATGAATCTCTTAGTATTAGTTGGCTTCCTATACATGTGTAACACCATACGTTCTCCATTTCTCATGACCAAGGTATCCAAAAATTTCCATCAACTTCTATATCCATAGTAAACTTTATTTTTTCAAACACTGAATTCAGACTGTATGTGTATGTATATTGGTATTTCGCATCGAATTCACAAAATACACATCCACATACCTCAACCAAATTCTAGGGAAATAATGATTGCGTAACTTGTGAAACGTTTCGAACCAACTCATGAAGAAATTGCCTATAAAAGGTGATAGATATATATCTGAGTTACCCATAGCTGTGCCTTCTTGCTGCTGAAATAATTCATCTTGAAAGATAAAATAATTCTGCTGCAGACATAATGTCGTTAAACCCACGTAGTCATTAACCTGTTTGAATATTAACCAGTTGCAACAAATCTCTCAAGCATTAAAAGGTTTCGAGAATGGACTCACTGGAAAAAAGTGAACTGACATCGAATCATACTAGTCTCTGAAACTGTCAGAGGGGTTCATCTTCAACTTTTCACAAGCAAGGGCAGATACTACGATACCCGTTTAAATTTTGAATTTTTGAAACTGAAGAAAACAGATAATTTACAAAATTCTTCTTTCAATTCAAATGTTGTCTCATCTAAGAATCGTATATGGTGGTTGGATGTGAATCCACAGTTTACATTGGAAACCCATAAACAATAATCATTCAAAGTTAATGTTTGGTGCAGTATTTTAAAGGTTAAAGTCGTTCGACTATTTTTCTATCGTTACAATTTGACATCTGGATGGTACTTTGATGTTTGAGAAATTATTTTTACAATGAAGTAAAAAAATTACATTAGACGAGAGGCAAATGATGTATTTTCAACAAGATGGGGCTCCTTTTCACAGATATGAATTTGAAGTGCGTTATAAATTTGTAAATCTAATGGTCATGAAAATACCAATACTTTAAACTTAATTAGCCATCGAACCGAATTCAAATATTGTGAAAATATTCAGAATGTCTATTTTAGATTTTCATTATGTCAAATTTGATAGTTATAAATGGTATTTATGTGCGAAGTAAAATGTTCAGACACGATTATGTTCGAAACTTGATTATTATGCAGAAAATACGGTGTTTATCGAGTGCTAAGTATATCATTATAATGTTTGTGAATGTCAGATATAACTAACTGTTACATACGAACCAATGTAACCGCCAGGGTCCATACAGAAACCATTTTTCAAATTTGGTGCTATCTGGTAAATAGTAAGTAAATTTGTCGAATAACACTTTTTAATGTCTCTCCATCTAACTCGTCTTTTTGTCCTTTCATAATCTTTTATTTTCAACGTGCCCCCATATCTACTAGTGATCACGTGACAAGTATCAAAATCGATTTTCAGATTCGTCCACCAAAAAACATTTTTCCATTACTCTATAATAATAACATATTTACCCATATACATACTTTATGGCGGAGACTGTTTATGGTACCGTGTTAGTCTAATATTAGTGAGATATTTGGGCGGCCATTACTGAAGTATTCAAATGAAGCTTGTACTGTAAAAAATGAAATTATATGTTGAAAAATATATATTTTTGAAACGATATGTAGAGTTTATGTATATTTGTCCAAATGATCTGTCATATAAAAAATTGTATCGTTAGAAGATATATTCGAAGAACTTGTTTGTAATAGTCCCCAGAAAAAGTGTGGACAATTCCTCACGTAATGAAAAAGGTATACATATAGAGTATGTTGCATTCGAACTACCCCGTTATAAAACATGTATTTTATATGCAAAGTGTAATTTATGAATATACTGAAGTTTCATCCAGGCACCAAACCGCTATTTTCACACATCGATACGTCGAGAGAAATATTTGAAGAGTTAACTTTAAATCTTAGGTGAAATGCTATGTTGCTTTGTTGATATGACTTCTTCACAGCTGAAGATAAATAAATCGAGTTCAACATGTAGGTATTTCAGTAATTGAATTCAGAATGTATTCGAATAAAATGGGTAGTGAGACTTTGTTAATGTATTACGTACATAAATAGTTATTTTGTATTTTATTATCTTCAGCTGACTGAATGTAAACTCCCAAATAAAAATAAATAATTGCTGTCCAACTGTCATGTGAATAAAAATCAAAATTTCACAATCGAAAAATTCTGTTAGTCATGGAGGAAGTTCAATTCTGAAATGTTCAGAAAACAAGGATCCAATAAAGTATGTTCCAAAGCTTTGTCATTATGAGAAATATGATTCAATTAACTTTCTTCACTGGTAACAAATGTCGATGAAACTGCTAAGGATAATGCATTTATTCATATTATCAAACAACTGGATTCATAAAGCTACAATTCACAACTACGTAACGTATTCCATCAAAGCTTACAGTATCATAAACCATAAAATTACAACATTAACCGAAAATAACAGGATTCCGTCATGATGCTATTACAACATAAGGCTACCTTTGAACAATAATATCATCGAAATATATCCAAATGAATCAAAATTACTAGAATAGCTACTTCACCGGCTCGATGCAAAAACTAGACATTTGGCAGTCAAATAGTAATAGTCATCTGTTTGCACATAAGACCACGAAATCTCAATCAAGTAGGTAAGTAGTTTAATTGAGCACATTGATTTGAAAAAAAAGAGAAGAAGAAGAAGACAAGTATGTGGTTTACATCTATGTAGGAGTATAAGTAAAATGGAACGAATACAAATATACCATATAAAATCAGTAGGATAATAGAATGATATATAATACAAACACTGGTATATGCAAATAATAATAAAATATCAGATATTGTAGAATTTTAGTTCAATTGGCAGTGTGCAGAGAGTTGAACACAGTGACGATATTTCACCTCTATAGCGTGAGAAGAAGTTGTAATTATATTGTTATTAGACTTGCATATTTATAAACTTGTTACAAATTATATACTTGAAGCATCCAAATGGAACAACAAAAATATCAAATTCTGAATAGAAATTATTATAAATTTTACAGATGTTATAAACTGGGGATTTTGTTTCAATTAAATAATTCTGAGATACTAAGTAAGAATTCTGACTCAACATCTCAGAATCAGCTAACAGATGTTTGCCTTTAATTTTCCACTTGGTGAAAACGCTTAGATAGAAGGGTACCCTGTATTCTTTCACATTATTGATACTTCTCTAGCACAATATATTCGAAATTCGTTCGAATTATTACAGTTTACTCTTCCCGGAGTCTGTGCTACTTGGGAGTGTTTTGTCTTGTTTCTTGATTGCCCGTGCGGATGGCGCTGCGATCAACTTTGTCGTGGATCGTAGTGTCATCCGTGGGGAAATTTAGTTAAACGGTTGATAATTATTCATTTGGCAGGGACAGGACAATTATAATGTTGTCCGACCTACCCTGTAACTGATGAGAGGCAATAAACCACGAAACATGCATGTCTGCAGGTGGTCATTCCCAGCCAAATTTAGGATAATCTGCTGTTTAATTACAAGACAAGCACTTGCAATTGGGTCTTCTTGCACAAATATCTGTCAGATGTAGTTCGATGTCCGTCGTGGAATTAGCCAGGGAAGTAGTTGTTTTCTGACAGATGTTTGCCTTTACTTTTCCACTTGGTGGAAACGCTTAGAGAGAAGGGTACCCCGTATTCTTTCTCATTGTTGATATCTTGTGCTTTAATGCCCAGTAAAACAAATTTTGCAATACAGACTTGCCAAAAACAAATTTGAATCTAGGTGAAATGAATCTATTCTATTCTATTTTATCAGATGTATTTCAACGTCCAGCGTGGCCTATATACATATTACAAACAATTATGTATTCGTATCGTGAGTTATTTTTTGTATTTTCAAAATAATTTTTTTTTTCTCAATTTTTATTTGAGGATGTTCTTTTTTTTCAGTGATTTCTTATTTCCACCTCGATCTTATTATACTCATCCTTATTGATATATTTCTGACTGTTTACTGTCTATAGTCATAGACTAGGAAATACCATGATTCAATGATTTTTGATTGGGTAATTCAAAAATGCTACTCTGAAGTTTCATATTATTATGTATTTCAGCGGATATTTCGTGTTCGAAATGCGGAAAGCGATATAAAAATTTACACTCAATGAAAAGTCACCGTGCACAGGAGTGCGGTAAAGTTGCGATACATTATTGTGATATCTGCAGCTACAGAGCTAAAAGGAAATACAATTTGATACGGCATATCAACATTATGCATAATGTTCCAAATAATTAAGACTGAAAAATCTTGGTGAATGATAAACCATGTGGCTTCAATGAATAAACGATTTTCCCAAAATATACAATTTTCTGTTTTATATATTTTATATTCCTCAAAGTGTCATCACACAACTGCTATGGTTCCAGTTGCTACCTGAATATTTCTGAATATAACTCGTTTATAAGAACGTCCTGATACTACCTTGAAAGTTCCAATGAATCCAGAGAAAATTTGGTAATATTCAATTTTAAGCTCGATATAAATAATCAGGTCAGGTTCATGATATTGCTATAAACTTAAGAAATTTGAAATTACTTTTGAACAGCTACCACATCTGTATTTGGATTACTTGTATGCTTAACCTAACTCATAACGTACCCTAATCAAATGCACTCGTATCAAGTTAATTTGGACTAACATATCGTGATTCAATCATAATTACTTGTGACCAACGACTACTTGTGTACAAATAATACTTGCTCATTAAAATGTTTATTTTGTGTTATAACAACTGAATGTCAGATGTTCGAGATCTACAAGACACAGACATTTTATTTCCATATGTAATAAATCGTGATCGTGTGCTCCTCTACTAATAGTTCCAGCCGGCTTGGGCGAGATAGGTACACACTAGTTGTATTCATTGAAGCATATCGAAGCTCGTTCAATAAAAAATTTCCTTTCTGCAGAATCGGTGGAGATTACGTCGCCACGCGATAAATCACTTTTGTCGAGGCTATTCCCAGTGACTTTGTTTGGGCTATCCCAAGAAATGGGTGGCGATATCAATAACGGACACCTGAAATAATACAGACACTCATTACGTGCGGAGTGTTTGTTGAAAAAAATTTATTTCTGCTTGAGAGAAAAAATAGAACGCGTGGGCAGCCTGGGAGAATGACCTGATCTCACTTCTCAGGCGATATTGCCATGTAACCAATTATTGGTCGCCATCATGGTATGGGGAGGGATCTAATGGAAAAAGGTTGACAGAAAAATGTTAACTCAGAAGTTTTTTATGAATATGTGAGGAAAAGGAACCGATGCCGGGGCGTTCCCAACATTTGGATCCGGGGTAAGTTATTTTTTGTGCCTTCTGGGAGAAAAGCGAAAAGTCAGTCGAGAATCGGGGGTCGAGGTGAAAATTTCGAAGACGGAAAGCGAACGGTAAAATATAAGGGGGGGTTAGTACCAGCATTAAATTTGATTTTAAAATTATTACTTGTAATTTGAGGGTGAAGTAATGTTTTTGTTTTTGTGAAGAAAATCGTTTAATTGTTCTTCGGTGGTTTGATAAAAGTCAATCTAAATTTCGAGACGGAACGAATGCCGCTTTGAGAGACTGATTTGTCCGATTATAACGCTAAAAGCGGAAAGTCACGGAAAATACAAGGCGGGGGACCTATATGTGAGTGCAGACGATTTGAGTCGATTTATCAGACTGAGGAATAAATCCAACCACGTAAGAAAACTGTTTCTGTGTATCAATCATTTAAATTTCTTTTATCACTCTATCTACTTTGGTGGGAATCTTGGCTCCAAGAAGTAGGAAGTTGACTTATTGATTTTGATATCCCGACACCACTTGAGTTGCTAGAATAACCTTAAATACCTCCTTCTAAGAAGTTTCAATTAATTTTTTTGTGTTTATATACAGGGGACGCTCGACTTGTCGAGGCCCTTACAGTTTCTATAAAAACAAAATTTATTTTGATTAAATCGGTCTTGTTTAAAGTTGTGTATAATTTGTATATCCTTCAACCCAAGAAAAAAGTTAGGAAAGTAAATCAAGAAATTCTACATTAGCTGAGCAAAGTTTCAGTAACACTACAGTCTGTCCCGTTTGCTGGATATCCGAACCCGGCCTATATATTAATTCGGACAGAAGAAATCAGATCAAACCAAAAGTTAAACATTACAAAGCAAGCTGCCCTATATACAGGGTGTTAATTAAGTACGTTGACAAAATTCTACAGGTGATTCTTTGAAAGATTTCAGGACGAAAAGTTCATATAAATATACGTCCCAAATGACTTGGTTTTCGAGATACAGGGTGATGAACATACATTTTTTAAAGATTTTTTTAAGTTTACTTCGACATTTTTGACAATAGAAAGTTCAGATTTGGCAAATACGATCCATTCAATAGTACGCACGTTACAAAATAATTCCTTTCTCAAAAAATTAACAGGGTCCTCCTTTTTTCAGAGTCAAGCCTTGTTCAACCCCTCAGATTATTTTTTTTCCGTCACCACTGATAGATTGTGAGAAAGGAATATTCAGTGTTATTTCATTTAGCATCTTTTTGCTTTCTTGGTATTTTTCATTTACTCATACGGTTCAGGAGCTATAATAATAATATAATTATAACATTTTCCAGTATCGCATAACGTAAAGAAATTTGAGGAACAAATATTCTCACAAAATTCGAAGGGTGATTCTTTGAAAGATTTCAAGACGACAAGTTCATATAAACATATGTCCCAAACGGCTTAGTTTTCGAGATACAGGGTGATAAAAATACATTTTTCAACCCCTTCAGAATTTTTTTTCCGCCACCACTGAGAGGTTGTGAGAGAGGAATAATCAGTGGTTATATGAAATTTCTGTCTTGAAATCTTTCAAAAAATCACCCTTCGAATTTTGTGAAAATATTAAATATTGTCACAAAATTGTTCCTCAAATTTCTTTACGGTATGCGATACTGGGAAATGTTTACCTTACTATTTTCATTATAGCTCCTGAACCGTATGAGTAAATGAAAAATACCAAGAGAACAAAAAGATGCTAAATGAAACAACACTGAATATTCCTTTCTCACAATCTATCAGTGGTGGCGGAAAAAAAATTATGAGGGGTTGAACAAGGCTTGACTTTGAAAAAAGGAGGACCCTGTGAATTTTTTGAGAAAGGAATTATTTTGTAACGTGCGTACTATCGAATGGATCGCATTTGCCTAATTTGAACTTTCTATTGTCAAAAATGTCGAGGTAGACTTAAAAAAATCTTTAAAAAAATATATTTTTATCACCCTGTACCTCGAAAACCAAGCCATTTGGGACATATATTTATATGAACTTTTCGTCCTGAAATCTTTCAAAGAATTATCTCTCGAAGTTTGTCAACGTACTTAATCAACACCCTATTTATATATTGATCTGGTTCTGGAGTCTAAAAAGATCCTTTTAAAAAGAAACTTTAATTGAGTGGAGAAACTCTTTTTTCAGCCACCTGTACAGTCAGTGAAACTCCAAGGGAGGCCAAGAGAAGCAGAAATAACACACATAGGTAAAACCAGTTTTTCTCTCAATTCATAATATTGCGACGGATGGGGTTTAACATTTGGTGATTTGATTGAATTCCAAATTGTATTACATACAATCCCAGCTAGTGGGAACGTAATGTAACATCGTCGAGTATTGCATATACATTGATGGCTCCTCTTAAAATCATAACGAAGCTCTTCGTTTTTGTCCAGATCGTTCTCTGAAACATAGCAGGAATGTTGGTCATTTGTCTCTCTCATTCTCTCTAGATTATCTTCGGAACTTATTCACGCCTTATTTGCATACAGCTCCCAGAAATGAAGAAATATCACCAATTCCTATTTACTTTCCCTTGGTTCAACCGAATATAATTTTCAAATAATCATTGGCAACCTGAAACGTGTTCAATTACATTAAAATAGGGTCCCTGTCGCAAAAATGACCCCGCACGAAAACATGTAAAATTGCTGAAATTTTATTATGTTATAGTGGGATGGGTAATTAGGAAAATGTGCCAGTTTAAATGATTTTGTATGTGTCGTTTCTGAGATATAAGCAACCAAAGTTCGAAAAAATGTCGGAGTTAGGTAGGGTTGACAAAGGAAAAAACTGTTTTGTTAGTCAAAATAAGATAAATGCAGGATGAAAATGTATTCATCGGAACTCGTTAACATGTTAAATTATAACATTATTGATGAAAGTTCATTAGGGTGTATACAGGGCAAGTCAAAAAAATCGCTTTTCAGGATTTTTTTTCTAACACTAGTCCTGTACCAACAATTCACATTTTGTTAGAATATCATAGTTTCATTCTATTTTTTGCGATAAAAACATGTTTTGTTTCTTGATGACTCTCTCTGAAATATGAATATTTAAGATTTTGGGTATACCGTTTTGCTGAAAACAATTGACAGATCGTTTTTGAATACAAAACAATTATCTATTGCCACTGTTCATTGAACAAAAGGTGAGGGAATTATTACCTTCCATTTAGATACAGGGAACGTACATTTTTTTAGGTCAGTTGTAATGTTTTTATTCAATATCTCCAAAACTGCCCCGTCAATTTTGACCTAATTTTACTCTCTCTATTATGGATGTGTTGACTATCAAATATGAAAGATTGGTCAACTTTGTATGGTGCGTTTCTAAAATATTCATTTTTAAAGTTCTGTTTAATCGATAGTAGCAACCCCATATATCGTATTACCGTAAACTTTGAAACTGCATATCTTAGAAACGCAAGACAAAAAGTTGACCAAAATTTCATATTTAATAGTCAACACTATCATAATAGTTAGAGTGGAATTAGGTACAAATGGACGGATCAGTTTTTGATATATTGAATAAAAATATTGTGAGTGACCTAAAAATAATTATACGCTCCCTGAATCTTAATGAAAGGTAATATTGAACAACTCAATTCACCAGAGTTCTCTTACCTTCTGTTCAATCAACAGTGGCAATAGATAATTTTTTTGTACCCAAAAACAATCTGTCAGTTGTTTTCAGTATAAGGTTATAATCCAAAATATTAAAAATTCATATTTCAAACAAAACATGATTTTATCACCTAGTATAGACTGAAACTTAATATTCTATCAAAATATAAATTGTTGGTTCAGGACTAGTGTTAGAAAAAAAAAACCTGAAAACAATTTTTTTTGACTACGCTTCGTATACACCTTAATGTACTTTCATTTAATAACGTTATAATTGGACATGTTAACGAGTTCCGATAAATACATTTTTATCCTGAATTAGTTTTATTTCGACTAACAAAACAGTTTTTTCCTTTGTCAACCCTACCCAACTCTGACGTTTTATCGAAATTTGCCTGCTTATATCTCAGAAACGACACCTACAAAATCATTCAAACTCGTACATTTTCCTAATTTTCCATTCCACTATAACCTAATAAAATTTCAGCGAATTTGACCAAGAGCGAATTTTACACGTGTTTTCGTGCGGGGTCCTTTACAGTTGATATAAAAATCATTTAGAAAATGTCGATCTTTTGAATAAAAACAGTCTATTCGTATTCAATCAATGAAAATGATACATTCATCAAAATACAAAAATTCGCATGGTATTCATAATATAATTTCTCAAACCCAAAAAAAACGGTTTCCAATGCTCATAACTGAACGAAATTTGTTTAGCTGGAACTTAACCAGCTAATCTACAAAAAGTATTCACCAATCTTCTGTATAAGGCAGAAAACTTCTTGAAAATTCCTATTATAAATAAGAAACTCTTATGATATTTTGAAGTCGATACTGTGTGCCATGAAAAATTTGTGTGTAAACTAAAAAGATAAAAACACGCTCGAAGCCTTTTAGAGAACATCTTTTTAAGTAGATTACAACAAATGTGCATAAACGTCTGTATTTAGTATTTTCAATAAAAATTTGATTCTCACGTACAAAATAAAGTCATACTTTTTTATCAGCCCACATAAGAAATATCAATATATTAGGTAATATAAAATAAGTGATGTGACTTTCCCAGATTTCACAGATTATTGCGAAAAGTACATCTTAAAATTATATTATTATTTTGAAATTCATCAAATTCTTGATATAATACAATAAAATTACATATTATTCAGCATAGTAAAATCACATTCAGTTGCATTTAATATAATTCAATTTAAAAGCAATACATTTAATAGCATCGCCTAATATAACCATTAGTTATTTCTGTAGATTCACTACTATCTACAGTCAATGAAATATTTCAAAAATTATCACCCGAAAATCATTTTGCCTCTACTGGCAGCAACTCAGCAATGACGGATATTCTGCTAGTTCTGTGGTGGAAGTGTGTAATACAGCTGATGAAACTGTTTTAGAACATTCTAAATACGATGAAAATTATACTGAAAATATTGGTCAAGCTGAAGTTCTTTTTCCAGATATTTCTTATGTAGCTAGTTTGGAAGACCTCAAGGAAAATACTTCAGACAGCGAAGGAAATGATATTTCCAATTTGAAGCTCTTGAAGCTCTAAATGCCCTGAATGACAATTTGGCAGAAAATATCTTTTTCAAAGCCAATATCAAACAGTTCAGAAAGGAATACATTGGTACGGGATATAATTGAAATATATAATTGAAATATATATAAATTGTCATTCAGGGCATTTAGAGCTTCAAGAGCTTCAAATTGGAAATATCATTTCCTTCGCTGTCTGAAGTATTTTCCTTGAGGTCTTCATATATATATATAATATTTTGATCGATAAATTAGTTTTTTTACCTCATTCACTTGGACAAATCCAGCTTTAGTACATTAGTACACTTCAATAGACTATTTTATGATATCGTCAAAGCAGGCGATTAAGCTTTCACCCAACTTAATCATGTGGAAATTTTCAAAAATTCCATCCTCAAGTATAGTGATGTTAAGCGGGTCTCTACTCCTATAGTATCTCTGAAAAAGAAGAAGGCACTCATTGAATTAGCAAAGCCTATTGAAGTTGTACAAGGAGATGAAGAGAATACAGATCTTCAAATAGAAGATGAAACTGAGTGATAGATTTATTATTATTATAATTACATTTTAAAATAATCTAATTTTAACTCACACGACTGTTGGTATTGTTTGTATATTTTAATTTTTTCTTGTTTTCTGAAAAAGCATGTTTTTATTTTCAACATAATATTATGGAAATCCAATAGTAATAATCACCATTAGGTGATATCGATGGCCGATCATTATATCAAGGTGTGAAGGAAAAAATATAAAAAGGTTTTTATTATATTATGCATAGATTAATGCAAAAAAATATAAAATATAAAAACCAAGGTGCTCTACAAGAACTCTATGTCATAATATTTTGTTCAACATAAATTCATAAGTATATTATATTGATGCAAAAAATACCCATCCACGGTGAATTTGACGGACTTATGAATTTATTGCGAAAATTATAAAAATCCGTGGTGGGGGTAAAATCCTTCCCATCAACGTAATTTGCTTTCCAAAGAAATCGAATGACGTAGTTTTGATTACGTTCATTTCCACATTATTTTAAAAAATCCCTTTTGAGTACTATGTTTTCATACAATAATTACATATTCCAGGGATCACAAAAATTTCAAGCAACAAACAACTCAAGATATTGTCAAAACATACTAAACTTCGTGAACCCTCAGATCGTGTAGGTGTTATGTAAAGTTTATAATTATTTTGTACTGAAAAAATACACTATCTTCCAATTTTTGTTACGTTGCTGAGTGACTAAGTTACAAAAGCAGATTGAATTTGCTCTCTGGATGTAAAAGTGACAACATTAAAGAAACTTTGAACTCGAGTATTTTTAATGAATTACAATACAAAACAAAATTGTTATAATATTCTCACTGAACACTGGGGAAATATGAAATAAACGAAACTAAAGAAGTTTCAGGTCCGGGAGGAAACCTATGCACCAATACTACTGTCTCAATAACTTTCGAATCCAATAACCCAAGATACTTAATAAAAAAAATTTATCGATATGAATTTGAATGATGAGCAACTTGTGGTAATGAAAGAAGCAAGCAGTCTGGTATTAACCTTATACTATAGAACAACCAAGATCAAGCGTATCGTTGAGGGATCATGCCCTTACAAGTTCAAACTAGAATTTTTCTCATATTATTTTTTGAAACATAGTTGATAATTTTTTTTATTTCAGAATTGAAACCTCTTACGTGCACAAACTGTGGAAGAGAATATAGAAGTAAAGACTCTCTGAATTTCCATCGAAGAGTGGAGTGTGGAAAAGAAAAGCGATACAAATGTACGTTCTGTGACTACTTCTCCAAACGACCTTTCGATATCAAAAAACACTGCATAATGAAACATTCCGAGTATATTATAACTAAGAATAATTATTTTATTAAAATGTAGAAAGTTCATTCCCACATATTTTTTGAGACACTCTCTGATTCCGCCAACCTCAGTTCATCCGATTTTATTCTCTGTTAGAATTCTCATAGGAAAGTTTTGCTTTAGTTTTGATTTTCTCCTTTCTGTTTTTTGGGTCGCTAAACATGAATTGGAAGTTTGCTGGCAAAAATTCTGCCTGGAACTTTGTTTTTTGTAACTTTTTGCCCACATTTGGTCACTTTTTTCAGTTTTTGGCTTATGCCTCAGAAATAAACCTTTTTTTCGAAAAGCGTGTCATATAGGTAGCTGAGCAACCATGCTACCGTCCGCGTTTGTCCAACCTCGACCAAAATTTCCAACACGTATATACTTATCGGATATCTCATCGTCCTCGACTGGTTTTCAAAGACCAAGTCTGAAATTCTAATCTGCTGAAAATTTTGGACGATCATTATGAGTTTGAAAGTTTTTATTGATCCCTTAAAATTTTGGTCGTTACTGGACGGTCGCGGACGGTCGATACTGGTCGGTCAGTGTGATTCCTAGCATACAAAGTTAAAGTTGATAAAATTTCTTCCATTTTCTGTGAATTACTTTTTTTGTAAGACTAACCATTCGACCGCTAGAGCGCGCCAAAAAAGACATATTTCCGGACCTAGACGTACATGAATATTGAAGATAGGGAAAGTAATGGAAATAATGGAACACAATTGAATGAAATGCAGTTATTATTGAAGAAGTTATCTATGCAGGGTATTATCGTAGGTAATACAACAAGTGTATCGGTGATTATCGAAACAGAAACTCCTTCAATTTTGAGAAACAAATTATGTTGCTTAGCCAATCAAGAGCCGAACTACAAAATCGAAAACATGATGTTTTCAATTATCAACACAAAGATTTCAACCAATCAAAACACGTTATTTTAGCATAAGTGTATAATCGACAGTATTATATGTAATCATATCATTACAATGATGAATGTCGCTAATGTATCAAATTAGACTGTCGTCATCATATGGAGATATTATTTCATGGATTTATTAATAGACTGGATGAGTACTAATTTGAACATGTTCATTTTGAAAATACTGTTGTACATAATTTTGTTTTTCAGGTGGTGGTGCTGGTGTATGAACGGATATATGAGCAAAGATTGTCAAAGAAAGGGGTCGTTGGCTGCAAGGAGAACCTGCTGATCAACAGATGCATCACGTAGGACTCCGTGCAGTATAAGCGTAACCTTTCAATGGTCTGGATCGACTATCGCAAGGCATTTGATACAACATCGCATGAGCTCATCATGCATTTGTTCAGATGCCTTGCGGTACCCGATCAAATAGTGAAATGCATTGAACAGCTGATGCCACTCTGAAGGACTCGCTTTGCCATAACATCTGGTCAAGTCAGACTCCAAACAGAGCAGGTTATCTTCAGAAGGGGCATTTTTCAGGGAGACTCCCTCAGCCCTCTTCTCTTCTGCATCTCACTACTGCCATTGTCCGTTGCACTACGGAAAACCCGCAGGCATAAGGTCACCCATCTGTTTTACATGCATGACCTCAAACTTTATGCCTCCGGAGAAAAGGATCTTCATCAGTCCTTAAGGGTGGTGCAAGAGTATACGCATGCTATCGGAATGAAGCTTGGGATCGACAAATGTGCCACGGTTCATCTCAAAAGAGGACGATGCGAGGAATACGGAAAGAACATTCAGCTCGTAGACGGAAGCATCCTGTATCATCTGAATGCCAGAGTGACGTATACCTACCTAGGGGTGGAACAACGACACACCCAAGAGGTAGGTACTGTTAAGAACTCTCTCCGTGGCAAGTATCAGCACAAACTCCGACAGATCTGGTCATCAGAACTGTCGGGGAAGACCAAGGCTGCTGCAACTAATATGCTTGCCGTTCCGATTCTACTTTACTCCTTTGAAGTAATGAAATGGACTCAAGAAGAGCCGCGACAACTCGACGTAAAAACTCTCAAAATGATGCATCTCCATAGGAGCTTGTATCCCAACTCGTCCGTTCCACGGTTATACTTCCCCAGACAACAGGGAGGCCGTGGACTTTTGAGTTTGGAGTGTCTACATAACAGAATGATACTGGATGGAGCCTGTAAAGTCATCAGCAGTTCAGATCCCCTTCTCTGCTTGGTATGCGATCACGAAAAAGCAGGGATTGGAGCATTACTTTTCAAGGAAGCAACCCGTGCAGCCGATGAACTCGGTCTCCTATTTGACACTGAACGGACGAACCCAAACTCTGTCACCGAGTTGGAATCCGTTCAGCAAAAAGCCAACGTGAAAGCTGCGGAGTGTGACAGTCTCCTACAGCTACATAAGGATTATCCAATGCATGGGGTCTTCTTCAAGAACATTGAAGACCTTGGCTTATCCAGAAATCTGACAAATGAGTGTTGGACTACCACCTACAACACTCGTACGGTATTGACGAGACACCGGTGTTGCACCCTCGTCTACCGTAGTCGCGTGATGGGTATAGAGAGGTCCCTGATACTAGATGCAGAGCGTGTCGTAGGGCAGCTGAGACCATAATGCATATGCTGCCAGCTTGTCCAGCTTATGTGGTCTCATCATATATCCACAGACATAACGCGGCCCTACGAATGTTGTACTACCATCTACGACACTCGTCAGGTGTAGACGAGACACCGGTGTTTCCTTATGCTCCGGGGGATATTGAGTCCGTTGTGGAGAATGAGAAGTGACGAATCTATTGGAACTACTCATTCCCCACCCTCAGGCAAATAGGCAAATACAAGCCAATATGCCTAATGTAGTCCTCCTCGACGATCAAAGTAGGACGATTTTTGGCATTGAGTTTCAGCTCCTGGCGAAACGAACATCGTCCGAAAAGAGGAGGAGAAACGGACTAAATATCGAGATCTACTCTTTCAACTCCGCAGGCTTTATCCAAACCATTGTGTCGTTCTGATAATAGGGATCCTTAGTGAAATGATGGACACACTGCTCTTAAATTTAAAAATCATACCGGCTTGCCGTGATATGGCAGAAATCTTAGCCGGGCGAATGCAGAAGGACGTAATTCTTGGTTCATTCCGCCTGCTCAGGGCACATGATTCTCGGACCCAATAGTTACTTACCCCACGGCGTGGGTATTGGGATAAATGATCCAGCGCGTCCTCCGGAAGTATCGGGGCTCCGGAGACAGGGCACATTCATATTATTACAGACAGGTATATTACGATTGCCGTTTTTTGAGAAGGAAATTTTACATACTTTCGTCCTCTTTGTTAATACTTTCTTCGAATTTATCAACAACCAGGGAGAAGGTGAAGCCCAGTTCGTCCTGTACTTCGATGTCGAATGGCCCGTCATCCAGGCGATTTGTAAGATCTATCTCGATTGTCACATTGTTGCATTGATGCACAGATTATGGCCTGCTTTTTTACAACTATATTTTTTGCGCACGTCTTGATGCATCTGCATGACACCAGACGCAGTAGTTCGAGAAGAGCGGGAGCTTGTAGAGAGGTGATCCGTTCCAGGCCATTTGTTGCTCGTTTCCAACTCAAATCTTCGGCATTTCGAGTGTTACTTCCAAAATTTTGACGGCTTGATCCGCTGACCAGGAGTCTCACGCAAATTTAGAAAATTTAGAACTTTATATTCAGCATTAGTCATGATTCATACAAAACACGAATTCATTGAATCATTCACAATCAACAATATCAATGAATTTCACTAGATATGGGAATATGGTCATTTTTGGCGCGCTCTAGAGGCGCAACAATTTGTGTTACGAAAAAATGGCAGGTATAATAATATATATAATATACAACAAGATGGACACCAAATGATACACGTACGTTGTCACGCTCCGTTTAAAATTTGTTTGAAAAATTGAAAGTGAAGTGTGAATAATCACTAGTTAATGTGTGCCAGCCCAGTTTCGTTAGCAAGTGTTAATTGTACTGAAACTTGCATAGGGCAGGCAGCCAGAATAAAGGTAAACAAATCAACCTATAGCCGGTATTATGGTTCTGTCCAGAAGGGATTTGGAAGAAATTGCCGAAATTATGGAAAATAAAATCAAAAGAACTATTAATGAAGAATATTTACGAGATATTGCCGATAAAATTATCAAGAATATTACGAAGAAATACGACCTTATGGTTTCAAAATTGGAAAAAGAAATTCTTCATTTAAAAAATGATTATAAAAAACTGTGTATGGCTAACGATAACCTTGAGCAATATACAAGATCCAGAAATGTTCAGATTTTCGATTTACATGAAAAGGAATCCGAGAACCTTATAGCTGTCATAACAGGTCTTCTACGTCATAAATTGAATTTGAAATCCTTCAGTGGAAAAGTCTCATCCAGTCATGGTTCGTTTCAGCGACCTTGATCAGCGCGCAGCTGTTTTGAAGAATCGTAAGTTCCTAAAATCCACGGGCATATCTATCCAAGAAGACCTCACTCAGTTCAGGCTAGCTCTGTTGAAGAGCGCTGTTGCCAAATTTCCGATGAAAGAGGTGTGGAGTAGAAATGGAGTTATTTGCGTTAAACGCAACACTGAAGTGCATCGTATCTACGATGTAGGCGACATCGACCGCGTAGCTTGAAAAAGGCCAGTGGGCAAGTTCGCGCTAAAAAGAGAAGAAGAAGACTGAATTTGGTTATTGGCTTATTATTATTGAATATTGTCTCTTGAGAGAGAGAAATTATTTAAGATGTATGAAATTTTTAAAATGACAGCTTCTGATTGCGAGAATGACAAGTAATTCCTTTTTTTTTCTATGGTGAAATTGATATTTCATCATTGAAACGTAAGCTTGTTACAAAATTTATTTTTTAGTACCTACCCAAAAGTGGATTCATTCTTATTTTTTTCCTTTTCTACCGAATATATTGTTGTTATTAATATTGCGAGAATAAGTTTTGCTGTACTTTGATAGTTGAAATGACATTTTGAGTACTACTACTAATGAATTCTGTTGTGTTATTTGAACCATAAATTATTATAACAACTGTTTTTTTTTGAGTACCTCATGAGGTTGCGTTCATCAATTTCATTTAGAAAATTAGGTATCTCTTTTTTTTTTGCCAATAATTTTGGTTATACTTCACAGGAACATTATATAAGCAGATGATGACACGAGTATTCCTTTCTCGTATTTTAAAGACAACACTGAAAAAACAATTTGGTTGTACTAACTAGGAATGATTGACTCTTACCAAATCCGTTATTGAAATATGGCTTATTGAACACTTCTTAGGAAGAAACAAATTATTTGTTCACCCCTTGATGAATAAAGACTCATTCAATGTTATCTTATATTTATTTCAGGATAATATTCATTTATTGATAATGGGCCGCGGTGGTGTGCGGGTTGAGTTCTCGCCTCATAAGCCAAAGAGCGTGAGTTCGAATTTCAGCATTGCCACCGGTCTCGTGCATGGCATCACACGTATTAAAAGGTAAGGATTACGTCTTCCCCTAACTCGCACAAGTCTCTGACCTTTGAGGGTCTACGAGATAGAGCTTTACAGAAGTTCAAAACTACACGTCTTCAGAAACACTTGAACTACTATAAACAACTACGTAATTTCACAACCACTGCAATAAAATCTGAAAGAAAAGCCTTATACTTAAATTTCAAATTACAAAATTGTAAGAGAGAAATATGGTCTGAACTCAAAAAATTCAAATTACCAAATGTAAAACCAATTCTATTCCAGAACATTTACGCAAGGCAAGTGATTTCAATGACTTTCTAGTTAATTCATTACTCAACAACTCTCCTAATCGAGAATTGATAAACTTCTATTCCAACAATGTCAAAGATGGAATATCTTCTTCAATTACCTTCAATCCTATAAACAATGAGATTATAAGTGAAATTATTCATAATATAAAAACAAAAGCAACTGGTACTGATAACATAAATATTACTATTATTCAGCTATGTTGTCCATTTATAATTCCGATAATCAGGCATATCACGAACGTTTGTCTAGAAAAAAATGTTTTTCCTGATTCTTGGAAAAGAGCAAAAGTTATTCCTCTACCAAAAAATAAGAATCCCGGAAACTTATAATGATCTTCGATGTATAAGTGTTTTACCCACGTTTTCAAAAATAAAAATTATGGAATCCCAAATCAGGGTATTTTTGGAAAAAATAAGATACTACCATTCAAACAATCAGGGTTCAGAAGTGGCTACAGTTGTGCAACAGCACTATCTGATATTGTTGCAATGGCAAATGAATTCATAAACTCTGATCTAGACGCACTATTTACAATTTCAACCAAACATTTACGCAAAAGTTCCGTAACGCATATGGTTCGCTAAAACTGCAGAGATTCTACTTGAATAGTGATACAAAAAAAATGCTTTTTGATGTTTGTGATGCATTAGTATTGTCACATTTAAACCAATGTGACGTAGTTTATGGTCCATGTCTGACGTTGAATGATTACACCAGAATACAGAAAGTACAGAATTCTTGTATTAGATTGATTTGTGGCATAAAAATAAGGAAAAATATCTCATTGAAATTCAAAGAACTGGGTTGGATAAACATGCAAAATATCTACACATGGCATTTCTATTTTACGAAGTCTTAAAATTTAAAACTCCTCCGTACCTTCATTGCAAACTTTCTTATAGAACCGACATTCATAACTTAAATATTCGTCGTATTTCAATAATCACAGTTCCTAAGCATAAAAGAGAAATATATAAACGATCTTTCAGCTATAACGCGGCTACCATCATCAACAATTTGCATAGTCTAGATTGCTCTCTTTTGACTTTATCCAGGAACTCTTTCAAATCAAATTCCAAAAAAATTTTATTGAACAATCAACCTGATACATGAATAAACTAAGTATATCCTAAAATTCTTGATTACAAAACCAACAAAATTATCTGCTCCAATTCATACCACTAATAATTAATTATCTCTCTCTCTTTCTCATCCTTTCCTAGTTTCTCTATTATTTTTCTCTTAATTTCTTTTATTTTATTCCTTATCTTCGCTCGTCATCTCTAATTTATTTTATTAGTTTTTGGGCGCTGGTGGAAGAACAGAAGTGAAAGGCTGTGAAAGGCTTTTCATATTCTGAACCAGAATTGCCATTTGTTTACCACAATAAAAATTAAAAATTGTTATTATTTATATGTAATAGTGCTGGTAACCTATAAAAGTATTATTATTATTATAAAAAAAATTGTAAATTGTGTCATTTTTAATTTTGTCGAAAAAACCCTTCCTTTCTTAGATCTAGGCCAAAAACTGAAAAAGGGCCTAAATTTGGGCAAAAAGTGCCAGAAAAACAAAGTTCCAGCAATCCAAAAAATATGGAGGTTGAGAAAATCAAAACTACAGCAGAACTTTCCTCCGTACTCCCTTAATTTTCCTAATATGCTTAGACTATATTGAGCGGCTGGAAAGTTGAAAATAATCCAAGCCTCTCGCACAGAAAGCAATGAGAGTGTTTGTTCCACTTCAATTCGTTCGCCAAGCTACTTCCATTTCATTAACAGATTTCGGAAGAGTGGAAAAAAAGATTACACATTTTAAGGCTGATGTCTCTAATATCCCTTCAATTGATGTTCATTTAATTTTTTCCACACTACTTACTCAGAAGCGACAGTTTCAACAAATAAAAAATGTAAGACTAAAGCTAAATTTTCATGCATCCGAATTTTCGGTTTTTCGAAGGAAATTTGAGAGAAATGTCACTTTTTCGTACGAATGATATTTTGAGCGGTTTTCATTTGTGAGGAATGCCTTCCGGAATAAATGAAATATACTCCCTTCAATTATTTGTATCTTCAGCAGCGCTGTCTATTGCCAGAGGACAGCTGTTCAGTTCAGTGACTGTCGCTGGGGCGTAGATCACTTTTCCAGGTAGATACGACTCCTCTGTGATGTATCGGTGGAAATGACCTTCAAAGGCCGTCGGTGACATGAATTTAGAAAGACACCAGTATCGTGATAATAGTTATCTGTCTGGACGAATTCCCGAGTATTAGATAATGTTAGGTAATGAAATTTTGTACGGAACATTTTAGAATCCTTTGTTGACATTTGGACACTTCGAGGAATGAAAGTTACTTGGCAACTCCGCTAAGGTTCTTGATATCGGTCTTAGAGAAGAAGCAGAAGTCTCTTCTGTCTACTGTGATGGACATTTTCAGTTGAATATTGATAATTGATTTCTGAAATCATCCAGTTAATGGGATTATTCTTTCAACTGAATTAATGTTTTCCGTACTTTGTTACGTTGGTGATTTGATGGAAAGCTAGTTAATTTTTGGAAAACATACCCAATAGGGGACTATAACCTCACTTTCTAGCATTCTAGCCACACGTTCTTCGGATAAGCAGAACCCCCTAACTTTATCCTTTGAGCCTTTGGCAATTCGGTTTATCATGTCGGCATAATTTTGGAAAAGCGTGAACAGGATCTTTTCCGCAGTTAGCACCAGGCCTTCCTAGATAAAGGTATGAGGTCTAGACAAGTTGGTATCAGACAGTCATTGATTTCATTTCAGGGTCTTTTGTCTCGGTGTACTTATCGTCATCCCAGAGCACTAGCCGTCCAGGGGAAAACCAATCGTGGTGTCAGCGTACTTATACGGTAGACTGAGGAGCTTATCTTGGTGTTAGCATACTTATCGTTAGACTGAAGAATTCATCTTTCATTCTGGTGTCACTGCCCTGAAAGGCTGATCCGTACCTCGCACCTTCACTACTGGTATCCTTCCACCTGATAGATTCCACCGTAAATGCCTGGCTGAAACCAATCTGATGTGGCACGCAAGTTGACCAGTTCACTCGATATTATATACCTTTTTCTCTATTGAAAATATTAATTCTGAATTTATGTAAATGCTACAGGTAAGGTGCACCTAACTCAATCGGCTTTATTCAATATCCTACCCTAAAGGGGTATATTGTGTTGAGTAAGATAACTGTGGGTAACTACACGTAGATATTTTGAGCCTTGGGCTATTCTACAGTTCATGTTATATATATTTTTTTTATAATTCACCTTGACAGTGTCTTTGGTACTTCCTAATAAGCCTTCAGCTACTTTGACTTTTATGTTGTCGTAAAACCCTTGTCACCTTATATAATATTATATGACTCCAATCATAAGCTGATTATCATTTAAGAGTGTGGCATTTGCCTAAATTACTATTCGTGTTATATGGGAATTGGTAAAATTATCTACACAGGGGGCTCAGCATTCATATGACTGGCGCCCGCATTTTTTTAATATCACAGGACTTTTTGTTTTGTTCAACCCACTCCACTCTTGGACACTTGTCAAAAGCGAAAGTGGTGATCTTGCATACTATCTTACTTTAATTGTATGACGCTGGCAGGCTCTGGAGTCTTATCCCGATTTGTAGGAATAGAGGGATTTTGGTTAACTGCTCTGGCATTCTCCACGAACAGACCATCTCCTACTTCACTGTAAGCTTGCTTATAAATTGAGATATCCTTCTTCCCTCTTTCTGCCTTCCTTTGCCTGTTTGTTGTGTGCTATAATCTTAACACCGGGGACGGTTGTAACACGTTACAACTGTCCCCAGGTGCTGCTGTTACAATCATCCCCGAAAGCAGTTTGTAAAATCAAACAGCATTTTCAGGATCTAGTCAAAAGTTTTTGGACTAAAAAATAGAGAGTTAGTCCCTTAGTAATCAGACTAGGAGAATATAAAAAAATTCCTATTGGAAAGCACATTTTTAGGTTTTTGTTCTCACGTGAATTTACTTTTCACTCCCGAAAATATGTTTTATTTGCCACATCATAAAAACCGTGTCAAAGCTGGTTAGTAATTAGATTATAGGTGAATATGGATCAGAGGCATCAACATAATGCATGAAATGCAGGGTTGCCACTATGGTATGGAAGTTAGAGGTGCTGTTACTATTGTACCCTGTTATATTATTCATATAATAACCATCACACATGGCAAGTATTTTCCACAAATACCAGATTATTCTTCGGTCTGAAAGCGAAATCTATGAAATTTCGAGGAGTTTTATATTTTTTGTACTCATTTATATGGAAATGATCATTTTTCTACTCATCCATATGGAAATGACAATTTTTCAACTGGATATGAAAACGATAGTTTTTTTCTCTAGAGATGGAATTGAAACAAATGAATATTATCATGCAACCCGATGGATACCTGAATACAAAAACAATTTGATGGATTTTTGACACTAATGACAGTTAGTCCCACTACGTGGCACTCGAATCAGCAAACGATCGTCACTTCGTTTGACAGTTTATCAACATTTTCACGATAAAATTTGAAGTACTCTCTATAACTATAATTAATATGGACTCTAATAGCGAAATTGGTGAACCATGTACAACCACCTGATATATAGTTAAGGCCGCAAACTCAGTTTTCAACAATATTCCGAAAGGTATATATTTGGGTACAGAAAGTTGATGACTTAGAGACATGATAACAAGATAAATGTTCTTATGGCTTACGTTCGACGGATATCTGAAGATTTAAAACCATCAATAGTTTGGAGCATGTATTTACGTAATACTATTAACATAAAATATAATATGGATATTTCGAAATATGCCAAGCACAAGCATTTTCAAAGCGAAATTCTACAGGATTTAAAAGCAAAAAAGCTAAAGTTTCAAAGTCACAACACAACAAATTTAGACATTTATTAACGATGCACCTGACAAAAAATTCCTACATAAATGTGTTATGATATTTTTAAAAGAAGGTTGAATTTTTGGATAAACTATGTCGTTATTGGTAAAAAATTGTGTAAAATGGGTGAATTAGGGTGTGTACATTGTGTTAGTTTAAAGAAGGAAGAATTTTGAGTGTTTTTCCTCGGTAGAAATGTGTCCTAAGAATGCCAGTTATCACTCAAAACTTGGTCCATATCCCCGAAATTAGTTGAGACTGTCAAAAATATCGTTTGGAAACAATTTTGTTGATAGCTTGTGGCTATTAGTTAACAGAATTTCACCAATTCCTGTTTACAGAGGTAAATTTTACGATAATTCATGTTGCTCATATAATAGGTAATGCATTGTATTATTTATGGGTAGCAGTGAGTTTCGGTATCGTTAGAGCTTGTCGTGAGTTGCAAAATTTTTTAGTGAATATATTGAAGATCTGAAAATGCGTTAGTTGTAACCATACCCATTCACAATTATAGGCAATTACTATAACATTTGTCAGAAGTATATAAAACTTCCATCAAATGTGAAAAATACATCGTCCCGATTCTTCATGAATTACCAAAATGGCAATTATACAAAGAAGTAATGGGAATCAATAAGTTTGGAAACGTTTCAAGACATGTATCGGTATTTCTTGATTTGCCGAATGTCCAATTGTGTATAGGCCATTCATTAAGAAGGTCTTCAACAACTATTCTTTCGGATACTGGGGCAAATCTCACAGAAATAACGCAATACGGTGGATGGAAGTCTAGCGCTCTTGCAGAACAATACATTGAAGATTCTGTAAACATTCCAGTTAATAAATGCATCAAAAACTACAAATGTACACGAAACTGAAGTTAAATTGGATGAAGAAACATTAAATTTCAACAGCATAACATTAAACTTATCTACAGCAGCAACAACAACTTCTTCGGCAGTCATACCTTCGACAAGTAACCCAAAAGTCAGCACACAAATCCAACATCCAACTATTAACAACTTCAACAACTGCACTCTCAATATTTATAAATAAAATTTCATCATGAAAGACAATTTGTCACTCCTCATCAGTATTATTATCAAGTCTCTCTTTTAGATAAATAAAATTCTAAAAATTGCAATCCAGTATTTTTAAATATCTATCGTAAGACATAGCATTTCATACTCGAGATGAAATGTATTTTTTTCGTTCGTGACATTGTCCCACTCGCTACGTTCCGCTTCGCTCGTGGACAAACTCTCACGTCACGAAAAAGACAGTATTTTCATGTCTTGTTGAGAAATATACTATCCATCATTTTCATCCGTTTCCACTCCTTTGTATGATGATGAGTCCGTTTCATTCATATCGTTTTCATCTGACTTCTCTGATGATTCGATCTCGACAATCAGAAACTAGGGAAATATACACTCTAAGAAAAATGTTATTGTCTTTTTCAATTGAAGACTATTAGAAATAAAATTCATTTGATTCCAAATCGCAATTAAACTCTCCTGTCATAAGTATTCAAAATTTGATATCATGGTGAAATTCATATCACAATATGTCGAAAGTGAATCCAGAATCAGAACTGCAACAAATCTTTATTTGAATTCGAATGGTGAACTTAAAGTCATATTATTTATGAACCAGAAAATAGTTATATTCTAGGTGTTATTTTCATGAATTTTAACATGAAAGTGATCAGGTTTTTTATTTTTCATGCGACTGTCAATTTTTTGAAAGACCTTTATTCAGATGAATATTTCCTCTTCAAGTTAATCCACCGAGTTTTGGAAGTCAGATCAGTTATTTTAAAGATTTCTGTCAACCCGGAGATTCGAAGTGTTTCTTGTTTAGCTCGCGAGGTGAAGCGGCCTACGCCGCTTTATCGTGTGAAATCAGAATGACTGAATAGCCAGAGTGATGTTTGATATGGTGATTCAGACGGGGAACAGATGGCTTTGAAGCTGCCTGTACTTTGTATTGACCTACCCTTGCACTGATGAAAGGCAAAATCTTCAGAGGAACCTTCAGCATTTTTATTACAAACGACCTCTCAAGAGATTTTTCAAATAAACATCAGCATGATTTCAGTTAACACTAATTATTAGCAATCTGAAATACATACATTCCATCATAAATTATAAAAGCACTACTGCTTTGGACTACAATAAATTGAAGTTATTTCGTTTTACACCTAAACGTATCGTAATTTTGAAGATTCTCATTAGATGGATAACTTTATCTATCTTAAATTTGACACCATCCTGGTTAATAATGCAACGAACAGGTGTGAATAAATACCGTATGTTATTACACACTTGCTTGTGAATACTTATACAGTGCAGCTTTTAATGGTTGCCCCCTGATAACTTTTCAACGGTTTGACGTACAAACAAAAAAAAAAACAGGTTGTAGGGTATCACCGATATTACTTTTTGACATAAAACACCTTGTGATTGCTCGATAGATGGCGTGGGGGGCCACATCAACTAAAAAATGATGTTTATTCATGATAAATAGTATTTAAATCTACACCAGACTGGGGCGAAACTTACTGAAACAGTATAACACATAAGACCAGGTTGATATTACTTTACATCCATTTTGAAATCACAGTATTCACCTTCAAATGTTAATAATAAATAACACCAAACACTGGTGCTCTTCGAATAGGTGTGAAGTAGGTAACACCAAAATATGCAGGACCTCTAAGGAAATCAGTCGGAGTTAGCTGGTGTCTTCTGGTGTTTAAAATTTTTTAATTATGTAGGTACCAAGTCATCAATTTTTTTTATCAAAATATAATATTGATGGGTAATTTCACAAAATTCAACAAAAATGTTTGCCTAATCTTACATACAGAATTAATCATCTTTTTATGCAAACAATGTTTTTTAAAAAACTTGCAGTACTTAGAAGTTTTCCGTTGATTGAATTCTACCCACTCTCCATAAATAGCAGCTATATATGCTTTTCTCATTTCAGGCCATGAATGCTGTAAGTGTGGAAGAACTTATAAGTATTTGAGGAACTTGAAATTCCATTTGAAGATCTGCGGTCAAAAAAATTTCATTTGTGAAGTTTGTTTTAAGAAATTTTCATCAAAATTTGCATTGAAGAGACATAGCTTGCAAAATCACACAACCTTCTGAAATTCGATATCGACTGGAATATAATTTGTTTTTTCATTGACATGTTGTTCAATGATTCTTCCCGTTAATCGAGAGATTTTTATTAGTTTCATAGGTAGTTATTTCATTTATATTGAAAATGACAACATCAACGTTTCTGTGTTTTTAAGCACTGACACTACGACTATAAATTTTTTTATCCTGAATAATCGTGTAATTTTTGACAATATATCTGCTTACCAATCAGTGAATGTTGAGTTCTGCCAATAGGAACAGTTTTATAGTGATATTTTGTTTTACTATCTGGAAAGTGAAAATAATTATTTAAAATTCAAACGTATGTGTTTCGATAAGTTCCTGTAGGGTAAAAATAAATATCTGGTGATAATATAAAGGGTTTCCTTTTGAAAACGAACCACCCTCTGTATTTAGGCCCCTATAGAACATTTAAAAATATGCAACTCTTTTGAAGGGGACATTTTGCATCCAACTAGCGAGGATTCTCAAAACCTCTAATATTCCAAATAATGGAAAGTGTGCTCGAGTGCGATATCTCATTTTGAAGGTCGTTCAACTTCCTTTTTGAAAATACTACATACTTGACCTTTCTTATTAGAAGAACACGATAAATAAAAAATTATTGAAACTGAAGACATATTACATAACGGTAAATTTTTAAAGTATTTTTTCTGCTAATATCCAACAAAAAAATAAAAAAGCATAGTATTTTGTTCAAAATTGTTATGAGAACGAGTGCAATACACCTAAACTAGTATTATATTTCGAAAAAGTTCGAAATTTTGTGCCGTAGAGTATCAATATTGTGAAATGAATACGAAGTATCCTTCTCTCCAAGCGTTTCTACAAGTGGAAAAAATAAAGGCAAACATCTGTCTGAAAACAACTACCTTTCTGGCTAATACCACGACGGGCATTGAAATATTTGTGCAACGTTCTTCCAAGAAGAACCAATTGCAAGTGCTTGTCCTGTAATTGAAAAGGACATTATCCTTCATTTGAAATTTGCGCATCTGTGAGACAAAAATATGCCGTTAAGAAAGATTCAAAATTCCGAGAATATCCGGAACTTTTCAAAAGCCATTTTTTTCTTCTGGCGTTATTTGATGAAGGATATAAAAATAAACAGCACATCAACATTTCCATTTTGTCCCCACTATACGACGGTATTTTCAGATTTACCATCCGACGTCTCGTCTCTTGGACACCATCATCTTTATTTTTTTATGGGCGTCATATTGAACTGTTACTAATGAAAGTAGAGCTTTTCATTCTGATTCCTATGATGTATAATATGTGATACTTTCTTATGTCACAACCTTCTATATTTCACATCAAAAACTGTGTTGTGTTCTAATATTTTGATAATTTCAAAATAAAATATTTTGTTTCTCGTGAAAAGACTTTGTTTCCTTATGTTTTATGCCCGAAGGTAAAATAAGAAAAGAGAACAAATAGTTGTATTGAATTTGGGAACGGAAAGTATTTTTTTTTTCTTATTCTCTTAGTACATGGAAACGCACGTCTAGTGAAATTGGGGTTTATTGGTATAGTGGGTAGTTTCTTCTTCTAGAATATTAGACTATGTATGATATATCTTTGTTTCTTGAAAATTATTTTATGATATATAGTTCTGTGTTTTGTTTAGTGCAAAGAATTGTTATACATCGCCCACACCAGAATCGAAATAATGAATCAGCTAAAGACTTATAAAATAATATAATTAAAACTGCCCTATCTGATAAAATTTATATTATACCTTTTTTATATTTTTTGTTAGATACCACAGGCCCACTCAAAAACTTATCAGCAATTTGGATAGATATTAGGTATTCTACTAACATACGAAAAAAATTATAAAAAAATTCCATCACGTAAATTGTCTGAGAAAATTAGCTATATAAGTGTTCCTAGTAAAACCTCGTATTACTAGCGTTAACTTCAAATTCATTTGAAAACAGTGATTGCTAGTAGTACTGATGACATGTGGATATTCATCTATACCCTCATTAGTCAGTGTTCATCGTCATTACAATCATATTATGATTTACGTGATTTTTTTTTGTCTTCTTGCAAACGTGTTAATTCCCCAGATAACTTCTGTTACATATGTGAAAGTTATGTAATACGGAAAAAACTACAAAATATTTCAAATTTATCGAAGAATTGTATGGAAGGTCTCTGACAGTGGCGGATACAAGGGGGGGTCGCCCCCTAATCCATAGGGTTGAAAAAAATTCATGATTTCATTCCGGACATCGAAAACACTGAGACTGAAAGCGAGAGGACGTTTGAAATGCATGATGCATTTTTTGTTTTGTTTGTTGTTAAAAAAAATTGTTTTTTCCCTTAACCAGCTGTCGTCCCCTTACGAACGGCAGCCCTCAAAAGTCGAAACTTGTGCGAGGTGAGGTTCTTAACAATTGCGACGAATGTACATTTCCAAACATCAGAATGCTCATCAGAATTTTGGCCACACTTCCATTGAGTAACGCTACTGCCGAAAGAAGTTTTTCAACTCTTCGCCGGTTGAAAACATGGTTACGTACTACCATGGGCGAAAAAAGGTTGACTGGTCTCGCTCTACTACATATGCATTCCGAAATTAAAATCGATGTCGAAAAAATAATAGAAAAACTCGTGAAAAAACAAAAAAATCGCAAACTTGAATTCGTAATGTGAATCCGAATCAAATAAATTTATACAAGTTCTCCAATAATTTTATTGAGAATCTATTTATTTTAGTCCTTAGAAGTAGTGTGTGTATATACTGTAGTCAACATATTGTATACCGTCGTAAATATATCGTAACTAATAACAATTATGTTTTACCTACTTCGTCAGTAAAAATTTCCGTTCCGCCCCCCCCAAAAAAATTCTGTATCCGCCCCTGGTCACTGATGGAGTACTGGTGTGATAAATGTAAGCTATTTTATTTGATGCAAAGATCAAAGAAGGCATTTTTGTGGGCCCTGACATAAGGAAGGCATTACAAGACGCTAACTTTGAAAAAATCATGAATTGAACCTAAGCGGGCTCGGAATTATTTTTTTTCATGGCTATTGTTGAAAATTCTTCAATATGCAGTATTCAATGCAAATAAATCTCGTTTTGCTAGAAAAGAACAAAGATGTATTTTAATTTTAGACACCTACCTATTCAAAACCATAATATACTCATTCGATGGGGGGCAACAAAGTAAAATTTCCAAAATAGTTGCTTTATTTAGAAAACTGTATGATATGGAGCCGATTCCTAGGTGAAAATGGAATACTTTGATTTTGTTGAAACTACTATCCAAATATAAACTTTTCATGAATTGGGAGTAATAATTTAAGTGTGTTCAATTAGGGCCATGTTTTGGACTACATTTAACACAAATGATTTTTTCTCTTGAAAATGGATAAGGATAGTAGTTATACGGCACTTTTAGCAAAGAAGTATTATAATGAAAAATTGAAATAATTAGGTAGATATAGGCAGAGAGATATATAAATGAAGTATTTTTGGGGGTGCAGTTATCCGGAGGGTATTAAATGAAAACTAATTTTACTTTTGAGAAAGCTTTCGAAATAGCTTTATTTCATCTTCAGTCCATCTAAAACTGGAATTGATAATTTGGTGACGGGGTAGCACTGGCAAGAGAGTTTAAATCTGTAAATCTGATTATCTCGGAATTCAACTGATAAATTCCTACACAACCTGTCACTGGTAACTGTAACTCGCCGAACTGTATACTGCTGACTGACGTTTGCTCAATATTGAAACTTACGGCGGAACTTCTGAACTATTTGGACTGCACCGTTGAAATTGATGTAGGACGGAAAAATACTACTACAGTGCATACCACTACAGTACCCCCTTGCCAGTGATAAACGATACATATTTAAGATTAAAAGTGAATAAAAAATTACAAATAAAGAAAATATAACTAGCGATGATTCAATTGAAGCCTGCCTGATAGGGTTCAGTGAACCGAACGCGTTGCCCATAGCGCGTCCTATAGCCAGGTGGTGTCGTCGGAGGTGGTGGTGCTGGTGGCGGTACTGCTATAGGCTGCGAGTCTGGCGGTCGCTGCGGGTCTGGCGGTGAAACTGCATCCCGCTGTAACGGGGCTTGATTGCCTCCCGGAGCTACAAGAATGATGTCGTCCTCGTGGTACCCTCTGGTGCAGCGATGTTGTCGGCGATGATGTAGGCCGGTTTGAGGCGATCGATGGTGACTGGTACGTGTCTTCGTCGCATTAAGAGTGTGATAACTCTGTCTGTGCGAGAAAGAACTTCGTACGGTCTGTCGTAGGGCAGCTGGAGAGGTCCCTTCGATGCGTCGTGTCGCACGAAGACGTGGGTAGCCGTGGCGAGGTCCTTAAATACAAACACGTTACGTTCGCCATGTCTGGATCCATCAACCGGTCGAAGCTTGTTGAAGTGTTGACGAACTCGACTGATTTGTCGACGTCTCGGGTGGTTCAGGAAACCAGGAATTCGCCCGGAAGACGAAGAGGTTGGCCGTAGATCATCTCTGCCGCTGTAGCCTGCAGATCTTCCTTCCAGGCGGCGCGAATGCCGAGGAGTGCCGTTGGTAGTGTCTCCGTCCAGCGGTCCGCCAGCAAGCACTTGACCGCTGCCTTCAGTTATCGAAGAAGACGTTTGACCATGCCTTTGGCAGCAGGATGATAAGCCGTGGTTCTCAGGTGCGTCGTTCCCATGATGTTGTTGAGGCCGCGGAAGAGGTGGTACGCCAAAACGAGCAACCTAGTGCTCGTAGAAGGCGCGGGCAACGGTTTCAGCTTCCTGGTTTTGCAGGGGAATTGCCTCTGGCCACCGTGAGAAACGATCGACATAGGTCAGGCAGTGAATCAGGTCCAGATGTACGTGCTCGAACCGACGAGATGGCGCTGCAAATGCGCGAACTGGAGCAGCAGAGACATGCCTGGTCAACTTGGCCCGCTGACAGGGGATGCACCTTCGAGCCCAGCTCATTTATTTCCTCTCTTCTTTGAAAATACTCGTTAACTGCAATTTTAGTCTGGAGAAGGAATAAAGGTATTCCGAAAGCTTCCTCAAAAGTGAAAAGAATGTTCATTTAATACCCTCCCTATAGGTGCACCTCTACTCAGTTACTTAATTCAAATAAATAGTTTCAGCTACTAATTCATCAAATAAACGATAGAAAGATATAGATAGATAGAAAAAGAGGAAATTATATCGACCGGCTTATTCTTAGAGAAAGTGTTTTTTATCGGGGATTCGGTCTGTGAAAGGACACTCTTTTTTGCTAATTTTCTGAGAGATAGATTGACAGACAGATAAATAGAAGAATAGAAATAAAGAAAAGATCAGATATAGATTTTTAATTTTTGGTATCCGAAATATATTTTACAGATGGACAGGACATCATCGAAGAACCTACCGATAGCAACATTAATAACGAATTGTTAGCATTATTTCAAAAGAAATTAGGAAAAGAAGATTTAAACAAAAAACATCGTATTCTGACTGATAAAAATCACACCGACAATTCCAACAGAAAGAGAAATTATAGGTAGATTTCAAAATTAAAATTTTGTAATTTGATTATTTTTACTTCCACACATTTTTCAGGGATTTACATATCTCATCAGGAGATGAGTTGAGTGATGAAGATAATACTGCTATAAAAATCAGTTCCAAATTCAATGCAATGCAAAGTGGAAAAAAGTCTGGTTCTGATACCTCCATGAAAATCTCAACGCTTCAAAAAAATAACATTATACAGTTGCTCTGCGACAGGCCTACTTCAATAACGTCTTCTGATTTGAACCTTCAGTTAGAAAACCCGACTCTAGAAGAACTCATTTTTCAAAAACTGGAGCAGATTATAGCTACGCAAGACCAACATTCAATTATTCTTCATAATATTTCAAGCAATCAATCTTCACACAATATTGAGAGACCTGAAAATTTGCCTAACCTGCCTGTTTCCAATAAGCAAGAATATGAAGCCTTGGAAACATTCTTGATTGAAGAGCCGTCATATGAATACATGGTAATAACTCAATTTTTTTATCGCTCGTTACATATTTTATCGTATCATTGGAAATTAAGCAGCCTCTAAGTTGAGTCTTTATTACAAATTACAACAACACATCATGATACATTACTTACAAAATATATACATTTGAAGATTTGGATCCCAATGAAATCAGATCTGCCACCACGAAAGCAGTCAAACCCCGCATTTTAAAGTGCTTGGAAGTGAACGGCCAGCGATTCGAACATATTTTGAAATATTCCACATGATTGTTTTACTTTTTTATAATTATTCATATCAATATTTCCAATTTCAAGTTTCTTGGTGCTTTTTTAAAGTTTATCCAAACATATTGAAATTGTTCTGAATTCGTATAAATTTCTTGAGGTTCATTGGCGGTAGATTCGGATACATTTCATTGAACTTTCTACATGTTCTGCTGATAATTTTATCACACTGTCCAAAAATAATAAACAAATTCATAAGAACTTCGTTTGAATATTTTTGTTCCATAGTTTTGAAGGTATTTGCAACTTCTGAAGTGACGAAAATGTCGATATTATTAGGAGAATGTCACAACGCTACTGTCAAATAGTAATCATGGCCTGCTTACCAAATACCGAATGGAAATACCATTCTGAAGGGACATTTTCACAAATAAATGCTCATAAGTCCGAAACTTGACTAGTTAGGTATAGGTATGATATACATAGAAAGAAAGCAAATTTCAGCAGCTTTCCAAATTTTCAATAATATACAGGGTGTTCCATTTAAAATTATCAAATTTCACCAACTTTTTCAAGCAAACGAAAAAACTGTATTTTTTTACCACCCTGTATTGAAGTAACGGAGATTAGGCTGACGTGTGAGAAGTGTCCAAGTATCACCTAACTCCAAACCAAATTTCGATATCATAGTACTTCTTAACTAAAAGATATCGGCATTTTCAGAAGTCATGATTTTCGAAGAAAAAAATTTAAATTAATTTTTATTTCGAAAACGGTAACAGATAGGTATAGGGAAATATCAAGAAAAGTTGTCGGGCAATTGTTGGAGATTCCAAAAATAATATTATATACAGAGTGTTCCATTTGAAAATTCAAAGTTGCTACTGCTTTCTAATAGAAGCGGCAACACCGCATTGTCGAAAATATTTTAGTTGGCTAGAGAATGTCCGAATATGCCCTCCATTAAATTTTCAAAGTGATCCGTTGTCTGGTTCACCAGAAACGTCTAATGTGCCATCCACCGTGAATCAGCCTGTATTACGTTAGTTACTTTATAACACCCTAGATACCAATTTTATTTTAAAATCTATTTATGCAAACTGACATGCATGTTTTGACAGTTTTAAAAATTCTTCATTCTTGTCCAAAATGAGAGGCATGCATGTCCGCTGAATCTTGGCCAGCAACATTTTCATTCAGTTCAATGATCTCTTTCGAGACAGTGTTTACAGAAATGTCTCCAACTTGCATTTTTCGTGCAATGAAAATCTTTCACGCAAGTTATATTCTAAATACCCTCTTGCAACATTGCGCGATTCCCAACCACCTGTAAATCCAATATGTCTCCTCCCGCAATAACAAGAAAAGTAGCTGAAGATCTTCTAATACAATGACCAGTATACATACCTAGTTGGATTTTCGAGTTTGACTATGTAGCAATTTTCTCAGGTATTTCAGAAAAGAAATGAATACCGCAAGGCTGAATGGTGCATTTTCCGTTTCTGTATGATTCGAACAATCTTCAATGTGGAGTATGAGCTGGACGTAATGCTATATATTTTTTAACTAATGTCACAGGATCAACGTCCCTGTCAGATATCACCGCAAAAACCTTTCCTAATGGGTTTTTGAATCAGGAATTGTGATTAGGTACTCTCTAGAATGTCAACATTTTCCGTGGACATTTTCGTTAATTCATTAGTTCTGCAAGTTCCGCTAATCCCGATTTAAAAAACTCTCAATCATCAAAAGCTCGTCTGGGGCAGTATGAATAAATTCACTAACCTGCTCTTTCGTGAATTCTTTCGATTTTTTTATTTTTTCGATCTACAACTCCAAACAAGCTCATAACATAGATTTAGGCCGCAAAGATGACGGAGACATTAGAGAGTTTCACAAAATAAGCAAGTAATACCGTTACTCCAGCTTGAATTTGTTCTTTATTTCGCCACGCACAAAACTGAAGATATTTTTTTTTGTAATGGATTTTTGATTCATCCGGAAGTAAATTTGGTCTTACAGTGTTAGCAGCTGCAAGTATATTTTCAGTTGTAATATAACAAGAGAGTGAGAATAAAGTAAAAATTATTTGACAGATTTTTCGAAAATTTGTTGCCAGGCAATAGACACGACAGCCCGAAGGGCTCGAGTGGCTATTGCCAAATGGCAACAAGTTTGAGAAAAAATCTGGAGAATTATATTCTACTTTATCGAACTCTCGTGTGGTATTCGATAAATAATTTTTTGATCATAGACCCATTCTCTATACCTATAACATTTTTATTTCAACAATTTACTTGAATCACTATAAACAGAATGAAGTATTGAAAGTTCTCAGCAGGAAAAAAACAATTATTATTGATGTTTTGTTCTTGACTGGAGGATTTCGTAACATTGTTTTGTTCTATTGGAATGAATGATATTGCTTTCTCTCTTTCATTTGGGTTATCAATTGAAATTGTTTCCAAATTAACACGTTACTCAAAATAGTATTTCTACATGCATTTTCGTCGATTTTCTTAAAATTTCATCGAATGATGATGTACTAAACAATTTTCGAATTCGACGTCAAATCAAAAGTTTCAGTTGTTATACAAAGAAAACAATATACCTCAAAGAATTCCCGCGGCAATTTTCAAGGTATGAAATTCCCAGTATAATAATGCTGTGATTGGCCTGAACGTACATGAATGCTTTGAATTGATGGTTTCGATTGGTTGCAAATATTGTCAAAAAATAATCAAGGGTAATATAACAAGACCTTGATAAATAGTCGACTATTTTTATTGCATCTAAATTTCGACTGTGTTTTATAATAATTTAACGAGACATTATTTTGGCATTAATAATCTGATGAGAGCCCGAGAGCGAAGCTCGAGGGCTTTCATCTCTCATTATTAATGCCAAAATAATGTCGAGTAAAATTAATAAATACAAGAGAAATTTTGCAGCAATAAAATAGTCGACAATTAATCAAGGTCGTGTTATAGTTATGAAGATTATTTCTTGAATCCATTTCTTCATATCTGTCATATGAATGACACTGTATTGTCAGGGAGTATAGCCTCGATATCTCATCGTTTTTGACTTTTCCAAACCGATTAATTTTCAAATAATTATTCAGCTTTAACACGATTGATTCTATTTGACGTTTAATATGTATTTATTTAGAGTACTGTCAGATGCTCAGGCTCCTTGATATGAGTATCATGCTGAATAGTCGGTGACTATTGTGCATCATGTAAATAGTCGCTAATAGAGCGTTTTGATTGGTCCTGTCAAACAGGAAACAAACGTATGATTGGTTGATGACTGATATTTAATAGACGAAAGAAATAATCAGGAATATCCATATCTGCCATGATTTTCGCCACAGTTCTAAATGAGTTTTAATATGTACTATTTTTATGTCACGCTAAAATGACAACAACATGACAATAACCAAAGTTGTTGATTTCATTTTCACATTATCGTTGTCAATGATACGATAAAACTCCGATCAAGTAACACAACCTAGATGAGTTATACTCAATTATTATTGAAGGCAACATCTTTTCATAATTGTTGCCTTGTCGCAATTTTTTAAGGATACAATAAGCATGTCAACTAGATTTTGATTTCTGTCTGGTATATTCATGGCAACGAAAACCCAAAAATACTGTATAAGATGAACTTATATAACAATAAGAAGGCATTTGAAACGTTCATTGCAGCTTCATGAGAGCATTTAAAACCGAAAGTATTTCCATGTACTTGATATTTGACAAAGCAACAACAAAACATTTCTGTTTTTTTTTCGTATTTGGGTTATTGGAGTGTTTTTTCGTGAATAACGGTCACATTCTGAGGTGATTTGCGTAAACCTATCGTTAGTTTTTATTATTAAGCAATGGTAAAGCATTGTGGAATGTGTTAAAGACCATTTGAAGCTGGAAATCGAAATATGTCGTTTCATATGTATGCTACCAGTGTCGAAACTATCGAAAAGGGGAAACCGAATTGGAAAATGGTGAAATTAATGAACTATGAAAAAACATGTCAATTAGAGCATCGGCTGTTCTCAAAATCATGTGGAGATTCTTCCATCAAAATTTCAGGTTTCCATTACATATTGGGTTTCCATTATTTCCATTTTATTAAACCTCAATATTTCTGTAAACAACCCACGACACTGCCGGTGAGGAAAGATGTTCCTTACAAAAAAATGTAATGGCGTGATCGGCGAGTTACTCATCTAGGTTGTGTTATTTGATGGGAGACTTTGAATAAATGTCGAAAGTTACATCAGGCGACTCGGCACTAAGCGCCTCGTCACCTGGCAACGTTCTCGATTATTATAAGTCGTATAATAAACTCGATTCATTAATAGCTGTTATTCTTGGCATATGTGTACGTTTTTAGAAAAAACGCCTTGCTGCTATTGGTGGTGCAACTGTAAGAGGTACTGTTATGGGAATGCTCAGGTTCCTTTTAAGCAATGAAGTGGCGATGAAATTCAATTGGGCCGGAAGAGACAAAGAACCTTTCAAAGGTACTAATACTATGAAAGTAGTTAAGGGTTAGTTAAATCTGTTTCAAACACTTCTACACATATTCTATAAAATATTTTTGCAGAAGCTGTGAGGTATACCTACATCGGACGGGAGGAACAAGATCTCACAGATAAAGTGATTGAGGACTCTGTGAAGGACTGGTTGAAACTAGCTAAGGCCAGATTCGAATATTCTTTGAAGAAACATGATTAGATCCACACATAACAAATAAATATTTATATTGTCTCATCTTTACAACTCGTTTTGTTTTTTTTACTTATATAACTACATACGCAGAGTAGTTTTTCATTCATAGTGTGGAGTTTATATCTGAAATATAGCTCTCCAGTACTGGTTACTAAGTGCAAATATGTAGTCAATAGTAGATACGATGAAATATTGGAAATTATTCTGGAAAATGTAGCAATTGTTCATTCCTCAAATAATTTAAAATTACATTGCACACCACGCAGGCGCAACTAAAATATAGTTTTGATTGGTCCATGCGGATTGCCTATTGGGAAGTGTTGTAGAAAGGAATTCTTGCAAGCCTATTGAAAAAGCTCCACAAAAGGCAACTTTTATCATATATCTCATATGGCCGACCTCGTAACGAGAGACCTTTTGGAAACATCATTAATATTGTACACACTCAAAAATACCACCCTGTATATAAATTTATGAGTTTACCATCAGGTATAACAGTACGATTTATATAAATTAGTAATTTTCATAAAGCAGTGATTTTTACGATTTTCACGGCAAAGTGTCTGTGTTATCATTATTATAATACCCATGAATAAACATAACAAGTACCAACAATATAAAGTGAATTAATTATTTCATTGGTATTATCCAGTTGTCTGATAAACGTAAAAAGTGTTGGTTATCATTTGTATAAATTATATTTTAAATGTATGTTGATGTAAACGTTCATGATTGATATATAATAACGAATGAATCGGTTAAACAAATGTTTTTTGAACAGAATTGTGTTAGTTGGGTTACTCCTCACGAATTGAAAAAAAAAGATGGCAGATATTTCTTGTCGATAATACTAACCGAATATGACAGTTCTCTCTGTTATGGTTTTTATTTCTATTCAGAACAGGGCTAATAATTTTCGAAACAAAAAAATTCTTAACTGTATGTGGATGGCCGTAAAATAAAGGGGAAATTAATATTAAGTGAAGTGGGACAAATCAAGACGACTCAGTAAATGTTTTGGAAGGTGGATAGGGGTGGCTAAATTGACGTTTGGAAGGTTGAATAGTTGTTTTTCACCTGAAATATACATCCTGTCGCCAAAAAGTTGTAAATATTAAAAATAACTAAAACTTCTGTATCAATAATTCTTCAACATTATCTCAAAATCAACGAGAATAAATATCAAAAACGGTTTTTTTTATTATCATCTTTCGCAATTTTTACATCATTTTCTTGATACTTGGTGGAAACGTTCTTTCATGGGTTTTAAATAGGTTGTAATATTTTAAAGAAAAATATTTATTCTTCGATTATACCTATGAGAATTAAAATTCAAAAAAGGCTTATTTTATATCGAAAATGTCAGTCAACCAATTTAAAAAATCGAAATATTTTCAGTATAAGGCTCATTTTATTCGTTAAAACCTCGACATTGACAAGGTGTGGAAAAAATATATCGGTTGTATGAAAAAATTCGTTCAAATTGCAAAAAAAAATAAATTAACGACATTTTCAGAATCGATCATTTCAGTAGTCTTGAGAATTTCTTATTTTCATTGCAAATAAGAGTTGAAGTTGATGAAAAGATTAATTTTCATGTAGGGAATATAATGTCATTTGGATTCAATTGTTCGTTGATGGTTTATAAATTACAAAAGTTTAAGATTTATCAATTATTCACAACTTTTGTATTGAATTTTTTTCTATGGAATGTATATTTCAGCGACTAACTATGAGAAACCACTTTCAACCATCAAAACGTATATTTAGCTGCTCCCTAGCTCTTTTATGGAATATTTACTGAGTTGTCTTGATTTTTCTCAAGAGAAAGCTATCCATATTCGAATGAAAATAAGGACTGACTTTAGTTTATCAATGCATTAATTTTAGGTGGCTCCTCTTCCGACAAACTATGGATAAGTTCTCTTTCTGGAATAACAATAATTGTCTTCTCCTTTTCTATCAGAGTTATTCTTTTATTTTTCAAATCAATTGAAGTTTGATATACTCTCTACTCTACTCCCATCAGTGTAATTGTGTAAGACAAAATATGATATATGATCAGAAATTCTTGGTTCAAAATTGTATTTTCAACGGAAAAAATAAGTGAGGCTTGTGACATGACCTTTTTAAATTTTGATATAAACCCGTGTTCCTGTACAAGGGAAATTGGGAATTGCATTTTTTCATTATTTAATTGCTCCTAGTCTATTTTGGACATTGCCGTAATATTACTAACTGTATCTACCAAAGTGGGAAATTGTAAACCATATAATTTTGAAATCACCATGGGAGGCCCTGTGTCTTGAGCCTCATGGTTGAAATCACATTCTTTCATATGTAAAAATGACTATATTATTCATTGCAAATAAGCGTTGGAGTTGATGAAAAGATTAATTTTCATGTTATTTAATGTCATTTGCATTCAATTATTCGTTGACGGTTTATAAATTGCAAAAGTTTAAGATATTAACCGATCACATACTACTTAGAAATTTTAATGAATTCGCCATTTAATATCCGTTTGGCCCTGGTTCAATTGTGTACAAAAATTTTTATTGGAAATTTATTATAATAATAATAATAAATCGTTTATTATTTACCAGTACAAGTAAATAAAGGGCTACAGGTTCATAGTATCCGAGGGTGTCTTCTACTGATCTTCCACCAGAGGTCACAATTTAATATAAATGAAAATTAAAACGAACATGAATAATATACATACTTATATGTGACATGAAAGAAAGTGAACGGAAAAAGTGAAGAAAGAAAGACGGAAATGGGAAGAAAAAGAGGGAAAAGAAAGTGAGGTAGATGAAAGGTAACAAAGCTTATGATTCGTTAATTACGATAATTGGATATCAAGGAGGTATAACTTATATTTTATCTTGAAAGATGGTTATAAACATGCAGATTGCGTCCAGTTCTGAAATCAAAACTGAAGTCCCCTTCATTTGAAAAAGGGACCTCAAATGTTAAAATGAGTTGCATAAAACAATTTTGAAACGAAATCATCCTCTATTATTAAATTCGGATATCGGCTCTACCTGAGAAAAGTTTCCTTCTGAAACAAACATAACCTACTTTTTTATGTCATATTTCATTTTCATATAGGAGTTAGCAGAGGTCTTATTGTCAATAACATATGAATTCATCAAATTCTAGTTCTTTATCAGATGATGAGGAAGAAGATACAGTTAACAATATGTCGGGGTTATGTGAAAATGATGGCCTTACTCCAGTATCGATAAAATTATTGCAGAACCAAATAAAATATGACTTTGTTAAAGAAATGCCAGTGATAGGCATATATGTGAGTTTTCATGCGGTTCTTATGTAAAAGAATCAAAAATGCATATTCTTGAAAATCGCACGTGCTTTAAAAACCCTGCATCTGAACCATGTATCAGGATGAGACTCTCAAAAAGAATAAATGTCAACTAAAAATTTGTTCTTACCATCATCTGGCTACACCCATACAGGCAAACTTGAGAAACTTGTACGAGCAGGGAATTAGGCTGGGCGCCTATTAAGACACACGTTACGCAGCCCATGCAACACAGCGCAGGGCACAATTTTCTATTCTACGGGTGTTCATGTACATGCGCATATTGAGACACAGCGCAGGGCAACACACGAATGTGCCGAAACAAGCGTGTGCCGCGCACTAGTCGAGACAGAATTTCGTGTGCGTGCGTTCGTCAAATATGGAGAAAAAAGTAATTGAAGCCGTAAGAAAACATAAAATTTTGTATGATACAAGAGATCTAGGCTATATGAATTCTAAACTGAAAGATGAACTATGAAATAATATTGCTCGTGAACTGCAATTAGCAGACGATAAGTACATAATAGTATATAAGTAACGAGTGAGTAGAGTGATACTTTGTGAGTGGGAAATATTGACAATTCCTACGAGCGAAAAAAAAAACACTTTACCCACGAGTTTCATACAGTTATTTTTGCAACTGTCAGATTTCATTTGCAAATATAAAATGAATTTGGCTTATTGTGAAGCTACGAATGCCCTTTTCTTTGAGCTGTTTGCATAAAAACCATTTGCACTATCCACGATTTTCTCTGTTCACTCTTTGTTACTTTCAATTTATAAACCACAAAAAAAGTGGACTTTTTTTAGATTTTTTGAAAAAAAAGTAATAAGTATATTTATGCTCATTTAGAAAGGAAACAGAATATGTCCGATTAAAAAAGGAAAAAGGAGACAAAGTTGAGTTGAACATTAATTTGAAATTCACCATAAATGAATAAATATTTGAGAAAGCTATGATGTCTTTATAGCACAACAGAAAGAGTGATTCGTAATATCGGTTTTGAATGTTAAATATGGAAAATATCGAACAACATAATATTGGTTGTATGAGAAGCTCCGTCGTTATATTCTAGTACTTAAACAGCCAATAGTAAATACTAAAAACTTTCTTCTAGCGATGCTTTCTTCTTGTATTTTGCAGTAGGTTGTGAACCTCATCAAACTGGTCTCTATTTAATCGCAGATAATTCGTAAATTGAGACTCTGACAAGTCATTTAGTAAGCAAAATTCACCATGCGTTTTTCTTTTTTTGAGATAGTTACTTCTATGACATAACTTTTTTCATTTTGTTAAACGGTAAAAGTAAACTTCATTTTCAAATGCTTCATCGGAGTCTGATTCGGAACTCAAATCTAGCTCTAGCATTTTGAGAAACACAACACAAAGTTCTTCCACAACTCACAACACTGTTTCGCAATTTGCGCTAATTATCAATTTGTCATGTGCTGCATGCATTGCGCTGTGTTGCATGGGCTGCGTCGCGTGTGTCCCAATGTGCGCCTTGCCTTACTATTTATATACCAACGAGCAGAAACATATTTTTCAGCTGTGTTTCCGTCAACAATACTACTAATATCTTTATCTTCCATTTAACATGTATACAATGTATCGAAATAGTCAGAATGAGAGAAAGGATTATAGTCCACAGTATCCATTCTAGACTCAATAGATTTATTTATATTATATTCTGTAAATACAATGAAAGTATCCTCGACTCTCAGTCACATCCGAAATTCGAAAATATTCAACTTTCCCAAAAGCTCAAAAGTCTTGAATAATTCGGTTCTCGTCTGAAATACTCTTTTACTGAAAAATGTCACACTATCAGAATATTTCGTTCTCATTGGATAGCTCAGTTTAGGTTTTTTCTGTTATTATTTTTATTAGTATAGATATTCTTGTGTTGTCATCGACCAATTTCTTATAGTTCAACCCTTTCAATGCTACCTTTTGTATTCCATTATTTCTTTACATGTTGAACGGATCATAAAAATTAATATTATTCATCGTCTAGATGAAATTTGAAATGTGAAATAATTCCAACAGCGGTGTTACTTCCACTTGGTTCGCTTTCCTCATTTCATAGTACATAAATAACTAACATACCTATAGTTCAATAATTTGTCTCCACAGATATTTTATCGCCTGTTTTAAAAAAATCATCTACTTTGTTTCCTGTATCTGTGAAAACGTCCTACAAAATCACAATTAATTATGAAATTATACTCATCAATAGCCTCTTTTCATACTGTGTCACAATCTACAATGTTGTCAATAACTAGCACTGTTTTGATTTCATTGATTTTTAAAACAACTCTCTATAAATGAATCAAAATCATCAGTTACAGGATCCACAATCAGTCCCGTCAATAAATTATTACGTTGTGTAGCTAACACATTTCTTGTATTTGTTTTCAAATTGTCATAATTTGAATTAATTGTTGGAAAAAAATCTCTTTATTTTCTTGTCTGATTCCAAATTGAACTAACCGTAAACTAAATTTTGAAATTTTACTCTGGCCATAATAAATTCTGAAGAAAAGACAATGTTTTTATAATTAGGATCAAGCTGCATGAAAAATAGAAACCCACAATAATTTTAAGGATGTGTGCGGGTTGAGTCCTCGCCTCCAGAGAGCGTGAGTTCGAATCTCAGCATTGCCACCGGTCTCGTGCATGGTATCACACGTATTAAAAAGGTAAGGGCTACGTCTTCCCCTAACTCGCACAAGTCTCTGACTTTTGAGGGTTGCACGTAGGGGTGCAACCGGTTGACGGATATAACAATTTTAACAACAGTAACCACAGAACTATAAAACATCTGGAATAATAGATAGATATTCCATTTCATAATAACGTTAGGCAGTAATAAAGTTGTCCTTATTTTGACATTTACGCACGCGCAAGTGAATCTCGAATAAGGATAACTTTATTAAAATACTGCCTGCCTTCATTAGAGGAAGGTTAAGGTCAGGATTCAAGGTTCCTTCATTTTCACTTCAGGTAAGATCGTGGACACTCATTCCTGTTAGTTATATGATTTTTCAATAAAAATCAATATCGAAGTCCCCCTTGGCCATTTTATCATCACAATAATTGTATCTTAGTATAAAACAGATTATGTGGAACAAAAAATCTGAGAAACTAGATTTTATTTATTGGTTATGAATATGAAAATACTGGCTGGCGTTATTGCAATATATCTCTATTAACAAAATTAGCACAACTGTATTCCTAAAAATACTACCTATCAGTATAAGCCAGCAGTATAAATTTAACGAATGCTGATTTAAAGGAGGCTTTATCTAACAGGAGGCGTTGTTACGTTTATGGAATCAAGGCACTTTAAAATTGTACTTTAAAGAACCATAAAGTCGAGTTCAATTAAAGGAATATTAATGATGGTAATTATGGATATGGCTGTTACTATATCTTTATCTGTTTTCGGTTGGTTAAAGACGATAGTAATAGTTTGCTACTCAGTACCAAATATTTTCGTCCGAGCTATTCAAAACAGATGATGACTTTTCATAAATCTTCATAGAACTACTGATGTTGAAAAAATAATAAATGCATAATCCTCAATTTGCAGGAAATCATTGTTGTTCCATATGTGGAAAAGGTTACAAAGTAGCCCGATCTCTGTGGAGACACCATAGATACGAATGTCAAAAGGAACCTTCCTTCAGATGTGATATATGCGAATACAGAGCTAAACACAAATCAAGTGTTACAAAGCACATGGCTACAGTACATCCAGATGTCTTCCATTTGTTATAAGAAGATTAACACTCCTGACGAGGAACAGTTATATCGTTATGAATTAACGACCCTTTATTGTCATTATCATAGTATATAGAGAAAGATTGAATAAATCATGTACGACTGACTATTTTTCGTTTTTGTTCATATTATTATAGTACGAAATCGTACATAATATAAAAGGTAGCAGCGAGAAGTACGTATGTATTTTCTATACATTATAAATTACCTGTGCAATTAGCAAATAAGTATTCAGCCCTATGCTGTATCACTTCCGTCAAAAATAACGTCACCGTTATTCGCCATTTCCGTAATTTTGCTATTACTTGGTAATAGTGATACAGCATAGGGCTGATTATCTCTTATAATATATAATGATGGGTTTAATTCACTTCAAACTTTATTTTCTTCTTGGGCATTTATATAAAAGTTCGTTTTACGTTTTTCAACGTTTATGTCACATTGGTCCTATAAGCGTTAGAAACTGTTCAGTTTTCTGTCTTAATGAGTGCACCAGGTGGCATTAGTGACATGCTTATATTTACTATCCCTTGTCATTAGGCTTCTCGGCACTTACTCAACCGCAATGAATACACACATAGGTCAGGTCAAGTGTTTCATAATTCTCTTGGATTTTCCCAATTATCTCTTCGAGGGTTGAGATCTGGCGTTTAGCTCAACACGTTATAACTCCTAAATTTAAGTGATTGTGTTTGGCCGAATTTTTTCATAATATAAGTAAGTTAGACTATTATTCGTCAGATGATACCAGTATCTCTGATTTTGGTAATGGTGCTTGGTCAAGTAATGCATAACGCAGTCCAGTTATCAACAAGGTAAGTTAAATAAAACTTATATCATATTCCATAGGGATTTTTCTATGATTTTGAAAATTGTACTATGTAAAACTAACTCGAATCATTAATCGTTACCGTTATTATGGAAAATACAGTGTGAAATATGAGGAAATACTATAGTGTGCTGTCTACCATGTGAAATCACACTTGTTAAATTTTAGAGCAATCGGGGTTAATTCATTTGATTTTGATTTTTGTTCGCCAACCATCTTAGATGCACTACTGTCTTAAAAACCTAAAGGCGGATTCATGCAACGTTTATTATAACAACATTTTCATTACATTATGATTAACATTGCATTATATTTTCACTAACGATTGATACCGTTCATGGAACGATTGAACCACAGATTACAATTACATACTACCCCACGTAATCTACAAACGAAGAACAAACCTCATGAACCATGACCACAGATCACATTATAAAAAAAACGGCGGTGAACTATTTGTTTTGTATATGCGCATGCGTATTTGGTGTTTTAACTAAGAACATAATTTTATAGTTGAAAGTTGACCAACTTCTTAGTGAAGCAGTGTTAATGTAATGCAATAATATGTTTGCATGAACGCCTTATATGAAGTACTAAAATTCAACTTTTTTTAACTTTAATGTAGTGTAAATGCCTTAAATCTCTCTATCTATGATTTCTCGATGTCCAACGTCTAGAATTGTTCATATAGGCTATGCTTTCTTTCTCAGATGTAGCCAAAAACTAAAAAAAGGCTAAAATTTTGGCAAAAAGTGACAAAAAAATATAGTTCCGGCCAAAATTTTGCCAGCAAACTTCAAATTCATGATCAGCAACCCGAAAAACATGGAGGGTGAGAAAATCAAAACTATAGCAAAACTTTCCTCTGAACCCCTTTTATTTTTCTAATAATATGCTTAGCCTAAATAGTCCCACGCAGAGAACAAGTATAGTTTGCACGCGCACTCACAGTTTTAGTACATTACTGTGTTTACTGAAACATTATTTTGACATATTTTGTGGATCGATCGTTTAAAAGGCTTTGGAAACCTAGTGATAGAATGCGATTTGGGCTCAAAAAAACATTTGAATTGAAAGTTTACTCATTACTGAATAATATGAATTTTGTGAATGATGTGTTTTCTTCAATATGTCCCTGCAGCCAAAAGGAAAAATACAAATGGGAATTCTAGTCACTGTCCTTGAGCGTGTGAATAAACTTGGGTTTAAGAGACTAAAATAATTTTTTTTGAGACCCTCGGACAATTTATGAATATAATGAATCCTATTATGAGTAGGTACTTGATCAATAAATAACTTCAAACTCTGTTTCCCCAACAGTAACCCAATGTTCATATTGTTTTCTAAATAATATTTTCACGGACCCATTGTGAAGTGAAGTCGCTTTCAACATATAAACAAAACTGGTTCGGATGGGAGTGCCTCAGGATTCCATCTTGGGACCAGTTTTGTTTCTTTAGTACATCAATTATATAGAGAAATGTTATACCCTTTCTTTATTGCATACGCGAAGGATATCAGCTTCTTGATTTCTGCTAAAAAACGCATGTCTCAACTAGTAAATGCGAAGAAATTTTGTATTCGACTTCCAGATATTTCAACCAACAGAATTTATTTCTCAACAGTAAGAAAACTCAAATTATACTTTTCCATAATTATCAAAGAAAAACATACAGGAATTCATATGGACGAGTATCTAGACTGGAACGCACACTGTGGACAGTTGTTAGTCTCTGAATTGAGTTCACTGATTTATATGTTCAAAAATTTTAGGGCAGTATTAAAGAAACTGCAACGAATGAGCACATATTATGCTCAAGTTGAAGCCAGGTTGCGCTATGGTGTTTGCTTGTGGGGCAGCTCAACAATGAGTAACAGCATTTTCATTGAACAAAAAGCTATTGTTTCAAAACGCAGCTCATGTAGAACACTCTTTCAAAATCACAAAATTTTGACTCGAGTCAACTTATTCATATATGAGTTATCTATATACAGTTTCGCGAACATAACTGACTTCACTCTCAACGGCGATATCTATGACAAAATACTTGCCAAAAACAATGATTCACTTAAAATCAGTCAAAATGCTGCAAACTCCATTGGTCCTAAAATTTTCAATCATTTACCTGAAACAATAAAATCCACTTACAATCTTATGAAATTCAAAAGAAGTCTTTTTTGCAAGAAAATTGTTTGTATACACTGGACGAGTTTTCTTTATATGGCCAACTGTAATATCTCCAGTTGAATGTATTTGTATTTTATACTTGTTCTTCATTTGTATATTGTCGTTGCTATTTTACTTTTATTTTTTGTTTTAGTTTTAGGTATATTTTGACTATTCCTATACAAAATGAAAAATGTTTGTCATTTGAAGGAAATATAAGAATTTGGATTTGAATTTGAAGTAATCTTATTTGGATGCCTCTCGTTGAAAATCACTGAGGCGTCTCTCTAGCTTTTGTAGTTTCCCACAATCAAAACTATATTTTTCCTTGCTGACTTGATTTCGGCGTATTCAACCAAAAACTCTATGGAGTTATCAACGTCACCGTTATAAGTAGTAGAATAATATCAATAAGGAGTTGTTACTCAGAGGCTTGTTGCAAAATATTTTGTGTCAGATGAAATCCATGGCTGTCTAATAGAATATTGGGATTTTGATGCTGTGCGTATCACTATTTGAAAGTTCTTGTCTTGTGCATACATCAGGTGAATTTTATTTTCAAGAAAGCATATTTTGTGTTCAAGCTTTCAATTTTATGAAACAGAAGTAATTTTCCTATGCTCTTCTATTATAGAAAAATAATATTATCAATGTAACAGGATAACGATACACCCCCCGTATCTCCGTCAGTTTTAAAGGTAATTGATTGAAATTTGGGTTTTGCCTGAAGTGATACCAATTTTTGATTTTTTTATTGAGCACTCTGTATATAACTACATTTCTGAAATCTGCATAATTTCCTGAATCCAATGATACCACATATGTAACAATTGAAAAACCATCATTTTTGATAATTTAATATTCAATTTTCCATTCAAGTATGCCATGATGGTTTCGATGTAATGCTAAAAAAAATCAAAATCCTGTCAAAAATACAAAATTGCGTTTTTTATGAGCAAAAAAAATTCGATTTTGGGGTAGAAATCCATTTTTTTAAATAGAACCTTATTGGTACCGTGGTATCATTTATTGGTACTATTAATAATGAATTTATTCATACCTGGTAATAAATATAATCAAAATTACAGCTAAAAGAAAAAAAATACAATTATTTTGTTATAATTTAATGCTAAGAAATTAAGGTGGCTTTGAAATACAAATAATGAACACAAAACATTACAACAATTGTTTGAAAAGCTGTCCACTAACGTCAATGCAATTCTGAACTCGCATAGCTGTTTCTTGAAAAACGTTCGCTAATTGCTGGGCCGCTATACTATTGATTACGCGTCTCACTCGCAACTCCAGGTCTTTTCGGGTTAGACAATGTGTTTTGAATGGCTTCAAACAAAAAGTGAAGAGGTGTCAAATCAGGTGACTTTGGAGGCCGTCGCCCAGGACCATTCGTCGAAATTTCATTTTCTTCGAATGCCTGTTAAAGGTAATCAATTACTATTCTTCAATTTATTATGGGTTGGAGTTTCATCTTAAATGGATAGATAATTCAGTTTACCTGTCCTCAATTTAATTTTTCATAAATCCTAAGTATAAAGCTGCAGTCAAGGGTCCTTCAAATGTTATTGTACCAATGATTCTACGACCAAGTATTCCACCATTGTAACCGAACCGCACTTGAAAGTTACCCTCCCAAAATAACTTTTGATTTTCTTGTGACCAAACTATAAATGTGCGGCATTTTGTCTGTATAATCCCATATTTGTTAACCTAGACTCGCCCGAAAATAAATTCCTTTCCAAAAAAGTATTGTTTGGCTGCACATTATTCTGAAAGATCCAATTGCAGTATTCCATCCTACGTTCATAATCATTTTAGTACAGGTAATGGTACAATTGATATTTGAAAGATTGATAATTATGTTTGTGCAAGATTCGGCTTACCGTTTGGTAACTAATTTCCAATGCAAACCCAATTTGTCTTGAAGAAACAGTCTTATCAACTTCTATTCGAACTAAAACATTAATTTACGCCCCTTCGTCAATGATAACGATTTCTTCTAGATCATGGTTAGGCTCTCTTCGGAATTGATTTTCAAGACGATTAAAATAATTTCTCGCTGGACATGCATTGTCTATCAGGATATCGGTCGGCATAAATGTTTCTAGCCGCAACGGCATTTTTTATATTTTCCACATAAATGATTAAAGTGTCCACATTGTCAATCCTTGTATAAATGTGCGGCATTTTGAACAAAAATAACAACTAATTCAAAGACTTTTCCAATACACAATGAAAACGCCGATAAATCAACTAATATTTTATTTGACAATCTGAAGGAATAATTTCATTGTTTTCAAAGTCTCCCAAGTAACTTCTTAATACTAAATTACAACAAAATAATTGTATTTTCTTTTTTCTTGTAGGTGTACTTTTGATTGTATTTATCGCACATTTTATAACCAGGTTGAATAAATTTCTTATTAATAGTACTAATAAATGCTACCTATCATGGCACACTTAAATGGAAAACTAAAAATTAAATTATCAAAAATGTTGACATTTGAAATGACAGTTATGTGGAATCATTGAATTCAGAAAATTATGCAGCTTTAAGAAATGTGATAATATGCAGGGTTAATATTTGTAAATCGAAAGTTGGTATCACTTCCAGCGAAACCGGAAGTAACAAAAATCAATCGTAAGTAATAAAGTGCCGCTTTTTATGTATATAGGATATCCCAAATTTCAATCAATTACCTTTGAAACCAACGGAGATACGGGGGGTATACTATGATCCTGTTACACCCGGTATTCGTGTGATTCGTGCACATGAAGTAGCAATTTGGAAAGTGTTTCTTTTATGTTTTCTTTTAAATATATTGCTATCGGGTGCAAAGAGCATGCAAAAGTTCTGTTGATATCATTGAGATACAAGTATTCCACTATAGTTAATCATATTCATAAGAATAATAATGGTAAACTTTTTTCCCAAATGTAACAAACTTTATTGCGAGCACTGTATACTAAAGCTTTCAAATTCCATTTGTAACGGCGCCGACTGTTTCGTCGGTGATTCAGCGCCTACAAACTCTCTCACTTTCTCAGATGAGCTAGCAATGAGTACCTCTTGTATACTTATCATTTTTTTTTGTTGGGTGTTCCATATATGGCATTCTCCTTGTTTACTCAAATCAAGTTGTTCGAATAAACTGATATATCTTAATTTCAGATCCGAATGCAAGAATTAAACAAAATGAATTCGGCGAGTACATTTGCCCGTTGTGTGGCAAAACCTACAAGCACAAAACATCAGTTTACACTCACGTCAAACACGATTGTGGAAAAGAGCCACAGTTTTATTGTGTCACGTGTGATTTCTCTTGTAAGTACGATCATGTATTGCGAAGGCACGAAATGTCTCTTGCTCACAAGAAAAAGCTGTCTGCGTCATACAATACGTCACGAAACTGAAGGTGGGAGATAACTTGCTCGTTTCCCAATGAAGGAATACCATCATCAACCACCAGAAGTATAGAGAAAATACTAAAGGCCTTTGCGATTGGATATATGTATCTTCTCCATCATTCCAGTGCCAAACTCTTTAGCAGAATGTATACAAGACAAAAACTAAGAGATTGAACCGGACTTTTAGAAATATGCATGAAAATATTATTCATTGAGTGAAGTGAATGCCTTGTTTGAATTATGAAACTGATCGATCAATTTGAATGAAAATAAGATAACTGTTTGATCTTGGTGAATTTTGATTATATATCATTAATGGTTTGTTTTGAATTATTGAAGTGATTCTGGATTATTCAAATTATAATTTTTCTATGTGGAAGAGATACGATTTACCGTATGGTAATTTCTTGTAAAAATCAGGGCTAGTCTATTATTTTTGGTCTGATCAGAATGTGGAATTTCATCCACAATCATGTGCATGATCAATTATTTTCGATTGTGTATCGATTTTGATATCAATTCAATTAGAGTTATACAGGGCGTTCGCCAGAAAATGATATAGATCCGGTTGAAAACATTATTGTACACTCAAAAAAATTTTGTTTCTAATATCAATAAAAAGCATTCATCAACTCTATTTACATTCATGTTACGAATATTACATTGTTTCAATGTTCACAAATATCTAATATTTGACTTCATCATTGTATCGAGGTTCATTGACAATCAATGACCAATTTTACTTCACACAATGATTATATGCATAAAATGTTCATGTAACTGATAAAAAAAGTTATTCTGTTCATCAAAGAAATTTCAACTTCATAGAAAAGTTGTTGATTAACGATAACGTTACGCCAATAACTGAAAACATCTTACAATTAATTTGAAAAAAAACTCAGTTCGTTGGTATAATGTATGGATACATGAGTTGATGTAAAAACTCATCGTATCAATAATATCGTCATAAGCCTATACTTTCTTCCGTTGTTTCAATAATCGATTCGTCGAGGCAATGTACCAGTTCTTCGAAAAGTCCGGAAACTATTTCATAGAATCAGGGTAACGTATGAAACAGGATCAGTCGATCAGTGTTTTTCTTCATGTGCAGAAAAGTGGGTGATTAGAACTAAGTTGTGTAGCAAGTGGAAGGAGTGTGTGAAAATTGCAAAGAAGCAGATGCCGTTATTGGATAATTCAACTGCCCAAATGTTTGAAAAGAGATCTCTTCAAATGTCTACGAACCGTTATCGTTTAGAAATAGAAATCTTGAAAACATTTCGAAATGAAATATTTGTGAGATAACTTGAGCTTTAGTTACATTTTCATTTCATTAGTTTCACATCTTTCTGGGAATTCTATTGATAATCTTCCAAGGGCAAGCTATACAACAAAAGGATCATTATGAAAATTGCCTTCAACACAAACACAACACAACAAATGATATAGGTAAGTTTCTGATGAGGATATATTATCATCTAATGCTCATTTAATATAATATACTCTTTTCATATCATTTAACATAATATATAGTGTCGTTTTGTATAAGTACATCTTGCCTGATGCAACAACTACTTCATCCAAACTTTTTTTCTTGTTAAAGGATCCTCTGTCGATTGACTATTCGGTTATGAACCCGAGCTTTACATGAATTTTAAATTCAAATATATCTGGCAACATATACTTAATTCAAATATATTTATCATTTAGATATCATAATGAATGATGTACTCACTGATAATATTAACTTTCTGTTACAGAAATAGATGCAGAGACTTGCACAAGTAATAAACTCAATAATATAAGAGCTGAAAAATTTGACAAGGCATAGAATGCGCCATCAGTACATACTAAGAGATTTGAAAATATACCAAACATTTTCAAGAAGTGGATGGATTCAGACTGGTACAACATTTTTTGTTAATTAATATTTCACTCTCTCTAAGTTTTATTTATTCCTCAGAATTCAATTTACCTAGTCTTGTAAAATTAGTATAGATTGTGCACAACGTATTGAAAATGACATTGAAAGCGGCCTTTTAATGACACTTAGCAGGCTTAGAAGTTGTACTTTTAATGCCCCGGCAGAAAAAGTTCGTTGCTAGGCAACCTTCCAAGTAATAATTTAAATCAAACTGGTTATTAAAATTGACAATGACAAAGTAAACAGTAAACAAACAAATTCAACAAACGTCATCAGCGGTAAACATAGTAACGCAGGGTCCAGTTACCTTTGATGAAATAATTTAGTTATTTGGATATTGATAATGAAACGCAATTTAAATATGAAAAAGTCGATTTTGCGTGGAATTGGAACAAATTTGAAGAAAAAATTATATGTTTCACACAGCAGAAAAGCAGATTTAATGCCTTGGCTGGTTTCATAGCCTCGCTACGCTCGGCTATGAAACACCAGCCGCGGCATTAAATCTTGTGCTCTTATGCCTAGTAAAACAAATAACTATTTGACACTACATTGCTATTGTTTTTATTTCCGTCAAGCGGCATAACCCTCAGAAGTCTTCGGAAGACTTGTACGAGCTAGGGAAGACGTAGCCCTCACCTTTTCACGTTTGATGCATCATAAACTTCATACATTGAATATGTAATTACTATTGATTGCCTCATCAACTTACTTCATGATTTGAATAAACCTCATACATTGGATATTCAATCTCTGTTCATCGCCTCGACAATATATTACATTATATTAACAACCTAGATGATTGATATCAATGAAAGTCATACATTGAATGTGTAATAGCTGTTCATTATCTCATCGAATTGAATTTCATTGTAACAGTAATTAGTACATAGGACGATAAATCTATTCATGAACTGATCAAGAGAGTTACATTGTATCAGTAAAGTCCGTCGTTGGAGCCATTTTGATATACAATTTCATTACCATCATCATTATTTTTATTATATTCATGCTGATATTTGGTTCAGTGTAAGTCCATTTTCTCAAATAGAAACCCTTCAATTTCATGTCCACATTCGATTCGACATCGAAAATGAAGCTAACTTTGAATAAGGTTATCTATGCCTACACTGAAGAGTTTTCGAAATATTGGCGAATTAACATGTCTCAGTTCCAGAAAATCTGGGTAATGATAATTGAAAAAGTACCCAGCGACTTTCATCATATTCTATGAATGGTAATGTAATGTTGGATTTTTTCTATAATGGGCAACTGCATTTGCCTCCAAAGTCACTTGGATCATTGGTCAATAGATATCACCAGAATTCTAGTCGACGCTTAATACTTTTACACATAACGAATTAAAGTAATGTTGTCGTTTGGAACTATTATCCCAGTTTTTGCAATTTGGCGCTTGGTTCCTTTTTAATTATTATCATCTATCTCTTCTATCTATCTATTCTTGAGTTTACTTATTCTCATTTGGCCATGGCGCCCGAAGTAGCATTAGAAACTATCAACCTCCACGGAAATGTCATTGTTGTCAATGATGCAAGCTCGTTTGAATTATTCGAATGAAGAATACTTAAATCTATTTATTAATTATGGCGAATGCAATAGGGTTATCTCAAGACCATGTGATATATTTGCTATTCGGTATCCGCAGAACACTGTTAAACGAATTATAGAAAACTTTAAAAACATTCTATCTGCCTATACAAAAATGTAGATGAGGAAATTCTAAAACAATTCCGAATAAAACAGAACAATTAACGATATTGAGAGGTATAAAAAAATTATTTGGCCAGTTAATGTTCGAATTGACGCCCTTCAACTTCCAAACATTTTTCACATCTCACTAATAATTCTTGATGTGTCGCTATTCGTATTGAATTGGGTCTAAGATTCTCAATTGAATTCCTCACTCGTTGCATACAATCTTCCATAGTATATAGTTAATTTAGTTTGATAGGCTTGATTTTTAATTGTATCCCAAATGAAAATATCGAGCACAGATAAATCTGGAGAGCGGGGTGGCCAAAGAAATGGGTCATTGTTAGACTGATAGTCGATGAAACAATTCTTGTAAACGAGTTTTAACTAAGTGATCAATATGCGGAGGTGCCCCTTTATGTTGATAAAATAGGATTCTATGGTTAGCGATTGGTAAAGTGTCCAAGTATTCATTCATTCATCCTATTCTTGTTTCAAAATCGACATCTGTTTTTCTTCTTACCATTTAAGTTTTCTTGATAAAAATGTAGTGCCACGACGCTATCACTTTTTATCGCACAATAAACATTGAACTACCAAAGCTCTTAAAAACTCATTTCCCAGAATACATGTTGATTTGAGTCACTCCAATAATGGCATAATTATGTCGATTGAAGACACCATTCTTTGAAAATTTAGCTTCGTCTGTCCATATAATATTATCCAAGAATAATTCGTTTCCTTGTGCCCGAGTTGAATCGAATTCACAAAATCTCACTCTTCATGGAAAATCTGTTTCTTTAAGGTACTCAACTGTGGAGAACTCATATGGGTGAAATTTATGTTTGCGCAGTATTCTACGTGCTCAGTTTTTTGACAATCCTGATTATTTTGCAACTTGTATCAAAGATATTGTTGGATATGCGGCAAATATCGCAAAATGGCAATTTCAATAATTTCATCATCAACAACTGGCTTGTTTCTCTGCATTCTTGCTTTGACGGATCCAAAGTTTTTGAAGTTTTCTATAATTAGTTCAACGGTGTTATGTGAGGGCTTCTGCTTCTGTGGATACCCAATAGCAAATATATCACATGTTCTTGAGATAACCCTATTACATTCGCCATAAATAATAGACAGATTTAAGTAATCTTCATTCGAATAATTCAAACGAGCCGGCATGATTGATTACAATGACATTTCCGTGGCAGTTGATTGTTTCCAACGCAACCGCGGGCGCTATGGCCAACTAAGAATAAGAAAACTCAAGAATAGAAGATTTTCTGGAACGAGACATGTTAATTCGCCAATATTTCGAAAACTGTTATGTGTAGGCATAGACAACCTCATTCAAAGTTAGCTTCATTTTCGATGCCAAGTAGAATGAGAATATAAAATTTCCATTTGAAAAAATGGACTCACAATAATTTTTACAACCGGATCTATATCATTTTCTGGCGAACGCCCTGTATAACTCTTATCGAATTGATATCAAAATTCTGCTGAACTAGGTCCTCTCCTACGAATAAATCGAAACAGAAATTAAAAAAAAAAAAATCGGTCTGCAAACGCAATTTTCAACTTGAAATTTGAAATATTTCGAAAACCGTCATGCTTGAAATCAAAAATTTTGATAATATATCCCATTTAGTGCTAGCTTGGAGTGCACACTGACCACCCAAGGTGGTGCTGTAGGTTTTCCTACAGCTGAAAAGTGAATACATCACCTAAAAACATCAGTAAGTCGCCCCGGAGCGCCACGGCAAATAATAATAATAGCCGTCCTATACCCGCACAGGCTATGCCTTTGGGTACACTCAACGAGTGTTTATGAGGGAGTATTATTATTATTATTATTATTATTAAAACTAACGAAGTTGGGATACACTTCCGGTACAACCGGAAGTGCCACAACTTTCAAAATATTTTTGCCGCATAGAACTGTCAACAATAGTCAACTCCCAAATTTTCAAATTTGGCCCACCTATTGATTTCTATAAATTGATCGATGCATTTCCCTGAGGGACCCCCTATATAGCAAAGTGACAGTTCTATGTGGTAAATTGCCACTTTAGTAAACGATATTGAGTTTAGTCAACTAGGCACATTATCAGTCAAAATTCAAAAAAATTATTCGTTTCCTTCACCGAATTCCACATGTTGAAATATTAATTTGTTTCACATGCTGAAATATTCTTTGGCTTCACATGTGTTCAGGACCTAGTCGGAATGCTTTTATAGTCCCTATAGCTCTGTGCCTACTTTTATATTTGATACCTGAGTTATCTTGGAAATATTCATCCATCAATTTTTTTTTTTCCATTTTCAACTTATAACCACCACAATAAATATACATGTTTGAATAAGTCAAATTGGATGCCATTTTTGTAAAAAATTCAACGGAAGACTATATGGAGTGACAACAGAAGTAATTTTAAATCTATGAAAAATTATTTGAAGTACTTATACCATACAAAATTTGGACCAAAGAATAATAACAGGTTGAAAACAATTATCCTGTGAGTTATCATATCGACGGTCCCAACGAACTCAACGAACTCTGTAGTATCTCAATTATTAAGAAACTGAGAAAAACGGACCCGAAGTTTCTCGTATTTTATTATCGCCAATGAAAGTGACATGAAATTGATTTGATTTGATGAGGTGCATATAAATACAATATTTCAAGTATTAAATAGTACCTTGTATACTTTTCACGTAATTTTGGTAAAATTCCTTTAACTAATAGCCACACGCTATCAACAGAACTTTTTTTGAAACTAAATTAGTTTGGCCTCCCGAACAAAATATCCAAATGAAATTTTTGGCGGTCACAAGTAATTTCGGATATATTGGCCTATTTTTGAGTGATGACTGACATTTTTTAGGACACATTTCTACCGCGAAAAAACACTCAAAATTCTTCCTTCTTTAAACTAACACAATTTACACACCCTAATTCACCCGTTTCACACTCTTTCTTTATTGAAAACGGTACTTTTTAGGAAAAAAAGTCATCCTTCTTTTATGATCACAAAACCAACAAATCTTTGCAAAATGGTTAGTAAATATTATTCATGTCAAGTTGGTAACTGAAAAAAAGCGAGTGAATAATTTCATGATTATGTTGAAATTAAATGGCTCGGAAAGTAGGCTGTGCAAGTTCAAAGTTACCAACTTGACATAAATAAATTCACTAATCATTCTACATAAATTTGTTGTTTTGATGTTTTTTGAAGAAGGTTGAATTTTTGGATAAACAATGCCGTTTTCAATAAAAAATAATGTTAAACGGGTGAATTAGGGTGTGTACATTATGTAATACCAGCCATCACTCAAAAATAGGCCCATATCTCCGAAATTTCATTAGTATTTTTTGTTCAGGAGGCCAAAAAAATTTCGTTGATAGCTTGTGGCTAATAGTTCACGGAATTTTCCCGTAATTTTCTTCATCAATATCGAATAATTATCTCGTAGGTGATAAAAATTGAGTTACTACAGTCTTCGTTGGGACCATCGATATGATTGACGCTTGAGAATGAATGATGACATTTCTGAAGCCAGTTGTTCTATATATGGCGCCTAGAAAAGTAGCAACAAAACAACCAGTACTTCTAACATAGCAGAATGAAGCAGAGAACATTGATTCAAATGACTGGATTGTCACTGAATGATTTTTTTTATTAGAAGTTCAAGCATCGTTAAACAACTTGATTTCTTCTACAGCAATGAAGACGGCTCGAAGTAAAAATTAAGACTCTTTCATAAAACATCTAGGAAAGATGGATTGAAGGTTACTTACCAACCCTTACGAAGATCACAATGTGGTATTACGAATCAAATATCATCGAAGAATATAAGAGTGTCATTTTGTGGCACAGGTAGAATCATCAAAATACTCCTATCTTGGCTAAGATGGTGAAATTAGAGTTGTTGACATAAAGACGAAATCAGTAACATGAGAACGACTACAAAAATATGACATATTTGAATGTGTAACGGATATAAAACAGTCGAAGAGAAAGATATTTTTGTTTAAATTGAGTTCTATTTTTTGTAATAAATCGACATTCTGTGAAGATTCATTATATTTGATTTTTTATTTTAAGCAGACAGTGATGAGAAAAAAAAAGTGACAATCAATTAAAAATATGAAAGACGAAGCAAAGTAAAATGTTTGTATTGAAACTGCTGGTAGTTCCGTTCGGTAACGAAATACTTATTTTATGTTTTTTGGGTAATAGATACGTTTCTCATTCGCCTAAGAGGTGATATTTCTAAATCAAATTTCAGGAAATGGAGAGCTTTGTGTATAAATAATATTTCAATAATTTCAGATGGTGCAAAGAAATACCATTGCAGGAAATGTGGCAACAGATACAAACATCACTCTTCTTTATGCAATCATATGAAATTTGAATGCGGTGTGCCAAGATTATTCATCTGCGAGTACTGCTCACTTGCTTTCAGTAGAAAATGCAATCTTCACAGACATAAGCGGGATTATTGTAGATCTGCAGGGCTCCAGCTTGAAGAATATGCGTCTAAATGAAGCGTTCTCTCCAGTACTCCAAACCAATTGATAACATTCAAAACATTCATACGCAATCATTATTATCTATAACTAATTGATATTCTTTAATTTGAGTTTCATTCTAGAAATTTTCCACAATAGAACCACTAGCTTGGAAAAATAGGGTTGCTGCACTAACAAAATTAATCTTTTCTAGCAAAGGAAAATATAATTTCTTCCCGAAGATTTCATTGGTTGTGATGTTTGAAACACTAGTTTTTCGGAATGTGTTAACCGATTGAAAAAATTTATTGCATTGGGTTTTACCAGATAGTCTGGAGAAAATATATCTCTTTGACAAAAGTGGATAGTTTATTAGATTCAGAGATATATCTCAAATATATCCGTACACTTCAGCACAATATCTGGTATAGGGCGATTTTGAGACATGGGTGATTTTTTGACAACGGTGATTTCTTCATTTCTTGCCTTTTCGATGATCTTGTTCACAAGTCTGAGAATCTAAAAATTTCAATCACTATTTCAATGAGAGCTAAATGGCAATGAAATTTCATTATTGCGTCATAAGGTAGATTTCTGTATTTCAGGATGTAATAATTTTTTGTCGTTTCAATAAATCCTCTTCACATGCTATGGAATTTTTATTAAGCAATCCTAAATCATTAAATGAAATAAGCTGTACATACACATTTTCTCATTCCAATGAATCCACTAACCAATCTACTGAGGTAGGTTTACTTATTTATTTATAGAAAACACCTAACATAATTACATTTTACCAAACTAAATACTAGGTGTTTTCATTAAAAGAATGGCAAACATAAATTGAAGAAGAAAATAAAAAAGTATAGAATATTGAATAATAAATGATATACCAGAAACTATGATAAACAGCAAGGAGAATGACCAAATTGACATTTATTTTGTAAGCTGACTACGAATACACTAGAGAGTGAAGGGATTTGGCGAGAATAAAAGGATTGAAAAGGATTTTTTTTATCTTCAATAATATTTATTAAATGTCTCAGTATAATAAAATAAGTGAAAACAATCATATCAAGTATGAATAGAAAAAAAATTAAATGAAATATCGCATCAAAGTTGCCATTTGCCTCTCCAGCTTTTACTAAGAAAGATTTGGAAGAAACTGGTGTCACCAGAGAATCATTGAATTCGTTCCATGTACCAGCGAATGAATAGAAATATCAATAAAACCGTGTTTCAGGCTTCTAGCATATTTTTTGTAGAAGCAGAGAATGTTTCCAACCAGAAAAGTTTCTTTGGTAACATGATTGGTTTAGTGCGAATTCCAGGAGCACGGATATGAAATTTTATTTGGGACAAGTATTTACATTCAATATAGATGTTGAGGAGCTTATACACAAAGGTTATTTTATGGAAACATATCCATACTATATCAAATTCATCACGCATTGGTTGAACTGAGTCAAAACCAAAAGTTATTTAATTTTTCTTATCGTAGATCCAATTGATGAATTTGTTTTGAACAGTTTGCAAGACCTTCTTCATATTTTACTTCAAGGGTTCCCAAATGATTGAAGCGTATTTCATGCGACTCTGAACCAGGGTAAAATAGAGTTATTTGAGTGAATCAATGTTAGTGTCAGTAGTACATCTCTTGTGAAAATCCAGTTTTTTCATTGATTCATTACTTATTTTATTAATATGATCATTGAATATGACATTGCTCTGAAAATTCACACCCAAATCTTTAATGCTGTAGACTCTGGAAATGACCATAAATTCCATCCATTGTAATACGAAATAATCACTAATGGCTTTTATTGATCGAAAAGTCATCTGTATATATAAGGAGACAATTTGAAGATACGGTATCAGGTAGATCATTGATAAAAATCAAGAATAAGTTCTGGTGATCGGGGTTGCCAAAAGGTTAACGGACTGTTCAGGGTTCCCAAACAAAATATGATAGAATAAACAGAAAAAACTGTCTCTTATCGTATTCCACTGCAGATCGTATGCCAATACGTTTTTCTTTTTCAAACCGGCCGGCGAGTCCCAAAAAGCGGTCTTAAAGTACGTATAGCCAATTTGGTTTGTACGTTTTTCCATTCAATGCGTTATTGTCTTCATTCAAGGAATGATTTTATTTTTTGTCAGACTTTGATATTATTCTTTAAGAAACTTTATATCTTTTTTAAATTCGTGATTTATCACAAAATACACTTTTTCCTCCCTACTTCCCCAAGAATTTCCTAAATATTTCCCTGAAGCTACATATTGAGAAACGTATAAAATTGTAATGAACCTCAGGAGACAAAAATCATTAAATTTTTTCATTTATTGAACGGATTCACAGACTGAACTCAGTTGATATTTTGGTTGGTTTCCGGGTTTTGCCAAAATATTGACGCCAGCCGTGAAAGCTTACATTCTCCTACATGAACTCAGTTGAAAAATCTGTTTCAAGAGTTTAAAATGAATAAAAAATTGTGTCGCACTTTATTGCGCTATATAGTAGTACTGATAATGTGTTATTTTATGGTCAATACTATCAATATTTGGAAAGACAATAGTAATTATGCAATGTTTACAATGCAGTATTTTGGCCAATTACATGAGGTATCGTCAAATTGAACTATAATACAAGTATTATCGACAAAAATCTAGCTTTAGATTAATAGTCCAGGGTAGATAATTTTTGAAACAAAAAAAATTATAATAGAATGAAACTAATTGGAAACGGAAAATAATATGACAAGAATAAAAGGAAAAATAAATTACGGGCGATCTGATGTCGGGAAGTAGAAGGGGTGAGTTTTAAAGGGTAAAATACGATTTATCTCGATTTCCAGCATAACTATGAGTCCTATGAAAAAAAGTTGAATGGCAAAGTTGTAGGTAATAAAAAGATCTACAACTTTTGTATAAACACTTTTTTCACATAACCTCAAAATTTTTGTGAAAAATTCAAATAACCAAGTTTTTTGTTTTAAATTTTTATTTTAACAAAAAAAAATTTTTCACGAAATTTTGTGAAAACTTACCTTTTTATTTTCCAAATACACTGTAATTTTTTTTAGTTGAAATATTAATTTTTTCATCTAATTTTGACTAAATATCGAAAAAGCACCCTAATTTTCAATCGAAAAATCTCACGTCAAAATATCGACTTTTTTTTAAAGAATGGTGGCCTTTTTGTTTGTTGAAATCTCTACTTTATGATTATTTAAAAAAGTATATATACACTACTGTGTTAAATTTTCTTAGAAAATGCAAAAAACGAAAAAACTCTAATCGAAATTTTTTTAAAAACATTTACCATTTTCAGCTGTTCATTAAATTTATTACTTTGATTACTCAATATTTATCAGACATCTACAATATTTTGAGACAGTTGTAAAACCTTCTTTAAATTATATGCTTAGATGCCTATTTATTGCTATTTTAAAATCAGAAGATATTGAAAAAAAAAAATGGATAACAATTAATCAAATCTATCTATAAGTGCAAAAATGATAGTATAACACTGAATCAATTAAGATTTCAAAAATATCAATTGGCAAAAATTAAATCATTTTTCAAATTGGCAAATATCCCACTCACAGAAGGTGCAGCAAAACAACAATGTTACAGGGCATATTATTAGCTTCAATCTTGGCTGAGTAACGTAATGACGGCAACGGATTGGGTCTGGAAGCAGCATCAAGTATTATCCCCAGATTTACAGAAAACGAATTAATCCCGGAAATATTGCTCAAAACTATTTGCTGCAGCTGTGAAACTGGATGTAACAGTTTGAAATGTGGCTGCCAGAAAAAATGTACAAATTTTTGCTCAAATTGTCGTGGTTCGGAAAAATGCTACAATGTGGAAGAAAAAAACTATGAGGAAATTAATAATTTCGATGAAATTATGGATGCAGAACCAATGGAAAGTGGAAATAATATTAGATACGAAGACGGTGATGGCCTTGAAGATTGTGAAGATCTACTAGAATCGGAAAGGTTTATCGAATCTATCGATGAAGAAATGCCATCAAAGAGGCAAAAAACATATGACATATATGTAATTAGAATTTAATGAATCAACATTTTTACTGAAATGAAATTGCAGTAGTTACATTTTTTATATCTCCTTTAAATTATATCTTCAATATTTAGAATGACTATTTTCGCATGTTTTTTGCAATCTTTATGTTTTATAGATTTTTTATTTTTTTGGTTATCAATGTAACATGGAATATTACGTTTTTCGAGTAATTAAAGTATAAAATTTAATGAATAGCTGAAAATTGTACATGTTTTGAAAAATTATTTTGGATTCAAGTTTTTTTCGTTTTTTGCATTTTCTAAGAAAATTTACCACAGTAGTGCATATGCTTTTTTACACCATCGGAATGTAGAGATTTCAACGAACAAAAAGCCCAACTTTTTCAAAAAAGTCGATATTTTGACGTGAGAATTTTCGATTGAAAATTAGGGTGCTTTTTCGATATTTAGTCAAAATTAGGTGAAAAAATAAATATTTCAATTCAAAAAAATCACACTATTTGGAAAATAAAAGGTAAGTTTTCACCAAATTTTGTGAAATTTTTTTTTGTTAAAGATAAAAATTAAAAACCATAAACTTGGTTATTTGAGTTTTTCACATCAATTTTGAGGTTATGTGAAAAAAGTGATCATCCCATAGTTATAGATCTTTTCATTATTTACAACTTTGCCATTTAACTTTTTTCATAGGACTTGTAGTTTTGCCGGAAATCGAGATAAACCGTATTTTACCCTTAAAAACTCACCCCCTCCTACTTCCTGACGTCAAATCATCCGTAATTTATTTTTCCTTTAATTTTTGTCATATTATCTTCCGTATATGTCAGCATTGGAAAAGACCATGAAACCGGTACGGAGGTGTTTCCCCGATTGAATCTAAAAATAATTTGAGCTTTGATATTTAAAATGCATTGCAAAGTAGTTCGTACAGAAAACTTTGCAAAGTATTGAACATATATCATTTAACAGTCGTAGGGGGCAGTTTTCTGTTGAATACCTGCCGACGACCATACCGATTGTATAGGATTTTTTGTGGAAGATTCGGATTACGTAATCCACCATTTTTCAATGATTAGATTAATGGTCTTCCGTCAAGTAGTGTCGCTCCTCTTCATGATACATCACATGAGCGAAAGTGATTTTTCACACTCGTGCTATAATATTTCCCACTCGTGTGAGAAATGTCACTTTCCGCACTCGTCTATTGTGCATCGTTTGAAGTATTCAGTAAAGGTCCGTTTTCACGTTCATGCAATTTGCGCAAATTGACTTGTGCATGCCAATTTGCGCAAGTAAATTGGTCCATGAAAACCAAAATCGTGCACTTGCACAAGCCAGAAAGCTTGACTTGAGTAAAATCTGGCCGGTCAGATAATTTGCATGTGGTTGGCGCAAATGCTTGAACGTGTAAACAACACTCAAACTCTACGGATGCCGTTCGCATGCGCAGAAGCCCAGTAGCAGCGAATTCTTGTTCTGACCTGCACGGCACCTTTGTGATTTCGGTGTTGTGTAACTTTAAGCTTCCTTAAAACAACCTACAGAGTTATTTTGGTGGTTTTTGTGTTTGTTTGGCAATAATGTCGAAAAAAGAAAAAGTATTCTTGACAGAATTCATTGAGCTGTATAAATCCTTTCCGTGCCTTTGGAAAATCAAATCCAAAGAATACAGCGACAGAAACGCTAAATCTCAAGCGTATGAAATTCTCGCCGAAAAAATGCGGACTCTGGACGAAACTGCGAATAGAGAAACCGTGGTGAAGAAAATAAATTCCTTAAGAACCACATACAGAAAAGAATTGAAGAAAGTTCTTGATTCTGAGAGATCCGGTGCCGGTGCAGACGATATATATGTCCCACATTTGTGGTACTATGAATTAATGAGCTTCCTAAAGGATCAGGAAACTCCAAGAAACACTGTTTCAAATATGGATGAGGAAAGCGAATCACATCAGGTAAAATAAATTTTTATAATTATATAGGTATTGGTTTATTCGAGTTATGAAAATGTTTTGATTCATTTAAGAACTGTGTTCGGCTGGATGTGGTTATTTCAATTATTCTATTTCGTTGATATTTCCAAGAGAAATCATCTTATGTTGCCATGGTACTTTCCCAGAATTATTGAAATAGTTTTCGAAAAGTTGTCTAACATCCTTTGCTTGGGTACTGGGATTGCGTTTGTGGCTGGCTCCAAGATCTAATAAATTTTCGGACTGTGTTCGCAGTCCCGTGGTAATTATACCAGTTGTTGTATCTTCAAAGTCCAAGACGTCACTAGGTGTATATGAGTTTGCTGACTTTCTCCGTAAAAAATTGTGGAGCGCACAACATGCCATAACGACTTTGTCGATATTATCAACTTTTAAATTAATACATGTATGGAATACTCGAAAACGACTTGCCAGAATGCCAAAAGTATTTTCTATTATTCGCCTAGCTCTAGACAAACGGTAGTTGAATATTCTCTTCTGGTAGTTAAGCTCTCTTTGATTGTATGGTTTCAACAAATCGGGTCGCAATCCAAAGGCTTCGTCTCCCACAAATACATAGTTCAAAGGAGGTTCACCTTATACTATTATTTCTGGAGTTGGTAAATTCAGTTTATTTTCTACTAAATTTTTCATAAATTGAGTATTTTCAATTACTCCTCCATCTGACACTCGACCGTTGGTTCCAACATCGCAGTATATGAACTCATAATTGGCGTTCGCGATTCCTATCAAAACAATACTGAAATATTTTTTATAATTAAAATAATATGATCCACTTCCAGGTGGTGCTGTAATTTTTACGTGCTTTCCATCTATAGCGCCCAAACAATGTGGAAAATTCCATCTCTCTTGAAAATCCAACGCAATATTTTTCCAGTCAGCTGTAGTTTTCGGAAACTAAAAAAAAAATTATTCAATGTGCATGACTCAAGGTTTTTGTTACTATTGTGGATGCGGGTGACTCACTAATATATATTTTTTGTTTTAGATTTCTGATGCAAATGGGCTTCAAACCGACGTTGATAATATATCTGAACCAATCACTCCACATTCAATTACATCTGAACCAAGTACACCTCGCTCAATATCACAAGCATCATCGAGACAAGCAAAAAGGCGCAATGACAAATGTGATGAAGTCCTAGAAATAATCCAGAAACGTCTTACAACGCCTTCAAATGTTGACGACAAGTTCACACTTCTTGGAAAAACATGGGCCTCAAAATTAAGGGAGCTTCCTCAAGACCAAGCCATTCATGCAGAGAAATTAATAAATGATGTTTTCTATGAGGCACAATTACAAACTCTAAATCGGTACTGTACCTTAAACGTACAACCGCAGCAACCGGTATATCTACAATCAAGACCATCACATTATCAGCAAATGCAAACTCAATCATCGTATAATCAGCCTTCTTCACAAATATCAGTATCATCATATCAAGAACTAATGCCTCCTTCACGAAAAGTGCCATTTGCACAAGCAGGACCATCCTCACAAACGGGATCATATTATCAACATTCACAACCATCTTCACAAGACACTGAACAACATCAGCAACAATCAGACCATTCGAGGAATACGCAATTACCTCGCAATCAACTCGACCAAGAAGATTGTAGCGAATCGCAAACAATTTCAGAATATGTATTCCCGTTTAGAACTACAGACTTATGAAAATAGTAGTCTACGTACAGTAATAACAGTTAATATACGAGTTTTCACTTACTTTCAAATATTCTTGTTTCAATACACTGTAAATGGCATCACACGTTTCAGGAATCATATTGCTGAGGGCGGATTTGGAAATACAAGTGGAAAACTTGAGGTCTTCATATGTTCTACCCGTTACCAAAAACCTCAAAGTTGCGGATAATCGTTCATGTGGTGTAATGGAACGTTTCATAACAGTATCATTTTTTTTTATTAATGGTGTGATCATATCCAATAAATGCTGGTATGTTGTCTCGTCCATACGCAGGTAATTGCGAAAATCGTCGGGTTCATTGGTTAATTCTCTAATTAAATTAATATGAGAGTAAGTGGCTCTCTTTTCAATCCAAGTTTTCTGCGGTTTTCTTGGCTTTTTCTTTTTTGACACTTTCTTTAATATCAAACAAACACCAGCTAGAGCATATAATTCGTCTTGATCCATTTGTTATTATTTCTAACCTATTCAGATTATCAGAATTCTTTCGCTCTCACACTCGACAATCGTGCGAATAGACTGAACGTGTGAATAGAATACAACGACTCAGTTCATTTGCGCAAATTGGAATGCACAAGTCTGCTTGTGCAAATTGCATGGACGTAAAAACGGTCTTTAAGAGTGTTTCAGAAGTTAGAACTGTCAAGAGTAGTGAAGTGTTGTCAAAATGTAATTTTGGCCTGAGCAAATATAGGCAGTCATCCAATACAAAAAGTGTACCTCCTATTTTAGAACCCAAATACGCAGCGATATCAATATGGTTCGATTAAAACAAAGGTTATATACTCAATATTATAATATTTCCAATTTTTATAGTCTTGTAATTATTGTAAATGGATAAAAGAGGTGGAATCAAAACTGTAGATTATTCATATAGTTCATAATTTGAACAAGAGTTCGCTTATCGAGATAATTGTATTAATCGAGTCATTCCTTACCTTCACGTTTTCCAGAAACTTTTACACCTCCATTGGCTTTATTACGACAAATGGATTCGAAGCTGAATAGATTGATGCATATGTTCCAGACCCATTTCAAAAGTGATAATGCTATGAGGGAAGTCGGGTGGATACAAATGGCCGACGTAGAAGCTCTACAAGATTTCAATGACAGTTTGGCTGACGAAAAGAAATTCAACGAAGTAGTCAGTTTCGACATTTTACTTGAGTGATTCGTCGATATATTTGTTATTTTTTCAGTGTGCAGTACTTCAACTATTAGGTGGAAAGGATGTCACTGATAGTATCAAAAGAATTATGACGAAACTATTAAAACATAATCTTACGTTAAAAATCAATTGGACTGGCCGATTCGATAAATTCTGTTTCTCAAACATGAAGAATATTTTGGGATTAATACATGGTGAGTTTCAACTTCTTGAAATTATCATAGAAAATTCAGATAATACATTCGCTTCAAAATACTGATCATAACATAATTTCTCATTACTCATTAATACTTTGTGAAGTATCGTCCCACCCTTATATTTTTCTAGGAACTATTTTTTTGTAATGACCAAACAACTGAGTGATTTGAATGACTCGTTTGGCACAACACTAATTACCCCTCGTATAATGCGTCTTCAAAATAATACTTCAGGGCTACGTTCATAAACTTACTATGAGAGTAGAATAAGAGTGCGGTCACGTGATTAGAAGTACATGTCAATCATTACTCCTGCATAGTCGTTCAAAAACTTTGCAAAGAGTGCAAAGTGTCAATGACAATATTGATAATGCTGATTCATGAAATTGAGGTTGTGTCTGGTTTTGTTTGAGACTTGAGAACTTCACAAAGCTCTCCATTTACTGATACAAAATATTGCAACTCTTTATTAGGGTTTCCAGAACTGAAATATTGTTCATTACACTTTGAAGCATTCCTTTATTTTTTAGAATGAAAGTATCTCTGCCAATTGATACTACATGAAATTCAATATCGTGGGAATATAATCTCTAAATTGTCGAAACTTCCGTATTTTTTTTATTTTTACTTTAAAAGCACGTGGAAACGAGAACATACAAACACAAATTATCAAAAAAGTTCCTTGTCATTGGTATTACTGTCAGAGTCACTCAGAGTATATCACTACTCTTTTCGAAAGCAGAGTAAGCAGAGTTTACTCGAAGTAAGTTTCTGAACGATTGTCAATGCATACTAGGGTAAGTTTACGAAAGGTTTGGAGTAAGCAGTCCTTCCTCTGAGTAAGTTTATGAACGCAGCCCAGCACACACTTAACGCTAAATAGAATAAATGTTAACTGGCCCAGTTTCAAGTAAACTTCTATGCTGATAGTTCGGGTGGCAGCATTGCATTTTAGGTAGTGTTCTTACGCCAATGTGATCTCTTTCGATAGATCTGGTATGTCTACTAAGGGAATAAAGCTTCCGCTGACACACCCACGGTGGGTATGGGTACGAGAAGCTGAGAAATTGATAAATATTTCAATACAGGATGTACCTTTTTTATAGATAGTTGACACCATAGTTAGTTAAAAGTATAGTCATCTGCGTCATGGAGAGGGGGCAGATATCAGCTGACTCTTTCTCTACAGCTACACCCGTAACTGATTTTTATCTTCGTTCTCTTCTTGGATTATCTCGACTTCAACTTCTAGAAACGGAAGGACACCTTTGTCTCCTTTTGCCCATCCTGAATTTATTGGTCCTAATTCTATTGAAACCTTCCAGGAAGTTTCTGGAGTGCAGGGCTTTATGTTACCATAGTATGAATGATACACCAACGTATTAACGCCAAAGATTTGATTTGTGTTTGGATTCCTTCATAGCCAGGCTTTCGAACCAGTCCATGTATCCGTTGGCGACTATCGGTGATAATGGAGAGTCCATTGGGAGTGCGTCAACGTAAAGAGGCAATATTTTTCTTGACAGGAAGATTTCTAGCAATTCCATTATCGTTCGGACAGAAACGTCGGTTTAATTGATGACACATTCTTATTTAAGTTCTGCTTTAAGTAGTAGTTGCGCCTAGGGATATTAACAATTTCTATACGCTTGGTAAAGACTCCACAAGTCCACTACATATCGAATTCGTGACATACTGGATGAAAACAAGTATTTTAAAGAACTGCAAAAATCTCAAAGACAAAAATATAACTATAATAGCTGATCAAACTAACCAGCAGAGGGAAGATTAAAAAATCCTAAGAAATCACTTAACACTTGCACAATTGGACACAGCAAACGATTGTTGCATAAAAAATTACAAGCTATTCGTGAACGGAAAAGCATACGAGGCTGCTGATTTGGTACAGAAAGACGAAGATCTGGAAACAAAAAGAATCACGAAACCAAAAAGTTGTCCTGCAACACCAAACTGGACCAAAGGAGAGAATAAGGTGCAAAAAATTACAACAAACTAAAGAATTGAAGCAGACAAGACTGTATTGAACAACACATCGGAAGGTAACAATTCTAAGACTCAAACTAAACCAATAACTCGTCAACAAGCACTTAACGACCCCCCAAACCGAAGAAAGTTGAGTACAAAGTCATAGTGTATGTAGTTGTAATTTTATTTCTTGTTATTTCATACAATTTTTTTTACAGTGGATCAATACATTTGGGATTTCGAACTTGACCATATTGAAACTTGCAGTATAGATACCACTGAATTCTTGACATGAATAAAAACTTCGATAATTTCAAGATTCTTCAAATAAATATTCGTAGCATCAATAAAAACCTAGATGAATTCACAGTAATACTACAAAATTTTAACTCTGATATTGACTGTTTGATTTTAAGTGAAACTAGAGAGATAGTCGATCCGAGTATTTTTCACATTAACGGATTTAACATGATATATAATGAAGGTCGTAACAACCAGAATGATGGGATAGTTGCATATATTACATCCTGTTATGATTTCTCACACGAAAAAGTACAAATATCTAATGAGGTAAAAGCACATCGAATCAAAGTCAATCTTGGCATAAAAAATGCATGTCTCATAAAAGCCTTGTATATATCACCTAATTCTAGTATAATAGAATTCAATATAAATCTATTGCATTATTTTGAAAACCATCATGATCACTCGGATGTTTCCCTGTTTTTGGGAGATATCAATATTGATTTGTTGAATCCCGATGACAATGATACTGCTGAATATTTGAATACATTGAATGAATTTGGTTACAGCTCTACAATAAACGCATCGACTAGAGTTCAAGGTAATAGTAAAACCTGTTTGAACCATATTTTCATCAAATCCAAAAGTTCTGATCTAAATGAAAAAATTATTCCTATTTTACTGAAACCAACCATCACAGATCACTATACTACTATACTTCAATCTTGATCCATAGAAAGAAAACTGATACAATCGACTCGTGGAAGTTTAATCTTCCTCTTGAAGATGGTCACTTGGTGACCGAAACACGTGTCGAGGTGTTGAAAATAGTGGTTTGGTGTTGGGATAAAACTCTAGTATATTCCTTACCATATCAAAGGTTCCAAACAGTACAGTGCAAGTAATTAATTTACATTATTATCTTAAACTCTCAAATAAACCTTGAAAACCCTCCTGAAGAAACGTATGCTTATGCTTGCGAAACGTTAGGTAGTAATTTCAATTTAAAACGTCCTCGACGAATAGTTGTTTTATCAATATGACTGTTTTTTTTAACCTTTAACGAGTGATCATCGCGTCGCGTCATTTACATTCCTCATATGTCTTGAATTACTGGCCCACAATCTCATTTACCCTTGTGGTTGATTGCATTTCAGCTGCAGTCAGGAAGAACCCCCTAGCGAAAGATGCAACTTTGAACGAGGTTGAGGATACTATCAAAAGTTGGTTGCGAGGTGCAGGCGACAGAGATGGTGGAAGAAGGAACAGAGCTATCAATAAATCACTGAAACTTTTGTATTGATGTGAACTCTTGGAATTAAAAATCTTTCAGTATTTCTTATAGGGTAAAAAAACATGATGTTATGAGAAATTTGCACTTTAATACGATGTTAGTATTTTACTCAGACTTCCAGGTTTTTTTTACTGCTCTGATCCAGTCAGCTGAGATTGAGCGTAAAGCAGTTCACAAAATTTTTTTTGGAAAAACGTGATTTTTTCAGACTTATTTTCGGTTATTTGCCTATATTCTATATTATGCTGTTTAGCGAAAATCCGGAAAATCTTCGTGAAAGAGTATTACACAAGAGGCCTGCTTTCTGATGCGGTTTTCATTTAGCAAATTCGCCTTCAATAAGTCTACAACCAGCAGTAAAATTGCACAGGCAAAATTTCTGGCAAATGATAGTAATAAGAAACAGTTTATCGCCTTGCTGATGTCGAAAATGGAAGCCAATGGCATTCACGTAAAGCAGGCCGAAGAAGACGCTGACATCTTGATAGTGTCATCATCCAAGCTATGAGCTACGACAGCGTCACCATCACCGGTGAGAAGTGCTGACGGCGTTGGGTTCTTTCAAAAAGAACATATTTTTCCAGAACAGTGGAAGAGGTACCATACAAAGCGTCCTATATTCATCGCATTCCTTCACATTCAATTACAAGGACATCCTTTTCCTGCATGCGATGACTGGATGCGACACCACCTCAGCTCTTTTTGTTATTGGAAAAAGGAAGGCCCGGCCAGTGCTCGGAAAACACCCGTGGCTTTCCGATACAGTCAGCATTTTTCGGGACCCTGATGCAACGCCACCTCAAATTCTGATACCAGGGAATAGTAACTGGTTACGCTGTATGGAAGGACAGTTGGAGTGGACAACTTGGACGACATGAGATATCGTATGTTCCAAACTGTGATGGCAGAGCCAATTGGCTAGACTTCCTCCTATACGCGATTCTATCAAGTTCCACTCGTACAGAGCCTATCTCCAACTTCAAACTTGGTTAGGGAATGAGGGGATGCAGCGGAAGTTGCCATCTGCATGGTTGACTAAACAAGGTTGGTATTACCATCACATTTCGATTGTATCAACCTTTCAAATTTTTCATCAGGAGAATATTAATAACGATTTTTTTTCCGTTTTTTTCCAGGACTTGTACCCACAACCATGAGTATGAATGCTGAACCATATGACATGTTGTCATCTATCAGATGCAAGTGTGCAACTGGATGCAGTGCAGGAAGGTGTTCCTTCAAAAAATCAGGCCTCTTGTGCAAGAACTGCGCTGGAAATGGCTGCGAGAACTCTCCAGCGGCTGAATTGAACGACAAAGATACCGATGAAGAAAACGATTGAGCCGACCCTCTTTTATGAGATGTGTGCTTGCAAGGAGGATGCAGTTGAAAGCGACGACGACTACCCTCTTCCTGTTAAGAGACTGTGTAGTGATTTGTAAATAATTTATTTTAAATTCTTAGTGCACTATGTCTCTTTAATGTTATAATTGTAAATGTTTTTTAGCCCAAAACTGCATTTTTCTGCATTTTCTCACATTTTGAGAAATTTTACCTTTTTTTGACCGCCTGTATCTTGGTTATTATTTTATCGAAATTATTTTGACCAATGAATTCCAAACGGAATGTAATGCTCTTTCACGTAGTTTTCCGGATTTTGGCTAAACAGCATAGTTAACAAGATATAGGCAAATAACCGAAAAAATTACCTTTCGTCCTCCCTCCCCGTAAAGAGCACAGGGTCCACTTGTTCGAAAACTCAGCAAATACACCCTCTACCATCCTTAAACAATCCTACGAATTTTCGTTAACTTCGAAATTGAGTCCAGGTAGAATGTACATGGCTCCTGGAGTATTGCTGAAATCGGTATGCATAGAGTTTACTCCTATTTGCCGTTAACTGAGAGAATTCACAGTAAGAATAATACCGACAAACTCAGTACACACACTCCTGGGTCCCTACGTTTCAGTTCGCACGATAAATTTCGAACGTGATATTTGCATCCCGAAAATAGGTCTTCGATCTCCGACACAGAAGTTTTTCATCAGTTTTCGGGAAGTCACATTTGACGAAAGAATTCATTGAATTGAACGAGTTGGAGTAGTCAATTATCTTCTATCAGTGAAACTCTGTGGTTTTTTTCCTTTGCTGAATGAAGTCGATTACCAGCCACTAAAATGTTCAATAATGAAGTCAAAGATTACTGATTATCCGAAATCTTAAATGCAACTAGCCATATTTTCGGTTTTCAGATCTTATATGTGAAAATTTGAATATCCGTTACACATAAAAACTACTATCATACTTTTCTTGTTTTTTCTCATGAAAATTGTTTTGCAATTTTAGCATACTACAGCTTGCAGTGTCCACGATGTCACAAAACATATAAAAATAGAGGATCACTGTCTTCGCACATATTACAACAGTGTATTGAGGCTAAATTTGTGTGTGAATTCTGCAACAAGAAATTCAAGAGGAGAGATAGACTCAACCGGCACATGATGAGAGTTCATTGAGAACAAACATAATGAATATCAATATTCCAAAATAATATTATAATAATTAGTCATACTACCTGTCCTTGTGATGGTATATCTTTACCAAAGTACTTAATCTAAACATACTTGGGTGTAATTTTAATTTTTTAATATATTTCACTAATTTATACATAGTATAATTTTATTACGTTTTGAAAAGAAATGTCACATTATTGTAGAATGAACTTTGCAAACGTTTTATCTATTCACTACAGACAATTCCACAATGCTTTTTCAAATGGAAACTACGAAACTAAATGTGAGGTAAATAGTCAGGACGTGAAGAAATTATAGTACGAGAGCTAGTGAACCCTCCGAATAACGGTATATCTGTAAGGCTACAAATCCTTATAGTGATGAGTCATAGCATGCTAAGTACGGTAACAATCGCCTGGCGCGCATCAGCCCTGCACGTCATCAACCCCTTAACCCTTGAAAATGTAAATGAAATCTAAAAAAAAACTTGTTGCTGTAAGCTTGAAATTTTTATACGACTTTGTTCATTCAATAAGAAGTTCAAAAAAATAATTGACAGGCGTTTTCAATGAGCACAAGTACCTGACAGGTGAACCGGAAGGTGTGTAGTATATGAATTAAAATAAACTTTATTTTGTAAAGTTGTCACTATTAATTTTATCATCACCATACAGCGCCGGATTGGAGATTTTTTTCTTACTGAGCTCAATCATAGGAGCGGCTGCCTCCGTCATGATACTTATACTTGCAAACTTCATATGATATGATTTTTTCGATACGAAGTTATTCGAGATGTCATTATGTCTGAAATTTAAACGATGCACTGTTTCATAATACTTGTGATATGATTCAAAAACTAGAGTAAACTAGCCTATATATAACCTGAAATAATTGTCAAATGTAAGGGTGAACCGACAAAAATCTACAGAACCGAGTATTTGTTTCACATAATTCTTTGAAGAATTTTTGTGACCTCCATGCGCTCTTCGACATTATTATTATTATCTATCTCCCAACCACCTGAAAATTATGATTTTTGTCAAAATGCCATCTAAGTATGGCATTCAAGAGGAAATAATAATAATACCATCTGATAGACAGATTTGATATTTCTGATCCATTCACATATCCTCAAATTATACAGGGTGGCTAAAATGATTTTTCAACTCGGATTTTTTTAATTTAAATCTTGTGTAATGTTTTTCAAATGGATAACTGGGTATATTTTTCGACCATATGATGTAGAATTAGATCACATTGACTTGTTGAATATTGAGAAATTTCATAAACGTGCCTAAAGGGTCTTCATCCCTGAAAAAAAAAAAAAGAGAGTCAGGAACGATTATTTTTTATTGAAAGAGATGTATACGAGTGAATGAAGATAAAGATGTATGAGTGTATGAAGATAAAAATAATGAACAAAATATTCTTCAAGTATTAAATGAATGAACAGTATATATCCATTCATTTTTGGGAATTTTTGTGTGGTTTTATCTCAGTATTGAATTCTATATTTACTCAGTTAAACCACTCTCACACTTTTTTCTTCAAAACTTTAATTTTTGTAAGAATAATTTTTCAAAGTTTTCACCGAGAACAACACATTCTTGTGAAATAATGCGTTAAATGCGTGCCGTGATGCTCTAGTGATAGTCCGATTTCAATTTCTCAAACAGATTTCGAAAGTAAAGTATATACTTAGTTCCACAAACACATATTCTAATTTTGCGCTACAATGCTGCGAAATTTATGAAAATAACTTGCAAACATTACTGAAAACATCCGAACCCGCGTAAGCGGTCGTGCAGTACGAGAGATCGGAAGATGGGGGGAATTCTTTCCAATGAACTCGTTACGTATAATACGCTCCCCCTCACCTCCCGGTGTCCCCTACTACTCGACCGCTTCACGGGTTCAGATGTTTTCAGTCACGTTTGCAAGCATTTTTCACCCGTTTCGCAGCATTAAAGCGCAAAAGGAGAATATACGTTTTGTGGTACTATACTTCTACTTTAAAAATTTGAGAAATTTAAATCGGACACTCACTAGAGCATCCAGACACGCTGCAAGGTGGTGCAAAAAAAAATTGAAATTGTAATTGTGCCAAAACTAATAATCCGGCAGCGCCTATTTTGTTTGTTTTGCGGTTAAAAAATAAATGAGTTTCATTTGGAAAACACGAGAAACTAAAATTTATAAAGTTCAGAATTGACAAATGATTTTTAGCCATTCACTATAATTTAAGGATTTGAGGATGGATCGGATATATCATACATCTATCTGTCAAATGGTATCAAAGTTATTTCCTTTTAAATTCCGTAATCGTGATGAAATTGATTTTTTTGGCATGCATCTGCAGACGCAAAATCATAACGTTCAAGCAGATGGAATGCTACCCCGTTCTCGGAAAAGTTCCGAGGAAGAGGTGGCAAGGGGTTTTTATGTAGTATTATACTTGCACGGCTAAGAGGGGTGGGTTAATTAAACTCGTATAAAAGAATTAGGTTTATTAGCGACCGATGAAAAAGCTGTTAACGGATAACTTGTCGTGGCACTGTGAAAACGCCTTTAGCGACTAAAGTCAAAATGTTGAATATTGTAATTTGTTAAAGGAACTAACCATCTGACAGTGACAGCTACAAGGATATTTTGAACAATAAAAATTGGAAAACTATTGCGATTATAAGAATTACAAGCCAGAAGATCTACACCATCTAATATCTGCTGTAGGGTTATACATAGCCCCCTGGTATGATCATACTAGAGTTTACACAATATAGATATAACCTCCTTTACAGGTTTTTTTCGCACGAATAACTAATATATTTAGGTTTCAATAAAGTTCATTGATTTGACTTGAGATAGAATACACTGTCACTGGCAAAATATGAGAAAGACTAAGCTAGGACTTATCTGAATTCGCTGTCGATATCCGTCTCCTTGGTGTTCTATTGACGGTTGCTTTCGGCGGATCGTGACGGATGGGTTCTGCTCTTCGTACGGGAGGTGAGTTTGATGATGCTCTCGTATACTATGGATTTGTGAACTCGTAGGATGTAGGGTAAAAGGTAATCGAGTAAAACAACCAAACATAAAAAGGCCTGAAAGGGATTGAGTGTCATACGGTACTTGGTTCAATGATTTCACGGGTTAATAAAGATGAGGATTGAGACATTGGGACCTTCCTTGGATGGTGGATGGCCTTAACGTGAAGTAAACTTGAAAATGAACGGGAATCCACAAATGTGTAGACCGAACTAGGTCTATGATTCTTCAACTTATCTGGAATTCCGGCTAGAAAATATCCGCAGTTGCGATTTGATTCAACACATTTACCTCAATAAATGTATCTAGCTGGATATTCGCGACAAAAGGGAGATCTTAATTCTGATAAAATCTTTCAGAAAATTGTCTTTTTTTGACACCTCCTTTGTTGAACTGGTACCCATAGTGATTACATACAGGAAGATACAAAATTATGATTTCATTTCCGTCTTTTCTCTGAACCGTAACAGGAAGAAAGTTATTAATATTGGATGGGTAGATGGAGGATAGTGCAATGTCTGAAAAAATGTGCTGATTGATATAGGTACATGGTATTTTTTGAAAAATGCACTTGACCCTGTAGATTTTACAGAAACAAGATTTTTTTCACAAACGTAGCTATATAGTTCAAATTATATTTTTTCGAATTATTCATGAATGGTTCTGAATAAGTTCACGTTATGCCTCTTACTCGCACTCCCACAGCATCTTTTCCCTCACCTGTCAAGGACTTATGCTAGTCAGAACCGCCTGTCATTGTACGTACCTTCCTAAAATCGCTTAGACAAACACATATAAAAATTTCAACTTTACAGATTAATGTTTATTTTAATTCATATACTACACACCTTCCGGTTCACCTGTCAGGTACTTATGCTGATTGAAAACGCCTGTAATTATTTTTTTCAACTTTTCAATGAATGAACAAACTCGTATAAAAATTTCAAGCTTACAGAAACAATTTTTTTTACAAATGATCCTGTTAAGAGGCCCCCTCGTTCACCAGACATGACACCTCTAGATTTTTATTTTTGGGGATTTCCGAAAAACGAGGTGTACAAATTGAAACATAATAATGTAGATGAACTGAAAAATTATATTGAAACTATAATTAATAGAATTGATGGCCGAACTGTGTTGAATGCCACACGTAGTGTCAATAGAAGGGCCCAAATATGTGTTCAAGAAGAAGGCGGTGTTTTTGAACATTTACTCGATATTATATAGCGCTTTATCAAATCCGTTTGTTATAAATGTTTCCTATTGATAAAACTGCCTTATTTTCACCTTTTCGAAAAAAAGTCAAATGAGATATGTTGTTGAGAATGTTATTACGAATCGTAATGCATGAAAAAATATAGGGTGTTCCATTGAAAGAAATATCATTTTATGAAATATTCTGAAAACGCGACTGTCAATTTTTTTTGGCATCGAGAAGGCTATTAAAAATGCTACTAGTTTGCCCTTTTATCCGAATTCGTAGCATCATTAATAACGGAGTTGGCAAAGGTGCCGACTCAATTTGGAACACCCTGTATATTTGACATACTCTCCCCAATCCGAACTTGAAAGTAGGAGGTGACGTACCCCTATTGTCGAACCAACCTGTACGAAAAAATTTACTGTCGCTTCGATCAATATTGGGGGAGTGCATTCAGGCTAAATTAAGCCTTTAATTCTCATCAGAGAACTCACACTGGTTGGTTTTAAATTATTCCAATTGGACTTTGTTTACCGTGTTGTAGAGTACAGATCGAAAAAGTATAATGGATTCGAAATAAAGATGACATTGTCCCATCATTTATGCATGGTATTTCCAAAATAAATAGGCGTTTTGTCAATTCTCAGAATTGTTAAAATTCTGATCAGAAACCTCAGGGACACTTCTACCGAGGAAGTCAATATCTTTAACATACTAAAAATGCTGGAAAATTAACCAAAAACCATTTTCCATAAGAATGGTGCGGGGTCCTTTTCATAAAAATATTCACAATAGTTGCCTATATGCATATCGACTCAGCTCATCGTTTTATGCCCTGTACATTTGCATCAGATGAGTGAATATAAAGCTGTGTGGCACAACGACGATTGCCATTACAGATTTTCTGTAAACTGAATCGATATTTGTAACGTTGTCTGAATACAGGACATTTTTGATATCCCTGTCAAATTCATGTCGCAAACCTTCACACTGAGTAAAGTTCAGCTCTTTGATTATATATGTCTGAAGTCAGTATATCATTCATATAAAGCTAGCAGGAATGTTTTATGCACTTCAGCTACTTCTCTGCCAGTATTTGTGCTGCCTACAACTACGGCACCATAAAAAGCACAAAAGGCGCATTCAACTCCTATTCAAAGAGAAATAGGTTAGTTAGTCAATGCCTTTGGAATCAGTATAGTAGCGAAGCGTGAGTGCCATGTAGTGTTTTTAGTTGAAAATTTAGAGGAACTATAAAAAACTGTTGAAGGTTTCTACTTAATACAAAATATTTCATAAAGTTTTCTTTGCAATTTAAAGAGATTACAAAGTTGGCATCCTTAGGAGTTCAAAAAAATGTACTAACTACCTACTAAGACTATTGTAATCTTATTTATACCAAGCATTTGAGGGCTAAATTGCACTTACTAAGTACCTAACACTATACCCGACTAAATCAAATACTCTGCCTGCTACAACTATTGAATGAATATTTTCTCTTTCGTTTACCTGATATAATCTAATTCTACCTTTTATTTTTGATTCAACGACAACATTCTGGGAATTGATTACTAATGAATGATAACATTTTTGAAAAACTTCTAAATGAATAATTGTTTCTTTACTGTAATATGAACTTGAATAAGGGGCAGTATGGTATTGGGCCCTTATCTGCATTTATACTATTCTTACATTTTGAAATTTCTAGATTCTTGAATGCATCGAGCAGTCTATTGTCATGTACCTGTCTAATTAATTTCATGCTTTCGTCATCAAATCGGTAGTCGTGATCCAAAGCATATTGGGCCATACTAAATTTTTCTGGTCTCGAAAAACGGATGAGAGCAATGTGCTCCTTGCATCGTACTTTCAAGGCCCTTCTAGTTTGACCCACATACTTCTTTTCGCAGTCATTGCAGCTAATTTCATAAATCCCCGACTTTTCTTTTTCTTCTGTCTTATGCCTGGGAGTACCCAGGAACTTTTGTAGTATATACGAGGTTTTATATAACACCTTCATATTATGGGACTTGAAAATACTGTCGAAAGGTCGAGTAACTCGAGGTTCGTATGGGATAAAGATATATTTCGGAGGGTTTTCCTCTTTTCGAAAAGTCGAGAAGTCACGAGGGTTTTTCTTGAATCTATGTTTCCTATTCAGTTTGTCTACCAAATTTACAGAATAACCGTTTAGTTAAGCTACCTCCCTATTAATCATTTTCTCAGTGTTGAATCTCTTCTTGTTGAGTGGAAACGACGAAAGTCGATTCACCAAGAAATTTGATTCTGCCATTTTTTGTTGTGTGAAATGGTGGGAACAACTCTCAGGGATGTATCTGAGTGTAGACATCGAACTCAAGCAGATTTTGGTCGTTGCTAATAACTAAATTATCTAAAAATGGCAGCTGTTCTTTGTTTTCAGTTTCATGTGTTAACGGAGTGGTTTGTAACTGGCTATTCAATTCTGAAACAAAACTGTCTACATCAGCCTATTTCGTATCAAAGATAGCGAAGACGTCGTCCACATACCTTACCCAAACCCTAGGAAAATAGTCAAAGCTCTCTCTTGCTTCCATTCAGAATTGAATATCAAGTTTCAAATCATTTCGTTCACATATGAAAATGAAAACGAAAACACCTGTCATTTTTAGATGTTTTAGTTATTAGAAACGACCAAAATCAGCTTGAGTTCGATGTCTACAGAAAAGGCACTAGTACACTCTGATACATCCTTGAGAGCTCCCATCATTTCACATAACAAAAAATACTATACGTCCCTTGGTGTGAAGGTGGTATATAAAACTTCCTGCAAGCTACAAAAGATCCTGGGTACACCCAAGGATAAAACAGAAGAAAAATAAAAGATGGGGATTTATGAAATTAGCTGCAATGAATGCGAAAAGAAGTATGTGGGTCAAACTAGAATGGCCTTGGAAGTATGATTCAAGGAGCACATTGCTCTCATCCGTTTCTCGAGACCAGAAAAATCGAGTGTGGCCCAACATGCTCTGGATCACGACCACCGATTTGATGAAAAAAGCTTGAAATTATACTGCTCGATGCATTCGAGATTCTAGAAATTCCAAAATGTAAAACTAGTATGCATACGGATAAGTGCCCAATACCATACAGCCCCTTGTTCAAGTTCGTAGTACAGTTAAGAAATAATTATTCATTTAAAAATTTTTCAAGAATGATTTAATTTATCAGTAATTAATTCCAAGATTGTTGTCATTGAATCCAAAACGAAAGGTAAAAATAGATTATACTCATCAGGTATACGATAGAGAAAATATTCAGTAAATAAATGGAACAGGTATAGTATTTGATTTAGACAGATATAGTGTTGGGTAATGAGTGCAATTTAGCCCTTAGATACATGGTAAATATAAGATTGAGATAGCTTTAGTAGTTATTACCCATTTTAAACTCCTGAGAATGCCAACTTTGTTGGCGAAACGCGCGTCGAGTGATATTGACGTTGTTATGGTGTTATTTGAGTTACTTCCATTTCTTGAATTCAATAAGATCTCTGGAAACCCTGAAAACTGTGGAATGAAACGTGTGACATTCGCCAATTTGATTACGAAAAAATAAATGAAATTGCTGTCAGTTCTTCGATCATTCTGCCATACTTATGAGCGTGGGTCATACATTCCGTAAATATCTGAATATTTTCATAACGCTGGCGAGGTGACATAATTTCCTAAATCAACTCTTCGAGTCGTGTTTGATGATCGATGAACGTTTCCAGAATAATTTAAGACGCTTTCAGTGCTCATCCAGGTCCGTAACAATAATGTTTGCCATTTCCTTCATGAAATGGAATTGTGAAGCTGATTGGTATTATACAATACGATCGAAGAATGTGTTGTCTTCTCACAACATATTTTTCATTGAATTTTCCAAAAGTTATTACTGAAAGTGGTAAGCTTCTTTTGTTTTTTAAATATTTATTGTTTTTTTAGATATACGATATTTTTGTGACTGTGGCAAAAACTATAAATACTCCGAGAGTTTGAAAAGACATAAAAAGGAATGCGGAATGGAAAAGCAACATTCATGTACTAACTGCAACTACAAAACATATCGAAAGGATACTCTTCGTAGACATATTTACAGCAACCATGAAAAAAAAATTATTGAAAATATTAAATATGAGAAATAAACCGAAGAATACCCATTGCTGAGAAGGATGAAGATATTTATAAAAGTGCAACCCCAAATACACTTTATACAGTTATATAATAATAATAGTAAAGAATTTATTCACAAAAATGGCAATGTACGTTCACAACACTATTATAGAACAATATTATATGACAAGCAATAAATAACATGTATGTGAACAGTAGTAATAAATACATTGTAATGAATAGATATAGGATGAGGTGAATAAATGTAATCGGTAAGTGAATATTTGTTCCGAAATTATAAGTTATGTTACAGTGTATTAAAGTTTACAAATATATTACGTAATAAAATGAATTGAAGTTTTACTGGAACATGCTCAACTTCAAAATGAATATCTCGATAGGTATTAAATAATATAATAGTGATAAATGAGAACTGTATAAAATACCGTAATTGATGAATTATGAGGCAGAAATGGCAGATATATAAGAAGTATATGGTGAATAAATGTACTCGGTAAGTGAATATTTGTTCCGAGAAAATATAAAATATGTTGCAATATATCAAAGTTTGAAAATATATTACATAATAAAATAAATTAAAGTCTCAGTGGAACTTACACAACAACACACATCAACAACAACGATAAATATCTTGATATGTATTATAATAATATAATAATGATTTACAAATTTCACTATGAACAAGTTCCATCTCTAAAGCACAGCTTGCATGTGACTAAAAACAATTTTTTGCGAAATGTATAAAATACCGTTATTGATGAATTGCGGATCAAAAATGGCAGAGATATATAAATTTAATCATAAAAGAAGTGATTACAAGTAAATTACCATCTGATAGGACGTGCATAAAAAAACAGTTGGGTTGGGTTGAATATGTCTATGAATATAATAGTACAAGATTTGGATATACAGATATGGAAAAATATTATCGGCATACAGCAATCCCAATACTGCTGCACTGATTGGGTTGATATACGGACACTGTCAAGTACATTGTACTAGAGGCAAACAGTCTGTAGGGAGGAGAACAGTTAGTCCAGTTGAATACTTGACTTGCCATCGCATATATTTGTTATACTTTGTTCTGGTCGACTGACTACATCAACTATCAACCAATCGTATTGGGATCGCTATATGCCGATAATATTTTACCTAGCTGTATACGTTTCAATATGTCTTTTGATTGTATTTGCCTTTATTGAATTTTTCAGTGCGGAAGGTAGGGAAATGTACAACTTTATAGACTGACATCCTCGTGATACTTTTGCCCAATAGCTTTGTTCATGAAAGGTACTTTGAAGTCCTCTGTTTCTAGTGTGATAGTCATGGTCCATTGTTTGTGGTTCATGTCTTGATTTATGTTTCCTAGTTAAGCTAATATAAAAGTATAATTAAACGGGATCGAACACTCCTTTTTCTTTGTAAAGAGCGTCTAAAGAGCATATGTTTGTTCTTTCTGGACAATAATCTCAATCAAGCGAGTTTGTGTTATAAATAATTTTAAAATGATGTTCTGACTGCAGATCTCCATGCTGCTATTCCATAAGAAATATGCGATTGAATCAGAGCAGAGAACAATATTTTTAACGAGTTTTCATCTAATATGTCTCTCTTCCTTTGGAGCGATGTATATAACATATTTCATATGATCAAGAAGTATGGTTTCCGGGCTTTGGGGCTGGGGTCGGTTCATCTCCACAGATGCGGTTTCTCCAGGCATTTTGCTCACAACTGCGGTGAGCATCTTCAGCGTAGATTTTTCTTCTCGAAGATACGGCGGTTGAATGGTCCTCACAATTAATAGTCACAGCGTGGCTAATTACTTTTGTATTGAATAATTCTCATTTGTTTTTTTTTTTGGGGTGTTTGGCTTACCTGACCGGATGGGATGATGATACCATGGTCTACTTGCACGATTACTGTATCATGATTACCCTGTCTTACCTGCTTGATTGTGGTGTGTTGAAGTGGTTATATTTCGGTGGTGTTATTTGATGGTTTTATTTTTGTGTTTTTCTGGGCTGGGTACCAGGTTTTGTTGATCCTCAGAGATTCCTCTTTTCTGTTGAAATAATTTTTGTGTTTGTGTATCTCTACTGCATAGTAGTGTCGAGAGTACTTCCGTATTCTGGATCTGGATATCATAGGTACCCTCTCTGTAGGCGTGCAATGCAACGGTAGACTTTTCCGTCTGGGCCAGCCTGACAAAGCTTGAAATAAATTATTATAGAAACATAAAATAGAGTGCATAATTAATAATAATGAAAATACAAATGGTATAGGTTTATTAAAAGTTATAAAGTAGATACTACGGTTGAAAGTCAGCTGAAAGCTTCCATTAAAATATTTCTTCAAAATATAATAGGGTCTGTCGCTTGATAATTTTTTGACTGCCTTCCTGAATTGGGAGTAATTCAGATCAGCAGATCCAATGTACAGGGGTAAAGGATTATACATTTTCCCACAATTGTAAGTTATTGAGAGTTTCATTCTTCTGGGGATATCTAAAGTCATTAGTTTACGCTACTCCATTGGCGAATTTGAATGATTTGCGAAATGGGATATTTGCTGTATGCTAAAAACCTCCCTGGTGTGTTTGAAGTAGTTCGGCAGTGCTTGTATCGATGCTGGAAGAAGTTATTTCGAATATTTTTTGTAGATTATTGTATTTTTTGATAAAAAATGTTTGTTAATGTCGTAAATTTCGTTCGTACTATATCTTCAAAAATTATCATAGGACCAAATATTCTTGAAATATATCAAGAAATAAACCCTTGAGTTTTTGCTGAATGCATACGTAACACCCCTGTATACACCTGAAATTGAGTACTACTGAGGAGCATCTTTGAACGGCTCTCCAATGATAGATCACACCTATGAGTTTCTCATTTGAACGTGGATGGGGCAGTGGATTGAAGAATATCAAAGTTCGCTTTTATGCTAGTTTGTTTTCCCTACCTTGCGTAGAAACAGGTTTGGGTATTCTTTGGTATTTCTTTCAATATTCGAAATTGTACCACTGGTAAATTTCTATTTTACAGACTGTAATTATCATACTACGGAAATATTATTTAGAATACAATAACCTGTATTCCTATTTCAATCGTGTTAAATGATCCGTACTTTTCATTCCAGAAGACTATCCCTGCAAAAATTGTGGAAAGAGATACAAAAACAGGAGCTGTCTGTACCATCACTCTAAAGTATACTGTGGGAAGGAAGCGTCTATATTTTGCTCGTATTGTCCCTACAAAACGTTCATCAGGGCTAATCTCAAAAGACACGTTTTATTACGTCATTAAAAATTTTCTAGTAAACTGAGGAAACGTTCATCGAAAGTTCATAATATTTTTTTGTATTTATACTGCATTGATGAATAATCTTCCTGTTGTTTCGTCACTGCTCTATTTGAAACCTCTGGTGTAGTAATGAATATATTGGGATTTCATCCCTGAACACCAAAGCGCTACTTCTATACCCCCACACGTGATTCAGTCACTTAGTCATAGTCACAGTCACAAAGTGACTGAAACACGTATCGAGAAGTGGTTTGGTGTCTGATAAAACTCCATTATATTCTTTCTTCCGGTTATTTTATGAACACCAATCGTGCTTCTAAAAGAGCGTCGATACAATCCTGGTTTGATTAAAAGTTTGGTATTGTGAAGGAAAATTTATTCTTTGTCATAGTTATTATATTTTCAAGGAACCCCGCACTATTCTCATTGAAAACGGCTTTCGGTTAAATTTTCTGACCTTTTGGTATGTTTGTTGATTTTAACTTCCTAAGCAAAAGGGTTAAAATGCACAAATCTGTCTTCTAGTTTTTCAAATATAAGGCATTGAAGTTGAGAAGCGATGATTTTTCACGTCATTTTTAACGATAACGAGATATGTCAAGCAGATGAATAATTTTGAGAATGTCATGCAATGGTAATAGTAGAACCAAAAATTTATAATATTGAACCGAAAGCCATTTTTCATAAGAATTGTGGGAGGTTCTTTCAGCCTTCCACAGTCTGAAAATGTAAGTTATCGAATAAAATGTATCCATTTGTTCTTCATTTGTTCTCCACACTCTTGTACTTTTTTAAATTTCCGAACTGTGAAATTAAAAAATATCCATGAAATCACGCTAGAAAATGATAATAGTTTATTCTGATGCACTTGAAATTATTGAATGAACTATTTCTGTTGAACTATAGAAAAATAGGTTCAACCCAATCAATCGATCACATTTGTCTTGAAGTAAACTGATAGTTCTGAATTGGAAATTTTATCTTTCCTGTTGTTTCCCATTTGAAATAAAGAGAAGAAGAATCAAATCCATATTTTGAAATTTTTATGTATTTTTTAAAGCAGACTAAATAGTTTTGTATTGAATTGGTGACTTTCTTGATGAAATAAAACATTCTGAAATTCAAAAATTTTATTCACCGTCATTGGGCATAAAACGTATAAAGAAAAAAATATGTAGAGATTCAAGGTCGACATTTTGAGTATTTATATTTATGAAATATTTTCATTTCTGAGGGCCTTGCGTTCAATAACAACACATTGACTTTACCTATGATGTTCGATAACTAGAAAAGGTTTGTAATAAAGTCATCCTTGAATAAACTTAAGCAAATGCTCTCACTTAAGTTTTTTTGAGACATACTCATTGGTTTGCTCAGGTTTGACGAAGATGTATCTATAGTAAGAGCATTTGCTACACTTCATTCAATTAACCCATTGTTTTTCGCGATATAAGCAAATGAATAATTTTGTTGTTGCTATATTTTTTCACATATTCTATCTGGCACATTAATCAATCATCGAAAATACCTGGAGAACATGATTTCGTCTTTCATTGTCAATAAGGGTCCTTTGAAATTTGGTGATGGAAGTCTACTGGCTGTGAATAAAAATTATAAGATACTGAGTTATATAATGAATACCACATTTTTGAGGCTGTTGTAAAAATCAAGGTTGTACCTTCTGCAGCCTATACATTCCTCCCGGAAGCACACAAATTGTACAGGAATTATATTTTCAATTTTTGTAGCAGCAAATAGGTAACATTATCGACTTGGTATATATTTTCAGTGACTTTCACGAAATCATTTATGATTATGAAAAATTAAATGATATTTTGGATATTTTCAAGAATTTTATGGATATAAAACGTTGGATTCATTAACAGGTTCAGATAATATCAAAAGTATCTACCTAAATCATTGGGAAAAATGATTGTTTTCCTACGAACACGTGCGGAAAGTTACTTTCCGCTCATGTGCGGAAGTAAATTGAACGCCTGTGGATAAGCTGTTGAATGCTTAATTTTTGTTTAGATTTACCTCTTCAAGTTATCAAATTTATAATATCTGAGCACAAAAAAAAAAACAATCTATTTTAATTCAATGACAACATTCTTGAAAATTAATGACTGAAGATGATAATATTCTTTTTCTACATTCATGCAAACAGCAAAACTTTATTGAACTATATTCAGTGGAAAAAGAAGCTCTTTATTGCACTAGTGCAATAAAGTTTTTATTGCACTCATCTGTCATTCTACTTCAACGTGCTGTCATCATGATAAACATAAACGTTCAAACCCACCACATATTTAGCAGATATTATGTGAAATTGGCCATACGTTTTAAACAGCAACATATTTTATATAAATTTTTGTATTAATGTTAGCAGTCAGAGTTGAACAAACAATGCCTTCCCGAAAATAACTCTATAATCAAAACCGATCCGCTATGTTCTAAACCGTCTACCTGCATAGAGCAAACTGCCTGCACTATGACCACACCTCGAGATAACATACGCCCTCTAGTCTAGTCTACAAGTGCCATTTAGACCAACTTTTTTCAGCAGTCTCCGAAAATTATGACTGAGGTGTCATTCGATTCGGAATGACATCCAGATGATTTTTGAAAAAAATGAAGTTCCGCATGAAAAAATTGTAAAAGTTATTAACAATTAACTAAAAAAAAAGATGGCTTTAGTATTTTGTAAATATCTCAAAAACTAATTAAAATTTTTTAAATCTAAAAAAAGATTCAAAAAGAGGGATGAAAATACGGCCGAAAACGGGTACTCTGGCTCGGGCAAGCCACATCCACTTTGGACACTTTAACAATAAAAATTATTTTAAAATACTAAATATGAAAATAAAAAATTGGAAAAATTCAGGCACTAACTGAATAGATTAATGAACAATAATCCGCTTGAAAAAAATTTTTATCACAATTTTTCAATTAGTTAATCAATACACACAAAAAAATAATTTCTTGGAATAAGCATGACTGCATTGACTCAAGTAAATAATTTGTTTGTATATAACGAAAGAGATGGTTGTTTTGTTTCAAAGAATTAATTTTCTCAACAAATTTCTCAATTGAAAACAAATATATGCTTATATGAAAACATTTTATATCTCGAGTGGAAAATATAATTAATTCATAGTAAGAAAATTATTTACTTACTTCAATAAAACAATTGTTTTGAAGTAAAAACAAAAAATATCCATTGAAGATGGATATTTTCTTGATTTGAAACTATGAATTTCTCGTAATGAAGATTACATTCATTCAATTCAAGAGGAACACACAATGGTTACTTCGACTTGATGAAAGGATATTATTGATCTGAATATATGCATTGATCAGAATGAAACTTAGGTTCGTTTTCTTTAACGAAATTACTCGTTTGAGGCAACATATCTATTACTTAGATTATGTTAAATATTGGTATTGATCCGAAAATATGAATTAATTATTATAAAACTTTGAATATATAGAGTAATATTGTGGAATCAAATATATTAACTAATCAGAATGAATCTTTCGTTCATTCCCTTCAACAAAAACATTCAATGAATTAATTCAATGAATTATAAATAATGAATTCTATCGTACGAAAATAATTGAAACAAAAAGGTCAATGAAAAAAGTTTTATTCAACATAATTATCATTCTTACATGAATCAAAACAATTCTTTGGTTAACAATATTCTAACATATGATTCAAAAAATCCTTATTATCAGTAACTTTGGATATGAACTGAGAAAAAACCTTTTTTCACCAGAAAAAAAAATAAACACAAATAAAATTTTCTACATATAGATGCCTCAATTCGCAAACCCGCTAACTCCACGTTTTATCAATGGAGCAACTGGTTTGCGAGTTAGGGCATCGATATGTGATCAAAAATATGAGAAAAACATCAAGATCTACAATAAAAACAGAATTTTCTGTCCATAAATCTCCACCTCAGTATTTCAGTCATCGGCTCAGTCTTTCAGTCTTAGGCTTGATTGAGTCTTTGAGTCACTTGGATTTGATTATGAGTCTTTTCAGTCCCACTTTCGAGTCTCTAGTCTTTCAAATATCTTGAGTCTTGTATATATTTTAGCTAAATGTTTCCTCTTTGCTCTGTATATATACCGTAACATGTACAAGAATGCTTCTTGGCATTCTACAGTAGAAAATTTCTGTTTCATTATTCAGCTTCACTTTGCCCCTAGGTTGAATCGTTGAGGCAGCAGCAAAATCTGTTCGATGAAGTTGACGTCTAAAAAAAATTTGCACCTATTACCTACTATTGACAAACTTGACATTACAAGGAATTAGAAATAATTGGAAACCCAAAAATTCCAAACCGAAAAATTGATTAAGTTTAGTTCAATTAAGTTTACGGAAAAAATAATTAAAAAATATTTTCTGGTACACTGTTTCTTTTGAAATAAAACGAAGAAATGCAGTATTGTTCTCTAAATCATGTCTTTCAATAGAGCGTGAATTTCTCTGAATAAATAATACACATAAAATTACCTGTATTTTCAGTGGAATCAATTTTTTCGATCAGACTCCCAACACTTTTTCTCTTGCAGGTATTTTCTTATATTGCATAATGGGGTTGTAAAATGGTGCCTATTTTACATAAAAGTTCATAATCGATGCAGGGTAGAGCCTCTCAAAGTCCATGTCTATCTAAAATGATAGACAAGTTAATGAAGATGAAACAGTTTTGAAGAAGTAACAACAATTCTATCGATACCAATTTTTATTTCACTTATTCATCCCGGAGAAGGATACTGTTACGTTGTCCTATGAGAGGAAACTAGCTAATTTCTTCAAATATTCCTCATTCAGGAAAGGCAAATCTTCGATAGTTACTTTGTTATCTGAAATAATGCTTATTTAATAAATTCAAAATTCAAATGAAATCATCAATAGTTTCTCAGAAATGTTTGTTCTTCATGAAAGTTTGAATACCTAAATTCTCAAACGTAGAGCTCATCTAAATAATTAAGGATTCAAAAGAGGTATTTTTCTAGCTTTCTAACTTGTAGTTGTATTTCTCAAGAAACGAAAATAATTCTTTAACCACTGAATAATTTTGATTCTATACAGAATGGCTTCATTATCCCCATAATACATCATATTTTTTTTTCAATAATATGTTTGTGTTCAAAGAAATACATATTTATAGTTTTGAATCAAGAATATAGAAGTATCAAAATACACTGACGCAAGTGCGTCTTATTCCCATGTAGGTAAATACCTACACTTTCCTCTACTTTTTATACCTATCGATGCAAAGTTATTTCTTCACATTCGTTGGTTAGGCATAATGCCGAAGTACTATGAATTATTTACCCATTAACTTTTCTATAAAACTATAAAACAGCCTACCACCTTTTGTAATCCAGTATCCATGGGGTTGTGCCGGTCATCTTTTAATACTCACCTACCAAGGAAGTTTGATACAAGTACTTAATCCTTCCATCAAGGTTGCACAGTTTCAGAAGTTTTTGGATATCCATGTTTTTGTTTTCATAACTGTTTCTCACAATTAATATGAAATATACCAACTCCAGTCCGAATGTATGTAAACGCACAATGGCACAATATGCACATTAACCTCAACGAGACCTGTTACCTGCGAACGGCGAGACCCGAAAAACACTTCTAACTACAATACTGAAGCAGACATTACACCCCTCACCCCCCTCACCAATTGCACAACAGCCTATGGAATCCGTCAGGGCCGGTCCTAGAAGAATGATGTCAGTCAACAATGTTAGAAATGTATTGAACATTTGCTGCACCTATCTGGGATCCACCTCAGATCTCTATAATTTTTGTGGGACTCAACATGTTTTTAACTACTGAACAAGGCTAAGGAAACAAAACTCTGCACTTCAGCATACTATCGGAATACTGGCCCTTTAGACGTCTATAAGGGTAATTCGAGAAATTTTTTACAACAATTTAATCACAATTTAGCAATACTTACTGTGGTTTTACCATCCAATTTTAATAGTATCTCAGATTCAAATGTAATGCAACAACTGTAATATGAAGTTGAAGACATTTCATTTTTTCATTGAAAGAAATCAAAATGTATATACTATTATTGAGAAAATGAAGTACTGAAATAAAATTTTATATTTTTTCAATTGAAAAGAGTCAGTAATATCAACTTTAAGTATTTCCGTTTTTTAATTTGAAGAAATGTATATTTATATTCTTAAATCAAAAAGAGGAAGCATTAAATCAATAAATTAGGTTTATTCATTCCGAAAAATCAACCATATCAAGCTGAAGAAATTACATTTTTAATTTTATAATGGTGTTCTTGGATTGAGCAAATATTTCAATAAAATTATATCCTTTGCTTGAAAATAACAGATGTTTCGATTCAAAGAAATATGCTCAATTGAAAAAAGAGTTTTACTTGAATTTTCAAAGAAATGCGTTTTGTCAATCTGAGATAATTTTTTTTTGTGTGTAGTTAATTAATAATTTTTTTCTGCTTGAACATGAACATTGCAAGTGTGATAATTGTTAAACTATAAATTTAAGATTTTTTTCCTCTTTTGGAGCAATTCTTGAAAGGCTTCAGAATAGAACCCCGTTGGAAAAATTAAAAAGTTTATTTTGCAACAACGAAAATTGTTAATAAAAAACTGAAAAATAAAAACTTTTTAATTTTTCCAACGGGGTTCTATTCTGAAGCCTTTCAAGAATTGCTCCAAAAGAGGAAAAAAATCTTAAATTTATAGTTTAACAATTATCACACTTGCAATGTTCATGTTCAAGCAGAAAAAAATTATTAATTAACTATTGATTAACTAATTGAAAAATTGTGATAAAAATTTTTTTCAAGCGGATTATTGTTCATTAATCTATTCAGTTAGTGCCTGAATTTTTCCAATTTTTTATTTTCATATTTAGTATTTTAAAATAATTTTTATTGTTAAAGTGTCCAAAGTGGGTGTGGCTTGCCCGAGCCAGAGTACCCGTTTTCGGCCGTATTTTCATCCCTCTGGGAAAATTATAAATATTGATGCTACAATTCCGGGAATTGAGCTTTTTTTTAGGAAATTTCCTCCTCTTTTTGAATCTTTTTTTAGATTTAAAAAATTTTAGTTTTTGAGATATTTACAAAATACTAAAGCCATCTTTTTTTTTAGTTAATTGTTAATAACTTTTACAATTTTTTCATGCGGAACTTCATTTTTTTCAAAAATCATCTGGATGTCATTCCGAATTGAATGACACCTCAATCATAATTTTCGGAGACTGCTGAAAAAAGTTGGTCTAAATGGCACTTGTAGACTAGACTACTCATGGCTACTATGATTTTGATTTTTATAATGCAACTGTGGTTATATAAACGTCAGTCTTAATTCTGACAATTACAGAACTGAAAGTTTTAAAATGAGTAATATTAATAGAAAACTAGATGATGGTGATGAAATCGATAGTAATAATTATTTATTTAAATTGCGTATTTCATTTTCCTTCACCTAGTGCCGCCCTAAATAAATAATTTTTTGCTTTTTGCATGAAGTAGAAAAAATATTGCATGCAACTTGTGCAAAAATTGTTTTTTATTGCACTCGACGTGTTGTCCAACTCGGCCTGACGGCCTCGTCGGACAATTTCACGTCGAGTGCGATAAACACTTACTTTTTGCACTTGTTGCATAAATAACTATTAATATTTATGACTGATGTTATCTTTACTGTATTATGAACTTGAACAAGGGGCTGTATGATATTGGACCCTTATCTGCATTCATATTATTTTTACATTTTGCAATTTACAGACTCTCGAACAGGGGACAGAACCCCACCTCCCTGAAGTAGCATTGAATGCAATAAAATTGTAAAAAGTGCAGAAAAAATTTATAAATATTAGTCGCTTGGAAAGAAATATCTTTGTTAAGTTTGGCAAGTTTTAAAATTTTTCTTCGTTTGGATATTCCGAAATATTCTGCTCACGGTCCCTTAGTTTTCATCTAAAAATGCAATCAACTTGACACCAAACTCACTCCCACGCTAATAAATATTTTTTTGAAAAAGCCCTATCTAAATAAATTCCATAATTTTAAACTTTCACTGGTGTATGGAATTAGTTATTCTTAGTTGAGATCCATGGGTTAGTTGCATAACAATATGGCGATGGTGAATATTTATAATACCTATTCCGCTACTGAGAAAAACCTATCGACGTGCCTAATCTTGGGTTACTTTGTATTGAGATTAGCATAATAACAAATGAAATGAATGATCAATTACTGATATACTCTTAAACCATAATTTTATCATGATAGAAATAATTCTTGGATTCTTCTCAGAAATCAACCGAAACATTAACTCTAAGAAAGCAGTACAAGTGATGTCACACATATTTTCAACGAAATACTATACCAGTGCCTTTTTATCCTGACGTCACAGCTGTTCATGCCTGGCAAGCCGGGAAGGAAGCATGAATAATAATAGTGTGAAGAATGTGTGTTTCACGTGTGTTTTAAATTTTTTATAAAATAATCTTCTCTGAAATTTTTTACTGTACTTTTTTTTTCAACAAGTGAGCTGTACTAACGTAATAGATACCTACTCTACGTAAAAATGGAAATGTTCTCCAAATAATAGTAATGCAACGACCCTAACCTATGGTATTTGTGACTCGCTGTCGTGAATACATTGTGATGGAAATGGGGGTCTTGGCCAGATGTGTGATAATGTGTGTGCAAGTTGCCAAACCATCTGTTTTAGAATGTCGGAATATGCCAATGAGAAAATACAGGTTTGTATGCTATTCCGGTTTTAGTTTAATGTGGGTATAATTTATTAACTGACTCGATAATTTCTTGCAGAACTGATTATATTGACTTATATAAAAAATAATTTCATTACAATTCATATTTGCGAAAGCTGAAGGAAAAATGTTCTAACCACCATGAATGAAAACTATGCAATTAATTATGCTGGACCCAACGAGCAATAATAATAATATGTTACAGCCATAACATAAGAATTTTCAATCCTTTTTTTTATACCCTGGAGGTGTTTCATAGGCATCGACAGCTTTTCGTCTGGAAGCTATTTCTAATGAGTGTGGCTTCGATTAGTCAAGTGATCCCTGGGCGCCACTCAATTTTCATTTTAACAAAACAAAGACAATCTGTAAAAGTTAATATTGAAACACTCGATGAAATCGATTGTTTTTTTATACACTTCTTGACAGTACGTACAAAATGCTGCACAGAAGATTAAACAGTTGAATATATATTAACAAAAGTAATAGTCTAATTACTAAATCAGGCAACTGAATTACAGATTTCCTGATCCTCAAATATACAATGTGTTTCACTTCTCTTGGAAACACCCTCGTATCTTCTGTAATTTCTGACGAAAAATTATGAAAATTTCTGGATCGATAGATATACTAGAGAAGAATTCTCTGCACGAAAGGGGTTATCCTACGTGAAATACACTGCACGCCAGCAAAATTAGTCCGAAACTCCTTCGGATTCGTGTTCAGGATCGTCAAAATACTACTAATACACCTGTGTTCTGAAGAAATTTGGATTATGAAAAAATTTCATTTTGTTTCACTACTCATGGAAACGCCTCCGTGTATATCACGTATAATGACCCCTTTTGGGCAGTTAATTCATTCCTAGTGTATTTATCTATCCTGAAAATTTCATGGTTCTACAAAAATAACGGAAGATACAGGGGCTTTTCCATGAGAAGTGAAACAAAATTCTTCAGGAGACAGGTGTATTAGTAGTAATTTAGGGATTCTGAACACGAATGCAAAGGAATTTCGGGCCAATTTTGCCCCCTAATATAACTTTCCGGAAAAATGGGTGGTTCCATCGCCGTTGGCGTGCAGTGTATATCACATAGGATGACACCTTTTGTGCAGTGAGTTCATTTCTAATGTCTCTATCCATCCTGGAAATTTCATGGTTCTACGTTGAAAATTACGGAAGATACGGGGGTGTTTCCATGAGAAGTGAAACACACTCTATGTGAGGTAATTCATAAACTTTAATAATATTTTTTAAATTTTCACAGTGGTACTCAAGAAGAACCGTGTTTATAGATCTATAATATCATGGTGTACACACAATATATTTATTTTCTCAGATTTGAGTTGTGAAATTCAAATGTTTGATGATACCTTAAATACTGTTCTCGTAAACTGAAATTATTTATTATATTGTCCTAACGTATGAAAGTCTTGGCATAAAATTCATCAAAATTATTTGGAATAATCTAACCTTTTAAAGTCTAGGACGAAACCGAAATCGTGACAATCTTCGTTATGGTGTCATAAGACATCCTCGTGGATATGGTTCTCCAACTTTAATAATCAAAAAGAAAATACCTCTGTGATTTGATAGTTTAGCCTTTAGCTTGAAACGTGGAATTGTAAAAAAACAAAAAAATATTCAATACAAAAAAAGTAAATTATCGTAGATAATGAGTGATCCACCAAGATTGTATTAAATTAAATAATCGCCAACAAAACATCCAGGTGGTCATTACCAGCCAAATGAAGGATAATTTTCTGTGTCATTACGAGACAAGCACTTTGCAATTGGGTCTTCTTTGAAGAACGTTGCACAAATATCTGTCAGTTGTAGTTCAATGTCCGTCGTGGTACTAGCCAGGGAAGTAGTTGTTTTCTGACAGATGCTTGCCTTTATTTTCCACTTTGTGGAAACGCTTAGAGAGAAGGGTACCCCTGTATTCTTTCAACATTGTTGGTACCTCTCTGGCACAATATATTCGAACTAGTTCGAATGTTTACAGATTTCTCTTCCCGGAGACTGTGCTGCTTGGGAGTGTTTTGTCTTGTTCCGTGCGGATGGCACTTCGATCAACTTGGTTGTAGATCGTAGTGTTATCCGTGGGGAAATATCAGTTAAACAGTTGATTATTATTCATTTGGCAGGGACAGGACAATTATAATGTTGTCCGACCTACCCTGTCACTGATGAGAGGCAATAAACCTCGAAACATGCATGTCTGCAGGTGGTCATTCCCAGCCAAATGGAGGATAATCTTCTGTTTAATTACAGGACAAGCACTTGCAAATGAGTCTTCTTGGAAGAACGTTGCACAAATATCTGTCAGATGTATTTCAATGTCCGTCGTGGTATTAGCCAGGGAAGTAGTTGTTTTCTGACAGATGTTTGCCTTTATTTTCCACTTTGTGGAAACGCTTAGAGAGAAGGGTACCCCTGAGTATTCTTTAAGCATCCAGGAGATCGAACATTTTCAAACAAGAATTTCCCGATGGAAAGTCACAAAAAATGCCTTATTTTCATTGTCGACACTTTTTTCGACCTAACTCCACAATTACTTACAACAAAAATAACCGTTTTACACAAAAATAGTTTTAGTAACTTCAATATAACACCTCTTCATATCTTCCTCTTTATTTATATGTTCAATTGTTTGATTTGATCGTATTGGCTACAATAGGGAATTACACTGTAAGATAACTTAACATTTTAATTGTAAAAAATTATTTTATCTGTATACATGGTGCATGTAGAATCACGTCACGGACCTATTTATTCATTTCATATGGACTACAACACGCTTCAAAACTGTTTCGAATTGAGGAAGATTCAAACGCCATATTTACGTGGGCTGACGTCACTTGTATTGTACTACAAACCTTTGTTCTGTGAGTGCTTTGTACAAGGAAGATTTGTTCCCATTTTGAATCACAGTGTACACTGAAAATTAATTTGACTTGTAAACCTTTGATATTTTTACAATACCTATTAATAACAATTTTGAAAATTGATAAAAAAAAAGACTAGGAAGAACTGAGTCTGCTACAATCCAGAAACGAAGCTCGCTTTTCTCGCTCTTCTCACTGATAAAAATAGACGTAAAAAATGACCCAACATGCTATCGTGAATATCCAAGTTGTATGCAGTACTTTTACACTACAATCGGTCATTCAACCTGACCGATGATATAAATGAAAAATGCTCGCTTCGCTGGCTATTTATGCCTCAAATATGTAATTCATTAAAATAACAATGAAGTTTGGATAAATTTTAATTTGTACTTTCGAAACGATTGTTTTTTGTATTTTATTGTACTTTTTTAAATACAAATTACTTTTTTCTCCTTTTTTAAACTTTTTTCAACTTTTTTCTACTTTCTTAAAATATCTACTGCAAAAAAAGATTTAAAAAAATGATAAAAAATCATGATTCATTAAAATTCAAATAGAATAAATTTTACTAGTGAATTCCAGGAGTTTAACTACGTATAGATAGCAATTCAAGTTTCATTCAGGAATTTGACAATATTCAAACAAATATTGAACAAGACTGTGATGATGCAGACTTAATAGATTAATCAAAAGAAAGAGAACCAAAAAACAACAGAAATTGATCAAATTATTAATTGAATGAATGATGAATGTGTAGGAAAATTCAGGAAAATGAAGAAACACATATCAACAATAGTCAATGATATAAAGAAATTGTACTACGAAATTTTTGGTTCCGCCACAACTGTTGACTTTCAAAACACTATTCAGATTTGTTGTAAAAATAACTCAATTTCAGTTATTCTTCCGAAGATACTTACTATTCCATTTCAAGTATGGGCTATTATTTTCGTATGGTATGTGTATAAATTTTTGATAAAATTCCGTAAAACAATCAGTATGCCCGTGGGATATTGACACCACGAATGAAAACACCATCTCTGGAACCAATTATAAAGCACACCACGATTTCAATTGTTTTATCTTCCGGAAAATCTAAACAAAATCTAATTAGGCTTTTCAGATTCACCATACCCATGACAGGTTTTTGTCAAAATAAATTTCCACCGTTTCTGAGTGAAATTGCTTCTGATGAGTATGTTTCCAATTCTTCTGACTTCCCTGATGATGAACATTGGTTATCAGTAAATAGACAAGGATTTTATCCAGAATTTGTTTGACAAGATAATCTTAGAATTTTCTCACATAGTGAAAAACTTGAGGTTTGAATCTAACAGAACATGTAACCGGTTTCCAATATTTAACATTCTCATTTCACTCTTTTTCAGGAAACCTTCTGTATCAGTGCACCAACTGTTTGAAATACTATAGACACAAACAGTCACTACACCGACATAGAAAATTCGAATGTGGAAAGTTACCGCTGTTCAAATGTGAAGTTAGAGGTTGCTCTTTCCAAACAAAAATTAAGTCAAATCTGAAACAGCATATGGGCAGACACATATTCAGGATAGAAAAATGAAGTTATTTGAAATGTATATAATAAAATTGAATCTTCTCGAATCTCCTCAATTAAACTGAATTGGTTTATGTCCTTCTATACTGAATATTTAGAATATGTGAAAATGTTCCCTCTGATATTACTCCAGATTCTGAATATTAGTGACTTCGGCCAAGATCGGTCATGTTTTTCGTCTTCTATATGATATAACGATTTTTGTCTCGGTGAAATTTTGAACGTACATCAGCCAATAATAGTGGTTGTACTTTTCTAAAATTCGAAATTCAATATCAAAATGAACATCCTGGTCATTTCAATCACTTCATCGCAAACTACACCCACATATGAATATGATACACATCAATTCAAATCTGGCTGTCTACACGAAGTTTTAAAAATGGTAATGATTTCAACAAAAATTAAGAAACGTTCTCAAATTGGAAGAAAAGCAGTGAAAGGTCCTCGCACATTTATTACGTAAAATGTTTTTTTCTACGAAAAATCCTTGAGCTGAAATTGCGATATTTTGTAGATACTAGCACCCTCATTACCTAATTCAATTTACAGATCGTTCCTATCACCAGTTTCGAGCTACAGGGTGTCAATAATTCGATTTTTTGGGTATTATGCATCGATTTGATTTTTGTGAATCTAATTCCAAATTGAACTTTCATAGAAATGAATTCGTATCTAAGTTGTATAAATTTTATCTCGGCAAGACTGTTGCATTACAGCATGATAAGACAATATTCATGGAAATAGATGAATATCAATACTGTTAGTTCGTCGTCGAAAATAATTTGTTTCTTTTTTTGGGGATTTAATCAAAAATATCGCAGAGATAAAGACTTGAATATATACTTCTCAACGTCATGAATAACACTATTTTTCCCTGTCACCCAAACTTACACACATCAAATAATATTTATATAATAAGTTATTCACAAAAACAAGACAACATAACATCCTCCTCCCCCCCCCCCCGAAATTGAGTTGATTTCTTCAGCTATGGTCTTCTACATTGACACGCCATAATTTGGCTACTGGACGCTTGTATCCTCCAGTGGCTGTCTTCACATCGACCACTCTTACTCGGCCATTAGGTCCGGGCTTAAACTGCCATGACATTTCCTAGCTCCCAAGATTTTCGCGGAATTTTGTCTTCAATTATAATTACTATATCGTCGATTTTCAAAGGTTTTCCATCGTCTGTCCACTTAGTTCTTTTGGTCAAAGTGCTTCAATAAATGACTGTGATTTTCTCCACTCATTCCTATAATTTTGTTGAATGTCTATGAATTCGGTAATTCCAGTAGAATTATTCATCAAAAGGTGATTTGGTGTCAAGGTTTCTAAATCATTCGGATCAGTGGAAACCCTTATCAGCGGTCTTGCATTCAGTAAAAAGAGTGAGAAGAAGTGCATCTTTGAGAAGTTGTCCTTTCAAAATTGCGTACTAGTCTGTCCCAGGCACCTGCCATATGAGGTGAGGCAGAAGCTAAGAACTTCCAATCCATTCCATCTTCCGTGAAACTGTCTATCATTTTCTTCTGATCGATTTATCTGACAGCTCGTTTCAGCTCTTCGGCAGCACCTCGCATGTTCGTCCCGTTGTCAGAAAGCATTTCTCTTGGTTGTCCTCTTCTAGAGATCATCCTTCGTACAGCCATGATTGCAGACTCGGTTATTATTGAATGGGCTACCTCGAGGTGCACAGCACTGATAGTCAGAAGAGTGAAGAGAACTCCATCTCTTTTCTCATCTTCTTCCAACGGATACGAATAGCGGACCAAAATAATCAATGACTGTATATGTAAATGGGCTCACATTTGATGTCAATCGATGTATTGGAAGCTGTTCCAGCGGTGGAATAACTGGCTTTGCTTTCTTCACTTCACTTGACAACTAGTCAAGCAACCAGTATGTCTGCCTCACTGCATCCAGGACTGTTTGCACTCCTTGATGGACAAATCTCTCGTACGAATATTGAAGTGGACGGTGGCTCATTCTAGATTCCTTGGAAATTATCATAGGGCGTCTAGTGGAAGGTCCTATATCTGGAGCATTGTCGATTCTTCCACTCAGAACCAATAATCCACGGTTGTCTAGAGTAGGAGACAAATTCTTCAATCTGCTGTGTCCTTTTAGAGGTTTGTTATTTTTGATACAATATATTTCTTCTTTGAAGCATTCCAATTGACACTGCTTGAGAAGTATAATTTTAGATTGCTCAATTTTCCTCGCTGATGGTTCTAAGGGAACTGTTTTTGTCTGATTAATACTTTTTCTCAAAATCGAATCTTTTCTGTTCTGTTCTGCTGACCCATTCGGCCACAGAAGGGTAAGTGGTTTCATTCCTACCTTCGAATTTACTCTTGGCAATGGCAAGGACTGATCATCGGATTGTTCCGCTGAAACATCTATCTCTGCATTTCTCAATTCACCAAACTCTGTGATTTCTGTATCAAACCCTATTGGCCACACATAATCAGCGGTCAAACTATGGTTTACACCAGCACTCTCACTTCTTGGTCGGTGATCTTTATTTCCATTTACTTGCTCCACAACTGTATATGATCCGGCTCGAAGGACCAAATGTTTTTGTCTGATTAATACTTTTTCCTTTGTTCCTTTGTTCCTAAACTCAAATCAAAATACATTTACAGGATGTAAAAAAAGTCATCACAGGACCATAATTTTTTTCTTTTCTCAACCTACCCATCATGATTTTGAAAAATCTGAGAATCCATGCAGTTGTTCTCAGCAATCGAATCCATTTCAAAAATCTTTTGGCATGCAACAAATGCGAAGGTTTTTCTGTGATGAGTGTCATTATTTCCGTCTCTTCCAATTTTTCGAAAATTATTCAACTCTTTGACCATGAGTTTTCGTTTTTCTCAGAATTGTAGGTCTCCTGAACTAGGATTCAAAATTTATAAGTTCGTTTGTGTCATAAGTACGGGTAGCATTATCAGTCGCGTTCAATTTAGAGAGTACCTATCGCCAATCGTTAGTATGCGTTATATCCTAGATTTCTCCAATTCTATGAGCCCCGAATTGTCCTAAGTTGCAGGCATCTCCCGTATCCAATGTAGGCCTGTCGTTCAATCGGACCACATGTGGGTTCTATCAATATTGATATTCAATGTCTTCCTCATTGTTCCAGCGAAACGACTTCCCATCACTGCGGCTTGCAGCTCAAGGTATGGAGATTGCTTTTGTGGGAGCAACCCTAGCTCGAGTCAATGGCGTTAATACGCTTCACCCTCAAGTAAGCAACTGCTGCGAAGGCTTTACTTAAACCGTCACAAAAGATGTGGAGTTCAATTGTATCGGCTTCTGGATTCTTCCAAGAGTAACATCTGGGAATCGTCAGATTTTCAATTTTCTTCAATTCTTTTTTCCAAGTCTGCCAGAGTCGGTTTAGGTCTTCCGTTATACTGTCGTCCCATCTAATACCAGTAGGTACGCCATATATCTCGCACAATCTTCCTCTTACGGTCGAAAACTGACATGACTTCAAGATTTGTCTCTTGGTAGGTCGAACTGTATTCGTTTCATCAGGATTGTCATCAAAATTTCTCAATTTATAGCAAAATTTGTCTGTCTTGGCGTTCCACGATAGTCCTAAAATTCGTTGCAGGGTTGTTTCAAATCAAATCTTTACAAAAGATATCGTCTTTGGATGAAATATTCATAACTTCTCTAGAGTTCGATATCCAGTTCACCAATTCAAATCCTCCCAGCCTCTGAATCCGTCTAACTTCCATGATGATATCAAGCGCTTCCTCAACTGTGTCAGTGCAATCCAGATAGTATCAACGTAGTGCTTTCTGATGATTGTTTCTAGGATATCTTTTCTGTCTGTCATCTGTTCAGCATTGAGATTTGCGCAAGTAGGAGAGCAAGTCGACCCAAATGTCATCACTTGCATTTCGTATGTATCGAAGTCCTTATCAATCTCACCATTTCGCCACAAAAGTCTTCGAGAAATTTGATCTTTTATAAGTCGTGCCTGGTGAAACATCTCACTGCAAAAGGCATCCTACAGATATGCGCAGTGATTACAAATTTCTACCCTACTGTTAAAATTTCTTAAAATATTCTATAAGTTCAAGTTGCGAAAGTTCGTTACAAAGAAAAAAAAATCACCACTTCTACTGAAATCTATCAATTTTGCATATATCATCAAGCTTGTTTAGCTTTTCTTATTTTACCATTCGTTTTCGTAAAATCCTTTCAGTGTGGTTAGATCATCCAAAAATAAGTTTTCTGTCGAGAAAGAATTGCACAAAAAAAGAAACATCTTCACTATTACATGACAAACAGTTTTTAAAATAGCGAAACACCATTGTAATACAAAACTCATCATACATATCACTTCTGAAAAGCAATTAAACTCAAAATAAGCTACAAAATTATTACTTCATATATACTTAATTATAGAGAATTTTCAAAAGGAAAAATCGGATACAATAGCGCAGATACTTGCGCATGACCCGTTCATGATTAAAGAAAATTGAATTGTTATGAAAGTATTGCAAGCACCAGACGATTCCTAAGAAATTGAGAAAAACTCTCTCCTCGTTTCCAGGATTCGAACTTGGCCAAATGCAAGCGGAAGTTTTAAATGTCGGATGTAACCGCCTCGCTACCGATCACCCTAGTTTGAGATATCTTATATACTTGTATTCTTCACAAGGTATTTTGTAAATAATACTACTGCCAAGTTCTACTGGCGTTTTCGAATGATGTTAAGTTTTAGAGTGAACGAGTGTTGAGAATTCTGATTCAAGAATCTCTCAGAGAAAGTCGGTTTGTAATACCAATCTGTGATAATTTTGATCCCGGCTATTCTCATGATTGATATGTCTAAAAATAGTTATTTGTTATTTTTTTTTGTTCTTTTTCGACTGTGAATTGGAGGCGCGGGTGGTAGCTATTGAATACTTGTTGGATGGAGTCTACTTTGTCTAAGTGCTACGGGTTTGTGTACGGATACGAAAGTGATGATGCCATCTACACAGCGTTCGAAAAATGGCATTCAAATGACTGTTATTGAACAGAATTCTTTCAAAATTCTGGCATGACGATGTCTGCACAAACAGGTGACCGACTGTTTCCCATGTCTAGTCCAGTTCATAGATTCTTTTGAATGATATAATCTTGAAGATCCTGATCAACTTCTAATGAATTTTTAGTATAGTAACTACTTTTCCAACCCACTGATTCAAAAGGGTAAACCTTCTAAGGTATTTCGAAATATTGTGAGTTGGAGATCCTACAAAGAGTCTTGGCTGTTTTAGGTGAAATATACATTTTGGGAAAAACACCGTTATCACATTTTGAGTGTTTTTTCCTCTTCAGTGAGGATGTTATCCTTGTATAGCTTATCAAAAATATCGTTTGTTGATATTTCAACAATTATTATTTCTTGTCGATTCTTCCAAAAAAGCCAAATGATAATTCAGATATTACTTGTAACCACTCGGAAATTTTTGTTTTTTCGAGTTTCTACAAAAACCGTTCAATATAGGGTTGTAAGCAGAAACTCCCCCTATTACTCAGCTTAGAATCTACTGGCGTTGAGAAAAAAAGGGGTTGCCGTTTGAAAAAAATCAGTTACACATTGGTTAATTTTCGAAATTGCTTAATTCTGAGCCAATTTCTGAGTACCCCATATAATTTTTAAGCACCAAATGTCATTTAGGCAAATTCTGGCTTTTTTGACCTGACTCTATTTATTTCCAAAACATTCATTTTGCATTTGGGACAAAATTTTCAAAAACATAAAAACTGGAACCTTTAAGACATATGATGTTTCGAATGAAGTCCCATTAAAATTCATTGTAGATTCTAAAAATGCATTGAAAAACGGGGTTGTTCCATTCAAAAAAAGTTGGGGTGCACTTCGGAATAACCGGATATGCAGATAACCAAGCAGATAACTGAAAATATTTTAACTGAGCACCTCGGAACACACATTTTCAGAAAAATATTCTTTAAGTTTCTTCAGTGTTCGCAATTTTCATTTCATGCAATCAATTGTGGGAGTTTTCAACCAAAGAGACGCTATTTCATCGTGGTTATACCCTGAAAAAAACAGTTGAGATATAATACACCCATCTGCTACATCATACTTGATTCAAAGTGGCTTTAGTTTCAATATTCCATAGCAAAATTTGATTCAATTATTTTTATCACAATACATCAGTGAAGTAGAAAATACTTTAGGTCTATTGGTTTAGAAAAAAAATCGATAATTCGAAACTAGAGCTACTTTGCATCAACTATAACAATTTTAGCATATTTGTATTTTTTTGAAAATATCCAAGTAGAAACATTTTTAAGCAGAAAAAATCCTTCCGGCACATGGGATTATTACATCTCAACTGGTTATTTCAGATGTTACTAAATTTAAATTATCTGAAAAAGGGTAAGGTTAAGAAAACGAGAAAAAAATCTAAGTTTTTCAAACTGTTTCAGATTTGGTAGGTGTGTAGAAAAACGAAAAATGAACAACTTTTTCCAATAATATTTTTCGAAAAATTGAGAAATAACCTACCATTTTGAATTTTTTTTGAAAAATTGTCAAATTTGACAGGTGTAGCCAATCGATGGAAAACAATCGTAAACGTCATTTTGCATTATTTTTAAAGCAAAAACTGTTCACGAACTCTAAATTTGCAATAACCGAATAATAAAAAAAAGTCCCATATGATGCGGACATATGGTAGGCAACTATAGCCCAGCAAAGTTAGTGCAAAACAAGGCTCTTGTCCCTAAAAATGGCTCAAGAACTGAAAATCCTATTAATTTTTCTTGAGGGTCCGAATAACGGATATATGCGTTTGCGACGGTTTCTAGTTTGTGATTCAGATTTGAAAGCCTTAACACCGCGAAATTTTCGAATTTTTTCTAGTTTTTTGCGTATAACCCGAAAAGTACGTATCCTACAGAAAATTTCATTTTTTCGTTTTTTGAGAAGCAATCAAACGGAGTAGTAATTCACGACCTGCAGGTGTTAGAAGTTGAGAATTGTCAATTTTTTAGCGAAGTTTTTAGAAATTCCCTTTTTTTGACGGGCGATTGCGGCTGAAAGGCTAGACCGATTTCGATTATCCAAGAACTGGAAAAAATTCGAAAATTTCGAGGTTTTTAGTCTCTCAAATCTGAAACACAAGCTAGAAATCGTCTCAATCTCATATACTCGTTATTCAGGCCCCCCAAGAGGGATTAAAACTAGTCCTAGCTCTCAAACAATTTTTAGGGGCTCTAGAGCACTCATTTGGCTGGACTAGTTTTGGTATCTGAACTTGTTTATATTCAATTTACGCTTAATGTCAATGAAATATTTGAACTCGGTTCCCAATCGGTCAACTGATTAATCTTGTCTTAGAAAAAAATGTGCAAGAATGGTTCTGACTTGAATAATTCACCTGTAGAAACTTTCATTACTCTCCCGAGAGTTTGTTGACCTCAGTACCTTGTTACTATTTGTTACATATTTGCGCAAAGGCAGATATGCAGAGTGACTTACCCTTTTATTCCTAAGAACGAAGTAGAATTATATTTATTTTGTGTTGCAAGACAAAATATCACAGCGAAATCATTATGGAAAGTAGTTTGTCATTGTTTTTCACAACAGATTTGTATAGATAATATGTACTTACTGTTTGCAGATTTCACCGAAGATAGCTCTGGTAGATTCCGCTGTAATCAGTGCTTGGGGATGTACAAGAATAAGAAACAGTTCCGGAATCATTTCAGAGAACAACATGTATGCAACAAGTCTGTTTCTTGTGTTAAATGCGGGAAATCCTTCAAGAGAAATTACCACCTCAAGAGACATTATCTACATTGCCTCATAACGCATGGATATAAATAAATTATATGATATTAGTGCAAAGTTTCATTTCAAACCCCAAATATTTTTTTTATCAGCAATTGGATGTAATTAGGAAAATCATGAAATATAGAGTAAGTAGTACAAATCGAATCAAATTCAAATCTCATGATGATGCGATAAGGAATCAATTTGAAAAAATCATGAATCAGATAAATATGGAAAAAGACAACAAATAATAGTATTATATAATTATAAATTGAGGTTCAAATAGTGACTGTACATGTCACAATTTACTTTTCATATGTACATAGGATGTATATATGGTATACAGAGTTAGTAGAATGTATGGACCTACCTATTTTTCTCACTAAATATGAGAGTTTTCAATAAAGTTCGTATTGAAGTTAAACGGTATTTCACTCTGCATATTTTTGTGAATTCAATTTGATGTGCTATTGGTGGAGAGACATCATCGGCAATTTTTTCAAATAAAACCGTATGTCATGTTCAGTGTCGTAAGAAAGCTTGTTTCTCTCTCATTTCAGTTGTACCAATATTATTTTTACTCTCTCGATAGATACAATGTGTTTCGTATTTTTGTGTCCACCTCTGTAATCCACCTACCTATTGCTTGATTTGTTGAAAAATCCACTCAATTGTGACAATTTCAATCAGCCTCAGCCATTGGTGTATGTGAGTTTCAATGAAGAGAGATTTTCTTATATGCTACATTAACTGTTGTTTCATTTACAAATTTCACCTACTCTACTTTCATTAGCAGTCGATTCTGATTCCATAATTTTCAAAAATCATGAAATTCTCAGGATCCATAGATACACTGGAGATGAACCCTCCGATCTAAAAAGGTCATCCTACATGATATACACTGCACGCCAGCAGCGATGAAACCATCCATTTTTCCGGAAAGTTATATTAGTTGGCAAAATTGGCCCGAAATTCCTTCGGATTCGTGTTCAGGATTCCCAATTAACTACTAATATACTTTTGAGAGAATTTCAGTTCTGAAAAATTCCAATATGTTTCACTTCCCATGGAAACGCCCTCGTGTATGTCACGTATGATAACCCCATTTGTGCAGTTAGTTCATTTCTAGTGTATCTATCTATTTTGATTATTTTATAGTTCTACGTCAAAAATTACGGAAGATACGGGGGCGTTTCCATGAAAATTTTGTCCATGTTATTTGAACCTATCATATCTACGTATTAGTGATCAAGTGACCAGAAGTTGCTAATCAGGCAAACATTTAACTGATAAGTGCCCCGGTAAATTATCACCATTGAACAATCGAGTCACCATAGTTTGACGTTTACTCCATTAAATTTTCAAAATGTCAGTCCCTTCGAGTAGATATGGAAATATCCATAATGAATCGATCGATATAATTATAAGTGACAATTCTATGAAAAAATTTTCTTACTGAATATCTATCCCTCGGCTATTGATGAATTCTCAAAATTTGTCTTAACTTTTCTCGAGCGAGTTGCTTTAAGGAAGCAGCCCTCCGCCTTCGGCGTCCAGCTGTTACCAAGCAACTCGCTTTCAAAAGTATACGACACATTATTTCGAAATTATCAGTAGCCTTCGGATATTACAAGTGAAAAGTGAAACAAATTACAATTCTTCTGATCATAAAAAATAAATAAAAAAATTGGAATTGAATATAAATAAAATAGTTAAATTAGTATTGAGCTGTTGAAATTGTTCGTAGATATGTTACTTCATCCTCAGTAGAAATGAGAATTTTTTTCAATTCATATTTGAATTTGGTGATGTAATTAATATACTTTATTTTTATTGGTTTGCTATTATAGGCTATAATACCGCGATAATATGATGAATCCTTGCCTAGTTCAGTTTCAATCTGCACAGTTTTATGATTATCAGATTGTCTGGTTAGATGACTATGACTATCAGAATTAACAATTTTTTTGATTCGTTTACAAGAATTATCCATATTTGGGTGCTTAATCTGATTGTCTGGTAAAGATCGTCTGGAAATGCACATAAAACTAGATTGTTCCTGTATTTCCTGGACTATTTTTCCTTAATAGTATTATCCGCAAATACTTTCAAACGATCTTACAAATACAGGAAAAATATCGAATTTATTTATATATATACAGTGTGTCCCGCCTTTCATGAATACACCCTAATATCTCAGTTATTAATAATGCGATTTTCTTGAAATTTTGGTGGTGATTATATGTTAGGTAAATGAAGTATTTTGGCATAGTGAACATTTTCATCGACCATAGGCGTGCGGTGTGGGGGGAATATCTGTTATTAGCGATTTTCTTGAGATTTTGGTGGTGATTTTATCTTAGAAAAATGAAGCATTTGGCATAGTGATCATATTCATTCACCATTGGCGTGCGAAGTTGGGGAGAGATTTTTTGAGAAATGAATATTAATGCTTATTTAAGACAACTTTTTTTATCAGATTCGGAATCAGCATCCCCAAAAACCCTTTAATTCATATTTTCAACATCTCAAGAGCTGATTTGAAAAAAAAAAAGTTCAAGTCTTTTTTTTTATTAAGTTCTTTATTTGTAATAGTGGTAACAAAATTATGAATTACTTTATTTTAGATTCTTGTGTTTTCAACATAACTACCTTCTGATACAATACACTTTTCAACAATTCTTCTCAAACGTACATTCACTTTTCTTAAAGTTTCGGGAGTTATTTCCTGACACGCTTGCCTAATTGCAAAGCAAAGTTCCTCTCTATTACGCGGCCGAGTAGCATACACTTTATTCTTCAAATGCCCCCACATAAAAAAGTCACAAGGGGTAATATCTGGCGATCTAGGGGGCCATGGTTCCAAAGGAGAATTTCTACGTGTCCACTTCATAGGGAAAATTGCATTTAAAAAGTTCCGAACTATCCCAGAATTGTGTGTGGGGGCCCCATCTAATTGAAATATTAAGTTTTGTCTTTGTGCTAATGGCAATTCCATGAGAAAATCATAGAGACCATTTTGTAAAAAATTTAGAAAATTTTGTCCGGTCAGGTTATCCAGGAAATAAGGGCCAACAATCCGTTCGTTAAATATGCCACACCACACGTTAACTTTTTCAATGTATTGGTTTTTACAATGAATTACCCAGTTCGGATTTTCAGCTGCCCAAAACCTACAATTATGACTAGACACTACACCGTTTATTGTAAACGTTGCCTCGTCAGTACACATCATGTTCTTCAGAAAAAGTCTGTCGTTAAGATAGTTACCCTGCAACCATAAGCAAAATTCAAACCGTCGTTCAAAATCACCATTTAACAGAGTATGTAGAAATTTTGGTTTAAATGCCCTAATCCTGTTGCGTTTCAAACATCTCCATACTTTGTTTTTCGTTGAATTCATTGTCCTCGCAACTGCCCTTACAGTACCATTTGGGTTGTTTCGAAATTCTGCAAAGATACTTTCGTCGTCTGGATCGTGTCTTTGATTTAAATTGTACCTCCCTGGTCTTATTTTGAAAACCGCTCTAGTCCTTGCGAACAATCTGTTGATTTTGGCAACGGTATCGTGAGAAATTGGTTCTCGATCATGATGCCTTCCATCGAATATTCCAGCAACTTGACGCGTAGATCTTTCATTATTACCAAATAAGCGGATAATCTCTACTTTTTCTCCAATTGTAAGAACTACTCTTCGGTTGTGTGCCATCTTATTAACAGTTAAGTAACACTGCTTGACTTATTGACATTTCGTACGGATTACCGATGTCAAACAAAAACTTTTGTTTCAAAGCACTCTTTCATTAATTTGCATGAAAACTCAAATCGGCAAGCCAACGGTAACAAAGTGTGCGTATCTTCGGAAATACCTAAATTGTAGTATAAGGGCAGTTGCAAACGATACAGAATATAAGGAAACGAAGGTGTTTGAAATTTAATATAGGATTAGGGCATTTGAAATGAAAAGTTAGAAATGAACAATCTATTGAAAAAAAAGTGAATTTAATTTTGTTTTCTAATCAAATCAGCTCTCGATATTTCGAAAATATGAATTGAGGGGTTTTTGCGGTCGCTGATTCCAAATCTGATAAAAAAAATTGTCTAAAATGAGCCCCTTATATCCTTGGAGAAGAAGTGGAGATTATCCGATTATTTGGTAATAATGAAAGATCTACGCGTCAGGTTGCTGGAATATTCAATGGAAGGCATCATGATCGAGAACCAATTTCTCACGCCAAAATCAACAGATTGTTCGCAAAGACTAGAGCGGTTTTCAAGACAAGATCAGGGAGGTACAATTTCGAATTTCGAAACAACCCAATTGGTACTGTAAGGGCAGTTGCGAGGACAATGAATTCAACGAAAAACAAAGTATAGAGATGTTTGAAACGCAACAGGATTAGGGCATTTAAACCAAAATTTCCACATACCGTGTTAAATGGTTATTTTGAATGACGGTTTGAATTTTGGCTTACAAGGACTTATTGAAAAAAGAGTTGAATTATTTTTCATTCAAATCAGCTGTTGAGATGTTGAAATTATGAATTGAAGGGTTTTTGGGGATGCTGATTCCGAGACGAAAAAAGTGAATTTATTTATTTTTTCTCCTCAAATCAGCTCTTGAGATTTCGAAAATATGGATTTGGGGGTTTTTGGGATGCTGATTCTAATTCTGATAAAAAAAGTTATCTAAAATGAGCCCTAATATCGTTTTCCCAAAAAACAGCTTTTTTTTTTACGCCCCCCACACCGCACGCCTATGGTCGATGAAAATGTTCACTATGCCAAAATACTTCATATACCTAATACATAATCACCACCAAAATTTCGAGAAAATCGCATTATTAATAACTGAGATATTAGGGTGTATTCATGAAAAGCGGGACACACTGTATATAGGGAACAAAACCGGTCCAAGAATGGACCCTTGGGGTGCCCCACAAAAATATTCCTTCTCGAGGAAGTTAAGCAACCCATATAAGTAAATTACTGGCTTCATTTGAGGTAATCTTCAAATAAATCATAAACTTTGCCTCTGATACCATCGTCTTAGTTTACGGTTCAAATTCTTTACGTGAATTAAGTGATTATATCCCAAACTGAAGTCAGAAATTTATTGGTGCTTGTCAACTTACATATTTTACACAGGTCAACTTTTTACAGAAATAGTTGAAATGAAGTATAGAAATAATATTGTAATGTTGTATTAGGGTTTCATATCTGAGAGTCTACATTGGAAAAGGCTTGTACAGTTGATAAATTCTTCATAGTTATAGAATGCTTTACTTAGCATAGGTTTTATGGCCGAAGAAAATTTTACTAATGGTAGTGACTTAATTTCTTCTAGAATTTTTGCATGATGATTTGGGGCAATTCGTGAACACTTAAGTCTGAGGAAGTCGTTATGGATATTGTTATCATTTTGAGTGTTATGTACGTTTGTGTTGAGATGATATTTGTTTAGATTTTTGTAAGCATACATAATGCATTCATAAATATATCGACCAGGAATAGTCTGAATCTCATTTTCAATGAAATTCTGTTTAACTTCCGCTCTGTAAAAGAGATCTGTGGGTATTCTTATAGCTCTTTTTTGCAGGCTATAAATTATTTCACTGTGACATATATGTATATACATATATTCATGTATTTCTTTGATATTTCCTTTGGAAATATATTCGTAGGAACATTCGGTGTCGCCTTTTTTACCTTTAAGTAAGTACGGAATATAGAAAATCCTATATGTTTAGAGCACACTCTGAAAATCAAAGAAGGAAGATAAGATGGAAACGGATCCAGTTTTGATTATTCAGAAGTTAACAAAAAGAACAAGAAATGAGTTTCAGACTATTGTGATAAAAACTGTTTTGGAGCATGACTTGACGTACCTATTCGCAATACCAATGTTTTATTATGAGAAGTGATTCAATTGTGTAACGAAGTTTCAGTTTCAGGGGCTTTCGATGGATTCATTTGCCCGAAGTGCATGAAGATTTATAAAAAACAGTGTACACTAAGGAGGCATATGAAATATGAGTGTGAAAATGTAAGAAAATTCCAGTGTCCATATTGTTCTTACAAGTCAAAACGTTCGGATGAGCTCAAACAACATGTAACTAGAAAACACAAATTTTCTTAATGAAGATGGTTTATTCCTATTCGAAACTCTTGAGTAATTAAATATTTTGATTGTTTGTGATGTGTAATTTTTCCGCGCGCTGTAAGGTAACACTCTGTATATTTCCAGAATATAAGATAAAAAAAAATATTTTTTTTCTGGAAAATACTAGAAAATTTGGAAAACTCATGAAATAAACCACAGTAGATGCCCACAGAAAATATACTCAAGTGAAGTTTTCGAAATTGTTGCCACCAGTAGGAAACTTGAAACTTCCAGTATATTCGTACGATATAAGAGAAAACTGTAGAAACGATAGTTCAATATAAAATATGAGTTAGATTCAGAAACTATTAAGTTTTACTGTTTTTTATTTTCAGCTAACATTTACAAATGTTCAATATGCATGAAGATGTTTTCAAAATATAGCACCTATCGATGGCATATCAAGTATTACTGCGGAATTACACATCGGTGTAATGCAAAAAACTGCGGTAAAACTTATAAAAGGAAATGTGATCTCAAGATACATTGTATCAAAATACATGGAGAAATAATGCAGACTATGGAGGAAAATTGAATATTTTTATAACTTCTATTTGACAAGACGTAGGAAGTTGATACAAGAAGTAATAACGTTGGTATATTCGTAACAGCGGATGACAATTCGTTTTTGTTTTCTTTCTTCAAATTCTGAGGAGCATTACATATTTTTTATTGAATTTTGATGACAAAGGAAAATAAATTTAACAGTTTCTTACGGCACGCCTTCAAGAATTCTTTCCTTGCGCTCTCTAAAGAGTCTCCTCATTCCTTACCCCCCCAGTACTCACGACTTTCATGAGAGAAATGTTATATGCAATCTGAAAGCAGCGTTGTACCAGTGCAGCAAAATTTTTCAATGATTTTTTTTGTTTCACGAATTTAATAGGATCAAAAAGCATATACGGGGTAACTCAAAAAAATTAAATCTCGTAAAAAATGCGCATATGGGACCCACAGCCTGACAATAGCAGCGAAGGTGATAGAGTCAATTCAATAATGAATTAAGCATGTTTTGCATCTGATTTGTGATATCAAAATAGGATATGTATATGGTGAATTTATATTGTAGATTGTAGGGGGGTCATGCAGACTGTGTAGCCTCACAAGCACCTCGACCTGTATGGTCTTTTGTGCGTGACCCTCTATCTATTCAAGACCCGGGATTCTGAGACTTCGTGCAATCATTTTCTTGGGAGCTAAGTTCCTGATGTCAAAGGAGGTTAAAAATGCGCCTAACAATACTTTGAACCTCTTGCAGAAGAGCACTGTGCATTCGCAAAGCAGATGTTCTGCAGTTCTCGCAGTAGCGGTAACTATCACTCTCTAACTTGCCTTTTGAGGTTATACCCAGAGGGCAATGTCCAGTGAGTAGTTCCGTTACCAAATTTTAAGTCTTTTTTGTTCAACTAGAGAAGCTGTTTAGCTTTCCTTGGCGATAGGCTCAACAGCCTTCCGCTTGTCTTTGTCCTGGCACTTAATGCCAGTGAGATTTCATTCAATCGAATTCCAGCGTTGGAAATCTTCTTTTAGGTGGACTTTGGAGGGTCTATAAAAGGGTTCTGTACCGGGAAGTGGTGTGTTTGATCCTTCATTGGCAAGGCACTCTGCTTCCTCATTGCCTTTGATGCCCCTGTGACCTGGCACCCACATTAGGGTTACCTGATTGTTTGCTGCCAAGTTTCTCAGGGTTAATTTACAGTTCCAAGACAGCTGAGACTCACCAGTTTGTGACTTCACAGCATTTAGTTCTACTTGGCTAAGTGATAGTATATATATTTCTGTCCTTCGGGTGCCCCTTTCAAAGAATTCTTGGATACAAAACTCTATAGCAATTACTTCTGCTTGGAAAATGGTTAGGGTCATATCAAGGGGTTTTTAGAGCCTGAAATTTGACCCTGTAACGCCCACTCCAAAAGTCGTACGTGATCCGCATATCTGTTGATTTAGACATGGCTTCTAGGGAGATGTTTTCTAAAATCTTCAGACAGTTTCAGACCTCATGTCTTACCGAAGACTTTGCAGCATGTCCAGCTTGCCGCTTAGCCCTGGAAAGAATGTGGCTGATTTGACTGTTTCATGTCAGCTTTTGATCGATAACGCCCAGTTATTTCACCTCTTTGGAAAATGTTAGCTGGGTTACATTCACGATTGGGGCTTCAAGTTACTTCCGCCTCCTGATGAATGGAACTAGTACTGTTTTACTAGGATTGACATTTAGTTTCTCCTTTGCGCACCAGCTTATGATTGTGTTTAGGGGTACTTGCATGTGGTCGGAGATTACTCCGTCATGTCGGCCCCTAATGGTGACGACCAAGGTGTTTTGCATGTTTTTGACTTTTAGTATCAAATATTTTTAAAAGAGAATCTGCATAGGGTGGATTTATATCAGCAGGCTGTGTGATGCTGTTGAGTACTGTAAGTGATTCTGATATAACGATGATTCTCATTCTTTGCTATGTACTTCGATAGCTTTGATGATACCGATTGAAATAAAAAGAGGTTACTTGTTTGAGTCTGAACTGTCTCTGGTTTTCTAGTACTGGTATGAAGAATGCGTATTCTATTCCTGTTGAAAGACATCTTTTTACTTGTATGTGTTATCTTGATATTTGGAAAAGTAATATTTTATTGTGATGTGACTAAATGCAAACAGTTCTCTGGATGAAGGCATCTCAATTTCAATAATTTCTAGTGCATCGAAAAACTTACTCTCCTGATTCAGGGAGGGGTAACAAAAGTTATGTACTAAATTACTGGTTTCCCTGAATGCTCTACAAGGTATTGCAGTCCAATATCTGTTTGTAGGTTTCAATATGTTCAACTTAGGTATTATAAATGTGATGGAATTCGATGATGAACTTTTTGCCTTTTTTCTATGCAATTAGGTGCTTCTCACTTAGTATGACTTTTATTTTTCAATAATTCAACTTTTTTTTCAGACATTAGTAAGAATGCAAAATGGTATTCCGCCAAAAGAAGAAATCTTACTGGAGGTATAAGGCAATATCTTGAGGGTGAGATAACTTTAAAATGAATATGAACATTCTCTAAATATAATCTTTTTCTTCGCAGAAAACTTCCTGAAGGTTTTCGCCATGTTGGAAATGATCCAAAACGATACAAAAAATATTGCTAATGGAAATTCTGCCGAGCAAAGTTCGCACTTTAAATGTATTCCTGTTGTGAGTAAGCCACATTTTGAAATTCTTCCTCTGAAAAATATCGAGGACATTTTGGAATTTGACCTCAAACTTGTGACGGATATCAATTTCAGATCAGATTTTGTAAGTACCTGGCTCTGGTTGATTTCGGCGATTTACTTAGCCTGCCTTTCAGATTTTATATGTTTCCCAGTGTGGTGGAGACTCAAAGAAAGAAAACATTATCAGAGTTCTAAGGAGGGTATTCAATAACAAAGTGGCCCAAGAATGTTCTTGGAGGGGCTTCAGGCAGAATTTCAAAGTCGGATCTCTTAGACTAATGGCTATAATACGAGGTAATTTTTTTCTTCCATCAAAAATGCAAGTAATCATTCCATTATTCTTCCCAGACGTTGTCGGTTCTAATTTTCCTGGAACAGAAAAGGAATTCGAGGAAATTGCTTCAGAATGGTTCCGGTTGGCGAAGCAGCGATACCAAAGAGAGCAGAAGAAATAAAAACACAATATTTTTATTTTATTATATTTATTAAAAAATATTATAGTTTTTGGTTTTAGGGAAATGAAACATACAGGACGGAAAGCAACCCCCAAAGCTTTCTTATTTAACAATATTTTTTATCGATGAATTGTAAACAAACTATTTGAATAAAGCTATTGATTCTAAATGAATCGCAATTGTTTTTTTTCTTATTACTTTTGAATTCTTGGAAAATCTGCTGAATAGTTACCAAAGGCCTCTAATATAATAGTAGGGGATTTGGATTTTGGAATTTATTCGAGCGCGGCAGATCAACATTAAAAGGGATAACTTACACCCTGTTAAATACCGTCACCATATACATTCAAAACGAGCCACCCTGAATAACTTTTGGTACAATGATTTTAGGGAAAAATAAAAAATCACTTCAACAATAGTATACACATTTGATGTTACTTCCCCTATCGCACCCCAAGAGCATGTCACAATTTTTTTATAAAGAATCACCCTATATTGTTTCGCATAGTCAGATGCTCCATGATGAGTAGATATCAACAAAGTATAATACATATGGACTGATGGTTATAGTTCTGGAGCTACAAATTATTTGAGCAGAAAACGAGCCAACCTGAATAACCTTTGGAACAATGATTTTCAGGAAAAATTAAAAATCATCTCAACAATAGTGTACAGGGGGGCATACTTTGAAATAATCAGATTTGATTTTACTTTCCCTATCGCACATCCAGAGCATGTCACCATTTTTTTTTAATGGATTCCCTATATTGTTTTGCATTATCAGATGTTCCATGATGAACAGATTTCAACAAAGTAGAATACATTATGGTCTGAAGCTCAAAGTTTGGAAGCTAAGAATTATATGATTTGAAAACGAGCCCTAAATGAACTTCTGCACAATCTGTTACCTAGATTTCATATGTGTTTTTTTTGAGTATACTTCAAAACAGTATTATTTTGCCTAGTTAAGTTTGAATTCGATATTCTCTTCATTTTGTATTTGTCTCATTCTACAATAACGATTACCTACCAGGTGAAGTTACAATTGATGTTTCTGTTTTTGTGAATCCTTGAGAAGCAACGGTTTATACGCTTCGAGAATGGATTGAAATAGTCAGTTTGTACTACCAGAATGGAAATAGTGCTAGAGCTGCTGCCTGTATGTTCAATGATGATCATCCAGGAAGAAATGTACGACACAAATACTGTTCGGAATTATTGAACAAATTTATGGAAACTGGATCTGTTAACAATAAAATGCATAACCGTTCAGGAACTATCAACGATGAAGCTACTTCTATTGCAGTTTTAGGGCACGTTGGACTAATATAAAAATACTCAATCTCTTACTAAGTTATCTCGAGAATCAGGAATCAATCATATAAATGTTTTCAGGATTCTTCATAAGTACAAATTTCATTCAGATAAGATTAGACTAGTTCTTGAATTGAACGAAGATGATTTCGATAGACGTATCGAGTTTGGTGAAAGTCTTACTGAACGAATCAACGGGAGTATTACGAATCCTCATTTATTTCTAGCGACTTCAAAAACTGAATGCTTGGGCAGGAATTTTAGGTGACCACATCATACGACCTTCTTATATCGATGATAATTTGAGAAATGTTTGGATATGTTGGAGAATCGAATAGTACCGTGCATCAATAGGTAATTGAGGAGAATATGAATTTATTCGAAAACGAAATAGTTTTTCAGCAGGATGGTGCACCTCCTCATAATGCAGCTCCAGTGCGACAATTTTTGGATGATAATTTTCCTGGTCGCTGGATTGGCAGAAGAGGTCCTACAGAATGGCTACCAAGGTCTCCGGATCTCACTCCTTTAGATATTTTACATTTACATTCACTATAGAAAATTTGTTTCTTCTCATTGTCAAGTCATCACATTTTGATCAAGAATTTAATAAAAAATCTCTGATTTATTGCTTCCATATTTGTCTCTTGAACGAATATTTCTAAATGTGGCCTTCTGTATAATTGTTAATATGTTTTTTTATTCTTATTGCAAATCATTGCTTCAAAAGATATTCAGGGTGGCTCGTTTTCTACTCAAATAATTTTTAGCTCCCGAACTATAAGCATCACACCATATGTATCATACTTTGTTGAAATCTGCTCATTATGGAGCATTTGATAATGCGAAACAAGATAGGTTGATCAATTAAAAAAAATTGGTGACATGCTCTTGGGGTGCGATAGGGAAAGTTAGATCAAATGTGAATATGTCAAAATGTGTCCCCCTGTATACTATTGTTGACGTGTTTTTTATTTTTCCTGAAAATCATTGTACTAACAGTAATTCAGGGTGGCCCGTTTTAAATGGAATGCACTGTATATGCATACAAGTTTTACGCGAGAATAATAGTGCGTGAGTGTTAGTTCAATATTATGAAAATTTTTTCTTTATCTTATAATAAATTAATTTTAGAACTTTTTCTAGTTTTTCTCGTATATTTGAAAGATAGAATTCGGTCCAACCATTCAGTCACAATCGCCCGTCAAAATAGCCAATTTTCATCAATTTTGTTAAAAACTTGAGAAACTTCAACTTTTAACGCCTTTAGATCGAATATGACTTCGCCGGTTGGAAAATGTCATTCAGTCAAAGATTTAATCAGAAGCTCTTTGATATTCGCTCACTTCAATGCTGATATATGAATTTTGAACCAAAAAAGGTCATAACGCCAAAACTAAGGCACGAAACTTAGTCTGAACTCAAAACTTTTTTCACTTTCTAGCATTTTTCCAAGTAAAAATATATGTAATCAATTCAGATTAAACTCGAAATCATTTTGTCAAGATCTAATTTCGTATAGGTAACTATAGTACCCGATCAATATTAATCAATATCAAGCATTTGTAAATAATTACATGGGTCATTGCAATTGAAAGGGGATTGTGACAGCCGTCTCTTCTTGCCTGTGCCCTTCTTCTGGCTCCTAGTTCGTCTCCGTAGATCCTGGATGGAGAATATAGTTTTGTTATTACTGATTGTCAGAAATCACTGTACTACAAATTATGAATTACAATAATTTTACTCTTTTAAATCACATGTCCAACTGGTTCGTCTTCATTTAGATGGTTCGGCTTGTTTGGGGAAGTCGTCATAGGAATCGAGTTCTTGTTCTTTCTCCTCTTCTACGGCTGCTCTCTCTTCCGCCTCCAGAACATCTTCATCTTCCGACGCACTCCCTGCGGACTGGAGTAGAGAGGACTCAAGGGTAATTTCATGATACTAACTCACAGTATTGAGGCACTCATGCCCCTTGCAGTGGGCACGAATGGCTGAGCACTTGAGTCCGGCTTTTCTACAGGAGCAAGCATTCTTGCACCCTTTTTGGCAGGCGCAGGAAATAGAGTTGAGCAATTTCTCGGGTGCTGGAGGCTAAGTGGTTTGGTTTGGCATCAAACCATCTGTGGCGGATTTCTATCCCCATTGCTCTACATTGATCTGCCAGTCCCTCCATATCTGCACCTGCAGGAACGAGAGAATACTGGCGGGCGGCCAGTTCACTGGGGATCTACGAACTTAAAGAATTTTGGGAGGGTCTTTTGAAATAGTTGAAACTCCAGTTGGTTGAGAGACTGCCCTCTGCTGCCTGGGTAAACCGCTGTTTAACTTCGCTCCAGCCTCAACAACCTGATCAGGAATGGCTTTATGATCGAGGAAAATCGAGACAACATTTGGGAGATTAGGAGTTTCAGCTAGAGTATTGATAAATTTATTGAGGAACGCACATGCTCGCTCACCAAGGGACAATAAATTGAGTCTCTCCTTTGAGCACCCATTGAAGGGAGAGGGGAGATAGGGAAGGAAACCTTCAGGGACAAAAGACCAGGTGACCGGGCAAAAATAAGAGGCTCTACTACCAAACATAATAATCTTTGGGTGGTTCTTTCAACTAATTCTTCATTATTCAGACACACTTCCTAAAAAACAGTAACTTAATGAATACATAAAGTGATACAATTCGTCCCAAATTAATTGAAATTGTTTGTTTAGAAACCGTCGCAAACAGAACCCCCAAAGGGGATTGAAACGAATTTTAACTCTATGGCAATTTTCAGGGGCAAGAGCACTAATATGCCTGGACTCTGATGTTTTTTTTTTTGTATACTTCAACGCGATAAATGATAGTTTGAATAGGAATATGGCGGGTTTAGTCGTATTTCCGTAGTCAGTTTTATCATAAGCTTTAGCCTTGTTTTTTATTTCAAGATTGATAATGAAAATGAACATAAATTGGTTGCTTTTGTGTATCATTGGCAGTGCGTTTTAATTGTGTATCTGAGGCTCACAAGAACCAAATTATGAATAATGAGTTCTATTTGGAGAGAGATCTGGTGGACAAATGCATGTTGGTGAGAAATATCACAAAACAGTAACCTTTTCTTTATCAGAGGGTGATCATTTTATTCGACAAATTTATGTGACCATTTCATTCGACGATATTACTTCACGCATTCAATAATAGTTTCGCTTATTGCAAATATGTAAGAATTCTTTCCTTTACAAATTCGAGTTATTTGCATGTTGCAAGTATTTTACACATTTTTGATATCGTCCAAATATTTCCCACCTATTTTGCTTCGGTAAATGAAGCTAGTTCATGGATATTTGATGGCCCAACCCGTCATGCAAAGTCCACGCATTCGTTAAGCCATGGTCTAACCCGCCAATTCACACAAGCCCTTTGAGATGAGAGTGAAATGGAAGAACCAGTAGAGTTGTGAAATCTAAGGTTGATTATTCTAGCTTTTGGGTAGGCAATTTCCTGAGTTTGAATACGGATTTATTAAGGAAAAACAAAGTGGGATAAGACAAGACATTTTGACGATGAAAGTAGCTTTTTTAAACAGAATTAGCGGAGCTTGCAGAACTAATAAATTAACGGAAATGTCTATGGAAAAAGTTGATATTCTAGAGAGCAAGCTAGTAATCCCAATCCCTGATTCAAAAAACCATAAGGAAAGTTTTTTTTGCAGTGACATCTGACGAGACTTTAACCCTGTGACATTATTCAAAATAGTTATTTATGCAATGAGGATTATAAAGACGATCATTATGGTACAAGTCGTGAATGTTATCTGGCGAGGCGTAGCCGAGTACGATAACATGACGTGTGCCATAATGATTGTTTATGATTCGTATTACATACAAAATTTTATCTGATGGCATTTATATTAATACGTTTTCGAAAAATTGAAAACTGCATTTTTGACATGTCACAATGACAACTATTTTTAAAGGAGTAAGTATATGTGTAGTTTCAAATAATATTAGTAGATGAGTGAGCTGTGCTTTGCCATTTCCTTGACAACGTCAAGTTGTAACGGCAATATTTATTTATCGCTGTCAAACACAATTGTCACGTAGAATTTAATATAACTTGAATAATAATGAGTGATTCTGAAACTGGTAGTTTACCTTCTGATTTGGAAGAAATGACGCGAAATATCGTGGACACCCTTTTGCCGGAAAAATCACGGAATAGATATGAAATGGTGTTTAATCGGTACGAAGAATGGTGTTCTGCCAAGAAAATCAAGTATATCAATCATGAAAAAGTATTGTTGGCTTACTTTGAATGTTTATCTAAGGAAAGAAAACCACCTCCTCTTTGTTCATACTATTCGATGATAAGAAGTATTTTATCAACAAGAAAAAATGTCGATATTAGCTGGTTGCATCACTTAAACATAAATCAGAAGGTTACAGAGCTAAAATATCCAAAATTTTTACTAAACAAGATGTTAAAATTTTTTTAACGGAAGCATCAGATGATACATATTTATTTAAAAATGTTGTTATGATAATTGGACTAAGTGGAGCATGCAAAATAAAAGAATTGACAAATATGCTTGCTGAAAATGTAATAGGTGAAGGATCCGATTTTAGGATTACTTTACTGAATACAAGAACAAAGGTAATGCGAGAATTTTTTGTAACTTCGGGGAATATCATAGAATTGAATATGGTAGAACTTGTCATACAATATGTGAAAATACGACCTTGCAACACAAACCATCTACGTTGTTTTGTCATTTAAAAAAAAAGAAATGCACAAAACAACCCGTCGGAGTCCACACCTTCGGTAAATTGCCAAAAGTTTGCAGAAGCAATTTTTGGTGCCAACAACCAAACAGGATTACAAGTCTACCAAAAATCATCAACTACTGATGTAAAAACTCTAGAATCCATTGGAATTAATATTGCAAATTGTAGTAATTGCTCTTTTATCATTTATAATAAATAGTTTTGTTCATAGTTATGCATTTTGAATAAACTTTTTTGATCTCAACTTTACATGTTTTTCATATAGAATTTCATTATGGTCTGAGTACCATAATGAATTCATTATGGTATCATATGGAAAAGGAAAATGCACCGGTCAGCCTTGCGGTATTCATTTCTTTACCTGAGAAAAATGCTACATATCTCTAATACGAAAATCCAACTATATTGTATTAGAAGATCTTCAGCAACTTTTAATGCGGGTGGAGGAGACATATTAGATTTACAAGAACTAGGTAGATGGGAATCGAGCAATGTTGCAAGATTAGAAGATAGGTTGAGTAAGAAGATTTCCATCGCGCAAAAAATTCAAGTTGGAGACCTTTCAGTCAACACTGTCTGATGTATGAAAGAGACCATCGAACTAAATAATAATGTTGCTGGACAAAATTCAGCGGGCATGCCTATCATTTTAGACAAGAATGGTGCAAGTGTGTTTTGAAAAATTTTTGTCAGAACATTCATATCAATTTTCATTGACTGATTTTAAAATAAAATTGGTATCTAGGGTATTATGAAGTAACTAACGTATTATATTTTATAACTAGTGTATTATGTGTTATTGTGATGTGATGATGTACATAATTAGTAATGCAGATTCACTTTGAAAGAAGCTTAATTTCCAACTATACGATGAACACATTTATTTCATCTATTTATTATATTGAGAATAGAGTGGAATAATGAGTCGATATAATTTCTCGAATAGAAGTGTACTAGTTTTTAACGTGTTACTTTTTGAAAATTTCTGATAAGGATATACTGAGAAATAGGTTTGAACAATGATGAATTGAAAGAAATACAAAAATCTTTATAGAAATGTTATTTCAGATATACCATGTCCCAGCTGTGAAAAAAGGTATAAGGTGAAATCAAGTCTTCTCAGGCATATAAGATTAGAATGTGGTAAACCTGCAAGTTTTCAATGCCCCTACTGCCCATATGCATCTAAACAGAAAGCTCCCCTTCGAGGCCATATTTTAAGGATTCATAAAACATTAGATTGAAGGAAGGCTATAGAAATTATGAATTTCAAAACAGAAGCGGAACAGGAACGATGAATTAAAACTCGTTATATTTAATTAATTTTTATAATTGTTCGCACAATTGAACTGATTGCTCATTGTTTAATTAGTTATGCTTTTTATATTGAAACATTAAGAAATATCGCTGTTAGGTTATGTGAATAGAATATCTCAAACTACATCAAACTGAAATTACGTACTCAGCATCCAACGTGTATTTCCACCTGGAAAAACATGTATTATTTTTCGTTCTGAAATATAAATTATGACTCACTCAAAATTCTTTTGTTTTTCAATATTCATTGTATTCATAGTATAGTACTTAAGAAACAACTAGATCAATTAGTCATTTTTTGATGTTTCGCAGTATTTTGTTGCCTACATCCTACTTTGATGACCTTAAACGCAATGAAATGAATTGAGAACAAAATTGACTTCACAGAGTTGTTGACTCGCCAATAAACCATTCTATATACCTACACGCAGAAAAAAAATGTTTGAATACAAAAAAATTGCATGAATTTAACAAAATCTGAGGGTCATATATCCACGACAAAATATTTTGTTATAACTACAATTTATTTTTGTTATTTTTCAAGTGAATATTTTGTTAATGTAAACAACTATTGTCAACCTTATTAGTTAAAAGAATAAAATATATTTTTTTGTTTCAATACAATATCTAGCGCCAAAAAAAGTCCAAATATATATCTATCACTTTTCCATTGAATAGGGTATCCAAATATTGTCTTACTTCCCTCGAATCTCTCCTTGTATTGAAGAACATAATTCGAAACTTTTCCCATAATCGCGTTGTTTCAAAGTGTGTATGAATTTTGGTTTGTAACGCCAAAATTTGTGTTTTTTCACAGTTGTTTTACCAATATGATTTGTTAATGTTATTGACTTCTGTCGCAGTGACTTCTTAAAATCTTCTACTACAGATAACGTTACTTGTTCCACATTTCCATTATTTGCTACCCGTTTCTTCTTATACTTATTTCCCACACTTCCAAAAGTCTTGAATTTATCAACTATGTTTCCTACTGTTGTGAAATGAATATTTTTGTCAGAGTGTCTGTGGTTGAAAATTTCTGCAGCTTCTCTAAACTTCTTGTAATTGTCGCCAACAATTAGGACAATTTCAATTTTTCCATGCATATTAAATTTTGACGTCATGTTTAAATAATTAAATGTATACAACAACAACAATGAACAAAAAAAATGTATGTAAACTCAGATAAATCAACTCCTATTGAAAAAAAAACATTTGTATATGACGTTGTGTCATTTTGACAGCAATAACAAATATGCATTCTTTTTTGTCGCGATAATTATGCATGTTTCTCAAGACCAGACAGACTTCATCTAGTAAGCGGCCGTCCTTTCAATTTCTGTCATAGTAGCTATGATTGTTCAGTATTGTTGACACAATATGAATCTTTTTGAATATGAATAATTCATAAAAAACAACATTATAAAAATTGTGTTGTTGATAACTGCAAATGACTATTTTAATGAAGGTGATTGTTACTAACTGTGAATTTATGTTTTCGTTGATTTATCTTGCCAAAACACACTAAAATTTTTCTTTTACTGAATAAACTTCTCTTAGCACAAATTTTTTTCATCAGTAATTCAACTCGAAAAACTGACATTAACCCAAATTGCTCGACCTAAGGTCTCGCAAAACTTTTTCTCGTGAAATTACTTATTGGTGAAATTATTTCGTCGAAGAAAGAAATTTATCTGATGAAGAAAAATTATTTAGGAAAGTATTGAAAGGCCAAAAAGATGTTCAGTGAGAGGCACGATACTATTTGTATTTGAATTATTTCAATGTAATATTCATGATTATAACTATTTTCAGAATTGCAAAGAAATCGTTTTCCATTCTTATTACAAGTCATTCTCTTAGACATAAGAAGAATGATATGGCTTCAAATCCATCGTGAGGTCCGTGAATATTTGGAAGATGAATTCCGAGTTCGATGGATTGAAAAGAATGAATTTTAAAATTGGCTGCCAAGGTCACCCGACCTGACGTCACCCGCTGTCTTCTCTTGAGGTTACATTGAATGACAAAATCTTTGTAGTACACTTCCAACAACATCGGACAATGTGGAACAGATTTCATGAATATAAGCCCGCGTTTGTTGGCAAATGTTTCTTGACACAAAAAGAAAAATTTAGTTTCAAAGATATTTTTGATGTTGAATCATTAGGATGCACTTCGTTTATTTGACAGAAATTACAACAAATATTAACAAAAAAATTTATTAATTTCCATTAAGTAATATATCTTTTGTCACATAAAAACAGTTATTTTGTTGACTGAATCACTTGAAACAAATTCCATATTTTGTTAATGCAACAATTCCATTTTGTTGTTTTTGAAGTGCTTTCTGAGGTGTTCTAGAGGTGGCGCTGCGACTGTCTTCTTACGAGAGACGCCACATCCACCTCAGAGAATCATTTCATATTGTATCAATACAATATCTGCTTAATAAACTCCAGTTTCTTTGTTGAAATGACATTACCACTAGTCAGTGTAACAAGTAACTAAATTGCTTATACATAAATGTTTAGTCGAATACATTTTAAATTGGTCAGATTTAACTCACACACGTTGTACATTCAACAAAGAGTATTTTGTTAAAACAAAAATATTTGTTCAGTAAAACACCCCTTATTTTCTCCTCAAATTTAGGCAGATTTATGACAGAAATACCAAGACAAAAATTTAATTAAATCTGACAGATATCTGTGCAGCGTTCTCCCTAGAATCCGGAAGACAGCCGCAAATGCTTTCTGCATCAAATAGCAGAATCCTACCCGATATGATCAGGGACTTGACCACTTTCATACATACTAGTTTCGAGGTATTGCCTCTCTTCGGTTCAAGGCATGATACTATAAAATATACAGATATGCTCACTAGAAGAACGCATTTGAGACACGGACGCGCATGACGTCACTAAGTGACAAATATGCGAATTTGGTCCCTATTGCACCGTCTGATTACATTAGCTTGTTTTAGTTTTGTGCAAGTAAATCCGTTTTCTCAGTACTATGAATAGACAAAATGTACCATTTATGAGTTCAATATATATATATATATATATATATATATATATATATATATATATATATATATATATATATATATATATATATATATATATATATATATATATAAGGAACATTTTATTGGATTAAGCTGGTATTTAGACTTTGTAAGGAGTCATTGAAGTTTGGTTGAGTGATATTCAAAATTTGTTGTGGGTGAAGCAAACACTGAATATTGATTTGTTGGATCAGATGCTCTGTATAATTCATCTGAGACTGATAATAGCAATCAGTGAAAGCCACCGTCGGAGACAAAGACCCAGCGGATAATTTTGGTGTTGAAAGGAAAGTATGGCTTTATCTGCACAGCATTTATTAGTGATGTATCCAGTCACAGAAAATGAAATCTCCAAGTTTAGATGCATAGAAACCCTCCAACTATATTAAATATCAAGATGTGTTCAACAATGCAGACTTTGTGATCAAAGAACTTCCCATAGGAATCTCAAAGTGAATGTTCATTACGAATGTGAATTCTGCTGACAAGTTAAGAGAAAGTTAGGAAAACTTGTTGGGTACGCAGCATGCAGGAAGCATACTGCTCTTAAGACACTTGTTCCAATATTTCGACAAAGTTTATCGTCATCTTCTGGGAAAGAGTGTCCCTGAGGTTGTATTTTAAGCTTTAAGTACAGGTAGCTATGTTGGACGTTTTTTGAATTTTATTAGTGTTGTTTCCGACTATAAAAGTTTAATTAATGGTAATGGCAACCTTTAAAGACTCTTACTTATTGTTTTAATATGTACATTGCAATTGTTGAGGTATATTTTATAATATCTATGCACACAACCGCACGCACTCATGATAATAAACTTTGTCGAAGTATTAGAACAAGTGTTATAAGATTATACTTGCTGCATACCCAACAAGTTTCCCAAGCTTTATATATACAGTGTGTCCCAGCTAAAATTTGTCACCCCCCTAATATCCGAACTCATGAAAAAAATTGAAAATCGCTCAGACCCGTCGATTTTTATTTCAAGGGGGAACACTTTCACCAAATACACCATCATTGTGTTGTCAACCCCCTCAACCCCAGCACCCCCTACTTCAGAATTTTCAATGGGACTACTATCCTTGTGATACATCATTTTGAAGGGAATTCAATCCCAAATACATCGGTGTACTGAAATTGAGGGTCGATCAAGTGTTGTTGAAGTTTTCATGAAAACTAAGTTTTATCCAGATATTTTAATTTTTCATCACCTCAAATGTTAGTGCCGTAAGAAAGGTTCACTGTGGGTACGCCACTGTATTGAAAAATAATATGCTGTCAGTAATAATATTTTCGAAGGCGAGACAGACGTTTTTATGAAAAAAAAATTGCCCTCATGTGTTTTTGTATGCGCATATCTTTGTTTACGCCTTGGTAATTGATGTATTCGAGTCACTGCATTCAACAATTTGAAAACATTTGAAAATGGTTTATACTGTACAAGAGAGAATATCCATTGTAGCTGCGTATTTTGAAAATGGACGATGTGCTAGAGCTACGGCTCGAAGTTTCAATGAAAGTCATCCAGAAAACACCACATCATATCAGTACGTGCTTCAATTGATGAATAAGTTCTTGGAGTCGGGATCAGTGCTGAATAAAAAACATGAACGAGAGAAGCCTATGAGAAATGAAGGGGTCGCTGTTGCAGTTGTAGGACATGCAGTGATGGACAACATTCAATCGTTAAGACAACTTGAGACTATTTCTGGAGTTTCGAAAAGCAGCGTACATCGAATTCTGAAAGACGCAAAATTCCATCCTTATAAAATGCAGAATGTACAAGAATTAAATGAAGATGATCCTGACAGACGTACAGAGTTTTGTGAATTCATGAGTCAATTATTGATTGGTGATAATAATTACCTCTACAATGTGTGCTTTTCTGACGAATCTTCTTTTTATTTAAATGGACATGTGAACAGGCACAACTGCAGATACTGGAGTGACGTAAATCCCCATTGGTACAGGGAAACTCATTCACAAACTCCCCAGAAATTGAATGTTTGGGCTGGTATTCTGGGAGACCATATTGTAGGTCCATATTTTATTGATGGTAACCTCAACGGACAAACGTATCTTGAACTTCTTGATACAACTGTGAACCCCAGAATAACTCAGTTACTTGAAGACGATGATAGGTTACTTGACGGTCAGCTCACCTTTCAACAAGATGGAGCTCCTCCACATTTTGTTGCACCTGTACGTCAATTTTTAGATGACAATTTCACAGGGCGATGGATTGGAAGGCGAGGACCAATAGAATGGCCGTCTAGATCTCCTGATTTATCACCATTAGACTTCTTTTTATGGGGTCATTTGAAATCCAAAGTTTATATTACCCAGCCAACTTCTCTTGATGATCTACGCAGGAGAATTGTTGTGGAGTGTCGTGCAGTGACTCCAGAAATGTTGAGCAATGTGCGAAGGAATTTCGAAGATCGCTTATACTTCTGTATGGAACTGAATGGTTCACATTTTGAACCTTTCATACGATGATAACATGTTAGGTGATGAAAAATAAAAATATCTGGAAAAAATTAGTTTTCATGAAAACTTCAGCAACACTTGATCGATCCTCAATTTCAGTACACCGATATATTTGGGATTGAATTCCCTTCAAAATGATGTATCACAAGTATAGTAGTCCCATTGAAAATTCTGAAGTAGGGGGTGCTGGGGTTGAGGGGGTTGACAACACAATGATGGTGTATTTGGTGAAAGTGTTCCCCTTTGAAATAAAAATCGACGGGACTGAGCGATTTTCCATTTTTTTCATGAGTTCGGATATTAGGGGGGTGACAAGTTTTAGCTGGGACACACTGTATATTTGAAAGTATAATGTTTGTATACTTGAATAGACGATATGTTGAAAAATACAGAATATAGCCCTCTCACAACACAACACACAATGATTATAACATTCCTGCTCATAGACTGTCCTCAAGTTAAGAGGGGCGCTCTATACTTACTATCCTGTCGAAATTTTTAAAGTAAATTCATTAAAGAAGCCACTCTTGAAATTTCTTCTTGATCTGGAGCCATATTCAATTGTTGACTGTCTAAATCGTCATACCCTATAGTTGGTATACGTTCTTGTAATTTGACTGGTTTGTACATTCTGTAGGTAATGTAAAAGTGCAATAGGATTATTATTATGGGTATGTAGGGTACCAAATAATATGCACTATCAAACATAATATAGTGAAAATGAAAACAATTCTAATTTTCTGTGGAGTTTTATTACATATACAATGGTTACTAGTGGAGATTTTGAATTCAGAGTGGGTGTATTCATGAAACTATTGTACAGGACGAGTCAGAAATGAATATCATTTGTAAATCTCAAATGGCATTCAGCACATTTTTAACTTCTAGTGTATTAAATAATAAAAAAATACAATATTAACTTCTCTATTTGCTTAATGGTAGATCACAATTACAAAGGCAATACATTTCCAATAAAAAAAAATTAAAAGTGCTTTCAAACATCGAATAATAGCAATCAAAACTATCTCACAAATAGAACAGCATAAGTGAAAGCAGTACCATAAATATAGATTTCTCACAGTTCACTCAGGGCAACAATTCAAGCCCAAATAACAAACTCTGTACAAAGAATGGTTTTTTCAATCGAAGTAGACAACATTATTAATAGCTACAACATAATGCATCAAAAGGTACAAGACAAGCAACAAAATTGCAGAATTGAACTACTATTATTACTATTGTGAAGTTATTAATTGACTGTAACATATTTTTTATATCAGAACTCTTTAAATGTTAGTGAAGAGAACATGTGCTACGTGGTGTTGGTTTAACAACAGGTATGTATTCATATACAGTGAGTTTCAAAAAGCTTGCACCATATGGAAAACTTTTTTATTATCCATTTGTTAGAAAATTTTATTCTTGACAAAAATTGGTGCATGGCAGAAAACTTGAATTTGAGTTGTCAAAATTCTGAATTTTTCAACGGTGTACACGGGAGAACAAAAAATAGAACTGTTGACCAGGAGTAAACTACCCTTAGTTTTGACATTATCAAAAAAGTTTATTCAGGAAAGTTGTTTAGATTCTAAAACAACATTTAAATTAGAAATTATATCCATCTACTCCACAAAAATATATTTTCCCATTTTTTATGATTAAAATGATTGTGAACTTGCAGATTTGTATCATTTAATTGTTTAGCATTATTTGGTTTTTTGAATAATTTTCTTCCATAAAATCATACTGATAGTTATTATGGACATACATACAGAGTGAAATATCAAATTTGCACCAAAAAATTAGTAAAAATTGAAACAATTCTTAAAAACCGTCGATATTCTAGTACAAATAGTAAATTATACCAAATTTTGCATTGAATTATCATAGGAATATGAAGGAGGCGCCTAAGGTATGTAGGAGATACTAGTACTCTGTATCTCTTAATCTCAACAACTTTTCTAAATAAACGTTTCTGATATAAGTCAAAAATAAGGGTAGTTGACTCCTGCTCAACATTTTCATTTCTTGCTCTAACCGTTTGGAAATTAAGAATTTTGATAACTCATATACAAGTTTATCGCAGTGCACCAATTTTTATGACAATTTTTAATGGGAATAAAATTTTCCGACAAATGGATACTTAAAGTTTCCAATATCATGCAAACTTTTTGAAATGCACTGTATATTAACTATACTTTGATTATGTAGATAATTTTACCAATTTTCTTTTTTTTATTGTTGACAATTCCTTAATGTCTTGGTTCAGCAATCTAATCCTAAAATACATTTTGCTTGTACAAAAAAGTTTCTTAACAGCATCACTTAATGATACAGTGCGAGCAGATTATAAATGTTCTTGAATATAATTGTCTGTTATTATTAACTAATTTTCATTCATATTGTGAAATATAGCATCAAGTTGTTTACATTGCAATAGAAAATCTTCATTTGGTTTAAGTAGATACCCCTCAGATAAGTGATTTGCCCATGTAAACGAGGAATCAGCGGCATCAGGAATATATCCTAGATTTTCTGTTTTTCTGAATTCAAAGGCAATGTATCCGGCCAAGTTTTCCCACCCATCCCATTCAATTTCAGATAAATCATCTGCTATCCTGCTATGTTCTGAAGTTTCAAATAAAGTAGGCCTATCAGACTCTGATAAATCGTTCAATAATTGAACAGTTATAATTTCTGCATCTTTTTTTTCAGCAGGGTCATTGTTATTTGTGTCAGTTTCATCTTTTTCCATATGCAAATCATCAGTTGTCGTTAAATAAGGTACATTGGTTTGATCTATATTTGCGGCATCTGAAATTACTGCATCATTTCTTCCTAAAATGTAATTTCTTAGGCGATATTTGATTTCTAAAGGAGAAGGATGATCATGCAGGCCACCAATTGATCTTATTATCGAAAAAAAACCTTCTAGAGGGTCTTGATTGAGACGGTACGTTAGTATATATTTAATATTGAAATCGGCTTGCAGATCTGTAAATAGTAATTTTAAAGATTTGATACTAATTAATATCCCTATTTGAAATGTCAATTTGGTTTGTTTTGACTGAAGTGATTTTTTTGATTTGATTTTTAATTTATGTTCATCTTTGAGCTTACTAGATTTCAATGCCTGGCCTGTTCTAAAACTTTTGATCATATTTTCCATTTTAACCAAAGTTTCGTTTTGCTCATCTAATGCTAGCCCATAAGCTTTAATGCGATTTCGTGAATCTTTTTGAGGTACTTTAGAATTGAATACATCAAACCAATCATTCGTTAATTTAAAAACAACATTTACTCCAATTATTTTTATCATTACGATATAAGCCCAGAGATCCCATACGGGAAATGGCTTTCGAAATTGCGTGTGAAAATAATTTTGTTGCTAATTTTACCTTTTGACGTTTTGCATTCTGAACCGTTAAATAGCTGGAATTTATTTTGTGAGCTATATTCAAATCAGACCTGCGCGTACAATTCAAAAGTTCAATTACTGGTTCTTTTGTTACCAGTGTACCATCTATTAAAAGTCCTGAGTCTAGATAATGGTTCCTCAAAAGTTTGATCATATGAGGTACATCTGCAAATACATACACTTTTTTGTTAGTTACCAAATTCATAAACCACGTTTTGCTTTCTGAAATACCTAATGCTGACCATAAACCCCTATTTCCTCCACCTAAATCGCTGTTAATGCCATATACTGAAAATCCTATTTTTTCTAGCCTTTCAATTACTTCATACAACAAATCTTTTGATAGTGTACAGTCATAATTGTAATATATTGGTTGTTTCCAATTTCCAAAAACGGTTCTCATGGATTCATACTATTTCTGATTGATTGCTTCAAGTTTTTAATTTTTTTTCTTGAGTTTGAAATTCTCGGCTTCAAGCAATTGTAATTTTAATACCATGTCATCATCTCGAAATCTGAAGAAGTGTGTTTGTACTTCAGTCAATATTGAACTATATAATAAAAACATATCGGCAGAATTGTATAAGTAGGTACCTTTCAGTTTGAGTTGTTACACTGGATTTCCCTTGGTTTTCTTCTATCTCTATAATTTCCATGGGATTTCGGTTTCCTTTGAAACACTGGAATTCACTTGGTTTTCATCTATACCCATAATTTCCATACTTTCCACATTTCTGAGATTTCTTTTTTCGATCTCTTCCTTTGTTCTTTCTTTGCCAAACCTAAAAGTGAATAAATAATAAATCATTCAAGACATGGATCAGTCAGATGAAGAAACTCACTCAACAATATTCTGCACAAGAATGCGTTTCTTAACCGGAGTGAAGTTAGCAGCTGAAATATAGCAGCCAAAATGACGAAAACTGCCGAATGACCATTGGCGTGCGCAAACTTTTTTTAATTTTGTCTTCAGCAGCCAAAACGATTTTACAGCAGCTAAAAAATATAGATACGTGCGGGAAGCAGCCGAAATGCATAAAGATCTTGTATAATCATTATAGATAGAAAAAACCGATTTCAATCATGTGCTAGAAGGAAAATGACTTGCGAGCCATCTGAGCGAGTCCAGAAGAGCAAAACCGAATTCAAAATTATTTAAAAAAAAATTTACGGCTGAAATAACCGAGGTGTCACTTTGAAATATAAATGGAAACGTGTAAAACATCAAATTCAATCATGTACTAGAAGGAAGATCACTTGCGAGCCATCTTAAGGGGGTCCAGAAGGTCAAAAACAAACACAAAATTAATTTAAAAAAATATTTACAGGTGAAATAAATGGAGTGTCACTTTGAAATAATGATGAAAACGTGTGAAACATCGACTTCAATCATGAGCTAGAAGGAAAATGACTTGCGAGTAGTTTGAGAGGGTCCTGAGGAGCAAAAACCAAATCAAAATTAATTAAAAAAATATTTACGGCTGAAATATCCGAGGTGTCACTTTGAAATAATAATGTAAACGTGTAAAACATCAATATCAATCATGTACTAGAAGGAAAATGAATTGCGAGCCGTATTAGGGGGGTCCAGAAGGTCGAAAACAAATTCAAATTTAATTAAAAAAAATATTTACAGGTGAAATAAATGAGATGTCACTTTGAAATAATAATGAAAACGTGTTAAACATCAAATTCAATCATGTGCTAGAAGGAAGAAGACTTGCGAGCCGTCTAAGGGGGTCCAGAAGGTCGAAAACAACTTCAAAATTAATTTAAAAAAATATTTACAGGTAAAATAAACGGGGTGTCACTTTGAAATAATAAGGAAAACGTATAAAACATCAATATCAATCATGTACTAGAAGGAAAATGACTTGCGAGCCGTCTTAGTGGGGTCCAGAAGGTCGAAAACAACTTCAAATTTAATTCAAAAAAATATTTACAGGTGAAATAAACGTCACTTTGAAATAATAATGAAAACATGTAAAACATAAAATTCAATCATGAGCTAGAAGGAAAATGACTTGCGAGCCGTCTGAGGGGGTTCAGAGGAGCAAAAACGAATTCAAAATTAATTAAAAAATTATTTACGGCTGAAATAAACGAGGTGTCACTTTGAAATAATAATGAAAACGTGTTAAACATCAAATTAAATCATGTGCTAGAAGGGCGATGACTTGCGAGCCTTCTTAGGTGGTCCAGAAGGTCGAAAACAACTTCAAAATTAATTTAAAAAAATATTTACAGGTGAAATAAACGGGGTGCCACTTCGAAATGATAATGGAAACGTGTAAAACATCAAATTCAATCATGTACTAGGAGAAAGATGACTTGCGAGCCGTCTTAGGAGGTCTAGAAGGTCGAAAATAACTTCAAAATTATTTTATAAAAATATTCACAGATGGAATAAACGGGGTGTCACAATAAAATAATAATGAAAACGTGTAAAACATCAAATTCAATCATCTGCTAGAAGGAAGATGACTTGTGAGCAGTCACAGGGTGTCCAGAAGGTCGAAAACAACTTCAAAATTAATTTAAAAAAATATTTACGGCTGAAATAAACGAGGCGTCACTTTGAAATAATAATGAAAACGTGTAAAACATCAAATTCAATCATCTGCTAGAAGGAAGATGACTTGTGAGCCGTCTCAGGGTGTCCAGAAGGTCGAAAACAACTTCAAAATTAATTTAAAAAAATATTTACGGCTGAAATAAACGAGGCGTCACTTTGAAATTATAATTTAAACGTGTAAAACATCAAATTCCATCATGAGCTAGCATGAAAATGACTGGCGAGCCGTCTTCGGGGGTCCAGCAGGTCGAATATTTTTTAAAATTAATTTTTAAGTTGCTTTCGACCTTCTGGACCCCCTAAGACGGCTCGCAAGTCATTTTCCTTCTAGCTCATGATTGAAGTCGATGTTTCACACGTTTTCATCATTATTTCAAAGTGACACTCCGTTTATTTCTCCTGTAAATATTTTTTTGAATTAATTTTGTATTTGTTTTCGACCTTCTGGACCCCCTTAAGACGGCTCGCAAGTGATCTTCCTTCTAGTACATGATTGAATTTGATGTTCTACACGTTTCCATTTTTATTTCAAAGTGACACCTCGGTTATTTCAGCCGTGAATATTTTTTTAATTAATTTTGAATTCGTTTTTGCTCCTCTGGACCCCCTCAGACGGCTCGCAAGTCATTTTCCTGCTAGCTCATGATTGAATTTGATGATTTACATGTTTACATTATTATTTCAAAGTGACACCTCGGTTATTTCAGCCGTAAATATTTTTGTAATTAATTTTGAATTCGTTTTTGCTCCTCTGGTCCCCCTCAGACGGCTTGCAAGTCATTTTCCTTCTAGCTCATAATTGAATTTGATGTTTTACATGTTTTCATTATTATTTCAAAGTGACACCCCATTTATTTCACCTGTAAATATTTTTTTAAATGAATTTTGAAGTTGTTTTCGACTTGCTGGACCCCCTAAGACGGCTCGCAAGTCATTTTCCTGCTAGCTCATGATAGAATTTGATGTTTTACACGTTTACTTTATTATTTCAAAGTGACACCTCGTTTATTTCAGCCGTAAATATTTTTTTGAATAATTTTGAATTCGTTTTTGCTCCTCTGGACCCCCTCAAACGATTCGCAAGTCATTTTCCTTCTAGCTCATGATTGAAGTCGATGTTTCACACGTTTTCATCATTATTTCAAAGTGACTCCCCGTTTATTTTACATGTAAATATTTTTTAAAATTAATTTTTAAGTTGTTTTCGACCTTCTGGACCCCCTAAGACGGCTCACAAGTCATTTTCCTTCTAGCTCATGATTGAAGTCGATGTTTCACACGTTTTCATCATTATTTCAAAGTGACACTCCGTTCATTTCACCTATAAATATTTTTTTGAATTAATTTTGTGTTTGTTTTCGACCTTCTGGACCCCCCTAAGACGGCTCGCAAGTGATCTTCCTTCAAGTACATGATTGAATTTGATGTTTTACACGTTTCCATTTTTATTTCAAAGTGACACCTCTGTTATTTCAGCCGTAAATATTTTTTTAATTAATTTTGAATTCGTTTTAGCTCTTCTGGACCCGCTCAGATGGCTCGCAAGTCATTTTCCTTCTAGCACATGATTGAAATCGGTCTTTTCTATCTATAATGATTATACAAGATCATTATGCATTTCGGCTGCTTCCCGCACGTATCTATATTTTTTAGCTGCTGTAAAATCGTTTTGGCTGCTGAAGACAAAATTGAAAAAAATTTGCGCACGCCAATGGTCATTCGGCAGTTTTCGTCATTTTGGCTGCTATATTTCAGCTGCTAACTTCACTCCGGTCGTTTCTTAACCCTATCACTGCGGTGTTTTCCTGATGTACTACTACTACTGCTCGATGGTGTCTTCGGTAAATTTACGGAAGGTACAGCATCTGATTTCAATTTAGGTCGCCTTGCAGAAAAACCCATCAGCCTATCTTTCAAACTATAGTCCTCTTTTAGAAAATGCTCCGAGCAAATTCTGGCATTGGAGACATTGAATTTAAATCGCTGACCACACCTTTGCACCCATATTCCGCATAAAGTTGTATTTTTAGGAATCGAAAATAGCTGCACTTGGTTTTGACCTTTAAATTGTTATTATTATTACAATTTACAACGGCGCACATAACCATTTTCGTTCAAAATGAGTCGAAAACACTTTGAAAACACCCGTTACCCATAAGACAACATACAGCTGATCACTACTTTTGTCACTTACTGACGTCATCGATAAGAGGGGCGTCGAGGGAAGATGCGCGTGAGCATATCTATATTTTATAGTGTCATGGGTTCAAGGTAGGTCCGACAACTTTTATAGTCGTCGACGATCTTGATCATGCCACGCAATTCACTGGTACTTGAAATGATTTTCGCAGCGCCACCTCTAGAACACCTCAGAAAGCACTTCAAAGCAACAAATGTTTCTAATATGCAAGTGATTCAGTCAACAAAACAACTGGTATTATGTGACAAAAGATATATTACTTAATGGAAATAAATAAAATCTTTTGTTAATATTTGGTGTAATTTCTGTCAAATAAACGAAGTGCATCCTAATGATTCAACATCAAAAATATCTTTGAAGCAAAATTTTTCTTTTTGTATCAAGATACATTTGCCAACAAACGCGGGCTTATATTCATGAAATCTGTTCCACATTGTCCGATGTTGTTGGAAGTGTACTACAAAGATTTTGTCATTCAATGTAACCTCAAGAGAAGACAGCGGGTGACGTCAGGTCGGGTGACCTTGGCAGCCAATTTTAAAATCCATTCTTTTCAATCCATCGAATTCGGAATTGATCTTCCAAATATTCACGGACCTCACGATGGATTTGAAGCCATATCATTCTTCTTATGTCTAAGAGAATGACTTGTAATAAGAATGGAAAGCGATTTCTTTGCAATTCTGAAAATAGTTGTAATCATGAATATTGCATTGAAATAATTCAAATACAAATAGTATCGTGCCTCTCCCTGAACATCTTTTTGACCTTTCAATACTTTCCTAAATAATTTTTCTTTAGCAGATAAATTTCTTTCTTCGACGAAATAATTTCACCAATAAGTAATTTTACGAGAAAAAGTTTTGCGAGACCTTAGGTCGAGCAATTTGGGTTAATGTCAGTTTTTCGAGTTGAATTACTGACGAAATAAATTTGTGCTAAGAGAAGTTTATTCAGTAAAAGAATAATTTTAGTGTTTGTAAGCAAGATACATCAACGAAATCATAAATACACAGTTAGTAACAATCACCTTCATTAAAATAGTCATTTGCAGTTATTAACAACACAATTTTTGTAATGTTTTTTTTATGATTTATTCATATTCAAAAAGATTCATATTGTGCCAACAATACTGAACAATCATAGCTATTATGACAGAAATTGAAAGGACGGCCGCTTACTAGATAAAGTCTGTCTGGTCTTGAGAAACATGCATTATTATCGCGACAAAAAAGAATGCATATTTGTTATTACTGTCAAAATGACACAACGTCATAAACAAATGTTTTTTTTTCAATAGGAGTTGATTTATCTGAGTTTATTTACATTTTTTTGTTCATTGTTGTTGTTGTATACATTTAATTATTTAAACATGACGTCGAAATTTAATTTGCAAGGAAAAATTGAAATTGTCCTAATATTTGGCGACAATTACAAGACTTTCAGAGAAGCTGCAGAAATTTTCAACCACAGACACTCTGACAAAATTATTCATTTCACAACAGTAGGAACCATAGTTGCTTAATTCAAGACTTTTGGAAGTGTGGGAAATCAGTATAAGAAGAAACGGGTAGCAAATAATGGAAATGTAGAACAAGTAACGTTATCTGTAGTAGAAGATTTTAAGAAGTCATTGCGACAGAGGTCAATAACATTAACAAATCATATTGGTAAAACAACAACTGTTCAAAAATATTGAAAAAACACAAATTTCGGCGTTACAAACCAAAATTCACACACACTTTGAAACAACGCGATTATGGGAAATGTTTCGAATTATGTTCTTCAATACAAGGAGAGATTCGAGGGAAGTAAGACAATATTTGGATACCCTTTTCAATGGAAAAGTGATATATATATATTTGGACTTTTTTTGGCGCTAGATATTGTATTGATACAAAAAAATATATTTTATTCTTTTAACTAATAAGGTTGACAATAGTTGTTTACATTAACAAAATATTCACTTGAAAAGTAACAAAAATAAATTGTAGTTTTAACAAAATATTTTGTCGTGGATATATGACCCTCAGATTTTGTTAAATTCATGCAATACATTTAAACGTTACAAACCAAAATTCATACACACTTTGAAACAACGCGATTATGGGAAAAGTTTCGAATTATGTTCTTCAATACAAGGAGAGATTCAAGGAAAGTAAGACAATATTTCGATACCCTTTTCAATGGAAAAGTGGTAGATAGATATTTGGACTTTTTTTGGCCCGCTAGGTCTTCGGACTTGAGCCCCCTTATTTTTTTCTTGTAGAGGGGGTAGAGGCCTTTTCAAGATGTGGACCATTTGACGAGGACAATTAGAGAGACTTCTGTCATGATAAGAAATGTTTTTCAATAATTTTCTATAAGGACTGTTAAATGTATGCAAAACGAAGAAGGATATGTTGAGGCAAATGTACAACAATGAACAGGAAAAGTTGGGACATTATTTTTATTTAAATCATTTGAATGTCATCTTTAATGTTAGAGTTGCATTTTTCTAAAATGAATAATAAATATGTTTCTAAAAGATATTATTTAGAATATGTATGGGGCTTGTTGGGCTCCGAAGCTTCTATACCGCGACCTATGAATATCTATTGTGTAAGCCTTCATCTCAGATCAAATAACACAACCTAAAGTCTAGTTCCTAAATTGTAGATAGTGACTCTTCATACATTTTCTGTTTTTTACGGGATTTCAAAGTGGCAAAATAAAACTTGATATGAAGTCAAAGTACCTAGCTTATTTCTGTTCAATTTTTTTGACCTGCATATGTATTATGAACCGTACAACCGATTAGTCACAATTTACAATTTAGGAACTAGACTTTATAGATGAGTAACTCGCCGCTCACGCCTCAAACTTTGTTTGAAGGGACATGACAACGAAGAATCTCCGTTCGGCGATAGAAAAACTATCGTTTTTACATGCTCTCAACAAGCTGCAATAAACGTTTCAATTGCCTTCTCATTGTTATATGTTTCATCCAAGACAGTATTTTAGGGTTTTCTTAGTCAAATATACCCGACAGAAATCAAATTTTAGCTGACGTGTTTATTGTATCCTTAAAAAAGTGTGACCTGGCAACAATCAGCCTTATGCTGTATCACTTCCGTTAAAAATAACGTCACCGTTATTCGCCATTTCCATTATTTTGCTATTGCTTGGTAATAGCAAAACAACGAAGATGGCGAATAACGGTGACGTTATTTTTAACGGAAGTGATACAGCATAGGGCTGATGGTCATGATATGAGGGATTACATTATGAAAAGATGTTACCTTCAGTCATATTTGAGTTTTACTCATCTATTAGGTTGTGTTACATTATCGGAGGCCTTCATATTGTTTAGCTCTCCCATGTACTTGCGAGGTTGTGGTTTTTCCTCTCCTAATATTGAAATCCTAAGCCTTGTCAGACCTCCACTCAGACACAGTCTGTGCCCATCGATTTCCTCATCTTCTTGGCGGAACCTACATATGGTTGTTTCTGTTAATTCGATGTTCTCTAAATGTTAATTGAGTTTACAGTGCCCTGTTAGAAGTCCATCCATAATCGTGGTTGTCCTTCGTAGGACTTCGCGAGACCAAGAGTCTAGTCTTGGTCTTGATACAAGACCAAGACCAAGATCAAGACCTAATAAATCTTCCCAAGACGAAGACCAATATTTGACTTCCCAAGACCAAGATCAAGACTCTTCCCCAAGAGTATTGGTTTTGGTCTCGAAAGAAAAATAGTAAATTTAACTCTACTCAATATTAAGAAGAATTTTTGTGGAAAATGTTATGGCATTTTATTTCATTTATTAATTTTTCATATAGAAGGATTTTAAATTTTGAATTCAAATATGTATGAAGGCTAAACGGGATTTGGAGTTGACATAATCTTGAAATAATGAGAGACAGGTGTATGAGACAAATATTTTTGATTCAAGATTATCTGAATTTGGAGGTTGAGTATGTGGACTGTGTATGCACTTGGTAATGAAAATATGCAGTGAAGACAATTTTCAAATACTTAGGATATTTGGCATTAAATGTTCGAAAAGGAGTTGATTTTGGCCTATTGGGAATACCAATAATTATTGATGACTATGGTTAACTATCTCTTTGTTGTGAATTGTAACGCACGAAGTTCATAACAAAGGTCAATTGAACAGAAAATAATACTTCAACGACTACAAACAATTGAGATATAATAGTTTTGTAATGTTAATTTTATATCTACGTATTTAATAAAAACCGTTAGCAGTGATGCACAACAATGCGATTGAATACAGAAAAAATATTTTTCGCTATTATACACACAACAATTGAAAACGAAAATATTTTCAACCTACCTTCACAACTGGCCCACAAATGATCTGAATTCCAATTCTGCAGGAATAATTCAACCTCCATATTGCACTTCCTTAGGGCCGGTTGTTCAATAGAAGTTTAATTCGCTGATTAAGTGAACTGGGTTCAGTACTTAACTAGGGATTAGAGCATCATGCATTTTTTAAAGGAAAACTACTTCAGAATTACTCAACTCAACGTTTTGATATGTTGGTAACACTTTCACCAGCATTCGGACTATATTCGGATCCATTCGGACATCGTTGAATCCAAGAAAACTGATGCAGTAACCAATGCAGAAAAATTGAAGACATGGGAGAGATCATAATTTAAAAATTCTTTTTCTATCCATTCTTCGAAATGGTTTCGACGTTGTCTGAATACTGGTCTCTCTCTTCTTGGGGCAATAATATCAATCAATTCCATAAAATCTTTGTCGTCCGTTATGTCTTCCATAATTTATGTAGTAGGTAATAAAAAATATCACAAAATGTGATAGAATTTAGAGGTTAGAATCGGTCAATTATCTCATTAAAACCACCGAATTCCTGAGATTAGTTTGAACCACTGTTATACTGGATTTATCCCATGAACCTTTATTGAAAAACTGAAACAGGGTTGTTAAACCTGGTTCAATCGATATCGCTGGATTATCCTCGATTGAACAACCGGCCTTAGTGGCACATCTGCACACAAAACCACTAAATACTGTGACGAATATAACAACTTTGATATTCGAACTCACCCCCTCAAACGGAATACGATTACAAGATGTAGGTCCCGGTGGGTTGGCAGGGTTTCGCTAGCACCCGCTATGGCTTAAGCTTATTGGTTGACCGTATATCACGTGTTTCCTCCAGATATCTGCCATAGAATTATATTTTTGAATCAAGAGGAACATGTTCTGCCGATGAGTCAATGTTGCGGTTCTCTAGGTTGAAGAGTTAGAATGTTTTGCTGCGATCAAATTCAGTCCAAGAGTATTTATGTAAAGAGACTCAATTAGTTTGAAAAAAGAGTTGGTATATATTTGATTGAAGATATCCTTTTTATCTGTGTACATTTATTTTTCGAGACTAGATTGATCAGTCTTGGTCTTGGTCTTGGTCTCGCGAAGCCTTAGTCCTTCTGATGTGACTTGGTAGATATTAATTACCTTTCTTGTAACTGACTCTTCATCCAGATGAATATTGGTAAAATAAATGTATCCGTTTAGTATTCCATGAATAAGACCTTTCACATTGAATAGTATAGTTATGAAATCAACCAATTCTATATGTGTAATAATTGTAATTTTTTAGATGACGATATGATGATGTACTACCCTTGTCCAAAGTGTCCAAAATTATATAAACATCTGAACAATTTGAAAAGACATCTGAAGTATGAATGTGGAAAAACTCCTCAGTTCTCTTGCATGCTATGTACGAAGGCATATACACAGAAGAGCAGCCTGAAGGCCCACTTATTCAAGCACCACAACTCTGTTGTCCCAAACGAAGAATACCAACAAGCCAATTGACAGATGAGCAAGTTCCATTCAATCAGTGAGGCATAGGATCAGTGTATAGTTTGAGTTGCATTTATTCATTTGTGTATCAAATAAACCATTATATTTTTATCTAACTTGAAAAATCTTTCAATTCAATACAAACCATTCCAGATTCTGTGATTGCGTGTTTGAGTTCTGCATTGAATAGATGATATATCATATCCAAACCAATATCAGCCTATGAAACCAGAAAAAAACGTTTTGAATATAAACTTGAATATGGTAAAAACTCTGGAATGGTTATCAACTTAGTAGAATACCAATAAAGTCTTCCAATTCAGTACTTGGTATTACCATCAGCAGCACCTTTGATGAGCGAGCTATGTAAGGTCCATTGCCAAAACTGCCTCTCAAAAACTTTGTTTCCTGTTTCGTGCTAAAAGCAATTCCACTTTTCTTCGACTGCTTATGATTTATACGACACAGATCCGACTACTTCTGGAATACTGCTCCTATTTATGGAGTGCAGGACCCAATTACCACTGACCTAAAAGAGTTAATCCTGTGATGCTACGCTTACAAGTTCTATCACACCGCAGGAAGGTTGGAGATCTCTCTGTTTCATAGATGCTCTTCTGAAATTTTACCAAAAATTCCACTGTCAGCGGTTGTATCAAGACTGACCCATCGAACGCAGTACACATCCGTTTGTAATCTTACAACGAACAGCAAAGCGCTTTGGACTCCCCGCTTTGGGAGGTGTTTCCTGTGGAAATTCAAGAACACCATTTTTTACCAACTTTTTTCCGGATCTCAGCATTTGCCTTGCCCTGAACATAAATGAAATTTAAATACGGTGTTAATACGCTGAGCTTGGGCTGATAAATGCAGTTATGCAGTACAGGTGTATCACTTTTTGAGATTCCAATAATGTAACTATACTTTGTGCAAGCCAAGGATTAACGAGGTCTTACCTTTTAACGTGCGATTCCTAGCACTTTCCCAGACTATCAGAAAAATATACTGCAGTCCCTGGGCTCTGAACCCACACGACCGGCAGCCAGAATGATTGAAAAGCAGTGATTCTAACCACTCGGCTACCTGGTCTGGTTAGAATATACTTCGATTTTTTTTTTACCTTTGAATCTTGAAATATATCATTCAATATACCAGAAAATTTGAGAAACCCGTAGGATCCGAATAATTATTTTGTCGATTCAGTTCCACATAATGTACCAACGGAATATAATTCATAATGAATAAGAATTATTTGTGGTATAAAAACGAATGCTAGAAGGTGTGACTGAATGGGTATCAAGTAAATGAAGCTGTGTTGTCCTTATATCGTACCGTAATTACACACATCATATATTTCTGTTAATAACCGAAAATGTCGATCCGTCTATCTGAAAGAAAGCGGTTGTTAAAGTTTTGCCTTAGAAACAAATCCCACTGGAATTCAAAGATTTGAGAGAAAGGGTATTCTGCCCGTATAGTCAAAAATACTTGAGAGAGCCATAGAGGTTCAAATAAAGGACTATCTTTGTAAATTTTCTTTACTGCCTTCTGTTCAATCGGGATTTCTAAAGGGGCATAGTTGAACAATTGCTCTTCTTCATAATCTAGACGACATAATGACTGCCACGGGTGAAAATAAATGTACAATTTTAGCTCTTTTGGATTTCAGCCGGGCCTTCGATACCATCATTCATAAAATAATGATAGGTATTCTGAGTCACATCGGTTTTTCTACCGATGCTCTGTCACTGATGACTAACCATCTCAAAGGTAGAGAACAAGTATCGAGGAATCTTACTCGGAACTACTTGAACTCAAATCAGAAATACCTCAGAGTTCGTTACTTAGCCCGTTACGTGTTCCATATACACCACTAACTTACTTCATTCTCTTCATACTTGTCAAGTACATTTATACACCGATGAAATTCTAGTATATCGGGAAAACAAAAACAAATATTAATAATCGAAAATCGCTTTATTGTTTTTCCAAATTTTCCCTATTAAGATGTATAGACTTCTGCATGCGTTTGAACTAATTGTCGAAGCACGTTCGCCACTATAATTGGGGTATCTCCAAAACATGCATTCTGAACGCATCAACCGCTTCTGCAGGTGTCAAAAAATGTTGACCTCTCAGTTTATACGGGAATAAAAAGAAGTTATTCGGTGCCAAGTCAGGACTATACGGCGCCAGCGGATGAGTCATCAAATCAACGTTTCGAGTGCTCAAAAATGAAGTTGTTTGAGCATATTGTGTGCGAACTCGTATTGTCGTGATGAAGAGTGATCCGTTTTCGACAGTTGGTTTTCCTCATTTCTTGGGAGACAACTAGCAAACAGCTGGTTTTATACCACTCAGAATTGACTATTCTGCGTTGTTCTAGTGGTGAGGTTGCGACATGTCTACACCTTTTTCAGTTGTAATTCAGAAAGTGTAATGTGTATTTCAGAAAGTATAATTTGTAATTCAGAATAATAAATTGTAATTCAGAAAACATCAAATGAAAATCAGATTGGTGAAATGAAATTCAGAAACTGTAACATGTAATTCAGATTAGTGAATTGTATTTCAGAAAGTGTAATTTGTAATTCAGATTGGTGAATTGTTAATCAGAAAGTGTAACTTGTAATTTAGAAAGCGTTATTCAGATAGTATCAGCTGTTATTCAGAAATAAGACACTGTTCTATATATAATTCTTTAAAATTGTTATTCCCTTAACTAGCTATCGCCCCCCTAAGAATGATAGCCCTCAGAAGTCGAAAATTGTGCGAGCCAAGGATTAACGAGGTCTTACCTTCTAACGTGTGATTCCTAGCACTTCCTCAGGTCACCAGAAAAATAAATTAGGGTCGCTGGACTTTGAACCCACGACCGGCAAGCCATACTGATTGAAACGCATTGATTCTAACCACTCGGCTACCTGACCTATAATAATAAATAATTTATTATTCTCATAGTCCCTATTCTTACTCATCAAGTCCTTGACGGTTTCTGAATTACAAGTGATGGTTTCTGAATTACAACTGACGCTTTCTGAATAACAATTCGCTAATCTGAAATTGAAGTTACACTTTCTGAATTACATTTGAAAAAGGTGTAGTTCTTCCTTACAGGCGACCATTTGCTTCGTGCGCGAACAACTTTTGTTGCCTTTGGCTCATCTTGAAACAACCGTACAGTCCAATGCTGTTCATTTTCGGGCTCATATGCGTAAATTCAAGATTCGTCACCTATCACGATGTCATGACGTGTTTCGAAGCACTGAAATCGTATTTTTGAGCATTTTTTTCGACCAATCGGCACAGTCTTTTTTGAACGACTGACAAATTATGTGGGATTCAACGCGAACAATTTTTTTTGTATGCTGGTCCCACTAAAGCCTATCAATCTTACGATAAGTCACATGACGATCTGTCAAATTCAGTTCGCGCACAGCATCAATGGTTTTCGGAACAACAACTGATTTTGGATGACCTTCATGAAATTCTTCTTGAAGCAAACTACGACCTCGATTGAATTCACCATACCATCGATAAACACTGATCCTTGATGGATCTTTATGGCCAAATATTCAATTTAGTTCATCGATGCACTGTTGCTGAGTTAATCCATGTCGAAAGTTGTAAAAAATAATCGCACCAAGTCACTGCAAACAACACAAGTTGCGCTCGTATTTCTAAACGTTCTGAGTACGCATACCTAACCTAAAAAATGTCAAACTTAACGATAGAGCTGTCAGTTGCCAGATTGCAACTCTAGGGTTGTCCAAACCCACAATATAAATGGCAACCCTCGTATTACAGTTTTTCTGCAAAAATTTAAGGGAATGCTTGTAACGTTATCAATGCTGACCTAAACGAATAGCTAGTTTATTTAAAAACTCCAGCAAATTAAATGTTATGATTTTTGGTTTAAAAAATTATCGTCTCACAGTGAATAATTTTGTAAATATCTGCATATAAAATGAAATGCTAGATATTGTTGGTGAAGCAAAACATTTTGGAGTCGTGAAAGATGAAGAGCTGAGATTTGAAAAATTTATGAATAAACTATAACTAAGAGTTTACTATGCATTGAAAATATTTTATGGTAATTTTCTGCCTTTTCATGTTAAAAATAGCCTTATGTGAATCTTTGGTACTTTCATTATGCAATTATGGAGATGGCCCATGTTTGACTACTCGATATAAAAATAAAATTCAAAAAGTTCAGAATTGTTTTGTCAGATCAATTTTTGGTATTCGTCGTTGACAAAGAATCTCGTATGCACTACATGAAATTGGGTGGTTGAACATGTAAAAAATTTATGTTTGTCTTTTCCATAAAATAGTTGTAACAAAAAAAAACATAGGAAACTGACATATCGAACAGATATTCACAATTTGAATATCAGGTTCAAAAATATTGTTACGAACCTGGTAGTAGATAGAATCCTTCTGTTTGCCTTCTAGAAACCCATTAGAATGTACTAGAATCATTAAAGTTTATTCGAGAACTTAGTATGGAATGTTCTGTTGAAAGTTCTTTAGCTTCTAGAATAATGTTATCCTATAAATACGATCAGATTTGCCAAGTTTGGGAGGTTTTTGAGTTTTGTTTAATTTTTAACATTTGACTGTTGTAACGTTACCAAGTGAAGTTTGAAGTATTTATTTGAACTGCAAAGTGTCAAACAGTGTTGTCAGTTGTATTATTTGTTCTGTGACAATAAAGGCGAGTTTATAAGTAAGTGTACCACTTATTGAACCTGAAAAACGCAACATTTGGTGACAGCGGTGGGATATGTGGTACTGAAGAAAGAAGAGTGAATACTTGAGCACAGAATTACGACGAGATGGCGACGTTAGACATAATCTGGTTTTTGAAGGAACAAGAAGCGAAAAGAAAACTGGAACAAGAAGAGCTTCTCAAACAATTTGAAATACACAGAAAAGGAGATCAAAACAAACAAGAAGGGCATTTTCAACAATTTGAACTGCGCAGAAAACAAGAGCAAGAGTATCAAGAAGCTAAAAGAAAACAAGAGCAAGAGGAACAAGAAGCTAAAAGAAAACAAGAACAAGAGGAGCAAGAGGCGCGGTTAGTCCAACGGTTACAACAGCAGCATGTCGATCTCCTGCAACAGTTTAGTCACAGCCAACAGTGCTTCCAGAATGAAATCACCGAAAAAGTCCAGGAAGTCAGAGTAAGAGTCCAGGAGGTCGAAATTGAACTGTCAAAAATGAATAAACGGGTGGCACAAGAAGTAAACAAGAAATTCAACGAAGAAGTGGATAGGATCAAGGAGAGGATAGAAACAATACACCTTCCACACAAACGGGCACCCTCTGAGGAAATTTCTCCCACCAGTGAAAGGCAATTTTCACTGACATCCATGGCCTGCTCAAGCAAAAATTTTGAAGCCTCCAACATTTGATGGGCAATCTTCGTGGTCTATGTATCGACGTCAATTTGAGGCGGCAGCAAACGCAAACGGCTAGTCCGAGGAAGAAAAAGCCACTTCACTAGTCCTGTGTCCCCGGGAATAAGCAGAATGAGTATTCTAGAATCGTGTAAGCTTTAGAGATAAGATATGGGCAGCAGTATCTTAAACAAGTATTACAGAGTCAGCTAAAGTGTCGATCCCAAAATCCAAACGAATCACTGCAGGAATATGGAGTAGATGTGGAGCGACTCATTAATTAGGCCTATCCACAAGCACCGAAAGAGTTCATAGAACAAATTGGAGTGCAAACCTTCATCGACGGCCTAAGAGATCCTGACATGCAGCAAGCCCTTCGACTAGGACGTCTTCAGACCATAAGCGGGGTACTAATAGCATCATTGGAGTTCGAAGCGGCTAAAAATGTATCAAGAAATACGAGATCCAAGTTACGAGAAGTCAAATTCATCGAAGATTCTTCTACGAGCGAGGCGCTGTTGAATAAGTTATTGGACTCCATATCGGCATTGAGTAAACAAATGACTTCTGAAGAAAATAAAAGGAGGCGCTGCTATAGCTGCGGAAAAACTGGTCATCTACAAAGAAGCTGCTGGGAAAGATCAAGGTCCAGAAGTCCAATGAGGGTAAGGGTAAGGAGATCCCCAAGCCCAAGAAAGGAACAACGTGGTCGATTTATCAGAGGAGGCTACAGGAGGTCACCCACGCCAGAAGGGAGACCTCGAATGCATGAAAGAAGACTCTCTTCCAACCAGGAAAACGAGAATTAGTTGGCACTAGGGGGCGTGTGTCGACTGTCAGTGTTCAAAGCCCCAAGATTCCTATCTCGACGTTGAAAAGAAATGGACAAAGTATACTAGTCCAAGGCCAATTAGAAGATCGAAGATGCACCTTCACCATAGATACAGGAGCTTCCAGAACAGTTGTTCGTCCAGACCTCATACAAAAATCTGTAAAGCCGATAAAGAGGAATATGGTTTTGGAAACAGCTACGGGACAAACCTCACAAATCATTGGAGAGACGCTTGTACGCATCCAGATAGGCCCCATTACCATGGAAAATTTTATGTTGGTTGCAGACATAAAGGATGAATGTGTTTTGGGTCTAGATATCATGGAGAAGAACGACTTCATCCTTAATGTCAGAAAGAAAATATTGCGGATTGGCAATGAAGAAATCTTCCTGAGCAGATACGAAGAAAAACTACAACCAATGAAGATTTATGTCGAGGAAGACATCCATATTCCGAAACACTCCGAAACCATTGTTATGGTCAGACTGGAAGGTGAACCTGTGGATTTGAGCACTGGAATAATTGAAAACGATGAATACCGTAACGATGGACTTCTAATTGCCCGATGTCTTGTGAACACGGAACAACAAATTCCTGTCAGGGTTGCCAATACTACAGACATCAAAGTTTTCCTGAGGAAAAATGACCAATTGGGCATCTGCAAACCCGTCACACGAGTCATCAATTGTGAAAACCAAACACTTCGAAGAAAAACTACCAACATCGATCAGAGAACAATCGATAAAATGATGGAATCCACGGAACACCTATCTCTGGAAGAAACACAGAAGGTCAAAGAGTTTCTTGATAGTCATGGAGACATCTTCTCGACAGAAACTTCAACGGGACGTACCAATCTAGTCCAACACCGAATCAACACCTGCGACGCCCAACCAATCCGACAAGCTCCAAGGAGACTACCATTTGCCAAACAGAGAGAGGTAGTCAACATAATCAACGACAAGCTGAAGGATGACGTAATTGAAGAATCCACAAGCCGGTAGTCTTAGTAACTAAAAAGGATGGATCAACCCGATTTTGTGTGGACTATCGACGATTGAATGACGTCACCATGAATGACAGCTATCCATTGCCAAGAATCGATGACACGCTTAACAGACTATCTGGTTCAAAATGGTTTTCAACGTTGGATTTGAAAAGCGGTTACTGGAAAGTGGAAGTCCATCCCGATGACAAAGACAAGACAGCATTCTCTGCCGGACACGGGCTGTACCAATTCAAAGAGAAAGGCACTTTCATTTTGGACTGTGTCTCAGCATGGTATTGGATCCGTTTTATCTCAGGAACAGGATGGCGAAGAGAAAGTTATAGCCTACTATAGTAAAACTCTGGGCAAAGCCGAAAAGAACTACTGTGTTACGAGAAAGGAACTTTTATCGATAGTCAAAGCCATTGAACATTTCCACACCTACCTCTATGGCAGACGTTTTCTCGTGAGGACTGATCACAGCGCTCTGCAGTGGATAATGAACTTCAAGAAGCCTGAGGGTCAGGTTGCCAGATGGATAGAAAGACTCCAACAATATGACTTCAAAATAATTCATCGTAGGGGCAGGAAACACAGCAATGCAGACACCTTATCAAGACGTCCATGCTTGGAGCAGGAATGCCGGTATTGTCAGAAACTTGAAAACAAAGAGGCCAACTTCTACAATGAAGAGCAGTGCAAGGAAATTTTGCAAGCCACTACCGTGAGAGTCGAGTCCGAAGAATCTGATTTATGGACAACAGAAAAAATGAGGAAAAGTCAGAAGAAAGATAACAATCTGAAGTTAGTCCTAAGCTGGCTAAAAAATGGAGTAAGACCCGAGTGGCAGGAAGTATCCAAGTTTGGTGCAGTTGCCAAAGGATACTGGGCTCAGTGGGATTCCCTATGCCTTCGTGATGGCCTATTGCATCGCAAATGGGAGAGCCCAGATGGAGCAACCGTGGTGTACCAACTGGTGCTGCCAAAGGTTCATGTCAAAGATGTGCTTGAACAACTTCATAGTAGTCGTGCAGGTGGACACTTCGGAATCAAGAGGACCCTAGCTAGAGTTCGAGATCGATTCTATTGGGTGAATTGGCGTCGAGATGTTGAAGAATGGTGTAAGAGATGTGATCTATGTTCTTCAAAGAAGGGACCGAAAGCCAGAAGTCGAGGAAAAATGGTCCAGTATCTTTCTGGTGAACCATTCGAAAGAGTAGCAGTTGACATTCTGGGGCCGTTTCCTGTTACTGAGCATGGAAATAAATACTTGATGGTAGCCATGGACTCTTTCTCCAAATGCCCATTCCAAACCAGGAGGCAAAGACAGTTGCAAAGGCCTTCCTAGAAAATGTGATAGCCAGACATGGAGACATGAAATGATGAACATTTTACACAATCAGATGGAAAGGTTGAACGACACAAAAAAACCATCAGCCAGTATCTGTCGATGTTCATCTCCAAGAATCAAAAGGATTGGGATGAGTTGGTGCCACTATTTCTCCTATCCTATCGAAGTGCCCAGCATGAGTCCACCGGATATACCCCTTCAATGTTAATCACTGGGAGAGAAATGAAACTGCCAATCGATCTGCTATTTGGAATGCCACCAGCTAGGAATGTAGATGACAAAGTTCTTCCAGAATTTGTCGAAGCATTGCGAGAAAGACTGGATCGAGTGCATGAATTCTGCAGACATCGTCTTCAAATCACCAGTGACAAGATGAAGAAGAGATTTGACAGGATTACTCCAGTGACTATGTTTGAGCCAGGTGATGCTGTTTGGCTGTACCAACCTCAGAGAAAGAAAGGACTATGTCCCAAGCTACAGAGGAACTGGACAGGCCCTTATGTCGTCGTAAAGAAAATCAACGATTTGGTGTACCGCATCCAGCTTACCCCAAGGAGCAAACCCAAACTTGTTCACGTGGAGAGGTTAGCAGAATACCGAGGCCACGACCCTCCAAATTGGTTCCAGCGAGACAATCAAGATGGAGATGATGTTATCTGGGACGGAATAACCTAGAAGAGGAGGCAGTCTTACGAACCTGGTAGTAGATAGAAAAATCATGAATCCTTCTGTTTGCCTTCTAGAAACCCATTAGAATGTACTAGAATCATAGAGTTTATTCGAGAACTTAGTATGGAATGTTTTGTTGAAAGTTCTATAGCTTCTAGAATAATGTTATCCTATAAATACCATCAGATTTGCCAAGTTTAGGAGGTTTTTGAGTTTTGTTTACTTTTTAACATTTGACTGTTGTAACGTTACCAAGTGAAGTTTGAAGTATTTATTTGAACTGCAAAGTGTCAAACAGTGTTGTCAGTTGTATAATTTCTTCTGTGACAATAAAGGCGAGTTTATAAGTAAGTGTACCACTTATTGAACCTGAAAAACGCAACAATATGCTTGCATTGCCAAATTTCAGGACAGAAATGTTTAGACGGTCGTTTAGATAGCGAATTTGTCACATGTATAACTCAGTCCCCCATCACTTGAACAATTAAATGTTTCAGGGTTCATATATGTATATATAGGGTGTTTCCGAAATTGAAGCAATAAAAAATGGGTTGGTATTTGGGGCATAAGTTAATAATAAACAGCAAGAATTTTTGTTTTAGGAGTCTTCAAAAATTTTCAAAATATTTGTGCTTTCCCTTTCCTTTGTTTGGGAGGCACTGGTTTGATTCTCCAGGCCACAGAGTGTCTGCCCGCTGGCAGTGTGTTTCTCACCGACAACGAACGGTTTGCGTATGCTGTTGCCTATGAGGCAAAGTGATCAACAAAAGTGTCTTGAAAACTATAAAAATAATTTTTTTCAACAGAAATGCATTCTTTCATTTAGGTTTGTCAAAATCTCCTTCCCACTTCATTTATTGTTTCAATTTCGGAAACATCCTGTATATATTCATTATTGATACTTATTGATATTTGCCTAGATAAAGTTAACTACATTCCGTTGGGTCACTGTTGATTCGTATTCGAGTGACAAACAATAGTTATTACGTATCACTAACATTTCTGTTCAGGGATGAGTAGAAGAAAATTTTCTGTTACGCCTATCAGTACAGAAAATGACTTCTACCTTTATTTCTGTAGAAAAAATTGTATAATAGGAATGTATTTTTTTACGAAATAATAAGAATTATTATTATTATCGACCAACAATGGAACGACGAAATTGTATCACCATATCATAAAATATTGTATGTTTTAAACGAAGGTGGGAATCACAGAACTCGCTAGGCTCGTTTAACAAATATTTACACCTGTCTTCTGAGCATATTATTCTCATACTTGAATTATGAAAAGCTATTGCAATTGCATTTATATGCTCGTTAACTTCCATACATTTTGCCTATGATTCGAGTTTTCCACACTTGTCTTATGAACAGCAATTTAATTTTGTTCGTGGGTTTTTCCATTATCCAACGCTGGATTGCGATATTCTCCAGGAAGTAAGATATCAATTTCATGACTTTTTTTGAGTTGAGTTGTTATAGTTGTACTGGTAAAATAACGTTGGTCTGAAACTATAATAATTTGAAATCCTAAAATCTGATAATTTCCTTCACTTTTGTTTTTTGCATGACATTCATTTTGTTGATCATTTTCAGGTTCACGATTCAGTGGTTTTAAATGTGACCAATGTGGTAAAGAATATAGCCGCCAATTTACCTTGTCCAGACATATCAGTACTATTTGCAAACCAAAAGTTCAGTTTAAATGTCATATTTGTTTGTTGACGTTCAACAGAAAAGATCATCTGAGGAGGCATATGAGTACTGTTAGTCATAAAATGGCACTGAAAGTGTTTCGGATAGAATCCGATATTGATGTGCCAATTGAGTGATTCGGAAAGTTCCGTTATGAAAAAATCAGTAATTTAAAAAGTGCCTTGTTTGGTTGATACAAATATTTTGATAAAATTTAAAATTCCCTTCTCTTCATACATTCCCACTAATCTGAAAATATGAGGCTGGTATCTGGCAGAGAACAAATACTTGCCCCTACAGAAATTGAACTAGATCTGACGACACAATAGTTGCAAGTTTACTTCAATAAAGCAATTGAATATTATCCTGCAATTGGTTGGAATTGACCCCCTGCATACATGCATATTCCAGGGGTCTGACCTATCTCATACCACTGATGAGAGGTAAAAACTTCAAAACATGCAGGTGGCCATTTCCAACCAAAAAATAATGATACTACTTCATAAACGAACCCAAAAGCCTGCTCTGAGCGGGTATAGGTCGGCTATTATTATTATTTATCGTGGCGCTCCAGGCAATTTACTGTTTTGTGTTATTATATTCACTTATCAGATGATAATACTAATAATAATGATAGTAATACTCCCTCATAAACACTCGTTGAGTGTACCCAAAGGAATAGCCTGTGCGGGTAGAGGACGGCTATTATTATTATTTGACGTGGCGCTCCGAGGCGACTTACTGATGTTATAGGTGATGTGTTCACTTTTCAGCTGTAGGAAAACCCGGAAAACCTACAGAACGACCTCGGGTGGTCGGTGTGCACTCCAAGCTATAGCACTAGACGAGATTGGCATCTAGACAACTCACAATACACTTGCTTTTCAACAAGGCATGCGGCCGCCTATCGATCCGATATAAAGTAGTTGAGAAAAATTCTCGTACCTACATCGGATTCGGACCGACAATCGCTATGCTGGAGTTTCAAACGGCCTGTGCATTAGACCGCTGATCCACCGACCACTAACAGATGTAGGAACACCTGGAAAACTTATGGTGCTACCTATCACCAGAAATGAAAGGATTATATTAATTTGCTTGATTACATTCAACTTGTAATTATTACGTCCGCAAGAAACTTTGCGCAAATGGAAGGTAGATATAATTCAATTTCCGTAGGGTGAAAGAGTTGATTTCTGTCAGATATTTGCCCCATGTTTTCCAGTGTGTTGAAATGTGTAGAGGGACAGGTATAATTGATTTTGTCAAAATATTTGTTTCATTGAATTCAACTCTAAAATACACATCTTTGAACTTTGTTCATTTTGGATGCCTTGATGTGTTCAATGCCTAATAACTTAAGAAATTACGATAACAACAAAATTTTCTCAAAAAGATTTGTGAAATAATAATACAATTGAAATATATAATATTTAAAGCTCCTGGAACTTTTACTTTTTTAAGTTGAGAAGCTTTCTCCCTTCTTCTCCAGGCTGACATATTTGATTGTATTTTGAAAATACACCGTGATGGGTCTAGGACTAAATATTCCGGTGAAAAATATCCTCCCAAAAATCCTGCCTAGAATCACCAGTCCAATACTATCCTTAGGACATTAATATTCACTTGGAAAAGGCTTTATTGTTTTTCACTTTTGTAAGCTTTTGAACCAATTTAAGAAGCACTTTTTCTATTCCCACTGAGGTACCTCCAAAACATGTGATTTGAACGTATCAACCGTTTTTTCAGACGTCGAAAAACGTTGACCTCGCAATTTAGTTTTGATCTGTGGGAATAAGAAGAAATAATTGGATGCCAACCAAGGACTATACGGCGGATGACTCATCAGTTCGATATTTGGATTGCTCAAAAACGTTTTTGTTTGAGCTGATGCGTGAGAGCTTGCGTTGTCTGCGATTGGTAAACTTGATATCCAACCATGTCCGGCAAACAAATGCTGGAACCATTTAGAATTGACCGTTCTACGTTGCCACTAGGGGTGCGTACGACAGTCTCGTCGAGAGTCTCGCATGGTCTCGTCTCGTTTTCGAGATAAGCCTCGAGACGATACTCGGGTACGACTAGACGAGACTTTTATTGGTCTCGTCTCAAGTATCGTGCATGATGTCTCGCGTCTCTTACGAGAGTTTCGCAGATGAATATTTCTACGTACGGACTTGAAAACCTAATAAAAATTTAAATGAAAAAAAGTGAATGAACTAAAATGAATAGAACAAGATATTGTATCCATTACATCAATTTGTGGCATTAATTTTGCGATATGTATGTGTCCTATTGTGAACGAAGTAAATAAAGATATCATTAAATATATAAGCTTTGATTTCTTCCATTTGGTTGTTCGTTGCACGGTTTAGATGATAGTAATTCGAATATTTGAGCATGCGGAATTGTGGAAATTTGATTCAGAATGAGCAGATTCAAGAGGAAAAGAAGGGAACTTTTCGCTTTAGAAGATTTTTCTACTGGAAGTATATTTACATACCAGACCATGTAATTCTGAATAATGATGTAACTGAAAATGAATTGTCATCTTAGTTGAGTAGCAGTCGCTGTTCGTCTCGCATGCAATCACAAAACGACTCTCGCAAAAGCAAATTCGATGTTGAATTGATGTAATACCCTCAAATACATAATGTTAATGATGTTACATTTCAACAATTCTGATTTTTTCTTTCGATTCTCACATTAGAGCAAATATTTAGGTATTACTTATTGCACTAAAACAATAAGATTATTCATGACGAGATTTCGATACTTTCACGAGACTCTCGTACGAGAAGAGAGACGAGACAAGAGTGGAGGCTGCAAGACAAGACAAAAGTGGAGGCTGCAAGACGAGACTTGACACGAGACCTATTATTTCATCGGCAAGACGAGAGAAGACTTTAAAAATATCTCGTATTGGTCTCGTGCGAACCACACCATAATGAAATAGTTATTCCAAAGAAACAGACGAACATTAGCTCCGTAGGGCTTCGTGCACGAAAAACTTTTGATGGGTTTGCTCTTGAGTTTCGAATTCATATGCATGAATCTATGTTTCGTCATCTGTCACGATCTTGAAGACGTCTATTGAAGCACCGCGATTGAATGTTTTCAAAATTTCTTTGCACCAATCGATACGATAATTTTTGGGGCGATTGTCGAATTATGCGATATCCAACGCGAATAAATCTTTGTGACGACCAAATGTCCATGCAATATCAAATGTATGCAAGTGAAACGAATGTCCAAGTAGGCCTCAATTTCTCACGATATGTCACATGACAATCTTGCAATATCAGTTCACGCACGACATCGATGTTTTCTGGAAAAACAGCCGATTTTGGATGACCTTCACGAAATTCGTCCTATAGCGAGTGCGACCACGATTGAATTCGAAATACCAGCGAAACACGTTGGCTCGAGAGGGTGCTGAATCAACAAAAGTCGAAGAAAGTTGATCGGCACAATGCAGTTAGTTCAATCCACGAGGAAAATCATAAAAATCATCGCACCTTAGTCACGACTCAATTTCATTTTCTGACCAAGGTGAATGTTTCAAGTAGATATCTGTAAACAACACAAATAACACTCTAATGACTATAAGTTCTGAGTACGTTCACCATTAAAAATGTCAAAATTGGTGATGAAAATGTCAGATTTGACATATCCACTTCAGTGTTGCCATATCTGAAAACTAAAGTAACAGTAATCAACGTAGTATTGAAAATGTATTATTCGAAATTTTTGAGCTAACGCAGAATAATGTGACTTATTGAGTGACGTTCTCAAATAATTCGTATTGATAAATCATGTACAGATTCTGGGTTGGTTGCATAGATCTTTGTTTTCACGCGATCCTACAAAAATAAGACTCTTTTTTCGAATCTAGATATATAATCTTTGATAGGTTTTTTTTATTGCGAATAATATCGATAAACTGACAATAGGTGTCGTTCAAAATTGAATAGATCGTGAATTCTTGATGACCCCTTTTTAATTCAACAGTTCCTACACATGTATTCATGACTTTTCATAAAGATGTCAGAAGCTGGCTAGTGATGCACAATAATTTTCCCATTCCAAAGATACATATTATTGTATCAGTAGAAAACGAATAACAAGTCAAATGAAAACATTGCGAATAGAAGTTTTTCTGAAGTCTTTTGAGAATGCAATCTTTATCTATTGTCGTCATCACCGAATTTGCTCTGAGGAACCTAAGTATTATACTCATATTTCAATCAGCATGCAGAGGGGTGACAGGTACGACTAGAACATTCCATAACTTGACAGCGGCGGTTAATCTAAATCTTAAAAGGAATTGTGAGTTGAACAGGATATCAACACACGCGTGGATAAAAGCCTCTTTTCTTGGAACTGTACAGTGCGATATACGTTACTTTCCGATGTGGTCGTAGGAAAAATTACTTATCATTTCGTAAGCAGATAGGTGAAGGACGTTTCTGATTCGAATCATCCTCTACCAGGGGATCAGTCCCAAAATTGGTAGAGTGAAGAAGTGAAGAAATGGTCGAGCCGAAAAGTTATTTGTTTTATTAAAAAATTTTTGAATATCCAAAATTGAAATGAGACAATGGACTTCTTGCAATTATGCTGTATACACGTGTTTCATACTTTTGGTCATCATCAGTACGGTCTATCCAAACACTCCGATGAAATACTACAGGAAGCTACACATTTTTAGCTTCAGTTAGAAGGCTCTGAGATTTCAAAGCAACATCGCCAAAAATATTTGCATACAAAAATTCCTTCATTTATTTAAGCTATTGTTCTATAAACTTTTCTACATTTGCCTTAAATCGGAATTATGTATACTTCTTGTTCTATGAGTAGCTATACAAATCCGTTCGTAGGAAGCACCATTATCCAAAACTGCTTATGCCTCATGAAGCAAATTATCATTTCAAAGACTATATCATTTTATTTCTCTTGTAAAGTAGTTGTACCTTTGGTAGTTGTATGTATTACATGGGTCTGAAACTATGAGAATAATTTGGGTTTTCAAATTTTCTTCAGTTCTGTTTTTTGTAAAAACTTTATTATGCTGAATATTTTCAGGTTCACAATTGAATGGTTTGAAATGTAACCAATGTGGTAAAGAATACAGCCGCCCATATAACTTGAAAAGGCATATCAGTACTATTTGTGAACCAAGATTTCTGTATGAGTGTCGTATTTGTCTCGTGAAGTTCAACAGAAAAGATCATCTGAGGAGACATATTATGACCTCTGTTCGTCATGAAGTGGCAGTGGAAGTAACTGAAATGATAAAGAGAAGCGACGAGTGCGAAGCCCAGAAAGTGATTAGGAAAAAGTCGTCATTACGGAAGTAAAATTCACTTAGAAAGTGCCTTAATTTGTGTTATCAATTTATAAGTTTCACAAAACAATGGAAGTAACAATGTCAAATTCATATCAAAACATCTCAAACTGACTTGTGATTGAGTTTACAATAAAAATATTCACTTACAATACCACAAGAGCTTCAAAATTATCGGGTATTTCCCGATAGGTTCGTTGCAAACAAATGAAGGAGTCAAGTTTTTCAGGTTAAAAAATCACGAGCGCGAAGCGCGAGTGATTTTTCCTGAAAAACTTGACGACTTTATTTGTTTGCAGGGAACCTTGAGGGAAATGCCAGATAATTTTGAAGCTCGTGTGGTATTCGGGGGATTATTTTTCCGTCCCAAATGTCGGCCAATAGAATTGCACCATGAGACGAAATGTACAGTTAACAAATAAGAATTGTTTTTATTGTACCTTCTTTATAGTCTTCTCCATCCATTTTCTTCATATTGTAAGCGTAATCTTTCATAATGTTTGCCAATTGCGCTTCACTCGTTTCAGCACTCAATGTGTATTCCCTCTCAGTACAAAAAGTAGTAAATTGGTTCCAAACTGTTTTTTTTGCCTTCTCCGTATTAATGGGAACATTTCCTTTGACTTTTTTATCGATGGTGGACAGAGAACAAACTCCAAATCGACTCATTTTCATGCAAAATCTCCAATTTTCACAATTGAATTCAACTTGTCAGTTTGACGTGTGGTTAATTTGACTGGATCATGTTTTGTTTTTTATATATAGCAACTACCAGAGAAAATTTTCAAAAAATTATCAGTATAATACCATGTAGGTTGTACCACGTGACGTCGAATGGTGCAATTCTATTGGTCGATATTTGGGTCGGAAAAATAATCAATTATATATTAATGATTTATTGAATCCTTCGATTTTATTATGCATCGATTTGATTTTTGTGCTTCAATTCGAAATTGAACTTTCTTAGAAATGAACTCATCACTTCAGAGTTTTAGCTCATGAGTCTCTCCACTGGAATAAAGAATAATATCTCACAAAAGGTGTTGCATTACAGCATGGCAAGACTATGTTTTCAGAAATCTATAAATATCAATACCATTATCGTTTCGTTTTTTATTCAATCTGACAACACTAGGCAAAAAACAGCTGGAATTTGCAAATTTTTCAAACATGAATGAGATTCGTATGATTTCCTGTCCAACATTATGTAGTTTTCCATGCACATAGTGATAATGCAAAGGCTCCCAAATGCTCTATCTTATGAACAGAATTATATTTTTATTACGAATTGTCCATAACTGTTACCAGAATAGAAGCTCTGCCCTCCCACCCCCCACCCTCCTCATCAAACAAGTAATTGAATATTATTTTTGTGGGCGTATGGGAATGAAATGAGAAAAAGCCGAAGTGGGCGAAAGTCATTTACGAAGTGTGCGAGTGCGAGGTCCTTTGGACAGTTTTCAATAAATACAGTATACTTACAATAAATTTTTTCTGTTATGTTGAATATGTTATTTTTGTCAACCGACTGCACCCTTACGAGCAACCCTCAGAAATCTCCTAGAGACATGCGAGCTACGTAAGAGGTAACCTTTTTAACCATGTGATTCTATGCACAAGACTGCTGACCGTTCTGAGATTCGAAACCACCTACTGAACCCGCACGGCACCACGGCCCATTGAAATAAATGAAAAAGTTAAATTTTAATAAATCGAATTTAAAATTACCGAGACGCTATAGAAACTATATCCTTGCAGATATCCTTCCATTTTGAATTTTTTTCAAACTGACTGTAAGATGGTTGAAAATTTTAACTTAATTTTGAAAAATGGTGAGTTGTGATTTTCAGGTACAGCATAATACATTTCAAATTGTTTAAACAAGGAAATGTTAAAATGTTGAATTTTCTGAATACTGTTTGCAGGAATCTCCCATTTTCAAAATAAAAATTTGCTTGATCGAAGGTTTGTTTTTGTGAAGGATATTCGTTTCATGGTATAACTTCTTGGGAATTTTAACCTTCCACAGTCAGAAAATAAAAATTCTGTACACGTATAGATAGGACAATGAATCAATTTGCCCCGATAAGTTACAATGTTGAAAATTTTTTGCTTGAAGACATACCCTATCAAATTTGTATAAATATTCTTAGTCATGTGGGTCGAAATAACCAATGAAACCATCAATAATACACTGATAACTACCCATGGATAGTTTTCACAGGTAGTTATTACGTATGCCATGAAATGTCAGAGATTTGTTTGACATTTCAATAATTCAATTTATTTCGGAAATTTCGCTTCCGTGCTGCGGTTTTCAAAATGATGAGGCAATTGACAAAATTATTGAATGAAATATGATGTCAATAATAATAGTATACGAATTGTTCTTTTAATAATTGCCTGTTCAATGAATAATTTTGTTCGAATTGCAGAAAAAATTCTAACTGAATATCCCTTGAACATTGATAAATAACTCATAATTTTATCACAACTTCCTCAAGCACGTTATTTTAGGTAAGAGCCCTCCGCCTTCTGCGTCGATCTGTTACCAAATAACATGCTTTCGAAACCTGTGATAAAATTATTCCGTTAGTTATCAATGTCCTTGGGATATTATAGCTGGAAAGAGATGAAATTTTCTCTGAACAGATAAAAAAAATAGTTTTCAGCGAGTTTTGATAACGGAGACAGATATAGCCTCCGAAACGTCAAAAAAATTAATTTGAAAAACATGTATTTTTTTTCTTTAGGTGCTCATAGTGGCATCGATTGCTAAGATCACTAGCCACTATGTATTTCTGGGTAGGCTGTGTTAGTAACTAATCCCAGCTCCGACTGCGGTTTGAACCCGGGACCTTTAGCCCCAAAATCAGACGCCATACCACTTGCGCCACGCCCCAACAGCAACATAAGTATAATTTGCTAATTAGAATTTTTTACAGATAGGCAAATTCAGAATACGATACGTTACTGGCAAAAGTAAATAATTGATTAATTGATTAATTGCCCTTCTACACTTGTACAAATTACTTTGAATTAACAATTTTCATTTTCAGATTGTAAAGATTAAAATTCTCTAAAATTATTTATCGAAACTCAAATATCCTGTTGCAATTGCTAGAACAGACCCAAATTCTTATATAACAAGATATATGACTACAAATCTCAGCATAATATATATTTATAAGTTGAGTTGTGCTGACTATTTCACTCATCCTAAAATTCTCACATAATCTGACCAATCGCAAACCAAAGACAACTCGTGTTATCGCGATAACACCAGCTGTCTTTCAATTGTGATTGGAGATCAGCTTCGGTATTTTCAACAACGTAACCATGGCAACACAAAGTTTGTCAGTTCTATCAATATTAATTGTACCTGATTGTGTCAAAATGAGTCGCTTCGGTGTAAATTTAAAGGAAAATATGAAAAAAAAAATATTGACGATTTTTATAATTTATTTATGACTGTTATACATTGTTCGTATTTATATTAATGAAGGAACTTTACTCGTGAAATAGTCTGATAAAATTCAACTCGTGATTGAATTCATTTCATAAGTATGTCTTTTATTTCTGAACTCAACTGAATTGTTTTCAGAAAACAGCACTCGTCCTGCGGACTCGTGGTGTTTTCACGAAGCAATTCAGTTTCGATCAGAAATAAATCGACAGACTTATCGCGAAAATTCATTCAATCACTCGTGGTATTACTCCTGAAAATACTTTTTAGCTGAAGAAAAGCATTAAAGCCACTGCGTAACTTCTTACAAACAGCATTTATATTTGTTTTCCAACTCAGATCTTTGTCTACAAAATACCGAATGAATTTAGTACGTATTTTCAGAGAGACTTATTTCATCATGCTTGAATTTTACTTGGATATTATTGATTCTATTTAATCTGCAGTAGGATTGCATGCACATGGTCTTTTCGTTATACACAATCAGAAAATTTCTCTCACACCAGGTAGTGAATTCTTTGTTTTGAAGTTACTCAGCTTCAAAACAAAATTGTCCTAGTCATGAAGGACTACACCAGGCTTATTGGCTTGTATTGCCTAAGAGTGGAAAATGAGTAGTTCCAATAGATTCGACACTTCATATTCTGCACAACGTACTCAATATTTCCTGGAGCATGACGGAACACCGGTGTCTTGTGTAAATCGTACGAGTATCGTAGATGGTGGTACAACACTCGTAGCGCCGCTATGTGTCTGTGGATATAGGCTGAGACCGAATAAGCTAGACACGACACGCTCTGCATTGAGTTTCAGGGACCTCTATACCCATCACGCGACTACGGTAGACGAGGGTGTTGAAGACACCATCTTGGCAAGCCATTATGAATCCTTCGGTTTCCGACTTCGGCCCACTTGACCTGGGAGAAGCAAATGTGGGGTGCCTGGATAAGCCAAGGTCTCAATATTTTTAAAGAAGATCCCATGCATTGTCTTATCCTTATGTAACTGTACGAGCCTCTCACTCTCCGTAGCTTTGACGTGGGCTTTTTGCTGAACGGGTTTCATCTCGGTGTCAGACTTGAAAAAACATGCTCCAATACCAGCTTTTTCAAGATGGCATACTTAGCAGAGGAGGGGATCTGAACTCCTGATGAATTTCCAGTCTCTATCCAGTACCATTTCGCTATGAAGACACTCCAAACTCAATAGTCCACAGCCTCCCTGTTGTCTGGGGATATATATCCGTGGAACAGACGATTTAGGATGCAAGCTCCTATAAAGAGTCACAATAGGCCATTGGCCGCAGTAGTATGGGCCCATTCACGTTCAAACCTAACCTAAGCTTCTATGAAGATGCATCATTTTGCACCACTTCATTACTTCAAAGAAGTGAAGTAGAATCGGAACGGCAAGCATATCAGTGCAGCAAACTTTGTTGTTCCCCAACAGTTGAGATGACCAGATCTGTCATAGTTTATGCTGATTCTTGCCGCGGAGGGAGTTTTTGACAGTAGTTACCTATTGGGTGTGGCGTTGTTCCACCCCTTGGTGGGTATACGTCTCTCCGGCATCCAGATGATGTATGATGCTTCCGTCTACGAGCTGAACGTCCTCTCCGTTTGATGATCCCATTCCTATAGCATGCGTGTACTCTTGCACCACCCTTGAGGACTGGAAGATCCTTTTCTTCGAAGTCTTGTAGTTATGCCTCCGGTTGCTGGGGGTGCCGCAGTTGTCCCCGCAAGTTTTCCGTAGTGCAATGGATAATTGCAATAGTGAGATGCAAATGAGAGGAGTGCTGAGTGAGTCTCTCTGAAACACACCCCTTCTAATGATAACCTGCTCTGTTTGGACTCTGACTTAACCAGATGTTATGGTGAAGCTAGTCCTCCAGAGCGGTTTCAGCTGTTCAATGCATCTCACTATTTTATGTTTTATGAAATGCCTTGTGATAATCGATTCAGGCCATTGAAATAATAAGCTTATAATGCACGGAGTCCTGCGTGATGCATAAGTCAATCCACAGGTTCTACTTGAAGACAGCTATCCCCTTCTTTGACTCTCTTTGCTCATATATCCGTTCATGCACCGGCTCAACTGCGGAAAATATTCGCATGAGGGTAAACATCTTATAACATGCGTTCAAGCGTGTTATCGGTCTGTAGTTCTTCGGATCAAACATATCTCCATGTTTGGGGATTAGCACGGTTCGCCCCTCGACAAATCAATCAGGAATACGCTGCTCCCTATCTAGCCATGAGTTTAAAACTCTTGCTGGATGATGGTGGCTACATGAAATTTTTTTCTAGTTGTAGTTATTTAGCCTATCAGGGCCTGGCACAGCGAAGTTCTTCGATCCATTGAGGGCCCGTCGAACCTAGTTAATCGGGTTTCGCAGTTTATTGAGCTGAGGCTGACGAAGCCTTCTGCAGAAAGTTTCGAACTGCGCTAGGGCTGGAGTATCTACGTTGAGTGGGTGCGGAAATTCAAATATTTTCTTCAAAAGGTTTCCACCCGATGAGCAGACTGCGGGTTATCCACAACACGCACGTGGAGGCTCCTGGAATAGGGGAGAAGGTTTATCGCGGAACTTCATTTTTCCGCCCTTCTCGCCCGCCTCACTAGTGACTTTTTTGGTCGCGACGTAGTCCGCCACACACTTAATACGAGAAACGTGTTGTCTCGCCGACTTGATCTTAGCTTCCATCTTGTGAATGCGTCGTTCATGCCTCCCAATCAGAGGGGTGGTATCCCTCCTCTCCACTTGGGACAGTGTCTGAGCGGCGTCATACACGGCAGTTGATCTGCCAGATGTCAGCCTCTTTTGAAAGGACATTGTGAATCTCCGCATCCGCCCAGCCCAGTTGTTGTGGCTTCAGGGACTTGTTGTTATGAAGCGTCCTGTGGGTTCTGATACCTTCCGTTAGTGGTCAGATGCGGGCCTCCTCTATAGCCAGACTGATACGTGGCATATCTGCCACTTTGTTAACCGGCTGAGGAGGGGCTCTGACATAGCCTCGAGCCCGGAGATGGGACACATAATGTCTTAGATTTTGGGAGGAAAAAGCAGCATGCTCTTGGTGTATTTCACACAACAGTGCATGCATTCTCGCCATTTATCCTCTTTGGGCAGGCTCACTGCTCTCATAGCAATGCAGAAGACTGTCCTTCAATTCATCCGTCCACTCAAATCGTGTCCCTTTTCATTGCGGTCGTCATAAGGTGCCAATCCATCGATTTGGTCCCCACTACCTTGCCTATGACCTCTATTCCGAGAGGGTCGGTTGTGGGGGCCTCTTCCTATTGCATCTTGAACCGAGTAGTAGGGAATATCGGGGCTTTAGCCTAGTATACCCAAGCCTGACATCAGAAGGAATCAGCATTCCATCCAGTGTGCGCTTTGGCTTCCGGTCCATTTCTGAACCGGTTGCTCAGGAAAGTGGTGTCGCAACTCACCAAAGCCTTGGATAGTGGTTGACCCCCCTGCTTATCAATTATCAATATTAAGTCTGTTAATCAACTCACAATGTGATACTTTCACATATTCGCTATAGTTATCCCTTTTAAATTATTGTAGTTTCCGTTCTTCCCATTTCACTTTTCCAGACCAAATTCCTTGTTGGGCTGCAGGGCTTTTGTTGTTCGTATTGAGTTCATCGAATCAATCTAGTCTGCCTAACCGGTATAGCAGAAGCTGCAAAAAAATAATGATCTAAATAATTTTTCAGTTTTGATACCAGGTAATTTTTTGAAAGCAGGTAATTTTTCGAAGGCAGGTAATTTTTTGACATTGGTGCCTACGATTTCATTTGCTGACCCCAGATCTTACCTTTATAATAAAACCTAACAGATTGAATTTCTGACAATTATTGCAATATCTTCTCCAACAGTTTTGGATAAGATCGCATCGTGAATATCTACATACTCTTCATCAAATAAGTAAATGCCTGAGTCAACATTAAAGTTTTATTTCAAATGCTAAAATGAATATTCATCAAGATCGATTCAGTAAATCTAGATAAGGATGAAAATTAAGTTGAATCCCTGCATTCGGCCTATATGAAAACCTACTTCAAATATAATAATATCAATGATCAAAGTGTTCTTGTCTTCGAATTGAACTTTATTGACCCCTACCTTCTAGAAGAAACTGCTAAGAGCCTCTCTGCTATATTAAATTTTTGTAATACATCCCATTGAATTGAACGAAATTGTGATATGCCTGAATAAACTTTTCTAATAACAACTTGTTTTCAGGACTCGGCTTCAGATGTTTGCAATGTAACAGGACCTACAAAAATCAAAACACTCTGAGTGTGCACCTGGCATTTGATTGTGGAAAAAACAAATCATTCAAGTGTCCTCTCTGTGACTTCAGTTGTAAGAGGAAATTCAATTTGAAGACTCACATCTACAAAAGGCATCCTTATGATGCCGTCGATTCGTCTTATATTACTTCAAGTTGACGAATAACATCGGGTGGAGGAGATGATTCGTTTTCTTTACGAATGAGCTGAATAGTGTTGTTGCTGAATCAATTTGTAGCTATAAAAGTCGAATCTACCGTCATTATTAAGTTGGCGTGTTCCAGAAATTATAATTCGATGCTTTGTCGAATGAACTCAGCTCAGCTCAACAAGAAAGACTGAGAGGTTTGATTTTATTGAAAAAATTAGTTATTTGAAAAAAATATTGATTTGATTCTGGTATATCAGAAAATTGATTGGTTATTATATTAACATGGTATATTTAAATTGATTAAAAAACTTGGAAAATTTTTGAACTTGTGATTTTCCGTGCGCATACCAATATCCTCAAAAGCGACTACCATTAAAAACATTAAAATAATTCGGAAAACACCTTACCTGAATCTAGGAATTTGTCCAAGCTAAGATTTTCTCATTTTGTGTGTTACTAAAAAGTTGTCTCGAGAAATATAACGAGTCTCATTTGATATTTTTTATTGTCAACCGATGTTTTTTCAACATCATAGTCTAAGAGCTGAGCCGGAAAAGTGTTTCGATCTTTGATACTGCCAAAGCCAATTGAAACTAATTTTCTTACTGAATGGGAATACATGTGCTAACAATTTTACACAGCTGTATTGATGCAAAATTAGTGGCTGACAGGGATCATCGAAAAATTAAAAAAAAGTCATAACGGATGTATCGGAAAACCGGACTATTTGTTCTTTAATCTACGGTGTGTTTCACTTTTCATGGAAACACCCACGTATCTTCCGTAATTTCCGAAAATCATGAAATTTTCAGGATCGACAGAACCACTAAAAATGAGTCATCCTACGAGATATACACTGCACGCCAGCAGCGATGGAACCATCAGTTTTTCCGGAAATTTCTTCGGGTACGTGTTTAGGATCCCCAAATTACTTCTAATACACCTGTCTACTAAAAAAATTTTCAGTCCTGAAAAAATGTAATTTGTTTCACTTCTTATGGAAACGCCTCCCTATCTTCCGTAATTTTCGATATAGAACAATGAAATTTTCAGGATCGATTGAAACACATGGTTCTATGTATAAAATTATGGAAAATACATGAGAAGTGAAACAAATTAAAATTTTACAGGACTGAAAATTTTCCAGGAGACAGGTGTATCAGTAGTTATTTTGGGACCCTGAACACGAATCCGAAGGGATTTTGAAGCCTAATATAACTTTCCGAAAAAATTGTTGGTTCTATCGCTACTGGAGTGCAGTGTATATCACGTAGGTTGGCCCATTTTGTACAGTGAGTTTATTTTTAGTGTATCTATCGATCCTGAAAACTTCATGATTCTTCGTCAAAATTTACGGAAGATACGAGGGTGTTTCCATGAGAAGTGAAACATACAGTATAATAAACCACATAGGTAGATAGAAAGGTAGGTGCAGAAGAGAAGTAAGATAAAGTTTTATTGACGCACTCAGAAAATTTTCAATGTCTTATTAACAGAAGTAATTTTATATACAATGTAATATCTCTTATGTCAACAGTAATAATGTTCCCCCACTATGAAAAATATTGTGCACATAATATAATCTTTATTGAATATGTATCATCTCATATTATTTTCGAAACCATACAACTGTTGTGACTACCAAAAGTTCTCATTCATACCGTATTTTTATACCAGCATGACAGGAAACTACAATCAAATATTAATTATTATCTCGTAGATCAAAACAGTCATGTCATTATTTCCAACGTAATGAGAAAAAAATTATGATGTTGCACTGACAATATAATTTTTTATCGACAAAATTATTCTCTGAGCCTGCCCGAAAAGGATAAATGGCGAGAATGCATGCTCTGTAGTGTGAAACAGACCTAGAGCATGCTGCCTTTTCCGCACAAAATCTTAGGGATTATGTATTCCACCTTCGGGTTCGAGGCTATGTCAGAGCCCCTCATCAGCCGGTTAACGCAGTAACAGAATTGACAGATATGCCACGTGTCGATCAGGCTCTAGAGGAGGCCCGCATCATACCACCAACGAGAGGCATCGGAATCCGCAGGGCGCTTCATAACACCAAGCCCCTGAAGCCACATCAGCTGTCGATGCGGAGATTCACGATGTCCTTCCAGAAGAGGCTGACATCTGGCAGATCAACTCTGCCGTGTATGACGCCGCTCAGGCCCTGTCCCAAGCAGAGAGGAGGGATACCACCCCTCTGATTGGGAGGCATGAGCGACGCATTCACAAGATGGAAGCTAAGATCAAGTCGGAAAGGACCCTGCACTTTTTGCTATATAAAATGGCGGTCTTTCAAATGTTCCAAAAGTTGAAAATTCTACATCTTCTATTTAACGATATTTTGAATAGAATGATGAAAAAAAAATACAAACATAACGGTCATAATTCCAAAATACAGAGTGATGAAAAATAATGTGGTTTTCTGATATTTTCGTGTGATATACATTGGTTTTAGAAATACTTACACCCTGTATGCTCTAGTTTCCTCAATAACATATCCTCAAAAACTGGAATGAATACAATTTATCAACTCAAACATACAAGGAGGGAGAGAAAACTCAAGCGAAATTGATTACGGTATACCACAGCATTTGTGAATCGCCTTGTTTGGTTCAGACATGGGATGATAGTACATAAAGCGACAACAAGATAAAATTTGATAATTTTCATCCTGCAAGTGTTTCCAAACCATATAGCATCAATATGTCGAAATTCGAAAAATCGCAAGAGTATGAATTGAAATCACCCTATAACGGAAAAGAATTCTTGAGTTTTTTTTGGGGAGGATAGTTGCCAAAGGATATTTTCAAAATACCTCATGCAAAAAATTCAAATAAATTGATTATCTCTAGAGATACAAGATGGGGAAAAGTCGTCATTTCCCAACTTTAACACCCAGTATTTCGAAAACTAGCCATAGCATCGAGTTAGGCCCGGACATATTTCTTAAGGCGACCGATTCGTACAAAATACCAAAAATTTGAAACATTTGACAGAACGCCATTTTAAATAGCAAAAAGTGCGGGGTCCTTTAAGACGAGCTCACCACACACTGAACCAGGGCATGCTGTTTACCATCGGACAGCACTGTCTTGATAGGATACGAATGCTGTTGGCTGTAAAAAAGTCACTAGTGGGGCGGGCGAGAAGCATCGCGGAAAACATGTTATCCACGTGTTGTGGATAATACGCTGGCGGCCGGTTGAGTAGAAACCTTCTGGAAAGGCATTTACGAATTTCCGCATCCACTTAACGTAGATACTCCAGCAGTTCGAAGCTTTCTGCAAGAAGCTTCGTCAGCCTGTGCTCAATGAACTGCGCAATCCGATAACCCCGGAAGAAGATCGACGGGCCCTGAAAGGCTTGAAGAACTTTGCTGCTCCAGGCCCTAATGGCCTTAATAAGTATTGGTGGAAAAAGTTTCCATGTATCCACCACTATATAGCCAGAATTTTTAACTCTTGGCTAGATGGGAAGCAGCAGATTCCGGATTGGTTTGTCGAGGGGCGAACCGTGCTAATTCCCAATAAACGAAGATTTGTCTGATTCGAAGAACTACATGCCGATAACATGCTTGAACCCATGTGAAGTAAACCTGAGATAATATTGATATATCTCTTTAGGTTGACTATATTTATTTTACATTGCATAACAATGGAGTGAAACAACATTCAGATTCTAACTGGTTTTATTTCACGAATTCCGAATCGATGGCACACATGAAAAAAACATGAAAAAAAAAACACTGTTAGAAGGCAGTGGCGGGTTAAGTTTCCACAGTTTCTCCCTCCTTGAGTAAAGAAAGATTTATTGGAAAATAACAAACAATACCTAATGAGATTCCCAAACATAAATAACATGCCCCACGGCAAATAATAATAATAATATTATATAAACCTTGTACAATATGAATCCGCCCTATTCTATTCACTTTGAATATAAATACTCAAAAAAACAATGTAAACATTTATTTACTAATTGCGTTTCCTGAGATTGTAACGTGGTTGTGCTTCAGATGCAGAACAATTTTTTTGTTCAGCGCCAACATCGCGTTCAATCTCACAATTGGGATTTCTATCAGTATCACTTATAGAACAAATAATGTCTTGGGCATTCTCAGAAGACTCGGGGTGAGGTGTTCATTCTCGCGGTTTTAGTTGATTCGAATGTCTCTGAACTATGTTGCCTTCTGAAAGTCTCACGTCGAATGTAACTTTACCGTTTTTATTTTCAATTTTTCCTGGTAACCAAGTAGAATCATTGGATTTTGTAAAATTTTTCGCAAGAACGCAATCATCAACACTATAATCATTGCATTTGCCTTTGAAACCATAATATCCCTTTTCCCTCTCGTTGATTTGCAATTGAGAAGGACGTAAAAGATCTAAACGGGTTTTTATATTTCGACCAAACATTAAAATTGAAGGACTCGTTTTTATGATACGATGTTCAGCAATACGGTAATCCAACAAATATTGCTGCAGTGCAATGTCGGTAACCTTTTTTTCTTTGTGGGCCTTTTTATACAACTTTTGACTGATTTAACACTATTTTCGGGGTGAAAATAGATGTTTTATTCCATTTTTCATTAAATAGTTCTCGAATTCATATGATAAAAATTGTGGACCATTGTCCGATACAATGGTATCTGGCAAACCAAAATGTGAAAATAAAAATATTAGTTTATTTATAACAGCTTTTGCAGTGGTTGTGAACATTTTGAAAACTTCCAACCATTTACTATGTGAATCTGTTACTATAAAATATTTTTCGTTATAGATTGGTCCCAAAAAGTCCACGTGAAGTCGTGACCATGTTTTGTTTGTTTGTGGGGTTATTTTGAAATTCTATGCAAATGCTGCAGTTTTTGCAAATACTTTCGATGGTCTATATTAGGCCAGTAACAATATGATCTTGCTATGGATTTGCTTTTGTTAACACTTGAGTGAATTTCTTTCAAAATTTTTTTTCGCAAGATTTTTGGTACCTACCTCAATTCTGACCCCATAAAATGCAACCTTGTTGTTCCAAAACTAATTCATTTTGTTTGTTTGAAAAAAATTTCAGTTCATCCGACATATTGTGACTATTTTGTGGCCACCCTGGATAACAAAAACTATAAACTTTTTTAGAATTTCATCACCTTTGGTTTCTTTTTCAATATGTTTATAGTTTATCGGTAGGTTTGAATGTGCCAAATAAAAAAGGTGACCATAATCAATTTTTTTGTCAACTTCTGCGAGTAATGGCAACCGTGAGAGAGAGTCAGCATTACAGTTGTTTTCTGAACGCACAAATTTTATTTCATATTGATATGCGGATAAAATTATTGCCCATCGCTGCAGCCTACTTTCCGCTACTTGCGGAATGCCTTTTTCTCGCCAAAAATTGATAGCAAAGGTTTGTGGTCAGTATAAAAAATAAATGGCCTTAGATACATTTATTATACCGAGTGCCTCCTTATCAATTTGGATATAGTTTATTTCAGCTTTACTAAGAGTTCGCGATGCGAACGCAATAGGACGAATATCAGTATCAGGATACACATGGGCTAAATACGCACCCACTCCTGTGAAACTTTCATCACAAAATAATGCATGGGGTAAATTTGGATCATAATGCACTAGCAATTTAGGTGAGGACATCTCTTCTTTTATATTTTCCAAAGAGTTTGTGCAAGACTGATTCCACTCCCACTCGATATTGTCGCGAAGAAGTTGGTATAGAGGTGTCAATTTCATGCTCAATTAACCATACCTAAAAACGATTTCAATTCGGTTTTAGTTGAAGACCGTCTCATTTCTACTATAGCTTGTACTTTATCGTTGGTTGGGTGTAAGCCGCGCGAGTCAATTTTATGCCCCAAATAATGAATTTCTTTCTGAAAAAAACTACATTTTTCCAAATTTATTTTCAGTCCAGATTGCTTGACTTTCTCGAATACATTTTTGAGCCGTAACAAATGTTGTTCAAAATTTCTACCCGTAACTAGGACATCGTCCATAAAAACGCAGGCACCGTCCATGTTTCCAAACAAGCTATCCATAACTCTTTGAAAAATACTGGGACTTGATGCGATTCCATATGGTAACCGATTTAAAGTGAAAAGACCCTTGGACGAGTTTATCGTGACGATTTTCTTCGATTCTTCATCCAATTCAATTTGTAAAAATGCTTGAGAAAAATCAAGTTTACTGAAAAATGCTCCTCCAGATAATTTTGCAAAAAGTTGTTCAATTTTTGGCAATGGATAATTATTTATATGTAATTTTTGATTTACAGATACTTTAAAGTCTCCACAAATTCTTATCATTCCATTTTTTCTTCACCACTGGCACAATTGGACTCGCCCATTCACTAAATTCGACGGGAGATAAAACACCTGCATCAACTAGATTTTGAAGTTCATTCTCGACGTTTTCAAATTTATATTCAATGAACGAGCATTATAGAAAACAGGAACGGCGTCAGTTTCCAAATGAAGTTTAGCTTTGAAATTTTTGAGTTTTCCTAATTTATTTTCAAACATGCAGTTATATTCAGATACCAAATTCTTTATTTCGTTATGGTTGATGTTATAGTTGACATTATTACACGTAACAGCATTATTCACTATATCAATACGCAGTTCTGATAACCACTTTCGTCCCAGAAGTGAAGGTCCTCCTTTAGGAACGATATATAATCTCAGAGGCAAACAACGTTGTTTATACCTAACATTCACTATTATATATCCTGTACTTTCTATTTTATTTCCAGTGCAAGAAGTAAAACTCAGTTTTGTGGGGGTTATTGAAAAATTGCAAAAATGCCTTTTGTATACCCGTTCAGAGATCGAAGAGGCAGCTGACCCCGTGTCAACTTCCATTAGCAGTTCAATATCTTCAATTTTTATCTCAACTTCAATAGGAGGGCTATTGCTAGTAATATTATACAGAGTGGTAGATGAATCTGGATCGAAGTTGTCATTTGTAACATTATCTCTAAAATCTGGATTGCTATTCTCCTCTACAAAAAAATTTGTATTCTGTTTTTTCTACAAACATGTTTCAAATGGCCTTGTAGGCCGCAAATTTCACAATAGGAATTTTTGAAATAACACTCACCGATCGTATGATTTTTTTTACCACAAACTGAACACTGTCACTCTCTCGCAGTACCTCTCTTCCATGAGGATGATGAAGATGATCCTTTTTTGTTCCGATATTGTTGTGGTTCATCCCCTGTTGCACACGGATAACGACTGATGAATTCCCATAATGTTGATTTTGTATTATATTAACACTGTATTGTCCTGCATCCGACCCGGAAATTTTTTTTTCAGCCGCCCCCATATTTCTCGCGATTTCATAGGCTCGAGAATAATTCAAAAACTTTTTCGAAAATAATCGTTGTTTGATTATGTCACTTGTAAGCCCAGCTACAAACTGATCCCTCAAATTTTCTTCCAAAGTTTCTTTGAAATCACAATTTTTCGCAAAATTTTTCAGAGTTGCGTTGTATTCAGCCATAGTTTCCCCACAATTTTGCAATTTTTGTCTAATTTTCAGCCTTTTGGCAATCACTGATGGCTCCGGTTCTAAATTATTTTCACTATTTTGACCAGTATATCATACGGTTTATCTGCCGGCTGATCTGGACTACTCAAATCTTCCATCAACTCATATGTTGAATCCCCGACAGTTGTGATTAACGTTGGAACTCGCATATCATCGCCGATATTATTGACTACGAAATACTGTTCTAGTCGGGAAATATAGGTTTTCCAACTTTTTCCTGGTTGAAATTCACTTATCTTGCCAATGGACATATTTTGTTTCCGATTTTCTTGTCGCCATTGAAGTAAACCTGAGATATTGTTAATATATTTCTTTAGGTTGACTATATTTATCTTACATTGCTTAACAATGGGTGAAACAACATTCAGATTCTAACTGGCTTTATTTCATGAATTCCGAATCGATGGCACACATGAAAAACACATAAACAAAAACCACTGTTAGAAGGCAGTTGCGGGTTAAGTTTCCACACCATGTTATAAGATGTTTACCCGAATCTTATACATGCGAATACTCTCCGCAGTTGAGCCGGTGTATGAGCGGATAAAAGAGGGCCAGAGAAAGGTCTCGCTGGCTGCAAGGAGAACCTGTTGATCGACAGATGCATCACGCAAGAGTCCGTGCAGTATAAGCGTAACCTTTCAATGACCTGAATCGATTATCGCAAGGCATTTGATACAACATCGCATGAGCTTCATCATGCATTTGCTCAAATAACTTGCGGTACCCGATCAAATAGTGAGATGCATTGAACATCTGGTGCCGCTCTGGAGGACTCGCTTTACCTTATCATCTGGCCAAGTCAGAGTCCAAACCGAGCAGGCTATCTTTAGAAGGGGAGTTTTTCAGGGAGACAGCCCTCTTCTCTTCTGCCACTCACTACTGCCACTGTCTGTTGCACTACGGAAAACCCGCGGATACAACTGCGGCACCCCCAGCAACCGGAGACATAAAGTCACCCATCTGTTTCACAAGGATGACCTAAAACTTTATGCCGCCGGAGAAAAGGATCTTCAACATTCCTTGAGGGTGGTGCAAGAGTACACGCATGCTATCGGAATGGAGTTTGGGATCGACAAATGTGCTACGGTTCATCTCAAAAGAGACCGATGCAAGGAATACGGAGAGGATGTTCGGCTCGTAGACGGAAACATCCTACATCATCTGAATGCTGGAGAGATGTATACCTACCTAGAGATAGAACAACGCTCTACCCAAGAGGTAGCTACTGTTGAAAACTCTCTCCGCGACAAGTATCAGCACAAACTCCGACAGAGCTGGTAATCAGAACTGTCGATGAAGAACAAAGTTGCTGCAACTAATATGCTTGCCGTTCCGATTCTACTTTAATCCTTTGGATTAATAATATGGACTCAGGAGGAGCTGCGACAACTCAATGTTAAAACTCGCAAGATGATGCATCTCCATAGAAGCTTGCATCCTAAATCATCTGTTCCACGGTTATACTTCCCCAGATAACGGGGAGGCCGTGGACTTTTGAGTTTGGAGTGTCTACAAAACCGAATGGTGCTGGATGGAGCCTGTAAAGTCATCAGGTGTTCCGATCCCCTTCTCTGCTTAGTATGCGATCATGAAGAAGCAGGGATTGGAGCATTTCTTTTCAAGGCAGCAACCCGTGCAGCCGATGAACTCGTATTCGACGCTGAACGGACGAACTCAAAATCTGTCCACGTGAAAGCTGCGGAGTGTGACAGGCTCCTACAGCTACATAAGGATAAGCCAATGCATGGGGTCTTCTTCAAGAACCTTGGTTCATCCAGAAACCTGACCTTCGCTTTTTGCTCAGGTCAAGTGGGCTGAAGTCGGAAACCGAGGGATTCATAATGGCCTGCTAGGATGGTGTCTTCAACACCCTCGTCTACGGTAATCGCGTGATGAGTATAGAGGTTTCTGACACTAGATGCAGAGCGTGTCGTGAGAACACAGAAAGTGGAAAAATTACCGATTGTATTGCGTATATTCTACCAATGTAACATGAACCATTTCGTTCGATTCAGGTATTTTGTCTCATCACCTGTAGTGCTTTCATATAGTGCATCCTATAAAATGGCCTGAATCATTATTCTGTATTGTATCAAGTGTCATAACCAAATTTGAAAGAAATTCTGGTTATCAATATTTTCACTCTATATACAATATATGAATGGGATGTAGCGAAAAGAAGGATTTCAATTCCACACGTACACCCTGGCAAATACACGTAAACATGCATCAGTTATCAGGTGGTTCGACATTGACATCAACCACGAAGACCAAATTTCATAAGCCAGACGAAAGTATGAGGTGTGGATGATGTGCTGGTCCGTGGAATAAAATATATGGTCACCACCCAAAAAAGTATTTTGCTTGGGCTTCCTCCAGAAAAAAATCAGAACGACCGAGAAGTAGTACAATGTCATAGCTGTCAGTGTTGGGATCACGCTGCATGTAATGGGGAGATGGAGGTGAAATTCCTGCACCTAACCTAAGTTTGCAAATAGTCGGTAGAAATTACCATGAAGTTCGTTAACAGCGTTGAGGAACACTCAGCAAATAACGTTGTTCGTCCTATCCACAAAGAATGGCTGTGGATACTCCAAAATATGTTACGCCCCCCTCGGCCCCCACCTCCCAAAATAATGCTTGAATCATACAACAGAGGCCAGTATGAAAGCAGACCCCTAGAATAAAAACAGGATCTTCGCAGAACATAAGCCAATCCTGGCACATCTTCCACCCCCCTTTTGTCTTCTTCCCTGCAACTGAACTTGCTCAGGTTCGTCCCAACATCCTACCAGAGGCAGTGGTGTTGGACCCTGATAACTCTCGTAAAATTGTATATGGAGATTTACTTGACTATAATAATTTACGTCACCATAGATTCGAACTGACTATACTTACTCAATATTTCATCTGTTAGCTTCTGGCTAAGGGCGGGTCTCCCCGCAAGTATCCTACGCGAAATTACGAATGCACGAGAGTCACTAGAATTCTTAATGTTCTGATATAATCATAGGTTTTGACTTAACTAATCAATTATTCAAATCACAAAGGAAACTCAAGTGGTTTGGTTGTTTTCTATTTCAATAGCTTAGGATTCTATAACAATGAAAATGATCTTAAAAAAATTACCTCAAGTTTTAGCTGAGAATTTACATTGAATATAAAGCTTCTGAACGAATCCCAACAGTAAAAAACATAGGTCTATAAATAGTTGATTTGGACTGGACAGTTTTAATGAAAATTCTGATAATCTAGAACATTGCTAACCTGAACAACTCTCATGGCCATTTAGTCTCATATGCAGATGACACTGCAATTGTTTTTATAAATGATACATGGGAAAAGGTATATGAATGTTCTGAATTAAGCCTTTCTCATATCCACAGTTGGTTAAATCACAGCCTATTAACTGTTAATTTTCAGAAGAGTAATTGTATTACTTTCTCTGTAACTAGTGAAGACCAACCTACAGAAAAATATATCTCAATACATAGCTATTCTTGTGATGAAAATGCCTCAGAGATTGTCCACAGATTGAAAAAATTAATAAATTAAAATATCTCAGTGTGTTAGTGGATCAACACCTGAGGTGGGATGAACATGCACTATATTCAACAAAGAAATTACGACAACTAATGCATAAGTTTTATTCACTACGCGAAAAAAAAACTTTCCATAGTGTACAACAATCTACTCAAAATTGTTTGCTAAGAATACTTTTCAAAAAAGACAGATTATATAATACAAGGAGTCTGTATAAAGAATCCAAGCAACTCAACATCAGAAACTTATTTGCATATCATTGTCTGGTTATATACTTATCGAAAGTCAAAGCCAGTTGTAAATCCTCTTAAACACTATGTCACCCGATTCATAGAAAACAAATCAATTGATTTGCCGATTTTCAAGAAAAATCGGTTACAAACATTCATTTTTTTCATTGGCCCTAAACTATATAACATACTACCATTATGTGTGAAATATTTGAGAATGGAAGTAGCTTTCAAAAATAAAACAAAAGAGATCATACTCTCTGGTGAATTCAATGTTGATTTTACTTTCAATTTCAGTAGAGAAACTGAATATCTCATAGTAAAATCTGAATCTCCTTTTTTTACTTTTTTACTCTGAAACAAATTTTTATGAATCAATGTTATGACGTGAAGTAAATGTGGATCTTAAATACCTGTATTTTGTGTATACTACTAAATATTGAACTCGAAATCTTTGCTTTTTACTTCAAAATCAATTTTATAAATCACTGTTTCTGTACGTAATCTGTCGAATCTTTCTGCATATTTTCTGGAAACTAATTAAGAAGTGCAAAACACAAGCACCTGTGCTTAGTTTGTCTTCTTACTGAGCGAAGGAATACAATATAGTTATGCACCCGTATTCACAAATGTAAATACCTATATATACTTAATACTAACAAAACTGTACTGTAAATTACTCGGATTTGTTTTGGAAATAAATTTGAATTGATTTGAATTGAATTAAAAATTAAATATACAGGAAATTCAAATATGTAATTTCAACCGTATCACTACTTGAACAAAGTGCTAACCCTAACTGAACCCCTTCAGATCATAAAGCAAACAAGACTAGGTCGAAGCTATTCAAGCCTAGACTACTCTACTCAGCCTGGATAAGCTCATTCAAACATAAACGTATGACTTGCTTATCCAAGTACAAACTATGGTCCCATCTTTCAGGAATTTCTGCAGATGACACTATGGGTTTTGTTACCTAGAGCTTTTGGCTTCTATTGGCTGAACCCTGCAATTTCAACCAAATACGACCTTAATAGCAGCAATAACAGTGGGGGGCCTTCGTCTTGGAACGATCACTATGCTGCCGTTCTTAGCGAAAACGCCGTATCTGCTATCTGCTGTTTTGCATGGAATTCTGTAGAAACGACCTTCATACGAAGGGAATTTTCAAACTTTTGTATAAACGGCAGAATGATTTGTTAACTTTGGCTATAAACCAGAAGTATACATCATTGCTGCTTGGTAAAACGCAACATTTTTAGGTTTTCAAACCTACAGAAGCTAATATCTCAATATTTATATTTTTTGAAGATAAGGCATTTTTGCTAAGGACGGCAGTATGGGTTTGAAAAGCTTCAGAAACTATGGCCGTTAAATACATAAAAAAAAAATGTTTTCATCATAGTATCGTATCTGGGTGATTGCCCCATTACAAGACAGGTTTCATTTGATCCGAAACGATCACCAAAACTCTTCATCTCAGATGTTTTCAGCGATATCATCGCTCGCTGTTACCTAATATGTTGTATGATAATTTGCTGGATGATGATGTTGAGTTCATCTCGCATTTGGTTGTAATCTCTTTTAGTTGATCCTGAGATGTACCGATATGTGATTTCGTGGAGGAATTGCACTTTGACTAATGACGGTTCGGTATTCTCAGTGGACAGCAGCTTTAAGGCATCTGGTCCCCAATCTAGAATTTGTGGTGTATAAAATAGGAGGAAATTGTCAGATGGTAAATGTTCTGATAAGTGGATTATATAACTTGCTGTGTTGAAAATATGTTCAATACAATTGTCTTTATATGAACAAAATAAACTTATGGTCCCGAATTCGATTTGCATAGCTGCTAATTCAGATGAATAGCTTTTACTTATCCTGTCCTTGTCAGTATCAGTGGCGTTACTACACAGCACAAAAAATAAATATTTTTTTCTAATTTTGGATTCTACCTGATGGCGTATGACAGTTGAAACTTGAATGACTTGAAAACTTGAATGAATTTCAATACTTATGAAGAGGGGCGAAACTACTACAATACTAGCTAAAGAGTGTATTAGATTGCTACTATAAGTTTTTCTCAAGTCCTTTCAATTTCATAATTTAGCCTCTGCAATTCAATAAATTCAGTAATCAATCAATAATTTTAATAATAAAATCCTCTACCCGCACAGGCTATGCTACGAGTTTTTATGTGGGAGTATTATATTTTCATTATGGTAAGAGTTGTAGGTCGTTGAATTCTGCTCATCACGTGGAATTCAAAAAAATGAAGAAATACAAGGTGCTCCATCTAGAGCAACAAACATTGTATGTGCTACCTGGAAATCAGTCACCTTGTTTGTAGTTCAAATGACGTCACAGCTAAAACAGAAATTGTAATTTTCCAGTATTTCTAATAACTTTTTTCGATATCACCTGAAATAAATTCATTCCAGACGGAATAAAAACCTTTGCACACTTTCATAACTATCTATTGCATCCATATTCTTTCTACGTTCTTCTTTTTTTTTTTCAAATTTCTCAAACATGTCGATTGAAGTTATGGAATGAATATAATGAATTCAATGCTTATGCTTTGTGATGAAATTAAGGCAAACTTCCCTGATACTATGGCAAAACATAGCAGAGCATATTGTCGAAGAGATTTAATAATCAATGGACGATATATACAATATCAGTCATCAACCAATCAATCATACGTTTGTTTACTATTTGACAGGACCAATCAACTATGTATCAAAGAACCTGTGCATGTGACAGTACTCTAAATAAATACATCTTAAACGTCAAATAAAATCAATCGTATTGAAGCTGTATGAGTATTTGAAAATGAATCGGTTTGGAGAAACCAAAAACGAAGAGATAGATATGGTAATCGAGGCTACAATCTCTGACAATACAGTGTCATTCATGACTGATATAAAGAATTGGATTCAAGAAATTATCTTCATAAATATAACACAACCTCGATTAATTGTTGTCTATTTTATTGCTGCTAAATTTCTCTTGTATTTATTAATTTTACTCGTCATTATTTTGGCATTAATAATCAGAGATGAAAGCCCTCATCTCGTTAAATTATTTTAAAATACAGTCGAAATTTAGATGCAATATATTATATTACCCTTGACAATTAGCAGATATGCAACAAGTTTTAAAATCAGTTTTTTAGATAACCAAATCCATGTATACACAGCTTAATCAATTATATCACAAGAACAGATTACTCAAAATATCGAACAATAGAAAACTCTGGTGTTCTAATGGGACTGAAGAATTTTCGCAGCAGAGAATATCCACTGCTAATCCATCATACATGATCAGAATTTCGAAAATATGTATTGTAAAATTTTCGAAAGATTGAACAATAGAAAACTCAGATGTTTTTGTGGGGTAGACAATTTTTTGTAGCATCAGAGGTAATGGTATGAAATGAACCGTGACAATCACTCGTTCCGTTATGCCTATTAATATTGCTTTGGAAATAATAGTGTATCGGCCATTTTATTTCATGAAGTGACCTTAAATTGTTTTTTCAGAAATAAAAGCAAATTATCCCCATTCCTGCGAAAACTGTAATCGTCGATACAAACACTCGCAGTCACTCAGGAAGCACAAAAAATTCGAATGTGGAAAACAACCCCAATTCAAATGTCCCAATGGTGGGTGTTTATATGCGTGTAAAATCAAGGAAAATCTGAAGGCTCATCTGAGAAGGCATAGGAAGAAAAAAGTTGAAGATAATTCGTCCTGAAAATGGAATGCGTAATTCTGACGTCAACATTAAACTGTAACTCGTCTTCTAGAAAATTATTAGATCTTGAATAAATTGAAAAAAAATTTGACAGATCACCATGGCAACGGAGGTATTTTAGTAGAATTTGTTTTCTCGTGGGATACCCAACAGCGAATTATACTGGAAATTTTTACAATAACAGACCATTTTAGACAGACTGGTTTTTATTTGTTCACATAATATTTAGTTTTGATACATTTTAATCACAAAGCTAAGATGTATTCTATATTCTTCGGACACCTCTCTTCTTAATGGCGAAAATGCAGGGCATTGGATGTTTTCAATTAAGTGTCTATATCTAATTAAATATATATAAAATATAGACACTAATTCATTTACCTTTTTCTCATTCACTACTCTCAGTTTTGCATAGTTTAGATGCAAATATTCGTGAACAATTCGGAACAAATTTTCTTTTTTCAAGTTGGAGCCAAAATCCTCTATTAATGCGAATAAATAAGTCATAGTACGATGATTGATCATTACATCAGAAAATTTCACGCATATTTTGCACAAAGGATGATTTTCAATCAATTCATTTTTTAAACAACGAATTTTATTGATTTTACTAGCTGTGCAATATTCTTTATGCAACAAAACGAGAGTTTTGACCATTTGACGCGCTATGAATCTGTTCATGCAGCTTTCTGAAAAACCTCTAAAATTATAATTTTCTGCCACTTGTAGTAAGTTCAAGTAACTACAAAATGAAAGAATATTATATTTTTTGTCCCTAAATGGCACTTTTGAGCTACTACAGTAATAAATAAATAAATAATAAATAAAGGTAGTATCGTGACTTCTACACTAGGATTTAAATATTCATAACGAAGAGGGTTCAAGAGAGGAGAGGTTCGGGAGGACGCACGGTGAGCCGCCTCCCTTTACCCCTGACCATTACTGGCCAAAGGGAGGGGGAGCGCTTGTACCAAGAGATACACAGAGTCCCGGTGAAAGGACGCTGGTAGCCGTCTCCGCTTAAGGTGCTAATATTCGGTTGGGTTTATGCACAGTACTGATCCCTATTTCGTCCATATTGAAAATAAAGGAAGGATCAAATTTGTAGCGTTCCATAAGACTTTCTGAATTCTTGAACAATAGAGCCACATTTTGTTAAGAGAATGCTTGAATCCTGTTGAGGCTAGTTGACTCTGGCTTTCTAAGGCTTACTACTGGATTTCTTTTCAAAAATCCTGATGTAAGCCAGCCTCTTTCCGCCAAATGAGTGTCATCATGGAATAACATAGTCTTTATATTTTTTTTTTTGGAAACTGATATGCAATTCTTCTGAGTTCAAGAGCTGTTAGTCCGTAAAATTGATTTGACAAGTCTAAAATATGGGTTTTAATTGCTTCTTCCTCTTCTTTAGAGAATGAAGGTTTCCTTCCAAGACGAGGTTCATAATATTCATTTTTCTCTGAGAGAACTGTAAGGCACTTCGAAAGCACGTGCAACTTCCTTAATTTTCCTCCCAGATCTAACAGCTTCTATCGCTGCCTTCATAGATTCTGAAACCCATTGTGCTATAGATGTTGTTCTTCATCTGGAACATGAATGATTCTAAATAAGTAATTATAGGTGACCATGGTCTACCTATCAATAAGTGAAGCATAAAACATGGTGTCAGGTAGCCTGAGCTTGGAATGAAAGGTTAAAATAAATACAATTTATTTTACAACTGTAACTCAAGTCTTGCGTGATGTTTATTTCTGTATCTCTCGACAACAACTGATGACAATATACGTGTTAACATGAACTACAAATCTCATTTATATAACATCAACAAAAAATCAAAACATGTGAAAATCTGAAAACTTTCTTCGAATTTTAATTTCTCTCTTGGACCTTGAATTATTTTCTTCTCTCTCGACTAAATCCTTTCTTGGTAATTCGTTTTGCCCTTTTAACGGTCTTATGTCTACTATATTTCTTCTCAGTTCTTGTTTTTGGCTATCGATGGAAAATGATCTTGAATCAACTTTCTGTTTGATGATTCCTGGACTCCATACTTTGTCCAATCTATTTTTTTTTTTTAAATAATTCCATCGCCAACATTTGGAATAGGTATTGGTTTTGTGCTTCTATCATAGTATTTTCTTTGTTTTCTGCTGATGTTCCTTGATTTTTGAAGGCACGGCTCGGATAATTTTTGGCTCTAGCTTGCTTTCCTTTTTAGGAATTGTACATCTCAAATTTCTTGCAAAAAGTCGTTGAGCAGGACTGGATCCAACTTTATTGGGTGTATTTCTCTCCAACATCAGCATTTCGTAAAAATCACTGTGACTTTCAATGCTTTTCAAAATCTTGCAATTTTTACTGCTGATTCTGCTTCGCCATTACCTTGGGAATGATTTGGACTGGACGTTACATGTTCAAAACACCAACTTTTAGAAAATTCCTTGAACTCTGTGTTCACAAAATTGGTCGCATTCTCGCTAATTACCCGTTTTGATATTCCATACATACTGAATATTTTTTTGCACACCAGGATCGTTGTCTTTGCCGACAGGTCTCTCAATTCTTGTATTTCAAAGAAATCTGAATAGTGGTCTACAATGATGAGAAATTTTATATATTCTTTCACATTTACTTCAAGTACATCTAGGCTGATAATTTCAAATGGTTTTTCTGCTATAGTGTGTGATTTCACGGGTGGTTTTTGTTGATTCCTCGAGTATTTTAGACAAATTTCACATTTTTGAATTAACTCGTGAATTTGTGTGGTGATTGATGGCCAAAAAACTCGTTCTTTTGCCAAACTTATTGTATACTCAATTCCAAGATGACTGTTGTGAAGTTTATCCAAAATTCTTTCTCATCGAAGGTGGAATGACTAATCGATCTCTTCGGAATATGATACCATGTTGAGTGTGGAGTTCTTCCCTGAATTTTCAATAAGGTCCTATACTGATTGGAATTTCTGATTTCTTTGTAGGCCATCCATCCTGAATTATTTTGTATAATGTTCTCATAGTCTCATCCTTCATTGTGTTTTTACGAATTTCCTCATGTCTGATAAGATATTGGATTGTATTCTAGAGAATTCATGTGGTCAACTTGTTGAAAAATTTCGTTTATTTCATACACTTCAAAACTTTCGACTGAATTTTCTTCCGGTAATCTTGACAAAAGATCTGCTATATGCATTTTAGTGTCTTTTATGTACTTCACTTTCAAATTGTATCTCTGCAATTGTAAAATCATGCTCTGCAATCTCTTTGGAGCTTCTGCTAACGGCTTCTTGAGAATATTGATGATTGGTTTATGATCTGTCTGAACCAATACATCATTTTTTCCTGATATATATTGGTGGAGTTTCCTGCAGGCATAGACGATTGCAAGCATTTCCTTTTCCAGCTGACAGTAATTTGTTTGTGATGGTGTGAGCATTTTAGATGCGATAGCGACTGGTGTATTATCTTGCATTAAAGTACATCCAATGGCGAATGATGATGAGTCTGTCTGAATGGTAACTGTTTTTTTTTCAAATGGAAGTATTTTAGAATAGTTTTTCTTTGTATTATTTCCTTGATATGTTTGAAGGCTTCATCATGTTTTCGTTCCCATACGAAACTTTCAATGATATGAGTGAGTTTCCTTAGCAGTTCTGCTACGTGGGCTAGTTTTGGTATATTTTTGCTCGAATAGGAAACCATTTCCATGAATCTCATGACATCAAATTTTGTTTTTGGTGTCATCATGTCCTTTATAGCATTAACTTTCTTGTAATCTGGTTTAACACCTTCATCTGTGAGATTATGACCAAAAAATGTTACTTCTCTTTGGCATAATTTTAATTTCTCTTTATTCAATTTCACATTTTTCTTTCTCAAGCATTCTAATAAATTTTTTAAATTTTTATTATGATCCTTCATTGCCTCTTCTTTTGTATCGCCACTTCCATATACCATTAGATCATCTGCTGTTGAAATCACTCCTTTCAGTCCATAACTATTTGATGGAGTTTCATTTAAAAAAATTTCATTGCTGGGAATAATCCGAATGGAAGACGTAACCAACGATATCTGCCTTGTGGAGTCCAAAATGTCGTTAACTTACTGGATTTTTCATGTAGCTGTATATGTTTAAAAACCATTTTTTCTCTTCGTTTATCGTCATTTATACAGAGAATAACTTCTTCACAACTTTAAGAATGTTTGCTTTCTTCGTCTGAATCTTCCTGTATTTCATTAACATTTTTCATTCTGTTTCCTCTTCTTCTGCATACTTTGAAAAAGTGATCTTTTCTGTAACAAAATTTGCAAGTTGCACCTTTTGCTGAACATCCTCTGTGTTCTTCATGCTTATAGCCACAATAGCCACATTCTTCCTGTTTCTCATCTTCATATTTCATTGTATATTGCTTATTTTTAATATACCGTTTACTGGTACTTGGATCATCTTGAAAATTATGATTATACCTTGAACTTTCTTGATTTCCGCTTCCTTTCCGTCTCTAAATGCACTCAATTGCTTTTCGGAAAGTTCTTTGGCTTTGCATTTATCTATAGCTTGACTTAAAGATATTCACCTGTAGTAGAAGTCCATTGTGTCTCGAAGTGGACTGGTATAGATTCGCGATGAAGAAAAACTCAAAATCATCTCCACAAATTCAATATAACCACCAAATGTTAGTGCTGTTAGAAATAAGTGACTATCGATCAGGTCAATGGTTTCATAATAGTACATGTTTCGAACCTATATAGGTTCATCATCAGCTAAGTTTAAAATTATGGAGAGAAAATTATGTAGAAAATTATTAAATAAATAAAATGAGTGTCACCACATGATTCCCCAAGGAGTTATGGGGCACTGAAGAGTTAAGTGTTTTTGAAAAATTAATTAAAAGTAGTAATTTTACACTTAACTTAAAATTACTACTTTAATAAAATTTTTAAAAAAAGTTAACTTTTCAGTGCCCTCATAACTCCTTGGGGAATCATGTGGTGACACTCATTTTATTTATTTAATAATTTTCTACATAATTTTCTCTCCATAATTTTAAACTTAGCTGATGATGAACCTATATAGGTTCGAAACATGTACTACTATGAAACCATTGAACTGATCGATAGTCACTTATCGTTCTAACAGCACTAACATTTGGTGGCTATATTAAATTTGTGGAGATGATTTTGAGTTTTTCTTTATAGTGAAGTTAAAGATATTTGTTTATCCAGCCATAGATTCTCTCTCAACTTGATATCCTTAATTGAATATATTATTTTATCTAATAAAAGGTCTTCTAGAGATCCATATTGACAATTCTTTATCAATGTCTTCAATCGGTTGAAATAGTCGGAATAAGTTTCATCATCACTTTGCTTGGCCATATTGAAAATTGCCCGTTCATATCTATTATTGATTTCTGGAAAAAAAATTATTCCTATTGCCTCTAGTAGAGTTGAACACTCGGCCTTTTCTGTGTCTGATATGATGAAGTTATTATACCTCTTGAATATTTCTTCGCCAAGTGCAGTCAAAAGAATTGCAATTTTTTCTTTTTCCTGCCTTTTCTCCAATCCGCTGCCCATGATACCTTAAATAGTTTGAAATTTTCGGAAATGTCTCCTTCAGATAATGATACTGGCTTCGTTAGAGGAATATTCAAGTTTGTATGGAGATTTACTTGACTATAATACACGAAAATCCCGACACACGGGAGTCACTGGAATTCCTGATATTCTGCTAACATCATAGGTTTGGAGTTAACTAATTAATTACTCAAATAACAACGGAAACTCAAGTGGTTTGGTTGTTTTCTATTTTAATCGCGTAGAAAAAGTCAATTCAATGAAGTGTAAGATTCTATAAGAATAAATGAATGGTTATTTGAAAATTAACTTAAGTTTTAAGTGATAATTTACACATGAAGCTTCTGAACGAATCCCAATAGTGAAAAGTATTCACTGGATATATACAGGAAATTCAAATATGTTATTCATTTCAAGCATAACAATACTTGAACAAAGTGCAAAACCCTGACTGAGCCCCTTCTGATCATAAAGCAAACCAAGACTAGGTCGAAGCTGTTCAAGCCCAGATCATCTTCTACGCAGCGGCCTGGACACGCTCAGTCGTACAAAAACGTATGACTGACTTATTCTAACACAAACTATGGACTCCTCTTTCAGGAATTTCAGCTAATGCCACTGTTTACCTAGAGCTGTTGACATCTATTGTCTGTAATTTCAACCGAATATGACCATAATAGTAGCAGTAACAGTAGGGGGCCTTTGTCTTAGAACGATCACAATTGGTCTGAAAAGCTTCAGAAACTATGGCCGTTAAATACATCAAAATATAAATCTTCCATCATAGTATCGTATCTGAGTGATTGCCCCATTATAAGACAGGTTTTAATAAATTATCGAATGAGTATATTAATTCTACTCTCCTACTGAAAGGCATTTGATTCAATAGACCATGATATACTTTTATCCATGTTGCATTATTTTGGATTCAGCAAGTCAGCACTTGCTCTAATGGCCTCTTATTTGCATAATAGAACACAAATAGTAAAATTTATTGAAGAGAAATCGACTTTCATGAAACTGCTTTGTAGAGTACCTCCGGGGAATATCCTTGGTCTTCTCTCATTCACATTGTATACTTCGAATGTAATCAAAGTATTATTAGTAAATACTGTAATTATCATTTTCACTGGCTACAGCCGTAGATTATATTAACATTGATCTTGATTCCTAACAAAAACTATCAACCAAACATGATTTAAAAATTAATCCGAAATATACGTGGCTATATTATTTGGTAGAGAAAACATCTCAGTCTCCCAGGACAATCAAGTCGTTTTGAAAATAGGTGGTTACGAAAATACCTCTTGAATCATCACATAAAAATTTAGGCTTGACAATAATAATAATAATAATAATAATAATATAATATATTTCGGAGAATGTTTTACATCAATTATAGGACATAAGACAGAAAAACATAAAACGAAACACCGTCAACACAATTTGTACAGGATAAATGATTCATACATCCAAATATTCATAAGGTTCTAAACTAATTAGGAAGCTTCTAACAAGTTTTTTAAATTTGTTGAGACTTTTACAGGTTTTGATACTATTAGGTAATTTATTGAAAAACTTTAATGCTGCATATGATGGGTGTTTCTCAGTGTCAATCTATGCATTGGAAAACTCACGTTTGTGCTTCGAGTAGGATATGAGTGGTTATCACTAGATATTAAAAATTTGTTTTTATTTTTTTTTAAATATACCACACATTCATAAATATAGAGTGCATGTATTGTCTTGATGCCTTTTTATTTGAATAAACCTCGGCAGGATTTGCCATACTTGAGTTTGAAAATTGTTCTCATTACCCTTTTTTGAATGCAAAAAATGTCTGATATGTTACTATTACTTCCCCAAAATATTATTCCAAATTTTGCTGATGATTCAAAATTTGAAAAATACATGATTTTCATTGAAATTTCGTTGAGATAGTTACTAATAATCCTGATGGTGTAGCAAATTTGGTTCAATTTCTTCCCTATATTTTCAATATGTGTATGCCAGCAAAGATGTTCGTTTATATGGATACCCAAGAATTTGGTTGAGTTTTGAACGTCAATTTTTTTATTCAGTAATTCAATTGTTTTTGGATTTTCAATTTTTTGTTGTGCTGTTCTGAAAAGTATGATGTTAGTTTTGTCTACATTTAAGATCAAATTGATTTCTGTGAACCAGTGTTCTGTTCTATTCATCAAAGTGTCTGCTTTATTCAATAAATTTGGGTAGTTTGTGCTTGAAACTAACAGATTGGTGTCATCAGCATAATTAGTGATATTGCATGCATTATTTTCATTATTCAAGATTTCTAGGATGTCATTCATGAAGATTATGAATAAAATGAGACCAGTTATACTTCCTTGTGGAATACCTATATTGTTTACTCTTATGTCAGACTTGAATGTTTGTTTGTTCTTTAATATTTTTGATCTTTGTTGGCGTTCGGATATGTATGATTTGAACCAATCTAATACATTTCCTCGGATTCCATATTTTTCAAGTTTGGTCAATTAGTATTTATGATTGAGACAGTCGTATGCTTTGGATTAATCTATAAATATTCCCAGGAGTATTTGGTTTTTTACAAATGAATCCACAATCATTTCTGTGAACTGTATAGTTGCTGTTTCTACTGACCTCCTTTTATATAGCCATGCTGAACAGAACTCAAGAGATTATAGTGTTTCATGAAATTCATGAGTCTATCGCACATGGCCATCTCAAAAAGTTTTGAAAAAGAGGGTAAAACACTTATAGGTCTGTAATTTCCAAATGATTCGGTATTGCCTTTTTTATGAATAGGCGTCAGTCACTACAGCTATTTTGAGTTGTTGGGGAAAAAATACCATATTTAAATGAATTATTTATAATGTAGCATATAATGCAAGCAATAGAGTTAATGCATAATTTCATAAGACTTACTGGTATTTCATCATCACCACTGTATTCTTGTTTTTTATTTTTTGCCCCAATCTATTTAGTTCATCTTCAGTTACTGGTTGGAGAAACATTGATTGTGGATTATTTGAGATATTCCATGTAAATTCGGACTTTCCCAATTTTTCAGTTAGTTCAGGAATGACGCTCAGTAGAAATTCGTTATATTGATTCGCATTTAATGTTGGGTTTCCTTCGAATAGAGAATCTTTCTGTTTAATTTTGCCAGTTATTTCATTATGTATACTCCACATGCACTTCATTTTGTTATCGGACTGATTAATTTTCGATTGGTAGAAATCTTCTCTTTTCTTTACTAATAATTTATGGTATTCTGTTTTCATTTCATTATATATGGGTTTAAAATTTGGGTGTGATTTTGATATGAGTAGCATTATATTTAATTTTTTCTTATATTCTTCTATTTCTGTATCATTGTGCAGAATTTTTGTATGTTTCTCTTGTAAAATTCTTAACGGAAAACACTCATAAAATATTTTCAAAAACGTGCCAATAAAAACGTTCCATTGTTTATCTACATCCTTACGATTCAAAGATCTTATTACAAATAAATTGAGGAATGTATATTCTTCTCTTGAGAAGATTCACACCCAATGGCAGTTTCTGTCAGTAAAAGTAGAAAAAACGCTTTGTGATTCTTTGATACTTTCACTTTTCAACCAATGCGATGTTGTGTACAGTGCTTGTTTGAGTGGAGCTGATGTTCGTCGAATACAGAGAGTGCAAACATCGTGTGTTCGTCTTATTTACGGCATACGTAAATTCAGTAGAATATCTATTTCAGAGAAGCTCGAACAGTTGAAATGGCTCAATATGTATAATAGGCGACGTCATCGTATGGCGTGTATGTTCCACATCTACCAAACGAGCACACCACCCTATCTTCTTAAAAAACGAAAATTCAGGACAGACGTCCATAATATGAACATTCACCGTCGAACATTGCTTACTGTTCCTAAGCCGGGGATACATCTGAGAAACGTTGCCATTCGTTCGCATTCGTTTGCATACGTTCGCATTCGTTCGTGAAGTCATTTGCAACGAATACATTTTTGGTGAAAGGCCAGCGATGCGAACGAACGTTTTCCATCACCTGTCGGTAAAACTCAAAAGATCAAAAGGAAATCCGAGTTGCGAATGTCTGCGAACGTTGTTAGGCGTTCATATGTGGCAGTGGAGAAAATAATTTGTAGTACTTCGCTGTAATTCGACGAGAAAGGTTGACTTCGTTTGTGAAGGAAAAAATATGAGTGAAAACATTTAATAGTAGCCTGTGCCTCGTATATCACTATACATAAAATAAAAAACCGACGAAAAGAAAAAAAGAAGAGAATACAGAGACTTGTTTGGATGAGTGATTTATATTTATATAGAACTAGATATGATAGTATGAATTTACTATCCGATTTAAATCATACGAATTTAAAAACTTCACCAGAATGTCTCGAGAAGATTTTGGCATCATTCTGCAAAGTATTAAATTGTTAAGCACAATACATACATATTCGAACTCGTTCGAATTTTCACATGCTTCAGAGAAGCTAACAAACAAATACACTTTTTTATTGAAAACTAGTAAATAAACACGTGCACGAGATGTTTACACCGTCCACTAATCTTCACGAATGAGTGGAACGCTAGTGAATGTTTTTGGCAAATGGAAAGGAGCAGAAAATTCATTGATGTGGTCAGTACCAAGCAACTTTGCCGCGAATGACTACGAACGAGCAGCACTGATGGAAATACCAGCGAATGCGATCGAATGGCAACGTTTCTCAGATGTATCCCCGGCTCTAGACACAATAAAGAAATATATAGACGTTCATTCTCCTGCAATGTCGCAATTTGCATTAATAATATTTTCAAACTAGATCGTTCATTTCTGTTTATTCCAGTCCAGTGAACTCATAACTGAATTATACATAAAACTCTTTTCTCCTTTCGTTTTCCTCTCTTTCTTTTTCTCCAGTTCTCTTTAATTATTATCTCTTTTTGAAAATCATACAAACTTTGAGATCGAATGAATCATTTTTCTTATCTTTTTTGGCCATGATGTAAAAACAGAAACAGTATCAGCTGTTATCTGAATCAATGTGCCTTTTTTCCACTACATACATGTGTGACGGAAAACTTCTTATAACTGTTAATAATATTATACTAATTTGAATGTATTACTTGGTAGGAAATTAAAATATTATTATTATTATATTAGTATTATTTGAGAGTTCTTCAAAAGAGAAACGATCACAAAAACTCTTCATCTCAGATGTTTTCAGCGATATCTTCGCTTGCTATTACCTAATATGTTAGATAATTTGCTGGATGATGTTGTTGATTTTGATGGGTATATTTATTACTTTTTAGTCGATTCTGAGAAGGTGCCACCTTATATAATTCCTTGGAGGAATTGCAATTTGACTTTAATGACGGTTTGGTATTCTCAGTGGACAGCAGCTTTAAGGCATCTGGTCTCCAGTCTGGAATATGTTGTGCAAAGAATAGGAGAAAATTGTCCTCTGATAAAGGTTCTGATAAGTGGATCATAAAACTTGTTGTGTTGAAAATATGTTCAATAAAATACCTTGAGGCGAACAAAATAGACTTTTAACCTTGTATTCGAATAGTATAGCTGCTTATTCAGATAATAAGCTTTTATATGTTTCAAAAATTGTTGTTTCAAAATTATTTTTTCCGTTAACCAGCTGTCACCCCCTACGAACGACAGCCCTCAGAAGTCGAAACTTGTGCGAGCTAAGGATAAACGAGGTCTTACCTTTTAACGTGCGATTCCTAGCATGTATACCTAGATTCCCTATCCTATCCTTCTCGGCCGTATCAGTGGCGTTACTACACGGCACGAAAACAGGATTTTGTATTTTCAAATAGATCACCTTATATTTTTTCATACTTTTGGATTCTGCCTGATGACTAATGACACTTATGACTTGAATGAATTTCAATACTAGCTGAAGAGTGTATCAGATTGACTTCTCCAAGCGTACTACCTACTTTAGTTTTTTTCAAGTCTGTTGAATTTCTTAATTTATCCTCTCTTAATTCAATAAATTACGAAGGCGTAGAGGTGGGAACTATTGATAAAAAATTATTTCTGTTAATTCCGAGATATTAAGTCAGAATTCCGACTTAGTATCTCAAAATTCCGAGATACCAAAGTCAGAATTCCGACTTGGTTACTAAGTTGGTATAAAATAAAATAATAGTATCCATATTCTTTCTATGTTCTACTTTTTCTTTCAAATTATACGTTGTTGACTGAAGTTATAAAATGAGTATACTGCTTATGCCTTGTGATGAAGAAAAATTGAACTTTCCTAATCCTAATACATAAACTGTATTTGCAGATCATGTTGTCAATGAGATTTAATAAAAAATGGACGACATTGAAAATAAAATCTTCCTAGATTTTAAGTACAATAATTCAATAGCAGAACAAACCGAATGTCTTAACTATACAATTTGTAGATACGCAAGTTTTAAAAATCAGTCCTTTCAAAAATCATAACCACGTATACACAGCTGAGCCATCATATCACATGAACAGAGTACTCAAAATATCGAACAATAGAAAACTCTGGTGTTCTAATGTAGCTAAACAATTTTCGTAGCAGAGAAAATCCACCGTTGAATCCATAATACCTCATAATCAGAATTTCGAAAATATGCATTGTAACATTTTCAAAAAATTGAACAATAGAAAACTCTGGTGTTTTTATGGGGCAGACAATTTTTTGAGGCCGAGGACAATTACTCGTTGCGTTTTGCCTTTTTATATTTGTTCAAAATTTATAGTTTATCGGCCATTTAGTTTAATGAAGTGATCTCAAATTGTTTTTCAGAAGTAAAAGCAATTTACCTCCATTCCTGCGAAAACTGTAATCGTCGATACAAACACACGCAGTCACTCAACAAGCACAAAAAATTCGAATGTGGAAAGCAACCCCAATTCAAATGTCCCCGTGATGGGAGTTCGCATGCGTGTAAACTCAAGGAAAATCTGAAGGCTCATCTGAAAAGGCATAGAAAGAGAGAAGGTAGAGAGAATTCGTCCTGAAAATGGAATGCTTAATCTGACCTTCTAACATTATAATAATTGTGACTCGTCGTAATTATCAGGTGTTGACTAAATTAAAATAATCTTGAGAATAAACGGCAATGATTCGAAATTGTTTCCTGAGACAAATTAAAAGAGACATCAGTAACCCCACTTATCGAAAAAGGCAAACCTAATATTTATGAAAACTGCAGAGGAATCAGTCTGCTCTCTAGTTTATTCAAAGTTTTAGAATTTAACATTAAAAGTCAACAACAATCAACAACCAAATTTGAGGTTCATTCATATTCTATATTATAACATTAATTCTGAAAGAGGGAATATCATCACGTAACTCTATACAAATCACGAATGCATTAGCACAAACAAGTCTGGAAAAATTGTCTTGTTTCAAGTTTTTTGTACACTACTGATCGTGAGTGTGGGTACGCAATTTACAGCTAGAGGAAGATTTCACTATGGGCAAAATCATGAATGAATATTGAAACCCTACACTGGGATAATTTTTTCCGCTCCCAGTAGCGGCAATTTAATTACCGCCCGTTTTGGCGGGAATTTACATTGGAGTGGAATTTTGCATATCACGTGTTATATCACCTTGGATATTTACTCTTTTCGATGTAACTTTACGTTGTAACAATATTTTACGATGGAACTTCACATTGCTATATTACTCCACATCAGAAATTTGAAATGGAATTTTACATTGTAATATTACGGTGTAATTTTTCTAACGTGAATAATATGCACTGGAATTTCACATTGCAATATTACGGAGTAATTTTCTGATTTGAAAAATACACTCCTATGTGAATTTGCTATGGAATTTCATAATGTGGGATTATATCATCATGAATTCATACAGTGTGATCCTAAAGAAACGGATTAATCAATTTTCTACTTTACTGGCCATTTTTAAGAAAAACCCTGAAACATGTCGATTTATGTTTTCGAAAAGACATCCTCTGACATAAAAAAAATCTCCTTCCACCTTCCTCAAAGTGACAGCCACCCCACCAATTTTTTTAAATGAAATAGGGGGTCAAGTGATACCTCATTTCTAAGGGTATTCAATTGTCTATATAGCCATGTTTATTTTTTAATGCGTTGTTGCGTTACGAAGAAAAAGATCAAAATGTTACGAAGTATATCACGAAAACTAATAAATTCGCTGTATATTCAATGCACCTTAATTTTGTTTGGTTCATTTACTGTTGTTTGTCATAAGTGAGAGTATAGTTGAAAAGCGTATGTGAAAAAATTAAGGTGGATTGAATATACAGCGAATTTCGTAGCATATGTGATATATAATTTTTAAACATTTTGAAAGTAATTCTGTTCATGACGCATCAACAAAATATAAAAAAATAGGCATGGCTTAGACAATTGAGTACCCTTCGAAATGAGGTATCACTTGATCCCCTACTCCATTTAAAAGAATTGGGGGGTGGCTCTCACTTGGAGAGGGTGAAGGAGCGGCGTTTTTTTTAATGTTACAGAGTGTCTTTTCGAAAACATAAATGGACGTGTATAAGGGTTTTTCTTAAAGTTGGCTAATAACGTAGGAAATTTATTTAGCCCTTACTTTAGGACCTCACTGTATATTGTTTCATTGTATACGTATAGGTACATTTTGTGTTTTATCCAATACCTCATCGATTAATTTGAGAAATTTATCTCCTCGTAACCAAAGCCCTTCATTATAATCGACTTACGTTTCGCTAATAAAACTAGCGTTATCAGGAGTGATAATAGTCTCCAGATGAATATTTATATTTTTGAAGAAATCAACGTTTCTAAAATCCTCAACATTTTTCTTCTATATCTTCTATATCTTTATTCACCACTCTGGCTGACGGATTGAAACCGTACTCTCTGGGTGAGGATCGTCTAGCGCTATTCATATTATATATACTAGACGAACAAATTGAATCTGTGGCGTTTAGTCGTAAAACTAAAATTTTATGGTTCATGAGTCTGAATAGATTATGTCCTTGACTTCATTATCTTACAATATTCTGGTCAATTATATACAGGTCCCTTTGATAATTGGAACTAAAAATACAATTTCAAACAAACTAAATATTTAATTCTAATATAGAAAACACTCCAAACAAGTAACAGAATAACATATTGCATATTAAAAATCAACATTAATTATTAATATATGAAGAAAGATGTATTTATCTGGTCGTCCTAGTCTGTGCGATTGTCATAAAAAAAAGTGTATTATAAACAAGCCAAAGGCTCTCCATCGTCTTGTTAATTCTAGAAACAGGACAAAGACCAATAAAATTGAAAATTTGCACATATGTCTAGAAAGCTATAGTTTCTTGTCAGTTTGTTGTTTCGATATAAAAAGTAAACAAAATGAGAGTCTACTACTCCAATGATGTTGCGTTCATATATAGTGAGTTTCAAAAGTTTGCACTATCCGGGAAACTTTTTTATTAACGATTTGCTAGAAAATGTTATTCCTAATAAATATTGGTGAATTGAGGAATACTTGTATTTGAGTTGTAGAAATTGGTAGATAGCTAAAAGAGAAGTCGAGTAGACCAAAAGGAAAATAAAGTGTACGTGAATCTAGTATAATCTCGATCATTTAGCACAATAATACATGAAGTGTGTGAAGACCTTGGCTTACAGGCAAATAGTTTCATAAAATTGCTTCAAAGTGACGCCATCTCCATTGGTTTTTTTCTCACAATTTTATTCAACAGAAAAAATTATTTCATTTCAAGGCAGTTTGTTGAAACAATTTGATTGTGTGCCATGGGTTTAATAGATAGCAGTACTTTACATTAGCAGTGATAGTGTCCAAAGTTGGTATCAGCTGAATGCTCGTAAAGAAATTATAATTATAATATAGCAGATAGACAGTAGATATATTTTCATGTATTCTGTTTATGATCACGTAATCCTAACGGACTTCATAATGCCTATAAATAGCGCAGCGGTATGCTGGTTCATATGTATTACTATTGTATCTAGCGGAGAGTAATAGCTTAGTGAAATCGACCACGACTAAAGGTCTGTTCGTTGTTTCTGCATGAAATTTATATTGTACACTACATCTTTTCACATTACACCAGTCCGCGTCGATGAGTGTAGTAGAGAGTAGTGTAGTAAATTTATCATGTGTTCGCTGCTGATATTGCGCCAATGCTAGGATTTTAGGTTAGGTTACGATTATTATTATTTGTCTTGAATAAAACTTCAAAATGGACAGTAATGATGAAGTCATAGAAAATTTCACGCATTCGGACGACGAATTATCAATTACGAGTTCGTCTGACGACGATCAATCAATGTGGTCAGCATTCTCATCTCGATTATTTATGGTAGCATTTTGGAAGTTTCTGGTAGCGCTAATTCAAAAGTTTTTTTCTAATTATCAGCAGATGATCTTGATGGTAAACTAAAAATCAGATTCACCACAATAGTTCAAATTGAAATATCAAAATTATTTTAGTACTGATGCTAACTTCTCATTAGGATTACTCCAAAAAACATCCAACACACCTAACCTCACACTATCCAATCTGCACTACACTTTTCACACCTCCTAATTATTAAGTGTAACACCTAGATTTGGTGGTAACTTTTTTGAAATTATTGCGCTACAACATTTTAGCAACGAACATAGTGTAAGTGTACACCAGCAATCACCGAACGGGATCAGTGTTACATGATCTACACTAGTGTACGAAATTGTAGTTATTGGAGACACAGCGAACAAACTTTACGATCATTAGACTTTGCTTTTGGCAACGGCAAATCGGTCTCCTGATTTTTTCAATATTGTTGAATCGAGAGACTACGTTTGCTAAGCTTTAGTATTTTCTGGTCTTCGGAATTTTCAAGTCAATGTAATTCAATCTGACAATGGATGAGATGAATGAGTGACATTTTTTTTCATTGACATGCTACATGGATACATATGTTCATTACATCTTTTGTGCTATAAAAGTCATTGAAAGTGGACCAAATAGACAGACAAAACTGACAAAAAAGTAACGTTGCGTAACAGCTTGCAAGTAACTGGTAAAAATCAGTTGTCTGAACTGAAATTCAAAAAAATTACAGATTTTGTAAATTATTTGGATCCCAATTGTAAAAAGAGCTACAAAACAACAGTTATACATGTTACTTGACATATACCAATATTTAAAAAAAAAATATTCTAAAACAAATTTGTATTAACTATTATACAACTTTTTCTACATTCAAAGACAGGCATTCAAACCAGGATATTTTAGGGTAATTCTTCATGAAAACAAAGAGCACTGACTATATAAATTAATTTTCTTCATTTAGTGCCAATGTCAGAAATCTCTGAATAAATAATCGGAGATTCTGCAGATTTTCTGAATTCCTTAAGTTATTTTTGGGTAAGTTCGAACCTAATCCTGTGCTGCTTTTATTTCATATAATTTTACACCAATGACAAATTTTGTAGGTCCTCGGTTCAAGTGCTCCATATGTGGTAAAATATATAGAATTCAAAGATCGCTATGGAGACACAAGAAGTATGAATGCCAGAAACAACCATCGTTCACTTGTGATTATTGCCCGTTCAAGTCTAAGCAGAAAGAAGGAGTACGAAAACATTATTTTCACAAGCATATGTTATGAAACACCCACCAGAAGTCGAATTTGACCCGCCTTTGCACAATATTTGTGAGTTTTGTGAAAATTTTCTTTGCAATAAATTATATGCTAAAATTTCGTCATACTACATTTATTAAATCAATAAAGTATCTACCTATTCCACTACCCATCTTAACAACTTTCTCTTGTATTTGACACGATCTGTCGTTGTTTACATTTGAACTGCATGAAGTAATAAAATACATACATTTACATAATATGTACAAAAACACAATCGAACACAAATGTTAGTTGTAATAATAATAATAATAACTGATTATGCATTTGCTCAAATGCCTTGCGGTACCCGATCAAACACTGGGATGCATTGAACATCTGATGCCGCTCTGGAGTACTCGCTTCACCATAACATCTGGTCAAGTTAGGGTCCAAACAGAGCACTTCCCTATTGTCATTGGCGGTTGCACTATGGAAAACCACCGGATACAACTTCTTCACCCCCAGCAACCAGGGGCATAAGGTCACCCATCTGTTTTACATGGAGGACCTCAAACTATATGCCTTTGAGGAAAAGTATAAGGGGTGGAACAAACAATGCCACACCCAGAAGGTTACCAGTGTTAATTTATCTCTCCACGGTACTGAAAAGGAAGAACAAAATTGCTGCAATTAATATGCTTGCCGTTTTGATTCTACTCTTCTCCTTTGGAGTGATGAAATGGACTCAGGAACAGCTGCAACAGCTCGACTTAAAAACTCTTGAAATGATGCATCTTCATAGGAACTTGCATCCTAAATCTTCTGTTCCACGGTTCTACTTTCCCAGACAAAAGAAATTCCGCTAACTTTCGAGTTTGGAGTGTCTAAATAACGGTACTGGATTGGGCCTATAAAGTCATAAGGAGATTAGAACCCCTTCTCTACACAGTATACGATCATGACAAACCAGGGTTTGGAGCGGAGCATTTCTTTTCAAGACAGCAACTCGTGCAGCCGATGAACTCGGTCTCGTAGTCGATACTGAACGGACGAACCGAAATTCTGTCACCAAGTTGGAACCCGGTCAGCAAAGCTGCGGAGAGCCAATTCATGGGATCGAAGATCTTGGCTTATCCAGAAACCTGACCTTCTCTTTACTCAGGTCAAGTGGGCTGAAGTCGGAAACTGAGGGATTCATAAGATGATGTCTTCAACACCCTCGTCTACCGTAGTTGCGTGATGGGTATGGAGGTTCTGACACAAGATGTCGTGGGGCAGCTGAAACCATAATGCACTAACTGTCAGTTTGTCCAGCTTATGCGGTCTCAGTCTATATCACAGGCATAACCTGGCGCTACGAGTGTTGTACCACCACCTACGACAGAAGTACGGTATTGACGAGATACCGGTGTTGCCTTATGCTCCGGGGGATATTGAGTCCGTTGTGGAGAATGAGAAGAGCTGAATTTGGAACCACCCATTCTACACCCAAAGGCAAATACACGCCAATAAGCCTGATGTACTCCTCCTCGACCATCAAAGTAGGACGATTTTCATCACAGAGTTGTCGGCTCCTGGCGAAACGAAAATTGTTAGAAAATATGAGGAAAAACGAACTAAATATCGAGGTCTACTTTTTGAATTCCGCAGGCTCTACACTAATAAAAAGGATTTTTTGCATCAATGCATAATTGCATTGATTCAAGAAGATTGTATTCTTGAATAAGTCCAACCAAATATAATTTTGATATTTTGACAGAATCCTCTTGACCACAGGAAAAGAAAATGTTTTGAGACCTAAGATCACTTTCTTCTTTGAAAAATGTGAGTTGGTTGAGGCAATAATATTTCAACTTCAATAATTAACATTATTCTTCCATCAATGCCTTTAACACCTGTGAGCGTTGAACCTCTTGTACCAAGAGGTTTCATGTTTCATCAGGATGAAAACATGTACTATTAATTATTTGGTATTTTTCCATGAAACCCTAACACTTTTTCTTCAAATATGTATGTATTTCATAAGAAATAATAAAACGCCCATAAAAATATCATTTATTAAAAAAATAAATACTCATTAAACAGTTTTCAACAATAACAATTTCAACAAGGGAACAAAAATTAAATGTATGATAACATTTGCTGTAGGTTTTCCGGGTTTTCCTTCAGCTGAAAAGTGAATATATCACCTGAAACATCAGTAAGTTGCCCCGGAGCGCCACGGCAAATAATAATATTAGTTGTCCTCTACTCGCGCAGGCTATGCCTTTGGGTACACTCAACGAGTGTTTATGAGGGAGTATTATTATTATTATTATTATTATTATTATTATTATTAACTTTACTTACAATCATAATTAGATTAGCAAAAATTTTCAAATGTTCGTTATTCATATCACCATATTTATTGATGGAATGAGTAACTACCAACTCTGCCAATCTGTCTCTATCGGTGTTATCAAGGGTGCTAGAACTGGCCTTCGTCAAAAGAGCTTGACCCAAAACGTCATTTCTTAGGTTTCAGAAGTCCTTTTTTGAGATGAATTTGATCCGCAATTATACACTTATCACCGTCAGTGCATTAATTTCATTCTCGTCCATACTGGTTTCCAGTTCTGTTTAATTTTGTTCTGAAAGAGTAAATAATTTTAGAAAATATTAGAAATATTGAATCTCTGAATCATGTCGTACCTATGGAACCTATTCTACTGAATAAAAACAAATTTTAAAAGATGGCTGAACGGGATTTGGAGTTGACATGTTCTTGAAATAATGCGAGACAGGTATTTGAAACAAATATAATTTTGATTTAAGATTATCTGCATTTGTTGTTTGAGTACAAATGTGGACTGTGGATCCACTTGGTAATGAAAAGAAATCATGCTATGAAGATAAATTTCAAATTCTTAGTTATTTTGCATGAAATGTTCGGAAAGGAGTTGATTTTGGCGTATTGGGAATAACAATATCTATTGATGAATACGGTTAACAACCTCTTTGTTGTGAATTTTAACGCATGAAGTTCATAACAAAGGTCAATTGAAACAGAAAATAATGCATTAACTACGAACAATTGAGGTATAATGGCTATATGTAAGAATAGTTTTGTAATATCAATTCTATACCTACGGATTTAATGAAAACCGTTATCAGTGATGCACAACAATGCGATCGAATACAGAAAAAATGTTTTTTGCCATTATACACACAACAATTGAAAACGAAAATACTATCAAGTAACCTTCACAACTGGCCCATAAATGATCAGAATTCCAATTCTGCAGGAATAATTCAACCTCCATATTGCACTTCCTTGGTGGCATATGTGCACACAAAGCCACTGAATACTATGACGAATATAACAACTATGATTTTCGAACACAACCCCTCACACAGTCAGTCAAACGGAATAAGATTACAAGATGGAGGTCCCGGTAGCAATTCTTGCTTTCGTGTGGGTTCGCAGGGTATCGCGAGCACCCGCTATGGCTTGAGCTAATTGGTTGACTGTATCACGTGCGTCCTCCAGATCTTTGACAAATAATTATATTTTTGAGTTAAGAGAACATATTCTGCAGATGAGTCAGTGTTGGTGTTCTCTAGGTTAAAGAGTTAGAATGTTTTGCTGCAATCAAATTCATTTCAAGAGAATTTATGTAAAGAAGCAAACAGCTCAATAAGTTTGAAATAAGAGCATATTCATCAATTCTTATAAGGAGAGTATTTTATTCAAGAGTTTGTATATATTGTGTACCCAAGCCATTCTGTCACAGTGGTGGTTCTGTTCATATGGGTACTTAGTGGAATAATGGACATGCCAAATATGGAAATATAGATACTCTTTCATGGAATAATCCACTAGTATGCCATGCATAGCTAGCTAGCTACCTTGGACTGCACACCGACCACCCGAGAAGTAATTAACACAGCTGTTATGTTACTTTGTCCCACAATGAATACAAATTATACCACTTTTTGCAATTTTATTACACTTTTCACAAGCTTTAGTCGAATAATGACACCGGAGATCTTTACTCTCCATATTTAACAACAATATCGTAGAAGATCCTACTGGTACCAACACTAGTAGCGTCTTGATCGAATGTTTTATCATGTATTGAATTTCACGATGTTCATAAAATAAATGAAAACACTGTCACATCAATAAATTGCGAAAGCCCTTCAAAGTATCATGTTTTCCAAAAATTGTAACAAATCAGGCGCGTCTGTACGCTGTTCTCCTGGGGGTACCAGAATTGATTAAGTATAAACTGAGGATTGGCTAGTACTAGAGCGTTGTTTACATGAGAAAATACTCTATCCCCAGTGTCCTATGGAGCTAGCCTGTGGAGTGTCGTGATGAAGACACGGCTAGACAAAGAACTCTAAACGATTTCGAAGGCACACACAATAGATCTGCAAAGGTCGCGGTGAGATGCTTATGGCACAGAAGCCCCAAACTAATCTAATCTAATCTAATCTAATCCCCAGTGTCCCCTCCCTATCGACGCTGGTTTTGCAAATAAGGATAGTGAACTTTACACATGCGAATTTCAATACAGAACCGATACACTCAAATTTCAATAAGAAGAGAGATTGGCGAAGATTAAATTTCAAAGACTCATCAATCATGGAAGTTACATCACTTATGTAATGCATCTTTGATCAATTTTTCAATTCTTCAGTAAATCTGCTATTAAATAGAACTCATAATCCAGGAATAAATCAATTCTTGATTTCAATATTCGTGTAGCCGTTAGAAATGAAGTAAGTAAATGATTTGTGATAATTTTTTTTTTGTCTTTTTCGTTGAAAATTCAGTTCATTTATCATTGGTCGGTTCCACAGAAAACTATTTATTCTTTTTTCAATTTTTGCCCATACATACATTAGCGTTTATTCCGGTTAACGTGTTATTTTGTCCTCCACTCATAAACTGGCACTCATACATAATGTTGCGTTTTTCAGGTTCAATGAGTGGTACACTTACTTATAAACTCGCCTTTATTGTCACAGAACAAATAATACAACTGACAACACTGTTTGGCACTTTGCAGTTCAAATAAATACTTCAAACTTCACTTGGTAACGTTACAACAGTCAAATGTTAAAAAGTAAACAAAACTCAAAATCCTCCTAAACTTGGCAAATCTGATCGTATTTATAGGATAACATTATTCTAGAAGCTATAGAACTTTCAACAGAACATTCCATACTAAGTTCTCGAATAAACTTTAATGATTCTAGTACATTCTAATGGGTTTCTAGAAGGCAAACAGAAGGATTCATGAATTTTCTATCTACTACCAGGTTCGTAACACTGCCTCCTCTTCTAGGTTATTCCGTCCCGGATAACATCATCTCTATCTTGATTGTCTCGCTGGAACCAATTTGGAGGGTCGTGGCCTCGGTATTCTGCTAACCTCTCCACGTGAACAGCTTTGGGTTTGCTCCTTGGGGTAAGCTGGATGCGGTACACCAAATCGTTGATTTTCTTTACGACGACATAAGGGCCTGTCCAGTTCCTCTGTAGCTTGGGACATAGTCCTTTCTTTCTTTGAGGTTGGTACAGCCAAACAGCATCACCTGGCTCAAACATAGTCCCTGGAGTTTTCCTGTTAAATCTCTTCTTCATCTTGTCACTGGTGATTTGAAGACGATGTCTGCAGAATTCATGCACTCGATCCAGTCTTTCTCGCAATGCTTTGACAAATTCTGGAAGAACTTTGTCCTCATCTACATTCCTGGCGGGTGGCATTCCAAATAGCAGATCGATTGGCAGTTTCATTCCTCTCCCACTGATTAACATTGAAGGGGTATATCCGGTGGACTCATGCTAGGCACTTCGATAGGATAGGAGAAATAGTGGCACCAACTCATCCCAATCCTTTTGATTCTTGGAGATGAACATCGACAGGTACTGGCTGATGGTTTTATTGTGTCGTTCAACCATTCCATCTGATTGTGGATGTCGCAGGTGTTGATTCGGTGTTGGACTAGATTGGTACGTCCCGTTGAAGTTTCTGTCGAGAAGATGTCTCCATAACTATCGAGAAACTCTTTGACCTTCTGTTTTTCTTCCAGAGATAGGTGTTCCGTGGATTCCATCATTTTGTCGATTGTTCTCTGATCGATGTTGGTAGTTTTTCTTCGAAGTGTTCGAGTTTGGTTTTCACAATTGATGACTCGAGTGACGGGTTTGCAGATGCCCAATTGGTCGTTTTTCCCCAGGAAAACTTTGATATCTGTAGTATTGGCAACCCTGACAGGAATTTGTTGTTCCGTGTTCACAAGACATCGGGCAATTAGAAGTCCATCGTTACGGTATTCATCGTTTTCAATTATTCCAGTGCTCAAATCCCCAGGTTCACCTTCCAGTCTGGCCATAACAATGGTTTCGGAGTTTTTCGGAATATGGATGTCTTCTTCAACATAAATCTTCATTGGTTGGAGTTTTTCTTCGTATCTGCTCAGGAAGATTTCTTCATTGCCGATCTGCAATATTTTCTTTCTGACATTAAGGATGAAGTCGTTCTTCTCTATGATATCTAGACTCAAAACACATTCATCTTTTATGTCTGCAACCAACATAAAATTTTCCATGGTAATGGGGCCTATCTGGATGCGTTCAAGCGTCTCTCCAATGATTGGTGAGATTTGTCCCGTAGCTGTTTCCAAAACCATATTCCTCTTTATCGGCTTTACAGATTTTCGTATGAGGTCTGGACGAACAACTGTTCTGGAAGCTCCTGTTTCTATAGTGGAGGTGCATCTTCGATCTTCTAATTGGCCTTGGACTAGTAGACTTTGTCCATTTCTCTTCAACGTCGAGATAGGAATCTTGGGGCTTTGAAAACTGAAAGTCGACACATGCCCCCTAGTGCCGACTAATTCTTGTTTTCCTGGTTGGAAGAGAGTCTTCTTTCAGGCGTTCGAGGTCTCCCTTCTGACGTGGGTGACCTCCTGTAACCTCCTCTGATAAAACGATCACGTTGTTCCTTTCTTGGACTTGGGGATCTCGATCTCGCTTCATTGCTTGTAGATGTCGTCCTTACCCTCATTGGACTTCTGGACCTTGATCTTTCCCAGCAGCTTCTTTGTAGATGACCAGTTTTTCCGCAGCTATAGCAGAGCCTCCTTTTATTTTCTTCAGAAGTCATTTGTTTATCCAATGCCGATATGGAGTCCAATAACTTATTCAACAGCGCCTTGCTCGTAGAAGAATCTTCGATGAATTTGACTTCTCGTAACTTGGATCTCGTATTTCTTGATGCATTTTTACCCGCTTCGAACTCCAATGATGCTATTAGTACCCCGCTTATGGTCTGAAGACGTCCTAGTCGAAGGGCTTGCTGCATGTCAGGATCTCTTAGGCCGTCGATGAAGGTTTGCACTCAAATTTGTTCTATGAACTCTTTCGGTGCTTGTGGATAGGCCAAATTTATGAGTCGCTCCACAACTGCTCCATATTCCTGCAGTGATTCGTTTGGTTTTTGGGATCGACTCTTTAGCTGACTCTGGAACACTTGTTCAAGATACTGCTGCCATTATCTTATCTCTAAAGCTTCCACGATTCTAGAATAATCCTTCTGCTTATTCTCGGGGATATTCTGCAAAATCTCTAACGCTTGGCCTCGCAAACACAGAACTAGTGAAGTGGCCTTTTCTTCCTCGGACCAGCCGTTTGCGTTTGCTGCCGCCTCAAATTGACGTCGATACATAGACCACGAAGATTGCCCATCAAATGTTGGAGGCTTCAAAATTTTTGCTTGAGCAGGCCTTGGATATGTCAGTGAAAATTGCCTTTCACTGGTGGGAGAAATTTCCTCAGAGAGTGCACGCTTGTGTGGAAGGTGTATTGTTTCTATCCTCTCCTTGACCCTATCCACTTATTCGTTGATTTTCTTGTTTACTTCTTGTGCCATCCGTTCATTCATTTTGGACAGTTCAATTTCGACCTCCTGGACTCTTCCTCTGACTTCCTGGACTTTTTCGGTGATTTCATTCTGGAAGCACTATTGGCTGTGACTGAACTGTTGCAGGAGATCGACATGCTGCTGTTGTAACCGTTGGACTAAGCGCGCCTCTTGCTCCTCTTGTTCTTGTCTTCTTTTAGCTTCTTGTTCCTCTTGCTCTTGATTTCTTTTAGCTTCTTGATCCTCTTGCTCTTGTTTTCTGCGCAGTTCAAATTGTTGAAAAAGCCCTTCTTGTTTGTTTTGATCTTCTTTTCTGTGCATTTCAAATTGTTTGAGAAGCTCTTCTTGTTCCAGTTTTCTTTTCGCTTCTTGTTCCTTCAAAAACTGGATTATGTCTAACGTCGCCATCTCGTCGTAATTCTGTGCTCGAGTATTCGCCATCAAATACTGTAAATCTGCTCCACTCTTCTTTCTTCAGTACCACTTATCCCACCGCTGTCACCAAATGTTGGGTTTTTCAGGTTCAATAAGTGGTACACTTACTTATAAACTCACCTTTATTGTCACAGATCAAATAATGCAACTGACAACACTGTTTGACACTTTGCAGTTCAATTAAATACTTCAAACTTCACTTGGTAACGTTACAACAGTCAAATGTTAAAAAGTAAACAAAACTCAAAAACTTTCCCAACTTAGCAAATCTGATCGTATTTATAGGATAACATTATTCTAGAAGCTATAGAACTTTCAACAGAACATTCCATACTAAGTTCTCGAATAAACTTCAATGATTCTAGTACATTCTAATGGGTTCTAGAAGGCAAACAGAAGGATTCATGATTTTTCTATCTACTACCAGGTTCGTAACAATAATATGGTGAAGGACCCAATGTTAGCGGACCAATAAAGAAAACTTCCAGAAAACGGTTGATTTTTCCGCCAGTGAACAAGAGGATTCCGTGAAATTGTTGATAACACTGAAGATCGAAATGATGATACGTGACATCTTCTGCTCTTAGATGACATAAAATGAACAACAATAATAAACAAGGACCCAAAAATATCATCGACCTCAACAATAATGCAAAGGTGGACGACCTAATGGTGGTGTTCGGTCTGTTCAACGAATTTTCCACTGAAACTCAAAACTAAGATGAAGGAATCATCACCCTTTTTTTATTTCCTAAACCATTTTCGCTTAACGAACTGTTCAATCTGTTGAATGATAAACTCAAGAATAAAACTTCCATAGATCGAGATGGAATACTTACTTCTGTATTTAAAAACGTGATAAATATTAATTGATCCTTTGACATTTTCATTGAATCTCTCATTCGAATGGGGAAAAATTAAAATTAAAAAAAAATGTTGGGATCACTTGGAGAATTATAGACCAATTACAATCTCTAGTAGTCTTTCAAATGTGTTTTAATGAGGAAAGTTGGACAGGCTGATGAATTTTCTCAATCAACATATTTTTACTAACAGACAACAAACACCGTTTCAATTTTCTGTGATCATGTTTCATGAAGTGTTTGATGCACCTTGAAATTTTGTGAGGCTAGTTAGTATCTAGGGGATGAGAAGTAGGAATACCTGTGTTTGCCTAACCTAACCCGGGACACCATGTACTGCGCATAATAGAAAGATGTGATAAAATTGAAGCCAAAAAAAGTGTTTGACTCACAGGCCAACAAACGTTAATCGAAAGTTTAGTGAATTTTTAATTAGCATTCTAGATGGCAGACACTTTTGAAGGTGTTTACATACAGTGTCTTTCAAAGTATCGGACCGGTATCTTATTTCAGAAACATCCATGAGAAAACTTACAAAAATTTCGGTAGGGTCGGTAGGGTGATATCGGCAATATTGAGGGTAACTCAATTTTTCCAAATGAAAAACCATATTTATTTTCATTGAAATCAAATATGCGCTCCGTCACCACATGTCTCTAAATATCAGATTTTAAATTAATTTGGATTTTGAAATACGACAATATTGCATTTTCGTTCCAAAGTCTGGGAACGGTCCAATATTTTCCATACGGTTTAAGAAAAATTCGTGAAATTTCATACAAGATGGTTTTTAATGATGCCCGAATCAATGGTGTTATCGGCAATGTTGCCAAATCAAAAGTTTTTCAGATATTGGAGGTAACTCAATTTTTCCAAATGATAAACCCCAATAATTTTCATTGCAATCAATTCAGCGCCCTGTCGATACTTATGTCTCCAAATACCAGATTGTGAAATAATGTGGTTTTTGAAATATGAGAACATGGTTCGTTGAAATGTCTGTGAACCGTCCAATATTTTCAAAAGGGTTTGAGAAAATGTCATGAAATTTCATACAAAATGGTTTTTGTTAAAACGACTTTTCAATAATTGAATTATTTTCCAATAGAGTATTGAATCAAATAACAGAAACTGAAAACTATCTGACCAAGTACTCGAAATGTTTGCCATCATTTGCTAAACAATAGCCCAGGCAGTCATAAAATTCCCTCAAGGTATTAGTTAGCATTTGATGCGTGATTAAAAGAGCTGCCTGACATATTTTATTCTTAAAGATTTCTAAATTTTCTTGTTGCTGAAACTACATTAATTCAAAATCTGATATTTGGAGACATACGTAATAAGACGTCGCTGAATTGATTGTAATGAAAACAAATAGGGTGTTCCATATGAAAAAATTGAGTTATCCACAATATCTGAAAAACTATTGATTTGGCAACATTGCCGATATCACCATTGACTCGGGCATCATGAAAAACCGTCATGTGTAAAATTTCACGAATGTTTCTTGAACCGTATTGAAAATATTAGAACGTTCCCAGACTTTTGAACGCCATTTCCGATATTTTGCTATGGCTTGGTGATAGAAAAACAACAGAAATGGCGAATAACGGTGACGTTATTTTTAACGAAAGTGTTACAGCATAGGGCTGATTGTCAACAAGGAAAATAAGTGGAAAAAATATATGTCATTCCTTTTCAAAATCGGTTAAAATATGTTGTATCCTCATATTTTCAGATATTCGACGAGTTCCTGATGGCTTCCAGTGCTCCAAATGCAGTAAAATATATAAATACCGACGGAATGCTTACAGGCATGTAAAATCTGAGTGTGGTCTTCCACCAATGTTTTCATGCAACTTTTGTGACAAACGAAGTCATCGTAAAAACGACATTATGGGACACATGAAGCGTATGCACTATAACGAATCCAAACATCGACAGAACTGCTGAAATCATACAATATATTTGGAATAAACGATTCCAATAAATACACTTTTTGAAATTATTTTCAATTTATTTAAAGTACTTCTAATTCAATTGGTCAAACTGAGTACAGATGAATACTTATTGGGATAGATACAATTTTTATAATTCCCAAGATAACCTGGTGAGTTTTCACAAAGATTCGGAAATAAAATTTCGGACTATAGGTTTTACAATGGGCTAGATAGCGCGAAACGTAAGCAAGCTTGTATTCATCTAGACCAATTACGTTAGAGCCAGAGAGGTAAGAGTTGGTATTTTTCCTCAATTTCTGCAGGTTGTATGCCTCGAGGAACACCTTTCCAAGCAGTGAGCTTAATAGTTTCTAACTACAATACAAAAAAAATTGATTGATATTCATTGGCTCAGAACATCATGTAGGAATATTAAAAATGAAAATCATCCATGGCATAAAATGTCCAAATATCTGATTTGAGAATTTATACTTAAATTATATTATGACATTTCTGATATAGTTCGAAACTACAATATTGAACTTGGCTCTACAAATAGTTTGACTTAGACTGGACATATTGGGATATTGAATACTCTAAATCTTCAAGGATATCTTCATCTTCATTATACATGAGATGACAATACCTCATCCAGATGCAAAACCCTACATCATCATATTTACCAAAGTCCTCCAGAATCTCACAGATATTCAAAAAACATTTCTGCGAGGAAATAATGTAATCATTAACTTTTCTTTAATGCACAACAATCGAATTGGCACAACCCAACCTCTCCTGTTTTCAGAATATAAATCTTGCTTTAAAAGCTACGGGACTCCAACTGAACTTTTTGTAAAACATAGTTGAACTGGGTTAAAATTCCCCACCTCTAGTGACTCAGTACAGAATCAATACATTTTGAATATTTTCTCTAATTTTTGGCAGTTGGGCGACCACCTTTTTCAATCCTATGTTATCCTTGAATAATCTCTATTTTTTTTTGGAGATAATTACCACATAAAACTTTCCGTTATAAAGGATGATTTCTTATCATCGACATCATAACTCATATCTTGATAATATTATTGTATATTCAGATGAAATATAATTAATTCTCGTATTTTAACTTTTTATTTCCTTGTTTGAATTTCGAGAAATTGGGGGCAGATGTTCCTGGAGAAATTACCACTGTTTTAATGAGAATTCGATATTTCTTCTTAGCAGGTAGGACGTTTGGGACTTTTTCGACCATTTTTTCGCCTTATAACTATTTCTGTATGATCATTTTATGCATTCAAGAGAGGTATTGCAAATTTCCCATTTTAAAAATTTTGTCTATTGAAATATTCTGAAAGGATTTCTGTGTTCAAAGCTGGCAACTGGGGATTCAATTAATACTTTTCATTTATTATTATTTTCTGACTATAAAAACAAATATTTTTTCCTTTTTAGTTCAATGAGTTATGAACGCGTGTTTTTTAGTATATTTTATTTTTCACTTTTTAGTTCTCAATTTATAATAAAAAAAAAATTCTCCGGAGAGAGAGCCTGAAAAAAAAATAGCAATCCTATCCAAAGAAGGCAGCAGGCGCTTTCATTCATCTCCGATGCGGTTTTTTTTAATTCTGTCGAAGGCTCTCACACAGAATATCTGAGAGGCAAATTATTTCATTCTGGCCATCCTGATCAGGATAATGAGACAAACTCATCAAAAATCGTATTGTCACCAGTTCTTGATAAGTGTGGAAATTTTCAATTAAGTCTATCTATTTGAAGTTTGTCAAAATCGAGTGCAAACATACATACAAATGAGGCTAAATAAAAGCGTGTAAAATGGCATATTTCGAAGAACTGTCGAAATAACTGGAGCCATCTTTAGTTTTGTTGCCTTATTCCATGTAAAGGTCAACGTAAAAAGATAAACAATAAGTACATACAATTCATAAATAATACAATAAGTACAACTGAAATGAATATAAATACGATCTCTACAAGTAGGAACATTTTTTGGTAGTTATTTAGTTGATTCTTTGATGAAACGTTCACTTCATGGATTCTATCTTTTTGTTGGTAATAAAAGTGTTCGTCTAAAAATGATAGTGTTCAATTCAAGTTGTAAAGTAGTTACGCACTTCTTGAGTTACGTAGTATTCTTGTCGTTTGTTCTATGCTCCCTTCGCTTGTTACATGATATTCTATAGTTGACAAATTTTTAGGAATTCGTCAAGTTCATGATGGATTTCAATGCAAGAGATGCAATAAAACATATGGTTATCGGAGGAATGCCTACAGGCATGTGAAATATGAGTGCGGGGTCCCACCAATGTTTCCATGTAACTTTTGTGATAAGCGATGTTATCATAAAAACGACATCATGAATCACATGAATCGTGTGCACCTAAGGAACTCTAATACCGTCAGAATTGCTGAAAAAATGATATAATACAAGTTTTTGAGTATTACATTCTCATCAACATAAAAAAACATTTCGAAATACTGGCATTACTGAATAAACTTTTCGATATGATTCTTATATATTCTTTTCTATCGAACAATTTGATTCTTTGTTGCTCAAATCTGAACTTATCACACCTAGAAACCTTCTGATAGGAACATTTTTTTCTTTTTTATACTCTGTGTAGAGTTCGAAAGTTATATGAGCAATGCTTCAGGCTAAGCAATATTTTTTTAAGCATTTCAACAACTTCGGAACGATTTGCCGAAAAATCGGACAATTGGAACACACTACTCAGTACTTATACACTTTTAAGGGCTACAATAAATATAAAAATAACAAATTAAATAATTACGGATATCACTACCTATAGGAAATAAATAAATAATATTTATGGCTATTCTAATTCGAGTCTAGCTTCTTTAGTTCTGAAGTGAAAATAGAAAATTTTTAAATTCATCTTTCGCCTAAATATTTTTATTTAAGAAGAATTTAAAACTTTTGACACTATGAGGAAACTATGCAAATATGCGAATATGAAAATTATATGTAATGCAACATTGGGCCACTCTCAACTTTCTATATTCTGATACGGATGTGTAGTTTTTATGCATTTCTTCAAATACTAATGGTAGTTTTTCTAATTGACGTCCTATGTTCATCTGAATTACTGAGTGTTTTGTATATACTGAACTATTATGAAATTTTATGTTTATTTAATTCCATAACAGTGTAATTGAAAAATATCAGAAAATAAGAAGTGAATCAATGAAAAGTTGACAATTCTTAAATACAGCTGTTATGGATTGGAAATATATTAATTTCACTCGTGAAAGTATAATATTTTTAAAAAACTCTGTGGTTCAGATTTGTGATATTTAAGAGAATTCATTAAAATATATTGGTCCGTATTTGAAAATTAAGAGTTGAGGGTGGCCCTACTTTGTATATATAATTTATTCACATATTCGAATGGTTTAGAAAAATTTGCTATATTCATGATGATTTATATATGTGCGTACTGAGAACACTTTGATTTTATGATCAATTTGATTTACCGTTTTTTTGTCTTGTCTCTGTCTAAAGCCATTTCTGCACATTGAATTCATAAATTGGGTGACTTACTCAGGCCGTGCATTACAAGTTTTTCAACTTGCATTTGGATTAGAAACCAGAAATTTGGTATGCTATAATTACCGATCTTGCCCCTTCTACCTAAAATATGTTCAGAAGGTACCAACTATTTAATTCAAAATACTAAGCATCAACATTTTTTTCCAGGTGGTTCGATAGGCCTTCTAATTATTATGAGTTTAGTTAACCTAAGTCATATTTACATATCTATTACCCTTTTTTATATATTTAAAGTTTTCTGAAAGAATTTGTTAATAGAAGTTGAGACATATCGGTATCACAATGTTTTTTATAGAAGTAGGTGATTATGTAGTTCTCCTCTGTAATCATAAGATTGTTCCATTTCTTAACGAATCCTGCCTGATTTTTGTTATTTATAACTGATGTTTATACGTATGTCCATATAGTAACCTTCCCTCCTATTAACTTTTGAACAAATTGACATTAATCTGGATTTTTTCGTCAAATGGTGGTTCATAATTTGCTTTTTGATTATAATGAAAAATGTCTGTCTTCCAGTATGGGGCCATTTTGGATGATTTGTTTGAAGCCGTGGGGGTTGAGTGATATCTCATTCCTATTATAATGTTAGATCTCTCATATGCGGATCCTTTGGAATAGATGGCTATATTAAAATATAAATAATTTTTTTGGTATTTACAAAAGGGCTTTGTCACTCAAAATGGCAGATGATTGCCATCTGCGAGAGAAATTCGAATGACAAGGCAGAGTTATACCTCGTTTTATTGAATCTCGGTAAAATTGAGGAAATCATCTTCCTTATGTCGTTCTCAGAGACAGGGTACTTTTCAGACACCTACCAAAAAAATATAATTTCATTTTACTAGAGCTCATCATCAGCCATCTATTTCAAATAATCCTTCTATGAAAGTATTAACATCATGTAACGCCATTTTTTTGGATGAATATGAAATTTTGCTGTTCTATAGAGTCGAATTATATTATTATTATAAATTGTGTAATGACGTTATAAGTTGAAGGTAAATGTTTATTTTATTCCTCTTAGCGCATTTGGATGATACTTTTAGTTTATTTCAACTTGAAACGTATTTCTTTGAAATTACTTAATATTATCTATCGGTGGCGTGGTTGAAAATTGTAATCATTATAAGCATTGTAAGGGTATCCGAACTGAGTTGAAATTTTAAACAGGTTTTAAAATCTATTGAAATACAATAATTTAAAAAAAAAATTATTTCCCTTTTATCTGATGGATAGATTCTGATAAAGAAAATTTTGAAAGTCTCGAAAAAAGTTGCGATAGCTCGGGAAAATCAAATGAGAAAAATTAGTTAAAATAATAGGGAAAAACAACTGACTGTCAAATAATTTTCGTAGCGTAATCTATATGTATGTATTCATTAAAGTGGGATATGTGTCGAAAAGTCTACCAAGCATCAAACCATCATCGAAGTCTGGTCACAGACAACTTGATGATACTCACTGAAATGTATTTCAATTGCCAAATAATGAACATATATTAATTGGTGATAAATGATTGAATATAGAATCATAATGCAAATAAGATAGGCTTGATAGGGCAATATTCATTAAAAAAAAGTGTTACTTCCGGTCAAACAGGAGGTTGACAAATTTTGTCGTTACTTTCAAAAAAAGGAATATCATTCATCACGTACTTCCTGTGGATTTCAAATGTTTACCTCTTCAAATAAAAGAATTTCCGGCTGCTACATGTCTCCTGTGTCACCGAGTTTACCAAATATGTTAAGAAAAACATCATTTTATACACCCTGGTTCAGCATAAACTACTCCAGAGCTGTCACCAGCAAGCATATCGCAATAAAGTGAAGCAAGTTATTTAATTTACTTCTTTGTCTTTATCTTTTATATCAAATACATTGAGTGATAACGTTATAAGTTGATAGTAAAAGTTTTAAAGAAAAAGTTTATTTTAGTCCTTCTAGAGAATTTAAATAAATACGAAGGCGTAGAAAGGCAACTATTATTACAATTTTTATTTTTGACACAGTAACTCCGAATTAGCTAATTTCGAGATAATGAGTCAGAATTCCGACTTAGTATGTGAGAATTAGAACATGTTCTGTCACTCCTAATTCTGAGTTAACATCTCGGAATTAGGTCATTCTGAGTTACTAAGTCGGAATTCTGACATGGATTTGTAATTTCAATTATTTCAAAAATTTTTCCACAATCTTGTCATCTAATCGGTGTTTTCAATGGATTGAGGTGAACAAAAGTTCAAAAACATTATCACCTAACAATATTATTTATAGATTGCTATTATTTTCGACGTTGTTAAACATTTCAAACAAATTTTGAATTTGTAATTAGTGATTTTCTCATTTCAGTGAAGTGCAATGAGGCGATACCTTGTCCAAGATGCGACAAAATATTCAAAAACAAATGGTCCCTGACAACGCATCTCAAGATACAATGCGGTGTTGAAGCGAAATACAAATGCCAGTTCTGCTCTAAATTGTTCAAGAGATCTGACAATATGAGGCGGCATATTCGTCAGATCCATACTGAAGACGGAGTCGGGATGAAAGAAATATTTTCTAGTAATCTGTTTGACATCAAGAAAACGTAGTGAATATCTATCTTTTCTCCAGAATAACATTTTTTTTTCATTTTTGAATACACAGAATATGGAAATAGTCAAATACGGTTAATTCAGTTACAGAGGTTATTTATTAATTTCAATACATTGCATTACCGAACTGGAACTTTGGACTATGAAATGCCAAAGAAAAAATATCTTATAAGGTTCTTCAGAAAAAATTGAAAAATTTTCTCAAAATAAAATATTTTTCACCAAAGTTGCCTTCGATATCATTTTTGAATCGACTCGTCATTTGCTTCCGAGGTTTCGACCAAATCATGAATTCCATAAAAGAAATAATTATTCACATGTTCGCACGAGTTAGCAGGCCGAATGAGTTGGTGATCTATTAGCAATATTTTTTCCGGTACTATCATTATTTTTTCTATTGTTAAATAACATCAGACACTTCACACCGTTGATGCTCCATGAATTTTGACATTCTCTTCCACGTAGAAGATCCATTTGCTGGGGTCCAATGGCAGATGGCTTCAAAAGGTCTTCTTTAACAATAAATGTTCCATCACGCTCTAGATTTTATTAATATGTCTCTATGCTATGCAGCTATATTGAATAATTACCAAAGTACAAAAAAATAGTCCTTCCAAACATAATTCATTTCGAATGTGTTTTCTTCCTACTGTCCTTTTACTACTAAAATATGGCTCTTATCAGAAGCTCTAATGCTATTTTGCTAGTCGTATCCGGCTTATCATTCGCTATTGTTGTGTTGAAGTGTTCGTTAACTTTTTTTTAATTCTCTGCCAAATGTCCCCGAGATACTGTAAATTGTGTCCAAATAACAAATGCCGTATGTTTGGTCAAATTATCCTGAATACGATGGACGGATAGATAGATATACTCCATTCTCCAAGAACATTCTCATTGACAAAGTCAGATAGAAAAAATAGATGTGAATTTCGTTCGAAAAATAGGTATACATAAAATACAGATGGGTATAAATAAATGGAATAATCTTGCATAATGTGAAGCTGTATGTTACCATCACTCTCTGCAGCTTTTGATTGTTTTTTGCTGAACGGGTTCCAACTCGATGACAGAGTTTGGGTTCTTCCGTTCAGTGTAGAATACGAGAACGAGTTCATGGGCCCTGAAGAAAAATGCTCCAATCCCTGCTTTTTCATGACCGCAGACTAAGCAGTGAAGGGGATCTGAACTCCATGACTTTACATGCTTCGTCCAGTACCATTATATTGAGTAGTCACTCCAAGCTCAAAAATACACGGTCTTCCCGTTGTCTGAGAGAGTTAAACCGATGAACAGACGATTCAAGATGCAAGCTCCTATGAAGATGTACCATTTCGCGAGTTTTTAAGTCGATTTGTCGCTGCTATATTACAACATGCAGTCTTCTTCATGAACATTGCTTGTCCAGGTCAAGAGGGGTTCAAGTCGGAAACCAAAGGTCTCATAATGGCCTGCCAGGATGATGTCTTCAACACCCTCGTCTATCGTAGAGCATATCGCGGGTCAGCTGAGACCATAATGCATTTGCTGTCAACCTGTCCAACTTCTGCGATCTCAGCCTATATCCACAGCCATTACGCGACGCTACGCAATTTGTGATAACACTGTTTTTCAAAATTGAAAAATGGAGAAGAAACAGTTGATTGTTCAATCGAACAAAGTTGGCCATGAACATCAAACTCTAATCATCACAACTGTCGAATGGCGTCAACATTCACGAGAGGAAGGTTCGAGGTATGATCATAAAAATATATTAAACATGGTAAGATACAGGTGAAAATTTAGCTTCTCATGTGAGTAATTGCAGCAACCATATTTTCCAACAAATATCAAAAATTTCCTCAAAACGGAGTAGTACCCATAGAAAAATGCTCACAACTGCTATTTCTCAAATAATAATAATATTAATAATAATAATCCCTCATAAAAACTCATTGAGTGTACCCAAAGGCATAGCCTGTGCGGGTAGAGGACGGCTATTATTATCATTTGCTGTGGCGTTCCGGGGCGACTTACTGATTTTTGGTGTCGTATTCACTTTTCAGCTGTAGGAAAATCCGGAAATCTTTGGGTGGTCGGTGTGCACTCCACGCTAGCACCAGACGAGATCGATATCTAGACTATCTATGCACAATACACTTGCTTTTCAATAAGGCATGCGGTCGGCTATCGATCCGATATAAAGTAGATGAGAAAAATTCTCTTGTACCTACATCAGGCTCAAACCGACTATTGCTATGCTGGAGTTTCAAACGGCCTGACAACATACTCTTTTCATATTGTCGTATTGAAAAGTTATGAATCATCCAAATAATCATGTTAAAAGGTTCGAAGAATTCTGAAAGGAATCGAAGATACGGGATGTTTCATTATAAGAGGCGGCTTGAGCCTACGAAAGCTAAGCAAAAAATGAAATATTTTCATTCGAGTAATCTGATAATTCATCATTTTTCAATACGACAATATGAAAAGAATATAATGCCATATGAAAAATAGCAGTTGTGAGTATTTCTTTATGGAAATTTAAGGAAATTTTTGATAATTGTTGGAAAATATGGTTGCTGCAATTACATGAGAAGCTCAATTTTGAGCTGTATCTTAACTCGAACATTCCTCTCGTTAGTTGTGATGATTTGAGTTTGACGTTCATGGCCAACTTTGTTCGATTGAACAATCAACTATATTTCCGCCATTTTTCAACCAATTTTCAATATTGAAGAACAGTGGTATCACAAATTTCGTGTTCTTCCTAGACAAACATGTGAGGTCTAGTCAAGTTGGTATCAGACAGTCAATGATTTCATTTCAGGGTCTTTTGTATCGGTGTACTTATCATCATCCCAGATCACTAGCCGTCTGGGGGGAAACTCATCTTGGTGTTAGCATCCTTATCGTTAGACTGGAGAACTCATCTTTCATTCAGGTATCACTGCCCTGAAGGCTAACCCGTACCTCGCACCTTCACTACTGGTATCCTTCCACCTGATAGATTCCACCGTAAATGCCTGGCTGAAACCAATCTGATGTGGCTCACAAATTAACCAGTTTACTCAATATTATATATATATAATAATATATATATATACCTTTTTAATTATAACTCTGAATTTATGTAAACGCTACAGGTAAGGTGCACCTAACTCAGTCGGCTTTATTTAATATCTTACCCTGAAGAGGTATATTGTGTTTGAGTAAGATAATTGTGGGTAAATACCCTTAGATATTTTGAGCCTTCGGCTATTCTACAGTTCATATTATATAATATTATTTTTGTTATAATTCACCTTGATAGTATATTTGGTACTTCCTAATAAGCCTTCAGCTACTTTGACTTTTATGTGGTCGTAAAACCCTTGTCACCTTATGTAATATTATATGACTCCAATCATAAGCTGATTATCATTTAAGAGTGTGGCATTCGCCTAAATTACTATTCGTGTTGAATGGGAATTGGTAAAATTATCTACACAGGAGGCTCAGCGTTCATATGACTGGCGCTTGAAATTTTTTTAATATCACATGACATTTTGTTTTGTTCAACCCACTCCCCTCTTCATTGGAGCTTAGCCGCGAGCCTACCCTGTCACTCTAACAGCTTTTGGACACTTGTCAACAGCGTAAGTGGTGATATTGCCTACTATCTTACTTTAATTGTATGACGGTGGCATATGATAACATCAGAACTAGAATTGCGTCCATCTGTGACCATAGGTTACCTTGGAAAACCCCTAGGGTCTTCTATTCCGCCTCATAAAGCAATGAAACAATGAAACAATATATTCGTTTCGTACACCCCCCTTACCACAAAGGTGCAAGTATGTAAACTGAGGTGATCACCAAAGTGAGGATTTTAGACCTATTATATTGAGTGCTAGACTACCAGAATTATCAATTACGATTTGGTGTAAAAACTGACTATTTATTTATTGCTCTGAAACCGGTCAAAATATGCACATGAAATTTGGTGGGCTTCAAGGTAGTTATTGCGCATTTTTTGACATCCAGTTAGGAATTTTATGTTCATCATCGGCACGCATTCAAATTCCTCGCTCAATTTTTGACAGAAAATCTTTCATGTCGTTTTTATAGGGTGCGGTTGTTTTGCAAAAAATTTAATATTTTTAGGCTGATTTTTCATTTCTTTAATACGTTATCAAAACTATTTAATAAATACATTGACATTGAATCAGATCATTAACAGAATATAACACTGATAAATAAATAGACTTGATACAAGATTCAACAATTCGCCTCAGTGATTGTCGTATTCGTGCAAATATTCCTGGTGTAATTTTTATCGTTTAACAACCGGCTATGATTCGATTCCCCAGGTTTTCAACATTTTCGACGGGATTGCAATAAAATTATAACGTGAGAAAATTCTGAATGCAAAAATCTAGAAGATTCAAATCCTGCGATCGAGTAGGCCAATGTTCCGAACCTCCCCTACCTATCCAACGATTTGGATATACTTAACGTACATAATTGCTAAAATGGGCAGATGCACCATCTCTCAGCTGTAGAGGAGTTTCTTCAAGAAGAACAGGTAACTCTTTCTGTAGGAAATCATGCTAGGAGTCACCTGTTGTTGTGGGAGGAAATATGGACCGATTGAAAGATCATCAATTCTCCAAACCATACATTCACTGAAAACTGATACTGAAAATGAGCTTCAAAAATTTCATGTGGATTCTCCTCAGCCCCTAACTGATTGTTATAAAAATTCCGTTTCCACTGTCTCTAGGTAATGCCATTCTGCCATTCTTCTTGCTTACTATCAATATTTTGGCAATTTTTCGATTAGGTACTTGGTTCAGGTGACTCCGCAATTGACTTGAGAACTGCTTCTTCTAGTTGCACAGTTTGTACTTCTTGCGCAATAATAACCTCTTAAAACATACCAAATTTCATTTGCATATACCGGTTTCGGAGCAGTAAAGAGTCTGTTTAAAAAAAAACTTCAGCACCACATATTTCGGAAAACGAAGCATTTGCGGACAAGAGTTATACAGCAAACGGTTATTATTTTTTCATGCAAAATCACTCGCTGAACTTTGTCGCACATATTCATTGACACTGAAAAATATATACGACATCAGGAAGTTCAAGCAGGCTGAATTGAATCTTTGATTCTTATCAGAGAACTCACCCTGGTTGGTTCAAAATGAATCGAAATGGGTTTTTCTTTGTTCACCCTTTGACAACGAGAAAGTATAATGAATACGGGACCATATTTATTTTAACCTGCATGCAAATGAAATTGTGATGAAGTGATTGAAAACACATATTGTGAAGTCCAAAAAGAAATATTCAAGTAGAGTTGAAAAGAGATTTTGTAACACTTGATATTTTTCTGCAATGTCGGCGGAAAGTCAAAATAGTCTACTACTCACAAGTTTCGCACAAGTTTCGACTTCTGAGGTCTGTCGTTCGTACGGGGATGACAGCTGGTTAACGGAAAAACAATTTCAAACAATTTTAAACAATTTTTTTTAAACTCACTCTACAGACTGCATTTGAAAACACTAATAAGACATTACTTTAGTACAAAACTCATACAAAATCGTTGTTATTCATATAGAGGTAATAATGATAATACAATATTGTATTCCATTTTTAGGTGATTTTATTATTTTACTTTTATAGATTTCAAAGCATGTGTGAATTGTGGAAAGAAATATTCCAACAAATGTTCTTTATACCAACACATGAAGAAGGATTGTGGAAAGAAGAAGACTTTCAAATGTAGTTACTGTGAGCACCGCAGCAAAAGAGCTCATGATATCAAGAAGCATTGTCATAATGTCCACCCTGAACAGGAAATTCCTAAGGAGATTTGTTATGTGAAAATAAGTGACGCCCAAGAGGAAATTTGATAATGAGTACGTATATAAGTATGTAATGTAGATAGTTGTGATGTAGAAGTTGGGAACCATCTCCGTGGATTATCTCCAAACGATCTTCTGTAAACTGTTAAGATATAATTAAGAGTTTGCGGTTAATCGACAAGAATGTTACTAATCGTACGAAGTATCTGTTATATCTTTGCTTGGTATTAATAATACTCATATAATAAATAAGATGACTTGTTGGGTACTCGCTTTAATGATTACTACGTACTCCTTCTCATGCCGGCAACCCAAGCCCTTGCGATGTGATTCCTGCGGATATTTATCCAATTATTTCTTGAGAATTTCTCCTCCCTGAATGTATTAGACCAAAAATACTTTAACATGACATAACATTAAAATACCCAAGTTAATAATGTGTGCGGCTGCTTAATGAAAATTGCTCTAATAAAATCAACCCTTTCACTAATTCCCTATATAATAATAATAATAATAATAATGCAGAGTGTGTCGTGGGGCAGCTGAGACCATAATGCATTTGCTGTCCAGCTTATGCGGTCTCAGCCTATATCCACAGACATAACGCGGCCCTACGAGTGTTGTATCTACGCCACTCGTACGGTGTAGACGAGACACCGGTGTTGCCTTATGATCCTGGGGATATTGAGTCCGTGGTGGAGAATGAGAAGTGCCAAATCTATTGGAACTATTCATTCCCCACCCTCAGGCAAATACAAGTCAATAAGCCTGATGTAGTACTCCTCGACCATCAAAGTAGGACAATTTTCATCATTGAGATTTCAGCTCCTGGCGAAACGAACATCGTCCGAAAAGAGGACGAAAAACGGACTAAATATCGAGATCTTCTCTTTGAATTCCGCAGGCTTTACCCAAACCATTCTGTCAAGATGGTGGTTCTGATAATATGGGTCCTTGGTGGAATGATGGACACACTGCTCTCAAACTTAAAAATCATACCGGCTTGCCGTGACTTGGCAGAAATCCTAGGCGGGCGAATGCATAAGGCCGTAATTCTTGGTTCACTCCGCCTACTCAGGGCACATGATTCTCGGACCCAGTAATCACTTACCCCATGGACGTGGGGAGTGTTTACTGGGGTTAATGACACACCAGCGCGCTCTCCGGAAGTGTCGGGGCTCCGGAGACAGGGCCTGACTGGGTAATTCCTAACGGATGAAAAATAAAATAAAATAATGATAATAATAATAAATAAGCAGGGAGGGTCAACCACCATCCAAGGCCTTGGTGAGTTGCGACACCACTTTCCTGAGCAACAGGTGCAAAACCGGACTGGCAGCCAAGGCGCACCCTGGAGGGAATGCTCATTCCTTCCGATGTCGGCCGTGGGTATACTAGGCTAACCCCCGGGTATACCCCAATACTCGGTTCCAAATGAACGAGGAAGAGGCCCCCACAACCGACCCCTTCGGATGAGGGGTCATAAGCAAGGTGGTGGGGCCCAAAACGATGGATTGCCACATGACGACGACCGCAACGACAACGGACGCTTTGAGTGGACGGATGAATTAAGGGACGGTCTTCTGCATTGCTATGAGAGCAGTGAGCCCGCCCGAAGAGGATACATGGCAAGGATGCATGCTCTGTGGTGTGAGATACACCCTGAGCATGTCGCTTTTTCCGCCCAAAACCTGAGGGATTATGTATCTCATCTTCGGGCACGAGGCTATGTCAGAGCTCCTCCCCAGCCGGTTGACGAAGTGGCAGAAGTGGCAGATATGCCACGTGTCGATCTGGCTGTAGAGGGCGCACGCAACATTCTACCTACGGAAGGCATCAGAACCCGCAGGGCGCTTCATCACACCAAGCCCCTGAAGCCACAACAACTGGCACGGGTGGATGCGGAGATTCACGATGTCTTTTCAGAAGAGGCTGACATCTGGCAGATCAACTCTGCCGTGTACGACGCCGCTCAGGCCCTGTCCCAAGCGGAGAGGAGGGATACCACCCCTCTGATTGGGAGGCATGAGCGACGCATTCACAAGATGGAAGCTAAGGTCAAGTCGGCGAGACAACACGCGTCTCGTATCCAGTGTGTGGCGGACTACGTGGCGGCCAATATGCCCTTCACGCCCGCAGTACGGCGAATTGCCGCAAATCTACGACGAGCTCACCACACACTGAATCAGGGCGTGCTGTTGACCATCAAACAGCAATGTCTTGATAGGATACGAATGCTGGTGGCTGCAAAAAAGTCACTGGTGAGGCGGGCGAGGAGCATCGCGGAAAACATGAAGTTCCGTGATAAACCCTCTCGCCTATTCCAAGAGCCTCCACATGTTGTGGATAACCCGCCGGCGGCTGATCGGGTAGAAACCTTCTGGAAGAACATTTATGAGTTTCGGCAACCACTCAACGTAGATACTCCAGCCCTAGCGCAGTTCGAAGCCTTCTGCAGGAGGCTTCGTCAGCCTGAGCTCAATGAACTGCGCAATCCGATATTCTCGGAAGAAGTTCAACGGGCCCTAAAAGGCTCTAAGAACTTTGCTACTCCAGACCCCGATGGCCTAAATAACTATTGGTGGAAAAAATTTCCATGTACCCACCACCATCTAGCAAGAGCTAGATGGGAAGCAGCAGTTTCTGGATTAATTTATCGAGGGGCGAACCGTGCTAATCCCCAAAAACGGAGATTTGTCCGATCCGAAAAACTACAGACCGATAACATGCTTGAACGCATGTTATAAGATGTTTACACGCATCTCATACATACGAATACTCTCCGCAGTTGAGCCGGTGTATGAACGGATATATGAGCAAAGAGGGTCAAAGAAGGGGGTCGCTGGCTGCAAGGAGAACCTGCTGATCGACAGGTGCATCACGCAGGACTCAGTGCAGTATAAGCATAACCTATCAATGGCCTGGATCGACTATCGCAAGGCATTTGATACAACATCGCACGAGTTCATCATGAATTTGCTCAGATGCCTTGCGGTACCAGATGAAATAGTGAGATGCATTGAACAGCTGATGCCGCTCTGGAGGACTCGCTTTACCATATCATCTGGTAAAGTCAGAGTCCAAACAGAGCAGGTTATCTTTAGAAGGGGCGTGTTTCAGGGAGACTCTCTCAGCCCTCTTCTCTTCTGCATCTCACTACTGCCATTGTCCGTTGCACTACGGAAAACCCGTGGATACAACTGCGGCACCACCAGTAACCGGAGGCATAAGGTCACTCATCTGTTTTACATGGACGACCTTAAACTATATGCCTTTGGGGAAAAGGATCTACATCAGTCCTTAAGGGTGGTGCAAGAGTACACGCATGCTATCGAAATGGAGTTCGGGATAGACAAATGTGCCACGGTTCATCTCAAAAGAGGACGATGCGAGGAATACGGAGAGGACGTTCAGCTCGTAGATGGAAGCATCCTACATCATCTGGATGCCGGAGAGACGTATACTTACCTAGGAGTGGAACAACGCCACTTCCAAGAGGTAAACACTGTTAAAAACTCTCTCCGCGGCAAGTATCAGCATAAACTCCGAGAGATCTGGTCATCAGAATTGTCGGGGAAGAACAAAGTTGCTGCAACTAATATGCTTGCCGTTCCCATTCTACTTTACTCCTTTGGAGTAATAAAATGGACTCAGGAGGAGCTGCGACAACTCGATGTTAAAACTCGCAAAATGATGCATCTGCATAGGAGCTTGCATCCTAAATCGTCCGTTCCACGGTTATACTTCTCTTGACAACGGGGAGGCCGTGGACTTTTGAGTTTGGAGTGTCTGCATAACAGAATGGTACTGGATGGAGCCTGTAAAGTTATCAGGAGTTCAGATCCCATTCTCTGCTTGGTATGTGATCATGAAAAAGCAGGGATTGAACCATTTCTTTTCAAGGCAGCAACCCGTGCAGCCGATGAACTCGGTCTCGTATTCGACACTGAACGGACAAACCCAAACTCTATCACCGAGTCAGGCCCTGTCTCCGGAGCCCCGACACTTCCGGAGAGCGCGCTGGTGTGTCATTAACCCCAGTAAACACTCCCCACGTCCATGGGGTGAGTGATTACTGGGTCCGAGAATCATGTGCCCTGAGTAGGCGGAGTGAACCAAGAATTACCGCCTTCTGCATTCGCCCGGCTAGGATTTCTGCCATGATTTTTAAGTTTGAGAGCAGTGTGTCCATCATTCCACCAAGGACCCCTATTATCAAAACTATCATCTTCAATAGTAGGTCTTTATTTCCATAAAATAAATAACACAAAAAAGTACATAAAAAATAAACACAGATATATTAATGGGAAATTGCCGAAGATGAGGTGGTCATGCATCTTGTATGAATACACCATGCATAAACCTCTGTCATTATTCTTAAACAGAAAAATATAAATGAAAGAAGAAAAAACTGACAAAAAACTAAAACAAACAGATATTCTAATTTCATACATCTCTGGGCAAAGTCATATTCTTCTATATGGAATATAATATGATATACTTAGTCATAGCTCATCCTCATGATCCTAGTGCATCTGATCGTTCAGAAGATATTTTTTCATTTGCTTTTTGAAACTAACACCTCTAAAAGACTTCAAGTGTTGTGGAATTGAATTATAAATTCGTGAAATCTGATAGGGAAATGATCTTCTGTAAATTGTTTTTCTGTGAATGGGGGGGGGGGCGTTATATAGTTCCCTTGAACCGAATATTTATGTTATGCACATCTTTACGGAATCTTATTTTTTTTCAATCAGATATGAGGGAGTTTTCGAGACAATGATTCTGTGAAATGAATGAAGAAACCTTCTTTTTGTCATGTTGAGCCAACTGTGTTCATTCAATTTATGGGATGTACTATGTCGTCTTCTGATTCCATATACAGTGTGTACATAAAGTAAGGAATAAACTCATTATCTAGAAAAGGAAAAGCTTTTCGGAAAAATCCTCGGACACATCAACTTTTGTTTCAAGATGCGCATGTTTTGGTGTCCTAGTCGGAATGGTGACGTCATTACTCTTCCAGAAATATCATCATCGATTTTTTTTTAATGGCAACCTATATATATTGACAGTGCCATTTGAAAGACCATATTTTTCTCCACACAGCACATCAAAAGATTTGTCATGTTACATGGGGAAATTTTCGAGAAAATTAATGATTAATTGATTTTAAGTTAACTTACTTTATTCGGTAAGTTGAACAAACTAATTAATGAAGGGTTTAAAATAAAGTCCTTCCTAGCTTTGTGAAGTTCTCTGTCAGCAAGCCACTGGTGTGTTCGTTTTTGCTAGGCCCTAAAAAAATCACCCTTTTTATTATCGTAAAAAGACATGTTACTGTTTGTGATACCTTGCTGATTTAGACATTTGATTGACGTATGCCACAGTTTGAAAGATCATATTCCATTGATTCACTTCTTTTCGAAACAATTAAGAATAAAATGCGCCTTTCTGTTACTCAGAGAATCGAAATTCTGTAGATGATTAGATACGGTGATAGAGTACGACTGCAAAAAGAAGTAGTTGGACTGTTTAATACTAAATAGGCCCGGATAGGCCCATGACTCAATGGGCAGTGAGCAAAGTTGAGTTGAAGTTTCGAGAGACTGGTAGTGTTGATGATCTCCCTAAAGCTGGGCGTCCTAAAATCAATGAGGAGGTCAAATTGAATGTTTTATTAGCAATGGAGGAAAATCCACAAAACAACCTATCAAGCCTGAGCCAAAATCTAGATATCCCAGTTACAAATACACATAAAATTTTAAAATTGGAAAAGTGGCATCCCCATAAGATGAATCTGACCCAAGAACTTTCCGAGGACGATCCAGACCGACGGATGCAGTTCTGCCAAACGTTAATGGATTTGTGCAATGCCGACCCTTTGCACACAAAAAAATAATTTCTTGGAATAAGCATGACTGCATTGACTCAAGTAAATAATTTGTTTGTATATAACGAAAGAGATGGTTGTTTTGTTTCAAAGAATCAATTTTCTCAACAAATTTCTTAATTGAAAACAAATATATGCTTATATGAAAACATTTTATATCTCGAGTGGAAAATATAATTATTTCATAGTAAAAAAATTATTTACTTACTTCAATAAAACAATTGTTTTGAAGTAGAAACGAAAAATATCCATTGAAGATGGATATTTTCTTGATTTGAAACTACAAATTTCTCGTAATGAAGATTACATTCATTCACTTCAAGAGGAACGGTTTATTTAGTTACACAATGGATACTTCGACTTGATGAAAGGATATTATTGATCTGAATATATACATTGATCAGAATGAAACTTAGGTTCGTTTTCTTTAACAAAATTACTCGTTTGAGGCAACATATCTATTACTTAGATTACTTTAAATATTGGTATTGATCCGAAAATATGAATTAATTATTATAAAACTTTGAATATATAGAGTAATATTGTGGAATCAAATATATTAACTAATCAGAATGAATCTTTCGTTCATTCCCTTCAACAAAAATATTCAATGAATTAATTCAATGAATTATAAACAAAAAGGTCAATGAAAAAAGTTTTATTCAACATAATTATCATTCTTACATGAATCAAAACAATTCTTTGGTTAACAATATTCTAACATATGATTCAAAAAATCCTTATTATCAGTAACTTTGGATATGAACTGAGAAAAAATAAAAAGACCATATTTCACCAGAAAAAAAAAATAAACACAAATAAAATTTTCTACATATCGATGCCTTAATTCGCAAACCCGCTAACTCCACGTTATATCAATGGAGCAACTGATTTGCGAGTTAGGGCATCGATATGTGATCAAAAATATGAGAAAAACATCAAGATCTACAATAAAAACAGAATTTTCTGTCCATAAATCTCCACCTCAGTATTTCAGTCATCGGCTCAGTCTTTCAGTCTTAGGCTTGATTGAGTCTTTGAGTCACTTGGATTTGATTTTGAGTCTTATCAGTCCCACTTTCGAGTCTCTAGTCTTTCAAATATCTTGAGTCTTGTATATATTTTAGCTAGATGTTTCCTCTTTGCTCTGTATATATACCGTAACATGTACAAGAATGCTTCTTGGCATTCTACAGTAGAAAATTTCTGTTTCATTATTCAGCTTCATTCTGCCCCTAGGTGGAATCGTTGAGGCAGCAGCAAAATCTGTTCGATGAAGTTGACGTCTAAAAAAAATTTGCACCTATTACCTACTATTGACAAACTTGACATTACAAGGAATTAGAAATAATTGGAAACCCAAAAATTCCAAACCGAAAAATTGATTTTGTTCAATTAAGTTTACGGAAAAAAGAATTTAAAAATATTTTCTGGTACACTGTTTCGTTTGAAATAAAACGAAGAAATGCACTATTGTTCTCTAAATCATGTCTTTCAATAGAGCGTGAATTTCTCTGAATAAATAATACACATAAAATTACCTGTATTTTCAGTGGAATCAATTTTTTCGATCAGACTCCCAACACTTTTTCTTGAAGTTATTTTCTTATATTGCATAATGGGGTTGTAAAATGGTGCCTATTTTACATAAAAGTTCATAATCGATGCAGGGTAGAGCCTCTCAAAGTCCATGTCTATCTAAAATGATAGACAAGTTAATGAAGATGAAACAGTTTTGAAGAAGTAACAACAATTCTATCGATACCAATTTTTATTTCACTTATTCATCCCGTAGAAGGATCCTGTTACGTTGTCCTATGAGAGGAAAATAGCTAATTTCTTCAAATATTCCTCATTCAGGAAAGGAAAATCTTCGATAGTTACTTTGTTATCTGAAATAATGCTTATTTAATAAACTCAAAATTCAAACGAAATCATCAATAATTTCTCAGAAATGTTGGTTTTTCATGAAAGTTTGAATACCTAAATTCTCAAACGTAGAGCTCATCTAAATAATTAAGGATTCAAAAGAGGTATTTTTCTCGCTTTCTAACTTGTAGTTGTATTTCTCAAGAAATGAAAATAATTCTTTAACCAGTGAATAATTTTGATCCTATACAGAATGGCTTCATTATCCCCATAATACACCTTATTTTCTTTTCAATAATATGTTTGTGTTCAAAGAAATATATATATTTATAGTTTTGAATCAACGCACAATGGCACAATATGCACATTAACCTCAACGAGACCTGTAACCTGCGAACGGCGAGACCCGAAAAACACTTCTAACTACAATACTGAAGCAGACATTACACCCCTCACCCCCCTTACCAATTGCACAACAGCCTATGGAATCCGTCAGGGCCGGTCCTAGAAGAATGATGTCAGTCAACAATGTTAGAAATGTATTGAACATTTGCTGCACCTATCTGGGATCCACCTCAGATCTCTATAATTTCTGTGGGACTCAACATGTTTTTAACTGCTGATCAAGGCTATGGAAACAAAACTCTGCACTTCAGCATACTATCGGAATAATTTAATCACAATTTAGCAATACTTACTGTGGTTTTACCATCCAATTTTAATATTATCTCAGCTTCAAATGTAATATAACAACTGTAATATAAAGTTGAAGACATTTAATTTTTTCATTGAAAGAAATCAAAATGTATATACTATTATTGAGAAAATGAAGTACTGAAATAAAATTTCATATTTTTTCAATTGAAAAGAGTCAGTAATATCAACTTTAAGTATTTCCGTTTTTTAATTTGAAGAAATGTATATTTTTATTCTTAAATCAAAAAGAGGAAGCATTAAATCAATAAATTAGGTTTATTCATTCCGAAAAATCAACCATATCAAGCTGAAAAAATTACATTTTTAATTTTATAATGGTGTTCTTGGATTGAGCAAATATTTCAATAAAATTATATCCTTTGCTTGAAAATAACAGATGTTTCGATTCAAAGAAATATGCTCAATTGAAAAAAGAGTTTTACTTGAATTTTCAAAGAAATGCGTTTTGTCAATCTGAGATAATTTTTTTTTGTGTGTGCTAGTAAAAAATATTGCCTTCTCTGATGAAGCTACCTTCACACTAACAGGAACAGTGAATCGGCAGAATTGGAGGTACTGGGCTAAAGAAAATCCAAAATAGATGAGAGAACTTCACACACAGTATACTCAGAAAATAAATGTTTGGGCGGCGATTGTAGAAAACAGAATTATTGGACCCCGCTATTTCGAAGAAACCTTAAATGGTCCAAGATACCTTCATTTCCAACAGGATTATGATATGTCTGGTGGCAAATAACCCTGCTATACCAAATGAAAACTTATGGTACCAGCAGGATGGTGCACCGCCGCATTATGCAGCTGATGTAAGAAGGTATCTTGACCAAGTCTTTGCCAATAGATGGATAGGTAGGCGTGGTGCTATTGAATGGCCCCCAATATCTCCGGACTTTACTCCATTAGATTTTTTTCTTTGGTGCTATCTAAAGATTGTCATGTACAAAACTAGACCAGATAATATCGAGGAATTGAAAACTAGCATTACAAATGAATGTAACAATATTACTCCACGAACTATCACGAAGGTCCAACGAGAATTTATTGACCGTCTTGGATACTGCCAGGCTCAGGAAGGACTTCAGTTTGAACATTTGATCAATTAGTTTGTGCAATCAATTGTGTAAAATAAATTAATATGAAATCATTATAACAATAATTTTCTCTTATATTTCCCTATGTAACATGACAAAACTGTTGATGTGATGTGTGGAGAACAATATGCGCTTTCAAATGACACTGTTAAAAACATAGGTTGTCATTTGAAAAAATTATCGATTATGACATTTCCGTAAGAGTAATGACGTCACCATTCCGACAATAGGACGCCAAAAGATGCGCATCTTGAATCAAAATTTGACGTGTCTAAGGGTTTTTCCGAAAAGCTTTTCCTTTTCTAGATAATGAATGTATTCCTTACTTTATGTACACACTGTATGAGTCGCAATTTTGCATAACTTGTATGCGGCGTATGTCATCGGAGTCGATGCTTGTCCCATAAATTGTATCACAATAGTTAAAACGGGATAATACCAATGCTTCACAAAGGATACATTTTACTTTTTTGTTCAAAAACTGCCTATTGTTATAAATTTTTTCAGGTTCACAGATCCTGCTCGACGAATATGGCAAACGTGAGATTCATACCTCAGTTCGTCATCCATCATTAGCCTCAGATTCCTACTACATTTTTTAGGTGTCAATTCCGCATTTTCCACAGTTATTCGGACATTGTCATTCTGAAGACTTTTCTGTGATTTGGAGCCAAAAACCATTATTGTCATTTTATCAGCATTCACGTTCAAACAGTGAATTCTAGATTTGCGTTTAAGCGTAGAAATGTCATTGTTGATGTTCACCAGCGTGACATCAAGATCTCGAGGAAAAAATAAATGATGTGACTGAGTATCGTCAGCATAAAAGTTAACCTTGCAATTGCTCACGGCATTTTTGAAATCGAGTATATAAAGAGCAAATAACAATGTACCCAATATTGATCCCTGAGGAATACCTGACACTATCTGGAGGGGGTGTGATATTTTCTCATTAATTTTGACACATTCATTTCGTTCACGAAGGTAACTCTTGAAGAAATCGACCGCTCTGGAAGATAAACCTATGTATTTCAATTTTGTTTATAAAAGAACATTATCCAGAGTGTCAAATGCTTTTGAGTAGTCCAGTAAAACCAATATTGTGCATTGCTTCCTTTCAATTCCTGTCAAGATATCATCTGTAACTGATAAAAGAGTTGTTTCACAGCTATGTTGCTTTCGAAACCCAGACTACTCCTCAGGGATTATACTGAACTGAGTTGCATATGCTCTTAGTTGCAAATCAATTTCTCTTTCGAGAACTTTCGACAGGGTAGGAAGAATACTTACGGGACGGAGATCTTTAAGCTCTTCCACTGAAGGTTTCTTGGTAGTGGTTGAACAAGGGAATGCTTCCAATCATCCGGGAAAACACTATTCATAATACAAAAATTTACAATATATGTGTTTTAAATGGTAGAACATATAGACAACGCATCAAAAGCAGCTTCAAATTTATTCCATCCGATCCCTGTGCGTTAGATTTCAAGTTATATAAAGAGGTACCTATACTGGGTGACCACGAGGTAAGTTACGTCCCCCAATTTTTTATTGTTTCAAAGATACAGTTTTCAAATTTGGTACGTCAATATATTACTCAATTACGCATATTTTTACTCCATTACCAAAAATTCACCACTTCCAGTTTAACCGAAAGTGACACCAAACTTTTTTTTTTTTCAAATGGATTATTTGGATAATTTGTAACTTTTCTGTTGGTTTTTAATTGGTTTTATGATTTACTATGGAGAAAACTATTAGATGACATTCCGCTAAAAACGTCTTTCTTTATTCAATGTCATACATCAGTCAAACAAAAACAATCTCAACTATTAAATAATACAGTATGTAAATAAGATCGATTGTATATCCATATTAACACCTCTCCTGAAACTGAGATCTCCAGATTTCTCATATGTATAATCATATCAACTCAACACCTCTTTCTTCATATGGATATCCCACTTGGGGCTGAATAAAAGTTTGGTGAATTGGTCCGCTAAATTATTGCCAGTTTCGATATCAATTTTGTCACGAACGTTGAACAGTTTCAAATCAATATTTTTCGAACGATCAGATGTAACATGATTCTCAGCAAGTTTCATTGCTCCTTGATTTTCAATATTTATTGTTATTCCTCCTTCGATCATTGAATCTTGTTCTAGTTCTGCAAGCAGATACTTCATCCAAATACATTCCTTAACAATTTAATTCAAAGCAACGAATTCAGATTCAACACTACTTACTCTGTGCTACACATTTCTGCTTTCTGCTGGCCCAATTTACTGCATCTCCTCCTATGATTACAACATACCCACTAAAAGATTTTCGGTCTGTGATATCCGTTGCCCAGTCAGCATCTGTGTATGCTTCTACCGGCTTGCCGGATTTCTTATATTCCAGTCCCAAATTTTTCGTCTTATTTTGATATCGAAATATGTGTTCCACTCCTGAACAGTGAGTGTTTTTCTGAAGGATATTTGCTGAACTGACTCAGATATGTTGTATTAAAGGATAGATCTGGACGGGTATTTGTCGCAAGATATATTAAACTCCCAATAACCTTTCGATATAAATCAGCACTTTATTTATCTAAATATTTGGCATTGTCATCATGTTTACTTGTTGTTTTTAATTTGCATACATATGGACAGTTCTGCAGTTCTTTCTTCGGGGGAATATCCGGAAAGTTCTTCTCACAATGTTTCGAAACATTCTGGAATCTCCGTATACGACACTTCATCCAAATCAGCATAGAGATATGCAGCCGTTATATCTACATGAAGTATTTTCCAATTTTTCTCTACACTCAGCCCTAGCATAATACGAATAGTTTTCCTTTGGACAACAGGTGAATACGTCTTGTCGTAATCTATACCAGGAATTTGACTATTGCCCATGGCTACTACTCTAGCTTTGTATCTCGCAATATTCCCAATTCGTCATATTTTGTTTTGAATATCCACTTATTTCGTATCATTTTTCTTTCCTTGGGTCGTTTCACAAACTCCCATGTATTATTTTCCAAAAGATTTTCAATTTTTTCTTCATCGCAATTTTCCACTTTGCACTATTTTCACCATTTAATGCTTCTCTGTTGCTCTTTGGATCGCAAATTTTTTCTTCATTCTTTGCTATTATGTTACATTTCTCATTACTTTCATCTAGATCAGAATCATGAACGTCCATTAAATAGTCTTTTGTCCAGATTGGTGAGTTAATAGGTAGACCAAATTTTGAATTTCTGCCATGGCCCTGTAGTTTTTCTGACAATTGATTTGCTTCTTCAAAATCGTTTATTTCATTTGTTTGAATCAACTCGTTTTCATCTTCATGAACTCCATTGATATCCTCTGCATTGTTATGCTCTTCCTCAGGCTCACGATTCATATCATCATTCTGTGAAATATTTTCGTCGCCCTGTGACAACTCAAACCAGTTCTTGTCAAATTGTTCGGAATTAAAATTTTTCGTTTTTATCGGAAAAATATTTTTATCAAATTTCACATCACGGCTTGAGTTAACTTTTTCAGATGCGGTTGTTTCCGCTCCATAACCAGGTTCAACAGCTACCCAGCATCCTTTTGCCTCCAATAAACCTTGAATACGTAAACTCCAATGTCTATAGTTGTCTGAATTCAACTTTTCTATCTTATATTCATCTCCTATTCTTCTCGTCTGGAACTTTACTTGGACTGACAGAATTAAATTCGTCGTCTTCGAAGAAATAAATAATAACAACTTCTATATATTTGTAGCGTACAAAGTTATGTTCTAAGTCCTGGGCCCATAACCTGTTGGTTTTTAATTGGTTTTATGATATACTATGGAGAAAACTATTAGATGACTTTCAGCAAAAAACGTATTTCTTTATTCAATGTCATACATCTGTCAAACAAAAACAAACTATCAAATAATACAGTATGTAAATAAGATCGATAGTATATCCATATTAACATTTTCAATACGACATATGAAAAATGGCAGTTGTGAGCATTTCTTTATGGGTACCACTCCGTTTTGAGTAAATTTTTGATATTTGTTGTAAAATATGGTTGCTGCAATTACATGAGAAGCCAAATTTTCAGCTGTATCCTACCTCGAACCTTCCTCTCCTAAATGTTGACGCCGTTCGTCAGTTGTGATGATTTGAGTTTGATGTTAATGGCCAACTTTTTTCGATTGATTAATCATCTGTATCTCCCCCATTTTCTTACTGATTTTCAATTTTGAAGAATAGTGTTATCACAATTTGCGTGTTCTTCCGGATAATGAAAAAATGGTACAAGGCGTCATTAAAAAAAAAGTGTGGGGTCATTTCCGGATAAACCGGAAGTGGTGAATTTTTGGTAATGGAGTCAAAATATGCGTATTTCAGTAATATATTGACGTACCAAATTTGAAACGTGTATCTTCAAAACTATAGAGAAATTGGGGGGTGGTCACCCGGTATATAATTAAAGAAATCATTGATGTTCTAGTAATATATCAATCCTCGAGAGGCAGTAATTTCATCACCTGGATTTTCAAACGAACTACATTCGGTCATCATAACAATCCCAGGAGTATATAAATGTCAACCCCTTGTATTACTGTTTTCTGTACATCGACCAATCAATTGCAGTAATTATATTGATGAATATTCGTTCAATTTTCGAAGCATTGATATGATAACAATAAAAATCAATGTGAAAGCATGCTAGAACTCCTAATTTAGCATATTGTTGATGGCATTGTGCACTGCCGAAACGAGTATTGGATATGCCAAAAATTTCTACAAATAAAAATGAAATGTTCATTGATAGCATTTTACGGAGGATTGAGGTTGAAAAATTATATTTCAATAAATGATCAAAACATTGCACTTTAATAATAATAATAATAATAAAAAACTTCTTTATTGTCAATAAAAAAAAATTACAATTTTATGAAACTGAAGGCGAAGTCTAGCTTAAAGCTATTCCACTCAACCTTCAGAGGGCAGTTGCCCAAGAAAATGAAAATTATATAAAAAAAAAGAAAAATTGATATTATACAACTCTTGAGTCAGATGGATTATTTTGGTGATTTTGGCAGTGTTTGCTATTTATAAAACAGTTTATGAACAAGTGAAGGGGTGCACCTAGTATATTTAACATATTGAAGGAGTTAGAGTACAATTTTTTTCAGGAATAAATGAGTTAGAAAAAAAAAATTACTGAGCCGGTCGAGACATTTCAACTTATACTTGAAATTATTGATATTGAATATTTGGAATTCATCAGGCAAATGATTGTACCTTTGAATAGCATTAAATACAAATGACCTTCGGAACATTGCAGTTTTGTGTTGAGGTATGGTCAGAGCGGACCTATTCCTGACACTCTTTGAATGTATTTTCGACCTTGGAATGAATTTTCGTACCAGAGCAGGTGGGTTAGGATCAATGAGAAGTTTATGTGTGAAAGTACCTAGATGGAGTTGCCTCCTGTTTTCCATGTTAAGCCAGTTACATTCTTGAAACTTATGAGAGATATGATCATATTTTCTTATTCCATAAATTAGTTTGCAGCAGCAGTTTTGCACTTTCTGAATCTTGTCCTTATCTACCCTTGTTAAGTAAGGACTATAGATAAAATCACAATAGTTGAAGTGGCTTAGAACTAATGACTCGGATAGGGTTCGTTTCATTTTAACGCTGCGAATATGGCGAGCACTATAAATGAGTTCCAAGAATGCAAATGCTTTACTTAAAATACTCCTGATATGAAGAGAGAAGCGCAAATCAACATCTAACACTAAGCCAAGATTCCTGGCTGAATCGCATACTTGTAGTGTTGAATTATCAATTTGAATCGTCATATTGTCTCTCAAGAGGTTTCTATTGATTTTGTTACCAAATAACAATACCTTAGATTTTTCATGATTAAGTTTCAAGTTGTGCTGATCAGAGGAAATCTTGATTTTGTTCAATTCATTATTCATAATGTCCTCGACAGTTACCCAATTATCCGTACTATAATTAAGATACAGATCTGTATCGTCTGCAAACGCTTGAGCTTTACAGTGCTCTATATTTTTCAAAATATCAGCAGTGTATATAATAAAAAGCAAGGGGCCCAATATGGACCCTTGCGGAACACCTGAAAGTATATCCAGTTTGAATGAATATAATCCATTCACTGATATTACTTGAGAACGTCTCTGAAAGTAATTACATATCAAAAATACTGATGAATCATTGAAGCTATAATATCTCAATTTTGTGCAAAGCAACTCATGATTAATGGTATCGAATGCTTTAGAAAAATCAAGTAGTACCAAGGCACTAGATAACCCCTCATCATAAGCAGTTAAAATATCAGTTGTTACAGTCACCAGAGATGTTTCAGTATTTCTGCCTGATCTAAAACCGCACTGGCAATCAGGAAGTAAGTTTTTAGCACTGAAATGTTCATATATTTGTAAATACAAAGTTTTTTCGAAAACTTTAGAGAGAGTAGGAAGCAGACTTATTATTCTGAGATCTGTAAAATCTTTGGGATGACTTTTTTAAAGGATGGGTATACCAATAGAACTTTTCCATATATCTGGAAAGTACGATTTTTCAATGCAACAATTTATTATGTGAGTTATATGTTTGTCTATGAATGGACTACAATATTTTAACATTTCAGCATTTATATTATCTACTCCGAAAGCATTCGTTTTAATACTATGTAACGCTTTATTGACTTCTTCAACGGTTATTAATGAAAATTGCATAGGAGGATCATGAACTGAATTAATATAAAAATCAATTTTCCCATCACATTTATCAGTTACATCTTGCAGGTAGGAGGAAAAATAGTTGTTCAAGGTATCAGGATTCGATAGGTTATCGGGAATTACATTTTTAGGGCTTGAATAAACACCCAAGTTTTTCAGTGTTTTACAAGAAGCTTTCGAATTTTTCATTTGCAGAACATGATTGAGATGGGCTTTTTTCTCACTTCTAGTTACCGCGAGTGTATGATTTCTCAATTCTTCATATCTTTTGAAATCGCATTATTTTTTTGTTCTTTTGAACTTTTGCAGAGCTTTATCTCTCTCTTTTTTTAAGATCATTAGATTATCTGTCAGCCAGGGTGATGGTGGTTTTGTAACGTTTCTTTGAACAAGCGGAGCATTATTATTGAATGTAAGGAGAATAAACTCATGAAATATATCAATTTTTTTAACGAGATCATTTTCTACTATGATATTGTGCCAGGGAAGTTCCTGGAGGTCATTTAAAAGGATATTGATATTGAAGTGCCTAAAATATCTATAAGTAATGAGCTTGGGTTCTTTTTGGAGAATTGGTATGTCCACTTCTAAAAATGTTAAATCATGATCTGATATTTCATGTACAGGCAATTTAACAGATTTTTTCACTATATCTGTGGTCGATACGAAGATGAGATCAAGTAATGTTCTCGTGGTTCTCGTTGCAACATTCAAAATTTGTGAAAAATCAAAAGATTCGAAGCAGTGCATTAACGGATTATCTAAATTAAAAAAAATTACATTGAAATCTCCTAAGAGCGCCATCCAATCCACAGTATGATAGGTCAATGCAAGTATATTATCAATATCTTCTAGTACATCTCCCATTACAGCGCTGGGTGGTCTATAAAAGACTCCAACAATAAAATCATGATGACCGTTTCTCATTTTCAATAAGAGATATTCAATGTTACTTTCTATAACCATGTCAATGTGCAAGGTTTCACAACTTACAGATATTTTAACATATGCTCCTACTCCCCCTCCTCTACCACCTCTATCCTTACGAAATAAAGTATATCCAGGTATGTCTGAAGGATAACTTCAATTTTCAAAGAAATATTAACTGCTTTCAAAACAGAAACATTTATATTTAATTCCATCAAAGTACATATCACCTACTTCTTCAATTTTTGCGATGTCTTCGCCGATTGCACAAAGAATGGTTTTATTGATGCCTTCAAGAAGTGTATCCATTCTTCTATGTCCTGTGGTGCTTTCGCAAGGTAATCGAACGATTGTTGGGAGTCCTTGATGGATAATTTGGTCGTCTGAGATTTTCCAGAAATGTCTTTTCACACCACATGTTAATTGGCATAAAACTCACAATACTGCCACATCTCGCCCATCTAGAAATAAATAAACATTACAAGTATTACGGTCGAGAATAAAAAGTGTGGATTTCCAGAGATGTGGAAAGTACTTTTCTTTTCTTAATGAGAACGTTATTTCAGTAAATAATAATGTAATGACCTTTAAACACGGTGCAACAAAAAAGTTATAGGGTCGAGCCTCTTTCTTCGGAAACAATAATATACTTATATGTATAAAAATTACCATAAATTTTTAATGAATTTGAACAAATGAAAAGTCAACCATGCCCATACATTCATTCAATATGAAATAAAACAATCAAGCCTTTTTTGAAATATCAACATAACCTGTACCTAATATAAGGTAAGCTCGGGTAAGTGTGAATTTGGGGCAAGTGTGAGTTTGCACGCTATCTTCGCTAAACCGGGCGACAGCCCAATGCCACCTATTGACGAATAGCCTACACTCATAATGAATCCGTAACCATCATTTAAAATACAAAAGAGATCTTGTGAAATCCAAATATTTTCCCAAATTTTCTAACCTACTTAACCCGAACGAGTTTAACGAGTTTATTTCAAGCTTTGAAAGAGAGATTTACGTGCATTAATATCTTTAAATTTGGCCAGAATCACATTTGCCCCAAATTTCCGGGGAAGTGTGACACCTATGGAGATGTATATATGAATATATAAATAAAATGCATAGAATACGTTTTTCAACAGTTTTCTGTGGCGTATTACAAAGACTGACCTTCGAAGTAAATACCTGTAAAAGTTCATTGTTATATTAGTCCAGGTTCATCAGATGGACTAAATTCCATGTGAACTAATGAAAATCACGGTCACACTTACCCGAGCTTACTATACGAGGTAAACACCGTTCACTGATATAATTCAAATACAGTTACTTACTTTTCTCGATATTTCAGACTTTCAGTCGGTATAATGAAAACATTATCGTTTGGTCCTTGACATTGCCATTCAAAAGAAAAGCAATGATTTTGGGCACTCATTGTTCCCAATTCTTTTGAAGCGTTAGGTGTACAAACTTTAAAAACAAATAGTTTCGAGGGTTTGGGGGTCATGTGTCACATTGTTGAAAAAATTGATTAAATTCTCTTTTCAACTATATTAATTTTTTAGATTTTCATTTATACGTTTTTTCACAATATGCATTTGAAATGTCATAATAAGTGCGGATCTGAATCCCTTTTCTTACCTGACCACGATAACTTTTGAATGGTTTGATGTGAAATAACGGGACAGAATTTTTTTATGGAAAGAAATTTTAAAAATGTTTAGGTTGTTGAAAAGAGAATTGAATTATCTTTTCGCCGATGTGACACATGACCTCCAATTCCATTTGAAATTTTTCAGTTAATGTGTTCTCCCGCGCCATTTATCGGGCAATCAAAATGTTTTTTATTTCAAGAAGTAGTATCTGTGAAACCAACAATAAAAATTTAGAATGAGTACCTAGTTGATGATTACACGAAATTAGATTGTTTTAAAAGAACTGCTATTTAACAATCCATTACCCTTGAAGATTGTTCAAGTTGATACCGTTATTTAGTTTGAACAATTATCAATTAGCAACAGGTTGTTGTTTCTGAGTACTTAGTGATAGTTTAGTAATTCTATGGAGGTAACTTGGTTATCGAAATGGAAATCTAGAAGTGTAAATATATTTTTGTGGTGACGAAAAAAATTGTGTTCTCATTGAATAGCACTACATGCGTTCAGTGTGCTATTTTCCATGACTACAAAATTCATAAAAACAATAGTATATTTTTCAACAAGAAATGAAAATACTGTTTTTCGTGAGGTGAGAGTTGTCCACGAAACATATTTTATCTGGAGTACGAAATGTTATTTTTTCTACCACAGATGTTGTTTATAAAATATTAGAATTTCGCTATCAGAGTCCATATTAATTATAGTTATAGAAAGAAGTTCAAATGTAATTGTGAACATGTTCATAAACTGTCAAGCGGAGTGACGTTCATTTGCTGATTCAAGTGCCAGGTAGTGAGACAAATTGTTTTCAGTATATTCCCATCGGGTCGCGCTCATTTGCTTCATTTTCATCTCTAGAGTGAAAAACTATCACTTTCTCGTAGAATTTTTGGTTGAAAAATTATCATTTTCATATACATGAGTAGAATTTTTTTTTCAACATATTCATAAAGTCAGAATATTCTCCCATTACGTTTCATCCAGAAAAGCATTATACCATGAAACAAAAGGTTTCTTTGAGAGAACTGAAAGTGGAATTTTATTAGTTCCATTACATTTCGTTAAAATAATCTTATAAAATTATGTTTGTTATTCAAGTGAAGAAAATATTGGGTTATATGGTATTATATTCGTGTGATCTTATAATGATATTGTACGTTTATAGGTTTCCAATCATGTGTGAAGTGTGGGAAGAAATATGCTAATAAATATTCTTTATACCATCACATGAAAAAGGATTGTGGTAAGGAAAAAACATTCAAATGTATTTACTGTGATCACCGCAGCAAACGAGCTCATGATATCAAGAAGCATTGTTATAAAATCCACCCTGAAAAGGAAATTGCCAAGGAGATTTGTTATGTAAAAATGGTTGATGTCCAAGAGGAAATTTGGTAATCCGTATTTAAAGACTAGATGATGTGATAAGTATGCAACGTGATTAATAAAATTGCAAAAAACGCTGTGCGTTATTTCAAGTCGAGTTTTTTTCGAAGATAAAGCACTTTTAATAGGTATAACCATACGAATGAATTGTTAAGCTTCATACAGACCTGAAAATTATGCCGAACAACAAACAGAACAACGAACCAAACGGCAAAAATAACGGCGAACGAACGTTTTTGATTGCAATGAGCCGAACAACAAACGGAACGTTTGTGTTCCCTGATTGGTTTTAGTAGTTCTCCGTTCAAGATGGAAGAAAGTGTAGCAGAAGCAGCAGCGAATAAATATTCATTATTCGTTAAGTGCGGTTGAAAATCGCGGAAAACAGGAAGATTGCGGCAAACCCATTAATCCGGCCATTTCCTTCCCATTACTCTGCATCCATATTCAATATGTTGAAATTTCCTCTCACGCGTCTTGCTTTTTCATTTTGTTATAAATGTTGTGGATGTTTTTCTTTCCACAACAAATCCTTTGTTTGATAAACATTTATTACTTCCAAGAATTTTTCTTTTGTCCACTCCATCATGTAGACACAACAAACACTCAAAAGACAGAGACATACTAACAAATTCACTGGACTAAGGCTCACCAGCAACGGTCTGTTCGCCGTTTTGTTTTGAACCGTCCAAATGAGTGAACAGAAGGGAACTAAGGGGACATTTTAATTAGAATGAACATTCGCTTTCGTCGATGATCCGTTTAGTGCAGTCGACAGGTAGTTTCAGATAGTAAAAGGTCGGAAGTTAATGAAACTTTAAGATATTGTTCAGAGATGGTTGATTAACATTTTCTCATGTTTTGGACCTCAAGGATTCTGTGCTAAAAAAGTAGGAGGGGGGAAACTGCAAATTTTTCGACCTTGGTGTGGTTTTTCCTCAATAACTTTTTTGCCTTACGTTGTTACAGCAAAAACGTCGATTTAGTTTTTTGTATATCATCAAATTCCCTACGGACTTGTTGCCTCAAACATGTTTGTGTGTCAATTTGTTACCGAGATATGGCGCTTCGAAGAATAGGTAATTTATCAAATTTCGCCACAAAATGCAGAATTCCACCCTATTTCTTCTATTATACAAGAATTATGATGAAATGTAGTTGCTTGCCCACCAAGTGTCAAATCGTTCCTCCCAAGGACAAGAGAGTGTCGGGCCTAGGGGAGTGTGTGATCAGCTACAGCAGTAAAAAGCTGGAAAACAATAGATGTTAGAACACTGCTCCCTTCCCTATGTCACTCTTTAGTGAGGAGGGAATGCGCAAGGGAACGAAGTCTGCATTATACCCACTCTTCACTCCCATAGACGAAGTCAACTTTGGAAATGTAACGTGATTGATGGAGGATACCTGTTACATAAAGTGGTGTGGAACAAAACTCCCACAACCAAATTCGAGATGCTATGCTCTACGTACATCATCTACGTGCAGAGACACTTTGGGAGCAATGTGATTGTTGTATTTGATGGATACCCCACAGGCTATCAAAGCACCAAAGCTGCAAAATGAGCTCGCCGTTCTGCATTACAATCAGCAACCAAAGTCGTGTTCTCCTCATCTACCATGGTGAACATAGCACAGGAAAAGTTCTTGGCAAACGATTATAATAAGAGCGCATTAATTTCGATGTTGATGACACGAATGACGGATGCTAGCATCGAAGTGAAGCAGGCATATGAGGACGCCGACGTGATGGTCGTCAACACAGCCATATCCAAGGCCAGCAAATTCGACAGCGTCATAATTACTGCTGAAAATGTGTACATACTTATTCTGTTGACAGCATTAGCTACGTCCACAAAAACATCTACTTTCAAAAAATTGAAAGAGGCAGTGGTCCCAGTGTCCTCTACTCGCCAAGTTCCTTTTCTCCCAAGGTTTTCCTTCATGCAGTGAGTGGTTGTGATACCACTTCAGCACCATTTGGATTGGGGAAGAAGAAAATTTGCAGTACCTACATGAGGAATGCCTCCCTCTCTGCAGTAGAGGCCCCGTTTCTCACACCAAACGCTACTCCTCAGCAGATCAGCGACGCTAGAGAAAAGTTCCTGGTAGCAGTTTATGGAGGCAACATTGACAGAGACAATCTCGACTACCTTAGGTACCAATTATCCACACGATCAGTGACGAAGGCTAAATTACAACTAGCCCGCCTACCACCAACAAGGGACGCTGCCAAGTACCACTCCCTCCGCACTTACCAGCAAGTACAGAAATGCTGCGCCGGATGACATCCTCCATATTGTTTCCTGCAAGTGCAGTAAAGGCTGTAGCAGCGGAGCTTGCGGCTGCAAGAAAGCAGGTCTCCGATGCTCAGCAATGTGCAAGCACTGCACAGGCCACTCCTGCGAAAACTAATTTGATCGAGGAAGAATCACCAGAAATATTGGACGAAAACGACGACAGCGACATCATTGACAGCCTTATCGCTCAGGAGGACGACGAGCTGTTACGAGCAGAACCAGCGGCTAAGAAATCTCGGCAGGAAATGTAATGAGTACAAATGAGTACCTACCCACTATGATTAGCCATGACATCTTTATTCCTCAATATAATATATACCTTGAGAATAACCTAATATTGTTAATTACATAAATTTTTTTCACGAAAGGACTACGTATTTTTTTCTTCCTGTCCTGGGATAATTATGTATGGGAACGAGGGGATATCCATCCCAAAAGTAACTGATACCAATACCAAAATGATGTGAATAGATATGGTTGGCTTTCATCAGAAAGTTAGCTTTTGAAAATTGGGGTTGGGTGGGGGAAGGAGGAGTGGGGTGTTCAAAGTTGGTGACTTCAACTAAGAACCATAATTACTACAACATTTCATTATGATGTGGGTATAACAGATGGAATAAGCTGTAATTTTGCATTTTTTGTCATTTCTTAGCAAATTTTGGGACATGACCTTTTTTTTGACGTGCCATATTTCGGTAGCGAATTCACATACAAACATGTTTCTTCAGTCAAAATTGTATAAAATTTTACGCTCTACAAAAAAGTATTGATATGTTTTTTCCGTAAGACGTAAGAGAAAAAAGTGATTGAGGAAAAACCGGAGAGAGGTCAAAAATTTTGCAGTTTCCCCCCTCCTACTTTTTTCGCACAGGGTCCTCGAGGTCCAAAACTTGAGAAAATGTTGATTAACCATCCCTGAAGAACCTCCTGAAGTTTCATTAACTTCCGACCTTTCTCCACCTAACCCCACTCTTTTCAACCTGTCGACTGAACTAATTCACCATTTTCAAAAAACCGTTTGGCAAATGTCAACAGTAGCTTATCGCTCTGTCCACATCGAGCACGATTTTCCTTTGATGATTCGCTGATTTACCGATAGACGTCGGAACATGACCGAACACGAACGAACTCGTTCGCTCGCGTTCGATTCTTCATGTAAATTACCTCAAGCGAACGATTTGATAAGAACGCCGCGAACTGTTCGGCGAACGGACAGGGTTTGCGAAGCTGTTTGCAAACGCATTCGTAGCCCCGTCCACTTACTATTCTGTTCGCCATTCGGTTCGTTGTTCTGTTTGCTGTTCGAGATAGTATTCAGGTCTGTACGAAACTTTAGAAATTTCTGAAATATTTTTAACGAACACTTCAAAAGTAACATGTCGTCGCTAACAGCTGCAATTCTTCTTTACACTGAAAAAATGTGGTACTTTGTATCAATAAATGCCGTATATTACCTGTCCGTTCATTGGCACAAAACATTTTTCATCGTGGCAATGATTGAACATTTACTGACGTTGGTAGGTTGATACAATGAATTCGAATTCATTGGGATCAAAGATGATTGTTTTTCAAATTTATGAACAGATTTCGTGCTGCTATGGAAAAGTTCATTGAGGTGAGGAAAGAGGTACACCCAAACAATGAAAAATTGTTCATCATATCAACGAACTTAATTCACAGTCCCGGAGCACTGATGTATGGGCCGTGATGGTCATGATGGTAGAGCGCTTGTCTCTCAACCTAAGGGTCATGGGTTCGATTCCCAGCATGGTCATCTGTCTCGTGCATGGCATCACACGTTGAAATGTAAGGGCTGCATCTTCCGTAGCTCGGACAAGTCTTTCGAAGACTTTTGAGGGTTGTACTCTTCAGCTGGTTGACGGAAATAACAATAACAACAATAACAATATATTCTTAAATAATATGGTACATTATATTAATGAATACCTCTTCGATTATTGGCACAATAATTTTTTCGTCGTGTCAATGAATAACCATTCACTGAAATATGTACGTTTTAATTGTTACAAAATGAATTCAAGTTTATCGAGATTAATGATGATTTATTTTCAGACCTATGAACAGGTTTCGTTGCGGCTACGAAAAACATCATTGAAATTAAGAAAAAAGTTTATTGAAACAATGTGTACTATTTCATGAAAAAAAATGTGGCACATTATATCTATAAATGCCGTTTATAACGTATCCGTTCATTGGCACAATACATGGTTTGTCGTGTCAATGAATTCACTGAAATATGTATGTTTTTATTGTTACATTAAATTCAACGTTATCGAGATCAATGATGATGTATTTTCAGACCTATGAACAGGTTTTGTTGCAGCTACGAAAAAGATCATTGAAATTGAGAAAAAAGTTTACTGGAACAATGTGTACTATTTCATGAAAGAAATGTGTTACATTATATCAAAAAATGCCATTTATTTCCTCTCCGTTCATTGGCACAATACATCATTGTTCGTGTCAATGAATAATCATTCACTGAAATATCAATCAATGATGATGTATTTTTAGACCTATGAATAAGTTTAGTTGCGGCTAAAAAAAAGTTCATTGAAATTTAGAAAAAAGTTTATTGAATCAATGTGTACTATTCCATCAAAGAAATGTGTTACTTTATATCAACAAATGCCATTTATTGCCTCTCTGTTCATTGGCAAAATACATTATTCGTCCTGTCTATGAATAACCATTCACTGAAATATATATGTATGTTTTTATTGTTACAATGAATTCAAGTTTATCGAGGTCAGTGATGATCTATTTTCATACCTATGAACAGGTTTCGTTGCGGCTACGAAAAAGATAATTGAAATTAAAAAAAAAAGTTTCTTGAAACAATGTGTACGATTTCATGAAAGAAATGTGTTACATTATATCAATAAATGCCATTTATTGCCTCTTCGTTCATTGGCACAATACATTATTCGTCGTGTCAATGAATAATCATTCACTGAAATATGTATGTTTTTAGACATATGAATAGGTTTTGTTGTAGCTACAAAAAGATCATTGAAATTGAGAAAAAAGTACATTGAAACAATGTGTACTGTTTCATGAAAAAAATTTGGCACATTATATCTATAAATGCCGTTTATTACCTGTCCGTTCATTGGCACAATAAATGTTTCATCGTGACAATGATTAAACATTCACTGGCGTACGTATTAATTCATTGATACAATGAATTCAAGTTTAGTGAAATCGAAGAAAATCATTTTTTTACATTTATTATGAACAGGTTTCGTTGCTGCTATGGTGAAGTTCATTGAGGTTAGGAAAGCGGTATACTGAAACAATTTGAAATTGTTCATCATATTCATGAACATAACTCATGGTACCAGAGCACCTTTGAATATATTTAAAATAAATATGGTATATTACATTAATGAATACCTACCTCATTTATTAGCACAATAGATTTTTCAACGAGTGAAAGAATAACCATTGACTGAAATATGTATGTTTTTAATTTCAATTTCAATTCCAATTCAATTCATTTATTGTTTCTAACATTATGTATGTATAACGAAGAGTTTTGTAGTACAGTGTTCCTTGTAAAAAAAAATCTTCTGAGCAGAAAAAGAATAAAATTAGTAACCATCATACAGCGTAGGTATAGCTTAAACCTAGACAGTGAAGTATTTTAGCAAATTATTGATCATATCTGTAAAACTACAACACCTACTGACATCCAGAGAGTGTTGAATTTATTCATTGATTACAAAGGATCGTAGTCCCATGCAGTGTGTTTTTATTGTAACAATGAAGTTTATCGAGATCAAAGATGATCTATTTTCAGATCTATGAACAGGTTTCGTTGCGGCTATGAAACATATTATTGAAATTAACAAAAAATTACTGTGAAACGTGTACTATTGCATTACATACACTTTACGACATCAACGCTTGGATTTCCAGTTATTCCCTTATAGGCAATCAATTCACGATAACTCCAAAAGTTTTCAAACTGCAATACAAGGTCGGGAAAGTTTCAAGGTAGTACTTCCCTCGAACGGTTTTCATACGAAAAGGCTGAAATCGATGTATGATATAAATGAAATATTGTTTTTCAGTCCCCCGAAGTTTGAAATCTTTCTTGTGTTCCGTTTTTGAGATATGTAATATGAAAATCGACCACTTTCACATGCATGTACGGTACCTATAGAGAAGCAGTACAGAAATGTGTCTAAAACATAAGTATTTTATGAACCTCTCTTACTTTAGCCAATACCGATGTATATTTAAATGTTTGTGTTCGTTCATTTTAATTATTTTGATAATTTTTGTTAGTATTAGTTATTAACTATAAAGAAGGTACAAGTGAATTGTATTTCATGTTATTAACTTTTTCTGTGGCATTTAATATTTATTATTTTAACATGATTGTGACTTTATACACATATATACATTTTATTTAGTTATTTACTCTTATTTTATATATGATTTAAGTATACTCGCTTTGTCAATAGAAATTAAATTTTTCTGACAATAAAGCATATATTGATTGATTGATTCAAATTATTCTCTATTTTTGACATGAAAAAAAAATCATGTAGATGAATTTTTTGAGTATCTACGAATGGATATAAACACTTTCAGCTACATAGTGAATAGTATTGCACCGTTTTTGGTGACAAAATAAAAAGATTTTCTACCCCAGCCTATAGAACCAGAAGAAAAACTTGTTTTTAGTTTGAGGTAAGTAATCGAACAAAACCTTCATTACATAAAAGAATTGTTATCCTGAATTGGAGTCTAAATTAGAAAATGCAGCAGCTATAAAATCAAAAGATTGGAAATTTAATGGAAACGAGCCTTGTCCGTCGTCTTGTTCAAGAATTGACTGACATGGAAGTGAACGGAATTTGCATTAAGACCGGAGATAATTCTTATTCAAATGTTCATTTCATTTTAGGATTAGTTTTGGGGGATAATTTAGGTCTAAATTCTTTTCTAGGATCCAACTCATTTTCTAGCTGATAATGCTGAGACCCAGAATTCATGTAGAGAAATACCTACCCGAATTAACTAAAATTATGATATTAAAAAGACACCAGAAGAAACCGGAATAAAAAGTAGTAGCCTGCTTAACGATATTCCATCATTTCATGGTATAAAGAACTAATATGTAGACGTAATGCATGATATTTTCAACAATTTATGTCATATCATTACTTATTTTGTTCAAAAATTTTTTCGATCTAGACACTTCTAATTCTAGAAAGAAACATTTCAATTAAGATACTAAAAAAACAGGAAATATTTCAGGACCTATACAAATGAAACATTTGTCAAAGAAGAAACTGAAAATGTCCGCTAGGGAAATGATGACGTTCATTCAGTATTTTCCTATCTGATGATTCTGTTTGGAAATTTCTCATCAATTTTATAGAAATCATAGATTTAATTCTGTTTCCAAATTGTTGATATTCATGTTATTTCATTAGAGAATAAAATTTGAAAACATAATACAGATTATACTATACTCTTCAATGATACGTTAAAGCCTAAATTCCACAATCTTATTGATTTAGAGAAATCAGTGATTTTCGCGAAAAATTAGCTTTTTTGAGCTACTGAAAAAGGAACTTGGCTATATAAGATTGTCATCGAGGCATTCACTCTTCATCGTTTTCAAGAATAAAAATGTTCTTACCTCGTACGGTTTGTCAACAGTTTGTGATTACCCTGGATGAAATCAGATTTTCCCCAGGAGACAGTTGTAGACATAAATGAAATGTGGCCATTCATTTTCCTTTGAAACGACTGGACATGAGAAGTTACGCAGCGGACAGTGTAGCCCCATGTTTGTACAACTTTACGCTATAATCAACCACAGTGGGACCATCGATAGCGGACACTACACGGCCTTCTGCAGACACCCTTATTTAAACGAGTTCAATGACTCTCGTGTTTCGCCAATAACTTCAAAATCCCTTGTGAGCTCAGAAGCATATGTCCTTTTTTATGAGCAGGAATGAACATCCAGTCCTAGGAGAGATTAAATGTATTTAAATCTTTTTCATTTTATTTGTACCAATGAATTAAATATAGTTATTCAGCTTCAAAAAATAATATATATATATAATATTATTAATAATATTTGTTATGAATTTCTGAGCTATGTTTCAAGAAAAACAATTTGTACTTGGCTATAGTGAGAAAGTAGATATAAGCGGAATTCGATTTTTCATATGTTCGCAAATTACACAACCTTTTTTCATTGAGGTGGCATATGTTTTGTGTTCTATATGGAAGTAGAAATCTTCATCGCAGAACTCTCTACAATGAAAAAACATGGACGTGAAGAAAACTAATTTTTCCCAAAAATAATTGATTTCCCCAAAAATTACTGAACTTTTTGATAAAAATAAAATATCTGCTTGTTTGGCATAAAAATGTATACTCAAAAATATTACAGCGTTACCGATTTCTGTTATCGGAAAATAATTTCCATACAAAATTAAAAAAAAACGAAAATATCGGTTTTCCGCAATTTTGATGTTATGTGAAAAATGTGTATGGATCAAAGTTGTAGATTTTTCAATTATCTACAACTTTTATATATGACTTTTTTTGATAAAACACGTATTCACGCTGCAAATCACGAAAATTCATCTTCAAGTTCTCTAGGTATAAAAAAATCTCTCAATAAAAGAGATAATTCTGTGGCCTAGCTACGCCATACTTCAAACCTACTATGCTCACCAATATAGTCCACTAATGAAAATTTGAGCATATATGCTTATGTTTCGAATTGCAACATTTGGTCTTCAAATGAAATGCCTCTTTCAAGCCTGTGAAACTATATGCAAATTTTTTTAGTAAAGTAAAACATTTTTGTTCAATAAATTACAATTCAATGCCCTAAAATATTGTTTTTCGTTCCAAGGAATACGTACGATGGATGCTTCTACTTCATTTCAAAACAATATGGGTATGCAAGGAGATCAAATCAATTCGTCAGATCCATTTGCCGAGAGTCCAATGCAAAATACGTCTATGATAATGTCTATTGCAACTGAACCAGAGAATCGAAATGAACTATTGTTGATTTCAGAAGATCAGTTACAAATGCCTATCGTATATCATAATATTTCCTATCTAAATCCTACCGAAAAGCCTTCATCAAATTATTCAAGTACCGAGGTCAGCACTAAAATTGAAGAACTAAAATCATTACTGACAACTTGGAACCAAGTGGAATTACTGGATCAATTCATAAGTAAGACATTCAACAGTTTCATTGAGAAAGAAAGAACGAGAGCAAGAAAGAGATAGAGTTATACAGTGTGACCCATTCAAAATGGAAACACCCTCATAAACATTTATTTTTCAAGCGATAGGAGTTATTTTTTTCATTGGGTAGACATTCAAAGGGTTCACAAGGTCATTATTTATAGGGCCAACTGTTCATGTATTTCAAGGTTGAAAGTATGAAAAAACTGCATTTTTTGACTAAACCCCTTCAAATGGTGAATATCAAAATTTCGTTGCGTCCATCAATGAAAACGTTATATCAAGACTTTTTTCAAAATTTTTACTTCACCACTGGTTTCAAGATTGATTTCAAGTCTCGAAATATCTCTATCATTGACATTTGTTTTGTAAAAATATAATAAGGAAATTAAATTCAAATAATATGTCGGTTAAGGGAATAACAATTGAAAAATATGTCATTCAATGGAATTACCTTACAGTTTTTTATTGATTAACAGATTTCGATGAAGAAAATATGATTAGTGATATTTCGAGACTCCCTGAATCCATCGATGTAGTTAGAATTTTGATTAAAATTGATTGAAAGGCATGTTTTTGAACGTATTCCCTCTTATAACGTTTAAACTGATCAACGTAATTTTGACATACACCATCATTTGAAAATTTCTTAATCCAGTGGTGTAGTCAGATTTCGTCTGAAATAGTCGCCAGTAGCTTGTTTAGATTTTTTACCTTGAAAAACATAAATTGGTATACTTTATATAGTATACTTTTTGAATGTCTACCTAAAGATAAAAAATCACTTCAATCGGTTCAAGAATGTATGTTTTATAAGGGTACTTCCCTTTTTAATGAGTCACACTGTATATAGAAAGACAAATAGATAGAAAGAGATGGAAAAAAAAGTGAGTGTGTGGGAGAGAAAGAGAGAGGGATTTCTATCATAAAGAACACAGTTGGAATTATTTTCATGATACTCGAGCAGACGTGAATGATTGTAAAAAAATTTTTTTATGTCAGTATCATATGGGTCGCCGTTAGTGTCAAAAGTAGTTGTTCTCATATATTTTATTTTTACTCAAATATATTTGTTGATGACCATATATTTATTAGTTGACACTAATATATATTGAAACTGAACAAATATTTCCATTTTAGCGTTCATTCATTCATAAATATATCGTCAATGCATATTAGCAGTGAAGAGCAATAAATTTATTACTTGTTACAAATCCATATATAAAAATGAGCTTTCGATTACCACCACTAGGTGACGCTCACATCATGTTTTGGAATATAATTTGTTTTGCAAACCTGTTATGTTGATATGCATTGCATTCATACTTTTTGAAGATATGCAATGATGAAAACCTCGAACAATCTTTCGATTATTTTCAACATAGCTGACGCGTTGCGAAGAAATGGCATGAATCGGTTACATGGCGCTATCTAGTGGTGGTACTCAAAAGCTCATTTTTATATATGGTTTGGCAACAAGTATTAAATATATTGCTCTTCACTGCTAATATGCTTTGACGATATATTTATGAATGAATGAACGCTAAAATGGAAATATTTGTTAGGTTTCAATATATATTGGTGTCAACTAATAAATATATGGTCATCAACAAATATATTTGAGTAAAAATAAAATATATGAGATCAACTACTTCTGACACTAACGGCGCCCCATAGTATCACTCCCATTATCATAAGTAGTCCAGTTAAACCGAGCCACAATTAATAAATTTGTATCGCCAACTATACGAATGCATATACACAAAAAAAATTATTTAAAGATGGTGTTTATGCATATACTTAGTATATAATCATTGTTACAGGGGAGAACTTCGACATGGCAACTTTAATTATGTTTGAAAATAATTTAGAGATATGGCGCCAGTCAATTGATTTGCCTCTAAATGAATATCAATCAAATGTCGCGACTTCAATGAACCTGCCAACTCCAACTCCTTTTACATCACATTCTGCTGGTTCGTCGCCAAGTTCACCTTATGGTCGACCAACAACTCCAGATGAAGGAAATCAAATAACATTGGCCAGTATTCTGAATGAAACGACAAAGGGAGTAATGCTGGTAGAATATTATAAAAAATTTCAGAAGTTCCAAAATGAACAGAGGACGCTATTGATTCAAACAATAGCTCAATATTTTGAAGAGAAAGGAATTCAGATGTCCTTATCGAAAAGCTATCGCATGGAAAGAGAGATTTTGGAGAGATTTCCCACCGAAAAGTTGGTAAGAATGGCATAGTGTGAAGAATAAATATTGCATCAATATTAAATTCATATAAATTTTTTATAGGAATATTATCGGACACAAAAACGAGCAAAATTATACAATAAATACTCTAACTTGAAAAGTGCATTGAAAACTGCTGTGTCACAGCACGTTATGACAAAACCGCAGAAAGTGATATCAACAAAAATTAAAAGGAGTGAAAAAGTATTAGGTAATGTATTGAATTACTTTTATGCAGTGTGGGCCATAATGACTGCATATGGGAAAAATATTGATATTAGTCTTACAAAAAATATGTTGTAGGGGAACGTTTCTGCATATTGGAAAATTTAATAATCGATACGTCACGTGACTACCAATATGGCGGCAATTTGGATAAATTGGTTACAAATTGGCAAAAGTGGGGTTATTTGTGAAGGTAGCTGAAAGGTTATTTGAGAAAGTTGTTTATAATTTAATTTTAGGCCCTCATGCGGAATATGAAATATCTATTGGAAATCGCATTTTTTTCTAAATATTTTTTAATTTATTGAAAAAAAGCTGCTTTTTTGGTATCAACTAATTTTAAGAGTTCATTATAAACTTATGTTATTATTGAAATGGAACTTTTTAGGTTTGTTCCCAAATAGTGGTGCAAGATTTCAAAAACTAGTCTTCATTATGACTCTTGCTGTTGCAATGGTACATATCTTCCAAATTCATCTGAGATGTTCATACGTTTTTAAAAATTTTTAATGTCCACAAAACACTGTTCTCGGCCGCAATCATGTTTTATGAAAAAAAAAACAAGATGTATTCCACAGTACAACGTGGTTACCATGATCACCAAGTTGTCACCATATTGGTAGTCACTTGAGTATGTCGAAACTCAAAAGAGATTATTAGATTTTGCAATATACAGAAACGATTCCCTGTAACGCATTTTTTTTAAATTTAATAATAAATTTCACCACTGTATATGTGGCATGATACTCATTTCTATTATAACATGTTTCTGCAGATCCAGAACCCAATGCTGAAGCCAGTATCAAGGCTTTGAAATATGACAATTTGTCAGCAGAAGAATTTGATATGCACTGGAAATCTTGTGGCCAGTACAGACTTAATCAAATCCATTGCAGAAAGGAAGTAGACGTTTTCAAATACTGGCCTCAATACAAACGATCCTCTGGGTTTCGTCTAGTAAGTATAAAAATACCTAAATATATATATATATATACAGTGCGGCTTTTAATAGTCACCCCCCGGTTGAGTTTTGAATGGTTTGACGTACGAACATAAAAAAAAACATTTGGAGGGTTTCACCATTACTACTTTTTGAAATAAAACACATTGTGATTGCTCGATAGATGGCGCGGGGGTGCCAATTCTCTTGTCAACCATCTAAACATTTTTTGAAGTTCGTTCCATTTAAAAAAATTCTGTCCCGTTCTGTCACATCAAACCAAATTGAATTATCTTTTCAACGATGTGACACCTGACCCCCCATGCCATTTAAAATTTTTGAGTTGATGTGCCCCCCGCGCCATCTATCAAGCAATCACAATGTGTTCTATGAAACCATCCAAACAGATATTTTTTCAAGTTTGTATGTCAAACCGTTCTAAAGTTAACAGGGGGGGAGACTATTAAAAAGCCGCACTGTACACATATAGAAGTTGAAGGTTGTCACTGTCATTTTTACATCAATTCACTTCATTCAATTTATGTATTTTCTTTTTTCGTTTCTTTCCAATTTTATATATATTCTCACGTTATTGACAATATCAAACTTTCTTTGACATAGTCCAATCATTTGACTGCAACCCCACAACTACTCCATTTCATATATAGCCATTCACAGCTTTTTATATTCTCTCCCCTGTTAACTTTTAAACGGTTTGACGTACAAACATGGGACGAAAACCATTTCGAATAGTATCACCGATACTACTTTTTGAAATCAAAGTCATGATGATTTTTTGACAGATGGCGCAGAGGGTCACATCAACATAAAATTTGTAAATGGCATGGCGGTCAAGTGTTATATAGATGAAAAGCTAATTCAATTCTCCTTTCAATGATGTATATTTCTTCGAATTTCGTTGAAACATTTTTTCACAATTTTGTAACTATTGTCCCAATTTTTATTTTTCTTTATTTTTCGACACCAGAGAACTACTAATTTTTTTTCCTATTTATTTTTTTCTGAAATAATCTCCATCCTTTTGATACATTCAGTTCCGCAATCATACTGATACTGAATATTTCGAATACAAATTGCAAAAAAAATTATGGAAATAAAAAAATAGATGGATGATTTCACCCCACATGCCATTTGAAATTTTTAAGAGGATATGCCCCCAATCTCCCTTCCGAACAATCACCATGTCATTGATTAAAAAAAAAAGTTGAAACCCTCCAAACAGTTTTTCCCATGTTCGTACGTAAAACCGTTCAAAAATTAACAGGAGGTCTATACAAAGCCGCACTGTATAACCAGAGCTTTGATTTTGCTACTTTTACCTCTTTTTAAGATTGACATGGACTATAACGTTCTATATGACAATGCCAATGGACTACTGGATATGTGGGAACTATATATGAAGAAACTTGAAGGTTTTCTCAAGCGAAGTGTAAAGGACAAAGGTGTGAAAATATTGCTCGAGAGTCTGGGCAAGCCAGACTTGACCGAGAGTGAGTTCCTATTTTATAGGCAAATCATTACAGCTTAATTTTATAAAAATCAAGAACTCAGTAAACATTGCCTTAAGTGGTTGGCTAAGTGGCCTAACTGTCGCTTGAATTTCAGTAAGCTGTGGATGTGGGTTCGAGACCCGGTACAGGAGAATTTTTTCCCAAATGTGTACATACTATGCCTTTAGGTCCCTTTCATAAGTTTTCATGAGGGACTGTTATTATTATTCATTATCACTATTTATTATTACTTTTTTTATAAGAAGCATCACAGTGACACATTGCTTGAAGCTCTAATGCATACGTAGAGCGCCACGTCTCAGCTCCGTAGGGTGAGTGTTGGGTCTGATAATCATGTGCCCTGAGGAGACCCAAGGACAATGTCATGCTGAAATTTATTATTTTCATTTATTATTCACTATTGTTATTTTCCATCATTTCTTATTATAATAACAGTTTGAGATTTTTCGTTTACTACAAGATCTTGGAAAGTATAGGGAGTACCACAAATTTTTAATAGGAAAATAATTGTAGATTTTTGATCTGTACTCAAGACCAATTGTAGTTAATGCATAACTCGAAAGGTGAAATAAAAAAAGATTTCTCTTGATTTTTCAAAATGCTTCCATTCCCGGGTATATTAATTTCAGCAGAGAAAATTTTAAACATAACAGTTGAACGGAATTTGGTTATACAAAATATAATGTTTTTTTTTTTTCGTAACACTTGTTTTCTCTGACATATGCATAAAAGTATGCAGAAACGACCACATAAACTTTATTTTCAAAAATATCATGCTAGGATATACGTATTGAAATAGATTATTCAACTATGGATATGAAAAATGTAAATTCAAAAATAACAATTACCTATGTACAATTTTTTCAAATAAAGTTCCTTTCACCTTTTGTGTTCAACATTCTCAACTGAAATCTATATTTACGAACCGTTTTAAGAAATTAACAAAAATCGTAATTGGTTTATAGGGCAAAGTATCCTTTGCATATTTGAAAAGTTGGTATCTGCTATAGTTTCCAATATCCTTGTAAACATATAAATATTATATGGACTCCTGTTGATCTCATGTTACAGATAGTCGCGATGCTCTGATGTTGTGGGGGTTGCATGGATACTTGGTTCCCACAAATCGACTCACTATAAAGGATGATGTGTCAGGCCGAATAAACATCACCAAATTCACTATCAAGGATTCCCAAGATTCTTTTTTGTTCATAGCAAGAAATGCAGAAGAAATTGAGGACCATCTGGCATTCTTGCAAAACCAAAAAAAAACCGATTCAACCATTTATTTTTTGCATAGGCGAAAACGTAACGAACATAAAGGAAATCTTCATACATTTTGATGGAATAAAGTACAATTTCTGTAACTTTTTGCGCACAGTCGATATATGTTTCAAAATATTTTTTGTTTTCAATTTGGATTTTCCTAAAGAATCTGTGATGTTTTGGTCTTTCATCGAAAGTTTCTTCTTCAAATTGAAATCGGCACAATCATTTTCGAAAGTGCATGAATTATCTGAGTATTTATCACAAAATGAATGATATAATTCAACAAAAAAACTATTGATAAAGAGTTCGTCTGTGATCTGCTTGAATGATCAAAATGTTTTTTATATATATACAGGGTGTCGCAGACTAAAGGGGACAAACTCAGATGGTAGAACCCCCACTTCATTTTGAGGCTATAACTTTCAATAAACATATACCCTGAGATGAATAATAACCGAGTTCAGTGTGTTTAATGAGACAAAAAATATATATTTTCCAGAACAAATCCATATATATCAGCTCAACTTTTTTTAATGAAATTTGGTGTGTCACTTGACATAATTCAGTTTCAAATTTCAATAAAAATTATATGTCTGTAACTTAAAACAGGGTTGTACGGATGGTAGGTACCCCCAATCGCCCCTCCCCAACTTTCACGGCACTGGATTGATATCGATTTCGTTTTATTTTTCTTAATACTCAATATTTCCTATACAAAAGGGATGTGTTCCATCATCAAAAATATTAACGGTTTTCAAGATATTTGAAGTTGAATAAGTGCGTGCGTATCAAAATCTACTGATTTTTTAAAGGAATTTATAGGTATCTACAACAATATAACCAACAGGTTTCGTACTTTGCAATGAGTATAAACTCAAATATTTCGAAAATTGGTGGCATTTACGAAGGATTTCGTTTACCATAAGTTTCCGATTTTTAAAACTTATAACAACTAATAAAATAATCATTAATTAGTATCCATATCACATAGGCACGCGCTTATTCAACTTCAAATATCTTGAAAACCATTGTATTTTTGAAAACAAAATCTTCCCCTTTTTTGTATACGAAATCTGAAGAATTCACAAAAAGGAGGCAAAATCGATATTAATCCAGTAGCGTTAAAGTTGGGGAGGGGCGACTAGGGGTACCCACCTGCCGTACGCCCCTGTTTAGAGTTACAAACACAAGATTTGCATTGGATTTGAAACTAAATTCTGTCGAGTCACATACCAAATTCTATTAAGAACAGTTAAGCCATTATGGAGTTATTCTACCATCTGCGTTTATCCCTTTTATTCTGGGACACCCAGCTTAATGTATTCGGTATGCCCAATGCATATTTGATTTCATTCGTTTCGTTCCTGTATTATTTTGTAAATAATAGAAATAGATGTTTTAATTTTTTTTAAAGAATTTTATTTCTTTGCACCGTATAGTATATGGTATCAAATTAATTGTTATAAATTTCTCTGAAAACTAAGTGAAGCATCGATTTCGCACCAGTAAAATGAAAATATTGCTAATATGAAATAAATATCAAATAATTGATATATGAACATTATATCTATGTTGCTTCTCGTTTATTCTTGTAATGATTTCATGCATTGAACCAATGATTTTGTTTATCATTTGAATAAGTGGCATTTACTCAATCATTGCATATTATTCGTAAATCCAATCCATGAAATCCATGAAAGCCTATCAATGATCTTGAGCATAGTGAGTTTCAAAAAGATATGAAAAATAATTAACATGCGTTCATCAGACAATCGTAACAATTGGAAACATGAAATGCAATGACACAATGTATAGATTTTTGATCCTCGAACAAATATAAAAATTTTGTTCAAATTTATCAGAAGAATCAAAACTGTGGGTTACATTGGGCGTAGTTCCTATATTTCTAACATAACTGAAATAATATCATTTATTCTCAAAATGTAAAGCCCTTTATATTTTCTTGAACAATAACCATAAAGTATGCTGTTTTTTCTCTTATTATGCAATAATGAACATTTTGTCATTGCATTTTATGTTTCCGATGATGCCCCTTTCATCAGGATTGCGATTTTTTTATGAATGCATGTTAATTATTTCTCCTATCATTTTGAAACTCACTGTATACTCAATATCAATGAGAGACCTTCATTGCATTGACGAATAATATGCAATTATTGAATAAATAGCACTTTTTCAAATGATAAACAAAATCATAAGTTCAATGTATGAAATCATTACGACAGTAAACTGAAATATAGATTTAATGTATATCAATTATTGAATCAAGGGAGGAAATTCATTGGTTTAACAAAAATTGCATTAAGGTAATTACCGATACTCAATTCAATAATCGCCATTCATTGGATTGATGAAAAATATGTATCGTCGAAATAATCTGATTCATTATATAATTATTCAGCATTCATTCGAAGAACGAAAAATAATAATAAATCTGATGAATACAGTATAAGTTGAACGAATACAATTCATTGCTTGGGTGAATACTGTTCATTCGTTTGATGAATGGAATTAATTATCCTAACGAACCTTGCATTACAGTAATAACCGATACTAATGAATTCAATAATCACTATTCATTGGATTGATGAAAAATATCCAACGTTGAAATAGTCTAAATCATTATATCAATCATACAGCATTCATTCGAAGAACGAACAATAATTAGTCTGATGAATACAGTTTCATAAGTTGAACGAATACAATCCATTGCTTGGGTAAACACTCTTCATTCGTTTGATGAACGGAATTAATTATCCTAATGAACCTTGCATTGTAGTAATAACTGATACTCACGAATTTTTATGTACTTGATCATGATATCAACGAAAGCATTCAATGATATTATTAACATCCGTATTCATAGTATCGATAACCAGTGGTACATTGACATAACGATTGCATTCATTGGACCAATATTGATAAAAATGTTTATTGGGCTACTGAACTTTTTCATAATAATTAATTATTCCGATGAATACTGTTACATCAGTTGAACGATTACAATTCATCATTCGTTTGATGAATGGAATTTATTACCCTAGTAAACCTATTTGATGTACTTGATCATGATATCAACGAAAGCATTCATTGATATTATTAACATCCGTATCCATAGTATGGATAACCAGTGGTACATTGACACTATTACATTCATTGGACCAATATTGATTGAAATGTTCATTGAGCCACTGAACTTTTTCATTATATTCAGGTAAGAATTTCTTTCTGTGATTTACAAGCTTGTCAGCACACCAATAAATGGAACTGAACAGACAGAAATATAAATAAGAATATCTGAATTTAGGTATGAAACAAGTTTTCTGGCAGCTTAGATACTCGTTTTGGTCTCTAGGAGTGATTTCGGTATCTTTTGAGGATAATGAAATCAACCCTTCATTCAAAGTACTTACCCCAATCCACCTTCGGAAAATGCTTGAGTTCTGAATGGATAAAGTCACGGGTAGAAGTATCAAATATCCAATAAGTGAATAGTTCTTGTGCGACTCATTTTGTATGTATGTCTAATGAAAGTAAACCACCCCCAACTTGAACCTGTGCAAGATTCCATTGCGCACATACTATTGAAGTTTGTAGAATTGTTGATACCCACTTGAAGCATACGATATTACATAATCCCATTTGCAGCGTTAGAAGATGGATGTCAAGCTAGACAGGATGAAACAGGGCCTCTCTGTTCATTAGTAAATTTTTTGTATGTTCGTTTTCACAAACTCGATAGTTTGCCGAGATAACACATAAAGGACAAGTGTGACATTTTTTAAGAATATTTTTATTGTTATATGTACTCTTTCAACTCAGAGATTTCGTACTGAGTACACATAAAAGTCACACATGAAGATCAGTCTTGAATGCTCGGAAAAAATAGTACCCATCCAAATTTTTCTTTACCGTATGTGCAATATTTCCCAACTATTGCCAATGTCATCTTAAGATCAAACACCAACCCTGAAAAGAACTACACAACATTCTTCAAGGGGAAACAACAAGATTTCCAAATTACTACAAGGACAACTTGAGGTCATTGCCACACAATGGCATCCATGTCCCATATATAAATCTGGAGGTCATCTGAAATTCATCTGAGAGTCATCTGCTCACTACAGAAACGTTTTCACTGAAATAAATGCTCTCCATGAGAATAATCTGATACGACAGAGATTGAAGGTGCGTTAAGCTGGTGATCCACACATGGAACTTTGGTATTTCAATATAATAGGTGAATTGTGCCCACTTTGTGCCAATTTGTGCAGTATGTTATGAAGTGTGTGCCCGTTCAGTTTTCAAGATATTTGGAGTTTTTCATTTAAGTCAGCAACATGACGCTGTGACTTTTAAATGGAAATTTCAAAATTTTATTTTTCTATCAAATTGTGCTCATTTTGTGCTATTTTGTGCCGTATGTTTCAAATTTTTTGCCCGTGTTGCTTTCGAGATATTAAGTTTTTCCTGTGGGTCACCAACTTGACACTGTGACTCGTATATGATAATCTCAAAATTTAATTTTTCCATCATATTGTGCCCATTTTATGCCAATTTGTGCCGTATGTTTCGAATTTTGTGCTCGTGTAGTTTTCGAGATATTAGGAGTTCTTCCTGTGCGTCATCAACTTGACACTGTGACTCATATATGGAAATTTAATAATTTTCTCTTTTCATCAAATCGTGCCCATTTTGTGTCAATTTGTGCCGTATGTTATTAATTTTGTACCCATGTGAGATATCTCTTGTTTTTCCTATTAGTTAACCTTTTGGTCCTTTCAATGAACTGCTTCCCAGTATTTCCCCGATCTGTGTTTTGGGAAAAAATATAATAATGCCTGGAAGAAAACGTTGTGAAGAAAGCGTTGCAAAATTTGAATGTTAGTACAAGAAGTTGATAAATTTACGTGGCAGTGATGTTTATGTATAATCTGGTGCATTAATTTGGGAATTGTTTTCTACAAGCACAACACAATCAACAGAACTCTATCGGGTTGAAAGTGGCATTCATTGAATGAAACTACTTATTCAGAATCTGACGATGACAAATGGCACAAAATGGGCACAAATTACCCATATCATTGAAATACCAAAGTTCCAGATATGTATCACCAGCTTGACGCACCTCACTTCAACATCGAATCTTATTCGTAATATTATGAATTTAGTGACTTTTTCGGAGTATTTCACTTCCGGATATATGGCTTGTCATCACTGAATGAATATGATGAAATATTGTAAAATATGTCTTAATTTCAAGAATAAAAAATGTGAATTTACTCTTTCTCCAAGAGTGAATTGATTACTTGGCAACTAATTTGTGTAGATCACTGAACAAATATTTTCTTCTAGCATTCATCAGAAACATTTGTTGATCACCACCCTAAACATTGTTGATTCAATTCTTCATTTGATAAAATGTCTTCTTCTATCGGAGTCTCTAGGGAACATTTTATTATTTACTGAAAATTGGATTATCATTGTAACAACCGACAAAAACATCAATTTCAGATTTGTCGAATGTTCATTTATAATTCTTGTTGCTTGCATTCTCTAACATTCTACCGCATAGCTTCATTAGCTCAGACGGATAAATACAGAAGAATAAATTAATGTATGTTATATTATTATTCAATTTTAGATATACACAATGAGTACAATCAATAAAACACACGCACACATTCATTTGAATATATATTTATGAAAATAACTACCTGAATGATACGAAATAACCACTAAAAAATATCATGAATAAAGGGCAAATAAATCATTCAACATAAATAAACTCTTCTGGAGAGGCCATTCACAAGCAAATGGTCCATATTCTGACATTAAAGTGAGTTGACAAAGAATAAGCATAATATACTTTTGCAAAAATAATGGAAGGTCACTCAAATAAACTGAATGAGACAGAAGTTGCAAATTTTTTGGGAGAAATAGGAATAGTTCTCAAGCATCATGGATCGTGGTATAGCTTCTCCATTGTTTAGGAATTTTTTTCCTCTATTTCATATTAACTTAGATTTGGGAAATGAATGCCACTTTCAATCCGATACATTTCTTTTGATTGTGCTTGTAGAACACAATACCCGAAACAATGCACTAGGTGACACATAAACATCAATGCCACGTAAATTTATCAACTTTTTGCACTATGATTCAAATTTTGCAACGCTTTCTCCACAACATTTTTTTTAAGGCATTATTATATTTTGTCCCAAAACACAGATCGGTGGAAATACAGGGAAGCAGTTCGTTGAAAGTGCCAAAAGGTTAACTAATAGGAAAAACAAGAGATATCTCGAAAACTACATGGACACAAAATTGATAACATACGTCACAAATTGGCACAAAATGGGCACAATTTGATGAAAAGAGAAAATTTTCAAATTTGTATATATGAGTCACAGTGTCAAGTTGGTGATCCACAGAATAAACTATTAATATATCAGAAATTAGCACAAAATGAGCACAATTGGATGGAAAAAAAAACTTTTGAAATTTCCATATATGAGTCACAGCGTCAAGTTGGTGACTCATATGAAAAACTCCAAATGTCTCGAAAACTGGACGGGCACAAAATTCATAACATACAGCACAAATTGGCATGAAATGGGCACAATTTTCCCATAATATTGAAATACCAAAGTTCCATATATGACTCACCAGCTTGACGCACCTAGAGATTGATGTATCTGAATCCATTCGATGACTTTTCTATTTTTGAATACAACTTCACATAATAGAAGTTTTGGATCTACCATCAACGAACTAATATAAAAAATAGATGAATGTAAATAATGTATTTAGAGAGATGAGCAGAGATCATAATTTCAGGGAATCATGGAAAAGAACAATACATACATAGGAATAGCACGTTAAAAGGTAAGACCTCGTTAATCTTTAGCTCGCACTTAGTTTCGACTTCTGAAACACAAAAAAAAATCAATAACGTATCTGAAACAGAAAACAATTACATGTAAAAGATGAAAATTGGTATAGATGTCAAAATTACACAGTCCCGTACTTGTGCAAGAAAGTGATTTTTCCCGCATTAGAGCAAGAAAATGATTCTTTGGCACATGCGGGGGAAAGTGGCATTTTCCGAACAGTAATCAGTGCGTGAAAGTTAGAAAAGTTGCATGTTCGTAGAACAAATATATTTTCCTTCAACTGACGCCAGCATACCAGCATGAAAGTAAAGACAAATTTGTGTCATAGTTAGATATTTAATTGGTTCTCAACAGACATTGTATAAAACATAATAATTCTTAACTATATTATTTTTACAGCTAAATATTATACAAGCTGTGTGAAATGTGGAAAGGGATACGCCAATAGAAGCTCTCTATACTATCACCAGAAAAGAGATTGTGGTAAGAAAAAGACCTTCAAATGTATTTTCTGTGACCACCGTACAAAACGTGCTCATGATATCAAGAAGCATTGTACCAATAGACACCCTGATCAGGAGCTAACTTCAGAGATTTGCTATGTCAAATTGCTTGATACTTCGAAGGGAAAGGCTCTTTCCGACATTTCCGACTGAGTATTTTGGTTAACGGACAGTTTGATATTTCTGTACAGTTCGATTAAAGTTTATATGATGTTTATGTATTACGTAAATAATATAATTAAAATAAACGTCGTCAATTCAAACTTATTAATCTTCATAATCAGATGCCAAATAACCAGAGGTTAATCCCAGACACTCAAAATTTAAAAGTTTGTGAAACACTGAATTTGGTATTAGGGAGTTGATTTGTTGATAATTATATCGGCTACAGGATGTAAGAAATATGTAAGAAAAAGATGATCATTGAAAATAAGTAGACTAAATGACAGATAGGCTCCAATAAGTACACTTAAGGCTGAAACACAATGGAAGTTTCATGTTTTAATTTGCATAATTTTGGATATTTTTTTAACGCGAAACCATAATTGCCATTAATATTCTGATCACACCTCATTAACAATCTTGTTGGTAAAAAGCAAGCTTCATTTTTCAATACTGTTTTGCATCTTGTTTTATTTTGAAAATTGATGGCCAAAATCCCAAAACTTGAAACTTATTACATAAAATAGTCATTGTGTCTACGGCTTGATATTCCAAAAAAAGAATGATAAGACTCATATTCAGTTTCACAAACAGTGACACTTTCAGAAATAATGATATTATATATTAACTTATTAAAAATAATTATAATACTCATAATTTCTCTACAAAAAAGAAAAACGATATCCATACACTGCAATTTAAAAAGTCTCACATATATCTTGAAGCAAATAGGCAATTTCAACAGACTAACCCATGCTAAATCAAACTTGCACCGTTCCACTGAAATACCTTTTAGTTTGCATATTCCATGGACCAAAAACGTGAAACGAAAAAATCTGATCTATCTTCTTTAGTTCTGAAGTTATACAGGAAAAATTGAAAATTAAGATTATTTTGTCCATATCTCTTTATTTTGTGATTTTTTTTTAATTTTCAGCTTTTTCCATCAGTCCCTAGTCCAGCGACTCTTTTTCAAACTGATAACAGTCATAAAAATAGATCACTTGTTGATATCGAGTCTACCACGCTGTGAAATTATCAGAATACGGAACTTGGGCTTTTCCGCAAAGCGGGTACGTAAACATGTCGTTCTGGGCGGTTACCTTTTTGTATTATAATACTCAAAATTTTTATTCGATTTGCAAGAAAATGTGATAAATAAAAGATTAGTATGCTTGTCCGACAAAATGGCGGGGGCTATGGTCGAGTCCGACATGTCCAACATGTCGCTCTAGCGCGGTATGGTTTTCTCAATTTTTATTTAAACATACTAAAATTGGCCTAAGAATCGTAGTCTATACCTTGTCCGACAAATTTTCTGGGGCTTTTTTCCAGTCCGACAACTGAAACATGTCGCTCATGGTAGGTTAGGTTTCTGATAATAACATTTCGGACACAAAAGAAAGGTGCTAGAATACTACTTTCTATATCAAAATATGGCATTGTCCTACAAAAATAGTGGTGCATATTGCTAGTCCGACAAAGAAAATAAATTAAGTTTGATAGTAAGTGATTCTTCTTTATACCCAACGAAGACTTCAGAAATAAAATCCTACTTAAACTTGACGTAAAAACAAAAATGTGATATTTGTTATAAAATTTTTAAAGCATACCTATAGAAATTTTTCGGAGCCTTGGACTTTCAGGAAGTCAATCCAATAAATGGTGATGGTAATGGTAAAAATGGATGGTGACTGATGCGCTGCGACCTAATTAGATCTATTGTGCCCAATCTTCTTCTGCTATTTCAAGGTGTTCTCGTTCACAGCAGCCCCTCAAGCCCCAATTCCTCGAGGAATTTAAGGATTTTGAGGGTGTCTATTCGAGGTATTTCTCCCACAGTCAGCTGGTGTGATTCCAGTATATTCAATATTTTGTGATGTACAGCATAACACTCCATCAATATATGGTGTGGTGTTTCTGGATGTTCTCCACAGAATCTGCAGGTGCTGTCCTCTTCTAAGCCTTGCTTTCTTAGGTGTTCTTTGAGTCTGCAGTGCCCCGTATGAAATCCCGTGATTGTCTTTAGAATAGTTTTGCTGAGCTTAATCCGAGGAGATCTTTGGCCTGTCTTAGCCCTGGAAGTCTTTGCCAGTAAGTTGCTCTCATTGCTTCTTCAGTTTTATTGAGTTCGTCGTAAGATTTTCCAAGTCCGCAAAATGGTTCTGGCCCGATCAGTGGCGTTGATACTTTTCGTGGCAGGATATCTGCTTGTTCATTGCCCTCCACTCCGACGTGCCCCGGCACCTAGATCATTAAGTTTGTCTTGGCATTCCCAAACCATCTTTGAGTTGATGTTATATGATCTCAACGCTTTGATGGCTGCTTGACTATCGGAGAGGATTGCGATTTCCTTGTTCCGGTATTTCTTGTCGAGGTTGAATTGAATGCACCTTTCTATGGCGTGAATTTCCGCTTGAAAAATACTGGGGAACTGGCCCATGGGTTCGGAGTATGTGGTGCGAGGCCCAAAGACTCCTGCTCCAGTTCCGTCGGGAGTTTAGGATCCGTCCGTGTAGCATGTTATGGTATTTTCTCCCAGTGCTCGAATGGATTCTATGCTCCATAGTATTTAATTCCGTTCGAAAGAATTTCTCGAAACTGAATTTCCTTGTAATTTCGTCAGTTAAGAGATCGACAAGGTGTGCACTTTCGGTGAGGGTTGAGCCCCTTACGATGTGTGCTGTCCCTTTGATTCCGACTTTAGCCAACCTGAGGTTTGCTTCCCAAGGAGTTCTCCTCACCATGATATGGAGAGGAGTGAGATCCAGGATTACCTCTATGGCTGCTATTGGAGTTGACCTCATTGCTCCTGTTATACAAAGACATGCTAGTCTTCGCACTTTCTCCAGGCTTTTTCTTTGCGAGTTCGGTTCTGCCGTGCCACACTACTGCTCCGTAGGTGATCATAGGCCTCACTATCATAGTGTACATCCATCGCAGTATTGATGGCTTACAGCACCACGTTCTTCCTGCAATATTCCTGCACACCATCAGTAATGATTTTGCCTTGTTAACAATCTTTTCTCCGTGTCTGTTCCAGAGTAGTTTTGGGTCTAGAGTAAGCTTCCATTCTAAGTCTGCTCCGTCGAGGCGAACAGCCATTAGGTGCTGAAACTTTGTTCTTCTAGTGAATGGTACCACCGTAGTTTTTGATGAGTTAATTCTCAACCCCACAGAAAGGCACCATCTTCTGGTAGTCTCCAGCTCGCTTTCTATGAGATCGCAGAGGGTTTCTTCAAATTTGCCTTTAGCCATGATGACTTTGTCGTCAGCATATCCAAGGCAAGTAACTCCGTTGCCGGTTAGTTTTCCGAGTAGTTCGTCTACTACGAGACTCCACATCAGAGGTGATAGTACCCCTCCTTGTGGGCATCCCCTGTTTGTGCTGATCCGAAAGCAGATATCGCCCACTTTCGTTTCAGCAGTTCTTGTAGCCAGCATTTGGCACATCTATCTGGATGTGGTTCTGTCCACTCCCTTGTTTGTTAGGGCCCTATGTATTGCTTCGTGAGAGGAGTTGTTGTATGCCCCCTCTATGTCTAAGAAGGCGCATAGGGCCATTTGGTAAGCACGTACAGAGCGGTTTCCGTTTATCTGCCCGCCCTGTATGCACCCTTTCCAGTATCTCGGTTCTAATGTAGTTCTACCATCTTCTCCTTTGTCTTCAGTGAGAAGGATGAGAGACAGATTGGTCTGAATGACTTCGGGAGGGTAGGGTCCTTCTTTCCCACTTTCGGAATGAAGGTTACCCGTGCTCTCCTCCATTTGCTCGGTATGTACCCGAGCACCAGACTGATTCTGGTTGCTCTAATAATAAATGCCATTAGTTCCGTTTGCCCTTTTTGTAAAAGGGCCGGAAATATACCGTCAATTCCGGGTGATTTGAATGGTTGGAAGGAGTCAATTGACCATTTCACTCTTTGGGGAGTGCATATGGTTTTCGCTACCTCCCAGTCTTCTCGTCTGGCTCTACATGGTTCTTCCAGTGATCTGTCGGGTTCAAATGGTATGCTACCTGGAAAGTGCGTCTCCATTAGGAGGAGAGCTCGTTGCTCTTCATCCTCTGAGTAGCTACCATCTGTTCTTCTGAGTGACATTCTGCCTCTCGCCATAGTTTTATATAATCTGACTGCTGCGGGGCTTGATGTGATCGTCTCACAAAAGGTCCTGAAGCTGTTCCTCTTGGCTTTCCTTATTTCTTAATTGTATTTAATCAGCCTTTCGGTGTATCCCTGCCAATCTCCGTCCCGCTTGGCTTTATTGAATAGCCTGCGGACTTCGGATCTCAGATTTGACAGGTGTACGTTCCACCAAATAGTACCGCTATGTGATTTTTTTTTTCTGGGGCAGCTGGATTCGTATGCATCCATAATTGCCCCGTTAACCGTCGCTAGGGTTTGCTCAAATTCGAAGTGACTGTTGCCGTTGAACTTGATCTGTTCTAGGTTGCATTTTAGATTGGTGGTGTATTTTTCCTAAGGTTTCTGGTGAAGGTTGTTTATGTCACAAGCCCTTCCACTTTGAACATATTGATTCGATGATTGGAAAGGGAGGGTTTTTCTGAGACCCTCCAGTTCCTTACCATTCTACTAATGCTCGGGCTGCCGAGTGTTAGATCTAATACTTCTTGCCTAGCCCTAGTTACAAAGGTGGGGACACATCCCACATTAAATACATTTAGGTTAGCCGCGAGTATGAATTCTAGTAATTGCTCACCTCTTTGATTGGTGTCCGTGCAACCCCAGATGGTGTTGTGCGCGTTGGCGTCTCAGCCCAGAAGAAGGGGTAGATTGCTCCTACTGCAGTAGTCGGATAGCCTCTGTACTTCTTCTGGTGGTGCTTGCTCAGCGCCACCTTATTGGTTATTTGATTGATTTGCCCCCCTTTTTTGTCGGACAAATGTTGTTTATTAATTATTATGTTATTTTAAAGCCAAAGATTTTAAATTTATTACTGTTATTATCAGAAACCTAACCTGCCATGAGCGACATGTTTTGGTTGTCGGACTGGAAAAAAAGCTCCCGAAAATTTGTCGGACAAGGTATGGACTTCTTAGATCACAAAACCATACCGCGCTAGAGCGACATGTTGGACTCGACAATGGCCCCCGCCATTTTGTCGGACAAGCATACTTATGTTTTATTTATCACATTCTCTTGCAAATCGAATAAAAATTTTAAGTATTATAATACAAGAAGTTTATCTACCGCCCAGAACGACATGTTTACGTACCCGCAGTGCGGGAAAGCACCCGTTCCGTATTCTGAAAATTTCACAGCGTAGTAGACTCGATATAAACAAGTGATCCAAACTATTTTTATGACTGTTATTATCAGTTAAAAAAATGGTCGCTGGACTGGGGACTACATAGCAAATTTTTGTAGAATAGCCAAATATGCGAATAAAAATCGCATACAAAGCATCGTACAAATTGGGCCACCCTCAACCTTTCATTTTAAAATACGTACCCGAATTTTCATAATGGTGAAGGTAGTATTTTCATCTAAATTACAGAGGGTTTTGGAATTATTGAACTATGACCAGTAAAATTAAAAAATATATCCATTACAGCTGTAACTGAAAAATATCAGCGAATAAATTTTTTTATTTTAGATTTTTCTTGTCTAACTCCAGAACTGAAGGAGCTGGATCAGGCTTTTTAAATTCATATATTTGACCTCTGAAATATGATACTTTACCCCCATTCAGCCACATCTCTATTTCTTACCGTTACCTCAATCTCAATGCATAGACCCGAATCATGAATCCTGTATAAGTAAATCAAATGAACGAACTGATTCAGTGTATTCCATATACCAAATGTCAACGAATCAATCAGACAAGGTAACTTCTAGAATATTAGGTGTATCACAATGAGATTTGGTATAGGTAAATGGTACGTGAAGTAGAGAGGATTCGCATATTTTTCACTTTCCGATCACTTCCAGTTTCACCGGAAATGGCTCAAGTTTTGAATGTTTTAATGGTGTATATTGTAACATTTATGGATTTCTGACACAAATCTAGATCAGATTGTGACATTTTCAACAGTTTTTGAGCCTACTCCACTTTTTAAGAGTCACTTTTGATATTGCATCTAGGTGGCCATGAATGGACGTAAACTAATCTGAGGACCTCAGGTGATGTCAGAAAATTACATTCGCAAAGTTTTAGTGGCTAGTATGATAGATAAGAATAAGACAAGTTGAAAAAATAACATATTCGTGTCTATTATTTTTCAAATGGCGACCATATTTTGACAAGCACTTTCCGAAAAAAGGATTTTTTGATGAATCTAACAAAACTAATTTATTTGCGATGGATTAACATATTTAACAAACTTACAATTTCAGCAATGCACTTAAATTATTTGAACGAAATTTTCTTGAAAATGTCATTGTAGTAAATGTTCAAAGTGCATTCCTCCATGATCAAGACACATTTCAGCTCATTTAATTGCTCCTCTCAACACATTTGAGGCGTTATTCTTCTGAATGCCTACAGAATGTTTTCTAATAATTGCCCTCGCTCATTGCATGTTGGTTTTATTGGGCCCAGTACCGACCATTCTGCTTATTAAATAAACCATCTTTAATCTCTAATTTGTGCGGTATTTGTCATATTCATCAGAGTATTTTCCTCTTTGGCGACCACTATAGAAGTCACATGCAGCAATGCCTCAGTAGTATAATTCTCAGCAAATCATCATATGGGCCGTATAGGTCCTAACACTGATCCATGTGGGACGCCACTGCTTACCCTTATGGTTTCGTTGGTCTCTTCAGCCTCTTTAATCTCTATTTTGTGCGGTATTTGTCATATTCACCAGAGTATTTTCCTCTTTGGCGACCACTACAAAGGTCACATGCCGCAATGCCTCAGTAGTATAATTCTCAGCAGATCATCATATGGGTCATATAGGTCCTAACACTGATCCATGTGGGACGCCACTGCTTACCCTTATGGTTTCGTTGGTCTCTTCAGCCTCTAGTATTACCTGCCTCTCAGACAACTAGGAAGATATCCCTCATGGATTTCTCATTCTTATGTGTGCTTCTAGAATTCCATGATACACTGTTGAATGCATTCTTGCCACAGTGATCATTACACATAGACTTCAGTGGACATGCGAGTAGGATGATAGGATATGATTGATAGCGTCTAGTGTTTGTTAGCCCTCTCTGAAACCATACTGTTCGCTTATATATCCTGTGAGTGTGAGTCCTTTTTGAGTTTCGACAGTATTTATTGCTGATACAGTTTTTTATCTACAACCAATAGGCCTATTGATCTGTAGAACGAACAGTTGTCCAACAGTATATTCCCCTTTCTCTGAAGCACTATTCTAGCCATTTTACACTCATCTGGATAAAAAATTACTCTGTTTGCAAAAGTATTTCAAATCATCAGTATATCCTCCGGTATATTCTACCATCCACCAGTATGGATTCCTCCTTTTGGATGTTTTATTTTGGCATTGCTTTGTTACATATTTCAACTTATTTACCGGATAAGTTTTCTACTGTGTTTTCCATGTCTTCCATTTCTTGAATAGAATTCCACAGTTTTTGTCTGTCCATCTTTTTTTCTTGTACGTCTTTGATTCTCTGCTTGCATTCAGGTACCCGTTTCTCCTCTAGTATATTAAAGATGTGGTAACTTAAATTTTCTTCATCGCTACATTGCCAGTTGGTAACGCTGGCCTTGATATCGTTGTTGCCATTGTCAGGTCCAGTATCGACAGTAGTCTTTCCTTTCGAATGTGGATTTGGTTCCTTGGTTTACGATGACCGGATCGTTTGTAGTAGTTAGTATTTACCCACGCCATTCCGTCGTATTCCATAGTTGAGATCTTTGCATTGAAATCGCCTGCAGTTATAGCTATCTCCTTGTTATATCTGACCAAATATTCGATTTCTTCTAGAGTCGCTTTCAGGTCCTCAATTTCATCGTTTCCAGGTCAATAGCAGCTGTAAATTAAAAAGTAACTTAACGCTACGTACGTCCTTTCCATTTATGCGTACAAAGTAGCCAATTTCTTTAATTGCACTATCTTCTCGACATACATCAAGTCTGACCTATTTTGTATGGCATTCCGATATTATCATTAGGTCCTCTCTCAATTCTCTGACATTTGCCAGTGCCAGGTCTTTGGGCTGGTCGAGTAGAAGTCGAGTATGGTCGTTTTACCAACATTCATTGATTGTAATAGAGAGGATGATAGATTTTTCAACAAAGTCACAAAGAAATCACGCTTTCGTTAATATGGTGGCCACACATTCAAATTATACAATAAATCCTATAAAAATATAGTTGGCATATCATGACATCAACTTACTATCTCACGGTAACTGAAAGAGTTATTCTGGAAATCTGGAGGTTGCCGGTAGCTCAGCGGTTCACGTTCACAAAAATTGAAACAGCAATGTAAATGATAACAGTAGCCTTTCTCTAAGCCTGTGGATGCACTCTATGAGGAAGTATTATTAGTATTATTGGTGACTAAGTACCCTATAGGCCTTCAGTTGACCCATCGACCTCTATTTTTTCATGCGTGTCTCATTCTGACTTATAGTTGCTTTTTGTTTTCTCTAATAGTGCATGCATTTAAAAAAAAAATTGTAATATAATTTTCGTAGGAAGGAAATCACGTCACTGCACAAACTGTGGTATGGGGTTCAGCAGTAAATTGTTGCTGGAAGAACACTGGAAGATTGAATGTCCTGGTTGCAATTGTCCCCAGTGCAACAAATTCTTCAGAAGAAGGTCATCGCTAATCAACCATATCAGAGATGAATGTGGAAAAGATGCCAATTTCTTCTGCAGTATGTGTCTGTATAAAACAAGATACAAAGGAAATCTTCGAAGACATGTAGAGAAACACCACAAGAAATGTCAATCTTGAGATCGTACTGAAATCAAAATTATCGTGTTGGAAAAAGGCAGGCTTGAACTGGATCAATCAACTGTTACTCTTCGAAAACGCAAGTGAACATTCACTTTTTTCTTCACCTGTTCGATACTTAGTTGAACTTTTCAGTATAATTTTGTTACAGAAATATATTTAATAGTGAAAAAGTACTACCGACATTTTTTTTACAAAATCTTTTCAGGATCTGCGATATCAGAACTTTTTGTTCATTCCAGATCGCATATTCACTGTGCGGGATCAACTCACTTGAAATGACTTTAGCGTGCGAGAAAACTTTTCCGCACTAATGCGCGACAATTACACCTCTCAAACAAAATTGCGTGTTGGTATAGAGTGGAATGAATTATAGAAGATGAGAAGGGATTCTATCTCGCAAGTATTTAATAGCATAATGCCTACTTAAGCAACGTTCCGAAAGAAAGTCTTGTTAAACGACTACGATGATTTTCAACTATCGTTATCTGCGAATATATAGAAAAGATAAATATAAAGAAAAATAACTATAGAAAGAGAATTTATAATGCGAAAAATAAGTCAGAAGAGAGTTGGATCATTATTAACGATCTTAGAGGAAACCCATGTAAAAACAATTTTGTTGAATTGGACTCCGAATTGCTGAGTTATCACTTTTGCTCATTGATGTTGGAAAAAATGTTTGCCTTCAAGAAATAGACCCACGGTAACGATAGCTGTCATCGCAGTGACATTAAAAACAGAAATAGTTGTGGTATGGACGACATATCCATAAAAATCTTCGAAACACTCCCCTATTCTACTTTGTCACAGATGATCAATGAATCGTTCAAATCTGGTATATTTCCTTCCTTCTTGAAAACATCTGTTATTATTCCCCTTCACAGGGGTGGAGACAGTGAATCCCTCCAACTTCCGACCAATGACAATTTGTGAAAGTAATAACATACTAAGTCCTCAACAATTTGGTTTCCGGACCAATAAAAGCGATGCCATGTTCACTCTGATGGAGAGAGTATATACGAAGACCAATGCCAAGGAATCTATGGCAGCCATCATCTGCGACCTGTCTAAAGCATTATCTTTCGGAAATAATACTTCCATTTAAACAATCGCTATCAAGTATTAAAAACATATTCAGAGCAACTTATAAGACATGTTGTCCCTCAAGGATCCGTGCTTGGTCCAACTCTATTTTTGCTATACATTCATGACACTTGAGGATATAAACGGACCTCTTACTGTATTCGCAGATGACACGTCAATACTGTGGCATCATGAAAATGTCGATAACTACACAATTCCATTTTTTGGGATATTACTAAAATCAACGATAAGTGTTACTCTGACAAATTGTCCATTAATCTAGGCAGAACTAATGTTTTCACCTTCAGATGCACTCTACCTGATATTTGGTTAGAAAATTATAATATCAAAAATAATAATTCCACATTTCTAAGCCCCTCGATGACAATAAACTCAAATTTACAAATCATGTAATGAAATTAAGTAAAAAAATTGCTTCAGAGTATTGTTAATTTAAAGCTAATTGGGATATTCACCTACAAGAACATCCTAATTCGCATTATCTGATTTTCAGATATGGGAGTTTGTTCAAAAGAGCTACTATATGATTTTTGTACTTCAAAAAAGACCTATTCGCTACATCTGCAAAGCAGGCCTAAGAGATCACTGAAAACCCTCAATCAAGGCCAATGGTATTCTGACAGTAGTAGTATCAATATTAATTTTGGAAACAGTAAGTCTTATTCATAAAAACAAAAATTTACTAATTAGCAACCATGAACTCCCTATTCCAAGTAGTTCACTAGTCAAGGATTCGGTTATTTTTAAAGGAATCAAAATGTATAAACGTTTTCCAGTGTACATCACGGAAATTGTAGTCTACATAATCTTCTGAAAGGCTGTGAACAAACTTACTGTCGAGGAGGCTTATTATGCCTTCTAAAAATATTTTAATGACTCATTCTAGTGATGAATGAGATTATGAAAAAAAAACATTCTTATTTGTATTTTAATTTGTCTTTGAATGTACTAGTATTTATCTCTACTTTGATGTATCTGTTAATGTATTTAATGGTATTTACTTTTTTAGTGAAAGTTCAAATTGCTAATTTTATAAATAACTAATACAAGTAGGTAGATACGTACTTGATTGACTAAATGTACTCCAAACAGCTCTTTCAATTAACGCAACTGTCCTTCTATTTATATATAAACCATTTTTTTTTATTTATTTGTTTATTTGCCTCATACCATGCCAAACTCTATCTCCATACTACTGTTTTGCTTTGTCATTGCTTCTTGCACTCTAACGAAGCCTACATGAGGTGGAAAGTACAAATTCAATTCTTGTTGTTATTTTATCTTCCTGTTTTGCTGATTTTTGTATATTTTTCAGCCAGGACGCAGGCTGTATGTCAACATTGTAAGAAGATTTACAAACACAAAAGAAATTTATGGAGGCACCAGAAGTATGAGTGTGGTGTGCAACCCAAATTCCCGTGTAGTTTTTGTGGAAAAGATTTCAGATACAAGGGTCATTTGCAGACCCATGCACTTTCACAACATCCAGGATGGTGCTACACAGCAGGAGACGTGTGAAATAATTGTTTTCTTCAATAAAGCTTTTTTTGTGTGGAACAATGCATTTTTTGTAAAACTACGTTTTCTTAAAGGTATTCATTGAAAGTTTTTTGTAGAGGAAATTCGTAGGTTGACATAGTTTTTTTAGGTATTTCAACTCCAAAAAGTCTGACAATGAAAAAATGCTAATTGAAGGAACTCTTTACAACTGTACATAAAGTTGAAATACCCGAAAAATCATGTCAAAATAGGTTTCTTCCATTTCACCGGCGAAATATTCTATTCATATCCAGCTCTCTAAAATTCTAAAATATTTTGGTGATACACCGAGGATATGATTTCATTATACGCATATGGTGGGTCTGAAATCATATTTGCTTGTTTTTAAAGCAATAATTCTCGTATAGATCTCGTCCAGCCCAAAATTATTGTAAAATTATATTTCAAAATAAGATAAGTATAACAACGTGACGAATATTTATACACATAAAAAATATACAAATTTTCTTCAAATATTCCAAAACTATTTATACTATCGACATGATAAATTATAGTAGCTGACGTACTTTACCAACCATTGTAAAAAAAAACGCATTCATTAACTGCAGACAGAGCTGTGCCTATTACTGTGATTATAGTGCTCCTAAGTACTTTCATGATCATGAGAATTGTGCTCATGAGCACTTTTTCAAATATTTGATTAGTGGCTCGTGGCTGGGTGCTCGTAAAAATTGTTCGCGAGCACTCTAAAGATTTAACTAACAAAGATTAACAACCATTTTGAAGTGACTTTTTCACGTTTCTATTCCTCATTCAGTCTTCCAGTTTGCCGAGAAAAAATAATAAAATTAATGAAATATCATTTACAAATATGGGACCATGATAAATTTGTCATCGATTCACTTTAAAAATGTCTATTTTTCATGAAGGTTGTATTTTGATCAAACTGGCTATTATTGAATATGGATATTTTGTGTTTGATATCAAAATTCAATAACAGAGCTCACTGATACATTAAGAAAAACGTGGACAAAAAAATTTGCTTTCATAAATGAATGAACATAAAACGTAATAGACAAAAAATATAAAGTGAAAATATTAAAATGAGATAATAGGTTTTAGACTGTTGGTTATCGTCCAATAAGTAGGACGAACGGTCGTACCCAACATCAACATGTTAAGAATCCCCCTGTAAAACTCATATTAGTAATTATCATTGTCAAAGTAACATTTTGTTGATATGTTGATGTCAGTTTTTCTGTAGAAAATAAGGTATTAAACGCCTCTGGTGTCACTCAATGAGAACAAAAGAAGTTTTCCCCTTCATCACACTAGTAATTTCATTCCTAGATGCGCATTTCATTAACCAAGTTAACTTATCAGTAGGATTACTAAACTGAAGATCAGTACCGAAATAATTATATTTATATCTATACAATTATTATGATTAACATAATATGAAACATCCTAATTTGTAAACAAACCTATAGACAGGTATAATTCAACTAAATCAAAATGTTATTGATTACTCTGAACTCAAACTGTTTTGAATATAATGGACCATTATCGTTATTAACCCACTAATGCCTGAGTAATTTTTTTTGTTGATTTTGGATATTTTTCCAGGAAGAGTACCAATTGGCATCTAGCTTAACTATATAAACATGTTTTATATTTATTTTTTGTTTAGAGTAGACTTTATTGACGTATGATATATCATACGGTAGGCATATGTGGGTTGGCATTATGAGGTGTGAGGGTACAGAACAAAATAATGTATAAATGCCTAAAAAAAAAATTTATTGATATAAATTATTTAAACTTCATTTATTGTTTTCAAGTGGGCCAATTATTTTGATGGTGTATGATATAAGCGGAAACAGCTGTCTGGATGTAATCCAATATTACACTTGACTTATTTTCTCGTGAATATTTGGCATGGGCCAAATGTTCACGAAAACGTACAGTCGTGGATCGCTTGGTTTGGCCATAATAAATATTATCACAAATTTGACAGCTAATTTCATAAATTCCTGATCTATCTAAAGTTGGAATTTTGTCTTTCGGGTTGCCTAATATAATTTGGAGATCGTTCGTACTGCTATTTACAAGCTGTAAGTTTACATCCCGGAAGATTGAATCGAGACCTCTCGTAAGCCGTGAATCGTGTGTAATTTTTATGAATTTTTTGGTATCTTTAAGTTGATCTATATTAGTAACTTGTCTTAAGGACATATTGAATTTTTTCTTCCTCAATATATTATCTATTATGTTAGGAGAATATCCACAGTAAATGGCTAAGGTTCATCAATGAGTGGGAAACTCAATGCCTTATGGACACGGAAATTGAAGCACGCCACCTTGTGCTGAATGTGGTGGTTAGAATCAGCGGGTATGAATCTGTTAGTATTCGTAGGTTTCCTATAAATGTCAATTTCCACATGTTCTCCATTCCTGTTAACCAACGTGTCCAAAAATGGCAACTGTATATCAACTCCCATCTCCACCGTGAATTTTATTTGTTCAAAGACTGAATTTAAACGGCTCAAGAAGTGATCTATATTTTGATTTTCCGCATCGAAAACACAAAATACATCATCCACAAACCTGATCCAAATTCATAGCTATCTGTGTCTTCTTGCTGTTGAAGAAATTTATCTTGAAAGATGAAATAATTCTGCTGTATGCATAAGGCCGCTAAACTTACGTACACTTACTAGCCTTTTCCATTTGAATATTGTTGAGTTCTATTAAATCTCTCAAATTTTCCAAGGTTTCAGGAATAGGCACACTGGGAAAGAGTGAACTGACATCGAAAGAAACTAGCCTCTCCCCTTCCGACAGTTTTAAGTTTTTTATTCTGTCAGTCAACGAATTCGTACGAACTCTCAACAGAAAAACTCTCATGCTGGATAGGCAGATTGCCAAACTCACTCGACAACCACTTCGACAATTTATAAGTGGAGAAATTTATACCGGATACGATAGGTCTCATGTTATTGCCAGGTTTATGAATTTTTGGAAATCCGTACAGTTTCGGAATTGTCGGATTTGAAATATTCGATTTGTATTTTAATGCCTTGTTAATGACAAATTTGCATTTATCTATTGTTGACTTGTAAGTCCGAATCATTTTGGGTAATGGAGATCTAGTTATATTAATGTACGGTCCTTTCTCAATAAGATTTTCCATCCAATTAAAATAAGTTATTTTATCTAAAATTACGATTTTGTTGCCTTTATCTGCTTTCAAATAAAAACAATCCTTTTCCCTCAAACTTTTTACCACACTATTAATTTGGATATTGCCATTAACAATGGATATTCTCCTAACATAATAGATAATATATTGAAGAAGAAAAAATTCAATATTTCCTGAAGATAAATTACTACACTAGATCAACTTGTACTTGATTTAGTTGAATTATACCTGACTGTAGGTTTTTTTACAAGTTAGGATCAACTCCTGTTTCATATTATGTTAATCATAACAATTGGATAAATATAAATATAACTAATTTGGTACTAATCTTCAGTTTAGTAATCCTACTGATAGAAATGCGCATCTAGAATGAAATTACTAGTGTGGAGAAGGGGAAAACTTCATTTGTTCTCAGTTTTTCTGAATAAAATTTTAGAGCATTTTACGAGAATTCCTTAGTTATCTTTTCCCATATTAGACGTTTTCGTTCACCGGGTAGGTGTTCTTTCAAAACGAAACAATTTGGCGACCATGACAAACACCTCCCGATTAGATCATGGAGAAGGTGAAGAGGATGCTTGAGGCTTAGAGAGCAACTTGTTCTCGAATCTATGATGAGGTGGTGAAATTGCTTGGCGAGAAGAATATTAACACCATTCAAATTCAAGACGTTCTATTATTAGACCTAAAAATAAAGTTGAATTGGGCAGACAATTTTTAGACCAATTTTCGAATTCAGAAAGCTATCAGCAGCAGAGCTCTTCATCAACTGAGATTGAAATAGCTAATATGGATTTACGAGTAAATATCATGAACTTAAGTTGATTAGTTGACAGTCATGTGGTAAACAATGTTCGAACGAAATGAATAGTGTTTCTTCCTATTGTTCTACACATTCGAAACATAAACTGAAATTACCAGTAAAATTCCGTTTACTAATAGCCACGAGCTATCAACAATTTTTTTCTGGAACTCACGTAGTTTGGCCTCCTGAACAAAAATTCCAAATGAAATATTTGGCCGTCTCAAGTAATTTCGGAGATATGAGCTTATATTTGAATGATAACTGGCACTTTTTAGGACACATTTCTCCCTTCTTCAAACTAACACAATGTACACAGCCTAATTCACACGTTTTACACAATTTTTCATTAAAAACGGCATTGTTTATCCAAAAATTCAACCTTCTTTCAAAAACATCGAATTATGAGCCAGTGCAAATAATAATAACCGATCTCTACCCGCACAGGCTATGCCTTTGGGTACACTCATCGAGTGTTTATGAGGGAGTATTTTTATTATTTTTTTATATTTTTTCCATACGGAATGTACCAGTCAGACCCTGTCCCCGGAGCTCCGATATTACCGGAGGGCGCGCTGGTGTATCATTAACCCCAGCAAACACTCCCCACGTCCGTGGGGTGAGTGATTACTAGGTCCGAGAATCATGTGCCCTGAGTAAACGGAGTGAACCAAGAATAACGGCATTCTGCATTCTTCCAGCTAGGTTTTCTGCCGAATCACGGCATGCTGGTATGAATTTTAGATTCGAGAGCAGCGTGTCGATCATTCCACCAAGGACCCCTATTATCAGAATCACCATCTTGACAGAATGGTTTGGGTAAAGCCTGCGGAGTTCAAAGAGAAGATCTCGATATTTAGTCCGTTTTTCTAGCTACTTTGAAGGTCGAGGAGTACTACATCAGGCTTATTGGCTTGTATTTTCCTGAGGGTGGGGAATGAGTAGGTCCAATAGATTCGGCACTTCTCATTCTCCACAACGGACTCAATATCCCACGGAGCATAAAGCAACACCGGTGTCTCGTCTACACCGTACGAGTGTCGTAGATGGCAGTACAACACTCGTAGGGCCGCGTTATGCCCGTCGATACAGGCTGAGACCGCATAAGCTTGACAAGCTGACAGCAAATGCATTATGGTCTCAGCTGCCCCACGACACGCTCTGCATCTAGTGACCTCTATACCCATCACGCGACTACGGTAGACGAGGGTGTTGGAAGACCATTATGAATCCCTCATTTTCTGACTTCAGCCCACTTGACCTGAGAAAAGCGAAGGTCAGGTTTCTGGATAAGCCAACGTCTTCAATGTTCTTGAAGAAGACCCCATGCATTGGCTCATCCTTATGTAGCTGTAGGAGCCTGTCACACTCCTCAGCTTTCACGCGGGCTTTTTGCTGAACGGGTTCCAACTCGGTGACAGAGTTTGGGTTCGTACGTTCAGTGTCGAATACGTGGAAGAAAAATACTTCTTTTCACTGCTAAAATAATTCCCAAATTGACATAAAATATTACTTTTTGAAGGATTTATTTTCAAGAGTTATTGATTGATTATTCATCATAAAACAATTTCATTTATTGGAATAATAATTGATAGTAAAGTTTGAATAATTCCTTCCAACATAAATTCCCGAAGATGTTCCATGTTGCTGCTGTTCAGAAACGTTAGATATTATTTCTTGAAGAGTTGATTCCTAAATCTTATCAGATATTTTAATTTGTTTGGAAGAAGTTGGACCATTCAATATTTTGTTAGAAATCTCAATTTTTTCATTCAAACTCTCTTCTATATATGCTTCTCCTCCAAAGGCAGTTTTCCAACCAAAATTTCAAAAATAATCTGTTACTTTTTGTATGAGGCGGCCGTAATGCTCTATACTTGCGGTATATCTCAATATAATCAGAATTTGAAACAGTAAAAGTTCTAGAGCAATAGATCTTCGTATCAGGTATTTTAACATCTTCAATGGCATCAAGCACTGCTGATACCCAATTACTCCATAATCTGTACCTTTTAAAGTAAATTTGTTTCTCTATCAGCATCTTGAATGATTTTATTGATATCGTCCCTTGATAAAACTTCAGATTTCTTTATTCGGTATCCGACGCTTTCGCGGGACCAATTTTGAAAACTACCTTGTATAAATATTTTCCCATTCAATGTACTTTTCAGCATTGAGTAGACAGTCCATATAACGTAGGAAGTTTTATAATTATTTATTCTTCTTCAAAATAGCACATATATATAAGCACATTTTCAGAAATCTTTTTTACATTTTTTTTGTCGCACCATTTACAAAATTGGTCATATGTTTTCTCATATACTAACTTGGATTTGGCCGGTAACATATTAGATACTATTGCATTTGCTTTCTCAGGGTATCACTACCACTCTCATAATCAACATCCAACTTCTTGAAAACAACTCGAAATTGAAGCAACTACGAGAAAACACAGTCAAACACGCGGCGACGCCAACACACTGTTACTAGAGTAACGACACAGAAAGACCACTGGATGCTATGAAATCGTATTGCAAGTATTGATAACATTGAGTATAATACCGGGTGTCCCACATTTTATGTGACAGGCAATATCTGATTTGTCGGAGGAGATATACAAAAATGTTTCATACAAAAGTTTTATGAGTTCATGATAGCTATATTTTGATAAAATTTTCAAATATACAGGGTGTTTGGTGTAGGTGCTACAGACCAAAATGCCATTTTTTAAAATAGAACGCACTGTATATCATTACATATTCAGATTCTACGCTTAATTCTGATATCATTTCGTGTTTAGTTTTTGAAATTCGGTTATGGCGTTGTTGAGTTATTGCACTTAAAATAAGGTTTAATATAAGGTATCAAAAAATCTTTAACGCGTACACGAATCCTGTCTATATCTTTTATTAAATTAAACTAGAATCCTACTGAATAATAGCTATTAATGTAACGAGATTATTATGCGATTTATGATAATCGAGGACGTGCAACTTCCGAGATTTATTCAAATTGCATAATAATCAAGTTACATTCACAGCATTATCATATCATTGACAACGATGATGCGAAAATAAAAACAACAACTTTGGTTATTGTCACATTATTGCCATTTTAGCGTGCCATTTGGTATGATTTGATCCAGTTGATGGAAGATATTCCCATAGCAGAACGACAAGGACTTTGGTGGCAACAAGATGGTGCTCCTCCTCACAATTCATAGGTTGTTACTGAATATCTGGATAGAACGCACCCAAATAGATGGATTGGTAATAAGGGTCCAATTCGGTGGCCGGCTCGTTCCCCAGATTTATCACCGCTTGAAATTTTCCTATGGGGTTATTTAAAAGATATTATTTTCACCACTCCCCCTTTGAATGTGGATTATCTGAAAATGAAAATTCGACCAGCGTGCAGTGATATTACGCCTGATATAAGAGCGACTTGTTCGAGAGAAGTGATTCGACGTTTCGAAGCCTGCATAATATCTAATGGGCGTCACTTTGAACATTTTTTATTACATATCTAGGTACTATTCATACGAAATGATTCATCAAGTTATATTACATTGTTATTGACGATTTGTTCCTGAATACACCTCTTTCAATTTCGCAATTGTTTCATATTCAAAATGATTCCTGACTGAATTCCACAACTCAAAATTGAAACCATAACTACGAACACCCATTATTTTGACTAATTTTCATGTGATCTGATGCAGAGAGAATAGTTATTGTATGAGATATTTTTAATAGTTATTCATGCAACAAGTGCAAAAAGTAAGTGTGTATTGCACTCGACGAGGCCGTTAGGCCGAGTTGGACAACACGCCGAGTGCAATAAACATTTTTTGCACGAGTTACATACAACATTTTTTCTACGTTCATGCAAAAAGCAAAAAATTGAATATTCAGGTGCGGCACTAGGTGAAGGAAAATGAAATACGCAATTTAAATAAATAATTATTACTATCGATTTCATCACCATCATCCAGTTTTCCATTATTATTACTCATTTTAAAACTTTCATTTCTGTAATTGTCAGAGTTGAATTTTGACTGAAGTTTATATAACCACAGTTGCATTATAAAAATCAAAATCATAGTAGCCATGAGCGCGTATGTTATCACGAGGTGTGGATATAGTACAGACAGTTTGCTCTATGCAGGTAGACAGTTTAGAACATAGCGGATCGGTTTTGATTATGGAGTTATTCTCGGGAAGGCATTGTTTGTTCAACTCTGACTGCTTACATTAATACAAAATAATATAAAATATGTAGCTGTTTAAAACGTATGGCCAATCTCACAGAATATCTGATAAATATGTAGTGGGTTTGAAAGTTTATGTTTATCATGATGACAGCACGTTGAAGTAGAATGACAGATAAGTGCAATATAAACTTTATTGCACTAGTGCAATAAAGAGCTTTTATTTCCACTGAATATATTTCAATAAAGTTTTGCTTTTTGCATGAATGTAGAAAAAAATAATAGTCTTTCTCAAGACTTTACATTTTAAGCAATAACTCAACAACGCCGTAACCGAATTTCAAAAACTAAACATGAAATGATATCAGAAATAAGCGTAAAATCTGAATATGTAATGATATACAGTGCGTTCTATTTTAAAAAATGGCATTTTGGTCTTTAGCACCTACACCAAACACCCTGTATATATGAAAATTATATGAAAATATAACTCTCATGAACTCATAAAACTTTTGTATGAAATATTTTTCTATATCTCCTCCGACAAACCAGATATTGCCTGTCACATAAAATGTGGGACACCCGGTATATATGTATAGAAAAGAGAAGTATCATTTAGGTATTTTGGACTTATTTTTTTCAAACAGGAAAAATGTTTGAATACGATTTTACTGAACACATTGAATAATATTTTCAATACAACAGTCGTTTAAAAGTGATGAATTATCGGGACAAAACAACACGTATGATGTATTGGAAGTACTTTTAATATATTTGACACTCGAGAGAATTTTTGGCCTCGACCTGCGGTCTAGGCTAAAAATTAACACTCTCATGTGTCTTTAAAAAACACTAATTTGACGCACTTATTACAAAAATAACTAATTTGTTTGGAAAAGCGAAAAAGTGGACACTTTCTGACCACAAGAAAAAATTAATAGAACGCGGGTGTTGCTACCTATGCCTTATGAAATATTATCACATTGCCAGAAAATGTAGAGTCATTTTGGTATATTCAATATGCAATGGAATATACTGATGACTGATGACGACTATGCATGTAACTTTGAAGCTTTGAACCAACCCATTATCTGTAATAATGTTACCACTTCCGTGAAACATTATCCTCGACAAGTATCTCCTCCCATAAGACATTAGTGTTTGTTTTATTGACTTCATAAGAGGTTTGTGAGCAGAATCATCTTGACTTTATAACAGACGTCATCATAAAATTATATAGTGGGTTATTTCATATCAATACTCAAATAAAAAATTCTTTTTTCACTCTCAACCAAGATCTTCACGTTACTTTGAGGGGGTGTATTGCCCATTAAATATACACGATACATACCTAGGTAAGTTGAATTTTATAACTTTAATATGATCTCAGAATAAGTATTAGTTTCAAGAAATGGCAAGTGTCTCTGACTGGGTTATATTAAATTACCATATATTGAATATATTCGTAAGTAATATCATGGTAATATCCCAAGACGTTGACAAATGGCCGACTATTATTTCTTTCATAATTCTATCAAGAGTACCTTGTAGTTTGACAATGTAATGAGACCGTATGAACATTAATAAACTGAATAACTCCCGAGAGCTTTAGCTCGAGGGAATTATTCTTTGAATTTGAATTGAATTTTCTCAACATACAAGTAACTCGAGATTAATAATAATAATACTCCCTCATAAACACTCATAGAGTGTACCCAAAGGCAAATAGCCTGTGCGGGTAGACGACGGCTATTATTATTTACCGTGGCGCTCTGGGAAAAATCACTGATGTTTTCGGTGGTGTATTCACTTTTCAGCTGTAGGAAACCCCGGAAAACTTACAGCACCACCCTGACGTCGGGATTGGCATCTAGGCAACTCACATCACACTTGATTCACACAAGGCATGTGGCCACCTAAAGGGACCCGTTTACTTCAGAAAAAGATTCCGTATCGGAGCCTAGAACGTTTGTCTGATGCGTGCCAGAAGTTACACTGCTAGTTACCTTAGCCACTGAGCCACCGACCACCTCAAGATGAATTATAGAAAATTATAGTATCTGTTTGTCACGGTCGAGTGTTATTCAGGAAGATTATTTCATGAAGAGCACAAAATTATTAATATACTCTACATAATTCAACATTTAATGAAACTTATATTTTAACAACAATGAATTATAATTAACAAGAACATAATTAAGTAATGATAACTAATCATTTATATATGTGAGACATAAATTGTCTCCAGACAGACTCTTTACTCTTCACGGCATTTTGTTTTGTTTAAGATAACCCAAAACGAGACATTTCAATTTTGAGTGACTTGAGTTATGTCAAACTTTGACACTTATACATACAACAGAGAGCCGCTTATCTTTGTTTACAAGAATAGCCGTTTTTAACTAAATAGTCGCTTGTTTACCTAACTAGTCGCTTGTTTACCTAAATAGTCGCTTATATCTCATATTATGTGACTTCAATCATGACATTTTATAGGTGCAGCCATGTGGGAATGAAATAATCTTACAAATATATTCTTTCAGAGGGCTATGAATGCGACGTTTGCGGAAAGAAATACAGACTCAAAGAATCTTTGAAGAGGCATGTGAAATTCGAATGCCAAAAGAAGCCTCAATTTGAGTGTTCCGAATGCAATCATAAAACGAAGTTGCACTGTAATTTGTTGAAACATATGAGGACTAAGCACAATTTCATTATTTAAGAATGGACTTTAGAATAATAAAGATTTAAAAATTATATGTGGAATAAATCCTTTCAAATTCCTGTAAAATTTTAGGGTACAAAGTTGGTGAACAATTATTGTTTCGACGTTTTCTTATTGCAAGATGTTTGTTTTCTGTCTCCTTTGAAACGTTATACACCACTATTTTTGCTGCGTATGGAATAATAATGATGATAATAGTGAAGTTGGTCGTGGTGCTAGAGTATTTACTCCCACCCAGACGGCCCGGGTTCGATCCCCGGGACAGCCTGCCACTGAGCTAAAGTGGTTCGGATTCCACTTTTATTTAAACTGTAGGTCCCGGATCTCCCTTGCTCGCACAAGCTCTGCTTTTGAGGGGTTTTCTCCGAAAAACCTGGGTGATTCGTAAAATCAAATTTAACAAAAAATTTAACAAATTTAACAAAATTTAAATAATTATTTAATCACCGTTTGTTTCACATCAATAAATATTAAGTAAAATATAAAAAAGAAAGGAAATGAATTGTTGACCGTATAAAGTAAAAGATAATTCAAATATTTACGATTATACGGTCTATTAGTAATCAAAAGTTCCAAATTACGAAAAGAGAACGAAAAATTCTTCGAAACTAACAAAAACCGTAGCCGCACGTGGAATTCTCCTTGCCAAAATTCATGTGAATTTTAAATATAACTTTAACCATCAGGGCATTACTGGAAGATTGTCTACATCTCAGAGATAGGCATTCTATGGCAGCAGATTGCTGATGATTCTCGAAATGAGTGTCAAGTATAGAATTTTTCAATTAATTTTTGTATAAATCGGCAGTCTGTATTTCATCAAGTTTTATGGTTTTTGAGTAGAAAATTGAAGGCTTTAACAATAAGGTAAATTAAGCTTCTCTGTCGAATTGTTTTTGTTGATAATCGTATTTTTATGAATTTTCCAGTTTTTTACGAGTAGAGTATCTATGATCCATATTTTCCAGTGGATCTCTATGATGGAGAACAGATTGGAAATTGATATTTGACAAATATTCAGGACTCACTGGAAGAAGGGTCTTTATTACAAAATATTTTTTGCAACATTTGAATTTGTATAAAACGCTCCGTACGGCTTTTGTTACTTTATCAATATGGTGTCCAACCTGAGATAATCATCTGTTACTATTGGTACACGTATAGGTATTTCATTTGGTTTGTTGATTTCATTGAAATGCTATTTTTCCTAATATTCAGTTGTGTATATGATGGTAGATTACTTTTATATGGTGAAATAGGGATAAAATCGGTTTTATCTGTATTGATCGCTTCTGCATTTAGTTAACATTCTGATGAAATATGTCAGTGTTATCTGCACAACTGATTATATCTCTAGAGCTGCTTATAGTGAGATTGTTATTAATACAGATACCAAATGGTATGAGTCCTAGCACTGTTCCTTGTGGAACTCCATATTCGACTTCTTTTTTTTTCACTTCAAATTTTATTTCTACGTATTGTTTTCTATTTTGGTGATAGCTATTCATGAGTTTATGCGGGATACTGCAAATTCTCATATTTTATAAGGCTTCCAGTAATTGTATATGACTAACCGTGATAAAAGCTTTCGATAAGTCGATAAAGACACACAGGGGTATGTAGTTTATATTTATCCACTGCTCCGTATATTTTTGTAGTTAGATGTAGATGTTAGATGGTATCACACGTTAAAAGGTGAGGGCTATGTCTTCCCTAGCTCGCACAAGTCTTTCTAAGACTTCTGTGGGTTGTGCTCGAAAGGGTGCAGCCAATTGATGGATATACGAATTTCAACAATACCAATTTAAAATAGAGCATCTTGTGTTGATTTGTCCTTCCTACAGCCGAATTGACGTTCAGAAAGTAGTAGTACTTTTAAATAAATAGCTTTTTAAAAACTTAACAAAAAAACTGATATCAACGAAATTGGTCTATAGTTTTGGACCTCATTTTTTTTTTTTTTTTCATAAATTGAGTTGACCTATGATTTCTATAATTCCTTCACATGACACCGGGTGAAAAAATATGAAAGATTGACTCACAAAATTTTTAAGAAGAGGTGTTGTTTGTTGCTTTGCTGTTTTTTTCTGAAAAGCTTTTAACAACCTTCACGTAAAGTTCATTAAAAATAATAGCAATTTGGGTTTTGTTAGTTACAATCTCCCCTTCTTCGATTGATCTATTTATTTTGTGGAAACCGGTCGTAAGAAATAAAAGTTTAGAAGTGGAAATTGGACAAAAGTTATTTTTTTCTATCCAATGTACAATCTCCCTTAATCCGTTCCGAATGAAACAAAACAATATTTTGGTTGCAAGCCAGTATAAATAATAATTAGGACAGATGAATTGTGGTTTCTTTCCACAAGGTTCACGCCTATCAGTTCCTTGATACTCTATCATATGATTGAGTATATCATATCTTTTGAGTATATCATATCTTGCCTGAAGGTAAACTGTTTGTTAACACCCTGTTGGTTAATTTCTCATCAAATTATCATCATGGAACAGGAAAAAAAAAATTAAATAATTCATTATCGTTCTACAATTCGTATTCACGTCTTTTTTAATTCTTATAGAGAATTTCCAATAAAATACAGAAATCCTCTATAAATTGGTGACCCCGACGCTCAACTATGACCAATTCACAGGAAGAATCGACGGCAGAAGTTTCAGCAGTCATGAATTTCAAACTTCCAGAATTGTGGCCCAAGGACATAATCTGGTTCGCCCAGATAGAAGCGATTTTTGCAACCCGAAAAATATTAACGGACAAAACCAAATTCAATGTATTGTTATCAACAATATCTCCAAAACTAGAAACCGAAGTTCGCGATATACTATTAAATCCACCGTAAAACAATGCATATGTCACATTGAAAGATGCTATATTGAAAAGAACTTCAATTTCCGATGGAAAACGAATTCAAAAACTCCTGTCAATTGAGTAGTTAGGTGATCAAAAACCATCTCAGCTTCTGAGAAGAATGCAACAACTTCTCGGTAACCAGGCGAGTTCTGTTGACAAATCAATACTCAGAGAAATTTTTATCCAAAGACTTCCAACAAATGTTAAGATGATTTTAACCACCCTTGGAGAAGAATCATCATTGGAATCGCAAGCAGCTGTATAGCTGATAAAATCATGGAAATAACTCCTACTTTCTCTCAGTCTGATAGAGAATATCTAGTTCTGAATGCTGTTAATAAACCTTGTTCCTGTCAGGCTGATATATCACGATAAAGAAATTGCGGACTTACGTGAACTGATGAAATCTTCACACCTTTCTCAAACAAAACGGTATTCAATAAGGAACATTTCAAGAAATAGATCCCCGTCCGTATCCAGATATTGTTATTACCACAGATTGTTCAGAAATCAAGCCCAAAAATGCATTTCCCCGTGCAAATGGTCTTCGGAAAACTGTCATCCCAGCTGTTGAATGCAGCCAACATTGCTGGTGCACCTGGCCGTCTTTTATTCGTCACGGATAAAACATCTGGTTTGAAATATTTAATAGATACTGGTAGTCAAATTAGTGCTCTTCCAGCAAAATTTCTTCTCAATAAACTGTTATCAAATTTCACACTTCAAGCAGCCAATGATAGTAAGATCAAAACTTACTGCTCTCGGTATTAATTTTCTACAACATTTTAAATTACTTGTTGACAGTTCCAAAAATATTTTGATGGATGATTTGACAAAACTTTATGTCAGTTGTCTAATGTCAAATATTCCATTATATCAACTCTTCTATCTACAGAGTGATTCAAATTGCATATTCCAAAACATTCTTAAAGAATTTCCATCGTTAACTCAGAGTAACTTTAATTATTTTGATGTCAAACGTGATATTACACATTGCATTGAAACAACTGGACCTCCGGATCACGCTCGTGCAAGAAGATTACTGCCTGAGAAATTGAAAATCGTAAAACAAGAATTCGATCAAATGTTAGAACTAGGAATAATTCGTCCATCTTCCAGTAGTTGGTCTTCACCATTACATGTTGTACCAAAAAGAGGAGGTGACTGGAGACCTGTTGGTGATTACAGTCCTCTGAACAAGGTCACTATTCCTGATCGCTATCCTGTTCCATATATACAAGAATTCTACTCTCATTTTCAAAATTGCGTAATTTTTTCGAAACTTGATTTAGTTCGTGCTTATCATCAAATACCTACATTTTGTTAACACCCTGTAGGTTAATTTTTCATCATGAGTGTAAATTATCATCATGGAAACAGGAAAAACCAAAAAAAAAATTAAATAATACATTAACGTCCTACAATTCGTATTAACGTCTTTTTTTAATTCTTATAGAGAATTTCCAATAAAATACAGAAATCCTCTATACAGGACTTTTCTACTGCTGCATCGAATAATTATGAGAAAATTGGCCACCACAATTCACTTTGACGTATTCGTGTTCGACAGCAGGCTATCTATCAGCTCTACACTTCCCATTCCTCTATTATATTCGTATTAGATAAGTGGTTGCTGCAGGACATATCAGCACTAATAGCCTTTCGCGAGTATGGCTCATTTGATTCCTGTACTTTCTAAATTTGAATCCATAGTTACAATTTTGATGTTTTTCCTTAGGAATACTATGACTTCTTCATAATGTATGCAATCAGATTCTCCACACCCAGTTCTTTTCCAATTTTACCGGTTGCACAATATTCTTCTTCTGCTAAGTTTTACAGTAAATAGAGAGAAGTAAAATAATCGTCATAGAATATTTTAAGTTTCAATCTTGCAGGAATTTCGGCTGCACTGATCAAATTCAATATCACGTTTCAAGGCCACTACTAGAGCACCATTGCCATATCTTTTTTCAATCTAGATTAAATGGCAAGTCTATCTATTGCTCGTACATAGGACCCTGTTCATGCAACCAAAACGAATCGGTGTACCCATCACTGTTTCCATAATAGAGTATCTTTATCTCGTAATCTCAGATTTTCTTCTGGAGCACCAAATTTACGATTATTTTTCATGTTGCTGATGAGAAGATACAATTTATACAATTTGTCTTTTGGATCTGATTTAGAATTGTTATTCAAGTACAAGTACTTCAAAATTTCCTCAAACTGGTGCAGACGAATACTTTCTTAGAAAATTTCTGATACATCATTATCTGATCCACTCGTATTATATCAGATAATTCAACACTGTGTGGACACATGTGAAATTAATACAGAACAGTTCGTTGGTTTCATCTACAGCATGGGTTTCTAGAAAATTAACGAAAAGTCCACACTTGTCAATATACCAGTTTCACAAAGAGTGCATTTTAAGCTTTATCCCGTAAGTATATTCACCATATTGGATATATTCAAAATTAATTTGAAATTTTCCAAAACATAATTTGTCCACATCTCACTTGAGTATCTGTAGATAAAATATCCGGCACGATTGCCTGATCTCCCACTTCTTGATTATTTAATTTCGATTTCAATCGAAAGTGGAATTCGCAGAACTAGGTAAACTCATATAAAAAATTTGATATTTTGAGGAACTAAATTCGTAACTGGATGGATACCCATTACATATTCTGATGTGATAATGTTCTAGCAAAAAATTATTGGTCCAAAACAGGTGGAGCAAATATTTAAATGTGCCAAATGTGGTTCAGCACAAGATGGCGAGTTTCCATTCCCTTGTCCATTGGGCATTGAGCTTCCCACTCAGTGATGAACGTTTTCGGAAAGAAATCGGAACAATCAAGGAGATATCCATTAGCAATGGATATTCTCCAACATATAGTAAGCTCGGGTAAGTGTAACAATGAACTTTTGCAGGTATTTACTTCGAAGGTCAGTCTTTGTAATACGCCACAGAAAACTGTTGAAAAACGTACTCTATGAATTTTATTTATGTATTCAGATATACATCTCCATAGGTCATACTTCCCCGGAAATTAGGGGAAGTATGTGATACTGGCCAAATTTAAAGAAATTTATGCACGTAAATCTCTCTTTGGGACAGGTGTGAGTAAACAGTATAGGAACTTTCACCACAATTAATTTGTTTCGAGATATCTTTATTCCAAACATAGTTAGGAACTTTTTAATATTGAATTTGAAATGCCCCATTGGAAAAAAACAAATAAGAATCTTGAAAGTGAACATTTGTTGAAAAGAAAAATTTACAGGTAGAAATCTGAAAAATCGAATGAGAATTTCATTAATCCCCATCTTCTGACGAGTGGTGATGGAAGCTCAGTTGTTATTTCATCCTCAGAAAGTGTATCAATGTCTTCTACATCTGGCCAGGTATATTGATTGGCTCTCTTAGATTTCCGTATATAATTTCGTACTATAGCTGAAAAAATATTACTGTTTAGATTGGCCAAATGAACCAGGTTCCCACTTACCCCGACAGATAGGTCACACTATCCCCATTAACATTTAATTTCGGGGTAAGTGTGACATGTAATGGAAAAATGTATAAAAAACAACTTCATGAAAAAACGGCAATCTATATATAGTCAGATTCATTGTTTAGGCAGAAGAAAAGTGTATAAAATGGATTCTTACCTTTGATTTTAACAATACACTCGAAGCTTGAATTAAACTCGTTATACTCCTTCGGGTTGATGAATTGTAGGTTAGAAAATTGGGGAAAATATTTGGATTTCACAAGATCTCTTTTGTATTTTATATGCTGGTTATGGATTCATTATGAGTGTAGGCTATTCGTCAATAGATGGCATTGGGCTGTCGCCTGGTTTAGTGAAGATAGCGAGCAAACTCACACTTGCCCAAAATTCACACTTACCCGAGCTTACCTTAATAGATATTACGTTGAAAAAGAAAAAGTTCATAATGTCCTTAAGACAAATTACTACACTAGATCAACTATAAAATAACAAAAAATTCGTAAAAATTACACAGGATTCACAGATTACGAGAGGTCTCAACTCTATCTTCTGGGATGTAAACCTTCAGCTTGTACATAGCAGTACGAACAATCTCCCAATGATGATGAAAGTATTGCTATATAAAAGAACTGTTCAAGCAGGCCCCTGCTTAATAACGATGATGGTCCATTATATTCAAAACTATTTGAGTTGTTACCGACAAAGTATTTAATAACATTTTAATTTAGTTGTAATTATACCTGACGGTACGTTTGTTTACAAGTTAGCTTCAACTCCTGTTTCATATTACTTTTATCATAACAATTGGATATATATAAATTTAAATGATTTGATACTAATCCTCAGTTTAGTAATCCTACTGAAGAAGTTAACTTGGTTTACGAAATGCGCATCAGCGAATGAAATTACTAGTGTGGTGAAGGGGAAAATTTCTTCTGTTCTCATTGATTGACACCACAGGCGTCCAATACCTTATTTTAACAAGAAATAATATCAAATAATCGGTTTTTATAATATTCTTTTATCGTAATTCGTGTGAGACAAAAATATTGAATTCAGTTTGATGATTACTTTTCATATAGGAATCTTGGTTGTATCGTAACCACTTTGATATTACATCGTTTATTAATGAACAGTTAATTTACTGTGTTATCACTTGTAATGTACTATGCGATTTCATTTACTATCAATCTAAATAAACAAAATTTCCGTCGCTCTGAAATGAAATATAAGCCGTCCGTACCATGACCTTCAATCTTATCCAATAAAAAATCAAACGCTGGCTCGCGGACTATAGTACTGTTTTATTACTTTAATGTATATCATCAAGGTACCTATCAACTGACACGAAGAAGAATGACTCCGAGTAAAAAACAGTGTACATCCTGACCAGAATCACACAAAAAATCAGAAGTCAGTGTTTGTTTTAAGCTGCATATTATCAACAATCTCATGTGAGTTAAATCATTGTATGCATTTTTGCAGAAAGGTAGATCATTGAAATATGTTTCTCTATTGCAATATTCTCGCCTAAAAATTAAGAAAGAACGTTGATAGGGAAAGGCTATAAAAACACGATTTTTTTTTGTAATGTAGTGGTCCGGGAGCAACCTTGAGTTTTCATTGAATATTCATTTCCAGTTGGTTATATTTTTTGTTTTTTCTGTTATCGGCTCACTAGGAACAACGTTTTTATAATAATATGATGTGAACTACTATTGTAAACTGAAATGAATCACTTTGTCTCTCTTTATCTTGTAGTATCTCTGAATAGTTATTGGAATATTTAACCGAAAGAAATTTTGCATAAGGATGGTGTGGAGTTCTTTCTAGTTTACAACAAATCGAAAATTATTTTGCCATACGATGACTTTTTCAAACAGTATTAGGTATGTTGAATTAAGCGTTATCCTGAAATACCCAACTATAATAATATTACCTCTTCATAAACACTCATAGAATGTAACCAAAGACATAGCCGTCCTCTACCCGGCTATTATTATCATGTGCCGTGGCGACTTTCTGATTTTTTGGGGGCTCATTCAATTTTCAGCTGTACTCGGAAAACCTATAGCACCACCCCGGGTGGTCGGTGCGCACTTCAAGCAAGCACCAGACGTCGGCATCTAGACAAATTATATTGCCTATCGACTCCTATAAATTGTATCAAAGGTCGGCATCTAACCGCCTCACTACCGAGCACCATACTAAAAATCAAGTAGGGAGCATTTTATACCTGACATCCAGTCAATCGGAGGCTAACAACTATTGTTTTTGAGGAAACCTAATTATAAATCATAGGAAATAATTCCGACTACTGTTGAAAATACCCTTCTCTCCACACATTTCCACAAAGTGGAAAAATGAGGCAAATATCTGACAGAAAACATCTACTTCTCCGTATACACACTTTTCGAACTTTGTTTGATTTTTTGAAACCTCATTATATTTATCTATTTTACCTAGAACACTAATTCAAAAGTGGGAGTTATTAAATTCTGTTTATATTTATTTCAAAACTTTTTAAGAATTTTAATTTCGTTCCTTTAATTTGAAGTATTTCAAAATCACATACAAGGCCGTGTCTCTTATCGTGTGGTAACATTGCTATATTCTAAACCGTAATAGATACAAATACGATTAAATGGGAAAAAAGGTAACTATTGTGGTGAGCAGTAAATTGGTCATAGAAAATTTACGGGGATTCTCGCCCTTCCCAACTTATACAAAGAAAACTGAAAATGCTGTCGGTTTTTTACGAATAGAATTGTTATTTCAGAAAATATAAAAAAATGAAAAATGTAAGTTTTATTGTACTCAAAATGTACTAGAACTACGTAACGATAAATTTTTAATTAAACGTTTCCTGTCAACACCGCCATCATCAACAATTTTTTCTAAATACGGACCTGTCTATTTCATCACAAATTTTGATAGAGCGATAAAATCATAATTCAGTGGTATATCACACTCGACATTTTTATAACGTTTCACATAAAATAACTAGCATCATCAGTGACAACAATTTTTAATTACGGTCCTGTCGTTAGTTTGTTTATGAATTCCACACAATCAATCTAACGCTTCGATATAAAAATTATCAGTGACGTTTTCAATGAATGTATTTATGAAAATTGTATTTATACTATAAAAATTCATAAAAGATTTCTGCAGTTTCAGAGACGAACGATAGCAATTTACCCCAGAAATAAACTTACTTAAGAGGAGAAGAAATCAAACAAACCGATAAACAATTTATTTCATAATGAATTTGTGGAAGAAAATAAAACCAATACAGAAAAAGAATTCCACATTAAATGCACGAATTGACGACCTCTTTGTTGAATGCACATAAGTTGTCTGTACATACAATTTCTGTGGCAATTTTCTAGCATGATGGTTGTAATGCTATTACATGCATCTCTTATTTTCTGTTTGAGATGGTCGATATCGGTACTAGGTGTCGAAAAAACTTTATCCTTTCTGTACCCCCAGACAAAAAAATCCAAAGGAGTAAGGTCTGGGGATCGAGCTGGCCAGGCAATTGGTCCATTGATTCCAATCCACTTTGTTGGGAATATTGCATCTGAATGTTCCCTTACTTTTGCTGCATTATGGGGAGGGGCACTGTCTTGTTGAAAATATTGTATTTCACGGCGGGTGCTTAATGGCAATTCATCTAAGTAGCCATCAAACTCATTGGATAAACAATTTAAATACATTTTACCATTCAAATGCTCATCGTAAAAGAAAGGACCTAGTATGTTTTTTCCCAAAATTCCCAACGAAACATTTATTCCGAACCTCTCCTGGAAATTGGTTTCTCTATGTGAATGTTCATTCGTATTATTCCACCTATAATGGATGTTTCTGTTAAACCAACCATTGTTGGTGAATTTTGATTCGTCCGTCCATATTATTTTTTTACAAATATTTCGAACTTCCCTATTTGTACGTCTTAACCATTCCGCAAATCGTACTCTCCTTCCATAATCTCTTTCATTAAGGTGATGAACTTTGCGCATCCTGTAGCATTTGTATTTGTTCTTTTTCAAAATATTTCTGGTAGATTTTACAGATATCCCAAGTTAGTGGGCAATTTCTCGTAAAGAACAATCTTGATTAGAAATATTTTTGTAACTGACCAATCCTAGATTAAAAAAAAAGACGTTATTTTTCACTTTTTAGTCTTTATATGGTCATATTTGCTTGCCAGAAACATTTATTTGGTTTCTTATTTCTGTCAAATGCACCACAGTCTCTCAAATTTCTTTCTCATCGTCTAAACATTTGAATGTTTGGAATGCGTCGATTCGGGTATACATATTTCTTACCAAAAAAGGATTTCTATTCAATTTTGCACAAGTAAATAGCATATCAGTCCTATCGTCATTCGAATACATCTTTAATATGTAACCGAGTTCTTAAATGTGTGACAGTTCTTAGAGATATCAACAACTCATTTATTTTTCCTGCCATAGAAATCAAGCAAAGCCTACGTGTTTAAATATGGTAAAAGAAGTGAGATGCTATTTAATTGTACCAAATTAGACAACACTTGTATTTTGATCAAAATATTTTCATTACTTCCAGGATTGAGGATTATGAAAATAATCCATGTAAAAATTGATACAGGAGAAATCAGCCTTGAATCATAGATCACTGTAATACAAAAATCCCCAGAAAGGAAAAATACGAATGTTCGTTGTGTTGGGGTATCTGCCTATCGAAAGTATTGGGTAATGACTGAAGTATCCTGATAGTTGAATGAGTTTTGAAGAAATCAAAACAATTTACAAAAGAACTAACGACAGGACCATAATTAAAAATTGTTGTCACTGATAATGCCAGTTATTTTATACGAAACGCTATAAAAATGTCAAGTGTGATATACCACTGAATTGTGATTTCATCGCTTTATCAACATTTGTGATGAAATAGACAGGTCCGTATTTGAAAAAAAAATTGTTGATGGTGGCCGTGTTGACACGAAAAGTTTAATTAAAAATTTATCATTACGTAGTTCTATTACATTTTGAATACAATAAAACTTTCCTCTTTAATTTTTTTATATTTTCTGAAATAACCATTCTATTCGTAAAAAACCGAAAACATAATTTTTAGTTTTCCCTGTATAAGTCAGGAAGGGCGAGAGTCCCCATAGATTTTCTCTGACCAATGTACTGCTCACCACAATAGTTACATTTTTTCCCATTTAATCGTCTTTGTGTCTATTACGGTTCAGAATATAGCAATGTTACCACATGATAAAAGAAACGGCCTGTATATGATTTTCTGTGAGCAGATGGGCAAAAATCATCTATTAATTGAAATTTGGTATATGAGTGTGAAACTGAGTTCTGAGCACCTGTTTCGAATAACTTTTTCGATATCTTACCAACTCACCCCACTTTTTGCCCCTTCATATATTTTTTTTAATTGCCGCTATACCAGTGATCACGTATCCGTATGTATCTTCAGGTTATTGGATATGCACAATCGACTACCAAAAACGAGTTCTCAATTACTCCAATAATAAACTATTTTTTCATATGTTACATACTTACGAAGGCGCTGAAGGGTCCACAGTTTTTTTTTTATAATCCTGACTATAATTTCGGGATCCCGACTTTATTTTTGGGATCCGGACTTAATTCTCGGGATCCCGACTTTAATCTCGGGATCCTGACTTTTTATTCTGGGGATCCCCACTTTAAAGTCGGGATCCCGACTTTAATCTCGGGATCCTGACTTTATTCTGGGGATCCCCACTTTAAAGTCAGGATTTTGACTTTAATCTCGGGATCCTGGCTTTAAAGTTCGGGATCCCGACTTCAACTCCGGGATTACTCATATCAAATTAGGAGGCTTACGTATATGTTATTCCACCCCATGAAAGGAATGATCAAAGTTATTTGTAAAACTATAACAAATATAATAATGCATTATTTGAATCTGAATGATTTGTTGTCCAAGAATCAGAATGGGTTCAGGATTAACATCTATTGAAATTGCGTCATGTTATCTTCTCAGTTATGTTCATCAACAACTTGACAACAATAAAATCTTTGATACTGTGTATATAAGTATTCTGAAATATCAGGCATCAAGCTATTTTATGGGATCCCTATTAACATTGTTTACTGGGATAAATCATGTATGGCAAATCAAAGAATAATAATATAAGATGCTACGATGTGAGATCAAATGTATAAACTATGTGCAATTGGGTGTTTCTCAATGATCAGTTCTTGGGCACCATCTTTTTATACTCTACGTGAATAATCTTCCCAATTATCTTGCGAATGCCCAAAATCGACTAATCTCAACATCTGAGTCAATCTGATGATTTGTTGTGTGAGATCAGCATGGGTTCAGGATAAACATCTATTGAAATTGCGTCATGTCATTTGCTCCTTTATGTTGATCAACAATTCGACAACAATAATTTTGTGATATCTTTTCTGTTAGATCTATAGATAGTGGTACATACCGTGTATTCTGAAATATAATATAATCAAGCTTTCATCTTATGGGATTCCTATTAACATTGTTGACTGGGAGGAATCACATACAGCAAATCTAAAAATGATAGTGATTTGCAACGATGTAAGATCCAAGGCATATACTTCCCCAAAGGATCAGTTCTTGTACCTCGTCGTTTCTAGAATTGCCTATGTTACCATATATGCTTACGATACGATGACGGTCACAATTTCAGGAAACAATGTAGAAAGGTGCCACCGATATCGACAAATTCTCCAAATGAGAACAAACGATGACCATCAATTTCCATCTGAGAAGAGACATGTCAATTTTTCAAACAATAACATAACCATCAATCCAATAATAAACTAACCCGTTTTTTAGCGCTATACCAAAATAGTGAAGTTCTTAGGTTCTTAGGTTCAGTGGTAACATTTACAGGCAAAGGTTTTGTGCATTTTATAGTTGTGGACAGTCCTAAGAGTTTGCGGGGACCCTAAAATCGCCCCGTTAACAAGAATTTTCGCAAATAGCTTGTTGTTCAACCCGACATGAAATAGGATTTGTTTAGTCTCGAGCAAATAATATATATTCCAGAGTCTCAAATTAGCTTCTTATCTTAATGAAGACCTAAGAACTTCACTTCTTCGATAGGATTATAATTGCTTGGGTTGATGGTTATGTTCTTCCTAAGACGAAAGTTGATCTGTCTACATCGAAATTAGTTTCGGGGGCATTCACTCTTCTACATGGTTTCCTTGAATTGTGATCATCGTATCGTCAGCATATCTTGGTACATGAGCATTTATAACATACTAAGGTAGATCATTCACGTATAGTACAAAAAAAGGGTCCAACAACTGATTCTTGGGGAACACCCAACTGCACATTATATATATACATTTGATCTTAGATCGTAGCACCTTACTTAAATTTTTTTGATTCGTCATATATGATTTCACCCAGTCAATTCCAAAAGACGATAGCTTAATGCCCAATATTTGTTAACACATGGTATGGAAATCATTCGATTGATCCAGTATAAAAGAGATCACAAACTTATTGATGCAAAGTTGTCGATGAACATAACTGAGCAGAAGACATGACTTAGATTGAATAAATATGTTTATTCTGAACCCATGCTCAATAACATGGGTCTCTTTAGGCCTGGACGCCAATCCCACGTCTGGTGCTATCTTGAATTGCGCACCGACCACCTAGGGTGGTGCTGTAGGTTTTCTGGGTTTTCCTACAGCTTCAAAGTGAATACACCATCAAGACATCAGTAAGTCGCCCCAGAGCGCCACGGCAAATAATAATAATAAACGTCCTCTACACGCACAGGTTATGCCTTTGCTTTGGATACACTCAATGAGTGTTTATGAGGGAGTATTATTATTTGCTATAACTTTCACAGATTATTTTGATAATGAGTTCAAAACTGATATTTGCCGGTTATTTACAATGCCTTTTTTGTATCTATCTTTATGTCGTTGAATAATATATACGTAATCATCCTTTCAACTGCTTATTCGAGTAATCTCGACATTAAAGTCGGAATCCCGACTTCAAAGTCAGAATCCCGACATTGAAGTCGGGATCCCGAGAATGAAATCAGGATCCCTAATGTAAATTCAGGATCCCGAGATTAGAGTCGGGATCCCGAAAATAAAGTCTGGAACCCGAGATTAAAGTCGGAATCCCGAGATTAAAGTCGGGATTATAAAAAAAGAAAAACTTTGGCCCTTCAGTGCCTTCGTACGTACTTTATGGTGACCACTATATATCAAACATACACATATATAAACATATGGGTTAGGAAGAATCGACTGATTTAATTTAAACTAGAAATGAACAACAGTTGAACCATGAACTTTAGCCAAGTATGCTAGATTATTTATGACTTTCTTGCACTATACCAAGATTTCATTGTATTTCGAGTATTAGTTACTCAATAATGGCATTAAAATTGAAACCGGTCGTGTCGTAGCAAATAAACCAAAAACACTTGATGGCAGTTGTGACATATCCAAATCCGAAATGATCGACAATTAAATAAGAGGAGAAGAAATATAGAAAATCATTATTAGGGTAAATGCACGATTGGTTTATATTATGATGCTAGTATACAGTATGTCCCTAGATCAAAGGGACAGTAAAATATCTATACAAACAATTGGAACATTTAGGATATTATGATTTCATATCATACTGCATTATGAGAGCCTTCTTCAGGAATATCTATTCCTATACGAGAGGTGAAAGAAACAATCACGAAATCGAATATATTTTTTTATTCAAACACTCCATATATATCAACAAAGCTGAATTATGATTCATTTAGGCTATACCTAGTTTTTTATTTTTGAAAATCTGACAAGGCGTTGCCAGTTATACAACTTTTTAATTAAATGCAGACATTTTACAGAAAAACCCATTATTAATGGAGACTATTGATAGTCGGTATCATATTTGATCATAGGAAATATTGTTCTTCTTCGAATGTTAGGCCTACTAGGTGATCAGAAAATATTAATGATTTTCATGAGTAGTATACACCTCTGATTATAGATACCACCACAAAACAAAAGTCTGATAATCTAGCCGGCCATTGTATTGATCCATTTATTTCCAGCCATCTTTGTGGATGAAATAACGTTCAAATGGTCTGTCACAATCCCAGCAATATGAGCCGCACCAAACATGTATTCGCCAAAACTCATGAAAATTGTTTTTCCGATGATGATGTATTCATTTGCTCTTGTTTATAATGAAATTCATATTACTCTTTTGAAACTATTGACGATAGGCAATCAAATTACCATGCGTGTTATGAAATCATACATCTAGTAGGGTGCACCAATTGAAATATTGAGGTGGGGAAAGTTTGAATTTCGTGAAAATTTTATTATTTTTCTAAACACTATCTATAAGTATAACTTTCGAATAAGACGTATCGTAAGATAGAATATGCTACCGACTATCAAGAGTCTTGAATGGTTCCATCAATTCGTTGAGTGAGTTTCGAAAAGTTTGCACTATATGGTAAAAAAATGTATAAACAATTTGTCAGAAAATTTTATTCCACATACAAATTGGTGCATTGAGGAAAACTGGCAATTGATTTATTAAAATTTAAAATTTTCGAACAGTGCACAGTTTAGATTAAAAAATATAAATTTTCATCAAAAATGAACTACCCTTAGGTACTTCCCTCATATTACTATAAAGATATATTTATGCAAAACTTGATCCAACGCATTATTTGTACTGAAATGTCGACGTTTGTTAAAAATTATTTAAGTCATGTTTATCAGTGTGATTTAATAGAAGAGTATGATTCAATAATAGTATATTATTTAACGAGCGGTAATATAGATCATAACTCACGCAGATTAAGTTTGCAGTACGAGCCAGAGGCGAGTGCTGTGAATCATCGAGTGAGTTATGACCATTACCACAAGTTGAATACCATAATTTATCTACGACTATAACAATAGACACTAAGATACAAGTACAGAGAATCAACGTTATTTACAAACCTCAATAGTCACCCATAACAATGCTATTGAAATTTTAGTTCTAACTACTCATTTTGTTTGTTTGTTTGTTGATAAAATTACCTGTAAAGTTTGAACAACCAGTAAACTGAATATGTGGAACTGAATTATACAAGTTAATTGTTTATTATTGTGTTTGTTGCACATATGTTCTTGATGAACTAATTGGTTGAGGTGTTATAGGACTGTATATTTTATTTGCAACATACCCCTCAGTCACAGAGTTGATCTCCAACCACCATGGCGTTTCAGTACTGTTATATCCCCTCCATCATCTACTAATGAAGTTGCCGACGAGCGGCGAGAACAATACCCTTTATATAAATTACATTCTGTTAATTTTTAAAATGTAGCAATGTCTTTTCCCATTGCTCCAAATTTTTCAATGCCAATTTTTTATGAGTGATATATTCCAATCTGAAATTCAACTAAACTAATATCGTATGCGATATATCGGTAGGACGAAGATTAAAATATTTCTTAACTATGGTATAACAATTTCCAGAAACAGTGAATTTTCTGTCAGTTTTTGTTTCTGTATTTGGTACACTGATTATAAAAATAGAAATCTACCTTGATACAGTTTGATTATTTCTACGTATAGGGGGAAATAGCACATAAGTCAAAACGAGCCACTTAACATAAGTCTGACTTATATTATTATACCCACTGTATATCGTAGCATTTCGACTAATGTGTATATACACAATCATTTTAACCTACTTACGTTTCGTTATTGACTTATGTGATTTTACACAGTTATACATTTGCAGTTGTTTTCGATTAATATGACTTAATAACAAAAATGCGATAATTTGACTTATGTGCTTATTCCCACTACACGCAGATTTTATCTTTACCCTTGCGTCATCAATTTATGATCGAAGAAATCACACATCCTCTATCGAACATCTCTTTCTATCAACCGCTATTATGAGCAAATCAAAATTCGTTAACGCGTCTTCTAAGCTAAGAATTATGGTATTGTGATGATCGATTAAAACTCGAAACAGTGAAAAGAGATAGCCATATTACCAACAGTGTTTTACATTTCAACTAAACTTGCCAAACATTGTATTGACTAGCGTAGTACCATCAATTGCGTAATTTTTTTCTGTCATTGGGGTATTGTTTGTCGCCAGTTTTACTTTGTTTTGCAGTCGAATATATTATAAAAACTGTTTTTTTCAAAGCTAAACATCTCTTGGAATCATTACTTCCAATACAATACAATATGTTTTATTATTAAATACTCACATTTGTGACTATAATCCCGTACTGCCGGGATATTCACACAACAGTTATTCATAGTGTGAAAATCATAATGAGATCAAAAAACATTACCTAAATCTATAAATACAGGTAAAAACATCCACAAAAAATTTTAACCCTTTTTTAGATTATTTATGCCTGTAACTAATTCACAAGCACAACAATTTATATTGAAAGGGAAAGAGGGAATGGTGGACCTTTTTTTACCATCTTTCATCTGTTCAAGAGGTAACAATTATAACCACAAAAGAAAAGTCATAACTTTTCTTTACTCTATTTCAGAGAGTTGCAGATGCACTTAAAATATCTCTAAAAACTGTGTACATCAAAATAAGAAACGAAAATAAACCCATTCATTGAAAAATGGTGTGAACGAGAAAAGCTCCTTTATGATATGGTTATCAAACCCATTATTATAAACATTGGTGACAGTTCTGAATAATATATTAATTTTGTTTTTTCTTTCATAACTGGACGTAGTTCTACATGCTCGCAATACATAAATAAATGTATGAATACATTTTTTGTTGATCATGTGTTGAGTATTTCATTACCAAATATATTTCAACTGGTGTATTCTTACTTCTTAGATATTCATTTATTTATCATTATACAGTGTGTCTTGCATCCATTTACGAATAGGTAATTGAAAAAGTTTGAATACCTACGTCTAGAAGATTCCTTTTCTGAGTTATAGTCATGTTTAAATGGAAACTCATTTTTTGATATCAAAGTTTGCAAAAGTTTTGGAAATATTGCACTCCAACCTAGTTTTCTGAACCACTTTTTTCGTAAACTGTTACATCTACAGAAATTGCATTGATGAGGAATAAAATTAGGATTTTATAGATTTGTGTCAAACGGCTGCGGAGGTATTGATAAAACAACTTCCTTATCTGAGTGTGAATTAAATTTGAATACAGTAGGGAGGTCAAAAGTTTCTAGTAAACTCTCTGGACAAATGAGGAAATTCCATGAACATATCTCTGCCTCTATGTTTCATTATCCTATCAAACCTGGTGTCACTGGATTTGTAATAATTGGAATAAACCGTGTGTTAGAAATCGCACGTGAAAAGGTAAGACCTCGTTAATCCTTGGCTCACACAAGTTTCGACTAGATTCTGAGGGCTGCCTTTAGTAAGGGGACGACAGCTGGTTAACGGAAATAACAATTTTAAAGGTTCATTCCTTTTCCCTTTGTATCTCCAGCAATATTTTTAAAATTTGGAACATAGAATATGCTCACTGGACGGCACTTTTTTGACATATTTGGAAAATAAATAAAAAAAGGAAAGGAGAAAAGGGGGGTGTACCCATGTGTGTGTGTCTCACGGTATTCTGTTGGAACTAAAAAATAACTCTCATTGTCTGGTGGTTCGCCATTTCCATGAATTTGAAAATGTTGATTCAGTTAATTCAGTAATTCATAATCCAATCTTATTACCTACACGTTGTAATTTTATCGGGACGTTAGCCACGGCATTCTACTTTAGACGTTATTTTGACTAAAACGTTTCGACTTATTTCATATGCATAACATTGAGGACGCACGGGTAAAGATAAAATAATCGAACTGTATTCGGTTCGTAAATAATTCCAAGAATATTTTTCAATTCATTATAGTGAGTTATATTAGTGAGTTATTATAACTCACGTTGTTTGTTTACAGATCTTATAAATTGCTCAAAAGCCGTTGAAAAATTAATATAAAATTTTATAAGAGTGGATTAATCTATTATTTGTTTTTAAACAATTGAATAGTACAAATCTGCCTGTAAACGATCATATTATTTATCAAAATGGAAAAAAAAAGATTCTCAATCTGAATATTATTTCAATTCGAAACAATCTTTATAAATGACCACTTTTGATAATAGCAAAAATAAAGTTAGTTCACTCGTAACCAAAATTCCTATTCTTGTCTCCCCCTCTGTGAACCGTTCGGCAATGTATAATTTCAATAACTCACATGCAAGTAATTTGCAAGGCACCAATTTTGATCAGAAGATTTTTCTGACAACTAGATAATAAACAATTTTCACATATGTTGCAAACTTTTTGGAACTCATTGTAGATAATTGGTTTATCTTCAAATAGGTCTCTATTCAATGAGAAATTGGTATAACTTCTCGGATTTTCATAAATGAATTCGATTTAAAAATTAATTAGATTAAATGTATGAGAATTCTGATATATTTGGGTTATTTATAAAAAAACGATTATCGATTTCGTGAGTCTTTTTCGCACCTCTCGTGAAAAAAATACTCCTGATTCATAATTACATATTGTTTGAAATCACAATATCATAAAAACTCCTCTAGGTTCATATTAACCTGCCCATGTACTGGTCTGGGAACACACTGTAAATGTACTAGGAGCAATGACGATTTCTCCAAATCAATCGAAACGTTTGCTTTCAATTGAAAATTTTAGGTATTTCAAGTATTTGTGTATTTGTATGTCACCAATTATTACGTGAGAAATGCAAATAATGATTGAATCCGTAATATCCGAGGTGGTGCTGTACGTTTTCCGGATTTTCCTACAGCTGAAAACTGAATGCGCCACCAAAAAAATCAGTAAGTCGCCCCGGAGCGCCACGGCAAATAATAATTATAGCCGTCCTCTACTCGCACAGGCTATGCCTTTGGGTACACTCAACGACTTTTTATCGTTATTTTTCATATATTTTCTCTTTTCCATAAGGAATGTACCATTCAGGCCCTGTGTCCAAGGCTGCGATACTACCGGACGGCGCGCTGGTGTACATTAACCCCAGCAAACACTCCCTACATCCGTTGGGTGAGTGATTACTGGGTCCGAGAATCATGTGCCCTGAGTAAACGGAGTGAACCCAGAATAACGACATTCTGCATTCTTCCGGCTAGGTTTTCTACCGCATCACGGCATGCCGGTACGATTTCTAGATTCGAGAGCAGCGTGTCCATCATTCCACCAAGGACCCCTATTATCAAAACCACCATCTTGACAGAATGGTTTGGATATAGCCTCCGGAGTTCAAAGAGTAGATCTTGATAATTAGTCCGTTTTTCCTCCTATTTTCGGACGATATTCGTTTCACCTGGAGCTGAATACTCAATGACAAAAATTGTCCTACTTTGGTGATCGAGGAGGACTACATGAGGCTTACTGGCTTGTATTTGCCTGAGGGTGGGGAATGAGTAGTTCCAATAGATTCGGCACTTATCATTCTCCACAACGGACTCAATATCCCCCGGAGCATAGGGCAACACCGGAGTCTCGTCTACACCGTACGAGTGTCGTAGGTACTCGTAGGGCCGCGTTATGCCTGTGGATATAGGCTGAGACCACATAAGCTGGACTAGCTGACAGCAAATGCATTATGGTCTCAGCTGCCCCACGACACGCTCTGCATCTAGTGTCGGGGACATCTATACCCATCACGCGACTACGGTAGACGAAGGTGATGAAGACACCATCCTGGCAGGCCATTATGAATCCCTCGGTTTCCGACTTCAGCCCACTTGACCTGAGAAAAGCGAAAGACAGGTTTCTGGATAAGCCAAGGTCTTCAATGTTCAAAGACCCCATGCATTGGCTTATCCTTATGTAGCTGTAGGAGCCTGTCACACTCCGCAGCCTTCACGTGAGCTTTCTGCTGAACGGGTTCCAACTCATTGACAGAGTTTGGGTTCGTCCGTTCAGTGTCGAGTTCATCGGCTGCACGGGTTGCTGCCTTGAAAAGAAATGCTCCAATCCCTGCTTTTTCATGATCGCATACCAAGCAGAGAAGGGGATCTGAACTCCTGATGACTTTACAGGCTCCATCCAGTACCATTATGTTATGTAGATACTCCAAACTCAAAAGTCCACGGCCTCCCCGTTGTCTGGGTAAATATAACCGTGGAACAGACCATTTAGACTACAAGCTTCTATGGAGATGCATCATTTTGCGAGTTTTTACGTCGAGTAGTCACAGCTCTTCTTGAGTCCATTTCATTACCCCAAAGGAGTAAAGTAGAATCGGAACGGCAAGCATATTGGTTGCAGCAACTTTGTTATTCCCCGACAATTCTGATGACCAGATCTGTCGGAGTTTGTGCTGATACTTGCCGCGGAGAGAGTTTTTAACAGTAGCCACCTCTTGGGTGTGGTCTTGTTCACCTCTAGGTAGGTATACGTCTCTCCGGCATCCAGATGATGTAGGATGCTTCCGTTTACGAGCTGAACGTCTTCTCCGTATTCCTTGCATTGTCCTCTTTTGAGATGAACCGTGGCACATTTGTCGATACCAAACTCCATTCCGATAGCATGCGCATACTCTTGCACCACCCTTAAGGACTGATGAAGATCCTTTTTTCCGGAGGCATACAGTTTAAGGTCATCCATGTGAAACAGATGGGTTTCCTCAGGTCTCCGGTTGCTGGGGTGCCGCAGTTGTATCCGCGGGTTTTCCGTAGTGTAACGGACAATGGCAGTAGTGAGATGCAGAAGAGAAGAGGGCTGAGGGAGTCTCCCTGCAGTCTCCCTGAAACCAATAAAAGCATTTATTATTATTAGTATACATTTTTTCCTGGTACATTATCTATATCCTTCATGTATGTCTTTTCAATATGTCATAAATAAATATGAGAATTGTTAAAAAAATTAAAAATTATTTCCGTCACTGGGCTGCACCTATACGAGTAACACTCAAACGTCTTCAAGAGACTTCTGTAAACTAAAGAAGACGTAGCCCTTACCTTTCAACATGTAATATGTTATGCAAGGGCGATTTTAGGGCAATTGAAAATGGAAATTCTCACTATTTCCGAAATATCAATAGTGGTAGGTAAGTCAATGTTTCATTTCAACTCTTTTTATTTCAGGTTTAGAAACCATGGCTGAAGAACCAATGAAAAACACACGAGCTAAAGGTGTCAAGGCTACAAAACCACAAATAGCTACGGTGAATAAAACAGTTGAAGAAATCCTCGATGAAATATTGAATACTCAAGTAATTCTACTTCAGAAAACTGACAAACTAGTAGAAATATTGAATGAGTTGAAAAACTTATTGAGCGAGAAAATAAATGTTCCAATTAAAAAGGAAGTAATGAGTCAAGCTGTGGAATTATTCGAGCCTATCGATAACGTAGACGATTTTCAGAAGCTTGAGAATAATTTGAAAGACAATAATACATTCGACAAGTTCGTCGAAAAAATGAGTATTATATGTAGTGAAAATACGAAAGAAAATACTAAGACCACGGATAATTGCTACCTTTTAGTTGACTGGTTTTTCACAAGAAAGTTCATGACATTATGTTCATGGACAGGCTCGTCCAGATTCAGTGACTTAGAAAAAGTTCCCCTCAAGATATATAAAAATACACTGAATTTATTTTTCCAACTCATATACGAGTCCGATAACACCTTCACAATGAGTGATTGTGAAAAATTCTTCAAAGTCGTCTTAAAAAACTCAACTCGAAGAAACGACGATAATAAGCGCACTCGACAGTCCAAGACTAAAAACATGAAATCACGTATAGGTACCAAACTAAGGAAAAATGTTGAAGAAGTATGGATAAAAGAAGAAGGAGAAAAAGAGGATATCAATGAAAATTCCTGCCATGATGAAAGTAGTGAATAAATTATAAGGGATATTAAGATATACAGTGAGGCATGAGAGTCTTAAGTTCTCAGCACAAAATTCATATTTTTCGTCGTGTATGTAATTTTTTCTCGTGAAATGAATTGTGAATGTATTTTGCGGTTATCGTTACTTTCCTAATAATTTCCTAGGTTTTTAGGCGGACGTTCATCACCAGATATTCTCGACGTTACATCAGTGGTAGACATTGTCAAGGGAATTGTTAACAGGTTGACAGCTAGTCAATTCAATGTTTACTGTATCTCAAAAATTATTTGTGTGTTAGCATTCTCATTATCTATAATCAAGCCTTAATTAACCGCAACTGAGCATTTGTGTAACGAATTTTGAGTTTTTTTATCAAGGATATCAGTTTTATAAATGAAGCATGACGCAAAACAGAATGTATTTATTATATAATAATTCGATTTTAACAAAAATATTGTTTGTGGGGCGTGACCATGACAATTAAATTGATTGAATTATGAAACATAAAAATGCTAACAACATAAAACCCCACTTGTGTCTCAGCCTTTAGCTAACATAATGGTAATTATCACATGGAGCTAATTTAGAATTTCTTATAAATGGTAGCCATGCTAGTTTCTGTGATATCTTAGTAAAACGTCAAAAATCTCTCGGCCTAAAAACTCTGGAAGTCATCATGTTAATCAGTAGATTTTTTGTAATTAGTATATTATTTTCATTTTCAAAGATGTTTCTAATTAGTCATTACTCATATAGATACTCAATTTTTTTTATATTTAGAAATTAAATGATATGTTGTACCTATGTCACTTTATTTCTCCATTGTGATCATGAAAGATGCCTCGAAAATCTCTCAAGAACAAAATAAAATCTATAATTAAGCAAAATACGCCTTCTTGACTTCAGTGCCTTTCGAGTTACACTAATAGATGGATCCAGCATGGAAAATTATGTTGGAGACGATGTAGTAACTTGATTACTTAGGTTTCGGACGTCCATCGTCTTAATGGGTTTGAAAGATATTTGACCTCCTTCACTTTTTCGATTGCTTGTATCTGCAGTCAGTTGCATACTGACAAGTTCAGATGATACAAGTTTTTATAGATCTGTTGATATAGGTAATTGAGGTGTAATTATGGCGGTTTGAGTAAGCCGAGCGTGGAAATCAAAAATGTATGGAATATGGAAATCGCTCATTGAATGCATTGGAGGTAAAAAATTCGCGGAACTGCACTCGCCACAACACCGCTATAATTACACGTTAATTATCAATATCAACAGAACTATATAGACTTGTATCATATGAATTTGTCAGTATGCACCTGAAGACGATTGCGGATACAAGCAATCGAAACGTTGTGAATCAAGGAAAATTATAAAACTGTAAAAATTCGTACGAGAACGAGAGAATATATTGTGCCAGAGAGGTATCAACAATGTAAGAGAATACGGGGTATGATATACCATGTTCAGACTGCCCGAGAACTTATATTGGCCAGACTAGAAGACGACTTCCAGAGTCTACGAACAAGAAATTGCTGTGCGTCAGGCATCCTCCACTTCCGCACTTTATGAACATCGAGAAGACACAGGTCACAAAATAGACTTCAAAAACACAAAAACAATTTCCACCGAGAAAACTCTGCAAACCAGGATCATCCGAGAATCCCTTGAGAAGCGCCCCAATTGCCTCAACACTCGAGACGACGGACGTAGACTTATCAATACCTGGAAGCCTCTCATTGCACGCATCAACTCATTTCCCACCAACCCAGTTCCCGCACACAGCTTATCTAGCGCCAACCAAGTTACCGCACGCAGCTCATCTAGAGCCAACTCAGTTCCCGCCCATAGTTCACCTCGCGCCAATACATTGCACACGGCCATTACAGCCACGTCCACTATAAATACAGTTCCTCAACCCACAATTCCTCAGTTCTCTCGAAGGAGTAGGCAGATTGAGACCTTAGAGATGGCCAGTTACGAGACATGGGGAGTAGGCTGATTGAGACCCCGACGTCAAGTCACAAAAACCTAACGTGATTATATCTGAGGAGTAGGCAGATTGAGACCTCAGCGTAGAATTTGCTGGTTGTTAGGTTGTTAGGCAGTGGTCCCAGTGTCCTCTACTCGCCAAGTTCCTTTCCTCCCAAGGACATACTTTTCCTTCACGCAGTGGAGTGGTTGTGATACCACTTCAGCACCGTTTGGATTGGGGAAGAAGAAAATTTGCAGTACCTACATGAAGAATACCTTTCTCTCTGCAGTAGTGGCCCCGTTTCTCACACCAAACGCTACTCCTCAGCAGATCAGCGACGCTGGAGAAAAGTTCCTGGTAGCAGTTTATGGAGGCAACATTGACAGAGACAATCTCGACGACCTAAGGTACCAATTATTCACACGATCAGTGACGAAGGCTAAATTACAACTAGCCCGCCTATCACCAACAAGGGACGCTGCCAAGTACTACCCCCTCCGCACTTACCAGCAAGTACAGGCATGGTTGGACAATGATCTCTTCCCATCAGTATGGGGCTGGAGCCTAACAACACGAGGGGTACTACCAATTCCCACCACCAGAAATGCTGCGCCGGATGACATCCTCCATATTGTTTCCTGCAAGTGCAGCAAAGGCTGTAGCAGCAGAGATGCTCAGCAATGTGCAAGCACTGCACAGGCCACTCCTGCGAAAACGCTCCCGCAACTGATTTGATCGAGGAAGGCACCAGAAATATTGGACGAAAACGACGACAGCGACATCATTGACAGCCTTATCGCTCAGGAGGACGACGAGCTGTTACGAGCAGAACCAGCGGCTAAGAAATCTCGGCAGGAAATGTAATGAGTACAAATGAGTACCTACCCACTATGATTATCTATAATATCTTTATTCTTCAATGTAATACTTATATGCCTTTAGAATAACTTAATATCGTTAATTACATTATTTTTTTTCTCGAAAGGACTACGTCCTTTTTTCTTCCTGTCCTGGGATAATTATGTAGGGGAACGGGGGGATATCGATCAGAAAAGTAACTGATATCAATACCAAAATATGTGAATAGGTATGGTTGGCTTTCATCAGAAAGTTAACTTTTGAGAATTGGGGTTGGGTGGGGGAAGGAGGAATTGGTGACTTCAACTGAAAACCATAATTTCTACAACATTTCATCATAATTCGGGTATAACAGATGAAATAAGCTGTAATTTTGCATTTTTTGTCATTTCTTAGCAAATTTTGAAACGATATGTTTTTTTCGTAGGACGTAAGAGAAAAAAGTAGTTGAGGAAAAACCGGAGAGAGGTAAAAAAATTTGCAGTTTCCCCCCCCCCTACTTTTTTCGCACAGGATCCTCGAGGACCAAAACTTGAGAAAATGTTGATTGACCATCCCTGAAGAACCTCCTGAAGTTTCATTTTCCACCTAACCCCACTCTTTTCAACCTGTCGACTGAACTAATTGGTGTGAAGACAAACTGAATATGATTATGTAACCTGTCTATGAAAATAATAATTTTATCATTTTCTACCACTTGTAGTAGTCCGAAGTTAATAAAAAAATCAATCAGTGGAAAACAATATCTTAAAGGGCAGACTGAGAAGCCATTACATGGCCATTACCGCAACTGCAAAGCACATTAAATTTGATAAAATTAATAATATCTACCACTTGTAGTAATCCAAAATTGATATAAAATATAAGAATATATTATGTTACGCTTTAGGTTGCCATTTTCATGCAATTACAATGAGTAAAAATTTCAGAATTATCGCAGGCCATACCTAGAGGATGGTATCGAAACTTAGACGCAATGTAAATTTGTTATATTTGCCTAGCTAGGATTCCAGCAGTTGAAAAATAACATTAAAAAATAGATGAATTTTCAGTTTTTTATCTTATATGAATGGTTACAAGTGATAATAAATCTATTATGTCAAACTAGGTACTGTAGATATCACAAGTTACTTTTCATTTATATTATTTTGACTATTGTAATTATTGTTTATATGGAAAACACAATTATTATAAACTATGGCAAAAGTTTGTAAACTGCCTCCATACGCTTGAGTTCGATTTACTGGTATTCGCGGGTGTCAACTGCTCAATCTCCTGGCGAATATTTCCTTTACTTTCTTGACCGAAGCGAAACATTTTTTTACGTCATGCCACTTGACAACTTCAAAAGTGAAAAAATAATTTCGAGGTTAGGGTCTCACTCAGTTACCATGGCAACTCAACAGTTAAGTCGATCACACATTTTGTTTCGCTGGTGACTTGAAGAAAATAATTTGCATTGTTGAGAATCGAAAAATAAATTTAAAACATACTTATTTGATTTTCCACCACAATTCGGTGTGGAATTTTATTACCGAATACCACGCGAAGTCAAATTAATTCCGGAAATAATTTGACCTCTAGTGGTATATTATGTATTCTCAAAACCACTCCAAATCATTTTCAAAGGTGCTATCAAATCCAATTAATTTCCAGATTTATAGAAACTATCTATTATTTGCCCTATCTTTAAATCAGGTTTGATAAATAATATTTCCAACTATAGCCCAATATCATTAATTCCCAATTTTGCGAAGGCTTCCGAAATATGTATATATAATCAAATATTTCCACTTGCCAAAAATATTTTACGAACTGAACAACATGGTTTCATAACAAAAAGATCAACAGTCACAAATTTAATATGCTTCACAAAGACAAAAAGCAATGCAGATCAACAACTGCAAGTCGACACAATAAAGGTATAGTACAGTCTACTCTGTTTTGAGACGAGGATCTGTTGTAACACCACCAAATTTGGCATGCTATTAGAGGGAACCATATCAAACAAGAAATAAAAATTGTTTACCAAAATTCCGGGTGTAGAACCCCAAAGGAAAATTGATTTGAAAAAAAAAAATATAGTTTGAATAGGGTTGAAGATCATTCAATTCTCTACAAGAATTACCCTCAAACTAAAATAAAATTAGCCCGTTTTCTCAGAAAACGTGCTTGAACGCCGACATCAAATTTCAGGCTCGTGTTGCCCGCCGCTGCAAGTCCCGGCGATGCCGAATGTTAAATGTGTCACAACTTTGCTAAAAATTATCAAAAAATTTAAAATTAAATTGCGTTTTGGTTGTGAAGACTTCTTCTTTTTCATGCAAATATAACATGTGGGTATCTGAGTGGTTGTGTTTACCACGTTACATAATCTAACTGTGTTTTTTACGGAGGATGCAGAAATCATAGATATTTCAGTTAATCCGAAATAATTGCACTGAAGCAGGAACCAATACCCTCTTTAGACACTATGCAATGATTTTAGAGAAGTGAGACAGGTCTCACTTACGCACGCCAGAAAAATACTGGATTTTATTCCTGCCCATTTTCAACTCCCTCAAAATTCTGACATCTTAGCCAGTAAATGTTGAAAATAATCGCTTATACACAACCTGCATGAAAACTAAAGTTTGCAATTTGAAGCTGGAGGTTTGCACTCCATATTTCTGTTACTGAACTCACAAATACGATCAAACGATAAATAATTTTGTCGAACCATGGGATTTTCAGAAACGCCTGACCATCTGAAACGAAAGAAGATGAATTTATCTGTTCATTCCATATATACAACATAGTCCAGGATCATCGAACCATAAATATCTAAGCCAACTATGGACACACTTTTGGAGCAGTTTTCTCAGTATGTTGCCAGTTCAGATCATGAGCTGCGAGCGTAGTATTTTGGGTCCCGGTTTCTGGGTTATTATCACAGAAAATAAGATTTCTTTGAATTTAACAAATCTTGTTAAATTCAAAGAAATCTGAAGTTTGAATAGGTCCAACAAACAAACTTGGTTGATTTAAAGTTTCCATTTTTTTGAATTTTCAAATAATTCATTGTTTTGTTTTCAAGTAATTTCTTCAAAATGCTACATTTTATTATTTGAAACAAAGTGAATATTCCTTTGGATCAATAATATTTTTTTAAATTTATTAATAGAATTATTCGTGGTGAATACATGTAATTCGAATTAAAGAAATCACAGCTCGAGACAAAAAATAAAATTGTACAAATAGGTATTTGTGAGAAAAAAATATTTTGGTTCTTGGGAAAAACGGATATTAGCTTCAATAGAAAGAAAATATCACCTCAAATAAAGGATATCCTTTCAACAAATTAATATTTATTAACTTTTCATAATTATATGTTTGAATGAAATTGAAATTTATTGTAATAGAAGAAATAGAATCTTCATCTGAAGAAGTCGATTTCTTAGAGAAAAATATTTCTCTTCTTCATGGTAAATATATATTTGTTCATGTTGACACAATATTATTTGTTTCTCTCAAATCACCAATTTTTCATATTCGAATTATAAGGATATAGAAAATCATTGTGAAATTTTTTGGAGAAAAGCAGATACATAATTATTACTTTTATTAAAAATTATTCTACAATTCTTCTGTCAAAAATGTAGGTACCAAGAATTGAATTACACAATTTTATACTACTATCTTGGGTTATTTCAATTTGAATGAAGAGGTATCAGATATTATTAATAAAGCACATTAGAACAATAATAAACTTTATTGAATAAAATATACATGATACTCATTGAAATGAACATGTGGGAATAGCAAACTCTAGATGTTATTTCAATAAATTAGTTTTTGAAAAATTAGATAACATTTTGTATAATAACTGTGTGGTATAACTATTTACTCAATATAAACGTGCATTCTTGTATTAATGAATCCATCATGAATCTATTCACAACTCAATGCCTAGGGTGGGAATCAGTTCCTTGAAGTCCTTCCTCATCAGTCAATGTTTGACAAATTTCAATAGAGTCGATTTTTTAGTCTGAACAAAATTTCAACATTTCTGTACTGGGTGCCACGGTGGTTTTGGTAAACCTTTTAATTTCAGTCAAGGGTAGAATTTGATGAAATTTAGGGTTCAGGTGCATATGACAGTTAAAGACATTTTTATTTGACTTTTTCATCAACTTAGGTGGAGTGTTGGAGTTGAGTAGCAAGACCAACTATATACTTACATGAAAATGATGTCGCAAATTATGGACTGTCATCTTTAAAAATTCATCTTATAACTCGATTTGGTTTGATTTAAATCAAATTGAATTTAGTGTTTTTTAAAGTCGTCTATAATTTTCTATCTTCAAAAATCTATCAAAAATTCTCTCTTTATACTTACAGGGTTATTCTCAGAGGCATATGCATACTAGAAAAATATTTTGTCAACTAATTTTTCACTTTGCCAGTCTTCCCAATATATGATCGATATTTGTTCAGTTGGTTTTTTCTCAGCCAGATCTGAATAAATGAGAAAAACCCAGAGATCATAATTCTGAAATTTCTGGTTTTCCACGGGCGTTGCAGAAATTTTGATAGAAAATAGAAAATTCGGAAATAATAAAATTCATTTAGAAAATTTCAGGAAAATTAAATTCATTTTAATTCAAACCAGGTTAAGATAAAAGTGAATTTCCAAATATGAAGGTATATACATAACCATTCAACACTTTTAAGTTTGCTATTCAATTACAAAACTCCACGAAAAGTTGATGAAATCCTCATTTTGCATTAGTTCTAAATTTTTATATGTACTTATTCATTCAGGTGGACTACGTAAAAACATCGTATTTCTATAATATTTATTCTTTCCATTTCGTGGTTAGGTAGGCAGGGTAGTAATAAAACATTTTTACATTTGAATATTCATTTGTTTCATAGAAACAAATATATTGTTTCAAGTGACGCTGATGACATTTGAATGAAAGAAATGTTTATTTGACTTTATGGAATTTGTACAAACCCTAATGAGAAGGTAGAACGCCATTTCACTGTGAAGATTTCATAATAAATATAATTACCTACAAAATAAAGTGCGAATAGTTTGTATGTATGTACCTAGAATCCAACGATTATCATTGTGTACGACTATCTATCACTAGTTGCGTTTTTGTAATAGGATCGGTATGAAATCACCAGAAAATCAACAGATAGAACAATGTACGACGTTAGTGTCATTTGGTATTCAAATATATGCTAAAATAATCAGATTTGGTTTAATTATACTTTCTTACTTCTGAATATAGGGATCAGATGATCCAAATTCCATTCGTCTAATATTCTTTCCATAACACTTAACACATTTACAAGAATGTAACCACAACTATAGTTGAAGGATTGAACCGCCGCCACCAACATACTTAAGACAAATGACAAATGAGTACTTGCACTCGCCCTACTCGCGTAGGGTCGGTTAGCTGGCTGTCCGTTGTGCGGATATCGTTTCCGCGGAGATGTCGGATGATTTGACCACGTGACAACTCAACCTCTGACCATTGTGTTACCAAAAGGAATAATATTATTAGGTTCTAGGTATGAAAAATTAATAATATTTCTAATTTTAATTTTTCTCATGAGTCAATAAAATGAATACCTGTTTCAATAATTGTCAGTGAAAAAAATTTGCTGAAGGCTTATTCATTCTATCCAGTAGGTATGTCTGAATATGGATTCTTTATTATAAACGTCGTCGATTTTTTTCATTTTTGGTAAAGGAACACAAGAAATGAGATTGTTTCACGCAAAGAAACGTTTTTCTCTGTGTAGACATGTCAAACCCTACTGTCATGCGAAGGTTTTTATTCTTGCTGTGAAAATTTGAGTTTATTATTGAGAAATTTCATAGTGAAAGATACTGATTAAGATTATAATAGATCCAGCTGCGATTGTCCGTCAAAGTGAGTAGAAATTTATAATAGAGTAGACAAGACCTCAAAAATTCTTAGAGTGGATTGGAGTTGTATTAAATGCTGTGGTTTCTATGAAATTATCAGTGCTTATCTTTCACAAAAAGTAGAGTGGAAATTTGTCAGGGTATTGAATTATTCTGACAAAGAACAAGAGTGTTGTCAAAGTGAATTTACCACATCTTTATCTCTCCTATAGAAGAGATATTCCATTTGTATTTGTTATGTGGACGTCTTTCCTATAGGGATTATTTGAGTTGATAACTAATTCATCAGAACATTTTCTCCTCAGTAGTATTTGAAGTGAAAAAATAATGGAATATATATGCACTGATCTTCTCTGAAGTAAACGCAAATATATTAGCTTATTAACTTTATGCCAACAAATCTGTTTTCAGGATATTGAAATTTGTTCGTACACAAATCATGATTTTTACTTCCCAATAAATAAAATCATACAATTTTTTTGAGTTGCTTCGAAAGAATGTTATATAGAAAAAATTGCCGGTTGAATACATAGGTGTAGATTTAAATGGTTGAATCTGCATTTGTTTGTAGGATGTCACAAAAGGGAGGAATTTGTATTGTTTGCAATACAGATATATTTTGCCAAGATTGGTGTCTTTTTACTCCTCATAATTCTCATAATAACTATGAATATTCTCACGTCTTGTCTACAAAGGTAGAGATATTCATCATCGCAATTTTAGGACGATTGACACCGTTCTAGAGCTCAAAAAGACGATTTTGCTTCAAATATGAGCATTAACCTCACCAAACCTAACCTATCCTAATAGCATTTTTACCTTTCAACAATTTTTTTTTTAATAACAACCAGCCGATCGCAAGTCGTACAATACAGAGGCTACAAATCATATCAATTCAAAGCCACCAGTGGAGCCCCACAGGAAAGCAATCTTGCACCCCTATTTTCACTCTTCATCAACGATATATGTGACAACATAAGCAGTAGCATACTCCTCTTTGCGAATGATCTTAAATTGTTTGATGTATTCAAACCCATTGAAGACTTGTACACTCCTTCAAAGCGATATCGGTTCCCTGCTTAAATGGTGCGTAGACAATAAGCTCATCTCAATATTGTTTGTTGTTGTTAATTCCGTCAACCACCTGCACACCCTAGAGTACAACCCTCAAAAGTATTCAAAAGACTTGTCCGAGCTAGGGAAGACAAGGGAATATACAAAAATACAAACTATATCTATCTTCCTACACCTAGAACAAATGTCTTTGCCAAATCACCGGTATATGTGCAACAAAAACGAGTTTAGTGAAAAATTCAACCAACGTTTATTACTTTCAAACAGATATAGGTATTGAAACAAAATGTATCGCTCAAGTTTCAAAGGGGATTCATGTAAGTGGTCCTATCTATGCAGAAGAAATTTATATATCTTATTTTTATTTTAGCTTATGGTGCTGGAGGTTTCTTTTGTAATTGTGGTAGATCATACAAATTTAAACAAGGTCTTTTGCAACATCAAAAGTATCAATGTGGAAAATCTCCCCAATTCGAATGTCCTGTCGCTTCCTGCACCTACAAAGGAAAACTGAAATCAACAGTGAGAAGACATATATCTCTTATTCATAGAGCAATATGTGGTGATATCGCATATTGAAAATATTCGTTGATTATTGTTTATTTAAAAAAATGTGATCCCATTAAAGTATTAAATATTTTCAATTAATTACCTAATTATAGTTTACTTTAGTTTTATTCTACATGAATAGTTTCTGCCAAACTGAAGATAGGTAAGGTAATCAAATGTTATTATATATACAGTGTGTCTCAAAATTTTTTCTACAAATGACACAAACATTTATTCCACGTTCAAAAATAAAGTATTCTCAATGAAAACTCCTGCATTACATAAAAAAATATTCACGAATAAAATTGATTTGTGGAATACTTGATGGTATATCAGGTGTCCGCAACTTCCGGTTTTACCAAAGGTGCGACATAAACTTTTTCACTTCTTTTCATTCCATATGACATTCTGAATAAAACTTTTTATCACTTGCCACCTTTTGTAAAAAACTATTTTTTTAAATGTTTTTTCAACGTGAAGGGCTTTGGATACGTTCAATTCACAAATTTTCAGCCCCAAGATATCTAGAATACGACTTTATGTTTTCGGTCAAAACATGTCTGCCATGTGAAATAATTTTATTGGTATTGCAGAGTCTTTTAAATGGCAATGTGGTGGCTCATTGGGTTTGATACCGCAGATTTTGAACAAACTTGGTAATATTACTGTGAGGGACTACGTAATATACCGATCAATGTAGTACTTATACAACTCAATAAGTGATTTTCAATGGTATTTATCAAACTATGCAACAACTCTTTTCTATCAATAACAAAATTACAGTTGCTACTCAAAACCCTAACAATCATACATAAAAACAAATAGAGTGATTTTGCCACTAAAAGTTCTGATATATCGTATGATCCGACATCCCTCCGGCCTTGAAAGGTTACAGTCTCTCAACGAATAATTAAACATATGGAAAGTTCATGACTCTCTAAATAAACAATAAACAGTGACGTGGATTTCAGTTTTCATTTGGTAAGATACAAAGTTTCTGTGCAGCACCAGTATGAGTTCTCACAGTTGCAGTTCGACTAAGTCCATCATCGCCTTTGTTCATTTTCAAAATTCTTCCCAGTTTCCAATGAAGAGGTGAAATATTATCTTCGACGAAGAGAACAAGGGTATCCTTTGCAATGTTGTCAGAAGTGACATGCCATTTGAAGCGTTGTATGGCAAAAGCATATCAACCTAACTATTCAGAGGGCTGCTGCTGCAGAAAAACGGGGATTTCACATGAAGCTAGATGCTTGAATAGCGTTCTAGACCTAATTACTTCAATTTCCATAAGTTAAAATTACTTCTAAAAAGTGAACAGTGGAATGCTACCATAATATATGAGGAAACATGTCCTATATTATTGATGTTAAATATTTCTTATTCATACCCCGTACATGATTGTTTGTCGTGACATATATTTTGATAATTCGACATTTCACGTATGTCAAAGATTTGCGTTCATCAAATATTTATTATTACAATTTAATTCACAAAAAAAAACATATAAATAGATAAACGATACCAATAAGTTCACAATGGATAAATACTTACGACCAGCTAGATTCGAAGTTGATCCAAACTCGGAAAACGCAAGCAAGGAATGGAGTCACTGGTACAAGACATTTGAAAACTTTTTGGATTCTACAAAAGCTGACGGAAATCAAATGACTGATCAGAATAAACTGAAATTATTGACGAACTATATATCTCATACAGTTTATGAACTAATAAGTGATTGTACAGACTATGTGAAGGCAGTAAAAATACTTGAATCGGTCTACGTCAAACAAACAAACGTGATATTTGCTAGGCATATTCTTGCTACGAGGAGACAGCGAGTAGGTGAAACCATTGATCAGTATCTCCAGGTTTTCAAATTATTGGAAAAGAACTGCAATTTCCAAGCAGTTTCCGCTGAACAGAATAAAAGTGATTCCATTCGAGATGCATTTATTAATGGTCTCTTATCCTCTCTTATACTCCAGAGACTGCTTGAAAACAATACTTTGAGTCTCGAAGATGCAATAATACAATCACGTGCTTTAGAAGATGCTCAGAAACAATCAGAGTCATACTCAAACTTCCACAATCCCAGGAAGTGAATTATCTGAACCTTCACTAACGTCAAATCAGACAACTTCTTCACTATCAGAAACTTCAACTATATTTTCCCAGAAATGTTACTTTTGTGGAAACGATAATCACCCCAGGTTCATTTGCCCTGCCAAAGACAGAATTTGTAAGTTTTGTAAGAGAATTGGACATTTTGCCAACGTTTGCAAGAAATTCAAGAACAGGAAAATAAATCGACAACAGCTTCTACTTCCATTATTGTTTCCACTTCTCCTTCATGTCCGTACTGCTTGACAAAAGCAATTGTTGAATCAAAAATCTATGGAATTGTAGCTCAGACCCTGATAGATACTGGAAGGTCATATAGTTATATCAATCATGATTTTGCTATGAAACATAATTTTGAAGTCTTTGCAACTCAGACTCAAGTATCAATGGCTTCGACCTCCTTTTCATCAACCATCACTGGATATTGTATAACCAACATCGAACTACTTAATAATGAATATCGCAATACGAAGCTGTTTCTCCTTCCGAACTTATGCACTGATGTGATAATAGGCCATGATAGCACTCTCAGGTTGATGTGGTATTCGGAGGTCCAAAGCCACCCTTGTCCATTTGTTGCTTAACAGAGGCAAAGGTAGAACCTCGAAGTCTCTTCGAGTATTTAACTGAAGATTGCCGACCAATAGCCACTAAATCACGACGCCATTCTGAAGAAGACGAGGCATTCATCAAGAAGGAAGTATTAACATTGCTGCGAGAAGGCATAATTGAAGAAAGTGTATCTCCGTGGCGAGCCCAGGTTTTAGTTACCAAAAATTTAAATCACAAACGACGAATGGTGGTGGATTATTCTCGAACAATTAATAGATTCACTTTACTTGATGCTTATCCACTCCCAAACATCGAAGAAATGGTACAGAAAGTTGCAAAATATCAATTGTTCAGCATTATTGACCTCAAGAGTGCTTATTTTCAAATACCGATTCAGAAACGTGATAAACCCTTCACTGCTTTTGAGGCTGGGGGCTGCCTTTATCAATTTCGGCGGATTCCATTTGGTGTCACTAATGGCGTATCTTGTTTTCAACGAACTATCAATGAAATAATATCAAAAGAGGATCTGAAAGTTGTATTTGCCTATCTCGATTACGTGACTGTATGTGGCGAGAATTAAGAAAGGCATAATGCTAACTTACGGGCTTTTCTTTCATCAGTAGAGAAATTTGGACTCACTCTCAACGAAAATAAATTTCATTATTCAAAAAAATCGATAAACCTACTTGGGTACACCATTGAAAATGGAACCCTAAGACATGACCCTGATCGGCTTGATCCTCTCCTCAGTTTACCTTTTCCCAATAATACAGCATCACTTTGACGGATAGTGGGTATGTTTGCCCATTACTCCAAGTGGATTCCAAAGTTTTCAGGCTAAATTAAAAGTTTGGTGAACTGTAAGACTTTCCCTCTAACCACAAACGTGCAAGACGATTTCAAAACCCTGAAAAATGACATAGCGAACTCTCTTCTCAGTACTATCATCGATAATGAACCTCCGGTTGTAGAAACAGACTCTTCAGATTCAGCCATTGCAGCAACTTTTAGTCAAGTAGGCAGACCAGTGGCCTTCTTCTCAAGAACACTTTCTGATTGTGAGCGCAGACATTCAGCTGTTGAGAAGGAAGCGTATGCAATTGTTGAAGCGCTACGAAAGTGGAGATATTTAATAATTGGACGTCATTTCCAGCTGATCACTGATCAGAAGTCCGTATCTTTTATGTTTGATACTCATCATTCTAGTAAAATAAAGAATGCGTTGGCGACTGGAATTATCGTGTTTCAACTACGATACTATATATAGACCAGGAAATGATAATATTGTAGCAGATGCATTCTCAAGAATATATGGAGCAAGTAATAACAATGAATTATTTGAACTTCATCAAGGTCTATGCTATCCTGGAATTACCAGAATGTATCATCTAGTCCGCAGCCGTAATTTGCCATATTCTTTGGAAGACGTAAGAAAAATGACTTCTTCATGTCCGGTATGTGTTGAACTCAAACCAAATTTTATAAAAAACACCAGTGGACATATTATAAGAGCAACATCACCATTTGAACGTCTAAACATCGATTTCAAAGGACCCTTACCAAGTTCTTCCCGCAATAGATATCTTTTAACTGTTGTAGATGAGTATTCTCGTTTTCCTTTTTCCATTCCCTGTTGTGATATGAGTTCTTCTACTGTTATAGCTGCTTTGAACCAAATATTTTCTATCTTTGAAATGCCTTCTTATATAAATTCCGATCGAGGATCGTCTTTTATGTTACGCGATCTAATAAATTTTTTACAGTCCCGAGGAATAGTTTCAAGCCAAACCACGCCATACAATCCAGAAGGAAATGGTCTAGTAGAGCATTACAATGGAATTATATGAAAAACAATAACTCTTGCTCGTAAAACTAGAGGTCTGAAAACTTCCCAGTGAGAACTAGTTCTCCCTGATGCCCTACATTCAATCAGATCGTTACTCTGCACTTCAACCGACTGTACTCCTTATGATTGAATGTTCAGTCATTATCGTTGATCGACTAATGGAACTGCATTGCCAGCATGGTTATCCCCTTCTGAAACTGTATTTTTGAAAAAATATATACGACAAAGTAAATACGATCCCATGGTGGAAGAAGTGGAACTGATAGAAACAAATCCTGAGTATGCTTTGGTTCGCCACGGAAACGGAAGGGAGTCCACCGATTCGATTAAAAATTTAGCTTCCAGAGGTGATGTGAATCTGATAGGTGAATTCGGTGAAGGTGTTTCACAAAACCAAACTGAGCAATACAATAAGCAGCTGACTACCTCCCGAGAGCAAAATACATCCTCGATGCCGAATCAATGTCAATCTGAAATATCTACAAAACCAGTGATTCAATGCGAGACCAGAAAATCTGCAGAAACTGTTACTACAAATAATTCAGAAGAAGATGCAGGAGAAAATTTAGCAGATTATTATACAAAATAATGCAGGGATGAATGTCCTATATTATTGATGTTAAATATTTCTTATGTTATCCTTTCATTCATACCCCGTATATGATTGTTTGTCGTGACATATATTTTGATAATTCGACATTTCACGTATGTCAAAGTTTTTGCGAATAAAAGCCTAACGTTCATCAATGGTTTATTATTACAAAACACAAGCATCGTATGATGCCTTCATTGTCAAACTGAAACGGTGCATATGCCAATCAACTGAAATTATTATAATAAATAATAAAAGTAATCGTAAAATAAAACCGTGGATTAGAGTAGGTTTAATAAATTTAATCAAACTGGGGACTATTTAAAAAGAAAACTTTTGAACGAACACACTCCTGAACTAGAAATTAAATTAAAAGAATACAGAAATAAATTCACCAACTTGATAAGAAAAACCATAAACCAATATTATAAGAACAAACTCGACGAGACTAATGGTAATTGCAAACAGACACGGAAAATTATTAATGATAATATAACACAAAAACACAAAAACACAAAAACACAGAAGATAATACAACTATATCGTTGGTGAAAATGGTGATTATATAACAAGTACTGAAGAAAAAGCTGACATATTTAACAAATTTTTCATAAACCTAGGAAAAAAATGGCAAGCAAAATCGGAAAAACTAACTTACCAACTGACTTTTTGAAGGAATCCACAGTATCATTCACATTATTCTTGGAACCAACAAGTGAGATCGAAATGATATTAATTTCATTATCAGGACCAGACGGAATATCGTCAAAACTCATTAAAATCATCCATGACCAAATATTGAATCCACTTGTACATGTAATAAACCTGTGTTACAAAAACGGAAATATTCCACGTCAGTGGAATGATTCAAGGGTAACTCCTGTATATAAAAGTGGCAAACTTAACGTTGTAAGTAATCATCGGCCAATTTCAGTAATAAACAATTTTGCAAAATTATTCGAGCAGTCTTTGAAAAAAAAGGTTGATAGATTTCTTTAATAAACATCACGTTATAACAGAAGAGCACTTTGGATTTATGAATATCAAGAGTACTGAAAGTGCTATACTAGACTTTGTGGAACAAACAGTGTAAGCCTTGGTAAAATCTTCGAAATGCCTAGCGGTTTTCATTGACCTAGCATAAGTTTTCGACACCGTGTCACATGATATACTACTGAGAAAACTATTTGGATATGGCATCCGTGGCAACTTTCTAGAGTTGATGAAGAGTTATTTATTACAGAGGACACAGAAAGTGAAAATCGACGAAAAACCCAGTAAGCAGTCGAAAATATCTGTTGGTGTTCTTCAGGGTACAGCTTTGGGTCCAATTCTGTTCCTTATTTACATCAACAGTATCACTCAAATCAAAGATTTTCAGGGACACATTGTCTGCTACGCTGCTGATACAGCCATAATATTCACATGTGAAACATGGCATGATGTTTTGAAAACTGCAGAAATAGATCTACAGAAAGTATTGATGTGGCTAAACGAAAATCTACTAAGTTTGAATGTTGAAAAAACCAATTTCATGACTTTCTCACTGAGCTCTAGTGACCAGCCAAGTTATATTAATTTGAATTTACATAAACCCCAGTTTCAAACCCAGTTTCACAAACCAGTTTTACTGTAATTGTCCTACTATTGAAAAAACAACATCCATAAAATATCTGGGAGTAGTTATCGATCAGTACTTGAGGTGGGATGAACAAGTGGCTCATGTCATAAAAAAATGAGACATCTCATGCACAAGTTTTACATCCTCCGAGACATCCTCTCAAGAAGACACTTTTTAACAGTCTACAACTTCCTATCAGAATCGATAATTCGATATTGTATTATAGTGGGGGTGGTACTTTCAACAACACGAACCGCACAAAACTCACTGCTGAAAATAATATTTGAAAAAAATGGGCGTTTCTCAACGGAAAAACTCTACCAAGAAACAAAAGTATGAAATGTAAGATGTCGCTACAGCTACCAGTGTTTAATATGGATGTTTTCAAACATTGACAGATATAGAACTAACACACCCAGCCTTCAAGATTTACTGAAAATTCAAATATCAAAATTTCCAACTGACAGAAAAAGTCATATGCAGAGATTTGTTTTTTTCTTTGGTCTGAAACTATACAGCATGCTTCCAATATACCTAAAGCATATCAATAATATCAATAAATTCAAAACTACCCTCAAACAATATCTAATTCCTATCGAAAAACCATTGCTATTTCTTCCCGACTTCTTCATATTTAATCATATTTAATGTGTATTTTTTTTGTCATTATTAATCGGTTACTATCAATTATGTATTCATTGTATATTTAATTGTACGCCTAGGCAGATTTACCTATTCAGGAAGAATTATGTAATAATCTTGAAAATGTTTTGTTTTATTGTACCTCAAAATTGAATAAAATTGAATTGAATTGTTCACAGATTCATATAAATATTTCGTTCGTTATCGCTGTATATTCTTTTACATAGTCCACGTCGTCTCTTTTTACAGCGTTTGGAAATGCCAGGGTACTGATGTACTAACTCTAAATGAACCGCTTCTGTAGTAAAACACACTATTTCGTAATCGACCGTCTTTTATATGGAAAGGTCCAGCAAAATCAGTTCCGACAATATAGAATGGACATTTTCTGAATAGCATTAATTGGATGAAGTGTTAATGTTCCTGCGTGTAATTGTCGATGATGTTGGCTCAAAATGGTAAGTCATGTTAAACGATGTTTTGAATCAAGGATGTATGGATGTTTCGAGTCATAGGATAAATTAGATATGAAATCCAAATCCAACGATCTTAGGTGAGAATTTTTATGTCCTAGTTTTGATTTCTGTGAGAAACTCATTTCATTAGGGAATGATTGAATTTGTGCAATTTTTACTAGACTCAAAAGGGATTTTTCTTGTTCCTATAGACTGACTTGAACCGTTTTTTTTGGAATTGGCGATTGCGCAGATTATTGCAGAAACGGAGTCATAATGCTACGACACTTTGTAGACGATAGAAGTTTGAACATTTTTCAATAATATTGAAGTCATTGTTGAAAGAATACGGGGTACCCTTCTCTCTAAGCGTTTCTACAAAGTGGAAAATAGCAGGCAAACATCTGTCAGAAAACAACTACTTCTCTGGCTAATACCACGACGGATATTGAACTACAACTGACAAATATTTGTGCAACGTTCTTCAAAGAAGACCCAATTGCAAGTGCTTGGCTCGTAATTAAACAGAACATTATCCTTCATTTGGCTGGGAATGACCACCTGTAGACATGCATGTATCGAGTTTTTAGGCTCAGTGGAGTGGGCCTAAGACTAACTCCACCATGGAACTTACCAGATGGTAGGTAAAAATCCTACAACTGGCCACCTTTTAGCACTTATTCTATTCTTGTAGTTCTGCTCACGGTGATAGCTAGCTGGAATGTTTTAGTCGTGCAGTAGCTACTTCGCTTGAGCTGAAATTCCATATTTTTGTGCCTAGGTGGCATTATTTGATCAGTGTGATCTTACCTAGGAATTTCCGGTTTCAAGGTGATATAGTTCTACTCATGCATTTATCCTAAATGGGTCCTGTTGCTGTCATTGAAAATACCTGCAAAACTTCTTTCTCTGTTTTAGGCTCAGTGGAGTGGGCCTAAGACTAACTCCACCATGGAATTTAGCAGATGGTAGGTAAAAATCCTACAACTGTCCACTTTTAAGCAGTTATTCTATTCTTGCAGTTCTGCTCACGGTGATAGCTAGCTGGAATGTTTGGGTAATATAAGTCGTGCAGTAGCTGCTTCACTTGAGCTGAAATTCCATATCTTTGTGCCTAGGTGGCATTATTTGATCAGTGTGATCTTATCTAGGAATTTCCGGTTTCAAGGTGATGTAGTTGTACTCATGCATTTATCCTATGTGGGTCCTGCTGCTGTCATTGACAATATCTGCAAAACTTCTTTCTCTGTTTTCGGCTCTGTGGAGAGGGCCTGAGACTAACTCCACTATGGCATTACCAGATAGTAGGTAAAAGTCCTACAACTGGCCACCTTTTAGCATGGAATATCCTTTCGTGGGTCCGTTTACAGTGATAACCACCTGAGAAATTTTGGGTAATGTTGGTCATGCAGTAGCTACCTCACTTAAATATGAAATTCCATATCTTTGTGCCTAGGTGGCATTTTCTGATCAGTGTTGATCTTATCTAGGAATTTTCGGTTTTACTGTGCTGTAGTAGTACTAATGCATTTATCCTGAATGAGCCCTGGTGTTGTCATTGGTGATACCTGCTAAACATTTTTACTATTTCTAATAGAAGTAGAAGTCCTACGACTTGCCATTTTTTAGTATAGAATATCTTTTCATGGTTCCGGTTACACTGTTAACCACCTGGGAAATTTTGGGTAATGTTGGTCATGCAGTAGCTACTTCACTTGAGCTGAAATTCCATATCTTTGTGCCTAGATGGCAATTTTCTGATCAGTGTTGATCTTATCTAGGAATTTTCGGTTTTACTGTACTGTAGTAGTACTAATGCATTCATCCTGAATGAGCCCTGGTGTTGTCATTGGTGATACCTGCTGAATAGCAACTTTTCTACCATTTCAAATAAATGTACATTTCATTTAGTGGACTTGAATTATATTCTTAGCTTATCTTATCTTTCCTAGTATCTTACCTTTTTCCTTATCTATGTGATCTAGACAATTAACGTTATCTCTTACTCTAGTTAGTTTCAAAATTCAGCGCAGATTTAATTTCCTGGTACGCTTTGAAATAATCAATATATCTTAGCAACGTAGACAATTCCAATTGTATCATCTTTATTGACTTATCTTTACCTTATTATCCTGATAGTTGACTCTATAATAATCAAAAGACTCTAGAGAAGCTGGTTGCCTACTTATTTCAAAGTGCCTGCTTGAAATTTAATGTACCTTTTGCCTGTCTGAGTAATAACATCTAGCCTTTCTAACCAAATCACAGCAATGTTTTCTGAAGATCTCTTCAACTTTACAGTCCCTTGTTTGAAAATTTAAATTCATATCTCGCAATAGATACTCTAATGAAGGAGTTTTTTGGAGGTTTTAACCCTTTCCTGCTAAAAAAGATGACTAATATTTGATGTTTTGTTTGGCGGTGTGTGAACTCAGTTCAGATGTGACAGCTAGCTTGCTAGCGGGGTCCTTGGAAGGGTGAACTTTGGGGGGTAGCGTTCGGCTAGCGTGGAAGTCTAGGCCAGTCAGCGTTTGAAGCTCGCCTAAGGGCGGTCGGGCGTTACTACTGGGGGATCCTGAGCTTCCTGGACCTGTCGCATCTGAGGACTAGTTCACAGTGTCGAGTCTGAGAGTATCCCGAAAATTTCATTTTTGAGACTAGTGAGCAGCAGTTCACTTTTTCAGTAGGTGACGCTACAGTTCACCCATGTTGAAGGTGACAACCGGATATTATTGTTTTTATTAATAATAGGTTTTTTTGTTTCACCGAGGGTGTAGCTGGTGATAGTCTCCAAGGGTTTGGTTCGGGGCAGTCGGTGGTTGTCTCAGAGAATCTGGAGGCGAGTGGTAGTAGATGTGTACTCACCGGCGCCGCAACAACACCTCGCAGCGAAGAGAGCATCTTGGCCAGATTGTCTGGGAGGGCTTCGACTGCGCTGCGTCTTATCTTTGGAGGCGGTTACTGACTAGACCCTATTGTATATCTCTTTTCATTCCCTTGATATTGGTAATTAGCAATATTCCTTTCTCATAATAGAGAACTTCAGCCATGTAAATGCTAAAATTTTCAAATTTTATTTCCTTGATATTGGTAATTAGCAATACTTCTTTCTCATAATAGAGAACTTCAGCCATGTAAATGCTGAAATTTACAAATTTCATTTCCTTGATATTGGTAATTAACAATATCCCTTTCCATTGCCTTCCATAAGTCGATAATTTTTGTTTAAGAAAACTTGTTATACTCAATAATTGTCAATGGTGTTACTTGAGTTATCATTCTTCAAAATAAAACAAAAAATTCCAAACATTTGTTTGAATTTTTTTTGGGCAGTAACGGGGATGTGTAACGAAAATATTGTTGCATCTAACGACATCTAATAATGAACATGTAAACTTGTCTAAAAAGTAGACAACAGAGTTCTCTCACTAGCTAGGACGTTCAGTGACGGCTGGTGGCAGGTGGCTGAACTTGTAGACATTTCATTTGTAGACAGACCCATCTGGGTGATACCGTTGGGTTCATATAGATGTCACTGACATGATGTCGGAAATCCAGTTCGAGAATTGGAGAAGTGGGATGAGCTCTCTTCTTAGTTTGGCGGTCAAGGTGTTAACAACTAGCTTGAAGGTGTGATTCAAGTAACGGCAATAAATGTAAATCCATATGAATTGAAGTGATCATAAGTACTTTTGAATGAAGCCCAAGTGAATAATACTGGGAATTAGATTGTCAATCCAATGCAGAAGGAAGTGCCAATTCCAACGGAATTACTGATATAATGACCTGTTGATCAACCATCGATGATAGCCTTCTAGTTAATTGGATCCAGTGTTGCGATGATAGGCAGATTAATCACCTAGGGCAAATTCTGATGTGTGATCACGTCGAAAACAATCTACCAAGAAGCGTGTAAGTGTCAAATAAAATATTTATTTGCCGATGCATGTGGCACACCAGAAGGCGACACCATTTTGTCAAGCTGACAACTGTATCTTTCCGTTTGCCGTCAAGAACAATTTATTGAATTTATCAAGTTTACGCATATCGGAGTGCTAACCTCAAAACGTCAATTTTGAATTTCGGATAACCAACCTACGAATTTGTGGAATTTAAAATCACTGACAATTATTGATCTCTATAGAATTTATATATGTGTGATATACTTATTTCAAGGAGCAAATAATGTTCCAGTGACTGTAAAACAGTCGATAACAATCCTTTAAGAAGTGACTATAACTTTGTATAGTATTTATGGCATATGTCCAACAGAAAACATCTACTTCTCTGGCTGATACCTCGACAGATATTGAATTATATCTGTCAGACATATGTGCAAAGATCCTTGCTTTGAAGGAACAACTTTGCGAGAGCTCTCTGAAACAAACAGCAGGACTTTGCCTGATTCAAACGGAGAGCCAACTACAGACCGGTTTCGGAATATCGTACCTCATCAGTGCAGTCAAGGTTATCACGGTTGTATACACGCGAGGTCCCGATGTTCGTCATCGTCCTCCGAGAGGAATACTGCAATTACTCACAGGATCCACCTCGGTGACAGATTAGAGAGCACCCCAGAAAGACATTGTTCCAGTGACTGTAAAACAGTCGATAACAATCCTTTAAGAAGTGACTATAACTTTGTATAGTATTAATGGCATATGTCCAACAGAAAACAACTACTTCTCTGGCTGATACCTCGACAGATATTGAATTATATCTGTCAGACATATGTGCAAAGATCCTTACTTGAAGGAACAACTTTCCTTCGATCAACTTGGTTGTAGATCGTGGTGTTATCCGTGGGGAAATATTATTTAAACAGTTGATTATCATTCATTTGGCAGGGACAGGACAATTATAATGTTGTCCGACCTACCCTGTCACTGATGAGAGGCAATAAACCTCGAAACATGCATGTCTGCAGGTGGTCATTCCCAGTCCAATGAAGGATAATTTTTTCTGTTCAATTACGAGACAAGCACTTGCAATTGGGTCTTCTTTGAAGAACGTTGCACAAATATCTGTCAGTTTTAGTTCAATGTCCGTCGTGGTATTAGCCAGGGAAGTAGTTGTTTTCTGACAGATGTTTGCCTGATATTTTCCACTTTGTGGAAACGCTTACAGAGAAAGGTACCCCGTATTCTTTCAACACTGTTGATACCTCTCTGGCACAATATATTCGAACTTGTTCGAATTTTACATTATTGAAGTCATTGACTGTTGATTTGAGGGAAATTTGTGATATTCATTTTTCGGGTACGTCTGCGTTTATTTCGATAACCGTGGGTCAGAAATCAGACGGATTCAATAACCATCATCCATTCCACCACAGCATTAACCATTGGAGAAAAGAGGGATCAATTCCACGTGACGTTTTCGATTCCTGTTACTCGATTCGGAATGAATAACTTAGTGGTGATGCTAACTATGATAAAACTACTGTACTGTCCGTCCAAAGATATACATTATTTACAGGAGAATTGATCGAGTTTTTTACTTTGTTATGAAGTTGAAAAAGTTCAACAGCACCGCAGAGTTCGAGTCTCGGTATTGTTATTGTTTTCAATGGTGCCACACTTGTTTTACTACACGAAAGTCTTATTGATGTGAGATTCTGACTGTCAACGTATTTTACATAAAAACACGCGCCATTTGCTTTCTGTGAAGCATTACAAAATCCATGCAATTCAAAAATATTACATTCAGACAAACGCACATGTCTGGGGACTTGAATATTATTGAGTTCGAATAGTTGATTGCTGAACCGATACCACGTTGATAATACATGAATGAGCTGGAAGCTCGCCATCCCAACCAAGAGATAATTGCGATAACGATTGCATCGTGATTTAGCCTTGATGATAATAGGAGATACAAGTCCTATGGGATCGAATATTTTCGAAATCAATGATAAAATCACTCGTTTTGAAGCCATTTCTACCCGATAATCAGATTCAGTTACAAAAAAAGTCAAAATGCTTGGCAAAACTGTTTTGGCTGCGACAACTTGCCGTACACTCTCCAAATAGGCGAATTAAAATTATATACAAGGTTTCTCACGAATTGAGCCAACCTCAACTTTTAATTTTCAAATATAGGCTTGAATATTTTATTGATTTTTTTTCAAATTCCAAGGGTCATATTTTATACTGGAATAGTATTTTCATTTTGTCAACAGTGTGTTTTAGAAATATTGAACTATTAACTTATGAGTAGATGGTCGCAGATTGGATGAACTAGAATGCCTTTCCTTCGTGAATATCTGGGTTTTTATATAAAAGCTCACCTCGTCTTTGTCAAGTACATTCAATGAATAACTCTTCTTTATACACATCAAATGTGTATTAAAGCTCTCCATTATGTTCAATGCATAGGCGAATTTCGAAGGGATTTGGCAATTATTATTATGGCAATAACTCATTCACAAAACAAAGACATCTCCAGAGAGCTGAGTCGGCTTCCATATAATTAAAACTCAGCAATAATAAAATTTCTTGATATATCCTAGATCATAACAACAAATGTCACTTTTTGGGTTGCATTTCTTCAATATGTGATTTTTATGCTTCCAAACATGACAATTAAGGTCGAAAGTCTATTAAAAGTTAAAATGCAAAGGCATTCGATCTCCCATTACATTCAACAGCGGGTTCAACGGTTTAACAGGTGATTGTTATATCCAATTTCATTTCTAACTAATTTTTTCTTCTTTATTTCCTGGGTATCTGTTTAGATTCTAGCTATGAGTTGTGTATTTCTAACAATACTCTGAATACCTCATCGTTGTTTTTCATTTATATTTGCTTTGTCAAGATTCAGGGGACATGCTGCTTTCTTTCTCTCTAATTCTCTGGCTATACTTAGTTCTCATCTCTAGAGATTCGCCGCTTTGTTCTGATTAATATTACCGCACTGGAGAATAAATGTAAAAAATGTATGCTTAACAGGATTTTATTACTAATCAATATTTGTGTTATCAGTTGAATTCATACTATATTACTGCTAGTAGTAGATGTCCATATATTTTTTCATCTGCATTTAATTCTTAATTTTAGGTTATAAGTGTAAAGGCTGTGGAAATGTGTACAAGTCCAATGGAAGTCTGAGTTTGCATCGAAAGTTTCATTGTGGAAAGACACCTTCAATGGCTTGTCATTTATGTTCTTATGTAACTTTTTATAAAGGGAATTTGAAAAATCATATATTTCGGAACCATTAGAAAGATTGATGAATTCATGTTTTTTCTTTAATTTCTTCAAAAGTTTTGAGCATGGACAATTTTGAATGAATCAAATATTATTGTTCCTTTTATATATTTTATATTGTATTGAACAAAATTGAAAATTTCTTCATTTGCACCTAATTTTATAGGACCACATTTTTTTAACAATCTTCCTGAGAGAAGTATATTGTACTTATGTCAAGTTATTGAACAATTAGAAGAATTGTATAAAGTTGCTGATTTGTTTTCTTACTGTCATTCCTTATAGTTATACACTAATAGTTTTTGATTGCAAAAACCAGAGGTGTACTAAATAAATTTTCCCACCTAGAGAGTGCCTTCCCAATCAGAAATTATGGCCTGTTCTTGCCAATTGTCTTCAACTTAGTCTTAGAGCAAATGTGCAGCTCCCATTCTTTAATACGGTGGATCTTAAACGATTGAAACAATAATTACCCGGTTAATATCTTTCAATATGACTAAAACCAATGTTTTGTAGAATTTTCAGGATAATATAAGAAACAAAAATTAGAATGTATTCATCAAAAAAAAAATTCTCCACTATTTTCATATAGAAAATATTTAACCATATTGAAATAACTCACATAAAAAATATAGTATGTGTATTTATATAAGAATTATTCTTTCTTTCACAACTTAAACTTCATTATATATAACTGGGTAGCTAAGTATAAAACTAAAGATTTCACTCTAATAGACTTAAATAATATCACTGAAATACCTTTGGTATTTTCTTCTTCAACGGTGGTTTCTTCATCAAACTCAGCAAATGTAATGTTGCCATGCATTGAATACATTTATAACTGATGTTCTAGTCCTATTTCCTTTAGTATAATAGTCTAAATTTTTTTAATATTTTCAGGGGAAGCTTATTTGTTCCTTGAAGATGAAAATCAACCTTTCATTTGTAACAGATGCGGCAGAGGGTACAAATACAAAAACAACGTTCTTACCCATATCAAATACGAATGCAGCATGCCCAAGCAGTTCCAGTGCCATGTGTGTAACAGGACCTATTCACAGAAACGATATTTGAGATACCATTCGTTGACTTGTTGTATTACAGATTCTAAATAAATATCTGGCTTCTCAAAAAGCTGAAGAATAATATTTGTCAAATAATGACGTAATAAAGAAATAGAAATAATGATTTTGTTTTTTAGATTTTGAGTACAAGGCAAAGTGTATACAAGATTATTCATATACTATTTCCTGTCCTAGTTATCCATAATACATGACTTGGAATAAGCGAGCATGTTTCTTGGGGAACTTCAGGTTTTCTGCGATGCTTCCTGCTCACCTCACTAATAGATTCTTTGCTATTACTAGGAATAGTTTAAACTTATAGTTCGGAGGTGATCATGATTTTGCTGACCTGCAAACCTGATCGGATTATTGGCAGACTAGAATTTATTTTGTTTCCGGTTGATAAATAGCTCTTAGTGGAAGTTACGTTGCAGCATTATCAGTCTCACATACAGAAACTGACCAAAATGTTATCGAATTGATTCTGAATGAGTTGATAATGAATACAAATCTTATCAATTAGAAACATTGGTAATTGATCAACCAGACCAAAACACTATCCATATCCATGATAAAGAGTATGGCAACACAACAAACTGCAATTGGTGCTATGATAGAAATAACAAAAATGATGAAATATCTAGGAGTTATTAGGACCATATGATTATGTGGTGAAACGGATTAGACATTTAATCAAAAAATTCTACGAATTAAGAATTATCCTTGAATACAAAAGCTCGATCTCCATATACCATGCTCTTGCAGAATCTGTGATGAGATGTATTGCAGCTTGGGGTGGTGGTTGGTTTTTTCAATAATTCTTTGAAACTCCTTCAAACCAAAATTATTCTCTACCGAACTATTATATAAGGAAACACAAGTATTGAAAATAAGAGACCTCTACATCATTCATTAACAAGTTAACACTCCAATCGATAGAAAAAGATAAGCAATCAAGATTCGTTACAAATTCATCCATGAACATACCATCATTTAGAAAAAGTCACACACAGAGATGAATTTTCTATCATGGTCCAAAATTATTTAATCTTTTACGAGCAAACATAACAACCATTTTCGATCTCAGTAGATTCAGAAAATCACTCAAAACATTTATTATGCCCAATTCCGAAATTCTCGATTTATGAGAATTGACTTACTTAATTATCATAAGTGATGCCCACTAAGCAAAGTAAAGATTAGCAAGTGTCCTGAAAATAGCAGGTTATCCCCTAATTACATGTCATTTGTGAAGGCTTCATTTGCAAACTGGTGAGAAATTTTATTTGGCTGTTGTCTGATAGAGACAAGTAAACCGACAGATTCACAGATTGACGATCGCAAGTAGCTGGCGCGTCACACCTTTATAGACTTTTGCAAACGTTTGAGAGAATCAGATATTACCTCCAGTAAATTAGCGAAATGCAGCATTATCTATTTTAATTTCAGGAATGTATTGCCTTTCATATCAAATTTACCCAATTCCAAATGAAAAATTTTCAAATATTTTCCGTAATCAAATTATTACCTTCAGTTATCATTCAGTTTCTCCATTTATAAAATGTTGAGATTCATGATACTGAGACCGAAATTCACACTAGATAGAAGTTGTCCATTAACTGGTATCAATGAAAATTCCATTCTGTCAACAAACTGATTCAACTAAAAAAAATCTGTTATACAAGTACATTCTAATAGACAGTGAGCAAAGTAGAAAATATGAGTCAAATATATAACTAAAAAATACCTACTTACAGACACTGAAATAAATATTTCTGCCTTCCATTTGGGTATTATTGTGAAGTTAGCCAAACTTTTCTAGCCACAGTTTCTTTTCTCAGGTGGAATTGACGAGTAACCGTCTGCGGAGTTGCCACATAAGTTATTTTTACAGATATTTTCTTCATCATAAGTGGTCGGTGGATCAGCGGTCTATTGCAAAGGCCATTCGAAACTCCAGCATAGCGATAGTCGGTTCGAGCCCGATGTAGGTACATGAGAATTTTTCTCATCTACTTTATATCGGATCGATAGGCGACCGCATGCCTTGTTCAAAAGCAAGAGTATTGTGAGTGGTCTAGATGCCAATCTCGTCTGGTGCTAGCTTGGAGTGCACTCCGACTTCCCGCGGTGGTGCTGTAGGTTTTACGGGTTGTTCTACAGTTGAAAAGTGAATACGCCACCAAAAAAAATCAGTAAGTCGCCCCGGAACGCCACGGCAAATAATAATAATAGCCGTCCTCTACCCGCACAGGCTATGCCTTGGGGTACACTCAACGAGTGTTTATGAGGGGGTATTATTATTATTATTATCAGTTTTTTTGGCATTTGTAGCTAGAGAAAAGGGTAGCTTAATTCTTCAAGGAACTATAGATATGTGTTAGATAAACTGTCCGAAATATACAGAGTACCAGAAATTTGAAAACGCCATTCTATAAAAAACTACTGGAAAACCATATACAAGGTCAAATCAATTTGTTTGACCGGAAAAGAGTTGTAAAATTGAAAATTAAATAAAACACACCATCAGTGAACTACCCGGAATATTGAGAGTAAGTACCAAAAATTTGAAAACTCTATTCTTTTATAGACTATTGGAAAAGTATATTTCAACGTGTAATGCCATGCACGTGACCGATGACCATGCTGGGAATCGAACCCATGACCCTTAGGTTAAGAGACACAAGCGCTCTAACATCATGACCATCACCATATATATATATATATATATATATATATATATATATATATATATATATATATATATATATATATATATATATATATATATATATGGAACTAGTAAATAGTGGGGCTATGCAGCAAAATCAAAGAGTACTCTTTTAAGTTTGTCCAAGCTTTCGGAAATTTAATTAATCGTTTCCATCATCAGGGATACTACAATTTGCATGAGTAAGTAATATATAAAAAATATACATGGATGGTTAACTTACATCTTAGTTGAGGGTGTTTGACGCGATGTTATTCAACAAAAGGGGGCACATTGTACAAGATGAATTTCAATATAAAACAGGTAAAATTGGAAGGATGTCATAAAAGTTTTGTAAAAATACGTTACATTTTGATCACATAAGGCCGAATCAATGCTATTGGTTGGGAGAAGACAGACAGTTGACATGGCATATGACTTAATCAGTGGTACCAATTTACAGTTACCAACCTATGTTGGAGTCCGTAAATCAAAATTTTTTGTTAGTTGGGCGACACCTAGTGGCCCATGGAGGAACCTGAATTAAGTACATCTGGCATATAACTGAGTGTCTTTGGTACACTTTCGATCTGGCTATTATGTTTTATTTTGTAGTATAACAAAGTTAAGTCCTTCTGTGAGCAAAATTTTTTTTTTTTTGTAGTACAGGTTAAGTATCTGGTGAATTTTCAGTCAAATTTAGGAAAAAGGTTAATTTTTATTTATAAAATTATTTGGTCATTTGATAGATTTGAGGAATTAATGAATGGTGGATTCTTATCTAACGTCAGAAGGTAAGAATAAATTTCACTTAGATGATTAATATCTGTTTTTTTATTAATGCAATTACTATTTTCTGAAATAAAGGCCATTTCGAGAAAGGTCCTTTTGGGTAGACGCGATTCACTAGCTAAGACCTTAGTGGCATCATAATTCATATGGTGGTCAAACTTGTTAACATGTTCAGCTAACGCACACCGTTCTGGATGTAATCTACAGTCACTTTTATGTGAAACGATTCGGGAGCCTAGAGATCTCGAAGTCTGACCAACATACATTTTGTTGCACGATTGACACGGAATACTATATATTACATTCGCTTGAGAAAATAGAGAAAGTTTGTCTTTGACTTTAGAGTGAATTGTTCTAATAGTTAATACTGATTTATTTGCAATTTTCAAATTCGGTAAATCATTAAAAATTCTGGAGAGTTTGGGAGTGATCTCCTTTATGTAGGGTAAAGAACTATAAAAAGCAATTAATGGTGCAATATTGTTTTCATTGTGATTATTATTGCTATTATTACTGTCAATTCGTGTAATTGTTGAGTTGTTAATTATATCAAAGGAGGATGAAGAATTAAACAAAATATTTTTAATCATAATCGGTGGGTAAGAATTTTCAAGAAATAAATTTAAAAGGATAGCAAGATTTTTTTTGTGAAATTGACTGTCAGAGATTTTTAACACTCTATCTTTCATTTGTTTTACTAGATTCACTTTCATTGAGTGTTTGTGGTAAGACCAATAGTTGATGTATCTTCCTGAGCTACATGGTTTTCTATACCAGTCTATCAGAATTTTGTTTTCTGATGACCGTATGAACCTTGTGTCAAGGAATGGCACGGAGAAATTTACATCTTCAGTTTCCATGGTGAACTGAATGAAAGGATCATAACTGTTGAAGGTGTCAAGAATCTCTTCAGTACAGTCGATTGGTAAAGCCAGAATAATATCATCCACATATTTTTTTATAAAGTGGGGTCTGAAAGACAGAACCGGTAATACTGTGTCTAACAAGTCATCCATTACATAAGCTGCTAAAATTGGGGAAATTGATGCACCCATGGGTGTTCCAAAAGTTTGTTTATAGAATTTGTTATCAAAGGAGAAATATGTATTGTTAAATAGAAATTGTAAAAGGTTTATGAAATTATCTTCAGAAATACTGCAATGTAAACTAATATTGCAGTATTTCTGAAGATAATTTCATAAACCTTTTACAATTTCTATTTAACAATACATATTTCTCCTTTGATAACAAATTCTATAAACAAACTTTTGGAACACCCATGGGTGCATCAATTTCCCCAATTTTAGCAGCTTATGTAATGGATGACTTGTTAGACACAGTATTACCGGTTCTGTCTTTCAGACCCCACTTTATAAAAAAATATGTGGATGATATTATTCTGGCTTTACCAATCGACTGTACTGAAGAGATTCTTGACACCTTCAACAGTTATGATCCTTTCATTCAGTTCACCATGGAAACTGAAGATGTAAATTTCTCCGTGCCATTCCTTGACACAAGGTTCATACGGTCATCAGAAAACAAAATTCTGATAGACTGGTATAGAAAACCATGTAGCTCAGGAAGATACATCAACTATTGGTCTTACCACAAACACTCAATGAAAGTGAATCTAGTAAAACAAATGAAAGATAGAGTGTTAAAAATCTCTGACAGTCAATTTCACAAAAAAAATCTTGCTATCCTTTTAAATTTATTTCTTGAAAATTCTTACCCACCGATTATGATTAAAAATATTTTGTTTAATTCTTCATCCTCCTTTGATATAATTAACAACTCAACAATTACACGAATTGACAGTAATAATAGCAATAATAATCACAATGAAAACAATATTGCACCATTAATTGCTTTTTATAGTTCTTTACCCTACATAAAGGAGATCACTCCCAAACTCTCCAGAATTTTTAATGATTTACCGAATTTGAAAATTGCAAATAAATCAGTATTAACTATTAGAACAATTCACTCTAAAGTCAAAGACAAACTTTCTCTATTTTCTCAAGCGAATGTAATATATAGTATTCCGTGTCAATCGTGCAACAAAATGTATGTTGGTCAGACTTCGAGATCTCTAGGCTCCCGAATCGTTTCACATAAAAGTGACTGTAGATTACATCCAGAACGGTGTGCGTTAGCTGAACATGTTAACAAGTTTGACCACCATATGAATTATGATGCCACTAAGGTCTTAGCTAGTGAATCGCGTCTACCCAAAAGGACCTTTCTCGAAATGGCCTTTATTTCAGAAAATAGTAATTGCATTAATAAAAAAACAGATATTAATCATCTAAGTGAAATTTATTCTTACCTTCTGACGTTAGATAAGAATCCACCATTCATTAATTCCTCAAATCTATCAAATGACCAAATAATTTTATAAATAAAAATTAACCTTTTTCCTAAATTTGACTGAAAATTCACCAGATACTTAACCTGTACTACAAAAAAATTTTGCTCACAGAAGGACTTAACTTTGTTATACTACAAAATAAAACATAATAGCCAGATCGAAAGTGTACCAAAGACACTCAGTTATATGCCAGATGTACTTAATTCAGGTTCCTCCATGGGCCACTAGGTGTCGCCCAACTAACAAAAAATTTTGATTTACGGACTCCAACATAGGTTGGTAACTGTAAATTGGTACCACTGATTAAGTCATATGCCATGTCAACTGTCTGTCTTCTCCCAACCAATAGCATTGATTCGGCCTTATGTGATCAAAATGTAACGTATTTTTACAAAACTTTTATGACATCCTTCCAATTTTACCTGTTTTATATTGAAATTCATCTTGTACAATGTGCCCCCTTTTGTTGAATAACATCGCGTCAAACACCCTCAACTAAGATGTAAGTTAACCATCCATGTATATTTTTTATATATTACTTACTCATGCAAATTGTAGTATCCCTGATGATGGAAACGATTAATTAAATTTCCGAAAGCTTGGACAAACTTAAAAGAGTACTCTTTGATTTTGCTGCATAGCCCCACTATTTACTAGTTCCATTCCTAACTAGTCAGCAACGACTACCCTTCCTTTATATATATATATATATATATATATATATATATATAAATATATATATATATATATATATATATATATATATATATATATATATATATATATATATATATATATATATATATATATATATATATATATATATATATATATATAGGGTAAATCAATTTGTTTGGCGTTTTCAAATTTTTGGTACTCTGAATATTTCGGATAGTTTACTAATATTATTATATTATTTTACTTTAGTTTCCACTCTATCAACACTTTCCTGGCAAAAAAAATTGATTCGACCCTTTATATATACCTATACTTTTCCAATAGTCTTTTATTGAATGGCGTTTTCAAATGTTTGGTACTCTCAATATTTCGGGTAGTTTACTGAGTAAATTTTATTCAATATCCAATTTTTCAACACTTTTCTGGCCAAATATATTGATTTGACCATGTATATATAATTTTCCAATAGTCTTTTATAAAATGACGTGATGGTCATGATGGTGTAGCGCTTGTCTCTTAACCTAAGGCTCATGGGTTCGATTCCCAGTATGGTCATCGGTCTCGTGCATGGCATCACACGTTAAAAGGTAAGGGCTGTGTCTTCCCTATCTCGGACAAGTCTTTCGAAGACTTTTGAGGGTTGTACTCTTAAGGGTGTGCAGCTGGTTGACGGAAATGACAACAAAACAAAATGACGTTTTCAAATTTTTAGTACTCTGAATATCTCGGGTAGTTTACTGATAATATTTTACTTTAGTTTCCACTTTTTCAACTTTTTTCTTTCCAAACAAATTGATTTGACCCCGTATATACCTTTCTAGAGATATTTCATTAATCTGAAATCTGAATATTTCTGGTAGGTCACGAACTGTTGCTGGAAAAGTGTGGCTCAGAAATTGTGGCTCATTTTTATCTAACACATATCTATAGTTCCTTTTAAGCTAACCTTTCCCTAGCTACAAATAAAAAAAAAGGATGAAGAACATATCTGTAAAAATAATTGATGTGGCAACTCGAAATTCCACCTGAGAAAAGAAACTGTGGCTGGAAAAGTGTGGCTAACTTCACACTAATCATTTGTTTAACGTTACTAACGAACACAATTAAAAAAAATTATTGTTTTTTCCGTTAATCAGCTGTCATCCCCCTACGAACGACAGCCCTATTGTGCGAGATAAGAATCAACGAGGTCCTTCCTTTTAACGTGCGATTCCTAGCACGAGACCAGTAGTGACCATGCCCAAGTCCCTCTGATTGATAGCGCTCTACCATCATGACCACTGCGGAATTACTAGTGTTAATTATTATGAAGCAAATGAATATTATCGTTCATGATAATTGACATATCATGTGAATTTTAAATAATATTGATTATTTCTTACCCTTTGGTAATTCTGTAATAGACTTCTTATTTTGTCCGGTTACCCGCTATATCAATCCCAAGTTGAAGTGGTGGGCGCTAACACTGTATAAATTTACCTATTTTTTTTTTGGCATTATGTACTATTTACATTTTTCAAACTCTCAGCGGTTCTTCTGTTGATGGCGATAACAGATTCAGAAAACCTTCAGCCAAAACTTCATTCACCCATTAAAATAATGTATTAGCGCAAAAAATGTGTACAGTTTCGTTGTAAAGAAAAAAATAAATGATTTTTACAATAATTATTATTTAGATTTTATATTTTCAGCTGGTTAATTGAAAATGTATTTGACGAGTTTTTGATATTCTAGGATATGGCTCGCATTTCAATATCCACGGCCAAAGATATTTCTGTAAGGAATGTAGGAAGAGCTACAAACATAGGAGACATCTATCAAGTCATATAAAATATGAATGTATGAAGCTACCGATGTTTGAGTGCACATACTGCAACAAGAAATTTTACCAGAAGTATACTCTGAATGCCCATTACCGCCAAGTGCATGGATTATCTAAGTGAAGATTGGTTCAAACATCACCATCAGGAAAATATAAGAGAGTAGTTGAAAATTTTATTTTATATTCATTTTGCCCTAGTGTGAGTACCAAACCTTCGTATTATATGAGAATGGCTTCACATAAAAATTTTAAATAATTTTGTCAGGACATGTGGTACTCAAGAATGGTTCTCTTCAGGAACTTCAATAATCCATTTTCTTTAACCAACTACCATTGACGAAGGGTTAATATTTTTTGAAAATCACCTTAGACAGTTATAGTCTCTGAAACATAAACTATTTTTTAAATAAAGCATCAAAGGCATTTCGAACTTTTATCTTCAAATAGGCATATTCAGACAATGATATCTACTGACTACCGAGAAGACAGCTGTATAGCAAATAAGTCGGGTACAGTCGATACTTAAGCCAAACAACGGTGACTGTGGTAATCGGTTTGGATGGGTGACCGACATACTTGGACGATCTTAAATGATTTGAATTCTCGTCCCTGCATGGCATGACATTTGAAAGGTAAGGGCCTCGTCTTCCCTAGCTCGCACAAATCTCGAAGAAGACTTCTGAGGATTATTCGTAAGGGTGCAGTCGGTTGACATAGAACAAACAAAAAAGTTTGGAACTGAATGGAACAATACTTTTGCAAAGCTACAGTGTTGTCAACGCAGTTACTCATTGGGGCTAATATTCATTTGTCCTACAATTGTATCGATTTCATTGATTTTATTTTTTTAGTTCAGACTGTGTGCGTTTAAAATCCCCAAAAAAGAACGTAAAGAAACTAATCTTCTCTACAAAATCAAATTTCTAATTAATACGCGTTAGTGAAGTTTTTTAATAAAAACCTAGTAATTAATGTAAAACCATTCGCAATACCACAAAATTATCCGCGACTGTAAATTTTTTTGTAATTATTCATTCTCATCACATACTAATTCAAAACCCCTTTCTTCTCCTGACATTAGTTCGTATGCTTCAATGGCTATTCCAAATAAGAGTAAAGATAAATTAACATGTTATTAGTCATACAAAAAGAAAAATATACCAACTATAATTGCAAAGTCCATATCTCTAACTTGACTAAATTTGAAAAGTGTGATATTTTCAAAGGTCACTATGTTACGTTCTCATGAAAGCATATGTTTGTCTTTAATTGATACAAAAAAAAAACATTCATATATTTTCTACCTTACTTCGAACGTTTATTTTTAATTCGACCCATGAACAGAGCTGTCCCAGAGCACAGTGCTTAGAGCTCATGAAAGCACTCAAAGCACTTTTGTCCTCCAAAGCACTCAAAGCACTTTTGTCCTCCAAAGCACTGTGATCCCGATCACTTTCTTGGACCAATGCTCAGTGCTACGGAGCATTTAACGAGAAGGCTTAGTGCTTGGTAATCCCAAAAAGTGCTCGTGATCACTCTAGTGCTCCGGAGCAGTTTTCGAGATTACTAAGCACTAAGCATTTCCATATAAATGAATCTAGTAGAAACATGAAGTCGTGATAAATGAGACCCGACGGCTCCCCCTACCTAAAAAAACTTTTTTGTACAACTATCAAAAAAACTTGACATTTCTGCATCTCTATTGATGTGCAAATGTTTAATTTTTTCAATGCAGAAAAAATTCACAGAATAAATATGAAATATTACTGTATGAAGGATTTCATACATAGTCAATTATTAATTGATCATTCATCATAATAAAATTTCATTTATTAGAATAATACTTGATAGTAAAGTTTTAACAATTACTTTTAACATAAATTCCCAAAGATGTTCCTTGTTGCTGCTGATCAGAAACGTTAGATATTGAATAATACTTTCAAGACAAAACAGTCGTTTAAAAGCGATAACTTATCGGGCAAAAAAACACGTCAAGGTGTATTGGGAGTATTTATTTTTAATATATTTCAGACGATGTACACATGCACAGTTGTACAAAAAATGTTTGTATTTCGTGTATAAAATTCGTGATTTCATGGCACGTTCGAGAGATTTCAACACTCTCATGTGCCATTAAAAAAAACACAAATTTTACGCACTTAGTACGAAAATAACTATTGTTCACGCCCTTATACACATTCGAGACATCAGTGTTGTCAATCATCAGGAAATTTACTTGAAGTATTTAGGAATTTTATCGGAATTCTTCGGAAAATATCTGGGAAATAAGTGGTGTTCAAGAATGTTACTGATCATTTCTGGGCTAAATCTTACAGTCTGAGAAGTGCCTAGTGCTTAATGCTCTCCGAGATTAGAATTCATTTTTGGAAGTGCTTAGTTATCGCGAGCATTTTATAAATGAAAGTGCTAATTCTTCGATATTTCGGAGCACTAGAGTGCTTTCTGTTTAGTGGTCGAAGCATTTTGTCAGTGCTTGGCACAGCTCTGCCCATAAATTAGTTAGAGTGCCGTCGGCAAATATCTTACTGGTTCTATCTCCACACCTTCTGTTTCGGGTGTGTTTTTCTCAAAAATTTTTGAAATACATTGTTTTGACTTATACAAAATTTATTGGTACTATTTTTTTAAATTGAATTGAAAATTGGAACTGAAACCTAAAAATAAAATTTTCTGATGAAAAACATGGGTCATTGGGGTTGTCTGCCCTCTCGAACTTGTAAAAACGAAGATAGAAATGTTTTCTCAAGTGGTCGATTCGACGAGAACAAATAATTCTTTCAGAAACGTCAGGTACTTTGAGGACCATTGAAAAATAATAATTATGGAACTCAACAACAATTATGTATTAGTTGAGTAACCATTTTTTATTACTTGAAAATGAACATTGCAAGTGCGATAATTGTTAAATAACAAATCTAATATTTTTTCCTTTTTTATGCTGTTTGAATATATGGTCATTGCTCGGTATTTTTCAACTCTCTTCTAGTTGGAGCAAGGTTTGAATCAATTAGATCTATCGGTTCACAGACATGCAGCGTTACAACAGGTCCCGGCTCCAAGCTCGGTACAATATAAGAAAAATAATGTCAGAGATATAGTAAAATTGATAAAGAACATCGTAAGTTTGATATGACTGACATTAATCTCATTATGAAAAATATTGAATATGATTCCAATTCTTAAAGATTCTACTCAGCGTAGTTGGTTATGGAAAATGGATAATTGACATATTTTCTACCACATGTGTGTTATTGAAAATTACTCTTTGGGAAGAAATCATTCAGTGAAAATAATACGAATAATTTTTGCAGGTGTTATTTAAGGGTTTCTAAAAAGAGAAAATAAAAACTATTTCTGAAATTAAAGATTTCCTACTTCATTTTATCTGCTTGTTCAATTTCTATGTTCTATGATGAATTCATAAAGAATTTTATCGAACACCAAGATATTCTCGAGGACTACATTATTATAAAAATGGGTGTTGCTGCTTGAATTGTACTGTAAATGAGTTTGGGGAATGATAGTATAATAAAAATTAGAGAAATGGTGAACATTATTTCAATTGTGTATACAAGTATATAGGGTGTGTCACTCCAGACTATCCACTCCCACTGACTTCCAGAAAATCTTCACTGAAAATCACCAAGACACGATACGTTACAATAATTTAAGTGCCTCTCAAAGTCATTTTCGTATTAGTGATGGTGAATTTGATTCAAAAGACCTAAAACCGTGCTTCTTTGAATTTTTTTAGCACTTTCATGAGAGGTTGCACGGGTGGCTAACTCTTGCACTATTTTAATATTTCTAAGAGTAACCAATTAAAAGTAGTTTTCAAAGCCCTTTCATCTACCTATTTTTTATGCCTTTAGTCAGCTTATGACTTGTGTAAATCCCCGCAAATGCTGCTGGAGTAGGTTTGGGTTGGTTTTTTTGAAAATATATTTTTTTATGCAGACGTTATTATTTTGGGTGTTATGACAAAGGCAACTTTCAATGATTTTTTAATGGAAAATTAAAACAACAGGCATAGAGTGTCAAGTATTTATCTGTAGATATTGACTTACACTCTGAGTTTGATTTAAGAAAAGAACAATTTGCTTTTCAAAATGCTCGAGAAAATCCGAGAGAAATAATAATTTTTATTATGAAAAATATGTGTTCTCAGCAACTATATCTTCGATTCAAATGTCAAAAGTCTAACATATCAGGTAATAATAGTTATCAGCTATCATTTCCTGAAGTTTAAATCATCACATATTTCCGGCTTTTCTTAAGAAAAAAATGTTCAACGTGAGTGGAAGTAAGGATGAGTAATCTCAGTTCATTGCACTAAACAGTGCAGAAAGATTAAGTAGTGGTGACTAGAGTGTGATCGGAATATCCAAGTCAATCACAAACTTTTTTCCTGTATAAATCAGGATAAGTGGTAATACAAAGTTCAAGTATGGGTTGTTTGTTCAACCAGCTATTCTAGACTATAAAACATGGTAAAAAATATGAAAAAGTTTCGATTATCAGTGATAGATTTTTTTTGCAGTGCCATATTCTTTACCAGCTGTTTTCAAAAAATACAAGCTTCATGTGCCCAAAAATATAAGACTCGAAGGATCGATCCATCAACCTATATATGGAACCAGCAGACGTTGTGCAATATGTAGTACCAAAGCACAACAAAACCGTACAAACTGGACGTGTTCAACATGCCACGTACCTCTTTGTTTGGGCAAAAAGAAAGAATGTTTTCAACTATTTCACTCATAGTGATCCGTGCGATGCTCCGACCTCAAATTTTGAGGAGTAAACAATTTTTTTTAATAATTTTCATTCATGTAATTTTTTTTTTCAATAATATATTTACCAACTATACAGAACTTGTTTATTTTATCATCACCGCTTGCCCAAATGAGGCATATTTTCAAGAAAGGCATGCGTCGCTAAGGAAGAGCTAGACGTTCAAATTATGAGATATAGAAGACAGAGGCAGATGAGCAACCAGCGGCGAGAACAATAGAAACAATATAAAAAACAATGAGCGACCAAAAATAATGAAAGCCCAAAATAGTAGTTTATTTCACACTGTATTATAAAACATAATTTTTCATAATTCATTTTAGTCCTGTAAAAATACATTTTCACCTAATAAAAATGTTTACAGGACTAATCCACTAAAATTTTTTTTCTGGTCTTGACAGGATTGGGCGACGTATCGATATCTTCAAAAAATCAACAAATTATTTCTAATACAATAACTACCAACAAACAAACATATTATTGGTTGATATTGATAGTAATATTGCAATTTTCATTACCATTATCGATGGTATATGGTATGTTGATTGTAGGACTCATTTATGGTACTACTCAATACATTTTTACTTTATGTTGTAATATTTCAACAAAATTTTCCCTGCTTTGAATCATGCGAGATAACCGTTTTTTTCTCTCAATTGTTTCCTCGGTGTATTGTTTTGCAGCCGAAGAATTTTTCCATTCCCCACGTCTTTTAAGCCTATACAGGGTGTTCCATAATGACATGCTAATATTTTAGGGGGTGATTCTTTGACTTATTTTAGGGAAAAAACTTTCTCTAAACGTATACCTATCCTAAAAGTCCTAACTTTTGAGATACAGATAGTAAAGTTAAAAAAAAACAGTTTTTTTAATAATAACTGGGATAATATTGTACGCATCTTCATAAAATTAGGTACATGTCTTCTGTGCATCAAGGTGCATTTTGTGACGTACAAACATTTTCATTTTCTCAACCAGTGGCGTTCGTACGGGTTTTGCATTGAATATTTTTGGAGAAAAAAAATACTACGCCACTGCTTTTTTCTGAAAAAATATTTTTGAAGTCCTCATTCATTTTTGAGCAAATTTGATCTCTTGAGTTTTCTTTGTCCGACACATGGTTTTCGCTTTAAAAAATTAAAATCTTTTCATTTTAGGATCAATTCTTCAAAAATCTGATGCGGTGTGGAAATGTTTGTGCATCGACTGAAAGCAAATTGAGAGATCAGATTTGTTCCAAAATTAATGAGAATCCAGGAAATATGTTTTTCTTGTCAGATGCTCTGTTCTTGATTGAAATAATCAAATTAAAATTGCTTCATATCGCAGTACCGATTAATAATTTTTGAAAACATAAATCTAGTTGTTCTGGAATAAATGGCGTTTTTACAAACGTCGATGAAAACAATAGCTGTTGACTTAAAGTAAGTTGTTGGTGTTAAAGACAATCACAACGCGTAATTTATATGTTTTTTAAGTGTGATATTGAAGTTACTTTGGTTGTCCGCTGTTTTTCTAAATATCGGTAAATATGGTGAATTACACAAATGCAGAAATGGTGGCAATGCATTACGTATATGGCCTCGTAATGCAACAGAAGCCAGACGCATTTATCAGGAAAGATATCCTTATCGTGTCTTACCAGATAGCCGTACTTTTTCAAATATTCATCGCCGACTTAGGGAAACTGGTAGTTTCAAGAAAGGTACTTCGGAATAGGTAGATCTCTGAGCGTCAGAACTCTTGAAATTAGGGACGCGGTTCTGCAAGGAATCGAAGAACATCCTGAGACGAGTACGAGGAAGAACTTTGAATATTTGTCATCAAATTGTTTGGCGTATTTTGGTTGATTTTTTGTCATACCCATACCATATTTTACGAGTACAGGCATTACTCCCTAGAGATTTTCCACAGCGTTTGAACTTCTGTCAGTGGTATCTTCAGAGTATTGCACTGAATCCGCAGTTTGAGTCACAAATTTTGTAATCACAGACGAGGCAAATTTTTTCTCGGAATGCTATTCAAAATTACCATTACAATCATATGTGGGCGGAAGAAAACCCCCATACCATAACCGAAACCCATTTTCAACACCAATTTTCGGTTAATGTATGAGCAGGAATTATTGGAGATTATCTGATAGGCCCATTTTTTCTACCAGGACGCCTTGATTATTTACACTTTCTCGAAGAAGAACTAACTGGGTCGGTTTTCAGACCTCTTCTTGATGTAAATGCTGATACGAAAATATGTACCAATTGCAATTAGTCGATCCGCAATGAAATATCTGCTATTGAAGAAGACCCTGCTTGTTTAAAAATAAATGTATTAACGCAAACTAGAAGTAGTACGTGCTTGATATGTAACAGCGATGAAGATCTTCGTAGGTTACCTGTCGAATGTAGGGCTCATGTTTTCATTTTGAAAGATATCTATATTCCCGAAAATGTTGAATCATGTGCTCATAGATGAGCAAGGATATATTTTACAACCTTTGGTAATTGGATTGCGTATACATCAACCGACCCTATGTCAAAAGAGGAGAAATCAGTCATTTTTAAAAGGAGTTCGTCATGTAGCAAAAAATCTGACGAGAATATATGACGAGGATAGTTTAAGTGACAGTGAATTTGAATACTTATACCCAGTTAATAAACAGCAGTTTTCAGAACTATTTACCTACTGCGATGGAGTACGCCAAGAAGATTATTACAGATATGTGAGTAAAAAAGATGTCTTGATGTTCTTGTGCAAAATGCGTCATGGACTTTCTGATGATTGTGTACGTTTAATGTTTGGCTATTCAAGTAGACAGGCAGTAAGTTTAGCCGTTACTCTTGTTAGAAAATCTTTGATGCAACGTTTTGTGACTACCAACATAGACTTTGATGCTATTACTAGAGAAAGTTATATTGAGAGACATGTTACGGACTTTGCTACTGTACTATATCCAGAGCCACAAATTCCTAGAGCAATCACTTTCATTGATAGTACTTACAGCTACATTCAAAAGAGTAGCAATTTCAGAGTTTTACGGCAGTCGTATTGTCTACACAAAGGCCGACACTTATAAAAACCTATTTTAATAGTAGCACCTGACGGTTACATAGTCGACATTCAAGGGCCATACTTCTCTGATAGTAAAAATAATGACGCTGCTATTTTGCAAAATGAAATTGAACTAGACGGTAATATAATGAGAAGATGGTTTCAGGAAAATGATATTATGGTAGTGGATAGGGGGTACCGTGATGCTTCTGAAATACTTGGACACCTAGGCATTGTGCATAAAATGCCAGCACTTATGCTGCCTAACCATCACCAACTCTCAACCGAAGATGCTAACGACTCTCGTTTGATCACAAAGTCGAGGTGGATAGTAGAATCACGAAACGGCCACATAAAATCACTGTTTAAGTTTCTACAACAAAATATTCAAATATTCTTTCGGATTTTTTTCGGATAGCTGGAGCTATTATTAATAGATATCATCCTTCCTTTCCTTATGGAAGGAGCCGATGCACAATTGGCTCAAAGATTACTTCAAAAGGCTAGTGAACCAAATGTCGTTCAAGCACTAGTTGAGGAAGAGAATCAGAATACTAGAAATGCTCAAAGATGGGTACGTTTAGATGCTGAACAGTTGCAAGATTTTCCAATTCTGACGCTTGATTTTATAAAAACACTAACAATTGGAGTTTATCAAGTAAAATTGGCACCGTCCTAAGTCTAAGACAAATTACAGAGGGATCACGACGAAGAATTTCATTTTGAAACTTTGAGAGATATCAACAGACTACCATGGCCAGGGCTTCTAAGGGTTAGAGTATTTTCTCGTTTTAGAAGTGCAGCTAAATGTCAACTGTGGATTTCTTATCGACCAACAAATAACGAAGAAATAAATAATGAAGAAGAATCCATAGATTAGTGCACCTGTAAATCTGGTGCTCGAACTGTCGGTACCTGCGCACATATTGATAGTGTAATATGGTATTTGGGGTACGCACGCCATCAACCAAACATTCGCTACCCCTTAACCCAATTGATAGGATCTGTTCACGATGCAGGAAACAGACCCCAACCACAAAATATTGTTAGTTAGGTTTAGTTTTTTATTTTATATCTACGTACGTTGCTAGTCTGATTTCGTAAAAGAAGAACCACCCTATGTAAATAGCCTTAGAACTTTTCCATACAAAACGTATCGACATCCCCATTACGTTTTTAATTTTATGAGATCCTCAACACCGGTCTGTCGATGGGTTTAGCTTTGAATGCACCTGAAATTGCCTTGTTGTTTTGAGATGAAATCAGTTACAGATATTGTTTACTGATGGCCGTGTTGAGATGTTACAGTTTTACTGTTCCCTTAGTTATTCATTATTCTCATACAGAATATACATTTTCTAAATATATATATATCCTACATACAACACCAAAGTGTATAATATATTTGAGCAAAGATCCTTGTACTTCCAGAGCAAACGCAAAGCGACACTGATGATGGAGGTAGACCTCCGAAATCGGAGCTATTCAAAGCTACTGTGTTAATTTGAGATGAGACCACGTGCCAATTGTCTGTATTAAGGTTTAGTGTTTCCTTGATGATTCCAAGTTTTCATACAATAAATAAATCTTTGTAGGCCACATAATATATAATAGTCATAGCTTTTTGTAATAATGTCAGCCACATTTCTCATAATCTGAAGTGTATGCAAGATGAAAAAAAAAAAGAAAATGCTCTATTATTCTGCAATTAGTCTTGTCGTATGGTTTTTGGGACATGCTTCGCAGGCCATCAACCAAACATTCGCTCGGCCTATCCCCTAACCGAATTATATGATCCGTACAAGATGCAACAAATAGACAAGAGCCACAAAATATTGATCATACTATATTTAGTTTTCTACTTTTATGTTTAATTTTTCTATATGTTCCTGAAAAAAATTGAATTACTACAACTAAAAAAGTGGAAGACCCCAGATCACCCAATATTAAAATCAAATGTTTTTTACTTATTCTGCAAGTCTACGAGCTTTTGCGTTTGACTGAGTTTATATAAAGAATTACATAAATATTATGTAATTAATTATAACCCTGTATACGGAGTCTTATAACTTTTTATTACAACTCGTGTCGACAATATTGAGATTGTAATTATTATCCTTAAGTTTTTGTAAAAAAAGTCGCCACATTATTGATTTTCTAAAGGTAAGTAACAACCCTCTCGCTGCATGTTTGACACGCTGTATCTCAAAAACTGTACATTAGATCTTGTTGTGCCCAGGGAGACATTTGATTAGGACTTCATAAACTACATTATACTAAATTTTCAGCCAATTCGACTGGGACCCATTTTCCGTAAGAACCGTGCGGGGTCATTTGAAGGTTATCATTTTTGGAAAGATAAATGGAAAATTATGTAAAAAACAAATTAGATAAATTGCACCCTAGGTGTAAATAAAACAAACAGTAATAACCATCCTTCAGTGTAGCCTGAAGAAAATACTTTAGGAACCATCAGTTTGCACTCAGTTGTTGAGACTACTATACCAGGGCCATAAAAAAGATAATTTTAGTGTTACAACCTTTAATCGATTTAGTTGATTGAGGTAGTTATCATTCACTTAGCTTATCGGTTCGGGTTTTCACGACATTCATTTGGTGTGGAAATGGTTTAATTGAAATGAGCGAGCATTGCACACACATTCACGCGTGTTGTTTTGGTTTCCAGCAAGATAATTTGTACAGAATGTGTATTATATTCATTGACAGTATATCCGTAAAAATTTGCCTCTTGTGATTTGCTACTTCCTTCTGATATATTTCTCTTATAACGACCAGGTTAGGCGATGTACATGACTCTTTTATAAATTATTCGGTGATGTTTGATTCACAGAGTGAGCCACAATAAGACAAACAAATTTTAATTTCACTGAAAATATGAACAGGATGTTCATAAAGATAAATTTTAGTCGCCATTTCCACTGTTCAAGATAACCTCTTGTAAGGTATTTGTGTTGGAAAAAGGGAATATTTTCAAATGATAATTAAAAATTGTTTTTTTTTTCTACATGAAAATAACCTTCGATAAAAATGAAGTATTTTTTTTGTACACAGATTCCTCACCTCATTTTCGTTCTCGGAATATTACGTTAAAAGGTAAGACCTCATTAATCCTTTGCTCGCATAAGTTTCGACTTCTGAGGGCTGTCGTTCGTAGGGGGGCGACAGCTGGATATCGGAAAGAACAATTTTAAAAATAATTTTTATTTTTTTCAAACAATATTGACGTGGAAAATTTCCATCAATGTATGTACGCTATAAAAATGTCAAGTGTGATATACAACTGAATTGTGATTTCATCGCTTTATCAATATTTGTGATGAAATAGACAGGTCCGTATTTGAAAAAAATTGTTGATGGTGGCCGTGTTGACACGAAACGTTTAGTTAAAAATTTATCATTTCGTAGTTCTAGTACATTTTGAATACAATAAAACTTTCCTCTTTAATTTTTTTATATTTTCTGAAATAACCATTCTATTCGTAAAAAACCGAAAACAACAATTTTAGTTTTCCCTGTATAAGTCGGGACAGGCGAGAGTCCCCGTAGATTTTCTCTGACCAATGTACTGCTCACCACAATAGTTACATTTTTTCCCATTTAATCGTCTTTGTATCTATTACGGTTTAGAATATAGCAATGTTACCACATGATAAAAGAAACGGCCTATACAGTGTGGTCCAACAAAAACTTAACGCCTCGATTATCCGGCTTTAAAATGAAAATGTGGAAAATCGCTCGGACCCGTCAATTTCTAATACGGGGGGGAACATCTTTTCCGCTGTTTTCATCCCCGTAACTTCAACCCCCTAACGGGGGTGAGCACAACCCCTTGATTTTGAATAGGGATGCGGGGTGTTGCGATACCTCATTTTGAAGATCTCATCGTGTACTATCTGACCGTAAAATTTCACTTCAAAATATCCATCGATAATGAAATAACAGCGAAAATAGTGAAAGAGGCAATATGGAATGTATCTCGAGAATAGTATTCGTATCCGACGCATTTCAAAGGTATTGAGTCGTTAATTTTTTATCCAAAAAAGTAGACGGACCTTGTTTTTGTACCTTAGTCTATCGTGAATGTTTAAGAACAGTACAAGTGTGTCAAAGCGATTGTAAAAAAGTAGACGGACCTTGTTTTTGTAACTTAGTCTATCGTGAATGTTTAAGAACAGTACAAGTGTGTCAAAGCGATTGTAAATTGGTAGTGGAATTAAAATGGTGTATTCCGTAGAAGAAAGGGTGGAAATGATAAAATTATTTTTCCGAAATAACGACTCTGCGCGCACAACAGCGGCTTTATTTAACGAACGACATCCTGGAAAAAATGTATCCGCTGCTTACGTTGTGTAACTGGTTGCCAAATTTGACGCTACTGGTTCAGTTGGAAACAAAAAGAGGGTGCATGAAAGAGACGAAGCGAGGGACGTGGCTGTCTTAGGTCATATAGCAATGGATCCGACTGTTAGTACTAGGAAATTGTCCGATGTATCTGGTGTTTCACGCACAACAATCATGAGAATCCTGAAACAACATAAATTCCATCCTTATAAGATACGATTGGTTCAGGAACTGAATGAGGATGATCCCGATCGCCGACTCCAGTTCTGTGAAGTGATCAGTGAAATAATTAACGGCAATCAAAACTACATGTTCGATATCTGTTTCTCGGACGAGTGTTCATTTTACCTTAACGGCATTGTAAACCGGCATAACTGTCGGTATTGGTCAGATGAAAATCCAAGATTATTTCGTGAGGAGAAGGGGACATATTGAGTGGCCACCCAGATCACCTGATCTGGCTCCACTGGACTTTTTTCTATGGGGTCACCTGAAATCCAAGATTTACGCTACCCAGCCTGAGTCTCTGGATGATTTGCGAACTCGGATCATTAATGAATGCCGTCAAATTACACCAGAAATCTTGAGTAATGTACGTGAACGTTTTCAGCAAAACTTATATTACTGTATGGAAGTGGATGGTGCCCATTTCGAGCATTTAATAAAGTAATCACAAAAGTACGTACTCTTCCACTACTTTACCTGTCCTTTCGTTATCGATGGATATTTTGGAGCGAAATTTTACGGTCAGATAGTACACGATGAGATCTTCAAAATGAGGTATCGCAACACCCCGCATCCCTATTCAAAATCAAGGGGTTGTGCTCACCCCCGTTAGGTGGTTGAAGTTACGGGGAGAAAACAGCGGAAAAGTTGTTACCCCTCGTATTAAAAATTGACGGGTCCGAGCGATTTTCCACATTTTCATTTTAAAGCCGGAAAATCGATGTGTTAAGTTTTCGCTGGACCACACTGTATATTTTCCACCTTTTAGATGAATGGGTGAACGCGTGTTCGACTAAAGTTAGGCTCATCGATACTGAAACTGAAAGTCATACCATTCCGTATCCTTATAAATGGAGGTTCAAAAACTGAAGATTTGTCCTGAGTAGATACATAATGCCCAGTGTGCAATAATCACACAATACGTAAACCTTACTTTTTAACATGTGATGACAAGGACATTCTGAATATCAAATGTGCAATGAAAAAAGACTACGATCATTTTTTATTAAAAATTTCGTTTATGTTTTATGCGTTGACCAGTGGCGTCTGAACAGTCTACCATGAACTAGCCTGAATACTCGACTATGCAATCAGTTATCAAGAATTGAAAGAAAAATTTGCAGGGGAGTATGATTACATGCCAGCTTATCTATCACACTAATTCATGACACTTGGGAATGAAAATCCTGAAACGAATAAAATATTATTCGACCTCAAAGAAGTGCATCAAAAGTTTAATTCCGATTGGTACAACTGTGTTCCAGAAAATATAGAAAGCCTAATTTTTTTGTCCGACTCAACATCTTCTTTCAAACAGGTTAGGCTCATCTTATTGGGCTTTACCTGTTGATTACGGAGTACCACAGGGATCCATTCTTGGACCCCATTTGTTTTTTCATTATATATAAGTGATTTCCACCAGGTAATTCACCACTGCACTATCCACCACTATGCCGACGATACTCAATTATATCACTCCTTTTCTCATAACACGTGACAAGATTCCGTGAACAAAGTTAATGAGGATCTACAAAATCTGTTGGATATATCTGCAGCACATAACCTCAGGCTCAACCCAAAGAAGTGCCAAACTATTATCTTTGGTCCCAAACGCAAGCGGCTAGAAATGGAGGGGTTTATTCAAATCATATTGGATCATAATATTCTGCCAATAGTTACTGAGTGTAAGAATTTGGGTTTGTGGCTAGATTCTGACCTCAGATTCCACAAACATGTTAACTCACTTTGTCAAAGTTCTTATATTTTACGTCAGCTGTATCAGAGTAGAGATATTATGTCCTCCAAACTCAATCTGAAACTCTGTGAAACACTGATACTATCAAAACTTTCATACTGTGATATCATTTATTGATTTTCTTTGATACAAGATGATGTGAAACGTCTGCAAAAAATTCAAAACAATTGTATTCGACTCTCATATGGTATTCGAAAGTATTATCATATATCTGCCAAGTTCGAGGAATCAGGTTGGTTGAGACTTGAAAAAATTTGGAAGCTCCATATGCTTTTGAATACACATAAGATAATAGTTAATAAAATGCCAAATTACCTTCACTTGAGATATATTACCTTCAAGTCTCAAAGCAACTCGAGTACACGGAATAGAAATACTTTCGTCATACCTAAACACTCATCAGCTGGCTTCACCCGAAGCTTCATTTACTATTCCATTAAACACTATAACTCTCTTCCCAATGAGTTTAAGCTCTACACCATTCTCAACTTCAAGAAAAAGTTGAAAGATTACCTGAGATCTTCTAGTTAGCTCAATTAAATACTGACATGCTATCATTACCTGGTTTTCTTTCACCGTGATATCGGTTCATTATTATGATAACACTGTACTTTTTAGATTCAAGATTATATTTTTATTGAATTTTTTCATTCACCTAGGTATATGTTAATTATACACTAAAGGTTAAGTTGTAAAACAGCGTAAGCTGAACTTCGCCTATTCATCGATGTGATTATTATTTTTTTTTCCATATACAATGTACACATCTTTATATATTTCCTGATGAATAAAGCCCATTTATTTATTTTTTATCCGTTAGTAATTGTCCAGTCAGGCCCTGTCTCCGGAGCCCCGACACTTCCGGAGAGCGCACTGGTGTGTCATTAACCCCAGTAAACACTCCCCACGTCCATGGGGTAAGTGATTACTGGGTCCGAGAATCATGTGCCCCGAGTAGGCGGAGTGAACCAAGAATTACGGCCTTCTGCAATCGCCCGGCTAGGATTTCTGCCATGTCACAGCAAGCCGGTTTGATTTTTAAGTTTGAGAGCAGTGTGTCCATCATTCCACCAATGACCCCTATTATCAGAACCACCATCTTGACAGAATGGTTTGGGTAAAGCCTGCGGAGTTCAAAGAGAACATCTCGATATTTAGTCCGTTTTTCCTCCTCTTTTCGGACGATGTTCGTTTCGCCAGGAGCTGAAAACTTAATGACGAAAATCGTCCTACTTTGATGGTCGAGGAGTACTACATCAGGCTTATTGGCTTGTATTTGCCTGAGGGTGGGGAATGAATAGTTCCAATAGATTCGGCACTTCTCATTCTCCACCACGGACTCAATATCCCCCATTTTTTATTATTATTATCAATATTATTATTATTATTGTAAAACTGTTCACTTCAAAATAATCTAAGGAATAAATGAAAGGAGTATGGAGATGTAAGTCAAACACACTTTCGCCATGTTTTCAAGTTTTCCAATATTCGAGAAAAGAATACTCCAATATGTTATAAGAAATAAGCATTTTACGATTATGGCATACGGAAAATGGTGTCTTACCTGATGCTTCCACAGGATATACTTTCAGGATTTCATAATTAACTCAGAAATCTCTACATTCAGTCACATGAAATGTTATGACTTTTAGGTTCAAGTATCGATGACCGTAACTGATGTGAATCACTCTTTTGTCAATTTACTTGTCTAAGGAAAATATGAAGGAAAATAGTTTTATATACTACCATAACTAAACCACTGTTGTACGAAAGAAAATTAAACACTATAACATCAAATCATCACATTGCAAACCTAGTAAAAAAAATCTGTTCAGGACTTTTGCAAAAAATATAATTTGAATTTTTTTCGGACATTCGACACCCTATTTCTCATAGAAGGTGAGTGCATTTTAGGATATACATTCTTCGAAATGAGGAAACAAATCTGTATATGAAGTTTATCGGTATCATTCTGACTCACTCTCTATAGTGCTGTCGTTTTCGGCAAAGTAGTAAAAAAATTAAGCCCCTGATCAAGTATAATTTGAGATGGCCCATTTGTTGTAACTAACATTTCACTAAAACAGATAATTTGACATGAAATGAATATATTCATTTCGTTTCACCAATGATTTATTACCTACTTCGCCATCCGAAAAGATCTGTGTATAGTCCAGTAATCGTACTTTTTGGGTACTTTTAGGGAATTTTTGAACCTTTTATTACCATACGGCTCTTGATTATTCTCTCCATTTTACTGATTTGTTGTGGAATCAAAATCACCTCAGCTTTTCCAAATTTGATATCAAGTAAAACTGTATAAAGTGGTATCGAATTGCTTGGGACATATCAAAAAATTTCCAGTCGGAAACTTCATCGACATACATAATTGGTTGTGTATCATTTATAACATCAACATTTTTGCAGGTCTACACGAAGTGGATGGTGTCTTCCAATGTTTCAGATGCAAAAAAATATATAATCATAAGAGGAGTCTTTACAGACATGTCAAATTTGAATGTGGTATTCAACCAAAGTTCACATGTAACTTTTGTAACAAGCGATGTTATCATAAAAATCATATTACAAACCACATGAAGCGTAAGCATCAACAAAACTGAATATTGTTCCAAGACTTTGAACACCACCTCAAAATGCAAACTAATGGATACAAGAAGGAACGTTGATAGATTTCAGTGAAACTCTTCCTAATTAAACGTCATCAACCATTAGCAAAACCTTCTAGGTTCTAGGTTACGCTCAAAATGTGAGATAATAATAGAAGATCCTTGTTAATTGTGTTAGTTTTCATATATTCAACCGAATGTATTAGTTTTTTTGGACATAGTAAACATTGAAATATTTCCACAAGAAGATCAATATTCAAAATGCAGAATATTTGTTCTTTCTTCTTACCAATTCCCAAATCAATATTTTGTGTAGTAAAGTGGAAAAATATAATTTGTTCTCAGTAAGTGACAACACTGTGTCCAGTCTCTCATTATCATTATTCATGAGAAGGTAGTTGCTACCTTCTACTGTACTACCTTCGAGTATGGACTACTAACTGCATTCCATACTCGAAGTGAAAGAACAAGTTTTTTGGAAAAAGGAACACAAAGTCGTCTACACATATATTTTAATATTAAATCACGTTCGCGGACACTGACGTCATATCACGTCATTGACTTTTGTTCCATCAGGGCACCAAAAAAAAGTAAGATTTGCTCAAATTGTCAGAGCGATAGAATGAGTACTTTTGCACGTAGGTAAACGCAACAGGTAGCTTAGAAATCATTTCTTTTCAAAGAATCAGAAATACTGGAAAAATCCACTGCGTCATATAACGTCATGCTCATCGAAAAGCATAGTTTATTTTCAGAATGACAGTGACGTTATATACTGCAGGTTAAACTGAAATGAAAAGCAGTTCATTTATAAAAAACTTTATTGAAGAGAAACTAATACTCGTGAAACTGTACAAAATGCTTTGCTGGAAACATTTCCCTACATAAAGGGGTGGATTACTTATGCCAAGCAGTTTCTTTCCAGCGCTTATAATATTTTCCCTGTTTTCTGGTATAGGTATGTCCTCAAGGATATGACCAGAATTCTTTCTAGAATTGTTTGATGGTATGGACTTAGTTCCTTTTGTGTTTACGAATTCTCTGCCATCTTTTTTGATCATGAGAAATTTTGAGTAATGATTTGATTAACCCTTTTCTGAACTCCTTGAACATATTTTTTTTCTTGATTGCACTTTATCATTTATCAAGTAGGTGAAATTTGACATTTTTGTGCCATCTATCTGGACTCCAAAAAAATGCACACTTACCATTGTTCGAATCACTGCTATGATATGAAGAATTATTGTGAGTATATGCGGAATTATCAATGAAATCGTCGGTACCATGGATCTTGTGTGCTTTTAGCATCTGATACTAATTTTTCATCCTCCGTCTAAACCTCATCATACCACCTGGAGTTGATTTTCTTGTTTTTCGTTCATTTTACGTGTGCATTGAGCTGAACATTCAGTACTCAACCTCTCTCACAATTTGTAAACCTAAACTGATATGCTCCAAACGTCTGTCAATCGCCTGACCAAATTTTTCCCCCACCAACGAAATTTTGCAAAAATTTTTCAATACGAGGTGTCTAGAGGGACACTTCATGCACCTACATACACAAAATTGACGTAATATCGCGCTAAACGTATTTACAGCGCATTGAGCCTTTGACGGCAAATGCCGTCAGTGTCCAGTCAGACAGAATAACCATTGCGGCAAATGCCGTTTGTATCCAATTATGCACATATTATAAAATATGAGTGTCCGCGAACGTGTTAATAGAACTGGATAGGTGACCACGAGGTGAGGTACGCGCCCCAATTTTTCTACAGTTTTAGAGGTTTACAGGTTTCAAATTTGGTACTTCGACATATTACTCAAATACGCATATTTTGACTTTATTACCGAAAATTTACCACTTCCTATTTAACCGGAAGTGACCCCAAACCTTTTTTTTTTCAAATGATACCCTGTACAATTTTTTTCATTATCCGGAAGAACACGCAATTTGTGATAACACTGTTCTTCAAAATTGAAAATCGGTTGAAAAATGGCGGAGATACAGTTGATTATTCAATCGAACAAAGTTGGCAATGAACATCAAACTCAAAGCATCACAACAGACGAACGCGTCAACATTTACGAATGGAAGGTTCGAAGTAAAATACAGATGAAAACTGAGATTCTCATTTCTCAAATGGAAACATGCTCTTTTCACATTGTCGTATTAAAAAATGATGAATTATCAGATTTCTCGAACGAAAAAATTTGATTTTTTGCTTAGCTTTCGTAGGTTCAAGCCAAGCTGTTTGAGAATAATTTGAGAACACTCATAATGAAACATCCCGTATCTTCGATTCCTTTCAGAATTCTCCGAAACTTTTAACACGATTATTTGGATAATTCATAACTTTTCAATACGACAATATGAAAAGAGTATGTTGCCATTTAAGAAATGGCAGTTGTGAGCATTTCTTTATGGGTACTACTCCGTTTTGAGGAAATTTTTGATAATTGTTGGAAAATATGGTTGCTGCAATTACATGAGAAGCTCAATTTCCAATTGTATCTTATCTCGAATCTTCCTCTCGTAAATGCTGACGCCGTTCGTCAGTTGTGATGATTTGAGTTTGATGTTCATTGAACAATTAACTGTATCTCCGCCATTTTCCAACCGATTTTCAATTCGTTATCACAAATTGCTTGTTCTTCCGGATGATGAAAAATATTGTACAGGGTGTCATTTGAAAAAAAAAGTTTGGGATCTAATTCGGTTAAACCGGATGTGGTGAATTTTCAGTAATGGAGTCAAAACATACGTTTTTGAGTAATATATCAACGTACCAAATTTTAAACCTGTATATTTAAAATTATAGTAATATCGGGGGGCGTACCTTACCTCGTGGTCACCCGGTATATGTTTAGTTAGAGTACATTAGGAAAAAAGCTGAAATAAATTTAAATTCAAGTTTAACAAGTTAAAAGAATTCAAAGTATTACTTACAGTACGTGGGAAAAAAAACAAAGTAACATTAAAAACTGGTAAACATGCGAGAATCAATGATGAACGAATAAATAGTTATAATATCAGGGTAGACCCTCAGAATAAAAGAGATATTATCATTTTGTGATAATTAAGAAAACTATACAATTGGCGTCAGTTAGTTTTATACGGATTACCAAAAATACATAAAGTTAACATCCCTATAAAACTCTTTGTTTCCTAGGTTAATTCTTCCACCTCTGAATTAGCTTCCTGGCTCAATTCCTTACTAAGGGAACTTTTGGATTTCCACAACCCCAACTCCACTAAAATTCCTAAAGATTTAAGTTCTATAATCTCAAACATTGTTACTCCAAACTTCGATCAAGTAACACAACCTAGATGAGTAGGTAATACTCAAATAGAACTGAAGGTAACATCTTTTCGTAATGTTATCCCTCAAATCATGACATTATTGCCATGTCGAAATTTTTTAAGGATACAATAAGCACGTCAGCTAGATTTTGATATCTGTCGGGTAGATTCATGGCAACGAAAACCCAAAAATACTGTCTTGGATGAAATATATAACAATACGAAGGCAATTGAAACGTTCATTGCAGCTTGTTGGGAGCGTGTAAAAACGATAGTATTTCCATCACCGAACGGAGATTCTTCGTTGTCGATATAGTCTTGTCAGTACGACAACGCTGCATTTGATATTTGAAAGATCAATCATTTGAAGCTACCAGTGTCGTAAACATCGAGAAAGGTAAACCAAATTGGAAAGGAGAAAAATGAATGAATTATGAAAAAACATGTCAATTAGATCATTGGCTGTTCTCAAAACCCTGAGGAGATTATTTCATCATAATTTCAGGTTTCCATTCCATATTGGGTTTCCATTATTTCTATTTTATTGAATCTCAATATTTTTGTTAACAACGCACGACACTGCCATTGGGAGAGATGTCCCTTATACACAAATCTCAATGCGTGTTACTCATCTAGGTTATGATATTTGATCGGAGATTCCAAATAACTCCATTCTGGTTTCCCTTGATATAGTAAATTTGTTTCCCAGTGTTTCTCCTAAAGGTTGTATTAGAATTGTTAGAAACCTGCTTTTTGAACCCAACATTAACTTCCACAATTGTTTAAACATTTGTCTCTTACTAGACACAGTTCTCAAATAAAACTATTTCCAATTCAACAATAATTTTCTTTGTCAAAATGCAGGCCTAACCATGTGTTCTATTTCATCTCTTAGCTGAAATGTTTGCATTTGATATTGAGTAGTAACTGAATCTTTTTCACAATCACAAAAAAATTATTTTTTACCATAGATATGTAGATGAAATATTAATTTTATTTAATGGCACTCCTACTGAACTCAATGACTTACTATGTTATATGAACTCCCTTCATACAGCCGCAGTGGTCATGATGGTAGAGCGCTAGTCTATCAATCAGAGGAACTTGGGTTCGATTCCCAACATGGTCACTGGTCTCGTGCTAGGAATCGCATGTTAAAAGGTATGACCTCGTTAATCCTTACCTCGCACAAGTTTCGACTTCTGAGGGCTGTCGTTCGTAGGGGGATAACAGCTGGTTAACGAAAAAAACAAATTTTTAATTTTTTTTATTAAATTCACTAGGGAAATTGAAAGCAACCACTCATTGGCCTTCCCAGCATATTGATCACCAAGAAAAACCAGTACTTTGAGTTTTTCATTTACCAACTCATACTGATAACATCATCCCCTACTATTCTTTTCACCCAGACACACAAATTTGCCTCTTGCAATTCCCTATTTTCTAAGCTTTTCTCTATTCCTTTGAATGAAGTTAATTTTACTAAAGAACTCAACATTATCCGACAAATAGGTGCCAATAATGGTTCTCCTTCCGATACAATTGAAAAAACTTACAGTCGTCATGTTTTCAGAAATGTTATTCATAATCTTCTCACTCCTAGAACCAAATTCAGCTCTATCCCCTTTTTAGAAAAATTATCGTACAATATCAACGATTTATGTATTTCATTCAGAACCAACAATTCATTAGGTAAAAATTTTATCAACAGTGAAGAAAATATGTCTTTAATCGAAAAGTCTGGAGTTTATAAACTGGTTGGTTTTCCTCCCGATTGTAATAGTGTTTATAAATGCCAAACCGGGCGCAACTTTAAAATACGGCTTAGAGAATATATCATGACTAAGGATAAATACAAAAACCATGATAATACTGTAGAAATTTCGACTAACAATTCTTTTGGAAGCCACATTATTAATTCTAATAATTTTTTCAATCCAGAAACAAATGTTCAAATACTTAAGAGAACTTTGAAACAACCTTCCATTAACTCCCTCAATGATCAGATCCATTTCTCATCCATCGTTTGACAAATCATCGTTTTGGCTTCCACCACCTTGCCTATGACCCCTAATTCAAAGGGGTCGATTGAGGGGGTCGGTTGAGGGGCCCTCTTCCTCGTGCGTCCTGAATCGAGTAGTAGAGTATACCGGAAGGTTAGCCTAGCAGTATACCCACGGCCGGCATAAGAGGGAATGAGCATTCCCTCCAGGGTGCGCCTTGGCTGCCGGTCCGGTTTTGCACCTGTTGCTGAGGAAAGTGGTGTCGCAACTCACCAAGGTCTTGGCTGGTGATTGGCCCTCCCTGCTTAGGAAGTATTATTATTATTATTCTTATTATTATATTATTATTTAGATACTTCGAACAATTTTTTCATATTGACAAATTCATAATACGATACGTTACAGGCTGACAAATTGATTACTTTGCCTTCTACACTAACTTGAGAGTATTTTCTCGAATTTACATTATTAATTTTCAGACTGTGGAAAGTTAAAGTACGGAAAAATGGTTATTTCATCAATCATGGTTCAGATTGTAAAAATTCGAACTAGGTTCGAATATATTGTGCCAGAGAGGTATCAACAACTACTTCCCTGGCTAATACCACGACTGACATTCAACTACATCTGACAGATATTTGTGCAACGTTCTTTCAAGAAGACCCAATTGCAAGTGCTTGTCTTGTAATTAAACGGAAGATTATCCTTCATTTGGCTGGGAATGACCACCTGCAGTTTTGAGGTTCATTGCCTCTCATCAGTGACAGGGTAAATTGTCCTATCCCTGCTAAATGGAAAATAATCAACTGTTTAATTAATATTTCCCCACGGATGACACTACGAACCACAACAAAGTTGATCGCAGCGCCATCCGCACGGAACAAGACAAAACACTCCCAATTAGCTTAGACTCCGGGAAGAAAAAACTGTAAAAATAAGTAAGTAAGTAAGTAAGAGAAGTATCAACAATGTGAAAGAATACGGGGTAACCTTCTCTCTAAGCGTTTCCACCAAATGGAAAATTAAAGGCAAACATCTGTCAGAAAACAACTACTTCCCTGGCTAATACCACGACGGACATTGAACTACATCTAACAGATATTTGTGCAACGTTCTTGAGAAATAGCAGCACCCAGTATATATATTTTTCAAAATTGAAAATTAATGAACCAAACCTGAAAACAAATATAATATTTGAATATTTTATATGTAAAAAATCTTATACTTCATTCATTTACTAGAATCTCTTCATCCAGTATAATATTTATTAAAATACTGTATTTCCTGCAATTCAAAGTTCAACGCCAGTCATTAACCGGCTATCGGATTTCAATCCTGTACCTCAATATTCAATAGTCAAGATGTTCATTCAGTTCATCAGTCGTTTGATACTACTGAGTGGTGGTAGTACACATGAAAGAATAATTTTCGAGTTTTAATCATGGTCAGCCTGACACGTTTCTCCTCTTATGTGATGGTTTTAAGTTTTATTCTCTGGTAGTTACTTTTATTGTTTTTTCACTGTTTCGTCATTTGTTCACTTCACTTTGATTTTGTTCTCACTTTGTTTTATTTGCTCACTTGCGTTTTGTCTATATTCAATAAATTAAATAATTTCACTTCACTTTTTTATTTCACTACATCAGGGTGGTAACAATCAAGTTGTATAATGTTTTAAACCTCTCAGAAGCCAAGCAAAATTACAATTTGAGCACCCTATACAGCTAGGGGGCCAGGTAACCCTCAAGTCCGTTCGGGGAAAAATTGTTTCAAACATTGCCCACGTACGTGTTAGTTATTTGTTACCTATCAGAATGAAAGTTGGAATAGAACATTTATCTTATCTCAATTTGGTGAAGGATTATATTCGTTATTATACCGAAATTGTTGGTCAATTCGAAACCTCTTGAAGTTATGCATGCAGGATCATTTCATGGGTATCCACTGTTTTTTAATATATCCTGAATAATCAATTTTATTATATTTAATTTCAGGCAAAGTAAAATGTGCAACATGTGGAAAATCCTTCCAAAAGTATCATTCTTGGAGAGTACACCGGAAATTGGACTGTTTATCAGTTGCTTTCAAAAATTGTCCTCTATGTGATTTCAGTTCAAAGCGAAAGTACAACCTGAAAATTCATCTCCTCAGAAAACATGGCATGGAATGGGACTCAATGAATAGTATTTTATAGCTAATCGTTATGTTTATTCTATTATCCTTTAAATTGTACAAATGACCTGTTATGCAGATTTGAATATACAGATTTAGTTTTCCAATAGTTTTTCCAGTAATAATTCTTGGAAGAGAGATGTCCACAGTTTCGACTGTTGGAACTGTTAATTATACCAAAAATAATGTTCGGTATTAATTTCTATTTATTCAAAATATTCAATGATTTATTCTTCCTTGAACTGTAATGCGCGTAAATAAAATATGGAGACTTGTATGGACTTGTTCCGATTGTGGAACATTCAACCTCAATCAAAAATAACGTCACCGTTATTCGCCATTTTCGTTGTTTTGCTATTACCAAGCAATAGCAAAATAAGGGAAATGTCGAATAACGGTGACATTATTTTTAACGGATGTGATACAGTATAGGGCTGAATATCTATTTTGCTCTATAAACCCATGTTTTGTTTATATCTGATGTGAAGTGCTTAGTCTTAGTCGGTGGTACCCTACAAGGAAGCTGAAGAAGACGTTTATTGGGTGCCTAATTATTTTTTGTGTCTCTTTTCAACAAGTGGAACATTTATCAACAGGTAAAAGATCCATTTGATTCATTAGATGCTCAAATTGGCTGAAATTTTATGTTATAGTGGGATGGATAATTAGGAGAATGTGCGAGTTAAATGATTTTATTTGTTTTGTTTCTGAGATGTAAGCAGCCAAAGTTCTAAAAAAAACGTCAGAGTTGGGTAGGGTTGACAAAGAAAATAACTGTTTTGTTAGTCGAAATAAGACAAATTCAGGATGAAAATGTATTTATCGGAACTCGTGCCCAATTATAACGTTATTGATGAAAGTACATTAGGGTGTATACAGGGCATAGTCAACAAAATTATATTTCAGGATATTTTTAACACAAGTTCTGAACCAACAACTTATATTTTGGTAGAATATCATTGTTTTAGTCCATCCTAGGCGATTAAAATGTTTTGTTTCTTGATGACCCTCTCTGTTTTGGATTATACCCTTATACTGAAAACAATTGTCAAATCGATTTTGAATAAAAAATATTATCTATTGCCACTGTTGATTGAACAAAAGGTGAATTGAGTTGTTCAATATTACCTTTCATTCAGATACAGGGAGCGTTTATTTGTTTTTAGGTCACTTGCAATGTTTTTGTTCAATATCTCAAAAACTGTTCCGTCAAATTGAACCAAATTTATTATTATGAAAGGGTTGACTATTAAATATAAAAGTTTGGTCAACTTTGTATACTGCGTTTCTGAGATATGTATTTTAAAAGTTTACGGTATTACGATATATGGAGTTGCTACTATTTCATTAAACAAAACTTAAAAAATGCATATGTTAGAAACGCAACATACAACGTTGACCAAACTTTCATATTCAATAGTCAACACTTTCATAAAAGGGAGAGTAAAATTTTGTCCAAATTGACGGATCAGTTTTTGAGATATTGAATGAAAACATTGTAAGTGACCTAAAATGGATATTTAACAAACAAGTCTATTAATAAGGGCGAATTACAATTGAGATATTTCAACGCGTGAGCGGAGCGAGCGCGTTAATGTTCGAGATTGTTAATCGCCATTTTAATTCACGAGTTCGTTACAAATCTTTTCCGTTGACCGTAATTTTCAAAAATAAAATGGTTCCAAGAACCCTTGACCTTGCTATCACCTCAGGATTCAAACCAGCATTTTACCAGCCGGCTAAAATGTACGTTGGATTGCATATAAGTAAATCGTTGATTAATAGAAAATCATTCATTAACAGGGGTCATTAATCAACGGTCGCCGGAAAAAAATATGCTTTCTGTATCTAAATGAAAGGTTGAAAGAATACAGGGGTACCCTTCTCCCTAAGCGTTTCCACCAAGTGGAAAATAAAAGGCAAACATCTGTCAGAAAACAGCTACTTCCCTGGCTAATACCACGACGGACATTGAACTACAACTGACAGATATTTATGCAACGTTCTTCAAAAAAGACCCAATTGCAAGTGCTTGTCTTGTAATTAAACAGAAAATTATCCTTCATTTGGCTGGGAATGACCACCTGCAGACATGCATGTTTCGAGGTTTATTGCCTCTCATCAGTGACAGGGTAGGTCGGACAACATTATATTTGTCCTGTCCCTGCTAAATGAATAAAACATTAAAGGTAATATTGAACAACTTTATTCACCAGAGAAATCTCTTAACTTCTATTCAATCAACAGTGACAATGGGCCGTGATGGTCGTTTGGTAGAGCGCTCGCCTTATACGCATAAGGTCGTGGGTTCAAAGCGCAGCACGGCCATCGGTCTCGGATCTTTTCCTTGCTCGTACAAGCTCCTAGGAGCTTCTGAGGGGTTTCATTAAAAACGTTCTCATTGGGCATGTTAACGAGTTCCAATAAATAAATTTTCATCCTGAATTTGTCTTATTTCGACTAACTGAACAGTTTTTTCCTTTGTCAACCCTACTCAACTCCGACAAGGTTTTTTCGAACTTCGGCTGCATATATCTCTCAGAAACGACACATACAATATCGTTTAAATTCGCACATTTATTACCCATCCAACTATAACATAATAAAATTTCAGCCAATTCGACCGAGAGCCAATTTTATATGTGAATTTGTGAAAACTTGTTGAAAATGTGTTAACAAAGTGAAAATTACAACATAAAAATCCTATTTCTTAGTGTTTATTATCTATAAACCATTATGGCTATGGATATTCAATTTGAGGATGAGTATATTCGGAAGTACGCCAAACGGACATTTAATATGACAAAAACTGGAAATGTGAGTTCTGTATGGAATGTGATCGACTTCCAAAATGAACGTCACAATTGATGTATGTCAAAACTTCATGACAATCATATTATTTATTTTCTTTCATTCACTGCAACGATAAAACTATTAAGTATGGTAACTTCAACGGGCATATTTGTTATTATTGTAGTGACTCGAATCAACATATGTTAGGGAAACTGATTTTTCGAGAATCTTGGCAGTTCAATGTTTTTGTAAGAAAATAAATGCATTACTATTTATTGAGGCTGACCATAATCACAGTTCAGAATTTTCAAATTCTATGAAACAGTTGCAACATAAACTATTTATTAACTATATAGAGTTATTTTACAAGAAAATATCAGACAAAGTCTGATGGCTTTAGGAGAGAGACAGAATTTTAATGAAAACCCCTTATTCTCTCCTTAAATTAGGCATATATCTGACAGAAGGCAACTACTCCCTGGCTAATACCACGACGGACGTTGAATTAAATCTGGCAGATATCTGTGCAGCGTTATCCCCAGAATCTGGGAGACAGACACAAATGCTTTCTGTATCAAGTAGCAGAATGCTGCCCGACATGATCAAGAACTTGACCACTTACCTACTAGTTTCTAGGTGTATTGCCTCTCTTCAGTGCAAGGTAGGTCCGACAACTTTTATAGTCGTCGTCGTCCTTGGTCATGCCACGCATTTCACTGATACTTGAAATGATTCTTGGCGTCTCGTGAGAAGACAGTCGCAGCGCCACCTCTAGAAAACATCAGAAAGCACTCTAAAGCAACTTGGGGTAGAGTTTATTTGGAAATATCAGACAAAGTCTGATGGCTTTAGGAGAGAGACAGAATTTCAATGAAAACCCCTTATTCTCTCCTTAATTTAGGCAGATATCTGACAGAAAACAACTACTTCCCTGGCTATAATACCACGACGGACGTTGAATTAAATCTGACAGTTATCTGTGCAGCGATCTCCCTAGAATCTGGGAGACAGCCACAAATGCTTTCTGTATCAAGTAGCTATTTTACAAGATTGAAGCCGCCCCTGCGCCAGCTGTTACGTAATCTGGCTGACTGTCGGAAGGGTATCACCATAAACATTAAGTAATATCAAAAAAAAACATGCTGCCTTTCTAAATTAGAGTAAAATTTTTGTCACTTAGCTCTCCGTCTATATATATTCCTCCTCCAGATATATAACATTCTAACTTTTGGAACTTCCAGAAAACTTGAAAATCATAATCATTGAATTAAAAAGTATCGCATACAAACAACGAATCATATGTTCTATAAGAACAGGTTACATAAAATATTGTATAATTTGAAATTTTTTTTTAATTATGGTATAGCTAAGGCTCACGAAATACTTCGAATCTAATGAATATCTCAATTGTCATCAGTTTGGGTTCAGAGGTAAATGCAGTACAAACCAGGCTATTTTTAAAATCGTTACTGATATTGTTGTAGGACTTGAAGAAGGCGACCTCTCGAAATTCTACGACTGCGTCTCTTATACTGCTTCAATTGAAAAGTTGCACATACCACTCAAACTAATCCAGTCCTACTCATGCAACAGGAAAGTATATATAAATGAAACACATTCTGACTTGATAAAATATTTTTCATAGGGTACCTCGGGGATCCGTTCTCGAGCCTCTATTATTCATTATTTATGTACACGATTTCTTACATTTTTTAATTCCCAATAAATGTGTGATGATACAACTTTGTCAAATACTGCTTCGGATGTAGAAAGTCTCTACACCTCAATTCTCTCAATGAAGCAAAGAATTGGTTCAGTACCAAAAATCTCAAACTGAACAGCAATAAAATCCAGGAACTCGTTTTTTCTAATAAGAATGCAAGAAATACAAAATGTATTTGACTTGACAGACTGTCTTCGTCGTCTCCTGTAGATCAATTATTATGCCCTAAATTATCAAGTTCAAAATATTTTATGAAATATGGTGGATTACGTAATCCAATCTTCCGCAAAAAAAAACCTATACAATAGGTATGGTCGTCGGCAAGTATTCAACAGAAAACAACTACTGCCCCTTACGACCATTGAATTATATCTGTTTAATACTTGGCAAAGTTTTCTACAAGAACCACTTTGCAATGCATTTCAAATATCAAAGCTGAAATTATTTTTCGATTTAATTGGGGGAACACTTGCCGACGACCATACCTATTGTATAGTTTTTTTTTGCGGAAGATTGGATTACGTAATCCACCATATTTCATTATTAGTTTTATGGTCTTCCGTCAAGTAGTGTCGCCCCTCTTTCATGATTCAAAATATTTGTTGCTAACCTAAAGAACCATATATGCTGCAATACAGTTCGAACGTGTTACTTTTGATTTTTTCACTCTCATATAAATTGCAGCATTCTTGTAGGGGTAACTATTGTCACGCTAGTGAATGTCAACTTACTTCCAGAGATTTTTCTATTATGCCTGTTTCCTCTCTATTTATATATGCCAAAGTGTTAAAGATACATATGAACAAACGAGCATTTTTTGCCAAATAAAATTTTCATAATCATTAGACTCGTGAACCGATTCACTTGAGACCTTCGCGTCTCAAACTAAACAAGTCATAAAAAACACGTTGGATGTCAAATTTTTCAACTTCCTACCCCAAGAGTACAGCACTCTGAATCTGAACTGTTTCAGATGTAAAGTCAAAAAACATATCTTGAATCATTTTTTTTATTGCACCAACGAATACTGGAGTTTGCCTGTATGTCTCAATAATGAAATTAACCTTAAGGTGATTGTGATAATGTTTTGAATATATTGATGTTATTTATTAATTTATTTTTTAATCTTGTGACTGTTATTTCTGAACTCGATATTTTACCACTTTTATTCTTTTTTAAAAAATGTTTACATTGACTTGCCAAGAACATATTGGTATGCCATGTTTCTACTAATTTTAGTTAACGTCTCACGAAAAATTATAAAATGAATAAAGTGATGAGGAGGTATAAAGATGAAATAATAAAATTTTGATATCTATAAGTACAAGTATATTGTAGAATCAATGTAAAATAAACTCTCATTAGCATTTGTTTTTTTTTCAGTTCAACGTCATCCCTGTTCCAATTGTCACAAATCCTATGCACATGCAAATAACTTATGGAGACATGTATCTGTAGAATGTGGAAAAGTCAAAGGATACAAATGTAAGTTTTGTAGCAATGCCTACTATTATAAAAGTGATCTGAAGAATCATAGCCTGAGGATGCATAATTATTGTGGAGTGTTATGAGTAAAATACCGAAGCTGATCTCAAAAAGGATGACATTTAGTGTGGTACACAAAAATACGATAGAATGCTACCCTGATATAATTTTTGGAACATGAGTATTTATCAAAGACGATGCTGCCTGTGTTAAGTATAAACTGTGGAAAGTCATCTTGTTTTAATCATAATTCAACTTAAAACATACAAAGATCTGTTCTTCTGTGTAAATGAGGATTTGACTTATCTCAGAATTTTTTTTGTATTAATTTTTACAATACGATTTTATTTATGCCGCGTGGGAAATTATAACACGATAAAGAAATATATTTCATATAAAACTACTTTGAACTTGTTTTATTTATGAAAACTTACTTAGTTTGGAAATTTTGAAAATTGAAATCAATGAATCAAGTTATTTTATTTACTTGTTTATCCACACAGGTAAATCTCACGACAAGCTTTTAAATCGTTTTAATTGTGTAATAAGTTGATAGTGGAAGTTTTAAGGGAAAAATGTATTCTAAACTTCCAAGCGCATTTGAATAAAAGCTTGTTAGAATTTTTTTTTACTATTAATTTATTTTTTACTTTTCGGTCATCGTTGTTTTCTCAGTCTGTTCTTCTCTTTCTACGCATCATTGTTGCAAGCTTGCTTTCCGGATAATTTCAAATAGTCTAGCTCTTCCATAAGGAGACCTATGATTTCACCATACTTAAGGCCATGTATGCTTGGCCAGCAGCGAAGAGCTTTTAAGTATACGGCATGGTCGACAGTACTACCCTGCATTTTGTGTGCTGTACAAGCCCTACAATACGATGATGTGGCAGTGTCCCCTTCAACACTGCCACCACCATTACCTGCACGCCCTAAGCGACAAAAAATTATAGAACAACACGAAACGGAGGAAACACGTATGTTAAGCACTACGGAACTACAAAGATTGGTGCTTTTGAAGCAACTTGAAAAAGAATTAAATAATGATCAATTCCTAAGAGAAGGAGAGAAACATTACACTATGTAGTAATTAGATACCTATATGTATTTTCGATTTATTAAAAATATGTCAGTTATTTTGATGAGCATAATTAATTGTGGCTAAACGGTTGCGTATGACTTGACCTTCCCTTTGAAGTTCACGTAGTCCAACAGGTTCTTCATCTTCGATGTTGTCATCGTCTAAATGTAAGCCTTCTTCAATTTCAAATACTTCCTCATCTCGTAAATATTTTCCAATATTATGAAGAACACAGCCTGATTGTATTTTGTAATAAAGGGAATCGTTGCTTTAATTGTCCGAAGAATCTTTCGGTAATTACACGTTAAAACGTTGTTATATGCAACTTCTTCTGCAGTTCTTGCTTCTCTAAATGGGACCATTAAACATTTTTCAAGACCATATCCCTGATCTCCTAACAGTACTGCATTGTCAACTGTTCTGAATACACCACAGATGTGACTGTTCCTCCAAATCCTGCTGTCATGTACAGAACCTGGCCATTCTTCACTGACACTTGTAAATAACACATCAGCGTTTCATGTTGCTTGTACATTTATTGCGGGAAATTGTTTGCGACAAATATATTCGTTACCATGATGATATTTCCCAACTTTTTTAATTCGTATCAACGTACAATCAATTGCACCTATAGCAGTTGGAAAGCGAAACTCTGCTCGCCATTTTTGTTTTTCCTGTTGTATCGCTTCATAGTCCTACGGTTTGAAAGGCCATTAATTAAATAGATAACAAAGAAAGTACAACCATACACGAGGAAACTTTATCCAAGTATGAGATTTTTCAATAATTTTTTGGCTCACAGGATGTACTACATTCGATACCGTTGGTATCTTCTGTTACACCAATCTGAAAGCCTACAGCCAAATATAACAGAAAGTTAAATACGTAACATATTTATTTTAATATTTGCCAGTGTAATAATAAAAGCAAAGACCCACCTGAATCAGCGATATATCTCAACAAGATTTTAATTTTAGTGATATTGTCTAAGGCACCGCTTTGGTTTCCCCGCTATCAGTGCCCAAAAATGTGTTGTCAACCACGCCACACTTTCGGGGTTGAAACGGGGGGTTGAAACGAACAACATAGTCTTTATCACGAGCATCTCGTCTGTTTTTATAAACTTTTGGAGCTCGTTGCACGACATTAATTTTAAGTAACAAACAGAAATTCACCTTCCGCATGCAAGCACTATCAGCGTACTAAGAAGCAGACTTACAAATTGATCAGAACATACTCAATTTAATCAGTATAACCTGTCTTGTATTGATGTAGATTTCAGTAACAACTGGTCAGCATCAGTACAAACTTATACTTTATCAGTACATACTTTAAGTATCAGTTTGTAATTGAACTTTATTAATATACTTTTCAGTATTAATTTATACAACTGTTCTACTGACTTTTATTTATACCACTCATTAACTCGGAATAAAAATTATCAGGTTTCCAATACAGGTTCTGAACCGCCAGGCGGGAGTTCTTGGCTGTTGTTAACGGAGTAAAGCACTTCTACAAGTATGTGTAAACAAGAAGATTCCTATTGACAACTGATCATGCAAGCCTCCAAATCAGATCCAGAAATTCTTCGTCTAGAAGAGTAGTCGAAAACCGTCGTGGTAGAAAATAGCAGACATCTGGGAGTGATGAAGACCATCCAGAAAGTCATGGGCAATTGTCAAGCCGATGACAAAGACTGGTGCAGGAATAGTGCTGTATGTGCTGCCAGGAATAAACTACGAACACAAAATTGTCATCCAACCTAAACGTGTACATAAAATTTCAACTCATTCGGTTGAAGATATCTGCTTCAAAATTGAGTTGCAAGATTCCACCCGAAAAGCTTGTAATAATCAGCTCTATGCTGTATCACTTCCGTTGAAAATGCCATTTCCATTATTTTGCTATTGTTTGGTAATCACAATTATTTTCTAGCTGCATTTTCTTGTATCACATGTGGGAAAAATTACAAGCATCGACGAACCCTTTTGAGACACGTCGCCTATGAGTGTGGTAAAGAACCTTTTTTCAAATGTCAACATTGTTCATACTGTGCGAAACAGAAAGTTCATCTAGTTCATCATTTGATCAATAAACATCAAGTCACAGCGGACTTCAAGAAGGTAGTAAAACGTAAGCAATAGTAGTGATCTTGAATAAAACTTTGTCGTAACGATGATGTAGTTTTACGTGTCCACATAAACTTTTTGTCATAATTATCCAATTGTTTTCAATTAAACGTTATTTCATGTTAGCTTCGTATTTTTTTCACCTGGCCCTTTGGAAAAACTTTATTTCAGCAAGATCATGGAATAGTTATATTAATGAAAAATGTCTGAATAAACCTTGTGAGATACACCCAAAGTATGCTGCCTCTACTGCCGCCTAAAATCTGAGGGATTAATGAAATGAAAACACCATCACAATGTATTAATATTGAAAATTTCTCAATTGAGTAGACATTTTGTACGAGATGATTTTATAGGAATATGTTAAATTCTTAAATTTTATATATTTTAAACTGTTTGTGTATGTACTTATATAAGTATTCCTGTTCTTTACTAGTCTGATAAGATTTAATGAGTATGTAATAAATTTGTAGAATTTTCAATGATGAAAAAAGTATGTTCTATTCACTTGCTCTAAATGTACATATTTTTCGATACAACACCTCTTTTTTAGGAACATACACAAAAACAAAATTACTTCATTTTGTTTATAATTTCCTTCATTGTTTAATGACGAAATTCTTTCGATGACTTGGCACTTCCATTACCACCCACGATCCCATATATCCCTGTCAAATGCATGTGATATCCTATTATAGACGTTCAATTTTGGCTTAAAAAATATTGAAGAGGCTTGATTCTTTGAGTATTGACATTCATATTTCACTTCAGCAACCGTGGATATACTAGGTAATGAATAAGTCCAGGGGTGGGATTTCCTGTAAACATGCTGAATTTATATACACATGCTATTTCTACTGGATAGACAGATTTCAAATGCCCCAACAGTTTCTTCAAATTATCCATTTTTTTGCAAGCCGCCTATTTTTCTGATGGAGAACTCTAATCTTTACTTTCTGCTTGTCACTTTTTTCCTCATATTTTGCATATTATCTAAAGAAAGAAATATAAATAATAAAGTAGCAAAATACAATATTCCACAAAATGTTGAAATAGAAAATGTCTCAGAATATTATCACCAGTGAAGTTTTTGCCTCTGACTCCGTCATTTCTCAGTACAAGTTTTCTTGAGTCATAAAACGTCTTTCAAATATACCATCAAACCATCAAATTAATAAATTTATAAGAGATTGAGCTATAAATACCTTTTTGCAATGCAATATGCTTCAAAATTGTTGTTTTAAAATTGTTTTTTGTTTAAAATTGTTTTTCCCGTTAACCAGCTGTCACCCCCCTACGAACGACAGCCGTTAGAAGTCGGAACTTGTGCAAGCTAAGGATTAACGAGTTCTTACCTTAAAACGTGCGATTCCTTAAGTAGGTCAAATCAAATCAAATCAAATCATACTCTATTGTCCGAAGAATGAATTCTTATTGACAAATATAAAAATGGTAAGCGTAAATATGTGTTGATAAAAACACGAGTCGTCAAAAGAAGGAAGAACAGGTTCATCATAGAATATCATCATAAAATATAATAGTATGATGTAAAAGCATACCTATCATAGGAGAAAATAATGCTACATACATTGTACAATAATGATAAAATAGTTAATAAACAATAACATAGGTATCAGTTTTGTTCATGTGTAAAATAATACTAGATGTAGTTAAAATTGTATTACGCGAAGAAGCGAATGTCATAAAAAGAGAAGAGAATGAGCATGAGTGTCTGAGATTAAGATAAGTTAGAGCAATTCCAATCTTTGTCTAGATACTCTTGAACACTGTAGTATGGTTCATTGATAAAAAGATTTTTCACAGATCTCCTGAATAAAACTGGAGAGATAATTCTTCTGGTAGTAATTGGGAGATGATTGAATAGTATCAAAGCATTATAAATAAGAGACTTTTTTGTTAAATTCGATGATGGAATGGGATGTCTTAGATTATTATTTTGGTGAGTAGAACTAAAAACCGTTTCATATGACGATTTGTTGCTGTGGACTAAACAAACAGTCTCTAGAATAAATAAAGTTGGAGGGGTAAGGCTTTTGAGATCCAAGAAAAGAGGTTTACATGATACCCTAGGTCCAACATTGAGGATGAAAATAGAGTGGAAATTGTGGTCATTGCAGATACCCCAGAAAGGTGACCCATATCTGATGTGAGATTCAATCAAAACATGATAAACTACTTTTGCAGTGGCCACACCCAGTTCACTGGACACTACCCGCACGGCATAACAACCAGAGGCTAGTTTTTTTCTTAGTGTTCTCACATGACTTTCGAAGTTGAGCTTATCATCTAGATGAATGCCAAGAAACTTGGTATTCATTTTTTGTTCAATGAACATGTCAGTACCTACTTGAATCTCTGGAAGGTAGGGGGAAGAATATCATTTTAACTTAAATTAGGAGTCATTTTAAATCTCTTATGAATATACTGGGTGTTCAAAGAAAAAACTTCTATTTTCGTAAAATTTTTGATGAAATCTTAAAACATTTGACTTCTTTAAAGAAAATCGATCTCAATAAAGACATTTTGTATGATTCCTTGATTATACATATTTTGTGCCAAACTTGATAAAACTACAATGCGAGAATGGAAAAAACGTCGGATTAAGAGTGATTTACCAAACTTTTTAGAATTTCTGCAAAACAAAGCAGACATTTCACAATCGATAGATGATTCCCCACATTTGAAACCATGAAATTCCAGCAGATTCAACTTCCACGCAAATTAAACTAATTCTGATCAAGTACTTGTGTCAGTTAATGAATTTACATGTAACTATTGCAAACAAGAACATTCTATTCATCAATGTTCAAAGTTTTCAGCATTATCAATAGATATGCGAATTCAAGAATAAAAAAAATTGGAATTATGTTCTAACTGTTTGCTTACTGGATATGATTCTTATCGATGCAAACAAGGTCCCTGTACAATTTGTAAATATGAGAAACATAATTCTATGTTGCACAAAAGTGTTAACAGTCAGCCCTCTAGATCTCCAGAACAACTGATAAATGAACAAGGTAATGCTCTAAACCTAATGATGCAAAAAAAACTAGTACCTAATCCAAGTATTGATTAATCTAGTAACATTAATAGACAGGTTCTTTTGTCTACAATTTTATGTCAAGTCAAAGATTCCCAAGGGCAATTTATCCCTTGTAGAGCTTTGCGGTGCTCAGTCAAATCTTATAACAGAAGATTTTTGCAAATAATTAAATCTTTCAACGTTTCCTACCAACTGTACGATTATAGGAGTCAATCAAAACGAAACAAATTTCAATAAGAAGAGTTCGGTGCATTAATTTTCTCGTTTTGACGAATACAATTGTTCGATTTCATGTCTTGTTGTACCACTTATAACAAGTACCATTCCATCCTTTCAATTTAATACAAGTTACCTAAATATTCCACATAATATCAATTTATCAGATCCGCATTTGGAATATCCCAGAGAAGTGGATATGATACTGAGAGATTTTTTATTAGAGGGTAAGATAAAATTAGGCAAGTATTCTCATACTAATGAATACCCGATTCGGCTGGAGAATCACTGGCACACTTTTTGAAAATTCAAACAAGTCTATTTGCAATTTGATAAAAATTCATATTCCCGAAGATGAAGAGATGAGGAAGTTTTGGTTGGTAGGGGAAGGTCAAGGTAAGAATCAATTTGTGTTGCATGAGGACTCTATTTGGGAATCTCTTTTCTATAAAGATACATATCGAGATGGAAACGGAAGGTTTGTGGTGAAATTTCCTTTGAAACATTCACCTGAACTATTAGGAGATTTCAAATATTTAGCAATTGAGAGATTCAAGTCCTTAGAAAACAGATTTTAAAATTCTAAATTCAAACAATTCATCAATGAATTTAAAATCTTAGGTCACATGACTGAAATATATCATGAATCCGAATTCAATTATTTTATTGCAGCACCACTAAGTGTTCATGAAAACAAGTATCAATACAAAATTGAGAGTATTTGATGGCAGTTGTCAAAGTTCTACAGGTTGGTCACTCAATGACATTCAGTACGTTGGCCCGAAAGTTCAAGTGACATTTTTGATATTTTATTGAGGTTTCGAACATATCAATTCGTAGTTTCAGCAGACGTTTCCATGATGTACCGTTAAATACTAATACATCCGGAGCACAGACCTTTACAATAAATTTAATGGCAAGAAAATCCCAAAGATGATTTTTCAATTTATCATTTAATTACAGTTACGTATAATAGAAGACGAAGCTCTAATTCGCAAACCCGCTAACTCCACGTTTTATCAATTCAGTTAGCTGGTTTTCGAAATAATGCATCGAAGAGCTGCACCTTATTTAGCTATAAAATGCATTCAGAAGTTGGCTCAAAACAATTTGATTCGATTTTCTAGTGCTAGTAACAGTATTTTAAATTATATGTATGTTGACGATTCAATAACCGAGTCCAATGATTTATTGGAATTGAACTCAAGATGTCAAGATATTTTAAATATTTTAAATTACGCTAAATTTGTACTACGTATGTGGATTTCAAATGACTATCAAATCATTTCAAATTCCTCCATTCTAGATTTTTCCAATTCTGTTATGAATATCGGAGACTTGGATAGTCGTAAAACGTTAGGAATTAATGGTAAAGTTAGTCTGATTCACTTGAATACGATATTGAGAAGTTTGATGATCGTGTACCTATTACTAACAGATATATTTTATCAGTTATCTCACAAATATACAATCCTTTAGGGCTAATAAGTCCTGTTTGCGCCAGAATTATTCAAAGTTCACCAACGCCGTAGCAGACAGGAGAGTTGGCCGCGCAGATTTTCAGTTTCCTTGAAAAAATGAAAATGTCATGTCTTGTCAGATTGTTGTTGTCAATAGCAGTATTCTTTCTAGTAATCATTTCAATTAAATCAATTAACATAATGGTCCTTCGAGCCGGATATACCATAAATCCATTAAGAATAAACTACAATACATTATAATTCCACAATATACAACGTGCTGCAACAATATGAAGTCGAAAGTGCAGCCGGGAAGAAGTGAACGAGCGGACCAGACAAGTATTGATTGAAACGTCACGTAGGTGATTCAATAATTCAGCTGGCCGACCACAATAAGCAAGATTCCAAGCAAGAAACAGTACTACCGGTGTGCCTATCCCAATTTATTCCTTCCTATTCCTTTGCAATTTGAATTTGTGCTATTTGCGAGAGATTTTGGTTTGTTCATCACAAAATGGAGGAACTTAAACAACTAATTAGGAAAAGGGGCGCGGTGAAAAGTAGACTGACAATTTTTAAGAAATTTTTAATGACATTTTTGGCAAAACAGAATTTGATACGTCAGATATCAAATTAAATGAAAGGTTAACCAATGCTGAAAATTACTTGAATGATTTTAATGAATATCAAGTTGAAATTGAGTTTCTAGAGGATGAATCTAAAATTGACCAACAATTAAAGGAACGAGAGCAATTTGAAAACTCCTATTATGAAGCTATAGCACTCTCTAAAAGTATTTCACGAAAATATACTGAAAAAACTGATGATGTTCATTCATCAAATCATTCTAGTTCACATTCAGGGCATTCAAGTAATTTATCCAGGGACGATATAAAACTTCCTGATATTTCTCTACCAAAATTCAATGGAAAATATGAGGACTGGCTGGAATTCACAATTACATAAGCTTAATTCACGAGAATAAAAGACTCAGCGAGTTACAAAAGTTTTACTATTTACGCAGTGCACTTGAGGGAACTGCAGCCGCTTCAATTTCTAAAATTAAATACACGGCAGATAATTATGAAGTAGGTAGCTTGGACTACAATAACAAGTAGATTTGACAATACAAAAAAGTTGATTTATGAGCATATTAAAGCAATTTTTTCCAAAGAATGCATACATAAACCAACTTCCGAAAAAATACAAATTTTAACGGATGATATCAATAAACATTTGAGTTCTATTGAGCAATGGGGACAAAATATCAAAAATTGGGATCTTTTATTGATTTTTTGGCTTACTAATAAACTAGATACAACTTCTAACCTAGAGTGGGAGAGAGAAACTATAAAACAAGAAGATCCACCCACCATATAGATACATTTTTTAAATTTTTGCAGAGACGTGCCAATTTTATTGATACATTAGAATCGAAAAATAATCTGCATATGAATAAGCAAGAATCTAAAGGTAATTTTGCAGTAAATAAGCATTCTAAGTATAACAATATAAGATGCTTGTCTTCTGCTAACTATATGTGCGCTTATTGTAAAAAAAGTCATTCAATTTACGTTTGCCAAGAGTTTCTCAATTTGAACATATCTCAAAAAAGAAAAAATCAAATCTTTGTTTTAATTGTTTGCGAGCTGGCCATTCAAAACGAAGATATAAATTGGGGCCCTGTAAAGAATGCAAAGCATGGCACAATACAATTCTGCATGAAACAAATGAGGTGTTGCAGGCGGCTAGTTCATCAAATAACGCAGAACATGTGGAACCAAATACTTCGACTGCTTTGAACAGTAGCGTAGCGATTCCAATTCCTCAACAGGTTATTTTATCAACTGCTCGTATACTTGTTGCTGATAAATTTAATAATTTTCATGAAATTAGAGCACTGTTAGATTGTGGGTCGCAAACTTCATTTATAACAGAAAAATTTCAGGAACAATTGGGTATTAACATACAAAAAACTGATTTAACAAATTTTTTTCATTAAGTCAATGCATAGTGAATTTGAAACAAACTGTAATTGCTATGTGTTGAAAAACATTACAGGAGTGATGCCAAGTTGTGGATTCACCACAAAAAATTGGGAAATTCCAAACAATATAACTTTGGCCGATCCGTTTTTATAGGCCTAGTTCTATCGACATGGTCATTGGTGCCGATCTATTTTGGACAATCTTGTCCACAAATAAAATTTCATTAGGTAAAAATAGGCCAATATTATATGAAACCTTGTTAGGTTGGGTTGTCTCAGAGCAACTGGGTATTAGTGACACAAAAAATACGTTTTGTCATATGAGTGTCAATCAAGAGTTACTAGGTGCAATGTCTAAATTTTGGGAAGTCGAAGAGCTTCAGGGTTGCAAACAATTATCTGAGATTGAACAATTTTGCGAAACTAATTTTATTGAAACTTCAGTTAGGGACGCAACTGGACGTTTCATAGTCACTATGCCATTGAAACAAAATCCAACAATTTTGGGAGAGTCACGACTTCAAGCTGAAAAATGTTTCTTGGCATTAGAACGCAAATTTCAGCGTGATGCTATGCTATACGATCGCTATGTTCATGTTAGAATACCGAGACCTCGGTCATATGACTCTTATCAATGATATGATAAGAGACAACAAAGGTCACACTTGCGAATACTTTTTGCCACATCACGGGGTTATGAACGAGAGTAGTTTAACCACAAAATTAAGGGTCGTATTTGATGCTTCTGCCCCATCTAGCAACGGTCTGTCCTTGAATAATATTCAAGCAGTTGGACCAGTTTTGCAGGAAGATTTGCTTTCAATAATTCTGAGGTTTCGAAAGCATAATTATGTCATTTCAGCAGATATTGGGAAAATGTACAGACAAGTCTTGATTGCATCTGAACAGCGACATTTACAGAAAATATTCTGGCGAGAAAATTCAAACGACACTGTAAATATGTACACGTTAAACACGGTCACATATGGGCAAACTTCTGCGAGCTATCTTGCTATACGCTGTTTATTCAGTCTGGCGGAAGAGATACAGCAAAGTATGCCAGAGATAGCAGATTTTATGTCAACGATCTACTGACTGGTGCATCTACAATTGATCAAGCAAGATATATATGCGAAACTTTCAAAAACTCTCAATTCAGGAGGTTTTCAACTCAGGAAATGGAGCTCAAATAATCTTGCTTGTCTTGAAAATGTAACTTCTCATGGGCGGAAGTACGATATACTTGAATTTACTAGTGATAGCAAAATGAAAACACTAGGTTTAACCAGGTCTTGTAAGGATGATAAACTTATGTACAATATTAATGTAAATTCAATGATAACCAAGGTTACGAAACGCTCGGTATTATCTATAATTGCAAAAATATTTGACCCGTTAGGCTTAGTCAACCCCTGTACTATATTAGCAAAAAGATTTATGCAGAGGTTATGGGCAGACGAACGTCCATGGGATGATAAAATAACGGGTGCCAACTTAGTTATGTGGATGAAATATGAAAGCGAGCTTCCAATATTGAATAACCTAAAGTAAATATTCAAGCAATTTGCAAGAATGCTGCTTCCATCCAATTACATGGGTTCGCTGACTCCTCGGAAAAGTCCTATGGAGCTTGCATTTATTTGAGAAGCGTAGATTCATGTGGCAATATTCATACAACAAAACTTTGTGCCAAATCTAAAGTTGCACCAGTAAAAATTATCACCATTCCTCGATTGGAGTTATGTGCAGCCTTACTTTTAGCACGATTGTTTGACAAGGTCAAAGGCTCTATGAAAATGGAGTTCGAGTCTTCTACTCTTTGGTCAGACTCAACAATTACTTTGGCATGGATACGCACAAGTTCAAATTTATTAAAAACTTTCACTGCCAACAGAGTAGCGGATATTCAATCTCTATCTAAAGACGTTGAATGGAGGTACATCCCCACTCATGATAATCCCGCGGATATTGTTTCCAGAGGAATTTATCTAAGTGAAAATTTATCATCTTGGCCCATTACTATTAATGAAACTATTTATCTTCCTGATTTTAAACCTCATATTTTGATGAGTGTCACATCTTCAAAATTGAATTTTCCATTTGAGAGGTTTTCAAATTTTTGTATAATGCATAGAGCTACTGCCTATATTCTACGTTTCAAGCATACAAGATTTACAAAATAACAAATCTATAAGGCCACGCAGAGTGTATTATCTACTCTTAGCCCTTTTATAGATTCTGACACTATTTTGAGGGTTGGAGGTAGGTTGAAATATTCAGATTTTCAACTTAACAAAAAACATCCTATTTTGATTCATTCAAAACATTATTTTACCAAGTTGTTATTCTCTCATGAACACAAACGCCTTTTACATGGTGGTTCTCAGCTTCTCTTGGGGGCCATAAGTATATTGGCCTATGGCGGGCAGAAACTTGGCTCGTAATACCGTGAGAAATTGCGTAACATGTTTCAGATTCATGGCAAAAGCAGTACAACCGATCATTGCGGATTTGCCACGCGACAGAGCGCCTTTACTGTAGTATAGATGTCGATTACGCAGGTCCTTTTATTATTAAAGATAGAAAGGGAAGGGGCTGCCATTTGTTTATATGTCTATCAACAAAGGCATTTCATTTGGAACTGATTTCAAGTCTGTCCTCAGAAGCTTTCATTCAGGCGTTATATCGTTTTGTGTCCAGGAGAGGCAAGCTATCTAAAATTCTCTCTGATAACGGGACTAATTTTGTCGGGGCTCAACGCGAGTTGAAAGAATTTCTTGAGCACAATAAAAATGAAATAACTGCCTCTTCTCAAGCTAAAGAGTTGCGTTTCATACCGCCCTATTCTCCACATTCTCCGCGGTCAAAAGTGTTAAACATCATCTTAGAAGAATTATTTCTAATACTCCATTACTATTCGAAGAATTTTCCACTCAGATAGAGGCAATTTTGAATTCGCGTCCTCTTTGCCCATTGAGCTCGGACCCAAATGATTTTATACCTTTAACCCCGGCTCATCTCATTATTGGAAAAAAACTAATTGCTTCACCGGATCAAGATGTCACTGATATCAATACAAACAGGTTGTCAAGATTTCAACTCCCACAACAAATAAGTCAGCAGTTTTGGAAGCGATGGAAGGCCGATTATATTGCTGAACTACAGCGACGAACCAAGTGGAAATCAAGTCAAGGTGCTCTAACTAAAGGCTCCTTAGTATTAATTAAAGAAGAAAATACTTTGCCTACTCAATGGATGTTAGGAAGGATATGCGAGCTGCATAAAGGTCCTGATGGCATAGCTAGGGTGGCATCAATTAAAACCATGTCAGAAGTCATCAAAAGGGGATTCCAGAAGATTTGTCCTCTACCTAGTTTTGCTTGAAAGATGCCTCTTTCAACGCGGGGAGTATGTTTGCGCCAGAATTATTCAAAGTTCATCAACGCCGTAGCAGAGTTGGCCGCGCAGATTTTGAGTTTTTTTGAAAAGACGAAAATGTCATGTCTTGTCAGATTGTTTTTGTCAATAAAGCAGTATTCTTTCTAGTAATCATTTCAATTAAATCAATTAACAAGTCCTTCTAATAAACTGACAATGTGCATGACGAGTGAAAGAATGACATGCGGTAGGGTAAGATTGACGATGACTGTCAATTTCCTGTACCCACCACTATTTGTTTCGCAATTGTTGGTATGACTTATTGGTTTTGTATTATATATAAAAACAATATAATTTAAGAAAACGGACCAACAACTATGATACATTCTCTTCGAATACGCTCTCGAAAATCGTCAACAGGAACCAACAGTGCAGGAGCCCGTGAAGAAAATATGACCATCATTCACGGTATCAAGATTGTGTTCACATAATTCCAATAATGCAGCTGCGCATTTCTGGAGGTAGTAGTACACAAAAACTTTATGAAAATCTTGACGGATAACTACGAAATTTTACAGATTCTTTCGGTCATTATTAATTAGTACGTAAATGGTGGGTGATATTCCAACTTGCATAGAGTTGTAGATGAAACATGTTCAGTATATTATATCCAAGTAATTGATATACTTTTCAGGATCAACGTTTTCATGTGATACCTGTGGAAAATATTACAGACACCGTCGAAACCTACTGAGGCACAAAGTATATGAGTGCGATAAGGAGCCTTTATTCAAATGCCAACTTTGCACGTACAGTGCGAAACAGAAAGTTCATCTTTCGAATCATATTAAAAATAAACACGTGTTCCATTTCTGAGATCAACTGTTGTAATTTTGTGTGGATTATATTTTCAAAAGTTTCGATAAAAATATTATTTAACCATCATGAAGTTTTTTCAACACTGAAAATAATGTAGCTCTCCATTCGATCTGGGTCGAATGCATCAAGGACTTAATCGATACTCATTTCATGAGAAAGTGATAACAAAATGATTTTCACTCTATCAGCTTTTGTATTATCAGGGACGCAAGGTGTGTAATCGTTGTATTCACCAGAATTTCCATAAAAACTGTCCCATATGTTCTATTCATTGTAAAGTTGGCCATAGACTAGCGTATATGTTAGTAATCCACGTTTGTTCATATTTCACTTTTCATTCACAAATTAATAGATCGACTTGATTAAGTTCTTGATTTCGTGATTTCGACATGAAATTTTACTCGCTCTCGATTTAAATAAATTGAGTGGCGCCATGGTCACATACTTAACTATCTTGACTAATGCAGACATGCAGACGGGTTGTGGCTTTTTCTAATAACAAGTGCCTGCTGGACTTATTTTACGTGTATTCTACTATAAATATTGCCTGTTTATTATACTTTTTTTTTTCGTTATCATGTCGTGTATGAAAATGAGTGAAATTTCGAAATGGAAATAGCTACAGGCAGTTCCACAACCAAATCGTTACGGAAATCGTTTACGGTTGCCCTAATATAGAAAGTAACAGATTCTTTCTGAAATACTCAAGAGAAAATGTGTAAACCAATAAATTATATAAAAGAAATTTTCCTTTTGATGACACAATGTATGGAAAAAGACAGGTTACGATTTTGAGAGATATACTGCAGCTTTTTTGGTCAATGAAACGCATGACGTCACTTTAGCTGGAAATTTGATACAGCAGAAGATTATATTGAACATAGATTGAGTAACAAAATTGAGATTCCTGATCAGTAACAAGTATTTGCTCAAACTTCACTATCAATTATCATTTTGAGAAAAAAATCAACTGAAAAAGACTCCTTTCACAGTGAAATAGCAAACGTTTGCACATCGATATCTATTTTTGGGCAGTTGTAGATATACTTATGTTTCTTAATTTTTTTGTAGTGTTGCCATTCATATTTTCATTGCACATATTTTCCATGAGTGTAAATTACGCATATTTGGTCTATAAGATCCAATGACAGCGGGACATCCTATATGGCGGACACTACACGGCTTACTGTAGACACCCGTAGAAAGATACGTGGCACTAGTACAATGACTCTTGTGTATACTTTTCTCCCAAACAACTCAAACATCCTTTTATAAATCAGGACCGCACTTGTGTGTCACCAATTTCAACATTGTTACTTGTGGGCAAAGAGGCTTGTAGACTTTCTCATGAGTCTTGCATATAGTTATTTGAATAAAACTTTTTATTATTGTTATTATTATTATTATTATACTTTAAATATACTTGGGACAATCTTCGAATTATCAGCATTTTGGGTAATTCTCCACAGCTTGGCAACACTGCGGTTTAGACCAACGGATAGTAATTGAAGACAATAAAGACAATCTAGCCACACCACTAATGTTTCGGTTGATCAAGTCTACTCCTTACGATGTGCTTTCACTAGTGTGTTTTTATCACGTAATTCATCATTCAAATGAAAACAAATAATTTCGATTTTGGTCCACAATTTGAGGAAGCGAATCAATGAGGTGATCAACGAATTTTGTGAATATGTTTGAACGACAAAAATATTAAAATACTGGTATATTAACAGACAGAAGTTAGTGAATATTCAGCTGTATTATTACTATTATTTACTTTCATTTATTGAAACAAGGTAATTAGTTACTCAGTTCCTTAATTATCCCTCAATAATAGTTCTTGAATGACGGTATTATAAATATACAGCATATTTGTGGATCAGCGGTCTAAGGCACAGGCCGTTCGAAACTCCAGCATAGCGATAGTCGGTTCGAGTCCGATGTAGGTACGAGAATTTTCCTCAACTACTTTATATCGGACCGATAGGCGACCGCATGCCTTGTTGAAAAGCAAGTGTATGGTGAGTTGTCTAGATGCCAATCTCGTCTAGTGCTAGCTTGGAGTGCACACCGACCACCCGAGGTGGTGCTGTTAAAGTAGGTTTTCCGGGTTTTCCTACAGCTGCAAAGTGAATACATCATCTGAAACATCAGTAAGTCGCCCCGGAGCGCCACGGCAAATAATAATAATAGCCGTCCTCTACCCGCACAGGCTATGCCTTTGGGTACACTCAACGAGTGTTTATGAGTGAGTATTATTATTATTATTATTTTGCTCCTCGACATGAATCATTGACGATTGTCGTGGAAAATGTATGACATCTCAAATCATCGCTGGACGATTATCGATTGCTCTAGTATTTTCATTATCGCTGCGTTCGTACTGATGTGAGAACTACTGCATTTTTTTTAATTTAGCACACAAATTTAATTTGTTTCTGATAATATTTTATTTAATTTTCAATACAGCACTTATAACTGACGACGCCGACGTGTAGATTCTCAGAATCTTGTTTCATCATTGAACTGCATTTATTTGAATTCATACAATGGAAGAACGATTGTAGCTGAACTCTACGAATGCGCAGAAGTGCCAAATATTTTTTCTCGAATTCACTATCTGAATTTCGACTGTATACTCGAGATCTTGACTGAAATCTCGGGTTCCTGACTTTACTGCCGGGATCCCGACTTTAATCTTCGGATTACTTCAATAAATTCGGAATAAGCATGAAGAATGTCAACTTATATGTCATGCATACATATCATATTTATCGTGTGAGAATCAGCATGAGTTCAGGTTTAAACATTTATTAATTGAAATTGCATCATGTCATGTGCTCAGTTATATTCATCGACAACAATAAGTTAGTGATGTCTTTTCTATTAGATCTATAAACAGCTTTCGATACCGTGGGAAATATTGGGCTTAAGGCCACCATCTCATGTGATTCCTTTTGACATTGTTGACTGGATGGCATCATTTCAAATCAAATCAAATCAAATCAAATCAAAAAATTAAAGTAAGTGGCATATATCTACCGTGCAGTTGAGTACCCCCCAAGGATCAGTTCTTGGACTTCTTCTCTTCAACAAATGCTCTTGTAACAATATATGGTTATAATACGACGATCACAATTCCAGGAAACAATGTAGAATGGCTAGTGCGACTGATATCGACTCATTCTCAATATTATGTGTAAAAAACAATTATTATCAATTTTCATATTAGGAGAGACATAACCATCAATGCAAGCAATGGACTAACCCGTTATACAACCCTACCGAAGAAGTGATGTTCTTAGGTTTTGGGCATTGTAGTTGTGGAAAAGTAACAAGAGTGTGTGGGGTCCCTAAAGAAGCCTATTGTCCAATTCGACATGACAAACAGAAGTACGAAGTATCAACGATAAGGTCATAATTTTTTTTCTCGTTATTGCGACTTATGCCTTTAAGAGACGTTTATACGAATTAGGTCAAATACACTGAATATAACGTAACACACACTGTAACTGTGTAGCAATTACTAAGGGAATGCTATGCCGTATGAGGAAGAGAACATCATTCTACTGTGTTCAACCAATAAAAACGATCAAATAGTGGGTAAGCGTATAGCATGGAATAGATTCAGCAGTGACACCTTTAGTTGCCAATGGGCTTTAATGGGCTAAGGAGTACTAATAGCAAATAGCGGTAGTGGATAGATTAAACACACTAATATTATTATATTTCCATTTTTTGTTTTGACAGCTCCGGTCTCTCTAGGAGGGTAATCTTCTTTTACTTGTTTAATGCATTTTCAATTTTAGGTTCACAGAGATGTATTCAATGCAATTCGTGCAGTAAGACATTCAACCACAAATCGACTCTGTGGTATCACAAAAAGTTTGCCTGTGGAAGCATAATTGATTATCAGTGTAAATACTGCGGCACTGGAATTAAATATAGTTCGAGTCTACAAAGGCACGTCAAGCAAAAACATGGCAAAATAATAACCAAGGAAGAAATCGCTCTTTTCGAACGTTGAGACGAAATAATATGCAGATAAAAAGTTCTTAAGGGTTTTTGCCAATTAATAGTGTGCTCGAGCTCGATAGCTCAAATTTTTTGACTTTAAAATTTGAATAAAAAAAAATAAATAGATGAAAAAGCCCAAACAAGACCTTATCGTCAAATTATAAGATGATCCGACATGATTCAGAAAGAAGTGCTTTTTTCTAACTATAATCACAGACCAAACTATATCAACCATTTCAAACCGTTTCACATCAGACTGGACATCAACAGAATGAAAAATATCGACTGAACTATCCCGAATATTCATATCGGCATATATTTTAACGATTCGAGTGAGATTTTCAAAGGAATTATCGCAGTAGAATTTGATTTTGTAGTATGGATAGTGGATTTGCTTAAGAGCTATGACCTTGAATAGATCTGTATCTGAATATATGAATATATCACTGTACTATATTTATAATCGGTATGGACGCGTGCCTCGTCGATCTTTACAACACGCTCGTAGGTCTCGAATGCGGATGTGTTTACAACGTTCAGTAGACGACTGCCGGAACGTAAAATTGTTCTCTTCGACGGTATGAGTCATAGCTCTTAAGAAAATCCTCTACCTCTAATATTAATCCTCAGATTCATATATTCTCCTAATGATGTTTTACAAAACCAACAAACATCTGAAAATACTCACAAATTTGAGAAGAATGATATTCAGCAATATTCGAATCGTAAATTGAAGACAGCAAAATGAGGTTTCGTTGCAGTGTTCTTAAAATGGATGTAATACGTCTGAAAGCAGTGATATCCATACTCTTAAATTATCTGGAATTACTGCTCCAGAATTCATAAACAATTTCTTAAAATATTTCTGTAAATTAATTCTTCAGATCTTGGGATCTAGCAGGCCAATGAAGTGATAAAACGTCATTCAGGTGGTCCCTTGACGCCAATAATTATGGCAGATTGTTTTCTGTGACAATAAAGGAATTGTTCAACTTGAACTTGAACCAGCAGGCTACTTGATCGAAGAGAAAAATTATTAATTACAAAGAAATCTTAATAGTTTTACAATGTAGTCGGAAGACTTACATTAGCTGAGACATGTTCTGAAGGATTAATCCTTCATCGTTACATCGAGATCTACAGAAAAGTCAAATGATACAATAAATAAAAAATAAAGATTCAAGTTGAGAAAATTATGTCCTAGTCCTAAACGGTGGTCCGCAGCAAGTGCAGGATCCACCTATATTAGGGACCATAATTGGGCCACCAGAACATAATTTAAATATTTAATGAAGAGTTGTGACCATGCACGTGTCTAAATAAAAGTTAAAGGTTATGAGGTGAATTTTGTCAAATAAAACCATGAAACGTCACGATTCAGGGTGACAGGGTGGATGTTCCATGCTTCCATGAAACAAGAATTGATTCAATAAGACTATCTACGTTATAGAAAAATGAAATGGGTACAATTATCTTTATGAATTTATCGTTAGTGTTTTGAAACTGCAATTTATCAAAATAGTAAAGAATTGGCTCCAGATATGGAATTTGATGACATGCCTCCTCCTGGAAGCTAAAATGAACATAAAGAATATCTTATCTACTCAATCTAGATGCCATTATTGTATAAAAGTACTTCATTACCGAGAAAGAAATGTTTTGTCAGTATCAGCTGTCCATTGAACCTCTTTTTTGTTTCAGGGACCATAACGAAATTGGTGTCTTTTATAGAAAAAACCAAAAGAATTCATGTTGATTCGAGGAAATTCGAGATTTTCTGTTAGATTTTCAACTATTTCCAATCAAGTCTGTTTTTTAAACATTGTTTTGTCAATTCTGGATTCCGATTTTGAATACTCGATTCAGTTCGTTCCTCATCCATTTTTTCGTTCGCCACATGAGGTGCAATTAGAGTGTAAACTTCACCTAGTTACACTTGTGAAAAATTAAGATTCCTGAACTTTGCTGCCAATATACAGAGTGACCTAGGGTTCAACCGCCAAACGTTTAGGGTCGGTATTTTAGGCAAAAATAAGATTTTTTCCCACAAACATGTGTCCTAACTTACTTCGTTCTCGAGATATAGGGGGTCAAACTTTTTAGTGTCGATCGTTTTTTGCCTATGAGCTGCGTTTGTAGAAAAACTAAAATGTTATTTCGAGCAAAAAGTGTCATTGCCGCTCTCCAAAGATTACCACGCTCCGCTTAGCATCGCGAGGTTACTTTCTTTGTCGAGCGACGAGCGAAAATAAATCACTGCGCTCTAAATACAAAATATCTATTGATTTTTTTTTTGCAAAAATTAATACAGATACAAAAAAATGTATTTTCAATTGTTTAATTGAAAAATATCAGCTCAGTTAAAAAAAATATTTTTGGTTTTGATTTTGCCTCAGTAACCAGTTGATACATACATATGATAACAAGTTAGGTACACAAACGTAAATGCCTAAAATGTAGGCGCTCATGGGTAAACATTGATGGTAAAAATAAAGTTCGAGTCAAGTTGTTTCCAACATATTAGTTCAACTTTCTTATCAATTAATAAATATTTTGCTATTGAATTCCAATTTTAATTTATTTTCCTACACTTAGTGCCACCTAAATTTAAAAAATTGGTTTTTGCAAGAACGTAGGAAAATATTATATACAGGGTAATTCAAATTCTATCCCCACCATTGGGATCTCCTTAACTACAGGACGCCGAAGCTTAAATGGGAGCAAAGATGGGTTTTTCTGTGCTTAACATAATACTGTTTTGAAACTTGTGAAATTCCGAGTATTTCCGGAAATATCCGAAAAAAACTGAAAATCGGAATTTTCGTTTTTATTTTATTTTTTATTTGACAACATAGCTCAAAACCCAAAACAAATTTTCATTGATACTTTTTTTCAGCTTCACGTTTCATATTCAGATTTACTATCCGACGTTTCGTCCTGTTATGGACGTCATATTGTTTTTTCATACAGAAAAATAGTGATTCTCATTCTGATTTCATTGATGTATAATTTGTTATGATTTGCTCTTCTGAAACCACAGATATTAAAAAACAACTTCATCTGAGATGGTCATGACTCCACCGAAAAATTTTGTTTAATAAACACTAGTTGTCAGAATTTATCAAACATCATTAATTTGCACAAATACTTCAGTCGAAATGTCCTCATTCTCAAATGAAAAGGAAAAACAAGTATGTTGAAACTTTATTATAAATTTTATAGAAATAGTACGAAAACAGTACCTACAAATTTATTTTGAATTATATCCGGAAAGACAATAGCCGCATAGATTATTATTCGGAATTTTGGACAATCACTTGGCTGAGTGCGGTGCGTTTCAAAAACCCAAAATGAAGTTTGTAAGCAGAATGGAACAAAATACTAGAAATAACATACAGATCATATTATTGAAATTGCTTGTGCATTGATAAATTTACAAGGTCCCATTATGAAGCAAACATAAATTTGTGAAATGAAAAAATTGAATAAGTAAGGAACTATCATGACTCCATTTTATAGCTCTCATATTTTTGAACTCCCAAGTCTCGCAAAACATGTCTTTTAGTGTAACCAAATATATTTTCAATAAAACCGAAATAGTTTTCATATTTTATTTATCCATCATTTCCTAGGACTTTCTGCGATAAAACACATTAAAATTTTATATTTTTTCAATATGAAGAGAAACATAGGTATTGACGTTTCCTCATACAATGGTAAGAATTTTGAAATTATTTCCTAAGGCAAAGTTTAGACATTTTGGATAGGTATAATAATGAATATGACACTTATTAACTGGGTGAATTTTCAGTACTTTTTTTTCAATCAAAAATAAAATGAATAGCTTTTATAATTTTCAATGAACAGAACACCTTCCAAAATCAATAAATAATCACCATCAGTTGATGTTAGTCACTTTCTTTTCAACAATAAACATCTCATAACAACACAAACCAAAATTTCTAGATTTTTCATAGAGTAATTTTTCTTGACTGTCTTGCATCAGAAAGTATCAAAATTTTATTGCTGGATTTTCCATAACTATGATACTGAATAAGATTTTCATATCGTACAGTACAGCGGTACAGGTGTATAATTTTTTTTTCTATTGCCGTTTCAATTATTCCCATAGTCAAAAAGTGAATAAGTACTACAATGAATCAAACAATATTTTATTCTACAAACAGATTTGTACAGTTTGAGAAATACAAATTTTTCCCAGTTCGTTGAAGCTTTTTCTGTCAGCATTTTTACGAATGCCTCATCAAAGTTCCCATAAAAAATTTGAACATATTTAGTTTGTTCATACTCTGGACTAGCTACACAAAATATCCCACGTTTTTTTTTGGCACACAACATTTGCAATTGCATTTGTGCTTTAAATTTTCCAGTAATTTTGCCATTCTTCACATAGTTTGTTACTGATTTTTCACTGGCTGGACATTTCACTTCAACTATGAACTCTGAAGAAATGGCATCCGGTGAAACAGCAAATAATGGGTAAGATGGAAGTATGAATAAGCCACAGTTTCTAAACTTTATATTCAGTTGCTTCTCCAGTTTTTAGGACATCGTTTTCTAAAAGTCTTCCTCTCTTCATATACTTGGTGTCTTTTAATTTGTATGCTTCTATTATTGTTTCCACTAGTATGTACTTTAAGCAACTGTATAGTGTGCCAATTCATAGAATTTTGAAGCAGTTACACGCAGAAACCTAAGTTCATGCCACAATGGTGAAACTGACTGTCCTTTTGTTTCACATTCTGCTTCTTTGCACAACTGTTCACTTATTTACCCTACGCATATAAATGACAAAAACTCGTCAAATTTCACTCCTCTTTGTGCTTGAAATTTAAATAATTGATTGTACATGGACAACTTGTTGAACTTGTCTTGTTCTACATCAGATGCATACTTAAGAATCTGCCCTGGTACTTTCTTTCTCACTCCAATTGCTACAATTTGCTCCATAAATGTTGAACCACTGGCAGACGTACTCGGAGGGCATACTTCACTAGTTTTACTAAAACTAGCAGCAGTTATGAATTTGATAGAAGTGCCAACTGCAGATAATCGTGGCTTCATCCAATATGATGTTATGTCAGTTGGTGAAGGTTCCTCACTTCTCCGATGCACCCACATAAGAAAGGCAAGTGCATGCTTGCATCCAACTATGAGAGAATAACTACTATAAAACACGCTTATGATTTTTGCATCACACCTTACCTGATGAAGCTGCACATTCTATGCAGAATACGTTCAAGACTTTCTCTTCGGTTTCATCCACAATTAGTTGGACGGAATAATTTTTAGCGCGGACTTTGTGCTCTGGACATATTTTGCACTGTAAAGTACACAAAGGGCCCTCTCTCTTCAGCTCTACATACCCAATGGCATTATCACCGTATGCCTCACGAGTGGCCCTGTAAAAATTTAATTTATATTTCACTTGATCAGACATAACCTCAAAATAACGAAGAGAACATTTGAACATTTGTTGATTGTAAAGCATTCAAAGAATTTCTAATACATTTCTCGTGAGAATTTCACCAACTAATCATTAGTTATTTCACTTATTTCTTTACTTACATTGTTGCTTTCACATTTCTAAATTCGGCTGCATTGAAACGATCATCGTTTTTAATGAACTCCATCACCATAAACATGTCTATCGATGGTAAATTATTTGAAGATGCTTTCACAAACCCTTCTGATGCCATTTTTCGTTGCTATTAAATAAATCGAGCGAATGTTTCACTATTGAATCAAAAACAAATCAACTATAATTACAATAACCACACTTCAAATGTAAACAAACGATATTGATATGAGTTTTGACGTCATGACACACCGGATCAATCAGATGGCGTTTCGATTATAGTTTGAATTTGTTCATTTTCACCAACTTTCAAACTTATATTTCATTATAAATCGTCAAAAATTTCAATTTTTAGTAGGTACAAGTTCTGATGTGAACCTCCTACTTAACATAGATACATAAGTTACATTGATATATGTTTAATGAAAACACCGAATTGTGGTGGTCGAATTTGAATTACCCTGTTTAACTCGTGCAATGCATAAATAGATAACTACATTACGACCTTCGACAAACCAATAAAATGATAGTTGATGATGTTTATTCCTTAATTTCTGCAGCTGCTAACGATCCGAATACGACTAGTCAGTCCATTTTATTTTTCAATGAATGCTGTTGATTCCGTTTGCTACAACAATAAACAGATTGTACTTTTATGGTTCTATAATTTTTTAACAATGCCAATTCAAGTACTTGAAAAACCAACGAAAAAAATGTTCTGTCACATTTTTACGCTATACAGAAAGTTGAAGTTTTTAATGAAAATAATGATAGGCCACTGTTATTTTGTAATATTATTATTACAATCATCTCATCTTCCTATTCAGTTTTTTTCGTTCGGCGGAAGGATTTCGATTTGGAATATATTATCCATTCATTGAGACGACGAAAAAAATCCAGAGAATTTTTGTGAGAAAATAGAGGACAATCATAAATTTATTATCTATTTATTTCAAAAAACAGAAGCTTACTTTTTTATTGAAAATGGTGCAGGATATTTCAACAGTGGTGATGATGAAAATTGAAAGAAAATATGTAGCTGTTTCACAGATAATCGAATTTATTACCTATATGAAGTTAGCGAGACAACTTCAGAAAAATTGATAACAGAATATTCTGTAACTTGTTGCTCTTTTGTCGCTAATTAGTTGAGAGGAAACAAATATTGTCGATCTTTTTTTTTTAAAAAGATGTGATGTTTCGCTAAATTCATATGAAGTTAGCGAAACAATTTCCGTAATTTCTATTTTTTCACAGTTCTGAATTATCCATAATTTGCCGCTTTTCTGTCGCTAATTATTGCGCTGAAAAAAAAATTGTCGCTCTATTTTTTTAAAAAACATGTACGCTAACTTCATATGAATAAATTAGCGAAACATCTTCCGTAATTTCCAGATTTTCACTGTTCTGAAGTATCCATAATTTGCCGCTTTTTTGTCGCTAATTAGTTGCGAAGAAAAAAAAATTTGTCGCTTTTTTTTTAAATAAGTGATGTTTTGCCTTCATATGAAGTTAGCGAAGCAACTTCCGTAATTTTTATTTTTTCACAGTTCTGAAGTATCCATAATTTGCCGCCTTTTTGTCCCTAATTAGATGAGAAGAAAAAAAATGTCTCTCTTTTTTTTAAATAAAAATATACGATGATTGGTTAACTTCATATTAGGTTAGCAAACAACTTCCGTAATTTCTATTTGTTCTCAGTTCTGGAGTATCTATAATTTGCCCCCTTTGTGATTCTATTTTACTTTTCTTCCTCCCAACCAGAAGTGTTTCAATCACTTATTTTTTCTGTTTGTTGCCATATTTTAAATCGTTAAAGCTACTAAATATCTACAAAAATGAAAATATCAAAATTGCCCAACGCATCGTTACTACTACTAATAGTCTCCCCTCTGAAACCTTACCCAGTTGAAACCTTAGAAAGGGATGGAAAAATCAAATGTCGTTTACAAAATTTCCTGTCAGACTTGTGACAAAGCATATATTGGACAAACATCAAAAACTTTGTCTGGACGTCTAACGTTCCACAAAACAAAAATACAGACCTGGATAATTTGAGCAATATTTACAGTAACATTTTGAAACTAAAACTTTTTCCCCAAAATTCTCACAATATGAACAAAACTCAACATAATCAAAGTTTCAAATTTCCCACTAATTATCAGGTTAGTCATTAATATCCATACAATAGGGTATTCGTGAAACAGATAAGAAAAACTTATCATAACATGGTGAAATAATTCAAATGAAATAAATGAAAACGCATATTAGATGCCCCAATTTTCGACAAACGGGCATCAATGCTATGTTTATATTTATTTTATATCTATCGTGACAGAAAAGTATGAAAAAGTTCTGCTCATTTCTATAATGGGTGAAACTCGACAAAACGTAAATTATTGAATATATTTAAAAAAAATGCTGAATACATAATCAATTTCTAGGAACCACTTTTCCCATTTCGAATACCTATGTCAATATCTAGAAAACAATATGTTATTTCTCATAAAATATGACATGAATAATACAAGAACTGAAGACAATGAACCAAAACCATATAGGAGCTTGTCCTTGTTCAACATATCATACTTGACTAAAATGTTGTGGGTTTAAGAAAACTAAGTTAAGGGTCCGCAAAGAAAACAGTGTTCACATAACGACAATTGACACTCGATTTATTTGGAAGTTCAAATGAATTTAGCGAAACATCGCATATTTTTTTTATAAATAGAGCGAGAACTTTTTTCCGCATCTAATTAGCGACATGAAGGCGGCAAATTATAGATACATTAGAACTGTGAAAAAATAAAAATTACGGCAGTTGCTTCTCTGACTTCATACGAAGTTAGCGAAACATCAGATATTTTTTTAAAAAAAAAAGCGACAATTTTTTTTCCGCTACTAATTAGCAACAAAAAGGCGGCAAATTATAGAATAATCTGTTATCAATTTTTTCGGAGTTGTCTCTCTAACTTCATATAAGTGAATTTATTCAATCTGAACACCCTTTATCTGAGAAATATGAAACAATCTGTATAGTAAGCTCGGGTAAGTGTGACCGTGATTTTCATTAGTTCGCATTGAATTTAGTCCATCTGATGAAACTGAACTAATATGACAATGAAATTTTGCAGGTATTTACTTCGAAGGCCAGTCTTTGTAATACGCCACAGAAAACTGTTGAAAAACGTATTCTACGAATTTTATTTATATATTCAGATATACATCTCCATAGGTCACACTTCCCCGAAAATTTGGGGCAAGTGTGATTCTGGCCAAATTTATAGATATTAATGCACGTAAATCTCTCTTTGGGGCAGGTGTGAGTAAACAGTAAAGGAACTTTCACCACAATTTATTTGTTTCGAGATATCTTTATTCAAAACATACCTAGTTAGGAACTACTCAAGCGCATCAGATTAAGATATATATTATGATTCATCTTTATGTCCTAGATTAGTCTAGTCAACAAGTGCCATTTAGACCAACTTTTTTCAGCAGTCTCCGAAAATTATGATTGAGGTGTCATTCGATTCGGAATGACATCCAGATGATTTTTGAAAAAAATGAAGTTCCGCATGAAAAAATTGTAAAAGTTATTAACAATTAACTAAAAAAAAAAAGATGGCTTTAGTATTTTGTAAATATCTCAAAAACTAATTAAAATTTTTTAAATCTAAAAAAAGATTCAAAAAGAGGAGGAAATTTCCTAAAAAAAAGCTTAATTCCCGGAATTGTAGCATCAATATTTATAATTTTCCCAGAGGGATGAAAATACGGCCGAAAACGGGTACTCTGGCTCGGGCAAGCCACACCCACTTTGGACACTTTAACAATAAAAATTATTTTAAAATACTAAATATGAAAATAAAAAATTGGAAAAATTCAGGCACTAACTGAATAGATTAATGAACAATAATCCGCTTGAAAAAAATTTTTATCACAATTTTTCAATTAGTTAATCAATAGTTAATTAATAATTTTTTTCTGCTTGAACATGAACATTGCAAGTGTGATAATTGTTAAACTATAAATTTAAGATTTTTTTCCTCTTTTGGAGCAATTCTTGAAAGGCTTCAGAATAGAACCCCGTTAGAAAAATTAAAAAGTTTTTATTTTTCAGTTTTTTATTAACAATTTTCGTTGTTGCAAAATTAAATACTTAAATTAATCATTGAAAAAAAATTTTTTTTTTAAATATTATCAATAATCCGTTTTTATGTTATCAGGAACTACATAGAAATAATTTTTTTAAATTTTTATCTCTAATTGTTTAAAAAATTGTTATAAACAAATGCGTTGTTTATAAGATAATTGAAATTTTTTTTATGGAATTTCAATCTTTGATACAAATAATGATTTTTAAAAGAAAAATTGTTCCTTAAAAAAATTTTTTTATTGCTTGAAAACGCATTTGTTAATTAACAATTATTTTCTCCCGCTTCTAATTAATATTAAGGAACCATTTTTTTTTTTTAAATCATTATTTGTCTTTCTTTCTGATATAAAAAAAAAATTCCATTTTATTTAATTTTTCATTGTTTATGCAATAAACAATTTGTTATAAACAAATAAATTTATACCTTATATTTTTTTTTCTATTCTAATTTCTGTCACAAAAACAGACATGATTTTTTTTCTTTTTTAAATTTTTTTTTATTATTTTTTATTTAATTTTTAAATATAAGTTCTCTCTAACTTCGTCATTCTTACCTGGTCTTCATCCTTAAAATTATTATAATTTACAAACTAATGGAGATACGATGAAAATACTTAAGACTTATTTATTCTCCATTACATAAAAAACAAATTTAGCAGAAAAGTTTAGTTGTTACTTATTTATTTATTGAATTTATAGCAATTGTTGTTGAAAAATACTTAGGGAAATTTTTTTTTTTGTTTTAATGCATAAAAATCTTATCAACTATTAAAAATATGACTACTTCATTCAAGTATCTTATCAATTCAATAAGCAAAAACCTGAATCTAAAGGTGATTTGGAGAATGAAAAATGTTCACAGCTAAATATGGAAGCTTAAGACAGACATGTTAGAAAGTAATTATAATTATTATTAGGTGACCGTTGATAATTACCCGTAGATATGAGGGTCTATTATAATCAAATGAGATTTAAATGATAATATATATGAACGTGCATAGAATATTCTGTTCGTTGATAAATAATTAAATTTATTAGACTCTATTGTCTCAATAGTATTTCAAAAGGAAAAAATAAAGATTGTCATTCATAAACTTTTACAAACATTAAAGAAACCGAACCTGAAAATAAAAATCTAGATATTAATATTAATATATAAAAGGTAAAAATGTTGAGTAATGAACAATAATTGATAAGATACTTGAATGAAGTAGTCATATTTTTAATAGTTGATAAGATTTTTAAGCATTAAAACAAAAAAAAAATTTTCCCTAAGTATTTTTCAACAACAATTGCTATAAATTCAATAAATAAATAAGTAACAACTAAACTTTTCTGCTAAATTTGTTTTTTCTGTAATGGAGAATAAATAAGTCTTGAGTATTTTCATCGTATCTCCATTAGTTTGTAAATTATAATAATTTTAAGGATGAAGACCAGGTAAGAATGACGAAGTTAGAGAGAACTTATATTTAAAAATTAAATAAAAAATAATAAAAAAAAATTTAAAAAAGAAAAAAAACATGTCTGTTTTTGTGACAGAAATTAGAATAGAAAAAAAAATATAAGGTAAAAATTTATTTGTTTATAACAAATTGTTTATTGCATAAACAATGAAAAATTAAATAAAATGGATTTTTTTTTTTATATCAGAAAGAAAGACGAATAATGATTTAAAAAAAAAAATGGTTCCTTAATATTAATTAGAAGCGGGAAAAAATAATTGTTAATTAACAAATGCGTTTTCAAGCAATAAAAAAATTTTTTTAAGGAACAATTTTTCTTTTAAAAATCATTATTTGTATCAAAGATTGAAATTCCATAAAAAAAATTTCAATTATCTTATAAACAACGCATTTGTTTATAACAATTTTTTAAACAATTAGAGATAAAAATTTAAAAAACTTATTTCTATGTAGTTCCTGATAACATAAAAACGGATTATTGATAATATTTAAAAAAAAAAAATTTTTTTTCAATGATTAATTTAAGTATTTAATTTTGCAACAACGAATATTGTTAATAAAAAACTGAAAAATAAAAACTTTTTAATTTTTCCAACGGGGTTCTATTCTGAAGCCTTTCAAGAATTGCTCCAAAAGAGGAAAAAAATCTTAAATTTATAGTTTAACAATTATCACACTTGCAATGTTCATGTTCAAGCAGAAAAAAATTATTAATTAACTATTGATTAACTAATTGAAAAATTGTGATAAAAATTTTTTTCGAGCGTATTATTGTTCATTAATCTATTCAGTTAGTGCCTGAATTTTTCCAAATTTTTATTTTCATATTTAGTATTTTAAAATAATTTTTATTGTTAAAGTGTCCAAAGTGGGTGTGGCTTGCCCGAGCCAGAGTATCCGTTTTCGGCCGTATTTTCATCCCTCATCCCTAGGAAATTTCCTCCTCTTTTTGAATCTTTTTTTAGATTTAAAAAATTTTAATTAGTTTTTGAGATATTTACAAAATACCAAAGCCATCTTTTTTTTTTAGTTAATTGTTAATAACTTTTACAATTTTTTTATGCGGAACTTCATTTTTTTCAAAAATTATCTGGATGTCATTCCGAATCGAATGACACCTCAATCATAATTTTCGGAGACTGCTGAAAAAAGTTGGTCTAAATGGCACTTGTTGACTAGACTAAGATGTGCTGTCTCCTAAGCTGATGATTATCTAGAAGGATTCGCCTACCCTGACAAAAAAAAATTAGGAAAACGTTTGACCCTAAAGGCCATCCCTGCAACTTCCCGCTAACTCCATACCTAAGCGCTCAACATTTCACTCATTTTGTTTTTGAGCTCTCCGAGCTCAAAAGTCTGATAGAACTTTATACAATTTATTGAATTTTCAAACCGCAATAAATTTTGAATAAATGAACCGATTTTCACGCGGTTGGCGGAATTCGCAGCAGTTTTTCAAGCTCCATGAAGAATCCTCAAGTTTGAATTGATCGAACTAGAAATTTCAGAGTGATTCCGAAAAAAAAACTTTTTTCGGTTTTCTTTCGACGACGATAACTCACGAACAAATCAACCGATTCTGACCGGACTGGCGGCGATCGACGTGGTTTTTTGATATTGAGAGGTGATTAGTTTTTGCAATCGATCAATAAAGCCATTTAAAAGTTACTAAAAAAAAATAAAAAAAAAAATTTGTAGTTTTTTTGAGATTTCTCAAAATCTACCGGTACGAATGGGTTCAAATTATGTTCAAAATCTAAGTTTGGCAAAGCCAAATAGATTCAGAAAGAGTGAGAAAGAAATAGTAACGCGGAGAGGGAAATATAGGCATTACGCAGCTGCACGCGTTATAGACTTTATCGACGAATTTTTGTTATTTCGGCTTGTGGAAATCGTCAGATTACATATTTTCCTTATTTTTGAATTACTTCATTCAAAATAAAAAAAAATCAGCCACGCTCGAGAATGTCGAGTTTTTTTTTAAAACTTTGTAGCCCTTCCCTTTCTTTACGTCACTCTCAAATTGTCAGATTAGTAGAATATACACTTTTCAGTATGTAATTAACTCATCCTACGTTAATCTGACGCGCTCGACAATTTATGATGATCAATTTTTTTTAACTAATCCCTTTATCCTGGCCTTATTTATGAGTTTCATATTTGGTGGAGGTACTTAACCGGGTATCCCTATATATTAATCTGCCGCGCTTCTGTAAATCCCGAAATACCCGCTTGGGCTCCCCTGCTAAAATGTTAGATTGTCATTATTTTGACGAATTTCATGACGATGTATGACGTGAATATATCTAGTCTATTAACGCCTGTCTGACATTTTTGTTTGATATTCCGTAATTTTTGATAAAGAACATCGCATCGAAAATAGTTTTCGGATTAGATCTCTGAATTTTTGGTGTGTTGAAGATTATGACTTCCTATGCAAAGGTATCTACAAATATTTGGTCAGATTATTTTTCGAGATTCAGGGTGTCAAAGTTGAGAAGTTAAGCTTTTTGCTCACAATTTTCAACAATTCCAAAAATTGACAAAACGTTTTTTTCTGGGAATACCATGCCTCAATGATGGTACAATGTCACCTTGATATCGTATCCATTATACTTTTTTGATTTGTGCTCGACAGTGGGGTGTACAAAGAGAAATCTAATTCAATTATTTTGAATTTCCTAATGAGAATTGAAAATTCAGTTTAGCCTGGACGAACTCCCTCAGAATGACTTTGATTTTGTCCGACCTACCCTATTACTGACGAGAGGCAAAACCTCGAAACATGCCTCTACAGGTCGTCATCCCCAGCGAAGTGAAGGACAATCTGCTATTTAATTAGAAGATAAGCACTTGTAATTGGGTCTTGTTGGAAGAACGTTGAACAAAAAAATGTCAGATGTAATCAGATGTCATGTCCGTCGTGGCATTAACCAGTGAAGTAGTTGTTTTCTTTCACTCATTTTTCACTTTGTGGAAATGTGTGAAGAGAAGGGTACTTCGACATTGTCGATTTTATTTGTTTCAAGTTATATGTGAGTTGCCTAGATATCAACTTTCCAGCAGTATTATTGTAGATTTTACCCAGTTTTCAGCAGCCAACAACGAATGCGCTGCCCTAAGATGAGTCCAAGAATACTGTGGCAATGTATGATTAAAGGCGTTTTTCACATGAACAGGCTAGGAAAAATATTGTAAGTATTCATTATTGGCATTTTTATTTGTCGATACACACCTCGTATGCTGAATATTCAATTTTCATTGCAACTCAACTATGAAATATTTTTCAGGTGATACCTTTCTGTTCTCGAATTTCCTCTCCACCGATTGAAATTTGCATGTGTGATGATTCCTACAAGAAAAAGTACCCATGAGAAGGAACACGCATGTTTAGGATATGCTGTGATGAATTTGTGATGATTGCGAAAATAGAAGCATGATTGTCCATTTGTGTCGTTGTTTTCCTTTGAATACACTAGTAGCGGTTCTTGATATTCTTTCGTCTTTTTTAGGGCGGAAACTATTCATTTGTCCGAGATGTGGAAAACAGTACAAGTCAAGAAAATCACTTAGCACCCATCGTCGATTTTCTTGTGAAAACATCAAATCGTTTTTTTGTGAATTGTGCACTGCCTGTTATTTCTACAAGAAGAATTTAAAAAGACATATTCTTAAGAATCACTCTAATGAGAATGTCGAAAATGAACATAAGATATATTTAATCGATCTATAGATGCATCAATATTTGCTTCAGTAGGTTACTTAGAATAATTTTGGAATTATACCTCTCTTCTCAATGTTGCATGTAACTTCAGTATCTGTGGATGATACTGTTCCCTAAAATAAATATTAATATTCGATACCAAAGAATTTCTCGACTTTTATTACCTCGTGCTAAGAAGCAGAGATGATGTTGTTATCCAATGGGTACTTTTAATAAGAAGGTATAATCAGGGTGAGTACTCGTATATTCATTTTATGCTTGCATCCAATTGCGTTTATTGTTCTCTAAATATAATAAAAAAATAAATGTTTCTATTAACAAAATAACCAGCAACACATCAAATTAGTAAAAATTGTAATGCTATGTCCTATAAATATTGATTAATTATTTTCATTATACCTATTCCGCGCACACTAACAATTTTTAATAGCGCTATTTTGTCATTAGCTGCCTACTTACATGTCAAAACAAAGTAATATGTTATTGACAGTTCTCTAGAAATCAACTTTACCAACTGAAGTTATCGAAAATGAAGTAGCTGCTAAAGGATTAGCTTTTAAAAACAACACAAATTGCACCATTGGGCATTGATAAAAATTAAAAATACATGTTTTTGTTCGTTCATCGTTAAAAATGAATGTTTCTTAACAATCTGCGGTTTTCAGGTAGATGTTATGAAAAATATCGTTCATTACACGTCTATAAAAGATTATTTCTACAAGCGCTTAAAAAAAATTATGTAACGCTCTTGAACAAACTTTCGCGTGCGGGAAAACTTTTTTCCGCACTAGTGCGGGAAAAACTCACTTGAAGTGACATTAGCGTGCGGGAAAATTTTTCCCGCACTAGTGCGGGAATATGACACCTTTCAAACTAAATTGCGTGCGGGAATAGGGCGGAACACGCCCGCTTGTAGAAAAATGTTTTATCCTACAAGCGTGCGTGTTCCGCCCTATTCCCGCACGCAATTTAGTTTGAGAGGTGTAATTTTCCCGCACTATTGCTGGAAAAATTTTCCCGCACGCTACGGTCACTTCAAGTGAGTTTTTACCGCACGCAAAAGTTTGTTCAAGAGAGCAACATAAGATGTTTCAATGCGCTTGTAGAAAAAAATATTGATCCTAACTCATACGGAAAGGTACTCTCCCGCACTCGACTGCTTACCCGAACTCCGCTTTGCGTCGTTCGGGTAACGGCAGTCTCATGCGGGAATGGTACTCTTTCCGTACTTGTTAGGATAATAACTATTTCCGTGCTTGAACGTCTTCTTGTTGCGCGTACACGCATAAAGCTTATTTTCTTGACTCCAAATGAAATATACTGTTCCAATAATATTTCAGATTGGTCTATTTTGTCTTACAATTTCATGATAGCATTCCTATACCGGGTGTCCCACATTTTATGTGACAGGCAGTATCTGTTTTTTCGGAGGAGATATACAAAAATGTTTCATACAAAAGTTTTATGAGTTCATGAGAGCTATATTTTGATATAATTTTCAAATATACAGGGTGTTTCGTGTAGATGCTATAGACCAATATGCCATTTTTTAAAATAGATCGCACAGCATATCATTACATATTCAGATTCTACGATTAAATATGATATCATTTCTTGTTTAGTTTTTGAAATTCGGATACGGCGTTGTTGAGTTATTGCACTTTAAATAAGGTTTAATATAAGGTTTCAAAAAAACTTTCACGCGTACACGAATCCTGTCTATATCTTTTATTAAATTGAACTATAATCCTACTGAATAATAGCTATTAGTGTAACGAGATTATTATGCGATTTATGATAATCGAGGATGTGCAATTTCCGAGATTTATTCAAATTGCATAATAATCAAGTTACATTCACAGCTTTATCATATCATTGACAACGATGATGTGAAAATAAAATCAACAACTTTGGTTATTGTCACATTATTGTCATTTTAGCGTGCCATTTGGTATCTAGGGTATCATAAAGTAACTAACGTATTTTATTGTAACTATTGTATTGTGTGTTGTTATGATATCATGATGTTAATAATTTGTAATGAAGATTCAATTTAAAGGAAGCTTATTAATATTCAATGATACGATAAAAACCATTATTCTCACCTCTACGATATTGGGCGACTTTTCAATCGATATCAGTTGAATATGATATTGAAAATGGTTCTTGGGAATGTGACTAACTTGAGGGTGAATTGCTTTATATTGCACAAACAATTTCATCAAGTAGCTTATGCTTGTTGATGCCATAGTAACAAATGTTGTTGAATTGTATTTGTTGTATGAATTATAATTCATATAATACTTCCAAGATTCAAGATGCGATTGATTACTTTGTGACATTTTTCAGATCTGAGAGACAAAGAGAGAATGGAAATAAATAATATATAATATTTCTTTATGCATGCATTATCATTATTTAATGTCCGACCAAAAAATTCAAATATTAGTCCAATCATTTGAGTTTTTTCTCAACGGTTTTATATAGTGCACCGAGAAAAATCGTCCAAATAAAATTTGTTGCTGCCTTTTTTCATTTCGGGTAGGTTAAATTTTCATTGCAAAAAATGTTTCCACCACTTCCGCCAGCAAAAACCATGTTTCTGAAGTAGGAGTTTTGTCCCAGCAATAATAACTGCTTGCGATTAGAATTCGGTTTAATAAATCGATAATACTGAGACACAGACAACTAAGTGGGAGAGAAACAATAACTGTTATTATTGAACCGATATATCTTAACTATAATATCTGCCATAGCAGCTCATTTTGCCTACATAATCAACGGGAACACTCATTGCAGATTGCATAATACAAAATATTGACCAGTAATGATCTGCTTCATAAGTTCCATGCTTTCGGTCGCTTTCCTCCGAATTCGGCTGTGTCTCCAACCCCTCACCAGGTCACCACAGGGTTGTCAGCCCGTACGTTAATTATCGTTTTGTACGATAATTTGACCTGTACTATGTACGATAATTTAGGCAGAAAGTGAAATTATTTTATTCAAAATTAAAAAATACACATTCGGCATAAAAAGCCAGTTTCAAAATTGGAAAATGCACATCACATGATAGGAAAATTAGAAAACGATGAATCTCCAGCTGACGTAAATCACGATAGACTTTACACTTATCCTCAATTTTAAGGCTTTTATGTTTGAATTGAACTAACAAGAAAATATATCACAACATCTTGGAACTCATTGGATCTGGTTAATGGATAAAAGGATCACTGACCATACAAATAACTCACTCTGGATGATATATTCTTGAGCATTTATTTATTAGGTAATGTTACTTATGAAAGGCAAAAACATACCCCTGCGAATTTCGCGATTTTTCTGCGAATAAAATGGCTGCCAGACTTGCCGCAAGAAAGTTCAAATATTTTAAGTTTTTCCGAAATCGCGCAAACCACGGAACAACAAAATAAATATCAAATCATTCCATGCCTTCATTGCCTTCGCCATATTGATTCAAGTAACTTGAAAGACATCTTTGGATGTTGAATCTTTTATTTTGATTGCAAAAAGATATTTGCATTTATAAGATTTCACAATCAATTATGATAGATCTGTAGTGTTTGTCAAATATTCCATGCTGGAAAAGTTCAGCAAGATTATTACAGGGAGATGGGGATGTATGATTCCAATAAATATTTTATTTACTTTCGGGTGACGAACTGTTGTCCACAGTGGGGACAAAACTGAAGAGAAGAGGGTGTCTTCAGGTTTGAAACCTTTGCATTCTGCAAGAAATGCTCTGATTGTGACTAAGTTATGTATTATATAGAATTTACATAATACCTACTTATATTATTCTCGCATTCAACATTAATGCCATTTTGAAAAATCAAACAATAGGGAAGTATTATTTGACCTGTATTGTGGTGACTGAACAGTGTCCACAACGTGTACATTTCAAAGTAGATTTGAGTTGAGGTACAAAATGCATTCATAAAGTCAGGTGCAGTTCACTTCAGGTTCAGTTCAGGGGTTGATAGCAAGCTCAATTGGGTGCTACTCCCCCAAAAGTATCTAGACCACTATTCTGTAGCATTTTCAAATATTTTTGTTGATATCAAATCTCGCTTCTGGAATGATCTAATAGGGTTGTTTTGGTTCTGAAAATTATCAGTCCTGGGACGTCAGGATCATGTGCAGTTGACGAGAAGTGTGCTCTTTAGGTTCTTATTCGCTCACTTTTTCTCAACTGCGCATAATCCTGACGACCCAGGATTGATAATTTTCAGAACCAGAATAAAGCTAATGACATCTTAATGCAGACTACCTAGTATATGTATCTTAAGAACTCCTGAGCATCTTGCTGTGCGGTACTTTTGAAGCAGAGGGTATGTAAAACTTTGGATCTGACTTTTTAAGGACACTGTATTAAACACTCAATCTGCTGAATCCTCCGACCACAGATCCTTGATATTCGTTATACTGTAACTGCATTGTTGTTGAAGATACTTGGCTTCTGGAGATAACAATAACATGATATCGATATCATTTGCATGCCGAATTGAAAAATACTCCGTATTACGAATTATATTCAAAACATCTTGGTAATGTTAATGTTCAACTGTTATTTTAGAAAAAGGAAAAAACAAGCAATTCCAAACCCCAATGACATGTTATGATTCATCATTTACCGCAATTTTTTTGCCGCATGGGCATGAACGTTCATGCGGCGATTTTCTTGTGATTTGCGAATCGCACAAAACCCGCGAATATTCGGGAGGGTATGAACTAGCCTTAAATCATAATTTTCAGTCACATCTCATAAAAAATCTTTCAAATGTTAACCTATTATAGTTTGGAATGTGTCATTCAGTGAACATGCATAGATAGCTCAAGTCATAGAGAAAAGAATCATATTCAGCATAGACGAAACATAAACACGTACGATAATGTCAGCCTATACCTCATAATTTAGAGTAGCTGGTACGATAGTTAGCTCCTGAAGAGATGGCAACCCTGCGTCACCACGTCGTTTTTGGCCATATTTACCATTCTAACTCAGTCGAGTACAGCAGGACATGTTTCGTAGGATTAATCCACTAGTTGCAGATAATGTCGTAATGACAATTGATTGAAACAATGTGTGATAGGTATGTTGTTTTTTCGCCATATATTGATCTTGCTCTTGAAACCCACCTTTTGCTGAAGATGAAAAATTAATCCTTCAAAACATCTTCTACAATGTGCTGATGTGAGTCCACCGACTAGATCTACATTCGCAATTAACAAAGATTATATTTGGTGGAGCTTGACCGTAAGTTTTTCATCTACCCAATTTCGTCTCACCTCACTGTTCACTTGCAGTAACGTAGTTGTCCTATGGTCACTAGCTATCTGTATACTTATGAGACAATCATTGCTTGATGACTAGAAATTTTCAGCTAACTTATAGGAAAAAAGTTAGTAACTCACCATAAGCTAATTATTAATTCAAGGCAATCTAGTTACTAACTTACTGGGAGACAGCTGCTCACTTATGTTTGGTTCCAAACTGATTATAAGAATATATCTAGTGATTCAATGATAAATAACTGGTGATTCGTCATAAGAAATCATTAACTTAATGAGTGATTCATTTTAGCAACCTCGTTTCACTTGTGGCAGGTTAGCTGAAGAGCTGTCCCATATAGTATATAAGTTTTTACTTATCATAATTAAATATTCTCTTGGGAATAATGATTACTTTTCTCCGTGTGTCCTTCATAAACTTCACATCATATGGGAGAAACTTGTATTAATAATTTATTTTGAAATTTGACTTTAAAAAGAATGGAAAATGACCTACTCGGATGTGGTTACGTGACTTTCGCTAACTATCAAAAATTATATTTTTTCAAAATAATCGCTGAAAATAGGCTCATATCATGGAATTTTAAAAAAGTAAGCTATGGAGACAAATGAAATGGGTAATCTATGATAAAAATTGAATAGGTTTTAAAAAAATTACGAAAAAAATTGTCAACATCACTCAATTAAGAAAAAAACATAAACTGCGAGTAAGAATTTTTTGAGCCACACTCAACATTTCTGTATGTCTTCCCTTTCAATAAATAGCATGGTTCTTCTGTCTAAATCTTGTACAGCATTTCTTATGTTTCGTTACTTCTACAAAACTGTTTTATACCACTAGCTCTATCAGGTATGCTACTAACTTTTATTTAAAAATTACCAACAAAAGTATGTTCTTAGAAAATGATAAATTCCGGAACTTCAGTGATTATTGGTTATGATCAATTTCAAGGAAAAAATTTGAAATGACATCGAATTGAAAAAATTTTGAGATTCCTGCATTCTCATGGGACCACCAAGCCCATAAAAAATATATATCTTTCATGAAATCAATGGTTTTTGCATAAAACTGATTCTACGATCGTGAAATTTATACCTGTTTTGCGCTGCCCCCTATATATTATACTTACTTTGAATGAATCTTTGACGTGAAAAATATCTTCACTAACATGCTTCATAATTTTATATACCTTTGTTGTTCGGGGTTAGGAATAAATTCTACTGTTCGGTGTGACGTGCTGAAATAGTGGCTCTTAAGGTGTTGTTGAAATGATAATGTAATTATTTACTTTCAGGTATTTGCTATTATTGTATAGGATGTTGCGGAAGGTCGGACTTCAAATAGTTTTGTTCAATAGATATTTGAATTATTGAATTAAGAAAATTATAGTAACTAAGTAGTCGGTTGGCCGAACAGTGTAGATGACGGATACTTGATTTTCAGTTGAAATAAGATGTGAGTGGAGGAACGGTAGGAAATTCTAATGATCACAATAAAACTACCTGGGTCGATTTATGGTGTATACACAATTCGGCCAAATGTACCCTCGATTAACCAGTATTATATGACCGGGCAATATTGTTTATTGCTAAGCAATAATATTACCTTTGATACCGAGGTCTAATTTCCAGAATTTATTTATCACTTCATATTCATTCTTATTTCATAAATATCAATTGGTAACTTGTGATATTACGTGCTTCTACAATCTGCATGCTATAGATTCAGTTCGGTTCGGTACAGCTCGGTTTTGTTAGTGTCGTTCTATTCTATTCCATTCCATTAGTGAATGTTCAATTCAATTAATTCTATTATTTTATTCGTTAGTTCCCATGTGTTATGTTGGAAGCGGTTGAAAGAAGCAGGAAATTAATTAAATTAAGTAGTAGTGATAAGTTGGCAATTCTAAGGCGGCAACGATTCCAATACACAGATCCATGCCGTATCATCGGAATGATAGTTACCTAGTTACGTTTTCGTTTCTCTGGTTTGAGTGTTTCGACCATTTCTGCAAAAATAGTGGATAGACGTGTGATGCCCTTCGACCACAGATAAAGTATGATAACTATGAGATGAATTTACCACATGGTCCAAATAATAATGATATTTATTTGCATTTTAGTACCATGTTTGATAATACAGTTCAATATAAGTAATAATGCAAAATGGAGCTGAAAACAATTTGGAAATGTTCTAGTTCAGCCCCAAGATAAAATGATATTTAATTAGAAAATCGTTCTTGTGATTAGGTATATTAAAAAATTTGCTATGCTGCGGAAGATATGAGTAATACATATGTGGCTTTCTCTGATTTTCCTCTTGAAAGGTAGTAATTTCATTTGTTTGAGAGATGGTTGGACTTCAATATACAGTTTGTAAACATTATGTGAGAAACTTCTTTGAAATATGGTGCTTCTATGGGGTGGAAGGAAAAGGTTACCTCTATGTCGTAAATTCAGATTATGAACGTCTGTCCTATATGTTATTCTGTTGTAAAGATATGGAGGACTGCGATTGTGAATTATTGAATGTGATAAAACTGAAAAATGGAGTTGTCGCCGATCTTGCATTTTCAGCCACTTTGAGGGTTTCAACATGTGCGATATTGGATCGTATTTCCGTATACCATAGATGAATCTAAGACACGATTTCTGCACTTTTTCCACTCGATTGATATCACTTTGATCCAGACAGGGCCCGTATAGAACATCACAAAAATTAAAGTGGCTTAGAATCTGTTCACACCTAGTATTAGTTATTTTTCAAGTTTATTACTTATATTTTTAATAATATTTACAAACTATTCAAATTTCAATATATTAACGAACTAAGAGTCTTTCAACCGTATTTTTGAATTTCGCGTAAAAAATACAGTTGAGGTGACATCTACGCCCTCTACGGTCCACGTAGAAAATGAAAAGGCGAGTTCCAATCAAGACACCAAGGTGTTCGCCTCGGTCTATTGCAATCTCCCAATTTTACTCACATTCGTTACGATTTCCATTTCCGCAATTTCAAGTGAACCCAGAAGGAAATTCACCAAGTGAGTTGTTTCTTTCAACTGTCGCAAATTGTCCAGATTTATCTTGCAACCAGCGCTTCAGCCAACAGAACCATTGTTTCACCCAACAGTTTTTTTATTGTAGTCGAAAGCAAATGTCTGTGCAGATAAAGCATTATCAAAGAGCAATATGCTCTCTGAAGACAATGATTAATTTGCCTTTTGAAACGAAGATCTGTGTCCAGATACAAACCCAAATTTTTCACATTATCAACAAACTGTAATTCCTCGCCTTGAATTTCTATTTTCATAACTGGTTTGATATGCTGTTTGCCTTTTCCAAAAATCATAACGTTTGATTTCAGAGTATTGATTTTTAGTGAGTACAGGGTAGACAGACTCACTAAACGATCCAGATCTTCGATTATGGCTTGTTATGCCAAAAGCCAATCGTCCGAACTAAATGAGTGATACAGCTGTGTGTCATCAGCATAAAAGTGGGAGCTACAAGTTTTTATACTTGATTAAAAATTATTGGTATATATGCTAAATAATAACGGACCAAGAATAGATCCCTGAGGTATATTACAAGTAACTTTATCTCTTGCCGACTGCCCGATAGTGGTCTCTACATATTGGTATCTATTTTGTAAATAATTAGACATAACTCGAAAAACCTACGAAATGAAGAATGGAAAGCAGAACTTGGTGGTTTATGGTATCAAATGCCTTAGAGTCATCTAAAAGTACTAGCACTGTTGTTTTACCAGCATCTGTAGCCCTTAAGATATCGTCAACAAATTAAGTAGAGCTGTGTTGCAACTGTAACCCGATCTAAACCCGGATTGTTCAGAAGGCAATATCGAATAATGTTCAAGGTGAAGTCTTACCTGTTTGTTCAATATTTTCACAATTATTTTAGACATACATGATAATATACGTACTGGTCTAAGATCATTGTGGCTTAATACATCATTTTTTGTAGGCAATGCCGTTATTCGTGATACTTTCCAGCAATCAGGAAACACATTTTCTAGTAAGCAAGTGTTAACAATATTTGTTAAAATATGTAATATCGTCGGACAACAAAATAATATCATTTCCAAATTAATTAAGTCAGGACCTGTAGCTAATGGCTTCACTTCTAATAAACATTCACGAACTTCTTCTAACAGTACTGAATTGAAATAAATCTTCAAAGTGGCGTTTTATGTTGTGATTATAATAATTCAATAGATTTTGGTAAGGTTCTGATTTATTGAATGAAGGTTGTAAGAAGTGGTGGTTGATCTTGGATGGATTGCTGAGACATTCTGGTATGGAGATAGAACCTTTTTTAATGTAAATATTCAAATTTTGTAATCTTTTCCATAGTACCTTACTGGGATTCTTATTTCTAGTGCAAAATTCCAAATAACTTTTTTTTTCATTTCGGATAGCAATGTTTACTCGATTTCTCAACTGTTTATAATAGTTCCAATGATTTATATTTTTTGTTTTTTTGTATTTACGATATGCCTTTTCCCTAAGTTTGATCATCAGTTCAATAACATCTGTTTTCCAAGGAGGTTTCTGTAATTCGATTGGAATTGTTTTTAATGGTGCCAGTACATCGAATATATTGATTATCAGTTTATTCACGTGGTCGACCATATTATTGATATCCTGAATGTAGTAAATGTTTTCAAATGGCGCATTCTGTAGGTATTGTTCTAAAAGGATTTTATCTATACGTTTCAGATTCCTCAGAGTGACCCATTTTTTTGTTTTTTGAGATTGTTCTCTACCCAATTTGCAAGTAGTGAGGCAGTGGTCTGAGATATTTGATACATCCCTAGTATCCCAAGTAATATCAGATTCATCTTTCGAGAGTAATATTATATCAAGGAGGCCATTAGATGTTTTAGTAATTCTGGTGGGGGGGTCAATAACTTGTTGTAAATTTGAGGTATCAACAATTTCTAATAAAGATCCAGTATGCTGACTATCCGTATCTGAACAATTTATATTTATATCACCTCCGCATACGAATCGGTCAAAAGATATTGTTAATTCAAGCAGTGAGTCTTCTAACACATTGAAAAATTCATTAAGATTCCCCTTGGGTGGCCTATAAAGTGTCCCTACAATGTATATCTGTTTGTTGAATTTAATTGTATCCACAGTTGTTTCAAGTATTCATATGACACATATTCGAGAACTTCATATCCAAAACTGTTTTTGAGATATACTCCTACGCCTCCACCCCTTGAACCTCTGTCTCTTCGAACAAATGAATAACCATTAATATTCACTGATAGCCAAGTTTCTGATAACCCTAAAATATCAAACTTTTCCTGCAACAACAGTGATTTAACTTCTGCAAAATGTCCAAACATGGAACATGGAACCGAACTTTCTTTATGTGTGTGATGGATATTCTGCCATTTTTGGTATGTACAACAAGAATAGGAAAGGGGAGAGTAGAACCGTATAGTCGGGTCAAATCGGATGGGTAGGTACCCATTTTTCTCAAATATTATAGCAACGTTAGGACGTTGTCAATAGAGCAACTAGAATCTGCTCATGGAGTAAACGCAGTTGTCTTACATTAGTTCGATACTAATAACAAGATTTTTAATAGAAGTGAGTTTTTATGATTTTAAATATTTTGGCTTACGACGTTTGCTGTATTGTTCCATCCAAATTGAGGTTCCTATGAAATGGGCTAGAGTCTTTTCTATTTTATTATTGAATTCATTCGTCTCCAAGACTATTTACAACGGAATCCGGAATATTTATTTCTATTTCAGTATCAATAAGTTTTCAAATTATTTCAAAATCGAGAATGGGAAATGAAAAGTTGCAAAAGTACATTAGTTGGTTGTTTACAAACAAATGAAATATTTTGTTGAAAACGAAGGATAAAATAATCATATAAATATATTTCTTTTGATTCAGAATTAATAACCATATAAAAATGTCCAATCGCAGGTGGGCATTTCCAGCCGAATTACAGGACAAGCAATTGCAATTGGGTCTTCTTGGAAGAAATTTGCACAAATATTTGTCAGGTATAGTGCAATGTCCGTCGTGGTATCAGCCAGGAATTAGCTGTTTTCTGTCAGATGTTTGCATTTATTTTTCCACTTGATGGAAAGGCTCAGAAAGAAGGGTACTGCGTATTCATTTCATGATACAAATCGTATTTTTCCAAGTTGATGTCAATAATTATAGTAATAATAATAATATTTAGCATCCTAAACCATTCTAAGCCATCTGTGACAACGAAGAGACCGTGAACTTTTGAGCTTGGAGTGTCCACATAACAGAATGGTACTGGGTGGAGCCCGTAATGTCATCTGGGCCCGTATTCTTGACGGTGATAGAGTAGAACGATCTTTTTTTGTTTCACACCAATATACATAAAATATGTATGTTTGTCTCTTTTATTTGTTCCCAAATTCAAGGCGAACGATTCAAGAATCGAGACCCTGGGGTTTAGATCCCCTTCTCATTTTACAATGCGATCATGAAAAAGCAGGGATTGGAGTATTTCTTTTCAAGGTAGCAACCCGTGAAGCAGACTCGGTCTCGTATTTGTCACTGAACGGACGAACCCAAACTCTGTTACCCAGCAAAAAGCCCACGTCAAAGCTATGAATTGTGAGAGTCTTCTACAGCTACATGAGGATAAATCAATACATGGGGTCTTCTCCAAAAACATTGAAAACCTTGGCTTATCTAGGAACCTAACCTTCGCATATCTCAGGTCAAGTGGGCTGAATTCGGTAACCAAGGGATTTATAATGGCCTGCAAACATGGTGTATTCTATACCCTCGTCTACCGTAGTCGCGTGATGGGTCTAGAGGTCAGCCTGTCCAGCTTATGCGGCCTCAGCCCATATCCAAAAGCATAACGTGGCGCACGAGTGTTGTACTACCATCTACGACACTGGTAAGGGATTGACGAGACACCGGTGTTGCCTTATTCTCAAAGAATTTTGAGCCCGTTGTGAAGAATGAGAGTGCCGAATCTAATGGGAATACTCATTCCTTACCCTCAGGCAAATACAAGCCCATAAACCTGACATAGTCCTCCTCATCAATGTAGAGCAATATCCGTGATATAGTTTTCGGTTCCTGGTGAAACGAACATCGTCCGAAAAGAGAAGGAAAACGGACTGAATATCTAGATCTACTCTTTGAACTCTGTTGGCTTTTCTCAAACTATTCTGTTGAAGTGGTGGTTGACAGTACCAAAAAGTTTCCTTTGAAATAGCATAATTATTTGACTGCAACTCCACAAATACTACATTATTATATTATTATATGTAGATTATATTTTTCCTCTATCCAACAAAATTTTCGAAATCCACTTTTTTCATTACAAGTAGATTATTCAGATAGTAGACATTCACTCTTCCTCAACCAACTATTCCATATGTGAGTGAGGTTGAACTAGAGAAAAAGACAGAGGTCTCAAATGCCTGGCGTTCAAAACATGTCTCAGGTGCTTGAATTTAGACAAACAACAATGGCTAGGTATTTTATTGATTCGTCTTCTGGTATATGCTGATTGTTTCCTATATTCGAAGTTCCCATCGTAGGTAGTCCGTTAGTATGCGACGAGAAGGGTAGGTATTTGGTCTTTTCAAAATTCATATTGAGTTTATTTTTCGAAACCATTTCTCAATCTCCATGAAATCCTATAGAATAGCAGTATCGTCTGCAAAACTCAAAATTTTTCCAATAATATCCCGCGAAGGAGTTCATTCGAATAAATTGTGAAAAGGACTGGTCCTAAGACGGTTTCTTGCGGAACGCCAAAGGTAACTTTTGAGGATGGCTCATTGTGTCATCAATCTGCTCTCGTTCACTCAAGTAATATTTGAAAATGTCGTATGTTCTTTCCCGAACACCGCACTTTTCTAGTTCCTCCAGTAGCTCAATGTGGCAGACCGTGTTGATTGCTTGAGAAAAATCAACAAAAATGTACATTGTTGGAACTTTTTTGTCTACTGCTTCGTAAATATACGATGTAAGAGCTTGTATTGTATATTCTGTTGATCTTTCTTATTAAAATCCATAATGATGATCAGCTATTATTCTGCGAATTTTTTGTGAAATTACCCACTTTTTTTTTTCACTACTTTTGCGATATTTGAAATAACTGATAAAGGTTTATGGTTAACAATACTTATTCGTTTTTTCTCCATTTTCATAAAGGGATTTGATAACACCGATTTTAAATATGTTTGGGAAACACCCAGATTCAAAACTTATTTTTAATGGTAGTCGGTGGATCAGCGGTCTAAGGCAGAGGCCGTTCGAAACTCCAGCATAGCGATAGTCGGTTCGAGTCCGATGTAGGTACGAGAATTTTTCTCAACTCCTTTATATCGGATCGATTAGCGACCGCATGCCTTGTTGAAGAAGCAAGTGTATTGTGAGTTGTCTAGATGCCAATCTCGTCTAGTGCTAGCTTGGAGTGCACACCGACCACCCGAGATGGTGATAGTAGGTTTTCCGGGTTTTCCTACAGCTGAAAATTGAATACATCACCTGAAACATCAGTAAGTCACCTCAGAGCACCACGGCAAATAATAATAATAGCCGTCCTCTACCCGCACAGGCTATGCCTTTGGTAACACTCAACGAGTGTTTATGAGGAAGTATTATTATTATTATGAAAGCTAATGGAGTTTTGATCTCCTCTGAAACAATTTTTAAGGTTTCTGATCGGATACCGTCATAATCTGGTGATTTGTTTGGTTTGAGTTCCAAATTTACGTTTTGAACCTCTTTCTCATCTGTTACAAAAAGGTCATGAAGTTTATTTTCTTATGTGTTCTATGGTGTGATAGTTTGATGGTTCACTGATTTTGTTAATAGTTTTTATTGAACAAATTGCATTTTCCAGCGTATTTGTTATTATTTTGCCATCTTTTGATTTAATGTGTGGAATTTTCGTTTCGGGTTTCGAATTATTGCAAACCTCGTTCACGCATTTTCCAAAGCGCTTGAGAGATGTTTTAATTGTCATCAATTAATTTATGTGCGTATCGTTTCTTTGCTGATATCAGCAACACATTTATTTTATTTTTGAGGAAATTGTATTGTTCTTTCACTAATATATATGCTGTCGGCTGCTTTAATAAAACTTTGCATTTTTTGTTTTTATCATTTAGAAGATTTCGGGATACATAATTTTTTTTTATAAACCTTTTTTTTTTGTCGTAATATTTTCACTGTGTTCTTCTTTATAAGTTGAATTAGAGTATTAAAGAATCATTAGCTACTTATTGGCTTTTTCTAATTCATGTAGGCAATGTTGCCAATGTTATTCCAGTTTACATAACATAACATAACATATTTAGTGTTTTTTTTTTTAAATTTTCCATTTTTTTGTCTCAAGGAACACAGCAATGGTGTAATGGTGAGTTATACTTGTATGAAAGAAATTTGGTCCAAGTATGTTCCGCTTCTTGGTCTGGTAGTTTGATTCGTACAAGAAATGAATTGTTCAGTATTCAGAACATTATTGTACTCCTCCACCTCATTGCAGTCTGATGGGAAATCGAGATTTCCACATAATATAGTTGTTTCAGATATTCTGCAAAGTGTAGATTGAATATTTTGGGAGAAGTGCTTTGAACCTGTAAATAGCAGTTACTGAGACATTCTTCATTTCCATGGCAATATGTACTTTCAAGATTTTGATGACCCCAATGTTCCTCTCCTCACACTTGCATTCTAGACTATCTCTGACATAAATCAAAACCATATCATTTGTCTTGAGGTCACTCTTGTTATAAAATATTTTGTACCCTGATTGAATTCCCACTACACAAAGTTCATCTATGAGTCTCAGACAGAATGTAAGATCTAATGGCTTCGTGAATTCATTTAGACATATTCAACAATTTATCTATATTTTTGGATACGGTGGTCGGTGGATCAGCGGTCTAAGGCACAGGCCGTTCGAAACTCCAGCATAGCGATAGTCGGTTCGAGTCCGACGTAGGTAAAAGAGAATTTTTCTCAACTACTTTATATCGGATCGATAGCGACCGCATGCCTTGTTGAAAAGCAAGTGTATTGTGAGTTGTCTAGATTCCAATCTCGTCTGGTGCTAGCTGGGAGTGTACACCGACCACCTAAGGTGGTGCTGTAGGATTTCCGGGTTTTCCTACAGCTGAAAAGTGAATACATCACCTGAAACATCATTAAGTCGCCCCGGAGCGCCACGGCAAATAATAATAATAGCCGTCCTCTACCTGCACAGGCTATGCCTTTGGGTACACTCAACGAGTGTTTATGAGGGAGTATTATTTTTTTTCCATACGGAATGTACCAGTCAGGCCCTGTCTCCGGAGCTCCGATACTACCGGAGGGCGCGCTGGTGTATCATTAACCCCAGCAAACACTCCCCACGTCCGTGGGGTGAGTGATTACTGGGTCCGAGAATAATGTGCCCTGAGTAAACGGAGTGAACCAAGAATAACGGCCTTCTGCATTCTTCCGGCTAGTTTTTCTGCCGCATCACGGCATGCCGGTATGATTTTCAGATTTGAGAGCAGCGTGTCCATCACTCCACCAAGGACCGCTATTATCAGAACCACCATCTTGACAGAATGGTTTGGATAAAGCCTGCGGAGTTCAAAGAGAAGATCTCGATATTTAGTCCGTTTTTCCTCCTCTTTTCGGACGATGTTCGTTTCGCCAGGAGCTGAAATCTCAATGACGAAATTCGTCCTACTTTGATGGTCGAGGAGGACTACATCAGGCTTATTGGCTTGTATTTGCCTGAGGGTGGGAAATGAGTAGTTCCAATAGATTCGGCACTTCTCATTCACCACAACGGACTCAGTATCCCCCCGGAGCATAAGGCAACACCGGTGTCTCGTCTACACCGTACGAGTGTCGTAGATAGTAGTATAACACTCGTAGGGCCGCGTTATGCCTGTGGATATAGGCTGAGACCGCATAAGCTGGACAAGCTGACAGCAAATGCATTATGGTCTCAGCTGCCCCACGACACGCTCTGCATCTAGTGTCAGGGACCTCTATAACCATCACGCAACTACGGTAGACGAGGGTGTTGAATACACCATCCTGGCAGGCCATTATTAATCTCTCGGTTTCCGACTTCGGCCCACTTGACCTGAGAAAAGCGAAGGTCAGGTTTCTGGATAAGCCAAGGTCTTCAATGTTCTTGAAGAAGACCCCATGCATTGGCTTATCCCTATGTAGCTGTAAGAGCCTGTCACACTCCGCAGCTTTCACGTGGGCTTTTTGCTGAACGGGTTCCAACTCGGTGACAGAGTTTGGGTTCGTCCGTTCAGTATCGAATATGAGACCGAATTCATCGGCTGCACGGGTTGCTGCCTTGAAAAGAAATGCTCCAATCCCTGCTTTTTCATGATCGCATACCAAGCAGAGAAGGAGATCTGAACTCCTGATGACTTTACAGGCTAAATCCAGTACCATTCTGTTATGTAGACACTCCAAATTCAAAAGTCCACGGCCTCCCCGTTGTCTGGGGAAGTATAACCGTGGAACAGACAATTTAGGATGCAAGCTTCTATGAAGATGCATCATTTTGCGAGTTTTTAGTTGAGTTGTCGCAGCTCTTCCTGAGTCCATTTCTTTACTTCAAGGGAGTAAAGTAGAATCGGAACGGCAAGTATATTAGTTGCAGCAACTTTGTTCTTCCCCGACAGTTCTGAAGACCAGATCTGTCGGAGTTTGTGCTGATACTTGCCGCGGAGAAAGCTTTTGACAGTAGCTACCTCTTGGGTGTGGCGTTGTTCCACCCCTAGGTAGGTATACGTCTCTCCGGCATCCAGATGATGTAGGATGCTTCCGTCTACGAGCTGAACGTCCTCTCGGTATTTCTCGCATCGTCCTCTCTTGAGATGAACCGTGGCACATTTGTCGATCCCAAACTCCATTCCGATAGCATGCGTGTACTCTTGCACCACTCTTAAGGACTGATGATGGTCCTTCTCTCCGGAGGCATAAAGTTTAAGGTCATCCATGAGTATTATTATTATCATTATTATTATTATTATTATTATTATTACTGCCTATAGTACATAATTGCATAATATCTGTTGTATTATGATTAAATTCCCGAAGATGTTCCATGTTGCTACTGATCAGAAACGTTAGATATTTCTTGAAGAGTTATTTCCACAATTTTATCAGATATTTTAATTTATTTGGAAGGAGATGGACAACTAAATATTTTGTTGGAATTCGCAATTTTGTTATCCAAACTATCTTCTATATAATTCTTCTACTTCGGATGCAGAACAGTTACAGAGCTTCTCCTGAAACAGTGACCTGTGTAGCCCTTATACATGTCTTTTCCAAGCCATTTCACAATCAGGCTGGGCATTTTTCCAACAATGAGGAAAATTCTGCTATTAAAGTTTTTGCTGGGATATTTCTTGCTACTGTAATAAGAAATACTATTACTATAACAAATTACAGAATAGAAGTAGCACATTCAAATTCTATGGCAGCAAAAACGATTTTGCTGAAGGTGGTTTTTCTGCCACAGATAGGTATAATGCTGTCACTAGTAGGCAGTCAGTCTCGGACAGTAAGTTTTTCAATCAGAAAATCATAATTTCACAGGTGAATAATCACTAATGAATTACATGGCTATGGCCGTAAGGTTTTCGCTTACGATAAGTGGATCATCGCATAGAAGTTCATCCAGTTACGGTAATACAGTTGTCAACCTGCCACTAAAATATTACTCGAAGAACCTACTTACGACTACTTTGTTCCATGCTATGGTTATTCGATGTTTTGCTGAAATTCTGACGGAAATTACCCCCTCCACGAACGCAACGAACATTTGAAGGTTGTTACGGTTAGAAATGAGAAAACGAAGAACTGTTGTTTCAATGTTACCGGCTGTTCTAGTCCAGCCATAGTGCCGAATAGTGCTCCTCGCAAACAAGCAACATAGGAATTATGTGATAATGGGTGAAGTGAATGAATATATTCAAATGCTATTAATAGATTTTTCTAGACATACATATTCGTGTTAAGTAATGAAGTATGTGGAATATGAATATGAAGAGCTTCTCCTGAAGTTTATTCACTTGACCCATTGTCTTACATGTTTCATTTTGAAACTTCTTTCATGTTTGTCACTGTAAGAACACATTCCGACAGACTTTTTGCAATAATTTTTCATTGAAAACTATACAGTTACAGAAATAAATATGTGTTACCATAGCATACCTACAACATGAATGATGCTCTATGGGCAATTGCATCCACCAGCGGTAGCAAAGTCAGATTCCTACAACTACAGCAATACCTTTTAGTCATAAGTAAGTGCACTCGCTGGCGGTAGCAAAGTTTAACAGCTACTACAAAAACATTGTCTACTAGCCATAAGTAAATGCACTCCATAGCGGTAGCAAAGTTCGAGAAACTTAGTTATTCGACAATTTCTATTTATTCCAAGTGAGTTATAATCAGCAAAGTCGACTTTATAACCACAAGTGATAGCTCGCTTGTCCCCTATGCTATTAGAGTTTCTTGCTAGGGTTATTGGATTTCTAGCTACGGTTAATAAAAATTTTCCTCAGTGTATTTTATTCATCCCCGCAAGTTGTTTAATACATTTTCCTCTCGAATACTTCAAAAATAATCCATCACTTTCTGTATGAGGCGGCCGTACTTGCGGTATATCTCAATATAATTAGAATTTGAAACATTTAACGTTCTTGCTCAATAGGTATTCGTATCATGTATTTTGCCAGTCAATATAGATCCAGCATCCTCAATGGCAACTATAGTTATATGTATGTATGTAATAATTCTTCACGGCGACAAAATAAGGACAACCTACAAATAAAAAATCTTGAAATTACTACTAATCTTACAAAATTGTGATTATATCTGAACCTCATAAAGTAAATTTGTTTCGTTATTAGCATCTTGAATAAATTTATTGATATTGTCCCTCAATACAACTTTAGATTTATTTCTTCGGTATACAACGCTTTTGTTCCTAACGAGCGGGATCAATTTTGAAAACTTCTTTATATCAATATTTCCCTTAACATTCAATGTACTTTTTAACATTGAGGTTATATAATTTTTTATTTTTTCTCGAAATAGCATATGAGCACATTTACATGTTTCTTGTCGAACCATTCACGAAATTGGTCATAATTTTATGACTTGAAAATGAAGCAACTACGAGCAAATACAGTCAATCAGTTAACCACGCGGCGTGCCAACAAACTGTTTCTCTTGTGACGACAAGAAGTATAACATTAAGGATAACATGTATGGAAAAAAGAAGTATTATTCAGTTATTCTGGACTTATTTTTTCACAGAGGAAAAGTTTTTTAGAATGATTTTTCTGAAAACTTTTAATCTTTTCAAGACAACAGTCGTTTAAAAGCGATAATTTATCGGTATAAAGAATTTCAAGATCTATTGGAAGTATTTATTTCCAATATATTTCAGACGATTTAAATTCACATTCACAGTTGTACAAAAAATGTTCTTTGTATTTCGTGTATAAAGTTCGTGTTTTCATGGCACATTCGAGAGAATTATCACTCTCATCTGCCATTAAAAAAACACTCATTTCACACACTCCATTTTACAATAACTATTTTCTCGAATGTGCCATGAAAACACGAATTTCATACACGAAATACATTTTTTGTACAACTGCGTGAATGTGTAATTACAAATAAATACTTCCAATACATCTTGTATGTATGTGTATGTATGTGTATGTGATACCACATCACATACGTCTGAGAAAGCAAATGCAATAGTAAGTAATACGTTACCGGCCAAATTCAAGTTAGTATATGAGAAAGCAATTTCGTGAATGGTGCGAAAATATATAAATTCCAAAAAAAAATTCTGAAAATGTGCTTATTTGCTATTTTGAGGAAAAATTAAAAATAATGAAACCTCCTACGTTATGGAGTGTCTACTCAATGTTGAAAAGTACAATTAATGTTAAGGAAAATACAAGTAAATTTTCAAAATTGGTCCCGCTCATTAAGAACAAAAGCAGAGGAAAGAAATCTAAAGTTTTATCAAGGGATGATATCAATAAATTTATTCAAGATAATAATAATAATAATATGTGACTTTATTTTTCATAGAAAATAAAAAAAAATACATTTTATATCGAGGGGGCGGTATTCAACATGGTTGCTCTTCCATACAACCCCCTAACAAAATCCAACAAGACAAGCATACAAGAGATAGCCAAAATTATATTTATATATTTATATAACAGGTGACCGAAAAGATGCCCAGATTGCTTCACCTAATGGTTAACAGCCTTCCTTTGGGAGAGTAGATAGGATTTGAGAATTTTTCTAAAAGTCAAAAGGTTATCAGCATTTTTTAGGTCGGTTGGCAACGAGTTGTATGTTTTTATCGAAGTATATATGAAAGATTTTTCGAATAGCGCGGTTCTGTGTTTGGGGACAGAATACTCATTACGGGCGCGCGTCGGCACAAGGTGTATGTCCGAACCTTTAACCATATTGGAAAACAAATTTATAGGGATATGAGTTTTATTAATCTTATAGATCAAACACGAGATATGGAGTAGGAATCTTTCTTCAAGTTTGAGCCAATTTGCATATTCGAAGTAGTTACTGAAGTGGTCATATTTTCGAAAGCTGTAGCAAGAGTTAATACAGGTGTTTTGTATTTTTTTAACACTATTTTTCTCCCTAGCAGTCAATGCTGGCCAATAGATCACATTGCAGTAAGCTATTCCCGATAAAATCAGTGACTCACCCAATTTGATCTTGATGGATGTCTTTAATATATCTTTATGAGTGTATAATACGCGTAACTTTCCATATGATTTTTTTATGAAAAGATTGACATGAGAATTGTACTTCAGAACAGAATCCATGTATAGTCCAAGGTTTTTACAACACTCAGAGTCAATATGATATCATTGAGTTTAATTTCGAACCTGGGATCATAGAAAATTTCGTGTTTGTTATGACCAAAAAACATGAGTTGGGTTTTTGTCTCATTCAGTTTCAAATTGTGTGATTTAGATAGCTCTGCTATATACCGAAGGTCTGAATAAATTTTATCCCATGCAATGTACATTTTTTCTTTCTCAAGAGATAGGTATATTTGGGTAACATCTGCATATTGATGTGTTTTGCAGAATTCAATATACCTATGGAAGTCTGCAGTATATGCAGAAAACAATAGGGGTTCTAGTATACTACCTTGAGGTACACCGCTGTACGGAAACCTGATGTTTGGCCTTTAATTTTAGTAAGTTGCATTCGTCCACTCACGTAATTATGAAAGAACAATACTGCTTTCTCACTCAAACCAAAATACCTCAATTTGTTACAAAGCAGAGAATGATTGAGTGTGTGGAATGCCTTACTAAAATCCAAGAGTATTAGACATGTATTGAGTCTAGAATCGTATGCACTGTGAATATCACTCGTAACATTCGCCAGTGCTGTAGTAGTACTATATCCCTCGCGAAATCCAGACTGAGTTGGTGACAGTATTTTTGTAGCTTCAAGGTATGCTTTCAATTGATTTGACACAATTTTTTCCAATACTTTGGATACAATCGGCAAAATACTTATTGGTCGAAAATGGGAAATATCGCAGGGATTGTTATTTTTTGGGACCGGGATAACATGTGATATTTTCCACATATCAGGAAAAGAAGTGGTAATTAAACAGCAGTTAATTATATGAGTGAGTACTTCACTCAGGTGGGGGAGACAGATTTTCAACATCCTCAAATCAATGGCGTCGAACCCTTTGGAATTTGATTTTATTGTTTGAACGATTTTTTCAACCTCACTGACATTTACAGTGGTTAAGTTGAAGCTCAAGTTACCATCGATATTGATCCCTCGGTACTTATCATTCATATAATTAATTATCTGATAGGTCCTCCGATTGAGGTATGCTGTCTATAAAATTGTTATTCAACTGGTCAACATCATTATATGAATGATCCATATTGTTTGCTTTGTTATTTATATTGAGATAATCTACAGTTTTCCAAAACTCCTTAGGGTTGGACTTCGATTTGAACTGGAGGTAGGTTTTCTTTTCAGACTTCACGGACATATTAACGAAATTTCTCAGTTCTTTATAAAGGTTCCAAGAAGGTTCGGTTTTGAATTTTTTATATCTACATATGGCTTGGTCCCTCAATTTCATCATCAATTTCAAGTTTGAAGTTAACCAAGGTGCAGGCGCTTTCGATATTCTGAAGGTTCTGTATGGTGCATAGTTGTCGAATAATTTGGTAATATTTTCATTCCAGAAAGTGATTTTATCATTGATATTGTGAAGCTCATATATATTTGACCAGTTTATTGAATACAAGCCTGATAAAAAAGCGTCATAATCAAATTCAGAAAAAATACGTCAGGTGTGGAAAGTGAATGATGATTTGTTCTTTTTCAGTTTCATTTCACAACTTATAAGGTGATGATCAGATATTCCCCCCATATTCGATGTTTCGATCTGATTAAGTAAGATTCTGTTGGATGTGACAATTATGTCTATCAAGCTTCTCGAGTTATTAGAGATACGGGTAGGTTCAGACACAACTTGATGCAAATCATACTTCTGCAACAGATTGTTTAGTTGAGTGGAATTCGAATTATTATTATTCATCATATCGATGTTGATGTCTCCTCCAAACAGTACCACATCGTATTCTGTCAAAAAACCAGTCAATGAGTTCTCTAAACAATCTATTGCTTGTTGAACATTTGCCGATGGTGGTCTTTAGATACTTCCGAGACACACTCGTTGGCCCGCTATCATATATATTCTAAAGGAGTAGTTTGTGGAGATAACTCAATAATTCTACATTTCATTGAATTATGAATATAAAATGCGACACCTCCGCCCCTGCCTTCACGATCATTCCTCATCAATTTATATTCCGGTATAAAGCGCGTATTACTAGCTATACTAGTGTCGGGCCAAGTCTCTGAGAGACCTATTACAGAATAACCTTAATTTTCTACATATTCCGAAAACATGCCAATCCTGTGAACATGGACCGTATATTGAAAAAAGCCATACTGACTGTGCGATCTTTTCGTGTCACCATTCCTAGTTTTGCGATAAGAGAAAACAACTCCAATTTATTATCTTACAAATACAATACACAACTGCACATAGTTATTTGTATATTCAGAACAGTACCTACATCCCAATTGTAAACGACTGAAACAAAATATTATTTCTTTCACTTGAAAAACAAAATGAACATAAAGAATGCAAAGAACTTGTTTCATAAAGAGTCGAACTCAGATAGATTAATGCGGGAAGCGCTCATAGTTCTACCACATCGATATAGTTTATATATAGGTCCGACTCGTGTGTGATTATCTTCTTGCTACTTCCATCTTTGACGAATATCTTACCAGACGATGCCCATGCATTGCGTGGGCCATGCTTTTTCTCAGCTTGACAGAGTAAGTCATATCTCGTTTTCGTCAGGTCTTCATATATCGATACGTTGGTGTCTTTCAGCTTACGTTTGGCGATGATGATTGCATTTTTGATCACGTTCGATATTAGTTTCACCATTATTGCTCTAATTCGATTAGACTGCCCAATCCATATCAATATCTTTCTTTTCACACTCAACGTCGAGAACTTCATTGAAGAATTCCAAAGTTACATCGACAGTACATTAATTTCCTTTTTCTTCAATGCCATAAATCCTCCGAGAGTTCCGTTTTGCCGCTTGTTCTAATTCGTCGACGGTTTTATTTATTATTTCTATAGACGTAGTATTCGTGTCTACCGTTGTTTTCAATGTTTGTAGGGACTCCGTCATCTAGGATAACTTGTCGTGGATTTTGTCCAATTTTTTATCGAATGTACCTTCTAACTGCCTTAACAAAGTTAGCACATAACTTACTGATTAGTTGCTCCATTGTAGCGTCTGTACTTTGGCTACTTGACGATCCACTTCGAGTCATCCTCTCGTTCATCCAAGTGGTAGGACTATATATTTTGTATTGATGAGGCTATCAGATGGATTTGATATTATTTTGATATGGCTGCTTTTGAATTTCAAAATATTTAAGGTATAGTACCTTCAGGTTCAATGTAAACAAAACTATTTTTTTTCCAATTATTTACCACCGTTTTAAACATTTTATTGGAGCTACTCACAATTCGCACCTCTACTCGCACGTGCACATTATATGCTGATAACGAAACAAATTTACTTTATAAGGTACAGAAATAATCATAATTTTGTAAGATTAGTAGTAATTTCAATTTTTTTTATTTGTAGGTTGTCCTAATTTTGTCGCCGTGATAAATTATTACATACATACATATAACTATTGATGCCATTGAAGATGTTGGATCTATATTGATAGTCAAAATACCTGATACGAATACCTATTGAGCAAGAACGTTTACTGTTTTGAATACTGATTACATTGAGATAATATACCGCAAGTATAGAGCACTATGGCCGCCTCATAAAAAAGTGATAGATTATTTTTGAAATATTCGAGAGGAAATTGTTATTATCCTAACAAGTACGGAAATAGTACCATTCCCGCATGTGACTGCATGTGGTAAGCGTTGAGTGCGGGAGTGTACCTTTCCGTATGGTAAGGATCAAGTTTTTTTCTATAACCGCATTGAAACATCTTATGTTGCGCTCTTGAACAAACTTTCGCGTTCGGAAAAAATTATTCCCGCACTAGTGAGGGAAAAACTCACTTGAAGTGACATCAGCGTGCGGGAAAATCTTTCCCGCACTAGTGCGGGAATATGACACCTCTCAAACTAAATTGCGTGCGGGAATAGGGCGAAACACGCACGCTTGTAGGAAAATGTATGTTTTAACCAACATGTGGGGATGAATAAAATAGGAGAAATTCCCAGCTGATTGCAAAATGGCTTGGAAAAGACATGTATAAGAGCTACACAGGTCACTGTTTGAGGAGAAGCTCTGTAACTCTTCTGGCCAATGCAGGGGGCAACATTGCATCTTTAAAACATCCATAGCAGAAGCATATATAGAAGATAGTGTCAATAACAAAATTGAGATTTCTAACAGAACTTTGAGTTTTCCATCTTCTTCCAAACAAATTTAAATATCTGATAAACTTGTAGAATAAACTCTTCAAGAAATATCTAAAGACACGTATCCACCAAAGCAACAAACAGGAACATTCATGTTTCTGTTCCATATTTCCGAAAATGTTTACAAATATTCCAGTAAGTTGCTCAATGTTTCTTGATGTTGCTAGTAGAAGTTGATCCTTGTTGCGTGTTGCGACTTGTTTCCGTTTGAAGCGGTAACATCAAATGAAAAAGAGGAACAAGCGTCAACAAATTGTAGTTGGAACTTTTTGTTTCCGCAGTGGAGACAGACAGTGACAGTATTCAGGAAACACGGGGTTTCAGTGTGCCATTGCAACATGTTTAAATGGAGTAATAACTTGCTAATAGAATCAATTGAATCCTATAAAAGTTTTGATTGCATGCGTGTTCATCAGTTAATTATGTGTCATGATAGTATGTCGTCTTTCTTAAAGTCCTCCAAAAGCTGCAATCCCCTACACTCTTTTCTCTTTCGAAGGCTTGGCCGTACCCAAATTTTATTCCATTTTTTCTTTTTATTTTTATTAGCACTCAAAATAACATAGACCGCTGCTGCTAATGCAAGGTCTTTATCCACATCCATGTACATCGTGAACACAAATGATGTTGCTTTAGTGGATGTAGCATGTTCCCGTAAAATTTGAAAAAAACAATTAGAAACAAATCTGAAATTTACATCAATTTGGTGGAGACGAAAAGTTTAAACTTGTTTCTTCAAGTTCCTTTAGTTTGAAACAAAAAGCAACAAATGGAAACAAAAAGTTCCTCGTTGTTCCTTTGATGGATAGGCAACTTTACGTTTCTGATCAGCAGCAACATGGAACATCTTCGGGATCATTATGCTGGTTAATATACTTCTTCCTCCCGACAAACCTTTTATTATTCTCTCTAGTTATCTGGAGTGAGAGGCTTGCTTCGTTCTCGAAGTAAACGACATGAGATAGTGAGAGATCTTTCGATTGATCTATGTTTATATTAGTGATTGTTTGTTATGAACAAGTGATATAAGTTTTTGCCTGTTAAGAATTCGTTGTTAAAACAGTGCCAGAATACTTTTAAGTGATATGTAGTGACTAGGTACGTCAGACTGTTTTGGTGGAAAACTGAGTTTCCATAGAGATAAACATACAATGAAATTATATTACTGATGTATACAGGATGTATCACCGATGCCTGGGTGTCCGATAAATGCGTGACTTATCAAAGTTATGTCTTCTCAAAGTTATGTCTTCTCATTCCATCGAGTTTCTTTGAAATAGATATTCTCGAAAATATAGTGTTGTATGGGTTTATTCCGGGTGGTTCTGATGTTATGGTGACATTTACGTCCCGCAAAATGGGTTCTTCAACACCAAATATATCAAAATCAATAATTAGAAATAAGAAACTTTCTTCACCAAATGTTTCATTTTCATTTCATATCCATAAATTCACCGAATGGCACTTTTCCCATATAGGTGCAACCAAAACTCGGGATCACTTTTTTTCTCAGTGTTTCCAAGTGCTACACCATGTAAATGAAGCCATACCAGAAAAGTCCATACCATGAGCTTCCAGAAAATGTAGGGTTACCAACTTGATTTTCATCGAAAATGTATGTAATTCTTAAAGTATGAAAAATATGACAAACAATAACGATATTTGTAAGTATTCAATGATGGGCAAACAAGCGGCATCAAAAAAATCTCAAAAAATGTTAGAAAGCGTTAATTTACAGGAGATATTCAAACAATCTCCCATTTTGACCAATGCACAAATTGAGTATAACTATCTACAATAGCTTTTCGAACTTCAATTAAAATTGATCTCGTTATAGAGCAATAAAAATCTTCTAATTCTATTTCCTTTCAGCGTCATTAGTTTCTTGCTGTGGGCCCATTCCTGAAAATATCCCCAGATAATAGAAATCTAAGGTCACGAGAACTTAGGACATTACTGCCCTTCCCTCCAAAAATGTATCATTTACAAGTTTCCTTGTAGTTACGTGAAAATTCACGTTCAGGACATCATCGCTTATTCTTCTTCCAGGTTTTGTTAACTTCTTGTGCTTCACACTTCCGGTTTCCCCAAACCCTTTCTCAAAAAAAAAATTCGAGTCGCACATTCCTTGGATCAGGATATCGAACTGCATACACTCTACTGGCTAAGAGAAGTTTCTGTAACATCTAGTTCAATATCCACAGAAATATTTGTTCCAAAACCGAAGGATAATTGTAAAACTATGAAACTTGGCACGTGACTTCCTGACATCATGTTTGGTTGAAAAAAAAATTGTTTACCAAAAAATCAGGTGTGGAACACAAAAAAATTTGACTTAAATAAAAATAAATGAGTTTTCTTGGAAGGTAAAATGGCTATCTTAAAACGGCTTCGATAGAATAAATGAAATTACAAAGTAGTCTTTTGATACTTTTAGGATGCTGGGTTAGGTTAGGTTCGGTGAGGTTAATGCTTCATATTTGAAGCAAATCCGTCTTTTCGAGCTCTGGAAATAGTGTTAATCGTCCTAAAATTGCGATTAGAAATAGCCGCCATTGTAGACAAAAGGTGAGAATATTTTTTGAGATTATGGATAAGCCTCACATCTCATGAATAAATATTATGAGAATTATGAGATTGGCCAGTCTCGGTTATATTTTGCAAAAACCGCTACTTATTATACACGGGCTATTCATAACTGCTTTCGAAATTTCATCTTAACAAGTAGTTGCCACTTTTTTAATAGTTTCGTTTGGTGCTTCAGAAACTGTCCTGAGCGGTCGATTCATTCTTGTACACATTTTTGGACACAGCTCAAACAGCAATGCTAGGAATCGAAGCTTTCTGAACTGTTCCTGAGTTTGGATTCCATTGGAGAATATGAACTAATTCGAGGGTCAGGACTATGCTATTTTTCATTGCCATACTTGAACTTCTCAGAGCTTGAAGCCCTGCCTGTGTATATCTGTCGAAATTTTCATTTACTTTGACGTCCCCCAGTTCACCAAGATTTCTGTATGAGAACTCCCTTTCTCTACTCACAGAAATCAATGTTTCCAGCCCTGCTGAAGTGAAAATACACCAATCCTGGCAAAATCTATCTGTATTGCAAATAGATCAAATCCCTCTCTTTCGTGACATCTTACAATTGCATTTTTTAAGATTCAACGATTTGAATCTACACATATGTTCCCTCTTATCCGACCGACATTTATTTCTATATATCATTCTCTCAAACAACTCTAATAAATTATACTTTATTATTATTCATGAAAATATATTGAAAACGTATTTACTCAAATAATTTTCCTGGGACGGAAAAATCCCTATATATGATTTGTGTACGTACTCTCAATTCTGCATGTATAAACAAATTTCAAAATACTGAAAACAGATTTGTTGGCACACAGCTAATATACTTGCGTTTACTTCAGAAAAGATTAGTGCATGATAATATATAAGATTCCATTATTATTACTTTAACCCCCCCTGGGGAGAGAATATTCGTATAACTTAGTTATCAACTCAAATGATTCCTTTAGGAAAAACTTCTACATAACAAATTCGAATTTGGGAGAGAGAAAATTGTGGTATATGCACTTGACAACACTCTTGTTCTTGCCAGAATAATTCAATACCCTGACACATTTCCACCCTACTTTATGTAAAAGATAAGCAATAATAATTTCATAGGTACCACAGCATTCAATACAACTCCAATCCTGAAATGAATTTCTACTCACTTTCAGACGGACAATCGCAGCTGGATCTTTTATATTCTCAATTAGTGCCTTTTACCATGAAATTTCTCAATAATAAACTCAAATTTTCACAGCAAGAACAAAAAACTTCGCATGACAGTAGGGTTTGACATGTCTATAATCAGCCGGAAACCGGACTCGAGATACTACGCTCGCAGCTCATGATCTGAACTGATATCACACTGAGAAAACTGCTCCAAAAGTGTGGCCATCGTTGTCTTAGATATTATGGCTCGATGATCCTGGACTATAATTGGAATGAACAGTTAAATTCATCTTCTTTCATTTCGGATGGTCAGGGGTTCCTAAAAATCCCGTGGCTCGACAAATTTATATATCGTGTAAAAAGAAAGATTTTTTGGACAGCCTCTGAATATTTTAAAATTATAAAACATTTTGGAGTAGTTTTTGTGATAAATAACAGAAATGTGAAGTGCAAACCTCCAGCTTGAAACTGCATACTTTATTTTTCATGCAGGTTATGTATAAGCGATTATTTTCAACATTTACTGGCTAAGATGTTTGAAAATGGAGCAGGAGTAAAACCCAGTTTTTTTTCGGCATGTGTACGTGAGACCTGTCTCACTACTCTTAAATCAGTGCCTAGTGTCTAAAGAGGGTAATGGTTCCTGCTTCAGTGCAATTATACCGGATCAACTGAAATATCTATGACTTCTGCATCTTTCGTAAAAAACGCTGTTGGATTATATAACGTGGTAAAAACAACCACTTAGGTACTCAGATATCCACATGTTATATTTGCATGAAAAAGTAGAAGTATTCACGACTAAAGTACACTTTCATTTTTAATATTTTGATAATTTTTAGCAAAGTTATGACACATTTAATGTTCGGCACCGCCGGAACTTGCGGTAGCGGGCTAACACTAGCCTGAAATTTGATGTCTGCGTTTAAGCACGTTTTCTGAGGATACGGGCTCATTTTATAAGGAATTACAAGGGGCCATTCTTGTAGAGAATTAAATGATCTTCAACCCTATCCAAACCAAATTTTTATAAACTTAATTTTTTCAAGATAAAAACCGAAAAATACAATTATTTTTTCAAATTAATTTTTTTTTGGTTCCACCCCCGAAATTTTGAAAACAGTTTTTTTTCTTATTTGACATGGTATCAACTACTAGCATGCCAAATTTGGTGGGGTTACAACCGATCTTCGTCTCAAAACTGAGTAGACTGTACTATAAGTACCCGTAATATAGATAATTTTATCATTATATCAAATCACCCTTGGAGCATTTGAATGTTACTGGAATTGTCATAAAAGGTGACATTTAATTATCTAGGTGAACTTATACTTGAAACATGATATTTTCTCGTTTCAAAATGAAATTATCCACCGAAGCAATGATAAAAATTACCTACATTTTGGGTACCTGTGACAGAAATTGTATATTAGCCAATAGAATGTATGCAGTTCAATATCCTGATTCAAGATCTATACGACCAAAAAGTTTTCGGAGGGTCAAAGAATAATTTGAGGAAGCAGGCAGTGTCGAGTACAATAAAAGGCAAGGAGTGAATAAAATTGCAACAAATGAAGAAAATAAATTAGCGGTAGGGCTTTCAACAGTTGAGAATCCTCATGTATTTACGAGGAAAATTGCAAAAGTGATGGATATTAGTCATACTTCCGTGTCCACACTGAATTGAATTACATCTAGAACTCTATGGAAGGGATTGTGATACCAGAGTTCGCTATTGGGAAAACATATTGAATTTCATTCGCGAGGAATTAAATTTTCTGAAATAGATTTTGTCTAGTGACAAGTCCACTTTTAATGTAATGGGATGACACAATTACTACTACTACTCGACAGATAATCCCCATTGGGTTAGTTGACAACCAAAAAAGATGATCGGTAAATGTTAAAGGGGAGGAGGTTACTGGAGAAACAACCATGATCTCAAACACAATATATTTATTCTGACTTTGAATGAAATATCAGCATTTATAGTTTTTATGTCAACTAGAATTTTATTTTTCATCTATTATCAGTAATTTTGAATGAAACTAGAATAATTATATTTTCAAATATTCAATTTAGTTTTTAGTTCAAATCCTTCTTCAACTATCGAGAGGCTTCTTCAAGACACCCAGCATGTACTGCAATCACTCCACTGTAGGGAAAATAAAGTTCCATTGCCATCTTCGCATCCACAACGAAATAGGACGTCCATAAGCAAATATCAAGCTAAAAGTTTGCAAGAGATGTTCGATAAAAATCATTTTGTGACTAAAGATGACAGAGAATATTTGGAGAGGGTAACTGGGTTATCTGGAAGGGTAATAAGAATTTGGTTTCAGAATAGAAGACGAGAAAAAAAGTGCAAAGAAAGAAAGTGCAAAGAAAAAGTGCAAAGAAAAAGTCTCATCCATTCATAGTACGTGACAAGCACATAAGTAAATATTTTGAACAATACAATTTTCGTTCTAGGTTGAACCTCCTTTCATTAGATATCAAAGTGGAAATTTTATCAAATATATTAAAATTTTCAAGATTAGTTGTATTATTGATTAAATTGACAACGTATCGTTGCTAACTGAAAACTTTTGTGCTTGAAAGCTATTCACTAATGTTAGTGCTATAATAGGTAGCAGACTACCGAAGTCAACCTATCAGTGGTGAAACTTGAAAGATGCTTTTATCGACATAAAAATGAAAAACTCTTGACCTAACCTCAAATTTTGTTAAAGGACCCCACTCAAACCTCATGGAAAATTAATCAATGTGGGATTTGCCTGAATTTTTTATAATGGAAAATCATTATTGAAAAGTACATACCTAGTTCACCTAATCAGGTCAAGTGTCTCATTTTTGTTCTTCACGGGACCTTTTAAACGATAAAATGGGCTAGTGTTAAAATATTAATATAGTTAAACTTGGTTGAAAAACAGAGAGTTGGGGTTTGATTTGGTTCCGGGTTAGGTTGAGCCTTATAGTTTTCAGAAAACCAAACATTTTCAAGACAAACGAGAGTTGAGAAAAAAAAATACGTTTCTAAGTTATTCAGAAAGTGATTCAGCTGTTTTTTTGTAACCCATTCCATCGTTTTTAAAGGTGTCTTGAAAATAAAAAATGCTACATTCGTATCAAAACCAATGAACTATGCCTTTTTCTGTATTTATTTTCCAGTATTGTCAGCCAATATCTCCGAAACTATTAATTAGTGAACTTCAGTTCAATGGTAACTTATAATCAGGAATACTTCTTCTGAACAGTATCCAAAATTCAGGCAATTCTCACATAGCTCACTTTTCCATAAGGTTTGAGCGGAGTCCTTCAAAGAAAAACTCGTTTATAATGACATATACAGTCAGAATTAAATTTTCCTTTCAGTTTGTCATTCTGCATGTGAGAAAAAGATTTCAAACAAAAATATCATATTCTAAATAAATTTACGGTACATAATGATCAAACTCTCATGTGAGAATCATTTGTAGTATTATTAACGAGCTCTAGTAAAATAAAAAAAATTGTTGGTATCTATAAAAGATCATTATTCCTCAGAATAGCAGATTTAAGATAAATTCCCTATTTTAGCTGAGATTCAAAAAACTTTCTTTCGAAGATGGCGTTTTGAGTGACAGAGAAGTTTTGTAGATATCAAAAAATATTTTATCGTTTTACCAAGTTCATTTTTAGTCATTTTAGTATTCCAAAAAACTCTAGCATGAGGGAGCTAACATTTTGTAGCACCAGTTCGTTTCAGAACAACAGTATTTTCGACGTTTCAAACGAGGGATCACTCGACGCACAATGACATTTATTTATTTTTTAAATTGAAAGAATTTTTTTTTATCATTGTCGAAGAACAGTTCATGAATTACCATTTTAAATATATTAAATTTCAAAAGAAAATTTCAATCTGTTGAAAAGTTAACAGGGGGGTTACTTTAAGGACAGACCCTTCCCAGTCATACCTAATCTCACTTAACAAAGCCCATTGGTGAAGTGATGTTAGCATAAGGTGCGTCAAGCTGGTGATCCATAAATGGAACTTTGATATTTCAATGTAATGGATAAATTGTGCCCATTTTGTGCCAATTTGTGCCGTATGTTATTTTGTGCACATGAATTTTTCGAGATATCTCTTGTTTTTAGTATTGGTTAACCTTTTGGCACTTTCACCGAACTGCTCCAGTATTTCCACCAATCTGTGTTTTGGGAAAAAAATATAATAATGCCTGTTAGAAAATGTGAAAAAAGCGTTGTTAGTGCAAAAAGTTGATAAATTTACGTGCAACATGGAACATCTTAGGGAATTTATGTTGGACGTAATTGTTCAAACTTCACTATCAATTGTCAATCCAATTAAAATTATTATATGTTGAATAATCAATCAATAATTAATATTAGAAATGAATCCTTCAAAAAGTAATATATTTATTTTGTGTTTATTTTGTGTTCATCTGATGTGTTTTGGGAAAACGTGTGAAAAAAGCGTTGTTGGTGCAAAAAGCTGACAAATTTACGTGGCAGTGATGTTTATGTATCACCTAGTGCGTTGTTTTGGGTATTGTTCTACAAGCACAATCAACAGAAATCCAACGAGTTGAAAGTGGTATTCATTGAATGAAACTACTAATTCAAAATCTGACCTTTCCAATTTCAAGTCAGTGTGAAATAGGGTAAAAAAACTTCCTAAACAATAGAAAAGCTAGCACGATCCGTGATGCTTCTCCCAAAAAATTATCTCATATTCTGTCCCATTCAGTACATTTAAGTGACATTCCATTATTTTTACAGAAATATATACTTATGAAAAATTAATATATCTCATGTTTTAGACCACAATTCAAATCTTACTTTCTTCGAAATCATCACTAATATCAAAATTACAATATATCAATATAACAAAAACCTTTTCATGTTATTGTTTTGAAAGAGATTGCTTCTTTGAATTTCTTTTATCAAATTTATGACACCACAGTACTATGATAGAGGTTGAATGAAAGAACAAGTATTGTGGTCTCAATCCACAAAAATTGATATCCACCTTTTCTCCCCAATCAATTTATAGTATATATTGTATTAAAAAGTGTAATGTAAGATTGAAAGTAATGAAGACGTTTATTATTATTGTTCATAAATTATTCTCTGAAAAAGTTCCAAGAACATTTAGAGATTCAGAAAAAATTACAGCGAATATAAATGTCGGTCGGGTGCTCCGACTCCCTCAAAAAAACTATGAATTTGACTTGGTTATTACTAAAATCAAGTAAAAAATTGTTCATTAGTATAAGAACTAAAATGCAAGTGGATAGGAAATCGTATGAATTCGACAAATGGGTGATATTTGTTACAGCCAATTAAAATATTTTTCGGGTCATAATAGGCGAATATTTATTTGACTAGGTACTTTTCCAAAAATTACTAGAGCTGAAGGACATTTTCTTGGTATGCTTAAAATCTACCTAATTGATGACTCTGAATATCATAATGCACCTCATCCGTAAATGTTGAGAGTTTCATTATCATTTAAAGGACATACATATTGTTATTAATTGGAGTTGTAACTTACAAGTTGGTCTAACCTGCAAGGTAAAATAATGTATCAACTTCTTTGGATGGCAAAAAAAACTTGGGTTTGACTTCTGAATGCATTCTTGATTCGTAGATCATTTGCGAAGGTTGCATGCAAATTGGTCAGTGAATAATTTTAACCATTAGATTTGTATTCGATGGGTGATGTGAATGAACATAAGCGAATGATTTTACTCAAGTTTTTTTGAGACATACTTATTGGTATTGCTGAGGTATGGGAAAGAATATCTATAGCATTTGCCACACTCTATTCACTTGACCCAACTGAACAGTCAAAAAAGGTAATTATTGTTAATTTGGGAATTTCTATGATTCTCAATGCATAAAACAGTGTCATCCCAAAAGTAAGGAAAACATCTTTATTATGGTTTTTTTGACAAAAATTAATTTAGATGAAAGATGAAATATAATGTGTATTTTTAATTGCTCAAGTTATTTAAACAGTGCGAGGGTAGAATTCATTAATAGTTCTCTTCGCGAGATTGAGATAAGAAACCATTTGATTTAAAAATATCACAATACAGAATTCTGAGTAAGACAGGGACGCAGAATTTTCAGATACTAGAATTCCAAAAGAATCACCTAGGACCAGTTTTCGAAAAAAAATTCATCTATACAGGGTGCATCATTGAGGGGTGGATAACTAGAGTTTAATTTTTCAAAGAATATTGAACTGCATCACTCAGACACCTGTGCAAAATTCCTCTAAGAGGACCCAATCGCAAATGCTTCTATTACTCAAACGTCCGAGCTACGCAAATCCTGATCAAAAATGACCACCTATCAGATTAGTTTCGAGGTTCATGCCTCTCATCAGTGACAAGGTAGGCCCTACAGCCGAAGCTGTTTGTAATACATCATTCCTGCTAAGTACACTGCTACGAGCTATGCAAAAACGAGCCGCTTCTTATTTTGTGACAGAGAAAAACATAGAAGCATTCCTCCGGGAGCAACTCTCTAGGTAGGGAGTACTGCAAAGGAAATCAAACAAAATTCGACGGTTTCCCAGAAAGATGGCGCAAAATAGTAAAATCAATTTTGACAGTCAAATTCAAAATATACCCTCATCTCTTGAAATGGTGATTTAAACACGTTAACCGCCACACTAAATCTGCTAGGGATTCTGAAATTATCATCATTTTCTTGCCAACTGAATCGCCGGCGCACAAGAGGAGACCTGTGTTTATATTCAAATTGCATGCCGGCGTTTCAGCTTACGTGAAATTCTCCATATACAAGTATTGTTCGGCGTGCAAGGAAACATGTGCACCATTGGTTTGGCAATCGGAGCATGCGAATGTGAAAAACATGGATTGAAAAACGAAACGTTTATTTTCAGTCATTATTGATTATATGAATTATTCTCTTAACAAAATATACCCAAAAATGATCGGGAAAACAAGGAATACAAATGAAAGGTTTTTCAGGACAGGTATCGCAGTAAGTAGTCACTGTTTTTGCTGAATCTGCTGCTAGTTTCCAGCTTTGTTCTGCCGTTATTTTTTTGTTGCAGTATACACATCTTTTTCTAATTTTTCTATTCCTTCTGCATTTCTCTTCAGTCTCTTTCATTTCGTGCTGTATCTTCTTTTTCTTCTTATCCTGTTGCGAAATTTTGTCATTACCTGTAATTGGCCACAAGCGACTCCACCAAAGTTTTCCGAAATTTTGTAACAGAAATTTTTGATGTTAGATGCACCAGTTTGTATACAATGAAGGCATTAACTACAGATGTCCTGTCCTCATCAATAATTCAATGGCAACTTAGTGATACCATCTTACCGATTTTCGGACAGGAGAAGAACATGCTGCTAATTGATGGGACAAATCAATTCTCGCCTTTCTTGCATTGTAGTCGAAGATGCATTGCGGTTTTCGAATCTCTTCACGCTTTCTGTTTAACTTTCCTGTATTTACCACGTCCAACATGTGATGAGTAGAGAGCATTAACACATCCCTTTTGTCTGTCTCTCCACTTAGATACAACTATTCCATCTTCATTTTCTCTACCTACTTTTCAGTTTCGCTGAAACAACTTCCTTCGGCAGACCTTTTCTGGGGTTTTCAGGGTTCCAACCGAGTGAGTGCTTTGACGTAAAAGTTGCCTCGCGAGAAGACTGCTGCTATAGAAGTTGTCGTGTACCGCAACTCTTCCTTCGTCCAAAAAATCTTTACACAGATCCATGACCGTATTCGTCGATAGAGATACATCCAGATTCGCGCCTTTGCCTTGATAAATAGAAAATGAGTAAGTATATCTTTTTTGGTCGCACATCTTGAAGAGCTTGATGCCATATTTATGCCTTTTTCCAGAAATATACTGTCTAAATTTTAGTCGACCACAAAATGGAATCATGCTCTCATCAATTGCTATTATTTTCCCCGGCTGCTTTACCTGTTTGTAAATGAAATTGAAGTGGGAAACCAATGGCGATTATCTTCCGCTACCGCTACCGGGTCCTCATTATTCGAAAAATGCCAAAAGCGTAGAAGAGATTGAAATCTGTTTCTTGGCATTATTTTTGGAATGAGGATATTCTTATATATGAGATGTGTGCTCCAATAAGCCTCGATATTCGGGTAACGCACTAAACCCATATAAAGCACAATACCAACAAAATTTCTCATTTCTGGTACTGTTACTGGTTTCCAAAGTGAAAGTCGACTTTTGGACTTTGGTCTACCTAACTTTGTCATTGCCTGTTCTGCATTTCGATTTGTTTCTATTACCATTGTTTGTAACAAATCTTCGGTCACGAACAGGGAATTGGCATTGCTTTCTTCAAAAGAACTCTGTGTAGAACTTTCTGACTCGGTAAAAGTGTTTTCAGCTTCCTCCAATAATTCTTTGTCACTCAACGGCCTCCTTTTCGAATCCATAGTCAGTGGAATAACTTAAACAAAAAACGTTGAACGTTGCTTCCGAGTTATAGAATCAATAGGAATCGCTTACTTACCAACCCGATATGATAGTGCAGCTCTTTATACAAATAATTCTTTGTAAAAAATACTACACCAATATAATCTAACCAAACTTATCGATTGCAAACTTCTAAACTGCATACAAACTCGCTTTTTACACATCGTGGGGAGGATAAAGCGTTGGCCGCCGGTTGTACAAATGGCAAATTTACCAATACAAAATAGTTCCATTAATCATTTTCCAATTGAAAAATATGTTATGTACTCTTAGTTTCATGACGATAGATTAGTGTATACTGTAAACAAAAAGACGTTTTCGTAATGCGCCGTATATTTCGTACGGCCTTACAAGTACCATGTCAGTTGGCAGCCGGCTATACAGGTGACGGTTAACGTGACCAATGAAGAAATTGACCATGGGAATACTCTTGACTCATCCTGTATATGGGGTATTTCATTTCACAAGTGGTCATGTATGTATTGTGATATATTCAAATTATGGCTTTCTGTTTTGTCACTGCAGTTTCTTTTCTCAAATTCGAAAAGAGAAGAATAAAACAAATCTACCGTCTCATTATTGAAATAACTCGAGTAATCCAAAATATTGGAAAAAAATCCAGTATATTGAATTTTTTTCCATATATAGAAGTTACTTTTCGAAATATTTGATTTATTTCTAATATATTGAATTTATTTTCAATATATTGGATATTCGGAAGAAGCGATGCTGATAATAGAGGTCTGCGTAACTTATTTAATTCCGTATACTTTCAGTACCTAAGCCATTATTTCACGAATGCTGGTGATAGAATACTATTACAATATATTCGTCATGGACGAATTATGGTGTGGGGATAATAAGAAAACACATTCTTTAAAAGTGTCATGGAAAGGTTTGGTATAAAAAATTAGACTCTAGAAAAAATAATTTTTAGCCCTAGTACCGAAAAGTAAGACTTTAAGACCTGGAATGGAAAAATGATAAGCTACTGCATTGTTCTCTTATATTAATTGATCCTCTAGATTCTAAACTACAATCTGTGCAAAAACTAACTCTTGTATTTTTTACTATTGTGGACCGTTTTCGATTCAACATAAAAAAGGAATGTGGTAGCTCAGAATTCAATACTAATAATAATACACTTATTTATTTAAAGTAATTTTTGAAAATGCCCCCCTTCCATCATTATGCAAACGTCGGCTCGTCGTATTGAAAATAATTAAAATATATTGAAAATAAATCCAATATTTTGAAAATAAATCCTATATATTGAAAATAAATCCAATATATTGTATTTATTTCAGAGGAATAATTTAAGCAGTTTTAGATGTTACCAAAACAAATTAAAAACTTTGCAGCACAAATGTTGGGTTAATTTTACTGTAAAATACTGTTATTGAACCGTTATTGAAATAATATATTGGCAAATTGTAACAATACACGATTTTTCGTTGTTTTATCGAAAAACCCATAATAAAGAAGTTTCCCGTGTGGTGTGGATTTCAGGGATGACACTGTATGTTTGGTGGAAAGAGTTGAAAATTACTAATTTTGGCGCTAATTGAAGATAAAAATTATCTTTATTGTTGATGGTCGTACTTGATAACATTTCTAATTTTTCATACCTTTTAGTCTACTGGGGAAGTTTCCGACTAGCACGCCCCCATGCACCATTACCTTCCATAAGTCAAGTTTCATCAGGACGTTTTCACGAAAGATACGAGGATATTAGTCAGTTTCAAAGAAACCTTTTGAGAGAAGCATTTGAGAGAAACAGGTCTTTGACTTGTTCAAGACTGGAACGTATAGAGAAACTAACTGGATTGAATGGCAGTACAATCGTTCAATGGTGGAGACGAGAAAAGTATTATAGAAAGCGACAAATTTATTTCCCGAATAAACCTTCATTGATATTTTGAAATATTGAGGAATTTGATGTTATTCTCTCCAGTTTTTTTGACTGAATTCTACAAACAACCTTTTTTTTTCTGCCCGATGATGTGATGTTATGTTTATATTTTTTAGAAAAGTTTTTACTGTGATGACTAGTTCAATCCGTTGGAATATATAAAAATGTTATAGATAGCAACTAATTCATTTTCCAAAGACGCTTTCATTGATATTTTGAAATATTACTTCATATTGACAATTTAATAATTATAAAAATTTACATTTTTTTTACAGTGACAATACCCTATTCGAATAAAATAAATCGTTGGTATATTTTTTTTATTTCTCTCCAGTACTGTTAGCTGAATTATACACATTTTGTTCTTTGTGTTGTGATTATAGTTATTATATAGTTTGTAGCGAATCACCCGGTATATCGTTGCCGGAGGGTATCCTGAGGCAGCTCTGCGAACACCGTGGCGCGATATTAAAATGTTGTTGCGCACTTAGCTGAAGTGATCAAAACCACAGGTACCCAGCCGCGTTTGGCTTTGGCAGATTTCCTTTTCAACTTACTGTGAAATTGTGTGTCTCAATAGAGTGTTATTGGTAATTTTACAACTAAAAGCAGCATTGCCGCTATTTAGTTCGCGCCGGCCTTTCTTTAGGTAGGTAGAATTTACTTCTGTGGGTTACCTATTGTAATTAGTTTATGCCTTTCTTTAGACACCACAATAAGCTACTTACTCCTGTAAAATCAAGAACAACTTCGATTAAATCGTTCAACCTTCGCCGTGATTCTTTCTATCAGCAACCCACCCCTAAAACCATGAGATCATGTTCAACTTGGCGACCAAGCGAGGGACTGATTGAAGAATTATGATACTCGAAAAATCCCCCAAGGGGGCAACAGGTTATTTCACGAGGAGCAGACCAAACCGGTTGGACCAACGTATGGAAACACCCGATCCAAAAACATCGTCTAAGCATCAGAAAAATGGGAGTGACGAACAACACCACTCCCAAGGTGAGATACCTCTAGAAACAGGTAACCCAGTTATTTTATCTGATTTTTCTGCCGTTTCGAATTTGTCATCTCCACCGGGGACGTCAGCGGGGATATCAATGGCTGCAAGCACAGAAACTGCGAAGACACTTGCAGCAAATTCATTTGGACCATTGTTATATACTTCTTTGAGAAATTCCCATTTGAATTTATCACAGGCAGAAAAAAATCCGGAATATTTGCCACGAAATCGGCAAGAATCCGAGCCAAACAGTCAACCGCTTTATTACAGTCGAAATAAAAACTGGGTAAATGTTCAAGATAAGGATGCGTGTTTACCTACTAATTCATATCAAGTTGAAATTAGAAGCAGGGAAATATCAGGAAGGAATGTCGTTTGTTGACTACTTCAACTCAAAAATATTATTGGCTAGGCACCTGATGCCTCCTTATACTCAACAACAGTTGATATCAATAATAGCCAGACATTTCCCTCCTAATATTTCGGTGACCTTAGTGGGAGCTGTCGATCTGATGGTCGCTTGTAACCGTTTGAGGCAAGCGGACTATTATGTTAACAGTCAGCAAAGTATGGACGCCCGCCACTCAATAGTTAGAAATGATACAAATCATTTCAGACGTACCCAAAATTACAATAACTATCCTCAAAAAAATATGAAAGAAAATTTTGTCAGCAAAAATGTCGGTAATATTTCTATGCTTAATCTGGAACCACTAGAAACCGAAGATGCGTGCCCGCCGGAAAACGACTAAGGTCCCCACACGAACCTTCGTGTGTGGGAGCAGTTCTTACAAAACAAAAAATCCAAAATGTTGAAAATATCCCCAAAGAAGACTTATTAGAAGAGTGTGACTTCGAACATAATTCAAGTGACACCCGGTCTCCAATCATTTTAATTAATTTATATGGATTACATTTCCCGGCTATGTTGGATACAGAGTACCATAACAGCTTGCTCAGCTGAAGTATGGGAACAACTGTTAGACTTTCATTCAAAAATACCACATTTTCCCTGCACTGCGATTCGTGTTGTTGGGGCGTTCAAGTCCAAATTCAGAAAAGTATCATTACAGGCCTACCTAACATTTCAGTGTAATAAGGTATCATTCTCACATGAGTTCCTTATGATACCCGACTTAACTTACCCTATAATTATTGGTGTAGATTTTTTGAGGTTATACAATATATCAATTGACCTCAAAAACGAAATTATAACCTTCCATACCAAAGATCAGATTGTTACTATTGCTGAAGCAAAATTAAACCACGAGTGGGGAAACCCCCCACCAGTGAACGTAACGGCCATTGAAAATAAAAATATTATTACAAATGTAAGCAATTATGCTTGTCAAACTGTAGATAGTTTTGTAGATATTAATGTTATTGTGTCATCGTCCGGTGTTCCGGAAAGTGAAAAAGAAATTTTCAAAATTTTACTCTGTAGATATAAGAAAATATTTTCTCAAATTCCAGGTCGTACTGACCTTTATCATCATAAAATTCATTTAAGGTTGACAAAGAATTTTTTATCAAAAACTACTCTATACCAGTTGCACACAGGGAGGCTGTTGTCCAAACAATTAAACAAATGGAGAGTTGGGGAGTTATTGAACGAGCCGCAACTCCTTATATCTCCCCATTGATGACAGCTGTTAAGCCGGACGGTTCAGTACGTGTCTGCCTGGATGCAAGGCATCTGAATTTGTTAATGGTGCCCGATTTCGAAAGAGTATTACGAATAGATGATATTATTTCACGGCTGAACGGAAAAAAGTTCCTGTCGAAATTTGATCTGTCTCATTCGTACTGGCAATTGCCACTCTGTGAACAAGATAAGAAATACACGGGGTTCATGGTGGGTAATAAGACGTACCAGTACAGGGTGCTTCCTTTTGGACTCTGTACAGCGGTCGCCTCCTTCTCCAGAGCCATGTCAACAATCTTTGGAAAAGAATTCTCCGATTTCCTTGTTTCCTATGTTGATGACCTTCTTGTGATGTCATACTCCGTGAAGGAACATCTGATGCAGTTGAAAAAAGTTTTTTTCCGTTTGCAGCAAGCTGGTCTGACCATTAAGCTGTCTAAATGTAATTTTTTTCAAGCAGGAAATGCAGTTTTTAGGTTATATTGTTAGTACCACCGGCGTTCGCCCAAACCCGGACCGTATTCAGGCCATCACGGACTATAAGAGGCCAAGAAGCGTGAAGGAAGTCTAAAAATTCCTAGGTCTCTGTAACTATGATAGAGGATTTTCCTCGAAATGGGCATCTCTTTCCGAACCCTTGACTTCACTTTTACGAAGGGAAAACCGCTGGGAGTGGGGAGCCGTTCAGAAACAGGCGTTCCAAGCGCTGAAACAGGAGTTACAGCAAGCTACTATTTTATACCATCCTAATCCGTCCTTACCTTGGCATGTGATGATGGACGCTTGTGATGATGGTATCGCCGCTCAGCTTTTTCAGGTGGTTAACGGGGAAAAAAGGGCCGTAGCCTGGGCAAGTCGTCTGCTGTTGGACCGGGAACGCCGATATAATTCCAATGAGAAGGAAGTTTTGACAGCCTTATGGGCCATCCAAAGGTGGAGGGTGTATTTGATTGGTTCAGAGTTCACCCTGTATACTGACAGCAAAACCTTAACCTACCTTAACAGTTGTAGACTCCTCTCGGCCAGGATAACCCGTTGGGCACTAGCTTTGCAAGAATTTTCGTTTAACATTGTACACATATCTGGCAACGAGAACTACGTGGTGGATGCTCTGTCGCGATATAGTTGTACTAGGTTACCTACTCCCACAGATAAATGTTTCCAGATTCTGGCTTTGCAACTCCCGGAATCATTTCGCAAGTCCTTGAAGGATATAAAATATCTCCAGCTCTCCGATGAGAAGCTATTGTACATTCGAGATATGTTACAGGAAAATTCACTTTTCTCAGGACAATTCATTATTTCCAATGAGGTGCTTTATAAATACGGTAGTGAAGAAAACGCTCTTCTTTGTATTCCCGAAACTCTTATAAATGACTGCATTGAAAGTTACCACTTGGCTATTGGTCATTTCGGAGTATACAAAACACACAGCGCTATGAAAAACGAAGTTTATTTTTCAAATATGCAGCGGCGGATAAAAAAATATATTAAAACTTGTCACCTATGCCAAAAATCCAAAATATCTATTTTACCTTGTCCACCGCAAATACCAATCCTGCCGGAATCAAAAGACGACCTTCTTGCTATAGATTGTTTAGGTCCGTTGATCAGAAGTCGAGGAGGTGTCACCTATATTCTAGTAGTCTTCAACGTATTTACCAAATATGTGAAGCTCTATCCACTGAAACGCGCCACCTCGCGCGCGATCTTGAATCGACTTACACGAGACTACCTTCCGACCTTTGGCCCCACGCGGAGGATTCTTCATGACAATGCCACACAGTTCACGTCAAAGTCTTGGCGAGAAACGTTTGACGACTTGAACATCAAGTTGATCTATATTTCCGTGCGACATCCGTCAGCTAACCCTAGCGAACGTTGTATGCGCGAAATTGGTCGATTGATGCGAGCTTTTTGCCATGATCAACACTCAAGGTGGGCAACGCAAATAAAGCTGTTCGAAGAGTTCTTGAACTCGGTAGTACACGAGTCCACAGGTTTCACCCCTAATGAATTGCAACTCGGTATCGATAATTCTAAGATCTTACCTGCACCTTTGTGTCCTCACTCTGGTCAAGTGTCAATGGGTCATAATGAGAAATTAGTCCTTGCCGACGCGTCGCTACGAGCTAAAGCCGCCCGCCGTGCCATTATGCACCCGGGGCGCCCATATGTTAGGTTCGAACCCGACGATCTTGTCTTATTGAAAGCTGATAACGTTTCCTCTGCTTTAAAATCAGAAACTAAAAAATTATTACTTCTTTTCGAAGGCCCGTTTCGAGTTAAAAAACGAATCCACAATGATACCTACATTTTGTTATACGAGGATGGTCGTGAGAGAGGAATGTTTCATGCCAGCCATCTCAAAAAATATCACCAACCCCCGTAAAGTGAAATTCAAAGTTTTAGGAAGCTTGTTGAGGTGAGTTCAGTGACTCCTAGGTCGCACTAGCCCTCAAGGAAAGGGGGATGAAGATATAGCGAATCACCCGGTATATCGTTGCCGGAGGGTATCCTGAGGCAACTCTGCGAACACCGTGGCGCGATATTAAAATGTTGTTGCGCACTTAGCTGAAGTGATCTACTGGGGGGTCGCAAAAACCACAGGTACCCAGCCGCGTTTGGCTTTGGCAGATTTCCTTTTCAACTTACTGTGAAATTGTGTCTCAATAGAGTTTTATTGGTAATTTTACAACTAAAAGTAGCATTGCCGCTATTTAGTTCGCGCCTTTCTTTCGGTAGGTAGAATTTACCTCTGTGGGTTGCCTATTGTAATTAGTTTATGCCTTTCTTTAGACACCACAATAAGCTACTTACTCCTGTAAAATCAAGAACAACTTCGATTAAATCGTTCAACCTTCGCCGTGATTCTTTCTATCAGCAATCCACCCCTAAAACCCTGAGATCCTGTTAAGTTTAATAAATGTTTATGACAATTATTACGGGTTTATTTATTTATTTTTGATAGACAGTTGACGGATGATCATATAAACTTACAGAAAATGCTTTGTAAAGTTAAAGAAGGCACCACTGTATAGGAGATACAGGAAAGAGAGTGTGAAACAGTCAAGAACCTTCGAAACGTCATTCTGATGATAATATAACGAAAATTCTTGGATAATCTATCTGGTAAGGTTTATATTAGGAAAGTCTTAGAACTTGGTGAAGTAACAAATGGAAAAAAATACCACTATACGTTTTTGTTGGCAATTCCTGAAAAACAGTTTAAGTAATCACTTTCCATTTTGCGCGAGAAATGGTTCTGAACTCATATTGTGTGATACGTTGCTGAATTCAGATTGAAAAATGTAATCGTATACAGGGTATACTTTAGTTTCGGCCCATATAAAAATTCAAAAGTTGATGTTTTCTGGAAAACGAAACGTCGCAGAAAAATCATGCTTACGTTATCGTATAGTTCTCAAAAAGTAGACATGGCAAAATACTATTTGATTTATATTTCCTTCGAAAATAAAGCTAGGAGAAAATAAAAGCAAAATTCTCAAATTACGGTTTTTCTTCAATATCTCCGTTGGAATATTGAAACTTTCTAAATGGCATATTATTAGGCACATGAATGCGCTACTTTTCTCTAATTTAATCGACCCCGTATCACTTTCCGTTTCCGACATACCCATTCTGTTCATTCTCATCTAGAACACACTGTATTTTTCACAATCTCTAATTTCGTATTACATTTGAAGTTAATATTTATCACTTTGTACAGGAATTTGCTTCGATCAATTTTAAATATTTCTAATAATGAAATATGGTGGATTACGTAATCCAATCTTCCGCATAAAACCTATACAATAGGTAAAGTCGTCGGCAAGTATTCAACAAAAAACAACTACTGACCCCTACGACCATTAAATTATATTTGTTTAATACTTGGCAAAGTTTTCTACAAGAACCACTTTGCAATGCATTTCAAATATCAAAGCTGAAATTATTTTTCGATTAAATTGGGGGAACACCTCCGTACCGGTTTCATGGTCATTGCCAATCATCAGCGAAGGCTAGTTCGACCCAATTGAATAGAAAAATCCTTTCATCCTAATTGGAAATCCCTGAGACAAACACTGAGTTATGAATTCAGCGCCATCTCTGGGTTCCAGTTTAAAATGCACTCCGACTACGTGTCGACTTCAATATGAAGCCAGAAACATCATGAAAGAGGGGCGACAAAACCTTGAATACTTGCCGACGACTTTACCTATTGTATAGGTTTTATGCGGAAGATTGGATTACGTAATCCATCATATTTCATTATTAGTTTTATGGTCTTCCGTCAAGTGGTGTCGCCCCTCTTTCATGATGTTTCTGGCTTCATATTAAAGTCGACACGTAGTCGGAGTGCATTTTAAACTGTAACCCAGAGATGGCGCTGAATTCATACCTCAGTGTTTGTCTCAGGGATTTCCAATTAGGATGAGAGGATTTTTCGATTCAATTGGGTCGAACTAACCTTCGCTGATGATTGGCAATGACCATGAAACCGGTACGGAGGTGTTCCCCCAATTAAATCAAAAAATAATTTCAGCTTTGATATTTGAAATGCATTGCAAAGTGGTACTTGTAGAAAACTTTGCCAAGTATTAAACAAATATAATTCAATGGTCGTAGGGGGCAGTAGTTGTTTTTTGTTGAATACTTGCCGACGACTTTACCTATTGTATAGGTTTTATGCGGAAGATTGGATTACGTAATCCACCATATTTCATTATTAGTTTTATGGTCTTCCGTCAAGTGGTGTCGCCCCTCTTTCATGATGTTAAATATTTCTTCTATTTGAAGAAGACCAGTTTCTTTGAAAAATATAACTGTTGATATTCTTTCTGTAACTGAAGTTAAATGACACCTTCACAACCTCATTTTTAATTCGTTAATCCCACAAGTGCCCCAGATAGGAATTAGGTAACTAAGGATTGGTATGAAACAAGCATTATAAATTAGTATTAGTGTCGAGTTGTATAGGTAATCTCTACATGAGTATAGTGCACGACATTTTTTTTAATACTTGAACATGTTCACTCCAGTTTATGTTCTCATCTAATATTGAACCCAAATAAGTTGTATATTTATAATATCATTTCCTATTTTAATATGCATTTCTACCGAGTTCCCATTATTGTTGAACGAAGAGCATAAAAGTAGTTTTTTTCAAATGTATTTGCAGCTTGTTTTTTATCAACCATCCTAGGTATTTCTCCAAATCATTGTTCACCAATATTTCTAGTTCTCTTAAATCTGTACTTGTGTAGACCAGAATAGTATCATCCGCAAAAGTAAAATATTTTGCGTCCAGTTTTGCTTTGTTCAAACTTCTCACTAGTAATGTATATGCAAAAGGTCCCAAGACCGATCATTAAGGCATTCCATAGTTAGTTTGTTGAATATCACTGCAGCTATTACCTATACAAACACATTGTTTTCTATTTAGTAGATAAGTTGTAAGTAATGTGAGCAGATTCCCTCTGATACCCATGTTTTCTATTTTATTCAAAATGATTTCATGATCGACTACATCAAAAGCCTTCCGCTTGTTGAAGCAAAATATTTCTCATCAAGCTTGGATGAGATGTAGTTCATAAAATCAACCTTAGCACTAATGGTGCTGCCACTATTTTCTTGGAAACCATAGGTACTGGTATCTTTCGAATTTTACATTTATATCGATAAATGTTACTATGCGTTTTTTAATTACTATTTCAATTGGTTTTGATAAACATGATACTATTGTAGTTGGCCTATAGTTGTCAATTACTTATGTATGAATTCCCGCAATAGTGTTATCTTATCTTGCATTACTGACTTCTCAATATGGATCTGACTATAGGTTATGCGAAAAGTGTATAGGTTTCAGTTTAAGATAATCTTCAGTTTAAACTAGAAGATCCTCCCGTTAACGTTTCTGGAAGAGTACCTGTTATACTTCAGTTTGAGTTTGAGCTTGCGCATAATATGTAATCATGAAAGACTTTTGAACTCAAGAGACACTAGATATATTTGGGTTTTGTTATTATATTGTAAAGTGGAAGTGAGATAACAGTAGCAAACGGTGGTATACAGGGGTCCCTCCGAGAACTGCATCGATCAATACATAGAAAACCATCGGCATCGAAAATGAAGCTAACTTTGTATAAGGTTATCTATGCCTACACTCAACAGATATTGGCGTATTAACATGTCTCGGTTCCAGAAAATCTCCCATTCTTGAGTTTACTTATTCTTGAGCCTTGGTTGGACCTATTCAAGAATTCAATCTTCTTGAATCATTGCAATTATGCATTGATGCAAAAAATCCTTTTCATCGGTGTAATTATCAGCTATAATATCCCAAGGATATTGATAACTAACGAAATAATTTTATCACAGTTTTCGAAAGCACGTTAATTGGTAACGCCGAAGGCGGAGGGATGTTACCTAAAATAACGTGCTTGAGGAAGTTGTGATAAAATTATGATTTATTTATCAATGTTCGAGGGATATTCGGTGAGAATTTTTTTTGCAATTCGAACAAAATTATTTATTGATCACACAGTTATTAAAAGAACAATTCGTATAATAATCATCCGTTGATCTTGCTGTATTCGCCTCGGTTACTGCATAGGTGTTTCCACGCATACTATATTGATTATTTGGTTATGATGTTCCTGATCAATATTTAAATAAGGTTTTATAGAATTTTCATTATTGTGCCCAGTAGTTTTCAACAATTGATGTTCTTGAACTCCACTCTTAAATAATTGACTAACTGCAGTTGCTCTATTAGAGTGATTGGTTATTTTCCTCTGTTTCATATCCAAGCCAATTGCTTCAGCAGAAGATTTCGTCCATCCATTGATTATATGTCTACCGAGAGGCATATTGTCGTACCAGATATCGCTTTCTGTCTTCCAGTGACGATTTGGCCTTAAACATGTCTATTTGTTTTGATATTTGTGCCTCGTTTTGATAATAATTTAATGAATAATCTGACAGGACAAGCATTGTTATCATTATTTTGAACTAACCATTTACAAGAGGCGCAGTTCTTTGAACCCCCTTGGCACGTTTTACTGAAAATTGGATTATATTCTATCCTATTTGTTGGAGATCCACTGTTGTCCTCTTCGATATGAAAATAATCAACTAAGCAAGCAGCACCTTCACCACCTCTCCAAGCCAATTCCACCGCTGCTATGTGATAAAATTTGCGTAGGAGTCCTATAGGGGTATTTTCATCCCAAAAGTTTATAATTTTACTCATTTCCGTTGAAGTTAATGGTACTGAGCTTGTTTTTCGTTTAGTGGGATCTGATGGTGAATTTCTTTGTGCTGCGTCGAGTGCATTCCGCGCTTGTTTGAATGCAACACTTTTAAAAGGGTCTAGCATGATATTATACTCCTTGTAATACTTTTCTTGTAATAATTTGCTTGTTATATTCCATACAGTTTTAACAGTAGCCTCCTTAAACTCTGTGCCATCCTTTTTTCTCATATTAATCGCCCAATTCTTGATTTTCATCCAATTCATATTTTTTGGCGTCACAAAACTCCATAAATATTTTCCAAGTGTATTTTTTAATATTGACAGTATTTTTTGGTGTATTTTCTTCAATTATTTTGTCAATTGCCGCATCATTTTGAACACCAAAGCAAGGAAGTGACATTTTCGAAATAAATTGAATTACAGAAATGTCAAATAACTTTATTATGTTGGTTGCTTAGCAATGTCATGACATAAGTGATAACTACTCGTGAAAACTATCCATGTGTGTGTGATGATGGTTTCATTGGTTATTTCAACACACATGACTAGAAATAGACAAATTTGATAGGATATTTTTTGAGCAAAAAATTTTCGCACCAATTTTTTTCCAAATATTGATTTCTACCACCATATCTTTATAGCTTTTTTCTCAAACACTAAATAATGATGCTGTCTCACCAAGTCTATTGAGGCTTCATCATTTCCAGGTGTGAATATGTCACTCATTTTTTTGAAAATTCGTTCATCATTTCTCAATGTCACGTTTCAAGATTAACAAGATGAATAATAGTCACTTGTTCGAACATCTTTTGTAATTAAGACAGAGACGTAATCGGAGGGTTTCATGGATGATTTTGAGTAATATCTGAAGTGAGCTGGAAACATTCTTAAGTAAGTATAAATGATATATGACGCAATTAAAAATTGGGATTTCTGAAATAAAGAAAAGAGGGCCGTATTCAAAAAAAAAAAGTTGATGAATGTTCCTCGGAAACGAAACGTTGTACTGAAAATCTGTGAGCGTCATATTGTGAATGTTGAAAAGTGACAATGAAAATGTATTTTTTATTTTTTGATATCTACTAAATAAAATCAAATATCGAGAATTTTACTTTATTCAAAATATCTCGAAATCCGAAAAAGATACCCCATTTCTGCAAACTCCATATAAAAGGCCTTTGGATTGTGCAACTTTTCTCTCATTTAACCAACATTGTATCTGCAACCGTTACCAAGATACTATTGGTATCCCATCCTTAGCTTGGACACACATTATATTGATCGATGCAGTTCCGGAGGGGGGGGGGCTGTATAGATTGTGTGTAAAAGAATACTAGAAGTAGTGTGTAAGTATACTTTTTATCATGTGAACTGATAGACGATTTTTTATTCATTTTTGAAAATATAAGATGTCATAAATGCCAGAGTAGTTCAACATATTGAAATTTCTAACAAAACATGTGTAGGTAGTTACATTGAATTAGAAATTACACTCACGAAGATCAAATCTTTATATATTTTCATATCGGTCAAGAACTAATGCCAATGAATATTTGAATATGCATTTGTAACAATCAAGATGGCAACCCTGCCAACACTGGAATCTATAATACCAGGGTAGGTATGAATTATATTTTAAATAGAGCATACTAACAAAAAAAATCATCATCTATATCATTCTGGTTGGGGTAATTGGTTGAAAAGGGTGACGTACATTAAATCAGCCCTATTTTAATTTTCATCACCTGGACAATTTCTTATATAAATATATTTCAAAGAGGTTATAAATTTATCATTTTCCTTTTTATTATAAGTTGAGATTATTCTTTACTGTTCAGATTGCCTACTTTGTTTCAGGTTTCAGTTGTAATGAATGCCACAAACAGTATAAAAGGAAAAGAGATCTCAATAAGCATTTGCAATATAGATGCTTGAATGTGAGAAAATTTGGTTGTAACTTGTGTGAGCATAGAAGCAATACTAAAGACAACCTTAAAAGCCACCTTCGTCACAAACATAAGTTGATTGTGGAAATGACGGAAATGTATTTATATATATCTTAAAACTGACAGAACTGTTGAAATAAACGTCTTATTTCGTTTGTCAAAAAATTTTGTTGTATTTATATATATAAAAACAGACCCTATACCAGTATTTCTCTTGGCTCAGAGTTTGTCTGCCATAGTTACTACAGTAATTATTTTATTCTTAGGTAAGTATTTCACATTTGGTTATCAGATGATATAAAATGGCAATGAATGAAAGGTATTCACAAAAGCATTTGCTTGTCGTTAAAAGAAGGAGATCGCAAGTAATTTCAAAGATCGGTTTTAAGTGATACCAAATTCAAATAATTCAATATGGATTCACGCATATATACACACCTAGATACCATCATTAAATAAAATAATATTTAGGGTCGATCATTTGATGCTCAAGATCCACATGTTAATTTTCTTCGATTATCTTGATATGTTGTGGTACTGTATTGAAGACTTGAAATAAATGGAACTACATACAAGTAGGGGATTTCGTTGTCTAGTCATATACGTGATCTGTATAGGCTTCCATTTGATTTATTTTGTTCGATTATCAGAATATTTACAAACAGCTGTCTAATATCCAGAACGTATGCCAGTTGAAGCATGGCATCACTTGGGTAGAAGCTGTTCTTTGAATATATAATTCCCAAAATCCATTTTGGAAGTGTGTTCGTGCTATTGATATTATTATCCACCCCAGCAATAATATCATACCTAAGTTGAGATTGTACTTGAGCAAGGTCAGGTAGCCGAGTAGTTGGAGTCACTGCTTTCAATCATTCTTTACCCGTCACTGGTTCAATCCCAGTGATTTCAATTTTTTTTCTGATGACCTGAGAAAGTGCTAGGAATCGCACGTTAAAAGGTAAAACCTCGTTAATCCTTGGCACCCGGTTTTTTGTTGTTAGCCTTTTCCGGTATTAGTTCGCAATAATCTGCCTAACACGAACTTAGACAATGGCAGTATCTAGATAGAATGCAAATGAACGACACGCATAAGCTTCGCAGGAGGCGTGTATTATGCCACCTACAACCCTCATGAGTTTTATAAATGGACCAACCGCCAACAACAGCGGAGGTGATTGTCAGCGCCCCCTGACCGGGACCCTAGGCACACCTTGGCACAAGTGCTCGCCCCCCCTCATCAGCAATGGGGTGGGGGGCTCTCCGTGCGTCCATTTAACCACATTGGACATCCAAGCCCGCGTGGGGTGAAGAGGTAAGATGCTGGTGAAATGTAATGAACTACGATAACTCTGCGGTGATTTGGCTTATAATTTTATAAAAAAAAAACTTTATTTACTTATTTATTTATTAAATCCTTGTCTGAGTGCTATCGTTCGTAGGGGGACGACAGCTGGTTAACGGAAAAAACAAAAAACAAAAAAAAAAGAATATAATTTAGTATCTTGACATGTTTAAAATTTGCAATTAGTTCATTTTTCTGCTGTATCATCTGCAAAATATTAATAATACTTCATTTTGTCTGCTCAGTGCACAGTATTCTTGTACCAGGTAATCACTCACCTCACGGACGTGGGAAGTGGCTAGAGGCGTAAATGACACAAGCGTGCTCCCCGGATGTATCGGGGCTCAGGACACAAGGCCCAACTGGTAAATTCCTAACAGAAGAAAATGATAACAATGATGTTTTTCTGTGAATTACCTACAGATTTAGTAATCGACTTTGAACTGATTTCAAACATAGCAACATAGCTCAGTACTGGATGCAATATTATTACTTGATATATTAATAATATGCTGAAAGTAATGTTTGTCTGTTCGTCGCAAATTTCGGTATCCGTTTTAAAGTAACCCCCAGTTCTTAACAGCCAGGAAATAGTAGATTTTTTTAAATTTTCATACAATTTCAAAATCATAAAAAAAATGAGTAATTTCTCCTCGCTCTCTATAGGGGATTTTGGAATTTACTCGAGCTCGGCAGATCAATATAAAGGCACTCTGTTGAGTATATCCACCGTACATTAAAATTTTTAAAATTATTAAAATTGTTGTATCCGTCAACCGGCTGCACCCTTACGAGCAACCCTCAGAAGTCAGAGACTTGTGTGAGCTAGGGAAGACGTAGCCATTACCTTTCAACGTGTGATGCCATGCTAACTATAGGATCGCGCATCTAGGACAGATTAGTTAAAGAAATCGATCTTTATAAATACTCGAGATGCATCTGAATGAGGTAATTTGAGTAAATTACATGGTAAAAAGTGTGCATTTCAATAATCTGACAATGTGAGCGTGGCGAAAGGAAGTAAGAAGATCAGTTACTTACAAAAAAAACGTCACCTTGACATTCTCGAGCGTGGTCGATTTTTTAGTTAATTTTGAAGGAAATAATTGAAGAATAACGGAAATAATATCGTCTGCCGATTTCCACCAGCTGAAATAGCACAAATCGTCATTAAAGTTTAGTGCGTGCAGCTGCAGTGAATCATGTATTCCCCACTCCACGCCTAGCTTTTTTCTTTCACTTTTCTTATCTCCTAATCTCTCGCACCATCCCCACACTACTTTCTGTGGCCGTGACGCTGATCACAAGCTATCGTGGCATTATAGATTATATGTACAACCACATATTATAGAAACTTACAGATGAGCTCTTCCCACTTCCTTTGATGTTTGGTTTGACCTCAGACCTTTGAATTTTGCACGCTAAGTTGCTGGTTTGCAAAATGCAAGTCGACGTAGTTGCGGGTTCAGTTTCGTACTGCTTAACCCTTCTGATTTTGATTAGTTTCCTTTATAGAAATTTGTTTTTCGTTGATTACGTGAAACAAAATAATGTTATCTAGCTTCTTTAGTTCTCGAATTACACAAGAAAAATTCGAAATTTTCGAAATTCTGATTTTATCTGGATAATGATTTGTAACATTGTCGAGTCTTAACGATCGTCGTACATATTTTTCAAACATCATTAGGGTCATTCATTTCATCATTTTAAATTATCAAAGGAACTGGAACTCCACCAACACAACACTCCGTATATGTATTTTATATTTTTGTGCCTGCTAATTTGGTTGTCTTCTTAGACGGTGAAACCGAGCGTTTCTTGTAGTCAAGATTTTCTGTCGAAATATTTTGGAAAAAAAGGCGCCTGATAAGAAAAAGCGTTTGGGTGTAGGAATTCGTATTTGAAGAGTGGCAGTAGAATTTTGGAAAACGAATGGGTGAATAGTGACTGGTAAATTTAACGTTTTCAACGGATTTTTCACTATTTGCACCCACACGACGATTTCATGTGGCTTCTGGTATTTGGATGGGATCGTCGGATTTTCTTTAGTATGAAGGATATGGTTATCGTAAAGTAGTGAACGTCTCTTAGTTGCATCGGGATTACGCACTAGAGGTGAGTTTTGAATAATATTATTCTCATTCCACTGTTTCAATCGGGTCCTTATCTTAACGTTTTTTTTTAATCCTTTTTAGACGTTTTTTTCTTGGGAACCTTTCTCATTCGCATATTTATACGAGGAGTTGTATTTTGTGGCAATGTTGTATAGACATTCAGTAGCGGTACGAACAATTGGGACTTACCTGGAAGGTCATTTGTTTTTCTGGAGCTCAGAAACTCGTGCTTACGAACAAGAGTAGTGGATGTATGATCCTCAGTTATTGGCAGATGACTGAAAACATTATCCAACTCTGGTGTTTCCAGGAGTAGCCCAAAACGACCGTGATAAGTACCACATAGTGGCTGGTTCATTTATTTTAACTATTGTGTTACGTGTTATATGCGGTGTTCGTTTTTCGTGAATCTTATGCCAACAAGTATTTTTTCCCTACATATATAGTGCACCCCATTTTACTTTCTCAGTCGTAAATCATAGTTAATGTTTGATCGTGATTGTTCTGACTAGATACTAAGTGAATTAAATTCGTCATTCTTGGATAAAGGTTATGTGATTGCTAAAGTAACTTTATCTTCGAACTATTCTCTCGAGAGTTTTCCCTACTTTTTAGGTGATTAATGAATTTGGCCTACGATTTTTTTATTGTAGTTTTGTACTTGTTATTTCCGAAAATTATTATATAGATATATTTCTACCGGGTACTCGTTATTTTTATTTCACTCATCTAGATTGTCAAGTAAGCCTTTATGGTTTAGTGATATGATGTTTTATGAGGGGTGTATGTGTTGGTAAATCACTTGGCGCCCCCTATAAAATTTTGTTAACCTTTATAAAAAGGAAACCACCCCGACTCCACTGAGATTTTAGTCGGTGCATACCCCTAACTATTTCATCGCTTACTTGGGAAGCTATTTTGTACGTAACAGATTATTGAAAAGGAATCAAGCACCTAATTGCAAATCCTAAGATAACAACAGTTTGAAATTCATTTAGTATATTTGAAACTATCAAGCGCCTACTAGAATTCTGGCGTCATCTGTTTACCAATGATCTAAGCGACTTTGAAGAAAAAAGCAGTTTCCTTTTATAGAAAGAGATCCAACATTACGATACCGTTCATAGAATACGTCGCTTGCTTCCTTTTTATTTTGACGAAATTTTTTCAAACTTTTGGTACTTTGCCATAGTCCAATATGGAGGAAAATGGGGCAACATTCCAAAGTAACCACACCACTATTATACGACAATAAAACACTATTACATCAAGATACATATTGTAATGATTTCGAGGCCGGCCCTGATCGCCTAATTAATTATTCACGTTCAGCTTGCAAGCAAACAACGTGTGAATATGACTAACTAGCTCGAATGAAATCGGCCATTTTATCCGCTTCGAGAGCCATCTGAATGAGTCGCCCTATAGTATCGATAATTCGAGACCTGTGAAAAGAATCTGCTTGCCGGTATTCAAGACGCTCGACATGAGAAGACGGGGAGAGAGTCGCAAGTTGCGTTCCAGATATAGTTCGAGAGTCTGCAGACAGACAACGACAGTGATGAATTGAAAATGTGACTGTAATATAAATGTTGCAAATAAATTAAGTTATTGTTTAAGACGAGTTTTAAATGAATTAGCAAAATCACTCAAGTGTATTTTCGCTACAATATTTTTCCTTCATAAGTTTTGAAGAAGATAAATTAAATATTTATTTCTTTCGGGTTTTTAACACTCTTTATCTCAAAAGGGATGTATTTTAGGATATACATTGATTGAACATTTTCACCTCGAAATTAGGCAAAGAATTTGTGTATGAAGTTTGTCGGTTTTATTCTGACTCAACGTGTTTATTTTTTTATTTAAATAGGTGAGGTAGCCTACAATCATGATACAGTAACAATAACAATAAACATTCAAGGGCCAGAGGAGGTAGAAGTTGCTTTTTGTTGTTTGTGAAAATACCCCTTTGTTTGTTCATGTGAAAGTTCGGATTGTTTATGAACCTTCCGACAAGAAATAAAGTTTACCCTTTACCATGAAATATAAAATTTTCTCTACTGAATTCAACACAGTGCAAAGCGTGATTCTGTATAACAAATAATCAACTTTTATTATAACTAAAGATTCAATACTAATATTATATTATGGTGATAACTTACATTTACTTTTGTCATATTGCTTATTGAAATAAATCACGTGTCTTTTTATTTACTCTACACTTATTCTGTTATAAAGCGGCGTATCGGCCTTAGTCTCTACACCGCTTAGAATATCCTAGAGTTTCTAACCCAAGGTCTCATTCGCCATCAGCGCTTGGTCTGATGATGGACGAGGCGTATCAAAACGTCGGGACACCTAACAACAATAAGGAATATAACGTGAGCGGCTACGCTATACCCCTGACGGTCCTAGAAAGTACGTGACGTCCTGTTATGAGTGAAATTCGAGTATAGAAAGAAAACAAGATGGATTAATTTGATGAGTATATTAAATAAACATAGGGTAGTTCCGAATTGAATACAAGTATTTCCATATTAGATCTACTTGCTATCCCGCAAGCCAGGCCTCTTTAACATGTATCAAACACACAATAAAATAATATAATGCAGAGTAAACAACACCTTAAATACTTAAATTACTTTTGAAAACAAGCAAGCTTTCTAAAAGCATATTCGACGAGACATTTCTTACATTGCTAGCCGTTATTGCTACTGTCGGAGGTATATTAAAAACAGTTAAATAAACAATGGTAGCAAGCACATAAATGTTTCTGGATAATAGTTCACATACATAAAAACATACTTTCAAAGATAGCAACCTCATAGTCACTACTAAATACCTTTGTTTGCGCAATGAATCAATATATACCAATAACACTCCTAGTAATCAAATATCAGAATATACAAAATATATTAAGCAAAACGTGCACTAACAGTACATATTGAACTACATTATACAGGTAACATGCGATAAAATCATGCAAATAAATCAATATAACATTAATCAAACATGTAAGACATACTTAATCAAAATAGGTAATCAGTTCAAACGGTAATAAACACAAATCAAGCAAATACACAAAACACTATTACATGACACCTATGATAATACACCAAAATCCCAAGTAACAGTAATGACTTTCACTGTATATTGTTCTACTACCAGTAGAAGACGTAAACCTTTAGTACAATATAAATGATAGCTGTACCCATTCATGTTTCCTAAATAAAGGACAGCTCTTAAAATATCCAAACATACACACACTCGACAGGTGAAAATAATATAATAATTTCCCTTTTAGCAACCAGTACATGAGCCACAGCCCTTGTATCAGGGTTAAAATATTAGGTTCCGTTCCGTATATGCTCATAAATTAAACAGGATTGCAGATGTCTTTTAAGGCGGCTTATTTTCACGAGAAGGCACATAAATCTCCGCACTCATTATATCTGTTCAGACATTATATCCATGATCGTTTCTGGGTAACCTTTAATAGTACGATAGTTTCATCTTACGGTTTTTACTGACGATTTCAAACTCCCTTGACTATACTCCGAGGCATACATTTTCGCGAACAGTTGCACTTATACATGACGACGAACTTGGTAACGCACTGGTATAATCCTTAGACGAACATGGCCCGGGTCAAAAATGAACTGACATTATTCTTTTGAAATCTCGCTTAAATACAAGCTTGACCCCTCGCAAAGGAACACGTGTCGCCGTTATTCTTCCTTACGCAATAAAATACGACCCCTGCATAATTAATCATGTTTTTAATAGCGATCATTTATTGCTTTAACCTACTTAGCGAGACATGTTTATGGCATTAATTTATTGATATTACCTTATGCGGTGGGTGGAAGAAAGACGCACTATTGAAAAGTAGGATGGAATATTTCGAGATACCTATTCACTATCTAGAAATTCGTTAATTATGTTGGTCGTGGGGGAAGGATAGCAATGAACTCTTTATTTGCGCAATTTGCTCTCAAACAGAAGAGAGATGCATTCATCATCGTTTATTATTTTGATATCTTTGACCGATATTTGAGAATAATGAATTGCATGACGTCGTTTGATGACGGATCATTTCTAAAAATCAGAATGGGACAGATACTTTTTTGTACATTAAATTTGTATAAAAACAATTATATGGGGGCGAACTATTTATAGAAACCTTTGTAAAAATCTGTAAATCTCTGTAGCAGCAAAATTATTTTCAAGCTCATATCATTAAATTTCCATTCAGTTTGCAGAACACAATCATCACCACAAAAGAATACCTCTGTTAGACCAGTAATACATGACCCATATCCTATGCGCAGTAGAACAATCATCACGAAAGAGCAAACCGAAATTTTAAAAGAAGTTTACAGAAGCAGTCCTTTTCCTGATACACAAATCAAGAGGAAGTTGGAGAAAGATTTAAGACTTTCCTATAAGGTCATATCAACTTGGTTTCAGAACAGGAGAAAACGAGCCGAATGAATTCCCGTATTCATTATTGTAAACTTTCTGAAATATAAAATATCTCAGATATTAAATAAGACCCACGATTCCATGTGGCTGTGGCTATTGAGTGACTTTTGGTAGTAATTATTTATGTAATTGAGTTATTGATTATTATTTTTATTTACCCAAAACTATTATGCACTGTGATCCAGACTGAGTCAGCTACTTGTAAGGATTATTTAGTCATGTAGTACTATCAAGACTGTTTTTATTCTTTGGATTCACACAGGGAGAATTATATGATGTTACATCAACGGAACCTAAACAATATACAGGGTGTTAGTGAATAAGTGCGACAAACTTCAGAGGGTGATTCTGCATGAAAAAATAATGACATTTTGTTCATAACTTTTGTCGGCTAATGCTTCGTTTTCTGAGATACGGGGTGTTGAAGTTTTACTTAAAAATTGACCTTTTATTTATTGCTCTGAAACCGGTCGAGACATGCAAATTAAATTTGGTCGGTTTTAAGAGGTATAGTCTAGTTCCTAAATTGTAGATAGTGACTTATCGTATATTTTCTGGTTTTTACGAAAGTGGAAAAGTAAAACTTAATTTGAATCCAAAGTACCTAGCTTATTTCTGTTCTATTTTTTGACCTGCTTTATATGAATTATGAACCTTACAACCGATGAGTCACTATCTACAATTTTGGAACTAGACTATAGTTGTTGCGCATTTTCTGGTATGCAATAAGGAATTTTATGTTCATCATTGGCGCGCATACGGGTAATGATCTCAATTTTTTTTCAAGAAAGAAATGGTACGTCTCTAGGATATTTCAAACTAACAAACATTTTTGGATTGTTCGTTCAATTTGTGACCAAAAAGTCTCTCTTGCCTTTTTTTTGTGTGGAGCGCCGATTTTATGCAAAAAATAAAAGCTCTTAACGCGTATTTTTCATTTCTTTAACACATTATAGTACCGACGCTAGTAGGCTACTGTCAACATTCTTAAATACGAATATTTCAACGAAATGTCAAATTAGCGTTTTATAATTTTTAGGCTTTCAGTTTGGTATAAAATTAATATTAATGAGTTATTAAATTTTCCTTTATCGAAAAATATACAAATGCGGAATTGTCAGACATGCTTTTTGTCTATGGACGAAGTAATGGAAATGGTCTGCTAACTCGACGATTGTATGCTGAGTTGTATCCAGGACGTAGGGTACACCACCACACAATATTTCCTCGTCTTCACCAACGTTTGCGTCAAAATGGTACATTCAAGAAACAAACGACTTGCTGCAGGCGTCCCCGAGAAGTACGAACTGTGCAACTGGAAGAAGCACTTCTCGAGTTAATTGCGGAGTCACCTGAAACAAATACTCGAATGTAAGCAACTTCACTGTATTCTAAATTCTCAAAGAACAGCAATTGTATCCGTTACATAATATTCAACGTATGCAAGCTCTACTACCTAGAGACTTTCTTCTGCGCCTAGATTTTCGTCATTGGATTCATCATCAAATCTCTCAAATTCCTAATTTTCTAAATGGCGTTTTTGTTTACTGACGAAGCTAATTTTGGACGACAATGTACATACACTAAATTTCCATAACAATCACATCTGGGCTGAGGAAAATCCACATGGAATCTTTGAAGCTCATTTTCAGCATCAGTAAATGGGGTAATTGATGATCATTTAGTCGGTCCATATTTCCTCCCACAACGACTGACAGGCGACTCTTACCTTCCTTTCTTACAGAAAGAGTTACCTGTTCTTCTTGAAGAAATCCCACTACAGCTTAGACAACACCTATCGTTCATGCATGCAGCCCATTTTAGTATTAATGTACGTAATCACTTTGATACAGTATATCCAAATCTTTGGATAGGAATGGGAGGTACGGAACATTGGCCTGATCGATCACCGGATTTAAATCCTATAGCCTTTTACATTTGGGTTTTTTTAAGTCCTTTGTTTATTCCACTCCCATCGAAAATGTTGAAGACCTGAGGAATCGAATTATAGCCGGCTGTGAGACAATAAGAAATACACCAGGAATATTTGTCCGAATACGACAGTCCATGAGGCGAAGAGTTGAAACTTGTATCACGTCAGAGGAAGGTCATTTTGAACATTTGTTGTAGCTTTGCACCGATTTATTTATGAGTGTTATTTTCTGTTATTGTTCTGGTTTAATCAGTGGCTTACCATTTGTTTCTTTAAAAAAAATTGAGATCATTACCCGTATGCTCGCCAATGACGAACATGAAATTCTTAATTGTAATTTGTATAATCTCTACCGGTTTCAGAGCAATAATTAATGGTCAGTTTTTAATGAGAACTTTGACACCCCGTATCTCGTAATACGAAGCATTTGCGGACAAACGCTATATAACAAACTGTAATTATTTTTTCATGCAGAATCAACTTCTAAAGTTTGTCGCACTGTAGAAAGGCAAATGAATCAATTTTCCGCGATAAGTTAATGTGTTTTCGAAAATTATATTTAATTTTGTCAGTAGCTAAATGAGGAAATAAGTTCGAAGTAGGTAAAAAATACTTCTCATTGTGCAAAAATGTTTACGTTACTTAGGCTATGATCGTATTATCATAATGAATATCTTCAAAAAGTAAACTAGAAGAAATCAGTATATTATGCTAAGTTTTATTCCATTCCTAACCTATTATTCACTCTGTGTCAACAATAATAGTGATGGCCAGAGTATTGAGATTTATTGAGTTAATAGCCATAAATTGCTACATTTAAAATAAAACATCATTGCATCATAATATAGTAGTTGTCTTGCAAAACTGTAAGGGCGTGTTGTACATCATAAGTTCACCAATAGTTCAACCAAACTGAAATTTCATTGGCTAATCCCTAGCTACTGAACTCGTTTCACTCAAACCAGCAGTGAACTAGTGTTGTACAACCCGACCTTAGTGAGTACGGCTATCATTATTATTTGCCGTGGCGCCCTGGGGCAATTTACTGATGTTTGGTGATGTATTTACTTTTCAGCTTTGGGAAATTCAGAAAACCTATATATAGCACCACCCCGGGTGGTCGATGTGCACTCCAAGAAAGCACCAGACATGTTGTACTGTTGGACACTACACAGCTCAATCAATTAATCAATCAATATAAAGCTTTATTGTCAGAAAAAGTTAATTTCTATTGACAAAGCGAGTATACTTATATCAAATAGGAAGGAGTAAATAACTAAATAAAATGTATATATGCAGTGTGTCCGCTTAAGTTCTCTACATATGGGAAACTTTTTTATTATTGGGTTTACGAAAAAAGTTATTCTTTATAAAAAGTTCTGCATGATCTGAAACGTAAAATACCACTATAAGATAACAAGTTTTTTGTGCCGTATACGAGGGTTGTCAAAAAATATAAAATTTTCTCAAGAATAAAGTAACTTTGATTTTGACAAAATCGAAATTTGTTATTGAGAAAAGTTGAATAGAATTGAAAACTACGTAAAGATATCTAATAACACCTCAGGTTTCGCTTAAGTTCTCTATATTTGGTAAACTTTTTTATTATTGGGTTTACGAAAAAAAGTTATTCTTTATAAAAAATTCTGCATGGTCTGAAACCTAAAATACCACTATCAGATAACAATATTTTTGTGCCGTATACGAGGGTTGTCAAAAAATATAAAATTTTCTCAAGAATAAAGTAACTTTGATTTTGACAAAATCGAAAATTGTTATTGAGAAAAGTTGAACAGAATTGAAAACTACGTAAAGATATCTAACAACACTTCAGGTTTCGCTTAAGATCTCTACATTAGGGAAACTTTTTTATTTTTGGGTTTACGAAAAAAAGTTATTTTTTATAAAAAGTTCTGCGTAGTCTGAAACCTAAAATACCACTATCAGATAACAAGTTTTTTGTGCCGTATACGAGGGTTGTCAAAAAATATAAAATTTTCTCAAAAATAAAGTACCTTTGTTTTTGACAAAATCGAAAATTATTATTGAGAAAAGTTGAACAGAATTGAAAACTACGTAAAGATAACTAACAACACCTCAGGTTTCGCTTAAGATCTCTACATTTGGGAAACTTTTTTATTATTGGGTTTACGAAAAAAATTTATTCTTTATAAAAAGTCCTGCATAGTCTGAAACCTAAAATACTACTATCAGATAACAAGTTTTTTGTGCCGTATACGAGGGTTGTCAAAAAATATAAAATTTTCTCAAGAATAAAGTACCTTTGTTTTTGACAAAATCGAAAATTATTATTGAGAAAACTTGAACAGAATTGAAAACTACGTAAAGATATCTAATAACACCTACCTACATGAAAAGTCAGGTTTCGCTTAAGTTCTCTACATTTGGTAAACTTTTTTATTATTGGGTTTACGAAAAAAAGTTATTCCTTATAAAAAATTCTGCATAGTCTGAAACCTAAAATACTACTATCAGATAACAATTTTTTTGTGCCGTATACGAGGGTTGTCAAAAAATCTAAAATTTTCTCAAGAATAAAGTAACTTTGATTTTGACAAAATCGAAAATTGTTATTGAAAAAAGTTGAACAGAATTGAAAACTACGTAAAGATATCTAATAACACCTCAGGTTTCGCTTAAGATCTCTACATTAGGGAAACTTTTTTATTATTGGGTTTACGAAAAAAAGTTATTTTTTATAAAAAGTTCTGCATAATCTGAAACCTAGAATACCACTATCAGATAACAAGTTTTTTATGCCGTATACGAGGGTTGTCAAAAAATATAAAATTTTCTCTAGAATAAAGTACCTTTGTTTTTGACAAAATCGAAAATTATTATTGAGAAAACTTGAACAGAATTGAAAACTACGTAAAGATATCTAATAACACCTACCTACATGAAAAGTCAGGTTTCGCTTAAGTTCTCTACATATGCGAAACTTTCTTATTATCAAGTTTACGAAAAAAAGTTATTATTCATAAAAAGTTCTGCATGGTCTGAAACCGAAAATACCACTATCATAAAATAATTCTTTCGTCAGGTTTTGTCGTGTTTAATGATAATAGATTTTTTCGTTAAGAAGAGAATGACGTCATGTTTGGTAATTTTGTATATCCGACATAACAACGTTAAAATTCCCAATGAAAGGCGTTCAAAAGCGATTAAATAAAATTTGACTAGTTTCATCGGTATTGAACGCATTTCATTGGGAATATTAACGTTGTTATGTCGGATAGACAAAATTACCAAACATGACGTCATTCTCTTTTTATCGTAAATATCTATTAGAAACATGTTTGTTATTTATTTTTGAAAGGTGCAATTCCATCATTGAACATGACATTAAAATATGTAATTTAAATAAAAATAATGTATCAACTTTTCCCGATCACTGTACATTTCCCTCGACATATCCTCCTTCGTTTTGCATACATTTTACTGTTCTTTTAGAAAATTCTTTCAATACATTTCTTATTATAACAGGAGTTATGTGTGCAATTGTCTCTCTAATTGTTCTCTCCAAATGGTCCACAATTTGGAAAGACCTCTGAAGGTATAAATTTTCTTTCAAGTACCCCCACAAGAAAAAATCGAGGGAACTCAAAATATAGGGTCATGTATTTTCATCAACGTTATTTCCGGAGATATATCGATAGTACTTCAAAAAACGTAACGTATTCAACACTGTAACTCCTCGTGGAAAAATAATTCTAAAAACTTATGGGAGGCGAAATGACTACAATATGGTCTAGTTTCTGTAACATGACACACAGTTGAAATTTCATTATTTTTTTCAATTGGAAATTTAAGAGTCTAACCTTAGATATATTTTTTCATTCCTCCCAGTTTATTTTTTTTCTTTTTCATTATTTTCTTTTCTTTGGCCTTTTCTCTCAAGTCAATTTCATGATAGAAAGTTTCTCATATGAAACAAACTGAAATAAAAATTGTGAAAAATAACAAAACCTGACTTTTCATGTAGAGGTGTAGTTGGATATCTGAACGTAGTTTTCAACTCTCATCAACTTTTCTCAATAACAATTTTAGATTTTGTCAAAAACAAAGGTACTTTATTCCTGAGAAGATTTTATATTTTTTGACAACCCTTGTATACGGCACAAAAAAAATGTTATCTGATAGTGGTATTCTAGGTTTCAGACTATGCAGAACTTTTTATAAAGAATAACTTTTTTTCGTAAACCCAATAATAAAAAAGTTTCCCGGGTTGAGGGGGACCCTTGCGGGCGAATATAATACATACATTTTGAAAACATATACGAACGATATTACGAGTCCCCCGATATTCAATAGATTATTCAAAGCCCAGTTGCATGGAAATATATGTTCTAGCGCTCTAACCAAGCCACTGCGGTGTCGCGGTGTTCATCTTAGATAAATTTTAATTGGGATTGTGCTGATTATACCTTTTATGAGTATTTATGTACTTTTAAGTGGAAACGCATCCGTCAATCTATTCACATTACTCCTAAATCAAGAAAAAAAAATCAATAATGCTGTCGTGCGAATGAAAATAAGTAGGTATACTTAGATGAAAGTACCCATTTTCACATATTACTAGTAATGTGTTGACGCACTGTTCAAGTTGAATACTATCACGTTATGTTTAAGAAAAATATGGAAGGTAGTACTGAACATGCAAAAGATGGCAAGAAAGGAGAAATATGATAGAAAGCCATGATTTTGCAATTCGGTTAGATTTTGTTCGCAACAGATATCTATAGAACTGGAATTGAGGATGAGTGTATCCCCAAAGTGGATAATTAAAAGGAAAAAATCATTTGATATTATGTAATATATTGATTCTGAAATACAAATAAAATTCAAGACAGAAAATACAGAGTATTGAAAACTGAAATATAATATGAAAAATCATGATTATTTTTTTCACGTGTCAAATTTTCACGTTTCTGGTACTTTGGCCAATAGAAGTGGTGGAAACTGCCTGGTCCTCGATAAAACGTTGTTTACCTTTGAACTGTCAAAACTATTTAGGGTCAATTTCATTGACCGGGTCATATGAAACGTTATCATGATATTTTATTATTAAAATTAATGAAAGAAAATTTATGGTAATTCACTTTTCAGATTGGCGAAAAAAAATATCTTTTCAAATACAACTCGTTCTTAAAATTTTATTGAAATTTTTTTATTTTCATCACTCAAACACGTTGATTTGACAAAAACATTTAAACTAACTGAATCTAGATAAAATCACTCGCCCTAAAGGACTATCAATCGATTTGTTTTCATATTTTTGCCAAACAAAGAGTTTTCATGAAGAATAAAAAAAATTCGATAAACTTTTAAGTTGAATTGTTAAAATTGTTATTGTTAAAATTGTCATTTCTGTCAACCAGCTGCACACCCATAAGAGTACAACCCTCAAAAGTCTTCGAAAGACTTGTCCGAGCTAGGAAAGACGCAGCCCTTACCTTTTAACGTGTGATGCCATGCACGAGACCAATGACCATGCTGGGAATCAAACCCATGACCCTCAGGTTGAGAAACAAGCGATCTACCATCATGACCATCACGACCCATTGTGCTCGTGGTATTACCTTTTATAAAATAAAAAGAATACGTTAACATCTAGGGTACTTTTATCTTGAAAATCTTTACTGAACAATCTGAAAAATGTGGTGCGCTTTTAGGTTAAAATCACAAAATTAGTGGCATCCTCAATTTCCCACAGATTTCTCCATAAAAAATGTTATACCCACTTAAATTATACCAATGTTACTCACCTTCAACAGGATCCCTATTCAAAATCATTCAACCTTATTTCACCTCTGGTAGAGGACATATTTAAAATGAAATTTCACACAACCGCCCTCAACGCGTAGCGAAACGAATTAAAAAGCTCGCCTGACCGTTTCCCTTTGAATATTAAAAAATCATCATGCCTTCCACAGACTGCCTTACTGCCAATAACGGGCTTCGAATGATACGCGGAACTCTACGAGACTCCTGTAAACTGTATGATATCTACAAATCATATGTTGCCTTCCACAGACTGCCTTACTATCAATAACGGGCTTCGAATAATACGCGGAACTCTACGGGACTCCCGTAAACTGTCTGATATCTACAAATCATATGTGTCCTTACACAGACTGCCTTACTATCAATAACGGGCTTCGAATAATACGCGGAACTCTACGGGACTCCCGTAAACTGTCTGATATCTACAAATCATATGTGTCCTTACACAGACTGCCTTACTATCAATAACGGGCTTCGAATAATACGCGAAACTCTACTGGACTCCTGTAAACCGAATGATATCTACAAATCATCTGTGGTTACACATTCAATAATTTTAACATGCCAATGGAAGTAAACAGTTTTTGTTTTTACGAACTTTTTTGTTTTTGTTCTTACGAATCACCCAGGATTCCGCAGATACTCCTCAGAGCTTGTGCGAGCAAGGGTGATTCGGGATCTACAATTTATCAGAGTGTATTTCGAACCACCCCAGCTCCGTGGCAGACCGTCGGGGCCCATGATTTGAACCGGATACCCCTTGAATAATCCGAGTGAATCGCCGATGCTTTAACACTACGACCACGTGTTACAAATAATATTTCGAAGCACTATTTGCACAAGGAGTAAATTGAATGTCATTACTAGCGCGTTATGTTTCGAAAAAATTTGGACAATATTATTAGACATGAAAAACACAAGTAAGAAGGATGTATCGATGTATGCGCGATTCAGTTAGGTACATAGGAACCTGAAATGCTGATGAATGTAGCCTCAAAATGGATAATAAGTAATGAAATTATCGTTTGATGATACGTAACCCACTATTGCTGAAATATAACTAGAATGCAAGTTGGCTTCTGCTTCAAGTAGAAGCGGAAATAAACGGTAACATTTCGTTTTATACCAACTAAAATTACATTTCAAATGGATGATAGATAAACATTTTGATGTAATTATAACTTGGACCCATCAAATTTTAATAGGATCAATCAAAAATTACAACACTCAAATCGCGAACTGAACTAAATATGGAATAGACGACGATATAAACTTTTGAGACTTCTGTTGGTCAACGAGAAATTACTTCAAATTGAACTTCTTTACTTCAGCGAATCATAAGACACTCTTGGCAGAAACTAACCGATGCATCTGCATTTTTCAAGATGGCAGAGGTTCATGAACATAACGAACTAGTGGATATGATCCTAATTTATCGTGAAGTACATCAAAAGGTTGAAGCAGCATCCTGCCTTCATGCAGGACCCTGAAAAATATTAGGTTAATATATTCAGACCTAATTTTCAGTAGCAAACAACGTTTCCTAATGAACTTTCCTTTCGAAACAGTACAACCTCAATGTCAAGATTTTCCAATTTTTGTATACGCTGTATATCGAATATACCATTTGCCTTCCCAAATATTTAGTAATCTCTCTCTTCAAATACCTTCCGCGTAAAAATTTCACTCGCATAATACTCGCCCACTATTTTGGTTTTGTTTTTGATGAAATTTTTTACTATTCTTTGATCACCAAACAATAAATAACAGAACGGTTTGGTTGGAGACACTGTCAAAGAACTTCTGCTTAAGGAGTTGGGGAAGGTGTTTCAAGTAACCCTAAAGACTTTGGAAATAAAGTTTGGGAAACACATGTTTTATAAACAGTTTTTGACAAGCGCTATTTATTATTAAGACTTTCATGAATGAAATTTTATTTAAGTGGTAAAACTATTTCCCAGTTATTTTCGAACTGAAATATTTTCATGTATCTTCGATTCTCACCAACCTTGAGTGTTTGAGGCAATCCAACTTTTCATCCGGACGGCAAGAGGATAGTTCAGAATTTTTTTGTTACCTATCAAAGACAGTTTATGATAAGGAGAACAACTTCATAAGTATTCATAACTGCTCTGAAAGAGATGAATACTTACAATCTTTCACTTCCTTAGTACATAAATATTTTGGTTGATAAATCTTAACTGTTTTATGTTACGGTGAATGTGGTAACAAAAGCAGAAACGTCGGTGACTTACTGGAATCGCAGCTCGCGCTTCCATATCTGTTCAAAACCTAGTCCGTGCAGAGCTTGCTTTAGCACCATCTTAGAACGAAGATTTCAACTAGTGATATACGAATCCTCTGCCGATCATATTCTAGCCTAAATGACTGATGTAAAATAACCATTATTTTGTTGAAGCTTTTGCATATTTAGTAATGACTCTAAAGTTCTCCAAGCATGACCCAGCCTCTGTCCAATACATTAGGCTTATACAGAAAATGGATGAATACCCCACTTTTAGCGACTTCCATTATCAACTTTACGTAGTCATCGTTCACTGTGATTCTGTGGACTTACATATAGCCACGTTACAAGAACATCGACAGCTGTTTTGGATGCTTTGGAGCCAAAGAAGATACCCTATATCCTCTTCATTACAAGACTGGTATCAACAGATCGAAGAACCTGATAATCAGTTCACGTGAAGATGATTCCAAAATAGCCAATAATTACCAGTAAGTCGTCCCAGAGCGCAGACAGATTTTTTGTTCAGCTCTATTTTCACATATGGAATAATTACAACTTGATTATGTAACTGAATTTATTAGTAGACCATTGAATCCTGGAGAAGATCGCGGATTTACGCGATTGAATCATCATGTAAAACAATAGTTCGTGAGATGATGGAAATCCGAAAAAAAGCCCCATGGTAGAAATGGGCAAGTTTCTATTACAATATTTAACCAAAACATACTATTAGGTGGAGTTCAAAACTGGCGAAACCCACTTGAAAGCTATAAAGGTGTTTTTGCTCTGAAGTCAAAATCGAGATACGTTCGTCTTGAAATTTTCCACTGAATAATCTGAAAATATACCGCGCTATGAGTTTATAATCTACAAATTATCATCCAATCTACTGGTTCCTCTAGAGAAATTTGATTAATGCAGTATGAAACTCAGCACCATAAGTTTGCTCCTTCCGTTTCAATCTAATATTGAATCAGACATCGGCTTGTATACAAGCATAACGGCATGGAAAACGTTTTGAGAAGCCCACCTGTTTTTTCCGCTTCAAATAGTAGAAGAGCGAAATAATCAGTTTTTACAAACCGCAATGCTGCCAAATGCACGGGCTTCTGAAAATACGTGGAACTATACGGGATTCCTATAAAGCGTATAACATCTACATACCGTATATAGTTACATACAGAACTACTCATGCGCCCTCTGGTAGAGGTCGGCTGAACTAAACGTGTATATCTTGAGATATTATCCACCATTACGAAGCCCAGGCTACATTAGCTCTATGGGGTCGCGGGGTCATTATTAAGCTATAAAATCGATATACACGTAGATTTTTAAGAAGCCCGAGAACGGGCTTCGTAAACATGCATCGGGCTTCGTTTAATCGGTCATGTGTAGCGTTTCGGGCTTCGTAATGGGGGTTAATGCGTCTATATATATATATAGAGTACTAGAGTTCTCGTCTCGAAGACATGTAAGATATAAGAAAAACAAAAATATAATGCTCTCAATTTCACAAATCATACTCACCGAAAAACGTAAACAGTGGACAGCTGTTTCAAACTCCTTGGATATCATCGTGAAATTGAAAGCATTATATTTTTGTTTTTCTTATATCTTACATGTCTTCGAGACGAGAACTCTAGTACTCTACTCGTCCCACAATTCTGTTTTCAATTTCGTGTTTTCGATAAACTTCGATGAATATTGTTTCTTACCTACAAATAGTAGGCTGTATGGAAATATCAAATAGATATGCCTACATTAAAATCGGGTCAATGTTTGTTGTTGTGACATTTGTACCAGGTACAGTGTACCAGGTACAGAGGATTGAACCCAGATAGCTAATTGGTGTTAGCGATAATTTTCGGATACAAATGCTCTCAGTTTTATAATTTTTATTCATTGTTAATTTGTATGCACAGTGCCGATGATAACCAAGGAGTTTGAAACAGCAGTCCACTGTTTACGTTTTTCGGTGAGTATGATTTGTGAAATTGAGAGCATTATATTTTTGTTTTTCTTTTTGTTCGTACTGATGAGATCCCTAAGATCGAAACACGTGTCTACGGTTGCATTTTTACTAGAGGGCCTAGTCCAATATAATGTTCCTTCTTGTTATTTACAATTTCCCTTGAGAGCATATCCCTGTTTCATTTATATTCCTGGACTCGGATGTCACGCAGGTAGCTATAGCTGCCTCCGTGGCGACGTCGTTTCTTGCCTTGTAAACACCAGGTGTTCCGACTGAAGCCACAAATGTGCGGTTGGCTTCCTGTTTGTTGACTCCGTTCGTTTGTTGTTTCACCTGCAATCAAGTGTTGCACATCCTTACACTTGCTTTCACCGTACTGATGAGATCCCTAAGATCGAAACACGTGTCTACGGTTGCATTTTTACTAGAGGGCCTAGTCCAATATAATGTTCCTTCTTGATATTTACAATTTCCCTTGAGAGCATATACCTGTTTCATATATATATATATATATATATATATATATATATATATATATATATATATTTTGTTTTTGAAAAATGGAAAAGAGTCAAATATTACTGGATGACCAAAAATATTACAAAGCACTGAAAAGAGATCCAACATCTACATTTCAACAGAAAGCTAATAAAATAATTTCGCAACTCAAAAATAAAAAAATGATAAATGAAACTATCGCAAAAACTCTCACAATTAGCAACTCGATAGCACCAAGATTTTATACTCTTCCAAAAATTCATAAGCCTATTTTATCCATGAGACCGATTACTTCTTCCATAGATTCACCAAACAGTAAACTCGCTAAATATATGACTGAGATTTTGACCAATGCTTATGACAATAATAATCCATATCACGTAGAGGATTCATTCAAATTCAGTGAGTTCATAAATGACATGTCTTTACCAGATAATTACGTAATCATAAGTTTGGACGTTAAATCTCTTTTCGCAAATTTGCCATTGGAATTAATAAAAAAGAGTATTGAGAGTAAATGGAGTGTCATTTCTAATCATTGTCTTTTTGATGAAAAGTCATTCATTAGTGTAATTGAATTCATTTTTGATTCATCGTATTTGGTATTTGAGGGCAAGATCTATTAACAGATTTTTGGTACTCCAATGGGCTCTAGCATATCTCCAATATTATCCAGCTATGATTTAGATGATCTTTTAGATCAATGTATTGGAAATTTTGATTTTGAATTTCCCTTCATTAAAAGATATGTTGATGACCTAATTCTTGCTGTTCCAAAACAAAAAATTCAAGAAGTTCTTTCTGTGTTCAATGGATATGATGAAAATATTCAATTCACAGTGGAGGAGGAGATTAATAATTCAGTACCTTTTCTAGATATGATGTTGATCAGAATGGACGATAATAAAATAAGAACTAAATGGTATAGAAAATCTATTAATAGTAATCGTTTAATAAATTATCACTCTTATCATACCACCAAAATTAAAATCAATATGATCAACAATCAGAAAAGTAGGGTTGAGAAACTGACTCACCCTTCTTTTCGACTTGAATGTTTGAATGAACTCAAAGTCATTTTACTTGAGAATTCGTATCCATATTCTTTAGTAAACAAAATTCTTTTCAGTACACCTTCACAAAACATTTCCTCTCATATTCAGGACACAAGAACCCACGATACCAATAACATGACCTATTATAAGAGCTTACCACATGTCCATGACTTGACTCCAAAATTAATCAATGTTCTCAGAAATGAAAAAATAAAATTTGCAAAAACAAATGTCACCACTATCTCGAATTTACATTCTAAATTGAAAACTCCAGTACCTACCATGTTCAAATCTAATATTATCTATGAAATTCCATGCAAAGACTGTGATCAAGTATATATTGGCCAATCAAAAAGAATGCTAAAAGATCGCATTACCTCACATAAGAGTGATTCAAGGAGAAATATAAGATCTTGTGCATTATCTGAACATACCATTGATAAAGACCATCGGATTGATTATGAAAATGCGAAAGTTCTTGATGTAGAAAGTAATTTACGGAAAAGACTCTTTTTGGAAATGGTTCACATCAATTACGCAACCAATACAGTCAACAAAAGAACTGACATAAAAGAATTGAGCTCTATATATACATACATTTTACACAGAAATAAACAGATATTTTCCAACAGTCGTCCTCCTTGAATATATTATTTTTGTAATTCTATTCTTCTTTACAATTTTTTATGTTTTTCTCATCCTATATATACCATTCATCTTTCTGTCATTATCTTCCTGTCTCTGTCTGTATTTTTGAAGTTTTCAATATTCTTTATGTTTATCATTGATGTAAATTTCTTTCAATTTCACGTTAGTAAGTATTACTTAACTGTTGAATTAACATATATACTCATATACATTATATTCTAGTTATAGTCTTGATAAAGAAAATAAAGATTGTCGAAAGCTCGGCTTAAAAACGAAGATTAAATAACTTTTACTGGTCAACTGATTGCTACCCAAATATTTTCCAAGATATATATAGAGAGAGGTAGTCTCTTGACTGGACTAGTTGAAAAAAAACAATTTATCTAAGAATATTCTCAGTGAAAATATCCCTTGGGGTTGCAGTCAGAAAAAGTGGCCTGGTAAAGAACAACTCTTTGTTAAATTGTCGAGCTTTCGAAAATATTTATTTTCATTTTCAAGACATTAACGTGAGATTAATTTTGTGAAAACAGCAGAGAAACTTCTTGGTCATTCCTTATGTATGTAAGGTTATGTCACAACACAAAACGAGATGAAACAACAATAATAAAACTATGTCATGTACATGTAATGGCCGTGTGCAATGTATTGGCGCGAGGTGAACTATGGGCGGGAACTGAGTTGGCGCTAGATGAGCTGTGTGCGGGAACTTGGTTGGCGCTAAGTGAGCTGTGTGCGGGAACTGGGTTGGTGGGAAATGAGTTGATGCATGCAATGAGAGGCTTCCAGGTATTGGGAAGTCTACGTCCGTCGTCGCGAGTGTTGAGGCAATTGGGGCGCTTCTCTATCTCAAGGGCTTCTCGGATGAACCTGGAGAAAACTCTGCAAACCAGGAGTTTGCACACAGCTCATCTAGCGCCAACTCAGTTCCCGCCCATAGTTCACCTCGCGCCAATACATTGCACACGGCCATTACAGCCACGTCCACTATAAATACAGTTCCTCAACCCACCCCAGTCACTTTTTAATAGTTAAAATAATCAAAATAACTGAAATTATTAAAATAATTGAAATGGAAGAACACAAACAATTGAATATACATATGCATTGGCTAAAGTAACAACAAAATATCACAGTGTATCATCGAAATATTCTTTTATGCAATAATAAGGCGTATTTATCAATAGCCTGAATGCATAAAGTGGTGCAATATCTTTTACATCATTGGGTAGGAGATTGTAAATAAGAGTCAAAGTGGGTAGTGGGAGTTTGGTGTTTCTATTTTGTCGAGTATGGTAGTGTAATGAGTGGGAGCAGAATTTATTTGTTTCTTAATAATAGAAGCAGTTTCTGATATGAATAGGGCCATCACCGTAAGTATTTTATATTTTATGAATAGAGGTTTGAAAGGGTCCCGTATTCTTGCTTTGAACATGTATCGTAATGCTCTTTTCTGTAGTATACATACTATTTAATGTAGACATCCTTACGGATACTGAGTCCTGCCCATGAAATATCTGAATTGTATCTCATACTATTTTTGTGGAATTTATTTATTCATCCATTACTCATCAGGAAATATGTATTTTTTATCATGGGTTATCACCTAATCACAAAATAATATCACTTTTGAATGTATGATGTGTTTCCACAGTTTCTGCCTGAAAATATTGATTCAACAACTATAACTATATAAGTATTCCACAAAAACTTTAATGCACTCTACAATATCCTTATATTTTTGCGTTCTATTTCGGTTGACTTTTTTCTTGATTGCCTGAAGATTTATATCGGGGATCATTTTCTACGTGGAGCATACATATTATCTTCATCCCCCCATGTGTGGCATCAAACGGTAAAAGGTAAGGGCTGCGTCTTCCCTAGCTCGGACAAGCCTTTCGAAGACTTTTGAGGGTTGTACTCTTAAGGGTGTGCAGCTGGTTGACGGAAATAGCAATTTTTACAATATCATTTTCTTGGACAAAAAAATTCATTTGTAATCTTAGAAGCGAAGCCTGCATTTGAAATACGCATAATACGAGTATTTTTGTAATTATTCATTGTATCACATTTTGGCAAATTGCAAAGAAGCTTTCCATATCAGAGAGGGAGAAGCAAAAATAGATTTGGAAAGTGACGGAAACGATTAAAATTCAGGAGATATATAAAAGTGACAAAAAAAACAAACCGAAAACATCGGGATGATTCAATATCATCTCCTACTGATCTATGTGATAAGTGACCAGTTACAGAGGCTGCTGATAGTATTCATGTAACTATACATTGGGTTTGATATACAGGGGGTCCCTCCGGGAACTGCATCGGTCAATATTTAGGCCGAATTTGAAAATTTGGGAGTTCACTATTGTTGATAAGTGAGGGCTATCCGGCAAAAATATTTTAAAGATTGTGGCACTTCAGGTTTTACCGGAGGTGGACCCCAACTTCGTTATTTTAAATTGGACACCCTGTATACTATAAAAGTTTTTAGAATTTACGCATAATGTCCTATACCCAAGTCTAACCGTTTTCGAAATATTTCAAGTTTCAGGTTGAAAATTGCGTTTGTAGACCGAAAAATATTTTTTTTTTTATTTCTGGACATAATCATTTATTTTCTATTGTATATCAATTTTTTCCTAGGAGATGAACCAATTCAGAAAAATTTTGATATTAATTCGATTCTATTGAAAAAATTATTTTAAGTACATTTTTTCAAATGGAAACCCCCCAATTTTATATTATCATTCGATTCGGCACTTTGAAAGAGGTTATCTATGCCTACACTCAACAGTTTTCGAGATATTGGCGAATCAACATGTCTCAGTTCCAGAAAATCTCATATTCTTGAGTTTACTCATTCTTATTTTGCCATGGCGCCCGCGGTTGCGTTAGAAACAATCAACTGCCACGGAAATATTGTAATCAATCATGCTGACTCGTTTGAATTACTCGAATGAATATTACTTAAATCTATTTAGTATTTATGGCGAATGTAATACGATTATCTCAAGAACATGTATTTTGCTATTCGGTATCCGCAGAAGCCATCACAAAACACTGTTAAACGAATTATAGAAAAAAAACTTTAAAAACATTCCATCTGCCGATACCAAAATGTAGATAAAGGAATTCTAAAACAATTCGAATAAAAGAGAACAATTAACGATATTCAGAGGTATACAAATATTATTTGGTCAGTAAATGTTCGAATTGACGCCCTTCAACTTCCAAAAATTTTTCACATCCCACTAATAATTCTTGATGTGTCGCTTTTCGTATTGAATCTTCCATAGACTTAATTTTCAATATTTTCAATTGTACCCCAAATGAAAAAATCGAGCACCGATAAATCTGGAGATTGTGGTGGCTAACGAAATGGTCCATTGTTGGGTATCCACTGGTCATGAAACAATTCTTGTGAACGAGTATTGACTAAGTGACCATTATAAAATAGGTTTCTATGGTCAGCGATTGGTAAAGTGTCCAAATACTCATTTTCGAATTTATGCAAAATATTCAAGTATCCTCCACCTGCAAAAAAATTACATCTCTTTCTATTCTTATCGCACAATGAACATTGAACTGCCAATACTCTTGAAAATTCAGTTCTCTCAATACATGTTTATTTAAGTCACTCCAATAATGGCAATTATGTCGGTTAAAGACATTCTTTGTAAATTTAGCTTCGTCTGTCTTTATCCAAAAATAATTCGTTCCCTTGCGACCAAGTTTAAACGAATTAACAAAATATCACTCTCCGTGGAAAATCTGTTTCTTTCAGGTGCTGAATTTTTTTTTGAGTTTCCTGATTCTCTTGCAACTTGTCTCAAATTTATTGTTGGATGTGTGGCAAAATATCCCAAAATGGCAATTTCAGTATCTTCATCATGTTTCTCTGCACTCTTGCTTTGAGGGATCCAAAGTTTTTGAAGTTTTCTATAATTTGTTTAACAGTGTTTTGTGATGGCTTCTGCTTCTGCGGATACCGAATAGCAAATATATGGTGGTCGGTGGATCAGCGGTCTAATGCACAGGCCGTTCGAAACTCCATAGCGATAGTCGGTTCGAATCCGATGTAGGTACGAGAATTATTATCAACTACTTTATTACGGATCGATAGGCGGCCGCATGCCTTGTTGAAAAGCAAGTGTATTGTGAATTGTCTAGATGCCAATCTCGTCTAGTGTTAGCGTGGAGTGCACACCGACCACCCGAGGTGGTGCTGTAGGGTTTTTCGAGTTTTCCTACAGCTGAAAAGTTAATACACCACCTAAAACATCGGTAAGTCGCCCCGGAGAGCTACGGCAAATAATAATAATAGCCGTCCTCTACCCGCACAGGCTATCCCTTGGGTACACTTAACGAGTGTTCATGAGGGAGTATTATTATTATTATTATAATATATGACATGTTCTTGAGATAACCCTATCACTTTCGCCATAAATTATGAATAGATTCAAGTAATCTTCATTCGAATGATTCAAACGTGTCGGCAAAATTGATTACAATGACATTTCCGTGACAGTTGATTGTTTCCAATGCAAACGCGGACGCCACGGCTAACTAAGAATAAGTAAACTCAAGAGTACGAGATTTTCTGGAACTGAGACATGTTTTAATTCGCTAATATTTCGAAAACTGTTGAGTGTAGGCATAGATAATCTTATTCAAAGTTAGCCTAATTTTCGATGCCGAATCGAATGATAATATAGAACTGGGGGGTTTCGTACGATTAAATCGATACACAATCGAAAACTAATGATCATGCCCTAAAAGAAAATCGGTCTGCAAATGCAATTTTCAACTTATAATTTGAAATATTTCGAAAACGGTAAGACTTCTGTATAGGACATTATACGTGAAACATTTTGAGAATCATGCGTAAAACCAAATATTTTGATAATATACAGGGTTTCCCATTTAAAATAACGAAATTGGGGTCCACTTCTGAAACAACCTGAAGTGCCACAATCGTTAAAATATTTTAGCGGGATAGCACTTATCAACAATAGAGAATTCCCAAATTTTCAAATTTGGCTCACTTTTGGTGATACATGCAGTTCTCGAAGGGACCCCCTGTATAAACAACCAAATAAACAAAAATCTGTTTTGAGCCTAACTATATGATAATTAGAATAGAATCAGTCCAAGTGAGTCTTTGATGAGAGCGTGCATGCTTCATGGATATGAACTTATTTCAGATTATGTTAGAATTATATATCTATAATACAACACTTTTTAGGTGTCAGTTCAAAAAATAGATCAGATGACAACGCACTCACCAGTGTTGATATCGATTCGGCAGAAGTAATTGATACCTATCCCCATAGTAATGGGAGGCAGCTAGGAACGAATCTGCTGAAACAGGAAAAAGGAAATGATATAATAAACAAAGAAGACAACTTAGGAATAGTGACAAGTGTGACAGGTATGAGATAGCTTGTTCAGTTTTTGTTTTACTGTGTCAGTTTTGATTCCAGATATTTCAAACGTATTGGAGGCAGTATTGAGGCTGCAAGTGACTCTAGACGTTATCGGAATACGTTTGACGAATATTGAACAAAGACTAAATTGTGAGTCACCACAGGATTTGATAGATGGTAGTACTTTATCGGAACTACCGTTCAAGGGAATGCAAGATTTGATAGATATGGAAGAAAAATTAAAAAACGAAGATTACAAAAGAAAATTGGTAAACTGAACATTGAATAAACTTCAACTCATTCGAATGAAAAAATTATTAGTTTCAGGTATTAAGGCTTGTGGGGGGGCGCAACGAGAAAAACTGCATTAACAGAGTATTAGAAAAACTGTTTAGTAATTATGTGGCAATGTTCTGCTCATGGACGGGAAAAAATGATAATTTTAAGCTAAAGGATTTAAAAATCATGGAAGTTTCAATGTGTAAGAAACTTTAATTTATACAGTCCCCTGTTTTAGATGATCCCACTATTGCTATTTCAGAAACGGAGAGACCTACAAGGTCAGTTAAATTTGAAAAAGTTTCCTATTTGGGGAGTAATGATAATCTATTTTCAGATCTTGAATATCAATGGTAGTTTTTGAGATATTTGCCAAAAAAAAATTGCCAAATTTCGATGTTTTGCTCTACCGCCTCCATTTCCAATGATATAACAAAAAAACCATTCAATGTTTCATATTTGTTATAATGTTATATGAACCAATTTCCCATGCGACGTTTCGTTCTTTAAATTACATTGTCAACTTTATTGTTTTAAATATGGGCCTCTAGTTTTCTTCATCAAGCTTAGTAGCCACTGTTTTAAATAATTCAGGTATTATTTACAATACATGTATTTCTCGACGTTTTGCTCATGATCACTATATAGTCTCACAATTCGAGTTCAGAGCTACCTCAAAAAAGTAAGTACCAATATTTTTTGGGCCTAGAGCTCAAAGATATACATTAACTCCAATATCAGAAGCAACCTTGTAACAAATAGAAGAAAATGTCAAAATAATCCTAACCATCGACGTCGTTCACGATTTCTTATCAAATGTTCGAATTACCGTCCATCATTTCTTAAACACATATTTGATCTTGCTATAGTATGTGTTCTGGATTGACTACTAATTTCTGACTTTTTTTAATTTTGAATTTTTTTGCACTGAATGTGTACGTGGAAAAAGGGAATAAATATTCTTTCGAACGAACAAATACAGTCGTTCTTCAACCACAGAAAAACAAAGTGGTAACAAAAGTTATTACAATATATGTACAAGTTAACCTCTTACAGACAATATATTTGTTTTTCACTTCAATTATTGAGTAACATATCCTCAACCCGCTTATATTTCATTATATTTTCCATTGGAGGTCAACAGTTCCAGGGATGCCCCAAATCAAGCGACGCTAGTGTTTTGGTAAGTTCTTGGAATATTTCCTACGAATTAAATATTAAACAGTCCACTATTCTCTCAACATTGCTGTTGTAGTCTTTAGTTTTGTGCACATGCAAAACAGTATGTTTATGGCAATTTTCCAGCATTTGTGTTATAGCCATGCTAGCTCTCCTTATTGTTTCTTTAAATTCGTCAATATTACCAAAAGTTGCCAAATACCTTGACTCTAATGAAACCCGTCAATGAAAAGTCCAAAAGGGTCAGGCCAGGTGAACGTGGCATTTGATAAGAGCATTGTTTCCTATCCTGTGAGGAAATGTTATCTAAACAAAAAACCACCAGTCCAATGGTTTAATGATGAACTAAGAACATTGAGGGACACATTATCTGAGGTCAAATCAATTTGTAATCGTACTAGGGATTTCAGTAATTACACTGCTCTGAGAAAACAGTATCAATGATTACTTTTCCACAATTGCAGAAGATTTAATTGGGAAAATTGTCAATGATTCCAATGACCCGGGGGATTTTCTGAATGGGTTGCCCACACCATGTTCGTCTTTTTTTGTAGAGCCGGTCACAAGATTCGAGGTAGTCGAGGCAGTACGCAGCTTGAAACACTCGAAATGCACTGATGTTTATGGGATGAATAGTGAAATTGTTAAACAAACCCTAGACTTGATAATAGATCCGTTGGTTACTCTCTACAATGCTTCCATTGCAAAGGGAGAAGTTCCAGATATCTTGAAAGTCACGAAAGTTTTACCAATTTTCAAAAATGGAGACATTTCACAGGTGGAAAACCATAGACCAATATCTATTATTCCGATTTTTTCTAAAGTTTTTGAAATCTTATTGAAGCAGAGATTAATGAAATACTTTGAAACGAATAAATTTATCAATAGTTGTCAGTTTGGCTTCAGAAGCAAATGTAGCACAACCCAAGCTGTTTTCAAGATTATTTCCGATATAGTCGAGGGTTTTGAAACTGGCATGGAAGTTGGTATTACTTTATGCGATCTGTCGAAAGCATTCGACTGTGTCTATCACAGTGTCCTCATTGACAAACTGAACCACTATGGTGTTAGGGGCATACCACTCGATCTATTCCAGTCCTACTTATGCAACAGGATTTATTTCATTCTATGTTACCGAATAAATGTGTGTCATATGCTGACGACACAACTTTGCTCAATACTGCCTCCGACGCAAAAAGTCTTTTGTTGCGTATGACATGTTCTCTCGAAAATACACAAAGCTGGTTCAGTGCCAACAATCTTATATTGAACAATGACAAATCACAAGAACTTATTCTCTCCACGAAAAATGCAGGTAATGGCAACAGTGTAAATCTTATTGGAGTTATCATAAATGACAAACTGACTTGGTCAGCCCATATAGATCAACTATGTAATAGACTGTCAAGTTCGCTTTATTTGCTACGCAACATGAAAAACCTCCTTTGTTTCAACACAGTTCGAACCTGTTATTTCTCATTTTTTCATGCTCATATAAATTATAGCATTCTCTTATGGGGGAATTCTTGTCACGCTGTTAGTGTTTTCAAGATGCAGAAGAAAGCAGTTAGAATCGTCCTTGCATCGTCATTCAGGAAATCTCTGCAAATAATTCTGCGATGTGGCGGAGCTCCATCATGTTGTAAAAATTGATATTTTCTCAGAATATTCCAAGGCAAATCTTCCAATAACTCAACTAGAGTCAACGACAAGAATTCTAAAAATAATTCCCCCGTCAACGATGTTTCAAAAAAGAAGGGGCCTATAATGTTGGTGTCCGTTTAATGCAAATGGTGGATTTTTCTGACTTTGTATGGTCTGAATTATTTATTTATCCTTAAAATTTTTCGAATTGACATAGTCGATATAACATTATGATATATAATCTCTCTTCATGATACTTCTTCTTCGTTCTCAATTTTTTGGTATTACACCAATCCTGAATCGAATAAATATCACTATATCACTATTGAGAATGTATTTCGAACAAACGCAAATTTCAGTATCGCCACTTGTGTTGGTTACTGCACAACTCTCACTCGAGGGTTTGTCAAATGAACCGTGATTCCGTAAACTACTCTCAATGCGTTAAAAGAATCTTTCGGGTGGCTGATGCCTCTTAGGGTTCAATTCCCCATACATCGCTCTAGAGATCTAGTATTAGCATTTCTGAAACATTTCGCGTATACGAAAAGCATATCAACTTTCTCGTTATTAGAAAAATTCATGGTTTTCAAATTATTATCTATATACTTGTCAATAGATTTAAAAATGATTTGTTTTTCTGTTAATTCACTGTTAACTCTCGGAATTTTTTCTCCAAGATTTTTATTTGCCAGAAAACGTCATAAACAAACATTTAGGTTCCATAAATATTGGCTTTTGAACAGTTCTTCCATATTCATACAAAAGACTGGAATGTATAGGTGTTCACATCTACTTGCAAATTTAGAAAATATGTATGGAGTATCTTTGAGTTCTACGATTTTGGTTTCTACATTTTTCAGACTACACTAACGGATGTCTGAAGACATATTGATGTTGTTTTTTTTTTTTGGAGAAAAAAGCCGGGAAATACATGTATTTTAATTAATAGCTGAATTTGTTAAAACATTGGCTACTAAATTTGATGTAAAAAACTAGACGCCCATATTTAAAACAATAAAGTTGACGATGGAATTCAAAGAACGAAACGTCGCATTGAATTTTGGTTCTTATAAGATTATAACAATTATGGAACAGTATTGAAAGTAGACCTTCATGTAGACCCTCTAACAGAAATCGTAAGAACTCTTGAGAACTCCTGAGCATAACCGGTAAAACAAGGAGCGAATCTTTGGATTTGACTTTTCAATGCGACTGTATCAACAACTCTATCTGACGAATCTTCTGACCAAAGTTCCTTGATCACATCTGAAAATTCTTTGATCAAAGCTTCCTCGCTAGATGCATTGGTGTTTATATCCTGACTTTTTTGGCGAATATTTCAAAAACAACAATTGAATTTCAAGAGAAAACTTTTGTTCAATTCAATCGACCTTGTGAGTCTCTCCGTTTCCGAGATAGCAATATTGGGATCAGCTAAAAAAACGACCTTTATGCTTTTATTATACCAAGTGTTTACTGTACCCATACAGTGGCTCGCTGAAAGTACGCACCATATGTAAATCTCTTTTGTTATTGTTATCCTAGGAAATGTTATAATAATAATATAGTTGATAAAAATCTCTGCATCGATTAAATCTCAAATCGGCATCATCACATTTCAGAAATACAGGAAGAATCAAAGAACAAAAATTTGGGTTTATAATAAATTATTCTCATATGTCATCTTAGCAAAAAAATATTATTGCAAGAAAGTACTAATTTTCCAAAATATATCAGAATGAAATAACAATTTTTTGTGAATATTTTCCTATATGGTGCATACACTGCCAGTCACTGTATAATAAGATTAAAATACATTTTGATAAAAAAAAATGTTTTAGCTGCAGTAAGGGCTAACTATCCCGATATTTCAGAGGACACTTTCGAAAAGACTACGATGTCATGGTTTCAATTTGCCAAACTGAGGTTTTCAAGAGAGAAAAAGTAAACTTGTTCCATTTATAATATCAATATTTGTTTTTTCTAGTTTTCTTCTTTTTTCATTCATTTTGTTGTGGGGAGTCTTTTCGAATTTCATTTAAATGGATATTTTCGATACTTTTTGTCATCACAATAATATGAATACTGTTAGTTAAAAATGTGTTTTTTTTTTGTCCAAAATTATCAAAGACTAAAGCATTTTATGAATTTTGGGTCCTGACCATGGATACTGTTGTCATGTGAATGGATTAAACAATTACCAAACAATATTAGAAGTGGTATGCAAAAGAGTAAGTGGAGTTTAAAATTATTTGGAATTAAACAGGGCTAGTCAAATTCGAGTCTATCCATTGGGAACTCGGTAAGGGTAAAAGATAGAAGGTTGGTTAAATGGGGGCAAAGTTGCGTATTTCAGAAGTCAATCACGTGAAACAAAAAATTCTGATCTATCTTCTTTGGCTATATTTTTAATTTTGTGAAGATTTTCTAAAACTCGTGGCAGTTTGCCGTGTAAACTTTTTGTAGACTATCCAAATATGCGAATTAATAATATATACAAAATATCGTTCAAATGAGGCCACTCTCATCTTTTTATTTTCGAATTCGGATCTGTATTTTTCATTCTATTTTTTGAAATGTCAAGAGTCGTGTTTCATATTGGCGTAGTATTTTCATCTGAACTACAGAGAATTTTGGAAGTAGTGAATTAATAGCAGTAAAATATTTACATTTTTAAGCCCATAACAGCTCTGATTGGAAAACATCAGAAAATGTGAAGTGAATCAAAGACAAGTTGACGTTTTTCACTTACAGCTGACACAAAACTTAAAATAAAAATAGAAATTTTATTAGAAATTGTTAGAATTTACCTAAACACCGTCTAGTTCAGATGAAAATACTACGCCAATGAGGAACATGACCCTTGGCATTTGAAGAAATGCAATCAAAAATACTGATCCATATTCAGATATGAGAAATTGAGGCTGGCCCGGTTTGTACGAAACTTTGTATATAATTTTTATTTGCATATTTGGATAGTCTACAAAAAATTGCTTTCGCGAAATGCCAAAAGTTTTAAGAAATCTTAACAAAATGAAAAGATACTGGCAAACTAATTTTGAAATTTTCGATTTTTCTTGTATTACTTCAGAACTAAAGAAGCTAGATCGGACTTGTTTGTTTCACGTAACTGACCTCTGAAATACGCAACATTGCTCCCATGTAACCACTCTTGTATCTTTTACCGTTACCGTGATCCCTATGCATAGATTCGAATTTGAATAGGTCTGTATATTTAAATTTTTTTTTTAATTGCTGCTTTCAACGGTACACACTACTTGTGAAAGCGAGCTCTTCCAAGATAATTAGAAAATGCAATATATCATACGTTTTTTCATCGAAATCGAATTTTCTGTATAATTTGCCCATTTGTTAAATATAGTTATAGGTCCAACTAAAATCAGTAATCGCGATACCAAAATCATATCATGAAACAAAATCTTCAAATTGTTGCAGTGAAAATTGACGTGTTGACATATATACTTTGTACTGTGATGTCTGCCGTCTTCAATACGTGCAATAACCCAATATTTGTGTTTGTGACGTCTGCCGTACACCACAGTTTTTTAACCGTGGTTAAACGTGAATTCATAACAAAAAATTTTATTTTTATTTTTTTGGGTGAAGGTATTGCCTTGGCCAGTAGCCAGCCTGGGCTTAGGGCGGATCCATACGTAGTGGGGAGAGTGCTGGACAAGTGCGCCAACAGGAAGCAAGGTCCAAGAATAACAGAGAGAGAGAGAAAAATTAGGTAACCTAATATATAAAATTCTCGTGTCGCGTTGTTTGTAATTAAACTCCTCCGAAACGGCTTGACCGATTCTCATGAAATTTTGTGTGCATATTGGTTAGGTCTGAGAATCGGACATCTATTTTTCATCCCCTAAATGTTAAGGGTAGTCCACCCCTAATTTCTTTATTTATTTTCAGATTTGTATTTAATTTTTTTATGATACAGCATTAAAAAAATACATACAATCCTGAATTTTCAACCCTCTACGATCAAACCCTATTTTTTATTTCTTAATTATGTGGACGTCAATGGATTAAATTTAAAGATACAACAGTTGTTGCCTGGGGACTAAACGAAACTGTGAATTATCCGATTGAGTTTTTAAAATCATTGGATTTGCCAGGCATGCCACCACACCATTTACAATTGAAGGTTGGATCTCCGATCATTCTGCTTCGTAACTTGAACCCACCACGGCTGTGTTATGGCATACGGCTGTGTAATGGCTGTATAATGGCGAAAATGTGTTGATGCCACGAATTCCTATAATTTCTACAGATATGCCAATTGAGTTCAAACGCACTCAATTCCCAATTAGATTGGCATTGGCTATGACGATCAATAAGTCACAAGGCCAGACATTGTCTGTATGTGGCTTAGATTTGGAAACACAATGCTTTTCCCACGGACAGCTATATGTTGCATGTTCTCGCGTGGGAAAACCATCCAGTTTGTTTGTGTTTGTGTACTTTCATTGTCTACAACGCTTTCGATTATAAGTAAATCCCCGCACACTTATAGTAGATAGTTGTTTTTATTGAACTAAAAAAATGTTTCCTAGAACATGGCAAAACAACGTTTGCCGGGTCAGCTAGTTATCATGAAAAACATAGAAAATAACAATTACATACGGCCCTGTAGAAAATAGGCCAAAACACACGACACGCAGCCTCAGTAAATAGCTAATTACGCAAGGTAATTAAACAAAATGCACAGTTTTCGTGAATAAAACGCACAGTTTGAAAAAATTTAAATGTATACGAAAAAATAATTCCGCAAGTAGGTCATGATCGCACCTCACACATTTTGGTAGTCGTGGATGCAGTTTCAAATTTTTTGCAGTTATTTCCTTCAAGGACTACTTCCACAAGAGAAACTGTCAAAAATGTAAACATTCATCAATAAGTTTGGCACACCTCAACAACTGGTAAGCTTTTACGAGCGAAGAATTCAGTGACTTCTGTAAGACATACGACACCGAGCATGAGCTAATTGCTGCTCATTTTCCACAAGCCAATGGAATGAATGGCCGAGATAGAAATGGAGTCAATTGTACCAACTATTGTAACTACTATAAATTTTCAAGATGAAAACTGGTGTAAAGATATACATGAAGTTGAAAGGAAACTGAAAGATACAGTGAACAAAACAACAGGATATTCAACTTTTGAATGTTTATATGGATACACTCCTAGTTATGAAAATGTTAAAATGGAAAATTTCGCGGAGAGGAATGAAACTAAACAAGATCTTGAAAAAATCAGAGAGAAAATGTTGAAAAAGCACAGACCAAATATAAAGAGTTTTACGATAAGAAGAAATATGAAGGTGTAGAATACGAAATTGGAGATATTGTAGTGAAAAGAAAAAGTTCTACAATAGCTACAGGTGAACCGACCAAAACTCTATTGAAATATTGGGGACCCTTCGTGATTATAGAAAAATTTCATAGAAATACCTACAGACTGGAAAAATTGGATAAAGAGATCGGATCAAGTTAAACGACAGTTGCTCATGTTTCACAACTAAAACTTCATAAAAATCTTGAAGAAGATGAGGATACAGATGACATGGATGATACAGGCGAAGAAACAAATTTTAATGTTCCAGAAGTAAATCGTAAGAATGATATAGAAGATGGACAAAATTCAGATTCATCCGGGAAATGCAATAATAAGCAGACCAAGAAGGAATTTCAGAAGATGTTTAAGTTATGGTGACTATGTTTGAGGACAAATATTTCTCAGAATAGCCGAATGTTATAAGTTTTCAATATTACCCTCTAAAGGATGGAAGAAGGATTTTTATTGTTGTCAGAGTGTCAAAAGTTTTTTGGAAAATCTTGCAATCGTAATATTTGTATTAATTTGAATTATTAAAAGTTTATCTGAGAAAAAAGTTCAATCAAGCCAAGCCAAGCCTACTGACAAACCGTTGGAGGAACCCAAGACCTTTCCAACACTTTTCATATTATTTACTTCTGAAAGTTGAATTTAACATTTTTTATATCATTGACAGTTATTATATGCGCACAGAACTGCTCTCGTGCTATCATTATTATACCCACCAATGATCACGTACAACCTGTAATTAGCAGCTTCTGTGATTTCTTCGTTTATTCCAGATATTTAGTAGGATTGTGTATTTATTGAAATGCTACTTTTATGAATAAACGTTATTATTATTATATCAGGCTTAGGTGAATTATTGGAACGCTGGTTCTGTACATTTCTATTTTTCATGGGTTTGGCTACGATATGCGATGTCACCTCAGGAAATTCTTACTGGGAATATAAATCTAAAGTGGTTCTTACACATTTTGAGAAGAGGACAAAGAAACCGTCTTACATTTTTTTTATAAATGCTGATAGTAAGTCGAAGGAAACACATTTATGGAATATCACAAGTCTTCTTATATTATGGAAACCGGAAACTTGGAATCTTCTTCAACCTCGATAAGTAAAATTATGCCATAAAGTTGGGGTACAACCCTTCACTGAAGACATAGTTCTTCACAATCTACAATTGATTTGAAGGGAAATAACATTTCTGTTTGCTTCACTCATGATTTTTATTGGTATTGAAAATTATTTATTAATAGCATATGTCGTGTTTCAGGGAAACGATTCTATTGCCACTGTGGGAGGAATTACAAGAACCCAGAGAGTTTGTCCAGACACAGAAGGGAGTGTGGAAAAGAAAAAAAATACCGTTGCCTTCAATGCCATTACAGAGCTCATCGAACTGATAATCTGCGTAATCATCTAATTACACATTACTTGACGGGCAACGGAAGCTTGATAGATGAAACCAGATTCAACTCTGAATTACGTTACATAATAGAAAATGCTGGAGGACGTAGAACATCAATATGAACAATAATTTTCAATAAATTATTTTTAATAAATTTTACTTATGTACAGTTTTTCGTTTACGTTTTGTTCATTTTCATTTTAGATATTTTGTTCAATAAAGTTCACATTGGGACTTTTGGTGTGAATAAAATTCAAGAAATGGAAATAACCCAAAAACACCAAAACAACGTTACTCCCACTCAAGTGGTTTTCTTGAATTTTTCTATTTTTTTTGCGTTTGGTCGGACTAAAAGACAATGATTCTCCACCATCGCCCGACTTGGTCGCAAACTTCCGAAACCCTTTCTACTGTTATATCTTCTTTGAAAGCGAATACATTTTGTTTTATTTGTATTTTGATATAGTGTGATAGCTTTGAACCATTCGTCCATATCAAAGGAGATTTTATCACATTTATGACGTATACATAATTTATCCTCATCTGACAAAAACTGATGAGTCATCTGCATAAACAATAACTGAGCCGTTAAAAATCTTCACAATATCGTTGATATAGAGTGAAAATATGGTAGGTCCCAGGACTGAACCCTGAGAACCACTATTTCAGAATATTCATTGCACGATGACAGATGGTTACCAATAGTGACATGGTTACCACGTTACTGGTGGCCACGGTCTCAAAGCAAGTTTTCATAAGTCTTAGAACACAAACTATATTGAAGAAATGAAGACTTTCTAAGTTAATATAGTTAACATTCTGTTTATGAGAATGAATTATTTACCAAATATCTGCTTATATTGCTCAAAGATCCCCAATATGAAATAAATTCAAAGAGGTCATGTCACATAATTGATTTTATAATTTTTTTTTTGTTTGTTGTTCTTGAAATTGTTTTTCCCGTTAACCAGCTGTCGTCCCCCTACGAACGACAGCCCTCAAAAGTCGAAACTTGCGCGAGCCATAGATTAACGAGGTCTTACCTTTTAACTTGCGATTCCTAGCACTAAATTACTTGCTAATTTACATTTCAGTGACGATGAGAGGAGTGGGAAACAACTTGGACTATATAAAAACAATGTGAAGGTATAGATTTCTCCAAACCAGTTATTCCAAAGCAACATGTTCCGCCTTCTCGCCAGGGTCATCTTTTGGAAAAAGTTTCATGTTCACACAGGAGAAGATGTGTCACATGTTACGCAAAGAATTCAGCAGAGAATGGTAAAGAGTTTGCACAAACTAAAACACCATTTTCCTGTTTCAAATGCATCCAGTGCAATACATTCTACTGTATTTCATGTTTTTGTGAGGTTCATTCATGTACCCTATAACTATTCATGGTAATACCAATTTTTCCACAATTTTTCATATTATGAAACATCTGTTGTTATATTCTGAATGAGTGTTAGTTTTTTCTCAAAATAAAGCAATTCACCACGTTATTCAACCTTTTATTATAAGATGAATGAAACCAGATTCCAGACACCGAATAAAATGTTCATTAATACACACCAGTTTGCTGAAAATACTGTTAAAAGTATATGGAACCTAGAACCTAGAAAATATGTCTTGTACCTATAAATGAATGAGAAGCACCGCAGTTAATCATAAACATAAAATACTATACAGTAAGGGGCATCTTTGCAGACAAATCCTGACACAGGTCGATTTTTAATTTTAGTTAAACATTTTTGGTATAAGTATACAGTGTGTTGCAATTCACTAAGCCCCACCCCTGCATTTCTGTGGATTTAGGAATTTTTTTTTTTATTTTTTTTTCAAGAAATGCTTTAACTTGTCAGGTAAAAAAGTTTCATCAATCATGTTTTCCCGATTTACTACGACCACAGCATGCATGCCACAAATCGAGAAAAGGTATTAGGCATTTTTTCAGCAAGATTTTGGTTAGGGCATTCGATTGTTTTATATACCTGTTACAATTTTCGAAAAAGGAAATCTTTCAAGTTACTCTGCATAAAAAATTCCGTGTAAATTGGAATGAATTGAGGCAAGGAGTACGATAAGTGTTTGTACAGCTCTCATTTTTCAGTTGGATGGTGCTTCCATCCATAATACTAGTAACGTATAAAGATGGTTGAACCAAAAATTTTCTCTGAAATGGATTGGTCGTAATAGTCCGTTAATTCATTGGTCGCCGCGTTTTGCCTGATCTCCTCTGGATTTTTACTTTTGGGGAAATATCAAAAAGGAGGTTTATAAAAGTAGGCCAAGGACTAAAGAAGAGTTGCGACGAAGAATTGTGGCAGTTTGCAGAGAAATATCACCAGGAGATCTGCGAAGAGTTGGACGGAAGTTGCGCAGAAGGTACAAAAAATGTATAGAAAATGAAAGGGGATATATAGAAAATACAATGATTCATAATTGTTGATTTTTTAGTTTTTCATCTGCTTGTATGATACATATTACATTCTTTGTTTGTTTCGAAATTTTTTCTACAAAGAAATTTATAAAATCCACAGAAATATGGGGGTGGGGCTTAGTAAATTGAAAGTTACTGTATATGTCATACTGGTGACGTTCTCCATCTGGGCGTGATGACGTTATGATGATTTTTTTTAAATGAGACTTTGGATCGTGTGATAGCTCATTTGAAAAGATATTAAATTCTATATTCAGTAATAAAACATTTAGATCATTATTCATACAAGGTGGCCAAAAAATATTTAATTTTTGAATGAAGTTAATTTACTCAACAAGAAGTACTTATGTAATTTATTCAATACAAAATATATTTCACTACTGTCAGAAAACCAAAGAAAATACTCACTGTATATGAGACATGAAGGTGCAACACGTGACAGAAAGTTCAATGTGTGGGATTCACCCGTCTTTCTCGAGGCGTTTAACGTGCTAAACAACCAACCAAATATCACGTAAGTATTGAACAGAATGAAATCGATACCTTTATGACGTAAATATCTCCAAGTTTTCTGTACTCAACTATTCATTTTCTTTCAATTGCAATTGCTGAAGAGACAACAAAATTCTATTGGGAATGTTGAGGTCCCTATGAAAACAATTACGAATCTATATGTAAGGTCTTTCATAAAGTAACCCCCCCTGTTTTCTTTCAAACGGATTTACATTTCTTTGTGAAATTGTAGTTCATAATCTGCTTTTTGACTACAATAAAAAATGTTTATATCTCAAAATGGCGTTGTTGAGGGATTTCATCCCAGAGAGAAATGGGAGTAAAAAACGATTTTTTTCTTTTTGATTGATGGAGGGATATATGAGTGTATGAATACAAAAATAATAAGCAAAATATTCTTCAAGAAATGAATGAAGAGTATGTTTTCCCTCATTTTTGGTCAATTTTGTCAATTTCTACCATCAAAACGTACGAATATTTTTGTGTGGATTTATCTCAGTATTGAAGTCTATCATTTACTTAGTTAAACGTCGATCTCATTTTTTTTGCGAAGCTTCTATTTTTGTCTAAATAATTTTACAACAATGTGATCTTTTCGCCATTCTTGTGAAATTATTAACACAAAGCTTCGAGAAAAAAATTTATATAAACATTTAACTGAGTAAATGATACATTTCAATACTGAGATGAAACCACACAAAAATACTCATTCGTTTTGATGGTGGAAATGAACAAAAATGCCCAAAATTGAAAGGAAATATAATGTTCATTCATTTAATACTTGATTATATTTTTTTAAATTTTTGTTTTTATACACTCATACACATCCCTCCATCAATCGAAATAAAAGTCGGTTTTGACTCCCTTCTATCTGAGGGATGAAGACCGTTAAATAACATTGATGGTCTAGTATACATCATTCGAAACGTCTTCTAGTTCTCTAAACAACAGCAAAATTTCATACAAAAATATCCATCCAGAACAAAACGGTGGTACAAAACGTTTGAACTTTCATGAGAGGATGATCTAGCCTAGCTATGAATGAAATGATGTTTTTTATTACCTGCAAAGTTCTCTGTCCCTCACAACGACATACACGAGATGATTTTCTCAAATTTGGGGAAATTCGTAAAAACTAAGTACCTATTACTCTTCCTGTCTCATCATTTGAATTTCTTTCGAAAATGGCAATCATCTGCCATTTCGAAGGATTAAACACTTTTGAAAATACCAAATTTTGATGTATTAATAATTAAAATTCGTTTCGAATGCGGTATCACTGAGAGATTGAAAATTGTTGAACTTAAACTTCTAATAAAAATAGTAAAATTTTCTACTCATGATGATTAATGTGTCTATTTATGAATCAACGTGCAAATGATTGAACTGTAGTATTTTCTGTTAGGGTCTTTTCACAATATCTATCAGCTGTAGTTCAATTTCTAGGGTGGCTTTAGCCAGGAAAGTAAGTGTTTTCTGTAAGAGATATTTTCCTCATAACTAGTTCTTTTCCAATTTAAAGAGAAAAATTTTCAATTTTTAGTTTAGAATGTTTCCGTTTTTTGAAAATGAATGAATACCTTCTAAGAGGTCATCTTGAACAGTGAAAAATGGCGGCTATACTTCGTCTTTCATTCGCAGATGATTCCACATTTATATGAACATCATGTTCATGAATAACCATTATTTTTGAAATGACTAATGTGACACTTTCGCCCCAGGTACCGAAAATATTTTTTTTTTATTTAATATTTTCAGTATTATCATTTTATAATCACTGTTATTTATATTTTCCCCATCTTATGTAACATCGTTGTCTTTCGAATAACACATGTATTCCGATTTTTCCAATACCTATGCCTAAGGGCAAACTTTTGCGGTTTAACTAATTCATTTCCTTTCACTAATGCGAAATAAATGTAATATAATTATATCATACAGAAAAACTGCACCGATCAACATACCCCAACTATAATAATAATACTCCTCCAAGCAGAGAGGGCTCATCACCACCCAAGGCCTTGGTGAGTTGCGACACCACTTTTCTGAGTATACTAGGCTAACCCCCCGGTATACCCTACTACTTGGTTCCAGATACACGAGGAAGAGGTCCCCACAACCGACCCCTTTCGGATTAGACGTCATAGGCAAGGTAGTGGGGCCTGAAACAACGTCAAAGCTGCGGAGAGTGAGAGGCTCCTACAGCTGCGTAAGGTTAAGCCAATGCATGGGGTCTTCTTCAAGAGCATTGAAGACCTTGGCTTATTCAGAAACGTGAGCTTCAGGTAAAGTGGGCTGAAGTCGGAAACCGAGGGATTCATATTGGCCTGCCAAGATAGTGTCTTCAACACTCTTGTCTACCGTAGTCGGGTGATGGGTTTAGAGGTCCCTGACACTAGATGCAGAGCGTGTCGTGGAGCAGCTGAGACCATAATGCATTTGCTGTCAGCTTGTCCAGCTTATGCGGTCTCAGCCTATATCCACAGGCATAACGCGGCCCTACGGGTGTTGTACTACCATCTACGACACTCGTACGGTGTAGACGAGACACCGGTGTTGCCTTATGCTCCGGGGGATATTGAGTCCGTTGTGGAGAATGAGAAGTTCCACATCTATTGAAACTACTCATTCCCCACCCTCAGGCAAATACATAATAATAAGCCTGATGTAGTCTTCCTCGACCATTGAAATAGGACTATTTTTGTCATTAAGTTTTCAGCCTGGCGAAACGAACATAGTCCGAAAAGAGAATGAAAAACGGACTAAATATCGAGATTTACTCTTTGAAATCCGCAGGCATTACCCAAACCATTCTGTCATGATGGTTGATCTAATATCAATAATAGGGGACCTTGGTGGAATGATGGACACACTGCTCTTAAACTTAAAAATCATACCGTCATGCCGTGATATGGCAAAAATCTTAGCAGGACGCATGCAGAAGGCCGTAATTCTTGGTTCACTCCGCCTGCTCTGGGCACATGATTCTCGGATCCAATAGTCTCTCCCCTATACGGCGTGGGGAGTGGTTATTGGGGTAAATAATGCAGTGTGCCCTCCGAAAGTGTCAGAGGAAAATTTACAATTATTAATTTCCCTCTACGCAGGGAAATTTCCGAAGAAATTAGGTTATTGTCATAGCAATATATCAAAATGCAGTCATCTGATTGGCTTAAATTAACTGGTATAAAATTGTCACTAGTAATATCCCGACAAAATGCTGAATTTTCAAAAAATACTTTCACCTTGCTGTCACGAAAACTGTGTTGCTTAGAAACACCACGAGAGCTTGCTCTAGTTTGAGCGACTGGCAAGGTGAAATTTCACGAGTACATTAAATTATTATGGACTAAATGCGTATTGCAGGAACGGTTCATCATGATGTGTCATTAATGTTAGTTGAAGATTTGAATCGTCAAACTGACGTTTCTATATTTACCGTGATTGTCGTAACTATGGAAATATATACACTAGCTAGAAGCGAAACACCGTTTTGAAAATACCACGGGCTGGAGGAAGTGTTTTCATAAAGTCCTGTTCTCATTGGTTCGAAATGAGAAAAGTATGGCATTTGATTAGTTTATATAATGTGAGGGAAATTGTCGCTGAAACTAAATATCCACATGGATCGTCCATATGCAGGTTCTGAGAAGTGGACGAAGAACTTCACAGCAGCTCGCAGATGCTAGAAATAACACACAACGGATGATTTCTTCTGTGTCAGGAACTTCTTCAATTCGATTAGTGAGGAAAGTGGAAGAAAGCCTTGATGCTGCAGTACATATAGAAACAAAACACCAGCTTCGTCTACAATCAACCACTTTTCGATGGAAAGGAAGATGGTTCTTGACAATCTTCAATTGATTCCAACAGAAATAGTATTTCTGCTTGCTTCAACTATTAGTATTGGAAATAATTCATTTATATTTCAGGAAAAAGGTACTATTGCCACTGTGGAAGAAATTACAAAAACCCTGAGAGTTTGTCCAGACACAGAGGGGAGTGTGGAATGGAAAAAAAATTCCATTGCCTTCAGTGCAAATACAGAGCTCATCGAGTTGATAATCTGCGTAGACATTTGATTACGCATTACTTGACGGGTGATGGAAGTTCCATCATAGACGAGGCCAGATACAACTCAGAATTATGTTTCATAATAGAAACTGCTAGATTACGTAGAAGGACAATATGAACATTATTTTTCATTAAATATTTTCCATTTCATCATATTCACGCACAGTATTTTTCATACATTTGGTTCATCATTTCAAATATATTTCTGGATAAAATGTACGTTTTTTCTTTAAGGTCGCCGTTTGATACGGCTTGACAAACTAATCCGTCAGAGGAGCCACCATGCCTTCTGTTAAATATTTATCCAAGTCTCCCTCCGCGTAAATGAGAAATGATAGTCAAAACTAATGTCTGTTCCTACCACCGTAGATAATTATCTAGGGTGGTACTACTCTTTACAAACGCTAGTAAGAAGCCGATGAGCCTTGTTGCCAATAATATCACATATTCCGTATACCTAATACATCTCTTGGACTAATAATTACCATTTGGTTTGGAGATTATTCAAGAAGAAATGATTCGTTATATACTTATTCCAAATCAACTTTTTTTGAAAATAGAAATCGACGTTGTTATATTCATTACTATCAGGTCAAATAGCGGTAAAAAATTAAAATGAGCCTAGAGATTAGTGTATTGAGGCACTTGGCAACATGCCAGCAGGTGTCCTATTCTCGAGTTCGTACGTATGCGATTTAGATTTTCTGTTTCACATCAATACATATGAAATATATTTCTCCTATTTTTAGGCAGATAATTAAAATCGAAGTATTCGAGAATAGCCCACCTATTTATTGCGTTGTCGTGAGAAGTATAAGGAAAACATACTTTATCATGGAATAAATTCCTTGAGCGCCAGTGGCAGCGGCACGTTATTGGATTTTGTTTTTGATATTTGTTTCATAGTGAATGTTTTGAAAATCTCCCATTGTCAACAAAGTTTTTATTAGTTTTAAATCCCTGGTAGGTAGCTTGCAGCTGCTTTCACTCTTTGAAGGTTAAATGATAAACTAAGCGTTTTAGATAAAGTGTCAAGAATGTATTTATTGTACGATTGGATTCACTCTAGAAGGTTTTGAAAATAACTCTTTACTACGATAACTCCGGCACCCACTAAGAAAGTGAGCAGCAGAGCCATCTATAGAAACCACAGAATGATTCCGACCAGTAACACGACTTCGTTTGAGTCGAAGATAAGTTTCATCATGAAAAATATATAAATCTTCTCTGAGAGAACTTGACGAGAGACAATTATTTCACAATAAATGAAATTTGATTATAAAAATAATCCAGCCTTTCGCATATTTTCCTATACTATAGGATTGTCGGCAAACGTCGAACAGAAATAATTCAACAGCCCCATACGACTACCGAACACGTCTATCCAACGCCTGGCAAAGTTTTTCTACAAGAATATACTTTGCAATACTTCCTGTAACAACCACCAACTGGTGGCCGAGTCTGTACTGATGAGCGAGTTGAATCGCGAAACCATTTATTTTGAAATAATTGCCTTTCGTCAAGTACTCTCAGTTTCAAATGAGAAATATTTAAATATTTTTCATGATGAAATTTAGATCTTCGACTCAAACGAAGTCGTGTTACTAGTCGAAATCTTTCTGTGGTTTTTTAGAATCACCCAGTTCCTCTACAGTTACACAAAAATTGATCATCATCATCTATAGAATGTCATATCCAAAAATCAGCACAAAATCCACCAATAATAGTCTCCAATGAGTCAGTGTTATTTTGTCCATCCATATGTAGACACTTTGGGAAATTGCTTTCGTTTCAACAGAAATTAAATGAACATTCTCCTATGATTCCGTTCAAATATAGGTTTTCGAAAATCTGTCTTCTTGGGCTCACTTTGTATCGTGACACGTAAGAGTAGACAAAAGTTTACCTTTATTCCCTGTGAATTATCAAACAATCCACTCATATGATGTCCCATAAGTAACAAATTTTTTTTGCTCACTGTGTGAAATGTATTCAGAACAGTTTGTTAGCTTCAACTATAGAATATGCTTCGAGAAGGTCAACGGAACTACCACATTTTGGCGAGAAGTCAATAAACGAGTTAAAAAAAAGGAGTTTTCTGCCTCACTCTGTAAGTAGGTACACCATAACTGATATATCCGAAGCCAATCAATAATTTTCAAAGCATTATAAATGAAGAAAAATCCATTAGCAAATACTATTTTCCATATTTGGCGTTAGACATTCAAACATTTCTGTAGCTCACCCTGTAGAGCCAGGAACAATTTTAATGAAGAAAGTTATTTCTTTCCACCTCTAGAATACTAAATCCATAACTCAAAAAATCTGATGAGCTCCAGGAATATATGTTTCTGGTGGCATTACCCTTCAAAATACATTGTCATCGGAATCATAAACACCAACCCAATTTCATGATGATCGGGCAACTATAGGTGGGTTAAAACTCACTTGAAAGATTTCACCTGAACTTACAATAAATAAGTGAACATTGAAACAAATAAGGCAAGTTTAATAAAATCTTTAAAAATGTAAGCGTTTTCAGAAATATTGAATAAATTAACTGCGAAATATACTTACAGCATCCTGAGCAAGAAGTTCAGAAAAATTACTTCGCATGTGCCAGGAGAAGTTTCGTTGTATTATATATTGAAACTCTAAACCCCGTCATTGATTGTTGATTTTTATTTTTGCATACTCAAATTGCACTCCATGATACGCTTATGATTGATTTGGGGATCCCAAACAACACAATCTTTCTTTATTTCATTTACTTGACCTGGCTCCTCCTACCGATGTTATCAAAATCACATTCCGTCTCATTGAGGAAACTGAATGAATGAAATATACAATGGCGCTTTCTATCCGAAAACTGCCGAACTAGGAAATGAGTAAGAATGTTGGTAAAGTAGGAACTGTTTCGCGCCATATGTTCGAATTTGGCTATTCCTAGCCCATTTCTAACTTTGAATTAATCTCCCAAACGATATTGTCTGGAGATTCGTTTTCAATCGAAAATAGCACTATTTTTATCAATATTTAGATTGACATAAAACAGAAGCCAGTATTGGCTTATTTTACTCAAATGCTGACCAAAATAATCTTAAAATTCAAAATGAAAAAAATCTCAATATTATCACTCTGTACTCCAATCTATTTTGAGTTCACCTTCCAAATTTCAACTCTCTATGTGTTACCGTTTCTCAATACAATTAAATGTCGCAATACACGACATCAGACGCCCACCTTAACTTTACACAAAACATAGTAGATCATTAAAATTTGGCGGAATGAGTTGATAAGATGAGAGATAAGTATTTTTCAGCCAGCGAGTAAACTGAAGTACCTATTACATTTCTAAGATGAAGCACAAAGGCCCAAAGAGGTGATTTTCAAACAAAAATTCCACCTACCTACCAGAACAATTCGAGATTTCCTTTCTTCATCAACAGATCTGCACGTCCTCAATTACTTTAATTATAAACTTTCAAGTGCAAAGAATTATTTTTCAACCTTATTTTTTCACTGTCAAAGAGTGTATTAAAAATGTTGCCGAGCCGCAGGTAGGGATTATTTTCTTAAAATTACGAGTATGTCAAGAACATTATCCCATGAAGTTATACCAAGAAAAAATTTCAATGAATAATTTAAACACGGCTGGTATCCGATAAATATCACAACATATTATATTTTATAATTAAATAAAGTTTATTTTGTATATTACGACAAATATAAATATCCAGAAGTGGTAATATACATGCTGTTTTTCTTTGTCAGCCTGTTATTTTCTGGGTGTAGTTGCCCAAACCTATCAGTCTCAACACAGTATATTTATTCTTTCATACTGCTGTTCAGTTACAGATATTATTTATTTAATTCTGAGGTAGGTGATACTTTCAATCCGGCGTTGTTTTCACTTATAATTGCGCGAAAGGTGTGTATTTTTATCGGGTAAATTTGGGTTGTTTAATGGGAAAATGTTGCAAGGAATTACATGGCAGAAACTGCCAACCATTTAAAACGCAACACCGAAGGTGGACCATTTTCAGGTTGAAAGTTCTTAGAGTCAAATTGCTAAAGGAAACAGTTTAGAATCTGAATTGAAATTCATACTAGGAACAGTGATGTCGCTGCGGGTGTCACAGCTAATCGTTTCTGCGTAGTAGATGTTGAAGTTTTTTCTTTTTCCAAATGAATTGATTGAATAATGCTCGAATGATACTCTTTGTCAACTTGTAAGTATCGTTTTATTGATGATATGTTGCTGTGTCCTGTTATTTTTATCAGACCTTGTTCTTCAATTCCGCTTTTACTTAATTAGCTTACTGCTGCCGCTCGATTTAAGTTATTTGTAATTTTGACATGTTAGACATTCTATACCAATGCGTTGTGCTGAGAATTTGGTCCATTTGGAAAATTCAATAATTCCAATCGGCAAATTCTTATAACAACTTTTAGAATTTTTAAGTTAGCTTAGTTTTTTGTGGCTTCCTCTATCTCAGATGAAAAATAGTTTATTTTTAATTTTTTTTGTAATCCACTGCTTATGGTGGCAGTTTATTAGAAACGTATTTCTTGGTAATATATTGATTTTCATCCAGTGGCGGTACTAAAATTTGTGCAAAAATCATACTGACACTGTAAACAATTAGAATATATTTAACAAAGATGATATGCAATCGAAATACAAATAAACAGGAAAAAATATATACAAAAAAAGCAGTGGCGTAGAAGGTGAATATCAAATATGACATTAATATGACATTACATTCTTTCGATCCTAGGTATATTCTTTTGAATAAAATGGAGCTGAAATGGAAAATCAAACAGTCCTACCTGCTATACAGAAAAGTGACTTATTAGAAATTGAAATAAACAACAGCGCAGAATGTGAAATTAAAATATCATATGTTCTTTTGACAAATCGTGTGTGTAGAAAATCAATGATAGAAAAAGGGTACAAAGCAAGTAAGTAATTTAAAAACTACAAAGATTTTTTTGAACATTATGGAAAAAATGTAAATGAGACCACAGTGGCGTGTAAAACAAATGAGTATATCAAGCGTGTAACCATGGTATTATCAAAATGTGCCTCCGAACATAAGAAAATTGGTGCGTTAGGGCAAATACCATACATATTAGCCATATAAGATCTTTTCTTTTGTTGTTGGTAACAAACTCTGCAAATTCCTCGTTTGCGACGAGATCCATATTATTTTGCACAAGAAGCAAAAACATGTCCTTTAACCTTTTTTTTTTGCTTGTTTTTTTTTCTTGGAGAAGATGCACTATAAAAATATTTCAATATGAATTTAAAATTTTAATCCTTGAATGAGATATCTTTATGTCACTTCTTGTACACCTTGTACTCGCACTCATAACGACTTAACACTCGTAAGAGCCTTGCTATGATTTTATTTAAATTAAATGTTTGTACGAAATACAGAATGTTTTTCTGTTCTGTTATTTCACATCAAACCATTCGAAAGTTATCGTGGTAAGGTAAGAAACGGGATTCAGATCCTCCAAAACCGCACTTATTCTGACATTTCAGATGCATATTGTGAAAAAACGTATAAACGAAAATCTAAAAGATTTTGATGGTTGGAAAGAGAATTCAATTATCTTTTCAACGATGTGACACATGACCCCCATGCGATTTAATAAGTTTCAGTTGATATGTCCCCCGCGCCATTTATCGAGCAATCACAATGTGTTTTATTTCAAAAACTAGTATCAGCGAAAGCCTCCAAATGATGTTAGTACGTCAGACTGTTCAAAGGTTAACAGGGGGGGACTATTAAAAGCCACACTGTTTGGGTTTTGTTTCACAAGAACCCACTAACTGTAGGTACATCTAAAGAAATGGAGATTTGGAGGACCAGAGAGACTTGAAACGAGGAAAAAAAAGCTTATCGTATCTTCCGGAACAAGTGTGTCGCCAGCAACAATTCCGCAGCAATCTGACAATAGTTCAGATGGACAAGTCAATAATCACATCACAAGCAAACGCATCATCCGAGGGTGAATCAGAAAACGGAAAAGGCGATTAGGCACAAACTGACGTATCGTCGGTACATTTTAGCGCAATTTGCACTACAAAGAGGAAAAACGGTCTCAAATTGTTTTTTCATCTGTGCATGGCATCACACGTTGTAAGGTAAGGGCCTCGTCTTCCATAGCTTGCACAAGTCTCTCGAAGACTTTTGAGGGTTGCTGGAAAGGGTGCAGCTGGTTGACGGAAATATCAAACAAATAACTAACATATCTCTTTAATCAAGGTGTATGGTTTCCGGACTTTGGGGCCGTGGTCGGTTCACCTCCATAGAGGTGGTTTCTACGGACGTTTCGCTTTCAACAGCGGTGAGCATCGTCAGCATGGATTTTGTCTTCTTGAAGAGCGAAGTGATACTGATACGGCGGTTGAAGGGTCCTCGCAATTAATAGTCACAGCCTGGCTAATTACATTGTTTTGAACAATATTCATTTGGTTTCCTTGGGGTACTTAGTTTGCCTGACCGGGTGGGATGTTGCCATTGTCTACGTTCATGAATACTACGGTGTCATGATTACTCTGTCTTTACTGCTCAATTGCAGTGTGTTGAGGTGGTTGTATAACGGTGGTGTTTGCTGGATGGTTTTATTTTCGTGTTTTCCAGGGCTGGGTAACAAGTTTTATTCATCTTCAGGGATTCCTCTTTTCTGTTAAAATTATTTTTGTGTTCGTATATTTCTATTGCTCCTCTATTGGGGCGAGCATGGTAGTGTCTTGTGATCGTGAGCACTTCCGTATTCCGGAACTGGATATCATAGGTACCCTCGACGTAGGCGTGCAATGCAACGGCAGACTTTTGCTTCTGGGTCAACCTACATTGTCTGTGGGTCAAGTAGGTCAATGAGATGTTTGTCAATAATGTAAGTGGGTGAATCAATGGCGTAGACTATCGGGCGTAATGGGACGTTTGGTTTTGGATTTTAGGAAGTCCATACACGTGCTTTTTTAGTTTCTTGCTTATGAATTGAAAACCTATACAGCAATCTGATGGTTGCTCTTATGAGATAAATTGTAGAGAATGCGATCATTATTAACGTAAAAACTGAAAAACCGGCAAAATTTGAGATAAAAAAAAAATCATAACTCTGTAATTTTTCAAGTTGTACGGTTGGCCTTTCTCACAAAAGTATTGAATCATGTGAACTTTATGTGTGCACAAAATAGACGCTGTCGGATTATTAGTTTTGGCACAATCAGTGATTGAATTTTTCTTGCAGCGTACCTGGATGCTCTAGTAATAGTAAGTTTACAATTTCTCAAACAGATTTTGAATGTTGATGTATATAGTACCAAATAACGCCTACCCTCATTTTTCGCTGCGCTGCGAAATTGGTGAAAAATGCTTGCAAAGATGACTGAAAACGGCCGAGTCTAAGTAAGCAGTCGAATAGTAGGAGAGACCAGAAGATAAGGGGAATTCTTCTAATGGATGCGTTATGTGATAATACGCTTCCCCTCATCCCCGTTCTCTCCTACTACTCAACCGTTTACATATGGACTCGGCCGTTTTCAGTCATGTTCGCAAGATAGTGCAAAAAAATTCAAATAGTAATTGTGTCCAAACTAATACCCCGACAGCGCCTGATTTGTGCACACGTATACACATGATTTGATACTTCCATGACAAGGGCCAACCCTACAACATGAAAAATGACGGAGTTATGTTTTTCTAAAAATCGCAAAAACTGATGGTTTTTCCAGTTTTTCTCCATTAATAATGATCCGATCTACAATTTATGAGATTGCTGTATGAGTTTTTATTTTATAAGCAACAACTGAAAATACACTTTTCTTTATTTTCAAATGTTTATAACAAATTAATAAGTGACAGTTGCGGGTCCAAAACATAACAGAATATAACTGCGGACTGCCTTTCATGTAATAGCACAGTCCGTTTCCTATACTAGTATTTTTGTTAAAATCTAAATCATTTTATGCTCTATTGATTAGTTTAAAGCAATGAACTCTACTTCTACTCTCCGAGTTCAACTGCCCTGGTAATAATTGTAGAGCAGCAGCAGTAACAGGTAGGTATAAATTCGTCCACTTTGAGTATGGACTTTTATTTCCATATAGTAATTTATGTTAATGAATAACGATTTACAGAAATAAGCAAAATATATTATACATCACCATATACCCAATCAACAATCAATACCCATCACGCTAAAAGGTCAGAACCAATCAGAGATTATTCACCCTCACACTGCCCACCTTCCTTCATCGACGCTTGATCCAAAATGGCCCACCCCAATCGAGAATCGATCGTGGTTCCGATATAAAAATACTATAGTCTAGTTCCTAAATTGTAGATAGTGACTCATCGTTCATTTTCTGGTTTTTACGGGATTTGAGAGTGTGGAGGGGATGTACGAAAGTGGCACAGTAAAACTTGATTTTAAGCCAAAGTACCTAGCTTATTTCTGTTCTATTTTTTGACCTGCTTCATATGAATTATGAACCGTACAACCGATGAGTCACTACCTACAATTTAGGAACTAGACTATAAACGTAGCAACAACCCACAGTAAGGAGTTTCCTGATTAAAGAAATTGTGGTGATTGACCTGTTTGTGGTGAATGGAATAAAAACCCCTTAAGGGCGGGGTCTCAGTGTAAAGACTTTTGAAAAATATCCATCTATCGTGCTGCTAACTTCTTCTGTTGTTTTATGTTCGAAATATTGTGTTTGCATTTGATGGGCTTGTTTCATCTTGCTACTAGTTGAGGATTAAGCAAATGGTTCTTAACTGATTAGGTGAAATGCTCACATCATCACAACCACACCCTTACTTGAAAAAATGACGAAAATTAAACATTTTCTTCATAACACCAAACCATGAAACAATAATCACTATAGGACTTTTGAAGATAATACCAATGAAATGCTGCAAAGTTCAGAACTTTTATGCATAAGATTTTTCACTAATGTCTTATCTGGGTTGTCTGTTTCTACGTTCGTACTACAAGTTAATGTTGAAATTTCCAATTCCTTTAACGTAGATTTCTGTTGTATTTCAGCATATGAGTGCTTGAAGTGCGGAAGTAAATATCAGTCGAAAAAATCGTTATATTGTCATAGAAAGAGACATTGTGGCATTGAGAGATGCTATCCCTGTACATTTGGCCACTGTGAAGAATATAGCAGATTGTACACTCGATATGGACTGAGAAAGCACGTTTCCAGATGTCATCCAGTAGAATACAGAGAGAATTATACACTTTTTCAAGGGTCCTGAAACAACTATTTAAAGGCGCCTTCAGAATTAAATTTTTGTAATAGTACTCATATGATAGTTCGAATTGTAAATGTAATCTTGTGGTCAAAAATTTAAATTTTGAAAGAACGGAAGTTGCTACTTCATTGTGATTCAAATCGGGCTTTCTGATTGGGGATTTGGAAAACAATACGACAGAGATAGCTAGATGGGGGTATTATCAGATAATTTGAAATGAGTCAGAATTCACCGAAGTAAATAATACGAAACGTCCTAGAGACCAATGAAAAATATTCAAATAATATTCATTGAAAGTAATTTTCATATACACTCAGGAAATAGAATACGTTTCCTATTATTATAATTGTCACCGGCAAGTTTTTTTATATAAAACAATTTCCATTCATTTAAAGCAATTTTTCTGATATTTCACGACATAAGTACTTATTACAAATTGAGGTTAAACATTGTTTTGGATCCGAATAAAACTTCTTTGGTGGTGATAACGATCTCACTGATTTTCGGAATTCACTGACTTTCATTTGTCAGAATCTCAAGCCAATTTGACAATAATGTTGAACAGTTATTAAAACAATTCCAATATTCAAATATTATACAAAGCAAATGTAATTTGTCTAGATTAGATAATATCAATGCTGATGGAGAGTGCTTCTCTGAAATACAGTAGTCGTCGACCTTAAGTTAGGTGGTGCAGTGGAAAGTTTTGTTTTCTTATAGAGGTGAATAACAACCTTCCTATTATCAAAAGCAAAAACAAACGTAACAAACTTATTTTTTTATCGATTCTTTTTATTACCAATTATTTTTTGACAGTTTAAAACTCTGATACTTTTTTCTTTCACCATTTATTTTGTTTTTCACATTAAAAGAATCAAGGTTATAATCACAAAAAATTGTTCATTTATGCGCATAGGGATTGTAACTACAGATCGTATGACTTTTTAGAAATTATTCGAGTTTAAAATTATAAAACTTTATTTAATAGTAGTTGTTGAACTGTGGAAGAATTGAATACACTCTGTTTATTACTACATAGAATTATGTTTCATTAAAAGTTGTCTGTGTTCCCATTCGAAATTCTCAAAAATACTGAAAATTTAGATTTTTACTATGACCGCATAAAGATTCAAAAAGCACTTTGAAAATATATATTTAATTTCAACATTCAAAACTTTCAATGAAAATTATTATTATTGATATTAATGTTGAAAGCAAATGAGTCAGAAGAACCGGTCCAGAGTAGTTAGTTGGTGGTAACTGGCTGTTTAGAGTAATACTCGTAGATTGAAAAGTGCACGAGGATGACGGAGACTGCATAGGTTGCAAGTTCTATGAAAATTAAAGAATTTTATTCAAGACGGTTTTCTTCTGTTCTACGGAGTCCTCCAAATAACCTTCAGTAACAGCTGCTGACTTCCAGCCTACATGACGTTTTATGTTCGTTATTGCTTCGCCAGAATCTGCTAGAAACGTTGACGAGGATCGTCTGAAACTGTGACCTGTATTATTTTAATCTGAACAGCTACGATTATTGAAAAAAGGTTTGATTCTGTAAAACGCATTTTTACCATGTGATTCACCTGCTTGGAATGTCTCATGTACGACTCAAAATATACACCCGAATGAATTGTTTTGCTGTATTCACAAGAACCAATCATGTACTATTAATCTTAATATACACAGAAGGACAATTCTTATTCTTGCTGGTTTCCTTCCAGCTAATACAATCTGTGAATTCGACACTACCAACGAACAAAAACGTAACTCATTTTTCATCATATTTCAGGAGAGCCAAAATATAGAATTTTCTTATCAATATTCAAGTCGAAATGCAACTTCTTTCAAGTAGATTTCTTCGTAACTGCTTGTTCTAGAGATTCGGCTTTTTTATCGTCAGCATCAGAATACGCCTACACCTATAACTAAAAATAGCTGTAACTTTATTTATGGCTTTGTTCGTTGGGGATATCGAATTTATCACTTGCGAAAGCGACTTGTTGGAGTTACTGCCGACTGATCTAAGTAACTTCTATACCCACTAGGAAAAAAGGTATCTGTCCCATTAAGGTGGAGTTAGTGTCTTGCCTAGGGAAATCAACATTGTTGGTGAACGCGAAGCAACTGAAAGGATCTAACGTCTCCATTTAGAATGACTTGAAAACATTTGTTTCACGCCGAACAGTATAAAAACGCAATTTTTTTCATTAAGAAGAACGAACAAGCTGCACGTGAATAAAAAAATTTACTCACTAGAAGACTTAAAACAATCAGAAGACAGTGGGGAAACGTTTGAAATGTTCGAAAAATCAAATAGTGCTCCTGAGAAAACTATTTTCCCAAAACCATCACAACAAAGAAACTTTGAAAGTTACTGAGAAAAGAGTTCTGAGACCTCCATCCTTCTCATCTCCTGTAGCCGCTGTTGTCGAAAAAACACTGCCTGTCAGAAGAGACGAAGAAGGAGAGAAAATAGTTGAAACCTGATCGAAGGTAACTAGAAACACTGCTGGCTCGCGTACTGGTGACCAAATAAATATAATCTGAAATATAAAATATATATAAAATTTAAGTATCCCCATAAGTTTTTCCAAGTAGTTGAAAGATTAATTATTTGTACACACTATTTGTATACAATTATTTGTATACACTAGTATGGAGGATTTTGATATTTTTGAAATAGATACGAAAGAAGTTCCAGATATGGAGCAATTGAATCGATACTTGAATCAAAAAAATAACGAAACACACTAATATACAAAGTGCTCAAAATAAATTCGAGTCGTGTCCTGTTGGATGAAGTGAAAGATCAATTTGAAGTGATCATTCTCACATGCATAAATGTGGAGAATAAACAACGCTGAAACCGGAAACGTTAAGAGATACGGGGTCAACTAAATTGGAGAAAAGCAGCGCATTTATGTGCCTAATAATATGTCATTCATAAAGTTTTAATATTTCGAGTAGTTTCGGAGGAAAACCGAAATTTGAGAATTTCGTTTTTATTTTCTCCTAGCTTTATTTTCAAAGGAAATGTACATCCAATAGCAGTTTGCATTGGCCACTTTTTAAGTACTATATGATAACGTTATCAGACTTTTTCTGCAACGTTTTGTCATTTCGAAAACAACTTTGTATTTTTATATGGGCCGAAACTAAAGTATACCCTGTATACGACTCCATTTTTCATTGTGAATACAGCAACGTATCCCACAATATGATTTCAGAACCATTTCTCGAGCAAAATGAAAAGTGATTACTTAACCTGTTCTTCTTCAATTTTAGATAGTAGGCGCTGGAAAAAATGACACATAATGTTCTGTTGTCATAATAATACTGTAGATTGGTTGAATTTTGACGTATTACCGTTCCTACTTTTACATCTGGTTACCTACCTAATTTGTGTCAAATATGGAAAACGGCAGCTTTTCGAATACTGAAAAATTTTATATATTGTCATGTTACATTTTGTGCCAAAGAAATTTTGTTGATGCGTGCGTGCGTAATAAGTATCCAGAGAGGCGACAACCTGGTAAATTAATATTAAGACAGTTAGTTTTCAATTTAAAAGAATATGGATCATTCAAAATACCTGTGGTTTTCCGATTAAAGCAATCTAATGAAGAAAGTCAGCCGTGATGTGTTACAGGCCGTTGTTGAAAATCCTGAGATATCCACCAGATAGTACCGGCGTAGTCAAATCCACCGCTCACTTCATTTCAAAATAAAATAAATATCATCCATATAAATTTAGAATTTGTCATGGACTCAGACCAGGTGACGATGCAAGGCGGAGAATATTTCGAATCAGAAGACGATGTAAATTTCCCTTTCAAAACAATTAGGTCTAATGAAAGTATGATCACCAACAAAAGCATTTTCAATAGCCGGAATGTTCATTATTTTTTACAACAGAATCCGCGTGTACACAAAGTGTCCGGACATCAATATCGTTTCAGATTTTACATGGTTTGGGAGTCTCGGTACGAATGTATATTGGCTCTTTTATCTACCAAAACAATTTAACAGCAGAGCGGTACATACATTTGTAGTAAATGATTTGGAAGATGCTCTAGATAATTTGCCTTTAGCGGTTACTCACAGCTGCTAGTTACAACAAGATGTTGCACTAGCACATAACGCCAGAATTGTTTGTGATTATTTGAACCGTAGCTTCCCGGGACAGTGGATTGGTACTCATAGTGATACATCCTGGCCTGAAATGGACCCCGACGTCACCCCACTAGACTTTTTTATTTGGGTATATATCGAGAATCAAGTGTACTCTAATCAAAATTTTCAAAATGAAGAAAATTTGCTGTGATCGGTTACTGCATCCTTTAACAATATTTTTCCGAATACGTTTACTCAAGTTTTAAATTCTTCTGTAAGACGAGCGTACTTGTGCTTAGAAAATAGCGGCGGATTATTTGAACACTTGTTATAAGTTTCTGTTAATTTCCTGTAATACATATTAGCTCCTTGTTATTACACCACAATTATATTTATAAACTAAACTTTTGATATTACGACTCATTTTTCTATTCAACAACGCAAAAATTCTGGCAAGCGGTAAGTTATAATTTATACTTGTATAATTAAAACTAATCAATTTACTTCATGTATTAAATATGACATTCGTTCCTGCGCCTACTATCTAAAATTGAAGAAAACAGATTAAGTAATCCCTAAATTACATTTTGCGCGAGAAATAGTTCGGAAATCATGTGTGATACGTTGCTGTATTCACAATAAAAAATGGAGTCGTATACAGGGTATAGTTTCGGCCCATATAAAAATATAAAGTTGATGATGTTTTCTAAAAGACGAAACGTTGCAGAAGAATTCTGCTTACGTCATCGTGTAGTCCATAAAAAGTGGCAATGGCAAAATGGTATTTGTTCAATATTTCCTTAGAAAATAAAGTTAGGAGAAAATAAAAATTAAATTCTTAAATTTCGGTTTTTCTCGAATATCTCCGAAACTGTTCGGAATATTAAAACTTTCTGAATGGCATATAATTAGGCACACAAATGCGCTACTTTTTTCTGATTTAATCGGCCCCGTATCAGTTACCGTTTCCGTAAAAAATGCTTTCCAAATAGAATATGCAATACACTCCGTAGCATGAATCAAAAGAGTAAGACCGACAGTGAAACTAGATAACAAAAATACGTCCTTTACTGCTGTATACAGACTTCACCCGATTGACATAGGGACAATCAATGACGAATTATCAAACTATCTAAAAACTGCTACAAAATGTGGTACAGAAATATTAATTGGCGATATAAATATAAACCTGTTTAGTGACTCTATTGAAGTACATGATTACCTCAATATAGAATAGAATAGAATATAACATTATTCGCAGTAGTAGTAACTTACATCAATTAAAACACAATACTCTCACAGAGCGAAAAAAGTTAGTTGATAACGATAAGTACACAGATGTACTTGTTTCGTCATAGATACATAATAAAATTGGAATTAAGAATGTGTTAACAATATTAAGTATAAATAAAAATACAATAAAACATTGAAAATATTTAGAAGTTAATGAAAGTGGACGTTATATACAAAAAATAATTAAAATGGAACCATATTGTAACGATTTCGAGACCGGCCCAGAGACCGGCCCTGATCTAATTAATTATGCACCCTAGTTCAACTACAACTGCATATCTGCTGGCGTACGGATCGCCGAGAACAAGCTGGAATAAATCGATTGTTCGATACTATTCGAAGAGCCATCTAGATGAAATGTTCTATACTCCTGAATATTCGAGAGCCGTGAATGGAAACTGCTTGGGAGTATATAAGCGGGACAGGCAGAATGGAGAGCAGTTACAGTTCCAGAGTTCGCAGATAGAGACTGACACCGTAGAAATAAAATAGTGAAGTAATGTTTTAGTGAATAATTGTTGTAAATAGTGTTTTAAATAAATTAGGAAAATTAGTTAGTGCAGTTTTACTACAATATATTATATACATTTCAGAATTGTAAGTAGACAGTATAGCAAAGGTACGTATGATTTTTTTCCCCATCATTTTAATTTTTTTTATTATTCAAATAGACGTAGGAGTTCATTTCGTTGACTTTGAAGGATGTGTTTTTTCAAATCTTTTTTAAAGCGACTTATATTTATAATTGATTTTATGGTTTCAGGAATGATATTGTAAAGTTTAGGCGCAAAGTAGGTATATGATCTTTGAGTAACGGTCCTGATCATTAGGGGTGTGGTATACTGATCTCTTTGGCGTGTGTGGTACTGATGTGCAGGAAGCAATGCGGTATGTTTATTTTTATGATATTTTGTGCTAGAACATAAAAAAAAACAACTGTCTTATGTCCAGAATGCTTGTTTCGGTGTATAAACTCTCAGAAGGATATCTGCTGTTTTTAGAAAATCTTAATTTGAGAAAACGCCTTTGTATAACTTCAATTTGATGAATATGCGTATTCAAAGCTCCTCCCCACACAGCAATTCCATAGCGTATATGACTTTCCACAAGTGTGTAATATAAAGTTCTGAGATATTTCAGCGGTAAAAGTTGTTTAAGTTTTCTAAACTTGAATAAGATGGTCCTCAGTTTATTGACGGTATATTTAATATGGAGATCCCATTTCAAATGAGTTTTCAAGAATAATTCCTAAGTATTTTATTTTTTTTTTCAGGGTAGATATGGAAGGGTGTATCATTTCTTATTATAAGTTGATCGAATGGGGGTGCTCCAGCTGCATTACAACAGAATGGTAGGTAATGCATTTAATCAATATTAACCGTTAGCAACTTCTTTTCCAGCCAAGATTTGATGAGTGAAAACTCAGTTTCAACTTTAATTTTCAGGGAGTTCCAGTTCTCTGCTTTATAAAATATGGCTGTGTCATCTGCGAATCCAACTATGTTCCCGTTGCCCAATGAAAAAAGTCTGTTGATATATATATATTGAATAGTGTTGGTCCTAACACGGATCCTTGAGGTACTCCACAATCGATCACCTTCTTACTGCTCAGTACATCATCAATTCTTACAGCCTGACTCCTTCCTGTTAAGTAACTTTCGAATAGTTTCAATGTGTTACCCCGTATTCCAGAATCTTCCAAAGACTGAAGGAGAAGATGATGACTGACAGTGTCAAAGGCTTTCGAAAGGTCTATGAACACACACAGAGAGGTTTTGCTTTCATTTAGGGCTTCGGTAACTTTTGAAGTCAAGGTGAGTACAGCATCTTGAGTAGAGATTTTTTCTCTGAATCCGAATTGACTATTGGAGATTAGTTTATATTTATCAAGGAAAGAAATTAGCCCTTTTTAATGATCTTTTCAAATATTTTTGAAAAATGAGTTACTAGGGATATAGGACGATAGTTGGTGATAATAGACGTATCCCCTTTCTTGAACACTGGCGTAATAATTGTTTTTTTGAATTCACTGGGAAAAACACCTTTTTCCACACATCGATTGAGAATATAAGTAAGGGGTTCCAATATGTAAACTGATATTATTTTTATATTTTCTGCTTTCAAATCATCACAACCTACTGCCTTATTATTTTTAAGCTCAAAAATTGTGTTCTTTAGTTCCAATGGGTCAATTGGATTGAAGAGGAAAGAATTTAAAATTGACGTTCTTTTTATTTCGTAATTTGTATCGTTCTTGATCTTACTAGCAAGAACTTTACCCGTTTCTACAAATTCTTTGTTGAATGCGTTTGCAATGTGCATCTTATCGGTTAAAATATGGAAACAATATACGAAAATGGATCAAATCACAAACGAAACCAACTAGATTAGACCATAATTCTTTATCCTGCATAGACCATATTTTTTTCAAGGGTAAATATGTTGAAGGAAAATAAATGAATTCAATAATTCTCCATTTCCCAATCATTCTTCAATATAATGTTCAAACTGGTAAACCAAAATGTACAATTACAACCAAATACATGGACTGCAGAAAATTGAAATCTTTAATACAACATGAAACACTAATAATAATATTTAACCAATCGCATATATCCCAAATTATAATTAAAAATATAGATAAAAGTACAATTACCAAAACCACAGAAGACTAACACAAACAGAAACTATGGATAACAAAAAGCCCAATAATATCAATGAAAAGGAATAAATTATTCAAAATATTTAAGAAAAATAAAGACTTGAACTCATACAAAATCCATAAAACAAAATAGATATACTGAAACAAAATTACTACAAGAATATAATAGATACAGAAAATTCGAATAATTGGAAAAAGTATGGCAGACAGTCATAGGAGTAGACAGTGAGTATAGTAACAGAAATGTAAAAAAGTAGATAATAATATAGACGAGATCCTAAATGAAAATAATGAAATTGAAAGTGACCTCACTAATATTGTCGATGAGAAAATGACAATGGTGCTTAGCAAATTACACCACACTATATAAAAATATGTATCATCTAAATCGAGGTATTAAAACAAAATGTTTCTTGATTTATGTACGAAACGAATAAAGTCGAAGTACCAATATCTCCAAACGTTTCCACAAAATGGAAAAATGCACTTGGCATAGGGTCTTATTGGAAGAACGTTGCACACATTTCTGTCAGATGTAGTTCAATGTCCATAGTGGTGGCCAGGAAAGTAGTTGTTTTCTGTCAGCTGTTTGCATCTTTTTTCCACTTTGTGGCAACGTGTGGAGAGAAGGGTACTTCGTCTTAGTCAATTTTATTCGTTTCATTTTGTTGATACTCTCCGGCACAAATTTTATAACTTTCTTCGAAATATTTTTGATTTATGTGTATTATTTCAGATCTTTCAAAGCAAAATTTCAGACTGTTCACTCATTTATGTTATGATATAAAAATAAATAAAATTGATATCTACATTATACTAGTTTCCCGTGTACATGAATTAACCAAATTCGGACTTCTACTCCATGTCTGGGAACATAAACTTTTCTCCTCACTGTCCGAGAACATGAACTTTCCAGAGACATCTGGCATCAGTGCATAATCTAAGAGAGAATAGCGCACAACCCATCGCACCATGTCCGACGTACCGTTGTGCTAACTGCTGACGTCACCATGCTTGGCGGGAAGCCTCTATATTGGGAATAGAGATTCACATTGTTTACCGTTGTGATGTTCCACGTGTTGATGCTAACGATTTTTTATTCTCTAGTGTTTGTGTTTGCTCCGTTGAAGATATGATTTCAATATTTCGCTATTTTTAGTGACACTTAAAATGTGGAGTGTATGAAATCTTGCTACATATGAACATTCTTGTATGGCAGCCGCCTGTTTCGTTCTTGGGCCATGTTATATGCGAACCGTAGTGACAATGACCCTAACCTCTATTATCAAGGAGGGAGACCTATGTGGTCAACATTAGTAGGGGTAACAGGGGCACGATTGCAATGTCTGATACGATATCCAAATATCTCGTGTAATCAGGTATGTGGTTATGAGTTGGCAGTTAACGCAGCTGAATTTGAATTGGTAAGCTGAAGTAATGAAATACGGAAACGACAGGTTCGTCTATTATTTAATGTTTGTTTTTGATTTATGACTGCTCATTCAGAGTGAGCCAATGAATAATTCTTACAATAAAAATGTCTCAATCTTTGAATGAATAAGTGACAAAAGTGAAAGATTTTCGGTTATCTTACATAGTTAAAACTTAATTACGTACTTATACAAGGTGTTTCGAAAGATGTGGTGGTGGTGAATAATTGATTTACTCACAATTATTTTCAGTTGATGGACTTGATGTGACAACACGAGGCATAAGTAATTGAATTTATGTATACAGGGTGTTTATTAGGTACTTGTACAAACTTTTAAGGGTGAATCTTTGACTGATGTCAAGATAAAAAATTCATATGGAAATGTGTCCGCAAATGTACCTATCGTTTCGGACATAAGTACAGGATGTTGAAATTTTATTTTTTACAAAAAATCAACATTTGAAACAAAATTTGCTGAAAGGGTTTTTGTAGGCGATAAATCAAAATTTGCTATTAATTTTTATGTAAATCTCAGAGGGCGCTGCGTATGCTATCATGATTGATTTTAAATTGCCAGAGATATTTTATATTTAAATATTCTCAATCCCACAACTTTTCAAAACAAAGGTAACTCTATACATGCTCAACAAACCTACAGCCAACCGGTTTCGAGAAATTTGCAATTTTTTATATCGAATCAGGTATGGATGGGGTCATTTACGCACCAGATGAAGTTGACCTATTTTGAATTTACTTACATTTATTTTTTGCGTTGGAGGAAATGCACCTAAAAAATGTTACTGATTTAACGATAGTCGTTACCGACGGATGTTTTATCCTTTTACTCTCATCATCTTACAACGTAGGCTATTATGGAAAATACGTGTTAGAGAACAAGTATTCTCCTGGCTAATGCCGCAACGGGTATTGCATTGTATCAAACAGATACTTGTGCAATGATATTATTTTGAGTGCTTCCTGTAATTAATTAGCAGCATTTGTTTTGATTCGGACATGGAGACCAACGCACACTAGTTTCGAAGTTGTTGCATCTCATCAGTGCAAGGGCGGATAGAGTAAGTCAATACAGGCAATTTTTAGGACATCTGTTTCATCACATCACATATAATAATCTGACTATTAGATTGCACTGGTCTCGCGCTGATGAAACGTGGTCTTGGCTGCTCCACCTCGCGATCAGGCAGGAAGCACTCGCAGTCTCTGGTTTTAGAGATTCAGTCTTATATTTGAGCACAAATCACGTTCTTTCGGAAGATCGTTTAGTATCGTTGTTATCGACAGATTGTTTACTACCCCTTTGCTTCTTGCGCTGTTCCCAAAACGGGGGATTCTAGATCTTGTTTCATCTGCCTGAGACCAGATTAACTAGATTAAAATGGATTTCTGTTCAATGCTTGCCGACAAAACTCCTTTAGTATAGAAAGCTTGCGAAAGGTTGGGTTGGTATTAATCAATTTTCCTAAGAGGTGACCAGATGGCCTGAGTGATGTGATGATTCGGACGGAGATAGATGGTCTTTAAGCTGTCTGTATTGACCTAATTTTGCACTGATGAGATGGAAAACTTCGGATCTAGCCTGCAGGTGGTCCCTACGTATGATTCTATAAAAAATTCTGTGATAGTGTTCTGTGCAATAGGGTATTTGCAAAGAAGAACATTGCAGAAGTGTGAGTTAGATATAATTTAAAACGTCGTGGTATTAGCCAGAGGGTGGGCTCCTTTCTAACATATAATAGCAAATATCTAATGGTGAATGAAGACTATCGTTACTTCAATATCTCCCAGAAGGACTCTGATGTTAGATATTGATTGAACTAATTTTTTCGACCACGTGACGTCAAAAGTCTAGTGTGTCAGTCTCGAGGTGAGTCTATAGGTCTGGAATATCAATTTCCTAATGAAATAATGTTCATTGGGAATGATGTTGTTTACTGTTATGATATTTTACCTGTTGTTGCTAATTAATTTTGACTCTCGTTGATTATCTGATTTCAATATGTCGCTGTTTTTAGTGGCACTTGGTCTTGATGTGTACGCTCATGTAAAATGGTGATCGTATTCGCTCATAAGTACAGCTGGGTGAAGACGTGTGAACTACGGTGACAGTGATTAGTTAATCGGTGTTATTGAAGAAGACCATCACAGTCAATGCGGCTCATATTTCACAAGATTGGAACCATTCCGTAAAATTGTATGAGGTGGTTCCATTCTGTTTGAAACTCGATTTATTCGTTTGCATCTTGTTGCATAATAGAGATAAGCATTACAAATACAACTGACCTACCTATATTATTGATGATAATAATTGACATAATCTTTTAGGTGTTTCACAACCTGAAAATGAAAAAAATTTAAATTCAAGGAATCTGTACAAGTAATTTTGATGTGCTTCCTGGTGCGCAGTCAATTGTCACAATGTCTCATTATGCAGCCAGCTGACGAAAATAACAGTTCAGAAGCAACTACTCATTCACTTGCGTTAGTGAAGGAATGTTTCACTACCCACTTTTCCAGAACTCTCACTGATTGGCAGATCAGCAGGATATGATCTATGATTAGCTTCATCCTCCATCCTCTGATTCCTTCGGAAACAAAATATTGTAGAATCATTATGCCAAACTGTTATTATTTTTGGTTCCTCAACTAAACGCCATTGTAGTGGCTGAGGATTGAAAGGTGAATTTGCATCCTATGTGCTTGTTACGTCCCTGAAGAATCTGAAGATTAAGTTGTCTGCCAATTGTCAGTTAGTTTATATGGCTCCGGCTAGTTGTATCTTGCGCCGGTGATATTGGAGTATCCATCTGTGTCGGGTTTCATCTGGGATGTCGTTATAGAGGTAATGTGCTTCTGGTTCAGATTCAGTGTCCCCACAGTCGTCATTAACAAACAATGTACCATACAACCAAGAACTTCTGGTATTCAGCTTGATGTTTTCTGAAACATGATATCGAAAGTGTAAGTGTAGTTCAAGTAAACAATACAGTATCGAAATAATGATATTGAGTTCAATCTCTTCAAATAAATTTAAAAAAATACGATAAGTGTCATTCATTTTCGTGCATATTCTGTGGTCTCAGTTAACCGTTAAACAAATTAATTCTGTAACAATTGTTTGTCTGATAGTGATTGTGAATTGAAATAAATGCATCATATATTGAAACTGGTAACACTGAACAGTTCATTATAACTGGTATTCTGAACGGCTGCAATTTACCCTTCAGAAAATCGCAGTTATAAGCCCTTCTAATTTAATGGACAGTAGTAGGTATTTAATCCGACTGAATAACCTTATAGTAAATAATCTTAGTGAATTACCTTGTTTTAACAGTTGTTAATATGGAAAACATATTTTAATACAAATGTATAACTCACTGAATTTTTCTCTTGAGATGACATCCAATTAAGTATGCACTGAACATAGCTTGCACTTTCACACTAGTTGATTTATTTAATCCTCCAAAATATGTTGAAAATCGAACTGTGCTAATGACTATTCAGTATTCCTGAAAATAAATTTGTAATCTAGGGTGAATTCATATATTTATAAAAAAATGGTTGGTACTACTTACTTGACGGAAGACCTTCAATCTAAGGATGAAAAATGTATTACATAATCTTCGTTCATCACCTATTTAATAGGTATATTCGTCAGCAAGTCTGAACAAAAAACAAGTATTACCCCCTACGACTGCTGATTTAAATCATTTAGATTCTTGGCAAAGTTGATATTTTTCATACCTTAACTTACAGTAAATAATTGTTACATTGATCACATTATATACCTTTCTAATTTGAAAAATTTCTACTCTCTAGGCAAATATCGACATTCCAAAGGATATATTCTCGATATACTTCATGGAGTGTTTAATTCGTGTCTTTGTGCTTCTGTTTACAAAGTCCCTCTTTGAATTGCAAATAGAATAATTTTTCTAATAATCGAAGAGATATTACATTTGGCCATAACTGGTAGTGTACCACCCATCTTGTACTGATAAAGGGTTTACAGCATGAAACCATTCTTTAATTGGATTGCTTTTTGAATAGAACATGGTTACATTATCCGCTATAGAACACACTTTATAAAATAAGAGTATTGTTGAACCTTCCACAAGTGATCTAATAGTCGTCGAAATATCAGCCGAAACAGGACTGACTCATTTCTTCTTCTTACTTACTGACAAAATTTCTATGACTTGGAATTATATAACCGCTTATTTATTGCTGAATTTCGAACGAAATTTATACAAATTTGCCGACTAGTATCAATTGAATGTCATGCATATATAAAATTCAACAATGACGATTCTATTATTCTTATTACATACCCGAGGCAAGATCCTCGAAATATGTCTGCAGGTCGCCACTGTTTGATAAGTACTTACAATTGTGTTAGAAATCGCACGTTAAAAGGTAAGACCTCGTTAATCCTCAGCTCGCACGTTTCGACTTTTGAGGGCTGTCGTTCGTAGGGGGGTGACAGCTGGTTAACGAATAAAACAATTTTAAAAACAAAAAAAAACAGTTGGGTCTTTTGTAGGAACGTTTTGCATCAATATCTATCAGATGTATTTCAATGTCCGTCGTGGTGTTATTCAAACTCAAACGGGCATTGACAAATATGAGTCACTGAACAAAATACACTGGAACGATTCGATCTTCTCAAACAATAATTCAAATATCACGACATATTCCGGTAACACAGTAGCTTTTTCAAGTAAATTGTGTTAGAGAAACTTATGTGATATTCAAAATGGACTTTTTGTGAAGATCGAAGTTTTCCGTATTTTGTTCAATTACTTACTATGCATGTTCATGAAGTAATGGTCGAAACAATCAGAAAAATATGAGTCAAACGTTCTGTAAGATGTCACCTATTGATTGTTGAAAAAAAAAATGTTATTATTATCATTATTTTAAAAATTCAAACTATGAATTCTTCTTCGAAATGATCCCGGCACTCTCAAATCTGCTTTCTGCTATGAGATGAGCTCCCACCAATTTTGGTTGGCTTTAGCTTATACTAGATGTGAATTTTGAAGCTTATTCTCACTTACGCTAAGCTGCATCTACACAAAAGTTTTCCAGTTTTTTCTAATAGATATTGTTTGTCTTATTTTCATGATCCTGTCCCGCTCCCTCCTAGAGTTTCCATAGTAAGCTGAATATACTCCACAAGCATAGGTACAGAGAATTACTACAGCCGTGCGATGTTGCCATGGTTATTTCAGATTTTCCTTTGCTTACTAATGATTTTTCATTACCTGATTTACATCTGAATTACAACAGATGGATGACCCTGTACTAACTGTGTGAAGTAACATCTTGGCAAATCTGCCTCGGTATTTGATTATTCAATAACTGAGATGAGTAGACTATTAGATGAGAGTGAAAGAATTATGTAAGTATTTACCTGATTTTTTACAAATGTATTTCAACCATACTGAGGGATTTCTGTTAATGATTCAAGATATACAGAGTTAGGGAAATGTCAGTTAATTTTAATATGAAAGTTATTGAAAAAAAATTGTACGAAAAATAAACGGAACCATGTGTCATATTCAGTATTGTTATTGTTGAGTATGCTCGATATAACGAATTGATATGTAACACTAGGACTACACGTTATTATGATTTGGAAAACTATAAGCGCCACGGCGAAATGATATTAATAATACTTGTAGGAAATAATTTTGTATTTCGTGCATAAAATATAATTTATTGAAATACGAAATTCAAAATTATTTTCCTACAAGCTTTTTGTTGTGTTGTTGTTTTAATATAATTTGTTTTGATGCCGTCAATACTCGGCGATTTCCTTAGTTGTAATAAATTGATTATCGGGGGTAATACTACAAGTTCTCGCAATACTATCGACAGTAATTCTGTCAGAAATCAACGAGAACAAAGCAATTTTATATGGTTTATAACTTTTGACAAAATGTTCGATAGTAATGTTATCACAAATTGTTATTATTGGGATAATTTAACAAACCAACAAACTCGAGAAAGTTTCTTTGTCGTGAATAACTTAATAGTTATTTATTCATTATGACCATAGATTATCTATGATTATGACATAGATTATTTCGTTATATTAATTGTGTTGAGTATGAGTGTGAGTCCCGATTTCTATTAAATTATTTTATGAACATTGATATATCAGTCATGAGAATGAAATACAATTAGGTACAATTGTTTTTAGCAAATAATTCAAAAAATTTATATTTACTATAATCAGATTGATGAAACAGTCGTATTTTACACCAAATGGAAACTGAAAAAAAAGAGCAAGCAGGGGGGCGACCATTTATCACAAAACGAACACTAGATTCTGATTCACTCTTAACTGGAGCTGAGAATATTATCAACTCTCACTAATCCATTCATTTTTGTTTTGTTATAAACTGCACAAATGAATAAAATAACCAAATATTACATTTCCAACAAAGGTGTTCTAAACCATAATCTGTAAAAGAACCGCTGATAAGTTTTCCCAAATTTTTCACACCTTAGTTGGAACTAGCATGGAAATGTGATATTTGTTTGTTTTCCTTAGCAATAATCGAATATTTTTGGGCCCTATGGTGTATTTTTTTTGTCTAGTTGGACAATCGGACGAATAGGAGCTGTTTTTCTTGGTTTGTATAAACCTTATACCATATCAATCGCTGTGTCATTTGTTATTCCTCATACCTATACCATTATTGTCCTGAAAATGGAAGGGAATACACTGTTTCTTTCTTTCCGGTTTTCTCTCTATTTGTATAATTTTTTATATTTTTGACAAGCTTGGACCTTATCGGTAGGTTTGCCATTCGTTATTCCAACTCCATGTTGATTATATAAATAAAAAGGTATAGTGCTTAAAAAAGCAGACATATTTGTTTATATTTTACGTGTGCCTGTGTTTACTGTCTCAAACGGTAGGTATGCCAATTTCATTTTTAAATTAGTTTTTCAACAGGAACGTGTATACTTGTTAGTGAGAGTCTCTTTAAAAACGCGGAACATTTCCTTATTCATATAAAAATTCACGTGACCATACTAGCCCTTCGGACCCACCCTCGGTATGCTAATGGTTTTCCAAATAGGTATTTTATTTTCGTTATTTTATTGATTGGAATCGTAGCGAAACTAGTAATTTTTGAACATATAACGATTACTTTCTCAATTGGAAGATCCCAGGACGACTCTTTGATTCATGGAGTTATTATTATCATGGGGATATAAGGACAATATTGTTCTCTAAAAGGCATACTGAGTAAAATCTTATCTCGAAATATGTCACCATTCCCTGGCCTATATGTTTCGCAACCAACAACTGCTTACATAGATTACATATTTTGAGTCCGTTTTGGCTGTGGTTATAGAAAATATTAAAATATTCTCACCCAAACTTCAACCAAAAAAGACATTTCGATGCCAAATAGAGATTTTTTTCAATAACATATGATTTGGTTTTATAACGATCATCAGGAGGTTATTAAGAACCATGCGAATGAGGCAACAATAATATATTATGCAATGAGCACACAATGATGCCCAATTTGCAGCACGAGCCGAAGGCAAGTGCTGCAATTCATACGAGTGCAAAATGGCCAATTTGTTGCGAGTTGTATACGATACTTTTTCTATGACAACATATCAATAAACTGATGATATTTCATTACTCCGAATTCGCCGCTAATGGGCTTTCTATCAGAATTAAAATATAAATTGAAGAAATATGTAAATATTTTCTTTATTGCTATTTGTACACAGAAATATAAAAAAGAACATGAAACTACTAGTTACCTACTAAAACTTTGACAGAAACGATCTGTTGACATTTCATCAATTTGTCACTGGACGTCATAATTTGACAAGCCGTAGTCGTCGTGGTTTTAGAGTGAACCTAGACTAAGATGTCTAAAAATCCTGATGTTTGCACTTATACCTGTAAAACTGTGGGATCAAACAGAAGACACTAGACTTCTTGATTATGCTTGATTTTTGACGATAACGGCTTAGTACCGAATGCTCTACCAGAGGGCCGACTCAGTTATGTTAATACACAAGGTGCTCATATTTTCGTGTCAATATTCCATCCAAGACCAGCTAGCAGTGGCATGACGATGGAATATACATCTTACCGCCAATGCCGCCTGACCGGTGGCGATCGTTCGTGTTCGAGGTTAGTAAAGGACTGTTAAGGACTAAGGTAGCCGTTTGATCAGGCTCGACAAACTATAATATAATAATATTTCTCAACAAAAAGAAAATGCCGAAGATCAGATGGCAGCACTACCAGTCGTAGACTAGTAACACTACATCTGTTTTTCATCTTAAGCGTGAAAAGTAACTACAACAACGTTAATCAAAACATAAGTAAATTAAACATAGAGACATTTGTATGATTACTAGAGGTTATTCACTTAAGTATGGTATTTTACATTCTAAAAATATGTAAATTTATATATACACCAGAAAAAAAAAGAAAAAAAACATTCAGTTGATTGGAGGCAACATATTTTGTTTATTGAGGAGTTGGTTCTTAAGGGCCTTCTTAAATGTTATTTGAGACTTGGTTTTCAATTCAACGGGCAGTTCATTGTACAATTTGCATATTTGGTATGAAAAAGAGCATTTAAATTGTTCACTTCGGTGCTGTGGGGGAGTGAGAAGATGTTTGAATCTCACATTCAAGTTGTGCACGTCAGTCCGATACCTTATTTTACGTGTGAGATACTTAGTTTCCTTGGTTTTAATTATTTTATGGTAAAGACATGCTGCGTGTAGGAGCCGTCTGTTCGCCATATTCAGCCAGTTCATGTCTTTCAGTTTATGTGAGATATGTTGACGTCTTCTCACTCCACAGATGAGCCTTAAATAGGAATTCTGAACTACTTGAATTCTCCGTATATCATGTGCATTCAAGCATGGCCCATATACAACATCGCCAAAGTTGAATTTGCCTAAAACTAAAGCATCGCACAGCATTTTTTAACATTCTTATTGAGATATTGCCTATTTTGATATATCATTTTTATGTTGGCATAGGCTAGGCGGATGCAGTTGTTGATATGATATTTGAATTTGAGATTGCAGTCAAATATCAATCCAAGATTTCGCGCTTTCTCCACCGGTATAATATGGTTTCCATCATTACGTATCACTATTTGTCTTGTTACTTCTTTTCTCGCATTTCTCGGGCCGAATATCAACATACAAGTTTGGTGGGATTAATTTTTAGTGAATGTTTTGTCGACCAATTTGTCGGCCAATGTTATATTGGCAAAATCTTCATTTAATTCCCTTTCTGCTGTGGCCATGTTTTTAGGGGAGAACGAGAGATACAGCTGAGTATCATCTGCATATAGATGAGTGTTGCAAAAGGTTACGGCGCTACCAATACTGGAAGTGTATATAGTGTACAATAAAGGGCCAAAAATAGAACCTTGCGGTACGCCTGAAGAAACGTTGGCAGGAAATGATAAGATTTCATCAAATTTCACTCTTCGCGTTCTGTGTGACAGATAGCTTCTAAAAAAGTTAACCGAATGGTTTGAGAGGCCAATTGATTTCAAAATAGCCAGCATGATGTCATGGTTTATGGTGTCAAATGCTTTCGAGAAGTCTACCAGCATAAGAACATTAGTTTCACCGGAGTCCGTTTGTTTAAGAATATCATCAGTTATTTGTAAAAGAGCAGTTTCACAGTTGTGAAATGGCCTGAAACCAGATTGAAATTCGGGAAGGATATTATTTTCAGCAACATAAGACCTAAGTTGTTTTTCCACAGTTTTTTCTAAAACTTTCGATAGAGTTGGTAGAATACTAATGGGTCGTAAATCTTTGATGTCACTGGGTTTATTCGTTTTTGGTATGGGTCTGACTGAGGCTTGTTTCCATACATCTGGGAAGCAACGGGATACTAAACATGTGTTTATGATATGTGTTATGTATGAAAGAATAATTGGGGAACATTGAAGTAGCATTTTTATATTGAGTCCATCATAACTTTGTGCGTTCGACTTGACTGTATACAGTATCTCTTGTACTTCAAGTTCGAGAACTTCTCTGAAGGACAATTGCTCCCTATCAAGTGGAATATTAAGATAGTGATTCAATATTTCATTTTCGGCTTCTTGATACTGTACAGTTTCAGAGTAGAATCTATTGATTTCATCAACATCTTTCAAGTGATTGGGGATGGGATTTGTTTTTTACCAATATTGAAGACGTCCAAACTCTTCCATATATGATTAATGCCCCTGGTTCTTATTCTATGCTCGATGAATGCTTTTTTTCATTTTTGCAGGCGAGTGTTGTATAGTTACGTAACATTTTGTAGTAGTCAAAATTACTCTGGATTTTATACCGACAGAGGAGCCACCAGCCATTCGAATGGATATTGATCCAAGTATGCAACCATAAAAATGAAACATTGTCACCGACATCAATTGCTACTATGATCGCAAAATGGAAATATCACGCCGTTAAGCAGTGATGTCTGATGACAGAATTATTCTCGTTTTATTTTATATATTCAATCATTAATTCATATTCTGGCTGAATAATATCTAGAGAGATATGACTTTTGACAAAAATGCCGTTGAATAATGTTCTTGAAATATCAACTCCCATGCATGTTTTGTAGTACAAGCCTGCATAATGAAAGAAATATGAACTCAAAGATTTTTATGTTTATAAATGCTTGGCAACATGCAATTGTATGGACACGCAACAATTAGTTAAGGAATTTGGAAATCCCTAATCCCTTTCTGCACCCTCGAATATATTTACCAGATTTCAATTGAAGATTTCGTTTGTGTATGATTCATTTCAACGGATTTGTAGGTTGATCAGTGCAGTGTTTTAATTATTTGTGTAAAATAAGGGTATTGTTATTTTTGGATATTTAAGTTTTGAGTGGTGTAATAAAACATGAATTCGGGTAAGTGAAATGTGTGATCAATGTAATCGTGGTAGATAAGTAGATATTTCTTGTTTCTCAGTTATATGAAGAAATAGTTATTTGAAAATCAACAAACTGCAATGACTGAGAGTAATGTTTGAGGGCAGAGGCTGAATGAAGGCTGAGGTTCAGGGTCAGCTGAATATCACAAAAAAAATCTTGCTATTTTATTGTGCATGTCGGAGATCATCACGAAATATTCATAGAAGAAATAAAAAAGGAAAGGAACTTTGGAATGGCTTTATGAGGATTGCGTTTTGGAAGAGATAATACGACAACTTTCCTTGCGAAATGAGAAATACTATGATCCACCATGGATAGAAGAAGCAATTATAGAAGAAGCAATTGCATCGGGAAATACAAATAAATAATTTTTTTCATTTGTTTCATTAATGCCCACCTCTTTGAATATTCTGTTACCCTACCACTACTTCTGTTTTTCCTATTTTTTTTCAAATTTTTGTGACATATAAAAGGGATCAGCAAGTGGGAATTTGCATTTTGGGCACCAAGGCAATAAAAGGACTAATTCAGCATGCATTTTGGGCACCGACCCAAAAGGTTCGCATTACAAAAATTGTATTTTGGGCACCGAGCCTTATTATTCATTAGTCATTTTTATAATTTAATAGGTAAATAATACAAAACTAGTTTAAAGCATACGAAATTATGTTTATTATTGTATTATGATCACTATAATTGTACAAAATATCTTTCTAAATATCTTATTTATTGACATAACAATGGAATGACAAACATTTAATAAAGTGTAGCCTATTGATTTCCTTATTTTGGTATTTAATAATCATTGATTCAATAAATTTCTGTCTTTTTTTAACTTTCCTGTCATGGATTTGTATAGGTTTTTGAAGACTTTGAATTTTAATATATGTGTCGGTTTTACAAACTCTTTCAGTATTTCAACAAAAACGAATAGGTTGGGATGTTCAGCATAGATATAAATTGTAACTAAATCTTCGGTACCCAAATTGCAGTTTTCATAATCCCTCGAAACTGACCGCAAAGGGTACTTACCTGTTTAGTGCCCGATTTGCATGCGCCCCAGCAAGTATACTGAGTCCAAAGATGTCCGTCTAGGTAATATCGGCGGAAACGGCAATAGTTGACTATAGTTTCGGTTAAATAGTACATGAGACCATTTATGTTGCAGTATACAATTTCTAAACAAATATTGGAGTTTTGAGTTATTTCGGAACTTATTTTCTTAACTGCGGCACTGTTTTAATATATACATTTTTCAAATTATTTTTCATTCCGCGTTTGATGTTGAATTACGTATGTATAACGATTTCATTATGTTCCAAATCATCTCAATTTTTTTCAATATATTTTCGAGATATTTTATCCGTGAGGACTATCCAAGTCGGGCCTGTTTCAGAAGCTGTTATACATTTGGAGGGCACGCTGGTATCATTTACACAAATATCCGTTCCCTAGATCCGTAGGGTGAGTGAATATTTGGTCCGAGATTCATGTGCCCTGAGCAGACGAAGTGAACCAAAGATGAAGGCCTTCTGCATTCATACGGCAAGAATTTCTATCGTATAAAGTCAAGCCGGTATAATTTTCAGATTCGGGATGTGTCCATCATTAAACTAAGGACACCTATTATCAGAACCACCATTTTAACAGAATGCTTTGGGTGAAGCCTGCAGAGTTCAAAGAGTTATCGATATTTATTCCATGTTTTAATCTTCCTTTCCGATGTTCGTTTCGACAGAAGCTAAATTATTCTTATTAGGTTGACTCACAATGCTAGCTTGGAGTGCACACCAGCCACCCGAGGTGGTGCTGTAGATTTTCCAGGTTTTCCTACAGCTGAAAAGTGAATACATCACCTAAAACATCAGTAAGTCGTCCCGGAGCGCCATGGCAAATAATAATAATATCCGTCCTCAAACCGAACAGGCTATGCCTTTGGGTATATAATTATTTTTTTATTATTATTTTTAATTTTTTTTGTTAATCCGTACGAATTACCCAGACAGGCCCTGTCTCCGGAGCCCCGACACTTCCGGAGGGCGAGCTGGTGTATCATTAACCCCAGTAAACACTCCCCACGTTTGTGAGGTGAGTGGTTACTGGGTCCGAGAGTCATGTGCCCTGAGAAGGCGGAGTGAACCAGGAATTACGGCCTTCTGCTTTCTTCCGGCTAAATTTTCTGCCGCATCATGGCAAGCCGCTATGATTTTCAAGTTTGAGAGCAGTGTGTCCATCATTCCACCAAGGACTCCTATTATCAGAACCACCATCTTAACAGAATGGTTTGGGTAAATCCTGCGGAGTTCAAAGAGTATATCTCGATATTTAGTCCGTTTTCCCCCTCTGATATTTCACCAAACTTTATAATATCAGTTTTTATTGACATTATATCCATATTATTTTCAAATTTGTAGTAGTTTCGGGAATAATGAATATTCTGTTCAGTTATTTACTAATTTCTCGCCCTGTACAGTTTAGCAATGGATGAAATTTCACCACACTGCATAAAACAGTTTATATTGACATTCTATTAATATTGTTCTCGAACTCGTAGTAGTTTCAGAAATAATGAATATTCTGTCCACTTATTTATTAATTGCTCACCCTGAACGATTTTGCAGTGGATCAAATTCCATCACACTGTATAATGTCAGTTTTTATTGACATTCTTTAATTTTTTTCTCGAACTCGTAGTATTTTCGGAAATAATGAATATATCATTGAGATATTTCCCTGTACGGTTTAGTAGATAATTGTTTAAAATAATTGTTTTTTCCGTTAACCAGCTGCCATCCCCCGACGAACGGCAGCCCTCAGAAGTCGAAACTTGTGCATATTTCACCACATTGTATAATATCAGTTGTTATCGACATTCTATTAATATTGTTCTCGAACTCGTAGTAGTTTCTAAAATAATGAATATTCTTTCCAGTTATTTAATAACTGTTCGCCCTGTACGGTTTAGCAGTGGATGAAATTTCACCACACTGAATAATATTAGTTTTTATTGACATTCTATCAATTTTTCTCTCAACTCGTAGTAGTTTCGGAAATAATGAATATTCTGTACAGTTATTTATTAATTGCTCGCTCTGTATGGTTTAGCAGTGGATGAAATTTCACCACACTGTATAATATCAGTTTTTATTGACATTCTATCAAAATTTTTCTCGAACTCGTAGTAGTTTCGGAAATAATGAATATTCTATTCAGTTATTTACTAATTGCTCGCCCTGTACGGTTTAGTAGTAGATAAAATTTCACTACACTGTATAATATCAGTTTTTATTGACATTCTATCAATATTTTTCTCGAACTCGTAGTAGTTACGGAAATAATGAATATTCTATGGAGTTATTTACTAATTGCTCGCCCTGTACGGTTTAGTAGTAGATGAAATTTTACCACACTGTATAATATCAGTTTTTATTGACACTCTATCAATATTTTTCTCGAACTCGTAGTGGTTTCGGAAACAATGAATGTTCTATTGAGTTATTTGCTAATTGCTCACCCTGTACGATTTAGTAGTAGATGAAATTTGTCCACACTGTATAATATCAGTTTTCATTGACATTCTATTAATATCGTTCTCGAACTCGTAGTAGTTTCGGAAATAATGAATATTCTGAGTAGTTTCGAAAATATTGAATATTCTGTTCAGTTATTCACTGATTGCTTGCCCTGTACGGTTTAGCAGTGGATGAAATTTCACCACACTGTATAAGATCACTTTTCAATGTCATCCTATCGATATCGTTCTTGAACTCGTGGAAGTTTTGGTAATAATGAATATTCTGTTCTGGTATCCACCTATTGCTCGCTCTGTTCTCTCTCTTTCTCGAACTCGAAATAGTATCGGAAATTATTAGTAATTTTTTTATTGCTTTTTCTGCACGCTTTAGTGGTACATATCGTAATAACCCAAGTACTCGACTCAACCGCTTGACACTTATTGAAAGTGTATAACACTATGAAATCATATATTAGATTTCAAACTTCACTTGGCACATTCCATATATCAAAACAATTTTCAGAATTCCTGAGAACTTTGGCAACACCGCTCATAAATTGTGCTCTATCCCATTTTCGACAGTGTCCACGTCAGAAACCATGGCTGTGACAGTGTGGATATTTTCACGCTAATAATATTAATGGGTAGGTGATAATATAAATCTTCAATCCATCATACAGTGCGGCTTTTAATAGTATCGATGATACCCTCCAAACTGTTTTTGTTTCATGTCTGTACCTCAAACCGTTCAAAAGTTAACAGGGGGGACTATAAAAACCGCACTGAATATAACCGAGTCTTTGACTAAGGTAGTCGATGGTAAAGGGAATTTCATATGATTCTGTTTGCCGAGTCATATAATTTAATGAAATATTTTAAAATTTATTTCTATTTTTGTGCACTAGACTGACTGTTTCGACAATGAAAAGCGAAGTGAAAAGTGTTTTGTTATAAGCTCCCCAGAAAGCAATGCCATAGCGTAGAAACGATTCTATAATATGCTGGCTTGGTACCAGTATAGCCCAAATCGTTGAAAATAATTCGTATTGCATAGCATCTCGATCTAGCTTTTTATTAAGATTTGAGATGTGAGTATCCAATTTCAATGTGACATCAATCTGAAGTCCAAGAAATTTTGTAGTTTCTCTACTATCAATAGTTTCATTGCCTAGTAAACAGTACAGGAAGACTACAACGGAGATACAGTATATTCGTTTTAGATACATTTATTGTTGGTAGATTTGAATCAAATCGTTCTTTGATGCGGTCAATATTTCTAGAAATAGTTTAAAATAGGTCCGATCTTCAAATCCTTCTGACGGCGAAAATAATTCGTAGTGCATAGCATCCCGATGCTAACTTTTTATTAAGATTTGAGATGTGAGTATCCAATTTCAATGTGACATTAATCTGAAGTCCAAGAAATTTTGTAGTTTCTTTAATATCAATAGTTTCATTGCCTAGTAAACAGTACAGGTAGACTAAAACGGAGACACAGTATATTCGTTTTAGATACATTTAATGTTGGTAGATTTGAATCATATCGTTCTTTGATGCGGTCAATATTTCTGGAAATAGTTTAAAATAGGTCTGATCTTCAAAACCTTCTGACAGCTATATCAATAGTAAAATTGTGTGAGACCACGTCGGCATGGATAACCACGAATCCAAACAGCAGCGGAGCATATATCTTGTTACCAAGTATGATATAAATGTCAGTCTGGCAGAATTCATAATAAGGTATAAATAACTATTGAGTTATTCACGAAAATTAAACTTTCTCGAGTTTGTTGGTTTGTGAAATTATCCCAATAATAAAAATTTGTGATAACATTACTATCGAAAATTTTGTCAAAAGGCATAAACCTGATAAAATTGCTTTGATGTCGTTGATTTTTGACAGAATTACTATCGATAGTATTGCGAAAACTTGTAGTATTACCCCCGATAATCAATTTATTGTAAATAAGGAAATCGCCGAGTATTGGCGGCATTAAAACAAATTATATTAAAGCAACAACCCAACAAAGAGCTGAAAGAAGAAAAATTCCCACCGTTCTTAAAATTAGCTGTAGGTATTATGACAGTTTTTAAAAGTCTGATAAGATGGTGAGTAACTACAGACCACTATCTTTGATTTCCACATTGGCGAAAATACTTTTAGAGAAATTTACACAAAGAATAGTCACTAAGCTTCCACAGTGTATTCACAATCTTAACAGGATAATCAGAGATTCAGAGACGTCAATCTAGGGCTCCGTTGTCAGATTGATTGATAACAGTTTCATACAAGCAAAAAAAATTACCCGTTGAACTGGCGACGGTGTTCATCACGATTAATCATCTCCAGCTACAATGGTCGCGAAGAAAGTGGAACTATTAAAGAGCCATATTTCTGGAAGAATGCAATACTTGCAAAAAACACACTACGTTAAATTAATTAATGTTACAGAGTCCCACAAGAAACAATATTGAGACTGGTGCTCTTCAATATTTATGTAAATGATTTCAACGAGAGCAATAATCTACATAGATACATACATACTTAGATACGTAGTAAGCGTAGTAAGCAGTAGACAATACAGCAATATGTTATGGAAGTCATTCCTGGGATAACCTCAAATCAATTCTACATGGTGACTTCATGGGTATAAGGGAGAATATGGTCTTAAATTTTGCATGTCTGTATTTTGTTTTGATTAGTTTTTCACTTTCGTGTTTGTGCATTGTGTGAATGTTCTTGTTTCATGATCTGGTTTGTTTAGGTAGGTTTTGCATGCTGATAACCACAAACATCACTGATGTGATTTGCGTTTCAGGAAATAAAGTGTTTATCTGTGATAGATGCTATAAATCGTACCGATCAAGAAGAGCTATGTCTATTCATCAAAAATTTTCCTGTGGATGCGAAAAAACATTTTTTTGTAAATTTTGTAATGCTTCGTATTTTTATAATCATCATTTGAAAAGACATATTATACAGCATCATTCCGGAGAGACCATTGCTAGTTGTTGAGGCTGTTCATCCGTTCTTTTTGATTCATACCGACTGTGTTTAGAACATGCCAAACAAAACATCTAGTCCTGGCTTTAGGATGATTCCTAAAAACAAAGCTTTCCTGGAAGTAATTTCTACATGTAAACATATTTTACGCCAAACAAGCTCAACAAATACAGGTCAGCCAAACATGCCCTGTCACTCAGTGAATAAGATGCACCCTGGACGAAAATCTTCCCTTCGTATCGATGAAAAACTTTACCTTTCCTTATACACTTAAGAGTAGGTATGCAAATTAGTTTAACTCACTAAATGAAACGAGTTTATTCGGTAACAATAGTGTGATAATAGTGGGGTAATAAGAGGAGTAATAACGGAGTGAGTTCTATAAAGTTTATATACTACTTTTTGTACGGCGACTTTTGAAAAATTAAAATAATGTTTCTCGAGTGAAAGCTTTTTTGAAGGCATTAAGCTCCCCTAGACGATGTATTGGTTCACATATTTGGATAACATGGTTTGTCGATGTTTTATTCACTTTCATTTTCTACCTTGAACGGTGATTTGACAATTTATTCAGATAACCGCCGTTTTTGGTTGATTTTCGGTATAGTTTGATTGACAGTTTTCAGCCAGCACGCCTAGGAAAGCACTATTCATGATTTCTTATTTTCATGCTCATTCCTTCTGATGTCGGCCGTGGGTATACTAGGCTAACCCCCCGGTATACCCGACTACTCGGTTCTAGACGGACGAGAAAAAGGCCCCGACAACCGACCCCTTCGGATGAGGGGTCATAGGCAAGGTGGTGGGGCCCAAAACGATGATCTGCCAAACAATGACAACCGCAATGACAACGGACGCTTTGATTTGACGGATGAACTAAGGGACAGTCTTTTGCATTGCTATGAGAGCAGTGAGCCTGCCCGAAAAGGATACATGGCGAGGATGCATGCTCTGTGGTGTGCAGCACACCCAGAGCATGCTGCCTTTTCCTCACAAAATCTGAGGGATTATGTATCCCACCTTCGGGTTCGAGGCTACGTAAGAGCCCCCCCTCAGCCTGTTAACGCAATGGCAGAAGTGGCAGATATGCCACATGTTGACTTGGCTGTAGAGGAGGCCCGCATCATACCACCAATGGAAGGCATCAGAACCTGCAGTGCGCTTCATAACACCAAGCCCCTGAAGCCACAACAACTGGCACGGGTGGATGCGGAGATTCACTATGTCCTTTCAGAAGAGGCTGACATCTGGCAGATCAACTCTGCCGTGTATGACGCCGCTTAGGCTCTGTCCCAAGCGGAAAGGACCCCTCTGATTGGGAGGCATGAGCGACGCATCAACTAGATGGAAGCTAAGATCAGGTTGGCGAGACAACACGCGTCTCGTATCCAGTGTGTGGCGGACTACGTGGCGGCCAATAGGCCCTTCACGCCCGCAGTGCGGCGAATTGCTGCAAATTTAAGACGAACTCACCACACACTAAATCAAGTCGTGCTGAAATCATGAAATTCCGCGATAAACCTTCTCGCCTATTCCAAGAGCCTTCACGTGTTGTGGATATCCCGCCGGCGGCTGATCGGGTAGAAACCTTCTGGATGAACATTCATGAGTTTCCCTAGCGCAGTTCGAAGCCTTCTGCAGGAGGCTTCGTCAGCCTGAGCTAAATGAACTGCGCAATCCGATGACCATGGAAGAAGTTCGACGGGCCCTTAAAGGCTCTAAGAACTTTGCTGCTCCAGGCCCCGATGGCCTGAATAACTATTGGTGGAAAAAAATTCCATGTACCCACCACCATCTAGCAAGAGTTTTCAACTCATGGCTAAATGGGGAGCAGCAGATTCCGGGTTGGTTTGTCGAGGGGCGAACCGTAGTTATCCCCAAAAACGGAGATTCGTCCGAACCGAAAAACTACAGACCGATAACATGCTTAAACGCATGTTATAAGATGTTTACACGCATCTTATACATGCGAATACTCTCCGCAATTGAGCCGGTGTATGAACGGATATATGAGCAAAGAGAGTCAAAGAAGGGGGTCGCTGGCTGCAAGAAGAACCTGCTGATCGACAGATGCATCACACAGGACTCCGTGCAGTATAAGCGTAACCTTTCAATGGCCTGGATCGATTATCGCAAGGCATTTGATACAACATCGCATGAGCTCATCATGCATTTGCTCAGATGCCTTGCGGTACCCGATCAAATAGTGAGATGCATTGAACAGCTGATGCCGCTCTGGAGGACTCACTTTACAATAACATCTGGTCAAGTCAGAGTCCAAACAGAGCAGGTTATCTTTAGAAGGGGCGTGTTTCAAAGAGATTTCCTCAGTCCTCTTCTCTTCTGCATCGCACTACTGCCATTGTCCGTTGCACTACGGAAAACCCGCGGATACAACTGCGGCACCCTCAGCAACTGGAGGCATAAGGTCACCCATCTGTTTTACATGGATGACCTTAAACTTTATGCCTGCGGAGAGAAGGACCTTCATCAGTCCTTAAGGGTGGTGCAAGAGTACACGCATGCTACCGGAATGGAGTTTGGGATCGACAAATGTGCCACGGTTCATCTCAAAAGAGGACGATGCGAGGAATACGGAGAGGACGTTCAGCTCGTAGACGGAAGCATCCAACATCATCTGGATGCCGGAGAGACGTATACCTACCTAGGGGTGGAACAACGCCACACCCAAGAGGTAGCTACTGTCAAAAACTCTCTCCGCGGCTAGTATCAGCACAAACTCCGACAGATCTGGTCATCAGAACTGTCGGGGAAGAACAAAGTTGCTGCAACTAATATGCTTGCCGTTCCGATTCTACTCTACTCCTTTGGAGTAATGAAATGGACACAGGAAGAGCTGCGACAACTTGACGTAAAAACTCGCAAAATGATGCATCTTCATAGGAGCTTGCACCCTAAATCGTCTGTTCCTCGGTTATACTTCCCCAGACAGCGGGGACGCCGTGGACTTTTGTGTTTGGAGTGTCTACACAACATGGAGCCTGTAAAGTCATCAGGAGTTCAGATCCCCTTCTCTGCTTGGTATGCGATCATGACCCGTGCAGCCGATGAACTCGGTGTCGTATTCGACACTGAACGGACGAACCCAAACTCTGTCACCGAGTTGGATCCCGTTCAGCAAAGAGCCCACGTCAAAGCTGCGGAGTGTGACAGGCTCCTACAGCTACATAAGGATAAGCCAATGGGGTCTTCTTCAAGAACATTGAAGACCTTGGCTTATCCAGAAACCTGACATTCGCCTTCCTCAGGGCAAGTGGGCTGCAGTCGGAAACCGAGGGATTCATAATGGCCTGCCAGGATAGTGTTTTCAACGCCCTAGTCGCATGATGGCTATGTAGGTACCTCAAACTAGATGCAGAGCGTGTCATGGGGCAGCTGAGACCATAATGCATTTGCTGTCAGCTTGTCCAGCTTATGCGGTCTCAGCCTATATCCACAGGTATAACGCGGCCCTACGAGTATTGTACTACTATCTACGACACGGTGTAGACGATACACCGATGTTGCCTTATGCTCCGGGGGGTATTGAGTCCGTTGTGGAGAATGAGAAGTGCCGAATCTATTGGAACTACTCATTCCCCACCCTCAGGCAAATACAAGCCAATAAGCCTGATGTAGTCCTTCTCGACCACCAAAGTAGGACGATTTTCGTCATTGAGTTTTCAGCTCCTGGCGAATCGAACATCGTACGAAAAGAGGAGGAAAAACGGACTCCATATCGAGATCTACTCTTTGAGACTTTATCCAAACCATTCTGTCAAGATGGTGGTTCTGATAATAGGGGTCCTTGGTGGAATGATGGACACGCTGCTCTCGAGTCTGAAAACTTAGCCCGAAGATTGCAGAAGGCCGTTATTCTTGGTTCACTTCGTTCACTCAGGGCACATGATTCTCGGACCCAGTAATCACTCACCCCACGGACGTGGGGAGTGTTTGCTGGGGGTTAAAATAAGAACTCGCATCACCACCATATTTGGATCATCAGAGACCATTAAAAAATGTTACGATATTTGTTTGGAAACATAATATATGAAATATTTGTGACATAAATACTTTAGATTTTTATTACTATAATTCCATCATACTACTATGCCATTCAACAACATTATCCATTATACCATTGATTTTTGTATGAATCCTTCATTCATCGTTCAGTTTTTCTTTACTTATGTCGACTGTCATTGAATTCTTAGTATATGTATACATTGTACCATGCTATATTCGACTATGTACTAATTTTTCAACCATAGTTCATAATTAATATTTTTTCTCGTGACGACTTATTGTCTGACTTAATATATAGATACAACATATATGTACGCATCATGTTTTCTTTGACTTGTGTTATGATTAATTTTCATAAACACCAATATTCCATCTTCTATTGTATTCTATTCTATTCTGTACTTGGCTAGCATAACCGAGAGAATAGTGGCAACCAATTAGACAATGAATTTATTATTAATTTGCATTATTGTGTTTTCATCCCTATCATTTGGATACTAAACTATATCCTTATGGCTTTAGATTGAACTAATTTGTTAGTTTCTGTAATTTGTAAATGTATTTATTGAGCTAATTCACCACTACCATTTTGTTTGTATTCCTGAATGGCACAACCATAGATAAATTAAAAATAAAGAGACTGTTTGAAACACTAGCGATCTTGACCATCAAATTTTACTGAGCCCAGCTGCGCGTGGAGGCGCTGCCCGCAATCGACAGACGACTGATGAGTGATGACAATGAGACAAGATACTTTTTCATTTCGACATTTGTCAAAATACAAAAGCATTTTGTTCAAATGTGAATTTTTCATTGTTACAAATAACGGTATAATTTCGGAAATGGAATGTTTTGTTATTCGAGTGACGCTGAAATTCCTGGAATTATTCTTGTACAAGGTAAAATACAAGCTGCTGCTGCTCTTCTTAAACTGATACATATTTTCATCCATCAGTTGCAAAAATTACAAACGAATAGTTATTTCTATCAATCAGTTCTCGTTTTCTATCAACATTGGAGGAAGTATATGGTTGACAGATTACTCAAGAGGAGTATGTGTTATAGCTACTCGTTCTTCTTGCTAATAAATGTACAAAATTATAGAAGGTTTGTTGTAAATGTAATTTGTTTTCATTTTGGTTGATTTTGCTGGTTATCTATGGTTTGGATTTGATGATATAAGAAAACAATATTCTCATTTTTGTCCTTCAGAGTTTAACTTATTATTCTTGTTCTATATGTACATGAATTGAGTTCTTGTTTTCATGACATAAATATTTTTTTTCAAACCCTTTCATTTTATTCAAGAATGATTTCACAAGGTCCATGAATCGTTTACTGTATATATTTTAGTAGTGATTGATTTTTCATTCCTCTATTTCAGATGAAACAACCATTCGTATAAAATACAGGAATGGCAAATAGATCAATGATAAAATATATACCTTATCAACCATATGAAAGCAATACGGTTAAAAAACCGCCCTTTTTCAATCTTTAACTGAAAAGAGAAATCTGTTTTACCCACCGTACTAAGTTAGTTTACTCAGCTGCAAGGTAGGTCGCCACTGCTGAACGTGGTGCAAACTTCTACTGCAGGTTTGACAACTCTATTTTTCGTTTCTCTATGGGCACAACCAAGAGAATAGTGGCCTCCAATTGGGTAAAAAACTTATTATTATTTTGCATTATTGTATTTTCATCTGTATCATTTGGTTACAAACCTATTTCAATACGGATTTACATTGAACTGATTTGCTTTTTTTGTAATTTGTGAATGTATTAACTGAGCCAATTTACCATTATACCATTATGATGTTTGTATACTTGGCTGGCACAACCTAGAGAATGGTGTCCTCCAATTGGGCAATAAACTTATTATTATTTTGTATAGTTGTGTTTCTATCTCTATAATTTGGATACAAAACTATTTCAATGTGTCTTCACATTGAACTAATGTGTTTCGTTTTGTCTTTTGTGAATGTATTATTTGAGCTAATTTACCAATGTTTGTATGCTTGGATGCTTGGATAACACCGCCATGAGAATAATGGCCTCCAATTGGGCATCAAACTTATTATTATTTTGCATTATTGTGTTTATATCTCTATCATTTGAATACAAAACTATTTTGATATGGCTTTACATTGAACTAATTTATTTCTGTTTGTAATATCTAAATGTATTAATTGAGCCAATTGATCATTATAAAATTCTGTGTGTATGCTTGGTTGGCACAACTAACAAAATAGTGACCTCCTATTGGCAATACAATTGTATAGATATGAACCTCTCGAGTTGTAACATAAATGGTGGTGGAATATTACGTTTATCATAAATTACCAGAAGAATAGCGACTACTAACAAATCTTATTACTAACGAAACTAATTTTGTACATACACCGCTTTGATGTTTCATATCGTGTATTGTATTTTTCCCCAAATTTTCAGGAGGTCCAGCACCACTGAGAAGACCAAAGGGTAGAGGTACTTATATGTGTTATTGTGGGCGAACGTATTACGAAAAGAAGAATCTCATGAGACACCAAAAGCTCAAATGTGACATTAAGTTTGAAGAATTCACAATCATTCAATGAGTCGGAAAAAATGTGTAGCTGTTGTAACCTTATTTATGAACATAAGTGCCTTGTAACTAGGGTTTTTGAAACTTTGGGTGTCAATAGAAACAGGCACTGTGCTCGGATAATACGAAAGTAAAGTTCAGGTGGGATGGATCTATTCTCAAGGAATCATAGATTCTTAAAAAAAAGATCTCTGCCCTAGTGCATATGTTTATTATAATCATTGAATAAGTGGTCAAGGTGTATCAAGGTTCATAAATCGTATCAGAAATTAATCCATTATCCATCATATCATTTATCATTGTCTATTGGTATCAAAAATACTCAAAACTAGAAAACAGTTCGAGATATTTGAGGATATATTTTGATTTTTATTATTGATGTCATCGAGCTTAATAGCCACTTTTTAGTAGGTCCTCATTGAAATTTTCCTTGAATTTTATGTTACGAAATGTAACAAAATCGAAAAAATTGTATTTTATGACATGTATACGTGCCTCAAAGGCATTTATATACGTGTATCATTGCTATTATTCATTATACCTTCCAAAAACAATGCTGGAAATTGAAATCAAATAAAAATAATGGAAATTAATATCAAATAAAAATAATGCCCCTTTTATTTCAATACATCTGATCAGGTAATTGTCATCTGATCTCACATATCGTTGACATATCTCCATGCAGTCGTTTTTAACAAGCTTATTTGATAATTATTCCTGTGATAAAAATAAAAACGTGCTGTTGTTATCAAGCATTAACTTATGATCCACAGCGTGTTTCAATCTTGGGATTTGGCACGCTTTTAGGTTTGTCTGGAAAAGGTTCGACATGTTGAAATTTTTGGAATAGTGGAACATATTTCAATCAAATATTGTATCTGTGACTTTCGTCACCTGACTAAATAATGATGCCGAGTTTACACATTCTGAGATGCGCCTATCAAGTTTATATTTTCAATTGAAACACCCTATATATTTTTATATGTTTCGGAATATCTTTTCCTCCTGAATTCAGCAATATCAAGTTTGGTATTACCATTTTGGATAATCGAGCAGATATTCAATTTTATTATTCTGTTACTTAGTTTCTTGAAGGTATTTTATCCAGATAATGAGAAAAATGATGTCATAAGCACTTATCATTGTTGTCACCAAAATGGAGTCTGCAAGGTGACTTGCGTAAATAAATAAATAAATACTACTCGTGGTTTGTGCACATTGATTGATTGTAAACAATGAACATCGAGTGCAGTGCAACCCATAAAAACACTCTGAAGACTCCAAGATTATGTCCAAAAAAGAGCTATTCGCCTCGTCGGTGATGCTTTGCTTACAAGCTTGCTCACTTCTCTGACACGATGTTCTGTGAATGTTACAGGATTATCCTTTTCGTGGGAACCAGAAGGTGAAAAAATAGAAGTGCATAACATGGAGCCTTCAGTCTTTTCAAATTCAACAATATGACATATTTTTATTTCATTCATGTTGTTTTCCTCTTGTAACTGTGAACTCCATAGAGTGTGGAACTTTCCACACTAGATAAAGCCTCTGAATTTCTTTCTGAGGAAAATAAATCATCGGTAGTGACAGATGACTGACTTTTTTGGAGCACTATGGAAGGATTGACAAATTTTTTCTCGGTACATATTGTAGTCAAGTTTTCCAACAAACTATCACCCTGCTATATGAATGTTCCACGGACCATGAGTTGGTTACTCACATGAAAAAGAAAAATTACATATTTCTGTAAAGAATTTTAAATTGAAAAGGAAACTGAAGATAAGCGTAGTTACTTGTGGTGGAAATTCATGTTTCGTTGAACATTCAATATAAGAGTATTACTTAGTTGTAGAACTTAAATTGAGTTGAAGATTCTACTGAATCCAAAATATGTACCTCGATGATACTGGTTATTTAATAAAAGTTGTGGACATGATTCTGTGTTTTTTCCTACTCATCTGGAAAAATGGACTTCTCCCAGAGATTATTGTGATATTATCCTGAACTATTTCAAATACAAGAAAATATCAAACGCTGTATATTCTCTAATTTTGTAAACTAAAAGAACGTCAGTTCCATCTGCTGCTTCTAATCAAAAATTCATCCTATGAATGGGACAATTTATGCAAACCAACTAAATTTCATTTTCGTATCTGCAATAGAAGAGTCCAAAGACAGTGCATGTTTTCGTTGTCACCCTATATAGAATCAAAATAATATAATTTGTATTGTCTTATAATTAGGAGATATTTTAAAATATGTTGGGGTATAGAAGGTATAAGACTGGTAGTTCGGGTACAACTTTTACAAGTACTTACTAATAATCTAATTATTCTAAACAATTATATTCTTGTTATATGGGTGCGCTTGAACAGGGTGTCCCATCTGATATGGAACAACACCCGGAAAATCACAGAAAATACACGCTAACGACAAATTTACAGGAACAAGTTGATTTTGTACTCGAAAGGAACAATGTGTTTTTCTCGATCTTCTAAAGCGTCACCTACACGAAACTTTCAATTAACATTCGACGAAATTTCATCTAAAGTCTTATCAGCAATCAAATACTTATTCGAGTTCAGTATCAAATTTTCCTAAAAGACTCAAACTTTATAAAACATTCTGAACCTTATTCGTTTATTACAAAATTTGTTCTTTCCGTCAGAAGTTTCCGAGAGACTAGTGTGAGTGAGCCGGGGGAGAGGATGACCTAACCTATTAACGCGTGATACTATATGCATAAGTCAGCGTAGCTTGACTTCAGATATCAAAAGTACCGACTTATCCGCTACATATGTCTTCTCGACCCATGAACATACACATGCTGTGAGTTTCATATTATCAGAAACGAATTTAAAAAATATGAAGTGAACTGTAAGTAGTCGATGAGTCTGGTGGTGTCGATCAAAGAGTCAAGCGACCATTTTCGCGGTTACAGTTTAGGTGGGCGATGTTTTCGCTAGGAATTCTCGACCGTGCTTGTGATCGCACGTTAGAAGGTAAGCCCTTCATATTCCTAGCTACTACAGGTCTCCTGAAGACTTTGAAAGTTGCTCGTGAGGTTGCAGGCAGATCACGCAAAAAACAAAGGACCCCGCACTTTTTTCAGGTAAAATGGTTCTTGGTGAAGTTTTCTGAATTTTTAGCATATTGTAGTATTCGATGTACTGATTGAACGTGCAAAATCGTAAAGTTCGTTGATAGATAGATTTTGAAATACAGGGCTTTCTAGTTAAAAATCGGTAATTTTAATTTAATTATTTTCTTGGGATTTGAAAGTGCCAACTGCATTTTTTTTTTGCTCTCATCATCAACGTACCTTCATATTACTAAATATCATTCAGATGGTGCAGATTATATCATTTTGTACAGAGTGAAAAATAAAACATTTTAGTAATGTCTGAAGTTTCGATGTGATGATGAAATATTGATAAAATTATTTTGGCATGCAATAAACTATTCTTATTCCATGATTAATCACAAATCATAAATTTTGTACAGGGTGATTTGAAAAATTGGTGACATATATGGCCGGTTCTTTCGTACACATCCTGTACATTCAAGTGAATTATATTCCTTTGAAGATAGCTGATACCGTATAAACAGGATTTAGTTGGGATATATAGGGTGATCATGAAAATTTTCGATGATAAAAATGACAAAATATCAAAGTTTCAGAAAATACCCTGTAATTCACGATAAACTTGGTGAAATTCTTTTATTATTATTCAATACATTCATCATTCTCTCCTTAACACTGTCCCAAAAATTCGGTTTCCTACTATGACTAGTTTCATAGTTATTAATTGAGAAACTTATTACCACTTGCATGACGATTTGAAGGAACTTGTTCACGCTTACATTTTACTAGTGACCGAGATTATTCACAAATAGTGAAACGTAAGAATGTGGAGAAAACAATAAATATAAAAGAAGGTTCTATCAATCATTTTCACTTTTCTCAGATCGTTCGTTTTTTATTCCGACAAATCTTAAACCAACAAAATTCACTTATCTATAATCTTCACCCTCTTTTACATCTATTCTGATCTCCACATTCTCACGATTCACTATTTGTGAATAATCTCGGCCACTAGTAAAATGTACGCGTGAACAAATTCCTTCAACTCGTCATGAGAATGGTAATAAGTTTCTCAATTAATAACTATGAAACTAGTCATAGTAGGAAAATGAATTTTTGGGACAGTGTTGAGGAGAGAATGATGAATGTATTGAAATAATAAAGGAATTTCACCGAGTCAATCGTGAATTACAGCGTGTTTTCTGAAACGTTGATATTTTGTCATCGAAAATTTTCATGATCACCCTATATATTCCAACGGAATCATGTTTATACGGTATCAGCTATCTTCGGAGGATGATAATTCACTTGAATATACAGGATGTGTACGAAAGAACCGGTCATTTATTTCACCAATTTTTCAAATCACCCTGTAAAAAATGTATGAATTGTAATTAATGATGGAATAAGAATAGTATATTGCATGCCAAGATTATTCTATCAATATTTCATTACTACATCGAATTTTCAGACATTACTAAAATGTTTTTAATTTTCACTCTGTACATAATGATATAATCTGCACCATCTGAATGAAGGTACGTTGATGATGAGAACGGAAAAAATGCATTTGGCACTTTCAGATCCCAAGAAAATAATGAAATAAATATTACCGATTTTTAACTGTATTTCAAAATCTATCCATCAACGAACTTTGCGATTTTGCAAGTTCAATCAGTACATGGAATACTAAAATATACTATAAATTCAGACAATTTCAGCGAGAACTATTTTACCTATAAAAAGTGCGGGGTCCTTTCAAGATCAAGACAATGAATTTGGTGTTCAAAATGTTTACCGCACCAACCTCAATACAATAGTATGACATTGATAATAATAATCTCTTAAAGATTACGATATTCTTTTCCTATTTGTGCTTTTTAATCCTCTGTATCACAGTTATCATTGGAAAATCTAGTAGCGTCAGAACTTGAGATCTGGCTGGCCGAACGATTTTAATCTACCAATCGAGTTTTCAGGATCTTGAGGAAAACTGGTTTTCAAAAATATATCAATACTATTCCAGAACTTGACTAATCATTAGATCTATACTCATTTGTAGTTCAGCTTCCATTTTGATACTTGAAGTATGGTATTTGTTTCAAAAGCGATATTGAAACCACACTTTTATCAGATCCTTTGATATAGATAATATTTTAAATGGGACCTTATGAAAAGTGACATCTCGTATTCAGTCATGCTAATTTTGTTTGGATTCAGGTTCAATTTTGGTGGATGAATTGTATAAATGATAAAATTATATTAGTGTAGAATTGTTCAGGGCTTCCATTGTCTAAAGTAATAATAGTAGTAATACTCACTCACTTTGTGAGTCATAAATACATACAGAGGATTTATTTTCTTTGTTTTTCTTTAGACAATGGAATCCCTGAACAATTCTACACAAAGTAACACATTGTCAATCACCTTCAAACAAACGATAAAATTATAGTTTCGCATTTAATTATAAAGATTTCAGAATCAGCTCTTAAAGAAGTTGACAAGCCTAAATCCGTTTTTTCCACCATCCAAATATCATTAATATTAATATAATCGTTTGAGAAATACATGTGGGAAGAGACTTTTTCCTAGCACTATGTGTATATAAAGAGTCAAATGCTCTGTGTTCGATAATGGTAGAGAATTTTATTGAAATTCAATTTACTTAACAAAAAATTCTGATTTCACGGCTGGCATAGTTATAGACGTTTCAGAATGTTGTTTTGATTTAAGTATGTTTATTTGATAGACAAACCGTTTTTATAATATGGAAATGGTATGTATTGCTTTTTCTGAGCACAATAGAGGACTCTAAAAAGAAAACCACAGTTTTTGATACAGGAGATTTTAATACGTTACCTATAAAAAAATTTAATGAAATTCAGTATGTTTTGTTCTCTATCATGTGGCTATTTGGCTGAAAGAAGTATGTCGTTAACGCTACATATTTTCAAATAACCATGAAGCTATAATTTTTATTATTTCTTATGTTTGAATGCATCGTAAACATTAGTTGAGCGTGAAAATAAGAGCAAAGATTCAAATAAGTATTAGGTTGCTGAAACAGAATTGAAAATTCTCCAAACAGAGGGTGGGATAAATACACAATCCTCTTCCTTGTTCGAAAGGTGTCACTTTCCATTATAAAATCGAGCTTAGATCAGAAATATCTCATGAATTTTATATTGTGGAAATATTCGAATTGTTACTTTTCAACTGGGACATCCTGGAATTAATCAAGAATTCAACCAATTTCAGATTATAACAGTGAATGAGACAATTAAATAGGTAGTACTTAAGGAACTGAACTGAGTTTAGTTTAACCAAGATTGAACAAATTCTACCCTCCATTTTTGTTGTAAATATATTGAATTATTATACTATATTATAGGTATTGTATTTATCGTTAATATCTATGAAAAATATTTATGCGTATCCATCTCAGTTGATTTGACTTACCTAAAATTTCATTCTTGTTTATTCAACTGAAATGTGATACTTGGTGTGCACTCATTACGATTATGGGTATCTAGGCAGTAATTTGCATAACCTAATTAATTTTATCAATTGTCCGTTCTGTTGAAAATCAGAAATAATAAGTACAAATCATTGTTATCGGATTTTATATTTTTATTACTCTAAATAATAATAATGCAATGTAATTTATTACATAATTAGAATATATTGTTATTTTACATATATTACGTGCCTTATTGCGATTCCTTTTCGATAACCACCCCAATGATGAATAAAAATGGTTATAGTCTAAGAGCCCGTGAAGAGTGTCTGACGTGGGGTTTCTAACATAATAAGTGTCTGGCAATGAATCTAAATATTATTCCTAAGGAAAGAAAATAACAATTCAAATTTAGTTTGCTATTTTATACACCTTTACCTGTCAAAGCCACCCAAACATTATAGTAGCCCATCGTTCCTATTATTGTTGCGAGCATACCCTGAAAAAGTTTTTAGGTATTATTAAATGAGGAAGGGTGGCATTCATGAGCCTTGCTCTAGTGATATTTACATTTTCATTTCTTAACTCACGGTAAGTCTCAATAAATTCCCAACCCAAACAGTTGAACAGAAACAAAATGACCAAGTTGATTTGCATTTTTGTTCTGATTGAATTATGTCCTACAATGTGCCGAAGCAAATGGAATAATTGTTACATATTCTGGAAAAGAAATAATCAGCATTAGTGGGAGACCAAACATGTTGCTTTGGCTGCAGACAGATATAAAAATGAAATTGGTGTAATAGATATTAATAATTGTGGAATCTTAAGGAATTGAAACATTCTTTTCAGAAATTCTTCCTTTGTTCTGAATGTTATCTAAGGACCTTTCAACTAAACTTTACAGAAGGTTAGTTGAAAGGTCCGCTTTCGGTGAATTTACTTCAATTTTGTATACGGGGCTATTGAAATTTGAGTCTATGCATTGAGATTTCTACAACGGTAAGAGATACAGAGGTGGGTAAATTTGATAAAAGTAGCGCATCAGAAGTCAAATATTATATGAATGATAATAAAATCTTGTCTAACGCAATTTGTTTTGGAGAAAAATATAAAAAATTCTGGAATTTCTCTTCTGCTTGTATCCTTTCATTTTGTGGATATTTTTCAAAACTTATTGTAGACTATCCAAATATTAGACTTATTATATTCAAAGTATCGTACAAATTGGACCAGCCTCAACTTTTCCTTTTCAAATACAAAACTGTATTTTTTATTGCATTTGAAATGCCAAGAGTCGTGTTTTATTTATAATTTCCATCTGAACTACAGAGTGATTTGAGAATATTAAACTATAAAAAAAAAACATGACACGTGATTAAAAATGTCATATCATTATTAATCCACTTCTTATTGTCTCAAATTTTCCAATAACAGAGAATTTCAAAAAATTCAAAATTTAGCCGGTAATAGATCAATATTTCCTAAACAACCAGTAGTTCAAATAAAAATACTAGACCAAGATGAAATATAATTGCAATGAAAAATACAACTCTGTATTTTTAAATAAAAAGATGACGGTGTCCTAATTTGTACGAAAATGTTCATTCATATATTTGGATAACTTACAAAAAGTTGATATGACAAAGTGGCAAAAGTTAAAAAACGCTACTTAACCCGTATTTAGTTCTTCTGTATCTTTTACCGTTACCGAGATACCAATACATAGACTGGAATTTCAATAGCCCTGTGAATTGTAGAACTAGATACTAATCAAATGTTCCAATCATAGGTACAGGATGCTAAAGTTAACTTTTCCAAATTTTCAAATGACCAATCTGATTATGGTTTTTCGAATATTTGAACTGAAGCAATGCATTGTATATTCATATGGCCAATACAAATCCACTATAGAGTATGATATCTACGATATGCAGGTTGATAGCAATAAAACAAGTTAAGAACATTTCCGAAAAATTGAGTGGTGGAAGTTCATTCATTTTCAGATTTTTCAAATCTCAGAAAATTGGAATCTCCTGAAATATGCTGGGTGAATAAAAGTAGTGGCTTTTGCTGATGATTTCCTTGTAGCATTTATGATTGTTGTAACAGGGTGTTTAATTAGCGGAAGGAAATAGGTTTGGTTAATCTAACATATAATAATAATATAATGATAACGTTTATTGTGCAATGGTGATAATGGTCATACATTGTGATACAAAGGGTAAGGGTAAGCCTGAGGCTGTCTTCCACCCTTCCTTCAGATTCAGTTAAACAGCAAATTCGAATATATTGATAATTGAATTTGCGTGAATGACAATTTTTGTATATATATCGAGAATATTCATAAGTATCATTATTCAGAAATATAATGTTGATTAAAACATAAGGAAAACAAGAAGATACAAATGAATGAGTATGAAAAAATACAAATTAAAACGAGTTAGCAACTAGTCTGAAATATTTGATAACAAAAATCGTTTCAGTTGAGATTTAATTTGAAATATTGATAAGTCATAATAGGAAATGAACTTATTCAAATGAGATGATGTCTAATAAGAAAAGCATCCTTCAATTTTGGATGTAACGTGATGTGGAATGCTGAAACTGTTAGATCTTATCTCCGATCAAGTAACACAACCTAGATGAGTAATACTCGAATAGAACTGAAGGTAACATCTTTTCATAATGTTATCCCTCAAATCATGACATTATTGCCATGTGGCAATTTTTTAGGGATACAATAAGCACGTCAGCTAGATTTTGATATCTGTCGGGTAGATTCATGGTAACGAAAACTCAAAAATACTGTCTTGGATGAAATATACAGGGTGTCCCGAAACTATGGGGCCAAATTGAAACAGAAGATTCCCCTTGAAAAATAAATAGGACTTTTCCGATATTTCTTTCCTCAAATGTAGTTCGTTGTAGATATACAGGGTGTTGAATATGAAAAATTATAAGTAATTTTTATTCATAACTTCCACAGATTCCAAAAGTTTTCCATAAAATTTCAAAGAATGTTTTTGTTCAATAGTTGCTTCTTTTTGAAAAAGAAAACATATTTTCGGTTGTTACCAGTGGCGTACAAGAAGGGCATCATTGTCCCTTTTTTCCCTATTTTTTACGCCACTGGTAAAATCAGAAAATTTATGCATTTTTCGCATTCCTCATTAAATTTTTAGTAAAATATGTATACTTGTTTGAATCCGAAAAACTAACCGTTTTTTAAATAATTGCAATTTTATGAATAAAAACATACTAGTAATGAAAAATTTGTTTGGCAGAAATCAATTTTACAATCCCAATTACTGGTCCAAATAACATCTTGATATTCAACCAAAAAAAAAGACACATTCAAATTTAATTTTTTTTGTAACTATGAAAGTGGCGAGAAAAATGCCTTTTTATTTTTCAGTTTCAACACCCTGTACCTCTGCAAGAGAAATGCATGTTGAAATGTCATTGATTTGTTTTGGTAAAATATCCAGTTTTAAGTTTAACCAGTAATTAGGATTGTAAAATTCACTTCAGCCGAACATTTTTTTCATTACTATAGTTATGTTTGTATTCATAAAACCGCAATTATCTTGAAAACGGTTGATTTTTCTGGAATCCAACAAGAATACATTTATTACTCAAAATTGAAAGAGGAATGCAAAAAATTATTAAATTTTCTGATTTCACCAGTGGCGTAAAAAATAGGGGAGAAAAGGGACCATGATGCCCTTCTTGTACGCCACTGATAACAATTAAAAATTTGGTTTCTTTTTCAAAATGAAGCACCTATTGAATACAAACATTACTTAAATTTTTTTTGAAAAATTTTCTTAACTGTGGAAGTTATGAATAAAAATTACTTGTAATTTTTCATATTCAACACCCTGTATCTCTGCAATGAACGACATTTGAGAAAAAAAATATTAGGAAAGTCATATTTATTTATCGAGGGGAATCTTTTGTTTCAATTTGGCACCATAGTTTCGGGACACCCTGTATAACAATAAGAAGGCAATTGAAACGTTCATTGCAGTTTGTTGGGAGCATATAAAAACGATAGTATTTCCATCGCCGAATCAGTGTCGTAACTATCGAGAAAGGGAAACCAAATTGGAAAAGAGAAAAGTGAATGATTTATGAAAAGAACATGTCAATTAAAGCATTGGCTGTTCTCAAAATCATGTGGAGATTATTTCATCATAATTTCAGGTTTTCATTCCATATTGGCTTTCCATTATTTCTATTTTATTGAACCTCAATATTTCTGCACGACACTGCCGTTGGGGGGAAGATGTCCCTTACACACAAATCTTAATGCGAGTGCGGCGAGTTACTCATCTAGGTTATGTTATTTGATTGACGTTATGTCTTTCGGAACGGCTTAAAAGATCAAATGAATATTCCGGTGTTTTAGTTTTCAGGAGTTTGAATAAAAACATTGCTATATCAGATACTGTATTATGCGCAATACTCTATATGGGGATAAATCAGTGATTTGATTAGTTTCAATTTAATTTCGGTTGAAAGTTGATATTTGAATTTGTAAAGTGATTTCAATTCAAATAATGCTATTTTCAATATCTATCTTAAACTGTCCATTTGATTATTGTCTACACAGATATTTATATATTTTACTATTCCAATTATAATGTACTTTTCGTACTGTTGCCCTGGCTAACGCCGTGGCATGTAGTTACTAAGAGTAAGCCAATTCAGCCTATTCCCATGGACCCATCGATCCCATAGTTGGTTGGCCAATATTTGGACCCTAGTTATGATAATGATTGTGATGAAAATATCAAGTCATCAAATATAAACTTGTTATAATTACTTATTATTCTCTCTGTTGGCTACTGGCAAAGTATTTTTTTGAAACATCAGGGGTTTCGACATGACTAATTTATTACTCAAATTATAAAGAAAACGCAAGGGTTTGATTGATTTCTATTTCGATTGCATTGTAATAATCAAATGAATCAAATTGAAACTTCTATAGTTGTCGAAAGGACTAATTGAATGAAAAATGAGAAATAAAACTTCTTATATATTTGTACCCCAGGTATTTGTAACACTAATGTTACTGCCCTAAATGGACATTATCAAACTACTATTCCAAACTGTTTTTGAAGACCCTTAAATATCCTTCAATCTAATCTAATGCTATAAACTTTCTAAACCATAACAGACCAAACATGTAATTAATTGCAAATTTTAAACCTATAACTATGGTCTCTGTTCAAACACCCATGACGAAATTAATGACCGTGTCATTAGTGAATTAATTTGTTAAAAACTGCTGAGAATAACATATCTAACTGATTATAGAGCAGGTTACAATTCAGTTTCCAAGGGTTGCATAGTGAAAAATTTCCGAATAGTTTAGATTCGAGAATATCTGACCGCATTTCAAAAAATGGTTTGAAAATGTCGAATCACTTTTTCACATTCTGAACGACATTTCATAATCGACATATCTTTTTGAAAAAGTCTGATGAACAAACCTTCTTCAGTAAGCATATTTCGTTACCTGGTAATATACTAAGTGTGGCTGAGGCGCCGCAGTTAACAGACGTAGCCAAAAACATACATATTCTACTTTACAGAGGGATACACGGGAACTGGAAAATCTACCGTAAGTGTGAGCCAGGACTTTCACGGGGAGGTGAATGGAAGGAACTCGCTGCGGTAACTGGAAAACCTGGTGTTCGGTGGAAACCTTGGATCGGGTGTTGCGGGACTGGTGAATGATTCGCCCGCGGCCGCAGCACCCACCGATGGAAAACCAGTCCTACCAGAAATTTCATGAGAAAGCAACTCGCAGCAAACAAACTAGTCTCCGATGAAAGCCAAAGAAGGCTCCAGATCGGATACTACGGATCTGGCAGCCAGTGATAGAATCACGTACGGCATCAGGAAGATTAAAAAAATTCGCTTCCTTGACAAGCACCTATACACTACACACTCATAGAAATTGATAAGAGCAGGTGGAATCTATAGGTAGGCGTGATGAGATGGCTAAAAAGGGCTCATAGAATCAAGATATATTTTGAAATGATAGAGGTATCTCATTTTAAAAAAACTGATGTTTAATATTGTGAGCCTTTCTTGCGCTCCTCTTATAAAAAATAGTCGGTCATGAAGTTTTTAGGGAAAAACTGTTCATTAGGGCAAGACGCACAATTCAGTTTATAAACTCTTGATTTTTTGTGTCTTTTCTTTATATTTTGTGATAACTTTTCCACAGTTCTATAGACTATCCTTTAATTTTATTTATGCAACATTTGGATACATCAATCAGGGTGGCACTTCGATGAGAAATAAAACTTCTTCAAAAAGGAGATGCTAACATCACGAATGGAATTGATATTTATATCCCACGAAATATCTGAGGAATTTTGGAATTCAACTCTCAGTTTTATGAAAATCACTAAAAATTCTCATCATGTATGCCAATTCACAAATACTTATTGAGACAACTAATGTCAAGCAGTCGCCTAAAAACATGGAAAATCATCATCCAAGTCACTAAAAAAAGTGTATATGCAACGAACCGAATATAATGGATTCCAAAAATGAGTTTTCGGAACTAATCCCCAATGAAATATTTTTCTTGATTAAATTTCTTATCAGTTTCATGTTGAATACTATTGATTATACTTGTGCAACACTAACGAGCTCCAATTCAACAACAGTGAAGAAACAAGAAGATTTATGTATTTCTAATTTCCAAAGTGTTGTTGCTAATATCTATTTCTTTTTTTGATTGTAGATCTGCTGAGGAGATTTGGCTGCCAAAAATGCAGCAAAACTTATAAACATCAGTCCTCCCTCCACCATCACATCAACTACGAATGTGGAGTAGCTCCAAAATTCACGTGCAACTTATGCGGATATGTTGGTAAAAGGAAACACCATTTGAAAAGTCATTACAAGTACAGTCACAAGATAAACTGTATATAGAATGTCATTATCGACTGGTTTACTACGGAAAACACTTACTGATCATTTAGATGAAGAAGTCGTTTCATAAAAGGCAAGAATTAAAAGAAACGTAGCATAACTTGTACTTGTTATCGAATTTCTTTCTATCTAATTTCAACCAGACGATTACATTCAAGAGTCTAATTTGTCGATATTGCCTCCTATTTCTCTTTTTTGTGAGTGGATACTCAAATTGGATTTTAAAAGATATGAGACGAAATCATGAAGTCTACTTATATGGAAGAAAGTGACAGTATACTGAAAATGTAAGTTATTAAATAAGATTGAAAAAGGAATGTGCTTGTTTATGTCCTGTCTCGAAATCCTCACCTTAATTGAACCACACAGTTCTGGATCCCTGTGATGCGTTCTGAAGTGTTTTTGGAAAATCGAAATTAATTTACGTAACATGAAAACACGTTCCACCGAATATCACAATTCTGTAGAATTCAATAATTAAATAGTGTAACCTACACATTAAGAAATATTTATTTATTTATTAATTCATTCATTTATTTACTGGATAACCCAATTAACAATTTATAAAAAAAATTTTTTTCGTTTATACGTATGTATATATAAAATACTTAAAAACACCGACCGATTCTCCTATTTATAGAAGTCCTGCATATTTTGGTGTTACTCAATACCAAATTTGAAGGGGATCTCGGTGTTTGTTGTTATCTCTTAACATATACAAGTGAATCTTGTGATTTCGAAATGGATGAGAGTAATGTCAACCTGGTATTATATGTAATGATGTTTGAGTAAGTTTCACACCAGACTGGTGTAGATTAAAATAAAAATGAAACATTGGTATATTGAAAATCACACCTGTATAAGTAGTATGCATAGTCAACACCAACCGATCAACTGACCAGTTCATTGAATTTTGAAACAGGATGATAGTTTCCATCTTATACGAATCTTCAAAATTACTACACTTTCGGGGATACGAAATAAATTAAATTTACTTCACTGATGGGATGTATTGAAACAAAACTCATTTTTCAGGTTGTTTATGTTTATTATATAATAATTAAGTAGTAGACACTGAGAAACACAAACATTTACATCGAATAAAATCTTCTAGATAACGTCGATTTATACATGATATGTGTTAATATACAGTGTTCTTAAAAAAATGGGCATCGTGTGAACAAAACTGAAAACGTAATGATAATAATAATGAATAATAATGAAGAAATTTATTCAATTTATTGTTCTGCAAATAGTTCTATCTCCTAAAAGGTATATAGACCTGTTTTTCGATACTGCTAGTCCTATATGAAAGTAGAAATGTGCAGAAAATATTATATTATATTATTATGGATAGTGAGTCATAATTATTAGAATATGACAAAATTCTAAATGTTAAAATTAGGAAACCAACAAGTTATCGGGTGGTAATCTTTTTCAATTCTAGAGGGAATTAGTTTGAGAACTCTGCAAACAATGTAAGAAAATGATCTTTAATATAAGTTTGTATTATGTTCTGGTTATTGTGAGAATGTCTTTTTTCTGATGTTTATTTTGTGTACGTCAGTTCTGGATTAAATTTTCTTGTATACTTAAATATATGGATGATTTATTTTTCTTGACTTTTAAAAACAATTTACTACCGTGCAAGTAACGCCTTTGTTATACTCTAATCTATTACAGTTCAATCAATTTGCTCGAAACTCCTCTTTGAAATTTCCTAATGTTATATATTATTCAAACACACATATTTTGCATTTTTTGCAATAAAATATTTTGAAATGCTGTCAGGCAAGGTCCATACCATATGTCGGTCGCAGTAAGATTTAACTCGTCAAGAAAAGTATTTGTTGAAATATAGATCACTGAAAGAATTCATGTTACTCAATCGTACTCTTCCTTGAACACGGCATGGCTTATGGCAGACATAGACCAAGTTGGGATCGATTTAAAGTTGTGAACTTGAACTGTTAACTCCATTTCAATTACATTAAAGATATAAATTTTGATTTTTATCATGTTTCATTCACCTAAAAGAATTACCAGACACCAGTATACCTACACTTGTTTGATAAATAAATGTTGTATATTGTAAATACATTCTAAGGTTCATTAACGGAGACACTTCGCCTACTCTCTGACATTATTTGTGTGCCTCTTTTGAACACCATGAATATGAAGAAGTTATGAGATATAAGCTTCTTCGATTGACGACTTGTTTATTTTGTGGAAATGCATGTTCACTAAGGATACACTAAAAACAATTTTGTCTATTTTCCACGATAATTTTATATTTGTTAACTAGTTTCAGTTATTACACCATTTTCAGAACTTTTTGAGTTTTGAGTTTTGAAACTGGTGTAATAACCGAAACAAGTCAACAAATATAAAATTATCGTGGAAATTAGACAAAATTGTTTATTCACAAAGTTAATATTGATTTATAATAATCGAGCCATTCACTTTTTATCTGTACAACAGGTTGTTGGCAAACGTCGAGCAAAACACAATTCATGTTTTGGCCGGGATTGCACTATGATCGGGCCGGTGAACATGAAAATGGTATGTAGGTAGTCACACCCGTTTTCGATTATCATTTGGTAGTTGTAACAGAAAGAACTTCTTGTGGAAAAACTTTGCCAGGCGTTGGGCTTGAATGATTCGGCAGTCGTAAGGAGCTGTTGAATCATTTTCTGTTCGACCGTTCGACGTTTGCCAACACCCTATTGTATAGGAAATGAGCGAAACGCTCAATTATTTTTGATCAATTTTCATTTTGTGAAAAATAAGTAACATTAATTTCCACAAATTTTATTGAAAACAATCCAATGAAGTTATTCCATGAATTTTGTAATTTACTTTTTACAGGTAGTCAGTCATGTTTATCGTCGATTTGCGTCTCAATAATTTACGCTTTGTTTTGATATTTTTTTTTTATTTATGACGCATAGTTAAGAATCCAATAATCGAACTCTGAACAAGTAATTGATTTAATTTATATTTCCTCACAATAAGTGGTTCGCACGAGACCAACGAGTCGAGATTTTCATAAAGTCTTGTATAGTAGTATACTAACTGAGAATGGTTAACATCGATTTTATGGGGGTGAGGCGATTTGTTTTCAGTATTATTCTCTATTCTCATTCCACGATGTTGAAGCTTCTGGAGCACATTTAACGCATTGAGACATATACGAAGCGAAGTGAAGAGAGGTGATTCGTAAAAACAAAACAAATAAATTGAAAGTAAAAAACTTTTTAAAAAACAAGAATTTCTTCAAATGTGATAAGAAAATATTAAATAAACTTTTTCTTTAAAACTTTTACTATCCACCCATAACGTCATCACATAACTTATATAATATAAGAGCTTAGATTATTGAGGCGAGATTCAAGTACTCGTATTACTCAGTTTAAAAATTTTAAAAATTAAAATCAGATCAACTTATTCAATTTACTTGCTTATCTACACAGGTAAATCGCTTCTATATCATATAAATTGTGTAATGACATAAGTTGATAGTGAAAGTTTCAAAGGAAAAAGTGTATTTTATTTTTTTTAGCACATTTGAATAAACGATTATCTTTTTAGTTATCGCTGGACAGGTTTCTCAGTCTGTCCATCTCATTCAAAGCATCATTGTGGCAAGGTTGTTTGCCGGTTGATTTCGAACTGTCTAACTCTTCAATAAGGAGGCCTTCTAATGATTTTACCATAGTTAGGTCACATATGTTTGACCAGCAGCGAAGAGCTTCGAGCCTAAGTATACAACGGCATGACGAATGATGAATATTTTTAACTTCTTAGGTAGCCACTCCAAAATCCAAAATCGAAATTCCAAACGGATTGGAGCAACGGAGTTTATGATCACCATGTTTTTTTTTTTTACTCGCATTTGTATTCTCATCAAGTTCTTTCATTCGATACCCATATTGTAGAAAAGCGTAAAAAACTCAGTCCTCCATTTTTAGAAGTTTGCCATATTGAATTTAGAGTGACGCCACTTAATTTTTAGAGTTATTCTCAGCAAGCCCTTTCATTTGATACCCACGTTTTATGAGTGCATTGGAAATAACTAGTGCGCCATCTTGGGTGTACCACCATGTTGAATTTAATAATATCGAATTTTCTGAAACGTGATTTAGTAATTATAATATAACAATTTATTCCCATAAAAGGCAATAACAAAGAAAATATCACATGAATAAATGCAGAAGGTGCCACAGTAGTCCTTTAGGACTCGTACGTGGGTACTTTCAATAATTTATCACCATCGATCATTGCTGTGAGGATTGAACTAAATAAAAGAAACAAATTTAAAAAGAAAATAAAGGATGAATGACATTAAATAACAGAAAAAAAAGTAACAATAATGTTGATTGTTTATAAATATTTATTTCGAGATGTTTCTCAATTAGTGGTAAAGTATCTATTTAGCGGAATTTTCCTGCTTTAGCGGTATTTGTAATTTTCCGAATGGGTATAATGATACTGATTTTCATTCAGACTGTGGAATATTACCTGTGTTTAGAAATGTATTTTCAAAATTCAGAATTACATGGCCCATGGTTTCATACACTTTCTACAACATTGTGCAATTCATTGTGTCGATCATGCCATCAATTATTTCACGTAAATCCTGCATTGAGAGTAACTCAAAATTATTTAATTTCAAGTATAAGTTATTGGTCGAATTACTCAGTTTTAGCATTATCCATACTCTGGACGATATCGTGAATACTTCTTTCATCCACGTTTCATCGTTGCGAGGCTAGAGTAAGCAAATAGCCAAAGTGATATATTTCAGAACGTTAGCAAATAGCCTGAGTATGCTGGCACTGAGTAGTCCTCCTGTCTAAACAAAGTTGTTTAAATGGAGTTGTTTAAATGGAAACACACAAGAATGTTTTTGCTGTAACTCAATACCCCTTGTGGTAGTTGTTTCCAGAATAGTAGTTGTTTTCTTGCACGTATTTGACACAAATTCCTACACTGTAGGTAGATGGTAGTAAAAATGGTGAAATCTTAGCCGGTTATGACCATCGTTATTAAAATATAGTCCAGAAGACCCCCCCATTATGCAGCAGCTGTCCGTAACTTTTTGGAGGTGGTGTTTTTGAATCGTTGGATAGGGAGAACCGACCAATTGAATGGTCAGCTCGATCTCCAGATTTGACATCCCTTGACTACTTCTGGTGAGGATACTTAAAGTGAAGTGTATGTTGATAGGCCGGATAATTTAGAGGATTTAAAAGCAAGGATTCGAGATACAATTCATACCTCTTGGCGGTATTGTCCATGGTAAAAAAAAAATCATTCATCGTCTTGGCTAGTTTTATAAAGTAACACAATTTGAAAATTCAATTCGATTGTTGTTTGAAGCTATCATAACCATTAAATTTAGATAGCACTGACTGTAACATACACGCTATATACAAACTATACGTGTGATGTATTTTTAGACTCACTTATTCATGGATATTTAAAAAATCGAATAATATCTCGAGTATTCCATTTGAAAAACTTGTCGCTGACGTCATTACTCATACATGGATCAATCATCCTGTATATTTGAGTGTTCCTAATAAATTTGGCAAATTGTGATTTAAAATCGACTTTTTTTTCAAGAGATTATTCATAAATAGAAAGTTTGGCACGAAGTTAACGTGATGACTAATTAATATGAAATACGTGACACTGATGTAGTTCAATGTCTGTCGTGGTATTAGCCAGGGAAGTAGTTATTTTCTGACAGATGTTCACCAAAGGGAAAAATAAAGGCAGAGACATAGTGAAATGAATACGTTCATTTCACTATGTCTCCGGCACAAAATTTCAAACTTGTTCGGAATATTACAGTTTACTCTTTCCGGAGTCGGTGCTGCCTAGGAGTATTTGTTTTTGATTTTTCGAGCGAATGGCGCTGCGATTAACTTAGTTGTGGGTCGTTTCTACACTCTTGAGGAAATACTAGCTGAACAGTTGATTATTATTCATTTGGCAGTTACAGGACAATCATAATGTTGTCCAACCTACCTTGGCAGTGATGAGAGGCAAAACCTCGAAAAATGCATGTCTGGTCATTCCCAGCCAAATGAAGGATAATCTTCTGTTTAATTACAGGGCAAGCACTTGCAGTTGCGTCTTCTTGGAAGAACGTTGCACAAATATCTGTCAAATGTAGTTCAAAGTCCGTCGTGGTATTAGCCAGGGAAGTAATTGTTTTCTGCCAGATATTTGCCTTCATTTTTCCACTCGGTGGAAACGTTTGTAGAGAAGGGTACTTCGTATTCTTCATTATTAGTCCGGTCTATTTAGACATTCGAAGTTACCTAAATTCCCACCAAGCTGAAAATCGGTAAGATTGTTTAAAATATCATTAAAAACAAAATTTGAAAGTTCCCCATCTTTCCCCTGTAAGGAAAAAAAATTATTCAAGGTTAAAGGTAAAAAAAATGAGTTTTTCGCGATTTTCAGCAAAACGGTAAGTTTTATCATAAAAATATTTCAAACAAAAATTTTAGATCATAAAATTATCTACAAAAATTTAATAAAGACTTTTTTTTTTCTACGAGTTACCGTTTTTGAGATATAACGATTCAAAAAGTTGTAAAAGTTGTAATCGTCATAATATGCACACGTTTCCTCGCCACCTATGAGGTAGTGTACTTAGCGTGTTTTTTTTGTGGTTTCCCCAGTAGGCCTATTCCACGGGTCAGTTTTGATCCTGTTTAATTTGAAACTATTGAAAAATAATGGATATTAGCAGAGATTGAAAAGATAAAAGCAATTTAAGTTAAAAAAAAGTAGTGAAATTTAATCGTCCGAGTCGTGACTTTCAAAATCTTCTTCTTGTTCTTCTTCTTGATCTTCTTGTTCTTGTTCGTCTTGTTCTTGTTCTCCTTGTTCTTGTTCTTCTTCATCTTCATCCTGAGTGCATGTAAACTGCGTTAATAGCGATGTATCGCATGTTGCCTCGTTGGAATGAAACGGATCCTCTGTTGGTGATTCAATTTTAGAGCACAATCGGCCTTGACAATGTGTACATGCCGGAGAACAGAACAGTCCGACTTTTTTGCAGCGACATTTAGCACTGCATCCCTTTTTGCAGCTGCAAAAAATCGAGTTCAGCAGTTTTTCCGGCGCAGGTGGAAGTAAAGTGTGCACTGGTTCTAATAGATTGTTGACCAACTTCCAACCCCAGTCTGAAGGGTCTAGCTGATAACCAAGCCACACTTGAACTTGGTAATATACCCTAAAAAGATGTTGATGAGCAGCAACTGAGGTTGGAGGAAGACAAGCTAATTGTACTTGTTTTTTACTTTTGGTGTTTTCAACGAAACATGCATATCTATACTTATCTAAGCAGGTAGTTTTTTTAGGAGCTCCGTACATAGAAAGAAGAAAGCGAATGCCGTTAGTAATAATTTCTTGTCGAGTAGAACTACTATTTTTAAAAACTTCAGCACATTCAATTAAATTTTGTTTCTGAAATAGTTTGAAGACTGTTATTTTACCCCTCCTGTAAAATGCAGATGTCGTATCACAGCCAGTTATTGCGTGTAAAATAGGTCATGATTTTGACACTTTGCAAAAGTAGATAAACTTTTTGATGAATACATTTCCGATTGATGTTGAGCTTTTCCTGGTTTTAAGAAGAAAATAGTTTTTTCAGTTGAAGTTCGAGCAGTCAGTAATGTATATCTTCACCAACAACAATTGTTGTATTTGTCAAATTGAATTGCTCAATTGCTGTTGCAATTATCAATACATCAGCATCATTATTAGCTTGTCTTACCAATATATTTTCATGCATATTATGATGATTACAACTTTTTGAATCGTTATATCTCAAAAACGGTGGCTCGTAGAAAAAAAAGTATTAATTAATTTTTTGTAGATAATTTTATGATCTACATTTTTTGTTTGAAATATTTTTATGATACAACTTACCGTTTTGCTGAAAATCGCGAAAAACTCTTTTTTTTTTCACCTTTGACCTTGAATAAAATTTTTTCCTTACAGGTGAAAGATAGGGAACTTTCAAATTTTGTTTTTAATGATATTTCAAACAATCTTACCGATTTTCAGCTTGGAGGGAATTTAGGTAACTTTACTCTTATTTTTGGTCTAATTTGACCGGACTATATGTTGATACTCTCCGGCACAAAATTTCGAACCGGATCGAAAAAAAGGAACTGTGTACTGTGTGAAAGGCCCGCCGACGCCGATTCTATTTGTGCTTATATCGCAAGAGACGAGAGTTTCATATATCAAGTGAAATTATCAATAATTATTGTCATTACGTAAATAATTATTATAGCGACTTTTGTTGTGTTAGAAAATACCACAGACCAATATTGAATTAATTCGATGGCTACTCAACCAATATGTTAAATTTACCGCCTAAAATATGTATTTGTATCTCGTTCATATAATAGGAATATATTGAAAATGTTATTTCTGATAATTGAGTTATTTTATTTTTCAGCACCTTTTTTTCGAATCAAGAAAGGATATTTTCCCTGTGGAGTGTGTGGTAGAGTGTTGACTAGACTAGACAATTTGAGAAGGCACCAAAAAACGGTTTGTGTAGCTCCTAAGAAGTTTTTTCAACACCAACCGTAGAAATAGGCTGGTCGTGCTCATGGAATTTAAATATTTTAACTAACTATTGTAAATCTGTTTAAATTTTTAAGCTGTGAAATAAATCAGTAGTTTTCAGTTTGAAGCTTCATTAAAAAAAGTGTTAAATTACAATCGATTCCTCAACAATTTCAGTGGGGTGTTCTGGAGTTTACTGGAAGCAACTACTTAATTAACCAACTTTAAAGGAGCAAGTGTTTCCAAATTATTAATAATAATAAAGTGAGTGATTATAATGAGTTAATACTATGCAGCGTTGCTAACAACGATGGGAGAAGTAGGTCAGAATACTTTTATATTCCAGAAACTACTATGGACAAATCTCTTTTCGTATTTTAGATGCCGCAGGATTGGTTAAAACTCTTGCCGTCAGGAGCTGTGAAATAAAGACGTTGAGTACCTCCATAATAATTTGAGTGTATGTACCAAACACTTCACGCAACAAAAATCTCTCAATGACCTACAAAATAGATTGCAACCTCACGCAGTGCCAATTCGGTACGTTGCTAATATTTCGGCAGATTGTAGCCATGAGTAGGTAATGATTGAAATATCAAATTCAAAACGTACGAGTTACTGAACTTTTAGTTTTAGGTCAGAAATTAATATGAATTCTTCGAATATCGATGAAATATGTAAAACCAAACAAGATAATATAGATCCCATGGCTGTAAGGTAGAACATTAGTGACTGTGATAGTGTATTATTATCACTGATTTACATATTAGTTCGGCAACCCCACTTTCCATGCGTATTGTAGCAACACAGACCCCACAGAGATTGAGCTCTTTGACCTCAAGTGAACTAAAATTACGTGCCATAACTCAAAAGTTACAGGATGGACTTAGATAACTCAAAAAACGTGGAGACGAAATGTCAGGCCACTGTTGAGCGATTCAATGAATTGTGTTTGAAGTTTCTACCACCATCAACGGCAGATTTTGTTAAGAACCAAGTGAATATGCATTTCATAACACCACAATGATGAAGGTATACTGACGAACACAAACAGTTTGTTCTGCGATTGCAGAGCATATAGGTTACTAGGGAAAACTGTCAACCTACCTGCAATAAGAACATTGCAAAGGAGAACTTCTTCACTGGATTTCAAAGCTGGTTTCAATTATCGTGTTTTTGAAGCTCTCTCATTGAACATATCTAGTTTAGATTCCAAACAAAAAATCTGCTTAGTGGTAATTAATGAAATATGTAATAAGTTATATTTTTATTTTATATTACCAATGATGAAAATAAATAGATTCCATGATAAAGGTGACGGAAAATATTGTATGCCTGCTCAAACAGTCTTGGTTGTGATGACTATGGGAATATATAAGTTCAATCCAGACAACATTGAGAAAGGTGGAGAGGCACATTTCAATCTCGAAAATTGCAGACCAGAGAATTGTACCTTTTACCTGAAAATGTCCTGTCATATGTACGTGGGTATTTATTTGAAAATAGCTTCATTCACAATTATACTGTGTGTACAAATCGGAGTGAAGCAACTCAGGATTTATGGCCTGAAAAAATGATGTGTTATTTTAAGGCATATACGAAACTAAATGTAAGTAAACATTTGGTAATTTGTTGATGCCGTATGAAGGATTTCGTTAATTTTGTAAGGCAATTGGAGCTACTATTTGAATCTTTTTTGTACATGTTTCAATGTTGGACTTATTTCACTCAGTTGATTACAATTCTCCTAGCATCGAATTTCCTCAAGATCTGGAACTTTTTTGTAGAATGAGAATATATCATTCATTGAAATATGCGAACGCCGCATTTAGAAGCATTCCAAGACAACAATGAAAACCTGTTCATATACTTTACTTGTAAAACTGTTAATAACTACTTAGTAAAGAGTGTGTCTAAGAATTTTATATACACAGGCAATAAATTTGTTATTGGTTGGGGAAAAACTCACTTTGCTTGACCCAAAATATTTTAATTGTATGAAAAATTCTGGGAGAATTTACATCTAATCCATTCGAGTTTACTATGCTTCTTCTTAAAGTTACATCTTTGCCCATTAGTCTGAATATTATTGGTGAATGAGCAGTCAAATAAATTACTTAGTTGGTGTATTATTGTGAATTTATTTATAAATTTGTTTTATTCCTTTATACGGTCAGTCCAAGATAAAGATGTTCACCATGAGGATAAGAGAAACGGTGATCAATGATAGAGTTTCAGTTAAAAGGGAGAAAAAGTTAAATTTTTTGATCTCGTATTTTATATTTTTCTTGTATCGCTAGAGCTAGAACAAAATGAGAAACACTTCCTGACATCAACTCTTTATAAGATTTTTTATTGTCCAACGTTTCGTTATCGATCAACCTTTCAAACACGGCCCTATTTTGATAAATACGTTTCAGATCTTATTCAATCATCACGATTTTTAAATAAATTCTCACCAATCATTAGAACATGTAAACCCAAACTTTCTAGGGAGCTACAAGACCTACTGTAGTGGGTTATTTTGAAGGTGTTCATGTAACTGGCAATATTATATAACAAACTTCGTTTGAAAATTTCCTTTATATGTCTCGGAATGGTGATCGAAAAAGTTTGTCGAGTATATCATGTATATCTCTTCTATATATAACTTTTTCATGGAGGTAGTTTGGTTGCTTATATTAAAAAAGTTTGAAGTAGTTGCGAATGATATGTAGTTTACGCCTGTTTGACATGGCAAATAAGCACAGGCATACCTACTTCATTGAATGCTACAAGGACATTGAAATGTTTGGATTCTTACAGCCTGAATAGCGATATTATAAAAGGTATAATCGACATTATAAAAGATCCACTTAGGTTATTCTTGAACTCTTGTGTAACACCGGGCTGCTTTCCACACTGATTTGAATCGGCAAAAGCTTTGCCGTTATTCAAGAAAGGAGATGAATCCCTAGTTAATAATTACCGCCCCATATCTATTATTCCGGTTCTAGGCAAAATTCTTGAAATCATCTTGAAATCATCTTGAAAAAGAGATAAGTTAATTATTTCGTGACACAACTGTAATTTTGAAACAAAATTACCGTACATATGCAAAAAACTCAGGGTGAGTTTACAGCCACCGATAGTCTTTTTTCGGTTTTCAGGTCTGACATCAATTTTTGAAAGATTTTTTTCGATAAACTCGGACCACAAAATATACTGAAAGAACATTTTGCCCTCTGCAGGTTCACTACGCCTGTGTTAAAGTTAGTAAAAATATCATTGAATCGTGTATCTCGGGGTGTATGAGATATGGAATTGAAATAAATTAATGGGGGGGGGCACTTTTAAAGGACAGTAGCTCCACGACGAATCATTTACGGGTCTATGTTTTCCGGATTTTTTTTGATAATTTTGCATGTTAATGGTATCAAAAGTTTGTAAACCTATTTTGGAAACAATTTCTATTTCACCGGATTCATGATAACTCCCCAGTAATTATGTAATAAAATAAAATAAAAGTCTGATTCTTTTTATTGCAAAATGGTGGTAACTAGTTTGTGAAATTTCACTTGGCTTCGCACGGACATGGTCTCATGGCATGCTCAGTTTTCGTCTACAGTACTGCAGGTAGCGGACGATCTTATTTCTCTGTATTGACATTCGGTTCTTTGTAAGACTAACTCATATTTCCGTCTCGACTCTTACTTCAATTTTATCCAGTGCAACCCTTTATAGTTATTTTCAATTAACATGTGAATTTTCAGAAGAAGATATGGAAGAAGATAAATGGCCCTCTCATCTCGTTCTTCCCATGATGATAATGAGAGAAAATTTGAGGGAATCAATGGTTGAGGTACGAAACACATCACCATCATTTGAAGTTTCTGTCGACTCATCGCCACCTATTCAAGATGAAAAGGCATTTGTTTGCGCTGATTGTGGAAAAAGTTACAAAGTTCGAAGCTCCCTAAGTAACCATCGAAAATGGGAATGTGGAAAAGAACCACGTTTTAAGTGTCCTTATTGTACCTATAAGGCGAAACAAAAAGTTCATATGATCCGTCATTTGAGAAAAACTCACAAAATAACCAATTATGCGGACATTAACAGTAAAATCATCAACGAAGCAGCAATCAGAGTTACAGGGGAATCAAACCCACCAACCGAACAAACAACTTGAAAGAGATATTTTTCAACTACTTACTCATTTTTCTTTATCGAAAGGCTTTAGCTGAAACAGAAGTCTTCTACAAGGTATAAACGAATCAATGTAAATTTTTGTGATAAACCAAACCGAGGACAACGAATTTTTATATTCAGTCCTGCAGAATTAGTTAACTCAGGTTTCAAATGAGTTGTTGCGAAATTTTAACTGTACAGGGTGTTTCTTGAATACTTCCTGTTTTCAAACTAGATAGATGAAAACTGATGGCTGTGTCTAGCTGGGTCAAATTTTATGACGAACTTAATGGTGAAAACCACATATCGGTATCTATCATCGTTTCTGAGTTAGGTACATGTTTTTCGAAAATGTACATTTTCGAAAAGTTGCTGTAGCTTTTTTCCTGACAAAAATATCTTGTTTCTATGAAAACACTCCAGAGCATTTTTTACGCAGAAATCAATGGTGTGAATAACTTATTTTTAAGATATCCATAGTTATTGACCGAATAATCTTTCTTTTAAATGAGACACCCTGTATATTCATGCATATTTCAATAGAGCTCAAAATAACCTTTCTAAAAATGTAGCATACTTGATGTTTTCTCTGAAATACAGAGCCCGTAGCCAATATCACACACATCCCCCTCTATATCTTTGAAACTATCCATAGGATCACTTTGGGACAATGACAACTTTTGATGAGAGTGTCGAAAACTATAATATATCACAATTTCAGCCAAATCGAGCGGGACCCAATATACATTCATTTTGTGCGGGGTCATTTCTAAAAACATTTTATCTTTAAATCAATCAAAGATAAGTTTGTACAAGTAGCTAATAAACAAACACCCTGTATAGACATCTCACTATGAGCGGAACACAGAAAGGTTAATGAGGTCAATTAACTATTGCCCAACGACCCCCCAATGCATAACGACAAGTCAACGCTGTTAGCGACCTCATGCCCATGCCCGGTAAATTGTCAACTGATCTTATTTTTTGATTTTACGTATATTCCGTTCGCTGTGAAGAATAGTATACTGACAATGTCCCGATGAACGGCACATAAGAGAGATTGAGAGAATAAATAAGGCCACCCCCTCCCAATTTAGTTGCGCTGTTCACTATGTCATCCTAACTTGTTAGTAACTTTGAGCTCATCAACTGGTTTTATTTTTTTATCTTCTCTGTATGTTCCGAGCAATTCGAGAACATCTGTATTACTATCGTCTTCAAGACTACCCACAACATGTCGTTGATTATTCAATTTATATCTACCATTCTGTTAATGGCCAAAATACTCATGAGGTGTGGGATATCCTATTTACAAAGTCACTGCCAATCCAGTGTTCTTCGTTTCCTTAGAATCTAGACTAAATTATAATCCCACTCTCGATTATTGTTTAAAATATTCCGACATTCCAATTGTTTCCATTCGTTTTTGGAATACTGGTCATACCAGTGGTGGTCATAAAGAGATATATTTTTGGTGATTTGAGTAATTTTTCATAGTTTAGCGAAATTTAGATATAGGAATCTTGTTTTTTTCAAAAGTATCCATCGCATATTTATTATCAAGAGGTGACTCTTGTGTTGAATACGGCTTTGTTTCGGATTAATATTCTTTTGTTTTTGATTTCTCAAATATATTCGAGAGTTAAAACACACACGCATACATCATTATTGAATGCTACGAAAGTTTGTGTAAGAAATGAGACGCTATTGAAGCTAAAACGAAAATTGTATTTCAAAGTTGAGGTTATTTTCCGCGAAAACTTTCAGAAGACGTAGTTTAAACTTTTAACGACTAGTTATTTTTTTGGTTGTATCTTCAACAGAATCAAGGAAACTCAATACGTTTAAGAAGGTTTTTGCCGCTGAACATTTTAAGACGTGGTTCAAATTTTCATGTGTTTACAAGTAACTCTGTTGTATTGAAAATAATTTCCCCGTTGAACAGTTTCAGGTAGTTTGATTACTTCTAGGTTATTCGATCAACCAAGGGCAACAGTTTGATTGAAAAATGTTTGCCTCTGAACATTTTCAGACACGGTTGAACAACTTTTATTGTCATTTGAGAACAATAGCAACTCAATTGGTTTGAAAATGAATTTGCCGCTCAACATTTTCAGAAGTGATTCAAAAATCATAGTATAATTTTTATTGTCTGTACCTTCAAAGTAATAATCAGGAAGACTCATTTGGTTCATCAAAGTTTTTGCTGCTAGTGTTATTTCTATAGATTATACCATCAAAAGAATCGGGGCAACTCACTTGGATTGAAAAGTTTATGCTCTTAATGTTGTCTGACATAAATCAACAAGTTCTAGTTTGATTTTTATTTCAAAAAAATCAGGGCTACTCAATTGATATGAAAAGGTTGTTACCATTGAACATTTCAAGACATGTTTTCAATTTTTAAAAACTTTTTAGCGCCATTTTTATTGATCATAATTTCAATGGAATCCGGGCAACTCTATTGTAATGACTAGGTTTTCTAACAACTTCTAGAGAAATTTTTGTTGGTCGTACCTTTCCCCGCACCAAGGCAACTCAGTTGTATTGAAAATAGTTTGGCCGCTGAATATGTCTAGATAAGTTTAAATCCACTTCTGTTGGAAGTTCTTCTAAAAGATCACCTACCTGGTGAAACTAAATGTCAGATTCTGATAGGGAAATTTAAATTATATCAGAAATCAGCGAGAATAATAATTCCGAAAGAATTAAACTCGAAAATTATCTGTATTGTCAACATAACATCAATCAAAAAAAAAACTATTTTTCTTTTAATAACATCTAAAATGGATACAGTAGGTTCGAAGTTTAGTAATTTATGAAAGACTCATTTACAACAACTTCTAATGTAATTTTGATTGTTCCAGAAAAACTCAGTTGGGTTCAGAAGGTTTGTGCCTCTGAACACTTGACATGATTCAACAACTTCTATTGTAATTTTTACTAATTATACCTTCAAACAAATGTTTGAAACATTTTTCGGCTGAATATTTTCAGACATAGTTATAATAGTGTAATTTTTATTAACATTTCATTTTATTTTTTTTTCTCAAATTGTATTATCTTGTTTTGTTCAAACCCATCCACAAGTAATTACTTACTGGGGTTGGCTGTCTATAAATAATGTAATAGTCCATAAAAATGGTTTTTCACTTTCCAGAAACAGCCTTTTGGTCTTCTGGATGAGGAAAAAATATTTACAGGTGAAATATTAACATTGTGATATGCAGAAATGCCATTAAAATATCTATCGATCTATCTAGTTTCGAAAGAATTAGGGCCACTCAGTTGGATTGAGGAGGTTTTTGTCATTAGACATTTTTCAGACATGGTTCAAAAAATTACAGTGTACTTTTTATTTTCTATACCTTCAAAAGAATCAGGGCTCATTTGGATTGAAAAGGTTTTTTTCGCAGGATATTTTTAGACATAGTTGCAACAAATTTTAGCCTAATTTTTAGTTTCTATACCGTCAAAAGTAAACTAAGTTGGTTTGAAAAAGTTTGTGCAGCTGATTATATTCAGACATCGATTAACAACTTCCAATTTTATTTTTATTGTTCATGCCTTCAAAAGAATCAGGACAGCCCAATTGGTTTAAATTTCAACAAATTTCAGCGTCAGTTTTAATAGTCATACCTTCCAAAAAATTCGAGTAAATCAGTTGTATTGAAAATTTTTTGCCGCTACGTGGTTTAATTCTTTAACAACTTCAAGTGTCATTTCCTTCGGTCATACCAATGATCAGGCCAACTCAGTTGGATTGGAAAGATTTTCACTGCCGAACATTTTCAAACATTGATCAAACTTTAACATCTTTTGTCATTTTTATTGGTCATACCTCCAATGAAATCATGGCAAGTTGGATTGAAAAGGTTTTTTCCCTAAACATTTTCATGAAAAAATTAATACATTTTTGTGTCATCTCCTGGTTCCAACGTAAAGGGACTGTGCATAATAAAGGGTAGATAAGAACTGCTGTTGAAATTTCTGGAAACACCGTGGGTAATGGATTCTAAAGTAAAGGGATACTCGTCAGGTATTTTGATGAAACTGGTCATGGCCGAACTATTACGGATATTTTCGAAGAGCATCGGTCATGAAAAAATCTACATAATGAAAAAGACATACCGGCTACCTTTCTGCAGTGTTCCAGAGAATTAAGCGAGTTAGTGAGCGAGGCGATCAAATGCTGTGGAGATATCTTTTGCCACGGCCCGCTGTCATATGGGTATGTGAGACGTGAATTAGCTTGTAACCAACGTTTCTAGGGATTAGTTGTACGCTCAGTTTCATGGTTTTCCCCAATCACCAGCGAATTCTAGTTCAATCCAAATAAATCACAAACTCAATTCAGCTTTGATATTTGAAGAGCATTACGAAGTGGTTATTGTAGAGAACTTTACCAGGTATTGAACAGATGTAATTCAATGATCGTAGTGGGAAGTAGTTGTTTTCTGCTTGATACTCACAGACTAAAGAACCCATTGTAGAGGATTTCTTGTGGAAGATCGGATTACTTGATTCATTTTTCATAATAGCCATCTATCAGAAATAGTGTCGTTCATTCTACAGAAATTGTTAATTATTTATCCTCAAGCACAACTGCTACCACGCAAAGCCAAATTCATGTGGAGGAGATGAGAGGTTGTCCTAGCTGGAGAGAAATGAGATAATGGTAAATGCGGGCGATATCGAGGTTATCAAGAAATTCTGGAAGATAGAGATGGAAATTCCATGAGAGTTGTTGGTCAACGACGAGCCAACAGATAAGTCGACTCTGATGCAATATTTGGAGGTACTACTGGATGATAGACTTCGCATGCAGAAGAATATCAGTCTGGTTTTTTAGAGGTTGCAGCAGTAGATCTATAAGCAGATTATCAAACCAGCAATGTTATGCAGATCAGAGACCAACAGATTGGATAAGATTGAGAGCAAGTCACTTCTTATCATCCAGATGAACTGATAGATACATTCGACTGGATGTGATGCGGGAGCTTACACACGTTGACTTCATCCTGGTATACGTCAGATAGCTTTTGTATCAGTTCTACAACTACGTATCCCTACTTGAAATTGACAAAACTTCACGAAAGTATTTTAGGAGGCCATAGTACGCTGCGTTGTGACCATATTTTTTGCACCCACATATGCGTTGTGCCCAAACTTCGTTATGTTCATATTTCGTTGTACTCACAAGTCGTTGTGCCTACTGCCTATGAACATAGATATTAGCCTCATGAAGGAAACGAACAATCTCCAAATGTTCTTAGGTAACCCGAAAGACTTTACAACTTCAGATAGATCAATATTGTGATAATAAGATTATGGCCAAACCAAGCGATTTACGAATATAAGTTTTCGTGAACATTTGCCCATGCCAAACATTCACGAGAAAATAAATCAAGTGTTGCTGATCATTAATTAGAGACCCATCATAACATCAATATTCAAAATTAGTGAAACCGGTTGATTATTATAGGAAATTAGATTGTTATGGAAGTATTGCTATATACAAAAACGGTTCAAGCAGGTCCTTGCTCGATAACGATAATGGTTCACTGAATTCAAAACTATTGGAGTTGATACCGACAAATTGAATAAAAACATACCTACTATCAGTGTGGGTGGTTGTGATTTTACCTGGCCGCAGGTATGTTTACAAGTTGGGATAACACCCATGTTACATATTATGTTAATTATAATAATTCATTCAATTGATATAAATAAAACTGGTTTGGTACTTATTATCAGTGAATAGCTCGGTTAATAGTAATTCTAATGATGAAGTTAACTTGGTTAACGAAATGCGCATCTAGGAATGAAATTATTAAAGTGTAGTAAAGTATAAAACTATTTTTGGGTCTCATAGTACATCCGTAAGAGATTGTGCCAGAAAGTTGAATAACGTATGGGTGGATACTTTTGAAGTAAACTACTTTGTTATGATATTTTTATAATAAGTAAGACAAAATTTATTTTTTATACTATAAAATAGTTAACTAGAAAAATAAGTAGGCATGGATTGACAATATCCACAAAAACAATGAATATTTAGATATTATACGATATGTTATAAATGACAATTTCGTTAGTTTTTATAGATGTTTTTTATACAGAAATATGTTTGAATATGTGAAGTTTAACAATGTTGACGAAGAATAGTAAATTGAAGTATGGAAGATGTTAACGATTTTCTTTCAATCGATAAGAACAGTTTTGCACTTGGTGTTCATTCAATAGTATTGAGGGTGTTTGAAAACTATTGACGATATGAAGCATAGCTTTTTTTATAATAGGTGAATTAGTTAAGTTCCATTCCACTGAAAATAAACATCTTTAAAATATGTTACATTCCGTTTTATTTTTCTTTATCCTGTGTTTCCAAACAGAAATAACAATGACGATTATGAATTCTGTTAATTCGTATCGAAATTGAATCCGAAGTAATTATTTTTATCAATGGTTGATCAGCGGCGAACACTAAGTATTTTGGACACAGATAGACAGGTGGATGTTATAAATATATAGATTTATCTACTGAGTGAACTCTTCTGCTTTCAAAAACTGATCGAGTTCTTTTTGTCATGTTTGACGAACAGAAAACGGACTGCTTAGTATCATGGATTCAAGTTTACTAAAATATCTGGTATTCCGCAGTGATCTATTTTGGGGCCTCTTCCGTTCACCATCACCATAAATGACATCTGCCTGACTCTGCAGTAAAATATTTATCATATGCTGACGATTGTAAACTAGACAGCGTGATCCGTAAGGATGGAATTGATTAAATTTTATTGTTATTAGTGTGTATTTGCTTGAGCAAATCTGAAACATGTTCTGAAATGAACAACCACTTGAAGATTTTAAATGAGAAGAGGGATCGTGTGGCATCTTGTTCGGAAGGATTCATTCTCTGTTTAGAAATATTGAGTTTTGTTGCAATCATAACTGAGAAAATTTATTTTGAAAATGTAAAATTTAGTTACTTCAGATAGAATGAGGGAAATAATGCAACATAATACAGGAAGTTTTTTTCAAATAAGTTTACCATTGAATGACATGTTCAAAATTACCATCTTTCACTTCTGACAACAAGTAACGAGATCTAGGAATATTTTTTTCCAATTGATAGTGTGATTTGTTTCGATTTCTATTCAATTTCTTTCGAACGTTAAAATAAGACGTATTTTGTGAAATTTTATTTGTATATGTATATGACAGAGTGTAATTACTTATTTTATACCTGAGTCTTTCGAAATGGTGAAAAAAAAAGCTGGAATACATTATTTTATTTTTGGGGGGTGATGGTTTGAACAACTTCCAAATGTAGAGTATCCACATTTGAGTGGATTTAACATTTTTTTTAAATTCAACCACACAGTAAATATTCCAATCATTATGAATCCAGTGATAACAGTTTTGATAGGATTAAATCAAATGGTTGCAAAGAAATATTCATAAAACTTCCCCAGTCACTCAGTTCGTTTGAAGACTTCTGACCTTCCTACTCTCGTCTAGTTTCAGTTACACTCTCAAAAAATTAGGGCCTTTTGCATATAAATCTGCACAAGTTTTGCTCAAATTGTGTCGCTTGTGAATAGAGGATTGTTCCAGGCCTATGTTGAAAAAGAGTACAAGTATATTAAATGTGTTTGGTTTATATTTGTATATTTGTGAAATCATTTTCTCTTAATACGGATTCCACATTACGAATTGGTGTAATGCGGTATTATTGTAGTAACCATTACGTCAAATGTGAAGTTGGAACTTTTAATATTATTGGTAAATGAAACTCAATGAAGCCAAGAGACTTTCAGCTTTAAGAAAAACTGTTCCGTTTCTGTAATAAATTCGACTGCAAAACACAAAGAAAATTCATAAACTCCGAAAACAATACTTCAATGACAGATAGGATAGTGCGCTAGTCATGGTATGTCTAGAAAGTTTGGTTAAGACAACAAGGTCGCTTCATGGGTATCTCTTTCCACTGTTTTGAGTATCTATAGATCATGAAAATACCATAATCTTTGCTAAGAAGATAAATGTTAACAAATTTTGATGTATGCATAGCTATTGACAAAATGAGAATATACGGAGAATGTGCGATAGCGATACAGCTGTAGATAGTTTTACTTACATAGAGATGATAGTACCTGTTGTCTGCAAAATATTTTCATAACAGGGAAATATGTTGTTGTACAACCAATCAGGCTGAAGACGGATTCTGCTGAATCTGCAACATGTACCCCTTAATGACACTTGTCTTGATGTCGAATAAAAGTTTTGGAGATGATTGTGTGAATGTTTCTCTCTGTATCTATACTACTCCACTTTGAGCTTAAGTGGACTTGAACCAGAAATCAACTATTTCTCTGACTAACAGATTAACGAATATTGAATATGTGCGAATATACTCAATCTGAAGAAAATTCTTTGTAAGTGCTCTTCGAGGCAAATAGCAGGATTTAGCCAGATTCAAAGGGGGGGACAACTGGAGACCGGTTGGAACAGTTCTTTTCCTCATCAGAGCAGTCTAAGTCTTCAAGATTGTATACACTCTCCATTGTCCATCGAGATGAATTGTGGAATTCAATTTTGCAATACATCTCGGCGATAGTCTGATATGTACTCCAGTGGGATATTTCGAAATACGAAATGTTGTATATTCATTATAAACTTTTTTTCAATTGAACTTAATGAACCAGTCACTGTAGGAAAGTAAAAACATTTTTTTAGAAATGACTTACTTTACTCTGGTACAGATTTTGTCACTTGTTTGTAACCGCCATCACCTAGACTGCAGTAATGATAAAAAGACATTCAGTAATCGGTCTGCAGTCGGTCCTCATCCCTGTGGATCAGGCGATGTTTTGTTATTTGTCTCAGAAACCTCTTTCGTCGAATTCATGATTTTTAAAGCTTTATCTGACAGATTTAACTCAATATCGGTCTATTAGTCAGGGAAGTCGTTGTTTTCTATTCGATATGTCATAGAATCTGTGAAAAGGTTGTTTTCGACTGATTTACAGTCACTGATTAATATATAATTTTTGATTCAATAATAAAATTGAAGAATTTATGAAATGCTATTCAAAAGCAATTACTGTAAAAACTTACCCATTACAATAATTAAATATTGGACTCTATTCAAAGTTTTTTTTGTCTTTGTAATTTAAATTTGTTTGTGTGTGAGAGTTTTGATATTGTATTGTTATTCAATATGGAAAATTATATAATAAAAAATGTTTTCTTATCCTATTGCAACAACTTTTATTTTCAGAGCCCGGTTATCGTGTTTTTCAATATTATACGGAGTGCCTTCGATGTCACAGAAGATACAAATACAAGAAAAATTGCGTCCAACATATTCGTTTCCAGTGTTCCAGGATACCCCAATTTGTTTGCAGCATCTGTAATAAAAGCTACAGATATAAACGGGACATGATTCATCATGTCTCTGAGAAACATTTTTTCTCACATGTGGGTAGCTGATTCCAAAATTTACAGCGTTTGTCTTTTTAGTATTGGGTAATTGAAATTTGTCTGTCACAAACATGTCAAATATATAGGTTTAATAAAAGCACTTTAGCCAAAAACATTATTTATTCTCCCAAAAAAATTTAATGCAATTCTGCATATTATGTAGAAAATATATTTTCAAATGAAAAATAAGACATAATGAAACGAAGTGGAAATTTCTTGAATGTATTTACGGGGTGATTCACGTAGGTCATACACTAGAGGTCTTTGACCACAGTCTCCTATCCACAGTTTCTTATTGTTGGTGGAATTGAGGAGTGAACGTCTGCGGTGTTCCCCATCAATTATATTTACCGATATCTTTTTATTTTTACAGAGATGTTCATAATCAGTTTCTTAGGATATTTGCGACAGGAGAGGCGGGTTAGATCATCCCTTCAAGAAGTTTTTGTGAAAATCTCTTCGACTTATTCGTCGTAGTTTGGGAGATATGATTTTCCAACTTTCTCTGGGAATTTTTTTTATTTTTTTTCAGTCTGTACGGGTTGTCACGAAATTTCGTTGTATCGCCCTGTTAGATCATCCCCTTAAGAAGATTTTGGGAAAATGTCTTTGACTTATTCGTCGTCGTTTGGAAGCTATAATTTTTCAACTTTTTCTGAGATATGATTTTTTTCAGTCTGAAAGGTTTGCCATGAAAATCTGTTTTATAACCGTGTTGGAAATTTTTTTCATCTTTCTCTGAGAAATGTTTTTTTTCAGTCTGTATAATAATAATAATAATAACCGTCTTTATTATTTCCATTCGTTAAAATAATACAAAAATCAAAAAACAAAAAAAAAAGTATGTGAATATAATAGTACGGAATGAAAATAAAAGGCGAAGTTCAATTTTTATAGAGACCAACCCTGGGGCCAGTCGCTATTAATTGTTCTTCCACTTAACCTTAAACTCGCTGCGGTATACATGAAGTAATTTTTATTTGTCCAGTATAATATAAAATTGAGAATGAAACGAGAGAAATATCTGGATTTTATTGTGAATTCAATAAATGACTTTTCAAGTTCAGTCGAAATCGCTGTAACCCACTTTGTTTTATATGTTCAGGTATGCTATTGTAGATTGCGCATTGAAAGCTGAAGCTACGCCTGAAAAACTGATTTGAATCTGGGTGGGGTGAGCAATCCTTTATTTCTCACATTGAGATTGTGTACGTCGGCTCTATATGTAATTTTCCTATGCAGATATGAGGGAGTTTTACTTATAATAACTTTGTGGAAGAGAATTGCAGAATGCAGAGTTCGTCTATTTTCCATATTCAACCAGCCAATATCTTTCAATTTGTGTGAAATTCTTTGACGACGTCTTATGCCATAGATGAGACGTAGACAAGAATTTTGAACTTTTTGTATCTTTCCTACATATTGGCTGGTTAAAAAAGGGCTATACAGTACGTCTGCATAGGTAAAATTTGATAAAACAAGTGTGTCACATAATGTAGCTTTCAGTCTCAATGGAAAAAAATGCCTTTGACTATAGATAACTCTCAACATAAAATATGCACGTTGTAATATTTTATTGATGTGATTATCAAATCTCAAATCAGAGTCGAGCAGAACGCCCAAACTTTTCGCACTCTCGACTATTTCAAGATTCACATTGTATATGTTTATATTCACAGAATGAAGAATGAGAGTACGATTGTTTTTTGAGCCGAATACAAGAGCTTTCGATTTATCATTATTTATGATTAAGCCATGATTCAAAGCTGTTTGAGTAAAAGCCGCAAGGTCCTTATTTATGCGTGAACAAGCATTTTCTACTGCTTGATGTGGAAAGTGGAAAGTGGTATGGGTGGTAACGAAGTTATTAGATTACTCATTCAGTTCTATTGGATAATTTCTGTATTTGTCCTAATTCATTATCGCATTTTCAAAATATTTGGTGACAAATGTCATACGTTTCGACATAATACTTTATGTTACTCAATTTTTCTGATTTGTTGGTCATGATAATTGTCGTTGTATTAAAACATGCACTCGATTTACCGAATGATTTTATAAATCGAAACATTTCGGAGAGTTCGATGTTTTCTTTATAACACATATCAATAGTTCCTTGGATAATAAAATTATGCGACCCATCTCCCTTGTCGCAAATAACCTAAAAAACTGATTGTGAACATCTCTGTAAAAATGAGAAGATATCGGTAAAAATAATTGACGTGGTAACACCGCAGACGTTCACTCCTCAATTCCAACAATAAGAAACTGTGGCTAGGAAAGTGTGGGTAACAACCAATTTTTTTTCACGTAGTTTCATCGGCGTTCCAGTTATGAGTTTTGACAATTTCATTGGTGTTCATCTATTACAGTTTTCAAAACCGCCGCAGTAGTTAAGGAAGAATCACTCTATTATACAAAATTAGGAAATTCAATTAATTTGTGGAGCATGTGATGAAACATCAATTCCATCTTTGATCCCCAATCGAATGAATATTATAATTTAACAGGTACCTATACAACATTCAATCAACATTTTCAAAAGGTGTATTTGAAATATTTCCAAGTGTTTGCGTATATTTTTTGCGCCCTTAATTTTTGTCCGTGTAACCATTTTTTTTATGAACTTATCAGTGACTTGCGGCATTTCGATTCGTAAAACTTTCAAGAATACATCATTTCTGATTGGTGAACTCTGAACAAATTGCCAGTCAAATATTTGTCGCTAATAGTTTATGTACTTGCGTTCGGTCATCTTTTTAGGTAAGCGATTGGTTGATAATGTACAGGCTAATTTGCGATATCTTATCTACGATCCAAGGTAATTTTGAAATGATGTCTATAACATTTTTTTAAAATTGCATACATATTCTATTTTTTGACATTATCTGAGAGGAAATTGAATTCTGACCTAAGGTACTTGAGCATACACTACAACTAACTTCAACCTCTATCAGGTTATTTTAGCATGTGTCATAAAAATTATTCAGTAAACTCTCTGAGGTGAGTAAAATAATAACTCACAAAGCATGAAGACGGAGATTGAGAAATAGTTTAAAATTTCTGGCGAAGTCGCTAGTTCCTTTACTAAAGTTAAACCACTGGTCAAATAAATTACCATTCTAGGTTATTTTCACGGCGTCTTCGGAATTGGGATATTTTTCATAATAATTAGTTATACAAACCATATCACACCGTAAAAAGCTACATCCTTTTTCATTCTGAAACATGGACTGCCCTCTTGAAATTAATCAATGATTGACGAAAGCCAGAGATGAATACACCACTTTGGTACTGCTCGATCAAAGCAAAGCTCTTTATCTAGTAAATGTTGCTTTGCTCTTTGGTAAACTAAACTAACTTAGCTATCTTATAGGCCGATCACAGAGGGTCAAACTTCATTACTATTTATGGTCATCTCAGAAGGAAACCTCTTCAGATATGCCTCAGGGAAGCAATTTTGGGCCCTTGATGTTTTCAATGTTTATTTTTGAATATCCCACTTCCTTATTACATTGTCAGGTACATCTTTACGCAAATGATATATTTGTCTTCCCATAACACTGGTACAGGAAGTTGCATGATAAAATAAAAAATAAGATTTGCATAAAACATTCCTTTACTCAGAACATCATAGCTTGAAATTCAATCCGAACAATACTGTCGCTTCATGCATAGGATTTCAGTGAGAAAAAATTGAAGTTTAAACAAATTTCAAGCTCATTCTCGATAACGCAAACAATGATTGGGTATAGACACTGCTAAAAATATCGGCGTAACCTTTATCTTTCGATGAACATTTGAAACACATTTCTAAAGTACTTATATCATTTTTCAAACTCAAATCGCTGTAGGTATATTCAAACATAGAAATCAGAAACAATGAAACTCCGGCTAGTTAAAACGCTTATTTACCCTCACATCAAGTATTGTATTTCAGTGTATTACAATTTTTTGTCACAATACAACAAATTAAAACTACAACGGACACAAAATGCTTGCATGCGATTCATATGCTGCATACCATTCAATAATATATGGATCTACAATATGGTTATACAAACCATATCACACCGTAAAAAGCTACATCCTTTTTCATTCTGAAACATGGACTGCCCTCTTGAAAGTAATCAATGATTGACGAAAGCCAGAGATGAATACACCACTTTGGTACTGCTCGATCAAAGCAAAGCTCTTTATCTAGTAAATGTTGCTTTGCTCTTTGGTAAACTAAACTAACTTAGCTATCTTATAGGCCGATCACAGAGGGTCAAACTTCATTACTATTTATGGTCATCTCAGAAGGAAACCTCTTCAGATATGCCTCAGGGAAGCAATTTTGGGCCCTTGATGTTTTCAATGTTTATTTTTGAATATCCCACTTCCTTATTACATTGTCAGGTACATCTTTACGCAAATGATATATTTGTCTTCCCATAACACTGATACAGGAAGTTGCATGATAAAATAAAAAATAAGATTTGCATAAAACATTCCTTTACTCAGAACATCATAGCTTGAAATTCAATCCGAACAATACTGTCGCTTCATGCATAGGATTTCAGTGAGAAAAAATTGAAGTTTAAACAAATTTCAAGCTCATTCTCGATAACGCAAACAATGATTGGGTATAGACACTGCTAAAAATATCGGCGTAACCTTTATCTTTCGATGAACATTTGAAACACATTTCTAAAGTACTTATATCATTTTTCAAACTCAAATCGCTGTAGGTATATTCAAACATAGAAATCAGAAACAATGAAACTCCGGCTAGTTAAAACGCTTATTTACCCTCACATCAAGTATTGTATTTCAGTGTATTACAATTTTTTGTCACAATACAACAAATTAAAACTACAACGGACACAAAATGCTTGCATGCGATTCATATGCTGCATACCATTCAATAATATATGGATCTACAATATGGTCTCCCAGAATCCCAGCAAAAACATTCAGTTTCTGGGGATTGCGTGAATGAGTTTTCCTGTGTATGTGAGGATCACGTCACTCCAGTATCTGAAGTTGTGCCTGTTCATATGCTCATTTCAGTAAAAGGAAAATTCTTCGAAAAAGGTATAGTGGTAATTAATATAACCAATCAATAGCTGACTCAAAAACGAAGTGGTCGTGGTGTTAGAGCGTTTATTTTTCACCTAGGTTTCTCACCTAGGCGACCCGGTTTGATCACCACCGCTTGTCACTGAGCTAAAGTGGTTCGGAATCCACTTGTGTGTAAGCAAGGGAGATCCGGTACTTAACATACCTTCCTTGCTCACACAAACTCTGCTTTTGAGGGGCATTCTCCTGAATATTAGCATGTGGAGTCGATCGAGTAATGGTCATTCGAAATGTTTCTTCATTTCCTATACAACAGAAGAATTTCAGACCAAAATATTTATCCAAAACAAAATGGCGGTACATAATGTTAGAACTCTCAAAAAGAAGATTATTCTGGATAGGTGTTGCTATTGTCAAGCTATAGTAAAATGAAATAATACTTTTTGCTGTCTACAAAGTCATCTGTCATTCAATTTCGATGAGATTCAATAAAACGAGATATTAGTTTACTTGCCTTGTCTTCTGATTTTTTTTTGGAGATGACAATCGTCTGCTATTTTGAAGAATAAAGCATAGCAACGACAAATGCACCCAGTCGACTGAACGCGAATTCGCCGTCAACATTTGTTTGATTCACTCACAGAAATTTCCGTGGAAGAAGCGATAAATAAGGCTGCACTCTTGTTTTAGAAATGGGCATTTCCGGTAAACTATTTCCTTTTACTTTGTTTGGAACAGTTTTGGCAAATAGTCCGTATCTATCACTTACATTCGAGTTCCCCCAAATTTGGAACTAGTTCAGCTTCTGTCAGAATTGGAACTATTTTTATTGAACCGATTTTTCAAACTGAGTTGAACGGAATTGTTCTTCGATTCAGAATGTTTTTTCCAGAAAACAGAAAATGTGTTGTTACTGGAAGTATAAGGAACCAAATAAATATTTTGGGTAAGCAAATGTTACCTTATAAAGACTAAAAAGTGAAAAATAACGTATTTTTTTTAAATCTAGGATTGGTCAGTTACAAAAATATTTCTAATCAAGATTGTTCTTTACGAGAAATTGCCCACGAACTTGGGATATCTGTAAAATCTACCAGAAATATTTTGAAAAAGAACAAATACAAATGCTACAGGATACCCAAAGTTCATCTCCTTAATGAAAGGGATTACGGAGGGAGAGTCCGATTTGCGAAATAATTAAGACGTAGAAATAGGGAAGTTCGAAATATTTGTAAAAATTAATATGGACGGACGAATCAAAATTCACCAACAATGGTTGGTTTAACAGAAACATCCATTATAGGTGAAATAATATGAATGAACATTTACATAGAGAAACCAATAGTATAGGAACATTTAGATGCAATATTCCCAACAAAGTGGATTGGAAACAATGGACCAATTGCCTGGCCAGCTCGATCCCCAGACCTTACTCATTTGGATTTTTTTGTCTCTGGACACAAATATGATAAAGTTTTTTCGACACCTTGTACCGATATCGACCATCTCAAATAGAAAATAAGAGATGCATGTAATACCATTACAACCATCATGCTAGAAAATTGCCACTGAAATTGTATGGACAGACAACTTATGTGCATTCAACAAAGATGTCGTCAATTCGAGCATTAATGTAGAATTCTTTTTCTTTATTGGTTTTATTTTCTTCCATAAATTCATTATGAAATAAATTGTTTTTCTGTTTGTTTGATTTCTTCTCCTCTTAAGTATGTTTATTTCTAGGGTAAATTGCTATCGTTCGTCTCTGAAACTGCAGAAATCTTTTATGAATTTCTATATTATACATACAATTTTCATAGATACATTCATTCAAAACGTCACTGATAATTTTTATATCGAAGCGTTAGATTCGGTGGAATTCATAAACACACTAACGACAGGACCGTAATTAAAAATTGTTGTCACTGATGATGCTAGTTATTTTATATGAAACGTTATGAAAATGTCGAGTGTGATATACCACTGAATTGTGATTGTATCGCTCTATCAATATTTGTGATGAAGTAAACAGGTCCGTATTTGAAAAAAATATTTGATGATGGCGGTGTTGACACGAAACGTTTGATTAAAAATTTATTCTTACGTAGTTCTAGTACATTTTGAATACAATAAAACTTTCCTTTTTCATTTTTTTATATTTTCTGAAATAACAATTCTATTCGTAAAAAACGAAAACAGCATTTTCAGTTTTCCCTGTATAAGTTGGGAAGGGCGAGAATTCCCGTAAATTTTCTATGGCCAATTTACTGCTCACCACAATAGTTACCTTTTTTCCCATTTAATCGTCTTTGTATCTATTACGGTTTAGAATATAGCAATGTTACCACATGATAAAAGAAACGGCCTGTATATATGTGTAAATATGTAAATCGTCATTATGCACTGGATTATCTATAAACGTTTATATTGTATATGAGATTTTTTATTTAAAATTTGTACTTCAAGGCTATCAGAATAAATCGTGTTTCATATATATTGTGGTTCATGTAATAGGTGAAGATATTATTATTTTTATTTATAATGCGTCATCTTTAATATGTACATTTTTATTAGTTTCAAGAAACTGACGTTTGTCAACTAAATTCAACATTTTATGTCAATAAAGTATTTCTGTTTCTGATTATTAGTCCTCACATATTTAAATGGTTTTTGATTCAGGTTACGATTTTCATTCACGAATCAGAATAAGAGAAGCAAAGTTCGATGTCAAACCGCCTTGTCTCAATTCTTGCAAGAAAAGATGCCCACTACGATTCAGTGAAGAACGAAGACAGGAAATAAACAGAGAATACTGGTCTCTATCACGATCTCAGAGAAAAATATTTCTTGCAGACCATACCACCAGAGAAGAGTGTAAAACTAGACGACCGAATTCGATGAATATGAGAAATCGCAAAGTAACATTCAATTATTTCTTCTTGAGTGATCAAGGCGCGAATAGTCAAGTTTGTAAAACATTTTTCATGGCTACTCTTGGTTATAGAATTATAAACAATGTTTCCAATTGACTCTCACATACGACGATTCTTATATTGTTGAAATTTATATGAATTAAACTAGTTCACGTTATGACTGATTTTTTTATTCCTTCCATTCTTCGTCATTAGAACTATAACTGAGGAGAAAGAAGAAATGTGATGTTAAAAAAGTAATTATTTTCTGCTTCTCTACTTTGTATGTCAAAGATTTACCTATTTCAATAAGTCGAACAAAGTTCGAAAATTTGTACCGGATATTATCAATAAAATGGATCGAATATAATCGACAATGTCGAAGTACACTTCTCTCCAAACGTTTCCACAAAGTGGAAAATGAGGCAAATATCTGACAGAAACAACTTCTTCCCTGGATAATACCACGACGGACATTACACTACATCTGACAGATAATTTTGCAACGTTCTTCCAGAAAGACCCAATTGCAAGTACCTACAATCAAACAGTACAATTATCCTTCATTTGGCTGGGAATGACCACCTGCAAATATACATGTTTCTGCTGAAAGCCAGTTCCATTATCAAAATTAAAGTCTCCTTTATTGATTGAAAAAGGGGCCTTTAATGGCAAAATGCGTTCCATTAACCAATTTTGAAGCGAAAATTCACTTTAAAGCCACCTTTATTTTAAAGTCCAGATATCGGCTCTTTACCAAAGAAAAGTATCCTTTTGAGGTGAACATAACCTAGATTTTGACTCATATATGTCATATTTAATTTTCATATATTCATATTGGAGTTGAAAAAAGGCGGATTTAGCGGATGCATAAACATAATTTATTCAATAATGTACAATTCATAAATATTTGAACTTGATTAATGCATAAGAGATTACAAAAATATGGTTCACTACTTCCTCAATGCATAAGCATAAGTATTGACAAGGACAGTTTACAATTTCTCAACAGTAGAAAAATTTCCGAATTCTTTGAAGAAAAAACCATTCTACATACTCATTCTCAAAATATAACACCGACAAAACAAAATTTTGCCTCTAGACCACGGGATTTTAAGTGAAATATGTTGCCATCTTCAAATTTTGAGGCTACGCAGGCGCATAACTTATTTTTCCACTTCATTAGTGCATAAAGTTAAAAAGTTGGGGACTTCATAGTTATGTATTATGAAATGTGAGTATCAATAATAAATTATGAAATGGATAAACCATTTGAGTCTGTGTGTTGAACTTTTATGAATTGTGCAATAAAATTACGCATATGCAATAAATTATGCATTATGAATCCGATAAATCCGGTAGACTTCATTGTAAATAGATATTAATGAATTCATCAAGTTCTGGTTTATTATCAGATGATGAGGGAATAATAATAAGAAGATACAGTGAACATTACGTCGGAGTTATGTAAAAATTATTACAGAACCAAATAAAATATGACCTGATCATAGAAACACATGTGAAAGGCACTTATGTGAGATTTCAAGCAAAATGGTCTACAAGAATGCTTATTCGTGCAAATCGCATGTGCATCAAAAACTCTGCATGATCACTCATGTATCTGAATCGGTCTCAATGTAAGTATAAATGTCAAATAAAAATTTGTTCTATCCATCTTCAGGCTGCATCCTTATACAAGAAACCTTGAGGTATTTGTGCGAGCTGGGAATTACTATTTATATACAACTAGTATCTAAGTATACCATAACGTGCAGAAACATATTTTTCAGCTGATGTTTTCGTCAAGAATACCAATAACATCTTTATTTTGTGTACAACATATAGGAATAATCAGAATGAAAGTAATGATTATAGTTCACAGTGTCCATTCTAGACCCAATGAATTTATAAGTAACGCATTCTATGAATACAATGAAAGTAACCTCAACTCTCGATCACACCTGAAGTCCAAAAATGTTTAACTTTCCCCAAGAGCTCAAAAAGTCTTGGACAATTCAAATACCTTTTTTTCGAAAAATGTCCTTCTCACTAGCAGAATTCTTCTTTCTCATCAGATAGCTTTAGGTTTTTTCTATTTTTATTCTCATAGATATTCTCATACTTATTATTCTCATTCTTATACTATCTGTTTTATTCTATTATTTCTATACATGTTGAACGGATAATAGTAATTATTATTATTCACCTTATATATTAAATGTGAGAAGATAGTTTGTGTTTTGAGTACCTATATATACAAACTATTGCCTATAAAAGTAAAATCCTTGTTTACAATTTTTTTTTTCATTTTCCCCATTTATTAAAAAAAAGAAAGTGAAGTTTGATCATTTATTTTTGCTGTACACGTATTTGTAAATCTAATAGGTAAAATTTGTTTTTTAACATGAGCTACTTCTTTTCTTCTATTTTCCTCCCCAATTACCGTCCAAGTCTCCTTTGCAAGATGAACAATCTTTTCCTTTCAATACTCTTCTTTTGCTGATATTGCTGGGTTCACAATTGTTGGTCTTAACTGTCTTGTAACAGGTTCTTTCAATTCATAGGATGTATAATGAGACCATTCACGTTCCGTTTTCTATAACAGAAGCAGAAGAATAAAGTTTAATCAAATGACAAAAATATACCTACGTACCATAAGAGATGCTGGTAAAGTACCAAGTCCACGTTGGTAATGCCCTGCTTCAGAGACACTTACCAACATTCTAGTACTACCTCATTGTATTGAGTGAAATGTGAAGTAATTCCAACAGCGGTAACATCTATTATGCTCATTTCCCTCATTTCATAATATATAAATAACTGTACTATACCGATAGTTCAGTAATTTGTTTCAAAATACTTTTTATCGCCAGTTTTAGAAAATTCATCCATTTTGTTTCCTATATATGTGTTTACGTCCTACAAAATAACAAATAATGATGAAATGATACTCATCAATAGCTTATTTTCATACTGTGTCACAATCGACAATGTTGCTAGTGCCCAGTACTGTTTTGATGTCAATGATTTTCAAAACGCTCTCTGTAATTGGATCGAAGTCCTCAGTTAGAGGAGCTCCACCACCAGTTCCTTTAAAATAGTTACATTTTGCAGCTACCACCTACCTTGTTTTTGTTTTCAAATTGTGAAATTTTGACTTCATGTGGTCCATATTTTTAGGACCATTGCAAGGCTTGGTACTAAAAAATAGTTATCTTGGCAATTGAATCTAAGAGACGTTATTGTTCCTCCACGCTGGAAGAAATATATATATTATTTCTTGTCTGATTCCATCCCGAATTCCAAATCTTATATTGAAGAATAGATTATTTGTTTATTTACCAGTTGACAGTAACCACAGAACTACAAAACACCTTGAAAATTAACAAGATCACCACAACTGTATTCCTAAAAATACTACTTTTCAGTGTAGCCATAACGAATGCCGATTTGAAGGAGGCTTTATCTAATAGGAGGCGTTGGTACGTTTATGGAACCAAAAGCACTTTATCACTTTTTCGTAAAGCCGACCTTGAATAAAGAAGTCTTTATGAGGTCGATTATGGAACTGTCTGTAAATGTTCCACTGTTCAACAAATCTTCAAACTTTGTTCGTATTCAAATCATTGCAGTTAACTCTTCCTCGTGGTTCAACCCCCTAGGAGAGGTAGATGGAAAGGGGGTCTCAAGTAGCACATCAATTTGATTGGCGTTCAATTCTTTTTCCAATGATACCCAGACTTTTTATTTTTTGATGAACAGTTTCCGAAAAATAGCGTTCTAAACCTACACATGTAATAAGAATTTGCCTGTTCTGAGATGCATTATTGTATGACTCCTTTTAATAAAAATGTTTGGAAGAGTAGGTGGCACCCTTCCAACCCTTGAATGACAGGAATAAATTTATTACGCATCAGATGTTCCTTTTACAAAGTAAAATTTAATTTGCAAACATAAAATCTACTTACGCTTATCTTATAAACTGCTCGAAACGTTGTCCATTTTGCTCTAAACAGCGATAAAGTCTGTTTTAGAACTCTCCTCTACCATTACAGAAAACTCCATTAGGAATTGACTGGTATGCTGCTGTAATTCGTCTTTTAAGTTCTTTAATATCAGAAGGTTGTGTTTTATCAACAACGGATTTAAGATGCACCAAAGAATTAAATCTAAGGGAGTTAGATCCGGTGATCTCGGAGGCCATTTAACTGCTCCCCTTCTGCCAATTCATATATGAGGAAATATCTCGTTTAACCACTCTCGGACAGGAAGAAAATAATGAGATGGAGCACCGTCCTCCAGCAAAAGTTCATTACCTTCTGCATCAATTCGAGTTTCTAGCTCGTGAGTTATAAGAGGATCGATAGTCTCTTCAAGTATTTCAAGGTACAGATTGCCAGTCAAGTTTTCTTCCAGAAATAATGGCATTTCCAAGAATACCAGCCCAAACATTAACTTTTTGTGGGTGTTGTGTATGCCCTTCACGAAAAATATGTGGGTTCTCGTCACTCCAATAGCGAAAATTTTGTTTAACAGAAGATTAGGAATGGTATTGACTCGATGAACATGGTTTCACAAAGCTTTATTCTTCTCATTTTCAATGTTTTAGTTACAGTCTCGCGTGACATTCCCATCTGTTCTGATACTGATCGTACGGAGCTCGTGGGCTCTGCAGCAAATATTCCCAAAACTTCAATTTGAGCTTCTTTATTTAGTACTCTAGGGTTATTTCTTTTTTTATTTGTCACTGAACCAGTTTTGTAAAACTTATTCTCCAAATCAAGCACATACAATTTGGATGTCTTTCGTTAAAAAGACATGCCGCCCTTCCTGCGCACTTTCCAACTTCTCCATAAATGACAATCATTTCAATTCTTTCTTGAAGAATGTAAACCATTTTTAAACTTTTATACACTTATTACCATCATTCCAAGTTGCTGAACAATTTTTTGCTCGAAAACAGAATTTTTTTACAGCAGAAGTAGCAAAAAAGGAAGGCTACCTGTAAAATTTCTGCGATGAGAATTAAAAATTCAGCATTCAATAAATACAACTTTACTTCCATCTACGTTTTACTATTAGACTACTTTTAGATGTAAATTTTTTGGAGCTAATGGCTAATGTTACCCCTAATAAAGGGTTGGAACGGTACCACCTAATATTCCAACCAGCTCTGGACACAATATGCATCTCATGCAGTATAGGCAAGTTCTAATAATTACTTCTGTTAGTTTAGAACGCCATTTTTCGGAAAATGCTCATCAAAAAATATTAAGTCAGGGTACCATTAGAAAAACAATTGAATGCCAATTAGAATGATGTACCACTTGATCCCCCTTCCTATTTAAAATTCTAAGGGTAACATCTATCCCTTCTAGGAGTTTAATATCCAGTTTCCAAATTTCAATTGTTTGTGTATAATCGTTCCAAAGATAAGAGGGGGGAGTGGACTTTTGAGAAGCACTGTAGGTATAGTACATACACATATTCTTCGGTGTGAATTTGGAAGTCTTTATTTCCTCTCTATTTATCAAATAGTTATTTTATGTCAGATATTGGTCTTATATTTTTCTATGTGGAAACTTGTGGAGAGAAAGGTACTTCGACATTGTCGAGTCTATTCGTTTCATGTTAATGGTTAATTTGTTATTTCAATCTTCCCAATTCTCTGGAAGGCTTCTGAGGGATGCTCGTAAATATGCAGTTGATGGATCGAAGGAGATGAAACAACGTGAAGTAAGTACTTTTGTTCAATATCCTACAAAGTACACGGACAACGTTTTCTAAGAAGAATTCCAAAATTGGGTAAATCCATCGACCATTTTCTAATCGATCTGGTAAATACGAGTTTTGCTAACTGGATGACTACTCTGTTTTATAATGGATATGTTTGTCGTGTCTCTGTTCAGTCAAAAAATTAACTAAACTGTATGAATCTGGATAAGGCGGTAAAAATTGCCAATTTAATCGAAATATTGCAGACAAAAAAGAGCATCACATGAAAGGAAATTGGAAATTGGCTATCGGTCAAATTGGCTCAAATTCTACTAAGTATGTTATAGCGGAATGGGCTGTAAGAAAAATAAATGAGTTTAAATGTTTTTTTATGTGTTGTTTCTGAAATATAAGCTAGCAAAGTTTGTAAAAACGTAATGGGATTGACAAAGAATAAAACTGTTTGTGACCGGAATAAAAAATATTGATGATAATCATATCAAGGTATATCAAGGTATATCAAAAAAAATCTGATATATTTTTTCCAGCACCAACTAGACCAACAAGTTATATTTTGGTTGAAGATCATAGTTTCGTCTATTGTAGGCGATAAAAAAAATGTGTATTGTGCCTTGTTGACTTTTTCTGTTTGAAATCTAAATTTTAAAAATATTCGATCATACACTTATACCGAAAACAATGAACAAGATTGGTTTTTATTACTTACTATCTTTCATTTAACTTGCAATGTAACTATGTTTGTTCGGGTGGAATTTTGCAACTCAATTTTGAAGCAGATATCTTCAACCAATTAATCTGAAATTTCATTTTATCCCTTTTAGCACATTTCAATAAGAGTTCGCTTCTGAAAAACTTTTTTAATTTTAATATATGTAATATAATTTTGAGAATATTTTTTTGGGGTACTTCAAGTTTTTCAAGACAATAAGGCCACTTTTTCCTGTCTGATGTATTGACGGAGACTTAGTTATATATTTGTCAGACATATATGAAGGAAAGTAGTTATTTTCGTTGCACTTTATCCGGTCCTGGCGACCTTGTTTTGATTATGGTAAACAGAGAATCATTCAACGCACGTTGTCACAAAGTCTACAGGTGAGTTCAGTATTTCTTGAAAGGATTGTTTCAAATATGCTGCTTTCAAAGTGGACTACAAGATGAAATAGAGATTTAGGACCCTTTATGGGAAAAGAGCAGAAATGTCCGTTAATTTCTTGGAGCAATGTAATTTTGCGCGACTCCACAGTTTCCTGTAGAAATGGTTTGTCTGTTCTTTCTTCATTGACGTTTGATATTTTTAACTGAATGAATCTTTTAGTGAGAGAAAATCGTGAGGAAAAGTACTATAGCTAAATGGTTAGCAACTATCTTTTACTTAATAACACTTTTATTAGGAATCATTATAATCACAAAATATACTCATTTATTGGATGTATGTCTTATTTGCCATATAAAACACAAAAGACTAGCAACACGAACGCGTAGTCACAGCCAACGAATCAATATATTTCCATTCAATAGAAAACCATTTTTTCTTTGCGTGAAACGTTCAGTTATAGTTTGTTTAGTATGAATCCGATGGATTTTGTTTTCCATTATATTTCCATTTTATTCAAGTATTGAAGGAAATATCCCATCAAAAGCTAGGAATTTACTCATCTGATTATTTTCAGGATTCAAATATCGAGGTGGTTTTTATCACTGTCAGAAATGCGGAGCCAGATATTTGCACAAGAGAAGTGCGGTTCGCCATGTTAATGCGGAATGTCCACATGATTTCATATTCAGATGTAATATTTGTGGCGAAAGATTCAGAGACGGTGCTAGTTGGAAACGCCATTCCGATAAGAAACATTGAAATATTTTTGTGACTGTTAGTTTCTTTTCAGAACCAAGTTTTCGAAAATTCAATAAATTTTATATTGCAAATTTGTGTTATTTCGGTACCTCTTTCACCATCTCACTACCATACGAGTGCTGAAGTTTTCGTTTAGGTGTAACTAGAACTTTTCCCTGGAGTTTTACAAATTCAACTATGAAATATTGAGGAATGAATCTTTTTTTACATCCAATCACGTCAGAATATAGGCATTTTCACATTTTTTGAGTTTAAATATTGCACTGATTTCAAACAAACTGATTCATTTTAAGTACCACGTACGACAATGTCAAGCAGCACTGAAAGAGGTTGAATCCAATTGCTTTAAATCCAGTGCAGTATGGAACTGCAGAGAAATCTTAAACCGACTGGCACAACGCAACGCAATACAAAAGTAAGGCCAGAGAATCTGGTGTATTATTCTCCTAACGTATTCCTTAATTTCGTTAAAAGATTGGATATACTGGGAGAAATATAACCATTGGGTGAGCCACAAAAGGCCATTCGCCTCAGTGGAGGGCCTGATATGGGCCCACTCATGTTCAAACCTAAACCTAACGACAATGTTACTAGTCAAGGGCGGATCCAGGGGGTCATGCCTCCCTCCCTTGAACCCAGGTCAACCGGTGATTTTTCATTCTCTTCATTGAAATTCCTGATCAATTCAGCAAACAAATATAGTGAAAATAAATTAACTTATACAAACTCGCACCACCACTCATTTGTTTCATTTCACTTGGCAGTTGTGTTTTTGTAGTTACGATTCTAGATTTACAATTCGCCATTCATCTAATCTTAAGTTAGCCAGCAAAGGTTGGAAACTGAGTTATTTAGAAATAGGTCATAAACATTGCGGATGTTATCTACTTATTGATCAGGTAGACAACTTAGTGTATATTCACCCGTTTTTAATGTAGCCTTTCCACATTGTCGATCATGAACACATTACATTCAGATATCACGGGTACAGCACAACACATACAGGTAATTACTTACAAGAAGATATTTTTATTTTTATTACGGGTTAAGGTCGCCGTTTGGTACGGCCTTCTGTTTAATATTTATCCAAGATTCCCTCCGTGCAAATGAGTAATGATAGTCAAAACTAATGTCTACTACGACTACACTTTGCAAACGCTGGGGTTGGGAACGGAGCCAGTCTGTTGCCAATAATGTTACGTATTCCGTATACCTAATATATCTCTTAGTCTATCAATTATCATTTGGTTGGGAGATTATTCAAGAAGAAATGATTCGTTGAATACTTATTCCAAATCAAATTTTTTTTAATGAAATTCAACGTTGTTATATTCATTACTATCAGGTCCAACAGCGACAAAAAAATAATTCTATAGAGATTAGTATTGTCGCACTTGGCAACACGCCAGCAGGTGTCCTATTGTCGAGTTTGTACGTATGCGATTTCGATTTTCTGTTTCACATCAATACATATGAAATATATAGGTTTATTTTTCTCTATTATTTTTACGCAAATTAAAAACGAACTATTCGAGAATAGCCCACCTATTTATTGCGTTGTACTGAGAAATATAAGAAAATCCTATATCATGGAATGAATTATTTCAGCAGCAGTGGCATGAAAAGTTATTGTATTTTTGTTTTTGATTTTTTTCAATGATGTTTTGAAAATCGCGCATTGTCAATCAAGTTTATATTAGTTTTGAATCCTAGATAGGTAAAGTAGATATGTTCGTAGGTAGGTACCTATACATTTTGATTACGATTCTTTAGTACAGTCTACTCAGTTTTGAGACGAGAATCGGTTGTAACACCACCAAATTTGGCATGGGAGTAGTTGATACCATGTCAAATAAGAAAAAAAATTGTTTACCAAAATTCCGGTGGTGGAAACCAAAAAAAAATTAATTTAAAAAATGTATTTTTTTTTTGTTTTATTTTGGAAAAATATTTAGTTTAAAAAAATATGGTTTGAATAGGGTTGAAGATCATTCAATTCTCTACACGAATGATCCTCAGTAATTCCCTATAAAATGAGCCCGCATTCTTAGAAAACGTGCTTGAACGCCGACATCAAATTTCAGGCTCGTTTTAGCCCGCCGCTGCAAGTTCCGGCGGTGCCGAACGTTAAATGTGTCATAACTTTGCTAAAACGATCAAAAAATTAAAAATAAAAGTGAATTTTGGTCGTGAAGACTTTTTCATACAAATATAACATGTGGATATCTGAGTACCTAAGTGGTTGTTTTTATCACGTTACATAATCCAACTGCGTTTTTTACGAAGGATGCAGAAATCATAGATATTTCAGTTAATCCGGAATAATTGCACTGAAGCAGGAACCATTACACTTTATAGACACTAGGCAATGATTTAAGAGTAGTGAGACAGGTCTCACTTACACACGCCAAAATAAAAATAGGTTTTACTCCCGCCCCATTTCCCTCAAAATTCCGACATCTTGGCCAGTAAATGTTAAAAATAATCGCTTATACACAACCTGCATAAAAAATAAAGTACGCAATTTCAGGCTGGAAGTTTGCACTTCACATTTCTGTTATTGAACTCACAAAAACAACTCAAAAATGTGTTATATTTTTAAAAAATTCAGAAGCTGTCCAAAAACTCATTCTTATTAAACGAAAACAATTAATTTTTCTGTTCATTCCATATATACAACATAGTCCAGGATCATCGAGCCATAATATCTAAGCCAACAATGGCCACACTTTTGGAGCAGTTTTCTCAGTATGATCATGAGCTGCGAGCGTAGTATCTTGAGTCCGGTTTCCGGCTTAGTACAGACATGTCAAACCCTACTGTCATGCGAAGTTTTTTGTTCTTGCTGTGAAAATTTTACTTTATTCAAGAGAAATTTCATGGTAAAAGACACTAATTGAGATTATAGATCCGTCCGTCTGAAAGTGAGTAGAAATTCATTTCAGAGAAGACAAGACATCAAAAGTTCTTATAGTGGATTGGAGTTGTATTGAATGCTGTGGTACCTATGAAATTGTTATTGCTTATCTTTTACAAAAAGGAGGGGGAAAATGTGTCAGGGTATTGAATTATTCTGGCAAAGAACAAGAGTGTTGTCAAGTGAATATACCACAATTTTCTCTCTCCCAAAAAAGTGATATTCCATTTGAATTTGTTATGTAGAAGTTTTTCTTAAAGGAATTGTTTGAGTTAATAACTAAGTCATACGAATATTCTTTACCCAGGGGTATTTGAATTAAAAATAATGGAATCTTACATATTATCATGCATTGATCTATTCCGAAGTAAACGCAAGTACATTAGCTGTGAGCCAACAAATCTGTTCTCAGGATTTTGAAATTTGTGCATGCAGAATTGAGAGTACGTACACAAATCATAGGGATTTTTTCGTCCCAGAACAATTTTATGAATAAATACGTTTTCAATATACTTTCATGAATAATAATAATATATAATTTTTTACAGTTGTTTGATAGAATGTTATATAGGTCGGATAAGAGGGAACATAGGGGTAGATTCAAATGGTTGAATCTCAAAAAATGCAAGTGTGAGATGTAACGAAAGAGAGGGATTTGTTTTATTTGCAATACAGATAGATTTTGCCAGGATTGTTGTCATTTCACTCCAGCAGAGCTGAAAACATTGATTTCAGTGTGCAGAAAAAGGGGGTTCTCATACAGAAATCTTGATGAACGAAATTTCGAAAGCAGTTATGAAGAGCTCATGTATATTTAGTAGCGGTTTTTGCAAAATATCACCGAGACTGGCCAATCTCATAATTCTCATAATATTTATTCATGAATGAGATGTGAGGCTTATCCATAATCTCGAAAATTATTCTCACCTTTTGTCTACAATGGCGGTCCTCATCGCAATTTTAGGTCGACTAACACTGTTTCCAGAGCTCGAAAAGATGGATTTTCTTCAAATATGAAGTATTAACCTCACCGAACCTAAACTAACCCAGCCTCCTAAAAGTTTCACAAGACTACTTTGTAATTTCATTTATTCTATCGAAGCCGTTTTACGATAGTTTTTTTACTTTCCGAGAAAACTCCAATTTATTTTTTATTTTTATTGAAGTAAAAATTTCTTTTGTGTTCCACCCCTGATTTTTTGGTAAACATTTTTTTCTTGAACTAAACATTATGTCAAGAAGTCACGTGCCAAGTTTCATAGTGTTACAATTCATTCTTCGGTTTTGCCACAAATGTGTCTGAGGATATTGAACTATGTTGGAAATGAACCGATTTTTATGAAATCAATTGATTTTTAACGAATATTTTTCTTCCTGCCATGGATTAAAGTGTTTTATTCGTTTTAAGAAAATTTTATCAAAGGACATTTTCATATCGAACATTTCAAAGATGTGGTGTTTTGGAAAAACCATTTCGAAGTCAGATAAGTGAAATGCTCAATTAATGGGGTGGTCAGTTCAATCTATATCAATATATTGTGCAACTAGTGCGGAAAATAAGATATTTCATACTAACCACTCGCTTATGGCTCCTAACACTAGTATGAAATATCCAGTTTCCGCACACTATAAATTTGAAAAATATTTTTGAACGAGAACAAGTAAATTGAATTATGCGTGACCCCTTCATACCTACCTACCAAAAAATAATTCTTTAGAAATGAGTGTGCTTCATACTACTTGCTCATGATATGGAATTGATTGATAGAAGAAGTATATTATTCAGTGAGTCTAAGAGGTTGTCCATCACGGAAATATCGGAAACGGTTATACAGTTTCAATTCAGTGAGAGAAAAAATGTATAACAAAAGTAAAATTTCTAAAGAAATATATACAATTTTTCTGGAAACACTGAATTTTGTGATCATTAATTTTATTTTTTTCGAGTGTTATCGTCAAGCTGTCATGTCATAATGTCAGTTTTACTCTCCGACTTTTCTTTATCTAGCAACCGTCACCAACTCACTTTTTATACTGCCTCATTCAAAAAATACAAATTTTGATAATATGTGTTCTTTCAAAATTTAAATTATAGAACTAGTTTTTCCTGTAAAATGATTTGTATGTAGATGAATATTCTTGTTCAAAAATATTTTCAATATCCGTCATGTTTTGTTTTTCAAGTAGGTCGTCGAATAAGTAATGTGCAACTCATGCTGAAACTGGATATTTTCTGAACTAGTTGCACAATATACTATTTCATTCCTCACACAGTTATCGATTTTTTATTTCTAATACCTTCGAATCTCCAAATTTCTTCCTGGTGGTAGTGCACATCTGGCAGTGAATTTAATATTTTGAAAAATTGTGTTTTTTCGGAAAACATTGAAATTTTTTCAAGCTTTTTTTCAACTTGCATTATTTGATTTACCATCGCAGACACCAAAATTTTTATCAGAAAGTACTTTAAATTTTTCTAGGTACTTTCACACCCTGATTTTCTAGTATTTTCTCGGGAACTTTTGCGAAATGATTCACTAGTGATATTGGTCGGTAATTAGTGACTTGTATTTTATCAGTTGCTTTATAGGTTTGCAGACATCGGTTTGATCATAAAAATATCTTCCCATTTTCCTGTTTAGAGTTTTTCAAGTATTTTTTGTCAAATTCATTGTAGTATTTTTCTTTGTTTCCTTATTAACAGAATTTTCTTTTTAAATTCAGTAGAGTTAATTTGTAAAATCATCGGTAAGGGGTCTATGATGTGAATAAAGATCATGTTCTGTCTACTATTTTGTGTGACGGGTGCGCCCAAAAGAACGAATTCTTAGAAATCTATATTAAAACGGAATTTATTTCGATTTTCTTGTCGCGAAAGCCTTGAAGGTATTGCACTTTTCAGATTATATGTGTCTACACGGATAGACAAAAGTTAGAACCAAAAGTATCTAATGCAATTCAGAATTGATGCCTGTAGTTGTTTGGAGTTTTCTCGAATTCCGAAAATCTTGTTACATGGCTCTGCTGTACTGATGACATTTATATAAACGCATGCGCTTGCAGCAGCTTTCACTCTTTGAAGGTTAAAAGAAACACTAAGCGTTTTGGATATTTTGTAGAAATGAGAAGAACGTTTCACAAATATCTATCAGTTGTAGTTCAATGTCCTTCGTGGTATTAGCCAGGGAAGTAGTTGTTTTCTGACAGATGTTTGCCTTTATTTTCCACTTTGTGGAAACGCTTAGAGAGAAGGGTACCCCTGTATTCTTTCTCAAGAATGTATTCAGTTTACGACTGGATTCCCTCCAGAAAGTTTCAAAAATAACTCTGGGATAACTCAGTTTCTCTACAGTTACACAAAAAATGATCATCCTCGAGTATGCGAAATTTTAGGGGTAAAGTAGAATGTCATATCCAAATATCAACGCAAATTCCACCAATAATAGTCTACAAAGAGTCAATGTTATTTTGTCCAACCATAAGTAGACTCTTTGGGAAATAATGTAAATAATGTGAAAAACGCAATATATCAATTGCTTTCGTTTCAACAAAAATAAAATGAATATTTACTAATTTTCGAAAATTTGTCTCTTTGGGCTCACTCTGTATCGAGTCACGTAAAAGTAGAAAATATTTTACCTTTCTTCTCTATGAAATATCAAACAATCCACTCATATATGATCTCCCATAATTCATCACTATTTTGCTCACTCTGTGAAATGTATTCAGAACAGTTCGTTAACTTCATCTGTAGAATACGTAGAATACGCTTTGAAATGGTTAACGGAAAGACCACATTTTGGCGCGAAGTCCAAAAACGAGTTAAAAAAGTGCTTTCTGCCTCACACTGGCAAACGCTTTTTTCCGTTTTTGGCATTAGACATTCAAACATTTTTGTAGCTCGCCCTGTAGAGACAGGAACATTTCAAAAGTTATTTCTTTCTACCTCTAAAATGATAAATCCCTAACTAAAAAAAATCCACAGAGCTCTAGGAATAGATGTTTCCAGTGGCATGACCCTTCGTAATACATTGTCATCGGAATCATAAACACCTGCCCAATTTTATGATGATCGGGCAACTATAAGTGAGTCAAAAGTCACTTTGCAAGATTTCACCTAAATATACAAATGAATGAACAGAGAAACAAACAAGTCACTTTTAATGAAATCTTGAAAAAATGTCAGCGTTTTCAAAAATTGAATAAATTAACTCCTATCCTCAGCAAGAAGTTTAGAGAAATTACTTTGCATATGCCAGGAAAAATTTCGTTGTATTACATATAGATTGAAATTCCGGATCCCGTCATCGATTGTTGATTTTTATTTATGCATCAAATAGCACTCCATGATACGCTTATGATTTGGGGATCCGAAACAACACAACGTCTTTCTTCATTTCTTTTCTTGACCTGGCTCCTACTACTGATGTTATCAAAATCACATTCCGTCTCATTGAGGAAATGGAATGAATGAAATATACAATGGCGCTTTCTATGCGAAAACTGCCGAACTAAAAAATGAGTAAGAATGTTGGTAAAGTAGGAACTGTTTCGCGCCATATGTTCGAATTTGGCTCTTCCTAGCTATTTCTAACTTGGGATTAGTCTCCCAAACGATATTGTCTGGAGATTCGTTTCCACTCGGAAATTGCACTATTTTTAGCAATATTTAGATTGACATAAAACAGAAGCCAGTATTGGCTTATTTTCCTCAATTGCTGACCAAAATAATCTCAATATTCGAAATGAAAAAAATCTCAATTTATTCACTCTGTACTCCAATCTTTTTTTTGTTCACCTACCAAATTTCAGCTCTCTAAGTGTAACCGTGAGTGACTTGAACCTACACCAGCCAAATCACCCTGCCAAATCTGGAAGTATGGAACAATTTATTAAATTTTTATTACAATTTATTACAACAGGTCCGAATTTTATTACACTTGCCGTTTTTGAGGTATGCTTGGGTGGTGTGAGTTCTATCTAAAGCTACACCACCAACTATAACTTTTCACCGAATTGTGATAGCGGGTTGGACCTTGGACCAGAATTCATTACAAATAAATTACAACTCACTGGTTAAGTTCAAACCCCTTTTTTAATTTACCCAAGGTCAAAAAAAACCTGAATACAAATATTCCGTCATGATATTGTGAATTATCGATTGGGCTATCCAGTGTTTTCTTGCGAAACCAGGATAATTTGCCAACAATTAACAATCCACTGTGGGCAACAGGGACCTTTGAAATTTTCACCTTGAGGGGTGGAAAATTTCCACTTCAGGTCATGGGGTGCAGATTGAGGTTAAAGATCGCCCAATGGTCAAAATATCACACAGTCGACGGTATCGATTTGAATTTAGTTGATTCTGTGATAAAACTTCTTTCGGTTGAAGGGGATCGTAAAATTCCTACTGGCGTAGCTATGATTCCTTTCGAATTTTGGTAAAATCAATATTATAATCGTTCAATACTTTATTGCACAAGACCGCCTGATGTTACAGCAGTGAATCACCCTGTTAAGAATTAGTTTTGTAATAAAAATGCTGTCGTTTGAAGGAGAAGGTGAAATTCCGACTGAAATATGATGATTTTATGTTTTCGAAATACTATACCATTAAAATCGTTCAATAATTTAGTACACCAGACCGCCTGACGTTGCAGAAGTAAAACACCCAATATAGATTTGTATTTGTAATAAAAATACATACCGTTTAACGAGACTGTGTATAGTTCCGGCTGGATTATGAATCGTTTTGTGTATTCAAAAAAATATTTTTATTATTGTTCTATAATTTATTACATCAGACCGCAAGGTGTTACTGGATTGAAATACCCAGTAGAAAGTTGTTTTTGTTCGTTTGAAGGAGAATCTGAAATTCCGACTGGAATATGATTTATTCCGAGTATTCGAAAAACTACTGTTATTATCATTCAATATTTTATCACACCACACCGCCTGGTGTTACTGAATTGATACACCCTGTGCAGAGTTGTTTTTGTGATAAAACAGTCTTAGGAAGGAGAATGTGAAATTCAGACTGCAATATGGTTCATTTCGTGTATTCGTAAAACTACCATAATTATCGTTCAATATTTTATTACACCACACCGCCTAGTGTTACTGGATTGAAACACCCAGTATAAAGTTTTTTTTTGCAATATTAGCTCAGTCGTTTGAAGAAGAATGTGAAATTCCGACTGAAATATGGTTCATTTCGTGTATTAGAAAAACTAATATTATTATCGTTCAATATTTTATAACAACACACCGCCAGGTGTAACTGAATTGAAACACCCAGTGTAAAGTTGTTTTTGCATTATTAATTCAGTCGATTGAAGAAGAATTTGATATTCCGAATGGAATATGGTTCATTTCGTGTATTAGAAAATCTAATATTATTATCGTTCAATATTTTATTACACCACACCGCCTGGTGTAACTGGATTGAAACACCCAGTATAGAGTTGTTTTTGTGATAATAACACGAAATGAACCACTCTCAGTCGGAATTTCACATTATCCTTCAAAAGACTGCTTTGTTATCGCAAAAAGAACTTATACTGAGTGTTTCAATTCAGTATACGATAATAATAAGTAGTAGTTTTTCGAATACACGAAATGAACTATATTCCAGTCGAAATTTCAAATTCTTCTTCAAACGACTGAATTAATATTGCAAAAACAACTTTATATTGGGTTTTTCTATCCAGTAACACTAGGCGGTGTGGTGTAATAAAGTATTGAACGATAATAATAGTAGTTTTTCGAGTACACGAAATGAACCATATTCCAGTCGGAATTTCACATTCTTCCTCAAACGACTGAATTAATATTGAAAAAACAACTTTATACTGGGTGTTTCAATCCAGTAACACCAGGCGGTGTGGTGTAATAGAATATTGAACGATAATAATAGTAGTTTTTCGAATACACGGAATGAACTATATTCCAGTCGGAATTTCATATTCTCCTTCAAACGACTGAATTATTGTTGCAAAAACTACTAGTTTATACTGGGTGTTTCAATCCAGTAACACCAGGCGGTGTGGTGTAATAAAATATTTAACGATAATAATAGTAGTTTTTCGAGTACACGAAATGAATCATATTCCAATCGAAATTTCACATTTTTCTTCAAACGACAGCATTTTTATTACAAAAATAACTCTATACAGGGTGATTCACTGCTGTTACATCAGGCGGTCTGGTGTAATATACTATTGAACCATTATAATAGTGATTTTACGGAAATTCGAAATGAATCATAGGTATGCCAGTAGGAATTTCACGATCTCCTTCAACCGAATGAAGTTTTGTCACAGAATCAACTAAATTCGATACTGTCGACTGTGTGATATTTTGACCATTGGGCGATTTTTAACTTCAATCTGCACCCCATGACCTGAAGTGGAAATTTTCCACCCCTCAAGGTGAAAATTTCAAAGTTCCCTGTTGCCCACAGTGGATTGTTAATTGTTGGCAAATTATCCTGGTTTCGCAAGAAAACACTGGATAGCCAATCGATAATTCACAATATCATGACGGAATATTTGGTTTCAGGGTTTTTTTGACCTTGGGGAAATTAAAAAAGGGGTTTGAACTTAACCAGTAAGTTGTAATTTATTTGTAATGATTTCTGGTCCAAGTTCCAACCCGCTATTACAATTTGGTGAAAAGTTATAAGTTGGTGGTGTAGCTTTAGATAGAACTCACACCACCCAAGCATACCTCCAAAACGGCAACTGTAATAAAATTCGGACCTGTTGTAATAAATTGTAATAAAAATGTAATAAATTGTTCCATACTTCCGGATTTGGCAGGGTGATTTGGCTGGTGTAGGTTCAAGTCACTGTAACCGTGTCTCAATGCAATTAAAGGTCGCAATACACAACATTAGACGCCCACCTTAAATTGTCATTATCAGTCAATAAGACAATCCTGGTATAAAAGGCATGTGTTTTGGGACGAAACTGCAGTAACGCAAGTTTGTCAAATATAAAGTGGTGTAAAAACATAGGAGTTTTTATTTCTTATTTTCCAAAGTAAGTTGTTGATTACTTACTCCAAACTTGCAGATTGCTGAAGGATGGTAAGTACGAATTTCTAATATCGTGTATTGTGGACTGTTGTGTAGCTGTCTCCAGACGCTCTGAATTTATTTCAGCTAGGTGTTTTTCTTCCAAAACTCGGTTGTACAGGTGAGAAGATCTCGAGTCTGTAAACCAACTGGCTAGCAGCTATAAACTGTTGATGGACGACACTCCACCTTAAGCAGTTGTGAACGAATACAAACTCTGGATGGTCAAATGGCAGAGGAATCTCAACACATGTCCATTCCAGAAACAATACCTGAGCTCATTGAAAAATATGACGTAGAAATGTATCCAAATATTGAAACATTCTTGAGCATTATTGCTACACTACCTGTTAGTTCTCACAGGACTGGCACTCCTCCACATCCATAAAAACGTATCAATTGACGTAGAAGAAGTCAGCACTCACCGTTTCGCCAGGGAAAAGCAAAAAATTGACTTCGTAATTTGAAAAAAAAATCTTCTACATACATTCGACATAAGGTCCCAAAAACAAAGTTCAGAATATTTTGGTTGGTTTCCGGGTTTTTCCGTGGTCTTCTTTGGTTTAAATCTCCAAACGTTTCGACTGCAACTGCGGCAGTCATCTTTAGTGGCGTGGTCGAAGTACTCTTCTAGACGTATCAACTGAAATTTCTGTAATAGTGGGTTCGCGCGCACTTTCCGCGCGATTCGGGTGACATGGCTTCGTTTTGGCCCCTTTCAATGCTGTGTGCCAGATCTTTGGTAAATATATTTTCTCTTCTTTTCTGTTGAAGTTCTCTTGGTGTTTGTGTATTTCTATTGCTTCTAGATACATTCTTGTTGAATAATGATTCGACGTTGCTAGTCTCTCGGTATTTTCGAAAAGGATCTTGTGTTCTCCGTCAGACAATGTATTCTCAGCGACTGCGGACTTCTCGGTTTGTCCTAAACGACAACTCCGCTTGTGCTCGACTAGGCGGGTACCAATGCTCCTTTTCGTTTGTCCGATATAGACCTTCCCACAGTTACACGGAATTCTGTAGATTCCCGCTGATTTGAGTGGATCTCTGCTGTCGTTGGCTGATCTTAGATATTCCGATATATTCTTCGTTGGTTTGAAGACGGTGTTAATTTTCTCCTTCTTCAGAATTTTCCCAATTCTGTTGGTGACACCTTCTATATATGGCAGATAGACAGTGCCTTGGGGTTGCTCTTCATTGGTGTTCCTTTTCTTCTCCTTTGGGCGCGTAGCACGGATGATGTCCTTCTTGTTGTACCCATTCGCTTGTAACACAGTTGTAAGGTGTTGCATTTCCTCGTCGATGTGCCTTGGTTCACATATTCTCAAAGCTCTGTTCACTAGGGTGCTGATGATGGTTCGTTTCTGTTTTGGATGATGGTTGGATCCATTGTGTAGAAATCCAACCATCATCCAAAACACAAGTATACAAGATCCTTTTCGAAAATACCGAGAGACTAGCAACGTCGAATCATTATTCAACAAGAATGTATCTAGAAGCAATAGAAATACACAAACACCAAGAGAACTTCAACAGAAAAGAAGAGAGAACATATTTACCAAAGATCTGGCACACAGCATTGAAAGGGGCCAAAACGAAGCCATGTCACCCGAATCGCGCGGAAAGTGCGCGCGAACCCACTATTACAGAAATTTCAGTTGATACGTCTAGAAGAGTACTTCGACCACGCCACTGAAGATGACTGCCGCAGTTGCAGTCGAATCGTTTGGAGATTAAAACCAAAGAAGACCACGGCAAAACCAGGAAATCAACCAAAATATTGACACCAGCCGTGAAAGCTAACATTCCTACAAAGTTCAGAATATTTAATGGATTAGTGTAATATTCAAATTTATTCAGTTTTTTTTTTGTTTTTTTCAGCACAAATAAAAATCGAAAAGCACTTTGATGTTTTCTCTCTATATATGATATATAAAAAATATATGGTATCATAAGTTACTCTTTGTTTATTTTAAAGCACGTGACCCCTCCTTACGCGAAGGCTGGATCCGCCTTGTTATTAGTTTCAATTATTCACACTGACTTGACTTACCATTTTATTTTTTCTATTCGATTATTCACGTTATTGCTCATCCATACCTTTTTCGTAACCATTCCAATGAGTATAGACTATTTAACTGGGTGATAATAAACGCTAGATACATCTAATAATTCGATTCAATAAAACAGTCACTCCTTTGGTCTTAATTATATTGTCTTGGTGTGAGTTCAAAATGTATAAGAATGATTCGTAATTTATCAAAATACTTCAGTGAGAGTTAGAGCAGACAACTGTTTTTCAAAATATTCGGAGGGTGTTTTACAGGTACTTCAGTCGACAGGCAGTTTCAGATAGAAAAAGGTCGGAAGTTAATGAAACTTTAAGATGTTGTTCAGGGATGGTTGATTAACATATTCTCAAGTTTTGGACTTCGAGGACCCTGTGCTAAAAAAGTAGGGGGGGGGGAAACTGCAAATTTTTCGACCTTGGTGTGGTTTTTCCTCAATAACTTGTTTGCCTTACGTTCTACAGCAAAATCGTCGTTTTACTTTTTTGTAGATCGTCAAATTCCCTACGAATTTGTCCTCAAACATGTTTATGTGTTAATTTGTTACCGAGATATGTCGCTTCGAAGAATAGGTAATTTTTCAAATTTCGTCACAAAATGCAGAATTCCACCCTATTTCCTCTGTTATACAAGAATTATGATGAAATGTAGTTGCTATTATAATTCCTACTTGAAATCACCAACTTTAGATAACCCCCACCCCTGCTTGCCCACCAGGTATCAAGTCGTTCCACCCAAGGACAAGAGAGTGTCGGGCCGAGGGGAGTGTGTGGTCAGCTACAGCAGTAAAATGCTGGAAAACAATAGATGCGGAATGCAAACAATGAGCCAATATTCAACATAGAAGTCTGAAATTTGTATATTCTACCTGCGCCACCTAGACCTATTTGTTTTCGATTTTTGAGGTCATATTAGATCACTTTTCATTTTATTCATTCAACATTATTCATTAATTCCAAGAATTAATCGAATACTAGTAATAATAGTAATAGTAAAATTAGGGATTGGTAAAAATGGGACAGAGAGTGTTTAACCACTCAGAGTATATAAGATTAAGTTAGATAAGTAACTTTAGAAACCTTCAGCTCTTGAAGTGAATAATTTTGTTAGCGAAAGGAGCATCGAGTGTTAGTGACAGTTTTGGTTTTTGGGTAATTTTCTGAAATGGCGTCTACATCTCATGGTTCAGACTTGTGTTTTATTTGTAAAGGAGGAGTTGAAGCAGGTGAACTAACTGTAGTGAAAGCCAGAGGAGTTGCCAGACTATTGGAGTCCAGTGTAAAAAGGAAACTTTTGGCAGATGAACAGTTTCTGCGTGAGTTGAGTGAAGTAAAAGTGCGCAGTGCTTACCAAACAAGATATAACAATGAGAAATTAATTGCTGCATTTACACGTCGTGGATGTGACACATCCAAAGCTCCTTCTCCTGTACCTACCCGACGGTCACAAGTTGCGAAATTCGACTTCACCAATGCGTGTTTTCTTTGTGAGGAAGCTATCACTGATGATTTCAGAGCTAAACGGGCAAAGTTGCCCTTGGAAAGGCGCAATGCTACAGTCAAAGTGACTATACCCGAAATTTCTAATAGAATCATCGAAAAGGCGAGGATGCGTGGAGACGACTGGGGGAAGAAAATAGAAGAGAGCATCAGCCAGTTGCAGAATTTGGACACTGATTTATTCGCCGTCAATGCTGAGTATTATCAAAAGTGCCTAGCAAGCTTTTACCATCCACCTATGTCATCGCATAAAAGAGAATTCCGCCCATCGCCGAGTGTTGACGAAACCATGTAGGTGATCTTTTCATACATCGACGAGAATAGTGATGAATGCCAGTTTTCCATTCAGCAGCTGATTGAGCTGATTGAGGAAGACCGTCGACCACACAGCAAAACTGCCAAAAATCGTCTTCAGATGAAATATGGCGACCAAATCATTATTTCAGAATCAATAAGAGGGCCTATTGTCAGTCTGAAGAGGGTTGGTGACAAAATTCTGTACGATAACTGGTACTCCACCGAAAGGAAAGTAGACGCATAGGAAGAAAGACTTCGAATTGTGGAGGCAGCTGGAAAAAAAATTTTGGAAGACATCTGCTCCAGAGTATTCAACACAGTTGAGTATCCTCCGATTGACAACTTCTTCGATAATGCGCGAACTGCGGTTCCGGAGACACTGCTTCTTCTACTCCATGTCTTGATTCTGACCGACAAACCTTGGAATCTTGGAAAAATAAATGCCTCGCTCTGGCTCATGCAATCATGATAGCAGTGCGGCCAAATCTTTTCTATCCTTGGGTGGGGGAAGGAGGAGTGGGGTGTCCAAAGTTGGTGACTTCAACTAAGAACCATAATTACTACAACATTTCATCATAATTCGGGTATAACAGATGAAATAAGCTGTAATTTTGCATTTTTTGTCATTTCTTAGCAAATTTTGAAACATGACCTTTTTTTTTGACGTGCCATATCTCGGTAGCGAATTCACATACAAACATGTTTTTCAAGTCAAATTGTATATAATTTTACGCTCTACAAAAAAGTATTGATATGTTTTTTCTGTAGGACATAATAGAAAAAGGTAATCGAAGAAAAACCGGAGAGAGGCCAAGAATTTTGCAGTCCCCCCCTACTTTTTTCGCACAGGGTCCTCGAGGTCCAAAACTTGAGAAAATGTTGATTAACCATCCTTGAAGAACCTCCTGAAGTTTCATTAACTTCCGACCTTTTTCCACCTAACCCCACTTCTTTCAACCTGTCGACTGAACCAAGGGGGGCTCTCTGAATTCGCTACTATTCAGCTCATTCATTACAGATATTGATGATTTCTTTCGACCTAGAAATGCTGTAGGCCTTAACGTGGACAAAAATTATAACATACTTCTAATATTATATGCCGATGATTTGGTAATTTTAGCTAAATCGGAAATTGACCTAAAAAAAGGTGGAAATTTCTTGAGGAGTACTCCGTGGTCAATAAATTAACAGTAAACAACCATGAAAATTAAGGTGATGCGTTTTTTGAGTGGCGGTTCTACTTCTATCGGGCGCTAATGAATTACATCGGCGGCACCTTCATTTATTAATCTCGGATTTGTTGTCAAATATTGTAATTTCCCTATGCTCTATTAAAATGTGGTTTAAATATTAAATAACAGATAATAACATGTACCTATAATTAAGTTATAAATAAATATCTATTAAAAACATTTTACGCCACTGTGTCTATGACAGCTGTCAAGCCAGAGGGAAATTTCCACTTATTAATTTCCCTCTACGCAGGAAAAGAAATTAGGTTATTGTCATAGCAACATGTCAAAATGCAGGCATTGGCTAAAATTAACTGGTATAACATTTTCTACTGCAATTACACTGTCATAACGAGTTAGTTTCAAACATCGCTGTGAATCTATTTTCTCCTTAACTCTGTACCTATCACTCCTTAGATTTTCCTCTATTGTAAAATATTTTTCTCGTAATTTGTTACTGGAACCATCTGCAGTAAGACTAGTAATTCTAACCAACTCATCATCGCTCCCCTGGTACTCAGGCGCTTTTACTTTTTTCTTGTTAAAATACGACTTTTGTTGCATCACATATCTTTCAATTCTACGCGCTACAATTTCCCGTAACTTTGTAACATTAATTGCGAAAGGCTGATGCACATGATCAACGTATCTTATGTCCCTGTCTATTTTAATTTGATACTCAAACATACTTTCGGTTGGCGTAACGTTTGTTGCTAAATTTACTGTAGTATTAATTCCCATTTGGATTATGGGTTACGACTGTCCCATATTCGTCTTCATCCATATCGTATAGATAATAAATACAATTCTGACTCAAATTCATATCTTTTTGTATGTTAAAGCCTAGAAATTGGCGCCAGATTGAAGATTGCGTCGCAACTGTAATTAGTAGGCACACAGGTTTTTTCGGCGTTCGTACCTATAGACTCACCGAATCGACTCATTGTCGGTGCTTAGAAATTCAATAAGTTGTTGACAAACTTGTAAAATAATTTATTTTGGCAACCAACACCGCGATAATTGATAACCAAACGAATAAGTGAAAATACCAATAGTGCATTTGTCGCTGTAAATGTTGCATCTTACTTTTGCCGCTGTCCAAATGACAATTGCACTGTAGCGATATTTTAAAATCTCCGAAATAGAACATTCATGAGAGCATTCTTTGAAATATATGGCTATTAACGAGCACTAGTAAAATGAAATAATATTTATTGGTATCTACAAAGTTCCTCAAAACAACCCACGGTAAATGACTGTCTCAATTTTGCTGAGATTAAATACAAGGTTTTACTCTACCTGCTTTGTCATTTGAATCATCTGCCATTTTGAGGAACAAAGCATTTTTGTGAATAACAAAAGTTAATTTTCATTTTACTAGAGCTCGTCCATAGGCATGTGTTCCAAATAATCCTCTTATGAATGTTCAAACGTTGCATACCGCCAATTCATTTCAGATGAATATTTTTTCTGAAATTTTGTTGTTATATAGATATGTAGATAATTGAAAGAAGTTTCGAATGAGGTAACACTCTACCCCTATGCCATTTAAAAAACTCTTCGAAGATGGCGGCGAAAGAAAAAATAGAAGAGTAATGTCAATTTTTTTAAAATTTAACGAAGGGAGGGGTTACTTATTGAGTAATAGGCTTGTTCGTCTTTTCAGTATCTTTTTCTCGCGTTACTGATAATGAATTTTCTGACGTTCTATGTGTTTGTAGGACATAGCTCTAGTCACAAATGCAACAAATGTGGAAGAATTCTCAAGCAACGCTGCCATCTGTTGACCCATTTGAGAGAATGCGGCAATCCACCGAGGATTCAGTGTCCATATTGTTCGCACAAAACCCATAGGAGAACGAATCTGAGGACACATATAAGGAATATACACAAAATGGAAGTGAAGCAAATACCGATATAATAAGAATAAAAGTATACATCGTTTTGTTTTTATTGCATTCATCAAAAATAACCATGCACAGCATCCATTAGTGTTTTAATCTACTGTGAAAAAAGTAATTGCCCAATAGCTGTGCCTGTAACCGGCGATGTACTTGGTCAACGTGTGTCAAATTATCAACACATTGAGAAAAAAACACTCGACTGTATGAAGTAATAAAGGACATAATATTTCTATAACACACCCACTGAAATAGAGCGATTTAATATACGGTGTGTTCAAAACATTTATGACAATAATTCTGTAAACAACGCACGACACTGCCGGTGAGGAAATATGCTATTCTTATCTTCGTATATAATAGACCTCTCTCTCTCAGAAGATGTCCCTTACAAACAAAATGCGTGAGCGGCGAGTTACTCATCTATAGGATGTATTATTCGATCGGAGATGAAAATTGTTACTCAGGATCTCCTCCGATCAGAAAAGAAAGGTTGGAATACAGATTTAAACCATTGAAACATCATTCAATTTTTGTTTTGACACCAAGTGAGAAAATTGAAATGAAATGAAATCAAGTGAATTACTTGGTATATTTTTCTTCAAATCTCTCATAGTCAGTACAGGCGGATTTATGCACTCCCATTTTTGTTCAATTTGTATCTCCACTTTTATGAACCTTCTTCACTTGGATGTTGAAACAATGTATTTTTATGGCACCATTAATGTAACCACATTGACTTTCATCTTTCTTTACGCATTACTCAAGAGATAACCAACTCATTTTTTTAGGAAAAAATATTCCAAATACATTACACAATATTAATATACATTACACCTCCGATCAAGTAACACAACCTAGATGAGTATCGCCGCTCACGTCTTAAACTTTGTTTGCAAGGGACATCTCCTGAGAGAGAGGCCTATTATAGACGAAGATAAGAATAGCATTTTTCCTCACCGGCAGTGTCGTGCGTTTTTTACAGAATTATTGTCAAAAATGTTTTTAACACACCGTATATTAAATCGTTCCTTATTCAGTGGGTCTGTTATAAGACTATTATGTCTTGAAGCACAACTTATCCTTTATTACTTTCATACTTTTTCAAAAAAAACTAGAGTTTGAAAAAAACTGATAGTGCAGTGCCCAGCAGAGCTAGTGACGGCATTGGGGGGAATTGGGAAGTACATTAATTGATTACCTTTAGAGAATGGTTTGAAAAGTTATTTCCCCGTTATGATGAGTAAGTAAAGGTCGTTTCTAATTAGTTTATTAAAATTTGTTAAAATAATTGAACAACGAGAGAATCATTAAATCATTTCCATCGTAATTGAATTCAGAATAATTATATTGTTATTTTTATGTGTAAGTAGAATAAACTTTGTTTTCCGTATTGTTTCCAAAGTGTTTTGAATCTTTAAAGGATTAGAATCTGCCTAGTTAGTCGTGAACAACCCCAATTCACGACATTATTGAGGTTCAATAAAATAGAAATAATGAAAACTCAATATGGAATGGAAACCTGAAATTATGATGGAAGAATCTCTAGATGCTCTAATTGACATGTTTTTTATATTTCATTCATTTTACTCTTTTCCAATTCGGTTTCCCTTTCTTTATAGTTTCGACACTGGTAGCTTACCTATGAAATGATATATTTTGATTTACACCTTCAAATGTTCTTTCACATAATTCACAATGCTTTGCCATTGCTCAATAATAAATACTATCGATAGTTTAACACAAATCAACTTAGAATTTGCCCTGTATTCACGAAAAAACACTCCTTTATGCCAAAGACGAAAACATATAGAAATGTTTTGTTGTTGTTCTGTCAAATATCAAATGCAGCGTTGCCGTACCGACCAGTCCATATCGACAACGAAGAATCTACGTTTGGCGATGGAAATACTATCGTTTTCACATGCTCCCAACAATCTGCAATGAACGTTTCAATTTCCTTTTTATTGTTATATATTTTATTCAAGACAGTATTATTGGGTTTTCGTTGCCATAAATATACCCGACAGAAATCAAGATCTAGCTGACGTGCTCATTGTATCCTTGAAAAATTGCGACATGACAACAATGTAATGACTTCAGCGATAACATTATGAAAAGATGTTACCTTCAGTAATACTCGAGTATTACTCATATAGGTTGTCTTACCTGATCGGACTATTACACAATATAATATATTCAATTATAACAATATAACATTTATGCATCAATTTCCATTGCTCTCTTGAAAACAGAATTAAACTCACCGATGTAACAAGTTACTGGTCTGAGAAATTTCCCAGTATGACTATCGTCAAAAAAAATATAGAGGGTTAGTTGAATGGAGGAAAAGTAGTGTATTTCAGAGGTCAACAATGTGAATCAGGAGAAGCTAATTTAGCTTCTGCAGTTCTTCTTCTTTTGACTTTAAATTTTCATTTTGAGAAGAATTTTTAAAACATTCGCCTTTTTGTTATAGCAACTTTTCTCAGACTACCGTTACATGTGAATAATAATCATATACTTACTAAGTATCTTACAAATTGGGCTACCGTCAACTTTTAATTTTCAAATGCGGACCTGTATTTTCAGTTCATATTTTCAAATGTCAATACTCATATTTTATATTGGCTTATTATTTTGCCCTTGATTCAAATCTCATTCTCTGATATTTTTCAATTAATATGAATTTGAATAGCCCTCTATATTCGACGATTGAGTATTTCTTTATGTTCCTATAAAGAATGTTGAACTGTTTACCTTGTGATAGAAACAGTTTATTATTCATATTTGGATTGCTTCGGTTTTGCTTTCAACAACTTAGTCAATTATTTAGCAAAACAAAAACATGAAATTAATTTGGATGAAAAAGAAACGAAACTGATATGACTTGTAAACACCCAGTATAGCAACCGCAGGTAGAGAGGGAGAAAGGGAAAGAGAGCTGAAAGCGTAATCCATTTTGCAGTCAGCACACTGAGCAACCATGACCGACCGTCCGCGATAGTCCAACTACGACCAAATTTTCCAACACGTGTATTGATCGTTCTCTACCAGTTTTCAAAGACCATGTTTGGAATTCCAATCTGCTGAAAATTTTAGTCGATCACACTGAGTTTGAAAGTTTTCATGAATTCCTTTCAATTTTTGGTCGTTGCTGGACGGTCGATCCTGGTGAGTCAGTGCGTTTTCTAGCTAAGGCAACAGAAACATCTGTCGTCTATCGGCTCCAATTTCACCCAAAATACGTTTGGCCAAAATAATGAAAAACTACGGTTCATGTTTAAACAGACAATTACAATTATTTGTGCAAGTATCTGTTAGATGAAGTTCAATGTCTGTCGTGGTATTAGCCAGGGAAGTACTTGTTTTCTGACAGATGTGGGCCTCATTTCTCCACTTGCTGGAAACGTGTGGAGAGAAAGGGGATTTCGACTTAGTCGATTTTAATCGTTAGGTCCAATCATTAAATTGGTGTCAGATAAATAAGAAGGTACTATATAAGAAAATCCGACATCAATAAATGTTATCGTCTGAGTAGCGCAAAACACGATACAACAAAAAGCGGTCTCGACCGCTTGTAATTGATTTCCAGCTGTGGCTTCGTGACGAGGTGTTCCTATGCAAAATCAAAAATGAGAGGTAAGTACCAACAACAGTTGCCAAAATGTTGACAACTAATATGAATAAACTGTATAGGGATGTCTGAAAAGTAAAAGAAAATTCCTCAACCTGGACAAATAAAGACTTGGTGATTGTGTTGAACGAAATCAAAAAACTTATCATACGGTCAGATGAAGAGTGTCCAAAGTTCATAATATGTGAAGTTTCTGAACGAAGTTCAAAATATGTATATTTTTAAATTAATACAGTCCACTCTTCCTGGATTTTCCATGCGGATGGCGCTGCGACCAATTTAGTTGTGGGTCGCAGCTTCAGTCGTGGGGATAGGATAATTAAATGTTGTCCGACCTACTCTAGCATTGATGAGAGGCAAAACCTCGAAACATGCATGTCTGCAAGTGGTCATTTCCAGCCAAATGAAGGATAATCAGATGCAGTTCAATGTCCGTCGTGGTATCAGCCAGGAAAGTTTAGTTCTCTGACAGAAGTGGGACTCATTTTTCCACTTAAAGAAATCCTACAATTGATATTTGAAACATTATTTCATATCATGAATACTTTTTGGTTTATTTAAGAAAAATGCACTTTTTTCAAAATTATAAAAACGTCGTTTTCAATTTAATTAATTATGTTTTCTAAACTTAGCATGCCAAACCGGTCAAATTACATGGATCATATCAATTGTATCTAAATGAAGTTAACTGCAAGTGTGGCGCCATTAATTTCTATTAGGGTTGTGATGACGAGAATTCAATTGTTACATTTAAAATTTAAAAAAAACCAAAGGGAGTGACTTCATTTTGATCATAAGTCAGCTAATTCTTAGGCAAAAGACTTTTATCATTTGAAAGGTTTTTTAATTTACTTCAAAAAATTCCCCATGAGTTTTCCTCAAAAATTCCACCATATTCGAGTTATTTGAGATTGAGGTAACCATTCTTCAAAGAGCAATAACTCAGTCGTTATTGGGTTTACATAGATATTTCAGAAACAAGTCTCTTTGTTTTTTATAAGCTACGATTTTTGTTCAAAATTATTTTTGCGATATTTTTTTTTAAGTAATTCCTGAAAACGTTTAAAAAAAACGTTTCAATAAAGATTGCACTTTCAATCGCTAATAATTCGGAAAGTATCAACTTTACAAAAAAACTTTGTAGAACATAAGTTGTTTAGAATTGGTCAGTCTATTGACATCCGCGGTTATTTCGATTGAAAAAATGTCCATCTCCTAGATGGGGTTGTTTTCACCCCTAGGGCAAAAGGCTGCTTCGGCGTAGGGTAGATTTTAAAAAAGGTTATAAATACCCAAATCCAAATTTTCGAGGAAATTGACTATGATTCTCAAAATTCCACGGGAAAATGGCTGTTGACTGGACAATATGTGGACACGGGCTTCTTGCCGTCTTATTCGATTTCGGTACAGCTAGTGTTTTAGTTATAATTTAATTGAAAGACACAGGGATATCTTCGATTTTATCTTCAATTTGGTTGAAAATATACCTATTCTCTGATTTTACAATCGTTCTCATAAAATTATACGATATATGTACTTCTGTTATATCCGTAGAGAAAACCTTTTTAGACTCGCACATTTACAAAACTTCTCTTTCAATTTTATAGGTAATTATGGATGTCCAAAATGTGGCCGCTTCTATAACAGAATAGGCAATTTGAGGAGACATATCAAAGTGGAATGCGGTAGACAGCCGTCACTGCGATGTCCAAAATGTGAATTAAGATTCAAGTACACCCATGTTTTGAAAAGACACTATCTGAGATGCCATGGCTCCAAGCCTTCCAGCAATAATCAGGATGAAACGCAAATTGGCCAAAATTTTCCAAATAATATTATTCAATAAATGAAGTGTTTTAAAACATGGTTTTGATTTTGTTCAAGGTATTCGTCTATTTTTTAATTTTAATTATTCTGCAACTTCATTCCGATGATAAGTTCACCAGTTACGGAGCGAAGCTCAACAAATTTCTACAATTAGCAAAATCCATACATTCTTTACTATCGTATTTTCAAAGTAAAACAGGCTGACACTTTGATGGATAACACGGCGCACAGTGGTGCAAGATACCCAAAAAGTTGGCAAAAATCAGAAAACGGTATTACTCCTTATAAATGATTTTTTTATTCATTTATGAGGTACAATGATCATTGAAAAATTATTGAATGAAAAAAACGCGGTTACTTTGAATTTTAAGAATTTTCACCCATTAGTGTATAGAGACTTTTATTTTCGAATTCCTTCTTTTTGCAAATGTCACTTTAATGAGATATAACAATTGGTATTTTGAAAAAAAAATGTAGGTTGTGTACTTGGATTGATTATTATCGTGCATCCGTTCAAACGGAATCTATGCATATCTATAAAAAAAACAATTTGAATTTCAAAACAATCAGCCGTATGCTGTATCACTTCCGTTAAAAATAACGTCAATTCCGTTATTTTTTTGCTATGATTGGTAATAGCAAAATGACGGAAATGGCGAATAATTGTGACGTTATTTTCAAGGGAAGTGATACAGCATAGGGCTCAATATTTATGATGTAAACCAATGTTCTATTTGTTCAACATTTTTATTACAGACTCTGCAATTTTTATCTACTTGAAATCAGTAATGGTTGTCATAATAAGGTATCATACTCTTATCCACCGACAAATGCTCTTCCAAACACGTTTACGGAAATTCAAATTGAGAGTATCAATGAGGAGACGTAGTTTGAACAATTTGTCATTGATCAAATCATTATTGAAGTGACAGTTTCTAAGAAGTGGCTCTAATCGATTTAGTCTCATAGCATTCAACATTTTTGGAGTGTCGGTATTATTCCAAAAAATTCGTTTATTTGGGTATTTCGCATACCCAGAAAGTAATAACGCTCCAAATATGACGTACAATTCATCAATAATAAAAACTGAATTCGGATCCTTGGATTGGGCATAACTGTTGATTTCCTAAAGAATGTAATGTACTGAGTTTTCTACAAAGAAAAGTTTGAAAAATTCTATTGGTGTTTGAGCTTTTGTTTCATGTGACGATGGTTTGGGGTCACAATAGAAGTTCAAGTAATAGTTTGGAATATTGCTAGACCATTATTTATGAGTATTTTTCGCATTTTTCAAAGTTTTGGTTTTCTTTGGTTATGATTTTGAGACTGTAAATTTGGATCTAGAAGGCTTTGAAGAAGATGGGAATTGCATAAATTGCTCCTTCAGAACAGATAACAGCACTTCAAAGTCTTCGTCATTGTTGTTGATTAATACACTTCTTGTATACTGATCTCTTTAATGAATCAGGTCACAAACATTAACATTTCACGTAAATGCTCAAAAACATTGAGAAAACTCTTAAATATTGACTCGTTGCTTTGGCAGTTTATAAACCCACGCGCAAGCGTTGCTCATCTTGCTTGATTTAACAACAATGCCTGTCTGGAACTTCGACCGTGATTGGCTGGGTGACTGTTGCTTTGAAGACAGAGTCGGCCCGGCTCCTGTGGCAGTGGAAACAAAGACGATATTTCTCAACATGTCCCCCCTTTGGAAAACTTGACGTTTCCCAGTAAACTTGAAGTATTGTTCACGTTATCGCTTGGCAGAAGTGGGCACAATTTGGCAAATGATCTTCTGATTACACCTTTAGCAGTTTTAATTTCTGCTACCCTTGCTTGGCCATCAGATCCTTTGAACACTTTCACGATACGCCCAAGTCGCCATTGCATCGGAGGCAGATTGTCTTCCCGAATAATCACTAATGAACCAGGAATTAATTCGTTATACGATTTTGTCCACTTAGCACGTGTTTGTAACTCACTAATGAATTCTTTAGACCATCTTGTCCAAAAGTCTCTTTGTAACTTTTGTAAATACTGAAAGCGAGATAAGCGATTGTCTTTGATATCAGTATAATCTTTATCCGCAACACTCGTGAGCCGCCGTCCGATTAAAAAATGTCCTGGGGTGAGCACGTCCATATCATTTGGGTCACTTGATAGATGAGTAAGGGGGCGGGAATTAAGGATTGCCTCTACCTGGTGGAGAGTCGTTGCAAACTCTTCGAAAGTTAAATGGGCGTTTTTCAAGACACGTTTAACATGAAATTTGGCGCTTTTTACTGCAGCCTCCCACAAGCCACCGAAATGGGGAGATTGCACAGGTATAAAATGCCATTCGATTCCCTCATTAGCTAGTTTAGTTTGAATTTGAATGCTGGCCCTACTCAAACATTCGATAAAGGAGTCAAGTTCTTTTTTGGCCCCTACAAATGTGGTACCATTGTCCGAAACTATTTTGGACGGTTTACCTCTCCGGGACACAAATCGTCTTAATGCAGAGATAAAGGCTTCAGACGTGAGATCGCTTACCAATTCTATATGAATAGCTTTGGTTGTGAAACACACAAAAATTGCTACATAACACTTATTAGTTTTAGCACCTCTTCCTTTTTTATTCACAATAACGAATGGACCAGCATAATCTACACCCGTTACGTTAAAAGGAAGACTTTGGTGAACTCTGTCTTTGGGTAGCGGACCCATTATTGGTTGGACTGAGGATGGTTTGAATCTTTGACAAGTGACACATTCACGAATTATTCGTTTTGCCAATACTTTCCCCCGAGTTATCCAAAAACGTTCACGTACTGAAGCAAGAAGATGTTGATGACCTGCATGAAAAAGAACTATATGTTCTTGAGACACAATTAATTTTGCCAGATAATGATGTCCACTTAATAGCATAGGATGACATTTCTCGTAATTGTAATCGGAGTTTTGCAGCCTACCTCCTACCCGGAGGACACCCTGGGAATCAAGGAACGGATTAAGACGTTGAATGCTGGAAGACTGGATATCTGCTCTTTGGTTGAGCTTGGTAATTTCTTCTTTAAATGTCTCTGCCTGAGCCATTTTCACTAATATAACCTCACCCTGATTGAGCTCTGGGACACTTAAAATGCCTGTCAAGCGAGGTTTCGAATTCACACAGTTATTTACAAATCGTTTCATGTACGCTACCACTCGCTTCAAACTCTGAATGTTACTGAACCTCTCAAAGGGAAATTTGTTTGACAACACTTGAAACCAAACCACACGTTTTCTTCTTTAAATCAGGTAGTTCCTCCAGTGCGTATATTTTGCTCTTGGGCCATTCAGATTGATGGTATGACAACCATTCCGGCCCATTCCACCACAGAAAACATTCGTTCAGTTTACTTGGAGAAACACCTCGAGAAATCAGATCAGCTGGGTTGGAAGTTGTACTAACATGACACCAATCGTCCACATTCGTCAAGCTTTGAATACTTGAAACTCTGTTAGCTACAAATGGCTGGAGTTTATGAGGTGATTGTTTGACCCAACATAAAACGACTGATGAATCAGACCATAAGAATTTCTCAGAGATTTCGCAACTCAATGCTGACTGAACTCTCTCCATGAGTTGTGCAAGTAAAACTGCTCCACACAACTCCAATCTATTGACGGTGTGCGATTTTAACGGAGCAACTTTACTCTTAGCACACATAAGACTGACCTTCACATTACCTATTCCATCTATACTCCTAACGTAAATTGCACAACCATACGCAACACTTGAACTATCACAGAATCCATGCAACTGTATATCTACTGGATTATGACATATACTATGTCTTGGAATTTCTAACTGATTTAAAATTGTAAGCTCGTCTCGAAATTTCATCCATCTTGTAGCAAGATCGAAAGGAACTGACTCGTCCCAACTCAATTTAAGTGTCCACAAAGTCTGGAGAATGAGTTTGGCCACAATTATACATGGTCCAAGAAGACCTAATGGGTCGTATATTTGAGATATTTCTGATAATATTAACCTCTTATTAATCGTTCGACCTGTGGCAACCTTAACTGAGTATGATAGAACATCACTTTGACTACACCAAAAAAGGCCTAGAAGTTTCGTATTCGTTTGATCACCTAAGTGAAATTTATCACAAAGCGTATTCCCACTGGGAATTTTATTCAACACTTCTTGACTATTTGAACACCATTTTCTGAGAACGAATGAACCTGTTCTGAGCACTGACGATACATCAGAAGCTAGTTGAATAGCCTCCTCAACAGACTGAGCCCCTGAAATGAAATCATCGACATAGAAATCTCTAGTAATCACCTTGGATGCTTCTGGAAATGAGTAACGATTATCGTACGCTAACTGATTTAAACAACGAATTGCTAGGAATGGGGCTGATGCTGTACCATATGTTACAGTAGTAAGCTGATATACCTTGATATCTTCCTCTGGATTTGACCTCCAATAAATACACTGAAGAGGCCAATATTTTTCATCAACTTTCACCATTCTGTACATTTTTTCTACGTCGGCACATATCACAACTGGATATTGCCTAAACCGTAAGGTAATGTTTATCAATTCATCCTGAATGGTTGCCCCAACTAATAAAATGTCGTTTAATGAAACACCATTGTCTGAAGCACATGACGCATCAAATACAACGCGAAGTTTCGTTGTGATATTACCCTCCTTAAGTACCCCATGATGTGGTAAAAAGTAATACTTTTCGTTTGGAGACAAATTCTCAACAAGAGACATATGACCCAAATCACGATATTTGCTCATAAAGTCGACATATAACTGTTTGAGAGTAATATTATTCTGAAGTTTCCTTTCCAGATTGACGAAACGTCTCATTGCAATTTTACTAGTATCACCTAACACTTCAGGAGATTGTCTTAGCGGTAGATTAACTACAAACGCACCCTTTTCGTCACGCCGAGTTGTTTTCTCAAAAAATGTTTCACAAGTTTCCTCGTCCTTCGACAATACTGAATGGGGTTTTGAAGTTTCCTCCAACACCCAAAAATTCTCTAACTGTTTCTGTATATCTATTGTTGAGAAGGAACATGAGGTTTTATTGACATTACCATAGCCTCCAACACAACCTGATACTATCCAGCCGAATACTGTTTTCTGCAGAATGGGTTTATTATTTCCCAAATGTATCTGTCCTACACATAATAACTCGTAAAACACCTCTGCACCAAGAATAAGATCTATATTGCTAGGAGTACAAAAATCTTTATCAGCAAGTAAGATATTTTGCGGAATGTCTATCAGCTCTCTATTCACAGGAAGGGATGGCACTCGATCAGAAATATTTGGCAAAACGAGACATGTGACATGTGTTTGGAAATTGTTATATATTGACCTAAGCCGAACACTACACTTGAACTTTACCTCTGAGGTTACCTGAGTAATTCCTACCACTGACACATTTATTGTTTTCCGTAGCAAACCCAATTTTTCACAAGTTTTTTCGCTAATGAAATTACTTTGGCTACCCGAATCAAGTAAGACTCTGATTTGATATGAGTTTCCCAAATCATCATAAGAAATGACAACTGCAGTAGATAACAACACTTCTTGACCCTGCAAAAAATAACAACTGGTAGAGGTTCCAGGGTTTATTTCTCCACCTGAGTTCGTTGTATGCTCACGATGCTCATCTTCAATTGTGATTGTTTTAGAACCACCCTGTATGTTACTCGGACTGCTGCTAGAATTTCCATATTCACCGCGATCATAGTGTAATAGTGTATGATGCCTCATACCGCATTTTCTACATGGTCTCGAATTACAAAATTTACTGATGTGGTTTGCTTTCATACAGTTTAGACATAACTTGGAATATTTGCAATGTTCCACTCGTTTATTCACAGCTAGTTTCAAAAATTCCGGGCAATTCATCAATAAATGTTCATTTTTACAAAATGAGCATTTGGAATTGAAAACTGCAAAGGTTTTGTGAAGCATTTTATTTTTGTTGAATGCAGTTTTTTGGTTGGCTTTCAAACTACTCGGTTTTTCTTTGAATGTATCTCTATTTTCCAATTTCTCTAACATGTCTGCACGCGATTTTAAAAATAATTTGAAATTTTCCAGAGTTGGGAAAATATTGCCCTTATTATTTTCTTCCCACGCTTGTTCCGTTTTTTTATCTAATTTATCACACATTAAGAAAATAACTAAAACATCCCAACCATCAGTCGGCAAACCTAGCTCTTTCAAAGAATTTAAATGTTTCAATATTTCATTGTTCAAGTTTCGCAATCCAGCTGCACTGATTCGATATTCAAAAGTTGTTTCAAATGGTTATATACCAGCAGGTTTTTATTTTCGAAAGTTTCTATTAGTAAACTCCAAGCAATTTTATAGTTTTTTGCCTGAAAACTAATAGATTCGATAGTTTGCTTAGCTTTACCCTCTAAATTTAATCGTAAGTAGTGAAATTTTTGAGTATCGTCCAGGTCTTCTCGCGAATCAATCAAAGACAGAAATGTGTCACGGAATTCTGGCCAACTTTCATAAGAGCCTTTAAATACCGGTAATTTTATCGGTGGCAATTCAATACTTTTCTTTTTAATGACTGGTAAACTTGAATGTTGTTTTAATGACTTCACACTGTTTTGTTTTTTCGAAGTATGGGATGAACCAGAGTTTGAATCTGACTCAGAACCTAAATTTTCAATTTCTAATTGTCGATGTTGAGCTAATATACCCTTTGCAATAGAAATTAAACTGTCATACTTATTTTCGAAGTCTTCCCTTTCTGAAAATTGTTCATCTGTACACTGATTATGAATTTCTATTTCGTCTTGAACTAATTCAAACTGACTAACAAAATTTTCAACACGTTCTATTTTATTTTCAAGTTCAATTAAACCCTCTCGTTCTAAACTTTTTTCTTTTTCAACTTTGTCTTTTAGGTTGAGAATGTATTTTTCGAAAGCTGTTAAACGCCTCTTGAATGATCCCCTTTTTTTCACCAAATCGCCAAAGTTTGGTTCGTCACTCATTTTGAATTTAAAATGTACCAAACTGAAAATTCAAAATTCACCAAATAGTGCACAAGGTTTGAAGGGAAGGAATTGGAAAATGTTAGGAAATGAAAGGAACGGACTTACAGTAGGTTTCACGCAATGTTTATGTTCGGAACACTATTTCCAAGTCCATAAGGTCGTATATAGCTTGATCGCTGCTGTTTTCCAATTTTCCCCTGTATCTCGAAATGTCCTCAAATACACCTCAATATAGACTTGCGGTACTCACAAAAGTTCACGTGTTCGCTTTCACAGTAGAATTCTCAGTTCAGCTTGGACAATTTCAACAAATATTTCGCAGTATCGCAAACACCTATCTGATAACTGCGAGTCACTTCTACAAACACGACGCCACACTCATCCGGCGCTCGTAGGACCAAATTATGTTGTTGATTAATACACTTCTTGTATACTGATCTCTTTAATGAATCAGGTCACAAACATTAACATTTCACGTAAATGCTCAAAAACATTGAGAAAACTCTTAAATATTGACTCGTTGCTTTGGCAGTTTATAAACCCACGCGCAAGCGTTGCTCATCTTGCTTGATTTAACAACAATGCCTGTCTGGAACTTCGACCGTGATTGGCTGGGTGACTGTTGCTTTGAAGACAGAGTCGGCCCGGCTCCTGTGGCAGTGGAAACAAAGACGATATTTCTCAACAGTCATTTTCAGACAATAATGCATCAGAAATTCACTATTCTCCTTGATCTGGGCTCTATTTACCGACATCTGACTCAACCGCCCTTTCAGAGTACGAAATGGCACATCATAGTCGTCACTTTCCGATTCAGAATCATACACTATTTCACAACTCTCTTTGAGTATTTCTCGATGATTTATATTACCCTCTTTCTGCTCAGAAAGATCACTAGCTCCCTCGGTCTGAACTTTATCATTTCATTGTGGCTCAATGTAAATTCAAGCAATCATTGAATTTGAAAATTCAGAAATGTCATCATCATTTAGAGTCGCAAGCAGTTCGCAAAGAGGTATTTACGAATAAAAAAATGTCACATTGCATATAGTCCGTTTAAGCGGATGATGTTTAAAATAATGTATTGTGACATGCTGTTTCATCAGAAACACATATGTAAGACTTCCGATATAACCGACAAATTATATTTCATACAAAATATGAGAAATGGTAAGAAGATAAATACTTGAATTTGGCGTACTCATCCTCCATATCTAGTCGAGTACAAACATGGATTCATACCGGCACGTGGTAATCCCAATTCACTGAAAATATTCATAATAGGCCTTGCTTGGCAATTTATTAAGCATACTGAGCCAGCTCAGTCTTGTTTGAGGCTAAATAGATGTTTGTGTACAGTGCTGGCGAATAAAATATCTGAATCTTTTTTAGAGGATTATATGCACTAATGAGTTAATAATGAATTACTTTCTTCAATGAGAATAACCATCTACGTCAGGTACATACTTTGCTTTATAAATCAGGATCGGTATCATTATCAATTTCTTATTCCTCTCCTTCCAGCTATTGCAAAGCTTCCACTGGAATTTTTTCAAGTTTACTCTTTTTGATTTTCTTTTTGCTTATAATGACTGGATCGCTGTTGATCAAAAATAATTTAAAAATAGCTATATTACTTTTGAATCCATTCTACTTCCTGAAATTATATTCTCTGTATCTTTTAAAATCTTTATTCCGTGCTTTCTGAGCTTCCTCACTCAACTGTCGAATAAGTAGTGTAACGTGCATTGGGTGCAGCCGGGCGGCGGACGTTACTATGACGCTCTCGGTTGTTGTCTCCGACAATTCCCGAACACCAGGAACTTGTCAGAACCCAACAAATCCTCGGGCGCCAGCTGTTTTAAAGTGATATGCTCCACTCTCCCAGTCTAGAGCACGGTGGGAGGCCCAGGGCAGCTACTGATGGAGATACGGTATTCCAGGGGTCAGTTCTTATGACACTCTATCGATTCCTCAAGAGATTGCAGGCTTTAATTGCAATCGCTTGTTTATCAGGAATACCGGCTGCTTTATGAATACGCTCTACAATGTACGGCGGACAGAATACTCCGTACGGCGGAAAGCACACAACCGTAACCAAGTATTGACAACCTATCTATGCTATTTGGCGGTTTTGCGAAAATGGACGGACGGGTGCATATAATACCTGTAATAGGGCTTCGGCGGCGGCGGCTGCGGTGAATAGAACCAAGGCTGAGGGCAACGGGTGTTCGGCTTCTACGGTCTCAATGAAATCGGCGAAACTTCCACGCTCTACTGTACTTTTGGGAACCGTAGCAAGTATTTTTCTTCTCAAATGTAATACGGCTAATCCCGAATGATCTGTTGTACAGGCCTCAGGGATTAGAAGTCGCGGTACAGAGCTTGACCCAGAGAAATCAAATTAAAACTTGCTACGGCGGTTTCCACGTATACCGGTGCCGAACGGAACCCTGAGGAATCCCTAATTTGATTCAAAACTTCGCGGACAACCTGCGTTCGACAGCCGAAAGGGTGTCCTGACTGTGGAACGCAGTTATGAGCTCCCTGGTGAGCACGGAGTCGACAACCGAAAGGGTGTCCTAGTTATCGAGTCCGTATGTTTCCGGCTCGGTTGATAAAACGGAAATGGGGTTCCTTACGGGTTTGAAGAAGCACAGAGAGGAGAACTTCTACCACCTTTGAACGGAATAATACTCGTGCCAACAAGAAAACTACTGCACACCGTTCGACAACCGAAAAAGGTGTCCTAGTCGTCGAACAGGATAATTTTATTTAACACGCGGAAGTCTGGTAGAAGTTCCCCGGACGGGAGCACGAGTTTCGATTCAGAAGTTCGAATGAACGTTAAATAGTTTGTCAATACTTTTGGGAAAGAAATAAAACACCTGCGTTAAATGCACTTGGTAGTATTCTATTACAAAAAAAAATAAAAATAACGGTTTCGAAGAAATAGCCCTAATTACAGATAAGATTATGGAAAAGGTCTTACTTTACTTCGGCTGGTGAAACACTAGGCACACACTCGGTCTATGAAATCAAAATTGCTAGCTCAGTCTTTTTGGCTGATAGCTGAATTATTCAAATAAACGGTTGAATTGAACACTGCCAGATCTATACCGGCTAATGGCTGGAGCACCAAAGAGAAATAAAACAAAAACCCCCCGGCCAGTCGGTGAGGCCTATATTTATATGGTTCGTTTCACCTTCGTAGACGGTCGTAGCAAAATGCCTGAAAAACAAAAAAAAATTCGTCCTGACTTCTTAACCATCCAAAGAACGGGGCTGCAAGAAATCGGAGCTGGAAACCTATTTAAAAGTTACAATTTTTAACACACCACAAAAAGTGCAAAAACGGAGTTTTTTGGCGTGATACGGCAGCAGAGTTTACTGGAATGAATAAACATGAACACAGGAGGCAGATCCATATACGAGGGTTTCGAATCGACGAATAAGTGGAAAATGCCGGCGTTCGGTCCATATACGGGGGTTTGAAAAGATCTTCGGAGTCCAAAATAACGCTTCGTCACAGTAGCAGTACACAGAATATGATATCCATGTAATAAATATTTATGCATGGTTGGTGACAAAGTGTACATCCAAGAGGTTGAAATTGTTGAAATTGTTTGTTTAAATTGATATATCCGTCAACCGGCTGCACCCTTACGAACAACACTCAGAAGTCTCCGAGAGACTTGTGCGATCTAGGACCTTTTTAAACTTGTGATGCCATGCACGAAACCGGTGACCGTGCTGATGTTCGAACCTATGCACTTACGGTTGATTGGATTAAGAAGCGAGCGTTTAACCCGCGCACCACCACAGCCCATGGATAGATAAAGTACCTAGCCCTTTCAAGAATATATCATCGAAATCCATGAAAATCAGTTTCAATACTATTTGCGACAGCTATCATAACGTTATACAACAAAGTTGATCCAAGTATGTAACATGAGTAGCGACAACTTCCTCGATACTTGCAGTATTCTTTGTACAGAATGTTTTAGTAGATCCTGTAAAGGTAAATCCACTAATGTGTCTGTCGCTTTTGACATTCTGATATTATATGTTTTCCTTGAGAAACCAACGGGGTGTCAACACAATTAGAATTTTCCATGCGGAATTCTTTCAGCCTAGATTATTCACAAACTGAGTCTGATGAAGAAACAACTGGGTATCGGTCTCAATTTTCAATTCTAGAAACTTTGCTGGAAAATCAAACTGTTTCAAATCAAATTGTGACTTCAATAAGTCAACAGTTTTCTTTATGATTTGAGAAGAAGTTCATTTTACCAGTATGTCATCGACATATACTAGGATCAGTGTCAAATGGTAGTATTTATTTTTCACATAATGACATGGTTCACGTAGATTTGATTCAAATCCGGATTCACGTCAGTACTTATTCAATATTAAGAACCATTATTTGGGTGCTATTGGTACCCCATAAAGGGCTTTTTGTAGCTCACAAAAAACTTAGTCAGAAAAGCTGTTTTACAACAGAAAAAGCAGGAGTAGGGGATGTTGTTTCTCCAAGAGAATACTGTCCACAGTGTCTACAACCTACAACAACAAAACGTGCCTTATAAACATCATTTTCTTTAACTATGAATACCCATTTTAATTGTAATGCTGTAACATCAGGTTTCCTCAGAAGAATGTCCCAAACGAAATGTTGTTTCATAACGGCAAGTCCTGCCTGAATAGCTGCCATCCGTTTAGTAGTTTGACCACGATGATATTGCTTCCAGATAAGTTTGAGGTATATTACTTGTATTATAAATTTCACTGTCATAAATAAATCGATATGGATTCAGAATACAAGATTTTATCGAAATTTCTCCGGTTTCTAACTGATCACTACTAGCAGTATCACGCTTTACTTTATGCGATTGTTCACTGATTTCAGTAACCAACTTTAACATATTAGTATTTTAATCATTCAAATGGATTTGATTCATTTTCAGAAATGACTTCAAAATCATCGAAACTAGCGGTTAGTTTGTTCCAACATGATTTATAAGTGAATCTCTCTTTGAACATAACATTAAAAGAGTTTGTTTTATGCGTTGTTGGGTCATACAATGTATATCCAGTATCTGTATACTTTTTTCTGCCTCTAGGAACAGTTTCAATTCTAACTTCAGCACGTGAGCCAAATAGTCTAATATTTTGAAGATTTGCTGCTCTCTCATCATTTTCTCATAGGGTGTTAAGAAATGTATAGATTGATGAGGTGTTCGATTATACAGATAACAACATGCTGTTGAGAATGCAAAACCCCAAATAGCCTCAGGAAAACACGTTTCAAAGAGCAATGCACGAGCACATACTTGAATCGTACGATTGAATCTTTCAGCAGTGTCATTATGATCATGCTGATAAGGTTCAGCTAACTGTAACTGTATGTTAAACTGATTTAAAACTGTTTCGCCAGCCTCACTAGTAAATTCTATGACATTGTCACAACGTAACTTACTGAACTGACCAAGGACCAGGAAAAAGAGACTTAAAGGTATTGTGAACCAGACTTCAGAAACATGTGAGTTTCTGACTTCAATTTCATGAGAAAAATCTAAGAGTAACGGGAGTAATCATCAATTAGAACTGACACTTAATTTTTCTTACTAAAATTTATATGTAAAACTAGGCAAGTTCTAACTGCTCTTTCACGATCTTTCAAGCAAGACTTCTTCGTCATTTTTTATTTCGAACAGATAGAACAGCCGGCCGTAGTCAAATTGTATGTGAGTGAATCTCCATATATGGACGAATGTGTGTGTACTCTTTGTAGGAAATAAGCCACTGTGATCTTCGGATCAAGCGGTACATCAAGCTCTTGAAATTGTTGAATGGCATTTTGATATTTTAACACAAAAATCTTTGGGTGTAGAATTATTTTTCCAAAATTATCCAGCAACTCCACCATTCTTTTGGTATCATTCATTTCAAACATTTTAATCTATTTTTGGAAAGCCGCTGCTGCCGTTAACTCATTAAAAATCACAGTTCGTTGGCTATTCTGAAGAGTTGCTTCTAAATATTGCATGACCTGGTCATCATTCATCCTTTTCTCATCATCACTTGAAAAAGAACAATTTTTCCCTACTAAGGAATATTGCAAAAACTGAGATCTTCGTAGAGCCAAAATATCTCTTTCAACTATTTGTTTCCATGTACGAAAATTACTGAGTCCTTCCAACCTATCATAGACATCGATCGAGTGTAGAACAAATAATGTGGGTAACTCGCTTCTGAATTGTTTTGTTTAAATTGTTTAAAACTGTTTTTTCCGTTAACCATCCGAATACCATCCATCAATGGATATCTAACTTGCGGAACTGCGGAATCGAGAAAAAAGTCATCAGTGATTCCGGTAATTGTTGAACAGTCACCGAGTTTCTATTTTCGCTCACAGTGGGTGCATTTTCGTTTTGAACGTTGTCTTTTTCATCGCTTTTAACATCCGCCATTTTGTATGTTTTATTCGTTGTTAGTCGGGATGTCGTACAAATTTTTCAGGATTTCTCAGTGTGTCTGGATAGTCAATTGAACTCTTGGAGCTTGTGTTGCACACTATCTCGAATACAAAATGCACTTTCAAAGACTGAATCTGCAGCTGACAGTGATCTACTTATCTATCCGTTATCTTGAACAGAACTGCGTCACCGTCACACTTTCAAACTCTCACAGGCGTAAGTATGTGGTCTAGGCATCTGAGGGCTGTTGACCATGTACTTAAAATTGTCGGGTTGGAGGTTTGTCATATCTGTGTGTCCTGTTGTTAAAGAAATTACTTGCATAAAAGACGCGAGTATTGGATACTTTCACCGATATTTACGAGTACAAATACCGATATTCAAATGAATATATTCCCCCGTATACCGGGTACAGAGTGCCAGGAATGTAACTTAGAGAGTATTCCAGTTGTACTGAGTATAAACGAATAACTAGAAATATTTCATCAAATGACAGACTGCCAACACGGTTTCAGAAAGAATAACTAGACACAAACTGCAACGCTCCATTTAACACAATATATGCTTTGAAAGCAGGTTGCTGACAATACATTTCAAAACTAACTTCCTTCCTTTCAATCGCAATAAAACGAATGTTCCTCATCTTACTCAGCTTGATATCCTGGATGGTATAGACTATCTTAGACGAAATACACTGTCATATGAAAAGGAACATACACATAAACTACGTCACTAAAAAGCTACAATTCACCCTTTATAAACTGAGATTCCTACATGAAAAACATTCTTCCGGTCTATCAGCTGCTTAAACTATATCATGTACTCGTTGAAAGTCTCTTTCGATACGGTTTGTTAGGCATGGGGAGGTGCACTAAAATCCCACATCTGATCCCTTGGAGTTCTACAATGAAGGTTCCTGATAATTATCCAAGGCAAAAACTCAAGATAAGCAAGTAACATACTTTTTAAAGAATCAGAGGTACTCGACCTCAAACAACTTTACTACTACAATGTAAACAAAAGGTACTATAGAACAGAACACTCGTCAAACTTTCCAACAGAAACCTATAACATCAGACAACGAAATCACTACACAATACCGCCTATAACATAATCACTTCGGAAAACTAGTCTTTCCTGCAACAGCGCCCCAAAAATGTTCAACTGTTTACCTGAAATAATTCGCCCAATTCTAAACTCATTCCAATTCAAAAAACAACTGAAATTGTTCATGAAGAGATCTGAAGTACAAGTCTTTTGAGAATGATTATAGTACGCCACGAAAATAATATGATTCCGCCTCCAAATGTTTTGTTGATTGACACGCTACATCCTCAGAAAGAGTCCTTATGGTAGGTAGTAGGTAGTATTTTGCCGATATGTGGGTAATAATTGAGATCTGACATATTGCTAAGGTTGATCGTAGCATGATGGGAGTTCAGTGAAATTCAATGTATAACATTGGCTGTTTTCTTCGATATTCTTGAAAATCACCTCCCAGCAATTGAATTCTCGAATGAATTAATCAAGGAAGGATCAAACAAATGAATGATCATTATGAGTCCGGACCAGACGATTCGATTTGTTCAACTAGAAGTTAGCGCCATCTAAGAGCTAATAGAGCAAATTTCTGCCAGAAATGGTATACTATTCGCAAAAATTTCTGCTGGATTTCGATTCTGATCGTTTTATATCTTTAACAATTCGGTTTCTTGGATTTTTCAATAGTACATTTTTTTTCGGATAATTTGTTTTTTTTGCGTTTTTAGATACCTTCTATTAAATTATTTTTCGATGAAATTATGTGTATTTATTTTTTCAATTTGACGGTTTTATGATATGAATAGCTTAGGTTATTGAGATTTGCGATTACTCAGTTATATCATTTCAGTCACTTTCGTTTATTAACGAATTCAGATCTATGAGAAATAGTTCTTACCGTTTTCGCGTATAATGCTTTATCAGTTCTCATCTATGGATTTCTTTTCGGATCAAAAATCAGTTTAATACTTTTCATTCTGCTATATTCAAGTTTTATATAAAGTTATTCTGATAAATGATTGATTCTCCATTTTATTGGTTTCGTGTATTAACAGTTTTCTCATTTATTGTTATTTTAAAAAATTGTAGTATTCTTTGGCCCATCCTTCAGATATTGTACGATGGCTCGCGAACTATTATTTCAATTAATATTGTAATATTCGGACTATATTTTCATCTCTACTTTATTTCCTAATGTGCTCCACCCAAATACTCTTGCGAAAAGATTGTTTTTTCATTGAAATTCTATAATTTATATACTTACATATCTTTTGTAGTCATATCTATATAATTAATTTCAAAACTGTTTTACATTTCATTTTAATTGTAATTACATTATGTTTATTTTATACCATTTAACTATATTTCATCCGAAATGACTACTTATCTGTTAACAATTTATTTACAACCATGCTATTGTTCTCGGAACAAGTGAGTATCTATTTATTCACATTCTTATATTTTTTGTTTGTTCATTATTTTATCATTTACGATTGTACTTTTTATATGCATCTTATGTATTTGATGAGTAAATAATATTATTATTATTATTATATACATGATTTAATTGACCAAAAAAACGTTATTGTTGGAATCGTCTTTCGACACTTTGAACATCTACAAAGGCGTAGAAGGGCCACCTATCGATAAAAAATTCATTTTTCTAATTCTGGGATATTGATTCAGAATTCCGACTTAGGGCCGGTATTTGAATGTCACCTTAAGGTACACAATAACCCCGTATATCAAAATCCCCCTAATCTAAGGTGGACCTCAATACCCACTTTAAGGAACAGATTTTTAAGGGCAAGATCATCTTCCACCTAACGCGTTAAGTACGACTCAAATTAAGCACAAAATTGGTATGTATGGCGCTTTTTGACATATCTGACAGCCTCGTGGACAAAGAGGAGGATTAATGTGTATGTTATTTTGAATATTTGATTTACTTGTTGAAGTGGCGTTACTGTTTCTATTTGGAGTTTTTGGCCACTAAAGGTAAGTATATATTATTTTATAACTGGATTAATAACTTTCTCTAGAGCAATTCATATATTTCTTGTCAAAAATCATTGTCACCCATTGCTCGCTCAAATCAAGCATCAATTTTTGTTTCAGTTCAAATATGGAGAAAAAAGTAAGAAGGGGGGCAATTTTTACGGCAATAGAGTCTACCCTCTTGACCTATCTGGCTAAGAAATATGTTTCGGTTATAGAAAACAGAAAAACTGATTCAGTAACTTGGAAAAAGAAAATGGCCTGTTGGAAAAAGATAGCTTCAGATTTTAACTGCGCGAGTATATTAGCTTTCCACGATCAGCTGAAACATTGAGGAAAATGGGGGACAATATCAAACGTACTATAAAGGATAAAATGACAGGACAACGGAAGTATGCCTTAGGAACTGGAGGTAGAGATGGCCCTTCGCCAAATATGAACGATGATGAAAAAGATGTGTTTGATGTTAGTCAGCTGCAAGTAACTGGCACAAAATAATATTTTTATTCGGACCAAGATAATGATAATATTTTCTGTCTGATGAATGAAATGAAATTTTCATATTCACATCAATGTTGCATAAAGTTGATAACCTCTTCATCATCACTACTTGAACTGCTACTAGTGCTTTCCATGCTCAAATATATGTAAATAAATAACAACATAAAAAACAACTTGTATTCTTATTTTGAATACAAATTCCAAATAGAATTATAACTTATATTTACAGATTTTCAATTATTCCACAAATAATATTAGTATTCTAAACCATCAATCCAAAATGTCTTACACTATAACCAAGCGTTTTCATCTCAAAACGTCACAATCAAGTAAGATGCGTTCAATTCTTCTTCTTCTAGTGAGATTTGCGAATCTTAGTGCTCCTTAGCTAAGATCGAAGTGTGGCGTAATTGAAATACATCAGACAATTTTAAGGTTGACCTTAACGTTAAGGGCACCTTAGCTAAGTCTAAATATCAAGGTAACATTCAAATACCGGCCCTTAGTAACTCAGTATCTGAGATAGTGAGTTGGAATTAGCTAATTCCGAGATACTAAGTCGGAATTAGCTAAATCCGAGATGTTAAGTCAGAATTCTGACTTAGTATCTCGGAATTAACGAAAATAAAAATTAGAATATCAGTAGCCCTTCTACGCCTTCGTAAACATCAAATTTGCCACACAAAAACTTTTTAATATATTTGAGGTAATATTAATCAGTTGCTTGTGTCTTTATTAACGGATAGATGTTTCCAAGTGGAACAAAAGAACGTAATTTCTGAAGAGTTTATCATAACTGCGGTGAATACCTATATTATGTCCGCAATGTTTCTTTTTGGAGAGACGGTGATGAATTTAAAATTTTACTACCAATAAATAATTTTGAACAACTTATGTAATAATACATTTTTAGCACCAAATTCGTTGAACTTTGTTTTTGAGGTGAGAAAACAAAACTTTGTATTGATTTTTTATAAAACTTACAAGGCGCTGCGTACGCTAACATTATTTACTTTAATTTGCGTTAACTTTTTCGACAGTAAACTTTTAAGATTTTATTCTTACACCGTTTCTTATCAAAAAGGTATACCAGCTCAAAAACGCTAGGGCCAACGGTTTTTGAGAAATTTGCAAATTTTTGCATCAATGCAGGTCATTGGGTCACTAAGACGCCAGAAAAAGTTGCTCAGAACTTGACAAGAACAGAGTATGTGGTCGATCTCGCTGAAATAAATAACTTTTTCATATTAAGCTGCATCAAAAAAAATATCAGGTTTTCAACATCTTGTATCTTAAGAATAAATTATTTCTTGATATATTGTTCATCATAGCAAGATCCATCAGATACTCAGTTTTCGTTAAGGTTTCAGCTACATACTTCATCTGGCGCCTAAGAGACCCGACAACCTGAATCGATACAGAAATTTGCAAATTCCTCAAAAATGGTTGCCCCTAGCGCTGTTGAGAAGGTATACCTTTTTGCTAAGAAAATGTATAGTTATGAGACTCAAGTATGACAAATCCCTAAAGTTCCCTGACAAAAGAGTTAGGGCTAATCAAAACAAATAATGATAGCGTATGCATAGCGCCCTCTAAGATTCACATAAAAATTAATATCAGATTTTGATTTCTCACCTCAAAAGAACCCTGTTCACCAAATTTTGTTGACATAATTGAGTCTTTGCAAAAGTTATTCAAAATAATTGAAATTTAACTTAAACACCCTGTATATGTGAAACGTTATATACGCGGAGACATATTCATATGAACTGTTTTTCTTGAAATTAGTCAAAGATTCCCTCTAAAATTTGTGCAATTACTTAATAAACACCCTTTATATGTATGACTATGACTCATCTACCTTGATAATTCTATGTACTTATCTATTTATATTTTCAGACATACTTATTGTTCAATTATAGTAATACCGAAATAGAGAGTTTGTGAAAAAAATCATGTTAGGAACAAATACGCATTTCCTTAGACGAGAAATGATGAGATAAAAAACTCCCTACTTTGGCAAATTCTATTAAGATAACTTTGTTCAAATCTCCAAATTCCATAAGAAGTTAGTATAGCATACGATATCATCGGAAATCAGAGAACAACTAGTTTTTTTGGTAGAATTAATTACCAACGAAATATAGAATAATCGATTTTTTTAATTACTTAAATTTCATCGGTAATTTCTTATTGGTGTATTCAATTTCATTGAAAATATGAACAAGATGTTCATAAAGTCAGATGTGGAATCATTATTGTCCCTTACCTCGAGGATATCTTCTGCTCTGGAAGAAAATTTGCCAAAGAACAGTGCACAAAACCCTATGAAAATGGCTTTCAGCAAATTTTGATAATATTTTGATATTTTGTATGGTTCAAGGCCCTAAACAATTTTGAGAAGTTATAAGAGGATCGTATGATTGGGACAGCCGCTATAGAGGGCGGTAAAGTTGAATTATCCAAAATGCATTGTTATGGTGTCTTCCAAAAAAATCATGATTGATTTTATTACAATTCATTTTAAATGCAGAAATCTTATCAAATCAAACGTCAGTAACACTCTTAAGTACAGTGTACACCAAAACTTATTTAACTAATTACAAGTTACAAGTAGTAAAGTGGAAGAAATGATAAATAAAGTTTGGAATCGAAACACACAAATCAGTATCAATGAATTAGTTTTTGTAGTTAATATCACGACTTGAACTATACAACGCTGGTCACTCGTTTACAGAGTTTTCTAAGCATATTGCTGATAATTACAAAAATCGGAAAGTTATCCGTCCAAGATAAAGGTGAAACTTGCTGATAGTGAAAATGTATGAATCTCTTCTGAAAATGGACAGTGTTTGATTGTGATACTCGAAGTAATTGGGGTATCGGCTCGTGCTTATTTGCTGTAAATACATTGGTGGATCATTTAATCGCTCTTCATGCCTAGAAAATCCCAGGTACCATAGCCTGTATGAGGGCATGTGCAGTGTTTTTTAATTTTCATTATGAATTTTAATCAAGATGTAATGTTTTTCAGCGTTTCTGAATCTGAAAAAAAATCATGACCAAATAGTATTCTCCTGATGTTCTCTCAATGAATTGGTTGGAATTGAATTCTAATTTTCTACTACATTAGTTATACTGAGGTTCTAGTTTGATTTCGCATGTCCCGCAGTCGAGTCTCTCCATAGTTGACTTTATGTAGAAACCGTTGAGCAACCAATATTATTCATTTATAACGAACATTATGAAATACAGTCCAAGTAAATCAGTCAAGTCAGAGTTAGGTTAAGGGTATTTCAAAACCTTTTAGTCACAACAGTATTTCAACTTGGAAATAATGGTTATTTTTGTATATTTTAAGCTGAATGATCAAGATTTATACCCTTCTTTCGAAGGAGACTATGTAAGTTGGTGAATATTTCATTTATTCTTATTATTTGACAATATATGATTTGATAGTAAATTTTTCCCGAAAGAATCTCAAATAATGAAACAATTGAAAATAATCAACTGGAAGGAAGATGAATGAATACATGGTGGCTCAGTGGTCTGATGCACAGGCCGTTCGAAACTCCAGCATTGCGATAGTCGGTTCGAACCCGATGTAGGTACAAGATAATTTTTCTCTACTACTTTATATCGGATCGATAGGCGACCGCATGCCTTGTTGAAAAGCAAGTGTATTGTGAGTTGTCTAGATGCCCATCTCGTCTGATGCTAGCTTGGAGTGCACGATTTTTCAGTTATAAACAATATGCTTCGGAAACTCTGTAAACGACGTGTTATTATCTACACAACGCAATTCATTGTTATTGATATGAGTATTTTGATTCCAAACATTTTTTGTTATCTCCCTTTCTCTATGAATAGTTGAATAATTGACTTTTGTCATTCACTGTACATTTGAATATTACAAACCCTTGATTTGATGAGGAGACTTTTGCAAAATAAATGGAAACCAAATTGTTCATGATTTTTCAATGGGAAAACTACAACGCATTTTGATTTATTCAACTTTGTCGCCATTCAGCTGCTATACCAACTTTATAATAATAGATGTAACTTTTTTGTTACTCACGTTTATGCGTATGAGTACATTCGTCCACTTCAGATCACTTTCAAATCCTGTCCATTATCAGAAGAAATTCATACCTTCATCTTGGATGGATAACCAGCGTTCTATATTGCAAATCATGTTATCAACAAATTATACAGAGTAATTCACTGTTACTGCTTTGAGTGTTTCGATTCCAAACTTTATTTATTATTTCCTCCACTTCACTACTTGTAATTAGTTAAACTAATAAGTTTTGGTGTACCCTGTACCTTTCAGTATTACTGACGTTTGATTTGATATGATTTCTGCATTAAAAATAAATTGTTTTAGAATAAATCAGGATTTTTTATGGAAGACACCATAACAATTCATTTTGGATTATTCAACTTTGGCGCCCTCTAGCGGCTGTCCCAATCATACGATTCTCTCATAACTTCTCAAAATTGTTTATAGCCTTGTGTCATACAAAATCTCAAAAAATTATCAAAATTTGCTGAAACCCATTTTCATAGGGTTTTGTGCCCTGTCCTTTATGTATTTTTATTGATTTGTCGAAAGCGTTTGATTCACTAAGTCATGACCTACTCTTACAGACACGAGAAGATATTGGAATTAGAAACAACTGTCTTAAATTATTTAGAAATTATTCAAACAATAGATTTCAGTCTGTAAGGGTAGACAATGTTCATAGCGACAGGAGAAAATTTTAACATGGCGTGCCTCAGGGAACTATATTATGCTGTATTATTTAGTACCTATTTATGTGAATGGCATGTTTTCACTAAAGAGTCAAGTGGCAATATTGGGATTTGTCGATGATACTACCATCTTTTATAAAGCAAATTCTTGGCAAGAGTTAAAAGTCATCGTAGAATCAGATTTTCCTTTGTTGAAAAACTGGTTAGAACAAGTTATTAACTGTAAACTTGGAAAAAACATATTATATGCCATTTGAATAACAACACACTATTCTGCCAGAGAAGAAAGTGAAATATTTAGGTGTTATAATACACATAAATGCACACATAAATTATATATGCAATGAACTAAGATTCATCATACAAATTTAAGTATTAGAAAAATACTTTAGATATTCCTCAGACGCACTATTTCACGAAGCCATAGTATTTGACATTCGACAACTCTTTTACCTAGACATAAAGTATCAACTTAATGAACGTTTCAACCTCCCTAGTCATTTTTACCTCACAGGAAAAATATATTTATCATGTTGTTCCACAAGTGCAGAAAGCTATAGGCCAGCGAAGTTATCAATACATAGCGCCAAAATTATACAATACAATACATACAGACAATCAGTTATTCACAGTCCTTTGAAAAAGTACTGAAACATTTTATTTTCAGCCAACCACGACAATATGATTTAATTGTATTTTACGTAACAAGAGTTGTAAGTAACCCATTACGCACGAAATGAAAAAGTTTATGCACGAAGCCGCGCAGCGGCGAGTGCATAAATTTCATGAGTGCGTAAAGGGCTTACAAGTCGTGTAACGTACTATACTTTTTCTACGCCCATTCATTTTCTTCCATTAAATAAAAAACATCGCAATCATTTAAATTTTATTATAATAGTTGTAAATTGAATTGAGAAAATGTTCGGACACAATTATATTTTGTTCAAGAAATTGACAATGTAAATGACATAACATTTATTTTCATAGCATGCTACTTGAGAAAACGTCCTATTTTTAAAGAAATTGCATAACGTGCTGCCTACATTTAGAGGCATCACTCTTTCGATCCTAAATAAACGACTTGCCAGATGAAGTGGGACAGCCAAAAAATTGACTAATTTAAACTTGGACATTTCTTGGCCGATGTTGGATTTTCCAACCAAAGGTGGAAAGCGTCATTCTTGGTCTATGCGTCATTGGTGTCGGGTTTCTTTTTCTGTCATTCGTTCTCTTTATACAGGGTGAGTATTTGATTTTTTTTTTGATGGTGGGTGAATTGTTGGGCCGGTACATCGAGACGTCTTTGAAATAATTTTAATAAATTGCGTTGCTATAGAAATATCGCCATTTTATGAAATTCCGTTTTTATTTTAAAATGTAGCCTTTTTAAGTTAAACAATAACAGCCACCATCTAAACTGCAACAAGGGATATTTCTACTGAAGATAATTAACACCAGTGGCGCGCAGAAAGGGGTTTATGATATTTAGAAAGGAAAATTCGTTTTTTTTTAAATTCGACAGTTTTATTGATCGTTATAGTTAAAAAGGTGCCATACCTTTAATCAGCATGAAGCTGACAAATTCAGATGCGTGCAAAAGAGGATTCAGTAACGTAGACAAATTAAAATTCCAGTTTCATAATTTTTTTTACTCGTTTTCTCATTTAAGATGAGCATTCATGTAATTCATTGGCGTATAAAAGAGGATCCAATATACAAGGCGATCCAAAAAGTTTGATTTATATGGAAACATAACATAATAATTTTATTAATTGCTGTTATTTGTTCGCCCAGTAAGAACTTTCCTAATCGTAAATATTTTTGACGAGCCTTTAATCCCTGACCATGTACGGGCCTACTGGTAGTGCATATGTCAGTAAGCAGTAGTTGTATCTTTGTTAACTTCTATATTTATTAATTCTGCATTGGAAAGTCGCGACATTTCTTTCGACTTAAAATGCAATCTAAATGTCTAAACTTCATTTCTGCATGTTGATGTAAATAAAAATGACCAAGGAAATAATATTTTGACATTAGATTGCATTTTAAGTCAAAACAAATATCCATTATTGTTGTCGTCTAAATGCCACGACTTATCAGCGCAGATTTGCTGAAAATTTTAAGATTGCGGTAAAGAAATTATACAATAAGAGAGATTGCTGACTTACTTGATGTCAAGAAATCATCTGTAGGAAGAGCTTTGCAACGGTACTGCTGCTTACCGACACGGCGGAGGAAGTCGAAAAATAACAAATCCCCGTCAGGACCAATCAATAGTACGCACTGCAATTAGGAATAGGGTATGGACCGCCAAAAGAATCCGAGCGCACCTGCAGTTAAATGTTCCAGCAAACACTATCAGAAGGCGCCTACATGCCCAAGGATTAAATGCTCGTTCGTCGTCAGGCAAAATGTCCACTTTTAACAAATAATCACCGGCCGAGCAGAAGAAGATGGTCTGAAGAACACATTAATTGGCATCTTCGGTGGAGAGACTGTCTTTTCGCTGATGAATGTCGTTTCAACCTGTATAATTCCGATGGCCGATTGTTAACTTGGCGGAGACGGTGAGAACGTTTCTTAGAAGAAAACATGCGTCCACAAGTTGCATTTGGCGGTGGTGGATTGATAGTTTGGGGCGGTATTCAACACAACGAAAAGACAACTCTTACACAGAGAGAAAATACTTATGCACAACGTTGTGTAAGACACAGTTGTGCAGATATTTTACACAATTGTTCAATGTTTCATCAATATTATAGAAGAATAATAAACAAATTGGTGGTAATTTTGACAAAATTATATACAATTGTGTAGAAAACATAAATTTATTTCTCTCTGTGTGTGGCGTTTCGAGGCAATGTTAACAGCATAGTCTACCTGAATGAATGTCTGATTCAGGAAGTTCTTCCGCATGCTCGAAATTATGGCGATGATTTTGTTCTTGTGGATGATAATGCTCGGCCTCATCGGGCAGTGTTAGTAAACAGGTATCTGCAAGACCAAAATGTTAATCGTAGTGAATTGCCTCCCAGATCTCCAGACTTGAATCCTATTGAGCACGTCCGGAGTTGGATGAAGTTGGAGTTATCCCGAAGGGAACGTCAGCCAGAAACTCTTAGGGATCTCGAACATATGATTTTGGACCTCTGGGAGGCAGTTCCTATTAAACTAATCAACGAATTAATTTCGAGCATGCCAAGTCGGTGCCAGGCAGTTATTCAGGCTAGAGGGGGGGCAACGCCTTACTGAATAGGATTAATATTCTTGTTTTATTTTGAGGTATCTTTATAGTTTTTTAAATAACGTGTTCTTATGTTCGTAAACATATGGATCCTTTTTTGTACGATGAATTCATTAAAAACAAATTAATTACATGTAAGCACATTGTAAATAAATGAAAAAAAAATTTAACGGGAAATTTAATTTGTCTACATTACAGAATCCCCCTTTGCGCGCCTCTGAATTTGTCAGCATCATACTAATTAAAGGTGTGGCACCTTTTTAACTTTAACGATCAATAAAAATGTTGAATTCTTTCAACAAAAACGAATTTTTTGCGCGCTACTGGTGTCTCTTGTTGCAGTTTAGATGGTGGCTGTTATTGTTTAACTAAAAAAGTCCACATTTTGGAATAAAAACAGAATTTCATAAAATGGCGATATTTCCATAGCAACGCAATTTATCAAAATTATTTCAAAGATGTCTCGAGATATCGGCTCAACAATTCACCCATAATCTACAAAAAAATTCTAGGGTCCCTCACATTTCCCAAATTATTGATAAAAAATTTGAATTGTTTCCAGCTCTAAATTCTCACCCTGTACAAATAACCAATTTGCGAAAAAAGAAACCCGTCGCCAATGACGCATAGACCAAGGATAACGCTTTCCACCTTTGGTTGAAAATCGAACATCGGCCAAGAAATGACTAAGTTATAGCTAGTCAAATTTGGGCAATTTTTTGGCTGTCCCACTTCATCTGGCAAGTAGTTTATATCTCGCTAATGCTAAAAGTTTTATGTTTTTTAATTGACTAAATTTGTGTGAATAGACCAAATAAAGTCTTACGTAAATAAATTTTTTATTGTAATTTAATTGAACCAAGAAGTTTGTTTTCTTCTCAAAACGCACGTGTATGTTATGAGATCTCATTACGTGCATGTTATTGTTAAATGTCATTTACAAGGAATGTTGACAGTGCGATTTTTGACGTTTACAGACTTGGGCGTAGAAAAAATCTTAAACCCTCCACATATAACAACAAAAATAGTAGCAATGTATTCTCAGTTCCCATGTACACATGTTCGTCAAGTAGTTTTTTTTTAATAAGTGAAGTTTTCGTCCACCACCTTTCAGATTTCATTTTAAATAGTATTCTGTCAGATTAAATTCTTGGATTTTATTTTTATTCACTTAGAGTAAGTTTAAATATTTGAATGTAATCTTAGAGAATTCTAATTTTAATCACTGACACACTTTTTTAGTATTCTTCGTAACATTGAAATGTCTGTTGTTTTTATGTTTTTATATTTCATATTGTTTTTATATTGTGTTCATATTATTGTTAGTGTTAATTTATTTAATTTTTATGAGAAACAAGTTTTCTTACACTTATCGCCCAGTGAGATTTATATCCATAAACAAATTGATATCCATATAAATATATATAGGTATATTGTATTTCCTGAATAATAATAATAATTAATATTATTTTTATTATTATTATTATCAGCGACAAACATTTATTGGAGGCCTAGCGAAAGAGATGCAATTCTCGCATCAATAAGTCGTATGCATAAACTTTGAGCAAATGCTTTTTCACGAATTTCTTGAAACAGGCCTAAGTATTTATTTTGTTCAGTTATAAGAGAGACAAAGCTATAATAGTCAAAGCGTTTTTTGCTAATTTTTATGTATATCACTTATTGATATGAACGGTTTCTGTTAGTGAAACTTTTGAATAACATTCTCAATACAAACTCAAAAGTTAAAAAAATCAACTATTTAAATAAAAACGCAAATTCTTACTTTCAGATTTTCTCTTTCTAGCTGGGGTGTTTTCACAATATCTATCAGATGTAGTTAGTTCAATGTCCAGCGTGGTTTTAGTCGGGGAAGTAGTTGTTTTCTGTTAGATGTTACAAATGTTTCTGTCTTGGGTTGTTTTCATTAAAAACAATCCAATCATTATTTGAGAATATTCCGTTTTTTCAAGTAGTAGTAGTTAACTTCATACAAAAGACTCTTTCAAGACATTTTGTGTAGGTACTTGTCATTTTATATAAATTTTCACTACATACTATTATTTTACAGGTCTTGATCCACAATCGACTAATTCACCTTTATTAATCGAAAGAACTTCCCCAAACACTACATTAAAGAAGACGCAAACTTCAGCTCCAAATCCAAAAATATCTCATCCCAAAATGTGCCCAGCCGCATCTAAAACGAACCCATCGAAGAAGAAGAAACCCAGTTTATCTAATATAAAGAAAAAGACGAACCCTAAAAAACAAAAAGCCTCCAACAGAGAAATTGGTAAATATTTGGTAAAATCTTTTTTTCTCAGGTGTGGTCATTGCGGTGGGTTCATAGCTAAAAATAAGACAGAATGCACTAGGTGTCTGATACGGAATGAAATGGAGATGAAAAAAAAAGTTAACGAAACAAATTCCAAAATTGCGGGAATACAAAATCCTAAAAAGAAAAATAAGAAGGTTTCTAGTAAGACTAAAGAGAAAACGTCCAGTACTGATATCACCCAACCAAACAAGAGTGATCATAAAAAGAAAAAAAGTTCCGTCATTCCATTAAAAACTGGAACACAAAAAAAAGTCACGAAACAGAAGGCTGGTAGTGGAAATAAAATATCGAAACCTAGCAAGAAAGTTCTACCAAACAAACGAAATCTCAGAAGACGTATACCTGAAACAAAGAAAAATGAAATGGCTCTACGACCACATCGGGAGAAATCTGGTGGAGAAACAGTTCAAGGAAAAAGTGACCAGCTACCCCAAACAGCCCAGTTGTCAGAGACTGACGATATAATTTTTGATGAAATTCAAGCGAGACTCATCGATGTTGATGAATCATCCGAAGATGAAACTGGAAGGTCTCCTTCCGGAAATTCTGGAAATATGGATGAAATTCCCAAATATGTGTCTCTTAGTGATATCAATAGTATATTGCACGACACTTTCTGAGTATTTTTGAAAGTTCATCACACATTTCAATTTTCTGTAACTTCCATTACTTTCATTTTGTTGTTTCGTTCAGCAGAATATTAAAACTGATTTCAATCAGATCATTCTTTTAATTCCACTTTAATCCATACTTCTGAAAAAAAATTAATATGTTGCAGAACCATTCGGGTTTAATTGGAAAACTGTACTGGAATAGTCCGGTAAAATAAAATATATTACAGGACTTCTTGTATGAACGTATTTTCTGGACTTGGATCAAGTATGTAACGTTATGATGAGTGTAAAACCTACATATTTTCGAACGTTTCTTAGTTTTTCAGTCCTAAACCATGCATTTCCTAGGAATTTTTTTTTGTCATTTGTGGCGATTAATTTGACCTTGTCACACAGAGAATGGCAGCTCTTCGTCAGGAGGCATTGTAGTTCAAATTAATAAAAATTGAAAACTTTGAGAGTTGCATTGGAAAGCCTCAAGACCGGCACTAAAGTTTTGATGGCAGGGAATCCAGAAACCCTTGAATTATGTGAGACACATCCCCATTGAAGTTTTATTGTTGAAAATGAGTGATAAGAACGATTATGTATAGTTATACAGAAGTGAATAGTAAAAAAATATAAAAATGTGATTTCTGTAACTGTACCCAGCATAATGTAAATGGAATCTAATCATTTTCAACATTAGTGAAATCAGATTCACCTTTAGGTACTATTGCCTATTGTTGAACATACTGTGCATTCCATTTAAAATGAGCCATCCTGAAGAACTGTTGTTAACTTTTCCTATCGCACCCCAAGAGCATATCACCCATTTTTTGAATGGATCACCCTATATTGTTTCGCATTATCAGGTACTCCATGATGAGCAGATTTCAACAAAGTATAAAACATTTGGTTTGAAGCTTATGGATCGAGAGCTACAAATTATTTGAGTTGAAAACGAGCCTCCCTGAACAACTTTTGAAACAATTTAAAACAATTTAAAAATAAAAAAACAGGTCAACAATCATACAGAAGGCCACATTTTTAATCAAAATCTGATGACTTGACAATTAGAAGAAACAAATTTTCTATAGTAAATGTTCAAAAGCGTTTCCTCCAACTTCCATACAATGGTACAGACGAGCTTCCATTGCCGTCCTCACATGGTTGAGAATCTCGGTAGTTATTTATCTGCAATGCCTCATGATATCCTCTTTCAAATCTTCTAATGTTGTTGATTCTATCTCATACATTTTAGACTTCAAATGACCCCTTGGAAAGAAATCTAAAGGAGTGAGATCCGTAGACCTTGATGGCCATTCTGTAGGACCTCTTGCCAATCCAGCGACCAGGAGAGTTATCATCCAAAAATGGTCGCACCGGAGCTGCATAATGAGGAGGTGCATCATCCTGCTGAAAAACTATTTCGTTTTTGAATAAATTCATATCCTCCTCAATTGCTCTATTGATGCACGGTATTATTCGATTCTCCAACATATCCAAATATTTCTCACCAGTCAAATTCCTTCCCAAACTTTCAGTTTTTGACGTAGTTGGGTATGAACTTGACGGTATAAATGAGGATTCATATCACTCCAATATCAAAAATTTTACCGATTCACCTCTCCATTCAAACTAAACGTTATGTCATGTCTTGTATAAAACAAATTTTATACATGAAATTCTGATGCAAGTTGATCCGTTCAGTGAGACTGTCACAAAACTTGATGCGGCTATCGAAACCATCTTCGTTCAATTCATGAACTAGTCTAATCTTATATGGATGAAATTTGTTCTTATGAAGGATCCTGAAAACATTTGTACGACTGATTCCTGATTCTCGAGATAACTTAGTAAGAGATAGCATATTTTCCATTAGTACAACGTGCCCTAAAACTGCAATAGAAATAGCTTTATCGTTGACAACTCCTGAACGGTTATGCTTTTTATTGTTAACAGATCCAGTTTCCATATAAATTTGTTCAATAATTCCGCAACGTATTTGTGTCGTGCAATCTTCCTGGTTAATTATCATTGAATGTAAGGGCAGCAGCTCCAGCACTATTTCTATTCTGGTAGTACAAACTCACTATTTCAATGGTTCTCGGAGCGTATAAACCGTTGCTTCTCAAGAATTCGCAAAAACAGAAACACCAATTATTGTAACTACACCTGGTAGGTAATCGTTATTGCAGATTGAGACAAATGCAAAATGAAGAGAATATGGAATTCAAACTTAACTAGACAAAATAAGACTTTTTTGAAGTATACTTCAAAAAAACACCTATGAAACCTAGGTAACAGATCGTACAGAAGTTCATTCAGGGTGGCTCGTTTTCAACTCAAATAATTTTTAGCTTCCAAACTATGAGCTTCAGACCATAATGTATTGTACTTTGTTGAAATCTGTTCTTCATGGAATGCAAAACAATATAGGGTGATCCAATAAAAAAAGTGGTGACATGCTCTGGGGGTGCGATTGGGAAAGAAACATCAAATCTGTTTATGTTAAAATGTGCCCCCCTGTATACTATTGCTGAGGTGATTTTTTCTTTTTCCTGAAAATCATTGTTCCAAAAGTTATTCAGGTTGGCTCGTTTTCTGCTCAAATAATTTGTAGCTCCCAAACTAAAAGCGTCAGACTATACTTTGTTGAAACCTGCCCATCATGGAGCATCTGATGATACGAAACGATATAGTGTGATCTATTTTTAAAAAAATGGTGACATTCTCTGGGGTTGCGATAGGGGAAGTAACATCAAATGTGAATATGTCAAAATGTGTCCCCTATATACATACTATTGATGACGTGATTTTTTTATTTTTCCTGAAAATCATTGTACCAAAATTTATTCAGGATGGCTCGTTTTAAATGGAATGCACTGTATAATAATACTATTAATACTCCCCCATAAACCATAAACGGTGCGCACTCCAGCAAGGACCAGACATAATACTATTATTCAAAAAAATATTCAGAGTGAATGATAAGTCACATAATATCTATTCATCTGAGGATATTTAAGATAATGTGGCATCAGATCATTTTTTGGTGATGGAAAATTTCAGATATTCAATGCCCAAGTCCCATTCCCCCTTTACTAATTTTTGAACCACCTAGTATACCGCAACGAAATTTGGAGGGCTTATTAAATAGGAGATGAAAACCTAGTTCCTCATGAAAAAATTACAGCAAAAAGTTTCAAAATGGCGGCTGAGCGCCATCTTCATTAATATTTTTAGGTGACATTCGGTTCAAAATGAATTATGGATTTTGGTCAATTCCGGTAAAACATTTTACTAACTAAACGTTTGTAGCTAAATCTCTTAATGAAATTGACTAATAAGAGGCGTAAACAGAGTTTATTAAAGATAAACAGTACTGCTTACCGGAAAATCTCGAAGCCTACCAATGTGTTCTGTAAATTCACAATCAAAACAAATTAGTTGGCTAAAAAATATATTTTATTTTTGAATAACACTTTCATTGAACCCAAACAATTATTTCATCAAGTGTTCAAATGTTGACAATAAAGTGCCCTATTATAAATAGCTTCTCTCACGTTGATGAACGTCGGTTCATCTATTTCTTCACATGTATCTAATATTCTGATTTCCTACTCTTCTATTGTCTGGCATTCAGTGGCGTAGATTATTGACTTCGGATATCCCCAAAGGGAAAAAATCTAGAAGTGTAAGATCCGGAGATCTTGGTGGCTTTTCTGTACTTCCCCTACGACAAATCCATCGCCAAGGAAAGTTTGTATCGAGAAACTCTCTAGCTATGCGATCGAAATGGAGAGGTGTCCCATCCTGCTAAAATATGATTTCGCAATTTTCACGCTCTTTCTGATTTTAATACAGTTTGTTTTATTCGAAGTTCAATTTCAGCTTCTGAAAGATGCCTGTAAAGAACTCCTGTAAGAGTGCGTCGGATGAAAATCAGTCCAACAACGCGATTGCTGAAAATCAGGAAAGTAGGTATGTCCCTCTCTAAAAATATGTGGATTAGTATCACTCCAGTATCGTATATTCTGTTTGTTAAAAAAACCTGCATTCTTCTGAGGAACACACACCTTTCAGGAAGCCCCTTTCCTCTTCATTTGTTCTTGTTGAACCATTCACAAAATGCAACTCTCCGGTCTAGATCATCCTCCATGGGAGCATGCAGGATTTTCATTTCATAAGGATGAAACTTTCCTTTTTTCTAGGACTCTGGACATTTTTTGAACTTACTCCACAGGATTCAGCAACTGCAGACGTCGACTGAGTCGTATTGCTTACCATTTCAGCAACAGTTTCTACCTTTTCTTCTTCTAAAAGTTACGGTTTTCCTGATCTTGAAGCATCTTTCAGCGTACCAGTTGCTTGGAGCTCATTTAAAAGTTTACGCAAATATGACCTCGAAATAGGATTATCGGGAAATATATTATTAAACATACGGGCTGCTGCAAATTTATTGTCTAAACTGCGAGCCATGGTCTCACTTTTCTTAAAATGTTATGCCCAGTTTAGTTTTACAGTAAAAAAGAAGTTATTGCAACAATTTTTTTTTCATCTAATGCAAACTTGATTAAAAGCAACAGTAGTGTCTATAGTAGTTGAGTTTGAAATTTCCGAAATGTCACTATTCAAACGTTAATATTTCGAAAACAATTGAATTTAGGAGTAAAGTGTATGGGAGAAAACTGTTGAGAATTATGAGCAGATTTTGAAAAGGGAATAATATATGGGGTATTTTATTTAAAAAAATTATTGAAGATGGCGCTCAGTCGCAATTTTGAACCTTTACCAGTGATTTTTTTATGAAGAAGTATATTTTTATCTCCTATTCAAGCCCTCCCAACTTCGTTGCGATATATATACCAGGTGGTTCAAAAATTAGTAAGGGGGGAACGGACTTTAGACGGTTACTTTGTACATATTAACCGATGAACAGTAATGCTATGGGTATGGTTATTTAAAATCTGGACTTCTAGACTCAGATCAACCTTGGATCGGAGCATCAGAGGACTCAGGACAGTGTATACAGATTATAGATGGCAGCAAATAAATGTCTACCTTTTTTTCTTCTGAAAGTTACGGTTTTCCTGATCTTCAAGCATCTTTCAGCGTACCAGTTGCTTGGAGCTTATTTAAAAGTTTGCGCAAATATGACCTCGAAATAGGATTCTTGCGAAATCTATCATTAAACATATGGACGCTAGATGAAAATTTCTTACTGCTTCTCCAAAAATCTAAACTGCAGAAAATGTATTGTCTAAACTGCAAGCCATGGTCACACTTTTCATAAAATGGTTAGGTGCTCTACGGACTATTTGACAGCAGTTTAGTTTGACAGTAAACAAGATGTTACCGCAACAACGTTTTTTTCCAATGCAAACCTGAATGAAAGCAACAGTAGTGTTTTTGGTTGAGTTTGAAATGACCAAAACGTCACTATTCAAACGTTAATATTTCGAAAACAATTGTATTTTGGAGTGAAGGGTATGAGAGAAAACTGTTGAGAATTATGAGCAGATTTCCAAAATGGAATAATATATAGGGTGTTCTTTTCTGAAGATTGCGCTCAGCCGCCATCTTGAAACTTTTACCAACGAATTGTTTGAGAAAATTTAGATTTTCATCTCCTATTCAAGCCCCCCAAATTTAGTTGCAATATACCAGAGACTTCAAAAATTTGTAATGGGGGAACGGACTTTGGACGGACACTTTGTACATTTTTAACAATGAACAAGTAATGCTATGGGTACGGATATTGAAAATCTGGACATCTAGACTCAGATAAACCTTGGCTCGGAGCATCAGATGACTCAGGACTCAAGACAGTAGATACAGATTATAGATGGCAGCAAAAAAGCAGGTCGACCCTCAGGTGAAAGTGAAAAAGTCCTCCAGTAAAACCCTGTGATGGTAAGTTGAAAATCCATTTCAATACGTATTGAGTGAAATGGAAAGAGAAGTGAAAGGAAAAATAAACTTGTTTGGAATTACAAATAAATACCGCTTTACACCAGAGAGTTCACAAAAGATTTCGAAATTATTTCTTTTGAATCACTAGAAGGAGCATGTAGTCTAGGGTAGAAGCCTTTAAAATGGTAAAAAGTAAAAGAAAATTATAGTAGAATGAAACCCATTGGAAACGGAAGATAATATGACAAAAATGGGAGGAGAAATAAATTAGGGGCGATCTGAGGTCGGGAAGTACAAGGGGGTGAGTTTTTAAGGATAAAATACGGTTTATCTCGATTTCCGGCAAAACTTCAAGTTCTATGGAAATTATTTGAATGGTAAAGTTGTAAGTACTTAATGAAAAGATGTACAACTTTTGAATTAACATTTTTTTCACATAACCTCAAAATTTATGTGAAAAATTCAACTAACCCTGTTTTTGGTTTTTAATTTTTATCTTTAACAAAAAAAAAATTCCACAAAATTTGGTGAAAACTTACCTTCTAAATATACTGTATTAATATTTTTTTGAATTTAAATATTTATTTCTTCACCTAATTTTGACTAAATCTCGAATCAAAAAGACTCACGTCAAAACATCGACTTTTTTAAAAAAGTTGGTGGGCTTTTTGTTTGTGGAGATCTCTACTTTCCAATGGTGTAAGAAAAATATACACTGCTGTGGTAAATTTTCTTAGAAAATGCAAAAACGAAAAAAACTCGAATCTGAAATTATTTTTTAGAACATGTACAATTTTCAGCTATGCATTCCATGTTACATTGATAACCAAAAAAATTCTATAAAACATAAAGGTTGCGGAAAACCAGCCAAGTTTGAAGCTGATAATATGCCATGTAACCGTGTTGTTTTGCTGCACCATCTGTGAGTGGGAGATTTGCCAATATGAAAAATGATTCAATTTTTGCCAATTCATATTTTTGAAATCTTAATTGATTCAGTGTTATACCATCATTTTTACACTTATAAATAGATCTGATTAATTGCTATCCATTTTTTTTCAATATCTTTGTTTGCATTTCTTCCATATATCACTCAGATAAATGAATTATTTTAGAATAGCATATAATTTAAAGAAGGTTTTACAAATGTCTCAAAATTTTGTAGATGTCTTATAAATATTGAGTAATTAAAGTATAAAATTTAATGAATAGCTAAAAATTGAAAATGTTTGAAAAAAATCGGATTCGAGTTTTTTTCGTTATTTGCATTTTCTAAGAAAATTTACCGCAGTAGTGTATATTTTTTTTACTCCATCGGAAAGTAGAGATTTCAACCAGCAAAAAGCCTACCAACTTTTTTAAAAATGTCGATATTTTGACGTGAGATTTTTCAATTGAAAATTAGGGTGCTTTTTCGATATTTGGTCAAAATTAGGTGAAAAAATAAATATTTCAATTCAAAAGAAGTATAGTGTATTCGGAACATAAAAAGTTTAGTTTTCACCAAATTTTGCTTAAAAAAATTTCTATTTTTGTTGAAGATGAAAATTAAAAACCAAAAACAGGGTTATTTGAATTCTTCAAATAAATTTTAAGGTTATGTGAAGAAAGTGTTCATACAAAAGTTGTAGATCTTTTCATTGCCTAGAACTTAGTTATTTAACTCGTAGTTTTTCCGGAAATCTAGATAAACCGAATTTTACCCTTAAAAACTCACCCCCTTCTACTTCCCGACCTCAGATCGCCCGTAGTTTATTTTTCCTTTTATTCTTGTCGTACTATCTTCCGTTTTAAATGGGTTCCATTCAACTATAATTATTTTTGGTTCCAAAAATTATCTACCCTGGACTAATGTCCAAAAAACTTGACTGGATCTCCTCGGCCTCGCTAACAGTCTTTACCCATAAGTCTGTGCTACTAACAGTCGATAATGAAAATGACATCTCTCTTACTAACTCGATAGTAGCATGGAAAGAGTGTGGAACAACAGTAAATTAAAGAAATTTACCAGATTAACCTATACTCTTAGGTACGTACAGTATTATTAATTTTTGTGACAATAATATGATTTATTATCAGAATCACCCTCAATATAATTGTTGTCCAGGGCTATAATATAATTAACACATTTGTGTATATTCTCCAGAAAAGCATAGTTTGTGATAAACGAACAGGTGACGGTAAAAATAAATATACAGTGGGTGAAAACCATTAATTAGTTGTCCTTATTTACGCCTCATGATCTGTTCATCCTGAGATGAATACTACTATTATTACTTGCCACGCTCTCAGGGTCGTTTTATAGGAAAACTGGGGTGCAAGTCCTTTTTCTGCTAGAAAATATATCGGTGGAATGTTTCAATGTGATATCTGGGTATGGAGAATGCCAAAAGACTCGATTTGCCAAATTTCGAATAAATCTATCGAACAATACCTTTTGAATGTTTATAATAAAATGTACAATAAACATATTCACAAATCTTCACTTACTTTACAAAACAGGTACTTATTTAAATTATCTCAAAGTTCAAATGCATTAGTAGGTAGGCAACACATGATACAGCAGGTTGTAAGGAAGTTAGTCTAGTTGGTTCCATCGATACATGATATTTTCAATAAATTCAAAACTGACAAAATGAAACCGTCACATACTATTAACACATGACGTTGACTTCACCTATCAAAAAACAGCTATCGACATTTGAGCTAAAGTTTCCATCTCACTATATATTAAAATTGATGTACGTTAGGTTACAAATACAAAATTCTAATGATAATCATGATTTCATTCTCAAATAATCAATATTTCGTTATATTCTCCATCTCATAGGCATACTTTTTCAGTTTCCGTTTCCTGTCATCAATGTAATAGGACTTATAAAAATTCGAACACCCTCAGGATGCATCTGAACCTTGATTGTGGAAAACCTAAAAGTTTTGAATGCAGTATATGCGGAAAAAAATTCAGAAGGCCGGATCATCTGAGGCAACATGTAATCAAATTGCACTCGGTACAATGTCTTTAGGTTGCAGGGTTGTATGAAAATAAAACGAGCAAAACTGTGTATGAAATAATTCATGTAAAATCTATAGAAATATCTAGAACGCCAATACACGCACTCCGAGTTTTAGATAAATTATGGCTCATAGGGAATGATCACCGACCCTTGCACTTGCTCAGAATACTTTTACAGGTCACGTCGTTGTCGATCAAGTTCTGAATAGAATCTCTAGTTAGGGAAGGTAATTGTGGGAAATCCAGTGAACTTGACAACTCCTCCCCAAAATTCTCCCGTGACATATCAAGCTATTGGCAGTTTTAGGTTTAAGCAGTTGTTGATACCTAGTTTGTTTTCTTGTTTTGTAATTCCTTTGCATACCACTCGTGCTGTGTTCTGTGTTTTCCATTGTTGTTTCTGATATTCCTTTAGTTTAGTTGTGTTGTTTTAAGTTTGAGTTGTTAAACAATAGAATTCCTTGGACAAATAATAACACAAATAATGAAGTGCAATTCCAGAAGTGATATATTTTATGTAAATATAAGAAATTTTAGTGAATTGCTGAATTATACACTATTTCATAAAAAGTTGAAATTATTACTAATACTGAACTTCAGTTACCAACTAACCAACCATAACAAGAATGAATACCTGATTTTGATTCTTTAATATTGGAAAGTCTCAAACTGAGAAAATTTGAGGTGAACTGAAGGAAAAAAACACCGAATAAATTGATTCAATTTTCCCATTAAGAGATTTTGAAACAAAATTCCACAATTTTTGGTGGATAGAACATTACAAAATAAATTGTGTTGAGATTTATTATAGTAATTTTTTCCTCCAATTTATTTCGAACGAAGTGAAACAAAATATCCTACGAAGCCCTGGAAGGGACACCTAAATTAAAAAAATTGTTGTAACTCGAAAGTTTGATAATCTGAGATACAAGTCAGAATTTTGAATTGAAAATTCCAAGTTGTTTCACTTGTAACTCGGAATTTCAAAGGACCACGCACACTTCTTATGCAAAAATCTTTCGGTCAAATTGTCCAAATTTTCAATAAAATTGGCTGAATTCGAGAGGTATTTTTGTTATACCGGGTGGCTACGGAAGTATTTCCTACGGAATATCTCAGTTATTGTATGAAGTAGGTTTGTGAAATTTGGAGCGTCGATATAATGACATAAGAGCTAGAATTTGAGCATATTGACATGTCGAAGTTAACTTCCGGTCTGACCGGAAGTAACATCAACTTTCTTATTTTAAACGGAAACCCTATTTTTTTTTCTATTCGCTTTATTCAGCATTCAATTCCCTTTCTAATGACATATCACAAGTTGGTATCTAACCAGAAACTAGATCAGAAAAAAATTATTATTGAAATTCACCGAGTAGGCCGTGAAAGCAAAATGAAAGCCAAAAATTGAAAAGTTGACTATGGAAACCATATGTCACTTGATATCAGTTGCTACTACTGTGATATTTTATTTTCATTCGTCGGCGTTATAAAAAGCCGCCAAAAAAAAATTGGAAAAATTGGGAAAAAAACAATACTTTGTAGGTCCATAACTTAAATAGGAACATACAACTTTTTTTTGCCTGTACTATTCAGCATAACCATTCCTTTCTAATGATATAATAGAAAGTAATTTTTTGAAATGAAATACCAAAAAATCCAATTATTATCATTCAAATAACAAAAAAACAGATTTATCGAAAAAAAAAAATTCAAATTGATAGGATTAAAGATAAAATAAACTCAAAACAAATGTTCGAAATGCATTCCCTCAGCGTCAATACATTTATTGACTCTGGTGATATTTTCATGTAAAACGTTTCTCAACATTTGGGGCGTGATATCTTGGAAAGCTCTACGAATTTTTACTTCTAGCTCATGTAGAGTTGTAGGCTGTGTGGAATACACCCTATTTTTAAGATGCCCCCATAGAAAAAAGTCGCACGGAGTAAGATCAGGTGACCTTGGTGGCCACCTGACTGGACCATGGGTTGTTATAAGTCTCTCTTGAAAGCGATTTTGAAGATAATTTCTCGCTATTCTTGAATTATGCGGAGGGGCGCCATCTTGCTGGAAGTACATTCTCTCAGTTATTTCCGCTGGTAGATTGTTAATGAATTCCGAAATTTCATTCGTTAAAAAATTAAAGTATCTCTCTCCGGTTAGTTGGCCTTGAAAAAGAATGGGGCCAACAATATGAGTTCCAACTATTCCTGCCCAAACATTCACACCAAATCTCTCCTGGAAGCCACCTTGTCGAAACCGGTGCTCGTTTTCTATCGCCCAGTACCTGAAACAAAAGACCGTTCACACTATTAGCACTTTACACTTCGACTATCGACAATAATCCAAATAAAGTACAGTACCTACCTTGTATTATTCCTGTTAAATAATCCATTGTTGGTAAATCTTGACTCGTCCGTAAACAAGATATAATAGTTAAATAGGTGATTCTCAGCATTTTGTCGAAGAAACCAATTACAATATTCCAGGCGCCTTTCACCGTCATTTTCAAACAAATGTTGATGCAACTGATACTTGAAGGATTTAAATCGATGTGTTTTCAAAATTTTCCTAGCAGAGTCCTTACTTATAGCTAATTCGGCGCCAATCTGCCTTGAGGAAATTGTGCTATCATATTGTACTAAAGCTAATACATTAATTTCAGTTTCCTCATTAATAACAAATGCTTCTTGGTCTTCGTGAACATCAGGTTCAGTTCTTAATTTTTCTTCAAGCCACTGGAAATTACTTCTTGACGGTTGCTGCCTCCCTTTTTTGTTTCATTCCAAAATATATCTTAATCAGCCTACTTGTTAATATTTTGGTTCGAATGATTATTGCAATGGAATGATTATTCTGAAAGCACAAACATCGTCCATAGGTAGATATTAGAATATCTATGGACGATGGCACAGACCAAGTACGTTTATGTTCCTATTTAACCTAGAACCTACAGGATATAATTTATCATGCGACATTATTATTAATGTTATTTTTGCGTAAGGCGATAATCTGTTTTGTTATTTGAAGAATATCAATTGGATTTTTTGGTATTTCATTTCAAAAAATTACTTTCTATTATATCATTAGAAAGGAATGGTTATGCTGAATAGTACAGGCAAGAAAAAGTTGTATGTTCCTATTTAAGTTATGGACCTACAGAGTATTGTTTTTTTCCCAATTTTTCCAATATTTTTTTTTGGCGGCTTTTTATAACGGCGACGAATGAAAATAAAATATAACAGTAGTAGCAACTGATATCAAGTGACGTATGGTTTCCATAGTCAACTTTTCAATTTTTGGCTTTCATTTTGCTTCCACGGCCTTCTCGGTGAATTTCAATAATAATTTTTTTCTGATCTAGTTTCTGGTTAGATACCAACTTGTGATATGTCATTAGAAAGGGAATTGAATGCTGAATAAAGCGAAAAGAAAAAAAAATAGGGTTTCCATTTAAAATAAGAAAGTTGATGTTACTTCCGGTCAGACCGGAAGTTAACTTCGACATGTCAATATGCTCAAATTCTAGCTCTTATGTCATTATATCGACGCTCCAAATTTCACAAACCTACTTCTTACAATAACTGAGATATTCCGTAGGCAATACTTCCGTAGCCACCCGGTATATATATAGAGGAGATTGAAAGTATACGTTTATCTGTTATATATTCTTTGGATAAGTGATTTGATCAATTCAGTGCACAAGTTGTATTAACCATGTGGCCACTTGACAGTAAATTATGAGTATTATTTATTTATTTATTTATTTATTTATTTATTATTCAAACAGGCCTACATGAATATAAAGTTTGAAATTACATAATTTTTTGCGTTTATATTATAGTTAGGTATAAGAACAGTTTAATTTTAATTTCAATTAAAGTTTCTGATATTCTATTAAACGATTTTTTTGAAAACATTCATTGACACTGTCCAATCTATGTCTATCATCAAATTGAATGTATTGGCCAGTTTCAACATGATTATGAGAGGGGCCCTTGCGGTAGTATAAACTAGGGGTATATTAAACATAAGAGTATTTCGTATTTTACTTGCAGGCACATTAAATCTGATTCTAAAAAGGAGTTCATGCGAGTTGACTTTGTGATTCAATATTTTGTATAGTAATATTAATATATTTTTGTTTTCGTCTGTTGTCCAGAGACACTCTAAATTTTTATTCCCAATTGTACGGTTCTACTAACTATATTGTAGTCTGGATATATGCGATATTTTTTATAATACAGGTACCTTAAAAACTTGTTGAATTTTTTCTACTTCAAAAAGTGTGATTTGATATTCCCCTAAACAAATTTCTGATCGGAATTCAAGTTTCGATCTGACTACAGTGTAGTACAAAATCTTTCTTTATAGCTTCTATATTGGTAAAATTTTACGTTTGTCGTATCATGAAGCCTAACATACGATTTGCTGATTTGATTATATTCTTTATATGGTTTGAGAAGGATAACAGATTATCATATGTAATCAGGTCTTTGATCTCCCTAATGGTTTGTAAAATCTCCCCATTCATCATGTAATCAAATATAATCGGATCTCTCTGCTTTGTTATCCTCATAACATTGCACTTACCTAGATTGAAATAAAGTTTATTTTTAGAGCTCCACAGACAGATTCTATATCCTTTTGTAACATAACACAATCTCTGACAGTTTAAATTTTTTTGTAAATTTTGAGATCATCTGCAAATAGTAAATTGCTCGCGTACTTGATAGCTGATGATAAATCATTAATGAACATTACAAAAAGTAGGGGTCCCAAATTGGAACCTTGTGGTACTCCAGAATTCGCTTCAAATTTTCCTGGGCTATTTCCTCACACCTTTCAGTACATACGGTGGAATACCATCTATTCCAGCCGCCTTCTTAGGTTTCAGTTTTTTTACTGCTCCTTTGTATTCGGACTGTGTCACTGATTGCATGCATAGAGTATCATTTGTTAAATTAATATTACTTACACAATCAGAAAATGATTGATACGAGGATTCGTTAGTAGAGTAAACAGAAGAGAAAAATGTTGCGAATGCTTCAGCAGTTTCATCATTGTCAAGTTGTTTTCCTTCATATACATATTTACTAACACTATTATTATTTTTATCATTTACAAAATTCCAAAATGTATTAATTTCTGTACCTAGCCCATTTTCGATTTTTTTAATGTAAAATCTCTCTTCTAACTTTATTAGTGTTTTGAGCCTTTTTCTCAAACTGTTAAACTTTTTTACATGATAATCTGATTCAAATCTTAATTTTCTAAATCTTTCTTTTTCTTTCAGTATGTCTTTTATTTCTTTTGTGAACCAAATCTTATATTTCTAAGTCGGATAAGTTCTTGCTCATTTCTTTTCCTGTGAGGTAAAAATTCAGGAGGAATAAATGTTTTTCTCTTGTTCACAGTTCCAACAAGAGTTAACTTTTGCTTTCCTCCTTTCAAACCAGGTAATGTAACATCAAAATTTTTAGCTGCGGTTCTACCTCTTGTTTTTGAAATTTTTGACCATTTTTTGCGATCATTTCCATAAAATGCTTGATGGTCACGCTTTTGTAACCCCTGTTGTTCTTCAGTGTTGATTTGAAATGTTGATCCTGAGCTTCCATTTGAAACTTTTCTTGTTCTTCAGCTTCAGTGAATGTGTCGTCATGAACCTCGGAAGAATCAGATTCATCATTTGAATATTCCCACTCTAGGTATATCACTGATGGTATTGTGACAACTTATTTCCTCATAATCTGATTCTGATATATCGCTGCCCTCTACATAGTTGAAAATTTGTTCAGCAGCATGTAACCTTTCTTCACCATTGGACGAATGCCCTTCAGTAGCATGCAATAAATTTTCATTTTCTCGTTCTTCCCAGAATTCAATCATTTTCTATTTTTTCTAATAGTTCCGTCTCGTTCAAGGGTCTATTCGCCATTCTAAAAATACGTAGTTACAGTAAGTACATAGCTATCTATACACATCCACAATAATTAATATATTTACCATTTTGCGCCGATATTATTCACTTCTTTAAAAATCGAAATTATAACGCATCTGCTACCCTCGGGTCCTAAGGACCCAAAAACGACGACAATCGGTGTTAACGCCAAAGTCTTTGCCTGTGCACACCTCGATAGCTTAAACACAACTAAACTAGAAAATACCTAGTGGCGTGTCTGTTGACGACTTCGCGAACTACTCATTCTAAAAAAATTTAGAAATCGATGGGTCCCGAGGACCCGTGGGTAGCAGTTACGGGTTGTTAATATTGACTTTACCACAAATAATAAATACATTCGTAGTTAGTAAACAGAAGAAATATTCTCTTTGAAACAATTAAAATGTGTAATAAAAAGTAAAGTTGAAAAGAAACCATTAGTTTTTTGCTTTTATAAAGTCGATAATTCACTCTCCGTGCGTACCCAATGTACCACGTTGCCAATTTTAACCAGAATTCTACAATTCTTGGTCCTGACTGCTTTGTTGCCGAATTTCTGTTTTGTTGCTACTAGAAGTTTGTACAATGTATGTGTTATTATTATGTTATTATACAGTGTGACTCAGTATACCAGTAGTGGTGGTCGATGGATCAGCGGTCTAAGGCACAGGACGTTCGTAACTCAAGCATAGCAATAGTCGGTTCGAGTCCGATGTGGGTACGAGAATTTTTCTCAACTACTTTATATCGGATCGATAGGCGACTGCATGCCTTGTTGAAAAGCAAGTGTATTGTGAGTTGTCTAGATGCCAATCTCGTCTATTGCAAGCTTGGAGTGCAGACAGGCCCTGTCTCCGGAGCCCCGACACTTCCGGAGGGCGTGCTGGTGTATCATTAACCCCAGTGAACACTCCCCACGTCCGTGGGGTGAGTGATTACTGGGTCCGAGAGTCATGTGCTCAATATCCCCCGGAGCATAAGGCAATACCGGTGTCTCGTCTACACCGTACGAGTGTCGTAGATGGTAGTACAACACCCGTAGGGCCGCGTTATGCCTGTGGATATAGGCTGAGACTGCATAAGCTGTCAGGGACCTCTATGCCCATCACGCGACTACGGTAGACGAGGGTGTTAAAGACACCATCCTGGTAGGCCATAATGAATCCCTCGGTTTCCGACTTCAGCCCAATTGACCTGAGAAAAGCGAAGGTCAGGTTTCTGGATAAGCCAAGGTCTTCAATGTTCTTGAAGAAGACTCCATGCATTGACTTATCCCTATGTAGCTGTAGGAGCCTGTCACACTCCGCAGCTTTCACGTGGGCTTTTTGCTGAACGGGATCCAACTCGGTGACAGAGTTTGTGTTCGTCCATTCAGTGTCGAATACGAGACCGAGTTCATCGGCTGCACGGGTCTGCCTTGAAAAGAAATGCTCCAATCCTTGCTTTTTCGTGATCGCAAACTTAACAGAGAAGGGAATCTGAACTCCTGATAACTTTACAGGCTCCATCCCGTACCATTCTGTTGTGTAGACACTCCAAACTCAAAAGTCCACGTCCTCCCCATTGTCTGGGGAAGTATAACCGTGGAACAGACAATTTAGGATGCAAGCTCCTATAAAGATGCATTAATTTGTGAGTTTTTACGTTGAGTTGTCGCAGCTCTTCCGGAGTCCATTTCATTACTCCAATGGAATAAAGTATAATCGGAACGGCAAGCATATTAGTTGCAGCAACTTTGTTCTTTCCCGACAGTTCTGAAGACCAGATCTGTCGGAGTTTGTGCTGATACTTGCCGCGGAGAGAGTTTTTAACGGTAGCTATCTCTTGGGTATGGCGTTGTTCCACCCCTAGGTAGGTATACATCTCTCCGGCATCCAGATGATGTAGGATGCTTCCGTCTACGAGCTGAACGTCCTCTCCGTATTCCTCGCATCGTCCTCTTTTGAGATGAATCGTGGCACATTTGTCGATCCCACAGTCCATTCCGATAGCATGCGTGTACTCTTGCACCACCCTTAATGACTGATGCAGGTCCTTTTCTCCAGAGGCATAAAGTTTAAGGTCATCCATGTAAAACAAATGGGTGACCTTATGTCTCCGGTTGCTGGGGGTGCCGCAGTTGTATCCGCGGGTTTTCCGTAGTGCAACGGAAAATGGCAGTAGTGAGATGCAGAAGAGAAGAGGGCTGAGGGAGTCTCCCTGAAACACGCCCCTTCTAAAGATAACCTGCTCTGTTTGAACTCTGACTTGACGAGATGTTATGGTAAATCGAGTCCTCCAGAGCGGCATCATCTGTTCAATGCATCTCACTATTTGATCGGGTACCGCAAGGCATCTGAGCAAATGCATGATAAGTTCATGCGATGTTGTATCAAATGCCTTGCGATAGTCGATCCAGGCCATAATTATAATTTTTTTTTTCCGTTAGGAATTGCCCAGTCAGGCCCTGTCTCCGGAGCCCCGACACTTCCGGAGGGCGCGCTGGTGTGTCATTAACCCCAGTAAACACTCCCTACGTCCATGGGGTAAGTGATTACTGGATCCGAGAATCATGTGCTCTGAGTAGGCGGAGTGAACCAAGAATTACGGTCTTCTGCATTCGCCCGGCTAGGATTTCTGCCATGTCACGGCAAGCCGGTATGATTTTTAAGTTTGAGAGTAGTGTATCCATCATTCCACCAAGGACCCCAATCATCAGAACCACCATCTTGACAGAATGGTTTGGGTAAACCCTGCGGAGTTCACAGAGAAGATCTCGATATTTAGTCCATTTTTCCTCCTCTTTTCGGACGATGTTCGTTTCGCCAGGAGCTGAAAACTCAATGACGAAAATCGTCCTACTTTGATGGTCGAGGAGTACTACATCAGGCTTATTGGCTTGTATTTGCCTGAGGGTGGGGAATGAATAGTTCCAATAGATTCGGCACTCCTCATTCTCCACCACGGACTCAATATCCCCCGGAGCATAAGGCAACACCGGTATCTCGTCTACACCGTACGAGTGTCGTAGATGGTAGTACAACACTCCTAGGGCCGCGTTATGTCTGTGGATATAGGCTGAGACCGCATAAGCTGGACATGCTGACAGCAAATGCATTATGGTCTTTGCTGCCCCACGACACGCTCTGCATCTAGTGTCAGGGACCTCTATACCCATCACGCGACTGCGGTAGACGAGAGTGTTAAAGACACCATCCTGGCAGGCCATTATGATTCCCTCGGTCTCCGACTTCAGCCCACTTGATCTGAGAAACGAGATGGTCAGGTCTCTGGATAAGCCTAGGTCTTCAATGTTCTTGAAGAAGACCCCATGCATCGGCTTATCCTTATGTAGCTGCAGGAGCCTCTCACACTCCGCAGCTTTTACGTGGGCTTTTTGCTGAACGGGTTCCAACTCGGTGATAGAGTTTGGGTTTGTCCGTTCAGTGTCGAATACGAGACCGAGTTCATTATCATTATTATTATTATTATTATTATTAATATTATTATTATTATTATTATTATACCCCGTATAAAGACAACGGGATGGTTAATTTTCCTGTTTTTTTCTCATTTAACAGAGGATATATCATATGAATTTTTGTAAAACATACAGAATTTTTCTATGTATAATTCTCGTTCAACATAAAAAAAAATCATAACCTTCCAATTTATATTTCAAATACCATTAAACTTTTTTCAAATCTATTGAAATGTTCGATAACAAAAAGGTGATGGGTCCAAGAGAGCTTTTTCCAATAATTTAGGTGTAAGAACTCTCCCCGTATTACTGTTCTCATCAATCAATAAATATGTTTATACTGATGGCAGTCATGGTGTAAACTTCACATGTCTATAGCGTTGTACGGTCTGATCCCGTATTTTGAACAAATTTTGCATATCAATAATCTGAGAGCACTCGCAGCAAGGAGAAAATGTGGGGTTATTTTCTCAGGAATCAATATCAGATATGCTTCAAAACAATAATAAACGATATTTCAGCATCTTCATCCTCAAACAAAAATCAGACAGAAAAATTCTCTATTCGATGCACAATTTCATATTATATCTTCTCTATTGAATGAAAATATTCAGAAAATACCCCGTCAGTATTTTTGATACAGGATATTTCTTGAATTTTTAGTAATATTGGTTTGGTTTGTTTTTGAGTCACACTGTATACTACTCGAAATTCAAGTTTTTGTAAAATCACTTCATGAAAAATATAATTGGTGATCTGAATTGATTGAATCACATAATTCGAAGCGAATATAACGGATACACATACTTTCAATCCCCTCTGTATATAAAATTAGTGTAATACTGTGGTGTGGATGAAGAACCCACTAATAATGCTCAGTTAATAATGGCCCGAAAGTGACATTTCACAACCTCAACACTCTGTATCTCGTAAACTATACAGGCCGTTTCTTTTATCATGTGGTAACATTGCTATATTCTAAACCGTAATAGATACAAAGACGATTAAATGAGAAAAAATTTAACTATTGTGGTGAGCAGTACATTGGTCAGAGAAAATCTACGGGGACTCTCGCCCTTCCCGACTTATACACGGAAAACTAAAAATACGTTTTCGGTTTTTTACGAATAGAATGGTTATTTCAGAAAATATAAAAAAATGAGAGGGGAAAGTTTTATTGTATTCAAAATGTACTAGAACTACGTAATGATAAATTTTTAATTAAACGTAAAAAACCGAAAACAGCATTTTCAGTTTTCCCCGTATAAGTTGAGAAGGGCAAGAATCCCCGTAAATTTTCTATGACCAATTTACTGCTCACCACAATAGTTACCTTTTTTCCCATTTAATCGTCCTTGTATCTATTACGGTTTAGAATATAGCAATGTTACCACATGATAAAAGAAACGGCCTGTATATACATAGAATTTTTGTGAGCCCATGGTAACTTTTGTTTAGAAGCCCGAGTTCAACAACATATTGAAAATTTGGATAATTTGACCGAAATACTTCTTGCATAAGAAGTGTGCGTGGTCCTTTCGAAATACAACTCGGAATTTTGAAGTAAAATTCCGAGATATGTCAGAATTTTAAATATCAAAATTCCGAGTTATATCTCGGAATTTTAAAATAATCAATAATTGAAAAGTTTTCCATGTGGTGCGTACCTTTTAGGACACGCTGTATTTGCGAAAATTATTGTGGCTGAGTCATGTGGACGTTCGGCAACACCACATGTAACTTTTGGGCGAACGTAATAAACCGTGGCAGGGAAATAATAGATAACCTTAGTGACGCTGTTATAGAGGTGACAACAGGTACTAACTTTGGAGGTTTTTTTTTTTAAATTTTGGGAAAAAATACTTTGCTGATCAGAATGTGATATTTCGTTAATTTCAGACTTGTACTGCGAATATCGATATTATATTGCAGGAAAGATATCTATGACTTTAAACCTTCTTAACACCATATTCAAAATTTTAGTTTTTACTTGAAATTTTTCTAAAATCTTTGCGGACCTGTGGTTTCACGTGAAGATATTTCGTTGATACAGTAGAATATGATGGCACAAGATATACTTCTAAAGGGTAGTTTTTCAAATTACTTCTCTGATCGGCGGTTTCCAGTGAAGATATTTCGTTGAAACAGTAAACCAAGATTGCCCATTAGATACTTCTTATGCTACCATAGACAAAATTTGAATCAACCCCTTCTGAAGGGTAGTAGTTTGTACCAGCGATTTTTCGAAAAACTTTGCTGATCGGCCGTTTCCAGAGAAGATATTTCGTTGAAACAGTAAACAAAGAATGCCATCAGATACTTTTTAAGCGTGGTCTCCATTGAAAATATTTCGATGAAACAGTAAACCAGGGTTGCCCATTATATACTTCTTATGCCACCATAGAAAAAAATTTAATCAACCCCTTCTAAAGGGTAGTTTGTACTTGCGATTTTTCGAAAAACTTTGCTGAGCGGCGGATTCCAGTGAAGATATTTCGTTCGAAAAATGGCAAGTACAATCTACCCTTAAGAAGTGGTTGATTAAATTTTTTTCTGTAGTGGCATAAAAAGTGTATTATGGGCAATCCTGATTTACTGTTTCAATGAAATATTCTCACTGGGAACCGCCGTTCAGCAAAATGTTTCGAAAAATCGCAAGTACAAACAACCCTTTAGAAGTGGTTGATTAAAATTTTTTCTGTGGTGCCATAAAATATATATTTTAGACCATCATAGTCTACTGTTTCAACGAAATAACTTCTCTAAAAACTCCCGGTCAGCAAAAAAAAATCGCAAGTCAAACTCCCCCTAAGACACCTTACTAATTCAGTTTTATGTACTTCCTAAGGTTCTGTTCAGCAGAATTATTTTTTCGTTAAAAATATGTGTTAGTCTGAGATCCAAACCTGAATCGACCTTCACCTAGCTGATAATAGAATAATACTTATTTTCTAATAGGGTTGTCTATTATTTACCTTGACGAACTACTGGGTTGCCAGGTATAAACAGGTCTAGTTCGTTCAGGTAAATATTAGACAACCCTAAGTCTGCACATTCTATATGTTTTATACTTTAAGTCCAGAATGAATTTTTCTTATTATCTTGATGTTGCAACATTTAATGAAAAATATTTTTTCAAAAAAATTATTTAAAATATACTGTCCAGGATTATTTTTGGCAACCCATTTTGAATATATTTTCTAATATACAAAATTTATTATAAAATAAGTATTATTTATTCTATTATCAGCTAGGTGAAGGTTGATTTAGTTCGGATCTTAGACTATGTAGGTAGGCATCGTCAAATGATAACGAATGTAATGTACTTCTACTCGCATCTAATGCTTCGAACACCATAGTACGTAGGAAACAAACACAACAGTGTTATCCTTTGAAATAACAAAATACCTAGTGTAATAGGATGAAAACTCTATTACTTAACTTTCCATTCATCAATATAATTGAACATGATTCAGAATTGCACCTGAAACCATCGTCTAGGGCAAAAATTGTAACATAATCCAGTCCATTTAAAAAGACGCACTCATGAAAAATAGATTGTGAACTCACCTGTTTGGAAAACATCCTTTCTAGCGAAATTCTCTCCCTCTTTTCACAAGTTCTCGCGAAACGTAATACCGAATACCAAGTAGTTTTCACATTTTCGCGTATTTTCCGCAAGATATAATACATTTATCGACCGGCGAACGGATATCACGATTTTCGAGTTTTCTGAACAACGCAACAATGTGTGACATTTACGCGATATCTTTCGTTTCTATGAAGTCTACAGCAGTCAAAGGCTTCTTAGCTACAAATTTTTGACAATTTGCTTTCGATTTATTGCGTTTTGTTTATTCGCCAGTCACAGAGTCGTGAAATTGAAAATTGTTAAGGCCGATTCAGATACATACCGTGCCCACGTAGGGTTTTTGAATCACGGGCGGTTTGAACGCATTTTACTCACGTTTCTATCACAAGAACATATTATATTTGGTTCTGTAATAATTCTCTCAATGCTGGAGTTTCAGTTTTTCTAATGGTCCCGTTGTATTTTTTCACTGTATTTTTCATCTCATGCATGCAGAATGGGCACACATGTATCTGAATCGGCCTTGAAGGTAGTGAAAAATACGATTATTTGAAAAACTCAAATAGCATTACTCCATCATTGAAAAAACTATTACGGAATCAAATAAAATATGTTCTTGTTATAAAAACGTGAGTAAGGCGTTTAAACCACCCGTGCTTCAAAAACCCTTCATAGGCATTCATATATCTGAATCGGCCTTTAGACATGATTGATGTCAACGAGGATGAAAAAAAAATCGATTGATCCTCAACAAAATAGTGGATATACTTTGATTGAGTCAGGTCTGGTTATAGGTGATGTAGTTAACAATAATTGATGGTCAAGGATAATAGGTACAACTTATTAAATTTCAGATTCGTGGTAGGTACGTATGTGAGAAATTTATGAAGAATACTTCCAGCTTGAATATAATTTTTCATAAATCAATTTGCAGTTCATTGATAACACATTTTGTATTCGACTAGTTTCTCTAGCAACTGGTTTAAAATACGTGTTAGTACCACGATGAGCTGAGTTGATTTATATGTACATAGGAAACAATTAGGATTATTTTTCTGAAAATTTGTACACGGTAGTTTTCCGAGGAGCTGCGGTTTCAGTTGATTGTCTTCGGCTTTCGGTTATACGGGAAGTGGTTTCGAACTTTTTTTTAACGGAACACCCTGTTTTTTATTGTAATTTCAAATTCTACCCACAAAAAAATAATTTTTGCAAACAGAGAGTGACAGACCAAAAATTGCCAGAAGAGACCTGAAGTTTCCTGAATCTTTGGAAACTTTTCAAAAAAACATATATGCGGTGCTCATTCAACTCTACCTAAGGAAGATCTGAAATTTTCCAGACAGAAACCACTTAGTTTTTTCTCCAAATATTTTTTGACTTGGTAGGTTCACAGTGATTCAACTCTATACAGTGCGGCTTTTAATAGTCCCCTCCTGTTATCTTTTGAACGGTCTGACGTACAAAATAAAATAAAAAAATTGGAGGGTTTCACCGATAATACTTCTTGGAACATCAACTAACAAATTTTAAAAGGCATGGGGGGGTCATGTGTCACATTGTTGAAAAGATAATTCAATTCTCTTTTCAACCATCTAAAGTTTTTAGATTTTCGTTAATACGTTTTTTCACAATATGCATTTGAAATGTCAGAATAAGTGCGGATCTGGCGGTCTTAATCCATTTTCTTACCTGACCACGATAACTTTTGAATGGTTTGATGTGAAATAACGGGACAATTTTTTTTTATTGAAATGAAATTCTAAAAATTTTCAGATCGTTGGAAAGAGAATTGAATTATCTTTTCGACAATGTGACACATGACCCCAAACGCCATTTCAATTTTTTCACTTGATGTGCCCCCCTCGCCATCTATCGAGCAATCACAATGTGTTTTGTTTAAAAAAGTAGTGTCGGTGAAACCCTCCAAAGGGTTTTTATGTTTGTACATCAAACCGTTCGAAAGTTAACAAGGGGGGACTATTGAAAGCCGCACTGTATAGAGACAGAGAGAGAGAGAGAGAGAATATACTGTTATGGTATGATTTCGGTGAGATGAGATTTATAGGACTTGGAAAGCAAATTCACATAAAAACATGCCAAAATACCTTACCTGAACTGGAATATCTATGACCATGAAAATTATCACCATATATAGTCAATTAGGAAGGGTAACAAACAAGTTTCTGGTCAATATTTCAACGTTCCCAGCAATCAAAGTCATATTACATAGAACTACCTAAAAGTAATTGAAAAAAAAATATTAGCAATTAATTAGGGCACTATTTAAAAAACATTGAACATGAACATACAGAACTTAGAAAGAAATCACACCATATAGATTGATCAATTTGAAAATGACAGAAAAACATGACAATAATTGGACTGAACAAGACGAATAAGGAATAGAAATGAATAAAATAGACTGAAATCAAGAAAAACAACAAGACAAGATTAATTATAGTAAAATAATAGATATTCAAGAATATCATTTGATAGGTTGGTTGTAAGATGTAATTTTTAAGGAGTGTAAACATAAAAGTAAAAATTAATTAAGAAGTTCGCGAGTGATAATAAAACTCTGATGGGTGAAAGGAAAATTGAAATGTAGGCAACGGAAAGTTTCTTGAAAAAAAAAAAGGAAGAAAAAAGGGGAGAAAAAGAAATTTTTTGAAAATTATAAAACTAGAATTGAAGAAAAGCAGAGTAAAAAGACAAGCAGAAGTATAAAACCAGTAAAATAAATGTAGAAGAAGGTTGAACAACCCATGAAAAATAAATAAATATTGAATAGCAGCAACTTGGAGAGTCAGGAAAATCCCAGCTGCAGAGAACTTCAAACACTGAATATCAGGTATTTGGTGATATTAAAAGTCCATGTGTATTATAAAACCCGAAACTATCTTCAAATACATTTCGAAAGTGATGTAAGTCCATTTTCTCAACAAATAAACATTTATTATCATAACCTACAAAGTTTTTTTGAAATTTGGCCTTTGCTACCAGAGCCAGGCAATTTGCAAGCGTCACGCTATTGCGCTGCTCCAGAATAAACGTACTAGACATTTGAAATAAAGTGTACTGAATCCAAATCTCAATTCAGACTTTATTGGTATAAATAGAAATTATATAAACAGCATACAAATCAAATATTTGTTCACAAATTAGTTAGAATTAGTTGGGTTTCTCGTAGAACAGGTTTATTTTATTTTCTATGAATGACATATTGAAAGTTTTCTTGTTCAGTTTGTTCTGATTATATTTGAATGACCTTGACTGACTTTTTCCATTTTGAATATTTGAAATTGATTATTATTTAATGAAATGTATATAAAAACAAATATATTTAAGGATCGTATTTATTGGCATATATGAAAATTACATATTTTTTACTGAAATTGATATCAAGAAGATTTTCCAATAGCTGCAACCCTCTTGAGATAGAAAGTCATATTTCTAAATACTGACTAAGCCATCGCTGAAAAGAAAAATAGAAAGATAATTAGAAAGAAAGGTAACAGGTAACATTTTTTATTTCCAGGCATGTTTTTATAAAAAAAAAATTGTATTGCAAGTTTTTACTCAAATCTGAAATCGTATGGACAATTTTTTCAAAATTTTCATCACCAAAATATAATAATACTTTATTATCATAAGAAATCAAATTCTTGTTGACATAGTTTGAAGAAACTTAATTAAATGTTTATAAAGGTATTTCTAATACATACTTGTCAGTAGTAAAAATGATGTATATAAGAATGTATGTCAAAATCATACTAGTCAGTAAGTAAAAATAAATATATAAATGAATAAACAATAAATACAATATAACACAAACCAACGCACGAACACGCCAGTTTTATTGCGTATTGAGTGATATTTGATAATTGGTTGTCCAGTTCGCTTTCAGTTAAGTAGGATTTTTGTTTTGACGGTCGGGCTGAAAAAAATGTTTGTGGGTAGTTTCACTGTTTTTGAGATTTCTATCACTTTGAATTGAATGTAAGATTTCATTACATTTACTAACATTATCACCTACGTATCTGTAAAAGGAAGATGAATTAATTTTATTGACTTCAATACTATGTTAGGATGTGTTTATTTCACCAAGAACTTTGAATTAGCTTCCCTTTTGTTTTGAATCCACTCTATCAGTTTTATTGGCCAACTTCTTTTTGTATAAGTAAATTTACGATCCTATTGATAACATTATTTGATGATACATTACATTCAGAAACTAATATCAAATTTGTTATCTTACTTATTCTCAGCATATTCCTTGAAGCATTATTCAAAGTTTTTGTATTGCTTATATATTTAGAACTAAATAATACTAAAATATAATCTCTCTGTCCATATGTAATGGCGTGATCAAAAATATTACTTGTTGAATCCGATAGCTCTGCTTGGGCCACTATTTTCTCTTTTACTTTATATTAACCATGATCCACATGTCGATCCAATATCAATGGAAAAGAACTAGCAAATTCATCACCAAGAACTAGAATTTTGTCTGATAACATTCATCATGAGGATTTGTTAGGATGTTGTCAATGCAGCTTGATGTATTAAAAATGTCCCCCTTCTTTGGTCGCGAGAAAGCACAAAATTGAAGATATGGGGTTCTATGTAGTATTTTCAGATAGATTCAAAAAATATTTTTTTTTTCATTACCAATACACTCGATATTTCCATTATCAAGAAGTCAATTATTGTTTCTGAATATATCATGGGAATATATTTATTGTGTATTAGTATGTTTATTTATGCCAAGGAAATGAAGAGACAACGAGCTACATGATCTATCAATTTATTACTACTATCACTTTCGAAGTATATCACTACGGTAGGTTGCAATAACACAAGGTGATAGAGATAACGTCGACATTCTGCCCCACTAATCGGAAACATAACAAGGCAAATGACTCAAAAAATAGCTGAATAGGAACAAGAACATTTGCAACAATCAATAGACCTTTCCAGAATACGTAGAATAGAGGTGAAAGATATGAACCGAGCCAGTATGAGAGAGAAACAGGATATTTCATGCGTAGCATGTGGGCAGATGCGCAACCGTTAGTGCGACAGAGGAAGGGAAAGAGAGAGAGTATTTAGTATTTTATGTTGACCAATCTGGTATGTCGTAAATCTGGTGACAGTGGTGACAACTGATTCTCTCATTACAATGTCAGTATTGTTATCTACCAGATGACGTTTGACCTTTGTTTTGTTATGAATACGATTTTACATTTTGTATATAAATATTAAATTAAATGTTATCGTACAACACGCATTATAAAGCTACATGTGTAATATGAATTATGAGGATTGGAGTAGACATTTCACGTTTCCAAGCATGCAGTTTTGGCAGTGCGGATAAGTTTTATATTTCAAAATCATGGACTCCTAGAGTTATGCTAGTCAAGTGTTATTGTAGTCATCATGATTTCTTATATTTTTATTTTAGCAAGGCTGCCCGGTTTGACAATAAATAAATATACAGAAGGACACAGGAGTAGGAGTATCTTTCTCTATGTTATTAGTTTATTTATACATATCACAACAATTTCAGTGATTTATCAACAACTGGGTTGATTCGAGTAATAGAAGTTAATTCAGTGTCAAAAATAATCCCTAGATCTTCCATTTGTTATATTGATTATAAATTTTGGTTTTTAAGGTTATACTGACAATCAACTGAATCAGATTTCCGTAAGCACAACCAAAAGTTCAGAAAATTTGTTGAAAAGTATTTTATATAATTACTATATTTTTACATCTTGATATCGGTCAGTCAAAGGCCTTTGAAAAATCTTCATAATTAACCGACCTAGTATTCTACGGCATTTATGATCAAGTTAGTGCGAATAATCAATAAATAAATATTACTATCTTCATTTGTCTCAAGAAAATAAGCATTTTACAGACACGTTAGTTTCCTAAACCTACCAACGATGGTCGAAAATTCAAAAATATAAATATTTGATGCATAATGATTATGACAATTGAAATTACACTAAGAATTACGATAGTACAAGAGTTTTTCTTATGTACAATAAACTGAATAAACATATACAACAGCACAGACCTGTATTCAGTTTACAAGTAAACACAACCGAAATAACCCATCTGAAATTTCACAATAATCAAACAACCCTCAACATAACTTCTTTGTTTCGAGGATGAAAAAGTACAACCGAACAAGTATCTGATCACTGTTCTTGTTCCCATATGTGACCATTCTGTTGAAAGGTGTAATTTTCTTGACGTTGTGTTCAAAAATTTCTCCAAATTGAACAGAGCCTTTGGCTGTACTGATTCTTGTAAGTTTTTGATTTCTTGATTGAGATATATAATTTCGTTTCCTAAAATATCAATGTTGTCAGTACCTGTTTCATTTCTGAGAAAATTTTTGAGTGGGATGTATCTTGATGGTGATATTGTCAATTCCTACTTAGCTTTCGTATTCTCTTTCGATATCAAATACATTGGTAAATGGTTGGCTGCTTTCATTGTTTCATTTGTGAATACCGGAAGAAAACAATAAAAACATTTTAGCAAGAAAAAAATGTATTATTAAACAAAGTTACCAGCTTACTATCTTTTCAAAATACCATCTTGAATGCTTTCTAGAAGGGGTGTCAGGTTAACTCTGTCTACACGTACTTATCGAAAGCATTCGACAGAGTAAATCATAAACTACTGATTGCAAAGCGGAATGCATATGGTATCTCTGGTAACCTATCGAACTGGCTCCATAGCTTCTTAATTGGCAGGTACCAGTGGGTCAAAATTGGCAATTATATATCTGATATTATAGAAGTTAATTCTGGGGTTCCTCAGGGAAGTCACTGTTGCCCCCTACTTTTCAATTTATTTGTCAATGACATTGCCCTCAGTATAGAAGTATTCTCAAATACTACTATTCGCTGATGATTTGAAAATTTTTGAAGTTATAGAAAGTGCAATCAATTGCCATGAACTACAGAGCGATATCAATAAACTTGTTCATTGGTGCAATTCCAATGGAATGGATCTGAACCTTAATAAATGCTTCTTCATAAACTTCAACAGAAACCAACCACCCATAGATCATTCATACTCTATCAACTCATTAGACCTTGAGAGGGTAACTCAAATAAAAGATCTTGGGGTATTGTTGGATGATAAACTATCTTTTTCACAACACATAATAATGATCTCCCTAAAAGCACGCAAGATGCTAGGTTACATCAAGAGAGTATCCAGAGACCTCTCGATCAACTCTTTATTGGTTCTTTACTGCGCCTTTGTCCGTTCAAACATTGAATATGCGTCTGTGGTATGGAACCCTTACTATCAGACTTATATTAATATGCTGAAAACTGTTCAACACAAATTTTTACGTTCTTCTGCATACAAACTGGGAATTCATGTGGACAACTACGACTATGATTATCCAGCCCTATGCTCCTCATTAAAAATAACTACTCTTGAGAACAGGAGAATTGAATCGGTGAAGATTCTTCCCCAGATCTTCTATCTCATGTGGAGTTTAAAATTAATACTTCTGGCACTAGGTCGAATGATACCTTCCATATAAAACATCATTACCGAAACTATGGGTATCACAGCCCTTTAACAAGAATGGTGAGGAATGCTAATGATAAAGATTTAAACTACTTCGGAATACCCTTTTCTACTTTCAAACGTCACCTAAAAAATAATGGAATAATAAATAAAAATAATTAAAAAAAAGACACAAACACTTGGCTCAATGATACTGGTTGAATGTATGTGATTTTCTTCTTATCTTATCAAGAGGATAAATTTTTTCTGCGTAGTGAATGTATTTTTTTTATGTATATATATTATATGACCGCAATTTTTTAAATTAGTGCAAATGATGTTTTTTGTGGAGTGAAAGTATATTTTATAGGTATAGATATATATGACCGCAATATTGAATTGCTTATCAGTACAATGCTGTAATGGACTTTTCCGTAAATAAATAAATATAGCTACCTTTTTTGGTGTAGAATTGAAATTATTCAAATGATCTTCAGCATGATTTTGCGCTTTAGATAAATTGCTACATAGAGGAGTAAAAACATTCACCTTGGTATTGACTACGTTTCTATTCCCACTTCGGTTAGACCATGACATCGACACTTCTGTTGAAGGATCCTACAACAATAATACACTATTATTAAAACATTCCAGATCATATAATGATTAAGGCTTTCACTACCCTTGCTCAATGTTCTATATGGCTTTGGAGTGTTCGGTCATGTATCCATTATTATTGGATCTTGACGTTTCGCCAAAATGAGCGGTTGGTTCTATAGATCTCATGTTATGATTGATGAACTTGGGATCTAGAGTACCAGCCCAGTGTTAGTTTAGTATTTACACTTGTAACTTCTGCAGAAGCCAACTGCTCTTGTTGACAAAACGTCAAAAGCCAAGAAAAATATACACAACCGAATACTCCAATGCCATATGGAACATTCCAGATCATTTCGAATAAATACCGTGAATCTTGATAGTTTGGTGCTTCTAGAAAGAGTTTCAACTGCTTGTTGATATGGAACATGTTCCATTTGCCCCCTATAGTAAACTCGTCATTGGTGAAGAGGTGCGAACAAAAAGTGGTTTCATTGATTAATTATGGATGGATAGATGAATGTACTCTTTTATTTACCCGTTATTTTGCGTCCCGGTTCATGTTGTTTCAAGCCCAATCGCCACCAACCATTTTTTTCCGCATTATGGTTCCTTGTTTAGGGAAGTAATGAAATGAGATCCCACTGGTTTTATCAAAATACCGTGACCAGCAATTGGAAACACAACATTGTTGAGGCATACTTATAAATTTTATTCGCAATAAACAAATAACAATAGCATCTGTCAATTGTCACATTGATTGATTCAAGGCGGGGAATTTTGTCGACCAATAAAATTCATTCTTAGCCCACAAGTGACGCGCGCATCTTTCACCTGCACAGGTAATTCTGGAAAGGTCTATTAGAATCCCGAAACTTCTTCGGTAGTCTCCTTGTGCGAACAGGTCTAATAATGGGAACTAGAGGTGAGGAAAGAGGTAGCACTGGTGACGGGGCTGTGCGGAGAGACGTTACTGGTAGCGGCGAACCTTGATGGTACGGCGTTGATTGATGTTAGCGAGAAGGAAAATGAGAAACTTCGAACGACAGTGTGGGACCAAAGGAAACTGTCTTCTTATGGCGCACCAGCGTGTCTTGAAGCTGATTGATATAATGCTTCAGTGTCCACCCTGAACCATCCAAACGAACCAAATAGTGTCATTGTCCGTACCTCTGCACAACTTCTCCAAAGTCCCAGACTGAGCTGTTACCTTTAAAGATGCGTATCTGCCCTCTCTCACCCACATCGAAGAACCTCTTGGTGTACTGCGTGGAGTGTGAAGCATGATACTTATCTCTACGTTATCTCTACCCCCTGTGTTATTGCAGCTTACCGTAGTGATATACTTGACATTAATAGTTGTAATAAATTGATAGATCATTTACCTCGTTGTCTCGTCATTTCTTTGGCCTACAAAACCATACTAATACACAATAATATTGGTAGGCGTTAATCTTTTTATAGGCCTGAACATACAGCTTCGTAAGACCTGAACATTATGAAGAACGACAAAAAGAACAACGAACCGAACGGCAAACAGAACGGCGAACGCACGTCTTTGATTGCAACGAGCCGATTAACAAACGGAACGTTTGTGTTGTTCCCAGAATGGTTTCAGTAGTTCCCCGTTCAAGATAGAAAAAAGTATAGAGGCAGCAGCATTATATAATAATATGTATGTTCATTATTCGTTGACTGCGAAGAAACAATCGCGAAAAATAAGAAGATGGTGGCAAACCCATTAAGGAAGCCATTTTATTTCTACATTACTACATCCTCATTTGAAGTGTCCCAAGCGTCTTGCTTTTTCATTTTGTTATAATATAATATAACAACTACTTTTGATAAACATCCAGACATTTTCCTTCTGTCCAATCTATTGTGTAGACATAAACAACACTGAAAAAGATTCAGAGACAACAAATTCACTGTACCGATGTCTGTTCTACGTTTTGTTTTGACCCGTCCAAACCTGCCAACGCATTCACGAGCATTTTCTTTGACGTAAGGGAATAAACCGACAGGTGATGGAAACGCCGCAAACTGTACGCCGAACAGTCAGGATTTGCGAAACTGTTTGCAAACGCGTTCGTGGTCCCATCCAAATAAGTATTCCGTTCGCCGTTCGGTTCGTTGTTCGGCACAATGTTAATAGTCCAGCCAAAAAACTTCAAAAAATTACCCGACCTCCTGAAAAATTCGAAAGTTTTGAAACTTTGCACATTGATTTATGGGTACCTAGGGATGAATATACCAAAAGTCCTCATGAATATGATGCGAGATCTAGCGGCAATTAGCGGAAACAGGGCACTCTTTAGTTTTTCGTTGATATGTCGGGAACTGTTGGTCTGAGGTAAAAGCTGACTATATATATAAAATTTTGAAAAAAACAATTATATGCATTTAGGGCGCTAAACGTTTTTTCTAAATCCGTCGAGGACCGCACGATGGTGCAAATTAAAGTAGGTACTTACCGTAGTATTTCACCGGAATTTCATTAAAATTGTTCAAATATAATTGTTCGTATTCATTATTAATGAATGAAAGGATAATTTATACAGGATAAGACATTTTGGATCACAAGGGTTGTTTGTAGTACCCAGGGGTATTTCGTTGAGAACTGAAAGAACCACAAACGTTATTTGTGTTGTTCCGATCCGGCCTCTATTGTGGTGCGCAACTCCCTTTTTTTATTGTCAACATCCCAACCCCTAAACTCCCCTCCCCCCAACTTCACCGTCATTCCTTCTATGGTCCCCCTTTCCACCCCAACTTCCTTCCTCCTTCCATGCCTTCCACAACTGAAACGACTAGAGATGGCACTGAACAGTTAAATTTGAAGAACCTGTTGGATCAGTTCAAGTTCTTATCCTGTTCATGTTCATCTGTTCTTGAATGACGTTTCATCTTGCGTCACGGTCACATGTTATTTTTAAATTTAAAACAAGGGGGTCAGTTAACATAAACTTTGGAGGGAAAACAGTAGTAACAGTCAAACAGGATGATTTTCTTTCTAATGAAAACAATAAATATAGACTAATTTCATTCCTCATAACTGCCCTTAACAGCCATGGTGTTGAAACAGAACAAGCATCCAGTGATGCAGATACATTGATCGTCCGAACAGCACTCGTGAAATCCTTCACTTGTGACAAAGTAGTAATAGTCGGTGAAGATGTAGATCTTATTATTCTCCTCATTGCCCTAACTCCGACTGAACAAAACACATTATTTGAAAAACCAAGCCATGGTAAAGTAGAAAGGAAAATATATTCAAGCCAGCAATTGCAAACTTTGGGAATGAAGGACTGTATACTTCTTGTGCGTGCGTTCAGCGTATACGATACGACTTCGGCTGCATATCAAAAAAGGGAACCTTTCCTGTTTCAAATTGTTCAAGAAGCAAGCTGTTGCTGATAAATTTGACAGCCCAATTTCATCCCGTGAGGCTGTAGCTGCTGCTGGAAACAAAATATTCTTGGCATTGTACAATGCGCCCAAGAAGCAAACGTCTCTCAACATGCACCGCTACAATGCTTTCACCAATTCTGTATCCAATGCTAAACCCGACCTTTCTGCTCTGCCGCCCATAGAGGGAGGCAGCACGCATTTCGAGTATGCCAACAAATTCAATTTTGAACTTTCTCCTGTACAGTGGGGTCGAAAGTTGGAAAGCGATCGGCTGATCTTTGTAACAGCAGAGGATCCAGCAGCACCTGAAGCTGTCCTCAACCTCATTTGTTGCAAATGTACAAGTGGATATGGGAACAGATGTGGCTGTTGAAAGACAGGAATAATGTGTACAAGCATTTGTCACAACTGCCATGGTAAATGCTTGAATGGTGTTACTTCCACCATCGAAGAAGACTTTCATGACTCCGATGATCCCGATGTTATAAACCTTGAAGAAACAAAGCATTCAGTGCTAAAAACAAACACTGAACATTTGGTACCTACATCAAGATCAAAACACTGTGCTTGCTGGACGCTTAACCAGAAGTCAGGTGAGATTGCACATTTGTATTTTTCTGTTATACATTCACCTTGCAATAGTATACATAAATCGGCTGTCATGTTCAAACGTTGTTTTACTGCTAGCTTATCTACTTTCTTTTATCTACATGTTCTTATTTATATCATGATTTTCTCACATCATCATCTCATGCATAGTTACGTCTTTTCAGTCACCAAGTTCAAAAGCTGACCAAGATGAGCAGATTGCAGGGCCTTCTACCAAGAAGAGTTGATCGATTTTTCTGTACACAATTTTCCTTGGAATATCCTTAGCATTTTTTTGTTCTTGTATTCCACTGAATAGTATACATCATGTCTCTCTCTTTGAGCAAAGCTGTCAAGTGCATCTCCTCAATCCTCAAAGAAATTGGTAAAGCATTGTCAAATCTTATTAGAAATGCCATATTGTACCGCGCCAGCGTGGTTTTTTAAAAAACGCTATCTTTCAGCGCCCAATAACTCGGTAACCATTGGGAGTACAAGAAAAATGTGTATGTTTATTTTTGTTGCAAATTTAATAGGCCCAAAACCCCAAAAAAGTTCCCTGTTTTCGCTAATTGTCGCTAGAGCTCGCCTCATATTCATGGGGACTTTTGGTATATTCATGCCTAGGTACCGTTAGATAGGTGTGCAAAGTTTCAAAACCTTCGGATTTTTCAGGAGGTTAAACCTTTTTTTGACTGGACTATTAGATCTGTACGAAGCTTGCGCCGAACAACAACGAACCGAACGCTAAAGGTGGGTACTCAGTGAGCGAACGAATAACGAACTCCGATCTCCGAATTTGAATTCTGTCAATGTGTACGTTCGGTTCGCCTTCGCTGCCGTTCGCTTCGAGGGCGGTACATCAAAGAGATTCGCTATTTGGTGTTGACGAGAATCGTGGTAACATCTAGTTTCAGTCCGAACTTCGAATTTGCTGTGAGAATATTTTTGAGATTTTTTCTAAATGAGGTTAAACATGCCATGTTTTATTGCTCACCTTCACGTACCTACTCCTGTAGAGTTTCCACTAATGCGGGACAGACTTCAGGAATAATGTTTGAAATCGCTTGCTTGGATATCTTAAAAAGATACAAAAGACTTGTAGGTATAAGAATCCCCAGTTGCAAAAAATCGAAGGGTAAGTGCCAGTTTTTTTTAGGTGGAATTGGTTCTCGAAAATGTTCGAAGTAAAAATTCAAAATCTGAAGGGGATATTCTACAAAAATTGCTAAACTGCCCCAAATCATTGCTTAAATCAGTTAAAAAGTCCAATCCCCTATATCGATTTCTACTTTGATTAATTTTTTTTTTTCTACTGGTTTTTATGAAAAACGATGCCGCGATAATTTTGTCACACATTTTTGCGATAACTGGAATACTGGAAACGAAGTCAATGCCAAGCGAACAGCGAACTTTTGAAATACTTTATTCGTTTCTGAGATCCCTTCATGAAAAGCAAATCGACAACTTGTGGCCGAACGAACTCGGAACCTTCGTTGATCGGAGTTCGTTCGCTCAGTGAGTACGCACCTTAAAAGGAATGGCAAACGGACGTATTGATTTCAATGAGCCGTACATAGGAAATGTTTGTGCTGTTCCCAGAATTGTTTCAGTAATTCTCCGTTCAAGATGAAAAAGAGTACATATACTACAATATGTTCCGCATTTCATGAAATTACCATACACAGTACAATCTCAATTATAACAATAAAAATATGAATTTCAAGACGTCTAGCTGTTTGTTTTTCTACAACTTTATCGAGTGTAGTAGTGCCGCTGCTAAAATTGTCGTACTTTGTATTTTGCTTGCGTTTGTTTTCTCCAAGTCATTTGCTGGTATTCTTCACAGCCAATTAGAGCGTTGGCTTTTGCCACTATATCTGAAAATTTGGATTGCATTGCTTAGAAGTGGCCGATTTATTGACAGCGTATTCCGTGTTGAGGTCCTGATCAGACGACTGCAACAAAGCGTTAGTCGCTTGTAAGCGTTCTAGAATTTCATTCCACGCTTAAGACATTATTTCCGTTTATAACTTATTCGCTTATGAGCTTTATTACGACGTTCCACCTTTTTACCATTATTATGAAGATATGTCATCTAAAACTTGGTTGATATAAGAGTGCCTTCTTCATGTGTTCAATTGATGATCTATTTATTTTGTGGAAATTCATGATGCATGTAAGAAAGAGAAGATATTAATAACTTTTGTCTAATTTTCACTACGATTTTTTTTTGCTACTACCGGTTGCGGTTTGTTAGACCATTATCAAGTAAACTGTATATCAGGTATATCAGGTCTCAATTATGAATAGTTAAAATACAGTAATTATGATCGCTAGATAGGAACAATAAAACAACACCAGAGAGAACAATATACATTTTTTACCTGAAATATCATCAACCATTTATATCAAAACATTTCTGTGTAGATTCCAAAATAATTAGTGAAGTAGTTGTCTGTGGGATGGCTAGTTATCAAAATTCAACAATTCAAAAGAGAAGAGCTGTTCAGTTTTAGTTGGTAAGTGAGGGTTTTTGTTCAATTTATTTTTTTAAAACGCTTCCTACAAGTTCATTTTTCTTCCCTTACTGCATGCATGCAGGATTTTTATGTTTTCTTTATGTACTGTGTGGTTTGTTTCTCGTAGATGTTCATATACTTATAGCTGATTTTTTATCAGATAACACATGCTCACGGTACCTTTTATAAGCCCACATACTATTCTATATATGTATACCTGATTTATCTTTTTATCCTTTTTGTTCTGTGTTAAATAACATGTTCCCTGAATTATTTTTGCTAGTAAATAACGTTATGTCAAATTTTGAAAGATAGTTTTTGATGTTTTCGGAGGGTCTTTCTGAGTAGTTTATACTAGCATATTTCCTATCCACTTTAGGTTCCACATAAGTTATATAATTCATTCATAATTTTTTTTTAGTACACTGTTAACAAAATCGTCTCTAGGAAAACCCAAACTATAGATTCTAGTTTATTATTACTTGCCATCAATGTGGCTATATCGAAACATCTTAATGAATTTCCTATGGCACTATCATCATCTGTACAATGACATGTGTTTACAATTTCTTTAGTTTCAGGAACGTCATTCTCAAAATTGAGAACTCAGAGAGCTTAGAAGGTAATGGATTTTCTTTAGAGCATTGTCTCATACCGTCGCAGAGAACAAATTTACGTTTCGATAGTCGTCTATTGAACTTTTTGAAAACATCCGCATTCGAGACCTACGAGCGTGTGGTAAAGATCGACGGGGCACGCGTCCATACCGGTTAAAGATAAGATATATTCAAGGTCATAGCTCTTAAGAAAATCCACTACCTCTACGTGTTTATGATACAGCAGCTTGGTTCAATTTTTTTTGTACGCTTTGCACCCTCAGAAGCATATTATAGTGTCTGCCCGTATCTCTAGTTCACCTGCTCGTACTGGTTACCTCGATCTGTATAAAATAAGAAATAAATCACAATATAATAACTTGCATGACACTAATTGGCGAGATTCGCAATATGAACAGGACTATTTGTGAATTTGGCGTATTATATTAGCTTATTACACCTTTTAAAGCTTTGTATGTTACTGGGAAGCAGTTTACTGAAACGCTTTTACTGTTAATTGGTAGGGCCGTGGACTCCTTGTTAAAAATACATGAATGTTTTGTTGGCAATTAGTTATTTGCTTTTTTCTAAATGGGATGATTTTCTGGGTATTTTGGAACTAGATACCACGTAAGAAGCTAAAAGCTAACTATCGAATCACAGAGGTAATATTTCTAATTATTAAATTTGGAGAGGCAGATCCATCAGGATGTCTTATGACGAAGGTAACAAGTTTTTGTCCTGGATTGCAGAAGGTTATATTATTCTATTTCATATTGATGAATTTTGTGTCGAGGTTTTCTACAAATAGTTAGGATAATATGTTACAAACTTCAAAACTCCAATATGAGACAAAAATTTCAAGTTACGAGAACAGTATTTCTTTCGATTCTATGTATTCTAGATATCAGTAAATATTTAAATTTCACAGCTCGAATGTGAGAAAATAAATATATGACATGTACACCATGGTATAGATCTATAACACGGTCCCTTTTTAGTACTACTGGGTGAATTTCAAAAATATTAAGGCAACCTCATTTATGAATTATTTCACATTCATTTCAGGATCGGTAAACCTGCCTGAATTATTGACCATCCTTTACTTTTGTTGATAAATTCCACCTGTCTAATCTGTCGTGAAGGATTGTTGTTAGTACTGCCAATGAGTGTATTAACTCATTTACTGTTTCAATATATACAATTTCAGATTTTCTTCGTTTTCTTAAAATCAAAGTTGCGCCCCGGGATCACTTCGAAGAAACGTGATAATTTGTTCTGAAGATGTAAAACTTCTGGTTGTATTTGTAATGGGGTATACTAATGAATCAAATTTCGTTTCATATATTTCTTTTCGTCTCAATAATATGTTTTTTCAGTTCCCGTTTTCTGTCCTCAATGCAATAGGACTTATAAAAATTCAAAAACCCTCAAGATGCATTTAAGTCTTGATTGCGGAAAACCGAAGAGTTTCGAATGCGGCATATGCGGAAAGAAATTCAGGAGGCAGGTACATCTGAAACGACATGTGGTTATGGTACATGATTACTGACAAATTTCGCTCTTCTGAACTGAACTTCAAGAAACGACCGCTATGTGTTTCTTAATGTAGGCAACCGTAGTTGCACCCTTCCGATGATGATGGAACTCGTGAAACTCAAGGTGTTGCCGTGTTCTGCTGGAACATCTGCCGAATATCAAACGGTCCTGGATATGCAGTCTTGGCATATCTCAACATCTGTATTGACAATACTTACGATGGATTAATTTAATATTGATAGCACAAGAGCTAAGGCATATATTTGAATTATTTCTTCCTGAAAGGGATGTTTATTACGGAAACTACTGTAATCAGCATTTCAAAAGTCAGTTCTTTAGATTTTTGTATTATTTTTTTAGAGTTTATATCAGTGTGAATTTCTAATTTTCCACTTATCTGATGAATACCTGATTTTGATTACACTATTTGTTTGTTATTGAAACGTTTTTTGTGATTTCTCCTTCTTCAACTAGGCCGGGTGACCACGGGTAGCCACTATAACTTTTTTTTTGGAGATAATGGAATGGAATTCAGAGATCCAATGCATTGAACGCGCATTCTATCAAATCGATGATTTCTTCAAATGGAAATGTGGATCATATGATGAGTCATTGGAAAGGTCTTCCAATCAGCTATCCAACCATATCAATTATTTCAAGTAATTTGGGTTTTTATTCTAAGAAACATTTGTTTCAATAAAAGAAAATTCCCATTCAATGAAGACAAACAACTTCAAAGCAAATGTTCAAACTGTCGACTATCTGCTATAATACAGTGGGATAGACGACCAGTAAATTCTTTTCGACCTTTTCCAATAACTTACTGAGTGATTCGTCGTTATATTTTGTGGTCTATTTTGGTAAACTTCACTTTTCAAGTCTCCCCATAAAAAGAAATCCACAGGTGTTGGATTCTTCTTCGCCCTATCCATCGATTTAGAAACACGTTGTCCAAGTAGCTTCAGTTCGGGTAGCAAGAAGTTTTGCAGAAATTGTAAATATCGAGGACCCGGCAAGGACTCATCGAAGAAGTATGGTCCTTTTCATATTCCACATAATTCCCGTACAAACATTCAATTTCTCTGGGTATTGAGTATGATATTCCTGCATCCAATGTGAATTTTCAGTAGCCCGATACCGACACGTCTGACGATTTTCATGACCGTTTAGGAGAAATGTAGCTTCGTCAGAAAAATGAACTTTTCGTAAAAACATGGGATCTGTGTTAGTGATCTCACTTTTTCCACCGGATTCGGATACTGCAAAAATCGTAGACAGTGGGAAGTTATGGAATATTTTCCTCAAGCGTAAATAACTGAAAAATTTCATATTTGCATTATTCAATATATTTAGTAATCTCTGAAAAACTGCAGAAGACTATCTATACCTAATCTGACTTTAGAGGAAGTATTCAAAATCGTAAGGAAGCATTCAAGTAATGGCTTATCAAAAAGCCCTCGATAACAGGTGAATTTCGATATAACAATCTACTAGGTTAAAAGAAAGGTGTTAATTAGCATGAAAATTAACTGGTCAGGCTTTGTTACGAAATTTTGTCGCCACTTGAGTCTAAAGTAATGAAACTGCAAATAGATGATTTTGAATAGTTTTTCAAATTCTAGAAGTGATTCAGAATATCTAGTTCATTACCACTGGCAAAAAACAAGTTAGAACTTCATAATCTACATAGCCCAGAGAAAATTGTTGCTATGTTGATATTTCTGAAGGGATACATAGCGTGGTGGAAGAGTGTCGGACTTGGGGGGGAAATGTTGACGGGGCATGTTACATATGCACATATCACCTTCTTCCATGGCATAACCAATTATTTTCATACTTGACCCCTTCTTCCACTTGCCCCTTCGATTACTACTACCACTTCTGTGTGAAGAATTCAATACACAGGGTGAATTATGACCTTTGCAGAAAATAAAATGGTGTGCTTGCCTTCTATGTGGAAACATACCTGTAAAATTTCAGAGTAATCCATGATGATTCAGGTAACTGTTTTGTTCATCAACCTCTGCTGATGCGTTACTGAATCAAATAACCATTTTCAATTCCTATGATTGATTGCGTTCCCATGCACATCACAACTGCGCACACGGCTGTTATTTTCATATTTTCTTGAATAAATCATTTGAAACGCATTGATACCTACCTATGATTCAAATGTAATTTTAGCTCGGAAGAACTTTGTGTTCACGTACACGGAAAGCCCACTGGCGGATCTGAATATAAGTACTTAATAGGTACCAGTGTGGATATGCAACTAAACCAGGATTGATTTTTAACAAGAAGAAAAGACACGTTATGCATACCAAAATTATTCGTATTCGTATTTTTCGTATAAAATGTTTCCTCAAACACTCAAATATCCCAAGTCAACACGTTTTTGAATTTCATAGAAGTCATTCATCATCCAATACAACCATGAAACAAAAATATTCTTTTATGCAGTGCGAATATGTGAAAAGAACACAGGCGGCTGGCTAAATCAAAGGGCGGCTAAATCAAAGGGCGGCAAAACAGATTGCGTTAGAAGAAAAATAATTACTTTCGAGGACTGGGTGGACATTAATAAAAGGCATTTTACCAAAGGCCGATTCTCACTTGACGTCGCGTCGCGATGCGACGCGTAGCTGCAAAATGAGGCTTCGAAAAGTGCTCTTGTTTTCAAATGCAGCAATTCTCACTTAGCGGCGCAGAGCAGCAGCGTAGCGACGCGTCACAAACCAACGATTCCAAAAGCGTTGTATGCAGCTACGCATCGCGCCGCATCGCTAAGTGAGAACTGCAAAGCAGCAACGCAGCAGTAGTTCATTGAATTTTCGGGGTGTCATTCCCATGTATTTGTAAAATTTTACTTCGTTATCCACAATTCTTCCTGACGCCTTCTTCTAGCCTGTGCTTCCAAATCTTATGCACCCAATATTTTCGCTTCTGTCTCTTCCTTTTTTTCTCTTCGTTGCCGCAACGCGCCGCATCGCGACGCAACGCAAAGTGAGAATCGGCCTTTAGCGGTACACCGTGAACGGTGGCGGTGAGCGGTAATATTCATAAACAAAGGAATTGAGTAGTTGTTTTTTATCGGAAACCCATTTAGGTACATTGTTCCAAAATGAAAATGGAATATTCAGCATACATGAGTCACATTAAGAACTATTAAAGTGTTTTTGGCAAAATAATGAACACTATTGAATGAATTCATGAAATATTGTATCTATGGTATATTTTCGATGAAATTATTCAAAATCGTAATGACCGGGAAAAACCGGGATTTTTTGATTGGCTGTATGGGAATTTTGAATCGGAGCCTCCGGCAACACTGCGGGAACCACACAAACAAAGAATAATTCTATTCCAATTGGTTTTGAAGGAAAAGGGTCATTTCACATTAGGTCCCCAAACATATTAGTGAGATTTCAGTTCATATTCTTAAGGATTTCATTACTTTGGTTACACGCGTGTAAATGAGGGGAGGTAATAGGGATAAACACGCTTCCCCATAATCGAAGAAAAATCAGTGTTTCAATCAAAATAAACATTTACCTATATTTGTTAAATTACATTTATTTAGTTTCAGAATGCATCTGGTAATATCGTTAAATTATTTTTTCATATTTCATATTAAATATTGAAACAAACTGAACTTGACATCCCACCTTTATGATACTCCGCTGACAAATCTAACTATCAATTTAAAGGCATTCCGCGACACGAATTACCCCCTTCCCCCATGGAACAGAGCTGTATACGCACTTATTTGGTTAAAACAAATTATCAACTCATGTCCCCCCCTGAAAGTTCATATCTTATTTTCGTATCTGAACTTTCGGTGGTTTTCGAGTTTGCTGGCCGCGGTCTCGAAGTAATTTTTCCTGACTTTTCGTCTACATCTGCGGTAGTCAGTGGAAAAGCCCAATCAAAAAAGATATTTACTCCTACTTTAATTTTGTGCAGTGTTGTATTCTGCAAAAGTCATTTATTTGCGTAATCTCATCACGCTGAAACTAGTATTCAAATCTTTAACTTCAATCCTATGTTTGATGAAAGGGGAGGAACTGAGAGACACTGATATGGCTGTCTAACTTGAAAAATATTATGTTGTAATGTTTGTAGCTCGAAAGTCAGGAGCTTTAGTCATATTATAGTACCAGAGCTACCTATATCATATCATAATTTTTTTAAGAGTACGGAAATGGATGAACGGACTATAAAAAATACCGAAACAAAGTGATGTTATAGCTGAACAAATCAAAGCAAATGGTGCCTAATTATATATGAAGTCTGATTTTTCAAAAATATTCTCATATCCAGAAATAATGGATTCATTCTACACTTAATATACATGCTAGAAAATACCATCTCATCTGAGGCGTATACGGTGCTCACATTAAAATTTAGAAATACAAAAAATTATTTGTTATGGCTCGACAAAATCAACAAATTAAAATTGAGTTGAACATCTCGTTTGATCATTCTAATTTCATGTTTTCATCATAACTAATCCGTAGAACAAAACCATACTTCCTAAATTTCAGTATGAAAACCCTACAAACATATTCATTAATAGTTTTTTGAATTGGTAATCCACTTATTTTGGTGAGGAGAGCACACTCTATAATTTTCCATAATTATTCGTAGTTTACCCTGTATATAACTTTATTTTTTCTTTTAAATATGTCAGTTTGTATAACGAACAAAATTCTGATTCTGATATTTTATCGTCGAATGAAATATATTTCTTGATTTTTCTTCACTGCAGTTATTTTGTAAACTCTTATTCAGATTGAAGTATTATTATATTTTTCAGAATTTACAACGCAGCTATGGGGAGACTTCGAAATACTGTGCTGATATGTGATGAAAGTTATTTTCTCTAGTCCAAATTTAGTTGGAAAACAAATACGACTACGCTACGAAAGATAGCCGTGTTTCGTCAGGTTTTCTACAAAAGTGCTTATTCAAACTGTTTTGTTTATCTAATAGGTGATCATTTAAACATATTTTTAATTTGTTGTTTTTTGTCTGTTTATTGAAATTATATGAAATTAGTGAAATAACACCTGCTTACTATATTTTCCCTATAGATATAATTTTTTCACCTTCTCTTGCTTGGTTCTCATGATGTTTTCTAGATATACATTCAATAATTCATGAAACTGAAAAAAAATCATTAATAGATTTGTTGGGTATGGATATGATGGCACAAACTCGGAAAAATCTGCAGTACCACAATATCTATTTTGTTTTGTTATCTGTGAACAGAATTTATTCACCTACTATTAATATGTAATATCAAATTACGATACTGTTAAGACAGGTTCACTATGACGATCAAATATGAACATGATAATTACATCCCAACTTGTCGAAATAGTATACCAATTTTACCTAAATATATTTCATACATTATTCTCATTTTAATATGGATTCCGGATTCATTGGGAAGAATATACATTCATTTACAACTGGAAAATGCTGCAATGTTTGTGAGAGATCGTTCCAATTTCAAAATGGTATCAAAATTCATGTTGGTCGAATTCATAAAACGTCTGTCAAAGAAATCTGCGAAACCGACTTTTACTGCGAATTCAAATTTAGATTCAACTAATGAAGAAACATGTATTCCTGAACTTCATAAAAGACTATCTTTCCTCAAACGTACTTTCCGTATCATAAAAAAATTACTTAAATCTGCCGGAATCTGTGCTACAGCCTCTATTTGTGAGGTAATAGAAAAATGCGTCAGATCCAATTCCTCTTCAAGTTGGGAAAATCTCCTTCAGTTTCTCGTATTCCACGTACCAAAGATAGTCGCAAGAAATATCTGACATCAATCATCACTAATAACATAAAACTTTTGAAAAACCCTTTCGACTATTCTTCACCTGACTATTCATCACTTGACTTGAAGAATAACTGTGATATTTCTAAACTGATTTTGAGAAAAATTGCTTATGGTGACATTTCATCCGCAATCAGAATTCTAAGCTTCAGCGATACCATGGCTAGTTATGATGACACTACTTTGATAGAGTTTCAGATGATACATCCGCATTTTCCACACAGAATACTCATGATACTTTGTGTGAATCAACGAATCTTCCAGTGTTTCAAGTTACAGAAAGAATGTAATGGATGCAATAAAATATTTTTGCACAGGTTCAGTTGAATGAATAGATAGTTTTCGACCAAGTCATATGCAAGATTTGATGAGCCACAATTCTGGAAATTTCAAATACAAGCTTCTTTGTTCTGTCACCAAATTATGTATCTTAGTGCTATTTAGAAAAGTGAATTCTCTTGTTCCCATACTCTACGGTGCTCTCTTTGTGCTCTTAAAAAAAAAGTGAAGGTGTTCGGCACTTCTTATCGCCGGTTGGTAGCCAAACTTGGTTGTGTAGAAATTAAAGAAGACCTTGGTTCGCTACTGCGTCCTATACAATTTGGATTTGGAACTCGTGACGGTTGTGAGGCTGTAGTGTATTCTGCGCTTAGATTTTCCTCAAACTAGACTTTTAAAACACATTCAACATGACTGACAGTTACAAAAAGATAAACATTCTTTACCAAACTTATATCCCTTCCTCGGTCAATGTTACAGTTCAATTTCTTACTTGAGATTTTTGGTGAACATCTTATCAAATCTCAGAGAGGTTACCAGCGGGTGGTCCCTTAGGATCTTGAGATCATGTACTATTCGAAACGAGTTGGTCTAGAACTCAATTTTGGATAATGTGAGTTGATATCTAACGTTTACATAATATCCTTACGCACGTTACCTTTTTTCTGCTCAGAAATTGTTTAGCTATACCCAAATTGATGTATACGGTAAGATGAAGTCCATCAGCTTAAAAAAGTCAGCGAGATCTTATTGAATTCGATGATACCTTGCATGCAGTAACAAATTACAAACAACATCTTCGATGATATCTCCTGGCTTCAACTGACACTACCTGTGAATCTTGGAAGATTGGGGCTTCGTTCAGCGAGTTCGATAGCTTTACCAGCCCTTTTATCCTCATTCAACAGAGTTTCAATATTAATTAATCTTCTACTTCCTGCTGCTTTTTCTTGAATTGAAGATGACTTCTCAATGAAGGAGAAACATTTTGGTATTGCAATGATCCTAAAATCATTAAAAAATATTGGGATCAACCACTTCTAGACATTGCATCTGAAAATCTTATTGCATCCGCTACAACTTCAACCGAGAAAGCTCGCCTGAACGCAGTGACAGTGAAAGAATCCAGTGCCTGATTGAAAGCCTCACCTGCTGCTGCCCTGGAAACATTATTGGATAATGATACCTTCAGGATTGCAATCAGGCTTCGATTGGGACTTGCTATTTGCATCCCTCATAATTGTATTTGTGGAAGTGAAGTCAAATAAAGGAACCCATAGTTTGAGCTGCCGAAAAAGTTCTGGACGGTTTTCAAGGCATCACTTAGTTATCGATCTCATGAAACGAGCTATGGTAACATCAGTTCTTCCAGCTATTTTTTGAACCAGTGGGTACTAGTCGAGATGATGGTAAACTCCCCGACACGTGACGGTATGATTAATTCCTTGGAAATGTACTGAACCAGTAGTTTAAGATTTCACTTGTGCCTCTCATTTTGCAAGAAATTCAAAGTATGCTGGTGCTGCAGCTATAGTCAGTGAAAAATTGAATCAATCCAAATATCAGAATCTTGGTACTGACTATCATTTTCATCCAGTTGCAGTTAAAACTTTTGGTGTGTTTGGTCCTTAATCTCTAATATTCATCAATGATTAGGAAGGAGATTATATCTGGCAACCAATGAGAAAAGATCTACTTCTTTTTTAATACAAAGAATTAGGCTTGCTATACAAAGAGGTAATTTTTATTCTGTTTTTGGCACTATACCGCCATACCACTCCTTGGAAGAGATATTTGTACACTCTATTTTTATCAAGTCACACCCGATTTAGATCTGTTCAAAAAATGATATGGATAATATCGATAGCTGTCCCGAGAAAAAATTCCAGCAGAAAGATTTATCAACCTCACTACATCTCTCGAGATCAGCCATTTCTTCTTCCAATTCTTTATTAAATAGTCTGTACTCAAGTTCTTTGTCACTCCGCTCCAAGGAAAAAAAATACCATTTCAGAGACCGCTCAATTGAAAATATGGTTCAGAATGCAGCACAAACTCCCTTAGATTTGCAGTAGTACAAGCAAAATCAAAACACTAGGTTTTAATGGCAAATATTGGTAACACACGCTATGAACAGTGTTATCCAGTGCTTATTCAACACAAGATGTTTCTTGGGGTATTTGACAAATACGAGATATATAAACACGAGTACCTTCAGTATGAAAGGAGCTCTCATCAAAGCTTTTGCAATGGTGATCAAGAAACTATGTTAAGTGTATGTAGTTGATACTTCCTCATTGAAAAATCAAATTCAAAGGTTTGCACCTCGTTTCATCGGTTGCGCCCACCAAGATGCTCAAGAGTTATCACGATATTTACTGGCTGGTTTGCATAAAGACTTGCATAGAATTACAGAGAGGCCAAAATCCATCGTAACAGATATTGACGGTAATTAGAGTGACGGTGGAAAAGCCAAAGAGTTATGGTCAAGAGTTCTGATGGTGGATATCTCAAAGAATGTAGATTTATTTGTTGGCCAACTGAAATCTACATTGAGGTGTTCTCATTGTGAAATATCAGTTATACAGTTGATCATTATTCATTTGACTGGGACATGAGAATTATGTTGTCCGACCTATCCTGGCACTGATGAGAGGAAAATCCTTGAAACAGGCATGTATGCGGGTGGTATCCAGCCAAATGAAGCATAATCTACTGTTTAATTACAAAACACGCACTTGCAAGTCTTGAACGTTGCACAAATATCTGTCAGATGTAGTTCAATGACCGTCGTGGTATTAGCCAGGGAAGTAGTTGTTTTCTAACAAATGTTCGCCTTATTCTTCCACTTGGTGGAAACGTGTGGAGAAAAAGGGTTCTTCGACTTAGTCGATTTCATTCGTTTCATTATAGTTTATCCTAACAAGTACCTTCCCCGCAAGCGACTGCCGTTACCCGAAAGACACAAGGCGGGCTATAACCCATTGCACTCCCGTAAATTACTGATATAAAATATCATTTTGAAACGAATTGGAGTGGTTATAAATGGTAACAAAATGCTGACACCGCTGTAATATAACTAGGGGATTTGTCACTAACTTCAGAAGTCGTCCAAAATACGAGATCTCTCATTTCCTCACATCTGTGTGAAGACCATTGCATTTCGTTGGGCTCATTATAAACTTTAGAGCTCAAGATAAGTATTATCAGGCGTCAAGGGATTCAATCAACTATATAGATGAGAAACGTTACGTTCTTGGAAAATCAAACTGTTACACAATTGTTCTCAGACAATATTTTGAAAGGTAATTTTTTACCATGCATTGGTCCGTAAAGGGTGACAACCCAAATGCGAGACCACCATAGGAAAAAATTAACATATATTCAATATAGTTATAAAAAAACATTTTTATCTTCACCAGCGGCAATAACAACCACCACATTTTCCGAAAGTTGCGTGTAATTTCAGTACTCTAATATTTCCTGCCAACTTGCGACGAATTTGCCAATCCAAAGAAAATACATGTGAATATAGAAACACAAAATAAAATTGTTTGTTTGCGATTTTTTCCACATATTTCTACCTTCAGATAATAAGGTTTGTATTTTTTGTGTACATTTGTATAGGAAATTTGATCTAGCTAATGTTACTAGTATCGTTTGCATTGTCAAAATTTTGAGGTTAGTCACTATATTTGAGGAAAATATGGTTTTATGTCCGTGCTGAGTAATATCGATCACGATAACAGTTACGGAAAGTTGCATATGAGTATTCTGTGTCAAACAACTTGAAAACATCTTCAACTCCAATAAAAAAACATGTGAACAAGTATGGCTATAAGGTTTCCTACGGAGACATCTCCAGCTGTCCGTAAGAAAGCCAGAAGTGACTAGTAAGAATAGAGTATTGGCTTTCAATAAAGCAAATGTAGATGTCCTTCATGATAACGTGGCAACAGTCATGGAAAAACACAATTTTCGCCCAGATCGCATATGCAATGACGACGAGGTTGGGATAACAAGTGTGCACAAACCTTCTCATGTTCTGGCACCAAAGGAAAGAAAGCAAGTTGGGTCCATCAGTAGTAGATAGCGAGGTCAAATCACTGCTGTAGTTCGCTGTAAGATTGCTACAAGACAGTGTGTTCCGTCAATGTTTGGTTCAGTATCCTTGATGCTAGGTAAATGATCTTTTACTTATTTGCTCTAGGTAGTTTCATATGTGATGCAGTGGTACATCTAGTTTGATATAGGTATGTTACTTTTCGTAGATACTTTTCTTTTTGGACAATGAAAGTTGAAATCGCTTTAGTTCAAATCTGCCTAAAGCCTTGGTTTCTTTGAACATTCGGTAGCGGAAAGCGGACAGTCCGTTGTTCGTCGCGTTTCAACGATTTTATCCAACCAGAGTATTTTCTGTGGGATCGGTTTTCTTGATGCTGCTGAGCAGTACTGCATCATTCCGCAGATTTGTGCCGACTAGTCGGTTGATATTTGTTGAGTTTAATTCCAGCGGAATCGCCGGCATGTGAAGGCGACCGACATTTCAAATGACAAATGAATTATGAACGAATATTCAATGAATGATTGACAAATTCTCAACAGACATGGTGAGACAGTATCCACCGTTATCTAGTGTTAGGCGAAAAAGGTATGAGGATGTGGTTATGTTAGATTTGAACGTGAGTGGGCCCATATCAGGCCCTCCACTGCGGCCAATGGCCTATTGTTGCTAACCCTATTATTCCTCCCAGTATATCCAATCTCTTAACGAAATTAAGAAGTACATTGGGAGAACAATTTACCAGGTTCTCGGGGCATGTACATGACATGTGTTCAGCCGTTTCAGCCTCACCCATCCATAGACGACACTCTGCATCTTGAGCAAGTCTGATTTTATGCATGTGGTGTTTGAGTTTGCAGTGGCCAGTGAGCAAACCTACTATAACTCTGAGATGTACTCTACTGAGTTCTAGCAGTTTGTCGGAGTCCTGTTCTTTCTTTGTGCAAGCAATTAATGCTTTGGAATGGGCTAGGCCCGGTAGACTACGCCAATACTCGAGTCTTTCATTGTCTGCCCAGGATGTTACCGGTTCTGGCACAGTGAACGTTAGGGCATCTGCTATTTTGTTCACTTCTAGGTCCGTGTGACCTGGTATCCAGACTAGGTTAACATTGTTGCGTTGTGCCAGTCGGTTTAAGGTTTCTCTGCAGTTCCATACTGCTCTGGATTTAAAGCAGTTGGATTCAAGTGCTTTCAGTGCTGCTTGACTATCTGAAAATATTTTTATTGTTTTTCGTGTGTAGTATCGATTTTTCAGCTCCCTGGCACACATTTCAATGGCATATACTTCTGCCTGGAATACCATAGCTAATTTACCCATACTGAATGAGCGTTTTCTATTGGGTTCATTCCGTATATTCCGGCTCCGACACGTTCCAGAGTTTTGGTGCCATCGGTAAACCAACGTTCATTTGCCCTACATAGGTCAGTTTCATTCCGAATCCAGTCTTCTCTTTCACGGAAGACCGCAGTGTAAGGCGCTGCCCTGCAGTTTTGGGCATGATGTCTGAGGGCATTCATTGAATGTTGTGAGCTATTATGCCCTCCAGCATGCTGCTGCTTCTCATGATCACTGGCCGACTAATGGCCGCTTGGTGGAGCCTGTATGTTGCCCATCTTGCCTCTGTCTCCAGCAATATGTGAAGAGGAAGTAATACGAGAAGGATTTGCATTGATGCTGTTGGCGTGGAGCGAATTGCCCCAGTAATCGCCAGACACGCTTGTCTCTGTAGTCCGGTAAGTTTAGCCTGGGCCATTTTTTATTGGCCCTTGCTTCACCAAACTACAGAGCCATACGTTATTATTGGTCGTATGACGATCACGTATACAAAGGATATGGTGGAATTGAATAATATTTGGAAAGAAATTGATGCGATTATAAAGAAAATGGCAACTTCTTTCTCTTCTAACAATAACAACGCTACCAATTTATTTGAGTCCATGTTTCGGTACTATTGTTTCTATTCACAATACTGTAACGATTTCGAGACCGGCCTCGAGTCCGGCCCTGATCATCGTTAACTCGAAATGTAAACAAGTTCTCCGCTGACAAACAAATAAATCACGGACAATAAACTGAAAACTTTTTGTGTGAAATAAATAATAGACTGATATTCCGGAATCGAAGCAAGAGTTAGAGGAGCGGGAGTTAGAAACAACTGGAAAGAAGGCCGTACTCCAGAAAATTCTTTCAGATGGACTGATCGAAGAAGGAGAAGACCCAGAAACATTTTTGTCGATTTGAGTGCTATAATGAACACACTCGAGGAAACGACGAACAGTTTGAAGGAGGAACTTCAAGAAAATTCGTCTGGAAGACAAATTTCTACAAAATTCAAATAGTCTGGAGGAAAAGCTTGTAGAAAACTCGGTCAGCTTGAAAAATATGGAAGATAAATTTCTGGAAAATTCGAATAGTATAAAAGAAGAACTTCAAGGAAATGTGAAGAGCCTGGAAGAAAAAATTCACAAAAATTCGAAAAATCTAGAAGTGAAGCTTCTGGAAAATTCGGAGAATTTGAGAGAAGAGCTTCTGGAAAATTCGAATGGTCTGAAAATTCGAAGAGTTTGAAAGAAGTTTGCGGCGTGGTGAATCGGTTGGAAGGAAGAATGTTGAAACAGAGATGGAGAAAATCAAAGATGACATGGAGGAAGAAATGACAAAAATCAACGAAAAATTCAGTGAATTGGAAAACCGAATGGATTCTGTGCACACCCCTGAAATTTCCAACAGAATTTCAAGGCCGGATCTGAGTACGAACTTGGAGGAAGATCAAAAAGACGTAAAAGATTGTAAGGTCAGTACGGAACTAGGAAAGCTCTCATTGAAACCGCCTCAGTTCGACGGAAATACTCCATGGGCAAACTACCGCCGACAATTTGAAGCTGCTGCCAAAGTGAACGGATGGAATGCTGACACTGGCACTGCGTGGCGAAGCAACAAATATTTTGCAAACTCTCACCGCCCAACAGCAGGAGGACTATGAACAGCTGGTAAAATACTTGGAACTTCGCTATGGCCAAGCCCACCTTGAACATGTATATCACTCACAGTTGAAGAACCGATGTCAGAAATCAAGCGAATCCTTGCAAGAATTTGAAGCAGACATTGCACGCTTGGTTCGCCTTGCATACCCAGTCACACCAGAAAGTGTAATGGAGCGACTAGAGGTCCAGGCATTTTTGGATGGACTTCGTGACCAGGAAACCCGGCAAGCCCTAACACTAGCTCGCCCCGCACATATCATAGATGCATTGGCACGCGCTCTGGAATTCGAAGCAGCAAAGCAATCCTGCAAAAGTCAGAGTAGAGTCCGGATGACTGAGGAAGATCCACAGGAGCCCGCTAATATCGAGGCTGTCATGAAAAAATTAATGAAGGAAGTCCTGCCTGAATGAAAATAAATAAGGTGCTGGAATTGCGGGAAAATTGGGCATGTGCGTAGCAAATGCCCAACTTTTAAAGAAGCGACAACGACACAGGAAAACTAGAAAACGTCGATGAGGAGGAGCAGTCGTTGGCCTGTATCCAGCAAGCCCCAAATAACAACGCATATGTCGCTGTGCTTCAACGACAGAACAAAGGTGATTTTGTAGACGGTCTCATCAACAACGAGCCATGCTGCTTGATACAGGTGTGACTAGGACAATCCTTGGGCCTACTTTTGCCAATACACCGGCAAGAATTGAATCATCGAATTGGAAGCTACGCACAGCAACAGAACAGCTGGCAACTTTGTATGGTGAACTTCCGATTGAATTGACTTTGGGCAGTACTGAACTGAAACACCGGGCTCTAGTAGCGGATATAGAGGATGATGCAATCATAGGGATGGACATCATGAACTCCAGATGGTTCGAGTTGAATTTCAGAGACGGTGTCCTACGAGTAAACGGAGAAGAGGTGCTTCACGGAAGAAGTGAAGAAATGATTCGTGTTCTGCTGGCTGAAGATGTGAGCGTACCGGAGATGGCTGAAACCATTTTGGAGGAATCGCACTAGGGAAGACCTTGTTGCGTGCTAATAAGTTTGTGCCAGTCAGGGTAATGAATGTCAATTATTACCCGGTGACCTTGAAGAATGGAACGATTTTGGGGCACTGCTCGTCAATTTCCTCTGTGATTAGGAGTAAACGCGGCACTATTAGCCAAGCCTGTAACATGCCAGCAGTATTGGAGAAGCTGGATGCTATCTCATCCAAGGACATGGGGCCAGCACAAAAGCCCAAACTGAGGGAACTAGTCAGGATGTATCAGGACATCTTCGATACGGGAGTAGGCAGAGGCGGTAGAACAAAGGTGATTCAGCATAAGATGGATACTGGGACTGCTCGACCGATCCGACAATAAGCCAGGAGACTTCCCCTTGCCAAGAAAGAAGAGGCTGACAAAATAGTCAGTGATATGGAAAAAGAAGGTGTTATTGAATCATCTGACAGTCCTTAGTCCTCTCTAGTAGTACTGGTAAAGAAGAAAGATGGTTCAACCCGGTTTTGCGTCGATTATCGTCAACTCAACAACGTGACGAAGAAGGACAGTTACCCTCTACCAAGAATCGACGATACGCTAGATACGCTGGCTGGATCTATGATTTTCTCGACCCTAGATCTGAAGAGTGGATACTGGCAGGTAGAAATGGCTCAGGAGGATCGAGAAAAGACAGCTTTCACCATCGGCTCAGGATTGTGGCAGTTCACAGTTATTCCATTCGGCCTCTGCAATGCTCCAGCTACTTTCGAAAGGACTATCATGGAAGACGTGTCTGGTGTATCTCGACGACATTATTGTGGTTGGCAGATCATTCGAGGACCATGTGAAAAACTTGGTGGAGGTATTCCAGCGACTGAGAAGCGCCGGACTGAGATTAAGCCCCAAGAAATGTCATCTATTCCAGAAGGAAGTACGATATCTCGGCCACGTTGTCTCTGGGAAAGGAGTGTCAGTAGATGAGCAAATGATCAAAGCTGTTAAGGAATGGTCCGTTCCGCAAGATATACACCAGCTTCGAAGTTCTCTTGGCCTGTGCACTTACCATCGCCGATACGTGCTGGGATTTGCTAACATCGCTAAACCACTGACCAGGCTTACAGAAGGACAAACATAGTTCCAGTAGTCTGAAGAATGCCAAGACTCGTTCAGGAAGCTGAAAGGAGCATTGATCAACGCACCAATTCTGAGCTATCCTCTTCCGGACGGAAAATTCATTTTGGATACGGACGCAAGTAATGTGGGACTTGGAGCTATCCTGTCTCAGATCCAATAAGGACAGGAAAAGGTCATCGGTTACTTCAGCAAGACTCTTAGTAAACCGGAGCGCGTTTACTGTGTCACCAGGCGGGAGCTGTTGGCCGTGGTTGAGGGAGTAGAGCACTTCTACAAATACGTGTATGGATGAAGATTCCTACTGAGAACTGATTATGCAGCTCTCAAATAGCTCCTCCAATTCAAGAATCCCTAAGGTCAAGTGGCACGATGGATCGAGAGGCTCCAAGAATTCGACTTTAAGATCGAACATCGGGCGGGGACCAGCCATAAGAATGCGGATGCCCTATCGCGAAGACCATGCCCAGACGACTGTTCACACTGCCGACGAGCAGAGGAAAAGGAGTCGACACTCTGCAGAACCACGGCGGTCGATGATAACTGGAATGACCACAAGATCCAGAAAGACCAAGAGAAAGATCCAGATTTTGATTCAGTCATCGGCTGGAAGAAGAGTGAGCGAAGACCGTCGTGGCAGGAAATAGCCAGTTGTTCTTCAGTCGTTAAAACTTACTCCTTAGACAATGGAGTCTTGAAGCGTGTGTTGGAGTCGGAGCATGGCGGGGAAGAAAGACGTCAGGTGGTAGTTCCGAGGAGAAGAAGACAGGATGTGCTCCGAGAAATCCATGATGGGGTCACCGGAGAAAGTTAGGCAACGGTTCTACTGGGCCAATTGTCAAGCTGATGTCAATGTGGTGCTAGTGCAAAAAATGTGCTCTAGGCGCTGCCAGTAATGGGCCACGAACAAGACCTAAGGCCCCAATGTGGGCAGCCCATTCGAAAGGATCGCCATTGACATCGCTGGCCCGTTCCCACGATATGAACACGGCAACAAGTATATCTTTGTGGCGATAGACTACTTCAGCAAGTGGTCCGAAGCCTATGCCCTGCCCAACCAAGAAGCCATCACCATTGCCGTCGTCTTGGTGAAGGGGTGGATTTGTCGATTCGGTGTCCCATTAGAGCTGCATTCGGATCAAGGCGGGAATTTCTAGTCAAACCTGTTTCAGGAGATGTGTCAGATGCTGAACATCCGGAAAACGAGAACCAAGGCTCTACATCCACAGTCCGATGGAATGGTGGAACAGATGAATAAGACGATAAACCGCCACCTGTCCAAGGTAGTCTCTGACCACCAGAAAGATTGGGACCAGTATCTCCATTTGTTTCTAATGACCTATCGTTCCGCAGTTCACGAGTCAATCGGCCAAACCCCTGCTAGTGTTATTATGGGCCGAGAGCTGCGACTTCCATCGCGTTTGGGACGCCACCAGGATGAGACACTGCGGGAGATGACTACGTCAGCAAACTACAACAAAGAATTGACGACATCCTTGAATGGGTCCGTTTGCACATCTAGGGTGCCAGGGACAGGAAGGAAACCTACGACATCAAGGCCGATGCTGGTGGATATTAGATAGGTGACCTTGTCTGGCTATACAACCCTAAACGTCGCTGTGAACTTTCACCGAAGCTTCGGATTCCGTGGGAAGGTCCACATAAGATCATGTAAAGGATAAACGACCTTGTCTACCGAATATGTAAGCCACCACGAGAGAAACCTAATCCATTTCAATAGGTTGTCCCCTTACGCCGGAAATTACGACCAAGTCCGCACCGTCAGACCATCGGAAGACGAAATGACGTTACAGAGGTTTATGTCCCTGTAGTCAAACGGACAGAAATTTCAACATGGAGTAACCCGAGAGGAACCACGAGATCTTTTCAAGGTGCCTGCCCATCACGCGTTAGCCCACTGTGTGGCAGAAGATCTCCAAATGTCCAGAGGCATTGCCGTAGTATTCTCCAAGAAGTTCGGTCAACTCCAGGAACTGCGGTAACAGAACCCGAAAGTTGGAGGGGTGCTACAGCTGAGGAAGGGCCAGAGAAACATCTATTATTTGGTAACCAAGAAGCTTTCTCTAGATAAGCCGTCTTATGAAGATGTCTGGAAGAGTCTCACTAGATTAAGAGACATGATGTTGGACTAGAATCTTGTGGATCTAGCAATCCCAAAATTGGCCTGTGGGATTGATGGGCTGGACTGGAGAGTTATAAGGAGCATGTTGGAGACAATATTCAGATTCCGCGGCGTCAAGATTCTGGTGTGCTGCAACCATCTTCCTCGACCCATCTCAAAGACTGTGAAGTGTTACTTCCATCGAACGTCCAGGTGCAGATATGTAGAATCTTGCAGATATCTCCACACTCCAAAAATGACATTTTGGGACGAAACGTCTTTAAGAAGGGGGCAATGTAACGATTTCGAAACCAGCCTCGAGTCCGGCCCTGATCATCGTTAACTCGAAATGTAAACAAGTTCTCCGCTGACAAACAGATAAATCACGCGGAAGAATCGCGAACCTTCTAAAGAAGGTTCTGGGGACATCTTAGAACTCGCCCAAAAGGCTCGAATGACCGAGAACTGTGAATACTAGTATATATGCCACTGGGTATTAGATGGCGGGACAGTCGTAGTCAGAAAGATAGCCACAGTAGATATAAATTTGAAATGTTTTAGTGAATAATTGTTTTAAGTAGTGTTTCGATTAAATTAGAAAAAATCAGTTAGTGCAGTTTTACTACAATACAAACAGTACGCATATCACATGGCGGACACAAAAGGAACTCTCATTTTGTATATCTCATTTTTAATCGAGTCGGTCTAAAGGACATGATTCGAAGGAAGGAAGGATTGAGTAAAAATGGTCCAGTCTGCTCAATCTATTATTGCTCAAAGTCCGATTGGATGACTGATGAGGAATTATTTCCGGAGTGGTTAAAACATTTTCGTAAGTTCATCAAAGCTACCTCTGATGATCGTGTCATGTTTATTTAAGATAACCGCACATCACATTTTACTTTGCAGTTCTACAATTACTGTTGTGTAAATGGAATCATAATGGTTACTCTTCCTTAGCACACATCGCATAAGGTTCAGCCATTAGAAGTTACTTTATTCTCTGGCTTAAAATCTGCATACAATCATGAATGTGAACAATTTATGACATCACATCACTATAAATCAATCGCCGTCACAGACAAACTTATAAAAGAGTAGCTACGGTCGAAAAAAGTATAAATGGTTTCAAAAGTACAGGACTTACCGATGGATAGAAATGTATTTAAGTCCTATTGCTCGCCCAAGTTGAAATGCTGGTCCATGTCCCATTGCTGGTCCACGAGGTTTGTCTTGTAATAATACGCGTAAAGAAACAATTCCTGATTCAAAAAAAGCATCTTACGAGAAGCAAGAAGTCTATGACGATTAGGCTACAGATGATGAAATCAAGAACAAGTCATCCGAAGAAATATATCCAACATCTAAACCTAAACCGGGACAAAGCAAGAGAAAAAAACAAAAATCTTTAATTTTGACCTCGACACCGAAAAAGAAAATTTGGAAGAAAATTAAATAAAAAACAACAGAGATCAGCTGCTACGGTGAAGAAACGCGTACTTTGTGAAGATAGAGAAACTAAAAGAAAGAAAAATAGAAGACCAAAATTAGTAATAAGAAAGGAGATTTTGAAGTAATAGAGGAAGAAACACCATCAACATGTTATGTTTATGGTGAATTCGGGACAGATAATGAAAAATGGTGGTGATGTGGATCAATTTCTACGTGGTTTCATGCTGCTTGTATTCCTGCTAAATTTGCAGGAGACTTTATATCATCTAGTAATTGCGAGTAAACAGTTTTCATTTAATTACTCATTATTCAACATTTCAGTCGATATTTACCCACTCCTGGTCAGTATTTCCGTACTCCTGGTCAATATTTCTCATTAGGGATCAGACCCAGCAACCGTTTTGTATTTTTATTTTATTTTTTTTTCAAAATAAAGTTATTTCTAAGTAATTATGCATACTTATCTACTTATTTTAATCCATATATTATTGCGCACTAGGGCGATAAACGTTTTTTCTGTGCTAATTTATAGTTGATACCATTTTCAAGTTTGTCGTCGGAAAACACCATTAATTATCAGAAAATGCCAGTTTTATTTTAAGATTTTCAAAAATACTAGGATTGATTTAGATTTCTGTATGAAATATTACACCTAATCGCAACTCTGTATGAGTTGAATCGATCCAAATGGTGAGGATCAAACTTGAATATTCTATAAGGGTATGAATTGAAGTTATTAACAAATTGCTGTGTATTTACACCAAGCGTAAATTTTTATTCCACTGATAACTAAAAGTTTTTTTTCAGTTTTTCCTGTGTACTGTCCGAGATGTTCACGGGGATACAAACATAAGAGCTCTCTTAACAAACATCTGAAGTGGGAATGTGGTATAGAAGCAGGACTATTCAAATGTGAAAGCTGTTCGTACACTGCCAAACAGAGAAATAACTATATCAGACATGTGAAAACTATTCATCGAATAGAAAAGTGAATACTTCGAATCTGTCGGACTTTTTTTATATACAACGTCTTTTAATTTGTTCGAATAGCACACTTTTGTCGCTTATACGTATAAAAATAGTTTTATGAACTGCAAAGACCAAGAACTATTCAATCTGTACACAGCGTTTTATAATTGTAATGATAATATAATAATCATATATTTGGATTACATAATTTTTGTTTGAATTCATTATTTACTTGGTGCTTTGCTTAATGAATAACCTGTTATTTCCATTTGATTTAATTTATTCAGTGAAAAGTATTTTTTTTTTGTATTTTTGATATTAAAATATACCGAATTGTAGTTATTGATCTCCAACTTCCAGGTGCCGTTTACCGAATTTGCACATGACAATTTCTCGGTGCATTTTGTAAGATTAGTTATATTGTGTGTAACACGGCTATACAAAAGCTAGACATCGATTATAAATAATCTTTTTTCGGATATTCTCTCAAATGCACCGATCCGGTCACCCAAATCCATTTAGTGGGTATTTAAATTCTCTACAAAAGATCGATTGACTGTGAAACGATTAAATCAATACTTTTTAAGATATCTGTAGAAAAAAAAGGGTACATATTTGACAATACTCACTGTTGGAAAAATTCCACATTGCAATTTTGTTGTGGCCGATACCAGGATTTTCATCTAAGTACTATATTTTAAAAAGTATGGGTCATTTGCGTCTTCATTTAATAGCCCCTTTTCTTAAATTTTGTATACTTGGTTTCACCTGCACCTATTTCAACCCACTCGTGCTGATTCTGATCATCTATTATATCCAGTGAAACTGTATTTTCTATTGGAAGGGCAATTTCCGAATACAATTTTCCCAGAAACTATTCAGCTTCCATATTGCATGTATGATTGTATAGGAACAGTTTTCAGTGGCGGCACACTCATGTGTAATAAATCTTGACATACGGGCTGTGGCCAATCAGCGACAAGCAGATTCATGACTCAACAGTTGGACAAGGTAAAAGTACAGAGAATGTAGCACAGAGTAGCCAAAGGCTCGTGGCTCAGATGGAAATTTCAGCAGGATACACAAATGTATCAAAGAGGTAATGTGGTTTTGTTCTGAAATGGATTTTTTTCCATACAACATATATTCTTTCAATTTTAATTTTCTTCTACCTAAAGAAACACATCGTCTGTTTGAATTCGATGGTGAATATTGGATAAATGAATAATTCCACAATCAGTTAATCTAGGGTCTTTATTTTGATGTGAAAACAGAATACTTGAAATATGTTTCTCAACGATCATCACAGGATTTGCTAATTCTGAAATGAAATTAGATTACAGAATACTGGAATTCTCTCTCTTGTGAATGAAGAAATATTCTGCAACACCACTGCCCCCATGCAATTCAAATTTATTTACATTCTTTTTCTTGTAATAGAATAATATTCCCACACTGGTTAGCAATAATAACATTAGCCTAGACGCAGTTGATTGTCACCGTAGTGGCAAATTTCAGTAGTATCAAAATTATTGCTGTCACGTTTTCATTCGAAAATATAAAAAGTATCATGAATTTTTCCATTGATTCAGAATAAAATACACCAACTGAAATTACAAAGAGTACAAATAATATACTGGAAAGTGTACTACCAAAACCCCCGAATGATTGAGACTCATAGCTTTCGTGAGAATGCCGTTAATATAATATTTATCGAACATATTTTTATGAGAGGCCGGATGGCTTAGATGGTATAGCAAGCAATAGCAAAATAAATGGAAATGGAGAATAACGGTGACGTTATTTTTAACGGAAGTAATACAGCATACGAGAGGTTGTGGGTTCAAGCTACAGACAAGGCATTTTTTTTAATTCAATAGTTTATTCTTAATGCATCTTTGCGATAAAATAATTAGTTCTGTTTAGTCCAGGATTAGTCCTTTCTGATAAACAGTGTTTTTAAATAATAGTTATTATTTCGTGTGGAATTTTTTTTTTGTTCGTTTTCATTTAAAAATATTTTAAAATATTTGAACGTGGAGAAAGTATAGTCTGCTACTCGGTTAGAATGAAAATTCATGATACTCGTGGTTCCTCCCGCTCGCCTTCGGCTCGCGCTCGGAACTTTCCACTCGCATCGAATTTTCATCCTAACGTAGTTACAGAATATACAATTTTTTTACTACTTATATTTTCAGTACAGAATTTTTCACTGCAAGCAAACTGATTTCAAGATAATTTAAGAACCAAACCCCTTAATCAACTTGGAAATGAAATATATCCATTAAATAAATAGTTTCTTCAGCAGATCATTCTGTTGTTTGAAGATATCCTTTTTATAAGGCATTCTGTGTTCATATCAAAATTTTGTTTCATTTACTATTTTGGTGGTGTACGTTTAATAGGCCTTTTCATCAATATACAAGCGCATGCGCAGCCGCCAGTTGAACGAGCGGGAGTTTAATAGTTTTGTACTGTTTTGTGCAATAATGGCTGTTGAAAAAGTATTATCTTCGCAAAAAATCGATTACTGAAATAAATTATTGATGGTGCTATACTCGTTCACAATTCAATAGCAGCACATTATTGTGAACAAGTAAAAAAGTGGCTAAAGTGTCATAGGCGTTCGCAAATAGGCAAAAAAATTGAGCTAATTGAGAGGTTAGCCATCAGTACAACCCTTTTAATCCATCGGATGAGATCCAGCACATACAGTGGAGGTAACATACAACTGGGTAGGTAAATAACTTTCAGTCAACTCCACAAAAAATTAAAATTATTTACCTACCCAGTTGCAACCCTTTTAAGTGAATAAAAAGTGAAGTAAAGAATAATTGTATTGTTTTCCAATTAGGTATCTATGGCAATGAATTGTGAGCACTCGCAGAAACATTTAAATCAACATTAAACTTCATCACGATTTTTATTATCTAATAATTTATTCAATTGAAAGGGAGCTAAAAATTCGAAATTTTCAATCATACGATCGTGTATAATAAATAATGGTCACTACTAATTAATATATATTCAAGAGTTAAAAATAATCCTATGTGAAATAATGTACCTGTTGATATCTTACTGTTGACCCAGCTTTTGACAATGGAATTTGGCAGGACATTTTGAAGAAAGTAAATGTTATACAAAAACATTCCTCAATCTCAAGTAACTGATTATCCTCAAATTTGGCACTTTGAATATGTTTTAATATGTACTTTGCCTGATGATTTAATTATTTTTCTACAATATTGAAGGCAAGGTTTTGAAAAGTTTATAAATCAATTCCTGGTTTTAAATGATTTATACCGTGTATCGCTACATACTCCATAACAACACACCGTTTTGCTGTTCCTTTTCGTACGGAACCATTATGAATAATCATCTAATTTCAGTTTCGTTCAACTAGGACACTCATTATTTCATTTATTTCAACTTTTTCTTAAAGTAAATGAGGTTCATTTGATATTGGTTAATTTTAATCATTTGTACTTGGGTACTGTTCCGGAATGTGGGAAGTTATTAATTTAACCAACATATAAATATATATTCTTATTTTCGCGCATGTTAAATGGCACTAGGCTACCCCCTTCTCACTTCCGGTTGAAACCTCCAAATAAGAAGCTGTTCGATCATAATTAATTCCAACATCTTTGAAGAACTGTGTCCATTACAAAATCGCAGTTTGTACGTTCTTTATTACCGAAGTGTCTAGTTTGTGGACCTCGCTACCATTATAAACTATTAGGAATAGTTTCTGGGAATCCAGTACATGCCGTTTACGGAATATGTCTCCTGCCAGTTGGAGTCGTCGCTTCTAATCACAAGTAAGTGGTCTCGTGCCGCTTTGCTATCAAATTCTCATTGCATAAGTACAGTCCATTTCTCTTTCCATATCACTCGAATCATCATTCCGAAACAGGTATTTTAACACGTTTGTTTACAAAACAGTCCGAAAAAGATGGCTGACGATGACGCATGCGCACAAAACAAAAATTTTGATGAAAAGGCCTATTGAGATTCATTCTGAAAAAGTTTTATGATTTCACCCGTTTATAACTTACATCTGAATCAAAACTATATTTCTGAGTTCGCCGTTATATGAGTTCCTTGATAATAATGAAGCGTATTTTAGGAACACTGGAAACATTTCATTGTGGAATATGTAAACGACAATACAAATATCACAGTACGCTTCAACGTCATCTCAAAACTGAGTGTGGAAAACATGGTAGAGAGGTCTGTCAGTACTGTCATAAAGTTTTCAAACACAGGTTCAATCTTCAGAGGCATATCAATTGCATGCATAAGGGAGATTATAAAATATAATTCGTGTCATCACCAATTAAATAAAAAAAGTACTAAAGCTTTTTATTTTAACAGTTTTTTATGAATGAAAATAAGATGAGAGTAACAAGGGCAGCAAACCGAAGCATTGATTGAGCGGTAAATTTTAAGGACCGTTTCATTTAGCATTAGTCAGTCCATTTCTTCTAATTTGCGTGTTTACACAAAATGAAAACTACTGGCAAGAAATTTGAAAAAAAAAAAAAAAAAAAATGAATAAAGGTTTATTTTTACATAGTTAGCATTTTCTCTACACATCAGTTGATATATTACGAACTCCGTCCTAAGCACAATTCTTCGCCCAAGAGGGTCCAGGAGAAAGGAAGGGTCGGGAGGACGCACTGAGAGCCGCCTCCCCCGCCCCGCAGACATTTCTGGTTGCGGGAAGGGGAGCGCTTGTGCCAAGGGGCACATAGGGTCCCGGAGAGGGGGCGCTAGTGTCCACCTCCGCTGGTCTTAGCGGTTGGCCGAATATTCCGGAAGCTTTGTTGCTTGCAACTTCTTTCGGAAAGAGTTTTTCAGAGTGATTAACGCCCGAACTTCGGGTGGAATCACATTCCGGTTATTCCTGATCAGAATTTTCTTGACAGCCTGATCGCGAGCGATCTGAATGTCACGAATTAGAGCGAGTGATGTTGATTTCTTCGGTAATACAATTCCCTGAGGTTGGAAATTGTTCAAATGCTGGCCGTAGATCGCAGAATTTTCCCAAAATGCAGATACTTGTAAGTAGTTTTGTCGAAGAGCTGAATATTCAGCACGAATTCTTTTGTATAATTTGGTAGAAATTACCTAGCCAAAAATCAAAGCGTAGATGAATGCAAAAAGCACTTTTTGCAGCAAAGACCAAATTGTCTATTTGATTAAATAAGTTCACCACTGTGAACGGTTTACAACTCGTACGACTTAACTCAACTGGATAACGGAGAAGACTGAGTATTTCTGGCCGTCTGCGCTCGCATATTTATAGTGTGGGCCAGTGGGCGGGGCTTCTTGCTCGGATCGAGAATTCTGCAGCGCGCTCGCTGGCGCAAGGCAGGCGGTCTGAAAGGCCCCCCTGTGCGAAGGAAAATATCTGCATTTTAGATGAGAAACAATGGCATTTTTTGCCGTTTGGTGACTTAATAATATATATTTCTTCAGGTTTTAGCTGATGTTCTATATGCAGAGCTACCTAGCTGTTTATTACAGAAGTTTTATTTCAATGTTTATTGAATATCCGGCCAAAACACAAATTCAAATATTTTATCTATCAGTTTAATTATTTTGATATTGGCATGAGGTTTTCGTTTGACGTTTGATCAGCATGATATGTAAATATGATTTGTTCAATATTGGTGGAGAAATATTGAACCAATGTGTGTTATAGGTATCAGAGGAATATTGAGTTTCTCATATTTATTCAAATTATGTAAACGATAATGGTCAAAATGATTCAACCAATATCAACCCAATATGACTTAATATGATTTGTTGAATACTGATGGTGAAATAATATTCAACCAATAATATGCCACCAAACTTTTCATTTTTTATTCCTTAATGATTTAGCCAGTATTCACTTTCAAGAGAAATTCTCAATATTCACAGATGGCATATCTATATTGGAGGGAAGGACACTCTGATCATAACGTTATTAAAAGTCTAAAATAAGTCAATAAATGGGTGCAACGCTAATCTATTATCTTTCATTGTTGCAGAAACTAACTTTTCAACTATCAAAATATGTTACAGATCAAGTTCCTTTTGATCATGAAATCTTTGAGTCAAAACAAGTGAACACTTGTTGAGGCCTATCGAAAATAACCTTAAATTTGATAACTTTCATTAAATTATGCACAAAACTACCCATCAGCAGTTGAGCCGTACATTCATGGCCTTCTCTCAGCAGAAAATGCGTATTTTGTACTATGTGAATCTCATTTACCATATAGAATTTGTTTCTGGGTCGAGTTTCAATACATACGGTATTTTGATCTTAAAAAAATGGCTATTAAATAATATGTGTGCCGAGCTGGAATCCAAGATTCATACTGGGCAATTTTCGACAAATATGGGGACAGCAAAACGCCGCCGTTGTACTGTGTGCTATGAAAAACTGAAAGCGGAAGAAGGAAGAAAAAGTGCAGCAAGTAAATGTAAACGAACTGTCTTCAAATGTAAAAATTGCGGATCCTATTATTGTGTTGAGTGCTTTTTCATTAGGCACCAATCAACAAGATACTTACTTTAAAAATTATTATGAACCATGATTCCATGTGAAGAAGTTTCGTAATGAATAACATCGTATGTCTCATTAAATTCGAAATACTCTAGTTAACTGAATACAGTGGTAGTGGCGGAAAAATGTTGCAGAATTTGTTTTAATGATTTATTGGTAGTTTTACCGTTAAAATTTCGAGAGTTTATGTAATTTCTGTGATGTTAGCAGCGTCGGATTGTTGGCAAGGGGGCCTACCGGGAAATTCACGAATGGGGCCTCCCAATTGGGCTTTCACTATATCCGCTCAAAAACTTTATGTTTGTTGTAGAGCTAAAGAGTGACTGACGAAAAATGCCCCAAGCCATAGCGCCCTTATTTTTTGTCCGATTTAATGATAATGTTCCCCAATGGCATAGCCTGTGCGGGTAGAGGACGGTTATTATTATTATTATTTACTTTAGGTGACTAAAAAATATATTTTCTGATAATCGGCCCTGATCTTCAAATAAATACACCATCTTTCTATTGAAATTTAATAGTTTTTTTCCCGAGTTCACTGTTGTAAAAATAGATTCTCGTACAATATAACTAAAAATATATTTATTACTTTAAATTTTATATATTATGAGAATCGGAAAATATTCAATAAAATAATTGGGTCATTTCACCTGTTTCATTGAAATTTGTAACATACATGCATTTATGAAACAAAAAATTAAAATATTATGTTGACTGACTCCATTTGGAGGGAGGAAGAAGTCATTTTACTCATATTTTTTTCTATTTCTATTCATGACATTTTCGACCTTGAATCTGAGCATAAACAAATCATACACATCAAAATTCACATATTTTTTTTCTACTTCTATTCGTGAAATTTTCGACGTTGTAAGTATTCTTTTTATATGTCAAACCTTGTATCTGATCATCATCAAACCTTGTATCTGATCATCATCATTTAAATATTTTCGGAATCTGCATAAATTGCGAATTTTAAGTGGATCTGATTAAATTGTTTTTTACATGATTTTTAACGGTCTACTTACCCGTTCGAACATTCTTCGATTTTTTGAAAAATTTTGTTCCACGTCGAGGGACTCGAAATTTAGAGATATACTAATTTGATCCTTCTGAATTAATTGGCGTTCGCAGAATTGCTCTATCTTCAACCGTTCTCGAGTTGAAAAGTTCGTTTGAAGGGGGGAAGGAGTAATAATTTTGACGTTGTATTCTTTTTATATGCAAAACATTGGATCTGATTATAAACAAATCATATATTTTCAAAATCTGCATGAAATTTTGCATATACAGGGTGTTAGGTAAACATGCGTCAAAAATTCAAAGGGTTATTCCTTGACCTATTCTAAGAATATTTTGTCCCATGATGATTTTTGAAAAACCCCTTTGTTCCGAAGATACAGGGCGAACAATATTTGCGACAACCATATTCGATATTTGTTGAAATCATAAATGTAAATAAACCTGAGGTATTTTTCAACAGCAACTTATGAATTGGTCGAGGTAAGCCACACGCATGGCCTGCTCGATCCTTGAACCCCTTGGTTTATTTTTTCTAGGGATATCTGAATCCATAGTTCACGCTACTCCAGTGGTGAAGTTGGAAGATTTGCGAAATTAGATAATTGCTGGGTGTAACTAAATTAGAAACGTCCATGGTGTTCGGCAGTCCATGACGCTTGTATCCAGGCTGTAGGAAGTCATTTCTAACATTTATTGTATATTGAGGAATTTCACATATACTTTATTTGATAATAAAATGTTGGTAATGTGGTAAATTTTGTTCGCCCATAATCTTCAAAAGAACAGGATTTAAAAAAAATCATCATAGGACAAAATATTCTCAAAATGGGTCAAGGAATAACTTCTTGAATTTTTGCCGCATGTTTACCCAACACCCTGTATAGTGCGGATTCCAAGTGAATCTGCTGATTTTGTATTTTTCGTGATTTTTAAGGGTCTACCCCTTTGGAAATTTTTTCTCTATCTCGAACCGTTCCCGAGTTGAAGAGTTCATATAGAGTGGGAAGGAGACATTTCCCTCCATATTTTTCATCCAGTCCTATTCGTGACATCTTTGACTTTGTATTCCTTTTATATGCTGAACCCTGTATCTGCGAATACACAAATCATATACTTTCGGAATCTGCATGGAGATTTATGTATCAATATACCTAGTGTGAATTGTAAGGGAATCAGATTGAATTGGTTTTTTGACATGATTTTTAGGAGTCTACCCGTTTGGACTTTTTTTTCGATTTCGAATAATTTTGTTTTACATCGATTGACTCGTAATTCACAGATTATACTAATTTGATCATTCTGAATTGATTGGCGTTTTCCACCATATTTTTTTTACTCCTTTCGGTGGAATTTTTGACATTTCTTTCCTTTTATATGCCAGACAGAACTGTGCCAAGCACTCTTGAAAAGTGCTCCGAAATATTGAGCACCAGGCACTTTTATTTATAAATGCTCGCGATTACTGAGTACTTTCGAAAAGTATTTCTAGTCAGGAAGCACCAAGCACTTCTCAAACTGTTCAATTCCATATTTTAACATAAAAGGTAAAGTTTCAAATTCATACATATACAATCTATGAATTGAGGAATGAATTACAATCCCACTGAGGGCATAGCCCTGTGTGTGGGTGAATATGAGTCATAATAATAATAATGATATATACACTTATTAAGACTAAATGAGAAATATAAATATGTGAATATAAAACTTTAAGGGGGGATAAAAGTGATAGATGGGAAAAGGCACCAAAAATACATTCATAATTGAAAACAGCCTGATGAATTCAAAAAATAAGGAGAGGAAAACATCTTTCAGCTGCCCTTCAATAATTTCATGTATTTTTTCTCGTTTTGAATCAAATATACATTTTTGTAAATTTTTTTTGAATATTTTATTTATTTTATTTAAATGTGTTGAGGTAAGAAATTATACATATTCAGAACCAAATATTTATAACTCCTCTGCCCTATTGTTTTATTTATGCGCGGAATCGTTGCTTTATTTTTCTCTCTCGTGCAATATGAATGGATTAATATACACTTTTTTCTTGCTGAATTTTGTTTGCTTAATAACTGGCTAGAGTATAGTTGACTAATGTCAAATATATTTGTTTCCGTATAAAGAGAGTCACTTGGGTATCTTTGATCTTTATTATCATTCTGAGGAATTTCCTTTGGGATACTTCTATCATACCTAGATGAGATCGTGAAACTCCTCCCTATTCGATAATTCCATAGTTCAAGTGAGATTCAACCAAATTTCGGTAAACCATAAATTTCTGTTTCAGATTCAAGTATTTCATAATCTGTTTTAATTGAAAGAATTTTGATCGTAGATTTTTCGAAAAATATATCATAATTGGTTCCATCTCAGATGTGGATCCAAGATAATACCCAGATATTTAATTTTCATTACTGGCTTTATCTCGAAAATTCAAAACATGCGTACAACCCTGCATTTTTAACCCTGCATGAGAAATACATGCCTGTCGACGTTCATACATACCTGTGCCTATCGGCGTGCGTGAAAAACGCAGGGTGAGTGAGCAATCACGAAATTAGGTCTATTTTAAATGATAAAAGAGTCCAGTCTTGACAAAATTATTACAGAACCACAGCTTCACAGAGAGGAACAATAAAAAAATTTGAATGAATATTAGACATCACTCGTAGCGAAAAACGTCTAAATATTTAATATTCATACTTTTTCTGATATTCCTTCACTTCCAAAAATGTTAAAAAACTAGTAAAATGGAATTCTCCTTTTTCTAAATCATTGTCAACAAATGCCAGAGGATAGAAATTAAACTGGTGGCCACTTTGAAGGCTCTTGCGTTATGGCCTACCGGAAAATTTCCCGGTATCCCGATTGTACAACCCGACACTGGATGTTGAAGAACACTCATGTCCTGTTTGATGGATCTGCTCATGAACAGGTTTTTTTGCAACCAACTAGCGAACCCCTTTTCTTATTCCTCCAGTGATACAGTGGTTCAACTGCGAAGAGTATTCGCATATATAAGATGCGCGTAAAAACATCTTTAGAGCATGTTATCTGTCTGTAATTTTCAGCACCTACGTTTCTGAGGATGAGCTCAACTCGCCCTGTTGTCTGACAATAACGAATTCAGGGATATATTTTTCTAGTTTTTATTATATCAGTGACATGCAATTAACTGACTTTCTATAATAACAAATCCCTTCCAACTATTTATCCAACAACTTAATATAGTAAGACACAAATAATAATCATGATAATCAGTAACATTATCTCTCACCAAATTAAAAATGCGTAAATATACAGTCCACAGATATCGGTATGTTTCTAGCTTTGTTTCTTCATCTACGCTTCTGACTTGTCCATCTCGTCCTGAGAAACATCTTCAACCTCTCCTTTCAACCAACAGTTTCTATGCATATCTCCATCTATTATCATCACAATATCTCCGATAGCTAGGTTTCCATTTTTCTCAGTTTTTCTCGTAAGCCTTGGAAGATACTCCCTGATTCAACGCTTCCAGAAGCTATCTGAGACATATTAAGAGTTTTTAGCCTTCGAAATACGAAACGTATATCGCCAGATGGTAGTGCGAGTTCGCCCGATAAAATAAATCCAAATTCCGCCCAATTTATAACATGACGATTGCAGTCAGTGTTGCCACAGCTCGCACGATCGAGCGAGACCTTGCACGTTTTGCCTCTGGTTTGCTCTCTCGCTCCCCTTTGTAAAATCTCGCACGTTATGACTGGTTAGCCTCAGAGGTTGAGGTCCAAAGTAAAAGAAGAAGAAATATTCGGCTGCGTTCCCACGATTTTTATGATTTCTTGTTTTGTACATATTTTTAAGTTTTGTTCCTAGTTATATGTGATATTGACAAATGGCAGCGCTTTAATGTTCCTCATTTTTATTATGTATTTAGTTTTATGACTGACTTTACTTATGTGATATTTGCAAATCATATTTTTTTACGTTTTTTATGTTTTTTTAATACATTTTATCTTCCAATAATTTTTTATTTTGAATAAATCAAAATTAGATTTTTCCGACTGTTCTATTGTTGATTATTGGGAATTGAAAATATTAGATGCCAGCGCTACGGTGGCGAAAGGTCAAACCATTTTCGAGTACATTGAACCAACCACATATTCTGGAACGTCAGGAGCATGCGCAGTTGGAAAAAGGTGCACAAAATTTAAGGTGAAGCATATACTTCTTGTCAACTGCGCATGATCCTGAAATACTCGAACCACAAAACGCGAACATACCTAATCTCGCTCATTTAATCACAATCTCGCACGTTTTCGACAGAGCGTGCTCGCACGAAATTTCATAGGTCTGTGGCAACACTGATTGCAGTGCGGTACAGTACCGGCCCGACCGGCCGTATTTAATAATTCCGTGCTCGTTCTTCAAAATTACAAATAGAGGTTCAAACTTGTTCATTTTCGATTTTCGTGAAAGTTTGCACGTATATTTCAGATCATTATTTATATATTGGATTCCAGTTATAGAATGTATCTAGAATTGAAAAAACATTCCAGAAAAATGGAAAATATGACAAAGACTGTCTAGAAGATAAACATTGTTTAGGAAAAAAAATTGGGAAAGAGAAGTGTGGTTATGGTCCGATTCGATTCAAAATTGGTATGTGGGGCTTTTCGGGGTCTGAGATTATGAATCTTTTGACAAAATTGATGAATTCAAGGTGGCGGAAAAGTTTTGCGATTATTGTTCGATTCGATTCAAATTCGGTGTTGAGAGTTTTTGGGGTCGGAGATCTTAAATTTTCTGTAAAAAATCAGGAAATCAAGATGGTGGACGAGATCAAAATCGCTGATTAGAAATTTTTTTGGAGTAGGAGATTATGATTATTCTTTAAAAATTCAGGAATTCAAGATGATGGGCGTGTTTTATAGAGGATTGGTATTTTGGGGTTGGAGGCAACAAATTTTCATCAATTCAAAATGGCAGCCCCAATATAACCATGGGTTTTGTGATTCATGGTCGTATCCTATTCAAAATTGCCATTGATTTTAATTGTTTTTAAAATATGAACAGGGTCAGAAAATGAGATGTGGAATTCAGAATAGTAAAAAATTGTGAAGTTAAGTATCTGAATTGAAATACATCAATCAGATGATTTCTTTCAAATTAGGGTCCTTTTAAGATATAATTTGACTGTTCGGGGTAAATTAGATACTTCTCAAATTTAATGCATACTCTGATCATAAAAATGGTGGATTGCGTAATCCGACAAAATCCTATACAATAGGTATGGTCGTCGGCAAGTATTCATCAAAAAACAACTACTGTTTAATACTTGGCAGTTTTCTACAAAAACTACTTTGCAATGCATTTTAAATATTGAAGCTGACATTATTTTTCAATTTAATTGGGGAACACCTCCGTACCGGTTTCATGGTCCTTGCCAATAATCAGCGAAGGCTACTTCGACCCAATTGATTCGAAAAATCCTCTGAGCCTAAATGGAAATCCCTGAGACAACTACTGAAATATGAATTCGGCGCCATCTCTGGGTCCCAGAATTAAAATGCACTCCGACTGCGTGTCGACTTCAATATGAAGCCAAAAGAATCATGAAAAATGGTGGATTACGTAATTCGACAAGTACTCGGCAAGTATTCACCAGAAAACAACTACTGCCCCCTACGATCGTATCTGTTTAATACCCGGCAGAGTTTTCTACAAGAACTACTTTGCAATTGATTTTGAATATTAAAGCTGAAATTATTTCTCGATTTAATGGGGGAACACCTCCGTACCGATTTCATGGTGCTTGCCAATCATCAACGAAGGCTAGTTCGACCCAATTGATTCTAAAAATCCTTTCTGCCTAATTGGAAATACCTGAGACAAATACGGAGGTACCTATAAATTCAGCGTCATCTCTGGGCTCCAGTTTTCCAAATTTTGGTATGCCAACTTGGCCCTGCTAAATGGGATAATGCAGCCCCGTGAGCTCTGGTAGAAAACGAAACATGTTTTGTATAGTTGACTCTCTTACCTCCAGAGAATTTGGCAACCAATCACTTTTTATCGAAACAAATTAAACAAAACGAAACACTATTGAACACAGAAATAGTAAAACTCTAAAGTCTTGATAATAAAAACAGAACGACTATGAAAAATAATACCCCAACCTGAACAATGAACACTTCACGGAAGGTCTGATACTCACTAAGGCTATTTTGCCAATACAATAATGATATATAATCTATATAGTGGAATCAAATTTTTGCTGGAGTAAATAAATTCTAATGATTTTAATTTCTAATACAAATGCCGCCAAAAAACAAAGCCGTAACAATCCCCTGGTATTCGGTTTCCATTGTAAAAGTCAATGTTTCGTTTGTACACCTTGCCGCAGTGCCCCATCGAAACATTCATGAAAAATCCAGTGCGGCTTTTCCACTGGAACATCAAAGACGCCGCCCAAAAACATTTTATTAGTAAGCAATGCATAGAAGGGAATTTATCGCAACCATTTTCCACATATGCGAGATTCTCCCTAAATAGCCCTAATGAAGTGGAGACTGTATTTGCTGATAAATGTATCCAAGATTTTTATTTTTGAATATTTTTAATCATTCGTAAAATGTCATCTTGAATGATTGACTTATATCTCCTACCTTAAAAAACCCTAAATTTGTCCGGTGCCATTTCGGAGCAGTTATTTCAAATTATTAATTCCTGACAAAAAACTCATGATCACCGACCACAAAAATCCCTATACCTTTACCAATTTATAATAGAATCAAGCCATGATAAATTCAGAAATTTCATCTGCTATTTTAGAGCACCTTAAATTTTGAAATTTTGGCAATAAAAACATGATATCCTAACCCATACGCTCTTCACAATCAGCAATTACAAAACCCTTTCAACATTCTGTTTTTTTCATAATATAAAATTGTTATGATACATTATCCCCCAAGTGATGAACACCTGCTAAATTTCATGTCGACTGGATGCGTATAACAGACTTGCAAAATTTGACATAGGGTACACCCGCACGCAAAATCACATCAACACACAGATCAAGTTGGATAAAAGTTGGTAATGGTAAAAATGAGAGTATTTCAAAGTTCAATTCGACCAATGAGTGTTACCTTTTCCCGATCCGACCCTGTACCTAAATTCACACTGACTTCATAATACTCTCTCTTTTCCTCACCAATCATGTGGGAGGAGCAACCTGAGGGGCGTGTCATTTAAAAGAAATTCATTTCCAAGTAAGAATCCAGATTTGTAAGAAATAATTGATTTTCACCAATTGACTGCAAAAAGAATCCTTTATTTGTTATCGTTGGCAAAATTAGAAACTTTCCATTTCAGATGGAATAACGCGAGGTAATCCATTTCGCGAACACAACAAATTCTTGTTATAGTAATTTTCCTAACAAGTGCGGAAAGTGATGCTTTCCCGCACGCGACTGCCGTTAACCCGAACGACGCGGAGCGGAGTTCGGGTAAGCAGTCGAGTGCGGGAAAGACACTTTCCGCATGAGTTAGGAACAATACTTTTTCTACAAGCGTAGGAAACAAATTAATTTTTTCAATTATTTATTCATGCAAATGGAAACAACTAACAAGAGTAACATTTTCTATCCACTAATTATTCGTAATATTTATTGTAAATGTACATTTTGATGCATTATGTAAATTTATAGCGGAAGCCAGCATATTTTTTGAAGATGGCTGATTTCCTGGAGAAGAAGGTAACTCGGGCAATACATTATCGAAAGAAATCGAATGTGCAGGCACAGGCATCAAATCGTCGCCGATCGATATAGACGTGGATGGTTCTAAAATGCACCCAGAAGACGATGTAGTGTTCAAATTGAGAATTTTGTTGGACATTTCTTTTTTTCGATTGGTGGAGTCTTCTAAATACCCCTCTGCAACTGAAGTCGATTTCCATCCTCCTAGGCGTTTGATATTAGTTATATCCACACCACAGTCAGCAATTAAAGTGGCTGAGGAACGCCTGAAGCTGTGACCAGTGTAAAGCTCTGGATTTTGAAGGCGCAGATATACTGACTGCTATTTCGGAGGGTATCTTTCCTATGGTATTGATTCCTACACATTGCACAGTACATTTTCCACTTTTGTAATACAAGAATAAACGACGGTGAGAGGAGTCTCTTTTGGAAGTAAATGTACATAATTTCTGTATACGTTCAAAAAATAACCATCATTTGCTTCTTCAGATATCACGAAGGATCTAGAGGAATGATTTTTGAAATCCTTGATATTAACAATTATCAGGTTTTCTTTGTCGTCTATGTCGTCAATAGTGAGTTTTGTCAGCTCTTCTCGTCTGCAAGCACCGGCTAATCCAAAAATTGCTAGTAATTTAATCATGAGGTATATGTCATCGGGTGCTTCAGTCATAAATTTTGAAACGTCTTCTTGAGTGAAGATTTTGGCCTTTTTCGGTCGAAAACCGACATTCTGTCTTTTAATGAATGCAATTATTTTGTAAAATTTGCTAATATCCAAATTTTGCTTTACTTTGAATACACTCTTCAGCATTGAATATCTTGCCCATAAAGTGTTCGGCTTCCATGTTTTAGACATTTCTAGAAAATAAGCCAAGAATACTTCTTCTTTATTTGGTGTTTTCACTTTTTATTGTTGCACCATTCAATAAAACTCGTGTATTGCTTCTCATACCTTTGTTTAGATTTCGTTGGCAATAACTCTAAGTTCGCATCTGTAGCTGCTTGCACGATTTCTTGTGGAAGTTCTTCATCAGATGAATAATCCATTGTGGCAATTTCACTGAATCGAAAATTTTATATAAGTAACGCTTTGTCTGTCACTCTGACAATTACAAACAAATTTGTGTATTGATCGGCATGACAACATCAGTTGTTACCTACTCGTTATCAGATCAATCAAAGCCTATATATAGGGTGATTTTCATAACACTACATTTTTATTTATCAATATTTGTTCATTTTTTCAATAAATAGTTCAAAATGATGGATGATTTTGAACAAACTCACTTAGTATTGCATCAAAAAAGCTTGAACTTTCATATTTTGTCACCCACCACTTATATTTTACGAGGATACCATATAAATGTTTTTCCCGCACTAGTGTGGGAAAAAATTTCACCACCACACCATCTGCAGAATCTATTGAAACAAGGACTAAAGTCCTACTACTGACAATATTTTCCGTTTCAATGAGAAGGGTAAAGAGAACTTCTTCGTATAAATGTGCGGCATTTTGAACAAATATAAGAACAAATGTACAGACTTTTTCAATACTTAATAAAAACACCAATATACCAACAAATATTTATTTGACAATCTGAAGGGATAATTTCATTGTTTTCAAAGCCTCCTTAGTAACTTCTCAACACTAAATTAGAACAAAATAATTTTGTTTCCTTATTTTATTCAGCTGTAATTTTATTGTATTTATCGCACATTTTATTGCCAGGTATGAATAAATACCTTATAGATAGTATTAATAAATGGTACCAATATGTGAAAAAATCTGAGATTTACCCCAAAATCAATCACCATCAAATTTATTTGCTTATAAAAAACGCAATTCAGTATTTTTGACTGGATTTCAATTTGTCTAGCATTAAATGGCATACTTCAATGGAAAACTAAAAATTGAATTATCAAAAATTTTGACATGAAATATCTTTTATGTGGTATCATTGGATTCAGAAAATTATGCAGATTTCAGAATTGTAATAATATATAGAATGTTCCATTTAAAAATCGAAATTTGGTATCACTTCCCGCAAAACCAGAAGTTAAAAAAAAACATTTCTTGGCCAAAAAGTGTCGCTTTTTATGTATATGTGATATCCCATAGTTCAATAAATTACCTTCAAAACTAACGGAGATACGGGGGTATGCCATGATCATGTTACACCCGGTTTACCTAAAAATTGTATACTCAACAATTGCTCCATTCAAATTGAATTGTAGTACTTTTGTATTCATGTGGGGAGTAAAATATATACAGTCCGTTTTATAAATATCTGCCTTCAGACCATTTTGCTTACACTAGCTGTTGAAGCACACCATAATTTGTTTGGTTGAATCTATTAATTCCTCGTAGGTATATATATATATGTAGGCTGTCACTGCTAAGGAAGTATCATCTGCAAAAATTTCCAGAAATTTGGCATTGATATGCTGAGACATGTCGGTAATGAATAGTAAAAATATCAGCGGCCCCAGCACAGAACCCTGTGGAACTCCAATATTTGAATCGTGATTCTCCGAAAAACAGTGTTGTACACTCACCAATATCTTTCTATCCCTTAGATAATCATCAATCCAATCTAGAAAAGTCCTCTGAATCAAGGACATATAGTTTACTTTTAATAAAATCGGGATTTTTGGAATCGAATGCTCGTGACAGATCAAAAAGAGTCCTGCCACTGTTTACCATTGTCCAGGATAGAATGAATAAATTCAATCAAACTACAAAGTAGCTGTTTTAGTAGATTTTCCTTTTCGGAAGCCATGTTGGTATTCAGATTTTTTTTTTAATTTTAATAAATAATTATACATTCTCTCATATATTAACCGTTCGATTACTTTCCTCAACATGGATATTGTTCTGTAATTAGCTATTTCTGATGAGTCATCTTTCTCAAAAATCGGTATGACAATTGCTGTTTTCAATAATAGCAGGGGAGCCCAAGCGGGGATTTCGGGATTTACTGAAGCGCGGCAGATAATTATATAACCTTGTACCCGGTTAATTACCTCCACCAAATATGAACCTCATAAATAAGGATAAAGGATCAGATTAGTAAAAAAAAATGATCATCAGAAATTCTCGAGCGTAAAAGTGTATATTCTACTAATCTGACAATTTGAAGTTTCAAGCTCAGCAACATTATTAAAGGGGCGATCTCTGTAGACTTTTTGTTTTAAGTATTCCCATAAGAAATAATCCAGAGGTGTAAGGTCTGGAGAACGAGGAGGCCATCGAGGATCGGTAATTCGTCCTAACCTTTTATTACGAAATGTTCTATTCATCAACTGAGAAATATTTCTAGTAGAATGGGCAGGATATCCGTCATGTTGGAACCATTCTTTTTGCCGTTCTTCTAATACCATATCGTCCAAAAACTCTCCTATTTCAGTTTCCAAAGAGTTCAAGTACCTGTCACTATTCAAATTCTCTCGAAAAAAAAAAAAAAACGGACCTAGTAATGTATTATTGAATATACCACACCAAACGTTTGTTTTCTGATAGTATTGATTTTTGTTGTCAATAATAAAATTTGGGTTGGCATCTGACCACCATCTGCAATTTTGTGATAGAACCCTATTTGTTGTAAAAGTCGATTCATCTCCAAACAGAATACATCGATGAAAATCTCTTTGTTCTTCTATTTCACCCTGAATCCACATGGAAAAATCATATCTCAAATCATAGGCTCTTTCTTGCAATGTACAAATGAATGTAGGTTTGTAAGCATGGTACTTATGTTTCTTGAGAATACGCTTCACAGAGTTTTTTTTATGCCGGAATAATCACTAATTTCTTGGGTGGACCTTCTAGGATTTTATACTACTGCTTGAAGTACGTCAAGCTGGTTTTCTTCTGTGCATACAGGTTTCATTATATTTATATTCTATTGAGCCGGTCTGTTTGAATTCTATTAAATTCTACTTACACTTGAATAGCAAATTTGTTTGTCTGGATGCCGCTTGTTGAAAATAATTGCAGCTTCGCGCATTGTTTCATAACCATCACCACAGATTAAAACTAATTCTGCCTTTTCAATTAACGTTAATACTACTGGGCAAGGCATTTTAATTAAGGACAAATATGAAAACGTTTGACAGGCAAGTTTCAAGACGCCACACTATCAAAGTACAGTATTGTTTTCGGGCGTATGTGTTTTTTGTTCATGGCTATACGCGATAGATTTTGGAGTGTTTTTTAATATCTGTTCTAGTTGAGGCATTATTGTCAGAAGAACAGAAATTTTATACTTTTATTGACAGTTTATTCATGTGAACATTTACTTAGTAAAGTATTTGTCTCGTTAAAAAGAGTATTTGTTTTATTCTAGAGTTCTGTTAAATATCGTTGCAACAAACATGAAGTTGACGGTCACCTAAAAAAATAAAAATCCAAGTAAATTTCACAAATACACTTTAATTTGATAAAAAATACTCCAAACTGATTTGATTGTGGCTACTTCACATACATATCACATCAAAATAGTAAAAATATGTATCATACGGGGATAATTCAATATTTTCCAAACGAATATATAAATTCGTTTAGCAGGCCATGACTTCGTATCTGAACATAACTTTCAATTCTAAGCAACTTTTTTCTTCAACATATTTCTATATTTTTTGAAATAAGGGTACTTTACTCTTGAACGAACTTTATATTTTTTGGCCTATCCTGTACGGTGTTTGTCATAAAGCCATTTCAGGTACACTTGGTATAGATTTGGAACATGCACCAACTTTTGTCAGGAATAAAATTTTCTGAGGAATCGATAATAAACAAGTTTCCCATTTGTTGCACACTTAGTGGACCACACTGTATATCTAATTTTTTTATAGTAAACTGGTATATGGCATATCCTACCTACCATTTCATATAAAATGAGCTACATCCTAAACCCCTCTGAACATCTCTGAGGAAGCCACTGAATGAAACTAATCAATAGTCAAAACGGGGAACCATATGGATCAACAAATAAATCTCTGTAAATCAAAATTACCGATTTAAATACCTACCTATAGAGGTGGGTATTTCATAGGTAGGTACCTACACACTAAAAAAAAATCCAGATTAGATTGACTTTGAAATTCTTATATACTATTTCCAAAAGATAAGGATACATCCAGTGTGAAACTACCTACATATTATATTTCTATTCTCCTAATCGAACAACATTCAAACTATAGAATAAAAACATTCAGTTGATACATTAAACAGCATGTAAAAATAGATGCATATACACGATATATTCGGTAAACGCACGGACGAGTCCAATATCACCCTCAGCAACGTTCTAGGGGAAGTCACTTATAAAATGCCCAAGTCCTACTGACGGATTCGGCGCAATCCACCGCATATTTGTAAACATGAACAAGGTCGTGCAGAGTGCATGGTGCAAACAATAATGTGTTAGTCAAGAACTGTCAGTTCATTTTAGTGAATTTGTTTGTGGAGTGAATTTGTTACAACAGCGTTTGCCTGGTATGAATAAAAGAGTTTTCAATTTATGAGTGTGCGGTAGGTGTAGGTATGTAAATTTGTGATACTTACAAGTTTGCGTTTCTCGTTTCGTTGTTGCAGTGGCGGGTTTGGAATTTTAGCTTCCATGTGGGGCGCAGCAGAGACGTCGTCTAGGGGGGTGTGGTGGTAGTAGAGGTGGAGTTTTTGTAGCGACAGGTGCTTCTTTGAGTGTTTTCGTTGTGTTCTCTGCGTCGTTTTTATGCGCGTTGACCTCCAATTATTTTATTTGTTGTGTAAAGTATGAATAATACATTTTATTTGATAAGAACCTATAAGCAATTTGAAGACACATACGGGGACCAGTTAAGTTTAATGAAAAATTGCCCGTTTTTACATTTTTCATTCGATGGTCATATTATTAAATTTTTAACTAGATAGGTAGGTACTTGGTGATATTTTTGTAAATGAAGTCATCTGAGTGCACTTTCCATCCGATGTACCTAGGTAGAAAAATATTATAGACATAATAGGTAAACCTATCATAGGTAGGTAGGTACTTTGATTTTATTGAAAATATGAACTTGATGTTTATATGTTTTGGAATGGTCAATAAATAAAAGTAGGTAGGACCTAGGTAGTTATAAAAATTCAAGATAAAATAACAAAGTGAATATAAATCATCTGCGACTGAAAGACAAACTTTACTCTCCATTTTTCACGGTTCAATCAAGATGATCTCTTGGAAAGTATATACTTATTCATGTTGAAAAGAGTAATAAGTAGGTAAGTATTCTTAAATGAAAATTTTTTGTTTCAATGTAAAACACCTACCTACGATTAAAATGATTTTGTTGTAATATTCAACGGAAAAAATACCCGGCTATAGCCACGCTGGACATTGAACTAAGTAGGTACATCTGATAGATATTGTGAACAGAACAAGTAATAGACATAGAATGAAACAAATATTTTGTTGTTTTGCGGTATCAACTGCTAAGTTATAGTCGGAAATACCTAGGTAACTAACTGGCAAATTCTAATATTTCTTTCGTCGTAGCGGTCGTGTATCTGAGAATAATATGTTTTACAGAATAAGTTAATAACTTCTCTTGATGAAATTTGGTATATCATTTAAAGGCATTCAGTGCGAATAAAGTGTTTGTAACTTCAAACGTTCAAACAGGGGCGTTCGGCAGATAGGTACCCCTAATAGCCTCTCACCAACTATCACACGCCATTGAATTAATAAAGACTTTGACTTTGAGTGGTGATTTGCAGACATTTTGTTGATATTTTTGTGAAAGGTTTTATAGGTAGAAACACAACCTAGATGAGTAACTCGCTGCTCACGCCTTCAAATTTGTTTGCAAGGGACATCTTCCCTCACCGACAGTGTCGTACGTTATCCACAGCAATATTGAGGTTTAATAAAATAAAAATAATGGAGACCCAATATGGAATTGAAACATAAAATTATGATAAAAGACTCTCCACATGATTTTGAGAATAGCCGATGCTCTAATTGACATGTTTTTTCGTCATTCATTAATTTTACTATTTTTCAATTCGGTTTCCCTTGACGTTTTAAATGTTGTAACATATGGTTTCTCAAGGTTGATATGGAAAGAATGAAGTAAATATGGAATATTTCTATATACCTACTTTTCTGATGACCCCGATATGGTAAAATAGTGTTTTTGTATAATAATAATTTTGTTTTTCCGAACTGTTGCATTACTGAGCCAAATCTTGAAATTAAACTCTCTTAAGTGATAATTGACATATTTATTCAGGTTACGCTTTACCCCACGATTATGTTACAGTCTAATCAATGCCCTAGATTGATGAGGAGAGTGGTGTGATGACTGGTACCTGTTACCTACCTAATTATTTTTTAGCTTTTATTATAATATCTGCATCTTCATTGTGTTTCTGTACAATAAAATTGTTTAACTCATTTTATTAGAGAAACTGCAAAGATATAGTGCCACTGGCAAACATATTTGTAGAGCCCTTGTATTTTTTAAATATAAGTGTGGCTTGTGGTTTTTCAATTATCATGGTTTAAGGGTTTTCACATATTAATTAATGATGAAAGTCAAAAACGTAGGGTTCTATAAGGATTCTATTCCATGAATGACGTACATAACTTCCTAATAGGACATTTTCAAGTACTTTTCTGATTACCACGATATAGGAAAATACTGTGTTTGTATCATAATAGAATTGCTTTTTCAAATTTCAAACATTACCCAGCCATATCTCGAAATTAAATTAGAAAATATCTCAATAATACCGAGGGGGAAACAAACTCTTTAAATAGGTGTACATCCAGAAAATTAAATATTTAAAGACGACTTTCAGTACCAAAGTATCTTAAATATACTTAAATTATTTCAATATCAGTATCAGTAATTAAATATCCACAAACACCGCTTCATACTTTAAATATTACTTAAGTTTATAATTATCATAAATATCTGCCAATATATTTTAAATACTTGTAATATAGTATATTATTCATTATCCATTGCAGAATATAAAAACTCAACAATTTTGTTTACCGACACCTCATTTAAGCAACTTCTTTTGCATTTTTGCGCACGTGGGGCGCCGCGCTTCCTTTGAATCTATAATAATGGTTGCAATTGAAAATGGAGGGATGAACTGTAACAGAAATATTCATTCAATTCAGACATAATTTTTCAGTCAGTGTCTTTAATAACTGGCAAGTTGAGGTTCGAAGTGAACTAGTAAGTAAACTTGATACTTTTGTGACAGTTTATTATTTCTCACTGAAACGATGTCAACATGTAGGTAAGATTTGTGATTTCTATTTCATTTTCATTTCGTATTATTTTTCATCTAATTATGATAGGTTCTCTGTCTATTACAAACCAAGCATTATTTGAATCTTCCTTTTTTTCGAGACAGTGATGGAAAAATAGTTTACTATTAGTTTAACGCGATGTTTTGGGGCATTCGCGGTACAAACTGCGCATGCAGCGGGATTTGTTACGAAGATACTGGAGATAGGTGATAGGTGTATGTAATAGATAACTTTTGTTGTAAGGGCTTCGGCGGTCGGCGGCCGTTGACGACGCTATTATGATTCACAGTCAATTATGATTGAAGTAGAAGGAGAGGAGGCACGGAATAGAATGGCTTTGGAATATTGTTTCGCGGGGATTTCAGAGCAAGTAAAGTTAAGTTTTCATGTACACGAATTATTCGTTTTTCGTGCTAAATCTGTCAGAAGCTGTTCAAATATATTTCGTGGCGGCAAATTTTAAATGATGGTACGAATAAATTCAAGAAGTTGAAATAAAGTCAACTTGTCCGAAATTTCAAAATGAAACAATGATTAGTGCGGTTGTTTGTTTCCAGTATTTAAAATTTTAATGTTAAATATGGACAGCAATATCATGATTGATAATATAAGGATAAGAAAAGCCATATTGGAATTTTGAATTGAAGAAAAAAGAAAAAGGGATCCCAATCGATTTTGGACGAGACCCATTTTCAAACTACGAAAATTACATGGCAATTACCACAGCTTAATTAACAAGCAGAGGAATTTACTTGAGAGAATGGACGGTAAATTAGGGGGTTGGCGTTGCATATTTCATTCATTCCGTGAAGGCATTTCGCACAAATGAAAACCGCTCATAATATCATTCGTACGAAAAAGTGACATTTCTTTTAAATTTCCTACGAAAATCCGAAAATTCGGATGCATGAAAACTTGGCTTAAGTCGTCGAGCCTGGGTGGCTTGAGAGCACGGTTGGTTAATATAATCAAAAACATACGACGATTGATTAATTGGCTATAATGATTTGGGAAATTGAGAAAAATTGTTTTTTCCTAGATTTCAATTCTTTTTTGCGACTTGAATTTCAGGAGTTCAATTTGTTCGTTCCCCGCGGGATCTGTTTCTAATTTAATCGACTCGGCAGAGTTCTTGAAAAATGTTTGTCTCACTCTCACTTCATGTTACTGTGGGTGATTTGTCAGTAAATCCTCTTATTTTTATGGAAGTTCGTGATGGTAGTAAATGCAAATAGAGTTATATTTTAATTTTGCAGGTTTTTTACAAGAAATCAAAGACGCCTTTGATTTACCTGATTTTATTATCAGTTTACTCAATATAAGTGGGTACAACAATATAATAGTGTTATCCACTTTATCCGAAGTAGATATCCATCAGTTAGAGACATTCGCAAGAGAAGAATTACCTAGCATGATCGATATCACTGATGATAACGTTCGAAAAACATATTTTGGTTTATTTTGTTCTAATTATGAAAACTTCAAAATACCATATGGATATAGAAGGACCCTTTTGTGTTTGAAGGATCATATTTCCAAAATAATAAGCTATTCAAGTCAGTCATTCCAAAGTAAGAAGAGAAAGGCTGAATCACAAACTCCTAATAAGGAAAAAGAGCCTGATTCACAGGATGTGAACAAATCCAACCCAGAATTCAACATTAATGAAGAAAGACTGAAATTGATAAACAGTTAGTTAATTACATGAAGAATCTCAGAAAGAAAGAAAATTTAAAATTATATAAAGAAATTGATTTTGATGTGAAAATTAACGTCAATGCTCTGGGTTCTTCGTCTACTAGTAATGACGCCACTGCTTTGATAACGTGTTTTATTTGCAATTCAGAAGTAAGAGTGTTTAGATATTCATTGGGTAGCAAATACTATTGGACAGTATACATTTTTTATAAAAATGTAAAAAACATTTAGATGAAAAATCAATGAAAAAATGTTCATTGCCAACATTAGTTACATTTGTATCAAAAGCATCCACTTCTAGGCAGCCTGGCAATGGATCCAATGATACAAATAAATCCGAAGAAAATGGTTCAGACTCAAATTTTTTCTAGAGTTAATCTGTTTTTTTATTATCATACCTTTGTTTTCAGTTTGAAATTCAAACCATTCATTTTATTATGTTATTATATATTATTCATTTTATTTATTAATAAATATTCATTTTGTCATGTTTTGTATGTTCACTGATTTTTAAATAGAGTATTTTTCAATGAAATATGTCCCAATAACTTGAAAGCTTTCATTTCAATTTATTGCCAACAGATATACAGCGTGATTTACGTAGGCCGTCCATTAGAAGTTTTTGAACTTGCAGTTGGACTAGAAACTTGAAATTTGGTATGCTGTCATAATTGATCATGTGCGTTCTACCTCAAATGTTTTTAGTTCTACAACTATACAGGGTATGCCAAAAGTCGGTACCAACTTTCTTATTTTAAATGGAAACCCAATGTTTTTTTGTCATGGTTCGATTGGCCTTCTGATTATGACTTTAGAAAACCTAAGTTATGTTTACTTATCTCTCACAGTTTTTGAGATATGTCCATTTTTCTGAAAAAAATTACGGCTATAGTACTTTACGAAAACACGTGTAGCCCGCAAACCGTTCAAAATTAGGAATCCAAATTTATGGAGCAGTTAGCTGGTAGTCCAGGCTAACACCTGATGTCCCATCGACGGTCCCATTTTGTACCATATGGGCGCAGCCGTTTTTGGAATGTCACAATATTAAATTGTCAAAAACTCAATTTTTTCAAATGGCACCTACCATTTCTTTTTTAACCATTCAAAAGAAAATTGAATTTTAGGATGAGTTATTTCAGCTTTCCCTATACCCAAGTTCAACCTCTATCGAGTTATTCAATAAAAATCAAGAAATGCCTTATCTTACAGAATGATTATGTGTGTTTGCCATGGAAACAAAAGAAAATTGTAATAATGTAATCAAAAATATCGAACAATTTTGACAGAACTCTAGCGTAAATGTTCAATATGACCACCATTGTTGTTCAAACATTCTATTATTCTACTTTCAATAGATTGCGTAGCACGTCTGATTTCGTTGGGATCGAGACTGTCAAAATTCTGTATTATTCTAAGTCTCAACTCATCTATATTGTGAACTGGTGAAGAATAGACCAAATTTTTTTCCCTACCCCAAATATAAAAATCAAAAGGGGTAAGATCTGGAGATCTTGCAGGCCAGAGAAAGGGTACTCGATTTCCCCACCAACGGTGCTCGAACATGGAAGTCAATTTGGTATACACAGTTCGTGTATTGTGCGGTGGTGCCCCATCCATCTGGTACCATGAACGTGCAGCTCTAGCCAGTGGCAAATTGTCAATAAATGTTTCTATTACGTTTTGAAGAATTTCTACATATCTGTCACTATTCAGATTTTCATTGTACATAAAGTAGCGTACCTCTTGGTTCATTACCAAACAAAACACATTTATTCGAAATTGTACTTGATTTTCAACTTCGAACACCATATGTGGATTTTCAGAAGCCCAAAAATGTCGATTGCGCCTATTGTAAACTCCCTGCTGACAAAACTTTGCCTCATCAGTCCAAATTATGTTGTCTAAGAATCCGGCGTGCTCTTGTATTTTGAGTAATAAGTCCTCGCAAAAGTTTACTCTACGGGGAAAGTCACCTGGGTGTAATTTTTGCAATCGTTTAAATTTGAAAGAATGTAGCTTATGACGGTGTAAAATGGTTTGTATTGCAGAGTATGAAAATCCCAATTCCAAAGACGCCGTTCGTATTGAGGATTCAGGATATGCTTGAAAATATTCGAGAATGGTAATTTGATTATCGTCATTGCCAGTTGGTGGTTTGACTCTCGTAACGGGTCTAGCCACCTTCCCAAAATGTATATAATTAGTTTTCAATCGTGAGAACTTGCCCCGTGTCATCCTCGGTAAGTTTGGATATTTCAAATTAAACTCTCGGACAGTTCGCTGCACAATTTTTTGACACATGCCATGGGTAACAAACAAGTCAAACACAACTTCGTTGTTTACAGTTGTTTTTTGTTTTCATGGCATACTTGAATAAACACAAAAGCATTCGGCAGGATAAGGCATTTCTTGATTTTTATTGAATAACTCGATAGAGGTGGAACTTGGGTATAGGGAATGCTGAAATAACTCATCCTAAAATTCAATTTTCTTTCGAATGGTTAAAAACATGGTAGGTGCCATTTGAAAAAATTGAGTTTTTGACAATTTTATATTGCGACATTCAAAAATCGGCTGCCCCCATATGGTACAAAATGGGACCGTCGATGGGACATCAGGAGTTAGCCTGGACTACCAGCTAACTGCTCCATAAATTTGGTTTCCTAATTTTGAACGGTTTGCGGGCTACACGTGTTTTCGTAAACTACTACAGCCGTAATTTTTTCAGAAAAATGGACATATCTCAAAAACTGTGATAGATAAGTAAACATAACTTAGGTTGTCTAAAGTCATAATCAGAAGGCCAATCGAACCATGACAAAAAAACATTAGGTTTCCATTTGAAATAAGAAAGTTGGTACCGACTTTTGGCATACCCTGTATAATTGTAGGACTAAAAGCGTTTGAGGTAGAACGCACATGATCAATTATGACAACATACCAAATTTCAAGTTTCTAGACCAACTGCAAGTTGAAAGACTTCTAATGCACGGCCTACGTAAATCACGCGGCATATTTGTTGGGTAGTTCTGGGAAAACACAGGGAAAATTGTAACAACATTGATTCTTTCTATTTACCTGTTTTATCACGTTATTATTAACCGAATTACACAAAATATCATATTCACTATGTTCCATTTATTTCCATTACATTCCAAACCCAAGTACATTTCCAGCATTTGCAATACGTTCAATATATTTCATTTATTTTAAATTCTTTTCTAGTACTTTAAATACCTTAAGTATACTTTGATTATCTAAATACATTTTCAGCACATTAAATACTCTCGGAATCTTAAATATATTTTAAATATTTAAATACGGCGTTTTCTCTTAAATATCTGTTAAATATCAGATATTTAAATATGGTGTACATATTTTTGGTAGTTGTTTCCCCCTCGAATAATACCAAGTGGAGTAAACAACGTCAAAACGTGTTTAGAGTTCGCCCGATAAGCTAAATACTGTTTTGGATCTTAATAGTATGGCGTTTTCAAAGGCATGACATATTTTAGTGAATAAATATCCTAGGTATTTCTATTTTGTGTTTTGGTAACATCTTTCAAAATCACCCTGTTTCTCCGAAACTAATCATACGATTTGATTATATATGGTCCATTTAAAGTGTTACCGACAGATCGTGTTCTACAACATACATAAAGCTGTCAAATGACATACCAAATTACATGGAATGTAGAGTCGTTATGGAGATATTCAGATAAACATAATTTTTTCAACACCGTGTACTTCTCTATTAATACCTACTAGGATATGTTTATTGAACAAATATACATATTCAGGCTGTTAGTGAATAAGTACGAACTTCAGGTAGTGATTCTGCATGAGAAAATAATATCTTTTGTCCGTAAAGCTTCGTTTTCCGGGATACGGGGTGTTTTTTCTCAAAAAGTGACTATTTATTTATTGTTCTTAGACCAGTTTATATATGCAAATATTTGGTGGGTTCTAAGAGGTAGTTATTGTGCATTTTTTGACATGCAAGAATTGTATGTTCATAATTGGCGGGCATACGGGTAATGATCTCAATTTTTTAAAGAAAAATGGTTGCCTCAGATATTTTTGTAAAAACGAAAAGATATCTAAGTACCAATATAAATATTGCTTGCTTTTGGTTTAATAGTTAATTGATTGTCATTTCTATGTTATATTAAATCTTGAAATGCTGAAACAGTAATCACATACTTAGTGGTTATATAAAAATCAAACGGCGAACGTTTTTGTCTACAAAAACTTTCTATAAAGGATCTTCTACTATACAGTCCTGATAATATTTCACAAACTTAATAACTAATTTTAGTAGTGCATAAATTACATCATGAAATTCGGTTCAATGATCTAAATGAAGGTATATGTACTATAGGTATTGAATTAATAAAATTGTAAAGTGTTGTCACACTGATGAAAATGTTTGAAATCTGTTGAATCACTACATGTCCTATTCGACATTTTCACTTTGAAGTCTTTGTGGTAGTGTTTTGGCGTTGATGCTGTTGTTTTCAGGGCTGTAGAAGGAGGTCATTTTCAAGATTATGATATTCAAAAACTATCTCTTCAGTAAAATAAAGTTTTTGAAAGCGAAAATGATTAATATTCAATAACCATCAATCAATGGGCCGCAGTGGTCATGATGGTAGAGCGCTAGTCTATCAATCAGAGGGACGTGGGTTCGATTCCCAGCATGGTCACTGGTCTCGTGCTGGGAATCGCACGTTAAAAGGTAAGACCTCGTTAATCCTTAGCTCGCACAAGTTTCGACTTCTGAGGGCTGTCTTTCGTAGGGGGATGACAGCTGGTTAACGGAAAAAACAATTTTAACAATTTTAACAACAATTCTGAATATTAACAAAAAAATGTTAAACTCAAAATTTGAATCACTGTGAAAACCTGTGCCATACTTTTAGAATAAGATTTCACTCATCATGCTATTTCAAAATTTTATGAGATCATCGTTATAGGGGAATTAATTTAGAGTGTTCATTTTGTTACTCCACACTTTATGAAACAATGTCAGTAAATAATAAGAATGTTTTCCTACCATTATTTTAATGAAATTTATGTTGGTCATCACTATATTTATCATATCAATAAAATTGTTTTTTTTTTCAACAATTCTCAAAACCACTGAATAGTTTATTAATTCAAATATAAAAAATGAAATTTTGATAATTTTCACGTTTTTTTAATTCATTAACATTCTTCACGTCCAATCATCCTTGACATCACACAAGATACATTTCAAATTAAATAAAAATTCATCAGGTAAATCATTCTATGTCTTCATCAAAACAGTGACACATTTATAACTATTCCAAGTAGTTTTATGACTAATGAGAAAGATACTGTTATCAAGAAACAAATATTCCTTTATTTAGCTATACTTACTTGTGTAAGAAAAATTAATTTTCATTGACTACATTTATCTCGACGATCTCTATTCGCTTCAAATCCGATAGCATTAAGTCAAGTCAAACCACCATCAGTTTATGTCGCAACATATAAGTGGATCGAAGAATCCTATACTTCAATCCGATTGAAAAAACCTAACTTCACAGCAATATGTCGAATTTTGTAACGTGAAAATACTTCTGCGAATGAAAAATCGTTCTTTCATCAAAGGCACCAAACTTTTGAAAATGTCTATAACTCTAATCCTTTTCCCATCCATGAGTCCCAAAATGTTTTTTCTTGATACTTAAATTGAATGAAAAAACTGCTCTCTTCTTTAGACCGTACGTTTCTTTTCTTGAATATTATTTTTTTCTCCATTTTGAGAAAGTCCATTGACAATCAACAACTATATTGAACTTGGTTACTTTTACATGGCATTTGTGCCAATTTCAAACTCGTTTATCTTGTAATTTCATTATAAATGTGACTGATCATTTCTAAGTGTTTCCTTTGTAGCTATTGTTTATAGTGCTACGGAAGATTGCATATTATCAGCAAGTTCATATTGAAGCTGAGCACGACTTCATCGAAGCGTAGCACTGCCGGTCTTGTTGGCAATGCCGTTTTACTCCATAATTCAACCTTACATTCCACGTCGGCTTAAGAAATTGCAGAATGTTCTACTGCAAAATATACAGTGTGTCCACTTGAATTGGCAACAGACTGAAAACTTTTTAAAGAACCTAATTTTGAATAATAATATATTCAAATTTGTCAGTCGTAAGTAAATAAGAAGTGTAAAAAAAATTGAATTTGGTACAAGAGTAGAGTAAGTAATTTTATTCGTGACAATATTGAATAAGTTATTATGAAAAAGTTGTTCATAATAACTAATTATGTTTGAATACGTGATAATTTCTACAAAAAATTACATTCCTCAGATCTTCCATTGAGTAAAAATGGAGTTTTTTGTAGAGAAAAATTCATAAAAATCTGGTTTTTGTGATTTCTATTGTAGATGGACGTATAAATAAAGGATATAAGTAATTGGATATTTCAACGTAATTTTAAATTCTGAATATCTCTTCATAATAAGTAACAAATTTTAATATTGTCACAGTAAAAGTACTTTACTGTACCAAATAAAACATTTTTTACCCTGTTTTTATATAACTGATAAATTATTAGATTTTCATTATTTAAAATTAGTTTTAAAATATGTAGAACATTTTCTAGTGACTTTCTTTCTTAAAATGAAAAATAAAAAAAGTTTTCCATATGTCGTCTACAGAAGTGAAGACACTGTCTAAGTATACTCATTTAAAGTATTATATTGCTGCTCATTTTGTTGTCTATGTAACTTGTCTCTTTTTGAAAAACTGAATAACGTCTGGATTGGGTTTAATGTATTCTATGTACCTAGACCTATTATAATAATTTGTTAGAGCGTTTTCTTCAAAAAAGTTGTACTATGACTCAATTTGTAGACTAATATTTTTTACTTTTACACAGATCATGACATGAAGCCAGGTATTACGGAAATCAGTGCGAGAAAAGGCACAGAAATTGCAGAATCTGAGGCCCTTAAAAATGAAGTTGGAGAAGAAAGACTGAGCGAAGACAATCCATTAGCCAAGAGCTGTGAGAGAAATAACGATGACGCTGTGGTTGAAATTACGGAGAATTCCCACACAAATTTATCAATTGACATTCTCCATAAATTCAGATGTTTGTCTAAGAATTGTAGTTATGTAACAGACACCAGAGAACAACTAATCAGACATTTATTTCTACATGAGTGATGTTTCATATTAGTGAATGGCTGCTCTCATGAAATAACACAACTTTATTTCTTTTCGACTTCCATTTTATAGTTTTTACCTTATATTCGGACAACTCGTTGTCTACTTTTTTTTTCATACTGGCGTAATAACTGATGTTAAAGTTAGGTGTTTGTGTGTGTGTGTTGATGTAATTGACGGTAGGTAGATTGAATTTAGTTAGGATATGTATTATTTACATAAAAGTCTGACACTCACCAAATTCTAAAAGGGCTATATGCAATTTTTTGTATACTTCTCCATGTTTGTTGAGATATGAGAAAAAGTTTGTTCACACTTTGGAAAGTGTATAAGGAAATGGTTTATATTTAGTCACTTATATTTTATTTTGGAGGCGTATCTCACTTCAACAAAAATTCTTTAGGCGATATTTGGCATCAATACCATTTTCATAATTTATTGTCATGCTCTTGGCAAGGGTTTATTGCAGTAAGTATTTCGGTTAGTATATTTATCGATTAGTCTAGCCGATTTTTCCCCATTTAACCTTTTATGCGGCAAACATTACAAATATTCATAATCTTTAAACCTGCAAAAGCTCGTAAGTTCATTATTAATTTTAGGGACCCGTGGCGCCATCTATCAAACCCTCGTAAAACTTATTTGCCAGAATGAAGATTGAAGACTAATAGTTTTTTGCTTCTCTTGTAAAAGTTATAAAAATCGACTTACGAGGTTTTGCACTTTAACCATCGAATTGCTATTTGGGTCAAACTTTTAATCCGCCTCCGAAAAATATGAGCGAGGTGTCTGTCATTCGATTCGGAATAGCATGTAGATAGATGATTTTTGAAGTCGCTTGTGAAAATGGCAAAAGTTAGTCAACTTAAAAAAAGTAGGGTTTGGTTTTCTGCAAATCTCTTAAAAACTATTTGTTATTTTTCAAACTTGAAAATAGATTAAAGAAAGAAGAGAAAATATGCCAAAAAAAAGTTTCACCTCCCGGAACTGTAATACCAATATTTATAACTTTACCAGAGGATTGAAAATACGACAGAAAACGGGGATTCTGGCTTGCCCCATCGACATATCATTCAAACTCAATGAATATGAAAATTAGGAATTGAAAGAAATTTATCTACTGAAAAGATGAATGAACAATAATCCTCCGTCAAAAACATTTTATCGCGATTTTTCTATTAATTATGCATTAGTTAATTAACAACTTACCCCTACTTCAACATGAACATTGTAAATTGTTATAAGATAATTGAATTTTTTTTAGAAACAATGTTTGATGCATATTATGATATTTGAAAATAATCTTTCCTTAATTTTTTTTATTATAATTATAAATTGCAATGTTTTTTTATCACCTGAAATTATTATTAAAGAACAATTCCTTAAAATCATAATTTATCTTGCTCTTTGATGACTGATGAATATTAATATTGGACTGAACAGTAAACGTTTTTAATACAAGAGAAAATATTACTTTTTCTACATAAAATATATGTCACATCTGTCAATATTATATGATTGAACATCAACTGAAATCAATAAACTGTTTAGAAAATTCTGCAAAAATGCCATTATATCACGAAATAATAAATACCGAGAGTATTGTTTCAACAATAACTAAAAAAATGTTTTCAGTCATGTTTTAATTGTTTATTTCATCAACAATTTGTTATAAACATTAGTTTGTAAATGAGTAATTAATTATAGTCCCTTAAAGATTCTGTCAATTAAAATTCCATAATTTTTTTTTCATGTTTGTACTTCAAACCGTTCAAAAGGTACCAGTGGTGGGGGCTATTGATTGAATAAAAATGGTTCCTCAATAACAATTACAGGTGGTAGAAATAATTGTTGATGAAATCCGATCCGAATTAAAAAAAAATATTACTTTATTTTTAAAAATCATAATTTGCGTCAAAGATTATTCCAAAAAAAATTAAATTATCTTTTAAACGACCCATTTTTTATAACAATTTTTCAAACCATAGGAAACGAAAAATCATTTTTAGGTGTGGAGTGAATTGTTGATAAAAAAACTGAAAATTAACAATATTTGTATTTGCCCAATCTCTTCTGAGACTTTTCAAAATTATCTTGAATCAAAGAAGAATATTAGATTTGTTATTTATTGCACTTGCAATGTTCATGTTCAAGTAGGAAAAAATTGCTAATTAACTAGTACATAATGAATAGAAAAATCGCGAAAAAAATGTTTTGACCGCGGATTACTGTTCGTTCAATCTTATATACAGTAGATTCTCTTGATTTTTATTTTTAATGAGTTTAAATAATATTTATTCATTAAAGGACCAAAGTGGACACAATCACAATTTCAATCGAATAATGCTCCTTGAAATTCATCTCAATCGCAGTGATATAGGTTTAGAAATACATATAAAGGCGGCACTTGGCGTAGCGTATTCGTGTAGCGGTTTCGCTATATTTGGCCAAATATTTGTTGTATCCTCAAATATCACAAACATGCCATCCACACATTGAACCAAACCAGCAAAGAACTCAAACATGCCAAATATATTTGCTCACCAGTGAACGCAACTGTAAATGGAGGTATCGACAGCGGCAGCAGCTTATTTTTACCTGAATGCATTTACCAATACATTCTATATCTACATAAATAAAGCAAATACACCAATCGCTACGCCAAGTGAAGTGCCGCCTTAAGGAAAAGTAGATAAATCCATTACAATTGCATATTTTGATGTACGTACTAATTGAAGGACAAAATTCGAGGAGATCGGCTTGATTTGGAGAAATCATCAAGGTGTCTAGGAAAAATATGAGATTGGAACAATAATTCATAGAATGAGTATTTCATATGCTAATAAGACAAATGCAATACAAAATATTCACAGTTGATTGATATAAGCATGAATCCTTTTCCTAATTTGAGGACTTGTTTGATGTTTATGACAGTTGCCGAGAAGGTTATGAAATAGAAAAGGATTGACGTGGATGAAACAAACAGGCACTATTGTCTTTGATCGTAAATCACCAGTGTTTCATTGACTTCATAAGACGTTTGTATACAGACGCATTATGATGTGATAAAATGCTGGCTGTTCAATTAAAATAGGGAACGTGGCCATTTGAGAACTCTCCAATGTTGTAATTTTGGCATAGTCAACGTTTTATTTCGAAAAGTATACTTCTATATTTATAGTAATGGTATTATATACCTCCGAGAGTAATATTTACTTTGAAATGATCATTACTATCTACCTCAGGGTTACGTATAGTATTTATGTATACTTACGTAAATGAATTCTGTAAACAAAATTGAATTTACGTGTAATAGTATTTGAGTGCTTTAAGGTGTAGTAAATCTGTAGAAATGTTCATTGAACAATGATCTCATCAAATTGCGTTTCGCGGAAAATTCGGAAATATGAATTGAAACTAAGCAGTCGTTTCCTTAGTTGATGAGGTGCTAGCTATAGTTGTGTGTGAAAATTGAATAATTCTTCCTTGTCATAATGTCAATCACCAGTACAAAATATAGTTGAATTATAAATTTTTGAAATAAAATTGTGTTTTATTTAACACTGGTAGATTGGAAGAGATGCATGATACATACAAAAAAACATACTCATGATGTAATTCCATATAAAAATTTCCTGTAACCGATTCCTTTGGGATAAGTAAACCAGAGCAGCAAGAATATCAGAAGAGAATACATGACAAGAATGCATGCTCTTTAGAGAGGAAAAAACCAGAGCATACCACTTTTTTTCCTATGATTCCTCCTTGAAAGTTATCACTATCGCAGTGAAGAAGGACTGTAGATAAATCCATAAAAGTTGCACATTCTGGGGGAAGTATCTAACTGAAGAACGGAATTAGCGAAATTATTAAAAATTATTAGAAAGGCCTGAATTGACGAAATCATCATTATCATCTGAGCGGCTTTGTATTTCATCTTCGAAGTCTTCAAAAATTTGTAGGATATCGATTGTTTATGTCCGACAAATCGATTTTGACATATATCACGTGATCGCTAATAGCAGAAAATTAAGGAAAAATTACAATGGTGATGAAAAAAGTGGTGTGACATGGCTGGATTTTGAAGAATGTTGGTCGAAAACCGTATATTTTAATTTTATAGGTGATGATATATGGGGTTGCAAACAGTAATTCTAATTTTTATTTAACAATTTCTGATTTCTTTGCAATTTTTTTTCTTTCAAATAGCTTGACTGAAGTGCGGCATTTAAAATACGATGATAACGACAGAATTCTCTTATTTCCTTTACACCAGATTATACTGATTCGAAGAAATTGGTTCTTGCCAGGACTCTTGCTGTTAAATTTGGAACGTATCTAACAGTTAAATCAGAATTCTCCAACTGTGGTGTATGGCTATCCTCGAACATCGTGCTTTTCTGATTTTTATCAAGTTTCGATAATAATTGTGCATGAGCGTTTCACTTCGCACATAAACTTGCAAACATTTAGTAGGTAATCCTACTGATGAAGTTAACTTGGTTAACGAAATGCGCATCTGGGAACCAAATTACTAGTGTGGTGAAAAAGTATTTTTTGTTCTCAACCAACATATCTATTAAAATCAATGTTTTTGATTATCTAGAATTGGACTAGGACCTTTTAACATATTCGTTCACAAAAAGTTTAAATATTCATTGTGGATAGAACATTTTTAGCTTCCATTAATTTGAAACCATGAGTTTGTAATAAAATCAGACACAAATTCCTTCTGAAATTTGACAAAACATCTGCAAACAAATCAATTTTTATGCAATTTTCTCATCAAAACCAGTTTTTTACAACGCTTAAGTCAAACAAATTGGCGAATATAGGCCACCACCACTTAAAGCGTCGTATTCTATCATTTGCAACAATTCCATCCAATTTGTCAAGCCTTTCATGCCTTTGTTATAACTGTTTATGATTTCTGCATGGGCTGAAGTTATTGTTAACTTTCCCTCTCTAAAATATCGTGACATTTTTTATTCCATGCAATGAAAGAGTTGTATTTCGTGTAAGAATTTAATAAAATCGCAAAGCGCTTTCGGCTGTTAGGCCATCATCGGTGCTATACCTGCAAGTAAGTAATCGTGAAAAAATAGGGTTAAGAAATTTTGAATTACTTACTCGTCAGGTATATATACAGGAGCAATACTTATAAAAAGTCACCAAAACCATGGTTAACATTGGTTTTGATCCTAGCCTAGCCTATAACAGCCTCGTTCAGTAGACAACTGCCGAAAGGTAAATTTGTTCTCTGCGCGACGGTATGAGTCATAGCTCTTGAGAAAATCCACTACCTTCACGTATTTTTGGTAGTTTATTTGGTTTTGTATGGAAGATGACAACGGAAGATCATCTTCGAAGACTTCTGAGGGTAGCTCATAAGGGCGTAGCCTTTTGACGGAAATGAAATTTTTTTACAAGCTTTTATTCAACGGATATAACAATTTTTTCAACAATTTCAAGAGCATCTTCAATGGCCTTCTCGATGCCGATAACAAAAAAAATCAGAATATTTCATAAAATGATATTTCTTTCAACGGAACACCCTATATTTTTTCATGCATATCGATTCGTAATAACATTCTCAACAACAAATCTCATTTGCCTTTTTTTCGTAAAGGTGAAAATAAGACAGTTTTATCAATAGGAAACATTTATATCAAACGGATATGATGAAGCGCTATAAAATATCGAGTAAATGTTCAAAAACACCGCCTTCTTGTTGAACACATATTTGGGCCCTTCTATTGACACTACGTGTGGCATTCAACACAGTTCGGTTATCAATTCTATTAATTATAGTTTCAATATAATTTTTCACTTCATCTACATTATTATGTTTCATTTTTTATACCTCATTTTTCAGAAATCCCCAAAAATAAAAATCTAGAGGTGTCATGTTTGGTGAACAGATGGATTTGTAGCAATCCATATGTTTCCAACTCAGCCTCGCAGCATTCTTTTTATGCCACTGACATTGTGTGCTGCTCCATCCTGCTGAAAATAGATCATCTGACGAGCCTCCAAATCAAGATCATCGAAAAACTCTTCCAACACTCTTGTTAATAAATTAATGTAACGGGGTCCGTTCAAAGCACCATGGTAGAAAAATGGACCGATAATTCTGCCTCTAAATAGACCACACCAAATATTAATACTAAATCGTCTTTGCGGATTATGGGGATTATGTAGTCCAATAATAAAAATTCTTTCTATTAGACATCCCACGATTTGAAAAGTTAGCCTCATCGCTCCATATAAAATATCTATCGAAGTTTGGATCTTGTCTGCATTTATTCATAAACCACCGTCAAAACTCGAATCGTCTCTCAGGATCACCAGGTTCTAGTGTTTGCACTGGTCTTAACTTATAAGGAGAGATCTTATGGTTCTTCAGAATTCGTTGAATATCAGACAGTGGAACAGCTATTTCTTATAAATAGAATTATTTGGATATACCTCAAAGTAGGATAAAACGTCAATTTCTGTATCTTCAGATATTACAAAACGTTTTTTAGTTCTACTCTTCTCAAAAACTCTTTCACAGCAAAAAAACTCCGATTAGGTAATTCATGATCGGGGAGCGAATTGCTGTAGTGTTGGAGTGCTCTTACGCTATTTTTCTGGAATTACATCATGCCGCCACTAGAGAAAAAGCACGATCAGCACTTTCTGATAAGCTTGCAGAATTTATCTTAGCATTTAATTTATTTTCGTTCAGGCAGTCAGTTGCTAGCTCTCATAATGTTAACATCGTTCCGTATATCAAATAATTGTACTTTTGACTGAAATAAATCTTTTTAAAAACGAACTTTGGGTAATCGATAATATTTCTGGCGCAGTCGGTAGGATTATCAGAATTGTATCGAATCGATCGTGCAGTTTTCGTGTTTACGATTGACTGATTTTTCGAACCAAATATCGAACTTCAGTGATTTGTTGTGGACTTTGTTGCGGAGTGGCTTCTCGAAACTCAGAACACCCAGTCTATCGCAGACCCGTACCCATCGTCAGCAACGAGATTTGGGACCAGTATTGCCCAATTCTGCAAGGAGCAACGACCTGGTGGATAAGAAGAACATGCTCAAAGTCGTTTTCATATTACTGTAAGTTCAATTTTATGTCGCTCGCAGATATAACCAATTATTTGAAAAATTTGAATATAAGTACACCTTCAACTGACTCACAAACTCTTCCTATTCCAACAATTCGAAATTCACTTTCAAGACAACCTATTTTGGATAATCAAGCTAACAATCGTTCAAATACGGCTCAGTTTAAAGCTGAAACTTGAATTGTGTGCCGGAATTTGACGGTAATACCAATGATTTAACTAGATTTTTATCAATAAGTGAATCGATCATTACAAATTTTTATAATGCAGCCAATGCAAATGACTTTCAAAATATTTATTTATTGAATTCAATCATTTCCAAATTAAAAGGTAATGCAAAAACCATTAGTAAATATACAGGGTGCCAAAAATTGGCAAGAATTGAAAGACATTTTGACAAGAAATTTCTCAGATCAAAGAGATGAGGTCTGTTTGAATAGGGATCTTGTTATGTTAAGGCAATCTCATAATGAAAGTGCTCAAGAATTCTATGACCGATGTTTCAATCTTTTGAATTTGCTGTGCAGTTATGTAGACATTCATGAAAACACAGAAGCTGCTAAAACACTCAAACGTGATCTTTATCAGAATTTAGCCCTCAAAACATTTTTATCAGGACTGAAAGAACCATTAAGTACCACTTTAAGATGCATGAAACCAAATACTCTCAGTGAAGCTCTACAATTTGTGAAACAAGAAGAAATCGTCCAATATTTTCAAAATTTTTCTCATAGAAATATTGTAAAACCTGCCCAAATCACACGACAAAATCAACCCCTAAGGCCCACAAACATTTCTCATCGCGCTATGCCAAATCAGAATAATTTTTTCAATTCCAACACCCCGAATAACTTTTTCCGTAGACCAAACAGTTTCCCTTCACAACCTATAAATGTACAACAGCGACCTAGACCCCGAGCTCAACAATTTTTAACGAATGCTCAAGTCTTTAAACAACCAAGTGGAAATATTTTCAAACCACAAAATAAACCTCAACCGAAACCTACCCCAATGAGTGTTTCAACAAGAAAAACTCATTTTCAAACAACTCCAATGAGTGTTTCACCGAGAAACACAAACTTTGCTCAACCATCTACGTCCCATTTTGCAAACAGAGAACAACAAAGAAACTTTATTAGTGAAGAACTTTTTAATACCGAAACCGATCAAATCAATCAATGTCATCAATATTATGATACTGACGAGAATATTGATGAAGAAAATTAATTTATTGATATGAATCAACTCGTCGAAAATTACTTCCCGAATGATACAGAACTAACAGAATGTTCCGATGTAAATTTTCAGTACGAGTCTCGGAACAATTTATTTCAAACCCTCAAGTTATTTTCTTCAACTCATCGAATACAAGTGAACTATCATACATTGTTTTTCCAGAATATAATCTGAAACTTTTGATTGACTCAGGCTCTACGAGGTCATTTATCGATCCCGATATTGCCCTCAAATATTTTCCAGATCTAATACGAAATGACCCATTTATTGTGTCTACAGTCTTTCAAAAATCTTCACATAAGTACAGTGCTGAGATGCCTTCATCAAACATTTTTAAATTACCACATCCAATCAATTTAAAATTCTTTCTTTTTAAATTTCATAATGTTTTCAAAGGCCTCATTGGATTAGACAATCTAAAAATACTGCAAGCCAGTATAAATTTTGATAAAGGTTACCTAATAACACCTTTCACCAAAATTAAACTATTATTTCACAAAACGAGTAACGAATTGAATTTAGTAACCGTCACACCCAGATCAGAACAGGTGATCAAAATTAAAAAATCCATTCCTGAAGGAGAAGTTATAATACCTCATTGCAAAATTCATAACTGCGAAATACCCGAAAGTCTTACGATAGCAAATGGCGGATACGCGTTAACAACAATTTTAAACAATACCGTTAGTCCAGTGACATTAGACCTTTCGACACCTGTCGACAAATTCGATAGAAACGAAATTCAAAAAATCGATCTGAATAATTTTCATGTCTCTCCAAATAAAAGTTTAGACCTGTCAAAAATCAGAACAGACCACATGAACGAGGAAGAAAGAACAAAAATTTTAGAAATATGTAAAGAGTTTTTCGAAATATTTTATAATGACGACACTCCACTGACATTTACGAGTAAAATAAAACATAAAATACGAACAACAGACGATATACCAATATATACCAAATCTTATCGATATCCGTTTGTCCACAAAGAAGAAGTTGAAAATCAAATAAGTAAAATGTTAGATTCAAAAATTATAAGACCTAGTAATTCACCATGGTCGTCACCTATATGGGTTGAACCCAAGAAGGTCGACGCATCTGGTAAGCAAAAATGGAGGGTTGTTATTGATTATAGGAAGCTTAATGAGAAGACAATCGACGATAAGTACCCTCTACCTCATACATGACTTACTCGACAAATTAGGGAAATGTCAATATTTCACTACTTTAGACCTAGCTAGTGGCTTCCATCAAATCGAAATGGAAGAAAATGACATTGAAAAGACAGCATTCAGCACAGAACATGGCCACTACGAATTTTTGCGTATGCCATTCGGTTTGAAGAATGCTCCAGCTACGTTTGAAACAGCAATAGATAATATTCTTAGAGGTATACAAAATGAAAAATGCATTGCATACCTTGACGACATTATTGTATTTTCGACTTCACTCCAGGAACACCTAGAACGTCTTAGGTGTGTATTTCAAAGACTCAAAGACTCGAATTTCAAAATTCAGCTCGACAAATCTGAATTCCTAAGGAAGGAGGTTGCGTATTCAGGCCATGTGGTAACCCCTGACGGTGTTAAACCTAACCCCGACAAAATTAGAGCCATTAAAAACTTTCCTGTGCCCAAAACGATAAAACAAATCAATGGCTTTCTTGGTCTATTGGGCTACTATCGACGGTTCACCCCAAATTTTGCGAAGATCACAAAACCTTTCACCAAATGCCTTAAAAAGGGCGCAAAAATCGAACTGAATGACGAATTCCTCACCTGTTTCGAAACATGTAAAAACCTTTTGATGAATGAACCTATCCTACAATATCCTGACTTTTCTAGACCCTTTAACTTGACTACAGATGCTTTCAATTTTGCGTTGGGTGCAATTTTATCCCAAGGGCCGATAGGTAAAGATTTGCCTATAGCCTACGCCTCTAGAACACTAAATGATTCCGAACAAAATTACTCTGCCATCGAAAAGGAATTATTGGCTATCGTATGGGCTACAAAATATTTCAGGCCGTACCTATACGGACGAAATTTCAACATCATAACGGATCATAAACCATTGCAGTGGTTATTCTCGTTGAAACATCCTAGCTCAAAAGTAATGAGATGGAGAATCAAATTAGACGAGTATCAATTTAACATTATTTATAAAAAGGAAAAATTAAATACCAATGCGGATGCCTTGTCACGAACAGAAACACATACGAAAGAAACCAGAACTTTCTGGGAAGAATTAGACGACATACTAGGCGAGTCAGAACGTCTAGCTGGCCCATATACCACTTTTGGCTGTCAACAAAATAATATAAACCTGCGCCTTGATACACTTGACTATCAACCTTCCGCTGACATTCTGACAATAGGAGAACTTCCACAAGACCTTGACGATTTTTCAATGATAGTTAATCTTGATCAAACCGAAACAAATACACAAAACAACAACGAAACCAATCATCCAAATAACGCTGACAATACTATCGAAACAAACACACGAAACAACGTCAAACCGAATTTTTCGAATGCCATCGATGAAAACCAGCAAAATAATGCTGACGAAACAACCGAAACTAACAACGGAAATAATCACGAAACTGAGCAGACTGACGATCACACTATTCACTCATGTGCCGATGAAAACCCGATTATAGATATTCCAATCGTGAATTACGCTGTAAACTATGGTCAGAACCAAATTATCATTTCTTCTGTCCTTCATTCTCCTGCAAAGCCAAAAATAATAATTCTATTTGAGAAAAAGAAGCGAATTACAATTCAGTTCTCACAAAATAACTTTGAGAAAGATGTAATAAAATTCATTGAAGAATATGTTGTACCAGATCTACAATACCATCTTTTTTTCGAAGATCACAATTTGTACGAACCATTTTCCTTGATTTTACAAAAGTATTTCAAACATTCTTCAGTAAAATTCAAAAAATTTAATAAAAAACTCTCTGATGTCACAAACAAACATGATATTAAAAACATCATAACAAATTATCACGAAGGTAAATCGGACCACAGAGGAATAGTTGAAACCCTCCAAAGAATTAAAGAAAAATATTATCGTCCTTACATGAAGAATTCTATCCAAACCTTCATCAACGATTGTGAACTATGCCAAAGATGCAAATATGACAGAAACCCAGTTAAAATGCAAATGAACATCACGCCTACAGCAGTTGGTCCTTTCGAAATTATTCATATGGACGTTTTCACATTTGAAAAATCCAAATTTCTCACGATTATCGACAGCTTCTCAAAATATGCTCAAACATACTATCTCGAAGCCGTAGCAGGCACCGAAGTAGCCAATGACCTAATAAACTTCTTTTCACACCACGGTGTTCCCAAACAAATAATTTTGGACAATGGAAGCGAATTAAAAAATGCAGTAATCACTGAATTACTCAGTTTACTTAAAATTAAAATTCATTTCTGTTCTCCGAACCATCCACAATCGAATGGAGCAATTGAACGATTCCATTCAACCATTACTGAGCACCTTCGTTTATTAAATACAAAAGGATTCATGAAAACACCAGCGAAAATGAAAATGATTTACGCTATACTAGCTTATAATCATTCCATACATTCAGAAACTAAATTGAAACCCATAGACGTGATAAACGGGCATACCACAAGTAACGAACCTTTCGACATGAAACTAGATCAAATTCTATTGAATGACTACGTTGCTCAACACAAAGAACGTTCAAAACTACTTTACTCAAAATTTAATTCAGAACTTGTTTCAAAGAAACAAAAGAAAATTACAAGAATCAACGAAAACAGAGACTCCCCCAACATCTTCAAACGCAAACAAAAAATATTTGTTAAAACTCACGTACGACGAAAAAACGCTAACAAATTCGCAAAACCTAGCAAAATGAAAAGTGTGAATAAAGATAAGAAAGTTTTATCAACTGTAAACCAACCCAAGATTCACATGAACAATGTTAAACGCCCACTTAGGAGACTCTACTCGTTCGACAACTAAAACATATGTTTCTTTATCATTTCAGATTACCCGGAATTGTGACTATGCAAGAAGCAATAGCACTAAGAAACCTTGAAAACAATCCCGGTTTGATGCCCGTAAATCTCGGTTCAGCAAAAATACGAGAATATTACCACTCTATTATTCATTATTATGATTTGAACCCCATTATAACCGAAATAAATAAATTGAAAATAAAATCATACAATATCGAACGTTTGATTGCCAAAAACGTATATTATTCTAAAGACACTTCTAACTACATGAAAATTTTAAAATTCTCAGAAATAAATGTTGAAAGTAAGCTAATCGAAATAATTCCACATCCAAATAGAAACAAAAGAGGCTTAATAAATGGCTTAGGATCAATATTCAAAGCTATAAGTGGAAATCTAGACTCTGATGATGGTGAACGTTACGAGAAATCAATTCAAAATTTACAGCAAAATCAAAAAGAAATAACATCGACAATGCACACACAGAGTTCTTTAGCAATATCTTTGATTGATCAGTTCAATAAAACCGTTCAACACATAAGTCACAATGAGAAACTATTAGAAAGCAAAATCAACCAAATTGCGGCTATCGTAGAAGATCATGCTTATAGAGAAAATTCAAACTTCATCAAAGACATCATGAACCAGATAATTAATACATTCGAAATGATCAATTCACTTCTTCAAGATATTCAAAATTCGACCACTTTTACAAGAACTGGAGTTATGCATCCAAGTATTAGAAAATCTCAAGAACTTCTAGATGAATTAAAATACATTCAATCAAAACTCAAAGAAAGTCAATTACCACTGGAAATCAACTTAGAAAATATCCCATTAATCGAAAATCTGATCAAAATTGATTGTTTTATTCTCAACAATAAAATAACTTACATTTTGAAAGTTCCAATAACTTACCCTTTTGAAATGAACCTCTATCACCTTTATTCAATTCCCATAATATCCAAGGGTCAGTTCAGAAAACAAATATCTGTTGAAAAATAAATTGTACTACACGTTTATGAGCGACTCTTGCATGAAAATCCGCCAACACTATATTTGTGACAATGGTGAACCACAAGAAATAAAAAACGTCGACCTTTGTGAGATCCAGCTCCTGGATCTGAAAGATCCCTCCAACTGTCAGCAAATGAACATTGAAATCACCCAGCCAATGTTCAAACGATTAGAAGAATCCAATCAGTGGGTTGGGCTCCTCCCTACAGAAGAAACAATAAGACTAAAATGCCACCAACAAGAAGAAATCACCAAAATAATGGGCTCATACCTGATAGAAATTCCGAATTACTGTCAATTGATAACTCATCGAGAAATCATCTCTAACGAAGTTCGTACATCTGTGCCAAGCCAGCCCATCTTATTTCCTGAGTTAGACATACAGAACATCAAAGAATCACAAGTGAACCTCAGCCTCCATCTGGAACAAATAGAACTCGACGAGCTACACAACATTAAGACGAGAATAATTGAAAATCAACCCCAACTCCAAGCGTACCCAATATCATACACCCCAAGTGCCTGGACACTACTCATTTACGGAGTTTTGGTAGTATCCATGGTATACATAATATACAGGAGAACACAACAAATCCGGAAGAAGTCCAGAGAAACCCCTCAACAGCCTATGAAAATCCAAACTGTTCAACTTCCTCAGTAACCCTCCGAAGTTGAATCTGCGAAGGGAGGAATTACATCATGCCGCCACTAGAGAAGAAGCACGATCAGTACTTTCTGATAAGCTTGCAGAATTTATCTTAGCATTTAATTTATTTTCATTCAGGCAGTCAGTTGCTAGCTCTCATACTGTTAACATCGTTCCGTATTTCAAATAATTGTACTTTTGACTGAAATAAATCTTTTTAAAAACGAACTTTGGGTAATCGATAATATTTCTCTGGCAAACCAAGAAGGATTCTAACATATCACATTTTTCTTGATGGGAAAACGGTATTTCGAAAATTATTCGAACATTAGTTGACAGTTACAATAATTCATGACATTGTCATGATATACTTGAGAATATTTGACAAATAGTATTTCAACAAAGTTTCAAGGCAACTTGATTGCTAGTAATTATTATGTTGTATCGAATCAAACACATTTTTTCCAACCACATTTCATATGACCCTCCAGTATTCTCTGTTCTGTACAAAAACGGCTTCACAGTTATCATTACAGCAGACATATTTTGATTCACAGAGGTGTCAATTGAGTGGTGCCACATGATGATCACGGGTTTCACGAGTTCACATCACAGCGCAATTTTTTCTTTTGACTGTCTTATTTTGCTATTATTAAAAAAATATTGTCATTCGTATAAGTACCAAAATTGGGTGTTTGGACAATCATGAGGTTTTGTTCGCCAAAACAAAGACATTTTTGTACTAGTGAAAGAAAGAAATATTTCCACATAAGTCGCTCATTTTCCACTTTAGGAAGAAAGGTGATATGAGCTTTGTTGTTGAGAATGTTATTACGAATCGAAATGCATGAAAAAATATAGGGTGTTCCATTGAAAGAAATATAATTTTATGAAATATTTTGAAAACGTGACTGTAATTTTTTTTGTTTTCGGCATCGAGAAGGCCATTGAAAATGCTACTAGTTTGCCCATTTAACCAAATTTGTAGCATGAAAATAATAACGGAGTTTGCAATGGTGCCGGCAATTTAGGACAATTTAGAAAAAGATAAGTACCTTCGCTATGCAGAGATGGTAATGTTCCGACCGATACTATACTCGGATCCACATTGAGAAGTCAGTTAACGTGACATACGTCAATGCATTTCAAATGAGACATTTCACGCCAATGTTTCCTACGTCGCTTACAGGTCCGGCCGAACAATAAAGTGTGTCCCTTGAGATTTTTGTTTAACAATATGATTTGTTTAAACGTTTTGAAAAAGAATGATGTTCAAAATGTACATAGTTTGTATATGATTGGTATCATTAATTTTTCAAACAATAAATAAGGGAGTGAAGAGAAACCTTTTTCTTTTTCTCATAATACTACTTTCGAATCAAACGAGGTGAAAAAGCTATTCCTACACGATGACGAAAGCAGTATAATCATAGGAAGTTTGAGGTTCTGTCTTAGTCAAGGTTTCAATTTTGCTATGAAAAGGTTTCTTTTCTCAATGTCGAAAAGAGAATTATAGTTGAAATCTACCCTCGCACGGTTGAATTTATTGAAAATATTGAAAAGAATTCCAATATACTGAAAAGAAATCCAATATATTGAAAATATATCAAATATATTGAAAATAAATCAGATATATTGAAAATAAATGCAACATATTGGAAATAAATGCAGTATATTACATTTATTTCAAAGAAATAATTTAATTTTTTGTGTGTGATGTGTTACCTCTAGTCGCTTCCGTACAATGCGCTATACCATTCTAGAAAATTGAAGTTTCTGAGAAAAATATGAATAATGTATCGTATTATTAGGAATCTTGAAAATATCGTAAAGGCGCTGAAATTTTGACAAGTGTCACTTTGTCATTCACGGTATGGCTGGAACAAAGTTCAATATCATCCGTGATAATACTGAAAAGAAGAATCCGTAGTGAATAACCAAGCAGCGAATAATGTGATTCAATCCAAAAAGAGCAAAATATTGAATTCAAACTGTAAAAAAATTGTTAGAAATGTATTCAATTACCTGACAAATAACCGTGATGGTATATATGACTATATCAGAAATAGTCAGTGAAGTTTCTGATATGACTGGAGTTTGTGAGCTATCTGTGTATCGATATATCGATATCAAAACGAATATGTTCATGGTCCCATTCGTAACCCCACGAGGAAAATAAAGATCCAGTTATTCCAATACCCATGTGAGAACATATGATGACAGTACATGTTCACAAATACGGAAAACTGTGCATGACTTTTTTCTGAGAAACTTACCTCCAGCTCTCAACAATATCCTGAAAGGTGTGAATGAAGCGGAATATCTCCCAAGTTTTAGCAAGAGTACTTCAAGATGGCTACTATACGATATGGGTTTCATTTCTTCAACTAATATCTGTTGTGGTATAAACGTTACTAAAATATATGGAAATAAAAGAAACTTTTCATCATGATTTTTGAATGCAGCTTTCTGAACCAGCTTCATGAAACAATCAGCCCTATGCTGTATCACTTCCGTTAAAAATATCGTCACCGTTATTCGCCATTTCCGGTATTTTCCTATGATTCGTAATAGCAAAATAACGGAAATGGCGAATAACGGTGACGTTATTTTTAACGAAAGTGATACAGCATAGGGCTGATTATCTCTGATCATACAGGTGCATTTTTTTCAAAACATTCAAATGCACATTGTTTGGAAACCAATCGCAAATTTTTTTCATATCTATCATTATCATTATAAATTTTTGGAACATATAATCAACATTTTGACTTTTGTTGAAAATAATTTCAAATGAACGTTCTTTTTAATACACTTTCCTCATATAGGCAATAAGAAAATCTGTAGATAATGTAGCAGGTGTTATGAGCCATAACGTCCACTCATTAATCCTCAAGGCACAATGGCATATTAATGTTTATCCTTCCCGAAAATAATGCATCACAAAAGTTTAAGAATACCCTGTCTAATTTGTACTTTGTATGATTTACGTGCATATTACTTCCTCAAATTGTTCAATGTAAACGATAATGTTACTTCAAAATATGTTCTTAATCAGTAACACTACTATTGTCTGGCGTACCTGCGTAAGGCCCTGCTATTTATATGTCATTAATGCCTCTTTCTGATGTATGAACTCAGTGTTATCCTACCTTGCATTACTGACTTCTCAATGAGGATCCGACTATAGAGCGTCGAAGCAGTCGATAAGAAATAAGGATGGGTCTATTATTCTCTAGAAATTTATCAATAATATCAGCCAGTTTTTTTCCACCTTCGTGAATATCTTAGAATTTGATATATGACCGGCGAAATACCCGTATATGTGAGTCGCAACGAAAGAAGTTGGAAATATTCGTTGGGGCAAGATGATGTTGCTAGCAATCGCACGTTAAAAGGTAAGACCTCGTTAATCCTAGACTCCTAGACTAGACTAGATGTGTCCAAAGGTCTGGTGAATGGTACCATCGGACATATACAGAAGCCATAATATGGACCTGCTTCCGGAGAGTACAAATGTAAGATACTGACATACCATCCGTCCGTATAGACTTCGGTAAAGACGGTGTTTATCTTATTGAACCCAGGACTGTGCCATTTCTAGCGAAATATAGTCACGGCACTGCAGAACGAAGAATGCTGCCAATTATATTATGTTGGGCTTGCACAGTACACAAAATGCTTAGGGTTGATGCTCTTCGTTACTGGTCAAGCGTTCGTGGCCTTAAATACGGTAAAATCATTAGCAGGTCTCTTTATTGAAGACTAGACTGATCGAAATTAACCGGCAAACAACCTTGCAACCATGATGCGTTGAATGAGATGAACAGACTGATAAACCTGTCCAGCGCTAACAAAAAGTAAAAAAAAAATTTAAAGTAAAAATCTTGTTTTAAAACAAGATTCCATTTAATGCGCTAAAAAGAATGGAGTACAATTTTCCTCTAAAACTTTCACTATCAACTTATAACGTCCTTACACGACTAGCTTTTATATCATATAAATTGTGTAATGACTTTATGAGTTAATAGTAAAAGTTTTAAAGGAAAAGTTTATTCTATTCTTTTTAGTGCATTCAAATAAAAAATTGTTTTTTTTTCAAGTTTTTTTACTTTTGATTTATAACTTGCATTCTGTTAGAAGTTGACGGTATTGATGAATTATGCGAACATGAAATAATTGATTTCACCATCATTTGAACGTTCACTGGGATGTATGTTATCATGAAGAATTACCTCTGCCTCAGCCTTCAGCGTTGCTGGACCCAAATGGTTTATACTCCCTCATGTTCAACATCAGATTAATCACTATCTTGATCTGTTACCGCACGATCTTGAAGGAAACTTTTATAAATATCGGCAGAATCAACAGCATCGTCCTTTGCTAGTAACTCATGTAGAGGCAAGCTGAAATGAGGAAAAATATTTAAGAAAAATAGCCATTATGCATGATATCCCTTTGAAGGGACTGCAATATTCAGGAATAAATTATTTCAGAAGTGATGAAAATTTTCCTCAATCTCAGATTTTTCATGATTCTACAAAGATTTGTGAATCTTTCAATATTCTTGTTGCATATACTTTTATTTTTTTCCTGTTCCAAAAATACTCACCGTCCATGCCTTTCGCTTTACATGCTTGGATACATCTTCCTGTTTATTCGTCAACAGTCGATAAAATACACTCTATTCACTCAACTATACAATAAAGCAACAACACATCTACTGTGATCAATAGAGTATTCGAGGTTGGGTACGCTATTACATCCGCCCGCGAAAATAAAAATTATCGAAGTCCCTCTTAGGGGATGCTTTGCACCAATGGATTAAAAATAAATGAACTCAATCAAAATGGTTTTGAGTCAGACTGTTAAATTTTCCTGCACATATGTCAAGAACGTTGCTATCACTTGGTAAAATCGACGGAAAAATAGTGTACTTATTTTGGGAGAGAAATGCCAATTCTCGCATGTAATGTTATAGGTATATTACTTTGTTTTTTACATCCACAACTGGTTATGTTCTACGTTTCAAATCGATTCACTTGTAAGAAGTGTACTGTTGCCGTATTGGACAAAATTACTTTTATTTTGACAGTGACAGCCTGAAAAATGTTTGATACAGGATCTATGTTCTCTATTTGCTCAACTTTGAGATATCATCTTTTCGAAAAATCCCCTACATACTCCTAAATCTCTGAATAGAAGTCATTTGAGATCGAAATTAAGCTACATCAAGATGAGTTTTGAATAGTAAACGTGAACAGTAAAAACTGTTTACTTATCGTTATTATTAATATCCGAAATATTTTCAAACATTATCACTGTATTGACTATACCTCATAGAAAATATTTCGTTTATGATACCTTAATCAAATATTATTTTCTTTTATCAAATATTATTTTAGTGAGGTGCCAAAGCCCCATAAACGAAGAAGTTATTTTGAAGCATATCAAAGAGGAAACGCTAGTAGTACTCGAACCAACAGAACAGCGACAGGAGGATATTTTCGGAAATATGGTCCAAGGCAACTCAAATATAGAGAATAATGTAAATATAACATACCACTTCGACTGCAACTCTCAGTTCATGTGGCAGAAATTCGAGGTTCCTTGGGATCAGCTCCCGAGACAAATGATTGAATCTTGCGAGAGGGGCGAACGAGAAAAATATGTCATCAATTTCATCGTTCATACCGTAGTAAACAAAATGAGAGAAATAAAATCTGTGATTCCTTCTTCCGCAATCAAGTTGGTGACAAAAAAAATTGTCGACAAGTTCCCGGAAACGTTCCGGGACTTAGATGAAGACGGTGTCGTGATAGGCGATGGCACTCATTCGGTGTTCAGAAAGATTCAAGATCGAAACAATTACCTAAACAGGCCACATAAAAGGACACCGAAGAATACCACCCATTCTAGGAATAAAAAGAAGGAGATGTCCCAGAGAGCTGGTTGTACAAACTGGGACCCACCAGTCGATGAGTCGGCAGGGTCGTATATGAGACAAATAACAGAAAACGACGAGAATTTGATTGAGAAACTGGAAAAATGTTTTCCGGAACAAAGGAGATTTTTGAATACCGATCCGTCCTTCGAAGCTATAAAGAGGGAATGTCCCATACTGCTTACTGACGCTGGGGCGTCGTTTCACTTCAATAAGCTCACCAGCTCTGATATGTCGAATCTAGAACCGGCAGTAGAAGAAAAATTCGAAAAGTTCCTCAAATTGAATGGTTTCGAGGAGGTGAAACATACTGATTCAAAGTTGTTGACTGTCCTTGAAATCGTTACTAGATACTTCAAAGAGGACCTAAATCTCATTTATACCGAATCAGATGTAAGTTTTTTCAAATTAAGTAAACCTTGCGTCTAATGTATACTCTCTTTCAGACTTTTCCAACACCACGGGCCTTAGAGTCACACCCTCAAATTATTAGAACAGGTGAGTGGTTTTGCAAACGATCTATTGTGTTTCCTTGTGTTTCCTTGTGAAACCCAGCCGTTTTGGATGTCTAGAGCATTTCCTTCAGTCATGGCTATTGAAAAGTTCAGGATATCGCATGGCTTCAGGTTAGGTAGATGTCCCTCATCTATTTGATGTTCTCCGAAGTGCCTTACCCTCGAATTTTGCATGGTAATACACTCTAAGACAATGTGTATAGAAGTTTCGTCGCCTTCTTAATAAAATCTGCATTCTTCTTCAACTACTAATCCGAGATTCTTAAGACAGTGCCATGATAAAATTCCCGTTAGTATTCCGAGTTTTTTTACTTTTACTGGTGCAGTCATTTGATCTTTTCTGGTTGTTTTTTTCGTGTAGTATCTTGGCCTTCCTCAATCTTTATGATTTTATCCAGTACTGGAATATTTTGCTATATACTTCTTTTTAAAGTTCGTCAAGTATCGCGCTGGTAAGTATTCCCAGAAAAGGGGTTATTTTTGCAAGTCTGCTATTCCATCACCTTTCACTCCAGTATGAGGGTAACGGTGTTATTCTTGCCTAGTTCATTTAGTTCATCTAGGCAGTCCAAAACCATTTTGTATTTGATTTCACTAGAGATCAGATCATCAATAGCTGCTTGGCTGTTTGATGTTATAATAATATCTTGTCTGCGGACATTTCTTCCTTAATTGAACTGGACACTGATAGCGACTTTCACTTGGAAAATACTCTAGGATTTGCATAGACTTCTGGAATATTTGGTTCCAGGCCCTTATACTCCTACACCAGTTCCTTCTGGTATAGTCGATCCATCCATATTTGGCAGGTTTGGTGATTTCTAGGGAGTAGTCGAAACTTGCGTTTGGTGTTTTTTTTTCTGGTCATTCTGCCTTTTGTCCTTATCGTTGTACTCTCCACTACTATATGGAGAAGTGTAAGGCTTAAGATTACCTCCATAGCGGCCATTGGGCCGTACCTGTTATACACACTAGTCTTTGGACTTTTGAAATATTTGCCAGCAACACAGAATTTTACAAAGTCAGTCAGTATTTTCAGATAGTTGAAACCAGTTTATGAGAAATTCTGGATGACTACGTAAGAGGAATATGAGTTAGGAAAAAATTTAGGAAAATTGTATACATGAATATAATATAATCTTTACACATAGTAATTTTACGGAATAGCCCTATTATCGTTTACGGAAAAAAAATCTGTATTTGACATATATCACACTCAAAATATTAAACTGTATTGATGATTATATTTTGAGCAGCAATGTCTTTACATTTTCAAAAATTGGATTATTCGAAAATATATTCTACTCATCAAGTGCTCTCCTTTTGAATGAATGTTTCCATCGCCCAATTAGGACTAATTAATTACCAGAAAATATCAAGAATCACAGTAATAAGGGGGTATTGTTATTATCATTATAACATAAACACCTAATTATTTCAATATGCAAGTACGTATTGAGCAAAAGTAACTTAACTTTCATTTTGCCATGGAGATATCTGGCAGTTCTGAAAAATTGGGAAATATACCACCTTTCGAAAACGGGTTTTGTTTCCAGGTGCAAAAAAAAATTATTATTTTAAATTAATCAGTGCATAATCTTTCATTTTGTGTTATACAATCATTTATGGACTTTGTTATATAGTGTAATTGCATTTTCCTTTAAATTAATTGATACCATACAAATATCATTTGAGGAAATTAATCCATTAAAATAAAATTTGAAACCACTTTCACAATATAAAAAATGTCCTTGATTTTGAGTATGCGTTTATATTGAGAACTACATTCGCTTGATCTTATTAGGAATTTACAAAAAAAGTAGTCAATATGGGTGATTTCAAACGACAAATGATAAATTAATTTGTATTTGGAAAAAAAAATATCAATTCCATTCTATTTTTTATCATTTAAGAAAAACGAGACTAAAATATTTCCACCATTAGAGTAGTGTGCCTTGAAGTTACATTTTTCGAATAATCGTTTTTTAAGGATCACGAGAGTGTTGCTGCTCAATCTGAGATACCGTGTATATTTCAACAATCTCATTGTTTTCAGGAACTCGAGGAGATAACAACATGACACACCATTTATTTTATGAAAGGTGTGTGGTTAACGAAAACGGCTTTCCAACTTTCGAGCAAGCTTTTCGATTGGCTTTTGCAATATATTTTAATTTCAACCGGAAGTATCCTACCAATATATCTCTGACAATGGAATTCATGCAGAGATATTTCTTCAAGATCCACCCCGATGCAGGTTCGAAGGCAAACAAACCATCTTTTTCAAGGGTTGTGAATCTCATGAATAAAATGAGGAGGTTTCAATTTGGAACTGACTAATTTGTGATAATATATTTTCTTATATAGTCATGATATCTTATTTAAAAGGTTTACTGCCCCAATATATCAGAATATTCACTAAAGAGAAATTTACGAGAACTATTTGATATTCAAGGTCATTTTTTGAGCTAGAAGGGGGCAATGTACAGTTATTTTTTTCCCTCCAGCGCCTCCTAGTTGAAAATATCAGCAGCACATGAGTTCGTGTGAACAATTTGAAGATCTTATGAAAGTATTTTCGTCAATTCATATACGTCAATACGAATTCAAGCTCAAGTCTTCCAGAAAATTCTTTAAAATGCGTATTTCACTAAATTTCAAAATGCTTACAATATTTTCATTTTGGAAGTATTAAAATTTTTGACGAGAAATTTGAACATGAACACAACATATTGGTCTCTAACCATACCCAAACACTTTTAAAACTGATTGTTTGGGCGGAAATTCTCTGAGATCGTGTCTTTGATCATTATATTATATTCTTGGCAAATTCTTTGAAATGTGGAGTCCTGGAATATGCCAATCTATTTGAATACCAAAGTGACTGGTTGAATCGATAGACAAGGTTCAATCAATTGACTAGCCGGGTCTCCATATCTAGCACCACTTGATTTTTTTCATAAAGTCGCTTTTATTCATAAGTTAGTGCTACTTTATTCTGTCACTCAGAGGAGTTGAAAAATGAATTATACAAAAGATGCTTGAGTTTAGTTACAGGAAGGAGAAAATAATATGCTTTTCCTTTACTGAAGGGTGAAGGGGATGCTTACAATGTATTCTCAGTGCGTAACTCTTTGACGACAGATTAGTAGTAATACTTGATTTATGCTCCTATATATTCCTTATGGAATTTTGAAGAGATGAGCCTGCAAATGGGAAAAACACTTCAAGTGACATTTACTAAAAGGGCATGAGACCTTTATTATGACCCTTTCTAGCTAGGAATATTTCTGTCTCGGAAACGTACATTTCTGGACAAAACTATATCAGATGTTATTTTCCATTTGGACACTTTGTATATTGTGTCTTGACAGGCCACCAGAAAATTTGTTAGAAAATTATTATGATCATCAGAATCTCTGAAAATATAAAAAACTTGTTTTATGTAAGAAACTTCTTGACAAAAAAGTGAAATTTGCACACCATAACGTCACACTCAATAGCTTCATCCATAAAATTCCATTTGATCCAACCATCTCAAAATATCAAGTGATAATTAAAATTTATAATTCTCTGAACAACTTTTTTTCTGTATGACGTTTCAAGATGATGGGACAATCTTGTTTTGGTGGAATATCATGAATAATTTTCATATTTACGTAATTTCTTATTTTCCAGTAATTTGACGAAAATTTTGTTACGATCTTACTATATTTAAAACTGGTAAAAGGTGTTAATATATAAAAATAAATATTTTTCAAATCAATACCCCATTTTACTTGAGAATCTAAACGTACGCACCTTCTTCACAGTCATGCATGATTTCACATAATGCAGTTTATATCATCGACATTAAAATTTTACAGGAAAGACCGGAACTAGTGTATCAAGTTTTTCTTTCATACTTGAAGATCATTTAATAACAAATTTCTGTTGAAATGTATATAATATACCATGTTATATTTGGTGCATCTATATGTATCGCACTGTATTATAAAATTGATGAAAATAAAACATACCACATGAACAATATAGTTTTATTTTAAGCATAAGAAAATTCATACTTCAGTTCGAAAATTTTGCTATAAAAGGAGTTCTACCCAACGATGATCTAAGAAATTGTCGAACAAAATGGCTGGTTACTAATTCTTTCAAACCTGAGGTATGTATTTATCAAAAACTAATCCAAAAAGAGGTTATACTGTCACAAATGACAGATTTTTTTCAACTGCATTTCGTTACTGGAAGTATCCACAGTTGAAAGTACAAAAATTGCACTGTTGAGAAAAATACAATTTCTGTGATTAAACTCTACTGCCACTGGGGCCGGTATTGATACCAAAAAAGTGAAGATTATCTACTAACCATTTAGCAAGGGCAACTTCAGTCTCCAGATTAGCAAGAGGAGAAATCAGCGAACAGCAGTGGATACACATTACAGGACATAATCAAAATTCCTTATCCTAAATAAAATTGTGACTAAATATTTAATCAATGAATTTTGCAAACAATACAACCCCTCAAATCCAACCTAGGATGAAGGCACGTCAAACTGAATGAATGTTTCCTTAGCTTCCACCTAGGACATTTAGCTCGCAAACAGCTCACGAAAATTTTTAGTGAATATTAATTAGATTAGGGAAATTTCAACTAGAAACTCATTTTCCGTTTTACTTCGGGTTCACATGAGAAGAACCATCCTGTAATGATACCAGAACAACGTCAGTAACTTTGACATGTACATTTATAGTTATTTATTGTTTAAGTGTTTAAGAATAGTATATTCTGTAATGAAAATTCGATGCGAGTGGAAAGTTCCGAGCGCGAGCCGAAGGCGAACGGGAGGAATCACGAGCATCACGAATTTTCATTCTAACCGAGTAGCAGACTATACTTTCTCCACGATCAAACATTTTAAAATATTTTTAAATGGAAACGAACAAAAGATAATTTCCACACGAAATAACAACTATTATTTAGAAACACTGTTTATCAGAAAGGACTAATCCTGGACTAACCAGAACTAATTTTCTAATCGCAACGATGCATCAGAATAAACTATTGAATTAAAAAAAATTGCATTGGCGGTGGCTTGAACGCATGATCACTCGTGTACTATGCCAATGATATACCATCTGAGCCATCCGGCCTCTCATTAAAATATGTTTGATAAATATTATAGTAACACTACGAGTCTCAATTATTCGGGTGTTTTGGTAGTAAACTTTCCAGTATATTATTGGTACTCTTTGTAATTTCAGGTGTTGTATTTCACATTCTGAATCACTGGATAAATTCATGATACTTTTTATATTTTCGAATGAAAACGTGACAGCAATAATTTTGACACTACCTACTGAAATTTGCAACTACGGTGACAATCAACTGCGTCAAGGCTAATGTTATTATTGCTAACCAGTGTGAGAATATTATTCTATTACAAGAGAGAGAATGTAAATACATTTGAATTGCATGGGGGCAGAGGTGTTGCAGAATATTTCTTCAATCTCAAGAGAGAGAATTCCAGCATTCTGTAATCAAATTTCATTTCAGAATTAGCGAATTTTGTGATGATCGTGGAGAAAGCATTTTATTCGATCAACAATGTTTGAACGCGAGAGGTTTTTTATTCTCTTAAGCGAATAAAATGTACCTAAAACACGCCTGCAATACAACGTTTTCTTCACAATCACATACCTACATTCAGAATCAACGGAATTTTCCATCAAAAAATGATTTGACATTGTGTGTGACAGCGGCTGTCACCTCCTCAAAAATCATTGAAATTACTTACAAAAATATCGGTAGTTGTTGATTGGCTGTTATTCATTTTTGATTGTTTATCGACTCCATTCGTAAAAATTTGTGAAGTTGGTGAAAAATGCAAGAAAATAATAATTTTCCTGATAGAATCTTTGAGGAAGCTGAAGAAGCAACAAGCCAATTATAATTACCTGCATACTCCAGGGAACATCATGTAAAAGTATTTTCCAAATTTAATGAATGGAAAAAAACGGAGGGTGATGACAGTAAATGTGGAAGTCCTGCTATTGTTTTTGTTGAATTTGAGGAGTTTACAATTTCATCCATTTGGTCATAGTACCCGATGGTGTAGGGTGTAGGCTGCTATAAAGGTCTATAAAAAATAGACGTTGGGAAATAAGTACGCTCACTGCCAATCTGAACAGTGAGTCGGTCGAGAGAATACAAGGCACTATTGGAGAGAGAACACGTGGAAGAATTTTTTACTATAGCTTTTGATAAATAATATTTGATGTTCAAGCTAATAATATTTCTTTTAGACAATTTAGATTATGAACTTAGGTTCCACTAATAATGGGATTATCTGGTGCCTGTCGATGCTTGTTTCATGAAAATTTACAAATATAGAAGCAGGATTCTCTATCAATGCTGTGGAGACGTGTAGAAGATACATGTCTTACATCCGAAGAAGTTTTCCAACGACATATTATAATAATAGCCATCTGTCCGCAATGGCTATGCCTTTGGGTACACTCTATGAGTTTCATGAGAGAGATTTTTTTTATCCGTTAGGAATTGCCCAGACAGGCCCTGTCTCCAGAGCCCCGACTCTTCCGGAAGGCACGCTGGATTATTTATCCCAATAATCACTTCCCACGCCGGGGAGTAAGTGACTATTGCGTCCAAGAATCTTGTGCCCTGGGCAGGCGGAGTGAATCAAGAAATACGGCCTTCTGCATTCGTCTGGCTAAGATTTCTGCCATATAACGGCAAGCCGGTATGATTTTAAAGTTTGAGAGCAGTGTGTCCATCATTCCACCAAGGATTCCTTTTATCAGAACTACCATCTTGACAGAATGGTTTGGGTCACGCCTGCGGAGTTCAAAGAGTAAATCTCGATATTTAGTCCGTTTTTCCTTATCTTTTCGAACGATGTTCGCTTCGCTAGGAGCTGAAAACTCAATGACAAAAATCGTCCTACTTTGATGTTCATTAGGCTATTTGCCTGAGGGTAGGGAATGAATTGTTCCAATAGTTTCGGCACTCTCCATAACTGACTCAATATGCCCCGCAGCATAAGGCTACACCGGTGTCTCATCTACACCGTACGAGTGTGGCTATAGGCTGAGATAGCATAAGCTGGACAAGCTGACAGCAAATGCATTATGGTCTCAGCTGCCCCACGACATGCTCTGCATCTAGTGTCAGGGACCTCTATACCCATCACGCGACTGCGGTAGACGAGGGTGTTGAAGACACCACCGTGGCAAGCCATTATCAATCCCTCGATTTCCGACTTCAGCCCACTTGACCTGAGAAAAGCGAAGGTCAGGTTTCTGGATAAGCCAAGGTCTTCAACAATCTTGAAGAAGACCCCATGCATTGGCTCATCCCTATGTAGCTGTAGAAGCCTGTCACTCTCCGCAGCTCTCACATGGGCTTTTTACTGAACGGGTTCCAACTCGGTGACAGAGTTTTGGTTAGTCCGTTCAGTGAATGCGAGACCGAGTTCATCTGCCTTGACAAGAAATGCTCCAATCCCTGATTTTTCGTGATCGCATACTAAGCAGAGAAGGGGATCTGAACTCCTGATGACTTTACAGGCTCCATCCAATACCATTCTGTTGTGTAGACACTCCAAACTCAAAAGTCAATATTATTATTATTTTCATCATAGTTCCTCAACTGTGAATTTGCTCTCTTCTGAACAATTTTCAAGATACTCGAAAGTCGATTGCATCGCTTCATCAACTTCGGCTCTGGGACAGCCACCAGTTGGAGGATTTCCTTTCCTGGGTTGTCTGTTCAGATCTTTCATACATAAGAAGTGGTATTGGGCATCAGCTGCTCGTAAATCATGCACTGCCACCAAACGCTCAATGATGATATTACGTCCTCTCTTACAAGCCTCAGAACGTTTTTATCGATCTTTTGTGTTTTGTCAAGAACGAAGAACACTATGTTACGACGATATTGAGGTAGTGTCTTCATCTCTTTCTTTCTGTAATATGTTGGCACGTGTTTACCATAAACAAAAGAGTGAGTTAAATGAAATTTCAGGAACATTTGAACTTAGCAAAGAGGCATTACTCTTCCTCTCATTTTTCAATCGATTTTTCATGAAGAGGCGATTATCTACATTTCTCATTAAGCTCAAGTGGTAACTTTGCTGACTAAAATAATACTGACTTGTCGCCACGTTTCGTACTGGCATCAATGAAATATTGTTAACCCTTCTGCTGCACTGTAGATGTCGTTGTTCCATCATATAACGATTCTTCATACACATTACATTTGAGAAACATTTTTTGCGTATATTTCAACAAGAAAGACTCGAATACCAGCAGACATTTTCGAGGTGGTTTTCGAACTCTCAAACGATATTTTTCGGTAAAACGGTTGACCGCCATATGAGATGGGACCTACAGACGACAGAAATTGTCAGGAATCTATACTATCCTATGGCATATTAGATTGGGGTGATGTCAATGATTGTTTTCTGAATGAAGTAAACTCACTCCACACAAACACTCCTATAAAACTCGGAAGATTGATGAAATTCTATTCCCACGTTGCGAAAAAACGATCGGTCAACGAAATACCAATTACTAAGCACCCAGAATCTATGCTTTATTACCTCATGACTTGAAACTAATGAAAAACCACCAAATGTTCAGAAAAAAATTGAAAAATTGGATTGTCAAAGATAGATTTATATTTGCAGAAATTGTTAACCAGAGATAGATTCACATACAGGGTGGCCCATTAGTGTGAGGAAGTGCAATATCTCGTCTTTCATGAAGATTATGAAAAAAAATTCAGATAAAAGTTATATGGTTTTCTTTGTGCCTCATTATAAAAATATTTTGAAATAAATAGAGTGTTTCTTCAAAGCGAGGCAACACAAAGCATCAATTTTTTAAATGGAACACCCTGTGAATTTTTTAACCGTTGAAATATGCTTTACATATGGAGGTTTTTCCTTTTTTCAAACATTTTGCGGCGTTGTCAAGTTATTGCAGAAAGAAAGAAAATCTTCGGAAAACAGACCATCACAAATGCTATCATAAAAACTTTATGAATATAATTTAAGCAGAAATATTTGAGACATGCAACACCAAGAGTGAGATGAAATGTCGGTATGGACTGAAAGTTACATTTCTCTAACAGGAGATTTTATATAGAGCCATTAACGTGACAAACTTCAAATATCAAAAACTTGATTTTTTCAAATGAAACACTCAGTATGTTATTCTACTATTTTGAAGAACCACTTTATTCCTACAATATTTGTTGTAGGAATAGCCCCTAAAATTGACAGATTTTGTGAAATTTGCAATTTCATTTTATTTCGACTAAAACTACGTGTTTATTACTTTAATATTTACAACATTCAAGAACTAACAGTTTACCATAGGTTACGCTCCGTACAAAACGCTCACCTAATCACAGACAAGTATCTACATTGCTAAAATAATACTAACCGGTTGCTTGTAAACTGGTTCATGGTGCGCAAATAAATGCTTTATGCGCATCTCATTAAGGCAAATGGTGGTTCTTGTGTGCGCCGAGCAAAATGAAACTGTTATCAAAGTGGGCTATGAATTTGACATTCAATGATCGATAAGATTTAGCATAAAACAAAAATTACTGTTATACAATTTTGTATCTATCGTTTTATAATAAGATATAGCATTTGAAATGAATATCTCCACCGAAGAATTGTCCGATATGATTTTTGTACTGGGGGCAAGTGATGAAAACTGTTTATTAGCGACCAGAATTTATAATGAATGATATCCAGACAGGCGACAACCCAGAAAAGAAGCGTTTGAAATTTTTTTCGATTTGCTCGAACAGGAAATGTCGCATATGAAAAAATAGAAAGAACCAAAACTGCATTAACTGAAGAAACTGAAATGACAGTCCTCTTAAAAATTACAGAAGATCCTCATATCTCGCATAGAGAAATATCCAAACAAACTGACATAAGCCGTATTGCCATACAAAGAATTTTACCGTACCGTACGTACGAGGTTGAATGTTCGGAGGATATAAATATAACCCACTCACTGAATGCGAAATGCATCTTCTGCCTTATCTGTATTTATTTAAACGACCGGGAAACGAGTGTTCGAAATTAGGAGATCTTCGTATTTCTCGAATGATGGTTCTCACAAAGTTAATATCGCGGAAGGATATCTGTTGCAGAATGGCGGGTTGTTCGATCGTGGCTTAATAAGCTGCAGTTGTTATCGAAAACCATACTTTACCACAACTTATGTATTTCACAAATAATTACACTTTTAGCTGTCTCCTCGATCTCGACATGTCCACTCGTGGACCAAACCATTACTGCATCGGAGCACTTGATTGCACGGAGAGTACATTCGAACTTGTTGGATAATTCGGATTTCGGCTTTTATACGTTTCGCAAAACCCATTAAATCTCTTTGAAGTCGATTCGCCGACAAGCACGTGCATTTGATGAGCTGTCGCGATTAATTTAATGATCCTTTGTATTGAGGGGTCATTCCATAGCAGATTGGGTATTTTTAATGCGGCATTATTCAATAGAAACAATAAATTATTGATTTTTGTCGTTGATGACTCATCCTAATTGAGTTTATTTTTAATTATTTCACGGTCTGCTATTTAATTACTGGGCCGGATTTTCGCAGGACGCGGAGTCTGGCTCAATAATTGATTTTCGTTTCAATTACGTTTAATTAAAATTATACAAAGATGACATTCGTCACATACTGTATTTCCTCACACTAATGGGCCACCCTGTATATATGAGTGTATGTATGTATCTATGTTCCATTACTCTTTATTTGTACCCAAAATTAACCTGATTATGACTTACCCTTTCATATATGTGAAATTTCAATTTCACTGATGAGACTACAAACCCCATTTATGTTGTAATAGGTCACCTGGATTTGTCAAACCCACAAAATTTTACAATTTTTATCCAAATTATTATCGATTCATACTTTAAAATCTAATTTTAATTTAATTTTAGTTTTGGAAATCACATACATAAGAAGTTACTACTACTTCTGTAATCCACCTGTTTATTCACATGTACTCATTCTATAAGTGTATACAGAGTACGTCAAAAGTATGGACCCCCTCATTTTTCTCAGTTAATATGAAGATAACCAAATCAAATATATTTCAGATGTGCCATTGGTGGAGACGTGACGTCATCGGCATTTTTTTTAAATTGAACCATGCATCATGTTTGCTTATTTTTTTCCCATTTCAGCAGTACCTACCAATATTTATTTAACTAACTCGATATGTACAGTGTGTTTCGTATTTATTTGTCCGCCTCTGTCATTCACTCACCAATTACTCAATTTGTTAAAAGAAAATCTCCATTGTTATGGATAAACCTATTTTGTGCATCATCCAAAACATTTTAATACGTAACCCTTAATATGCTTGATTTTTTGAATCATCATCAGATATACTCTTCACCGTAATAGGGTGACAAATACCTGGGATCCATTGTTATGGATAAACCTATTTTGTGCATTCCGTAAGAGCATATGCTGAATAGTGTTCGGGGCGTTACTCATAAGATATCGTATTGTCAAGAGACAAATGGACTACAGTTCGAGCATTTAACACATTAATTTTGAATGACAGAGGCGGACAAATAAACACGAAGGACACTGTACCTATCGAGATAGTTCAATAAATTTTGGTATTTCTGAAATGAGAAAAAAATAAGCTTTCTATTGTTATCATACATGATATATGGTTCAATTTAAAAAAAAAATCCAATGACGTCACTTCTCCACCGATGGCACATCTAAAAAATATTTGAAATCCTAGAAAAGTGCAGAGCAAAATACCGTTCAACTTTCACAAATACTCTCTGTACCTTACCGTTGACCCCTATTTGGAAGAACCGACTTTTGGGTTTACAGGTGTTTACTCCCTCCAGAAAGAACATGAACTGCTGGTCTGATTTTGCATACTCTGCTTGGATGAGCGGTGTCATCAAGGCCTCTGGTGTTGGTTGTCCTCTCTGCTATAAATTATTATTATTATCTTGATTAATTTGTTTCATATATTTCAAAGGCCGGCTAAATATCGGCGATTAAGCCTATTCTCAAATTTATCAAAAAATTGTAGATGGTTTTGACTTTTAATTCATTCCTGCTCATTTCAGGTTCCTACTATAGGTTGGAAGAAAACGGTTTCACATGGCACTGTTGTAGTACTTGTCAGACCAAGTATAAACATCGCCAGTCAGCCAGAAGACATTGCAAATTCGAATGCAAGAAGCCACCGAAATTCAAATGTGATGAATGCGACAAATCATTTCATCAGAAAGGGAGTTTGAAGATTCATAAGTTAGGTGTTCATGGGATTGTACCAAATGCGAGCAATTCACAATTTAAAATGTAACAGGGATATATTTCATATTTAACTAGGGGCTATTCAAATTACATTTCAAATACATGAAAATGCACTATTTTGCAAGAGTATTTGAAGAACAATAAATATTTCATGCATTCAAATTTGTTTTATTATCTGTATGTAACCTCATAAAAAAGTTATAATTTGTCTAATAGAATGATAATATAATTTGGGATTCAACTTCTTACTTTGAAAGTCAGAAACGATTTATTAATTATGAAAGTTTGAAGATAAAAATAAAAAAAAAATCTTCAAGTATTAAATGAATGAACAAACAGTATATTTTGCCTCATTTTTGGGCATTTTCATTCGTTGCCACCATCAAAACGACCGAATATTTTTGTATGATTTTATCGAAAGCAATACATTCTTGTAAAATTATATACATAAAAATTAAAGCTTCCAAAAAAAGTGAGATAATCGTTTAACTATAAGTTAATGATAGACTTCAATACTAGGATAAAACCACACAAAAATATTCGTTCGATTTGATGATAGCAATGAACAAAAATGCCCAAAAATTAGGGGAAATTTTATAGTGTTCATTAATCCAATACTTCAAGAATATTTTTTCATTATCTTCATCTTTATACACTGATACATCCCTCCACCAAAAGAAAAATCGTTTCTGGCTTCCTTTTTATTTCCAGGGATGAATACCGTTGAAGAAGTTCAATTCAAATCATAAGAGGTTTGTCACAATGTCACATCTGAATAGATTTATCACCTTGTACTGATCTGTTCTTAGCCATAATGCGCAAATTGAAATAAGAGTTTTATGATAGACTTCGTGAGTTATGAATTGATCGCTCATAGGATGGGAAAGAAGTTCATTTGAGTTGAACAGTTACATCTTATGTTCAGTGAGAAAGTGGTATTTATTTTCTTAATAATTTGATTAATTATTAATGTACGATTAATTGTTTAAAATTTTGCCGATTTACTATAATACACAACCTGGTCCTTTCCCCTATACACCTTATGACAGCAGTAGGTAAGCTCGTCCACACTGATTCTTTGTACTGCTTTTCGAATTATCTTTTTTAAATTCTCCAGCGTTGTAGAACCGTTGAATAAAAATCGAGAAGATATCGTCTAGGCCATCTGACAGGGCCGTTTGTTAAAATCCATCTTTGTCCAACCAAATACTCCTGGTCTGCTCTCAAATTATGTGGTGAAGCACCATCTTGCTATAGATTTCTCTCATTCCCTGCATTGGTAAGTTGTATGAAACATCATGTAGAAACCCGAGGTATCGTTTCCGTCTAAAATTGCCTACAACACAAATTATACCTATTACATTACCATCCACACGTTTACAACAAACCTTTCTCGAAATCTGCACTGCCACAACAGCTTTGAATTCTGTCTTGCCCTGTGTTTTCGAATTATTTCGATTAACATCCCATTGTTGGCAGATTACGATTCATCAGAAAACATGTTAAAATGGAAACAGTTGACTTGCAAATGATTTGCCAACAAGTTACTATAATCCAAACTCCTGATGTAGTGTTCTCCGCACTGGCGGATCTAGGGAGTTTTTCAGGAACCATGTGTTAATGGAAATTTGTAACCAAACAGGCGCGACAGAAAATAGAAAAGTGCCGCAGCCGAATATTTTTTTGGTCAAGGTCAGATGCCTTTGAATTGATAGTTTATCAATGGGTTTATCATGAAGGTGGGAAAAAAAGTATGTCAGATTCAGTTTGTTTTATTTGATATGAAAAAAAATAATTAACAGATGTATTCTGATATTAAATACATTCAACTTGTACATATACAGTGTCTTTCAAAAGTATCGGAACTGTATATTTCAGAAACGGCCAAGGGAAAATTTATGAAAGTTTCGACAGGGTGATTTTTGATGATACCCGATTCAATGGTGATATCAGCAATGTTGCCAAATCAACAGTGTTTCAGATATTGAGGGTAACTCAATTTTTTTCAAATAGAACACCCTATTTATTTTCATTGCAATCAATTCAGATACGCCTCATTACTTATGTCTCCATATATCAGATTTTAAATTAATACAGTTTTCGTAATATGACAACATGGCTTTTTCATTCAAAAATCTGGGAACGTTCCAATATTTTCAATACGGTTCAAGAAAAATTCGTGAAATTTTATACATGCTGCTTTTTGATGAAGACCGATTCAATGATGATATCGGAAATATTGCCAAATCAACAGTTTTTCAGATATTGGGGATAACTAATTTTTTTTCATATGGAACAGCCTATTTGTTTTCATTGCAATCAACTCCGCGACGCCTCTTTACTCATGTTTCCAAATGTCTGATTTTAAATTGATGTAGTTTGAGCAAACAGCAAATTTAGAAATCTTAAAAAATAAAATATGTCAGGCAGCTGTTTCAATCACGCCTCAAATGCTAACTAATAACTTGAGGGAATTTTATGACCGCTTGGGCTATTGTTTAGCAAATGATGGCAAACATTTTGAGCACTTGGTCAGATAGTTTTCAGTTTCTGTTATTTGATTCAAAACTCTACTGGAAAAGAATTCAATTAAAAAAAAAAGTTGTTTTAACGAAAACCATTTTGTATGACATTTCAACCACATTAATTCACAATCTGGTATTTGGAGATATAAGTATCGACAGGGCGCTGAATTGATTGCAATGAAAATAAATAGGGTTTTCCATGTGGAAAAATTGAGTTACCCCCAATATCTGAAAAACTTTTGATTTGGCAACATTGCCGATATGACCATTGAATCGGGCATCATCAAAAACCATTTCGTATAAAATTTCACGAATTTTTCTTGGCCGTATTGAAAATATCCGATCTCAGACTTTTGAACGAAAATGCTGTTTTCGAATTTCAAAAACAACATTAGTTTAAAATCTGTTATTTGCAGTCATAAGTAGTGATGATGGGGCGCTGAATTGATTGCAATGAAAATAAATATGGTTTTCGATTTGAAAAAATTGAGTTATCCTCAATATCTGGAAAACTGTTGATTTGGCAACATTGTCGATATCACCGTTGAATCGGGCATCATCAAAAACCACCCTGTCGAAATTTTCGTTAATTTTCTCATGGAATATGAATTAAATCTTACTGATATGTCTGAAGTCCTAATGTGAAATTACCTACCCTTTTCCTTCAAAACCAAGTGTAAATCCTGACTGGTTGTTGAACCAATATTAACAACTTATGCAGAACTTTAGGGGAGCATGGCCCCTACCCCCCTTCCCCTCCCTCAGATCCGCCAGTGCTTCCTCATGTGACTTATAATTCTAAACACGATAACGGTGTTTTATTTTTCAACCCAGCACTTTCTCGAGAGATATTTTATTTCAATTTCTGTTTCGAAGCGTTTGGATCACATTCAACTCACGCTAAAACATTAATTTCTGCCTCCGCACTCACCATAAATGCATTACAATTATCGTCTCCATATTTGGGTTATTTTCGTAATCTTCTCTTCAACGCAACGTTTTGAAAAAATTCCGTGTATCAAGGGGGCTATTTCTGAGACATTCTCCATAAATCAAAAACATAAATCATTGTAACGATCCTAGAGCCGGAAATGGCCGCACCGCTTTCTCCGTAAACAATGAAAGAGTCACTATCGCATTTCAATAGCACAAAGTTCCAAATGTTTCTAGATGGCTTCATCCGGACGTGATAAGAACAATGAAGCTTCTAACGTGAAAGAATAAAAGAGGGTCTTCGAGAACTCTCCATTCATTTAAATAGGACGCAGTTAGTTACAGACAGTCTGTGTGCAAGATTATGCAAGTAAAATATACAGGGTTGGCTTAGTGGTAGTCACATCATTTACTATAGTTGGTTGAAATTAATTAGAAGTAATAGTCTACAAGTTTAAATCAGTAATGGGATTATAGATAAGTGTATTTTCATTACACTTCTTGTGAACCTATATAATTTTGGTTTTTCATTTCTACTAATTCTCGGATGTTGACATGGAAGAAGACAGTGAAACAAAATTAGTTGATAAGACTTCGTAATATTATTCTTTTGTACAGCTTACTAAGTTGAAAAATTGTTCAAATTGCAAGGAAACTCATGAACAAATATATTTTTGAACATATTCAATTTGTTACTGCACCAAAATACAAACATTACATGTAATTTTTTTCCTGAATATATGTTCTAAAGAGACAAGAAGGTGGCTCAAAGGAATTTGATGAGAAGTTAAGTTGGAATGATCACATCAATAACCTTCTGAACAAACTTACTACTCAGACATCTTCGAAATCTTATCAGCTTGGGAACCCTGCAGACTGTCTATTTCGCCTTTTTCCACTGTCACCTTAAGTATCGAATACTTTTATGGGTAAATTCATCGGAGGCGATCCATCACATATAGTGGAGGTGAGATACAACTGGGAAGGTGAAAAACTTTCAGTCAACTCCACCAAAAATCAATCTTTAATAATTTTACTATATGTAGTCGAAAGACTTACATCAGCTATGACATGTTTCGAAGGAATAATCCTTCATCATTAGTAATTTGTGTTGGTTACATCGAGATCTACAGAAAATTCAAATGTTACAATAGGAAGTAAAATAATATCAGTAAATAACATAACGGTTTGTAGTGGAAAAATATATTGGAATAACATGCAATAACATGCTATAACATGAAAATAGTCGACTATTTATCAAGGTATTGTTATATTACCCTTGACAATTTAACTCATGTATGAAAAATCGCAAATGCCACAGTGCAATTGTCACTTTTACAGCAAAAAATGCACTAGTGGTTTTTTCACTTATCGCAGTGTTGGTTGCAAAAATAAATAGTTTGACGTTGTTGGTCAACAATTCATCGAATTTCTGAGCACTAACAAGGAGTCGTTTCGGTGAGTCTACGAACGCCGAAATTTGTCAAATTGTTAATACCTGTGTGCCTATTAATACAGTTGTGACGCAATCATCAATTTGGCCACAATTTTCAACTTTTTTCGATGCAAGAAGATATAAATTTGAACCAGATACTTCCATCGAGAAATTGAATGCAATATTGCGATATTGAGCATTTAATGTGGAGAAGATTACAAAGAAGCGGTAGTTGAAACAATTTGAAACACCACCGTTAAAATGCTACAAAATACATATTATAACGACTTCAATATTGTATTCAACCCTTTCACTGACGTTCAGTTTGATTCATGACGAGCTGCATGTAAAGCTAAACGTAAAATCCCACACAAAGCACAAAGAAAATCTAGCTTTTAATGAATGTGAAGTATTTGCAATGACCAGATTATATGACAAAAATGAACCGGAAGGACTTCAAAAGAAATTATATCACATTTTGACGTTTGATTTAGCTTGGCGCGGAGAAGCAGCTTACTTCAAAACCACTTATTCGTATCTGAAATCAAAAATAATGGAAAATAAACTGTTATAATCCTCTATTTTCGGAAACGAAACCAGGCGGTAACAACGAATTATGTGATAGCAAATAGTTATGACTTATATTTTAAGGGAAGATATTTGCCCAAAACATTTATTTGAAAAGTTGAAAAAATGAGACACTTTCATAATATTAGCCAGAGTTTTTCTTACACCGAATCCCTTTTGGAGGAAGAAAAATTCTAAAGGTTAGTATAAGAATGTGCCGATTGGAATTATTGAAATTTCCAAAAGGACTATATGCTCAGTACAACGCATTGTTATAGATGTCAAACGTGTTAAAATTACAAATCACTCAAATCGAGAAGCATCAGCAGTTAGCGAATTGAGTGAAAGCGGAATTGAAGAACAGGCTCTAATAAAAATAAATTATTCAATTAATTCGTTTCGAAAAAAAAAAAAAAAAAAAAAATTAAATATCTATTACAGAAACGATTACCTGTGGCACCTGCAGCGACATCGCTGTATGAATGCTTGTGGGATTTTACTCTAGCGTTATGTGCAGCTCGTCATGATGTAACGGAAATATCGCTACTTTTAAATTTTTTACCTTGTCCACTTAATTCCAAAATCGTACTTGAAGCGACATCTAATAACGAGCATGTAAACTTGTCTAAAGAGTAGACAACAGAATTCTCTCACTAGCTAAGACGTCCAGTGACAGCTGATGGCAAATAGCTGAACTTGTCTAAGGGTAAACTTCATTTGTAGACAGACCCATCTGGGTTGATAACATTGGGTTCATATAGATGTCACTGACATGATGTCGGAAATCGAGTTCGAGAATTGGAGAGGTAGGATGATGCTCTTCTTAGTTTGGCGGTCGAGGTGTTAAGAACTAGCTTGATGTTGTAAATCAGGTGACGAAATAAATCTAAATCCATATGGATTGATGCGATCATAAGTATTTTTGAATGAAGCTCAAGTGAATAATACTGGGAATTAGATGGTCAATCAACTCCAATCCAGAAGGAAGTGCCAATCGCAACGGAATTAATGATCTAATAACCTGTTGATCAACCATCGATGATGGCCTTTTAGTTAATTGGATCCAGTGTTGCGATGATAAGCAGTTATTAATCACCTAGGGCAAATTCTGATGTGTGATCACGTGGAAAAGAATCTAACAAGAAACCTGTAAGTGTCAGATAAAATAGTTATTTGTCGATGCATGTTGCATACCAGAAAGCGACACCATTTTGTCAAGCTGACAATCCTATCTTTTCGTTTACCATCAAGTTAAACATTTTCAAGTTTAACATACATATCGGAGTGCTAACCTCAAAACGTCCATTTTGATTTTCGGGACAACTAACCTCATAGCTTGTGGACTTTGAATATTGAAATTTATTAATCTTTATTTCTGTATCTTTTTTCTATTTGTATTCACATATATTTCACATTTTCAGTAATGATTTCAAGTAAAGATTTTCATGGTACACCATTAATATTCTGCTGATAAGATTATTCTAGATCTAAGTACTCATACATCTCAACTCCTGTGTTGAGGAGTACATCATTTCATTAAAGTGCAATATTATATCACATATTCAGTGAGGAGGGTATCGTATACTGTTGACTTTCAAATCTGTGATAAACTAACATTTATTAAACCTTTTCATGAATTCGACCCCTATCTACGAGGGAACACAAGGAAATCAGTACAACCTGGAGGGGTAATCCATTCCAGAGGATTGCCTGAAATTGTTGCTTGAAGTGTCATCTCGTTCGTATTCTGTTAGCAGAACAACAATTACAACGTTCAAGTTATCACTAGCCTGTGAATCCACACACTGCATCAACTAAAGTAACCTGTGTCCTCGAAACAAATTCAGTAATTTTTCACAGATTTGTTATAAATATTTGGTCTAACACTACATATTGTTAAATTTATTAATATATATTTGTTTTGAAATATTGTTTTATTGTTGGTCTGGTTACAGAAGGAAGTCAATTTATCTTATTTCAATTATCTATCATTACGTATTTTGTACTTTTTATTCCTGTTAAATCAAAAATTGCTGGCGTCCAAGACAGTCAAATTCTTGAAGTACAAAATTTAAAACACTTGCCTGTCACATAAAAAATCCGAAACTGGCAATATAGTCCAAAGAACCTACGCCGTTCTCTGCTGAGCAGTCGAGCAATCAAAGTAAACCCTGTTACGTTACATAATTTGGCGCCCAACGTGGGGCCTGAAAATTCTCGAACTCGATTTCCGACATCATGTCAGTGACATATATATGAACCCAACGTTATCAACCCAGATGGGTCTGTCTACAAATGAAATTTACCCTAAGACAAGTTCAGCTATTTGCCATCAGCTGACAGCTGGACGTCTTAGCTAGTGAGATAATTCTGTTGTCTACTATTTAGACAAGTTTACATGTTCGTTAATATATGTCGCTTCTAGTACGATTTTGGAATTAAGTGGACAAGGTAAAAAATTTATAAGTAACGATATATTCGTTACAATGAGTCAAACTGAAAGTCGGTGAAAGTGTTGAATACAATATTGAAGTCGTTAGTTATAATATGTATTTTGTAGCATTTTTGCGGTAGTGTTTCAAATTGTTTCAACTACCGCTTCTTTGTAATCTTCTCCACATTAAATGCTCAATATCGCAATATTGCATTCAATTTCTCGATGGAAGTATGTGGCTCAAATTCATATCGTCTTACATCGAAAAAAGTTGAAAATAGTCGCCAAATTGATTATTGCGTCGCAACTGTATTAGTAGGAATACAGGTAGGTATTAACAATTTGACAAATTTCGGCGTTCATATTTAGGCTTATCGAATCGACTCATTGTAAGTGCTTAGAAATTCAATTTTGGCAACCAATACCGCGATAATTTATTATCAAATTAATTGGTGGAAAAACCACTAGTGCATTTGTTGCTGTAAAAGTGACAATTGTACTGTGTCATATGAGATTTTTCATACTAGGTTGAATTGCCAAGGGTAATATAACAGGACCTTGATAAATAGTCGACTATTTTTATGGCATTTAAATTTCAACTGTATTTTATAATAATTTAACAAGACAGTATTGATGAATGACACTGTATTGTCAGCGATTGTAGCCTCGATTACCCTATCTATCTCTTCGTTTTTGGTTTCTCCAAACCGATTCATTTTCAAATACTTATACAGCTTCAACACTTTTGATTCTATTTGACGTTAAAGATGTATTTATTTAGAGTCAGATGCACAGGTTCCTTGGTATATGTATAGGTATCATGCTGAATAGTCGTAGGTAATATCCCAAGACCATGACAAAGAGCCAACTATTATTTTCTTCATAATTCTATCGAGAGTACTTTGTATTTTGACAATTTAATAACTCCCTCGAGCTAAGGCTCTCGGGAGTTATTGAGATTAGAGATTATTTATGTTCATATGTTCGAATTGAATTGTCTCAAAATACAAGTTACTAGAGATGAATTAAAGAAAATAATAGTCTCTATTTGTCATGGTCGAGTGATATTCAAGGTTAATATAACAAGACCTTGATAAATAGTCGACTATTCTTATTGCATCTAAATTTCTACTGTATTTTATAATAATTTAACGAGACATTAGTTTGGCATTAATAATCTGATGAGAGCCCGAGAGCGAAGCTCGAGGGCTTTCATCTCTGATTATTAATGCCAAAATAATATCGAGTAAAATTAATAAATACAAGAGAAATTTAGCAGCAATAGAATAGTCGACAATTAATCAAGGTCGTGTTATATTTATGAAGATTATTTCTTGAATCCATTTCTTCATATCTGTCATATGAATGACAATGTATTGTCAGGGATTGTAGCCTCGATATCTCATCGTTTTTGATTTTTCCAAACCGATTCATTTTCAAATAATTATTCAGCTTTAACACGATTGATTCTATTTGACGTTTAATATGTATTTATTTAGAGTACTGTCAGATGCTCAGGCTCCTTGATATGAGTATCATGCTGAATAGTCGGTGACTATTGTGCACCATGTAAATTGTCGCTAAAAGAGCGTGTTGATTGGTCCTGTCAAACAGGAAACAAACGTATGATTGGTTGATGACTGATATTTAATAGACGAAAGAAATAATCAGGAAGATTATTTTATGAACAGTATAAAATTATTCAAATATACTCGTTCATATACTCTTTAGTCTTCACGGTATTTTCTGGGATGGATTTGCTTATATATGCATTGATTTCTGTCATAGAAGACAAACCAAAACGAGACATTTCAATTTTGAGAGACTGAGTTGTCAACGTTTGACACTTATACAAACAAAAGAAAGCTCTGTTTACATGAATAGCCGTGTTTACCAAAATATCCGGTTGTTTACCTAAATAGCCGCTCATATCACATATCATGTGACTTCAGTCATAAAATCTCATTGGTGTAGCAATATGTGAATGAAATAATCAGTTAGTAGAGCTAATAGAGCGTGTTGATTGGTCCTGTCAAATAGGAAACAACCGTGTGATTGGTTGATGACTGATATTTAATAGATGAAAGAAATAATCATTGAAATTACTCATGATATGGTTTTGTTTGTGGACAAGATGATTGTACATTTTTATCGCGGTGCCTCGTGTTGGATATCCGAAAGAAGAGAAACTCATACTCTGCAGTACCTAACTACTCCTTGCCCAGCGACAGAAATGGATAAAAAGTGGTAGATGTAGCTCTGTTATAGTCGACGTTGTTCCTTGCTTGATTTATGTAGGAGTTTATTTATTGTTTATTTGTCCACTATTTATCTAATTGGCCATGTTTTCAGATATAAGAAAGTTTCACATGTTCACACAACCAACCGGAAATTATAAGAAAAAACGCAAAATGTGCATTGGTTGCTACAAACTTTTGAGGCAAACTCTCACTTGGCGTGAAGCAGTCAACAAAGTGAGGAAAGTAACATCTTATTGTGAAAATTGCTATGGACAACCTGGATTTTGTTTACCTTGCTTCAAGTACTCTCATGCCACTGAGTGGTGAAGATTTGTGTCGATAAAATTACAATAAATATTTATTCAATTTGTTTACGTGTTAAATGATCTCAGAATCTAAAACATTTTTTGGGTTCAAACATTTCTGAACTTGTCTTACATTCTAGTATTTCATCTTTTAATTTTTTATATTAGCAGTAGGAGTGAACTTTGTTTCCAAATCTTGTTGTGGAAATTGTTATGGACAACTTGGATTTTATTTACCTTGCTTCAGATACTCTCATGTCACCGAGTGGTAAAGATTTGTTACGGCCAAATTACAATAAGTATCCTATTGTTGACCTGTTGAATATTCTCAGAATCTGAAAATTGTTTTGTCCAAACATTGAACATGAACTTGTTTTTTACAATAAAGTATTTCAACTTCTTAGTTTTTATAATAGACGTAACGGTGAACTTCATTTTCATGTTCCTCTCCATATTCTATACACCAATTGAATATTTTAATATTCCTATGTCTGATAGGCAATCCCAAAGTACTCATAAAAGACATTTAGCCAAGCTCCTGATTCTTTTCAAGTAGCAACCTTGAGAAGAGCCCTTCAACTGCAATTACTGAATCGATAACTGGCAAATTCCAGGCTTTTCATGATTTCTCATTCTCAATAAGTGTCGCGTTCTTCGTTTGAGAAATCCAGTTGTTGATAAGGATTATTTCAGAGAAACACTCTAGTGAAACTGAGGTTATCAAAAAACGGGAATTGCTTGATTCCAAGTAGATCAATTTAATTTATTGTTAGTAATGTGTTCTAATAGTCAAGTACGTTGGTATCAAAAAGGGGTGTTTGAATACAAAAGGTGGGGTAGTAGCGATTTTTTAGTATGTTGTTAGGCTTGGGGTCCTAATGGAAAATCCAAGTTTTCGACCTCGAGGCGCATGCGCTCGAGCCATTATATTGGATTTGGTATACAATTTTTTTTTGACAATTGCTCGTAAACGGTGGCTTTCACGACAAAAGTTGTTCTATACAAAATTAAAGAGGTTAGAATTTTTTTTCTAGCACACATATGTTGGGAGTAACAGTTTTTCCTTGTCCAGGTTAAGGAAGTAGAGACAACCAACTTTCGGCTGGTGCTTAGGCTGTCGGAAGTATTAAAACGTCAACGTCTTCCCCGACCTCAAAAACAGCATCAAATAATGGGTTTCATGAATAAAAAGGAGCATTTGCTCGAAGTACAAAGTAAAAGCAAATCCTTCGAAGCAAATCGTGGAAGGAAAAGCATTTGCTTCGTTTCTAATGAATAATAATTTGCTTTTGCTCCGTAGTAAATACTTCGATATTTATACCCTTTGCTCCATTTTTTGTAACAAGTCCTAACAGGAATAAATCAGTCGTTTGGGGGAATATAAAAAGCATAAGGCATGCATTGTAGTTAATAATCGAAAATCGAAGTCAGTGCGAAAAAGGAAGCAACACTATGAGCTTTGTCGAAAAAAGCACGACCTGTGAAGAGACCGATCAGGTAAAATTTGTAGAGGTACTGCAAAATTATAAATTGGTACTAGAAAAATCACAAGTACCCACAATAAAAAAAAGAGAAAGAGAATGCGCTAATGAAGTTACAAGCGGAATGGCAGGCTTTGCAGGAAAAGCGATAACTATAAAACAATTATCTAAAAAATCAATAACATGAGCAGAAAGCAGATATAAAGAAAACCGGCAATAAACAAATAAAGTTGAAGTCATGGGAAACATTTTGGAAGTTATTGGATGGTGACAGAAACCCGACCTTGTGCAAAATACCAGGTAAGATTTCAATGTTTATTAGGTTATACACTACAGTGCATTACATTGAAATAAATTTCATCAAGTGCTGTGCAAGTTGGCATGCCACCACCGATAGAGACTACTGTTTCGGCGAATATCTGCTCGGAGTCTGAGATACCTGTTCAGGTTCCACGAACAGCAAAAAACACGGTCTCAAAGAAAAAAAAAGCGGAAACAAATGAAATGAGAGGTTAGTTTTGTGAGAACAATTGGAAGTTCTGAGGCTAAAGGAACGAAAATTGATCAGAGAGTTAAAACAAGAACAGTTATGAGTTATAGAACATGACAAAGTGTATACACTGTTATAAACGAATTTAACGTACCTATGTCATAAAGCAATATTTATATTGTTTTGTATTTAAGTTTAATTCTTTGTTAGATTTTAAATGAAGAATTCCTTGTCTCGGATTATGATAATGGGTTTATATTATGCTATTTTCATAAATTTTGTGTTTCATGTCTCGGCTGATAATTATAATTAGCTCACACGTGTACCTATATAAGCTATGGAGATCGTGTCAAAAACCAAAAACAAAAGTTGTTCCTATTTCAAAAGTTTGTAAATATCTTTGCCTTTCACATGATTTTGAAACCTTTTTGTAGCGCTGTCTGTCTGCCTGTACCGACCCACGCGCATAACTCAACTTTTGTATATATTATTTGTAGAAAGAAAATTTTATTCGTGATACAAGTTTCTGCGTACAGAGAAAACAATTTTAACGGTGTCACATTTCTGGTTAGATGTACAGGGCGCACAAAAAGTATATAAACAAAAATCGAAAATCACTGTTTCTTCAAGAATAATGACCAATGACCACAATAGCTAACTACTAGATTATGCCTTAACCGTGTGAGTTTGAATGCCCATGAATTGGCAGAGTATTTTCAATTCATCCTACAAATTTTGCTGAAAAATTAGACGAGCAATTTCCTCTCACCTTGGCATTCCAGTTCTCCTGATATTAATATCGTCGTCCCCATTTTCCTCAATACGGTTATTTGCGTCGTTATCAAGCTCTCCCTCTACCAGTTCGAAGTCTGGATCGCGTAATATTTTTGCAATGTTGTGCAGAATAACACAGCACACTACCACTTTAGGGACGTTTTAAAGCTTCACTCGGACTTAATATTGCAGTATGGAAAATCTTTGCTTCAACTGTTCAAAGCAACGTTCAATACTCCCTCTTTCCTGCTTCAACAAATTATTGTACCGCGTTTCTTGTGGTGTATTTGGGGTTCGATAGGGAGTCATTAAACAGGGCTCTATTCCATACCCTTCATCTGCCACTAGCAAAGCTAGTTGTGTATTGCGACGCATAACAGCACAAAAGAATTTTTCCAGATTCTACTGTCATGGGTAGAACCAGGCCATTGTACATCTACACTTGTGAATTTCTCCTGTGCATCGCACGTTGCTTTTAGGTTTATATATTCGTCCCCAAACTGAGAAAGCTTTCGAATACAGACATGTGTGCAATCCAAAACTCCAACTGCGGCGGGAAACTTATTAACTTGATGCCGCAGACGCTGGGCTTCGCGCATTTCCTCATTGGTTGATGGGAGATCCATACATGCTTTCTGACAGATTTTGTCTGATACTTCAGTATCGGACAAGATGGATACAGTACTTTGCTGGATTCCAATTATCTTTCCCACGCTGTTTCGGTAACCAGGATCAGCGATATAATGCAAAAACACTTTCAGTTTCTGAAACGGTGATAATGCACCACCTCGTGTCTCATTACTATCCTCACCTAAGAAATAGTTGGCTAACCAATGCACGTTTTCTTCGTTGAAACGATATACCTAGGTGACTAAAATCATTCGATGCTGTATCTTCGCATCTTTTATAATGTTTTACGGCTCTCGGATTATTTAAAAATACCATAATTATCAAACACGTGTCGCTTTCCGAACGCGAAGTCTGCACTGGAGGTACCTTCAGAAAATTAAAGCATTTGCTATAAGTTGCTAGCAAACGCATGAGTTTATTCATATAAACTGAAGTATTTGCTTCTGGTGCAGCAAATGCTTTTCCTTCGGTTGTAAAGCAAGTGCTCCAAACTTATTAATCATATACTTCGAAGGTTTTGCTTCGTAATTTGAAGTGGAAGCATTTGCTCTATTTTTATTCATGAGACCCATTGATTCACTGCATAATGAAATTGCAGAATTAACGTAGAGTCTCTTACAAAATTATTTCAATATGATTTGCATTTGTTTAAATTGTTTCTCTTAGTTATCAACAGCCAAATAACAAAATAAGATACCTTTTTCAAATAGTGCCACTTCACGGAGCTGTAACTCAGTGCTCAAAATAATTTTTTGACAAAAAATTTAGGAATTTTGTCTTCTTTAACTTTGTATTATAACGTCTTTTGTCGTGAAAACCACCGTTTTTGAGTTACTATGAAAGAACTAAATATTTGTATCCAAAATCCAAGATGGCGCCTCGAGGTCGAAAACTTGGATTTTTCGTTAGGGCCCAAAGCCTAACAACATACTAAAAAATCGCTACCACCCCACTCTTTGTATTCAAAAAACCTTTACGTACTAGACTATAAATAATTACGCAATATATAATCAAACTCCTGAAATTCTTTCTGACATAGCCAAGTCTGACTACACCTGAGTATATACAGGATATAGCACCATGAGATGAGTCAATTTGTAAACGGGAAACTACTGATGGGAGTATTTTTCTGAACTGTGTATACGGGAGTGTTCCAAGAACCTCGTTTCAGTTGAAATATTTTCAGTTGTCTAAGAGGCTCCAGTTTTCAGTTATTAAAATTTTGTTGTAAGTTTTGACACATGCAGCCCTTTAAAACAAAATTAAATTTTGGATACAAAGAGAGTCAGGTCAAAAACTGTCAGAATTTGTTTGAATGAGACCTGAAGCTTCCTAGATCTTTGAAACATAAAAAAAATAATACGGCGTGCATATAGAAAAAGGCGCAGAATTCTCGAAAAAAAATGTATCTATTGTTTTTTTTAATAGCAACTAATTTTTTTTCAATGCCAGTGGATTCTTCGCTAAAAAAGAGGGGGAATTTATGCTCACAACACCATATCTGAATAAAACGGTTTAGGTAGAAACTTGGAAAAACAATATTTTCGTGTGGTTATTAGAGATATCTGAAATATCACTAGGCTTTTTCGGAAGAATCGACACTAAACAAATGCTGAAGTGTCAACAAACAATACTTGCTAATGATTTGATGTTAAAGCATAATTAAATCGAAAGCATTTATCATGTCCGGTTTAAGATTTACTAGCCAATTTGTTAATAATTTACGAGGAATATGACAATGTTATTAGAAGAGCCTGTGAAATCTTCCGTTTGCGATACCCGGATAGACCAACATCCACCACTCATGACACCCTGACGCGGCTCATACACAATTGCAATAGACATGGGCAGTTTGTGAAGAAGCAAGAAAAAAGTAAACCCCTAGTGGATAATGGAGGGAATGAAGTCTTGGGATACTTCACAGCGTATCCAGAATATTCCTTAGCAGGTGCAGAAAGAGATTTGGGAATAACTGTGATGAGCATTCAGAGGGTTCTCAAAAAACATAAAACCCATCCGCATTCATTTCCGAATTTAATGTCTGGTGACAATCAAAGAAGGAATGGTTTTTGCGATTTCATATTAATCAAAATTCAGGAAAACGAACATTTTTGAGAGAAACTGATTTGCACGGATGAGGCAAATTTCATGAAAAATGGAATGTTCAACCGCCATAATTCACATTCCTGCAGTGATACTAATTCACACGTACTTGATCAAAAATTGATATGAAAAAAATATTTTTCATTTATTTTAGGTCAGAGATATTTCGACATTTTCGAAAATTATTTACATCCATTAGATTTGAGTTGGACAGCTGTAGAATCAACACGATGGAGCCTAACCTCATAATATTGCACCTGTCTATAACTTTATAGGCAGTCATTTTGGAGATCGTTTGCTAGCGAACAACGTACCCCATCGATGGCCTCCTCGTTCGCCCGATATCACTCCATCAGACATTTTTGTTTGGGGTAGTATGAAAAATATTGTACATGAAGTGCCGAAGATTGCCATGAGAGAGTTACAGATGCATTTCTATCTCTTTCCCCGCAAAAACTTCAGAGTGCCACACATGCCGGATTCCAAAGGTCATAAATTTGGGAGCAATCAGTTCGAATATTCACCATAGTTTGTTCAATTTCTTGTTTGTTGCTGTTGTATTTTACAATTGTGGATGATCCGCGACTATTGTCAATGAAATGTTTCATTTTGTTTTACTTTTCAACAAACTGTCAGTTTGAATGATCTGCTCCATGGTATCTTGAGTGTGATTTGGTCTATTCGAATATCACGAAGGAAAAGTTTCACACACTCTTCCAGTTTTTAAACTCTAAACGGGACATGATAGAATTATTCAATACGCAAATTATTAGCAAATATTGTTTGTTGACACTTCAGCGTTTGTTTCTTGTCGATTCATCCAAAAGCCTACTGATTATTCAGGTATCTATAAAAACCTTTCAATTTAGACATAGGGTTGTAAGCATAAAGCATTGAGAAATAACTTCAGGTCTTTTTCAGCCAAATTCTGTCAATTTTTGGCCTGACTCTATTTGTTTCCTTTTTGTCAAAATTTTCTATAATAAATTAAATAAGTAACTGAAAACTTGAGCTTTTCAGACATTTTATGTTTCGAATAAACTCATATTGAAACAACGTAGATTCTAAAAATGCAATGAAAAATAGATTATTTCATTAAAAAAAAACAGATGGGGTCTACCTCCGTTATAGTCATAAACAACAGAAAATATTTTAAATCAAACAAGCTCTTGGGAAAACTCCCTTACACAAATTTTCAGAAAAAGACTCCCAGTATAGTTTCCCATATACATATTGTAGTAAAACTGCACTAACTAATTTTCCTAATTTATTTAAAACACTATTTACAACAATTATTCACTAAAACATTTACTTCAATAACTATTTCAATTTATTTCTACTGTGGCTATCTATCAGCGAACTCTGGAACTGTAACTAACTCTCCACTCTGACTGTCCCGCTTATATACTCCCAAGCAGGTTCCATCCACGACTCTCGATTATTCAGGAGTATAGAACATTTCATCTAGATGGCTCTTCGAATAGTATCGAGCGATCGATTTATTCCAGCTTGTTCTCGGCGATACGTACGCCAGCAGATATGCTGTTGTAGTTGAACGAGGGTGCATAATTAATTAGATCAGGGCCGGTCTCGGGGCCGGACTCGAAATCGTTACATTACCCCCTTCTTAAAGACGTTTCGCCCCGAAACGTCATTCTTGGAGTGTGAAGATACCTGCAAGATTCTCCATATCTGCACCTGGACGTTCGACGGAAGTAGCACTCCACAGTCTTCAAGTTGGGTCGAGGAAGATGGTTGCAGCACACCAGAATGTTGATGCCGCTGGATCTGAATATTGTCTCCAACATGCTTCTTATAACTCTCCAGTCCAGCCGATTAAGCCCACAGGCCAATTTTGGGATTGCCAGGTCTACAATATTCTGGTCCAGCATCGTGTCTCTCAATCTCGTAAGGCTCTTCCAAACATCTTCATAAGACGGCTTATCACGAGAACGCTTCTTGGTAACCAGATAGTAGATGTTTCTCTGACTTTTCCTCAGCTGTAACACCCCTCCAACTTCCGGGTTCTGTTCTCTCAGTTACTGGATTCGACCGAACTTCTTGGAGAAAACTACTGCAATGCCTCTGGACATTTGGAGATCTTCTGCCACACAGTGAGCTAACGCGTAATCAGCAGGCACCTTAAAAAGATCTCGTGACTCCTCTCGGGTTACCCCATATTGAACTTTCTGTCCGTTCGAGTACATGAACCTCTGAAACGTCATTTCGTCCTCCGGTGATCTGACTGTGCGGACTTGATCGTGGTTTCCGGCGTAAGGGGACAACCTACTGAAGTGGACTACCCTAGGTTTTCCTCGTGGTGGCTTATTTATGCGGTAGACGAGGTCGTCTATCCTTTTCATGATCTTATATGGACCTGCCCACGAGTTCCGAAGTTTCGGTGATAGTCCACGGTGACGTTTAGGGTTGTATAGCCACCTGATATCCACCAGCATCCGCCCTTCAAATCTAAGGTCGAGAAAATCGTAGATCCAGCCAGCGTGTCTAGCGTGTCGTCTATCCTTGGGAGAGGGTAGCTGTCCTTTTTCTTCACGTTGTTTAGTTGACGGTAGTCTACGCAAAACCGTGTTGATCCATCTTTCTTCTTCACCAACACGACCGGAGAGGACCAGGGACTGTCGGATGGCTCGATGACTCCGTCTTTCTCCATGTCGTAGACTATTTTGTCAGCCTCCCCCTTTTTGGCGAGAGGAAGTCTTCTGGCTGATTGCCTGATTAGTCAAGCATTTCCAGTATCTATCTTGTGCTGAACCACCTTTGTTCTACCGCCTCTGCCTACTCCGGTATCGAATATGTCCTGATACTTCCTGACTAGTTCTCTCAATTTAGGCTTCTGTGCTGGCCCCATGTCCTTGGACGAGATAGCAACCAACTTCTCCAATTCTGCTGGCATGTTACTGGCTTGACTAATAGTGCCGCGTACACTCCTTATCACAGAGGAAATTGACGAGCAGTGTCCCAGAATTGTTCCTTTCTTCAAAGTCACAGGGTAATAATTGACATTCATTACCCTTACCGGCACAAATTTATCAACTCGCAATGAGGTCTTCCCTAGTGCGATTCCTCGTCCAATTTTCTCATGTAGCTTGGGCTCGAACATCACCACGTTTCCATTGCTCGCACCCCCATCCAGGCGAGCCTCCAAAATGGTTTCAGCCAGCTCCTGTACGCTCTCATCTTCAGCCAGCAGAACTCGAACCATTTCTTCATTTCTCCCATGAAGTACCAGCTGTTCTCCGTTCACACGAAGGACGCCGTCTTTAAAATTCAGCTCGAATCCTCTAGAATTCATGATGTCCATTCCAATTATTACCTCGTCCTCGATATCCGCTACTAGAGCCCGGTGTTTCACTGTAGTGCTGCCCAAAGTCAGTTCAATTGGAAGTTCACCATACACAGTTGCCGGCTCTCCTGTTGCTGTGCGTAGCTTCCAATTCGACGATTCGATTCTTGCCGGTGTTTTGGCAAATGTAGGTCCAAGGATTGTCCTAGTCGCACCCGTATCAAGGAGCATGGTGCGAGGCTCGTTGTTAATGAGACCGTCTACGAAGACCCCTTTGTCTTGTCTTTGAAGTACAGCGACATATGCATTGTTAACTGGGGCTTGTTAGATACGGGCTGACGATTGCTCCTTCTTGACCTTCATCGTTGATGTCGATTTTTTCAATGTCGGACATTTGCTACGCACGTGCCCAAGTTCTCTACAATTTCGGCATCGTATCAGTCTTCTCTCAGGCACAAATTCCTTCAGCACTTTTCGCATCACAGCTTCCATATTAATAGGCTCCTGTCGGTTTTCCTTGATCATCCGGACTCTACTCTGGCTTTTGCAGGCTTGCTTTGCTGCTTAGAATTCCAGAGCGCGTGCCAATGCATCCACGAGATGTGCGGGACGAGCTAGTGTCAATGCCTGCCTCGTTTCTTGGTCACGAAGCCCATCCAAAAATGCCTGAATCGCTAGTCGTTCCATTACATTTTCCGGTGTAGCTGGGTACGCAAGACGAACCAAGCGTGCAATATCTGCTTCAAATTCTTGCAACGATTCGCTTGATTTCTGGCATCGGTTCTTCAGCTGTGAGTGATACACGTGTTCAAGGTGGGCTTGGCCATAGCGAAGTTTCAAGTGTTTTACCAGCTGTTCATAGTTTTCCTGTTGTTGGGCGGTGAGCGTTTGTAAAATATTTGCTGCTTCGCCACGCAATGCCAGTGTCAATGCTAAAGCTTTTTTCCCAGCATTTCATCCATTTGCTTTGGCAGCAGCTTCAAATTGTCGGTGGTAGTTTGACCATGGAGTATTTCCTGAGGCGGTTCAATGAGAGCTTTCCTGGTTCCGTACTGACCTTAAAATCTTTTACGTCTTTTTGAACTTCCTCCAGGTTCATACTCAGGTCCAGCATTATGTTTTTGTTGTAAATTTCTGGGGCGTGCGCAGAATCTATTCGCTTTTCCAATTCACTGAATTTTTCTTTTATTCTGCCGATTTCTGTCTCGATTCCGTCTTTTATTTCATCGTGGAGCTTTTCCTTGATTCTTTTGATTTCTTCCACCATGTCGTCTTTGATTTGGTCACTTATTGTTTCTTTCAATTTTTCCATTTCTGTCTCGACAGTTCCCATTTTTTCTTCCAACCGATTCGCCACACTGCAAACTTCTTCTTTCAAGCTTCTCGAATTTTCTAGAAGCTTCACTTCTAAACTTTTCGAATATTCGTGAAGCTTTTCTTCCAGGCTCTTCACATTTTCTTGAAGTTCCTCTTTTAGACAATTCGAATTTTCTAGAAATTCTTCTTTCAGGCTGACCGAGTTTTCTAGAAGCTTTTCCTCCAGACTCTTTGAATTTTGTAGAAATTTATCTTCTAAGGATTTCGTGGTCTCGTCGAGTTTATTCATTATGGAACTCAAATCAATTCCAGAATCTTCGAATAAGAACGTTTCGGGGTCTTCTCCTTCTTCAATCAGTCCATCTGCAAGTCTCTTCTGGAGTACGACCTTCTTTCCAGTTGTTTCTAACTCACGCTCCTCTAACTCTTGTTTTGATTCACTAACTTTAATGTCAACTAGGTGAACTCTTCTCGGGAACATTTTGTCTCTTATTGTCTTTACCGCGATATCAGTCTATTATTTATTTCAGACACAGTTTTCAGTTTATTGTCCCGCGACGCGCAAAACTGTCCACTTTGCACTCAAATGTTCAACGGGTCACTAGCTGTCTATTAGGCGCGATAAACGTCTATCAGTTTTTAAACGGTGAACACTTTAACACTTATTTATTTTAAACATCACACTTCTGACGCCAAATGTAGTAAAACTGCACTAACTAATTTTCCTAATTTATTTAAAACACTATTTACAACAATTATTCACTAAAACATTTACTTCAATAACTATTTCAATTTATTTCTACTGAGGCTATCTATCAGCGAACTCTGGAACTGTAACTAACTCAGCACTCTGACTGTCCCGCTTATATACTCCCAAGCAGGTTCCATCCACGACTCTCGATTATTCAGGAGTATAGAACATTTCATCTAGATGGCTCTTCGAATAGTATCGAGCGATCGATTTATTCCAGCTTGTTCTCGGCGATCCGTACGCCAGCAGATATGCTGTTGTAGTTGAACGAGGGTGCATAATTAATTAGATCAGAGCCGGTCTCGGGGCCGGACTAGAAATCGTTACAATATCGACTCAGCTCATCGTGGTATACCCTGTATAAGAGTTTGGGCAGTAATTTTTCACAAGGTAACAGCGAGAAGATATGAGAATACAATTTTAAGTCTTTTACTTGAGGCAGCCTGATAACGATTCTTCAGAGAGAATTACATTTAATAAAGTCCAGTTATTTCGTTTTGTTTGGAATCCTGGAGCAACCAACTTTAAATACTCAATGTATGTGTGATTTAATGTGATAACTTCGATGCCAATTTTCTTTGACAATGATTTTTTTTAATTCTGGAGATTCCCACAAGGCCAGGCATTGGTTGATAGTTGCACATTACCCAAGAGGAATTGCCTCAACCAGAAAAGTCAAAACTGGCTACTAATTGTAAAATTTCGAATCAAGTTCGAAAATATTTTGCCAGAGAGGTATCAAACATGTGAAATGAATAAGGAGTACCCTTCTCTCTTAGCGTTTCCACCAAGTGGAAAAAAACGGCAAAAATCTGTCAGAAAACAACTACTTCCCTGGCTAATACCACGACGGACATGGAACTACATCTGACAGATATTTGTGCAACGTTCTTCCAAAAAGACCCAATTGCAAGTGCTTGTCTTGTAGTTGAACAGAAGATTATCCTTCATTTGGCTGGGAATGACCACCTGCAGACATGCATGTTTCGAGGTTTATTGCCTTTCATCAGTGACAGGGTAGGTCGGACAACTTTATAATTGTCCTGTCCTCGCCAAATGAATGATAATCAACCGTTTAACTGATATTCCCCTGGCTATTATCCAGGGAAGTACTTGTTTTCTGACAGATGTTGGTATTTATTTTTCCACTAGGTGAAAACGATATAAGAGAGAAGGGTACTCCGTGTTCATTTCACATTGACTACTAATTGGTACCGAATCATTTTCATTAGGCGACGATTCAGGCTGAGTTATCCATTATAACATATATTCACTTTCATTATCAATACTTGTTCTTTATTGATAAAGATCACTACCTAAATCTTAGTTATGGGCCAGTGTTTGAAAATGACTATTCGGTATGTGATAAAATTGTAGTAAGTTTTGCGTGCACGATTATATGCACTGATTATATTTGGGTATCGGTGCACTCTGAACTGATCAGCAAAGTACATCAGAATATATTCCTCAAACCGTTGTTTTCAACTGAACACTCGTCATCTCCTCCCTAAGGATTTGCCAAACTGGCTGCTAACAGGAAGGGGTGTTAAGCGAGTATGGTTTTCTTCAGTGCCCTTAAAGTGTTGACAAAGTAGCCGCTGGCGGGATCTTTCCATTAGAATTTACGAGAAGTGTGGGGAGATAATAATAATAATAATACATTTATACGCATTTCGCATGAAAGGTTACAATAAGTATTCTAAGTTTGAACTGTTCAGTAAGCGAGTCTTGCGAAAAAGAGCTGACAGACAGTTAAAGTAATGCTAAGTCTCTGCCCTTTGTGTTTACCATATTGTAAAAACAATAAATTAGATATGAGAGATGGGTAACAGAAAAGAAAAATAAAAAAAAAATGTAACATAACTGTTATTTGATATTTTTTATATAACTTTGTTGGAGATACAAGAATCTGATACAGGAGGTGAATGGTATTCTTCTTGAATATATCGACATGGTGTCTATGAGTATAGTCTGGTGTGGAGATAAATAACAATTATACTTCAAGTTGCTGATTTATTAGAGTGTTCTTATAAGATTTTTTGAATACTGATGAACACAACTTCTTAAAATGTCCAGGAATACTGTTGAGTAGGGTGTAAATACAAAAAGTAAAGGATCTCTAAAAAAAGGTGGTACGGTGAAATGGGGAAGAAATTAGGTCACGAAATCTAACGTTCAGTGAATGAACATCGCCGCGGTATGTTATTTTTTTGGAAAGGTAGGGAGGAGTTTTGTAGAAGATAATTTTATGAAAAAGGGCTGCTGAATGTAATTTACGTCTTGTACTCATGTCCAGCCAATTTGCTCCTAGTAGTTTATGTGATATTTCTTCGTACTTCCTGATGCAATAAACGTAACGCAGACATGAGTGTTGTATTCTTTTGATTCTGTTTTTGTCTATATTATCAAGGCAAGGTCCGTAAACTGAATCACAGTAATTGAAGTGACTCAGTACCAGTATGTCCGTAAGTGAAATTTTTGTTGACGTTTGCAGAGTATGACGATGTGGAAATAGAAGTTTCAAGTTGCAGTAGGCTTTCTTGAGACATAATTTTTGAACGTGATTTTTGAAACGCGAATCAGTGTCGAGTTCTGAACCCAAATTCCTTGCGACATTGACACATTCTATATCTGATCCATTTAGTTCTATCTTAATAATATTGGAAACTTTTCGACGATATTAACCGAAAACCATCACAGTCGATTTGAGAGGATTGATGGAGAGCTGATGTTGTTGAGATTTTTCAAGTAATCGGTTGAGGTCTTCATTAATAAGAATGTTTGCTAATTGTGATTCATCGTGACTAAAGGAGAATTTAATTTGACTGTCATCTGCATACATATATGCTTTACCGTGCCTTAGACTTTCGCTAAAGTTACATGTATATATTGAAAATAGTAAGAGCCCTAAGTTGGATCCTTGTGGAACCCCTTTAGAAATTATCCCAATGTCAGAACGTCCATTATTCGTTTCAACATACTGCGTCCGGTGTGGTAGCTTTTGAAAAGATTAACTGCATTATTGGAACATCCAATATAGTGTACGATTGAGAAAATTATATCATGATTGTATCGAAAGCTTTTGAATTATCTAATAGAACGAGAGCTGCCGTTTTGCCAGAGTCTGTCTCTGAATAAATCATCTGTGACGTCTGATAGTGCTGTACCCTGATCAAAATCCTGATTGATTGATAGGTAATATATCATATTCGTTAATATGTTCATTCAGTTGAAATTTCATGATTTTTTCTAAGGTTTTGGATAGAAGTGGAAGTATGGCAATTGGTCATTCAGACTTTTGATTTTAGTTTTTTTTTGGTACTGGAATAATCTTCGAAATCTTTCAAGAATTGGGGAAAGCATATTCAAGTAGACAGCAGTTAATTATATGCGTTATGAATGGGAAAATATGGGGACAGCAGAGCATGATCATATTTATATTAGCACTATCTATACCAGTTGCCGTAGATTTCACTTCAAGTAGGTATTTATAGACCACATTTTGATTCACTGAGTGGAATGAAAATAACGAATTGATTATTTTTCTTGTGATTAGAATTGTAGAAGTTGATCAACTCAATATCAACTTTGTTTTACCATTATTACCGTAAGTGTTCACATAATAGTTCATATATGCTTTCTTTTCACTACGAATAGCATTTGTTGTGAGATTTTTCGACGATTTATAAATTTCCCAGTGTTTTGGTGCTTTGTAATTTTTAAATCTTCTCAAAGCTTTGTCTCGAAGAGACATCATAAATTTATTATTGTCTGTCAACCAGGGTCGAACATACCTAAAAATGAAATATTGAAATAGCTCACTTTCCCTTCAATATCCTCAATTTCAAAAATATATTCATATGGTGTTGATGTTAAGAACTGTTCAAGAGTATCTCTGTTAATATTTTTCAAGTTTCTGAATTGTGTTTTCTCTTCTGTATTTATTTTAGTATTTTTGTTGCATTGACAATACGTCAATATGTGATCGGAAACGTCAAAGACCTGTTTAACCCCTCAAGAGATGGAATCTGTTTGAGTAGAAACAAGAATGATATCGAGAAGTGTGGAACTGTGATCTGTTATTATGGTTCGTTCATTAATAATTTGGTTCAAGCCGAATATTTCAATGTAGGTGATAAAGGACCCCGCACACCTTATATGGGAAAATGGCACTCCGTCAAATTTCTTGAATTTTTGATATGTTGTAGAATTGATCATTCCGATGAAATGTTTCAACGGGCGCAACACGATCCTATGACTAGTTTTCGAGATACAGGTCAACACCCTGAATGTTAAATGATATGTTCCATCGTATACAGAGTCGAATGATATCAATTTGAAAAATTAGTTATACATTAATAAATAAAAACCTTGATTTTTTAAATCGCCCTATATCTCATAAGGGAGTCCGAAAATATAGCGATATTTTTTCATGGGAGAACTCAAAATACTTTCATCCATATTGTACAAAATTTTCAGCGGAATCCTATGACGGGTTTTTCATATACAAGGCGAAAAATGTATTTTCACTCCAGTTTTCGGCGGGTTTGCTGTAGTTCTTCCTCGTCCGGCCGCTTTTACTCGAAATAAAAATATTTCAATAAAATAATGATCAGTTATTATACCGTACAATAGCGTACCGTATCCCTCGAAAAAAAGCCATAACTCGAATTATTATCTGCATCAGCATCGTCTAGTAGGCGATTCAATGGAAAAGTTATTTTTTCATGCTTAGTGTTTCTCAGAAGTTATATTAAACTTATTACATCCGCAGAAGTTCGTTTTTTCGAATTTTCACTCTATAAAACAATAAAATTGTGAAAGTCTCAAAATAGCATTATTATCAAAGGAAATCGCCCTGTACTACAAAAAGATTTGGACATGAATATCTCATGAATTTGTCACATAACGAAAATACCACATAGGATAAATCAGAAAAAAATCATAATTTGTATGTAATTATTTCTATCGGCTTATATAGATATATATCAAATCAAATTCTCGGCATATTTTTACAGCAAATTAACGTTTTATGTTTCAATTATGTTCTTGTATCTTCGAATCGTATATGTTTGTATATAGTATATACCCCCTTTCAGAGAACGTTTCTCTTTCTTTTTCTTGTATTTGAAACATCATCTGAATCATCTTCGAATACCTACTCATTAATATATTCCTCTTATTTCGTAGTAGGCATGGAGAACAATTCAAAGAGGATAAAATCAACAAAATTATTATGTCAATAGTCGTTTTCTTGTTGTCATAAAGCCCGAGAACTCTTTTTGGGTTATTGGACTAATTGAAGTTTCTTTTTTACTGTTCAAGTTTATGTGATTTTCAGTGTTTGTTGAACTTTGCTGAACAATATGGCCTTCGCAAATAGAGTGAGTTGTTATGTTTGTGACCGAAATGTTATTCCTAGACTCTCAATGCGTTTGAATATAGAGGAGATAATATTGATGTTTTGCAAATTGCAACATATCGAAGACAAACTGCGGGAAATCCACCTATTGATATTCAGGATGATACAAAAATATGTTTCAATTGTAATAACACAGTAATGAATGACATTATTGCTATGGAAAATAACCCGAATTGCCTTCGTCTCAATGTGTTGTCCCGCGTATCAAGTCGTGCGTGCATTATTCGTAATGCTCGTCAAAATATCCAAAGACTTTCTTTAGAATGTAGAGTGGATATTTTTGTTGCTTCTGATATCTATGTCCCAGATTTCTTGAGAATTTGTGGTCACCATCTTGATCATCAAGGTTTCCTTCCAAATTACTTGCATGGAGGTTTGAATTTTGTGAATAAACCATACATAATTTCCAATCTTCAACATTTTCTTCAAAGAATGAGGACATTTGCTAATAGAAACAGGCCACTCCGTAACTGGGAGGATATCAATTGTTTCACTGAAGACGAATTTAAGTATCTGACATCAATCTCAAAAAATCATTTTCGACAATTACTAGAATTTTGTGATATTGTTGAACAAGGTGGCAAGAGAAGAAATGTCGAAAGAAAACATTTGCTGACATTTTTGATCAAAATGAAACATGGAGTTTCAGATGAGTTTTTGAAAATATTGTTCAGTTATCCTTCTCGACAAACAGCAAGCTTCATTATTTCTAATGTGAGATTATCTCTTTTACAAAGGTTCGTACCGAACAATATTGGATTTAATTCAATAACAAGAGAAAATTATATTAACAGTCATGTATCCCCTTATACGAATCAACTGTACAATCCCACACCAGATATTCCCAAAGCAATAGTTTATATAGATTATACCTACAATAAAATAGAAAAGAGCAGTAACTTCCGGGTATTGAGGCAATCATACTGTTTCCACAAGAATGAACACTTGGTCAAACCAGAGATCATAGTTACCCCTGATGGATATATCTTAGCAATCAACGGGCCGTACTTCGCAGATGCTAGGAATAATGATGCAAGTGTTCTAAATCACGAATTACAAGTTGATTTGAATGGAATGAAAACATGGTTCCAAGAAGGAGATATTGTGATAGTCGATAGAGGCTATAGAGATTCAATCAATAGTCTACAAGAACTTGGCTTGCATTACTATATGCCACCATTTCTACCGCCGAATCAAAGGCAATTAACGACAAATGAAGCCAATCAGGCACGTTCAATAAACACTACTAGATGGATTGTTGAAGCTAGAAATGGACATTTTAAGTCAATTTTCAAATTTTTTCGTCAACCCATAACAGCAATACATGCTGCGAAGCTACATGACTATTACCTGATTGCTGGTGCTCTTATAAATAAATTCCATCCATTGATAAATATGCCTGGAACGTTGGATACGGCCACACAAATGTTGGTTGATTCCGATGATATCAACATTGTTCAGGCACGAGTTGAAGCTGAAAACCTCCGAACTAGGAATGGTCGATGGATTCGTTTAAATCAATATCATATACAATCGTTTCCTCGCCTTTATATTGAATATTTAAAATTACTTACTGGAACATATCATTTACACTTGGCTGCGTCATATATCCAAGATACAACTCGTAGAGATGGTGAAGTAGACAACATTTTAGAAGTCGATGAGTTACATGGGGAACCCAATTTCCTAAGATTCAGAATATTTTCTCGGTTCAGGAATGCTGCTAAACACATGCTTTGGGTTGTTTTCACTGAAAGAGGTGACGAAAATCTAGAAGATCCTGCTCTCCCCATTACGGGGTATTATTGTACTTGTAAGTCCGGTGCTAGGACTTTAGGAACTTGTGCGCATGTTGCTAGCGTGATATGATTTTTGGGGTACGCTAGATATCAAGAAAACATACATTTTCCATCCAATCGTCTTTTAGATTCCATAGGAGATGATGCAAATAGAATGCTTCCAGAGGACATGGATATCGGTCCAGAAATAGTTTAATTTTATTGGTTATTGGTAAGAATCTCCTTCTAATTCGTATTTGATAATGTTTTTTGATTAGGGAAAAATTCAGTTATCCATCATGTATTTTCCTTGTTGTATTGTCATGCACATGCTCGTGCCAACCCAATATCCGAAAGATATATCACATCCCGTTGAACTTCTATCAATTTATGTATAGATTATATACATATATATATATATATATATATATATATATATATATATATATATATATATATATATATATATATATATATATATATATAGAAGTAAATAGAGTGATTTATGTTTTGATTCCGAGAGCCACCATCATCTGTCGACAGCTGTTTCGTGGTTTATGGTTGCTCTGTGCTATTGTTGTAGAAATGCTCAAAATGTCAAAATCATAGTCAACCTCATTTTCACGTAAGTATAGATTCAAAACCCGACACTAGAGGGAGTATCCCTTATCTTGAATTCCCAATAGCCATGGGATACATATTATGTGTGCCATCTGGCAAGGCCGTTCAAGTTGTTATGAATTGAAATAATGTTGATTTATGATTTCACTTCACTGAATTCCTTACTTTTACGTTTTGAATAAATATCAAATAAGTATCTTCTCAATCACATCAGGAGACTTCAATGGATAGGTAGAGTGGTCATTTATTAGCGTAAAATAGTGAAATATATGGACTTTTTCACAAATTGTTCGCCTTGTATATAAAAAACCTGTCATAGGAATTTGATGAAAATTTTGTACGATATGAATGAAAGTATTTCGAGTTCTCCCGTGAAAAAATATCGCTATCTTTTCGGACTCCCTTATGAGATATAGGACGATTTAAAAAATCAAGGTTTTTATTTATTAAAGTATAACTAATTTTTCAAATTGATATCATTCGACTCTGTATACGACGGAACATATCATTTAACATTCTTCAAGTGAATTTTGTCATTTTAGGTTGGTTTATTACTACAAGGTGTCCCAAAAAACAAAATTCGTTATGTTTCCATATTTGTAAATCACCTTGTATGAATTGTATCAACTGTGATGCTAGATGAAATGAATTTATATTATTATGTGATAATTCTACCTTTTCTCGCATTTTCTCTTTATAAAACAACGAAATTATGAAAGTCTCAAAATAGCATTGTTTTCAAGTGAAATCGCCCTGTACTACGAAAAGATTTGGAAATGAATTTCTCATGAATTCATCATACACGGATGTGATGATGATCCCACAAAAGATAAATCCGAACTAAATCGTAACTTGGCAGATACAGAGTGATGAAAAGTGAATGTTTCTCATATTCAACACCCTGTATCTCGAAAACTAGTCATAGGATCGTGTTGCGCCCGTTGAAACATTTCATCGGAATGATCAATTCTACAACATATCAAAAATTTAAGAAATTTGACGGAGAGCCATTTTCCCATATAAGGTGTGCGGGGTCCTTTTTGGTATTTGGACACTCACTATTCAGTAAATCAATATTCACATTCCCTCTACATATAATGTCATTTCCTATCAACAGAAAGTTTTAGATTTTTTTTGCGAAATTATTAAAAAAGTCATTGATATTTTTATGTGGTGGCCGGTAGAACAAATACGTACAAGCTGTTATTTAGATTGATAATCAGCCATCACCCATCATTCTGTTCGAAATTAACCGGGATAGTGCTAACCTAGGGTCCTTCTACCTATCAACAGCATCGTAGTGCGTCACTGGTATTCCAAAGGAACAGAATAATCCATCACTGTCGAGAACAGGTTTCGGTTGAAGTTCAATACAGCCTTGCATAGTGTTCTTATAGAGTTGCTGCGGGCTGAACACTCGTGAATTCGTTGGTTGTATTGGGAAGGATTTTCGATTCTTTATTAGAGCCTAGATTTAGCGAACTTTAGTACCCTGAACACTATTTTTCAGTTCAACCGGGACTAGTTGCCGTATTTCTCCTTTAATTTCATCATATTGCTAAATACCATAATTACGACGTTAGCAAAGCAGCTGATATTCCAAGAATTTCAAAGATTGCAATTAAAGCCTGCAATCTCTTATTCCGATTCAATCAAATTTGACTCCTGGAATACCGTAACCATGTGCAGCTGCCCTTAGCCTGCCTCCGAATTGAATTTGGGAGAGTGGAGCATACCACAATGAATAACTAGCGCCCGAGACATGTATTGGATTTTAGTTATTCTGTGAATAATGAAGTTGAGTATCCGTCAAGCCATTGTAATATTGCAGAAGACTTTTCAATAATCAGATATAATTCAATGTCTGTATAATTTATGAAGTTTTTGTTATTGTTTGATGATTATCTCTCGTCAAGGATACCCTTTAAACATGGACTAAGATAAGAGGGTGAATTCAAATCACTATCGGGGCGCATGTAGTGTGATAAATGGAAGTTTAATAGTTTTTCACTTATTCCTTTCGATCTGTACTTTAATGATACACACTTTTCCATTAGATGTGTTCAGAAGCAGTTTGTTAGATTCACTTTCCTTTTCGTAAGAGATTATATAGATACCTTTAGTGAAATAAAGAAGCTTTCATTTAGCATATAAGGGAATTTCCATACCTTATATCATTTGGTCGAACACTTTTTTTTCAATTCTTCAAAACCTGTTAGAAAAACTTTTATAGATTTTAATTTCAGCACATGATAGAAAGTTTGTTTGTGACAGATGCAATAAGAGTTACATACATCATAATACTCTGCGTAGTCATAAAAAATATGAATGTGGAGTTCCCAGATTATTCAAATGTCCACTGTGCAAAGCTGCTTTCTCAAGGAATCCATACCTCCAGAGGCATTTACGGTTATGTGGAAGAAATATACATAAATTGAGTTCAAAATTTAAATAAAATTTTCGGAAATGTTTATATACGTTGTTATTATTTTGATGAGTTTTTCACTGTTGATAATAAAAAAGGACTCAGAAAGGTGTGAATTATTTTTCCATCTCCTGTGAAACAACACATTCATTCTAATTATTCACGTCCCTACTCCGATCAAGTAACACAACCTAGATGAATAATACTCAAATAGAACTGAAGGTAACATCTTTTCATAATGTTATCCCTCAAATCATGACATTATTGCCATGTCGCAATTTTTTAAGGATACAATAAGCACGTCAGCTAGATTTTGATATCTGTCGAGTATATTCAAGGCAACGAAAACCCAAAAATTCTGTCTTGGATGATATATATGACAATAAGCAGGCAATTGAAACGTTCATTGCAGCTTGTTGGGAGCATGTAAAAACGATAGTATTTCCATCGCCGAACGGAGATTCTTCGTTGTCGATATAGTCTTGTCAGTACGACAACGCTGCATTTGATATTTGACAGAACAATCATTTGAAGCTACCAGTGTCGTAACTATCGACAAAGGGAAACCAAATTGGAAAGGAGAAAATGAATGAATTATGAAAAAACATGTCAATTAGAGCATCGGCTGTTCTCAAAATCCTGTGGAGATTATTTCATCATAATTTCAGGTTTCCATTCCATATTGGGTTTCCATTCCATATTGGGTTTCCATTATTTCTATTTTATTGAACCTCAATATTTCTGTTAACAACGCACGTCACTGCCGTTAAGGGGAAGATGACCCTTACACACAAATCGTAATGCGTATGCGGCGAGTTACTCATCTAGGTTATGTTATTTGATCGGAGTTCACGTATAATTGTTATCTGTTATACTAGGCCGCAAAGTAGTAAATTGACTGCTGCGGCTGATAGTTCATTGCCGACGTAGCAGGCTAGGAATTCAGCTGCTTGTCAATCTACTTTGCTGCCGAGTTGAACATATAATTTTTTCTCTGATGGATTATAATGATGTATTTAGGATATTGCATTTTCAAATTATTATAACTCCTACAATATTTTTAATTTTCCTGTAGTGATAAGTTCCAACAAAATTTGATAGAAATCGCAACTGTTGGAATGGTTGGTTGCTAAGGAAATAGTTATAGTTTGACAACCTATGAAATTTCCGACAGTTTTGTGGAAAAATATCGGTATTTTTATATCATGGACAGTAATAGCGACTTAGAACTACTTACTCCTCTAGAAAATTATGAACGATTTATGGATTATTGTGTGGAAAAAAAAGCGAAGGTTTTTTTGGAGAATTTATTATCTGCTTATTTTGCTGGATTATCTGAAACAATGAGGAGTTCTACACTTTGGTCTGTACTTATATCCCATGTTGGAGGCAACTATGGATGTCAAAAATGGCGTTCATATAGGAAGATATTTGAAGTTGCGTGCATATTTAAACGGACATCCGAAGGCTACATGGCAAAGAAGTCCCGAGTTTTCCAAAAACAAGATATTACGAACTTCATACTGTATACTCCAGATGATGAATATTTATTGGCAAAAGTAAGTTATTAATAAGATATTTCTCAAAAAATGTTAAATGTTTCTTTCCCATTCAGAATAATCATTTTGATGCCTAGGTAGGAAAGTCCCTTACTTTGCTGCCTAGGGAGGAAAAGTAATACTTTGCTGACTGATATGTTTCTGCAAAATTAATATTTGCTGCCAATCGGAGAAAAAATTATTATTCTCAGTATCGCCGAAGGTACCTTTATTATAAATTTTGCTTGTATATATGGTTTTCTTCTACTTCCATTCACTATTCACGTCCTTTTATTGAATATATTGTCAACACCTACGTAGAGTATGCGACGAATGGATGCAACTAATTTTCGAGATATATTTTTTTTATTACTCTATGATCTCCAATAAGTTTACCCTTCAAATTTTCATCGGCACCACAAGCACCCCAAAATTTTTTTGCAGCAAAAACTCCAGCAGCCTTTAAACTGTCTTTCTCAAAATACGTGTGGATTTGTATCACTCCAGTAATGCCTCAATCGTCCCAAACAATTTTTGTAAAAAATGTTCGTCTTCCTATATTTTGATTAATATGAATTCGCAAAATGATTCCTTCTTTAATCGTTACCTGCTCTTAAATTCTGAAGTAACGAAAATGAATACGGGTTACTAATGTTTTTCTAAAATTCTCTGAATACCTATTACAAGTATTCCCACATCTCTTTTTGCATCTACTAAGGAATTTTCTGGATACGCTCTGAAGTATGTCAAGAATGTAACTTTATTCTCTCCATTATCTACGACAGGTTTATAGACCGTCAGATAGTGACAGATTTTGGGTGCCCCATTTTCACATACAAGCCTCGAATAGGGATGCAAAGTATATCGATGTTGAGTAACATGAAACCCCTGGGATACAAATTGATTTTTGTAATCAGAAAAAAAAAATTTGTTGCCTATATTAGTTTTCAAATGATTAATTGATAGAACCTGACTGCGGAATACCAAAGGCTTGAGTGTTGCATGGAATTTTTATAGGACATCGTATTCAAGATGTTGTGGTTTTTTGCCTCAATATTATATGGTTCTAGATAAGAGTCGTCAATTGAGGCAAAATAGATTCTAGCAGGTTTCAGTCAAGAGACATCCCAAAGGTTAACCGGCTATCTCGCTCATCATTCATGAACCACCAACCAACTAACCACCACCATGAACAGGTATTCAAGGCACACTGTTTTCTAAATATATATGCTGCGGGCAATTGAATTATCTGAAATCAAACACCTCTTTGATGAAGACTTGGAGCTGCCTTGTTGTTTATGGTTTAAGAGAATGGACTGAACAATCTGCAAACGATGCGGTGGTTTAAAACTTGTCTAATGGCCTATAGAAAACTAGTGGAAATGGTATTTCTGTTACATTTAGTCAACCCAAACTAAAGTAACCGTTCCTAAGCAGGGCATTGACTGAAGAACATGAGCTCCCGGTTGAACATATTGTAACAAGAAGGTACTTGACTCACACTGAAGTCATTTATGAATACTCAGCAAATTTATTTTCAAAACTGACGACTATGCAACTCAATTTACATTAAACCTCACGGTAAATTGACTATAACTTCACTTTCCTATCGCGTCATATATATGTCGATGTAGAGTTCTTTTCGGAGACTCTCGTCTATTTTTTTCAGCACGCCTGAAAGCATCATAGATAGATGGACTTGTATGGATGGAAGATATGGTTGGATGTAAGAGCAAGACATGATCATGGTACTCTGACATGGTCATACATTGAATCCTGCCATTTAATAGAATATTCTATTTTCCTTGCTGTACTTTAATTTTATTATTATTCCTGTCAATGAAATCTATTATTATTTTTATTGTTATCGTTATTGATAATTAGAAATAGGACATTTTAATAATCAAACATAATAGTTTTTGAATCAAAGTGAAATTCTTGATATTATAGTAAAAATTTGTTTGTAATGAATAGATAATAAATTGAAAACAAAAAATTATTTGATATTAGCATACAAATAATATATTATAGTAACTTCATATCACATTTAAAATAACAGTTATATTTCTATTTTAATAATACCTCATTTATCCCAATAACTTCGAATTTATGGTCCTTATTAAACATATGATTTCTGAGTTTGTTTTGTGATTTGTGTTGATCTTTCCTGTAGGTAATTGATTCCTTCAGATAATCGGGCTGGAGGCCATTTAGAATTTTGAACATAAAATCCATAGCACCATAATGAATTGACTTCTTCAATTGAGTTCCTTTGTAAAGTTTCAAGCATTGAAGTTATATTAGTGTATCAATTGCACAGTATTATTCTCGAAAATCTATTCTGCATCTTTTGTGGGACTGCAATTTTCTTCAAATCAAATTTATAAAAATAATGCTAGCGCTGTAATCAAAGTGGGGTTGGATATATCTCGAGGGTTTTGAAGGCAGTAATTTCAGGCTGAACAGATATACTGAAAAATTATGTATATTTTTTAAATAGGTATTCATGTTTATATATTGAAAATGAGAATAAAATATTGAGATACTTTGAATCTGTCACAAATTCACTGTTTTCACATATTGAATTCTGAATTTATTGAAATTGATGTTTTTATGTTAACGAGATTTGTCAAAATGGAAGCTTCAGTTTTATCAGTAAGTAAATTTAAATTTGCCGTTATTAAAGTAATGCGTAATCTTATATAAACAATAATTCATACGATTGACAGAGTTCAAGATTAGTCCCTAAAACAGAGTGTCGTCGAAAAATAAGTTAATGAATTCAATAAATTGATGGATGTAGCCGTTACTACGTGGTATGAGAACATCATAAGAGAAGGAAACGAAAATTTCTGTTTTTATACCACTGCAACTTGTAACACTTCGTTGTTTGAGAATGTCCATATAGGACGAAACTGCAGTAACGAAGTGTTACATGTTAAAGTGGTATAAAAACATAGAAATTTTCTTATTAATGAAGTCACGTCCGTGACCAGTGTGGATACCGTTGAAATAACAAATAAAGAGTAGCTGACCCAGAACGCTGCCTGAGGTACATATTCATTATTTATTTGCGATACAACTTTATCTATTCTCGTTACTTGTCTTAAATTTGTTCTTAGATTTGTAGAAATATTGAAAACCAATGGTAGACCATCTTCCAGTCCTATGGCCCTAAGTGTGTTAAGCTAAATACTCCTATCCACAGTCTCAAAGATTTTGTTATTGTGAGGTGAAACGACGATTCACATGAGTGTTTTCGTTATGAAAATGGCCGTTTCTTTTATCATGTGGTAACATTGCTATATTCTAAACCGTAATAGATACAAAGAATAAGTGGAAAAAATGTAACTATTGTGGTGAGCAGTACATAGGTCAGAGAAAATCTACGGGGACTCTCGCCCTTCCCGACTTATACAGGGAAACCTAAAAATGCTGTTTTCGGTTTTTTACGAATAGAATGGTTATTTTAGAAAATATAAAAAAATTAAAGAGGAAAGTTTTATTGTATTCAAAATGTACTCGAACTACGTAATGATAAATTTTTAATTAAACGTAACAAACCGAAAACAGCATTTTCAGTTTTCCCTGTATAAGTTGGGAAGGGCAATAATCCCCGTAAATTTTCTATGACCAATTTACTGCTCACCATAATAGTCACCTTTTTTCCCATTTAATCTATTACGGTTTAGAACACATGATAAAAGAAACGGCCTGTATATCAAGATTTCAATAATTTTTGTGGTGCTGAAAAGAGTATTGATCGGGCGAAATTCAGGAGCTTTAGTTGTACTAAAAACTCTGGATATTGGTACAACAGGGCTAATTTTCAGATGTCCAGGAACGGATCCAGTTTCTAAAGAAATATTGATATGATATATTATAAAAGTACATGACCAAATTTTTTCCTTTGTGATTCTTCATTTTTGAATCTATCGATGTACAAAACCGTTTCTATTATTGAAATTACTTTACTGTGATCGAATTATTTGCTTCTTGATTTCGCTAGATGCCAGAAAACCACTTCATTATAGATTTCAATTTTAGCCCAACTGAGACCCTATGTTTGTGATAGATGTAATAAAAATTATAAACATCAAACTTCTCTGTATGGCCATCAAAAATATGAATGTGGAGTACCCAGGTCGTTCAAATGTCCAAAGTGCAGAGCTGCTTTCTCTAGGAAGCCTTACCTCCGGAGGCATTTACTATTTTGTAAAAAAGATAATGAGTGAATGTACTATTTATGTATGGAGACATTTTAGTGAAGATTTTTGAAATACCATGGTTATTTGATGTTACTATTTCGAGCAAATGACTGTTGAAATTAACGAAAATGCAAACTTCGAAATGTGTGTTTAATTTATATCCCTTCTTTGCTCCGAACCGTACATGTAATTGCAATGTAATAAATGTAATAAAAATTTGTTTTAAATAAAAAATTTAAATTGAAAATTGACAAAATTACATGTAATTGCAATGTAATGAATCTGTTTAAAACGAATCTCAAAGAATTTTTGACTACCGGTTGTTTTTACAATATCGAAGAGTATTTTAATCAATAACATATACATATATACCATGTGACACAGACACATGGTACACGCTCTTTTCTCCTTTGTTTCTGTAGCTATATTTCTGAGATTTGGATATGCTCACTATATTAGGGCACTTCTTGACATATTTGTAAAAAAAATCCAACTTGTGGTGTTTCCAGAAATGACATCAATTTTCACATGGGATACCCTGTATATTATTACATTTTTGAAATCTGCAATTAGCGGTGTCCTTGTATCCATCGTGTTCAAATTGCTCTAGCCGATTTATTATCGATAATAGATACCATACCATACAGGCCGTTTCTTTTATCATGTGGTAACATTGCTATATACTAAACCGTAATAGATACAACGACGATTAAATGGGAAAAAAGGTAACTATTGTGGTGAGCAGTAAATTGGTCATAGAAAATTTACGGGGATTCTCGCCTTTCCCAACTTCTACAGGGAAAACTGAAAATGCTGTTTTCGGGTTTTTACGAATAGAGTTGTTATTTATCATTACGTAGTTCTAGTACATTTTAAATACAATAAAACTTTCCTCTTTCATTTTTTTATATTTTCTGAAATAACCATTCTATTCGTAAAAAACCGAAAACAGCATTTTCAGTTTTCCCTGAATAAGTCGGGAAGGGCGAAAGTCCCAGTAGATTTTCTCTGACCGATGTACTGCTCACCACAATAGTTAAATTTTTTCCCATTTAATCGTCTTTTTATCTATTATGGTTCAGAATATAGCAATGTTACCACATGATAAAAGAAACGGCCTGTATATACAGTGTCCGCCAAAAACTTGGAAACATATGGGAAACTTTTAACTAATGGTTTCTCAAAAAATTTCATTCTACATAAAAGTTGGTGCATTCAATTAGACTGAATATGCGCATATCCGTTTTTATCAGTGGCGTGCGGTTAAACGGGAATCGGCCCATATTCTAATTTCACTATAGAGTAAAGTGGCATTACTATACAAAATATCGAAAAATGTTATGACAAAAAGTTGTTCGCAATCGAAAGATATTTTTAGTAATTCAGATTATTCTGCCAATCACTAATTTCAATAACGTCTCAATGAGTTTGCCTCTATTTTTAATGGGAAATATATCGACAATAATTTTTGTGTAGCTGGGTTTTCATCTACGAACTATCTTCCAAAAGAAAATACAGGTTATTTGTGTCTTTATTTGAGTGTGAAAAAGAGCCTCCATTTTTATCTACTGCTCATTAAGTAATTATTGAAATGGTAGACTAAACTGATTAACTAAAAATATTTTTCAATTGCAAACAACTTTTTCCAATAAGATTTTTAGATATTTTGTATAGTAATGTCACTTTACTCTATAGTGAAATTAGAATATCGGCCGGTTCCCGTCCGCACGCCACTGATAAAAACGGCTGTGCACATATTTAGTCTAATTGAATGCACCAACTTTTATGTAGACTGAAATTTTTTGTTAGAAAGTTTTTGGCGGACACTGTATATAAGCAGAATCTGGTGCAATGCTCATTTAACAATGAATTAGAGCCCGAAAACTGTGGTTGGACCATTATCGACAAAAAGTATGCCCATTATTGGTATGACGGCCCTGAAAGCCCTTCATTCAGGGAATTGTCTTCTGGTTCGTATGTTTTTACAAAATCACGGTATATATAGTATGTCCAATAAAGTCGGCATCATATGGAAAACCTTTTTATTATTTATTAAATAAAAAAAAAAGTTGATATTGTCAAAAATAAAGGTGAGTGCTTTACTCTAGCATGGAATTCATATTATTTGATGGTTGCATTTTAGATTTGAGACTACGCAGAACTTTATATGAAGAATAGCTTTTCCTGAAATTAATAATAAAAAAGTTTTCCATATGGTGTCGACCTAATTGGACACAGTGTATAAATATTTCGATCTTTATATAGATTGAGATGACGTTCACTCTGCCAGTGCAGCATAATCAGAATCCGAGACAAGCGATGAAAGTGATAATTTGAGTGCGAGCGAAGAATCTACTGAAGAAGATGATGAATGATACTTTTTTATTATAAAAATTCATGTTTATTTCTCATTCAAGTTAAGAAATGAACTGTGAAGCGACATTGTATTTTTGTTAGATAATTTTGAATTTTTACTTCTATCGCGAGATATATTGAAATTACAAAATTTCAAATTTTTTTATCGTACAGGCAAAATAGTCTAATATTTTTGTCGGATTATCGATACTTTCGATAAGTATTATATTTTTTCTCAATTGCCACTTTTGTCCGACAGCTGGGTATCACCAACATTGTTGTCGTCATATCGACATCTTTGGAGCGTCGGACTGCTGAAGATCCCTATTAATTTTGTAGGACAATGCTCCCATTGAAAAGCTCATTTAATTATTGTATGCTCCCAGAAAACTCAGATTGCTGCCTGTCTCCAACAAGTCGTGAAATCGACACGTTTAGAGTGATGGACAAACTAGAAGTACCGAAACTTTCTGTCGGACTATTTTTTTTAGATTACTTTTAGTAAATATCTTTCACTTTAACTTAAAAACTAGATGCTGGTCATTACCTCACTACATATAAATGCGAAATTGACATGTTTTTCAGAAAGCCAAAGGAAAACTTACCACTGTCAAGGTTTCCTCTTTGCGAAATATTGTCGGACTTGGCATACTCAAATAGTATATAAAGATACAAATTGCTGGTTATGACTTAAGATTTTGTACGAGGACTTGCGAACTATAAGTACTCTCTATCATGTTTGTTTGAAAGTGATCGACACTTCATGTTGAATCTCTAGAAATTGCAAAAGGACTTGACAAACAAGTTGAAATGGAGAACATACCACAATCAACAGTTGTGTTCAGCTACAAAAATTTGTGGGATTAGTTGTCTCAAGACAATAATGGATTAGCTAACTAAAATTCAAGTGTTATGGGAAAAATTGGTGGTGGCCAATCTGTGAGAATACTCTTGACGGTATAATTGTAAATGTATGGGCAATCTATAAATATCAAGGAAAATACTTTAGTTTATTTGAAATACTTTATAGGTCTCCGTCTAAAGAAATTTGAAGAAAAGGAATCCAAATCAAAAGTTTTGACTGAATCTAATGAATCTGGACATTTAATTATAAAACATAATCTCAAAACTAGAAGAAGATGCAAAGTGTGTCACAGTCAGACAATATACATTTGTAAACGATGCAATGTTCACATTCACGCCAAATGTTTCGACCGATATCACACTGAATAATCATAACCTATCAAGGCGTTCACCACTTTTTTCAGTTCAAATATAAACAATAAAAACTTGTCATGTAATTTTAGTTTCAATTATATGACTTCAAGTAAAAACCACAGTATATTTCATAGTCCCTGCCTTATTTTTAACCTTTATTGTAAACCCTGCGCTGGATATCCAGAGGAAAAACGAACTTTTGAGCCAAGGAGTGGAAACTGCTGATTTATGACACCATAAATGATCTTTTTGTTAAAAGGATCGATATTCATAGTATATTTGGTGGTTGAAACCTTGTGACTTCATTTATCTTGAAAATGATTCCCACATATCTACCCTACATGTTGCTTTTCATTATCTTGGATTTAATGGAGACTGGCATATTTTTTCCGATGCTGAATCCAAAATAATATGTAATCACGATCATAATTGAAGGTCGAGTTTTTTTTGTAATATTTTTCTATACGTTTGTGTGGAAAATGATTCGACAATAATATCTACGCTCTCAGCAGAACAGAAATCTTGCATAAGTTTGTACTGGATGATGAATGTTCATTAATTATCGACACAATTGTTTGTTTCAGATGCAGAATTTCAGTGTGAACGTTGTCACCGAATGTATAAATATAAATGTAACCTACAACGACATGAGCGGTATGAATGTGGAATGGGACCCCAGTTTGTTTGCAGAATTTGCTCTAAAGCTTATACCCAGAAAAGCAGTCTCAAGGCGCATGTGGCTTATGTACATGGATTTCACTATTCTGCTGCTACATAGTTCTTGGCTTGTTTCCAATCTATTTTATACTGTTATACGACTATTTGAACTATTGAAATTATTTTTATTTTTAATGTTACCGGGATATACGGTGATATTACTGAACTCTTTTAAAAACAAAAAAAAATATAGATCACTAAATCAAATGGCTTTTATTGTTAATTAAAATAGTCGTCTTCAAATCTCTACAGGTTTACATACGCTCAAATTTTGAAGCACGTATTCAAATATGGATCATCAATATAGTAACCTATAGGTTCATTCCATCGTTATCACCTCTGCATCGAAATGTACCATTAAGTCACACGACATCTCAATTCAACGACTGCTTTACCACGGACAAACCTGAACGACAGACAAACTTTTTGAATTTCCTATTTTTCAATAGTTATATAATATATGTATATAAATTTCAGTTTTTTAACACTACCCGCCAGGTTCTTGATGTCTTCCTAGAACCCGTTTGAAGATTTCTTGGTCTCGGTTTCTGTGGCTTTTTCTCCAGAGTACAAAGATTACACTTCTTGCACAATTATTTCAGACCGAGATTTGTCTCCTGAGAGAATTTCACTTGGATTTTTGCATTTGTCCTCATACTACCTAAATATCGACCTGTTCAAAACTTGTGAAGTAGTTGGGGGCACATCAATTATCTGCGCTTCCAACAGCAAGGTTGCGATGTCATAGGCCATCGCGCAGATATAAACAGATCTACAAAGCCCAGTATATTTTGGTAGCTGCGCCAAACTTGATTACTTCATGCTGCCTGGGTCTAACTTTATCTTCCAGAAATTTTCGGGCTGACTGATATCATTTTTCTGTCTTCTTTTTATTTCTCCGGAAGTTAACAAGTCAGATGTTGAATTTTAAACAGTTCGACGTACAAACTTGAAAAAAGTTTTGAAATAAAACACATTGTAATTGTAATGGCGCGGGGGGAGGCAAATCTACTTAAAAGTTTTAAAAATCATAGTGGTTCACAAAATTCTTGAAAATTCAGATGGTTGAAAAGAGAGTTGAATTATCTTTTCAACGATGTGACACTTGACCCTCCGCGCCATCTATCGAGCAATCCTAATGTATTTTATTTCAAAAATTAGTATCGGTGATACCCTCCAAACTGTTTTTCATGTTTGTACGCCAAACCGTTCAAAAGTTAACAGGGGGGACTAATAAAAGCCGCACTGTATAATGACTGGACACACAAAAGCATACATTCAGTATGTACCACCAAGTTGCATCAATTACACGAACGTTCCGTCAACCAACACCAGTGTTTCTCTGGAGAATCGAATGTATTCGAAAGATAAAGGTGTAATAGGTGTTATAGGTTACTTCACATCCGCCCTATATATCTGCTTGGTAAAATTTGTCTCCTTGAATCTTTTGTTGGCTTTGGTGAACTTGTTTATGGCATTTTTCGCTAAACTGATTCAATTCCCTGAATATATGGACTTGTCTGCTGCCTTTCCGGACTATACTGATGCTCTCATCTTGGATGCGGATTTTTTTTCCTGGCTCCTTGTTCCACTGGTTCACTCTTGTTCTTGTCTTTTTCATATTCTTGTTTGTGTTTTCTCTTGTTTTTTTTTTTATGAAGAAACTCTTTTTGGACTTGTTTTATTGCTGCTTTTTTTGTCATAACATACTGACTGACACCGATAGTTCACAAACTGACGAGTCACTGACTCATTTTCAACGTCTAAAAAATCAATAACTACTCGTAACTCCATGTATCTGGAAATGTCAGAAGTTTATTCAGAAAATTCAATGGTGTGTCGTGTATGTTTCAAAAATTCACATTCCTCACAGTGAACAGAATGAAGTGTATACTGAAATTTTAATTAAAGAACTATTAAATTTGTTGGGGCTACCACCTCAACAAAAATAGTTCACTCAATGTTACCTATTGTGTGACACCAATAATGCAGAAATAGCGTAGTTTCACGTTGCAAATAATCGATCCATTGTTATCATTTCTTTAATATTTTGGGGTGATAAAGTCGAATCTGGAATGATGCAATGAAATTCCATGGTGCGTTTAGAAATATAGACAAAAACCAGCAATAATTTCGCACATTCTTACCTATAGTTTCAAAATTACCTATGCGTAGTAGAGAAAAAATATTACTATTTTGGAAATAAACCAACTTTTTCACAATATGACGTCAACCTCATTTCTGTACGTCCGATAGATAAAAAATGAGAAAATTGTATTTTGAGCTAACTCTTTTATAATTTGAAACCTTGCAGTTTTTACCGCGTTTTATATGTAAGATTATAATTGGTCATTGGTGTGAATAAGTATTATTGTGTTGGGAAAAGTTTCCCCAAAATGTCTAAAGCCAACCCTGTTCATTTTCTACATCCGCTTATGTCATTCAAATGATAATTCATGTACAAATGTCACAAAAACTAGTGTGCATATACCATGGCGACAATCGATTCAAGATGGTAGTCATAAGAAGTTCTTTCAAACTAGCGTCATCGTTGTCCTGTTGAAAAATATTCGTTTAATGAAATTTACATTCCTGATATACTAATATAATTCACGAGTAGATGATATTCTACAATTCCATGCAAAAGATTCTATGAAATTGCTGCAATTGCCGAGTTAAAATATCCAGTTGTCAAATCTGACAGTTAAGCGTAAATTTTTCCTGCAAAAACTGATACCAAGAAGCCTAGTTCCTGTAAGGTATTTATTTATGATAGTTTCAACAAAAACGGAAGAAATCAATCACAAGTATCACCATTTTGCATTAAAGCTGTTTTATCTTTCCTTCATGTCTCAGATACGGGTGGTCCTTCATTGCTTTAACGAATGACAATTTGTGTATTAAACTTCGAAAACATACCAATTGGCTGTTGATTTTCAAACTAACAACAAGACTATTTATTTTCAAAAGGAAAATTATTTTGAACCCTAGCCCCAGTCCATATACATATTGATCGATGACACGATAGTGTGGAAAAATTTGTAAACAAAATCTTGTTCGGCCACGATTTGGTACAGAATGTCCCTTTACTCCAAAAGGCCCTAGCTGTGGCTCTTTCTCTGAAACATCCAAATGAGAGTAATGGAAAAAGTGTAGGATACTTGAATTTGAGGAGTTGATGTGTGCAATGGGATTTATATGGTATGTCTTTCGCGACCTCCTCTATGAAGCTATTACACCGACCACTGCCAGAAAGCTCTTTGGATTTTCAGTAAAGCCACAATGAGTCAAAGATGATCCAAGATAACATTTCTTCATCAAGATAACATTTCTTCATGAAATGATTCAGCTACATCTGTAATCGGGACTGCAGCTTACCCAGCTTTGTCAATAATAAACAGTAGCAATGGAAAAACTTCCATCTTCTCCACCTCTTCTGCGCAGAAACGATCGAACTCAAAGATTACACAAACAACCCCACTCATCACGTGGAAAGTATTGAGTTTGTGTTCACACTCAAATCGGCGTTATCGAACACCATTTGAGAGTGGCTTTTATTCTGTACAGCTAGAGGGGTGGCATTATTATGGAAGGACCAGGCAGGCAGCTTATGAAGAAATGGGCTTCGGTGAAATTTCATGAATTGTTAGTATATTGTAGTTGACGACTTTTTGAACAATAGTGTCCATGGGCCCAACTCAATCCTATGACTAGTTTCAGAGATACAAGGTGTTGAAGTTGGAAAATAGCGATTTTTCAAAAGTATGTATCTTTTATTTTCTTCAATGTTTCAAGAAATTTTTCCAGTAATAGTGTTCTAATGACACTAAATATCAGTCCCTCATGAGAGAAAGTTTCATTTGCTACAGGGATACTTACAAATAAAAAAAACGCAACGTTGACTTAAAATAAAATTCAACTTTCAGGAATTTCAATATCTGGCTGGATTTGCTTCTGGTTGGTTTATAATAATAAGATATGCAAATACTTTTTACAGGGCGAGTCAGAATGTTGATCGCCCCTGTATCCTATATTTAATGAAATTTTATATACTTTGTACTGCATGTTAGTAGGTGACATTAAGTCATTTTGAAATATATATAATTTATATATGATATACAGGGCTATTCAAAAAATATTTAAGGAAGAAAATAGAGAATTTTTTTTTTTTTTTTGGAAACCTCCCTGTAACTAAATATATCCTTGGTGAATTTCTGTGATACTTTCATATTACCTTTAGTTTGAGTTTGTTGGTCGGATGTACAAAGTTTTGTCAACTTGCTATAATCAGTTTTTTTATCCCGATAATATGATGACAAGCCTAACATTATTTTCTTCATATAGATCAAAGGGTGCCCTACCTGCTGTGAAAAAATCCTCTGCATAAATGATTCACCGCTTTCGAGACATTTAATTATTATAAAAATTATGAATTTTTGTCCCTCCCAGTAGTTTTATTCACAATTTCACACTTTATGAATAGAATGTCATTGAAAATATTAGTAACCTACAATAGTTAATCAAATAAAAACCGTTTATTGATACTTTGTCAGAAACGTCCCCTTTTGGAGATAAATGGATTTTTTTTTATGATTATAACTCTCTTGTGTTATACCATTTTGAAATCACCATAAAATAGGCAATTTATTGATGTAGGGTGCAGCAGTAGCCCAGTACATTTTGTATTCACTACGATGGGCTAAACTTTATGAAAAAAAATCTACTTCCAAAAGTTCTAATAAAAACATTTCTCACAGCCGCCATCTGAAATGTTCGGAGTATTTTCGTAACGTAGAAGTTAGAATATTTATCCAACAATATTGTACCAAAGTAATGAATTAGAAAAGCGTAAAATTGTACCAACAGCACAAAAAAACTACTGGGAGGGTCAAACATTCATAATTTTTATTAAAATAAAATGTCTCTAAAACGGTGAGACATTTATACGGGGGATTTTTTCATAGCAGGTAGAGCATTCTTTGATCTACATTCTCCTTCAATTTGATGTGGTTTTTACGGGACACCCGTATATGAAGAAAATAATGTTAGGCTTGTCATCGTATTGTCGGGATAAAAAAACTGATCATAGCAAGTTGACATCCGATCAACAAACTCAAACTAAAGGTAATAAGAAAGTATCACAGAAATTCACCGAGGAAATATTTAATCACAGGGAGATTTCCAAGAAAAAATCGATTCCCGGATTTTCTTCCTTACATATTTTTTGAATAGCCCTGTATATCATATATAAATCACATATATTTTAAAATGACTTAATGTCACCTACTAACATGCAGTACAAAGTATATAAAATTTTATTAAATGTAGGATACAGGGGCGATCAACTTTCTGACTCGCCCTGTAAAAAATGTTTGCTTATCTTATTATTATAAACCAACCAGAAGTAAATCCAGCCAGATATTGAAATTCCTGAAAGTTGAATTATATTTCAAGTCAACGTTCCGTTTTTTTTTATTTTTGAGTATCTCTGTAGCAAATGAAACTTTCTCTCATGAGGGACTGATATTTAGTGCCATTAGAACACTATCACAGGAAAAAATTCTTGATACAATGAAGGAAATAAGAAATACATGGTTTAAAAAAATGGCTATTTTCCAACTTCAACACCCTGTATCTCTGAAACTAGTCATAGGATTGAGTTGGGCCCATGGACACTATTGTTCAGAAAGTCGTCAACTACAATATACTAACAATTCATGAATTTTCACCGAAGCCCATTTCTCCATAAGCCGGCCGGTCCTTTGATACCGAGCTGCTAATGTTCAAGAAGAACACCTCCGATAATCTGCGGTACCAAAAATGCTTGCATAGCCATGTAGATACCCCAACTAGGTAATGAGTAGAGGCCATACAACAGCAATAGGAACATGAGCAATGACGTTCATTTCTTTCTCCACGCTTTCTACTTAGTACAATAGCATCAGTAAATGTTCTTAGAAATTCTGGAATGAGGTCTTCAGCTCCTTGTATAAAAGTATTTGGATGTATATTATTTGACGTTGAACATTTGTGACCTAAAATCACACACACTCATACAGCATCTGTTCAACATTTTTAATCGATGTGCTTGAAACCTACAGTGGGAGGTTTTCTGACAAATATCAAGATGTCTTCGCCATTCCATGTAGCATTTTTGTTACCTGTGTCGACCGATAATCTAAATAGAAAAATAAATAAATTTATACAGATAGGACAGAATAATGGTTACGACACGGTCATAATTCAGACGTTAGTCGAAAAGCAACGGTCATCAATTAATATACCCCCCAGTTTATGCAAGGGTTGTTATGGTTCTGAAAATTATCAGTCCTGTGACGTCAGGATCACGCGCAGTTGACGAGAAATTTGTTCTCTTTAGGTTCATCAAGTGCGCATGATCCTGACGTCCCAGGACTAATAATTTTCAGAACCAGAACGAAGCTTCAATTAGAAACAAGGTAATTTGTTACCAACCTATGGAAAAATAATAGAATAGTTTTTTCAAGAACAATGTAGAAGTAGCATTCAGGGGTACTATTCTTGACCATTCGCAACAATAACATGTCACATTCTGATGTGTACTGTTATATTGTTCACATGCAATAGTAGGTAACTCAGAATGTGAACATGAAGTACATAGTAGCATGTAAATAGATTCAAAAATTGTTATTGTTAATAGGTCATTAATTCTGTTATGGGAGTATAAGAAGAGGCGTTATTAAAAGTACAAAAGTTGTAATAATTAATACGTTTCGGTCTGTTATGGGTTAAGGGTTTTAATTAAACTGAGTAGAAATGAGGATATTTAAGGGTATTTGAAATTTAGTTGGAAATTGATGTTTGAAAATGTCCAAACAGGATGAAACTGCAGAAACATGGGTTACGAATGCAAGTGGTACAATATCATGGTAATTTTTATTTCACATTTTGCTTTTTGATTATCATAACCACTGAGTAGTCTGTATTGAAAACAAATTGTGAAAAGTATTTAATATATTAACTTAGGTTTCATCTCATGTTCGTAATTGAACAACATCTGATAAATATTGTGAAAAGTCCCTAACGAGAAAAAAAAATCTGATAATGAAAATTTGTATTTTCATTCAGATAGTTGATTTTTTAACAATGAAGTTTTCATTGAAAATGCATGATGACAAATGAGAATGTTATTAAAAAAGTATTACTCACAGAAATATTTGAAATCATTGATGCGGGAATTGCTTCTCTTTCGCTATGCCTCCAATAAATGTTTGTCGACGAATCTATTTAACTCTTCAAAGATCATCCAAGACAGTTTTATCGATATTGGTAAAGATTATTTTGTTGCATATTGGTAAAACAAAATTCAACCAATACACTATCAAACTTATATATGCAATATTGTTTTCATTTCAAGAATCGATATCAGAGGAATATCACAATATTTATTTTAGATGTTGGAAACAAGATGTAGTTAGTATTGTTTCTTCCATATTGGTTCAAATCAATCCACCATTGACCTAATTTTACATAGACAATCTACATTCAGAATAGGTTGAGCTAATATTCAACCTATTAGAATGATATTGTATTTCCAATATTCATTCATATTTGATCAAAATTATTTTTGAATTCACAATATATCCATATTGGCCCAATATGAAATCAATGTTTCGGAAATAAGTTGTGCTACCTTGGGTTCATCTAAATGAGGTGATAATTTGATATTAGTTTTCGAGGTAGGAGTGTCATCACATTTCTATCGCATAGAGTAATCAAGGTAAAATCAAATTAAATAATCTGCGGATCGATCAAATTTTGTGTACTGGGACAGCAAGTGTATGGAGGTCGTACTCTACTTGGGCGGTCCTCATTATTCATCAGTTACTTCTAAAACCTTATTTCACAGACTCATGACGAGATTTTCCTTAAAAAATAAATTGAAGTGATTTAACTCGGGAACTATTGGACCTGACGAGTAGTGGTTGAGCTTATACTATGGGAAATTATGTCTATTTTGAAAACGAAATAAGTATTTTCTTGTTATCGTACGTACTTTTTGAATTAATTATAAGCGAAATAGCAAAAAAGTACGAACATTTTAATGTTTTCGTAAAAATATCTTAAAAGGCATCGATATTTTGTTGGATTACTCCAGATTCGGATTCAGCACCACAAAGAAACAAAAGAAATCAGAATCAAACCAACTCCCAGATTTTTACAATGAGAGACCGTTTCTTGAGATTATTTGCCAGATTATAAAGTACCATACAATATAAATTGATAAAGTCACGGCAGCTCGCATGAGAAATTGATGAAATGTTTTATATATAATTTTTTATATAACAACATGTTGCTATAGGGATTTCTTTGTTGGCGTTTGTTTTGTATGTTTTATGGTGAAATGGAAAAATATAGTCTAGAAAGAAACTGTTGTTCTTTTTTATTTGAGGGTTCATGTTGGGAGGATGAGGGTATTTGTTGATTGTTAAGCTACCATAAATGCACGAAGAACACCTAATATGTTCTGCATAATATTTCAGGTCCGTTACCAATTGGTTTAAGTTTTAACCTATTTTCAGATAAAATATTCATGTCAAATATCATGTATCGTTTTCAATACAATTATTAGTTCGTTTTATTTCAAAACCGATTTTTTTTTCGTGAATATCATGCACGAGCTCTGTTTTCGTCGGATTTAGCGCTTTTTTTTCTTGCTAGATACGGCACGACCTTTCGCTGCAAGTGGGTTTTTAACCGAATCGCAGCCACATTGCCAGAATATGATTGTGCATGTATTGCCATATCATCTGCAATGCATGCTCGTGTTAGGTGAATACCAGCTTGATCCTTGTGGCACACCTGCTCCGGCCTTCAATAGCAATAAGATTGAGTGTTCAATGAAATGGATATCCAAAATTATGTTCAGTCAAATCAATGTTCAACCAACTAGCCGAACTATAAGTTATTAGATATCGCGATCAGATGAAATCGCTGTATATTGTACAGATCCATATCTTACTTCGGACCAATTTTTCCAACTTCCTTCAAACTTCAATCAAGTACGTATTATCCAACCTTATTTGGGTAAGAGTTCTTAGGTACTTTCAGAACTAAGTATTTTTGGGGAGACGGTGATGGTTGAAAATTGCGATATAATGTCAGAGATTGGGTACGAGCAGCTAGAGATAGGTCAGACTCATAGAGATTGTTATAGGGTATTGCTGTAAAGCTCATTGATAGAGTTTTCGAAACCAACAAAATCGAACTCTTCTTTCAATTGTGATACCCAGTTATACCTAGTGTCTACACTAGTGCCACTGTGGGTGGCTGATTCGGATGAATCATATTTTTGGGAGGTGATGTTGTCCATTCGAAAGAGTTTATCAAGGAGATTTTTAGTACATTTGAGGATTGTTTTTGACATTCTGATACGACCTGTATCAAGTCTTAGAGTAGAATCCGGGGTATTGATTGGTAAAAAAGGGGTTAAAAAATTTGAGCTGGCCTCTATCTAATTCGTCAGAATATTGGAGTTCCTAAACTGGGATACAGATGCTCACCACGAGAGAATAAAATAATTTAACTCGTGAATGTTAAATGTTCATTTTAGAGTCAGCCATTGAAGAGGCCATTTCTCGGAAGAATGAAGATGGCGTGAAGGTGACTCCGGAATATGTGTCCCTAACGATGATTTCGACGAGAAATATATTTTTTATTATAAATTATAGCTGACGATTTAACAAAAACATTGTTTTTGGAAGTGTTAGTTTTTCCATCAACAAGTTTCAGTTTGAAGATGACTAATTGATTATATGTATGTTAGAAGATCAGTAAATATATGATTAATTTTATTGACTTAGTATCCTTCATTTCAGTTGTCTTCAAATGCCCAAACTGTTCCAGGACATACAATAGAAAAGGAAATCTGCAAAGGCACATCAAAATAGAATGTGGAAGAAAACCTTCGATTCATTGTCAGATCTGTTCAGCAAAGTTCAAATACTCTCACGTTTTGAAAATGCACTTGAACGGAGTACATGGGATCACAGTCCCAAAGATTACATAAGGGGAATTTTGTACTTGAATAAATTCACGATGCTAGTCAATTGAATATATGTTTATTGAAATATTAGTACTGTTCATTTAACTCAGTAATTTTCGGACTGATCACTTACATTAAGGATTAATTTACTCGAAGACGTATTTCTGATAAATATACCCTTGCTATTTGGTGTATAGTTATAATACGATGAAGTTAACCAAACTCACTTCTGAATGTATGTTTTCAATCACTTTTGCCCAAAATTATTACTTCATATGTGGTCCAACATACAACATCAACCATTGATGTATAATTCCATATATGATTGCTCAGAACCTTTGGTATGACAGCAAATTCAAAGAAAAATACCTACCTACACCAACAGCGACGGAGATACCTATTTTCCCGGAAAGTTATAGTAAGGGACAAAATTTGGCCAAAATTCTTTCGGATTCGAGTTCAGGATCCCCTAATAACCAATGGTACAGCTATATCCTGAACAATTTTCAGTCCTAAAAGATACCAATTTGTTTCACTCCTCATGGAAACGCCTCCGTAACTTCCACAATTTTCTACGTAGAACCATTGAATTTTAAGGATCGATAGAAACACTAGAAAACAACTCACTGCACAAAAGAAAAGGAGTCATCCTACGTGATATACAGTGCACGCCAACAGCGATGGAACTAACTATTTTTCCGGAAAGTTATATTAGGGATCAAAATTGGCATGAATTTTTTTCGGATTCGTGTTCAGGATCCCCAAGTTACCACTAGTGCACATGTCTCCTGAAGAATTTTCAGTCATGAAAAATCATAATTTGTCCCACATCTAATGCAAACGCCCCCGTATCTTTCTTTTCGAAAATTATGAAACGCATACAAGATTGATAGATATGCTGAAGTTGCACCTAGAAACTAAGTGGCCTGGTCCCAACTGATTACTCCTCAGTTGCGAAGGCACTACCCACTTTTCCGAAAATCATAAAATGCATTTTTCTACATTCATGCAGGAAGCAAAACTTTATTGAACTATATTCAGTGGAAAAAGAAGCTCTTCATTGCATTAGTGCATCAAAGTTTTTATTGCACTCATCTGTCATTCTACTTCAACGTGCTGTCATCATGATAAACATAAACGTTCAAACCCACTACATATTTAGCAGATATTCTGTGAGATTGGCCATACGTTTTAAACAGATACATATTTTATATTATTTTGCATTAATGTTAGCACAGTTGAACAAACAATGCCTTCCCGAGAATAAATCCATAATGAAAACCGATCCGCTATGTTCTAAACCGTCTACCTGCATAGAGCATATGACCACACCTCGTGATAACATACGCGCTCATGGCTACTATGATTTTCATTTTTATAATGCAACTGTGGTTATATAAACGTCAGTCAAAATTTAATTCTGACAATTATAGAACTGAAAGTTTTAAAATGAGTAAAGTTTGAGTTAAATTGTTCGTAACGTATTAGTTCCTGTTTCAATAATAATAATAATAATATTAATAATAATAATAATAATAATAACGTTTATTTATCAAGGTTTACAGGAGGATGCTTCCTATGTTTGATATAAACGTTGGAATATATTCGCGAGTGTCAAGCGCTTATAAAGGATAAGCACTAAACACTGTGTGCGAAAACATAATACATATTGAAATAATATAAAAAGAATCATTTACAAATTTATGATAAAAATGGTATGTTGTGTGATATAAAAATATCTACACATACACCCGTACACACATATAACGTATTTAATACACACATAAAAGTAGATATAAAATTTTAAACATAGAAATATAAAATACAAAATATTGTTCACGTGTTAAAGTATAAAAATATAAAATATTAAATCTGAAATATAAAATTTTGCATCTAAAATATAAAATTGAAGTCTAAAATATAAAATTTGAAACGTAAAGTAAGACCTTAGGAATATAAGCATATGATATGCACAGATAAATATATTTTTCAGTTATTTTTAGTGTCTATAATTTTTTCTATTTTTGTTTTATTTTCTGTTACGAATTTTTTTAGTAGTTTTTTGAATTTAAATGGAAGATGTATATTTATCATTTCGTTTTGAAGCGAATTCATAATTTTGGGGCCTAAGTAATTTAAACTCCTTTGTCCAACAGTTTTATTCATATGTGGGACAGAAAAGGGATCTTTTTGTCTGGTGTCATATCTGGAGTTGTGAGCAATCTCAAGAGTGTATTTGTTTTTAAACAAGTAATGAGCAACGTTATAGAAATATATTTGTCTAGGATTGAATAGCTGAATTTCATTTAGTAACTGGTCTGAAGAATAATTTTGGGGTTTTCTTAAAATAATTTTATAAAAACGATTCAATAAATTTTATTCCGTATGTGAGGTGTGGTACTACCAAGGCATTATACAGGGAAATCAGATCATTTTGGGAAAGAAATTTTCGGGATTTGTAGAATAAATAAATTAATGATCTAAGTTTTTTTGTGATGAATTCTATATGAGTATCCCATTTCAAATGACTATCGATATACACACCTAAGTATTTTACGCTCGTAGCTGAATTTATCTCAAGTGTTTTGTGAATTTCCTTGATTTCTAGAGTGTTGAAATTTGGCAGATTTGTTTTGTATGAGCTAAAAGGGGTAAAAAAGGTTTTATCAAAATTCAAAGTTAGAAATTAATTTTTAAACCATTTTTCAATTTGGAGGAAATCTTTTTCTACTTTTATTTTAAGTTTTTCCCAGTCTGAATCGTGATAATATATAACCGTATCGTCTGCAAATGTAATAATTTCCCCAACTGTATCAATGCAAATTGATAGTAATAATAAATTATTCAAGTTGCGCTTTTCATTTTCCTACACCTATTGCCGCACCATAATAAATAATTTTTTGCTTTTTGCATGAACGTAGAAAAAATGTTGTATGCAACTCGTGCAAAAATTGTTTATTGCACTCGACATGTTAAGCAATAAACAGTCACTTTTTGCACTTGTTGCATAAATAACTATTTAGATCGACTGGAACAAAAAATTAAGTAACTAACTGCCTTTGAAACTAGAATATGCACCAAATGCATCCCATTTCAAATGAACACTTGATTCGATATGGTTTTGGTATTTCTCAACTTAATTTTTTTATCACATATTCCTTCACCACAGAAGGTAAGTTGTGCTATAGGTACCTCCGCACTGTTATAATAATAAGAATTGGACAATGGTTTTTAATGATTATAATGATTTCATTGTATCATTAAATTTTTACATAAATTTGAATTTAACAGTACTGAAAATTATTCAGGAGATAGGTGTATTAGTAGTAATTAGGAAATCCTGAAAAGGAACTCGAAGGAATAACTAGCCAATTTTACCCCTTAATGTAACTCTTCGAAAAAATGGTGGTTCCATCGCTGCTGGCGTGCAGAGTATATAACGTAGGACGCCACATTATTTTGCAGTAAGTTTTTTTCCAATCGATCCTGAGAATTTCATGGTTCTACGTTGAAAATTACGGAAGATACGGGGGCGTTTTCATGAGAAGTGGAACAAATTAGAACATTTCAGGATTGGAAACATTAGGTGTATTAGTAGTCATTTGGGGATCCTGAACACGAATCCGAAGAAATTTCGGGCAAAGTTGCCCGAACTTTCCGGAAAAATGGGAGATTCGATCGCTACTGGTGTGCAGTGTATTTCACGTAGGATTACCACTTCTACACAGAGAGTTCGTTTTTAGTGTATCTATTGATTCTGAAAACGTCATTATTCTTCCTCAGAAATTACGGGAGGTGTTTCATAATGAATATGGCTATGAAAAATGGTGAAATTCCAGCCCAGTTCAAAATAGCCATTATAAAACCGTTGTTCAAAGCAGGAAAAAGATACTGTATTGATAACTACCGGGTTATCAGGGTTATCGAAGCTTTTTCAAAAAGTCATAAAAGGTGGATTGAGTACTTGGAAAAAATAAAATACAATAGGAACACTATCATCTAAAATTTATAACGTTCTAGATAATTCCAAACCATGCATTCCTTGACTTTGCGAAAGCCTTCGATACTATCAACCATGAACTTCTAATGAAAAAACTAGAAAATATAGGTATCAAGGGTATTGTTTTGAGACTTTTTGAAAACTACCTAACAAATCGAAAGCAGCATGTCCAGCTAGAGGATAGTATGAGCACCGCCAGAACTGTTACTTGTGGTGTACCTCAAGGTACGGTATTGGGAAACATACTCTTGATAATTTATTTGAATGACCTGCTTTTAAACTGCCATAGTACCATAATCTCTTTTGCTGACGATACTGTCGTATTTTGTAAAGGAAATACTTGGGATGAAGTGGAGGAATCTGCAACAAAAGACCTGAAATATGTTTCAAAATGGTTTGATGACATTTCTGTTCCACTTACAAACTCAGCCAAATATCTTAGCATTATGATCGATTCGTTCCTGAAGTGGGATATACATATTAAAACAGTTGTTAATAAAATCCGCCGACTTTCTTTCAAATTCAAGCATTTAAACAAATTTTTACAGCTGAAGCAGTTGAAATCTTTATATCATTCTTTAGCAGAATCTATTATACAATATGGTATGATAGGCTGGGGAGGTATTCGAAAAACGAAGTTGAAACCCTTAGAAACCATACAAAAACGCTTACTGAGAATTATATGTAATAAACTTCCACAATACCACTCAGAACCTTTGTTCGACCAACTTGGAATCATGGACTTGCGACAACTTTATTGCCAAACTGTTTTAACCCACACCTATGATAAGCCAGTATCTGCCGTAATAGAACATAATTACAATACAAGAGGTAGAACATCATCGAATGAACTATTACCAAGAGCACAAAAATCAGTAGGTCAGAGATCTTTCATACATATTGCTTTACGACTAAGAAATATAATGCCTACAACAATAAAATATATTAACTCAAAAAATATGTTCAAAAAGAAAGTGAAAACTTGGATTTTGTCTTCAAGTCGCACCATATTCCACAACATTGTTGAATCATAATTGTAATAGCCTTTCTCCTATTTAGATATTTATATTATCACCCTGATGTTTTGTACATTTTTATAAGTACTAGTTTTTTATTTATATTATAGTTTCTATGAAGCCCCATACCCACTCTGATACCATAGGTGTGGGATGGGTATATTATTATGCATATGTGTGTGTATATGTATATTTATGTGATAATGAAAGATGTAAGCAAGGATTAGCAGTAAGCCATGATGTTTAGCAAAAAATGATGAAACCACCCATAGTCAAGCATCGAGAGGGCTTTTTTGAGTGACTTCTTTTATTTGCCAACTTCCCAAAATTAAAACTGTAGTATATCCACTCTGTACCTTTTGGTGAATAAATATTATTGTTATTGTCATTATTATATACGAGGGTGTTTCCATGAGAAGAGAAACACACTTTATACAGGGTGTTCCTTAAAGACATGCTAATATTCGAGGGGGTGATTCTTTGACTTATTTTAAGGAAAAAACTGTCTATAAACCTATGTCCCAAAAGTCCTATAATAAATACTCTGAAGATACCACTGACAGAAGTTCACACACTGTGGAAAATCTCTAGGGAGTAATGCCTATACTCGTAAAATATGGTATGGGTATATCAAAAAATCAACCAAAATACGCCAAACAATTCGATGACAAATATTCAGAGTTCTAGCGATCTTCCTCGTGCTCGTCTCAGGATGTTCTTCGATTTCTTGCAGAACGGCTTCCTCAATTTCAAGAGTTCTGACGCTTAGAGGTCTACCTTCCGAAGTACCTTTCTTGAAACTACCAGTATCCCTAAGTCGGCGATGAATATTTGAAAAGGTACGGCTATCTGGTAAGGCACGATTAGGATATCTTTCCTGATAAATGCGTCTGGCTTCTGTTGCATTACCATCAGCGAGGCCATATACGTAATGCATTGCCGCCATTTCTGCATTCGTGTAATTCACCATATTTACCGATATTCAGAAAAACGGCGGACAACCAAAATAACTTCAATAACACACTTAAAAATCAAGTAAATAATTGTGCGCTTCGCTATTCCTATAGCTTTTTCAAACACAAAATGGTATTCATAACCAGTGAAAACACAATATTTATAGTGATTTGAAGAACAAAATGCTATTAATTACAGATAGGTAGCTGAATTAATATCGTAAATCCATTCAGGTATGCATTTATTATGATTAATACACGCCTATTCTGACAGTCAATGAAATTACTTCAATTTCTTAGAATCGACCAATCAACGGTCGATTACACTGATAAAAACCTACCCAGGTAGCTTTCCCAATAAGTGTAAAGTAAATTTCCGGCAATAATTCAAGCACTTGGGAGATTATAAGTAAAAAGATTAAGAAGTGGTGAAAAGAAATTTCAATTATAAAGAGGTAGCTAAATTACTATCGGACGATTTATTGTCAACAAAATGTTAGGTACCTACTGCGATATGAAGCAATTTCAATTTAATTATTTTAATCAAGAACCGAGCATCTGACAAGAATTACACATTTTTTTGAATTCTCATTCATTTTGGAACAAATCTGATCCCTCAATTTGCTTTCAGTCGATGCACAAACATTTCCACGCCGCATCAGATTTTTGAAGAGTTGATCCTGAAATGAAACGATTTTTATTTTGTTAAGCGAAATCCATGCGGCGGACAAAGAGAACTCAAAAGATCAAATTTGCTCAAAAATGAATAAGGATCTCAAAAGTATTTTTTTTTTCAGGAGAAAGCAGTGGCGTAGTATTTTTTTCTCAAAAAATATTCAATGCAAAACCCGTACGCACGCCACTGGTTGAGAAAATGAAAATGTTTGGGCATTAAAAAATGCACCTTGATGCATAGAAGACATGTACCAAATTTTATAAAAACGTCTACAATATTATCTCAGTTAATATTAAAAAACTGATTTTTTTTCAAAACTTTATCACCCTGTATCTCAAAAGTTAGGACTTTTAGGACATACGTTTATAGAAAGTTTTTTCCTGAAAATAAGTCAAAGAATCACCCCCTCAAATATTAGCATGTCTTCAAGGAACACCCTGTATAAAAGGTGTTTATTTTGTGATTCAATGATGGAGACTAGAAAATGTGGTAGAAAGTGATATGGAAAATGAAATGAGTTGTTTTATGTCAACATTCTATCATTAACTCACGTTATGAATTGCAGCAATATAAATATTAATTTTGATAAGAAGTATCATCAATTTCCCCTAATACATTGATCAAATGTGAAGTACAGTATTACACTCGTTATAATTTTTATTCACTGGGATGATTACAAAACTCGCTCGCTCCGCTCACTTATAATTTAATAATTATTGGGAATAAAAGTATTCATTTTAAAATCGTTGTTTAATAATAATCACCTTAATTTGAGTATGATCAATTTTATCCAACGTACCTGCTACACTATTCTCTTCTCTCCATCTAATATCTGTTACTACCCGAATTTGGATTTAATAACACATCGTTCTATTTATAAATAAAATTTGGTTACCAATGTACTAATGGCCTGTATTTAGGGCTTCGTGTGACCAAGAGATTAGTCTTCATACAAGACCAAGATCAAGACTTAATAAATATTCCCAAGACCAAGATCAAGACTGTTCTTCAAGAGTATTGATCTTGGTGTTGGTCTCGAAAGAAAATAGATCTACTCAATATTAAGCAAATTTTGATGGAAAATGTTATGGAATTTTATTTCAATTATTTATTTTTCATATGGTAGGTTTTCAAACCTTGTTCATTCAAAATCGAAAATACTTATTTTAAATCTGTATTTCAGTTATACAGTTTACAACAAATAGGTGTATGATGTAATGTCGCAGTGGTTAATACGTATTGCAATTTCCTCGGGATTCCGATTCCACCACTCTGCCGCAACCGCATCTTACTGCTCATCACACAATAATCCATTGTAAAATGGTCAATGAAAACCTAATTAACATTTCAACCATTCTGAACCTTTTTTCTGGTCTGTCCGGCGTCGACCTGTGTGCTGTGTGGGTCTAATTTAATATTTAATTAGTATTTCTTTAAAATTATATTATGATGGTGAAATGAGAAATTTTTTCGCTTACTTTACCCGTACAAATTGACAATTGTTAAAGACTGAGAAATACGAAATAATTGTTATATGCATATAAACTGTTGGACAATTGAAATGAATAATTAAAATGTCTAGACAAATTTTGATCCAAGACTAAGACTATCAAGCACAAGACCAAGTCAGTCTCGTCTTGGTCTTGAAACGCTACATTTATTTTTCGAGACCAAGTCCAAGACTTGGTCTTGGTCTTACGAAGCCCTACCTGTATTATTAGGATGTCATAGTAAGAAAGGAAAGATATATATCTTGCATCACTTCTCATAGAAAGAACTCCGTAAGTTTTGCCTTAGAATTCTAAATTTTGTAGAATCGATAGATACACCAAAATGTTCAAAATGACACCAGATAGATTGTTTGAAGTGATGAATATATTGCACGACAGGAGCGATGGAACCTCTGATGTTACCAAAAGTCGTAGTAGTATGCAAAATATATCGAAAATGTCTTCACATTCGTTATCGGAACAACCATGTTATTTTTGGAAAGGCATTACACCAACATTCCTTAGGTGTGAGATTTTATAACAGAGATTAATATTTCTTAGAAACTCAATGTGAAGACGCTCAAATTACGTATGCGTTCATAATGAATGAATAGTATTATTTCCACTGTTATTTCTGCATAGTTTTTCACAATTACTTCTTGATATTATCTATTGTGATTATAAGAAAGTCTTATGAGTTAGTGTTATTATGAAATGTTTCCATTTATTTACCAAACTCTATGTGAAAAGAATGTTTTACTTGGACACAATACACAATGAACTTATCTCATTTGTCTCTTTATAAGATATTGGTTATTTATTATTCACTTCATAATGATGGTTTAAACAAATGAGAATGTGTGTATTAGCACCGCACCACATTGTTTCTTCTTCTACGAATATGGACTTCTGAGATCAAACAACTTAGCCGTCAGCTTGATGTCAGGAGTATTCATACCGTTGGACTTCTCCGTTTTACCTCTTGAGAAACCCATGTTAAGTCTAATGCCAAAAGTGCCTCTCCAAAAATTGGTTTGCTGTTTTGTGCCAAGAGCTATTTCACTCTACATTATGATTTATAAGGCGTAAAAGCGTGTGGCACTTTGTTTGATATTTTCCCATATCGAGAACCCTACTCATTTTTCTCAGCGATACAAATTTTTTCATTTATTATTATTTTCTGCCTATACCGGGTGTCAACGAATCTATTAGACAAGTCATAACTTCTAGACCATTAGGTGTATCAAATGAGATTTGGTATAGGTATGTGAAGGGGAGAGTTTTCACATATTTTTCACTTTCCGGTCACATCCGGTTTCACCGGAAATGGCTCCGGTTTTGAATTTTGAATGAAACCCCCTGTATATTGTAACATTTTCGGATTTCTGAGACAATTCTAGATCAGAATGTGACATTTTCGAAAGTTTATATGTCTACTTAATTTTTTTGGAGTCACTTTTGAAATAAAATCTAGGTGGCCATGATCGGAAGTAAATTAATCTAAGGACCTCAGGTGATATCAGAATATTACTCGCGAAGTTTTAGTGACTAGTATGATAGAAATGAATAAGACAAGTTGGCAAAATTACATTTTCGTGTCTATTATTTTTCAAATGGCGACCATTTTTTGACAAGCACTTTCCGAAAAAAGGACGTTTTGACGAATCTAACTATACTAATTCATTTGCGATTGGATTACAAATAAGAACATTAATTAAATATTACTGAGGAAAATACTTCATAATTTATTTACTTTTGTCAAGTGTGCCATCGATAAGCACTTCCCGAAAAAAGGATATTTTGACGAATCTAACGATACTTATTTATTTGCGATTGGATCAACAAATTTAACAAAATTAACAATAATTTCAGCTATGCACCTACATTTTTTTCAATATCCATTTTTTTTTAAATTGTCACTATAGTAAATTTTCAAACATTCATTTTTGTTGAAGACACATTTCAGCTCGTTCAATTGTTTCTCTCAACACGTTTCGTAACATTTGTGGCGTTATACTTCTAAATGCCTGTAGAATCCTTTCTTCTACAATTTCGATAGTGGCTGGGGATGTTGCATAGTAGACCCTTTCTTTAACATATCCCCAAATGAAGAAATCTAGCACAGTCAGATCCGGTGAGCGGGCAGGCCACCGTACTGGAACATTGGTTTCAATAACTTGATTATTGAAATGCTCTATTAAGTAATCAAGAACGTATCTGGTATTATGAGGGGGTGCTCCATCTCGTTGAAAGTAAATTTGCCGTAAAACTGCTAAAGATAGATTATTAAGATGATCCTCGATTTCATTTCGAAGAAAACCTAAGTACCTAACCCCTGTTAACTGACCTTGAAATAATATTGGTCCAATTATTCTGTTTCCAACGATACCAGCCCAGACATTGACGCCAAACCTTTCTTGAAAATTGCCATCTCTCATTGCATGTTGATTTTGTTGGGCCCAGTACCGAGAATTTTGCTTATTAAACAAGCCATTGTTTGTAAATTGTGATTCGTCGGAAAATAGAATAAAGTTGTTGAAATTTGGGTTAATACTATGATTTTGAGGCAACCAATCACAAAACACTACTCGTCTATCGCCATCGTCAGCATACAAATGTTGATGTAACTGATATTTAAGTGCTCGATATCCATGCTTTTTCAATATCTTTCTTGCTGATTCGTGACTTATCTGCATTTCTCGACTAATTTCTCTTGAAGAAACCGGTTTGTCAACCTCAACCATAGCAAGAACGTTAATCTCAGTATCCTCATTTATGATAAACCTCTGTTCTGCCTCTCGATTTCCCTCTTGCCTAAAACGATTCTTAACATACGGAAAATACTGATGGGATGGATGTTGCCGATTGGGACATCTCTGAGCATACAACTCTGCAGCATTCCTTGAATTTGTGTGACATTCTCCAAACAATATCAACATATCCACGTTTTCACTTTACATTACATTATTTTGACGGATTTAAAAATTCAAAACCGTTGCCATTTCCGGTGAAACCGGAAGTGACCGGAAAGTGAAAAATATGTGAAAACATTCCTCTTTACATACCATTTACCTATACCAAATCTCATTTTGATACACCAATGGTCTAGTAGTTATGACTTGTCTAATAGATTCATTGACACCCGGTATAAACAATAATTTTTACTTTTCAGTTCATTAAGTTATAGAAGCGTGTTTTTTAGTTTATTTAAACTAGATGTATTTTTTGCTTTTCAGTTCTCAATTAATTATTATTTTTTTTTTCTACGAAGAGAGAACCAGAAAAAAATATAGCGACCCTATGCAAGGAGGCAGCAGCATAATTACCTACCTACCTACCCATCCACGACGCAGATTTTTTAAATTCTGGCGAAGGCTCTCACCCAGAGTATATGAGAGGCAAATCATTTAATTCTGGCGATCCTGATCAGGATAATGAGACAAACTCATCAAATTATCGTATTGTCACCGCTTCTTGATAAGTGTACAACGTTTCAATTAAATCTGTCCGTTTAAAGTGGGTTAAAATCGATTATAAAGGAGTCGGTTACAAACATACATACATACATTACAGGTGAAACTAAATAAAACCGTGTATCAATATAGACGATTCAAGATTCTCAGTATTTCCGATAAGAAATAATAAGTAGACTCCGGTCTTGTGATCCACTATTACGGGACGTAAAATGGCGGAATTATACTACTTTTCTCTATTGAATTTTCATTCGGCCACCCAGAAGAAGAAACTGTAACTACTAGGTTCAGTCACCACTCAATAGATGGAAAAACACAACACTTCTCTAACATCATGAAGGATTTTTCACTAACTGGTTGAAATCGAAACTCCAAGAATATAGAACATGGGTAATTGGTGCATAATAATTTTTTCAAACTTTTACAGCGACAAATGCACTAGTGGTTTTTTCAGTTATTCATTTTGAAATTAATACACAGTACCCTTCTCTCTTAGCGTTTCCACCAAGTGGAAAAATAGAGGCACATATATGTCAGAAAACAACTACGTCCCTGGTTAATACTACGACGGACACTGAACTACATCTGCCAGATATTTGTGCATCGTTCTTCCAAGAAGACCCAATTGCAAGTGCTTGACTTGTAGTTAAACAGAAGATTATCCTTCATTTGGCTGGGAATGACCACCTGCAGATATGCATGTTTCGAGGTCTATTGCCTCGAAATGAATAATAATCAACCGTTTAACTAATGAGAGGCAATAAACAATAAATAAATAAGCAATAAATATCTGTCAGATGTAGTTCAATGTCCGTCGTGATATTACCCAGGGGACTAGTTGTTTTCAAACAGATGTGTGCCTTTATTTTTCCACTTTGTTGATACCTCTCTATGGCACGATAGTTTCGAACTTGTTTCGAAATTTGTACAGTTTTTATACTTATTCATTTGTTTATCAATTATCGTGCTGTTGTTTGCCAAAATAAATAGTATGACATGTTTGTCAAACAGCCTATTAAATTTCAAAGCACTAACAATGATTCGATTCGGCGAGTCTACGAAGTAGTCCACTGCTATACAGTGTGAGTCTTTATAAAGTGCCCATATTGAAATGAGGAAAACTATGTTTAATTTTATCGACAGAAAACGTATTGAAAAAATCGAAAAAAAATTGTATTTTTTAGGGAATTTAAATATAGTTATTTTTATATCTAGTGCGCGAAATGTTACTTTGGTGATCGAGAACTGATTTTTTTTAACGAGGCGCAGTCGAGTTAAAAAAAATAGTCGGGATCACCAAAGTATTCCGCGTATTAGAGTCAAACAAATTTTTTTCTACAAACGTCAAAAATATTGTTTTAAAATAAGTAATTTGCTTAGCTTAAAATGAAGAATATTATTGAAATGGTTTAAACTGTTTTTCCAAATCAAGTAATTACTGTAACTATGGAAATAAAATGGTATTTGTCGAAAATTGGATTTTTGCTTGATTGAGGAACATAATGGTTAAAATATAAAAATCCCATATAGTTTACATGCAGTGTGCGAAGTAAGTATTTCGCACACTACTTCGCGCACGGTGTCATGGTAACGAAGCTAAATGAAAAAATGGGTCACTTCGCATATTGTTGTCAATGCGCGAACCTTGTAATTTTTTGACGTTTGTAGAAAAATGTTGTTTTGCTACCGTGACCCCTGTGTGAACAAAACGTTATATCTTTTGAACTAATTGACCTATCACAATGAAAAAAACTCCATAATGATTGGTAGTAATTGGGCGTCCTCGGAAAAAATCTACCCCTAATTGAAAGTAAACATATTTCTTTAGCAAAAATCTGTTTGTTTTTCATACATATTTACAATAATCGTGAATTTTTTCAATATAACGCCTACATTACCTAAATTTTTTATTGCTTTGAGTTATTCTCCATCGTATTATCTACCGAATGGTAAAAATTTCATGTTAATAACTCAATCATAACATTGTCTATCAACTGTTCAAGAACGGCCTAGCGCACGCCTACGGATTATTGTTTACCAGGTAGATACCCTTAGAAAATATTACAATTGAGTTATAAAAATGCAATTTTTACCTTCAGGTAGATAATACGATGAAGTATAACTTAAAGTAATAAAAAATTTATGTAATGGAAAAACAAACAGATTTTTGCTAAAGAAATATGTTTATTTTCAATTGGGGGTATTTTTTTCCACAATTTTAATTTTGCGAGGACGCCCAATTACTTTCAGTCATTATGGAGTTTGTTTCATCGTGATAGGTCAATAAGTTCAAAAGATATAGCGTATTGTTCACACAGGGGTCACGGTAGCGAACAACATTTTTTTAAATTCCATATAAAACACAAATTTTGTTTTTCGATTTTTTCAGTACGTTTGATTTCGATAAAATTAAGCATAGTTTCCCTCATTTCAATATGTGCACTTCATGAAGACTCGCACTGTATAATCTTGATAAATCCCAATTGTGAGAAGTTTCAATATATCTCGGATTTAAAAACGCGGAACTATTATTTTTGAGCTGACGATAAACCCCTTCCAAAGTTACTGACCGAATTTTTCTATGATCGGCTTTTCCAAAATCCAGAAATCCAAAAATACTGCACACACTTTTAAGGACATTAAATAAATGAAAGACATATTGAAACAGGCAAAGTCGCCTCACATCTGTCTGGAGACAGAACAGAATGTGGGCCATATGCACGAAAGTGGTTTTGGTATCAGCTTGGCTGTTTCCCTGCCTCCACCGAGTTATACAGGGGTGTAACGTGGGCTGTTTTCTAGCATCAGTTCATTGGTATTTCATGGATTCAATCATCTGTTCAAGTTCCGGAAAAACTCAGAAAAAAACGGTTTCGGCTATTCAGATTTGGTATTTGTAGTGTATTTTATTAATTTATCGTATCTTTTTCAACATATCTTCATTTTTTGTCTATATCATATAAACGATTAGGTTAAACATTATCACTATTTTGATTTAGGTTTAAAGGCCGTCGTGATCTGAAATAGTTTCCTAACGTTTCGCTAGCGCGAGTGGCTAGCTTCCTCAGAGGTCAGTTCATCCTCTGAGGAGGAGAGGTTTGTTCTGATGCACCAATCGGTACAAAATTACTTCGAAGGGGTCATTTGATATGATATACACAGCACAACACAGAGTTATTTCCAAAAAATTACACTAGAAGGCAAACTAGATCGATGTATGGAAAATAACCTACGCCCCTGACTTGTTTAAGTACATAGTGCAGCAGCTCATATTCACGTTTGTACAGTGACTTTGAATAAACGTAAACATTATCGAAGCGTGCTCCGTTCGGGCCGAACAGCAAGCTAAGTACAGCGTTGGTCTTGCCACATCCGCTGGGGCCACAAAATATTGCTCGAAACGAATTCGTTAGCAGGACACCGTGTTTATGTACACCATGGCTGTCACCGTCAATACCTCCACCTATAGTATCCAAATTGATGATTTCCAGAGCCAACTCTTGTTACACCACTTTTATTGTCTGTTTGAGTATTTGTGTGTGAGAACGCCTACATCTGACATTCAAATGACATTTTGAGTGGAGTACAGCTATGTGAGTAGGTGCGCAACATCATTCGCGTCCGTGTCATGCTGACAGTCGAACACGAAGGTCGTAGAGTGGTGAACTCTGATTAATCATCTACCGTTCGAGCTGCATCTGCCTGGATACCAGTATCAGAACATTTGTTTCATTACCACTCCACGTTGTTCCTAACAAAATCACGTTGTTTGTATATATATTTTTTTTATATAGAACTAGTTTGTCTGACATGGAAACAAAGTCGTAACTTACGTAATCTTTGACGATGATCTGTGAAATCAATATAATCAATAGATATACCAAAAATATAGAGTTCCTCGACAAAAGTTACAGAAGTTACGGGGTGTTTCCATCAGAAGTAAGACAAATTGGGATTTTTCCAGAGTCTGGATTAGTTGTAAAATGATTTTCTGATTACGAAACGAATCCACATCAAAGAAGTGGTCGTAGACCCCGTTGCTTGATTGACTTCAGTACCCGACTCATTCCCTTGATTGGTCTTCCACAACCAATATTGTCATCATTTAATTATCATGTCATCTCAAACTGGTGTTTTGAATCACAGGAAGTATTGAAAATACATCTGAATTTAGTCAGAACTTTAAAAAATGTAAAAACTGCATATACACATGAAAAATTTCAAATAACCCTTAAGACTGCTCTTATGAATGTAAGTAGAAAGTTTAAATTAGCTTCAATCTACAGCCTATGGAATCCAATCGATGCTTCGGGGAAAGGTAGTACCTACCACTACCACTACTGACAGATGTAACGAACTCAAGGATGACATAGTATAATAATGTCTTTATGTCCCTAGCAGAAACCTCACAACATGGTTGGTGTTAATGACAGTAATACATCGATACTGATGATTCTAATTGTTTCAGAAACGAATGAAATTCAATTGAGAAATGAGGGTATATCCGATTTATCCATTTCACAATACCTTGTCGGGAATTCTGCAATGAAAAATCAATGCATCCGGAACCCGTCTATGCACAATTATTTGTCCCCAGTTTGCTCACACCCGAAAGCCGGTGCAAGAAAAGAAATACATAGGGAGCGAAACAAGAAAACAATTGCTGTGTTCAGTGAAAAAGCGGAGAGGAACGCCAAAAAGAAATCTGTGAAGAGAGCAGTATTGGAAAAATGCGCCAAAGAACCTAAAAAAATAAAACCGATTGTTCTATCCCACAATTCGTCATCGGATCAAAATGAACAATGTTTCTGTCTAGTTTGTTTCGATTCTTACGAGGTTAGTCGCAGTAAAGAGGTGTGGGTTCAGTGTTTGGAATGCAAAAGATGGAGTCACGATGCATGCACCAAGGGGGATCCATTTTACGTCTGTCATAACTGCGAGTCTGAATAATAATAATATGATCACCACTTTTTAATTTGAAACTTCTACTTTACGTATCATAATGAACTACAAGAAAAAAATATATACTTCGATTATATTATGGTTTCATTCATGTAACTCAGTATACTGTCCAGTGAATTTAAAGTTAATGAAAATTGTCACTTACTTTCCAAATGCTCAAACTTTTGTCGGATATCTTTCAAGTATATGAGTTTTAATTTGAATGTCATGTACGAGAAAAACTTCTCGCAAATAGTTTGAGCACGCAGAGTATTCATGGAGGTATATAATGATATCGCATATCAATATGTTTTGTGTGACTATGATGATGAGTGTTGCTTATGATTGTGTATGACAATCTGATTTTGCATACAAGTAATTTCTTTCTGATTACCAGACTTCTCAAATACCAATCCATACTGTTTTGTTCCAGCGAAATAACGCAAAACTCTTTCTGCTGCAGTCCAATGACTCTTGTCATAACAAGAATTGAACTGGCACAGTTGACTACAAGCAAATGCAATATCTGATCTAGTACAAACACTGAAATACATCAAACCTCATATCAATCTTCCAGATTGATATTTATCATCAGGTAGAATATCTATTTCAGTAGGTTTCACCAGTTTTTGTTCGGACACATCGTGACTGAAATAGGTTTGCATTCACTCATACCAAAACTTTTCAAAAGATTTATAATATACTCCAACTGACTCTTCATCAACTGACCCTGACTTCGGTTTTGAATTACTTTCATACCAAGACAATTTGTTTCAAATCGAATTGAGCTTTCCAGCTCCCAATGAGAATATTCTTTTCATATTGAGAATTGCTGAAAATAAACAAATCATCAACACAAGTACAATAACAACTGAAATACGACCTGATTTATTTATATAACACACACGCCTCACATGTTGATTGCACATACCCAGCTGTTGTCAATAACTCATGCACTTTGATAATCCATTGTCTGCTGGCCTATTTCAAGCCATATACACTCTTCTTGAGTGAACAAACCCTTTCATCATTATCATTCATAAAACTGCAGCTTTTCCATATCTCCATATTCAAGTCACTATGTAAAACTTTTATAGCAATATCAACATAATCAATTTCTATATCCATCTCATTTGCCAAAGCAAACAGCATTCTCAAAGAGGAAGGCCCAACAACAGGTGAAAACGTCTCATTGAAATCCACATCTTGTTGTTGGCTGAATCCACGGGCCACCAATCTCGCTTTAAACTTGTCAAAGTTACCACTTGCAAACTTTTTGAGCTCATACACCCATTAGCCACTGGTCAGTGGACCAGTGGTTAAGGCTAACATATCTAGCATTGGAACTTCTGGCTCGCATCAGACAGACGTTCGAGGCTCCGGTAATAATAATAATAATAATAATTTATTAACCACTTTGGTACAATATGGTACATATGGTAGGTCAAATAGTCAGTAAAAATATAGATAAAATGTACAGATGAAAAACACAGGCTATTATAAAAATTCAACGTCACAGCTTATAATAGAATTATAAAAAATACATAAAATTTAATAAATAATTAGTATCATTCAGATACTCCTGCACAGTATAGTAGCACCTGTCAATCAATAAACATTTAATTCTATTACAAAAAAATTTTTATCGCTTTGGGAGTTTATTATCTCATTCGGCAATTTGTTGTAGAGAGGCAAAGCATTCTAAGCAGGGGAGTTTTTGTATTCAGAGGTTTTATGATTTGGCATTCGCAGCTGTCCCCGAAATCTTGTACTATAAGTATGTGTTGATGCTATTGTTTCAAAGGACTCTAGGTAGTTTCTTGCAAATTTAACACATTTGAAAATATAAATACAAGGAACAGATAGTTAGCAGTTTTTCTCTGATAAAAACCGATTTGCAACTATCACAATAGTCCATGTCGAAGATTAGTCTCAGGATCCGCTTTTGGATCACAAAAACTCTATTTAAATCAGTTCCACTTCCCCATGCCATGATGTTGAGTGATATATGTGAAAATGACATGGCAAAATAAATGCTTGATAAACTTTCTTTTTCAACACAGGATTTCATTTGTTCGATTGCAAAAAATGCTGAATTGAGTTTATTGCAAACACTATTGATGTGCTGATCAAAATTCAGACGTTCGTCTAACATAGTTCCCAAGAATTTTACTTCTTGCGATATAACTATTTCCTCACTGAAGACTATTTCTTTTGATATGTTATCCTTCCTATTGAAAAATTTCATAGACACTGACTTCTTAGGGTTCAGGATGAGTCTGTTACGGTCACACCAAGATGCAAATGTATCAATGATTTTGGTAACCTTAACAAATAAATTGTCGATATTAGAACTTGCAACTGTGATTGTGGTATCATCAGCAAACATAGTCAAGTGACAGTCTTTTATATATTCAGGCAAGTTTTTAACAAATAGCTCAAATAATAATGGGCCCAGAACCGAACCTTGTGGAACACCCATTTTAACATTCTGTTCGCTCGACATTACAGTATTATTTTTGACAGTCATACAACGGTACCTACTCGAGAATCTTTTTTCTCAAGTACATGGGTCTCTTTAGGTGGCCACATGCCTGGTTGTGAATCAAGTGTAATGTTAGTTGCCTAGATGCTAATCCCGATGTCTGGTGCTAGCTTGATGTGGGTTTTCTGGGTTTTCGTATAGCTGAAAAGTTAATACACCACCAAAATCATCAGGGCAACTGCAAATGATAATAATAGCCTTTGGGTACACTCTATGAATATTTATGAGGGAGTATGATTATTATTATTATTCACTCTTCACAACATTGTGATCAGCAGGACGATGAACCAACACCCATACTTCATCATTTTTCAATGATTCATACTCAATGTTCATAGCATTCGACTATTCAGTTTTTTAATTACCAGATAATGCTTCGTATCGACCTCTCAAGTCTATTGCTTTCGTCGTCAGCAATTGAAATTTGATGTTCAGATGACAATTCTGAATATGGTTCTTCTGTAGTTGCAGTTGAGATCAGCGATGCCATTCACTCAAGATATGACATTTGTTTTTCCTGTATTGACATTGGAGGATATATCGTCAGTGATATTTTGCTTAGGTACATCTTTAAGGATAATAACATTTAATAATAATAATAACATTTTGTCTTTATTTGTCCTCTAGAAAAAAAAGTATATACAGAGGGCAAATGGGTGAAGTCTAGTCAAGACTAGACGAGTCCAGTCAATTCCTACTCAACTTAACCCTTTATAACTTTACCTTGTTGTGATGGATCAGCAAGTTTATATCTTTTCGATTTTTCACAGTATTCAACCATAACATATTGCTTGGATTTCGGGTCCAACTTTCTTCTCTGTTCTGGCTGCCTATATTTTATCCCGTAGCTATAGAAACTTTTGGAGTGTTGGGTCCTAAGGCGTTGGAATTCATTAAAGATATAGGAAGAAGGATATCTGAAGCGACTGGTGACAGAAGAGCAACTTCTTTTTTAGTAGTAGTGATTCAATAACCGAAGAGAGAACTAAAAATGATGTGATAGCGACATTTCGTTTTAAAACAAAAACGTACATCAAAAAGGTTTAACAATTCCTCCAAAAATACCAAAATCTGCCCTATTTCTGTTCCATTCAATATCCAGTAGTCCCAACTCGATTTCATCATTTCAAAATAGCAATATTTGCATTAGTGACTGCTCTGCAATTGCAGATTTGATTGCAGCACAAAAAGCTCCAATGCTATTAGGCATCATTCAAGAAGTTACCGTCAACTCATTGGGTTTTTAAGGCTTATTAAATTATGGCAATACTTGCTTCATGAATAGTGTTATCCAATGTTAATACAATACTAAATGGTTGTTAGATTATTCAAAAAATGATGTCTACATGAGAGAGTACGAGTACCTCAAGAATGAAAGGAGCTTTATTCAAATATGATATAAAATTTGGATTTTTTTGTTGTTGTTTCTTTAAATATTTTTTACAGCTTCTAAGATTAGTGATACACAAACTTCATTCGCAAAATCTGGTGTATAGAAATTTACTAAGATGTTATGGAACGCATGTTCACTCACAAACATGGGCAAGATCATTCACGTTGGTTAGCTTATATGAACCAGAATTCAATAAAAAGTTGACTCAGAGCTCTTCTTTCTGGCGCTACAATGCTATAACGTAGCATTTGAAATCGATTTCAAGTAGAAGAGCCAAAACTCGTTCACCATTCAGAATAGAGTTGTGTTCATGAAAATCAAGGCCTGAATTTTGTAAACAAACGTGTGATTCAATTGAAAGACTCTTCAATTTGCGTCAAAAGCTGGAACCATACCACTTCAATTATTCTGTTATTTGTTTTCAGTCAGATACAATATTTCAGTTGATTATACCTACCTAACTTTCAATTCAGTTTTCAGCTCAACACACCAACCCGAAGCAAAAACCGATTCCAATAATTCAGATCCTCCAAACCTACCAGAGAAAAAACTATCTAATTATGTGCTCAGTTCAGATCAACTCTCTATGCGCAGCAGAACGTATATCGCTAAAGAACAAGCCGAAGTTTTGAAGAAAGTGTACGTAACCAATCCATTCCCAACTGCAGATATCAAGAAGAAATTAGAAAAAGATATAGGACTTTCCTATAAAGTTATATCAACTTGGTTTCAGAACAAGAGACAACTCGACAAGAAAATGCTTCGGAAAGAAAACGTTCAGGAGAGCCATACAAATACCCCACACACACCTAGTTAATTGAGAACACAGTTTTTTTTCACATCTTTTGACTTGCCTCTCAGGAAAATATTTTAATTTATTTAATAAAATCACTGTTACACAATCTTACAGACCATTTATTTAATTTCATTACCTGCTGATTTCAATACATCGATCCTTTAGATTTCTGCAACCGGTATTTTGAAATATTGATGACAATATTGAGATATTGATGACAATTCAACTCATGTATAACAATTCGTATATGCCACAGTGCAATTGGACCTCGTTATGCAATAAGGAACCAACTATTTAGGCAAAATGAGATATGCCGTGTTTTAGAACTCAAATATCGTTCTTAAGGTTCTGCAGTTTGTTTCTTAATGTTATAATTCGATAGAAAAAACATTATGCAATCAAAAATGTCCTTCTTTAAATACAATATCATTTTCAATAATCAGTAGACTACTTTTTTCTAATTTTCCTCTGAATCATGTTTTTGTCGGTTGGTTCTTTATTGTTTAACGGGGTCCAATTGTCACTTCGATAGCAGCAAAAGTTAGCTGCAACTTTTACAGCGACAAATATACTAGTGTTTTTTTCACTTATTCATTTGTTTATCAATTATCGCGGTGTTGGTTCTCAAAATAAATTGTTTGACATGTTTGTCAATAACTTATTGAATTATCTAAACACTAACAATAAGACGATTCGGTGATTCTTACGAATGCCGAAGTTAGTCAAATTGTTCCTAACTTTGTGACTACTAATAGAGCAATCATCAATCTGGCGACAATTTTCTACGTTTTGTAATGCAAAAATATATAAATTTGAGCCAGATACTTCCACTGAGAAATTGAATGTTATATTGCAAGATTTTGCATTTACCGTAAAGACTCCAAAAGAAATTATATTACATTTTAGCGTTTGCATTAGCTTGGCGCGGTGGAGAATCAGCATTCTGCAAAACCCACTTTTTGTTTTTGACTCGTTTCAATATGGATTCGCTTGAAAAACGTCGAATAGTCAATAGTCTTAGTTTTTTGTATAAATCTGAAAAGAATAGCTTGTAGATAATTGATTTGTTGTCCTAGAATTGGATGCATATCTGTTGGGCAATACAAGTTTATTATTTATTTATTTAATTATTTATCATTATTTATTTATTTGTCACTTATTTTCTATTATGGACATGTAGGTTGGAAATTGTTTGTAATACAAATTATATGAAGAGCCAGTGAGCATTTCTTGTTTGTTTTGTGGTTCACACGGAATCAAAAACCCTGAAAGCGACAATGGGAAGGAAATGGTGTTTTCGTTAAATTCTTGTGATTTTCACGCCATCGAGAACTCCTCTCCGGACAATAAGTTCCATATAAAAATATTTATAACCATTACATATGAATTAGCCCAGTCAAAAGCAAAATTTTTAATAAATTGGAGAAATTCTCTTTTTCCTCTCCTAATATGTTAGCTATAGTCGCTATGGGAATTTATTAACACAAAGATGTATTTTTTCGTTATTTCAAGCTCATTTCAGAAATGACGAAGAATATTGTTTAATACTGCATTAAGGATATGTTGTAGCGCGTATGAAAGTATTGATGGCAATGAAGGTGGATGAAGATAAAAAAGTAGGGGATGGGAGCAAACAAAGGAGGGGGAAGCCCTAGTGTTATAAAGTCAACCAATTGATACTCGCAACTTCACCTGTATGAACTTTTTCCTTGCAACGCCTTTCATCTTTTTTTCCATTTGAGTAGTACCTAGCCCTTCCCCAATCGCTGACATGTGTATAGGTATTTAGGTACTAAGTGTCATAATAGCGTGTATGCTTCTGCATTAGTGTTTCCGTGAGTGAAATCATTGTGGAAATCTAAGTGATTTCTATGTGATTTGCGATAAGTCGTTGACTGACGAAGAAATTATTGAAGTGAAAAAGCTGGAAAGTACTATAAATTCAAGAAGCCAAAGGTTCAGGTTCGAGTTCATGTAGAATGCCTCAAGTCGTACAACAAAAAAAAATTATGCTGCAGTGTGAAGCAAGGTATAAGGTTTGGTAAAAGGATCAGACGTTCAAAATTTTGATTTTGAAGTACTTCGCGGTAAGGATATATCACAAGCATTCGTCAGATGAGAAAAGAAAAAAAGCATCTACTAGAGGATAAGGAGTTTATCGGGTGGAAACTAAAAAGTTGGGAAATCAAGCCTTAAGAGCTGTTCGCCGAAGCTTCTGCAACACTTTTCAGGGTTGCTGATAAGGGTGCAGCCGGATGATGGAAATTATGGAAAGAATTGAAAGAAGTAGTTACCACAATTCATGCTTCAAACGTTTTGAGATAATTCCAGCTGATGGAACTCCTGCCCGTCCTCCAGATAATGAGATGATAGCTCATACTTAATATGTTTTTCTAGCATAGAAAAAGATAACTAATTGTTGCTAGTCGGTAAATCCTACTTGACAAAAATTTAAAATGGCTGAAGTAATACAATCTTCTGAATGAGTTAATACAATAGAAATTTGTTGGCAAGCGTCCAACAGAAAACCATCACCACCTTGTACGACCGTTGAAGTATATCTGTTTGATTATTCGCAGAGATTTCTATTTGAACTAATTTCAATACTCTATGAATTTCATACATCCAGTAGATATTTGGATTCAATGAAGTGATATAGCCAATAGTCTAACAGACATAATTCAGTGAACGTAGTTGGCATCAGTTGTTTCCTCTTGAAGACTTGCGGAATAAAATACGTAGTTCATGAGTTTATGCCGAAGAATGGATTACAAAATCCATTTTTCGTTATACGTTAACGATCTTCTGCCAAGTACACGGATAAAAAACGATTTGTAAAGTCAACCAAATTTATTTGGTTACTTCCATTAGCATCATTACATTTTAGCGACAAAATAAACTCCTAAATGAAATGTTTTAATTTATTTGATTTGAATATATGGTTCTCGAATGAAACAATTTCCAACTCAAACTAAATGAAAGTTTGTATCAACATAAATATGGGTGTTCCAAACTCGATGGCCTATTAGAAGTTTCTGGAAAAGGGGACGTAGGATTATATTGAAAATTTGGTTTCTTGGTTAATCAGTTCTGCTCTATCGATCTAAAATATATTTAACGCTGCGGCGTTGCCGCTTCTATCAAAAAGTAGCAACAACTTTGATATTTTAAATAAAATACCCTGTATATTATTGCATTTTTCGCTTTGCTATTGCTTTTAGATTATTTTCATGTTATACTTCCCTATACCTATCTCTAGTGGTTTTCGAGAAATTCATTAATTGCCTTATTTTTTCTACGAAACATAGCTTTAATTAAATGTTTATTACTGCATTATTTGACTACGTAGAAAGCTGAGATTTTCAATGTAATTTGACAATGTCCTGTATTTAAGTTAAAACCAAGGGAATTCGGTCTTCGTTATACAGGGTCGTTGAAAATTTGTGATTATTCCGATACATACTAAAGTGGTGAAAAGTGCATTTTTTCAAATGGAACACCACGTATATTATCGAATATCCTAAAAGACAATTGAATTTTCTTTCAAATGATGTATCATGTTCCTATACCTAGAGAGTCAGGATTCCGAAATAAAAGCAAGTTTTCTATAAAAATTGGATTATTTTGCCAAATTTTGTATTGAGTAAATATGAAATGTCATGAATCATGTCATTACGATAATTCGAATAGTAGTACATTAATAATAAAACGTTTGCGCGTTCACTAACGTAAATTTCATTTATGGCACACTACTATCATTTTGAATTTCCAGTATAACGATTCGAAATAGGTGATATTTCCCCTTTGAAATAATCTGTAGTGAGCCGTGACCAGAAAAGAGCAAAACAATCTGTTGGTTTGATAAAAAGTGAATTTAATTGTGTTTCTGTCAGAAAGAAGTATAAAAAATGAATTATAATGCATATTCAAATGCAGATATTTTATATTCATGGTGAGTGCCAAAGAAATGTTTCCAGAACGTGCCAGAAGTTCAATGACCTTCATCCAAATTTACCACAAATGAATAGAAAAAAATTACGAAAAATCAAACGGAATTATGCAGTTTACGGGAATGTTGAAGCGCCAAGAAATCAAATCAAGCCGATAACTGGAGATGAAGTAAATCAAATTAATATCTTGTGGTATTTCCATGCCCATCGTCATGTATCATCAAGAAGAGCTACTGTGGATATATGTATGACTCGCACTTCGATATGGAGAATAAAGAAACATAAAATTCATGATTATAAATTCATAAAAGCTCATGTCCTACATAGACGTGTTAATTTCTGTGAATGGATTTTAACATGGACTTATGAAGACCCAAATTTCCTTCAGAAAATTATATGGACAGATGAATCTAAATTTTCAAGAGAGGGAATATTCATTCTCAAAAACAATCATTTTTCAGCTACAGAAAATCCTCATTTTATAAACGAAATGGTATTTCAAGAAAAATTCAGTTTAAATGTATTTTGTTTGCTGATGAACAATAAATATCGTATAGTATTTATGAAGAATACTTGAATTCAAGAAAATATTTGAATATATTGAGAACAATAGTTAGTGACTCTTTGGACAATTTGCCGCTTCATGAATATCGAAGTTGTTGGTATCAGTTCAACGGTGCCCCCCTCACTGTACTAAAGAAGTGAGCAGAGAACTGACTACAACCTTTGAAGATCGGTAGATAAGACGCTTGGGTCCACAGCCTTGGCCACCGCGATCCCCGGATCTAACTCCCCTACCTATGGGGAAAAATCAAACAGATTGTATATGGAACACCAGTGAATCGAGAGACGAATTGAAACAGAGGATAATTCGTGCTTTCGAGGAAATTTGACCAGAGCAACCATCAACCTTGTAATGACTTCGATTCACAAATGTTTGCGTGTAAATGGTCAGCACTTCGAATACATGAATTAGCGATCAATTTTACCTTCATTTGTTTATTGATTGGAATAAAAATTGAGTTCAACTTAAGGTGAATTATGATTTCTCAACGTAGGCACAGGTTTTTCAGATACCCTGAATGCAACTCACTGTTATTTTCGGTTCATGCAATATTAGATTTGCCAAGTTTTTGTTTTGGCAAAGAGTCTATAGAAAAAAATTAAAAGTATCAATATCCAACGAACAGTTAATATGGGACAAATTCCACAAAAATTAATCAGATTTTGATTCTTTTCTAGTAAAATTCACGTTACTGAATGCCCAAACGTTTTATTATTGATGTACTTATTTTCAAATTATCGTAATGACATGTTTCATGACATTTCATATTTAACCAATACAAAATATGGCAAAATAATCCAATTTTTATAGTAAACTTGCTTTTATTTCGAAAACCTGACTCTCTAGGTATAGGAACATGATGCATAATTTCAAAGAAAATTCAATTGCCTTTCAGGATATTTGATAATATACAGGGTGTTCCATTTGAAAATATGCACTTTTCACCACTTTAGTATGTATCGGAAGAATCACAAACCAAGACATAATTTAACTCATTTCGAGATTATATTTTGTCTTGTATATATGACACTTCTATTCTTTGATTCAATTAAATTTTATTTGATTCAATACTTTTTTTTCTTCTATGTAGTGTTCTCCACCTTTTAGAAACCTACTCAATTTTCTTTCATATTATATAATTATAATTATTGGGTATATCTTTTAACAATTATCCATTCTCGAATTTATATTGCTAGACACAGTCTCACTTCTTATGAATCTACTTCTGGGCGGTGGAAGGGTACATTGATTTCAGTAGAAAAATACATTACATTCATTGGCAGGTAGTGTTTCTAACCTTATATGTGTGTGTTGGTTTCAGATCCCACCAAACCATATAAATGCAAGGAGTGCTTGAAAAAATATTCTTTGAAAACCTCCTACTTGTATCATAAAGCATATGGTTGCAACAAGCCTCCCCAGTTCAAATGTCACCATTGTGGAAAATACTTCAAACATAGGAAATCACTCAAAGATCACGTATGGGCAAAGCACGGAGAACTTCTGGAGCGAAAACAGAGAGATTTTAGCAAATAATAAATTTAAAATGTCAGTTATCGTATTCATTCAAATTCTAATACATGAGTTGAATAAAAAACTGAAAAAATCACGTGTCTTTTAAAGACAACATTCTGCATATCTCAACAGTAAAATTAATCATCTGTGACGTAAATCACGTATGAGGGCAATTTGAGGTTTCTTGTAACTATCCATGATAAAAACTTTTTAAATATTGACAACTCCAATATGAAGGAAGCGCTGTAATATTATATTTCATCCAATGTTTCAACATCAGTAACTACGTTATTTAGAAAAACGTCAAGACTTTTTTCAGATTCATTTATTGTCGTAGCTAATTCTGTTCGTCCACTCAAAACTATGACATTTCTATCAAATACTTATTGGTTGATTTTTTTCAGTGTCTTCTGGAAAATTATTCTGCAAAGTTTTTTTAATAAAAAAATCTCAGCTCGTTTCATTCTCTTCATAGGTACTCAATTCATCAGAATAGTCCTCGTGGGGAATTTGAAAATCAATATTTTTGAAATTGTGATAATCCAAATTTGATGGTAAGGATGTCTCTATGATCCCAGAAACGACTACAATAACTTCGTCCGTCATCAAATTATTTTCCATGTCCAAGTGTGCCAATGTTAATTTTTGGGTTATTTGTGGGTTACACTTGGATAACTGTCTTTATTAGTTAATGCCAAACACTTAGCTCACTGACTGACACTTGACACATTGGGTAGAATAAATAAACATTGAACGATTGCTTTTACCTAGATTTCTTGAAACAGACCTATTGATTTTATTGAATTATGAGAGAGAAAAACCCGTAGAATTAGCATTTGCTAGCTTTTATTCATATCACCCATTGACTTGACAATTCAAGCAATGAACTAAAGCTTCATTTGCATTCTGCGCAAAGGGTGAGACTACATCTATAATTACTTGGGTTAAATGATAAAAGTAGATCAGGTCTTTCTTCCCATAGGCGGTAGTGAATCTATTTCAATTATTAATTATTTTACTTGGACGACAAATTGAGTTCAGTGATATTCTTTAGTGTTCATAGTTTCAGAATAGTCAATTTGAAATGGTGGCAGAAGTTAAAAAATTCCGTTACTAAGCGAATTTGCAAAGTGCCTTGATGCTTCATCAAAAGTATACCATAAACAAAGTGTCATTACATTATTATCCAATCAAAAACAAAGAGCATTGCCTTCGAAGACAAAAATGTCTGATAAACTAATTATAACTCTCGACATCTGCATTCATTCAGATTTGAATGAAAATGAAATCAAACACTGTGGTGTTTTATGGAACTTGACAGCTGATTACCATTATACTGTGAGTACCACCTAGCGGGAACGCATTTTTCGAATTGTACTCGAGTCATCCATATAATCTGAATTTTTTTATTTATTCGACGAATTGAGTAGTATTGGCTTATTTTATCTACTCAATCGAATTTTAATAAAAAGAAGTCAGACTGACTTTTTCTATTTCAGTAATAGTCCAAATTGACATCATAATAAATCACAAAAAAAAGAAAATGAGAATAGTGACTTGACGAATTAACAACAAGAGTGAGAAAAACTCATTTGCTCGTCGAGTATGTATACAAGAAGATCCGATAGAACACCTGATCAGACATGCATTTAATATTCCAAACTATATTACCATTATGGTTCGAATCCATGAAATTACATTTCCAACATTGATTATCATATTCGTTTTTAACTACCACATAAGGTATTAACGGAAATGATAAAAGAAATTGAAATGTGGCAGATAAAAGTGCTGTGGACTTAAATTCCATTTCCAATAAGATTTTGAAGTAAAATTTAATAGTTGACAAATATTAGTGATTTTTGAAGATGAAAATCTACCAAGTGAGCAAAGAACTGGAAATTTGATAGGTACATTAATATTGAAACAAATTATTTCATTTTATTCTTGTATATTCAGAGGTTAGTATTATCTTATGCTTTATCTCTTTGTAAATTCTCCAGAAAATCCAATTCATTAAAATTGGTGAAGCTGATATCTTTCAAAATTTGTGAATAGTGAATGGGGCCGATGTTAAATTAATGCCCGAATGAGGAGTTTCTAGGTTTATTTAGATATTCGTTTATCCAAATCTTCAAAGGTCTACAAGTCCTTCCACAAATCATTGTTCTACAAGGTCTTTCAAAAAGAATTGAGGTTCAGATTGAAATTATGGAAATTATTTCAATATTATTGTTTCAAATTTACGGCTCTTTGCTCATAAGGTACATTTTCTCATTATGTGGTCACTAATACTGTCAATGATCAAATTTACCTTTCAAATCCCTTTGGATATAGAACGTATGGCAATGCCGCTCATATGTCTGCTGCATTTTCGTCATCACCTTGTATTTGGTATAATAGATCGAATATAGAAATTACGGTAAACGGAAAAATATACGGAAACAAATCGGATAAAATATCCCCGAAAAAAAAAAACGGAAAAAGAAACGGAAAAAAACGGGAAAAATACCCCACGGAAAAAACCCCGGAAAGAAAAACCCCGGAAAGAAAAACCCCGGAAAGAAAATCCCCGGAAAAAATACCCCTGTATGTGACAACAACGGCCAGTACACAAAAAGTAATGAAATTTCAACTGTGTTTCATATTAAAGACTAGACCATATTTGATTCATTTTACAATACAGAGGGGTGGAACAACAGATTTTCCAGCCTTGCAAAGAAACGAATCTGTCACCAGGTTAGTTCGTTCAGGAACAATTGAGTCATAAAAATATAAAAAATCGTCTCTTTTGGTCGTCGACGATGAACATTCCACAAACGTTTATTGGTATTGTAAAATAAATCAAATATGGTCTAGTTTCTTTAACGTGACACACAGTTGAAATTTCATTACTTTTTGTGTATCGCATATAGTGGTATTATTTCCGTTTTTTCCCGGGGGGTTTTCTTTCCGGTTTTTTTTTCGTGGGTTATTTTTTCCGGGGTTTTTATTTTCGTTTTTTTTTCCGGGGGTATTTTTTCCGTTTTTTTTTTCCAGTTTTTTTTTTCTAGATTCAGAAATTACAGTTCAAAATGTAATTATATATTCAAAACCCACTGTATTCTATTTTTAATGTAGGTCTATTCAGAACGAGTGTTTTTTTGTTCTAGTTCATACCGAAGGAAAATCCTGTGATGTTCTGATCTTACTTGATAAGATGGTAGTTCGAAATGTTTCTCAAACTTTTTCAATATTACTTACTTTCCGGTATCGCACTGATGATGGCCTAATAGCCGAAAGCGGTTGGCAATTTCAATAAATTCATTACTATAGCATTTAGCATACTTATAGAAAACATGAACATACGTAAAAAAAATTTACTCCGTCCAGAGAATATTAATTTTTAATGTACCAAAATTGAGGTGGTCGTTGGACCAGTGGCCAAGGTATCTAGCAGTGAAACTTCTGGCTCGCATCAGACAGACGTTCGAGACTGGTACGCGAGAATCTTTTTTTTCAAGTACATGGGTTTGTTTAGGTGGCCACATGTCTTGTTGTAAATCAAGTGTGATGTGAGTTGCTTGTATGCCAATCCCGACGTCTGGTGCTAGCTTGAAGTGGGCACCGACCACCCGGGGTGGTTCTGTAAGTTTTCCGGGTTATTCCACAGCTGAACAGTGAATACACCACCAAAAACATCAGTAAGTCGCCCCGAAGCGTCACGGCAAATAATACTAATAGCCGTCCCCTACCCGCACAAGCTATGCCTTTGGGCACACTCTGTGAGGGAGTATTATTATATTATTATTATTCTTCATTAATTTATGAAACAACTTCCCTCATAATTTCCATACACAAGGAATTTCAACAAATCCTTAACGCAATCGAACATCATTCAAGGATAGCTTTGTCCTAACGCCAGAAGCAAAACGAAAATAATTCAGAGTAAAATTAGAAAAAAGTAGTCTACTGATTATTGAAAATAATATTTTATTTAAAGAAAGACATTTATAATTGTTTTAATTTTTTTATTGAATTATAACCTTAGGAAACATACTGCAGAACCTCAAGAACGAGGTTTGAGTTCTAAAACACTACATATATCATTTTGACTGAAAATTTACAAATAGTTCTATAAAAAAATTGTTCATATTTTGTTTCTCTCATCCGGCTGCATCCTTACGAGCAATCTTCAGAAATCTTCAGAAGGCTTTCGTGAGCTGGGAATGACGAAGGTCTTTCCATTCAAAGTGTGATCTCAAGCATGGTCAAGAATTCTTACTAAAAGTGTATACCAGGTTATAATAGAAGTCGACCGCAACTTTGATTTTTCAAACGGAACGCCCTGTTTATGATTACATTTTCAGAATCTAAGATGAACTTCAATCTGACTTTTATTCGAAACATCATATGTCCGAAGGGCTCCAGTTTTCAGTAATTTAATTTCTTCTATAAAAGTTTGACTGATGCAGTTAAGTATAAGGAAGTCTTAGGCAACTGAAAATATTTTTACTGAAAATAGCTTCTCGGAACACACCCGTATAGCAATTCTCAGAACAATATGAAGTTATAATGGAGGTTCATCCCGACACCAAACTGCTGTTTTTACACCTTAACTTGGGTTTCAATCACCAAGTGACCGTCTTGGAAGTTTCAATTCAATTTGATTTCATCTGTCCTCCGGAATATGGTCACTACAGGTGACTAAATCACGTGTCCTGGTGTCAAAATAGCGGTTTGGTGTCGGGATAAAACTCCAGTTTTTCAATTAATACATCAAAGTTTTCTAACAGTGCAGTGCGAGTAGATGAAGTTACTTGAAATGGTTCTCAGTCAGCCTTTTCCGACCATTATCTTGCGCACATGTCAATAACATCTATATTAGGTGGTAAAGCTGTTGCGTGGTCGTAGGAAAATAACTGTACATTACTTGTGCTAAAGTGATTTTTACAATCGTGGAATTGTCGCACTCAGCTTGCGCCTCGTGCTACAATATCCACCACCTGTGTGAAAATTGTCACTTTCTGCAATAGCTTATGCAATTTCTGCACGGCATGCAGGTAATATACAGAACCCATCATTCTTGTTTCAATCTGTTTTCATTAAGCATACTATAATCATATTCCATCCATACTAATTTTGTTCAAAATTTATATTAACACTACAATTGCTGTTATTCTGTATGATACTTCCAAACTATATGATTTAGGTGATACTTAATCGAATGGCTTTTCTTGTATGGTACAAGTATTTTTGTTCTCGACTTCGACATTTCCACTCTTCTTGATATCACCACTGAAAATACTATTTCCAATTTTCATTTATTTTTCATTGGACTGCTTGCTCCATATAGCCTTCTGCCTAGGTCTACGATCGCCATCCACCTTGTATGTTTGAGTCTCAAAATATCAGCTCCTGAGCCAACTAAAACTGTCGCAGAGGACCTTCTAAAGCTAGATGGCCAGTATATTTCGCCGTATTAGGTGGTTCAAGAAATGTAGCTATTAGACAAGAATTTTTTGCAAAAGTTCCCACTTCTTGAACTAGGTATACATTTTCCATTCATGTTCTAAAGAAAAAGTTTAGGGTTTTCTGCTATCTCAGGACGCGGTGATATGCAGGTACTTACGGCAGCTGTATTGAATTTGTGTTCATTGTTATTTGGAACTATACAAATGTTCTTTGTATTTTCGTTTGAATCAGGACTCTTAACGATTACACAAGAATCTTCATACTCAATATCTTATTGTCATTTCAGAAAGTTGGTCTCGGCGTCAGGAACCGTGCAATCCTATACTACTCATAACTACTGTCATCAATGAAATTTTTTTCCTACGCAGCATCAAGCAAAAATTCTTTCGTCTTCCGTGAAAACATTCACCTTTTTGTCTTATAGCCAGCACTCTTCCTTTTAAAAAATGTCTTCAGTTTGGTACAATCACCTACATGTATATTTTTGCTAATGTTGATTTTAACATAAAAAACTTTGACCACAGTGTTGATGACTTCATAGTTTTTGATTTTTTTCCCAAATACCTACGCGAGAATGATAGGTTCTGATAACTTACATATATTCAAACGCATACGCTTTCTTGTATAGTAGTCTGAACGTTACCGGTAGAAGTTCTAAGCTAACCGCTTCTGCTGACCCCATCACATCGGCGGTAATATCAGATATATCACTATCCATAATTGAAGTAATATTAAGATTTCACAGCATTGCCGACTTCAATAGTTGGCAATATTTCCATACTCCCTAACAACCTACAATTTGTTCTAATTTTTCCTGATATGTATGTATTACGACTGACTGAAATAATGTTCAATAAACAACAAATCAACACTAAAACTTGAGCGTTTGCTTTCAATATGTTAATAATAAAAGAGTATTTAATTTTTATAATTAAAAGCCAAACTATTGAAAATAATCCTACTATAAAGCCTCTCTTTATTCTTATTGTATAAATGTGTTTTACATCCGTGTCATAAATCAATCGATCAAGTAGTTTTATTTTGAAGAATTATCAGTTAGAGTGAAAAAATTAGTGCTTGCAGTTTGCTGTGTTTTCGATTATAGGGTAGTTTTGTACTTGTTTCTTACCGATCCCAATCTACAGCTCAAATATTTCTATTTTTCAGGACCAAATCATCGAAGAGATCCAAATATATTCTTAGCTTCTATTTTTAGATGTCCAAAATGTTCAAGAATTTATCATCATAAGAATACATTGAGTCGCCATATTCGACAGGAATGTGGTATCGATCCAGAATTTCAATGTCCTCATTGTCCATATAAAGCTAGGAGGGCATACATATTACACAGTCATTTGAAACTTCATCGATAGTTCGCTGATTGGAATTATCCGCTGTGATGTGAACAGTCTATGTTGATGAAAATTGATGAAAATGTTTTAAGAATTCTTTCACGAAAATTAAACAAGTAGTGCAAAAACCAATGCAATATACAAAATAGGAAAACTAACGGCCTTGGATATACAAAAGACAAAATATTAAGATACAGTGAATATACACGTACAGATGAAACCGTGAACCCAGCTAACAAAATGGTGTGATTTCTAATTCAAATATTTTATACTATTAGAAACTAATAAATTATTTCATATTTCTAGGCATTACTATTTCCATGTTGAGTTTTACATCAGGTGGATTGGTTATTATTTAATAGATATAAACAGAAACGGGAAAACTTGAAACAGATATTTAATATGAAATACTTTTTTCTGTTGAAGATAGCCATTATATTATGTTATGTCAACATCCGCCTCTCAATGTAGTGAAAGTTGCAATATATTGCGTTATATGTAATATGGTAGTGCATAAATTTACTGTGAATATCTTGAAACATGATTCAAATTTTCTAATAAATAATCGAACAAAAAATGTTACTGAATATTTATGTTCACACGAAAGTTAGGTGATAATTTTGATTTTAATTTTGTTCATTCTCAACTTCAATAAATAATATCTTAATTTCAACATTTGCTGTTCGTCAAAAAAGTTATTCCACTATAAGGATGTTCGGGCAAGAATACTAAACTTGATTGGTCGATTTGAGTGAATATCGCAAAGGCAAAAAAACGTCTACTAGGAAATCGAACATATATCGTCCTATGTTTAACATCATTATTATACACTTTCACTATATAGATGTTCAACTCTATCCGATTGCCGATATTCTGTTTTTGAAGATTGGGCGTAATTTATAATTTCGTTGATGCACGTTGGTTTTCCTGATAAACAATCAAGTTTCACTTACACGAAAAAAGGTATCACATATACGTAGTACGAAGATTCGACCATGACAGGGATTCCATATTCCGCAGGATGTTTTCAGATACTAAGATTAACATTAACAAATAGCTTATGTGCATCACCACTGCGACCTTTGCAGATCTATTGTGTGCCCTAATGTTATAGTAGGGGAGCCCACGATGCTAAATGTGGATTTACTCGAGCGTCAAGAAGAAAAAAATGTTATATAATGTATATCTTTTCATCGGTGGGGGAAGCGGCTATAGATTTTCAAATTTGTAAAAATAAACTGTTGCATGGACATAGGTACTCGAGCGCGTCAGATATTGATAGCATCAATGTCTTACGTATTTTTAATAATGTACGTATGTTAATCTGATCGTTTGCATGATGGGGGTGGTCGTAGGTAAGGGTTGAAAATTAAAAAAAATTAAAATAGTCGAGCGCGTCAGATTTTCTTTGGAGGTGTTGAGAGAACCTAAAAAAATCTGACGATGTCGATGTGACGCAAAATCGCGGCCATAAGATATTATAATATGAAAAAACAAATCGCCATTTTGAAATACTCCAGAGCGCCAGATTAAGATATATATGGTTTATCTTTAAGTCCTAGATGTGCTGTCTTCTAAGCTGACGATTATCTAGAAAGATTCGCTTAATCTGACCAAAAAATTAGGAAAACGGTTGACCCTAAAGGCCATCCCTGCAACTTCCCGCTAACTCCATACCTAAGCGCTCACATATCACTTAGTTTGTTGTCTCCGAGCTCAAAAATATGATTTTTGAGTCATTATGAGCTCTCCGAGCTGATTAATTTCTTAAATCGATCGATAAAACCGTTAAAAGAAACACATTTGAAAAAGAAAATTTGCGTAGTTTTTTTGAGATTTCTCAAAATCTAACGGTACGAATCGGTTCAAATTATATTCAAAATATAAGTTTGGCCAAGCCAAATAGATAGAGAAAGAGTGAGAGAGAAATAGTAACGCGGAGAGGGGAATATAGGCATTACGCAGCCTCACGCATATTAGACTTTATCGAAGAATTTTTGTTATTTCGGCTTGCGGAAATAGTCAGATTATTTATTTTTCATTATCCTTGAATTATTTAGTTAAAAATAAAAAAAAAATAGCCACGCTCGAGAATGTCGAGATGACTTTTTCTTACAACTTTGTAGCCCTCCCCTTTCTTTACGACACTCTCAAATTGTCAGATTAGTAGAATATAGACTTTTTAGCACGTAATTAACTCACCCTATCTTAATCTGACGCGCTAGAGAATTTCTGATGATCAATTTTTTTTACTAATCTGATCCTTTATCCTGGACGCGCACGGCCTTATTTATGAGGTTCATATTTGGTGGAGGTACTTAACCGGGTTCAAGGTATCCCCCTATATATTAATCTGCCACGCTTCAGTAAATCCCGAAATCCCCGCTTGGGCTCCCCTGCTATTATGTAAGAGTTTTTTTTAAGACCCCTCCTTATACTAGACCCCATATTCCAGACCTCAGCCTCGCCATTTATCGGCAGGGTTACGTTTTTTCCTTCCCAATCGTCGAAAATCGTAGCCTAGTCAGACCTTCGCATTGGCACAGTGTGTCCTAGCAAAACATTGTTGTGATGTTAGAAGCCCAACCAGGATCCTGGTTGTTCGCCTGTTCTAGCTTATTACGTACTCCGTTCATTCTGGCGATGGTTCTTCGATGTACTCTTTGGCCTGTCTCATTCATGGTACCTTGTCCCACCATTCTTGATACTCCTTTATCACCCAAGTACTGTTATTTGTATTTTCCAGTGCTTTACCACAGAAAGATTCTGGACCAATTGGAGCACGTCGTGCTCCTTCTCGGGTTAGTGAATCTGCGTCTGCATTTAGTAACCTGCGTGACCTAAAGACAGTCTGTTCTGGCTGCTTAATTCTTGTAAGGTTTCCAAGAAATTAATCTGCATGGCTTTTATTGCCGCTGTCGGAGTATATAAACTATTGCCTCAGTAATTCTCCTCATTAACAGTAATATATTGCTGCCACTTTTGCCTAAAATATCGTCACCAAAGCACAGTGAGACTCTCATCTTTGGCTTGGCTATGAATTTTCTGCTCCTAATCCTTCCTCGGATTTCGAGCCATCTGTATAGCAGGCCATTTCTACATTCCATGTAGGAACCGTTTTGAACATCTCATCCTTCGATCAACTAACACAACCTAGATGAGTAACTCGCCGCACACGCATTAATATTTGTGTGTAAGCAACACCTTCCCCCAACGGCAGTGTCGTGCGTTGTTATCAGAAATATTGAGATTCAATAAAATAGAAATAATGGAAACCCAAAATGGAATGGAATCCTGAAATGATGATGGAATAATCTCCACAGGATTTTGAGAACAGCCGATGCTATAATTGACATTTTCTTTCATAATTCATTCATTTTAGTCTTTTCCAATTCGGTTTCCCTTTTTCGATAGTAACGACACTGGTAGCTTGCCTATGAAATAACATATTTTCATTTTCAGCTTCAAATGATCTTTTTCACGTTTCACAATGCTTCACCATTGCTTAATAATAAAAACTAACGATAGTTTAACACAAATTAACTCAGAATTTGCCCTTTATTCACGAAAATGCCCTTTATTCACGAAAAAACACTCCAATTAGCCAAAGACGAAAAAAACAGAGATGTTTGGTTGTGGTTCTGTCCATGGACGTTTAAATTAATAATGGACTTAGCAATCCCATACTTGCAATATAGTTTGTTTTGAAGCCGCTTGGTACGTAGGCGCGCGGGTTGCGGGGAAGGAGGAGACCTGAGATAGACTGTAACCTACCCTCCAACGACAGTGGCGCACGCAATTTAACTGATATAGGTATATGTGGAATTTCATATATGATTATGATAATTTCAGTAAAACTTGTTCGATACGATCTGATGTGTTCCTAAAATACCCATTTGTGCCTTCCTTCATATAAAGTAACAAGATTTCAGTACCATATCATTTTGTATGCATAGAAATTTGATACCCACTGTGACGCCAATGAAGAATATGAACGTCAATCTAATATTTGTAAACAATCTATGTACTTACTTATCAAAGCTGAGATTCTGGTTGTTAGAACAATTGGATTGCTTGCAAATCCAACAGTAAAGCACTATTATTAGTCTCTATCTATTCTTCTGCCACTATTTTAATACAAACGCAACAAAACACCAATATTTTCACAAATACCGTATATGACAGACAATGTCAACATAAAGTGATGAAATTTATAAACAACAAAAAAATGATGAGAAACAAAGCGTACTTCAACAGCGTTGCCGAACTTGTAGCATTTCAACGGACAGTACAGAATTTTTTGGAAGGTCGCACCGATTTTTCAAATTAATTTCACTAGTTTTGATTCTGGAATGTATTATGCCGAGTTTAATTTCATAAACGGATCGGAATGTTCAGTTACTGACTGGAATTCGCTGGCAATTGAGTTTAAGCTACTGTTGATGGTTGATGAAGAATCATCACAGACTAGATGTGACAACGCCCAACTCATCAGCACGACCTTAGGATGGTGCTTTGCAGCGGCTTCACTTGGAGATGTAAATAACTGCGTCCATTATTCATTTATACGTCCATGGTTCTGTCATATTTGACATTCGATATTCCAAATGCAGTGTTGCCTTATTGACTAGACATGCTCCCAACAAGCTGCAATGAACGTTGCAATTGCCTTCCTATTGCTATATATTTCATCCAAGACAGTATTTTTGGGTTTTCGTTGACATGAATATACCCCACAGATCCTTAAAAAATTGCGACATGGCAATAATGTCATGATTTTAGGAATATCATTATGGAAAGTTGTTACCTTCAGTTCTATTTGAGTATTACTCATCTAGGTTGTGTTATTTGATCGGAGATCTCATTCGATGGCTTCTCTATTATGGGGTCGATTCCCAATTCTTTATATTGATAGATGTACATCTTATACCGTGCAGTCTGCTTGTGGGTGCTTGCCCTCTGGTCAATCCAGTGTAGACTGACCTGGTTTTGCCTTGTATGTGGACAAAAAGTGGCGGTAGGTTCAGCAAGACTTCTTAGGCGGCTGTTGAGGTTGTCGTCATAGCTCCCGTGGCTTCCACTTAGCCTTTGGATTGACTCAGCCTGACTAATATTTGTCCACCATACCATCAAACCATATGCTATCATGGATCTGATGACCCTGATCAATCAATCAATCAATCAATCAATCCTAAGCATAATAAGGTAAAAGATGTGAAAACATGAGACAACATAAGGAGACAGTCATATATATATATATATATATATATATATATATATATATATATATATATATATATATATATATATATATATATATATATATATATATATATATATATATATATATATATAGTTTGTTCAGATAGGTTTCCGCGGTCAGATATTTGAAAACTAAAAGTTCGGGTTGAACCGCGTCTAGAATTTGTTGAAATTCGAAACGTCGAATTTCAACAAATTCTAGACGCGGTTCAACCCGAACTTTTAGTTTTCATATATATATATATATATATATATATATATATATATATATATATATGGGTGGCATATCAGATCCAAATCCATACTTTGCAGGCGTAAGGGTCTGTGAGGGTACTGGTGGTACAATGAGAATATAGAAACGAAAGAGTTCTAAATATATATATATATATATATATATATATATATATATATATATATATATAAATATGATTTTTGGAATACGAACAAAATCAATTGCATATATCGCGATCATAATACAAACCATGCAAAGTACTCATCTATAGTGTAGCAGTGTTTCTGAAGTAGTTGTTTCAGTCTTGTTTTAAAACTATTTATATTAATATTAATATGCCCATCAAGAGAGTTATATAATTTATAGCCAGTTAGCCAGTATAGCCTTTTGATTATTTTGGTTGTAGCCCTAATTTTTTTCTGCACATTCTTCTGCATGGATTGGAAGTCATCTTGCCTTTCTGTAGGTGTTGGTTCCATGTCAACTTGGGGTCAAATTAACTTCATATGCAAATGGAATTTCTACCCTGTTAAGAACTAGTGACTACACTCTTGTCTGTACCTTCTTCTTAGTTAAAACTACTATATAGTGGTTTTAAGAGGATTCACAGGTTACTTCCTCCTGTTGGCATCACTATTTAATGATATTTAGAGTAGTTTGTGTAGGCTCCGAGGCTGTTTCGGCAAAATTGCTTTTCGCAATTATCGCAAGATAATAGAAACAGATGGTGAGGAACCGTGTCTACAAGCACCCATGTGTTAGTGAATTGAGACCTTCCCCATCTTCACATTTTATCGTGAAATTTGGATCTTAAAGAATTCAGAATGTAAGGTTGATAAGGTTGTTGATAGCATTGAACTTAATCTATTCTGGTATAATCGCAAGATAGTAGTAGCAGATAGTAGGTACCTGTGTCTGAATGCTCATTTGTCTTAGTGTTTTGAAACTTTCTCCATTTCCTTCAAATCGTATGGTGGAACTTGCTTCTTGTAAAATTTGGAATACAGGTTAATAAGGTTGTGGTACCTAGCATTCAACTTGATCTATTCTGCTGTTTTTGGGAAAATTCTCAGGACCTGATGATGCCTTCATATTTTTTGTAGCTCTCATCATTTTGAGATCTGATGGTCATATAATATCTAGTCAAGGGAATTTCTAACATATTTTATCGATTTACATTTATTGATATAGTCAGTGAACTTTTTTTTTGCCAGCTTACAAGAAGTATATAGCCGGAGGTATCTATCACTATCCGTTACGATACGGATTGTTTTTTCTCTATGCTCTTCTTTCTCTTCAGCATTCGAGTCTTGCGGAGGTTGCAGAACACGGGATGAACGTGTGTCATCATTGGCCTGATTATTTTTTTAAATCAGAAAGTCCTGATTCTTCAACGACAGTTTGGAGCTCCTACAACTTTTTGGCGCCAGTGCTTGCTGGTTCGCCAAGCTGAAGTAGGATTCCATGTCCAAACGCTTGTCCAGTTGACCTCCAAGGTGCCCTTTGGAAGGAACGTCTCTAATTATTCATCAAGAAACTTGAATTCCATTGAGATCTTTGACTTCATGAAGTCATTGGTTAAATTCATAAGTTCCATCTTTATCAGTATATTTTTATTGCCAACTTTTTTAGGTACATCAGTGTCTTACGAGCAACTGCATCGCTGTAAAATGGTGTACAATGAATTGCAGTCTCCTCAGCATAAACGGCCGTTATTTATTTCATAGAATGTAGAGAGGTCACTTACATACGTACCAGAGTTGGTGTTATCTGCTCTTATCTGGAAAGTTCTATTGACCAGAAAAGTGTTACGATGTGTTTAGGCATGCCTGCTCCTAACATCTTGCAGACTAATTTCTCTATACAAATTGAATCAAATGCTTTCTTGATGTCATCAGTCAGGACCATTATCGTACTAAACTTTTTTCGAAGCTCCTATTGTTCCATAAACAACAGTACCAGACGGATGTTAATTCCATTCTTCTTAGCTTCTTTGTTTTCTCCTTGAGCTGTTACATATAAGGACTATGCAGAAAGTTTTTATTTTAAATATAAGTCACTACTTAATATTTTCAGAAACATTACTTTGAATACCTCACTTATTTATTTGGCAATCAATAGTACTACATGATGGTTTCCCCTTGAAGTCTGTATCTATTCGGGTTGTTTTTTACTCATGAACCAATATTCAATCTGACATCGTATCTTCATATTTCTGTAAATCCGCAAAAACTCAAATACTTAGCTCAGCTGTATCCATGAAAAGGCTTGGGTATATAAATAAAATAAAAATGCAACATGTTCGATTTGATGTCAATATTTGACATAATCAGAAGTGTCACTAAAATACTTATTTCTTTGTACATATTAGTGGAATAGACACGGATAACTTTGATGAGTCTCTTCAAATTGGGAATTTTTCAAAGCAAGCCATCGTAATTTTCTATAGTCATCTGTTTTTAGATGTTAGTGTGTTGAATGCTTGGCTGCTTCATAAGCTGAACTGCTTCAATCTGAAAAAAGAATTCATGCCCCTCAAAGAGTTCCGGATAGAAATCGCCAAGGATTTGTCTCGAAGTGTGAAGGTAACCAGGAAGACAAAACGAAGTTCTGATCCAAACGAAGATACAGAAGCACCAATAATACAACGGCCGGTTGCTGAAAGGCCAGATTCTGCTTCAAGAGCTGATTGTTATGGTCATTGGCCAGTGCATACAAGCAAGGGAAGATGCAGGTACTGTGTGAAAGGTACAGTCCGCCTCAAATGCGAAAAATGCAACTGTAGGTTATGTCTTACAGAAACAAAAAATTGTTTTAAAGCCTTTCATATGAACAACTAGTGCTATAAATTCAAGATATAGAAAATATGATGAAGGTTCTGTCAATAAAAGAATCCGCACATTTGTTGTGGGAAATTGGTTTCCGCGAGTTTTGCTGAATATTTGGTATTTTGTAGTTTTCAATGTGCTGGTTAGAAAATTGATCGTTTTTGAGATTTAGAGCTTTTAAATCGGATTTTTTCCAATTTTGCTTCATTTGCTCATCAACCAGATAGCTCATACTTTCTCAGCTATATTAGAAACCGTCGATAATATAAGTTATAAATTCCAAGATTTTTCCATCAATTTATACATGCTATACAGGTAAATGAATTATTTCCTGTATATTTTGAAAATAAATCCATATAACTGATGTCCAATACCAATAATTTCGAATATGTGTTACAAATTGTTCACAATGAAGCTGAGCGAGATCTTAAAGAAAAAAACGTGAAAATCATAATCATATATTCTCAGATATGACAATAATGTACTGTTGATGTAATTTTTGTATGACATGACTTATTTCTTAGGAATTTTAATAATCTGGCAATGGGGTACCAAGACAGCTTCCTCATAATGGCTCAAAATTAATGATAGCATCTCGCATAGCCAAACGAATCCGTGAAAAAGATCTGCATCTTTGATACCTCAAAGTACTTTTCAAAAAGAATGAGGGAGTCTGGGAGGAGGAGGCAAACTGTGAATGGTATTTTGGATATATACCTCTGAATTTTTTAAAATGCTACATTTCTCATAAAGTTACATTGCAGTTTACACACAATATAGGGATAAATACTATCTATCCACATTATCGATGAAAACATGAATGATTTGATCAATCAACAACAATATAATATTGTGAATAGTAATGATGAAGTATGAGAAATAAAACTTGCTCTACAAGTTTATTCATTGGAAAATGTTCCCCATGCTGCCAATATAGTAAACGTAATAAATCATTGGATGAGTTAGTACATTTAACCAATGATCAATCAAGTAGTCATCAGATAGAAGTTGTCACGGCGAGTGAGACTTGATAAATTGTTTATATTTCTAAGATGACTCATGATTATGTTAATCTTGTTATAGTAGTAATTCCAGTTTTAAACGAATAATTCATTTTATCTTCGATCTAATATGAGATATTTCAGATTATTTCTTGTGATTGCTGAGATGGATCATAATTGGTTTTTGTTCATCATTACTATTGGTATCAATCCTATTATTCTTACTGTTATGTTGTGTTTGATTGATCCAATCATTCATTTTGCCAACGATCATAAGAATGGAGAAAATTAGTTCGTATGCATACTTTGAAAAATAAAGAAGTTCATAAAGTTAAGGGTATATATTCCATTCATAGTTTGCTTCCAACACCTAGACTCCCCTTTTTTATCTGGAAAGTACTATCAGATACCAAAAATTTTCGAGTCTTGAGATTATCGAGATTTGTTTGGAAAAAGGCTTATATAAAAATAATGTCAATAGTGTTAATAGTGTTATCTCTGAGAATATGATAATGATTTTCTATTTTTTTCCCATTACATCTCGATAAGTCTAATTATGAACATTATGGAGAACATATTCAATACTATTGGTCATGAGATAAATTCAGAATTAGTTTTTTCGGTCTGTCTTTAAAAAATACCAACAAAATGGCGTTTTCAGGAGATGAAAATAACAATAGTTATTCCGTAGCATGAATATATATGTAGGTACAGAAGATCTTGGAATTTGTATCTAATTTTATGCCCAGTGTGGTGCAGTGTATTGATAAATATTGATGATGGTGCCTAATGTTTCTGAGAAAGGCCATTTTGACGGTACAACAAGGACTGTTGTTACTCAATTTATATCACTTTTGAGATGATTGTTCAATTTTGATGAACAAATATCGTAAAGAGTATATAATGTACAATTTAATACCTAAGGTGAAGGCAGCAGTGTTCGTCACCTTAAGGTCTAACGCTATAAAAATTAGATTGAGAAAAATAGTATTAGTTGTGATAAGTTTTTGATTTGATTGTTTCGTTGCACTTCGGATGTAAAGGGACCTTGAAGTTACATTATTTTGATATTACATACAGTTTAAGATATTTTAATTCGTATATCAAATAAATAGGAACCAGTATACCAGTATTGTCATGCCAGAAATGCTGTTAACCCAGTGGTCGTCAATCTGTAGTAGCAGAGTTCGTCACAGTTGCTCCAGGGAAAAAATAATTAATAACTTCAGTCACTAGTCACTTGAAATATCCAATAATATATAAAAAACTTATTTTTCTTTTTGGTCAATACAGGAAACGCAGTAAGAATTATTTTGTTTGTCGGATACATTTACACATTTATTGTGCATCTATTGTTTACACTTTATGCAATAAATCATATTTTCAATAGTCTTTTCGCAAATAACACAATGCCAGTCGCTTTCATCCTTTTGTGTTTTTTTAGCTTAGTCTGATTTTGTTGCTCTAATATTTTCCGTTTTCTCTTTTCTTGTTCATTTTCGTTCTGGACTTTCTTTTCTTCTTTTTTCTTGTAATATTATTTCCATTTTTCGCATGTGGCTACTGATGGAATTCTCTCTACTACCTTCTTCAGTATTTTTGGTGACGTTACCGGCCAGAATGAAAGATTTTCAAATGGCATTGCAACCCCTTCTGAACTATTCTGCTGCCGTTTTGATGACGTTGGTTTGGGTGACTGTGGAGGTGTCATTTGTACTCTTTCAAAGTCGATTTTTTTTGCACCGTGGTTTTCATTTTGTGAATTCTCTCAGACGATACCCGGTTCGTTTTTTTTTTATCATCATCTAAATATTCTTTTGAGGTTTCATTACTCTTTGGCTTTCCTCCTGATATCAAAACTTTATTATCTGCAGGAATGAAAAAGTACGCGGTTTCATCGCAATTAAATACTCTGTTACCTACGTTTAAAATGATATGAAAAATGTTTTTTGGCTCGAGGTACTCTTTGATTTCATTAAACCAGTGTTTAATATTTGCTTCTGTAACCCCAGCTCTAGTTCTCGTTAATTTTTGCGATATTCTCAGTTTTAAATCATAATTTAAGATGTTATGAGCTAGCTGTATAGTAATAAATACCGCATACCACAAAGAAGGTCGTTTTATATAACTAAGAAAAATTTATTTACTTTAACTGCAAGCTAACGAACTGTCAAAAATTGCGATGATCACAGAAGCACTATAAGTAAACTGTTACTGTTAATTGAGTTGCGTTGAAGTGTATATAATACCAACTCAATATCCACAAATATACATAGAAATATTATTTTGTTCAACTTACCAATTTTTGTGACCACAAACCTTAATATTTGCTTATAATTCAAGTAAGTGACGAATACTGGTCCCATGACGGTCACTGGGTGTTTTACCTTACATGGAATGCATATTCATGCACCTCATCAAATCGATTCAAGTTCATGTCACTTTTATGAACAATGATAAAATACGAGTTCCTTAACAATTGAGTTACTACAATCTTCGTTGTGACCGTCGATTTTTCAGTCAGATTCTAGCCAACGGAACATCCAAATTTCTTCCCAACTATACACGAAAATTTTCCGATGATGAGCAAATGCCGCAAAAATGACAAAATTGCAATTTAAAAGCTCCATATCTCGAAAACTGTGCATTTTTGAGCTTTGTCGCTATGAAAACTTTTGATCAACCCATTAGGAACTACAAAATATCAAAAATTCAGCAAAAGTTTCCAAAAGCCATTTTCCAAATGAAATGTGCGGGGTACTGGGCAAACAATGTTTAAAATCTGTTTTTAAAAATGTTTCATGAATAAAATAATGGATATTACTATTTGTTGATTCATTTCTAGTTTTCATAATTACATAGATTTCTAAAAATTATTGCAAAAAATTAATTCGATGGTTATCCAACATAGTGACCATCGATGGTACTCATTGATATTCCTCATATTCTATCACTAGGTGATACTAAAACTGGACTTGAACGTATTTTGTTCTGTTAACTGAACATCAAACTATATAACTCGTAATGTATAAAACTGCTCTGACAGATTTCCACACATTGTTTAAAAATTTCACAATACGTTGTAATATAACACTGATTTGAACTATTTCAACTTGAACTCAAGTTCATTGTTTCTTCGTACGATATTAATCTGATATTGAGTTCAATCTACATCTGTTGAAAGACTTGATTATATAATCTATTGAAGCTCCATGAAATTAATCTATGAACAAGGAATAATCCAAAATGTTTTTATATAAATTTAATGGAATGGATGCATATATAAACTAATTCATTTATTCAGAAGCTTTATCTGAATTCCTACAAAAACTTATGTATGAGTATTTGTTTTTATATTTCAAATTGATATCTACTACTTTCTAGACTACGAATATGATCAATTTGAGACAACGTCATTTTCCTGTCCAGTTTGTGAGAAGTCCTACAAGTACAAATCAAACCTGAGGAGACATGTGAAGTACGAATGTAACAAATTACCTTCATTCATTTGCCACATTTGCCACAAAGCTTACACTCAGAAGAATAATTTGAAAATTCACTATCTCTGTACCCACGGATTGAGAAGGTGAAGCCAATCTGATGTGAAAGTTTGAAATATACACAAAATGATTTATTCATGCTCTATTACTAATTTGGAATGATGTAAAACACGTTAATTACATGCCCCCAATAGAAATAGTATTTGGGATAGGTGAAGATCCAGTGAAAAAAGTGGCCACGCAATACCACCTCCTTTACTGATCCGTAATAATAATAATGAATATTTATTCGTTGGAATGATCATATCACAATGACATAGGAATCGTTAAATTGAATATGAAATATATGAATGTATAAATGCACGATACATAAATGAATATCATAGAAACAATACATGATTGTGAGTAGATGTTAGGAAATAAATGGATGCCCAAAATATTAGTCGGCGGAATGAAAATGCCCCTCCAAAAGATTTTGAAGCTAGAAAGTAAACAATAATCTTTACAGCTCTGACTGTAAGAACATGTTAATGATAACATTTTTTCTTCTTTGAAAACGGGTCTGAATGAATCTGTGTGATAAAGACCACAGAACATTTGTATAAATCGCTTATATTATTTCCATTGTTCCACAAAAGTATATTGTAGGAGAGAACCGAATTTACCATCGCGTGATAATTATCTGAAAGATCTCTCTTGTTCAACACTTTCTTGAGTGGTAACATCATAAAAACTGCGGCTGTTCCTTTTACATAGGTAACACATGAAATTTCAAACTCAAATCAGAATGAATATGAATCACAATTTCGTGGTATTGCCACATGTATTGCTTGCTCGATGTGTTTCTTTCCCGAAAAATTGCACCAGTACCGTTTTACCTGCATAAAACATGAGTCTATTAGAGCGACACCTTATTAAGAAAAGTTTTCCTATTGTGTTGAGTTTGGTTTCAAGTAAGCTCAACGATACTATCAGCTCCTACTCGGCGAAAAGAGATAATGACGTTGTTTCTATATATTGTGGTAGGTCATCTATATAAATCAACAAGAGTAAAGGTCCCAAAGCAGAACCCTGTAGAACACCAACGTCCACATTGAATAAATCTGAGTCCGTATCGTTTTATTTTACATAAAAACACCTTAAATTCATATATAATATAATCCATGCAAAAAAATTCCGCCAAGGAAGAACTAAGAGTACATCTTAATCTTGCAGCACACTAACACGAAAATCAGAAGGGACTTCATGTTGCTGATCCCAAATCCACTGAAAATTGGTTTTAAGGAATAGGCTTAGTGAAGTTACAATCTTGCTTTTCAAAAGTGATATTCATTTTCCGTTACATGATTGAGAAAGTTTCAAATACTACCTGATACATACATACATTGAATTCTGTGGTTTCTGCGCATCTGGTGTTAATACCTACATTTTGTAAATGAAACGGACACTTTTGACAAAGAAATCATTCGTTTCTTCATTTCGAACACTCCGGCACCACCATCCATGAAATAACTCTACCAAACAAAAAAAAGTAACATGAAATTCTTTCAAGAAAAACTAAAAGTCAGTATCATCAAAATAAGATTTACTCTTCGAAGAACCACTTACCATCTCTAATATCACACATCATACAGTATCAGCAAGGATAATTTCCCACGCAATTGAAACGTTCTATGTTTCTCCAATGTTCAAAAAATGAAATACTCATAGCTTGGAAAATTACCATCCTATTGCGATGACTTCATTACTGTCGATTGTATTCGAATTCATAATGCTGAAATTTCTACACAACTCTCTGAATTAGGTCGGCACTATTGCCAACCAACTCCGTTACTATTGTAGCACAAATTCGATTGAATAGGCAAACTCGTAACATTTTTCACGGCCATCTCGATGCTAATGACAGGAAAAAAAATTAAGGTCGCACTCTCGAAATATTTCATGAATTGAAATTTTTAAAGAGAACACCCTGTAATTTATTATTTATTTCGATTCCTGACCAGAGTCTCAACAAAAAAGACTATATGAGTTTTCTTGCTGATGTTGAAACTGAGAGTATTTGGAAAAAAATCAATTTGGCAGGTAACAATACGGTCATTATGGGCTAACAAGTTGTTTTCAAACATTGTTAATATTACCTTCATGTAGGTATTCTTAAATGTTATAATTTACTGTCACTGTTCATTGTTTCAATATTTTATTTACAACCATATATATAAAGCTGTCATTACTAACGTCATTGAAGTTTGGGAAAATGGGAAGTGTCACATTACACACCTCTACTTCCCGACCTCACTTCCCAACCTTACTTCCCGCCCTCACTTTCCGCCCTCATTTCATCCATTCTATCCGACTTTATCTGACATTTATTTATATTGGTGTCAATTGTATACCCCGTAGTCACGGTAACAATATATATAATTGATTATTCTGAGAAAACCGCGTTCTTGGTAATTTGTCGTTAAATGTAATATTTTAAGTATATTGTTGCGTTTTTCAGGTTCAATAAGTGGTACACTTACTTATAAACTCGCCTTTATTGTCACAGAACAAATAATACAACTGACAACACTGTTTGACACTTTGCAGTTTAAATAAATACTTCAAACTTCACTTGGTAACGTTACAACAGTCAAATGTTAAAAAGTAAACAAAACTCAACAACTTCCCAAACTTGGCAAATCTCATCGTATTTATAGGATAACATTATTCTAGATGCTATAGAACATTCAACAGAACATTCCATACTAAGTTCTCGAATAAACTTTAATGATTCTAGTACATTCTAATGCTTTTCTAGAAGGCAAACAGAAGGATTCATGATTTTTCTATCTACTACCAGGTTCGTAACACTGCCTCCTCTTCTAGGTTATTCCGTCCCGGATAACATCATCTCCATCTTGATTGTCTCGCTGGAACCAATTTGGAGGGTCGTGGCCTCGGTCTTCTGCTAACCTCTCCACGTGAACAACTTTGGGTTTGCTCATTGGGGTAAGCTGGATGCGGTAAACCAAATCGTTGATTTTCTTTACGACGACATAAGGGCCTGTCCAGTTCCTCTGTAGCTTGGGACATAGTCCTTTCTTTCTTTGAGGTTGGTACAGCCAAACAGCATCACCTGGCTCAAGCATAGTCCCTGGAGTATTCCTGTCAAATCTCTTCTTCATCTTGTCACTGGTGATTTGAAGAACATGTCTGCAGAATTTCATGCACTCGATCCAGTCTTTCTCGCAATGCTTTGACAAATTCTGGAAGAACTTTGTCCTCATCTACATTCCTGGCGGGTGGCATTCCAAATAGCAGATCGATTGGCAGTTTCAATTCTCTCCCAGTGATTAACATTAAAGGGGTATATCCGGTGGACTCATGCTGGGCACTTCGATAGGATAGGAGAAATAGTGGCACCAACTCATACCAATCCTTTTGATTCTTGGAGATGAACATCGACAGATACTGGCTGATGGTTTTATTGTGTCGTTCAACCATTCCATCTAATTGTGTAAAATGTTCATCATTTCCTGCCATAACTCGGATTCGAAGTTTCTTCCTTGATCTGAATGTAATTCTAGCGGAACTCCATGTCTGGCTATCACATTTTCTAGGAAGGCCTTTGCAACTGTCTTTGCCTCCTGGTTTGGAATGGGCACAACTTCGGGCCATTTGGAGAAATAGTCCATGGCTACCATCAAGTATTCATTTCCATGCTCAGTAACAGGAAACGGCCCCAGAATGTCAACTGCTACTCTTTCGAATGGTTCACCAGAAAGATACTGGGCCATTTTTCTTTGACTTCTGGCTTTCGGTCCCTTCTATGAAGAACATAGATCACATCTCTTACACCATTCTTCAACATCTCGACGGCAATACACCCAATAGAATCGATCTCGAACTCTAGCTAGGGTCCTCTTGATTCCGAAGTGTCCACCTGCACGACTACTATGAAGTTGTTCAAGCACATCTTTGACATGAACCTTTGGCAGCACCAGTTGGTACACCACGGTTGCTCCATCTGGGCTCTCCCATCTGCGATGCAATAGGCCATCACGAAGACATTGGGAATCCCACTGAGCCCAGTATCCTTTGGCAACTGCACCAAACTTGGATACTTCCTGCCACTCGGGTCTTACTCCATTTTTTAGCCAACTTAGGACTAACTTGAGATTGTTATCTTTCTTCTGACTTTTCTTCATTTCTTCTGTTGTCCATAAATCAGAATCTTCGGACTCGACTCTCACGGTAGTGGCTTGCAAAATTTCCTTGCACTGCTCTTCATTGTAGAAGTTGGCCTCTTTGTTTTCAAGTTTCTGACAATACCGGCATTTCTGCTCCAAGCATGGACGTCTTGATAAGGTGTCTGCATTGCTGTGTTTCCTGCCCCTACGATGAATTATTTTGAAGTCATATTGTTGGAGTCTTTCTATCCATCTGGCAACCTGACCCTCAGTTCAATATCCACTGCAGAGCGCTGTGATCAGTTCTCACGAGAAAACGTCTGCCATGGAGGTAGGTGTGGAAATGTTCAATGGCTTTGACTATCGATAAAAGTTCCTTTCTCGTAACACAGTAGTTCTTTTCGGCTTTGCCCAGAGTTTTACTATAGTAGGCTATAACTTTCTCTTCGCTATCCTGTTCCTGAGATAAAACAGATCCAATACCATGCTGAGACGCATCACAGTCCAAAATGAAAGTGCCTTTCTCTTGTGGATAAGCTAAAATAGGTGCAGTTGTTAATTTCTTTTTCAATTCAGTGAATGACTGCTGACAATCAGAACTCCAATCAACCTGAACGTTGTTCTCAGTCAAGCGATGGAGTGGCTTGGCGATTTTTCCAAAATCCTGTACAAATTTTCGATAGTAAGTGCCAAGAAACTTCTTACTTCGTGTTTGTCTCTGGGACGTGGCCAACTCCTAACAGCCTCGATTTTCGCAGGATCGGTCTTGATTCCTTCGGCCGAGATGACATGGCCTAAGAAATTAACTTCCGTTTTAAATAAACAGCATTGTTTTGGATTGAGCTGTAGGTTGGCGTTTTCTAACCTCAAAAATACTTCTTCCAAATTTTTCAAATGTTCGTCAATCGTCTTTCCCATTACCATTACGTCATCCAAGTAGACAAGGCAGGTTTTCCTTGTCAAACCTTTTAGTACTAGTTCCATAAGTCGTTCAAAGGTGGCAGGAGCGTTACATAATCCAAATGGAAGAACTTTGAATTGGTACAGCCCGTGTCCGGCAGAGAATGCTGTCTTGTCTCTGTCATCGGGATTGACCTACACTTCCCAGTAACCGCTTTTCAAATCCAACGTTGAAAACCATTTCGAACCAGATAGTGTGTTAAGCGTGTCATCGATTATTGGTAATGGATAGCTGTCCTTCATGGTGACGTCATTCAATCGTCGATAGTCCACGCAAAATCGGGTTGATCCATCCTTTTTAGTTACTAAGACTACCGGTGAGAACCACGGGCTTGTGGATTCTTCTATTACGTCATCCTTCAGCATGTCGTTGATCATGTTGACTACCTCTCTCTGTTTGGCAAATGGTAGTCTCCTTGGAGCTTGTCGGATTGGTTGGGCGTCGCAGGTGTTGATTCGGTGTTGGACTAGATTGGTACGTCCCGTTGAAGATTCTGTCGAGAAGATGTCTCCATGACTATCGAGAAACTCTTTGACCTTCTGCTTTTCTTCCAGATATAGGTGTTCCGTGGATTCCATCATTTTGTCGATTGTTCTCTGATCGATGTTGGTAGTTTTTCTTCGAAGTGTTCGAGTTTGGTTTTCACAATTGATGACTCGAGTGACGGGTTTGCAGATGCCCAATTGGTCGTTTTTCCTCAGGAAACCTTTGATATCTGTGGTATTGGCAACCCTGACAGGAATTTGTTGTTCCGTGTTCACAAGACATCGGGCAATTAGAAGTCCATCGTTACGGTATTCATCGTTTTCAATTATTCCAGTGCTCAAATCCTCAGGTTCACCTTCCAGTCCGGCCATAACAATTGTTTCGGAGTTTTTCGGAATATGGATGTCTTCCTCAACATAAATCTTCATTGGTTGGAGTTTTTCTTCGTATCTGCTCAGGAAGATTTCTTCATTGCCGATCCGCAATATTTTCTTTCTGACATTAAGGATGAAGTCGTTCTTCTCCATGATATCTAGACCCAAAACACATTCATCCTTTATGTCTGCAACCAACATAAAATGTTCCATGGTAATGGGGCCTATCTGGATGCGTACAAGCGTCTCTCCAATGATTGGTCAGGTTTGTCCCGTAGCTGTTTCCAAAACCATATTCCTCTTTATCGGCTTTACAGATTTTTGTATGAGGTCTGGACGAACAACTGTTCTGGAAGCTCCTGTATCTATAGTGAAGGTGCATCTTCGATCTTCTAATTGGCCTTGGACTAGTAGACTTTCACCATTTCTCTTCAACGTCGAGATAGGAATCTTGGGGCTTTGAACACTGAAAGTCGACACACGCCCCCTAGTGCCGACTAATTCTCGTTTTCCTGGTTTGGAAGAGAGTCTTCTTACAGGCGTTCGAGGTCTCCCTTCTGGCGTGGGTGACCTCCTGTAGCCACCTCTGATAAAACGACCACGTTGTTCCTTTCTTGGGCTTGGGGATCTCGATCTCGCTTCATTGTTTGTAGATGTCGTCCTTACCCTCAATGGACTTCTGGACCTTGATCTTTCCCAGCAGCTTCTTTGTAGATGACCAGTTTTTCCGCAGCTATAGCAGCGCCTCCTTTTATTTTCTTCAGAAGTCATTTGTTTACCCAATGCCGATATGGAGTCCAATAACTTATTCAACAGCGCCTCGCTCGTCGAAGAATCTTCGATGAATTTGACTTCTCGTAACTTGGATCTCGTATTTCGTGATGCATTTTTATCCGCTTTCATCAGATATGACTCCCTTCGATTTAAATTTTTGGGGAGTTCTCCAAAACGACGTTTACGATATCAAACACATAATAAAGTGAATGATTCGGAACATCTCATTCGAACCGTGTAATAAATAGGTATTCATTGACGAACTGTATTAATAATAGTAATAATAATAGCGTTTATTGCCCAACAGTTGCCCATTTACAGGACAATTTATTTGAAAAGAAGTTCAAAGTGTAGTTTTGAAAAAATTTATGAATAATATTCAAAAATATTTAAATATGAATGAAAGAAACATTACAATTGAAAAAAATAATGCTACATATTACATAACGTTTTCATTTAGATATTGAACAGCCATATTCCCGATGTAACTCAATGTGTCAAAATGAATATCACGGTGATTTGATATCCTATTAAAATTTTCACACATGGTATGTATAGGAGACTTTAGATATAAATTTGTTCTGGCTCTATTACAGAGAAATGTCTTAGAGTATCTAGTTCCAGAATTTGGAATAAAAAAGTTTATTTGAGACACTATATAACTTGCATCAATTTGACTGTGCAATAATTTGTATAAAAAAATAATGCCAGCACGTTTCCTTCGTACGTCTAGGTTCTCGAAATCAAAGCGCGAAATTAAAATTTGGTATGGTACGCCTCTTTCAGGATATTGACCATCACTTTTGAAACATAAAAACTTAAGGAAGCGTCTCTGAACTCGTTCTATCATCAACCTGTTACATATATATATATATATACGGGATTCCATATAATAGATCCGTATTCCAATTTAGATCTATATAACGTACGCGTTATATAAAGAACATAGAGCTTTTAGATTCCAAAAAGATTTGCAATTTCTCACTATAAAGCCATAGGATTTGAGAGCTTGGTTTACTTTTACCGAAATGTGGTGACTAAATGTCAGGTGATTATCAAAGTAAACTCCAAGATCCTTGATTAACTCACAGCGAGATAGGACTATCTCATTTACGTTGTAGACGAATAAGATAGGAGCCTATTTTTGTCATGCTTTTACATTTCGATGCATTCAAATAAAGCTTGTTTTCTTCGCACCAATGCTGAACCTTATTCACTTCAAATTGCAGTGCCTCACAGTCATCCAAGTTTTGTATTATAGAATATAATCTATTTTTTCATTCAAATCATTTATAAATAAGGCAAATGATAGGGAAAGTAACGCATAGTATTGACACCAGAAGTGTTCAAATATGTGGCCGGTGGCTTAGCGGTCTAATGGCACATGCCGTTCGAAACTCCAGCATAGCGATAGTCGGATCGAATCCGATGTAGGTACAAGATATATTTTCTCAAATACTCTTATCGGATCGATAGGCGACCGCATGGCTTGTTGTATTGTGAGTGCTGTAGGTTTTCCGGGTTTTCCTACAGCTGAAAAGTGAATACATCACCTAAAACATCAGTAAGTCGCCCGGAGCGCCACGGCAAATAATAATAATAGCCGTCCTCTACCCGCACAGGCTATCCCTTTGGGTACACTCAACGAGTGTTTATGAGGGAGTATTATTATTAGGGAATTGGTATTTTTGAACAATTAATCCATTCAAGAAACTATGAGCATTCAATCAAATCCAGACGTATTCATTATTGACAAATTGCAGTAGTTCAGATACAGTCCGAGAAGTTCAATTATTCAGTCAAAATACAGTTTTTTGATGGTTTGGATCTGGAGGCTTGTAAGATGATCTATTTCTAGCAAGATGGAGCAGTGTTCTGAAACTATATAGATGAACTATTAAGTGACCCCCTCGTTCACCGGATACCTCACCCTTTGATTTTTATTTCTGGGGATTTCTAAAGAACGTGGAATACAAATTAAAATACAATAATGTGAATGAATTGAAAAATGATAATGAAACTATTAGAATGATGGCCGAACTATCTTAAAAGCCAAACGAAGTATCAAGAGGAGGGCTCAAATATGTGTTCACCGAGAAGGCGGTGTATTTGAACATTCACTCCATATCTCTTAGCGTTTTATTAAATCTGCATTATTGAAAATGTTTCCTATTGAAAAAACTGTCTTGTTGTTTGTTAACTTGAGCAAGAAAGGCCATGGAGGCTTTTTGTTAAGAATGTGTTGATGAATCAAATATCATAATAAAGTAAAGGGTGTTCCATTCAAAAAGATTCCGTTTTATGAAATATTTTCAGAACGCTACTCTTAATTCTTTTATTGTCTTCAGCCAGCATCGAGATAGTCATAAAATATGCCACTAGTTTGCCCATTTAACTGAATTCGTAGTATCAATAATAACGATATTGGCAATAGTGCTGATTTAAGTTGGAACAAGCTGTTCAAAAAATATCCTAACCCCTAATTACACGGATTTCGATCAAATAATTCCTCTACGACAGCATTTATTTCTTTATATTTGCTTCATTTACAGTCAGTTGAAACAGGTAACACTCCCACTGAAATTTTTATGACCTTTGTAACGTTTTGTCTGTAGAAAATCTTTTTGGCAAACAGAATAATAATGGCATATAATGTATTCAGAATGAGTGGTTCATATCATATCTTCCAAACTGCACCCAGACTGTCAAAATATAATATTCGAACGGTAATTGCAACGACATTTCATGAAAAATATTCAAATTTTCAAGGCGGATTTACCGGATTCATAATGCGCAATTCAATGCATATGCATAATTTTAAAGTACAATTTATAACATTTCAATACTCAGATTCATATCAAACCATTTAGGAATTATAAATTATGAAACGGGTAAATGATTTCATATGAATCTGAGTATTGAAATTTTATGAATTTTACATTAAAATTACGCATATGCATTAAATTGTGTATTATGAGTCCGATAAATCCGCCTTTTGTCATACGCTTGTCTGTATGCTGATGATTCTTCCCTATTATTTTTATCAAAAGATTTGACTAAAAACCAGAAGGAAAACAGTTCAGTTATTTCGAACAATGATGTCAATTTATTGATCCAGTTTTTTCAACAAAATGATTCGTTAAACTTTGTCTCATCTGATTTTTGGAATTGATCGTCATTAATTTTTGATTTCCAAGTACCTCCTCTATACCTTGTGTGGTTGATGTGGTAGTGATAGATGTAAAAAGTGAAACCTAAACCAAATATCGACCTATTACTAGTCTATTTTGTACAATATCAATATTATGTTATTTTCAATAAAGTGCATGATCGTACACCACTTTAGTTTTATATTTTCTACTTAAAATAGTTCGAATATAACCGTTGGAATAGTTTTCAGTGTACCACCATTCCCTGGACTAGAAACTTTACTCCAACTGTCATCTCAACCGAATAGGTCACGAAAATATAATAAAGGCGTGCGTGGTTCCAGGCCATTCCCTTCTCAAAGAAGTAGGACATCAATAACGAAGGAACAGACGAAAGCTTTGCAAGATGCGTTCGACATTAATCCGTTTATTGAGGAGAACATAAAGTGCCAACTTGAGATAACGACTGGATTGCCTGGAAGAGTCATCAAAATTTGGTTCCAGAACCGCAGAAGGGAGAAGAAAATCAAGAGACCTCATTCAGAGTTGACTCTGTTGTGAAAGTTAACTGATACTTTCTCAGCAATGAGGGAGTAGGTTAAGATTTGAATGTCGTGTACCCGAATATTCAAAAAATTGTCTGTACAATACATGTAATGCTAAGAACACTCTTAACAATCGCCTGCGCCGATGTTTTAACACGTAACTGAAGTAATATTATGAATATAATCAGTATTGGCCACTTGGAGTGTTACAATTAGATAAAATATCTGCTTTTCGAATATTGATTGTTCCTGCTGATCAGAGTACTGTATATGCACTAGTTTGCTGAACAACCTTGATTATATGTGTTTAAGTAACTGACGATGATTTTCGATATCGTGTATGTTGTGCTCAACCTTTTGTCTGACGTTTTAACGAGGATTTGTAGTCATCTGCGAAGAACAATTTGACTGCAGAGCGAGGTTGTCCGGCACACTAGGCTACACGAGTAATTGGTACTTGAACCAAACCTACCCGAATAGATGCATTGGCAGCTCTGGACCAATTACGTGCCCTCCGCGGTCTCCGGATTTTTTTCCACTCGCCTTTTTTTAGTAGGACTGCTGGAAAGGAGAGATCTACAGTAAACTTCCTTACTAAAGTTGCATGATCGCGTCCAAGAAGTTTCTCGACAAAATCAGTTCGAAAAGATTCTCGTGGGCGTTTTAAAGGGCATTCATGGGGAGATTAAATATTCACGCAAAACAAGAATTAAAATTAAAATCTTTTTTTTTTCCATAGTGCCACAGTAATGACTAAGACTTGAAAACTATTATGATAGATATCCCAATCAAGAACGTTATGCAAAGAAAATAATCTTCTTCAATCGTAGCAATGGCGCCCAAAAAAGTAACAAAGGGTACCATTTTGAAAATCCAAATATCTCGAGAATCGTACGACTTTCTAAATCTATAACACTAAAATGTAATTATGCACGACCGGGCGTAAAGTAGCACTTTAGTGCCATCGGACTACTTTATTCCCTGGCAGCCGTTGAAAACGCGCTAAAGTGAATTTCAATCTCATATCGATAGAAATCTATATTCCGATGATCAAACTTAAAACTTAATTAACAATAATATAACGAACATGAACATGAACATAAATTTTAATTTGAAAAATGAATTTTCACTTAATATTGACAATACAATTAGAACAGTTATTTATGGAAATATTTGAATTTGTTGTTTTCTGTTGCTGCAGATAGTTACTGATTCCTTATTACTAGAAGTCTGAAGAGAATGTGTGTTATTATCTGGTGTTTCAGAGTAGTGAGCAATATTTTCAGAATGTCTGCAACGGCTAGTAGAAGGCTCATCATTTTAACAATTTTCTTAGCAATCTTCAGCTAATTTGCATCTGAATTTTCAATATAACCTTCCGCAACTGTCGTCGACTTCCACCCAGCATGTCTTTCAATGTTGATTATATCCTCACCTGCATCTGCTAACATATTTGCTGAGGAATGTCTGAAGCAGTGACCAATATCTCCTTTCGCATTAGAAATACCTAGGTAAGTGGCTATTCTGAATGTTATTTGACCGAATGTATTTATTTCGGTACACTTGCCATTTTTATAATATAAAAAACCGCTTTTGATCATTCTGATCACGCAAGGAAGAATATTTTTTGTAAATATCCAAATAACTTGGCGATTTCTGTTCTTTATCGATTACGGTAAATACTCGATCTATCTTTGTTTTGGTTTCTCGTATGTTATGAGTAAGAATGTCTCGAAATCTTGAATGTCGTCCACTGTGATATTTGCCAGTTCTTCGCGGCGACATGCTCCACAAATACCAAAAATCGGTACTACCTACAATAAATTCTCAGATTGACATACTGAACATTGGGAAAACATGAAATTAGAACTAACTTTCATAATAAGATACAAATCGTCTGGTGCTTCCCTCTAAAATAACTCAATTTCTTCTCTGCTTAGAATCTTCGATTTCCTTGTTTTAGAATCATCAGATTTTCGTTTCAAAAAAGCTTTCAATTTTGCGTATCTACTGATATCTATATTATCACGAAACATTTAAAGTAGCTTTCAGCATGGACTAACATGACCACATGGTAGAGGGCTTACAATATTTAGATTTCTCCAGAAAATAGGCAAGAAGTACAGTCTCTGTGTAGTTCTTATTTTTTACATTTTTTCCGTTGCACCACCTCACGAATTCTTCATACACTTTGTCGTATATTTTCTTGGATTCAGTCGGCAATAAACTCAATTTCGCATCCTCAGCTGTTGTATTTATTTCTGGTGGAGTACAATTCACAATTCCTTTGTCGCTTGAATAAATTTCAAAATCAGTAATAAATTATCTGTGATCACAAAAATTGACAGCAAATATGGCCTATACTATCTTATTTCGAAAAATTGACTGAGTAGCCATGGTAACATTAATTCCATCACTTCTTGATTTATTCTGTTTCCGGTATGTTATGAATATACATCCTCATGGCAGCCTTGATGTATTTTTATTATGTTCAAGATATAGAGAGGTATCTATCTACATAACATCAAATATACCGGTCGTACATAAAATTTTGTATGTATTTTGAGCGTAATTTGCTGCGGTTCATAAAAGCATATTTTACTCCTCTATACATAAATAACTATTTTGTGTACAGTTTCCTTTTGTATAATATAGGAGCTGGCAATGGCTAAAGCACCGCGAGGTTAACTTTGATTGTTTACTTGAAAAACCCGAGCGACGAGAAAAATCAACAAAATAAATGTCATGATATGTCATTATATTGTAACGTTATATGACTCAATACATTATTTGTTTTCTATATTGTACTATCTTCATTTTCAATCAAGCACAAGCATCTCATCATAATTCAAGCATTCATCAAACCCCAAGCGACTAGTAGGTCAACTGAAAATTCTCACGAGACCGAACATACTGAACGGTCTTAGTGTCCCCTATCCGCAGTTGAAAGGTTATCTATTACGTACGGGACAAGCTGTATACAGTTCAGATTAAATAAGAGTGAAGTTGTGTAATAAAATTGTCATCAATAGGGCAATAATAATAACAATTTTCGAAATAAAAGTTTTTAAGTTAATTTGTAAAGTTTGAATTTTTCGCTTTAAAATTTTATTGTTTTTGGTGTTATCATCAGAGCTTAAACAAAATCAGAAACATCTTCAATAGACATTGTTGATGCATGAGTACTCGATCAGTAGATCTCGTTCACATGATGAAACGGTGCATATACGTTAAGAGTCGTCTTAGAAATCAATGCACCCAAATATCGGTAGGGTAAACAATTTTTCCGTTATACATTGACGAGAAAAACTGTAGCTCTACTTCTTCATGTATGTCTCATATATTTGTGGAGTAGCTTGTAAGTGAAATTTGAGTTTTTATTGAGAATTTATCGTTTGATCTATTGATTTAATACTCGACTGAAATAATGATTAATCTTTGGAACGGTTGATCGAATTAGGGATAGAATAATCGAAGATTGATTGAAAAATGTAGTGTTTGGTGATTTTATTGAAAAATGTTTGTCTTGTATTGTTTACACTGAGAAAAATTGTCCCCGTAACAATACGTTTAACCAAATAAGTGTCTAAGATTAGGCACCTCAGGTTAGATTTGTTACTAGATGTAGTGATTGTTGACTCGACCAGGTCAGTTGTTAGTACAACCATATATTCTGATTTGAAACGGATTTGGAGAATGAACTATAACAAGATTATCCAAATAACGTCCAATAACATCTTGAATTGTTCTTCTAATGACATCAACCATTTCATTCGGTACGTTACAGTAATCAGAATTATGGTTCGAACAACTGAAATAAAACATTTCTAATCATATGAGAATGTTGGTCATTTTTCAGTGTATGACTTTTGGTTTTGTGTCTAATTTATTATAAATCTATTACTGACAACAATCTGTATAGAGTACTCATATACCTTGTATAGAATAAATATATTAGTTAATCTGGAGTATTGCATATGTAGTAATTTCAATAACATTCAGGTGGTTTAGTCTTTCTTACAAATATTACTTAGAATTGAGTCTGAAGATTAAATATATCAAAAGTGAAACAAGGTTTGTTTAATTTAGCAAAAAGCTTTACATTGTCTTTTTCAGCATTTCTCTATTTACACTTCATTCTATTCCATTCTATTGTCTTTTATGTTATTGTTTATATTGTTTATAACTTTTCCTTCTCAACATTTTCGATACCATTTTGAATGAGACCAAAATCATAATATTCGGTGATGTTGCCTAGGTTTTTTAACGAAATGGATTGGAACCAGAGACTAATTCATGTATCGGAGAATATAATTCAACTCATGATCACTTAATCCGGCTTAGTTACTCTAAATTGAACGCAGAAACAGTGCACACGGCCGTTAATATTTTCTCTTTCAGACTGTGGGATGTTAAAATCCCATAAAGACCATCTTTTTAAATAGTGATATTGCTGGTTGTATTTTACACAAAACCCAGACAAACGGATCGAGATGAGGATTTTAGCATTCGAATCTTTAGTTCATGAAGAAACTTTGTATTTTGTTTTCCAGTTTTCATAAAAAATTCATTTGTGCATCAAAAAGTGCATTCTTTCAACTACATTATTTCTCAGGTCCTGGAATGTAAATATCAGGTCAAAATTAGCCCTCCTGTACATCTGGAGGTTCGGACGGCATTGGAATTTCTGTCTAACTTGTGAAAAATCAAGAGAAATTCGTGCTCCGGGGATTTTGTAGACCGCTCGTCATGAAATTGACATCGGTGACCTGCCCCGGAGGACCTGGTGCACCGGACGACCTGACTAATAAGTAACGTCATCCCCTGGAGTTTTGATGGAACAACTCACCGAATCGTTGGATACTCGCCGTCTGGAGGTTTTTCGGGTCGCTCGTCACGAATTTGTATCAACATCCTTCAAAATTCTTCATGAATTCAATAGATTCTAGTGCAAGGAAGGAGACAAGGTATGGGTCCAAATAAAAGGTGGGCATAATTTCCAAAATACCTGAAATTTTTAATTACAAATGCCTGATCGTCTTGGAGAGATTTATTGTCTTGGGGAACTTCTTGGAGAGATTCTTGGAGAACATCTTTCTCGGTCGCAACGATATCTTTGGCAGAAATCATGTCGACGTTGGTACAGTTCGACCAGCACAAACTTCACATGCGATGTTACATGGGATTGAATTCTGCCTGCAGCTGCACAAGGAGGTAGGCCCTCAATCGCCGTTACATCTGCAGAAAACAAGTTTCTAGATGTTATCTGGACCCGCACGCTGGGTCATTCTTGTGAGCACTAAACGTCCGTTGACAATTTTCCACCCCAAATTTGTTGGATTCAGACCATCCCCGAACAGCCAAGCCTATACTTGAAGTGTTCATGAAAGGGCATCTACAATAAGGATAATTTTTGCAAGGTTCACTTTTCTGTCAAAAACTCCCGTCATGTACATTTTATGTTTGTATAGTTCCACTAGATACATTCCACTTAGCAGAAGGTCATTTGGAGCCAATTCAGGTTGCTCGAAATCAGCAGCATGAGGATAAAACTCTGCAAACTTCTCAAAAGTTTTCAAAAATTTTATTTTCCCTTGGAAGTATGTAGCTGAGACAGTGTCACAGCCTGTTAACGCATGTAAAATCAAAATATTTTCGGCGAATGTGGGCCTGTGACTCAAACTCTTCGCCGAAAAATAAACTTCCTCAGGCTTTTCTTGTTTGATTGACCGAGCTGGTTATAATAAGAATATCTCCAAGTTTGCTGGTGTTAGCCAAAATATCGGTGAATTGGTGTTTTTAGTAGTGTATTCGACATTTAATGACACTTGAAACCCCCACCTCAAGTCCTGCGCACAAAACGATTTTTGGTACGTCGTATGTCCTTGTCGAGAACCAGCCAGCGAGAATAAGACTGTTATTCCTCTCTCTTTCTTCTCTCACCCACATCACCGTAAATAAGTAAACTGAAGTAGATTCACTCCCAGTCACCTTTGATGTATCGGGTTCAGATTTTAGAGGGGTCAGCTGAGAGTTGTCCTGTCTCACTTGGTCTCACGTACGACATTCATTCATTTTTGTTGCGCGACAGCACAGAATATATATCGGCTAATTCGAGGTGGGGATGTTGACTGACCCTACTCCAGTTTATTTATCTACGGTGCCCATATAGAATATGCTAGTGAGATACTATTTTTATAGGGATGGTATCACTGTTATTAATGATATGAAGGACACCGTCAACAAAAAATTATGAAAATTGTCCAGTAAAATATCGACGTACTAAAGTATCTTCCGACGAAATACTTAGCTTTTCCAACGATTCTGTGAGTTGTTCCATCAAAACTCCAGGGGATGACGGTCCTCCGGTGCACCAAGTCCTCCGAGACAGGTCACTAGGGGCACGAATTTATCTTGATTCATCACAAGTTAAGCAGGAACTCTAGAGGATGACCTTCCCAATGCCGTCCTGACCTCCAGGTGTACAGGAAGCTCATTTGGACGTGATATTCAGATTCCGCGACCTGAGAAACTTCTGGGTGCAGAATATCGTATAGTTTTTTGTGGCATGATTTTTTTTTTCCATCACTTGAAATTATGCAGTTGGAAGAATACACTTTCTGATGCACAAATTCATTTTTCATGAAATCTGGAAAACAAAATAGAAATAAAGTTTCCGCATCTCGATCCGTTTGTCTGCGCAAATTTCCTGGGTTTTGGTGATTTCAGTGACAAATTTCCTCGCCTATGTGTACAAAGATACATTTCTGCAATGTTCTTTGTTGGTTGCTGTCAAATTCATGTATCACTATCACCATATCCTTTTTTATTGGTCTCAGAAAACGTTCATTAATGTTCATTATCGTTCAACACTAATGGCAGCAAACTCATTTTCTCATGGTGCCAGAACAAATGAAGTTGTTGTTATGAATGCTGTGATTTTTTAGGTGGAAATATCGGTGAACAGCAAAGCCAAACTCCTGATTTCACGAATAATATTTGTCCAGTGTGCTATAAGGCCTTCACCAGAAAACCCGAAGTAAATCGTCATTATAAGGAAATTCACGGAACACAGCTGCACGTTTTCAAATGTACGAAATGTAGAAGACGATTCAAAAGAAAATATCAGAGGGTTGACCACGAAAAGAATTGCGAGGGCACGAAAATTCATCAGTGCTGGAAGTGTAATAAGCCTTGCAAGTCCTATGAAAAATTGAAGGTTCACTTGCATTCGCATACCTAATTAGCTAATCATCTGAATGGGAAGGTTATGGTTTCAGCATTCAGGTATGCTCCATTTCGTGGGATTATTCCATCCACTTTTCACTGTGAACTGGCATACAAGTTACGAATACCAAATCTTCAATTCTTTCAAAAAACATTGTAAAATAAATTTGATTTTTTTAGAAATATTGAAGAAAAAATTAAATTAGTATTTATATATTCCTTTATGACCGTTCGAATTGCAGCATGATCAATGGTGCATGGAATCACACGTTTAAATAGATAAGGGTTACGTCTTCTCTAACTCGCACAAGTCTGTCGGAGATTTCTGTGGGTTGCTCGTGAGGATGCAGCCGGTTGAAGGATATAACAATGTCAATAATGTTTTTTAACAACAATATGTATATAAACACGCACAAATAAATACATAAATACGCACATATACAGGGTATTCCTAAACATCTTGTACACCTGAAAGGGGTAAATTCATTAACTTATTTTACGACTAAAATTTCATATAAACATAGGTCCGCGAACGCTTGGTTACCAATCTACGGGCTGTTGAAATTACAAGATTTTTTTTGTTTTTATTCATAGATCCTGCAGTTTTTGAGATATTTGGCTCAAATTCAAAATATAGGTTACGTTGTAGGGCCTACATCAATGGACATCTCATGGGTTAAGTGAAGGAACAATTCACTCGGCTTACTATTCTCTGAGTGAATTGAACTTCTCCCTTTATTTTCACCAAACATGATTTGTACTTTATTTGTTAATTTTTTTATTAATCGGAAAGTAATAAAAACAATTATTATTATTATTAAATGTTTTTGAGAATCTACAGGGTGATATTTTTTATGGGTCATGCCCCTTTTTCTCCCTCTGATCATTTTTCCCGTGCGCCGTTGGTAAATTCTAAAATAAAAATAATTTTTTTGGTTCTTTTACAAAATTTTATATTTTCTGTATTTTTTCCGTATTTACAACCGTTATCGAGAAAAAAAATTATAATAATTTTTTGTAATTAGCTGAATAAAAGTAAAATTTTCAGATGACGTTATTGTGGCTTGTTGTCATTAATTTTGACAGTTCGCTTGTAGAGTCCTTAGATGTCTTTGCATGTGTTCACATTGTTAATTGTATGGTGTAATTTTCTTTTAAATACTCGTTATAGCAACGTAAAAATGCAAAATTATACATGTTCCGAAATGGCTGATATGCATTTTACTAATGGCCTTGTGATTTGAAATGCAAGAGGAGCCAGACGTCTGTACATGAACACTATCCCAATAGAATAATAACTGATCAACGAATATTCAGCAGTATAATATTACAAGTGATTGAATTTTCGCGATAAGTCTGTCGATTCATTTTTGAATGAAACTGAATTGTTTCGAGAAAACACCACGAGTCCGCAGGACGAGTGGTGTTTTCTCGAATCAATTCAGTTGAGATCACAAATGAAAGACAGACTTATGAGATAAATTCAATCACGACTGGAATTTTATTAGACTATTTCACAAAGTGAAAGATAAAAAATCTGAAATTCGGCAGGATTAGAGGAAATTGGCAAAAAAAGTTGACCTGAGAAATTAATAAATTTTAATGAACAGAAATCATTGACATCGAAAGATGTCATGGTACAGTTAAATGGTAAATGGTACAGTTATTATATACAATGTTTTGAGCTTGATTATTTGAACACCAGCTTGTACTTGCAATAGTTGTTACATCTTGATTGCTCTTATTTCTGACATTTGCAGTTACAGCTCGAATGTCCAGTAATTTTAATGGTTTCCTGTTCTCCTACTCCTCTACATAAAAGTTCACTGACTGCGGTTGCTCGATTTGAATGATTGGTCATTTTTTGCTTTTTCACATCAAGCCCTATATTCTGAGCTGATGTTTGGGTCCATTTACTGATCGTATTGATTCCTAGAGGCATATTTTTGTACCAAGGAGTGCAATGATCACCAGGCTTCCAATGTCCATTCACAGTAAGAAACAACCTATTAGATTTTACATTATTACCTCGTTTTGAAATCATCTTTTTATAAAGTCTCACGGGGCACATTGTTCCATTTTGCACATTTTCAATCAACCATTTGCTGTTCGCACATCGCTGACCACCTCCTTGGCAAGTTTTTGAAAAAACTGTGTTATATTCGATTCTGCCGGTGGGCGCCCCCTTTTTATCTAATCCTTCTTTAAAATAATCTAATAATATGCGGGTTCACCTCCTCTCCAAGCAAGTTCTACCGCTGCGGTATGGAAAAATTTCTTTTGGAGTCCTGTGGGTGTATCTTCATCCCATTGTGTACATATTGCTTGATGTTCTTCATGGGTCAACGGTGCCGAACCGATCTTTCGTTTCTGTACGTTACCTTGAAGCAACTTGCATTTTGTATCTCGCGCATTTCTGACCGATTGAAAAGTATATCTTTGAATGGGTCGAAACTTCGTCCATATTCATTATAGAATTTTTTTTGCAATAATCTAGCACTCGCATTCCAGATCGCCTTCACAACACTTTCCTTGTAATCAGAACCATCGATTTTTCTCATCTAATAGCTATTTTCGTTGATCGCAAAATCTAGTAAATTGCTTCCAAATGTACTCCTTCGATTTCCTCGTATTTTTCGGTACATTTTCATCGATTTTTTCGTTGATTGATTCGATAGAATTCATCCCAAATCTACTTTTGAATGCGTGCACAGCGTAATCACTTATATTTGACGTTTAACTGTCACATGCACTGTAAAAAAATCTGAAAACACTGAACTTGATAGGCCAATCAGAGTCAAGAGTCAAGTTTGGTATTATCGGTAATCCGAACTTGACTAGAGCTTCTGATTGGTTCATTTCGCAAGTGAGTGAAATAGTCAGTAGTAATACCACGAGTGATTGAATTTTCGCGATAAGTTTGTCGATTTATTTCTGAACGAAACTGAATTGCTTCATGAAAACACCACGAGTCCGCAGGACGAGTAGTGTTTTCTTAAAACAATTCGCGATAACACGAGTTGTCTTTGGTTTGCGATTGGTCAGATTATGTGAGAATTTTAAGATAAGTGAAATAGTCACAGATATTCAACTGGAACTTCTAATAAAAACACTGATGATGGAGGTAGACCACGTACCGTTATAACACCACAGTCAAAGAAGCTTTAAATGAAATAGAAGAACATTCAGACACTAGCAGCAAAAAAATCGTTAAAAATTTAAATATCAGTAACCAAGTTGTTTGACGTATATTGAGTGAATCTCTCCTATATCCATATCACATTTGAAGATTGCGAGCGCTCCTTCCTCGATAGTTAATTTATGCCAGTGGTAGGTACCTTAATAACAGGCTAGCAGTAAATCCCAATTTTGTTTGTGAAACCCTTTTTACCAACAAAGCCAATTTTTCTAGAAATAAAATTATAAATTTTCACAACAATCACACATGGGCCTTACCGCTTTTGCTCAGAAATCAAATTGTGGTATACGCACATTTTTCTGTTTTGGCTCGAAATTATTTGAATGAATTGAATAAGTAAATAGGACGAGTTGGACATCAGTTATGGCCTCCTAAGTCCCCTGACTATATTATACTCGGTTTTTTCCTATGGGGGCATCTAAAATCTCTAGTGTTTACAGCACCATTTAATACCATTGATGACTCACTTAATCGAATATTAAACGTATTTGAAACCGTAAGAAATACCCCGGGGGAATATGGACATTATTGAGAAGAAGAGCGGACGCATGTATAAGGATTGGAGGAGGTCACTTTCCACAATGATTTTTCAAACGTAGTTTCCTTGTTATGGCATTTATTCAGATGTTTTTTATAATAAATCGTGGTTTCAAATGCCTCTAGCTTTCGAGCAGACAGCGGCGAATAAATTAAATTAACAGGATACAAAAAAACATTTCCTATATTTTTTTTTCTTGAAAACAGTCGTGGATACGGAAAGACTACAAGAAACAAAAAAGTTTGTAAACGAACCAAAACATTTATTTCGTATTTTAGAATTGACCAACGGCGCACCGCAAAATAGTTTAGGGGGAGAAAAGCCCACAAAAAATATCTCCCTGTAGGTTCTTACAAACATTTGAGATTTCCATCGATAAACGTAACGTAATTTTGTGAATTTGAGCCAAAAATCTCAAAATCTGCAGGATCTTTAAAAAAAAACTTGAAATTTAACAGCCCGTAGATCGGTAACGAATCGTTTGCGGACCTATGCTTATATCGACTTCTTGTCGTAAAATGAGCCAAGGAATTGCCCCCTTTCGGACGTACATGCTGTTCAGGAATACCCTGTATATATAAGTAACATGGAAAAATACAATTAGAAGCAATATTAATACTACTATACTATTAAAAATAAAATTAATAAGTATAAATGTGTAAATTCTGACAGAAAGATTTATTTATAAAATAGCAACATTTTTTAATGATTAAACTTCTTACGCAGTTCTTGAAAGATTGTGGTGATGATAGATTCTTTATTTCATCTGGTAAATTATTGGAACATCTGCAAGCCTTGAAATACAAACTTTTTTGGTATAAGCTTGTTTTATCTTTCAAAACAATACACGCTCATAAATCTACGAAGAGATATCAAGACTTTCAATGATTTTAAAGCTTCCCTGCAAGATTAATTTTATTGCAAGTTACCCAGGATCCGTTTAGCATGCTTTTGAAGAATGAAAATATGTTGGGTTCCAGCTGTTTGCCCCCACTGAACAATTCCATTTTAAAATAGAGTGAAATGATCCAAAATATAATTGTCTCAAGATTGTTATACGGCACCATTTGGATGTTGTTTTTAGTGCATAACATGTTCTAACCAATCTACCACAAGTTACCCCAATATACCTAGATATATTGATCTGTACTTAGTGAAGTTATGGAAAAAAATCATCATTCGTATATTTTCTGATATAATGCAGAGATCTTATGTTTCGTGCAGAATTCTTCAATCCTTTTGTTAGCCATTGCTTTTTTTGTTTGTTTTTTGACCCACTAGAATTCGTACATAGCGATGGATGTGGCCCTATTACACCTGAAACTTGGGATGGAAAGAAATAATTCGTTATTTTCATCTATGACCACACCCATTTTTAAATGGTGTACTTTCTCCAAAGTAAAGATAAAGTTTATAAATATTTCAAACAGTATGAAGCAAGGGCCACTGCCCATTTTAAAGCTAGAATTTCAAAATTTAGAAGTGATAACGGTGGCGAGTGCAAATCTTCAGAATTTCATGATTTTTGCAAGCAAAAAGATATGGAGGCGATACGAACTGTTCACTATACCCCGCAGCAAAACAGTGATCGCATGAACAGAACTCTGATAGAAAAGCAAGATCCACCATTCATTATGCTAGTATGTCTAAGTTCTTGTGGGGAAAAGCTGTTCTTGCAGCAACTTTTGAATCAAAGTCCTTACAGAGAACAAGTTCTTTGTCATCAATGGACCTGATTATATTTCACTTAATACTAACTATTGCGAAGGAATATGAATTCACAATATTTTAAGAGATTTAAACCACTTTATTTGAAGACAATCAAGGATTGTGTATATAGCGATCTAAAAATGTCCTCTAGATCACTGGCATATCAAACATATCGATACGGGATCCTTTCATCAAAGATAAAATTGAAGATGGAAGTTTCGACGTTCATTATATTTCTTTGCAATAACAGCAAGCTGATATTATGACCAAGGCACTAGCGAAATTGAAAATCTAATACAAGAAACAGATGGGAATATTCTATTAAAGGGGGGTAATGAAATAAATAATTTAATGTTGTTGTTATGTATAACAATACTTATAACAAAAAATAGTTTTCATTAGAAAATCTTTGTATTGTCAAAAGTAAATGTATGAATGGAAAAGTTGCTTCTATTCTTTACCCATTCACCAAATAGTATTTCTGGTTCAAAAGTGCTTTCCTTGCTTCTTCATTTTAATATACATATCATTGTAAAAATATTCCAGTGTTTTATGTACATACAAACAATATCCATGAGAAAACATTTCTACATCCTTTTTGTGTCTTTCGATAAGAATGATCTAGCACAGCTTATCTTTTTTTGTAAAACTTGTTCTTACGAATCACCTTGGTTTGCGGAGATAACCCTTCGAAATCAGAGCTTGTACGTGCAAGGGGAATCCGGGACCTACATCTTATGTACAAGTGGATTCCAAACCACTTTAGCTCAATAGCAGGCGGTGGGGATCGAACCCGGGTGGCCTGGGTGAAAGACAAACGCTCTAGCACCACGACTACTTTGCCTCTAGTTTTAAATTTAGCGCAATTTAAAAAGAAAAACTAAAAAAAATGGTGTTTTGTATTTTATGGAATATTATATCGTTATGCACTTTTTCAATCCTAGTACTGGGTTCCTGAGGCTACCCGGAACCCCGACATGAAGAAAAGTTATTGAAAAACGTGTCAGTAGTTTTAAAGCCAAAAGTTGTGTGGTGGCATGACTGAATCCTTATTTCCTTAGTCCTCTATTGTCTTTGTGAATAATCATGCATTTTCGACTAAATTATTTGAATTGATACCACTTAAATCTTTTCATCATTTATGTCGAATGGGATCTATCAAGAACAAGTAAAACTATCTGGTATCCGCAGAAATAGAAACCACAACAAAACACTGTTGAACGAATTATGAAAAACTTCAAAATCAACCTTATGGAATGGTGAACAAGAATTACTTATTAAGTGAATATTCGAATTTACGCCCTCCAACTTCCAGAATTTTTTCTACTTCTCAATAATAATTGTTGATGTTTCGCTTTGAGGTTGAATTTTGGCTGAAAACTGTTGGTTCCGTGCTGCGCCTACGTCTCGAGAAAACTATCAAAACTGAATTCTATTTTATAAAAATTGGGGGCTACTATGAGAGCTTCTAGCGCGAGGGCCTACCGCAAAATTTCCCGGTATCCCACGGGTAAAATCCGACACTATATTTTAACGTGCCCTACAAAGAAGTATTTATATACTGTTGTCATTCCTTACTATCAATTGTTGTTCATTAACATTTATTGTCTTCTGATTAGTGATATTTTTTAGGTAGAAACATTCACTACCAGCAAACTGAAACTCCAGATTTTACCAATAATAGTTGTCCAGTGTGCTTGAAGGCCTTCACCAAAAAATCACAGGCACTTCGTCATTATAAGGAAATTCACGGAACACAACACGTTTTCAAATGTACGAAATGTCTAAAACAATTCAAACGGAAATATTTGTTCGTTGATCACGAACATAATTGTCCGGGCACGAGTGTTAGTCGATGCTGGAAGTGTAATAGGCCTTTCAAGACTTATGAGAGATTGTTGGTGCATATGCATGTGCATAACTAATTAGCAAATCATCTGAATGTGCTGTTAGTGGCTTCAGCATCCAGTTACCTTCAATTCCATGGCAAAATTCATTATTCACTCCAACCATACAATGATGAGTCGTTCGACTTGTTGCTGAAATAGGTTTTGAACTGGCATACAAGTCACAGTTCGAAAATTCTTATATACTATATACTCCAAGGAGTACTTATTCTGGATAGATCTACTCAATCACCTTACTCTTGTTCGAAAGAATTCATACATTTCCACAGACGTTAATTTTGTTGAATATAAATTTGATTTTTATTGGAAACGTGAAAATAAACCCAATTTTTTTATTGTCTTTCAACCTATTCATAACTTATAGTGAAAGCTGATTGTTACGAAGTAATATTTATTCGGCAGCTGACTTCTCTGAGACGAGACGATGCGATAATTGGAATAGAAAAGATATTACGATTTCACTACACCAATCAATAGAGCATAAAATGAGAGATTTTTTAACCAAAATACTAGTAGGAAACCGACTGTGTCATCACATGAGAGATGGTCCGTAGTTGAATTCTGTTAAGTTTTGAACTCGCAACTGTAATTTTTTATAAACATTCAAATATTAAAAAGGGTTTCTAAGTGTTTTGTGCTTATAAAATGAAAACTAATACAACAATCTGCTTGCTACAATGAGAAAACTGGTAGAAAATTTAAATTCAAACAAAATGAAATTTTTCAAGACCAGGTCGGAGCATTAGTAACGGAGAAAAACTGGAAGAAAAGACGGAAAAGGAACCTGCACGGTTCTTACCGAAAAAGAGACTCTGTCGAATACATATGCTGAAAATTTGGTATGATAGAGTTTATGATGTCCTGATCAAATGTCTGAGGGGGCAAAACAAGATCTAATGGACAGTTTTTGAGAAACAGGCTATTAAACATGCGGAGGCAGAGTTGTCACTCACCTACAAAATCAATAATGTGGCGATATTCTTGTAACAAAAAGTTTAGGAGATGAAAAGTTTTTCATGTTCCTTATCTGGGAAGTATAGAAAGTAGGTTTAAATTATCATCTAAATGACTTTGTCTAAGAGTTATAAAAAATTTTTGGTTTTCAAAAATGTTTTCGTGGTGGCAAAGAATAGCTTAGAGAATCTACTATTTTAATTAACATTTATTTCTTGTGATAATTCAGAGGCTTATCGAAATATGGAAAAGGTAATACTGGCATCTCCTGTGCTAAATGTACAGTGGTTGCTATATGATTTTCTAGTTCCTTAATGAAGTCTTTAATTGTGTCATTAATGTATCCCGTTTCATTAATCATAGAAGTATTGTCAGGTGGGTTTCTCGAAAGCGCGTCTGCTAGTACGTTTCCTTTACCTTTGATATAATCTATTTCGTAATCATATTCCGAAAGTAATAATTTCCATCGTATAAGTTTTGAAGTGGGGTCTTTCAGATTGTCCAGCCATTTGAGTGGTTTATGGTCTGAACGAATAAAGAAATGTCGTCCAAACAGGTAAGGTCTTAAGTACTCAACTGCCCAAATAATTGAGAGAAAATCTTTCTCACTTGTTTATTGTTTTGACAAAGCACGGCCCAAATGGCATGATTTGAAGGGTCTGTAGTCAGTGTAAATGGTTTATCAAAATCGGGATGTTGAAGAATAGGGTCGTTGCAAAGAAGTTGTTTGCATATGATGAAGGCTTGTAAAAATTCTGGGGTGTGTTCAACTTTTCTTCTTTTGCGTAGGCAAAGTGTCAATGGTTTAGTTATTTCTGCTAAATTATCAATGAATTTTCTGTGAAAACCTACCATAACTAAGAAGCTTTCGATGTATTTGTGAGTTTTAGGTGTTGGGAAATTTACAATAGCATATTTTTTTTTGAATTGGCTTTAATCCCGTCTGTTATGAGAATGTGTCCCAAAAATTCAACTTTTTTGTGTACATCATCCATATAACCTAAACATATTTATTATTCTTTGGGAACTTTATTTATCATTCGTTGCAATGTAGAGGGCGCGTTCTTAAGCCCAAAAGGCATTCTGAGATATTCAAAATGTCATCTATCGGTAGAGAAGGCTGTTTTAGGCATACTGTCACGGTGCACCCTAATATGATCGAAAACTTGCCAAATCTAAAGGGGTGTAGTACTGAGCTCTACCTAATTTATCTAGTAAATCATCAATATTTGGAATAGGCAAACGATCTTGAACAGTTTTATTGTTCATTTTACGATAATCCACTACAATACGCCATTTGGGTTGTCCGCTAGCATCTAATTTTTTTGGTACAATCCGAATAGGACTAGACCAAGGACTTGAACTGATTTGTTTCATTCCATTATTCAACATTTGTTCTATTTGTTTAGCCACTTCTTGTTTGTGTATTTGTAGGGAACGATATGACTTTGTGAAAACAGGATCATCATCAGATGTTTTGATTTTGTGTGCAGTTTGTGTATTAGGATAGTTGCAATGAAGAGTTCTCAGACTCCGTATACAGAGTGATTTATTTTATACTATAGTCATATTTAAGATTTATATTTTATTCTTTAAACCAAAAAAACTCAGGCAACAGATCAAGCTCGTAAACTTGCAAATAAAGTAAATATAATTGTAATATTGGGTGATATGAAGTTACTCATATACAGGGTCATTCAGGATTGTAATTTTTCAGTTGAATTAATATTAGTAGTAATTGATGTAATTTGAGCAACAAGCAAATTAAGAATTCTTTAGCTCTTTTAATTACGCCTTAAATGCTAACTAAAACCTTGAGGGAATATTATGACCGCTTGGGCTATTGTTCAGCAAAAGATGGCATGTCCATTTGGAAAACCCTATTTATTTTCATTGCAATCAATTCAGCGCCCCGTCGTTACTTATGTCTCCTAACACCAGATTGTGGAATGAAGTGGTTTTTGAAATATGAGAACGGTCCAATATTTTCAAAAGGGCTCGAGAAAATATCATGAAATTTAATACAAAATGGTTTTTGTTAAACAACTAATAATTAAATTGTCTTCCAATAAGAGTTTTGAATCAAATAACAGAAACTGAAAACTATCTGACCAAGTGCTCAAAATGTTTGCCATCATTTGCTAAACAATAGCCCAAGTGGTCATAAAAATCCCTCAAGGTATCAGTTAGCATTTGAGGCGTGATTAAAAGAGCTGTCTGACATATTTTGTTTTTAAAGATTTGTAAATTTGCTTGTTGCTCAAATTACATCAATTTAAAATCTGACATTTGGCAACATTACCGATATCACAATTGAATCGGGCATCATTAAAAACCACCATGTTGAAATTTTCATAAATTTTCTCTGTGCCGTTTCTGATATATGAGACCGTTCCGATACTTTTGAAAGACACTATAGTATATACCCCAAGGAGTACTTATTCTGGATAGATCTACTCAATCACCTTACTCTTTTTGAAATGATTCACGCATTTCCACAGACTTTATTTTTGTTAAATATAAATTTGATTTTTATTGGAAACATGTGGAAATAAGCCATATTTTTTTTATTGTCTTTCAACCTATTCATAACTCATAGTGAAAGCTGATTGTTACGAAGTAATATTTATTTGGTAGCTGAGACGGGACGATGCGATAATTGGAATAGAAGAGACATTACGATTTCTCTACACCTATCAATAGAGCATAAAATGAGAGATTTTTCAAACAAAATAATAGTAGGAAACCGACTGTGCCATCACATGAGTGATGGTACGTAGTTATATTCTGTTATGTTTTGAACTTGCAACTGTAATTTTTTAATTTGTTATAAACATTTAAATATAAACTAAGTGTTTCTTTTATAAAATGAAAACTAATGCAGTAATCTGGTTGGTCCATTGAGAAAAATGATAGGAAACTGAAATTCAAACAAAATAAAATTTTTACATTCAGGTCGAAGCATTAGCAACGGAGAAAAGCTGTAAAAAACGGAAAGGGCCACGGTTCTTATCGAAAAATAGGCTGAAAATTGGTATAATGGAGTTTATGATGTCCTGATCAAATATCTGAAGGGGCAAAAAAAACTAAATGAACAGATTCTAAGAAACAGGGTGTTAACATGCGGAGGTAGAGTTGTCACTTACCACTGAAATCAATAATTTTGTTAGAAAAAAGTTAAGGATAGCAATTACAATCTTGATATTTTCAACACAAGTTGCAATAAAGAGTTATTAGACTACAGGGTGATTTATTTTCTACTAGTCAATTTAATATTTTTATGTAATTCTTCGAACCAACTCATTCAACAGATCAAGCTCGTAGACTTGCAAATCAAGTAAACATAATTTTAGAATTGGGTGATGTGAGGTTACTCTTATACAGAGTCATTCATCATTGTAATATTTTTGTCGAATCAGTTTTTTTTTCAGGAATATATATAAATCAGAGTAGAGAACTAATCATAATATGATCATTATTTTGTGGATGTTGTCTATTTGTTAAATCTTGTATACTGATCCTGGAAAACGGCATGATGAGCAATCAAATGGGAGACTACAGCATTAAAGAACTTTGTGATATAAGTACCAAGCTCCAATATTTTACTAGTTCATACCATGTCTACTGAGACATAGTAATAATGGTTATGCACGCACACTATTTGTTAATGGCTTGCATATCCCAAAGAACATACGACATTAGCGTTATGTAGATGTACCGACACTTTAATGACCATATTCACATTCTTGTTTAAGCATTTATATGCGTGCAGAACCATCCAAATTTATCGTTACTCAAAGTACTCTTTGTAAGAATGACAATATTTCTCATCTTATGATAATTCAATGAATATTACCTAATAAAAGTTCTAAAATATGTACTTGCCCATGCAAATGATTTGCACGTGATTTGACTCTATAGAGAATATAGAACATTTTGTGTAATTGAAACATGGGTTCCACATTCGACAGATAATGAAGATCATCGCTGATACATCCCATTTGACAGCATTTACCTTTGTACCAATACTCGTCCCAATCCTAAGCCTTCCAATTCATTCAACTATTTCAATCTTAGAATTTATAACTATTTTGATTTCAAACATCTTGACGTTGTCTTCGATAATTGCCAAAATTCCTAATTAGCATACGTGTGTGGTATAATGAATATATTCTATTTGCCTTGTTATTGTGGACCACTCTGTATGTGTGATCTTATACTTATCACATTTCAATTAATTGAGTTTATATAACTTTCATTATAGCTGATAATAAAACCGGTTGTTACATTCAATGACCCACGCTGTATATTATAACGAATCAATGTATTGTCGGTTTACAGCTTCAGTCCAATACCCTAAGCAAATATTGGAAATATTAATCGCACGGTATTACTAGGTATGGTGATACGACATACGATTAGATCACAAGATACTCTCTAAAATAATATTTTTGTCAATCAAGAAATTTTTATCACAATTACTAACTATAGGGCACATACCTATAAGACAAAAAGACGCGAACCACAAAATATTGATCATATTTTATTTAGTTTTTCACTTTAATATATACGTGTCCCTAAAAAAAAGTATATGAATTCGAGTAAAACAGAGAATTCTGAGTGACCCTGTATAATAAGGAACTTCAAATGACCCAATATTAAAATCAAATGATTTTCACCTAATTTAAGTCTACGGACTTTAGCTTTTGACTGTGTTTGTTCAAAGAATATCATAAAAATTTCAACATTGACCAGTAGAAAAAAAATCGTCCTGTTTACGGAGTCCGAGAATAGTGAGAACTGTTTATTACAATTCGTGTCGAGAGTATTGAGATTGTTATTGTTACTTTTTGCAAGAAAATAATCGGCACATTATTGATTTTATGTTAGGTAAGTAACAACCATGCCTCCGCATGTTTAACACCCTATATTTCGAAAACTGTTCAGTAAATCTCGTTCTGCCAATAGAGACATTTGATCAGGACATCATAAACTAGACTATACCAAATTTTCTGCTAATTCAACTGAGACTCTTTTTCCATAAGAACCGTGCATGGTCCTTTTGCGATTTTTTTAAAAATTCATAAAAACGTTATGTTTGAAGTATTGCAGTTTGAATTTTCATAATATAAACATTGGAGGCTACTTTGAAGGCCTCTAGCACAACAGTCTAATGGAGAATTATCTGGTATTCTGGTGGTACAATCCAAAACTGCTTTTTCAATTCAGTAAACCCGATATTTCAACGTGTCCCACCAAACAGTTTAAGAGTGGATTTATGCAGCACAAATTTACACTAAACTACAATTAACATTTACACTTCAACTTCAACTAAGAAGATGAACCTCTCATTTGACATGGTTCATTTTATGCAGAGAAATTAAAACTAGATTTAAATTAATAGTTGGCCAACTTTCATCTTTCTAGTGTTAATGTTAATACAAACCTAAATTTAATTTATCCTTAGTTGGAGTTTAGTTCAAGTTGAAGTTTAGTGTAAATTTGTGCTGCATAAATCCAGTGTTAGTTGTGTCTTGTTGCCCATTTCTTATATTTTATTTTTTCTAATTCGTGTTATTTTTCAGGTGAAAACATCGATAAACAGCAAACCAAGTCTCCTGATTTCAGTAATAATATTTGTCCAGTGTGCTTGAAGGCCTTCACAACAAAACCTCATGTACTTCGTCATTATAGGGAAATCCACGAAACACAAAACGTTTTCGAATGTACGAAATGTCTAAGACAATTCAAAAGGAAATACAGATTGGTTGATCACGAACATAATTGTCCGGGCACAAGTATCCATCAATGCTGGAAGTGTAATAAACCTTACAAGAACTATGAGAGATTGTTGGTACATATGAAGTTGCATAACTAATCATCAAATAATCTGAATGTGATGGTAATGGTTTTAGCATCCAGTTACCTTCAATGCTGTGTGAAGATTCGTTTCACTTCCACCCGCCCATACAATGATGAGTCGTTCGGCTTGTTGCTTTAGACGTTATTTTTGTTAAATATAATTATTATGTGAAAATAAAAGCACCAAATTTTTTTCAGTTTTGTTTTTGAACTATTCATTAAATATAATGAAAGCTGATTGTTAGGAAGTAACTTTTATTTCCCAGCTGAATTGTCTGATACGTGACTCAAGGCGATACTTTTTAATAAATGTTGCTTGGTTTTTTATCAGTTTTTCCCTACTTCAACCTCAAACGGTATATATCCTAGTGGTTGCCTTTTAGGCTTGAGGCTAGAGTTGGTTTCACCTGTAGGTCCTCTCACTGACTCTTCTGTCTCAGAGGATTAAGAGCATACAGAATGTATAAAAGGGCAGGAACTGTCACCATCCTGGTTTTTGCTAAATGAATGTGGCTAGCTATGTGATATCAGATATCTAATTGTTTAGGACCTACTGGCTCTTTTATCTGGAGCTACCTACTTCTCTGAAATGATGGGAAGTTCGTGCTTCTTACGCGAATTAGTTCTTGAAGTAATATTGATTCCAATTTATATGGTTCGGTATTAGTGGATTGTCAAATGAAACACAGAAGTTGGAAACAATGATATATCTAGTGAGAAGATAAACTTTAGAAATAAACAAACAATGAAAACAAAACAACAAACTAAGAAATTTTCTCCTATTGGAGCCAATTTCTAGGATATAGTAGCTTGGATGGTTTAGTTGTGGAATGTCCTCAACAACTCGAGGGATCGCAACATAGGAATAAAATATATTTTTCATTGAATGAACTACAGTTACTTGCAAAAATACACACTCTCTGATAGACAGTAAGACTACAGTGGTATGCTTTACTTTCTCCCAGATGATAGCAATAGGAGGCACAGTGAAGAAACGGTACTCCAGGGGTCGGTTCTTATGGCATGCTATTCTATTTAATTTTTTCTACATCAATAGGAATAATTTGTACCAAAGCATCACGATCTTCATTGTGCCAGAGAATTGTGGTATCGTCAGTAATCATTGTGAGGTGTCCAGAAATATCTACGTTGGCCATATCGTTGATGTAGAGTGGATATAAAAGGGGATCCAACACAGAGCTCTGGGGGATACTACGTACAATTTTTCCTCTGTCAGAGCTATCATTGTTTGGTACAATCCTTTGATTTCGATCACTGAGGTAAGATCTGATCCAATCTAGAGATGTACCGCGAAAACCATAATGAGGAAGCTTTTTCAATAGTATTTCATGATTCACGCAGTTAAAGAACTTAGAAAAATAAAAAACATTGCTTCTGCCGCCTCTGTTTCGTTTAGGCTCATGTACATTCAAGAAAATCAAATATTGCATACCCTGTTTTTTTTTTGAAACTGAACTGTTCAGTCGCCAATATATTGTCTGTTTGAAACGAAAGTTCACTTTAAATCACCTTTATTTTAAAGTCCCTATATCGGCTCTTTACCAGAGAAAAGTGTCCTTTTGTGGTAAACATAACCTATATTTTGCCTGTCATCTGTCATATTTAAATTTCATATTGGAGTTAAGAGTTAGCAGAGGTAGAATTTATTGTAAATAGATAGTAATGAATTCATCAAATTCTAGTGTTTATCAAATGATAAGGAAATAATAGTTAGAAGATACAGTGAACAATACGTCGGAGTTATGTGAAGAACTGAAATGAATCAAATGGCGTTACTCCAGTATCAACAAAATTATTACAGAACCAAATAAAATATGTACTGGTCATAGAAACGCAAGCAAAAGGCACTTATGTGAGATTATAAGCAAATGGGTCAACAAGAATAATACATATTTTTGTAAATCGCATGTGCTTCAAAAACCCCCCTGCATGAGCACTCATATATCTGAATCGGCCTCAGAGAAAAAATAAATATCAACTTTAAATTTGTTCTGTCCACCATCAGGCTGCACCCCTACAAGCAACCTTGAGGAACTTGTGCGAACTGGGGATTAGTATTTATATGCATACAACTAGTATCTGAGTATACCATAACATGCAGAAACATATTTTCCAACTGGTGCTTCCGTAAAAAATACCAATATCTCTATTTTGCAATCAACATGTGTACAATGTATAGGAATAGTCAGAATGAGAGGAATGATCGTAGTTCACAGTGTCCATTCTATACTCAATAAATGAATAACCCATTTTATGAATAAAATGAAAGTAACCTCAAATCTCGATCACACGTAGAATCCAAAATGGTTTAATTTCTTCCCCAAGAGCTCAAAAATTCTTGGACAAGAATCTAGTTTATAATACTTTCTTAATGAAAAATGTACCCACTCACTAGCTGAATACTTCTTTTTTATCGGATAGCTCAGTTCAGGATTTTTCTGTTTTTATTTTTATAGATATTGATGTGATGTCAACAACCAATGTATTATAGTTCAATGCTTCTAACACTATCTTTTTTATTCTATTATTTCTTAACATGTTGATCGGATAATAGAAATTATTATTCATCTTCTTGATGAAATGTGAGAAAAAAGTTTGTTTTTTGAGCACCAACTTTTGCCTATGAAACTTAAATACTTGTTTACAATTTTTTTCACATTTTTCCACATTTATTAAAAACAAAATGAAGTTTTGATCATTTATTTTTGCTGTACAAGTATTTGTAAATCTAATAGGTAAAATTTGTTTTTTAACATGAGCTTCTTCTTGTCCTCTATTTTCCCCCTCAATTGCCAAAGTCTGCTTTTCAAAATTAACATTCTCTTTCTATCAATACTCTTCTTTTGGCTAATATTGCTGGGTTCTGAGTTGTTGGCCTCAACTATCTTGTAACAGGTTTTTTCAATTTATATGATGTATAATGAGACAATTCATGTTTTGTTTTCTACAACAGAAGCAAAAGCATAAAGTTCAATCAAATGAGAAAAATATACCTACGTACTCTGAGAGATGCTGGTGAACTAACTTCATTGACCAAGTCCACGTTGGTAATGCCCTGCTTCAGAGACACTTACCAACATTTCAGTACTACCTCATTGGCTTGAGTGGAATGTGAAATAATTCCAACAGCCAGAGGTGCGACTTTTATAGGCTCGTTTTCCTCATTTCATAAGATATAAATAACTGTTATACTTCAGTAAATCTGAACCCTTCAAACAGCGTTGCCGGAAGTTCGAAAATAACTGACAGTCTCACCATCACTGAAAAGCATGTTTCTCAACCCTTGTTGCAACTTGCGACGCAACAAAAATGTTAAGAGATCATCAATTTAGGGAGCACGGAAACCAGCAATGATTGGAAATTAGTAGAGCGTGTAATAGCAAAACCAAAAAGAAAACTGATAGTTGGAGATAATAGTGCCATCAAAATCAATGGAAAGGAATTGAAGGGCATTCCAAAAATGGCATGTCTTCACGTATACCGGGTGGATCCAACGATGACTGCGGAAGAGAATCCCTCACTCCACATTTCCCTGAAGTTAAAACTGAGACATTGAATAGCAAACATCCAGATATCTACGCTTCCTTCAAAGTACCAGTTTATGAAAACCACTTTGAAGATGCAATGGATCTAAATAAATGACCCACAGGAGCCTATGTTCAGCGCTTCTTAAACTTTCGAAGCTTTGTGAAGCCGCCTCCAACCTAGGTGAAATTTCCAAACACTGAAAGTTTGAATTTCAACAAACTCGACTATATTACGGCTGAATATTTAAATATGAATCAGTTTAATTTTATATGTTTAACAGAGAGAGACTTGGTGGCACGAAAGTTTTGTGAAATCTTTTAGTTTTCCCAATTTTACTCTTTCAAACTCATATTACAAAACCAATTTTATAGGAGGTGGAGTTGGTATATGGTCTCGAACTGAATTAGATGTATTTCCACTGAATTTACAAGAGTACTGCATTGAAAAAAACATTGAGATGTGTGGAATCCATTGGACAAATAATAATACTGATGTTTTCATTATAAATTGTTACCGCTCTCCCTCAGGAAACTTCGAAATATCCCATGAAAAAATTTCAGTAATTCTTGACAAAATATTTGTTCCTAAAACCCTCATAATACTTACTGGAGATTTCAATTTGCATTCAATGAGTATAACCAACCTCAACCGTTTTACTCAATTATTAATATTATATGGTCTCAGTCCCAGAGTAACCAAACCCACTAGAATCAGTCAGACTTGTCAAACGATACTTGATCAAATATATACGAATTTACCAGAGAATAACGAATGGTATGTAGTTGAGAATTCCATATCTTCTCACCTAACTGTCTTCTTTTCAACGATGCAGTATCAAATCAATGAAGGATATTTGTATAATTATAAAAGAATGGTAAATGACACTAATATTGAAAACTTGTCGAATGCTTTAAAGAGACAAAGCTGGTCAGAAACGTATATCCTGAATAAGCTAGACGATAAGTTTAACAGTTTTCATGACACTCTGTTATTTCATTTCAATTGTGAATGTCCAGTAAAATCTATTGAAAAACAACAAAATAAAATTGCTGGAACTGAATGGGTTAGTATCGAAATAAAAATGTCAAGTCAAAACCTCAAAAAACTTTATCAGCAAGTGAAAACTGATCCGACCCTGAAAGAATTCTACCAAACACAAAAAAAAACAGCATAAAATTCTCGTAAGAAAAACTAAAAGTCAGCATTATCAAAATAAAATTTACTCATCAGGAAATGTAAACAACAACACGTGGTCTGTTGTAAACGAGTTATCAGGCAAAACTTCTAAAAAGAGTAATATATCTATAGATAACAATGATGGTCTCGTCGATGACCCACTTGCTATCTCTAATATTTTCAATACGTAAATGCACCTTATGACATTATTGATAAAATAGATAAAATTGCAAATAACCCTATGAAAAATTATTTATTTCCTAGTATTGTAAATAGTATGTTCGTACCATATGTCAGTGAAGATGATGTACGGGAGGTTATCAGGGATAAAATTAAAAATAAACATACTTGTGTGCCAGATGGCATCTCTGGACATTCGATCAGAAAGATTGCGCCTTATATCATAGCACCCCTTTGTCATATAATTAACGTATCTTTTCAGCAAGGACAGTTTCCGACGCGAATGAAACATTCCTTGGTTTCTCCAGTCTTTAAAAAAGGTAATACCCATAACATGAAAAATTATCGCCCTATTGCTGTTTTTCATCACTGTCAAAGGTATTCGAATATATAATGTTGAAGTTTCTCCATAACTTTCTGAATATAAACAATATTCTGTCTCCGAATCAACACGGATTTCGATCTAACTATTCCACTACAACAGCAGTTGTTTCTTTTTATTTGAACCTTTTAGAGTCTGTTGAAACTGGTGAAAATCCCACTGGGATTTTTTGTGACCTCAGTCGCGCTTTTGACTGCATACAGCACAAATCTTTTGGACAAATTGAATAAAATTGGTATTAGAGGTATTCAGAATGAATGATTCGTATCATATCTTTCAAATCGCATCCAGACTGTTAAAATACAGTATTCAAATGATAATTGCAGCGAAACTTTTTATTCTGATAAGATAAGTAATGATATAGGGGTTCCCCAAGGATCAGTTTTGGGACCAATCCTCTTTATTCTATATATAAATGAGTTGCCATCTGTTTTGCCAAAATCATTCACTTGTCTGTATGCTGATGACTCTTCCCTATTATTTAAATCAAAAGATTTGACTGAATTGCAGTATAATATCCACTCTGATCTTGACAGCTTACAAAACTGGTTTAGTGACAACTCTTTGTCTTTGAATTCATCTAAAACGAATGCAGTATCTTTTCATACTGCTCAAAATAAAAACAATTCAGACATAAGTATATCAATTTCCGGTATCGAAGTAGAATGATCCGATGGTATAAAATTTCTAGGGATATCTCTTGATAGCAGGCTCAATTTCGATCAGCACTGTGAGGATCTCATTAAAATACTTGTGTTATCTGCTGAGAAATCTGAAAAGAATTCTGGATAACTCTGGTCTGCTTTTATATTACCACGGGCAGACACAGTCTAGACTCTGCTATGGGCTTATTGTTTGGGGAAATTCTTCACATGCACATAATGTTTTCTTAACACAATCATCAGAACCATTGCAAATGCATCACAAACAGTATCATGTAGAACATTATTTAAAAAGTTAAATATTTTACCTCTCTCGGGTCTATATATTCTAGAAGTTTTGCTGTACATTCGCAAAAATCAGAGACTTTATAAACAGAATAAATCCTTCCATGATTATCACACTCGCACCAAGCATGATTTCCACATACCGAAAACACGGTTATCCCTACGACTCAACTCATTCGAGTTTTTGCTCTTCCAGAAAATTTTAAAAATATAACCCTTGAACAACAGTTCAAAAATAAAACGAAACGACTACTATTTGAAGTCAGTCCAGTCCGTACACAATTGATGAATTTTTTTCATATTTACAGAAATAAAATGTCTATACTTTTTATCAATGCAGCTCTTCTGTATTCACTTGATTATTTCATTGTTCTAACGTTCTCCAATTGTTATTTATTGCTTATTGTATGTAGTGAGTTTTATTTATACCTATTGAAATGTACTGACTGTATTGACTTGTCCAATTGCTTTTTAGAGCTGTTTTTTATGGACTAATAAAGACTAACAGTAATTCGATTCCACATACTTTTTATAGCCAGTTTTATAAATATTATTCACTTTCTGTTTCGTGTATCTGTGTTTACGTCTACAAAATAAATAATAATGAAATTATACTTATCAATAGTTTATTTTCACTGTGTCAATATCGACAATTCTGCCAGTGCCCTGCATTGTTTTGATATCAATGATTTTGAAAACGCTCTCTATAATTGGATTGAAAACCTCAGTTACAGGAGCTTCACCACTAGTCCCTTTTATGTAATTACATTGTGCAGCTGCCACCTACCTTGTTTTTGTTTTCATATTTATTTTGACTTCATATGGTCCAGATTTATGGGATACACAGATACGGCATTAAATGCTGTAGTAACTCACTGCCAGGCTTGGTCCTAAAAAACAGTTACCTTGTCAATTGAATCTAAGAGACTTGTTCCTCCACACTAGAAGAAACCCATTTTTTTTCTTGTCTGATTCCAACGCGAATTACAAATTGAACTAACCGTGAACTGATAATTATGAAATTTTACTGTGGTCATAATAAATCTTACATTGAAGAAAATATTGTTTGTGTTTATTTATGAAAATACAAACTATATTACCAGATGACAGTAACCACAGAACTACAAAACACTTTGAAAATTAACAAGTTCACAACTGTTTTCCCAGTGTAGCCACCACTATAAAATAACGAATTCAGCTTTAAAGGAGGCTTCTTCTAAAGGAAGGTGTTGGTACGTTTATGGAACCAAAGGCACTTTGAAGTATACTTTAAAGAACACTTTATCGTAAAGCCGACCTTTAATAAAGGAGTCTTTATGGTGTTGATTATAGAACTGGCTGTAAGTAATTCCTACGCTAAGAAATTCCTAAATCTGATACCTAAATCGAATTTCACCAACCTAAGAAATCCTTAAGTTAGAAATACCAAGATAAAACTTTGATTTCGAAAGTTTCCTAGATATTTATACCGCTGTTTAATAATAACCTATAACCGAATGGATGCTTAATCATAATCTGAAAAGTATAGTGAAAAGAAGAGAAATAACCCCAAAGGACTCCGCACATTTCTTATGGGAAATGGCTTTCCGTGAATTTAGCTGAATTTTTGATATGTTGTAGTTCCGGATGTATTGATCAGAAGTGCCCATAGCCACAAAGCCCAGAAATGAACAGTTTTCGAGATATACAGCTTTAAAAATCAATTTTCTTTTATTTTTGCGGTATTTGCTCGTCAATCGGAAAGCTTTCATTTCTGCTTGGGAGGTAATTTAAATGTTTGGTGGTGTCCAGAACAAGACTAACAAATGGTCTTTCCTGCTAATATCATAAATAATATAATTTTCAATACACTGCTCCATTGGCCATGAAGTTTGATACAAATTCCAAGATGTATATATCATTAGGATTTATTTCCTTCATTTCATTGGCAGTATCAAGCACATGGCCAAATGAATGAACTTGAGTGATATTTGACTTCTTGTTATGGCGAGCATAACCAAGCATAAACAAACTACTTTGAGAAAGTCCACATAGGACGAAATTGCAGTAACATTAAAGTTACAAATATAAGTGGTACAAAATATAGGAAGTTTTATTTCTCATATTTCATCATTACTAATAATATTATCATGAATGATTATTCTCTATTGTATTGTTATCAATCATTCATGTTGTCAACGATCATATGGCTGGAATTCGTTAATATTGTGTGTAAACTGTAATGTAACCTAGAAGAAATGTATCGTTTTCAAAAATTCGGAATTTTATACCCAAATTCTCATTCATAGTCGGTGGCTCCAGAAGTACCTGGCCCAACAAAGAAAACACAATAAATTTTGGTTAAAAATATATTTATTTTTCAACGTAATCTCCTTTTAGCTCCACAAACTTTTCCCAGCAATGTTCAATAAGTTAGATACCCTTTTTATAATAAAAATCGTCAATGTCCTCAAAGTAGCCATTAACTGCCGACTTAACCTCTTCATTGTTGGAAAAGCTTTGACCACCAAGCCATTTTTTTAAGTCAGGGAATAGAAAATTATCCGAGGGGGCTAAATCTGGCGAATAGGGTGCATGAGGTAGCAATTCAAACTTTAATTCATTAATTTTTGCCATTGCAATAACGGATGTGTGAGGTGGTGCATTGTCTTGATGAAACAACACCTTTTTCTTAGACAAATGCGGCCGTTTTTGCTTGATTCCTTCGCTCAAACGTTGCAATAAGTTCGCATAATAGTCGCCGTTGATAGTTTTTCATTTGCAAGGGAGCCAATGAAAATTATCCCACGCGCATCCCAAAAAACCCACGCCATGACCTTGCCTGCAGATGGAACGGTCTTTGCCTTCTTTGGAGCCGGTTCTCCCTTTTCAGTCCATTGTTTTGATTGTTCTTTCATTTCGTGTGTGAAGTGATGGACCCATGTTTCATCCATGGTTATGAAACGGCGCAAAAATTCGGCTTCATTTCTGTGAAACCTTGCCAAACACTCGATGGAAACATCTTCACGACGCTGTTTTTGTTCCATTGTGAGCAAACGCGGCACCAATCTTGCGCACAGCTTTCTCATGTTCAAATTTTCAGGTAATATGCGATGTACCGCACTTTTTGAAATGCCTACTATGTCTGCTAGCTCGCGCACTTTCAGTCGACGATAATCCTGTACCGCTTTGTGGATTTTCTTCAACATTTCTGGAGTCGTCACCTCTTTGGTTGACCACTGCGATGCTCGTCTTCGCAGGTCGTACGGCCTCGTTTAAACTCTGCTATCCAATATTTGATAACGGAGGAGCAGTCTCACCCAGAGTAGAATCTAGTTCAGCTTTTATATGGGTTGGGCTGCCTTTCAAATAAAAGTATTGTATCACATAACGATGACCAATTTTTTCTATGTTTAAAAATTCACTTAAAACGTTTACTATTGATGGCTGTCAAACAAATACTAAACAACGTGGCGTCTTCAAACTTGACACATATGCTGTAGAGATTGTGTACTTTCTTAATACAATGGTATTTTTCAAGCAACAACCGCCATCTCTAGGTCAGGCCAGGTACTTCTGGGACCATCCTCTTTTTGAAAAGTACCATCAGTTATGAAAGATGCAGACATTTTCACGGATTCGTGTCTGAGCCATTATGAGGAAAATGTCTTGGTACCCCATTGCCAGATTGTCTTGATTTATGAGAAAGAAGTCATTAGTCATACGAAAATTATGTCGACAGTGATCAGAGTTGTTATTTCTGGAGAATGTATGATATGATTTTCCAGTTTTCCCCATCTAGAGTTCGCTGAGCCTCATTATGAACATTTTGGAGCACATATTCGATATTATTGGACATCAGGTATTTTCAGGATTAGTTATATCCAACATCCAAATTACATCCCAACTAGGAACGAGAGCTCTCCGATTGATAAGCAAAAACCGAAAAATAAAAAAAAATCCATTTTCAGAGCACTATTAATCCAAAATTGTACATTTTTCAACATTGCGGCTATGGGCAATTGTATAAAGTACTACAACATACCAAAAATTCAGTGAAATTCACGGAAAGCCATTTCCCATAAGGAATGTGCGGGATCCTTTGATAGTGCATGTCAAATGTATTGGTTGGGTTGCGTTTATTCTTTCGGTTTTTCGTGATTTTTGAGATTGTTCATATTGGTCGAAATTAAAAAAAAATGAATAGAATTGCTAATTTTACGGAAGAAGAAAAACTGAAATTACTAAATTTATTGACACAATGAAATTTTAAGCAAAATACCGATTCCTCTCAGCTCTTCATTCGTTGTAAGAAATTTTAATGAAATTATCTTTGAGGTTACATATCGCTAAAGAAAAAATTGTTAAAATTGTTATATTCGTCAACGGGCTGCGCCCTTACGAGCCAGAAGTCAGAGACTTGTGCAAGCTATAGGGAAGACGTAGCCCTTACCTTTTAAAACGTGTGATACCACGTACGAGATAGGTGATCGTGCTGATTCGAACCCATGCACCAACGAGTGATTGGATTAAGAAGCGAGTGCTTAACCCGCACGCCACCACGGTCCATTGCTGTTACCCTTTCAATGACTCGGCAACATTACTTGTACTTACACCTACTGAGTCCCCAACTTGCATTAAAAAAATTCCCATGGCAAAGAAACGCAGTGTTAATATAATTATTTATAGGGGACACGGATTCATTTATGCCGAAAGTGAAACTTTCAAATGCAAGACCATCTTCAATTCTATCTAATGTGGTATTTTTGTGTAACCGAAAACGCTGAAAGAAATCAGTTTCGTCCAATGTCCCAAAATCGTTGGTACGCGAACGAATTACACGTTCTCGGGGCCTTTCATTTTCAGACTCTGATGAACTATCGATCCTTTCGAGATGTTCTACAAAACGTACAGCTGGCATATTATTGAAATAATAACTAACAACAAGAAATCTGCAAATTTGACGTGTTATCAGTCAAAAGGACAACCAAACAATTCGAGGTTAAGTATTTCCTAAACACTCTAGGCAGACCCAGCGAACTATCCTAATGTTAGGTATTTCCTATCACCCTTGGCATTACCGAACGGGCGGTGAAAGGCAAATTGCTCTTAGGAATTCCTAAATCCGATTTAAGTATTTCATAACTTTAGGAATTGGTTGGTGAAATCGGCTGTTAGGGCTTCATACGATATCAATAATTGTGGCAATAGTTTGGCTGATAAGTGGTCTTCGCCTTAAGAATTTTTGTTTATTATATCACTAATTATTGACTTGAGCACAGTCAAAAACAGAGAGTGCATCAGAGAAGTGTTCTTGGTCAATTTATTTGCTATGGAACAGTAGTATTGGTTCAACGAGTTTATGTCAATATAAACGTCCGGGCTGTTCAATTTTTTTGTTTCACCCCCACAATCCTTATTTTTTTGTTGACTGCCTGATCCAATCTATTTTTGTATCGCAAATGTTTAAATAATTTAATGATGAAATGTTGATACGTCAAGATACCTGTTACAGTTGCAATGTTTGGAGATTTAAACCAAAGACGACCACCACAACAGAGAAGAACCAAAACAGATAGAATTGGTATTCACCAATATTTAGAGAACTGTTGAATGTATTCCATTATTTCCAAGTTTGCCTCATTTTTGATACCTGATCGATTGAGATTATAGGTACAATTGGGGGATTTTCTTAGGAAAAAAATTACTTTTAGTTTTTTTAATCACATCTATATAATTATCTGGTGAACGCCCTGTATAACTAGAATGGAAATGATTTCGTTATCTGCAAATTTTTGCCATTTTATTCAAATTCATTGATACACAATAAGAAATAAATATTCCTGTGAAGGAATATTTCAAAATATCAACTTGAAATTTCCATATATTTCGTAAACAATCGTTTAATTTTGGTACAGGGAATATATTGAGGATTTTTTGTAGAATTCAAAAGTGTGATACATGGGGGTCCCAATTCAAATGAAGAATTTGGGTCAATTTCGGTACAGACGTACGGTAAAAAGATATCATATTCTCGAAAATATATTAGTCGGATACCCACTGTCAGCCATAGTAAAATACCAAAATTTTCAAATTCCTTCCACTTATAGTTTTCCATATAAGAAAACATTGAAATCGTCTTCAAGACAATTATTGTCTCAACGACTGGGTAAAAAACAAAAACATCTGTTACCTAGAAAGCTGATTTTTTAACTTATTTCTGAAATAATATTGTTTTTTTGTTTTGTTGAGATGTGTAAATTTCAAACATATAATGTAATCTTTCAATAGTTGAAACTCTAGCTGAACTCACGCCTGTCTGCTCCCCCAAGCAGGGTTCTTGTTCTGGGGAAGAACAGCATTACTTCGCCCAGCCTACCTATCGTAATTAGTAAATACTTCATGACGAAGTCTTCAGATATGTAGACAACTTCAGGTAGCGAAGCAGAGTCCGAAAATAAGAAACACCAAAGCATCACTAAATAACGAAAGAAGTTTCCGTCGAACGATGTCTTCAGGAAAACTGCTTCGGACCACCTGCAGCACATATTCAAGGAGGAAATTGATTCACAACCCTCAACTCACCCTTTCTGTGCTCGAAGGCACTTACCGATAGTGAAATGACACCGCCCCCCTAGTGAACCACGTAATTAAACAAGCTCCTCCTACAAGTACACTCCATTCTGAAAATCATACATCTTCAAAGAAGACTGCAAAATAACAGACAGTGCAGAAATGATGAAGAAGAAATCACAAACCGGTTCAATGAACTGGGAGAGGATGAGGCACCCACACAACAACAAAAGGAGACAAAAATTAAGAAACCACTACCAAAGACAATATCTCCAGCTCAAACTAGAGAGCAAGGAATCATCCGTCGAGGCCTGGAAGACGACTTTGATGTAGATATTCGATGAGAGGGATTTCGTGATATCCCGAACAGTCCTTCGAGCCGGATCTGAAAGTCATACGAGAAGTGAATAATAATAATAATACTCCCTCATAAACACTCGCTGAGTGTACCCAAAGGCATAGCCTGTACGAGTAGAGGTCGGCTATTATTATTTGCCGTGGCGCTTCGGTGAATAACGTGAAACATTGTCAAATTGATCGAACAGAAATATCAGACAGAAACGCAATGAACAATCGGTAAGGAAAAGGATGGGAAAATGAATGAAAGGAACAGACTCACTGATTAACCTGCTTACGATGTCAATATGTTTCTTCGCTTCTTTCCTGACTCCCCAGTGTAAATCGGTTTCGGCATGATGTTTATGTTCGATCAATTTGACAATTTTTCACGTTACTCACTTCTCGTATGACTTTCAGATCTCGGATCGAAGGACCATTCGGGATATCACGAAATCCGTCATGATCCGGCTCGAAAGACCATGAGGAATTTCGTGATATTCCGAACGATGTAATACTTATACAAACTCGAGATGTGATTTTGTCCATGAAAGTTCTGATATATCGTATGATTCGACACGCTGGTACAGAAAATTACTATATCAGAATAAATATGATACTAGAGAGAGGTTGGAATACCACACATTTACCCTGTCAAGTTCAAGAAAGCAGTCATTTGTTATCTGAGGAGTAGGTAATAAGGTAGTTCTTATCAGACAAATATAGCAACGGGAGACCGTTATTCCTGGTCACAACCCGTACAAATGTACTAATGAACTTTTTACAAAAGAACATCAGAACACTCCAGTATGTCAACATTTCCACAAAACCACACGGAGATTGTGCAGTGTCATCGCTGCCAGAAGTGAGTACATGTCGCCACAAATTGTGCATGGGGGTGAAGTGCCTGAAATGCGTTATGTGTTCTTCAGCACATACATTCACTAGAATATACCTACCAAGTGTTCCAACTGTAAAAAAGCACACATTTACTTTGTCAAGTTCAAGAAAGCATTCATTTGATATCTCACGACTAGATATAAAGTTAATGCCATCAGGGATGTCTGGACCCGACCTTCCTCCAATCCTGAACCACCAAAGCCCTACGTTCCAGCTCCAGCCTCACTGCCAAAGACAAAGGCCAGTAAATATCTGTACAGAGGCCAGGGGAAAAGTAGCCCTCTATGGAAGCCAACCACAGAAAAAAAGAATCCAAACTGATTTTGGATCTCCACCTATTCCAAACTTCTCTCCCACCCGATAGCCAGTTTAGTATCGTCCCACTGGTCTCATAGATCAGTTATGCAGAGTTCTCTCATCTAATTTGCAGAAAGCAAAAACACCCTTGAAGAATATTACGGCGTCGTGACTATCCTGGGCAATGCATAGCTAGGTCTCTTGAAGACTCCTGAGGGCTGCTCGTAAGGGTGCAGCCGGTTGACGGAAAGAACAAAACAAAACACAAAATCCTGATCATGATTGGAACAAATTGTTGAAAAAATTATTAAAATTGTTATTTCCGTCAACCAGCTGCACACACTTGAGAGTACAACCCTCAAAAGTCTTCGAAAGACTTGTCCGAGCTAGGGAAGACGCAGCCCTTACCTTTTAACTTGTGATGCCATGCACGAGACCGATGACCATGCTGGGAATCGAACCCATGACCCTTAGGTTAAGAAATAAATAAATAAAGATTTATTTTTCATAGTAATCGTAAATTCTACACTAGGATTGATATATTCATAACTCCCGTACACTGCAGCTCAATCTTTGCCTGGAGGGCTCAGGAGAGGAGAGTTTCGGGAGGACGCACGGAGAGCCGCCTTTTATCAAGAGAAATTTCTATGAATGGTTTTACCTATTTTATTTGACTTTCGTATAGTATCTATTTTTTTATTCATTTATTTATTGTAAGTACATTATGAAGTGCCTCATGTACTACCTGTACCTGACTTGGTTAATAAATATCTATTCTATTCTTTTCTAATCATTGCTGGCCAGAGGGAGGGGGAGCGCTTGTGCCAAGAGGTACACATGGTCCCGGTGAAAGGGCACTGGTAGCCGCCTCCGCTGGTTTTGGCGGTAGGTCGAACATTTCAACCCATAGTGGTGGTAGTGCGTATGATACATGCCTCCTGCAACCCACATGCATGTCGTTCGATATGCATTCATTGTAGATACTGCGTATGTCTGAGTTTGTCAGAGGTGGTTTTTTCTTGCTGTCCTGGGAAAGGCTGATGCAAAAAATCGGGTTGAAGTACTTCGCGCTCTAGGTCTTACCGGCGACTTGGTTCCCTATAGAACGTGTTCCTCCCATCTTTCCTGGAAGATGGCCAATGATTGATATATCAGCCAGCCGTGTTTGCGGGGTTATCATGGATTCTGAGCCTGGTGAGGTATCTGGTTAACGAACTTTTGGGAAGGTGGAACCTGTAGAATTTATCTGTTAGGTTTCTAACATATGTCGGGATGGAGTCGACGCCAGCAAAGGCGCGCAGCGCATTCAAACGAATGTATCTATCACTATCAGTGATGATACGGATTACTTTGTTCTGCATCCTGTCCAGTCTCATAAACGGAGTCTTGGGCAGACTGCAGATCTCTGGGCAAGCGTACAACATCGCTGGCCGTATGATCTGTTTGTATATCATCATTTTGGCATCGAGCTTCATATGTGAACCTCTGGCTATCAGGGGGTAGGTGCGTTTTACCGCTGCCGCGGCCCTCTGTATAGCAGTTAATATGCGTGTACGCTTGTCAAGTCAATTACCCTCAGGTATCGCACATTGGTTCGGATATCCAAGGACTTGTCCTTGACCTTCAATTTCTGAAGAACTTTAAAAAACTTAAATTTCTTCGAGAAATTGATAAGGTTAAGAGACAAGCGCTCTACCAGCATGACCATCACGGCCCATAATTAAGCAAGATTATGCATGACCAGATTTCGATACTTTTGCAAGAATTTCCTATGAGAAGCGACACGAGACTCGATGCAAGACTTCTCATCTCACCGACGAGTCAAAACAATTTTTTATAAAAGTCTTGCCTCGCTGGTAGGCCACAGTATACTTGCATACTATTCAGATCGATAATTGAATCATTGTATAGAAACCCCCAGAAACCCTTTCATATTTTATGACTATTGAAGATAACTACAATTTTTTTCAGGTCAATCCATTACTTATAATAATAAACACCGATGTCTTCGGTGTTCGAAGGAATATACTCATAAAAGTAGTCTCTGTCGTCATTTGAGACTTGAATGCGGATTGCCGCCTCAGTTTGTGTGCTCTATTTGCCAGAAAGCTTTCACACAGAAGAGCACTTTGAAATCTCATCTCGCGTGCTTTCATGATGTTAGTTCGAGCAATTTCTGGAAATTCTCCGTTTAGTGTTCAATGGTTCTGTGATATATAATGATTACACAATAATTTTTTTCAGTTCCGTCGATTATTATCTCCATGTAGCTACTCCAAACCAATTGTGAAAACAAGTATTTTGTGATTGAGATTTGTAAAGATTACTGTGAAAAGAAGAGATATATTCACTCATATCTTATTTGAACTATGTACACGTTTGTGAGAAACTATAAATATGTCTAAAATTTCGGACATATTTTCTTTTTCGTGTTCTGATACCCGCGAGAAGAAAAATCCTATAATTTTCAGAAAACATCGCGAGAGCCGATGAAATGTAGTTGAGAATTGGTGTTCCTCTTGAATTTCTGCGGGGTGTATATCTCAAGAAACATCTCGATGGAACTGCTAACGATGGATCGATGGATATTGTTTCAAAACTGCATCGTCCATGAAAATATCTATGAAAAAGAAACAGATTGCCAACCTTTCTGACTTATATTTTACTAACCTTTCAGAGGTGTATTGATATATCAAAATTGTTTTACATTTTGAGATTTTTTTTCAACACCACCCACTTTCTTATCGGAAAGCTGATTTTTTGAGCCTTACAATAACAGGTTCAAAAAGTTCTGATTTATTTTACCTGGTGTATTATTATATGAAATTATTCACGGTATCATTATCTTCCAGTGGCTCAAATTCTCAAATTATACCGGGTAATTCAAATTCAAGGGCCACCATTGGGATTTCGAAACTATAAGAGTTTCAAAGATGGTTAAATTAGGATAAATTTGCTCATCTGAGACAAGCAATATGCTCTTAGGAAAGTTTCAAAATTCCGAGTTTATCCGCAGATATCCGGAAAAAAACAAAATTTTGAAAAACCATTTTTATTTGATTTTGGCGTTAGTTGATGATGGATATCACGACGGTATTTTCAGATTAACCATCCGACGTTTCGTCTCTGGGCCACCATCATCAACTTAATTTTTTCTTATAAGCGTCATGTTAAATTGTTACAAATTGAATAAGACTTTTTCATTCTTTCTCGAGCGATCTATAATATGTGATACTTTGTTATGTCACAACTTCGCATAACATTAAAAATAGTTTCAGTTGGCTTCGATTCGATCAAATAACCCTTGTCAAACCAATCGATTTGTTGTTAGATACCCAATTATTTGTCACGTCTGCTGTTATTTATCAGTTTTTTTAAAACAAGAAACGAGATTAAATCTGATTAAACTAGTTTTTTACGGACTTTATTGAAAATATCTGTCTCTAACTATAAATGAACGTTGAAATAGCACAACACTGACGAAGAAAAATCTGAAACATCAAATCAACTCTTCAACATTCCTGCCTTCTTCGTAAATACCCCTTGCTATATTCCTTCTTCTTATTGACTGACACTGTTGAATTATGCTTCTCCTAAGATCCTCAACTTAATCGAATTCTTTTTGGCCATAAACTCGGTTTTTTAATGTGCCCCACAAAAAAGTGTCAAGTTTTGTAAGTTCAGGCGAGCCTGCTAGCCATTTCACATGACCATTATTTCTACACTGATAAAAAGGATTTTTTGCATCAATGCATGATTGCATTGATTCAAGAAGATTGTATTCTTGAATAGGTCCAACCAAATATAAGTTTGATTTTTTGACCACAGGAAAAGAAATTGTTTTGATATATAACATCACTTTCTTCTTTGAAGGGTCGGAGTTGGTTGAGGCAAGAATATTTCAACTTTAATAATAAACATTATTCTTCCATCAATGTGATCCTTTAACTCTTGTGAGCGTTGAACCTCTTGACACAAGAGGTTTCATGTTTGATCAGGACGAAAACATCTTCTATTAATTATTTGGTATTTTTCCATGAAACTTCAACAATTCTTTTTCAAAAATGTATGTATTCCATAAGAAATAATAAAATGCTCATTAAACTAACATTTATTAAATTAATAGTCATTGAGAACAAAAAGTATTTAACCCCTTCACCACACAAGTAATTTATTTCCTAGATGCGCATTTCGATAACAAAGTTATCTCCATCAGTAGGAATTACTAAACAGTTATTACAGTGTTTCATTAAAAAAATAAGGACCAAGGATTTGATCTCCACAAATTCCAGCCCATACGTTCAAACTGAGCCGTACCTGTGGCCTAACTGCTCTAAACTCTCTGAGATTGTTCTCTGACTCCAGATGTGCTCATTATTTCTATTGAACATACCACAATTAGAGAAAGTGCTTTCAACGATCGGCCAAATGCCCTACGAGAGAAATTGGGGAAAATCATTTCTATTAATTAGCCAATTACAGTAAGCCAATTTACGATGAGGATCATCTGGGAAAAATTTTTGGCAAATATGAATTTTGTAGCATTTCAGAACATTTCTTCTCAGCTCCCTCCAAACACTTGTTTATGGCGCAGCTATATTTAAGCAACTGCATGTGTTGAAATTGACGTATTTATATTTACCTAAAATGCCAGACAACTTTACAAATTGTAATATTTTAATTAAAGGATACAAGTTTATTACCGCATTTTGAATATTTTTTCTCGTATCTTCATCTAATCAATTTTCATATTTACTCCTCGGTTTTTTTAAACTACCATACACGGTAAGGTTCCAATCTAATTTTTTGTTGTATTCTTTCTGGGTATAGTTGAAGATACAATTCTGCAGTTCTCCCAGTATTACTGTCTGATATATAAAACAGTTTCATCATATCCCATTTTTCTTGGTTTGAAAAGAAGACGTAAGTACGTGATAGATGATAGAGTAACTGCGAATTAACCCATTTAACAAGTGATTTTGACGGAGTCAGAGCCTACTTGAAATATAAAAGATTGTGACATAACAAAGTTTTACATATTATAATCGTTGAAATCAGAATGAAAACTCTATTTTAATTTGTAACAGTTCAATATGACGCCCAAAAGAAAAAATATAGTTGATGAAGGTGACCAAAAGATGATTAATCTGGAAATACCGTATACTTACATTTTTTCCCATTTAATCGTCTTTGTATCTATTACGGTTTAGAATATAGCAATGTTACCACATGATAAAAGAAACGTCCTGTATACAGTGTGACTTCACATCAAAGGAAAATTGTGAAATCATATTAATAATTATTTGTTGTCCTGTTAGTGAGTGATAAGTATCTTGAAATGTGGCAAATACGTTTTAAGCCGCGCGTATCGAATTTGCGAGGAAGCCTCGCGAGGCCATGGTGGAGTGCCTCGCACTGACTGACGGCTCGCTCTGCCTCGCGTGCTTGCCTCATTTCCGTTGAAAATCACCCGTTGAGGCAGCCTCGCGAGGCCGCCGCGCGAGGATGCCTCGCAAAATCGATACGCGGCTCTAGGTATTTGTTAGAATTGCAAAAATTGGCGAAGGAGACAATAGTAAAATTTCTTGATATAATAAATACTTCTATTTTAGTGACCACAGCCTTCATAAAAGGCACTCTTTTCTGAGGTGAGCTCGGTGAAAAAATATGAAGCAACAAGTCGAGCTCACATCAAAAGTGAAGTTTCATGGGTTATATGTGAAGATAAGTGAAACGTAAATGTTCAACTGTTTTGCTAATATTCTAATATCTATTCGGAATCTGTTCTTTGGAATGGTGCAAAAAATGGGATAGTCTATTGACACAAATTGAATTTGGTGATGAAATTCGATAATCGAGATTATTCAGTTTGTGAAATATGTTGAAATTTCAAAGAAAACTTCATGAAACATTTTGTAGAAACCATCTACAATTTTTTGTAGTTCTTCTTAATTTTCAACTAAAAACGCTAGATGGCACTAGTGTTTTGCTCCAATACTGTTTCTATAGAAATTGACTAACTATCTTATTTATCTTTAAACAATGGTAAAACAAAAGTGACTTTCAATACGATGGTGAAGTTGGAAATCATCGGCACATAATGAATAGTGAATTCTTCATGTATCGGTTTATATCATTAACAGACTCCAGAAGTAGCGGACAATTTGGTAAAAAGGCTATGGTGAAGTAGTTGTTGTATTATTTTAGTATGATATGAAGTAAAGAAATCAATGAATGATAGACTTCGTAATTTGGCTGTTAAAATTAGTGGAGATACAGAAGTAACTGTTAGAGGACTTTTCACGTACAATATCTATTGGGTCATAATTATTTTCCTGAGATGGGAGTACACTCTGTTTCAGAATAAGTCCTTCAAAGATGTTTCATGGAACTGGTAAAACTGTTATAGTTTTTTAGATTTTTTTTATATAACAATATTGCAATATTGAGCTTACGCATAATAGTAGTTGTACTTTAACATGACAACTTTGTTCAATAAAACTATAATTGTAGATTTCATATAATAAAATCAAAGATTATTGATGCAAACATCCAAAGGTTTCCAAATAATCAATACTTTCATTACAAAGGAATTGAAAATTCCATCTACCTAGTTTCTCTCCGTACTAGGTGATTTGCTCTTTCTGATTTCAACCAATTTTTCACTCACTACCTGCTCTCATTTTGCATGAAGCTCCGTAATCACCGATAATGGCATATGCTTCCCTCATCGATAACTATCCATACTTGTTTTTGCTCTGCCTATAACGTTAGTTCTAAATAGTGGTCTGAATGGCGTTTTGTTCGACAATCCTATAAAATCAAATACATTTCTGCCATACAAATACAAAAAATACCTCAGCTTTTGTGCAAATCATAAATTTTAGAATTAACATAATATATGACAATTCATAGAATCGCTTTTGGCTAGGAATGCAGTCATATAGAAATTGAAGCCGTAATCACTTCTGGTCATATACTGGGTGTTCCAAATTAATTCGGCACCATTGCCAACTCCGTTATTATTGATGCTACGAATTCGGTTAAATGGTCGAACTAGTAGTATTTTTAATGGCGTTCTCGATGCCGCAAACAAAAAAAAAATTGACAGTTGCGTTTTCAGAATATTTCATAAAATGACATTTCTTTCATTGGAACACCCTATATTTTTTCATGCATTTCGATTCGTAATAACAGTCTCAACAACAAATTTCATTCGACTTTTTTTCGTAAAGGTGAAAATAAGACAGTTTTATCAAAAGGAAACATTTATAACAAACGGATTTGATAAAGCGCTATAAAATATCGAGTAAATGTTCAAAAACACCGACTCCTTGCTTATCACATATTTGGGCCCTCCTCTTGACACTACGTGTAGCATTCAACACAGTTCGGACATCAATTCTATTAATTACAGTTTCAATATAATTTTTCAGTTCATCTACATTATTATGTTTCATTTTGTACACCTCATATTTCAGAAGTCCCCAAAAAATCTAGAGGTGTCATGTCTGGTGAACGAGGGGGCCACTTAACAGGACCATTTGTAGCAATCCATCTGTTTCCAAAACAGCCTCGCAGCATTCTTTTTACGTCACTGACAATATGTGCTGGTGCTCCATCCTGCTGAAAATAGATCATTTGACGAGCCTCCAGACCAAGATCATCAAAACAGTCTTTCAACACTCTGTTTAATAAATTAATGTAACGGGGTCCGTTCAAAGAACCATGGTAGAAAAATTAACCGATAATTCTGCCTCTTAATAGACCACACCAAACATTAATACTAAATCATCTTTGCGGATTGTGGGGATGGACTAGAAATGGATTATGTCTACTCCAATAATGAAAATTCTTTCTATTATACATCCCACGATTTGAAAAATTAGCCCCATCGCTCCATATAATATTTCAATAGAAGTTTGGATCTTGTCTGCATTTATTCATGAACCATCGACAAAAACCCAATCGTCTCTCAGGATCACAGGTTCTAGTGTTTGTACTGGTCTTAACTTATAAGGAGAAATCTTATGTTTCTTCAGAATTCGTTCAATACCAGACAGTGGAACAGCAATTTTTTTAGATAAATCTCTGATGGAATTATTTGTATATACCTCAAAGTAGGATAAAATGTCACTTTCTGAATCTTCAGATATTACAAAACGTTTTTAAGTTCTCCTCTTCTCAAAAACTTTTTCATTGTTCCAGAATCGACGATAACGCACAGCAAAAAACGCCGAATAGGTACCTAATTCACGATCGGGGAACGAATTGCTGTAGTGCTATTTTTCTGGCAAACCAAGTAGGATTCTAACATATCACATTTTGTAGGAATGTAAGCTTTCACGGCTGGCGTCGATATTTTGGTTGGTTTCCGGGTTTTGCCCGGAAACCAACCAAAATATCACATTTTTCTTGATAGGAAAACTGCATTTCGAAAAATATTCGATCAGTAGTTGACAGTTACAATAATTTATGACATTATCATTATATAGTTGATCTGTACAAAAACGGCTGCAAAGTTATCATTGCAGCAGACATATTTTGATTCACAAAATAAATTCGGCTAGCGGAATGGCTGTAAGATGGTAATTAGTTTTGTACATTAATACCAAATAGCTCAGTGGTGTCAATTGAGTGGTGATGATCAAGGGTTTCACGAGTTCACATCCCAGCGCAATTTTTTTTACTGTTTGCTATTAGTAACAAAATATTGTCATTCGTATAAGTATCAAAATTGGGTGTTTTGACAATCATGAGGTGTTATTCGTCAAAACAAAGAAATTTTTTGTACTAGTGAAAGAAAGAAATATTTCCACATAAGTCGCTCATTTTCCACTTTAGGAAGAAAGGTGATATGAGCTCTGTTGTTAAGAATGTTATTACAAATCGAAATGCATGCAAAAATATAGGGTGTTCCATTGAAAGAAATATCATTTTATGAAATATTCTGAAAACGCGACTGTCAATTTTTTTTTGTTTTCGGCATCGAGAAGGCCATTAAAAATGCTACTAGTTTGCCCATTTAACCGAATTCGTATAGCATCAATAATAACGGTGTTGGCAATGGTGCCGACTTAATTTGGAGCACCCTGTATATGTTTAATAGGCGATTGTAGATTTACTTTCCTATCGCACAGGATTTCATATATTATAACCAATATCTCGTATATGAGTATAATTCTAACAACTTTTCATGTTTCAGCAGTGCTTTTACCGTGCGAAATTTGTGGGCGGAGGTATAGGAATAAAAAAGGGCTGATGCATCACACTCGATATGAATGCCAGAAAGAGCCATGTTTTTCCTGCCATATTTGTCCTTACAGAACGAAAAGGAAGGGAAATTTACTGAGACATACTGTAGCTCGGCATTCCTAGAATGAATTGTTCTTGTTCTAGAATGTTTTCAATTCATATAAAATATGGTGTGAACATTGTTGAATGAATGAATTACAATTTTTTTTTCGAATACCATTTTTGTGCATAGATACATACATACCTGTCTTCACATTAGAATATTTTTTCAAACACTCACCAACTTCACCTGATGAGTTGAACATTCAACATACCTTTCCTATTGATTGATTGAAATCCATAGAATTGTCATTAATACTATCCCAACAAAATCAATAATCGAAATGAATGTATATTTAATTTTCTCGAAAGCACGTTACTTAAAAGCAACAGGATTTTAGGTTGTCACAGAAAATTCAATTATTTAATGATACTTGATAAATAAGCGGTTGAGTTATCGGCCGCTGAAACTTCTGTAAGGGTTGTACTAGGTTCGAGACCGCAGTGCGCGAGAATTTTTTTCAAGTATATTGGAATCGATTTGACGGAACATACCTTATTTTTAAGCAAGTATCACCTGCGTGATGCTATCCATATAGCTGAAAAAATAATACGCCATACCAAGAACGGAGCGTCATGACAAATAATGATAATAATCGTCCTCTACGAACAGATATGCCTTTGCGGTCGAATGTTTCTGATGGGGTATTATTATTACTATATATTCATCCAGCAGGCCGAAGCTCAATTAAAGGGGTAAATAATGAATTACATGTGGTTGTGAAATGAAAAAGACAAATTGGTAATTCTGGTTTAACTTACAGATCATAGGTAAGTCAGAATCTAAAATGTAAACGGTTTGAAGAATCAATGGTGACCGTGTCATTAAGTCATTATATAGAAGGTTTCAGGGCAACGTTTATATTTTTTATAAAATAACTATATCAACATCCACTTGACGAAATTGACGGTGGTATAGCTTCCATATTTGACTGGAGTATTCACCGATATATGATACATATAACTGACGAAGTGTATCAAATGATTTAAACTCATTTGAAGTCCGAATTAGAATTCTTGATTATATTTCATGGCTTTGGAACCGATTGTTTCATACTAACCTGTTGGGGGATTTATAAAATGTAACATCAAATTCACCTTTTCAGGATACGTATCTAACACCTTCTTAAACAATTTCGCTTCTCGTGTATTATTATTATTATTATATATTTTAATTCAAACACCCTCCAGACGTACTACATTGCTGCCGAGTGTATGGGAATTATATGGGATTCCCATAATCGATTGAACATAATATACATACTGTGTTTATGTTAGGCTAGGCCCTCTACAGAAGGTCTCGTGTGAACTCAACTCGTACATCTTCAGATATTATCCGCTATCACGGAGCCCCGGCTATATTACCCCTGCGAGATCACTGACTCAGTACCTATTATGCTAATGGAATCGATATACGTACACGTTGACTTTTATGAAGCCTAACAGCGTGACATATGGCTTCAAAAACGTGCATCGCCTATTATTTTTTCGTGAAGTGTTTTGGGTTTCATAATGGGGAATAATATGTCTATACATATGTGTAAGAATGTGTATGTGCTTGTATGGGTTTTTATATGTAGATATGTTCTTTTCACGCTGTACCAAATTGTCAACTATTTCATTGATTAATATTCACTCTTTTAACATGCATAATATCTTTCTATTCATTAACTTGTCCAAACTCCAAATAGTAATTAATTGACTAATTTAGAAATAAAAACTTCATTTGATTACATATAATGCATAAAAACGGTAATAGTTATTATCCTAACAAGTACGGAAAGAGTACTATTCCCGCATGAGACTGCCGTTACCCGAACGACGCAAAGCGGAGTTCGGGTAAGCAGTCGAGTGCGGGATAGTACCTTTCCGTATGAGTAAGGATCAATATTTTTTCTACAAGAGCATTGAAACATCTTATGTGATGCTCTTGAATAAACGTTCACGTGTGGGAAAAATTATTACCGCACTAGTGCGGGAAAAACTCACTTGAAGTGACATTAGCGTGCGGGAATATGACACCTCTCAAACTAAATGGCGTGCGGCAATAGGGCGGAACACGCACGCTTGTAGAAATAGTTATTATCCTAACAAGTACGGAAAGAGTACTATTCCCGCATGAGACTGCCGTTACCCGAACGACGCAAAGCGGAGTTCGGGTAAGCAGTCGAGTGCGGGATAGTACCTTTCCGTATGAGTAAGGATCAATATTTTTTCTACAAGAGCATTGAAACATCTTATGTGATGCTCTTGAATAAACGTTCACGTGTGGGAAAAATTATTACCGCACTAGTGCGGGAAAAACTCACTTGAAGTGACATTAGCGTGCGGGAATATGACACCTCTCAAACTAAATGGCGTGCGGGAATAGGGTGGAACACGCACGCTTGTAGAAATAGTTATTATCCTAACAAGTACGGAAAGAGTACTATTCCCGCATGAGACTGCCGTTACCCGAACGACGCAAAGCCTTTCCGTATGAGTAAGGATCAAGATTTTTTCTACAAGAGCATTGAAACATCTTATGTGATGCTCTTGAACAAACATTCACGCGCGGGAATAGTTATTATCCTAACAAGTACGGAAAGAGTACTATTCCCGCATGAGACTGCCGTTATCCGAACGACGCAAAGCGGAGTTCGGGTAAGCAGTCGAGTGCGGAAGAGTACCTTTCCGTATGAGTTAGGATCAATATTTTTTCTACAAGCGAATAAAAAAAAATTATGTAGCACTCTTGAACAAACTTTCGCGTGCGGGAAAATTTTTCCCGCACTAGTGCGGGAATATGACACCTCTCAAACTAAATTACGTGCAGGAATAGCGCGGAACACGCACGCTTGTAGAAAATAGTTATTATCCTAACAAGTACGGAAAGAGTACTATTCCCGCATGAGACTGCCGTTACCCGAACGACGCAAAGCGGGTAAGCAGTCGAGTGCGGGATAGTACCTTTCCGTATGAGTAGGGATCAAGATTTTTTCTACAAGAGCATTGAAACATCTTATGTGATGCTCTTGAACAAACTTTCACGTGCGGGAATAGTTATTATCCTAACAAGTACGGAAAGAGTACTATTTCCGCATGAGACTGCCGTTATCCGAACGACGCAAAGCGGAGTTCGGGTAAGCAGTCGAGTGCGGGAGAGTACCTTTCCGTATGAGTTAGGATCAATATTTTTTCTACAAGCGAATAAAAAAAAATTATGTAGCACTCTTGAACAAACTTTCGCGTGCGGGAAAAATTTTTCCCGCACTAGTGCGGGAAAAACTCACTTGAAGTGACATTAGCGTGCGGGAAAATTGTTCCCGCACTAGTGCGCAAATATGACACCTCTCAAACTAAATTGCGTGCGGGAATAGGGCGGAACACGCACGCTTGTAGAAAAAAATTATTACCGCACTAGGGCGGGAAAAACTCACTTGAAGTGACATTAGCGTGCGGGAAAATTTTTCCTGCACTAGTGCGGGAATATGACACCTCTCAAACTAAATTGCGTGCGGGAATAGGGCGGAACACGCACGCTTGTAGAAAAAAATATATATCTGAAATAGACTATGATTTAATACTATCGAACCAACAAATTTCAGTATCGATTTTGGAGAATCGAACTAGATAGGAAATAATTTCACAGAAATGAAAAATAAGTGAAAAATAACTTTATCTAATTCAGTTTCGAAAAGTCAGGTTTTACATGACGTTTGTGAATTTTGAAACGTCAGTTTTTTCAAAACTGTCACTTGAGACAAGTGAATAAGAGTTGTGTAATATTCATATCGCAACTAGTTGTGTAATAATAGAACAAGAAACTACTAATTTTATTCTTTGAAAATATTGAAAACAGAGTATCAATTCATTTAATGCTTTATTAGTCGATACTTCTATATCAAACACTATTTCTTCGTCGGAACAACTACTCATTTTTGAAATAAGTCTGATACGTTTGACATAAGTCTGACACGTTTGACATTGCTTATCAAATATTCATTCTGACAAGCGCCAATGTCCCATATCACGAGAAAACCATTATATTATATTCATGAAATGATATCATTAGATGAAATTTTGTACGAAATACGTTATGAAAAGACTTATTTGTTCGACTCGCGTAATTTGCAAAACTCGCTTCGCTCGTTTTGGCAAATATCACACTCGTCGAACAATATCGGTCTTTTCATAACTGATTACGTAAATAACTATTGTAAAACCAAAATATTACAATAACCAATTTTCATTAAAAACGAATGATCCCAGAATCAGAAATGATCACATCAGACTTTTGAAGAACCAAAATTTGATGAACTGAAAAATCACAAGACGGTATATCTGTAATACTATAAAATGAGAATAAACACAAATGTGAAGATAGATAGTCAATCAAACCGTCAAATTACAGAAACAATATCTCATAAAAATGATAAAATATAATAACAGAATATTTTAAGTCTGCAAAGCGTAATGTTCAAAAGTCAAAGGAATCATAATCGTCGAATCAGTATACCACGAGACCCAAAATTGGCATATCAAAAATCATCAGATGAATAAATGCTAATACCGAAAAGTAGAGAACCGAAAATTTTCAGAAATTAGAGTGATTATAGCGCAGCGAAACGCCGGTTGATGTATTCTCTCAGAGATGGCGTAGCATGCAGGTAATATACTTAAATAAATTCTCATGTCCCCATTCCTTATCATTTCTGTATCACCACCTGATATTACTAAAATGTTAAGGCTCAATTAAATTTTATCACTAGTATTAGGTATCACGAGAATAATATGATTTCGCCTCCAAATGTTTGTGGATTGACACGTTACATCCTCCGAAAGCTTTCTTATGGTAGGTAGGTAGTAGGTAGTATTTTGCCAATATACGAGTATGGGTAATAATTTAGATCTGACTAATTGCTAAGGTTGATCGTAACATGATGGGATTATGAGTTCAGTGAAACTCAATGAATAACACTGGCTGTTTTCTTTAGTATTCTTGAAAATCACCACCCAGCAATTGAATTCTCGAATAAATCGAGGAAGGAACAAACAAATGAACGTTCAATATGAGTCCAAACCATACGATTCGATTTGTTCAACTAGAAGTTAGGAACAGAGCTAATAGGGCAAGTTTCTACCAGACTGGTATATTATTCGCTAAAAGTTCTGCTAGATTTCGATTCTGATCATTTTATATCTTACACATTCTAATATTCTTTGGCCCACCCTTCATTTGAACATATGTCCGTAAATGTATCGTTTCGGAGATGCAGGATTCTGAAATTGAAAGTTTATTTTCAATTATTCTGAAAAACTTATGCAAAAATTAAGTTTCTGAACAAAATTTGGTGAACGGAGTTTTTCTGAGGTGAGAAATAAAAATTTGGTATTCATTTTCATGTGAATGCTGCGTACGCTATCATTATTTTCTTTAATAGGCCCCTTACTTTTCTGACAGTAAACTTCTGGGATTTTTTATATTTAAGTCTTATGCCTATGGCACTTTTCCTAGCAAAAGAAAGGAGACTTGTTCAACACCGCTAGGGGCGAAGGTTTTTGAGAAAATTGCAAATATCTGCATTGATGCAGGTTATGGGGTCACTCAGGCGCCAGACGAAGTTGCTGAGAACTTTACAAAAACTGATATGTGATAGTTGATAAAAAACAACTTGTTTCTACAAAATTATATAGATAAATATTTTGTTCTTAAGATACAAGATGATGAAAAATCTATATTTTTTAATTATTCTGAACCCCGTATTTCAAAATCATCAAGAACAACAAAATTTAAAAAATTCAGCCAAAATCACGGAAAGTCATTTCCCATAAGAAATGTGCGGGGTCCCTCAAAAACGTTTACCTCTAGCTATATTGACCATGTACATCTTTTTTGCTGAGAAAAGGTATAGGATAAAATATGACTATGAAAAATCATAGAAGATTACTGTCAACAAAGTTAGGGCGAATTGAGATAAATAATTATAGCGTAAGCAGTGCGCTATTAGTTTAACATGAAAATTATTGGATATTCACCTCATAAAGTTCACCAAATTGGGTGGAATACATTCATTACTTTTTGCAAAAGATATTCAAAATAAAAATAAAATTCAATTTCAACACCTTGTATCTCTCAAACGAAATATCGGCGGACACATAATCTTTTGAACTTTTTATTCCGAAAACAGTTGAAGATATGTACTTTGAAGTTTGTTCAATTACTTAACAAACACCCTGTATAATGATGGATTTCTTAGTATACTCTATTACTTTGTGATATTTCAGAAAAACCAAAGACTGTGTAGGAACATAGTCAAGCACTAACTAAAGTGTACCGGAACTAAATACTTGGAAAAAAAGTGTTTTATTTTTTATTCATTTGAAATTTGTTAGTGAACTGAATACAAAATATTATTATCTGCTGAGTATGTCTCTCTTACAGTACAGTTCATAGATGCAGTCTGCATGTCATTCGTAGTCAACTTGAATACATATTTCATTTATTTTATGTTTTAGTGAAACAGTTCATATGCGAAACTTGTGGACGGAAATATAAATACAAAAGCGGAATGAGGCACCATCTTCGATTCGAATGTCAGAAAGAACCCTCTTTTTCCTGCACCAACTGTCCCTATAGAACCAAAACGAAAAGTAGTTTGACAAGACATAATATTGCTATACATTCTCGATATCGACAGTAATTGTTCACAAATTGTTTTATTGCAGCAAAAATGTCTTCTGATTTGATATCTTGTAGTTTTTTCGAAGAAGAGAAGATGATTCATATCGATTGAGATACTGTATTTGTCAAACAATAGTATATTACGTAAAAAGAGTTGTAAGTAACCCATTACGCACGAAATGAAAAATTTCATGAGTGCGTAATGGGCTTACAACTCGTGTAACGTACTATACTTTTTCTACGCCCATTCATTTTCTTCCAATAAATAAAAAACATCGCAGTCATTTAAACTTTATTATAATAGTTGTTAATTGAATTGAGAAATTGTCAATATAAATGACATAATATTTATTTTCATAGCATGCTACTTAATAAAACGTGTCCTATTTTTAAAGGAATTGCATAACGTGCTGCATACATTTAGGGGCATCACTCTTTCAATCCTAAATATATCTCGCTAATGCTAAAAGTTTTTATGTTTTTTAATTGAAATTTGTGTAAATGGACCAAATAAAGTCTTACGTAAATAAAAATTTGATTGTAATTCAATTAACCAAGAAGTTTAAGTTTTCTTCTCAAAACGCACGTGTATGTTATGAGATCTCATTTTGTGCATCTTATTGTTAAATGTCATTTACAAGGAATGTTGACAGTGCGATTTTTGACGTTTACAGACATGGGCGTAGAAAAATAATATTTACATCTTATTTTGAATAAACGTTCCACTGCAATTTCCATACTTTTCAATGAAGGCCCTAGTTTAGTATTATTTTCTAAAGTAGAATATTTTATGGACTTTCAAAATACTTATTGAAAAATTGAGGACGAAAGAGAAGAAGGAGGAAGCTCGAGAAATAAAGGGGGGAAAGGGGATAAGAGAAAATGATAAGAGAAACGGAAACAAATATTTTCTAAAACTCCCTAGGTTATGAAGAATGTATATTATTGGCAGTACCAACCCTATAGTGAATCAATTTTTTTTTCCATGAATGGTACCTACACCACTGTAGTATGCGATATCCATAATCAAAAATTCTAGAAATGTAACAAAAATCTTCAATAGATAGAATGGGAATCAAAGATTGAAACCTTTTGGAGAAATTATGATGAGAAAAAGATAAAAATTGTTTCTTCTACAAAATTGAGTAATTACTTAATTATACAGATATGAAAATGTTTATCTTAGTCCTTCAACAATGCAGGTGAATATTTTTTTCAAGTTGTTAAACCAAGGGAAAAATGCACATCTTTTCACTGGTAGTAGAAGAGATGAAATTGTTTTCTGTAGACTATGAATAGGCCATACATTCCTCACAAATTCATTTATGCTTTCGGAGTTCAGAAGACCCAGATGTTGAACAATTTGGACACTTGTTAGGTAATATAATGCACGTATAATTATTTAATAAGGCAACAAATAGTAATCCCAGCTGGAATTCAATAATGCCTTAAAGGAAACCGAGATGCAGAAGGAAGAATCATACAATTTCTATGAGGAATCGATATTTACAGAACTTAATGTGTGATCAGATATTCAAGCCTAGTAGAAAAATAGAGTAAGGTAAAGAAGGGTAAATGTGACAGTGATTTCATTAGTTCACATTCAATTAAGTTTATCTAATGAACCTGAAATAATTTAATAATGAAATTTTGCATGTATTTACTTCGAATGTCAATCTTTGTGATAAGCCACAGAAAAGTGTTGAAAAATGTATAGCATGAACTTTATTTATATATTCAAATATACATGTCCGTCGGTCACACTTCCCCCGGAAACTCGGAGCAAATTCAAAGATATAAATGCACGTAAATTTATCTTTGGGGCAGATGTGAGTAAACAGTGAAGGAACTTTTACCACAATTTGATTTGAGATATCTTCATTCAAAACATAGTTGTGGAATTTGTATCTTTAAATTCCAAATGCAATATTAAACGAGAACAAAAATTACTCATGAAATTGCACATTTGTTGAAAAGAAAAGTTTACAGGTAGAAATCTGGGAAATCGAATGAGAATTCCATTGATTCCCATCTTCTAACGAGTTGTTATTTCATCCTATAAGAGTGTTTTCCATATCTGGCCAGGTATACAGGCCGTTTCTTTTATCATGTGGTAACATTGCTATATTCTAAACCGTAATAGATTAAAAGGGAAATACAATTAAATGGGAAAAAAGGTAACTATTGTGGTGAGCAGTAAATTGATCTTAGAAAATTTATGGGGATTCTCGCCCTTCCCAACTTATACAGGGAAAACTGAAAATGCTGTTTTCGGTTTTTCACGTTCAATTAAAAATTTATCAATACGAAGTTCTAGTACATTTTGAATACAATAAAACTTTCCTCTTTAATTTTTTTATATTTTCTGAAATAACTATTCTATTCGTAAAACACCGAAAACAGCATTTTTAGTTTTCCCTGTATAAGTCGGGAAGGGCGAGAGTCCTCGTAGATTTTCTCTGACCAAGGTACTTACTGTTCACCACAATAGTTACGTTTTTTCCCATATAATCGTCTTTGTATCTATTACGGTTTAGAATATAGCAATGTTACCACATGATAAAAGGAACGGCCTTATTGTTTGGCTCTCTGAGATTTCGTACCATAGCTGAAAAAATATAGATAACTGTTTATATTGGCCAAATAAACCAGGTTCTCACTTACCACGACAAATAGGTCACACTATCCCAAAAAACATTTTATATCTGGGCAAGTGTGACATGCATTAAGAAAGTGTGAAAAAAACAATCTTAAGAAAAAACGGCAATCAATAGTTACATTCATTGTTTAGGCAGAAGAAATGTATATAAACTACAGCTTAAAATGAACTCGTTGTACTCGTTCGGAGTAATGAAATGTAGGTTAGGAAATTAAGAGAAATATTTCAAATTCACAAGATCTCTTCTGTATATTATATGATGGTTACGGATTCATTATGGGTACAGGCTATTCCTTGATAGATGGATGTCATTGGGCTGTCGCCTTGTTAAACGAAGATAAAGGGCAAAATCACACTTGTCCCAAATTCACACTTACCCGACCTTACCTTAGCAGAAAAAGTATCGAAATTCAGTGTGAAGATTTAGCAAATGCCAGTGGCTTTCCATTCATAACATTTCATAAAATGATATTAGTAATTGGTAAATCATAGTTTATTTTTCATGGTAACATTAAAAACCCCATTGGTATCAGGAATATTTTGATTATATTTTTGTGATGATGAATATTATAAATGCTCATTTGACAAATTGAAACTAATATTCAGGATTGAATACAGCTGAATCATATTGATAATTTTTCTTTTTTACTGCTTAGAGTTCCTCACTGAAGTCAGGTCCGATGTGTTGTCTCCAATTATTCACTGCCCACTGCCTAACTTTGAGCACTTAGGCTTCATCCAGAACTGAAATTATGTTTTTTTTTTACAGTGAAATAATTATATTCACGAATTATGAAAAATTATGTATTACGTAAAAAACCTATACAATATGTATGGTCGTCGGTATTCAACAGAAAACAACTACTGAAATACTTGACAAAATTTTCTACAGAAACTAGTTTGCAATGCATTTTAAATATCAAAGCTGGTATTATTTTTCGATACACCCCCGTACAGGATTCAGGGTCCTTGCCAATCATCAGCAAAGGCTAGTTCGACCCAATTGAATCGAAAAATCCTTCCAGCCTAATTGGAAATCCTAGAGACAAACACTAAAGTATGAATTCAGCGCCATCTCTGGATTCCAGTATTGAAATGCACTCCAACTGCGTGTCGACTTCATTATGAAGCCAAAAATATGAAGAGTAGCGACACTACTTAACGGACCATTAAACAAATTATAAAAAATGGTGGATTACGTAGTCCAATCTTCCGCAAAAAAACTATACAGTAGATATAGTCGTCGGCAAGTATTCAACAGAAAACAACTACTGTCCCCTACGACCGTTGAATTATATCTGTTTAATACTTGGCAAAGTTCTGTACAAGAACTACTTTGCAATGCATTTTAAATATCAAAGCTGGTATTATTTTTCGATTTAATTGGAAAAACACCTTCGTACCGGATTCATAATATGGTCCTTGCCAATCATCAGCGAAGGCTGGCCAACTGGCTTCATATTGAAGTCGACACGCAGTCGGAGTGCATTTGAATAGGTTCGCTAGGCTTGAAGCCTAAAATGGCAGCAAATTATCCCATCATAGCATAGGGTAGCATCGATAAGAAATACCGAGACCCAAACTGATTTTTGTTTGCCTTTCATTCAGTTTGAAAACAATGCAAAGCTGACCTATCTTTAACTCAGCTGAAAGTTTTCAGATATTTCACGTCTTTGGGCATCAACGAATAGAAGTAGAACGAGCAGTTTATTTTTGATACAATTTACTTCTGCGAGTTTATAGTGCAGGTGTAACTTTACCCGTTTCACGCGATATTAGCAGTTATGAATAGACATGATATAGTGATCCTTGCAACAAAAAAATTAGATTTTTCTCCAAAAAGTGGAGCATTTAAATATTCCATCATTCTCTCTAGATTCATTTCACTATAGTTTTCTTCATTAGTACTATAAGATGAAGAATAAAATGTTTGTCTTCCCAGTGATGATTAGGTTGTAGGGGGTGATATTTTATGCTAATGTTTTATGTGGGCCGCAGTTTATTAATTATGGGGTCTTCTATTTTTTTTGTTGGGAGTTTCGTGGGTTCATTTCCAACAGCTGATCTTATATAACACTTTCAGTAATGCTCACACAGCTTTTGTTACAGGTAAAAGATTATCTTGCCAGACATGTGGCCGAAAGTATAAATATAGAGCGGGCGTAAATCAACATCGTCGATACGAATGCCTCAAGGAACCCTCCTTCTCCTGCGGTAAATGTCCCTTCACAACAAAAACGAAAAGTAACTTAACTAGACATTTGGTTCATCAACATTCACGAAATATATCCTAATTGTTTCCGAACTCATTTAGTTTTCTTAGTAACGATAAGTAACTGAATATCTCTCAAACCATAAACTAAATTGAATATACTTTTGGTGTGCATATTTTAATGGGAGACTTGCACTACCCTAGACTTGTAAGTAAATAATCATTGCATTCCACTACTGACTTATTCAGAGCATTTCAGAACTTTAAGTATATCTTTGCATTGATTGCAATTTGTAAATAATAATTAGCAATTTCCACATATTTGCATTACCTGAACTGAATTGGTCTTGCAATTAAAACATTGCTTTTTCGAGAATGTGTTTGATTTCAAATCTATATCCTAACTTGAATCAAACGTTTTGACCTGTCTACTGCACTGGTATTTCATAGATGAATCATATATACTACTTCACTACTGATATCATAAGATGGTAAATGCACAATAATTATTGATTCCCGTTTTCTCTTTTGAAGTACTCTCAGTTCGAACCTATTTTATATTGGGGTGGTCACCCAGATACGATATCATACAGATTGTCCCGAAATTATGGTGCCAAATTGAAACAGAAGATTCCCCTCGAAAAATAATATACAGGGTGTTGAATATGAAAAATTAGAAGTAATTTTTATTCATAACTTCCACAGTTCTAAAAATTTTTCAACAAAAAGCGAAAGAATAATTGTGATCAATAGGTGCTTCATTTCGAAAAATAGAACACATTTTCAGTTACCAGTGGCGTACAAGAAGGGCATCATGATCCCTTTTCTCCCCTATTTTTTACGCCACTGGTGAAATCAGAAAAATTAATAATTTTTGCATTTCTCTTTCAATTCAATAAAAAATTTATGCCTATTTGATTCCAGAAAAATCAACCGTTTTCAAGATAATTGCGCTTTTATGAATACAAACATAACTACACCTTTTTCAGTTGTAATTCAGAAAGTGTAATATATATTTCAGAAAGTATAATTTGTAATTCAGAATAATAAATTGTAATTCAGAAAACATTGAATGAAAATCAGATTGGTGAAATGAAATTCAGAAACTCTAACTTGTAATTCAGATTAGTGAATTGTATTTCAGAATGTGTAATTTGTAATTCAGATTAGTGAATTGATAATCAGAAAGTGTAACTTGTAATTCAGAAAGCGTAAGTTGTTATTCAGAGTGTACCAGCTGTAGTTTATTGTTCTCCCTATTCCTATTCGTACTTATCAAGTCCTTGACGAGCATAGAATGACCCGGAAACCATACTCCTTGATTAAGTCCTTGACGGTTTCTGAATTACAACTGACGCTTTCTGAATAACAATTCACTAATCTGAAATTGAAGTTACACTTTCTGAAATACAATTTACTAATCTGAATTACATGTTACGGTTTCTGAAATCCAATTAACAATTCTGAATTACATGTCATATTTTCTGAATTACATTTTACTAATCTGAATTTCAAGTTATACTTTCTGAATTACATTTGAAAAAGGTGTAGTAATGAAAAAAATGTTCGGCTGAAGTGAATTTTACAATCCTAATTACTGGTTGACTTACAACTGAATATTCTACCAAAGAATCAATGACATTTCCACATGCATTTTTTCTTGCATATATATAAAGGCATTTTTCTCGTCACTTTCATTATCTTGAAAACGGTTAGTTCTTCCGGATTCAAACAAGTATACATTTTTTACTGAAAATTGAATGAGGAATGTGGAAAATGCATAATTTTTCTGATATCATCAGTGCGGTAAAAAATAGGGGAGAAAAGGGACCATGATACCCTTCTTGTACGCCACTGATAACAACTGAAAATGTGTATTCTTTTTCGGAATGAAGTACCCATTGAAGTAATGAATAAAAATTACTTGCAATTTTTAATATTCAACACCCTGTATCTCTGCAACGAACGACATTTGAGGGAAGAAATATCAGGAAAGTCCTATTTATTGTTCAAGGGGAATCTTCTGTTTTCATATTTCACTTATCTTTTTTCTTGTTGCATTTTCATTCAAAATTTACTGACCTCTACAATCAGTACAAATCCTTCTTGAATCTTCAATCTAGATGATCAAGTAGTATTTCAGATCCTTCAATACATTTATAATTACAGTGTTTCTCGAGTTAGTGGATAATTCAAAAAAGTTCTTACATCGATATTATCGAAATAAAGGACTCCGCTCGAAAAGTCATGGGAATAGGGCTCTCGGTCAAATTGGCTGAAATTGTATTATGTTGTAGTAGCATCAGGGTTGCCAGCGTTCCAGAGGGTCCAAAAATAGTAGAATAGTGACTTATCTTTCACAGAAATAGTGACATAATATTGACTTTTTCGTCTAAATAGTGACATTTTCCCAACCAATTGAGTAACTTTTATGAACGCTGGTCATATTTCCTTCATTAATCCAGAGCCCATTTGCAGTATTTTAATGAGAACTTTTTAGGACAAGACAAAGACTACAATAAAAGGATAAGAATATTCATCAAGATTGAAGTGACTGAAGTAATCTGTACTTTGAACATCGTACTTAAAAACTCACTGAAACTTTTACCTAACATTCAAAGTTAAGCTTTGGAAAGAAAAACTTTTTTTGGGCCAACGTTTCGAACTGCATTTAATTCATCATCAGGGTTTTGGTAACAACGGATTTTTTTTGGAAAATTTGTTTTACTTGCCACGATGTACTTAACTTGGACGAGAATAAGTTAGGATATTCAGAAGGACTGATGACGAAAATTTTGTTTACCTCTACTTAAAATGCTTGAAATAATTTCAAAAACGGACTAAGATTCTTTGAACAATTAAAACATTAACACATACACGAATACTGAGAGCCAAGTACAATTTTTTTTTTCTGAAAATTTTATAAAACGGATCAAAAAATAAGAGAAATTTAAACATCAAAGACATGAATATATGATTAATTCATACTAAAAGATTTTGTGTTTGAACCTTCAATATTCCTTCTGGTATTGACACTGTTATGTTTGAATATGTGAATAATTTCACTGAGTAGTCTTTTAGATAAAAAGGGTAACGTATCAAAAACGATACTTGTCATAAAGTTAAAACTGTGACCGTTTTCTGTAATGTGTTCACCAAAGCGGCATTGTTAACATTTATCATGTCCTATATAGCCCTGAGGGCAATTTTCACACTTAATTTGGTTAACCACATTTGATGTAATATCTAGGGTAATTTTTGTTTTTTGGTATGAAGATATATGTTTTTAAATGCTGTTTTTATTATCAAACGCTTTTTTTTAATATTCATCTTTAATAACCCCTGAAGTTTTTCTGAAAGATTTTTTACATATGGTATTTTGTTTTAATAACATGTCGATTTTGTTGTTCTATTCGTTTTTTCATGGTTCTGTTTGGTAATTGTTTTCTACAAGGTATTTCTTCATCATTTGTAAATTTTTTGATTGAACACTGGATTGGAAATTCCAAGTGCTCTTGGTTTTATATTTTTAATGATGCAAAGTATTCTAAGGAGCACCTCTATTCTTACCACTTCTGAGCTCTGAAATAGTGACAATAGTGACCAAATTTCGATTATACGATTTTAAAATAGTGACCAATAGTGACAATAGTGACTCACTGGCAACCCTGAGTAGCATGGATCCTAAGGAAAATGTGTAAGTTTGAATTATTTTCGATGTGACGTTCCTAAGATATAGGCGGTCATACTTCATAATAACGTCTCAGTTGGGTGGGATTGACAAAAATAAACTATTTTGTTGGCCGGAATAAGACAAATTCGCTAGCATGCCCAATTATAATCGTATTAATGATAGTACATTAGGGTATATGCGGGGCATAGTCAAAAATATCGTTCTTCGATTTTTTTTCACACTGTCTCAGATCAAACCAATCATATTTCAGTAAGACATAGTTTCAGATTATTCTGGTCGATTGAAACCTAATTTGTTTTTTGATGAAACTCTGTCTTTGAGCATTTTCAAATTTTGCATAATACCTCTATAATAAAAACAATAATTCATGATGATTTCAGTTGTTCCATATTGCCTTTCTTTCAGATACAGGGTGCGTATTTTTTTAGGTCATTAATTATGTTCTTATTGAATATCCCAAAAACTGTTTCTGTGGAAGTTTTTTGAACTTTGTATGTTGCGTTTCTAAGATATGCATTTTTGGAGTTTACGATATTACGATATAATTATGAGGTTGTTATTATTGATCTATTGGGCAGACGAATCAAAATTATATTCGCATATAGAGTATTTTCTTCAACCGACATAATTGCCATTATTGAAGTGACTTGAGCTAGGAATCACACTAACCGACCAGCATCAACCGTCCGCGACCGTCCAGCAACGACCAAAAATTGAAAGGGATCAATAAAAACTTTCAAACTCACTCTGATCGACCAAAATCAATTTCAAAAATGCTCCTCGAATACCGGTTGAAGACAATCATTCAGTGTGGGTTATCCGATAAGAATACATATTTTGGAAATTTTGGTCGAAGTTGGACGGTCGGTCATGGTTGCTTTTTTTTTGCAGGTGAAGGATATTTGAATGATTTGCATATTTCCGGAATTGAGTACTTGTACAATTTACCAATCCCTGCGCATATTTTATCAACATGACCGGTTTTGTTTCATGGCTAGTGGATCATCAATGGGCCAATATCTTTGACGTTTCGCGTCGCCGTTCGCTTCACTGTATTTGCGTGCAGAAAAATTACACTGCGCACTTGTTAAGAAAATAACTATCATCGAAGCGGAAGGTTTTGTGGAATTCATGAACAAACTAACGACAGAATCGTAATTGAAAATTGTTTTTACCCATGATTGTATTTATTGTAGTTATTTCCAATGAAAACGCTATAAAAATATCAAGTGTGATATACCTACCACTGAATTGTGATTTTATCGCTTTATCAGTATTTTCAACAAAAGAAACAGGTAGGTATTTAAAAAAAATTGATGGTGGCCGTGTTAACACGAAATGTTTATTCCAAGATTTATTCTTAGATCGTTGTAGTAGGTACCTACATTTTGAATTCAAAAAAAACTTTCTTCTTTCTTTTTTTCATATTTTCTGAAATAATAATTCTATTTGTATAAAACCAAGAACTGCAACTGAGCGGCGAGAGTCCCCGTAAATTTTCTCTGACCAATTTACTGCTCACCACAATAGTTCCCTTCTTTCCATTTAATTACGGTTTTGAATATAGCAATGTTACCACATGAAAGAAACGTCCTGTTTAGAATTGAATAAATAATAATAATAATAAATCGGCTATATTTTCTCTTCTGATGTAGTCCTCCTCGACGATTCTGTCAAAATGGTGGATCTGATCATAGGGGTACTCATTGGAATGATGGACACGCTGCTCTCGAATCTGAAAATCATACCGGCTTGCCGTGATGTGGCAGAAAACCTAGCCGGAAGAATGCAGAAGGCTGCATTTCCTGGATCACTCCGTTTACTCAGGGCACATGATTCTCGGACTCAGTAATCACTCACCCCACGAACGTGGGGAGTGTTTGCTAGGGTTAATGACAAACCAGCGCGCCCTTTGGTTGTATCGGAGCTCCGGAAACAGGGCCTTACTGGGATATTTCATATGGAAAAAAAATCTACTTTATTAATACAAGACAGAGGAAAAAATTAACAAATGACATAAGATGGTCCATAAAGTCTAGCTTATAGCTACTAAAACTAAAACCAAATTTGTTATATACAGTATCACCGTTAGAGTCCGCATCATATGAGACTTTTTTTTATTATTCAGTTATTGCAAATTTAGAGTTAGTGAACAGTTTTAGCTTTGAAAATAATGCAAAATGACGTTTACGATTGTTTTCCATCGATTGGCTACACCTGTCAAATTTGAAATTTTTTCAAAATGTTAGGTTATTTCTCAATTTTTTCGAAAAATCTTATATGAAAATTTGTTCATTTTTCGGTTTTCTATCCACCTACCAAATCTGAACCAGGTTGAAAAACTTTGATATTTTTCGCGTTTTCTTATAATTTTCGGATAATTTAAATTAGGTAAAATCTGAAATAACCAGTTAAGATGTAATAATCCCATCTGCTGGAAGGATTTTTTGTGTTTAAAAATGTTTCTACTTGGATATTTTCAAAAAAATACAAATTTGCTAAAAAAATTATGTTATAGTGGATGCAAAGTGGCTCTAGTTTCGAATTATCGAATTTTTTTCTAAACCAATAGACATAAAGTATTTTCTTCTTTACTGATGTATTATGATAAAAATAATTGAAGCAAATTTTGCTATGAAATATTGAAACTAGAGCCACTTTGCATCAAGTATGATGTTATTTTCTTAGCATATTTGTATTTTTTTTGAAAATGTCCAGTTAGAAATATTAATAAACAGAAAAAATTCTTTCAGCAGATGTGTGTATTATATCTCAACTGTTTTTTTCCAGATTTCATCAAATTCCAATTATCCGAAAAAGTGTAAGGTTAAGAAAACGCGAAAAAAATAAAAGTTATTCAAACAGGTTCAAATTTGGTAGGTGGGTAGGAAACCGAAAAATAAACAACTTTTTCATATAATATTTTTCGAAATATTGAGAAATAACCCAACATTCTGATTTTTTTTTGAAAAATTGTCAAATTTGACAGGTGTAGTCAATACATAGAAAACAATCGTAAACGTCATTTGGCATTATTTTCAAAGCACAAACTGTTCACGAACTCTAAATTTGCAGTAAGTGAATATTAAAAAAAAATCCCATATGATGCGGACTTTAACGGTGACACTGTATATAGATTCACAAATTCCGGTTGACGGATATAATAATTTAAACATTTTTTTTAACAAATAGTCAGCACACATATACGTTTCATTGCCTACTTATTAATGATATTATTAACACTTTTGTAGTTAGGGTTATCTTTGGAAAATTCTTCCATTGGCGTGGGTGATAAAGTTATTTGTTCACTGTTCATTAAAAAGAAAATGTTTGTATTTATATTTGAATTTGTTGATATTGAGAATTTTCAATTGCCCAGGAAGATTGTTGAAAAAGACTATTGAGTTGAAAATGAACGATCTCTTGAACAAGGCAGTGCGATGATGGGAGATTGTAAACTTATTTTTAAACCTATAATATTTCTGGTGTGTACATTGCAACGTCGAATGAATTTCTTCTGCAAAGTAGTTGGGTGGGGTGAATATATTAGTTTGAATACAAATCTTGGGGTCAAAGTCATTCAAACCCTAGTTTTATAGCGCCTGGTATACCTACAACTACACTTCATCTAAAAAGTTTTGTATCTGAATATTCTCATTCGTTATATGTTTCAGCAAGAGGATTCTGTTGCCATACTTGTGGTAAAACGTATAAATATAAAGCAGGCATGGGTCAGCATCTTCGATACGAATGCCAAAAGGAACCCGCCTTTTTCTGCAATGGTTGTTCCTACAGAACAAAAACGAAGAGCAATTTAACTAGACATTTGGCTTGTAAACATTCACGAACTGGAACTTAATTTTTCCCAAATAAATTTACACAGGAATGCGATGAATCCGGTTTAGGAGGCATTACTAACTAGTTTCATTACAGATTATTCCATCATTTCAAATCTTCAGACGAGATGTTCCTTTAATTCTTTAAGCTCCACATTATTGCCCACACCCTTATCCCCTATCAATTTTAACAAGGAATGGGGGATTATGAAACGAATAACACTTTTTTATTCGATTCTAAATAACATAAAATCAAAAAATCCTTCTTCTACAGGATTTCACTTACCAAACATATCCTTCATGCGTAAATTTTTTCATGATATTGAAAATATAGGTGAAATAGATCTATTTCTGATATCAAAATTTGTTTGAATTCTAACAATAATCTTGGAATAAACCTAATTAACATAGGATTCCTATAATGACTGAATCGGTGCTTACAAAATCTATTATTCACACCATAACACTGAACCGAAAGTTAGCATGAATGTAATAAAAAGAATCATGATAGGGATGAAATTGCATATTAAAATGGCTCCAACGACAAACTTTACTCTAACAATGCAACTAACTCTCTTGATCAATTCATGAGTAAATTGATCTGTGTAACTTACTACCACAATGAAATTCAATTCGATGAGACAATGAACAGCTATTACGATTCAATGTTTCATTTATATTAATCATCTAGGTTGCTATTATAATGTTGAATGTCGTCGAGGCAATGAACAGAGATTAAATATCCAATGTATGAGGTTTACTGATATAAATGATCCTGATGGTTGATATCGTGAAGTAGATCGATGAGGCAATCAATGGTAAATACATATTCATGTATGAGGTTGATGGTGTCATTGATCGAGTCCGTTAAAATTATGAAATATATACGTATACTGATTTGATATACAGGGTTATGATAAAGTAATGCACAAAATTCATAAAACGTACAACGATCACTTTTGAAAAAAATGCAAAAACACGTCAAACTGTTTTTTTATTCCGTATCTTTTGACATAATTTTCAAAAATAACACGTCAAAGTTGTCAAAGTTATGACGTCATCAACAAATTTTTTTAATGGGAAGCTAAGAGTTTTATTACATTATGTGATAGAGCTTGTGTTTTTACACAAGGGAAAAATAGTTGCAGTAGGGCTCACATAAGAAAAACAACGAGAAAAGGGATAAAAAACGAAATAACAAAACCAATTATAAAAAGAGGTCAAACTTAAACTTATCTAGTTAGAACATGTGTTCTTATAAATTTTTTAAATTGTTTTACTAAAACAACGGTTTGTCAGTGTCAGTCGTTCAAATAGTGTCACCACAGTTTTATTATTATGGCTCGTTTAACCGAAAGAGAAAGGATAGAAATTCTAATGATGGTAGGTTAGGACGATCGCCTTCGAAGTCATGAAGAAGCATGTGCTTTATTCAACGCAACACATTTTGAAAGACCTCCAATTGGTAGAAGCACAGTAAGCAGAATTGTTGCAAAATTTGATGCAACGGGAAGCGTGAGGGATGCTCCAAAATCTGGACGACCAGGAATAAGCGACGATGTGAAGTTAGATATTTTGCTGTCAGTAGAAGAACACCCTCACGCAACTACAACAGAAATTGCCTTACAAGAGAATGTTAGTCAGTCGTTTGTAGTAAAGATGTTAAAAAAAGAAAAACTACACCCATACAAAGTTCATCTTGTTCACGAACTCTCAGAAGATGATCCGGACAGACGTTTGGAATTTTGTGAAATCTTCATGCGGCATTGTGACGAAAATCCAAATTTTCTTAATAGTGTAGTATTTTCCGATGAGGCAACGTTTTGTCTAAGTGGTTCTGTAAATCGACACAATTCTCGCTACTGGGCTCGGGAAAATCCCCACTGGATGCAGACAAAACACACCCAGCGTCCCCAAAAAATTAATGTTCGGGTAGGAATCGTCCGGAGAAGATTTATTGGTCCTTATTACTTTCGCGGGAATTTAACAGCTGAACGATATTTGGAACATCTTCGTATGGCAGTGCTTCCCGACCTACTTGCGGCATTTCCTGATCCAAATAATGGGGACAACTTGGATCCCAGTATTTGGTTCCAACAAGATGGCGCACCTCCACATTATGGTCATACTGTTCGAAGGTTTCTGGATAACCAGTTTGAAGGACGGTGGATTGGAAGACGTGGACCAATGGAGTGGCCACCTAAGTCACCTGATTTAACCCCCCTTGATTTTTTTCTGTGGGGACATTTGAAAAGTCGGGTCTACATTAACCGGCCAGACAATTTAGAAGACTTAATGGAAAGAATTAGACACGAAATGACTCGTATAACTCCGCAGATGATCGAAAACTCTATAAATGCGGTCTACCATCGTCTTGGCCTATGTCAGTTAGTAAACGGGACACAGTTTGAACAATTCCTATAAGAAATAGTTTTGGTTTAATGGACTGTTTAGTTAATTGAAAAGTTATTATGAAACTTACGTTTATTTCGTTTTTTATTCATTTTCTCGTTTTTTTTCTTATGTGAGCCCTATTGCAACTATTTTTCCCTTGTGTACAAACACAAGCTCTATCACATAATGTGATAAAAATCTTAGCTTCCCATTAAAAAAATTTGTTGATGACGTAATAACTTTGACAACTTTGACGTGTTATTTTTGTAACTTATGTCAAAAGATGCGGAATAAAAAGAATAGTTTGACGTGTTTTTGCATTTTTTTCAAAAGTGATCGTTGTACGTTTTATGAATTTTGTCCATTACTTTATCATAACCCTGTATAATAAAATATTGTCGCAGTGAATAAGTGAATATTCCATAAAAAATGAGCTAGCTATCAGTCTCAAAACAATGATTGAATCATTGATATAATCTTCCAACACTTGAGCAGAGCATTCTCCTGTACTAGTCTAGGTATGAGCACAAAAAACCCGTACAAGTTCCAAAGTATTGCAGCATCGCGCCAAAAAAAAAATAATATATACCTATTCTATGCTGGAACCAAGCGTTATACTTGTTCATTCCCGTCAACCATGTTAGTCATATTCAAATTCACATAGGAATGCAGTATCAAATATCAAGTGATTCATGAGTTGAAAGAATTATTTTGTTTGATAAGAATGGTTACAGATCCCAATTATAAGTTTTTTTAGATGATTTGTTTATTTTTGCCGAGCTCATTAGTTATTTTAAGTGAAATAATTGTCAAGCTGTGTACACGAGCCAATATATTGGACGAAAAAATTTTGTATTTCGTGAAGAAAATAATTTATTAAAATTGTAGCATAGCGCTTTCGACTATCATAGTCATCATCAGTGCTTACTTGAAAGTAAGGAAATGGGTGAAAATAAAGTGAATTGTATTTTTTTTGTGATTTTGTTACTCGTCAGCTGCACAACCATGAAAACATCATGCGTCCAACGAACGATGGGAAAAATTTAAAACATTGTTAAGAAAAAATTTAAATGAAAACCTGGTCCTGGATAATCCTGGGTAGAACCTTTTAAAAATAAAAAAAAATACTTTAAAATCTTTTTATCTTCTTTTTGGGGAATACAGTTGATTCTTCTGGGATTGGTAAGGTTCTCATCAGACTCACCCTATGACTTTGATCTTGACTTTAGATCTCTCAATTTGTATAACTAAAATTGATAATGAAGAATCATGATTGTTTCTTTGTTATATCCTGACCATTTCTGATGATTGTAAGTTTTCATTAGACTGAAATACTGTGGGATCTTGGTACTGTTACCTTCTGAAGCTTTTTTATTGATTCCATCAATCATTTTTACATATCTCAAATATTTCCCATCGTTCGTTGGACGCATCATGTTTGTATGGTTATTAGCTCTCTCGTACACCTGACGAGTAACAACATTACAAAAAAAAATACAATTCACTTTAATTTCACCAATTACTTACTTACAGGTAAGCACTGATGATGACTATGATAGTCGAAAGCGCTCTGCTACAATTTTAATAAATTATTTTTTCACTCACGAAATACAAAAATTTTTCCTCTAGGTATTAGTTACCTATTTTATTCGCATTTTTATGTACTGTCGCTACTTGATGCTCTCCATCACTTAACTATTGATTTTTTCATTTATTTTCCCGACAATGGAAGTTGAAACGATTCCAGTAATATTGTGAATGATTCCAAATGATTTCTGTAATCACTTCCTGCATATCTCAGGTTCTAAACTTCTAATATGTAATTCACGCCTTGTTCTTCAATGGTAGAAACTTTCAACAAAGAGTATATATATTATCTTTGGAAATAGAGTAGCTTACGACGCACAGACGGGTATTTGATCAATCTAGTCGGCCATAAATCAGTTTTGTAAATTTTATCACAGGTAGAGAAAACGAGCCCTTCAGAAGCTCAGATAGTTTACCAATAAAATAAAACCCTATTCCGGCTCATTCCACGCTGTTAATGATCTCGTACGATCAGTTGGATTGGACTTTGGCTGTGGCTTTGATTAGACAAATTAGGTTGGAGCATAGTTAGCTCACATGATTTAAGTAGTGTTTTGATTTGTGTTTATTTAGACTGAAATATGGTTTACTATGGATTGTGTAGAACCAGGTAAGTGTATTCAGTTTTCACAACTATTTGTCATTTTATCAAATTTGCTAGTTAAAAAATTAGCTTCTTCGATTGATAGTTTAGTTTTATAAGTATATTTTTTAAACTAGTTTTAATAGCATTCAAAAAGTTATACTTCCCGATATTTCCCGGCATTGATTTTAAATTTGTTTAAAAGTTTCGGCTTTATACTGCAAAATAATAATAATATTTTTTGCGAAAAATTGGGATTTTGTAAATTATTGATATCTGAAATGAATACATATACACATAATCAATTAAAAAAACAACTACCCATAATTTCTTGTTTGCGTTCTTAATTGGGTTATTTTTTTTTCAAGGCCTTCAGATGTATGGGTAATGAATAGAAAACGGTTATTTACGATTATGCAGCGACAAAATTCCAAAAATTTCAAGACTAAAAGAAGAAAAACTGAAGAGCTTCGCCAAACAACCAACCTAAAGGTGCTTCAAATCAATAAATATTTGGGACATTTGATGTGAATAAAATTCCAGAAATAGAAACTTCCCAAAACACCAATTTTTATATTCAGACGAAGAAGGGTCGGTTTCGTAAAGTTATTAGCTTTTTAATTGTATTATTTAGAATATGTTCATTTTTGCTGCTGAACATGTATGTCTGTATAATCAAAAGCAATAAACTAAAACTAATTATTCCTAATGAGAAGTACCAAGTACCAAGGATGATTTCAACTTTTTTCGAAGCCAATTTTTTACAAGTAACTTCTTTGTATAATCATTAATCAAAAAGTGATTCACTCTATACAGGGTGTCCAATTAGTGTCATATATTTTATTTGAGAGTAGCAAAATCAATGTCAATAGAAAGATTTGAAAAGTAAAGATAGGAAATTGAAAACCGTTTTCCATTTATTGAATAGGTTTGGCTCTATAACTCTAAAAGTCAAGATAGAGACGGTATTTACCTTCTTATATCACGGAAACAGTTGAACCAAAGTATAGTATATAATATATTAATTTTTTTTAAATTCTACCTAGATATAATCTAAAACAATATAGGAAGTTTCATTTGAAACAACAAAGTTGTGTCTCATACTACATTTATGGAGCACACTGTATATACAAAAATATTTTTCAGTAATGCATCAAGTAGATTATCAAACAACTTTCTGTTTCAAAATGTTTTTTCTATCATTACGTTTTAATGAGATATCGTCTGATTTCGCTCTAATTGGACACCCTGTGTATATCTATGCTCATACTTTTGCTGTTACTTCAAATTATAATTATAAATATCCTATATTTACTTAATTATTCTTTAAGGATAAGTTTTAATGAATATTTGATTTTAGCCGCCCAGATTGTTCAAATACCCCTCTGTGCGACGTCCAAAATCTATGTTCGTTTTCAAAGAGTAGGATATTGAAATTTGGAAATTGAAAAAATCGTATAGTGAGTGAAACAATAATTGACGAATAATTTTGTACCAATCTGAATCCATAAGGCTGCTTATAAAATGGCCACTTCTTGAAAATGTTTGGTATATTTTCTTGTGTTTTCAAATCCTTCAGAGTATGTACTAATTGCGTGTTCTAGGCCTTTATTTATTGTTAGATGTTCTTAAGGCCAATTCAGATACTTCAGATACAGGGTTTTTGAAGCATGGACGGTTTGAACACATTTCACTCACGTTTCTATCACAAGAACATATTTTATTTGGTTCTGTAATGATTCTGGTAATGCTGGAGTAGTGCTATATTCGATTTTTTATAATAATCCCGATGAATTTTCCACTGTTTCTTTTATCTCATTCAGAATGGGCACACCTATATCTGAATCGGCCTTGAAGGAAGTGAGAAACACATCGGGGATATTTGAAAATCTCAAATAGCATAACTCCAGAATTGACAAAATTAATACATAACCAAATAAAACATGTTCTTGGGGTAGAAACGTGAGTTAAAGACAATCAAATTTCTCGTGCTTTAAAAACCCTGCATGGGCAATCATGTATCTGAATCGGCCTTTAGTTATTGGCGTAAAGTTATCTTTCATCAACACCGCTTCTAAAGTCGACTTTGCAGTTCGCAATTTCCATTTGTATGCAATTAATTGCACGAGTTTTCTACCAATGGATAAGGCTAATCAGCTGTCAAATAGCGTCTCATTGGTTGTTGAAAACACTCGCAATGAATTGCATGCAATGAAAATTGCGAACTGTAAAGCGACTTAAGAAATTGAAATTTCTTTGATGAACAGGATAACTTTTTTTATCAGTTACCTACATTTATACCTATAATTGGCTATCAACTGTCAATGATCCTCGATTTCTATGAAAACAATGATGAATCGGTCGAAACTTAGATATTTTGGATATAGAGTTGATGAATGCTTTTCATTAATATTCCGAACAACATAGTTTTGAGTGTAATTGTAATAACACATATATTAGTAAATGTTCTCAAAGAATCCATGAAGATGGGAGAGTAATGATTTATTCGTATCTTCACTCAAATATTCTCTACTTTTTTTGCTTACCACATTCTCAATAATAAACGGAAATTTAATATTGATTCAGACTTGGATAGTTTGCACATTTGTGGTGAAGGTCCTATTATTGAATATTTTGGAGGTTTTTGAGCTTAATAGAATGAACAAGAACAAGAATAGAATATTTGACCGAACAAATTGGTAATAATAATAATAATAATACTCCAGAAACCTGACCTTTGCTTTTCTCAGGGCAAGTGGGCTGAAGTCGGAAACCAAGGGAGTCATAATGGCCTGCCAGAATGGTGGCTTCAACACCCTCGTCTACCGGAGTCGCGTGATGGGTAAAGAGGTCCCTGACACTAGATGTAGAGCGTGTCGTGGGGCAACTGAGGCAAATACAAGCCAATAAGCCTGATGTAGTCCTCCTCGACCGTCAAAGTTAGACGATATTCGTCATTGAGTTTTTCAGCTCCTGGCGAAACGAACGTCGTCCGAAAAGAGGAGGAAAAACGGACTACATATCGAGATCTACCTACTCTTCGAACTCTGCAGGCTTTACCCAAACCATTCTGTCGAAATGGTGGTTCTAATGATAGGGGTCCTTGGTGGAATGATGGATACACTGCTCTCAAAATTAAAAATCATACCGGCTTGCCGTGATATGGCCGAAATCTTAGCCGGACGAATGCAGAAGGCCGTAATTCTTGGTTCACTCCTAAAGCTCAAGGTACATTATTCTCGGACCCAATAGTGACTTACCCCCCGGCGTAGGAAGTGGTTATTGGGATAAATAATCCAGCGCACCCTCCGGAAGTGTCGGGGCTCCGGAGACAGGGCCTGTCTGGTGAAAAAAAATAATAATAATGATACTCCCTCATAAACACACATAGAAACTCATAGAGTGTCGGGGCTCCGGAGACAGGGCCTGTCTGTTAAAAAAAAATAATAATAATGATACTCCCCCATTAACACTCATAGAGTGTACCCTGAGGCATGGCTTGTGCGGGTAGAGAAGGCTATTATTATTATTTGCCGTGGCACCCCGGGGCGACTTACTGATGTTTTCTGTGGTGTATTCACTTTTCAGCTGTAGGAAAACCCGGAAAAACTACAGTACCACCCCTTCAACAACAATTCAAAGGTCTCAGATTTTCCAATGGAATTTTTCTTCCGAATTATAGTTTTCTTTGTTTTTCTTGCTTCGAACGCTCAGCTGCCTACAAGTAGACATCTTTCTTATTTCCACAAACATTTTACTTGTCACTAATTTCGTTTATTTTTCCTCCGGAAAATGACACTTCATTTCCATAAAACTTCATGATCGATTCCTACGATTTTCCGCCATTTCATTTCACTTTAAATAGCGGTTCTGATCATTGAGAGCACATATTTGACAATGATAATGATGTGTTTAATGATAGTACCTTGGCCATATTTTGTGCTATTTACTTTTTTAACGTTTTCTAAGCCATGTAAGTATTTATTTTGGATTCCAAAAGTTCCTACTTTATTTCATTATTTGCTAGTTTTGCACGTTTTTCAAAATGTATACGGATTTAAGTTTGATCACCTATTATTTCAACTGAAGATGAATATCACTAAGCTAAAAATCATGGTTCTGATTGACATTTGATGCGCATTTTTAACAAGTTATTGCCAGAGTTGCATTGACAACATCCCCCTTCCCATTCGTGGTTGAATACACAGGGTGAGTCAGAATAAGATCGACAAACTCCGAATACAGATTCCTCACCTCATTTCGAAGTGAAAAGATTCTATCAAGGTATGTAGTAAAACGCATCCCCTCTGAGATACAGGGTGACGAAAGTACAAAAAAAAAATGAGATTTCATTTTTTTTTTCTCCAAAATTCCCGAAGAAAAAAATATCAAACTCGGTACACGTATCAAGGTTTATCAACGTGATAATTTCAAGTTATAATTCTTAATTTTCGTATACCAGTGGCGTAGTTACGTTGGTATGTGGAAATATTTTCCTTCATATTTTCTTTGGAGAAGTGAATGGATAAGTGAGCGTTTGACACCAGTTAGGCTCATCGATACTCTACTTGAAAGTCATAACATTCCATGTACCTAAATGTAAAGGTTTCTGAGGAAATTGAGAAAAACTGAAGATATATCCTGAGTAGCAAAATAATTTCATGTGCAAAAATCGCATAATGCTAAGTTCTTACAACATATCGGAATATTTTTCAACCTCCTGAACACTTTTCAATGTTGAAAGGATCGGAAACATAGTACAGGTGAGTCATTCATTCATCATATTATTTGATGAAATTGATGTCGTGTAATTACTGAGTTAGGTCTCATTCTGAATCACCCGTACTATGTTTCCGATTCACCCAACATTAAAAAATGTTGAGGAGGTTGACAAATAATCCAACATGTTGTGAGAAATTAGTGTTATGAGATTATTTTACAGAGGAAATTATTTTGCTACTCCATGACATATCTTCAGTTTTTCTCAATTTTCTCAGAAACCTTTGCTTTAGATGTTGATATGACTTTTAAGTTGAGTATCGATGTCAAACGCTCACTTGTCCATTCACTTGTCCAAAGACGAAAATAAACAATTATAACTTCCAATTATCACGTTGATAAACCTTGATTAGTGTACCGAGTTTCCTATATTTTGCTTCAGGAATTTTGGAAAATCTAATTATTTTTCGTACTTTCGACACCCTGTATCTCAGAGGGGATGCATTTTAGGACATGCTTTGATAGGAACTTTTCAACACGAAATGAGGTGAGGAATCTGCAGTCGAGTTTTGTCGGTCTTATTCTGATTCACCCTGTATATTCTTGAGACGACTTTCAGTTTTACTTATATAGCTCCTTTATACCAAATCTTTGAGTATGGACTTCTTTGAATATAGTTTTAGTTATTTACGTATTTTTTACTTCTTTTGATTCATACACACGTGAATACAAATCAATAAAATCGACAATCTGCGGTAGGTTATGTCTAGTTTCCTGTTATCTCGTACTGCCTCTGATCTTTGTGTGAGAATTTTTACTATGTTGTAGTTTTACATTTTGTTGTTTTACTTTCATGTATGTTTTCATTTTGACAGTATAGCACTCGAAAAAGTGAATAAACGTTTGCAAAACTGTGGCAGCAAAATGAAGTACAGGTCTTTTTAATCGACGAAATTTACCATTTACAGTTTTTTTTCAGAAGAATCCAGTCGTTTCACTGACATAATAATTGTTGTCATGAATAAAATGTTTGCTTGACGTATTCTATCATGAATGAGTAAATTGTTAAAAAGATTTTTTATATTTCAGAAAATCGATTCTATTGCCATATTTGTGGACGAAGGTACAAATATAAACAAGGTTTGACGCAACATATCAAGTATGCCTGTCAAAAAGAACCATCGTTCTACTGCGGTCGTTGTAACTACAAATCAAAAACGAAAAGTAATGTGATTAAACATGCACTAATGAAACATTCCTGAAATAAATACTTATTGTTCAACTATTGTTTCAGTTGTTTGACTGTGAATACAAACCTATTTCAAAATATGCAAAAATATTCCATTAGAAGGAAGGAGTTGAGAAGGGAATAACAAAAGAGTATGGTGGTGAAAAGTGATGAAGGTTTGGGTAGAAAAAATCAGGCGTACTTACTAGGAGGAAAAGCAAGAACGCTGTCCCTTTGAAATACTTTGAAAAAAAAATGTTTCAAACAATGGATGGAACAGAATTGATAATGTAAGAAGTGGCCTCAAAATTCAGAGCTATACTGGGAGATAACGGTATCATTTCAAGTAGGCGTTTATTTTCAAAAGTGCGGCGCAGGATAAATTTTCACTAATATCAATATGGCGGTACTGTGAAGTCTTCCATCAAATTTTCATCGAGCAATCACTTTTTTTATGAAAAGAAAGAAATCCGTATTGTCAATGAATCAAAATATTTGCATGTTTCATCAAAGCTGATCGTGCTTGGTTTATTTTATTGCTTGATGAAAATTCGATCGAAGACGTCACAATGTCGCTATGATAATTTCTGTAAAATATCCTGTGCCTTTATTTTGAAAACAAATATCTACTTGTGATTCGCCATTGAAAAGGGACCTTTTTGCTTCATCGAATGGCGTGAAAATATCTTCAGGTTTTCATTTGAAATTCTCGGCTTAGGTCTATTTTTGGTAAAACGGGAAGTAATATATGGATTCTCAAAACTGAATCTTCGATCCAAATATTCTAACTTAGAAAATAACTGGATGACGCTCTGTACAATGAATTTGTTGTCACTCGGTTTATTGAAAATTGTAAAGTTACCAGAGATATGAGGCAGGGTGACCTATCCTGTACTCGGTATTTCTATGAAATATTACAATGCAGAGCATAGATTAATCTTCATCAAAATACGAAAACAAAAAAGTGCTTAAGATATATACCTAATTGTTATACAGGGCTATTCAAATTCGAATCCATACATGGGGAACTCGGTAACAGTAAAAGATAGGTTAGTTAAATGGGGGCATAGTTGCGTATTTCAGAGGAAAATTATGTGAAACAAAAAAATATGATATAACTCCTTTGGTTCTGGAACCATACAGGGAAAATCAAAATTTTCGAAATAATATTTTATTTGCCTATATCTTTTTATTTTGTGACTATTTTCTAAAACTCTTGGCACTTTGCCGCGGCAACTTTTTGTAGACTATCCAAATATGCGAATAAAAGTTTTATTCAAAATGTCGTACAAATGGGCCACCCTCAATTAGAAAATGAAAAGAGACTCAATGACAAGATCAATGGAATTTTGAAAAATTTAATTTTATTAGAAATTGTTTGAAATTACCAAAACACTCTGTAGTTCAGATGAGAATACTACGTCAATATAAAACACGACCCTTGGCATTTGAAAATACAATAAAAAATACAGATCCGAATCTGAAAATAAAACTGAGGGTGGCCCGGCGTGAACGGAACATTGTATATCATTTTTATTTGCATATTTGGATAGTCTACAAGAAGTTGCTATGACGAGGTGCCAAATGATTTAGGAAATCTTCACAAAATAAAAAGATATAGGCAAAAGATGGATTATTAATAATAATAATAACCGTATTTATTGTTTCCAAATTTTTTGTAATACAATGGTAAACTACTGCTAATATTTACAACTGATGGAAACAAAATGCGAAGTTCATCTTCGATAGTGAAATGGAATTCACTCCGAAGAAGCTCTTTCACTTAACCCCAAGAAATTCTGTGTTATTGCAATAGCATGTACTTATAATATTAATTTATTGCCTTAACTAATCTCCAGTTTTTATAAATTTTATGAATTAAGAACTTGGTAGCTTTCTGGAATACTACCGGAATGATATCTTAGGCCATAACTCACATTTTATGAACGATATAGGGTTCTTTTATATTTTATCTTGTACATGGAATAGTTGGAGCTTTTGCTTGCTAGAGGAACGGAATTGTATTGTTACGATGTTACTAAATAATAGCACACTACTAATATGTTTTTATTATCTTCACTATGAAAATGCAACTAATACACTTACCAATAAAACACTTAGATCTGCTTCAACTAGCTAAATATTCCAAACACTTATGAACTTCCTAAAATCTCCCAGACTTCAAAAACTTCAAAACTTCTTCAAACTTTGGAAATGAGTTACGTTTTATGGTCGGCAGTCGACAGCGGCATAGCTAGGGAATTTTTTTTTCAGTCTCGGTACAGTATATTTTGAAGATTTCATACGTAAACGAACGTTTGGAAATTTATTTTCTGAAAATGGGAGGTAAATTCAAGTTGTGAACGTCTGTGACTGAAACATTTTATATAAACAGACAGGAGTTTTTTGGCAAACAATTTTATGAAAAAGTATAGCTACATGGTGTATCCTCCTATGATCCTTATCCAACCACCCGGTTTTCTTCAGTTTGTATGATGATGATATCCTTTGCGGCGACGTCTCATACCGTATATCAGTCTTAAGCATGCATTTTGTACTTTCTGTATCTTTTTTATTGGGTAGTTGATAAATTAGGCCCATATACATTATTGAATTTTGACAACACTAGGTTTTCACATATAGCGGCATTGATGGTGTTTTGGAAGTGAATGCTTGGTACCATAAATCAATTTCGATGAACCATAGCCTTTTTGTGTTAATTTATTTACATGTTTATGAAACCTTAAATTAGTGTCTATCACAATAACCAGATATTTAGCCTCATCGACAACCGTTAAATTTTCACCGTCAATTTCGAAATATTTTATTTTTCCTGTATGACTCCAGAACTAAAGGAGCTAGATCAAATTTATTTGTTTCACGTAACTGACCTCTGAACTACGCAACTTTTCTCCCATTTAACCACCCTTCTATATTTTACCGAGACCGAGATCCCTATGAATAGACTCGAATTTGAATTTGTATACCTCATAATAACTTTTCATTTTTCAAGCTTACTTCAACGGCATCTCCTCCGCTTTCCAAATTGAAATTAATTTAGAATCTGAATAGGTGAAGATAGTCCAGGGAAACTTGAGGGATTTCATCACGATGAAGTGTGAAATGGACATTTTACTTTCACTATAAAAGCAATAATGTTATGTTTGATCCCACTGAAAAGTGTGAATGAATAAGGCATTGTCCAAATATAGGTACCATTTTCTCCACACATTTCCACAAAGTGGCAAATATGAAACAATATCAAAGGGTTAATTGTGTAATATTCGTCAAGGACACTATACATAGAGTATATTAATTTTAATGAAACATTTGATAGCATTCTCCATCTCGTTGGGAATGACCACCTTCATACGTGTCTCAAGATTCTTGCCTCTCATCAAAAATTTTCAGTTAGAAATTGGCATCATATTTGCCACTTTATGGAAATGATTGGGTATGAGGGTATTGCGACGAAATTATTCGTCTATGAATAATTTTATTTGTCGAATTTGTAGTCTCCATATCAATAATGCGGAGTGTTTTGTTGTTATTTAATATATAATTATTATTTATTTTGATTATTTTTTAAATTTTTGTACCAGATTTTTAGTTACTTATATTATTTACTTAACTTGAATCTTTAAAATTTTGTTTGATGTTTTATTAAGAGATTTTTTTTTAAGTTCAATTGTGATTAGGATAATTTATAGTTCAATTTTCTCCGCGTGTTTATCTATCATACTGAAATGTGGAATATAAACACAGGGTGTCAATTTGAAAACTTCCCACCCTTAATATCTTCCTACCAGTAAAAAATATGAGGAATCTAAAAAACAGGTAAATTTTATTTTCGAGGGGTACACTTTTAAGGAATATTTGTAGCCCTCGTTTTATCTGTCGGGCTGTTTAGTGATTACTTCAATAAGTGTATAAAGTGTAAAAATGGTTTACATTCTTCAAGAAAGAATTGAGATGATTGTAATTTATGGAGAAGTTGAAAAGTGCGCACGGAGGGCGGCATGTCTTCTTAACGAAAGACATCCAAATTGTAATGTTAGTCAACGGTATGTGCTTGATTTGGTGAATAACTTTTACGAAACTGGTTCAGTGATAAATACTAAAAGAAATAACCCCACCGGAGTACTAAATGAAGAAGCTGAAATTGAAGTTTTGGGAACATTTGCTACAGAGCCTACGAGCTCCTTACGATCAGTATCCAGATCAGACGGAAATGTCACGCGAGACTATAAGAAAATGCATAAATCTCATCCCTATGGAATGCAGATTCTTCAAGAGCTCCACGAGGATGATTATTATAAAGAATAGAGTTTTGTGAAATGATGTCTCTTCGAGTCAATACCATCCCTAATCTTCTTTCAAACATTTCTTTCAGCGTTCAGTGTTCATTTTTTCTGAATGGCAATGGTAATAGACAAAATTGTTGGTTTCGGAGTGACGAAAACCCACATAGTTTTCGGGAAGGGCATACGCAACACCCACAAAAGTTAATGTTTGGGTGTTGTATTCTTGGAAATGCCATCATTGGTCCATTATTTCTGGAAGAAAACTTGACTGGCAATCTGTTCCTTGAAATAATTGAAGAGACTATCGATCCTCTTATAACTCACGAAACTCAAATTGATGCAGAAGGTAATGAACTTTTACAGGAGGATCTATTACATTTCCAGCAGGACGGTGCTCCACGTCATTATTTCCTTCCCGTCCGATAGTGGTTTAACGAGACATTTCCGGATAGATGGATTGGCAGAAGGGGAGCAGTTGGATGGCCTCCGAGATCACCAGATTAAACTCCCTTAGATTTCTTTCTTTGGGGGCATCATGAATCCGTTGTTTATAAAACACAAACTTCTGATATTGAAGAACTCAAAAGAAGAATTACAGCAGCATGGCAGTCAATTCCTAGTGAAGTATTCCGTAATGTTAGAGATGAGTACGAAAACAGACTTTATTACTGTTTAGAGCAAAATGGACGACATTTCGAACAGTTTATGGGATAAGCGTAAGTAGATATTATGTTTACAATGTAATTCTCGCAAATAAAATTTTATTTTGTAATAGGAAAATAACCAACAAATAAAACATCCCACGCGTTATAAATTTCTCCTGTCATTCAAGGGTTGGAAGGGTGCCACCTACTCTTCTAACCATTTTTTCGAAAGGAGTCAATACAATATTGCATCTCAGGAAAGGTAAATTCTAATTACATGTCTAAGTTTAGAACGCAATTTTTCGGAAACTGCTCATCAAAAAATAAAAAGTCAGGGTATCATTGGAAAAAGAATTGAACGTCAATCAAAATGATGTGCAACTTGATTCCCCATCCCATTTAAGTTTCTTAGGGTAGCATCTACTCCTCCAAGGTGGTTGAACCACGAAGGCTACAAATATCCCTTGAAAGTGTCCCCCTTGAATATAACATTGACCTGATTTTTCGATTCCTCATATTATTTACTGGAAAGGTAAAGTTTTCAAATTGATAGCCTGTATATGATTAGCTTTTAAATTTTCTCCCAAAAATCCGAAGTTGGAGCAGTAGGGTTCGATGCAACAGTCCAGTTTGTCTCTGATATTAACAGGTTACCACTGTTATACGTGTGTATTTTCACTCTACCTTTCAAGTTATTGAAATTATAAATATACTCATCCAGCATCCTGTACAGAAAAACGATCCTGGATGATTCGTTACAAAAAAAAATATCTAAAAACTGGCTTGTTTCTATCTTCTGTAAAAACTGAATGCGACAAATTTTCATGAGTTATTTTATATTAGGAAAATAAGAATTCGTTGTTTTTAAGTCTTTCAATTTCAGATAAACGATTTTCATGTTATACATGTGGAAGGAAATACAAACATAAGAAAGGGGTAACGCAACATATTCGATATGAGTGCCAAAAGGAACCAACGCTTGCCTGTGCAATATGTCCCTATATAACAAAAACAAGAAGCAGCCTAACCAGACATGTAGCGACTAAACATCTCAAATTCAATATTAAATGGACATAAGTAAATATTTTTAATTTTTATCATTTTTTTGTACATTTCAAATGAGCATAATTAGTAATAAAGAAAATTACTTATATCTTTGTTTAATTTCCTACTAGGGGTCAAAAGTCTAGAAAACCATCTCAATATATTTTCGCAGAAACCAATATTTGCCTTCAAAACCACTTTACTACAGTTAATTGTCATTCTGACGGTTCAACAATTAAAACATTCTCTGACAAAAATGATTCTTTAATATCGTCTCAAGACAATTCGAATGTTTTTTGTATAATATTTATTATTATTCGACATTCCAAATGATCCTGCACATTTTTTCACGAAAATGGGTTTCCGTGAATTTGGGATTGTTGGTATGATGTAGTACTTGATGTGCTGATCAAAAGTGTCCATAGCCACAATGTTGAAGAATTGGCACATTTCAAGTTATATAGCTTCAAAAATTAATTTTTTCCATCCATATAATTTTTCATACACTTGCTCCACACTGGCCATGGAAAGTGACAAAAACCCAAGATTTTCCTGCATGTCTTCATACTCTACAATAATTTTCATATTCGGAAAACAACAATTTGGGTTACATTTTGAAGACAAATCAAAATAACTAAATCTGAATATACCTGATGTCCAATAATGTCGAATACGTGCATCAAAATGTTCTAACGAGGCTAAGCAAGCTCTACGGGCTAGTACATGTAAACGTAAGGTAAGGTAACGCAAGAACGTAGGGTAAGGTAATGGAAATGTACGATTCACAAGAAAATGGTAGAATTGGCGCGATTTACAGTTGTTTATCCAATTTGTCATAAATATGACAGAATAGTTCGAATAAACTTAATGAAATGAGTATCATCCATATTTATTCAGATTTTCACACTTTTCAATTTTCAAACCGTCTGATGACTGACGTTTCATACGTTTCGTACCTTACCTTGCGTTTGTTTTATCATGAACGTGTCTACACGACTCCGTTTAACTTAATTGGGTTCTTGCGTTACCTTACCTTACGTTTACATGAACCAGCCTCAAAGGAGGAAAACAGAAAAATCAAATCCATATATTCTCAGAGAAATCACTGTTGATGTCATTTCAGTATGACATGACTTTTTTCTCCTAATCTTGATAGTCTGGCAATGGGGTGCCAAGAAATTTTTCTCATAATCGCTCGAAATGAATGATAGTATCTCACAGCCGAACGATTCCGTGAAGACGTGTTTATCTTCAATACTTGACAGTACTGGAGTAGTTTGGGTGTAGGAGGCAAACTATGAATGGAATTTTGGATATGATATATTTCATGTAAAGATACAAAGTGATATGAATGAATACAATCTGTCCAAATGATCGTTGATAAAATTAATGACATTATCAATCAATAACAATACAATAATAGGAGTAAAATCATTTATAATAATATTGATAGCACTGATACTGAGTTAAGTATGAGCATAATTAGCAATCAATTAATTACATCTTGTGCAAAATGACTTATTAGGTAATAATTGCTATCTGACTAATTGCTCATATAGCGAGCACAACCACGGAATTATAAAACTGGGACAACGCGACATAAAATGGTTACAAATGATCTTGGTAAACGCCTAAAGTGGAGTCTCCTATATAGGTTATACTTATTGTCCGAAACCGTGGTACCCGCTGTTGACTCGAGAGTATCCTTCTCCCATTCTTCCATTGACCAAGAGGACAAAGTCAACGTAGTACAAAAGAAGAAAATAAATTAAGATTGATAACAAACAGCAAATGCATAGTGGAAACCCGAAATGTACACATAAAGAGTATGTTCCGTTTTTTTTCTAAAACAGTTAATGCTACATGTTTTTATACAATCTCAGACACTGAGCATACACTAAAAACAATTTTGTCTATTATCCACGATAATTTTATATTTAACAAATTTTATTTTTTTTTCCATATGGAATGTACCAGTCAGGCTCTGTCTCCGGAGCTCCGATACAACCGGAGGCCGCGCTGGTGTGTAATTAACCCCAGTAAACACTCCCTACGTCCGTAGGGTGAGTGATTACTGGGTCCGAGAGTCATGTGCCCTGAGAAGACGGAGTGAACCAAGAATAACGGCCTTCTGCATTCTTCCGGCCAAGTTTTCTGCCGCATCATAACAAGCCGGTATGATTTTCAAGTTTGAGAGCAGTGTCTCCATCATTCCACCAAGGACCCCTATTATCAGAACCACCATCTTGACAGAATGGTTTGGATAAAGCCTGCGGAGTTCAAAGAGAAGGTCTCGATATTTAGTCCGTATTTCCTCCTCTTTTCAGACGATGTTCGTTTCGCCAGGAGCTGAAAACTCAATGACGAAAATCGTCCTACTTTGATGGTCGAGGAGGACTACATCAAGCTTATTGGCTTGTATTTGCCTGAGGGTGTGGAATGAGTAGTTCCAAAAGATTCGGCACTTCTCATTCTCCACAACGGACTCAATATTCCCCGGAGCATAAGGCAATACCGGTGTCTCGTCTACACCGTACGAGTGTAGTAGATAGTAGTACAATACTCGTAGGGTCGCTGACAGCTCTGCATCGTCAGGGACCTCTTTACCCATCATGCGACTACGGTAGACGAGGGTGTTGAAGACACCATCCTGGCAGGCCATTATGAATCCCTCGGTTTCTGACTTCAGCCCACTTGCCCTGAGAAAAGCAAATGTCAGGTTTCTGGATAAGCCAAGGTCTTCAATGTTCTTGAAGAAGACCCCATGCCTTGGCTTATCCTTAGGTGGCTATAGGAGCCTGTCACACTATTATTATTATTATTGATAATATTTAACAAATATAAAATTATCGTGGATAATAGACAAAATTGTTTTTAGTGTATCCTTAGTGAACATGTATTTCCACAAAATAAACCAGTCGTCAATCAAAGAAGTACAATTTCGGTCAATTTTCCGCAAAGCTGGATCAAGTATTGACGTTCCTCCGGTCATATCAATGGAAGGAGCAAATGAACAGGTCACAAAAGAATTTCTCCGGTAGAGGTGGATCGGCTTCATCTGATGAATGGAATACTAATACACATGAACGAACATCAGGTGCCACAGTTTCTAAAACTAAGTATGAGATCTAACTATCGATGTTTATCAGGTTAATTTAGCTTCATCTTCTGTACAGTTCAACTCTAAAGGAAAACAGCAGGAATTATTCCAATTCGATGAGTTACTTGAGACATCTGGATTTTTGAAAGTAAGAGTTTATTTCAGGTTCCAAAACTCAACGAAGTATCAGATCGGGATAGTCACACTAATGGCGAAAATGCAGATGCAATACAGGGATATTATTGCACATGCAAAACGGGAGCCACTGGCAGACGCTGTGCTACATGGCTGGTATGTATGGTTTCATGGTTATGCTCGTCATAACCAAACAGTCAAATATCCAAATTCAAGTTTATTCGGCCATGTACTCGAAGCTGCCGATAGAAAATGAAATGAATTTCAATGATATAGTGAAACTTGATGATTTCTATATATTTTTAAAATGATTCATGATTAGGTTGCGTTCTTTCTGATAATAATTTTCGTTTTAATCAAATAATTCATTCTATCTTGGATCTATTTTTGGAATATTCAAATTTGTAATTTTTAAGATAAATTATAATTATTATATTATTATTATTATTTTTGCCAATGTTGTTACTTTTACTAATATACTGTGTCTGATTCATCTACTTATTACAATCATATGAATACAAAAAATTCATTCAGATGTGTGAACTTTAATGCAACTATTTCAAAAAATATAACAATTCAAGAGTCAGAGGTAAATATCGAAAGTTCCATTCATATTTTGCTTCCAAGACCTAGATTCTCCTATTCTGTCAGGCTGTGAGTTATTCTCATACATTTCAAGTCGTTTTGATTAAAATTGTCAGATTATCAATATTTGTGAAGAAAAAGTCATGCATCGTACAAAAATTATAACAATATATTATTATGGTCTTTCCGTTTACCCCTTTACAGATCGCTGAGCCTATTTAGAAACGTTTTAGAGCACATATTCCATATTATTGGACATACAAAATATTTAGAATTATTTATTTTTGTCTATCTTCGAAACATTACGAAAAATATGTTGTTTTCAGATAATAAAATAATGATAGAGTTATTTCATAGCATGAAAAGATATATGGAAGATCTTGTAAATTGTATCTCATTTCATAGCCAGTGCGGAGCTCTGCATTGAAAATTATCGATGGCGGTGCCTAATATAACTGATAAGGACCAATTTTCGATCTGGTTCTAGATGCCAAATCTCCAAATTCAGTTCCAATCCGAAATAATAGCAATGCGATTGACAGGTAAATGAAAAATGGAAAAAATCTATTTCAAAACACAACATCTCGAAAACTGTCAATTTTTGAGCTCTGTAGCCATGGACACTTTTGATCAGCACATCAGGAACAACAACAATTTGGGGAAATTCACAGAAAGTCATTTTCCATAAGAAATGTGCGGGTTCAATTACTTGAAATTACAAAATGTTAGTATTTTATCATCTATTTGAAAGTGTTGATTGGTTCAACACGATCCTTTGCCTTAGTTTTCGATATATGTATAGTGTCATAGTTAAAGTGGCCGTTTTAGTTTAAAAAAGGAAACAGCTTTCTCAAATGGAAATAGTTTTTTTTATGGGAAAACCTACGATGAAAACTATAACATATTAATATATATAATATATAATATATTTTAATATCTAATAGAAAACCACCGCTTCTCCGTCTAAGGCCACGCTAGAAATTGAGCTACATTTGCATTTTCATTCATTTCATTTTCATCAACACAAATGAGAACGGTATTCAAAAGTATCACTCTCAGTAATCGTTCACTCTTCAAAGGTAACTAGGGGGGTTGGAAGAGTTGAGAATCATACTGTTCAGAAGCAATTCCACTCAACAACGATGGAAAAGATGGGAATATTTCCAATGCGACGACACGTTGAAAATAATTTTTTGACATAAACCCGTCATTTTGGTTGAGTTTATGAGTGAAATTGCATTTGAAGAGTTTGTTTCTCAATTCTTCCGACATCTTTGATGATCTTTGATGAGTTAATTAGATGTTCTTCAATAAAAATTTATTGGAGGCTTAGAATAAGAGATGCAATTCTCGCATTGATGATTTGAACGATATCAGAATCTGTGAGTGATACTTTTGAATAACTTCTCATTTGACTCTATGATTTTTTCATAAAAACTCTATAATCAAAAAATCAACCTTGTAAATCAAAATACAAATTTTCACCTTCAGACTTTTTCTTTCTTGTTAGGGTTTTTTCACAATATCTATTAGATGTAGTTCAATATCCAGTGTGACCGTAGCCGGGGAAGAAGTTGTTTTCTGTTAGATATTACAAAAATAAAACAAAGTTATTGTAGGTTTTTTCCATTTCCAAAAAATCAAACAATATTTCAATTTTCATTTTGGAATCGTGAATTCCATCTGAGTGAGTCATTTATTATGCCTAGTAGTTCATATATGCGTTACTATTCGTGTTATTCTTGGAAAATATTACAATTTCCCATGTTTCACTTCTGTTTAATTTATACTTATTGTGTGAAAAGCGTATTTCTATTTCGTCTTCGATTTGATTTTCATCAGCATGTCTACATATATGTCGGGGCTGAACTGCAATGAAGAGAGGCGACACTTCTTGACCTAATTGGATTACGTGGTCCACCATTTTCATTGATAAGTTTAATGGTCTTCCGTCAAGAAGTGTCGCCACTCTTCATGATGTTTTTTGGCTTCATATTGAAGTCGACACCCAGTCGAAGTACATTTTAATTCTGGAACCCAAAGATAGTGCTGAATTCATACTTAAGTATTCTTCTCAGGGTTTTCCAATTAGAATGAAAGGATTTTTCGATTCAATTTGGTCGAACTAGCCTTCGCTGATGATAGGCAAGGACCATGACATCGGTAAGGAGGTGTTCCCCCAATTGAATCGAAAAATATTTTCAGCTTTGATATTTAAAATGTATTGCTAAATTTGTTCTTGTAGAAAACTTTGCCAAATCTCAAACAAACAGATATAATGCAATGGTCGTAGGCGGCAGTAGTTGTTTCCTACCGACGACGACAAGATACTTAGCGGGAGATTCGGATTACGTAATCCATCATTTTTCTTGATAAGTGCAACATGATGGTGTCATCCGCAAATCAGAAAATGTACTAGAAAAGAGGTGGTAGAAAACGTCATAAGTTTATAAAATTAATAGGGAAGGTCCTTAGAAGCTATCTAAGGGTTATTTCATCCGATAAGGTACTGTTCACAAATGAGACCTCGAGGAAAGATGTGATTGGAAGAAGTGTGAAGCAGTTCTTTGAATTAATTACATAATATTCGAGTTTTTCAGTCCATACAGTCAAAGGCGTTGCTCAGGTCCTACAGAGTTACAGCACTAACTTTACCATTTTCCACCTTTTAATTATTTGTTACATAACTCTAACTACTGCATATGTTGTGGACCAATTTTTGATAAATGAAATCGATTTTCATGGAAGATGTAATGTATATTCATATATTATATCGATAAACGTTATTCATCAATTTTTTCAATAATCTTACCGAGGAAAATGAAACCATTGTTATATGGAAGGTTTTGATCGCCCTCTCTTAAGGATAGGTATCACTATGATGATTCTGAGAAAGTATGAAAAAAAAGCTTAGCTGAAACAGCTATTTATAATAATAGGGAAGACTTGACGATAAATCCCAGTGTGTTCATCTGAAAACTATTTTCTTCGGTCCGTATCATCTTAGCATAACTGTTGTGAAATAATATAAAAATTTTTGTTTATCGTATATTCACAGTAGAAGCAGAAATAATGCATTCATTCTCAACTGCTTTGGTTGTCGAATGAAGATTTTTTATCACAAAACTGACAATATTATCTGGTACATCTCGTTAAAAGTATGATTGGTAGATTGAAATTGCACCCACTTTCTCCATAGATGATAACTTGCGAACTGGGAGCTGTCTTAATATAACAAATTACTTGAATTTTACTGAATAATGCATGTATAGGTACATATTAAGGATATTCAGATCGGGAAACTGGACTGGGATCTATATATTGTCTCACTAATGCCAGAGTGGATGGTATTGTTGGTGGTGGCTACATAATTTCTCTGTTGCACTATTATTTCATTCAATTTTATATTCTTTCTTCAGGTGGATATTATAAATATCAAGAAAACAATAACACATGGTTCGTCTGTCAAACATGCCAAACGAAATATAGACATCGTCAGTCAGCTCATAGACATGTGAAAACTGAATGTAACATACCAAGATTCCCGTGTGACTTTTGTCGGAGCAAGTTTACTGATAAAAACATTCTCAAAATTCATAAGGTTATTTGCAGCAAGCGCTGAAGGAAATCTTCACTGAAACAAACATTGAAATGTGATAACCATAACTATTGGTATGGTATTGTACTATGAGTTAATTACCGAATTGAAGTTTTGTTGATGTATGAATTAATAAATCAGAAAAAAATGATATACTCCATATCGTTTTATTGAATATACCCTAGAACCTACTTACAATAAGCCTTTTTCAAAAGCTGAAACTATTTATTTGGAGATTTCATAGATATAGAATTTTGGTCGACAACAAAACACCAATTATATTATAATTCTAAAAAAATTGGAAAACTGGAATATATCATGGGACGACGGTTGACCACCCACCATATTCGATGGAAGAGTACCGTATAGCGTGAAAAGAATAGAAAAATTAATAGACATTATTTCTCAATAAAGATAAATAGCTGATTCAGAACAAAACGACTTATGATCTATGATACTTTGGCTGTATTATTGCTAAGGTTTTAAATGTGGGATAGTGTAGATGAAACTATCTTACACCATTATGACTTTTCGGGTTGTAAAGCCGACGCTGGTTACGAGTTTAACTCGACGTTTCGTTAACACGAGTGGTTGGCAATCTCAAGAGAGATTTCTTGTATCTGGCAGCTACTCTATTCCCTGTCGAGGGTGAATTCCAGAGGTTAATCATGTGAATCAAATCATTTTGTTTTAGCTTCTTCAATTTTGAAGCTATACAAAAAATAATGGAAAATTTCGGAATTCCTGTTTTGCCTAAATCTATTAATTTTGTGACAATTTCTCCAATATTCGGCAGTTTGCCATAGCCCATAGCAACACTTTGTAGACTATTCGAATATGTGAATGATATACAAAGTATCGTACAGTTGTGGACAATAAAAAATTTGACAACTCTTATATCAGATTTTTTTATTTCTAACTGCTTGAATGTGTGATTTGAATATGTCATTTGGCAACATTGAATATTTGACATCTGTCAAACAACTCCATTTCAAAATTGAAAGTAATTAAGCTGCATTTAAATTCAGTGTCGCAAGTTGGAATAATTGCAAAAATAAGAACTGTCGTATTTTTTTTTATCGCAATTGTACAAATTGATCAAATATTTATTTTTAAATACGAACCTGTACCTTTATTGCATTTTTTCAAATTCTAGGAAGCATGTTTCATATTGCCGTAGTATTTTAATCTGAATTACAGAGTGTTTTGGAAATATTGAAAAATTTCAAAGAAATATTGTTTCGACACTTCCAATTGAAGAATAAGAAGTGAATCAATTATAGCTGTGATGGAGTTTCAAAAGAGAAACCGCTCCGTTCCTATCGGTAATGGGTCCTGGCATAACTTACTCCAAGTCAAGCTGATGAAGAGTGTTCATTGGCCCAACCTTGTATTGGTATACATACACATACAGGGATCATATTTCTCAGATAATCGAAACAATGTTGCTGCTATATTTGTGAATGAGTATGAAAGAGATGCTGACAGAATGGGAGGACGGTGAGCCTTCAATGAGGGCCACATTAATTTCCAAAGGAGGATGCCAACGTTTCTGGTCTAGTTACAAAATCAAGATGAGTTGAAGAAATGAGAAACGGCCATCTGAATTCTATATTCAAATTCTTTCAAAAGACCATGCAGATTACACATCTACCACATTATGGGGATATTTACAGAATTGCTGGGCCTATAATTATTGATAGATATCATCCACCAATACACATAGAAGGAGCTACTACTGCGTTGGCACGTGAATCATTAGTCGAAATTGAAAAACCAAGACCAGGAGCACTCAAATACCAGATTTTCCGAATTTTACTTTAGATTATCTGAAGGAACTTTCGATTAGTGATTAATAAATTAAATTATAGCTCCATCTTACATTCAAAATGAGCTCCAGAAAGAGGAAGATGAGAAGAAATTTCAACTTGAAATGTCAAAAGACAGAATTCTAGAATCTGCCCTAATAATCGAGGATGCAGAAGATGATGGTGACAATACAAAAATTCAAGGATATTATAGTATTTGTAATTTTGTAGCTCGTACTCTTGGTGCATAATCAGTTTTTTGTGGTTCATGGGATATGCTCCACATGAACAAAATATTCGCTACCCATCTACAAGACTCACGAATGGTTTTTCTGATGCTGCTAATCGACATCAGTAAGTTAATCATCACGACTCACTTAGAGATCATTACAAACTCCTTAGTTTCAATATGAAATTCATATGATAATTGATATCATTCCCGGTTATCTATACAAAACCGGAATTGATTGAAGGGTAGTTCGGTAGGTAGGTAATTATCACCGATTATTATTTGGACCGGTTCAATAATGGTGCCTGGTTTCCGCCGTTATTTCGACATTGTTCACTGAAATTCAATCACCCTGTACATAACAAACATATTTTACCAAATACCTGACTTGAGCATTGAAAACTGAAACTGTCTATTATGCTGTTTGGAATATGTGAATAACTAAGTTAGTCATAGCTGAAATCCATCAACACCCTGTAGAAAAAAAACTGTCCATTTTTCAAGGTTGGGCCCATGGACTTTTTTCACCGGCTCGACTTGAACCTCATTATATCAAATCTTCAACTAATTTCATCGAAACTCATATCTATCATTCCAATAGTGTCAAAGATTTTTGAAATAGGTAATATTAAAGAAAAAGCTTATGAAATACTTCGAATCGAATAAATATCTCAACTGCCATCAATTTGGATTCAGAAGTAAATGCAGTACAACCCAGGCTATTTTAAAAATAGTTACTGATATTGTCCGAGGACTTGAAGAAGTCATAGATGTTGATATTCCTTCATGTGACCTCTCGAGATCCTTCGACTGCGTCTCTCATACGGCTTCGATTATAAAGTTGCGCTATTATGGTGTAAGAGGCATACCACTCAACCTGATCCAGTCCCATTTATGCAACAGGAAACAAGTAGTATACATAAATGAAACAAATTCTGACTTCCAAAACATTTCACAAGGAGTACCTCAGAGATCCGTTCTGGGGCCTCTATTATTCATTATTTATTTCATTTTCTAATTCCCAATAAATGTGTGGCCTATGCTGATGATACAACTTTAGTAAATACTGCTTCAGATGTAGAAACTATTTACACCACAATGGCTGATTCTCTCAATGGAGCACAAAATTGGTTCAGTGCCAACAACCTCAAACAGAATAGCGATAAAACCCAGGAACTCGTTTTTTTTTACAAAAATGCAGGAAATGGCAAATGTATCAAACTTCTTGGGGTAGTTATACATGACAGACTGTCTTGGGTGGTCTCATGTAGATCAGTTATGCCTGAAATTATCCGGGTCCATATATTTGTTGCGTAACATGAAGAACCATATATGCCCCAATACAGTTCGAACGTGTTACATTTCATATTTTCACTCCCATATAAATTACAGCATTTTTGTATGGGGTAAATCTTGTCACGCTATTAGGGTTTCCAAAATGCAAAAAAGAGCCGTAAGAGTTATTACTTTTGCTGCTTACAGATATCACTGTCAACCTATTTTCAGAGATCTATCCATTATGCCTGTTCCTTCTCTATTTTTATATGCCGCAGTCTTAGAGATACATAAGAACAAACGAGCATTTTTCGCCAACTCTGATTTTCATAATCATTAGACTCGTAGAGGAAATCACTTGACCTTCGCGTCTTGGACTAAACAAGTCACAAAAAAAATTCGTTGGATGTCAAACTATACAACTTTCTACCCTAAGAGTACAGGACTCTGAATCTGAACTGTTTCATGTCGAAAGTCAAAAAAAATATCTTGAATCATTGTTTTTATTCTACCGACGAATACTTGAGTACGCCTATATGTCTCAATAATGATCTTTAAGATGATTGTGATAATGTTTTGAGGTTATTTATTTAGTTTTTTTATCATGTGACAGTTAATTTTGAAGCTCAGTATGTTACCAGTTTTAATCTTTTTTAAATAATGTTTATACATAAATACCTGAATGACTTGCCAAAAACATATTTGTAACTTGGTCAAATAAATCTATATATCTCTCTATCAGTAGTAATACTTTTCAAAACACTAAAAATATCACGCTAGTATGAAACATGACTTTTGAAATTTAAAAAAATACCATAAAAAATACAGATATTTAAAAATAAAAACTTGAGGGTGGCCCAATTTGTAGGATACATTGTATAAAATTTGTTTATCATTTTAATTCACATATTTCGATAGTCTATAAAAGATGTCATGGCAAAGTTCCGAAAATTAAAAAAAATCTTCACAAAATATTGAGGCAAAAGATAAAGATTTTCGAAATTTTTGATTTTTGCCTTTATTACTCCGCAACTAAAGAAACTAGATGAAATTTTTTCGGTTCATATTATTGACATCTGAAATACACTACTTTGCACCCATTCAACCACCCTTCTTTCTCTCAGTGTTACCGAAATCCCTACGCATAGACTTGTTAAGTAGTGATAAAAATTGCATTGAAATAGTACAATTTCATAAAATTAGAATTTGTTTTTATGCACATCCGCACAAGACTCGAATTTGAATAGCCCTGCATAATGAAATTACTTCAGGCGATATCCGAAAAACTTTCGAGAAATAATTTTGGACAAGTGAATTATTTTTTGGATGCAAGTCACTTAAGCTACAATTGAAATCTATAGGGTGAATCAAGTGTGTGCTGCACTAAAAAATTATGTTTTTTAAATATCATAAAGTCAAACACTAATGACTTCGCTATGACATTTTTTGATATGAACAGGATAATATATCAAGAGACGCTATATATCCGTTATTATTATAGTTATCAAAAAAGTTAAGTACAACGAAAATATCAGGATTTTCTGATCATACGCTATAAAGAAAGTTATATCTCGCAGGAAGAAGCACATCTTATCATTCAAATTCTTTAATTTTTATTACGTTAAAACTGTTGACTAACGAGCTAAAAGACTTACACTATCCTAACTTCAGTCCTAACTTTCATCATACTATCCAGTGAAGCAACGCTAAATTTCATACAGAGAGAGCAGAAAATTCTTACTTCTGAGAAATCTTTGTAACATTTTCATTGCATATGACTTTTTTGATAAATTTTATACTAACGGATATAGACAGTCGCCCTTCAAATTTGGTCACAACAGAGCCATCCGTGTTTGATATTATAATAGTGTATACTCAAACTAGAAGTGATAACATGAAATTGCAAAATTCAAGCTGAGAAATTTTCAAATACAAGGGAAATTATAGAAAAATCACCTTTTCGCAATCTATATAATCAAATAGCGTTTGTCTCAAAATGTATAAATATTAATTTTGGTCCAGAAGTATTTTTAATGGTTCGTAGTGAAGTATCCGTAAAGCTTGGAATAAAATTTGAAAATGAACAGTATCACAAAAAAATCCTACTGTTTTACTACTATACTAGATTTTTTTTTTTTATTTTTTTTAATTTGTCAATTTTGATATGATCAAACTGAATAATTTCTTTATGGTAATTGCTGTCAAAAGTCTTGGTTGCTGGGCCAAAGGCGTCGGTAAATTTCACAAAAAATTAGACCCGAGAAACTTTCAATTCTTTCATTGACACATTATACGAAACTATACAGGTGGTACAATTATTCATGGTAATGCCTCGTGTATCAGTGACATTGGTATTCACTGAAACGAAGTACCATCGACATTGTGTAGAATTTTCTCAGCAAATCCAATTTTATTTTGTGAAGAATCTACTTCGTAGCTCTCAGCTACTGTGAATGATTTCCATACCCTTGTCGCTTCAGACATACATACAATATCCACAGCTTGATTTGCTAGTGATGTTACCCTAAGACAACTGGCAGCAAACAATCAAGTTAACCTGATGTGGGTGCAAAGTCACAGGGGCATCAAAGGCAATCAGGAAGCACACTGCCTTGCCAAAGAAGGGGCAAACATACAACTTTCCATCCCAGAATACTTCTGTGTACCCTCCAAATCCCACTCAAAAGAATAGTTTCGAAGCTGGGAAATCGATGAAATGAAATCTCACTAGAATATAGTGCCAGAACAAAGACAAGCAAAAAGGCTAGTGGGCTTATCGCCAAGGAAAGTTGAACAGCTTATCTAGTTGGACAAAAAAGGTTCAAAATTGCCAACGGGTACTCACTGGCACTGAAAAGGATGAATCATTCTTTTTACATTCTCTCATCTGAGGCGAAGTGCTTCTAATTCCCCAATAGTGTTAGGGAATTTAATCCATTCATTGAATATATCATGGTTATTCAGAGCAGTTATAACTTCATCCACACACCTACTAACAGTGGATTGGCTAACGCCACCACATAGTGCATTGTTTCCCACAATGGTTTGATAACTTCCTGTAGCTACAAAGCTCAACGTTATTAAAACCTAAAAAATAATCAAGAATATACATAATGTCATTTAATGAATTTTATAATTTTACCTTCATTTCTTTGATAACAGCAGATCTCCTATTTGGTGGAATCAAGAAAGGGTCTAACACACGTATTAAATACATAGCCAGTTGTTTATTCAAAAGGAAGTTTTTTATAAATAATGCCTCCTCCAGCGATTCAAATGGATTGTGAACTACAAACCGTCTACGCTCTTGCAAAAGCTGCTCTTCCGCATTGGCCATATTATTGATAATAAACATCGATTTCTCCCACTGAAAACTTGGGGAAAGAATTCCTACTATTTTGAAAGGAATTAATTCCTCATATTAGTGTCAAGAATAGCAAAATCACGTATTGAGAGAAAATGATGTTATTTTCTCTAGAGAACCTTTTCCTACAATTTCAAGAATTGGGTTTCTGGGGTATCACCTCAAAATGATGGGCAAGTCAGAGAGTGATAGTTGTCGCTATACTGCAAAACTTCGCTTGCATTGGTCGCAGCGCGATATATTTTCTTAAGAATTCTATGTAGTTGGTTTCCTCAACAAGTTTATTTGTGGTACGAATCCGAAGCGGGAGGATCATTTTTCAGTTTCACTATTTTTCTATTGAAAATCAGACAAAATGCGTCCTTTTTGTTGAAATTTTTGTCAGTCGCTTATATAACAATTTTTACAAGAAGAAGCAAAAAGTATGAACCATTTCACACAAAAATTTCACTCTCATATAACCGTAGTTGATACCGTAAACATGATCTTCTATGTCATCTTTCGTCATTCCATCGCAATTCATCCTTTTTACAAGGTCCTGCCATTCCCAGGATCAGTCCTTCCCAAAAATAGAAATGTATTTGAATTCTGATATGAAATACCCACCATCTAGATATAAATACCTTAAGGATTATAATTACAGTGTCAGGTGCTTCATTCAAAAACTTTTCAATGTGTTCTCTGCTATAATTACTCCAAATTTTGTAGGCCTTTACTCTTTAGCATAGAATATTCTGTCCAAATACTACCATGTGATCTAATTCAATACTGTATCGTGATAATACTTTGTCCTACAAGCGTGAGTGATTCACCCTATACCCGCACGAAATTAAGTTTGAGAGGTGTCATTTTTCCGCACTAGTGCGGGAATAAATTTTCCGCACGCTTAAGTCACTTCAAGTGAGTTATTCCCGCACTAGTGCAGGTAAAATTGTTTCCCTGCACGCAAGGTTTGTTCAAGAGTGCTACATATTTTTTTTAATTTAATTTTTTAAAATATTGATCCTAACAAGTACAGAAAGAGTACCTTTCCCGCACTCGACTGCTTACGCGAACTCCGCTTTGCGTCGTTCGTGTAACGGCAGTCTCATGCGGGAAAGGTACTCTTTCTGTACTTGTTAGGATAATAACTATAACATACTTCATTTCAGTCCGGTAAATACCTTTTTAGGGTATTGAGTACCGTAATGAAAAAATTTGACCGGACTAGTCCTATAAAAATAAATGTTCAACACATCTTCATTCACTATTAACCTTCTTATCGAAAAAAAAGTATTGTTTCTTTGTCGTGGCGAGATGACGATATTTTGGCTGTCTCGTAGCGTCTTTCGATTTTCACCTACCATCCTCAAGAATTACTAATTTTTCTTGATTGATTTCACAGTAAATAACGTGTGATGACAGTAAGTGGCAAAATAATAAATCGGAAACATTGCTCGCGTCACTAAGGAAGCTATTTCACAATTAGACATACATTTATTTATATCAAATTCCAAAACACTAGCCACACATAAAATATTCTTTATAATGATTACTCAAGTTTCTTATTGTTTGTAAACAGTATGAAATAAAATGTTGTACATCACACCACCGGTAAACTTTTTGCAGTACTCGTTTGGAAATTTCAGACTGGGCTAATCGCATCGTCCGGTAATAGCTTTCTCGTGCTCTAAACATTCATTAACCGGGCCTGTGAGAAAACAACCCAACAAAAACGTTTCATCGATTCTTCAACCAAGTTTCGTCACACCATTTTCATTTATATGAACCCATAATATATGAAAATACATATTATGTACAGAGGGGAGTAAAAGTATATGTGTCTTCGTTATATTTGCTTTGGATTTTGCGATTCACTCAATTTAGAGCACCGATTATAAGTGCCATGAGGCGAATTGAAGAAAAGTGAATTTTGAGTAACATACAGTGTGACTCAAGAATAAAATAAACCACTTGATGCCCCCTTGCTGATTGAGACTTCGATGTTGATACATCTTTGAAAATTAGCGCTAGAACTTAAGTCAAATGAAGTCGACTTGATATAAGTCAATCTTGATTCCTTTCGATGCTTACTTCTTTTCTGATTCCAATGGTAATTGAGAGGATTGTATTTTGGAACTTCCTCAAACATATCTGTGAAAATTAAATCTGAACGAGTTATCAGCCTAAGACATGCATGCCAGTAGTTAGTTTTATGCTTTCCTGCTCAGCATGTGATGAACTGAAATAGTTAAGTAGCCATGAGAAATGCATGGTTATCAATATATCTGTGGTAATAAGTAATTACTCATTTCAGAAAGAATGCGCTTTCCTTGCGTCCACTGTGAAAAATCTTATACCACAAGAAATAATTTGAGGAGACACCAACGAGTAGAATGCGGAAAAGAAAAAACTCTCGTCTGTTATTTCTGCGAAAAAAAATACTATTACAAACAGGAACTGGAAACGCATCTCAAGCTGAAGCATAATATGGTACTCAAAAGCAGTGGACTAGTTGAATAGTCTTCTTCGAAAGAAATATCGTTTATTAACTGATCTCTTGGATACAAATAGAGTGATTTAGCATATTATCAAAGTCTGTAGTAACTATATAGCGAATGGGTTATTATAAAATATATGCTTTCATACTCTCATTGTTCTGAATTGCGGTAGTATACCTGATTTGTATCACAAAAACTGAGTTCACCAAATGGATCACTTGATTTTACTTCAGTCGATAATACTAGCATTTTTTCAAGAATTGAAAAGTTGAATCAGATACCAACCAGGATCGTTTATGAGAACCGGATAATGTTCCAAAAATACATGTGTATTGGGAATAATAATGATAATAATATTTCATTTATCCTTTATGAACACATATACTATGATATAGGATAAGTCAAAGCGACGAAGTGCCTGAAGCAACTTTACCCAGATACAACAAACAGGTCTATAATCTACTACCGTTAGCTTTTTGTTGAAACATTACTTAATGTCGCAGTTACATTCATTACATAAAAATTTCTTGAGTTTCCATTTCAGTACCTTGAAGTTCTTTCTTAATCTTATACAAGCGAGTATACGTTTTGGAATTGGAATTACCTTAAACATCGTGATTTTTTTCGTACAGAGTGATGTCACGTTTAGGAGGCCCAATAAGTTTCGAGCATCGAGTTGGGTAGTCGTGGTGATCAGAATTTAATAAGGAATGATGATTGTTACTTGTTGGATATAAAAATCATTTGTAGATGTATATAGAGTATTGCGTGAGAATTCAATGTTCTTTGAAATTATTATACATGTTCCTTCACTTTTGAGAAATGAAAACTCTCAATGGAACAACTGCTCTAGCCCAAAGAATAATATTGTATGAACCGTAGAAATTAAGGATATCCAGTAAACACTGATCAACTGATTCGACATAAAAATATTTTCCTCTTGTAATATAGCAAAAGTAACATGATTGTTATTGAATCTTTTGCGAATATAAGGAATATTATTTTTCCAACACTTATTAGTGTCCACAAAAATCTGAAATATGTATAGGTTAATACTGTTCTCTTGTTCTTTCATGTTGTTGTTTGTTAAAAACGACATTGGGAGAAACAGAAACACCATTTTTCAAGTTCGACACTAGTTGCCCGCAATGCGACAATGCGGCCAAAATATTTAAACTTTTTCTTGTTGAATTTAGCTATGAATTTGTTTGTGTTGATTATTTCGCGACAAACAACTTTTATCATCATCAATTCTTTATTTTACAGCTGACCAATAGAGATTCTGCAGGTTTAAATGTTTACCTTCATAATGGTCGTCACTAAGTCACTAATATGCGGCTCAATATCGCTTCAAGATATAAAAAAAATTCGTAGGTAATACAACAAGTGTATCGGTGATAATCGAAATAGAAATTCCTTCGATTTTGAGAAACAAATTATGTTGCTTGCGCGATTGTGATTGTGGTTGCCTAAAGCAATATAATTTTTTCAAAAACGAGCAGGAATTTACGATAATCGCCGATAACACGAATTGTCTTTGTTGAGATTATTTCATGAATAAAATCGAAATCATTTGAACTACTATGGCCAGTGACTTTAATTATTTGTTATTCTTCGATTCCGGAACTTGCCAACTGACTGACAGCTTCAGATCTATATAGGTACTTAATTCTGCCGTCCTTAGCAAAAATATTGTGATAATAGATTCTGTACGTTTGAAAACCTATAAATTTTGAGTTTTACCAAGCAGCAATGATGTATACTCCCGATTTATAGCCAAAGTTAACAAATCATTTTGCCGTATATACAAAAGTTTGAGAATTTCCTTCGTATGAAGGTCGGAACTACAGAATTCCAGGCAAAATAGCAGATAACAGATACGGCGTTTACGCTAAGGATGGCAGAATATCCAGTATAGCCAATCAAGAGCCGAACTATTAAATCGAAAACATGATGTTTTCAATTATCGACACAAAAATTTCAACCAATCAAAACACGCTATTTTAGCATAAGTGGAATAATTCTTACAAGAACATCAACAATATAGTCATTAACTTTGTTGATGATTTATACGAAACAGTGACAATATATTATTTCTGAATTTCCACAGACATTCCTATTTCAAAAAATTAAATCCGTTATGAGTTCGTATGGGTATGAGTGTTACTTTGAATGAAGGTGGAATGAAAAAATATTGTTGTCTGTATTTCGTTTATGAATCATTTATAAATATATCTGCATTAGAAAGAACCTGATAATATCACTACAAAGCCGCGAAACATCACTTTGGTCGTCTGATCTACTTTGTCTTACGATATAAATTGTAGAAACGTTGAAAAAACAGTTTAGAAACTTATTCTATTAGATGTTTTTTAATATTCCGCTCTGAGAACGATCTCAGCAGTGATCTGAACAACAATTTGATGCAAAAGAACAAAATAATCATTTTTGCCATGTTAATATATTATATTGACGTTCAAAAAGCCTTAACGTAATGCTTATGAAACTGAATTTTTCTGTTATTAGAAACTCACACAACTACCTTGTTAGTTGAGTTAGCCCTGATCAAAATCAGTTCATCAGTACGCAAGTTGGTAGTTAACTGAGAAGAAGAACGCTAATGAAATTGAACTAAACCAATACCTAGTGCACAATCGGTAAATATATCGTACTTGCTCCCAGTATTCTGAGTACACTATTGTCACGTTCATTTCAAGCAGGTAAGTTGTTTTAGCTGGAAGATGCTAATAATTGTAATTGACGACAGGATGTAAGTTTTCCCGGAAAACAATAGTTCAGAACCAGTGAATCATCAACGAAACAAATCAACATGACATGTATTGACGCAAAAAAGTTATAGTGTCACTGTCTAAGTATATTGATTCGGAAATGTTGAGTTTGTTTTCTCGTAACCTTAGCTGTATAATATAAGAAGTTTTATAGCATGTAGACGAATTGTTTTTACTATCTTGTCCATTAGTATTATCGACTAGTTGAAAATAATCCTATGTAGTGAAAATAAGTATCAGTTTGCCCCAAAAACATTTCGCTTCCATATTGTAGATTGATTGTAGATTGTAAGGGGGTCGTAGCGGCTGTGCAGCCTCACAAGCATTTCGACCTATAAGTTCTTTTGTGCGTGACTCTCGATCTATTCGAGGCCCGAGATTCCAATTCTTCTTGCGAAGTTTATCAGTTTCCTGGGAGTTAAGTTCCTGATGTCGGAGAGCGTTAAGAAGGCCCTTCCATCAAGAACTTAATCTTCTTGCAGAAAAGCGCTGGGCATTCGCACAGCAAATGTAGGAGTAGTAGTAGTTTATTGAAATAGGCAAGCCTAATATACAAACATTAGATAAATTGTACATTTTTTTTAAATACGAACATATACCACAATTTCATCAAAATATTAAAAATATCTTAAGATTAAAATAACAATTACAATTAAAAATTAAAATCAAAAATATAAAATTTAAAATTTAATGCTCATCATTTAAAATATGTTCCAGCAGCAAAGATTTAAAACTTCTCAAGTTTTGTAATCCTCTTACCGTTTTTGGTAGCTTATTGAATTCATTCAGGCCTTTAAAAAATAAAGATTTCATAAATTTTTTTGAATTGTTTTTTTCAATATGGAATTCATTTATCGACCTTGTCTTATAGCCATGAATCTTGTTGTTTTTTATGTTAAAATTGTTATTGTTGTTGTTAAAATTGCTTTATACATCAACCGGTTGCACCCCTACGTGCAACCCTCAAAAGTCAGAGACTTTTGCGAGCTAGGGGAAGACGTAGCCCTTACCTTTTAATACGTGTGATGCCATGCACGAGACCGGTGGCAATGCTGAGATTCGAACTCACGCTCTCTGGCTTATGAGGCGAGGACTCAACCCGCACACCACCGCGGCCCATTTAATACAATAAATTTATTAAAATATTCTGGATGTAAACCATTTCGATTTTATATATAAATATCATAGCCAAGTAATATAAATTTCTGCATACTGGCATCCATTTTAACATTTTATGCATTTCTTGAATTGAGGTGAATCTATTACATTTTAGAATTATTCTCATACCGCGGTTTCGTAATTTCTGTAGTTGGAATATTTTGTTTTGATTGAATAGATACATCAAAGTAGCACAGTACTCAAAATGAGGTTTGATAATACAGTTATAACTGGTGAATCTGGCATTCATTGACAGCAAGTTCACAGCCCTTGATAAAAAATACAGTTTTTTGCTTATTTTGTTTATAACATATTCAGCATGATTATTTAAAGATAGTGTACTATCTACCATGAATCCTAGATATTTCATTTCAGATACAATTTGTAATGCTTCACCGTCAATTTCAATATGAATTTCCTCCATCCTCACATGATTCAATTTATTTTTAGTTGATATGATCATTGCTTTAGATTTATTAGCATTCAGTTTTAACTTATTTGTTTTAAAATATGTTTTATATATATTAATTTATTTTAGAGATTCATTTATGTTTTTCATTTAATGTGTATGGGAGGGTATCGTCGGCAAATAAGTTCAAAATATGGAAACCAGGGATACAATTCAAATCATTGAGATAAATGATGAACAACAATGGTCCCAATACACTCCCCTGTGGAACATCAATATTAACATTGGATTTCTCAGATACAACATTTTGTATTTTGGTTATCTGTTTTCGTTTGTTAAATAATCTTCCAGTCAAGCCAGTAGTGTACCGCCTATACCATATTATTTCAGTTTACGCTCTTTTCAGATCTAAAAAAATTGCAACAACGAATTTATTTTGATCAACGTGTTTTTTCCAGTTTATTATTGTAAACTGAATTGCTGTTTCACATGAATGATTTTTCCTGAATACAGATTGGTATTCCATCAAAATGTTATTTTCATTCAGGTAACTCAACAACTGTCTGTTAACTGCAATTTCAAGAACTTTCTCAAGTGTAGGAAGCGTATTTATACCGCGAAAATCTTCTGCCTGTATGGAATTGTTTATTTTTGGTATTGGTATTATTGTACTTGTTTTGAAATCATTAGGAAATGTTCCTTTTTCTAAAGATGTGTTCACCAAATTCAAAATTATATGACCAAATACCTCAAATGTTTCTTTTAAAAACTTAAGTATTTCAGCTTTGTTCATCTTGTTCAACCCAAAAACTATTTCTCTCAACTGAGACATTGTGAGTAATTCAAATTTACCCAAACTGCAATTCAAAACTCTGAGGCTATCTGAAGACCATGCTGGACCATTATTTATGCTTATAGATATGTTGCAGATACTATTTATGAAAAATAAGTTGAAACAATTTGTCATTTCCAAGCCATTAGTGACAACTCTGCTTTGATTTTCACCAGAAAACATAATTTTAGAATAGTCTGTGTAATTTTTTGGTTTAATAAGATATTTCAAGTATTTCCACGTTTCTTTGGGATCATTTTTGTTCAAATCAATTTTTTCTTCATAATATTTAACTTTTTTTAACTTCAGTAACGCAACATATTCATTTCTATTATGTTTGAATTGGTTTCACTTTCTTGAGAATTTGCTCTTTTGAAAATCTTATATGCCTGATCTCTATCTTTTGCTTTGTTTTTTAAATCATCATCGTAATATGGTAGTTGGTTTGACTTTATCACTATTGTTGTTAATGGTGCAACTTTATTTATTATACTGTCAGTTGTACCCAAAATGTCATCTAAAATTACATCTACATCTATTGAATTCAAATTAAAATTTGTGCTTAAGAGTTGTTTATTGAAATTGACATATGAAGCATCATTAATTTTTCTTATCTGTAATATTTTTTGGGCAACATGAAACTTTGAATGGCTACCGCAATTTATTGATATAATTGAGTGATCACTTATTTTAGGAACATCATGAACTTCTGCTTTAAAATTATCACAGTTAGATACAACATAATCAACTACTACTACTAGTGTTAGTACATCTAGTAGGTCCTTCCACGATTTGATCAAGTCCATGCATTCTAAAATATCCTTCAATTTCTTTACATAAAAACAGTCGCTTTGATTATAGTTTATGATAAAATCACCAATCAATAACCCTTTTGAATTTGTGAAGTTAGGCATCCAGAATGTCTTCAATCTTGTCAATAAACAACCCATGAGAGGAACTGGGTGAGTGGTAAACTCCACCAATTTTGAATTTTTGTTCACAAAGCTTCACTTCTATAAATTGAAATCAATAGTTTTTATCCAAAATGATAGTTTTGAGTTTTTTGTATTCTATTCCCATTTTCACATAAAAAACTACCCCTCCAGTATGTCTACTTTTGCTATTACAACGTACAATGATATAATTATCGATTTGTAACTCTGAATCCAAAATATCCTTGGTTGTTCGTGATTCGCTCAGAATAATTATCGAAGGATTATAGCAAAGAAGATCAGAAATTATTTCGGTTTTATGGGACATTAGGCTTTGAATACTTAAGTATACAATGTCCTCATTTAGTTTTGGTGACGACTGGTTTACTTGTATATTGACTTTTATTAATGTTTTTTTGAAATGCTTACAATTGTTGGAATACCCTTTATATATTTAATTGTCTTATCCTCGTCGCCGTTAGCAATCATTTGATTCAATTAATTTTTTATGTTTAAAATAATCCTGCAGTTTCTGTGAAGTTCTCGCAGTAGCGGCAACTATCACTCTCTGATTTACCCATCTTTTTGAGGTGGTACTAAGATGCCTAAAAACCCTGGTGTGCGGACTCATACCTGTAAAACTGTAGATTAAAACTGTGGACATTCGCTTGCTTGATTATGAGAAAACAAATGAAATCGCGGTCTATTTTACAAAAATTCCGCGATACTTCGTGAACCGCCACCGTCGGTTTACTTGTTAGGGTGAATTTTCATGAACAGAAGCTTTAAGTATTGCGCACGAGCATGAAATGAAGAAAACAACATAATCATTAAAATTTACAGAATCACTGCCCGTAAGCAGTTTCATTCGTTACATTTTCGACTTATTATATAATTTTTATTTTGCTGATATGCAATTCACTGGAATAAATAATAATCACACATTTCACATAAAAGTATTGAAATTCAGCTGCATGGAAATTCACCATGAGAACCTGTCAATCTTGTGCTTGTGCCTATCTGACATCTGCCCAACATGCGCATGCGCAAGTATCTGCGCCATTGTATCCAAGTTTTCCTTTTAAAGTTCTCTATAATAAAGTATATATAAAGTAATAATTTTGTAGCTTATTTTGAGTTTAATTGCTTTTCAGAAGTGATATGTGTGATGAGTTGTGTGTTACAATAGCCTTTCATCGCTATTTTAAAAACTGTATGTCATGTAATAGTTAAGATGTTTCTTTTTTTGTGCAATTCTTTCTCGACAGAAAATTTATTTTTGGATGATCTAACCACACTGAAAAGATTTTACGAAAACGAATGGTAAAATAAGAAAACCTAAACAAACTTGATGATATATGCAAAATTGATAGATTTCAGTAGAAGCGGTGATTTTTTTTACTTTGTCACGAACTTTCGCAATTTGAACTTATGGAATATTTAAAGAAATAGTAGGGTATAACAACACGCACCCAGTTGATTGAATCGATTTGAAAAAATGTTTGCCATATTTATTAGAGCATGGCGAGTTAAGAAATAAAATGTAAGTTTCAAATTATATTTTACAGATTTTAAGTAGTAGGTACTCACTTTCGGTACTAGACGTAATGAATAATTGTGTTCATCTCTCTGAATTTTGTCCACACAAAAACGGATTATGGTCAACTTATTTAGGAAAATAATATAAAATACAGAAAAATAAAGAAACGAACATCATTAATAGTCAATAATATTGCACTACGAAATTTTTGATTCTGCCACAACTATTTTGACTTTTGACGGTATTTACATTATTTTAAAAAAAAATAACACATTTTATGTGGTGTTATTTTTCCAAAAATTTGGTCTTCCACTTCAAGTATGGAAACTATATTGCTTTAGAATGATATTTCAAAATTTTATTGACAATCCGTCAAATTCAATCAACAACAATCACAATCACTATATGTCCCTGGAATATTGACATGAGGATGAGGCGCCATCTCTGGATCCGATTACAGAAATAGACCATGATTTCATTTGTTTTGTCTTCTAAACAAAATCTAATCAGTCGACACACCAGGGTTTTTAGTCATCTTAGGTGGTACCTATCCCAAAGGGCAGCGTCCAGTGAGGAGTCCCGTTACCATCTTGAAGTCTTGCTTGTCCAACTCGAGCAGCTGTTTTGCTTTCTTTGGCGATAGACGCACTAGGCTTTTCGCTTGTCTTCATTTCATTTGATCGGTTTCCCAGCATCGGAGGTCTTCTTTTCAGTGGGCTCTGGAGAGTCCACAGAGGAGTTCTGGGCCGGGAAATTGTGTGTTTGCCCATTCTTCGGCAAGGCAATCTGCTTCTTCGTTGCCTTTAATTCCTCTGTAACCTCTGTGACCTACATACCCCAATTTGGAAAGCTATTCATTGATTCTTTATACCTACCTATGTAATGAACAACAATGAAAACACATTTTATGTTACAAATCATAATAAATGTCAAATCAATGAGAAATAATAATTCAATACATTTTAGGTTATTCCTCAGGAACTTACCCATGTCCTAAATGCTCACGAGTCTATATGCACAGTACATCAAGAAGAAGGCATATCAAATACGAATGTGGCAAAGTTCCCACTTTCAACTGCGTCGTACCAGATTGTGATTATGTTGCGAAAAGAAGAACTCACTTGCAGGTGCACATGTTGAGGAGACATAATTTGTCAATGAGCAAAGTGTGAAATAGTTACTACTGTACTCGCATTGGGACATCTCCGCAATATTACAGATATATTCTTGCCACTTCTCAAAAGTGGAGTACAAAATAAATTGTTTCGTGAAATGAAAATACAGAAAAGCTCTAAGAGTTAAAATAGTTGCAAAACCATTTTTATTGTTATTCAGTAGAGTGACTTGATTCACTCCGGACCTAGTATATTTACATTAAAGAACGCATGGAAATTTTGGGCACTAAGAACCTTTGAATAACTTTTGAAATTTTATCTCAATTCAATATGTGATACATATTCGAGGGGTGTGCCACTTCAAAGTAGGTGTACAAATCGTCGGAATATAATTCAAGTATTTACACGTGAGTACAAATAATAGAAAAAAGTAGGTTTCAATAAGGAATATTACAAAGAAGTACAAAAAAGTATAAAAAAGTATGTGAAAGTTCGAAAAAGTATGAAAAACTATGAAAAAGTAAGAAAAAGTACGAAAAAAGTACGAAAAAGTATGCTGGAGCAAAAAAAATCAATGCAGGAGTAACTAAAAATACACGAAATTACCTTTTTCTGAAATCGTTCAAGAATACCCACATTCTACGAGCAACTTCAGGCCTCAAAATACGCTAATCTAGTATTTTAGTCCGTTGCTAAGCAACGAACTTTCCCGGACCGTTTTCGGCACTAAACTGTACGGGAATAGTTATTATCCTAACAAGTACGGAAAGAGTACCATTCCCGCATGAGACTGCCGTTACCCGAACGACGCAAAGCGGAGTTCGGGTAAGCAGTCGAGTGCGGGAGAGTACCTTTCCGTATGAGTTAGGATCAAGATTTTTTCTACAAGCGCTAAAAAAAAAATATGTAACGCTCTTGAACAAACTTTCGCGTGCGGGAAAATCTCACTTTAAGTGACTTTAGCGTGCGGGAAAATTTTTCCCGCACTAGTGCGGGAATATGACACCTCTCAAACTAAATTGCGTGCGGGAATAGGGAGGAACACGCACGCAATTTAGTTTGAGAGGTGTCATATTCCCACACTAGTGCGGGAAAAATTTTCGAGAGACATGCGCCCATGATAAAAGGAAAGGTGAGTAAACCTCCATCACCTTATCTAACCTATAATATAAAAGAAATTATGACTCTCAGGGATAGAGCATTTAAGAAATATAAGCATAATCTCTCCGCAGTAGACTGGAATAGTTATAAAGACCTCAGAAACTACACAACAAGTGCTATTCGCCGCGAGAAGAAAGCTTATCTAGAATATGTCCTGAGATGTAATGACTCAAAAACTACTCGGAATACGTTACGCTCCCTCGATATTTTAAGGAATGAAAATAAGCATAACATACCTGATACTTTCAAAGATGTCAATCTCATAAACAATCACTTTAGCTCTATCTCCCAACCTGATCGTTCAGTACATCAGTTGTCATTATTGGACCAATACCGCAATTCCCCTTACACTGAGGATTTAGAGAACTCATTTCAATTCACCCCTACTTCTTCCCAAACAGTTCAAATGTATCTTAGGCGCATCAAGTCTAACGCTATCGGCTCTGATAACATATCCATCAAAATGATTATTTTAATAGACTCTCTTCTACTAAATCACATTACTTCCATTGTTAATTTTATCATTACCTCTTCTCATTTTCCCAATTGCTGATAACTTTAGCATCTCACCTTGCATCTTACCTTGCATCTCCAAAATTGTTGAAATGACACTAAAAGATCAGATTAACTTATTTGTGAACCTACAAGGAATAATCACATCGGTACAATCCGGATTCAGAGCACAACATAGCACTACCACTGCCCTTAAGTCTATAACGGATGACATTTTCAGAGCTACCGATGAAGGTAAAGTTACATGCTTAGTTCTACTTATAGTAAAGCTTTCAATACTTTCGATCACAAAATTCTATGCGGCAAACTGAAATTCTTTGGGTTCTCTGTAAATGCAAAGGGTAGTGTTCGATGGTGTGGTTTCACAAGATTTACCTCTAAACAAAGGGGTTCCTCGAGGCTCTATTCTCGGACCACTACTTTTCAGCATGTACATTAGCGATTTTCATCGATATGTCAATAAATGCAATATACACCTGGCTGAGACTCGAGAAACTTAGAAAATTACATCTGCTAACTAATACACATAAGGTTTTGACTACACATATGCCTGAATATCTTGCCAATAAACTCATCACTTTCTTAGAAGTCAACACATTCTCAACTCGTAATGAATTCGTCCTAGTTATCCCTAAACACAAAACTTCTATATTTACTCACAGCTTTTCTTATTCTGCTCCCAAACTTTACAATAATATTTCCAGCGAATTTAGATCGTATTCAATAATGAATTTCGAAAAAAGGCCGAAGTGGCTTCTTCTTCATGAGAAATAATTATTTTCCTTCATTATTATTACCCAGCAATCATATAGGTCAACTCTTTACGGCCATATGGCTAGTATAATATAGACTTTTTGTTTAGAAACTAATATTTCATTTGAATCATCATTCAGGTTAACTCCTTATAGACTTAGAACATTTTATGTATTTCAAAAACTATATTTCATTATCTTAATTTATTTTCCTTTTATTTTCATTTTTGAGGTTGAGTTGAAAAACAGCTATTAGCTGATACTCCGCCATTTCACCACAGGTCTGTTACCTTCTTAAGCTTTTTTTCTGTTATGTTATTATCATCAATTAGTAGCGTTTCAATTTGTTTGAACTTCCGTATATTACAACTGGCAGTATAATATCTCAGAAGAACAAGAAAATTCTCCACAAAAAGAAACGCGCTCTTCCTTATGAAGTGCACACGTGCGGCGACCAGGAATCCGTCTATTTTTCATAATTTATTATCAAGGATTAAAAAGGCATGCAGTGTTAAATGGGGGAATGTCACCTGTCACCAGCTCCTGTACTATGAGACAAGTTATTTTCATTGAATTTACCACCTTCAACTTCAAGAGAAAAAATGAAACTGCATACAAACAGTTTATAGATTGGAAGAAAAAATACAAACCTAAAAAAAGTTTATCTGAAAATATAATTTTAGCATATTTTGAAGAACTATCGAAATCAAGAAGAGCCTCTACTGTATGGTTAATAGGTATATTCAATCCTAAAATCGGCTATTAATATCAATCATGGCACTGACATATAGATTTATGCAAAATTACGACCTTTCTTTAAGAGAAAGTCTGACGGATATACCGCGAAGATATCTGACATCCGAGGAAATAAATTAATTTGTAAACGTAGCCCAGGAAATTATATACCTGTCAACAAAGGCAATGTTAAGAGAAAAATTTACATATTTGACAATAAAAAGTTAATATTTATTATCGTAGGTTGCAATGGTTATAGCAATTAGTGGTGCATGTCGAAAAGGATAAGTATGGAAACAAAAATGAGTGACATAAAAGACCTACATTCAACTCTAATAATAAAATTACAGAACACAAAAACAAAAGTTCCAAGAAGTTTTAAAATTACCAGACCCTTTTATATCCTTCGCAAAAAATTATTTCTTTGCGTCCTAAATTTAAATTATCAAAAGGAAATGTACACGTCAAATTGTACGAATAAACAAATTTGGTAAAGTGCCCTAAGAAATTGCATCATTTTTAAATTTAACGAATCCAAACTTGTATACAGGGCACACATTCCGGCGGACATCGGCAACCATGTTAGCAAACGCAGGAGCTAATCTGTGGCCAATATTGACCATTAAATTCAAGAAATCAAGAAAAACATTTTTCCTTCGACCTAGTATCACCATGTCTGTTTGATGTTCTGCAATGCGAACGAAATACGAGTGTATTGATGGACTTTTTCTGTACCTTTTTTCATTTTCTTCAACTCTACCAGCTCAAATGGTAATATAAATGTATTGAAATAATTCTTCGTTGATTAAATATATTCTAATCAAGAATTCCTTTATATCAAGAGCGAGGTTGACGGAAAAATACTATATTCTACTCGAATATCAAAATACAAATAGTGATCTCAAGCATTGAACTCCCGCTTCGCTGACTCATTAAAATATATCGATCATTAAAAGCCTTCATTAATACACTAGTTGATTGAATAACTATTATTGCAACCGTTGATAATGATATAAAGATAAAAAAGAATAGACCACTTGATGTTTGTTGAAATTTAAAAAAGTTATTGCTGTTTTTGTACTGATAGATATAATAGGTGTGTCAACGTTATCTTCATGCTTCCATACTTTACGCGCGCACTGTATGTGTCACGTGTTTTCATAAATATCGAGAAATTTTGACAAATATAAATCCATATTATCTGTATTGTTTTCCTCACCTTCAATCATTGTTTCGAATTTAATGAAAATATCTCTTTTTTTAGGAAAATGGTAGATGTTCCATTTTCCCATATTAATATATATTTAATTTTTGATTTTTTTTAGGTTTCATCGTCTTTCCCTGTGGCACTTGTGGAAGGGTGTATAAGGCGAAACGTTCTCTGTGGAGGCATATAAAATTCGAGTGCCTGAAACCACCAAAATTCAAATGCCCTGTCTGTCCATATCGAGCCAAGCAGAAATCCACCGTTGTATCCCATATTTTCAATAGACATTCCAATTGCGCTTCCATAACTTCCTCTTCATAAAATAATATCTGAAATATGTTGAAATCTAGTCAGTGCAATAAATAATGATATTTTAAACGACTATAAATACATAATAAACTATACAACTTGATTTCTTCATCGCCCAACTATATCCGAATCATGTCAGAACCATCGAAATCGTTCATAAAAAATTAATTATTTGATACACATAATGTTTAAACTCAAATAAAGATTTCTCATTTTATTCCACTCAGGTAATGGAAATCTAATATACGCCAGCGTAGTCGTGACGAAAGTTACATGGAAAAAAGGAAAAAAGTTAGAAAATTCCAAAAATCAAAATGAAGGCCTAGTACAATTTATTCAAAAAAATATTTTACCGATTGAAAGGCCTATACACGATTGAACCATTGAAACGGATCATCAAAAATTCCAAACAAAAAAAATCGTTTTCCAAATGTGAGCATTGTTTTATGCCGAAATTGAATTTTCAACAAAATGTTATTTCTTCTACCACTGCCATTCAGTAAAAACACACTTCTTATTTGGCAAAATCATCATTTTAAAAATGATAAAATACGGAAGAGGGAAGGAAATGAGTTTTGAAAGGAATAGAATTGGAGAAAGAGAAGAATGAAGATGAAAGAGAGAGAAAGAAGAAAAATGAGAAAAACTTGGGAAATGCGAGATTACGTTTCGGCTATATTTTCATATTTTTTCTGAAAGAGGTTTGTGATCCTTCAATGAGGGGCGTTTTCTATACAGATTGTTGGTGTACGATGCAATGTTGTAAAAAACGACTGTTCAAAAATTATTTTGGAGTGATTAGGAATCTTCAAAATGGTTTTCCGCCTTATACTCAGGTTGGGTTTGATATGCTTTCGAATAAATAGGATGCAGTTTTTGTAAGAATCAATTTGTGATAGAAACAACAAGTGATGAAGCCATCAATTTTTCATGTTGAGTCATTTCAATTCTTTCAACATATGAGATACCTACCTACTCGTGTTTTCTTATACCATAAATAAGACGAATACAACTAACAGTTCTAGACTTTTTGAATGCGGTGGATGTCAGTATTATCTAAACAAGGTCCATAAACAATGTCACAGTAATTGAATTGCGACAGTACCAATATCACATTAAATTATTTTGATCTGTAATAAAAGAAATTGTCTCTCTCGATATGATAATTTTAGAGTAGAGTACGGATTCCTCCGCATTTCAAATTGATATGTTCTCTAAAGCGTAATCTGGAATCAACCATGAGACCAAGATTCTTGCGGAGATCATCATATCTAGTTGCGTGTGATACTTTCGGGATCGGAATTACTTTAGCATTCTTTCAGGTTGAAGGGAAATATTTTTGCCGAATACATTCATTCATGATATGGATGATACATGTCATGATGAAAAGGCAACATGGCTGCAAGAGTGTTATGTTGATATCATCACTCCCAGTTGCTTTATATTTTATTTAAAAAATTATGTTAAAAAGGTTCCTTCATGAACTTCATGAAAATTAAAGCAAGAATTGAGGCCCGTTTTCAGTTGATTTTTATAATATTATAGATTATAGATGTATTGATGAAGATAATATTTATATTTTTAGCATTTCGCAACTCACTCGGTATTTCAGACTTTAAGTTCCCGGCATTATTATTTTTTTTGAGTTCCACCTACTGTTCTTTAGTATTACAGTTTTGTACTTTTATATTTAAGTACTTTTGTTTTTTTTTCGGCTCTTCATTGGTTTTATCTCTAAAAGATTGCATTAATATAACATTGTCAGTATATATAGTTATATACAGTGTGTTTCACTTCTCATGGAAACACCCCAGTATCTTCCGTAATTTTCAACGTAGAACCATGAAATTTTCAGGATTGATAGATTCACTATAAATGAACTCGCTACACAGAAGGCGTCATTCATAGTGATATACACTGCACGAAAATTGGCCAAACATTCCTTCGGATTCGTGTTTAGGATCCCCGAATTACTACTAATACACCTGTTTCTTGAAAAATTTTCAGTCCTGAAAAATTCAAATTTGTTTCACTTCTCATGGAAAGCCCCCGTATCTTCCGTAATTTATGACGTAGAACCATGAAATTTTCAGGATCGATAGATACACTAGAGATGAACTCTCTACACGAAAGGGGTCATCATACGTGAAGTAAGTGAAAAAAAATTGAATTTTTCAGAAGTGAATTTTTTTCAGGAGACAAGTGTATTAGTAGTAATTTTGGGATCCCGAACACGAATCCGAAAGAATTTTTGGCCAATTTTGCTCCTTAATATTACTTTCCGGAAAATTGGGTGGTTTCATCGCTGCTTGAGAGCAGTGTATATCACGTAGGATGACCCCTTTCGTGCAGAGAGTTCATCTCTAATGTATCTATCGATCCTGAGAATTTCATGATATTTCTTCAAAAATTATAGTAGATACGAGGGTGTTTCCATGAGAAGTGAAACACACTGTAGACCTCCAAATGGAAAGATCAACATTGTTCTCGATTGTTTACTGCAGGCTCTCAATATTGCCGAGACAAAGTCCCACAATATTATTTTGTGTGGGGACTTCAACATAGACTATTTATCGAATGATTTGAACACTAAATCTCTTATGGATTGTTTCAGTTCGTTTCGAGTGAATGTCAATATGCATGGCCAAACAAGAATTTTCACAAATGCGAATGGTCATACAAGTCGAACCTGTATAGATTATATGGTGACTGCTTTCTCGAATCTAACTTATAACTGTCAATTGATCCAACCAAATATTGCGGTCGGTGGTTCAGCGGTCTAACGCACAGGCCGTTCGAAACTCCAGCATAGTGATAGTTGGTTCGAGCCCGATGTAGGTACAAGAGAATTTTTCTCATCTACTTTATATCGGATCGATAGGCGACCGCATTCCTTGTTGAAAAGCAAGTGTATTGTGAGTTGTCTAGATGCCAATCTCGTCTGGTGCTAGCGTGGAGTGCACACGTACCACCCGAGGTTTTCCGGGTTTTCCTACAGCTGAAAAGTGAATACGCCATCAAAAATCAGTAAGTCGCCCCGGAGCGCCACGGCAAATAATAATAATAGCTGTCCTCTACCCGCACAGGCCATGCCTTGGGTACACTCAACGAGTGTTTATGAGGAAGTATTATTATTATTATTATATTATTATCATCTATCCCATTTATTAACTGTCAGCGAAGAGATATGTGTATTTAAGAATAAACAAAATGTTATAACTAGGAAACGACAAGTCAATCGGGGTAACATTAACGAACTCAGAACTAGATTAAGTGATATCAATTGTTTTCCGATTTTGTACGACATGTGCATAAGCGAAGCCTTTTCTTACTTTCTAGAGTCACTTTATAGGTGCTTTGATGTATCCTGCCCAATAAAACCTGTTATCTCAAAAAAGCCAAAAAATGGTTGGATTACTGAGGAAATTATCCAAGAGGGCAATTATCTTAGAGAATTTTTCAAATTAACGACAACTTCTGGGGAAGTCGATTCAGAACATAGAGAAATTTATAACAATTAGTTAAAGGAACACAAGTCTGGAATCAGTAAAGCAAAGAACGAATACTTCTCTGTTATATGATTGATAATAACTGTATAGATTTGTGATTTATAAGCTTTTATTTAACAGTTATCACTTATTAGTTGACTTTCTATTTCTTTTCAAATTTGACTAGTAAAATAAATTCAGTTGATATATTCAGTCCAGGAACTATGTTCCAATAAAAGTAAAGTCAATCATGTTACACGCCCCTCTTATTGAACGAACAAACAAAATCTTTAAATCTTGAAGGAGGTTTGATATTTCTTCTTTCTCGCTGGCTAGGCCCCGGTTCTTCTGATATCTTCTCGTTATTCTCACACATATTTTCTGCCTCTTCTTGTTCTACACCTTCCTTTTCGGGTACCTGACGCAAGTGTATACGATGTCTTCGATATACTGCACCATCTTCTGTTCTTACAGAATAACTCTCTGGTTCCTCCCTCTGACCAATGATTTCACCTGGAATCCAATTTCTTCCTGATTTTTGTATGATGACGGGTCCTCTCAAGTCAGGTAGTTTCTTTTTCTTCATATTGTAAGTATCAGCAGATACATGTTGTTTTGCTTTTATGACTTTAATATTTTTTTCAGTGACAAACAGTGGATTTAGATTACTATTGTGTGCGAATTTTTCTCCCCATCAACATCTATGCTGGTGAGGGCAATTGCTGCTTGGGTGTACTGTTGTATTCCATAGTAATTAGATAAGGATGTTTTTGTGATTTCATCAGCATGGATTTCAATGTTTGAATATGCCGCTCAATCATACCATTCGATTGACTATAGGTTGGACTAGATGTGATGTGGGTAATGTCAAGTTTCTCGAGGAAATCTTCAAAATTTTTCGAATCGAATGGAGGTCCATTATCAGACATGATTATTTGAGGTAAACCATGGGATTTGAAAATATTCAGTAAAGCCTTTTGGACAGCACTGAAATCCTTCTTCGTTACTATAGCCAATTCTACAAATTTTGAATGATAGTCACATCACTAGAAATTGTTCATTCTTCACTTGCATGAAATCTAGTCCAATTTTTTCCCAAGGAAGTTCTGATATAGGATGTGATCTTAGTGGTTGCTTGGAATTGGATTTAGAATATCTGAGGCAAATTAGACAAGACGAAATCAATTTTGAAATTTGATCATTAATTTGAGGCCAAAAAACAGACTCTTGGGCTTTCTTTTGACAAGAAATAATGCCCTGATGGGTGGAATGGATTTTATTCAGGATGTCCAATCTCAATTCTCTGGGTATAATGAGTTGATTACCTTTTAACAGAAAACCCTCGTGTTCAAATAGTTCAATTTCATAAGGGTAATAAGGTTTTGCTAATTTCCTAACAGAGCTTATCTGATTGGGCCATCCATTATTAATATAATATTTTACGATCTGAAGTTCCTCATCACTTTCAGTTTTTTCCAAAAGTTCTTTGCGTTTTTTATCAGATACTGTTATAATGGATCGAATATAAAAATCATCAATTTCATGTGTATCTTTTTTGTCTTCAAGAGGACTTCTTGACAACAAATCTGGAATATGAAGTTCCTTACCAGGTAAATATTGAAGGGTAATATCATATTTAAGAAGTTTTATGACAAGTTTTTGAAGTCTTGGAGAAAGTGAATCTATGGGTTTTTTCATAATACCCAATAAAGGTTTATGATCAGTTAGAGCAATAAATGGTCTACCGTATAGGTAATAATGAAATTTTTCACAACCCAACACTATAGCTAGCAGTTCTTTCTCAATTTGTGCATAATTGAGTTGAGCACCATTTAAAGACATTGACCAAAAAGCTATCGGATGCCCATTCTGGCTTATATGACCCCCTAATCCATATTGACTTGCATCTGTTGCTAACGTAACTGGTAAGTTTGGATTGAAATAACTCAATACAGGTGTTTCAGTTATAACTTTTTTTATATTTTCAAACGCCAAATTTTGTGGACTATTATCATCCCAAATCCACTCAGTTTCTTTTTTCAGCAATAGACGGAGTGGTGCTATTTTTTCAGCTAAATTCTCAATAAATCTACCTAAATAATTAACTGAACCAAGAAACTTTTGTAATTCCTTTACATTATTTGGTTTTTTGATATTTTGTATAGCTTTAATTTTAGTTTTGTCAATTTCAATTCCTTCACTAGATATAATATGGCCCAAAAAATGTATTTTGTTAGATGCCAGTTGTAATTTTTTCTTATTAAATTTGACATTCATCTTCCTCACTTTATCTAAAAAACATTTCAGTCGTTTATTATGATCTTCTAAAGTAGCACCATAAATCAGAATATCGTCAATATAGGCTAGGGTGCCATCTAATCCTTCTATGAGGTTATTCACGTGATTTTGAAAAATTTCAGTTGCATGTGATAATCCATGAGGAAGCCGTTTGAATTTATATCGACCAAATGGTGTAATGAAAGTGCAAAGTTCTGAACTTTCGTTATCCAACGGTAGTTGATAAAAGGCTGTGGAGGCGTCAAGAACTGTAAACCATTAAGCATTGCTCAACTGAGCAAAAATTGTTTCTTGGGTGGGCAATTCTAGATGTTGTCGAATTATATATTTATTTAGAGGTCTAGGATCCATAGAGAGTCGAATACTTCCATCTTTTTTTTCACGTACCACCATTGCATTCACCCATTCAGTTGCATCAATCGCTCTCTCAATCACTCCTTGTTTTACCATATTCTCTAGGGCCTTTTTCACCGAACTATTCACCCTGTACACGAATAGTGCAAGGTTGTCCAAAACATCCAATACCTTCAAATACATCCGAAAACTCGGATATTATTTCCCGGGAAGATGAATGTTATCAGAAAAAATGTCATTTTGACATTTATCAATAGAATTTATTCTTTTAATCAATTTCAAATCTACACGAGCACTGAGACCAAGAATAGGTTCATAGTTTTCTTTCAAAATATAGAAATCATATTCATATTTTAAATTTTTGAAACAGGTCAACAATTTACATGTTCCAAGAACGTTCAGCTTACTTTTATTATATACCATTAAAGATTTTCCACTTTGTTCAATTTTCGTTTTTTTATTTAAATTCTGATAAATATAAAGTGGCAAAATATTAGCTTCACTTCCAGAATCTAATTTGAATTTTACTCTCAAATCATTGATAAAAATATATTCCATCCAACACTTGTCAGGTTTACTTGAGATACTTCTTATTTTACAAACATGTTCTTCAATCTCTTCAATCGAGCCTATTTCAAAATTATTCACCTCAATATTTTCATCCTCATCCTCACTTCCACACGCATGCTGATTTTCTATATTACAAACATTTTGAAGAAAAATGATTCAGTTTCATGCAATTTGTGCATTTCTTTCCCCATGCCGGGCATTTACCAAAATTATGTGAAGTTCCACAACGCTGACATGTAGGTTTTTTCTCTTTCATTTTGCTGCCTTCCTTTCGTGTTTTTTCTTCTGTTTGCTTGTTATGTATTTCTTCATATTTCTTCGTAATCCCATCTATTTTATATTCACTGGACGTCCCTGCTGAAATTGCTTTAACTTGTTTCTTGGATGCTTCATCCGCTCTACAAATATCTATACATTTTGATAGTGTCAAATTTTTCACTCCCAACAACTTCTCCCTAAGGTTATCAGAAAGCATTCCACATATTATTCTATCTCTGATGAGCGAGTCATGTAAACTACCAAATTCACAATCCACTGCCTTTTTTTTTTAAACTGGTTACATACTGGTCGTTATTCTGGTCTTCTTGGTTACATGTGAAAAATAAGAAACGAAGATATGTCTCATTTTTATATGGTTCAAAATATTCAGAAAGCTTCGCCAATAATACTTCTACAGTTTTTTCATCATCTTTTTCCGTAAATGATAATGTATTATAGACATCTAGACCATCATCTCCTAGTATATGAAGAAATGTAGCTCGTTGTTTTGCAACTGGTTGGTTCTCCAAGCCTGCAGCAACCCAAAACAATTCTATTTTCTGCTTCCATTTATACCAATTCGCGGCTGGTTCTGTACCTGGCTCGAACGATTTGGGTGTTTGCAAATTTGCCATTTCCCAAATTGCTTACTTACTTACAATAACTAGCTGCCACCATGTTATATGATTGATAATAACTGTATAGATTTGTGATTTATAAGCTTTTATTTAACAGTTATTACTTATTAGTTGACTTTCTATTTCTTGTCAAATCTGACTAGTAAAATAAATTCAGTTGTTATATTCAGTCCAGGAACTAGGTTCCAATAAAAGTAAAGTCAATCATGTTACATTCTCCAATAAAATAAAAAACTCTGAAATAGATTCCAGCAATTGTGTAATAAACCTGTTTTTCGATTTGTCAATGGCATTTGACACGGTTTTATCCGAATTCCTAAATAATAAGTTGAAATTGCTTGCTTTTCCAAATAATTTATTGACATGGTTGAAATCATATATGTATGGACGTAGTATGACTGTGAGTAATAACGTTCATGAGTCAAGTGAGCGTGATGTTGAATTAAGTGTACCGCAAGGGTCAGTCTTAGGACCCCTACTATTCGTGCTATTTGTCAACGACTTGCCCGAACACGTAACTGATTGCTACATCACTATGTTTGCTGATGACACAACAATTACAGTTGCTAGCCCTGATCCAGATTTACTGTTAACTAATGTCGGCAGAATCATAGACTCATTCACAGCATGGTGTGATAGAAATCAACTCATTTTAAATGCAACTAAGTCAGTTTCAATGAAATTCTATAATAGGAAGGATAATATCCCTGGTGAAACAAACGCTATTGATGAAATAGTTATGTCGCAAGATGTAAAATTCCTGGGAACTTTTCTAGATGAGAGGCTAGACTGGGATCTACATATCAATAACGTATGCAAGAAACTGAATTCAGCATTCTTTGCAATTAAGCAAATGAAAACATGTGTAGCCAAGGAGAGTTTATTAAGCATTTATTATGCAATGGTATACTCACACATTTCATGGGGATGTGGTAAAGATTTTGGTAGAGTGTTTATAGGGCAAAAACGTATCGTAAGATTAATTTTTGATATGGACTATCGAGATAGTTGGAAACCAATATTTATAAGAGAGGAATTGTTAACTCCTCCATCCATCTATATTTTGAAATGTTTGAGATACAATAGAAGCAACTTGGAATCCTTCGATACCAATGCTTCTTCGCATGCTTACAACACACGACATGGTGATCACCTAAAAATATCAAACCATAAAACCACTAAATTCCAAAATTCTGTTCTTTATAAAGCATTGAGTTTTTATAACAAACTGCCAATGGCGATAAAAAATTCTGAATGTGACAGAATATTTTTTAACAAAATAAAATGTTTGCTGACTGAAAAAAGTTACTATTCCTATCAAGAATATTTGGATGATCCATTATTGTGAATTAATTCACTTTTAATATGTTACTTGTAGTGTGCTGTCATTTTACTTGTTCTACATATAATAAAACTCAATTCAGTGTTTGTAATCATATATGGTCGTTGTCCATTTTTACTCAGGTTATGATTTTATTTATGCTGACAATCGTTTTCAATCTTAACTATGTAACTTGTGTTGTGCTGTCATCATATCCGTTTTGATTTTATTTTATTTATACACATGATCGTTATTTAGTTCAGTTTATGTATACTCATTGATCTACAATATGGTTTTATTGTATCATGTGACTCATGTATTGTTTGACCTACCATATGTACACACTGTACCTAAATGACTAATAAATTATTATTATTATTATTATTATTATTATTATTATTATCCGTGGTGAATAATTTATAGTTCGGAAGGGGCAACATGTGTCACTGGAGTATGAACATCAAAAACGCCCATTATTTATTAAACCAAGGAAGGTTTATTATTATTCCTAATCTTGCAGAAAATAGGATAAACCCAAAAGCCCAGCGCTGCCACCGGTGTGGTAAATGGCATCACGCGTTGTAAGGTAAGGGTCACGTATTTCCTAGCTCGCACAAGATTCTCGAAGACTTCTGAGGGTACAACCGGTTGGCGAAAATAACAATTGTAACAATTGGTTTAACATTTCAAGATATTGTTTTATTGCTGCAGTATTATCAGTTTTATCACAAATTTGTATAACCTTTAATCGATATTGATTGGGTATTTATTTAAATGGCATCTGCATTTTAGAACAAAATGGTTGGAACATGTTTGTGCACTCTCGCATTGCAATTCTGATTGAATTATTATGTTAATGTTTATTATCAAATAAGATTTTTATTTCATTCCCCGCTGAAGTTTATTGGTATAATAATCAATACACCTTTTTACATGGTCAGAAGCATGATTTGATATGATACAATTGTTTGATATTACGTTAGACAATGTTATTCTTATTTGCATGCATGTTTCAGGGCAGCGTTTTGGAGTCCAATGTGCCAATTGCTCAAAATTCTATAAAAATAAAAATTCGTTGTCTTCTCACCAATCTAGAGATTGCGGGCGAACGAAATCGCACGTATGTCATCTGTGTGCGATGGAATTCAGAAGGAGGGAACATCTTCGTGCTCATCTTTTCAGAAAACATCGATATTATGAAAGTGAAGAGAAATGAATGATACCTATACATTTCTTGGGGCTGTGTGAAATACAAACGATGAGTAAAATGCATTTTTCGTTTTATTGCAACATGTTTCCAAAACACATGCATGTTCCTTATTGACAGTTTTTATTCATTTCTGAATACAATATACATTTAGAAGGTGGGAACAGTATATGAATCTCGATGCCGTTGAAAATGCTGAGCTGTTCTTCTGAACACTGCTTTTCTTTTGTATTTCAATATTTTTAACGGGATTTTCTTCCATTTTGTTTTCAGTATCATGTCCTTTCGAAAAACGTATCTGATCATTTTCGTTCATTTGACTGATAATAGAAAAACTTACATAAAATATTACTAAATATACAAAAACGGTAAGAATTTAAGAAAAAAATCGAAATTGAAGAAGCTGTGGATAACACCTGCTTTACTTGTTTCGATAAACACAAAAGTATGTTAGGTATATGGGCAATTACAATTCTACCATGATGACAAAAACCTTTAGTAAATGTATAAAACTGAAAGAAACAAATTGAGTCGTTCAACACAAAAAGCAAAGAAAGATTATAATAGGAAACAAATCAATAAAAATAATAATACATCAATAAATGTATGGAATAGTAATGAAATATGTCATAAAAGAAAACCTGACACACAAATAGAACAAATAGTAATTCAAATGACATATTGAAAGAAAAAATTGACACATCCAATGCATTCAATAATTACTCATACGCTGAACACATTGAGACTCCAATCAATATTATTGAAAACATACCTAATCAAGACACAACAATGTTTTTATATCAAACGAATACTACAGAAATTAAAAAACAAGTACTCTTTGAAAAACAAGAAATCTTTCGAAAAGGGACAATATTAGAGCAGATACACTAAAAGAAGTAGAACATATCATAGCTGGACCTTTATCTTACTTATTCAATGAATATTTCTGGGGGGCTATTCTCAAATCGTTCGACTTCCAATTCGTATACGAATAAGAGAGACAAACATACATATTTCAATACACCTGCACTATGTATATTCATTGGCCTCTCTAAAGCTGTCGACACTTTGTACCACAAAATTCTATTGAGGGAACTGAAATTATTTGATAGATAGATAGATAGTTTTATTAATTAAATATCAAAGTACATTGGCTTGATAAGTCATGAAACAACACAATACATTTCAAAATTACAGAACTGTCACAGTTTTAAAAACATCAATAGAACGCTAAGAACAGCACAGTGAATAAATATTACCTAATTGAGTAAATGATGCTATAAAACAATAAAACACTGACTGAACGAACAAATAAGTTCAATTTATAAGTATACAAAATTATTTCACAGTATTAAAAACATTATCCCTTAGCAAGTATTTGGAACTATAAAACAGTAGGGCGCTGACAATAGTATATTACGTAACAAGAGTTGTAAGTAACCCATTACGCACGAAATGAAAAAGTTCATGCACGAAGCCGCGCATGGGCGTAATGGGCTTACAACTCGTGTAACGTACTATACTTTTTCTACGCCCATTCATTTTCTTCCATTAAATAAAAAACATCGCAATCATTCGAACTTTATTATGATAGTTGTTAATTGAATTGAGAAAATGTTCGGATACAATTATATTTTGTTCAAGAAATTGACAATTTAAATGACATAATATTTATTTTCATAGCATGCCACTTAAGAAAACGTGCCCTATTTTTAAAGAAATTGCATAACGTGCTGCATACATTTAGGGGCATCACTCTTTCAATCCTAAATATATCTCGCTAATGCTTAACATTTTTATGTTTTTTAATTGACTAAATTTGTGTAAATAGGCCAAATAGAGTCTTACGTAAATAAAAATTCGATTGTGATTTAATTAAACCAAGAAGTTTAAGTTTTCTTCTCAAAACGCACGTGTATGTTATGAGATCTCATTACGTGCATATTGTTGTTTAATGTCATTTACAAGGAATGTTGACAATGCGATTTTTGAAGTTTACAGACATGGGCGTAGAAAAAATATTATTCATTCCTGTATATTGTAAAATGCATAAATAACAAGGAATGACTTTAACTCAGATTTAAATCTTTTGGCTGGTTGTTCAATTCTTTTGGTAAAATGTTGAAAACATTTGTCCCTTCTCATTGTGGGGATCTTTTATAACTAGTGTAGGTAACTACTTCCAGTCTCAATTTGTTTTTCCTTCGAGTGCAGTGGCGGATCATAGGCGAGGTGCACGAGGTGCACGCTTCGTATTTTTCCAGGCAGGAGGCGCCAAACAAATAAGGCAAAACAAAATCAGAAATAAAAAATGAAACCTTCGCGCCTTCTCATTGAACTTCAATGAAAACTGGGAAAACTTACTAGCTAACGACCTATCCTGACTGCACTGCTGCTGCATTGGCTTAGTGTTTACTGAACTTCGATTGCAAGTATCGAAATATCGATAGTTTTTGGCTATCGAAAACTATCGATAGTCTTTACCGATAGTACTTATCGATAGAATAAAACTGAAGTTGATTTGTCCCAGAAATGTCAAACTATTTCGAATTTCGAATGAGTGAGTAGAACTTGAAAAGACAAGAAAATAGTAGCACACCAAAGTTATTCAGCTAATACGTCGTATAAAACGTGACAGGTCATAACTCATATTTCATCAGTCATATGAAATTTGTTTATTTGAATACTTTCCGCAAATTTTTGACTTATTTCTATTTGAAATAATTGTTAGTTTTGTGATAAATTTGAACATGACTCTAAATCTTAATATGGATAAGGTGAACACTTCGTTTGCAATGTACAAGGCTATGCAAAGCTCAATATAAAAGAAGTAAGAAGTAGAAACACATCAAACTTATTGGACCACTTAAATGAAAAGATCGAGCTCTCTGAACAAATTCAACGAGTATAGGTGAAGTAGAACAGAATAATGCAAATGATTCAGTACTTCTGCAATTTCTACACCAGCAAAAAGAACCAGAATTGTTAGTAAATAGGACATGGAGTATTGATTATCGACTCATATCTGACAGCACTATCGATAGTAACTATCGATTTGACGGTTATTTATTGAAAAATATCGAAAAGAATCGATAGTCGAAACAATTTTTTTGAACGCTTAAAATTTTGGACCTTCGGGGTATTCCATACAGATTCTTGACATATTCGTATGTTCACGATCTCACTACTCAGTAGTAATCATTTCATTCACTCGATTCAAGATGTTACTTGGCAATTACGCTTAGAACACGGCGTTTTATCCTTAAATATACAGTCTGTTTCACTTGAAATGAGAACACCCCAGTACCTAACTTTTTAATTTTTCAGTTGATACAAACCGTTATGTTAATCTTATGTAGCTTTTTAGGATGGGTAAGCTACATTTCAGCATTTAAAAAAAACTAGCCTACTGTAAATAAAAATTTTTGCATAAAAAAATTGTGATAATGATTTTTTTCAAATATTCTATTGAAAAAACTCGTTCGGAATTACCTCAAAATTCGGATGAAAATAAAAAATAAAAAAAGTTCTAATATTTTTTAATTCATTCTCAGAAGTCGCAGTCCAAAAAAGTAACCATTATTCCTCAAACAACAAAAAATAAGTCTTTTGACATAATGAAAAAAATATCAGCTGGATAGATAAAAAATTTCAAATCTCTTTCAGTTCTTTTTATCGAAAGGGAAGTCATGGAAAAACTGAACTTCGATGATGTGATAAATGACTTTATTATTTATTTTTTATTTATTTTTTTTTCATCATGAAGTATTTTGTTTTGTTTTCTCTTTTTTGTTATCGTTGACAGCAGCAGCAGTAAATTTTATGCGATGGATTCTTATAAAAAATGGAATTCGAGAAAATCTTTATTTCTTTTTTTAATATATGGCCTTCTGGGAAGGAACATTCCAGAAGGAAAGGGGCACTGAGGTCAATTGCGCTTCAGTCTTCTGAAGATCATGATCCGCCACTGTTCGAGTGGAATAATTGTGAAAATATAAATTGCAAGTGAAGCCATTCTTATTGATGCCAATATGTAGCAGAAGTTCATACAGATAAATGCATGTAAAAGTCGACAGTTTTTTCTGTTTAAAATATTCTCTGCAGAATTCTCGATAATCCAAGTGAAAACAAAGGCGAATTCTCCATTTTTTGTGTAAGGAAGGCTCTGTTGTTATCGGCAGCAAGTCCATAGGAAATAATTTTGTAACTTATGGTTGAATATACTAGCGCATAATATACAGAAATTATACCTTCTTCGCCAAGACAGCTCATTATATTTTTAATTGCGAAGTAATGTTTGTTCAGTTTCGAGCATATCGTGTTAATACCTTCTTCCTATCTGAGATGACTATCAATAATAATAGTGCCAAGGAATTTACAATTTTCTTGAAATAACAATGTTTTTTTATTGATACGCATTAAAGGAAATACATATGACCTACCTAAAGAATTACCTTTTAGATAGATAGTAGGTGTAGCGAAATAGACATAATAAATTGACATTGAAAATGGAAAGAAACAAAATATTTTTTCATTAACATCATTTAGCGATAATTCACCTGATGTAGGATCACTGAGTCACAATAAAAGGGTAACATCAATAAAGTATTTAGGAATAATGATTGACCGACACTTTCGTTGAAACTTACAAATGAATAACTTTGCAAACTCAAGAGGACTTTTGTTCCGCTTCAAGATTATGAAAGGATACCTAGATATTTCTCATCTGAACTTTATATTTTTCCTTAATACAATCTCACTTATCATATGGAAATTTTGGATGGGGCGGAGCCCTTGACTGTCATACAGAAAAATTCAATATACTACAGAAACAGCTAATCAGAATAATTTACAGGGAGTGCCAAATTAAGTCGGCACCATTGCCAACTCCGTTATTATTGATGCTACAAATTCGGTTAAATGGGCAAACTAGTAGCATATTGAAAGGCCTTTTCGATGCCGAAATCAAAAAAAAAATTGACAGTCGTGTTTTCAGAATATTTCATAAAATGATATTTCTTTCAATAGAACACCCGGGAACACCCAATATATTTTCATGCATTTCGATTCGTAATAACATTGTCAACAACAAATCTCATTTGAGTTTTTTCGTAAAGGTGAAAATAAGATAGTTTTACCAATATGAAACATTTATAACAAACAGATTTGATAAAGCGCTATAAAATATCGAGAATATATTCAAAAACACCACATTCTTGTTGAACACATATTTGGGCCCTTCTATTGAAACTACGTGTGGCATTCAACACAGTTCGGCCATCAATTCTATTAATTATAGTTTCAATACAATTTTTCAGTTCATCTACATTCTTATGTTTCATTTTGTACACCTCATTTTTCAGAAATCCCCAAAAATAAAAATCTAGAGGTGTCATTACTGGTGAATGAGGGGGCCACTTAACAGTACCATTTGTAGCAATCCATCTGTTTCCAAAACAGCCTCGCAGCATTCTTTTTACGCCACTGCTGGTGCTCCATCCTGCTGAAAATAGATCATCTGACGAGCCTCCAGATCAAAATCGTCGAAAAACTCTTCCATCACTCCTGTTAATAAATTAATGTAACGGGGTCTGTTCAAAGAACCATGGTAGAAAAATGGACCGATAAATCTGCCTCTAAATAGACCACACCAAACATTAATCCTAAATCGTCTTTGCGGATTGTAGGTATGGACTAGAAATGGATTATGTCTACTCCAGTAATGAAAATTCTTTCTATTATTCATCCCACGATTTGAAAAATTAGCCCCATCGCTCCATATAATATTACTATAGAAGTTTGGGTCTTGTCTGCATTTATTCATAAACCACCAACAAAACCCCAATCGTCTCTCGGAATCACCAGGTTCTAGAGTTTGCAGTGGTCTTAACTTATAAGGAGAAATCTTATGTTTCTTCAGAATTTGTTGAATACCAGACAGTGGAACAGCTATTTCTCTAGATAAATCTCTGATGGAATTATTTGGATATACCTCTAAGTAGGATAAAAAGTCAATTTTTGTATCTTCAGGTATTAACGTTTTTTCATTGGAAAACGGCATTTCGAAAAATATTCGAACAGTAGTTGACCAACCATTCGTTGCATCAAAAATAACGGAGTTGGCAATGGTGCCGACTTAATTTGGAACACCCTGTATACTTATTAAGAACAAATGCTACCCAAGCTATGTTGAAAGAATACAAGGGTACCCTTCTCTCTAAGCGTTTCCACAAAGTGGAAAATAAAGGCAAACATCTGTCAGAAAACAACTACTTCCCTGGCTAATACCACGACGGACATTGAACTACAACTGACAGATATTTGTGCAACGTTCTTCAAAGAAGACCCAATTGCAAGTGCTTGTCTCGTAATTAAACAGAAAATTATTCACCGAAAGTAGATTATTTGATTTGAGACAGTTATACTGCCAAATAATTATAATGAACATTCGTAGAAGAAATATTAAGATCTCGCAAATAGGCCACTTATATAAAACAAGAAACAGAGCAAATATTACCATACCAAAATGCGATAATAGGGTCAGACACCGTTGACATGACGGACGGAGGCTGTAAACATTAACTTTTGTGTCATCTGAGTACCGTTAAATCAAAATAAGTTTGGGATTACGATTTTGTTTTAACAAACTTCAAGTTATTTTGTCTGCCTAATCCAAGAAGGTGCTACCCTCAAACAAATAATCCATTTAGATATGTCAGGTTCAGACTTCACACCTGGGAATAGTGTTGCCAACTGGATGAGCTACGAAGTCGCTACACATAAAGCAAATTTCCGCTACACTTCTTCGAAATCCGTTACGCTGTTTATCCGACAAAAATCAGTTTGCGCATGCGCCTTATCAGAAACTATCTGCCATAGAACCTAAAGTTCTGTGCAGTCTACGATACACAAAATTAGAACTATCATCATGATCATGCGCAGTTAACGGGAAGTAATTCGCACAATTTCAACTGCGCAAACTCGTGACAGTTCTAGAAACCCTTAATTTGAACTCGAATAAAACATAAATCTTGTGTACTAAGTTCAGATAAGTCTATCAACGATATGCATAAAGCGGCAAAGCGCTGTACTGGATTTTTTCAAATGGCTTGACTTCAGGACACGATTATTTACCGCAGATTAAATTCTGAAAGCTGAACTATCGTCTCAATATGTAAACTTGAAATAATGATTTAGGAATTAGAAATAATTTATAATATTAGAGACTTTTATATACAAATCATTGGAGGTTGGAGGTTAGAGGTATATAAAAATATTCAAAAATGACAGTTTTCAAATTCAATGGTCACTTGTCACTTGTCAGCCCAGCTGTCAGTTTCGAGTGCTGTTCACTGTCACTTCTTCTTGTACATATTTTCCCAAATATTGATCTTTGTTGAAAATTCCACTACTATGTGTTTAAATCCGCTACGCCGCTACCGTCGAGCAACTACCGCAACGGTAGCGGAATTCCGATAAGGTTGACAACACTGAGTGGGATATTCATACGTTTTGACGTTTTGCGATCATCGGTTGAAGTCGACGGTACTCGTTCAACGCTCGGGGTTGAGTGGCAACGTTGGTCGAGAAGCGGTGACGGCAGTTGGGAAGAGAGAAGATATGAGGTAACATTAAGTTGAATAATAAAAGAACAAACAGCAATGTGAACAGGTAGGTTGAAGTGACAGTGTGAAGTGTATAATAATTTCTACAAAGAACACAATACCTCCAGTTGAAGTGTCATTCTTAATAATTTGGACAAGAGACAGGTTACCTCCAGTTGAGTGTCATTGTCTAATATTTTGGACAATGGACAGATTTGCCCCAAGTTGGGGTATCATTCGAGGATTCCAGCAACCAAACTATACACAACAACAAAATCAGGTCAGATTACTATAATGAATTACTACTAGGACTAGATAGTAGAAACTATGAATTGTTTCGACAGTTGTCCACTTCACTAGCGATAAAATGCATCAGTTACTCGGCTACCACTTTGACGAAAAGTGCCGAACAATCAGAATACTGATCTTCACAAATATCTTCATAATAGGTATGCTATAAAAGAGCAAATATTAAAATATTTGGAAGACGATATAAAGCGCAATGAAACCTGTGTGTTCAGCAATTCACCACCAGTTCAAAAAACTTCACAATTTGAAAACATATCGCTATGATGTCATAAAAATAATGCGCAAGGAGAGAAAACACAAAACATAATATGGGAGAAGAAATGAAGGTAACCACCGTTTAAACACAACTCGTATTTCAATCAATTAACTACTGATTGAAAAACGTGAAAATTTGTACACACGTTCCTATGACACCATAATGGTCATGAAACAAATACTCGCAAAATGATATAGGGGGAGATGTGCGGGAATTAACCCTTAAAATTTAATTCGTATTTTGAGTAATTTGCTACCAATTCAAATACGTGAAAATTTGTATACACTTGTATACACAGGGAAAGTAATGGTCAAGAAATAAACAAATACTCCCCAATTGATAAAGGGGGAGATGTGACGTTAACAAACCATGAAATATAACCGGCATTTTGAGCAATTTACTGCAATATTTTCTTGACCATCATTTTCTCTGGCCTAATTGATGTGTTTTCAAATTCTGAAGTTTTGAATTGATGATGGGGGTGGTTATGAAAGTCTCTGTTTTATTTTAAGGGTTTTTACCCTCTTATTACGACTTATTTATATCGCCTTCCAAGTAGGTATTTTCATTTTGTTTATTTTATACAGGAAATTGATTTTGAAGATATTTTTCAATTTAACAAAATGTTTGTGTAAAAGTCTGAATGCGATATTATTTTCAAATTAACATCCTGACGAACACTCTAGGTGATTGGCTATTTCCGCCAAATTGTCAGCCGAGTGGAAATGGAACAACATTTTTATTTTCATCCTACTTTCGTATATTCAACATGAATTTCTACAAAATGAATATAGTATTAATCGAACGAGTTGGTCATTAAATGACGTCTCCAACAGCTCAAATATTTTGCTCTACGTTGTTGAGTTTTTAATATTATCAACTTCGAAAGCTCTCTGACAACAGAGAATTGGGAAAATCTCTATAATATCTATGATTTCAATGAAGCTTTTAACTACTTTTATGAAATTTTGCTATACCACTTCAACATAAATTTTCTCCAGAAAAGATTTTACCATAATAGTTATTTATGAACCAAGGGTATAAATAGATGGTTTTGCCCTGAGGACGACATTTTACGAACCCGAGAGCCTCTGGCCTGAGAGTTTGTAAGTCGCCCGAGGGTATACACATCTGTTTATGCCGGCGGTATGTACAAACTTTTATGTCATACTAGTTTGTTATTGCAATATAATCTCAATACAAATCAGTATTTTAAAAAATCCGGTTTGAATTGATAACATTGCCATTTTATCATAGTAGACACTATCGTTGCTAGGTGAATGTTGACAAACGTAAATGTCATAAAATCACAATAATTTTTATATGTGTCAAAGGTAGAAGTCAAAATATTCCGTTTGTAATTTCATTAATAAAGGTTATTAATAAGTTAAACAAAAAATTATATCTCTTTAAGCCCGCGCGGGCCATAAAGTACGACATTAGATAGTTGGTAACTTAGTAAGCAATAAAAAATCATTGAGGAACTAGTATGACATAATAATAATAACAAAAGTTGGGTAGATGACTCGGTAAAAAATTCTATTATGTACTTGAAAAATTTGTTTGTGCTGAAAAGTTCACATCTTAATTTTGTCCCAATCTATAAAGAGGCTAAAAGAAATCATCATATATTAGTAGGTGGAATAAAAAGTATAATCAGAATAGGATATTTAACTCTCCTAATAGGAATCATTCCTCATGGAATGTTGTATCTGAATTAACAAATAAAAATTAAATAAAAAACAATATAAATATTAAAATTGATATCCAGTTGATCAAATATTGGAAAACTATAGCTTCTGAATTTAATGACTTCTTCATTCAAGCTCCCATTATGATTGATCTAGTGGAAAAAATAACTGCTAAAGAGGATATCCCTATTAATACAAATAATTTCAGTCCCCACACAATATACTTAAATCCTTTCACAGAAAATGAATTACTCTCATGGTCAAACAACAAATTGAAGAGTAAAAAATCGTCTGGCCCAGATGAAATACCAAATTTCATATTGAAGAGAGTTATCTACTTGATAATAGTTCCATTGACGCACTTGATTAATATGTCATTCTTGTCAGGTGTTTTCCCACAACAACGGAAAACTGGTAAAGTCACTCCCATTTTCAAGAAAGGGGAAGCAACCTCAATGCAAACTTATCGCCCTGTTACAGTTCCATGTGAACTCTCAAAAATATTTGAATATGCGTTTTTAGATCGCCTCCAATCGTTTTCAAATAAACATTCTGTTTTGAGCCATATGCAACATGGATTTCGCTCTGAAAAATCTACCAGTACAGCTATTTCATTACTAAGTGAAACTATTGAATTTATTGAAGCAGGTGAGTGCCCGGCGGTAATTCTTTGTGATTTAAGCAGAGCGTTTGATTCTGTCAACCATCAAACACTTATATCAAATTTAGAATAATATGGCATTAGGGGTGCTGCCTCAAGTTGGTTAGTGACATTTCTCGATAATCAAAAACAATTTGTATCTCTACAAGTGAACAGGAATGATGAAATTTTCAATATCAAATCAGATACCTCACTCGTAAATATGGGTGTCGCACAAGGCTCAATATTGGGCCCCATTCTGTTCATCCTCTATGTGAATAGTATAGATTCTGTAATTACAGGTGGTCATTATACTGCATATGCATATCATTTTTCACTAATTATTTCAACTCCAGATACAAAAGCCTTGGAAAATAAATGTGCTATGACAATAAATCAGGTATAATTTTTTTTTAACACGCTTGACCTATTCTTCAATACTGACAAAACGGAGGTTATTCGTATCAACAACGATCAAAATAAAATAGAAAACATTTGTTTCACGGACAACAACATGACTAACCAATACTTATGAAAGTGTCAGATTCCTAGGTATTTTTATCGATGAGTTTCTGAACAGGCTCACTGTTACCAATTAACATCGAAACTTAACTATCTGAAGTTTATTTTCATTAATCTAAGATCAGTTTCAACTAAAGGTCAGTTGATCAAAATCTATTTTGCTCAAGTGGAATCCAGATTATCATATGGTGTCTGTTTTTGGGGCGGTTCATCCTCTACTCAAAATGTATTTGTTGCACAAAAGCGAATTCTGCGATCCATAGCAAACATTTCATCTAGAGAAACTTGAAGAAAACTATTCAAAGAATATAAAATTTTAACATTAGCATCAGTTTATATATTTGAACTATGCGTGTATATAGTTAAAACAAATAATCCTTTTCAATGAATGAGAATTTTCATCACTATCGTACAAGAATAAAACGTCATTTTCATTTGCCATTAGCCAAGAAGAATATTCAATAAACTTCCGGAATATCTAAAGGATATAGAACAGCTGTCCGTGTTCAAAGAAGCGTTGAAAAAACATTTATTAGAAAAATCTTATTATACAATACCAGAATACTTAAATTGATTTTGAAATGACTTGATATTATTTTACCATATTTTATGTTGTCTTGATCTCTGATCTCTACTTTTCCTCCCCTCTAGTACTATTCTCCTTATTTTAATGTATTGACAATTCCCATACAATGTAAAATTGTCTAAGTGGAAATAAAGTATTATTATTATTATTATGATGCGAACAAATTCTTCGTTCCAAAATTGTATGACATGAATAAAAACTAAATCAAATGCAGTGAATTCAGAATATTTGAAAACACAAAAAGGAGTTCTCCTATCAGTTATTTCCATATGAAAGGGTTAGATGAGTGAAAATCCACCCAAAACGAAGTAGGTAAACAACAGTCAAGAGTTCATATAAATTATTTCCACTAGAATTGTATGATATAACCATGAACAAAATCCACAGCCCGAAAAGTTCTTAATTTATTTTTGACTGACACGAATCAAAAATCATATATTTGTGTCCCCGAAAGTGTAACAAAATGTTTACACGTCATTTTCATTAGTATAGTTCTCGTAATGGTCTTTATCTCTGAGAAAGAAGGGAGTCAGAAACGATTTTTAAAAATAATAAAAAAATATTCTTCAAGTATTGAAAGAATGAACAGTATATTTCCCGTCACTTTTATGCCTTTTTGTTCATTTCCACCATCAAAACAAACGAATATTTTTGTGTGGTTTCATCTCAGTATTGGAGTCTATCATTCACTTTTTTTTCGAAGCTTTAAATTTTGTGTAAATAATTTGTAAAGATGCCAATCCCGACGTCTGGTGCTTGCTTGGAGTTCGCGCCGATCACCCGGGGTGGTGCTGTAGGTTTTACGGATTTTCCTATAGCTGAAGAGTGAATACGCTACCAAAATCACTAAGTCGCCCCGGCGCACCACGGCTATTATTAATAATAATAGCTAAAATATCCGTCTGGCTGAGTAAATTTTTCCACAAATCAAGCAATAGGTAAGTAAATTACAGAGGCGGATACAAAAAGTACGAAACACACTGTATCTATAAAGAGATTTAAAATAATATTAGCACTACTGAAGTGAGAAAAAAATTAGCTTTTTAATGATACTAATCGTGATGTTCCGAAAATGGTGGTGTAGTACAAGTAATACCATTGAATAGGAGCTACAAACATAGTATAAAAACCAAAATAAATGATCAAAAAGTGTAACAAGTGGAAGTGAAGTAAATTCTTAGTGTGAAACTACTAAAATTAGACTGTAAGTCAACCCATTCTTTTTAAATACTTACATTGCATGTTTACATTGGGAGAACTGAGAGCAGCAGATAAATAAGCTGAATAACCTTTGAACGGTCAATTCGTATTGTTTTAGGAATGACTGAACCCAAGCAACTATTTAATAATGATCTATTCAATAAACTACTGAATGAAGTAAAATGTGAAAATGAGAAAAATAAACGGGAAATTATATTACATATGGAACAAGAAAATGGAAAACTGATGAATACGCTTGTACAACAAAATAAAAAAATAAAAGGATTAGAATATAAGTGTGGTAAACTGGAAGAGAAGTGCATTGATTTAGAAACAAGAACAAAAAAGAATAACATCCTTGTTTTTGGCTTGGACTTAGAAAACCCTGGATAAACTAAACGGTTTACTGGACATCACCCTAAGTGGAAAAGACCTCAATAATATATTCATTCTGAAAAATAGTTCTAAACCTGTAGTCAAAATTGAGTTCTTGTCCAATGTGTCAAAGAACATACTTTTTCAAAATATACATAAGCTGAGAGGAACCAAAATATCAATTTCACATGATATGTGCTACGAAAATAAAGTAGATAATAAAATTCTCATTAACCATTTGAAAGACGCCAGATCTAGAAATATCCCAGCGATAATACAGGGAAATAGATTGATAGTGAACGGAGAACAGTATACCGCTGACCAACTAAGAAAACAAGAAATTGAAAACCGAGAAACCTATGAATTTGGAGAAGAACAGAAATACAAGGGAACGAAACTCTCTAAGTGCACCTTCAACACCAGTGTACCAGGAAACTTACGAAAACGGTGGAAAAGGAAGATAATCAAATTCAGACAAAGTATTTGTCCAAGGGTTTTCAATAGAGAACTCTTGAACTATCTAAACAAAACTCAAAAAGCAGATGTTAATGTAATAACAGTCGACATTAACATAAACTTATTAGAAGATGCTGACTATGTCGAAAAATATAAAAACATTTTGAGCTATTTTGGATATATATCGTATATAAATGAATATACAAGACTACCGAGTCACATTTGTCTAGACCACATTTTTATAAATGAAAGAAAAAAATCGAACCAATTAAATTTCAAATCATATATTTTTCGATACAATATCACAGACCATAATCACATTTCAAAAGTACAGCACAAATACACGCAAAGAATCAAATGATAAATTCAAACTATACACTAACTATAAAGAAATGAGATCTGAATTGGAAGCAGAAACATGGAACGACGTTTATTAGGGTTATAATGTGGATGACATATCATGTGAAATCATAAATAAAACTCTATATGGAAAAGCATACAAAAAAAGTTAAAATAAAAAGTATAAAAGTATAAACAGGAATGGATGACACTCGGATTACAGAAGTCAATTAGCGAAAAAAATAAATTATATAGAATTTCTTTAAAATATCCAAGGAATGAACAAATCAAAGACCGTTACAAATATTTTAAGGCCAATCTTGATAAAATAACAAAACGAGTTAAAAAGGAATACTTTGCAAAGCGGATTGAAGAAAATAAAAACTGTTCAAAAGCCATGTGGGAGACTGTAAATGGCTTAAGTGGGAAAAAAAAAGGAAGCAAAAATTGAGGTTATTAGATGTCAGATGGTACCAATATAACAAAAAAAGAAGACATCGCTAATGAATTCAATGAATATTTCAGTAACCTTGGAGCAAAATATCCCGAGAAATTTCCAAATGTTGGAAATTTTACAGATAATATAGATATTCTGAATAATACCATGTATCTGCATCCAATAGATGAAAGTGAAGTGATATCAATCATAAAACAATTGAAATCAAAAAAATCTCCCGGATTTGACAAAATCAGACCGGAAACGCTGAAAGAAATAGCTCAGTAAATAGCAAAGCCAATAACTTTTTTGGTGAACAAATGTTTCATGACGGGGCGTTTTCCAAAAAATTTGAAAAGTGAAATCATCAAACCACTTCATAAAAGCGGAAACAAATTGAACATAGATAATTACAGACCAATCACACTTATATCAAATATATCTAAAATAATTGAAATATTACTGAAAATAAGTCTCTGTAATTTTCTAAAAAAGTTCAATATTCTCTCAGATCGTCAATATGGTTTTAGAGAAGGTAGGTCTACAGAGAGTGCTATATCTAGGATGACCTCTATCATCTATGAATGTTTAGATAAAAAAACTCCTATAATCAGCATATTTCTCGATCTTTCCAAAGCCTTCAACACGGTATACCATAAGAACCTCCTCGGAAAACTACAGAAATACGGAATTAGAGAAAATACTTATGAACTTCTTGAAAGCTGCCTGTCCGATAGGGAACACAGAGTAGAGATCGAGGGAACTCTCAGTACACCTAGAACAGTTACTTTTGGAGAACCCCAAGGAACTGTCCTAGGTCCACTCCTGTTTATCATATACATGAACGGTATGCTTTTTCTGAATACTTCCGGGGAAATAATCAGTTTTGCCGACGATACAACTATAATATATACAGCACCAACTTGGCCAAAATTAAGAGAGAAAATAGAAACTGACTTTCCAAATATATCGAACTGGTTACAAGCAAATAAATCAACACTGAATTATGAGAAAACAAAATTACTTACCTTTCACACCCTATTCAAATGGTCTACCTAATTTAGGGCCTCTAAATGTCGGATTAAACTCGCAAATTCCCGAAGCTGAAAAAACCAAATATCTTGGTATAACAGTAGACCACCACATGAGGTGGGACCTACAGACTAAAGAAATCGTCAGAAAACTCAGAGGATTCTTATCAAAATTTAAATACCTACGTGATTTCCTGAATATAGAAAATTTGAAAACACTTTACTTTTCACTTTTAGAATCTATACTGTCATATGGAATATTGGGCTGGGGTGGGGTAAATGACTGTTACTTGAATGAAGTACATGTATTACAAAAATGGATATTAAAAATAATATACGGTAGGAAGATCTCTTATCCAACAAATTCTTCATACCAGGAATCTCAAATGAAAGATGTACGACAGATTTTCTGCCAAATAATACTTCTCTTTATAAAATTAGGCAAAATTGAACTCACTGTTCATGAACACCCGTATAATAAATACTCGTTACGAAAAAACTATTGGTCAACGAAATACAAATTATCTAGCACCCAGAATACATGCTTTGTTACCACAAGATCTAAAACATATTCATAGTTATCAAGCTTTCAAAAAGGAATTAAAAAATGGATCATCAAAAATAGGCTAATATTTACCGATATTGTAAACCAGAGACCATCATGAGTGATTATTTATACAGGGTGTTCCTTAAAGACATGCTAATATTTGAGGGGGTGATTCTTTGACTTATTTTGAGGAAAAAACTTTCCATAAACGTATGTCCTAAAAGTCCTAACTTTTGAGATACAGGGTGATGAAGTTTTGAAAAAAAAATCAGTTTTTTAATAATATCTGAGATAATATTGTAGACGTTTTTATAAAATTTGGTACATGTCTTCTATGCATCAAGGTGCATTTTTTAATGAGCAGGGGCTCCATCGTGCATGTACCATATTCGATTCCTTAACGCAATTGGTACATCTTCAAGCAACCCATTTAGTTCTTCTTCGAGACAGTGTAAATAAGACCGACCATCAAGGCGTCCTGGCAGAAAAAATGGGCCTATTAGATAATCACCAATAATTCCTGCCCATACATTAACCGAAAATTGATGTTGAAAATGGGTTTCGGTTATGGTATGGGGGTTTTCTTCTGCCCACATATGATTGTTATGGAAATTTTGAATAGCATTCCGAGAAAAATTTGCTGCGTCTGTGAACAAAATGTGTGACTCAAACTGCGGATTTAGTGCAATACTCGGAAGATACCACTGACAGAAGTTCACACGCTGTGGAAAATCTCTAGGGAGTAATGCCTCTACTCGTAAAATATGGTATGGGTATAACAAAAAATCAACCAAAATACGCCAAACAATTTGATGACAAATATTCAGAGTTCTAGCGATCTTCCTCGTACACGTCTCAGGATGTTCTTCGATTTCTTGCAGAACGGCTTCCTCAATTTCAAGAGTTCTGACGCTTAGAGGTCTACCTTCCGAAGTACCTTTCTTGAAACTACCAGTTTCCCTAAGTCGGCGATGAATATTTGAAAAGGTACGGCTATCTGGTAAGGCACGATTAGGATATCATTCCTGATAAATGCGTCTGGCTTCTGTTGCATTTCCATCAGCGAGGCCATATACGTAATGCATTGCCGCCATTTCTGCATTCGTGTAATTCACCATATTTACCGATATTCAGAAAAACGGCGGACAACCAAAATAACTTCAATAACACACCTAAAAATCAAGTAAATAATTGTGCGCTTCGCTATTCCTATAGCTTTTTCAAACACAAAATGGTATTCATAACCAGTGAAAACACAATATTTATAGTGATTTGAAGAACAAAATGCTATTAATTACAGATAGGTAGCTGAATTAATATCGTAAATCCATTCAGGTATGCATTTATTATGATTAATACACGCCTATTCTGACAGTTACTGGTTGAGAAAATGAAAATATTTGTGCATTGAAAAATGCACCTTGATGCATAGAAGACATGTACCAAATTTTATAAAAACGTCTACAATATTATCTCAGTTATTATTAAAAAACTGATTTTTTTTCAAAACTTTATCGCCCTGTATCTCAAAAGTTACTTTTAGGACATACGTTTATGGAAAGTTTTTTCCTCAAAATAAGTCAAAGAATCACCCCCTCAAATATTAGCATGTCTTTAAGGAACACCCTGTATATAATATATATCTATGTATTTTAAGGCAATTTTATGTTCATTTAAAAAAAATACTGTAACCCTCGAATTCATGTAACACTTGATAAGACTTTTATTCAACCTCATTTATTATATTAAAATAGGATGGTTGAAACTCATAAAAAGAAAACTAACTCACTGTAACTCACCCTTTAAATTTAAGTAACATTGATTATATGTCTTTATTCAATCATATTTAACTGTTGAACCCCACCGATTGATACTATTATTAATTTATTGTAGAAATCACAAACACAAGTACTTAAAACTACTTCTGTGATCTACCACTGTTTATTTCCATGTGCAATTTATATATGTATAATTTTAGTGTTAATAATTACTGTGTATTATCTATGATGTGTTTGTATTTGGAAATATGGCGAATAAACATTATTATTATTTTTATGACATGGACCCTTAAAATAAATTGATGATGACGCCAGTTCTCCACTAATAGCACATTCAAAAACTGTTCCCAAGTACCCCTCTTATTAACGCTGGTGATGAGTCATTGGATGATTTTCCCTACGATATGCATGTCTTCTCCGAAACCTTATCAATCATCATCGAATCTTAGAGAAGAGTAATAATACTAACATCACCAGGTAAGTGTGTCTGTCTATAATTCCCACTGATATGTTGTACGGTTGTATACCATGAACAGCTTCTTATTTCAATTATTCCAGGTTCACTGTATGCTCAAACCCAGTGCCCAAATTGCAAGAAGATCTACAAAAATATGAATACCTTCCGAAGACACTTTCGATATGAATGTGGAAAGACACCACAATTCGTTTGCAGATATTGTTTCAGAGCATATACTCAAAAAAATAATTTGAAGCTACATCACTTGAAGTTCCACAGTACGTTAGCATTTTTATGAGAAGTGAAATCAATGGTATGTGAAACTGAAACATTTCTGAACCATTCTGCTTCGGAAGTAGCAGGCAGGAATTGAGTTGAATTTGTTTCTGTGATTCACGAAAATGGAACATCTTCATGAGGAGACAGAACATGTGGAAATACAGAATTATGTTATTTTGTTATGTGAATAATCATTGGAAATGTCATACTGTTTTTGTTTGGATTAATAGATTTGTAGTGTGTAACACACAGAAATACTTGATGGAGCTGAAGTTGTAGTAGGTACATACAAAATAAATAGATGAAGAAAAGTGTAAGCCGAAATTTTATTCTGGGGTTGATTTTCAATAATAAGTGTAAAACACTGAAAATTGGTTGATTCTTAGTTGCATCATTATGATTGGAAGGTGTTCATTTTTTAGATGAAAACAGAACTTGTGGTCAGAATCACAAACAAGATGATAAAGCTGAGAATCTAAATGTTCGAAAGCGCAGGAGAGCCCATGAGGATTTTTTTATTTTGACTTTTGCATGAAATAGTTGAAATGATGAAATATTCTGGAGGCCCTCTTGCAGTTTCATGATTTCTGATTATTTCCAACCTTAGCATTATCATCTTATTTATAATTCTGGCTACAAGTTTCTTTTCTATCTCAGAAATTCACACGAACAGATAAACTTGAATGTCATATTTAGTCTATGTTAGGTCAACTGTATTCTGTATTCACTGTGTTCTACCACTGTGTGCTATTGAACAATAGGTGCAACGATAAATCCACGTGGACTGTCGAATTTTATAATCTCTTTTTTATTACCCAATGCAAAATTAAAGAGTTGGTCAAGTGAGTCTTAAGTTCTCACCCAAGCCTTCGTTAGCCCTAGTTTTTCGTTAGAGTTGAAGTTTAGGTTTTAAATACTTCAGATATGTGCACACGATGTTAAATAATGTTAACCCACTCACGTTATTCATGGAAGATCCGAAAGAAATTAATGTATTTGAATTACTTGAAAGTGGATTTATACTCACGTTTTCATTTATCTATAACATTCATCACCCAGGCATAACATGTTGCATTTAATCATTCACTTTATTGAAATTTAACTATTCATGCATGCATTCTTACCAGAGATTGTTCTTTGCAAATATTTTTTCAAGAACATAACTTCAAAAGAAACTTTCCCAAACCACTTCATTATTACATCGGTGAATTTAATTATGTTTCTAATTCTGCAATGGAAGTTGACGAGACAATATTTTTTTCGTAAATTGCTAACACAGTTTTGCGCCTGCATAATTCGTTTTTTTTCATTTTCTGTCACCCCAAGAGACTGAAAATGGTGTTCTTTTAAAATGAAAATGAAGTAAGATGTATAAATGGTGCCATAAAAATCCATATTTTAACATATGAGAGAAAGAGATACACAAGATACAAATACAAATTAATACAAATTAAGATTAAATTAAGATACAAATTAATCACAAATCTTCCAAGTAGCCCCTCCTGCGCTTTTGGAGAAAGGCAATAAATTCAGAAGTTTCGAAACACAAAAATTGAGTTCTGATATCAGTTTTATACATTTAGGAGAGTGATGAAGGGTAAAACTCAAATTATTTTGGACTATTCAACCCACTTTTATTTAATTGTTTATGCAAGGCTAAGTGTGCAGTGTCAGGATTTCAGTGTAGCCGGTGTCCTGGTGGTCCAGCTTTTAGCAAAACATTGAGATATTATATGATAATAATAATAGATTCATTCGAATTTCGCATAAAAGGATACAATAAGTATTCTTAATTTAAACTTTTCAATAAGCACGTCTTGCCAAAAAGATCTAAAAGACAGTTAAACTGGTGCTAAATGTCAACCCTTTCTGTTTACCTTACAATAACGTAGAAATTACAGATACGTATGTAACAGAAAAAAATATATAACATAATTGATATAAGTTCGTTGGAGATACAAGAATATGATACAGGAGGTGAATGGTATTCTTCTTGAATATATCGACATGGTGTCTATGCGTATAGTCTGCTGTGGAGAAAAATAAGAATTATTTATACTTTATGTTGCTGATTTATCAGAATGTTCTTATAAGAATTTTTTGAATACTAATGGCAACAACTTCTTAAGAGGTCCAGGAATACTGCTGAGTAGGGTGTAAATACAAAAAGTAAAGGATCTCTCAAAAAAGTTGCCTCGGTGATATGAGGTCACGAAATCTTACGTTCAGTGAATGAACATCACCGCGGTTGAAAAGATAGGGAGTTTTGTAGAAGATAATTTTATGAAAAAAGGCTGCTGAATATAATTTACGTCTTATGCCCATGTATAGCCAATTTGCTTCTATTAATTTTGTCTGTATTATCAAGGCAAGGTCCGTAAACTGAATCACCAGTAAAATAAGTGACTTAGTACCAGTATGTCCATAAGTTAAATTTTTATTGACGTTTTCAGAGTATGACGATGTGGAAATGGAAGTTTCAAGTTGCAGTAGGCTTTTTTTAAAGGAGAATTCAATTTGAGTGTCATCTGCATACATATATGCTTAACCGTACCTTAGATTTTCTATAAAGTTACATGTATATATTGAAAATTGCAAGGGCCCTAAGATGGATCATTGTAACCCCTTTCGAAATTTTCCCAATGTCAGAACGTCCATTATTCGTTTCAACATAGTGCGTCCAGTGTGAAAGGTAGCTTTTGAAAAGATTCACTGCATTATCAGAACAGCCAATATAGCGTAAAATTATATCATGACTAGCAGACCCGGCCACGCGTTGCTGTGGATAAGGTTTTTATTATATTACATAGTAGTAAATTATTCAAGGGAAACGGTAGGAGAACACCAGTCATGGGGACTACCATGCTTTTTTACATAGATGCCATTTGTTAAAATACATGGCGACCGCCATCATTGATTTTCTACTACCGTTGATATTGATTCTGGAGCCTTGAGTACCTCATAATGATCAAAATACATATATCGTACATCGTGATTTGATGTATAGCAAATATATAATAATAAAATATATAATAATATAACTACGTGGTAATACTTACATGTATATACTTTAATTGAAGATTGTTAAATAATGAAGCACTAATAATTGAAAAGCAAGAAGGATTCAACTGTATTACTTTTACTATAATATGAATTCAATTTATAATTCAGTCTAAATATCACGTGGCCGGCTATGGTGATACCAAAAATTAAGAACGTAAGAACAATTGAACTAAAGTATTGCGTTTCCTACGAAATAAATTTAAGTTATACTTTAGCCTCAGAAACACGTGGTGGTTATGCCATTAAATTGTAACTTATGTGAAACGTTAGTACTTTTAACACTGCGCCATCTGTTAGAATACTTACTCAATCCAGTCAGCAGATACCGCCATCTGTTAGAATCGTTTGGGACTGACAGATAATTGTGACTGTCGAATAATAATCAAATAATGCTTAGTAGACGATAGTATGGAAACTACGAAGCATCGCACAAAGAGGAGACCGAGAACGTGTAATGTGTTCTGTCTCACTCTCTCGCCATCAACAAATAATTTGCAATAAAATAATATTGCGGCTATTAATTGAGATGTGAGCTATGCTATCTGTTAAGTTAGATCGAACTGCACACGGTGTGCAAATTTGATTGAAATCGGTTGAGTAGTTTGGGAGTCTATAGCGGACAAACAACGTGATACGTAATTTATATATATTAAGATTGATTGTATCGAAAGCTTTGGAATAATCTAATAGAACGATAGCTACCGTTTTGCCAGATTCTAGGTCTCTGAATAAATCATCTGTGATGTCTAACAATTCTGTTGTACAGCTGTACCCTGATCTAAATCCTGATTGGTTGATAGGTAATATATCATGTTCGTTAATATGTTCATTCAGTTGAAATTTCATGATTTTTTCTAAGGTCATTCAAACTTTCGATTATCCAAGAATTAAGAAAAGCATCTTCATGTAGACAGCAGTTATATGCGTTATGGATGTTATATCCGATTCTTGAATGAGCCCTTTGTCCCGGAATTGCGTCATACACTATAAACATTGCATCATCTACTACGCAGAAGATAGAGGATATTCCTCAGCACATTTGAAGGTCTTCATGGAATAATAGAAACTACGCAGTATCCAGTCAGCATTCCCGAAACTATAAAAGTCGAGGAGATCGGATTCAAGTCGTTCAAGTCTTTCCAGTCTTCAAACCAAGTAGTTTAGTAGATTTGATTCAAAACGAGTTTTAAACCATTATAATTTCGCATGTAAAGTTCAATATTTCCATATTGTGATAAATGTGAATAAAGTCTGTTTTTAAAAACTCAAACCCAAGAAGACTGATTTAACAAATTGGCGCAGTCGTGCGGATCTCGAAAACGCTGTGATCCAACGAAGAAACAGCGGTAGTCTCCAGACCTCCAACGAGTCCAAGAACCGCAAAGCAGAACCCAGTGTACAAGACGGTCTCTTCAACAACAAGAAATCCGCATAAGTCGTCGAACGTTGCTCACCTCGTCGTGAAGAAATCACCTCTTGGAACCCGCGTAAGTCGTCGAACGCTGCTCATCCTGTTGGAGCTAGAGCTTTATGAAGTAGGACTTCATCTTTCCACAACCCCCGGAGACAACAAGAAAAAGAAGAAAGAAACAAGAAGAAAGAAGAAGCAAGCCACCCAGAGCTTAAGAAGCTCAACCAACCAGCATTAGACGTAGGAAACTCATTGTAAGTACCACATCGAATCATTAATCATTTTGTTGTATTTTGATATTTTTCTAAATTTGATTTAACCTTGTTATCCCAAAATTTACCCAAAATGTCACATCATAGTTCAAATGAAAGCTTACATAATGAACGCGAAGTACCATTAGAACCGTATAAACTTTCCGAAATATTCTCGATAATTCCAGAATATGATGGTGATTCAATTTCGCTTGGAAATTTTCTTAACGCCTGTGACCATGCGCAAGCTATGGCAGTAGACCAACAAAAATTGCTTTTAACTATTCACATTAGAAACAAACTCAGAGGAAAAGCTGCTTAATTGATAAATTCCAGAAATCCAGAAAATTATCAAGAGATCAAAATTTTATTAAATTCTCACTTTGGTGATTCCCGTGACTTAACATCTTTGATACAGGATTTACAAAGAATAAGGCAAGCAAATGGAGAAAATGCACTGCCGTTTTTCTCAAGAATTCAAAGTCATAGCGCGAAAATGTATTCATGTATACAAAGATCTATGTTAACAAACGCACAGAAAAACGCACAGTCTCAACTAATTGAAAATATGGTTTTAAATACCTTATTAACAGGCCTCGAACCCAAAATCGGTCAAATTATTCGAGCTAGCAATCCAAACAGTATGCTAGAAGCTTCAGTTAGAATAAAGCGTGAGATACAGCTCTCATACTTTGAAAATCAAAAATCAATCAATCGTTCATCACAACCTCAAAGTTCAAGAACAAATCATAATACAAGACCACAAATAAATCGACCAAATAATTTCCAAAGGAATTATTTCCAACCCCAAATGAATCAACCCCAAATGTATCAACCTCAAACGAGTCAACCCCAAATGTATCAACGTCAAACGAGTCAACCTCAAATGAGTCAACCTCAAATGAGACCAAATATGTTCCAGAATCAAAATCCAAATCGAAATTTCCGAAATCAAAATTTTCAAAGACAAGCAAATCCTCAAATGCAACAACGCGAACAATATTTTCAAACAAATAGACCCACAGTAATCAAGAATAACCCTCAATGGAATTTAAATGCGAATAAAACCCATTTATTAGATCATGAGTACGATTCATTATGCTCAAAAACAGATTTTGAGTATCAAAACGAAAATATTTATGAATATTCAGACCAAAGAAACGAGTCATTCTATGATGAGAAAGATTATTTCCCGGAACAACAAGATTTTGAACAACAGCAATATGAACAAATACCAAATGAAAATTTTGACTATGAAGTAGAACAACTTCAAACGGATTTTCACAATTTTCTGTCACTAGACAACCCACCTATCAGTACAACTACCAATCCATGTACGACACAATTAATGAATACCAATCCCCAATCTCGACAAACCCTATATGCAGACAATCTAATTATAGAACAACAATGTCCAACTCAACAGATTCCTCCTGCAATCGAAATGAAAGCGATTCTCGCAGCGCTAATCAAAACTCGCGAATTCAAGCCAGAGAAAACAATACCCACTATGAACGACCTCAAGACAGATCAGCAATTTCTATAACATCCAATTGTAGCGATTTGTATTATTTAATCAGCCCAGCTAATTTTAAAATATTAATTGACACAGGTGCAGGTATCTCGATTTTTAAAAGGAAAACAGCTGAAAATTATACAAAAAGATTTACAGAAAATATACCAGTTACAGATGGAAAAGTAATGGTAAAAGAGTCAGTTTTAATACCATTTGGCACGGAAGAAAAACCAGTTTGGCATAAAGTTTACGTACACGATTTAGATATCGAATTTGACGGAATTTTAGGTACCGATTTTTTGAAAAGATTTGATGGAGTAGTAGATATTGGTAATCAAGTTCTAAGTTTGAATTATAAAACCTTCCCTTTATATTCATCCCGGAAAACACTTGCTGGAACATCAGTAAAAATAAATAATGAACAAAAAATTCAAGGAAACTTACAGGAAAAGTTCAGTACACAAAATCTCGAAAATAAAATAACAATCGAACCAAGAGTTGAAAAAGTTTTTAAATTAAAATCCAAATTAAGAAATACAGGAGCTATACTGTTAGCTACTGAAAAAGAGAAAGTTAAACTTCCAAATGCCCTAGTCAAAATTAACGAAAGAGGAGAATTTTTAGTAACCGTTGTAAATGTAAATGCAATTGAAAAATCTATTGATTTTAATGACTTAAAATTTGAAGAATATTATGGAAATGAAGTTGACATTGAAACAGAAAACATACAAACAAGTCGTCCAGAGAAAATATAGAATTTACTTCGTCTAAAACATCTTAATGAAGAAGAGAAAGAACTAATTGAGACCTTATGTTTAGAATTCACAGACATATTTTATTTAGAAGGTGATCCTTTAACATTCACAAGTGAAATTAAACATACAGTGAAACTGAAACATGGTGCACAACCCGTTTCAACAAAATCTTATAGATATCCACACGTACATAAAGAAGAAGTGAAGTCACAAATTTCAAAATTATTAGAACAAAATATAATTAGACCCTCAATTTCACCATGGTCAGCCCCAGTTTGGGTCGTACCGAAAAAACTTGACGCATCAGGAAAACAAAAATGGCGTGTAGTAATTGACTATCGGAAATTAAATGAACTAACTATTGATGATAAATATCCTTTGCCCAATATATCAGATTTATTAGACCAACTCGGAAAATGTCAATATTTTACCACCCTTGATGTAGCCTCAGGTTTTCATCAAATTGAAATGCATCCTAACGACATAGAAAAAACCGCTTTTTCTGTTGAAAATGGTTTATACGAATTTCTCAGAATGCCTTTCGGTATGAAAAATTCTCCTAGTACTCTCCAAAGAATTTTAGATCATATTCTAACCGGACTTAGAAACGAGAGATGTTTGGTATATATGGATGATATAATTATTTATTCCCCGACTATAGACGAACACATATCTGACTTAAAACTAGTTTTCAAACGATTAAGAAATGCAAATTTGAAAATACAACCGGACAAATGTGAATTTTTAAGACAAGAAGTCGCCTATCTAGGACATGTTATTACTAAAGATGGAGTGAAACCAAACCCAGCAAAGGTTGATTTTATAATTAATTTCCCAGAACCAGCCAACCCAAAAGAAATTAAACAGTTTCTAGGACTTGCAGGTTATTATAGAAAATTTATTCCAAATTTTTCAAAAATTTCTAAATTCATTACAGGATTATTACAGAAAGATGTATCTTTCCATTTTGATGAAGAATGCAAAAAATCCTTCCAAGAATTGAAAAAAGCCTTGACTTCAACCCCTATTTTGATTTATCCAAATTTTGATGAACCTTTTATCTTGACAACCGATGCAAGCTCATTTGCAATTGGATCCGTATTATCCCAAGGACCAATAGGAAAAGACTTACCTATTGCCTATGCATCTAGAACATTATGTCCCGCTGAAACAAAATATTCAACTATTGAACTTTCATCCATGGTATGGTCAGTTAAACATTTTAGACCCTATCTTTATGGTAGAAAATTTAAATTTATAGTAGACCATCGACCACTAACATGGTTATTTTCAATAAAAGACCCAGGTAGTAGACTAGCCAGATGGCGTCTGAAATTAGAGGAATACCAATTCGAAGTTATTTATCGACCCGGAAAAATTCATAAGAACGCAGACGCTTTATCTAGAATCAGAATGAATCATTTTGATGATTGTAGCAAAGTCTTATCAAATATTTTAATGGCAAATGATAATCTTGAAGAACATGATATTTCAGATACAGAGACTGAAGTAGCTCAAGAAACTGTATTAGAAGAATTAACAAACTTTTCTAGACTTTTTAAAATCAAATCATTAATTGATTACTCAAAATTTAAATTCATCAATGATCAATTACTAGACAAAAGTCATAAAGACATTGTTATTTTTCCACAACACAGAAAATTAACACCATTACATGATAAAATACTTGACGATATATTTGAAGAAGATATAGATTTTTATCCAAATAAAATAAATATTGTTTCCAGTAGAACTGTAAAAGATCGGAAATATTATTTGATATTAGTACATTTTGAACCTGAAGATGCAATTGAATACATGTTCAGTTCCTTATATCGATGCCAAGATACATTTCAACCCTCAAAAACGTATTATGTCGAAAATAATGTCGATCTACCTATTCAAGAAATGCTTTCATATATCTTAGCAGATAAAGAGAATATTAAATTCGAAATATGTCAAGACGTAGTTCGAACCCCCAACGAAAATGAAATACCAATAATATTAGATCAATACCACAATGGTAAAAAGAATTTGCATCGTGGAATAAATGAAACTTTGAGAAGAATAAGAGAAAAATATAATTGGACAGGCATCACAAAAGATGTTGAAAATTTCATAAAAGCTTGTGAAATTTGTCAAAAAGCAAAATATGTCGACAAAATTTACAGAATCCTCTTGTTATAACAGAAACTCCCAAAACAGCTTTCGAAAGAGTAAATGTTGATATTGTACAAATCCCAGTACAAAATTATATTCTCACACTGAGATGCGAATTAACTAAATTCACCCAAGCATAGCCAATACCTGACAAAACCGCAAAATCAGTCGCTAGTACTTTACTTGTATTTTTCCAACATTATGGAACCCCACTCAGAATCCACGTAGATTCAGGTAAAGAGTTTAATAATCACATCGTAAAAGACCTTTGTACACTATACGACATAAAGATTACAATTTCTAGTGTAGACCATCCACAATCAAATGGTTCACTAGAGAGATTTCATGCCACCCTTGTCGAAATGTTACGAGTTCATAAGATAGAAAATCCTAATGAACATCTCCTGTCAATCTTACTACTTGCTGTTATTGCTTATAACAACAGTAAAAATAAAACTCATGGATTCAGTCCTGATGAGTTGATATTTGGACACACTTCAGGTAGACCCCCTGAAACTACATATAATCAAAAAGATCTTTTAACCAAATATATAAGAGATCTTAATAATAGAATGGAATATTATTATAAAGTAGCTAGTAAATATACTGAAAGGAGAAACCAAAATGAGAAAAAACGATTTGACGAAAATATCCATCACGAAACTCGATCTTATAAAATTGGAGATAGTCTTTGTTAAAGAATCTCAAATAAAGAATAAATTAGAAAATAAATTTAATGGACCTTACAAAATTATCGAAGTGTTTCAAAATTCAGCCATGCTTAAGAATCCTGAAACAAATCAAAATTCAAAAGAAAATTTTGATAGACTGAAACTATGTTTTGTTTCAGATCAGGAAAATCTAGAAAAAGAAAATTCATATCAAGAATGAATTTTCTTCTGTTAGCAGTCATCCACATTGTTAACGCTCAGTATAAGTTAACACCTATTAATAACTCAGTAGGAGTATATTACCATGAACAAGGTGATATTAAAATTTCAAATGAAAAATGGACTTTATTAGTAGTAAAAGATATGGCACAAGTAAAAGAAGCTATTGATCATAATGCAACAATATTAAATGACTTGATTGAACTTATAGAAACCAACAACCTGAGAATGAAATATTTTAATGGAGAAATCAGTACGCATATTAGTCTGTTGAATAAAATTGCTCATCAAGTAGAGGAAAAGTATTACGAATCTCAAGTTGATTCGAATGATTATAACAAAAGATATAAAAGAGGTTTAATAAATGGCGCTGGATCAATTTGGAAAGCCCTTACCGGAAATTTAGATGCCAGTGACGGTGAATACTTTAACAATTGTATTAACAAAATATATAGGGATGAACACCAAATTGAAAATTTACTCAAAAACCAAATTTCAGTTACAACTTCTGTAATAAAAGAATTTAATAGTACCATTCAACAATTGCAAGTAGATGAAGAATCATTTAATGAAGATATAAAACAAATTGAAACTTCAATTTATGATCTTTCAGACCATTTAGCAATGGTTGATGCAAAGTTGAAAACCATCGAAATCTGTGAACAACTATTGGAAAGTTATACATTTTTGGAAAATTATTTGAATGACATTCTCAATGCAATTACGTTTGCTAGACTACATATTATCCATACTTCAATAATTAAACCCAATGACTTAGTATCATCTCTTCAAGAAATAACACAAACAATTCAAAAGAATTATTTACCTTCACCCGCGAAACTTTCATCAGTATCTAAATACTTAGATATTATTGAATTACAAGCTTTTCAAGCAGATTCAAGGATAATTTTTGTATTGAAAATCTATACTGTTTACCGATTGTACCCCATTCCTATCCTAGATAACAGAACAGGGTTACATCATATTTTACCAACAAATAAAAATTATATTGCAAAAGATGATGATTCTATGATGTACACTGCTTTTTAAAATTTAGATCAGTATAAGTTACTTTTTTATAATTTTCATATATGTGAAAATGTTATTTCTTATCCAATTGATAGCAATGCAATTTGTGAAGCTCAAATTTTGAGACCATTACTAGAACTTCCTAGAATGTGTTCAACTTCCTTACTTTTTGCAAAAGATTATAATGTTTTTGAAATTCAAGAGAATACTTGGTTAATAACTGTATCAGATCCTTTGGCTGTTACAATTAATTGTCAAAAACAAGATATTGTCACAAAAATAATTAAAACGAATTCAATTTTGAAACTGGAACCTAATTGTAATTCATTTATTGGAAATACAAGAGTATATGCAAAATACTTTGTTACTCAAGAAAAGAATATTACTTATAAAAGTTATCCAATTTTGATTCCATATCAATGTTGCCGTGATGTACCAAATAAAGAAAATCTTCCAAAATTAAAGCCTTTGAAATTGAGCAAATTAAATGTTGATAATTTAAACATTGCTAAACATAAATTAAATCAATATTCTGACCAACTTGATCAAATTATTAATGAACCCTTTGTGAGGAAACATGTTTCATGGTTTACGATTCTCACAATTGTAATAATTGTCTTTGTAATTTTACTTTACATATTTTGTAAATGCAAAAATAGACGTTCAGTGAAAATTGGAATTATGACATCAAGAAATGATCCACCTCCACCACCTCCAAGAACAGGAAGAACTTTTGCATCCCTTCGAAGATTATTACCTTCAAAAAGAAGACCAAGTATCCACTTAGATGAAAGAGAAGAAGAAAGTATAGAATTGAACTCCAATAAATCATTAGCTTGATGTGAAAGTTGCAGCACCACATCAACTTTCTTTTCAAGGGGGGAGTTGTTATATCCGATTCCTGAATGAGCCCTTTGTCCCGGAATTGCGTCATACACTATAAACATTGCATCATCTACTACGCAGAAGATAGAGGATATTACTCAGCACATTTGAAGGTCTTCATGGAATAATAGAAACTACGCAGTATTCAGTCAGCATTCCCGAACCTATAAAAGTCGAGGAGACCGGATTCAAGTTGTTCAAGTCTTTCCAGTCTTCAAACCAAGTAGTTTAGTAGATTTGAAACAAAACGAGATTTAAACCATTATAATTTCGCATGTAAAGTTCAATATTTCCATATTGTAATAAATGTGAATAAAGTCTGTTTTTAAAAACTCAAACCAAAGAAGATTGATTTAACATGGATGATAAAATATATGGACAGCAGAGATCTTGTTTATATTAGTACCATCTACACATGTTGCCGTAGATTTCACTTCAATTAGGTATTTATAGATCACATTTTGATTTACTGAGTAGAATAAAAATAACGAATTAATTTTTTTCTTGTGATTAGAATTGTAGGAGTTGATTAACTCAATATCAGTTGGTGTGTTGGTTCTGGAAGGAAGCAAAAATTATTATTTACATCATTTGTTTTATTCAAGTTATTTGATAAAGTTTTATTACTGGTTTTGCCGTATATATGGAGTTCTTTTATTTTTTCCACATTGTTTTACCGAAAGTGTTTATATAATAGTTCATGCTTTCTTTCCACTACGAATAGCATTTGTTGTGAGATTTTTCAACGATTTATAATATTCCCGGTGTTGTGGTGCTCTGGAGACTTTTTAAATTTTCTTAATGCTTTGTCTCGAAGAGACATCATATATTTAAATCTGTCTGTCAACCAAGGTGGCTTTTTTTAATTGAAAGTTTTGAGAGGTGCCGATAGTATCCTAGTGGTCCAGCTTTTAGTAAGATATTTAGTTATTATATCAGTTGCATACATTTAATAGGGGGGATGGAGGGTGAACTCCAAACGAAGTAAACAGCAGTCATGAGTCTTGTACTAGAATTGCCACAACATGAATTTGAAATAGAATGTTGTAGACTATTTAACCCACTTAATTTTTTTTATGCAAGGTAAAGTGTCTAATGTCAGGATTTCAGGGTGCACGATGCCCTAGCGGTTTATCTTTCTGCTGTTTGCATGTCTAAATTATTTTGAAACGGTTTATTTCACCTTTCAAAGTGAAGCAAGTTGACGCTGATAGCGGCGAAGACCGAGGCTATCATTCTGTGAAGAAATTTAAAGTGTACAAAGCAGAGAGACAAAAGACAAAATTCACGTTGGCTTTAATCTATAGCATCGTTACCATTCCATGAAACCACTCCCACAGTTAAAAGCATCGACCAATTTAGTAATGATGCCATATTATTAAAATTTCAGAAAGCCCCTTCTTATGTGAGAAATCTCTAACAAATAGCAAAATGTTTCACCGAATAAACTTTACCTTTGAAAATCATGATAGCAAATCATGATGGTTTCTATAAAAATCAAAAACGATGCTGGCATCTAAGACGAAGGTTTTGATCGGTCTCGTTTTCTGAACCATCTTCCCGTTTTATGCCGAAAGGACAACACTTTGGAGTTCCTAGTATTCTCAAACTTCTCACAGTTACAAGCTACCACAGATAAAGCATGAAGAGACAAAAAAAAATAAGTCAGGACGGTTAGTAGCGGTTGGTAATATTCCTCCGTTTCCAAAGTTGTTTAACGGAATATTTGACCAAATTACCGATGATTGTCGTTCTGGTATCATTATGGTAACTTGCTTTTCAGGAACCGTGTTCTGTTCTGTAAATAACAAGCTCTATGGTCGTTTATTTAACTAGTATATGCAGTACGGACGATTTTTACCAACTTTGAAAACAGACAATAGCTGTCCTTAGAGAAGAAACTCAGAACTGTTTTCGAAGTTGAAAGCATGTAGTTTTTATTGAAAAAATAGTATTAAGACTCAGACACTCAGAATACAGTATGGTAGAATGGCTGCTAAATACAAGAAGCTATCAATAAAGAGATCTATGGTTCAACTGGACATTTGGTTCGTTAACAACCGCATCAAAGAATAGGTTACCCCAACTTTTGCTAGTATCAAAATTTCAAGGAATGTAGGTCACAGAATGAAATCAGAAATGGAATCAAGATTGCTCAGGCAGACTATCTTCAAACATTACTCCAAACTTAATTAAATCAGTTGTGAATTAAGAAATACTTATTTACATCAACTGATGTTGGCTACTTACAAATTTTTTTTAATGAAGTCAATGTTGAAGTGGACATAGCCAAAAAGAGTAAATTTGATAAAGTTAACAAAAAACTTAGAGAACTGATTAAGCAGAAGCATGACTTTTAGAAAAACAAACAAAGAAATACTAAGAAATTTTCAGATTTCATTTTTTACGACAGAGTTAAAAATCTTTCTGACATTGTGTTCGATGATGACGAAATGGATCTGTTGGATTCTATTCTCAAACAAATTAAAACTAAAATCAAAGACCATAATCTTATATTTTCAAAAGCTGACAAAGGTAATTGTTTAGTTATCTTAAGCAAGTTAGACTACATAAATAAAGTTGAAAATTTTCTTTTAGAGAGCAACTATCGTATTCCATTCAACAATTTTATCAGAAAGTTTAAAACTCAATTAAATATTCACAATTTTTTTTTTATCGAACATTTTGCACCTTTTTCTTTAATTAGTAGCAACCCAGTCATTCCTCGTTTGTATGGACTTCCAAAAATCCACAAGGCTGGTATACCAATAAGGCCAGTAGTGAGTTTCACCAACACACCAGTTTCAATGTTAGCTTCCTTCATCTATAAACTCATAAAAGATTTAACCAAATTCACACCTACATTTTCGGTAATTAATTCTCTAGATTTGATTAATAAATTGACCAATTTAAATTTACCTCATGATAGCTTGATGATTTCTTTTGATGTAAGCAACCTTTTCACTTTACCTCTTGTTAGTGAGGCCTTAAGCCTTACTCAAGTTGATGCTGATTCTATTACTTTTATATTGACCCTTTTAAACTTTTGCCTTTCACAAGATTTCTTTGTATTTAATGATAAATATTACCAACAGCCTGATGGACTTGCCATGGGTAGTTGCTTATCGCCTTTCTTAGCAGACATTTTCATGAATTATTTAGAAAATAAATTTATTGTTACTGATGCCAACTCACAAATTTTACACTGGTTCAGATATGTTGACGATTGCTTGGTGTTTGTGAATGGTAACATTGACACTGCCCAAAATCTTCTTTTTAAAATTAATCAAGTACACCCCAACATTAAATTTACAGTTGAATTAGAATCTGATAATAAACTTTCTTGATCTTACTATTCTTAAAAACAATAATACCCTAAATTTCAGTGTTTACAGAAAACCTACACAAACAGACCATGTGATACCTAGTTTCTCCAATCACCCCCACCAGCATAAAATGGCTGCTTTCAATTGTTACATTCACAGACTCTTGAATATACCTCTTTCTACAGTTGATTACAAAAATGAATTGAATATCAAACAAATAGCTTGCAATAACAATTATAACCCAAATATCATTAACTTTTTAATACAAAAAATTAAGAATAAGAAGCAACATAATTTAACTTATCCTAAAGTAGATTCTGTTGACAAATTTGTTTCACTTCCTTTTTTAAACGATAATATTTCTAACAAAATAGCTGGTTGCATCAAAGGTCACATTGAAAACATTAAAATTTCTTTCAAAACTAATTACAATTTAAGTAGATTTTTAGTCAATACAAAAGACAAAATTGATAAACTTTCAAGAAGTGGTATTTATAAATTAAATTGTGAAGATTGTGATGCAGCTTACATTGGCAGAACATGTAGACCTTTGAAAGTTAGTATACAAGAACATCAAAACCCAAACAAAGTATCTGCGTTTGGTGAACATTTTAGGTTCAACAACCATAATTTTAGCCCAAACAAAAACTCTCAAATTTTACAGGAGGTTAGGTCCAAAAATAATAATAGATTAGATTTCCTTGAAGATTTACATATAAGTAAAGAAATACTCAACAATGACCTTTGTCTAAATACTCAAGTCAATTTAAACAGAGCTTATGTACCCCTTCATAGGCGTTTGAAGTAATGTCTTCAAACTTTTTCAAATTAATTCTTTTTAGTTCAAACATATTTCAATTTTTCAATATTTCATTAATCTTTCTCTATGATGATATTACTTGAACCCATTTAGCAGTTTATCCATTCTCTCCGGCCTTTTCAATTCTGAGAACACGAAGTTAATTTTCACCTTTTGGTTTTTTATTGGTAACTATGTAGTTTTGTACAACATCTTACTTTGATAAGCGGGTATAATGTGATGAGTTCTCATTAGACTTTTTCTCATTCCCTTAGTTTTCCTTGTTGGGGTTGGATAGAACTGCATAGAGGCCTTATATTGATCAACTGATTGAAGGTTTCTTCATTTCTTCACGTTTGTGCTACCCAAATTGCCTATTCTTGGACTAAGATAGTTCTCATTAGACTTTTCACATGTCCTCAAGACCCAATTATGGGTGCTCAAACAGTGGAGCTAATTCACTTAACTTGGGTCACCTCTTAGGTTCAGTTTGTCTTCCCACTATGTAGGTATATTGAGTGAAGTTCTCATTAGACTTCTCCTCGGTGTCTCAGCAATACTTGGTTGAGGATGGACAGAGCCATAGAGAACCCGCCTCCCTACTTTCTTTCTGATTATTTCTCACTAATTACTCGATTTGATAATTTATTCCTTTCTACTAGGTGCTTTCCTCTTCGAGTCACCCAAATTGCCTCTTCTGGGAATGAGAAAGTTCTCATTAGACTTTTCCCATGACCTTGAGCTCAATTCTGGTAGCTCAGAAGTTAGAGAACACACAGAAAATCTTGATAGAGTTTTCTCTAGTAGTGTATTTCTGGAAAACGAAAGGTTCCCATTAGACTGATCCTTTTCAGATCTACATTCCTTTTTGAGCTCATGTCTAGATTAGTTCATTTTCTATTTGTGTTCTGTGACTCTATGTCACATGTCAGTGGTCACTGTTACTTGTCAATAGTGTCATTGGCACACTTTGTCAATTTAAATTTCATTTCCACTTCAACATTCAGACAGATATGATGTAGTATCCCATATCTTTATTTTATGAATCCTTGAACAGGATGAAAATTGTTCAATTTTAAATATGTTGTAACATTTTAATTTGGTCCATGGACATGATGTTTTTATATGGCTTCTTGTACACCTGACGAGTAAGTAACCTCACTTTTCATAACTTTCAAATTAAAAAAAAAATTCATTTTATCAAATTCAATTTCAATCATTACTTACTTGCAGGTACGCATTGATGATGACATTTGAAAGCGCTCTGCTATAATTTTTTTCTATATTCATGCAAAAAGCAAAACTTTATGAACTATATTCAGTGGAAAAAAAAGCTCTTTATTGTACTAGTGCAATAAAGTTTTTATTGCACTAATCTGTCATTCTACTTCAACGTGCTGTCATCATGATAAACATAAACGTTCAAACTCACTACATATTTAGCAGATATTTTGTGAAATTGGCCATACGTTTTAAACAGCTACATATTTTATATTTTTTTTGTATTAATGTTAGCAGTCAGAGTTGAACAAACAATGCCTTCCTGAAAATAACTCTATAATCAAAACCGATCCGCTATGTTCTAAACCGTCTACCTGCATAGAGCAAACTGCCTGTACTATGACCACACCTCGTGGTAACATACGCGCTCATGGCTACTATGATTTTGATTTTTATAATGCAACTGTGGTTATATAAACGTCAGTCAAAATTTAATTCTGACAATTAAAGAACTGAAAGTTTTAAAATGAGTAATATCAATGGAAAACTAGATGATGGTGATAAAATCGATAGTAATAATTATTTATTTAAATTGCGTATTTCATTTTCCTTCACCTAGTGCCGCACCTAAATAAATAATTTTTTGCTGTTTTCATGAAGTAGAAAAAATATTGTATGCAACTCGTGCAAAAAATGTTTATTGCACTCGACGTGTTGTCCAACTCGGCCTGACGGCCTCGTCGGACAATTTCACGTCGAGTGCAATAAACACTTACTTTTTGCACTTGTTGCATAAATATCTATTAAAATTAAAATATTTTGCACGAAATACAAATTTTCTTTCTTCAGACATAGGTGGCCAACACATTCAACTGTTCTCGTATTACATCTTTGAGGCGAAACAAGAATAAATATTGACTCTTCATAAATCGTTTTGATTGACAAAAATAATTCATATTATCAAAATTATCCGAGTCATAAATTTGCACTGTAAAATCAACAATTTATTGTTTTATGACTGATTGAATGTTTTCACACCTTTTAATCCTTTGAATAGGGTTTCGGTTTTTAGACAGATATATATATACAGGCCGTTTCTTTTATCATGTGGTAACATTGCTATATTCTAAACTGTAATAGATACAAAGACGATTAAATGGGAATAAAGGTAACTATTGTGGAGAGCAGTAAATTGGTCATAGAAAATTTACGGGGATTATCGCCCTTCCCAACTTATACAGGGAAAACTGAAAAGGCTGTTTTCGGTTTTTTACGAATAGAATTGTTATTTCAGGAAATATAAAAAAATTAAAAAGGAAAGTTTTATTGTATTCAAAATGTACTAGAACTACGTAACGATAAATTTTTAATCAAACGTTTCGTGTCAACACCGCCATCATCAACAATTTTTTTCAAATACGGACCTGTCTATTTCATCACAAATATATATATATAGAGCGATAAAATCACAATTCAGTGGTATATCACACTCGACATTTTTATAACGTTTCATATTAAAAAAATAGTTGATGGTGGCCGTGTTGACACGAAACGTTTAATTAAAAATTTATCATTACGTAGTTTTAGTACATTTTGAATACAATAAAACTTTACTCTTTAATTTTTTTATATTTTCTGAAATAACCATTCTATTCGTAAAAAACCGAAAACAGCATTTTTAGTTTTCCCTGTATAAGTCGGGAAGGGCGTAGATTTTCTCTGACCAATGTAACTGCTCACTACAATAGTTACATTTTTCCCATTTAATCGTCTTTGTATCTATTACGGTTTAGAATATAGCAATGTTACCACATGATAAAAGAAACGGCCTCTATAGATTAAGAAACTTGGCAACTTTGCCGTTGGACGTCAAAATCAACCTGATTACGCCTATTGACTGCTTGGGCCCGAACGTCACCAAGAGCGCCAATATTAGTAGCTTCAAAGAAATTTGTTTTTTTTTTTGTTTAAAATTGTTTTTTCGTTAACCAGCTCTCGTCCCCGAACGACAGCCCTCAGAAGTCAAAACTTGTGCGAGCCAATAATTAACGAGGTCTTACGGTTCAATGTGCGATGCCTAGCACTTTTTCAGGCCATCAGAAAAACTGCAGTCGCTGGGCTTCGAATCCACACGACCGGCAGCTATAATCCAAAAAAATCCAAAAAATTTATTTAAATTCAAATGGTGGTAAAAATGTATAACACATTACAACATTTAAATATGTAAAACTGCTGAAACTATCACTAAGCCACAGAGGGGGTAGGAGGGAGTTATATTGCATTTAGCGGCGAGGGGTTTACTTCTACCCTACTGAACTATCAGCGGGCGGGCAGAACCAGCTCACACCTGCCCTAGGGCAGGCCCAACGGTGTTATGTAGGCGGTTAAATGCTGTAGGTGCTAAGTCTCAGAGTTGATAGACTTCTCCCTCCGCCTCCTCCAAGTTATGCAAGAGGTATTGTTTGCTTATATGTAACACATCGGGCTATGTATTATTGAGTTTTTAGTGGGCCTCCGGAAAATTGTCGAAAAAAACCGGGGCAGCTATAATGATTCGTAAAGCGGTGATTCTAACTACTTGGCTACCTGGCCTGGTAGGAATTGGAATATTTAGATACATTTATCCATTCATTTTGAAATTCATATAGATATTCATAAGACCTGCATTAATACGTACTAAGAAATAAAATGATGACTAATAGCAAGTAGTGCTTTAAAAGTGTCTCCTGAAAATGATTTGGCAAATGATAACGCCATTTGTCTTCTCAATCCATTCAATTTTTACCTTGAACGAGAGAGCAATCAATATCATTATCATAAGGGTATCGGAAGCAGTCATTCCAAAACTCACAATAAAATCAAAGAGCGAGAAAATCGATTTGCTGGGTTGGAAACCACGGCTCATCAAAACAAAATTTATATTAACAATATCGGTCATCGACTGGATGCTTTGGAGCAGTTTTCTTAGCGAAATAATACTGTAATTTACTGTCTAGCATAGCACAAAAGAAAGATTCACTCGACGGGATCACCAAATTGATAACCGATAAATTGAAAATTAATTAATTTGAATCCAACTACATACAGATATAGAAAAATATTATTGGCATATAATACTGCCACGACTGCGGTTGATATACTGTCACTGTCACGTAAATCGTGCTCCAGGCAAACAGTTCGTAGGGAGCAGAAAAATAGTCTAGTTGAATACTCGACTCGCCATTGCGTATATTTGTTATATTTTGAAATATCGACTGACTACACCAACTATCAACCAACCTTATTGGAAACGCTATATGCCGATAATATTTTTCCATATCTGTAGAAAATTGCTATAAAGTCGCTAATGACATGGCTCTGATGAAATTCAATTCTTGCGATATGAAACAGAGAATTTTTGCTGCTAAAAACTCCTGAAAGGTGTAGGTTTTGTAATCATGGAGGATCATACATTTTTCGTCGTGGAACCTCAAGACCTGCCGTGAAAATGTTAGTTGTGTGAGTAGCCCAAGGCTAAATCTCACCTCCTTGTGGTAGAATAAGAGTATAAATAATTTTTTATCAGAAGTTATGAGTTATCAAAAAATAGAGACATAATATTATAATTTCTTTGAAGCGGCCCCCCTCATATTACACTCTAAAAAAAATCTCAGTTTCTTTTTCGATTCCAGGCTATTAGAAATAACACTGATTTGATTCCACACCGGAGTTATAAATGCTCTTCTATCGTCAGTATTTGAAGTTTGATATCATGGTGTTCAACGGTGTAATTCATATCTCAATATGTCGAAAGTGAATTCAGAATCAGAACTGTATAAAATCTTTATTTGAATTCACATTATGAACTTCAAATTATACTATTTATGATCCAAAAACTACATATATTCAATGATAATTTACACCTTCTGGAGATATTTTCCTAAATTTCATTATGGAAGTGATCAGGTTTTATATTTATCATGCGACTATCAAATTTTTGAGTGACCTATAATCAGATGATCATATCATCCTTAATCCGTCGAGTAATGAAAGTGATGATGAGACCAGTTATTTTCTAAATAGTTCTCCAAACCCGGAGACTTGGAATGTTTCTAGTTCTGCTCGCGAGGAGGAGCGGCCTAGACCCCGCTTCATCGCGTGAGATCAGATCGAGTAAATAGCCAGAGTGATGTGTAATTTTTAATTTTATGATTCGGATTCTGAAGGAGAACAGATGGCTGTAGTGCAAACTGTATTTTGTATAGACATACCCTTGCACTGATGACAGGCAATACCTCGAGAAAATGGGTTCCAAGCATTTTTTATTACAAACAACGCCCCAAGGGCACTCTGTGCTTTCTGTGTTCATTTTCAAAATATGATTATGGCTAGGTTCTTACAAATTACTCTGGATTGTCAGTATGATATCAGTTTACAGTAATCATTAGCTACCAGAAATATATACATCCTATCAAAAATTATAAAAACACTGCTTTGGATTGAAATAATTTGAAGTTATCTTGTTTTTCACCTACACGTATCGTTATTTTCAAGATTCTCATCAGATGAATAACTATATAACATTTAGGATTTGACCTGGTTCCAAATGCAATGAACTGGTGTGAATAAACACCGTATGTTATTACAGACTTGATCGTGTATTCTTATACTCGTGTGACTTTTGATAAGCTGATGGTTTTAGTGATGAATAGTATTGTAATCTACACCAGACTGGTGTGAAACATACTCAAACAGTATCACATATAACACCAGGTCGATATAAGGTACCTTACATTAATATCGAAATAACATAACTCACCTGAAAATGTTAATGAATAACACCAAACACTTGCTCTTCGAACAGGTGTAAAGTAACACCAAAATATGCAGGACCTCTAAAGAAATCAGTAGGTGTTGGCTGGTGTCAGCTAGTTTTCCAATATTTCTTAGACTGTAGAATTTTTTTGTATGCTGTTTGGCGGACATGTAACAACTGATTGAAAACGGCATTTTAGGTACCTTAATGGAGTTTTATGTCTACTCAGCTTCAGCTTTGTGCTTCAGTCTTGTTTTCCACATCTTTCTATTATAATGAAATTTCATGAATTTCAGGACCTTTTCAATGTGATGTATGTAGAAAGAGTTATAAACATTCAAGATCCTTGAGAAAACACGAAAGGTTTGAATGTCAGAAAGAACCTCAGTTTCCTTGTGTCTACTGCAACTACAAAGCAAAACTGAGAGGAAATTTACGTAAACATATTATGGTGAAGCATCGGGAAGAATGGACTTCGGGAGCTGCGAAAATTTATGTTCAACGCACAGCACAACGTATGGTCAAACCTGAACCGGAATCAAAATAATTCTAACTTACAATAAACTGACAAAAATTACCTGTTGAGTTATTTATTTATAGACGGTATTACAGTATGTTGTGTTGAAGTTGTTGTTTTTTGTGGCTCATAACCTCTATGGAATTTTTAGAATTCCTTATTATTTGTATGCGATAATTCGAACCAAGTTCCAGAAATTATGCCGGAAAATATTGAACAAATGAAATGAATAAATACGACGACGACGAAATACCCTTTGCTTCACACATTCCTACAGAGTGGAAATAATGAGGCAAATGTTTGACAGAAAATGATCATTTTCCTAGGTAATTCCCGGCGAACATTGAACTACATATGACAGATATTTGTGCATTGTTTCTCTAGCAGCACACTATAGCAAGTGCGTCTGCATTCGCCAGTGTTTCAATTTTCACACATATAATCAGTGCTAGTTTTACGCTCGATAGAAAAGGAATAGGCCGACTGTCTGACTGAAATTGGAAACATTTCCGAAAAATTGATTAAATCTTTTTTCTTCAAAACTTTTGTTAAAAAAAAAAATAATAATCTAGGTTTATTAATGTGATAATTTGACATTAGGGTATTTAATTTTCGTAAAACAATGGCGTAGTTACGGTGGTATATGATGCCATGTTTTCTCTAGACAAGTGAATTTAGTACATCTGAGAGACAGATTAAGGAAAAATTGAATTTTACTGATTTTCCTGTAGAAGGAATGGATATGAGAAACTTTGCAGCGGACAGTGTAGTTCCTTGTCGCTACAATAGACATAATATGTCGTTTTCTACGAGCACGACAGAACTTATTCAAAATTGTGTAAAATCTCTGAATTGCATCTATTGTTAACGAGAAAACAAAAAAAAATGTGCCATCGTTTATTATTATTATTATTTTTTTCATCCGTTAAGACTATCCCTGTCAGGCTCTGTCTCCGGAGCCCCGACACCTTCCGGAGGGCGCGCTGGATTATTTATCCCAATAACCACTCCCCACGCCGTGGGGTAGGTGACTATGGGGTCCGAGAATTATGTGCCCTGAATAGGCGGAGTGAATTACAGCCATCTGCATTCGTCCGGCTAAGATTTCTGCGATATTATGGCAAGCTGGTATGATTTTTATGTTTGAGAGCACTGTATCTATCTTTCCACCAAGGTCCCCTATTATCAGAACCACCATTTTCACAGAATGGTTTGGGTAAAGCCCGCGGAGTTCAAAGAGTAGGTCTTGATATTTATTCCGTTTTTCCTCCTCTTTTCGGACAATATTCGATTCGCCAGGAGCTGAAAAGTCGATGACGAAAATCGTCATACGTTGATGGTCGAGAAGGACTGCTTATAGCCTTGTATTTGCCTGAGGGTGGGAAATGAGTAGTTCCAATAAATTCGGCACTTCTCATTCTCCACAACGGACTCAATATCCCGCGGAGCATAAGGCAACACTGGTATCTCGTCAATACTGTACGAGTGTTATAGGTGGTAGTATAACACCCGTAGCTCCGCGTTATGCGTGTGGATATAGGCTGAGACCGCATAAGCTGGACAGGCTGACAGCAAATGCATTATGGTCTCAGCTGCCCTACGACACGCTCTGCATTTAGTGTCAGGAACCTCACGCGACTACAGTAGAGGAGGGTGTTGAAGACGCCATCCTGGCAGGCCATCATGAATCCTCGGTTTCCGACTTTAGCCTTATTGGCCTGACAAAAGCAAATGTCAGATTTCTGGATGAGCCAGAGTCTTCAATGTTCTTGAAGAAGACCCCATGCATTGGCTTATTCTCCTCCCACACTCCGCAGCTTTGACGTGGGCTTTCTGTTGAACGGGTTCCAACTCGATGACAGAGTTTGTATTCGTCCGTTTGGAGTCAAGTACGAGACCGAGTTCATCGGCTGCAAGGGTTGCTGCCTTGAAAAGAAATGCACCAATCCCTGCTTTTTCATGATCGCATGATGACTTTACAGGCTCTATCCACTACCATTTCTTTTATGTAGACACTCCAAACTCAAAAGTCCACGGCCTCCCCGTTGTCTGGGGAAGTATAACCGTGGAACAGACGATTTAGGATGCAAGCTCCTATAAAGATGCATCATTTTGCGAGTTTTCACGTCGACTTGTTGCAGCTCTTCCTGAGTTCATGCTGATACTTATCGCGGAGAGAGTTTTTGACAGCACTTACCTCTTGGGTGTGGCGTTGTTCCTCCCCTAGATGGGTATATACGTCTCTCCGGAATCCAGATGATGTAGGATGCTTTCGTCTACGAGCTAAAATTCTTCTCCATTTGTCAATCCCAAACTCCATTCCAATGGCATGCGTGTACTCTTGCACCATCCTTAGGGACTGATGATGATCCTTTTCCCTGGGGGCATAAAGTTTGTAAATCAGATAGGTGACCTTATGCATCCGGTTGCTGGAGGTGCCGCAGCTGTATGCGTGGGTTTTCAGTAGTACAACGGAAAATGGCAATAGTGAGATCTAGAAAAGAAGAGGGCTGAGGGAGTCTTCCTGAAACACGCCGTTTCTGAAGATGCCCTGCTCTGTTTGGGCCCTGACTTGACCAGATGTGAAGCGAGTCCTCCAGAGCGGCATCCACTGTTCAATGCATCTCACTATTTGATCAGGTACCGCGAGGCATCTGATCAATGTTGTATCAAATGCCTTGCAATAATCGATCCATGCCACTGAAAGGTGAAGCTTATACTGCACGGAGTCCTGCGTGATGCATCTGTCGATCAGCAGGTTCTCCTTGCAGCCAGCGACCCCCCTCCTTTGACCTTTTTTGCTCATATATCCGTTCAGACACCGGCTGAACTACAGAGAGTATTCGTATGTATAAGATGCGTGTAAACATCTTATAACATCCGTTGAAGCAAGATATTTGTCTGTAGTTCTTCGGATCAGGCAAATCTCCTCTTTTGGGGGATTAGAACGGTTCGCCCCTCGACAAACCAATCCGGAATTTGTTGCTCCCCATGTAAGTAGCCATTAGTTAAAAACTATTTAGGCCATCAGGGCCTTGAGCAGCAAAGTTCTTGGAGCCTTTGAGGTCCCGTCGAACTATTTTCAAGGTGATCGGATTGCACAGTTCATTGAGCTCAGGCTGACAAAGTCTCCTGCAGAAAGCTTCGAACTGCGCTAGAGCTAGAGTATCTACGTTAAGTGTTTGCGGAAACTCATGAATGTTTTTTCAGAAGGTTTCCACCCGATAAGCCTTCACCGGATTATCTACATCACGTGGAGGCACTTGCAATAGGCGAGAAGGTTTATCGCGGAACTTCATTTCATTATTACATATCCAATAATGCCCCTTATTATTATTATTAATATACTAGTTTTACTCAAATTTCCGTCTTTGGATTGAACTTACTCAATAGTAATTGGTAAATATATATATTTATGATGCAATACTCCCGCGACGTAGTCTATACATGTAGTTTATACTAACATCAACAATAATAAAATAATTTTGTAGAAATGGTGACGAAAGAAATGTATTCATATACATCTCATTATCAGCTTGCGTCTAATGCTTATTTTAGATTTCAGATATATGCAGTTCACCCAGAATGAAATTGGACGATTCATGTGTCCCAACTGTCCATCGTCATATAAACAAAGAGGACATTTGATACGGCATATCAAGTATGAATGCGGTGTGGAACCTCAGTTCAAATGTGTTTTGTGCTCTAAAAAATTCAGACACAGGAGTAGTCTCAAAGGCCATATCATTGGGATGCATCACGGAGATCGATATAAGAATAAATGAGTGAAGTTGTGTAAATAATAAATGAGTGAAGTTGTGAAAAAATCAGTCGGCATATCCATAATAGATGTTTAGAACGCACTCAACAATTTTGAAGTACTCTGATATCTTAGCTAGGTATTATAACATAAAGGGCCATGCACACCTTTTGTGGATCATTTTCGATGCATTTGAGATCAAACAGTGAATATTTTTTGACATGTTTAAACCGTCAGTTCGAAATGAAGGAAACAGCTGAAGAATGATGCACATTAACTCATTATATCATTTATTTTCATTTTTTATACAAGATATTAAGAAATATCACCTGCTCTAGAATACCATTTCATCAATAAAAAATATGTTTTCTATATAGAATTCAGTATTTCCATTAATCCCATAAATATAATATCACTTCAAATTGTCAGTATGGCTTCATACAAGAGTAGTCAATTGAAACTGATATGGTTAATAACAAACAAACATCGGTTGGCAACGACTTTCGTTACTTGGTCGAACAGTGATGATATTTATTGGTACTCCTCAACGTACTGTCCTTGGACCGCTCATCTTGATTTTATTCATTAATATCTCACCTCTAAATCATTATCTTTACAAACAATTCGACAAAACTTTCAGTATGTCATACGGTATCCCTCAAGAAGTTCACTTCTTATAGAAAACACTTCGAAGGAAAATTTCTCTCATGTCCATAAGAAGTGTGGAATTACTGCTGAATTACAGCGCGCAAAACATTGAACAATATGAATTTTTTTTGTATTCTTGAAATTTTCTACCATTCGTGCTTTGAAAATTAACCAAATGATACTGAAAAAAACTGTTTTTTTCATGTATACGTATTTTTTTATTCCCGATAATTTATTTAGAATTTGACTAGAAAAATTGCGGCCTCGATACCCGTCAAACGGTGATTTTTCAAAAATAGTCGCTTCGTGTTAACAAGGGTCCCGGCAAAAATATATCTTCCTCATGACCTTCAAAATGAAAATTATTTACTATAGTCACGATATCCAGATGAAAACTCGAAGTGATGTTCATAAAGAGATCGGAAAATACTCCAAACAAATTGTTATTACTCATTTTCTTCAATTACCGTTCAGAGTCTGTGTCTTATCCCATTTTTTTGCTCATTATGTGTCAAAATCAATTTTCAAATGGTCGTTTATTCATAATCCAACACCCAGTTTTTTTTTCCAATACTCTCATATAGTTATTATCCTATCAAGTACGGAAAGAATACCTTTCCTGCATGTGACTGCCGTTACCCGAACGACGTAAAGCCGAGTTCTGGTAAGCATCAGTCGAGTGCGGGAGAGTACTTTTCCGTATGAGTTGGGATCAAAATTTATTTTGACAAGCGCATCAAAATATTTTATGTAGCGGTCTTGAACAAACTTTCGCGTACGAGAATAACTGACTTGAAGTGACTTTGGCATGCGGGAAAATGACACCTCTCAAACTAAATTCCATGCGGGTGTGGGAAAATACATTTTTCCCCACATGTTACATATTATTTGGCGGGCGCTCGATAAAGAATAGCAGAAGTAACTGCGTGGCGCAATGAGTTGTGGATTCGTACTCTGGATTCAACGTCTGGTCACTAAAATGCTGAGAGCATTCATGCCTTAATCTACCTATATGGTGAGAATCGTAGACCCATACTTAGTTAAAAGAGAGAGAGAAATTTTCAGATTATACAATCGAATGAAATGTTCCACACTAAACGAGTCTCTTTTCATAGCTGTTCTCTCTATGCATTCGCACGATCTTCCTTAGTTAGTATATGCCGTATACGTTCCGTAGCTCAACTGATGTGGAGCAGATCCAGAGCAATCTGGATAGGTTGATCCTGCTGTATCTAGAAAGCAATACGATGGTGGTAAATGCTGTCATCAACTTTCGGAAGGATATCTGTAAGGTTGATGTCAAATCTTCAGGAGAGTTGATGGCCATGGGACTGCCTGTTGAGTAGTCTTCTTTTGTGATATACCTGGAAAGGGTAGTCTACAGGCTCAATATGACAGCTCATTTAAATTTTTCTCAACAGCAGAGGTCTGCGGCTGTACCCACTAAAAACAAGAAGCTCTATCCTGGGATATAGCAGCAAAATGCTGCCTCAGCCTTCCTGGGATTTACACTACAGGCCTTATCAACTACTAGCTCTTTCAGTATCTGCATGAAAAAGAAAAGACCACTGCGCCTAGGCTTCGCAGAAGGGGCTGATAATCCCAATAACCCCTATCCGAAGGCCCTGTAAAGTGTAAGCGCACCGCTAATGTCTCACGTCGAAGAAGCCGAAGAGCAAGATGGCGATGGACCTGTCCCATTTCCCTATGTCCACTTTGATCCGCAAAGAAAAAAAGACAAAGAGAAATGACATATCATGTTATTGTTGACCTCTGACATGTGAATTTTGAATAATTTGAATTGAAGACTTTTTTTATTTGATTTGATTTGATCCCAGGAATTTCGACAGCGATAACGAAGTAAAATTTAGAAACTATCTCTATCCAATGGTTCTACAACATATTTCAGTTTAAAAAAACATAGTAGACCCCTTTTTCCATAAAAGGTGTGCGGTCCTTTTCGTTATGAATGGATGTATATGAAATTCCAGACATGATATGGTCTGAACGGAGGTAACAATGTGTTTCAATTACGTGGGTGAAACGATACAAGAATTTATGTTCAACAATATCTTACATATCTGGTATAACATGTTGATGATTTTTGTTGACAAAATCTTGAGTTATTTTTACTTGCACATTGAGTACTGAGAGTAACCAATTCCTGTACTGGGTGCGGGTAGAAAAAAAAAACAGGAATGTTGGTGGTAGCTCCTCATGTTTGAGATTTATTATCATAAATGTTTGCAGAACAGTTACTTGAATTTTCATATCGCACAACAGTCACATTATTAGGAGAGACCTTCTTTTGACGGCACACCATATATCATCGATTGATTCGCCAGTTTCACTAATATTTGTCATTTTCCTTTGCATAATTCACAGCTGCTACAATTTATGAAAACTACTGTTTGTGCGACATATTTGTTCCATAACATCCATTCTTACTTGCTTCTCACATTAAAAATTCAAAACCTGAAAGAACTTCCCAGAATGTTCAATTCTGGTTCTGATTATTGAATCTGATCAATTGAAGAAAAAAAAGTGTTCACAACATTTGTGGAAAAATACATGCAGGTTACAAAACTGTTTTTTACGGTTTTGTTATGGAAATAACCATTTTGTCGTCAGACATTTGAGACCATCGCTTATCAAATTACTGGTAAAAGCTTGATTTCTAGTATACGAATAATTTTTTTTGTGGTAAATTATCTAGGAAAAGACAGTAAGAATTGAAAAAATTGTGTGTTTGAAAATGTGCCCTTTAGGAAAGAATAATCTATTTAAAGTATTGTTCTGGATAATTATTCCTCATAACAATGACGACAAATAACATTTTTCTCTTAATTTACCACACAAATTGGTACAGTTCATCATTACCTAACGGGAGGAGAAATTAACTAATCGCTTCAGCTATCCACTAGATCTTTCGTCGATGGATATACTTTTCACCAACAAATGCTAACTTTGTTCAGGAGTAAATTGGAGAAACAATCCTCAAATTATTGAAAAATCCAAAGGTTCCAAAATAGCCAACTTATTTTTACATTCATATTGCATGGGCAGAATGGAAAATTATAATTCATATTGTTATACCAGTTTTCTAAAACATATTATAATGAATCGATGAAACTACAATATTGGTGACTCCCTAAAATCTTCGTTTAGTCCATGATCAGTGGATAATTGTTTTCATGTGAATTGTTTTTATCTTCAGAAATAATAATTATGAGATACTTATTTTTAATTGTATCAGCTTAGTTTAGTTCAGGAACGGTTTTAAATGAAACAAGCCCCGACTTAATTGTAATACTTTATTACAGATATCATTACACTGAATATGATTGTGATAGGTGGTGGAATTCAAAATTTTTAAATCTCAATTAGATCTTAATACTGACCTGCATTCCTTGGAATTTATGGAAATGTCGGATATTCTTGTGTTAAAATCTTTATTTTACCAATACTGAAGAATTTTTGTACACATTTATATATTTGGCATTAATGAAAAGTGTTATTAAAAAAATACAAAATACATTTAATATTGTCCTCACAACCATCATACAGTTCAAGAAATAAAAACACCCAATACAACGTCAATATCACTTGACGCGCATTTCGCCATCAAAGTTGACAAAAAGCGTAATAACTACTGATGTTATTCTAATCTTATTTATACCATGTATCTGAGTAGCTAATTGCACTCATCACCTAATACTCTAGAACCTACAATATAATAGGTGTACCTGTTTACATAAAATTTTGTACCTGCCTCAATTATTTACCTAATTTTCTAGTTTATTTGATATAATTTATCTTCTGTTTAAGTTGTTTTGGATTTAATGACAACATTCTTGAAAATTAATGACTAATAATTTCTTTACTGTTCTATGAACTTGAACAAGGGGGTCTATGGTATTGGACACTTATCCGTATTCATACTATTTTTACATTTTGTAAATCGATCTTCATGATCCAAAGCATGTTAGGCCACACTCGATATTTTTGATCTCGAATACCGGATATGAGCAATGTGCTCTTTGAAATATACTTTCATGGTTCTTCTAGTTTGACCTACATACTTCTCGCAGTCCTTGCAACAAATTTTGTGAATCCTCCACTTTTTTTCATTGTGTCTTATCTTAGGGAGAATCCAGGATTTTATATGAGGATTCATGTACCACCTCCATGAAAAGGATTTTGGAAATGCTGTCGAAACCTCGAGTAACTCGAGGTTAGTGTGGGAAAATCATAAAGCTGCTAGTTAAATTGTTGTAGCCACTAATTGTTATCTGATCAATGTGAAAAGTTAAGGTTTGTAACGTTAAACAGTTATTTTTTTCAAACCACACATTATGTTCTACAAAAGTTATCTTTCAGATTCAAAGGACACGATTGTGGTTAAGAGATGGAACTGAAAAAAATATTTGTAATCAATATAATATGAATATTTACTGTTTAACGGTACTTTGTAACCCTCAAGAAGATTTTTTTCATTTTCGAAAATATAACAGTTTATAACAGTTTTATTGTGTCTTCGTCACCACACACGTGTTTCTTATGACGATTTATTTCTCTCACCCCCAAAACGCCGGCTCACCATCCTGTCATTGCGAAATCAAGTGCGCCATTTCATTTTAATTTTTATTACTGTATGAAGTTCAGCTCTATGTTGTTCTTTGAGTTGTGTTGTGCGAGTAAAGAAGTGGAGGTTTAAATACGTATTGTGAAGAGGGTGAAAGGCAGTAAGAATAAGGTAATCAAAGTGAAAACTGTAATTTCCAGTTGGTTACTTGAAATCTGCGTCGCCGACTATTCAAATATGTGCAAATAACTTCTCCTTCATTTATGAGTTGATTGTTCTATTTTCGCAATTGCTACAATTGATAACAATTTCGAAAATCAATTTAAAAAAATTACTAGAAAAAGCGTATGAACCTGCGTACAATCCAGAAACAAAGCCCGCTCGCACTTCTGTGGATTAAGGATGAAAAAAAAATAAAAAATAACCTAACCTAAGCTAACCTTAATAACCCAGATTAAAGCAATTCTTTCACACTACAACCGGTCTTTTAACCTGACTGATGATATAAATGTAAACTGCTCGCTTCGTTCGCTATGTGAAAAAACATGTTGACTAAATTAAAAATTTATGAAATTTCTTTTGTAATAAATATGATAAATGGCGAAAATTGAACAATTCAAAATATAAATACGGGAAAAGTCAGTTGCTCATACTTGAATTTGAATTGTCGGGGGCACATATTTCACGTGACCAACTTACACACTGTGAAAGTAGGTTATGTTTGTGGTTATATGAAGAGGTGGATTTTTTTTTAAAACGATTGTGTTTGGTGCTAGTGATTGTGCAATTAGTTAGATTAGCGCCTGAAAAAAAGTGTCTACAAAAAAGGAGGCATTTTGTGTGATTTTTAGTATTAAAATTCGTGATTGAAAATAGTCCATTTGGAAGATTCAGAAGGGCATAACAAAAATGATTGAGACCTCCTCAATTTTTCTTCGGATTCGAGTTCAGGAGACAAAACTACGTAAGTAAAATCACTTTATTATTTCAAGGTGAAGCCCGATAAAGATACCTCAACTCTGATTATTCTTGAACTCAAACATTCCCGAAGAAAAAAAAACGGTTCCAATAGAGAATCACCAACACGCGTTCTGCGAATCCAGCTGCTGTTCTAGTTCATCATTCGATGATGATGATGATGTTTTTATCCACGATCATCGCAGAGTTACCCAATTCTGAATCAGCTCTGACTCTTTCAGTCCACACTACTTTTCCTGAAATGAACAGTAAATCGGTTAATAAATCACGCAATTCTTCATTTCCTCAAAAGTGATGGACTCGGGTTAGACTCTTCTCCAAATCAATAAATAATCGGATAATAATTAAAAATAAATGGTCCTAAGTCTGACAGATTGAATGCAAATAATTGGATGGTGAGCCGGCGTTTTGGGGGTGAGTGAAATAAATCGTCATAAGAAACACGTGTGTGATGAATACATAATAAGTGTAGGTGGAAAAAACTGTTATAAACTGTTATATCTGAAAAATCTGTTTAAGGGTTTACAAAGTACCGTTAAACAGTAAAAATTCATATTATATTGGTTACATATATTTTTTTCAGTTCCATCTTTTAACCACAATCGTGTCCTTTGAATCTGAAAGATAACTTTTGTAGAACAAAGTGTGCCGTTCGAAAAAGATACCTGTTTAACGTTACAAACCTTCAATTTTTACAATTATGATAAAATTTAGTGGCTTCAACAATTTAACTAGCAGCTAAGATATGATTTTCCCACACGAACCTCGAGTTACTTGGTGGTATATGAATCCTCATATAAGATCCTGGATACTTTCAAGACACAATGAAAAAAAAGTGGACGATTCACAAAATTGGTTGCAACCCAAGTAACAAAACTGTCTCTATAATTATCGTATATCGTGCTATAAAACAAAATTCAATACAACAGATTTGTTCCTAAAACATGATATAGTGTATTATACGATATCTACCGAAGCAAAATAGGCCCAGGTTTATACAGCTCGATAGTTGGTAAAAGCTTCTGTAAGCATGCTATACACACATAATACAATAAATATTGATACGCTTAAACAGCAACTATGAGACGAACTTTTTTCTGCTTTATATAACACTTATGTCTGATAATGGGGTTGTTAGGCTATTATTATAGAATGATGACCACCAGTTTTTCGAAGATGTATAAAAGCCTTAAAAGACAGTTGTAAGAATGCTGTTTAGGTTGCTATAGAAAACCGCTAGAAACGATTGATGTCGTTTGTCGATCGTATGTGTGTTACCTTTAAAGAACCATTTGGTTCATTTAAAAATAACTATACGATAAAAATATTTCCTAAGCCCATACATATACAATTCTTCATTTCTTTAATACATCTATAACAATATCAGAAAATAATAAATGGCGATGGCGATTTGAAATAATACCACCATGATAAACTGACTAACTTATAACAAAAAATAAATTGGTTACAAGTTAAAGATTCTTCTGCGCAACAAAGTTTTCTGATGAAATATATCTAGATTTTAATGCACAAATTGAAGCGCCTTCTCTTTTTGTATAAATTTAAATATATTTAAAAAAAAATGGTAAAATTCAACAATATTGTTTGAAACTTATCAGAAAACGTTCAATGAATCAATTTAATAATCGCCATATGCAAAAAAAACTTACTAGTTACTTGGTTTCCACGTTTTTAATTTTAATTGAGATAATTTACATAATGGCGTCAGAAATAGAATAAACCTATATGATTTTTAAGATGGCGAACATAGTTACAGAACGATTATTCGTTACAGAACTCTTACACAATCATTTGATTCTGTAATGCAGTTTAAGGTTTACCTTACGAGATGTTTGCTGACGTTGAAATCAAAATGTTGAGTTTGATTTTTAGACGTTGTCAAATTTCGAACAGAACCTCAATACAGAATTTTTGTCCGGCCTATTTCAACCTCATTACCCGTAATCCGTTACACTGCTCAAGCGTAGTGATAAAAAAATAACGTAAGTATCCGATCTTATTCTGACAGTTGAAGGGGCAAGTGGATGAAGGAGTTATGTTACAAATATATGTTTGTGAGAAAAATAGGTTTTAGTAAAGTTAGCGCCCTGGATGTTTAATGCAACATAGCCCCGTCTACCTCTGTGTATCTGCTTAGATATAAAGAATAGAAGCAAATCCTGATGGGGCAAGTTACATATGCACTTAACGACTTCTTCTATTACATAACCGAAAATTTGCAGAAAATGTTACTTGACCCCTTCTTCCACTTGCCCCTTCAGTTATGATGTGCGCTATTCGAATTTTGGCGCCCGCTAATAACGTAACCGCTTGCGTCGTAACCAGTCCGCGAATTACGAATAGGAGTATCGTTTATTAGCAAGCGTAGTGTTGAAAATCGACTCGCGCATCAAAATAAGGACGGATCGGTTATTTCTTTATCACTGCGCATAAGCATTATATCGGATTACGGGTAATGTCGTTGAAATAAGCTGCCGAAAAATCTATATTGCAACGTCTCAGCCGGAAACTCCCTGTACATTAATACTTCAATATTAAGTGAATTATAAAAATTGTACGCACTCCTCAAGTAACGAAGCAATGTTATTTTACCAATATACAATACTTTTATTGTAATTGGCAACAATGTGCCAAAAGATTCTTCGATCATCCTTTTACGCGTCGTTTTTCAACAGCACATAATAGCACATTACAAAACGGTTCTGTAGTGTGTGTTTTTATATCACTATACGATAATTGTATCGCGGAGTGCAACGCTATATTATTATTAAGCATTGTGATAACTTTAAAAGTTGCAAGTTGCTTATTTTCATTTCATCCCGATTGAAATGTAAGATAGTTCAAACAGTTTCTATTCTGATATATACATTCCATTTTTGTCAATTTCTTTAGTTTCAGTAACAAAATGCTGTAGGTACTGTTTTAGGCTATTAGGTTTGCCATTGCCACTTTAAATTCCAATAACAAATGGCTTGATATCAGCAATTTTTGTAATATTGCACAAAATAGGCCAAAATTCACACTTGGAACTTTTGTAGATTGGAAGACCATCTATATTAATGTTAATACAATTACTGTCTATGGTGAGGTCTGGCAACATTTCTAGGGATTTAATTAGGTATGTGGTTAATCCATTATTCCAATAATATCCATTTTCAAGAGGTAGTTGGTCTACTATTTTTGGAGTCGCTAATAAGGTTCTGGGATCATTTGGTAAAATATTGGGTATCCTCTGGTTCCATATTTTAAACAGTGCTCTTAAAGCCGAGTTAGTTCTTTGTGTACTCTGATGTTTTGTTGAAAAACAGATATATTTTGATGGTTTGTGCCCGTCTTCATCCGTATTATTATTTGCTGACCACGGTGGTAATATATCAAGTCGGTTGGAAATAAACACTCAGAGTTATAATAAAACATAATAAACAATTTATTCACAAGATAAAGATAAAAATTACAAATTGTATAAAGGTATTGTGTGAATAAATAGAGCCTAATCTACGAGGTATAATATGTATATCAGGATACACATATATACCTGTATGTAGAGTGAGAATATATAAATTTTTAAATTAGTACCTAAACATAAACTCAGTTGAAATATATATATAAAGACAGTACCTAAATATAAGTTAAAACTATATAAAAATAGTACATAAATTAATTAAAATATATAAAAAATATACTCTAACCTGATATCAATTGTTAGTAATATAAATAGGTATAATTAATAATAATAATAAAGTTTATTCATTAGAAATTACCTTTTTGAGGAATTTCATTGAGTTGAGTATCATGTTTGAAAAAATTTACGATCTTTATTATTTTTATTTCTTTCAGTTTTCTATTATTGATTTTACGTACGTGGTTGGTAACTCTCTGATATAGTCTTTTAGCGTTTTAGTGAAGCGTTGGATTGTGGGTTCGTTTTTAATATTGTCCGGTAAGCAATTGAATACTTTCGGTCCCAGATATTGGTAGCATCTCTGACCTACTGATTTATTCATAAATGGGGGTATGTATTTATTTTTTTGTCGCGTCTCATGATAGTGAGAATGAGTCAGGAGTTCATTCTTATGCAAATATTGTGTTTTTCCTAATTTCAAAAAATAGAGTTTTCTCAAATCATAAGTTTGTGTCTCTTCAAATAGCGATTCGCTTGGATATCGGTTGTTTCTACTCATTATTTGTTTCAGAAATCGCTTTTGTATGACTTCTAGTGATTTCAGGTATGTTTTGGATACTCCACCCCATCCTATAATGCCATAGTCTAGATGCGATTCCACTAAACTATGATAAAGAATTTTTTTTTGTTTGAAGTTGAGTATATTTGAGACTTGTTTAATTCTATATAGAATACTACGTAATTTGTTTACTAAATAGTTTATATGTACGTCCCATCTGAGGTGGCTGTCTATCATAATACCCAAGTATTTAACGCTTTTTGATGGTAGGATTTCGAGGTTATCTTCTAGTGATATTTTGTCAAATGTTAGGAGACTTGTGGATAAGCTACAAAACGGCAAGTAGAAAGTTTTTTTGAGATTCATTGACAGTAGTCTATTATTGAACCATTTTTTGATGTTACCAAAATCAGTTTCTACTTTATTTTTTAGTTCATCCCAGGTGTTACTTTCATAAAATATCACCGTATCATCTGCAAAACTTATGATGCTGCCTTGTGTTCGTATGGAGAATAAATTATTCAAATAAATATTGAAGAGCAAAGGTCCTAATACCGTTCCTTGGGGTACACCACATGATATAGTTTCTTTTTTGCTGAGTATGTTTTCTATTTTTGTTTGTTGTTTCCTGTCAGTTAAGTATGAGTTGAAAAGGTCGTGTGCTTTACCTTTCACTCCCAGATCGTCAAGGGTTGATAAAAGTATATTGTGGTCTACGGTATCGAATGCCTTTGCTAAGTCTAGGAAAATTCCAATGGCTGGTTTTTTTTTATCTATAGAATTATATAATTTGCTCGTGAGTTCTTTTATGGCATCGTTGGTGGACTTTTTTTCAGTGAATCCATACTGCGCTTCTGACAGCAAATTGTGCTTCTTCAGAAAGGAATTAAGTCTTTTTTTTATGATTTTTTCCATAATTTTACATAAATTTGATATAAGTGTTATAGGACGATAATTTGACACTTCTGTTTTTCCACCACTTTTATAAATAGGTACCACAATTGACATTTTGAAAGCAGAAGGAAAGTGACCACTTGACAAAGATTTATTGATAATACAACTGAGAGGTTTGGCTATATAACTTGAAATGAGTTTCAGTGTTTCTGCTTTGAAACCATCAGGTCCCGGTGATTTTTTATTTTTCAACTGTGAGATAGTTTCTTGTATTTCATATGCATCAGTGGGGAAGAGGAATATGGTGTGATCTGATTTGATTTTAGTTTCCGTATAATTTTTATCCCGCTTAATATTTTTTGCTAGACTTGCACCTACATTGCTAAAAAATGAGTTGAATTTTTCAGAGATTATGATTGGATCGCAAGTTATATTTCCATCCTCGGTATGTATCGATGATATTGCAGTGTGTTGTCATGTTTTGGTTAATTCATTTACTACTTGCCATAATCGTTTTGAATCTGTCCCTTCCTGTTCTATCTTGTTTTTGTAGTGTTTTATTTTTGTGTCTTTTATTACTTTCTCAAGTGTTTTTTTGTAGGTATAATATTCATTTTTTAAAATTTCATTCTGTGGAGTTTTCTTTAATCTGGCATACATTGTATTTTTTTTATTAATGGATTTTAATAATGATCCAGTAACCCACGGTTTCCTCTTTATATCTTTGTTTTTAACTTTTATGAATTTCGAGGATCTATCGATTGCACTTTGGACTAGTCTAATAAATTCAGTAACCGAGCTTTCCAAATCATTTATTTCAAAGAAATATTTCCAATCAGTATTTTTAATGGTTTGTATCAATTTTTTTTCATTTATTTGTTTATACAGTTTTGAGTTGGTTGTACTTTGTTTTGCGTACTTATTGTTGAATATCATTTGCACTAGTATATTGTGTAATTATCGGTAATACAAGTTTCTATAGTCAGTGGAATAATTGACTCAAAATTTCCTTTCTTCGACTTAACGAAAATATGATCTATGCATGTACCTGACTGGGGTCTAGTGGTAGTATTTATTGCTGAGATATATCTATGCTCTCCTAATGTGTCTAGGTAAATCTGTGAATTGTCTGTATCTTCATTTAAGTCGATATTTATATCGCCAATAAATACACTATATGTGAAGTTATTTGGGTGATTTTTTAATATATTATCCAGGTATTCAATAAATGGTTCGATTTGAGTATTACAAGGTGATCTGTAAAATGCATTAATAATAATAACCTCTTCGCCAATAGTTACTGTCAACTGGAGTAGATTTGTACCATTCATTTCAATTTCTCGGTGAGAGTGGTATAAATTCGATTTAATGAAAATTACTACTCCATCATTCTGGTTGAGTTTGCCAAAGTTATAGAGAGTTGTATAGCCTTCAATATTATACACTCCGATGTCATCTATAATTCTAGTTTCGGTAAGTACTATGCAATCTATTGAGGAGTCTAGTTCCTCCAGGAATATTATAAATTCATCTAGGTTTTTAGCTATGCTTCGAATATTATTATGTATTATTTTAAAGTTGCAATGACAACTATTGACTTTTAGTACTTGTTTTGCTTGGTCTGCATTTTCTAACACAAAATTTCGGATTTTTTCTACTTCGAAATCTCTAATATATGGATTCATTTCAGAACTCTCATTATATAGATATAATAAGCAATGGAATGCATGGATTCAAATACCTACTCATTCGCTGGCTTTCGAAATATTCCTAGTTTTTTATCGATACATATATCTATTTCAATAAATATTAGTCCGGGAGTTTAACCTGAGATTATTTGGCATTTATGCGTGAACAAAGGGTAGTATTTTCATTGGAAAGTATAATTACTTAGACTAATACTGGAAAATAAAGAATTTTGGTGATGAAGTAATACAGTGTAAGTTAATGTTAGTTATTGTTCTTACTATTAGAATTTTGGTGATGAAGTAATACAGTGTAAGTTAATGTTAGTTAATGTTCTTACTATATTAAGTTTATAAGAATATTATTTATTACTTGAAGTCGAATTGTTCCTTGTAGTACGGCCAATTTTGATTGTGTTTTTGGCTTGTATCGTAGGCGTTGTTGGTTTCTTCTTTGCTTCTACCGTTGTCTTCATATTGGTGGGTTTCTCTTCCTTTGCTAATTCCTTTATGTCTATCGAATTAAAAAAAAAAAAATCTGTATTTTCAATGGCATCTTTCTTGTTCTCTTCTTTGTGACTAGTACTTGGGGTAGGTGGTGCACTATTTGCTTTGGGTAGTAATTCAGCTTCGAATTCTATGTCGCCGCTCTCTAATTCTTCTAGAGTGTATGGAGTACCATTAACATATAATTTATGATTCTTTATATGTGCTTGATAATTGTTCACTCTGGCACTCTTTAGATGTTTGACCAAGATTTTATTTGTAGCTTGATCTTCAGGTCCAAAATCATGAGATACGGAAATACCGGTACCTCGTAATTTCTTTAGATTTTGAAATATTTTCAATTTTTGTAAGTAGGAGACAAACTCTAAGATGATTGTACCTTTTTTTCCAATTAAGTATATATTGTTCACGTCTTTCTCAGTTAGGTTGCAGTTGAATATTTCATTCAGCTTTCCAGTAGTAACTTCGAGTACATTATCTTTGTTTGCTTCTATCCCAAAAATGACAATATTATTTTTTTTGTTAAAGCGTTCTATTTCGACAATTTTGTGTTCTAACTTATTGCATTTTTCTTCCAATTTTTTCAATTTTTCATTCAGGCTATCTCGAATGCTTTGTATTTCGGATTTTAATTCTGTAGTTTTATTATTTATGAGTACTTCTAGCTTGGACAGTAAATCATTATTCGAGATCTCATTCATATTTTGAGGCTTTCCCCGTACTATTTCTTTATTGTTTCGGTGATCAGTAATTGCGTGTTTTTCCTTTCTTACCTTTTCTTGTGGCTCTCGAGTGTTATCGTTATTCCCAGTTTTTGCTTCGTTTACTGTTCAATTTCAGATAACCACAGATGAATCTTCACTCACTTTATTCAGTTTCGTTTCCGGAACATGTCAACACAAATTTTAACCATTAGTTGTACTTTGTAACCACTATTTTTCACTGTTTATCGGGAGCGCCCGCATTCAACACTCATATAGCAGATAGGTCCATCTTCGGTGTTCTCTTCATATGTATTTTAATTATTACCTTATCTCTCAGCACTAACTAACGGGCCATTTAGATGATTGAGAGAAATACTAGAATTATTATTGAAAATTTTGTTATACCTATTTGCAACTTTACGTTTAAAATTTCCACTTTGGTTAATTCTCTGCCAGCAAGCACCATCATTAAGATGCATTTTAAAACTCACCATTCAAATAAATACAAAATTGTACTGCTATTGTTCGTTTTATTAAGCAGCGTTTAGTGACATTAGACTCCTATAATGCAAGCATCCAACTACGTTAAAATCCACAGCATTAAAATATTTGTATAAGGTATCTTTAAGTTATTTTTTAATCAATGCTATAACGCTGCTATAATATAGTTCTAGAAATACTTACACAATGTTTTAATAGAATACCTCCATAACTAGTTATAAGTTTTCGTATTACAGTTCGTGAGAATAAATATACAGCGTTCATAAGCGCTTTATATGACCACTATAAAATAGTTTTATAGGAAGTCATAAGAATATTTATACAGCCTTTATAAAACCTTTGAATTTATAGAATAAATTGGACATATAATTCTGATCGTAAGAATATTCTCACTGCAGTAATATATCACAAATAGGTTTTTTTTTAATGAATTAGTTCAAATAAATGTGCTAAATGATTCAATTATTCTATAAACAGCACTAAAAAGTACGATAATTCATTCCTTTAGTGATTCCAAATTGTTACTTAGGAAGGACTGCGAGAAGTATGTGGGTCAAACTAGAAGAACCATGAAAGTACTTTTCAAAGAGCACATTGCTCATATCCGGTATTCTTGACCATAAATAATATCGAGTGTGGCCCAACATGCTTTGGATCATGAAAACCGATGTACAAAATGTAAAAATAGTATAAATACGGATAAGGGCCCAATACCATAGAGCCCATTGTTCAAATTCATAGTACAGTAAAGAAATTATTAGTCATTAATTTTCAAGAATGTTGTCATTGAATCCAAAACAAGATAGATTATATCAGGTGAACTAGAAAAATATGTAAATAATTGAACCAGGTAAAAAAAAATATGTAAACAGGTATATTGCAGGTTTCAGAGTATGAGGTGATGGTGCAATTAGCCACTCAGATAGGAACATGGTATGAATAGGATCAAAATGACATTAGTAGTTAGTACGCTTTTTGCGCTACTGAGGATGCCAACTTTGTTGCTAGGTCGGTTCTGCTCTTGATATTTTTTTCGTTGACGAAGTATAGTCTGTTACCAGTTTGGAATGAAAATTCGTTATAGTAGTGATTCCTCGCGCTCGGAAGTTTCGACTCGTATCGAATTTTCCTTCTAACCTAGTTGCAGAATTGTACTATTCAAATTCTCGAATTATTTCTTCTTTCAGGTCAATTGCATTGGTGTAATATATGTGGAAATAGTTATAAGCACAAAAGTTCCTTATACAAACATCTCAAGTGGGAGTGTGGAGTAGAATCACAATTCAAATGTTCAAAATGCTCGTATAGGGCCAAACAGAAGACAAATTATGTCGTACATATGAGGCAGAAACATCAAATCATAATCGACTATGGTATATGATTCGTCTAAGATAATATTCAGTTCTTTGAAACGGATTCACGGAATTGATTATTTGTTGTTGATAATGAATTATAGAATTTTCAAAACTAGAATATTGATTTTTTGTAATGACGCCAACCAAGGAATTATTGACTTCTCTTCATTGCTCTCTATATATTATTGTCTATGACTTATTGTCACTAGCACAAACAACAAGTTAATTCCAACACGTAATACATTACTGAACTTGTGAAAAGAAATTATTACGATTATATGGTCGAAAATACTCTTATCTCCACAAATTGGAAAAATTAGGCAAATATCTGACAGAAAACAACTAGTTTCCCATAAGGACATTGAATTACTGTCATCCATTTGTGCAATGATTTTCAAGGATGACACTGTTGCAAGTGCTGATTTTCTCTTTCTAGTTAGGGTCTTTTCACAATATCTATTAGATATAGTTCAATGTCCAGCGAGGCTTAAGCAAGGAAATTAGTTGTTTTCTCTTAGATATTACGAAAAAATCTTAAAATGTTCCCCGTTGACCTCCTGGCAAAAATAGAGTCTATTTTGTGTTTCAGTCCTGACGCTTTGCAAGGTATCGCGAGTAATTGTTGCACACACTTCCATAATCCGCGCACGCAACTCCTGAGTAGAGTGACACTGAGTCTCGTAGACTTTAGATGTTAGGTAACCCCATAGGAATAAATCTAAAGGAGTTAGATCTGGTGATCTTGGAGGCCATTCCACAGGTCCTCGACGCCCGATCCATCGTGCTGCATAAACAGTATTGGGATATGTCCTGACAGCAACTGCAAAATGAGGAGGAGCTCCATCTGGTTGCAGTATAATGTCCATGTTAACTTCGTCTGGATTATTTTCGACAGTTGCCACTATCAGTGGATCTATCACTGTTTCCAGCATTTCCAATTAGAGGGCACCCGTCAAATTTTCCTCAATGAATAACGGACCGATAATATGGTCACCCAGTATATCTGCCCACTCATTAACTTTTTGGGGAAACTGGGTATGAGCTTCGCGAAAAAGTCGAGGATTTTCATCGGACCAGTACCTCACATTTTGTCTATGCACATGACCGTTAAAAAAAGAAGTAGCCTCATAACTGAAACAAATATGTTGGGATTTTGTAAAATATTGTTAGATACTATTTCACAATATTCTAGACGGCGGTCTGGATCATCGTCCGTCAGTTCATGCACCATTTTTATTTTGTAGGGATGACATTTATTTTTTTTTCAGAATTCTCAATACCTTTCGTAGAAAAGCCAAGCATTAACGACGGTTATATCCAAAAGGTGATAAAATAGACGAATGTACCACTTCTTTGAACGAATTTTAATTTTGTATCTACCAATAAGAAAGTCCAGAAGGTCTACTCCCCCCATATGCTTGTTATATTGGCTTACTACATTGGGATAATCGACATAGACATGAACCAGGCAAGGCTCCATAAAAACTTGATAACAGGTGAAGAGTTTTGTTATCCTTCCAAACAACAAAAGATATGGGTGTATTATCCAATTTGGTGACATATTCATAGACGGTTCCCCTTGGAGCATTTTGTAGTTCTTCTTTAGCGGGAAAAGGGCAGTTCGGAATACGGTTTATTCTAATGGTTCCTAATGAGTGATTTCCACGTGATGACCACTGAGAAAAAAGAGGCATTGTGGTGTAGTAATTGTCGAAATAGACTCTATAATTTTTGAATTGTGGAATGTCTTAGTAATCTTACTACCACATTTGCACTTGATCCCAGATCTTCTTCATTATCTAAACGATTATTATCATAATTTTCCTGCCCTGTAAATATTTCAAAATTATACGAAGAACCAGAGACTCCTGATAACACAAAAAGTTTGTAGCCCCATTTATGGGGTTTTGCTGGCATGTACTTTTTCATGAAATTCCTTGCTTTTGTGGAGCACAGTGGCTCATCTATGGACAAGCATGGTTCGTAAGGAATTGTTTTGAAATTTTTTAGCAAATGATCAATTATTGGCCGAATTTTGTGAAGTCTGTCATGTCCCTGATTTTCACGAGGAAGCATAGTAGAATCATCATCGAAGTGTAAATTTTGTCTAATTTTTTCGAACTGTTTTTGAGGCATTGTTTTTTTTATAGTTTCATTTCCTAGTTGTGTGGACCAATAATCCCTCACATTTGGGAGGTGTATAACAGACATCAGCACACAAACTCCAACATATCTTTTTATGTCTGTTTCCGTAAAAACTTTGGGTGTATCAGGAAATGATTGGGTAGAATAGAGATTGGGTTGTTCAGCAATTATTTTGACTAAAGAGTTATCAAAGAAGTATGTAAAAAAGTCGTAGGGTGTGTGAAGTTCAAATATTTTATTAGGAAGGGAGTCATTGCCAGAAAATTTTATGTCTTCTTCCGAAACATGCAAATTAGTTTTCGACCATTTCAGTTTGTTTAATTTCCGTTTTATTTCATTAGGATTTTTCTTTTTGACATTTTTATTACTATCATTTGTGCTTTTCTGATTTGTTTTCAAACGTTTTCTCTTGGGTTCTATTTCATCTTTGTGATTTGATTTTGAATTCTCTTTATTTTCGTTATCTCTATTTGTGGGATTTGCAGTTTCCTCATTTATATTTGTACCGTCTAAAAATAATATCGGCATACGTTCTATGTCGAATGGTTCTTCATCATCTTGATCACTGTGAAGTATATCATCATTTTCAAAAGCAATATGGTCACTATCATCTAATATATTTTCGTCTTCGGAATCGAAGTCATCACCTGCTTCTGACCAATTATCTGCAATATATTCAACTTCGCTTCTTAATAGAGGCACAGTTTTATGCTTCTTTCGTATTCTTTCCATTTCTGAATAAAACAAAATATTTTTAATGGAATATCGAATTTAAAAAAGATCATAAAGTTTTTGAACGAAGTGAGAATTGTTGCTGATACGCTAATTTTAATGAAACTGAGATGTTGCATATCTGCAACAATGTGAAAAAGGATTCTTTCTTGACAAATAATCATAATATCTTAAATCTACAAATAATAAAGTAATCCACAAACTTTCGGGAAGAGGCTAATATTTTTCTTGCTTCCTTCACTATGATTTTTCTCTCATAAAACACTCAACAGAAATGGGCTTCTTATCAGTTGTCCATCTTGGCAGTTGGCGGTACAATAAAGAAGGCGTCATACATCTTCTAGTGACATCTGTGAGTAAAAGACTGAACATACAAGGATGTAGATCCTAACGATCACGATGCCATATCCTGGGACATGATTCTGTAATTATATATTCCCTTTCAACTCCATGTAGCATATTTGATACATCGCGCAGTGAAGGGTTAAACAGTTCTTTCCTATGCTGAGGAATCAATATCGATTTTTTTTCCTCAAATTCAAATTATGTGTCTGTTCTAAAAGTTATTTTATCATACAAATATTCGGGTTGCCTTGTTTTCAAAATTTTGTAAAAAAAACATAAAGTATGCAACTGTCGCCTACTAAACATGTTCAACCAGCTCATTTCTTCGTTTTTTAATATTATGGATATTTTTTCACGCCTTCTTATATGTATGTATGTCTGTTCTAGAACTTATTTTATCATTCAAATATTCGGGTTGCCTTGTTTTCAAAATTTTGTAAAAAAAACATAAAGTATGCAACTGTCGCCTTCTATAAACATGTTTAATGAGCTCATTTCTTTGAATTTAATGATATGAATATTCTTTCACGCCTTCTTATACCGTTTATCAATCGTACACAAGAATTCTGAGTTTTTTTAATACGACGAGAGTCCATATTATCAAGTCACGGACAATATATGATGTCACAGAGGTTGAAGGGAGAAAGGACCAAAGAATCACACAATATTTTTTTCATATTCCTACTCAGATAATGTCTTTGATTATATATCAGTTTCAATGAACTATATGCTCTCCTAATATTTTCCGTGATGTGATTTTTGAATCTTAGTTTTGTACTTCCAGGACAAAGGGAAGTATGATTTCGATATACACTCATTGATGACATGTGATATGTAGGTAGTTAGAAAAGGGCTGCAAAGTATGATCAGCTGGATATTAAGACCATCATGACCATAGGCCCGTGTTTTAATGTTTTTTAAAATTTCTATGATTTCTCCATCAGAGCACGGTTCATAGGATATCGTGCTTGTAACACTAGTTTTTATATTGTTATTGTAGAAATTCGATATGTCGTTAGATAATTGCCTACCATCATTCAATTGGTTTACAAAAAAGTCATTTATTCTATCTAAGTCCTGAAGCGATGCTGGTAATTCTTGTGTGGATTTTTTTATTACACCTATGTTCCTCAGATCCTGCCAAGTTACTCTGGTATTGCAGGCTTTTAATTTAAATTGTAAATAGGCTTTTTTCTCTCGTTTAGTTGCAGATGCCGTATAGTTCCGTAACTCTTTATAATATGCAAAATGTTGAGGCTGCATTGTTTTTTTATATTTATTGAATGCTTTATCTCTCAACATTTGTAATAATCTAATATTATATGTTATCCAGGGTTCTCGTTTTCTGTGCATAGTAATTTTCTTTCTTTGCAGGGGCGCATGTCGATCAACTAGTTCTGTAATATTAGAATTCAAGGAGTTTAATTTTTCGTCAATGTTTTGAGTATTGTAAATATCATTCCAATTTAAGTTTTCTAACTCATTTTAAAAAAGATTCAGGTTAATTGATGCTAAATATCTGTAAGTTCAGTAGGTATGTCTAGCCTGAAGTACAAACTATGTCTTGTTATAGACGTATCATAGGTGCCAGATGATTTCACCCGAAAATTTTTGAACATGAGATCAATTAAGGTCATTGTTTGATTCGAGAAGTGGGTTGATTCATTTATTATTTGATTTAGGTTAAACGATTGAGTAATATCAATGAGCATTTCCGTGCCCGTTGCCTTTACGTCAAGAAGGTTAATATTAAAATCACCCATGCAAACTATTTCATTGTAAGTTGTAAAGGCATGTACTATCAAATTTTCGAAGATATTTGAGAACTGTACGAGGTCACTTTCAGGTGGTCTATATAGTGAACATACCGCGTATTTTGTTTTGTTTATAGTAACCTCTATCAGTAAGTACTCTATATGATCTAGATTATCCCTAGATAATATTTCAGCAGTTAAACCATTTTCAATATAACAGGCAATACCTCCTCCTCGTTTAAATACCCTATCACTCCTAAAGAAAGTATAACCGTTTATATGTAAGAGTGGGTCAAGTATTCCTGGATGTAACCACGTTTCACATATGCCTAATATATCATATTTCTGATCATTCAACAGTTTATTCTTGCATGATGTATTGCAAACCAAAAAACAATAAAAAAAGTGAAGAAGATTGTTCTTTCAGGACTTTGTTGGTCAGAATGTTCACAACTAATTGGTTTGATTTTAAAACAATCAACAATTAAACTGTTCCTGAGAAATTAATATTTCTATTATTATGAGTATTTCATTAGTGTTTCAATCATAGTTTTATTAAGTGTTCATCTTACTGAATTATTTATAATCTAAGTTCTTATTAATATCATCTATTCATCACTAAACAAGCGGTAAATTTTTTACTGCTTCAGTGCTTAACCTGTTTATTTGTCTAAACTTTTGTCACAGTTCTGATTTTATGGACAAATGACAAAAAAAAATAATATCAAAATGTTCACGAAGCACGTATATGATAACAACTTGAAATATTTTGCTGACTCTTCGTCTATAATGGTGGAGGTGGAAACAAAAATACGAAACACACTGTATCTATCGAGAAAGTTGAAATAATATTGTACCTACTACTGAAATGATAAAGAAACAATCTCTCCAACGATATTTAATATGATATATGATTCCATATGAAAAATTTGCCGTTGACGTCGCTTCTCCACCAATAGCACATTAAAAAAATATTTTTGAAGTCACAAAAAGATGCATAGTGAAATACCGTTGAACTTTCATACGATGTTTCTTTTAATAATTCCCATATCAACTGAGAAAGATGGGTGGGTTCATACTTTTCACTAACTATCTGTATAACTTGACTGAAACCGTTCAAAGTTACACAGTCTATCCATAAAGTCCCACCCCTGTTAATTTTTGAACGGATCAACATTTTTTATGTTTTTTTTTTGTTTGAAAATGGTTAGTTTAACCTGAGGCCCTCTGACTATAATAAAATGTCTCTATCAAAATGGCAGCCCGAAATGGGGTCGACTGATACCTCATTCGGAATGTCTCCCAACCCTCTAACAACAGCAGAATTTCAGAAAAAATATTCTATCCAAAACACAATGGTGGTACATTATGTTAGAACGTTCATGAGAGGATTATTAGAAATATGTATTAACGAGTTCTAGCACAATGAAACAATATTTTTTGGCATCTACAAAGTTCTCTGTCCCTCACTATGACAGATGGGAGATGATTTTCACAATTTTGAAGAGGTTCAATAAAACGAGGTGTTATTCTGTCTCATCATTTGAATTTATTTCGAAATTCCTGCTACTTTCAGGAGAAAAGTAATTTTGTAAATACCGAAAAATTATATTTTGATTTTGCTAGAGCTGGTTATAATAGAGCCACCTATTCCAAATAATCCTCATATGAAGGTTATGAAGTTATGTTCCGTCATTTTGTTTTTGATGAATATTTTGGTCTGAAATTCTGCTGTTGTATTTAGGGAACTAAAAGACTTTTCGACGTTATTAAGGTGGCTTACTTTATAGACAGACTATATAACCATGGAATTCATATTAATTCAACGGTTTTATATATTCCACGACATACGTTGAATGAAAATATAATTATAATTTAAGTGTTTATCTCAATACCTATTTGAATAAACGTGTTTAGCTCATTTATTAAGATTTCAGTTATTATTTCGTCAATTAGTTCATGTACTGGTATTTTTTACTTACAGAATTGATGCAGTGTCCCAATTGTGACAAGAACTATTCGACAAAAAATTCCCTTTATTTTCACCAGAAGTATGAATGTGGAAAATCGAAATCTGTCTATTGTGGAATTTGTCCATATTCTTGCAAACGAAAGTCTGATCTCAAAAGACACATCAAAACACAACATATTTAGAAGAACGAATAGTAATAGAGAAGATTACTGCTATACACCATTACCATGCAATAGATAATATGTGGAATCCTACTGATGTGTTCGATCACATTTCATCAAATCGGATGCAGCTCATTGACTGGATTCCTCCAGAGAGAACATTAGTTCGGAATAATATAGAACAATGATGGATACTGAGATATTTTCATCACTGTGGTAGTTTTTCCACCAGGGGTCTGTGAAAAATCATCATTTACAATTTCCAGTTCTGATTTATGTTAGTGATCCCGGCAGCAGCGCAATGGAAAAATAGTTACCGGTTGATTTTTCTCAATGCTTGAAATGTTATAGAATTTGACCACCTCAACAAAAGTGTCTGTGGCACAAATCAATCCTATGACTACTTTTGGAGAAAAATATCTTGACGTTTTTTGCAACTAATATTGCTCAGCATAAAGCAATAATTTCCGACTAGTTTTTCGTAAGCAATATTGTTGATATAGGGTGAATCAAAATTTATTCAAAATTAAATTCAAACAAACTATCATACTAAAATGTTCAGTGTTTGATTATGTCCATAATAACATATCTATAATCTCATATCGGGAAAGCCAAGAAAGTATTTTTGTTACAATTTGTACATTTTTATGTTGTATTCGAAGTTCTACAGAAACTCGCCAACAAAAGATTCAAAACACTTCTTATATTAAGTAAATTAATATACAATGTGAGACACACGCTAAATAACGATGGAAATTGCGAGTAGTGATTTTTTCATAATTTACCCTGTATTACAAAATTTTGTTGGTTGAACTTGGCAATTCTATGTCATTTCTTTTGGTTTACTATGGTCAGTTTTAGAGATACACAGGATATAGCATAAAGAGAGGCGGTCGGCTATACAGTGTGCAACATATGGGATTTTTTTTATTAATTGCACAACCAAAATATAAATATTGTTAAATGTTGATGCATGTTCGATAATCATATAAGGTGCCCTTATGATGGTTTCGACTCAAACAGCATTCAGGGTACGTCTAAATATACTAAAATTGAAAAAGAGTACAGTACCCTTATAAATTATCAATAAGTGAAGGTTGAAATTAAAATATTATGACTGTTCAGTTACATGGATTTTCATTTTCCTTTTTAATATTTTTTTCGAATTATTAAGTTCATTTGATTTCTAATGCTTGTTCCAAGTCAGTTAACTATGGCCGAGAAGGTAGAATCAGTTTTAATACTTGGAGATAACTATTAACCAGTGCGTGAAGCAGGAGATATTTGAAATGCACGTCATCCAGGCAAGAAAGTTCACCATTCAACTGTAGGGAGAATTTAGATTGATTTCAGAGAGGGATATTACACTATAATGATAATGAACCAAACCTGTTTGTAATGAAAGAAAGCCAATATAAGTAGGTACTTCAGGCACTTGTTGAAACCCTTTGAAGAAGCACCCAAGAAATTTATGATTATACGTATTTTTTGGAGAATATGAGTTTACAAAAACTATATGAATTATTGTTTGTTCTTGATCGTTTGTTTCTGAACGTTTAAATTAGGAATTAGATGGTAACAGAGGTCTTTTGTTGAGTTTGTATTATTCCACTGTATATACAATGTCATTTGCGGTATGGAATTCTGCATAGGGTTACAAGGTCTCATTCTACAGAAATACGCATACAGAATTAATGCACATATTTGCTGGAGACAATCATATCAGAATTCATGCAAGAAACTAAATATACTTACCTCTACTAGTATTTGTACTTGAGTTATACGTTTTTTTATATATAAAATCAAATAATCTTTTTCATCAGCATTATCATTTCGTCGTTGATACTGCAAGACGTGCTATGTCACAATATTCAGCAATTTACTTTATTGAATGTGAGTATGCAACCAACGGCGCTCCATCAGTACTCATTACCGAAAATATAGATTATACTATCTGGCAATAGGATCTAAGTTAACTCGTGCGGATTTGTTTCGTACAATACATTCTATGTTTTGTGACATAGCTCGTATTGCAGTATCAACGACGATTTGACACTATCTAGAGAGTAATTGTTTCCAAATATGCACAGAACCTTACTATATCTAAGAAGCCATCTTTATGTTGGAACTACACTCTTCAATAAACTCGATGACCATGTGAAAGGTGTATCGAACAGTGTACCGAAAAGTGTACCGAAAAGTGTACCGAGATAACAATAATAATTCTGATATTCAATAAATTTTTAATGAATGTTTCGTAAAATATTATTTTTTATATCGAAATCTATTTTTTATATCTTTAGCTCGATGAATTTTAGAATTTTTGTCATTGAATATTATTTATTCGTTTCGTGTGTCCAAGATAAGAATGAACAGCATGGGGATATCGGAATCGGTAAGTGAGACGGGGTCGATGAAATTAGAGAAAAGTAGCGCATTTATGTGAATAATATGCCATTTAGAAAGTTTAAATATTTCGAGTAGTTTCGGAGATATTCGAGAGATAACAAAATTTGAGAATTTTGTTTTTTATTTTCTTCTAGCTTTATTTTCAAAGGAAATGTAAAACAAATAGCACTTTGCCATGGTCACTTTTTGAGGACTACACGATAACGTACGCAGAATTTTTCTGCCACGTTTCTTCTTGCAGAAAACATCATCAACTTTGTATTTTTATATGGGCCGAAACTAAAGAATACCCTGTGTACGACTCCATTTTTCATTGTGAATACTGCAACGTATCACACAGTATTATTTTAGAACGATTTCTCGCGGTAAATGTAATTTAGTGATTACTTAATCTATTTCTTCTAATTTTAGATACTCTAGGTGGTGGAAAAATGTCATATTTATAGAAGTATGAATTTTAACTTACCATTTGCCGAAATTTTTGCGTTGTTGAATACAAAGATAAGTCGCAATATCAGAAGTTTAGTTTATGAATGTAGTTGTAAGGAAATGACAAGGAGCTAAAATGTATTACAGGAAATAAACAGAAACTTATAACAATTATTCAAATAAGCCGCCATTATTTTCTAAGCACAAGTACGCTCGTCTTACAGACGAATTCAAAACAATCAATTAATCAATCAATCAATTTTTATTCAGCAATGATACTTATACATAATACATATCTATATTTACTTAAACATATGCTTGATAGTTTAAGTCAGTCAGTTGACATATTCGGAAAAATATTGTTGAAATATGCATTAACCGATCTTATCAAATCTTCTTCATTATGAAAATTTTGATTTGAGTACACTTGATTCTTGATATATCCCCAAAGAAAAAAGTCTAGTGGGGTTAGGTCGGATGCCCTTAGCCTTATTCTTGGGTAGTACCTAATCACTGATTAGTTTAATGGGAGGAAGAAAATTCCCACGTGTGAACATAATATACCCACTTATATAGGTTATATTCCAATCATGTGAGAATTCATAAGATTTAATTTTTTTCTAATGTGAATGATAAATATTCAATGTTAAACCGATTTTTTTTTCAGAAATCAGGTTCTTCTGTAAATGTGGGAGAAATTATAACTCATCAGGAAATCTCAAAAGGCATCAAAATGCATGTGATATCGAGAAAAAATATCACTGCACCCTTTGTATGTACAAAACACACCGATCTGATAGTCTAGGAAGACACCTGAGGAAAATGCATAGTATACAAAATAACATCAATGATTCACAGGTCAATCCTCAAGTGGAAGTTACCCAGGACTTTTTGTAAAGGTTATAAGTAATTTGTAACTGAGAAAAATACATTCATTTCTGTTCCAAATTGGCAGTTGTCAATGTTTGAATCATTTGATAATGCTTCCAAATAAATATTTAATAGTTATTTAAGTAACAATGAATGTGAAGACGTGTTATACATTCGAGGTGAGCGAGTACGAGTCGAGGCAAAGCCGAGGCTTGTCGCTTGCCGATGATGTAAACAGTCAGTCGATACATTCCGTGTTACTTTTTACGTTTTTTCCGCTGCTTGTTGACATTTCTCAAAATTTGTCTGGATTGAAGTTTATTTTCTTACCCTTCCTTCATGATTATTCGTTGCTTGTGCGTGTAACTAAGTTACCGAATAAACAGACAACAATAATATTCAAAAAGTCTCATAACCTAAAAATTGATATAAATGAAGCTGAATGTATTACTTGTCAAAGTCAAAGTCATTATTACCCTAGGCATGTAAATGACACTAGTTGTATTCCGTTGTCAAGATGAATTAGTAAACGAATGATATAGGCTTTACCTGTTTTGTTGCTATGCATGTATGGACTATTTACAGTGTCGGCAGAAAAATATATTTCCTTATATCATTTTGTATAAATCACCAACATGAAATAATAAATAATTCAAAGATGAGGTTGCTTGTGTTGACCCTGTAAACTGCATCGTGAATTGTTAGAATTGACAAATTCAAAATATTTTACTGCGTAAGTCATTAAATCATATTTTTTGTTGTGATTTTTGCATATTTTCATTATATACTCGAAGCTTTATGGATACTTGACTGGGAATTATTGAGAATGTTTCCTGCTCAGAATCCATATACAGTACACACAAAAAAAAATTATCTCAGATTGACAAAACGCATTTCTTTGAAAATTCAAGTAAAACTCTTTTTTCAATTGAGCATATTTCTTTGAATCGAAACATCTGTTATTTTCAAGCAAAGGATATAATTTTATTGAAATATTTGCTCAATCCAAGAACACCATTATAAAATTAAAAATGTAATTTTTTCAGCTTGATATGGTTGATTTTTCGGAATGAATAAACCTAATTTATTGATTTAATGCTTCCTCTTTTTGATTTAAGAATAAAAATATACATTTCTTCAAATTAAAAAACGGAAATACTTAAAGTTGATATTACTGACTCTTTTCAATTGAAAAAATATGAAATTTTATTTCAGTACTTCATTTTCTCAATAATAGTATATACATTTTGATTTCTTTCAATGAAAAAATTAAATGTCTTCAACTTTATATTACAGTTGTTATATTACATTTGAAGCTGAGATAATATTAAAATTGGATGGTAAAACCACAGTAAGTATTGCTAAATTGTGATTAAATTATTCCGATAGTATGCTGAAGTGCAGAGTTTTGTTTCCATAGCCTTGATCAGCAGTTAAAAACATGTTGAGTCCCACAGAAATTATAGAGATCTGAGGTGGATCCCAGATAGGTGCAGCAAATGTTCAATACATTTCTAACATTGTTGACTGACATCATTCTTCTAGGACCGGCCCTGACGGATTCCATAGGCTGTTGTGCAATTGGTAAGGGGGGTGAGGGGTGTAATGTCTGCTTCAGTATTGTAGTTAGAAGTGTTTTTCGGGTCTCGCCGTTCGCAGGTTACAGGTCTCGTTGAGGTTAATGTGCATATTGTGCCATTGTGCGTTGATTCAAAACTATAAATATATATATTTCTTTGAACACAAACATATTATTGAAAAGAAAATAAGGTGTATTATGGGGATAATGAAGCCATTCTGTATAGGATCAAAATTATTCACTGGTTAAAGAATTATTTTCATTTCTTGAGAAATACAACTACAAGTTAGAAAGCGAGAAAAATACCTCTTTTGAATCCTTAATTATTTAGATGAGCTCTACGTTTGAGAATTTAGGTATTCAAACTTTCATGAAAAACCAACATTTCTGAGAAATTATTGATGATTTCGTTTGAATTTTGAGTTTATTAAATAAGCATTATTTCAGATAACAAAGTAACTATCGAAGATTTTCCTTTCCTGAATGAGGAATATTTGAAGAAATTAGCTATTTTCCTCTCATAGGACAACGTAACAGGATCCTTCTACGGGATGAATAAGTGAAATAAAAATTGGTATCGATAGAATTGTTGTTACTTCTTCAAAACTGTTTCATCTTCATTAACTTGTCTATCATTTTAGATAGACATGGACTTTGAGAGGCTCTACCCTGCATCGATTATGAACTTTTATGTAAAATAGGCACCATTTTACAACCCCATTATGCAATATAAGAAAATAACTTCAAGAAAAAGTGTTGGGAGTCTGATCGAAAAAATTGATTCCACTGAAAATACAGGTAATTTTATGTGTATTATTTATTCAGAGAAATTCACGCTCTATTGAAAGACATGATTTAGAGAACAATAGTGCATTTCTTCGTTTTATTTCAAACGAAACAGTGTACCAGAAAATATTTTTAAATTCTTTTTTCCGTAAACTTAATTGAACAAAATCAATTTTTCGGTTTGGAATTTTTGGGTTTCCAATTATTTCTAATTCCTTGTAATGTCAAGTTTGTCAATAGTAGGTAATAGGTGCAAATTTTTTTTAGACGTCAACTTCATCGAACAGATTTTGCTGCTGCCTCAACGATTCCACCTAGGGGCAGAATGAAGCTGAATAATGAAACAGAAATTTTCTACTGTAGAATGCCAAGAAGCATTCTTGTACATGTTACGGTATATATACAGAGCAAAGAGGAAACATCTAGCTAAAATATATACAAGACTCAAGATATTTGAAAGACTAGAGACTCGAAAGTGGGACTGATAAGACTCAAAATCAAATCCAAGTGACTCAAAGACTCAATCAAGCCTAAGACTGAAAGACTGAGCCGATGACTGAAATACTGAGGTGGAGATTTATGGACAGAAAATTCTGTTTTTATTGTAGATCTTGATGTTTTTCTCATATTTTTGATCACATATCGATGCCCTAACTCGCAAATCAGTTGCTCCATTGATATAACGTGGAGTTAGCGGGTTTGCGAATTAAGGCATCGATATGTAGAAAATTTTATTTGTGTTTATTTTTTTTTTCTGGTGAAATATGGTCTTTTTATTTTTTCTCAGTTCATATCCAAAGTTACTGATAATAAGGATTTTTTGAATCATATGTTAGAATATTGTTAACCAAAGAATTGTTTTGATTCATGTAAGAATGATAATTATGTTGAATAAAACTTTTTTCATTGACCTTTTTGTTTATAATTCATTGAATTAATTCATTGAATATTTTTGTTGAAGGGAATGAACGAAAGATTCATTCTGATTAGTTAATATATTTGATTCCACAATATTACTCTATATATTCAAAGTTTTATAATAATTAATTCATATTTTCGGATCAATACCAATATTTAAAGTAATCTAAGTAATAGATATGTTGCCTCAAACGAGTAATTTTGTTAAAGAAAACGAACCTAAGTTTCATTCTGATCAATGTATATATTCAGATCAATAATATCCTTTCATCAAGTCGAAGTATCCATTGTGTAACTAAATAAACCGTTCCTCTTGAAGTGAATGAATGTAATCTTCATTACGAGAAATTTGTAGTTTCAAATCAAGAAAATATCCATCTTCAATGGATATTTTTCGTTTCTACTTCAAAACAATTGTTTTATTGAAGTAAGTAAATAATTTTTTTACTATGAAATAATTATATTTTCCACTCGAGATATAAAATGTTTTCATATAAGCATATATTTGTTTTCAATTAAGAAATTTGTTGAGAAAATTGATTCTTTGAAACAAAACAACCATCTCTTTCGTTATATACAAACAAATTATTTACTTGAGTCAATGCAGTCATGCTTATTCCAAGAAATTATTTTTTTGTGTGTATAAGACAAATGCTAGATGATGATAAAAATCTTCAAAATTTTCCAATTTTTTGTTATAACTTTCAGTTCACCATCATATCAAACTCCTATGGCTTTGCTATGGTCAGAGATACACAGGGTACATCATCAAGAAAGACGTATTTTACAATGAGAATACTATACAGGATGCTCAAAAATTACTATTGCCTGATCATAAAAATGTTTGATAGCGAGTAAACGGACTAATATATCCATATCCTAAATGTCAGCATCCTATTCATTTGTGCCAAGCTGAATTTAGTAATTTCATACAGGGTTATAAAAAAATCCTGATGTTTGAGAACCCTGTAAGACATTTTCATTGTATAGGTACATCTTTCTTTGACCACATTCATTATAACATATATCTCCTAATGTAATAAATACTCTTTATGCTATTTTGGAAAATAGCCATAGCAAAGTCTCTAAGGTTACCAAACAGGACCAAACAGGACGAGCCCAATAACACGGTAACACACGATAACAAAAAAAATACAATTGTATTAAGATGATATAACTAAAACTTAGTTTAATTCATAAATATAATAACGATTTATGAATGAATTGGGTATGCATAATTCAGGTGGTCAAAAGGTTCTTCAAGTTGTTTTTGAAACAGTTTACATACTGAGCTTGAAAATGTCCATATGATCTGATATCATGGTGTTCAACGTAACCGTACATCTAATCAAAGGAGAATTAACAAAATGTTTTGTGGAAAAGTAAGGAGTGAAAAATAGTTCCCTGTGTCGTATATTGTATAAGGAACAGTTTGGTGGTAAAAGGATTGTACATTCATTTGAATCAATAAGATTATCAAATAGTTTATAAATTAATTATATATCGTTAAAATATCGCCTGAGAAAGAAAGGCTAATGATCTTGTACAAAATTAAATTACTTCCATGTGTAAAACAGTGCCTTCACACAAAAAAATGAGTTTTCAGAATAAAGCAGCCTGCTTTATTCGAAGAAAATTATTCTGTTATATACAGGCCGTTTCTTTAATTATGTGGTAACATTGCTATATTCTAAACCGTAATAGATACAAAGACGATTGAATGGAAAAAAAGGTTAATATTGTGGTGAGCAGTAAATTGGTCATAGAAAATTTACGAGGATTCTCGCCCTTCCCAACTTATACAGGAAAAACTGAAAATGCTGTTTTTGGTTTTTTACGAATAGAATTGTTATTTCAGAAAATATAAAAAAATTAAAAAGGAGAGTTTTATTGTTTTCAAAATGTACTAGAACAACGTAACGATACATTTTTAATCAAACGTTTCGTGTCAACACCGCCATCATTAACTATTTTTTTTCAAATACGGACTTGTCTATTTCGTCACAAATATTGATAGAGCGATAAAATCACAATTCAGTGGTATATCACACTCGAAATTTTTATGTTTCATATAAAATAACTAGCATCATCAGTGACAACAGCATTTTTAATTTTCTCTGTATAAGTCGGGAAGGGCGAGAGTCCCCATAGATTTTCTCTGGCCAATGTACTGCTCACCACAATAGTTACAGTTTTTCCCATTCAATCGTCTTTGCATCTATTACGGTTTAGAATATAGCAATGTTACCACATGATAAAAGAAACGGCCTGTATATAATCTGTAAAATGGTTCTTTATTAGAAGTAATCTATTTTTTCAGTATAATTTACCAATCAAAAATATTTACTTTAATCAGAAAATTTGCAAGGCACATATCAAAAAACTCAAAGTTCTAATATCAATACATTTGAAAATTTCAATAAAAAAATCGAATTCATTCTATTGAACATTTTATAGTTTCAAGTTGAGAAATCTCAAAATATGGAAAGTATTGGAGCAAATGTTTGAAAGTTTTTAAACGAATAGTTTTCATTTACTCTACTAGAAATGATTATATTCTTTATCAAAGATAGTGAATTTTCTCAAAATAGAAGAAAATTAAAGTTTTGAAGCAAGTAATTATATTTTTCTATCGAATAAAATGCGTTTATTTATAAAAGTAATTAAATTTTCTCTGTTCAAGAAATCACATTTTGTTACTTCAACAAATTGCGATTTCCCCATCCAAGATATTACGTTTTCTCTGATCAAGATATTACGTTTTCTTCATTCAAGAAATTATATTTTCTGAATAGAAAAAATTACGCTTCCTCTATTCAAGTAGTTACATTTCCTTTATCCAAGAGATTAGGTTTTCTCAACCCAAAAAATTATGCTCTATCTAAGAAATTAAGTTTTTTCTACCGGAAAAATAACATTTTTTCTATCCATGTAATTACGTTTTCTCTTTCCAAGATATACCGTTTTCTCTATCCAAGAAATTACATTTCCTTGAACGTAGAGAACAAAAGTTCTTGGTCGAAGTACTTAATCGTGTTTACTCCATGAAGATGTTATTGTTATTCTGATAAATTACTACTTCTTCAAGTTGAAAAGTTTTGAAAGAAGTACTCATGTTTCTTTACTTGAAGACAATAATGCACTCCATCTCAAACGTGACATTCTTTCATGAATAAAAAAAATATTTTTCTTTATAGAAATACAGTTTTATTTTCAACAGGAGAAAACTATTTCGAAAAATATAAAACAATTCACACATCAAATTGAAGTAACTTGGGCATAGTTTTATATTTCTTGAATTAACTTTCTCTCTGTTGAGAAAACTTTTTTTTTAAAGAAAACATTTTTGATCTTTATGAAATAATGTTATATTTTAGATGTAGTGCATTATCATATGCAAGTAAGGAAACAAGATTGTTTCTTTCAACACTTTCCACCTAACAGAGTTGCATACAAGCTTCTCTCCTGAAAATGCTTAATTTATGTTGGCGTAACACGCTTCGAATAAAATTGACATAAATTTGGTGTTTGGGTATTTTTTCTATTTATTTTCAAACTTCCGAAAATTCATATTTGAGAAGGAAATTGCTTTCACTGGAGGAATCTTCATAAAAAATTGGGTTGTATTCATAAAAGCTTTAACAAATTGAAGAGGTATGTTTGAAGGAATCTGAGTAAAAGCTTTTGCCCATCACGGTTTATTTATACAACCCATTGTTTTCTCAAAAAAAAGAAAATGAAATCTTTTTGTTCTCAACGAAATCTTCATTGATGTAACCGTGTTTTCAAGCAAAGATTCTGGACGAAGTAAGTGAGTTTGCTCCTTCTGAAATGATATTCTGAGACACTGCATTTTCCCAAAAACTTAACCAAAACTTTTTTCGAGGAAATTGTAAATTGAGAAAATATCAAATGCATCTAAAATATGAGTGTTTTCCATTTATGAAATGTACTTACTGAAGGAAAAGGCTGTGTAGAAATATTATGCTATAAGTTTGTCATCGATGGCCATTAGCAAATTTCTTTGAGGGGTTGAGGCTTTGAGAGAAACACGTGTAAAGTATAAAATAATTATATTAATACATTCAACTGTCTCTCTCTAGGATAATATCAAGCAACTTTTTTCAATAAAATAATAAAACAAAAATAAAACATTTTTTTAGCAGCTTGTAACATTCTTCCTGGGAATGAATTAGGTAACCACACTCTATAAAATAAAAAGAAAAATTTAATATTGATATTATTGATTGGTAAAGAGTATTTCGAAGATAAAATTTGGCAAACGCATTCTACAAACAATAAAAATAAAAATGAAACATGAATATCATACTACTTATTTTTTTACATTTTTGAGTTTAAAATCACAATCAATAAAATATCAAAATCAAAACAAAAATGAAAACAGGTACAGGCTAGGTTGTCTTGAATATGAACTATTCAATGAAAAATACACTAAAAATATATTAACATTATACGTGCATACAAGTGAAAAAATATCATATCGATTTTCGAAATACGCATCTAGGAATTAAATTACTTGTGTGGTGAAGGGGCAAAATTCTTTCTTCTCTCATTACAAATAATAACAAATGAAAAGAAACAAAACTTCACACTATCAAGAAAAATTGGATTCCTTATATATTAGAAATTTCATGTTGCTCAACTTCCGTTTCTGAGCCACTGAGATATGATAAATTTTCATGTATACGCTGAAATTGAAACCAAGGGTTTTCGACAGTCGATTGAAAGCTTCCTTCGTAATATCATTTCCTCAAATTATTGACAGCTGTCTTGAAACATCCCATATATTTGATAAGCTCACAGAAATTGAAATTTGAACCCATTGTATTGAAAGAGTACCAGTTATGGTAATAAGAAAATCTATGTATCATGTACTTAATTTGATTTTGATATGAAATATACATTGTTTCAAATATATGTATTCAGTTTTCACTAAATCAAGGGAAAAAGTCTTATACAGCTCACCTCAAAATGCACTATGATACTCTCTGAAGATTTGAGAAGTTTGTCGTCCTTTTCGAGGAATGATATGAGCAAGTAACTGAATTTGGATTTGTAATTTCTCATCCTAAAATAAAGTATTCTTAATAAAATTTTCGATGAGCAATTCATGAATTCTGAGGTAAAACTATACTAACCGGTATCATCCAAGGCCTTAAATTCACGAAACTCATTTTCTTTTTCACCGAGAATTGCACCAAAAAAATATTTTCAGTTGAGGTAGAAACGTAGGTGTGATTGCGGACATAATTTTTCGAAATCAAGATGAATCTGAAAAAAAAATAATGAAAATTAAATATTTTCAAACACGCGCTAGTGATATTTGGACTAAATTCAGGTCTTTTTGGGGGACAGCGGATGAGAGCTGTACACATTTTATATAATACACGATAATTCTCACCAAAATATCGGAACGCAATTCACCGAGTATAGTCTATTTACTGAAAAATTCGGCGGCAGTTTTCTGTTTCGAATTTTGGTGTACTTCAAAAGTCTGGATCCATTTTACCAAGATCACGGTTCCTGGTTATTTTGTAACCACAGTACATCGTTTTTCAAATCATATTTTAGTTCTGAAACGCAAACATATATTCAGAATCAACATTTACAATGTTTTAAGATGAACCTATAAGTACCTAATATTTCAACGACTGAAAAAATAGGTCAGTAGCAGAATAGAACATTCAATAGGTAAACTGAATAATTTTGAATTGAATTCCTACCAAAAAGTCTGCACCATATGAACAATATTACCTATTCGGAAATAATCATATTTACATACAGATTAACCTATTTAAAAGCGCGGCACCAATGTAAATGTTTCATTTATTGTCCGATTAAAATGACCTTTTTTTGTAATAAAAATAGCTTCAATCGCTGTGTTGTACTGCCCTAAATATGAAATAAAATTCAGGTCAAACCCTTCTTCGAAGTTTTTTCAAACCCAAAAATCTAAAACATAATAAAAAAATTGACTGCGCCACTGAATTTGTGATATTTCCTTATAGAGTTTCATAGAGTTGAGAAAAATAAATTTCCTGCTGTGAAATTTTCATTAAACATTTCAATGCTTCCTCCGGACAATGTATTATCACCTAACAGCAGAGATTATATGCTTCATGTGCTCGGTATAACTGTTTTCTGAGGTTTCTGAGGGGAAAATATCTAGCTTGAATGTGTACAAGACTCAAAGACTCAATCAAGCCAAAGACTGAAAGACTTAGCCGATAACTGAAAGACTGAAGCGAAGATTTAAGAACTGAAAATTGACTCAAATGGAAATGACTCAAAATATCTAGTTGTGCAAGATATTATTAATATTATCATTAATATTTCAATCTTTTATAACTGAGAAACTTGCAGGTAATATTAATTTTTTTGTTTACGAATATATTCAAAATTGCTAAAGATACTTCGTATGATTTGAAGACAATTTTTTCTCATCTAACCCTGTTTGAACTTTCTGTGAACTTTTTGATTTCATATGTTTATGAGATGGCGATGATAGCAGGAGGGTATTTCAATGAAATTGAAATTGAATATCTTCATTCATACTCGACTAAAATTAGAATGTAGGCCAAAAAAATAAGTAATAGATCAATAATCTTACCTGTCAAAACCAGAAAAAGTATTTTGTTGGTTCCAAATAATTTCTTTGCTAAATAAACTTTCAACTCTTTTGTTATCACTGACCAAAGATTATATTATAATATATACTTCAGTTTATGCAAATAATTTAAATATATATAAGAATTTTTTGTTCGGGAAATTTGGTAGAGAGAGAGCGCACATCTGTCTTCTAAAAGGATGAATAATACAATAATCTTACGCCTATTGCGAAATTTTTTCTGATTAAATCCTGAAGAAGAGCATCTGAGATGTAGGCCGGTCAGAATTCAGAAGTAACCTCAAACATAAAGAGCTATCATATCATGAATGTACCGGTTCTTGGTAAATACAACTGACAGGTTTCTAGTTTATTCATAGAAATTGTAATTCAATTTTCCACTAACTGGCATGGCTTCCCATACAGTTCGATTATTGTATCTTTACCCTTGCGTCATTAATTTATGATCGAAGAAATCACACAACATCTATCGAACATCTCTTTGTAACAACCGCTATGAGCGATTCAAAATTCGTTTACATTTGTCTGCTAAGAATAATTATGGTATTATGATGATGACGCACTGGTAAGGATATAATAATCGAACCGTAATCAGAAAATATCCCCAGATAGATAAATGACACCGACTCTACTTTTATTACTGTCTATTGAATATAATACCTACTGTCCTGGTTTGTTGAAATATGGCTGTTGTATGAATAACGACTGAATGATGAATCATTTAGAATAAAAATGAATTATTTACATTTTTGTGGGAAATTTCTGACTTAAAGATATTAAAAAAAACTATTACACTTACCTCAGTTCTATAACTCACGATGAATTCTTCAGGCACACCCCACTCACACAAAAGCATTTCTGTGTTGTACCGGGTACCGGCTAAGTACTGCCTAGATGTAACGCGCTTCAGACACCAGGGTGGAATGATCGAAACGGGAACAAATAGAAAGACATCGTAGCGATGTCTGCCGAAAAAATTGTTTAAAATTGTTTTTTCCGTTAACCAGCTGTCATCCTCCTACGAACGAGAGCCCTCAGAAGTCTAAACTTGTGCGAGCTAAGGATTAACGAGGTCTTACCTTTTAACGTGCGATTCCTAGCACGAGACCAGTGACCATGCTGGGAATCGAACCCACGTTCCTCTGACTGATAGACTAGCGCTCTACCATCATGACCACTGCGGCCCATTGAGGCTGTGTATTCAGATCTCGCTAAGAGATAAAGAATAAATGATGGAAAAGTAGGGTGTTTCAGAGTTAATTATTATAAATCGAAAAAAATTCGTCTAGTTTCTTCAGTTTTGGAGTTATGAAGAAAAAAACAAAATTTCAAAATACTTTTCTTTTGTCTCTATCTTTTTATTTGGCACTTTCTCATATCAACTTTCAGTAGATTATCCAAATAAGAGAATTACAATGTAGTATAAGTTATTGTACATATTGGGTCACCCTCAACTTTCAATTTTCGAATACGGACTTTTTCAAATGTCGAAATTCATGTTTCACATTGGACCAGTGTTTCCATCTGAACTACAGAGTATTTCGGGAATATTGAACTACAGAGTGTTTCGGGAATATTGAACTATTACATTATTATGTTATTGAAAAAATTTTGAAGATGAGAAGTTGAGAGTGGCAGAGTCTACAATATGTTGTTTTGGTTAGGAAATCTTCACATTATGAAAAAATATGGGCAAACAATTATTTCGAAATTGTCGGTTTTTCCTGCATAACTCCAGAAGCGAAGAAGCTAGATCATAATTTTTCAATCTACATAATTGACCACTGAAATACGCTACTTTGCCTCCATTAAACTATTGCTTTATATCAAATGTCTCAATAAATAGACTCGAATTTGAATAACCCTGTTTGTTTTTGACAAAAACTAGTTCAATTAGAATCTGTACATTGATTAAAATGATTCTGAATGTTCACTCTAGATGTAATACATACTTGAATTCAATTAATTTTGAAAGTTAATCAAGGGGTTTTATCGATGAGGAGGGGTTTTATCAGTACAATACTGAATGGATGAGTAGAATGAGGCATTACTATTGGTTCAAACCATCTAAATGTCAGATTATATGCTAAAAAAAATTACCTTGGAATTCAATTTGCATACGTTACAAAAAGATTTCATGCAAGCTATCAGATTGAATTAATTCAAAACAAAATTTGATTATAAAAATAATCCAGCCTTTCGCAAATTTTCCTATACAATAGGATTGTCGGCAAACGTCGAACAGAAATAATTCAACAGCCCCATACGACCGCCGAATCACGTCTATCCAACGCCTGGCAAAGTTTTCCTACAAGGATATACTCTGCAATCTTCCTGTAACAACCACCAACACATGTGGTACTGGTCGGAATCTTTCTGTGGTTTCTATAGATGGCTCTGCTGCCCTCTTTCTTAGTGGGTACCGGAGTTATCGTAGTGCCTGTTAACAAAACCGATTGGAAATCAATTACATATTGTAGCCGAGTCTGTACTGATGAGCGAGTTGAATCGCGAAACCGGTCTGCAGATGTCACATGTTTTCGATTGCCAGTTGGTGGTTGTTACAGGAAGATTGCAGAGTATATCCTTGTAGGAAAACTTTGCCAGGCGTTGGATAGACGTGATTCGGCGGTCGTATGGGGCTGTTGAATTATTTCTGTTCGACGTTTGCCGACAATCCTATTGTATAGGAAAATTTGCGAAAGGCTGGATTATTTTTCTAATCAAATTATGTTTTGAATTTTATTGCCTTTCGTCAAGTACTCTTAGTTCCACATGAGACATATTTAAATATTTTTCATGGTGAAAATTTAGATATATTCGGCTCAAACGAAGTCGAGGTACTGGTCGGAATCTTTCTGTGGTTTTTATAGATGGCTCTGCTGCCCACTTTCTTAGTGGGTACCGGAGTTATCGTAGTGCCTGTTAACAAAACCGATTGGAAATCATTTACATATTGTGGCCGAGTCTGTACTGATGAGCGAGTTGAATCGCGAAACCGGTCTGCAGATGTCACATGTTTTCGATTGCCAATTGGTGGTTGTTACAGGAAGATTGCAGAGTATATCCTTGTAGGAAAACTTTGCCAGGCGTTGGATAGACGTGATTCGGCGGTCGTATGGGGCTGTTGAATTATTTCTGTTCGACGTTTGCCGACAATCCTATTGTATAGGAAAATTTGGGAAAGGCTGGATTATTTTTATAATCAAATTTTGTTTTGAATTTTATTGCCTTTCGTCAAGTACTCTTAGTTCCACATGAGAAATATTTAAATATTTTCATGGTGAAAATTTAGAGATTGAATTAAATTTCTCACAATCCTCTTTATAGGATTTATTACATTGAATGAAAACTCATTGAACTCATAAATTTCTAAAGTGTTTTCATTTCAAAACTTTCTACTCTGAATGACTTTTGATGTGCAGTGATGAAGGTAATTGAAAAAAATGGTTTTTCCGGTATCTACGGAGAAGTAAAATGGCATTATTTTTCAATGCCATGTTGAAACCCACTTCCATTATGAAATTTAAAATGGCCTTGTGATGGATATATCAAATTTAAGATGAAACATAATCAATACCAACCTGGCGACTAAAAAGTTGTCTTAAAATGTCGTATCAGATATATTACAAAAAATTATGAAATTTTATTAGAAATTGAATTAAAGTCAATAATTACAATTTTTCACAGGTACTCAAAGCAATTGTTCGAAATTTTCTCTATTTTCAGCCTCTAGGTAATAGTACGAAATGCGCATCTAGGAATAAAATTACTAGTGTGGTGAAGGTGAAAACTTCTTTTGTTCTGATTAGCTGAATAATCTATTGTTGTCAACTGACTTCTTCAAAAATAGTCCAGAGGTGTCAAATCTGGAGACCTTGTCCTTCATTCTACGGTACATCTTCCAATCCACTATTGATGGAAATATTGCTCATTGAAAAAACCCTTGTAAATGGAATATATATATATCTTCCAAGATACAAAATATCTTATAAAATTAAATTCTGCGTTCATAATCGTCTTCATCAAGTTTGCTGGTGTATTCGAATTTTAAAGAGAAATAATGTTCCTACATAAATAGTTCACTGTATGTATGTGACCAACACTTTCTGCAATGGAATGAAATAATCCATGTCAAAGTGGCTTTATACTTCGATCTGTGCAGCTTTTCGAAAATTCTTGGTTGAATTTTTTTTATTGCAATGAATGCTTCGAGGTTTTTATATATTTTTTCTGTAGAGCTATAACGGATTGGCGATTTGTTTTTTTAAAGAATGTTTCATTGTCCTCCGACCAAAGAGAGTTTCAGCTCCATGGAAAAATATAGGTTATATTATTGTAACAAATAAACCGTGAACAAGAAAATGAATGAAACAGTAATGAAAAAGAGGTGCACCAAAGGGCACCGTAAAATAGGGCGAATTTTAATAGTTTTCTTGATTGATATAGAACCTTGGCCCTTCAAACCATCTAATATTTTGAGCAACAAACATTATTTCCTTGTACTTAGTAGAAGTTTCAAACGGTGCCTGTTATAAGTTTTATTTCACTTAGGTATTCGTTCTCAAAGTGAAAAAAATCTGAATAATACGTAAAAATTATAAATATAGTCATATTTCGTCGGAAACTTGTGAAACATACATAATTAAAAATTCTGTTTCCACCAAAGCGCAGTGAAAAATAACAAAAGTCACGTGTATCGTGGAACTTTTTGAAACCGCAACACAGTGTTTCCACTGATGCGACTAGTTCGGCAACATGAAGGAGGAAGACGCGTTATTATTAACATCTGCGGCATAACAACAAATAAAAAAAGAAAACGTAAGTGTTGGGTGAGTAGGAGTTTGACAGAAAGAGAACGACATGCCCCCGAATTCTTCAATGCGCGTCTTTTCTTTCCCTCTCTGCAAAATTGCTGAAGAACATTCTTCATTTTTCGTTTTACTTCTTTCATATTTCCTCGTATGTTTTCTGCCACATTTGCTCACGCGTCGTGTTTTAGGTACATTTCTGTATTTATAATTTACATTTTTCGAATCCCATAAACACTCGAACTGTTTATAGTTTTCTATAAGTTCTATGATCACTTCATTTGTCCACTTCAAATTCATGGTTATTTTGTATCTGTTTACACGTTTCTTATTATGATATATGCCAAATGTAGCATTTTTTTTCCACTGCCCAAGCGACATGCGTCGACTTGTTTCTGTCGTCAAGTTGTCTATTTTTCCTTTGAAGATACTGCTCAAAATGAAAACCTGAGACATATAGATACAGTCGAAATGAGAGAAACAATGAGAAATAATCGGAAACATTTAGAAACTTTCCCAAACATTTTCGGAAACGAGCAACAGAAACACAAAAGTTGCTCAATGTTTTTCCGGTTGAAACGAGTGTGATGTGACAATCATTCATGCATGCCGATGTTTTGCCGATGTTTCCTAAATCCAAGATACAAGCGGCTTTTGGATCCAGTATAAACGGTTCCAAATTGGTGTAACTAAGTATTTAGAATATTAACATATTAGCAAGAATTCTCCAGCCAAACAATACATGGCTCTATTTGAATAAATAGCTAACCTAGACCAGACTGCAATTTCAACCTAATGAATTATTGAGACAACCGATTTGTCCCTACGAAATAATTCAACAGTTCGATTCTGTCGATGGAGATGTGTCTGTTCTGGAAATAACGCCTCGAAATAAATGATTTCTGTTGTATAACACTAGAAAAAGAGTATTTACTTATTCTGCCTGAGTTTTATTTCAATGATTACCAAGAACATCACATTTATTTCCAATATCATTATCTGAAATGAGCATACTTGCGCCATCTATTATGCAGAAGTTCAAAAGCGCCAAGAGCTGGAAAAAGGACTCTGTATTCCACCACATGATTGAGAATCGACATAGAGATTTTAAGAAAACAATTAAGCCGCTAGGTGACCAACACTTGGGGTTTGGGTTGTGTCACGAAAAAAGTAATATTCAAACGAAAGGTGTACAGTTTCAAACTACATCTAAATACTTATTCCACATATGTGTATGTATGTAACTGTATAATACAGACAGATACACCTACTTTCATTCCCCACTTTATCACAATCCCTAATATTTAAGGTTTTTCTAAATCGTTTGTTGTCACTTCGAAAGTTCATGGATAGGAGATTCAATAGGAAGAAGGAAAAAGTGCATTAATTGATACAATGTGTGTTTTGGGTCCAGTTTTCTTCTTACTTTATATTAATAGCATGTTTAATTTAAAAAATATAAATGGAAAACTTGTCTCTTATGCTGATGATACCGCTCTTGTAATCATAGTTGAAAACTGGGAAAAAACATATAAGAAGGCGGAGGCTGGACAGCTGGTTAAGTGAAAGTATGCTCAGTGTACATATTGAAAAAACTAAATTTATAACTTTTTCGCTCACTATGAGAGATCAACCTAAAAAGGATTCAACTACATGAATTTGCCTGTACAGATCACTCCAACTGTAATTGTTCAACCATCAAAAAAGAATAACATAAAGTATTTGGGTGTGACAATTGATCAACACACCCGTTGGAATGACCACATTAACCATACTATAGCAAGACTTCGGAAATTAATACATAAATTCTATCAATTGAAACATATTTTGAATAACAAAAATTAACTAATGCCTTGGCGGAGTCCATTATACGCTACTGTATTATTGTTTGGGGAGGAACCTTCAGAACTTCCCTCCATTGCCTAGAAGTTATACAAAACACTCTGTTGAGAATATTGTTTGATAAAAACAGGAGGTGAAGAACAGAACAACTTTACGATGAAATAGGAGTCTGAATTTCAGGCAGTTATACAGCTACCAATGTCTTATCTGGACAAAATATCGCACATTTCCTCCAAAAATATATGAACACCATACTCGAAGAGCAACAAAACAACTAATTTCAATTCCTTTATGTAGAACTTCGATAACACAGAAATTTGTAACCTATTAGGGTCCAAAATTTTACAACTTATTGCCCACTGATATCAGAAATACTGAAAATAAAAATAAATTCAAAAATAAAGCTAAATCGTTTGTAAAAATACATTATAAAGATGTACTTAAATCAATTATCGAATAGAGTGTTATATTATAGTGGAAATTATTCAATCATTATGCCAACGTGCAATTAGTTCTCTCTCTCCTCATGCTCAAAAAATCAGTTGAAAACGATAGTTTGGAATTTTGATTATTCATTGTAGAAATTATTGTAGAAACTAGGAACTCTAATAAAATGTATAATAGAATGTTCCACAAACAAGCTATGCTTAGGTGGCTTCTCTTATTTATGAACTTGTTAATATCTGATTGAATTGAATAAACTCTACTCTACTCTAAAAAAACAGATACATATACAGATTTCCACACTTTGCATAACTATACCGATCGCTCATCTTAATTCTACTAAAAAAATTGTTCTATGATGAAATATTTTTTCTACTCATACATTATATTGGCATAAAGAGTACGGAAATATTTGTTTGGTCACAGATTCGCAATCTATCTTCAACCATATTTTTTACAAAGTTCGAAAATATGGGCCGGAAAGTATCACAGTAATGAAACGAATAAAATCGACAAAGTCGAAGTACCCTTTCTCTTTACACGTTTCCACCAAGTGGAAAAATAGATAAACATATGGCAGAAAACAACTATTTCTCTGGCCAATAACACAACGGACATTGAACTACACCTGACAGACATTTGTACGACATTCTTCCAAAAAGACCCAATTGCTAGTATCTACGTATCTTGTTATCAAACAGTAGATTATTCTCCATTTTGAATTCATTTTTATGTAGCAGTTAAAGGGCACTGCGTATGCTATGAGTATTAATTTTTATTTGCCTTCAATCTTTTGATAGTAAACATTTGGGATTTTTTATATTCAAATCTTACTTCTACACCTTTTATAAGGAAGAAAGGAAGGACTACATGCTCAACAACGCTTGGGGCAACCGTTTTTGAGAAATTTGCAAATTCCTGCATCGATGCATATTAGGGGTCTCTTAGGCGCCAGATGATGTTGCTCAGAACTTGACAAAAGACTGAGTATGTGATAGATCTCGCTGAATTTTTCTTTTTATCAAGATGCATCAAAAAATTATTCGTTTACAAATTACAGGATGTTAAGTCATAAAACAATATCGGTTTTTCAACATCGTGTATCTTGAGAATGAATTATTTCTCCATAAATCTTTGTAAGAGGAAAGTTTTTTATTTTAGCGAGATCCATCACATACTCAGTTTTTGTAAAGTTCTGATCAACTTTGTCTGGCCCCTAAATGACCCCATATTCTGCATCGATGCATAAACTTGCAAATTTCTCATAAAAGATTGCTACTAGCGTTTTTGAGCAGATATACTTTCTTTGCTTAGAAAAGGTGTAAAAACATAATTTGACTATTAAAATCCCAAAAGTTTGTTTCTCACCTCCAAAAAATCCGTTTGTCACATTTTGTCCAATAAATTAATTTTTTCTTAAGTTCTTATTAAAAATTATTGAAAATTAAATTCAATATTCTTGGGCATGGGCCGCGGTGGTGTGCGGGTTGAGTCCTCGCCTCATAAGCCAGAGAGCGTGAGTTCAAATCTCAGCATTGTCACCGGTCTCGTGCATGGCATCACACGTATTAAAAGGTAAGGGCTACGTCTTCCCCTAGCTCGCACAATATAACAATTTTAACAATTCAACATATTATAACGATACAGTTGCGGACACATGTCCATATCAACTTTTTATCTACAACTTTGTAAAAATATTCTCCTTTAAAGCTTGTACAAGTACTCAATAAACACCCGGTATATTTCAAGATAATAATTAGTTTTGAATCATTTTGAAACTAGGCTATTTGGGTTTCCTAAATTAAATTAATTATTAATAAATTTATTTCCCTTATTCTCTTTATATAGTTAAAATGTATATGAAGAAAGGTCTTAAACGAAAGTATGTTTTCATTCGGTTGCTGAAAATATTTATTTACCTATACTGAATGATCATATACATATAAAATCTCCCTTTTCAATTAAAAGTAAATATACCAAACATTATAATAGCTAAAATACAAAAAACATCATTGAAACTGACTAATTTTCCTACCATATCTATTAGTATACAATTTGTCTAAAACCTCAGGTGTTTTTATTTTCTCAATTTTACCTTGGTCTTCACTTTTCTCCTCATTCTGCCCATCTCTATCAAACAATGTCTTGTTGAAGTGGGGTGAACTTGAAGGAATTGAATATGAAGTAGAAGTTACTGAAGATGAACACCATGGAGCTAAATACTAGATCAAAATGAGGAATATTTGGAATTTCAAATAAAAAAGTTTGTAGAGCAGACCCCTACTTGTGGTACATCATTGAAAAGTCTATAAAAAATGCTATCTAATGGTATGAATAATAATTGTACAGGGAGTATCAATAATGTGTGACAACATAAAAACTTACTATGGGCTATATCTCACAAACGAAAGATGATATCAAAAAATGCTCAAAAATATTTCTAGGATAGGAAGGAGGAATTGAAATGACATAAAAGAGAACTCACCCCCATCAACCCCCTAGACCCCACCTACTCCAACTCAAAAAGTTTAATTAGCAAACTCCTACTTGTGCTATATCATAGAAAAGCCTACAAAAAATACTATCCAAAGGTATAAATGATAATTGTACAGGGTGAATAAATAATTGTAAAACCTTGCTTTAAAAGGGCAATGTAATGAAGTTTTTGTTGAACTACAATGTAGTAAAAAATGTCAATGAAGTAAATATTCAAAGTGGGTTCCGTTGTTTTGTAAACAATAGTACAGCCTATTTTCAAATTCTGCACGAACTTTGACCAATGTTGTTCTGGTAATAGCTCGACATGCTCAAGCCAGTTTTTCCTGCAAGTCCCCAAGTGACGCAGGTTGAGTTTTATGCAAAACTGACTTGAGGTTACCCCTTACAAAAAATCAGGTGGCGTTAAGTCTGGTGACCTCAGGGGTCACTCAATAGAACCTCTCCTTCCAATCCATTTGTTCGGATAATTAGTATCCAACCAGTGCCTAACTGCAGCTGCATAGTGAGGAGGTGCTCCATCTTGTTGGTAGTATAGGAAATCTTCGTCTAGGGCGAGATTGTCTTGGTCGTCTCTTTGGTTCTCTAATTCATGAACAATTAAATGTTGGATGGTGTTTTCCACCATATCCAGATAAATGTCAACACCAAAATTGCCTGGTATAAACAAAGGGGCCAATTGAAGAATCGCCTAATATCCCTGCCCAAACATTAAGTTTTTCAGGATGTTAAGTGTGACCTTCTCTAAATCGATGCGGGTTCGTATCACTCAAGTACCGACAGATTTTTTTATTCACATTACCATTCAGCATTAAAGTACATTCATCACTGAAACAAATATTTTTCAATAGTCTAGGTTAAACGCGAATTTTTTCAGTCATGAGTTTACAAAACTGAATTCGTCGGTCTGGGTCATCATCGCCTAGTTCTTGAAGAATTTGCGTTTTGTACAGGTAAAACTTATGTAATTTCAACACCTTCCTGGCTGACTCACGTGATAGTCCTGTCATTGTAGATACTTGACGTGTTGATGCAGTAGGCTCTATTGCAAATTGCCCAAGGACCTCAACTTGGCGTGCTTCATTCAGTATTCTTGGGGAACCCCTTTTTTTATTTTGTACTGATCCCGTTTCTCTAAATTTTTCAACTAAATCGCGGATGTACACGTGACTTACATGTTTGCCCGGATGCCTCTCATTAAATATTTGAGCTGTTCGTAAATAACACTGGATCTGGGAGCCAAATATGAAAATTATCTCCACACGTTCAGATATACTGTAAACCATCGTAACAACTACAGCTGAATGACAGTACTGATCGTACAAATGATGACACTAATGACATTCAAATGTCACAAATAAACAAAAAATTATTTACTGCGACAGAACCAAAAAACAGATGTTTACAACTTGTTTTTGCAAAGACGGAAAATTAAAGTTATCATTTAACAACAAAAAGTCCCCTCGGACACTTATTGAAAATAAGGTTTTATTGGCCTTTAGAGCTTTTTAACATTGTATCACAAGTAGGGTTCTTATGGTTTTTTTTTAAATTGTTAGATATCGATTTGGTAATTATTGATATACCATGTATAATTATTATTTATACCATTGGGTAGCATTTTTGATAGGCTATTCAATGATGCATCACAAGTAAGGGTTTGGTCATTTGAACTTTTTTAGTTGGGGTAGGTGGGGCCTAGGGGATTGATGGGGGCGAGTTCTCTTTAATGTCATTTTAGTTCCCTTTCCTATCCTAAAAACCTTTTTGAGCATTTCTTGATATCATCTTCTGTTTGTGAGATATAGCCCATTGTAAGTTTTCAAATTGTCACACTGTATGTCAAGTGGTCACTGGTACGGCAGCAAATTAAAAAAAAGGGTCAAACAGTGGGGTAAGTTGGCAAGATATCGAAAAAAGTTATATGAAGTTTCGCAATTTTTTTATTATTTTTCACCTACAAAAATACAATATATTTATTTTGATAATAACAACAAAAATTTCTCACGTTCTTCACACCCGTGAGAACTGAATGAAAAAATATTATCTTTTTCTAGGAATATTGAATGATACAGCACTCTAGAAACATCATGTTTCCGAATTATAATCGATGATAGTCTTGCATGATTTTTTCAATACCTACATAAACTTACTATAGACCCCTTTATTCTGACACACTATTTCACATAAAAAATAGATAAGTAATGAAATAAAATTTGATTCAATCTGTGACATACCTCGTTGTCTATAAACATATTCCTTCATGTGATTTCACACCTACCTACTTATTTATTACATTATTATTTTATGATAGAAGAGCGCAGTAAAATCACTTCTGTCGTACAAAATCAAAAGCTTGATCACCAAACATGCCTTTTTAATATAAAATGCTCCTGATATACGCACAAAACAGGATATTTTAATCTCTTTAAAATGATGAATGTTTACGTACTGCATCAAAATCTTATCAATATTCTACAAGATAGCAATGTTTCATCTGACTGAAGAATTATTATACAGTGACCGGCAGAAAGTACGCATCATATGGGAAATTCTTTTGTTAATAGATTTTAATAAAAAATTCAAACTGAAATTGTGTAGAAACATAGTTCTTTATTAATAATTTTCTATAACGGGATTATAATGTCCTGAAGATATTTCAGTGACCTCTTATGAAGCAGCTGAACACATGGCAAATTCACAGATTTCAAATTTTCTCTGAATACAATAGATATAGCTTGTGAATCACTACAAAATATTATTTGAAATATCACTGATGTCATTACTAATGAGCTTCTATTCCAGAAATGTATTATTTCCAAACAGAAAACTTTTTATGGCAAAAAATTAATTTTTATTTTTTTAATTCACATTTCTCTCAAAACTTGTACATAGCTATAAAATGTCGTTCTGAACAACTTTTCCGAATAATATTTTTCGATATTTTTTCAAATAAGTGTGTTTTGAGACAAAAATTTTAAATTTTTGGAATTTCCCGCCACATACGAAAGGACGAACGGCACTGTACAACGTCTTCTTGGGTTTCTTTAGATGCAGAAGCGATTGCACGTATCGATATTTGTCAAAATTCATTAACAAAAGAATTTCACTGTATATAAGTAGTTATGAATTTGTTGTGATTGTAGAATACTTTGACTCTCTAATCGAAAGAAAAACTATGTGACAGAATTTCTTCTTACATTATAATATATTATATTTAATAATTTTTTAATGTAATGTATATTCAATAATTATAAGAATACACACCGCTACTTAACACTAATAATCAGCCATAAACAATTGTGAAAATATTCAGAATGTCTATTTAAGGCAATTAATGAGTCAATTTTGATAGTTTTGAAAGTACCCCGCACTGCATCAATGGGAAATTGGCTTTCGGTGAATTTGCTCGATTTTTTTAAATGTTATAGACCTCATGATGCTGATCAAATGTTTCCATTCTACTAACATTCTAAGTTCAATAGGTTCGATTATACTGGGTGCTAAAGTTCACTTTTCCAAAATTTCAAATGGCCATTGTGACGATACTATTTCGAATATATCAACCAAATCAACTACGCATCATTTGTTTGATAGGCCGACTCGTATCCACTAGAATAATAATAATAATAATAATAATAATAATAATACTCCCTTATAAAAACTCGTTGAGTGTACCCAAAGGCATAGCCTGTGCGGGTAGAGGACGGCTATTATTATTATTTGCCGTAGCGCTCCGGGGCGACTTACTGATGTTTTAGGTAATGTATTCACTTCTCAGCTGTAGGAAAAACCGGAAAACCTACAGCACCACCTCGGATGGTCGGTGTGCACCCCAAGCTAGCACTAGACGAGATTGGCATCTAGACAACTCACAATACAATTGCTTTTCAACAAGGCATGCGGTCGCCTATCGATCCGATATAGAGTATTTGAGAAAAAATCTCTTGTACCTACATCGGATTCGAACCGACTATCGCTATGCTGGAGTTTCGAACGGCCTGTGCAATTAGACCGCTAAGCCACCGGCCACCATAAATTAAAGTATACCAAATTCTAATCGGACTCACGATATACGGGGTAAGTCCAAAGTTAACCAGTTTTGTAGTGATTTCTGAAAAATTGAGCGGTGGAATTCATCATTAGCATCTTCTGAATCAATCAATCAATCAATCAATGAATTATGAATTTTACAAAAATAATAATTTAAAGAATACGGATATAGTGAAGGTTTTGTGTCTATTCATTGTGAACAAATGATCGAAACTTAATTATATGTCAGATATGAGTATGTTATAAAGCGGCATATGGGCCTTGCTCTCTACACCGCTTAGAATATCCTAAAGTTTCTAACGCAAGGTCTCATTCGCCATCAGCGCTTGGTCTGATGATGGACGAGGCGTATCAAAACGTCGGGACACCTAACAACAATAAGGAATAAAACGTGAGCGGCTACGCTATACCCCTGACGGTCCTAGAAAGTACGTGACGTCCTGTTATGAGTGAAATTCGAGTATAGAAAGAAAATAAGAGGATTAATTTGATGAGTATATTAAATAAACATAGAGTAGTTCCGAATTGAATACAAGTATTTCCATTTTAGATCTATTTGATATCCCGCAAGACAGACCTCTTTAACATGTATCAAACACATAACTTAATAATATAATGCAGTGTAAACAACACCCTAAATACTTACAGTACCCTTGAAAACAGGCAAGCTTACGAAAACGCATATTCAACGAGACATTTCTTACACAACTAGCCGTTATTGCTACTGACGTAGGTATATCAAAAACAGATAAATCAGCAATGGTAGCAAGCACATAAATATTTCTGGATAACAGTTCACATACATAAAAACATACTTTCAAAGATAGCAACCTCATAGTCATTACTAAATACCTTTGTTTGCGCAATGAATCATATATAACAATAACACACTTAGTATTCCAATATCAGAATACACAATATAAACCAAGCAAAACGTGTGCTAACAGTACATGTTTCAAGTCATTATACAGGTTACATACGATAAAATCAGGCAAATAAATCAATAAAACATTCATCAGACATACAAGACATAAAGAAAATGGGTAATTAGTTCAAACCTTAATTAACGCAAATCAAGCAAATACACAAAACACTATTACATGATACCTATAATAATACACCAAAATTAGAAGTAACAGTAATTACTTTCACTGTATATTGTTCTACTACCAGTAGAAGACGTAAACCTTTAGTACAATATAAATAACAGCTGTACCCAATCATGGTTCCTAAATAAAGGACAGCTCTTAAATTAACCAAACATACACACACTCGACAGGTGAAAATAATATAATAATTTCCCTTTTAGCAACCAGTACATGAGCCACAGCCCTCGTATCAGGGTTAAAATATTAGGTTCTCTTCCGTTTATGCTCATAAATTAAACAGGGCTGCAGATGTCTTTTAAGGCGGCTTATTTCCACGAGAAGGCACATAAATTTCCGCACTCATTATATCTGTTCAGGCATTATATTCATGATCGTTTCTGGTTAACATTTAATAGTACGATAGTTTCATCTTACGGTTTTTATTGACGAATTGATTTCAAACTCCCTTGACTAAACTCCGAGGCACTCCGGTGTTCGCGATAGATTAGACTACATCCTGCACTATTCCAAACGCAGTGAATAAATAAACTATACTCCGAGGCATACATTTTCGCGAACAGTTGCACTAATACATGACGACGAACTTGGTAACGCACTCTGGTATAATCCTTAGACGATCATGGCCGGGTCAAAGATGGACTAACTATTATTCGGTCAAACGCGGCGTTTTATAGTAATATTTGTTTGGACACGTGTCGCCGTTATTCTCCCCTATGCCATAAAATAGGACATCTGCATAATTAAACATGTTTTTAATAGTGTCCGGCTGTCAGATTTTATTGCTTTAACCTACTTAGCGAGACATGTTTATGGCTTTGATTTATAGACATAATCTTATGCGGTGGGTGGAAGCAAGACGCGATATTGAAAAGTAGGATGGAACATCTCGAGTAATTCGCTATCTAGGGATTCGTTAATTATGTTGGCTGTGGAGGAAGGGTAGCAATGAACTTGATATTTGCGCAATTTGCTCCCAAACAGAAGAGCGGTGCATTCAGCATCGTTTATTATTTTAATATCTTTGACCGATATTCGAGAATAATGAATTGCACGACGTCGTTTGATGACGGATCATTTCTAAAATCAGAATGGGACAGGGTGGATCATGACAAGTACACATTTTTTTTGCTTCAGTAGGAGTAAAATTCTCGAAATACGTAATTAGATCGTTACAACTTGTAAGGCATCGAACATCTGAGGGTTTCATAGAAAAATATATTGAGCAGTCGAAGAGAATATGTTGCAATGTTTTGAGTTCTTTTTGATTACACATGGTACTTAATTCTTTTGGGGTTATACGATAGGTACTACCATTGTATGTTAGTTTTATGATATACTCACTAGCCATCCTTATTTGAGCAAGAGTTCTTATGAATTTTATGGGTGCCTTCAGAAGTATGTATTTGTGGGGAGTCGGTGATAGTTGAAAATTGCGATACAATGTCAGAGATGGGGTACGAGCAGCTAGAGCTAGGTCAGACTCATAGAGCTTGTTAAAGTATGTAGAGATAATGGATTTCCTATTTTCTCGATAGGGTTTTCAAAACCAACAAAGTCTTCTGAATCAGACTTAAATAGTGTATACTTGATGTTCTATTTCTCATGAAACACATGCACCCGTTCTTATTATTGCTTGAAATTCTGGACAACTAGATGAATAACTGGATTGCAGATACGAATATCTTACAGTGAATTGTTCAAAATAATTCAAAAAGTTTGTGTCGAATAGAATATGGTTATGGAAACTCATCTATGATATGAACTTAAAAAAAAACTACATTCAAAAATCAGCGAAAGACACTATTTTTCGAATCACCCTGTGAATCAACGTATTTGCAATCTAGATTATCATAGTGAACAACCCTCGAGTTGTCCAGAATTTCAAGCAATAATAGCAACGGGTGCAGAGTTTCATAAGAAATAGAACGTCTTGTAAATGATATGTCAGTCGGATTCAGGAGATACTGACATCATGAATTGGAATTGATAATGGTATCCAACGAAATGTTTAAACATGAATAAAATTCCACCGAGAAATCACTACAAAATTGGCTAACTTTGTATTAACCCCGTGTTTGAACAACAAGAATAGACCAACCATGTGCCAAAACCAATACAGGAAGTCATCCAAAAACTGTCAAAAATCAAAAGTAATCTCCTTCCAAAGTTCACTGAATCACATAACATCATCATAACATAGAAAATAAAAAGTGACAGTCGATGACAGATTTAGGTTCGACAATTACCACGGAAAGTAAACATTGTTCAACACCCCGTATATTGTGAGTACGTGTAGACTCACCTATCGAACAAACGATGCGAAGTTGATTTCTTTGATATTTTCGAAATAGTATCTTCACAATGGCCATTTGAAATTTCGGAAAAGTGAACTTCAGCACCCTGTTTAATTGAACCTATTGAATTTAGTGATCAGTATCATGATGTCTATAACTTATAAAAAACTCAAGCACATTCACCGAAAGCCAATTTTTCATTGGTGCGGTGAGGGGGTCTATTATATTTGCAAAGTTAAACGTTCAAGCATGGTTGTCTTTGAATTTTAATTATAATTTGGAAAACATGATTTTTCTGCAATGCCATCTAATTCTGATATTAGTAACCGTACAAAAACCATATTTTTTATTTGGTGCTATCTGGTATAGAGAAAATGAGAGATTTCTGTCATTGTAATCGAAATTGAAATGTTTCAGTATAGTAAGGCTTTTTATAGGAAATAAAAATAATAATATACTTATAATACTTCCTCGTAAACACTCAAAATGTATCCAAAGGCATAGCCTGTGCGGGTAGAGGACGACTATTATTATTTTTTGCCGTGGAGCTCCGGGTCGAATTACTGATTTTTTGTGGCGTTTTCACTTTTTTGCTGCAGGAAAACCCGGAAAACCTACAGCACCACTCCGAGTGGTCGGCGCGAACTCCAAGCAAGTACCAGCCGTCGGGAATGGCATCTAGACAACTAACATTGCCTACCGACTCCTAAGAAAATTGAGGAAAATTTTGTCGTTTTAACAGGATTCGAACCTGGCTAAATGCAAGCGAAAGTTTAGAAGGTCGGCATTGAACCGCCTTGCGAACGAGCACCCTAAAGGAAATATGGAACTGAATTCTAAGCATTTTCAAATAACTTTTGTCGACATCTCTCCATCTGACCAGGCTTTTGCCCCTTCATAGTATTTTTTTCAAATCGCCGCCTTACCAGTGATCATGAAACATGCATCAAAATTGATTTTTAGGTTGTTGGACATGCACAATTACGAAGGCGCTGAAAGACCAAAGTTTTTCTAATCCTGACCTAATTTCGGGATCCCGACTTCAATCTCGGGATTACTCAAATTAGGAATAAGTAGTTTGAAGGATGACTACGTATATGTTATTCCACTCCATAAAATATTTAAAAATTGGGCATCATGCTATCATCTTATGTGATTCCTGTTAACATTGTTGACTGGTTGGAATCATGTATATCGAATCGAAAAATGATAGTGAGTTGCCACGGGGTTTCCCCCAATGATCAGTTCTTGGACCACTTTTTTACATATGCTCATGTTACAAGAGATGCATGGATTCAAGATCCAATGTGTATACTGCGCAATTGAGTGTCAAGGACCAGTTCTTGCAAGACGATGATCACAATTTCAAGGGACAATTTAGAAACGCAGTGTCACCTATATCAAATAATTCTTCATATGTGAAAAAAAATTTACCTAAATTTCTATTTCAGAAAAGATATATTTCTTTTTTAAATCAAAATTACCATAAAACCAAACAATGGAATATACCACTCCATAACCCCATCGAAGAAGAGAAGTTCTTGTAGGTCCTTAGGTTTAGTGGTAACATCTTCAGACAAACTCTTTGGAGAAGTCCCAGAAGTTTGCGGGGGCACGAAAAAACGCCTCGTTACCAAGAATTTTTGGAAATAGCCTGATGTTGTCCAACTCGACATGAAGAACAAATATACGACCACTCAACCCTAGGCCTATAAAAAACGTTTAGGAAACCTTTTATCTTAATGAAGACCCAAGATCCTCACTTCTTTGCCAAGGTTGTGAAAAGGGTTAGTCCATTGCTTGGATTGATGGTTATGTCTCTCCCAAAACGGGAGTTGATGGTCGTTGATTTGTCTACTTTAAAAATTAGTGGATTTCGGGGGCACTAGCTCTTCTACATTGTCTACTGATATTGCGATCATCGTTTCTTACATTTTCACATTTGTAACATATTGGGGTAGATCATTTACGCATTGTTAAAAAATGAGCGGCCCAAGAACTGATCCTTGGATAACAACCAATTACACATTGTATATACATTCGATCTCACATCGTATCATCTTACTATTATTTTTTTATTTGCCATATATGATTTAATACGAATCCCAACGGACAAGAGCTTGATGAACGATATTTCAAAACACACGGTATGGAAAGCAGTCGATAGACCCAATTTGAGAAAGATCACAAACTTAACGTTGTCGATGAACATAACTGAGCAAATTACATGACACTGTTTCAATAGATCTATCCATGCTGATTTTTACACAGAAAAATCAATCAGGTTTGGATGCTGCATTATTCTATTTGTTATAATTCCGAGATCAATGTCAGAATCCCGAGAGAAAAGTCGGGATCTCGAGGTTAAAGTCAGGATTATAAAAAAAGAAAATCATTTGCCCTTTAACGCCTTCGTACACAATCGATCACCCAAAATATTTCTTCCACCACTACAATAATACACTCATTACACTCTGGGACTGGTTAGCTGATAAGAACATTCCACACCTAGATTTGGCACCGACTCATATACCTTATTGGTATTCTGCACTCGTTGCTAGGCCTTTGTGGCAAACACAAATATGGAACGTCTACATGTCTACTCGCCACCGCAGTTTCAATCAATTCTGCAAATTTCACAATTTTATACGTCAAAAATTACAAAAGGTACTGAGGTGTTCATGTGGAATTAGACACACAGTATATTGAAAAGTATACCTACTTGTCAAAATGAAAAGTCCTTCCGAATTGGGTTAAAAGACGAAATAATATGGACCTTCGAAGTATTCTTACTTACAAGAATATCTTAAGATAAGTATTTCGTAAATTCAACTACGATGGAGTTGAATAAAAAAACATATAAATGAATATATGGGCATAACATTAAAAATAATATATGTATAATAATATAATAATAATAATACTCCCTCATAAACGCTAGTTGAGTGTACCCAAAGGCATAGCCTGTGCGGGTAGAGAACAGCTATTAAATTATTTGCCGTGGCGCTCCGGGGCGACTTACTGATGTTTCAGGTGATGTATTCACTTTTCAGCTGTAGGAAAACCCGGAAAACCTACAGTACCACCTCGGGTGTGCACTCCAAGCTAGCACTAGACGAGATTGGCATCTAGACAACTCACCATACACTTGCTTTTCAATAAGGCATGCGGTCGCCTATCGATCAGATATAAAGTAGTTGAGAAAAATTCTCGTACCTTAATCGGACTCGAACCGACTATCGCTATGCTGGAGCTTCGAACGGCCTGTGCCTTAGACCGCTGATCCACCGACCACGGTACAAACCAAGTATTTTCTGAGCAGGACTCATAGAAAAAGATATAAGCCTTTTTTCCCAAGAGCGTTTCAGATGTAATTGGTGACACCCAAGAGTTATAGTACACGTACCATATGTCTGCGTAAGGGTATCTACAATTTCTATTTTCCGATAAAATCTCAGTTTTGTAATTATTTCATACGTATATTCGTTTCATAGATGACTTAAAAGTAAAGATAAGTTCACTAATGGTTGTGGTATTACTTTATTTCGTTCAAACCTTTCGAACTGACATTATTCCATTCATTGATTTGTCTTTTTTCAGTGATATCGGCTCCGAAAGCAGCTCTTCACGTTTGCCCAAACTGTGGAAAAAAGTATGCTTATAAATATAATTTGAATCGACACATGAACTATGAATGTGGAAACCAAAAGTGTTTTAAGTGTTTACACTGTTCGAAATCTTTTTCCCAGAAAGCAACTTTGAACTCACATTTGTTCGTTTCACATACTGGACCTGATGAACAAAGAAGCCTGGCAATTAAAAATTATCAGAATTCTAATTATGAATAATGCACTACTATATGAGATGGAAGACATCACTGGCCTTCGTCAAATTGTGAAATAAATGTAACTTCCAAGTAAATATAGATATATTTTCGAACGTGTCATCTTATTCACATGGAAATAGACTGCTACATGTTAGCAGGCAAAAATTTTGCTACCCTCTTAAAATTCTCTACAATAAATTGTAGATGATAGCTAAAAAGATGTTCTAGAAACGACACTGAACTCGACATCAGGGTCTATAATCAAAAATTATTGCCGAATATACAATTCGAACCAAGGAAAATCTACAATTGTATAATTATTCATACAAATCTAAGCCGTTTTCGACTTGATAAAATTTCAAAAGACACATTCCTTTGTCCCACAGAAGTTCATGGGTTGGATGGAAGAGCAAGGTCTGACTGTATTACTCGTGACATGGTCAGAAACTGAAACCTGCCATTTGACAGGGTTGTATTATTTGTAATTTTACCTGTCAATAAAATCTATCATTATTATTATTATTTATTCATTTGAGAGACTCTCAATAAAACTTATTTTTTGATCAATAATTTCAAATAAAATTTCAAGCAAAAAAAATAATCCACTTACGGAATATGAGGCAAGATTGAAAAACAGTAGTAATACAATCGTTGATTGAATTATGACACTCTATATGGTCTCATTCAATAAGTTCGTGTGTTAATGAGTGAATAATATGGAGTTGTGTAGTAATGTAGGCATTCACGGCTGGCGTCAATGTTTTGGTTGGTTTCCGGGTTTTGCCGTGGTCTTCTTTGGTTTAAATCTCGTTACTTATTGAATGAATCATTAATATTATTCATTCATCCTGTTAGAAATATCCCAAACGGGACCTGTCTTCTGATCCACGATAGATCCAAACGGGGCAAACCGAAAATTATGGTCTTTTGAAGTCTTCAGGTCAAGATTTCTGCCGCATCACGGCAAGTCGATAACATTTTTAGATTCATCAGCATCGTGTTCATTATTCCACCAAGTACCCCTATGATCAGAATCATCATTTAAAGAAGGCTTTCGGTAAAGCTTGCGGAGTTCAAAGAGAAAGACTCGTTATTTAGACCATTTTTTCTCCTCTTGTTGAACAATATCCGTTTCGCATGAAACTGAACTCTATGACTATGAATACTACATCAGGCTTATTGGTTTGTATTTGCCTGAGGGTGGGAAATGAGTGGTTTCAATAGATTTAGCACTTATCACGCAACTACGGTAGATCAGGGTGTCGAATACACCATCCTCACAGGCCATTATGAATCCCTTGGTGTCTGACATCAGCCCACTTGACCTGAGAAATGAAGGGGTAGAATTTTTGAATAAGCCAAGATCTTCAATGTTCTTGAAGAAGACTTCATGCATTGTCTTATCCTTGTGTCATTACAGGAGTATTTCAGTTTCTGCTGAACGAGTCCCAACTCGGTAACAGAGTTTGAGCTTCCTTGTTTAGTGCTGCCTTAAAACCTAAAAGCTCTAGTCTCTGCTTCTTATGATGATTGTAGACTGAGAAGAGGAGGGTATTTGAACTACAGATGACTCTACAAACTCCATCAAGTACCATTCTGTTATATAGACACTCCAAACTCAGAAGTACGAGGCTTTTCCGTTGTCTAATGAAGAATAATAACCGTGGAAAAGAGGATTAAGGATGCAAACTCCTACATTCACGGCCCTATCAGCCCAAAAAACGATCGTCAATCATTTGGTAAAGTTCCTTGAACATTTTTTGGGTAGAATGAGCTGGCGCTCCATCTAGGTGAAGTTACGAATTCCATTATTCGGAATGCAGACTTTCGATGAAATCAGTCCTCATTATTTGGATACATCTTAAAAAATTCATTGTGTTATTTTAAATATAAAAACTAATTCATGTTCCTCGTTATCATTATTTCGTCGCTTCAAATTGTTTTTGGCAAAATTTACCGATCATCCTGTGTATATATCAAAAGGGAATAGCTGAAATGTACATACGTTCGAAGTATTCTGCTTTGAGAGTTTGAACTTTAGTGAAGTCATAAGTGATTTCCCAAAATCCGCTGAATAGAAGCTTCTGGATATGTATAATATGTATAGAAAAATACCAGAACGTTAACAATATTGCCCTCATTTGAAGTTTCAGGTTTTGGTAATGTTGGAGGCGCTTTTAACTTTGAGCTTTACTTTAGGACATAATTTTGTGATTACAAACTTCCTCTCGATCATTGGTGTTGGTTCAGGATAAGATTTGGTTGAATTTTTTACAAGTTCTGGCTAATGAATTGATCACATTATCCGTTTATAGGAAATAATTTCCGAGGAACATCGTTCGAATAATCAATCTTTGCATACATTTGGGGATATTTTTTGAAATATCATTTATAAATTATTCATAAAAGTCACCAAACTGTCATAAGTTCAGTATTTTTTCTCCTACCTAGAATTAAATCCTTTTAAAAATATGCCCAAAAAACGGCTTTGTCAAGGAATCTTAATGATTTGGGTATAGGTCCATGATATGTCATATTGAACAATTTTTCTTAATCTTCCAATTCATCGAGTAATATACAGAGTGCTTCGTTTAAAACAACTAACTTTCGACCACTTTCATACATATCGGAAAGTAATAGTAACTTTACCAAATCGATTTTTCGGTGTGAATTCAATTCTTCGAGTTCCTCAAAATTATACCATCAGATTAACCACTTTTCATGAATTGAGAGTACTAATTCACTTAAGTTCAATTAGGGTTTTATCTTGGACCATATTTAACATAATATATTTTTTATCTCGAAAACCGAAAGAGATAGGTTATAAACAAAAAATTATAACAACGAAAGGTTGATTCTAAAAACTTGTTATTATACGGTATGTTCTATTTAAAGAAATAAAGTTAGTTCTTTGATAGAAACGACAACGTTGCAGTGCTGAACATATATCAGATCGATAGAACAGGTAAGGAAATGTAAGATGTGTTTTCAGAAACATCCTGCGTTGCGTTTTCTATGAATATCTAACCTACCATCGACTGTGAGTAACGCTGTATATCTAGCGCCATCATCTCTTGGTTCCAGAAAAATCACTCCAGCTATTGTATTGACTTCGATATAAAGCCAAAAGTAATTCATGAAGAATTACTGGACGTCAGTTTTCCAAAACAGACATTGAAACACATTCTGGAATGATCTTCTATGTTTCACTTCGAAATAATGTCAGAGAAAATGACCATTTATCTCGATTTGGAACTGCATTATTCATATTTCATGAAAATCTCCATAGACCTGACCAGTACAATTTTTCCATCTTCTGTACGATTCACTCATCTGTTCGGGCCCATATACAAAATCAGACAGCTGGGTTGACAATTTTTAAATTTCAGCGAAACCATTCCAATGTTCAAACTGCCAGAAAAGTTACCAGACTAAAAGTGGAATATACAATCATCAGAAGTGGGAATGTGGAAAACCTGCGATGTTCCAGTGCCCCATCGATGGTTGTAACTATAAATCGAAGAGAAAGGGGAATTTGAAAACTCATTATTCGATTCACTGCATCAGTGTTCAGTACAGAAATTCCCTAAAGTGAATAATGTTGAACGTTATTTTCTTGAAAATTACTGAGCAGTTTATAATACAGTTGTATTGTTCATCAACCTTTACTTCCTCTTTTCAATTTGTTACAAAATCACTAAATGTTTAGAAGGCACCTGCTGGTACCTAAACTATTTGAAGGGTACAGGGAAAAAATCAGCTAAGTCCATTTGAAATTGCGGTAGATTCACCATTTGGTGGAAAATGTCGTATTTTCTCTGAAGGATCAAGCGGTCAGGAGAATAACCAAACAAGTCACAAGTTTTATGTTATCAAATTCCTAACTCAGGTCGCTGATTTGGTACAAGCTCATAATGAAATTTCACCTAAAAATGCCAATAACTCTGCTATCATTATTTGTGATTTTGCTGTTTTTTTCCCTGTACCCTTCATTTCAACTAGGCTAGAAAATGTACTTTTAATTTTTTTAAATAAATCTTAATACTGTTGGTTCGTTATTGAAGCGTATTTATCGATGCTCCTTTGACTTCGATGTAAACATTCACTATCACACTGCTCTACTAATCAAGATACAATAGTCTACACAAGATCATACGGTTTGGACCTTTTCACGGCGCAAGTCAATCAGCAGCTAACGAACAATGTTTTTACGGTGAAGCGATATAAGTCGAAAATGTCTTCAGATTCTTAATCAGAACAACCATTTTACATTTAATCCACTTCGTTCTTGAGAAAATTACAGGTCTCAAGAAGCCAGATTTGGCTCACTTCTCGAGGAAATACCCCCTTAACTTCTTTATTTTTTTATGTCGAACTGTGACATTTCCAGAATCAATAGATATGCCAAAAATGTACGAAATAAGGAATAAAAATAGTAGTAGAGCGGAACAAAGCGCCATTTTTATGAACGCTGACATATAAAAAATAATGGATCATTACATTTACATAAAAATTATGGTAGAACTCGTTTCAATCGACTGTTGATAGTCTAAAATGTCTATTCATTAAAGAGTGCCACTCCACTTTTTTTATTTAAGAAAAATATCACATTTCAAAGTGTGCCTCTGACGTCACGTTCTAGAAAACACCCCCACCATAATCCGCCTTCCGAAATAGGGAATATCGTTCTCCCATAAAATATAGCTACTGGCTGACAATAAGCCATCGAGAAATAATTGAAACTTTGTCACTGGATCAACACATCAAAAATTTTTACATATACTTAAGCAATTTTATATACAATGTCTTCCGAAAGTATCGGAACGGTCTCATATTTCAGAAACGACCATAAGAAAATTTACGAAAATTTCGACAGGGTAGTTTTTGATGATGCCGGATTCAATTGTGATATCGGCAATGTTGCCAAATCGACAGTTTTTCAGATATTGAGGGTAACTTAATTTTTTCAAATAGAACACTCTATTTGTTTTCAATGCAATCAGTACATGCGACGCCTCATTTCTTATAGCTCCAAATATCAGATTTTAAACTAATGTAGTTTTCGAAATATGACAACATGGCTTTTTCATTCAAATGTCTGGGAACGTTCCAATATTTTCGAAAGGGCACGAGAAAATATCATGAAATTTTATTGCGATCAATTCGCAACTTGCTCCCTTAATGCATACTTTTCAATCCACGTCACTCAAATACTTATTAGCGTTTGGTTTTTGAAATCAGTAATGAACACTTCAATAGCTTTTTGTGTATTTAGAGCACGAAGTGATGGATTGCCGCTCGACGAAGAAGCGGAGCGCGGTTATTTGGAGAGCGGCAATTACACTTTATGCTCGAATGAAACACAATACTTTTATGACAAACGCATATCTCAGATACAGAAAAAAACTCGATACTTTGTTGATCATACATTATCACCAAATACTATTTATTTCAATAATTATTTACTTGACATTGATATTACAATATTGACAATTCTTGACAGATATAGCCAAAGTCGGTATCCAAATTGCTGGCAACATAATCCATATATCTTAACAATAAAAACTGCATGTCCAAGGTTTGAACTCCGGTCGCCGGCATGAGGGATTTAAAACCTGATATTTGGAGACATAATAAAATTCATGAATTTTTCTTGAACCGTATTGAAAATATTGGAACGTTCCCAGACTTTTGAACGAAAAAGCTATGTTGTCATATTTCGAAAACTACAGAGATATTTGGAGACATAAGTAATCAGGCGTCGCTGAATTGATTGCAATGACAACAAATGGGGTGATCCATTTGAAAAAATTTAGTTATCCTCAATATCTGAAAATCTGTTCATTTGGCAACATTGCCGATATCACCATTAAATCGGGCATCATCAAAAACCATCATGTATGAATTTCATGAATTTTTCTTGAACCGTATTGAAAATATTGGAACGTTCCTAGACTTTTGAACGAAAAAGCCATGTTGTCATTTTTCGAAAACCACAATAATATAAAATCTGATATTTGGTGACATAAGTGATGAGGCGTCGCTGATTTGATTGCAATGAAAACAAAAATAATATTTCATTTTAAAAAATTGAGTTACCCTCAATATCTGAAAAACGATTTATTTGGAAACATCATCAAAAACCACCCTATCGAAATTTTCATAAATTTTCTCTGGGCCGCTTTTGAAATATGAGACCGTTCCGATACTTTTGAAAGACACTGTATTATTTGTAACGTTGAAATTGTCTGAACGAACTTGCCTTTTGATGAGAAACTATTGTTGCCAACACCGCAAATTATAATAACATTTCTAATGGAACAAAAGTTGTTATTACCACATAACACAAAGCACTTTTTGGACATTTTTACGGTTATAAGGAATACAGAAATTACTTAAAACGAACAACAAAACTTGAAAACCGCATTAACAATTGTTATTGATCTGCTCCGTGAAACAGACGAACAAACCCATCTGGTATCAAATGACAACTATCATAGAACAAAATCTAGATGTAATGATAATTTTAGATTCCATGGTGTACAACTTATACGACGTTGCCAAGTTCAATTTTGATAAACGTGACGTCACGAACCCCCTTTTTTCAAATTATAGAATAACTGGCGGACAGAAAAAATAAATAAAAAATCCCAAGTGATATTAGCGTATGTACTCTCTAATTACAGTGTTTTCTCATAGTCCTTGGAAAGGTCCATTTGAATGAGAATTGAAGTGTATTTGAATTTAGTTATCAGAATTTATTTACAGACCATGTCTACAACCAATATGTGGTAGTTGTGTCGCTCTTGAGATTTACAGCTGTGAGCGAATGTTTATCTCGCTTAATAGATAATCTGGGCCTGAGCTCGTTCCTATCTTTTTTTTTTGATAATGGAATGAAGTTTTGAGGATCTACATTGTTGAAAAAGGATTGAGCTACATGCATCCAATTGTTTCACCGGAAGTGACATCAATACTCAATTTTTAAATGAGGTACTTCATTTGTCTGAATACATCTGAATGTATATATCACTTTTCAGTTTCTCGAAAAATAAAATTTCATTTCGTTATGTATTTATTCATTTAGTAAAGTACACGTAAGAGTAGAAGTAAGACTACTTATAAACTCTTAATTGCAAATTATTCATAACAGTATCATTAGGAAGAGAAAGGAAAAGTGAAAGCAAACAGGAAAGCTAAGAGAAAAACAAAAAACAGACAATCAGTTTATAATAAAATATTCTGAAACAATGGAATGAGTTGGCTTTGTAGTAATTTTCCAGACGGTTCGGTACTTGAAGGTGTTCTCAGTGGTAGATTCGACAATGTTCGAAGGCAAGTTGTTCCACAGCTGAACGCATCTGTTGAACACACTCGTTCTCTTACACATTTGTTAAACTTCTGGCGGGTTATTTTGAACATGTGTCCACGGCCGCACAGTGGTCGCTGGTCTTGAGGGTGTACAGAGGTATCATGTCGACTCCATACCGCGAATATCGATATCATATTGCAAAAAAGATATCTATGAACTAAGACCTTCTTGCCACCATATACAAAATTCAAATCCAAACCCATTTGGGGGTAGTTTGTACTTGCAATTTTTCGAAAAACTTTGCTGACCGACGGTTTCCAGTCAAGATATTTCGTTGAAACAATAAACCAGAATTGCCCATAATATACTTCTTAAGACACCATAGAAAATATTCTAATCAACTCCTTCTAAAGGGTAGTTTGTACTTGCGATTTTTCGAAATACTTTTCTGACCGACAGATTTCCAGTGAAAATATTTCGTTGAAACACTGAAACAGGACTGCCTATAACATACTCCTCAGCCACCAATGTAAAAAATTTAATCAACCACTTTCAAAAAGCAGTTTGTACAAAGACGATTTTTCTCAAAACTCTGCTGACCGGCAATGATGACAAACATAGTACTTACAGATGAACTAACGGACAGACAGACAGGCTAACCACGGAAAAGTTTGAAGTTGCTCAACATTCGACGGAATCATTTTCTCGAAAGTAACTTCAGCTTTATTTTAACAGATCATTATATACTCCCCTATGATTGTAATTTATGGATAAGTTGGAAAGTGCGCACGAAGGCTGGCATGTCTTTTCAACGAAAGCTATCCAAATTGTAATGTAATTCACCGGTATGTGCTTGCTTTGGTGAATAAGTTTAACTAAACTGGATCAGTTACAAATCAAGAAAGAAATAATGGTAATGGTAAAGGTAAAAATGGATGGTGACTGATGCGCTGCAACCTAATTAGATCTATTGTGCCCCATCTTCTTCTGCTATTTCAAGGTGTTCTCGTTCACAGCAGCCCCTCAAGCCCCAATTCCTTGAGGAATTTAAGGATTTTGAGGGGGTCCATACGTGGTATTTCTCCAACAGTCAGCTGGTGTGATCCCAGTATATTCAATCTTCTGTGATGTACAGCATAACACTCCATCAATATATGGTGTGGTGTTTCTGGATGTTCCCCACAGAATCTGCAGGTACTGTCCTCCTCTAACCCTAGCTTCCTTAGGTGTTCTTTGAGTCTGCAGTGCCCCGTAAGAAATCCCGTGATTGTCTTTAGACTAGTTTTGCTGAGGTTAATCAGTGTCTTCGATCTTGCTCGGTTGAAGTTACCGAGGAGATCTTTTGCCTGCCTTAGCCCTGGAAGTCTTTGCCAGTAAGTTGCTCTCATTGCTTCTTTACTTTTATTGAGTTCGTCTTGGAAGTAAGATTTTCCAATTCCGCAAAATGGTTCTGGCCCGATCAGTGGCGTGGATGCCCCTTTTCATGCCAGGGTATCTGCTTATTCATTGCCCTCCACTCCGACGTGCCCCGGCACCCAAAAGAGGATCACTTTATTGTTCCTGGCTAGATCATTGAGTTTGTCTAGGCATTCCCAAACCATCTTTGAGTTGATGTTATATGAGCTCAACGCTTTGATGGCTGCTTGACTATCGGAGAGGATTGCGATTTCCTTGTTCCCGTATTACCTGTCGAGGTTGAATTGAATGCACTTTTCTATGGCGTGAAAAATACTGGGGAACTGGCCCATGGGTTCGGAGTATTTGGTGCGAGGCCCAAAGACTCCTGCTCCAGTTCCGTCGGGAGTTTTGGACCCGTCCGTGTACCATGTTATGGTATTCTTTCCCAATGCTCGAATGGATTCTATGCTCCATCCACTCTTAGTATTTAATTCCGTTCGAAAGAAATTCTCCAAACTAATTCTCCTTGTAATTTCGTCAGTTGGGAGATCGGCAAGGTGTGAACTTACGGTGGGGTTTGAGCACCTTACGATGTGTGCTGTCCCTTTGAGTCCGACTTTAGCCAACCTGAGGTTTGCTCCCCAAGCAGTTCTCCTCACCATGATATGGAGAGGAGTGAGGTCCAGAATTACCTCTATTGCTGCTGTTGGAGTCGACCTCATTGCTCCTCTTATACAAAGACATGCTAGTCTTTGCACTTTCTCCAGGCTTTTCTTAGTTATGGCGAGTTCGGTTCTGCCGTGCCATACAACTGCTCCGTAGGTGATCATAGGCCTCACTATCATGGTATACATCCATCGCAGTAGTGATGGGTTACATCCTCACGTTTTTCCTGCAATATTCCTGCACACCATCAGTGATGATTTTGTCTTGTTAACGATCTTTTCTACGTGTCTATTCCAGAGTAGTTTTGAGTCTAGGGTAAGCCCTAGATACTTCACCTCTTGCTTCCATTCTAAGTCTGCTCCGTCGAGGCGAACAGCCCTTGGGTGCTGAAACTTTGTTCTCCTAGTGAATGGTAGCACTGTGGTTTTTGATGAGATAATTCTCAACCCCACAGAAAGGCAACATCTTCTGGTAGTCTCTAGCTCCCTTTCTATGAGATCGCAGAGGGTTCCTTCGAATTTGCCTTTAGCTATGATGACTATGTCGTCAGCATATCCAAGGCAAGTGACTCCTTTCCCGGTTAGTGTTCCGAGTAGTTCGTCTACTACGAGACTCCACTTTGTGCTGATCCGAAAGCAGATATCCCCCACTTTCGTTTCAGCAGTTCTTGTAGCCAGCATTCGGCACATCCATCTGGATGTGGTTCTGTCCACTCCCTTGTTCGTTAGGGCCCTATTTATTGCTTCGTGAGAGGTGTTGTCGAATGTCCCCTCTATGTCTAAGAAGTTGCGTAGGGCCATTTCTTTATGCTCGAGTGATTTCTGGATGCTTTCGGTAAGCATGTACAGAGCGGTTTCCGTTGATCTGCCCGCCCTGTATGCATGCTACCCGGGGTGTAATGGCACCCTCTCCAGTATCTCGGTTCTAATGTAGTTAACTACAATCTTCTCCAGTGTCTTCAGTAAGAAGGATGAGAGACAGATTGGTCTGAGTGACTTCGGGAGGGTAGGGTCCTTCTTTCCTACTTTCGGAATGAAGGTTACCCGTGCTCTCCTCCAGTTGCTCTGTATGTATCCGAGCGCCAGACTGAATCTGGTTGCTTTAATAATAAATGACAGTAGTTCCGTTTGCCTGTTTTGTAAAATGGCCGGAAATATACCGTCAATTCCGGGTGACTTGAATGGTTGGAAGGAGTCAATTGATCATTTCACTCTTTGAGGAGTGCATATGGTTTTCACTACCTCCCAGTCTTCTCGTCTGGCTCTTCCTGGTTCTTCCAGTGGTCTGTTTGGTTGAAATGGTATGCTACCTGGAAAGTGCGTCTCCAGTAGGAGGAGAGCTCGTTGCTCCTCATCCTCTGTGTAGCTACCATCTGTTCTTCTGAGTGACATTGGTCCTTGCTCTCTGCCTCTCGCCATAGTTTTATACAATCTGGCTGCTGCAGGGCTTGGTGTGATCGTCTCACAAAAGCTCCTGAAGCTGTTCCTCTTGGCTTTCCTTATTTTTTAATTGTATTTTGTCAGTCTTTCGGTGTATCCCTGCCAATCTCCGTCCCGCTTGGCTTTGTTGAATAGCCTGCGGACTTCGGATCTCAGATTTGACAGGTGTACGTTCCACCAAATGTGATTTCTTTTCTTTTCTGGGGCAGCTGGATTCGTATGCATTCATAATTTCCCCGTTAACCGTCTCTAGGGTTTGCTCAAATTCGACGTAACTGTTGCCGTTGAACTTGATCTGTTCTAGGTTGCATTTTAGATTGGTGGTGTATTTTTCCAAATCTGTGTTCCTAGGATTTCTAGTGAAGGTTGTTTGTGTCACAAGCCCTTCCACGTTAAACATAATCATTCGATGATCGGAAAGAGAGGGTTCGTCTGAGACCCTCCAGTTCCTTACCATTCTACAAATGCTCGGGCTGCCGAGCGTTAGATCTAATACTTCTTGCCTAGCTCTAGTTACAAAGGTGGGGACACATCCCACATTAAGTACATTTACGTTAGCGGCGAGCATAAATTCTAGTAATTGCTCAACTTTTTGATTGGTGTCCGTGCTACCCCAGATGGTGTTGTGCGCGTTGGCGTCGCAGCCCAGCAGAAGGGGTAGATTGCCCCTGCTGCAGTAGTCGGATAGAAAAAGAAATAACTCGAGAGTACTAGATGAAGAAACTCAAATTTAAGTATTGGGAACATTTGCTGCAATGCCTACGAGCTCCTTACGATCAGTATCGGAACAGACGGGAATGTCACTTGAGACTGTGAGAAAAGCATTAAAAATGCATAAATTTCATCCATATAAAATGCAGATTCTAACAGCTCCACGAGGATGATTATGATAGAAGAATAGAGTTTTGTAGAACCATATCTTATCGAGTCAATACCATCCCTAATCTTCTGTTAAACATCTGTTTAGGCGATAAGTGTTAATTTTTTCTGAATGTCAATGTCAATAAACAAAATTGTCGCTATTGGATATAACCCTCATATTTTCTGGGAAGGGCATACACAACACCCACAAAAAATTATTGTTTGGGCTGGTATTCTTGGAAATTCCATTATTGGTCCATTATTTCTGGAAAGAATCTTGACTGGCAATCTGTACCTTGAAATGCTTGAAGAGACTATCGATCCTCTTATAACTCACGAGGTAGAAACTCAAATTGATGCGAATGTTAATGAACTTTTGTAGCAGGATCTGTTACATTTGCAGCAGGACGGTGCTCCAGCTCATTATTTTCTTCCCGTCTGACAGTGGTTAAACGAGAGATAGATGTATTGGCAGAAGGGGCATCTTGAATCCGTTGTTTATAAAACACAATCTTCTGATATTGAAGAACTTAAAAGACGAATTACAGCAGCATGCCAGTCAGTTCCTAGTGAAGTTTTCCGTAATGTTAGAAAACAGACTTCATTACTGTTACGAGCAAAATGCACATTTCGAACAGATTATAAGATAAGCGTAAGTAGATTTTGTTTGCAATGTCTTTCTCGCAAATTGAATTCTATTTTGTTAAGGAAAAATAACCAATAAATGAAACATTCCACTCGTAATTAATATATTATTCCTGTCTTTCAAGGGTTGGACCTACTCTTCTTACCATTTTTGTTGAAAGGAGTCTATACAACAATCCATCTCAGAACAGGCAAATTTTAATTACATGTGTAATTTTAGAACGCTATTTTTCGGAAACTGCTCATAAAGAAATACAATGTCAGGGTATCATTGGAAAAAGAATTGAACGCCAATCATGTTTCAGTCGACCCCCCATATCCAAGTGTCCACCTTGAAAATAAAAGTTAATTAAGGTTGGGTAATCTTCAAATTGACACACTGTATGAGCGAATATATTTGAACAAGTGTCAAAGTTTGACAAAACTCAGACACTCAAAATTGAAATGTCTTGTTCTGGATTATCTCGTTTTACAGAAATGAGTGCTTTCATGGTTGCTAAAATGTAAGTTTCATTGAATGTTGAAGAGACACGTATATGAACGAGTATATGAATGATTTTATGCTGTTCATGAAATAATCTTCCGGATTATCACTCTTGGATTTGACATTTCAATTCAACCTCATGAACATTAATAATCAATAATGAATCGAAAAAAGTTCGAAAAGTGTATAGGAGAAGGTCAACGAAATCAAAAGAAATAATTCTGACTACGGCCGAAAATACCCTTCGATCCACACATTTCCACAAAGTGAAAAAATGAAGCGAATTTCTGACAGAAAACAACTACACCCCCTTACGGACATTGAATTACATCTATCATCCATTTGTGCAATGGTTCTCAAAGACACTATTTGCAAGTGCTGATTGTAATAATGAATATCATTCTTCAATTTGTTGGAAATGACCACTTGCATACATGCATGTTTCGAGGTTATTTCGTCTCTTCAGTGCAAGGATAGGTAAATCATTGGCAATTATCAGTAGATATTCTTGTTTTTGATGCAAAAAATTCTCAATTATCATTTAACAATTAAGAACTTGTACTACACTGTTTGAAATATACTGGATAATATTCTGTTCAGTCCTCCTCCAGAATATGTCAGAATAAAAATGTTAGGTTAAGGTTCTGATAGTGCACAGTCTGGGTATTCCGGATCTCTGGCCTGTGCGTCTGTGCATTATTCAAGCATGAATCGCTAATTAGGTTTGTATGAATTCCAAAATTTTCATCACTTTGGTAATCAATACATTTTACTAGATAATTTGTGATTGTCGCTGCATAAATCCGATATATATATTTCGAAGTGTATTTAGAAAAGTTGGGATTTTATGAAATTCAACGTCAGGACGGCGATAGAAAATATTTTGGATATATGGGGAGATTGGGTTAGGGAACTTTTGTGTGGTAATGAATACGCTGGAATTTCATTCGAACTCCAAACAACTACTTTCAAAACCCTGATACTTGTTTTGGTCACCAAGTGGCCATCTTCTGAAGGAAGATTAAACAGTTTGATCTTACCTGACTACCAGGTACCGGACTAGTATAAATAAGGCAATTTCTGTAAGAGGCTTCACTCAACTGTTCCTTCAGAAAATGAACACTTGGTGACTGAAACACGAGTCGAGTTGTTGAAAAAAGTCTGACTATCATTAATTTTTTAATTATTTCAGATCGAATAAAATGTAAAAAGTGCGGAAAAGGATACAAGAACATTGAAACCATGAGAAGCCATTTATATCAAGACTGTGGAAGAGTTTTCACTTGTCAGATTTGTGAATACACTTGCAAGAGAAAGTATTGTTTTACCAAGCATGTATTGAAACATATGAAAGATGAGAAATGATTCCTTCATTCGACTGAGAATAATTAATTCGGTGTTTTTGTATTTTACATTAAATATTCGAATCATCAGTTGTATGTTTCGACCGGTGACAGAGATGATTGCCTCAAGACCTCCGGATTGAGATCATTATTCTGCCATCCTTAGCCAAAATGCGGTATCTCCAAAAAATATGAATATTGAGATATTGGATACTGTAGATTTGAAAACCTATATATTTTGCGTTTTACCAAGCAGAAATATTGTATACTCCCGGTTTATAGCCTAAGTTAACAAATCATGATGCCGTCTGTACGAAAGTTTGAGAATTTCCTTCGATGAAGAAAAATTGCAGATAGCAGATATGGCGTTTTCGCTAAGGACGGCAGTATTGAAGTAGCTCAGACCAGATTATTATTATATTTTGTTTCAGGAAAACGTTTCAATTATAGTACCTATTAGTAAGTATATCTAAGTACAATGAGTTTGGTGATTTTTTGATATAGACTATAAAGAATATTTGCATTCGATCTGATGAGTTACAGTGAGAAAATAGTTTCATAAACATTATTTCTCTACTGTAAGTAGTGGAAACGTCGTGCCCATAGGAACACTCCAGACAATGGAAGTCCGCGAAGGAAGTAATTAGTTATGATATATTTCCGCAGTAATTTAAAACGCATATTTGGCTTCTGAAACTGATCTATTTGATGAGGTTTCTCTGGGTAAATAGAACGTCTGATTTTCAAATATTCACTCTTTACCGGTTATGCCTCTGAGCTGAGGCAAACATCATCAACTATTATTTCGTTTATTCTACGGTTAGGAGCATGACAATGAGCTGATATATTTAGTTTCCGAAAGCAAAAGAAGAGACAATAAAAGCAGCAGGCAAGATTTATGCATTCCTTCCTGTGGATAACTCTGAATTGAAAACAAAAATCCAAGCAGCTGCCAAAATAAACCGTCGATAAAAGAAAGAACATCATAGACCAGGAGCTGGTGACAGGTGACGTTCTCCCATTTTACACTGCATGCCTTTTTAACGCTTGATAATCAACCCTAAATTATGAAAAATATACGGGTTCTTGGTCGCCGCACGTGTGCACTTCATAAGGAAAAACGCTTTTCTTTTTGTGGAGAATTTTCATGTTTTTCGCTATTAATTATTAATAGCATACAATTCGCCGCGGCCGATGGGGCTCAAAGAGTTACGAAAAAACTGAAAAAAATTAAATGGATCTTCCGTGTATTCAAATTGCATGCCGATGTAAATAATTGAAGTTTCAGTAATAAAAACACCCTGGAAAAATTGGCATGCGCCAAGATTCCACCGCTCATTTTTTCAGAAATTACTACAACACTGGCTCACTTTGGACTCACCCCGTATATCGTGAGTCCGGGTAGGAATTGATATACTTCATAGTGGATCCGAGTCGGCCTATTGAACAAACGATGCGTAGTTGATTTGGTTGATCTATTCGAAATAGTATCGTCACAATGGCCATTTGAAATTTTGGAAAAGTGAACTTCAGCACTCAGTATAATCGAACCATTGATTTTTGGACGTTGGTGCAATCATGAGGTCTATAACATATAAAAAAATTAAGCAAATTCACCGAAAGCCAATTTCCCATTCATGCGGTGTGGGGTCCTTTCATCCAGAATGGAAGGCATTGAAATATCTACGATGTATTTCTCATTCTTGGGAATAATTTCAAATGTAGGTATATCGTTCGAAGCATATAATTTGGAATTCACTTGTTAGCAAGTTCTAACTACAGAAAATCATAAATATAAAAAAGTAAAGAAACTTTTTTAAAAACAAGCTTTCACTTAAATGCGCTAAAAATAATAGAATAAATATTTGAAACTTTTACTATATCATCCTGTAACGCCGTTACACAATTTATAGGATATAAAAGCTTGACGAGAGATTTTCTTATTTACTTAGTTTGAATATTTCAAAAATTAAAATCAAACAGATCAAGTTATCAATTTACTTGTTAATCTACACAAGTAAATCTCGCGACAAGCTCTTACATCAAATAAAAAGTGTAATGACGTTATAAGTTGATATAGAGAAAGTTTGATAAAAAAAGGTTATTTTATTCTTTTTAACGCATTTAAGTATAAGCTTGTTTTCAAAATAAGTACGGTTTTTTACTTTCAATTTATTTTTTACTTTTTAGTTATTGCTGAACAGGTTTTTCGATCAGTAAATAATAATAATGCAGTTTGTATACTGTGGAAGCCCAACATAAAATAATTGGCAACATTCTTCATTCTGCAGTGCCGTGACTATATTTTGTTCGAAATTGCACAGTCTTCGGTTGAATGAGATGAACACCGTCTTTACCCCAAAGTCTATACGTACGGATGGTTTGCCAGTATCATACATTTGTACTCTCCGGACTTCTTTAATATGATCAATGCGCCATTCACTAGATCTTTGGACACATCTATATTGTAACGCAACATCACCTTGGCCCCCCAAAAAATATTTCTAACTTCTAAGGTAGTCACTATTGGAGCAACGGAGTTCATGTTCATCTTATTTTTTTAACTCGAATTCGTATTCTCAGCAAGTCCTTTAATTTGATACTCATACTGTAGGAAAGCATAAAATACTTAATTCGCCATCTTTAGAAGTTCGCCATATTGGATTTGGAGTAACGTCACTGCAATTTTCGTGTTAATCTCTGAAAGATCTATCATTTGATACCCATATTGTAGGAGTACATTAAAAATAACTAGTCCGCCGTCTTCGGTGTTACGCCATGTTGAATTTAAGATGACGTCACATATCTAACCATGCATTTTCATCCAAACTAAACGTGTATACAAAATTTCAGCTCAATCTGTTGAAGATATCTGCTTCAAAATTGAGTTGCAATATTCTACCTGAACATAGTTACATACATTGCAAGTTAAATGAAAGCTTGTAAAAAAATAATTCAACTCGAGGAAGACGATATTCCGGAAGAATATAATGGCCTAGAGTTTCAGCGTGGTGTTTTGGAATTTGATTTTTCACATGTTTTACGAGTGTCAGTGATCATCGAATTCTGTATTACAATTTTTTCATGGTAGTTCAATAGTTATTTATATATCAAGCGGGTAAAATGGTACCTTCTTTTTTTCACATAACTTGCTCTCATTGAAGCTGTTTCGATGAATAGAGTATTTTGATATTGAATAAAATCACGCTTCAGGCACATAAACTACATAAATTTGTGCATTTTTTACAGTTGTGAAAACTTTATGATTGTTTTTAATATTCTCCAGGACAACCACAAGGACATTGGCCTGAAAAAATTCCTGGTACTCCAGGATCTAAATCTAAAAAAACATCGGTATTTTTGAAGTGCAGAATGTGTAGCAAGAATGGGCATCGTAGAGAGACAAGCTTCCGATTCAAAGGGTGCGTTGAAAAACCTCCTCTATGTCCTAATTGCTTTGGAGGTTACCATGAAGCCAGAAAAAATTGAAAAATAATCCTTTTTACCAGGAAATATTTATTTTGTTTCTTTGTGCTAACAATTTTTTGAGTCACTTTTTTTTCCGAAGATACTTAAATTTAAATATTATCTTGTGAGATACAATTTTTTTTGAAGGTGCTTGAAATATTTTATTTATAATAAAGTTTCATTTTTGAAGATTCAAATATTTTGTCATTGAAAATAATTAAGTATCTAAGAACTTTCATTGTATTTCAAAGATTGGATATATCAGTTCACAGACGACTACATAACTTTTACAACGTTGATGGACGTTCTGTATTCTGTACCTTTGAAGTAATTTATAGTCTTGAAATGGTACATCTATAAAAATCTCCCAGCAATTACTCTTAATCAAATCTGTGAGTATCACGATTTCGGTAATGGTAAATGAATATAGTTATTATCCTAACTCGTGCGGAAAGGGTACCATTCCCGCATGCGACGCGTTATGGAGTTCGGGTAAGCAGTCCCGTGCGAGAAAATATTTTTTTTCTACAAGCGTATTAATGCAAATAAGAACAAGATTACCCACAAAATTTATTTTTTATCTACTTATTAATGGTAATATTTGTGAATGAACAGTTCGACGCGTTATGGAGGTTTGTGGAAGCCAGCATATTTGTTGAAGTGAGCTGATTCTAGAAGACTGCTCAAACAATAAAAAAAAATTTTTGAAGCCGACGAATATGCAGAAACGGGTATCAAATCATCACTGAGGTGCAGATATTATATCGAAGCGAGAGGACGATGGTTCTGAAATGAACTCTGAAGCATTCAAATTGAGAATTTTGTTCAAAATTTCTTTTTCCGATTTGTGGATTCTTCTGAGTACCCCTCAGCAACTGAAGTTAACTTCCATCCTCCTAGACGTTTAAAATTTGTTATACCTATACCACAATCAGCAAGTGAAGTGACCGAACGCCTGAAGCTGTGACCAGTGTAAAGTTCTGGATTTTGAAGGTGCAGATAGACTGCGATACTTCTTCCTCATTTGTTATTTTCACTTTTTTATCGTTGCATTATTCAATAAATCGCGTACACTTCTCATACAGTTCGACTATTTTATCTTTACCCATGCATCATCAATTTATGATCGAAGAAATCACACACCCTCTATCGAAAATCTCTTTCTAACAACCGCTATGAGCGAATCAAAATTCGTTAACATTTGTCTTCTAAGCTAAGAATTATGGTATTGTGATGATGACGCACGGGTAAAGATAAAATAATCGAACTTACCTTTCTTTATTTTTCATTAGTAATAACTCTGAGTTTGCATCAGAGGCTGCTTGCACAATTTCTTGAGGAAGTTCTTCATCAGATGAATAATTCATTGAATATTTAAAGCTTTTTCTGTCACTTTGGCAACCGCAACAAAATTTATGTTTTGATTGGCATAACAACTATAGGTTTGACTAAAATGTCCAAATACCCTGGTGTTTGCACTTATACCTGTTGAACTGTGGGATCAAACAAAAGACACCAGCCTTCTTGATTGTGGTTGATTTTTGACAATTACGGCTTAGTACCGAATGCACTACCAGAGGGCCAACTCAGTTATGTTTATACACAATGTGTTCATATTTTCGTGCCAATTGATAGAATAGACATCTTGTCGCTAATACCGCTTGACCGGTGGTGATCGTTCGTGTTCGAAGTTTGGTTGGTTAGGACTCTTAGGAGTTTTCCATACACATTTTTGGCAATATATGAGTAAAATAATCCTCAGGAAGTTCAAAAAAGGCAAAAACTGATCATTACTCAAGACAATAAAACACAGAAACCTAAAAAATTCTACATTTTATTTAGCAAATGAAATGACACCTCTGTGTCTCGTAATGGCAATACTAATTTTGCGACGTTGCCAATTCAATTCCAGTTATATTCTAAATAGAATTATTTTAGAACAAGAATAAAAAAATTAGAAACATAATTTGCGAACATCCTGAGAACAGGTGAAGATGTGAACTTCATGGCATATATCACGCCACAACCTGACTTGGGACAAGAGAAGCCAGCGTTATGTGGGCGAAGAATGCAAGAAATTGTTTTTGGTATATCTTCGGTTAGAGTGATCATCCGAATTTCAATAAATTAATCTCAGATTGGGTCTAGTCGGTAAGCGAGGTAAAAGTATTTTTTTTTTATTGTGGGATGGAGGTATAGGAATTCTTTTATCTTTTATAGAGAAATATTGAGTCTCTTCAATCTCAATAAATCTCAACAAATACTGTGAGACTCTCCTTATTAGGCATAAGTACTCACCAAAACCTCCACCTCTGTGTAGGTCCGGTCAGGCTCTTGCCTCCGGTGACACTTAGGCCTATTGGCCCATTGTGTCTTACTTATGTTGTAATGTCACAGTACCCAATCCAATACTTTTGTGCCTTGTACGAGTTTGTACAAGTTCCGTATTGGGTGGGAACTGTATAGTTCTGGGTCGCCAGATGGCTGCCCGAAAATTGCCTGTCTTTTGCGGTCTAGAGCTTCGCAATAGCACAGTATTTGTTTCACGGTTTCTGGATCCTTACCGCATAATCTGCAGGTCAGGTCTCCATCGTATTGCCCCATTTTTTGAGGTGCTCCTTCACTGGTGCATGTCCAGTCAGGAGTCCCGTAACGATTCTCCTGTTCATTGTTAACAGGTTTGCCGTTCTTTTGTTGAAAAAGATAAGTTTATTGGCAGTTCCATACCAATTGGTGATCGTATTACCGGCAACTTGAATAGCTAGGTTAATTAAATTAATAGGTTAGGTTGTGTCCCCTTCTTTGATGATAAGTATAACTAGGACTATGGTCTTCATAGGAGACGAAACTAAGTTAGTTGGGTATTTTTATTAAATATGTATACACATGCGCGTGCACATGTGCGTTAACATGCTAACACACATGCGTAAGATGTGCAAACGCAGAGAAAAACTCAGCTTCACAACTTTTTTAATAAAAAAACGTACTCAATGACTATAAAATCCACATACCTACCTAAAATGAGATTGGAATTGTTCGGGTTTCGTCGGGTCTAGTCGGTAAGCAAGGTATAGATGAGTTGATCGGGATCGGCCTTAAAAGAATTAAAAAATGCCCAATTCACGTAGTTTTGTCTCCTAAACACGAATCCGAAGGCCATAGTCCTAGTTATACTTATCTTAAAAAAGGGGATATAACCCAACCTAACTAACCTAGATATCCAAGTTCCTTGTAGTCCGTACTTGGTATGAAAAAGTGAAATCAAAGCAGGTGCTCGCACACAACGTGCTGATAAACTTCTTTACCTTGCTTACCGACTAGACGGAACCCAAACAATCCCAATCTCATTTTAGGTATGTGGATTAAAGTCATTAAGTACGTCCTATTATTTAAAAGGAAGTCTTCATTTTTGTGGAGCCGAACGTTGAATTTCTCTATGCGTTTACATTACTTAAGCATGCGTGTGTGCATGTTAAAGCACATATGCGCGCGCATGTGTATATAGGTATGTTTGCGCACATGCAAAACTAGCTTCCGTAATTCTATCACGTTCTTTAAATTCTGCCAGCCTGCATTCATTTGGAAACATTTGAGTACCAACATTTCAAATGTGCAGTTAATGTAATGATAGAAAAATTTGGTATATCTACTCATTTTCGATAACTCATTCTCTAAAATATCTCATGTGATAGTGAACTGAATATTTCTGGAATCAAATTGGCAACGGCGCAAAACTTGCTCTGCTGCCATTTGCTATTCAAAATAACTGCATGTCTATTGAATACAGGTGTTTACCCTTTTTTAAATTCTTGAGGATTACTCTACTCATAAATTGCTACAACTGTATGTTTAAAGTAGTTTTAGCGCAACACAGTGAGTTTCTACCAAAAAGATACAATGAAATACCGATTCGAATGAATTATGTTTGTGTTAAAAAAAAAATGTGAAAATTACCTTTCCGCGGAAAATGCCAATGGATATTTAATTGTTATCATGTTTTAAGCCATCTGTAGACATTTCTTATGAATTTGACATTTACCCATGTCCTACTTTTTCCGAAACTACACGAATTATATCACATGCAACTATATCAGAAATTCAAAATGACTAGGGAAATGAGACCAACATAATAATAATGATTATTTCACTTGTTGAAAAGTACAAAGAGAAAGTATCCATAAGTACAATAACAAGGAGAACGTTAATGTATATATCTAACGTAAGTAGATGAAATATGTAATATAGATATACATGATATAAGGAAAGTGTATAACAGAGATCTATTAATAAATAAGAACTAGGATTAATCAAAATATATGCACATGACAAGTTCAGTTGAAATATATCAACCTAGCAATATAAAACCAAAATTCACCGAGGGTATATTTCAAGGAGATTTAAGTAAATAAATCCTTCATACCTTAGGATTAGTCAAAATTATATGGAGATGACAAGACCAATTAAAATTATAGTCCTCGGATTATATTAATAAAATTCTTCGAGGGTGTCACAATTTTTCTCGACAAGGGCAGTTTTCAGCTTTGATTTAAAAACATTTATATTAGGTACACTTTTGATATGGTCATCCAGTTTATTTATAAAGTTTTTGCCCGAGATAAAAATGGCTTTTATGGTATAGTGCGGTTCGATGCATATTTGGAATTAAGTCATTAGAGCGTGTCGAGAATTGATGTTGTTTAGTCGAGAAATCAAGTTTATTTTTGTGTGCGAGAACACATAACTCATAAATAAATAAACCAGTGACAGTAAGTATCTTCATTTCCTTGAATAAGTTTCTACATGATTTCCTCTGATTGCATATTTTTATAAAATGAAGACCCTTTCAGCAGATGATCTTGTTCCCCACGTCAGAATTCCATACCTCAAGTTACACTGAATAGTAGCATAATATCAATTCAGTAGAATATTTTTACCACATCGTGTTGCCATAAATCTCAGTGCATAGCAATTTTTACGCAATTCATTGCATAGGGTTTCCATATGAGGAGCCCAAGTGAGTCTGTAGTCCATTATGAAGACCTAGCATTTTTGTGGATGAACAAGATTCATCGTACAAATCATCATTCTCGCAGATGCTGAAACGCTCAGGGGCATTATTAATGTTGAACTTCATCAAAGCTGTTTTGGTTATGTTCAGTTTCAAATGGTTTCTATCTGCCCATGTTATAATATGTTTATACAGGTTCTGAGTTTTTTCAGCAAGAACTGACGCATTTTGGTCCTTGACGAGGAAGTTTGTATCATCTGCATACGCGACAACATGAGTATTTGAGATGCTATTGAAAAATTGCATCAGGTCATTTGCGTAAATAAGGAACTACAGAGGCCCCAAAATAGAACCTTTGGGGACTCCTTGTTCGATGGTAGCTAGGTTGGATTCAGTATTGTTAATGACTACTTTTTGGACCCTACCTTTCAAATACGATTTCATAAGTTTTAGAGGAATTCCTCTCCCACCATATCTTTCCGATTTCAAAAGAAGAAGGTTGTGATTTACACAGTCCAAAGCTCTGGAGAAATCGATGAACAATCCACAGATATGAAATTTGCCATCGAGAGCATTCACTACATGTTCATAGAATTCAATTAGGGCAGTCTCAGTGCTTATGTTTTGGGTGAAGACATATTATCAAGTTATTTTATCAAGTTTGCCATATTATTCTATATTGAGTTAATTCAGTTCTACCTTTGTGCACGAATCATTTGAGTGTATTTTCCAATTGTGTGTGATTGTGAAGTTTGCACACACTCCAATTTGGTGATGGCCTTAAAATGAAGAAATCGTTAGTTTCAGATACGTGCCAGAAATGCGGAAAAAAATATCTCCACAAATTCACTTTGAACAGGCACATGAGTTACGAGTGTGGGAAGAAACCTGGATTTCAATGTGCCACCTGTCAAAGACAGTACAAGAGAAGAGACACAATGCTTGCACATATTTGTCAGAAATTCTCATAATAAAAGTTTTTCTTGGAAAATGCAGGGTATTTCAAGTTTCTATGAACCAAAGATGGCAAACATGTTTTCCTACAAATTTTATTGAAATCTATTCCTAATAGTCTAAGAGCTGACAGTCATTTTCATTAACATGTCAAGGCTAAAACTTCATGTGGATTGAGGATAGGTGCTTACCTATTCGAGTTAGGAATAAAGGTTCTCAATAAAAGTTGTAGAGGCAATATGAGCTATGTTCCGAAAATAACTACAAATAAATGCGTGACTTATCAAACGTATGTTATTTTAAATGAAACGCCCTATATATTTTGACTCCATTAATTTTCTTTGAAAGAGTGCTTCTCAAAAATATAGGGTTGTATTGGTTTATACCGAGTGGTTCTGAAGTTATCGTGACAATTATGTCCCAAAATGGATTCATTCAACACCAAATATCTCAAAATAAATAATTAGAAATGAGAAAATGCCTTTAATGTATAATTAACATATAGGTGAATAATAAAATTCAATAAAAATATAATATTAAATCTGAAAAGTACAGTGTTATCATAATAATGAAACGATATCACGGTGAGCGAAAGCCAGATAATTATAGCATAATATCAGTATTCAATTGAACTAACCAGACGATCTCAGGTAACCTCTCAACTTTTTCTTAAAGTTGAGAATGGTGTAGAGCTTAGACTCATTGGGAAGAGAGTTATAGTGCTTGATGGAATTGTAAATGAAGCTTCGGGTTAAGCCAGCTGATGAGTGTCTAGGTATGACGAAAGTATTTCTATTCCGTGTACTCGAGTTACTTTGCGATTTGAAGGAAATGTATCTCAAGTGAAGTTAATCTGGTATTTTATTAACTATGATCTTATGTGTATTCACGAGCATATGGAGCTTCCAAATTTTTTCAAGTCTCAACCAACCTGATTTCTTGAACTTGGCAGATATATGATCATACTTTCGAATACCATATGATAGTATAATTCAATTGTTTTGAATTTTTTGTATACGTACGTTTTACATCATCTTGTATCAAAGAAAATCCATAAATGATATCACAGGATGAAAGTTTTGATAGTATCAGGGTTTAACAGAGCAAACAATAATTTCAGTTTTTTCAAAATTGAATTCGTTAAGAATTTTGATTGTTTCTGCGTGGCCAGAATTAGATATTCAGTTCAAAAAAAGGTTTTTCTGAATCTTTTTCCAATATATAGTTTTGTCCATCCTATGAACAATTTATACATGCTTGTTATAAATAAATTCACAATTTTAGGGCTGCAACATGAATGTCTGGAATGCGGAAGACGTTATCTCCACAAGTACACCCTGAACAGACATATAAGTTACGAGTGTGGTAAAAAACCTGGATTCGAATGTGCCACATGTAGAAGACCGTTCAAAAGAAGAGATCAAATGCTTTCACATATGATTTGTCATATGAAGAACATATAGGACCTTTCCAAGTTTATTCCAATGGTATAGAATAAGATTTTGCTGGGTTCATTAAAACCTCCAAAAACACGCACTTCTTTCATGGACTGTTTGGGACGTTTTTTCAGATAATATTAAAATACAGGTTATACCACAATGAGCTGAGTCGATATGTATACGGAAAACTACTGGGAGTATTTTTCAACAAGTTTTCTTCATGTTCCGGGTATAGCCTCAGGAATCCGTACTTGGATTGAAAAGGCGCATAGCGGTGAAAATATTAAGATTCTCCATAAAATACACAACCCTCGAGACTTCAAATATTTTAGAGGGTTTTTTGTTAAAAAATGGCGCCAAATTTTAAACTAGAAGCGAAATGGTCGTGTTAGAGCGTTTGCCTCTCACCCAGGTGGCCCAGGTTCAATCCTCACCGCCTACCACCGAGATGAAGGGGTTCGGAATTCACTTTTACGTAAGCTGTAGGTTCTGGATCTCCTTTACTCGCAAATGATCTGCTTTTGAAGATTTTTCTCTGGCAACCTAGGTGAATCATGAAAACAAATTTTACAAAAAAGATAAAGGCCGTGCTATATCATCTTTATCGAAAAAGAGAAAGGGGAAAAGGGTAGGGTTGTTTCTTTTGTTCCAAAAAAAAATAATTCAAACGTAGAAACGTTGTCCACGTGTTGTTCATGAATATTTTGTTGTTTGTATGTCCTCAAAACACTTGACACAAGTTGTGTCGCTCCTCTTCATGATGTTTTTGGCTTCATATTGAAGTCAACACGCAGTCGGAGGGAATTTTATTTCTGGAACCCAGAGATAGCGCTGAATTCATCTCAGGGATTTTCAATTAGGCTGAAAGGATTCTTTGATTCAATTGGATCGAACTAGCCTTTGCTGATGATTGGCAAGGACCATAAAACCGGTACGGAAGTGTCCCCCTAATTAAATATAATTTCAGCTTTGATATTTAAAAAGCATTGCAAAATTTGTTCTTGAAGACTTAGTGTTGTATATTGTATGGAAAATCTGAATAATTCCACCGTTATGCACTTTTTCAACAATAGTACGGGGTTTCTGAGGCTGTCCGGAACCTCGACATGAAGAAAAGTTGTCGAAAAACGTGTCAGTAGTTTAAAATCCAAAAGTTGTGTGGTGGGAACCGTCGGAAAGTATGGCAAGATGATTTCCGTGAATGGCTACTCGACAATGATTAGCTGCGCAAAAATTGGCCTGGTACAAATGGTTGAACTGTTTTTTTTTTTAATTGATGTATTCGTGTCGGTATGGCGGGCTGTAAGTCACACCGGAGAAGTATGGCATTGCGCTACCGCCTACTTCTTTTTTATAAACTATCGGAAAATACAAGCATTTTTGTGGAACAAATCGTTCGACACTCGTTATTTATCCGACACGTTCGATTAACGCCCACGCGAGTGGGCTGCCGCGCCGGTACCAGCGCTACGATCATAATTTTATTTTTTGTCATTCCGTAATTAAACCCCTGAAGAACCGTCATACTGGAACAAATGACCTAATATTTTTTGTCACCATCTCCCGGTCTATTATCCGAAGTCCTGTATTAAAACCGAACGATTTGAAAATAGCACCCCGATATCCGATAGCACAGAAGAGTTCACGAAAATGTTAATTGCTACGGTGGCATCCGCCTCCCCAAATTTCCTACAAGGTGTTTCAGCACAAAACGATATGCATAAATACAATTCAAAAGCCAAAATTTTCCATTGTGAAAGAGTTTTATCTGAAAATGAATGTATAGAGTTTGTGTGATTATATTATAATATTATAATTAGCTAGCCTTAGTAATTTGATACCTATAGCAGTTTGAATGTGAATAAAAATCAATTTGAGATGATCAAAAATGTTTGAAATCAAAACGAAAGATCCAGCTGAATGTACACTTAATGGTTGAGGTTGGGTGAAATAACTGAAGATAATATTGACCCGTTGCCTAGGTTCATACTTCTATGAAGTCATCTTCAGTGCACTTTAGTAAATCATATAATAATTAAAGAATGTATGGTTGTGTTGTAACAAATTTAAAATGGTAAAATCATTCGAAATCAACTGTATCTTGTTTCCCCTGAATAAATTTTTTTAAGTATTCGTACCAAATACTCCGAAACCATGAGCCAGTTCCCCAGTATTTTTCAAGCGAAAATTAACGCCAAAGAAAGGTGCATTCAATTCAACCTCGACAGGAAATACCGGAACAAGGAAATCGCAATTCTCTCCAATAGTGAAGCAGCTATCAAAGCGTTGAGCTCATATATATGTGTAGAGAACAACACGATATGTGGATGAATATGAGGTTACATTACAGTGACGATGAAAAGTTCCTAATAGGTACGTTCAAATAGAACCTTACTTTTTTAAATCAATTTTCATAGAAATTATTATCCCTTGAAACTGTGGAGGGCAACTGAAAGTGAAAATACATTCCTATATGTCTTTTACACTGAAAAATATGAGATATGTACAGTCGTGGACTCCACAAGTCATTGAAAATAATGAAACAACTATACACCATTTTAGTGCTGACGTCAGAGCTGTCAATTTTGTTGAGTTATTTCATATGCATTATCCAAACAATCTTGTCTTGTGTATGATTCCTATATAAGCTGTTGGATTTTTGTGGATATTTGATTTATTGAAGGGTTTCAAGGAGAATAACAGTAAGTATCTTATGTGTAAATAATACTGTAACAAAGTAACTAAGGTAAAATTTAAACATAATATATTTATATAACTTTCCATTTGTAGGTTGAAAATGGTAGAGAATGCAATGTTTTTGATTATTTAACTCATTTCTCTGCACTATTTCTACAAAAAATGAAAAAATATACCACATACACATTCTTTCAATGGTAAATACGGTTTGTTTGGATAATGGCCCCAAACACTCAAGCGGCGTGACGTCACACTAAACTGATGGTCTATTGTGTTACTCTGAACCTGTTGAGTAAATTCCAGTATGATATTGGTTTTGAGTATGAAATCTTTATTGGTATTTTTTATGTTGAACATCTCATGTAACTCCTAATTTCTACCAATAATTTAAGTTTTTTCACAATACAAAGGCACTTTGAAGAGGCATATAAGTTTTGAGTGTGGAAAGGAACCCGAATTCCGAAGTGAAATATGTAAGAAACAGTTCAATCGGAAAGACACCTAGCATCTCCATGTTGGAAAAACTCACTAATTTCAATAAAGTTATTGAATGCTGATTTCACTGAAGTTTTGTTTCCAAAAAACATATCGTGTATTCAGCAACCTCTCTGATTAGTCAAGCAACTTTTTTTTAATAGTGACTATTCTGTGGTTAAAAACAGAGAAATTGCAGTTTTGTCTGTTCGTCCCTCATTCACAAGGCGTTCGTTATTCATAACCTACAAATCAAATACAATTGTTTCGACACACAGTGTCATTATCTGAGCTGAGTTATAAACTAACTAACGATAAAATCTCACCTCATTAAATACTAGAACATGTATAAAATTCCACTAATGACATAGTTTTCAAAAATTAATCCATAATAATGACAGGTACAAAATTCCAACCCATAACAACATGTACAGATCAATTTGGTCATTAGGAACTAAATTGACCAAATTGACCAAAATTGACCGGTCAAAACACTACGGTGTATCTTAGACCAATAAATATTCTATTCTATTCTAAATTGCTGTCATTTAAATGTTTCTTGATACCTATGGATTCCAATATGTTTAATTTTTGACCTTTAGGTTGAATATGCAAAATTTGTGGATTCTGTGTGAAGCTATGGTTATTGTCAATAAGATGGTTGGCATAGTTCGAATCTTGTTTATTCAATCTGTAACTTCTTAAATAAATTTATGAAAAATATGTTATTAGTGACATTTTATACAGGTCCTAGTATTTAAGAAGGTGATATTTTATGGTTAGTTAGTTCATAACTCAGCTCAGATGATGACACTGTGTGTCGAAACAATTGTATGCGTGACTTTACAAGTAAAGATATTTTTAGTCTGAATTGGAAGTTTCTATTTTCTCTATATTTATCAGTATACAATACTAACTGAATCTCACACCAGTAATGCGAAACATTTTCAGAAACCAAGGTTTACCCACTTATTTAAAGCTATACAGATACGGACATTTTGAAATGAAACATAAAAAATTCATGACGAAGAACGTAAATTTAACTGCGCTCACTACCCTTCTAGCACTCCACTTCCAGCCCAATGAGATTGATGCGGTCGATGGGAATTGTGATAAGAAGCTATTGTTTTCCATCAGTATGAGACCTATGCTCCGTTTCGAAGTGAATATAACAAACTACATGCGATATATCAGACGGTATTGTAAGTTAATCTAGCCAATACTTGAATGAAAATTCATATTTGGTGATGAAACTTCAACATTAATGACTTCACAGATTATGTATTAACAACACTAAGGTATATATTTGATTCACCATACAATAACTTCTTCAAATAGATATACTTATATACTAAGATACCTTTTGTGGTGAACACAGAAATATTTTTGGTATCAACCCTACAACAAAATGCTTTTTGTCCAAAACAATGGCATTGTAAGAAACCATCCCTACTAGGTACGACCCTTACACCAGTCACGTCAGAGAACCAGCTGGGCACTGACGCAAAGCGGTACAATTTTATTTTCAATCACCTCTCGACTTCTCGAGGTTAACATATATATTTATTTCTGTTCAAAAACATATTTTCAGATTTTATCGGTATTTGTTCTATATTAAACAAGAACAAATAATTCTGAAAATTGGTGTCTTCTATACACTCAAACAATGAACATATGGTCCTCCAGTACTTGAATCGTAGTCGGCATTGCCATCCTGTTTTGCTGTCGCTGTGCCGTCAAGGTCAAGACAAGTACTCAACCCTCCACCAAAGCCGGAATATATTCGCTTCAACCAAGTCCCCAAATGGAAATCTACACGGCAGGTCAAACTTCATGGAATAAAAAGGTGAGTACGCTCTCCAATCCTATTAACAAACCACCCAAATCCTTATAGCAGTATTTTATTGACAATTTAAGAGATTTGCATTTTAATTAAATGCTTCACAATGAATAATGTCACTGGGTCAGCTAAATGATTTGAATTTTATGACCGTGTAGCCTAAATGTTCAGAAATACACCTAATACCTGATTTTTCGTAATCCCATACTGTTATTTTGATTTAACAGTATTCAGATCAAAATTGAAAGTAAAAGTTGACAGCCTGCGTGCGCTAAGATTTTTTAACGGCCAGCGGCCGTTAAGAAATCACTTGTTCAAATATTTTTTTCAAAACAGTTATTTTCGACAGTAAATCAACACTCGCTGCACATGATTCTCACAATATTTCTAAAGAAATTTGATTTTGTTCCACAATTTCTTCAATTTCATCCATGGACGTTGTTGAAGCGAACTTGCGAAAACTGACGTTGTTTATAATATTTTTGTGATATTCCTAAGCTGTTCCATGACAACACGATCTTAAGATTTTTCTATAGAATTACGAGGTACGTCGTTCGTTCTTTCCTTGGAATCAAAATGTAATCTTTCAGCGGGATTACGAAAAGTCATAAATGACACACGGCTGATACGCAAATAACGGATTCGGTTGTTAAAATCCTCGGCTGCGCCTCGGATTACAATATTCAACCTTATCCGTTATTTGCTACATATCGGCCTTGTAACGTAAATAACTATTGTTTCATTCAAATCAAGCGAGTAGTGTTGAAGTTATGTCAATTTTAATTTCCGTCCTTTTCAAATTTTTCGGCGAGCGCGCCATGCTCATGTGACATTTTACAACGCAACGTACCCACCGTACACTCATTCATTGCTTTGCTATAGGATGTTTGCTATGCTCGATCACAATTTTCATGTGAATCAGTGTCATCTACAATAATTATGATTATAATATTAGATATGAATGTGTGACTATGGCTGAAATAGCACACCTTATGATTATAGCTGCTAAATCAAAATTGACAATATTCCTCAGGCTATAGGTGATCTTTTTTTTGCTGCCAGGTAATATTTTTTCCTCAAAATTGGAAACACTGATTAAAACCAATTTTGTCATCTTTCAGATTCAAGGGATTGGCTGGGGATTGGTTATAATAATTTGACATTTGTCAGTGCTGACACATGGCACATGTCAGTGTATCAAAATACAGTTTCAAATATTAAAAACCAAAATTCATTACCAACCTGACAGCAAAAAAACGATCACCGATAGCCTGTGGAATATTGTCAATTCAGTTCATTAAATATTCGATATCTTCTGCTGTTGACAAGAAAGTTTCAATTTGGATTTTTTTGCTGGTATCCATACGAATTCCTTTTCAAAAACTGCAATAATTTGGGGTACTTGTGTTATCATACAATAATGAACAATATCGTTGTTACGAACTAATGTTTGAATCTAGTATGTATGAAATGTCATCATGACAAAAAAAGAAAAGGTAATGTCAGTAAAGTTTGTTAAGTAATATTGGGAAAATATAGTTGAAGGAAAAGTAGTTGTGGGCTTTTCTTTCTAAGGATTAAAATAAGTAATCATACAGTCCTTGGTGTGGAGTTGTTCTGCAACATAAAATTTGGTCCCGTCGAGCGGATATTGGATTTGAAAATTTGGTGGAAGCGGCGTATTGTATCGATTTGCATGTGGTTTGGCAGTCGATTGATAGCGGCTAAAGTTGGATGGATTTATCTGAAATACAACGAGGTATTGGTACTTCAACAGTTGTATGAGCAGATATTGGATTTGTCAGTTTTATTTGATTCCTGAGACTGACACTAAAGTAAAGAAGCCGGTTGACATTTTGGTGTATATGCTTGAGTATACGTATTGGGTCGACGCATAGAACGGCAGAGACTTCGACGAGTAATTACGGAATCGAGAGCTGCAAGTGGAAGGAGTTGGTGCCGTGGGACGACAGCATCTTCGTAGACAAGAGGCCTGGTGCACTGCGTTCAGAGAGGCAAAATCCAGTGGCAGCGTAAAATTGGTATTGGTATTTGGTACATTCGCAAATAAGTGAGTCGTTTTATTTCCTTTCATTCCCATTTCCTAAAAAAGTCACTTCTACTGTGTGAGTGGGTGGAAATGGACAAATATTGGTTTTTATTGGATATTTCAATATATTCTATCAAGAAGGTAAATAATGGCAAACGAATTGAAAATTTTGGTTAGAAGGCGCGGTTGTGTGAAAAGTCGTCTTACTGTTTTCAAAAAGTTTGTTGATGAGGTAGTTACACAGCTACAAAATGATAGTGAAATGGTTGATGAAGTAATATTTATTGAAATGGGAGATCGTATGAATAAAATGTACAGTTTATTACCTGAATTTGATGAATTACAAAAGTCAATTGAATTAATGGTCGAGGAAGAAGATTTAGAGAATCAACTGCAAATTGGGTCAGATTTTGAAATACTTTATCATAAAACGATGGCAGTTTGTAAAAATATTTTGGAAAAATAGGATTCAACTCAACATGATGATGATGCACTTTCATTTATATCTAATAAGTCACGCACTTCAAGTAAGAAACTCCTTCAGGGTTCTGGTACTATAGTAGGCTTGAAGTCAAAGCCTCAGTTGCCTCCTATACCAATCCCTAAATTTTCTGGTGCATTTGAAAATTGGTTAGAGTTTAGGGACACTTTTCAATCTCTTATTCATAAAAATGAGTCTTTTGGTGACATTGAGAAATTTCACTTTTTGCGTAGTGCTTTAGAGGGTGATGCAAGACAGGTGATACATTCATTGGAATTTTCAGCGGTGAATTATAAGATTTCATGGGACTCACTCTGCGAAAGGTACAATAATACTCCATTACTGGTTAACAATCATTTAAAAGCATTGTTGAATATTCCATTGTTGGAAAAAGAATCTGCTTTAGAAATGAGAAACCTTTTGGATGCACTTTCAAAGCATTTACGATCTTTGGAAAATTTAGGACAATCTGTCAAATCGTGGGATGTAATTATAATTTTTATAATTAGTGAGAAACTGGATGCAATTTCAAAACGAGAATGAAAACGAGAATGGGAAGAAGGAAAACCGAAAGGTAGGGTAGCAAGTTTAGAAGAATTCAAAGTTTTTTTAAAAAATAAGGCACAATTACTGGAAACATTGGAAAATGGTAAGAGAGGTGGCCAAAATACGCAAAGGGGTAGATATGATGGTAAGTCCAATGATAGGTCAAATAAGTCATTTATGGTTGGCAGTGTTTCTTGTGTTTTTTGCAATAACAATCATTTCATTACAAATTGTGAAAAATTCTTGAAATTCAACACACATTCTAGATTTGAGCAAGCTAAAAAAGTAAGGTTATGTTTAAATTGTTTAAAGAAAGCTGCACATATTAGTAGAGAATGTGAAGCTAGTGGGTGTAGAAGATGTGGTCGGAAACACCACACCTTATTACATTTCAAGAAAAAACCAACAAATAATGATGGTCCTGCATCTGTTCCGCAAGTATCTCAAAGTACAAGTAGTCATGTACCAGCACAACCCTTACAACAATCAGCTGAAAGTTCATTAATTGGATCAATGTTCATTGAAAATGGTGTTCTGAAACAATGTGAGGTATTGTTATCGACCGCATTGGTTGAAATATTGGATTCAAATGGTTTTTCTCATATTTGTCGGGTACTTCTTGATAATGGATCACAATCAAACCTCATAACCGTTCATTTGTGTGAACGTTTGAATATTTCATTGGAAAGTTTCGATGTGTCAATAGTGGGAATAAACCAAGTTGTGTCTAGTATAAAAAATAGGTGTCATGTAAAAATAAAATCTATTCACAATTCATTTGAAAAGAATATTTCATGTTTGGTCGTACCAGAGATAAGCGATTCGATGCCTAGTAAGACTTTGAATATTTCACATTTGGAAATACCAAGTCATTTGGTTCTTGTAGATCCTGGTTTCTATAAGCAAGGTAAAATTGATTTGTTGCTTGGGGCTGATAATTTTTATAATCTACTTTGCATTGGGCAAGTGAATTTGGGTAAAAATCAGCCAATACTTCAAAAAACTCGTTTGGGATGGATTGTGTCAGGGTCTCTTCTGTCAGTTCAGAATCAAAAAGTTCATTGTAATTTGAATTTGAATACAAGATCAATTATCTAAATTTTGGGCTTTGGAGGAACCTCCACCACTAAGTTGTAGTATGTCTGAAGATAATAAAATGTGTGAAAGGATATTTGTGGAAACAACAACACGTTGTGAAAATGGTAGGTTTATGGTACAAATACCATTATTAGATTCTCCATCGGGGGATTCGAGGGAATATGCACTGAAAAGATTTTTGGCATTGGAGAAAAGTTTGAAAAAAAATCCAGTTATGAGAAAATTATATATAGATTTCATGGAGGAATATAAAGACATGGGACATATGTCCTTGGTTGAACCGAAGTTCAATCGTGGCGAAGTGTCATATTATTTTCCTCATCATGGTGTATTGAATGATTCAAGTCTCACAACAAAGTTACGAGTAGTTTTCAATGGATCTGCTCCTACAGACACTGCCTTATCATTCAATGACATCCAGTATAGGGGAGCAAACATACAGGATGATTTGGTATCAATTCTGTTGAGGTTTAGGAAATATCCTGTGGTAGTTTGCTCAGATATCGCAAAAATGTATCGAATGGTGTTGGTTCAGGAAGATCAGAGGTCTCTTCAGAAAATCTTTTGGAGATCCGATCCCAATAAAGAAATTGGTGAATATACTGTCAATACTGTGAGCTATGAAACAAAGTCAGCACCTTTTTTGGCAATATGGTGTCTAAAACAACTTGCGATAGACAATTTACATGACTTTCCAAAAGCTTCAGAGGTTATATTACACGACTTCTATGTAGATGACATGTTGTCTGGTGCAGACAATACTCAGGATGCTGTATCTTTATGTAATAAAGTGTCATCAATTCTCTCCTCTGCTTGTTTTGAATTGAGGAAGTGGATCTCAAATGATTCAACAGTATTACAACAAGTACATTCACTCAAATCTGATGAAGATAAATTTCACTTTGGCGAGAAAGGTACTAACAAAACTTTGGGTTTGTATTGGTCATTCAGAGTTGATGTTTTAATGTACAACATTGAATTTTCATCAAGCATTTCAATTACAAAACGGTCAGTATTATCTGACATTTCGAGAATATTCGACCCTCTTGGGTTATTGGGGCCATGTGTTATCCTAGTGAAAATATTGCTCCAGAAATTGTGGTCTCTTAAGCTCAACTGGGATGAAACTCTCCCATCTGAACTACATAGAGAGTGGTATCTATTACGTGAGAAATTCCCTGCATTAAATACTTTGCAAATTCCAAGGCATGTCATGAGTAGTAAACCTGTGGTGGTTGAAATTCATGGTTTTTGTGATTCGTCCCTTGATGCTTATGGTGGTTGTGTATACATCCGCACTATTGGTGAGAGTGGGGAGATTAAAGTGGAATTGGTATGTGCCAAGGTCAAAGTATCACCTTTGAAATTATTGACTGTTCCTAGATTGGAACTATGTGGAGCTCTGGTATTAGCTAAATTAGTCAAGAAAATCAAAGACTCAATGAAAATTGAGTTTTCGTGTACGATGTTTTGGACAGATTCTACAGTTGTTCTCAACTGGATTTCTGTATCACCTAGTGCTCTGCAAACATTCGTTGGAAATAGAGTATCCCAAATTCAAAATTTGAGCAATCCTGATGAATGGTTTCATGTTAGATCCGAAGAAAACCCTGCGGATGTATTGTCCCGTGGTGTTTTACCTGATAAAATTGGTGGTAATGAAAAGTGGTGGAGGGGGCCATGGTGGCTTTCTTTCCCTCAAGACTCATGGCCAGAGTCAAAATTTCAGCAATTAGATGGAATGCCTGATATGAAAAACAAGGTATTGGTTGGTCAAGTTAGGGAAGTTAATTTTTCATTTCCTTTCGAGAGGTTTTCTAATTTTAATAGATTAAAAAGAACTGTAGCATATTGCTTGAGGTTCATGCATAATTGCAAGCACCCTACTAAACGTCGAAATTACTGCTTAACACCAGCTGAATTGGAAGGCTCTTTGCAATGGTTGGTCAAATGGTCTCAACAAGAATCTTTTTCTCAGGAATTAACTGATTTACAAAGTCGAAAGCAAATCAAATCTAAAGGCATTAGCCGATTGAGTTCTTTTATTGATGAGTCTGGTTTACTTAGGGTGGGGGGTAGACTTCAGTTATTTGAATTGGATTATGCAAAGAAACATCCACTACTCTTATCGTCAAAACATCACTTTACCCTTTTGTTATTTGAAGCTGAGCACAAGCGGCTCTTTCATGCTGGTCCGCAACTTTTGCTAAGCTCAATAAAAGAAAATTACTGGCCGATAGGAGGGAGGAATTTGGTACGGAAAGTTATTTATAAATGTGTTAAATGCTTCAAAGTAAATCCTAAAGGTGTAAACCAGGTCATGGGTATTCTTCCAGAAATGAGAGTCCGTGCGATGCCTCCATTTTTTACGACTGGTGTAGACTATGCAGGCCCATTTAGAATCAAAGATAAATCTGGTCGTGGTTCGAAGATATCTAAATGTTATGTATGCCTGTTTGTGTGTTTCTCTACTAGAGCAATACATTTAGAATTAGTATCTAGTTTATCATCTGAAGCTTTCATTGCAACCCTAAGAAGATTTGTATCCAGACGGGGTAAACCTACTACAATATACTCAGATAATGGTTCTACGTTTATTGGAGCTACTAAAGAACTAGACTCTTTGGGGAGATTTCTTAAACATGAGAGTGAATCTTTAAAATCATTATGTTTGGATGAAGGTATAAACTGGAAGTTCATTCCTGTTAATTCACCAAATTTTGGCGGGTTATGGGAAGCAGGGGTGAAATTATGCAAATTTCATTTGAAACGGGTTACGAATAATTCATGTTTAACGTTTGAACAGTTCTATACCCTGCTCACACAAATGGAGGCGATTTTAAACTCCTGTCCTCTGGTCCCTCTTTCCTTTTCCCCTGATGATATGGATGTGCTAACCCCTGCACATTTCCTTATTGGCAAACGGCTCACTTCCATACCAGATCCAAACCTGAAGGATATACCAGAAAATCGCCTTTCCAAATTCCAGCACATACAAATGATATCACATCATTTCTGGACCAGGTGGTCTAAAGAATATATTACGGAGTTACAACATCGGAACAAATGGAGTTCAGAATCTGAAAATTTGAAGGTTGGACAGTTGGTGGTAGTTCGTGAGGATAATCTACCTCCAATGCAATGGCGGCTTGGTCGCATAGTCGCTGTATATTTTGGACCTGATAAAAAATCGCGAGTGGCAAGAATTAAAACTACTAGTGGTGAGATTAAACGGGCAATTTCTAAGATCTGTCCTTTACCTATGGAAGATAATATCAATGGCCAGAAAATTCATTGATTTGCCAATTTTATTTGTTTAATGTTTAAATTGTGTTAATTGATTTGAAAGAAATTCTTTCAAGGTGGGGTTATGTTACGAACTAATGTTTGAATCTAGTATGTATGAAATGTCATCATGACAGAAAAAGAAAAGGTAATGTCAGTAAAGTTTGTTATGTAATATTGAGAAAATATAGTTGAAGGAAAATTAGTTGTGGGCTTTTCTTTCTAAGGATTAAAATAAGTAATCATACAGTCCTTGGTGTGGAGTTGTTCTGCAACAATCGTATGATAGAATACTGTGCCCATAAAGTAGATGATTTGTATTTTTTAGAAACTTCATTGAAGTAGACCAACATAACATTTCGCTCTGCACTTTCTTTTTGGAACACCATTCTCTGAAGCGACTATAAGCTGCATCAAACGGATTTCTGAAGCTGACAATAATTGCAGAAGCAGTATCAAATCAGCAATTTCTTTAGTTTGCCACTTTTTTAATAGTTTCGGTTGATGCTTTAGAAACTGTCCTGAACGGTCGATTTCTTTCTTGTACACATTTTTTGGACACACATCAAATAGCAATGCGAGGAATCGAAGCTTTCTGAACTGCTTCTGAGTTTGGATTTCATTGGAGAATATGAACCAATTCTATAGTCAGGGCTATGGAATTATCCATTGCCATACTTAAAGTTCTTAGAATTCGAGTGTGTGCATCTGTCGACATTTTTTATTTATTTTGAACGTCGCCAGTTAATCGAGATTTTTGCATGAGAACTCCCTTCCTCTGCTCACAGAAATCAATCTTTCAAGTCCTGCTGGAGTGAAAAAGTGAAAAGACATCAATCTTGGCCAAACATGTCTGTACTGTAATTAATACAATATCTCCATTTTCGTGACATCCTACAAACTCATATTTTAAGATTCAACCATTTGAATCTACACCTAGGTTCCCTCTTATCCGACTGGCATTTATGTCTATAAAACATTCTCTAAATGCAACCCAAAAAAAATTTATATTATCATTTATAAAAATTTATTGAAGACGTATTTCTTCATATAATTGTACTGGGACGGAAAAATCTGCTCGATTTGTGTACATTGTATTCTCAATTCTGTACAAATTTCAATATCCTGAAAACAGATTTGTTGGCACACAGCTGATATACCTACTTGCGTTTACTTCAGAGTAGATCGGTGCATTATAATATTCCATTATTTTTTCTCTTATTCACATTTATACAACTTTTCCTTATTCTTTTTTGTTTACTTCAAATGCCCTTGTGAAGAGAATACTCTTATGACTTAGCTATCAACTCAAATAATCCCTTTAGGAAAAACTTCCACACATCAGATTCAAATGGAAAATCACTTCTTTGGAAGAGAGAAAGTTGTGGTATATGCACTTGACAACACGCTTGTTTTTGCCAGAATATTTGTTGGCTTAGATATTATGGTTCGATAATCCTTGAGTATATGTTGTGTAGATGGAATTAACAATAAAATTCATCTTCTTTCGATTCGGATTGTCAGGGGTTTCTGAAAATCCCGCGGTTCGACAAATTCATCGTTTGAAAAAAATGAGTTTTTGAACAGGCTCTGATTTTGTTGAATTATAATACTATTTGGAGTTGTTTTTGTAAGTTCAATAACAAAAAAGAAAAGTGCAAACCTCCAGCTTGAAATTGCATACTTTATTTTTCATGCAGGATGTGTATAAGTGATTATTCTTAACATTTACTGGATGAAACGTTGAAATTATGAGTGAGTTGAAAATGCAGCAGTAGTAAAACCCGTTTTTTTTGTCGTGTTTCACTACTCTTAAATCATTGCATAGTGTCTAAAGAGGGTAATGGTTCCTGCTTTAGTGTAATTATACCGGTTTAACTAAAATATCTATGATTTTTGCATCCTCCGTGAACAACCCAGTAGGAAAGGTTCTGTCAAATACCCATATGTTAAATTTGCAAGAAAAAGTAGAAGTCTTGATCATTTTTATCAAAGTTATGACGCATCTAACGTTCGGCACCACCGGAACTTGCAGTGGCGTTCAAACACGAGCCTGAAATTTTCGTTCAATCACGTTCACTGAGAAAATGGACGCATTTTGTGAGGAATCACTGAATATCACTTCCGTAGGGAATGGAATGATCTTCAACACTATTCAAACCATTTTATTTAAAATTTCATTATTTCCAAGATGACAACAACTTTTTGTAAACAATTCTTTTTCTTGTTTAGCATGGTTCCAACTACTAGCATGCCAAATTAGGTGGTGTTACAACCGATCGTCTTCTCAAAAACTGAGTGGACTGGATTGTTATCGTGTTATGTTAAGTATAATATTTTGAAAAATGCTGAAGCCCAAAACAGGCTCAAAATATTTGGCTGTATTTTCTTGACTCAGATCTGATAACTATTGCATATCTGGTTCCATTAGGGATCCTGGAAAATATCTAGTGTTTGATAGATGAGCCCACTGTTTTTACAACAATTCAACTGGAATAAGAATAAGTTTATTCGGAGGTAATATAAAAAGACCTCGTTTATGAGCGAATAAATATTTCAATTTCAACGAAAACGATTTCGTTTGAAAATTTATCGAGTTGAATTCGGAGATTTATGTTCTGAATAAAACCCGAGAGCATTTAAGCTCGAGGGTTTTATTCTTCGAACATAAATCCAAAATTCCAAAATTGATTCGATTTGATAAACGATGGTCGAGTTATATTTGATCACATTATTTCCCAAATATGTCAATTAACCAATAATATTAATTCCACAACGTACAAAACTATTTTTATTCAATCAATGAACATAAAATGTCACACGACTTGTGGAATGTGCTGCATACATTCAGGCAACTGTCAAGAAGGACCATGCAGTTTATTCGCAAAAGAAACGAAGCGAATACATTTTGACAAATGAGTAAAATAATCATCATAAAAACATACAAGGGTATTCGATCTAAACAGAAGACAGATGCATACTTATAGGACTAGACAAAATTTCCACCGGAACAGTGTGATACATAAAAAATGCATTCAACATGAATCTTTTATGCATGAGTAGTTCTATTGTTATGAACCCATTCGTCATGTGCTTACATTTTTTCAGGTCCTTACTGCTGTTTAAAGTGTGGTAAAATTTATCAAGTGAAGAGGTCTTTATGGAGACATGCCAAATTCGAATGCGACACAGTTAGGGCCTTCCCATGCCACTTCCCTAATTGTTCGTATAGTGCTACCAGGAAATATTTACTCTTCAGTCATCTGCGGCTCAGGCATAATATTGACTGTTTTGATAAATGATTTGAAATTCTTTTTCGATGTTATTAATAATGATGTGTACTATAGTGATTTTTTCATCACTCCTAACGACCAAAAACGCAATAACTCATAATGTATGGTATAAAAGTTGATCTCTATCTCTCATATGTTTTGCTGATTATGCCTTGATTGGCTCAAACTAATACGGAAGCATTCAAGGTACACATTTTTTTGTAATTTCTTCATTGTAAATCAAAAAACAGAATTCCGACTCCAAGCTAGGAAATTGAGACTTTAAACTCGGTGATTTTGACCTCGAAGTAGACAATACGTACTTCAAACTCGGGCATCATGACTTCTGAGTCAGAATTAAATTTTCCGACTTCAATGTCAGATTGAGTTTAAATTTGGAACTCCCTACTTGAAACTTGAAAATTTTCAATATCTAACTCTGAAGTAGTAATTTCTGAGTTTAATGTATTAATTTCTGTATTTGAAGTTGGAATTCCCGAGTTTCATATCGAAAAAAAAAAATTTCGACATCAATTTTGGAAATTATGAATTTAAGTCATCATTAAATATTCCGACTTCATTGTCAGACTGACTTTACACTCTAAAATTCCGTCTCAAAACTTGAAAATTTTGAATTTATGACTTTCGAGTTGGAATTTTCGAATTAAAAATCGAAAAATCAAAAATTCCGACTTCAATCTTGAAAATTGAAAAACCCAAATTCAACTGACTTTACACTCTAAAATTCCGTCTCAAAACTTGTAAATTTTGAATTTATGACTTCGAAGTTGGAATTTCCGAATTTAAAATCGAAAAAATCAAAAATTCCGACTTCAATCTTGAGAATTGAAAAACACAAATTCTGTTTTTTCGATTTAAAACTCTGAAATTCCGACTCAAAATTTGGAAATTTGAATTTCCGACTTGAAAGTTGGAATTTCCGAATTCAACGTAGGAATATCCTAGTTTTTATCAGGAATATGCTAGTTTTTATCTGGAATTTCCGAGTTTCAAATAGAAAAAACTGAATTTCGACTTCAGTCTTGAAGAAGGAAATTCTTACGGATTTCAAACTTGGAAACTTCGAATTTCAAAACAGATATTCTGAAAGTTACCAAGCCAGAAATAGTTCATAAAACGAACAAAGTTCGAGTGTATGTATAGGAGAGTTCAATTCTTATAAACAAAATATTTCGTAAAACCGAAAAATGCCTGTCTCTCCACACAATTCCACAAAATTAAGGCAAATATCTGACAGAAAACTACTACTTCCCCCTACGGATATTAAATTATATCTGTCTTCTATTTGTGCAACCGTTCCTCACGGACATATAATTGCAAGTGCTAAGTGTTATAAAGCCATTGAATATTAATATTATTAATCCTTCAATTTTGTTGGAAATGACCACCTGCATACATGCATGTTTCAAGGATATTTTCCTCTCATCAGTTCAAGGATAGGTCAGACGACATGTAGTCGTCTTGTTCCACAAATATGAATGATAATATTCAAAAGCCTTATAGTACCCGTCTACGAATCTCTGCCTGGAGACAGTGCTACCAGGAGGGTTACTTGATCTGTTGGCGTATGGCGCTGCGAATTACTTTATTGTGAGTCGCAGCTCCATTCGTAGACGGGTACTATAAGGCTTTTGAATATTATCATTCATATTTGTGGAACAAGACGACTACATGTCGTCTGACCTATCCTTGCACTGATGAGAGGAAAATAACCTCGACACATGCATGTATGCAGGTGGTCATTTCTAACAAAAATGAAGGATTAATAATATTAATATTCAATGGCTTTATAACAAGTAGCACTTGCAATTATATGTCCATGAGGAACGGTTGCACAAATAGAAGACAAATATAATTCAATATCCGTAGGGGGAAGTAGTTGTTTTCTGTCAGATATTTGCCTTAATATCCACTTTGTGGAATTGTGTGGAGAGACAGGCATTTTTTGGTTTTACGAAATATTTTGTTTCCCGGAAATAGTTATTTTCCCAACAAGTACAGAAGGTGATTCTTTCCCGCACGTGACTGCCGTTAAGGGCGGGAAAGACACTTCACGCATAAATTAGGAACATTCTTTTTTCTACGACCACATAAAAATTCTAAAAGCACGTTGAAAATATATATTTTATTTTAACATATCAATCAGAATAGCTGGAGAATATAGTTAGTTGGTGGTAACTGGCTGTTAAGAGTAACACTCGTAGATCGCAAATTGCATGAAGATGCAGTACATGAAAGAATTTTATTCGAAATTGTGTTCTTCTATTCTACGGAGTCCTTAAAATTACGTTCAGCAACAGCAGTTGACTTCCAGTCTCCAAGACGTTTTATGTTGGTTCTTCCTTCGCCTGAATTTCTTAGAAACCTTTCCGAAGGTCATCTGAAACTGTGACCTGTGTTACGTTTTGGGTTAGGTAGGGCTTAGTAGGTAGCGATCTCTGCCGGCTTTTAACCAAATGTGTTCACTCACTGAACAGAGCATTTGTCTATTTTATAATTGATAAAAAACGTCTGTGCGTGGTAGTAGGAGGCCGTAAAATCGCATACTCTATATAGAGCTTCAAAAAGGTTCCATAATTTATGTCTTCAGATATAACAAAAGATCTTGAAGTATGGTTTTTCGAATCGGAAATTTTCAGAATAATTAGGTTTTCGGTATCTTGAATATTGTCAAGCGTGATTTTTAAAAGCTTCGCTCTGCGAAGATCACCAGCTTGAGCAAAAATGCTTCAATCGTAAGATATATCTCATCAGGGGCTAGCATAAACTTGGCGATGTATTCTTTGGTAAAAATCTGCGCTTCATGTGGTCGAAAACCAATATTTTGCTTTTTTAGGAACGATGTTAACTTATGAAATTGGCTTGTATCCAGGTTTTATTTTACTTTAACTGAACATTTCCCCATCTTACTCAGCTCGGAAAAATACGATAAAAAACCTATTCTCAATAAATTGTCTGGGTTAGATTAAATATTAATATTGAGAATGTCCTTATAGGACGAAACTGCAGTAACGAAGTGTTACAAATTAAAGTGGTATAAAAACATAGATTTTTTTTCTTTTTCTTTTTAAAATCAACATTAGTTTGATTAGTAATATACAGGGCAATTCAATGAAATGCACATATAAAAACGTTTAATTGACATATTTTACTTTCCCACACTAGTGCGGGAAAATTCCCCACACTAATACGGGAAATTAAAACACTGTTAAAACTAAAATGCTTGTGAGAAATTGGGTTAAAATGCATGGTCGTAGAGAAAATAAATATCTGAGCTTTACAGAGTTTCTGCGTTTAGAGTGAAAGTCAAAAAACGTCTGACTTGAAAATCAGAAAAATTCAAAAAAAATTGTGGCCTTTAGACGCTGTTGGAATCCAGTGACTTATTTTGTGTGATCTCATATTATAGAATATGAGACAAATTTACATAAATTTTGTCACTATCCACCAAACTTCTCATATACCTGACTCCTCTGCGGTATGTTAAAAGATAAATTTTTGATGAATGCGTCGCAATAACTACCGTAAGTCGTTTAAGGTTGGGCCAACAGATTGATACATACATTCGAAAGTGAGAGTTGCATAGGGTATTTATTAAATATGCAATTTGTCAGGAAGAAGAATATGGTATAGTAGAAATTATATTTCATTAATGCAATCCTTCAAGGAACTATTCTTCATTCCTATATATTATTTTTGTACGAAATATTTCGTGTTCTTTGACTGATATCGATGTGATATGCGACTTGGTTCGTTGGGGGTATTGAAATCATTAGTTTTAATAAAAATATAGGTTTTATTCTAGTCATAACCAAAATCAGAACTGATATCGGTTTGATTCGATATATGGACAATTTTCAGAGTACTCAGACGACGACTGATTCTGGGTTTTATTTTCGAATGTAGAAAAATTCAATAAAATCAACTGAAAATTAAAGGAACTATTGTTTATAATTATTTTCTCCTTTCTGATCCTTTGGTGCAAAACTTTATTTCGAAGAAGTTTGCTATACGTGTGTCGGAAAAAGCAGCCATCAAGAACTTTATTAGACCAGTTGACATATTCATAAACGTGTCAATTCTTGCTTATGCGCATTAAAATACGTGCGATGGCCCATTGGATCCGTAATGACATGTAGAACAATGTGTAAAGATTCAAATCCGCCCATTAACAAACACAATAAAAGAAATGATATCGATAAGGGACAAGGCACTACGAAAATATAAATGAACTAAATTGGATGCTCACTTTCAATTCTATAAGGATATGCGAAATTATATAGATAAAGCTGTAAAAAGAGAAAGAATGCATTTTTCACGTCGAAATTTCAAAATATCAGTTCGAAGGAGATGTGGAGAACATTAAAGTGTAATAGTTTTGTGACAAAAAAAGTTAACAGTATTCCAGAAAGCTTGAAGAACGTTAACGATATATTATTAATACATGTCTTCGTAAGGGAGTCTTTCCATCTGCGTGGAGAAGAGGATTGATGAAAGTACTACCCAAAAAATCAAATCCAGTCGAATATAAACATCTTCGAGGCATCAGTATTTTGCCGGCTCTGTCTAAAATATTAGAAAGAGCTATGGAAAAACAACTGGTAGAATATCTCACAAAATTCAATTTGTTGCCACATATTTAATCAGGATTTAGAAAAGGATACAGTTGCACTACCGCTCTTCTACACATTGTCGATGATATTATCAAAGCAACTGACCAAGCACAAGAGCTTTCGACACTATTAATCATACACTTCTTCTAAGTATGTTGAAATACATAGGGCTCTCTAATGCGGCTGTCGACCTATTCAGGAGTTTTCTTAGTAACCTATTTCAAAAGGTTGTGATTGATAATGATTCATCTGACTATCTATCGTTGCAGTCTGGAGTTCCACAGGGATCGATTTTGGGCCCTGTGTTTTTTGCTCTGTACTCTAGTAATCTCCTTGGTAGTCTTCAACAATGTGAGGTACATCTCTACGCCGATGATACGCAAATTTATTTCAGTTTTTTCCCACATGGAACTATTCATGCTTGTGACACATTGAATGAAGAAGTTGACAGATTTGTAAAAAACGCAACAGATCACTGTCTAATTATAAATCCAACTAAATCTAAAATCATTCTTTTTGGGCCAAAGAGTAAACGAAATACCATTCGAAACTTGATTGATATTAAAATAAACGATGAAACTATTGAATTAGTAGATGAAGTCAAAAGTCTTGGCGTCTTGCTGGATTCTAACCTCAGATTCGAGAAACACGTCAATAAATTGTTACAAAGGGTTTACTCATCTTTACGAATAATATATGGTATACGGCATTATCTACCAACAAAATTAAGAATGATTCTTTGTGAAACTTTGGTACTGTCTACTTTCAATTATGCGAATTGTGCTTATGGACCTAATCTTACCACCCTGTATAGACATAAAATTCAAAAGGTCCAAAATTCTTATCTACGTTTGGTTTATGGAATAAGAAAAAGCGAAAGAATCTCTCACAAACTACGCGAAGCTGGATGGCTGAATATGGAAAATAGAAGAAACCTCCATGCTGGTAACCTCTTCCATAAAATTATAGTAACTCATGTACCTTCTTATTTGCAAAGAAAAATTACATTCCTCACAGATGTTCACAATGTTAATATCCGAAGTCGAGGAGTACTATCGCCCCCCTCTTTCAGAACCGAGCATTTCAGGAGATCATTCAGCTACCAAATTTGCCTAATATACAATATGATTCCGCCCGATTTCAAGGTTGAGAGACATCATAAATTGAAAATCCAATTGAAAAACTTTTTATTTAACTTTTATCAATAAGCAGAACTTAATAATAAGATTGTTGAACAGATTAATCCACCAATTTGGATTGTTTAGTATTTACTAGGTACTGTTCACAGGGATGTTTTTGGGTTAAGTGGAAGAACAACAAAGTAGCATTTTTTGCGACCGAGTTGAACTTTGCCCTTTATTTTCATATCTTTTTGTGTAAAATCAATTGAATGTAAAATCTGTTATGAAAATAATAAAGACGATATTATTATTATTATTATTATTATTATTAAACAATAGCAAAGTTTTATACAACTGAACATTCCAGAAAAGAGATCTACACCTTTTTCAGTTCTGCATATCGGAAGCACACTGTCCTAAGTCCATTTCAGGTAATTTTTACTTACATTTAGTTTTACTCTCAGTTTTTCGATTTATATATTTAGAGGTGAGTATGAATACTATATAGACATTGAGGAAATAAAGACAAACGTGAAAATATTCTCAATTCCTTTTTTAAGGCCACATTGTAATAATTATCATTATTGATATGTGGATCTTCTAGGAAAACAACAAAATGGACTTAGGACAGTGTACTTTCCGTATACAGAGTTGTACTTCAGTAAGCGTTTACTTCATTTCAAGAAGTGTCAATTGAATTTCAGAATAGTTACTTATATTTCGGAAAGTATCAATTGTATTTCAAAGTAGTGACTTGAATTTCAAAAAGCGTCAATTGATTTTCAGAATAGTGAGTTAAATTTCAGAATGTGTTAAATGAATTTCAGAAAAGTCAGTTCGATTTCAGAAAGCATCAATTGTAATTGAGAATAATCAATTTGATTTCCACTGGATATTTTATTTATACGACCGGTTTCGGGTTTTATCCCATTATCAAGTATGAAACTAACTAACCATTAGTTAGACAAAAGTGTTTTACATTCATTTCAACAGAGCGTTGTGAACCATTCTTATCAATTATCAAACCGAGATATAAAATGCTGTCAGCGAAGAATTCCCATTTTTCTTTTTTGATTGTTAGACCACTATCTTGTAAAATGTGAAGAACTTTTTCCAGATTATGAAAATGATCTTGTCTGCTTTTTCCTGTAATGGTGATATCATCCAGAAAGCACCCTACTTCTCCAACTTCATAAGCAACTCTTCAATGATTCGCTGGAACTGCGCAAGCGTAATAGCTATCACAAATCGCAGAGAATTGTAATAAAACAATCCCCTATGAGTTGAAATTGTGGTAAATATGCGTGAATCAGGATGTGATGGTACTGGCTGGTACACAAACGCTAAATGGATTTTGGAAAATAGTTCTCCACCACTCCACTTTTCTAACAAATCTTCGATTCGCGGTAGTGGGTACTCATCAATGATCACTGAATTATCTTCTTTCAGTATAGGCACCACATGGATTGCCCATAGGCTAAACTCTATGGGAGAGATTGTTCCATGTTTCAAAAGCATATCAATTTCTTCGTCCTTCTTCTTCATTGCAAAAGGTAGCGGACGAAATCAAGAAAACCTAGATATGGCACTTGAGTTCACTTTGTTGTAACTGAAACTTGTTGAAACGTCCTAACTTGCCAAAAAACACACCTGTAAATTTGTGTTTGAAATAGTCTTTGATCGGAGCATCTCTTTGCAACACATGAATCTCATGATGTGATTCTTTGAATAATATATACTTCCTAATAACATTTTTGCCAAGAAGTGTGGGATCTTATCTTCGTGTCTATCTAGTAAATTCTGCAAGTCATTGAAAGTAATTTGGAACACCGACCGCAGAACTTTCTGGCCGAATCTTATCTCCCTAAATATGTATAAGAGTTGTGTTGGTTTCAGATAACTTTACGTCAGAAAAATATTTTGCTTATACGGACATTGGTAAAATTGACATCGCCGCGCCTGAATCTAATTCCAGTTTTGAAGTAAACCGTAAGCAGCCTCAAGCTATTCAGTATTATTGCCCTTTTTATTGCGAAGAAAAATTGCTTCAAACGCTGCCAGTGCACTGTCCAATCGTTAATTGCTGCATTGAATTCCAGATGAATCCTTTTGTTGCAGCCAAAGTTGATAGGTACGCACTGTAGGTTGTAGGTTGTACAAAAATTGCACGGTCGATGTATGCTATGCCTTTGGGAACACTCAACGAGTGTTTATGAGGGAGTATTATTATGATTATAGTTATGAAAAAACACAATTTTATCCTTTTTTATCGTCGCCAGATTTGTGATGATGAACGGGCAAAAAAACTCCGTGGTGAATTGCACACATTTATTCAATAACTGAAGGAACGAAAAATGCGTATGCACAGTGCCCAATCAGAGTTCCCTACCTTATGATTAATGCGCATGACGTACATGGATATACGTACGAGGGAACAACGATGTGAACAGTTCCCAGAACATTGCAGATTCCAAGTCAACTCCTATGTATTTTACTTGTTGTGCAAATGAAATTTCTTCCCTCTCAAGAAATGGTCAGTTAAAAACTACCATCGTGGTTTCAAGAGGATTTCCAGTTGATTTTCAGTCTTGGCATCATGTTTAGAGCAGTTTCTATATGCCCCGAGACTGTTCCTGCGAATTTGCCTTTTGCAACGATCATCATCGGCGTACCCTAAGCACAGCAAGTTTGGCCTCTTCAATAATCATTCCTCTACTAGGGTAGCCCACAGGGGAGGTGATAACATATTTCTTGTGGTAAGCCCCCTGTCTGCTCTAGCTGTGACTGTGTTCTTGCTTATGATGATATTATCCCTTATTTCAAGATGGCGTTGAACCATCGAGATATAAGGGTTGGAACCTCTTTTCTTTCTACCGGGTGGCTACGGAAGTATTGCCTACGGAATATCTATGAAGTAGGTTTGTGAAATTTGGAGCGTCGATATAATGACATAAGAGCTAGAATTTGAGCATATCGACATGTCGAAGTTAACTTCCGGTCTGACCGGAAGTAACTTTCTTATTTTAAATGGAAACCCTATTTTTTTTTTCTTTTCGCTTTATTCAGCATTCAATTCCATTTCTAATGACATATCACAAGTTGGTATCTAACCAGAAACTAGATCAGAAAAAAATTATTATTGAAATTCACCGAGTAGGCCGTGGAAGCAAAATGAAAGCCAAAAATTGAAGTTGGCTATGGAAACCATACGTCACTTGATAACAGTTGCTCTTGCTCTATTATCGCCATACGCAAAAATAATATTAAAAATAATGTGGAATGACCAATTATATCCTGTAGGTTCTAGGTTAAATAGGAACATAAACGTACTTGGTCTGTGCCATCGTCCATAGATATTCTAATATGTACCTATGGACGATGTTTGTGCTATTCAGAATAATCATTCCATTGCAATAATCATTCGAACCAAAATATTAACAAGTAGGCTGATTAAGATGTATTTTGGAATGAAACAAAAAAGAAACGAGAGCTCTCACGAACGCTGCTATCCATATTATTTTGACGTTCGAAGTAGTGTTTTTGATTCTGCCATTTTAAAAGGGTTTGGAAATCGAAATCAGTTAGTGGAATATTCAAAAAATGCCCCATTATTCACGAACCGAACAAATTGACATGCTTCTCATTTATGGTGAATGTTTAAAAAATTCTTATGCCGCTGAACGATTATATTTAGAGCGATATCCAGGGAGGCAGCAACCGTCAATAAGGTATTTCCAGTGGCTTGAAGAAAAATTAAGAACTGAGCCTGATGTTCACGAAGACCAAGAAGCATTTGTTATTAATGAGGAAACTGAAATTAATGTATTAGCTTTAGTACAATATGATAGCACAATTTCCTCAAGGCAGATTGGCGCCGAATTAGCTATAAGTAAGGACTCTGCTAGGAAAATTTTGAAAAAACATCGATTTAAATCCTTCAAGTATCAGTTGCATCAACATTTGTATGAAAATGACGGTGAAAGGCGCCTGGAATATTGTAATTGGTTTCTTCGACAAAATGCTGAGAATCACCTATTTAACTATTATATCTTGTTTACGGACGAGTCAAGATTTACCAACAATGGATTATTTAACAGAAATAATACAAGGTAGGTACTGTACTTTATTTGGATTATTATCGATAGTCGAAGTGTAAAGTGCTAAAAGTGTGAACGGTCTTTTGTTTCAGGTACTGGGCGATAGAAAACGAGCACCGGTTTCGACAAGGTGGCTTCCAGGAGAGATTTGGTGTGAATGTTTGGGCAGGAATAGGTGGAACTCATATTGTTGGCCCCATTCTTTTTCAAGGCCAACTAACCGGAGAGAGATACTTTAATTTTTTAACGAATGAAATTTCGGAATTCATTAACAACCTACCAGCGGAAATAACTGAGAGAATGTACTTCCAGCAAGATGGCGCCCCTCCGCATAATTCAAGAATAGCGAGAAATTATCTTCAAAATCGCTTTCAAGAGAGACTTATAACAACCCATGGTCCAGTCAGGTGGCCACCAAGGTCACCTGATCTTACTCCGTGCGACTTTTTTCTATGGGGGCATCTTAAAAATAGGGTGTATTCCACACAGCCTACAACTCTACATGAGCTAGAAGTAAAAATTCGTAGAGCTTTCCAAGATATCACGCCCCAAATGTTGAGAAACGTTTTACATGAAAATATCACCAGAGTCAATAAATGTATTGACGCTGAGGGAATGCATTTCGAACATTTGTTTTGAATTTATTTTATCTTTAATCCTATCAATTTGAATTTTTTTTTTTCGATAAATCTGTTTTTTTGTTATTTGAATAATAATAATTGGATTTTTTGGTATTTAATTTCAAAAATTTACTTTCTATTATATCATTAGAAAGGAATGGTTATGCTGAATAGTACAGGCAAGAAAAAGTTGTATGTTCCTATTTAAGTTATGGACCTACAGAGTATTGTTTTTTTCCCAATTTTTCCAATATTTTTTTTTGGCGGCTTTTTATAACGCCGACGAATGAAAATAAAATATCACAGTAGTAGCAACTGTTATCAAGTGACGTATGGTTTCCATAGCCAACTTTTCAATTTTTGGATTTCATTTTGCTTCCACGGCCTAGTCGGTGAATTTCAATAATAATTTTTTTCTGGTCTAGTTCTAGTTTAAAATAAGAAAGTTGATGTTACTTCCGGTCAGACCGGAAGTTAACTTCGATATGTCGATATGCTCAAATTCTAGCTCTTATGTCATTATATCGACGCTCCAAATTTCACAAACCTACTTCATACAATAACTGAGATATTCCGTAGGCAATACTTCCGTAGCCACCCGGTATAGCTTCAGTGCTGACCATGTAGATGCAATGTCTAAAAATGTCGCCATGACTATTACACTCACTTGGAAACGATTCTAGATACGAACAATCGAAACGTCGCGTCGGCTCTTGAACCGTAGAGAATTAAGTTCTTTAGGCAGGGAATTCAACCCAAAACTAAAGCAATAGTTGTGAACAAGACAAAACAGTCATTGAAATATCTTCGAGTATATCAGGCTAAATTTGATGATTTTGGAGTGTTAGCTTCAATTAACAATATGATTTTCCAGGTTTCTATGATAATAAAGACTATGATGCAGCAAAATCAACAGGCTCTTGTTATATCGAAGAATACGATGCTGCCGAAACATCAGACTGTGGTAATGAAGAAAATTATCAGGCAGAACAATCAGGTGAATATTCCATTACGAAGAGTGGTGAAATTTTCGTGAATTAAATTTTAGAATAACTTTTTCAAACAACGGGTTCCATTTCCGATATAAATAAATAATAATAGTTTAGAATAAAATAATATTGCTAGTGGGTCATATTATTCCTACATAATACTCCGAAAGGAGTAGCAAGGGCCAACAAAAAATGGCCCAGGCTAAACTTAACGGACTACAGAGACAAGCGTGTCTGGCGATTACTGGGGCCATTCGCTCCACGCCAACGGCAGCAATGGAAGCCCTTCTCAGATTACCTCCTCTTCACATAGGTTTGGAGAGAGAGGCAAGATGGTCAACATACAGACTCCACCAAGCGGCCATTAGTCTACCGCAGGCAGTAGTCCTGAGAAGCAGCAGCATGCTGGAGGCCATAACAGCTCACAACATTCTGGGAATGCCCTCAGATATCATGCCTAAAACTATCAACCTTCACACGTCCAACAATGTTGTCTTCCCCGAAAGAGAAGACTGGGTTCGGAATGAAACTGACCTATGTAGGGCAAATGAACGTTGGTTTACCGATGGTTCCAAAACTTTGGAAGGTGTCGGAGCCGGAATATACGGGATAAACCCAGTAGTGAAACGCTCATTGAGTATGGGTAAATTAGCTACGGTATTCCAGGCAGAGGTATATGCCATTGAAATGTGTGCAAGGGAGCTGGAAAATCGACGCCACATACGAAAAACAATAAAAATATTTCAGACAGTCAAGCAGCACTGAAAGCGCTTGAATCCAATTACTTTAAATCCCGAGCAGTATGGAACTGCAGAGAAACCTTAAACCGACTGGCACAACGCAACAACGTTAACCTAATCTGGATACCAGGTCACACGGGCCTAGAAGGAAACGAAATAGCGGACGCCCTAGCAAAAGGGGGGGCCGAAACAACGTTCACTGGGCCAGAACCGGTAATCGGTATAGCACATAGCACTGCCAAGAATGTCATAACATCCTGGGCTGACAACAAAAGACTCGAGTACTGGCGTAGTCTACCGGGCCTAGCCCATTCCAAAGCATTTATTGCTTGCACAAGGAAAAAGCAGGACTTTGACAAGCTGCTAGAACTAAGTAGAGTACATCTCAGAGTTATAGTATGTTTGCTCACTGGCCACTGCAAATTCAAACACCACATGCATAAAATCGGACTTGCACAAGATGCAGAGATGGAGGAGGATGAAACGGCTAAGCACATTTTATGTACATGCCCCGCAGCGGCCAGAACCAGATTTTCAACATTTGGCAATACAACAGTAAGGCCAGAGAACCTGGTAAATTGTTCTCCCAACGTACTCCTCAATTTCGTTAAGAGATTGGATATACTGGGAGAAATATAACCATAGGGTGAGCCACAATAGGCCATTGGCCGCAGTGGAGGGCCTGATATGGGCCCACTCACGTTCAAACATAGCCTAACCTAATATTCCGAAAACCAGTGATTTACGATTCCCATCTGAAATTTCAATAGATCTGATCTACCGATTCTTACTTTTTCCAACTATTCAAAATTTTTGATTATGAAACCATTTTCTGCAACTGTTCTGGTTTTACGGTACTTGATTTTTCAGTAACATTTCGATCGAGCCATTTATATATTGCCTTGAGAAACTTGTTGAATTATTCTCAAAAAATGTCGAATAACCCAAAAATTCTACGTACTTCTTCAACTGAGATTGAGATATCACCAGAGTATGTCTTTTGGTTGCCATAATCACTGGGTATACTGCTTTAAAAACAAGTTATGAGGAGCATTTGATATTATTCAATAGTTTTAGCCGACTTTGTATTTTGTAGAGCCACCTAGCGACTTCCCACTCAGGTTTGATCACGATTTATTCCATTATTGTTTATTGAATATCTGACCAATATTCTATTTTCAATAAAGGTGACTGAATTTCTTTGTAATATTGCATCATCATTGCATATGATTGCATAAGACATTGTTTTTGATCTCTAGTATCTATCTGAGAGGAATATTGAGACCACAATATTTTTCGGTCGGTCCGTTGAAAGTAATGTAGACGATATTGCTTTATCGATATTGTAGACGATATTTTTTTATCGATATTGGTAAACATCATTCAACCAATATTTATCCAATATAGGTTAATATGTTTTGTTGAATATTGGTGAAATGATACTCTATCACACTTTGACATATACTATTGTTTTTTATCTCTAGAATCGATATGGAAAGAATATTTGGATTTTAGATATTGAAAACAATATGTAGACAATATTCGACAAAAAGTGTCCCTGAAGGTGACAGTATTGATGATTGTACAGAGTGGGCCAAATAGGACACTTTCAAAGAGAAAGTCCACATTTCAAACTATATAGATGAATACTGATTGTGTCCGAAGATAAAATTTTATGAAAAACTCAATGATGAAAACCGCATATTGATATCTCTCTTTCTTTCTTTCTTAGTTACAGCATGTTTTTCGAAAATGTGCATTTTCTAAAAGTTGCTGTAATTTTTTTTCGTGATTCTATGAAAACATTCGCAGAGTACTTTTTTACGTAGAATTCAATGGTGTAGGTAACTTTCTCTGAAGAAATAGAGGAAAGGGACCTAATATGAGACACCTTTTTATTTTTTTGAATAATTTTGCACAAATTTAACTTTTAGAAGTGGCTTTATTTCTAAAGGATAGATCGTTGTGTATACTTCACACCCTAACAAATCAAATTTATTAAAAATGTTAACTATTTTTGTAAAGTGGTAAAATTAAAAAAAAAATTATTTTTGTCATTTTCAAGATTGGTATCCTAATATGAGATAGTTAGGGTTCCTAATAAAAGACTGTCTCATAATAGGATACCAAAATTTAAAAACAAGGACTGAAAGAATATTGTTTTATTTCAGAAGTAATCAAAATGAGAATCAAAAGTAACAACACTAAAATTTAATCGACACAAAAGTTTTTTTTTTCCTTGTTTTTTCGCATACAGGGCAAACAAATGTTGTGCTATCAACTTCGACGCAATCTTCGTGGCACCACTGAAAACAAACGATACATCTAGCCCACTTTTCTCCACGGGTGTCTTCGTAAAATCTTCCCTGACAAAAACGACACTCTGCATCATTGTTATCCTCTTCATCAGTCGAGTCATCATAATGCACAGAAGTTTCTGAATCTGAGCTGCTCGATGTAATTTCAGCCTTTTCGGTACTTTTAGTCTTAGATTTTTTATCTGTTGTTCCCAAAGAGTTTGGTGTCACATCTTTCTTTTTTTTAGTTTCTTGGCAATGGATTCTTCCAAGTTTTTTTTTAAATGGAGTAGGTGTAATTAAACTTGCTTTGCCTTTTCTTTTATTAGAGTTTTCACCATAATTTGAAGAATTTGATGGCACTGGACAAACGTCTTTTGGAGAAACTAACAAAAGTTTATCACTTTTGTCAGAGCACTTGTTGTGGGCTGCTGAATCTGAGCTGCTCGATGTAATTTCAGCCTTTTTGGTACTTTTAGTCTTGGATTTTGTATCTGTTGTTCCCAAAGTGTTTGATTTCACATCTTTCTTTTTTTTTAGTTTCTTGGCAATGGATTCTTCCAAGCTTTTTTATATGGAGTAGATGTTATTAAACTTGCTCTGCCTTTTCTTTTATTAGAGTTTTCACCATAATTTGAAGAATTTGATGGCACTGGACAAACGTCTTTTGGAGAAACTAGCAAAAGTTTATCACTTTTGTCAGAGCACTTGTTGTGGGCAGAGCCTGATGATATTGATGGATTTGCCATAGTTTTTCTGGACTCTGCAGGAACATCCACAACTAAATCTGATGACACATTTGAAATATTGTCATTTAATGAAATATCTGCACCTTCATTTTCAATATCAGTTCTTTCTTGTGTAGGCAGATTTTGCTCTTCTTCCAAAAAGTCAGTTTCTCTAAAAACATGTTTGTTACAAGGAAAGAGACCTGTTTTTCTAAATGAAATAATCGATGCCTCCATTGTTGCAGCCTGATTATAAGCTTTCCCAAATAGCGAGCAGATGTTGGTGTGTGTCACAACTTTTCCTGGGTTGTTTTTGAGAAATGTCTCTATTTCTTGAGCATAATATGTTTTTAGTGGTGCCATGAAACCCACATCAAGTGGCTGCATTTTATGAGTGGCATGTGGTGGTAAGCACACAATTGAATCATAATTCTCTCTAGCCATGTCTATGATTTCTATGTTTCTCGTGTGTGAATAGTGACCGTCTGAAACTAACACGATCGGATCATCTTTTGTTGGTTTAGTAAACATAACAAAATGTGAAATCCACTGCGTAAAAATATTTGTCTGAATCCATCCAGATAGATGGCAGGCCCATATTGATCCAGGAGGTGCGCCATGCATTAGATGTTCCAACATATTTATACGAGGAAACACTATCAAGGGCGGAACAAAAGTACCAGAAGCGTTCATGGATGTCACAACGGTGAGGAGTTTTCCCCTCTCTTGTGATGTTATGGCACAAACCTGTTTTTTTCCTTTCAAGCCGATGATTTTGCTTTGTTTATGCTGCACAACCGTAATGCCTGTTTCGTCGACATTAAATAATCCATCTCCTTCTCAAATATGTTAAAAAACTGTGCAACGTTTTCGGCGTTAAACCCTTTAACTCTCTCAGCAGATATTGCCTGTGGTGTACGTACAAACAACTGCGGGTGCCTTATTAAAAACCCCCTGAGCCATCTTTTACCTGCAGATTCCTTTCCTGTGCTAAAAGGATGCTTTAAGCCATTTCTGATTGCTAACTGAAACGACATATATTTGACATCTCTCCTCCGAAGACCGTAATACTTTTTTTCCATTTCAATGCAGTAGTCTGCTAACTGCTTCTCCAGAACATCAAGTAAAGCTTGTTTCCTACCCAAAGCTATTTTTACGAGGTCCTCTGCACGTCTGTTATCTTTTACATATCGTTTTACATATGGTTCCTGAAAAATAAAAAAATGTGATAAAAAAATTAAACAATAACTAAAAAAGCTAGGCTTACCTTTCGGAACAGTGAATGTTTCAGAGGCCATCAAGTACGCATTTCCTTGTTCCTTACCGCTTTAACAGCCCTTATCATGGCATTTTTATCCCACTGCTTCCTTTTTTTTCTTGTCTCTGGGCATCTGCAAACAGCTTTCGTTGAAATTATTTAAAAAAGAAAGTATCTCATATTAGGAAAATTATTTACATATTTTTTTTCTCAAAAATTAATTGAGTTGCCACGCGTTTTATATGTTTAAACAATAAAGCAACTCCAATACAACAAAGCAAATATAACAAACTTAATTGTTTCCTCACCTTTTCAACAAAAAAATCACGTCAAACTGAACACTAATAAAATTTCGGTATTGCACTAATGCGTAAAAACACGTACACGTGGCGGGTCGTAAGAGCAACTGAAAATAAATCTAGCTGATCTAACATTTTGTTCCGATGAGTTAGTTTTAGCGGTCGTCGCTAGATGGAGACCCTTACTAGGTGAGAAAATACGGTATCTCATAATAGGCTGCTATCTCATATTAGGCCTCCTTCCTCTATATACAATTGTTTGTTCTTTATTATTATTATTGCTAGAGATTCATTAATTGCATCAATATAGTATGAATTGTTATCAGTTTTATTGAAACTATGAGTTTTAATTACTGCTGTGAAAAGCTTTCTCAACATTTTATAGCCAGTACTGAACAATTTCTTTCTGTTTTATCGCCGCGTTGTCCAAAGCCTACTAGTTCAAAGTGGGCGTTTTAAAGTTTACATGAAAAAACCTAAAGGCTCTGAATTGCAAAGATGACTCTAGCAAAACATCATGTGTGCTACATTTTTAGAAAAGTAATTTTAAGCTCTATCGAAATATGCAAGAATATACACGGTGTCTCATTAAAAACATTTATTTCCATCAATAACAATAGATATCTTATTTGAAAATATAAGTTACTCTCACCATTGAATTCTAAACGTAAAAAGGTGCTCTGAAAATGTTTTCATAGAAACATGAAATTTTTGAAGATATCAATATGCGGTTTTCACCATTAAGTTAGTCATAAAATTTGAACCTCGGACACAGCTAACAGTTTTCATAAATCAAGTTTGAAAAGAGGACTTTCCCTTTAAAGTATCCAATTTGGCCCACCCTGTACATGATGATAAAACTTTATTTTACGACGACACTGAAATTAATGATACCATAATAGTGAAAACTCCTTACTCAACGCCTCAGGTTATACGTTGGTTTCGAGGTTGGCGTGTGTGTGATTACCACCACGGCAAATAATAATAATAGCCGTCCTCTACCTGCACAGGCTATGCCTTTGGGTACACTCAACGAGTGTTTATGGGGGAGTATTATTATTATTATATTATTATTATTATTATTATTAAAATGTTAAGTTCTCAACTCATGGATGTGTAAGTTTTGTATGGACTAGTTTTCAGAAAGATTGGGAAAGATTGGAAACGCGAATAGCAATTATAAAGACATTCAAAAAATATTTGTGTGATTTTTCAAATAAACAAAATTGTCGTAAACTTGTTTCTCACGATATTTTAGATTGTTTCAGTTCAACTCCTTTTATTTTATTTCAGATGTCTGGCATGATGAATATACTGATAGCGAGTATTCCGAAGTTGAAATTGACAATAAACCGGATGTATCTAAAGAGGAATTCAGTTTGTTAAATTACGAACCTTCGTTTCACCCTAGTAAATCGCATACTACTTTGAACGACACGAAAGAGAAAAACCAAAATATTGTTATTGATACCTCAGAACCTCGCGTATCCGCTCCTCTCACGGAACCAGGTTCTAGTGATGAGAAAAAGATGGTAGTTATGCCATCCCAAGGAGGAAAAGCAAACTTTTGTATTTATTGTTACAAGAAACAACAGAAAATTGCGCGACATTTGGAAGGTGTGCACAGAAAGGAGGAAGATGTTAAGAAATTTATGTTATTACCAAAGGGTGACCCTGAAAGGAAGAAAATAATAAGTGAAATTCGTAAGCGAGGAAACTTTCTCTTCAACACCAACAAACATTTCAACGATGGAGAATTGATTGTTTCACGACGACCTAGTCATCCTGAAAATAAAAGTGCCATTGATTTTAGAGCATGCACAAATTGTAAAGGTTTTTTTTCCAAACGGACACTCAGAGCTCATTTTAGATCTTGTTCAGGAACGCCAATCATCATAAAGAAAAAGGGTGAGTTTGTGGACCTCGTTTGTTTTGCAAAATGTTGTTTTCAAATTATTATTTCATAACATTTTTTAAAAACACCCTTTGTGGGAGCCAAGGCAAATAATAACGATAGTCGTGTCTTGCTTTTGGGATTTACTCAGTTGTAAATAAATAATGAGAGAAAGTGCTATTTATAAGAATATAGGTCCCGTTTTGTTTTTCATAAATAATCATTAGACTTCATAGAAAACATCTAACATCAAAATTGGCACTCATCTTGCCCATAGACTCCTCTACAATAGTGTGAGTAAGGATTTGTACAGGGTGTTAATTAAGTACGTTGATTCTTTGAAAGATTTCGAGACGAAAAGTAACTCTTTGGTATTGCGTCAAGCTTTCGGAAATGTTTATTTCCTTCTTCAGGACTTACTAAAAATTTATGAATGAATTAAAACACAGTTACAATTTTGTAGATCGGATGAGTTTGAAAGAAGCTAGTTTCTTCATAACAGTCAAAACTTATCGGTCATCTTATGCAGAAAACAGTGTAAAAACATTCAAATGTTGATCAAAATCTTTAAAAACTTAATTGTACCGGACAGCATGGTTCAATTATGAAAATTAATTTTACGCTGTGGACTGAATGTCTGGTCGTTCCTTTCTTTTGTAAGTACCCTTTGATCACAAGACGAGCTTTATATCTGTCGATGGTGCCATCTGGATTCGCTTTCACTTTGAAAACTCACCTAAAATGAAGGGCTTTTATTCCGTCTGGCAGTTTTTAGAGAGTCCATGTGCCATTTTCTTTCAGAGATTCAATTTTACAGTCCATAGCTACCTTCCATTCATCTTCTTCAATGGAACTCATTGCTTCTATGAATAAAGAAGGTTCAGGTACTCGATTAATTTGTGTCATGGCTGACATAATGAAATCGTTAAACCTTTGTGGCGGATTTATCATTGATCTATTTTTCAGCTGTCTTCTTGAATCATCTGATCATTTTCATCACTGAATTGTTTTCTATTTCATCACTTCCATGAACAGTTTCCTTGTAATGGATATCTTTGTTGCTTTTCTTGCACCAAATCCGATATCCATCAGGTCCATCGTAGCCGATCAAAATAAACTTGACTGCTTTTTTCTTCAGTTTCTTCCTGTTTTGTTTAGAAATGTGTACATAACAAGTACTGCCGATGATACGAAGGTATTTTATACTTGATTTCTTTCCAGTCCATAGTTCCAGAGGAAATTTATCGGCTACACTAGAGTACTTGCTTAAATTCAGGATGTACTAGGCTGTATTTATCATTTCAGCCCAAAGTTCTTGTGGAATTTCTTAATATGAATACATGCGAGATCGAGCAGTTTCCATTAATTTTCTGTTTTCTCTCTCTGTTCAGCCGTTTTATTCAGGATTATACAGCATAGGAGTATAATACGGCATGAAAATCACCCTTCAGTAGCGTGAAAATTAATATTTGTAGAGTACGTACTAACAGCATCCCGAAATTGATGGAATGGCCCACAAACATCTGTGTGTAAGATATTCCCAGGTTGAGTTGAACAATTTATTTTCTTCATACAATTCAGAAGTCGAGGTTACAACAAAGAAAATGAGTATTGAAAAGTTCGAAAATTGAAAATTAATTTTTTTTTGAACATTTGTATTGACCGAAAAATAAATACTGTGATTCAGAAAATTACAGCCTATTTAAAACAAAAAAATAACATTATCATCAAATTTATTGAAATATATAAAAAAAATGCGTGAGATGAAAATTTAAAACCAAAAAACAGTTGTTTAACGTTTTCCTTGTAAATACAGAGTTGCTGTTAAAAAATGATTCTTACATAATTTTAGATATTTCAACTATCCACAACTTTGTTCGAATTTCTTGTGATTGTATGCATATTTCAACCAAAATTCGTAAAAAATCACTATCCAATCATCAAAACGTATATTGAGTTACTCCGAGTACCATTCGGGAACTGAGATGACTTGACATGACATGTATTCTGGTATTTAAAATCGATTTGGCCCTGGTCTAGTAGCTCATTCACTTTACTGCCGTAGGGAAACCCCGAAAAACCTACAGTATCACACCGCGTGGTCTGTGACCATTCCAAGCAAGCATACGATGTCAAGATTAGCTTATGTCATAGGAATGTGAGTGTTTATCGATTGCAATACACTTGAAAATAACTTCTTTGTACAACTGGATTTCAATCTAGCGGATAGTCCAAGTGGAAAATTCAATTGAAAACTAAGGAAGAAAGAAATTTTTTTATTTCGCAAATGAAGTCCTTCAAAGTTATTACTTAGTCGAAAAACTCCTTAATTTTCCAAGTTCATTCCGTAGTATTTTCCATAAATGATTGACTCAACATATTGTGAACCGTCTGGTAACGCCGAATTTAAGGTATTACTATCATTTCAGTTGCTGAATCTCACATACTTTCAAGAAAAGTGAGATGGAGGGATGATGAGAAAGAAGCCATTTTTCGGATATTTGACGAAAACTTGAAAAAAGGGACGTTACCGTCGTTTGAAACTATTCAGTCGGTTATCAAAGAATCGCCAGTACTTCAGAACCGAACTCTACCACAAATCAAGTCATGGATCCACAATCAGTTGAAAATGAAGACGAAGAAAAAATGATCACGATCTAATAGATATTTTGAGAAAAATAACGAACGTCTAATATTATTTTGAAGAATTTTCCATGAAATTATCAACAGGAATTTCCCAAACCGTTTATATAGTTTTACACGGCAGGGATTTTGAATTTTTGTTTGCTTTTTGTAACTTGTGTAATTAAAATGTGTCGTTCATTAAATAAAATAGAATTCATCGCATTGAAGTTCACACCTTTCATTCAAATGAAGTTCACTTGCTTGCCAAAAAAAAGTTGTGCACCTAATTTCGGCAGGCTAACTTTAGTATTTACTCAAATTTATGGGTGTCGTATGAACTTTTCGTTTGTTCATTAATTCGTAATGATAGATCTGATCTAAGCAGCTATTTTATTTGTTTTTTTCTTTGAAATATTGTATCCACGCAGCTAAATTTGTGACAATAAATCGTGTGTATCACTTTGGAGTTTTTCAATATGCAAATGACAATTTCAAATCTTCACAGTAAAACAACACAGTCTACACATATAAAAAAACAACTTTTTTTTTCCTATGCCAACATATTTGCAATCTATCTTGGATTTGCCATACCGTATTTCCGAAATGATCTGATCGGTAATGATACTATTTCGATGGAGGAGTACAAAATATGCATTGTATATATATAAAAAAACAAAATTATCATGATTTGAAAATAAATTTTCAATAAATTACCCAGGACTGTAATTTCACCATCTTTTTCGGTGCGTTTCGTTTCACTGTTATTATTAAATTGTTATTCAACTAAGTGATTTTTGATCATATGGTATATTTTGAAGAGTTTTACATCAGAAGTACGTAACTCATTTTTAAGAATTCCATATCGAAAAAATCACGCAATTTCGCGATGAATATAACTTTTAGAGATAACACGTTTTTTTATTTCTAAAACCTGTGTTTCTAATTGCCGTGATATGATTCGATTGTTGAAAGAATTCAGAAAAACAAGTCTGATAGACAACTACCAAAAAATATCTATTATGTGAAATTTTATTTTTTATATATTATTTTACTTTTGTTCGAAAGGCATATCAAAAATACAAAACTATTTTTTCAACACAATGTTGGAAATAGTCTACAACTGAAACTATAAACGTTTGCGTTCTCCACCCTTCGCAGTGAATATTTCTGATAGATCTATTTGATTTTTACAACAATGTGCGCCCCACATGACGCATCATGTAGAATATCATGATTTTTCATGAAATGAGTCGTTTTTTTTAAGTTACCTATACCGAGGGCCACCATGCAATTCGATAGAGAATTTCACAACCGATTTTGACGATATATATTATATACTGACCGCTCAAAAATTTTGAGTTATGAAAGAATGTATTAAATTTGTAAGATATGGCCCATTGCGACAGCAACAGTCTTAGTAAAAACCAGTATTTGCACTAACATTTGTGAACGAACTTATCAAGTTCATAATGATTCCTAAATATCATTTAAGACCAAAATAAATAGCGTTTTTCAATTACAAAGGAGTATTTAAAAAAATTATGATTTTCAATAATTTCCGATAGATAATTCATACGATCAGGAAGTGAGTGATATAATTTGAAATGAATTAAAAGTGAATTAACTTTTTTTAAACCACTATCATTTAAATGCACTAAAAAGAATAAAATAAGCTTTTCCCTTAAAATTGTTACTATCAAATTATAACGTTTACACAATTTATATGATATAAAAGCTTGAGGCAAGATTTAAGTATTCGTATTTTCTTAGTTTGCAAATTTTAATAATTAAAATCAATCAGATCAAGTTATTAAATTTATTTGTTTATCTACACACGTAAATATCGCGACAAGCTTTTATATCATGTGAATTGTGTAATGACATTATATGAATCACTTTCATTACTCGGTGGATTAATTCGAAGAAGAAATATTCGTCTGAATATAGGTCAGTCAAAAATTTGATAGTCGAATGAAAAATATAAAATCTGATCACTTCTGTTGAATATCATTAATACTTTCATTGATACGCCTCTGGCGAATTAGTTGTTTTTTTCCATTACAATGATTTTGTCAAATACTTAATTCACTAACGTCATTTTATGCATGAAATTCAAAAATATCTTCGAAATAATCCAAATACGAGATTAATTACCAGCGAATTACATTCAGTCGAATGGTAGCTACGGAGTTGTCAATAAGAATACCACAATAAGACACTACAAGACTTCAGAGCTTCCATGTTGAAATTTATGTAAATAACACCAGGAGGTGTAAATTTTCATAGAATATATTAGTTTTTTGTTCATAAACAGTATTTTTTGAAGTTCACAATGTGAATTCAAATAAATATTTTATGCAGTTCTGATTCTAAATTCACTTTCGACATATAGTGATATGTTTTACACCGTAGAACACCATTATATCAAATTATGAAAAATTATGATAGGAGAGTATAATTTCGGTGAAGAATCAAATCACTGTTATTTCTAATAGTGTGGAATCGAGAGTAGTAGTTAACATTTCTACCAAGAATTGTTCTGTCCAACAAATTTTATCAAACATATAGGGCCGGTTTTTCAATGTCCAGTTAAGGCTAGCTGGCTGACGGCTAATAGTCCTCGAGCCCATTACATGAAGAAAATAAATTATTCACTAACCGTTGAGACTTCGTTAATCTCTTCTTCATTTCAAGTTGGACTACACGCTATATCCATGCGTAAATTCTTGATAATTTGTAGTCCAAGTCAACATTGAAAGTAGATATACGAAGTCTCAAAGCTTGGGTAATCACTTCTTTTCACCCGCTACTGGGCCCAAGGACTAATAATTATTGACAGCCAGCTAACTGACACTCTTAACAAGTATTGAAAAACCGGCCCTTAGTCAAAGACCAAAATTACATTATGGTACATAATTACATATAATATAAAATATTTTTTTTTATCACAGTTTGATATTTTTGATATACTCAAATACGTATAGTGTATATTAGGAATAATAGTGCTATCAAAAGATAACCTTCCTGTTGTTTCCTTGTTTCATTTAATAAAAAATTATGAAAAAAAATTAAATGGTGATTTATCGATTTTTCTACATTCCATATAGGTAATAAAAACAAATTGTTTCTAGTGACTTACCAATGCATCATCTGCAAGAAACATTATCTACATCTGGCATCTCTGAGGTCACATCAGAAATTTGATTGTGGCCAGGAACCAAGATTCAAATGTGACTTCTGTCCACTCAAGATGAAACGAAAACATCACCTGGTTAATCATATAATAACAGTACATAAAGAGATGGACATCCCTGATGGCCTCAAAAATAAAAAGTTGGGGCGATAAATATCAATAATTTATTAGTATACAGATAAATAAAATCATTCTGAATAATCTTTACATTTGTTTTACAATTGTGGTCGTACTTTTCAACGTACCTCTTGGATGCTTGATTTCAAATAGTGAAACTAATCCCTGAAGTTTTTCCCAAAACACCCACCCTCTACTTCGCACAGATTTTCGGAGTTGCGAACTATTTTTATTCAATACAAAATTCCGAAGCGGGCTGCCCCAGGGAGGGGATCTTCTCCCGTCAGTCATGGTCGCAGCTGGTGGATAATCTACTGGCGATACCCTTGCTCTAGTAGGTCGATCTGCAAGCATATGCCATCTATTATTATTATTTGCCGTGGCGCTATATTGAACAACATTCGAGATATTCAAAGTGGTGTGAGGCAAATTAAGGTTGCTGGGCGGATGGGTACTTCTCAGAGTTGTAAATCGGCTAGGAAAGCTATTTAGGGAAACTGGCAGTTCGACTGACTAAAATCCTGGGCGTGGATACTTTACAACTGCAGTTCAAAACATTCCACAGTTTCAGCACTTGAGTTGGTTATAGAGTTGCAGTGAACCTATACAGTATTGTAAACAAGTGAATCTAGATTTTGATTCCATCAAGATTCTCGTCGAACACAAGTATGGAAACGAACTGATGATGTGGAACAGTTATGCCAAGTTCTGGAAGTTCATACTAACAGAGGTGGTATTGTAAAGGTTTGGTGCGGATTAATCATAGGTGGTAGGAATTATCTCATTTGTCTGAATTGTTTTTCAAAAAAGCATGTCATTCTACTTCCTGTCCATTTACTTTTAGTTGCTGTTGGTCAAGGCTTTTACGTTATGCTTGATAATGCCCGTTTATAATATGTCACTCCAAGTGGGTAAACAACAAGGATTTTGACGTATTGTTATGGCCAGCAGAATCCCCCACGTTGGGGGCCAGTTGTATAGGGATATTACAGAGTGCAATGCCTGGTGTTTTAAATTAATTAATGCAATATATTCAATACAACTAAATATCAGCATGGGTGAGTTAAAGTGTTTAGAAAATCAGACAGAACAAGTAATTAATTGACATCTCTTTCAACTATGTTTTCAAAATAACTTTCCATGGTCCAGGAAGTTGACCAAATCGGGTAATCCACTGGTCCAACTATCTTGCTATATTGTACTTTTACTGCCCAGGCAGAAAAATTGCGTTGCTGTGCAACCTTCCAATTAGTAATTCAAATCAAACTGACAATGACATTAGGCAAACACAAAACGATGGAGTTTCTCGCCTAATCTTTTATCTCAGGTGGTGTTAATGGTATTAACTCATCCTCACTTTGAATTACATCCATTTCTATCAGTTACTTGATAAATTTTCATAATTGATAATGACGTTAGAGGAAACACAAACAATTCAACAAACGTTATCAGCGGTAAACACAGTAACGAAAAGCGCAGTTACCTTCGATAAATTAATTTATTTATTTGGATATTGATATTATTTTGCGTGCAATTGGAAAAAATTTGATGAAAAAATGATATGTTCCATGCGACAGAAAAGCAGATTTAATGCTCTGGCTGGTTTCATAGCATCGGCAATTGTACAACCTTTCTTGCAAAAAGAGTTATCAAAAAATATTGTATTCTTAAAACTGAAGATGTTGAAAAACCGATATTTTAAAATTTTAACATAGTGTATTTTGAAAATAAATAATGTTTCGATGCATCTTGATGAAAGAAAAATATGTAATTCATACTCAGTTACTGTCAAGGTCTGATCAACTTGCATCGGTGCAAAAATTTGCACACACCCTATGGGAAAAAGTCTTTCGCTGAAAATGGCTGAATTCTTGATATGTTGTAGCTGGAGACATTCTAAGTAAAAGTCTCCATTGGCCCAACTTGATCGTATGACTAGATTCGGCGCTAGAGGGCGCCAAATCATGAATTTTGTGATTTTTTGAGAAATTCAGCTGAATGAAAAAATATCAATATCTCATTTATATTCAGTATTGTGTGCGACTGGGCATCCCTAATGTTCTCGAGAAATATTTTCCATAATACAGAGAAAAAGTACGCCATTATTATACAGGGTAGTCAACAATATACTCAATTTTTCAGTGATGGAATTCGCCTACGAGGATATAAGTTGATTGCATTTATAATAATGGATCAATCAGAATGGTTTGTTGATCGACCAAAATATAATGAATCTATGAATACAGAGTGTGTTTGAAATAAGATAGGGTCCATGTTATATATATATATATATATATATATATATATATATATATATATATATATATATATATATATATATATATATATATATATAGCATAAAGTCCTTTATTACTGAGAAAAGCTGTAGGAATAAGTTTTAAATATAAAAATCACAAGAAAAATTTCAACTTTAACACCCTATATTCATACGAATGTGAACTTTTGTCTTAAATTGAAAAACGAAACCTCACACATTTTATGTTTCAGTGCAAATATTCGGATGTCAAACATGCGGGAGGAAGTACAAACAAAAAAGAGGATTGATGCAACACATTCGTTATGAATGTCGAAAGGAACCTTCGTTTTTTTGCACAGTTTGTCCGTATCGAGCAAAATTGAAGAGTAATTTAACCAAACATATGGTTGCAAGACATAGCTGAGAACAAAGACAGATCATCCCTCCAATTATACCTTACTAGAACAAATTCAATATAGAAAAATCGTTGTTTTATAGTGACGGTTAACGCTGATTTTGGTCATTTTGGAAAATTTTCTCAAAATATTGGAATAATGTCAAGCGATGATAAGTGATGATAAGTGAATTTTATAAGTGCTTTTGATCATAGTGTGCACTAATTGGGTAATCTAACCTAAATAATTTTTTCATCGATTCATTTATGATTATTTTTATAGTGACGGTTAAGGCTGATTTTGGTCATTTTGGAAAACTTTCTCAAAATATTGGAATAATGTCAAGCGATGATAAGTGATGATAAGTGAATTTTATAAGTGCTTTTGATCATAGTGTGCACTAATTGGGTAATCTAACCTAAATAATTTTTTCATCGATTCATTTATGATTATTTTCTTAACAGAAACTGATCTTAGTACAAAAGTTGTGAAAACCAAAAAGTAGTCTCCCATTATACAAATACAAACAATCTTTTGCAGTTTTAGTTATAAATAAATTACTCCTTTTAATTTTTTTTATTCTTAGTTGAAATCTGAAATGAATCCTTTCACAGTTGTTTCAACTTATTGCCAAAAATATGGACTCTAGTAGATTATACGTTAATGAAAAAAATATCTGGTTTTATTGAGTTCAATAATTGCTATTTGATTTCCCATTCAGCTCTAATTGACAACGTTTCTCATAGTGTTACCCAACGTGGATATGTTCGAGACGGTATTTCCAAAATTCTGTCTTCTCCTTTTAATTCTTTTCCTTTAATAAAAATACCTGGACAGAGACTTGTCATTTGAGAGAGTTAATAAAATAGGTGAAATTACAAAGGATTTCTCGGAATGAAGGTAAGGATGGCAAAGGTTTAGCGAATATTTGAGTCAAGGCATAGTTCGGGAGTCAGATTCAACTTTTTGGAAAATTCTTGATTTTCCTCAAAAACTACGACGTGTCCCTGAAATTCATATAGTGTTCCTAAGAATCATCCCAACACCAAATCACTATTTTCAACACCTCGACACGTGTTTCGATCACCAAGTGACCATCTTCAAAAGGAAGTTTAATCTTCCTCAAAGGAAGTTTAATCTTCCTCTTGAAGATGGTCACTTGGTGATCGACACACGTGTCGAGATGTTGAAAATAGTGGTTTGGTGTTGAGATAAAACTCCAGTATATTAATTTCAAGAACTTTTCACCATAATAACTATTTTCTTGTGATATAACTAAGGTTGAATGAATCGAAATAGAATAATTAGGATTAAATCATTGCCATATTTGGAAGACGTATACTTTATTATATTCGTGTTAATAGAGTTGTTGTCATCATTTGTCTAATTATTGTAGTCATGAATATTTGTATATTGCGGGTCAAAATATTCTCCCCCACTTATTGTCAATTTTTATGAAATTGAAAACAGAATTAACAGTCAATAAATTCATACCTGGATAATGCTTATGAAGCTAACACTACAGAAAACCATATGGAAATTTGAATCATTTTGTAATCTTTGGACCATACAGGTGGACGTTTCTCTTTTTGTGGTCGTGTTATCTCTTTCATTGTTGGATCTTGAATTTGCTGATCATTCAATGACGGTGGAACAGTCTGTTGTTCAGTTGGAGCTGCCGAAAGTCTGGGAACATTGAATGATTGACTGGGTCCAAAACAGTCTTTTTTGGAATGAGAGTTGATCGCAACTAGTTCACATGTCTTTTCAATATTCTTCCAGAGTCTAAAATGGCCTGATAATGAAGTCTACCAAGTTTATTCCTGACTTCTCCAAACTGTCATACATTCCTTTTATTAATAAAACGTCCAATCTGGATCCTCTCCCCCAATTGGAATAAGCGTACCGGTTGATATGCAAACCGAGTGGATTGGGGCCGATAGGGAAAATTTGCATCCAAGCGGATCCGTACTTTTCTTTGAAGATAACGAAACGCAAAGTCATTTACGACAGCCTTCAGTCTATGTTTCAAAGTTTGCACGATCCTTTCTGCAAGTCCACTTGTCGCCGGATGTCCTGGAGCCATAAACTTTTGGAACATTCCATTCGATTTACAATATGTATGGAATTCCTCACTTTGAAAATCGATGCATTGTCTGATACAATTACTACAGGATATCCATGTACTGCACAAATATTTTCTAGTAGTACTATCGTCGTGAAACTATTTGGCGCATCTTTTAGAATTCTAACTTTTGCCCATTTTGATTTCGCATCCACACATACCAAGAAGTAGCAGTTTTCAAAAGGACCAGCATAATATGGATTCTCTCCCAACTATTTTCTGGAGAATCCCATGGATTCGGTTTTACCAGTGCACACCTTTCACAACTTTTGACTAATCTTTCGATATCCCGGTCAATACTAGGCCAGTATATTTAACGGCGGCTAAGCTGCTTCATCTTTGTTATTCCTATATATATATGTTTCATGAAGTTCTTCAAGTATCCTGGATCACAAAGGTTATGGAATAACAATCCTATCTTTCCAAAAAGTATTCCGACAGCAAGTGTAAATTCGGAATTTTCAGATTTAATTTTCAGTAATTCTATAATTTTCTTGAGTAGTTCTGAATCTCTTTCAGTTTCATCTTTTATTGTCGTGTATGTGATTACTTACTTGATCATATATCTGTTTCACCTCATCACCAATGAGAGCATCAGTTGAAGTTGTGGACTGTTGAATTGGAGCTCGAGATAAACAATCGATATTCTGATTCTCCTTGCCTTTCTTAAACTGGACTGAGTCATTAAATCTTGATAGGAATGACGCATCTGTGGAAGTGCTTTATGATGATGGAAAATTGTCGGTAATGAGTAGAAAATGTTTGCCAAATAAGTAATTATAGAAATAATTGCAATTGCCTTTCTGCCAAGCTGGCTGTAATATTATTTTCAGAGGCAGTATGGATGGAATGGTTGAGCACACTAGCTATTCCGATAGAGCTTGTTTCAGTGGTCAAAATTACAAGGAAACAAGGATCGAATGGTTCAATAACACGATCACTACAAAGTTCAATCTTCAGTTTTAGAAAGGCTGACTCGCATTCAGCTGTCCATAACTGAGGTTAATTTTTTATAGCTAAACATCGGAGAGGGTAGCTTATAGACGAAAAATCAGGAACGAATCGGGAATAATATTAATAATTAATAGTCCTAAAATTTTTTTTTTTTTTTTTTTTTTATTTTAATTCGCTTCAACCGCTAGGGTTATTAGCACTGGAACATTACTTTCTAGAAAAATTGAAGTTTCAAAATATTTACTGTTATATACAGTAAGAAATACCTATATCAATCAGAAAAGATATTATAGAGTTGATAGTACATGTTTCTCCCAAGATGTTTTCTAGTTTGCTAGGAATCTGGTGATCAATTATCTCTTGGTGGTGAAGCGTACAAATGCAGAGGATATGTTTTATTGTCAGTTAAGTTTCACAAATATCACAGACGGGTTGTGGAGAGCATGTTATCAGGTATTCATGGGTCAACCTAGTGTGACCCAGCCGTAGGCGCGTCAGTATCACTTGATATTTTCTATTCTTTGGGGCAGCTTTGTGTGGGAGTATACTGTTCTTCACTTCTGACAATTTGGTGTTGGAAATATCCCATTTAGCTTGACATTCTTTGGATTGGATTCTTTTCAAAAGAGGTTTCATGTCAGTATAAATAACAGCTGTTGTAGTTGGAGCGTCGCTAGAGATGGCTGTTCTAGCCAGTCCATCAGCTCTCTCATTTCCTTTGATCCCAGTGTGGCAGGGTACCCACATTAGTTTCATGATGAAATCATTGTCGTGAATCCTTCTTAGTTCCTGTTTTATTGCAATGAGTATTGGATGGGTGAAATACATTTCCGATAATGCATTTAGTGAACTGAGAGAATCGGTGATGATAAGGCAGCGTTTTATTTTCCTGGTCTTCGCGAACTCCATCGCTTTCCATAATGCATATAATTCCCTTGTGTAAACTGTGATGATCTGTGGTGATTTAAAAGTAGAATTGTAAGACTCTGTAGTAAACGCGGCTCCCACGCCTTCTTCTGTTTTTGATGCGTCTGTATATATGCAGGTGTAACCGTTGTAGGTGTCTAAATGTTCGTGAAACCCATTTACTATCATCTGGGCATTCACTTCAGTTTTGTTCAAGGAAAGAAGGCTAGTATCAAATATCGGTGGGGTGATTAACCAGGGTGGGGAGGTGTTGCAGGCATTAATATACATTTCTGGTAGGGTGATATGAATATGTGCTAGATATTTGTTCACCCTTTCGTAAAGTGGAGGATCGGCCTTGGGACTTGAAAGATAGGAGCATTTGAATCGGTTTGCTGTCACATTGGGGAATAATGGTTTTGTTGGATTTGAGAAATCTGAAGCTGCATACTGGAGGGTTAGGAATTGTCTTCTAGAAGATAGCAGCGGTTCTCTTGGAGAATAGCCATAGCTTTGGTTTTTGGTACTGAGAATTGGAGTCCTGTTGTATGTGACCATTCTTCCAGGCCCCTTAGGGTATTCTGCAGAATAGTTTGGGTGGTTGTATGGTTCCGGCCTCTACAGAAGATCACAAGTCGCCTACATATATTCTTGCTTTTACCGGTGCTCTGCAACTGTCCAGTATGCCGTTAATAGCCACTAAAAATAATGTGACGCTTAGGGAAGATCCCTGTGGCATTCCATTTTCTTGGAATCGTGGTTCTGATAGGTTTCCATTAGCTCACTTGAAAATGTCTCTCTCGAAGAATATTGTATATGAAGCATAAAATATATCCTTTTATGAACCAATTTTCTAGCGTTTTCAAGATATCATATCGCCAAACAGTATCATAAGCTCTGGTTATATCAAAAAAAATTGCAGTACAGTCCTGCTTATTTATGAATGATTCGTGTATATCAGATTCCAGATCCACTAGATTGTCTGCTGTACATCGTTTTTTTCCGGAAACCATTTTGTTCGGGGATGAGGAGGTTTTTTTTTTGTTCATGTGTCCATATTAACCTTCTATTAGTTATTTTTTCTAGTATCTCACACATGGCGCATATTAGGGGAATCGGTCGGTATGATTCTGGGTGCGTCTTAGGTTTGCCACTTTTATATACGGGGATAATTATACCACCTAGCCACTTTTTCGGGAACACGTTAGTAGACCATATTTTATTATAAATGAATAGTAGCATTTCTTTGGCAGTCTGGGAAAGATTTTGTAGAAATATAACTGGAATATCGTCTGGACCTGGCGAAGAATTTTTCGAGTCGCTGAGAGAATCATTCAGTTCGTTCATTGAAATGGCTGCATTTATAGGCTTTTTCTGTTGTTCTTTGAATGATATAGGTATTTTTTCTTTGGTGAGTTTTCTTTTTATAAAATCCGGATGGGAATTGCTATTTTGGGAGTGTTGGTGGATTGTAGAGGCTAGTGCTTCACTTATTTCTGAGGGTGAAGTAAGATGTTTGTTTTCGTATGAGAGGTTGGGAATGCTGTTGACAACATTATCCTGATATTTTTTTCACCTTGTTCCAAACCACATTTATCGGAGTAGATGAGTTTATGCTTGAGGCAAATTGTGTCCAAGACTCTCGTCGACTCTTTTTAATGGTGTATCTTGCTCTAGCTCTCAGTCGTTTGAACTCGATACAGTTTTCTTCAGTTTTGTCTTTTTTGAATCTATTGAATGCCCTTTTTGACTATTTGATAGCATCTTCGCATTCGAGTGACCACCATGGCACGGGCCGGTATTCACTGGTTATTTGTGTCTTTCCTATGAATGATTCTGCGGATGAAATTATTATATTTGAAAATTGTTCTAATAAGGAATCGATGGGAAGATTATGCATCATCATGTGATCTAATTCCTCGATTCTCCTCTCTATAGATGAACTAAAAGCCGTCCAATTGGCGGAGTTCAACCGCCATTTCTTAGTAGAATTCGATTCTAGGGAAGCAGTAATATTCGATATTAGTATGAGGAAGTGATCACTGCCATAGAGGTATGTGAGGACTTCCCAGTTTAATGATGAAGATAAGTTTGGATAACATTGGGATAGGTCGATGGTCATAGATTCTCCATTATGAGTGTTGAATCGGGTGTTTTGACCGTCGTTCATTGGGTTGAGGTTGGAATCATTGATCAATTTTTCAATTTTGCGTCCCATCGGAGAGAGTTTTTTTGATCCACTGATAGGTTTGTGGACATTGAAATCTCCTAATATGATTCTGGGTGTTGGTATTTGGTTTATCAGGTTGGTGATATCTTCCATGTTGGGTTGTAGATCTGGTGGTATGTAAATGTTGCATAAGTGAATTTTCCTGTGACCATTGGTAGTAACTGCAACTGCTTCTAGGTCAGTTCGCAATGGAATTTGTTGTGCCTCCAATTTATATGAAATGTAGAGGGCTACTCCACCTGATGCATGCATCTGATTTTGCCGCTTCTTGAAAAAGCATGTGAAGCTGGAAAGGCTATGGACATTGTGATCTCGAGTTTCTTGAAGGCATAATATTGAGGGATTATGTTCTGAAAGAAGTATTTTTAACATTTATAAATGGGTATAGTACCTATCCAGGTTCCATTGTATGATTGAAGTAAAGATGATTGAAAGTTTTAATATGTGTCTTGAGATGGGTTGCTGTCCGATATTGACTCCAGTTCAAGTTGTTTGTTAATTCAATTTTGTGTTTTAGTGCGTTTTGATTTCATTTTCCTATCAGTTAGGTAGGGGTAAATTCTATTCAATATATCAAGAAGGGAAGTGACATCTTGCGTGTAGGTTTTGGCAACACTGAGGGGGTCTGAGGAGCCATACACATTTTCAAAGAAATGTGTTATTTCATCATAACTCTGGCTAAATTTTGATGCCTTATCTTCGAACATGGTGGGTTCCATGAGTTCTCACATACAGAGGAAGTTCTTGGGGGAAAATTTGGTTTGGCTTTCTTTGTTTTTTTTTGTTCCATATTTGGTTTCGGAAATACAGACTCATCCTCTGGTTGAGGAGGAGGGGTCATTGTATCCGATAAAGTGCGATTTGGTGAAATTATAGGCGTAGATATGAGTACTGGGGAAATGATGCTCATGGAAGGACTGATGGTTAAGTGACTGTTGAAGGAGTTTCTGCGCCAGTTGGTATACTGGTGGAAATGGTATAGTTTGAAAAGTAATCTCCTATGCTGGGGTTTGTTGGTTATTGGTGGTATCCATTGAGTCATTTGTTGCAGAAGCTTAGGGTTATTCTTGGGTAAGACTATTGTTGGGAACTTCAGTATCTATATTATTGTTTACATTCGTTGGGCAGTTCGCTGCAAGATGTCCAGTTTGTTTGCATGTAAAACATGAGTGTTGGTCTATAGACAGAAATATACGGTAGGAGGTCTGTTCGTGAGCTACTAAGATGGATTCTGGAATTTTGAGGTTTTCTGAAGGAGAAGAGTAGGTCTGCTTGCGGAAGCTAAGAATATGTTAGAATTCAGGATTAGAGGTACCAATTCTAAGGAAGGTGATTGGTGACACCAGCTTAATCCCTAGCTTCATAAGTTCAGTTTCTATGATGTTATGTGGAATAGAAGGAGGCACATTAGATATTAATAGTCTCTCATTTGGAGTAATTAGTCTGTGGTCTCGGATAATGTGATGATCGATTTTGATTGTTCCTTTGAGAAATTTTCGACTAATTCTTCATTCGATAGATAAATACATATTCTATTATTTGAAATTCTTGATGAAAGTGTGATATTGCTAGGATTAACAATTGTACCTAGAGCAATAAGATATTCTTCTAATTTTACATTTTCTATTGCAGTAAGAAGATTTGCTTGCTTTTTGGAGGGGAATTTGTGAATGGACTGGTTGAGTACTGACGAGTAGGTTTTGTTTGTTCGTTGGTGCGATTGGTTATTCTGGGAGGCCCTGTAGTCAGAGCCTCCTTCATTCATATTGATTCGTTGTTCACTTGAATATTTCTGGATACGGACCTGCCGGTCAGTATCATCTGGTCGCCTTGAGCGCTGATAAGTATGGGGCGCCGTTAGTGTCAAAAGTAGTTGTTCTCATATATTTTATTTTTACTCAAATATATTAGTTGATGACCATATATTTATTAGTTGACACCATTATGTATTGAAACTAAACAAATACTTCCATTTTAGCGTTCATTCATTCATAAATATATCGTCAATGCATATTAGCAGTGAAGAGCAATATATTTATTACTTGTTACCAATCCATATATAAAAATGAGCTTTCGATTACCACCACTAGGTGGCGCTCACATCATGTTTTGGAATATAATTTGTTTTTTGCAAACCTGTTATGTTGATATGCATTGCATTCATACTTTTTGAAGATATGCAATGATGAAAACTCGAACAATCTTTCGATTATTTTCAACATAGCAGACGCGTTGCGAAGAAATGGCATGAATCGGTTACATGGCGCTATCTAGTGGTGGTACTCAAAAGCTCATTTTTATATATGGATTGGTAACAAGTAAGAATTATATTGCTCTTCACTGCTAATATGCTTTGACGATATATTTATGAATGAATGAACGCTAAAATGGAAATATTTGTTAGGTTTCAATATATATTGGTGTCAACTAATAAATATATGGTCATCAACAAATATATTTGAGTAAAAATAAAATATATGAGAACAACTACTTTTGACACTAACAGCGCCCCATAGATAAGGCGCTGTCGCTATGTTATAGGTTAGTGTTTCTTGATTTGTTTTCCCTTGTTAGTACGGAATAACTAACTCACTGTAAATGACTCGCAGTTTATGGTGTTGCTGTGATGTGATTCTGCATTAGGTTGAGCACTTTTATACGATTTGGCAGAGCACAATATTAGTATAAAATTACGATTTCTGACCAGGCGGAACGTTTTAGGTTACCAAAGTCAGGGCCGAACTCCTTAAAAATCTTTTAACATCATCGGCATTGGCTGTTTGTACGTGGAATGTCTTGGATAGAACGGACTTTCACTGGAGACTTAGAAATGTTGTTGAACTCTACGATATGTCCCAAATATTCAATTTGTTCTTTGAAATATGAACATTTAGTTTTTTGGTAGGATTTAGATTGAAATCCATGAGTCGTTTCAGGCAGTCTTCTAGATTTTCTGTGCATTCTTCCATTATCAATCCATGAACAATTATGTCATCGAAATATGCTTCTATTTTTAGAAGACTCTTAAGTATCTGAGATAAAATTCGATTGAATTCGGATGGAGCTGTCTTTATACCAAAACTCAGACGGTTCATTCAATATGTGCCACGATGAGTTGAAATTGTTTGAATGACACTACTTTCATCATCAACTTTTAGATGGAGATAAGCCTTGAATAGATCGAGTTTACAGAAATATTTATAATTACGGAGGCTATTCAAAACATCGTCAATACGGCGGATTGGGTGATTTGCCTGGACTAATTTCTCATTTACACAACATTTGTACAACGCATAATCTAACACCACCTCCATCTTCTTCTGGAATGACGACCAAGGGTGAACCCAATCACTTGTAGGAACTGAGGATATTATGCCACATGCTTCTAGGGAATCTAATTCCTTGTCTACAAGCTCTCGTAGTGCGTATGGTACATTTCGTTCTCTTGTGAAAACAGGTTTTTGGCTCCACTTCTCAATTGAAGTGTAACTTTCATTCCTGGAACACACCCAACTTGCGGTTCGAATATCGGAGCGAAATAATTGAATATATGTTCAAATGAACGCACGAGTTGTACTGGATATACTGAAGATGCATTTTCCATTTCGGTGTCAATTTGTTTAAGCTCAATTCCTAAAGTTTGAATTCATTGTCGCCCAAGAAGAGAATCATGTCCGGCTGGAACAATGTCAAGTTCACCTTCGATTTCTTTTCCACGATATGCAGCATTAACAAAGATTTTTCCCTTGTGATGGATAGATTTCCTGAATATTACCTGAATGCTATATTTGAATTTCTCACTGGTAGATACAAATTTAAATTATCGAAATCGTTCTCACTCAGTAGGACTAAACATAAAACTGCTTTTATAGTGTTGCATACTGATAATTGACTTTATTGTTCATATTATTAACTCTTGCTTGTTAGAGCACAATGTCCCAAAAGGCTGGAAAATACTTATCTCATGTTATTCCATTTCCGAAAAATTATGCACCACAAGACTATAAAGATCTTCGTCCAATTAATATTCTGAGCGTATTATCAAAAGTGCTGGAAAACGTCATAGAGAAACAATTACGCCATCATTTAGATGAATTCTCAATTTTACCTGAAATCCAGTCAGGATTTAGAAAGAATCATGGATGTGTCACAGCTTTACTGAAAGTTACCGATGACATATTTACATCTACTTACACGGGACACCTAGCAGCCCTAATTCTCCTCGATTACACGAAGGCCTTAGATACCATTAATCACCAGCTTCTGCTAGCAATTTTGAAACACACAGGCTTAAGTGAAAACGCCAGACTTCTCATGAATAACTATCTATCAAATAGAATATAAATGGTTAAAATCAAAGAACTGATATCAAATCCACATGGAACAATTCTCCGTATACACATCATTTCTGAAAAATAAGATATCCTACTGTACATCACATTTCTACGCAGATGATACACATCTATATATCTCATTCAAATCAGAACATACAAAAATAGCCATTGAGCATATCAATCAGGATATTCATGATCTTGTTACATCATCCAACGACCACTGCTTACAAATTATTCCAACAAAATCTTCAGTATTAGTATTCGGATCGAAACCAAACCGCATCAGAGCTCATCAAGATTTCAAAATTAAAATAAATAACGAAGACTTACAAGTAGTTGATACTGCCAAAAATCTCGGACTATATGGATACTCATTTGCGTTTCAGTGCACATGTAAATCATGTCATCCAAAAATCCTTTGCCAAATTAAAAATGTTGTTCGGTTCCCGACATATTTTAAATGAAAATACCAAAATAATTTTAACGGAATCCTTGGTACTATCACAGTTAAACTTTGCTGATATTATCTACGGTCCTAGTCTGACAATCGTGGACGCCAGTAGATTGCAAAAAATTCAAAACTGCTGCGTTAGGCTCATTCACGGATTGAGACGATACTTTCATGTATCACCGAAATTAAAAGAGCTTGGATGGTTAAAATAAATAGATAGGAGAGACTTCTTCATGGGACCTGCTTTTATCGCAAACTCATGCTGATCAAAACACCTCCTTATCTTTATGAAAAAGTGAATCTGAGAAAAGAAGTTCACAATATTGACGTCCGAAACAAAAATCAGATTAATATAACCAAACACAATACCGTTATTTTCAATAGATCCTTCTCTTACATTGCGAAAATCCTTAACTCAATTTAATTCAGCTACAATGATTGGCCACCGCGAAAATTCAAAAAACTACTCTGCAAACATCTTAATGTTTACATTTGATAATTCTTTCATTACTGTAGAATTAAACTACAGAAAACTTCCAGAACAGCAACCAACCGTTAGGTTAAGTTAGATAAGTTAGTTTAGGGATTGACCTCACCTTGTACTGTTTAACCAAGTGAGTAAAATCATTAGGTTAGAAGGTTAAGTGGTAGAACAGGACCTCAATTTGGCCAACATCGAGAGCTACTGAACTTTGCCTTATAGGACAATATTATGTTCTCAATTGGACTGCGTTATGCATTACTTGACCAAGCACCATTACCAAATTTCGAGATACTGGTGTCCAACTTACTTATGAAAAAATGTAGCCAAACGCCATCGCTCAAATTTCGGATTTAGTTATAAGGTGTTGAGCTAAACGCCAGGTTTCAATACGGAAGTACTGATTTGTAATGACTGGTAAAGTTTTTTCACTGTCCTGAGAAAATTTGACTCTTGGTCGAGTCATGCATAACGCAGTCCAATGGTTATTCATTACTGTCCTAGAAATTGCAAACTTATGTAGAGAATTTTTTATCCTAATAAAGTCTATTATTATTATTATTGAGTGAAATAGAAATGAAATATTCGTCATAATCGGGAAGCATTTCGAATGAATCAACTACTTCATAATTCTGTAACACTGCTTCTGCTTTGTTCAGACCATACGCAAAATCGGAAACTGGTTGATCGTCACAAACATTATTCACTGGATGCACCTAATCTTTTGCGGAAAGCATTCATCAAGGTCGTAATGCAAACCATGGCGACATGGCCAAACCCATAGACAAATTAAAAATAAAGAGACCACCAGCGATCTTGGCCATCAAATTTTACTTAACCCAGCTGCGCGTGGAGGCGCTGCCCGCAATTGACAGACGACTGACTGATGAGTGATGACTATGATACTTTTTCATTTCGACATTCGTCAAAATACAAAAGAATTTTGTTCAAATGTAATTTTTTATTATTACAAATAACGGTATAATTTCAGAATTATTCTTTTACTGTTATTGAATCGAACAGAATTATTCTTGTACAAGGAAAAATACTGCTGCTGCTGCTCTTCTCAAACTGATACTTATTTTCATCCGTCAGTTGCAAAAATTACAAATAGATAGTTATTTCTATCCATCAGTTCTCGTTTTCTATCAACATTGGAAGAAGTATATGGTTGACAGATTATTCAAGTGGAGTTGTGTTATAGCTACTCGTTCTTCTTGGTAATAAATGTACAAAATCATTGAAGGTTTGTTGTAAATGTAATTTGTTTTTATTTTGGTTGATTTTGATGGTTATCTATGATTTGGATTTGATGATATAAGAAAACAATATTCTCATTTTTGTTCTTCTGAGTTCTATTACTGTTTAGTTGGTACCTACAAGTTCCAAAACAATGTTATTACAGCGTACAACTTATTATTCTTGTTCTATATATACTTGAATTGAGTTCTTGTTTTCGTGAAATAAACCCATTCATTTTATTCATGAATGATTTCACAAGGTTCACAAATCGTTTACTGTATATATTTTAGTAGTGATTGATTTTTCATTCCTCTATTTCAAATGAAACAACCATTCGTATGAAATACAGGAATGGCAAATTGATCAATGATAAAATATATACCTTATCAACCATATGAAAGCAATACGGTTAAAAAAAACGCTCTTTTTCAATCTGTAACTGAAAAGAGAATCCTGTTTTACCCACCGTACTATGTTAGTTTACCCAGCTGCAAGGTAGGTCGCCACTGCTGAACGTGGTGCACACTTTTACTGCAGATTTGACAACTCTCTTTATTTTTCGTTTCTCTATGGCCAAACCTTACAAGAATCACAGTCAACGTTATTTCCATCGATACGACAACCGGTGATTTTATGATTGTCTTTCCCACATCGAAAAAAGATTTTCGATAGCCATCAGTCTCTTGTAATCTGAATGTCTTAGGTGGTGATGGGACTGTGTGATCGAGGTTTTGCACGGAAACTGAAACGATTTCGTGCAGAGTTTGAAATTTTATTAATATCACCTGTGTTGAAATTTGCATGATTGGCATTTGAGCGCTGTATTAGTTCTTTACTTTCTATTGTTTAAGCTTCAGAAGCAGTTGTTTTTTCAAAATTTCACTGTTTCACTAAAAACTCAAACTCTGCCTGATCGCGCTGGAGTGCTGCAACATATTCGGCAATGGTCTGGCGTTCTTTTCGGATAAGCATTTGTTTCAAAACCTTTTTTCAATTCATCATAAGACAATTTCTTTACAGGTTTTTCAGGTACAAGAAATGCAGCTAAATTATTATAGTGCGTAGATCTAACACAAGGTAACTGAGCAATTTTTGAGGTATCACTGACTCTTTTCATTTTGTAATAATTTTTGAAACGTTCCATATAACAAGAAAAATTTTCCCGGCGAGCATCAAAATTCTCGAACGGTGCTATGCTTGAAAAGTTTACCGGAAAATCTGCTCTAGGCTGTTGTTCGGGACGTAACTGGGCTACTACCTTGCTGATGAGAGTTTGCTGCTGCTGATGCACAACAGCCATGAGTTGTCTAAACTGTTCAACATCCATTTGAAGAAATTGTTGAACTTAAACTTCTCCTCGTCGCCAACCAATATAACTGAGGTTGAATGAATCGAAATAGAATAATTAAAATTAAATCATTGCCCTATTTGGAAGACGCATACTTTATTATATTCGTATTGACAGTAGTTGTCATCATTGTCTAATTATTGTAGTCATGAATATTTGAATACTGAGGGTCACAATATCTTGAACGAACCACCTATCCGAATGTTAAGTCTTGGAATAATCGACATTTTATTAATTTTCCGACTTTATTTGAAATGCTTTACACCATTTGACGGATAGAAACTTGTAAGAACTCAGGTTATAGTAAAGCCACTAACATTGACTAGGAGGGCATAATAGGAAATCTACTTACCAGCTATAAATTTTATGAATTAGCAGCTGTGAAATAAGTCTACTCGAGTTCCAGATAAACATTGTAGTTTTGTTTACGACAGCAAGTTATATAATATGGTGAAATTTTCTCAGAATTAGCCAAAAAGGAATATATTCTTACCATGGACGTAATAATGAATAATGGACCCAGTTATTTACATCGTCAAGTGAAGTCGCTGAAAGGCACCATCCTAAGATCGTGCTTTTGAGTTGTGAGTTGCCCCATCGAGTCTGTGATAATTCTTCATTAACCACCAACACTAGCTTAAACTCAATTGCCAGCGAATTCCATTCAGTAACTGAACATTCCGATCCGTTTATGAAATGAAACTCTGCATTATACATTCCAGAATCAAAACTAGTGAATTCAATTTGAAAAATTGGTGTGCACTTCCAAAAAATTCTGTACAGTCTGTTGCAATGCTGTACGTGCGGCAACGCTGTTGAAGTACGCATTGTTTCTCATAATTTTTGTTTGTTTACAAATTTCACCACTTTGTCATGTACGGTATTTGTGAAAATATTGGTGTTTTGTTGCATTTGGATTAAACAGTGAAAGAAAAATAGATATAGATAGTGCTTTACTGTTGGGTTTGCAAGTAATCCTAACAACCTAACAGTCATAATCTCAGCTTTCATAGATAAGTTAAAATATTGTTTACAAATATTAGATTGACATTCATATTCTTCATTGGTGTCACAGTGGGTATCAAATTTCTATACATACAAAATGAAATGGTAGTGAAATAGTGTTACTGATATGAAGGTGACGATCAACAATAACAAAAAAAAGTACAAACAAATAAACCATTTCAAATGAAAATGCATTATTTTTTGACTTAACAACAGTTTTTGTCAAAATTCATAAAATCAAGGTAGAAACTCCTATTAATTCTGCATTAGAATGAGAATAAATGAAATCAAATCAAAAATTAGGAACAAGCTATTACTAAAATGCACTGAAAGTGAAAAAAATAATTTCTTGAGATGTGTGACGTAGGTTATTCTGTGAGCAACAGTTTCTTGTTCAGCGATTTTTTATTCAAACTGAAAACTTGGTGTGGTAGGGTTATGAAAGAGTTTCTATTTTATTTTACATTGTTCCGAAAGAATGTCTAATTTCGGATTTTTCTGCTGATGCCCATGAAAGAGCTATTTGGTTGGAAAAGTTGGGAATGAAAGAGTTCACTGAAACTGTTTCCAAGTATGCTAGAATTGGTTCTACTCATTTCGAAGAAACCGCTTTTGAAATAAAACCCAGTGGAAACATATTTCTGAAAAAGAGTGCTCGTCCCCTTTTTTAATGACAGTATATCCCAATTACTGAAACTGCTTCTACTTCGAGGTAAACTAATCATTGAACATAATTATTCTTTCAAGTCTCCAAATATAAATTTAACTTTGTTTAGGGTAAAATTTCGTTAACTAATAGCTACAAGCTATCAACAAAATTTTTGGAACTCACGTAGTTTGATCTCCTGAATAAAAAATCTAAATGAAATTTTTGGCGGTCCCAACTTATTTCGGAGATATGGGCCTATTTTTGAGTGATGACTGGCATTTTTTAGGACACATTTCTACCGCAGAAAAACACTCAAAATTCTTCCTTCTTAAAACTAACACAATGTACACACCCTAATTGACGTGTTTCACACTCTTTCTTTATTGAAAACGCGCCTTTTTAAGAAGAAATCTCATCCTTCTTTCATGATCACAAAACCAACAAATCTAAGCAAAATGGTTAGTGAATTTTATTAATTTCTACGGCGGAAAACACTCAAAATTATTCCTTCTTTAGATTAACATAATATACAATGTTCACACCCTAATTCACCCGTTTTACACTTCCCATTTTTTTATTAAAAACGACATTGTTTTTCCAAAAATTCAACCTTCTTTTAAAAACATCAAAACAACACATTTATGTAAAATGATTAGTGAATTTATTTATGTCAAGTTGGTGACATTAAACTTTGCATATTTGCACAGCCAACTTTTCCAGGCATTTGATTTCAACATGAATAGGAAATTATTCATTAACTTTTTTTCCAGAAACCAACTTAACATGAATAAAATTCACAAAATATTTTGCCTAGATTTTTTGCTTATGTGATCATAAAAGAAGGATGAGTTCTTTTTGCTGAAAAGGAGCGTTTTCAGTAAAGAAATAGTGTGAAACAGGTCAATTGGGGTGAGTACATTGTGTATGTTTAAAGAAGGAAGAATTCTGAGTATTTTTCTGCGGTAGAAACGTGTCCTAAAAAATGCCAGTCAAAAATAGGCCCATATCTCCGAAACTAATTGAGATCGCCAAAAATTTCATTTGAATTTTTTGTTCAGGAGGCCGCCGAACTGCGTAAGTTTAAATTTTGTTGATAGCTTGTGGCTATTAGTATTTTACCTTTTTTAGATTGAATAATACTAAGAGAAAGTCATCTACAGAGTCAACATATAGGACCCAGGAACTGATTAATCGGAAATCATCGATTCTTTTGGACCCCCACTGAAGAGGTAATATCAGATTGAGTTTACATGTTGGTATGATTTTTAGATTAGCCCTAAACTACCTATTCAAAGTTTCACCCACATTTATGTATTGATTAGAAACTTTACAGATTCCATACAGATTCATCAGCTACTATGGGACTGCCTCAGAAATATATACTAATCCAAAAAGAGATTATTAAAAGTGTACTGAGTCTCTCTCAGAAACTTTGACTGCTTCCGAAACTGAACTAATTCGTATGTTGATCGCTGAAAAGGAAACAGGCCCACAAATTCGCAAAATAGTGAGTAGAAGGTAGTAGTAAACAAAAATTATTAGTATTCCAAAGTATTCGGATTCATTTTTATTGAAACATGAATCTTTATCGAAATCACATTGTGGATTGAAAAATTTTCAAAGTAGGTATGCTTAAAAATTATATTTTTTCTAATAACTGTCAAAAAAGTGCACTTTTTCAACACTTTTTTGTATAATAATGAAACAGTATTTTCGGCACACAAAATAAGTACACTTTTTTTGAAAGTTGTGTTATTGAGTTGAGTTGAGTAGCTAATGAAGTATAAAGATTAGTTGTCCTATTTTTTGACAGTTGTAGAAAAAATATTGTATGCAACACGTGCGTGAAGTGATTTTTTTACACATAGGAATTGTCAATATTTCCTACTCGTGAAAAAAGTTCCACTTTACTCATTTCAAAAATTTGAAGATTTTTTTATTTTATTTCAGAGATGTTATTGACTTATCTACCAGTGATTTTTCAACACCGCAAGGCCAGAAGAAATTTCAGAATCATGAAAAAACTACAAAGCCAAAAAACCAAAATAAAACTTTTACAACAGTCAGTGCGAAGGATGAGGTCTAAAGGGACAAATCTGAATTCACTGATAAACCATTTGAAAAATTTTTGGTGCATGGAGATTGTGAAACCTCATTGAGAGTGAGTTTTCCACGTAGTCTATATTCATTAGAATATAATATAATAATTTAACGCGAAACAAAACTTGCAGATCTCCAAATAGTCTCTGAATTTCTGAATTAGAATCCATCATGAGACATCCTGTAAATTAGATTCATCGACAATACGAATCAGGAGCATTTTAATAAAAACTGTTTCATTTCGTAATCAAAGAAATGAGCGTGTTTTCCATTCCAAATCTTCCCAACTTAAAAAAGTATGTTGCTTCAAACCATGATAATTGGGTTAAAAATATTTTTATTTCATTTATGAATTGGAAGTGTAGAATAATGCAATCCTACTTATGTAATATTTGATTTCGGAGATATGGACATGGCCTTAGTTTCATTGTCACCCAGTGAGTAAATTGTTGATATTTGATTGAAAACTAGTGTAGCTTTGTAATCATTTTCTTTATCTTTATATATTTTGTATTGCTAATGTGAAAAAAGTATGATCTCCAAAATGACTACTTAAAAATATATTCAAATAAAATTCTCTATCCGAAACATTTTTTGTTATTCCTCTTACCTTTATCGGTGCAGTATGTTCGAAAATATTAGTCAATAAAAACTTTTTTAAATACAAGATTCTATAAAAATGCATTAAGAACGAAAAAAAAAACAATTTCCTTAATTGTTTGACAAGTTATTCTACGGTCAGCTTTGAATTTGTTATTCATAGAATAACCTATGTCTAACAATTAGGGAAATTGTTCATTATTTTTTATCAAATATATAACGGTAGGTACCTATTTTGTATTTACAACAAACTTTCGAATCCCTTACTCACAAAGTAACCAATGTCAAACAATTGAAAATTGTTTATTACTTCATAGTCAATTTGTATAAAACCTGCCTGTCTTAAAAAATTATTTAATAATTTTTAGTTTTTCATGAATTCCATCCTTTAATTGAAATATGACATAAATTTGATAATCTCCGACCCCAAAATCTCTCATACCTCTCAATTATGAATGGAATCGGGTCATAATCACAAAACTTGTCCGCCATCTTGGAGTCACCATTTTGTTTTCTCTAACAGAAATTTCATAACGCATTGTCACGGTAGTTATGAACACCTGCCTAATTTCAAGAAGTGGCTCAAAAATCACTTGTAACATATGACCCAAACAAATTTGAACCTACGGTATATTGTTCGGTTAAACAATTATCTATCACTATATTGATCGATTAAATCCACTGAGTTTACTACGTTTCAACTAACGTCAAATCTTTATAATAATACATCTTATGATAATTTATAGTAGAATGTATTTGGTTCCTGAGCCCGCTCTGGTTTCTTCTCGACCAATTTCTGAAACAAAATAAATTTGTTGGTGTTTTACTTCTTAGTGAAAATATGTTTACTTACTTTTGTACTGTTGTCTCGTTTCAACTGAGAAATGTACTATTCGGTAGCCTTGTAGATTAGCTCTATCGTTGCTGGATGCACTTGCTCTCTTACATCGGCTAGTTCTACAAAACAAATGAAGATTAAGATATTGAACATTGTCCAAATTCATACATTAACACTCAGCTATAAAATACCTACTCACCTTGTATTTTCTCCATCGTTGACAATAAAGTAGTTCGTAACTCATTGTTTAAGCCCAAAAAATTTCGACCGGTTGAAATTTTCACGCAATTCGTGAGCAATTCTTGTGAGTTTTCTGGTGAGAAATTCAATGCCAATAGCACTCCAAAGTACCTGTAGATATAGTTTTTCGAATGTCTCCTAAAAAAGAAACAGAAAATTTGTCGAAAGCGTTAGTGATAGGTGGAATGTAATTTTTCGAATTTCAGTTAAGTACAAACCAACAAAATATCAAAATATTTAATTGAGGTTAGATTTTCTCGAAATATATTATGTTGGTGTAACTGCTGGCAACACAACAAAAAATTGCATAAATGTAAAACACAATTTCTACATTGCTTTGCAATGCCTGTCTTGCATTGCAAATTAATTGTATAAATGTAAAGCCACTCTAAAGGCGTTTTGGTTTCCTGAAGTTCGAATATCAAAATATAAACAAAGATTGATTGTCGGGTATAGGTTAACGTAGAGCAGTTATCAGCTGTTCATCGTTAATTGGCAGTCCCTTGTCACAGTCGTCACGGACGATAATTTAGCGTAGAAGAATTCTTTTTTGTGGAAATATCGGTGTTGATGTGCGAGCGTCCAACAAGACGGTGTCATCACCATTGCTTAGGTGTTGAGGAAATAATCTTTCATTTGGTACAAATGATTATTGATTGATATGTAACGGTTCATTTGTTCAAATATACGTTATTTGTTTAAGTTATGTGTTAAAATTAAATAGGCATTATCGGTATGGAAAATACCTATGGTGGCGCCGTCTATCGCCAGAAAGTATAGGTTTGTTTGACACATTGTCAGTCGCGCAATTTCGTGATCTGAGCCCTTTTGGTTACTGATCTTGGTAGGGTGAAGTCGAACCACTTGTGAATGCAAAAATATTTGATTATCTAAATCATCTCTAGTGGAGGATCTGTTTTGCAAATCACTTTTATACAGTTTTGAATCGTTCTGTTCGATTATGGGAATATTTTGGAATATGATTCATAACTAAACTCTTGAAGAGGATTTGTCAGTGGTTAAATTTTTTCATCAGTCAGTGGGCTCATCATAAATTGAATAATATCCCGTAAAAGGTATGTTTCTATATCAATTTATTATATCAAAAACTAGAATAATTATTATTACAGTGCAAATATTGTGTCTATGTCGAATCTATTTTTTTTTCTTTACTAGGTTGAGTGAGGCTAGTTACAAGACACCCTGTATAGTTCCAACAATACATACTATACCGTAGTATTTTCTAGCCCTAGAACTCCTAGATACCAATTAAAATAAACCCCTTGGCCAGGGTAAGATATATCTTATATATTTTTGTGTGTTCACTGGTTTCCCAGAACAAAAATCTATGTTTCAAAAGACTGCTATGAAATGACCTTTACTTTAGGATTTCAGTAAACGTATTATTAGAAATTCCTTGTTCTGGAAAACTGTGTTATTGTAACAGTGTTAATTTATTTACTTATTATTTTTGAACCATTTTGGAACCAGTTAGCTGTTAAATAATGTTCTAGTTTCCTCAGAAGGAAACTGATCCGCTAATTCCGAAATATCAGGACAATTTTAAGAAAATAATATTAATATTCATTAGTTTACACTATTACCAAATGTCTAAGTAGGCATATGAATGATGATTCATTATATCCTGATAATAATGTAATCTTCATATGATTACAAAATTGTTGAGGTGTAATATGTGTCCGATTTTACGGGTTGTCCCATTATGTACATAAAATGTACTTACTATTGGAAAGATTGTTCAGAATTTTTCTTAAATGCATTTTGGAAATACTGTTGCTCCTATAATATGGATTTCAACATTTATTTTAGATTTTGTTATATATAGGGTGATGTAAAAAATTCTCTCTTGTAAATTATATTTAAATAATAATTATTATAGATAATGATGATACCTATAAGTGGGTTTTAAAACAAGGGTTCACGACCAAAATTGTATTCAACATACAAGGGTGGTCAAAAAATATTCTAAGATTCCTTTAAAGATTTTCTAAATATAAGGGGTTGGTAGAAAAAGCTTGTTTCTTTATTGATGAAACTTAATGTTCATCATAATCTGGGGAGGGGAGACTTACTCCGATTTTTATTAATGGGTAATTTCATTCCCTAGGGTTTTATTTACGGGAATTCAATCCAGGATTTCCGAACAACTTGGATACTCATAAGAAGAATCCATCATAGCGGTGGGTGTCCATTGACCCTGGAAATCCATTTATACTGGGTGTCAAGTCATACTGGTTGTTCATTCATACTGGATATCTTTTACACTGGATGTCCCAATCGAGATCAATGGTACTGAGAGGCATTCCGGATTGATTTCCTCGTCACCGATTCGTGGGATTCGCGCAAGTCTATTATCTGATTTTTTTATTATTACTTGCATTATTTTGCCTTACCGCTTGATTGCCATTTGTTCTTTGCTACTATTTATTTGGTTATATTTGTGAAGCTGACATTGAATGCAAATTTTCCCTGGGGGTGGTATATACAGTGCGCATGCGCTTGGGCTCTCGCGACGCAATATCTCAAATTTGGTGCATTTTGATTTCTGGCTGCTTGAAGGAGAATAGTAATTGGTGACTTGTATTAGAACCCATATTTTTTTTTTGCTACTGTTTAGAGTATCGTCATTAATGACCATAGATAAAATATGATAGCTAAGGCGACAAAATGATTAATACTTACCGCTTAGTTAACGCTATTGCTTGATTGCTTGCTTGCTAGTTTTCTTATCAGACTGCTCTTAAGATTATTAGTTCATGACTTACTTTCAGAGTTGGAGATTTTCCAGAATATCTATTGGAGCTATTGAACTTGATCGTTGTTGAGATATTATTGAGTTATATTTAATATATCATTCGTAAGCACTATTTGTTTTGTATTATTTGGTAAGTTGGTGATATTGACACATCTTCGGGTATTTGTGGGTTAATTTACCTGGCGCTCACTAATATTAAAATCAAAGAACCCTACCCATCTCCATTGAGTGTAGCCGCAAATACCCACTCGATTTTAGCCAATAAAGGTCAAGTGTATGTTCCTTCGTACGTTCGGAGGTAACACGTAGAAGTGAAACTAAATATAAGCTCATAAATAATGGTATTTTTTATATTAAACGTGCAGTGTAATTTTCTGGACAACTTATTCCACTGCTTCGAAAGTAGATTTTTTTTAACCAAATTATTAGATGAAGACAGTCACATGAGTATTTTAGGAACACATCAGATCGTATCTCACAAGTTTTTCTGAAATTTTCTTAATCAAATATGAAATTCCACAGAATTTTGTAATCATCAATACCTATATCAGTTAAATTTCGTACGCCACTGTCGCTGGAGGGTAGGTTACAGTCTATCGCAGGTCTCCTCTTTCTTCGCAACCCGCGCGCCAACGATCTAAGCGGCTTCAAAACAAACTGTACTGCAGGTATGGGATTGCTGGGTCCATTATTAATTTATACGTCCATGATTCTACCGCGATAGAAGAGCAACATGTCATCCAGAAAATTATGCAAAATTATAATATTAGGTAATGGCGAGCGATGATATCGCTGGAAATATCTGAGATAAAGAGTTTTTTTTATCGTTTCTCTTTTGAAGAAATCTCAAATAAAACCTGTTATGTAATGGGCGATTCCCCAGATGCGATATCATAATGTAAATCTAAAATATTTCAATGTATTTGACGGTCATAGTTTATAAAGCAATTCAGACCCATAGCGATCGTTTTGAGACGAAGGCGTGCCACTGATACTGCGGCGATAGGGGTCATATTCTGTTGAAATGACAGAAATAGCCCAAGAATGATGTATTTGCACTTTGTTTGAGTATGATCACGGTTGAAGTGACATAATTACCTACACTTCTAGAAATGCATAACAGTTGAGGCAACCAAAATTGAGACTACAATAACTATAAGCAATTCTCTGGATATCAGTTTTAGTAGTAGTATTTATGGGTAGGCAGTTGCCACATCCAAGCAAGTAGGCCCCCATGTGCCGTTTTTGCATCTCTTGTTCTCATCATAATCTGTGTTCTGCCTACCTATGGATTCCATCTGCTCCTCTCAAAGTCTATAGGTGTGTAGAGTATAAGTGTTTAGTGTTTCTGAAGGAAGCAACTTCTTTCAATCCTTCTTCGGCCCTGGTGGAGCTGGTTCTTAGTCGGACGGTGCTGATGCACCGCACGTAATTCTATCACCGACTACAGTGTTTTTATTCGGTGCAACAATTTATAACTCATCATATTCGAGTTGATGTCATATCATGAATTATTTTTAACTATTTTTATTGAGTGTTATACTCGACTTGGGGACGTTTTAGATGTACGTATATCATTAGGATATTTCACTCAGAAACGTTATGCCATTGGAGACATGTTTTCTATTATCATTTGGAAGTTGTTACAGGAAGCATTGCAGAGTAAAAAAAATTTTTCCAGGCGTTGGGCTGGAATAATTCAGCAGTCGTATGGGGCTGTTGAATTATTTTCTGTTAGACATTTGCTGACACCCTATATTGTATAGGGAATAAGCAAAAGGTTCTTGATTATTTTTCATCGATTTTTATTTTGTAAATTCATCGCCTACGTCAAGTACAAAGGTTCCACATGAAATGACGTTTCTTTGGCTTCAAACTAAGTCTTTGTACCGGTTGGAGTGCTTTGTGTTGTTAAAATTGTTGCTATATCCGTCAACCGGTTGCACCCCTATGTGCAACCCTCAAAAGTCAGAGACTTGTGCGAGCTAGGGGAAGACGTAGCCCTTACCTTTTAAAACGTGTGGTGGCAATGCTGAAATTCGAACTCACCCTCTCTGGCTTTTGAGGCGAGGACTCGACCCGCACACCACCTCGGCCCATAGATGGTCCTATAGATGGCTCTGATGCTCACTTTCTCAGTGGGTACTTGGGATGTCGTCGGGTTAGTTAACAAAACCAAGTGGGAATCGTGTTCATGTTGTGTCCGGGTCTGTACTGATGCGGGTAAACTGGTGAAACTAGTATGCAGATAGACACGTTTTCGATTATCATTTGAAAGCTGTTATAGAAAGTAATGTAAACTATATTCTTGTAGAAAAACTTTACCAGGCGTTGGGCTGGAATGATTTGGCAGTCGTATGAAGCTGTTGAATTATTTTTGTTCGACGTTTGCCGACACCCTATTGCATAGGGTATGAGTGAAAGGCTCGATTATTTTAAATCAATTTTCATTTTGTGAATTTATTGCATTTCGTCAAGTGCACACGGTCCCACATAAAAAATATTTGACTATTTTTTAAGATGAAATGATGAAAACCCCTAACTGCTATGGACCACGAAATGCTGCACCTAAATTTGAATCGAACTTAACCTCACTTTGTCTCTGAACGAACTGAAAATAAATGTTTGTGAGCAACTAACTTTAACCAAGAAAAAATTTATGTTCATACCGAGTTTACGAAAATACAAGTCTCTATTGTCAATCCCGGTTGATATATGAACGTACTGGAATAGTTTGTTGTTCCCGAAATTGCGAAAATATATGCCTTTATCGGTTTGGAAGAGTTTTTTTTATAGGAACAGTTATTATAAGGCTTATGAAATACTTGTGTTAGTTTTTCTCTCCTTGCTAGAACTCTGCAAACTGCTATTTGTGTTAGTAATTATTGGAATTCATTCCAACAATGCTTTCTGCCTGGACTAACTGAAATACTGGAATCACCACTCCAGGAACCTTCACTTTTTGATATTTGTCTTTTCGCTGGGAAATATTCGTTGAACACAGTGTAATTGTTGTAAAATACACATTCAGTGTTAATTTTTTTCACATTTACTTTTTTCACATTACTTTTGAAAAAATTTCCAATACTAATTATTTCTTGAACAGAGTGAAAAACTTTACACCTTTTTCATTTTCCATTGTCATCAACAACAACCATTTGACTACCTATTTTTTGTGTTTCATAGCAACAATAAAAAATTGTTATTGATATGTATGGAAAGCTGTAAAATTTTAGAATTTCATTTGCTTATTAAATTTTTTCCACTAATTCTCCTTTATCTTTCCATATCATCACCTTGTTACAAAATAAATTAGAAGATCAGTCTTATTCCTATTCATGACACATTATTCTAAGTTTCAACTAATTTAATATATTTTATTCCATACTTTGATTTCTGATTGTAATTGGAAGATATTCTTGTTGATTTAATACTTTTTCTTATATTATAACTTTTCGCATATATTTAAATGATTTTTTTTAGATTTGGAGTTGACATCTGTATTGTCAAATTTAAACTTTGTCTTTTCTAATATTAACGGTTACTCAAAAGATTATCTTTCCAGTAAATGCCATAATTTGCCTTAACACTTTGTTCTTTGTCATAGACTTCACCTGATTTTGCATGATTTTGGAGTCTTAAAAATTTCTGAGTTTTAGAATCATAATAGTTCTTTCACTAAACCTACAATATATGGAAGTCATCAATGTTGAAGTTTCATTGTAAAAGTTGATGATGGTAAAGTATCGTCTTCATCAATTCAGCATTTGATGAAGACCGTCAAGTTACCGAAACACAGAACTGGGGACACATATTGTTGGAGCTTTGCATTCGAAGTGTAACTTTTCAATAAAATATTCACAATAATGAAATCGGATTCTTTTTAGGGAGTTACCATTGTATCACCTGCAACAAGGTTTACCAACATCTAACAACGCTGAAGTCACACCAAAAATTCGATTGTGGCCAAGAACCTAGGTTCAAATGTGATTACTGTGACCTCAGAAAGAAGAGGAAACATCATCTGGTTTATCATATAATGACAGTTCACAAAGAGATGGAAATCCCCGACAGTCTAAAGAATAAAAAATATAGGCGATAATAAATAATGTTCTAATAACACTTGAAGTTGCAAGACATTTGATCGACAATAATGTAGATACCTAATAAAATTTAATAATTAATCTGTACTGGTTTTCATTCAACTCAACAAATAACCAAGATCGATATCAAAAGTCAATAATCAACTGTTGGCAAAATAGGCTGGCTAACAGTTCTTACGTTACCCGTTTACCAAAAAAACAATCTGCTCTTCAGTATTTTCTATAGTTTTATAAAATCCCCCAAGTTTTCAAAGATACATTTTTTCAATAATATAGAGTCAAGATCAGGATTTTAATGTTTCGAGCTGCCTTGAAGCTTGTGCGTTTGTTTGCCATCCTGTAATTCTTCGTCATCCAGTATAATTTATTCAATATGTTCGTCAGTATAGTTCGGTCTAGTTATTGTTCCTTTGTGAAGTTTGGAGTGCATGTCATGTGTGTAACCAGTTAACACAAAATGGTTTCAAAGACAGTGTTTCAGAATCAAGTTTCAAACTTTATGAGTGAAGTGAATTGTTACTAACATTACAATTTCATTATCTTATTTTTCGGGCCATCTTGACCGACAAACGTATCACAATGTGAGGGTAAATGTTGCTGAAAATGGTCTAAATGTGACAAACCATTCAATTACCAAATTAGGGTGCACTAAGAGGTGTTTTAGTATCACAATGTGAGGGAATTTATCATTCACATTACAATTTCATTGACTTCTATTTCGGGCCTAATTGACGGACTAACCTGTCGCAATGTGATGCAAAATGTTACTCACGATGTCCTAAATGTGACATACCATTTGTTAAGTATCAGACAGATATAATGCAATGGTTGTAGGGGGCAGTAGCTGTTTTCTATTGGATACTCTGAGTGTTTCTTGTGGAAGATTGGATTATGCATTCTTTTTTTCATTATTAACTTTTGTACTGAGTAGCAGATAAATTCGAAAGTTCATAAAGTATGAAATTTTTTATTATTATTATTATTATTATATTGTGGAACAATATAAATATTATTATTTTCATTGTTATTATATTCATTGTGAACTCACTGAATCACTCAATCTGAATTTCAATTCTAAACATGGTTTCAGGGATATGTAAACTTGACATCGATATAGATGATTCAGTGAATTTACTTACATTGCATTCCAGTGTCAAACATAACTATTTGAGTGACTCAGATGAAAAAGAACATTTGGAGATGTCACCTTCCAATGAACAAGATAATTTACAGATACCTACTGTTAACAGTAAAACATTTGTGATATTTGACGAACTGAATGAAAATTAGGTATGGTTTTGAACGTGTTCCGCATCCTGCTAAACAGACAGAACAAGTAACGGCGAGTAAAACTTGCAATCTTCAAAAATACGGAATGTGGCATGCAAATGCATTGAACCTTCTCGGTTATTGTAATAAAAATACACTCAACTTTAATTAGCTAATTTAATTTAACCGTTAACATTACGTTTTAATTAATTTCAAACATTTCTATCATTGTCGCTGATATTATTGAATAATCTCAATGAATTGAAATACATTAAGTCATTTAACAGGTTTAATTTTTCATTATTGTCAATATTATTTATATTTGGGACAGTTATTCCCTGTTGTTAAAATCACCAACTGTAAAAGTATGCTCAACGACGGTTATTTTATTCTGTAAGAAGTTTCATAGGCATCGTATGAACTTTAGTTCAGTCGCCGGGAAGTTTCAGATAGAAAAAAGTCGGAAGTTAATGAAACTTCAAGATGTTGTTCAGGGATGGTTGATTAACATTTTCTCAAGTTTTGGACCTCGAGGAAACTGCTAAATAAGTAGGGGGAGAAAACTGCAAATTTTTCGACCTTGTTGTGGTTTTTCCTCAATAACTTTTTTGCCTCACGTTCTACAGCAAAAACGTCGTTCTACTTTTTTGTAAATCTTCAAATTCACTACGAACTTGTTGCCTCAAACATGTTTGCGTGTCATTTTGTTACCGAGATATGGCGCTTCGAAGAATAGGTAATTTTTCAAATTTCGCCAGAAAATGCAGAATTCCACCCTATTTCTTCTGTTATACCAGAATTATGATGAAATGTAGTTGTTATTATAATTCCTACTTGAAATCACCAGTGCAGTGGTCCCAGTGTCCTCTACTCGCCAAGTTCCTGTTCCTTTCCTCCCAAGGACATACTTTTCCTTCACGCAGTGAGTGGTTGTGATACCACTTCAGCACCGTTTGGATTGGGAAAAAAGAAAATTTGCAGTACCTACATGAAGAATATCTCCCTCTCTGCAGTAGTGGCCCCGTTTCTCACACCAAACGCTACTCCTCAGCAGATCAGCGACGCTGGAGAAAAGTTCCTGGTAGCAGTTTATGGAGGCAAAATTGACAGAGACAATCTCGAAGACCTAAGGTACCAATTATTCACATGATCAGTGACGAAGGCTAAATTACAACTAGCCCGCCTACCACCAACAAGGGACGCTACCAAGTACCACTCCCTCCGCACTTACCAGCAAGTACAGGCATGGTTGGGCAATGATCTCCTCCCATCAGTATGGGGCTGGAGCCTAACCACACGAGGGGTACTACCAATCCCCACAACCAGAAATGCTGCGCCGGATGACATCCTCCATATTGTTTCCAGCAAGTGCAGCAAAGGCTGTAGCAGCGGAGCTTGCGGCTGCAAGAAAGAAGGTCTCCGATGCTCAGCAATGTGAAAGCACTGCACAGGCCACTCCTGCGAAAACGATCCCGCAACTGATTTGATCGAGGAAGGCACCAGAAATATTGGACGAAAACGACGACAGCGACATCATTGACAGCCTTATCGCTCAGGAGGACGACGAGCTGTTACGAGCACAACCAGAGGCTAAGAAATCTCGGCAGGAAATGTAATGATTACAAATGAGTACCTACCCACTATGATTAGCTATAATATCTTTTTATTCCTCAATATAATATATGCTTTGAGATTAACTTAATATTGTCACTTACAATAATTTTTTTCACGAAAGGACTAGGTCTTTTTTTCTTCCTCTCCTGGGATAATTATGTAGGGGAACGGGGGGATATCGATCCGAAAATTAACTGATATCAATACCAAACTGATGTGAATAGGTATGGTTGGCTTTCATCAGAAAGTTAGCTTTTGAGAATTGGGGTTGGGTGAGGAAAGGAGGAGTGGGGTGTCCAAAGTTGGTGACTTCAACTAAGAACCATAATTACTACAACATTTCATCATAATTCGGGTATAACAGATGAAATAAGCTGTAATTTTGCATTTTTTGACATTTCTTAGCAAATTTTGAAACATGACCTTTTTTTGACGTGCCATATCTCGGTAGCGAATTCACATACAAACATTGTTTCTCAGTCAAAATTGTATAAAATGTTACGCTCTACAAAAAAGTATCGATATGTTTTTTCCGTAGGACGTAAGAGAAAAAAGTAATCGAGGAAAAACCGGAGAGAGGTCAACAATATTGCAATTCCCCCCCCTACTTTTTTCGCACAGTGTCCTCGAGGTCCAAAACTTCAGAAAATGTTGATTAACCATCCCTGAAGAACCTCCTGAAGTTTCATTAACTTCCGACCTTTTTCCACCTAACTCCACTTTTTCCAACCTGTCGACTGAACTACTCTTAGAAGGTATATAAATGACTACTATAATGTGTACTCATTTCCAATTATCTTGAATTGGACAGTGACAGCTTCAAAGCAAGCAGAATATTTGTCAAAATCGATTAGTTTAATTAATTTCTTTAGTGCTATCAATACACCTCCCCAGTATTTTTACGCGTTACCTGCAAATTTCTGTCCGCCCGCAGTGAATTATATTCATTTGTGTTGACAACCTCTCCATCCCAAACACCATCCTGCAGCCATCTTCAATAGTGTTAAATTCATCTTCTAGCGATCTCCTATAAAATTCATTGAGTTTTTTATTGAGACTTCTACAGTTCTGAATCAGAACTTCTCATAGTACATTTCTATACTACATGCCATATAATAATCATTTTACGGTGAGCTCACTAAATAAATTCACATTTCGAATAAGGAATTACATCTATTTAAATTATTTCAATAGAATTACAACTTTTCCAACAAGTTTGAAGAATATAACAAATTAGGAATATAACAGTTGATAATAGGCCCATAGACCATTTTCAACATCGTACAGACCCTTTTAAGTTGAATTGTAAAAAGAGGGAAAAAAACACTAACACATCGGTAAAGTCCATTTACGTATTTGTCGTCTTATCCGTTCTGCTATCATACAAAAAACAGCTGTGGATCATTGGTTTCTTCACTAATTACCTTAACAGCGTTTCCGATTTTTGTAATAATTCTCCCATTCCGATACCAGACATTTGGACCATATTTTTGGTTATAGTAGTTATTTGTTAGGTCTACATTTATAAATATTTTTTTCATTCAGTTTCGATTTAGCCATAAATACTTCATTTCTCTTTGAATGCAGTAACGAAGGAAATTATGATTGTCTTTGGTTTTGTATTGGACTTTGCAACTCTGCCTACACGGAATGCGTTGTTTATCTCCAAGGTGTTGCATGATATTTGCAAATCCTCGTTGATGAATTTCACAACTGTTCTTAAAAAATATTTTTATTTAGCGTTTCTTCTAATCCTACTATTCTGAGATTATTTGGTTTGAGTTTTTGCTCAAAGTAATTAAGCTGTATACTATTCGATTTGGTATTGTTCTCAATGCTGATTGTCCTTTCTTCAATTGCTGAAAATTTGAATACCAAACTATGGACGTGTTCTTCCAAATTTTGAGAAATTTTGTAAATTGTTTTTCTATCCCTAATATTTGGCATTATCTTCTCTGCTAATGCCTCTAGAGAAATATTATCTAGACTGGTAATGGTACTCCGAGTTTTAATCATTATGATCCTTTGGCAACAGCGCAATTATTTGTGGTTCGTATCTACATCTACTATCAAAGATTCAATTTCTAATTTAGACTCTGTCAAAAATATTCTTCCAAATAATGGCGTTCGTTGTACGTTTAATTTAACACAAGCAAAACTTTGAAAAACTTGCCAAAGTCACTATAGAATACTCAAAACTTCTTGGAGCTCACCGAGCGTGATTGTTTACAGTAACATGTAGACTGACTGATCATTGAGAAGTATGCAGACTTAAGTTCAAGTACATTTGTCAGTAAAAATGTCAATTTCCTTATCTGAGTTAAAAATAGTTATATTGTCTGAATATTCAGTGAATAATGATTATGATATTTCTTTAACAATGTGTTTGATGCGTAAAATAAACAAAACAGGCCACATAATTGATCCGTGAGGCACACCCGTCCGGACCAATTACATTTCTGATTTGGGAAGTGAAATCAAATATCCTTGATCAAATTTCTATAAGACAATGGTTTCTATTGTTGAGAAACGAGGATATTCTGGCATGTGAGTTTCCTCTCTGACCACAACATTCTTGCATTTACACCAGTTTCAGGTGATTGACGCAGTCAACAACAGGGTACTGCATTGTTTTAATAAATTCTATCACATTTTAATAGATGGCATAGGTAAGTGAAGCAGTTTGAGTCTATTTTCTAGAGCGAAAATAATGCTTCGAGAATCTTCAAAGGATAGTTATTGGTCTAAACTTTTCAAGAGTTGATAACTATAAATTCTTTCACATGGGATTTACTCTTCCCACTTTCAGAGATCGAAAGAAACTGCCTTTTGAAATTGAGAGATTCACTAAAAAATAGTCTTGTTAACAAAAACACAGGTATCTCGTCATTTCCAGGCGATTGCTTGGTCTTCAGTTTATAAGAAGAACAGATTCTTTAGACTATGCTCAGTGGTATAAAATGCAACCGTTAACATGTGTTTATGTGTTAAAAATCTTAATACCGTGGAAACAAGTTTATATAAGGATGTCATATGTTTTCACTTAAATATTATATGTTTCAGGAAAAATGTTCCAATGCGAAACTTGTGGGCGGAACTACAAACAAAAAAGATCAATGATGCAACACATTAAGTATGAATGTCGGAAGGAACCATCTTTTTTTTGCGCAAATTGTCCGTATCGAGCAAAATTGAAGAAAAATTTAAACAAACATATTTTATCAAGACATACTTGAGAAGAAAAATGAGATATTCTCTCCAGCATCGGAGTATGTGAAGCACTATAACAAAATGACCAAGAAAAAACAATTGAAGAATTCCAACGCGCACGAGGTCACGATGGTATCTTAAAAAATATATTCTTTTTGAAAAATGTTCTCATGAACTGTGTTATTCATTGAAATAAATCATTAATGTGTCATCTGAACACGAAGTTTTAATGGATATGAGAATCACAGAGACATCCACTCTACTCTTAAGTATGTTGAAATGAAAGATTAACATAAAGAACAACTAGTTTCATTTTTCTCCTAGAATTAAATTTCTTCACCAAATCAACATTGTTTCACTCAGAATGAAATCACTTAAACTGAACTTGAGTTTCTGCTGTTCAAAATAAAGCGATGTGGCATGAAGTGATTGGTTCGCAGCTAATGAAATCCTACATGAGCGACAGTACCCATAAATTTGTTATTGATAGTACCCTGAGTCATTCAGTAACTATCGAACAAAATGTACACACAGCCCATGTCAACTGGAATGAACATCAGTGGAGAAAAATTCTTATCACAGATGAAACAAGAATACATTTATGGAAACCCTATGTACGTAGTCGAGTAAACAGAAGATCTGCAGAATATAATATTAACGTTAGCTTTGCTGGTGGTTCCATTATGTTGTGGGGTGGCATTAGTTTCGTACTAATGCATGATAATGCTCGTGCACATACTGCGAGAACGGCCATCTAGTATCTTGAAGTTGTTGGACTTGAGGCAGTGGAGTGGCCTCCAAACAGTCCTGACGCAAATCCCATAGAACATATTTGGGACATTCTAAAGAGACATATACGAACACGAAATGCAGCTCCTAACCCAATTGCAGAATTAAAAATTCTGCACAGGAAGAATGGAAGCGAATTCCACAAGAAACCATCAAAGATCTTCTGCGGAGTATGCCCAGGAGGCTATCGTTAGAGCTAGGGGAGGGAACACTAAATACTGAATTGTAATATGTTGCCCCAAAGAACTTTCATTTTGTCATCATTGTTGCTTGTTTTGATTAAATATTATTACCAAAATTAGTTCATTCCATTACTTCTTCTACAAATGTGTTATATATTTTCAATATCTGGATCATTTGACAATCAATATACATTAAATACTTCAGCATAACCATTTAGTAATGAAAACTGCAAAACGATTCCGACAAATACAGAAATAAACGTGAAATTAATGCTTGAAATAAAATGTGCAATATTTTTATCTGTGGGAGTATAATAGGCCATAATAGTTCCATTTCAAAAATCTATAATAATAATAATATTCGTTTATTTATTTATAGCATTGCTGAAAAAATACAATTATAGGTATCAGTAATACAATCATGGGAATAGAAAACATTCCTATAACTTAAAAAATAAAGTGGTAGTGATCTTAGTAATAAGATTACTCAAAAGGTTGAAGAAAAAGTATTAGCATTCAACCAATACAGAATTCTCCAACTTCCGTGATTGTAGACCTTCCCGAGGACTCAAGCATGCAGGCTATGTCCAAGCAAATAAGAGCGTAGTATGCCAAAAATTACGGAAAAACATACTCAAAGGAGATCAAAAGACTCCAAGAAGTTTATCAAGTCATCCAACAAGATCCGCAGGGAGAAAGAAGACTTTCCCCCATTACCTAGCAATGATGAAGATGAAGAAGGATTCCAGATACCGAGAAGAAAATATTCATGCTTCATATACAGTGTCACCGTTTAAGTCCGCATCATATGGGATTTATTTTGTATTATTCTTATTGCAAATTTTATTGTTCGTGAACAGTTTGTGCTTTGAAAATAATGCAAAATGACGTTGTTTAGTTTTCTATCTATTGGCTACACCTGTCAAATTTGCAATATGCAAAGAAAATAACATCATACCTGATACAAAGTGGCTCTAGTTTCAATATTCTATAGCAAAATTAGCTTCAATTATTTTTATCACAGTACATCAGTGAAGTAGAAAATACTTTAGGTCTATTGGTTTAGAAAAGAATCCTTAATTCGAAACTAGAGCCACTTTGCATCAACTATAACACAATTTTTTTAGCATATTTGTATTTTTTGAAAATATCCAAGTAGAAATATTTTTAAACAGAAAAAATCCTTCCTAATATTTTGAAATTTTTTTGAAAAAATGTCAAATTTGACAGGTGTAGCCAATCGATGGAAAACAATCGCATTATTTTCAAAGCAAAAACTGTTCACGAACTCTAAATTTGTAATAACCGAATAATAAAAAAAGTCCCATATGATGCGGACTTTAACGGTGACAAAATATGATTGTAGAATAGACAGACCATACAGATGTTTCGAATAAATTACTACACTTTGTTTGAATAAATTCATTGTTGTCAAAGATTCGATTGTTCGGTGAAGATTGTTAAATGTGCACATTTCTGCATCAAAAATACTTTTTTTTGTGATCACCAAGTTAGTTGGAACTATGTGTATATGGATATTTCGTCGTGTGTTATGTATGTTATGCATAAATTGTAGATTTGCAGATAAGTATTCTAGTCTAGGGTAAAAGCCTTTAAAAATGGTAAAAAGTAAAAGAAAATTATAGTAGAATGAACCCCATTGGAAACGGAAGATCATGTGACAAAAATTAAAGGAAAAATAAATTACGGGCGATCTGAGGTCGGGAAGTAGGAGGGGGTGAGTTTTTAAGGGTAAAATATGGCTTTTCTCGATTTATGGCAAAATTACACGTTCTATGGAAAAAAATTGAATGGCGAAGTTGTAGGTAATGAAATGTTCTATAACTTTTGTAGAAACAATTTTTTCACATAACCTCAAAATTTATGTGAAAAATTGAAATAACAAATTTTTTGGTTTTTTATTTTTATCTATTACAAAAAAAATACAAAATTTTGCGAAAACTTATTTTTTTTATGTTCCAAATACACTGTAATTTTTTTGAATCAAAATATAAATTTTTTTCACCTAATTTTGACTAAATATCCAAAAAGCACCCTAATTTTCAATCGAAAAATCTCACGTTTAAATATCGAATTTTAAGAAAGTTGGTGGCCTTTTTGTTCGTTGTAATCTCTACTTTCCGAAGGTGTAAAAAATCATACACTACTATGGTAAATTTTCTTAGAACTTGCAAAAGCGAAAAAAAACTCGAATCCGATTTTTTTTAAAAATCATTTTGTGCAATTTTCAGCTATTTATTGAATTTTATACTTCAATTACTCGAAAAACAGCGTAATATTTCATGTTACATTGATAAACAAAAAATTAGAAATCTCTAAAACATAAAGATTACGAAAAAACATTCGAAACTAGTTATTCTAAATTTTAGAAAGGGATTTTATCTAAAAAATGTTACCTACTTATTACTTCAATTTTTTTTTGAGTAAAAAAGTTGATTTATTGAATTCTAATTACATTTATTTCATAGTAAACCTCTTAATATATAAATATCACTTATCCAATATTTTTTGTCTCTTTGATAGCATTTCTTCATCGATAGATTCGAAAAACCTTTCCGATTCTAGTAAATTTTCTTAATCTTCAAGGCCATCACCGTCTTCGTCTCTAATATTATTTCAACCTTGCATTGGTTCTTCATCCATAATTTCATGGTAATCATTAATTTCCTCGTAGGATTTTTCTTCCACATTGGAGCATAGGGTTGAGTTATGTGTTTTACCTTTAAATTTGAACTCCGCCCATTACTTTCTTTTCTGATAAATTTTTCAAATGTTAGTGAAATAATCTTCGAAAATAATGAAGGCGTTATATCATTATTATTTTTATTATTCCGAACCATAAATTCCGAGCATAAATTTATACATTTCAACGCATTTCCGGCAGCTACATCTCAAACTGTTACATCCAGTTTCACAGCTGCAGCAAATAGTTTTGGGCAATATTTCCGGGATTAATTCCTTTTTCGTAAATCTGGGCATAATACCACACGTTGATGCTGCTTGCAGCCCCAATCTGTTGCCGTCAGTTCATTACCCAGCCAAGTTTGAAGCTGATAGATAATATTCCCTGTAACAGTGTTGTTTTGCTGCACCTTCTGTGGGTGGGAGATTTGACAAAATGATAGATGATTTAATTTTTGCCAATTGATATTTTTGAAATCATAATTGATTCAGTGGTTATACATTTTTGCACTTACAAATAGATTTGATTAATTGTTATTAATTTTATTCAATATCTTCTTTATTTGCATCTTTTCCATAGGTCACTCAGGTATATAAATTATTTTAAAATAGCAATAAATGGGCATCTACGCATATAATTTAAAAAAGGTTTTACAACTGTTTCAAAATATTGTAGAGGTCTTATTAAATATTGACTTACTTAATTTATTTGATTGTTAATTATGGTAGTATATATATTTCGATTTGTAATTTTTTGTTTATCGATGTAACTTGGAATCTTACGTTTTTCGAGTAATTGAAGTTTAAAATTTAATCAACAGCTGAAAATTGTACATAATGTTTAAAAAATTCGGATTCGAGTTTTTTTCGATTTTTGCATTTTCTAAGAAAATTTACCACAGTAGTGTATATGTTTTTTTACACCATCGGAAAGTAGAGATTTCAACGAACAAAAAGCCCACCAACTTTTTTGAAACAGTCGTTATTTTGACATGGGATTTTTCGATTGAAAATTAGGGTACTTTTTCGATATTTAGTCAAAATTAGGCAAAAAATTAATATTTTAATTCAAAAAAAGTTACATAGAACGTGTAATTTTGCCGGAAATCGAGATAAACCGTATTTTACCCTTAAAAACTCACCCCCCCTAATTCCCGACTTCAGATCGCCCGTAATTTATATTTTCTTCAATTTTTGTCATATTATCTTCCATTTCCAATGGGTTTCATTCTACTATAATTTTTTTTTGGTTTCAAAAATTATCTACCCTGGACTATTCTGGGAGCTTATTGTGTAGTAGTTATATATAGTATATACATAAAGAGATTAATGTTTTAAGAATCACATATTTTTTTATACAAATCCAGTTCAGTTGTTTCTGCATATAGGACATTCTCACGTGTCTATTACCTCCCAGCAGCAAGCGCATATTTTGTAGAATTTGTAATTAATTCAAATCACCCACTTGGCACATGCACAGAATTATAGAACAATAGTCAAAAAGTGGCTTTATGATACAATTATATAAGAGATTTTTTATGGATAGGCTTGAATTTTTCATTCATTCATTTGTTTGGAGCGCAACGGCAAATAATAATAATAGCCGTCCTCTACCCGCACAGGCTATGCCTTTGGGTATGAGGGAGTATTATTATTATTATTATTATATATAATCGGCATGTTCACTGAAAGTATGATTTTCATCTATTACTATATACAAGTATTTTATATTAACTTGCTCTAGCCTCTAAATCATAATTGTTATATTGAACACTATTTATGTTTCGTTGATTCGAAGGTTTTTTACTTTTCTAGGAAAAAGAACATTACCGCACCTATCCAAAAATTTACTTTATTGGCCTTGTGGTGAAATCTTGTCTTTCTGTATAGGTATAGTGCGGGAAACTTAACATTTCTGCATGGTAACGAGAGATAGTGGTAATAAAATGTCTCAGCTGAATTTTTCTTGAACATAAAAAGTTCTTCTTTTGTTCATTTATATAGATATATACTGATTGTGTATGAAACGAATATTTTTTATATTATGATTTTTCATAGGATTGGGGCCATTTTCGTGTTCGGTGTGCAGAAAGTCCTACAAATCCAGGAGATGTTTGTCCCACCACTACAAAATTTACTGCGGGAAGGAAGCTTCTATACATTGTGCCCACTGCAAGTATAAGAGTTATATCAAAGCTAATATGATTCGTCATATGAAATCACGGCACAATATTAAATAAAGTCTGTTAATTTTATGATTCAGTTTCGATTGATTTCGGATGTTACTTGGGAAAGTTATCAATATGTATCGAATTCAAATAAATTCAACCTCGGGGCTCAACAGTACTATTCAAATAACAATCTTAATACTTGAATCAATATTCTAGAAAAACAACCACAATAGCAAAAATTTACGATACAATGGTTTATACCTCTTGCCAAGTAAAAAAAAATAACTGATATGCGGGCAAGGTTTTCCCGTCTATTTTTTTCTTCAGCTTAATATTGATGTAACCTCCGAAGTAAATAAAATTTATTCATTCCGTAATCGTTTTTTATTTCCCACCTTCCATCTATGTATTACATCAAACATTTTAGGTAAAAAAACACACATTTAATATGGGAAATGGCTTTCCGTGAAATCAACTGAACCTTTGATGACTTGAAGTTTTTGGTGTACTGATCAGAAGTGTCCATATCCACAATCAAGGAGAATCAAGAAAAACATATTCAAATTCACGGAAAGCCGTTTACCACAAGAAATGTAAGGGTTCTTTTACATCATTCCGACCTTTGAATAGAACATTGGCCAAACTAATTCAGTTACTTATAACTGGATAATCAGGAAGTTTTAGCGTAAGCTGAATACGTGATTAGGTGAAATTATTTGATACTACGGTATTTTAGTCGATAAGTATACAAAAAAAGATGCTACTGCCCTCTACGTTGGATTAAATCAGTATAATACCTGGGAAAGTAGTTATTTTAAAAATAAATCTCAGTATCGATTCTGATTGGAGGATCAGCTTCGGTATTTTCAACGACGTAACCATGTCAACACAAAGTTTGGCAGTTCTATCAATATTAACTGTACCTGATTGTGTCAAAATGAGTCGCTTCGGTGCAAATTCAAATGAAATTATGAAACGAAACATTATAATATTGACGATTTTAATAATTTGTTTATGACTGTATACATTGTTCGTATTTATATTAATGAAGAAACTTTATTCGTGAAATGGTCTAATAAAATTCAAATCGTGATTAAATTTATCTCATAAGTCTGTCTTTTATTCCTGAACTCAACTGAATTGTTTTGAGAAAACACCACTCGTCTTGCGGACTCGTGGTGTTTTCACGAAGCAATTCAGTTGAGTTCAGAAATAAATCGACAGACTTATCGAGAAAAATTCAATCACTCGTGATATTACTTCTGACAATTTCTCTCATATTATATAAATCAATCAAATGCCATAATTTTCTCATTTGGGACCAATGAGAACGGGACTTTTCGAAAACACTTCCTCCAGCTTGTGGTATTTTCAAAACGGTGTTTCGCATCTAGCTTGTGTACCTATACTTTTCCATAGTTACGACAATCACGGACAATCAGTTTGACGGTTCAACTCTTCAACTGACATTAATGACACATGATGAACCGTTCCTGCAATACGCATTTCGTCCATAATAATTTAATGTATTCGTGAAATTGTCTGATCGAATATGCCTTCAAAATGCAGAATTTTAAAAATTACTTTCATCTTGCCAGTCGCTCAAACTGTATTGCTGTACAAAACACCACTCGAGCAAGCTCTCGTGGTGTTTTTAAGCAACACAGTTTTCGTGACTGCAAGGTGAAAGTTTTTTTTTACATTCTGAATGTTTTCGGGATATTACTAATGAAAAAATATACTCTTCACTTTTGAAAACATTTACATTAACTCATTGTGAATACATTTCTCTTGACTCCTTTGTCACGTATTACTCTCAACAAATAAGCATTACTTCCTGAGGCAATGACGAAAAAATCACACAAATCCCATGACCTGTATTTTCGGCTTCTACTTCATTCAATTAGACCGATTGAGTTGTTTTGATTTTTTTATACCCAGTTAACACAAAATAGTCTCAAAGACATAGTAGAGTTCCTCACATTCAAGTTTGAAATCACATGAGTGAATTGAATTGTTGCTCACACATACAATCCCATTAACTTCTATTTGGGACTCCCTTGACCGACAAACACTTCAAATTGTTATGCCAAAAGTAACTCAGAATGGCGTAAATGTGACATCCTGAGGATGACTTCATATAAGTCGAAACGTCGGTAACAAATCCACAGCGGTTTCAGTTATCTTAACAATTCACAGGTTACTTCAATTTGTTGAAAGATCCTGTAAATCCGTAATCCGTTAGCGATACACGGATGCGGCTCATTCACAATTGCAAACACACGAACAGTTTGTAACAAAGCAAGAAAAAAGTTAATCGGTTGTAGATAGTGGATAGAATGAAGTTACAGTCTTGGCATACTTCAGAGCATATCCAGAAAATTCGTTAATGAATGCAGAAAGATATGTGGGAATTCCTGTGATGACTATTCGGAAAATTCTAAAAACATAAGTTCAGAATTATGGGGCAAGTGACGATCAAAGAAGGACCGCCATAACTCACAGTACTGGAGTGATACTAATCCACACGTATTTCGAGAAAGACAGTTTCAAGTTTGCAGGGATTTCAATGTTTTTGCTGCAATGAAAAATGACGGTGTGCTTTGTTCTTGTTCATTTTAGATAATAGGGTATTGTAGGCCTGTGGTATATATACAGTGAGAACAAAAAAAGGTTTCCCCTTTACCACACTAGTAATTTCATTCCTAGATGCGCATTTCGTTAACCAAGTTAACTTCATCAGTAGAATAACTTAACTGGGGATAAGTGCCAAATTAGTTATGTCTATTATCAATCCAATTTTTTTCATTAACATAATATGAAACATATCGGGGTGATTCTAACTTGTAAACAAACTTATGTTCAACTCACCATACTGTTAAAATTTTATTCTTCACTTGTTCATATTGGCAACGGTTGCTATTAACAGATCCATAACTCCCGGGGAGTTATGGAGGGCATTATGAATCATAACGCCCGCTAAATATTTTTTTCTGTAATTCAATAAATCAATTATTCAGAAAAGTTTTATTTATAACTATTCATAAAAAAGGGAATAATTTTTTTTCTCAAATAGAAATTACAATTTTCAATTGTTCCTGAAAAATTAGTACCAAGTTTGAGGTTCTGTGAGTTGACCGAAGATGAACTCCTCAATGTGCATTCGGTTTCGTTCGGAACGTTAACATTTCCTTTTTCGGAAACGAAATGTGCTATCATTGTAGAAATTTTTTTCTTCGAGGAGATACTTTCTTCAATATAGCTCTCCTCTACGGTACTACTCTTGCATTTTGTTAGGAGAATACTCAGTGTTAATGAGTTAATGGCTATATCATTGATTGTGTTGACTTCTTAACAAAAACGTTTATCATTTAATGCTCTATGAACAAGTATATTGGAACTCTCCATCTTGTGCTGAATGTGGTGGTTAGAATCAGCGTGTATGAATCTGTTAGCGTTAGTAGGTTATCAGGAATAGAGAACCTGTATGGACCTAGACATTTATAGGAAACCTACCAAACCTAACAGATTCATACCCTCTGATTCTAACCACCACATTCAGCACAAGATGGCGAGTTTCAACTACCTTGTTCATAGGGCCTTGCGCTTTCCCACGTAGTACTTAACGTCTTCGGAAAGAATTAAAAACAATCAACGAGAACAATTAACAATGAGTATCCTCCCAATATAATAGATAATATGATGGAAAAGAAAAAGTTTAAAATGTCCCTCAGACAAATAACTACCTACCTGAAGGTAACAAAAAATTCATAAAACTTACACACGATTCACGGCTTACGAGAGGTCTCAATTCTATATTCCGGAATGTAAAACCTTCAGCTTACACATAGCAGTACGAACAATCTCCAAATGTTATTAGGCAACCCGAAAGACAGAATTCCAACTTTATATAGATCGGGAATTCATGAACTTAGCTGTCAAAATTGTGATAATATTCATTATAGCCAAACTAGGCGATCTACGAATGTAAGTGGGCCGCAGTGGTCATGATGGTAGAGCGCTAGTCTATCAATCAGAGGGACGTGGTGATTCCCCGCATGGTCACTGGTCTCGTGCTAGGAATCGCACGATAAAAGGTAAGACCTCGTTAATCCTTAGCTAGCACAAGTTTCGACTTCTGAGGGCTGTCGTTCGTAGGGGGATGACAGCTGGTTAACGGAAAAAACAATTTCAAACAATTTTTTTTTATAACAATTTTTAAACAAAGTGTCCGTGAAAATTTAGCCCATGCTAAATATTCACCAGAAAATAGGTCGAGTGTTGCTTATCATTCACTAGAAACCCATCATAAAATCAATATTCAAAATTCCAAATTAGTAAAAAACTTGTTGATGATTTTAGGAAGTTTGATTGTTATGAAAGTATTGCTCTATACAAGAACGGTTCCAGCAGGTTCTTGCTTAATAACGATAATGGTTCATTATATTCAAAACTATTTGAGTTTTCACCGACAAAGTGATTATTAACATTTTACAGTATGCATGGGTATTTATACATATTTACAAGTTAGGATCATTCCGATATTTCATATTATGTTGATTATAATAATTGGATTGATAAAAAATAACTGATTTGGCACTAACCCTACTGATAAAGTTAACTTGGTTAAAGAAATGCGCATCTAGGAATGAAACTAGTGTGGTGAAGGAGAATTTTTTTTTGTTCCCGTTCATTTTAGATCACAGATATCTCAGAATTTTAGAAAATTATTTACAGCAATTAGATTTGTACTGGAATCAGCTCTAGTATCAATACGACGAAGTCCCACCTCATAATATTGCACTTGTGAATAATGTTTAGACAGTTATTTTGAAGTTCGTTGGATACCGACCAATGGACCCCTTCGATGGCCGGATATTTCATTAGGGTTGTGTAAAAAATTTCTTCTATGCTGCTCCGCTCACAACAGAAGAAGATTGCCTGCAAGAAATTTTAAGAAGAATTCATAAATGTTTGGAAGTTGGTGGCAACCAGTTGGAACATTAACTCTAGTTTCTTCAATTTCTTGTTTGTTCCTGTGTGTTTCACAATTGTGGATGATTCGCGTTCACTGTCTACGATATGTTTGATTTTGTTTTGCTTTCTAACAATCTGCCCGTGTATTTTGCATTTGTGAATGATCTGCGTCATGGTGTCATGAGTGTGCTTTGGTCTAGCCAGATATTGCGAAGGGAAGGTTTCACGGAATCTTTCAATAACCATATCTAATTCTCCGTAAATGATTAACACATGGAAATTTTTGTTTTTCCAAGTTTTCACAAAAACCTCCGATCAAGTAACACAACCTAGATGAGTAATACTGGAATATTACTGAAGTTAACATATTTTCATAATGTTATCCCTCAAATCATGACATTGTTGCCATGTCGCAATTTTTTAAGGATACAATAAGCACGTCAGCTAGATATTGATTTCTGTCAGGTACCTATATTCATATGAATATATAACAATAAGAAGGCAATTGGAACGTTCATTGGAGCTTGTTGGGAGCATGTAAACACGATAGTATTTCCATCGCAGAAAAGAGATTTTTAGTTGTTGATATATTCTGGTCAGTACGGCATCGCTGCATTTGATATTTGACAACAAAAAAATTATTTGTTTTCGCCTTTGGCTTTTTGGGGTGTGTTTTCGTGAATGAATGGCAGATTCTGAGTAAATTAACTATGGTTAGTTTTTATTATTAAGCAATGGTGAAGCATCGTGAAGTAGTGTGTGAAAGACCATTTGAAGCTGGAATTCAAAATAATATGTCATTTCATAGGTAAGTTACTGGTGTCGTAACTATCGAGAAAGGGAAACCGAATTGTAAAGAATAAAATGAATGAATTATGAAAAAAAAACATGTCAATTACAGCATCGGATGTGCTCAAAATCCTGTGAAGGTTCTTCCATCATAATTGGGTTTCCATTATTTCTATTTTATTGAACCTCAATATTTCTGAAAACAACGCACGACACTGCCGGTAAGGAAAGATGTCCTTTACAAACCAAGATTGAGGCGTAAGCGAGTTACTCATGTTGTGTTATTCAATCGGAGATAAAAACCGTTTGATTTAGATACAGGGTTGTAAACCTCCCCCCTTATTATTTAAAGTAGAGGCCACTGGCGTAGAGAAAATATGGTATACTTTTTCTATTATCAATTGCAGAACACAGTTATATGCGGAGTAATCAATATTAAATATATACGCACGGCACTCATGCCAAATTGAGAAACGACAGTCTACGTGGACTTGATATGTGTGTGTCGACATCCCTTTCAACCAATGAAATCAATACAGTGCCGGTTAACGAGCTTAATAATGATTTTTTTTTCTGAGTTTCAAGTCGGACTACAAATAAGTGTATCTGGCCTAATTAATAACGGCGTATACATGATGCCGTCCAATTTAACACGATTCGATTGACTTTTAACGAATACTAAATAATAACGAATAATAAATTCATAAAATGAGGTATCCCTGCCAATGGCAGGTCAAACAGATTTGCCGCTATGGGTTCGGAACGAGCTTTTATGTTCTGCAATTGATACTAGAAGGACTATACAAGCGGAAGGCGTAGACAACTGGAAGTATTTCAAATGGAACGAGCTGATCGAAAAATATCCGTATACCAATTTTCAGAAGAATACTTCTTTTTTTCCATATCTATTTTATATTCTGTTGCATGTTCTGTTGCAGACTGTAGATAGATATTATGTATTTCTGTTCGATTTTTAATTTCAGTTGATTTAAATTTAAACATCATGAAGAGTATAATTCAACGGTCTTAGGGGCAGTAGTTGTTTTCTGTTGAATACTTGCCGACGACAATAATACATATTGTATAGGTTCTTTTACGAAAGATTCGGATTACGTAATCCACCATTTTTCTTGATTAGTTCAATGGTCTTAAATCAAGTAGTGTCGCCCCTGCCCATGATGATTTTAGCTTCATATTGAAGTCGATACGCAGTCGGAGAGCCTTTTACTTCTAGAACCCAGAGATGGTGCTGAATACATACTTCAGTATTTGTCTCAGGGATTTCCAATACGGATGACAGGTTTGTTCGATTCAATTTGGTCGAACTATTCTTCGAAAAATAATAAATAATATCATTTTATTTTATCATTTTAAATATCAGCTAAGATATTTAAAATGCATTGCAAAGTAGTTCAAGTGGAAAAGTTTGCCAAGCATTAAACAGATATAATTCAACGGTTGCAGGGGGCAGTATTTGTTTTCTGTTGAATACTTGCCGATATATTGTGTAGGTTCTTTTGCGGAAGATTCGGATTACGTAATCCACCATTTTTCATGATTACTTTTTTAAATTTTTATTTATTTAGTTGAAATTTTGAAAGACAAATTCATATTATAATTTTTTTTTCGAGCTTTATGGAAGTGCAATTTTTGCTATGAGTTTTGAATCCCGCTTTTTTCTAGAATTTCATTATTTTTCTGTAAATTTAAAGAAACTGTCAATATAAACAATTATTATTGATTTAAAGTTAATGAAATCAAGCCATTCTCCATCTAAGTATGAACTTTCTTAACACTTTTATATCTATATTATTATAATTAAATTATACTTGTATCTATAAATGTTTTTGATGTTTGAAATACCATATTTTTGTACGCATGGAACGCCACTGGAAATGCACCGCTACTGAGAAAGTGGTTGAAGCAAGTGTCAACTGACACAGGTTGAAAGAGTTTTGTGTCATTCATATGTCTATGGTTCATTTGAGCCACTAGACTACGTTTTGCTCTTTTACTCGCCCGCGTAGATCCGAAAGCCGTTTATACCGCTCGGCAACTTCCGATTGATTTCGGCTCACACTTATAAATTCCGTATCTCCTTCCGACACATTGCAGATCGCGCCAATTCTTACACCATTCGGTCGGTATTCGGTTAACATTGTGCTTGTAAATTGATGCGCAGTGGAATTGAAAGAAGTCCTATATAATGCATCAGCCATCATGCATTTAAAGTGTTAGTACACTTTAAATCCAATATACCTAGTAGGTATGTGTGGTCAGTGAAACTAAAAAAGGTGGAACACGTGAACGAATTGTTTGTTTTCATTTTCATATCGTGAGCCTGTAATGAATACCTAGTTCGGCGGCTGTTTAGCGGGAGAACACGTGCAAGAGAAAGATGGCCTGCGCAGTCTGCATTCCGCAATGAATGGGAATTTTCAACCAAATCTAGCATGGATAACAGTATTCGAGCGGTTGGCTAAAGCAGAGAAAGTTGGAAAGTTGGTAAATATATAAATCGACAACAGGGTGAGTGTTTTTCATTTGTACTTGAAAACAAATTCACTCCGAACCAACGATATTGATTTGATTCGATCATGAATTGGATCACTTATTTGCATGTACGAATAATGCTAAGTATACTCTCAATGCTGATTTAGAAAACAAAACAATACTAATAGGTATTAGAAGTAGGACCGAGATCACGATATTAGGTATAGGTAAGTATTATTCAGTGATGTTCCTCGCTGTCTTTGCGCATGGTTTTGGTTGGGAGTTGAAGCGATCTTGCCAGGTTGATCTTTCGTTCTTGCGATTTGTACTAAACATGAATAATTTTTCGTTTTTTGAATAAATTTCACAAATCTTATTTCATTTATTTCCACCATTAGATGTACAAAAAACATTAAAATAAATTAACTATCCAAATTTACAACAGAACATCGTAACATTCATTGATTTATCTCAATAATCTTATTCTGTATGCCGCCCTTTCCGTTCTGTACAAATTATAGTCCTTTCATTCACAGACAACTGATTCATAATACACTTTTTGTACATGTCTGCGTTCAAGTTTTCTCTAAAAAAATATGGTCCAATTATTTGGTTATGTGATAAACCACACCACACATCTGTCTTGAATGAATACCTACTGGTCACGGCATTCTATTACAAAATTTAGATTAATGTTGGACCACCAGCGACAATTTTGGGAACTGACTGTTACGTTCGACGTGAAAGTTGCCTCGTCAGTCCATAAAATCCTGTAGGGAAATGCAAAATCATTTTCTTTCTCACCTTGGAACCAAAATGGAAATCCTACTCGAATATCGAAATCTCTTTCTTTGATAGTGTGTATGAACTTAGGCTAATGTCGATGGAATTTTTTTTTGTGCAAAATTCTTCTCACAGTTTCTCTGCCAACCCCTGAATTTTCACTAATACTGCTAATATTATTTTTTCCATTTTAAACAACGCTCAAACAAACATTGAGCTGTTCTTCTTCATTTTACTTTATTGGATTATGTGGTTTCTTGAAAAGATTGTCCACAGAGCCGGTTTCTTTGAATGTTTTCAATATCCTTCCCACGGTACTGAAGTGAATATTTTTTTCTGGATGCCGGTGATTGAAAATACAAGCAACATCTCGATATGGCACATTCTCACCACATAAAAGAACGATTTCCACTTTGTCTTGTATGGATAAAATCTGTACGCAATAATTTGACATTAACCAAAACTAAAAATTTGTTTCATGAGCCTACTAAGTGAAAATTTAATTTCGATTTGATCAGTACTTACTATTTTCTTCCCGAGATATTGCATTAGTCTTGTTTAAAATCTCGAAATTTTATATCATCTCTAGTACAAATCGTTAGAACGAAATTCTTTTGGATAGTTATGAAACTAACTGTAGGTCATTGTTTAGTTTACAGAAAAGTATGACATTTCGGGTTTGTTTGTAATTGAATTATTGGTCAGAAATATAATTTAACTGGATAAAAATCTATTAAAAAAAATACGAGTGTAATAAGAATGAAGAGAATTTCGTTTATTCGATTACTGACATATTAACGTCTATACATTGAAAATCCACATCAGTTCAACAATGAAATGAAAAAACTAGATAAACTTTGCAACAACAAAGTCGAATTTCTGGAGGTGCATTTTTTTTATTTTTTGGTAACAGGCCAATGTGGGATGTATATAAAGTTAGCAAGGCCACTTGCCGGAAAATCGATGAAACCAATTCCAGTAATTGTCGAATAATTGTCGAGAATTTGTCGTAAACGAAAGAATGTATCGCCCTTATTAATTTTTTTTATATGGGGTGGCTGTGCTAACTTCATATTAAGTTAGCACTGCCACTGATATAACTTGACAAATGATCATCAAATTTCATCACTGTGGTAACAACAATTGTCGAGTAATTGTCGAAGTATTTTGAGTAAAAAAAATGCGGAAAATCTTTTCTTTACAGCTTATGTATATATTTTTTATTGGAATTATTGATATACGGGAAATTTTGAGTAATTGGCAACACCGCATACCTATAAGGATAATTTGAGCTTTTTTCATTGAACTATTGTCAAATATGTATGGATTATGCATTCTTTTTGTAACAAATGAAAAATTTATTGTGAAAGAAAGGAAAACTCAGTGTTCAATAAAAAATCTCATCAAACTTGATTATTTTTTTTGTAGGCTCACAAAATGCACTGAATAATCGGCATCAGTGTGAAAGCAGCCACGAGTTCCAGCCACGAATTTCTCGCGGTGATACGGCGCGTACTCGACCGCCAGTGGTCCCAAAAATACCATATAATTTCATGGCCAGCCATGAATTTACTACACGATCTAAAGGTTCGCACAAAAGAGTTAACATATAGTTATGTAGGATATATTATATAAAAATATTACTTTACTCATTAAAAAATTCGTTGAATGGTATATGAGAAGAGATTTATTAAGATGTGTTAATGAAAGTTATAAATGAAAACAATTGTATGTGTCTTGCTTTCCTCAGGCAAGAAATTAACCCACACAGCAATGAACATAATGAAATTTAAAAAAATAGATAACTATTTCACAGTTTTTGTGAATGGAATTTTTTTGGTACAACTCTATTCTTCCTAAGGTTCTCCGCAAAACCTATTTGCCAAAATACCAACGTCCATCAACGTGTTCGTGGATGCGGATTTTTTGCATAAATGTATACTACTGAAGATGCTCTAGATGACCTACTTGTCAAAATATTTTTTCGGGCAAGATACTCACCCCCACCACCAAAATTAATAATTATCAAGAAAATCGCACAACTTCGTCAAATTATTCGTGGATGGAGATTTTTCTTAATAAATATGGGGATTTTTTTTGATAAATCCATGCTAGCAAAGGTACTCTAGATGATCTATTACTCAAAATATTTTGTCGGGCAAGATTTTTACTCCCTCCACCAAAAATAATAATTTTCAAAATAAATTCATAATTCCATCAAAGTTATCGTGGATAGGGATTTTTTTGCAAAACTGTATACTACTGAAGATGCTCTAGAAGACCTAATTGTCAAAATATTTTGTCGGGCAAGATACTCACCCCCACCACCAAAATTAATAATTATCAAGAATCGCACAACTTCGTCAAATTATTCGTGGATGGGGATTTTTCTCAATAAATATGGGGATTTTTTTGGATGAATCCATGCAAGCAAAGGTACTCTAGATGATTTATTACTCAAAATATTTTGTCGGGCAAGATTTTTACTCCCACCACCAAAAATAATAATTTTCAAAATAAATTCATAATTCCATCAAAGTTATCGTGGATAGGGATTTTTTTGCATAAATGTATACTTTTGAAGATGCTCTAGAAGACCTATTTGTCAAAATATTTGTTCGGGCAAGATACTCACCCCCACCACCAAAATTAATAATTTTCAAGAAGACCGCACAACTTCGTCAAATTATTCGTGGATGTGGGTTTTTCTTTATAAATATGGGGATTTTTTTGGATGAATCCATGCTAGCAAAGGTACTCTACATGATCTATTACTCAAAATAGGTCTTCTAGAGCATCTTCAGTAGTATAAATTTATGCAAAAAAATCCCCATCCACGAAAAATTTGATGGACTTATGAATTTATTTTGAAAATTATTAATTTTGGTGGTGGGGGTGAGTATCTTGCCCGACAAAATATTTTGACAATTATGTCTTCTAGAGCATCTTCAGTAGTATAAACTTTTGCAAAAAAATCCATATCCACGATAAATTTGATGGAATTATGAATTTATTTTGAAAATTATTATATTTGGTGGTGGGATTAAAAATCTTGCCCGACAAAATATTTTGAGTAATAGATCATCTAGAGTACCTTTAGTAGCATGGATTTATGCAAAAAAATCCCCATATTTATTAAGAAAAATCCCCCATCCACGATAATTATTAATTTTGGTGGTGGGGGTGAGTATCTTGCCTGACAAAATATTTTGACAAATAGGTCTTCTAGAGCATCTTCAGTAGTATACATTTATGCAAAAAAATCCCCATCTACGAACACTTTGATGGACTTATGAATTTATTTTGAAAATTATTATTTTTGGTGGTGGGGGTAAAAGTTCTGCCCGACAAAATATTTTGAGGAATAGATCTTCTAGACCATCTTCAGTAGTATACATTTTTGCAAAAAAATCCCCATCTACGAAAAATTTGATAGACTTATGAATTTATTTTGAAAATTATTATTTTTGGTGGTGGGAGTAAAAATCTTGCCCGACAAAATATTTTGAGTAATAGATCATCTAGAGTACCTTTGCAAGCATGGATTCATCCAAAAAAATCCCCGTATTTATAAAGAAAAACCCCCATCCACGATTAATTTGACGAAGTTGTGTGATTTTCTTGATAATTATTAATTTTGGTGGTGGCGGTGAGTATGTTGCCCGACAAAATATTTTGACAAATAGGTCTTCTAGAGCATCTTCAAAAGTATACATTTATGCAAAAAAATCCCTATCCACGGTAACTTTGATGGAATTATGAATTTATTTTGAAAATTATTATTTTTGGTGGTGCGAGTAAAAATCTTGCCCGACAAAATATTTTGAGTAATAGATCATCTAGAGTACCTTTGCTTGCATGGATTCATCCAAAAAAATCCCCATATGTATTAAGAAAAATCCCCACCCACGAATAATTTGACGAAGTTGTGCGATTTTCTTGATAATTATTAATTTTGGTGGTGGGGGTGAGTATCTTGCCCGACAAAGTATTTTGACAAGTAGGTCTTCTGGAGCATCTTCAGTAGTATACATTTATGCAAAAAAATCCGCATCCACGAACATTTTGATGGACTTATGAATTTATTTTAAAAATTATTAATATTGGTGGTATTTTGGCAAATAGGTTTTGCGGAGAACCTTCGGAAGAACAGAGTTGTACCGAAAAAATTCCATTCACAAAAACTGTAAAATAGTTATCTATTTTTTTTTTATTTCATTATGTTCATTGCTGTGTGGGTTAATTTCTTGCCTGAGGAAAGCAAGACACATACAATTGTTTTCATTTATAACTTTCATTAACACATCTTAATAAATCTCTTCTCATATACCATTCAACGAATTTTAAAATGAGTAAAGTAATATTTTTATATAATATATCCATAACTATATATTAACTCATTTGTGCGAACCTTTCGATCGTGTAGTAAATTCATGGCTGGCCATGAAATTATATGGTATTTTCGGGACCACTGGCGGTCGAGTACGCGCCGTATCACCGCGAGAAATTCGTGGCTGGAACTCGTGGCTGCTTTCACACTGATATAATCGGCGAAGAATTATAACATATTGCCCGAGAAAACTCTACTTTTCAATAACTGAAATACTAAATACAAAAGGTGGAAAAAGAAGATATTAAAAGCGGAATAATTACTTCTAAACGCTACGTACTGGAGAAATTCCCTTTTCTTAGTAATATACACACATAATTTGGTTGGATTATTTTTTCTGTGACTGAACATCAATTCATCAATTGTCGAATGATCAAATTTAATTTGTCGTGGAAAATTGAAATTTCCTGAAGCGGAAAAACTACCTATAATTGGTAAAATTCAATTATTTCCAGTCTTTCGGTATTACCAACGCACCGAATGATGATTAAATATAAATTTTTGGGCGGAAATTTATGGAACAATTGTCGAACGACGAAATCATATTTGACGTGGAAATTTTCATTCTTGAATAGCCGGAAAATTACTTTAAAACGCTAAATAATGGATAAATTCCCTTTTCTTAGTAATACACACACATAATTTGGTTGGATTATTTTTCCTGCTCCTGAAACTAACTCATCAATAATTGTCGAATAACTAAAACAAAATATTTTTGTTAGATCGTTGAAATTTCCGGAAGCAGAAAAACTACCTGTAGTTGTTAAAATTCAATTATTTCCAGTCTCTCGATATTATCTAAGCACCAAGTTTGATGAGTTTTTTTTATTAAACGCTGAGTTTTCCTATTTTTTACAATACATTTTTCATTTGTTTCAAGAAGAATGCCTAATCAATCCATATTTGACAAAAGTTTAATGAAAAAAGCTCAAATTATCGTTATACTCAAAATTTCCCCGAATATCAAGAATTTCAATAAAAAATACATATATAAGCTGTAAAGGATAGATTTTTCGCATTTTTTTTACTTCAAATAGACTTCGACAATTGTTGGTTACCAGAGTGATGAAATTTGATGTTTATTTGTCAAGTTATATTAGTGGCAGTGCTAACTTTATATAAAGTTAGCACAGCCACCCCATATAAAAAAAACTATAAGCCCTACAAATTTTTTTCGTTCACGACAAATCCTCGACAATTATTCGACAATTACTGGAATTGGTTTCATCGATTTTCCGGCAAGTGGCCTTGGGCAAGATATGATATTGAAGTCTCATATTAATCAAAATTATGAAATTTGAATCATGTTCCGTTCGAATCGATAGAACGAAAGATTCGAAAAATAAAAAAATGGAAAAAAGTCGAAATGACAGTAGAGAGTCCAAATTTGGAGCAAATGTATAGAATTGGAAACTGAGCAACTTTTTTTTCGTCATATTTCGAAATTTCTAAAAAAATGATTTTGTGAGGATTTTTGAAAAAATGTCAATTTTGACAGGTTTAGAGTAGCACATGAAAAAAGGAAAGATGCTGTATTCTACTCATTTTTCAAGCACAAACTAACTGCGAAGTAAAATTTTCTTTATATATATCAATAAAAAATGTTTCCATACGTCGCGAACTTATGTGTGACACTATATAACAAAAGTACATATTTCTCGAATTCAGCCGATTTTATCGGATATATCCAACACAGAAACTTTACTTTTCGTACAATCCGACTCAGGGCGTTGATGCTTCATTCTGAAATAATTTTCATTTTTAAAATTTTTACACCAAATTTTCATTTGAGGGATTTCAATTGGATTTCAGAACTTTTGAACGGATTTCTGGATTTTATAAGAAATTTCAAGATTTCCTTTAGGTTTTCTGGATTTCACCAAAGATTTCTGGATTTCATATGGATTTCATGATTTCATTCGGATTTCAAGATTTTCTGTACGATTTCTGAATTTTACCGGAGATTTCTGGATTTCATAAGGATTTCATAGGGATTTCAAGATTTCATATTGAAATTCTGCATTTCATCAAAGATTTCGGATTTTCAAGTTGGATTTTTGGAATTCAACATGGAATTCAAGGATTTCTGGTCATGTTGTACACCAGATTTCCGAAGTGAGGGGTATTAAACACAAAAATTGTACAAGAAAGTCGCGATAGTAAATATCTATCTGTTTTGAGACATTATTTAAAAAAATTATTTTGAAAAGAATTTGGATACCTACTAATATTTTACACAAAATAATGAACAGATATAAATAAAAAAAAACAAGCTTATATCGAATTGCACTAAAAAGGAATGAATAATAAATTAAAAAATTTGCCGAGCATTGGTTTTTGTTTGGATACAAATATGAATTCCTGAGCAACAAGTTTTCGAATCTGTTAATCTGCTGCAGAATAGCGTGCAACGATGAAGACAATTTTTTCCATTTCATTGTGATCCCATAGAATAATTATAGTCTTTCAAAACAAAATCTATTTACCTATATTTACTCATATTTTTTTGTGTGAAGTATAGGTAAATATTCAAATACAAAACGTAAATATGTATAATCGCAAACTTTTCTTGTTGTTGATTATGTCAAATATCCCATTCATAGGTTTTTTGGCTGAATTGGAACAATCTCCCCTATTTTGTATACCCCTACATCTAACAAAAATCTTATGAAATATGTCTCCATCTGAATTGGTTACAAACAATGAAGAATTTAGTCCCAACCTTGAGAGGGTCATTGCTTCTGATACATTTCAATGTTTTCTAGTTTCTTTGGAAACGGGTCTTTTCAAATTGAAACATTTCATTCAACATGTAAGTTCATAACATTGCCTTTCTGGAATAAGTACCGCACTAATTTACTCCGAATATTTTTCATCCAGATGAATTGTTTGAATGTAGCCAGTTTCTGACTCTAATGGAGGACTATATGTATAAGTATGGGGTATCAATAAAATCCGTTCATTCAAAGGTATATAGCCGACAAACGTGTTCGGTAACCTATGCCGACATTATATCGAAACTTCATGAAAATTAATAAGTATATTACTTTTCGAAATACAGGGTATTCATTGAAAATAACGGATTTTTTCTAAGAAACTTGGACTGTTTCTTTTTACTCATCCTATATACTTATATAAAATGACTATGCAACCTTCTCAACATCAGATCAGATCAGAAATTGTCTGATACCTATAATATATACAGAGTGATTAAAATTAATGAAATTAATAATTATACGACACTGTTATTTTTTGTTTATAATTGTCCTCTATCTTTCAGTAAATATGACTTGTCGACTTTTGATTCGTCCGTCGGGCCGTTTTAAATAAAAATTAAAGTGCATTCATTGAGATTGCAAAAAAATGGCAATGGTACAATCAAATGAAGGAATTTTAATTTTCGAATCGAAAACCGTTAGTTGGACCAAAAAAAGTTGAGATATGTGTATGATAAGATAGATATATTTCACAAAATAAACAGTGGCGTATCAAAATTTTCATTATTGATTATAAATGAATTTTTGTGCGTACTTTGCTTGTACGAAAATTGAATAAATATACCAACACGATTTAGAGATATTGGGATAACACTGATTTTTTCTGTTAAATCACAACAACATGTATCTCAGAAATGAAGCAGTTGCGGACGTATGTTCGTATAAATAATTTTTCTTTAAATCATTCAAGGATTATTGCCCATTAGGAACAGCATTCAATTATGAAGCATCCTGTAGATGACATGCTCTCCCCAATCCGTACTGATTGAATGAAATGAATTACTCTTTGTTCACGCTCTTGTAGAGTAGAAAATGAAAAAGTTTAATAGAAACGACATCAAGGTGACATTGTACCATCAAGAAGTCATGTATTTCCAGAATTAATAGGCGTTTTGACAAATTCTCAGAATTTATAAAAATTCTGAGCGGACAGCATCACTTTTCATCTTCGAAACATCGAAAACTAGTCTTCCGATTTTTTTGTGCCCACGGATACTCGTCAAAATCTACCACATACCAAAAATTCAGAGAATTTAATCGAAAGCCATTTTCCATAAGGATGGTGCTGGGTCGTTTGTTATTTCATGCTTTAATTACCATCCTTTGGAATTATTAAATATTGTTATATCCGTCAACCGGTTGCACCCCTACGTGCAACCCTCAGAAGTCAGAGACTTGTGCGAGCTAGGGGAAGACGTGTAGCCCTCACCTTTTAATACGTGTAATGCCATCCATGCACGAGACCGGTGACAATGCTGAGATTCGAACTCATGATCTTTGGCTCATGAAGCGAGAACTTAACCCGCATACCACCGCGGCCCAGAAACCCATGTTGGAAATAACTGGCAAAGGTTTCTCTGAATGTCAAAAGATAGGTAGGTTTTTGATAATGAATACGTTTTAATAACTGGAAGCTGTACTTTTTCTCTTCTCCATTTACGACATTTATTAGTTATGGTAAGGTACCATTGACTGCATTTCAAAGTAAATAACACATTTTAAATTATAACACTGTAATCTTATATTTGGAATGGTCATGGTATTTTTCAAACAAATTCAATACATATCCACCCCTCAGACGCCCTTTCAAACTGTGAATAAGGTACCATACAGAGTATTTTTCTGATGTAAAATAAGATACAGTATTTTGTTGAAGAGTTTTTTGTGTTTTATCAATAAACATCCCTCTCCACGTCTTATCGTCAGTGAAAGTATAAGTATAAACTTGATACTAAGTATATACACATTTTTTTTATCCAAAAACATTTCACAGACGAACTGCGTATTACGATGAAATAGAAAAACAAATGAAAAATTATCGATTTTTCTCCGATTATAGGTGAGGATATGGATAACTTCACACCGGTATTGATTTATGTTAATTTCTCTACAAGGCCTTATCTATGAACATACAAACTGAATTGTGAATACCTACTTATGTATCCCTTATTTCTATGTACTAAGGGTCGGTACTTATGCTCTTATTAAATTCATTTAACAAACCATCAATTTTTAAACTGCAAACTGCGTTAATTTACGACAGGTCTGGTATAGGTGAAACCTGCAATCAATAAATATATTGATATTTTCTGAGACAAGTAGATGATACGACAGTGAGTAGTAGAGTTCAGTTGATAGTATACTGTGACAGTTAAAATGAAGGTATAAGTGTAAATGGAGTTTAATTTGATATGGGTACAAACCCTAGCCTATCATAAAAAAATCGGTACTTTATTTACTACATGAAAAGTTAGTGAAATCAAGCCATTCTCCATCTAACTATGAACATTCTCAACACTTTTATATCTATATTATTATGATAATCATTATTATAATTAAATTATACTTGTATCTATAAATGTTTTTGATGTTTGAAATACCCTATTTTCCTACGCATGGAACGCCACTGGAAATGCACCGCACTGAGAAAGTGGTTGAAACAAGTGTCAACTCGCACAGGTTGAAAGAGTATTCTAGTGTCATTTATGTCATATTTCTATGGTTCATTATTTGAGTCACTAGACTTCGTTTTGCTTTGGCCTCGGCCCGCGTACACCCGAAAGTCGTTCATTCGGCTCGGCAACTTTCGACAGATTTCGGCTCACACTTATAATTCCCAGTCTCCTTCTGACACATTGCAGATCGCGATCGCCCCAATTCTGTCTAAACTACGCCATTCGGTCGGTATTCGGTTAACATTGTGTTTGTAAATTGATGCGCAGTGGAATTGCAAGAAGTTATATAATGCATCAGCCATCATGCATTTAAAGAGTTAGTACACTTTAAATCTAATATACGTATTAGGTATGTGTGGTCAGTGAAACTAAAAAAGGTGGAGCTATTCAACACGAGATTGAATTGTTTGTTTTGATTTTCATATCGTGAGCATGTAAAGAATAGTTCGGCGGCTGTTTTGCGAGAGAACACGTGCAAGAGACAGATGGCCTGCGCAGTCTGCATTCCGCAATGGATGGAATATTTCAATCAAGTAGCATAGAATAGTAATCGAGCGGTTGGCTGAAGCAGAGAAAGTTGGGAAACTGGTAAATATATAAATCGACAGCAGGGTAGGTAAGTGTTTTTCTTGTTTACCTGAAAACATAAATTCACTCCAAACCAACGGTAATGGTGTGATCAGATCACAAAATGGATCACTTCTTTGCATTTTCACACCTACTACAAATGCTATTCTCTTAACGCTGACTTCGACAACAAAACAAAACTAATAGGTATTAGAAGTGCTGAGATCACGATATGCCTAGGTATTCAATGATGTTCTTCGCTGTCTGCGCATGATGTGTGTTGGTTGGGAGTTGAAGCGATCTTGTCTGGTTGACGTTCATTTCGGTGAGTTTAGGAAACCATTAAGTTTACTTACATTTTATTTATTCACTTTCTACATGTACAGTTGACGATATACATACGTATTAGTGTATGCATCTATAAATAATAATAATTATTAGGATACGCATTGTTCGAATTAATATTAATGGATACTATGGTAGCTATGAATGTTTGGATATTTACGTGAAGTTAGCCACACTTTTCCAGCCACGGTTTCAGACTTGAGGACCGCTGACATTCGGATGTAGCGTGAATTGCACACAGTGTTGCCAGATCAATAACAAATACGTAAATAGTTTTCGCCCAATAATAGTTGGAAGCATTGTGATCTTTCATGAAATTGTAAGTCATCCATGATTTTGATTGGGGATACAGATCAGGAAAATTTGAATGTGATCAAAAATTGAAAAAGTCGAGGTGAAAATATTGATGAATGAATTGAAACCGAATTTTCGCCGAAATGAGCTAAGAAAGGAAGAGAATAAATACTTATGTATACATTAATTATGAATCCAAACATATTTTAAGATATTTAAATTCTGGTTCCTAGTACCTTGTTAATTTCTTCACCAGCACAACACAGCATTTCTCTACACATTATTAGATAATGATAACATGGTTATCAATTCGCGTATTAAGGAAAGTATCGATAAAGAGTTGGGCTGCCGATAAACAAAAATTACTTCAAGGAAGAACAAACACATCCAGAAACCTATGAAGCCGTTTTTATTTTGCTTTGAATGGACGTCAGGATGATATAAAAAATATAAAATATTTTCTCGGGCTATGAAATATCGATAAAGAGTTGCGCTGTCAGAAAACAAAAAATACCACAAAAAAGAACACGTCGAGAAACATATAAAACCATTGTTAATTTTCTTTGGATGGCCGTCAGGATGATAGAAAAAAAATAAAATATTTTCTTGGGCTATGAAATATCGATAAAGAGTTGCGCTGTCAGAAAACAAAAAATACCACAAAAAAGAACACGTCGAGAAACATATAAAACCATTGTTAATTTTCTTTGGATGGCCGTCAGGATGATATAAAAAAAATAAAATATTTTCTTGGGCTATGAAATATCGATAAAGACTCGCGCTGTCAGAAAACAAAAAATACCACAAAAAAGAACACGTCGAGAAACATATAAAACCATTGTTAATTTTCTTTGGATGGCCGTCAGGATGATATAAAAAAAATAAAATATTTTCTTGGGCTATGAAATATCGATAAAGACTCGCGCTGTCAGAAAACAAAAAATACCACAAAAAAGAACACGTCGAGAAACATATAAAACCATTGTTAATTTTCTTTGGATGGCCGTCAGGATGATAGAAAAAAAATAAAATATTTTCTTGGGCTATGAAATATCGATAAAGAGTTGCGCTGTCAGAAAACAAAAAATACCACAAAAAAGAACACGTCGAGAAACATATAAAACCATTGTTAATTTTCTTTGGATGGCCGTCAGGATGATATAAAAAAAATAAAATATTTTCTTGGGCTATGAAATATCGATAAAGAGTTGCGCTGTCAGAAAACAAAAAATACCACAAAAAAGAACACGTCGAGAAACATATAAAACCATTGTTAATTTTCTTTGGATGGCCGTCAGGATGATATAAAAAAAATAAAATATTTTCTTGGGCTATGAAATATCGATAAAGAGTTGCGCTGTCAGAAAACAAAAAATACCACAAAAAAGAACACGTCGAGAAACATATAAAACCATTGTTAATTTTCTTTGGATGGCCGTCAGGATGATATAAAAAAAATAAAATATTTTCTTGGGCTATGAAATATCGATAAAGACTCGCGCTGTCAGAAAACAAAAACTACCACAAAAAAGAACACGTCGAGAAACATATAAAACCATTATTAATTTTCTTTGGATGGCCGTCAGGATGATATAAAAAAAATAAAATATTTTCTTGGGCTATGAAATATCGATAAAGAGTTGCGCTGTCAGAAAACAAAAAATACCACAAAAAAGAACACGTCGAGAAACATATAAAACCATTGTTAATTTTCTTTGGATGGCCGTCAGGATGATATAAAAAAAATAAAATATTTTCTTGGGCTATGAAATATCGATAAAGACTCGCGCTGTCAGAAAACAAAAACTACCACAAAAAAGAACACGTCGAGAAACATATAAAACCATTATTAATTTTCTTTGGATGGCCGTCAGGATGATATAAAAAAAATAAAATATTTTCTTGGGCTATGAAATATCGATAAAGAGTTGCGCTGTCAGAAAACAAAAAATACCACAAAAAAGAACACGTCGAGAAACATATAAAACCATTGTTAATTTTCTTTGGATGGCCGTCAGGATGATATAAAAAAAATAAAATATTTTCTTGGGCTATGAAATATCGATAAAGACTCGCGCTGTCAGAAAACAAAAACTACCACAAAAAAGAACACGTCGAGAAACATATAAAACCATTATTAATTTTCTTTGGATGGCCGTCAGGATGATATAAAAAAAATAAAATATTTTCTTGGGCTATGAAATATCGATAACGAGTTGCGCTGTCAGAAAACAAAAAATACCACAAAAAAGAACACGTCGAGAAACATATAAAACCATTGTTAATTTTCTTTGGATGGCCGTCAGGATGATATAAAAAAAATAAAATATTTTCTTGGGCTATGAAATATCGATAAAGACTCGCGCTGTCAGAAAACAAAAACTACCACAAAAAAGAACACGTCGAGAAACATATAAAACCATTATTAATTTTCTTTGGATGGCCGTCAGGATGATATAAAAAATATAAAATATTTTCTCGGGCTATGAAATATCGATAAAGAGTTGCGCTGTCAGAAAACAAAAAATACCACAAAAAAGAACACGTCGAGAAACATATAAAACCATTGTTAATTTTCTTTGGATGGCCGTCAGGATGATATAAAAAAAATAAAATATTTTCTTGGGCTATGAAATATCGATAAAGACTCGCGCTGTCAGAAAACAAAAACTACCACAAAAAAGAACACGTCGAGAAACATATAAAACCATTATTAATTTTCTTTGGATGGCCGTCAGGATGATATAAAAAAAATAAAATATTTTCTTGGGCTATGAAATATCGATAACGAGTTGCGCTGTCAGAAAACAAAAAATACCACAAAAAAGAACACGTCGAGAAACATATAAAACCATTGTTAATTTTCTTTGGATGGCCGTCAGGATGATATAAAAAAAATAAAATATTTTCTTGGGCTATGAAATATCGATAAAGACTCGCGCTGTCAGAAAACAAAAACTACCACAAAAAAGAACACGTCGAGAAACATATAAAACCATTATTAATTTTCTTTGGATGGCCGTCAGGATGATATAAAAAATATAAAATATTTTCTCGGGCTATGAAATATCGATAAAGAGTTGCGCTGTCAGAAAACAAAAAATACCACAAAAAAGAACACGTCGAGAAACATATAAAACCATTGTTAATTTTCTTTGGATGGCCGTCAGGATGATAGAAAAAAAATAAAATATTTTCTTGGGCTATGAAATATCGATAAAGACTCGCGCTGTCAGAAAACAAAAAATACCACAAAAAAGAACACGTCGAGAAACATATAAAACCATTGTTAATTTTCTTTGGATGGCCGTCAGGATGATATAAAAAAATAAAATATTTTCTTGGGCTATGAAATATCGATAAAGACTCGCGCTGTCAGAAAACAAAAAATACCACAAAAAAGAACACGTCGAGAAACATATAAAACCATTGTTAATTTTCTTTGGATGGCCGTCAGGATGATATAAAAAAAATAAAATATTTTCTTGGGCTATGAAATATCGATAAAGAGTTGCGCTGTCAGAAAACAAAAAATACCACAAAAAAGAACACGTCGAGAAACATATAAAACCATTGTTAATTTTCTTTGGATGGCCGTCAGGATGATATAAAAAAAATAAAATATTTTCTTGGGCTATGATATATCGATAAAGAGTTGCGCTGTCAGAAAACAAAAAATACCACAAAAAAGAACACGTCGAGAAACATATAAAACCATCGTTAATTTTCTTTGGATGGCCGTCAGGATGATATAAAAAAAATAAAATATTTTCTTGGGCTATGAAATATCGATAAAGAGTTGCGCTGTCAGAAAACAAAAAATACCACAAAAAAGAACACGTCGAGAAACATATAAAACCATTGTTAATTTTCTTTGGATGGCCGTCAGGATGATATAAAAAAAATAAAATATTTTCTTGGGCTATGAAATATCGATAAAGACTCGCGCTGTCAGAAAACAAAAACTACCACAAAAAAGAACACGTCGAGAAACATATAAAACCATTATTAATTTTCTTTGGATGGCCGTCAGGATGATATAAAAAAAATAAAATATTTTCTTGGGCTATGAAATATCGATAACGAGTTGCGCTGTCAGAAAACAAAAAATACCACAAAAAAGAACACGTCGAGAAACATATAAAACCATTGTTAATTTTCTTTGGATGGCCGTCAGGATGATATAAAAAAAATAAAATATTTTCTTGGGCTATGAAATATCGATAAAGACTCGCGCTGTCAGAAAACAAAAACCACCACAAAAAAGAACACGTCGAGAAACATATAAAACCATTATTAATTTTCTTTGGATGGCCGTCAGGATGATATAAAAAATATAAAATATTTTCTCGGGCTATGAAATATCGATAAAGAGTTGCGCTGTCAGAAAACAAAAAATACCACAAAAAAGAACACGTCGAGAAACATATAAAACCATTGTTAATTTTCTTTGGATGGCCGTCAGGATGATAGAAAAAAAATAAAATATTTTCTTGGGCTATGAAATATCGATAAAGAGTTGCGCTGTCAGAAAACAAAAAATACCACAAAAAAGAACACGTCGAGAAACATATAAAACCATTGTTAATTTTCTTTGGATGGCCGTCAGGATGATATAAAAAAAATAAAATATTTTCTTGGGCTATGAAATATCGATAAAGACTCGCGCTGTCAGAAAACAAAAAATACCACAAAAAAGAACACGTCGAGAAACATATAAAACCATTGTTAATTTTCTTTGGATGGCCGTCAGGATGATATAAAAAAAAATAAAATATTTTCTCGGGCTATGAAATATCGATAAAGAGTTGCGCTGTCAGAAAACAAAAAATACCACAAAAAAGAACACGTCGAGAAACATATAAAACCATTGTTAATTTTTTTTGGATGGCCGTCAGGATGATATAAAAAAAATAAAATATTTTCTTGGGCTATGAAATATCGATAAAGAGTTGCGCTGTCAGAAAACAAAAAATACCACAAAAAAGAACACGTCGAGAAACATATAAAACCATTGTTAATTTTCTTTGGATGGCCGTCAGGATGATATAAAAAAAATAAAATATTTTCTTGGGCTATGAAATATCGATAAAGACTCGCGCTGTCAGAAAACAAAAAATACCACAAAAAAGAACACGTCGAGAAACATATAAAACCATTGTTAATTTTCTTTGGATGGCCGTCAGGATGATATAAAAAAAATAAAATATTTTCTTGGGCTATGAAATATCGATAAAGACTCGCGCTGTCAGAAAACAAAAAATACCACAAAAAAGAACACGTCGAGAAACATATAAAACCATTGTTAATTTTCTTTGGATGGCCGTCAGGATGATATAAAAAAAATAAAATATTTTCTTGGGCTATGAAATATCGATAAAGACTCGCGCTGTCAGAAAACAAAAAATACCACAAAAAAGAACACGTCGAGAAACATATAAAACCATTGTTAATTTTCTTTGGATGGCCGTCAGGATGATATAAAAAAAATAAAATATTTTCTTGGGCTATGAAATATCGATAAAGAGTTGCGCTGTCAGAAAACAAAAAATACCACAAAAAAGAACACGTCGAGAAACATATAAAACCATTGTTAATTTTCTTTGGATGGCCGTCAGGATGATATAAAAAAAATAAAATATTTTCTTGGGCTATGAAATATCGATAAAGAGTTGCGCTGTCAGAAAACAAAAAATACCACAAAAAAGAACACGTCGACAAACATATAAAACCATTGTTAATTTTCTTTGGATGGCCGTCAGGATGATATAAAAAAAATTAAATATTTTCTTGTGCTATGAAAAATCGATAAAGAGTCGCGCTGTCGGAAAACAAAAAATACCACAAGAAAGAACATGTCGAGAACTACATGAAACCATCTTAATTTGTCTTTGGATGGCTGTCAGGGTGAAACGAAAAAAAATTATATATTTGTATCAAGAAAAACAATTTAAAACGGAAAATACTTCAAAAAATTTACTTCGAGTCTAGGCATTGAAATTCCTGTAACGGTTTGAGACAGAACGGTGAATGTTGAGTTTTCAAGAGGTTATTTATTTGAATAAAAAATCTCACCTAACTTTTGGCACTATTCGAGGACCATCCAAATATGTGAATGAAAATGATATACAAAGTATCGTACAAACCGGGCCACCCAAAACTTTTTATTTTCAAATACTATATTTTATTGCATTTTTTTTAAATGCCAAGTCATGTTTCATATAGGAGTAGTATTTTCTTCTGAACTGCAGAGTGTTTTGGAAACATTGAACTATTAATGGTAAAATTTCAACATTTTTTTATTCCATAACAACTGTATTTAAAAAATATTAAAGAATAATCAATCACAACTTGACCTTTTTCAATTAAAGCTTCTATGGAATTAAAAAAAATTTAAATATCACTGGTAATAAAGTTCAATATTTCCAAAACTCCCAGAAGATCAGATCATAATACTACACCAATATAAAATATAACTCTTGGCATTTGAAAAAATGCAACACAAATACAGTTCCGTATTTGAAAACGAATAGAGGTGGATGGGTCAATTTGTAAGATAATTTGTATATCATTTTCATTCACATATTTGGATTATCTAAAAATTTAATGATACAAATTTTCAAATGTTTTTAAAAAATCTTCACAAAAAGTAAATAAATGAAAGGATTATTTCGAAATTCTTACATTTTATTTTATAACTCCAGAAGTAAAGAAGCTAGATCAGATTGTTTTTGATCCCATAATAATTGATCTCTGAAATACGTTACTTTTTCCACCTTTCATCACCCCTTTATCGTTTGTCGTAAACGAGATCATAGCATAGACTCGAATTTGAATAGCCTGTATATTTGAAGAAAATTATTCCACAATAATAATGTAATAAATTGTAAAATGTAAAGTAATGCAAGTGAAACGACACTACTATCCTCACTAGAGACGGTAGTAATAATACTTTCAGAAAAGTATTTCAAAATTATAAAATCGTGTACTTGTGAACGGTCACTTTGAGCGTAAAATAGCTGTCATGAAAAATACGTATTTTGTCATGAATTATTGGTATGTCCAATACAGCAAACATGAGAATTGAAAAAATAAATCAATAGGAATCGATTTTTTTTCACTCATACCCACAGATTTCGTGAAAATATGCATATTTTGCAGAATTCATTTTTTCGCTTAGAAATGCAGTTTACGAGTTATGCTGTTTTGTAATTCCGAAATAATAATATAGGTGCACTTAATAAATTGATTCTTCTGCTATGTCGCGTCGCTATCCCATTTGCTTGTTGGACGGTATATCGACACTTAATCGCGTTTTGGCTCTTAGACTTTTTTATTGGAACTATTGCTCTCCTGTAGTCTGCATATTCTTTTCAATTACATTATTATAGGTCTATAATACTTTCGAATTCTTTTCCTTTCTAGTTTTCATTTGAGTAGTAAAACAAGTATTTTTACTGTGACAGGTTAGGAAAATGGCATCACTCAAAAATAAATTTCCTATTGAGAGTTTGGCGACTTTCTTAAACACAAATCTTGATTTGATAGACTGTTCTCTTGACAACCTATCCGTATCTAGTTCTATAATCGAGAAGGCTGCTCTTCATCTCTTCTCTTCTAACAGCAATAAATGTCGTAACGCTGTTATACGGGTACTGAGAAGAAACACTTGCAATGTAAGGACAATGATCAATACTTCTTCTATGACTCCTAAGGAAGAACATATAACTTTTAAAGACTCTCGTAAAATAAGGATTTGCCAAATTATTGAATATCTCAAGCTTACAAATAGTACCACCGATAATTTTGCTCGAGAGACATATCGTTCACCTAAATCAATTTATGGTGAAATTTGTAAATTCATAAACAGAAAGAACAATAATAAAAACAGACAAGTTCTCTACACGTTCTGTAAAAAATATATGAATGATATAAAAGATTATATAGAAATAGAGGTGTCTGATGACGTCAAGATGAGCCATGAAAATAATATATTCCATTCTACACCAATTAACTCAAGTGAAATTGAAGATAATTTGAAAAACAGTCCCACATCAGTTTCGAATGTTGACTGTGACAGTATTTTCAATAATAATTTTGTATCTTCTCCTGATAGTGAAGTGGCTGATGAATATTTCATTTGTTCTTCAACGCCTAAAAGGGATCGAGAGGATGAGACTACTTCGATCAAGCATGTCACTCCCGATTCTGAGGAAATTCCAGTGGAAATTTCTTACTTATACGAAGAAAAGGAATCTTGTGTTGAAATATTGCCTGTCGGTTCAACGAATAGAAAAATCCAAAATTTCCGAAGACCGAACTATGATGAGTGTAGTGTCAAAGAAGGTGAATTTTTTTTATCGAAAACTGAATACACAATTATTAGCAAAGATCATCGACTTGTAGATGGAATATATCAATTGATTATAAATAAAAGAATAAAGTCTGTGAATAACACATGCCCACTTTACTTTAAGCATCACCGTTTTCTCAAAAGATCTGATACAATTAAGGTATACGCTTATTGTCAGCACGAATGTAAGGCATTCATTCTCATTGTCAAAGATGTATCCAAGCCAGACCAGATATCGCATTGTGTGGACGTATTCAGCTCTTCTTTGGATTTCAATCACGTGAAGGAGATGGGCAAACAACTGAGGGGAATGGAGCGAAAAGTAACGAAAAATAAACTGCTATATTCGAAACCGTTAGATCAACTCCAAAATGATGTTTTGGAGCTGGAAGAGTCTACTGTTTCAATACTGAAAAACAAAGGAAAGGTTCGATCTGATGCAGTATACAGGAAAACCAAAGCAGAAATTACTGCTAAAAATGATAGACACTCCAACGATATACAGGATCTGATATTGATGCAACGAGACCACCCAGAATATATCAAATCCATTGCAATTCCTCTGCACGTTTATGTTTGGAGTACTGAACAAATCTTCTTAAGCAGTAAAGGTCATACTTTACATCTAGATGCAACTGGTTCTATTATCCGCAAGCCTGATAGTTCGTTCAAACGAGTGTATTATTACGCTGGTGTTATACAACTACTCAGAAATAACCGCGTATGCCCTGTGTTGGAAATGACTTCCTGTGAACACGATGGTGGTTCGATCGGTGCGTGGTTATTGAGATACAAATCTTTTTATTTATCTTCAAACTCGAAAAAATGGCCCGCATTCGAAAGTGTAGTTGTTGATTTTAGTTTTGCCTTTTTAAATGCGATACCCATTGCTTGGAACTCTATGGGACTTAGGGAATATTTAGATCTCACATTCGACGTGATTGCCAGGTCGCAGCCATTTCCTAAAGAAAAAATCAAAATCTTCATTTGTTGCTTCCACATGTTCCGTATAATGTCAGATGATATAAAGGAGCATTATTCAGATAGTACGGTTCGGAGTCATCTGAAAGAAATGTTGGCTGCAGCGTTCAAAATTAATGAATGGAACAAGTTTGGACGATGGTTTCAGAATTTATATGTTATTTTGAATTCGCCAACAAAAACACCCCTTTTTGAAACGTGTTTGATTTCTCTCTTGAATGTTTGTTGCGGAACTGACGGACTTTCCACAGATGATGTTTATGTTCCAACAGGAGTGGGACACCTTTCTAGAGACGAAACACTCTTTAGGAATAGCCCTTTTTATTTATTTTTTCGAGAAATGGCTTTGAAGCAAGACAAACTTATGTTAGAAGAGGATAGAGAAAGCATTTTTAGTAGTAATTTGTATTTCAATCCAAAATTTTCAATGATTATAATGAAAAAGTATTTACCCTACGCATCTTTATGGACTACTTTAATGATGCAGAATAACGATAGGAAGAGTAATGCACCCATCGAAAGGTATTTTGGTATCGTTAAAAACACAATTCTGAAAAAGCAAATGGGGCAAAAATGCAGTCGAGTTTTGAGAAAAATCAGAAAATATGTTCTTTTTGTGTACAAAGAAGAAAAATTACAATTAACGAACAAAAAAGGTGTTTGCAACAAACGCAGGAAACCGCAACAGGTTTCTCATGATATGGGTTTAGCTTCACAAGAAATTTGGCAGAAGAAACTAAAAGAAAAAAATAACAATTTCAAGGGTCGAATCCTAAAAGAAATATTAACTGAAAATACATCGTTAAATTGCAACAATGTACGAGATGATGACACCATTCACCCGTGTCTACATTGCGGTGTAGGATTCCTAGACCAAACAGCACTCTGGTATGGATGTGATATTTGTCTGGGATGGGTACATGCATGTTGTGAAAGTGATCCTCCGCTAAACGAAATCGATCCTTATTATTGTAAAATATGTCTGACTATGAAAACTACTCAAAAGAATTGCAATTTCAATGAAGAAACTCTCTCTTCAACCGACATGAACACAATAATTTTCCAGTGTTCTCTGTTTTTCGAAAGAGAATACAAAAAAACACTCGATGAGCTGCTTGAAATAGAGAGCAAGACAAGAAATCAATCTAATTGTCCACTATGGTTTGAAGAGAGACAAAAACGAATAACAGCATCGTTTTTTGGGAAAGTTGTCAGAGCAAGCAAAAGATCGGTTCATGAAAAGCTTGCTTCACATATTATCACTCAACCTGAAATAACCACAAAGGCAATGACTCACGGCAAAATCAATGAAACCAATGCTAGATTGTCCTATGAACAAGAACGGAATCTCAAATGTGAAACTTCTGGATTAGTAATTCATGAATACTACCAGTTCATTGCTAGTTCACCTGATGGGCTGGTCGGGGAAGATGGGATCATAGAAATAAAATGTCCATTCAAGATTAGAAATATGGATCCTAATATTGCTATCGCCAAAGGACTTCTTTCCTATTTTGATAAAGAGAGTGGAAAGCTCAAAACGTCTCATGAATACTACTACCAAATTCAAGGTCTTCTAGAGATAACAAATAGTGAATGGTGCGATTTCGTCGTTTACACCTTCGAAGGAATCAAAATCGAAAGAATAACAAGACACAGAAATATCTGGGAATTAATTCTGAAGAAAGTAAAGGATTTCTTCAATTTTTATATGTTACCATATTTGGCAGGTGTTACCGGACAACCCACTTTTCTGAAATGGAAAAGTGAAAAATGCCCTGAAGTTTTGAGCAACGGACTAATTGCAGACCAAAACTACTACAGAAATTTCGGTAGAAATTATGTTGTAGGACATTTCAAAAATCTTCCTACTGTCATAAATGAAATCACCAGCGAGGACTTCCATATACTGTCGACTAGAGAGTGGCTAACTAATTTTATAATAGATATTTTTCTAAACATTTTAAACAAAGATGCTCCAGAATATCAAGTTGTACCGTGTTTATTGGCCACCAGAATATTTTTGTTCTCTGCAGGTGAAAGTCACGAGGATATTATGAATTTCCTAATAAATGGTGACAAATTGATTCTTCCAATTCTCCAAAATTACTCAGATATAACTCCCCGACCAAGTCTTCATCACTTTTGTCTCAGTGTTATAAACCTTCCGGAAAAAGAATTTGTGTTTCTCAACCCGGTGGGTAGTTCTTTAACAGAAACGAGATCATACATGTTTAAATTTTTGGAGTATTTGAACTATTATAACGAATTGAACAACAGCACGATAGAACTTGATGGATGGAGCTGTAAAGTATTACAACATGACAAACAAACAGATTGTTTCAGTTGTGGTCCATATATTCTTTACTTCTTCGAGAATATAGTTAAAGGACAATCGATGACAAATGACGTAGACATACTTGAGTATAGAAATCTCATTAAAAATAAAATGATTCGGGCATCTGACAAGATGAATGACGTATGCATATTTTGCGGAAGATCGATCAAACATATTGATGATTTGATTCAAAAATGTAACAATTGTTCGAGAATACATCATAAGAGGTGTAGAAATTTAGAAAAACAACATCTAAACGAGAAAGATGAAATTATGTGCGATCTATGTTCGATATACTAACACAATAAACTCATAGCATTAATGGTTCATTGATATACCATTGAAAAATTCAAAGCAATGCTACTCTCGTTATTGAAGTACAACAATATTTCCATCCTCCGAAGGATTTGAGAAGGAGTAACATAGTTTTTCATTCGATTATTTTTGATGGGATTTGACATACTCTTTCATGTGGTTTATCTTGTTGAGTAAAGAGCAAAGAATTTCATAGACCATGAAAATAATAACATTATAACCGTGACGGTCATCCACAGAGAACTGACAATAGTTTCATAGGTTCCCATACGTTCCTCAATGTGTTCCTTCTAGTGGCTTTTTTTGTTTCCCAGCGCGCGACTCTCTCGATATTTGCTGGCCCAAGAAAATATTTAATTTTTTTGTATCACCCTGACAGCCATCCAATGAAAATTAACAATGGTTTCATAGGTTTGACAATACGTTCTTTCTTGTGGTATTTTTTGTTTTCCGACAGCGCGAGTCTTTATCGATATTTCATAGCCCAAGAAAATATTTTATTTTTTTTATATCATCCTGACGGCCATCCAAAGAAAATTAACAATGGTTTTATATGTTTCTCGACGTGTTCTTTTTGTGGTATTTTTTGTTTTCTGACAGCGCAACTCGTTATCGATATTTCATAGCCCAAGAAAATATTTTATTTTTTTTATATCATCCTGACGGCCATCCAAAGAAAATTAATAATGGTTTTATATGTTTCTCGACGTGTTCTTTTTTGTGGTAGTTTTTGTTTTCTGACAGCGCGAGTCTTTATCGATATTTCATAGCCCAAGAAAATATTTTATTTTTTTTATATCATCCTGACGGCCATCCAAAGAAAATTAACAATGGTTTTATATGTTTCTCGACGTGTTCTTTTTTGTGGTATTTTTTGTTTTCTGACAGCGCGAGTCTTTATCGATATTTCATAGCCCAAGAAAATATTTTATTTTTTTTATATCATCCTGACGGCCATCCAAAGAAAATTAACAATGGTTTTATATGTTTCTCGACGTGTTCTTTTTTGTGGTATTTTTTGTTTTCTGACAGCGCAACTCTTTATCGATATTTCATAGCCCGAGAAAATATTTTATATTTTTTATATCATCCTGACGGCCATCCAAAGAAAATTAATAATGGTTTTATATGTTTCTCGACGTGTTCTTTTTTGTGGTAGTTTTTGTTTTCTGACAGCGCGAGTCTTTATCGATATTTCATAGCCCAAGAAAATATTTTATTTTTTTTATATCATCCTGACGGCCATCCAAAGAAAATTAACAATGGTTTTATATGTTTCTCGACGTGTTCTTTTTTGTGGTATTTTTTGTTTTCTGACAGCGCAACTCGTTATCGATATTTCATAGCCCAAGAAAATATTTTATTTTTTATATATCATCCTGACGGCCATCCAAAGAAAATTAACAATGGTTTTATATGTTTCTCGACGTGTTCTTTTTTGTGGTATTTTTTGTTTTCTGACAGCGCGAGTCTTTATCGATATTTCATAGCCCAAGAAAATATTTTATTTTTTTTATATCATCCTGACGGCCATCCAAAGAAAATTAACAATGGTTTTATATGTTTCTCGACGTGTTCTTTTTTGTGGTATTTTTTGTTTTCTGACAGCGCAACTCTTTATCGATATTTCATAGCCCAAGAAAATATTTTATTTTTTTTATATCATCCTGACGGCCATCCAAAGAAAATTAACAATGGTTTTATATGTTTCTCGACGTGTTCTTTTTTGTGGTATTTTTTGTTTTCTGACAGCGCGAGTCTTTATCGATATTTCATAGCCCAAGAAAATATTTTATTTTTTTTATATCATCCTGACGGCCATCCAAAGAAAATTAACAATGGTTTTATATGTTTCTCGACGTGTTCTTTTTTGTGGTATTTTTTGTTTTCTGACAGCGCAACTCTTTATCGATATTTCATATCCCAAGAAAATATTTTATTTTTTTTATATCATCCTGACGGCCATCCAAAGAAAATTAACAATGGTTTTATATGTTTCTCGACGTGTTCTTTTTTGTGGTATTTTTTGTTTTCTGACAGCGCAACTCTTTATCGATATTTCATAGCCCAAGAAAATATTTTATTTTTTTTCTATCATCCTGACGGCCATCCAAAGAAAATTAACAATGGTTTTATATGTTTCTCGACGTGTTCTTTTTTGTGGTATTTTTTGTTTTCTGACAGCGCGAGTCTTTATCGATATTTCATAGCCCAAGAAAATATTTTATTTTTTTTATATCATCCTGACGGCCATCCAAAGAAAATTAACAATGGTTTTATATGTTTCTCGACGTGTTCTTTTTTGTGGTATTTTTTGTTTTCTGACAGCGCAACTCTTTATCGATATTTCATAGCCCAAGAAAATATTTTATTTTTTTTATATCATCCTGACGGCCATCCAAAGAAAATTAACAATGGTTTTATATGTTTCTCGACGTGTTCTTTTTTGTGGTATTTTTTGTTTTCTGACAGCGCGAGTCTTGATCGATATTTCATAGCCCAAGAAAATATTTTATTTTTTTTATATCATCCTGACGGCCATCCAAAGAAAATTTAACAATGGTTTTATATGTTTCTCGACGTGTTCTTTTTTGTGGTATTTTTTGTTTTCTGACAGCGCAACTCTTTATCGATATTTCATAGCCCAAGAAAATATTTTATTTTTTTTCTATCATCCTGACGGCCATCCAAAGAAAATTAACAATGGTTTTATATGTTTCTCGACGTGTTCTTTTTTGTGGTATTTTTTGTTTTCTGACAGCGCAACTCTTTATCGATATTTCATAGCCCGAGAAAATATTTTATATTTTTTATATCATCCTGACGTCCATTCAAAGCAAAATAAAAACGGCTTCATAGGTTTCTGGATGTGTTTGTTCTTCCTTGAAGTAATTTTTGTTTATCGGCAGCCCAACTCTTTATCGATACTTTCCTTAATACGCGAATTGATAACCATGTTATCATTATCTAATAATGTGTAGAGAAATGCTGTGTTGTGCTGGTGAAGAAATTAACAAGGTACTAGGAACCAGAATTTAAATATCTTAAAATATGTTTGGATTCATAATTAATGTATACATAAGTATTTATTCTCTTCCTTTCTTAGCTCATTTCGGCGAAAATTCGGTTTCAATTCATTCATCAATATTTTCACCTCGACTTTTTCAATTTTTGATCACATTCAAATTTTCCTGATCTGTATCCCCAATCAAAATCATGGATGACTTACAATTTCATGAAAGATCACAATGCTTCCAACTATTATTGGGCGAAAACTATTTACGTATTTGTTATTGATCTGGCAACACTGTGTGCAATTCACGCTACATCCGAATGTCAGCGGTCCTCAAGTCTGAAACCGTGGCTGGAAAAGTGTGGCTAACTTCACGTAAATTGTTTGGATTAAGTTCTGTGATATAATAATACCTACTACCAACATATGCATACGAACTTCAGTTCCGAGAAAAGAGGTTATATGAATTTGAGATTACTCAATTATTATAATAGATATTCATCAAAGGATCATCAAAACAAATTCTGCATCTCAAACCTCTTTTCTCAAAGTTTTGGTAGGTAGGTATGTATTAACCAAATACCTAACCGAATTCGATGGATAATAGGAAATGGGAACTGTACCTAGGTATACGGTGGCATGAATAGGTAATATTAAATACAGGGTGCGTACATGCTCAATAACTTTTTTCGAATTTTTTTTCTGAGCAGGTAATAGACGATTCCTAACACCACATTTAAAATTTTATGTTAAAATTTACCAAATCCCATTGGTAAATCTTCCGTTAGAGTGAGCATCCGAACTACAAAAAATTTTATTCCCAACTTAAGCAGTTTGGTCTCAGAATAAAAAATTCAAATAAAATTTTCAGCCGGCACGACTATTTTCGGAGATATTGTCCCATTTTCTTGTGAAACTTCATCATTTGACAAATGTTCATGAAGTCAGATGTGGAATTATCTGCCCCTGCAAGATAAATTTAATCGTCATTTTCCACATCTGACTTTATGAACAAAATGTTCAAATTTTCAATATAATGAAAATGCCATACCCTTGACAGGTTTATGTCAAAAAGCAAAATTTCAAGGTGTCATCGCACAATAAATCTTCCCATCTATTCCATCGTTACTTATAGACCGATATTGCTTCTGAAAAGTATGATTCTCAATTCTTCCGACCTCCCTGATGATCTTTTATGAGTGAAATATATTTTTCTACAAGCGTGCGTGTTCCGCCCTATTCACGCACGCAATTTAGTTTGAGAGGTGTCATATTCCCGCACTAGTGCGGGAAAAATTTTCCCGCACGCTAATGTCACTTCAAGTGAGTTTTTCCCGCACAAGTGCGGTAATAATTTTTCCCGCACGTGAAAGTTTGTTCAAGAGCATCACATAAGATGTTTCAATGCTCTTGTAGAAAAAATCTTGATCCTTACTCATACGGAAAGGTACTATCCCGTACTCGACTGCTTACCCGAACTCCGCTTTGCGTCGTTCGGGTAACGGCAGTCTCATGCGGGAATAGTACTCTTTCCGTACTTGTTAGGATAATAACTATTATTGGAGGCCTAGCGAAAGAGATTTGAACGTTTCGACTAACATTCTCATTTGTCTTTATGAATTTTTAATGAAAACTTAATAGTTGCCAAATCGATAAATCGGTCAGAGAGGGAATCCGAATTCCAAAAAAATTTACTTGCGTAGTTTGGTATCCTGAACAAAAAATTCAAATGAAATTTTGGGCGGTTACGACTATTTTCGGAGATATTGTCCCAATTTCTTGTGAAACTTCAACCATTTGACAGATTGAATTTCTGTTATTGCAATTTCAAATACAAAAAATTTTATTTCATTTCCCGAGGGAGCCAGGGGGTCATTTACAAACCATAATATTGATAAATTCGAATTATGAGATAAATCGACGCCGGATCATGAACAAATTATCTCAAAATATTCCAATTCACTTTTTCTTTACTCTCAGATAAAAAAATCGACTTCCCGAGGGAGCCAGGGGATCATTTACCAACCCCAATATTCCAAAATTCGAATTCTGAGAGAAATCGTCGCCGGAGCATAAACAAATTTTGTCAAAATATTGCAATTCACTTTTTCACTCTCAGATAAAAAATTCGACTTCCCGAGGGAGCCAGGGGGTCATTTACCAACCATAATATTGAAAAATTCGATTTCTGAGGTGAATCGTCGCCGGAGCATAAACAAATTTTGTCAAAATATTGCAATTTTTTTGTTCATCACTCAGATAAAAAAATTCGACTTTGCGAGGGAGCCAGGGGTCATTTACCAACCCTTATATTGAAAAATTCGAAAATGACCCCCTGGTTCCCTCGGGAAGTCGATTTTTTTTATAGGAGAGTAAAGAAGAAATGATTTGCAACAATTTGCCAAAACTTATTTATTCTCCAGCGACGATTTCTCTCAGAATTCGATTTTTTACATATATGGGTTGGTAAATGACCCCCTGGCTCCCTCGGGAAGTCGATTTTTTTTATCTGAGACTGAAGAAAAAGTGAATTGCAATATTTTGCCAAATTTTGTTTATGCTCCGGCGGCGATTTCTCTCAGAATTCGAATTTTTAAATATAAGGGTTGGTAAACCACCCCCTGGCTCCTTTGGGAAGTCGAAATTTTTCATCGGAGAGTGAAAACAAAGTGATTTGCAATATTTTTACAAAATTTGTTTATGCTCCGTCGACGATTTCTCGCAAAAATTGAATTTTTTAATATAAGGGTTGGTAAATGACCCCACGAGGGGTATTTCACTTCCCTAAAATTTGTTTTCATTTGAGTTATTTCAATTGGATTTCAGAACTTTTGAACGGATTTCTGGATTTCATAAGAAATTTCAAGATTTCCCCAAAGATTTCTGGATTTCATATGGATTTTTTGATTTCTTTCGGATTTCAAGATTTCCTGTACGATTTCTGAATTTCACGGGAGATTTCTGGATTTCATAAGGGATTTTAGGATTTCATTCGGATTTCAAGATTCACTTCAGGATTCTAAGGTCAAAACAATGCTGCACACAGTTGGCAGTAATGTATTCAAGCATACGGGTGCAGGTTCATCGAAATTTCATTGCTTTTGGGGAATTTTAGCGCACGTCTTCATTTGTTGACAACCAAATGTAAATGAGAGGTGTGTTTCTAACAGTATCATTTGCGATTTTTTAAGATATCAAGTGGATATCGGGGGCGTTTTACTTTAAAAATTGTATAGCAAATCAGGATTTTTACGAGGGGTGTTTCACTTCCGTAATATTTGTATCGAGATTTGTATATCAAATCAGAATTTCTATTGGATTTAAGGATTTCAGATACATATAAAAATAGATGGATACTTACTAACGTGAGAATTAAAACTAAATTGAAACCAAACGGACAGAAAAACATGACGTTAGATGTATGACAATGATGATGACAATTTATATTTGATTACTTATCAAGAAGGAAACTTCTGATTACTGGGTGAAATATTGGTCATTCAATTTAAAAAGGTAGGTAAAAATTTTACTGAGATTGTTCAAATCTGTTTTTGATTCTTTATTTTCGTTGATTTGTATCATTTCCAGAAAAATTCTTTTTGTTTGATTACTTTCAGTGTCTAAAATTATTGTATCATTATAGTTCATTCGATGGTCGTTTTGATTTACATGTTCCGATAATAAGAACTCCTGTGCCTTATCGGAACATGTGAATCAAAATGACCATCGAATGAACTATAATGATACAGTTATTTTAGACACTGAAAGTGATCAAACAAAAAGAATTTTTCTGAAAATGATACATATCAAAGAAAATAAAGAATCAATGAAGAAAAAACAGATTTAAACAATCTCAGTCAAATTTATACCTACCTTATAGATATAGAAAATTATATGTAGGTACATTAAAACAATGAAGAGTGGAAAAGTTAGACTGAAACCTGGAGTAGTAGCGAGATTTTTTGACCGTCAATAAAATAGAGTTACGACGCATTGATAGTTCAAAGCCACGGTCACAGTTTTTATAAACTAAAGCACAGCAAATCGGTCATTTAGACTCTATTGTTAAGGTCAAAAAATAGAACCTCCGAAGAGAATCAAGTAGAGGAAGAAAATCAAATGGATAAGGACGAATGGAACCTATATCTGAGGAAATAGGGGTTTAGGTTTACATAAAGGCTTATGTACGTTCCAAGGCGATTCAAACTAACAGTGAGATGGTTCCAAAGAAATCGCGAATGGAAAAAGTCGGAAAACAAATTAACCAAGATATGTCAATGTCCAGTAGCGGTCAGAACTGAGTTTGTCAGATCCAAAAAACTCATTTTATCTATAAACTAATAGGTCAAGAGAAATAAAACAGAGAACATTTGATTTGATACAAAAAAATCCAACGCCAAATTTGGGAGTTGCAAGTGATTCATTATTCGCTATTTAAATAAGTTTCATACATATTTCGCAAGGTGTTTCCAAATAATTTTAGACTATGATTATATTTTTGTTACAAAATGCCTTTTACGCTATTATATTCAAAAAGTCGTTGTTTTTATACTCATTAATTTTCAACTTACTCCTGAAATACTGGCCAAACTCTGTTTATGAACTAATACAAATATTGTTTTGGTAGGTTTCCAGGCTTTGCCGTGGTCTGCTTTGGTTAAAATTTCCAAACGTTTCCACTGCAACTGCGGCAGTCATCTTTAGTGGCGTGGTCGAAGTACTCTTCTAGACGTATCAACTGAAACTTCTGAAGTTTCAGTTAGTACTTCAGTACTTCGACCACGCCACTGAAGATGACTGCTGCAGTAGCAGTTGAAACGTTTGGAGATTTTAATCAAAGCAGACAGACCACGGCAAAATCCGGAAACCAACCAAACTATTGACGCCAGCCGTGAATGCCTACATTCCTACAATATAAAGATTATTCCACAACTCAAAAAAATATCTAGCATGAATTTTGACTCACCCTTTATACAAAACTTATATATTTATATGCACTATATTTTTGTAAGTTATGTAAAATCATGTAGATACTTTAAATATTTTTACTCTTGTATACGAACGCAACATATTTACCCTGTATAAAAAAAATATTTTTTTTTTAAATGTTTCAAAATTGTTTTTTCCGTTAACCAGCTGTCATCCCTCTACGAACGACAACCTTCAGAAGTTGAAACTTGTGCGAGCTAAGGATTAACGAGGTCTTACCTTTTAACGTGCGATTCCTAGCACGAGACCAGTGACCATGCTGGGATTCGAACCCACGTCCCTCTGACTGATAGACTAGAGCTCTACCATCATGACCACTGCGACCCAAATATCCAATTTGTTGATATAAAAATTTAAGTGAGAGTATTTCCCACAAGATTACTTATTAGTGCCATGTGTATTTTAATAAAAAAAGTGATAGGAATGTTTCATTCGACCCTGGTATTGAGTGGCGCGAGGAGTGACGTTAAAAACCATAAGTCAAAATATTGAATAATTTCATTTCTTGCATTTCCACACTTATAAAGTCGTTTTTATTAAAATAGTCAATCACCATAAAGATATCGACTTCGAGTAAATTTACAGAATGTGCTTTAAAAAATACAGTAACTACTGAATACATCTTAAATAGCAAAAACCACTAGGTAACACTTTTAAAATTTAACGATATTGCAGCTGGAATCGCAACGGTGTACTACCAAATATCAGACCACAATATGCAAAGTGACGTCACAGTCGGTTCTGCCGCTTTTTAACGGAGCTCCATTTTCAACCTTTAATATCTAAGTAGTGGCTCGCGTTCAAGAGCTAAAAATTTGACCAGTTATATTTTAATGATTGAGTTTCACAAAATAACTTTAAAAAAACCGAGAAAATATTTCTTTGACAACAAGCCCATTGTTTCAAAATTTCCGTATAGAATCCTTGAAGATATTTGCAATGTACCCTTTCTTATCAACTGAATTTGAAATAATCATTTATTTATGTTTATTCTGAAAATTAGGTAAGTACGTACATCTGTGTGTTACATAATATTTAGTTGAATTGTAGCACGCATTTTCGTTACCCTCCGCAGCTCGCTCCACAGGTAATAAACACCATGAGCTAACCTAACAAATGATTAAGTTTTTAATTTTATTTGATACCACTCGAGATTTTTTTTTTGGATTCAATTATTATACAATAACTCTTTTTCACAGAAAATGTTTCTAGGCGGCAAACTTTACCGGCACATATACTGCAATAACATGTTTCTGCCGGGTTCTGCCGGTTTCTGCCGGGTTCTGCCGGTTTCTGCGTCAGTCTTCACTCTTCAACAATCAGGGGGGCTTTATGCGGGAATTCACGAGTATTTGCCAAATTTCTTTTAAGATTTCACCAAGGATTTCAGGGTTTACACTTGGATTTCAAGATTTCAATGAATTTCAAGATTTCATGAAAATTTCAAGATTTCACTTAGGATTTCTGGATTTCTTGGAAATTTCAAGATTTCTATTGAGATTTCATAAGGATTTCAAGATTTCATTCGGATTTCAAGATTTCTTGTAGAATTTTTCAATTTCACCTGAGATTTCTGGATTTCATAAGGATTTCATAGGGATTTCAAGATTTCATATTAGATATCTGAATTTCATCAAAGATTTCGGAATTTCAGGTTGGATTTCTGGAATTCAACATGGATTTCAAGGATTTCTAGACAAGTTGTATACCAGATTTCCGAAGTGAGACACCCCTCGCGACCCCCTGGCTCTCTCGGGAAATCGTTTTTTTTTATCGGAGAGTAAAGAAAAAGTGAATTGAAACATTTTGCCAAAATTTGTTTATGCCCCGGCGACGATTTCTCGCAGAATTTGTAATTTTACGACGAAATGCTATTCGGAATATCTTGTCGAAGTACTTAATTGAGAATAAATAACCAAGTATTATAATTCCTTGTATTTTCATCAGGCCATTTTCAACTCATTTCCAATGCAAAAGTTATTTATATTTCGTATAAGTAGATTAAAAATGGATTGGTACGCCACTGTTTCCATCATTCGGGTGGTTTCGGAAATATCAGCCGCTATCTTTGGGCGCTGTCTTCACACCGGTGTTCTCAGGTACGTTTTCGTTTTATCCTCTACAACGGATGAACAAAGAAACATCCAATTCGATTCATTTTTAACAACTAGTGTGAGTTTTCTGATGATAATTAATAAATTCATTCAGGCTTTATGAAGTTCTTCAATGTCTTTTACGAAGGCATAGAAGGGCTACACCAATTTTGTTTTTCAAATTCCGACTTCAGATTTTCATAATTCCGACTTAGTTTTTTAGAATTCCGACTTGGTAACTCGGAGTTCTATAATTCCGAATTCGAATCGCGAAATTCCTACTTACCAACTCGGAATTTTATTATAATTTGGACTTCGTATTTTGGAATGTCGACTTGGTAATTGGTAATTTTATAATTCCGACCTAGTATCTGGAAATTCCCATTTACTAACTACTAAATGAAATTATGAGTTACCAAGTCGGAATTCCGACATACCAAGTCGGAATTATGATATTTCGAGATAGCATGTCGGAATTTCGAGATATAAGGTCGGTATTACGAAATTCTGAGTTACCAAGTCGGAATTCGAAAATGAAATTGGTGTGGCCCTTCTACGTCTTCGTAGTCAATCGAACTCAAGCGACATTTTTTTATACTGGGTGGTTTGAAAATAGAGGTACTTAAACCTCTAGTTTTTGAGTTTGGATAGGGAAGAGCATGTATATTATTAAATGTTCAGAACGTCGTAATAGTCATGTGTACAGGGTGAGTAAAAAAAAAACAGTCCATGTTTCTCGGAAAATTGCGTTTTTGTTTCAATAAGTAAACACTTACCGTGTATTTCGAAAAAGAAACGGTTAATTTTCATGAATTTTTTATATGATGTACGGTTTGAATAGTCCTCTGATCAAGTAACACAATCTAGATGAGTAATTACTCAAACAGAACTGAAGGTAATATCTTTTCATAATGTTCCTTATGCCTTTTAATATATACCATATAGAAAGGTTGACTACAAGAAATCAAACTATTAAACCTCCTATGCCATGCTTCCAAAGCATTTTTTGATCTAGGCAAATCATTCTTGGCTCTATCATAAACATTCCAAACATCGATAGCAAAATCTGGTTTCACACGTCTTTTTCCTCTTAGGCGACCTATATAGGTATCTTCGAAGTAGTCTAACAACACATGCTTCTGGAGCGAAGACTTCGGAGAGAAATTCGAAATATTTTACAATCTTGCCACATGGAACGAATAATGCCGAAGAGGACAGCATTTTATCCTTTATTGCTAACTGCACGTCAGTAGCATAGATACACTGCAATCCATTTTTCTGTATGTTCTTATAACATTCTGATTAAGGTGGAATAAACAACCTCGAATATTGATATTTGTAAACGATTCATGGAAAGCATTATTTGCTCTAATTTCGAAATCACATATGACAGTATCTAGAGTAGAAAAATCAGTTTGCTTTTTCAAAATGTCTATCATAGTCTTGTAAGTTTGTTTCTTCTCATTGGATAATAATGTGTATATCAATAGAACAAACAATACCTTAACATAGGCATGAAAGGTATAAAGCTGTTCGAAAATTTTATGCTACCTTGAAAGTTCCGTCTGCAAACCAAACTTGTGATTTTTTAAGCAATTCCAAATTTTTTCGTGTTGAAAACATCAACATTCTCTCATCATTTTCTCTGGAATCCTGTAATAGGAAATTATCACCGCTTAGAGTAGTTTTGTATTCATCGGGCAAAACGAAATCATTCGATCTTGGGAGAGGTAAATTATTTCTGCTTCTCTCTCTTGAAACAGTTCTTCTCATTAGCGAAGTAGATAGTAATATCGCAGCCGTCTCTAGAGTCACAGAATTCATAACATCCCGCACGATATTGCTTGTTGAATTCAATGTTTCTCTTGCGTTCTTCCTTAGGAAGTTTGCTGTTACTATAGCTTCTTTTCTTCGAGCATCTGGTTGGTGTGAATGCTCACTCCTCACACATACTTTATCTCCATCCTCCGCAGATATCACTGTATGTGCTCTTCGTTTACAATTTTTTTTCAACTCACATCTCCAATAGATTTTTACATTTCTATCTGAATCTCTTACATAATCAAACGGCAGCGTATGTACATTCAATTTATCCGTTTCCTTTCGTGTTATAAAAAATACTGATTATTTGTTATGATAATCCATCCGTTTGAAGGATAACGTTAATTTCAATTGGAAAATGACCCACTATTATTATCACACTGCCTGATTTTAGAGGGTTGAAACACCATCTGTAATGTGATTTTTGTAATGCCAATCCATTCGGTTGAAGGATAATGTATTCAAATAACTAGTATCATTATCATTCTATATTTCCTTACACCAGACCGCCTGATGTTATAGTTTGAATATAAATATAGAAAAAATATTGAACGAGTATAACAGAAGTTTTTCGAATACAGGAGTGAATTATTTTCCATTCAGAATTTCATATTCTTCAACTGAATTGATTATAATCTTAAATATATTACAGAGGCTGTTTCAACCCTGTAACATCAGGCGGTGTAATATAATAAAATATTGAACAATAATAATAGTAATTTCTTAAATACATGAAATGAATCATATTCCAGTCGGAATTTCACATTGTTCTTTAACTGAATGAATCGTCACCACAAAAACCGCATTGTAGGAGGTGTTTCAACCCTGTTGCGTCAGGCAGTATGATGTAATAAAATATTGAACGATAATAATAGTAGTGGATCATTTTCCAGTCGGATTTTCACATTCTCCTTCAGTTGAAGGGATAGTTATTACAAAAAACATTTTATAGGTGTATCAAGTGTAACATCTGACAGTGTGATGTAATAGAATATTAAACGATAATTTTCGTAACTTTTTGAATGCATGTAAAATATCACAATTTTTATTTAGATTTTCACATTCCCCATCAAGTAGTGGATGGTCATCACTCATAAAATCACTCATATATATATATATATATATATATATATATATATATATATATATATATATATATATATATATATATATATATATATATATATATATATATATATATATATATATATATATATATATATATATATATATATATATATCGTCTGGCCAGTGGGCCGAGACCTCCTACCCTCCTTACCCCTTTTAGCGGGCCGTTCTGGGGGATTCTCTTTCATCCGCGGCCTCTTTATCGCGCCCCGTGGCCACGCCGGGGTGGTTCGTTCCGTCCAGACCACGAAGTCCCTGTTGAGTCCTACGTTCCTCGCCGACCTAGGCGCAGTCGGTATCTTCAGCTGTCTCCTCTGCCCCTTGCTTCTGGCCCCCTCTTTTGTTTGTACCCAGTTTCCGGTCCGCGGTGCCGGGCCTGGAAGTTCCCTTCGGGACCTCCTGGTCCGGCTTGCTGCGTATCTGACTTAGTCTGTGAGGTTGGCCCGGATGTTCTGTTAAGACCTTCCGCTTTCCGCAACCTCTCCTCCTTCTCCTCTTGCCTTTTCCTTGCCCTCTGTCTCTTCTTCTGGGCCTTCTTCTTCTCCTTTGGCCGTTTGGCTGCACAGCTGTCTGTCGAATGAGGTCTTGATGACCCCTCGTCGAAATCTCCGCCGCCGGAGTCCGTTGTCGTCCGGAGGAGTTCATCCTATCTTCTTTCAGACCCAGGGCGCTCTGTCTCTGCTTCCATCGGCACGTTGATCTATTTTTCTTTCTTTTTTTCTTCTTCCATTGTTGTAGTTAATGTGGGTGTGAGGTTTGTAGGTGTTTGTCAAAGGAGTAGCGAGTTCCTTCAGCCCATCTCTCAGCCAAAGACCTGGTAGGGCTGGTTCTCGGTCGCGTGGTACGGCGGCCGAACATTTAAACTTCCTTAAAACTTCGTCTTCCGAGTGAACTGTGGCGCCTTATATACTCATTTCGTCCAGACAAGACTTTTCGGGATGTTTCCGTTCTACAGATTACTCAGTACAGAAAAACATCTAAACAGTTTTAGAAACTAAACATGGAAATGCGTACGGCTTCGGCTCATTTGTTATGCAAATGAGTTACGTTTAATGGTTCGGTGCCAGACAGCGGCGCAGCTAGGGGACTCTCATCAATCTCGTAACAATATTTATTGTTGGAAATATCCCTCGAAGTTATTTTGCTGGGAACAACACGCGGGGTTTTCATCTGGTTTATAGGTTATTTGCACCATCATTGAGGTTTGAAAATGGCCTTCATTATTTTATTCAATTGGTTGGCCTTCATAATCCTTGAATTGAGGACTAGATTTCATTTCCTCGCTACCAAGTTCGATAGTTTGTTTCGGCTAGATCAAACTAAAGAATTAGTCCTCGGAAAGTATGTGTTTAATTTCGTCACGCCAAAGTGACTCCGTATAAGCAACTAGTCCTAAAATTAATATTCTAATATTAAAAAATCCTTTTATGGGCAGGTAATGATGTGGCTGTGAAAATTATAGGTGACATCTTTCGTGTTTGATCCGCCATTCATAGACCATTGCCTGAAAATCTTCCTTTCTTTTGGTAGGCATAGGTCTGATATTGCAATTTTGCAGGAATATTTCAGCAGCAATCATCAACGATTTTCGTCAATTGGTAGAGCTACATCAGAGTTATTGAATATTGGATTTTACACGATATTTTTCATTGGGCGGTATTTCGGCACTAGTCCCTTATTCCGTTTATTGTGATAATATTAATTTGGTCGAGTACGAGGAAAGTTTGGTGTCAGAAAGCAATACGTCATAAACTTGTACTAAGCCAAAGCTCTAGTGGAATGTTTGAGATAAGTACACCGAAGTCGTTTTCATCAGCTTCATATTGTGAAAATCTTACGATGAACAGAACATAGTTAGGAGAGGAGAAGGATGTTGGGCACTAAAATGTATGTCGAATTATTGTTACGAAAATATCCTCTTGCCTTCAACTTCGCCCACTCCCATTCTCACATGGAATTGGGGATCAAGTACTCCTGTACAGAGGATATTTCTGTAACAAAAATATGCCATCAGAATAATTTCTAAATTAAGAAAGAGATTCGTGCAGAGATAAATTTAAAAAATATAGATAATATTGACTGTTATGAGCTACTATATCTTCGAAGCCTGTTGTTTCATCTTCAAAAATATGACTACTTATAATCATATCAGAATACACCATGAGTATGATTGATACAAGGTTGAAAAAAACTTATTCTACCACATCGACATAGGACTGTTTGGTATCAAAAAAAAATTATGCAAAAGCTATAACTCTCTGGTAGAGCATATACAAAATGCAGCTTCTTTAACAATCTTTATAAATCGACTGAAAAAATATTTACTCCTCAAAAACTGCTACACTATATGGAAGAATTTTTCAATTTAGGAACAACATACTCAATTAAAGTATGATATAAAGGTCAAATATTTTCATATTTTTATTTATATACCTATATGTATATCACCAAAATATATTAGTTTGTTGTGCTTTTTTGTATACCCATGAACCCTTTTTGACATTTTTCACAATTTGTTTATATTCTTGTACAAACCAATAAGTGAAACGAATAAATCAAAAATTTCTCATTCCCTTCCTAATACATAAAACAGGGATGAAATCCATGAATATGTTCTCGACAACATCCAACCACACATTAACAATTATCAGTTGGTCTTCTTTTCTCAACCTCCCTATTACCCGTTCAATTTGAGAATATCTGCATTTCTTTTTAATCATACTCACACCATACTCAGAGAAAGATCAAGGTATAGATGCTGTTAAGGCTGAAACACAATGGAAGTTTTATGTTTTTAGTTTTAATTTTTATGATTTTGAATATTTTTTAAGACGAAACTAGCATTGCCATTATTATTCTGATCACGCCTCATAAACAATCTTGTTGGTAAAATTCAAGATTCATTCTTCAATTCTGTTTTGCATCTTGTTTTATTTGCAAAATTGATATCCAAAATCCCAAAACTTAAAACTTATTACATAAAACTTCCATTGTGTCTACGGCTTTACTTAACTTGTTATAGAAAGCTGATTCAATTGCGGTCGATAGATTCCTTTTATTTTTTGATTCACACTTAATTTTATAATTGGATCCGTTCATCTACTGATAGTGATTGTTGGTGCCACAACAAGGAAATTGTTTTTGGTGTAGTATTCTGTGAAAGTGAACTATAATAATTCGTAGAAAAAATTTTTCAGTGTAATTTAGCTGAAAAGTTACTTGTCTCTATTTAGAGAACTGGCAATGCCGGAATTTTTTTAAACTTTGGTAATTTATCGATCACTGTTATGATATTCGCGAATTAATAGATTTCTGTTGAACATGCTTAGTAGAATGCTATATTTAGCAAATTTCCTCTTCATCTCGTTTCTATCTTCTACGATTAGAATAGAAGCAGTGTAAATAGTGTCAAGAACCCTACTGTTTTTCAGATCTACAAGAAAACGACCCCCTTGAAATCAAAACCAAATACAAAACCAAATATAAATGCATTTGTGGAAAAATGTATAAGCAGAAGCAATCATTGGACAATCACCGCAATTTCAACTGTGGAATACAAAAAACTCACGTCTGCTTATGTTGTGGTGTTGCTTACTTGGCTAAACAGCAACTGACGAATCATTTGAAGAAATGTAAGAAGAAAAGGATGAAATGAGATGACCTCCGAAACGACCCATATGAGAATGATGAATACAGGGATCGTCTATGTGTTATACGATTTTATACATTCTCAATATAATAAAATCAGTAAACAGTGAAAGGATTTTTATTATTAAAAGCAAAGACTACCTTGATAAAAGAGCAAATTTTTTTTTTGAGCAAATGATTCATCTTTTTGTTTAAATTTGGAAACTTCAGTGATCTTTGTTATGACTAATGGCGTGAGAAATTGTAAAAATCAAAAGATTCCCAAATTCTTACGGGACCACCAAGTCCATACAAAAAATAACACTTTCATGACAAGTCTAATTCGCGCTACCCCCTACATAAAAAATCACTATGTTGCACATGTTCGATGAGTTTATTATCTATCTTCTATTGATAAATATATGCCTCTTCAATAATTCACCTGATAACACCCCTCCTTGAGGACAGCTCCTGCCGGGTCTAGCTGTTAGTATGGTGTTGTCAATACATTATATCATTACTCTTTTCTACAAGCTAGCGATTATCCACCGAGTCAGGAGGGATAGAGCCCTGACAGGGCATGTGGTCACCAAGCCATACCAAATACACTTGAGAAAGAATGTCACTTTACTTCGGTCTGTAACCGGGTCTATTGCTGGCACAAGTTTCTGTGGTCGATACCTAGACCATTGAGTCACCGGCAACCCGATACCTACTCTATCCTAATGGAATACGACGCAATACATCACCAAATCCTGAGAAATCTCTACTCATACCAGCCGAAGTTTTTCATGAAGAGCCTAAAATCCTCAAATTCCACTGGAAATTGAGGAAGAAGAGTAAGTAATAATAATAATAATGATATTATAATGATAATCTTTATTAGCATCATCAGCTCTAAAGTATAATGCACAGAGTATAAAATAGTATAAATAAAATGGCGCAGAGTATAAATAAGATACAACACATGGACAATATTCTAATTAAACGAACCACAAATAAAATCAAAATACTACAAGTAGTACAAGTAGACATATTACCATAATGGATCATAAACCTTTTATATATTTTACACACTGGCTTTTGAATTTACCCAATTTGACCATTCTTTTAATTCTCTTGGTAATGAGCTGTAAAGCAGTAAACCTTTGACGAACACTGTACCGATACCGATACCAGTGTTGGTTATAAATAACATAAAGTTTTACTTCATACCCTTCATTTAATGAAATGCTTCTTATTGAAAACACATACACACTCCAGGGTGAATCCCTTTCATACATTTACCAAGACTAGGTGATTTTTCTTGGGTTTCAAATTATGATCTGAAGTTAATATCAATATTACTCGGGGTTTAGCAACTTTAAAATAATTCACAATAATATTCGTAGCATATCAAATAATCTTGATGAATTTTTAATTCTGCTCGATGAATTAGATTTATCATATTCATATACAATATACCAGGCTATACAACATTATATAATTTTGGGAAACTGAATCAAAACGATGGCGTTATAATGTTTGTCAAGTCGGACATACAAGACTCGCACACGACTATTGAACTAAATAAAAGCTTCTTACTAAAAGTCAAAATGAAAATGCATAAAACAGTTTTCGCTATCAACGCTATCTATAGATCACCAGCGACAGAAATCGAACCTTTTGTTGATGAATTGAACTCCATTCTGAATAGAGATAATGAAAAAACTGACTTCAATGTTATAATTGGTGACATGAACATTGATATCTTGGTTAATTCACGCGAAAGTGAGCACTACTTAGACACTATGAGTGAACATGGGTATATTTCCGCAATAAATACACCGACAAGGGTCCAAAAAATTCCCACACATGTCTAGATCATATCTTCATCAAAACAAAATATCTAAATTATGAGACCATCCTACCAATCACTTTTGAAACATGCGTTACATACCATTTCTCAACCCTAACACAAATAGTTATACCTGATGAAAATATCGCTGGAGATATAAATATTAATAAAAAACACTATAAAAAACTAGACGAGAAAACGTTTATAGAGAAGCTAGAGGGTGTCGACTGGAGTGATATTTTTCAATGCAACTAACTGTCTTGATCTTGGAGTAAACAAGTTTATTGAAATCATAAAAATAAATTGGGAACAGTGTCCAAAATACATAAAAATTAAAAATAAAGAACAAAAACGAAAAAGTGGATAACTGGAAGCTTGATCAATTCTGTGAATACTGATCTACAAGATGAGTATCGAAATTATAAAAAAATGATAGAAAAAACAATTAAAGAGGCCAAAACGAAATACTACAGGGATCGAATTGAGAGAGGAAGAAATATCTCCAAAACACTTTGGAAAACTGTCAATGAAATAACAACTGAACAAGAATCAATACCAATAAATATGATAAAAACAAAAAACGACGAAATAGTCAAAGATTCAATTAAAATAGTAGATAATTTCAACGATTATTTCTATAGGTGAGAAATTAGCAAATAATATAAACAGAAATGTTTATTACTCCGAAATAAAACTTAAATGTAACCATTCCATATTTCTAAAACCAGCAACTGAAGAGGAAATAAAAAATATATCCCAACTTAAAAACAAAGAAGCGCCTGGTTATGACGCAATCAGAGCAGAAACTCTAAAACTAGTGTCTAGTATTATTTCGAAAACAATTACTCAAACATTTAATCAGTATGTCGTTAGAGCAGGGGTACTTTCCTACAGGCTTCAAAACAGCAATAATAACACCTATATATAAAAGTGGACAAAAAAGTGATGTAGCAAACTAAGACCGATATCTCTCATAACAAGTCTTGCTAAAATATTAGAAAAGGTCATCCAAAAGAGATTGAATACGTTTCTGGAAAAACACCAGATGATGTCAGAATCACAATACGGCTTCAGAAAGAATAAGTCAGCTCAAGATCTGATAAAAATACTCACCAAGCTAATTTATAAGTGTTTGGATAAATCAAAACCTTCGATTGCTGTTTTCATAGACCTAAGGAAAGCCTTTGACACCGTTGACCAAAATATATTGTTGACTCTCTTAGAAGATCTTGGAATAAGAGGCATAACTAATGAACTTATCTTTGTGGTGTGCCTCAAGGGACGGTGTTAGGGCCAATCCTATTTAATATCTATTTAAACAATATTTTTTTACTGAATACCAACTCCAACATTATAAGTTTCGCTGATGACACCGTATTGTTTTGCTAAGACAACAACTGGTTTGACCTAAAACGGAAACTAGAACACGATGTAGATCAAATTATTTCGTGGTTCGACTACAGACTCTTATCGATCAACTTTGATAAAACACATTATTCACCACTGAGCAGTTATGAGCAGTTATGAAATGTCCCTTCCAAAATATTAATTGAAAATTTCCGATAGAGCGGTTATCAAACCCACAAAAAAAATTAAATATCTTGGCATATTTCTGGATAACCATCTTAGATGGAACCACCACATGGACTACTTAGTTAAAAAACTACGTTGTATACTCTACAAATTCAAATTAATCACAAACTTGCTCAATCTTAAACAGAAAATCATTCTTTATAAAAGTTTATTGGAGTCCCATCTGAGCTAAGGCATAATTGGTTGGGGTGGAGTATCCAGAACCTATCTACGACCTCTTTGTCCAAAAAATATTCCTACGATGCATCCTGCAGAAAAGATACTTCTACCTTAGCGACCTTCTCTATTCAGAATCTGAAATATTTGATCTCAGACGGCTATATTATATGAATATTATTGTTGTACAATATAAAAATAAAAATGAACCTATCACGTTTAGCCATCAATATACTTCTCGTCGAAATCACAGTATTGTCATACCACTAATGCTCAAAACAGTTGGCCAAAAAAATTACACTTATCTAGGGCCAAAACTACACAATCTCTTACCTGAGCAGTTAAAATGCGAATCGAACTTGAGTAAGTTCAAGAGACAAATAAAGTTAATTATTATACACACTCCTCGAGCAGAAATAAATAGACAAATAGAGACCTAACATATTTGATTATTTATACCTATATATATTTTTTGTAAACTTGTATTTATTTCAACATTCATAATTTATTTATACACTCATTTTATTTTATTATATTTATATTGTATATCAATTACCTACTAAACTATTCGTTTCATGATAATTAGTTTGTATATCCCTTACACACAGGCAGATTATTCTGCCTCATAAGATGTATCTTATTTATCACTTTTCTGCTAACCTCATAATGTTTTTTCATAAACAATGTATCGTAAGAGAGATTGAATAAATTAAAATACTTTGTATGAATCGACCCATACAATTATTTATTTATTTATTTATTTGTTCCATCCTAATATAGGCCCATTGGCCTAATTACTAGGACAGATATAAAAAAAGAATAAGACATTCATATACATACAAAGTAATAAGTACAGAAGAAAAAATATAAAATGAAAAATAGAATGAAATTAAAGTAGGTATATCTGTGAGACTATTCTATCAACACAGACAGAATCATAATTTGTCTATTGATGAGGGTTCTGAATTTTGAAAGATTCAATTTTTGCGAGAAAATATTCTTTTGCTTTATGATTAACAATGGTACTCTTATATCGGAATGCTGTTGTATTATTTTCCATCACTTGTACTTGGTTGGATTCTGGTTTCGAAGAGATGCAGACACTTTCCAGTATAACATCTTTCGAGTGATTCCAAATTAACATTTATATCAAAGAATTTTTTGGTCGGGTGTGAGAATGAGAATGATTTTGTAAATGACATAAAGAACTTCTTATAGTTCAAATCCTTGTAGTAACTGACTAAACGTTGGTAACGCGATAAGCACATTCTTGTGAAATGGAAATGAGTGAATGTAATACAGAAATATTGACAAATTTTCAATTCAAATATGGTTGGTTGATTGTGGAAGATATTGCAGTGTTCTAATGTAAATAGTTTTGTTCATGCCTTTTTTGGCATCGACGATTCCAAACCATCAAATAAATATCAAATCTACATTTGAATTTTTTTATTTCAGGCTCACAGTTTGTATGCAGAATTTGTTATAAAGTATATAAACATCAGCAATCTCTCTACAACCACACAAGATTTGAATGCGGCAAAGATCCTTTCTTCAAATGCAGTCATTGTCCATACCGTGGGAAACGAAAAGCGCATCTGAAACAACATTTGAGAAGACATAATATATTCATTTGATACTTGAAAGAAATTTAATGAATATGATTGGTTTGGTTCAAAACTTCAAATCGAAGAAAACAAAATTGTGCAATAAATCGAACTGAATTTGGATACTGATAGCCAAATGAAAATCTTGTCCTTTTTCACTCACCATTATTTGAAGGAACATTTACCAGTAAAATAATCCATGCAACCTGAAACAACATTGCAATATTCCAATGTGTTTGAAGTCGGTATCATTAGAAGTAAAAGTTAATCGAAAAATTTGGTGGTTTCTGTCTGAGTTAGAATTATCTCAAGCTCAAGACCAACTAGCCGGGAAACTACCGAAATTTTAGAGTTTTGAAAATACACTACAATACTTAGTTTCTATCAAGTACAGAAAGTAATAATATTCAACGAAAGATTGGAATATATTTTTTACGAGTGCGAGGGAGAAAGAATCAAGAACAAAATTAAATATACTGAAACACTTTAAACCACTGGAAAAACTGAAATACATTGACGTGATATGACAATGACATACACATACAGGGTGGGGCACCGAAATCGAAACAGATCGAATATCTTCAAAACACATGTGTTTTGAAGAAAATGCAAAAATACATCGATTTTTAATCCAAGGGGGACATCTTCCTATCAAAACCTCAACTGTCATACCTCTCCCCCCACCCCTTGGTCACTATCACCTAAGCAATTTGAATAGGGAAAGTATTAAGTGTGACACATCACATCAAAAAGGTAATTTCATAAAGAATTCAGCCATGTCAATTTTTGCTACCTAACTTTCTATTTTGGCGCCCTCGTGCGGGAAAAACAACTGATCCGTATTCCAAATTTTGATACTTCATTTGCAAATTAATTTGAAATAAATTCGGTGACAGTGCATTATAAACAAAATAGGGTCTCCAAAATGGCGGACAAGATTTAAAATTACGGTCCGATTTGATTCAAACTTAATAAGTGGTGGTTTTCATGATATATATTAGGGAAATTATAAATTGTTCGTCAATGAAAAAAAAAAGATGGTGGCTCCAATATGGCGGACGAAATTTGTAATTATGGTTATTTTCGCCCGCCATCTTGTTTTTTGTATCGACATAAAAATTAATTTCCTACCCTGAAAACCACCACTTATCAAGTTTGAATCAAATCGGACCATAATTTTTAATCTTGTTTGCTATTTTTAAGCCGCCATTTTGTTTTTTCCTTTAAAAAATTTCCACCAAATTTATATCAAATCAGCTTGCAAATGAAGTATCATAATTTGGAATACGAATCAGTTGTTTTTCCCGCAAGAGGGCGCCAAAATAGAAAGTTAGGTTGCGAAAATTGACATGGGTGAATTCCATATGAAATTACCTTTTTAATGTTGTGTCACACTTACTACTTTCCCTATTCAAATTGTTGTGGTGATAGTTATGAAGGGGTAGGGGAAGAAGAATGAAAGTTAAGGTTAAAAAAAATTCTACCTGGTGCCTCGTAGGCCCTGAGAAACCTTTCAGGAAGGTGTCCAGTTGGTTGCTCCAGGGTTTTGGCGTGGTCGTGATGGACAGAAGTCGTTTTCAGTCGATGAAATTCCTATTGTACTGGGTGTTGAAGAAGTTCGGATTTTAAATTCAGTATCCTTAGTGTCGGTCACAGCGTGCACTTTTTCAAATCTTTTTTTTTTGTATTTTTTTTAGCCATTTCATTTCTGTTTCAGACATTGTTTCTATATTTTTCTAGTTGAGTCAACTAAATAATCTGAAGACCTCTGGTCCAGATGAGGTACAATTTTTCCACTGAGGAGAATGCTTCATACAATAATACACCCTATTGCAATACTACCTAACCTATCCTTTTCGGAATTTAATTTTTTCAAGATAACTAAGAGAGTTAGGGTTGGTTTTTCTGTTACATAAAAAATGCGAAATCCTTATCTGAGGCATTTGAATACGCATTTGTAGATAAACTCATAAATTTCATGGATAGAAACAGAAACTTCAGTAAGTACCAACATGGATTACGAACAAACAAATCAACCAATACAGATTTAGTATTGTTCTTTTCAAGTACATTCGATAGCGTAAACTCATATCATCTTTGGGCGAATCTTTGGGAAACTATAGTGCTAAAGGAGCCTCTTCATATTTGGTCTCTTTTTTTAACAGCCTGCAGTACTGCTATAATGATGAATCTACTGAAATGAACTCAGAATCAGTTTTATCAATATGGGTATCCACAATGATCTATTTTAAGGCTAGTTTTATTCTTATAATATGTCAATGAATTTAAAACTGTTCTCGATGGAACAGATTTTGATACGTATGCAGATGACTTTTGGGTGATTGTGTCTGCTCCAGATCAGGTTTCAGTCGTTTAAAAATGTAGCAATTCAGTTTCACTTGCATCTGATTATTTCATTTACAATGATCTATTCTTCAATGTCATCGTCACCAGAATGATTTTACTCTATCGCAGTTCAATTATCATTCAGAGTTTCCTTGGCCAAATTACAATGGGTATTCATTTTGATGAGCTTTTGGACCGGAGAGCTCACTGTGAAGAATGAATTATTTGACATAACTGTTCATTAATATACGTTTTGTGTTGAAAATAAATCATCTGCTGTGTTTTCATCATGCTCAAATAGACTCAAGATTGAGGTATGTTGTATGTCTCTGGGTTGACTCTATTACATCCAAAAATATGTTCATCGCAAAGTAATGTATTGTCCGATGAATCATATAGCAAAGTTATCCTAGAAATTCTCATGCAGACTATTTTTTGTAATTCCTTACGTCAGATTCAAAATATCGTCCGCTTTTCCAAACTGGCGTGGACTGAAAATGTATAATCATTTACCTATTTACATGATAGGTTCAGAAATGGGAATAATTTTTCTGTGTTTAGAATTTTTCCACATGACTAATGCTTTTACAGTGCGGGACAGTTCTTCTCTTACTTCATCATCAATCTGACTATTCCAATATAAGAATGTTTATTATCCCTTTTTCAGATAATTTCACATGTGCATCGTGCCATAAAACTTATAAACATCGGCGAACCCTTGTTAATCACAGAAAATTCGAATGTGGCAAAGATCGTTTCTTCAAATGCAATTACTGCTCCTATCGTGGAAAGAGGAAAGCTCACCTGAAAGGACATATGAAGAGGCATAATGTGTTGATTTAAATACATATCTATGATTTTCAATTCTTTACATTCCTCCAGCGATGAAATCGACGTATACTGGGTTCTATACAATATGCAATTTGTCGGCAGGACCCCTCAAATGTTCAAAAATAATGTTGCCATTACAGCTGAAATACATTTTTCTAACACCTTTGAACATAGACATAGAAAAATTAATAAAGTTTTACATAAATGCATGTACTCTTTTAGTTTATATCTTCATAATATTTTAGGATTTATTGAAAAATTAATAGTTTGTGATATTGCTGAGGTTAATAGGAGACAAGAATTCGTTGGGTATGTTATTCGTATTGCATTTAAAAGAAATGGTAGAGGGAATTGTCGATGAAGAAGTACTACGGAGTAAACGTCTTGCAACAACTATTTTAACTGGGTTTGAATTCCTTATTTCTTTTAATTATATTTCGTCGTCCAATTCTCGATGTCACGTTTACCACGTAGTACGTCCAGCTGTATCAGTCACGCACATAGTTTAAAGATTCCGAAAACCTCACACCCCTTCTCCCGCGTCGTCCCGCCTAGCATCAACCGTCCGCCCGACAATTAGCCATTCGTCTTTCTGTGCCAGTCGCGTACATATCTATCGCAGAGCTCCAGAAACATCGTGTTATACGAAAGCCTAGTAAGTACCCTTTTTAATTTATAACCTAAACAGCTTTTATATAGCTTCCAGCATGCCTCGCTCTTCAAGCAGCAATGATGACGACTGCATGTCGAAAAAAGAAATGCTCAAGAGACTTAGGAAACTAGAACGTAAATGCAAAAAATTCAAACGCCGACATAGAAATAGATCCCGTTCCGGTAGCAGGCGAAGAAATTCACTGTCGTACTCCCGATCTCGAAGCCCACCGGAACGTTTTAGACAGCACCACCGCAGCGCGAGTCGCTCGGGGTCTGACAACAATGGATCAAACGAACGGCGTTCACGGTCTCGAGCAAATTCAAGGTCCAGTGGCGGGGGCCACAACAGGGTCGCTAGGGATTATCGAAACCCGAGTGGTTCGGGGTCCCATTTTCACAGTTCTGCCTGCCGGCGATCGGAAGAAAGCAGAGACTACCGCAATCTGCGTGGTTCGGGGTCTCCCCAGATACGAGACGAGCTACGTTCCCGATCACCAACTTCAAGGGAGAGAGATTACCAAAACCCGAGTGGTGCGGAATCTCATATTGAACAGAAGAACGCTAAACGCAGAACACATCATAATAATTTATCCGATGACGACCGCAGCCCGTGTGGCTCGGCGTTTATGGAAAATATAAATGCTGGCGGGGACAATAGAACGGGTTCGGCGGCAAGACAACCCGATGAGTCACCTGTTTTGCAAATCATGAACAATGAAGACTTACCCGGCGATATTCTAGACATTTTAGGAGAAGACCCTGAGTCGATATCAAAACAGGAATTTCATATTCACCCCGCCCTCGAGAGCCGCTGGAGCCATGTAGTAAGAAGTGGTATTCCCAAACCAGAAAAGGATAAATTGTTGTCAAAATACCCACTTCCCTCTAATTGCAGTGCGCTAACTCCGCCGAAAGTAAACCCAGAAATACTTAATGTCCTTCCAAACGCTCTCTCCAAGAGAGACAAGTTTTCACTCGAATCGCAACAGAAGTTGTGCATCGGCATATCAGCTATTGCAAAAGGCATCAGCGACGTGCTATAGGACAGAGAACACATTTCCCACGGAATGAAAAACAAGCTCTCCGAATATTTTGGCGAATTTTATGTGACCTCATGTACAACATGATCCAAAATAGGAGGCTAGTAATAAACCCCTGCCTGAGCAAATCAGTGAAGGAGATTGTTGACAAAATACCCCCATCCGCATTCCTATACGGGTCGGATTTGGGAAACAACATTCAAAGTGCCAAACAGCTTCAGAAAACATCTCAAGACTTGAAACCTACCAAAAATGCACAATTTGCAACAAGCCAACCCTTCTATCGGAAACAAGCCAAATATACAGGGGAGGGAAAAATCATCCTACACCCAGAAGAATGCGAACAATTCTTTAAATAGACAGCGCCCGTCTCGCCGTCTGAGGGAGGTGAGACCGAAAGGGCAGACCTCAGAAGTGGACAGGAACAGCCGGAGGAAATACACGTATTAAGAAAGGTAAGTGAAAAGAATAAAGCAGGCAGATTGAAATATTTTTATACAAAATGGCAGACATTTACTGATAACGAGGTTATACTTTCCTGGATACAGGGTTACGAAATCCCTTTTTCAAGCACCCCTCAACAGCATAAGCCCTCTCTTCAGACTTTTTCTGAAGAAGAGGTAAAATCGCTTCAATCATCCATCGAGGAGCTCATAAAAATAGGAGCCATCAGAAAGTGTCTGACTGATAAAAATCAATTCATATCAAACATTTTCTTAAGGAGGAAACCAAGCGGCAAATACAGGCTCATATTGAACCTAGAAAAGCTGAATACTTTTGTATCAGCCCCCCATTTTAAAATGGAGGACTTTCGCACGGCAGCTATACTGATACAGCCAAATGATTATATGATATCATTAGACCTAGAAAATGCATATTATCTGGTGCCTATGTGCCCCGAACATACGAAATTTTTGAGATTCATTTTCATGAACCGCCTATATGAATACACCTGCTTGCCCTTCGGTTTAGCTTCTGCACCGCACTGTTTCTCAAAGATTTAACCCTTGGTTGAAGCCATGCGGCGCAGGGGCATTAGGTGCGTAAATTACTTAGAAGATTTTTTAATAATCGCTAGTACAGACAGACAATGCAGAGAGAATGCTGGGTGGGCAATAAAAATCCTTACCGCTGCCGGATTTATTATTAACCCCGACAAGAGCTCCCTGGAACCACAAAAAACCAAAAAAATTTTAGGATTCCTTTTTGACAGCGCAAACATGCATTTAGAAATCCCCGAAGAAAAGCGGATGAAGATAAAATTAATGATTCAATATTACAAAATACAAACAATGACAAAAATCAGAGATATTGCAAAACTAATTGGTGCACTGATTTCCGTTTGCCCAGCCATCAAATACAGCTGGCTGTATACAAAGTCATTGGAAAGGGACAAATTTTTAGCACTAGCCGAGAATGGTAATAATTACAATGGCCAAATGAGCCTCATTCCACAATCTATAGAGGACCTCTCACGGTGGGAAGACCATATTAAAAAATCATGTAACGATATACGTCAAGACTCATTTTCTTTAGTTATTTTCACAGACGCTTCGTTAACCGGGTGGGGAGCGTGTTGTGAACATGATAACACAAATGGCTGGTGGTCACAAGATGAAAATGAAAACCACATAAGCTACCTAGAACTCCTTGCGATTTTTTACGGCCTCAAATGCTATGCTAAAAATGAGTATAGTGCAAACATTCTTGTTCGCACCGACAATACAACAGCATACATACAGCATACAGCAATTGAAACTTTGTAAACTCGCCAGACATATCTGGCAGTGGTGCGAAAAGCGGAATATCTGGCTTTTCGCATCTTACATTAGTTCGAAAGACAATTATGAAGCAGACAGAGAATCTCGAGTACTACCCGGGGATACTGAATGGTCACTTAATAATAAGTACTTCAGAAAAATTATAAATAATTTCGGGAAACCTACAATAGACCTCTTTGCAACTAAGGAAAATTCTAAATGTGAACGCTACATATCCTGGAAAAAAGACCCGGGATCACTAGCAACTGACGCATTCACAGTGCCATGGAGCGGAGAATATTTTTATGCCTTCCCTCCTTTCTCCCTTATACTGAGGGTATTACAAAAAATAATTTCTGAAAAAGCCGAAGGCATACTTATAGTTCCATTCTGGCCAACGCAAGCGTGGTTTCCTCTTCTACAGAAGATAAAACTATCTGAGTTGATGATAGGGCCCAGTAACGATTTACTCCTCTCTCCTTGCAGGCAGGAACAACCCCTATCCAAGAACCTTGCCCTACTGGCCACGAGATTATCGGGAAAGCATTTCGCCTTAGAAACACTCCGGAATGCGCCATCCACACAATAATCCACTCAATTTCAGAATCCACATTGAAGCAGTATGAAACTACATTCAAACTATGGTGGCAGTATTGCCAAGAGAAGAAAGTTTCCCCTTACCTGGCAGAAGTGGCTGAAGTTATAACATTCCTTCAAAAAGTCATGACAAACAGAAATACGGTACAATCAACTCACATAAATCAGCTCTTTCGCTCATCCTCAAGACCGACCTAGAAGAAGACACCAGACTGAAACGGTTCATGAAAGGAGTGTCAAAACTCAAACCATCCACACCCAGATACGACTGTACCTGGAACCCTCAAACGGTAATTTCCCACATAAAAGGAATGAGTAATAACGAAAACCTCTCCCTGAAACATCTCTCAATGAAACTGGTTACGCTTTTACTCCTAGTCACAGGACACAGGTTACAAACAATAACCTCAATTCGGATTTCAAACATTTTGGAATCCGAATCATATATTCAAATCCCGATCACCGACAACATAAAAACATCGAGAACCAAAGCAGCACAACCTTGCTTACAACTCCCGTTCTATAGAGAAGATAACAAACTCTGCGTAGCGTCGACCTTGAAACAATATATTGAAGTAACACGCTCAATCAGAAAACCAGACCAAGATTTTCTCTTCCTGACGCATAAAAAACCTCATAATACCGCCAACAAACAATCCATCAGCAGATGGGTGAAAAATATGCTACAACAATGCGGTGTGAATACTACGATGTTCAAACCACATACGACACGACATGCCAGCACCTCCGCAGCATTCAGGGGAGGCATCTCCGTGGAAACAATCATGAAGACCGCCGGATGGAAAACGGAATCAACCTTCACAAGATTTTACAAACGGCCGATGATACGCTCCAATGAATTCGCCAACGAAATATTGAGAACGACACACAAAAAATGAACTGTACTTTGTATGACTCAATATTAATATATGTGTTTAATTAAAAAAAAAAATGCATATGTCCATACATGTATGTATGTGCATATGTATATTCATCAGTAAAGAACGTACATGCAAAAATAACCTTTCAGCGTCATTCATTATTCCATACCTAGCCACAGCTAGTCAGGCACTCCAAGTACAAACCATAATTGCTGTCTCTGAACAACTACGTGGTAAACGTGATATCGAGAATTGGACGACGAATTATAATTAATGATCAAACGAACTTACCTGAAGTGAAGTTCGATCATAATTATATGAGGCGTCCAATTCGAAGATATCACTTCCCACCCTACCCTTACAAGAGAATTTAAAAATTTCAACCCAAGCGCAATTATGGTGATCTCTGAAAACAAATGGCTAATTGTCGGGCGGACGGTTGATGCTAGGCGGGACGACGCGGGAGAAGGGGTGTGAGGATTTCGGAATCTTTAAAATATGTGCGTGACTGATACAGCTGGACGTACTACGTGGTAAACGTGATATCTTCGAATTGGACGCCTCATATAATTATGATCGAACTTCACTTCAGGTAAGTTCGTTTGATCATTAATTTTTGTTAGTGGGAATTTGAAAAATGGGCTTATTTATTTATTGAAAAATGTGAGATCGCTCAATATATTTTAAAACTAAATTATTTGTTATCAATTGTTGGTTTTTGCTGCGTACGTACACGTTCAAAGGAATGTGTCAAAAACAACATATCTCTCGATCGCAGTCATCAAATATGGATTTCGCCTTTAAAAAGGTCATTCATTGAGATTATGATGAAGATATTGGCGGAATATCCATTTTTGACGCACTATTATTCATTCCTCCCTGAATATACCCCTTATTGACGTGAATCACACTGTGAGACTATCTTTGGATCATCGGAGGACAATTATCAATTGCCCTAATATTTTTATTCTTCCTGTTCCGAGTGCTCAATGAGAACTACTGAATAGTCTCAAAAAGATAAAACCCTAATTTAACGATAAAATTTATTGCAAGATTTGTACTACATTACTAGAAGTCGGAAATTCAATTTTGAATTTCACTCAATCCTAATGAGACTATGAGATTTTGGCACCCTAGGGCATCCCGAGATTTGCGTGCTAGCTCGTCTGTCTCAATCCACTGAAATATGAAATCTTTCGGAATTAATGTGAATTAGTTGTCTATATCTACTGGCCTACTCAACTAGGACGAGTATAAATTTTATATTTCTCACTTATCATTTTTGCCCTTCATAGAGTGTGTCCACTAAAGTTCGTACCACACGGAAAACTTTTTTACTATTGGTTTCACGAAAAAAAATTAACATTTTTTGAAAAGTTCTGTATGGTCTTGTTCTAAAACACAACCATTATATATCAATTTTTTCTGTGTTATTCGAGGATTATGATTTAAATATGAGTTTCTTGCAAGAACAAAGTAATTTAGTTTTCGATAATCCTGATAATATTTTTGGGAAATAGTTGTTTAGAACTAACGATTTTTTTTTCAATAATCAATAAGAACAGCTCTCTTGGTGATGCATTGAACTTCCAGTCATGAGTAGCGGGATCGACCCCAGCCGAGTAGACATTATGAAAGTTGAATAATTCACACTTTTCAAATTGATTGTATTTTGTGCTTCAAATGTAAATATAAATGAAAAATATGTATTTGACAACTTGACATCGGTGGTGAATCTAAACATAAACTATGCATTTGACAGCTTATTCGCACGTGTGTGGAAAGTACTGAGCCAATTAGCTGTTCATAATAATTTCTGCAAAAACCTCCATTAGAATTTTTTTTTATTTAATTATTTGAGTAATTTGTGCCTAATCAACATTTTGGATGTCCTTGTGCCTCGTGCTACAATATTTTCCACTCGTGTGAGAAATGTAAGTTTTTCCACTAGTAATGAAATATAGTATTAAAATTCTACTGATGAGAGTAGTTTTCCGAGGTGCGGAAATCAAATCTAGCAAGTAAAATTTTGAAAGTTTTGCTTCGAATATAATTCAACATCCAAATTAAGATGAAATGGCTTTGAGGGAACGCAAACCAAAAGATTTGGGTGAAATTGTAAAATGACTGTTTAGTGTAGAAAAATGGCTATGAAAAAATTGTTTTGAATATCCCCTTGAGGAGATAGGTTAATTTATGTGCTGTAAAAATCGAAAGAACTATAAAAACTCGATTTCAATATAAAATATATCTTACAAATTCACGGACAAAAAATTTGAAAGTTCCCATTAGAGAAATATGTTCTCACAGGAAGAAAATAAAAACATTCAGAATATTTTTATGGAAAATAGGTAAGTTGCGACCTTATAAGAACGTTGCTGCTGTGAAAATTTCAGTAATGATTTACGAGTACACCTTTCACAAAATATGGCAGATATCTACATCGATCTGGTTTAAGATTTAGTTGTGGTTTATGATATGTTCCACAAAGGAATAGTCCCCGAATGGATTTGGATATAAACCGTTATATTTTTTTTGTTTTCAAGAATGAGGGAAACATTCTTCATAACACAATTCTACTAATGAGGGTTACAATTTTCTATACAAGCTAATTGGAATTCAACTACTGTGTCTGAATTTTTGACATTTCTTCCATTTCAGTGGGTTCCTACAGAAAACGTGAGATATTTTTTTGTAAGGCATGTGACAAAAAGTACAAAACCAGGAGCAGTGTCGGAAAACACATCACGTATAGTCCAAGAAACGAGGAAGTGGCCTAATGTTAAATGTGCAAAAATTAATATCCGAAAACAAAAAAATATGAGCGTATAGGAAATTAAAATTCAGGATGAGTTTCTATATCATGCGACTCGATCCTGATTACCGAAAATATCCTAAAAAATTACCAAAATTGAAAAAAGCAGTTTTTTGTTGATAAATAAAAAACTACAGTTCCGATCGGAAAAATTCAAATTAGGAAACTGTAGGTATCAAAGAGATCTATCAATTAAATAACTTATAATTTTTTAATATTAATGATTCTTTTCGAGTTGTATGGGAAAAACCGTAAAAAATCGGTGACATTTAACCAACTTTCAACATTTAAGAATTTTGAGACGCCTATAATCGAAATAGAAGAAGAATTCATGGATAGTCTGCTCCCACACAATATGAAAGATGGAGATGAAGAAAAAGAAGATTCAAATGATTCAGCGGACAATCCTCCATTTGAAAAAAGGAAATTTCGTGAATCTGTATCAACTTAATACATAAATATTTTTTCTGTAGTAATTTCATAAATGTTTTGTATATAATAGAGTTATTTTATCATTTTGTGAATATGATATTCATTTTTTTCTCGACGACCTACCCCAAATTAAGTACAATGGGATTTTTGTACGTTGTCCAGAAGCCGAGATACTCAATATTTTTCAAGCGCAAGCCACTTTGAACGCACGAAATAAGTTTTCAGTGCTATCCCCACTACGCCGTCCGCTACAGCTATAGCGATCCGCACTTGCACGCCTCACTTTATTCATCAATTAATAAATAATATTGCAAATGAACTTGACATATCCTAGTATTTTTTAATTGAAAATATAGGTATTCAACCTTAATATCCATGAAGGTGAATGCTGTACGATGATTATTGCGTCTTCCATACTTTATTTAAATAAAAAAATTATCTCGTCTTCTAGTGATCGTAGGAATTTTTTTTTTTTTTGAATGCGTGAAATCATGCTAGGAATCTATTTTCATAAAAGCTATTTCTTTAAAAACAAAAATAAGAAATTTATTTAGAAAAAACATGTAAACAAACTGTAATATTTTTAAAGTCATTTTTGGACCCATATAATTAAAACAATCGAAGTACTTATTCAATAATAGTAAATTACAACTCTTACAGATTAAAATAACCCCTGAATCGTTACTGTAGCATCATTCCCCGAGCAAGATTAGCCATATTGGGAGAGCATCTTTTTTGAGAAAACTTCATATATTTTGAAAATTAATCAATATTTATCAATTTTTCAAAAAACGGCTTTTTATGACTTGCTATAGGCTACACATAACAGTAAGTAACAATTTTGAATACTTTACAGTTAACGATTGTTAACGAATTATAGAAATCCCGATTTTTCCCGGTTTTTCCGATATAACTCGAAAATTATCAATGATATCAAAAAAGTATAAGTTACTCAATTGATAGATCTTTTTAATACCTACAATCTCCTGATTTAAATTTTTCCGATCGGAGCTTTAGTTTTTTAGTTATCAACAAAAAACTGTTTTTTTCAACTTTGGTCATTTTTTAGGTTATGTTCTGTAATCCGGATCGAGTCGCATGAAATAGAAACTCATTTTGAATTTCAATTTCCTATACGCTCATATTTTTTTTCGGATATTAATTTCTGCACACACTTTTCCCTATTTCTTGGACTAGTATGAATGCGATAAAGAGCCGAAGTTCACATGTGGAATATGTTCGAAGCGTTTCAAGCAAAAAGCCAATTTGAAAAAGCACTCATGTTGTGTTCATGGCGCTCATGACTTGATATAAAAAGTTCTTATTTTCATATACGTTTGATAAGGTATGAAAATATTTTCATACTGAAATTTCAATTAAATATAATATGGAATTGTAGTCATTCTTGTATTCATTGTCACGATAAAATTTCCAGTAAACACAATTATCAAAAATTTTCATTTCTCCGGTTAGCGGTTAAAAATTATTTTGATGGTTAACACATGTGCAGGTGAGGTTTATTATTTTAATGTTAGTATAATGCCCTTTTATTTTCAGAATTTTATGTGTGTCCTATGAAATGTGGAAAGAAATACAGACATAGAGCTTCCCTGACCAACCATACAAAATATGATTGCGGTAAGGACAAAGCGTTTTCCTGTCCATGTACTAATTGTTCGTTCAAATCCAGAAGAAAAGGGAATTTAAAATCACACATATATGTTGTACATGGATTAGTAATTTCCGAAAATGCTTCTAGCTATAAAGAGAAAAATTAATTTTATTTTATAAATTAGTTCATGAACAGGATGTTGCTAAATTCTTGTGAAAAATTCTGAAGGAAATTCTTCGTTGAAAATAGGGTGGTGTACATAAACATTGAGCAAATGCTTCTAATTGAATTTCTTGAAGCAAACCTATTTATATCGTTGAGTTATGGAAGAGACCAATAGTAAAAGCATTTGCTAGCTTTTATGGATACAACTCATTGTGAGGTGCCTATAAAAAATGTTCCTAGTCCAACCTCTAAAAAGTTATTCTGCATATTTTTTTTCAATGGAACCTTCTCTCATTAGGTACTTGAAATGATGAATTTAGAAACAATGCATAATTCTGTTCATAACAATGTATATAATGAATGCAAAGGAATAAAGTGATGAATAATAAATTGCTTTTTAGTACCCTCTTCCTCCGCCAATGCTGCTGTCTCAAATATTTTAGATTATTCTTTTAGAGGTATTATCTTGAAAATGATGAATGGTTGGCTTTTGAACCAAGAAAATCTCAATTTATTTCTCAATTCAGTCTACAATATTTGTTTCTACCCAGAATGATAACTGATATTTTTCATTTCTCAAGCTTCATTTGCTTTTTGACACTGTTGAGACAGAAATACTTAGTTGGGACCAAGTGAAAATGTCATCGCATACTTTGCTTAGCTTTTAAATTCTTATAATTCAGTGCATGTTGTTTATAAAATAATTCAGTTTGTTCATTTGAATAAACAACACCATAGTTCCCACTATTGATCCTTGTAATATATCACTAGGAATATCGAATTACCAAGACCTATCCTCCCAACCTTCCGAAAATACAAAAAATTATGTCCTGAAACTGCTGAATACGAAGATGTCAACAAATTTTACCGAAAGTGATATAAAAATATGTTACCGTTTTGGGAAGAAGTCGGATAAATCGAGAGGATTTTTTCTCAGATTAAAGAATTACGAGAAGAAAATAGAGATATATCACAAAAAGAAGATGTTGAAAGGCACCGGATTCGTCATGCGAGAGGATCTGACCAGTCAGCGAGTTGAACTTCTAGCAAAGGCCATTCAAAAAACATCTTCGGAAGATGTTTGGACAGAATCCGGTAACATTTATATCAACCAAAATGGTATAATATTGTAACGATTTCGAGACCGGCCCCGAGACCGGCCCTGATCTAATTAATTATGCACCCTCGTTCAACTGCAGCAGCATATCTGCTGGCATATCGCCGAGAACAAGCTGGAATAAAATCGATCAGTTCGATACTGTTCGAAGAGCCATCTAGATGAAATGTTCTATACTCCAGAATATTCGAGAGAGCCGTGGATGGAATCTGCTTGCGACTATATAACCGCTGGAGGACAGTCAGAATAGGGAGTTAGTTACAGTTCCAGAGTTCGCAGATAGAGACTGACACTGTAGAAATAAATTTGAATCTAGTGAAGTCTATGTTTTAGTGAATAATTGTTTTAATAGTGTTTTAAATGAATTAACAAATTAGTTTAGTGCGTTTTTATTACAATATCAATGATTACATATTTTGATGACTACAGTAGGCTATTCCATGATTGAGAAAAATTAAAAACATTTTTATTTTACTTAAGTAGATAAGTAGATTGAATACTTCTTCGTATTTTGTTTGTTTTAAGTGATGAAATAGCAGGAGTACCAACTACCTACCATCAATAAAGGGGTTTGTATTCTCAATGGATATTTCTGAACTAACTTTATTAAATGAAATTGGAAATGAAGAAACAGACATTCAAAATAATACAACAGTGAGGTATGACATACATGAATATAAGAAATTCTGCTCTAACTAATAATGGAAATATACTAAAGCTTATTCACATCAACATTCGAAGAGCTCAGAAAAACTTTGACATATTTTTGACATTCCTTGAAACATTCCAAATGAAAGATTTGGATGTTATAATTTTTGGTGAAACTCGAATTATTCTTGACATTAATAATTTCACAATTCCTGGATTTCATACATGCTACAATAACAGTACTATCAACCAAAATGATGGTGTCCTTATTTTCATAAAAGACTATATTAACTTTGACATTGAACATACTATTTTGCCAATAACTAAAGTAACATTTAGTAATATCAAATTTTAATTATGTGATATACAATTTTCAATAATGCCTTGCTATAGATCCCCCTCTATAAATGATAACTTATTCCTAAATCATTTAGAATTTCACTTCAATAATTCAAAGAAAAATGAGATAGATATAGATATATTTATAGGAGATATAAACTTTGACATTCTCAATTGCACAAAACCAACAAATAACAATTATATATCTATGTTATCGTACTTTGGATTCAAGTCCCTCATAAATTCTTCCACTAGAGTAACCTCTGAAACTAGTACCAGTCTTGATCATATTTTCGTAAGAAAAAATATTGGCATAAATAAATTGACGTTAGACTCAATTGTCATTGATACTGATAGAAAGAAATTCGAAAACTTCTCCAAACCAGAAAAAACTAGTACTACAGGAAATTAATAATCGATAATAAAAATAATCAAGTTGGTGTTTGGAAAGCGATAATACATTACAGTCAAAATCGTCTAACAAAACAAGTATTTCTATGATAAAAAACGACAGAAACGAACTAATAACAAATTCACTAGATGTATCAAATGAATTCAACAACATCTTTATTAACATAAGCGAAAATCTAGCAAAGAAAATAACTCCAGATATGAATTATAAACCACCCAGAAAATTTGTAACGCATTCTCTGTATCTCTCTCACACAAGTGAAAAAGGAATAAAGGAAGTGATTGGAAATCTCAAAAATAAGAGAGCAATCGGTTATGACAACATAAAAGCAGAAACAGTAAAACAAATTGGTCAGTTCATTGCAGCCACTAGCCTTTCTTATCAATCTTATAATTGATACTGAAGAAATTCCGTCCATCTTCAAAATCTCAGTGGTAAAACCAATCTATAAAAAGGTGATAAATCAATTACAACTAACTACCGGCCTATATCCCTGATAATTTGTTTTGCTAAAATATTTAAAAAATCATTAAACAAAGACTGTGGTGTTATCTAAAAAAATGTAAAATAATATCCGACAAACAATATGGATTCCAAGAAGGATTCTCAACCCAGGACCCAATAGCAAACCTGATGAAAAAAATATATCATGATCTGGATGAACAGAAACCTTCGCTAGCTATATTTCTAGACCTAGCGAAGGCTTCTGACACAGTAAATTTTTCACTTTTGATCGAATCCTTGGAGGATATTGGAGTACGCGGTTTACAACTGAATCTATTTCGGAACTATCTACAGAACAGAACTCAATTTGTGAACATAAATGTATCTCTCAGTGCTCCAGGAACTCTAAAATACGGTGTACCCCAAGGAACGGTCTTAGGTCCCATGCTATTCATTCTGTACGTACGTGAATATCTTATTTTTCTTGGATACAGTTGGGGAAATTATTACATTTGCAGACGATACGGTTATATTATATTGTCACAATTCAGACTGTGAAAAACTTAAAATAAAAGTAGAAAAAGATTTCCTCCAAATAGAAAAATGGTTTAAAAATAAATTTCTAAATTAGAATTTTGATAAAACGTTTTTTTATCCCTTATAGCTCATACAAAACAAATCTGACAAATTTCAACACTCTAGAAATCAAGGAAAATCGCAAAACACTTGAGATAAATTAGCCACGAGCGTAAAATACTTAGGTGTGTATATCGATAGTCATTTGAAATGGGATACTCATGTAGAATTCATCCCAAAAAAACTTAGATGATTAATTTATTTATTCTAGAAATCCCGAAAATTTCTTCCCCAAAATGACCTTGGTAGTACCACACCTCACATACGGAATAATTGCTTGGGGTGGAATACTGAAAACCCATTTGCTGCAATTAGAAAATTTATTGAAACGTTTTTATAAAATTATTTTGAGAAAACCCCAAAATTATTCTTCAGACCAGTTACTAAATGAAATTCAGCTATTCAATCCTAGACAAATATATATCTATAACGTTGCTCATTACTTGTTCAAAAATAAACATACTCTTGAGATTGCTCACAACTCCAGATATGACACCAGACTAAAAGATCCCTTTTCTGTCCCACATATGAACATAGGCCCCAAAATTATGAATTCGCTTCCAAACGAAATAATAAATATACATCTTCCATTTAAATTCAAAAAACTACTAAAAAAATTCGTAACAGAAAATAAAACAAAAATAGAAAAAATTATAGACACTAAAAATAACTGAAAAATATATTTATCTGTGCATATCATATGCTTATATTCCTAAGGTCTTACTTTACATTTTAAATTTTATATTTTATACTTCAATTAGATGCAAAATTTTATTTTTTAGATTTAATATTTTATATTTTTATTCTTTAACTCGTGATCAATATTTTGTATTTTATATTTCTATGTTTAAATTTTATATGTACTTTTATGTGTGTATTATATACGTTATATGTGGGTATGGGTGTATGTGTAGATATTGTTATATCACACAACATACCATTTATATCATAAATTTGTAAATAACTCATTTTATCTTATTTCAAATATGTATTATGTTTTCGCACACAGTGTTTACTTAGTGCTTATCCTTTATAAGCGCTTGACACTGGCGAATATATTCCAACGTTCATATCTATTAAGCATAGAGACAAATTGAAGAGACGAGTAATAAAAAATAAAAATGATTTTGTTGTACTCCAAGAATATAAAATATACAGGAATCATCTCAACAAAATTATACTGAATGCAAAAAACAACTATTACGTAAATCAGGTTAATGATAATATTACCAACATAAGGAAAATATATGAAATAATCTCAGATGCAGCAAATGAGAGTAAAACCAAAAATAGCAACAATTTACTCATTTTAGATGAAAATAATAAACAATTCCATAATGACACTGACATGGCGAATTTTTGTAATAATTACTATATAAACGCTAGGTTGGCCATGGCATCGAAAATTAATGAACCCACATCTGATATTACAATTGAATACCCTTCTTTAATGAATTATATGGCATTAAAACCTGTTTCCAAGGAAGAAATAATCATGTATATCAGTACTCACCCTGAAAAATAATAGTGCTCCAGGCGTAGATGGCATTTTATATGAATTAATGAAAAAAATATCACAAATTCATTTTAGAACCCTTTGTTCACATTATAAATCAAATTAAAAGGTACCATCCTAATTCAGAACATCTATAGTAACACCCATTCATGAAAATTGAAAAATGTCTTAAAAATAGGTTATTAGATTATATAACATCAATGAATGTTTTAAGCGATAATCAATTTGGATTCATGAAAGGTATAAGTACAAATGATGTTATATTTGAACTCGTGAATAATATAAAAAAACTCTTGACAATGATGAAAAAGCTATTGCTGTTTTCCTAGATCTCGCGAAGGCTTTCGATACCGTTCCTCTTAAACAACTTACTGACATGCACACTTGAGCGGTATGGTGTCAGAGGAGTGGTATTGGAAATCTTCAAGAATTATCTTAGTAACAGAAAACAGGAATGTAAATAGTGACCCCCTGGAAACTAAGATAGGTATTCCGCAGGGAACAGTACTTGGCCCACTCCTTTTCATTACATATATCAACTCGCTACTAAAACTAAACATAAATGGTATCTCTATTTCCTATGCTGACGACACTGTTCTACTTTTTGAAGGTAAAAACTGGGAAAATGTTAAGAATAAAGCGGTTCATGGAGTAGACGTCGTGAAATGTTGGCTTGATAAAAATAAACTAACTTTTAATTCAGATAAAACATTTTATATTGCCTTTCAATGACTAATTCAAAAAGACAACATTTCAATACTATCAAAATAAATGATCTCATAATAAAAGAAGCAAATTCTATCAAATATGTAGGTATCACTCTAGACAAAAATCTAAAATGGACAAAGCGTATTCAAGACTTAACTAACAAAATGAGATGTTTAATCCATAAATTTTATATAATACACAGAATCCTAACAAAAAACCTACTTTTACAAATCTACAAGTCCTTGGTGGTGTTACTTCTAAATTATGGGATCTTAGTGTGAGGGGAGGCTCTATGACAATGCATTAATTCAGTTAAATGTAGTGCAAAACTATATTCTACGAATAATATTATTCAAAGACAGACTTTATCCCACAAATTGTCTATATAATGAATCGATTCTGAATGTCCGATGCCTACTTTCTTAGTAACTGTACTTTCTGTTTTAAATCTACAAACAAACAATTTGTGAACCACCGTTACCAAACTAGACAGTACACAAACAAAGATATGGTAGTACCGTTTAGAAAATACGATGGAAACCAAAGAATCGCTACAACCGTAGCACCAAAAATTTATAACATCCTACCGAACGAAATTAAACTGATAACCAAATATAAACGCTTTGATAATAAATGTAAATCCTTCATTTATCTAAATAGCGATCGCATATAAAATTTTGCCAAAAAGGTGTTTAATTTATTTTAACATACTTTGACTGTATAACCAATGTATTTATTATTAATTTATTTATCATGTATTTAGTTAACTTGGCACTCCAGTTATATTACTGATAATTTCTATTTCCATTATTAGTATTAGTATTGATAGTAGTATTATCTCAAAAATTACTATTTCTTTCTCTACTTTAACTCTTTTAATATATGTTATTATTGCACACACAGGTGTTAACTCACATAGGTGCATTATTGTATTACCACTTTCAAATGTATGACATTATCATTGTTGAATAAATTGAATTGAATGAGGTCATACGGATGGGCTGAGCGGATCATCCAAACAATCGCGGTCAGATCCGGCTCCAGGGATGTTATATTGCCACCTTCTCAGAGACGTTTCGCCCAGAAATGTCATCCTTGGAGTGTGTCGATACTGCAAGATTATCCAAAAATGCACCTTGAACTCCGATGGAATTAACACTCCAAAGACTCAATGTTGGGTCGTGGAAGATGATTACTCCACACCAAAACTTAGACGCCGCTGGATCTGAATCAATCCCACAGGACACTTTTGGTATTGCCAGGTTCACAATATTCTAGTTCAGCATCGTTCAGAATCTCTCTCCCAGACATCCTCATAGAACGGTTTATCTCAAGAATGCTTCTTGGTAACCAAGTATAAGCTCTTTCTCTGGCCCTTCTTCAACTGTAGCACCCCTCCAACTCCTGGAATCTGTTTTATAGTCGACCGAACTTCATGGAGAATACCACGGCGATACCTTTCGACATTCGAAGATCTACTACATAGTGAGCTAATGCGTAATTATCAGGCTCCTTGAAAAGATGTAAAACTGTCCGTTTGAGTATAAGGACATGGCCTTGAAATAAAACGTTATCTCATCCTCCGGAGGTCTGAGCGTTCGAAATTTATCGAGGTTTCTAGCGTAACGGGACTACCATTTTGAAACGAACGACCCCAGGCTTCCCTCGGGGTTGATTCGATAGACCTTCCCACGAGTTCTGCAATTTCGGTGACAGTCCTTGACGATGTCTATTTAGAGTTGTACAACCAAACTAGGTCACTTTCCTGAAATCCTCCAGCATCGGCCTTGATGTCATAGGTCTCCTTTATTCTGCCTGGATGTTTAAACGGACTCGTTATTCATGGATGTCGACCATTTTTTGTTGGAGTTTACTGACGTAGTCTTCCTCCGCAGTGTCTTGTCCTTCAGGTAACAAGGAAGTCACAGCTCTCGCCCCATTATAATACTAGTAGGGGTTTGGCCGGTTGATTCATGTTTTGCGGAACGATAGGCCATCAGGTACGAATGAAGCTACTGGTCACAATCTATCTGGTGGTCAGAGACTATCTTGAATAGGAGACAGTTTATTATCCTCTTCACCATTTCATCGGACTGTGTATGTAGAGCCTTGGATCTCATCTTCCAGATGTTCAGTACCTGGTACATTTCTTTAATAATGTTGTACTCAAAATTCCTGCCTTGGTCCGAATGCAGCTCTAACGGAATATCGAATCGACATATTCACTCCTTCACCAATCGTTGGTGACGGTAACGGCTTCTTGGTTGTTGGCAGCGCATACAGTCCCAATTTTTTCGTCACGCCCAGATGTCCTTCGGTGACCTCATCATGAATTTCTGGGAGCACTTCCTGTCTTCAGCTCCAGGTACTACTATTTGATGTCTTTCTTTCATGCCGTCCTTGGAATCCAATTGTCCCATTGTCCATGGTGAAGGAGTTTCATTGAGCCCAGTAAGATTTAGCGGCTGGCGAATAATTTGCTATATTTCCTGCCATGTTGGTCTTCAGTTGCTCTTCATCCAGCCGATAACTGAACCAGGGTCTGGGTCCCTCTTTCTGGATGTTGTTGTTACTCCAGTTGTTATCTACTGCCGTGGTCCTACAAACAGATGCTTCTTTCTCTTCTGCTCGTCAGCAATGTGAGCAGTAATATGGCTGGACTTTTCAATTAGTCCTTCTGATGGCCTTCTCTCCGGTTGATTTTAACTATTTTTCTTCTAGCTATTGCTTCAATTCATCGACCTTTAATCAACCAGGCGAACGCATCACGAAAAATGTTTATGCCTTTGGCCGAGGTATACGTTTATTTCACACAAAAGTCTTCAGTTTATTTTCCCGTGATGCGCAAATCTGCCCACTTCACAAACGCTCATTTGTTTTACGGGTCAATGGTCTATTAGGCGTGATAAAGGTCTATCAGTTTTTTTACGTAGTACGGAGACTGCCCAATACGCGATCACTTATTTATTTTAAAAATCCTAGTTCTTACTCTAATGTAATAAAAATACACTTTACAATGAAACGTTTATGTCCACTTGTAAACTACAACACTTAAAATTAATTTTATACATTTGAAAGCACTAGTATCACTGTCGTTAACTCTGTCTATTTGCGAACTCTCGAACCAAGTATATCTGCTACTAACTAACTAACCGGCTCGAGACTCATTTATTTATATTGGGAAGGGTTCTATCCGAACAGGTGTGGTCAGGTTGGAAAAAAGTTGTTTAGAATTGAAAATTACGTTTAGATATCCAATCCTTTGTGAAGATATGGTGATTTTGAATATTTATCCTATCGGAGTGTATGATTTTCTTCAGTTTTTCTTCTTCTTCATCAACTACGTTTTAATTTTAGATCCTGCAGACGTTGCAATACCATCTGTTTTACCAGAAAAGTCAAGGTTGAAGTATGAATCGGCCTTTTGTAGATTCGAGAAATGGTGTGAAGAAAAAAACATGAAAAATCTAGACGAGGAAACGTTATTAACGTACTTCATAGAGAAGTCGAAAATTCAAAAATCCTCATCACTATGGGCCCAATATTCTATGTTGAAGACAGTTATATCAACGAAAAAGAATATTGACATTAGCAATTTCAAGAGTGTATTGCGATTTTTGAAAACGAATGCGATTGGCTATCAGGCCACGAAGACCACAGTTTTGAGTAGACATCACATAGATACATTTCTCAGAGAAGCTGATGATAATACCTACTTGTTAATGAAGGTAACGTAATTAGTTTTTTCCTTATAACCTATTGAGTATGTTGATAGATTGGTTGTGTTTAATTTGATGCTGTTATCTTGGGTTGCATTTTCAACTAACTTTAATATGTGATCAGAGCAAAATAATTGAACTGAATTCATTTATGAGTTTAGGAAAGGAATCTTGCTATTTAAGTTTTTGAAAAATGATCTCTGAGGATAGCGTAATAGCCAAAAACGCTCCGCTTGATTATTGATATACTGAACATACTTCAAAATTCTCCCTTCACTCAAGAAACCCTTCTTAGATAAGTGTATAAATATAAAATGTCTCAAAATCACGATATATTATGAGACCAAAAAATAGTTTTACTCTTCACCACAATAGTAATTTCTTTCCTAGATGCGCATTCGTGAACCAAGTTAACTTCATCAGTGGCCACGTTCATTCCGTGCGCGAATTTGGTACTCTGACCATCCCAAATGCAGACCAAGAGTAAAAGTTACTCTCTATTTACAACACGTTTAATCAGTAAACAGTTCTGTTCTCATTTATGCTAGAAAAATGGGTATAAGGATACTGAACAATAAAATAAAGACATAGGGATTAGCAAGAATTCAAAGCAAATTTTTCATCTTGCTGGAAAGTCAAGGCAGTAGATGTTTATAAAGTCTTGGTCATCTAACTGTTTTGGTAGTAAACCAAGCTGGTTACTTGGCCTAATTTACTGTATAAATCAAGATGTATTTGGTTAATATAAAGTCATTAGATAGCTTACCAAGAGACGGTATAAACGTGGCTAGTAGGATTACTAAATGCTAATAAGTACCAAACCAGTTGTATGTATATCAACCCAGTTATTATAATAATAAACCAAATATGTAACATGGGGGTACTCCTGACTTGTAAACAAACCTACGGCCAGGTTTAATTACAACTACCTGTTATTCGATCAAATAGTTTTAAATTTTTAAATTCAATGGACCATTATCGTTATTAATTTTTCCATTAGCATCAAAAGGCTTTACTTATTTTGAATATTGATTTCTAGTAAATGATCAGCAATACTCGATTTATTTTTCGTGAATATTTAGCTTGGCTAAATGTTCACCAACACGTATATTCGTAGATCGCTTGGTTTTGTCATAATATATATTATCACAATTTTGACAGCAGTTTTCGTAAATTCGTGATGGAATATTTTCTTCCGGATTGCCTGATAACATTCGAAAATTGTTCGTAGTGTTATATACAAGCTGAAGGTTTACATCCCGGAAGATATAATTGAGGCCTCTCGTAAGCCGTGTATCGCGTGTAATCATACAAAGTGGAAGCTAAATGCCCTATGTACACGGTAATTGAATGTTATTAGTGTTTGTAGGTTTCCTATAAATGTCTTTATCCGCACGTTCTCCAATCCTGATAACCAATTTGTCCAAAAATGGCAACTGTCCGTCAACTTCCATGTCCACTGTGAATTTTATCTGTTCAAATACTGAATTCAAACTGTTTAGGAAGTGTTCTTCAATTTGTTTCTTCACAACAAAAACACAAAGTACATCATCCACATAACTGATGCAAATTACCGGGAAATAACCATTTCGTAACTTGTTGAACTGTTTCGAACCTACTCATGAAGATGGCCATATAAGGTGACAGACCGTATTGAAATATTTTTTTATCTAAAATAACGATTTTATTACCTTTTTATCTACTCTCAATTCAAAACAATCGTTTTCCCTCAATGTTTTTACCACTATATTTATTTGTCAGTAATTTTGGCTGCTGGCTCTGGAATTACTAGTATTTTATTATGATCATAGTTTCATTTCAAGGTCATTCTTATCATTGGAGTGGCTGGGTCATGCAGGAAAGAAGAGCTGGCTTACATGCGTGTGGAAGACGTGAAAGATGAAGGTTCCTATATTCGAATCACAATCTCAAGTGTCCAACGAGAATTCATAATACTTGATGAACCAAGTGATGGATTCAACCCCGTAGTAATGCTTCGCAAGTATATCAATCTTCGACCAATCCAAGCTGGGCGCTTTTTTGTAGCGTACAGGAATGGTAAATGTGTTAATCAGCCAGTTGGTGTGCATACTGTAGGTGCCTTGGCCAAAAAGGTTGCTTCATTTCTTGGTTTACCAGATTCCGATAGCTACACAGGTTACCGTTCAAGAAAATCAGCTCCCCATAGTAGATGGCCATCCGCTCATTTCGTGAAAGGATTTGATGACCATTTTTGAAAGGAAGATGTAGACTAAATTCCATTTACAATTGTCATTATTCGTTAATTTACTCGTCTATTGAAGTTTCTAGTTCTGTTTGAGTATATGTATTTGAATAAATTTCTTTGAGTTCCTTTTATATTAATTTCAACTCTAGATGTTCACTTTTCTATTGATTATGTAGTCATTTGATTCGAATGATAATTATGGCCTACCGAGACAGGAATATGTGATGTTTTTTTTTCTAGGTAACTGTACAATATAATCTAAATTTAGCCCTGTAGATATCCGTTATTATGGATAATAATACAATAATAATGATAATAAAACATTCAGTTAGTAGACGTAAGTATCCTACATCATATGGATACCAATTTAGGGGTGGGACAACGCCACATCTAAGAGGTAAATACTTTTAAAAACTCACTCTCTCCGTGGAAAGTATAAGCATAAACTCCGACACGGGGAAGAAAAAAGTTGCTGCAACTGATATGTTTGCCGTTCCGATTTTACTTTACTCCTTTGGAGTAATAAATGGGGTCAAGAAGAGCTGCGACAACTCGACGTGAAAACTCACAAAATGATGCATCTTCATAGGAGTTTGCATCCTAAATCGTCTGTTCCACGGACTTCCCCAGACACCGGGGAGTCCGTGGACTCTTGAGTTTGGAGTGTCTACATAACAGAATGGTTCTGGATGGAGCCTGTGAAGTCATCTGCTCAGTATGCGATCATGAAAAAACAGTGATTGGAGCATTTCTCTTCAAAGCAGCAACCCGTGCAGCCGATGAACTCGGTCTTCTATTATTCGACACTGAACGGACGAACCCAAATTCTGTCACCGAGTTGGAACTCGTTCAGCAAAAAGCCCCTATCAAAGCAGCGGAGAGTGAGAGGTTCCTACAGCTTCATAAGAATAAGCCAATGCAAGGTGTCTTTTTCAAGAACATTGAAGACGTTGGCTTATCCAGAAACCTGGCCCCCACTTTTCGAAAACCAACTGATTCATAATGGCCTGCCGAGATGGTGTCTTCAACACCCTCTTCTGAGTATAGAGGTCCCTGACACTTGATGAGGAGCGTGTCGTGGGGCAGCTGAGACCATAATTTATTTGCTGTCAGCTTGTCCAGCTTATGCTGTCTCAGCCTATATCCACAGGCATAACGCGGCGCTACGACTGGTGTAGTACCACCTACGACACTCGTTCGGTATTGACAAGACACCGGTGTTGCCTTATGCTCCATGGGATATTGACCATCAAAGTAGGATAGCTACATAAGGATGGGGTCATTTTCAAGAACATTAAAGCCCATGGCTTATCCAGAAACCTGACCTTCGCATTTCTCAGGATAAGTGGCTGCCAAGACGATGTCTTCAACGTCCTCGTCAACCGTAGTCACGTGATGGCTATAGAGGTCCCTGATACTAGATGCATTGCGTGTCGTGTGGCGGCTGAGAACACAATGCATTTGCTGTCAGCCTGTCCAGCTTATGGGTTCTCAGCCTACATTCACGGCGCTACGAGTTTTGATATTACCATCCACGACACTCGTACGGTATAGATGGGACAGCGGTATTGCCTTATACTCTGGGGGATGTTAGGTACGTTGTGGAGAATGAGAAGTGCCAAATGTATTGGAACTACTCATTCTCCACCTTCAGGCAAATACAATCCATCAAGCCTGATGTAGTCTCCCCGATCAACAGACTAAGACAATTTTCCTCATTGACTTGTCGGCTCCTGGCGAAACAAACATAGTTCAAAAAGAGGAGGATTCCCCTTTTTGTAAAAATGGTGGTTCTGATAACAGGGGTCCTTGGAGGAATGATGGACACACTGCTCTGAAACTTAACTAGCCGCATTATGGAAGACGTCCTAGCCGATTGAATACAGGAGTCCGTCATCATTCGTTCACTCCACCTGCTTACATGATTTTTGGACCCAATAGTCACTTACCCTTCGGCGAGGGAGTGATAATTGGGGCAAATGATCCAGCGCACCCTCCGGAGGTCCGGAGGCAAGGCCTGAATGGGAAATTCCTATCGGAAAAAAATTAATTAAAATTGATAACGAATAAGCTTTATCAAGTAATTAGAAGAACATTATCGAATATGCGACACTAATTTTGGCGGAGACTAGCTCGTAGCTACTCAAATTTAACCAAAACCGGTAGAAAAAAAGAAATAATAATAATAATAAGGCATAGTCTGTGCAGATTGAGGACGGCTATTATTATCTTTGGCGTTGCTCCCCGGAGCGCCAAGCAAGCACCAGACGGCGGGATTGGCATCTAGACAACTCACATCGCCCCTCGACTCCAATGAAATTGAGAAAATTTCGTTATATCCAGAATTCGAACCTGGCCATGTGCTAGCAGAAGTTTCAACGGCCGACCTCTAACAACTTCGCTACCGACCACTCTCCAATAAGAGAAAAGAACCATAGTTTGTTATAGCAAGTAACCAGATGTAGAAGACAATATTCAATGGGTAAGATAAGTGCAAAATAAAAGATAAAAAACATGGTTTGTGCTGGGTTCTTCCGCCAGTGGCGTCGGTGATAACTAAGATTTCTTCATCGTTTTTTGAATAAAAACTGCTAGTATTTATATTTGAATTTATTCATATTCAGAAGCTTCAAGTCTTCAGGTGGAGGATTGTGAAGAAGAATTTAGCTTTTTTTTTAGATAAGACAAGTACGATAGATTTATAAAATTGAGAGTAAATTTTCCAAGGTGATACTTTTTCCGATTAGACGTATTCAACCAGTTAGTTTCTACGAATTTCTGAGAAATGTGATCATATTTCATAATCGCTAGGAATCGCACGTTAAAAGGTAAGACCTCGTTAATCCTTAGCTCGCACAAGTTTCGACTTCTGAGGGCTGTCGTTCGTAGGGGGGTGACAGCTGGTTAACGGAAAAAAAAACAATGACACGAATCAAACGACAGCATGAGTTTTGATTTTTCTATATTCGATTTAAATTGGATGTAAGCATCGGCCATATATGAAATCAAAATGACACATAACTAGTGAGTCATATAACATTTTCTCCAATTTATTGCCTATGATATGGCGGTTGCATTATATGGGAATCTGAAGTCTGTATCAAGTTGAATACCTCAATTTCTTGTCGAATCCACGAGGCTCAATATGTAACTGTCAACGTTAATATGCAGATTGTTTATGATAGTTTTCCGTTTGCTTTGGGTGCCAAAATACATTAGTGTCGTTTTTCAGGAGTTGTGTTTCAGATCATGTTGTTTCGATATATTTTTTGTTATGAAGGTGTGGCATATTTCAGGAATTATCAACATTAATGTGTGTATACAACTGTCTATCATCGGCTGCGACTGAACTCTAGCGGAGACGGGGGGTGGGTCATACGAAACAATATGTAGTGCGGTGTCAAAAGTGCGAGGCGCCAGCTATATGAATGCCTAGCCAACCCTCTGGATTCCATACTGATTCCCATATAACACAATCTAATGATAAACCGAAATAAAATATACAGAGGTATAATATGTAAAGTGGTACAGAATGGTGGTTAGCATTGATATCTCATATTACGCAGTACTACCAAGTAACTATTAGTATTTCCTTCGTATTATTGAACTAATAGTGGCATTTCTGGTGGTGGTCAATGACCAAGTACCTAAATTCATACGACTCTTGGGTAAGATATAAGGGTACTAAGGAACGAGGGCCATTAGATGACACCAGTTAGGCAACTGAAGTGTTAAAATCTTCGGTAAAACCCCTAACTTTGTTCTATGTGTATGAAAAAACATACTGTATCAAGTATAACATGTCTAGTTCTGAATCATGTCTTAATTTTTATTATATGTTCATTTTGAAGTCTGTAGAAAAATATTTTGTAATATTCCCCAATCTGATACCCTTAAAATGGCCCGAACCAGTAGATGACATACCTTCAGCCGAATGTTATTTACATATACAGTGTCACCGTTAAAGTCCGCATCATATGGGACTTTTTTTTATTATTCAGTTATTGCAAATTTAGAGTTCGTGAACATTTTTTGCTTTAAAAATAATGCAAAATGATGTTTACGATTGTTTTCATCGATTGGCTACACCTGTAAAATTTGACATTTTATCAAAAAAAATTTCAAAATGTTAGGTTACTTCTCAATTTTTCGAAAAATATTATATCAAAAAATTGTTCATATTTCGGTTTCCTACCCACCTACCAAATCTGAACCAGTTGAAAAACTTTGATTATTTTCGAGTTTTCTTAACCTTACACTTTTTCGGATAATTTAAATTTGGTAAAATCTGAAATAACCAGTTGAAATGTAATAATCCCATCTGCTGAAAGGATTTTTTCTGTTTAAAAATGTTTCTACTTGGATATTTTCAAAAAAATACAAATATGCTAAAAAAATTATGTTATAGTTGATGCAAAGTGGCTCTAGTTTCGAATTATCGAATATTTTTCTAAAGCAACAGACCTAAAGTATTTTCTACTTCACTGATGTATTGTGATAAAAATAATTGAAGCAAATTTTGCTATGGAACATTGAAACTAGAGCCACTTTGCATCAAATATGATGTTATTTTCTTAGCATATTTGTATTTTTTTTGAAAATATCCAGTCAGAAATATTTATAAATAGAAAAAATTCTTTCAGCAGTTGGGTGTATTACATCTCAACTCTTTTTTTCCAGATTTCATCAAATTTAAATTGTCCGAAAAAGTGTAAGGTTAAGAAAACGCGAAAAAAATAAAAGTTGTTCAAACTGGTTCAAATTTGGTAGGTGGGTAGGAAACCGAAAAATAAACAACTTTTATATATAATATTTTTTGAATTATTGAGAAATAACCTAACATTGTGAAATTTTTTTGAAAAAATGTCAAATTTGACAGGTGTACCCAATAGATAGAAAACAATCGTAAACGTCATTTTGCATTATTTTCAAAGCACAAACTGTTCACGAACTCTAAATTTGCAATAAGTGAATAATAAAAAAAAATCCCATATGATGCGGACTTTAACGGTGACACTGTATATAAATAAGTGATTGAAAGAATGTTAAAAAATGATCATTATATTAGTCAAATTCCAACGAAAATTACTCAGTACATGATTTTTTTTTCTCACAGCTATAATTACAATTCTTTAACAGGCAAAGAATGGGTGAATACATAACTTATTCTTTCTCCTCTGTAATTTAATAGAGGTTGCCCTACTTTTCCAATAATTTGGTCCATGTTGATGATTGGGAAATCGTTTTCTTTTAATATAAACTCCTTCGGAGCTTTTTATGTTACCTGGCTATCTGATAGTATATTTATAGATTTCTACCCTTCGGGTATCCCTCTCAAGGCCTTCCTGGGCACGATTCTCTATAGCATATACTTCTGTTTGGAAGATGGTTGGGGTCCTACCAAGGAGTCTTGAGAGCCCGAAATTTGACCGTGTAATGCTCACTCCAATCCCTTCGTCCATTTTGGATCCATTGGCAATTGGAGACTGTTCTTTTATAAATCTGGTGGTTGTTGATCACTTCAAAGTCGTACATGATCGGCTGGTGTCTGTCAGTTTAGACATGGCTCCTAGGGACATATGTACGAAAATCTTTAGATGTCCAATCGGATTTCCTGATTTTAAGTTTTTTGTCTGGTACGGTCTGAAGGCACGATTTGCTGCTTCTTTCATTTACACATAGGTGCAATGGCGGAACTTTCTACAGTTTGAATTGTGCTTGAATTTGTTGCATTTTTGGCCACCATACCAGTGAGGCGTAGGTGACCATAGGATTAATGATCGTTTGGTATGACAAATACTTTTATTTTGGATTAAGACCCCATGTCTTACCGAAGACTCTGCGGCATATCTAGCTTGCCGCCATAGCCCTGGAAAGAATGTGATTGATTTGGCTGTTCCATGTCAGTTTTTGGTCGATTATAACACCCAGGTTCTTTGAAAAATGTTAGCAGGGCTGGGGCTTTAAGTTCATAGCATGCTAGGATTGACATTGTTGCTGTTGATTTAATAGAGCAACTATTTTTCATCTCATCTGTTGAAATCAGTAAGGATTCTTGGGTCTAAGTGAGACTTTTTTTTGATTTGGCATCTGTATAAAAAAGATCAAGAAGTTAACCCCAATGCTTGACACCTTTGAAGCCTAATAGATGACATATGTGTCAGCTGAATGTAAAACAAGCAATAACTGTTTTCCAATACCTGACACCGGGTGTCAGGTATTGGTTTATTGCAATTATTCAACCCAATAGCTGATACCCCAGCTAACCTCTGAAATAAAAAAGTTATAGTTATGATTCTAATGCAAACTAGTTTCTGAATGTTCTTGTTCGTTGAATTATAAAATGATACATCTACATCTTAAAGTAAAGTGTCTCATTTATTGGTATTGGTAAATATAGGTGTTATCTGTTGGTACAATTACCTTATTATATTTTTATGAAGTTGAATATATTGTTACTAGATTGGTAAAAATCCCCTAGCTACGCCACTGTCGAGTGCCGAATCATAAAACGTAACTCATTTGCATAAAAAATAAACCGACGCCGACCACATTTGTTATTTCCTTTTCTCGGAACTGTTTCTCTGAATTGAATAATCTGGAGAAAGGAAGAATCCCGAAAAGTCTTCTCTGTTCGAATTGATTATATAAGGCGACACATTTCACTCGAGAGGGAAGTTCTTAGGAAGTTATATCGAAGTTAAGAAGTTTTTGAAGAAGTTCGTTAGTGGAATATTTAGCTATTTGAAGCAGATCTAAGTGTTTTATTAGTTAGTGAATTATTTGTATTTTCATAGCGAAGGTAATAAAAACAGTTAAGTGGTGTGCTCGGCGTATTATTTAGTATTCTAATATCGTAACAATAGAAGATGAAAATATACAATAATGAAAACATCTACCACTGAAAGTACTATAATAAACCTCAAAACCGCAATAAGTATAATGGACCTACCTGTAGCTTTTACAATTACATGCTTTATATTATTAAAGGATACCCACAAATATGTTTCTACCTGATGCTGGGTTTGTTAATTGGAGTTCAAAGTCAGAGAGTAGCGTACAGCTATCGTAGTACCATCAGATTGATCTTTACTGCAATACTTTCCTTCGTGTTCTTGATGTGCTTTACTTAGCAAAAGGATGTTTATGAGGCAGAGAAGACTACAGCGGTGACAACGTGGAAAACAACTCTCTAGGATGCATAAATGCGCCCTGGTTGAAAAAATCTGACTTAAAATGAAATACCAAGTAGTAAATTCCAGTGGAAAAAAAAGTTCAAGTTTGTCTAATAACTGTAGCATAATTGAAAAGAAGTGTCTTTTTACGTCACTCGAAACACGAAACAGTGTTTTATTTTATCACAATTCGGGTAAATTGTTGGACGTTATTTCGATGACCAGGAAATTATTATTTCACTCATGTATATGAAATTCATTTTCCAACTGGATAGCCTACATGAAATTGAAGTGTTTCAGTCTAGGGATGAAAATGAAGTAAATGAACAAACATTCAGCTCTATGCGGTATCACTTCCGTTAAAAATAACGTCATTGTTATTCGCCATTTCCGTTATTTTGCTGTTGGACGAGAAGTCAATAAACTAGTTTCAGAAAAATCGCGTTTTCTGCCTCGTCCTGTAGTAATGTACACCATAATTTTTATAATCAAAGGAAATTGATATTTTTCACATGTACTCAAAAATCAAGAAAAATCCATTCGCAGAAAATATTTTCCCTAATTAACGTTAGACAATCAACCCATTTTTGTAGCTCACGCTGTAGAGCCAGGAAAAAAGTCTATTGAAGAAAGTTGCTTGTTTTGACCTGTAGAATGATATATCCAAAATTCAAAAAATCTATCGAGCCCCAGGAATACATGTATCCACTGCCATGTCTTTTCCAAATGAAACCTGAATTTTTGAGCAGCACATGACAAAATGAAGCACAAACTACGAATTAAAATTTTCATTATATCCTTGTATTGCATATACCTATAAATTCGTGGTACAAATATTGTTATGTCGTATAAAAAGTGTCGTCCCGACGGACACCTGGATGTAATGTGTTCCTGTTTATTCCTGCTGTAACGACATATATTTGAAGTTGCCATTCCTTTTTTGGAGGTATTTATTGAAATAATTATATACTATATACTCCACTTTCTTCATTATTAACCACGTTTCAATTTCAGATTCTGCAGAAATTGTGACACCATATTATGTTCTACCTAAAAATAAAAAGTCATGGTTGAGGTATGAAGGGGCCTTCACTAGATTCGAAAGATGGTGTGGGGAACACAACACGGAAAATATAAACGAAGAAACGTTGTTAGCTTATTTCGAAGAGAAGGCCAAGAGACAAAAATCTTCATTACTATGGGGGCAATATTCTATGTTGAAGACAGTCATATCGGTGAAAAAGAATATTGACATTGACAAATTCAAAAATGTGTTCCTATTTTTGAAGATGAATGCAGTTGTCTCTCAGGCCGCGAAGTTCAAAGTTCTGAATAAACATCAAATAGATACATTTCTGAAAGAAGCTGATGATGCTGCCTACTTATTGATAAAGGTAATTGAAATAGATTGTATTCCTTACTGCTTCTGAGAAAGTTGATTTTGAATCGGATTGAATTTAATTCTGTTCAGTTGTGTTGCACTTCCTACCAACTTCATGGTATGATCGAAACAAAGTTATTTCTGTCAACAACAAGGATTATAATATCCATTCAGTATTCAATTTTCATACATATACAGGGTGGGGCACCAAAAACGAAACAGATCGAATATTTTCAAAACACATGTGTTGTGAAGAAAATGCAAAAACACGTCGATTTTTAATCCAAGGGGGACATCTTCCTATCATAACCTCAACTGTCATACCTCTCCCCTTACCCCTTGGTCAATATCACCCAAACAATTTAACCTAACTTAACTTTCTATTTTGGCGCCCTCTTGCGGGAAAAACAACTGATCCGTATTCCAAATTATGATACTTCATCTCCAAGCTAAATTAACATATTTACTCAATAACATGCATTATGGAATTTTTCTAAGGAAAACAACAAAATGGTGGTTCCAAAATGGCGGACAAGATTTAAAATTATGGTCCGGTTTTATTCAAACTTGATAAGTGGTGGTTTTCTGGGTCGTAAATTATAAATAGTTTGTCAGTGCAAAAGTAGATGGTGGCTCCAAGATGGCGGAAGAAATTTGTAATTAAGGTCCGTTTCACCCGCCATCTTATTTTTGGTATCGACAAAAAAATCATAACTTCCGACGTTGAAAATCCTCACATACTAATTTTGATTCGATTCGGACCATGATTACAAATTTCGTCCGCCATCTTGGAGCCCCCTTTTTTTTTTTTCATTGACAATTTATAACTTCCAAGCCGGAAAACCACCACTTATCAAATTTGAATCGAATCGGACCATGATTTTGAATCTTGTCCACCATTTAGGAGCCGCCATTTTGTTTTTGAAAAATTCCCTAATGCATTGTCACCGAATTTATGTCAAATTAGCTGCAAATGAAGTATCATAATTTGGAATACAGATCAGTTGGTTTTTCCGCAAGAGGGCGCCAAAATAGGAAGTTGGGCAGCGAAAATTAACACGGATGAATTCTTTATGAAATTACCTTTTTAATGATGTGTCACATTTACTAGTATCCCTATTCAAATTGTTTGGTTGATAGTGACCAAGGGGTGGGGCGAGAGGTATGACAGTTGAGGTTGTGATAGGATGTCTTCCTTGGATTAAAAATCGACGAGTTTTTGCATTTTCTTCACAACATTTGTGTTTTGAAGATATTCGATCTGTTTTGTTTTCTGTGCCCCACCCTGTATGTCAATGGCATTAGTGAATATTGTTTATAACCTGAATATACAGGGTTATGCTAAAGTAATGCACAAAATTCATAAAACGTACAACGATCACTTTAAAAAAAAATACAAAAACATGTCAAACTGTTCTTTTTATTCCGCATCTTTTGACATAAGTTACAAAAATAACACGTCAAAGTTGTCAAAGTTATGACTTCATCAACAAATTTTTTTATTGTGAAGCTAAGATTTTTATCACATTATGTGATAGAGCTTGTGTTTGTACACAAGGGAAAAATAGTTGCAGTAGGGCTCACATAAGAAAAAAAAAACGAGAAAATGAATAAAAAACGAAATAAACGTAAGTTTCATAATAACTTTTCAATTAACTAAACAGTCCATTAAACCAAAACTATTTCTTATAGGAATTGTTCAAACTGTGTCCCGTTTACTAACTGACATAGGCCAAGACGATGGTAGACCGCATTTATAGAGTTTTCGATCATCTGCGGAGTTATACGAGTCATTTCGTGTCTAATTCTTTCCATTAAGTCTTCTAAATTGTCTGGCCGGTTAATGTCGACCCGACTTACAAATGCCCCCACAGAAAAAATCAAGGGGGGTCCACGTCTTCCAATCCACCGTCCTTCAAACTGGTTATCCAGAAACCTTCGAACAGTATGACCATAATGTGGTGGTGCGCCATCTTGTTGGAACCAAATACTGGGATCCAAGTTGTCCCCATTATTTGGATCCGGAAATGCCGCAAGTAGGTCCGGAAGCACTGCCATACGAAGATGTTCCAAATATCGTTCAGCTGTTAAATTCCCGCGAAAGTAATAAGGACCAATAAATCTTCCCCGGACGATTCCTACCCAAACATTAATTTTTTGGGGACGCTGGGTGTGTTTTGTCTGCATCCAGTGGGGATTTTCCCGAGCCCAGTAGCGAGAATTGTGTCGATTTACAGAACCACTTAGACCAAACGTGCCTCATCGGAAAATACTACACTATTAAGAAAATTTGGATTTTCGTCACAATGCCGCATGAAGATTTCACAAAATTCCAAACGTCTGTCCGGATCATCTTCTGAGAGTTCGTGAACAAGATGAACTTTGTATGGGTGTAGTTTTTCTTTTTTTAACATCTTTACTACAAAGGACTGACTAACATTTTCTTGTAAGGCAATTTCTGTTGTAGTTGCGTGAGGGTGTTCTTCTACAGACAGCAAAATATCTAACTTCACATCGTCGCTTATTCCTGGTCGTCCAGATTTTGGAGCATCCCTCACGCTTCCCGTTGCATCAAATTTTGCAACAATTCTGCTTACTGTGCTTCTAGCAATTGGAGGTCTTTCAAAATGTGTTGCGTTAAATAAAGCACATGCTTCTTCATGACTTCGAAGGCGATCGCCGTAACCTACCATCATTAGAATTTCTATCCTTTCTCTTTCGGTTAAACGAGCCATAATAATAAAACTGTGGTGACACTAATTGTACGACTGACACTGACAAATCGTTGTTTTAGTAAAACAACCGAAAAAATTTATAAGAACACATATTCTTACTAGATAAGTTTGGTTTTGTTATTTCGTTTTTTATCCCTTTTCTCGTTGTTTTTCTTATGTGAGCCCTACTGCAACTATTTTTCCCTTGTGTAAAAACACAAGCTCCATCACATAATGTAATAAAACTCTTAGCTTCCCATTAAAAAAATTTGTTGATGACGTCATAACTTTGACAACTTTGACGTGTTATTTTTGTAACTTATGTCAAAAGATGCGGAATAAAAAAAACAGTTTGACGTGTTTTTGCATATTTTTCAAAAGTGATCGTTGTACGTTTTATGAATTTTGTGCATTACTTTATCATAACCCTGTATATGTTCCCTTCAAAGAATATAACATATGTACCAAATTCAAATTAAGAATATGGTTTTCAGAGGATGTTATGGATAAGATTAAAGAAAGAGATACTTTATATAAAATAACCAAACATTCTAGATTAGATAATGACTGGGTTGAATATAATAAAACTAGGAATATTGTAAACAATCTAAATAGAAAAAAAAATATTAAGATAAGGTGATTGATGAAAACAAAATCGATAATAATAACATGTGGAAATCATAAAGAATTGCCGAAAGGAAAAAAACAAAATAGTAATAATAATCCTTCAAGTATCAATTTTGACGGTGTGGTGATAGAAAATGACATGAATATTGCCAATGCTTTCAACGACTATTTTGTTAATAGCATTAAAAATATTGTTCACGATATAAAACCATTTAATGATTTTAATAATGTTATATAACATATTCAACCAGTACAGTCTATATTTGATACATCTGAAATAGTCAAAATGATGAATTTGAAAAAATTCTGGAATCACTTGAGAATAACAGTCCCGATAGTGATGGAGTTGATCTACATATGTCATGATAGCCTTTCAGGCAATCGAAAACTGCTTCTTGGATGTCATAAACACTTCATTAAGTTCTGGTACTTTTCCAGGTGCCTGGACTTTATCAACAGTAGTACCAATTCAAAAAGTAATCAATACTTTGATCAGTTGTGAATTTCGACCTATAAATACCCTCCCATTTTATGAAAGACGACGGTCAAAGTTCAGCTATTGAAATTTCTTGGAAATAACAATATAATCATCATACAACAATCATGTTTTCGAACATCTCACTCATCTGATATTTAATAACCCAATGGAAAACAAGTCTTAGCGAAAAAAATGTGATAGGCGTTGTTTTCTTGGATTTTAAACGTGCTTTTGAAACTGTTAATATACATAGATTTATTGTTAACAAAATTCAATAGATATGGTAATATAGATAATGTATTGGATTGGTTCACAAGTTATTTACAACAAAGAACACAAAAGGTGAAGTATAATAATGTTAATATTTTGGTTGGTTTCCGGGTTTTGCCGTGGTCTTCTTTGGTTTAAATCTCCAAACGTTTCTACTGCAACTGCGGCAGTCATCTTCAGTGGCGTGGTCGAAGTACTCTTCTAGACGTATCAACTGAAACTCAGTTGCAGTTGCAGTCGAAACGTTTGGAGATCTAAACCAAAGAAGACCACGTCAAAATCCGGAAACCAACCAAAATATTGACGCCAGCCGTGAAAGCTTACATTTCTATATAACAATATTTTTTTCCATGACATAGAAAATAAGCATGGAGTTCCTCAAGACTCAATTCGGAGCCAATATTATTTATGCTGTTTATTAATGATATCATCAAGCTGGTCAAAAAATGCAAACTTAAATTACTATTTGCTGAGGATACATTATTATACTTCGCTGGTGAACCAGATGAAATAGAATCGTCCTTAAATGTGGACTTGAATCGTATTTTTGTGTAGCTGTGTAATAATGAGATAATGTTGAATTGTGAAAAGACCAAATGTATGTTGATAGGGAATAGAAGCAAGCTCAAAAAATTGAAGGATGATGAATTTCTAACGACCTTGATGATCAGTAACAGACAATTTCAGAATGTAAAAACTTTCAAATACTTAGGAGTAATGATAGATGAGGAGGAATTGAATATGAATTCTCACTGTGAGTATATAAGAAAAAAATATTGCGAAAAAAGTCGCATTTCTTGTACAAACTCAACGGCAAAATTCCACCTTTTTCCAAGTTGAAAGTCTATAATAGCCCATATTGACTACTGCGAAACACTTTCATTTTTTCTCAAAAAACACAAAATCGAGCAATACTTATGTGTAACAAATGTACTCCAATAAAAAGTAGGCTAGAGACATTGTCAATAATGTCGTTGGAACAAAGAAGACACTAAAATGTGTTCAAATTCAAATTGAAAAATTATATGTTGCCAAACCACCTCTGTGATGAACTTACATAAAAGTACACACACATAACACTAGAACGAGAACTTTTAATGACTTTTATGTAGGAAATGATAATAATATATCTGAAAGAGTATTCAATAAGGATTTAATACTTTTCAATAGTTTACCTTCTCACACAAAAAAAGTCATGTGTTTGAGCTTATTTAAGAAAAATGCAGAGATTATGTACTCAACCAATTTTAATACCTGCAGACTAGATTTTATTTTATTGTACGAGTTTTCAATCTGTTGAAGGAGCTTCGACCTTTTGACCTTTTACAACTTTATTATTTAAGGTTATTTTAATGTTTTGCCTTTTATTGGTATTTTTATTTTTATTTTTGTTTCATTTTATTATATCTGTACTTTCTCCTATAAAGAGCAAATTTTCTGCTGATAAAGAGTCATACATTTATGGGCCGTGGTGGCGTATGGGTTAAGCGCTCGCTTCCTAATTCAATCATGATGGGTTCGAACTGCAGCACAGTCACCGGTCTCGTGCATGCCATCACACGTTTGAAAAGGTGATAGCTACATCTTCCCTAGATCGCACAAGTCTTTAGAAGACTTCTGTGGATTAGTTGTAGGGGTGCAGCCTATTGACGGATATAACAATTTTAACAAATTTCAACAACAACAATTCTACAAAGGGGGGAATTTCAGCTGACGTCGGGAATCGTGTTTCATACTCGAGAAAGACACTTGAATTCCGAGGTTGCAAAGCATTTATTATCTTGACCTATATTTGCAAGCAAGACAGGAGCCATATCCATCATTCTGTGTCAGGGGTGGTAAATTGCCTGAAGTTACAGTTTTATATAGCAAAATCGTTCTGAATCTTAATCATGCTGGGTCAGTTAATCCCTTCAAAATTTACGGTGGGTCTGTTTATTGTATGCAACTTACCACCTCTTCTCTCCTCTTGTTGAGTTAGAATACGAAATTTTTTTGTTCTGGACTCTTTTGAGGTAATCTGAATTGTGTTTTCGATTAAATTATTTTCTTTTCGTACTACTGCATCTAGGCAAGTAGTAACTGCGAGACTAAAAGTGAGATTTTCTTTATTGGAAAGTAGAATAGAGACAAAGAGGAATGGCAGTAATTTTCAATCAAAACAATTTTGGCTTTAGGATTTAGATATCATTTCTAAGAAGTTCTTGTAATAAACTTTGCCAATAATCTAACAGATATAATTTAACGACCGTAGGGGTTAGTGGTTATTTTTTGTTGAAGACTTGTAGACGAATTATTATATGTATCAGTTTGATGATCTAACGCCAAGTAGTGTCGATATTATTTATAAATTGAAAATATTTTAGTGCAATCAGTTTTACAATAGTCACGTTTTGTTCAGTTGATTTGATCAAAATAATCTTACTAATGTTTCCATAATGCTACCAATATTTTTATTTCAAGGTCATTCTTGTCATTGGTGTCGCTGGATCCTGCAAAAAAGAAGAGCTGTCTCTCATGTGTGATGAAGACGTGAGAGATGAAGGTTCCTGTATTCGAATCAGTATATCGAGTGTACAACGAGAATTCATAATACGTGACGAAACATGTGATGGATTGAACTAAGTAGGACTAATTCGCAAATATATGAGTCTTCGCTTTGGTAGCGTACAAATACGGTAAATGTTGCAATCAACCTGTTGGTGTACGTGCGGTAGGTGCCTTGACCAAAAAAGTTGCTTCATTTCTTGGTTTACCAGATTCGTATAGCTATAGCTACTAGATAACGTTTTTAAAATATCTACTTCTCATAGTTGTTGCTCATCAGCTCACTTTGTGAAAGGATATGATTATTATTTTTGAAAGGAAAATGTAGAAATGCTGTCTTTGTTTCTTCATTTACTCGATTATTAAAGATTACTTTTGAAGTTTGTAAGTGATTTTATTGAGTTTGTTTTGATTCGATTTTAACTCGATATTCATGTACCTACGTAGGCCAACCGATATAGTTTTCTTCTCACTTGAACAAAGACCCAAATAATATACCAGGTAATTCAAATTCGAGAACCACCATTGGAATTTCAGAAACTTTGACAGATACGAAGAAGGTTAAATTGTGGAAAATTCGCACATATGTGACCAGCAATATGCCGTTAAGAAAATTTCAAAATTCTGAGTATATCCGGAGATATCCGAAATAAAATATGAATTGTGCCCCTTTTTGCCTATTTAAAGAACGCCTCAGCGTGTGCAAATCGAACTTTCAAAATCGCGCGTTTTTTAAAGTTACCATGGCTACATCAATAATGCGAGAACCGTGAAGTCTAATATAATGACAATGTTATAATTATTGATCAAACAGGAGTACCTTGTAACGTCCAATGAAATATTACAAACAAATGCAAAACTTTTATTCAGACATTAACGAAAAGTATACTGATGTCACATCACGAATTCAACCATTTTACATTATAAGTTATTTCCATTATTTGTAATAATGAAACCCAGTATTTATGATTTCAAAGTACACCAATTGAAAAAAATAACGTAAAGTATTCGTGGATAGCTGATCTTTCAAACGCTTGGTCTATTTCAAGCACTCCGGCTGCGCCGTCGTACTCGAAAAATCGCGCGTGTTTGAAAGACCTTTTTATCCACTTATACTTTAATATACTATTATTTTTTTTAGCGTTATGTCGCAGTAATTATTGCGTGTTTCAACGGCAAATATGTCTACTGACGACCCAATATTCAACATTAATTTCGTTAAGGCGATAGAACAGCGCCCTTGCATATGGAACTTATGGTAATTTTTTATTTTCAAATACAGACCTGTATTTTTTATAACATTTATTCAAATGCTAATAGTCGTGTTTCATGTTGGTGTAGTATTTTCATCTAAACAGAGTGTTTTGCAAGTAGTGAACTACACTCAAAGAGAATAATAGGTTAGATTAACTAAAAAGAGCATATGAAATTGCGCTTATCTAGTTTAGTATTTATATCAACTAGCAAATAATGGTTATGCATATTCAGTCATCATACTATTTCTATCATCGTTTCAAACAAGAATGCTAGTTCGTTATATAAGTAACCAAAACAAATGTATTCGATTATAGAAATAAATAGTAGTTTGTAGTTATGATCATATTGTTGCATAACAAAATTAGAAGTACATCAACAATTTTTTTGGGTTTCCAACAATTTTTTTGTTTAGTGATCATAATATTTAGAACAACAACAAAATGAGTAGTTTATCGACCATTTTTTAATTCAACAACTTAATCAAGTATAATAACTATTTGTTTGTTACCTGACCGTATATTGTTTGGCATACCTGTCACTTTTTTACCGTTTTGTATGTAACGAGTGTGTAGGCTCTGCCACGAAAGAAAAATTAATTTCACAAATTGATAAATAAAAGCTTACATCAGTTATGAGTGGAACTCAGTAAATAAAAAAATCATCCTGATAACACAGGTTTTTATTGAAACTACATTTAATTGTTTCTGAGATATTCACATTCAATTTAATATCAAAAATTCATCTGAGTCACAGTCAGAGAGACTCTACAACTTTGGTATTCGAATGTTCTACGGGTGCGGGACGGTGTCAAAATATGTGTGCAATGAAATTAAAACACAGGCTGATTGAAAATGTTCATTTATTATTATATAATCTAAAAGAAATATAACATAAATAAATGTATGTTACTTATACCGGAACAGGAAGTAATATCAACTTACATTTGAGTGGATCAAATAAATGACCAAATCCCCCAACTATTCAGCAACTTTTTTAAAGCCAAGTCTTCATCGCTTAACACTGTTTCCACACATCCCGAAACATAATAAGGATTACTAATCGCATTCACTAACTCTGTATATTCACAATTATTGAAATTTTCACTCACCAGCGTAAACTAAGTTGAGTGAGAAACACGAATGGAAATGGGGTCAAACTACCCAGAGCGACTTCCACCAACATGAACCTAACCATAATCATGCGCAGAATGTTAGCATCAATTCCTCAAAGTGGATAGAGTGAAACATGTTCAATTTTTATTCATACTGAAGGGCAGGTTGATCATACAATTATGTTTGTTTGACAAATATGATAGTACAGCAAATTATAATTCTGTTATGATTTATATATGAACAAAAGTGTAGGTCAGTTATACAATTATATTTATTGACCAGCCAATTACAATAGCACATCAAACTATAATACTATCAGAATTCATCTATAAACATAATTGTAGGTTAGTTATACGATTATATTTATTCGTCTACTATAACAGCAAACTATCATAATGTTGGAATTACAAATTGATGATAGTCAAAAACTTTTTGACAAAATTTCATAACTTATTAGTTGGAAGACAAAATAATTGATTATATTGCACTTAGGATTCAAGTTGATGTTAATTTTGTTCTGCAACAATGTTTCATTAGTTATTATGACTCTTGACATCTGAAAAAATGCAATAAAACATACAGGTCCGTATTTGAAAATAAAAAGTTGAGGGTGGCCCGGGTTGTACGATACTTTGTATATAATTTGTATTTGCATATTTCGATAGTGTACCTGAACACAGGCAAAATTACCATAGGATAATAGTCTAAGATCCCGATATAAAACGACCTTCACCGAAATGTTTATTTGATGAAACGTATTTTATATTTAATTTAATATGTCAATGAATACAAATTGCAGTCCAGGATATGATTAATTAATAATTAAAATAATTTTATTTCAAACATTTCACCAGTTTGGATATTAGACAAATTCTATACCAATCGAAAGTATGAATCCCATAATGTGCAAACGTTAGGTTGCCTATTCTTTTCGGTCACAACTCTCGGGTTGACAGGTATAAACAGGTAAATCGATACTAGCATTTTGCACCGGTCTGATTATTGAATTAAAATTAAATGAAAACGAAGATTATTTCATTATGAACACAGTGGTATAGGGTTGCCTGCGAAAAATCAGTCCCGAATTCCGGTTGAAGAATTTTGAAAAGTGAAATATTGCTGCGAGTGAATATGTGCGACTGAGAGGTCCCAACCAACCATCCAATGCGATAGAAGAGGACACAGCATAGCAGCTGTTTGAAGTCCATCCATTTAAAGAATGAGAGTGCGCATGCTATTTGTTCTTGAAAATAAAAAGGATAGCGATAGACTCGTATATACTGTGTATCATTTTGGAGTAGTTTATTATTAAAATAGAGGAATAGTTATTTGATTTTTCTATACTTATCTTGCAAATTTTATCTTTATCATTAGAAAACAAAATAAAAAACAATTAAAAAAACTTCTGTTTATTGTAAAAAATTATAAATACATTTTTGTGTGTCGAAAATTAACAAAACCATAGGTGAATTTTACTAACAGTTATTTCAACATGAAAAACACGTAGACGTTGTAAGAGCTAAGATTAACCAGTAAAATGTTTGAAAAAATATATTTTTTTTGAATTATTAATTAATCATATCCTGGACTGAAATTTGTTAGACAACCCATATGCAATATATTCATTGATATATTAAAATAAATGTAAAATACGTTTCACTCGGTGAAGGTCGTTTTATATCGGGATTCTATGCTATAATTAACCGTATATAAGAAGTATCCTTGAGAGTGTCGCATTTATACACTTGATAACTTCTCTAGATTTCAACAGTTGAAACGTCGTGAAGAAAATTGCAGAGATTTGAATTTTTCTTTGTTATTTTTTAGACAATGGAAGTCCACAAAAACGTTACTCGTTTAAAGTGTTTCCGATGCATACTATTGGTTATTAGAATATCGAAAAGTCATTCGTCTGAGAAAGATTGATAAAATGAAACTGCGTATTCCGGAAATATATGAATATAGAAGAATGCACTCATAAACGTAAATTACAAAAAAATTATATCCATCATTACACAGTGTGTCCATCATAAAAAAATCATATGAAAATACCCAACTTGAAAATCTGTACTTTTATCCAGAAGAGAAGTTAAACTATACACAAGATTTTGATTACAAGTTGAAAAGAAAAGAAAACGCTTTTTCAATCGAGGTAGATCGATATAAAGTATTTGTGGCATCGGCTCGTGCTTATTTGCTGCATCACTTATAGAATGCAGTTAATGCGTTGGTGGATAGTTTTAACCCTCATATCTGGAATATCCCAGGTACTATGTAGCAATTCCTATATACTTATATGAGGGCATATACCCACCGCACTAGCTGCTGATTTATATGAACAACAATATCCACTTTCTTTTTCATTCCCGATATTGGATTTAATGAGGTTATGTTTCTTAGCGTCTATCTCTGAATGTAAGAAAAATTCATGGCCTAATAATATTCTCCTGTTCTCCCAATCAGTCAATTTGAATTACATTCTGACTTTCTACTATATTAGATTTGGAGAGCTGGTTTGAATTCGTATGTTCTCACAGTCGATTCTGTCCATAGTTGACTTGCTTCGATCTTTATGTAAAAACCGTATGGCAAACTATAATATTCATTTATAACGAACATCATCAAAAACAGTCAGATCAGCTTAGGGTTTAGGTCAAACCATATCAGCCTCTCACGGTTTTTCCGGGAGCCCACTGAAAACTCAATAATACATTAATCCAATAGCCCGATGTCTTACAAATAAGCAAATAATACCCCCGGCATAACTTGGAGGAGGCGGGGAAGTCTAACAACTTCGAGAATTAGCACCTACAGCATTTAACCGCCTACATAACACCGTAGGGCCTGCCCTAGGGCAGGTGTGAGCTGGTTTTGCCCGCCCGCTAAATACAATATAACTCCCTCCTACCCCGTCTGTGGCTTAGTGATAGTTTTAGCATTTTTAGATATTTAAATGTTGTAAAGTGTTATAGACGAGATAATCAAAAAATGTTCACAAAAACTTAAAAAACTACATATTGGATATAGGCACCTACAGAGAATAGAAATATCAGAGGGTGCTTTTGCAGATGATTTGATAATTATGACAGAGAACGAACAAGATCTACAAAATAATCTAGAGATATGGAATCAAACTTTTAAAGAATATGAGATGAGAATGAACAATGAATGAACAAAAGTGATGGTGATTTCTAAAGACGAAAGAACAGCGATAAATATAGAAATTGAAGGAGTGTATATAGAACAAGTAGAACATTACAAATATTTAGGAATGGAAATACAAGAAAATGGAAAACAAGAATTAGAAATCAACAATAGAATACAAAACATGTTAAATCTATACTAGTCAATGAGTAAAACATTTATAAATAGAAGAGAAATTTCTAAGAAAACAAAAATGAATGTTTTCAAAACAATTTACAGACCGATTTTGACATTAGGTTGCGAGTCTTGGGTACTCTCGCAAAGAAAAAAAAGCAGAATCCAGGCCATTGAAATTAAGTATTTGAGAAGAGTTAAAGGAGTAACAAAAATGGACAAACTAAAAAATACAGAAATAAGGGAAGATTTAGAAATACAAGCAACACTGACGTTCATTGAAAAGAGGCAACTCAGCTGGTGGGGTCATTTACAGAGGATGGAGTTACGAACGCCCGGTGAAACAAATATGGCAGACGAAGACTCATAACAAAAAAAGAAAAAGAGGAAGACCAAGACAAACATGATATGGGGTAATTATAGAAATTTTAAAGAAAAAGGAAAATCTTACCCAGATGCAAGAACCTTAGTAAGAAACAAGAAAGAATGGGCAAAATTTGTATAAGATTAAGAACATCAATATAGTGATAATGTATCGTAAATAGTAAATAACCCTACACCACTAGGTGGTAGATGAGATTTTGATTATATATACAGGCCGTTTCTTTTATCATGTGGTAACATTGCTATATCCTAAACCGTCATAGATACAAAGACGATTAAATGGGAAAAATGTAACTATTGTGGTGAGCAGTATATTTATTGATCAGAGAAAATGTACGGGGACTCTCGCCCTTCCCGACTTATACAATCAATGTTTAAGTTCATGCCAATAATTGTATTCCAATGTCTCAATTTTTATAGCATATGTGGAACTATTATCGATAAATACCTCAAAGTAATTGACATGGCTGAAATGCATGAAGAGTTTGCGATGAAGTTTTAGAAAAACCAAATCAAGTCCACAATTTCCAAATGTGAGTTGAAAATAACCACCTGCGACGAAAAAATGGCCAATGGAATTGTCTTAATAAAATTCATATTCCAGAATTCCCATAGTTGTCTATGGTATGTAATGGAGAGATTTGACTGTGGATGATTACCAACTCAAATGAGCACTTTCGTATATCCAAGATATGCAACAGAGAGAAAATCACAATGAAAATCTAACTAATTTGTTGAGAGAATAATTGAATATTATCAGACGTTCTTACAATATTTTTTTCTTTTCGCTTTATTCAGCATTCAATTCCCTTTCTAATGACATATCACAAGTTGGTATCTAACCAGAAACTAGATCAGAAAAAAATTATTATTGAAATTCACCGAGTAGGCCGTAGAAGCAAAATGAAAGCCGAAAATTGAAAAGTTGGCTATGGAAACCATACGTCACTTGATAACAGTTGCTCTTGCTCTATTATCGCCATACGCAAAAATAACATTAAAAATAATGTGGAATGATAAATTATATCCTGTAGGTTCTAGGTTAAATAGGAACATAAACGTACTTGGTCTGTGCCATAGTCCATAAATATTCTAATATCTACCTATGGACGATGTTTGTGCTATTCAGAATAATCATTCCATTGCAATAATCATTCGAACCAAAATATTAACAAGTAGGCTGATTAAGATGTATTTTGGAATGAAACAAAAAAGAAAAGAGAGCTCTCACGAACGCTGCTATCCATATTATTCTGACGTTCGAAGTAGTGTTTTTGATTCTGCCATTTTAAAAGGGTTTGGAAATCGAAATCAGTTAGTAGAATATTCAAAAAATGCCACGTTATTCACGAACCGAACAAATTGACATGCTTCTCATTTAAGGTGAATGTTTAAAAAATTCTTATGCCGCTGAACGATTGTATTTAGAGCGATATCCAGGGAGGCAGCAACCGTCAAGAAGGTATTTCCAGTGGCTTGAAGAAAAATTAAGAACTGAGCCTGATGTTCACGAAGACCAAGAAGCATTTGTTATTAATGAGGAAACTGAAATTAATGTATTAGCTTTAGTACAATATGATAGCACAATTTCCTCAAGGCAGATTGGCGCCGAATTAGCTATAAGTAAGGACTCTGCTAGGAAAATTTTGAAAAAACATCGATTTAAATCCTTCAAGTATCAGTTGCATCAACATTTGTATGAAAATGACGGTGAAAGGCGCCTGGAATATTGTAATTGGTTTCTTCGACAAAATGCTGAGAGTCAAGATTTACCAACAATGGATTATTTAACAGGAATAGTACAAGGTAGGTACTGTACTTTATTTGGATTATTATCGATAGTCGAAGTGTAAAGTGCTAAAAGTGTGAACGGTCTTTTGTTTCAGGTACTGGGCGATAGAAAACGAGCACCGGTTTCGACAAGGTGGCTTCCAGGAGAGATTTGGTGTGAATGTTTGGGCAGGAATAGTTGGAACTCATATTGTTGGCCCCATTCTTTTTCAAGGCCAACTAACCGGAGAGAGATACTTTAATTTTTTAACGAATGAAATGTCGGAATTCATTAACAACCTACCAGCGGAAATAACTGAGAGAATGTACTTCCAGCAAGATGGCGCCCCTCCGCATAATTCAAGAATAGCGAGAAATTATCTTCAAAATCGCTTTCAAGAGAGACTTATAACAACCCATGGTCCAGTCAGGTGGCCACCAAGGTCACCTGAACCTACTCTGTGCGACTTTTTTCTATGGGGGCATCTTAAAAATAGGGTGTATTCCACACAGCCTACAACTCTACATGAGCTAGAAGTAAAAATTCGTATAGCTTTCCAAGATATCACGCCCCAAATGTTGAGAAACGTTTTACATGAAAATATCACCAGAGTCATTAAATGTATTGACGCTGAGGGAATGCATTTCGAACATTTGTTTTGAATTTATTTTACCTTTAATCCTATCAATTTGAATTTTTTTTTTTCGATAAATCTGTATTTTTGTTATTTGAATAATAATAATTGGATTTTTTGGTATTTCATTTCAAAAAATTACTTTCTTTTATATCATTAGAAAGGAATGGTTATGCTGAATAGTACAGGCAAGAAAAAGTTGTATGTTCCTATTTAAGTTATGGACCTACAGAGTATTGATTTTTTCCCAATTTTTCCAATATTTTTTTTGGTGGCTTTTTATAACGCCGACGAATGAAAATAAAATATCACAGTAGTAGCAACTGTTATCAAGTGACTTATGGTTTCCATAGCCAACTTTTCAAGTTTTGGCTTTCATTTTGTTTCCACGGCCTACTCGGTGAATTTCAATAATAATTTTTTCTGATCTAGTTTCTGGTTAGATACCAACTAGTGATATGTCATTAGAAAGGGAATTGAATGCTGAATAAAGCGAAAGGAAAAAAAAAATAGGGTTTCCATTTAAAATAAGAAAGTTGATGTTACTTCCGGTCAAGCCGGAAGTTAACTTCGACATGTCAATATGCTCAAATTCTAGCTCTTATGTCATTATATCGATGCTCCAAATTTCACAAACCTACTTCATACAATAACTGAGATATTCCGTAGGCAATACTTCCGTAGCCACCCGGTATATGGGAGGTTGTTCATTTATAAAGGTGTCGAAGTAACTCTTAAAATAATTCTTCGGTAAAAATATTGTAACTGAAAAATATGAAGCAAGTAATTGGTCTTCTTCGAATTTTACTAGGTACCATAATCTATCAATAATGGAGAAATATACAAGTTGTAACTTCTATAGATTGCCAGACAAAGATGTTTTATTGGCAGCGTTGCATTGCATCTAGAAATGAAAAATTTAATAATAGTGTGTAATTCACTAAGACTGTAATATTTTCTTGATAATTTTAAACAGTGTATTTATAAAACTGCTGATATTTACCTAAATTAGGAATAATGGTAAGAAGCAGAACATAAATCTATTTTTATTTTCAATTTGCTTTTCTGAATGGCGTTTGTTATAAAGCGGCATATCGGCCTTAGTCTCTACACCGCTTAGAATATCCTAGAGTTTCTAACGCAAGGTCTCATTCGCCATCAGCGCTTGGTCTGATGATGGACGAGGCGTATCAAAACGTCGGGACACCTGACAACAAGAAGGAATATAACTTGAGCGGCTACGTCATACCCCTGATGGTCCTAGAAAGTACGTGACGTCCTGTTATAAGTGAAATTCGAGTATAGAAAGAAAACAAGAAGGATTAATTGCATAAGTATATTAAATAAACATAGATTAGTTCCGAATTGAATACAAGTATTTCCATTTTAGATCTACTTGCTATCCCGCAAGCCAGACCTCTTTAACATGTATCAAAAACACAATATATTCATATAATGCGTAGTAACCAACATCTAAACTACTTAAAGTACCCTTGAAAACAGGCAAGCTTAAGAAACACATATTCCACGAGTCATTTCTTACATTATTAGCCGTTATTGCTACTGACGGAGGTATATTGAAAACAGTTAAATAAACCATGGTACCAAGCACATAAATGTTTCTGGATAACAGTTCACATACATAAAAACATACTTTCAAGGATAGCAACCTCATAGTCATTACTACATACCTTTGTTTGCGCAATGAATCAATATATACCAATAACACTCCTATTAATCATATATCAGAATATACGAAATATATTAAGTAAAACGTGCACTAACAGTACATATTGAACTACATTATACAGGTAACATGCGATAAAATCATGCAAATAAATCAATATAACATTAATCATACATGTAAGACATAACCAAAATGGATAATCAGTTCAAACAGTAACAAACACAAATCAAGCAAATACACAAAACACATGACACCTATGAATAAGAATACACCAAAATCCGAAGTAACAGTAATTGCTTTCGCCGTACTAGTAGACGTAAACCTTTAGTACAATACAAACTATAGCTGTACCCATTCATGGTTCCTAAATAAAGGACAGCTCTTACAACAATCAAACTCGACAGGGGAAAATAATATGATAATTTCAACTCTGAGCAACCAGTACATGAGCCACAGCCTCTGTACCAGGGTTAAAATATTAGGTTCCGTTCCGTATGTGCTCATAAATTAAACAGGATTGCAGATGTCTTTTATGGTGGCTTATTTTCACGAGAATGCACATAAATCTCCGCACTCATTATATCTGTTCAGACATTATATTCATGATCGTTTCTGGGTAACCTTTAATAGTACGATAGTTTCATCTTACGGTTTTTACGGACGAAGTGAATTCAAACTCCCTTGACTAAACTCCGAGGCATACATTTTCGCGAACAGTTGCACTAATACATGACGACGAACTTGGTAACACTCTGGTATAATCCTTAGACGAACATGGCGCGGGTCAAGATATGAACTTGTTAACACACTGGTATAATCCTTAGACGAACATGGCCCGGGCCAAAGATGGACTGACCATTATTCTTTTGAAATCTCGCTTAAATACCAGATTGACCCCTCGCAAAGGAACACGTGTCGCCGTTATTCTTCCCTATGCCATACAATAGGACATCTCTGCATAATTAATCATGTTTTTAATAGCGATCATTTATTGCTTTAACCTACTAAGCGAAACATGTTACTGGCCTTAATTTATTGATATTATCTTATGCGATGGGTGGAAGAAAGACGCACTATTGAAAAGTAGGATGGAATATTTCGAGATACCTATTCACTATCTAGGAATTCGTTAATTATGTTGGTCGTGGGGGAAGGATAGCAATGAACTCTATATTCGCGCAATTTTCTCTCAAACAGAAGAGAGATGCATTCATCATCGTTTATTATTTTGATATCTTTGACCGATATTCGAGAATAATGAATTGCATGACGTCGTTTGATGACGGATCATTTCTTATATCAGAATGGGACAGGGTGGATCATGGCACGTTCGCTAGAGTCTCCTGAACCATTATGACACAAAAAAGTTCTAGAAAATAAAATGAAAATGATACAGTAACAGCTACAATGTTATGCCAGAATGATGAGACATAACCTAAAAATGATAGCGTAATTATTGTTCCCAATATTAATTATTATCAGATTGTAATGAATACTTTCGAATTTTGTTGATAACATATGCACAGAAATTATTGGTTATAACTTCAGATGGTTTCTATCATCGAAGAGATATATGGCTCACCTACCCACCAAATCACTAATTTGAATATACAATTAAATTACTCAATAAAACAAATTGAAATGAAACCTGAAACTTCCCAAACGACAGACGACACTTGTTGAAATCCACGGAATAACTCATTCCGAATGAGCGCTGTGTGATTGGTTACTGTAATGGCTGGAAGTTTAAATGATAAGGCAGCTGCATGCAAACTGAGTTGAAATGTATAAATCATTAGCCATTCTCTGTCCAATGTGAAGTTTGCTAAGTACTTATCAAAACAGAGATTAGGCCATAGAGAAACGAAAATTGTTTGTGAATCAAGCATCAGCGCGCTAGTATGGAAACATTAATAATCTTTGGTCCAAATATGAAACAATATTCAACCTCATATACATATCTGCCTTGTAACGTTAATAACTATTACCAGTACGCCTATAGACATCTCTTTGTCCAGGAAATATCACTTTCAACTACATTCATCTCAATAGATTGTATGGAAGACTCACCAAAACGCGACATTTTTTCACTTTTTGCAGTGCAATTATCGCTCCGCAGTGCAATTACCGCTGTAATTTTTCGACAATTGCATTCCTCTTATGACAAATATTAAACATAAGAGAAATATTCAGTAGTAATATCCCGACAAAATGCTGAACTTTCAAAAAATACTTTCACCGTGCTGTCACGAAAACTGTGTTGCTTAGAAACAGCACGAGAGCTTGCTCGAGTGGTGTTTTGTACAGCAAGCAACACAGTTTGAAAATTTTGAAAATTCTGCATTTTGAAGGGATATTCTTTCAGACAATTTCACGAATACATTAAATTATTATGGACTAAATGCGTATTGCAGGAACGGTTCATCATGTGTCATTAATGTCAGTTGAAGAGTTGAACTGAGATGTCTGAAAACCCTGGTGATTGCAATGATTTAATTTTGTTTTGATCTTTTCGGACGGCACCACCTGTTAGATAACGTCTTAGTTCCCGATTCTCCGCTACGTTGTGCTTAAATCGCTGACAGAAAACTGTTAGGCAGCTTACGCATAACGGCGTTTTGCATTCACGACTTTTATTTTTATTCTGTTATCTTGTTGGTTTTTTCAAAAACTATTGAAGCTTTCATACATTTGACATTATTATTATGTTAGTCTGATTTCCGTAGTCACTTTGAATCTCTGATATATATAGACCCCCTCAAAATCCTAAAACTCCTGAAGGAATTGGGACTTGAAGGGCTGCTGTAAACAAGAACATCTTGTGACAGCAGAAGAAGATGGGGCACAATAGATCTAATCAGGTCGCAGCGCATCAATCACCATCCATACTCACCAATACCAATACCAATAGTTGTGATATAATTCGTGTAGTTATTGTAGTTTCGGAAAGAGTAGGAAATATGAGTGAATGTCGAATTCATACGAAATTTCCACAGATGGCTTATTTAAACATGATAAAATTGAAATTTTTCCGCGGAAACGCCATTTTCACATTTTTCATTTTTAAAAGTATGCTGATACTAATTTTCAGAACACAAACATAATTCATTGTTATCGTATTTCATTGTATCTTTTTGGTTGAAATGCGCAGTGTTGAGACGAAAATACTTCAAAAATACTCCAAACATATAGTTGTATCTAGCAATTTATGAGTAAAGTAATCCACAAAAATTAAAAATAGGGTAAATACCTGTATTCAATAGACATCCAATCATTTTTAATGGCAATTGACAGCTCTCTCCACTCTCGTAACAGTTGTAACAGCGAAGCAAATTTTGCGACATTACCAATTTGATTCCAGAAATACTCAATTCACGAGATATTTTATGAAAAATTAGTAGATATACCAAATTTAAAATGTTGGTACCCAAAATGTTTCCAAATGATTGCGGATTGGCAGAATTTAAAGAACGTGATAGAATAACGAAAAATATTTTTGCATGTGCGCAAACATGTATACACATGCGCGCGCACATGTGCGTTAATATGCGCACACGCATGCGTAAGTAATGTAAGAACAGAGAGAAATTCAGCGTTCGGCTTCACAAAAATGAAGACGACTTTTTAAATAATAGAACGTACTTGATGACTTCAATCCACCTACCTAAAATGAGAATGCGATTGTTCGGGTTTCATCGGGTCTAGTCGGTAAGCAAAGTGAAGGTAAGTTTATCAGCAGGTTGTGTGCGAGCACAGCAGCACCTGCTTTGATTTCACTTTTTATACTAAGGAACTTGGATATCTAGGATATTTAGGTTAGGTTAGGTTGTGTCCCCTTCGGATAATGTTTAGGAGACAAAACTACGTGAGATGTTTTTTTTTATTTTAAGGCCGAGCCCTTCACCTTTCTTATCGACTAGACCCGACGGAACCCGAACAATCCTAATCTCATTTTAGGCATGCGGATTGTAGTTCTTTTATTTAAAAAGTAGTCTTATTATATTATACATGTTTGATAAAAATGCCCAACTCACGTAGTTTTGTCTCTTAAACACGAATCCGAAGTCCTAGCTATACTTATCGTAAAAGAAGGAGTCACCCTAACCTAACCTAACTAACCTGGCCATCCAAGTTGCTGGTAAACCGATCACCAATCGATATGTAAAAGTGAAATCGAAGCAGATTTTCGTTGCACACAACCTGCCAATAAACTTACCTTTGCTAGGAATCGCACGTTAAAAGGTGAGATTTCGGTAATCCTTAGCTCGTACAAGTTTCGACTTCTAAGGGCTGTCGTTCGTAGGGGGATGACAGCTGGTTGACGAAAAAAAAAAAAAACAAACAAAACAAAAAACAAAAAAAAAAACAATTTTTACCTTTCTTACCGATTAGACCCGAGAAAACCCGAACAATCCCAATCTCAAATTTTTTGAAATTCGGATGTTCACTCTAACCGAAGATTTACCGAAAACAATTTCTCGCATTCTAATTTTTTTTCTTGTTCTAAAATATTTCTATTGAGAATATTTCTGGAATTGAATTGGCAACGTTGCAAAATTAGTATTGCCGTTACGAGACACAGAGCTGTCATTTCATTTGCAAATTAAAATGTAGGATTCTGTTTATTAAGGTTTTTGGTATTTTGTGTATTATTGTCTATTGAGTAATGATCAATTTTTTACTTTTTTGAACTTCTTGAGGATTATTTTACTTATACATTGATAAAAGTGTGTGTGGAAGAAAGTATTTGCGGTTCAACACAGTGTATTTCTATCGGATAGATGCATATAATACTCCGTTCAACAGATTATTTGAGTGTTTTGGAAGCAAGTACCGACATACCATAAATATTTCTCCAAAAAAATTGAAAAAGATGTTTTTGCGCCAAATTTTTACTTTTTATCATATTTCAGGCCATCTGTGAAAATTTTCTACAAATCCCACATGTACCCATATTCCCTAGGTACCTTTGCCGTAAATTATCAACAATAACCTCACCTCACTCAAATCAAACTACTCTTAACAGTCATGTCCTAACCAAACAAACCTCGAACACGAACGATCACCACCGGTCAGGCAGTATTGGCGGTAAAGGTAACCTTTCGATGATTGCGGCCGCGACTTAATGCGGCTGCGACTGACGACCAATGCGATCTGTGGCATCTGTACCCCCTTTTCGAGAGCTGTGACCAGGAGGCCGATTCTGGAAATTTAACGTCTAATAATTCGATGTTGTATCTCTCTTCAACCAGCGGTATCTGTATCGCTCTATGTTACTTCAAACGTTTGAAAATATTTTTGCATGAACTCGAGAATTGACCCCCTGAACGATTCGGTATATCATCAGTTGTTTGTTGACTTGTATTCAGTACAATGAATTATAATAATAAGTTGAGATATTGCAAGTTATTACTGAAAGATGATGATGACGATTGTTGTTGTTGTTGTTTTGTTGTTGATGATGGGGAAATATTTCGAAAATACTGCAGACTAATCAATTAAAAAATGTAAATTCTTGCTTCTCAATGCATGTGTCCTCTACGGACAATGCGAACTGACTGCTCCATGAGTAGTAGAGTCGTATGGTCGGTCGCCTTGGTCGTCTCTGTCGCATTTGTCGCGGTCGGATGCTGATAATACTTTAAAGCGGTATAAATACGACTGGTCGCATTGTCGCATCAATCGGAACTGTTGCACTGGCCGCGACGGCCGCGACTATCTAAAGGCTACCTTAAGATGTCAATTTTATCGTCATGCCGCTGGTCATGGATGAAATATTGGCACGAAAATATGAGCACCTTGTGTATAAACATAACTAAGTCGGCCCTCTGGTAGAGCATTCGGTACTAAGCCGTTATCGTCAAATATCAAGCATAATCAAGTAGGCAGGTGTCTTCTGTTTGATCCCACAGTTTTACAGGTATAAGTGCAAACACCAGGGTTTTTAGACATCTTAAGTTTGACCGTCAAACTGACGTTTCTATATTCACCGTGATTGTCGTAACTATGGAAATGTATACACAAGCTAGAAGCGAAACACCGTTTTGAAAATACCACGGGCTGGAGGAAGTGTTTTCAAAAAGTCCTGTTATCTTTGGTTCGAAATGAGAAAATTATGGAATTTGATTGGTTCATATAATATGAGGGAAATTGTACTTGAAAGTAGTGTTATGTCAGATATTTATCACATAATTATAGCATGGTTGTGAAAACTGTACATCGGCGACATCAAAAACAATATTTTTTATCTTAGCGTTATTTGGTTAAATGGACCCCATGCGTAACCCCCTGAATAATGAACAAACATGAAACTCGTGAACTGTTTGAATTCCCTTCGAATATTTCGAAGTATGGAGATTTCTTATGTCTAGCATATCGATGAGTTTGAATATTTCTTCATTGTCCCTTTTTCTTTATTAACCACGTTTTGATTTTAGATTCTACAGGAGTTGCAATACCATCTGTGTTACCAGAAAAGTCAAGGTTGAAGTATGAATCGACCTTCTCTAGATTCGAGAAATGGTGTGAAGAAAATAACTTGGAAAATCTAGACGAAAAAACGTTATTGGCTTATTTCGAAGAGAAAGCGAAGGTTCAAAAATCCTCATCATTATGGGCCCAATATTCTATGTTAAAGACGGTGATATCAACGAAAAAACATATTGACATTAGCAATTTCAAAAATCTGTTGCTATTTTTAAAAACGAATGCTGTTGGCTATCAGGCCACGAAGTCCAAAGTTTTGAGTCGAAATCATATAGATACATTTTTGAAAGAAGCTGATGATAACACTCACTTATTGATGAAGGTAATGAAAATGTTTTTTGTAATCAATGATTGTGTTAGTTCAATGCTGTTCGGTTGAGTTTCACTTTCTATTAACTTCAGGATGTGATCAAAGCCACATCAGTTTTTCTACACAGTTGTTTTGTTCACATTATACTTACTATTAGGAGAATTTAGCCCTTTCAATTTTGAATTTGACGTATTTAAACTAATGCTGTTCCTTCCTATTCTTGGGTTTCTCCTCTCAGTCCCTTTATACAGTTCGCCTTTCAAAGCCTACCTTCCTAGAGGTTTGCCCAGCCTTCCTTCAAACTACAAACTGCAAGAGTAGTACTAGTAGAAAGGCTATTACTGCAGCCAGGCTATTGAAAGCTGTGTTAGTAACTATGGGAAATAGACGGACTTACTCTTCATCAGAAAATAACATGGGTATCTTTTTTTATGTTCTGATTTTTTCTGATTTCACTGGCTGCTGTCAAAGCTTTTGACGAGAAGGCAGTATAAATAGTACTAATATCCGCAAAGTTTTCCCCTGTGCATGAAATACCTTCCAAAAAATCATTATTAGAAAAATAAACGGTGTCAGTGCTAAATGGAGTAATATCTTCGGAGGGAGAGCAAGCTATAGGATCTGTGGGGAGAAGCCATGGGATGAAAGCTTCAAGAGGAATCACTGGTGGTAAACTTAATCAAACGCTTTAGTGATATCTAATGCAGCGGCTAGGTTTTTTCCATATTTTTCAATAGATTGCTGTCATACACAGTCCATTTACCGCGTAATTCTTCGATATTTCAAAAGACATAACCACAAGCGAAAAACTTTGGGGAAAAACCTTTTCAGTTACTTCTTCAGTTACTAAATTAACCTATTTTAAAAATATTTTCAATATTGCTGTGTGTTTTATGAAATTGGGACGACTCAGAAGTTTTTTAAACAGATCACCTTGTATTTTTTATTCGAAATTCATTCCGCCCAGTTTTACATTGAAACTTCTTCAAAAAATCAAAATCGGTTGCGGCGTTGCCAAGTTATAATTGATAAACATATTTTTATCTGTAGTGACGACTAAACACTTTTGAGTGCACGACCGTGTAACTTTTTTTACTACTATTGAATAGTCATGTTGATTTTTGCAGTAGTAGCACGGTTGCACGAACACGGACCCGATGTTTTCGTAACATATTCCTTTAGAGGGTACTCAAATATTTAATATAGTAAATTTCAGACGACATTGATTTAATTTTTTCAAAAGAAACACCTTGTATTCTGAATCATATATTTATTCCGGCATCTTTAACCTTTTCATCGCTGGAAAGGGATGTTTCCTTTATTTGATTCGATAGTAGAAATTTGCCTGCCACAGGACAATCGAAGTACCACATTCAGGTGTTTTTGCGATATGTGCAATGTCCAAATTTTAAATAGTCCGTAATCTTTTTACCTTCATGAGTATGTGAAACAAACAAACATGTCAAAAGTAATGTCTGTCTTGAGAATAGTCGACGAGTCGAGAATAGTCTCTCATATTATCATTGAATGCGACGCACTGCACATTAGGCTCCACACAATAGTCGGACAAGGCAACATAGAAATACCGGCGAATCCGAAACATCTAGTAAAAAAACTATGAAACAATGTGATAGGTCCTAGCGGTTCTCAATGCTAAGGGGCACCAAAGGGTGAACCCGGCATCTCACACTTTAGCCTTATACAAACCAACCAAACAACCAATCCAGCACTTCTCTAAAAGAAACCTTTTAACGCGCCTCGGTAAAGGACGTTCGCTGAACAAGTCAAAAAAAAACTATTCAGTTTGGATCTGAAGAAGCGTTGGTTGTGCACGGCCTAACCACAGAATAATACTAAAGAACCAGTAATTGCACTCCGGTCAGAACCTTTGATGTTTCTGTCCCACAGTATAGTTTTTTTAGGACCACTGCGCATCAAGAATTTCACGCCATGAGTGGATTTGTCAGCGTTGGGCATTTCATACACTGCTCAGCAAGTTAAAAACAGATATAAACTGATACACATTAATAAAAATTTAATGAAAAAGCGAATGGGTGTTTTGTAATAATATAGAATTATATTAATATATAACGCTTCAAATATTCTAATCAAAGTTTTTTTACCGCGTTTCAACTAGCTTCTTATATTTTTGTCTGTTCGGTAAAAATTTTGCAATCGATTTATGACTAAGTTACCAATGAGCTCTAGAGCGACTTGAAATACTTTTGCATATCTACTATATTCATGATATAACAATAACTACAGTCGTTGCCGACCGATGTATCACACTTTTTTACACCCTTATACTCCTACAACGTAGGCTGTTATGGAAAATATCTGCCAGAAAACAACTACTCCCCTGATTAGTCTGCTGGTGGTCATCCTGTGGAAATCAAAACAATTGTGCTAGTTGGTTACAGGAAGCTCTTGCAATTGATTCCTCTTTTCAGAAGAACATTGCTCAAGTATATAGTAACAATAATAATTATAATAATACTGTGTTTCACGGGGACTTCCTAGGCTCTCTTCTCTTCTGCATCTCCCTATTGTCCGTTGATACAACTGCGGTACCCCCAGCAAAAGGAGGCATAAGGTCTATCATCTGTTCCTCATAGATGACCTTAAATTATATGCCTCGGGAGAAAAGGATCATCATCAGTCGTTAAGGGTGGTGCAAGAGTGGAGTTTGAGATCGACAAATGTGCCACGGTTCACCTCAAAAGGGGACGATGTAAGGAATACAGAGAGGACGTTCAGCTTGTAGATAGAAGCATCCTACATTATCTTGATGCCGGAAAGATGTATTCTTAACTAGGAGTGGAACAACGCCATTCCCCATTTCGTTCCATTTCTACATTATCTTGATGCCGGAAAGATGTATTCTTAACTAGGAGTGGAAGAACGCCATTCCCCAGATATAGCTATGTTAAAAACTCTCTCTGCGGCAAGTATCAGCAAAAACTCCAACAGATCTGGTCTACATAACAGGTTCTGGATGGAGCATGTTGAGTCTTCAGGAGTTAAGATCCCCTCCTCTGCATGGTAATGCTGTTAATATTATTTGCCGTGACGCTTTGGGGCGATTTACTGTTGTTTGGTGGTGTATTCCCTTTCCAGCTGTAGGAAAACCTGGAAAACCTAGCACCATTCCGGCTGGAAAAAAGGGGAAATATCGGCCGGCAACGACTATCGCTACTAATTGATTTCCCAAATCCTGAGCTTTGTGCTCAATGTATATGAATACACTATTAATCAATAAAATACTTCTTGATAACACAATAATTCAATCAAGTATAAATATTGTGAAAGGCTGCGTAAATTAGTCTAGTAAAACTGGTTGGTCTAGTAAAACTGTTCCATTATTCTGATTATGAAAACAATGCCTTTCCATTTAACTAACAATAACGTTTTTGTGTGAACCTTTCTCAAACAGTCCTAGGATAGTTCTACGCATTCCGAGAATGATTCTTGAACAGTTCTGAAATTGAAACCTGAATGGAGTTAAACTCCTCAATGTGGGATCGATCGGCACTGTTCAGGCCAGTACGCCAGCGTTCGACGCATGCTCCGTTTAGCCGAACATGGTTTCAGTGTACGGCTCACCTTAAGCTACATTTCCACCGGAGGAACATTGAGAATCTTTTTGTTGGTTATTGTTTATGTTTATTCCCATGGGTAGGAACTTACGGCAACATAAATAAACTTCTTGGTTCCTCTGAAGCAACTGAAATTGTCAATAGTCCCATATTGTTCCTTGAGTGAGCAACTGATGTTTCCACTACATGTTGGCAATCATCTTCTATATCGAGCAATATGATGATGTAGCGTTAGCAGCGGCGACGTTTTGAGTGATATCTTCAAGAAAGCGACGAAGAAAAAACAAATACTGAATAAGGCCAAGTCTTCATATAAGGAAGCAATACAGTGGTAATCACAAAGTATTGAAAGAACACGATTTACCAGGAAGAATAGCTGATGGTAGTATCATAAAACAATGATGAAGTCTGTAATTTTCAATTATTTTGACGAATAACTCATTCGTGCCTGGTTACAGTGGAACTAAAGGCAACGAAGAAGCAGATTGCCTTGCCAAAAAGGGGCAAACATACAATTTTCCGGCCCAGAACCCTTCTGTGGACTCTCCAGAGTCCACTAAAAAGAATAGTTCCGAATGACAAGCGAAAAGACTAGTGTGTCTATCGTCAAAGAAAGCTAAACAGCTCCTCAGGTTGGACAAGAAAGACTTGAAGATGGTAACGGAACTTTTCACTGGACACTGCCCTCTAGGGTACCACCTCAAAAAGATGGGTTAATCAGAGAGTGATTGTTGCCGCTACTATGAGAACTTCGCGGAAACTGCAGAACATTTGCTGTGCGTATGCCCAGCGCTTTTCTGCAAGAGGCTTAAGTTCTTGAAAAGGGCCTTCTTAACGCACTGCGACATCAGAAACATAGCTCCCAGGAAACTCATAAACTTCGCGGGAATCCCGAGTTTCTAATAGATCAAAGGTTACGTACATAAGAACTTATAGGTCGAAGTGATTGTGGGGCTTCCCAGTCTGTACGACCTCCTTACAATCTACAACTCATTGGTCCACTTGAAGGACATCATAAATAATATTGTTACGAGACTGATAAAAATCCCCTAGCTACGCCGCTGAGTGCCGACCATAAAAACGTAACTCATTTGCTTAACAAATGAGCCGATGTCGCAAGCGTTTGAATTTCCTCGACGATTAGTTCCTGGAATTGTATGGATGGTTCTTTGTACTGAATAATGTGGACAACGGAACTATCGCGAAAGGTCTGGTCTGCAAAAATTGAGTATATGAGGTGACACATTTCAATCGGAAGGGAAGTATATGAAGAACTGATAAGGAAGTTAAGGAGTTTTTTGAAGAAGATAATAAGTGTTTGGAATATTTAGCTAGTTGAAGAGAACTGAGTTAGTCAGTGAAGTAGTTGTATTTTCATAGCGAAGGTAATAAAAAGAGTTTAGTAGTGTGCTTGGCGTATTATGTAGTGAATATCGTAAAAATATATTTATTCACTTTCGTCGGTATTATACTGCACATTAAAAGCGTCTGCGGCACGACTGCTTACTAGTAGCATTCTCGTCGTTTCCACGAATTTACCTATGATCCCTATTTTCCTTTGAAGTTTACCGCTCAAAATGGAAACCAATGACAAGTTGAAACAGTCAACATTTGTTGCCGAAACATATAGAACTTTCAAAAAACTGTTCGAAAACAAGCAACAGCAACAAAAAAGTTTCTCAATGTTCCTCCGGTGAAAATGTAGCTTTACAACATGCAGAATTCATCATGGGACTATTCTTAGTCCGACTCCATACTGATACAGTAATTCATTCGTGAAAATATATGAAGAGCTTATGAGAATTAGCCCATCCATATTGTTTTTGGAAGTCAAACGTAATTGAAGGAAAGTTATCTATTATATCTATATATTTCATCGCGTTCCAATCTTAACCTACAGCATATGTTTAAATGCGATCAGTTCTTCAAAAATCACTTTCTGTTCAGTTGATGAAATGTTGATGGGGCTGTATCCATAAATATTTTTATTTCAAGGTTATTCTCATCATTGGTGTGGCTGGATCATGCAAGATTGGAGAGCTGACTTACATGCGTGCTGAAGACGTGAAAGACGAAGGTTCCTATATTCGAATCACCATACCAAGTGTCCAACGAGAATTCATAATACTTGATGAAACTAGTAATGGATTAAACCCCGTAGAAATAATTCGCAAATATGCCAATCTTCGACCAATACAAGCTGGGCGATTTTTTGTATCGTACAGATATGGTAAATGTGTTAATCAGCCAGTAGGTGTGCATACTGTTGGTGCCTTGCCCAAAAAGGTTGCTTCATTTCTCGGTTTACCAGATCCGGATAGCTATACTGGTTACCGATCTAGAAAATCAGCTCCTCATAGTAGATGTCCATCAGCGCACTTCGTAAAAGGTTTTGATGATCATTTTTAAGAAGAAGCCTTTCACAGTTGTTATCGTTTAGTGATTTATTTGATTATTGAAGATAACTTGTGGTAGTTTATAGTTATGTATTATGATTGATTATTTCAATAAATTCTATTGCGTTTATTTTTATTCGATTCCAAAACTGGATATTCATTCATCTATGTCAAGCAATATTTCATTCTTTTAGGAGAATTTAACTTATTTAATTTTCAAATGGACGTATTCAAACTAATGCTATTATTTCCAATTATTGAGTTTTCCAATAAAGTTACAGCCGATCATAGCCTATGTTCCTTTTGCCCTTCTAACTACGAGCTGCTAGTAGTGCTAGTAGAAATGCTATTACTACAGCCAGGCTTAACAGCTGTGATAGTAACTGTGGTAAATAGACGGTCTGACCCCTGATCAGAGAGTAAAATAGATATGTTTTTTCTGATTTCAATGGCTGCTATCAGAGCTTTTGAAGAGAAAGCAGTATGAAAAGTAACATCTGTTTCTTTTGCGTGCAAGTTTCTTAAAAAACTCACAAACTCAAGAGATTAATGGACTGTAATTTAATTATGCGGTTGAGAATAGACGAAATGAAAGGATGCGAGTTGTAAAATGATCAGAATAAAAAAAGAACTGAGACCTCAATATCTTACCTGTACTTGTAAGTCTGGGCATCGAGACGTTCTCTGTTCTTTTCTTCAGCGGTTTTCTCCTAGAGATCTCTAGTGGTCAATGCTTCTTCTGAAGTTATGTTAGTAGCGTAGAATCACTAGAAATTGTGTGGAGTTCTGATCACTGATTAAATTGTTTTTAATAATAATGTATATGTGTCGAGACTATAGCACGGCGAAACCCGAAAAGAGTAGTTGAGTCAAAAAATAAAGATGGTTTTCTTCTGTTTCTCTCCATCGTTGATACGGGAGAGACAAAGTGAGGATCTTAAGGTATGTTTTGGTAACTGATTTTGTTGGCCAAACGATTATACCCGGAGAGCAAATTAACTGTAATTGCCGATGAATATATTCAAAGTAAATTTGAAAATTGGCTTGTTTATTAATGTTGATAAATTATTTAATATTATTGAACATAAACAGACATACACAGGAGCGCATGAACGCGACAATATCATTCGCGAAGCTGTGCACTTCCAAAAAATTATTGTCGTGAAGAATAAACGGTGTTGGTGCTACATGGAGTGATCTCTTTGGAAGGAAGCTAGATGGCAAGAAACCACTGGATGTAGAACAAGCCATAAGATCTGTGGGGAAAAACATTGAGATGAAAGCTTCAAGAGGAATCATTGGTGCTAAACATAGTCAAATGCTTCAGTAGCAAGCAGATTTTTCAATAGCTTGCTTGAATATACAGTTGGTTCATTAAGGCGTAATTCTTCGATATATCGAAAGCAATAACCACCAGGGAAAAACTTTGAGGAACTTCTTCAGTTACCGAAGTAACCCATTTCATAAATATTTCTATCATTACTGGATATTTTATGGAAGTGGAACGACTCAGACAAGTTTTTTTTTAATGGAACAACGTTTATTTTTTATTCGAAATTCATTCCGCCTTTGAAGTGCTTTTGAAAAATCAAAAGAGGTTGAGGTGTTGCCAAGTTCTAATTGATAAACCTATTTTTATATAATGATTTAGGCTTTCATGACCGATGACTTTTGGGTGCACGACCGATTACCTTTTTTTACTACTGTTGAAGAAGCATGTTGGAATGCGATTTTTGCACTTTAACAAAATTTACTCCAAAAATGATATATTCGAATATCACCAGAAATAATTATAAACCATTAAACAACGAGCGGATATTCAGCATGCGATATAATTTGACACCGCAACTAATTTAAATTTCTTTACAGCAATATAAAGATGAGAGAAAATTAATTTTAAATGAAAAATACAGGGTGTTCTTTTTGCTTTTCAAACAAAGAGTCGCTTCATTTCCATAAAACACCCAGTAATGTTGGATATATTTGAAAAACAGAACCCACGGTCAAAGTTACGATGTCATAAAATTTAGACCCTACAATTTGATTTTTTTTAATTGCTCAAAGAAATATGGAAAAAATAGTGGTTAAATTGTTCGCCAATGTTTTTGAAACGTTCCAGAAAACACCGGCCCTTTACAGATAATTTTTGCAAATACCATGTTGTCTACTTCGACATGAAGAATAGATGTACGGAGTCTCCACTGGTGGATAATAACTCTTCTTCTTATTTTACCCTAGACCTATCCAATTTGAGTGATTGAAACCCGAAGAAGTCGCCATAGGATAGTTTATTGGGCAACAGGACAGAGCATGGAGATGTTGTTGGAAAAGGGGTCTACTTGTGTTTCTGTCAGAATACCATTTTTGCCGCTTGTGATGGTTTACGTCATTGTAGTTCTTTGTTGAATTCGTGAAGTGAATCGTTAAACTTTTTGGTAGTGACAATCCGAATGTTAAAGTTATTTCGCTCTTGAACTATTTTACTTTAGGCGTCTCAATCATCATTACTGCTATAATAAGGCCTGGAAATGAGAGGGAAGAAAAAACACTGAATTGTGAAATAATTTAATTAGTGGCTTGTACAGTCGGAATGATATTATTTTACCGGGCGATGGTAGAGACCGTCTACCACCCATGGTAATCAATCCTTTCTGTTGCCTTTTAGGTAGGTACTTAACTTGTTTTTTTTTATGCTGGGATTCAATAGATGATTTCACGCACAAAACCCTGATAAACCGATATTAGCACGTACACCAAACAATCCCTCTCATAACTTTGAGGAGACAGAGAGAAGCATTTGTCCTACAATACCGTAGGTTCTGTCTACGGACAAATGTGCTGAATGGTTCGTTCGTCCTTGTAGACAGAGAGCAGGACGCTACCCCACACTCCTACGACCCATACATAGCGGCTGCAACCCGTGCATCACTCCTGTTGCTGTATGGGAGAGTTCTAAGATTTGTTCTCTTATGTGTTCCTGTGTTTATTGTTATTTTCATTCATATTTCTTCACAAATAACTCTTTGCTTGTGCTCTGCCTCTTAGGTTTGCCTTCCACTGGAACTGTTTTTGGCCGAACCATTGACCGTTCATTGCCGATCTAACCCGAACAGTGCTGAACGATCCCACATCGAGAAATTAAAAGAAACAAGGTCCTTTGCCTCTTTAGATCCGAATTGAATGGTATTTTTCGGCCCTTCTCACCAAAAACACTAATTATCTCCATTAATATTTGCTTCGTCTTGTATTACAGTACATTTGCATTTAGCTTCAGTGTATTATTGTTGTTCTTGATTAAGTATGGAATCTACCCAATGATTCCTTTTTTTTCACCGACTTCTTAACGATGTTTTCTAATTGATTATTGATTCATTTGACAACAACAACAAAAATGCACTGGATCAAAATGCAAATGCAAATGACAGAATATGAAGTAAATATTGACCAAGAAAATATGTGCGTTGTTGTTTGGGGGAAGTGGCACCAGCGTTGATAAAGGGAAGCACTGGAGAATAGTACCACCCCTCGACTGTATTTGTCATGTATTGAATGCTTCAGTACTAGCCAACCCCCCATTCATAATCAAATCCGGTACTATGAACCCCCTTCCAGATACCTAAAACAGACGCTGATAACTGACATCCCAACCGAAAGGGATATGGGATCGGTACCGACAATTACCGGCTTGTCAACCGAAAACTGTGCCTGTGAAGACACCTGCACCCAATGAAAACAAATAAGAATAACGGACCTATACTGTGGTCACCCAGTATTCCTGCCCACACATCTACTTTTTGGGAAAACTGGGTATGAGTTTCGCAAAAAAGTCGGGGATTTTGATCAGACCGGTACCTAACATTTTGTCTATGCACGTGACCGTTTAAAAAAAAGTAGCCTCATCACTGAAACAAATGTAGCTGGGATTTTGCAAAATTTTGTTAGAGATAATTTCACAATATTCTAGAGGGCGGTCTGGATCATCGTCCGTCAGTTCATGCACTATTTTTATTTTGTAAGGATTATATTTTTTTTTAGAACTCTCAATACCGTCATCTGCGAAACCTCACAATTCAAGGCAACAGTTCTACTCGATGAGGACGGATTGTTCACAAACTCATTTGCACTTCTATTATTCTCCAGTAGTTGATCGCCCAGAACGTGTTGTATTTTGCACACTGCTCTTCTCATAAAGTTTTTCCGCTGACTGAAATAATGTCTATTAATAGGGCGGTCTGGAAAACGTTCATTGAACATTCGTACAGCTTCATGATAATTGCGATGAGCCTCACCAAAAATAACAATCGCTTCTCATTTATAATTTAACCCTACAATACACTGACTCGCACTCTTGGTGATTTCAGTTTCTTGTATTGACCATTTATCCTCAAACATCCAAAAACCCCTACAAAAACGTGCAGTTCATATTTACGCAAATGACAAATGAGTCTCACTTGACGTCTGAACCAAAACCGATATCATACAGGGTCGAACTTTTAATTCTAAGGGCGAGTGCGCTTCGTTAATAGTCGTTATCCTTAAATAATCATAATTCTTGAATAAATGTAGCAAATGTCAATTCCTTTGCACGGTTGGATAAAGAATGAAGCTCCCTATCAAATGAGCTATCACGCACTACCACATGCTATTCAAATTTTTCGAAAGGGTTGCTCCTCTCCCGCAAGGGATGAAATGTTCATAATGAAATGTACATTGTAGAAATAAAATATCAACGTGTCTTGGCGTTTTTCCTAACAAAGGTCCAGTAACGGGTTAGATAGGGGGGTAACACTTATGATGCGCACTGTATATGGCCCCGTAGTTATGTATGCCTTCCCGTGGGAATAGCTGAACTAAGCATTGCTGCCTATGCAGATTTCCAGGAACACGTCGAGACGGTGTTGTATTCAACTTCGGTTCATGGGAACGAAGAAACATTCAGAATAGACATAGACTTCGAGCAATAAACATCTAATTGTATTATTTGTTCTTAATTAAAGTTTTTGAGTTAAATAAATTTTTTAAAAACTAAGTTCCGTGATCGGAAAACATAAAGTGGCGCAGTCGGTAGGATTTTGAACGGATATTCGTTGTGAATAATCCGTCAGTTCCAACTGTTAATTCAAGAGAACCTCCGTTTCTGGACAGTCCCTCTGGGTAGCAGATCAAGCAGAAGCCAAAGAAGTAAAGAAGAAAAGAAATGAGAACAGCCATCTCAGTGGTACTAATGTAAGTTGCTTTTCCTTGTATCTTGTCTATGTCATTCTCCTCTAGTCCTGATTCATCTCCCGAAAACAGTGATTTTGAGTTAATTTTTAGTGAACAAAATTCGCCGAAACCTAATTCGATTTTCGAAAATAGTTCTCGCGAATCAATAGAATTAGAAGCACTTCTTTCGAAGCTATCAATAAGTAGAAATATCAAAATGCCAGTTCCAAAATTTGAATCAAAACTTTTGGAAATTGTTCCAAAATTTGACGGCAATCCTTTGGAACTTTCATCATTTTTAGAAACAGCTAATTCAATTATTACTACATACTGGGACCCAACACCCGAAAATATCAGTTGTGTCCAAAATATTACAATAATTTATGGAATTTATTCAAAATTGATAGGTCAAGCTCGCGAAGTTTATAGCATTTGCATTGATAAAGATTGGCTATCAGTCAAAAATGCTCTAATCGCACATTTTGGCGACCAAAGAGACGAAAACGGATTATTATTTGATTTAGATCAATTGAGACAAAATTTCAATGAACCATCATTACAATTTTATACAAGGGTTATGTCAAATTTAAGTGCTCTTCATAACTATGTAGATACACATGAAAATGTAGTTGCGACCAAAACGGTGAAGAAAACTTTTTACAATACTCATGCTCTTAAAATATTCTTAGCTGGACTGAAAGAACCTTTAGGATCAACTATTCGTGCTATGAAACCATCAACTATGGCAGAAGCTAGGCAATATATTATTTCCGAAAATAATATTCGGCATCTCCAAAAACCGAATAACAGTGATCAATCGAAAATTAGGCAACCTCAAAGACCCAATCACCCAAATCAATTGTCCAATTTTCGCCAATACGCAACTCCTAACCCCAATTTTCAAAATTTCAAACCCCAAATGCATAATCCCTCATTTCCACGCGGCCCAATAAATATTCAGCCGAGACCGGCAGAACCCCAAAAATTCTTCACAAATCGTCAAGTATTTGGCAATCCAAAAGGCTCAACCAACGTTTGGAGACCAAATAACCAAAACAATTTCAATCGCCCCAAGCCAACACCTATGAGTGGCATTTCACAAGCCACCACTTCTCGTCAACCCAATACTAGACCATACCAAAACCCCAATCGACCAAATTTCATTGCAGAAGAACTTTACAATTTTGATAATCCCCATTACCAGGAAGAATCAATACCCTTCCAAAATGAATATTACTCTCAAAATGATTTTTGCTACCAAAATCAACCCTGTTCCTCCAATGAATTTGATTTTTACGAAAATATGAACTATGACCAAATCCAACCTGAATATGTCAATAATCAATATCCAATCGATACCCAAATCGATCAAAGTTCCTCACAGGACCAAAATTTTCAGGAAATCGACCATCACGAAAAAATTTCATAGAAATACATTCTATTTACGATCGAAAGGACCTCCCATACATTCAAATTTCAGATCCACCCCTGAAACTTTTGATTGACACAGGAGCGACTAAAAGTTTTTTGAATCCCGAAATTGCCGAAAATTATTTTCCCGATTTTATCAGAAAAGAACCGTTTACAATCAGCTCAATATTTCAGACCACTTCGAAAGATTTTTGCGCTGAAATACCAGCCTTTCAGGAATTCCACACTGAGAAAACTATAAAATTTAATTTGTTTAAATTCCATCACTTCTTTGATGGATTGATTGGTTATGATACATTGAAAAACTTAGATGTTCAATTAGATTTGAAAAATTCAAGTTTAAAAACACCTGAATCAGAGCTTCCTCTGGCGCACTATGAAAGCAAAAAGAAATTACTCTTTTATGCTCGTATAGAACCATTTACAATCGAATCAATCAAAATTCCTGTAACAATACCAAACGGTGACATCACGATTATCGAAACAAAATTATTTGAATGCCGAATTCGCGAAGGTTTGACAACCTCTCGAAACGGCTATGCCCCTGTCGAAATTCGGAATGATACAGGTGAAATACAAGAGATTTACCTTTATGAACCTGTCCCTGTGAAAACTTTTCATCCCGACCAATTCGAATTGTACCATGCTTCAATCGATCATAACACCCCTTCGAATATATTCAAATCAGACATCACACAGCTTATACGAACTCAACACATGAATTCTGAAGAAAGACACCACGTTGAGAAATTGTGCCTATCATTTTCAGACATATTTCACCGCGAAAATTCAAAGCTGACTTTCACGAACCAAGTGAAACACAAAATTAGGACCACCGATGAAGTCCCAATTTTTACAAAATCTTATCGCTATCCGTTTATTCATAAACCGGAAGTCGAAAAACAAATTGACGATATGCTTCGTCAAGGCATTATTCGACCAAGCGATTCACCTTGGTCCTCGCCAATTTGGATAGTTCCAAAGAAGGCGGATGCCTCTGGCAAGAAGAAATGGCGTATAGTAGTGGACTACAGAAAAATCAACGAGAAAACCATCGATGATCGATATCCGATTCCAAATATATCGGACATCCTTGACAAATTGGGTAGATGTATGTACTTTTCTACCCTTGATTTGGCAAGTGGGTTCCATCAGATCGAGATGTACCCTGATGATGTAAAGAAAACAGCTTTCAACGTAGAGAACGGCCACTACGAGTACCTTCGCATGCCGTTTGGTTTGAAAGGAGCTCCAGCTACTTTTCAGAGAGTAATGGACAACGTCTTGAAAGATCTACAAAACAAAATCTGTTTCGTCTACATGGACGACATCATCGTTTTTTCCACTTCGCTACAAGAGCACATGGTCAACCTTAAAAGAGTTTTTCAGAAACTGCGCGAGAGCAATCTGAAAGTCCAACTCGACAAATCAGAATTCCTGAAAAAGGAAGTTTCCTTTCTGGGACATCTGATAACAACAGAGGGAATAAAACCAAATCCCGATAAGGTCAAGGCCATCATGAATTATCCGATACCCAAAACGACAAAAGAAATAAAAGGATTTCTTGGTCTTCTGGGCTACTATCGAAAATTCATAAATAACTTTGCCAAAATCACCAAACCCTTTACAAGTCGACTGAAGAAAGGAGCAAAAATCGATATAACTGACCCCACCTACATCAAGACATTTGAGGACTGCAAAACCTTACTATCGAACGACCCGATTTTGCAGTACCCCGATTTTACAAAAGAGTTCAATTTGACCACGAACGCCAGTAACGTAGCGTTAGGTGCTATATTGTCCCAGGGCCCCCCAGGACATGATAAACCAATCGCCTACGCATCACGAACCCTCTCCAATGCCGAACAAAATTATTCGACTATCGAGAAGGAACTTTTTGCAATCGTCTGGGCAACCAAATATTTTCGGCCCTATCTTTTCGGCCGAAAATTCAAAATTTTTACGGATCACAAACCCCTTCAGTGGTTGATGTCTTTAAAAGAACCCAATTCACGATTGGTTCGCTGGAGACTGAAACTTGAAGAGTTTGATTACCAAATTATTTACAAAAAAGGGAAAATCAATACGAACGCTGATGCCCTTTCTAGAATCGAACTCTACCCTAATGAAACTGTCAGACAGACTAATGAACTCCCCATATTGAGACATATGCAGGAATTTAACGAAAACCCTGTCCTAGACAATGAAAGACCATCCACAAGCAGAGACCCAGAAAATAACACACCTGAAAATATTCAAAATCAGGATAACGAATCGAACGCAGGACAAATTGACCCCAATGACAATGACGAAAATGAAACTGTTCACACAAGTGCAGAAGACCCAATATTGAACATCCACATCACAGAAAAACCAATCAATAACTTTTTGTGCCAATTAATGATAATTAAAGTTGATCGAAACCCTCGAATGGAAACCAAAAAACTATTTAGGAATTCAGTATGTCGTACCCGATGGTATCTATATGTTACCAACGAATCATTTCAAGCCCAAATTATTGAACATCTGAAAGAATTTGGTGTTCCAAAACGTACCTACGTCTTTTACTTCCAAAATGATACCGAAGACGTACTCTATAAAGATATGTGCAGGTTCATACCACAAACATTCAAAAATTCCTCCTTTAAGCTTTTCAAATCCAATAAACTCCTCTTCGATGTGACGAACGAAGATCGCCAACAAAATCTCATCAAATCCCAACATGAAGGTGTTACCAACCATCGAGGCATTCACGAAACCATTGCCGAACTCAAAACCAAATATTATTGGCCCAAGTTACACGATGACGTAAGAACATTTATCAATAATTGTCCAATATGTCAACAATCTAAGTACGAACGTCACCCACCTTTGATCAAACTACAGTTAACGCCTACTCCCAAAAAACCATTCGAAACTATACACGTTGATACCTTCAAATTTGGCAGTACTATATCTTTAACAATCTGTGACAGCTTTACCAGATTTGGACAAGCGTACATCATTCCCAGTCTTTCCGCACTACACGTATATCAATCACTTTTGCAGTTCGTTTCAACTTTCAAAATCCCCGAAAATATCGTCTCTGATAATGGTACCGAATTCTCCCAAAACCTTCTAAAAGAATTCGCGAAACTGCATAGAATCAATTGGCATTATACACTTCCATATAATCCAAATTCCAATGCCATTGTAGAAAGGTTCCACTCCACTCTCATAGAACACATGAGAACACTCAACCTCTCGAAACCAAATCTGAACCCCTTTGAAAAATTGACTTTCGCCGTCCTTGCATATAATAATAGTCTTCATTCAACAACAAAATTAAAACCAATAGATCTAGTGTTTGGACATCTAGAACTAAAAGATCCAATCGATATTGATTCCGAATTCGAACCAATCAATACCACATTGAACGAACACAAAGAATCTATTTCCCAAATATATAGAAAAATTCACGAAGACACGTCAAAACAAAAATCAAAAATAATTTCAAAACGTAACGAAAATCGAGAAGACCCTCCAAATTTTGAACCCGGAACCATTGGATATATGAAAACACCCGAAAGACAGTCGAAAACGGCTCCCCTCTACAAACCCGAACACATTCTCAAAAGCACTGACCTACCTGTGACAACCCCACAAAATACATACCACAAACAATCTTTCAAACCACCAAGAAAAATGACAGACCAAAATCTGTTACAGGTCGATGATACTTCATCAGACAGCGACTCAGAAGGTTCAAATCCAGAACCTCCAGACGAATCCAGGGATCCTTCCCTTTAAAATGGGAACCGCACGAATCAAAGTAGCTTCCCATACTTTCCTACATTATATTCAACTTAGTCCATTAGAAAACCAAATAAACTCAATAACCAATCAATATAAGCTATTAGAAGCCACAATAAATAATACAACCCCTTTCAATAGAATTGCCCTATTTAACGCATATAAACACCTCGAATACGAAGTCAAAAATGTTAACCACAAATTCAGATCCTTGTTTCCCCATAAACGCACAAAACGAGCCCTCATTGCTCCTCTTGGCTCCCTCGTAAAATTCATAAGCGGAAATCTAGACGAGCAAGATGCGAAAGAAATATATCACAACCTAGCCGAACTCGAATCAAACCAAAATCGAATTATCAAAAAAACCAATAAACAAATTTCAATTACTTCAAAATTGATGGAAAATATTAACGAAACAATGACTTCAGTTTCAGATAATCAAAAACTGATAGGAGACAAAATCAATGAGTTGAGAATTGCACTTAACGAATCAAAATTCAATTATGCACATTTTTTGGAAATTCATGAAATATTGAATCAAATAAAAATCAATCTCGATTCTCTACTAGATTTTCTAACAGAAACAGAAAATGCTATGGGATTTGCGAACTTGAAAACATTACATCGCAGTATCGCCTCTCCAGACGATCTAAAAACAATAATAGATGAACTCTACTTATCACATAGTCATTCTCAATTACTTTTTGATAATAAGGAATACCTCAAATATTATAGTGTTGTTGAAACCAAAGTTTTCGCCATCGAGGACAAAATTATATTTTCATTAGATTTTCCATTGGTTCACACTGAAACTTTCGATCACTATCACCTTTATTCAATTCCAAATCAAAACCAATCAATTATTATCCCACCTGCCTCCTACCTAACACTAAGCAACGAAATGTACCAGTACCAGAACGAAGAGTGCGTTGACCTACAACCAAATTTCCTGTGCGAGAAGAATCACCTTCTGCCCATCCAGGACAACCCAGACTGTGTGACGTCACTACTTTCCTCCAATGCCTTTGCTGATAAATGCCATCAAATTCCAGTCAAAATCAATCAGGAAATAATCGAGGAAATCAATGATGCCCACTACATAGGCATCTTTCCGAACAAGAGAAAATTCCAGACAAACTGTGTGGAAAACGATGTCGCTGTGCTGAAAGGTGTATACCTCTTTATTGTCCCACCAAAATGCTCCCTGAGGACTTCCAAATACACCTACCGGAATGAGAAAGGATCAACTGTAGGACACCCCCTCACATTGGAAGAAATCAAAGACATTCATATTCCAATCCTGCAAGTCGAGAAACTCAACTTGGAGAAAGTTTCCCTTGACAAACTGCACGAGCTCCAACTAGACGAAATTCGGGAAGACCCATTGGACCTTATCAATCTTCGCCCGGATTACTCCAGATGGTCCCTATGGAGCGTCGCGACGCTAACCGCCTTCGTCGTGGTATATCTTGTGGCGACCCGGAAACAAGATATCCTTCGCCTACTCAGCCCCAACAAACCACCAAACAACCAGGCCATCAACGAAACTCAAGTGGTTCCACCCTCGAGTTCCTTCTAAGGGATGGAGGAGTTATGTATGCCTTCCCGTGGGAATAGCTGAACTAAGCATTGCTGCCTATGCAGATTTCCAGGAACACGTCGAGACGGTGTTGTATTCAACTTCGGTTCATGGGAACGAAGAAACATTCAGAATAGACATAGACTTCGAGCAATAAACATCTAATTGTATTATTTGTTCTTAATTAAAGTTTTTGAGTTAAATAAATTTTTTAAAAACTAAGTTCCGTGATCGGAAAACATAAAGCCGTATGCGATTAGGGTCTTCATCTCTGATGGATGAAGGGATGTGTAAGTATATAACGATAAAAATTCATAAAAAAATATTTTTCAAATATCAAATGAAGAAACAGTATATTTCCCTTTAATTTTGGGCGTTTTTGTTCATCGCCACCATTAAAACGAATGAATATTTTTATATGGTTATATGGTATTGAAGTATAACACTTACTTAGTTACAAGTCATTTCCCATTTTTTCTTGAGACTTCAATTTGTTTGGAAATAATTTTACAAGAATGTGTTGTTTTCGCGAAATGGATTACCTTGCGTTATTCTATCCCAAATGAAAATTTTCTAATTTTGCCCACGATAACTAATGAAGGTTCGTTTTAGCAGTCAATTGGTGGAAATCAATTATTTTTTACAAATCTGGCTTCTGAATTGGAAATGAATTTCTTTTAAATGACACGCTCCTCAGGTGGCTCCTCTCACATGGTCGGTGAGGAAAAGAGAGAGTATTATGAAGTCAGTGTGAATTTAAGCACAGGGTCGGATCGGGAAAAGGTAAAACTCATTGGTCGAATGGAACTTTGAAATACTTTTATTTGTACCATTACCAGTTTTTATCCAACTTCATCTGTTTGTATATATGTGTTTTTGTACTATGTCAAATCTCGCAAATCTGTCGACTCAAAATTTGGCAGGTGTTCATCATTGGGGGGATAATAACATTTTTGTAACAGGAAAAAAAAAAGTATGTTGGACGGGTTTTTTGATTGCTGATGGTGAAGAGCGTTTGGGTTAGGAAATATCATGATTTTGATGCCAACATTTCAAAATTGAAGGTGCTTCAATATAGCAGATGAAATTTCTGAATTATGACTTGATTTTATTCTAAATTGGTAAAGGTATACGGATTTTTAGGGGCTTTTAGGGTAGGAGAATGATCTAAAATATTTAAAAAAGAAAATCTTGGATAATATTTACTTACATTTATCAGCAAATATAGTCTCCACTTCGTGAGGGCTATTTAGGGAGAACCTCGCATATGTGGCAAATTTTTACCAGAAATTAATTATATACCCTACTCTTCATTGCTTTCTAATAACATTTTTTGGGCGGCGTCTTTGATGATCCGTTGAAGTGGAAAAGCGGCACTGGATTTTTCATGAATGTTTCGATGGGGCACTGCGGCAAGGTAGAAAAACGAAACATTGACTTTTACAATGGAAACCGAATACCATGCAGGGAATTGTTACGACTTTCATTGTTCAGGTTGGGGTATTATTTTTCCTAGTCTGTTTTTATCATCAAGACTCAACAGTTACTATTTCTGTGTTCAATAGTGTTTAGTATTGTTTAATTTGTTTTGATAAAAAGTGATTGGTTGCCAAATTCTCTGGGGGTAAGAGGATCAACTATACAAAACATGTTTCGTTTTATACCAGAGCTCACGAGGCTGCATTATCCCATTTAGCAGGGCCAAGTTGGCTTACCAAAATTTGGAAAACTGGAACCCAGAGATGGCGCTGAATTCATACTTAGTAAGTATTTGTCTCAGGTATTTCCAATTAGGCTGAAAGGATTTTTTGAATCAATTGGTCGTACCAGCGTTCGCTGATGATTGGCAAGGACCATGAAACCGGTACAGAGGTGTTCCCCCAATTAAATCGAAAGATAATATGAGCTTTAATATTTAAAATGCATTGCAAAGTAGTTCTTGTAGGAAACTTTGCCAAGTATTAAACAGATCTAACTCAACGGTCGTAGGGGGCAGTATTTGTTTTCTGTTAAATACTTGCCGACGACCATACCTATTGTATAGGATTTTTTGTGGAAGTTTCGGATTACGTAATCCACCATTTTTCATGATTAGGGTATTAAATTTGAGAAGAAATCTAATTTACCCCGAAAAGATCTAGATAAGGTATATTCTTTTCAGAATTATACTATAAATCACAAAAGCTTTCTTTCCTTCTGAATTGATGCAGGAAAATTATATCGTGAAAGGATCCCAACTTGAAAGAAAACATCTGAAAGTTGCATTTCAATTCAGATACTTGATATCTCAATTTTCTGTTATTCTGAATAACACATCTAATTTTCTGACCCTGTTCATGTTTTTAAAACAATTTAAATTAAACACCTACAATTTTGAATAGGAATACGACCTTAGATCACAAAAAATATAGTTATATTGGTGCTGCCATTTTGAATTGATGAAAATTCGTTGTCTACAACCCCAAAATACCTTCTATAAAACATGCCCGTCATCTTGAAATCCCAAATTTTTAAAGAAAAATTATTATCTTCTACTCCAAAAACTGATAATCAGTGATTTTGAACTAGTCCACCAACAACTCTCAACACTGAATTTGAATCGAATCGAACACAATCGCAAAACTTTTCCGCCACCTTGAATTCATCAATTTTGTCAAAAGATTCATAATCTCAGACCCCGAAAAGCCCCACATACCAATTTTGAATCGAATCGGACCATAACCACACATCTCTTCCGCAATTTATTTTCGTAAACAATGTTTATCTCTCAAATCAATCCGAAATAGTTTCGACCGGCGGCTCTTCAAACTAGTTATATTATTTTGAACGGTTCATCTTCTAGACATTCTCAGATTTTGCATTTTTCTGGAATCTTTTCAATTCTCGAAAAATTCTATAACTGGAATCCAATATATAATAATGATCTGAAACGTACGTGCAAACTTTCAGATTACCACGAAAATGGAAAATGAACAAGGTTGAACCTCTATTTGTAATTTTGAAGAACGAGCACGGAATCATTAAATACGGCCGGTACCGCACTGCAATCGTCATGTTATAAATAGGGCGGAGTTTGGACTTATTTTATCGTGCGAACTCGCACTGCCATCTGGCGATTTACGTTTCCTATTTCGAAGGATAAAGACTCTTAAGTCGCGTTGTAGCCGTCTACGTAGAGATGAGACATCGAAACATAACATCGATGTTGAACATCGACGATACTATCGAAACTCACCATCGATATTTTGTAAACATCGGTCTTGCAACATCGATGGTTTTTTAACATCAATGTTTTCATTGTTTTTTGACTCTTGACAGATGGTATTTTGAATAGGTACAAATTTTAGAGCTACTGGTATATATTTACAAAAATACTAATTCTTCAATTATTCAAAATAAAAATCATAATGAATTCTAGATAAAAATTAGATCAAAAATTTCAAAAATACTTGGAAAAGTCACTCTTTGGTCTCATTTCTCTGGTCAGTATTACGTACGACAATATTTTTTAATTGCATCTGCGTCTGGCTTACGACCGATGTTGAAATTAGATGGTATTCAACCATCGATGTTTCATTTTGCGACATCGATACCAAAACATCGGAACATCGAATGATGTATATCGCCCATCTCTACCGTCCAGTGCCACTGGCACTGGAGCATACGGTTATCTCAGCTCAGAGTGGCCTACGTGCAGGGCCTGATTAACCCTTAGGCTAAGTAGGCTGCAACCTAGGGCGCGAGGATTAGGGGGATGAGTGCAAAGTCAAAACTAATACACTACTTTTTAGTCCGACCGTAACATACCTGGCGGGTGTGCGTCCTCATAATTAAGGCTATGAGTGCAATAACGGACTAACCCACGATCATTCAACAAATGGTTTTTTTGCAGAATCTCATTCGCCATGTCGAAATTCATTAACTCGTAAATGGACCAACCAACCTTTTTCTTCCCGTCACAAGGTAACAGCACTGACCTTGTTTTCGATTTTCATAACAGGTGTGAATTCCTAGAAGCAAAGTGGACTAAGCTCAGATAGTCCAATGTGCTGCTAATATTGGGGTTAGTCCGTTATTGCGCTCATAGCCTCAATTAGCCTAGTGCGGACAGAACTCTTGATCAGTCGCTGCCTACAGGACCAAATGTACGCTTTCATACTAGACGATTTCAGTTGTGCAGGTGCTGTCTATATACGCATCTTCAAAATATAGTTTTTGAACGATTAAAATCCCTCTTACGTTAGGTCAAAGTTCGGTGTTGCGTCCTTATAGCAGCTTGAAACAATCAATGAGGATGCGAACCACAAAATCGAGGACATCGAATAGGTATTCAATTGAATCCAGTGAATACATATAAAAATAGGGGGGCTACCTTACAGACGGAGCGGTAGTTCTGAATTTTAATACGTTCTCTAGAATGGTTATTTTCTTCAAATTTTTAGCTACAAAAGAGTTCTTCTCAGTGTTGTAGAGAGTTGAAGTTCCTATAATTTATGTTTTAAATTTGGGTTCTTGGACTGATGATTACGGAGACGATACATTTCAAAGAATTGAAAAACTCTCATTTTCCAGAAATTTGTCAAATTTCTAACCTTAAAATGCTGTAATTCAATGATGGCCTATTCTAGGAAAACAGGAATCTGAATAAAATTTGTAAGGAATCAATTACCCAAAAAAAGCATTTACTTTTTTTCAACTAACCCAATGTAATGGGGTGAATGTAAAAGTTGAAACAACACCATGTTGCTTTTTTTCATCTATTATGAAAATTAACTAATGATTATGGGGGCGTGTGGCTGTAGAAAGGCAAGCCTAAATTGTTCCGCCTTTTGCAAATTCTGTGCTGACCAAGAATGTAATAACATGAGTGAAGTTATCGTCGACTTTGAGGATGACGCCGATCTAGTAACTTCACTATTCGACGACAATGAAGACCCTGACTACATCAACTCACCTCCTATGAAATAAGCGAAGTGCATGTATATTTGTTATCTTTTTAGCTCTTAGTTTAATTACTAGTAGTTTTTGTACGATTACCATTACCTTTTGTTTTTGCTATGTTTGAATAAATGAGTCTTCCCTCGCACTAGTAGGTATAGGTAGGTATTCAAGTCACATGTGTTATCATCTTACCTCGATACACCACTGGAGCATTTAGTCAGACACAGTAATATGATAACGTGGTTACAATAGATTAAGATAATAAGAGGGATTTCGGAAATCAGTATATAACTAGATTTCATTGCTACTGAATAATTGATTTTACTTGTTCGTGATATAATAGTGTTTCCTTCCATCCGGGTAGCAACCCCTAACATCAGAAGTGGTGAAAAATAACTCAGCAGAAGAATGGGAAAACAAAGGAAAAGACGTTTGTCCACGTCTGATTCAAGTAGTTCCTCAGCATCAAGCGATTATGAAAGAAGACGCCGTAAGTCCAAAAGGAATAAAAATAAGACAAAGAAAGTTAGCAGACAAACTATTAATACTAGAAAAGCTCCAGGGGTAAGTGGCATATCGATTCTGCCAGTAGGTGTTTTATCTGTGATCCCTGAACTCAATCCCTTGATGGACGATATTATACGTAAGATAGAAATAGTAGATCATGGCTCTCGAATTCATGAATGGACTTCTGATAATACAGTTTTTCAAGCAACTAGTAGGAACCGCTCGAATTTCATATAACAGTCTTGTATCCAATAATGTTGAATGGTCTTTGTTCACATAGGAGATGTGGAAAGAAAGACTGCTGGCTCAGACAGACGGTAACTCTTTGTAAGAATTTTTTTCTTATATTTGGCTAATATAGATAACTTGAGACTGAAAATTTCAGAAGAGGATAAAATATCTTTGATTTTGGGAGCAATAGGTGACCAAACTATGATATCATCGTCTGCAAGAACTCGGAACACAACTGATCTAACTGCATATTTACGTAATAAATGCAATCATTGATATAAGTAGTGACTGTTCCGTTATGGAAAGAAAATTAGACGAGGTGATCAAACTGTCAGGGTTCACAGGGCAATCAATAAATGTATATCATATTATAGGCTAACATTCCAAAAGGCAGGAAGGTCATTGCAATATGAAACCCAAGTGACTCCTTGTAAATGCGACATCATCTATGGAGAAATATCAGAAACATTAAAAGTAATTCGGGATATGCTAGCCCGACACTACTAGTCAACAAAGAAGATAACGAAAAACAGTTGGTAGTAGACTGTAGAGCCTTGAATAAAATAACGGAAAAGTATTCTTTTCCATTACCCATCATAGAGGATTTAATTGACTCATTGAAGGGGTTTAAAATATTTTCAACATTAAATTTAGCATCAAACACCTGTGAGCCCTGAATCAGTTCACAAGACTGCATTCATTACACCCGACGGTCATTATGAATATCTTCGATTGCCCTTTGGTCTGTACAATTCGCCAAGTTTCTTTCAAAAAATGATGTCGGAAGTAATTGAACTCTTGCGATCATATGGGGTGATCCCATATTTGGATGCCATAATCATACCTTCCAATTCGATCAAGGACGGTTTATTATTGCTTGAAAAAAACATTCGAATAGTTGTCTAAATCCGAATTTCTCAAGCAAAATATAAACTATTTGATGAGAAAATGGAAGCTGTAACAAGATTCCCAATTTCAGAGACTGTTTACCAAGTAAGACAGTTTTTGGGACTAGTTGGATACTTCCGAAAATTCATCTCCAATTACGCTATCAAATCACGTCCATTAAGCTCACTATTGAAAAAGGACTGTGAGTTTAAATGGAATGAATCTCATACAATGATAGTAAATGAATTGAAAGAAATTATTTGTGCTAAACCAATCTTGATAATTTTTGATACAAGTCTCAAAAGTGTCGCGACTGTTTAGGCGGAATATTGATGCAAATAACGAATGCTGGAGAGAAACCCATGCATTGCATATTACAGTAAATAAACAGGCAAAGATGAGCAAAATTATCACTCATTTGAATTAGAGCTTTTGGCTCTGAATTCACAATATTCACCGACTTTAGTGCGGTAAAAAGTGCAATGTCAAAGAGAACAATTCTTCCGATAATTACGAGGTGGATGCTCAGCCTGCAGGAATTCAATTTCCAAATTCAACATAAACCCGGTTCACAAATACAACACGTGGACGCATAGAGCAGAAATTCAAACATCAATGCTAAGAAACAAGATCTTTTCATGATCTCTGAACAAGACTGGTTGAAAGAAGCTCAAGAAATCGACGCGGAAATTGTGACAATCAAGGAAAAACTACTATCCGGAGACAGAGATGGCAATCTTGCAATTTTAAAAGACTATGATCTACGTGCTTATAAAGTTTACAGAATTTCTAATAAAGGAAGAAGGTGGGTGGTGCCACGGAATTGTAGGTGGCAAATAGTAAAGAAAAAACTTTTAACACAAAGAGACGATAAGTTAGCGGGTATGAAATTGGTGACGTGGTTGTCACGAAAATCACTAGTCTCCCAGGTAACGGAAATCAGAGCCAAAAACTGATGGAGAAATATAAGGGATCCTTCATGGTCATCGAAATATTGCCTAACGACCGATACAAGGTCAAAGAAGACATTCACACTACTAGTTCCAGGATTCCATACGAAGCCGTAGTGTGTCTCGAACACATGAAACCATTCAGGATCCAAACTTAGACAAGGTGCGTTAGCACATAGATAGGCCCGTATGCTGGCAACACATAGACATGCCCGTATGCTGGCAACAGATAGTCATGCCCGTATGCTGGCAACACAGACATGCCCGTATGCTGGCAACACATAGGCATGCCCGTATGCTGGCAACACATAGACATGTCCATATGCTGGCAACAGATAGACATGCCGGTATGATAGTAACACGTGGGCATGCCTGAATGCTGGTAACACAGACTTGATTATACGCCGGAAACACCCAGAACTAATACCGATAAACGGTGTGAAGGATGATCACAATTAAGTGAATTTCTTCCTACCTCGATACACTACTGGAGCAGTCAGACACATTAGTATGATTACGTGGTTACAATAGATTAAGATAGGAAAATGTATTTCGGAAGTTAGTCTATAACTAGATTTCATGTGAACTGTTACTGCTAAATAATTGATTATACTTGTTTGTGAAATAATAGTGTTTCCTTCCATCCGGTCGGCAACCCCTAACACATTTAAGAAACTCAAGTATAATTGGAATTAACTTCAAATTTAATCCAAAACTGGATAATGAATAGTGATTTTTTTTTAGATAGATAGCACAAAAACGCAATACGCCGTTGATTTAACTTTTCTTTACCTACGTAGAGCTGTTTCAAAAAATTGCATGTATTTTGTTGGAAATTGAATTCCCTTTAAATTTTATTTTGATACTTGTTTTCCTACATTAGGCCATTACTGAATTACAGCGTTCTGAAGTTGAAAGTTTGACAAATCTCCGAAAAAGGCAATTTTTAATATTTTTTAAAAGTGCATATCTTGATAACTATCTGTCCCAGAAACAAAATATAAATCGTTTATTGGAAACTTCAATTCTCTACAATATTGAAAAGAATTCATATGTGGCTCTACTGCACCGAAACGATGGTAGAAGCGAGAATTTGAAGAAAGTGCCGATTTTATTGAATATTTTTAATATGGCGTGGGTGCAGAGGGGAATAATTGTGCATTTTGCATGTTAAACCCTCATCAGTATCCATTCTAGACAAAATATCAGAAATTTAGAACTACCGGGCCGTTTGTAAGGTAACCCACCTCTATTCATTCTTTTCAATGAAGAGCCGAACTTCAAAATTAAAAATATATAGTTTCGATTATCAATACAAAATACAACCTATCATAAAACGCATACAAATAATAATAATAGCCGTCCTCTACCCGCACAGACTATGCCTTTGGGTATGAGGGAGTATTATTATTATTATATGTCGCCATGAGTGAAATAATTATTGTTATTGTGTTCTCTGGTAAGTTCATATCGGAAGTTTCTGTATATCAAAATCGTAATTTCACACTTAATATTCACATAACAATAACACCCTTTTTGATATCGGCTCCAATAGTATATATAATACGACTTGATGAGTTGTAAAATATCAAACAGACCAATACAATTTTTGTTTCTTTGTTTTTCGGCTTGATTTATTCAACGGATTATTGTGGGTTGTCTGTTGTAATTTCAAAATGTTACAGTTCTTCCCATGTTTCAATTTCAGGTATTGGTGATTTTTCGACAGTGGCAATACCTGAAAAGTCGAGGGCACGATACGAATCAACCTACACAAAATTTGAGGAATGGTGTAAGGATAACAATTTTCAACAATTTGACGAAGGAATATTACTGGCCTATTTCAGAGAAAAAGCAAAAGTTCAAAAATCTTCGTCGCTATGGGCTTTATATTCTAAATTGAGGGTTGTCCTTTCGCTTAGAAAAAATGTGAACATCACCAAATATTCGAATTTGATAGCATTCTTGAAGGAAAAATCTGTTGGATATCAGCAAGCCGCAAAATCTAAGGGTCTAAGCAAAGAAGAAATAGAAAGATTTGTGAAAGAGGCGGATGACAAGGAATATTTATTGATGAAGGTGAGATTTCGAAATACCTCATTGTTTCATTAACAAAAATTGAATGTTTTGTTGCCGTTCGAAAAACAATGAAAATTTTGAACAAGAATAAGCTAATTTTCAGTATCAGCGATAACAAAATGATTTTTTTTCCAATTCTTACGTCGATAATGTGTCGAAACAAAATGTTAAAAGTGGTCCATTTTTTAAAAGAGTGCAAATTTTTGTTTTTATATGATAATAATAATAGCTTTTGTCTCTAGTCATCATGAGTTTCCACAAAATCATCAACTGAACAAGTTCTTTGTTTTTTATCGGTCATAATTCTTATTAAAAAACCGCACTCGTCTGTATCATTTTTGGGGTAAATGCGTTTTTAATGAGAGTATTACTTCCAATACAACTGTCATTATTCTGGACATACTTAATATTGAACTCAGTCAACATTTGAATTTGCAAATTATTTTTTTATTGCTAAAGCCCATCTTACTCATTGTATCGAGTATTCAACCCCATATATGGAAGGAAATAATTCATCAAGATGTTATTTTCAGGTAATTTCCATCATTGGGGAATCTGGATCCTGTAGTAGAGACGAGCTGACTCATCTGCTCGTAAAACAAGTTATAGATGAAGGTCACTATTTTCGGATCACCATGCCAAATTCCCAATACAGATTTGAACGGGAATTTTATGTTTTGGATAAAACAGAAGATGGAATCAACTTGGCGCAAGTTCTTCGAAAATATATTACTCTCCGCCCTCCACAAAGTGACACTCAACGATTTTTTGTTACATACAAATCTGGAAAATGTTCTAATCTACCTGTTGGCGTGAACATGATAGGAATTATACCCAAAAAAATTGCTTCATTTCTTGGATTACCAAATCCGGACAGTTACACTAGTTTTCGCTGTAAAAAATCCTGACATGGTATCAAATGAACTTACGTCCAAGTCTGAACGACTGTTTCAGAAAAAATAATTCGATATATCGATGGTTTAGCGCACACATGTGTTAAGTTACATTTTGGTGATAGTCCAGAACTTGAAATTAACCAAATTTAATGAAAAGAGACCGCTATTGCACACACTTCTCATCCATTTATGATTTCGATTTTTCTTGCTGAGTTTTCTATTAGGAATAAGAACTTTATATCAGTTGTTCAGGTGGTGAGTAATTAGAAAAAAAATCATAAAGTAATTAATTGAGTCACTTAACACATTCGGAAAATAATCTTAGCTACTTACCCCATTTGTGTACTTACTTAAATGTAATAAGAAACGTAATACTTCCTCTATTCAAATAAAATAAAATAAACTCGCTGAAAAAAACGATTTTTTATTAGCAACCAAGGTAGCTTTTTCAAAAAAACCCAATATTCTAGATTATTACTCTATTTCAACGTCTTCGTCAGATTCTGATGCGACGTTCATAATCCGGTTGGCTGACGGTATTTCTTTTATAAAATTTGTGTAATGTTCCGGGATGACTTTTAGTTTCAAGAGCTCTAAGAGATCGGTTTTCTTAGCTTTTGTTACAGGCAGCTTGGAGGTATACATATGTTTCAAATTAAGAGATGACCAATCCAAAGTAGATATTTGCTTCGTCCTTGTCTTAATCTTATAACCTGGTAGTTCTTGTGTGTTAATTTCAAAAAAGGATTGTTCGGACAGATCGTACTTATACTGGATGATCGTTGGCTCGCTTTTCTGTACTCGAATCCATTTAATATGCAACTAGTTAACTTTTTCCTTTTGGGTATTAACTTTAACATTGAACACATTTCCTGATATAACTCCTTTAATGTCAACAAAATCGGACTATGTCATCGTCGTCACTTTATATGCTGCAGGTTTCATCCTTGCTGCTGCTATCAACAGGGCCCATTCTCGTGTAGTATACACTTTCAGATGTTTTCTCTTCCACTCAATCGTTGCATGCATAGAAACGCATTCTAAATAAGAATGACCTGCTTCCATATATTTCAAATCGATTGTTTCCAAATTAGGTTTTCTATTAACAGCATACAAAATTGCCGCAGTTACGAACTGGTTACGATTTTGCCCCCCACACGTATCAATGAAAGATGCTCTGTGAGATTCAGTATCAGGTAAATCAAAAATGTACTTCAAAAGACAACTGGCCACTTCAGTACTACCTTTTTTTCCATTGCACTCATCCCATATATAACACAAACCATCATTTTTGGCTGCATCCATGATAGTGAAATTATAAACATTAAGTTTTCGTTTGTAATAAATTTTATTATCTCCCGAATAGGGAACACTCAAAACTGATTCAAGATCAAAAGTTATTGATCCATAGGTAAAACCTATATCAGCTATTGTCTTCAGCTTATCATCAGCCTTCATTTGCATGGCTCCCTTTTCTCGCTTTTTGTGTTTATCCCAGTTGTCTTGCAAAATAGTTTTATCCGTGGAAGAATAGTAGGCATTACATGTAGTACATTGATCTTTTTTAGGAATGAAGAAGGACAGTGATGGATCATAGGAATTGAAAATATTGCGGTATACATAAGGATGAAACTGGTGTCTTTACAATAGTCATCTTGGTAAAGCCGATACATACGGGATAAATTCAACTCCAGTGCTAAATAGAGTCTTCGCGTATCTTTTCCGCAATAGTGAGACTCAACACGAGGAAACGAATTTATATGGGCTTTAATAGCAACAATTTTTTCCTCTGGAGTCGCATTATAAACTGTTTGTCTCAAAGACCTGCCATCACATCCTGTGTACAATCCAGACTCACTTGTCTTATTCATGCAAATCTCAACTACCCTGTGACTAATAGCTAACGTTACACACAATAATTTCAAACACACTCGCTGTTTTATACCTTCTGAATCTGTGACGTGATATTCTCTGGAGGTACCCCTTTGTTTTTGTGCTAGTACCTTCCTGCGACAAACAGGATTATTTGTTATCAATGAGCTTAAATAAATTTTTTATTGTTTGTCATCCGCAAGTCCCCAATAATCCCTACATAAAGTAATACGCTGCATTTCTGAAAATTGAATTCTTTTAAATGTTTTATTGTTTGAATAACATAAGTTTCAAACCTGCACTTGGAACAATCAACCACGCGCGGTTCTTTTGCGCATATTTTTCTGCCACTCCTGTTCGTATACGCTTGTCCACTAACTCTCAGTTTTTTTACAATATTTCTTTTCCAGACAGCTTCTGGTGGAACTGTATCAGATGCTTCTATTCGATTTACGGTTCCTATAAGGAGTTCTTATTGAAAACATAGGTCAGTTAAGAAACACACGTGATTTTGCACGTATATCCATGAATAAATATTGTTATGTATTATACTTCATGCAGAATAATACTGAATTTAGAACCAAATATACGGCACCTTCATACTACTTCTGAATTTAACTGAATATCAGAATCTGAATCATCTATTGTATCGTCGGGTTCATACAAATCACTTGAATCCGATTCAAAATCAAAGGGATTGCCGTTTTCCGATAATATGTCATCATCAAATAATGAGCTGTCTTGTTGGGAACCTAAAGCGAAATCATAACATTAACATATCACCTATATCAACGAAATCTTTGAATAGTTGTAGAAAAAATTCGTTTTAGTACTTGCAAACGACGTAGACGCTTCTGTATTCGCTGCTAAAGCCATTTCCAACATTTTCTTGCCTCTTGATAGCATTTTTGATTGAACGACACTACATTAACCGTCTAACTTAAAGTAGCAATTCGTGAGGTTATGACAGCTGACGGACACCAAATAAGGAACACAAATGTTGTAAGTGAGCATTTAACACAAGTAAGTATCTAACTTTATCATAATTTGAAATAACATAGGGGCCAAGTGCACTTACCACGATTATGAGTCTACTCATTGGTACTTACCACATTTAATCAACTCGACTACGATGACTTTGACCTTGTAGACAATTACCACATTTGAGCATAACAAAGATACATCAACTATATACTCAGAGATGTACTTAACACAGTTCAACCCTGACTTGTACTTAACACATCTGTGCGCTAAACCATCGATATTATGATTACATAAATACCGATATTCAGACATTTTGTATTACTTCACGTTTTACCTAGTTATGTGGATTGCCCTATTTTATGTTAATATTGCGTTATATTCACGTATTAATTATAATTTACACACTAGATTTGTTGAATTTAATTGTATTCTTTGTATTCCACTATAAAACTAGTTTCCGCACATATTCAATGTAAAATAGTTTTCTGTATTTTTTTTTGAAATTTTGATATGTTATAAATTTTGGCAAATCCTGGCATCCTTATTATATAGTTACATTAACATGTCGAACCAGTTGTTAAAAATTCGATTTTTGCATCGATTTTATTCTTGTGTCCTCGAGATCAATTTTTCTTAGAAATGAAGTCATCGTGTCTAATTTGTTCTAGGACATAAATCCCTTCCTTTGATCACAGAATAATCAACCCTATGCTGTGTCATGCACTTCCATTCAAAATAAGGTCACCATTTCCGTCATTTTACTATTACCAATTATAGCAAAATAACGGAAATGGCGAATAACGTTGACGTTATTTTTAACGGAAGTGATACAGCATAAGGCTGAATATCTCACAAAGTGATGCATTCAAGCATTGCATAGCAATAGTCATAGAAATAGGTGAATATCAATAATATTATAGTTTTGATATTTTAGTCCAGTCCACTCAGTTTTGAGACGGGGATCGGTTGTAACACCACCAAATTTGGCATGCTAGAGTTGAAACCATGTCATACAAGAAATGAAAAATGTTTACAAATAATTCGGGGGTGGAACCCAAAATAAAATTGATTTGAAAAAAATAATTTTTTGTTATCATCTTGGAAATAATTTAGTTTATGTAAAAATGGTTTGAATAAGTTTGAAGATCATTCAATTCCCTACAAGAACTCAGTAACCCCTACAAAATGCGCCCACATCAACTTTCGGGCTCATGTTTACTCGCCGCTGCGAGCTCCGGCAGTGCCGAACGTAAAATGTGTCATAACTTTGCTCAAATGATCAATGAATGAAAAATAAAGGTGCATTTTGGTCGTGAAGACTTCTACTTTTTCATGCAGATACTACATGTGGGTATCTGAGTACATAAATGGTTCTTTTTACCACGTCACATAATCTTACCGTCTTGTTTGCGGAGGATGCAAAAATCATAGAATGCAGAAACCATTACCCTCTTTGGACACTGCATTGATTTTAATAGTAGTGGGACAGGTCTCACACACGCCAAAAAAAAACTGAGTTTTACTCCTGTCCCATTTTCAACTCCCTTATAATTTTGACATTCAGTAAATTTTGAAAATAATCGCTTATACACATCCTGCATGAAATATAAAGTATGCAGTTTCAAGCTGGAGGTTTACACTTCTCATTTCTGTTGCTGTACATACAAAAACAACTCCAAATTGTGTTATAATTGAAAAAATTAATTCATTTCAAACGATGAATAATTTTGTCGAACCGCGAAATTTTCTGAAACCCCTGACTATCCGAAACTTAAGAAGATGAATTTATCTGTTCATTCCATATATACAACATAGTCCAGGATCATCGAACCAGAATTTCTAAGCCAACAGTGAACCTATTTTTGTTACGGTTTTCTCAGTATGCTGCAAGTTCGAGTCCCGGTTTCTGTGTTTTATAGACACGTCAAACCCTACTTTCATGGGAAGTTTTTTTGTTCTTGCTGTGAAAATTTGATTTTATTATTGAGAAATTTCATAGTGAAATACATTAAGATTAGAACAGATCCAGCTGCGATTGTCTGCCTGAGAGTGAGTTGAAATTTATTGTAGAGCAGACAAGACCTCAAAAATTCTTAGCGTGAATCAGATTTATATTGAATGTTGTGATTCCTATGATATAATTAGTGCTTATCTTTCACAAAAACAAGGGTGAAAATGTGTCAGGGTATTGAATTATTCTGGCAAAGAACAAGAGTGTTGTCGAGTGCATATATAGCTTTCTCTCTCCCAAAGAAGTGGATATTCCTTTTTAATATGTTATATGGAAGTTTTTCCCAAAGGGATTATTTGAGTTGATAACTGAGTCATAAGAATATTCTGTTCCCGGGGGTATTTAAAGTGAAAAAATAATGAAATCTTATATATTATCATGCAATGATCTTCTTTGAAGTGGAGGCATGTATATTAGCTCTGTGCCAACAAATCTGTTTTCAGGATATTGAAATTTGCACAGAAATGAGAATACAATATACACAAATCGAGCAGATTTTTCCGTCCCAGGATAATTGTATGAAGAAATACGTTTTCAATATATTTTAATAAAGATAATATATAATTTTTTTGAGTTGCTTTGAAAGAATACTATATAGAAATGAATGCTGGTCGGATAGGAGGGAATATAGGTGTAGATTTAAATAGTTGAATCTCAAAAAATGTTATTGTTTTTAGGATGTCAAAAAGAGGGGGGAATTTGTATTATTTGCAATGAAGACATATTTTGCCAGGATTCGTGTCTTTTAACTTCAGTTCTGGAAACATTAATTTCTGTGAGCAGAAAAAGAGGGTTCTCATACCGAAATCTTGATGAACTAGCGGACGTCATAGTATTTAAAAAATGTCGACAGATATACACACTTAGGGTTTCAAGTTCTAAGATGTTCAAATATGGCAATGAAAAATTCCATAGCCCTGACTCTCGAATCGTTTCATATTCTTCAATGAAATCTTCGAGGAAAGCTTCGATTCCTCGCATTGCTGTTTCATGTATTTCAAAAAAAAGGGCACAAGAAAGAAATCGACTGTTCAGGACAGTTTCTAAAGCATCAACCAAAACTATCGAGAAAGTGGCTACTACTTGTTTTTATGGAGTTTCGAAGTTATGAAGAGAATAGTTCGTGTAGATTCAGTAGCGGTTTTTACAAAATATCACCGGGACTGGCTACAACAGCAGATATTCCTTACCAAAGTTTCAGGACTATTTACACCTATTCCATAGCTCAAAGAGACGGATTTGCTTCAGATATAAAGCAATAATCTCACCTAACCTAACCTAACTCAGTCTACTAATAGTATAACAGGACTACTTTTTATTTCAATTAATGTATCGAAGCCGTTTTCCGATAGCTTTTCTACTTTCCGAAAAAACTAATTTTTTTTTAAAGATCAATTTTTATTCCACTTCTGATATTTTGGTAAACAATTTCAACTAAACATGATGTCAAGAAATCAAGTGCTAAGTTTCATAGTGTTACAATTCATCCTTCAGTTTTGGCACAAATTTGTCTGTGGTTATTGGACTATTTACTCAGTTCGCTAAAACTAGAAAGCAACCTGGGAGAATTTGTCAATGTTTTAAGAGAGTATGAGTGTTCATCAACAAAATGAGGATTCATATGTTTGCCTGTCCAGTAGTATATTGTTTGTTGGACAATTAGAATGATTACAACAAAATATTATAGCTATTATGAACCATTCAGTTGCTCCAGAGTATCTAAGAGATTACCAGAGATGCAAGCACTATATGAACAAAATGAATTCCAGTTAGATTCATTATTGTAAGATCCATGTGAGTAAGCCTTAGGATTTATTCGAGAACAGAAATGCCACTTGATATCAGTTGAGTTCAAAAAGTGTGCCAGATAGTTTTAAATAAATAAAACGAATATCCTTTCCCCCACGAAATGGTCGTGATGTTAGAGCGTTTTAGAGCGATTGCCTCTTACTTAGGTGGCCCAGGTTCAATCCCCATCGCCTGCCACTGAGCCTTAATGCTTTTGAGGAGTTTCTCCGAAAATCTGGGTGATTTGTTAAAACAGATTTTACAATTTGTTTACTTCCCTCTCCACACGTTTCCGATGATAAGCATTATATGAATTTTTAGTGTCGATCATATATTTGTTTCTTGTTACGCTAGGTGTATTGCTGTGATATATACTTTCGGTTAGCCTTGACTCTTATGTAGTTTTGTCTGAAATATAATTCATAGTTCATTCATTTATGGGCCGTGATGGTCATGATGGTAGAGTGCTTGTCTCTTAATCTAAGGGTCATAGGTTCGAATTCTAGTACACTTTTGGAAATTGTTTCGAATTCGTACATTCACTCTTCCTGAGGTCTGTTCTACCAAGAAGTGCCTCTTACTGCTGATTTTTGTTTAGAATCATTCGATAGGTGGAATAGGATAATGTTGTCTGGCCCTTCCCATGTCATGTGTGCAGGTGGGTATTCCCAACCAGGTGGGGATTGATAGTTGAATAAAAAATTAGGTCTTATCTTTTCTCAATTTTCAAATAGGTACATATAAAAAATTAGGTCTTACATTTTCTCAATTTTCAAATAGGTACATATATGTGTTTCCTCACAATGACCTAATACTACAGACTCATTCATTTACATTTATGGCTGCGGTCAATATGCGGTCACATTCTAAGCACATTGTATATTCCCGCTCTTTTCGCGGTATATAGTTGCCAGCCAATTCAGAAGTAACAATGTTCGCTAACAATTGTTCTTGAAAAACGTTAACCAACATAGCTTGTCCAGACCAGAAATAAATTAACGAAATATAGTTAGGTATATTTTCATTACATTTTGGTGTCAGGAATCAGAGGTTTAAAATAAATGGGTGTTCTCTGGGAAAAAAAAAACTGATAGATCTTTATCGCTCTAAATAGACTAGTGACCAGTTGACCAAATAAGTGTCCACAAAATGGACAATTTTGTATATTACGGGACAATAAACGGAAAACTTTTTTGTGAAATAAAGTAATATATCGGTTGAAGACAATAAAGGACAAAATGGAGGAACAAGGGACCTGAGTTTGAACTTTGACGGAGTTCAAAAGGGGCCGAGAAAAGTTAAGGTCAGTTTTGAAATATAGAAGATTTACATGAAGTTACCCCAGTTCGACGACGAATCTCCATGAAGAAAATTACCGCCGACAGTTTGAAGCCAAAGCAAATAGATGGAATGCAAGGAAAAAAGCTGTAGCACTTATACTGGCATTACGCGGTGAAGCATTAAATATTGTACAAACCTTCTCCTCTGAAGAACTGGAGAATTATGGTCAGCTGGTGAAACATCTGGATTTACGGTATGGTCAGATTCAACTAGAATACGTATACCATTTATAACTGAAAAATCAAAGCCAGAAAGAGGGTGAATCCTTACAGGAATTCGAAGCTGATATTGCACGCTTAGTTCGCCTTGTATACCCAGGTACACCAAAAAGCCTAATGAACGTTATGAAGCGATTAGCAGTTCATGCATTTTTGGATGGACTGCGCCACCAAGAAATTAGGCAAGTATTGATATCAACACGTCCAGCTGGCACTGACACAAGCTTTGGAACTCGACGATGCAAAACAATACTGCAAAAGCTAGCCGATACGTGCTGGGATTTGCTAACATTGCTGAACCACTGACCAAAATTACAGAAGGGCAAATAAAGTTCCAGTGGTCCGAAGAATGCCAAGATACGTTTAGCACGCTGATAACGGGAGTGATCAACCCACCCGTTCCGAACGGAAAGTTCATTTTGGATGTGGATGCAAGCAACGTGGGACTTGGAGCTGTCGTGTCTGAGATCCAAGAAGGACAAGAGAAGGTCATTGGTTACTTCATCAAGATCCTCACTGACTCGAAGCAGAATCATTGTGTCCCCAGGCGGGAGCTTTTGGTAATTGTTAAAGGAGTATACTCTTTAGAACACTTCTACAAATACGTGTATGGCAGAAGATTCCTGTTCAGAACTGACCATTCAGCTCTCAAATGGCATCTTCAGTTCAAAAATCCCGAGGGAAATATAGCTCGCTGGATTGGGAGATTCTAGGAATTTGACTTCAAGAACATCGAGTAGGGACTTAATCTGGAATAGAGCGGAGACCATGCTCAGATGACTGTTCATATTGCCGACGAGAAGAGAAGGAGTCAACAATTTGTAGAACCACTAAAATGACTTCAAGATCCAGAAAGACCAAGAGAAAGATCCAGTTCATGGTTTAGTCATCGGCTGGAAGAAGATTAATCGAAGACAGTCGTGGCAGGAAATTTATTCCCCAGTAGTTGAATCTTACTGGGCCCAGTGTAACTTCTTCACCTTGGATAGTGGAGTCTTGAAACGTGTGGAGTCGGAGTATGGCGTCAGACAGTCGTACTTGGGAGCAGAAGACAGGAAGTGCCCCGAGAAATTCATGATGGGGTTAGCGGACGATATCTGGGACTGATGAAGACCCTTCAGAAACTGCGGCCACCGTTTTACTGGTTCAATTGTCAAGCTGACTTCAAGAACTGGTACAGAAATTGTGCTGTATGCGCTGCCAGCAATGGGCCTAGAACTAGATCTAGTGTGCCAGTACAATGAAGGTAGCCTATGTGAAAAGATTGCCATTGACATCGCTGGTCCGTTTCCACTATCTGAATATGGAAATAAGTACATCCTTGTGGCAATGTAGGTAAGTAAGTGGGCCGAAGTTCATGCCCTGTCCAACGAAAAAGCCTTCACGGTCGCCAACGTCTTGGTAAAGGAGTGGATATGTCGATTCGGTGTTCCGCTGGAATTGCATTCGGACCAGGGTAGAAATTTCTAGTCCAACCTCTTCCAAGAGATGTGTCAGATGCTTAAAATCCGGAAGATGAGAATCGAGGCTCCACATCCACTGTCTGATGGAATGGTGGAGAGGATGAACAAGACGATAAACCGTCACCTGTCCGAGATAGTCTCTGACCACCAGACAGATTGGGACCAGTACCTCCATTCGTTCCTGATGGCCTATCGTTCCGCAGTACACGAGTCAACTGGCCAGACTACTGCTAGTATTATTATTGGCCGATGGCTGGAACTTCCCTTTGACCTAAAGATTAGGACGCCACCAGGACAAGACGCGGAGAAGACTACGTCAGTAAACTTCTGCAGAGAAGGGACGACAACAACTAACGAATCTCTTTGAACATCCAAAGTGCTAGCGATATAATGAAGGATACATATGACATCATGGCCAATGCTGGAGGATTTCACGTTGGTGACCTGGTTTGGCTGAACAACACCAGACGCCGTCGTGGACTATCTCCTGAAGTTGTGGAACTCATGGTAAGTTCCGTATAAGATCATGAAGAGGACGAAAGAACTCTTCTTTCATTTCAATAGGTTGTCCCCTTACGCCGGAAATCATGATGAAGTCTGCACTCTCAGACCACCAGAGGATGAAATGACAATACAGAAGTTCCCGATACTCAAACGGACAGAAAGTTCTACATGGGGTAACCTGAAAGGAGTTATGAGACCTTTCCAAGGTGCCTGTCGAATTACACGTTAGCTTACTGTGTGGCAGAAGAGCTCCAAAAGTCTACAGGCCGTGGTATTTTTCAAAAAGTTCCGTTTACTACAGGAAATATGGGGACAGAACCCAAGACTTCTACCTGGTTACCAAAAAACATTTTCTAGTTAAACTAACCTATGACGATGTCTAGAAGAGCCTCGCCAGTTTGAGAGACACGATGCTGAACCAGAATCTTGTGGAACTGGCAATCCCAAAATTATCCTGTGGAAATGATGGGCTTGGCTGGAGAGTTATAAGAAGCATGTTGAAGACGATATTCAGATCCAGCAGCGTTGATATTTTGGTGTGCTGTAACCATCTTTCTCGATCCAACATGAAAACTGTGAAGTGTTACTTCCATCGATGCAGATATGAAGAATCTTGCAGATATCGCCACACTCCAAGAATGACATTTAGGGACGAAACGTCATTTTAGAAGGGGTCAATGTATTGATTCTGAGGCCGTATCTGAACGCCTGATAATAAAAAAAATAAGTCATCGTCGCATCGAGAATGAGCGGAAGCCATCTGAACGAGTCATCGTATACTATCGGCAGTTCCAGAATGGTAAATGGTAAATGGTTTCACTTGTCTGTATATAAGACATTCATCATTAGATGGCATGGCAAGTTATTTCTGAATTCGCAAATAAACAGCAATAATGAAACTAATGTTTTAAATAAATCGTTATTTACAACTGGAAATAAATTAGATGAATGAAGTTAGGTGTCACGAAGGGGGATGGCATTTCTTGGCGGAAGACCAGTGAACTCATTAAATCGAAAAATTATTTCATCTTTGGAATTTAAAATGCATTGCAAAGTAGTTCTTGTAGAAAATTTTGCCAAGTATTAAACAGATATAATTCAACGGTCCAAGGGGGCAGTAGTTGTTTTCTGTTGAGTACTTTCCGACAACAATACCTATTGTATAGGATATTTTGCAGATGATTCGGATTACGTAATCTACTATTTCATTTCAAATAGTACGCCCCTCTTCGAGATGTTGTTGGCTTCATTTTGAAGTCGACATGCAGTAGGAGTGAATTTTAATTCTGAAACCCAGAGATGGCGCTGAATTCATACTTCAGTATTTGTCTCAGGGATTTTCAATTAGGCTGAAGGGATTTTTCGATTCAATTAGGTCGAACTAGCCTTCGACGATGATTCGCAAGGACCATGAAACCGGTACGGAGGTGTCCTCCCAATTAAATCGAAAAATTATTTCAGCTTTGATATTAAAAATGCATTGCAAAGTAGTTCTTGTAGAGAACGTTGTCATGTATTAAACAGATATAATTCAACGGTCGTAGGGGCGGTAAGGTAATGGCACCAGTAATTGGCACTGTACCAGTGTATGGCACTTAAACTTTCGAAGTCAAATTATAAGCTTATATGTTTGTTTCTGTAAAATAAAATAAGCACTAAGCGTCCCTCACACCCTTTAGTTTTTCATGGTTGAATGATGAAACCATCCGGTTATTCTTTTTAAGATGGTGGATTTATATTTTGTCGGCTTTGCTGTGTAAATGTTTTTGGTGCAGTTTTTCTGTGGAATTTCTTAAGAAGGTGAGTGGTTATGCTGGAATTTTATTTCTTTACCGAATGTTTTTATAATAATATGATGAAGTTGATGTTATGGTCTAACATTTTATCACCAATTTTAATCTATTTTGTTCCACAACCTAAGTATAATTAACAAAAAAAACCTTAGTGCTATCTACTGGAACAAAATTTATTCCAAGCTCCAGTAGTTGGCATGGGTGCCATCTAGTGGAGAAGATATGCCTGTTTCTAATTGAAGAATAGAAATTAAGTATTTGGCTGCAGATATCTCGAACAAATTTTTGAGTCGTTCAATACACATTAACCAGTAGATGGCACCCTGCCATTTACTGGAACATAAGTGTGACAACTACTGGTGTTTTCAGGAGTGAATATACCACCAATAAAGGAACACATGCTGATCTACTCAGGATAGCAAAAGGTGGCTGCTTTGGAACCAGTTTTGAAGGGCCCACCTACCGCTACAGCAGCAAAATTCACCGGAGAACTTCACTGAAAAAACGAAGGTTTAGTTTTAACCATAGAGGAGGAGAAAAACCTTCTTCAATGAGTACTTCATATGGCCGAGGCTGGATTTTCAATTTTCAAATTGGAAAAGAACGATTGATTGGAAGTATTTTGGCCAGAAATCAAACTAACCACATAAAAAAAATTGAAAAGGAAAAAAAAAACTAAAAAAAAGAAAAAAAAGAAAATAGAAATAAGGAAAAAAGTTAAAAAAGAGCACATCTGAAATACGAAGATGGAGTGAATCTTCATCAGAAAGAAAGAAGAATAAGAGCCTTCAGGAGACTGTGACTCCTCGCATAAGAATAAAGAGAAAATGGTAATACAGAATACAAAGAAAATGACTTCGTGTTGGTTCAGTTTCCAGGTAAGAAGCGGGTATTGCAATCTGTAGCCGTCATACAAGATTTGTTACCAGGAAGTGAACTAGAAGTTGTAGCACTTATTTGTTTCAATGTTCAAATTAAATGAAAAGGATGTCAGTGTCGTAACAAATGATCAGATTGCTCGAATGTTGGACTTTCCTTATTCCTTAGATGTTGATGGATGTTATCTACTGGATCAATTACATGCCAACTACTGGAAAAACTGAACTTTCACGCTGCCAACTACAGGAGCAAAAAATTTGGTTTCATTTTAAATTTTATTTTATAGATAAATAAACACAAAATGTATTTCAAACACTTCATTTTGTTCTAAAAAGTTTGTTTATAATATATAATAAAAAAAAATTTCAGCATTTTAAATTATTGACCACTTTCAATAAATAAATGTATTTTCGTTCCTTAAAGTGCCAATTACTGGCCCCTTTACCTTAGTTGTTTTCTGTTGAATACTTGCCGACAACCATACCTATTGTATAGTATATTTTGCGGAAGATTCGGATTACTTAATCCACCATTTTTCTTGAAAAGTTAGGTGTATTTTCATAACAGTATGAATCACTAGAATTCATGGAAATTTATTAATAATTGAAATGGATTGTGTGTACTTCCATTTGCTTTCGCAATTTGAACGAAAATGTTTCTCGTCACTATCCAAAGTTTCTAACCTAGTAAAAGAATGCAGACATTGCGAAAATCGTAATTGGCCCGTTCGTTGTGGAATTGGTAGAAAAAGGTCCCAAAATGAATCAAAGGCGTGACAGAACAATGACCAAAATATATACATTTTAATATAGATTTCAGATGGCCAACAGAGGTGTCGAATATATTGGAGCTATATCATCACGAAGCCCTGGAATTTTAAAATTCCGAGATATAACTCGGAATATTGATATTTAAAATTCTGACTTAAATCTCGGAATTCTTGAATTCTGAGTTACAACTCGAAATTCTTGAATTCCGAGTTACAACTTGAAATAAAAAAAAAAAATATTTTTTTTAATTTTAGGTGTCTCTTCCAGGGCTTCGTAAGATACTTAACCAAACCTCTTCAGCTTTTTATTATCACCTAATTTCTCTTCAGTCTCTGTCAATAATTGTAAAGGCTTCTCCGTAATTATATTCACCTCTTCATGCAGACCTTTCAGCAGGATCTCAAAAACTCCTGATTATCTTGCTGGGCGTAACCGACAAAACCAGTAGCGAATTTCTAAATTTGACTCTTTAAAAAAACCGTATCGATGACTCTATCTGACAATCTTCCGACTAAAGCTTCTTGATCACGTTCGCAAGCTCATTTCATACCAGGCGTATTTGTATTGATTTCATTCATTCAGACGTTGAATGCTGAAATTTATATAACAGGATTTATTAATTTTCATCAATCTATTTTTCTATTTGGCTTGAAAGGAACATCCATCGTCAATTCATTTAACCTATCAGACCCAATGGATCCAAAGAAAAAGGCCGCATAACCTCTGAATACTGATACTAATTCTTAGAATCAGGTCATCTGTTCGTTTGTAAAAACGAGAACCAATTTCATGTCCGGCTTTTTAGGCATGAGGACCGAGATTTCCGAAAGTTCAATTGTTACTGAATGATATTGTCGCGACTAGGGCCTTAGGGAAGCTATAAGCCCTATCGCTTGGGACGTAGTCAGGGAAAACAAACTTCTTTTCTTCTTGGCTTCCTATTGACCAATAAAACAATCCGCAAATTCACAAGATACCGACAGGTATATTTTAATGGACACAATAACTAGGACACAACAAAGCCCTACATTCATATATTCCCCAAACGGGACAAGTCAACACATATCAATCAGTATATTATATACAAAGGTTTCTTACCAAATGGACACTATATATACTCGCTTAAGGACATCTTTCTCAGAGGTTCGTCAAGAAGGCTTTACCGCCGTGAACTAGCTCTGGATTCGACAGTGTCGCAAACCCACTCTGGGTTCGCCTGTCGACTGCCGACCCTTCACTGTCTCATTGCCATCTATCATCTGGTATTTATTCAAGTTTCGTGTTATTGCTACGGGCATTTTCATTCAATGAAAAAGTTCGTTGAAGTCTTCATAGCCGTGCCAATAACACATGTTTTGTTTTTGTTATGAATCGAACCAGGCCAAGCTCGAAAATGACCGATGTTTGAACTTCAAGTAATTCAACATTTCAACAAATTATGAAATATGAATCATGACAGTGGATTTTGTTACCATACAAAATTTTTTTTTCAGTGGGGTGGAAATCCTCATGGACTCTGATCGCTCGGTGTCCATCGCGTATCAGTAGTGTCAGACTCTTACTGACTAAAACCACCCCAGGTGTGCTGCACTTGCCAAGCCGTTAGGCCATAAAGCTGCACCTACATCCCATTCCAACGTCCACGTCACGATATCCCTCGCTCCTCCGCCCCGCCACACCCCCCCACCACCGTTGGGTCGTGACCCACCGAATACCGGGCGGGCAATCAGCGGGGAAGATCCTTCCTTCTTTATTCCGCTCATCCTCCACATTCAAACAGCGCCCTCCCTGGTCGGCAGTCTTATTCTATCCGAGCGCCTGCTCTCCCGATTTACTTTCGTCGCTCGTTTATCCCGAAGCCAGGCCACTATTACCGTCGCATTGACACTATGTTGGTTCTCATACTTCTTCATCCTCGACCACAGCCCCCGCCCATTCATTCAATATCCTTACCCATTCATCCTTCACACCATTCGTATCCCTTAGCTGTAACGCTCCAAGTCTATCCTCCTCTTCCTCGATCCTCCTTCTCCATTCTACCCTTTCTCTCCGCATGCAATCGTTCCTGATGTGCTCCGCCGTGTCAGTCCCGCCAGTTCCACACTGGCATGGGGTCTCTTGTGCAATTCCGAACCTTGCCAGGTAACCCCGAAAGTTCCCATGCCCTGTGACCAGTTGCACTGCCTTCCTTGCTAATGGTATACACCCCATCCCTACCCTGTTGCACATACCATGTACGCTTCTGCCGGTCCTGCCGCTGTCCCATTCACCCTGCTATTTTTCCATCACCATTCTCCTAATCCTTTCCCTCTCCTCCATTCCCAAGTCTATTTGCCATGTGATCTCTCGCAGTTCCGCACCTCTTCTACTCTCTTCATCTGCTCTTCTGTTACCCTCATTCTCCCTAACATGCCCTTTCCTCCACTCAATTTCCGTCACCAATCCCGCTACTCTTCTGTTTTCAAGCATTCTCCTAATACGAGCTGCTCTTTTGCTCTTCGATCTCGCATTCCTAATGGTCTCCACTGCTCCAGGCGAGTCACTTATTATTCTTATGTCCATCTCTCCACCCATCAGTACCCCTTTACCTATAGCCACCATTTCGGCTTCCTGTACGCTTCCCAGCTCACTGATTCTTTCCCGACCCATTCTCCACTCGCTCCCCTCCTTATGCGCCCATCCTATACCCACTCGTCCATCCTCTCTCTTAACCGCGTCCACAAATACCTCTTTTAGCCCTTCTCGGTTCTCCAGAATTGTTCCGATCATCCATGGGTATATTCTGTCGCACCCGTTTATCCGTCCTCTTACTTTTTCTTTTCCGTGCGCCTTCCATTCTTCATACCTCGTTGCTGCCTCTATGTATAGAGGCGCCATCCCAGTCAGCACGCATAACGCGGCTGACGGCGCCGTTCTATATGCCCCGCTGGCCGATAGCGTAAACGGTCTCTGTATCGCCCCCAATTGTCTGATCACCCTAGAGTCCTTCGCTCTTGCTCCCCACACTTGGACGCCATACATCACCGCCGGCTTAACCACTCTTTCGAAAATCAGTCTGACACATCCTCTCCTTAGCCTTACGTCACGGCCCGTCCATCTTCTTAGTTTTCCTGCAACTATAGCCGTTCTCCTTCTTACCTCCTTAAGATGATCAATGTACAGTAGGCCCTTGTCTACTATCATGCCCAAGTATGTGATGTTACCGCCGCACTCAATCCGTTGCTCTCTCACCCTAACCACCGGTTCCTTGTCCAGTTTCCTGGCCGGGACAAACATGCATTCGGTCTTGTTTTCGTTATACCTCAGCCACATTTCATCCTCCCATTCTTGACATTCTTTCCACACCTCCTTCCACATCCTTTCTATTTTCTTTACCGACGGGCCAACCACCACTATCAGTTGGTCGTCGGCGTAGGCCTGGGCCCACACCTTCGTCCCACTACTTACTCTGTGCGCTACTGGCACCCCTTCATTTATCCTGTCATATTCCTTTTCGTTTACTGCCCTCATCCTCTCGAACCACGCTTCCATGACAATAAGCCATAGCGTGGGTCCCAGGCTGGATCCCTGCGGGCACCCCCTGTCCACGATTGCTTCCACGCCTCCACTCTTGACTCTTCTTTCGCCTACAAATTCCATGCACAACTTGCCAATGTTCTCCGGTAGCCCCATCTTCCTCATATTCCATCCTATCGCAGGTCCCCATGCCGTGTTGAAAGCGTTCGACAAATCCAGCGCCATCACCATGCTATGCATACCCTCGTTCTTACTTCTCTTTATTCTCTCCACCATATTCTCAACAGCAGTCGATGTGTCCAATCCCGCCCTGAAGCCAAATTGGCAGGGCGAGAACTTCTGTCCTCTTTCACACCACACCTGTACTCTTCCGCTGAGAAGCCGGTCGAAAGTTCGCCCTAACGCGGTCAGCAAGCTGATCGGCCTTAGGCTACTATCCTTCTTAGGAATCCACACAACCTTCATCACCTTCCATACTGCAGGGAAATACCTCAGCCTAAGGCATGCGTTGAGTATATTCCAATATGCCCCCTCTTGGAGAAAGCTGGCCCACAGCTTTAAAATACAAAAATACGTCATTAAAATCTTCACACAAGACAAGTTCCCTAATCTAATCATGGATGAATTCAATAGTGAACTAACATCAAAAATATTCGTCTGGGTCCTATTTCGTGGTACACACACCGTGGAATGAGTTCGGTCCTGTTAATACCATCCTGTATTCGGAATGGAGCGGAAATGCAGATTACATCTTATTCTTCGTGATATAATGGCCGTTGCTTCTAATAGGACTCATTTGCCCGGCGCCTCTACCATATGTCGCGACTAGGGCCTTAGGGAAGCTATAAGACCTATCGCTTGGGACGTAGTCAGGAAGAACAAACTTCGTTTTTCTTGGCTTTCTATTGACCAATAAAACAATTCGCAAATTCACAAGATACCAACAGGTATATTTTAATGGATACAATAACCAGGACACAACAAAGCCCTATATTCATATATTCCCCAAACGGGACAAGTCAACACATATCAATCAGTATATTATATACAAAGGTTTTTTTTTTGTAACGAATCTTCCAGGTTTCCAGCCAGAGAAACTCCTCAGAAGCTCATAAGAGCTTGTGCGAGCAAGGAAAAGAACCGGGACCGATGGCCGTGCTGGGCTTTGAACCCATCTTACCAAATGGACACTATAAATACTCGCTTAAGGACATCTTTCTCAGAGGTTTCTCAGAAGGCTTTACCGCCGTAACCTGGCTATGGGTTCGACAGTGTCGCAAACCCACTCTGGGTTTGCCTACCGATTGCCGACCCTTCACTGTCTCATTGCCATCTATCATCTGGTATTTATTCAAGTTTCGTGTTATAACTACGGCATTTTCATTCAACAGTTCAACAAATTATGAAATATGAATCATGACAGTGGATTTTGTTACCATACAAAATAAACAAGGTTTTGGATTAGCGCCATTCTTGACAATATCATTATCCTTGAAATTTTGATATTTCTGATGTTCAAAGTTTTCTGCCAGTGATTGAAATTAAATTGAATGGTTTATGCGTATGAAACGAAAAGTACCATATATTATTTATTTTTTCCTGTATAAATAGAAAAGAGAAAGAAACCCTATAGATTTTTTTACTAGTTACGCTTTTGTTGATTTAGTCGCCGTCCTCACTAAAAACTTTGCTGAAAGTTGGTGCATGTTCGATAATCATATTGGGTGCACTTAAATAGTTGCAAGTCAAATAGGATATAGGGAGTGTCAAAAAAAATAAAATAAAAAGGATAATATATCCTTAATTCAGAAAATTCAGCAGCATTATTTTTCAATATCAATAATTTCCCAATATTTTTATTTTATTTATATTTACCCTAAACACTTTCAGAAATCAGTCACCATCAAATTAATTGCGCATAACTTTGTTCAAATTGAAGCATTAGATTTTTTCTAGGAATCATAAACTACATGTTTGTTGCAACGATATTAAACGGCACTTTGAAATTTTGCAAACATTATTTTCAACAAGGTGAAACATTAGTGATGATAATGGGCATATTAGAAAATTCTAATTTAATTTTTTTTATTTTAAGTGTTTATTAAATAACTACAAATAATCCCACTAAAATAATCGCGGAAACCCTTGTAACAGAATAAATGAGGGTTTAAACATTATTATTATTATTGGGAATTTATATTAACAAAACAATGCATGCATTATGTATGGACTAAACACTCCCAAATGTCAAAAGCAATAATACAATGTGTCGATGGTTTTGTTCTCGTCCACCGCATCTAATTGTCCGTTCATGAAATTAACTACACTGGCTGGAATATTTTTGCAATGAAGCCGTATGTAATTTTCAAGCTCCAGAATATTATTGATTGGTTGATTGTTGTACACTTTCTGCTTTAAATATCCCCATAAAAAATTCTTATGGGGTGACATCTGGCGAATGAGGGGGCCACCGTGAATCGGTATTTCATCCTAACCATTTATTACCAAATTCTCCATTCAACCGGAACAATTGTTGCAGAATGAGCAGGACCAACATGTACAAACCATAATTTATGCCATTTTCGTGATCTCATATTCTCTTCAAAATCTGTCAGATCGGTTTTCTAAAATGTAAACTGGTATCACCAGTTTTGTCGGAAACAAAACGGTCCTATTAATTTGTCGTTTATAATACCGCATCACACGTTTGTTTTTTGATAATACTGGTTTTCATCATCAATGATAAAATTTGGATTTTCGTCCAACCACCTCTAACAATTTTGGGAATTGACAGCGACATTTGATGTGAACGTGGATTCAACCCAAAGAGAATGTGTCTATGGAAATCAGTTTGATCTTATATTTTTGTCTTCGAATTCACATGCAGAAGTCTTAATCTCGTTCTTGAAATGTGCAAATAAATGTTGGCTTACATCAGGCACGATACTTATATTTTTCTCAATAATCTCCTTAACAGAGGTTTTTATTTACAAATCACAATTTACAATCAGAAATTTCTCGAGCGGATTTCCTAGGGTTTTCAACTGCCTGAAGCACTTAATTTTCTGTAGTCTGAAGGCCCTACCTGTTTAAAATTACTAAAAATTCCGCTTACCGTATAATTATCTCCAAATATTACAACTAATTCTGATTTCTAACAACAGTATTTGTCTTGGAAGGGGCATTTGAATTCAAATAAACTCCATAATGTTCGCTTTCAATTCAACCCTGATTTGTTTTGTTCCATGGGTCTACACGATTATCCTAGTAGGATTTTATGTTTGTCGATTAATTTGTACAGTTTTTCAATAACATTTTCAAATGAAAAAATTTGACTTAGAATGAGAATTTATCAGTGCAACATGCATACAAACATAAAAATAAAATATGCATCCAACATTAATCAATATTTTGTGGGTCCTCTACGAACCCGCATCACTTCTGCGAGTCTTCTGGGCATGCTCATTATCAGATCATTGATAAAATCCTGGGGAATAGCGTCCCATTCATTCATAACAGCATTCACCAATTTGTCAGCATTCAAAAACTCACCTTCTCTTTCTTTCAGTCTGAGTTTCATGCGGCTCCAAACATGTTCGAAGGGATTCATATCTGGAGACCAGGCCAATAAATTCTATCAATATTGTGCTCCCTCAAAGCGTCATATACGATTCCGGCACGATGAGGTCGAGCGTTGTCATCAACTAATAGAAAATTGGAATCGACATTTTAAGCATGAGGAACCACAGTATCTCTCACACACCTATCTCTGTACCGTTTAGCATTCATACTTTCACCTATCAATATGACTAAATCAGGTTTTCTATTGAACATGATCCCACCCCAGACAGTCACACTTCCACCCCCAAATGCTACCCTCGCTTCCATATTCTCTTCAATAAACCTTTTATTCCTACCTCTCCACATCAATATTCTTCCATCTGACCTGTACAAATTAAACTTACTTTCATCCGTGAACATACATCTACCCCACTCTGATATTCCCCAGTTTGGATGATTTTCTGTCCATCGTCGTCTTACAACTCTGTGTGACTCTTTGGAAATAATAATTATAATAATAATAATAATAATGTGCAAATGAATATCAATCAACCAAGAAAATATTCAAAAAATAAGTGAGAATATGTGTATTTCTTTAGAGTCAAAGAGACTGGACAATTTTTTGTGAAAAGCACAGTTGTTATAACACCCTGTAGGTTTTTCAGAACATCGATGTAATAAACACCAATCAAAAAAGTCTCCAGAATTTATGAAGTATGTTCAAATCGGTTCAGAAATGAAAGAGCTGAAATTGTTTGTAATTGGTAAGGTGTTAAATGCTATGTTTTCTTTAAACATCGATATTTGTAATTCCAGCGCACCTATTCCATTTTTTTTCTCAGAATATCATGAAAATGCATGAGATTTCATGTTCGAATAAAAAAATGAAAAAAAATGTTTGGCGTAAACGAGGGTTGAATGATTTTTAGTCGAGTTTGCACAAACCAATATATCACCCTGTAACTTTTTCGAGGATGAGAATAGGCTAGGTTTGACCCAAACATTCAAAAGCTAATGAAACGGACTCTCATTATCTGCAAAGAACATTCAAATCGGTTTAGGCAATCAAAAGTAACAACTGCTCAAGTTCGAACAAAATTTCTTGGTGTCCCGTTTCTATTTTTGAGCACTGTAGTTAGGGCTAAATTAGCCGCTTACTACCCTTAATAACAATGCCAAATTTCAAAACAATCGGTTACAGGATTATAAAGATAATAACGAATACGACGATTTCTTTTAAAAATTTGGACACCCTGAAACGAAGCATTACCGGACCTTTTTTTATTTATACATTTTTCATCTTAGAATCACTCAAAGAATCGCCCCTTAAAGTTTGGCCATGTACTTACATAACACCCTGTATGTAAGTATGAGTTGAAATTATCAAACGAGTCTGGATCCACTAATGAGAAATTAAATAAGAACTCCCTTGAACAATTTTTTTTTTGTTTTTTCTGCTATATTTCTCTAAAGGTTTATTTTGTGTACCGGGAACGTCAATTAGAAAAGTTACACTTTTTCCGATGATTTGATTTCAGTTATTGGCGACTCTTCGACAATGACAATACCTGAAAAGTCGAGGGCACGATACGAATCAACCTACACAAAATTGGAGAAATGGCTTGAAGAGAAAAATTTGCAACAATTCAACGAAGAAGTATTACTGGAATATTTTGAAGAAAAAGCAAAAGTACAAAAGTGTTCCTCATTATGGTCTTTGTATTCTATATTGAGAGTTGTCCTTTCTCTGAGAAAAAACGTGAACATCACCAAATATTCGAATTTGATTGCATTTTTGAAGAAAAAATCCGTTGGGTTTCAGCAAGCCACAAAATCGAAAGGCCTGTGCAAAGAGGAAATATCGAGATTTCTAAAAGAAGCGGACGATACAGAATATTTATTAATGAAGGTGAGGTATTCTTGATTATAATTTTTCATTCAGAATACATTTAACAACTTATCAATTACATTAATTGAAAAATAATTTCTATATTTACAAGGCAAAGTGGCCCAGAAATATGGGAAATTCAAGAATGCAACAAAATACAAAGTGTTCTATTTTAAATAAGGAAATTGACATTTATTTTCTTCATAATTGAAAGATACCAAAAGTTGAAAATATTTTAGTTGAGAAGGCTATATTGTGAAATCGGCATTGCTCCCAAGGGAACTGCAGTCAACGTGTTAATAATATTTATGTAAATTTTGGATTAATGATTTTGTTTTATCAATTGTGTTGGGCATAACTTACATGATGACTTCTTAATCTTTTTCAATATCAAAAGATGCTTCCATGAATGATATAACGTAATTATTTAAGAATTTTTAGGGAAGTTTGAGACTTTATAATACTCTATTTCCCTAACCTGACGGGAAATAATAATTTAAAAATTTTATCTCACACAGCAGATATATTTTGATGGAAAATAGTTGAGTTTTATTTTTCAAAGTTTTATTATTGAACCTAGTAATTTGAACATATCCATAACCATATATTTCATTATCTCCTGAAACAGAAAAGTTTTAGGTGCGGTCCACCTATATACAGGAGTTTGTGACTGAAGCAAAACTAATTGCTTCAATTTGGAGAGACTCTGAGAGATTTAGTGGATATAAAAGGATCTGCAGTTCAGACTTGGAAAAAGTTTTACTGGGCTGGCATAGGATCTGTGTCTTATAGATCCTGACATGTTGACGGGAAATGAGACACCTTTTTGCATGAAACAGACAACCAAGTTTATGAGAAGCACCTTTGAAAATAGACCTCGCATGAATTTACAAAGAAGTTCTCATTCTGTATTTTCTCTCGGTCAGAGTTCAAATTGAACTGAAATCCAAAGCCAAATAGTTTATTATGATTAAATTTACAATACATAAAATATGACACTTCTTAGGGTTGTTCAGTGATTTTGGATGGGGATTTTGGGGTTTTGACCATGCTTTCCTGTGGTCTTCAGGGCTGTCAAATGCTGCGAGAGTATGTCTGGCCATTATTTGTTCCGGCATCCAAGGATGAAGTGTTTAAAGAAATTTTTCTAGCTAGCTCTCTAAATGCGTCTAGCCGAAAGTATTTGTCACTATTTGTGACGATACGAAGTATCTTGTTCTGCATCATTTCCAAGCGCAACATTGTTGACTTGGGGACGCTGCAGAACACTGGACATGCATATGTCATTGTTGGTTTTATTGCTTGCATGTAGATTAACATTTTAGTCCCTACGGATAGTCTGGAATCTCTAGTACGGACTCATCATTCTCGGCCGTCAGAGCCCTGAATCCCCTTGGATTTACACATTTGCACGTTTCACTTCCTTTTTGAAACTCATGAGATCTTCAACTTGTTTTTCTCCATATTCGGCACGAAAAGGTCCCAAAATGAATCAAAGGCGTGACAGAACAATGACCAAAATATATACATTTTAATATAGATTTCAGATGGCCAACAGAGGTGTCGAATATATTGGAGCTATATCATCACGAAGCCCTGGAATTTTAAAATTCCGAGATATAACTCGGAATATTGATATTTAAAATTCTGACTTAAATCTCGGAATTCTTGAATTCTGAGTTACAACTCGAAATTCTTGAATTCCGAGTTACAACTTGAAATAAAAAAAAAAATATTTTTTTTAATTTTAGGTGTCTCTTTCAGGGCTTCGTAAGATACTTAACCAAACCTCTTCAGCTTTTTATTATCACCTAATTTCTCTTCAGTCTCTGTCAATAATTGTAAAGGCTTCTCCGTAATTATATTCACCTCTTCATGCAGACCTTTCAGCAGGATCTCAAAAACTCCTGATTATCTTGCTGGGCGTAACCGACAAAACCAGTAGCGAATTTCTAAATTTGACTCTTTAAAAAAACCGTATCGATGACTCTATCTGACAATCTTCCGACTAAAGCTTCTTGATCACGTTCGCAAGCTCATTTCATACCAGGCGTATTTGTATTGATTTCATTCATTCAGACGTTGAATGCTGAAATTTATATAACAGGATTTATTAATTTTCATCAATCTATTTTTCTATTTGGCTTGAAAGGAACATCCATCGTCAATTCATTTAACCTATCAGACCCAATGGATCCAAAGAAAAAGGCCGCATAACCTCTGAATCTTTTTCAATATCAAAAGATGCTTCCATGAATGATATAACGTAATTATTTAAGAATTTTTAGGGAAGTTTGAGACTTTATAATACTCTATTTCCCTAACCTGACGGGAAATAATAATTTAAAAATTTTATCTCACACAGCAGATATATTTTGATGGAAAATAGTTGAGTTTTATTTTTCAAAGTTTTATTATTGAACCTAGTAATTTGAACATATCCATAACCATATATTTCATTATCTCCTGAAACAGAAAAGTTTTAGGTGCGGTCCACCTATATACAGGAGTTTGTGACTGAAGCAAAACTAATTGCTTCAATTTGGAGAGACTCTGAGAGATTTAGTGGATATAAAAGGATCTGCAGTTCAGACTTGGAAAAAGTTTTACTGGGCTGGCATAGGATCTGTGTCTTATAGATCCTGACATGTTGACGGGAAATGAGACACCTTTTTGCATGAAACAGACAACCAAGTTTATGAGAAGCACCTTTGAAAATAGACCTCGCATGAATTTACAAAGAAGTTCTCATTCTGTATTTTCTCTCGGTCAGAGTTCAAATTGAACTGAAATCCAAAGCCAAATAGTTTATTATGATTAAATTTACAATACATAAAATATGACACTTCTTAGGGTTGTTCAGTGATTTTGGATGGGGATTTTGGGGTTTTGACCATGCTTTCCTGTGGTCTTCAGGGCTGTCAAATGCTGCGAGAGTATGTCTGGCCATTATTTGTTCCGGCATCCAAGGATGAAGTGTTTAAAGAAATTTTTCTAGCTAGCTCTCTAAATGCGTCTAGCCGAAAGTATTTGTCACTATTTGTGACGATACGAAGTATCTTGTTCTGCATCATTTCCAAGCGCAACATTGTTGACTTGGGGACGCTGCAGAACACTGGACATGCATATGTCATTGTTGGTTTTATTGCTTGCATGTAGATTAACATTTTAGTCCCTACGGATAGTCTGGAATCTCTAGTACGGACTCATCATTCTCGGCCGTCAGAGCCCTGAATCCCCTTGGATTTACACATTTGCACGTTTCACTTCCTTTTTGAAACTCATGAGATCTTCAACTTGTTTTTCTCCATATTCGGCACGACCCCTGTCTCCAGGTGACTTTTCACGCACAGGGCCGTCTCGATGGAGGTGGTTTCCTGCACGTATATCGCGGTACCGTCCGCATAGATAGCCGTTCTTGTGTTGGCTAGTTTTGGGAAGTCCTGTGTATATGGAGAGTGCAAGAGTGGCGACAAGCGGCTTCGGCTTTCCTCAGTGAGGAGCTGGATTCGTTTACTGTAAACGTGAATGCCCTGTCGCTCAGGTACAAGTATAATAATATTACCGTATGACCAGGCATGCTTGCCCTTAGCATTTTCATGACGAGGCCCTCGATCCAGACTGTGTCAAAAGCCTTCTTTCACCTCGTGAGACAATTCGCGCCAACTGAGAGGTCGTCGAATAATAATCACTCTAGTGACCGCACGGATAGTCTTATTCAGGAAGCTCTCAGTGATATTCCTATCAGTGTTGACTATGTAGAGCTATCTATTTGTGTTATTGATCTTGACTATTCCGTACGTCCTCAGCCCGTACCTCTCAAGGTCTTCTGTGTTTTTGAACTGAGGTCCAGTCCCTTGAGGATGAATGCATGTCTCCTCTCCCGCGGCATTGTGTATATGTGAAATTCCACCTCCGATGCTTTGAGGGTATTTTTCAAAGTGGCATGATCTTCTGTCGTACTTCCATATATAAGGGAAAATTTGTTAGTAAATTTTTATAACAAACTTCTCTTTACATTTTGCTGAAGAGTTGCTTTGTTCTCTTCGTTGATTTTAATAGAACCCTCAATAATGATCGGAGAGCATCACCTTTCTTTGGTGGGTGCCGTGGGCGGTGCTTTGCTCTGGAGGGGGTTTCTTCTTCGTCTCTGTGTTGCTTGTGCTGTGCCTTGGCTCGGCCCTCCTGACAACGCCCGGACTGCGTTCTGGAGTGCTAGAGGGGGCTCATGGAGATCTAGAGGGACCCATTTAACCTTTATAGAGTTTTTGGAATCCCTCCTGTGTTATTCCCATTTCTGTTGGGAGCTTGGAGTAATTTCAGCGTCTCCTTCAGCCTTTCCTTGGCTTTTCCTGATAGTGTGCCGCAATCTCGCTCATCTCCCTCTCCCTGATCTTAAGCCATGGAAATTTCTTTAGTTCTTCTGGGATCTGGACTGTCTTGCACAACACGGCGACTCTCTGGTTCATCCTGTCCCTCACCCGATCTTCCAGGGCTTTCAGTTGATCCTGAATTCAGGTACACCTCTGGAAGTCATCCCTGTTCTGCTTTTCGTCGTTGGTGCTTGGTTGCGGGGATGGGCTCCTCTGTGTAGGTGGCGTTGTCGGGGGTTGAGTGATTTGCGTTTTTCCAGGAGTCTGGTCTTCATCCGAGCTTTTTCGCTCCGCTTCTTATGCCTGAGTGCCCTTGCATCTCTTTCCTGGAGCTGCTGAGCCCAGATGTCGACACAGAGCTTCGTCATTACTGTGGGACTTGCCCTCAGGAGGTCGACGTCCATCTCTTTCTCCTCGCTTCCTTCTCTCGTAGAGTGTACGTGATTTTCCTCTGTCTTTCAGGTTTCCGGGGGAAACAGCGCGTCCATTTCGGCTTCCATCTCCTGTCGGAGAAGTTGCTCAGCTGTGAGCGAGTCTGATGGTGTTCGTAATATTCCTGAAACTCCTTCCTGATTCGTTGCCTGGCGGCCTCTTGCGAATCGTCTTTGCTGCTGTCCGAATCTGATGCTGGGGACTACTTGGCTTCGCTGAAGTCCTCAGACTCACTAATCTCTTTCTCTTTCTGCCTTCTGGGGTCTGGGGTGGGGATCTTGCCGCCTTTAAGCTAGGCGTCCATGTCTTTCAAAGTCTTTTTGCACTCTTTGTCAAACTCGACGGCAAAGATCTTTATTTTAACAGTCTTCAGCGGATTTCGATTCCGGAAGGCTTCTTAATTATTGATCGGAAGACCTTCCTCCCTTCCTGTGAGTTCACTTTCTCCTGTTTTGTAGATTTAGTTTTCGTGTCCTGCGCATATTTGACTACTCTAGACGACGGCATCCAAGAGCTTATATAGAGGAATCTCGCAGTATAATCGAGGGTCTCTGTATCTCCTGCCCATACCTCGTCTAGAAGCGTGCACCCTTTTCGAATCTAAAACAATCGCATTACTTTTTTGAATTTTTGTAAATTCAGGGCGCGTATGTAGGCACCCGCTCACTTGAACTGAAATCATCAGTATATTTATTTTTCAAGTGAATAATTATTCAAGTAAATCATTTTCTAATGAAATTAATTTTTTTCATATGAAAGGCTTCAATCATTCCGGATAGATTAGCAATGTTGGACTCAGTTAACATTAAAAAAAAATCAAATCACTAGTTAGTTTTTTGATTGCTATTGCTTTTCTTACTGTATAGAGTATGGAACCCTGTCTTTGGAAGAAAATAATAGACATGTTTCTATAGTTTTATAAAAAGTTTATTTTTAGGTTGTTTCCATCATTGGGGAAGCTGGATCCTGTAGTAGAGAGGAGCTGACTCATCTGCTCGTAGAACAAGTTATAGATGAAGGTCACTATTTTCGAATTACCATGCCAAACTCCCAATACAGACTTGAACGGGAATTCATTGTTCTGGGTGAAACAGAAGATGGGCTCAACCTAGCAGAAATTATTCGAAGATATATTAATCTTCGGCCTCCACAAACTGACAATATTCGATTTTTTGTATCATATAAATCTGGAAAATGTTTCAACCTACCTGTCGGTTTAAGATCGATAGGACTTATACCCAAAAAGATAGCATCGTTTCTTGGATTGCCAGATCCGGAAAGCTACACTGGATTTCGATTTGGCAAATCAGGCCGTGGTATCAAATGAACATCTGTTCAACTTTGTTAAATACGAAGGATCCCTCCAGATGAGCTTATTCAAAATTAGAAAATCATTTGAATAATTTTGGAAATAATGACTTTACAAAAATTGCATGACAAGTATGAATTTATAAAAATAGGAAAACTTTCAAAGACAAGCTTTTATTGAATTCAAAAACTTGTAGCTAAAGATTTCAAATTTGTATTCAAACTGAAAAATTGCGTGGCAAACTTTCGACTCTCAGAATAGCGTGACCATCCCTAGAAAAATTATTATTCATTTTTAGTGAAATTCAATAAAAGCTTGTTCCAAGAATTTTTTAAATTCATATTTATTCATATTCTCTATGTGAAATAAGTATATTCAAATGCAGTTCAAAATTAGTTCATTGAATAAAAATCAACAAAACGTACATATTCACTATGACGGACTTTCTTGTAGAATATTGGGAAGTATAATATCATCCATGTTTTGATTGTATGTCAAATATCAACCTCCTAGATTTTCGTCGGTTTGATCGAAAAGCACCAAACAAAAAAGTATAATGGATACGAGGTCAAAGTCAAGGTTTTTCTGGGTTTCCCTGCTGCTGTAGAAACGAATGCGCCAATTTATTATTTATTATTCTTATCTCATTACTGTTGTAATTAATATTTCATAATATATACCATGAACAAAAATCAACTGATATACTGATACAAGATACATTAGGCAGTATTGTTTTATTGAAACACCAAACCGCAAATTTTGCAAAAGATTGCCGTTGATCAATTCTATTCGGCTTGATTGAAATTCCTCTTTAATTTTATTCTTTTCAACTTTTTCTTCATTTGAAATGCGCTTGGTGAACAATTTTTCAAAAAAATTTGATCCTGAAGGGGCTTTTGAAGATCTAGGTTTAAGGAATGTATCGTCGGCGGATAAATGATAATATACCCACTTTGTCATTTAAATATTATATACCAATATTCGTTCTTAGTTTGATCACACCGTATGATATATAGAATTGTTTACTCGACTATTTCCGTATTCAATATTATTCGATTTTTCCAATTAGTTTCTAGAATATTCGGCATGAAATTTGCATATCCTTTTTCATCAGTAGTTCCTCAGAAAATGTCATTCTTAATAAAAACCCATACTTCATCCCAAACCGTATGTATGTAATCCATGAACTAACTGTTCGAACATAGTTCGAGTTGATCAATTGACTTTTTATTTTTCAGAACAATTTTCGTGTTACAAATGCGGCAAAGGATATACAAAGCAGAGCTCACTGTATTATCACCAGTTGAGATACTGCGGAAAGGTTGCTAAATATATCTGCACCTATGAAAATTGTCCATATAAAACACATATATCCTCAAACTTGAAACGACACTGTAAGAATATCCATGCCATGCATTTTGGAGAGAAATGTAGATATACAGAATAGTGTCAATTCTTTCAAAATGTGAAATTTGTCATAAATAAAGTTTTTGAAACCTCTCCCCTTTCTGAGCACTATTTGAAAATACTTATTTCGAAACGCAGAATAGAATTGGTGAAAGTAAGTGCATTTCAGTTTCATACATTGATCTTGAAAATAATGGCGAAATGCTTTTTTTATGAAACCTTTTGGAATATTTGTGTGCCTAGAAACATTTGAAACTCATATAGCCTAAAATCACAACCTGCGCAGGTTCATTAAGAAGCCTAGGCGACTTATTCACTTTGACGTACATTGTAAGTCAACTAATTTCTGATAAGGCAAATGAAAATATGGCTTCGAAGTGAGGATCAACAACTGCACTTCGGATTTGATCATCGTCTAAGGCTACGGTTACATTGGATGCGTACTTTGACGACCATCAAGTTGGACGTAAACGGACGAATATGGTCGTACAATCTAGGTGGTCGCATTGCCTACGTTTAATTGCGACAAGTTTCAGAAAATGGCAAGTTTCATGTATTATTTGAAGAGTTGTTACGCAGTAGCTTAGCTAACACCCCCGCAACCCCCGCAGCGCGGGTGGGCGCAAGCTTGACAGGGGCGCAAGGAAACCAGAAATTTTTGCCTCACATTTAAAGGAGGGTATGTTTTTTCATAGGGAAATTTTATGTAATAAGATTTATCAGTTGTACAAAGTGGCAACATGGCCTAGTTTAGAACGCTTTTTATCGATAGAGCAACAGGTGCCTCTTGCAATTACATCGAAATCCAAGGCCCCCACATACGCTCTGTTGCCAGAATGTACATTTTATCATTTTTTGCCTTCAGAACTCTAATATAAAAGAAATTATTTGAAAATGTTCCAGAATGGATTGGAAGTCAAAATTTTTGGAAAACGATTATTATTTATAAATCTATAAGTATGCAAAATCTTATGACCCAAAAGAAAACACCCTGCTCTAAAAACTCCCGCCCTCGCCAATTTAATTACACGGTTTACTGCCAATAAACACTTGTTTCCTTTCTCTAGTAGGTACTCTCTTCAATAGAGAAAAATGTATGGGTTAGGTTAGGGGGTAGGGGCGCAAGCAGGTTCCTGCAGGGGGGCTCGCTGAAAGTTAGCTACGCCACTGTTGTTACGCCAACCACAGTTTTTTCGGACATTTTCGCATGATACCTGAAACGTTCAATTATATATTGTCTCAATTTTCCGTAAGACTTGAAAAACTGTCCAATTTTCGAAAGTGTATTCAACCTGCAGAGAAATTGGATAACCACATCTTACGAGCCGTATCTCAATTATGATAATCTTTATTTGTTTGATCCCATAGTGCCTTTCTTTCAAACACCCCCAAAATCAATTTTTCTATGTCCATTTTTATTATATTAATAAGAAATATTCAGTGTACATTGTGTGCTTGGACGGAAGTAGCAGAAAAAATAAACATGTTTGAATTTTAAAATCGATCGTCCTCGTCGAATATAACCGGTTCAATTTATCAGCCGTTGCTTGTTTCGGTCGCACGACTACGCATGAATACGTCCGACTCGATAGTCGTCAGAGTACGCATCCAATGAAACCGTAGCCTTAGTACCCAGAAATTTCAATATTATCAACGTTTGTAAAAGTACCTATTTGGTAAAATAAAAACTGAGTGGATTCATATCTCTTGAACTGTAACTGATAGGTATAGGGAACTATTATAGTACATGAAGTTGTTAACAAAGTGATATAAGAAATCATAATATGATATTATATACAGGATGTTTCATTCAAAAAATAAAAAGTACTCGCATAGTCTGAAATATTTTAGGCGTGTAGATCATGTTGATTTAATATGCATAATGTCAAATTTTAATTTTCAGGTCGGTCCTTTGACTGGTTTACCAGAAAAGTTTAATTAACGCTTATCGTGGGAAGCCCTATATAAATACCCATGTTAAATCAGTATTCACTAGTTTTTATCTTTTGAAAATATAACAGTACTGAATATACAGTGTGTTTCACTTCTCATGGAAACACCCCCGTATATTCTGTAATTTTCAACGTAGAACCATGAAATTTTCAGGAACGATAGATACCCTAGAAATCAACTCGCCGCACAAAAGGTGTCATCCAATGTGATATACACGCCAACAGCGATGGTACCACCCATTTTCCGAAAATTTATGGTAGGGGGCAAAATTGTCCCGAAATTCTACTACTAGTATAGTTTACTCAGTTTTGAGACGCGGATCAGTTGTAACCAACACTACCAAATTTGTCATGCTAGTAGTTGGAAACATGTCAAACAAGAAAATATATTGTTTACCACATTTCCGGGAGTGGAATCCAAAAAAAAATAGATTTGAAAAAAAAAATATTTTCAAAAAATTTAGATTGAAGAAATTTAGTTTGAATACAATACAATACAAGAATGATCCTTAGTAATTTCCTATAAAATGAGCCCACAAAACAAATCCAAAATGTTTTATAATTTTTAAAAATTCAGAGGCTGTCCAAAAACTCATTCTTTTTAAACGATAAATGATTTTGTCGAACTACGGGATTTTCAGAAACCCCTGACCATCCGAAACGAAAGAAGATGAATTCATCTGTTCATTCCATGTATACAACATAGTCCAGGATCATCGAACCATAATATCTAAGCCAACAATGGACACACTTTTGGAGCAGTTTTCTCAGTATGTTGCCTGTTCAGATCATGAGCTGCGAGCGTAGTATTTTGAGTCCCGGTTTCTGGGTTATTATGGACCTGTCAAACCCCTTCTGTCATGCAAAGGTTTTGTTCTTGCTGTGAAAATTTGAGTTTATTATTGAGAAATTTCATAGTGAAAGATGATAATTAAGATTATAATAGATCCAGCTGCGATTGTCCGTCTGAAAGTGAGTAGAAATTTATAGTAGAGTAGAGAAGACCTCAAAAATTCTTGAAGTGGATTGGAGTTGTACTAAATGCTGTGGTTTCTATGAAATTATTAGTGCTCATCTTTTACAAAAGTAGAGTGGAAATGTGTCAGGGTATTGAATTATGCTGGCAAAGAACAAGAGTGTTGTCAAGTGCATATACCACAACTTTCTCTCTCCCATAGAAGAGATATTCCATTTGTATTTGTTATGTTGACGTTTTTCCTATAGGGATTATTTGAGTTGATAACTGAGTCATTAGAATAATCTTTTCCCAGGAGTGTTTGAAGTGAAAAAATAATGGAATATATATTATCATGCACTGATCTCTGGAATGAACGCAAGTATTATCAGCTGTGTGCCAACAAATCTGTTTTCAGGATATTGAAATTTGTACGTACACAAATCATAGGGATTTTTTCCTTCCCAGGACAATTATATGAAGGAATACGTTTTCAACATATTTCTATAAATAATATACAATTTTTTTGAGTTGCTTTGAAGGAATGTTATATAGAAAAAATTCCGGTTGGATAAAAGGGAACATAGGTGTAAATTTAAATGGTTGAATCTGCGTTTGTTTGTAGGATGTCACAAAATGGAGGAAGGAGTTTGTATTATTTGCAATACAGATATATTTTGCCAGGAATGGTGTTTTTCTACTCCAGCAGTGCTGGAAACATTGATTTCTGTTAGCATACAAAGGTAATTCTCATACAGAAATCTTGATAAACTGGCGGACGTCGAAGTATCCAGAAAAAATGTCAATGGATATACACACTCAGGGCTTCAAGTTCTAAGAAGTTCAAGTATGGCAATGAAAAATTCCATAGCCCTGACCCTCGAATCAGTACACATTCTCCAATAAAATCCAAATCGAGGAACAGTTCGGAAAGCTTCGGTTCATCGCATTGATGTTTTATCCTTTTCCAAAAAATATGCACCAGAAAGAAATCGACCGTTCAGGACAGTTTCTGAAGTATTACCTGAAACTATTAAAAAAGTGGCTTGTTTGGATGAAGTTTCGAGAGCAGTTATGAAGAGAATAGCTCATGTAGATTAAGTAGCGGTTTTTGCAAAATGTCACTGGAACTGGCCAACCTCATAATTCTAATAATATCCACGAATATTCTCACGTCTTCATCGCAATTTTAGGACGATTGACACCGTTCTAGAGCTCAAAAAGATGACTTTTGGTTCATTCGACAGGTAGTTTCAGATAGAAAAAGGTCGGAAGTTAATGAAACTTCAAGATGTTGTTCAGGGATGGTTGATTAACATTTTCCCAAGTTTTGGACCTCGAGGACCCTGTGCTAAAAAAGTAGGAGGGGGGGAAACTGTAAATTTTTTGACCTGGGTGTGGTTTTTCCTCAATAACTTTTTTGCCTTACGTTCTACAGCAGAAACGTTTTTCTACTTTTTTGTAGATCGTCAAATTCCCTACGAATTTGTTGTCTCAAACATGTTTTTTTGTCAATTTTTTTCCGAGATATGGCGCTTGGAAGAATAGATAATTTTTCAAATTTCGTCACCAAATGCAGAATTCCACCCTATTTCTTCTGTTATACAAGAATTATGATGAAATAATTCCTACTTGAAATCACCAACTTTAGATAACCCCCACCCCTGCTTGCCCACCAGGTGTCAAGTCGTTCCTCCCAAGGACAAGAGAGTGTCGTGCCGAGGGGAGTGTGTGATCAGCTACAGCAGTAAAAAGCTGGAAAACAATAGATGTTATTTGTTTTCGATTTTTGAGGTCATATTTGATCACTTTTCATTTTGTTCTTTCAACATGACTCTATTATTATTAAGAAGAAATCGAAAAATAGTAATCATAGAAGGGTATAAGTACCTCAGGTAGAATAGTCAAATTAGGAAATAAGAAAATTAAAATTAGGGATTGGTAAAAATGGGACAGAGAGTGTTTAACCACTCAGAGTATATATAAGATTAAGTTAGATAAATAACATTAGAAATCTTCAGCTCTTGAAGTGAATAACTTTGTTAGCGAAAGGAGCATCGAGTGTTAGTGACAGTTTTGGTTTTTGGGTAATTTTCTGAGATGGCGTCTACATCTCGTGGATCAGACTTGTGTTTTATTTGTAAAGGAGGAGTTGAAGCAGGTGAACTAACTGTAGTCAAAGCCAGAGGAATTGTCAGACTATTGAAGTCCAGTATAAAAAGGAAACTTTTGGCAGATGAACAGTTTCCTGCAAGTGCAGCAAAGGCTGTAGCAGCGGAGCTTGCGGCTGCAAGAAAGCAGGTCTCCGATGTTCAGCAATGTGCAAGCACTGCACAGGCCACTTCTGCGAAAACGCCCCCGCAACTGATTTGACCAAGGAAGACTCACCAGAAATATTGGACGCAGGGCAATTATAATGTTGTCCGACCTACCGTTTCACTGATGAGAGGCAATAAACCTCGAAACATGCATGTCTGCAGGTGGTCATTCCCAGCCAAATGAAGGATAGCTTTCTGTTTAATTACGAGACAAGCACTTGCAATTGGGTCTTCCTTGAAGAACATTGCACAAATATCTGTCAGTTGTAGTTCAATGTCCGTCTTGGTATTATTAGCCAGGGAAGTAGTTGTTTTCTGACAGATGTTTGCCTTTATTTTCCACTTTGTGGAAACGTTCAGAGAGAAGGGTACCACTGTATTCTTTCAACATTGTTGATACCTCTCTGGCACAATATATTCGAACTAGTTCGAATGTTTACAGATTTCTCTTCCTGGAGACTGTGCTGCTTGGGAGTGTTTTGTCTTGTTCCGTGCGGATGGCGCTTCGATCAACTTGGTTGTAGATCGTGGTGTTATCCGTGGGGAAATATTAGTTAAACAGTTGATTATTATTCATTTGGCAGGGACAGGACAATTATAATGTTGTCCGACCTACCCTGTCACTGATGAGAGGCAATAAACCTCGAAACATGCATGTCTGCAGGTGGTCATTCCCAGCCAAATGAAGGATAGCTTTCTGTTTAATTACGAGACAAGCACTTGCAATTGGGTCTTCTTTGAAGAACATTGCACAAATATCTGTCAGTTGTAGTTCAATGTCCGTCTTGGTATTAGCCAGGGAAGTAGTTGTTTTCTGACAGATGTTTGCCTTTATTTTCCACTTTGTGGAAACGTTTAGAGAGAAGGGTACCCCTGTATTCTTTCAACATTGTTGATACCTCTCTGGCACAATATATTCGAACTAGTTCGAATGTTTACAGATTTCTCTTCCCGGAGACTGTGCTGCTTGCGAGTGTTTTGTCTTATTCCGTGCGGATGGCGCTTCGATCAACTTGGTTGTAGATCGTGGTGTTATCCGTGGGGAAATATTAGTTGAACAGTTGATTATTATTCATTTGGCAGGGACAGGACAATTATAATGTTGTTCGACCTACCCTGTCTCTGATGAGAGGCAATAAACCTCGAAACATGCATGTCTGCAGGTGGTCATTCCCAGCCAAATGAAGGATAGTTTTCTGTTTAATTACGAGACAAGCACTTGCAATTGGGTCTTCTTTGAAGAACGTTGCAAAAATATCTGTCAGTTGTAGTTCAATGTCCGTCGTGGTATTAGCCAGGGAAGTAGTTGTTTTCTGACAGATGTTTGCCTTTATTTTCCACTTCGTGGAAACGCTTAGAGAGAAGGGTACCCCTGTATTTTTTCAACATTGTTGATACCTCTCTGGCACAATATATTCGAACTAGTTCGAATGTTTACAGATTTGTTAATTACATTAATTTTTTTCACGAAAAGACTACGTCTTTGTTTCTTCCTGTCCTAGGATAATTATGTAGGGGAACGGGGGGATATCCATTCGAAAAGTAACTGATATCAATACCAAAATGATGTGAATAGGTATGGTTGGCTTTCATCAGAAAGTTAGCTTTTGAGAATTGGGGTTGGGTGGGGGAAGGAGGAGTGGGGTGTCCAAAGTTGGTGACTTCAACTAAGAACCATAATTACTGCAACATTTCATCATAATTCGGGTATAACAGATGAAATAAGCTGTAATTTTGCATTTTTTGTCATTTCTTAGCAAACTTTGAAATATGACCTTTTTTTTGACGTGTCATATCTCGGTAGCGAATTCACATGCAAACATGTTTTTTCAGTCAAAAAAATATCGATATGTTTTTTTCATAGGACGTAAGAGAAAAGAGTAATCTAGGAAAAACCGGAGAGAGGTAAAAAAATTTGCAGTTTCCTCCCCCCTACTTTTTTCGCACAGGGTCCTCGAGGTCCAAAACTTCAGAAAATGTTGATTAACCATCCCTGAAGAACCTCCTGAAGTTTCATTAACTTCCGACCTTTTTCCACCTAGCCCAGCTTTTTTCAACCTGTCGACTGAACTATTTGCTACAAATATGAGCATGAACCTCATCGAACCTTGCCTAGAAAAAGTATTAAAGGACACCATTCCATTTATTCTATCGAAGCCGTTTTTCGGCAGCTTTTTTACTTTACAAAAAAACTCAAATATTTTTTTTTATGTCCCACCCCTGATGTTTTGGTAAACAATCGTTTTCCCAACTGAGCATGATGAGATGTCATCCTTTAGTTTTGGCCCAAATTTGTTTGTGGTTATTGGACTATACTAATACACCTGTCTCCTGAAAAATTTTCAGTCATCATCAAATGTAATATACTTGGGGGCGTTTCCATGAGAAGTGAATCAAATAATAAATTTTCAGAACTGAATTTTTTTCACGAAACAGGTGTATCAGTAGTAATTTGTGGATCCTGAATACAGCACCTGCAGATTCTGTGGGGAACATCCAGGAACACCACACCATATATTGATGGAGTGTTATGCTGTACATCACTGTGAAAAGATTGAATATACAGGGATCACACCAGCTGACTGTGGGAGAAATACCACGAATAGACCCCCATAAAATCTTTAAATTCCTCAAGGAATCTGGACTTGAGGGGCTGCTGTAAATGAGAACCCCTTGAAATAGCAGAAGAAGATGGGGCACAATAGTTCTAATTAGGTCGCAGCGCATCAGTCACCATCCATACTTACCGTTACCGTTACCATTACAATATAGAAAACAGAATTTTTCAACATTTCACATTTTTCACTTTGAACAATATTGTTAAAATTTAACTAATATATAACCAAAAAATGAATAATGGAAGATTCAAGATGTTTCGCTCAAAACTACGTACAAGTTTTGGTATTACTATCAGTACAGTAATGAATATTTCATTAAAAATTACAAAAAATGCAGTTTTTTCAGAAATATATTAAAAAAATAATTACATTTCATAAAATATTACCTTGATGTTTTGTTGTGTGATATTTTTTATATTATAAGATTTTTTTCTTCGCTATAACTAAATTCTATTTCATTCCAATTTTTTTTTTCAGAAAAGTTGTATTTGACTAGAACATTTCGGTCAGTTGACAACAGTGGCAATATCAAGTACCAAGTGAAACCGCCATGCCCAAGAACTTGCTTTAGGAGATGCCGCTTTTATTTCAGTGAGAGAAAGAGGAATGAAATCAACAGAGAATACTGGTCATTTTCCCGAGACGAAAGAAGGATATATTTACAAAATTATACTTCTAGAGAAGAGTGTAAGACTAGAAATCATGCATTGGTAAATACCAGGTATCGAAGTGTAACATTAAACTATTTCTTTTTCAATGATAAAGGAGTGAAAATACGAGTTTGTAAAATATTTTTTCTCTCCACTCTTGGTTATAAAAGTGTGAACAGCTCATCTTTATATCGATGTTTCATGAAAACATGATTTTTTTTACGTTAATGTAAAGTAAGGTCCTATGAGCAGAATTCAAAATAATCTATTCAGTTTTATATTTTTGAATATTCTTTTCAGTTTTGTATTTTTTACTAGGATATTGAAATATTTCAGACAAATGAAGTTCCTTTGTGCAACTTAATTTTATCTTTTTTCAATTTCAGCCATTTCTGATATGATTTTGTTTAATGGCAAGCATGGACGATATCGCTCCCGCCAGAGAGCGCTAGTGTGAGTGGAGGTCATGAGTGACAGTAATAACAAGTAATAATATACAATAACACTATAATTAGTTGCTGTTATGGAGAAATACGGCCCTATAAGTGTAAAAAGCCTCATTTATGAATTGAAAAAAGGAAAAGCAAAAACTTCCAGCCGTAAAGAACAGTTGATACGAAAATGAGTTGATGGAATCGGTGCATAAACGTCAGTTTGTAGGTTAACTTGTATATATTTGGTGAAATTTATTTACTGGCTATAAATCTTATTCTTTCAGATTACTCGATTATGATAGGAATAAACTTTTCATGTCCGTTATGCACTTATCAACTACTCCAATCTGACCTCCACTAACAATTGCGCCATCTACGTTAAGCTTGCCAGAATACATGCCATTCTCGGTTTTCTTCTTTCTATTGCAGTAATTCCAATGTTTCTAATCTCGAGCAACACAAAGCCAACTTCGAATGTTAACTCACGATGAAAATATAAAAAAATTGGGAATATTTTTATATTAATGACGATCTTAATTTACTTCTAAGGCCAAATATTTATTTACTCCAAAAATTCTGCAACACATATCACCCCTCAAGTTGTCTCACTGATAAAGTCCCTATTATTTCCCTCCAACAAACATTTTGAGAATTCTCATCGTACGTCTAATAGACATCATTCAAAAGTATTGTTTTTCGCTAAGCCTTCCTTACGTCGATTTTTTCTCAATCAGGGCCGCTATACATTTTGTAGGAAAGCTTCTATGATCCTGATTAAGATTCTATCGCACTCGGGTGCTTTTCGAGTTTTTGCGTACTAAGAATGGCAATGATATCCTTTGGAGATGTACACTGATAAAAATTATTACACTATTTATCGTTGGCAATTTATTACCACAACGTATTATGTAATTATATTACACTATTTGTCGTGTTATTATATTACCATACACGGTATGTATTTTTTCACACTATTCATATTGTAAAATCCATTCACGAAATATGTAATTCTCATAAGGAATATAATGGAAATAATCTCTATACATAGATTATTCTTAGAGAAAACTACTAATCATCCTTAATTTTTCACATATTAGTAATGAATGATTACGTGATATTTTCACGTTCATTACAGTACTTGGACTGTGAATAAAAAATGTAGATATTTTCTGTCTGTGAATTTGCACTATCTGTATAGTAAGCTTGAGTAAAAACACATCGTAATTCCAGCAGATATTACAATGTAGATTTACCTCACTACACTGTAGATTTTTCTGTCAGTAAATTTGCACTATCTAAATGGTATGCTTGAGTAAAATCACATCGTAATAATGTAAGATTACAATGTTGTTTTACATTATTTCAATGTAAAACTACCAAGTATTTCATGCATTGGGTTCAATAAAAAAATTACCAAAAATCAATTTTTTTTATTTATTATATGCAAAATACTTTTCACAAAATTTTTGAACTGAATGTTGTGAGAAATGTTCTAAATGAATTATAAACACTGAAATATGGTAAAAACAAACATGATATAATATGATGGAAAGCGCAGGAACAATGAAAATAAAATGAAATTATACATAATTGCATGTTCAAATTGAAAATTATTGCTTTTTGGTACCAAAACTAATACCACCTACATAACTTAGGGACAGAACAAGAGAACATTTGAAAAATAGTTAATTTGGAACTTCTATACTTAAACTTAAACATGATCTTTGGAAAAACTAGAAATATAGGTTGATGTCATCATACAGGGATATTGGAAAGTTCGCACAGCCATTAGCTTCATAAATATCAAGTCATTAACTTTTAAGTAATTTTTTGAAATTTTTCAGCTTCTGAGGAAGCTTCTATACTAATCAAAAACAGCGACATTATTTTCATTTGTTAATATAATTTTTTTTTCTAAAACTGACAACTAAATCAGAAAAACTAGAGTGGTGAAAAATTGGAAAAAAAATCTGGAAAATTAAGTTTGCTTAAAAAAATTCGCCGAATTGTTAGGAACCTCAGCTCACTAGAACAGAGTCGAAAGAAGCCAGTGATGACTTGCGACTCTGATCCAGCCACGTTAGGTTCGGCGGACAGCGTATTTTAGAAACCATATTAATTTTTTTCAGAATTTGTTTTCGAATTTTTCACCACTCTAATTCGCTTTAAAATGGTATTATACACCCGTCATACATGGGAGTGAAAGAGATTAGATTACACCCTGTATATCCGGCTCAGTTAATATTTCTTTTGACTCGGGCAACACTCCTAAAATGTATGATAACATGGTCAGAATTTCATAGAATTTCATATCATTCATTTCTTATTATGAAATACGAAAAACATAGTGATCCATATTTTTTTGTTGAGCAATTTTCCTTCTAGTGTTGAAAATAGCACAAAAAATAACTTGCAAGTCGATTTTGAAAAACTTGGAAAGCTAACTCGATATTTATGAAGTTAATAACCTCACACTATAAATAAGGCAAAAATTAATACACTAGGTATGAATGATTATATGAATGGAAATTACATTCACTAACTACTGATGATTGTTGAATTTGAGCATGAAATTCAACACTTTCTTCTTCGTCATTGTTACTTTCTCTCTACTTTTCGACCCGGTATCAGGATGTATCTTCAGGTACATTCTTTGCAAGAATTCAAATGTCCTCTGGAGTTTTGATGGATACTTCAGATTCAGAATAAAATACAGAGAATAAGCCACCTTCAGAGCCTCCAGAAATGTCCCATAGCCTTGAAGGACAATGTTCTGCCCCTCTACAAAAACAGAGAAAACTCTGTTCTCCTGATTATTACCTTGAACAAAAGAGAGCATTGGTCAAATAACAATCAAAAAGTTTGCTGACAATCGATTGAAATAAACACTAGTTAGTAACACCCTGTATATCTGAAAAAACACTCACCATGAATTATTATACTTGGCGTCCGAGGTATCGCTTGCAAGTCAATATCCGACAATTCCTAAAATAGAATAATTAACATCAAATTCGTAGGACTTTTTATTCCTAGACTCAAAAACTTGTGAATAAAAATTATGTGTAAAATTATCCGCATAACACCATCTATAAAAAAATTAGTCCGTTCTGAAACTTTCTGAAAATCCCCCAACATGGTGGCTTCCCAAATTATCTCCTATTATTACTGATACTATGCCTTTCACATTTACATTTTTGTTCACTTCTATGCCCATTGGTTCCAAGTACTTCAGATCGAGAATTAGCCTTTCGAGTATTTTGCAAAAACCATATGTTTTTACATCTTTTTCAAAACACAGTGCGAGCAGATCCTAAGGGATTGCAAATTTCAAATGCATCCTGGTAGAGTATAATCTTAATTGAATTAGGATTTTCATCGACAAATAAATTTTGTTTATATACTTCACCATCCGAAATATATTTGTACAAATTGTTTCGATGTTGGGTCCTACTATTCATAACTTGTTGGAAAATACTTTCATTGCAGGAGAGCCTTCAATGTTTCCAGAATAGGTACATAAAAATAGAATTTTCTTTTACTAACTGAATCTTCAGAATGATCTATTCTTAAGGGTTGAACAAAATTTAAATTATTCTTCAAATATTTTTTTCTCAAGTAACTAGTTCTCAATAGCCCAGTTTCTATATCATGAGCGAATTTAAAAATTGTATTAGACAATAACTCATTTGGTACATGTAAACCTCTGTCTTCGATATGTTGTTTTATATAACTCACATTTAACCGTTCTATATCAGAAAATCCATCATTTATCGTTTGTAATGATTTATCGCATAAAAAAAAAATTTGATTGCAACGTTACATACATATTAGCTAGTAAATGTACTCCTAATTTTTCCATTCCTCTCTTTGAATAATTAAATTCGGAACTCTCAATGAACTCGGATATTTCTGTGGATTCAATCTGATCAGAATTATCAGAAACACGAGAATTGTCAACCGGAGGTTCAACTCTATCATACGTCATTTTTTGGGATGTTGATAGTTTATGATTTCTAAAAACATGGGAGCGAAATGTTCTAATATTTGAAAAATTTTTGTTATTATCACATACTACCGAAAGAGGACATGTTATTCTAGCATTTGTCTCTTTGAAATGGCTGTATATGTGAAGAAATAACTGTTTTTCATTTACTTTGGTGAAATTACAATCAACCAAATTGCATTTCTTAGGTCCTACTGTATTTTCAATTCGTTTTTTATTAGTATTTTCATTGTGACCTTTATGACACCTGAATACATGTTGCCTATACCCTGTATACGACTTCAAAATCACGCCACAGTCAACTCGTCGACAATAAAACTGCGCACCAGGTCAATTTCGATGTAAATAGTAATGAATGTCTTATTTTTGTATACTTGTGCAACGTAATGTACACAAGTTACATAGGTACATGACTTAAATTTTAAATAAACAAAATGATATGTAGTTACTGCTATTTTTCTCAGGATAACACAGAAAACTTTCAAACGTTGTTCGACCAGACGCTCTTGTTCTAATTGACCATTGTTCACAAATATGAAGACGTTGCGCGCGCCGCCCATTCCACTATAGATACGTTAATTGTACACATTTACACTGTGTTCTCGACATTATCACACTGTAAACATTTCTCGGGTGTAAATGTTCAGTTTTGATATTGGAATGATAGGTTCACTGATTATGTAGCGAATATTTACCATGTAATAACACAGTATTTGTGATGTACGTCGTGTATATCAACTCAGTACGTTATTGGAAACGGAATATTTCGAATTACAAACATACTTTTTCATGATGAGTACTGTATAAATGAATTAGCAGCAATTTCACAGGAAAAATAGCGGAGAATTAGATATGTTTCTCTAAAAAATACCAACAAGTTTTAATATCACCGTACTAATGAAAGAAATAATACATTCTATGGAAATTAAGCGTTATGTATAAAGGAAAAATTAAATTTCTGTATTCATAGTGTAAAAAATACAGCTAATATCACGCAATTTTACTATAATTTTTTGCAGTGAGAGCACAGAGTGATTTATTCACGACAATGGACTGCTGCAGGCGTATACAGGGTGATTTACCAGCACCGGTACAAAATTCAGTGTGTGTGGCGTGCTAGCACGTACAATTCGCCCAGTTTCATGGAAGCAAGATCCAGAATGTATTATGATGAGATGTCATGACAATATTTTTATGGAAAAAGTTGTAAACATAAATAAATCAGATTTTGACAACTAAAATTATACTTATTTTGAAGTCAAAGAATTAGCAGAAATTTTGATATTGTGGTAGAAAGGTACTAAAGTGGGATACTGTTCTATCATGTGTGAACGCACCTGTGAAAATAGAGAGCACCAATTTTTTTTGAACGTCAACCACAATCTATACGCCACTGCAGAAACGTGAAAATATGCGGCAATGGTGCACGTATCTGCCACCTGTCCCACTCGTCAGTCATTAGTATGATTTGACAGTGAGCGTATTTTTACGTCGTTCATAAATCGGTACTGTTTCACTATTCAATAAGCCAGGGTTTACGTTGAGGGAATTTGTGATATGATTGTCATATGGAAAATGATCGAGCTTGTGTTCGAGAATTTGCGAGAAAATTTTCACATAGACGCCATCCAAACTTAAGAGCGTTCCCCATGTTCGCTGAAACGCCTATTCAAATTATTAGAAAATGCATGGTCCGATTTCAATAAAACTTGCACCTAATTGTTCAAAATATTGTACTCTTTCAGGGAAAGTTATTATCATTTTTTATTTTAAACCATTTTGGCCCAAACTAATTAAAATATTGATTTTTTTTCGAGTCAGACTACTTTCCTTAAAAGTGCATAGCAATTCACTATCTCGTATAGAATATACTATAGATCAAAACAGTACAAATACTAAAAAGTGATAAATAAGAAGTGCATAATAAAACAGCCGTAATGTGGCGCCATCACATCAAATCGACGCAAATAAATTCGTTGGTGCAACAGTGACAGTGGCGGAGACTATTTTTTATTGTGGTAGTTACAAATAGTAGAATTAGGTTTTTTCAACAAGTAGAAAGAAATGTTTTGAATTTTATTTACTATCAGCTTCCATATTCGGATTCAGGTAATCACAATTATTGCTTCAATCACCGCCCGAGCGATCCAGGTAATTAGAATATGGTGGTGGTCGCAGTGTTGCCAACTGTGGAATTTTATCTTGGGGCCAGTCCCGATGGCTTACTGACTCCATAATTGAAGTGAAATGTCCAAAAAATATTTCTAAGATGCATCCACTTGAAGGCGCAAAAAACAAATTATTGAAATTCTGCAGTTTGGATGAAAATAATGATATGAATTTGAAAAAGAATCATAATTATTTTTACCAAATACAGGGCCAGCTTCACATAACAAAGAGGACAACATGTTATTTCATCATCTGGTCGCCATTAGGAATGATGAGGTACTATGTTTTTCTTGATAACTAATACATTTTCGCTCAGTAGTAAATGAAGCTATTTATTTATATTCGAAAATTAATAGAGTTTTGCAGGTTCATCGGGACGATTCCTTCTGGATCAACAATATGGCACCAAAATTGAAATGTTTTTACATGGACTGTCTTCTTCCGGAATTGGTAGATCCGCGTTTTCCAAGAATCATGGAGAATCGAAATCCCCCAAGAAATTAATGAATCCTCCAAGAATAAAAATTATTGTCAACCTAACTTCTAAGCACTCTTCACTCATCACCCAAAGATATACTCGTACATCCAAATAGCCCAGATGAATGATCATCGAAAAATTTGATATACCCACTATTGTAATTCTTATAAGTATATTGTAGAAATCGAAAATTGCGTTGTGAAAAGTGTGGATAATTTGCTGAACAAAAATAATCTTGCCGACCAGAATAGTGAGAAATAAATAATGAAAAATTTTCGCTCCCCTTATTGGTGGCTGATCCAAAGTTTTTCTAATGGTGCCACAAAAAAAATATGTTTTGAGAAATTGTGAGCTACTGTTTTAATGAAATATTTTCACTGGAAACTCTCGGTCAGCAAAGTTTCGAAAAATTAAAAGTATAAATTACCCCCAAATGAAAGTGGATTTGAAGTCTAAATATGGTGGCAAGAAGGTATTCCTCCATAGATATAATAATATTTTCATTACCCACCATACAAAAATTACAATAAATAGAGCACTATTACAATAAAAAATAAGGTGATATGCCGATAGTAGCCTAACAAAAATATTTCTAGAAATAGAATAAATAATGCGGGTTATTGGCAGACTGGTTCAGACAGTGAAGATTCTGTTCTTCCACCAGTTCCAAACTTAATGGAATCAATAATATATGACAGCGTAATGACAAATATAGAGAAGTGTGAGAAAAACAGAAAAGAGAAAGAGAACCATGGTAATTCCTGAAGCTTCCTCTGAAAATGTTCTTTGTCTATACTTTTTAGGTTCCTATAAGAATTTTTTTTTTCGTCATATTGTTCTTGGATATACATATCGAATTCGCAATATACTCGGCTATGATCCGATACTTGACTATTTTCCACTTCAGAACTTAAATTTGTAATTAAATCAATGAGAGTGATGTGATAGATGTATTTGTTATTCTTGTAGGTTCATTAAAAATTGAATGAGTTTAAAATAAAACGGAACTGTTGGGTTACATTTGATGTCACGTCTAGTATATTTACGGTATCTTTTTTGCATTATGATTTCGATATTTGCAGTACGAGTAAAAGAATTTTTTTTGTACGACCGTGCGTTTTAACCCACTTTTTCACACGCATTTTAGTTTTGAAAGATACTTTCAAAACTAACTACGCTGGACCGGCTATTCTGACTCATTTGCAGAAAGTAATTAATTGTGTTTTTAACATTAACATTGATAATTATTAGTGAATTTTCATTGTATGTTGAAATACAATATATATTTTCAATGTGCTTTTTGTATATTCATGCGGTAGTAGAAAAAATAATGTTCCTAATTCATGCGTAAAGTGTGTCTCTCCCGCACTTGACTGTGCGCACGAACTCCGCTTCGCGTCGGGTCAACGGAAGGCGCGTGTGGGAAAGTATCACTTTCCGCAATTATAAGGAAAATAACTAGGTATATCCAATTTGAAAAGGTAGGTATCCATGACAACGGCATGTCATCACTGACGTGGTAATTCATAAAATGCTTATAATCCAGAAATATTCCACAAATTCAATTCATTTATTCAAGCGTGTTTTTATTCAAAGTACTCCTCCTTCAAAAATGTAGAAATAAACTCGTTCAGTTATAATATAACACGCTTATTAACACAATAATTACCGATAATTTCAATGCACTTGTGCCAATACTCAATATAACGTCCCAACGTGAAATCTGGGAAATCTCTACCCTCCGACTATGACAATATCACTGAAAAGCAAGCGAGAACATGAAAAACGTATGTATTGAGGCATACTTGCTAACAGCACATGCCCGTCGCTTCGCGTAGTGAATATATCAAGCACGATAGAAGGAAGCGTCCTTTTGCAAGTGTGTCTGTGCTTGTTTCATAAGACACGCCCATTAAACCCTCAGATATTTGTTGGTTAATGCAAATCTCGGGTTCGCTTGCAGGTACGGAACGACCTTAAAAACAATTTTGGGTGTAGTGCAAAGACAGCACACGTCGAACGTGCAGTGAATCATGCTGCTAGCTGTTGTTGATGAAGCAGTTCTGCAACTGTTTGACGACGATCCATCAATTAGCACCCACGGAGACTTAGTTTACCGCAAGCTATGCAATAGCGATTTATCCGCAAAAATGAAAGGAACAAGTCCTAGAGCCACGTTGTCAGGATTTTTGTGAAAGGCTTGTTGGGTGCATCAGTTCCACGCAAGATTTTCAATTTGCCCAACCGTCATATTTGGGTTCTGGAACTCTGAATGTCTTTCGCCCATGTCGGTCACAGTATCGATTTTCCATCAACCTTGTTGTAGGGCAGGCCTCTACAACCTCTACAACAATGACTTGATAGGGCCCTATCGTTTACCAGCGGGGCTAACTGGTTATGCTCATTTAGCTTTTTTGAGGGATCAATTCTTTGACGATATACCTTTGGCAAGGTTGAGACGAATGTGGCTCATGCACGATGGAGTCCTCCCGCATTTAACTCACATGGTGAGAGACTTTTTGGACACCGAATGCTCACGCCGTTGGATAGGTCGGGGTGGATATATTTCTTGGCCTCCAATAAGCCCAGCTATTACCCCTATGGACATTTTTCGTGGGGTTACATGGAAAGTTTGGTGTACGCTCACCCCATTTACAGCACCTCGAACAAGCCATCGAGAATGCCTCTGCTGTCCTTGTTGCTCAAAGGGACGTATGTGATCGCGTACACGACAACCTCATTTGTCGCTTGGAATTGTGTATTGACCGTAAGAGAGCAATATTTGAAAATTTGCTTCAACACGTGTCACCAAAAAGAAGATCATTTCCTAATTGGTTACAAGGCACGGTAACTCATGTAGCGGAGAGCTGGACCTTTGTTGATCGCCTCCTTATTTGAAACGTAACAAAAAAAGGTATATGGGTACCTAAGAAAATAACACCCTTGTCTAGGAAATGATTTTAATGAATTAGGGTGCTGTTCGATGCTGATTGAAATTATATGTAATATGTAAGTACATTACTGAGGTTAAAAATGTGAATAGATATACAGGCCGTTTCTTTTATCATGTGGTAACATTGCTATATTCTAAACCGTAATAGATACAAAGACGATTGAATGGGAAAAAATGTAACTATTGTGGTGAGCAGTACATTGGCCAGAGAAAATCTACGGGGACTCTCGCCCTTCCCGACTTATACAGGGAAAACTAAAAATGCTGTTGTCACTGATGATGCTAGTTATTTTATATGAAACGTTATAAAAATGTCGAGTGTGATATACCACTGAATTATGATTGTATCGCTCTATCAATATTTGTGATGAAATAGACTGGTCCGTATTCAAAAAATAAAATAGTTGATGATGGCGGTGTTGACACGAAACGTTTGAATAAAAATTTATCCTCATGTAGTTCTAGTACACTTTGAATACAATAAAACTTTCCCATTTCATTTTTTTATATCTTCTGAAATAACAATTCTATTCGTTAAAAACCGAAAACAGCATTTTCAGTTTTCCCTGTATAAGTTGGGAAGGGCGAGAATCCCCGTAAATTTTCTATGACCAATTTACTGCTCACCACAACAGTTACCTTTTTTCCCATTTAATCGTCTTTGTATCTATTACGGTTTAAAATATAGCAATGTTACCACATGATAAAAGAAACGGCCTGTATAAGACCTTGAAGAGGCAAAATGTATTTATAGAATTTAATCGTAATGTAACCAGGGGATTTTCAACTATGCTGAAGGCTGAACTTCACATAATATTAGGTTCCATCAGAAACAATGATTGCAATCAAAAGTGGTGAACGGTACCGATTATAGATCTATAATGGTTTACACCAAGTATATGTCAAATTTAGATTTTAACTAACAAATCTTAAAAAGATAAAACCATTGGGCTGCTACAATAATATGGTTGGATCTGACCTGAATCTTCCTCGAAGAAGAATAAACAAAGAGATTTGAAGGTTATCATTTTTGGAAAGATATATGGAAATTATGTAATAAGCAAATTAGATAAATTGCACCCTAGGTGTAAATAAAACAAACAGTAATAACCATCCTTCAGTCTAGCTTAAAGAAAATATTTTAGGAATCATCAGTTTGCACTCAGTTGTTGTGATTACTATACCAGGGTGATCAAAAAGATAATTTTAGCGTTACACATGATACCATGTAATTTTGTTGTGCTGTGCTATGGTTTCAGAAATATTAATTCATTTTGCCATATTGTAATGTCAGTAACATCCCAATCTCACCTCTAACCCCACCAGCTTGCTGTCAATCCCAATTCTGATGAAGGTGGAGGGAAAGTGAGCCAGTATGGTAATTTCTATCAGGTGGCGGCACTTTCATACCAATTGATGAGGTAATTTTTTTGTAATTGCTCTTCGTTTTCAACTTCTTTTTGAGGAGAGAGCACATTGACAAATTTTGTGTAAGTGGTGGTGAATCACCCTGTAAAGACATATAGTAGAGGTTCTATACGGAACAAGAGAGATCACATGACCTATTTATGAATGAAGTAGTAAGAAAAATTGTTTCAAAATCCTTCAAACCACTGTACTGTCCTTTTAATTTGATTAAAAAACTGGTTGAATTTTGGTGTCACCAATCACGAGCCAGGATAGCAGGTCATGCGACGTCAAATTCACGAAATAAAAAAGAAAAAGAGATTGGAGGTTACATAAACATAACCGCTACACTTTGACAGTTTATATTTGAGTCAATGATTTTTTATAGAATTTGTCCTTTGGTTATCCTTTAAATACCAACATTCCAATTTATGCAGAGAAAAATTATTTCAAAGGCTTGCATGTACTCATACCCTGCAAAAAAAAGGAGGTCATATGTTGTAAATGATTCACCCCGTATGATCGTGAAGAGGGCTGGGCAAGTGTAGTAAAAGTTTGAGATATATAGAATTAAGTATTGTCATTGTCATTCCACGAAATAATTTTCTGAATAAAACTTTTCAAAAAGAAACATCCTGACAAATACTGGGAATTATCATCTCTGAAGATATTTCCTACAATTCAGAAGTGGTCCCGGTTGATTAGAAAGGTTTTATTTTCTTGAGAGTCTGTTCGGTAGCATTCCAATCTGTTTTGCCTAATCTTCTGGTTCCTGGAGTTGATTATTAGCAACATGGCAGAAGGAGGTAGTCCAAGTAGCACGGCAGGAGGTTCAGCGTCACAGAAAACTCTGACGGAAAAATTCATGGATATGATGTTAACTATGGAGCGGAATAGGTTGGCATCGGAAGAAAGGTTTCTCAAATTGCTGGAGAAGTCTAAGACTGAGCAAGAGAAAAAAGATTTCCATGCTATTCCCGACTTCAGAAAAAGTATTGAAGACTGACTTCAATGGTTAAAATCTAGGAAAACCTGCTATGGATTGGCTTGTGAGTCTAGAGAGTGCAGCTGTTCTCCATAACTGGCCGCAAGAATTTACATTAGAAACGGCTAAGGTTCATATGACGGGCACAGCAAAAAAATGGTTCATTGAAAGAGCTTCAAAAATAAAGACGTTCGATGACTTAAAAGTAAGCTTCAAGAAAACATTTGATTTAAGAATGAGTAAAGATGAGATGTGGAAAAAGATGAAAATGCGAAATCAATATAGAACAGAATTGATTTATTCATATTTTCAAGATACAGTTACACTCTGCAAAAATCTTGGCTATGATTTTGATGAAATCAAGGAACAAGTAATCATAGATTTACAGAACAAAAATTTAATTCCCGCTCTACTTGCTAAAGACACTGAAGATACTTAACTGATCAGTTATTGCACGGGATCGTATGGTTCGAGAAAATAAACAATAAAGCCAATCAGTACACCCAAATAAGATATCAGACCCGTAGTCATTCTGGAAGTTTTGTGAAAACTAGGGAAGATTTAGAAAAAACTGGTACAATGAGTAATGAGGGCTCTAGTAGTGAAGTTACTAACAGCAATAGAATATCAAAACTGATCTGCTATCGATGCAAAGAAAAAGGTCATTTAAAACCGGATTGCCCACAGAAATTTATTCATGATACTCCTATCGTTTCAAGGCAAGAAAATACAAATTCTACACAAACACAGTCTTTGGTGTGTTGTCAAACCAACATTACTGATTCCATTCAGAAGTTTATCAGACAAGTCAAAATAAATCACGATCTAAATGTCACAGGTTTCGTAGATTCAGGCAGTGCAGTTTGTACGATCAAGGAAAAGGTAGCAACTGCTCATAATCTGCTAAGGAGACCAAGTGATCAAAAATTATTTGGTTTTGGAGGATACAGCATAACGAGTGAAGAAATCACTAGCTTTGTGATTACTTTAGATGAAGTCGAAGAAGAAATTGATGCTTTGGTTGTGCCCAACAGTGCTCAACCGTCTGATTTGATAATAGGGAGAACTTTCACGGAGTTACCTTGGATTGCATATATTCGATTGGATGATATGTTGAATTTTGGGTACAAAAATGAAGATCCATTCAGGTCCATGAAATGGAAAGGGAATCAACACAAAACAGAAGTTCAGGTACAAACAGACCCAACATTTGAAAGAAATATGACAGATCGAGATGTCAGTTTGAAAGTTAGTTATCGATTCGGTGAGATACGAGGTGATTTCGAAATCTCTGATATATCGACAACTTCATCCGAAGGTGAGCGGGTTCCTATCACTTTGAACATGTTGAACTTGGACGAAGATGTTTGTGAATAGGGACAAAGTGAGACTTTTTGACTTGGTTACTGAATTTCGCGGTTGTTTTGCGTTGAATTTGTCGGAATTAGGTTGTACTGATTTAATGACAGTAAATATAAAAGATAATGACAAACCCGTTAAATCAAAACCCTATGGAAGTAATTTGGAGAATCGAAAGACAATCGAAGACACTACCGATGAATGGCGCGAGTGCGGTATAGTTCGTGATACGATTTCATCTTACGCGACTCCAGCATTTCTTGTACCAAAGGCATCAGGGAAAAGAGACTTGTAGATTATCGTAGACTAAACGCGCAAACCGAAACAAAGACATTTCAGATTACTCATATTGACGATTGTTTCGAGCTGTTGACCGGTTTTTAAGATATTTTGTGTATTGGACTTGATGTCAGGTTACTTGCAAATACCACTTGACGAAGAATCCAAATCAAAAACTGCTTTTATTTATCAGGACGGTACTGCAGAATTCGAAAGAATGTGTTACGGTTCAGTCAACGCACCTTTCGAATTTTCGAAGCTCATGTGTTTAGCTCTAGGACCTTTGAGAAACACTATTGCGGTGTCCTATCTTGATGATATTTTTATCGGTGCGGTAAATTGGACAGAAATGTTAGACAAGCTCCGGCAAGTGTTTTCTGCGGTTTTGAAAGCAAAATTGATATTTAAGCTTACTAAATGCGAATTTGGGAAAAAATCTGTGAAATTTCTTGGGTTTCAACTAATTGCAGACGGTATGTTACCAGGAGGAGGAAAGTTGAGAGCGAATTTTCGGCACCAAAGAATAAACATGAAGTTAGATGTTTTCTAGGTCTGACTGGATTTTTCTGTAGATTCATCAGGAATTATGCAGTGATAACGAGGCCACTATCAGATTTGACAAAAAGAAACGTGAGTTTTTGCTGGCAACAACAGCATCAGTCAGCTTTCGATGAACTGAAGGATCTGCTACAACGATGACCAGTCTAACAATTGAACAATCCTAAAGCGAACACAGAACTCCATTGTGATGCATCAAGTTTGGGGGTCGCAGGTATGTTACTACAGGAGGGCAAGGATGGTGAAATGCATCTTGTATACTGCGTGTCTAAGAAAACGAGTGATGCTGATAAAATGTACCATTCTTCAAAAATGGAGTTATTAGCCATAGTTTGGTGTATTGAAAGGCTGAGACCAATCGTATATGATTCACTGTAGTTAGCTTTAGTGTATCTAAATGCGAAGAAAACTCTTCTACCACAAATTGCTAGATGGTATACTACTCTAGCTGAATATTATTTCGAAATCAGGAATAGAGTTGGTGATAAAATGTCTGATGTGGATAGCTTGAGTCGAGCGCCTGTAGAAGATTCATCAAAGGAAGGAATGATTGAAGAAATTTATGAAAAAAGGATAAATATGTTTATGATTGTATCTGAGGAAGATAAGATTTTGATGATCCAGAAAAATGATGAAAAATTAAGGAAAATTGTTGAAATTCTACAAAAAGAGCACAGAAGTAAAGAAGAAGAAAATATGGTTGATAATTATTCGATGGAAAATGGAAGACTTTACGAGGAAGTAAAGGTGAATGGTGAAGACAAATGGCTGTATGTAATTCCAGATTCAATGAGAAAGTCGATAGTTGTTAAATACCACGACTTAATGGGACATTAGTCATTGGATCGTACAGTTTATGCAATTTTGAGGAAGTTTTGGTTCAAAGAAATTCGAAGGTACGTGAAGAGACATATTCAGGGATGTTTTGAATGATTATTCGCGAAAGTTCCTGATGGAAAGAAAGCTGGAATGCTTCACCCATTAAAAATTCCTGTGAGACCGATGATTAAAATTCACATTGATCATCTTGGACCTTTTCCTAAGAGTACACATACTTGTGACTGTACTTTCTCTCGATTCGTCAAATTTTTTCTTTGAGAAGTACAAAAACAGATGAAACAGTTAAACAAATTGAGTTATTCATCAATCAGTTTGGAGTTCCCAGAGTAATAGTAAGTGACAGAGGGAGCAGTTTTACCAGTACTGAATTCAATAATTTCTGCAAGAAATTCGACATTGATCTGAAACTTATTGCTGCACATTATCTACAGGCGAATGGAATGGCTGAGAACAGAATGAAATCCATTGTACCATGTATTATAACATCGTTGAATGTTGAAAACGAAAAATGGGACAAAATCCTGAGTTCCGTAGAGTGAAAATTAAACTGTGCGGTTAATAAAAGTACAGGAGTTACACCATTTGAAGCTCTGTACGGACCAATCAAATTTTGAAGACGCAGGAATAGTAAATTCCACTGAGAAGACAGTAGAGCAATAAATACATGAAGAAATAAGAAAAGAGGTGAAAAAAATGTGGAAAAGAATCAAAAGAAATATAAAGTATATTATGACAAAAGGCGATATGATGGGGAAAAATACGACGTAGGTGATATTGTAGCTGTACGTAAGCCACATAAAGCTGATGGGAAACCTACAAAATCACAACCGAAGTATCGTGGTCCCTTCGTTGTGATTGAAGCACTTACCGGATATAGATTGAAAATATTGAACAAAGAAGATGGAGGTCAAAATTTAACTACTGTAGCTCATGTTTCCCAAATGAAAATATATAGAAATGCAGAGGAAGATGATTTTTCGGAAGAGGAATTTTCAGAAGAGAATGAAGAAACGGAAATTGAAATTATTGAAGTGTCGTCAGATAAAAATAAGGAAGAGGATATAAGTGCTGATGAGGACAGTAGCGAAGATAACGATAGTAACGAAGAATGGAAACCTGATTCGGATAACGAAAAGGATGAGCATGAAGGTGAATGTAATACTATAAGTCGTAACAGGCCGAAAAGAATAATCAGAAAACCAAAAAGGTTCGACAACTATGTTTAAGGACAAACATAACGATCAGGATGGACGATTGTTGTGGAATGCTGAAACTGTTAGATTTTTTGTTGTCATTATGTATATATTATGAGTTTAAATACAAATGTTGCTATCAGATACTGTATTCTGCGATTCATATTCAGTTCGTGGAGCACTATGAGATAGGGGGTAATATGCTCTCTATAGGGTATGCAGCAAACGAAGCGTTGTTTACCTCTTTTTTTCTCAATTCGATCTCTGTCTTTCGGTTCACCGTCCGTTGTGATAAGTTCCGTATCAGTAGAGCACGGACGACGGAAAAATAATTCACATGGAGTTTTACCAGTCGTAGTATGGGGAGTATTGTTGTACATCATTTGGTAATCCAGGAGTTCCCATTGCAAGTTTTTCTTAAAAGCTTGGCTAATTTTGAGTCTTTTAAAAATGTCTCCGTTCTGGCGTTCAACTTCGCCGTTCATTTGAAGACAATAGGGTATAATGTGTGTAATGCTTTTATTTCATTGCTTGTGAATTGTGTTCCATTATCGGATGTTATGGAAACTGGAAACCCAAGCCTAGCAAAAATTTCATTCAAGACGTTGATAGTATTCGTTGACGTGAAAGATCTCATGATTTTAAGTTCTTTATATCGGCTGAAATAGTCGACTATCGTGAAAATATAATCACCATTTGGTAGCGGTCCCATATTTGTCTCCTTTTCATCGGGTTAGGAGCCATTGGTGTCGACACAAGAGTGCACCCTCTGCACGATTTAACAATTTTTCCCGCATGTTCATCAATTTTAGGCCACCACACCTTGGTACGTAGTCTGCTTTTCATAGCCACATGTCCCTCGTGTGTAGCATCTAAAACTCTTTGTCTCAAGATTCTCGATATGACGATTTTATTGCCCCTTGATAGAATACCCTCACGCAAACAAAATTCTGACGGAAAAACTTGACAATGCTTCACTGTCTCACTCCAAATATTTTGTTCAATGCCTGACTTTATTCCTAGAATTCTGATGATTCACGTATTTCTTGTGAATCAACAGCAGTTGGACGAGAGTACTCGACAATATGGTGAATATGACCATCGCTTTCAAATGGAGTACATGAATTTGTTTGACATAAACGAGACAGGAGATCAGCAATGTTGCTTTTTCCAGGACGATATATAATTTTGTAGCTAAATGAATGCAGACGCAGTACCCATCGTTCTATACGGGCTTGTGGTCTGTAATAAGATCGAACTCCTTACCGTACAAGTAAATTTTGAAATGTTCGACTGCCCATACGAGAGCAACAGCTTCTTTTTCAGTTTGACAATAACGCTTTTCGGAATCGGAAAGACTTTTGTTACCATAATCAATTATCCTGGGACCGTTCTTGTCAAACTGTATCAACACAGCGCCTAACCCGACTTGGGTTTTGTCGTTCGGATCATAGTATACTAATATAGGAATATTCGCTAAGAAATCTTTGAGTTTTCTGAATGCATCTTTCTGATCGTTACCCCAATGTTTTAAGACGTTAACATGTTTACCTAATTTCATTCTCAATAACACCCGTAATGGTTCAGTCAAAGTGGCAAGATTAGGAATCCACTTTCCGATAAAGTTAACCAGTCCTAAAAAGCTATGAACTTCGTCAATCGTTTTAGGTGTCCTTAACGATTTTATACCATTAATATAGTAGGTAACTCCATTGTGACTTTAACTCGTCTATCATGTTCTTCTTCGTTACTACCAAAAATAAGTATATCGTCAATAAAATTAATTGTGCCTTCGCATGGTAGTAACATTTTCTCCAAAATGTTTTGAAATATTTCAGGAGCTGCGTTAATTCCGAAGAGAAGCTTTTTGTACCTATACAGATCTTTGCTACTGATGAATGTTGTAATATATCTTGATCTTGCCGATACCCATTCCAAAGGACCTTCAACTTCTTCGATTATATCTAATGCAATAAGTTCTTCCATTTATTTTTCATTCCAAGGGAATAGGTAATCGCCTGTATGATTGACTAAAAGGACTCACCGTTTTGTCTGTAGGGATACGAACTGTTATACCTCTAAATTTAGGAAACGGTTCAGTATTTATATTATTCGCATTAAGTCCGATCCTGAGAACTCCTAAAGAAATTGCAGTATTTTTACCTATCAAATTCCTTTTGCCATTTTTTATTACGTATAAGGTATCCTGACTCTGTTTAGAACCTATTTGATAGTGGCCTCGAATGAACTAACCATGCATAAGGGATTTTTTGAGCCATAGACAAGTAGAATTTTATTAAGCTTAGTATTTTGATTTGATTCCACAACCTTCTTTTTCTTTAGAATTTCCCAAGTTGTATCAGTTATAATATTAGATTTACTACCTGAATCAATGAGCATGTTAATATTCACCCCACCTACTGCACAGTTGATCGTATCATCACTATCGATGTGAAACACGTACTCAGCTTCTTCAGGTTCTGAAACGAGTTCGACATCTTCTGCTTCTGGTCTCGGTTTTGATTTGAATCTTTTATTGGGTGGAAAGTTTGGTTTGCTCGAAGATTGAAACTTTCGTTTCGACCTGCAGCATTTTGCGAAGTGTTTCTATAAGTTGCATTTTCCACAGGTAATATCTATAGCAGGACATCTTTGTCTGATGCTATGTTCCTGTGATCCACAGAGTGAACATTTCGGCCGAAGGTATCTATAATTTTTTTGTGTTGCGAGGGCATTAATTGTGTTCATTACACTAGTTATTGGTTTATCGATAAATCCTGACAGTTGTCTTTCTATGGTTTCTAAGGAATTAGCTTCAACGATGATTGAATTGAGGGTTATTGTATCGCCTACAGCTAGTATTTTCCTCCTCAGTTCGAGTGATGAACATTTTTCCGATATTTGATCAATAAGCTGTTCATCTAAATCCTTGAATTCACACTTTTCAGCTTGGTGCCTAAGCCTCACCAGGAAATTTTCGAATTTTTCACAATAATCTTGTTTTATTAATCTAAACAAGTGCCGTTCATACACCTTGCTTTGTTTAGGGAAATAATATTCATTCAGTTTTGTTGCTGCGATATCAAACACATCGCGTTCTTCACTACCAGATAGGTTCACATTTGCTCCAGGGAGATTATAAAATATCTTCTGTGATGCCAACCCTCGAAAATGTAAAAGGGTTGCTCTCTTCTTGAATGGGTCAGTGATGCTAGCAGCATCCAAGTATATTTGAAGGGCTCTTTTCCGTTTTTGCCATTGTAATCCTACAGAGCTGGCATCTCCATCGCAGTCAAAATTTTCCAGTGCAGGAATGTTTGCCATGTTTCTGGAACAAACAGTTTGTTATTTTTTTTTTGCATAACACCTCTGTACCTTTGGTACTGCATGCAACTTGCTAACAGGTACGAGTTTTCGACACCTTAGACACTTTATTTTTTCCCGGAGGTGCGAGTTTCCGACAACTCAGTACACTCGGTACTTTTTGCAATTTGCACACAGGTGCGAATTTTCGACACCTTAGTTATTCTTTTTCTCAACAGGTGCGATTGTTCAACACCTCAGTACCTTCGGTACTTTGTGCAATTGGCAACAGGTGCGAGTTTTCGACTCCTAAGACACTTTATTTTTTCCCACTGATGCGAGTTTCCGACACCTCAGTACCTTTGGTACTTTGTTCAATTTGCTTTATCAATACTTCAGCCCTACCATTCGGGATTTGGCTTCCTTGTCTCATTAGATGAGATATAGATACAAATCAGTATGATACTTATCAAAATTTTTCTTTCAATGAATGCATTGCTGTCATTACTAACGTCATTGAAGGTTGGGAAGTGTCACATTACACACCTCTATTTCCCGACCTCACTTCCCGCCCTCATTTCATATCTGTTATTTTCTCTGGCACCAAGCCCTGGACTGCTGCGTGAGCAGCCTGTCGCACTTCTGGTGGGGTACATTCCATAAATTCTTCGTCGGAAGACATTTTTTTCAATTTATTATTCGCAAATTTAATATACGACTTTATCTGACATTTATTGACTTTATCTAACATTCATTTATATTGGTGACGGTCACGGTAACAATATATCTACGTACCTACTTGATTATTCTGAGAGAACCGCGTTCTTGGTAATTTGTCCTCAAGTGTAATATTTTAGGTATGTTCAGAACGAAACAGAGATTTATTAATTCTGATCGAAATATGATGGTTGTAAATAAAATAGTATACAAACCTCGGTAGGAAGTTTGCGTCTCGGTTGACTAACTGATCTCACGACAGGAATGAATCTCTTCCCACCTCGGTGTGTGCAATAAACTATTAACCACTTTATTCCTCAACATTATTAACATTCCACCACTGGAAATCAATACCCTATGTAATGTGATGGCAATGCTTCGATAAATAAATGCTCAATTCATTTCTATGGTTATATATTTATATTCATCACTTATTGACCTACTTTGAAGACAGGCAAGCAGATTATTTCGTCTGTAGTTTAGAGGAGCTGGTTCAGTTCAGAAAATTACAGTGCGAGTCTCTAACTTGGAATAAATTCAGTAAATCAAAGACAGTTTTTCTGTTGGAAATATGCTCGAACACGTCGATTAGTATTTTGAATTATTGTGATGTCATCGTCAATTTTTAATGAACTCATTCAGGCAGTTAAGAAATTAAATGTGAAGAAGTGTATGTGTTTATTATTTTTTCTACTCACCTGTATGAAAATTATCATTTTCCAACCGTATACTCTACAAGAAAGTGAGAGTTTTTCACTCTAGAGATGGAAATGAAGCAAATGATCATCACTTCGTTAGACAGTTTAATAAACATGTTCACAATGATATTTGAACTTTTCTCTATAACTATAATTAATATGGAATCTGATGACGAAATTCCAGTACAACATCTGTAGTAGAAAAAATAGCATTTTATACTCTAGATGAAATACAATTTTTTCATTCGTGAGATTGCCACACTCGCTCTGCTCCGCTGCGCTTGTGAACAAACTCTCACCTCACAAAAAAATAAAAAGTATTTTCATCTCTAGTTGAAAAATATTAAAAAATAAACTATTTTGTCAAACTGGGTTGATGTTGACAATGTCTAACGAAAAAGTAGAATGAAACAAGTAAGGAGAGTCAGTAGCATCATATCGAGCTAGGATATCACTATTACAACTCCGCATGTGTTAGCTAGGGCTGACCAGGGCAGTACCTGTTAACGTGCGATCCCAATTCAATTTATAATTCGAATCGAAGCTTCAATAACATCCTGAACAGGTTCCAGTTTAGGTTCCAAATATTCCCGTGGTTCTAATAGACTTTGAGTTCAACCTTTCAGTACTATATCATAAAAATAATTTGTCCTAAAGTACTAAAATTTTCAGTTGCCTCAGAATCTCCGACTTCCATGGATATCAAATCTCTACTATACTCAATCCTTCAAACGCAAATGGAACATTCCTTGTGCCTAAATGAAATTAAACAACATGTTGTTAAAAGAGAGACTGAAGGTGAAAGATCAAAGGTTTCTTTCAATTACGGTTTGCCATGTACTACCTTGGAAAATTTGGAGGGGCTAGAAAGCTATGTTAATGCTCACAGCTCCCAATTTGTAAGTATAACTTTACTCAATGTTAATAATAGGGAAGCTTCATGGATATTGTGTATGACTGCTCTGCATTATTTAAACACTTTCTATCAACTTGATTTGTATTTTTGGAACTTGCCTTGAATATAATGGTAATATTTTATAAAATAAACGAACCCAATAAAAAAATTAAACTCGAAAAAAAATTAAATATGACATAACTTTTTTATTCGAAATGGGGCTTTAAAAAATATCTACATAGGTAACCTAAATGTTTTCCTTTGTTGAAAATTAATACAAATTAATGATAATGCATATTTTTCGTCATTGGAGTATATAGTACAGATGAGACAGGCAAATGCATTTTCGGCATTTTTGAGTGAAAAATCTTGTATTGGAATCTTTCTTGCGAAAGTAACACAGGTGGTACTTCTTGATTACCAGGTTTTTCTGTCCCAACCAGCTCTTGTCTTCTCTCCCTTACTATCATTGGCACACTGTTTCCAATAGACCGTCGCTTCAAATTGAGACCAAGTTCTCGTAGATATATGCTTTTTGATATAATATTTTTCGGTGTTGGGGCAACAATTATTTGGGAATCTACTACAGCCATGTACAGAGCTTTAATTTCAAATTATTCCACTTTCAAAAAGATGTAAAATTTTTATTTTTCGAGGTAAAAGTTCGATTAAAAAATAGGATTGTTTGTTTTTCGTTAAGTTTTATGCTGCCCATTCAAATATTGTATTAACTGTCAAAATTAATGACGCATTTTTTTTAATGGTGTCATTGAATTTATTCAAAAATACTTTTTTTTCTGATTACGAAAATACGCCGGACTTGTCCTTTTGTTACGGGACGATTTTGTTTCACTGAGAGGATAACCTTATACCAATCTTCGAAGCAGTCAACGACATACAATTTCTCAATCATTATAACTGTCATGACGAGCTCTTTTACATTTCACTTCAGCCCTCGCCGTGATTAAAAGATAATATACAAATTTCGCCCATACAAGCTAAAAATGGTGCAAAAATTGGCATCAGCGCAAAAGTAAATCTGACTGCAATTTTCCAGACATATCGTAGAAATCATTCAAAGAGATGCCACATTTCTGGATAAAATATTGTGGATCGATGAGTTGTCGTTTTCCACTAGCAGAGATTGCCATCACTAAAATAGACACTATTGGTCTGATTCACCAATCAACTACAGGAAATACAGTACCAAGGTAGGCAGTACGTTAGTGTTTGGTGCAGATTAATTGGTGTACTTGTTTTGGATCCTATAATTTTTTATGGTTCATTGACTGGTCGGGTTTATTTGAATTTTCTAAAAGCAGTAATTCGAGAACGTTTTGACGATTTACCTATAGCCATATCAAGATATTTAATGGATTTGACAACAGGATTGGACACCGCCACATTGTGTTGTTCCAGTTAAAAGGTTCTTGGATAGGAAATATCCACAATAATAATAATAATGTTCCCTCATAAACACTCGTAGAGTATACCCAAAGGCATAGAATGTGCGGGTAGTGGACGGCTATTATTATTATTATTTGCCGTGGCGCTCCGGGGTGACTTATTGATGTTTTCGGTGGTGTATTCACTTTTCAGCTGTAGTAAAACCCGGAAAAACTGCAGCACCAACCTTGTTGGTCGGTGCGCACTTCAAGCTAGCACCAGACGTTGGGATTGGCATCTAGGAAACTCACATCACAGTTGATTCACAAGTCATGTGGCCACCTAAAGAGACCCTTGTACTTGATAGCCACTGAGCCACCGACCGACCTGGATTGGAATATCGGGTACCTACTATAAGAAGGATTCCTAGTAGGTCCGATCTAACACCGTGTGATTTTTTCTTATTGGGTCACGTTAAAAGTTTTGTCTATTCTAAGCCGTGCTATTCTTTGGACGATCTAAAGATAAGAATTAGGAATACCAATCGACAGGTGCAAAACAACTAAGACAATTATCTGTTGTGAATTAGAGGACATACTGAAAAAGTATATATTACGTGCACTGAAAATGAAGGAGGTCGACTGGAGCAGCACTTATGAGTCCAAAGAATAGTTTAAATTGTTTAAAATGGTTTGCCATTTGTAAATTGAATATATTTAATCTTTCAATAAATGGGTTGCTTGTAGACTTGAGTAATTTACTCGGCCAGTGAGTTCACAAGCCAGAAAATCATCTATATCATAGTAAATGCCCAAGACCTCTAACTATGAAACCATGCAAATTTTTGGAAACAAAATAAAAAACGCGGATAACTTGATGTTCTAGAAAAATTACAATTTCAATCATATTTACACCAAAATAATGGAGAGAAAGAATAAAAATAAACGGATTTTCAAATATTAGACAATGTATTAAATTTTATACTGACAGCATAAAACGTAAAACATTACAATTTCTTCTTTTATTCGACCTTTTAGCTCGAATAATTGATGTTTTCAGCTTCCATTTTAAAGTGGGATAAATTAAAGCAATGTTCGACATAACACAAAACAATCATGGACCATCTTCTTGTATCCCTAGCTACATCATAACTATGTTGAGCATAACTTGTATAGATTATCTACTCTGCCTTTTGTATGCTTGTAATTCGTTATTATTTTGGGCTTGAATTGTTCTCTCGTACACATGTTACTTCCTGAGATAGGCTGTATTAATCTCAAAACAACGTCATATGGACTGATCGAATACTGATGGGCCAGAAGGTTGTTGTCTTACATAAACTACTAGATTAGCGGCATACCATGTTGCAGAGTCAATCAAGGCAAAAAAATGTATTTCATATTTTCTTGGGTTTTTGGGGGAATTATAATGCTAAAGCCTCCAAGTTTTTCATCAACTGAAGTATTTGTACCAACTTTGTACGCTTTTTCACAATTTTGGATAAATTACTTAAAAAGCGATCAAATTTTTTTAGCTGTTCTATTCTTTTCGTGTCGTCAGATTTTGAACCGAAGGAATCTAAGAAGGATATGAAAACGATCACGAAACATCACCAACCGAATACGTTTAATTTCGAGTGCATCTGTTTTCCAAAGTTTTTTTTGGTGTTTAGTCTACTACCTTTCAGAGTGCCTGCTAAATATAATGAACCGAGAAATAAATACTTTGATTTTATATAGATCTGTTGGCTTAGCTCTTCTTTCCCTTGAATAATCTTCAGATATTGTAGAGATATAGAGATTTGTATTTTCAAATTAAGTTCTAGCATTTCATCATTAAGAAAGAGGGACCTGCATTTTTGCATAGTGTTTCATTGTTTTACACCTGGTAGTTAAACTATAAGGTTTTGGCTTCTGGTTCTCACCGCTTCAATGTGACATTGTTTCTTCCACCTAGTTGATCCGTCTTTATCGATTATAGTTGAGACTGTTGGTATCTTTGCAGGAGGAGGAGCATCGTCTTGTGAATCATTGCTATCTTGTCCAGATTCACTGTCTCCATCTCTGCTTTCAGCCACATCCTCTTCTGAGGCTAATTTGCCTTCTTCGTCGTTTTCTTCATTATCAGTTTCAACTGCTTGTCACATCTTTCAGCAACTCATTTTCTGAAAATTTTTTATGGAGATAATTTTACAAGAAAGAATTTATTAATATAACAAAGTTTCAATGAACAACACAAATCAGAAAATACTTTTTAAACTTTTTTCTTTGTATAAATTACCTATATCATAAAGCCGGACGTCTGGTCTAACAGACTTTTTTCGTTATGTAATTTTTTTTATTATTTTTCACATTGAGATCTGGATTATCAAATTGAAAGATACTTAGATGGGCGAGACGGTATATTTTTTATCGAAAACTGTCGAATGTTTTTGATTCCGCTATATCTCATCTAGTAGGTTAAATTCAAGATTTATCCATTTCCACTAGTCTGAATAGTTCAAAATTCAGCAAACCGATGACAATACATGATTATAATAATAATAATAATGCAATAATAATAGGAATGATCTACCGTAATCGCATGGTTGGTATAGAGGTCACGGACGTTCGGGGGGATATTGATGCCCTTGGGGAGAATGAGGAGTGCCGAATCTACTGGAACTACTCATTCGCCGTCCTCAGACAAGTACCTACTTACCAATAAGCCTGGTGTTTGACCATAAAAAAAACGATTTTTGTCATAGAGTGCTCTCCTTCGAAATGAACAAACTAACAGAGGAGGAAAAACAGACTATATATTATTTTTATCGATTTTATTCTAAATTTAAACATAGTTCTGAAATGAATGATGTAAGATTGCGAAAATTCTATGAAAGAAATATAATAATAAATTAGACACTTACGTCCAAATATAGTAATCGATTTCAAGGTAATTTCACTCATAACGCAGTACTAGATGAAATTGTGCCAATGATAATATAATAGTAATAATATTGAATTATTTAACAATAAATTAAAGAAATACACTTTTATAGTACCTATCGTGAAGTGAAAAGTAAAAAATAATAAAATAATAACTTTTATGTTGAAAAAGTGTGAGTGCATTTTCATAGTCACATCATTCACAAACATCTAGAATAGTAAAAGAAGAACAGATATTTGTTATGAAGCAGTCAACGTTTTTTGAAGTTAATTTTGATGATAATTTTTCACACTTCAGTTCATATTACTATAAATGCATATTTCATTTACTTTACTAAAAATTATATATATATTTTTTTCGATTTGATTCTTACTTTATACATATTTTAATTCAACCATATATTTTAGACAAAATTCCTACAATCGATCGGAGGAAGTGATGGGAGAGATTACACGCGTAGGTGTTTGAAAACTGTTTATACAAATAGTCTGGGAGAGATCTGCTCCTGGACAGGACAGAAATCTAATTTCGCCATAAATAATTTGAAAACGACAGAGTTGATTTTTGGTGAGTTCTGCAGTCTCTGAAACTCTTGTTCATTCTTTCATTTTAGCAAATAAATATTCTTTTTGTAGAGTTACTTTTTGTTCATAATTTTTTCTAATAATAATTGAAACATATATTCGATTGGATGAATTTTAATGTAATTCAAAAGTACGTTCTTGACATAGAAATTTAGAATGGAGTAATCTATGTTACTTTTTTAATACAAATTGTCTTCGTCATATCAATCATTTTTGTATGAATTGTCAATTTGTTGTAGATGTTGTGAATACAATGTTTAGTATAACGAAAAAAGAATTCGAGTTTTTCACCAAAGAATGGTTCCGCCACTCGAAGCAGAGGAAAGAAAGGGAAGAGAAGAAAAAATGAAGAGCAGAGAAAATGATTTATTCTATATAAAGAATACGTTTTCAGTTTTTCCTATCCTAGTGTTCTTTGTAAAACATTGTTTTTTGAGTTACGATTAAAATGAGTTCTATCAATATATATTTTTTTTCTATTCGCCCTATGATCCTTTACATATTTTGAATTACAAATATATTAAATAGTTTGGAACGTTCAAATTGGTATAGAAATTAGTATAACTGCAGATGGAATAGAGGAAGTGCAAGACATAAAACTCCTCTAAAAATTATTCAACTTTTCCTCGATGAACACCTTTTTCTCAATCTCTCAAAAGATAATCACAGAATCAAAAGAAAAAATTCTTCTATGATTTTGGTAATAATGTTAACACAATCTGAGTCATCGCGAATAATCATTTCCTCTTTATTTTGAAATCGAATTTACAATGCTATTCAAATTCGAGTCTATGTATGCATTTGTATCTCGGTAACGGCAAAAGATAGAACAATGGTCAAATAGGGGTAAAGTTGAATTATATTTCAGAAGTCAATAACGTGAAACAAAAATCAGATCTTGCTCCTTCAGTTCCGGAGTTATACAGGAAAAATAAAAAAATTCTACTTTTACCTATATCTTTTCATTTTCAGATTTTTCAAAAGTTTTGGCACTTTGCCGTGGTAACTTTTTGCAGACTATCAAATCTGTGAATAGAAATTATAATATACCGAATATCGTTCAAATTGGGCCATCCTCAACTTTAGATTTTCAAATACGGACCTGTATTTTGTATTCCTTTCTTTCAAATGCTGAGTCATGTTTCATATTGACGTAATATTTTCATCTGAACTACAGAGTGGAAATATTAAACTATTACCATTAAAATTTCAAAATTTCTCAATTCCGTAACATCAGTAAGTGAATCAATGACAAGTGGACATTTTTCAATTACTTACACCTGTTATGGAATTTAAAATATAATGAAAGGACCTCGTACGGAATACATGGAATGTTGGTTGATTGCGGAATTTAATGAAACTTGGTTATGTTGTAGATCACGATCTGTCGGTAAATCTTAAAATGGACCATAATCAAATAGTATGATAAGTTTCGGAGAAACAAGGTGATTTTGAAAGATGAAACACAAAATGAAAGTAATTTACACAAATTGACACAAATTCTGATTTATTCATGTGATTTGGCTAAAATATGTGATGCCTTTGAAAACTCCATACTATTATGATCCAAAACTGTATTTAGCTTACTGGAGGAACTCAAAACATCCATTTTCTGCGTTGTTTACTCCACTTAGTATTATTGAGATATTTTCTAATTTCTAATTTTTTCAATACTATTATGACACAAACACAGTGTTTTACTATATCGGGGAAATCAGAAAGTTCAATAGAATCCAGAACCCTACGTTTATTATTTTCAACATGAAAACCCTTGAAGAATGATAATTGAAAAACAATAAGCCACACTTATATTTAAAAAATACAAGGGCTCTACAAATAAGTTTGCCAGTGGCACTAAATCTCATCAAATATCAGTTTCTCTAATAAAATAAGCGAAAAAACTTTCAAGTTTAACAATTTTATTGTAAAGAAACATAATGAAAATGCAGATATTATAACAAAAGCTAAAAATAATTCATCACACCACTTTCCTCATTAATCTAGGGCATTGATTAGACTAAAACATCAACGTGGAGCGTAGGGTAACCTGATTAAATATGTCACTTATCACTTATGAGATTTTTCCTAGTTATGCGACAACTCGGAAAAGCAAAATTATTATAATACAAACATAGTATACCATATCGGGGTCATCAGAAAAGTAGGTAGCTGAATATATCCTATATTTACTTCATTCTTTCAGTAGAAACCTTGAAAAACCATATGTTTCAACATTTAATGTGTGAAAAGTCATAATACGGATATGAAATATTCAAGCCATACTTATAATTTCATAATACAAGGGCTCTACAGAAACTTCCTCTATTATATGTCTACTTAATGTGCATGTAATAATACTTTAGAGTATTTCAGAAAGCTCATTTTCTTCTTCCGAAACCTCACGAACAGCGACATCTTGAACCCATTCCAACGTGTTGGTAGTTTATGTTTTCCATAACATGCCGACTGTAGCTGAGGTACCAAATTATGCTTGCCACATAACAGCACATTCCCACCACTCTGGCACCAGAACGACATGTGCAGTAATAACTTGTTATATCGTTTGTGTCCATATCAAATCTCACGAACAACTGATATTCAGTATTATTTCGATGCCTGGAAAATAATCTGACTCTAATGAAACCATTTTCATTGAATTTTGTATCTATATCACTACAGTGTCTTCCGTCCTGGTCAGCCGTAACTGGATGATGTTTTAGTCTGATCAAAGCCCTAGATTGATGAGAAGCGTGGGGTGATGACTGGTACCTCGTACCTATCTAATTATTTTTTTAACTTCTATTATATTATCTGCATCTTCATTATGTTTTTATTACTATAAATTTCTTTAACTTGAAAGTTTTTTTACTTATTTTTCAGAGAAACTGCAATAATATACACTGGCAAACATATTTGTAGAGCCTTTGTTTTTTTAAATATAAGTGTGGGTTGTGTGGTAGGGTTCTATAAGGATTCTATCGAATGAATGACGTACATAACTTCCTAATAGGATATTTTCAAGTACTTTTCTGATTACCCCGATATAGTGAAATACTTTGATTGTATCATAAATGTAAACATTACCCAGCCATATCTTGAAATTAAATTAAAAAATATCTCAATAATACTAAGTTCCCCCGGTAAGCTAAATACTGTTTTGGATCATAAAAATATGGCATTTTCATAGATGTGATTTCATGCCCTACAATAGCCTATAGAATTTGGTGGTAATCGAAAAATTAATAACGATTTCCCTGCCGATTTTCCGAAAAAAATGTGTTTTTTAGATGATTTTTTCAGCTAAACCGATTAAGAAAATCAGCTTAAACCGGAAAACAAACGTCAAGGAATCTGTTTTATTTTTTAAACACTCGAAAAATGATGAAAACCGATTTTTCCGAAAATCGACGTCCTCATTTTTATTTTATTTTTTTTTCCATAAAATCGATAGTGCAGGAAATAATCCAAAAAAAACGGATAAATCAATATATCTCCTGAATTAAGAGGAATATGACGTTTTTGTCTAATAGTAAATTTTACGAAAAAAATTAAAATTATGAATTATTTCTCATGAAAACACAAAAAAACAGAAAATATCGAAAACGATACACGTAACGAAAAACTTCATATGGACGATTTCATAACACTTGAGAAGATTGACAAAAAATGTAAATAACTTTTTTCTTTAATATCCGTAGTTAAGGAAATAATAAGAAAATTATGAAAATTTTAGGACTGAATTATTTCTCATGAAAACAACAAAAACTCAAAAATTTCGGAAACCATTCAAACACGTGACAAAAAACTTCATTAAAACATTTTCATATTACTTGCATAGGTGAACAAAAAATTTCAATGACTTGATTGAATAGCAGAAAATAATAATTTATATAATTTTTTTCATTGATTACGTATTCATAATGGACTTTGAAACAGTAAAATAAAAACTTGTTTTGAGAGAAAAAACAAACATTCCTTTTCTTGATTGTTTAATTTGAGTCAATTTGTTAGTTATAAAGTTAGCTTTTTGTCTAATAGCTTTCCGAGTCATAAAAATAATTTTTTTATTAATGGAAACTGGAAAATCTGGTTTTAGGCAAAGCGTAAAAATATCATATTTTATAAAAATATAAAAATATCGGATATATTTGATATATATCTGGTATACATATATCCAAATATGATATTTATATGATATTTTCGAAAAAACTTACAAAATGGAAAACAAAAAGCAGAAATAGTAAGTTTATTAAAAACTAAATAAACCGGATGGCCACGAGACTTGTTACGTTAAGCCATTTTATTATTTTTAAAGATGGAAATTTGAGCTTTGGATGTTGTATGAGAGGTAAATATCAATTATTGCCCTTATTGAAAGTTGAAATACGACTTCCGGTTTCACCGGAAGTGACATAAACTTTTGAATTTCAAATGGAATACTCAATTTTTTTATTATTTAAATTTGTTATTCCATTCTGAATCCAACCATATGCTAAATGACGTAATGTGTTCTCAAAATGGCGTCACAATTTGGAGTAAATGAAAATCTGTGGTAGTTTCACAACGCCAAATTAAAAAAGAGTATTGGTCAAGTAGGCTTTGGAAATGAAAAATGGGCCCAACTCATCGGTAAAATTAAGTAGACTTGATAATTATGTATCGATATAAATTAATGGGACATCTTTTTATAGCAACTGAAAAGCTGTGCACATAATTGTACGTATCTCGCTTTTTTAAATTGAAAGTACCACATTTATTTTGTTTAAAATTACGAATGACAATCATGTTCAAACAGAAACAGCGTCTTGTCCTTCTTTTCAGAGAGAAATTCCAATAAATGGTTCAGCGGGATATTCTCTACAGGAAAGACGAAAATCTATTCAAAATGTAGTAGGAGCCTGTCAGATGGACGCTTTTCCGATGGTTTGCAAAACTCATTCATTTCACCTCTTATCTCCCTAGGTTCCCAGATGTTTCACTTGACTTCATAAGGTGAAAATTACCTCTCATACAACATAACAAAGCTCAAATTTCTATTTTTAAAAATAACAAAATGGCGTAACGTAACAAATCTCGTAGCCACCCGGTATAAGAAAACATGTTTAACTAAATAGTAAATTGAGTATGCTAGTAAAATGTTGAATTATATTATGTTCTGAAGCGAAAAACCATATAATGCTAATAGATAAATAATGAATAGAAAAATAACCTTTCAAACAAAAACATACAAATTCCTTCTGTCAACATAAAAATAGGATCGCAATGACGTTATTATTATAAAATAACATTAAAAAATATTAGTTCTCATCAAACTCGGCAATTTCAATAGAAGATAGTGTAGACTCTTCAATTTCTGCATTTTAGAATTCCCAAATAATCCAATTTGAATCATCATGGCTGATAGCAAATGTTTATTACGGAAATATTTCACAATTTGAAATATATGCTCTGTGATTTCGGGGATTTTCATATCCTCAGCTAACAAATTTAAAAGATGTGCTGAACAACCATATTATATACCGGGTGGCTACGGAAGTATTGCCTACGGAATATCTCAGTCATTGTATGAAGTAGGTTTGTGAAATTTGGAGCGTCGATATAATGACATAAGAGCTAGAATTTGAGCATATTGACATGTCGAAGTTAACTTCCGGTCTGACCGGAAGTAACATCAACTTTCTTATTTTAAATGGAAACCCTATTTTTTTTCTTTTCGCTTTATTCAGCATTCAATTCCCTTTCTAATGACATATCACAAGTTGGTATCTAACAAGAAACTAGATCAAAAAAATATTATTATTGAAATTCACCGAGTAGGCCGTGGAAGCAAAATGAAAGACAAAAATTGAAAAGTTGGCTATGGAAACCAAACGTCACTTGATAACAGTTGCTATTACTGTGATATTTTATTTTCATTCGTCGGCGTTATAAAAAGCCGCCAAAAAAAATATTGGAAAAATTGGGAAAAAAACAATACTCTGTAGGTCCATAACTTAAATAGGAACATACAACTTTTTCTTGCCTGTACTATTCAGCATAACCATTCCTTTCTAATGATATAATAGAAAGTAATTTTTTGAAATGAAATACCAAAATATCCAATTATTATTCTTCAAATAAAACAGATTATCGCCATACGTAAAAACAACATTAAAAATAATGTGGAATGATAAATTATATCCTGTAGGTTCTAGGTTAAATAGGAACATAAACGTACTTGGTCTGTGCCATCGTCCATAGATATTCTAATATCTACCTATGGACGATGTTTGTGCTATTCAGAATAATCATTCCATTGCAATAATCATTCGAACCAAAATATTAACAAGTAGGCCGATTAAGATGTATTTTGGAATGAAACAAAAAAGAAACGAGAGCTCTCACGAACGCTGCTTTCCATATTATTTTGACGTTCGAAGTAGTGTTTTTGATTCTGCCATTTTGAAAGGGTTTGGAAATCGAAATCAGTTAGTGGAATATTCAAAAAATGCCCCGTTATTCACGAACCGAACAAATTGACATGCTTCTCATTTATGGTGAATGTATAAAAAATTCTTATGCCGCTGAACGATTGTAATTAGAGCGATATCCAGGGAGGCAGCAACCGTCAAGAAGGTATTTCCAGTGGCTTGAAGAAAAATTAAGAACTGAGCCTGATGTTCACGAAGACCAAGAAGCATTTGTTATTAATGAGGAAACTGAAATTAATGTATTAGCTTTAGTACAATATGATAGCACAATTTCCTCAAGGCAGATTGGCGCCGAATTAGCTATAAGTAAGGACTGCTAGGAAAATTTTGAAAAAACATCGATTTAAATCCTTCAAGTATCAGTTGCATCAACATTTGTATGAAAATGACGGTGAAAGGCGCCTGGAACATTGTAATTGGTTTCTTCGACAAAATGCTGAGAATCACGTATTTAACTATTATATCTTGTTTACGGACGAGTCAAGATTTACCAACAATGGATTATTTAACAGGAATAATACAAGGTAGGTACTGTACTTTATTTGGATTATTGTCGATAGTCGAAGTGTAAAGTGCTAAAAGTGTGAACGGTCTTTTGTTTCAGGTACTGGGCGATAGAAAACGAGCACCGGTTTCGACCAGGTGGCTTCCAGGATAGATTTGGTGTGAATGTTTGGGCAGGAATAGTTGGAACTCATATTGTTGGCCCCATTCTTTTTCAAGGCCAACTAACCGGAGAGGGATACTTTAATTTTTTAACGAATGAAATTTCGGAATTCATTAACAACCTACCAGCGGAAATAACTGAGAGAATGTACTTCCAGCAAGATGGCGCCCCTCCACATAATTCAAGAATAGCGAGAAATTATCTTCAAAATCGCTTTCAGGATAGACTTATAACAACCCATGGTCCAGTCAGGTGGCCACCAAGGTCACCTGATCTTACTACGTGCGACTTTTTTCTATGGGGGCATCTTAAAAATAGGGTGTATTCCACACAACTCTACATGAGCTAGAAGTAAAAATTCGTAGAGCTTTCCAAGATATCACGCCCCAAATGTTGAGAAACGTTTTACATGAAAATATCACCATAGTCAATAAATGTATTGACGCTGAGGGAATGCATTTCGAACATTTGTTTTGAATTTATTTTATCTTTAATCCTATCAATTTGAATTTTTTTTTTTCGATAAATCTGTTTTTTTGTTAATTGAATAATAATAATTGGATTTTTTGGTATTTCATTTCAAAAAATTACTTTCTATTATATCATTAGAAAGGAATGGTTATGCTGAATAGTACAGGCAAGAAAAAGTTGTATGTTCCTATTTAAGTTATGGACCTACAGAGTATTGTGTTTTCCCAATTTTTCCAATATTTTTTTTGGCGGCTTTTTATAACGCCGACGAATGAAAATAAAATATCACAGTAGTAGCAACTGTTATCAAGTGACGTATGGTTTCCATAGCCAACTTTTCAATTTTTGGCTTTCATTTTGCTTCCACGGCCTACTCGGTGAATTTCAATAATAATTTTTTTCTGATCTAGTTTCTTGTTAGATACCAACTTGTGATATGTCATTAGAAAGGGAATTGAATGCTGAATAAAGCGAAAAGAAAAAAAATAGGGTTTCCATTTAAAATAAGAAAGTTGATGTTACTTCCGGTCAGACCGGAAGTTAACTTCGACATGTCAATATGCTCAAATGCTAGCTCTTATGTCATTATATCGACGCTCCAAATTTCACAAACCTACTTCATACAATAACTGAGATATTCCGTAGGCAATACTTTCGTAGCCACCCGGTATATATATGTATCAGTTTTATCACTGGCAAGTTCTCTTCACATTTTATTTACATTTCCGGATTGGGTGATTTTGAAAGAAAAGCACTGGTCATGCTACATTTGCAATGATTAAATAATAGTTTCCAGAATTGCTTTCAAGTCACATTGGTTGGTTTAATACATTTTTTCTACTCTGCTCGAACCGCACTATTTTATTTAAAACAATCCGGACCCCGTCTCATCTCATTCCGGTACATTCCTAACTATAATCTATGGCATGCGCCCCACGTTTTTTGTTTTAAATCTTGAATTTACTCAGTAGATATTATTAAAAAATCACAGGTACAATTTTCCGAACAACTTGTGTGGGATTATGAATCTGTATGGGGCTTCAATCCACTGAGCGAGGAGAAATTGTTCAATTATTTCCAGTCCGTTTTAAAAAAGTAGTAAATAAAAGAATATTTTTGATATAATTCATAATTTTCTGCTTCTTATTCTTGTGTTAAGTTAGTTACCTAACTGAATAACTTAGTTTAACACTGATTGCACAGTTTGTGTAAATTGTCTTTCAATTTTATTTTCTATTATATTAACAAATTATGAAATAGTATAATGGGACGCGGAGGAATTATTTTATACCGCCATTCAGTGTTGTTACAGAGTCAAGTGATAATAGTCAAGTATCGTTATGTATTTTTTCTACGCCCATGTCTGTAAACGTCAAAAATCGCACTGTCAACATTCCTTGTAAATGTCATGTCATTTATATTGTTAATTTCTTGAACAAAATATAATTGTATCCGAACATTTTCTCAATTCAATTAACAAATGATTGTGATGATTTTTATTTAATGGAAGAAAATGAATGGGCTTAGAAAAAGTATAGTACGTTACACGAGTTGTAAGCCCATTACGCACTCATGAAATTTATGCACTTCGTGCATAAACTTTTTCATTTCGTGCGTAATGGGTTACTTACATCTCTTGTTACGTAATATACTATTATTTATAGTTTCATGTATAATGAAAGATAAAAGTGAAATAGTCCACATCCATCATTTCACCACTTGCTGTAATTCGTAACAAGCAGGCTGTCCATCAGTCCACCAAGAATCCTATCATCAACAACACCAGTTCAACATAATGGTTTGGGTAAAGCCTGAAGAACTCAAATAGTAAGTCTCGATATTCAGTTCGTTTTTCGTCCTCTTTTCGGACGATATTCATTTCGCTTGGAGGGGAAAACACCTTAACGAAAATTGTCCTAATTTAAAAATTTCTATGAGTACAAAAAATCTCAAAATCTCGAGAACGGCAAGGACACAAAATTTTAAATATATGCCTCTGAATAGGCATCATTCGAATCAAAAGATATTTCATTATACAGTGTCTTTCAAAAGTATCGGAATGGTCTCATATTTCAGAAACGACCCAGAGCAAATTTATGAAAATTTCCACAGGGTGGTTTTTGATGATGCCCGATTCAGTGGTGATGTCGGCAATGTTGCAAATCAACATTTTTTCAAATACTGAGGGTAACTCAATTTTTTCGAATGGAACACTTTTTTATTTTCATTTCAATCAATTCAGCGACGCCTAATTACTTACATCTCCAAATATCAGATTTTATATAATTGTAGTTTTTGAAATATGACAACATGGCTTTTTCGTTCGAAGGTCTGGGATCGTTCCAATATTTTCAATAGGGTTCAAGAAAAACTCGTGAAATTTCATACATGCTGGTTTTTGATGATGCCCGATTCAATGGTGATATCGGCAATGTTGCCAAATCAACAGTTTTTCAGATATTGAGGATAACTCAATTTTTTCATATGGAACACCCTATTTGTTTTCAAAGCAATCAATTCAGCGACGCCTCATTACTTATGTATTCAAATATCAGAATTTAAATTGATGTACCAGCAAATTTAGAAATCTTAAAAAATAAGATATGTCGGGCAGCTCTTTTAATCACGCCCCAAATGCTAACTGATACGTTGAGGGAATTTTATGGCCGCTTGGACTATTATTTAGCAAATGATGGTAAACATTTCGAGCACTTGGTCAGATGGTTCTCAGTTTCTGTTATTTGATTCAGAACTCTACTGGAAAATACTTCAATGATTAAAAAGTTGTTTGGACAAAAACCATTTTGTATGAAATTTCCTGATATTTTCTTGAGCCCTTTTGAAAATATTGGACCGTTCGCAGACATTTCAACGAACCATGATCTCATATTTCAAAAACCACATTAATTCACTATCTAGTATTTGAAAACATTAGTAACGACGGGGCGCTGAATTGATTGCAATGAAAATAAATAGGGTTTTTCATTTGGAAAAATCGAGTTACCCTTAATATCTGAAAAACTTTTAATTTGGCAACATTGCGATAAAATCATTGAATCGGGCATCATCGAAAACCATCTTGCATAGAATACACGAATTTTTCTTGACCGTATTGAAAATATTGGACCGTTCACAGACTTCTGTACGTAAACGCCATGTTGTCATATTTCAAAAACCGCACTAATTTAAAATCTGATATTTGGAGATATATGATATATGATGATGTGGCGATGAATTGATTGCAATGAAAATAAATATGGTTTTCCATTTGAAAAAATTGAGTTACCTCCAATATCTGGAAAACTGTTAATTTGGCAACATTGCCGATATCACCGTTGAATCGGTCATCATCAAAAACCACCCTGTCATAATTTTCGTAAATTTTCTCAGAGTCGTTTCTGAAATATGAGACCGTTCCGATACTTTTGAAAGACACTGTACATTATTATAGGGGTCAATTTGGCCACCCATACGAAATTTGAACTTTCTTTTTAAATAAATTGTCCTGATAAAGGGTAACTGTTGGGCAATAATTATTGGTATTATTATTATATACGAATTAAGGTATTTCATCTTCCTTGAAATGATACACATAATGCAGTAAAAATCTGTAAAATGTGGGATTATTGCTCTAAGCTAGTGGGATGAAGTTATTACTTATTATTATTTGGTATGTGGGTGACATTTTTCTCTTGAAACTTATCAGAAAGTTACCACTCATGTCTCCTGTGGACTGTGGATCAATAACAAACATTCCGTTACAGGTAGGTTTAAATATTCTAATACCTGGTATTAATGATTAATCAACGGCATCGATTGGGCATTTCGGTCTATATATTGTGACGACCATGAAGTTTTATCGTTCTCTATTCGTGTGGTGAAGAAATCCAGAAAAATTATTAGGTTCTGGTTGAGATATTTCATATAGACGTAGGTGTTAATATTCCAGAAAGCAGATACAATGGAAGATGCCGTGCTTGCAGAATTCGAATGCCCCATCTGCACCTCATATATGGCCCCGCCTTTCCGTCAATGTATCCAAGGCCATTTGTTTTGTAACAGTTGCTTCAATAAGGTTGATAGATGCGCGGTCTGCCGGGAAGAGAAGTCTACTGATCTCTGCCTGATGTTGGAAAAGCTGCAAGCTATGTTGATATTCCCATGTAGATCTAGTGACGAAGGAAACGGTGAGTTTATCAATATTTCGTCAGTTTTTAATCCCAAATTTGATTGAACTGCAATTCGGAATTACTATTCGCAAAAATCTCAGCGGCTATTTCCTCTTAAATTATATCGTAAGAAAGTTATTTCATGATAAACTAACCATTCCATGTCTTATTTCAGTTTGTGAATATAAAGGGAATGCAGTTGATTTAGCCGTCCACAAAACATCGTGCTTCTTCATGAAATGCCCTTTAAAATTCAACGGATGCGTTTGGAAAGGAAAATTTTTGGAAGTTGCGGAACACTGCAAGCTAGAACATAAGGATAATTTTTTTTTTGAGCCGAAACAGCAGTTGCTGCATACTAGAAGCTGTCTTGTACACCAGCCAACACACATGATAATTAGCGCTTTCTCCACATTATTTCGGTGCACTTGGATTAAAGATGAAGAAGACATAGTACGAGTAGCAGTTTACCATATAGGAGACCCTTCCATTGCGGAAAGGTTTTATTTCAAAGTTGTTTCAAAATATGATGTCTTTATGCCATTTCCATGCTATCAAGCTTATGAATTTAGCCCGTTCATGCGGGAATGCTTTAGAACTGCGACCTATATTGGAGGACCTGAACGAACTAATGTGCGCTGGTTGGAAATTTTTGTGGAAATAAAACGATGGGTATCTGAAAATAATTGAAGTGGATATTTCACCAGAGCGAAATTTGTCCCTCTTTATGTAAAATCCTTAGGTATTATAACCAACGTGTTATTTCATATTTACTTATTAAATGGATATAACCCGAACTCTTGTAACATCTGAAAATGTAACAATAGGATTTAGTACAAAAAATATATGAATGGGATCAGCAAGATCAGAGAGAAAATTAAATATGATGAAGATATTCTTGTTGATATTGAATACAATGATGATTTTGATAGTGTTACTTCAAAATAAAAAAATAATAATATATTACATTTTGGTTATACATATATTACATTTTCGGTCATATTTCATCCATATATTTTATTTTTTCAATTTCTCGATTATGTTGGAGAGTTTTGATCGGAGCACAAAAAAATGTCCTCATGTGTTCAATTGAAATAAATCATAACCCTTCAACTAATAATATAAGCAATATAAAACAAGATTGCTTTTTCCCATTAATGGTATTATCCATACACATGTTTTTGTTTATAATAAAATGAAGATTCTAAAATATACAGGGCTATTCACGAATCTATGTATGGAGATCTCGGCAACGGTGAAAATATAGAGCGGTAGTTGAATAGAGGGGTGTATAGGCAGACAGACGCCCAGCCGCTCAGCCGCCCCGCGCAGACGCCCCAGCCGTTTTTATATTTCCACCCCCCACTCCTTGTATTTTAGGTTCACAATTTTGCTTCCCCAATGTCTTAAGTGACCATGTGACAGCGTAACATGTTTGTCATGAGGTGATAATGACGTCAGACCCCAATATTTTCCCAATATTCGGTAATGAAAAAATTAAATATTATCATGAAAGATGTGGTGTCATTGAGATAAGAGTTGCGAAGCACCGTTGAACAGAGAAGAGATAGGGTGTGGTCATCATCATCGGGGATCGTCGGTAGGTGAGATCGGTAGAAGTCGGTTTGACGTATTTGAGTTGTTGGACGTAGTGAAAATGGGTACATGAAATAAAATGAAAAAAGGATGGTGGATGATCGAAGTATAGGCAGACGCCCAAAGTTTTAGTTCCACTCCTTGGTATTTTCATTCACAATTTTGCGCCCCTAATAGCAGTATGACCACGTCCCCATCAGTCCTCAAAATAGATTTTTATAATTGGTTATTAGTAAATATCATGAAACTATGCAGAGTGGATTGCAAAGTGTGTAGATAAATGCGAAAAAAACCGTTTCGTTACTATGTATACGTACAATAAGGACTAAAAAGGTATTTGTGGTCAAGCGATAAAAGCTGTCGTGGTTTCGTTGGATGGGATTTTATTGAGTATAATCGTAAACTTGCAAATTTGCGTATTTCTGATATGACTCAAGTGAAACGAAAAAGTCTGAACTAGCTTTTTAGTTCTGGAGTTTTCCAGGAAAATTATCGTTTGTTCATATCTTTTTATTTTGTGAAACTTTTTTAAAATTGTTGGCTCTTCGTAACAAGGATCTGTATTTTTTATTGCATTTATCCGATTGCTAAGAGTCATGTTTTAAACTGCTATAGTATTATCGACATAGTGATTTGGATGTAGTAAACTATGAGCAGTAAAATTAATCAAATTTCCTAACAATAATTGAAAATTGTCAAGTTGTCCTTGATTCACTTCCTAATCTCTGATATTTTTCAATTATAGCTGTTAAAATATGTCGATTTACTGTAATAGTTCACTACTCCAAAAACACTCTGTAGTTTAGATGAAAATACTACGCCAAAATGAAACACGGCTCTCAGCATTTGGAAAAATATAATAAAAAATACAAGTCAGTATATGAAAATGAAAATTTGAGGTTAGCTGTACGATACTTTGTATACAAGCCGTTTCTTTTATCATGTGGTAACATTGCTATATTCTAAACCGTAATAGATATAAAGACGATTAAATGGGAAAAAATGTAACTATTGTGGTGAGCAGTACATTGGTTAGAGAAAATCTACGAGGACTCTCACCCTTCCCGACTTATACAGGGAAAACTAAAAATGCTGTTGTCACTGATGATGCTCGTTATTTTATATGGAACGTTATAAAAATGTAGAGTGTTATATACCACTGAATTGTGATTTTATCGCTCTATCAATATTTTTGATAAAATAGACAGGTCCGTATTTGAAAAAAATAGTTGATGATGGCGGTGTTGACACGAAACGTTTAATTAAAAATTTATCATTACGTAGTTTTAGTACATTTTGAATACAATAAAACCTTCCTTTTTCATTTTTTATATTTTCTGAAATAACAATTCTATTCTTAAAAAACCGAAAACAGCATTTTCAGTTTTCCCTGTATCAGTTGGGAAGAGCGAGAATCCCCGTAAATTTTCTATTACCAATTTACTGCTCACCACAATACTTACTTTTTTCCCATTCAATCGTCTTTGTATCTATTACGGTTTAGAATATAGCAATGTTACCACATGATAAAAGAAACGGCCTGTATAATTCTTATTCGAATCTTCACAAAATAAAATGATATACGGAGCTGTATATTTTTTTTCACGTAAATAACTTCTGAAATACGCAACTTTGCCTCAATTTAACTACCCTTTTATTTTTTACCGTTACCGAGATCTCCATGCATAGACTCGAATTTGAAAAGCCCTAGATATTACCAAACCGTCAAAGTCAACCCAAGAATAGTCAAAAGTTCAAAGCATCTAACATAGCGATACGGTCAGACCGCACCCCCACATGTGTATCGAGATCGTTTACATCTTGTTCAGACAGCTCCATGTTCATAGTATCTCTGAAAATAGAAATTCGTTCGCTATCATTTTCGATGTACTGTAAGTGAAATCCCCGCAACGTGTTGGGACAGGATCATATCCATCTACTTACTCATCAATTTGTAGTTCGAAGACATTTTCTTTTACTACAGGACGTTAATAAGGGTTGCCGAATGGAGAACTGTTGCTCCATAATATTGCGTGGGCTTGAGTCTCTGGATGGACTCAAACCACATGAGCTGCTATAGAAAAGGTTATAAACAACTGATCATTTCAAGCAGTCATTTTGTACTACCCCAACGCTTCGTCTATTGCACTCAGAGTTCCGTTGTTATCAACACTATCGCATATTAATTGAACTTCACTACCGTACACTATAGAAAGACATTTTTACACTGAATATCGATCTGTGCTTACATAAATATGCTCTTATAACTTCAGATCGTGTGGTCAGTTTTATATTGTGTATGTTTGTTAACCAGAAATTAATTTTTGAACGTCTTCCAGTGCAAGATCTTATACAAAATCAACGTTTTCTATCTAATTGTAATAATCACCATCCAAACCGAGCCATTAAACGTATATTCTTCCATCATTTTTCTCATATACATATCTGTATTGGCAGTTTTTTGCAACTCCTCACCATTGAAAGCAACTCTAATAGGTAAACCCTGCATATTCTCCAGAATAAAGGTGGCGGGGTTGGTAATTTTGAATAATCATCTTATCCAGTTGGGTATGTAACCTTTTTTGAAAACATTTTTCTCAAACAAGCTATTTTCAGAATGGTGTATGTTGAGTAGAGAATTTGTTTGCCGTTAGTTTTGACGACTCCCGAGTGTTTCACGCCCGTCTTCGGGTGTCGTGTATCATTGTAGGATAATGCTTAGACAAAACATTTAGCCATTTGTAAGTGCTATTCAAACAGAAAACCTAAAAAGTCTTCCTTTCAAAGTCCTTATGACACATTCAGCTATGGCAGCTTTTTTCACACCTTACGTATCTTAGTGATTTATTCCATATTTTTTCATCAGAGTTTGAAATTTGCTGTTGCAGAATTTCATTACCTGATCGGTCTGTATATTTCTCAGAAAACGTTTCGTATGTGTCAGAATATCAGGAGTTGATAATTTCATTTTAGTTTTCAGCGGCCTAGTCCTCACGACTTTCGAAGAACAATTTATAACAACTATTTTCGATATTGATTGACATATGGTCCCATTTCGGTCAATTCCATCTTCTCCGAATTACATTTTTCCAATCGGTCTATGCAGATCGTGGACAAGTTGAATCCTTCTTGGAAGGTAATAAATGGGTTCAATTTAATTTATTAGATTCGGGTTTTTTAATGGTCTTCAAATTTACGATATCTGAGCCAATTTTGTAAATTTGTTGCAAGCTATCAGCTCGAAATTAATTCAACTCATTCTTGGTTAGCGTATTGGTTTACTTCAAATGCAATTTCAAACGGTTGTGCAAGTGAATCATATCGATGATGCTTGCTATTTTAATCAACAAACCTCCACGACTATTTTCAATATCACTTGTTTTGTGTTCAGTCAAGGTGACATTGACATTGATTTCATTCACATACTCTATAGTGACAATCAGGCCTATGCTGTATCACTTCCGTTAAAAATAACGTCACCGTTATTCGTCATTTTCGTTATTTTGCTATTACCAAGCAATAGCAAAATAACTATCATAATATAGTGTATTTGAGGGGGATGATATACAGTTTTTTGTCCAGTTAGGGCATTGACAGCAATATATCTGCTTGAGATGTATTACTCCTATTTCATCATAGAGTTGCTCAGTTCCGTACCTCCTGTATCTATTGAACAATATTTTAAGTAGAGTATTTTGTGTAACTTCTAAGCAGTGAAGGGAAGTCCTGGAAATCCCACCCCAGACAACAATGCAGTAGCGGATAATGGACTCAGCCAAGGCATCGTACATCATTATTTTATTTTTATTGTTCAGGATATTTTTCAACTGGTAAAATTCAAATATCAATTTGCTTAGTCTTGTTGTAGTATGATTGATGTGTTCATTCCAACGAATGTGTTGGTAAATTACCACGCCTAGTTACCCATATTACTTTTAGGATCGTAAAGGATTTAATAAATTTTTATTATTATTTATTATTCATATTATCAATTTTTTTATGTATGGACAGGCACAGTTGAAGTCATCTTTACAGACAGTTCCATATTATTATAGTCGAATATTTGCATTTATGGGTTGATCTCTTATTGTGTATGAAAATATCCCAGTTATTCCCTATAATCATCATCATCATAAGAGATGAGTTTTCCATCTATATTTTTTTGAGTTATGTTGATATAAAGTAAAAAGAAAAATGACTCCAGTGCCGTTCCTTGTGGCACGCCCATGAATAGTGGCAAAGGGTCGCTTAACGTGTTATTGATTTAAGTGATTTGCGATCGTTCTGTTAAATAATTCTTAATTATATCCAGGGAAAGGCCTCTCATGCCAGAGCTTTCTAGTTTCTGGAACAGAATGTTATGGTTTATATTATCGAAAGCCTTGGCAAAGTCCACAAATACCGTTATGCATTTCTGTTTATTCTCAAAGCAGTTAAGGAGTGTATTCGTTAGTTCAAAGACTGCTTTTTCCTTGGAACAGTTCTCTCTGAATTCAAATTGTGATATAGATAGGATATTATTTTTTTCAAAATAATTCATTATTCTAGTTTTCAAACATTCCTCAAAGATTTTTGTAAAAGTTCACAGTTATTGGTCTATAGTTTTTCGATAATATTTTGTTGTCAGATTTGAAATAAGGGTACTTACGGATTCTTTGAAATCAGCTGGAATAGTCCCCCTTTTTAATACTGAATTTAAAATGTGACATAAAGAGTCAACTAGAAGCAGATGATATTTTTTTATAAGGTCTAAGTATTGAAATTTTGTCAGGTTCAGGTGAGGTATTATTTTTTAGTCTGATATAATATTTATTAATTCATATTTTGATATAGGTCGAAGAAAGATAGCATCTTGAGTGTTTTTGGTCCGTATACTACAGCGTTCGGGTAGAGTAGATAGTTTTTTGATTTTTTTATCCATTTTTGTGCCAATACTGGTAAAAAAATTATTAGCAACTTCTTTATCTGAAGTATTTTTTTTTTATTTTCCTCATCAATGATTATAAAGTCTGAGGTATTTTGGCTTTTTTTACTTGTTATTTCATTAATTTTTTCCCTAAGTTTTTTTTTCTTATTTTTGAGATTCCTTAATTTTTATTTTGCAGTATTCTTGTTGGGTTGTCCTACTTAGATTGTTAAGAAAATTTCTATAGTTTTTATATTTTTGGCTATTATCTGCGGTATAGTGTCTATTCAGTTTATTTTTCAGAATGTCTCTATATTGGATACAGTTTTTTTACTAATTTCACCTTAGTTGCAGAAATTCACTTATTTTTTCAGTGAATGCCAAAGTAGGCTGTAATGGTTAATGAAACACCGTTCGTTGCAAACTATTTTATTTCACTTCAGTCGGCGACATACAGAAAACAAAAGACAAAGAGGGTCTTAAAAAGAAATAGAAAATAGCATGGATATCGGTGCGAAACTAATAAACATTATTCCATGGGCTTATAGCACATATACTCTTGACATCCCCTACATTTACAAAACAAAAGTAAATAAAATCATTATCATTATGAAAATTTTTCTGGAATTTTCACCTCCCCACCATATCTCGTTCTATACAGTACGGCTTTTAATAGCCTCCCCTCTCTGTTAACTTTTGAACGGTTTAACATACAAACTTAAAAAAATGTGTGGAGGGTTTCACTGATACTACTCTTTGAAATAAAACACATTGTGATTGCTCGAAAGATGGCGCGAGGGGGCACATTAACAAAAAAAATTTAAATGGCACGGGGGGGTTCATTTGTCACATAGTTGAAAAGATAATTCAATTATCTTTTCAACCATCTAAATTTTTCAGATTTTCGTCAATACGTTTTTTCACAATATGCATTTGAAATATCAGAATAAGTACTGATCTGGCGGTCCGAATTCCTTTTCTTACCTGATCACTATACTTTTAAATGGTTTGATTTGAAACAACGGAACAGAATTTTTTTTTTGGATGGAACGGAATTCTACAAATTTTTAAATGGTTGAAAAGAGAATTGAATTATATTTTCAACGATATGACACATGACCCCCCATGCCATTTAAATTTTTTTAGTTGATGTGTTTTTCACTTGAATAGGTTTCAAGTGAGAGTTCGAAACTGGCAAAATACTTTTAAGAGATCTATGGTTGAGTAACTGCCTACAAGAATAAGTGTCTCCATATAACGGAGTGTTAAGTAATTCCAGTAACGCTAAAAATGGATCTGATTTGGAAAATTTACATTTCTTGAATATGAACTGAACTGTTTGAATCGTTCTTTCCACTAAACCATTAGATCTGGAGTATTTTGGAATTGATGTAATATGTTGGAAGTCCCATTCATTCACAAATCATTTGAAAACGTCTGAAGTCATTTGAGGTCCATTATCTAACATCAAAATTTCGGGTTTACCCTGTCTTGAAAAAATGTTTTTCAGCTGAAGAATTAAAGACTGATTATAAATCTTTCTCTTTAACTACTTCTGGAAATTTAAAGTAATAATCTACTAAAACTAAATAATATCTTTTATCAATTTCAGAAATATCCATAGCAAGTTTTATCCATGCTCTGCTTGGAATTCTATGTTGTTTCAGGGGTTCTTTTTTATTTGCTCTGGAAAATACTGCACGTGTTTGACAATTTCCAATAAAATTTTCAATATCACGACTCATTCCTGGCCAGTAGACTATTTCACGGGTTCCGTTTCTTGTCTTTTCTTTATCAAAATGGCTAGAATGCAATTTAATTAGAAATTATTTTCTCAGTTTTGCCGGAATTATCATTCTATCATTTTTAAATATCAATCCTTCTCTATACGAGATTTCGTTTTTCTTTTAAATTAATTTTGTTTTCGGGCCACCCATGTCTTACTAAGTCAGTTGAATTTATCATTTCCTGATCTTTTTTCGATTCATTTATTATTTCGAGGAGTTTTCTATCTGAAACCTTAACATTTTCTTTTATGAAGCAAATCTGAGAATCTAGTTCATGGAAGTTTATATCATCATGTTCAAGAGTTTTATCGTGTGCCCTCGACAGTGCATATGCTAAAACCATTTTTTTCGAACCTGGCTTGTATACTAAGTTAATGTCATACTTTTGTGTTTGGATAAGCATTCGCTGTAAATGAGTTTTTTTTAATAAACTGGCTAAAGGTTTGTGGTCACTTTCAACAACCATTTGTCTTCGACCAAAAACAAATTGATGGAACCTTTCCAAACCAAATAAAACAGGTAATGTTTCTCTTTCGATGGGTGCACAATTTTTGTTGAGGTTCGGAAAGTGATTTTGATGCATAATATACAGGAAGATCGTTTTGTTAGAAAACAGCACCCACAGCTGATTTAGATGAGTCAACCGACACTTTCACACATATTTTTATATCATAGTATTGCAGAATTGACTCCCAAATTAATCTTTTTTTCAAATCTTCAAATCTCTTTTCATTTTGTTCTTTCCAGTGCCACTGTGAATCATTTTTCAATAATTTTCTCAGGTGCTTAGTTTTTTCCGATAATTTCGGAATGAATTTAGCAACACATGTGACTATACCAAGAAACCTTTCTATGTCTTTTTTGCACCTGGGCTTTTGGTAATTTTGTATTGCTTGAACTTTATCGTAATCTGGCTCTATTCCCTGATCTGAAATTTTATGACCGAGAAATATCAAACTGTTGATGCCAAATTTACATTTTTCTGCGTTTAATTTTAAATAAACTTCGCGACATCTTTTCAAAAGATTAATCAATCGTTGGTTGTGTTCTTCTCGACTTTTACCATAAACTAAAAAAATCATCTATGTAAGACTCAACTCCGTCGATACCTTCAAAAAGATATTTTATTTAAACCGATTTAAACTTTGGCGGGCGAGCACTATCACTACGCACACTCACACTTCTCTTTGGCTGTTGGCTGTGAGAGAAAGAATTACCACTTGATAATGATCTGGAGTGAGATGGACTTTCCGATGAGCTTTTCGAATATTGCTTGGTATTGTACCAGTTCTTTGGCTTCTTTTTGACTCTGTTAACGTTTTTATTTTCTTCGGTGTTCGTACTAGTTATTTTTTGTAGCTGCCCCTTCGTCCTTTCAGCAATTCTACTGCTTTGCTGACTGTTAAATTTTTCATTCTGATCAATTTATTTTGCAGATCTGGGTCAGATTTCAAACCTAGAATTAGCTTGCTGGTTATTAGGCTATCGCACAGCTGTCCAAATTCGCATGAGGCACTCAAATCTCGAAGATCTGTTATATAATCATCCATTGTCTCGTTATCCTTTGTAATGAACTGGGCCTCCTTGGCATCGGTGTATCAACACCGACCACCATTCGAGGGTTCCGAGTTCCCTTGGGCACCGTTGCGAGATCCACGACAAGGTGAGGCGCAGTCGTTCCATGGAGATCGAGTGTTACCGCGTTACCGCTCGTAACGCTACGAAAGGTGGGGCTTCGTCGAGCGGCTGCCTCAGCCCCTAGTGCGAGTCCGTTTGATAGGGCTCGACTAAGTTTAGTCAGGGTTTGGTGTGGAAGGAAACACTCGTGGAATAGTTCGTACGTAACGTACAAAACAAATACTCGGTTCGGTAAAGACGTTCAAAGGTGAATTAAACTTATCATCTAGTAGGATTCGATCAAGTCATTATACTATAGAGGATCAAACACATATCAACAACTTGTGTCATAAGCCTGTTCAAAAACAAATCGAAGTATAAGCAACCATTATTTCAAAGGGGGTTAGACGTTTCTGCACATTTGGGTCACGCACGGTGAGGTCACCGGAACATATCTTACCTAAGTATGCACAAATAAACGTTCCTAAAATAAACTACAAACATTTCAGCATATAAAAAGTAAATACCACATATATATTAATAACCTTGACCACCTTGTAATGCTACAACGTTCATAAAACGGAAAAACATAAAATATCGATTATCTGAAACAATCGCCACTCAATGACCGATATCGGAAAAGCGCATATTTTTTATTTAATAAATTATTCTTCAGTCATAGATAACGCCGCTAAACGAGGGTGAATGTTCGGAGTGACATAAATATAACCACTTACTGAATGCAAAATGCATCTTTCGTCTTATCTGCATTTATTCAAACGACCGGGAACCGCAGCGTTCGAAATAAGAAGAAACCTTCGTATTTCTCAAATGATAGTTGTCACAAGGTAAATATTTTCTCGCGGAAGGATATCAGTTGCAGAATGGCGGGTTTTTTGTTCGTGGCTTTTTCGTCACTGTCGGCATAATAAGCTGCAGTTGTTATTGAAAACCATACTCCACCATAACTTATGTATTTCACAAATAATTACACTTTAGCTATTCTCTAGATATCGAGATGTCCACTCGTGCACCAAACCATTATTTCATCGGAGCACTTGATTATACGGAGGGCACATTCGAACTTGTTGGAAAGTTTGGATTTCGGCCTTTATATGTTTCGCAAAACCCATTAAATCCTTTTGATGTCACTTGCCGACAGGCACGTGCATTCGATGAGCTGTAGCGATTCTCGAGGGACGCGGAGTCTGGTTCAATTAGTGGTTTTTGTTTCAATTAGTGGTTTTCGTTTCAATTACTGTCAATTAAAAATTATACATAGATGACGTTCGTCACACCTTCTTATCTCTGGAAAGAAATATGTGCCTTTCATAAGTCACATTTTTTCCGGGTTAAAATAGTCTCATTGACTTCATAGCTGAAATTGTTGTAAATTTTCAACGCTCTGTCACCAATGTAAGATAATAGCAAAGAACACTCATATTCCGTCTTTTCAGCATCACTTTTCGTCGCTTGTAGGTATAGTAGAAACTTCTGTTTAAAGAATTTCTAGCTATCGGCTAGGTTTCCTTCCCAAGACATTCCTTCCGGAGGTTGAACTGTCCTCGTAATATGTTGATAAATTACTGTACCAGAGACACGCTTTGTGTTTTGTGAACGATTTTTATTAAAACTTGCCCAAAATAACTACAAAATATAATAAACTTCGTAACTCCAATAATGATCAAAAGTCTCTTGACATTCCCTGTCAGTCGTCCCCTTATTAGTGTTTGTCTGACCTGCGACGTAACAAGCGTGCCTCTCACAACACTTTGTTGGTGGTGGTGGTACCATATTTTCCACTTTACACCTTTACTTCACCTGATATTTTGTATACCTCAAATATCAGATTCATCTTAGGGTTGATAGGTTTTTATTGACGACTGCGCCATGTAATGGTTAATGAAACACCGTTCGTTGGAAACTATTTTATTTCACTTCAGTCGGCGACACACAAAAAAAAAGAGGTTCTTGAAGGGAAATAGAAAATAGCAGGAATATCAGTGTGAAACTAATAAACAAAAGTCCATGGGCTTAAAGCACATATACTCATGAGATTCAAAGATAGAATTCTAGTTTCCATTGAGGAATAGAGATGATCCGTTAAATTTGTTTTGAAGATATAAGAGCCCAGTTTATTAACCTGACCCTAGCTTTATTGGAAATCTTCATCTATTATGGAAAAAGAGGCTATGAGATTCTCTCGTGGAATATATACTTATTAACAAAATGGGAATCAGTATCAAGTGAGTTGATTTTCATATCTCCTATTAATACACGATAATCTGATGGTGCGAGAGTTTTAAGGTAATTCTCAATATATTGTAGAAAAATATCTACATTTGTGGAGGTTGGTATGTATTTTGCAATTATGGAATATTAATTGTTTCTGAGAATATAATCCATTTTGATTAGGTTTGTTTCCGTTAAATTTATAACGATTACCACGACAGAAATTTCATTTCTCACAAAAATCACAACTCCATCTCATTCTGGTGAAATTGCGAATCATTATAATATACAGGGCTGTTCAAATTCGAGTCTATGTATGGGGATCTCGGTAACGGTAAAAGATAGAAGGGTGGTTGAATAGGGGCAAAGGTGCGTAACCCAAAGGTCAATTACACGAAACAAAAAATCTGATATAACTGCTTTGGTTCTGGAGTTATACAGGAGAAATCGAAAATTTCGGAATTCTTGTTTTTTGCATATATCTTTTTATTTTGTTGTTTGAAACTTTTGGCACTTTGCCGTAGCAACTTTTTGTAGACCATCCAAATATGCAAATAAAAATTATATACAAAGCATTGTAGAACTCGGGCCACCCTCAACTTTTTATTTTCGAAGACGGACCTGTATTTTTCATTGTATTTTTTCAAATGTCAATAGTCATATTTCATATTGAGTTACAAAGTGTTTTGGAAATAGTGAACTATTAGCACTATTATTTTTTATCCATAAGAGCTGTAATTGAAAAATATCAACTTGTCGTTGGTTCAATTTTACATTCTTTGGTATTTCTCAATTATAGCTGCTATGGAAATAAATAATGTTGGTTTTACTGCCAATAGTTCACTACTCCCAAAACACTCTGTAGTTTAGATGAAAATACTACGCCAACATGAAACACGACTCTTCAGGTCCGTATTTGAAAATAAACAGTTGAGGGTGGCCCGGCTTGTACGATACTTTGTATATAATTTTTAATTGCATGTTTGGATAATCTACAAGAAGTTGCTATGGCGAAGTGTCAATAGTTTCATGAAATCTTCACAAAATAAAAAGATATAGACAAAAAAGAAAGTCGTAATTTTCGCTTTTTCCTTTATAACTCCAGAACCAAAGAAGCTAGATCAGATTTTTTTGTGTCTCGTAATTGACCCCTGAAATACGCATTTTTGCCCTCATTTAACCACGCTTCTATCTTTTACCGTTACCGAGATCCCCATGCATAGACTCGAAGTTGAATAGCCCTGTATTTTAAATTCAGGTATTGTGAAAGCTTCGATATCATCCATATATCAGTGTTTTTTTGTTGGAATTTTTCAATTTAGAGTAGAAGTTCATCAAAGTTTCGTCTCATGCTTCTTATGATGAAGTGAAAAATATTGAGATATTTATTAAAAATCAGAGATAGATTGTCTCCTTTCCTCATAATTCTCTAGCTAATCCAAAGAATCTAACACTAAATATTAAGAATTTTCCTTCAAAAGGATATGAATAAATCTATTTATAAATTAAATATCAATTGGGGTGTATAGAAATAAAAAATAAATAAGATAGGTTAGTACATATTATAGCATCATACTGCTCGTACATAAACAGATATAAATAAGTCTACTGTAGTCATACAAAATCCAGTATAGCAATAATTATAGATTGAACGACTTACCTGTAAGGAAGTTCAATCTTAATTATATGAAGAACCACTTCCGCATAGACCACCCTGTAGTTATCGCTTCCTGCAAGGAATCTGTTCACTAATTCAAAGCAAAAAACATATCGCACGTATTACTAATCGCTGATAAGGTATGGACTGGTCATTACTTCTTCTAGGGCATGATAAAAGATCGCGCATCCAGGAGTAACCACGGGATGGGAGGGATTGGTCTATGCGGAAGTGGTTCTTCATATAATTAAGATTGAACTTCCTTACAAGTAAGTCGTTTAAACTATAACTATATTTCAGAACCACTTCCTTATAGACCACCCTGTAGATGTTCAGAGCAAGGCGCGATCTGACACCCATAAATGCATACCCAAAAATAAAAAATTAAACATATTCCAATGAAACCAGAACCAGATACATTATTACACTTCAAATTTCAAATAAAGATGTACATATATATATAATATATGTATATATAAGAATAACTAAAGCGTACTAGTTTCGCCAAAAGAATTGAGAAAACTCTTTGCATAATTTTCTGGATCCATAAGGGGTTTGTTATAGAATTTAGCAAAAACATTCGATTTGTCGGACCAACCTGCAGCTAGTCGGACCCGCCCTCTTCGCCGATGAGGTAGATGCATGGCGAGTACCTACTATGACTTGAAAAAATGGTGGTGTCAACTTCGCTTTGTAATAGGGTCTTCTTGATCCACCGTGAGAGCGTTTGAACGGAAGCAGCGTGAAATGGCTTCCTAAATGTTTTTTATGCCCCCTCGAACACTATTAGTTGCCGATAGATAGGCATTTAGTGTTCCAGCCACACATAATTCCGGCTTTTCATTAAAGTATGGAAATGTTATTATGGGCTGAGGTCTATTAGGACCTGATGTTTTGATGAAATCCGTCATTCTGATCTCGACCATCTGCCCAGTTACACGAATATTGTCTACATCAATTTTGGAAATTGTCTGAACTCTTTGGGCCGAAACTATTGCCAGTAAAGTGACCAGTTTCAATGGCAGTTTCTCTAGTGATAAGTTGTCTAACGGATATAAACTAGACAAGTGACCTAAGACCTGAGCTGGATCCCAAGTTACAGGGTATTTGGGAAACACTGGCCTAAGTTTAAAAACCCCTTTCAGAAAACGTTTAACCAGGTCATCATCTTCGAAAGAGACAAGTAATTTTATGGCAGATCGGTGAGCATTAATTGCATGATAAATCGAACTCAGAGCGTAAGAATTGAATAAATTTCTGAATAGATGGACTGAACAAATGCAAATTATTTTGTTTGCAGAAAAACAACCATGTTTTCATTGAAAAGTCGTACTGTTTCAGTGTGGTGTCAATAAAAGAGGCAATGAGGATAGGTATGGCCGTTTCGTCTTGTTCTGTTTGCTATTAAATTGAATAATACAGAAATAAGTAAAGCAATGGCACCAAGTTTAGTGAACATTTATTGACTGACTTTTCATTGTCGGATACCTGTCAAAGTCCGACACATCTTCAAATCTGGTTACCTGATTGATGTACCGAGAGTAATACTTATACATAACCAGGGTAATCTTGTTCCACAACGGATGACTTCTCCTGAAAGGAGAAAGCATTAAATTAGGCTGAGGATAAAAGTATAACGGCCTCGAAATCAGTATTTTCTTCAGAACTTTTGCAATTGAAGGAAATGGGGGAAATGCATAAAAGAAAAAAGACCATGGGCGTGTAAATGCAGTTATTGGAACATTTAGCATTTATTTGGGTTGCAAATAAATCAACCACAGGAATACCAAACTCTTGCGTTATTTCACTGAAAACATCAATATTCATCGAGTTCTCGGTTTCTAGAGATAAAGAGCGCGACTCCAAATCTGCCGCTGATGGCTTTTGAGCTTATGTATGATGCGAAAATCCATATATTTCTGGCCTTGCACCACTGCCACATGTCTTTTGCAATTGTGAAAAGATGTAAATATTTAACTCCTCCCATTTTATTAATATAGCTTATGGTTGTTGTTTTGTCTATACGAAGTAGGACAATACAATCTGTTTTATTTTTAAGAAAGCATTTCAAGCCATTGAAAGCTGCTAAAAGCTCAAAAAAATTACATATCTCAAAAACCGTGAGTTTTTTCAATTTAACAAACCGCACCCCATGCCCACAAGGATGAGTCTGAGGAAATTTCAAAATCAAAGGTCCTGATGCTCAGATCAGCAAGAGAGCGTGAGATGTTCTTGAGCCACCACCCGAGATCAGTTTTAACTTCATCTGTAAGGATCACTATCGAATCATAATTTTCCCCCTGCTTTATTAACGCTAAATATTTCAATCTCTCTAATTGTTTTACATACAGCCAGCCGTAGGTGAATGCCGGACAGATAGATACTATATATCCTAGCAATTTAGATAATTCACGAATACTACAAGAGTGGATTTTTTTAAATTTTCTCATCTTGATAGCTGCCATGATTTCTTTATTATCAGGTAGACGCATGGACATGTCCACACTGATGAATTTAAATCCTAAAAAAACGCGTTCTTGACTGGGTTTCAGTTCGTTTTTCTTGTAATTTATCAAGAATCCCAGAGAAATCAACAATTCCTTAACGATTTCCGTATTCAATGAACATGTCTGTGGAGAATCTCCAAAAATAAAGAAGTTGTCTTAATAATTGATTAGAACTATTCCCTTACACCTTAGCTCATGTAGAACTGGTTTCAAAATTTTAGTGAATACACATTGAGCTGTTGATAAACCAAAGAGAAGACAAGTGAACTCATACAAGCTGCCTTCAAAAGAAAATTTGAGGAATTTCCTGAACTTACTGTCAATAGGTACCAGAAAATATGCATCTTGCAAATCCAGAGAACACATATAAGAATCTTTCACTAATAGATCCTTCACAGACTTAGTGTTTTCCATTTTGAAATGAGGCACACTAAGGAATTCATAAAGTTTTTTCCGATTGAGTACAAATCTGTATCCACCACTAGATTTTGGTAGAAATTGTTTCTCAACTGAATAACATTGTCTAATAGCTCTCCACTTTTCTTGAGTTAATTTATACTATTCCAATATAATTCTCGTTCCACGGGGCAATACGCTTTTTCCTTTGAAGTCACCGTTCGAACAGGTTGTTTGAAAAAGGGGAGGGCATAACCCATCACCCAGCTAGTAATTATTTTATCTTTGCAGATATTCGACCATTTTGGTAAAAAATTTGCTATTCTACCTTCATAAAAATTCTCTAACTTTATTACATCCGCTTGGTTTGAATACGCCTTGTTTGGGGCCTTCTTTTGAATTCCGCTTGGTCCCGGATTCTGGGCTTGAAGTTTAAAGACTGCTGCACCGGTCGATTTTCTGATTTAGGCTCAGCCCTAGAAAGGGATGACTTGGCCTTCATTTCCTGGGAGATGACTGAGCTGCCTCACATCGTTCGTTGAAATCAGACTCGAATAAAAACATATCGGAAATACTTTCTTCAGCTACTCTCCTCACAGTCGGATTAAGGAAGGGCAAAATTTCATGACGCCTATGTTTGGATATCAGGAATTGCGCCTCACAACAGAACTTTGATGCATCCACCATTGGTGGAGCTATCTTGGAGTTCAAATCTAGTAGAGGTTCCTCCGCTTGCAAGAAGTTGAAACCTGAACCCAGAGCACTGAGTCCCCTTCTCAATTTGTCTTGCAAATTTTCTAGAAATTTGTCGGTCTTTATTTCCTTGGGAGCAAGAATTGCTTGTACTTCAGGATTGGGTTAAGGAGCGGTCAGATTAACACAGTTCTGAGATAAGTCCCACTTTTGCATCAGACCCTCTCGTATGTCCTTCTCCAGTCCCTTGGTAAGATAACAAGACCATCTCAATACAATATCTGCATGAAGTGGGGTTCCTGCAGGGTTATTTGCGGAAGGGTCTTCTCCCAAAATTTGAACGGCAATAGGGAGTTGATTTACATTTGCATTAGGAGTCTCAGTGGCACGCTCGGTTTCTATAGAATGTTCTGGATTAGTTCTGTTCTTTAAAGGCACTTCTTCGACCACTTGGTCATCTGTGACGTGAGAATGACTGTCACTTGAGTCCACCGAATCACCTATTGCAAAAAACTCCTGTCTGAACCAGTAGAAATCAGTGAATTTTTCAGAATTCATTAATGTGATAAAATTATAGTAAGTAAAGATAATACAAAGTAAAGTTACAACTTTTGTTATCACTAATGATATAAAGATTGCCGTCAAGTGAACGGAAAACTATCGGTGTCTCCAATTGGGTAAAATAACCCAATTTTGGATCAGATCAGCTTGGACATGAAATTAATGGTCGCTGATGGTATAAACCAGATTGCCGTCAAGTGAACGGAAAACTACCGGTTTCTCCAAAAAGGTAAATTAACCCAATTTGGGATCGAATCAGCCCGGAATTATTATCATGTAGCTGATGATTCAGACTATGAACGGAATAGTTTCTACCAGATCTGCAAAGTTGGCTATTATGACGAATGAACAGAAAAAATATGCGGATCGATGTGCCAGAGAAGTATGACTCAAACGTTGGCAAAACTACCTTCAAATGAAAGGAATGGTTTTCGCCAGCTACTGTGAAGTGAACAAACTAGTTCCATTGGCCGACAGCGAAAAAACAAATTTTTATGCATTTGTTCCGATTCCTGTAGACTATTTTAAAATATCCAAGGCACTGAGTATCGACTGATTTACCAAAAAAAAAACTTACTTGGCGATATATCATCCATCATTCGTTCGAGTTTCCTCATTTTCCGTTTGAAGATAGAAAATCTGTCTTTTAAATTCTTCCTTTTTCCTGCCATACACAGTCACACAAAATTCAACAATTCGTAAAAATCACTTTTATTAATTTATTCCCTATGTGAACAGTTCCTCACTAGAAGAAATAATGACCAGTCTATCCCTTATCAGCGATTAGTAATGCGTGTGATATGTTTTTTTGCTTCGGATTAGTGAACAGATTCCTTGCAGGAAGCGATAACTACAGGGTGGTCTATAAGGAAGTCTTCTGAAATATAATTGGTGAAATCCTATTGTTACAGATCAAAAGTTACAAAACTTCCGGTAATATACTTTTAATTATTGAACATGAAATAAAATGAAGTTTCAGCATCTTGAAAATTTCTTTAATATAATACATAACTTTACATAAAAACGGTTACATTTAGCTCTGGTTAAGAGGGTGAGGATTGAAGTTTTCATTTTGACTATTTCCAGATGCTCTGTGTATTTCCACAAAAATCTTCAACCAGCGCACGTTTCTTCGTTCAGGTCCTCTGATATGACTCGTAGTTTTGAGGTATTTATTGACTTGTAGAAACGGGCTGAATTCATAGGCTTGATAGCATGGAAATGTCGCAGATATTTTATTCTTCTTATTAATTCTGAAGAAAAACCTTTCTGTGATGGAAGGATCTCCTATATGATAAATTGATATTCTTACTGTGCCTTCTTCATCTATAATCCAAGTACACCGAAATAATGTAGAAAAAGCTTCAATGATTATGTGCCTCGGTTGTAATACCAGACAGCATCTAGTATTCAGCGAAAGTTCTTTTGATTCAAAATAGTTATCCTTATGTTCCAGCTTGCAGTGATCTGCTACCTCAAAAACTTTTCCCTTCCAGAGGCATCCGTTGAATTTCAAAGGACACTTCATGAAGAAACACGAATTTTCATGCATAGGTAAATCGACTGCAGTCCCGCTATAGTCACAACCTGAAATAAAACAAAAATAAAATGGTTTATCGTGAAAAAGACGCAGAGAACTTCATTTCTGCGCACAGTAATTTCATACATTTTTCCATAACTTCGACAGGAGTTCAATTTCAATTAAAATTTGTGATAACTCCGTCGACGATTGGTAGACGATCAGTAAAATTAGGTAAGGTCAACCATTCAGTTACAAGATCGATTTTTTTTTCATTTGAATACTGCAGTGAATGTTATTTTGGATGACCCACAGGAAATATTGTAATACTCACTATCAAGCAGGAAACGTCAAAATAACGTGAAATGTATTCAAGTGAAATTAATGATATCACTTGGTGAAAGGTCATCAAACTAATAATGAAAATAATAAAATGAGGTGGTCTACCAGTATTTACTTGTTAGACCGGAGCTATAGGGACATTTGCGGCTGTCGTATATAAACTAATATCTGCCCGCTACTTTTACACCACGACACGTGTCAGTATTTAAGTGACCATCTTCAGGAAGGAAAATTAGAACTAATCGACGGACGTTTCATGTGAGTAAAACAAAGTTATCAATAATATAATGAATTGAATATTTGACCAGATGGAAACTTTTGAAGTGCATGACAGGAAACTTAATAGCGCTGGTGACAATTGAAGGTTTGTTTGGCTTTCCAGCTCGGGTTAGGTTTGCGTACTTTTGAGGATTCGGGTGACAGACTTAACTGTGTGAAGCAACTTAAAAAAGATATCTGTAGAAAAGTCTGGTGTACCTGCAGAATATGTCGCAAAACTGTTAGTAGCGTAATCCTCACCTTGTCCGCTAATAATTTGTTACGGTATCTTTTGACAAAATTCACAGAAATTTAGACTATCTGTGTAAGGCGGGATTGAAAGTTCCTACACAAAAGTTCACTCACAAAAGAGTGAGTCGAAATTTGGAAATAATACAAACTGAAGAAATGTTAATAAACTCACCATTGCCTTCGTCTCTATATCTACATGGAAATATCATTAAGGCATGAAGCATTTCCAACGTTAGACAGCGATCAGTGGACTTCTCTTCCCGACAAACGGCACAGCTATCAATCTTGTTGAAGCACTTGTTACAAAACAAATGGCCTTGGATACATTGACGAATAGGCGGGGCTACATAAATGGTACAGATGGGGCATTGAAATTCTGCAAGCACGGCATCATCCATTGTATCTCACTAAGGTTTCCTGAAATTCGAAATACCAACATCTATTTGAAATATCCCAACTAGAATTAAATAATATTTCAGAAAATATGGTAGGTATATGGTTAAAAGGAAATTTAGGAGATATTGTATCAAACAAAATAACCCATTAAGCTCCATTCAAGGAAACGACAGTTTGTTTGTGTAATTCCTCAATATCAAAACTTACTATTTTACGGAGAAGCGTGACAAAAATGTAAGTGACTTAAATAGTTTCATTCAAGAAAATGTAAGACTGATTCAAATTCTCATACCTTTTTTTCTGGATGAAAAAACGATGCTGGCCAATCCCTCTTCTTATGAGAAAACTTTAGTTCCAATTTCTGGATATCGTTAGCAGACGAATTTAGAATGACATGATTTCATGGTCGTCAAAATATATAGTCTAAATACACCATTAAAGTAAATAGTTACAGGTATTAGAAAAATTAAATACAATCTGAAAATTGGAACTGAATGTTATTGATAGTCCTCAGGTAACTTATCAAAATTAAGTGGTGATTTTCTTTCAAATTTCGAGGAAATTTGTCATCTACATATGAAAATGATAACAACAAAACAATACAATGCACTGATAACTTGAATACAAAATGATAATTATTGCGGCTATTACTTTTTGACAGTATCAACTAAGAAATATGTATCACGAAGAAAACTAAAAACAAACTTCAGGTACATCGTGCTAGGAATCGCACGTTAAAAGGTAAGACCTCGTTAATCCTTTGTTCGCACAAGTTTCGATTTCTGAGGGCTGTCGTTCGTAGGGGGATGACAGCTGGTTAACGGAAAAAAACAATTTAAACAAAAAACATTATATATTTTTTTAATGCAATTCAATAAAAGCTTCTCTTTAAAAAGTTTTTTCATCAATATCTATTGATATTTTTTACGTGAAATATATTCAAGTACATGTCAAAATAAGTTTATCGATTGAATGTTCACAAACGTATACATTTACTATTGCGAACTTTCTTGTAGAATTTATTTGTTAATTGTAAGCCAAATATCCCATTCCTAGGTTTTTGATGGCTTTATTGGAAAATATTCCCTATTTTGTATAAACCACACATTTCACAGAAATTATAAAAAGTGTTTTTCCATCTGAAATCAGCTAACAAACCCTGGAGAATTATTAGTCCCAAATTCGAGAGTGTTATTGTTTCGTACACACTCTAAAGTTTATTTGTTTTTCTCAATACTACACTGTAGTTTGAATTCAAATATTGATTTTCAAACGTAATGTTCAATAAAATTCCGTTCAATTATGGATTTTGTCGCGATATAATTAGCATGTACCAGGGTTGCACATATCAAACTCGCAGTGCCACCGAATAATGTCAGATTGACACGACCTCATAAAAAACAGCAATGTCACATACTTTGTCAAGATATAATTGTTCGAGATATTTAGCGATTACGCAGTACCTTTCCGTTGACTTTGCATAGTCATCATCTTTCCAAGAAGAACAGCCCAGGACGGCCGTCCGGAGGAGCCAGCCCCGAGGTAATCGATCCTTGTCATGCTCGTTTCTCTATAATTTTTATCTTTTTTAAATACAGTCCACTAGCATTGCACTCGCCCAACAGTTATTGCTTCGGATACATTTCAATTTCATTCAGTTTCTTTCGGAACAGGACTTTCAATTGAAAATTCACCATATACCTATATCATTTACCTATATCATATACATAGGTATTGTAATTTTAGAATAGGTACCACAGACTTGTATTTTTAATTTTTTCATTCATTTTGTGTATTTATACCTAATTTAATTTTGTGAGGATTTTAATAAGTTAAATGTAAAAGTTTATGAAATGCTGCTCTCAAAACCCCTTTAACACCCCAACCATTTTCCAAGCAGCAGTACATGCTATAGAATTATGTGTCCAGGAATGCCTTGAAAGAGGCACTCGAAGGGCAGATAGCCAAGCAGCACTAAAAGCTCTGAGGTCACACATATGTGAGTCTAAGTTGAATTGGGACTGTTAACAATCCCTAAGACAACTGGCAGTAAACAATCAGGTCACCCTGATGTGGGTGCTAGACCACAGAGGAATTAAAGGCAACGAAGAAGCAGATTGCGTTTTCAAAAAAGGGATAAGCACACCATTTTCCGGCCCAGAACCCTTCTGTGGACTCTCCAGGGACCACTCAAAAGATGAGCTCCGACGCTGGGAAACCGATGAAATGAAATCTCACTGGAAAAAGTGCCAGGACAAAGACAAGCGAAAAGACTTTTGTGTCTTTCGCCAAAGAAAGCTAAACAGCTTCTTGAGTTGGACAAGAAAGACTTGAAGATGGTAACGAGAATTCTCACTGGACACTGCCCTCTGGGGTACCACCTCAAAAAGATGGGTAAATCAGTGAGTGATTGTTGCCGCTACTGCAAAAACTTCGTGTAGGCTGCAGAACATTTGCTGTGCGAATGCCCAGCGCTTTTCTGCAAGAGGCATGAGTTCTTGGAAGGGGCCTTCTTAACGCCCTCCGAAATCAGGAACTCGAATAGATCAAGGGTCACGCACAAAAGAACTTATAGGCCGGATTGCTTGTGAAGCTGCATAGCCTGTACGACCCCCCTTACAATCTACAATATTATGAAATGCTGATTTTAAATAGTTTTTTGTGGAGGTATCTAGCCTAGGAAGCAGAAATCAACTAAAGTATGAATGTCTTTATTGCATTTCTGCATGCTTAACTGATACTTTACAAGTACCTACATATTGCAATGGTAAATTGGCGAATATTGCATATGTGATCTATTATGATATGAGAAGATGATACAAACCAACGGAGATACATGAGGATGATTCCTCTTCCATATAAAGATGTTATCAATAGTTAAATTCAAATTCGTTTTTGTGTGAGTATAGTTGGTTTATTGATACTTATATGAATGAAATTCTCTAAGTGCTATGCTTTGAGATATTCGTTTGAATCCGTTGAATCTGTTTGAAAAGCGTTTATACATATCTACTAATTATATTTTAAAATTTCATTTGGTTCTACCTTGTACTTATTACTGAAAATTTTCTATAAATCTTGTATCAATTTCTGTGTTCTCATCAAAGATAGGTCTAATATAAAGCAAACTTTCAATGAATATCAATATCTGATATTGGCGCGAATGGGCACCCAAATTAATATCAAAACTATTTTTATAATGGGATTATACTTTGGGATGGAACTGAATGGAATCAAGAGATTGAGCGTATTTTAAGTGAAAAAAATATGGATGTTTTTGCCTACCATCACAGAACACAAATAGTTCTTTGCCTGCAAGGACTTCTCTTTATTTCAGAAATGGCCGTTATAAAACTGACATTTTGAAGCTAGAGTTAACATGACTGTTAAAATTGAAGTTGACTTTGAAACATGTGTATATTATATTACCTCAAGTATTACCATAGCTTCATTATTCTGTGAAGCTAATTCAATGAATTTTCCCATTCTTTGCTAAATTTATGAAGTTCTGGCGTATGATATTGAATTTATTCATAATTTTACCTGAATGGTTAATGGGTTTTAGCATGAAAGAGACATAATTTTGATGGGTCAAGAAGTTCAGTTATTAACTCTTTTGTATATTGATTATGAATCAAAAAATGATTTTTTAAATGTCACATGTTCCCGACTGATTCCCTAAAGTTGAAATTACATTGAGATTATTGAGAATGTATTTAATGTTGAATGTAATTGCAACGGAGAACGTTCACTTTCTGCACTTTCGACTGTTGATTTATCATCGGTGTGAACCTGTAAATTACAGAATTATCATTAGTTAAACACGATGGCGATTTATACCATGATTGTAAAGCACAATGAGTACATATCAGCATATCTTCAATATCAGAAGCTTAGAAATGACTCATAAATTCTATCAATCAAAATTATAATAGTTATAATAATATAATAGTTATAATAATATAATAGTTATAATAATAATAATACTCCCTCATAAACACTCGTTGAGTGTACCCAAAGGCATAGCCTGTGCAGGTAGAAGACGGCTATTATTATTATTTGCTGTGGCGCTCCGGGGCGACTTACGGATTTTTTGGTGGCGTATCCCTTCAGCTGTAGGAAATCCCGGAAAATATACAGCACCACCTCGGGTGGTCGGTGTGCACTCATACCTACATCGGGCTCGAACCGACTATCGCTATGCTGGAGTTTCGAACGACCTGAGCATCGGACCGCTGAGCCACTGGCCACCAATATCATTTATTCGCATAATAATTACAATACAGATAAAAATTTACCAAACATTGAACATATCGATGGATAAACACTGTAATCATTTAAGGCTAGGCCTTGAAAGTGGTATCGTTATTTAGACAACTTTCTATAAATAATAATAAAATTGTAAAGTATTGTAGAACAGTCAAGTAATAAAATAGTAAAATATAGCAATAAAATTTAAAATTTACAAACGCCAGTTTTTACAAATTTTCTGTGAATAAAGGTGACAACAAGATTCTCAACAGGAAAAATAATATTATGAAATATTCATGACATTCTTAACAGCTTAAAAATCTGATAGAAGTGACATGAGGTGGTTGAGAGAATTTACGCAAATTGAAATGAATACTAACATACTCAAAAAATAGTAATTGTAATTAATTGATAATAAACACTTGATAAACATAGCTATTTTGAAATTATGTTTCTGATATTTGTGGTAAATCACATAACTGTGGGAAATAACGAATGAAAAAGGGACAAGTAAGCTTTCACTAGTGGTTATAAAATTCGGTTTGATCAAAAAACATTTTCAGGCTGGTTCTTCAAGAAAGTGAGTGAATATGGCGATAATATTCAAAATAATTGAGACGTGTCAGGCAGGACCTTCATAAAAAAACTGGTAGAATAACCTGTACTACCGCTTTTAAGATGTTATTCTTGTAAGGTGACATTCTCAAATACACTTCTGCAAGAAGATATTCATGCACATAATAAAACGAATACATGTGTTGATTTGCGTTACAGCTTATCAATTGCCAGATACAGAGTATGACAGATTCATTGATGAAATCAAATGCAAAGTAGTCGATTCATTGAAGACTATCATCAAATTACACAACCCTGTTAACGTCAATATAGAAACATCTGGTAATTTCTTTATCCCCATTTTGATTTACCAGACTTGCTACAAATGTATGTTTATGCACAATGTAGTCAAATAAATGATTTAATTTGATGCAAACTCAGGAAGTGGCGAATACCAAATCATTCAATTTACAAACTCATTTAGCGAGTGTATTTAGTGACTTGAATCTAAAACTTTTCATACACTGTAGTTGATAGAACATCAAAATTTCAAATTAATGGTATTTCCTATTAGTCTAGTTAACATGTACCATTTTTCCTAAAATTTTTGTATAGTCTCCGCAAATTACGACCAAAGTCTCATTCGATTCGGATAATTATCTAGAAAGTTTGAGGAAAAGTTCCAAAAGGAGCCGAAAAAAATTGCAAAAGTTATAAACAATTAAGTGAAAAAAAAATTTGAGGTTTTGTTTTTTTTCGAACATCTCGAAAAATAATGAAAATTTTCAAAATTTGAAAAAAGATATGAAAAGATCAGCAAATTTGCTAAAAAAAGTCCCGACTCCCGTAACTGTACCTCCAATATTTATAATTTTTACTGAGCCTTGAAAAATGGGCGAAAAACGGGTGATCGGGCTTCCGCGCGCGTTGCGACACTGATAAATGGAGCTGGAACTGTAATAAACGGCTTAAGTTGTTAATTAATTAATACTTAACAAAAAAGATTTGACGTGTTATAGACGTATCTGCAATAGTTTCGAAGTAATTTAAATAATAACAGCAAAAGAGCATACCTATGAATAGGACAAATTTAAAGGCATAATAATATTAAAAGTTATATAAGAAATATATGCCCTGGCATCGGTACTTCAATATAGCCTCGGATGGGATGAAAGTGCTGGACCTTCCAGTTGTACCAAGGCCATCGGCACTCAGCATACACTGGTGTAACTATAACTATTTGACTGTTAAACTTTTCATAAGATCTTTTCCAAATTTACTCTCTCTCTCTCTCTCTCTTGGCCTGGTTCAATTCTGAAACATTATCTATTCATATAATATTTCATCATATTGGGTGTGATACTGGGGAAAGCACACGGAGAGCATATTTATATATTTTTGTTTATAATTTTTCTGAACAGACCGGACGATGTGAAAGTGACGCCCAAATAAGTATACTCGTTAACAATTCCAATTTCAGAGTTGACGATAATTATATTCTCTCTTGAAGCCGCCTTTTGAAAAACGCATTATTTTAGATTTTGCTGTACTTACTATAAGCTTATTTGAGCAAGTGTACTTTTCAAGAATGTTTAGTTTTCGTGAAATGTCTACTGGGGATTCTCCGAAAATAACTAAATCGTCAGCATAAAAGAGCGTAATTATCTCTGTACTATTATCTAAATTGACACCTCGTGCTCCTTTTTGACGAAAATATGCCTGGATGACAGCAAGGTACAAAGAAAACAGGGTGGGACTCATATTCTTTCGTGAACTGGTGGTTAGTTTTTATTTTAATAGAGGAAATTTCATAGAGAATTCGATCGATATTAATGAAATTGAAACTTACTCCTGCCTGATATAGTTTACTCCAGAGTGAAATGTGATCAATAGAGTCAAATGCTCTTTTGAAATCTATGAATGCTGCAAAAAACTGCCTACCCTTGAAACGCAGTTGAAGTGAGAGTATAAACATTGTCCTTACAACCACTTAGCTTGCGAAAACTGGACTGGCCTTCAGGTAAAATATTATGCGTTTCAGCCCATTCCACAAATCTGTTGAGTATAATCAGAGTGAATAGCTTTACCGTGCAGTTGACAAAAGCAATACCTCTGTAATTTGTTGGATCATTCATTGGACCTTTTTTGTGCAGCGTTGTTAAAATTACGCTTCCCTAGGATAGTGGAATACTTTGAGTATCTATGATACAATTGAAAAATGAACACAAATAGATACGCCAATTTTAAGGTAGGTTTTTCAAAAATTCGTAGCTTATTCCATCCTCACCTGGAGATTTGTTATTTTTGCACTGCGTCAGAGCGTAATTCAATTCAATGATGGATATTGTTCTGTCAAGGAATTCATTTCTTGCATCGAAATATACATTGGTATGTTTTATTCTTGGAGGATATAATGTGTTATAGTATCCCTTCCATTCAATAAACGAGAGAAATGATTCGCATCGCTTCGCTCTGAAACTTTTGATTGTCCGCCAGAATTCTTTTGAGTTCCTAACATTGCTCGGGCGAATCATAGTTTCTCGGTCGAAGCCATCTTTCTTCTGCTTTAAAGTTTTCCTAAATGTTTTTTTAACAATCATCATATCTCTAACAGTGTCTGTTGTGAAATTATTTTGTTTGTATATCCTGAGTTTTATGTTGAGATCCCTCTTTAATGACTTACACTCAGCATCGAACCAGGGTTTGTTGAATTGTGAAAAATTATTATTTATTCTTTCGGTTTTTTCCATACCCAGGCTTTATGCAGTTTTAGAGATTGCAGAACACAAGTTGTTATATGCGTCACTTGTATTGGATATGTAGCGAACTTTTGGGGACCACTGCATGCTGAATGCATAGTCACCAGAGAGCGAATCTCTCCACCTCAGAAGATTTTCAGCTTTGACATTGGGAGAGAGCTTAAATTTTACAAAGATGTACTTAATTTTTAAAAAGATGGGAAAAGGATCTGAAATGATATTCTCATTTAAAACAAGAAAATTGTCAACAATTTCAAGAGAGGAGTTATTAATCCAGGCCAGATCAATAACACTCTTTCCAATACTGTTGCAAAAATTTTAGTTTCCGATTCTGTCCTCGTTTGTTCTCCCGTTCAATAAACAAAAATAATTTTCATCCATGAAGTTCAATAGGCTACGTCCCCTCGCACTGAATATTTGATCCAAGCTATGTCTGTCTCTAAAAAGATTCGTACCCACAAGCACATCCTCTTGTATGGTGCCTGCGTTGCCAACCGGCAGTTAAAGTCGCCCATTATAATGAAAATGAATTCTGGGTACGCCTCGAAAATATGAGAAACAGACAGCTTAAAAACATCCAAGATCTGATCAATATTTAGTGACGGTTTAAAATATACATTACATAAAATAAATTGAAATTCATCATATTTGAGAGAACAGATAATCCACCATGGTGATTTGTCTATTATTTTGAACGAAAACTGTTTCATTATGAATACACACAAGCCTCCACTTGCCCGACCGTGAGATTTTTTGCGAACAGCACAAGAATTCACTATATTATAATAAGACAATGGGTGCAGCGGTGATTCAATATCAGTCGATTGCCACGTTTCACTAATGCACAGTATATTAAATTCAAAATTATTTTCTGAAAATTCTGGGAGGTTTTTATAGCCATGCATATTCCACGATACCATCGTGATTGGTTGCTATTTCCTCGCACTTGGACGTTTTTATTCCAGTATGGCGTTTAGGGGAGTCATCTTCTTCGCGGGATCTTTTGGCAGTAGTCTTGGGTGTAGTAATAATTTTCGGAATATTTTCAACATATTTTAATGTTATGTTCGTTTTCCCACTTTGTTGTCCAGTTTCTAATTCGGATCTGAGGTTGGACAGGTATTGTTGCTGATAAGGAGTCAAATCAGAACTAATAGTAACTCCTTTGTATGAGTCTTTTGAAAGTTTATTTTTGTTTCTGAGAATGTCAAGCGCAATATCGGATGACGCCAAACATACTTTCAGTAGTCTCGTGTCTCGGTATGGTTTACCTATACGAAGTGTATTCGTGATGGATTGACTTGAGGTAGGGGAAATATCTTCTAAAATAGCTTAAGCTTGTTCAATATCATAATTAACATCATTAGTGTTCAACAATCCTCTGATTATTAATTTTTTTTCACGAGCTGTTCTTTCAGATATTTCGGTGTATACTTCGTTATAGTTGGAATGTATTTGACTTTCTATTTTGGACATCTTTTCATTGAGAGCTTTGTTCTGAGTCTTGATTGCGGAAATATTAGATTCACAATTAGAGATACTCGTAGCATGAACCGATACTACAGCATGTACATTTTCAATCTGTTGTTTGCTCGCACAAGTTTCGACTTCTGAGGGCTGTCGTTCGTAGGGGGATGACAGCTGGTTAACGGAAAAACAATTTGAAACAAATTAAACAAAACAATTGTATACCTAAATTGAGATTTGCAAATTGCTCCACAATCTGATCAAAATGCTTAAGGGTAAGTGGTAAATTGAGATTGGTGGTTTCACGCGACATTTCCAATGAAGAATTGCATTTCAGGCAACGATATCCCTTAGCGGGAGAGGACGTAGTTTGAAAAGTACCAAGATGCGGAAGATAAGCTGGAACACCTCACGCACAATGCACAGTCTTTCCACATACTAAACAATTGGAGTGGAAATCGATATCTGGATCAATCGGCTGCAGCATCGAGAGGAAGGAGCCATCTTATCACTTGCTCAGTTGTTTGAAGGTCTGATACTTACAGAAAAAAAAACGTATTCTAAAGAAAATTACTAAAAAGTATGTTCTTTTCTCGATTGAAACAGAATGAATTTATAAGTATGCTTGTACTAACACTTTCGCTTGAACTGAACTCTAGATCCAACTTGAGAACTCACTTTAGACTGCTTAAATTTATCTCTTTCACGACCGACGAATAAACAGGTGTTCATTCGTTCAAATGCAGACCCAAAATTCTTTTTGTATTTGTTCAAAAACAATCAGAGCTGGACAAAAAGGGGTTCACATGATTGTCTCTAAGTTGCCTTACAGAGATATCTGATAGCTCTTTTCTGTAAAACAAATACAATGTTGAATTTATATCGACTGCATGGCCCTCATACTGTAGCGTAGGTAGAATTCTACAAGCAACAAATATACTGAAGTAGTAAGTAGTTCGGTTTTACCGTGTTCAATGGATGATCAATTTATTTTGTGGAAATTCAAGATGAATGTAAGATAGAGAAAATAATAAAAACTCTAATTTCTAATTTCCACTGAGATATTTTATTGTTACGACCGGTTTCGGTTTATTGAACCATATCAAGTAAACTATATAGTTTTAAATGAAGCGAAGATTTGTATGAAGTGTATAAATTTAATAATTATTGCAAAGCGCTTTCGACTTGCGTCATCTTCAGTGCTTACCTGGAAGTAATTACTCTGAAGAAAATTATATTGGAATTTGAATTTGAAACTTGAGGTTGAGAAATTTAAAAAAATGTACAATGAGTACTTACTAATCAGGCAACAGGAAGTATCAAAATATATAAAACATTGTACATTTCAAAAGTTAAATCTTAATTGACTTTAATAACCATCGAAAAGATATTTTTGAGATTATAAGGCCATGTGGGATGTGGGATTGTCAAATGAATGAAAGACAACTTGTGACAGTGACAGAGTGTGTCCAGTCCTAGGAATCGTACGTTAAAAGGTAAGCTGGTTAACGGAAAAAAACAATTTCGAACAACTATTTCAAACAATTTCAAGTGTCAAAAGGAAATAATGGTACCAACTTGAAGTAAGAGTGATCCTTTGATGAAGGGGAAGGAAATTTCTATACAGGTTCACTTGTGTATCCAGGCAGTGATCTTTGTTAGAAAGTTCTTTGGAAATCTCCAGTTCTTCAAATGAATCCAATCTGAGGCAATTTTTATTGTAAATTTTATGTAGAATTTTGGAATTTCTATTGGGGCTGAAGTTATGATTATGAATTTTGAAACGGTTACCAAATGCAGATTTATCTGGTCTTTTCAAATGTTCGTTAATTATAAATTTATACACTTCATACAAATCTTCGCTTCACTCATTACTGAAAAGTGTATTTAGCTTCCCACATTCATAAATAGTTTTAGTGATTCAGTTTCAGTTTCAGACTCATACATCGACTCCATAGGATTCTATTGCTGTTTGACGTGTCACAAAAAGTACAGGAGAAAAAGTGGAGTTCGCCAACATATAACATACGAGTGCAACAAAAAGCCGCAATTCAAATGTGAAATATGTTTGAAAAGCTTCAAACAGAAGACAAACCTGAAAGTGCATCTGGGAGTACATACACGAGAGAATGAATACATCAGGATCATGAATCCGTTTCATAGAATGATCGATTCCTGAAATGTAGTCATTGAAAGAGTCTGTAGATATAAGGTAGATATTGCCATGAGGTTCGGCAGTATTCAAGGCAACTTTAATTCAAAAGTGACTGGCACTATTTTATGATTGAAAATAGATATATTACAATTTTGTCTGTTCGTTCCTTAGTTATACATACAAGTGTTCACCATTCATAATCAAAATTAAATCTAGTTCCTGAGATTTTTCCTTCTTAATTATGTATTTGTGAATAATTATTGAGATGATAAAAGAGCCAAAATGGGGCTTTGACTTCGACTTGTGTTGAAAATATCATACAGTGCGGCTTTTAATAGCCTCCCCCCATACGCTGTTAAATTTTGAACGGTTTAACGTACAAAAAATAAAATGAACGTTTGGATGGTATCCCGATACAACTTCAGAAATAAATCTCTTTGCGGTTGCTCGAGAGATGGCGCGGGTGGCACTTCAAATTAAACATTTTAAATAGCATGGGGTAAGATAATTCAATTCTCTTTTCAACCATTTTTTTTCAATGTCTTTAATGTTTTTTCACAATATCCATTTTAATGTCATGTATAAGTGCAGATCTGAATACCTTACCTTTCCTTACCTTGATAAATTTTCAATGCTTCAAAACAAACCTAAAAGTTAAAATGAAAATAGAAGTCGAATCCCGCCAATAATTTTGTCTCTGAATAAAAAGAGAATTCATTTCATATTTTAAAATCCACCAGCGGCGCATGACAAAAAAGTTTATGGGGTGAAAAAGGCTTGACTCCTGAAAAAAATACTTTCCTGTACATCCTAACAATCACTTGGCATGCTAGATAATGAAACCCTTAAACGTAATCTGTATTTTAAATTTGATCTCAATATCTCAAAAACTGAAAGAGTTATGGTGAAAAATTCTAATAAATCTTGAAACTTTAACGATTCCTTGATTGGCAACGAAGCATTTTCGAACACATATGTCTGTCTTATTTTGGACGTGAAACATACGCTCCTAAAAGCTTGATACTGAATTTTGAAACACACTGTATATTCAAATATATGATACTTGGTCATAAGTATTGTACCGCTGCTAATGATGCACTTTTATCAAAATAAAAATCATTTTTTTTATTGTATTTAAAGTATTGTAGTGCAAGAATTTGACACACGAATGCCCACGAGATGTCATACATCATCATCATTATTATTAATAAATATCAGTAGTTAATGATATTTAACGAATAACTTTTTCAGATCAGTATTATATTACGGACAAAGGAATGTTTGGATGTTCAAGATGCAATTCACTCTATAAACACAAAGCCAATCTTGGTCGCCATATTCAGTGGGAGTGTGGAGGCGAACGAAAATTTGTTTGCCCAAATTGTAATTGTAAGTTCAAGCAGAAGTCCCATATGCAGTATCATCAGAGATCCAGAAATTGCTATAGAAGAGTAGATAATCCCTTGTAACTTTGATTTGTCAGCATTCGATGTTTCAAAATATTGAGACAAATATATGATTACATTAGTTCATGTACCGTGGTATCAACCGATTAGTTTTTTCTTCTATTGAGTTTTGTAATTATTCGGAATAAAAGTTATTGATAACAAAATTTGTTTTTATTCCAGATTGCAATGATTTAACTTTAGTTGTATTCAAAATATTCAATAATACCCTTAGGGTACAGACGTAAAAATAGTATGACTATCCGAACGTTGACAATTCTTATTTCTGTTCTTCATGTTGAGCGGACAACTGCTTTATTCATAGAAATTTCCGGTAGAGGGGAATTTTCATGAGACCTCATCGTTTTCGATTGGGCGTCCGACAATTAGAATGTTCCGTAACTTAATTTCAAATATTTTTCTCTGATAACTTCCCTCATCTGTCAAAATAAATTCTCTGATAAACCCGCTTCGTTTCTTTTGCGAATAAACTGCATGGTCCTTCTTGACAGTTCTCTGAATGTATTCAACACATTTCACAAGTCGTGTGACATATTATGTTCATTAATTTAATAAAAATATTTATGTACGTTGTGGAATAAATGTTATTGGTTGATTGTCATATTTGAGAAATAATCTGATCAAATATAACTCGACCGTCGTTTATCAAATCGAAAAAATATTAAAATTTCCACTTATACATTTTTGTTTTTGAAAATTCATCTCTTTTAATTCGAAGATTTATGTTCGAATAATAAAACCCTCAAGCTTGAAAGCTCTCAGAACATAAATCTCCGAATTCATCTCGATACATTTTCAGACAAAATCGTTTTCATTGAAATTGAAAAATTTATTCGCTGATAAACGAGGAGAAAATTACCCCCAAAATCATCTACCTGAGTACATTATATGACTCTGCAGAACATGATAAAGTTATGACGCCATTGAATATATTCCTATAATTTATCAACTATTTTACAGTTGTACTTGATTTTATTGCATATTTTTATAGATGACAAGTTGTTCTTTTGAGGATATTGCCTTCAATACAACTTATATCTTTCAGCCAGTTATTGTCATAGTTATTGTGAATATGAAAAATCGACATAACATCCGCGTGTGTTTATTTTTAATAGATCATTCAGAGTAATATTGAGAAGAAGCGGTCGAAGAATTGTTTCTTGAGGTACACCGTATTGTATTACTTATTTCTGGGTCGTTTTAGTCTGGTTTTAGCTCAACACAATTTAGTGACTTTGATAGAAAACTCTTAATTGGTTTTTGATTTATACTTATACCAATGTTTTCCAGGCATTCTATGAGTAGAAGTTTACTCACTGTGTTGAATGCTATAGGAAGATATAATAACACAAAAGAGATTTTTCACTATCTGGTACATTAATAATAATAATGCTTCAATTATTTAATACATGATATTGGAAACGTTAACAGTGTATAAATAAAACTAAATTAAAATAGAATTGAAACGTCGGAGTGGATGTACTATGGAACTAGTACGTTATGTCAAAAATTCTAAAACACTATTAAAACAATTTTTACAAAGGCGATTTGAATATATTTGATCTTCTCTCACTTTTATAGTGGTGGGAAGGGTGTTGAAGAGTTTAATTGAAATTGACTGCTTTCTGAAAGAGAACTTAGGAGGCCTAATAAAATATTCCTGTATTGCAGAGTAACTGTAAAAATTGGGATTTTAATGAACATTTCCAAGTGATTGATTTCTAACAAACAAAATTTATTTAAACATGTAAATACATGGAGTTTAAATTTGTAGTATTAATAAATAAATCTCCCTATCTTGCTTAGATCATCAACTGTGGAAAAACAAGAGACAGATAATTCATATACGTATATGTTTGAAATAGTTTTTAAGGGGAGTGATGAATACGATATGTGTGGTCGTGGTATTGAGGAAATATTACAATTTATATATTTATTTAGTAACAATAGTGACTAGTATAACCATTTTTCATTTAACTAAAATTTGTTTTTTGATATGTGTGTGTTTTTCTTTCATTTTATGCTTTCATGCGTAGGTATCTCTATAATTGTGTGGACTATACATGCGTCCCCACAATATCTCTCATATTTTAATGCAAATAGTGCGCCCCGAAACCAACGGAAAAAGTCATTATTCGTTTCGTCCACACGAGTATTTTCCTTTTTTGGCGTTTCAATAGTCGGTGTAATATAGAGGTTATGGGGGAAAGTGCTGCCACCAGTAGCAATTCTATGAACTAAGTCCACAGGAAACAGGTCAGCACATGTCCACACTATTTAGGTACATAGAGGATTGAACTCACACATCAAATATAACGAATTTTGAATATTTTGTTGCAATCCCTATCACACAGAATGGTCCAGCAATAATTATGTGGTCTCCTAAAATGGTGTGAATAAAGGGGACTCTGAAGTTGAATGATAGACACGCTACTTTCGAATCTAAAACTCACATCAGCTTGCAGATGGCAGAAATCTTATACGGACGAATATAGAAGGTAACTTCATATCCACAGGGCACATGACCTGACTGGAGTATTCCTCACGGAAAAATAATAATAAGAAATTTCATTAACATCACATGATGTAATGCAAGAAATGGGTCGCAGGTGGAATGATGTGAACCCTGCATTCGAATTTAAAAATTATAACATCTTGCCATAAGATTGCAGAAATCCCAGCAGGATGAATGCAGAAGGCCATTGTCCTTGTGACACTTCTTCTCAATGGGGCACATGATTTTCAGACCCAATAGTTACTGGTGGAAGTGGAGCTGTATACCTACACGTAATGGAACCAATGAAATGTTTTGAATATTTCGTGCGGATTCCGTAGTTTTCACAGAGCAGTTTCGACCTGGTGGGTTATCAGTGCTTACCTGTCACGTTAACACCAGAAGAATCCATGAGATATTGACAAAAATATTTTGAGCAGCTGTTTAATTATTTACAGTGTCCAGCATTATGTTTGGAGTATATGGAATACTTCATTGGTATTGATTTCGAAAAGAATTTGTTCTTGATGAAGTTCTCTGATTCATCCCAAATCTGAATTATGAACAATAATTTGATTTTTCACGACCCTGTATGAACAATTCAGTCGTAGTGTGGAAATGAATTCAGCTTCATTCCGGTAGTGTGGGGATAATTTAGATTTATTTATTATTTGCAGCAAGAATATGGAAAATTCCGTAACATATTTCATTGGATGTGCTTTTACGATGGAAGGAAGAAAGAAGGGAGTATTATAATTATACAGAGTTTATCAAATGTATGGCCCCTCCTATGTTTCTCAGTTAATATGTGGTAATCGAAAAAAGCACGGATAAAAATTGAAGGGTATTTTGCTATGCACCTTTCTGGGAATTCAAATATTTTTTAGATTTGCCACTGGTGGAGAAGTGACGTCATGGGCTTTTTTTAAGGAACCATATGTCATGTTTAGTATCGCTATAAAGCTTGTTTTTTCTTTATTCAGTGATACTAATATTTTTTCAATTGTCTCGATAGATACAGTTTTTTTTTAAATTTTTGTGTCCACCTCTGTAATTCACTCACCTATAGCTCAACTTGTTTACATTTTTTCTCAACTGTGGAATGTAATCAGTTGATGTTTAAGGGATATGACAATTTGATTCAGTATGAAAGTTTATATAAAAAAAAATATTTTATGTACAACATTGACAGTTGTTTCATTAAGAAAATTCACACACGAAATAAAATACTTCTTCAATCATTAATAGATTATTTTCAGTTTTCAATTCCTTAAATTATCCCAAACATCGTTAGTGAACTCTCTAATGTTGCAAATAAAAATATTTTTTTTATAAAATCTTGCGTACTCCACTGTCTGAATCTAATTGCCAAATCGCTTGAAAGTTCAACTGGTTACTTGAGGAACATTTTGAAAAAATTAAGCAATAGGTGAGTGAATCACAGAGGTGGACACAAAAATACAAAACTCACTGTACATATCGAGACTATTGAAAATATATAAGAACCACTCTATAGAGAAAAAACAAGCTTTCTAGCGATACTAAACATGACATATAGTTCTATTAAAAAAAAAAGCCGATGACATCACTTTTCCACCAATGGCATACACTAAAAATTATTTGAGTTCCTAGAAAGGTGCTGAGCAAAATACCCTTCAACTTTCATTCGAACTTTTTTTCGAATACCCTCATATCAACTGAGAGAAAGGGGAGGGTCCATACATTTAACTAACTGTATATATCAAAATGCCATCTGCTTGGCCTAGTATGAAGTAAAAGGGAGTAAAATTCGATTCTGAACAATATTTTCCCTTGACTTTTGATTCTACCGCGAGAAATAAAGTTATCGGATTATAACTTTTTGAAAACAAATCAGGTTTTTCAAACTCCCACGTAAAGAGGCGATTCAATTTGGTGTGTATAATTGAGGTTTAGGACGAAGCAGAGGTTTTTATCAGGAATGAAATTTTTGAGGAACAAATAAGTACTGTAAAAGAATTCCGTATTAGAAATGTATGCTGGACACTATTATATTTGAATTTGTTTCCCACTAAGATTGTCAATATTTTATAGATTCTTATCATGCTAACCTGACAAGCAAGAACTGACGATGACCTTTTAGGTCAAAAGCGCTCTGCTATTAATTTATTGAAAAAGGTGTATGCGTTTGATAGTAAAAGAACACTGCACATTTGCTATGTAAAATGGCTTTCAGCTAATTTCGCTTAAATTTCGATATTTTGTAGATCCTGGCAGCCTCATTATGTAGTCAAATTCACAGATCGATCCTGTGACCAGATTTTGACCTAAATGGTGTCAAAAATTCGATTTTTGCTATCAAGAGTATCGATTTGATTCTTGTGCTGTAATTCGAAATTGAACTCTTTTAGAAATAAACTAATAACATCCAAGCTCATGAGTCCCTTCATTCGAATAAAAAATAATATCTCACAAAGGGTGTTGCATTACAGCATGGCAAGACAATTTTCAAACAAATAAATAAATATCAATTCCATAATCGTTTTCATTTTCACTCAACGAGTTAAAACCATACAACAAACCACTAGAATTCAACAATTTTTAAAAAAGTATGGGTGTTCATCAAGTCCCTGGGACAACACACTAAAACATTTCAACAATGAACAATCAAAAACTGGAGTGTTACTGTATTTTTTTTTCATATAAATAGTCTATTCCAGTCTTAGAGTTTTTATCAAAATTAATGCAATAATAATAGTAATAGGAAATAGAAGATTTCCATTGAAAATTTTGACACCCTGTATCTTGAAAACGAAGCATCACCGGACGTATATTCATATACACTTTTCGTCTTAGAATCACTCAAAATATCACTCATTTAAGTTTGGCCACGTACTTACGTAACACCCTGTGTATATAATGTAAAAACCTTCGTTTTATATGTTTTAAAACGTTATTTATCAATGGTATTTCAAGTAGGTATCTCTGAAAATTCTGAACTCAATTCCATAGATCACCAACTCTTGTGACTAACTACTTAGAATTTTAAAATACCTATTCAAGTAAATAAAATATTCATGATGTGTTTTATCAGTTCATTTCCATGCGCAGAGTTGTCACAAAAATAATATTCAATTACTTGTTTGATGAGGACGGGGTGGGGAGGAAGAGAAGAGCATTTTTCACCACATATACAAGTATCACAATAGAGACTTCTATTAAGAGTATTTGAATGCGGCTGTAAGTCACGGCGGTGGCTGGAAATAAGGAGGGATGAGGAGAATCATTCCATTTCATTTTCATTTCAATTCAACTTTCATAGTGAGAATAAGGAATTACACTGTAAGAAAAGATAACGTTTTAATTGTAAAAAATGATTTATCTGTATACATGATGCATGTAGGATCACTTCACGAACCTATTATTCATTCATATCGACTACAACCTACTTCAAATCTGTTCCGAACTGAGAAAGATTCGAACACCATATTTACGCGGGCTGATGTCACTTGTATTGTACTACAAACGTTTGTTCTGTGAGAGATTTGTAAGAGGTAGATCTGTTCCCATTTTGAATCACATTGTACAGTGGAAATTAAGGAGACTGACGTTACTTGTATTTATCCAATGATATACCGGTAATACTTGGCGCGAATTTGAGCTAGTGTTTAAATTAATCTATGATTCTTTTATTTTCTGTTTCGAACCATATCAAAAAAAAATCAAAAATCGTTTTTTACCCAGTTTGATTTCTAAAACTTATAAAAATATATATGAAGAATTACCAGTGTAATTCTGTCATGACCAATCCGTAATGATAATATAATTTTGTTCTGAATATGTTTCATTTGTAAGCATTTAAATTCAACAGGGAAAACTATATACGGATGGACAGACAATCATATGAAAAAATTGTCAAATTCTGGCCGTTTGTTTTCTAGTTTTAACGGATTGCGTGAAAATCAAAAAAATTGTGATATTGAAATTCATCTATTTTCTCTTTGTGATATATTTGTGACACCCTGTAGCTCGAAAACTGGGCCTAGGATCGATCTGTGAATTGGACTACGTAATGAAGAACAATTCAAAATTGGAGTGAAATTAGCCGAAAGCCATTTAATGTAGTAAATGTGCGGGAATTCTTTGGGCGGTTCATAAAGGACAATTCAATTTATTTCAAATTCTTAAATTTTTATCATAATTTTTTTCAGTCTAGAATAAGTTATCCTATAATAATTGCCAAAAAATGCAAAGAGGCGACTTTTCAGATGATTTTGATGATTTGTCATATCATTTCAGGAGTTCACACAATTATTGCGCGACGTGTATGTATGGGATGTCTGATGTATTCAACAGAGTTGTAATTTAACCTTATGAAATGATGAATGTTCCATAATTGCATCTTCTCAATATGTTAGGTCTCGTAAGCTATCGATTATATCAGATACAGAATATTCAGTAGTAATACTATAAGTACTTCAAAATAATCAGGTTATACATCGATAACTTGTTGCATAATTATAAAGAGTGTCACGATTGTAATTATGCAGGAAGTTTGAGATGTATAACCGTATTTATATTGAAGTACGTATTGTATTTGATACGATTATTTTTTGAGTAAATTAAGTGAATATATAAACAATTTATTAATTTAAATACAAATTGGTGGAATGAAAGTTACAATTATTATATACTACGTTTTTTTTAACTGAGATATTTTCGGCGCAGGAAACGTGGCCACTGCTCATTGAAGTGCTGGAAATACTGAAGGTGTTATTACTTGAACCTGCAGCGTTTTTAAAATTGGATCTCATCTTATTTATTATGTTTTGGTGATGTTGTTCATCTATCTCTGGGTAGGGTTTGATAGAATTGCTATTACCATGTCCTGTTATTTTAATAAGTTCTTGTTCCGATACACCTGCTTTTGCCAATTGTGAAACAGCAGTGGCTCGGTGAGAATGATTTGAAAATTTTTTGTTTGTCATATTCAAATTTGCCAATTCTGCAGACTTTTTGGTCCATTTACTAATTTAATGCACTCCAATTGGCATATTTTTGTACCAGCCAAGGGTTTTTTCTTTTCTACAGTTGGGATTTACTGTCAGAAATAACCTATCTGTTTTAATATTGATGTTTTCGCTTCTTTTCATCATTAGCTTATCTAGAAGTCTCACTGGACAACGACTCACTTCATTATGGTTAGGTACGAGCCATTTATTATTAGCACATGGTTTTGCTCCTCCCTGTGTGGTTTTGGTAAACATAGGATTATATTGTATTCTACCAGTTGGAGTATCATCATTTCCAGTTTCTTTTTGAAAATAATGAGTCAAGCATGACGCTCCTTCATTTCCTCTCCACGCAAGTTCTACAGAAGCAATTAATCCTTCCGGTGTATTTTCATCCCACGCTTCTATCATTGCTATGTACTCGTTATCTTTAAATGCTTTCTCTTGTCCGGTAACATTTGAAGTTCCCTTCTTTTTGAATTTCTTGCGTTTCGTGCGGCTAAAAATATGGGACTAGAGAATGGATCAATTACTCTATCAAACTCCTTCATATATTTTTCTTGTACTTGTTTTGCCGTAATGTTCCACATCGTTGTAACCACATTTTCTTAATAATTTTCTCCAATCTTTCAAAATGGACGCTATCATTTCAGTGGAAATTGATTCATTTAGCACATAGTTTCTTTCACTGCAAACCGTAAGAAATTGTTTCCGTACGCACTTTTTTGTTTTCACTGTATTATGAGGCTCATTATTTTGTATACTTTCGTCTATTGCATTTGATGATAAATCTCCGAATCGACTCATTTTTGAACAATTTTTGATAAACGTCACAATTTGACAGTTCTGTATGTTGTATATTGATGTCGATGTGGTTACTATAAAAATGGAATTATTTTAAAATTTTCGATTGGTGCAGCTACTCTACGTATAATCAGGTATTATCGAAATTATACGAGGTAACTTAACTAAATTGGACATTCTGATTGGTTGAAAATCATACGAAAAAAATAATCAGTAATATTTTCCTTACCTGAAAGGGTTGTATCATTTATGGACAAATTGTATTATACAGTACAGGTATTTGTTGATGCAGTTACATTATTCAGAGTTTTGTTATAAGAACAATGACTGCTCAATTTTCTCTATGTGCTTGTTTTGCTAGAGAAATTTAATATTGTTTGTCTATTATTTGTCATAAATATTGAATTTAATTTTTTCGTTTGTTTTTGAAGGTCTGCGATGCCCGAATTGTGACAAATCCTACGCAGTGAAGCATTCCCTCTATTGTCACCAGAAGTACGATTGTGGAAAGGTGAAATCGTTTAGGTGCAAATTCTGTATTCATTCCAGTAAGAGACAAGGAGACCTTAAGAAACATGTTTTGATGGTACACGCAGACAAAGTTTCTAATAAATTTTAATCCATTGTGAATGACATGGTTGAAACACAGAAAATATAAACAGTATTATCGTATTTATCTATGAACTATGGACCCCGATCGGCATAGTACTATTTAGTGTATCCTAAAAATCTGTTTGAATATAATGAATTTTTCCCACGATCATCAGAGAATTTGCTAATTATGAAATGAAATTTGATTACAGAATGCTGGAATTCTCTCTCTTGAGATTGAATTTACGTGAAGTTAGCCACACTGGATAAATTCATGATACTTTTTATATTTTCGAATGAAAACGTGACAGCAATAATTTGACACTACTGAAATTTGCCACTACGGTGACAATCAACTACGTCAAGGCTAATGTTATTATTGCTACCCAGTGTGAGAATATTATTCTATTACAAGAGATAGAATGTAAATACATTTGAATTGCATGTGGGCATTTTTTCAATCTCAATTTACGTGCAGTTAGCCACACTTTTCCAGCCACGGTTTCAGACTTGAGGACCGCTGACATTCGGATGTAGCGTGAATTTGACACGATACGTAAATAGTTTTCGCCCAATAATAGTTTGAAGCATTGTGATCTTTCATGAAATTGTAAGTCATCCACGATTTTGATTGGGGATACAGATCAGGAAAATTTGAATGTGATCAAAAATTGAAAAAGTCGAGGTGAAAATATTGATGAATGAATTGAAACCGAATTTTCGCCGAAATGAGCTAAGAAAGGAAGAGAATCAATACTTATGGATACATTAATTATGAATCCAAACATATTTTAAGATATTTGAATTCTGGTTCCTAGTACCTTGTTAATTTCTTCACCAGCACAACACAGCATTGCTCTACACATTATTAGATATTGATAAAATGGTTATCAATTCGCGTATTAAGGAAAATATCGATAAAGAGTTAGGCTGCCGAAAAACAAAAATTACTTCAAGGAAGAACACATCCAGAAACCTATGAAGCAGTATTTATTTTGCTTTGAATGGCCGTCAGGATGATATAAAAAAAATAAAATATTTTCTCAGGCTATGAAATATCGATAAAGAGTCGCGCTGTCGGAAAACAAAAAATACCACAAGAAAGAACATGCCGAGAAACATATAAAACCATTGTTATTTTTCTTTGGATGGCCGTCAGGGTGATATAAAAAAATAAAATTATTTCTCAGGCTATGAAATATCGATAAAGAATCGCGCTGTCGGAAAACAAAAAATACCACAAGAAAGAATATGCCAAGAAACATATAAAACCATTGTTATTTTTCTTTGGATGGCCGTCAGGGAGATATGAAAAAAATAAAATATTTTCTCGGGCTATGAAATATCGATAAAGAGTCGCGCTGACGGAAAACAAAAAATACCACAAAAAAGAACGTATCGAGAAACATATAAAACCATTATTATTTTTCTTTGGATGGCCGTCAGGATGATATAAAAAAAATAAAATATTTTCTTGGGCTATGAAATATCAATAAAGAGTCGCGCTGTCGGAAAACAAAAAATATCACAAGAAAGAACACATTGAGGAACTCATGAAACCATTGTAATTTGTCTTTGGATGGCTGTCAGGGTGAAACATAAAAAATATAATATATTTGTATCAAGAAAAACAATTTAAAACGGAAAATACTTCAAAAAATGTACTTCGAGTCTAGGCATTGAAATTCCTGTAACGGTTTGAGACAGAACGATGAATGTTGAGTTTTCAAGAGGCTATTTATTTGAATAAAAAATCTCACCTAACTTTTGGCACTATGCGTAAGCATCTATTCGAGGACCATCCAAATATGTGAATGAAAATGATATACAAAGTATCGTACAAACCGGGCCACCCAAAACTTTTTATTTTCAAATACTATATTTTATTGCATTATTTTTAAATGCCAAGTCATGTTTCATATAGGAGTAATATTTTCTTCTGAACTGCAGAGTGTTTTGGAAATATTGAACTATTAATGGTGAAATTTCAACATTTTTTAATTCCATAACAACTGTATTTAAAAAATATTGAAGGATAATCAATCACAACTTGACCTTTTTCAATTACAGCTGCTATGGAATAAAAAAAATTGAAATATCACTGGTAATAAAGTTCAATATTTCCAAAACTCCCAGAAGATCAGATCATAATACTACACCAATATAAAATATAACTCTTGGCATTTGAATAAATGCAACACAAATACAGTTCCGTATTTGAAAACGAATAGAGGTGGATGGGTCAATTTGTAAGATAATTTGTATATCATTTTCATTCACATATTTGGATTATCTAAAAATTTAATGATACAAATTTTCAAATGTTTTTAAAATATCTTCACAAAAAGTAAATAAATAAAAGGAGTATTTCGAAATTCTTACATTTTATTTTATAACTCCAGAAGTAAAGAAGCTAGATCAGATTGTTTTTAATCCCATAATAATTGATCTCTGAAATACGTAACTTTTTCCACCTTTCATCACCCCTCTATCGTTTGTCGTAAACGAGATCATAGCATAGACTCGAATATGAATAGCCTGTATATTTGAAGAAAATAATTCCACAATAATAATGTAATAAATTGTATAATGTAAAGTAATGCAAGTGAAACGATTGTTCCCACACTATCCTCACTAGAGACGGTAGTAATAATACTTTCAGAAAAGTATTTCAAAATTATAAAATCGTGTATTTGTGAACGGTCACTCTGAGCGTAAAATAGCTGTCATGAAAAATACGTATTTTGTCATGAATTATTGGTATGTCCAATACCGCAAACATGAGAATTGAAAAACTAAATCAATAGGAATCGATTTTTTTTACTCATACCCACAGATTTCGTGAAAATACGCATATTTTGCAGAATGCATTTTTTCGCTTAGAAATGCAGTTTACGAGTTATGCTGTTTTGTAATGCCGAAATAATTCTATAGGTGCAGTTAATAAATTGATTCTTCTGCTATGTCGCGTCGCTATCCCATTTGCTTGTTGGAAGGTATATCGGCACTTAATCGCGTTTTGGCTCTTAGACTTTTTTATTGGAACTATTGCTCTTCTGCAGTCTGCATATTCTTTTCAATTACATTATTATAGGTTTATAATACTTTTGAATTCTTTTCATTTCTAGTTTTCATTTGAGTAGTTATTTTCGAAAACAAGTATTTTTACTGTGACAGGTTAGGAAAATGGCATCACTCAAAAATAAATTTCCTATTGAGAGTTTGGTGACTTTCTTAAACACAAATCTTGATTTGATAGACTGTTCTCTTGACAACCTATCCGTATCTAGTTCTATAATCGAGAAGGCTGCTCTTCATCTCTTCTCTTCTAACAGCAATAAATGTCGTAACGCTGTTATACGGGAACTGAGAAGAAACACTTGCAATGTAAGGACAATGATCAATACTTCTTCTATGCCTCCTAAGGAAGAACATATAACTTTTAAAGACTCTCGTAAAATATGGATTTGCCGAATTATTGAATATCTCAAGCTTACAAATAGTACCACCGATAATTTTGCTCGAGAGACATATCGTTCACCTAAATCAATTTATGGTGAAATTTGTAAATTCATAAACAGAAAGAACAATAATAAAAACAGACAAGTTCTCTACACGTTCTGTAAAAAATATATGAATGATATAAAAGATTATATAGAAATCGAGGTGTCTGATGACGTCAAGATGAGCCATGAAAATAATATATTCCATTCTACACCAATTAACTCAAGTGAAATTGAAGATAATTTGAAGAACAGTCCCACATCAGTTTCGAATGTTGATTGTGACAATATTTTCAATAATAATTTTGTATCTTCTCCTGATAGTGAAGTGGTTGATGAATATTTCATTTGTTCTTCAACGCCTAAAAGGGATCGAGAGGATGAGACTACTCCGCATGTCAAGCATGTCACTCCCGATTCTGAGGAAATTCCAGTGGAAATTTCTTACTTATATGAAGAAAAGGAATCTTGTGTTGAAATATTGCCTGTCGGTTCAACGAATAGAAAAATCCAAAATTTCCGAAGACCGAACTATGATGAGTGTAGTGTCAAAGAAGGTGAATTTTTTTTATCGAAAACTGAATACACAATTATTAGCAAAGATCATCGACTTCTAGATGGAATATATCAATTGATTATAAATAAAAGAATAAAGTCTGTGAATAACACATGCCCACTTTACTTTAAGCATCACCGTTTTCTCAAAAGATCTTATACAATTAAGGTATACGCTTATTGTCAGCACGAATGTAAGGCATTCATTCTCATTGTCAAAGATGTATCCAAGCCAGACCAGATATCGCATTGTGTGGACGTATTCAGCTCTTCTTTGGATTTCAATCACGTGAAGGAGATGGGCAAACAACTGAGGGGAATGGAGCGATAAATAACGAAAAATAAACTGCTATATTCGAAACCGTTAGATCAACTCCAAAATGATGTTTTGGCGCTGGAAGAGTCTACTGTTTCAATACTGAAAAACAAAGGAAAGGTTCGATCTGATACAGTATACAGTAAGACCAAAGCAGAAATTACTGCTAAAAATGATAGACACTCCAACGATATACAGGATCTGATATTGATGCAACGAGACCACCCAGAATATATCAAATCCATTGCAATTCCTCTGCACGTTTATGTTTGGAGTACTGAACAAATCTTCTTAAGCAGTAAAGGTCATACTTTACATCTAGATGCAACTGGTTCTATCATCCGCAAGCCTGATAGTTCGTTCAAATGAGTGTATTGTTACGCTGGTGTTATACAACTACTCAGAAATAACCGCGTATGCCCTCTGTTGGAAATGACTTCCTATGAACACGATGGTGGTTCGATCGGTGCGTGATTATTGAGATACAAATCTTTTTATTTATCTTCAAACTCGAAAAAATGGCCCGCATTCGAAAGTGTAGTTGTTGATTTTAGTTTTGCCTTTTTAAATGCGATACCCATTGCTTGGAACTCTATGGGACTTAGGGAATATTTAGATCTCACATTCGACGTGATTGCCAGGTCGCAGCCATTTCCTAAAGAAAAAATCAAAATCTGCATTTGTTGCTTACACATGTTCCGTATAATGTCAAATGATATAAAGGAGCATTATTCAGATAGTACGGTTCGGAGTCATCTGAAAGAAATGTTGGCTGCAGCGTTCAAAATTAATGACTGGAACAAGTTTGGACGATGGTTTCAGAATTTATATGTTATTTTGAATTCGCCAACAAAAACACCCCTTTTTGAAACGTGTTTGGTTTCTCTCTTGAATGTTTATTGCGGAACTGACGGACTTTCCATGGATGATGTTTCTGTTCCAACTGGAAGTGCAACAGGAGTGGTACACCTTTCTAGAGACGAAACACTCTTTAGGAATAGCCCTTTTTATTTATTTTTTCGAGAAATGGCTTTGAAGTAAGACAAACTTATGTTAGAAGAGGATAGAGAAAGCATTTTTAGTAGTAATTTGTATTTCAATCCAAAATTTTCAATGATTATAATGAAAAAGTATTTACCCTACGCATCTTTATGGACTACTTTAATGATGCAGAATAACGATAGGAAGAGTAATGCACCCATCGAAAGGTATTTTGGTATCGTTAAAAACACAATTCTGAAAAAGCAAATGGGGCAAAAATGCAGTCGAGTTTTGGATAAAATCAGAAAATATGTTCTTTTTGTGTACAAAGAAGAAAAATTACAATTAACGAACAAAAAAAGTGTTTGCAACAAACGCAGGAATCCGCAACAGGTTTCTCATGATATGGGTTTAGCTTCACAAGAAATTTGGCAGAAGAAACTAAAAGAAAAAAATAACAATTTCAAGGGTCGAATCCTAAAAGGAATATTAACTGAAAATACATCGTTAAATTGCAACAATGTACGAGATGATGACACCATTCACCCGTGTCTACATTGCGGTGTAGGATTCCTAGACCAAACAGCACTCTGGTATGGATGTGATATTTGTCTGGGATGGGTACATGCATGTTGTGAAAGTGATCCTCCACTAAACGAAATCGATCCTTATTATTGTAAAATATGTCTGACTATGAAAACTACTCAAAAGAATTGCAATTTCAATGAAGAAACTCTCTCTTCAACCGACATGTACACAATAATTTTCCAGTGTTCTCTGTTTTTCGAAAGAGAATACAAATAAAACACTCGATGAGCTGCTTGAAATAGAGAGCAAGACAAGAAATCAATCATATTGTCCACTATGGTTTGAAGAGAGACAAAAACGAATAACAGCATCGTGTTTTGGGAAAGTTGTCAGAGCAAGCAAAAGATCGGTTCATGAAAAGCTTGCTTCACATATTATCACTCAACCTGAAATAACCACAAAGGCAATGACTCACGGCAAAATCAATGAAACCAATGCTAGATTGTCCTATGAACAAGAACGGAATCTCAAATGTAAAACTTCTGGATTAGTAATTCATGAATACTACCAGTTCATTGCTAGTTCACCTGATGGGCTGGTCGGGGAAGATGGGATCATAGAAATAAAATGTCCATTCAAGATTATAAATATGGATCCTTATATTGCTATCGCCAAAGGACTTCTTTCCTATTTTGATAAAGAGAGTGGAAAGCTCAAAACGTCTCATGAATACTACTACCAAATTCAAGGTCTTCTAGAGATAACAAATAGTGAATGGTGCGATTTCGTCGTTTACACCTTCGAAGGAATCAAAATCGAAAGAATAACAAGACACAGAAATATCTGGGAATTGATTCTGAAGAAAGTAAAGGATTTCTTCAATTTTTATATGTTACCATATTTGGCAGGTGTTACCGGACAACCCACTTTTCTGAAATGGAAAAGTGAAAAATGCCCTGAAGTTTTGAGCAACGGACTAATTGCAGACCAAACTTACTACAGAAATATCGGTAGAAATTATGTTGTAGGACATTTCAAAAATCTTCCTACTGTCATAAATGAAATCACCAGCGAGGACTTCCATATACTGTCGACTAGAGAGTAGCTAACTAATTTTATAATAGATATTTTTCTAAACATTTTAAACAAAGATGCTCCAGAATATCAAGTTGTACCGTGTTTATTGGCCACCAGAATATTTTTGTTCTCTGCAGGTGAAAGTCACGAGGATATTATGAATTTCCTAATAAATGGTGACAAATTAATTCTTCCAATTCTCCAAAATTACTCAGATATAACTCCCCGACCAAGTCTTCATCACTTTTGTCTCAGTGTTATAAACCTTCCGGAAAAAAAAATTGTGTTTCTCAACCCGGTGGGTAGTTCTTTAACAGAAACGAGATCATACATGTTTAAATTTTTGGAGTATTTGAACTATTATAGCGAATTGAACAACATCACGATAGAACTTGATGGATGGAGCTGTAAAGTATTACAATATGACAAACAAACAGATTGTTTCAGTTGTGGTCCATATATTCTTTACTTCTTCGAGAATATAGTTAAAGGACAATCGATGACAAATGACGTAGACATACTTCAGTATAGAAATATCATTAAAAATAAAATGATTCGGGCATCTGACGAGATGAATGACGCATGCATATTTTGCGGAAGATCGATCAAACATATTGATGATTTGTTTCAAAAATGTAACATTTGTTCGAGAATACATCATAAGAGGTGTAGAAATTTAGAAAAACAACATCTAAACGAGAAAGATGAAATTATGTGCTATCTATGTTCGATATACTAACACAATAAACTCATAGCATTAGTGGTTCATTGATATACCATTGAAAAATTCAAAGCAATGCTACTCTCGTTATTGAAGTACAACAATATTTCCATCCTCCGAAGGATTTGAGAAGGAGTAACATAGTTTTTCATTCGATTATTCTTGATGGGATTTGACATACTCTTTCATGTGGTTTATCATGTTGAGTAAAGAGCAAATCCTTCAAAGAATTTCATAGACCATGAAAATAATAACATTATAACCCTGACGGTCATCCACAGAGAACTGACAATAGTTTAATAGGTTCCCATACGTTCCTCAATATGTTCCTTCTAGAGGCTTTTTTTGTTTCCCAGCAGCGCGACTCTCTCGATATTTGCTGGCCCAAGAAAATATTTAATTTTTTTGTATCACCCTGACAGCCATCCAATGAAAATTAACAATGGTTTCATAGGTTTGACAATATGTTCTTTCTTGTGGTATTTTTTGTTTTCCGACAGCGCAACTCTTTATCGATATTTCATAGCCCGAGAAAATATTTTATTTTTTTTATATCACCCTGACGGCCATCCAAAGAAAAATAACAATGGTTTCATATGTTTCTCGACGTGTTCTTTCTTGTGGTATTTTTTGTTTTCCGACAGCGCGACTCTTTATTGATATTTCATAGCCCAAGAAAATATTTTATTTTTTTATATCACCCTGACGGCCATCCAAAGAAAAATAATAATGGTTTTATGTTTCTCGATACGTCCTTTTTTGTGGTATTTTTTGTTTTCCGACAGCGCAACTCTTTATCGATATTTCATAGCCCGAGAAAATATTTTATTTTTTTTATATCATCCTGACGGCCATCCATAGAAAAATAATAATGGTTTTATATGTTTCTCGATACGTTCTTTTTTGTGGTATTTTTTGTTTTCCGACAGCGCAACTCTTTATCGATATTTCATATCCCGAGAAAATATTTTATTTTTTTTATATCACCCTGACGGCCACCCAAAGAAAAATAACAATGGTGTCATATGTTTCTCGACGTGTTCTTTCTTGTGGTATTTTTTGTTTTCCGACAGCGCGACTCTTTATCGATATTTCATAGCCCAAGAAAATATTTTATTTTTTTTATATCATCCTGACGGCCATCCATAGAAAAATAATAATGGTTTTATATGTTTCTCGATACGTTCTTTTTTGTGGTATTTTTTGTTTTCCGTCAGCGCGACTCTTTATCGATATTTCATAGCCCGAGAAAATATTTTATTTTTTTTTATCACCCTAACGGCCATCCAAAGAAAAATAACAATGGTTTCATCTGTTTCTCGACGTGTTCTTTCTTGTGGTATTTTTTGTTTTCCGACAGCGCGACTCTTTATCGATATTTCATAGCCCGAGAAAATATTTTATTTTTTTTATATCACCCTGACGGCTATTCAAAGAAAAATATTATTGATTTCATAGTTTCGACAATGTAATCTTTCTTGTGGTATCTTTTGTTTTTCAACAGCGCGACTCTTTATCGATATTTCATATCCCGAGAAAATATTAAATTTTTTTTATATCATCCTGACGTCCATTCAAAGCAAAATAAAAACGGCTTCATAGGTTTCTGGATGTGTTTGTTCTTCCTTGAAGTATTTTTTGTTTATCGGCAGCCCAACTCTTTATCGATACTTTCCTTAATACGCGAATTGATAACCATGTTATCAATATCTAATAATGTGTAAAGCAATGCTGTGTTGTGCTGGTGAAGAAATTAACAAGGTACTAGGAACCAGAATTTAAATACCTTAAAATATGTTTGGATTCATAATTAATGTATACGTAAGTATTCTCTTCCTTTCTTAGCTCATTTCGGCGAAAATTCGGTTTCAATTCATTCATCAATATTTTCACCTCGACTTTTTCAATTTTTGATCACATTCAAATTTTCCTGATCTGTATCCCCAATCAAAATCATGGATGACTTACAATTTCATGAAAGATCACAATGCTTCAAACTATTATTGGGCGAAAACTATTTACGTATTTGTTATTGATCTGGCAACACTGTGTGAAATTCAGGCTACATCCGAATGTCAGCGGTCCTCAAGTCTGAAACCGTGGCTGGAAAAGTGTGGCTAACTTCACGTAAATTGAGATTGAAAAAATGCCCACATGCAATTCAAATGTATTTACATTCTATCTCTTGTAATAGAATAATATTCTCACACTGGTTAGCAATAATAACATTAGCCTTGACGTAATTGATTGTCACCGTAGTGGCAAATTTCAGTAGTGTCAAATTATTGCTGTCACGTTTTCATTCGAAAATATAAAAAGTATCATGAATTTATCCAGTGATTCAGAATCAGAGTGTGAAAATACATCACCTGAAATTACAAAGAGTATAAATAATATACTGGAAAGTTTACTACCAAAATATCCGAATAATTGAGACTCCTAGATTTCGTGGAGGAGAATACCATTTATATAATATTTATCAAACTTATTTTAATGAGAGGCCGGATGGTTCAGATGGTATAGCATTGGCATAGCAAACGAGAGCTCGTGGGTTCAAGCCACCGACAAGGCATTTTTTTTTCAATTTAATTGTTTATTCTTATTGCATCTTTGCAATAAAAAAATTAGTTCTGATTAGTACAGGATTAGTCCTTTCTGATAAACAGTGTTGATAAAACTTGTTACAGAATATACTATTCTTTTTTTACATGCTTTTATTCAGGTTTACCTGTATGTATGTATGTAACCGACTCCTTTACAGTCGATTTTGACCCACTTTTAACGGACAGATTTGAATGAAACTTTGTAAACTTATCAAGATCCGGAGACATTACGATAAGTTGATAAATTTGTCTCATTATCCTGATCAGGATCGCCAGAATAAATTGCCTCTTATATACTCTGTGTGAGAGCCTTCGCCAGAATTTTTGAAATCCTCGTAATAATGGATGAATTAATGCCTTCCTTGCAATTTTTTTTCAGGCTCTCTGAATTGAAATTGAGAACTGAAAAGTAAAAAATAAAATAATGTTTAAAAAAACTAAAAAACACGCTTTTATAATACATTGAACTACAAACTAAAAAATAATTGTATATACGCAGAAAATAATAATTGAACAATATGAGTATCACTGTGACGTGCTCAAGACTTGAAATTTTGTACATATCTCAGAACTGGATAATTGCAGGCCAATTATTTCACCATAAGAAAATCAGTAGTTCCGATGATAACAATAAAAATAAGGAGTAAAAGTCATATAAAATACTTAATCGAATGGAAATAACAGTTGAAGTCTAAACTGAGGTGATGAGAGAAATATTATTATGATTCTTTGCAAATTATTATAACTTATGCACATCGAGGTAAGAGGATAATAAAAACGATGTTGAGAGTTAGCTAAAGGTTTACGAAATGTGATATTTGATCTTGATACTGATCGAGGTACTTTGAAATCAATCAGCGATAGTAAAAAGGACCATCGACTTAAGAATAATGTTATGCATGAAACTTCGACCAACAATCTCATTATGTTTTTTGAGAGAAATCATGTTGAATTCACTAATCATTAACTCATAGCTTGGAGGACGCCTGTTATGACTTTCATGTAACACATATTTCTTTGCACCATTTTATTCATGAGGCGCAACGGAAGTCGCTGTGAAAGTAAATAACAGAAACATTAGTAATGTTTTTCTACCATACTAAAAAATCGAAAACTGTGTGACTGATTTTATTTATTTATTGGTAATGTCAAGTCAGAGTCAGATATTGAATGTGGATTCGACTCCTGACCGTCGTGTAGGCAGGACTCATGTTAGGTTATGTGTAAATGTCTGCCGTATTAACGTGCATTGCAAAATTATATTTTAATGTTAAATATCAGTTTGTTTGTGCAGTTCAAGAACTTATTGTGGAATTGTCAGTCCCTCGTGATCTCTACGCCGGTAACCAGGCCGGATGACAACGGATTTGTTGGAAAAAGAAGGTTTTAATGAGTGAAGATATTGCCGTTCAACGTGCATCGCATAAATTATTATTTACTGTGATATAATTCCGGGCATTCGTGGTATCACTTCGAGTGAGACTTCCAGTTTGCCCACCGAAGAGGGGCCCAAAAGTGAGGTTAGGGTTCACAGTCCACGTGGCTCCCTTACCAATAGGCCTCCGAGACTGGCGAACTAACCCAGTAGCTAATGCCAAAATACTGAAACTAAACTGAATAATTAATGTGACATCCTGACATTTCCGCAAACGTCCTTGAAAACCCCTCAATTCAGGGGTGAAAATTAGAAAAAGTCCTATTAATTTTCATGCCCGAAACAGTCTACAAATCGGTCTCAAGCGCATGTGTATTTGTTTTAAAAATCAGGCAACCAAATAGGCACGAAATAGGCATAGTGTGCTTGTTTATAATTGCCTTGAGTAGACCAAACTTTTTTGTCAATTCCAGCCCATATATTCACAAATGACTCTTGTTGACATTGTTGTTTTATTTACCACGTTCTCACTTCGTTCAATAACTCGTAAGCAGCATGTTATCGATAGAATTATACGTAATTTGAATGCAGTTTCCACATATAACTCGCACAATACTTGTACAGTATTTGCGAATCATACAACTTTCCAAAATGTTCTATGGATGCATCTTTTTCTTTGCACGAGTTCAAAGAAATTCAGTAATTTTGTGAACACCTATTAATTTCTTTATCGCTGATTATGATTTACTGCTCGTCAACGGATATGATATCTACCATGAGCGTCCGACAAAAAAAATATAAAACTTTTATTTTTCCAGTCGGTTTTGGTTCACGGTTAGCGTTGGTGGAATACATTGGTTGGATTTTGTGGTGAGACGGATTATTTTGTCCAGAAAATATTCAATCTGCTACCGTGTCCCACGTTGATGACAATAGATATTTCATATATTATATTACGAATAATTATGAATTAATTACAGATTCGACTGCAAGATTCAAACAAAATGAAATGGGCGAGTTCATTTGTCCTCTGTGTGGAAAAACTTATAAACTCAAAACATCGGTTTACACACACATAAGAAACGTTTGTGGGAAAGAACCAAAGCATCGTTGTGATATATGTGATTTCTCCTGTAACTTCGAGCATGTATTGCTGAGGCACAAAACGTCTGCTGCCCACAAGAGAAAACTGCTCTTCAACTCTGCCTTATGTATCAAAGAAGATATTGGAAGTGAGGACAGTAACCTGTGAGTTTGAAGAGGAGCAGAAAATCTTATGTGTAGGTACTTTTCTATTAAATGAAATATAACCTGAAACTTCTCCTTACCGGTACCTACGCAAAACTGCATTACAATAAATGCAAATATCTAAATTTATCGGGTGGCTACGGAAATATTGCCTATTGTCTCAGTTATTGTATGAGGTAGGCTTGTGAAATTTAAAGCATCGAAAAAATAACACAAGAGCTAGAATTTGAGCATATTGACATGTCGAAGCCAACTTTTGGTCTGACCGGAAGTAACATCAACTTTCTAGTTTTAAATGGCATCCCCATTTTTTGTTATAGAGTTGGTGGTAGGCTACCGCTGGGGCCTGGGTTAACACTGATCTTTCAGTTTGGAAACTAGCCTTCAAAGTTGTCCACTGCATTCAGCAGGTAAACAACCCCCTGATCTAGGTTCATTGAACTCGTTAATAGTAGTCCGCATACAGGGATGGTCTGACTTTCGCCATTTCAGGATTCAAGTTTTCTGCCCACTTTTCGTCCCTGTAATCGCTGATCTTCACATCTGACTCCGTTGTCTCTTTGACTACCTCCCATCTTGTCACCGGGGAACAGGCTTCTTCCATCTTGTCAGCGGGGAACAGGCTTCTTCGGCGTCTTCATCGCAATTGGTTTCGCTTCCTTTTAATATTTTTAATCCTACTGGGGAACTCATTATATGACTTTACTGAACCCTGCTCCGTAGTGGTAGCGATATCAAAAACGTCCGAGATGTGCTAATGCCTCGTTTAACTCAGCTGAACTTCAGATTCTTACCGGGAGGCAATTTTTTTGATATTCTTCCCAGAGAAACTGTGCTGTGTTGTCGGGTTGACTTCAGCATCAGTACTACTGGATTGTGATCCAACGGTAACTCGGATCGGATGCCTTGGAGAAATGAAAGGATTTCTTTTAAATTTGACCCATACCTATTTTTTTAAATTGTTTTGGAAGGTATGGATGCTGCCTCCGTATGGATACCTGAGCTTGGCTTGCTTCTCCAAGGTTAATGGCAGGGTGTACCTGACTTGTTCCACTTTGTAAGTGAAACAGGCCTCTCTGGCTGCTTCAAGGTTCGAGTTTGTGTTTTTTGGTAGTACCGTGGTCATTTTTGAGCATTTGATATTTTCGCGGTTTTATGTGACTCTTACTTATCCAAGGAGAGTTCCCCAGTATCCGTTTCGCTGTAGGAGCTTTCGCGGTCAGAATACTCCTCATTTTCCCTGCGAACCAAGCACCTCCAGCTTCTGAAGCAGACCTCAAACATCCGAGGCTATGAACCATGTTAGGAATATGGTTGTATATGGTGGATTATTATGTGATTGATAGTACTTGTAATGAGTGCGCGAGACTCGCATGGACCACGTTCAGCTGTGACGTAATCGAGCTAGATCCGTGAAGTAGATGACTTTTTTGTAGTTAGGTTAGCTGTCATGAACTCGATATCTGCACAGTGCCGGTATGTATACAGGGGTCCCTCCAGGAACTGCATCGATCAATATAAAGAAAACCATAAGTGGGTCGAATTTGAAAATTTGGGAGTTTATTATTATTGATAAGTGCTATCCAGCTAAAATATGTTTTTCTACATTCATGCAAAAAGCAAAACTTTATTGAACTATATTCAGTGGAAAAAGAAGCTCTTTATTGCACTAGTGCAATAAAGTTTTTATTGCACTCATCTGTCATACTTCAACGTGCTGTCATCATGATAAACATAAACGTTCAAACCCACTACATATTTAGCAGATATTCTGTGAGATTGGCCATACGTTTTAAACAGCTACATATTTTATATTATTTTGTATTAATGTTAGCAGTCAGAGTTGAACAAACAATACCTTCCCGAGAATAACTCCATAATCAAAACCGATCCGCTATGTTCTAAACCGTCTACCTGCATAGAGCAAACTGTCTACTATGATAACATACGTGCTCATGGCTACTATGATTTTGATTATTATAATACAACTGAGGTTATATAAACGTCAGTCAAAATTTAATTCTGATAATTACAGACCTGAAAGTTTTGAAATGTAATATTAAGTAATATTAATGGAAAAATAGATGATGGTGATGAAATCGATAGTAATAATTATTTATTTAAATTGTGTATTTCATATTCCTTCGCATAAATAAATAATTTTTTGCTTTTTGCATGAACGTAGAAAAAATGTTGTATGTAACTCGTGCAAAAAATGTTTATTGCACTCGACGTGTTGTACAACTCGGCCTAGCGGCCTCGTAGGATAATTTCACGTCGAGTGCAATAAACACCTACTTTTTGCACTTGTTTCATAAATCACTATTAATGCTTGAGTACATCTGAGTTTTTTAATCAGGTACGATATGTTCATTCCATCTTAGTTGACTGTGAAGTTTAATGCCCAAATATTTAATCTTATTTTCAGGACGTATTATGCAATTTGCTTGTTATAAACAGTGTCTTTCAAAAGTATCGGTATATTTCAGAAACGGTCCAGAGAAAATTTATGAAAATTTCGACAGGGTGGTTTTTGAAATATGAATACTAAAAGGTATATAGGTACAGGGTGTTATGTGAGTACGTGACCAAATTTGAAGGAGTGATTTTTTGAGTGGTTCTAAGACGAAAAGTTCATATGAACATAGGTCCGGTAATGCTTCGTTCTCAAGATACAGGGTGTCAAAATTTTCAAAAGAAACCGTAGTTTTCGTATTATTATTATAATTAATTTTGATAAAAATTGTTGCAAGACTGGAATAGACTATTTATGTGGTAAAAATTAACAGTAACACTCCAGTTTTTGATGGTTGGGTAGTTGAAGGTGCGAAAAAAATTCTAAATATAAAAAAGTTTCAATTTTAGTTCCTCACTATGGAACAAATACAAAACTTGCAAAAAAATCAGTAGCGCATTTTTTTCTGTTAAAAACATTGGTTACGGTGCCGGGACGCCAGTGGACATGATACTCTTGATGTAGTTGGGGCTAAATCAGCCCTTCACAATCCTTAATAACACTGCTAAATTTCAATGAAGTCAGTTAAAGATTTATTAAGATATTTACGCAAAAAAAATTCTTTTCAAAAGCGAAAACGAAGCATTACCGGACCTATGTTTATATATACTTTAAGTCTTAGAATCATTCAAAGAATCACATAAAGTTTATTGACAAAAGGCGATAATAAAATTTTTTCAAACCCGATAAATCATTTTCAATTTTGTTTCAGATCATTCCAGTTTTTGTCTTTATAGACTATAGGCTAGTTCATACCCTCGCGAATATTCGCAGGTTTTGTGCGATTCGCAAATCGCAAGAAAATCGCCGCATGAACGTTCATACCCATGCGGCAAAAAAATTGCGGTAAAGGATGAATGATGACATGTCATTTTTCGGTATGTGGGGTTAGGAATTGTTTGTTTTTTCCTTTTTCTATAATAACTTAAATAACAGTTGAACATGGAAGAAGTTCAATGTTTCCCAAATAACATTACCTGCTTGTTTCGAATATAATTCGTAATACGGAGTATTTTTCAATTCGTCATGCAAATGACATCGATGTCAATATCATGTTATTGATATCTCCAGAAGCAAAGTATCTTCAACAACAATGCAGTTACAGTATAACTAATATCAAGGATCGGTGGTCGGAAGATTCAGCAGATTGAGTGTTCAATACAGTGTCCTTAAAAAGTCAGATCCAAAGTTTTACACAACCTGCTTCAACAGTAACGCCCAGCAATATGCTCAGGAGTTCTTAAGATACATATAATATAGGTAGTCGGCATTAAGATGTTATTAGATCATTGCAGAAGCGAGATTTGATTTCAACAAAAATATTTGAAAATGCCACAGAATAGTGGTCTAGATACTTTTGGGGGAGTAGCACCCAATAGAGCTTTCTATCTACCCCTGAACTGAACCTGAAGTGAATTGCACCTGACTTTATGAATACATTTTGTTCCTCAATTCAAATCTACATTGAAATATACATGTTGTGGTCACTGTTCAGTCACCACAAGTCAAATAATGCTTTCCTAGTGTTTGATTTTTCAAAATGGCATTAATGTTTAATGGAAGAATAATATAAGTTTTATGTAAATTCTATATAATATACATATACTTATCAGTAGCAACCAGAGGCATTTCTTGCAGAATGCAATGGTCCCAAACCTGAAGACACCCTCTTTTCTTCAGTTTTGTCCCCACTGTGGACAAAAGTAAATAAAATATTTATTGGAATCATACGTCCCCATCTCCCTGTAATAATCTTGCTGAACTTTTCTAGCATGGAATATGTGACAAACACTACAGATCATTCGTAATTATTGATTGTGAAATCTAATAAATACAAATAAAATCTTTTTGCAATCAAAATAAAAGATTCAACATCCAAAGATATCTTTCAAGTTATTTGAATCAATATGGCGAAGGCAATGAAGGCGTGGAATAATTTGTTACTTATTATGTTGTTCCGTGGTTTGCGCGAATTCACAAAAAGTTAAATAAAATATTTGAACTTTCTTGCGGCAAGTATGGGAGCCATTTTATTCGCAGAAAATCGCGATATTCAGGAATCCTAATATACAATATGTAGTTATAAATAAAATCTCAAGAATTAATTGGGTAGCAGTCAGTCGACTAGTGGAGTTATTTAATCTTCATTTTTCAGGCCAAGCTTTCGAAAATCTATATTATCTTTCTCAAGACTATAACTACAAAAAGGTGGATGAACATATAGTAATTGAAAGTTGAGTAAAACTTACTAACGTGGAATTAAAAGATATTTACATCAATGATGAACATAATAACAATTTCAAAAAATATACGGACAGTGACAAAAAAATGTGACAGAAGGAAGAATTGTATATATAGAGGATGGAAAAGAAATACTAAAAATCATATAATTAAAAGAAATAGAATCACAAAATATAAATTCAAGGAGGACGACTGTTAGAGGAAATCTGTTCGTTTTTATGTAGAATGTATGCATAAAAAGAGCTTATAAAAGCTTATAAAGCTTATAAAAAGATCTTTATCAATTGTATGTTCTGATAAAGCACAAGATCTTATATTCCTTCTGGAATCACTCTTATGTGAAGTAATGCGATCTTTAAGCATTCGTTTAGATTGACCTATATAAACTTGTTCACAGTCTCTACAAGGAATTTCATAAACGATATTAGATTTGAACGTGGTAGGTATTGGAGTTTTTAATTTTGAATATAAATTCGAGATAGTAGTAACATTTGTTTTTGCAATCTTCACTTTTTCATTTCTAAGAATATTTATTAATTTTGGAGTCAAGTCATGGATATGTGGTAAGCTCTTATAATAGGTCTTGTTAGTGGTATCATGGGTTCTTTCATTCGGAATATGAGAGATGTTTTGTGTAGAAGTACTGAAAAGAATTTTGGTAACTAAAGAATAAGGATAGGAATTCTCGAGTGAAATGACTTCGAGTTCATTCAAACATTCAATTCGCAAAGAAGGATGAGTCAATTTCTCAACCCTGGTTTTCTGATTGATAATCATGTTCATTTTGACTTTATTTGACTAACTTGAACATTTTGACAGTAAACCATGTATTATAATCTAATATATTCTAATAATAGAGAGATATTGCAATAACGCCAGCCAGTATGAAAGGCAACTCGTTATTCATAACCTATAAATGAAATCTGTTTTCTCAGATTTTTCATTCTACATAATTTATTTTATAAAGATACAATTATGGTGATGACAGAATGGCCAAAGGGGGCTTCGATATCGATTTGTGTTGAAAATGTTATATAATTATCAGACACCCGAAGAGAAAATAGAGGAACTTTAAATCATGGGCTCAACCGTCCACTAATAAAGACAGGCAGTATTTTAATAAAGTTGTCCATATTCCAGATTTACATTGCGCGTGCGTATATGTCAAAATAAGGACAACTTTATTACTTACTGATGTTACTATGAACCGCAATATCGCTCTATTAACATTTTAAATACTTTTAAGGAACTTACATTTTTTATCTTATCAGGAAATTCATTGAAAGTGTCTAGACCTGGACCCGTATTCTTAGCGGAGAGTAGAACGATCAATTATCTGTTTCACACCAATATACATAAAATATGTATGTTTGTCTCTTTTATTTGTGCCCAAATTTAAGGCAACGGATTCAAGAATCGAGACCCTGGAGTTTTACCTACACCAAACCGTTATTTTGTCACCTCGACACATGTTTCAGTCACAAAGTCCGAAGAACCCAAACCATATAATTCTCAAGAGAATCTCAAGTCGGGCAAATCTTGTGTGCATGGAAAGTATTCGAACAATACAGGCGCTTTAACTGTTGAATATTCGAAAAATTCATTTACAATTTCATTTCAGGAGGATTTGATTGTCCAAAGTGTAATAGACGGTATAAGCAGATAGGCTCTAGAAATCGACACGTGAGATATGAATGTGGACAAGAACCATCCATCCACTGTCACTTTCGGGGATGTGGCTTCAAAACGTACAGAAAATCTACACTGGTAACACATAACAAGTACAAACACAAACCCAGGAAATACCCGTAATATATTTCTTCATTTGTTTGTCGTTTATTTTAAATATAAAAACTCACTGTATGTCTGTTTTTCTCTCACCTAAAAACTTAATCATCTGATTTAGTTGAGGTTTTGCATAAAAATGCGATCGTCGCTGACATAAAGATGTACTTTGCCGATAACTACTGTAAACCAAGGAGGAGTATCCAGCTACGCCAGCATATACAGAGTGTGCGATTTGAAACTGCATCACCCTGTTGTTTTGTAACCCATGAACCGAATTTTAGAAAACTAGCTCTATTCAGAGATGTTGATGGCTATGAGTTACTCTTATATTCAAGGCTTACTATGCTCTGCTGATTAGGTCGAAATTTCGAGAAGAAACATTAGGCATTTTTTCTCGAAAATGTGAATATGCTATTTGATTTTATGCAAATTTAGAACACTATATAGGTACAACAACTAATGTCTCATATTATGTTAGTTAGGTATATATATGACGATAAATTACCAAGTTCATCCCTTTTGACTGACCCTGTATTGGAGTCTAATAACTTCACTGAGAAGATGAACTAGCCATTCAATTAAGGAAAACTTCGCATACTTTCTCAGTTACAAAGTTACATTGTTGTAATCCTTTCATGGAGTTGTCTCTAGTTTAACCAAATTTACAAGAGTTGAAAATATGTATTCAATTAAAGAATAACCAACAACTGGAATAGTTTCCTCAGATATTGGTGCTTTTAATATATCTCCCTTCACGCTCTATATACAGTGCATTGCATTTAAAACTAGCCACCCTTAATAATTATTGGTACAATGATTAAAAAAAATAAAATAACACGTCAACATTAGTATACAGAGGGGCACATTTTGACATATTCATATTTGATTTAACTTTCCCTATATTGTTTCGCATTATCAGAAGCTCCATGATGAGCAGATTTCAACAAAGTATAGAACATATGGTCTGAAATGGTTCGGGAGCTACAAATTATTTGAGTTGACAACGAGCCACCCTGGAATAACTTTTGAAACAATGATTTGCAGTAAAAATTAAAAAACAGGTCAACAATTAAACAGGAGGCCACATTTTGAAATATTCGTTCTAGAGACAAATATTGAAGCAATAAATCAGAAAAAGAGATTTTTATTAAATTCTTGAATTAAAATCTGATGACTCGACAATGAGAAGAATCAAATTTTCTATAGTAAATGTTGAAAAACGTTTCCACCAACTTCCATACAATGGCACAAACGAGCTTTCATTGCCGCCCTCACATGGTTGAGAATCTCGGGAGTTATTTCTCTGCAATGCCTCATGATATTCTCTCTCAAATCTTCTGATGTTGATTCTATCTCATACACTTTAGCTTTCAAATGACTCCATTGAAGGAAATCTAAAGGAGTGAGATCCGTTGGTAGCCAATCCAGCGACCAGAAAAATGATCATCCAAAAATTGTCGCACTGGAGCTGCATAATGAGGAGGTGTACCATCCTGCTGAAAAACTATTTCGTTTTCTAATAAATTCACATCCTCCTCAATTGCCCTATTATTGATACACGGTATTATTCGATTCTCCAACATATCCTAATATTTCTCACCAGTCAAATTATCATCGATAAAAAAGGTCCTATGATGTGGTCACCTAAAATTCCTGCCCAACCATTCAGTCATTGAGTTCGTTGGGTATGAACTTGACGGTATAAATGAGGATTCGTATCACTCTAATATCGACAATTTTTCCGACTCACCTCTCCATGAAATCTCAACGTACTTTCATACGAAAAATAAATTTGATACAAGAAATTCTGATGCAAGTTGATTTGTTCAGTGAGACTTTCACAAAACTCGATACGTCTATCGAAATCATCTTCGTTCAATTTATGAACTAGTCTAATTTTATATGGATGAAATTTTTACTTATGAAGGATACTGAAAACATTTTTACAACTGATTCCTGATTCTCGAGATAACTTAGTAAGAGATTGCGTATTTTCCATTAGTCCAACGTCCCCAAAAACTGCAATAGAAATAGCTTCATCGTTGACAACTCCTGAACGGTTATGCTTTTTATTGATAACAGTTCCAGTTTCCATAAATTTGTTCAATAATTCCGAAAGGTATTTGTGTCGTACATTTCATCCTGGATGATTATCATTGAACATACGGGAAGCAGCTCTAGCGATATTTCCATTCTGGTAGTATAAACTCACTATTTCAATCCGTTCTCGAAGCGTATAAACCATTGCTTCTCAAGAATTCACACATACAAACAGAAACACCAATTGTAACTTCACCTGATAGGTAATCGTTATTGTAGAATGAGACAAACACAAAATGAAGATAATATCGAATTCAAACTTAACTAGGCAAAATAATACTGTTTTGAAGTATACTCCAAAAAAACACCTATGACACCTAGGTAACAGATTGTGAAGAAGTTCATTTAGGGTAGCTCGTTTTCAAATCATATAATTCTTAGCTTCCAAACTATGATCTTCAGACTATAATGTATTCTACTTTGTTGAAATCTGTTCATCATTGAACATCTGATAATGCAAAACAATAAAGGATGATCCATTAAAAAAAATGATGACATGCTCTGGATGTGTGATAGGGAAAGAAACATCAAATCTGATTATTTCAAAATGTGCCCCGCTGAATGCTATTGTTGAGGTATTTTTTTATTTTTCCTGAAAATCGTTGTTCCAGAAGTTATTCTGGTTTTCTCGTTTTCTTCTCAAATAATTTGTAGCTCCCGAACTATAAATGAAATCTGCTCATCATTGAGCATCTGATAATGCGAAACAATATAGGGTGATCCATTCAAATAAATTGGTGACATACTCTGGGGGTGCGATAGGGGAAGTAACATCAAATGTGAATATGTCAAAATATGTCCCCCTGTATACTATTGTTGACATGTTTTTTAATTTTTCCTGAAAATAATTGTACCAAAAGTTATTCAGGATGGCTCGTTTTAAATGGAATGCACTTGTATTTTTCATAACGTCGTCCCTTATTTTGGCGAGTCTTCCTCAATTTGTCTGGTGTTATTTCACCACCTTTTGCCATATCCTCTCCTTCAATTCCTTAAAATTTCGTGGTCTGTTTTCACAAACACATTCTTGTAACAAAAATTTATAAAATCTTTCACCAATTAGTGTTTAGTGGACTCGGTGGAACTACTATTCGGTTTTTGAATATTCCTATCCAAATATTGATCTTTCAGTACCAGAAATTATGAGCGGACACTGTACTATTGAACGTATATGTCGCTTAATCGGTAAAGAGAATATTGCCTAGAAAGTTATCATCATTCGAATATTTACCTTGGTAGAATAAACAGAATTCCAACCTTCGTTCTAGTTCACCTCGTTTTAACGTGTTCCTGATTTTTGCTTTGAAGAGATTAACTTTTTTTTCATACGTGTACGAATTTCAGATACGTTAACGTGTGAATCTCGTGAAAGCTGCTTCAAGCTGATTTTCGAGTTTTCTAGAACACACTGTAGAATTTGTCCGTCTGTCCTTAGATTTTCTCCTTGTCTCGGTACATGTTCGTCTTCAACTCTCTCGGTTCCATTGAATAATGTATTGATCTGGATGTCTTCTGTTTTATTCTTCGGTGGCTTCCCTCATTAATCGAGAATTATCACCAACTAAAAATACAATCTCAATTCCCTCTAAGTTGAGATTTACAATTTTTGAAAACTCGCCAAAGCCTTTTGAGGACAACTGTCAAAATTGTAACAAAGAAAAAACAGACAACCCATTTTCAAAGACTGCTATGAAGAACATAATGTCTGGCTAGTGGTCCAATCTTATTAATTGGACGTATGAAATGAAATCGTGAGAATTTTATCAAGGTTTGTCACGGGGTTGAGGAAAATGTTTCGAGGAAAGCATAGAACTTGAAGGGGTATTTATACTATCGTTTATTGGCTATTTATTATACTGAAGAACAGAACGATATGGATACTTTCTCAACTTTTGATTTTGGGTTGAACTAGGGACATCTGTAAGGTTATGATCAAATTTTCCTTTCCCAGCGGACTCAATAATATGCTGTAAAATAATGCGAACACAATAAAACATATTTTATTCACACAAACGTAAGGTAAAGTAACGCAAGAACACAAGAAATTCAAACTATAACTATTTTCGTATATGTATATTAGATGTGTTTTTACCTGAACGGATACTTTAGTTCATACAAGGTTAGTCCAGGAAGCATGAATATGAAAATTCATCAATAAAGTAGTAGCCTAAGTATATGAGATATTCGGCTGAAACTTCATTCATATCTGTCAACATCTTTAAATAGAACTCGTCGAGTACCATAACTTGAAATTTTAATTTTTTTCATGGGTCTTAAATAACAAGGTGTTGCGGTTTCAAATCGTTCACACTGTAAATATACTATCGAAAACACCAACTTTATTAGTGATACGCGCGTCGTGTGAAATTGGCGTATTTTTGACATTGTGACATTTCTATTTCTTGAGTTATGGAGTCTCCTAAAAAATAATATGTGCCGGAGAGTTTTATCACTTATAATTGCACGCGTGGTTTGTATTTTATCGTGTTTTGGGTTGTTTAATGAGAAACTGGTGCTTAGCAATTAGACGAGAAAAACTCTCAACTATTCAAAACGCAACACCGGAGGTGGAGCGTTTTTTACATGTTTTTTATATGTTGAGTTTAGAATTTGAACAACACTTCACCTGATATCAATACAAACATCGAGTGTAATTCGGCAGGACAATTTAATGGAAATAATGAAAATGGAATTTAGAAACATTAGAAACAAACACATTTTAATTTGAAAGTACAATTACCTACCTATTAAAAACGCAGTTATTGAAATTCATAATATAGGAACACTGATGTCGCTGCGAGTGCCACAGCTAATTTCTGTAGCAGATGTTGAAGTTTTTTCTTTTTCCAAAGGAATTGATTAAATGATGCACGAATTATACTCTTTGTAAACTTGTAAGCATGGTTTTATTGATAACTAATTGCTATGTCGTGTTATTTTTATTAGAGCTTGTTCTTCAATTCCGCTTTTACCTTAAGTCGCTAACTGGTGCCGTTCGATTTGAGTGATTTGTAATTTTGACACGTTTGACATCTACACCAATGCATTATGCTGAGCACTTAGTCCATTTGGAAATTTCATTAATTTAAATCGGCACATTCTTATACCAACCTTTAGAATCTATTTGCTGTCACATAATTTATTGTTAGCGCCTTGTCTCGTTTTCGAGAATAGAGGACTATACTCGATACGTCCACAGTTTCTTTTCCATTAATTTAAATTTCAGATACGAAATAAGTGGTTTTGCTGTAAGCTGCTTCTCCTCCACGCCAAGCTTATTCAAACGCCAAAATGGGATTTAATTTATTTTGAAATACTTCCGGTTCATTTTCGTCATATAATCTGACCCTTACAAATATTTCATATTTAATAAGAGCTGATGCACTAGATTTTCTCTTTTTGAGTTGTGCTTGTGGAACTTCTCGTTTTGCATTACGTGAATCTCGTGATGAATTGAACTCAACGTCAGTGAAAGGGTTAAATACAATATTGGGTAACTACCCTTTATATTTCAATAATATTTAGAGGACAATTCAGTTGAGGTAAGGTACGGTAGGATAGAGTAGAGTAAGATAAGGTAAAGTAAGGTAAGTTAAAGTAAGGTATGGTAAGGTAAGGTGAAGTAAGAGAAATACATTGTTCACAAAAATGTATTGTGAAATAAGTGTTTCGCAAATGCTAGTGAGTTTTAAATCATTATGTAGGCTGCACTATAATGGCATCCGACACTGATAAAAGGTGTACCAATACCAACCTAGATTTTCTGGTCATCACGATTCACACCAGTCGCCTCCACTCGAAATACACTGTTTTCAAAAGTCTTCTTCTTGGCTGGAGGTAAGAAAACAATGCATAGTGTTATTGAAATTTGGTCAACTTTTGCATTACCTGTCGTTTCATACTCTACCGTGCGTTTCATCATGAGCATGTCTACACGATTCCCACAGTTCAAATTCTATTCTTGCGTTACCTCACCTTACATCTACATGAACTAGGCTCTACAATGAATTAAATTAATGAAGATACTTCGTTAGCATATTCCAATGAAAAATCTAAGAATTATAAATCTAACATGATGACTTTTTGGCATTCTCAAGGGAGAATTTTTGTGACATAATTAATAACATCAACCATAATGTAGATATTAGTAAATTAGTTAAACAAATTGCACTCTTTGAGCGTGAACGCAACGACGATTGTAATACAATAACAGGTAACAAAGAGATATATTCTTAACAGAAGCTCCAGATGATAAGTATTTATTAGTGAAAGTTTCTTTAAATTTTGGAGTATGCGAAGCCGTTGGGGTGAAAAACTCACAAAAATAAAAATCGACCATATTTAATTCAGGGGAGTCATATTAGTCAACATAAAAGAATCAGAAACGGAGATAGACAGAATGTTTATGGTTGTGGATGGGAAGAAACCAATGCCCAGCTTTCTTGGGCTCTGCAGGCAGCGACTGATCAAGAACTCTGACCGCCCTAGGCTAATTATGAGGACGCTTCCCCGCCAGGTGTGTGTGTTACGGTCGGCCTGAAAAGTAGTATATTAGTTTTGACTTTGCGCCCCCCTCCTGATTCTCGCGCCCTAGGCTGCAGCCTAATTATTAGCATAAGGGTTAATCAGACCCTGTCTACAGGAAATATCGTTTGTTACGATTGAAACACGCTGAACAGAGAACATTTATTGTGTTTTTCAAATATATGAATGGTCTTAATAAGTAGTTGGAAAAACACATTTTGTCAATCTGAAATTTGAAAAAAGAACTCTTTGAACTTTGAAGTATTCTTTTAGTGTTGAATAAATTATTTCGATGTGTTTGTTTTTGAGTTAACTATTCAAAATCTAGCTAAAATGAAGCACAAATTTATAAGGTGCGGATGGCGGTGAGGTACTCCTTTGAATATAATAATAATAATAATAAATATGATTTATTTCCTTAAGACAGTTACAAACCCGAAAAGAAAAAGCCAAGTGTTTACATAAAATATATACCCACACACGCAATTCCTCTGATTAGTATTCATCTAGTTTATAAAGACACTGTTCCGTTAAGTACGATTTCAATTTATGTTTGAATAATTCTTTCGTATGGCGGTTTATCATATTTGAAGGGAGAGCATTGTATATTCTGAGAGCCATATGACTGGGAGATTGCTGAGTTACTTTGATTTTAATACTAGTATGCTCAACTCTGATACAAATAAACAAGGTAGTGTTAATATTTTCAGTTCTTTTAATACGTCTTTGTAGGAATCAATGCGAAAAAGCCCCGTCATTAATCGTAATATTCGTTTTTATGCCACAGTGACATACTTTGCTATAGTAGGTAAACCCCAAAAAATCACCCCGTATCGAAGCCTACTCTCATCTTGTGCATAGTAAAGCTGTGGCAATAGGTCAACATTGACTACATGCCGTAAATTTCTGAACTGAAATGCAATCGAATTCAACTTCGAGATTAGGTAATTGCAGTGAGTCTTCCAGTTGAGATTTTCATCTATTCATAATTCTAGAAAAATTGTTTAACCGAATTAGTTGAATTGATGGACTCGATTCATTGGAATTGAATGACAGATCATTACGTCCTTTTTGGACATGGTGAAACCACAGTGCCTTAGTTTTCGATGTATTGCGAGGCAAATAATTTGCTGAGAACCATTAATTCAAAGAAATCAACAATTCATTGCATTTATCACGCAGGGAAGAGTCACTTTTATCATATATTATGTACGACGTATCATCAGCTTATATTGTGAAAGATGCAGATACCGGAAGTTGATCCAAGTCATTAATATAAAATAGGAACAGAATTGGTTAGGTACCCCTGGAACACCAGTGTCTATTTCAGCATGCTCTGAAAAGTGAAGTTTATAGCTACATACTGTGTTCGTTAGAATAGAAATGATTTTATCCAATCTAGAGGCTATTCAACTTTTCTAGTAGTGATCGTGATTGCCAGTAATGATATTATCATTTATTATTATACTTGATTTCATAGCAATCGATTCGATAGCTCTGACACCAGTTGCCACGCGGAATTGAAGGATTTTTTACTAGATTGCTTTATTTCATGTTCAATCCATTTCTTTTGATTTCTTAAACCTTAATGTGATTTTGGAAAAAAAAATTCAAAGTAGAAAGAGACTGTTGACGAGAATGCCTGAAATGCAAGATCAATATCAGTTTTATTCCAAGCTTCAACCCAATTTCCATTACTGATTTCTTATTTGAATTGAGTTTTACTTTCATTACTGAAATGTCTGCTGTATTCTATTTTTGTTGCCTTTGACATTTTGTTCAACTCCACATTGCAAAAGACTAGAGTGTGATCGGATATATCATTATCAACAACACAGCATGTTGTTTTCTCATATAAATTAGTGAATATTTGATCAATTGTAGTAGCACTACCCTGGCAATAAACTGCACTTCATTGCCCGCTTGTACATAAACATAATCATCACCACAAAGTTGAAGTAAATTTACTCTCCTTCAGAAGTGTGACAGTTTTCATCTAAAATGTTAACTCGCTATAATCATTTCTGATAAAGACTCTTCTGTTTTATAACATATATAACACCTCAGCGTGTCTTTTTTGCGTCCAGCATTTTATTAAGCAGATGGCAAGGACTTTAAATAGTTACTTATTTAAACTAGTGTATTAATGAAGGCGATTAATGATAGATATATTTTAATGCGTGAGCGAAGCGAGCGCGTTAACGTTCGAGAACATTAATCGCCTTCATTAATACACTAGTTGATTAAACGACTATTTAAAGTCCTTGCCATCTGCTTAATAAAATGCTGGACGCAAATAAGACAAGCTGAGGTGTTTTGATAAATATTTTTTGGTCGACCCCACTCTCGTTGGAATAAAGAAATTTTTGATAAGAAGATATTTAATCAATGATATGAACAGTAGTTAAACTCTTCCTTGAATTATTGATATTTCATAAACATTTTAAATTTGTAATGGTTAGAATAAGGGAGACCGAAAGAAGGTACAGAAAGAGTCCACCTATACACTGGAATTTTACGGCTGCGCTGACATGTGTCATTGAATGTAGATTTCGAAAAATCGTGCTGCAATTACAAATTAACCATTAATAGGGGTCATTAATGGTTGATTTCGTTAGCATTGAAGAACATTAAACAGAAATATTGATACGAGGTCGACGAAAAAGATGTTAGGTATCACTATAAAAGGCATAACTAGTTACTTACATCTCCCAACAAGCATCTATCAACTCAGAAAATTGTTTAATCATTTTAACGCGTAATTTGTTCCATTTATGTAATGTACATTGATCAAATTAGGTGAGCGTTAGTTGTTTTCGTGTCTTTGGGATTCAATTCAACAAGTTCAACAGTGCCTACATAATATTGTACATGTTGCGCATTTCATAAACCTTGGCATTGATGCAAAATTTCCTATTAAGGCATGAGGGAGTGCGCCCCTTGAACTTGTCCTTCAATCCGCTACTGAAGTCAAGTGAAATTAATTAGAGTCTACGGGTTAACTTTGGACGGACTCAATACAAGATTTATTGAATTAAAATGGTAAGTAGGTTTGCCTCATCTATCACAAATTCTGCCCGGGACTTTAGACGAAAGCATTTAATATCATCCAACAAAAAGGCGACTCGTCTTATCAGTGATTACTCGCTCACGAACTCGTTTATTGCCATTTGGTCTACTTCACTGTCACTAATCAAATATCACTTAAAAGACATTAGGTATCCAACAAGTAGTGTGAAGGTATTGTAAGGATACGGTATTACTCACAAAGGTATAGCTATAATAATAATAATAGTCGTACTCTACCAGCATATGCTATGCCTTTGGGTACACTCTACAGGTGTTTATCAGGGAGTATTATTATTATTATAGTGCCTTAATTCAGCTGGGTTGTTTCTTCCTTGGTGGTAGCTTTTCCATGATCTTCAGAAGAAATATAAGATCGTCAGAATTAACCAACTTGTTCGCTACTAACAAATCAACGGTTTCAGAAAATCCATTCCACTGCAAGAACTGCCTGAGGACGTACAAGTATACATCTTCTTTGTATAACCACGTAAAGTTCGAGTGCGGAAAAGAACCACAGTTCTTGTGCAAGTTCTGCTCATATAAAGCCAAAAGGAAGCATTGCTTGAAGGATCATCTCAAGTTTGTCCATGGAGTGGAAGATTCAGTTCTATTTCTTTGAATAACGAAGAGTTTTGTATGCAATGAACACATAAAATATCGATATTTCTTTTAATAAAATATTTGGATTGGATACACTGTGTTATATTATTTACTAAGTCGAGTTTCATGCACGAAAAAAACAAACAAAAACACTACTTCAGCTCAAGGTGTCCATTCTGCTTTTCTCTGAAAAAACGAGTTTTAGAAGGAGTTGGTCGGTAAGTCTGACAGATTGGCAAAGGGTGAAATGTAAGAAAGGCGAATTCAGTGCACGATTGAACTATGGATTTATTAAGAACTGGCATAGCGGGGAGTGTTATTTAAGATGACAGTTACGTGTTGAAATAGTTATTCAAGTAACAAGGAATGTAAAGACGTGTTAACATTCGAGGTGAGCGAGTATGAGCCGAGGCAAAGCCGAGGCTATTCGCTTGCCGAGGATGTTAACAGTCGATACATTCCATCTTACTTATTACGTTTTTCCCGCTGCTTGTTGACATTTCTCAAAATTTGCCTGGATTTAAGTTTGTTTTCTTACCCTTCCTTCATGATTATTCGTTCCGCTATTTCATTTTGAGTTGCTTGTGCGCGTAACTGAGTTACCGAATAAACCGACAGCAGTAGAAGGTATTCAAAAAGTCTTATAACGTAAAAAAGCCGAAGGTATTACTTGTCAAAGTCAAAGTCATTATTACCCAAGGCATGTAAATGACACTATTTACATTCTGTTGTCAAGATGAATTAGTAGACGAATGATATAGGCCATTTACCTGTTCTGTTGCTTAGCATGTATGGACTATTTACAGTGTCGGCAGCGGAAAAATATATTTATCCTTAGTGGAATACTACTTATTACTCTGATGGTTTGATTTTCATCAAAACATGAATCAACAAAAATCTATCAAGAAAAAACTTTAAATTTTACAAAAAAAACGAATATGAATACCTATTAAGTATTGATTATGCAGTGAAAATCTTGAATATCAAAAATATCTATCCAAATTCATTCCAAAAACTTCCTTGGCAAGCAACAACAATTCCGGTGATTTAAGTGAATAGGAATAGTATATTACATACCGAGGTGGAACGAGATTGATTCCTGTCGTGAGATCAGTTAGTTAACCGAGACGCAAAGCGTCAAGATTAGCTATTATCTCAAGACAGGAATGAAACTTCCTACCGAGGTTTATATACTATTTCATTTACATCCATCATATTTCGATCAAAATTAATAAATCTCTGTTTCGTTCTGAACATACCTAAAATATTACATTTAACGACAAATTACCAAAAACGCGGTTTTCTCAGAATAATAAGTAGATATTGTAACGATTTCGAGACCGGCCTCGAGGCCGGCCCTGATCATCCAATTACACTCCACACTCGAAATGTATACCAGTTCTCTTGTGACAAACACATGACTCATCCGTGGAAGAGACGCCAACGTTATAACCGAATATTCTAGGGACCTCTCAGAAGTCGCCGAACAGACTGGAAAGATCGAAAACTGTAAATGCTACTATATATAGCCGCTGTATAGCAGATGGCAGGACAGTCAGAATTCAGAGTTAGTTACATTTCCAGAGTTCGCAGATAGAGAATAAATGTTTTAGTGCATAATTGTTGTAAATAGTGTTTTAAATAAATTAGAAAAAGTTTTGCTACATTTGGCGTCAGAAGTGTGGATGTTTAAAATAAATAAGTGTTAAAGTGTTCGCCGTTTAAAAACGCCTAATAGACAGTCAGTGACCCGTTGAACATTTGAGTGCAAAGTAGACAGTTTTGCGCGTCACGGGACGATAAACTGAAAACTGTGTGTGAAATAAATAATAGACTGATATCTCGGTAAAGACAATAAGAGACAAAATGTTTCCGAGAAGAGTTCACCTAGTTGACCTTAAAGTTAGTGAATTGAAGCAAGAGTTAGAAGAGCGTGAGTTAGAAACAACTGGAAAGAAGGCCGTACTTCAGAAAAGACTTGCAGATGGACTGATTGAAGAAGGAGAAGACCCCGAAACTTTTTTATTCGAAGTTTCTGGAATTGATTTGAGTTCCATAATGAATAAACTCGACGAGACCATGAAATCCTTGGAAGACAAATTTCTGGAAAATTCTGTGAGTTTGAAGGAGGAACTTCAACAAAATTTGGTGAGTCTGGAAGATAAATTTCTTCAAAACTCAAAGAGTCTGGAGGAAAAGCTTCTAGAAAATTCTGTCAGCCTGAAAGAAGACCTTCTAGAAAATTCGAATTGTCTGAATGAGGAACTTCAAGAAAATGTGAAGAGCCTGAAAGAAAAACTTCACGAAAATTCGAAAAATTTAAAAGTGAAGCTTCTAGAAAACTCGGAGAATTTGAGAGAAAAGCTTCTAGAAAATTCGAGAAGCTTGAAAGAAGAAGTTTGCAGTGTGGCGAATCGGTTGAAAGAAAGAATGGGAACTGTTGAAACAGAGATGGAGAAAATCAAAGATAAAATGGAAGAAATGAAAAAAATTAAGGAAACGCTCCACGATGAGATAAAAGGCGGAATCGAGACAGAAATCGGCAAAATAAAGGAAACAATCGGTAAGCTGAAAAAGCAAATGGATTCTGCTCACACCTCAGAAACTTACAGCAAAACTCAATGCTGGACACGAGTATGAACTTGGAGGAAGTTCAGGGGGACATCAAAAATTTCAAGGTCAGTGCTGAACCTGGAAAGCTCTCATTAAAACCGCCTCAGTTTGACGGAAATACTCCATGGGCAAACTACTGACGACAATTAGAAGCTGCTGCGAAGGCAAACGGATGGAATGCTGGGGAAAGAGCTTTAGCATTGACACTGGCATTGCGTGGCGAAGCAACAAACATTTTACAGACCCTCACCGCCCAACAACAGGAAGACTATGAACAGCTAGTAAAACATCTGGAACTTTGCTATGGTCAAGCCCACCTTGAATACGTATATCACTCGCAGCTGAAAAACCGATGCCAAAAATCAAGCGAATCATTACAAGAATTCGAAACAGACATTGCACGCTTGGTTCGCCTTGCATATCCAGCTACACCGGAAAATGTAATGGAACGACTAGCGGTTCAGGCATTTTTGGATGGGCTTCGCGACCAAGAAACCCGGCAAGCATTAACATTAGCTCGTCCTTTACATCTTGTAGACGCATTGGCGCGGGCTTTGGAATTTGAGGCTGCAAAACAATCCTGCAAAAGCCAGAGTAGAGTCAGGATGATCGAGGAAGACCCGCAGGAGCCTACTAACATGGAAGCTGTGATGCAAAAAGTGATGAAGGAAGTTATGCCTGAGAAAAGACCGATAAGATGCTGGAATTGCGGAAAAGTTGGGCATGTGCGTAGCAAATGCCCAACATTCAAAGAATCGACGCAGGAAAACTAAAGAAGGTCGATGAGGAGGGGCAGGCGTCGGCCTGTATCCAGCAAGCCCCGATTACACGCATATGTCGCTGTCCTTCAACGACAGAACAAAGGTGTATTCGTAGACGGTCCCAATAACAACGAGCCTCGCACCATGCTGCTAGATAAAGGTGCGACAAGAACAATTCTCGGACCTACTTTTGCCAAAACACCGTGAAACTGGAAATTACGCACAGCAACAGGGGATCCAGCCACTGTATATGGCGAGTTACCGATCGACTTGGTTTTAGGCAGCACGAAACTAAGACACCGAGCACTGGTCGCGGACATCGAGGACGATGCAATCATTGGAATGGACATAATGAATTCCAGAGGGTTCGAGCTGAACTTCAAAGACGGCGTCCTACGTGTCAACGGAGAAGACGACTGCAGTTTCTCGCTAGTCACTAAGTGACTTGCGAGTGGCCCACCTTCCTTTCGGTATGAGGCCGTTTTGTATCTACCATCTCTCTAGCGAAAAGACTGTCAAGGGAACCCTTCCCATCTCCACTCTTCCAAAAATTAGCGGTTCAGTGCCGTTTCTTTTCTGTTTCTTTCTTTTCTTGTTATTTGTTAATTTACATTTTGTGCTCTTGCTTACATTGTTTTTACTTATATTATGATTAGTCTCTACATTTTGCTTTTGTTTACTCACCTGAGATGTACTCGCTCCTGAGGGGTTTTGTTGGAAGGTGCCTCATTTCTATTCGTCGTCCCGGATCACCTTGTTGCCCCAGTCGTTAATGTGTGTGATTATGTTTTTGTCTATTTTCCTTGCGTTCCTGATGGTTGGGGGGTAGGTCAGGTTTACTCTGCGCATTTCCGCTATGAGTTTTTGTCTCGCTTCCACTGTGAAGGGTAACGTGCAGTTTCGGGTTATGTGTTCTGTCGTCTCCTCCTCGGCATCTCCGCATTGGCATCGACCCTCCGTTGCTCTGAGGTTGAACCGTTTGTAGTATGCGTGTGTGTTGCCGTGTCCTGTGATGAGTTGTGTTGTTTTCCAAGAGAGTGCAATTCGTGTTGTGTCAACCTCGGGGAAAAAGGTGTATGTGGATCTCCCTGTGTGTGTGTTGTCCCATAGTATTTGCTCATGTTGCATTCATGATCTAAGTCATAGGATCTTCTGTTTTGAAAATCATTTTTACTATATGTTTCAAATGTGTACTATTTCGTTGAACAATATGACCATTTTCTTTTTCAACTAGATTTGATCGAGGGGCTTCTTCGAATTTACTTATGACTCTGGCAGGGCTCCATGTTTTTCCCTCTCTGATAACGATATTCTCATAATCTTGAAACTCTTTTCTCATTGCTGTTGATCTATCATAATATTGTTTGTAAGTTCTCCTCTTTTCTTCCAATTTATTATTTTCGTTTTCATAGTCGATATTCTCGAATGTTAGAAGTTTTGATGGTGTCGGTAATTTAGTTCTTAATCGTCGGTTCTGTAGCAGCTGCGATGATGTTTTGTCTGTTCCAGAAACAGGAGTGTTCCTGTATTCAAGCAGAGCTGACTGTACGTCTTCACATTTCCTCAGCATATTTTTTGAGATCTGCACTGCCCTTTCTGCAAGCCCATTGGACTGTGGATACCTTGGACTAGAATAATTAATTATGAAATTCCAGGCTTTAGCAAAATCTCTACATTTCAGTGAGTTAAAAGGCATGTTGTCAGCTACAACCTCTTTCGGAATTCCAAATCTGGGGAAAATTGCTTTGAATGAACTTAAAACAGTATCTGCCGTTTTGTCATTGACCTGGATAATTTCCAACCATTTTGAGAAATAATCTATTAGTATAAGATACGATTTGCCTCCATAATCTATAAAGTCACAAGCTATTGACTCAAATGGTAATTTCGGAAATTCTCTCAGTATCATGGGTTATTTAGCATTGATTTTACTATATTTTTCACAGTTTTAACATTTTTTAATAAATTCCTCAATATCTGAATTTATTTGAGGCCAATATAATATTTGTTTAGCTCTTTGTTGAGTTTTAGTAATGCCATAGTGATTTTCATGTAAAAGTGTTAACATATCGCTTCGTAAAGATTTTGGGACTATTACTCTATCATTGTAAAATAATAAGTCATCAACTGTGTAAATGTCATTCCTTATGGAATAGTATTTCTTGATTGCTTTTGAAACTTTACTAGCATCACTAGGCCAGCCTTGCATGCAGTACTCTTTAACTTTTTGCAACTCTGGTTCTTTAATAGTTTCGCCTACAAAACGCTGTTTCTTTTCATTTGTCATGATTATGGAGTGTACAATTTCAGTTATAAATTTATCATCATCAGATTTAATATTCTGAAAATTTTGCGACAGAAGATCTGCAATGTGCATTTCTTTTCCTGGCTTGTATCTCACCTCTATGTCATATTTCAGAAGTTTTACTTTTATTATTTGTAATCGATGAGAATTAATCTCTGAAACTCCTTTCTTCATTATATTTTCCAAAGGACGATGATCAGAATCAACTTTGATGTGACGACCATAAACATAATGGTGAAACTTATTACAAGCCCATAATATTGCTAAATATTCTTTTTCAATTTGACTAAACCGACATTCACTGTCAGTCAGTGATCTCGAAGCAAAGGCAACAGGTCTGTGGTTTTGAAGAACACCTTTAACCAAATTGGCATGCATCGGTCTGAATAACAATATCAATATTTTGCTAATACAGGATATGAACTCACTAGGTTTTTTATTTCATTCAACGCATCGGATTGTCTTTGTGTCCATAAAAATTCTATATTATTTTTCAACAGTTCTCTTAATGGAGATGATATACTTGACAAGTTAGGAATATAGGCTCGTAAATAGTTAATCATTCTCAGTATGCTCTGAAGTTCTTTTTTATTAGCTGGCTCTCTCAAATTTTGAATGGCTGTCACTTTATCATTATCAGGCCTCATTCCTTCTTTGTCAAATATATTGCCCAAGTACTTTACTTCATTAACTCTATACTGTATTTTTCTATCATTGAATTTTACATTCAGTTCTCTAGCTCTATCAAGTCTAGTAATTGATCATGTTGTTCCAGCGTATCACCAAATACTAACAAGTCATCAAAATAAATCATGCACCCTGGCAAGTCACCTAAAGTTTCTTGATTCAATTTTTGGAAGTATTCTGGGGCACAACTTAGACCCATAGGTAAGCGATTGAATTTGAAAGCTCCAAAAATGGTACCAAAGAAGCATAACTCACTTGATTGTTTATCCATTTCTACCTGGTGAAAACCATCTTTAAAATCTAAATCTGTAAAATAGGATTGATTTTTTAATTTAACTCTAATATCTTCCAAGGTGGGTATTATACAAAATTCTCGTTCCTGTGCCTTATTTAAATCCTTAGGATCCAAACAAAACCTAAGCGATTTATCATTTTTCTCTACTATCACCAGATTGCTCAACCACTCTGTAAGACCTTCACACCGGGAAATGACTCCTTTCTCAACCAAATTATCAAGTTGTTCTTTTAATCTACTTTGTATGGCCAAAGGTACCCTACGGGGAGATCGTGCAACTGGTAAGGCATTTTGTTTGAGTTATAGAACACATTTTTTTTTAAATCTACCCAATCCCTTGAATATATCAATATTATTTTTAATGAACTCCTCTTTTGTATCACAAATAACAGTATGAATTTTTGGTAATATGTTTAAATCAATACTTGATGGTAGACCCACAATTGGTAAACTTTTGCTACCCTCTACGATCACAAATTTAACGTTTTGATTATTTTCATTAAATGTACAATTCGATTCACAATTCCAAGATGAATAATTTTAAATCCTCCATATGCCTCTGACTATCTTACTTTTCTCTATTTGATCATTTTTATTTATCTTAGTTAGCATTTTTAGTAGTAAAATATTAACCTGACTCCCTGTGTCAATTTTAAATATAACATTTTCACCTCCTACCTTTATGGTTTCTACTCACTCTTTTCCATCTTTTATTTCATTAATACTTATGGTGGACACCCCGAAAGCTTCATTTTCGCATGATTCTTCTTTTACCTCTTGCAATTCCTTTACTGCCTTCGACTGCTTGCCAGACACAAAATTGCGACACATTTCCATATCTGCTACAACTTCTGCAATGTTTACCATATGCTGGACATTGTCTAGCCATATGCTTTGTTCCACAACTTCTACAGTCAAAAGAATCTTGTTTTTCATATCTGTTTATTTCCTTGAAATTGCTCTGCTTATGTACTTGCTTTGCATTCACAGGCTTCTTTGACTTCAGTAAATCAACCTTAGATGGAATTTGATCTTGTACATTTCTTATTTGTGCTTTTGCTATTTCACTAGCTCGGCAACTTATCCTTGTTTAATAGCTTTTCTCGCACATCTTTACTGCTGATACCTAGTACAATCCTATCTCTTATGGCTTTATCTTGACCTGTTTCAAAGTTACAACTCTGTGACAGTTTTTTCAGTTCCGTCAGAAAATTGTCAAAAGCTTCACCTTCTTCTTGATTTCGAGTATAAAAAACAAATCGTTCATATACCTCATTTTGCTTCGGTATGCAATAAGCCTCTAACTCTTCCAACACAGTTTTATAGTTAGTTTTTTGAGCTTCTGTGAGCTTCAATGTATCGAAAATTTCAACACCTTCTTCCCCTATCAAATTGAGAAGTATGGCTATTTTAACTTTATCAGCTTTGCCATCTTTATCACTGGCCACCAGGTATATTTCCAAATTTTGTTTGAATTTTCTGAAGTTTTCTGCGACATTGCCCTCAAATGACATTGGATTCGGCAATCTGACCTCCATTTTTTACAATTATATATTTCACCACACCTGAGCTTTTAATAACGTATTTTCTTTGAATTATAGATTTCCACTCGACTGCGCCATGTAGTATAATTTGGTTGATAATAAATAAATAAATTACTTGCACGTAGGTGTATTCTAATATTTTATTATTTCTTCACGTGGTCATTTTACATGTGTGTTCTTGTTCTCAACAACCTTAACCTCTGGTGTTCTGAGCTCCGCTGCTCCGTGTCACAGATACTCAAACTAAGTACATTATCATTAACCAGCATCTACATTCTAGCAATGTTCTATGAACTAAATAATATTATGACAGTCATTCCATCATATCCAGTGAAAGGCACAATAAATGAAGAGAATAATGACATTACTTCTTATAGTGATATCAAAATAATGTACCTACTTATGAAATATGCATTATTCTGTAGGAGTTTTTTTTGAAAATCAAAATTTGGCGGCCTACATTATGGATTTAATTTTAGTTGAATAAGGGAAGAAGGTCATATGGTCATGTCATACTTACGCTCCTCTAAATACTGAAGAATGGGACAGTTGTGATTTATTCCACGGAAGTGTTTCTATTGTTTATCACTTGAAAATAATAAAATGTTTATCTTTAAAATTATCTTTATTTCCCTTTTATCATGTACCGTAGTATTATTCCTTTCCTGTAAGTACAAGGGTGATGGTGGAAGCATAATCAAACATAACATTTCATGTGTTATGGATTCCTTTTCATAACTAATCAGTTTATGAACAGTGACATGGTTAAAAATACACATGTGTTTTATTTACCGCATTTCTGTACAGAAATAGTTATTTATGCAACAAGTGCAAAAAGTAAGTGTTTATTGCACTCGACGTGAAATTGTCCGACGAGGCCGTTAGGCCGAGTTGGACAACACGTCGGGTGCAATAAACATTTTTTGCACGAGTTGCATACAAAATTTTTTCTACGTTCATGCAAAAAGCAAAAAATTATTTATTTAGGTGCGGCCTAGGTGAAGGAAAATGAAATACGCAATTTAAATAAATAATTGTCATCTAGTTTTCCATTAAAATTACTCATCTTAAAACTTTCAGTTCTGTAATTGTCAGAATTAAATTTTGACTGACGTTTATATAACCACAGTTGCATTATAAAAATCAAAATCATAGTTGCCATGAGCGCATATGGTATCACGAGGTGTGGTCATAGCACAGACAGTTTGCTCTATGCAGGTAGACGGTTTAGAACATAGCGGATCGGTTTTGATAATGGAGTTATTCTCGGGAAGGCATTGTTTGTTCAACTCTGACTGCTTATATTAATACAAAATAATATAAAATATGTAGCTGTTTTAAACGTATGGCCAATCTCACAGAATATCTGCTAAATATGTATGAGGTTTGAACGTTTATGTTTATCATGATGACAGCACGTTGAAGTAGAATGACAGATGAGTGCAATAAAAACTTTATTACACTAGTGCAATAAAGAGCTTCTTTTTCCACTGAATATAGTTCAGTAAAGTTTTGCTTTTTGCATGAATGTAGAAAAAATACATTATGGCTCTATAACATGCCAGCAGTGTATGAAAATTTAAAAGAAGGGCATTATAATAAAAAATTACATATGCATAATATCAAGTGAAAAATGCATCTGATGGAGTAGATTATTACAACATTTGATGTAAACATTTACAACTGATAGTGTTATTGATGCCTTAAATGATGAAAAATTCGTTTTTATTCCTTAGGAAATTTGTATCTATTTATAGGGAATTTCAACAAAATGTCAAGTTAAAAAGACATCTGAGTAAGTGGAATATTACAACATACAAAGTGTGGTAAATGCATCAATAAATGAAAAATGTGTTATCATTCCTAGTGAAATAGTCAAATGTTAAGGGTGAGTTTTAACACAATATCAAGTAAAAATGACATCTTGCCTAGTGAATTTCAATAAAATTCATTGTGGTAATTGATAAATGAAAGTGTAGTGAATATATTAATGGATGAAAAATATGACTTCATATCTAGTGGAATCAACTGCTTGTAGTAAATTTTCACAAAATATCTAGTGAAAATTACTTGTCATTTCAGCGAATGCATAATGAAAAATTATTATCGATGTTAGGTACTTCCCCAATGGATATATGTTATTTGAGCCCATCACAAATTGTAAGTTCATCCTCATTTTAGTGCTTTATCAATAATTTATAGTGTGAATTTCCACTCGGCAATTTTTTTTATTTTTCTTTCCATCTCTTGATGAGAATTTAACTACAAATTTAGAGTGGACTCACTGGGACAACAACTAACGTTAAATTAACATTTAATTTTTAACAGTGTACAGGCCTTTCTAGCATCAATTCCCCCTATGATGTCATCGGTGACATTCAGAAGTGCAGTATCACAACTGTGATATTTCCGAAATCAGGTAGAATGTTGTGTGAATCAATAAAAACGCGTAGTTGAAGTTCGACGAATTTTTCCACTAGCTTTGAAAATGTTGGCAAAATGCTGATCGGGCGTAGATCATTAAAAGCTACTCGTTTTTTTTAGGAATAGGGGTAACGTAAGCTTCACTGAAGAAAAAGAGGTCATTGAATTTTTTTGTTAAGTCTGAATGAATAACTGTCATTTGATTTCCTATAACATTCATACACGCTACTCATTATATCAGGGCGACCGCCGTATCTCCACAACTAAGTTAGTTTTATGGAAGGTATACAAATTACCCCGATTGGGTGTTTTGTTATGATAGTCTTAGCATTTCCTACGATAATTACAGCGAACGAATGATGTTTAATCATATAACAGTTATTTGTTATCGAATTACGCTCATCTGCTGGCGAATGAAAAAGAGCGCCGAACTTGCACGAAGTGTCGCGTACGCACACGAAGATCATTTAGCTCGGCTTGGCGGGATTGGCGACATTGGCGTCAGTCGGCGTTATTAAGTCGTATGAGTTGTATCTCTAGTGTTATTGATCATATAATAGTACTAAAAATGGTGAAAAGTGCTTGTTTTATTTGAATATAAGCTGCAACTGATAGAACGGGGCCTGAGAAACTATATTCCTATGTTTGAAGTCAAAGCAGTTACTTCTGAACGTGAAATGGACGAAGAAATGATGTGATGTGATGTTTCTGAACTAAAGGACCAGGCAGCCGGCTTATGGACAGAATGGTTTTGATGGAATTTCCTGAAATCTTTTGATTTGTTGCACTTGTCAACTTTCTCAATAATTGTAAATACTTTGTGTTCCAGAGATACAGGCTGTCGAAGTTGTAGAACAGCAGTTTTTTTAAATAATTGTACTTGTTGAAGGAGGATTTCAAAGAAGAGAGGTACTATACAAAAAAATAACTGCAAGGCCATCAAAGAGTATATGATAAATTAATACCAAAGAGTCACTACATACAGAGTAACATTTGATTGAAAATGGAGTTTGAAATACTACTTTGGAAAAGTAAGAATTAAGAATTTGAATTATTTACAGGGTTCACCAAAAAATCTCGTTTTCTGCATATTTTTTTGAATAGAATTTCATATTCATTTCACTGAAGTACGAAATAAAACTATCCACATGATATGTGTTTGAAATATCTTGTACAAAACCAAACTTTTATGCACCCAGTATAAAATTTCAAATTCCCAATTTTGAAAGAGCAGGAAAATAGTTCCTTGAACTTTTATGAATTTGGACATTACTATCGTTTAAAAGTAGAGTTTAATTTTCATTATAACCATCTGTGTAGTGAAATCTCATGGCGTAAATTTATCTTATAATACTTTTTGATGAAATTGGAGTTTTTCTCATGCAAGGTACCTGCAATCGAAATCCTTCGTTAACAAGACAATTGTTGGAAAAACTGTTTCACAACTTCAGCACCCTCATGTATCTCCGAAACTATGCGATAATTGCAACATCCCAAAAATTTGTGTGATTTCTAAAAAACACATTTTTTCTTAAGCCAACTGCCTAGTTATTTTACACTAGTTGAATCTCTAATTACTGTCATAAAGAGTCGAGTGCCTGCCATTGGTTACTAGAGTAATAGCTTCTAGATCAGTTAATCACAATAATGCAGTGTTATGAGTTGCCAGTAAATGGTTCTATCAGGAATCAATGTGGTGTCTTTAATCTCAGTTATTAAAGAGCTCTATGACGATAATTGAAGCCTTTGATTGAATCAATACGATTCATATAATAACTGCAATTCGTTACTCAGATACTTTCGTAATACGCCAATTGATGCCTTTAGTAACCGTCATCGAGTCGTCATAGCAAAGTGAATTGAATTGTAGTTATAATACAGCTAGGCTGTCCCCTATTTGATTGAAGTTTTTTTTAATGGTAACTTGATTTCTAATAACGGTTATTACAGTTTTTTCTCAGTGTTGTTTTCATGTGTCTCGACAGACACTGTTAATTAGGCAAAAATTAACAATGTGGGTAATAAGAGGAATAATTAAAGGGCATCACATTAAATAATTTTTATATTTAATCCATCGCTACCGGTAACTTTGAATTTCAGTGCGTATAAAGTGTTTTGCAAGTCGAGTTAACTTATGGTTGTAAATTGGAATGGGTTTATGTTTGAATTTAGAAGGTTTTTGTTATTCTTATTTGTAGATAAAATCACACGAACTAATATCTTCGGTTAGTGATATTCAAACCCAAACTGACACAACACAACTAGGTTATTCATTTTCGAAACTAAACTACTGAAAATGAAACCAAAGAACAGTTCTGTAAGGAACTGACGGAAGATGCGCTGTGTGATTGGTCACTTAATGGCGGGAAGTTGAAATGAAAAGACAGCTGCTTGGCAAACTGAATTAAAATTGCGTATATTATTAACCAACCTACTCCAATCTGACTACTCTTACGTAAACAGAATAACCGTACAACTGCGATATAATTAGTTATCATCCAAAATTGTCCGTATAGCATCAGAGAGCGCGTCCTGCGTAATTTTATCTGAACCCGTCCGCATTTTTTAATTTCCTGATAAACGGGTGGTCACAAACAAACACAAACAAATAGCGCATTCGACTGACATGCATGCATTCGGTGTAAGAGCATATTCAGTGCTACTCTGATTTCGAACAGAATTCACTAGCACGAGGCATATGTAAGGTGACAGGCGCATTCGACTTGAACGATATTTCTGTGGTTTCGTTCTAACATAACCTCAAAATTAAATGTTGTAAATAATGGATATTTTATTCAAAGATTTTGTTTACAATGAAAATAATTGTTTACGTTAAAATGAAAACGAAGAAATTATGTGCACTATCAGTGATTTCGAAGGTAGGTGTTAATATGTACGCTACATGTCGGTTTTCAAAATTGCAATTACTATCTAAGGAAACGAGGATACTGCCTTTCTAGATAAAGAACTTCAGATTAATTCTAACATATTAACCAGAGAAGATAAGCAAAATATTGCAGTTGCTGCAGAGAATGTAGCCGAAGAAGAGTTGAGTGGTCAGAAGATATGACAAGGCGGATTTTGGATAACTACTCAGAGAAAACAGCTGAAGTGGGTCCTATAAAAAAAATTTGAACCACAAAGAAAATGTGGGAGTTCATAAGAAATGATGTAAACGTTGAATTCAAAATCAACAGAACTGCGCAACTAGTTGAAAATAGATTCAAGTTTTAAAGCGCAAGAAGAAAGCCATAAAAAATGATAATCAGAGTGGTAGCACGTGAACAAAAATGAGTTTAAAGACGAACTCAATAAAATTGCAAACATGGATGATAGCATTGAGCCCGAAATAATGAAGGACCAATATCAGACGACAGCTAAAGGCAGTGCAAAAGAGGAAAAGAGAAAACAGTTTTCATTGGCAGAAATGTTCAAAATAGCTCAAGAAAAAAGACTTAGGCAGCAGGAGCAGTTACATAAACAGAAGGAAGAGAATAAAGAAAGGCGTCATAAAGAAAAACTTGAATTACTGAGGGATTTATTCAGTTCAAAATAACCTCGTATCAAATTATCAAAATATGTTTTTTGCAAAAATTATTATAAATAAAATCATACAATAAACAAGTTTTTCTTGTCCTATCTTACCACAACTGATTACAAATATTATGTTGGTAATACTCTGCAAATTTGGTAACGATTCACTTCTCCCTGAATTCTCAGTTCCTCTTTATTTCTGTGGTCCTCTACTACAGGGTCATCATCGTTACTACTTTGTACTTCATCCTCTTCCCTTTCATCATTGACAATGGTACATGAATTGTGGAGAACACAACAACTTACTATAAAATCTGTTATGCGCATCAGGACCTTAGCTAAATCAATGCGAATAAGTTGTCTCCATAGGGACTTCAATAACCTGAAAGAGTTTTCAATTTTGACTCTAGTTTCAAAGGATCTTTCATTATAGTTTTTTTGAATATCTGTTAAATTTCCATAATCACGAAATGGTGTTAGCAACCATTTCCTTAGCGAGTATGCTGAATCTCCTGGCATGTGCCACTTATCTCCACATACAATAGGTAATTTTTTTGAAATATTTGATACACTATAAACACGTAGTGAATCATGTATTTTGCTGAGTACTCCAGTGAACAAATCTAAAAACAGTTTATCATATCTACAAATACACTGTGAAGTAATTGACGGTGAATCATGTCTATTAACATATGTACTCTTAATTTTATTATGTGGTGTGGAGATAGCAATTTAAGTACCATCAATGAATCCCAGAACATTCGGAAATCCACATAATTTTTGAAATTCTGTGGCTATTGATTCTTTCTCTTCCAGAGTATTTGGAAATGTTATCACATTTAGTGCTATGCTATTATAAAACTCCACCACTTTGGTGTAGACTGAATGAAATGTAGATTCAGCTATTCCAAACCATCCTGTAACATCTCGTATAGTACATTTATTTTCTCCATACCACAAAAATGATAAAATGGCTATCTCTGCCGAAGTTATAGGGGAATTGCCATGTGATTAATTTTTTTGTTAGCTTTCGAATTTTCAAATTGATTCTTTAACGTTTCATATGTATTTCGGTTCAATCTAAAGTTTCGCCTGAACCACAAACATTTGACTAGTAAGGTGATTTGTTTTTTATGAACTGATACCTCAGCATCTACAATATCCAAGTATATTTCAATTTTTTTTTCTAACTTCTTTATCTCCCTTCTTCTTAAAAATATCATTACGACAAAAAAAATCAATGGCTAATGATTTTTTCATATCCATTTTCAGAATTAAACAAGTTAAATAAACATCATACATAACCTCAAACTATCAAAAAGCAGAACCCGTGTTTGCACCGTCCACAATGTACAGTGCAAAAAGAATCGAATTCGTATCGAGCGCTATTACTTCATAGATTTTGCTCTAACCTCGAGATATACATGTCAAGTCGAATACGAAATTGGTAGGTACCGTAGGTGTATACCCAGCCAAAAACCCTAGCTCAATAAAGATTGGAATAAATGCACATTAGTGCAGTCAGTCGAATACCCTAAAAAGCTATGTGATTGGCAGGGTGTGCGAGCCAGTGAGCGCAAAATTTGAATAACTTTTTTGAATATTAAGCTAAGTTTTCATGTACACGAATTATTCGTTTTTCATACGAAATCTGTCAAAAGCTGTTCAAATATAATTCGTGGCGGCAAATTTCAAATGATATGGTACGAATAAATTCAAGAAGTTGAAATAAAGTCAACTTGTCCGAAATTTTAAAGGAAAACAGTGATCAATGCATCAATGCGGTTATGTATGTTTGTTTCCAGGCATATTAAAAATGTTAATGTTAAATATGGACAGCAATCTCATGATAAATAATATAAGGGTAAGAACAGCCGTAATATTAATATTTTACTGACTTTGTTAACGTATTGAAATAGGTCTCACCCAAACATTTTTGGGTGAGACCTGTTTTCAAACTACGAAAATAACATATTGCAATTAGAAAATAGACGGTAAATTAGGGGGTTGACTTCGAATATTTCATTTATTCCGTGAAGGCATTTCTCTAATATGAAAATTGCTCAAAATATCATTCGTACGAAAAAGTGACATTTCTTTCTAATTTCCTACGAAAAACCGAAAACTCGGATGCATGAAAACTTAGCTTTATTCTATATTTGTGACAGAAATTTAAAGAGTATAATTTCTATTGATTAGCAAAATCTGTAGAGTAGGTACTCTCTCTTTAGATAATTCCTAAACTTTATTGAGATATTTCAAAATGATACGGTGATCTAAAAATGTATGTTTATTTATCCATTGCCTTCAATCCTCAGCAGGCCGTGGGTACGTACATCCTCTTTTTCTATAGGAATAGGATAGTACTTATAAATAGCTAGAAGTGAAATGCATGCATTTTCAAATTACCTAACCACAATAAGCTTGTGAATGTAATAGTCATACTTTTGACAATAAAATTTGGAACCTTTCAGCCAATTTGATCGAGTAACGTTATTTCAAGAGTTACTGAAATCTGTAAATGAACGAAAATCTTTCTGGTTTAAATTTTTGCAAGTGTCAAATAATTCCAACGATGTTTCCATGGTACAGTTGCACAAACTTACCATTTGAGACAAACAAAATAGTTGCAGAAGCAATTTTATAATTGTAAAGTAACAGTTAGTGTTAGCTAGGATGTTTGCAAATATTTGGAATAGTTGCACAATACATAGCTGGGTAATTACAGGTACTTTAAAAGTAGATACAATAACAAAGTAGTTGTTCAAAATAGAAACTAATTACAGTTAAAAAGTAGATGTTATACAAAAAGGAATTACTGATTACTTTTTTCTAATTTTTGATAATGAGAAGTGATCAACTGAATGTTGAATCCCAGTAGAAATATATCGAGAAATTGATTTCAATAGGTATTTTTAAGAAATAGAATTGAAAATTTGAATACCTGTGTAAGCAAAAAATCGATAAAAAGTAAAAAAATAGAATATTTTATAAAAAAACGGTATAGGTAACTAATAATATTGAAACAAACATTCGTTGCAGTCGAAACGTTTGGAGATTTAAACCAAAGAAGACCACGGCAAAACTCGGAAACCAACCAAAATAAACATTCAAGAGTTTGAGAACTTTTTTATTATAAGCATTCCACACAAATCAGGCGTCATTAGTCAGGGATCAACTCTGGTTAAAAAATTTCTCTTTCCCAGTTGTCTTTCAAAATATCATAACTTTAAAATTGTGTAAAAAAATGCTTTGTATAGAACTATTAATACTTTTTAACTTTTGATCAAGCCTTATACAGCACTTCATATTTTCTTAGATCGTAATGTATATGTTTATAGTAATATAAATGATAAGACGCGTATTCATATAGCGAACGAACGTGAACGAATGCAACCGAACAAATTCGTTCGGTTAATGTTAATGAAAAACAAGACCGAACACGTTTGTTTGCCTTCGCTGGAGTTCGCTCGACAGGCGGTATATCAAAGAAATTTGTGACGAATTCGTTTGACTTGTGTTTGAGTGAGTACGGCGTGATGACAGCAGCATTCGGTTGTTTCATTCAAAATATACACGCGAACATAAACAAATGACTGTGAAAGCATTCCTTCGTTCGTATGAGGACTTAATGCCAATTTTTGAGCAAACCCCGAACGAATTCGGGCGAATTTCTTCGTCTTCGTTCGCTGTATGAATACGCGCCTTGAAACATGTCTTGAAAATATGTAAATCTAATTACTCACTATTATTATCTTGAGTTGAACAATTTCTTCCCTGAATCACTTTCAAATGCATTAAAACAAACGAGGTGCGAGTTCCAATTCAATGACGGGACTGTACGCAAGTGCATGCAGGAAATTTCTTGTTTTAAAACCACGTAATTGTACCTACTTATAAAACTGTAATTGATATTGGAAAAGTTAATTATAATTGAAAAAGTAATTGTACTTATGAAAAGTAATTGCAATTAGATTATATGAACAATATAATTACAAATTATAATTACTGCACAGATTTTGCTGCAATTACAATTCCAAATCACAGGAAAAACGAGTAATTGTAGGAATTACCCAGATCTGCACAATAGTATATTGTATAACTAGCACAGAATGATGGTCATTTCCAATGAGTATGAAGATTGCAGCATGAGCCGTAGGCACATGCTGTAAATAATACGAGTGGGAGATGAGCATTTTCTACTGCTATAACGTATAATAGCGAAATGTTCTTATAACAGAAATGTGAACTTTAAATTTAATTATATTAAAAATCAAATTGAAATTTAATTATTAACAATATTCACATTTATAGTAGCTAGTACAGTGATTAAATGATATATTTGAAACATCTGGGCACGGTACTGAAATGTTTGTATTTTCCTTGTGCTCCAGGGTATAGGATCTTGAAGTAGATGGCCGGGTTTCAGAATCATTTATAGAAATCAGTATTTTATTGGCGACATCAAATAAATTGTTTATAGACTCGTCAATATAACTTTTTGCTACCATGGTTGATTTCCAACCTCACATGACATTCCATGGGAGACGTGATATACTGTAAAATAAAAACACAGTGACTTCATTGAGTTATCAGTTAAGGAAATGAAATTGTTTAATCAAACAGTTAGGAAAGAGCAGTATTGTGTTATGGCCGTAGAAAAACAACTTCAAGAAAAGCAACTTTATGGCAATCTAGTGTAAACGGTAAGTTACACTTAGTATAATACATATTCTGAAAACCGATTGAGTAAATAGGTTCTTTCAATTCTTCATATAGACAATTCATTAATTTTTTTCGTCTTTTCAGACAATTAATAAGTACATATTATATAATAAGTATGTATGCTCTAATCATAATCTAAAGAGGGCCTAAAACTTGTATCATACAGGAATTTAAAAAATTTTAATGACGATGATTTTCAACGTGATCTCTTTGACACATCATTTTATAGGATTTATGATCAGGAAACAGTAGATAGCAAGGATTCTTACTTGGTCAATTGTCTAAACAATTTGCTTGATAGGCATGCACCTATTATTACCTCGAGGGTAACAAAACCTAAAGTACCGTGGTTAACATTCCCTATTAAGAAAATGATGTATGAAAGAGATAAAGCTCTAAGAAAGTATGAAAGAACGAGATCTGAAGTAAACTTACAAACTTTTAGAAATTCACGAAATTTTTCATTCCAATCTATTAAATAATAACAGTAAATCAAAAGATATGTGGCGAATTTTAAGAGCTAATAAATTTTTACCAGACAAATCACTTGATATACCAGAAAATATGAGGGATCCAAATGAAGTAAATATCTTTTTTATTGAATCAATCCCACAAACTGAACCTTTAGATGAAATAATAGTATATTATTCAACGAGCGGTAATGTAGCTCATAACTCATCAAGTGAGTTATGACCATTACCGCAAGTTGAATACTATACTTTATCTACGACTATAACAATAAATACTAAGACACAAGTACCGACAAAAAACTTTATTAACAAATCTTAATAGGTACCTATAACATTGCTATAAAATCTTTAGTTGTGATTATTCATTTTGTTTATTAATGAAATCAAGAGTAAAATTTGAACAACCAGTGAACTGAATATTTGGGACCGAATCATGCAAGTTTATTGTTCCTTTTTGTGTTTGTTACATATATGTTGATGATGTAGGTACTGTTTGAGGTGTTATAGAAGTGTATATTTTATTTGCAGTATCTGTCATATTCTTTTAGCATCAACGTACCCCTCAGCCACAGTAGTTGATCGCCAACCGCCATGTCGTTTCAGTGCCGTTATATCCCCTCCAGCATCTACTAATAAAGTTGCCGATGAGCGGCGAAAACGATGCCCTGTATATAAATTACAGTAGGGTAATTTTAAAAATGTAGCAATGTCTTTCCCCATTGATCCAAATTTATTAATGCCAATTCTTTGTGAATGATATTTTCCATTTTGAAATTTAAAGAATAATATCGTTTACGATATATCGGTAGGACGAAGATTTAAATATTTCTTAACTACGGTATAAAAGTTTTCCGTAACAGTGAATTTTCTGTCAATTTTTGTTTTTGTATTTGGTACACTGACCATAAAAATGGATCCATGATCTTCCAAATCTGTAATTTGCATAGAGTATAATTCTGCTGCACGACAAGCACCCATAATGCCCATTATTGAAGCAACCTAAAATAAATTATACAATGATAAAAACGATTGAATTATTGTGAGATCGATCTACCTTTGTCGCCAGATATTTCTCATCAGGAGCTTCATTCATGAAATTATTAAGTTGTTCTGGCGTAAATATTTTTGCCTTTTTAGCTACATGTTTCTCTGATTGACGTTTGAGAAACGCACGTAATTTTGAATAATTCTCTATATTGATTCCATTATTTATGTTGAGTATGCTTCTTAGCATGGAGTAGAAAGTCCATAGAGACGATGCTTTATATTATTTAGTGCTAAGTTCAGTAAAATATGCCAAAAGTACATTTTCTGTAAACGATGACCTGATGTTTTTACTGCTACACCAATCTTGAAAATTTTTGTACACACCTTTATATTTGTTCTGGGATTTTTCAGGCAATAAATTCTGTATGGTAACATTAGCTATTTCTCTTATTTCTGGAGGTGTACATAATAATTCATCTTCACTATCCGAATTCATCTTTTTCAGCACAAAATTCACAATAATAAGAATTCGGTATCAACTTAAATTGCAAACGTCAAAATTAATCAAGTGACACAAGTGACATTACTCCCCATCCGGCTTGTGCTTGGACAGAAGTACAGAGTACAGAGCCACGTTGATATTCGGATCGGAAATGCTTCCAAGAATTTCTGACTTATTAGCATGAGTTATAGCAGTGAGTAGTTATAACTCACGCTGTTTGTTCATAGACACTATCAATTGCTCAAAAGCAGTTGAATAATTAATATATAACTTGATAGGAGTAGATAAAGAATTTTTATGAATTTAATAAACTCAATAATTCCGAATTCAAATTTATTGAAACTAATTAATGACTTACTTATCTATAAAGCAATTTGTGACATTAAAACGAACGCTACCAGATGTGATGGTTTGAACATAAATTTCATAAAATTGTGTTGTCCATTTATTATTATTTATATTACGCATATTGTGAATTTCTGTATAACACAAAATGTCATCCCGGAAGTATGGAAGAGAGCAATTGTCAAAGTTCTGCCAAAAAAAACAAGATCCTACTGAATTCAGTAAGTATCCTGCCTGCGTTGTCAAAAATTTAGAAAAAACTCTAGAGTCTCAAATTAAAAACTATTTACATATGCATTCCCTGTTACCCTCAATCCAGTCAGGTTTTCGTAAAGGCTATAGTTGTACTACTGCTCTACTCCATGTTATTGATTGACATTTTTAAAGCTACTGATTCGGGTTATTCAACATTGCTGGTTATGCTGGATTTCAGTCGAGCTTTTGATACGATCAATCACGATTTGATGATTTCTTTCTTGAAATACATGGGCTTTTCTCATAATGCTTGTTATTTAATAGAGGCTTATCTCAACTTTAGGCATCAGCAAGTTTATATGAACGGTGTTAGTTCAGAATATCTCGCACTGAGATCTGCTGTGCCACAAGGGTCGATACTCGGACCTTTATTGTTTTACATATATGTTTTTCATCTCTTGAACAAAATCCAGGACTGTAAAGTTCATTTATGCACTAGCGGGCGGTAAAGTGCACTTTACCGCCCGGTTCGCCGGGCGAAAAGTGGCATTTTACCGCCCGTGGGCGCATCATGACCCGGGGGCGGTAAAGTAGACAATATACTAAAATTATCCATATGTACCTACGCACATCATTTCACGGAAGACCTACCACGAAACAATGAATTCAGTTCAATATAGAAATACTCATTTAACAACTTTTATTCATAATCTACATTTTTGTTCCATAACCCTGAAAATTAGAATTTTATATTAACTATGCAATTGTTACAATTTCGAATATTGAGGGTGGGATATTCACTTTTCTCTTGAAAATAATTATTCCCATTTGAAACATCCTCACCACTCATTTTAGATGAGAATGGTAGGTCCAAATAATTATTATTTGGTATCGGTCCATCACCATCGCCGGCAATTTTTTTGGCAATATTCAATTTAGTTGAAATCGATTGTTCAATGTAGCTCTCTGCTACTAGAGTTGATTTCCAACCAGCGTGTCTTTTGATTTTGGTGTTACTTTCCCCAGCATCAGCCAATAAAGTGGCTGAAGAACGCCTGAAACAATGACCCGTATATTCTTATGGTCCTGGTTATTCTTCCCAACAACTTGTTTTGTACATTTGTTGTTCTTATAGAATATAAAAAAACGCCCATGTTCAGTATTTGCGGGATGTAGACTAGCATATCTTCTATAAATGTCCAAATAATTAACTGACTGGTTTTCAGTACTGTAGATAGTAAATGTTCGTTGTATTTTAGTGTTTGACTCTCGAATTGTAATCAATAAAGCATAAGATAGGTCTTGAATGTCATCAAGCTTGAGATTTGTTAATTCTTCTCTACGACAAGCACCATGTACCCCAAATATTAATGCAACCTATAAAAGAATCAATAAGTTTTTTAATTACCTAATAAATATAGGTAGGTATAACATACCTTCATCATCAGATATACATTATCTGGAGCTTCTTTTAGAAAAAGTTCGATTTCATCCCTATTCAATATTTTGGATTTCTTCGGCGTATATCCATCATTCTTCCGTTTCAAAAATGCTATCAATTTTGGAAATTTGCTTATGTTTATATTATCATACAAATTCAAAGTAGACTTTAACATCGAATAGTATGACCACAAAGAAGATGGTTTTCGATTCTTGGACTTCTCAAAAAAATATCCCAGTAATATATGTTCTGTAATCACCTTCCCATTATTTTCATTGCGCCATTTTATGAACTCATTATACATCTTTTCGTAAAGTTTCTTTGACTTTGTTGGTAGCAGTTCGAGTTTGGCACTCTCAGCCGATTCCAAAATTTCCATTGTTTCTCAGAAAATGTCATTTTTCCATGCTGTTCCAAGATTTTGGTTGACACTGTATAAACCGCTAGTGCATAAAATTTTGTATGTATCACGTGCGTAAAATGCTTTACGCCCTTGATACATAACTATTATATGCTGACGATACTCAGTTGTATTATAGCTTCAAGCAGGCTGATGTTAATAACGCTTGTGCCATCATCAATAACAATTTGAATGAATTCATTACTCATGCAACTGAACACTGCCTACTTATAAACCCGATAAAATCTAAAGGTATGATGTTTGGAACAAAGCGTAACACAAAATATATCGAGTGAAGTAAATATAATTATTGGTAACGAAAAATTGGAGGTTGTAAGTGAAGCAAAAAATTTAGGTGTAATATTGGATTCTGAACTCAGATTTGAGAAACATATAAATAACTTGTTACAACGCGCTTACTGTAGTATCAAAATTATATATGGCAATCGACACCTTCTTCCTCTTCATGTGAAAAAAAATCTCTGTGAAACATTAGTGCTATCATTATTCAGTTATGCTGATGCTTTGTACGGACCTAATTTAACTCAAATATATAAAAATAAAATTCAGAAAGTTCAAAACTCTTGCCTACGTATGATTTTCGGTATAAGAAGACGACAACGAGTATCACATAAATTCAAGGAGATTGGATAGTTACATATGGAGAACAGAAGAAAGTTTCATTTTAGTACCTTATGTCATCAAATAATTCTCGATATCTATCTACACCGCAAAATCACGTATCGTTCAGAAGTCCATAATGGGAATATTAGAAATAGAGGTTTAATTACTGTCAACCACTTCACGACCAAATCTTTCAGACTTCGTTTACCTATCAAATTTACTTCCATTATAATGCAATTCCATCCGAGTTCAAAGAGAAGAAAATTATTATCTACTAAAAAGTAAAAAGGCGTTATGTACAAAAACATGTATTTTATTAAGTTGAACAACTACAAAAAGATGACAAAAATATTTTTATTTCAATGTTACTTGGTTTTTCTCTTTTTCCTAGGATTTTTTTCATTTTCTTCCAAGATACGTTCATAAAACTGTCTCAAAATATTGTAGATGTCTTATTAAATATTGACTTAATCAATTTATTTGTTATAGTAGTATATTTCGATTTGTAATATTTTTGTTTATCAATGTAACTTGGAATCTTACATTTTTCGAGTAATTAAAGTATAAAATTTAATGAATAGCTGTAAATTGTACATGTCAAAAAAAATCGGATTCGAGTTTTTTCATTTTTTGCATTTTCTAATAAAATTCACAACATTAGTGTTTTTTTTATCCCATCGGAAAGTAGAGATTTCAACAAAAAAAAATCCCACCAACTTTAAAAAAAAAATGATTTTTGGATTGAAAATGAGGGGGATTATTCGATATTTAGTCAAAATTAGTTGAAAAAATAAATATTTCAGTTCAAAAAAGTTACACTCTATTTGGAATATGAAAAGGTAAGTATCATGAAAAAAAAAATGTGAAAGATAAAAATAAAAATTAAAACCTTGGTTTATTTGAATTTTTCACATAAATTTTGAGGTCAAGTGAAAAAAGTGTTTCACAAAAGTTGAAGATCTTTTTATTACCTATAACTATGTTAATTAACTTTTTTCCATAGGACTTGTAGTTTGGCCGGAAATCAAGATAAACCATATTTTACCCTTAAAAACTCGCCCCCTCCCACTTCCCGATCTCAGATCGCCCGTAATTTATTTTTACTTTCATATTTGTCATATCATCTTCCGTTTCCAATGGGTTTCATTCTACTATAATGTTCTTTTACTTCTTACCATTTTTAAAGGCTTCCCTAGACTCCTCGAGACATCACTTTTGTACTGAAGCCTTTAAAAGATATTCAAAAATCTTTTGAGCTCACTTTCACACACTTAGACATAAAATATTGATTTGGCATAACCTCAAAATTATGTGTCATGTACACTCTGGCTCCACCGACCTCCAGATACATTTTAGTGGATAAAGGCGTCATGTTACCTTGACACCTTCATCCCTCGAAATTAATCTAAATATCGGAACATAACACTTTCATCCATGAAAAATCTGAGTTATTTACCACAGAATGAAAATGTCTTACATAATAATACGTTTAATAAAAAAAAAACGTTTTTTGAAAAATGTCTTGTGTCTTCAATAGAGAATTACACAAGCTTTGTTTTGGGTTAAGTGGAAGAATATTTTCTGTTGTGCTTCAATGTACAATTGAAAATAATCTTCGCCTCTTATTTTCAACAGTATTTTGAATTGAACTCATTTGTATTTATATTCGTGTTGAAAATAATAAAGACGTTCATTTTTATTATTATTATTTATATTGACGACAAACGAAAAACATATTTTGCTTTGGTGAGGGCACAAGAAGCAAGTTTCTTCATTTCATCATTGATGAAAAACGTATTGATAATAATTTTCCTAACACTTCCGCTAATCCCCGGTATATGATACCAATGCTGCTAAAAATCGTTGATATCACACAAATATGTACTGAACGCCATGACAAAACTGATTTAGCATTGATATGTTTGACACCGATCTGGAAGGTATGAAACTTTCGGACTCAGTAGACAATAAACGTTGTCAAACAGTGCGAATGAAAATCTAAACAATATTGGAAAACCGCCAGGTAAGTAGCGGTTGAACGTTCAGGATGCATGTAACATTATATTTATCTCGTTAGCTAGGTATTTTGATAATCTATGTCTTATAAAACACGGCTTGAACACCCTACAAACAGCTCTCGCACCCCCTTTACATTACAATAATACCAGTCCCACTCGTATAAGATGCAACGATTATTATGCCTGGGAATACAAGCAAGAATCGGGCAACGCCGCTTGGTCCTAATCGAATACGGGCGACAAACCACGATGTGATAGCGTTTGTTTGTTCCTAATACAGCTTGCTTATTCGTTTCACGTAGTGTGTCTACGATAACAATGTACGTGTTTTGTTGTGAAAAACAAGTGTTAGTGTGTGAGAACCAAACAAAACGAATATTTTTCTTCTATCAAATTAGGAAAATGTGACAGGCAAGTGTTGATAACTATTTTATCGGACTATTTTAAAGTGTGCATGGGGTATGACAGTGTCAGAGTTCTGAACTGCTTATTCCAACTGAATGTTTATTTGTTTGTGAATACCTTAATTCATTGCAAAAGTACTTAGTTTTTTGTCTGGCTAGATACTTCATGTAAATAAATCAGTGAATTATACATTATCCAAGGCCAGGCATTAGAATGTCTTTCTGAAATCTTATATCTTTATAGGTTAGGAATATCTCCAATACTCAAATGTAGGTAAATTAGTGATTGGGATGTCGATCGGTCGGTCGGTGCTTCAATGAAGTGCTAGATAAAAACATCGAATAAAAGCACTGGTCAAGGATTTCTTGAGCATTTGGTAAAACTAGGTATATGTTACCACCTAGACCGAATTTGTATTTGGGATTTGAGGAAGTACCTAGCTAGGAAAGTATTGATTCTTGATAGTTGAAATTGTTAATTGGTTTCGATAATGTATTACTTATATGAGTTCACAAAGTAAACTGAGAAAAATTCCTTTATCATTTTCTGCAAAATCTATAGGGTTGTATTTTTAGGATTTGGATGAATAACAGTTTGGAAAATGATTGTTTATTTTCACGAATGACAATAAAAATAAATTTTTATTAATTTGGTTTCGAAATTTTAAATAGCTGCCTACTTTGATGACTATTTATTTTTTTACTGTGAAAATGTCACCAGCATTAAAAATGTAGCCAAAGTCAGTAGCCAGAATTAGCGATGAAACCCCTAGTGACCAGTGGCGTTCGTCACATAATAATGCTTATTTTTTCTTGGCATTGTATACCTAGCTATTCGTTTCATTGTTGAATACTCTCGTGACTGTGAAATTATATCTCAGTGGAGTTATTTCGGGTGATTATTTCACATGAAAATAATTATTTTTTCAAAAAACGCCACATACTAAAAGATTCAATTTTAGAGTAATTTATAGTGATAAATGATCGGAACAATGGCGTCAAACGAGAATGTGTCCCAACATTTCATACAGGGTGAAATAAATAGTTTCTTCTTGAAAATGAAATCGTTTTTTTTTTCAAACGCCACATACTAAACAGATTACAATTTCGGAGTAATGTACAGGGAGCAGTGATTGAAACATGGCATCAACGAGAATGCCTCCCAAAATTTGATATAGGGTGAAATGAATAATTTTCTCCTTGGAAATAAATCGGTTTTTTAAACGCCACATACTAACTCAACAGATTTAAATTTTAAGTAAGTAATATACAGGGGAAAATGAGGAAAACGAGAATGTGAATTCCAATATTTCTTGAAAATAAAATCGTTCTTTCTGAAAACGCCACATACTTACTAGCAGATTTAAATTTTGAAGTAATACACGGGAAGAAATGATCGAAGCAATGGAATCAACGAGAATGTGTCCCAAGGCGTAATAAATAGTTTTTTCTTGAATTTAAATCGTTTTTCCTAAAAACGCCACATCCTAACAGATTCCAATTTTGGAATAATATATACAGGTAGAAGTGTTCGAAACATTGGCATCGATGAGAATGTCTTCCAAGATTTCATACAGGTCAAAATAAATATTTTCTTCTTGAAAACAAATAAGTTGTTTTTTTACGCCACATACTTAACAGATTTAAATTTTAGAGTAATATACAGGGAAAAATGAAGGAAATAACGAAAATGCGGGACGAAATAAATATTTTCTTCTTAAAAAAAATAGTTCTTACTGAAAACGCCACATACCTACTAACACATTAAAATTTTGGAGTAATATACAGGTAGAAATAAATGATCGAGACAATGGCATCAACGAGAATGTGTCCTAAGATTTCATAATATATACCGGGTGACCCGGAACCAATTTACCCCCCTGTATCTTCGTTGTTATTTTATATGGATGTTTCAAATTTGGTACTTCGATTTGATGTTATGAATGTACAATTTAGCAAGTATCAATCCAAATATGACACTTCCGGTTTGACCGGAAGCACATCTAATTTTTATATTTCAAATGAGAAGTATATTTTTTTTTTGAAAATAACAATTCAGTATGGAATTACCTTCACAATGATATATCACAATGATACTTTCAATTCACAATCTGCTTACATAAGTGACATTTTATAAAAAAAATACTTTTTGTATTCCCCTCGTAACGAAATATTTTCATGAAAGTATGCTGTGGAAGATTGAACAATATAATCTAAGTAACAGTAATTCATGGCCCAACTTTTCACACAATAAGTTTCAACATCATAGGAATTTTTAAAGTTGGTTAGAAACTCAAGTGCATATTGAAATACAAAAAATTAGAAAAAAAACTTCTACATTTTTGTTTCCTAATTATTTTTATGAAGATAATTTTCATGCTATACTTTGTATTGAACATTTCAACATCATGTTAGTTGGCTATGGAATTAAATTTATTCTAAAGGTCTGGAGTTATTTTTGAAACTGCACAATCGGACTCACAAAATATTTATTTCGATAATTTTTCTACAAAATAGTAGACATTTGGAACATGTACAGTTTTATAACTCAATTCAAAAGAAATTCCATACCTATGACAGACTTAATTATTCTAATTGTTCAAATTGTCGCCCGTTAACGTCAATGCATTTTTGTATTTTTTCGGAGCATGCCCGCATAACATTCACGAGTTGAGCCGGAGTAATTTCGTTAATGGCTCTCCTTACCCTGTCTTCAAGTTCCTCGCGATTTTGAGGTCTATTATGAGCATAAACTTTATTCTTCAAGTGAGCCCAAACAAAAAAATCCATTGGCGTGAGGTCTGGTGACCTTGGTGGCCAACGAATTGGGCCATGAGTACCAATCCAATTGTCGTTGAAAGTTCTAGTAAGATGTCCTCGGACTACATTCGAATTATGTGGAGGTGCTCCATCTTGTTGGAAATACATAACGCGACGTGTCGCTAAGGGAATGTCTTCAATAAAATTTTGGACTTCATCATTTAAAATTTGTAGGTACCGTTCACTTGTTAAAGCTCCATCAAAAATAATTGGTCCCACTATTCTGGTTCCAAAAATTCCTAGCCAAACATTGAATCCGAATCTCTCCTGGTGTCTTCCTTCTCTGAACACATGCGGATTTTCTTGTGCCCAATAACGTAAATTATTTCTATTGAAATGACCATTGTTTGTAAAGCGTGATTCATCACTGTATAGAATATTGTAATGGAAATTTTGATTTTCTGTTTCTTTTCGTATAACCCAGTTACAATACGCAATCCTTCTCTGCACATCATTTTCATACAAATATTGATGAATTTGATATTTGAATGAACGATACCGGTGTTTTTTCAAAATTTTTCGAGCTGTTTCTCTAGGTACCCCGGCCTCATATTCGATTTGCCTTAATGATGTATTTGGATCAATTTCAACCGCTGCTAGAACAGTGATCTCCGTATCTTCGCTTACAATAACATGTTCCCCATCATGATTATTCCGTTCTTTCCTGAACTGTGACTCCAATATTGCAAAATAGTTTCTACTACTAGGGTGCGGACGGTTAGGATACCTATCCTGGTACAGACGCAAGGCTAAATAGGAATTTTTCCTTGCTTCTCCATATATCAACAACATATCAACCTTTTCAGTTTGGGTAAATCGGTAGTAGTTGTTCATTTCACAAATAATTATCTTCCCAGAATCCCACAATTCAGAACATTCGAAATGTCAACAATTTGGCGTAAACACAACAACAGAACAACTCAACAAATTTAATTCCATAGCCAACTAACATGAAGTTGAATTGTTCAATAAAAGGTAGGTATAGCATGGAAATTATCTTCATAAAAAATAATTAGGAAACAAAACAAGGTTTCGTTCAATTCTTGTATTTCAATATGTATTTGAGTTTCTAAGCAACATTAAAAATTCCTATGTATTGGTATCCAAAAATTAAGAAAAACTAAAATCATAAAAATAATTAGTCTGCATAAAACTTATTGTGTGAAAGTTGTGCCACGAATTATTGTTACTTACATTATATTGTTCAATCTTCCACAGCATACTTTCATGAAAATGTTTCGTTACGAGGGAAATACAAAAAGTAATTTTTTTATAAAATGTCACTTATGTAAGCAGATTGTGAATTGAAAGTATCATTGTGATATATCATTGTGAAGGTAATTCTATATCGAATTGTAATTAAAAAAAAAAAAATACTTCCCATTTGAAATATAAAAATTAGATGTGCTTCCGGTCAAACCGGAAGTGTCATATTTGGATTGATACTTGCTAAATTGTACATTCATAACATCAAATCTAAGTACCAAATTTGAGACATCCATATAAAATAACAACGAAGATACAGGGGGGTAAATTGGTTCCGGGTCACCCGGTATATTTAATATTTTAATATTAATATTTTCTTCCTGAATATAACTCTGAATGTTAGTTAGAGTGAAATTATCCACACTTTTATGCGGTGTTGCCAAATTTCAAGAAAAATCATTAGTTATTATTATGTATGCTATACAGCACCATGAATTATAAAAAATCATCGAATGAGCTTGGCGAACCAGAATTTGGCAAATATTTTTATGCACTAGCGGTCGATAAAGTACACTTTACCGCCCGGTTCGCCGGGCGTAAAGTGGCACTTTACCGCCCGTGGGCGCATCATGGCCCGCGGGCGGTAAAGTAGACAATATACTAAAATTGTCCATAAATACCTACGCACATCATTTCATGGAAGACCTACCACGAAACAATGAATTCAGTTCAATAAAGAAATACTCATTCAACAACTTTAATTCATAATCTACATTTTTGCTCCATAACCCTGAAAATTAGAATTTTATATTAACTATGCAATTGTTACAATTTTGAATATTGAGGGTGGGATATTCACTTTTCTCTTGAAAATAATTATTACCTTTTGAAACATCCTCACCACTCATTTTAGATGTGGATGGTAGGTCCAAATAATTATTATTTGGTATCGGTCCATCACCATCGCCGGCAATTTTTTTGGCAATATTCAATTTATTTGAAATCGATTGTTCAATGTCGCTCTCTGCTACTGTAGTTGATTTCCAACCAGCGTGTCTTTTGATATTGGTGATACTTTCCCCAGCATCAGCCAATAAAGTGGCTGAAGAACGCCTGAAACAATGACCCGTATATTCTTCTGGGCCTGGTAGCTTCAAAAATGCTGCAGTTTTTCTTAATTTGACCGAGGATATTCTTCCCAACAACTTGTTTTGTACATTTGTTGTTCTTATAGAATATAATAAAACGCCCATGTTCAGTATTTGCGGGATGTAGACTAGCATATCTTCCATAAATATTCAAATAATTAACTGACTGGTTTTCAGTACTGCAGATGGTAAATGTTCGTTGTATTTTAGTTTTTGACTCTCGAATTGTAATCAATAAAGCATAAGTTAGATCTTGAATGTCATCAAGCTTGAGATTTGTTAATTCTTCTCTACACAGAGAAAAGGAAATTTGTAAAATTACCACGAAAATCGTTGGTTACATGTAACCAACGATTATCGTGTTAAATTTTCCAACGGTTATGTAAATTTTACATTTTCACTGTAGAGGTTACTGTGGTCCTGTAATCTCAGTTTCACTGGGCATTTGAGAATTTTCAGAAATTTTACTGTGCTATTCAATATAATTTTGTATTTTCACAACTGTAGTTTCAGTACTTTCCGGTAATTCTACAAATATTTTCAATCAATTTGTTGTAATTCTACACACGTTATTTTACAGATGTAATTTCCTGATAATTTTGTGTTTTCACTAAAGTAATGTAATTTATCCAATTCCTGTATTATGGCAGTTGACATCTTTTTGTATTTTCACAAATGTACTTCAACATATTTTCTGTATTTTGGCAAATGTGATTTCACAAATACTTTTCACTGTTGCATATGTTATTTTATGATTTTTTTTTGTGTTTTCACCAACGTAGATCAACAGATTTTCAGTATTTTCACAAATGTAATTTCATGAAAGTTCTGTATTTTCATGAATAACCAATAATATGTTCTTTGACAACTGTAATTTCAGAATAATTTATATTTTTACAGAACTCATTTCATGAAAGATCTTTAGTTTTGCAAATGTGATTTTATAAAAATTCTGTACTTTCACAGAATTTATGTCTTGGATTTTCTGTATTTTCATAAGATTTTAAAAATAAATACTGTTAATGACAATACGATTTACGGGGATAGAAAAAGGCAATGATTGAATGAAACGAAAAAAATATTGAAAAAAATAATGTTATGGGCAGTAATATCAAAATTGCTACACGAAAACATAAAAGGTTATTCAAAATATAATTTTAATGATTGAATACGGCGTGATGAGTCATTTGAGTCAAGAATCAGAAATTGAATCGTTAAAACTGAAAGTTTGTGCTCCCTCAAATTAATGCTATATTTCGTCGCATTCAGTAACTCTCACACTGCGGAAAATGAATGACGAAACAAAAAAATTGCCTCATAGACTTATAATAAAATAAAAAAACACTGTCGACAAACAACATAAAAACTTAGATAATTCGAGTGGTCTTTGTCACATTTTAACAACCACGGTTTGACAGTTAACCAATTAAACATCTAAAAAAAAAATAGGAAAACAAAAATTCAACTCAAGAAAATTCGAAACTTTTCTGAAAAGTTCCAGAATATATATTGACAGTATTATGATATCATTCACTCATAAGTACAGAAAAAAATTCGAGAAGCAATATACGTTTGTTCCAAGAATATTATTGATTATTTTCAACTGAATTTTCCTACAAACAAATTTTAATAGTTTTCAATGTGTTAAATAAGAATTTGTTGCTTGAATGATCTACTAACAACATAAAAATATAGTGATGAAAGAGTATGAACACTCCAGATTTTTTTTTAGTGGAATTTATAGTTCACAAGATATTTACCTCTTTCATGATGGATTTTTTCTCCCCACTATAATATGACTATTCACCAAAGGACAGTATCAATTTGGATACAATAAATTGATAACATTACGGGTCTTCAACTTTGAAAATAAGTAATAATTGTAAGTCCCAAGTTTTCACTTCATTTTCAGTTCTTTTGGATTTCCCTCCACTAGCCAGTTGAATTTTTATATGGTATGGTTGTATCACTTCCAGTGCAGCTCCAATTTTATTGACGAGCGAACATCAATGACTTGTCTCCTTAAATTTGTTAGACTTCAATATTTCTTTTCCATTGTCGAATACTTTGAATATTGATCATTTAAAAAAGAAAGGATATGAGAAATAATAAAAACAAAAGGTATGGGAATATTTTTTTTCTTGTCATAAACCTGAAAATTATTCAAAATTAGTAACTTTGCTTTTTAATTCAAATGCAAATCGTGCCCAATTTTTTTGTGAGTTCAAAAACAGAATTAGATTTACCAGGATATGAATTAACATTCTTTCTCCTCACAAGAGAAAATAGAATCAGCTTTTTACATCAACTTACTACTATACTGAATTAGGTAGGTACGATCCATAAACAAATCTATCGGAACAGTCCTGAAAAATAAAGACATATAACAATGATGTCACTTGAAAATATTGCGATCTTTACCTAATTTCAACTTTTGAAATGTTTAGTATTGTATTAAAGATCTATTGATATCTTCCAAAGACTCTCCCCATTCAATACTTTTTTATCAATTGCATATTTAACAATTTTCTCAGCTTTAGATTCAAAGCTTTTTTGCAATCTGATCTGACGTTGGTCACTTTGTTCCTTTAAGACAACTGTCCACTTATTTTGTCTTTTTTGTACAGAGTTCCCTTCATCCGGTGGATTCCAGAGCTAAATCGATTATGAGATCGTTTATAACAGTATGTTTTTCATACGTTTTGGAGACTAGGTACTTGCAATCCAACCCCAAGCACTTAAAACTAACAGAACATGCATTTCAGCGGTACCATAGATGCAACTCATACTTCTTCAAAATTTTCAATAACGAATTACATCATGAATTAGGACTCACCAGTGATAAGATAATCAATTATCTAAAATGTAACGAACTTAACAGAGACACTTCTAATCCACACTTCTAATCCACTCTTCTAATGGCACAATCCGTACAATTTTGTGTTGTTTGTTCCCTTATTAGAAGGCCACTTGTCATGTGACATGACGTCAGAGTCACGCCATCAAAGGGGGAGGTATACATTTCATCAGTCCTGTAAATCTTTACCACTGTCTTTGTATTTTCACTTATGTATGAAAATAATTCACAGACCCTTTTACATATTTACAACAGTGGTTCTGTAAATTGACTGAATATATGTACAGATATTTACATATCCTTATTGAAAACACAGAAATTTTGTATATATTAACATAATTCTTGTGAATAAATTCAGTGTTTCTGTAATATTCATGAAGCATTTTTTTAAGTGAAATATCGGTGTTACTACCCGAAATTTCCATGCGAACTGAAAGTAGTGATATTACAATAGTTATGTGAAACTACATAACTTATTTGAAAAAGAAGGAATTGACAAATAATAAATAACGCTCTTCGCCATCACACATCGATTCTGTGATTCCAAACTGTATTTGTGTTATCACATCTCTGTTTGGTAATCATTCACATATTATTTACACATGTTTTGTGAGAATGTAACGAAGATTTGTAATCTTCCGTGTGTACTGTAGATATATTACAAACATTTTGTGAAATTACGCTATAACCGTTTAAGTTTCAAGTTGTATTGTTTTTAACAGAAATATTTTGTATTTTAGAGGCAAACGTCGCTGTGAAATTATTTCCCATATTGAATGGAGTAATTTTTACATCGTTTTCGAAGTAATTTAACCATTGTAACTCGTCTATTTTTCTCTGTGTACGACAAGCACCATGTACCCCAAATATTAATGCAACCTATAAAAGAATCAATAAGTTTTTTAATTACCTAATAAATATAGGTAGGTATCACATACCTTCATCATCAGATATACATTATCTGGAGCTTCTTTTAGAAAAAGTTCGATTTCATCCCTATTCAATATTTTGGATTTCTTTGGCTTATATCCATCATTCTTCCGTTTCAAAAATGCTACCATTTTGGAAATTTGCATATGTTTATATTATTATACAAATTCAAAGTAGACTTTAACATCGAATAGTATGACCACAAAGATAGTTTTCGATCAAAAAAATATCCCAGTAATATATCTTCTGTAATCACCTTCACATTATTTTTTTCGTTGCGCCATTTTATGAACTCATTATACGTCCTTTAGTAAAGTTTCTTTGACATTGTTGGTAGCAATTCGAGTTCGGCACTTTCAGCCGATTCCAAAATTTCCATTGGTAGGTATGTATATATTATGTTCTTCATCTGATGATTCCATAATTTTCGTGTTGAGTTCACTCACGCACTTTTTCAGATAAGCATTTACCTTGTTTATTGAATTTGTTGCTAGACAACAACCAGCTTGCTTAACAACGACATAATTAGGTGAGTATATACTGGGTATTCTGTGTACAATTTGAATAAATGAATCTATTTCAGTATACAGAGATGATTATTGACAAGATAATTGCGATATAAATATATATACAGTGTCCGCCAAAATCGTGGAACCATATGGAAAACTTTTTTATTAATAGTTTCTCAGAAAATGTCATTCTTCATATAAGTTAGTTTCCCATGCTGTTCCAAGATTTTGGTGGACACTGTGCTAGTGCTAGTGCATAAAATTTTGTATGTATCACGTGCGTAAAATGCGTTTATGGCCTTCGGGCCATTATCCACGCCGCAGGCCATAAACGCCTACTTTACGCCCTTGATACATAAATAACTATTATATACCTATTCAAATTGTTACTGTAAAGTAATATTCACTTGAATAATGATCATCTGCCTTACTGGAGCGTAGTTGAAAAAAAAAATACTATAATTCTTACACATAGAATGATATCTGTGCTGTGCTGAGATGGAAATTGCAAAAATCTCTGAAAAATATAATTTTCTCCATAATTACGGCACGAGTCACCTCGAAATAACGCAGATGCTATTTAACATATCAATACAAATGCGTACACATAGAAAAATTTCTATAGCAAACCGTAGGGGAGATGGAAATGTCAAAAATATTTATAAAAAATCGTCTTCTCGATTATTACGGGGCGAGTCACATCGAAATAACACAGAGGCTGATAAACACATCAATACAAATGCGTACAAATAACGTCTCAACATTATTACAAGCGATGCCAAAATCATGATAAATTTTCGTTAGTTCGATGAAGAGATACACTGTTTTCTCTGTAGGTATCGATTTTATTTTAGTCACCAACGCGGACAAAAATGAACGTGATAAAATGAATACGACGCTGCTATACCGAGTACGACTTCATTAGAGCTGTAAAGGGCGTTATAGGATATTTGTAGTTTTATTAGATTTGTTGTATAGCAGTTTATAAAACTCTTATAAAACAGATTTTGCTACTTGGGTGATAATTGGTTAAAAGTGTGTAATAAAGTGAATGATAATATTACAATGATAGATAGGCTTGATAAGTATATTTTTATCGCTATATTACTTTCGGAAAAATATTTTCCTAACTTTTTTCTTGAATATCTGTAGATGTGGCTAACTTCACACCGGTAATTGTATATATTATGTACTCTTGCCGTATGGCCTGATGCGGACTCTAGGAAGCATGTGCTTGCTGTTTATTGTTTAAAAACACGTGGGATATAGTAGAAACAGATATAATTAATGAATTGCTGATTACCATTTCTAAAGTAGATGTGCACCTTAGGTATCGATACTGATGGCTTTTGTAACGCTTTACCTTGAGACAAAGCTACTGATGCTTGCTGGTAGAATTTGTGCTTTAGTTGTAAGAATAAGTAGAACTTCGGGAAACAACAAACTAGTGCATCCAACATGAAAAATGTATGTTACAAAATTTCGGAAAACTTTGGTGAAGTCGCTTGTGGCAATTACAGGTAAAGACAAATTTCCGCAACAGGATAATAAGAAAAAGAAGATACAGCACGAAATGAAAGAGACTGAAGAGAAGTGCAGAAGAAATAGAAAAGTTAGAAAAAGATGTGTATACTGCTACAAAAAAATAGCGGCAGAACAAAGCTGGAAACTAGCAGCAGATTCAGCAAAAAGAGTGACTACTTATTGCGATACCTGTCCTGCAAAACCTTTCATTTGTATTTCGTGTTTTCCCAATCATTTTTGAGTATATTTTGTTAAGAGAATACTTTATGTAATGAATAATAACTGAAAATAAACCTTTCGTTATTCAATCCATGTTTTTCACATTCGCATGCTCCGATTGCCAAACCAATGGTGCACATGTTTCCTTGCACGCCGAACAATACTTGTATATGGAGAATTACACGTAAGCAGAAACGCCGGCATACAATTTGAATATAAAGACAGGTCTCCCCTTTTGTGCGCCGGTGTTGCAGTTGGCAAGAAAATGACGCAGTCAGTTGGCCGCCGGCTGTACATGATAATAATTTCAGAATCACTGGCAAATTCAGTGCGGCGGTTAACGTGTTTAAAAGTTATACAGGGTATTTCAGATTTGAGCGTATATTTATTAATAATAATAATATATTTAATACAGTGAGATCAAATTACATAATACTGGACATGTGAAAAAAAATTGATTAACGTTATAAATAAGTACACATACATACAGCACCATATGTAACGGATCAATTCATTTTCCACGTTATTAGCAATTTTCAAGAAAAACCCTGATACACATCGATTTATGTATTCGAAAAGACACTCTGTGACATAAATGTGACATAAAAAAATCCCCCTCTCCTAACGCTCCTCATTGAGACAGCCACCACCCCAATTTTTTTAAATGCAATAGTGGGTCAAGTGAAATCTCATTTTGAAAGGTATTCAATTTTCTATACAGCCGTATCTTATTTTTTAATTTAGTCCATGCGCAAAAAAAATATATTTTTCAAAATGTTGAAAGGTATCACGTAGGTATTCCATTGAAACCGCTGTATTATGCCATGCACCTTCAATTGTTTGGGTTTATATACCAACCGTTTTTTGTCAGCCGTGAGAGTTGAGTGAAAAATTGTATGTTCTCTTTGAACTTGCTGAAGAGAAATAGTTTTACAGTTATTGGTTGTGTTTATTTTTCAGTGTTACTTCAGACAATAGTCTGAAATTTCTAGCAATGTCTCATTTGACTGAACGTCAAAGAATAGAAGTGGTAATAATGCTGGATGTGGGGACAAAACTAGTACCCAGAAGAATGTAAGTGAAATGTTCAATAATAAATATCCTGATTATCACATTTCTCCATCTACCGTTAGTAGAATAGAAACAAAATTTCGTGAATTTGGGACTGTCAAAGATATTTCAAAATCAGGCATGAGGTTATTGATTGACGATGGAAATAAATTTGATTTTTTTGGTAGACGCCAAGGAGAATCCACATAATCCCGACAACTTGCCGCCGATTACGACATAAGTAAATGTTCAATATTGCGTGCTTTTAAAAGTGAAAAGTACCACCCATATAAAGTACAATTGATACATGAACTCAACGATGACGATCCATATCGCAGAACTGATTCGATATTGGAGCAGAGAAAATCCCCATTGGATGATGGAGGCCCACACTCAATACTTATCCCAGAAGAGTAAATGTTCTGGAAACCCTCTACAGCCTGGGGATGAGCATCAAACACACATATTAGTCACCTGGAAGTAATACAACGCAGGTTCCTCAAGCTAATTTTCGAGAAAAATGCACGATACTCAACACAGGCGCTACATTCTGAAATGCATATAATGAATATACCACAATTGTTCTTCATACAGTGCTGCGTTAAGTATGATACATCAAAAGATGAAGCTGAACTTCCGGCACACAATTACGAAACCCGTCAAAAATAATCGTATAGTGCACCACCGATCTGGAAAACCCTAACTTAAAAAACATAAATATTTGGCAACAGAGTTTTACAATAAAATTCCAGACTCAATAAATGTAATACGGCCAGTACACCTCTTTAAAAAACACCTGAGAAAATTTATCATAGATAATCCGACCACTAACTAATTGTTCAAAGCAGTCTGGATCTCTGAAATGGTTAATGGCATAACATAAAAAAAGTTTTTGGGCATTCCATACGTGCAAATGGGTGTGTCTGGGTGTGTGGGTGTGTACGTGTTTTAAATCTTTTAATTATTTTGTTTCAATTTACTGTTTCTCCAAACAAGTGTTTTTCACTCATCGAGTATTTATTTATTCACATTCTTTTAATTGATACCGCTGTATTGATTACGTATGCTGTAATTTTTTATTAGTGAATAAATATTATTATTATTAAATCAAGTTCTTCGAGATTTTCACTAAATAATGAGTTACTAATTAATATTTGTGGTACAATAATCAATCTGTGATTTTGAAGTATTGCCGTTTTCATCAGTAAACACTTTTGTGGGTTTGTTATTTTTGAACACTAATTGATAGCTCTCCAGTAAATGGATAAATGAGTTCTTTTTCCCTCTTCCGACAATTTTTTTTATTTAAGTTGTCAGTCTATATAAATTTTCGTCTCAGATAAAGATATAGCGCAATGTTCTATATGCATTTGGCTATTTTCAATTCTTCGTGACTAATGCATTTGTGTACATGAATCAGTACACCACCATGAATATGTTTTTTCTATTGAAGAAACTGGCAATAAGTCTATCAGAGTATTCAGTTTGGTTACATCATATCCCGGAGATCTCTTTACAAGGTATGCTTTAACTTTTTCGATTGTTGCTTGTGGAATGCAGCGATCAACATAAAGCCAAACCATCGGATCATCGCCAGTGAAATCTTTGTCCAAATCTTCATCAGTATTTGAACCAACAATGTGCTTATCAGATGTTACTCTGCTTTTCTTGATAGGTACGTGTTGGTGAATGTGTAGACACTCCATCATGAGCTCGAGAATTTGATTTTTTTGGCCTTTATTCTTATATTTTATTTCATTCTAGTGCTCTGTGGACTCATCGTTGGGTACAAATTTGTTTTTATCTATGATGTTATCACCTGATAAATCTAAAGAATGATGAATTCTCACTTTTATCATCATTCGAATCCTCTTTTATCATTTGTGCGTGTGCCCATGATTGAATAATTTGATTAAATCTATATGGTTCTCTTTCAAAACCTGCACTTCATTTTTCAGAAAGGAAATTACTTGGGTTTGTTTTTCTAGTTCACTTGCAATAATTTTTTTCATGAGTTCAATGGTTAGAAGAGTGTTACCTTGACTGGTGTTCTCATCACAATGAGTCTGCTCTCCTTTCCTGTGTTAACCATTTCAGCACAATTCCAATTAGGACTATTTGAGGAGCACTTCGAAACACGTCTAACACGGACGGAACTAAATACACACTTTAACTTACTTAGTCTTTACTAGAAATGCATATGTGGTTGTCGTAGAGAAAGAATAGTTAGACTGTTACTCTTCAGGATAATTCCGGAACTAGTTAAAGAATACACAGTCTAACTAACCACTAGAGAGAGAACACATTCAGATGTCATTGAAACAGAAGTGTGCTTCAGTCTCAACAGAGGGAATTTTAGCGTTATATTACATTTTATTTCAGAATTGGTAAATTCTGTTCTGGGTCTGGAATGGTGGAGAAACTATATTTTCATAACTCACTCTTTTGAATCGTTTTTTGAGATCTTGATTACTTTATATACCAATTAACTATTTTTTATTTCAGTTCAAAAATATTTTTGTAAGAGGTGCGGAACTTTTTACAAGTACCATAAAAGTTACCGGAGGCATGAATCAGAATGTGGAAAAGAGAAGCGATTCGCATGTTCATGGTGTTCACATAAAACTCATCGAATGGAAAATTTGAAAGTACATGTATTTTTGAAACATAAAAACTCAAAACAGAAAAATAAATAGAACCGAAAATCTACATTCGTTTATTGTTTTTTTTTGTATATTGTTTCGGTTGGATTGTTCTTGTTTTACCATTGTCAAATCAAGAGGTGGATGTTAACTAATTGCTACTATTGAAACCCTCAATGCCCGTCGTTCGAAAGCCCAAACTACTGCAGTGGAATTAGTCTTTATTGAGAACAAATATGGCGAAATTAACTTCATCATTTGTTGCGTGTATATTCCACTAAATTCAAGTGAAGAAGTCTATGTGAATCATTATATGGAAGATGAACGATTATCTCTGATCTATTCAAATCACAAACTAGTTATTTTTGACTATAAGTTACCCGTAGCATCTTGGAAGAATGAAAATTCAGGAGTAGTCGTTAATTGCCCAGAAAACTCTAAAGCAGTAACACTTTGTATCATCCGCTTCATCACAACAGTATCCACCATACTGCTTACTCATTTGAATTACCTGTAAAGTCTGATTTGAAATATGAACAAATGGTTTTTGATTTTCATTAAGCTGACTTTTATGCTATAAATAACTATTTCGCATGTGTTGACTGGAAAAATTACCTTTGTAGAACATCTGTTAATTTAGCATTAGAACATTTTTATGATGTCGTATACTCGGCAATGGCTCTATTCATCCCAACCAAGCATAAACAAAAATCAAGTTATCCATCATGGAATAGTACCGAACTAAGACGTTGCATTTTAAAATGAGTAACGATAGGACGAATTATATAAAATTTTCAACATTACTTTCCAAGTGTAAATCATTGACCAAACATGGGTGGTATGAAACCTTGAGCAAATGCTTTCAGCCAGAACAGACGTATTAATTTTGTTGAGTTATGAGAGAGACAAACCAGCATAAGCATTTGCTAGCTTTTATTCATACCACCCAACAATACATATTTAACAAAAATTTAAAATACCATCAGACATGATTCACAAGCTTTCTGGAAGTATGCAAGTATGAAAAATAAAGTCTGTTCCTACCCTTCTACTATGTTTTATAATGAAGTAATTGGTGTTAATGGTTTTGATACTGTTAATCTTTTTGCTGATCATTTCTCCTCAGTCTATGCTAATGTTGATGCAGAATTTGTATTTCCTGAGCAACAAAGTCACAATGCACTTAATTTCTCTGAATGCCAGATCACTCAAACGGGCATTTTTAATAGTACACTGAAGACTATGTTCTGTTCTGGACCAGATGGTGTGCCAACGCTATTATTAAGAAAAGGTGTATGTACCCTTTTTATTATTAAAATTTTCTCTCAGAAATGGTGAATTTTCCATGTTCTTGAAAAACAGTTTTATCAAACCCATCCACAAATCAGGAGAGTAACGGTAAACCCTCGGGTAAATCGGTTTACCATCTGTTATTCCTAAAATATTTGATTGTCTTGTCACCAAACAACTGCTTTGGCACTGTCTCAATGTACTTGCACTGTAGTGCTTGGAACCTTTGGTGTAGTAATTAATATACTGGAGTTTTATCCCGACACCGAACCACTATTTTCGATACCTTGGCAAGTGTTTCAATCACCAAGTGATCATCTTCAAGAGGAAGATTAAACTCAAATGGTCAATGCTCTAACCAATCAACAACATGGTTTCTCCAAAGGCAAGTCCACAGTCACAAATTTGCTGACCTATCAGAAAGACATATTGAATGCGTTTGAGAAACGATATCAAGTTCTTTCAATTTATATGAATTTTTCAAAGGCGCTTGATAGAGTTAATCACGAAGAACTAATTAAAAAATTAGAATCTTTTGGTTTTGGGGATAATAGTGTTTTGAGTTGAACGAGCAGCTTCCTGATATAAACAAAATTCAGTGGGTGAAAATTATTAACTACATACTATACAATCGAAGCCTATTCTGGTGTTCCTCAAGGTAGTCACTGTGGACCACTGCTTTTCAATATCCTTATTGACAATCTCATTACTCACATTAATGACTCAGAGGGATTGTTATTTGCTGATGATCTCAAGCTATACCATGTGATTGAATTGTATGTCGATTGTTTGAAACTTCAAGATTGAACCATTCTACCAATTGGTATAGAAATAATTGCTTGGAACTGAATCTTGACAAATGTCTAGTTATGTGTTTCAATCATTCTCAGTCACCAATCACGTCTGAATACTGCATAAACTCTTTGCCTTTGAATCAAGTTGATGAAGTTAAAGATCTTGGTGTAATATTTGATAAAAATTGTCATTTTCATCTCATATTAATAAAACAACTCTGAAATCACTTAAACTTCTTGGCTATGTAGGTAGGATCGCTAAAGACTTATCAGCAAGCACAGTGAACATTCTGTATTGTTCATTAATTGGGTCGCACATGGAATATGCATCTGTTGTATGGTGTTCCTCTTACTCAGTGTACAAAACGTCACTGGAAAGGGTTGAAAATAAATGTTTGCGTAGGGACATACTTACTACACATACTTAACTACACTGATAGTCTTTCTGCACTACACCTTGCCAAATTGGAAACTCAAGCCAACCTCATATTTCTATTCAAATTACTGTCAGGCCAATTTAATTGCCCAGAACTTTTCTCTTTGGTTGGCATGAGAGTCAAGCAAAGAGTATCAAGGGAAGATAAAACTGTTTCCGTAGTGAACTCAAATTCTACCAATTATGGATTTAATGTCCAATGTTAAGAATGTTAAGAAAAGCCAATGCATCAAAACTTGATTTTTTTACTAAGTTCTTGGAGTCCTTCAAAAACTCTGCAATTAATTAGGTATTTTATCTATGTTAGTCAGTTTTTAGTACTTAGTATTATTTTTATTCAGCACTTGGGTTAAATTTTTCTTTTTTATGTATACCAACATTTTTACTAGCTTTGTAACTGTTTTACTTTTAGGTTTGTTTTAAATACAGGGTGGGGCACCCCATACGACACGGTCCCTGTAAGCCACACCATTCATTTTTCGGAAATATCTCCATTTAATTGTATGTATATTGAATAAGGCTACAAAAAGATATTATTTTGGAGTCTACAGGGTGACTCAAAAAAGTGTGACATATCAAAGTTGTGTATTTTTAATGGTACACGCTGTATTTCGTTACACATTCGGGAAAAAATAATACGATTTCATAATAGTTACTAGGTTCCTAACTATAACCATTCTCGAGTCATTGATCTTTATGAAATGTACAATTAAAAATTAAATAACATCGAAATGTATAGAAATCATCCCTTAGAATTCTGACCATACATAAAAGATGAAAGAGGTTTTTGGCTATTGATTTCGATAAAACCCGTTTCTCAATATTATACAGAATGTTCAAAAATCATTGTCACTTTTTTATCATTTCGGACAAAGATAACTTTGTTATTTCAAATGGAACCCCCTATATTGTTTTTCTCTGAAGAATAGATAATTTGATTATCTTTCATTTCATATTGTGGTTCCCTATACCTAACCTAAATAGTTTTTAAGATATTGGCTTTTTCAAATAGTAGTTCTTATTTCAATACATTTTTTGAATCAAGATAGCTTTGAAACGACATTTATTTGATTTACTCACAGAAAGGATACTTATTGACAGTTGTTATACTTTACTTTATAGAAAATTGTTACTGTTCACTTAAATTAAGTATGTAGGTAAGTCATTTACACTCATATTCTGACAGTAGTTCATTAAACAGACTATACTATTTTTTTTTATTATTCAACTAAAACAACAACAAAATATGAAACACAAGAGTATTTAATTCAAAGTAGGAGCTTGAAATGACGACCATCCAGTTAAATACAAAGAGATACTCTCTCTTTGAAAGATTGTTTAACATTCAATAGCATTTGAGGCGTCTCTCTTCAAAAAGCAGCCCTTATTCTCTCCTTCATATTTTCCAATGTGGTTGGAGGAGTGTCATAAACATCATTCTTCAAGTATCACTCAAAGGAAAAATTCGAGGCAAGTCAAATCCTCCCCTACCAGTCCATTTATTCGGAAAGCACATATTCAAAAACTGTCTGACACTGAATTTGAAATATACCGTAGCTCCAGCCAATTGTAACCACATCCGTTATCTGATATTTAGTGGCACATTCTCCAGAAGCCCAGCCAAATCATCTCGTAAAAATAGTAAAAATTTTTGACCTTCAAGTGTCCATCAAAAAAGTATGGTCCTTTAACTTGTGTACCTATCCCCACACATTAACAGGCCATCTATACTGGTGATCCAGAGTGCGGAAAAAATGAGGACTCACATCACTATAATAATGGAAGTCTGTCTGTCTGTTCACTAAGCCATTGTTATGAAAATGTTCATCCTCACTAAACGTATACAGAACCCATAGACAATACTTGATTCGTCGATGGAAGTCTATTTCATATAATTCATGGTGCATCTGAATACGGTACGGGTGAAATTTGTATTTTTTTATTACTCTAGAAATGCTCCGTCTGCTTATCCCAGTATCTTTCTCGATATTACGTTGACTCGAATGAGGGTTTTCTATGATACATCCCATAATAAGAAATTCAGTCTCCTCATTTCCAATGATAGGTTTTGGTCTATTTGCCTTTTCATAAGCTTCATTTCCAGTCCTACGAAATTCATGTAGCAACCGTTTGAAAACCAACTTGTTTGGATTGTTTCGGTCTGGATAGTTTTGAGCATACTTTCTCGATGCCAAAAGGCAATTCTCTTCACTCACCAATCGCTGAAATCATATCTTTTTCATTTTCGAACGGTAATAATTCAGTGAATGTTTTGAATAACATAAAACACAACAACTGTCAATAAGAATTCTTTTAACAAGTCGAATAAATGTCGTTCCAAAGCTATCTTGATTCAAAAAATGCATTGAAATAAGAACTACTATTTGAAAAAGCCAATATCTGAAATACTATTCAGGTTAGGTATAGGGAACCCCAATGTGAAATGAAAGATAATTGAATTTTATATTATTCAGACCAAAAATATATGGGGTGTCCTGTTTGAAATAACAAAGTTATCTCTTTCCGAATTTTTAAAAGAGTGGCAATGATTTTCGAACATTCTGTATGATATTGAGAAACGGGTTTTATCGAAATCAATAGCCCATGAATGGTCAGAACTCGAAGGGATGATTTCTGTACATTTCGATGTTTCCAATTGTAGCTAGATTTTTATAAAAAAAATCAATAACTCGAGAACGGTTATAGTTAGGTACATAAAACCTTATATGAAATCATTATTTTTCCTGAGCTATTCAAAAGTGTAACAAAATACAGCGTGTTCCTGTCACACTTTTTTAAGCCACTCTGTAGACTCCAAAATAATTTCCTTTTGTAGCCTTAATCAATATAAACTACTCAACACTAATTTCGTCGCACCCCAAAATTTTGACCCTATTAAAATCTGAATAACTTTTTTCTGCATTGGACAATTTGAATTCTGTTCACACTGTTCACTAGCCCAGTCTTTCAGCTATAATCTCGTCATTCTTCAAAACATAAGGTTCTTCGCATAAAATCGCTACAGGGTATTATCTGAAACTGTGCAAAATTTCTGAATTTTCAAATGAAGAAATTTATTTTTTTTCAAATTTGACAAAGGTGGCATGAAGATGAACTAACTCATTACCTCAAGATATTTTTCGAATTGTCTAATTATCTCTTTTGTTTACAGGGTGATATCAAAATATTTACTTTTTGGTTTTGCAGTCATAACTTTTTTCCTCGTCAACTGGTTTTCAAAATCTCGAGCTCATTTTGAAGATGAAACAGTAGATGAAGAGATATGAAGATCGGAATGGACTCAAGATGAAGATTGAAGATCAAGGGTTTCCTCAAAGTTGACCTAAATCTGAAACACCCTCAAAATCCGGTTGGGAGGAGAATTAAATGAAAATCAACTTTTCGGAATGATCATCCATTCTGAATACGACCAGATCTTTATTGCTTTCAGCAGTCAAGAATTGTGCGTGAAAAAATCCAATTTTTACGACAGGATTTTGACAAAAAATTATCATATCGATGCCGCATCTAAAGCGCGAACTGCTGGAACTGATTCCACGAATGACTGAACAAGGATTATCTACCCTTCAAATTGTCAATCCGCTTGGAACGACAGTTAGATCCGTCCAAAGGGCCCACGTCCGAGCTAACGCTGGGGATATTCAGTATCGACCTAGGGGGCCAAGAAGGGGAATAAGAAGAAGAACAACTCGCGCTCAAGTCCGCCTTTGGTACGGCGGACTCGGACTTCAACTGCCCCCAAAATTCGTCGTGAATTGATCGATGCTACGGGAATTCAGGTTTTATGCCAGACAGTCCGACGCCGGATCCACGATCTTGGATTATACGCAAGGAGACGAGCTGCCTGCCCCTTACTGAAACCTGTACATCGAGCAGCAAGACGATTGTGGGGGGAAGAACATCAAAACTGGGGAATAGCAGAGTGGAATAGGTGTATGTTTACGGATGAGAGTAGGTTCAACTTGTTTCGAAAGGATGGTCGAGTGTTGGTTTGGAGAGGGAGGAATGAAAGGTTTTTGGAAGAAAATATGGAGGCGAGGGTGGCTTTTGGTGGTGGAGGAGTGACTGTGTGGGGTGGAATATCGTTGAATGGGAGGAGTGAATTGGTGATTCTGAGAGGAGAGAGTATGAACGGTGAGAGGTATAGAGATTTGTGTATGAGAGAAATCGTGGTCCCTTATGCCGCAAATATCGGCAACAACTTTCTTCTCGTTGATGACAATGCGAGACCGCATAGGGCTCACATTGTCAACGAGTTTTTGAGGGATCACGGTATTGAGCGAATGAACTGGCCGCCTTTCTCTTCGGATATGAATCCGATGGAACATGTCTGGAGTCGTATGAAATTAAAATTGAAAGAAAGGGAAGGGCGAATGGAAAATTTGGATGACTTGGTTCATTGATAGTCTGATAGACAGCATGCCGGAAAGGGTCAATGAAGTAATTGACAAAGGGGGAGGACCCACTAAATACTAAATATCATAAATATTTTTCAATTCTTATGTTATCCTAGTTATTTTCTCTTTGTTGTTGTTCAATAAAAACTCATAAAACTTGTTTCCTTTTTCTTGCTAACTAACATGAATAATGCTTCACGATTCAGAAAAAAACCGCTATTGTGGAATGAGACTCAGCTGGTCAGGCTTGTCAGTCACTGAATGTGATTCTTGTAACCTTGGTTACGGGCCATGCATTTCAGGCGAACAATGTGTTGATTATTTTTTTTCAAAATTCTGCCGTTACAATTGGGTTTTTCCATGCACATTTCTTGACTATTGAAAGCAAGAAAGATCTGGACGTATTCAGAATAAATGATCATTTCGAAAACAAGTTGATTTTCATTTAAATCTCCTCCCAACCGAATTTTGGGGGTATTTCAGATTTAGGTAACTTTTGAGGAAACCCTAGATCTTCAATCTTTATCTTGCGTCAATTCTGATCTTCATTTCTTCTCATCGAAAGTTTCAGCTTCAAAATGAGCCTGAGATTTTGAAAATCGGTTGACAACGAAAAAAGTTATGACTGCAAATCCAAAAAGTTAATTTTTTGAGATCACCCTGTAAACAAAAGAGATAATAAGACAATTCGGAAAATCTCTTGAGGTGATGAGTTCATTTTCATGTCACTGTTGTCAAATTTGAAAAAAAAATTCTTAATTTGGAATCCTTTTGAAGATTTTGCACAGTTTCAGGTAATACCCTGTATCGATTTTATGCGAAGAACCTTATGTTTTGAAGGAGTACGAGATTATAGCAGAAGGACTGGGCTAGCGAACAGTGTGAACAGAATTCAAATTGTTCAATGCAGAAAAAAGTTATTCAGATTTAAACAGGGTCAAAATTTTGGGGTGCGACGAAATTAGTGTTGAGTAGTTTACATATAATGAAATGAAGAAATTCCCGAAAAAATTAATAGTCTCGTTCACAGGGCCGTGTCGTATGGGGTGTGTCACTCTGTATATGTACATTTTACAACGATTTTTAACGCTTTTTAAAGGGTTTTTTCCGTTGATACCAAATATATCTCAGGGCACGTTTTTGCAAGACAAGACTCCTTTTGGAATAACTGGTCACCACAGACCCACCCCTAGAATGCTATTCAATATTTTAGGTAGGATTCAAGGGTAGCAAAAAATGCAGTTTTGGCTGATGCAAATCGTAATTCTTTGGCGATGATTCTTATGGTGAAGCATCCAGAAGCTTGTTTATTGCACATGGCTGTCACATTTTCGATTTGATTTATTATTGACGCCGATATATAGGTTTGGAAGGTTAGTATATTTTTTTTTATATCAAGAGAAAGAAGGTTTGATTAACACCAATTTTTAATGTTAGAGTGTAATATTGTTCAATTCTCTTCTTGCCAGAGAATAGTGCTATCATCAGAAAATAGGGTAATTTAACTGCCGATATCAAGAAAAGCCATATCAGTCACATAAAGTAGAAATCGGAGAGGTCCAAAAACTGACTCTTGTGGCACATCATGTTTTATACGTGAAGTCTTCGAGACAGTCTTTGTTTTAACTGCTTGTTGACGATCTAAAAGGTAACTCTCAAATCACTGGAGTTCTCTTTGTGAAACGGCATCAGTCCATATTTCGCAACAGTATTTATTCCGTAATTCAGGCAATCGAACGCTTCAGAGAAATCAGGAAAAACCGCTTCCGCAGCTGTTCCTTCATTTATACCTGAATGAATACAGCAAACCATTGGACCGGCATAAAATGTTTTGATAAGGAATTCTCTGTTTAGTTTCCGGCTTGACATAGGTGTCGGTATATAATTTTTCAGTTGCATTGTTTCAGTTTCTTATTCTCAGATCATAGCAATTGATGGACCAAGTGAAACACACACGGCACTGATTAAGGAATATTGTGTACTGGCAAAAGCGTTTGACTTCAGATAATAGCTGTCCAGTCCAGATACTCGAGCATTTATTCTTTAAATACATTCGATTGCGCCCTGACTATTGATCTGGACAACTTTTTTATAATTGTACCAGGAATGCTTTGGAAGTAAAAACACTGGTACTATGTAAATTTCATATTTGCCAGGGCAGTGCATATGAACACTCCTCCTAGTGCACTAATTTGTATTGCTGTTCCAATTGGTTTTAGAAATAATTAATACCAACTGTTGTAGTTGTAGTGATTGGGTTTTTTGGATACTTGTGTTATGTTTCGCCACCTACTGTTGTCTTCAATGTATTGTGGGATTATCCAACGATAATTTGTTCTAACCATAAATTAATTTTGTAACGAAACGAGGATATAATTCAAGTAATCAATTTCATTAATCAGATTTTAAGCGAACTAACAATTCAAACTAGTTTTCAGTTCACGTCCTCCTGCTGGGACAGCATTCGAGAAATTCCTTCAGGAAACTTCAGCCACAGTGCAAGAGAAGCAGACACCAGAAAAAATCCCATTTTCAGCTATCCAGCGAAATAGGACGTCCTTTAATAAAGGTCAAACAGAAATTCTAATGGAAGCTTTTGAAAAAAATCATTTTTTGACTGAAGTAACACAAAGTCATTTGGAAAAATTGACTTGTTTGCCTGGCAGAGTAATACGAATTTGGTTTCAAAACAGGAGACGAGAGAAGAAGTGCAGAGAAAAATTATCAGAAAGGAAAACTTTGTAATAATCACTTAAGTGAAATATTTAAATGTAAAAGTAACTGATCTATTTTGGTGTTATCGCAATATGTATGAAAATCGAGTGTGATACACACGAATGTATTAAACCCTTCATCCATACAATTTGAAGTGAAAATAAATTTTGAAGTGATTTGAAAATCTATTGTTGCTAGTAGTAATTGGTGGAATCTTTCCATTACGTATATCTGGATGTATGTGTGAGTTATCAACCACAATGTTTCAATTCTGAGTCCAGCCCCGGGCCAGTAAAAAGTTATATTTCCTAAATATTAAACGAAGGAAGCTGAATGAATGTCTTGTTTTTTTTTTAAGTACCTACATGTGATATTTCTTCGGAAAATTGCGCAATTCTGTACGATTATGCAAGCTCTTGAAAGAATACAGTGTACCCTTCTCTCTGAGCGTTTCCACCAAGTGGAAAAATGAAGGCAAACAACTACTTCCCTGGCTAATACCACGACGTACATTGAACTACATCTGACAGATATTTGTACAACGTTCTTCCAAGAAGACCCAATCGCAAGTGCTTGTCTTGTAATTAAACAGAAGATTATCCTTCATTTGGCTGGGAATGACCACCTGCAGACATGCAGGTCGGACAACACTATAATTGTCCTGTCCCTGCAAAATAAACAATAATCAACCGTTTAACTTATATTCTTCCGCACAAAACAACTAGTTGTTTTTTGACAGATGTTTGTCTTTATTTTTCCACTTGGTGGAAACGCTTAGAGACAAGGGTACCCCGTATTCTTTCACATTGTTGATACCTCTCTGGCACAATATATTCGAAATATTACAGTTTAATCTTCTCGGAGTCTGTGCTACTTGGGACTGTTTTCTCTTGTTCTTGATATCCCGTGTGGATGGCGTTGCGATCAACTTTTTTTTGGGTCGTAGTGTAATCCATGGGGAAATATTAGTTAAACGGTTGATTACTATTCATTTGACAGGGACAGGACAATTATTATAATGTTTTCCGACCTACCCTGTCACTGATGAGGGGCAATTAACCTCTAAATATGCATATCTGCAGGTGATCATTCCCAGCCAATGGAAGGATATTCTGTTTAATTACAACACAAGCACTTGCAATTGGGTCTTCTTGTAATAACGTTGCACAAATATCTGTCAGATGTATTTCAATGTCCGTCGTTGTATTAGCCAGGGAAGTAGTTGTTTTCTTACAGATATTTGCCTTTATTTTTCCACTCGGTGGAAACGCTTAAAGAGAAGGGTGCCCCGTATCCTCTCACATTGTTGATACCTCTCTGGCACAATATATTCGAACTTCGTTCGAAATATATGCAAGTTCTCATTATTATTATATTAATCAATAGAGCATAATGAAATGAGTGATTTTTAAACAGAAATACTAGTAGGAAACCGACTGTGCCAGTACTACCTCAATGGCTTGAGTGGAATTTGAAATTATTCCAACAGCAGCGTTGTGACTTCTAGGATCGTTTTCCTCATTTCATAATATATAAATAACTGTAATATACCGATACTTCAGTAATTCGTTTCCACAGACTTTATAGCCAGTTTTAAAAAAATCATCCACTTTGTTTCCTGTATCTGTGTTTACGTCCTACAAAATAAATAATAATGAAATACTCATCAATTGCTCATTTTCATACTGTGTCAAAATCGACAATGTTGCCAGTGCCTTGCACTGTCCTCAGTTACTGGAACTCCACCACTAGTCCCTTTAATAGCTTTGTTCTGGTTTTGAAAATTATCAGTCCTGGGACGTCAGGATCATGCGAATTTGAGAAAAAGTGAGCGAATATGAACCTAAAGAGCACACTTCTCGTCAACTGCGCATGATCCTGACGTCCCAGGACTGATAATTTTCAGAACCAAAACAAACCTAATATAATTACATTGTGCAGCTGCCACCTACCTTGTTTTTATTTTCATATTTAATTTGAATTTATATGGTCCATATGTATGCGATGCACACTACGGCAATAAATCCTGTGGTACCTCACTGCCAGGCTTGGTCCTAAAAAATAGTTACCCTGGCAATTGAATATAAGAGACTTGTTCCTCCACGCTAGAAGAAAACCATTTTTTTTCTTGTCCAATTTCATATTTTTACTGTGGCCATAATAAATATTACATTGAAGAAAATTTGTTTATTTATGAAACTACAAACTCATAACCTATAATACCAAATAACAGTAACCACACAACTGCAAAACACCTTGAAAATTAACAAGATCACAACTTTATTCCCAAAAATACTACCTTTCAGTGTAGCCACCAGTATAAACAACGAATGCCGCTTTAAAGAACACTTTATCGTAAAGCCGACTTTGAATAAAGGAGTCTTTAGGGTGTTGATTATGGAACTGGCTGTTAGAAGAATTCTCCTCATCTTCCTGCCTCTCCCACTACTGTAAGAGTGAGTAGTACAAGACAAGTTCACAAACAGTTCAAGTGAACCGAGTTTAGTTGCTACGATTTAGCCAACTAAATTTCTAGTTCCTTAGCAACTGAGCTCGGTTCACTGAACTGTTGGTGAACTCGTCTTGTATAACTCGCCCTATCACTAACACAGTCAAAGGTTGAAATCTTCAAAATTTACCTGATTACTTCATTCTTGCTCGCAGTCAGATAAGTTTATACAGGCCGTTTCTTTTATCATGTGGTAACATTGCTATATTCTAAACCGTAATAGATACAAAGACGAGTAAATGGGAAAAAAGGTAACCATTGTGGTGAGCAGTAAATTGATTATAGAAAATTTACGGGGATTCTCGCCCTTCCCAACTTATACAGGGAAAACTGAAAATGCTGTTTACGGTTTTTTACGAATAGAATTGTTATTTCAGAAAATATAAAAAAATGAAGAAGGAAAGTTTTATTGTATTCAAAATGGACTACAACTACGTAATGATAAATTTTTAATCAAACGTTTCGTGTCAACACCGCCATCATCAACAATTATTTTCAAATACGGACCTGTCTATTTCATCACAAATATTGATAGAGTGATAAAATCACAATTCGGTAGTATATCACACTCGACATTTTTATAACGTTTCATATAAAATAACTAGCATCATCACACAACAATTTTTAATTACGGTCTCGTCGTTAGTTAGTTTATGAATTCCACAGAATCTAACGCTTCGATATAAAAATTATCAGTGACGTTTTGAATGAATGTATCTATGAAAGTTGTATTTATACTATAAAAATTTATAAAAGATTTCTGCAGTTTCAGAGACGAACGATAGCAATTTACCCCAGAATAAACTTACTTAAGAGGAGAAGAAATCAAACAAACAGAAAAACAATTTATTTCATAATGAATTTTTGGAAGAAAATAAAACCAATACAGAAACAGAATTCTACATTAAATGCTCGAATTGACGACCTCTTTGTTGAATGCACATCAGTTGTCTGTCCATACAATTTCTGTGGCAATTTCCTAGCATGATGGTTGTAATGCTATTACATGCATCTCTTATTTTCTGTTTGAGGTGGTCGATATCGGTACTAGGTCTCAAATAAACTTCATCCTTTATGTATCCCCAGACAAAAAAATCCAAAGGACTAAGTTCCACTTTGTTGGGAATATTGCATCTAAATGTTCCCTTACTATTGCTGCATTATGGGAGGGGCACCGTCTTGTTGAAAATATTGTATTTCACGGCGGGTGCTCAATGGCAATTCATCTAAGTAGCCATCAAACTCATTGGATAAACCAACCATTGTTGGTGAATTTTGATTCGTCCGTCCATATTATTTTTTTACAAATATTTCGAACTTCCCTATTTCTACGTCTTAACCATTTCGCAAATCGTACTCTCATTCCGTAATCCCTTTCATTAAGGCGATGAACTTTGCGTATCCTGTAGCATTTGTATTTGTTATTTTTCAAAATATTTCTGGTAGATTTTACAGATATCTCAAGTTCGTGGGCAATTTCTCGTAAAGAACAATCTTGATTAGAAATATTTTTGTAACTGATCAATCCTAGATTTTAAAAAAGAGGTGATTTTTCACTTTTTAGTCTTTATAAGGTAATATTTGCTTACCCAAAACATTTATTTGGTTCCTTATACTTCCAGTAACAACACATTTTCTAGTTTTATTTCTGTCAAATGCACCACAGTCTCTCAAATTTCTTTCTAATCGTCTAAACATTTGAATGTTTGGAATGCGACGATTCGGGTATAGCTCACCATACATATTTCTTGCCAAAATAGGATTTCTATTTGATTTTGCATAAGTAAATAGCATATCAGTCCTTTCGTCTTTCGAATACATCTTTAATGCGTAACCGAGTGCTTAAATGTCTGACAGTTCTTAACAGATATCAACAACTCATTTATTTTTCCTGCCATGGAAATCAAGCAAAGCCTACATGATTAAATATGGTAAAGGAAGTGAGATGATATTTAATTGTACCAAATTAGACAACACTTGTATTTTGATCAAAAACTGATATTTTCATTACTTCCAGGATTGAGAATTATGAAAATAATCCGTGTAAAAATTGATAAAGGAGAAATCAGCCTTGAATCAAGGATTACTGTAATACAAAAATCCCCAAAAAGGAAAAATACGAATGTTCGTTGTGTTGGGGTATCTTCATATCGAAAGTATTGAGTAATGACTGAAGTATCCTAATAGTTGAATGAGTTTTGAAGAAATCAAAACAATTTACAAAAGAACTAACGACAGGACCGTAATTAAAAATTGTTGTCACTGATGATGCTAGTTATTTTATATGAAACGTTATAAAAATGTCGATTGTGATATACCAATGAATTGTGATTTTATCGCTCTATCAATATTTGTGATGAAATAGACAGGTCCGTATTTGAAAAAAATAGGTGATGGTGGCCGTGTTGACACGAAACGTTTAATTGAAAATTTATCATTACGTAGTTCTAGTACATTTTGAATACAATAAAACTTTCTTCTTTAATTTTTTTAAGTCGGGAAGGGCGAGAGTCCCGTACATTATATCAAACATTCATGAAATTTACCAGATTCTTTTTCGAAATACAGGGTATTAATAATTGAAAAAAAAGTATTTTTTATGAATCTGTTTTTTTTTCAACGCCCTGTTTACATGGAATGATTATGCGATGTTCTCAACATTGAAAAATGTTTGATATATACAGGGTGTTAATTAGGTATGTTGATAAACTCCGAGAGGTGATTCTTTGAAAGATTTCATGACGAAAAGTTCAAACGGCTTGGTTTTCGAGATGCAGGGTGATACAAATACATTTTTTTCAAGATTTCTTCAAGTTAACTTCGACATTTTCGACAATATTCAGTTCAAATTAGGCAACTACAATGTTTCAATAGAACGCATGTTACAAGGGTCAAAGGGTTCTCATTTTTCTACAGTTAAGCCTTGAAATTGTGAGAGAGGTAAAATCAATGTTGTTTCATTCAGCATCTTTTCGTTATTCTGAAGTTTTTCATTTACTTGTATGGTTTAGTAGCTATAATGAAAATATTAATGCAAACATTTTCCATTGTCGCATAACAAGAAAATTTGAAAATAGAACAGTTTCAATTGTAAATTGAAAGAAATATTGTTTCAGAATTAGAAAAATTACCGATGAATAAAAATTATTAAATAAAAAATATGTTTTTATACAAATGTACGGAAAATGAAAAAGTGATTTATATTAATGTTTGATTTAGGTTATTCTGTGAGTAATAGATTCAAAATCTTCTTGCGCAAGTTTACCTATTTTGTATCCGCGAAAGCTTTTGAATTTGTTAGTCACAGAATAACCTAGACAACAATGAAATAAATAATTTTTTCCTTTTCAGTGCATTGTATAGAAACTCTCTATTTTTGTAATGAGAGCAAAGAGTGATGCATTGCGTCACGCGCTAATATTTGGACAGCGGCAATCACACTTTGAGAAATGAATAATTTTGTATCGTGCGCACCGTTGAATGGGTTGTACTTGCCTTATTTGAACTAATTTGGATCGATTATTGTCGAAGATTTCGAAGTAAACTCAAAAAACTGTTAAAAAATGTATTTTGATCAATCTGAACCTCGAAATCCAAGCTATTTGAGACATGTTTTATATGGAATTTTCGTCTTGAAATCTTTCAAACAATCAATCACCCTTCAAAGTTTGTGAGAACATTTGCTTCTCAAATTCATAAATGTTATGCGATACTGGAAAATGTTTGCATTAACATTTTCATTATGGCTCTTAACCGTACAAGTAAATGAAAAACTTCAAACGAACAAAAATATGCTAAATGAATCAAAATTGATACTTCCTCTCACACAATCTCTCAGTGGCGGAGGAAAACAAAATTCTGAATGGTTGAACAAGGCTTGTCTCTGAAAAAGGAAGGACCCTGTGAATTATTTGATAAATGAATTTTTTTCTAACGTGCTTACTATGGAATGGATTATACTTGCCTAATTTGAACTTGAAATCTTCAGAAAAATCACCTCTGGAAGTTTGTCAACGTACTTAATTAACACCCTATATACGACACGCTGCCGATCATAAGAACAAGAGTTTGACGTACTCCTATTTCTGAACCACCCTGTGTAAAATAAAATATGGTCAGTTAAATTTGATCAAGACTGGGGGAGTTCATCCAGGCTGAATAAAATCTTTGATTCTCATCAGAGAACTCACACTGGTTGGTTAAAAATTAATCGAATTGGACTTTTATTTATTCATTCTCGAGGGGGAAACCGCTAGGGAGTTTTGGTGTACATGCCTTGGGTATTAGTGGCATCAGTTGGGTATTAGTCGGGAATTAGTGGTATTAGTTGAAAATTATTGGGTATTACTGGGTATTACTTGGGAATTAGAGGTATTACTTGAAATTTTTTGGGTATTACTGAGAATTAGTCGGGAATTAGTGGTATTAGTTGAAAATTATTGGGTATTACTGGGTATTACTTGGGAATTAGAGGTATTACTTGAAATTTTTTGGGTATTACTGGGAATTAGTCGGGAATTAGTGGTATTACTCGGGTATTACATGGGAATTAGAGAAATTATTTGGGAATTAGAGGAAATTTTTAGAAATCACAGTGATGAAAAAGTATAAGTTAGGACTCAATGAACTCACAATGAAGCTATAAAAGTATGACTGGGAATAACTACGCCAACGAAGAATTTTTTATATGTTGGGCCAACTCATTGAATTCACTTGAATCTTTAATTCAGCTGGTGTATAAAAATTGCACGACAAAGAGTATATTTTGAAGCTTTAGTAATTGTCAAAAACCTAAGATCAGAACAGGATTAGGAGTAGAAAGAGAATTGTAGTAAATTTTTCCCTTATATTTTTTACGAATTCAGAAATAGGAGAACTTTTCTAAATCATTTATTTTCAACTGCTACAGTACCAAGGTATCAACGTGTTTTGACTCAAATGCAGAGGAAAAATGTCAACGTGGAAATATGTTTCCCAGCAGAAAAATGTATATGTTTCTTGATCATTTTATTTTGGATTCATTAAATTCCGGCACAAACTTTATTACTCGCTTCTCAACTCTTCTAATAAAAAGTTGTTTTTATTTTTTCGTTAACCAGCTGTCCTCCTCCTACGAACGGCAGCCTTCAGAATTCGAAACTTGTGCGAGCCAAGGATTACGAGGTCTAACCTTTTAACGTGCAATTCCTAATAATCAGTAAAGCACCTAAGTGATAATTTCTTAACCAAATATACAGTGTGTTTCACAACTCACACCCTCACATCATCCGTAGTTTTTGACGAAGAATCATGAAATTTACGCGATCGATAGATACACTGGAAATGAACTCACTCCACAAAAGGGGCCATCCTACCTCATATACACTGCGTGGAAGCATACATTTTCCGGAAAGTTTTATTAGGGGACAAACTTGGACCTGACTTCCTTCAGATTTGTATTTAGGATTCCCAAATTCCTACCAACACACCTGTGTCCTGAAAAATTAAATAGAAAATCCTAGTATAACAAGTGAGTGCTCGGATCCACCTATAGCAAGGGAGTTGAGGTGCCTAATGGTTGATGTGCATATAGAAGTTGATCTTGGGGCATGTGTTTAAACAATAATAATTTTTACATTAACTTTTTGATAATACGACCTACGTGAATCCACCTATAGCTCGGAAGTTGATGTGCCTCGAGGCCTAGTGGTTGATATGCCAAAATTTTCATAATTTTCGTTTTATTTCCTAAACTATCGGTACTAGAGGAAAAAATCATCTACAATGTTTGTTCACCTATTCAAGTGTTATAAAAATCTTTATTTGAAGATTTTTTTCAATTGTATAGTTTTCGAGATTTTCAAGTTTTTGAGATTTTTGTGAGAAACAATTCCATGTCCAAAATTTTCATAATTTTCGTAATATTTTCGAAACTATCCGTATCAGAGAAAAAAGTCACCGTCATTTTTTGTTCATCTATGCAAGTTTCATGAAAATGTTCATATGAAGTTGTTCGACACGTGTGCGGTTTTGAAGATTTTATAAAATAACGTTTTGGAAATGAAAATAAATTTCGTATTATAAGGCCAGGTGAATGGTTTTCGAGATTTTCGAGCGTTTGTTGTTTTCATGAGAAATATTTCCAAGTCCATAATTTAAATTTTTTCGTAAAATTTCGTATTAGACAAAAAAGTCACATACATTTTTTGTAGATCTAATTAAGTTCAATGAAACTCCAGGTATACATTTTTTCGACATCTAGTTCGGTTTTCAAGAATTTGGTGTTTTCTGAAAATTTTTGGAAAATGAAAAAATTTAATGAAATTTTTTGTTCATCGGATCGAGTACAATGAAATTGTTCATATAAGTTTTTTCGTTATCTCCTTTAGTTTTCGAGTTTTGGTGCTAATTCATTTTTCCATTTCTTTCGGATATGTCCCGGCCTATCGATACTAGACAAAAAATTTATTGAAACTTTTTGTAGAACGTTGAAAGGCGATTAAAAAAGGTGGTATGTAATATTTGAAAATCTGCATTGGTTTTGGAGATAACTATTTTTAATTTAATAACAAAAACGTATTCCGGGTACATCTGAACGAATGCAATCCATTTGTTCATATAAAGTTATTCGATTTCTTTCAGTTTTCGAGTTTTAGGTGCTTTTATAAAAAAAAGTCTGGACTTATCTTGGTATTTAATTTTTTCCCGGGCTGTTTATGAATTCGAAGAAATGAAATTATGAATGTAGGTAGAACTCGTAAATAGTTATTTTCAGCAAGAATTTTTTTTTCGATATTCCTCTTAGTTCGGGAGATATATTAATTTTTCCGTTATTTTTTTGATTATTTCCTGCACTATTCATTTTATGGAAAAAATGTTGAAACACTTATATATTTTTGGCATCATTGGAATTTCATCTCTCAATATCCAACGAAATCTGGAGATATAAGGCGGTTTCTTGGCACGACGGACAGACGGACAGACAGACAGACAGACAGACAGACAGACAGACAAACAGACAGACAGACAGACATACAGACAGACAGACAGACAGACAGACAGACAGACAGACAATAATAATAATAATAATATAAAAAAATACATTACATAAAATACTTTGCGAATACAAAATACGAAATGAGTATTGTTTCGTTGTGAAGAAATAATAAACATATTGGTTGGTGCATTATAATGATATGAAATAATAAAATTTCAGACTTCTAACAAAATCAATTAATGGTTTAAGTAAAAAACCTCGGAAATATAGTGAATCTATATAGAACTTATCAAGGAATTAGTAGGCATTGAAAGATATTAGTCAGGTATTAGTCGGTATTAGTCGGGAATCACAGGTATTACTGGTGAATTAGAGGTATTACTCGGGTATTAGAGGAAGTAGTTGGGCATTAGTGGCATTAGTTGCATTAGTTGGGTATTACTAGGGAATTACTTGGGTATTAGAGGAATTAGTGTACACAATTGCCTCAGCGATTTCCCCCTCGTTCATTCTGTTGCAGAGCACAAAACGAATAAGTATAATGGAAACGAGATTAAGGTGACATTGTACCATCATTAAGGCATGGCATTTCTAAAATAAACGGAAGTTTTGTAATTTCTCGGAATCGTTAAAAATTCTCAACAGAAAGTCTCACTTTATATCTTTGACACCCTGTTTTTCGAAGAATAGTTGGCCGATTTATTTGTGCGCATGAATATTTTTGCTGAGGTAGTCAAAATCTACAACATATCAAAAATACAGAAAATTTAACTGAGAATAATTTTCCATAGGGATGGTGCGGGGTTCTTTGTATTTTCAAATATGAAAAATTCAAATTAATAATTATTTTTGAGCTCAGATGGCCTTGATCAGGTTGGAATCTATATGGTATGATTATTTCGTTCTCTGATTGTGATTATATAATCAGTTGCATTAAGCAAAGCAGATGTACAACTATGGCAAGTTCTGAAACCAACCCCTTCTTTCAAACCCAAAAGTATCTAATTATTTTCCAAACATATATTCAATAATAGTAATGATATCAATTTTTCATTCTCTGGTTTCCACGAAAAGAAGAATCCTGTAATGCTTAGTTCAGAAAATTATTGAGTACGTATAATGGACGTAGTTGTGGTGTTTGTGTTGTTTCTTATATTTAGGTTGTCTGTTATATAGTTTTGCACCTACCTTTTTCTTTGGTGTCTTGTGGGATTATCCAACGATAACTTATACTCATCATTGAATATTATTGCAAGGAATCGAGGACTAAAATTCGAGTGATATATTTTAATGATTTAATCTTAAATAAACTGACAAAATAAAATAGTTTTCAGGTCACGCATTCGTTCTACTAGGACTGCATTCGGGAAGTTTCTTCAGGAAACGTCAGCCACAGTGCAAGACAATCGGACACCAGAAAAAATACCATCTTCAGCTATCCAGCGAAACAGGACGTCCTTTAATAAAAATCAAATAGAAATTCTAATGGAAGCTTTTGAAAGAAATAATTTTCTGACTGAGGTAGCTCAGAGTCATCTGGAAAAATTAACAAATTTGCCTAGCAGAGTAATAAAAAGTTGGTTTAAAAATAGGAGACGGAATAAAAAGTGTAGAGAGCAACTGTCACAATTGGAAACTTTGTAATAATATCAAAGATTATATATTCAAATGAAGAAGAACCATGTTGATTATGTCAAAACAAAAATTTATTTAATTCGTAATATGTATGTATGTATGTATACCAATGTTCCTTACCATTCGAAATGAAATATGCATGTTAAATCAGTCTTCTTTTGTTTGAGTTTTTAAAAATAGACTTTATTCACATTTATTGCAATATGGAAATATTGAATTTTATAAGTGAAATTATAATGGTTTAAAAACTCGTACTGATTCAAATCTACTAACTACTTGGTTTGAAGACTGGAAAGACTTGAACGACTTGAATCCGGTCTCCTCGACTTTTATAGGTTCGGGAATGCTGACTGGATACTGCGTAGTTTCTATTGTTCCACGAAGACCTTCAAATGTGCTGAGGAATATCCTCTATCTTCTGCGTAGTAGATGATGCAATGTTTATAATGTATGACGCAATTCCGGGACAAAGGGCTCATTCAGGAATCGGATATAACAACTCCCCCCTTGAAAAGAAAGTTGATGCGGTGCTGCAACTTTCACATCAAGCTAATGATTTATTGGAGTTCAATTCTATATTTTCTTCTTCTCTTTCGTCTAAGTGGATACTTGGTCTTCTTTTTGAAGGTAACAATCTTCGAAGGGATGCAAAACTTCTTCCTGTTCTTGGAGGTGGTGGAGGTGGATTATTTCTTGATGTCATAATTCCAATTTTCACTGAACGTCTATTTTTGCATTTACAAAATATGTAAAGTAAAATTACAAAGACAATTATTACAATTGTGAGAATCGTAAACCATGAAACATGTTTCCTCACAAAGGGTTCATTAATAATTTGATCAAGTTGGTCAGAATATTGATTTAATTTATGTTGAGCAATGTTTAAGTTATCAACATTTAATTTGCTCAATTTCAAAGGCTTTAATTTTGGAAGATTTTCTTTATTTGGTACATCATTGCAACATTGATATGGAATCAAAATTGGATAACTTTTATAAGTAATATTCCTTTCTTGAGTAACAAAGTATTTTGCATATACTCTTGTATTTCCAATAAATGAATTACAATTAGGTTCCAGTTTCAAAATTGAATTCGTTTTAATTATTTTTGTGACAATATCTTGTTTTTGACAATTAATTGTAACAGCCAAAGGATCTGATACAGTTATTAACCAAGTATTCTGTTGAATTTCAAAAACATTATAATCTTTTGCAAAAAGTAAGGAAGTTGAACACATTCTAGGAAGTTCTAGTAATGGTCTCAAAATTTGAGCTTCACAAATTGCATTGCTATCAATTGGATAAGAAATAACATTTTCACATATATGAAAATTATAAAAAAGTAACTTACACTGATCTAAATTTTGAAAAGCAGTGTACATCATAGAATCATCATCTTTTGCAATATAATTTTTATTTGTTGGTAAAATATGATGTAACCCTGTTCTGTTATCTAGGATAGGAATGGGGTACAATCGGTAAACAGTATAGATTTCAGGTTCGACTAAGGGAATTTTCAATACAAAAATTATCCTTGAATCTGCTTGAAAAGCTTGTAATTCAATAATATCTAAGTATTTAGATACTGATGAAAGTTTCGCGGGTAAAGGTAAATAATTCTTTTGAATTGTTTGTGTTATTTCTTGAAGAGATGATACTAAGTCATTGGGTTTAATTATTGAAGTATGGATAATATGTAGTCTAGCAAACGTAATTGCATTGAGAATGTCATTCAAATAATTTTCCAAAAATGTATAACTTTCTAATAGTTGTTCACAGATTTCGATGGTTTTCAACTTTGCATCAACCATTGCTAAATGGTCTGAAAGATCATAAATTGAAGTTTCAATTTGTTTTATATCTTCATTAAATGTTTCTTCATCTACTTGCAATTGTTGAATGGTACTATTAAATTCTTTTATTACAGAAGTTGTAACTGAAATTTGGTTTTTGAGTAAATTTTCAATTTGGTGTTCATCCCTGTATATTTTGTTAATACAATTGTTAAAGTATTCACCGTCACTGGCATCTAAATTTCCGGTAAGGGCTTTCCAAATTGATCCAGCGCCATTTATTAAACCTCTTTTATATCTTTTGTTATAATCATTCGAATCAACTTGAGATTCGTAATACTTTTCCTCTACTTGATGAGCAATTTTATTCAATAGACTAATATGCGTACTGATTTCTCCATAAAAATATTTCATTCTCGGATTGTTGGTTTCTATAAGTTCAATCAAGTCATTTAATATTCTTGCATTATGATCAATAGCTTCTTTTACTTGTGCCATATCTTTTACTACTAATAAAGTCCATTTTTCATTTGAAATTTTAATATCACCTTGTTCATGGTAATATACTCCTACTGAGTTATTAATAGGTGTTAACTTATACTGAACGTTAACAATGTGGATGACTACTAACAGGAGAAGAATCATTCTTGATCTGAATTTTCTTTTTTTAGATTTTCCTGATCTGAAACAAAACATGGTTTCAGTCTATCAAAATTTACTTTTGAATTTTGATTTGTTTCAGGATTCTTAAGCATGGCTGAATTTTGAAACACTTCGATAATTTCGAAAGGTCCATTAAATTTATTTTCTAATTTATTCTTTATTTGGGATTCTTTAACAAAGACTTTATCTCCAATTTTAAAAGATCGAGTTTCGTGATGGATATTTTCGTCAAATCGTTTTTTCGCATTTTGTTTTCTCCTTTCAGTATTTTCACGAGCTACTTTATAATAATATTCCATTCTATTATTAAGATCTCTTATATATTTGGTTAAAAGATCTTTTTGATTATATGTAGTTTCAGGGGGTCTACCTGAAGTGTGTCCAAATATCAACTCATAAGGACTGAATCCATGAGTTTTATTTTTACTGTTGTTATAAGCAATAACAGCAAGGGGTAAGATTGACAGGGGATGTTCATTAGGATTTTCTATCTTATGAACTCGTAACATTTCGACAAGGGTGGCATGAAATCTCTCTAGTGAACCATTTGATTGTGGATGGTCTACACTAGAAATTGTAATCTTTATGTCGTATAGTGTACAAAGGTCTTTTACAATGTGATTATTAAACTCTTTACCTGAATCTACGTGGATTCTAAGTGGAGTTCCATAATGTTGGAAAAATACAAGTAAAGTACTAGCGACTGATTTTGCGGTTTTATCAGGTATTGGATATGCTTGGGTGAATTTAGTTAATTCGCATCTCAGTGTGAGAATATAATTTTGTACTGGAATTTCTAAAATATCAACATTTACTCTTTCAAAAGCTGTTTTGGGAGTTTCTGTTATAACAAGAGGATTCTGTAAATTTTGTCGACATATTTTCGCTTTTTGACAAATTTCACAAGCTTTTATGAAATTTTCAACATCTTTTGTGATGCCTGTCCAATTATATTTTTCTCTTATTCTTCTCAAAGTTTCATTTATTCCACGATGCAAATTCTTTTTACCATTGTGGTATTGATCTAATATTATTGGTATTTCATTTTCGTTGGGGGTTCGAACTACGTCTTGACATATTTCGAATTTAATATTCTCTTTATCTGCTAGGATATATGAAAGCATTTCTTGAATAGGTAGATCGACATTATTTTCGACATAATACGTTTTTGAGGGTTGAAATGTGTCTTGGCATCGATATAAGGAACTGAACATGTATTCAATTGCATCTTCAGGTTCAAAAGGTACTAATATCAAATAATATTTCCGATATTTTACAGTTCTACTGGAAACAATATTTATTTTATTTGGATAAAAATCTATATCTTCTTCAAATATATCGTCAAGTATTTTATCATGTAATGGTGTTAATTTTTGGTGTTGTGGAAAAATAACAATGTCTTTATGACTTTTGTCTAGTAATTGATCATTGATGAATTTAAATTTTGAATAATCAATTAATGATTTTATTTTAAAAAGTCTAGAAAAGTTTGTTAATTCTTCTAATACGGTTTCTTGAGCTACTTCAGTCTCTGTATCTGAAATATCATGTTCTTCAAGATTATCATTTGCCATTAAAATATTTGATAAGACTTTGCTACAATCATCAAAATGATTCATTCTGATTCTAGATAAAGCGTCAGCGTTCTTATGAATTTTTCCGGGTCGATAAATAACTTCGAATTGGTATTCCTCTAATTTCAAACGCCATCTGGCTAATCTACTGCCAGGGTCTTTTATTGAAAATAACCATGTTAGTGGTCGATGGTCTACTATAAATTTAAATTTTCTACCATAAAGATAGGGTCTAAAATGTTTAACTGACCATACCATGGATAAAAGTTCTCGTTCAATAGTTGAATATTTTGTTTCAGCGGGACATAATGTTCTAGATGCATAGGCAATAGGTAAGTCTTTTCCTATTGGTCCTTGGGATAATACGGATCCAATTGCAAATGAGCTTGCATCGGTTGTCAAGATAAAAGGTTCATCAAAATTTGGATAAATCAAAATAGGGGTTGAAGTCAAGGCTTTTTTCAATTCTTGGAATGATTTTTTGCATTCTTCATCAAAATGGAAGGATACATCTTTCTGTAATAATCTTGTCATGGGTTTAGAAATTTTTGAAAAATTTGGAATAAATTTTCTATAATAACCTGCAAGTCCTAGAAATTGTTTAATTTCTTTTGGGTTGGCTGGTTCTGGGAAATTAATTATACAATCAACTTTTGCTGGGTTTGGTTTCACTCCATCTTTAGTAATAACATGTCCTAGATAGGCGACTTCTTGTCTCAAAAATTCACATTTGTCCGGTTGTATTTTCAAATTTGCATTTCTTAATCGTTTGAAAACTAGTTTTAAGTCAGATATGTGTTCGTCTATAGTCGGGGAATAAATAATTATATCATCCATATATACCAAACATCTCTCGTTTCTAAGTCCGGTTAGAATATGATCTAAAATTCTTTGGAGAGTACTGGGAGAGTTTTTCATTCCGAAAGGCATTCTGAGAAATTCGTATAAACCATTTTCAACAGAAAAAGCGGTTTTTTCTATGTCATTAGGATGCATTTCAATTTGATGAAAACCTGAGGCTAGATCAAGGGTGGTAAAATATTGACATTTTCCGAGTTGGTCTAATAAATCTGATATATTGGGCAAAGGATATTTATCATCAATAGTTAGTTCATTTAATTTTCGATAGTCAATTACTACACGCCATTTTTGTTTTCCTGATGCGTCGAGTTTTTTCGGTACGACCCAAACTGGGGCTGACCATGGTGAAATTGAGGGTCTAATTATATTTTGTTCTAATAATTTTGAAATTTGTGACTTCACTTCTTCTTTATGTACGTGTGGATATCTATAAGATTTTGTTGAAACGGGTTGTGCACCATCTTTCAGTTTCACTGTATGTTTAATTTCACTTGTGAAAGTTAAAGGATCGCCTTCTAAATAAAATATGTCTGTGAATTCTAAACATAAGGTCTCAATTAGTTCTTTCTCTTCTTCATTAAGATGTTTTAGACGAAGTAAATTCTTTATTTTCTCTGGACGACTTGTTTCTATGTTTTCTGTTTCAATGACATTTTCATTTCCATAATATTCTTCAAATTGTAAGTCATTAAAATCAATAGATTTTTCAATTGCATTTACATTTACAACGGTTACTAAAAATTCTCCTTTTTCGTTAATTTTGACTAGGGCATTTGGAAGTTTAACTTTCTCTTTTTCAGTAGCTAACAGTATAGCTTCTGTATTTCTTAATTTGGATTTTAATTTAAAAACTTTTTCAACTCTTGGTTCGATTGTTATTTTATTTTCGAGATTTTGTGTACTGAACTTTTCCTGTAAGTTTCCTTGAATTTTTTGTTCATTATTTATTTTAACTGATGTTCCAGCAAGTGTTTTCCGGGCTGAATATAAAGGGAAGGTTTTATAATTCAAAATTAAAACTTGATTACCAATATCTACTACTCCATCAAATCTTTTCAAAAAATCGGTACCTAAAATTCCGTCAAATTCGATATCTAAATCGTGTACATAAACTTTATGCCAAACTGGTTTTTCTTTTGTGCCAAATGGTATTAAAACTGACTCTTTTACCATTACTTTTCCATCTGTAACTCCTGTAACTGGTATATTTTCTGAAAATCTTTTTGTATAATTTTCAGCTGTTTTCCTTTTAAAAATCGAGATACCTGCACCTGTGTCAATTAATATTTTAAAATTAGCTGGACTGATTAAATAGTACAAATCGCTACAATTGGATGTTATAGAAATTGCTGATCTGTCTTGAGGTCGTTCATAGTGGGTATTGTTTTCTCTGGCTTGAATTCGCGAGTTTTGATAAGCGCTGCGAGATTCGCTTTCATTTCGATTGCAGGAGGAATCTGTTGAGTTGGACATTGTTGTTCTATAATTAGATTGTCTGCATATAGGGTTTGTCGAGATTGGGGATTGGTATTGATTAATTGTGTCGTACATGGATTGGTAGTTGTACTGATAGGTGGGTTGTCTAGTGACAGAAAATTGTGAAAATCCGTTTGAAGTTGTTCTACTTCATAGTCAAAATTTTCATTTGGTATTTGTTCATATTGCTGTTGTTCAAAATCTTGTTGTTCCTGGAAATAATCTTCCTCATCATAGAATGACTCGTTTCCTTGGTCTGAATATTCATAAATATTTTCGTTTTGATACTCAAAATCTGTATTTGAGCATAATGAATCGTACTCATGATCTAATAAATGGGCTTTATTCGCATTTAAATTCCATTGAGGGTTATTCTTGATTACTGTGGGTCTATTTGTTTGAAAATATTGTCCGCTTTGTTGCATTTGAGGATTTGCTTGTCTTTGAAAGTTTTGATTTCGGAAATTTCGATTTGGATTTTGATTTTGGAACATATTTGGTCTCATTTGAGGTTGACTCATTTGGGGTTGACTCGTTTGAGGTTGATACATTTGGGGTTGATTCGTTTGGGGTTGGAAATAATTCCTTTGGAAATTATTTGGTCGATTTATTTGTGGTCTTGTATTATGATTTGTTCTTGAACTTTGAGGTTGTGATGAACGATTGATTGATTTTTGATTTTCAAAGTATGAGAGCTGTATCTCACGCTTTATTCTAACTGAAGCTTCTAGCATACTGTTTGGATTGCTAGCTCGAATAATTTGACCGATTTTGGGTTCGAGGCCTGTTAATAAGGTATTTAAAACCATATTTTCAATTAGTTGAGACTGTGCGTTTTTCTGTGCGTTTGTTAACATAGATCTTTGTATACACGAATACATTTTCGCGCTATGACTTTGAAGTCTTGAGAAAAACGTCAGTGCATTTTCTCCATTTGCTTGCCTTATTCTTTGTAAATCCTGTATCAAAGATGTTAAGTCACGGGAATCACCAAAGTGAGAATTTAATAAAATTTTGATCTCTTGATAATTTTCTGGATTTCTGGAATTTATCAATTGAGCAGCTTTTCCTCTGAGTTTGTTTCTAATGTGAATAGTTAAAAGCAATTTTTGTTGGTCTACTGCCATAGCTTGCGCATGGTCACAGGCGTTAAGAAAATTTCCAAGCGAAATTGAATCACCATCGTATTCTGGAATTATCGAGAATATTTCGGAAAGTTTATACGGTTCTAATGGTACTTCGCGTTCATTATGTAAACTTTCATTTGAACTATGATGTGACATTTTGGGTAAATTTTGGGATAACAAAGTTAAATCAAATTTAGAAAAATATCAAAATACAACAAAATGATTAATGATTCGATGTGGTACTTACAATGAGTTTCCTACGTCTAATGCTGGTTGGTTGAGCTTCCTAAGCTCTGGGTGGCTTGCTTCTTCTTTCTTCTTGTTTCTTTCTTCTTTTTTCTTGTTGTCTCCGGGGTTTGTGGAAAGATGAAGTCCTACTTCATAAAGCTCTAGCTCCAACAGGATGAGCAGCGTTCGACGACTTACGCGGGTTCCAAGAGGTGATTTCTTCACGACGAGGTGAGCAACGTTCGACGACTTATGCGGGTTTCTTGTTGTTGAAGAGACCGTCTTGTCCACTGGGTTCTGCTTTGCGGTTCTTGGACTCGTTGGAAGTCTGGAGACTACCGCTGTTTCTTCGTTGGATCACTGCGTTTTCGAGATCCGCACGACTGCGCCAATTTGTTAAATCAGTCTTCTTTTGTTTGAGTTTTTAAAAATAGACTTTATTCACATTTATTGCAATATGGAAATATTGAATTTTATAAGTGAAATTATAATGGTTTAAAAACTCGTACTGATTCAAATCTACTAACTACTTGGTTTGAAGACTGGAAAGACTTGAACGACTTGAATCCGGTCTCCTCGACTTTTATAGGTTCGGGAATGCTGACTGGATACTGCGTAGTTTCTATTGTTCCACGAAGACCTTCAAATGTGCTGAGGAATATCCTCTATCTTCTGCGTAGTAGATGATGCAATGTTTATAATGTATGACGCAATTCCGGGCCAAAGGGCTCATTCAGGAATCGGATATAACATGCATGAAACATAAATTTTTTGAAGTGTGCTGAAGATCGACTTTTCGAAATTCTAATAACAATCTTCTCTTCATGTATATAATATAGCATGAAAAATAAGCGAAGGAGGCTCAAAAATCGTAATTTCATATTCTTCCTTTAATTATGATGTTATATTACACTTTGAAATTCTATCAGTTAGTTGCAAACCCTGTTCATTAACAACATTGAAATTCCGAGTTAGCAAATGTATTTTCAACAGTTTTTTGCGGGATCAGTGAAATCCAATTTCATCCTTCTTTGTGCGACAAAATAGAGAATCTTCCTGTAAATAACTTTTTTCATCATAACAAAATAACGAAAGTTAATTATTTTCTCACGTCAGATACTTGTATTTTTTCCCAGTTAACACGATATGATTTATTTTCGTTACCTCGAATTCCAGTGAAAAGCAAAGAATCTGTAGTGAGCTAGCTGAATCTCATTAGTTTTTTGGGTATACCAATAACGAACGTTCAAAACCTTTCTACTTACTAGTTAAAAAAATTGTTTCAAAAAAGCTACTAGTTTTTTTTTACGGCGTCTTGACTAAATCAAGAAATTTCCACGGTATCAGTACCCTATACATAAAATAATAAAAGTGGGAATACAAATGTGTTTGAATTCAAGTTAACGAGAGGAATGGAATAATGACTGGACCAATGAAATTCTCAAGAAGCGTTTTTCAGTTTGATAAAATAATCTGTTGATCAAATCTGTCTATATCGTTCACGTTTTTCATTATACTGGTCCCCTAGGGCCCTTAGGGCTGGTTTTTCTATGTTCAGTTAAGAGTTTCAGTTATCTCGCTGACAATTAATAGTCCTCGGGCCCAGTACCGGGAGAAAATAAGTGATTACCCAACCTTACAGACTCTTTATATCTGCTCTTCACGTCATGTTATTCGAGACAAATTCTCGCTAGCATGTTGTCCAACTCGACATGAAGAATAGATTGACGAAGTGGTTAGAGACTCGGATATCGAATCTCCGACTTATTTTTTTTTATTTCAGAATTCTGCTGAAAGTTCAAGACTATTAATTAAAAATTGTCAGAATTGTTTATTGAGTTTTAATCTAGTAACTGATAAATGAAATGGATGTATATATTATTACGTAATAATGTATGTTCAGTATAGAGTGTTTTTTCTGTATATGAGATCTGCGTTTCTCGAAAAAATATTGTATGTGATTTGAGTAGTGTAATTGTAAGAGCAGTTTTCTAAATTATCTTCAGCAGCTAAATTCAAGTTGCTCATTACATCACAATGAGCTTATTCCAAGTTGTTGAGTCTGGGTACTGTCAACCTGTCAGTTTGTGAGGGTGGTGTCAGATGACATTTTTTGTTGAGAACTAGTTGGAGCAAGAAATATGATATTTATATACATATATATATATATATATATATATATATATATATATATATATATATATATATATATATATATATATATATATATATAAACGTCGAATTTCAACAAATTCTAGACGCGGTTCAACCCGAACTTTTAGTTTTCATATATATATATTGAAACGTAATTCTACGCTGAGGTCTCAATCTGCCTACTCCTCAGGTATAATTACGTTAGGTTTTTGTGACTTGACGTCGGGGTCTCAATCTGCCTACTCCCCATGTCTCGTCACTGGTTCTCTCTAAGGTCTCAATCTGCCTACTCCTTCGAGAGAACTGAGGAATTGTGGGTTGAGGAACTGTATTTATAGTGGACGTGGCTGTAATGGCCGTGTGCAATGTATTGGCGCGAGGTGATCTATGGGCGGGAACTGAGTTGGCGCTAGATTAGCTGTGTGCGGGAACTTGGTTGGCGCTAAGTGAGCTATGTGCTGGGTTGGTGGGAAATGAGTTGATGCGTGCAATGAGAGGCTTCCAGGTATTGGGAAGTCTATGTCCGTCGTCGCGAGTGTTGAGGCAATTGGGGCGCTTCTCTATCTCGAGGGCTTCTCGGATGATCCTGGTTTGCAGAGTTTTCTCGGTGGAAATATATACCTTGAGAACCGTTTGGTATTGTGTCCTTGGGAGATCTGAGAAATTTGGATATTTGGTTGTTGGCCGTGAATATTGTTTTTATCTCGTGTTTTCTCAAGATATTACTGATTTTGTCTGTCACACCTTTGATGTATGGTAGGAAACCTTTGTGTGGCTGGATACTCTCTAGTGGATCATTTGTTTTTGGAGGACGAGTCAGTTGATGGCGGATAGACTTGTCGATTAGCGAATTGTTGTTACCATTCTGAAGAAAGGGCTGATTTCAGTTTGTCCAAATATCCAAATTTCTCAGATCTCCCAAGGACACAATACTAAACGATTCTCAAGGTATATATGAAATACCATGTTCAGACTGCCCGATAAGTTATATTGGCCAGACTAACAGACGAGTAACTTCCAGAGTCTACGAACACGAACTTGCTGTGCGTCAGGCATCTTCCACTTCCGCACTTTATAAACATCGAGAAGACACAGGTCACAAAATAGACTTCAAAAACACAAAAACAATTTCCACCGAGAAAACTCTGCAAACCAGAAGAGAAGCCCTCGAGATAGAGAAGCGCCCCCATTGCCTCAACACTCGCGACGACGGACGTAGACTTCCCAATACCTGGAAGCCTCTCATTTCCCACCAACCCAGTTCCCGCACATAGCTCACTTAGCGCCAACCAAGTTCCCGCACACAGCTCATCTAGCGCCAACTCAGTTCCCGCCCATAGTTCACCTCGCGCCAATACATTGCACACGGCCATTACAGCCACGTCCACTATAAATACATTTCCTCAACCCACAATTCCTCAGTTCTCTCGAAGGAGTAGGCAGATTGAGACCTTAGAGAGAACCAGTGACGAGACATGGGGAGTAGGCAGATTGAGACTCCGACGTCAAGTCACAAAAACCTAACGTAATTATACCTGAGGAGTAGGCAGATTGAGACCTCAGCGTAGAATTACGTTTCAACCATTTATTAATTTTCTTTCTTTTTCAGTTCTTGAAAATGGCTCCAAAATCGGAGCCGAAACGTCGAATTTCAACAAATTCCAGACGCGGTTCAACCCGAACTTTTAGTTTTCATATATATGTATATATATACAGGGTGTCCCAACGAAAACTTTCCACACGGATTTACTGGGAAATGACAAATTATTTTCGGAAACGCTGAAACACGTCGATTTTGATTTGTAGGGGGACACATGTCATTGATGAATTTAGTCACGCAACTTCATCCCCTTGACAGGGGTGGCTACCCCATTGCGAATCATCATAGGGAACTTGGGTCGAGTGATACATCATCTTAAAGCTCTCGTCATTCTCTACCCAAACGTTCATATTTTTTCAAAATCGAATGACTGGTAATTGAGATTAGTGTGGTAATAGGTTTAATTTAAATAATCAATATCGTACCTGTTCTTATCGAAATTCAATTTATTAATTGCTCGAAATGAGCCCTTCCTACCTCCTTACAATGATAAAGTCTACTTTCGAAACTATTACGAACGTTTGCCAATACTTCTGCAGTTATTTTACAATTCGACCACGTAGATCCTCTAGTGACTCTGGCGGAGTGGCAAAACCTTTGCTTTTGAGATGCCCCCATAAAAAATAATCCAACGGGTTGAGGTCCGGTGATCTAGCTGGCCACTCAATTGGTCCTCGTCGCCCTATCCAATGATAGGTATATCGTTCATCCAGAAAGTTTCTAACCGCCACTGCATAGTGAGGTGGTGCTCCATCTTGTTGAAAATGGAGGTTGTCTTCCGAATAATCTCCATCGTTTTCGATAATATCCGTTATCATGGGATCGATGGCATTCTCAAGAAGATTTAAATACATTTGTCCATTCAAATTATCATCTATAAAAAGTGGTCCAATAATATTTTTGCCAAAAATACCACACCAAACATTCAACTTCTGCGGAGTTTGTGTGTGGACCTCACGTATTAACCTGGGATTGGTATCGCTCCAGTAGCGGCAATTGTGACGATTTACGTTTCCATTAACAAAAAATGTACTCTCGTCTGAAAAACAAATATGAAGAGCATATTGGGATTTGTTCTCAGACGCTCAGACATTTCCTCACAAAACTGTTGACGTCTGTCAAAATCGTCTTCGTTCAGTTCATGGACAAGTTTTAGTTTGTATGGATGGAATCGCTGTGACTTGAGAATTCTCTGAATACTCGATCGCGCTACACCTGACGCGTCAGCCAAGCTTCGAATACTTTGAGTAGGATCCATAGCCACGTGTCCCAAAACCGCTACCTCAACAGCCTCGTTCCTTATCAGACGTTCAGGATGATGTTTCTGGTTTCCCACAGACCCAGTTCTTTCGAATTTCTCAATCAACGTTTGAACATAGGTATGAGATGCATTTTTCCCTGAATGCCTTGTATTGAAAATTCTAGCTGCAGCTCTTAGACAATCATCATTTTTGTAGTAAAGTTTCACTAACTCAATTCGTTCTTCTAATGCGTAAACCATTGTTAGGCAGAAACTTAACTCACAGAATACGAATCAAATGATATTTCCATAAGAATCATGCGAACTGTGAATTCATGCTGAGAACATACACGCAGGAGAACCATAAAAAACAGGTATTTTTTGTCTATGAAAAAGTCAACAGAACAAAAACTACGAAATATGGTTTCCGGGCTTCAGTGCCGTGGTCGGTTCACCTCTGTGGAGGAGGTTCCTTTGGACGTTTCGCTCACAATTGGGGTGGGCATCTTCCGCTTGTAATGTTGTATTCGCGAATAGCGACATAAAACTGATACTTGGTTGAAAGATCTTCGCAATTAATAGTCCCAGCCTGGCTACTTACTTTGTTTTGACTAATTTGTTTTCGTTTTTCGTAGGGTGACTGGGTTACCTGACCGGATGGGATGTTGCCATTTTCTATCTGTCCACTCATTGAGTCTTAAAATAGTTAATAAATTGAATTTGAATAGGAACAGGTAAGATATTGACTATTTACATTGAACCTGTCAACAACACTAATTTCAATTACCATTCATTCGATTTTGAAAAAACTATAGACGTTTGGATAGAGAATAAAGAGAGCTTTAAGATGATGTATCACTCGACCCACGTTCCCTATGATGATTCGCAAGGAGGTAGCCGCCCCCGTCAGGGGGATGAAGTTGCTCGACTAAATCCATTACTAACATTTGTCCCCCTAGAAACTAAAATCGACCTGTTTTCGCGTTTCCGAAAATAATTTGTCATTTCCCAGTAAATCCGGGTGGAAAGTTTTCGTTGGGACACCCTGTATATATATGTCCAAGTGACTGTAGACCAGTCAATAACAATCCTTTAGGAAGTAACTATAACTTTTTATAGTATGTATGGCACATGTCTGACAGAAAACAACTACTTCTCTGGCTAACACTGCGACAGATATTGAATTATATCTGTCAGACATATGTGCAAAGATCCTTACTTTAAAGGAACAACTTTGCAAGAGCTCTCTGAACAAACAGCAGGACTTCACCCGATTCAAACGGAGAATCAACTACAGACTGGTTTCGGAATGTTGTCCCTCATCAGTGCAGTCCAGGTTATCACAATTGTATACACGCGAGGTCTCGCTGCCCGTCACCGTCCGCCGAGATAAATACTGCAATTACTTACAGGATCCACCTTGATGACAGATTAGAGAGCACTCCATAAGGACATTTCGGATACGAAATGGTATATGTAAAATACTTGTTTCAAGGAGCAAATAATGTCCAAGTGACTGTAAACCAGTCAATAACAATCCTTTAGGAAGTAACTATAACTTTTTATAGTATGTATGGCACATGTCTGACAGAAAACAACTACTTCTCTGGCTAACACCGCGACAGATATTGAATTACCGTTACCGAATTTCAAAAACTACACATGAAATGATATCAGAATTAAGCGTAAAATCTGAATATGTAATGATATACAGTGCGTTCTATTTTAAAAAATGGCATTTTGATCTGTAGCACCTACACCAAACACCCTGTATATTTGAAAATTATATCAAAATATAGCTCTCATGAACTCATAAAACTATTGTATAAAAAATTTTTGTATATCTCCTCCGACAAATCAGATATTGCCTGTCACATAAAATGTGGGACACCCGGTATATATATATATATATATATATATATATATATATATATATATATATATATATATATATATATATATCATACAATATCAATAAACAACTGCTTATGTATTATTCCATATTTGAGAAATGCATGTTAATCTAAAAGTTTATCGTATAGTCCATTGAATGGAATTATTATGATTGCCAACTATTAAAATGTTCCTGTTTTTAGGATTCTTCAGGACAGAGAAACCGAGCATTTTTCCAACTGTGAGTATAACTGACTTAAATACTCCAATCTCGTATATTTATACGATGCATGTTCAAGGGACTGGAAGATTTACTCAAACAAAATGCAGATGGTCACATAGTGCTGCAGAAGAGACATAAACTTGATAATAGTTCCAGACATAAACTTGTTAAAATTATTATTGACTTCCTAATTGTTCAGGATAACCCCAAATATAAGTGAGTATTTGATTTCATTTTGAAAGTTATAATCACTTCGTTTTTTTTAATAAAACATTTTTCAGGTTCCCCGCAGTGCTTCATGAAGCCGCTGAAGAAATAGTAAGATTTTTCCCTGCTGAAAGAATTGATTCATACTTCATTCCATACTCAACACACAAAAATTCGAAAGGAAAAAAATTGCCCACACGAGGCAAGTTATATTCAAGATTCGTGAATGTTAAACGCAATCTAACTTTGAATAAGGCACGAAAATTACCAGTTTCCGATAAAGAAGGTATGTTTTTGAGCTTGTGACGGTGTGTCCGGAAATGTCGTACATTGATTCAATATTTTTTGGGGTTTTCAGAAACTCAGAAAATTGCGTATTCGGAGGGAGAGAAACTAGCCTATAATTCACTTCTACAATCAGCTGGGAGTACCTTTGACCAAATACGACGCAACTGGAGAATATCGTATAATTTAAGGAAAGAAAAATCACCAGGCACGCCGCTGGAGTATTTCAATTCATTTCCTGCTTTAAGGACGCCAGTTGGTTACACTTTGGTAAGTGAGAATCACTCATTGTTCGATTGAAGTCCAAAGAATTGCTTTCCAGCTTACTGATGACTTCAACATCAAGTTTCCTCGGCTCTGTGGCATATCGTTACAGGCTATTTGGCCAAAAATTGGATCAGTTGTTGTGGATCTACTCAAAAGCAAGCAGACACAACATCAAGATTTGCATTCTTCGTTCATAGACATGCATGTTCAGTCAGTAAAGCTGTTGCCTTTTCTATTTTTACCAACACAAATAAGATTGAAATCAACTAAGAAAATTATCAAACTCTCCAGGATGGAAATGGCGGATAGATTTTTCCTACATGTATCTGTGAGTGAAATAGTTATATGTTTTGAATGGTTGTTGAGGAGAGGTTAGTTATTGGTATTACAAATATAAAAAAGAAAAGGTACTTGTAGTGAAAAATGTGGACATTATTTGGATCCCGAAAGAGGATTAATTTTCTGTCTAAATTGTTCTAAATGGTCGAGAAAAATACCATTTTACAAATCAATACACCTAACCGAAATTTACATTCATTGAAAACGACGAGATTTAATTACACGTATCTACCTATCTAGAGATTCATACAAGCTGAAAAATTGAAATTTTGTTGAGTTTTTGGGCGAGCCCATTCTAACAGAAATATTGCTGACTTCCGGTAACCTTCTGTTATATGGGAAGTATGCCAACTTCCGTATAGTCAAGGTCAAAATATACTTTACTGTCGGAAGTTATAAAAAACATTTAGACGAAGCTTTTAATTAATGATAAAAAGTATGATGGTGATACTGCCCACAATCTGCATAACATCCCAGATGAAGAAACACCACCACTATATGCGCTACAGTACCACCATTTAGTCCTTAGCAAATGAGGGAATGAAACAAAACACAATACATGCTCATCCATCATTACACCAAGGATAATAAAGCTGAAAAAAATGTTAATGAAATTGTGGATGATATAGAAATGATCAATAGCAAAGTAACAAAAAATAATTGTAACCCCTACTATGCTCGATTCAACATATAAAAATTTAGGTTTTCAGATATTATCATCATAAAACTCTTGTAGACTATAATAAGCATCTGATAATACATTTTTTTTCTTCTGTTGAATACTTGCCGACGACCATACTATTGTATAGGTTTTTTATTTTTTTTTTGCGCAAGATTGGATTACGTAATCCACCATAATTCATTATTAGTTTTATGATCTTCCGTCAAGTAGTGTCGCCCATCTTTCATGACATTTTTCATGTCTTTTCTGAAACGATAAAGTGATGTGATACTTTTGATATTTATTGGAAGGTGATTAAACATCTTACATCCATTATAAAATATCGAGTTTTTGATGAGTGTACTGTTAGGAATTGGAAGTTTAAAATCACTACTCTGTCTGGTATTATGATCAGGAGAACTGCCAATAGTGAACTTTGATTTATGTTTGTGTATCAAACAAACAGTTTCGAGTATGAAAATTGCAATAACGGTAACAATTTTATGTTTAAGAAAGAGAGGTCGGCATGAATACCGATATTTCACTTTGCATAAATGGACTCCGTTATGCAATAAAGAACCAACCGACAAAAACATAATTTAGAGTAAAATTAGAAAACAGTCGTCTACTGATTATTGAAAATTATATGGCATTTAAAGAAGGACATTTATGATTGTTTAATATTTTTTTTATTAAATTATAACCTTATGAAACAAACTGCAGAACTTTAAGAACGATATTTGAGTTCTAAAACATGGCATATCTCATTTTGCCTAAAAATAGTCGGTTCCTTATTGCAAAATGGGGTTCAAATATCGCAAAGCACGTTTTTGTAAAGTTAGGACAGTCTTTAGATGATGACTACAGCAAACTCCCGAAAATGCAATACCATATTGTAGATGAGATTCAATAAGAGAATGATATAAGTACTGGTTTAGAAACTGAAAATTATTATTCATTCAATGCGTAGCAACCCGAAGAGAGTTTTTTACATAATATTTTAACATGCTCTTCAAATTTCAACGAATAATCCAGATCACATCTGGAAGATATCATGTTAGTTTTCCTTATGTTGAATGATAGTGAATTTGAATCACACCAATATTTCACATTTTTAAGATCATAACATATTAATTGATCAAGATTCTGCTAGTTTTTGTGTAAGGTCATCAGCAAACACAGTAAAAGAACATAAAATTTGGATATTTAATAGGTCATTTAGATATAATAAAAAGAGAATTGGTCCAAGTATCGAACCTTGAGGTACTCCACAATTGATATTCTTTTATTTTGAATATCCTGAATTTCTTACAATCTGATTTCTTTCGGATAAATAAGATTCAAACCATTTGAAAGTCATATTCCTGAAACCATAATGATCGAGTTTAAACAAAAGTATCTCATGATTCACACAAACAATAGATTTAGAAAAATCACAGAAAACTGCAGCCGCCATCTCCCCATCATTAATTCAAGAATATACTACTTGTAAAAGAGGTAAAACTGTTTTACTGAAATCCGAATTGAAGATTGTGACATTTAAAAAATTCCGCAATTCTCGAATGAATCAGTATTTCGATAATTTTTGCTATAAGTGAAATAGGAAAAAAGTTAGATGGATCATCAAAATCACCAACTTCATATTGGAATAACCAGTCGCGTTTTCAGAAAAGATGGAAAACTGCCATGCTGAAAGTAATCATAGGTGTATACGGTAACAATACAAAAAGAGCTCTATTAGGAAGATTTTGAAAAATTTTTATGGAAATTTCATCTTAACCACTCGTTCTTTTGTTTTTGATACTGTTAATAACATCAATTATCTCATAAATATCCGTATCACGTAGGATTAGATTTTTCTCATAACTCAAAAGATCATTCATAAAAACAATAATAGAACTTCTTAGCAATGGAACAATAAAAATCGTTCAAAGTATCAATGATGACTCTATATGCTTTCTGCTGTTTTTTTCCTGAAATTATTAACTATATTCCAACATTCTTTTGATGAATTTCTAGCTACAGATATCCTTGTCTTATAATAATTATCTTTTGCAGTTTTGATCAATTTTTTATATATTCTGCAACATTTATTAAAGTATTTGTGAAAAAATTCGCTATTAGTAAACTTTCTGATATAATGCAAGGAACGTACATTTTTTTGAGTCATTCTTTATTCCTTGGGCTACCCATTGTTTTCTATGCTTTATTTTTATTCTCTGATTTGAAAATGCTCTATCAAACTCCAGTTTCAATGAAACTTGAATACTTTGCTATGCGCGATAATTCAATTGAAATAGTTTTGGTTATCGGTTTTGGTATTCTCATTGCTAATACCAATGTGAATTCACATTTTCATGTCCCACTCGCCAATCTATCTCATTTATATCTCAGTTGTATATGTCGTCACTCACTTTATAGTTTTTTTTGAGTGTGAACTTGATGAAGTTCAAAACGACATAAAATATTTCAACGTCAGTGCTGAACCAGAAGATTTTTCAGTAAAACCGCCACAGTCCGATGGAAAAACTGTATGTATCTTCGACAATTTGAAGCTGCAGCCAGAGCGAATGGATGAAATACATGGCAAAAAACTGAAGCATTGGCACTGGTATTGAGTGACGAATCGACTCACATTTTACGAACCCTTACCGCTCAAAAATAGGAGGACTATGAATAGCTAATAAAAATAATGAACTACGGCATGGCCAGGTTTATCTAGAGCATATAATACACAGCTGAAAGATCGCTGCCAGAAATCAAGCGAATGAAGCTGTCATTGCACGCTTGGTTTGTCTTGTTAATCCAGCCGCACCAGAAAATGAGATGTACCAAATAGGGGTTCGGGCATTCTTCCATGGGTTTCGCCTCCGAGAAACAATGCGAGTATTGATACTAGCTCGTCCCACTCATCTGTAATTTGTAGCCGCGAAACAATCCTGCAATAGCTAGAGTTGAGTCAGAAAGCCCGAGGAAGATCTAGAGGAGCGTGCTAATCGAAGCTGTCGCAAGAAAAGTAATAAAGAAAGTGCTGCCTGAGAAAAGACCGATAGAAAAGTGACGAAATTGTAGAAAAATTTAATGTCGCCTTTCTTCAACGGCAGAACAAAGGTGTCTTTGTAGAAGCCTCATCAATAACAGGATACAGGTGCTACTAGGATGATTATTGAGCTTGCTTTTGCTGAAACAATAGCAATAATAATAATAATAACTGTGATAACTCCGCAAGGATTTCGACGGGCCCTTAAGGGATCGAAAAACTTTGCTGCTCCAGGCCCTGAGCGCATGTCATAAAATATCTATCCGCTTCATATACATGCGAATACTTTTCGAAGTTGATTCGGTGTATGAACGGATATACGAGCAAAGAGGGTAAAAGAAGGTGGTTACTGGCCGCAAGAAGAACCTGATGATCGACAGATGTATCACGCAAGACTCCGTGCTGTAGAAGCGTAACCTTTCAATAGCCTGAATCCATTATCGCAAGGCATCGTGCATTTGCTCAGATGCCCTGCGACACCCATTAAATAGTGAGATGATGATCAGCTGATGCCGCTCTGGAGGCCTCTTGTCAAGTCCGAGTCCAAACAGAGCAGGTTATCTTTAGAAGGGGCGTTTTTCTGGGGGACTGTCTCAGCCATCTCCCTATTGTCATTGTCCGTCATACTACAGAAAATCTGCGGATAAAATTGCGACACTACCAGAAACCGGAGGCATAAGTTCATATGTATTACATTGATGCTATTTGAATGGAGTGTGGGATAGACCAATGTTCCACGGTTCGTCTCAAGAGACGACGATGCGAGAAATACAGAGAGGACTTGCTGTATATGTTGCCAGCAACGGACCTCTTACAAGTGCAAAAGCCTAAATGCGCCAGTACAATGTAGGTAGCCCATTTGAGAGGATCGCCAACAATTACTTCATGAATTACTTTAGCAAGTAGGCCAAATCCTATGTCTTGCCCAACCAAGAAGCACTTACTGTCGCTGATATCTTGGTAAAGGATTGGATATGTCGATTCGGTGTCCGTTGGAGCTGCATTCGGACGAAGGCAGAAATTTCGAGTCCAACCTGTTCCAAGAAATGTGTCAGATGCTGAACATTCGTAAATCGAGAACCACGGCTGTCCAATGGATTGGAGGAAAGGATGAATAAGACGCTAAACATTCCAAAGTAGTCTTTGACCACCACGAAGATTGGGACAAATACCTACATTTGTTCCTGATGACCTATCGTTTCGCAGTACACGAGTCAACCGGACAAACCCTTGCTGTTATTGTTATGGGACGAGGGCTACAATTTTCCATTGTCATGAAGTTTGGGACGCCACCAGGACAAGACACCGCCGGAGAGGACTTCCTCAGAAAATTACGACAGAGAAGGGACGACATCTATGAACGAGTCCGTTTAAACATACAGAGTACCAGTGATACAATGAAGCACAATGACATTAAGGCTGATGCTGATTTCAGACAGGTTTCCTAGTTTGGTTTAACAACCCTAAAAGTCGCCGTGGAATATCATGAAAGAGATTAACGACCCCATCTATCGAAGCTACCCTGAGAGAGACCTCGGGTGTTTCGTTTCACTAGGTTGTCCCTTAACTCTGGATACCACGACCACGTTTGCGCCTTTAGACAACCGGAGGATGGAATGACTTTCCTTGTACTTAAGCGGACAGAAAGGTAATTCAATAGGATCCGCGAGACCTTTTCGATCATGCACTGTGTGGCCATAGGTATCACTGTGGAATTTTTTAAAAAGTTTGGTTGACTCCAGGAACTTACGGAAAAAGAACACGAGTTAAAGAGTGCTAGAGTTATAGGAAGTTACACAAAACTGTGGAGTGTTACTTCCATCTTGTAGGTATCGACATACTCCACGGATGACATTTTGGGACGAAGAAAGATCTTTAGGAAGGGGGAAGTGTAACGTACGGGTGCTGGACCTGTATAGTAAGTACACCTGACTGCTTCATTTTGGATAATCATGCTCAGCTCGCTAATGATGCACTCGGTCACATCGAAGAATGAACGAAAGCCATCTAGCCGAGTCACCAAGGGTTCCGAACTCTCAAGTAGTTTCTCGTCATTTCTAGAATTCCAATACATCTACTACCGGTATATATACAGGAATCTCAAAAGTCGAATTAGTTGGTAAGTTAGTTACAGACAGTAGTGATATAAATTAATATAGTAGTATAGAATAAATTACAACAGTTATAGTTAACAAGATTAATTAAATCAGCGGATGATAATTGTGTGCATTATTATAACAATATATTTGATAATTTCAATAGAATGGTGATAGTACAAACTTTCTAATATATTTCCGGGAAACATCATGAGATATAATTTTTTGATGAGTTAATTTTACGGTCGAATTTGAAAATGAAAATGAAATTGTCAAACCGTCACCTTGGGTGAAGTGAACATATCATAAGGTGGCACTAAAACTTCATGAAGAATTCGAGGATGAAATGTATTAGAGGGTGTTTATAATAATAATAATAATATTCATTCATTTCAGTAATTGATTTGTATAAAAATACAAACAAATTGTGAAATATGCCAAAAAGGGTTGATAGGTATATAACAAAGTAAAGGATACTACAAACTGATCAATTGTGGTAAAATACATATACAAATCAAAACGTAAAAGTAAAAAGTTAAGTAAAAGTGTAAAAAATATGAACTTTGATATCATACTTCTATTATATTATTCTCTAATTAAAATATTCTTCTATGGTTTTTGAGAAGAAGTTTCATTTGAAATAGGGAAGTAGATATCTACTTCTAGTATATCGAAAGTTCAGCGGAAGTCAGCAATTCCTGTCTTAAACATTCTTCAGTAACTAGTGCAGAACATAAAATATTTCATACCAGTGTAACAAAATAGTGAATCACGAGCCGTAGGCGAGTGGTCACGCTCAGGTAATTTGTTGAATAGAAAAACAGTACGGTGATATTTTCAGGACTACAATGAACTAGAAGCGAAACTTGTCGAAAGAAGAGAGCAGCTCAAAGAGTCTTCATCCCCTTTACACCCTTTCATGGTTGCAGTGGGTCAGACATTCAATATTCAAGCCTACTTTGTGGTAATTGACACTCAAAAATACATAGTCAATGATTGCTTGACTGCGATGGATATAGCCTTCAAGATATTCCATGCTTTGGATATACCATATCCAGACGAAACTAAGAAGATATGGCAAACGATAGATTATTTGGTTTACAAAGTTTGCAAAGTTGTTGATCCCGGAGCCAGCGTAGTTGTTGGGGAAATTGAACAAAAATTGAAGGAGATTTGAAAACATTTTGCCGCAGATGCATTTTTTCATTTAATATAATTTATGTGTTTTTTAAAATTCAATGTTTTCGATAATCCTAGTAATGAATTTATAATGTAGATATGAACTGGCAAATTTTGTCTAGGGTTTGAGAAGTGCTAATAGAGAAATGAGTGAGTACGCTTACTAAAAGTAAGCAAGAAAGCATTCAATCAGATTCGTGAGTATACATTTCATGTGTGAAAGCGGTATTGTGCCCAATCTGATTCATTCGCATTTATTGACCTTTAAATTTGAAGTGATTTTTTACTGCATTTTTTTTATAAGTGTGACTCACATTGCATAGTAAAATAACTTTACTGAATACGTGACTGGGAGTGATAGAGTAAGTAAGGAAAGGAGTAGGTGAGATAATTAGAGGGGTTTGGTAATGGCGTCATTGAGGAATATTTACAAAAATAATCACATTGAAGATTACATGCTCATATCAGACACTGTTAAGGAATCTTAAATTGATTTGCGTATAATTCCTTTTGGTTCTGACATGATTATTTGTCTTTTTCGTCTTTACTTTACACTAAGTTATCTATCGGTACTTCCCGAGCTTAAGATCAAATATGCCAACATTTTCCAGATTTTTAACTAAGTGAGATTTGGTGTTAATTTCATTAAAATTAGTTTTCCATCATCATAAGCTTAGTTTTCTTTAAAAATGTTCGAAATCCTGTCGACAAATCATTGAATGCTCTGTCTAAAAAAGCTGCACACCTATGAGTCAAAGACCCTGTTTATCTTATTTCAACAATTATCACGAAATCAATAATCAACGAAACAATTATTACTGAAATTGCATCTGTTCTTTGTATAAACATAATCCAACTGGTATAGCGAAAGGAATAAGATCGATGTAAATTAGGTATGATGGATCTTTAGCTCCAACAGAATTTGTCATAATCCAAGTGTGTTATACGGAGCCCCAGGACTTCCTCTCTTTCCTTCGAAAATGTATAGATAGGGTCACAATATCACCAGTACTTTTTTCCTAAAATTTTTTGTTACTACGTTATGATCCCTTGAAATTACAAATTGAAAATTTTTTTCACCAAATTTTGGCGACTGACAAAACAAATGAATTAATTTGCTGAGGTGTAATGAATGAGTCAGTTGTTTTGCCATGAAGTCAGGAATAGACTGCTCCCGATGATCCGTATCTCAAAACTTTAAAATTACCAAGATTTTTCCATATTGTTCAACGAAACAAGGTTTCCTCTACAATTTTCTGAATAGAAGTACCCGTGTGTCAATTCGAACGGATTAAAAATGTTTGATGAAAAAGAATTTTTATTCGACATTTGTCTTGTATTGAAAAATGTTTAAATACTACTTAAAACTTTGAAGCGTTGAACCTTACTTTCTAGCGCAACTCTACGAGTTTTTTTCTAATAGATATGTTTGCATTATACAGTGTCTTTCAAAAGTATATATTTGTTTTCATTGCAATCAATTCAGCGACGCCTCATTACTTATGTCTCCATATATCAGATTTTAAATTAATGCAGTTTTTGAAATACGACAACATGGCTTTTTCGTTCAAAAGTCTGGAAACGTTCCAATATTTTCATTAAGGTTCAAGGAAATTTCGTAATATTTTATAGAAGTCGGTTTTTGATAATGCCTCATTCAATCGGCAATGTTGCCGAATGAACAGTTTTTCAGATATTGGGGTCAAATCTATTTTTTCAAATTGAACACCCTATTTGTTTTCATTGAAATGAATTCAGTGACGCCTCATTACTGTCTCCAAATATCAGATTTTAAATTAATGCAGTTTTCGAAATGTGACAACATGGCTTTTTCTTTCAAAAGTCTGGGAACGTTCCAATATTTTCAATACGGTTCAAGAAAAATTCGTGAAATTTTATACTTGCTCGTTTTTTGATGATGCCCGATTCAATGTCGCCAAACCAACAGTTTTTCAGATATTGAGGATAAATCAATTTTTTCATATGGACACCCTATTTGTTTTCATTGCAATCAATTCAGCCAAACCTCATTACTTATGTCTACAAATATCAGATTTTAAATTGATGTAGTTTGAGCAACCAGCAAATTTAGAAATCTTAAAAAATAAAATATGTCAGGCAGCTCTTTTAATCACGCCTCAAATGCTAACTAATACTTTGAGAGAATTTTATGACCGCTAGGGCTATTGTTTAGCAAATGATGGCAAACATTTTGAGCACTTTGTCAGATAGTTCTCAGTTTCTGTTATTTGATTCAAAACTCTATTGAAAAAGAATTCAATTATTAAAAAGCTGTTTTAACAAATTTCATGATATTTTCTCCCTTTCGAAAATATGGGACTGCTAGCAGACATTTCAACGAATCATGTTCTCATATTTCAAAAAACCACATCAATTCACAATCTGGTATTTGGAGACATAAGTAACGACGGGGCGCTGAATTGATAGCAATGAAAAAATTTAGGGTTTCCATTTGGAAAAATTTTGTTACCTTGAGTTACCCTCAATATCTGAAAAACTTTTGATTTGGCAACATCGCCGATATCACCATTGAATCGGTCATCTTCAAAAACCATCTTGTATAGTATAAAATTTCACGAATTTTTCTTGAACCGTATTGAAAATATTGGAACATTCCCAGACTTTTGAACCATAATCTATCAATAATGGAGAAATATACAAGTTGTAACTTCTATGAATACTTTTTTTTCAATAGGTCGGAGTATTTCGCGAGGTAACAGATACCACCACTTTAATGTCCTTCAGATATGTCCCATTGTAGCAGCGTTGAATTGCATCTAGAGATGAAAAATTCATTCACAGTGTGAACATTTCAAATACATGAAAAACTTGGAGAGTTTATACTGTATTCATAAAACTGCTTCTATTTATATGGGAATAATGGTGAGAAGCAGAACCTGAATCTATACTACCGATATTATCATTTTCAATGTGCTTTTCTGAATGGCGTTCGTCAGAGTCTTCTGAATCATTATGACACACGAGTTCTTGAAAATAAAATGAAAATGATACAGTAACAGCTACAATGTTATGCCAGAATGATGAGACATAACCTAAAAATGATGGCGTAATTATTTTTCATAATATTAATTATCATCAGATTGTAATGAATGCTTTCAAATTTTGTTGATAACATCTCATGCACAGAAATTATTGGACTAACTTCTGATGGTTTCTATCATCGAAGAGATATATGGCTCACCCACCCTTGGCGATAAAACTTCCTATTATATTACCAGCCATTTTATTCTGAAGAAAGGTATTATTCAAAAACTACTTAGTTTACTTACGTTTTATATGATAACACTGCACAAATCACTAATTTTAAAAAACATTTCAATTACTCAATCAAACAAATTGAAATGAAACCTGAAACTTTCCAGACGACACTTGTTGAAAAGCACGGAATAAATTACCGCTGTATGATTGTTCACTGTAATGGCGGAAGTTTAAGTGACAAGGCATCAGCTGCATGCAAATTGAGTTGAAATGTATAAAACATTAGCCATTCTCTGTTCAATGTGAAGTTTACTTATCAAAATAGAGATTAGGCCATAGAGACGAAAATCATTTGTGAATCAAGCATCAGCGCGCTAGTTTGGAAACATTAATAATCTTTGGTCCAAATATGGAATAATCTACGAATATTCCATGCATAAAATTCCCTGAATGTATACAGAATATGCAATAAGTAATGTTCCAGAAATATTCAATTCGGAATATTCACATTGAAATATTCCTGGTATATTCTTCAAGAATGTTCTTAAAATATTATACTTTCTATATTCCTTTGATGTGCCAAGGGTATATAGATATTTCAGGAATATTCCATGATTATTCGGAATATATTAATCCTATCTGAGATATCTGAGGAATATTCCAGGAATATACCATGCTGTCTGGGCTATGATTCATTGATTCCTTCCAGAAACTCGCAACTCGTACTATGGCGTTCAGGAGTAATGCTTTCATATTTCAGCTCAGAAAAATGAGTTTTAAATAGTTCCGTCAGGTCGACAAGCGAGGTCCGAGAATCAATTCTTCAAACGTGTAGATTGGCATATTTTGGGACACCTTTTACAAGAGCAATCCATGATGAAACCCATCCCGTCCAATGTAGTTTAAATTAATAGAGTTTCTATTTCTCATTTTGAAATATATCTGTACATCATATGTCTAAATATTCGGAAAGAAAGATATCCTGAAACATCTCTAATTGCATCCTGATCTTTTATGAGTCATGATCCCAATTAACTTAAGTCATCAGTATCTCATATAAATCCACCGAAGGAAATAAATTCATTTGTTTCTGTTCCGCATTGTACATTTTTATAATTAATTTCATATCTTCTGTTTTCCATAACGGCATATTTGAATGTGGAACAAAATTATCTATTGAATTTTCGAGGAGAACACTAGAATATTGTGCGAATGTTTCCAATTCTTACATATCTTGTATATTTATTGCCGTTGTGGTCCCAGTTTCAATGGCTGCATTTTATTCTTCTTAATGAAGTTTTTGTTCAGTGATCTGTTTTCTACAAGTATATAAGTAAGACATTTTATAGAGTTTTCGTGATTCACCCTATACCCACACGCAATACATATCATTTTCCCAGATTAGTGCTAGAAAGAAATTACCCGCAGGCAGAAGTTGTTTTGTTGTTTCAAGTTTTTCCCGCACGCAATATTTTCTTCTGTAACGCTATGTAAGATTTTTTAATGTGCTTATATCAAAAATCTCCATTCCAACTTATACGGAAAGGTACTTTCCCACATTCGATTGCTTATCCTGATTCCGCTTAGCGTCATTCGGGTAACAGCAGTCGCATGTTAGGATAATAAATATTATCGTACGCGGAAGATTTTTCTTTCAAGAGTGCTACATGAAATTTTCTGATGCGTTTGTAAAAGAATCTTGATCCTAACATACGGAAAGGTACTTTCCCGCACTCGACTGCCTACCCTAATTCCGCTTAACGCTATTTGGATAACGGCAGTGGCATGCGGCATACTCTTTCCGTACTTGTTAGGATCGCTCGCGAAAGTTTTTCCAAGAATGCAACACAAGATTTTTTTAAATGTTTGTAGAAAAAATATTCATTCTAACTTATACGGAAAGACACTTTTCCTTAGACCACATAGGCAAGTAACGTTCATGTGCGGAAAGTAAACCGCATATTTGAAATGATTATCGATAGTAAAATGTGCCTAATTATGATCTTGCACTGAGGAAAATTCTGCTATTAAAGTTTTTGCTGGGATATTTCTTGCTACTGTAATAAGAAATACTATTACTATAACAAATTATAGAATAGAAGTAGCACATTCAAATTTTATAGCAGCAAAAACGATTTTGCTGAAGGTGGTTTTTCTGCCACAGTTAGGTATAATGCTGTTGCTATTAGGCAGTCAGTCTAGGACAGTAAGTTCTTTAATCAGAAAATCATAATTTCACAGGTGAATAATCACTGGTGAATTACATGCCTATGGCTGTAAGGTTTTCGCTTACGATAATTGGATCATCGCATAGAAGTTCATCCACTTACGGTAATACAGTTGTCAACCTGCCACTAAAATATTACACGAAGAACCTACTTACGACTACTTTGTTCCATGCTGTGGTTATTAGATGTTTTGCTGATATTCTGACGGAAATTACCCCCTCCACGAACGCAACGAACTACTGTTTCAGTGTTATCTACCGCCTGTTCTAGTCCAGCCATATTGTCATAGTGCTCCTTGTAAACAACCAATATAGGAATCATGTGATAATTGGTGAAATGAATGAATATAATCAAATGCTATTACTTGAGTTTTTTCGAGATATACATATTCGTGTTAATGAAGTATGCGGAAAATGAATCAATAGTGAGAGCTTCTGCTGAAATTTATGCACGACCCATTATCTTACATGTTTCATTTCGAAACTTCTTTCTTGTTCGTCACTGTTAGAACACATTCCGACAGACATTTTGCAATAATTTTTCATTGAGAACTATACAGTTACAGAAATAGATATATGTGTTACCATAGCATACCTACAACATGAATAATGCCCTAGAGGTAATTGCACACACCAGCGATAGCAAAGTCAGATTCCTACAACTAGCAATATCTTTTAGTCATAAGTAGGTGTACTCGCTGGCGGTAGCAAAGTTTACCAGCTACCACAAAAACATTGTCTACTAGCTCTAGGTAAATGCATTCCATTGCGGTAGCAAAGTTCGAGAAAATAAGTTATTCGACAATTTCTATTTATCCCAAGTGAGTTATAATCAGCAAAGTCGACTTCATAACCACAGGTGATAGCTCGCTTGTCCCCTATGCTATTAGAGTTTCTTGCTAGGGTTATTGGATTTCTAGCTACGATTAATAAAAATTTTCCTCAGTGGCCACATAGGAAAGTAACGTATATCGCACTGTACAGTCCTACAGAAAGTGGCTTATATCCACACGAGTGCTGAAAGTTACTTTCCGCTTATGTGCGGAAAGTAAATCGCACCTATGCGGAAAGTAATCTCACATTTGTAATGATTGTCGATAGTAAAATGTGTCTATGATATTGATCTTTTTGGAATAATATAAAAGAATATATTTTTCATTTCAAAATAAGTATTTGAAATAGATGAAGTTAGTTGAAATGGTTCTCAGTCAGCCTTTTAGATTTTCTTGCACAAAGTAGTAATAACATCGATATTAGTTTGTGAAATTATGTCGTGGTTGTAGGAAAAATCGGAAACATTAGTTGTGCGAAAGTGTTGTTACACCCGTGGGATTGTCGCACTTGGCATCCGCCTCATGCTACAATATTTCCTACTCGTTTGAAAAATGTGACTTTCCACACACGTATAGTAATATACTATTCCCGCACTCGACTGTTTACCCTAACTCAGCTTAGCGTAGTTCGGATAACGGCAGTCACATGCGGGAATGATTCATATTCCCTACTTGTTAGGATAATAACTATTATCGCACGCGCAAAAAATATTCCAAGAGTGCTAGATAAGATTTTTTAATGCGCTTATGAAAAAATAGTAACTAATACGGAAAGATACTTTCCCGCAGTCGACTGCTTACCCTAGCTCCGTTTAGCGTCGTTCGGATAACAGCAATTGCATGCAGGAAAAATACTCTTTCCGTACTTGATAGGATAATAATTATCATCGCTCAAGGAAGTTTTTTCAAGAGCGCTACATAATATTTTTAAATGCGCTTGTAGAAAAAAAATACAACTTATACGGAAAGATACTTTCCCGCACTCGATTGCTTACCTAAACTCCGCTTAGCGTCGTTCGGGTAACGGCAGTCGCATGCGAGAAAAAATACTCTCTCTGTACTTGTTAGTATCATAACTATTGTAACGATTTCGTGACCGGCCTCGAGACCGGCCCTGATCATCTAATTAATAATGCACACTCGACAAGTAAATAAGTTCTCAGCGAACTTTCTAAGAAACGAAATGAAAAATACGAGAGCCATCTGACTGGATCGACGTGCAGTCCCGATTGATCGAGAACTGTAAATTCGGGTATATAAGCGATGCATAGCAGAGGGTAGAGTGGTCAGAAATAGTCACAGAGAGTTCGCAGATAGATAGCCACAGTAGAAGTAAATTGAAATAGTGAAGTCTACGTTCTAATTGGATAATTGTTTAAGTAGTGTTTTAAATAAATTATAAAAATTAGTTTAGTGCATTTTTACTACACTATTATCGCACGCGGAAGTTTTTCCAAGAATGCTACATAAGATTTTTTAATTGTAATTAATTGTAGAAAAAATCTTGATCTCAACTCACACGGTAGGGTACTTTTCCGTACTCGAATGCACCTGCACTCCGGTTTGCGTTGTTCTGTAAGTACTCTTTCCGTACTTGTTAGAATATAGTATATCATATTACAAGTACATGAAGTGACATTCTTCACAAGAGAGGGAAATATTTTGCACAAGGCGCATGCTAATTGCGACATTCCCACAAGTTTTAAACATCACTTTAGCACAAGTAAGGTACACTATTTTTCTTACGACCACGCCATAATTTTACCAAGTAATATCGATGTTATTGATATGTGTACAAGAAAATAAAAAAAAGGTGACTGGGAACTGTTTCAACCAATCTCATCAAATTTGAATAAGTATTTTCTAATGCAAAATAGTTTCTTTATGACAATACCTGCGGGATCATAATCATAATTAGACACACTTTACTTAATTATTAGAAATACGGATAAAAGCTTTGTTATCGCAGGAAAATAATTATGTGTAATTAAATCAGTCATATAGCTTGCTGCCCTAGTGTCAATTGCAAATAATCTAATGAAGCCCAGTATTCCCATAAAAGCTAGCTGAATTTGTTTGTAGCAAGGCACTATTATCAATAACTATATAGTTTTTCAGTTGTAGGTATAATTGTATACTCATATACAACAGAACTCTACGTGATAAATAGGAGAAATTAATATTTTTTTTTATATTTTTTGATTTTTTGATGAAGGACCCTGTATTTTTTTCATTCGAAATGGCTTTCCGTGGCTTTGGGTGAATGTTTGATATATTGTAGTTCCTGATATGCTGATCAAAAATGTGGTGATATGGAGCTTTAAAACTGCATTTTTTCCATTTTTGCGGTATTTCGGTATTTACTCATCAATCAAAGAGCTCTCGTTTCGGGTTGGGACTAAATTTGGATGGTCGGCATCCAGAACTAGACCGATAAATGGTCCTCCCAATTATATTATGCCCGCCATCTATAATTTTTATACAATGCTCTAATTGGAGATGGAAAGTGACACAAATTCCAAGATTTTCCATACATGCTACGAAATACCTCTATGGTAATTTCCATTTACGGAAAACAACTAGATTAAAATAACTAATTCAGAATTTACCAATAATAGATGCTCCAAAATGTTCTTAACGAGGATCAGCGAGCTCTAAATGAGAAAATCAGAATCAAATATTCTCAGAGATAACCATTATGGTGACTGTTGAGGTTATTTTTGTAAGACAAATGATTTGACAATGGGGAGCCAAGAAAGTGTTCTCATAATTCTTCGAAATGGATAATAGCAGCTTTCAGTCAAATGAATACGTGAAAATATGTGTATCTTTGATATCTGAGAATACTTTCCATAGGGAATGAGGAAGTTTGTGTGTAGAAGGCAAACTATGGATGGAAATTTGGATATAATGTATCCCCGAATTTTGATTGCATCTACCCCACCCACTCCACCCCACTAATGCTCTACCAAAACGTCACCAAATTTTTTTTTCTCGTATATTTTGGTATAATTTCTAATTCAAATCTTCTGTGTTACTTCTCGGATTTTTGCAGGTGTTCTTGGATTTTTTTTTGCAGGTGTTTTTGGATTTTTTTTGCAGGTTTGAACTCATATGTTTATTTTTAGCCGATTAGTTATTTTTGATTGCCGAGCAAATGCCACTGTCGTGAACAAAAATCCGAACGAGTTTCTAATGATTGAAGAAGTAGATTGTAAAAGGAGAGAATATATTGTTTATTGATCAGTTTTGGATATTTATCATAACAGTGATTTCACTAAATTATTTTTCAGGCCTCATCAGTTGTCAAAAGTATACTTGTTCGAAGTGTGGAAAAACATACAAACATCACTCGACCCTTAGTCGTCATTTCCACGAAGAATGTGGAAAACCCAAAACTGTAGGGTGTCCTGTATGTTACAAACTATTCAGCAGAAAAGATGCTGTGGCAACCCACATGAAGGGGGTTCATCCCAACTGGTAGACTTCCTTTTGACTCTCCTTGATGTTTCACTTAAATATTTCAACAACACTAATTTTCTGTATAATATCTTCCAATACACTACTTCAATAATTCAGTTGAAACGATAGGCTATTTTCTGCAGGACGTGCATTATTCATTGGTAAACTTCTGGAAGCCATTCTACATTCGGTTATCATATGTCTCTACATTCGGGAACTATAAAACTCAAGTTCCATACAGCCTGGAGAGCCGATAATTATATACGAGGAGAATTTCAATTCGAATAAAATATTTTATATCAACCAGTCAGTTTCATTGCTAATTCAACGACATATTTCTCTTGATTCAAACTATGACTGTTACAGAAGAATCCATGAGAGTGTTTTTGTAGATATAAAATTTCTTGTTAATATGTCGGAATATCTGAGTTAAAAATATTTGATTTGCAAAATGCAGAAGAAAGTTGATAGGAATTTCTTGAGCTGTTTGGTTATTTATCAACCCTCATGGCATATATAGAATCAAACGAGGCCCATATCGAAGAGGACGATACAATGTTATGCATCAAAATGTTTTTTATATCTCAAAATCCAAGTTGGTTTTATATCCCTCCTTGTAAATTATCTACTTCAAATTTTTAATTCAATATTTAGTAAGAATCATACTTGATGATTTCATTCAATAAACCAATTTCAGCCGAATTCTTTGTTTCATTTCAATCATATTTTACCTTTAACCAACTAACAGCCGCAGATATTATTTATTAACAATTTGATGAATTTATTCCATTACATTGAAATTCAGAAGAATTTTGAAGAGTTTTATTCAATAAGCTAAATACAAGTACGCTTACAGGATATATGTATACAGGGTGAGTCAGAATGAGACCGACAAACTTTGTACACAAATTCCTTACCTCATTCGAGTTGAAGAGTTTCATTCAATGTATATACTAAAATACACCCTCTCTGAGAAACAGTGTGTCGAATGTTCGAAAAAATATTAGATTGAGTTTTCTGTTTAAGAAAAATAATTGAATTTTGTACACTAATCTAGGTTTATCAATGTAATAATTTGATGTTATAGCGTTTAATTTTTGTGAAACAGTGGCGTAGTTACAGTGGTTTGGTGCCATATTTACCTTCGTATTGTCATTAGACAATTCAATTGACAAGGAGTGTTTGACATCAGTTAAACTCATCAATACTTCACCTTAAAGTCATGCATTCCATATTCCTAAATGAAGAGGTTTTCGAGAGATTTATGAAAAACTTTCAAAGGGGATTCTTCGGTCTACTTTGAAAAAAAAAAAATAGGTACTCTATAAGTACATATTCTGAAAGTTAAAATTTTTCAACTAAAGTGTGCTAAAGTTTTAAGAAACGAATAAATTTTTTTTTATGATAACTTTGGTATAATCTTTTTGTATAACATATAACCATTAAAGAGAATACTTTTTTACTAGAATACCTACTTTCAGCGAAAACGTGGTTTCCGTCTAAAGTGAGAGAAGTTGTCATAATTTTACTTTCGCTTCTTTTAATCGATTCTTGCCGTCGAATATAATGTTATGAACAATTATTAATTAACAAAAACAAGAATAATTTCTATAATTAGAATGCATTTTTACCTTTGTTCAATTTATTTCTAGTTGACGGTTTCATTAGTTTCATGTTCCATGTCGATTATTAAGACTTGTCAGTTTGCGCTGAAAGTATTGTTAGTTTTTTAAGTTATCATGATTTCTGATTCGGAAAGTGAAATTGCTTTTCCAAATGCACCACCAGAAATAGCAAATTGTGATACTTTTACAAGTTTGAATAATTACTCGAACCTAACAATAAACTAATATTTAAACCATAATTAAATATACTATTTTAATTTGCAATAAAATATTTGTTCATCTTTTTTGTGTGCATATTATTATAATATAAACGAGATTGTAGAGAAATTATAGTGTTTCACTCGTCGAAAATATCTATTGAGCCGAAAGAACAGTTTACCAGCCTCCGCTGCGCCTTGGTTATTACTTTCGTTACTCGTAAACCAATATACTATTTTTATTCTAAAGAGAAATACACGCCATTGCGTTTTTTAAAGTTGAAATTATTTTTGGAATTTTCATTCCTCTCTGAATAAATCTTGTCTCATTACTTTTCTTTAGTTTGACCTACGGTTCTCGCATTAAAAATATAATATTCATTCATTTGCAAGTTGTTATTAAATTGGGTATTATCAAGAATCAGAAACGTATCTGGTAGGTACAAAGCAGATTTTTTGTAAACGTACAAACAGTTTTCACAGTTGTCTACCTAGTCCAGTATCAAAATCAACAATGTCTTCAGAAAAACATAGTCTATTTGACGAATGCTGGGTATGCAGATATGCATTACATACAGTGTCCCTCTATAGTCCGTCCCCTCTACTAATTTTTAAACTACCTGGTATATCGCAATGAAACTTAAATGTCTTAAATAGAAAATAAAAACCTACTTTTTCATGAAAAAATCACATCTGAAAGTTTTAAAATGGCAGCTGAGCGTCATCTTCAATAATTTTTTGAATAGAACACCCCATATATTATTGCATTTTCGAAATCTGCTCATAATTCTCAACAGTATTCTCTCATACACTTTATTCCTAAACTGAAGTATTTTCGAAATATTTTTGTTTGAGAAGTGACAAGTTTGCTTTGGAAATGAATCGTTGTGCGGTAACATCTTGTTTACTGTAAAACTGAACTGCTAACTGTCAAATAGTCCGTTGAGCGCCCAATCATTTTATGAAAATTGTGACCATGTTTCGTAGTTCAGACGATAAATTTGAAGCAGCGATTTTTCGAGAAGTTGAATGAGATCTTCATCCAGTAGTCCCGTACGTTCAATGATTTATCGAGAATACTATTTCGAGGTCATATTTGCGCAAACTTTCAAATAAGCTCCAAGCAACTGGCACGCTGAAAGAGGCTCCAAGATCAGGAAGAACGCATATTTCAGAAGAAAAAAAAAAGGTACAAATGGTTGCTGACATAATCAATCTGGCTCAGTCAACATCTGCAGTTGCTGAATCTGCTGAATCATGTGGAGGTAGTTTAAAAAGTGTCCAAAAAAGATCTAAATTAAGAGAAGTTTCATCCTAACAGATGAAAGTCCTGCATGCTCTCACGGAGGATGTTCCAGACCGGAGAGTTGGATTTGCTTATGGCACTGTTATCGAATGATTCAAGATTACTATACAACGGTAGCTCATAGGTCTGAATTTATGATCATACCACATTGCCTCAGATGCTGGATATATTCAATGAATATCTGAAGCCACTGGAAAATTTAAAGTTTCCTGTAGATCAGTGGAATTTTATGCCAGCAGTTTAATTATTGATTACTACTCGTTTTCATTAACATCCTGATTTTTCTCCACGTTCATCACAGAATTTGCTAATTCTGAAATGAAATTTGATTACAGAATGTTGGAATTCTCTCTCTTGAGATTGAAGGAATATTCTGCAACACCTCTGCCCCCATGCAATTAAAATGTATATACATTCTCTCTCTTGTATAAGAATAATATTCTCACACTGGTTAGCAATAATAACAGTAGCCTTGACGCAGTTGATTGTCACCGTACTGGCAAATTACAGTAGTGTCAAAATTATTGCTGTCACGTTTTCATTCGAAAATATAAAAAGTATCATGAATTTATGCAGTGATTCAGAATCAGAGTGTGAAAATACAATACCTGAAATTACAAAGAGTACAAATAATATACTGGAAAGTTTACTACCAAAACACCCGAATAATTGAGACTCGTAGTATAAATAAAATATTTATCAAACATATTTTAATGAGAGGTCGTGGTTCAAGCCACCGACAATGCAATTTTTTTTCTAATTCAATAGTTTATTCTTAATGCATCTTTGCGATTAAAAAATTAGTTCTGGTTAGTCCAGGATTAGTCCTTTCTGATAAACAGTGTTTTCAAATAATAGTTATTATTTCGTATGGAAATTATTTTTTGTTCGTTTCCATTTAAGAATATTTTAAAATGTTTGATCGTGGAGAAAGTATAGTCTGCTACTCGGTTAGAATGAAAATTCGTGATGCTCGTGGTTCCTTCCGCTCGCCTTCGGCTCGCGCTCGGAACTTTCCACTCGCATCGAATTTTCATTCTAACCTTGTTATAGAATATACTATTCTACAATCCCAATCAATGAATGCGTCATTAACCGACATTTTGCAAATAATATTCACTGTTCTGTCAGTATCAGATCCCCTCTTCAATGAAATCTGGAACAGAAGTGGTAATTTGAAATTAAATATTAGCATGAAGGTGCAAAATAAGTAATTTAACAAATAATAATAATAATAATAATACTCCCTCATAAACACACGTAGAGTGTACCCAAAGGTATAGCCTGTGCGGGTAGAGGATGGCTATTAATATTATTTGCTGTGGTACTCCGGGGCGACTTACTGATGTTTTCGGTGGTGTATTCACTTTTCAGCTGTAGGAAAACCCGGAAAACCTACAGCACCACCCGGTTGGTCGGTGCGCACTTCAAGCTAGCACCAGATGTCGGGATTGGCATCTAGGCAACTCACTTCGCACTTGATTCACAACAATGCATGTGGCCACCTAAAGAGACCCGTGTACTTAAGAAAAAAGATTCCGTACCCGAGCCTCGAACGTCTGTCTAATGCGAGACCTTAGCCACTGAGCCACAGACCGAATATGAAAGTAGAAATGGATATTGTTGGTATCGAAAGAATGTTTCGTGTGCATGAGCACAATGTTTTCGTGAGGACAAAATACAGCCAGTCCGTACACCATGAAATACCCTCGAAATTATGATTTGGTAAACACCTTAACTAAAGATGACAGACCTTGTACACAGTTGTTGATTTGCGTGCATGCATTATTCGAAGTTTTGCCTCTCATCAGTGCCAGGGTAGGTCGGACAACATTATAATTTTCCTGTCCCTGCCAAATGAATATAATAATCAACTGTTTAACTAATATTAACCCACAGATTAAGCTAAAATTAAGTTGATCGCCATCTGCATGAAAAATCAAGAAACACACTCTTCGAAAAGTACAGACTCCGGGAAGAGTTAACTGTATTGATTCGAACAAAGCTCGCAAAAATGTGCTGGAGATTACCACGATAATGAAACGAATAAAATCAACATGATTTTTTCGGTTCCAAGACAGGATAATGTTTCTTGTAATATTTTTTTCTACTGTAATTTGACCTCAACTCACGTTTCAGAATTATGTGCCTCGAAAAATTGAGTTTTCTTCAACACGTTCAAATTTTCTATATTTATATCAGACATTTCCCATGACCCCTCAATATATCGATGATTGAGCATATCTAAGTCTGAAAATCCATCAATAATTGCTTACAAAGATTTTTAAATAAAAAATGTCTAATTTGCAAACTTAGTAGTATTCAGTAATAAGCAACCCCAAATCTTTAATGTTTTTATTATTACTATTATTACTAAAAATTGCATACCAGAGTCGGTTTGCATTTCTTCCGTAATGTTATTTCAAAATGATTTCTGTTATAATATTGCAAATATTATGAAAATTTTCGAATTCTTTATTTACGTGACACAGTGTTTGTCACCGTTCTTCACATGATGATATATATGAGTAAACAATATTTTTAGAATCATCTACACAGAACCCACATTTACTCAAACTACAAGTTATTGTTTGACGGTTTAAACATTTGTTTGTCCACTGAAGAATGATTTCTATATACAGTGTGTCCCAGCTAAAACTTGTCACCCCCCTAATATCCGAAGTCATGAAAAAAATTGAAAATCGCTCAGACCCGTCGATTTTTATTTCAAGGGGGAACACTTTCACCAAATACACCATCATTGTGTTGTTAACCCCCTCAACCCCAGCACCCCCTACTTCAGAATTTTCAATGGGACTACTATACTTGTGATACATCATTTTGAAGGGAATTCAATCCCAAATACATCGGTGTACTGAAATTGAGGATCGATCAAGTGTTGTTGAAGTTTTCATGAAAACTAAGTTTTATCCAGATATTTTAATTTTTCATCACCTCAAATGTTAGCGTCGTAAGAAAGGTTCACTGTGGGTACGCCACTGTATTGAAAAATAATATGCTGTCAGAAATAATAGTTTCGAAGGTGAGACAGACGTTTTTATGAAAAAAAAATTGCCCTCATGTGTTTTTGTATACGCATATCTTTGTTTACGCCTTGGTAATTGATGTATTCGAGTCACTGCATTCAACAATTTGAAAACATTCGAAAATGGTTTATACTGTACAAGAGAGAATATCCATTGTAGCTGCGTATTTTGAAAATGGACGATGTGCTAGAGCTACGGCTCGAAGTTTCAATGAAAGTCATCCAGAAAACACCACATCATATCAGTACGTGCTTCAATTGATGAATAAGTTCTTGGAGTCGGGATCAGTGCTGAATAAAAAACATGAACGAGAGAAGCCTATGAGAAATGAAGGGGTCGCTGTTGCAGTTGTAGGACATGCAGTGATGGACAACATTCAATCGTTAAGACAACTTGAGACTATTTCTGGAGTTTCGAAAAGCAGCGTACATCGAATTCTGAAAGACGCAAAATTCCATCCTTATAAAATGCAGAATGTACAAGAATTAAATGAAGATGATCCTGACAGACGTACAGAGTTTTGTAAAATCATGAGTCAATTATTGATTGGTGATAATAATTACCTCTACAATGTGTGCTCTTCTGACGAATCTTATTTTTATTTAAATGGACATGTGAACAGGCACAACTGCAGATACTGGAGTGACGTAAATCCCCATTGGTACAGGGAAACTCATTCACAAACTCCCCAGAAATTGAATGTTTGGGCTGGTATTCTGGGAGACCATATTGTAGGTCCATATTTTATTGATGGTAACCTCAACGGACAAACGTATCTTGAACTTCTTGATACAACTATGAACCCCAGAATCACTCAGTTACTTGAAGACGATGATAGGTTACTTGACGGTCAGCTCAACTTTCAACAAGATCGAGCTTCTCCACATTTTGTTGCACCTGTATGTCAATTTTTAGATGACAATTTCACAGGGCGATGGATTGGAAGGCGAGGACTAATAGAATGGCCGGCTAGATCTCCTGATTTATCACCATTAGACTTCTTTTTATGGGGTCATTTGAAATCCAAAGTTTATATTACCCAGCCAACTTCTCTTGATGATCTACGCAGGAGAATTGTTGTGGAGTGTCGTGCAGTGACTCCAGAAATGTTGAGCAATGTGCGAAGAAATTTCGAAGATCGCTTATACTTCTGTATGGAACTGAATGGTTCACATTTTGAACCTTTCATACGATGATAACATGTTAGGTGATGAAAAATAAAAATATCTGGAACAAATTAGTTTTCATGAAAACTTCAACAACACTTGATCGATCCTCAATTTCAGTACACCGATGTATTTGGGATTGAATTCCCTTCAAAATGATGTATCACAAGTATAGTAGTCCCATTGAAAATTCTGAAGTAGGGGGTGCTGGGGTTGAGGGGGTTGACAACACAATGATGGTGTATTTGGTGAAAGTGTTCCCCCTTGAAATACAAATCGACGGGTCTGAGCGATTTTCAATTTTTTTCATGAGTTCGGATATTAGGGGGGTGACAAGTTTTAGCTGGGACACACTGAATGTGAATCCTGAATATGACTTCAGAATCATTTTGCAACCTTCATGAATACAAATAAATGAAACTATTTTCCAGTTTCTGTGTAAATACTCATGCAAATCATATTTTATTTCTGTATGACACGTAAATGCACAAATTTTACAACTGAACATGATTATTGTGTATAAATAATTGCCTTATTTGATTCCCCATACTGTTTCACAAACTTTTAATATCAAAAATAAAGATAAAAGAGAAGATATCCATGCGTTACAGAGTAAATCTTCCCTTTATGGCGATACTCGTGTCTATCTACAATTAAGTACGAATAATTACAGATTTTGAAATGTAAAATAATAGGTTCGGTTAGTTTTCACATAAATTAACTTGTGAATAAATGATTACGCCAAGGCTAAGGAGGAATAGTCAAGAAAGCAGAAGTAACAATCAGGAGAGTAGAAGAAATTATAGCAGGATGAATTTGTTGCGACTATACTTCTATTTCGTACAGTTGCTGAGATTGCATATATTTCTGGCATTTATATCCACTTGGTTGTAAATTGAAACGACGTATTTTTCCACTGATTTTATTTGAGTTCAGCTTACTGATTGACTAACGAAGACTGTTTTCCCGCAGCCCTGTGTTGGCGGAATCGTAACGGCTCGCATTCCATTGCGAAAAACACTATTTACCCGCCAGTGGCGTAACAGAATTTCTTGCCTTAAAATTCGAGTAATAGAAATGAAGTTTGCCAAATAATATTTTTATCTATGCTTGACCTGACCTGAAAATAGTTGGCATAATCGTGGAAAAGGAGCGTAAGTTACAGTCAGGTATTTGTCGGGATGATGCGAGGGAAAGGCAAACGAACCATCCTGAACTATCGGAAGAAAAAAATGGCATAATCAGATGGCACATTCAGATGTTTCTCTCTTTTGATAGTCATTATTCAAGAGATCTTTCTATTTCAAAAATGTACAGACTTTAAATCGAGTATTGCCAGGAAAACAATGCTGTTCCGAGAAATGAACCAATTTACAGAAAAATTTCTGCAGAAGATTTCAATCAATTTTTCAAAAAACCATACAATGACTCGTGTGCTACGTGCGAAAGATATGAAACTCTTCTAAAATCATCCAAAGTCCCAGAAGAAAGAACGGACATAGAAGAAAAATCAAACGAGTATCTGAGAAAATTTTCATGCAATACAAACTGTAATTTTTTGGTCATATGAGCTTCTATCCGGAAAAATGATTTCCGACATCCCATTTGTTTATATATATAAAAGAAATCTTACTATCTATGGAACACAGGAAAATACAAACACCGCCAAATGCTAACTCTGGAATGAGAATTGATAAACGGGGTAATTGCATCTTGTCTGTACACTTACATTAATAGCGTCTCACCTCCTATCAACGAGATTATTATGTATAGTGACTGTTGTTCTGGACAAAATAAAAATAATTTCGGTGATGCTTCTTATAATCATTGAAGAATTCAGCCAACAAGGAAGACTAGTGGTTTGGTCTACGATAAGATCAATACAAATATTCCACCGAATATTTGAGTCTGCTCAAATACAGGAATTCTTTTAGCATCGACAAATACACGCCAATTTCAGACAAACCCTTAGGTATACCTGCAAATGACTTACAGCATCTGAAAGACTTATTACCTTGATGACAATATAGCCGACAATACTATTTGCAATTCCTTAACGGCATAAACGAATTCCGAACGGATATCGAGTCTTTTACGGGAAGTGAAGATGATGATCACTCTCTTATGATGTTTAGTTTCCGAGTGGTTTTATTCGCTCAATATACTTTGAAATATAATGTTAATCTCATGAAATGAACATTTCATTTTTATTTTTGATATTATCATTTTTTTAAAATTGCCATAGTTTTATTTAACACACTTATTGGCTGATTCAGTAGGGGATTTTTTTGTCGTAATAAATAATATGATTATATGATTAGAAAACTCCAAATATATTTAAAATGTGAATACATGACTGGTTTTGTGTTAACATAAATTAAAAAATTTCAAATTTGATATAGCAGAATCAGCATTTCATGACTTCGGCCCCTTCAGAATCAAGCAACAGATATATTCATTACTCTTATTATTCACCACACAATTTCGCTTTCCAGCCATAAATTATGGGTTGTTTTCAACGGTTCGGCTAAACTATACACAATCGGACTTCGTTGAATGATCATCTTTCCATAGGTCCAAAACTTCAGAGAGGTTACGATTCTATGGAATTTTCTTCTACAGTCTAATGTTTCGGCATTTTAGCCCGGACTAATCCATTCAAGACTATTTTTCTCACCAGAGTGTTTCGTCGCGCTATTAGCCACTGCAGTTGATTGCCACAAACAAGAGCACTGACGAAAATTTAAATTTTTTTTGAGATTTTGAAAATAGATTATAAGAAGTGAAGTCCAGAAGACATTCGGAGTATTACCCGAACCCGTACAAGAGTTTCTTGCTGACACTTGCTAGATCCCATAAAGACCTTATCGCTTTGTTGACATTTGCCGTCAGGTCGGAAGATATTCCGCGCCTGAAACTGATGATGCAAATTCTACCTCGTTCACAAACAGCTCACGAAAAGAATGGACGGCCCCTGTATCACATTTTTGACTGAAATGACTCAATGCGAAATGCTACAAAGGCTAATAAATATAGCATTGACTTGAGGTAAATAAATAATCTGGTAAGCCAGAAATCGCAAAAAAAACAGAGTATTTTTCGGTATGGGTTAAAAATGTTATTTTTATGTTTTGTTTTTCAAATTTGAGATATACCTACATTTTATTTAATTTTTTGAACAGTTTGACAGCGATATTTACTTGGATTATTTTCACAACGAAGGTCGGTACATCCCAGAACTTCCCATCTTGAAAAATTGCGTCCATTTCTTTCACACCGGAAGAAAATACCAGGTAAATATAAAAAAATAATATTTAAAAAACTTCTTTCGCTTCAGCGTCAATGACAATTTCTGTTGATGCTGTAATTCATTTATTTCAAATGCCCAAGTGAGAATCTTCGACATCAAGAGACATCTCAGTACTTCTATACAGAAAGTTTATATCATTATTATACCAACAGATGTTTTCTACACTGAATGGTTGAATTTTCTGGCCTTTTTTATTGCCTTCTATGGTGGATCAAACTCCTGCCAGAGTAAGATGTCACTAGGAAAAATGAACTTTTTGTTTACATTATGGTGTAATTCAAAATATTCTTCTTTTCTGTCGCATCTTTGATCGGTTTCTCACTTGTCGGTTTGAGGTAGGCATGTAAGAACCAGAATATCACTGTAATTTTTCCTTCTTAAAATAATTTATTCATTATATATCTCATTGAAGGCGGAAGGCCAGAACTGATGGACATGGAAACTGCAAATCAAGCTGAGGAAACCTCTTGGGATTTATTACCAGTAAAATTGGAGAGTTTATAGTAACGTAAATTCATTTCGGAATCTATGCAGCTTACGAATTTTGAATGGTTGACAATAAATGTAAGTTATCATGTCTATTTATTCGATGATGAAAACCACTTTATCGATTAAAAATAATTTCGATATCAGTAAATATTCCAAATAGCGTTCTTTTTTTAAACGAAAATGTGATGGTTTTGAAAGTCAAAAGTAAACATTGTTTTCTTCCGATGAGATACGCTTCAGATACCCAATGACTAAGGTAGGTTGATTACTTTATTATTGCAACAAATTCTCAATGATATTGATAATAAAGTTTGTAGCAGGGTTCTTAATATAGGGGGGTTACGAAATAAGTGAGCTTTTAGACGAGGGGGTCCCTGAGGAAAGGAAGGATTGGTGGGAAATTAAGTTGGCTAACCTACTTAGTGATTTTGGTAATATAACCAGGAATATATGTAACTTCAGTTGTTTCTGTTTGATTGAAATTTTTGAAAGTTTTCAAAAATGCCGGGTTATTCAAAATACGCCGTAAAACACTGTTCCAATACTTCTACAAGCATCGTGATTGGTTTTTGTTTCGACAGATTCATATAAAAATGATTTGTTTATACATTGTTTCATTAATATTTATAAATATTCTGGTAACAGAAACTCAGTGTTAAATTATCGCGGTATAAGTAAGTTATCAATTTTCAGCAAATTGCTTGAAAGCATTGTTTATGACACTATGTTCCATTGTATCGAGTCATCAATCATAGAATGCCAGCATGGATTTTTTTTCCAAAAGAGCTAATAGAAACAATTATAGTAATATACGCAGACTATATTTCAAATGCATTGGACAATCGGACACAGGTCGACTCACTGTATACCAACTTCAGTAGAAGGCTTTTGATGAAGTTGATCATAACCTTCTTATCTCAAAACTTTCCGGAATTGGTATACAAGGAGATCTGCTACGATGGGTTTCATCTTATCTTCATAACCGTAGTCAGCTAGTGAGCGTTAATGGATACAGATCGGAATCATTTGTAGTAACCTCGGGGGTCCCTCAGGGTTCACATCTGGGCCCTTTAATGTTTTCCGTGTTCATAAATGATTTGAAAAACTGCTTCAAGCAGTCACAAGTACTTTACATTTTCAGAAAAGTAACGACTTTTAGAGACTGCTTAAAAATTCAAGAAGACGTCAATACATTTTTAGAATACTGAAACGACAACAAACTGAAACTCAACATCAATGAATGTGCATGTATATCTTTTAGTAGAAATAACGTACCGATAAATTTTCAATATTCATTAGGAACTAATAGTATCAATAGAGTGGACCAAATTAAGGATCTTGGAATCTATTTTGACACAAATATTACCTTTAACTCCCATTTGGACCATAAAATTAATTCCTGCAGCAAAGCTTTAGGATTTTTCTGCAGAATATGTGAAGACTTTGATAATGAGGCAGCAATCAAATCTATTTATTATGCAGTTTTTTATAGCAAACTGAGTTTTGGGAGTGTCATATGGAATCCACATTATAATATACATAAATTAAGGATAGAATACATTTGTAAGGTTCTTGCATCTCAAAATATCGAAGATTTATGTAACAGTTGGCATAAGCGAAATTCGATCTCACTAAAAAATTCATCTTTTCGAACAACGGAGGATAATTACCGATTTAGTATTTATTCCTAAAATTATAACAAACTGCTACGACTCACCCAATCTAGTGTCAATGATTTTTTATCATGTTCCTCGAAGGAACACCAGAAATAGACAATTACTGGCCAGTCCGAGTTTCAACACAAATTTGGGTAAAAATTCCTCAATCACTAGAATGTATGATTCCTTTAACAAATATTGTAGTAATCTAGATGTTTTCTCTATGTCATTGAATACTTTCAAACTAACTGTGAAAAAATATTCAATAATCAACAAGTAATCGTTCAGTGCGTATAAAATTTATATTTTTTTCTTTGTAACTGTTTTGACACCGAATATTTCTGTAACCACTACTCTTAGTGGATGCTTGTATGGGTATTTACCTGTTTGTATCCAAATTTTGAATAAATAAATAAATGAATATTTGAAAATTCTAGGTACTATAAAGCTATTCTGGTGTGTTTAAGTTCTGTGGCTCTAATTTATGTCGACAAATTTCGTGCGCTCCCACCAATCAAGAAACAATATGTCTGCCAAAATTTATGACATTTCGTAACCCCTCCGGATCCAAAACCAGGGAAGGAACTGGTGCTGAAATATACAGTGAGGGGAGAAACTCCCAAATAACACTTGGAACAAACACCTCCGTATTGTACACCATCTTGGAATGCGCGAGAGAAATCAATATGAGGGAAATGCATAACGCATGGATCAAAATATGCACAGACAGCCAGGCGTCACTGAAAGCTTTTATGAACCCGAAAGTGACATCAAGACTGGTTTGGGAATGCCTAGAAGAACTCAGTACTCTCACAGAATACAACAAATTAACTTTGATGTGGGTTCTAGGACACTGTGGTATAGAGGGCAATGAAAAAGCTGATCAGCTAGCCAGAGAGGGTTCATCAACTGCCCAGAACCCGTATTCGGGATTAATAAATCCGATATTCGAGGATGCATTCGGGACTGGGACAAACGAAATCAAAAGGAGAGGTGGTATGAAGCCCCTCTGATGCACCACGGGAAAACATTCATCAACGAACCGTCAAAACACTAAACTGAAGAACTACTCAAGCTAAGCAGGATTCAAGTTAGAATAATAATGGGCCTTCTCACTGGTCACAGTCCAATGAGAAAACACCTGCACAAAATGGGTCTGAAAAACGGAGAACGGTAAAGGGACGGAAACAGCCAAACATGTACTGTCAGAATGCAATTCTTCAGACCGCAAAAGACAGGCAATTTTCGGGAATCCTAGACCAACTCCCGAAGAATACAACAGTCAACCGGTGAAGAACCTGTACAGACTAGTACAGGCGACTAGTGTTACGAAGTGGGTGCTGTAAAAAATATCCTGGAGAACACAAAAAGCCCAAGAAGCTGAAGTGTAGCTGACGAAAGGACCAGTATCCGAGAGGAAAAAAAACTATATCAAGAACCCTGGTTTGTAGCTAGTCTCAGTTTTTAGAAATTCGGTGGCTTGTCGTTGCCATGAATTAAAAGATTTGTTAAAAGATACTAGCAGTCTCTTAGTTACAATATGTAATACAAAATCAAAAGTACTGCCTTCCTTCTACATTTCTGTGTTCTTCTACGAGTTTTCTGAAATAAATATATGAACCTCCGTCTACTAGATATGGACAAAATAAATTCACAATTCTTTATTTATTACCAGATCGAAAAGTGTACTAGCAGCTGGTTGTGGAAATTAATGAATTCAGCAAATTTCCTATGCAAATAGCTCAATATTTAGGCCTGATTCCCAAAAATATACAGGACATTGTTTGCGTAGAAATTCCGCAACGCTATTAGTGGGTGAAGGGGGAGATTTATTTCAATTAAAAAAGCAAGGAGACTGGAAATCTAGTCACTTTGCAGAGAGATTTGTTGATAAATCAGCAACAAAAATCAAATATAAAAAAATTCCATCATCCATACAAATATAACAAAATAATATATTTGTTCATCATTTTCCTTCAGCATATTATGATATAAATAGAATTGAAGAAAAAATGTTGTGCTTGACTCGTCAAAAACATTTTTTTAATCTCGTACGCCTCGGATGTAAACTGTTCTTTCGCTTCAAAATATATTCCTTTCGTCACTTGTAAAACAATATTCTATTTTGCCATAGCACAGAATATCGTATATTTCTTTATTTTTCACTTGTCCATTACTGCTTTGTAATACCTTGGAAACGGTTGCCAAAGGCCCTCGGGTGAATGTTACCGTCGGGGCGTTAGGATCTATATAACACACTTGGTACTAAGTAGCTATAACGACAGTATTGGCACCGCATCGCTGACAATCAAAAAGATTTATAATTTTTTCTAATCGAGACGCGAGAAATCTGAAATTACAATTGGCGGGAAAATTAATGTTCTATGCTATAGTTATTGACTCACATATGAGGCTATGAGCGCAATAACGGACTAACCCCAATATTAGCAGCACAGTGGACTATCTGAGCTTAGTCCACTTTGCTTCTAGGAATTCACACCTATTATGAAAATCCAAAACAAGATCAGTGCTGTTACCTAGTGACGGGAAGAAAAAGGTTGGTCCATTTACGAGTTAAGAATTTTGACATGGCGATTGAAATTCTGCAAAAAAACCATTTATTGAATTATTGTGGGTTAGTCCGTTATTGCACTCATAGCCTCATATATCAATTATTCTCGCTAGTTTTTATTGAGGTGAAGCAGGCATGAGTGAACGAAAAAGTATTTTAGAGATCGACATAATCTGAAGACACAGTATTAGAGCAGTAAAATATTGAAAGATTATTTTTCAGTTTATCACCAAATTTTTTTATGAGTAATGGAAAAAAAAGAACCAGAACTAATCTATATCCCAAATATGAAATATCAGTAGGTATTTCTCCAATATTGCTGTTCTTGTAATTTGTAGTATTGTTTGTGATTCATCACACATTTCATGTTGTACTGTTTGAATAAGAATCTTGGAAAATGTTTCCACTACTACCTATAACACATATTGTGTATTAAACTTGCAAAAGTTGGAAAAAGGACCCCGCACTTTTCTTATGTGAAGTAGTGACCGAACAAATTTTCTGAAATTTTGGTATGTTATTACAGTCGAACTAGTAACCAAAACAGTCAATGGGCCCAACTCTATCATATGACTGGATTTCTAGATACGTGGAGTTGAAACTGAAAATTGCCCAATTTTTTTATTTTTTTTTTATTATCTCATGAGCTATTATCATTATTATGAATGACAGTAGTTTTTTGCAAAATATCACTTCTTCTACTGTGCATGACCTTAGAAAAGCATATTTTCGAAATTTACCCCTCAATGTATATTGAGGGAAAAATATCATATAGTACACTTTTTTATGCAGGGTGTTCGAATATTTTTTTTTGTGGATTTATTCAAAACCCTGTTCTTTTGGATTGAATTGAGAGAAAATCAATACAACTCATATATGGGTGTCTTCAAGCTTCAATATATACAATGTGGTTTATTTGTCGAAACATACGGAAAGTGCGGATTCCTTCGTCTACAATCTCAATTAAACAATTGTTGAAAAAAAAAAATGCAGCCGTGTGTACTTATTTTTAACAATTGTAAACACCATACATAGTACAGTTTACTGTTTTGAGACTAGGTTCGGTTGTAACACCACCAAATCTGACATGCTAGTAGTTGGAACTATGTCAAACAAGAAAAAATTGTTTACCAAACTTCCGGGGGAGGAACCAAAAAAAAATTGATTTGAAAATGTTTTTTTTTGGTGTCATCTTGGAAAAAATTAAGATTAAAAAAAATTTGGTTTGAATAGGGTTGAAGATCATTCAATTCTCTACAAGAATGATCCTCAGTGTTTCTCTATTAAATTAGCCCATTTTCTCAGAATACGTGCTTGAACGCCGACATCAAATTTCAGGCTCGTGTTAGCCCGCCGGTGGAAGTTCCGGCAGTGCCGAACGTTAAATGTGTCATAACTTTGCTAAAAATGATCAAAAAATTAAAAATGAAAGTGCATTTTGGTCGTGAAGACTTCTATTTTTTCATGCAAAAATAACATGTTGGTATCTGAGTACCTGAGTGGTTATATTTACCACGTAACATAATCCAACTGCGTTTTTTACGGAGGATGCAGAAATCATAGATATTTCAGTAAATGCGGAATAATTGCACTGAAGCAGGAACCATTACCTTCTTTAGACACTACGCAATGATTTAAGAGTAGTGAGACAGGTCTCACTTACACACGCCAAAAAAAAAACTGGGTTTTACTCCTGCCCCATTTTCAACTCCCTCAAAATTCCAACATCTTAGCTAGTAAATGTTGAAAATAATCGGTTATACACAACCTGCAAAGTATAAAGTATGAAAAATTCAGAGGCTGTCCAAAAACTTATTCTTTTTAAACGATAAATAATTTTATCGAACCACGGGATTTTCAGAAACCCCTGACGATCCTTAACGAAAGAAGATGAATATATCTGTTCATTCCATATATACAACAAAGTCCAGGATCATCGAACCATAATATCTAAGCCAACAATGGACACACTTTTGGAGCAGTTTTCTCAGTATGTCGCCAGTTCAGATCATGAGCTGCGAGCGTAGTATTTTGAGTCCCGGTTTCTGATGGGTTATTATGGACATGTCAAACCCTACTGGCTTGCAAAGGTTTTTATTCTTGCTGTGAACATTTCAGTTTATTATCGATAATTCAACTCATGTATAAAATCGTCCATAAGAAACGTCAGTTTTGGCAATTTGATATCGGACAAATAGGAACGTAACTGTTTGCAAGTGGATAAACTGTTATTTACCTTCACCACGGCAACAACTAATAATTGTCGTATGACTTTATTGAATCTGACGCTGTACCCAAGGACGCGTTGCTATGAACAAAGCCAAGTGACAACAAATTTTCATACTTTTTGTTACAAAGTGTTGTTTTTAATTTCAAATGAGCGTTACGGTAGATTTGGCAGACAACGCCACTCCAAAAAACACCAAAAAAAAACAAATCATCAATTTGGAGGCAGTTTGAATTATTTTGTCGATAAAAGGGGTATGAACTATTACGTTCAACTTCGCAGCCGGAAATCTCAAGCATATTGGCAGATTGGGCGTATAATATGAAGAAATCAGACGGAAATTACTACAAGGAGTACTTAGTTAAAACAATGTGGAATACTGTAGCCAAAATTGTGCAAGAAAAATATTATATGGATTATAAGATTGTGTTTGACCCATTCAAAGAAACGCTAAAAATGCTAAACGTAAGCAACTGCAGAGCAATTTAGATAAAAGAAGACATGGTTCTATAGCATTAAGTAAAGAAGAAGTTGTAAAATGGCAGAGCAGTGGGATGAAAATACTCCAACGGGACTTCAAAAAAAAAATTTTCATATCGCCGCTTTTGAATTAGCCTGGAGAGGTGATGAAAGTGCGCAGTGTAAAATTTAAAATTAAAATTTAAAAGCCGAAAAATACCATAATGGAACATTGACAGGCAGAGTGGAGTACAACACGGTCTCTTCTTAAACAGCTCAAGGTGGAGATAAAAGGTGCAGTGAAAGTAAGTGGTTGACTACAAATAAAGAAAATCCGAACGTGTGTCCTGTAAGATTGTTGAAAATGATTCTGAAAAAAAAAAAACAAACATATTTCTTCACATAAATTGTTTCTAACACCAAATCCGCTTTGGAAAAATTAAAATGCCAAGTGATGGTACAAAAATGTGCCCATTGGTGTAAACGAAATTTCAAAGTGGAGCAGAATTTCTGCAGAAAAAATTGGTCTAGATCTGAAAAATAAAATTACTAATCACTCCCATAGGGAGTACTCTTGCCAAAGCAGGAGTCTGAGAACAACAAAGTATCCCACGCCAATTCTCTGAAGTCATACCTTCAGTTAGACTCACAGCATCATTCCACTTTAGTGTCAAAGAAGAGAAGAGAGGAAAATAATCAAATTCAGCAGTCTTCTTCGGGTGAGATTGTATACCAAAACTGTACTATCCCTAATTGTACATTTAAAAAATATTTCCTGTTGAATGTACTTTTTGTTCAATGAATTATTGATTTAATTTAATAAATTATGTTCTACTCACTTTTGTTCAATAATTCATTTATTTGATTCGTTAAATTATCTCACTAAATGCCACTCGAGGTTTTGTTTTCATCGTGTAAACTTTAATTTTGTTCCACTCAAACTTGGTAGCTTGTTATATGACTCGACCAAATAACATTAGATAAAATCACTCCACCTTCGGTGTCGTGATTTTATCATGTTATTTGCTCTCGTCAATTACCAAAGCAACCAAGTTTTCATGCAAAATGAAAGTTTATCCGATAAAATGAGAACCTCTTGTGGTATTACCCTCGAGAAATTCCATAAAGATACTAATTGAGATTATAATAGATGCAGATGCGATTGTCCATCTGAAAGTGAGTAGAAATTTATAGTAGAGTAGACAAGACCTTATAAATTCTTAGAGTGGACTGGAGTAGTATTAAATGATGTGGTTTCTATGGAATGATTAGTGCTTATCTTTTACAAAAAGTAGGGTGGAAATGTGTTAGGGTATTGAATTATGCTGGCAAAGCACAAGAGTGTTGTCAAGTGCATATACCACAACTTTCTCCCTCCCATAGAAGAGACTCCATTTGTATTTGTTATATGGACGTTTTTTCTATAAGGATTATTTGAGTTGATAACTAAGTCATCAGAATATTCTCTCCCCAGGAGTATTTGAAGTGCAAAATAATGGAATATATATTATCATGCACTGATCTTCTCTGAAGTGAACGCAAGTATATTAGCTGTGTGCGAACATATCTGTTTTCAGGATATAGAAATTTGTATGTACACAAATCATAGGGATTTTTCCTTCCCAGGACAATTAAATGAAGAAATACGTCTTCAATATATTTATTTAAATGATAATATACAATTTTTTGAGTTGCTTTGAAAGAATGTTATATAGAAAAAATGCTGGTTGGATAAGAGGGAACATAGGTGTAGATTTAAATGGTCGAATCTGCGTTTGTTTGTAGGATGTCACAAAATGGAGGAATTTGTATTATCTGCTCTACAGATATATTTTTCCAGGATTGTTGTCGTTTCACTCCAGCAAGGCTGGAAACATTGATTTCTGTGAGCAGACAAAGAGAATTCTCATACAGAAATCTTGGTAAACTGGCGGACGTCAAAGTATCTACTTAAAAGAAATCAAGAAATATACACACTCAGGGCTTCAAGTTCTATCAAGTTCAAGTATGTCAAAGAAAAATTCCATTGCCCTGTCCCTCTTATCGGTTCATATTTTCATAATAAATCCAAATCGAGGAACAGTTCGGTAAGCTTCGGTTCCTCGCATTGCTGTTTCATTCGTATCCAAAAAATATGCACCAGATAGAAATCGACCGTTCAGGACAGTTTCTGAAGCTTAACAGAAACTATTGAAAAAGTGGGTTGTTTGAATGAAGTTTCGAGAGCAGTTATGAAGAGAATAGCTCGTGTAGATTTAGTAGCGGTATTTACAAAATATCACCAGGACTGGCCATCTTCATAATTCTAATAATATTCATGAATATTTTCACGTCTTGTCTACAATGGTAGATATTCTTCATCGCAATTTTAGGACGATTACCACCGTTCTAGAGCTCAAAAAGATGACTTTGCTTCAAATATGAGCATAAACCTCACCGAACCTAACGTATCCTAGCGTACAAAAAGTATTACTGGACTACCTTGTAATTCCAGTTATTCTATCGAAGCCGTTTTCCGATAGCTTTTCTACTTCCAAAAAACTCCAATTTTTTTTTCATTGAATTAAAAAACTTTTTATGTTCCACCCCTGAATTTTTGATAAACAATTTTTTTTTTCAACCAAGCATGATGTCAAGAAGTCACGTGCCAAGTTTCATAGTGTTACAATTATTCGTCCTTCAGTATTTGCACAAATTAATGGTTATTGGACTAATACACATTTTTGTGTACACTGTTGAAGGACAACTATCCGCAGGGATTTCTTTCCTTGTGTTGTCTCTGAATCAAATGAGAATTATGAATGGAATCAAGATTTTGTCTCAAGCCATGGGTATGACATCTTTCAGTTATCATTTCATATTTTCAGGTCCTCATGTTCACATATGTGACAAATGTGGAAAATTCTATAAACATCAAGCGAGTCTATGGAATCACAAGAAATATACGTGCCGGAAAGTGCCTTTATTTTATTGCGAATTCTGTCATTACTCTTCAAAATATACACAAGGAATGCAACAACACATCCTTCACAAACATCGCATGAACGTGTCCAGAGGTGAAGTCATGAAAAACAATATCCGGGAATAGGAAATGTTACAGATATATTTTTATAAAGTAATATGTTATTTTATTAAATATACATTCTATTTTGATAATTCTTGTTATTCTTACAATTTCGAATAGATTTAACCTTCGAACCAATTTATGGAGACTGCTGATATCTTTGTATATTCATTTGTTAATATACTTGATCAGATAAATATTGAGCTGACTCATTTCTTATCTGCTAATTAGGATTTGAATTCAAACAAAATGGATATATGATTGATGAAAACCCTTTTCCTTTGTTAAAGTAATTCAAATTAGTACTGAAGTGGTTTTTGCATTGCACTTGTGATTGCTGCCCAAACGAACGTACAGGTAACAAACTAATTGTACTGTCAGGATCAATACCTGCACTCCATTCATCCGCTTGATATATGTATAGGGTGTTAGGTAAACATGCGGCAAAACTCAAGGGGTTATTCCTTGACCCGAGCCTTGACCTATACTAAGAATAATTACATACAGAAAAGTGCAATATTGACTTTCTCAATTGTAATTCAAAAGAAATAAAATTAGCAGTATTCAATATTGAATGTATTTTATAGTATCTCTGCGTGGATTTTAAGTTTAGTTTTTAAGTTTAGCTCTTAAGTCTATGTGTTTTAAAGCACTATCTCTTATATGTAAATACTCCGGGCTGCGTTTGTAAGAGAAAAATCTTAAATAAATAAATAAATATTTTATCTCATAATGATGTTTGAAAAAAGCCATTTGTTTCGAAGATACAGGGCTAACAAAATTTGCAACAACCACAATCGATATTTGTTGAAATCATTAATGTAAATGAACGTAATGAGTTTTTCAAGTACAAAACATTTGATTTTTTAACGGCAATATACGGAGATCGCTGGATTGGTCGAGATGGGCCACACGCATGGCCTGCTCGATACACGGACTTAAATCCCCTGGATTATGACTTCTGGGGATGTCTGAAGTCATTAGTTTACGTTATTCCATTGGCAAATTTGGATGATTTGCGAAACTTAACATGTACTTTTTGATGAAAAAATATTGTTAATGTAATAAATTTTGTTTCTGTATCTTCGACAAAGGGGTTTTTCAGACATCATAATAGGACCAAGTATTCTTAGAATGGGTCAAGGAATAACCTCCTGAATTTTTGCCGCATGTTTACCTAACCCCTTCATATATAATAAATATACCTCTTTCCTGACCAAATTTGAAATACTACCTATAGGTACCGGATATTTCATGGAGCATGGAAACAGATCAATTCGAAAATTTGTGTACATAGATAGGTAATCAAGCATGTTCTACCCATCTGAAATATTTCCATCACTGTTTCAGAAAGTTGTAAGTACCTAATTTTTTATTTTTAATAGAACACCCTATATATCATATAAATTTTGGAATTTCTATAGGATCCCTCATAACTTTCCCAGATAGTTCCCTATTGCTATATGTGATGGTTTTCGAAATAATAATTATTTCGTAAAAGTTTTGTGCAAAACCTGACCATTGAAAAATACTAATTTTTCCACAATGCAAATTTACAAAATATTGCAATATGGGTTATTGCTGCATGATAACGTTAAATATTCTGAACTGTATCTCAGTTTCAGCATACAGGAAGTCTCAAAGGTACATTACTTCAGAATCGGTACAATAAATAATGTTCAAAATGTAGGCCATTATTTTTCAAACACTTTCTCATGCAAACGTCAACAGAATTCATTTGACTTTTAGTTGGATCTCATTTCTGAAACGCTCGAGTTAGTCAGGGAGAGGCTAGGTAAAAAAGGCAGGGTGACATTTTAAGAAAATAAGTTGGGATTACCTATGGTCAAACAGGTGACTGAGAAAATTTCGTTAGATTCAAAGAAATCGCTATTATTATTGATGTGGTCCTGTGAATTTAGAATTTTTATCTTTACAAACCAAAAAAAAAAAATACAACACTTCTCCTATGTCACACGGTACACAAACTCACGAACACAATCTTTCGACTTATAGATAGATAAATATAGAGGTACAAATGTAGATGGTGTATTTGTAAAAATTCACTATCATAAAAAAGTTTTATTCCTTCCAAGTTACGACCAGTACATACACTAGATCCTAGTGATCCTGAGAGGCGATTGCGGTTTTGTCGGTGGTTCATCAATAAATGTAGACAACATCCAAACTTCCATAGAAACAAGATATGGAGAAATGAGGCAAATTTTTCAAACCGTGGAATGTATAATAAAAAAAAATTCCTCATTGGAGAAAAGATAATCCACCATTTGTTCATCCCAAAATCCGCACAGACGATTGTCAATGTGCGGTGTGGATTATTCAGAGGTAGAATTATAGATCCATTATCTACCATGGTTCTTTAACAGGACCGCGTTACACTAATTTATTAAAAATAGTGTTGGAAGAGTTTTTTGATGATTTGGATCTAAAGGCTCGTCAGATGATCTATTTTCAGCAGGATGGAGCACCGGCACATACTTTTACTAGGGTTGAAAGAATATTACGACGCTGTTTTGAAACTAGATGAATTGCTAGAAATGGTACTGTTAAGTGGCCTCCTCGTTCATCGGATATAACACCCTTTCTAAAGAACGAAGCATACCAATTGAAACACAATAACGTGAATGAATTGAAAACATATATTGAAACTATGATTGAAAGAATTGATGGCCGAACTATCTCAAAAGCCACACGAAGTGTCGAGAGAAGGGCTCAAATATGTGTTTTATCAAATATGTAATAATAAAAATGTTTCCTATTGAAAACACTGTATTTTTTTTACTTCAGCCAGAAAAGCCGTGGTGGCTTTTTTCTTAAGAATGTAATGATGAATCGAAATACATAATGAAATATAGGGTGTTTCAATTGAAAAGATTCCATTTTATGAAATATTTTCAGAACGTTACTGTCAATCGTTTTTTTTTCTTCAGCATCGAAGTTGGCGATAGTGACGACTTAATTTGGAACATGCTGTATAAACGAAGTTCCTAGTACAATAACTGAGGAAAGTCCTGTGTATGTAATGAATGGAAAAAAAATGTAACTATGGAATTTTTATATTCAACTTTTGCCAACAGTATCAAAAGTCTGAATATGAATTTTAGGGAATTGTTATACAATAGACTTTGTGGAATTTAGAATGTCATTACATGTGAAGAAATTGAATAAATACTTGGTTAGATATTTTTCCCAGTACAGGAACATTTTTGTCCTAATACATTGTACAATTCCGAACTAATACAGTCAACAATAAACGGAAGCTGTTATAGTTCTATTCAGTTTTACATTATGATCAATTACAGTCATTCCATGATGAAAAATCTGATGTGGAAGAAAATTTAAATTAATAAAATAAGAATAATAATTTTGAAAGGTGCTTGGACATCAGGAGAAGAAAACGTATCAAAACTTAGTGTTTTTAAAAAAAAATTAAGACAATTACTAACTGGGCATACTGTATAAAAATTTCGAACAGGTTTAGGAAGGATGACAGATGAGAAATTGAAAGTTTGAAAAATCAATGTAAAGAAATATAAACCTAAATAAAGGAAAAAAAGACAAGAAAAGTCTTGAATATCATTCAAATTTTGGGTTGAGTAATTGTAATTTACAACTTTACCTTTATACCTAATTAATAGGCTGTAAAGTTTAGTTTAATTTTTATGAGTCAGGAAGTATCGACTTTCATTTTCTTCATCATGGTGAAAGTATGCGATGCTTGGCTACGATCAATTGTTTTCTGTCGATTTTGTAATTCTCATTTTTCTGGCTAGCAACACATTGAATCCTTTCGAATATTTTCAGTAATTTTTTATTTTTCACTTACTAATGCGGCAAAATGACCAACCGAAATTGCGTGCTGTTATAGGGTGAAACACTTAACTGGTATTTTGGATTGAATTGGTCGTTACTTGATGGAAATCCATAGTATAAAGCACTAAGGTATATGATTAAATTTCCACAAAACTTTATTAAATTCGCGACATGTTTCACTACACTGTAGTTTTATCAAGCGATAATGGTTTACTTGTGTTTACAGTGTAGTGAAACATGTCGCGAATTTAATAAAGTTTTGTGGAAATTTAATCGTTTACCTTAGTGCTTTATACTTAACTGGTAGATGCTGAAACCGATCTTTCGCTATTCAAGACATTAGTGAAAGAAAAAATCTTCGGTTGCAAGACAATATATCGACGAATCAATATAAAGAAATAAATGGGTATCACGCATTATTCTATGTGAGAAAAATTTTGTTAAAGTGCTATTACAAAGAAGAGAAAATGTAGTAGTATACCTACCACGAATGAGTCCTACAACAGAATTCTGGATATCAACGTTAATGGCACTAAAAATTGAAACATTACCTTCAATATCAATTAATGAGATAATTGTAATTATTGTATTAAAAAAATTGTTGAACTTTCGAAGATATCAATACATTGCACAAACCTGTCGAGTGCAGTCGAAAAATTTCAGACGACTAGTATGGTAAAACATTTTATTGGGCTGGTCTGTTGAAATTTTCCATAACCCTACTCAATATCGAAAAAAGGTATTCACCGGACTGAAAGTAAGTATGTAAAAGTGTGTTTTACGATACAGTTTGATACAAAGAGTATTATTATCAAAATGTGATATGGAGAATTATTTACCTAAATTAGAAATATTTATATACTTACAAAATTCTGGGTTGGCTACTGAAACACGCTTGATTTTGGACAAATAATGGAGGCCCCCTACTTCTGTCTCCATGTTAGGAAAATACAACAAAGTAGAAATAAATAGATTTTTGTGATTCTCCATCGATCCCTGTATCAACTAACATTTGAAATTTATTTTTTCAATCTGCTGAAACTTGTGCTAGAGTAGGATTCAAACTTAATATCTTCTATATCTTGCACAAATATCTTGAAAACTACTGAATTTTGCTTGTAAGAGTCAGATGACGAATAGAACATATTTTTATTGCGGCGCATTCTTTATAAATATAAGACGCGTACCCATGTGTGGGCCATTAAGTCACCCAACAATCAATCAATCCTACAACACATATAAAAGAATCCCAGAACTCTATGAACCTGTATATTCCGCTTCATGTGCTTTACTTGTCTTACATTGTCTTACAACGACATACGCGAAATATGGCCACCGGGGGTCAAGTTCATGTGTAGAAGCTCTTACAGACAACATAAGTTTTCCCATATGTAAACAGTGTAATAGAAACATCATTAAAGATAAGTTATTCTGTAGTAAGTGTAAATACAATTCTCACCCGGGTTGCTGGAAACAGTCCCTTCAACTGAAAACCCCACTTTGTCTTCATGATCCCAAGATGGGGATATCAAATTCTGAAGGTGATGATGCTGTTTTCTATGAATCTATCGAGGGAATTGGGAATAGTGAGTCGAAAACCGATTCCATATGGATTAAATACATCCTGAAGCAAAAGAATATTATAATTACTGAATTGAGAGACAAAATATCTCTACTGAACCTACAAATTGAATCTCTGAAGAAAAATATCATAATTTCTAAAGAAACAAACAAACAAATTAAAAAACATGATGAAGTGGAGCCCAAAACACTGGATATTGGCGCTAGGAAAAATAATGTAGGCGATCTGACCCCGATTGCTGAAAACAAAACAAAACTACACAGGATATCCATTCAATGACTCATAAAACAACGTATTAGAAAAGAATCAAAGTGGAATACAATAATTATTCAAATGAAAATCTGATTAAATTTTTTGGAATTTTTCCCATATTTTTAACTGTTCGTTGGATATTGATAATTCAAATTTTTTTCTATAGAGTCTTTGACAAAACCAAAACTTGGCAAAAACTAATATTGCATGAACCGATAAAAACAGTGAGTTGCATTCAGGGTATCTGAAAAACCTGTGTCTGCGTTGAGAAATCATAATTTATCTTAACCTTCCAGTAGTCGCGCCAGGTCTCAGAGACCGGCCCGACAATAAATTACCGGTTTTACAGAAACTGGAAGGGGAAGCGATCTGTCTCTCTCAGTACCTTCCTAACTATTCCGTACAGAAGTTCAGTGTTGGTTTCGACGATTGGCGAGGTGACACGTCGAAGATTGAGCGTAATCCGGTGTGTGAGACCAGGGTGACTACTAGTGCATTTCCATTTTTTGTCGACTTCTTGTGTGAAAAGGTATTTATAACAGAAAACTTTGCCGTTGAAATATTAAATTTGATTTATTGTAGACATGAGTAATTACGAGAAAGAACAAGAGAGGCTGAGGTATTTAATGGAAGAGGTTGTGACTGATGCGGAAGACGATCCCATTGATGAATCCGATGTTGATGAATCAGATCATGAAGAGGTGGAACTTGAAGATAGCCAATGGGAACAAGATATTTCTGATAGAGAAGAAGTTGATGTCTCAGAAATCAACTCATTATCATTTATTGGAAAGGATAAGGTGACATATTGGAAAAAACATCAATCAATACCTAAGAATGTAAGAACTAGAGCAGAAAATATTGTAAAAATTCTTCCTGGTCCGAAATTAACCACTAGATCTTTGAAAATGGTGAGAGAAGTTTGTGAATATTTCATCAATGATGCTATGATTGAATCAATTGTTCAATTTACAAATCAATACATCGAATCTATTTCACACAAATTTTCTCGATCCAGAGATGCTACAACTACAAACACAATTGAGATTCGTGCCTTACTTGGATTATTATATTTGGCAGGAATCTACCACGCGAATCGCTTGAATGTTGAGGAGTTATGGAATACAGATGATTCAGGTATAGAATTATTTCGTCTAACCATGACACTAAAACGATTCAGGTTCCTCCTGAGATGTGTACGATTCGATGACCTAAAGACTCGTGAAGAGAGGAGATCCCTTGATAAGCTTGCAGCTATACGAACATTATTCGATAGTTTTGTTACTAATTGTAAAAATGGTTACAACCACTCCGAATATGTAACTATTGACGAAATGCTCCCAGGATTTAGAGGAAGATGCAGCTTCCGTCAATATATCCCGTCAAAACCAAATAAGTACGGAATTAAAATATTCGCGTTATCCGATGCACAGATGTATTATACCAGCCAAATGAAAGTATATGTTGGAAAGCAACCGGCAGGGCCATACAATCTCTCAACTAGTCCTCAAGATATTGTTCTCAGGCTCACTGATAGTATTCGTACATCTAATCGGAATTTGACAATTGATAATTGGTTTACCTCAATTCCTTTAGTTGAAGAATTGAAAACGTCACCTAATAAGTTAACTGTTATTGGCACTATCAGAAAAAACAAAGCTGCATTACCATTAGAGTTTACAAAGCCTGTTGTACGACCAACACATACTAGTATGTTTGGATTCAGACCCAAATGTACTCTTGTATCTTACATTCCGAAAAAAAACAAGAATGTTCTAGTGGTCTCTAGTATGCACAACTCCGACGATATTGATGAAGATACTGGAGAAAAACAAAAACCGATAATTATTACTGAGTATAACAGGACCAAATGTGGAGTGGATGTTGTAGACAAACTTTTTGCCAGTTACAACTGCTCACGAAATACACGAAGGTGGCCTATGGTGATTTTTTATTCCATTCTGAATGTAGCTGGTATCAACTCCCAAGTAATATATTCTTTCAACAACCCAAAGGAAAACAAAATTAGAAGGCAATTCTTGAGAGAATTAGCAAATGAATTGATACGTCCCCATTTGCAAGAACGTACAGCAATGTTATATCTGCCACGAAATCTAAAATTGAGACTGAGGGAAATTTGTGAAACAGAAGCTGACAATGAACAAGCTCCAACACAACGTAGCGTATCAGGAAGATGTGCATACTGTAATTGGAAAAACAATAGAAAAACCAAATACGCTTGTTTCCAGTGCAACACATTCATGTGTTTGGAACACATTATAGCTATTTGTCAATCCTGCCGTGAAAACGCTTGCCAACAGGAGTAAACTATCTATCATATTATTTTTTAGTAGTATAAGTACTGTAAAATGGTGAATCCAAGAAATATTATTCAAAAGAATAACTTTTTTTTAAATGAACTTTCATGTAACAATATTTAGAATATCATTCATTTTGGTTATTGTAACAGTATACGTTAAAATAAAATATTTGAACTATTACTGTGGTGAACGGTGTATAATTTATGTTAGAAAAGACATCTGTGATCAGATTTGAACAACTTAAAAGTTATTTTCTAAAAAAATGGTATATTATTGAACCCCGGTCTGTTAGACCAGGGCGACTACTGATGTCCAAATATCTGGCGCGACCACTGGAAGGTTAAGTAGAACTCAATTTTTATTCCAATCAATAAATAAATGAAGGTAAAATTAATCGCTAATTCATGTGTTCGAAATGTTGACCATTTACACGCAAACATTCGTGAATCGAAGTCATTACGTGGTTGGTGGAACCTCTTCTGGTCAAATTTCCTCGAAAGCACGAATTATCCTCTGTTTCAATTCGTCTCTCGATTCACTGGTGTTCCACAACAATCTGTTTGATTCATCCCCAGATGTAAAAATCTAGAGGATTTAGATCCTGGGACCGCGGTGGCCAAGGCTGTGGACTAAGCGACTTATCCACCGATCTTCAAAAGTTGTAGTCAGTTCTCTGTTCACTTCTTATATACAGTGAGGGGGGCACCGTCCAACTGATGCCACAACTTCGATATTCACTAACTATTTTTCCCAATATATTCAAATATTTTCTTGAATTCAAGTTTTCTTCATAAATACTCTACGATAATTTATTGTTCATTAGCAAACAAAATACATTTAAACTAAATTTATCTCGAAATCTCCTTTCTTTTATGAAATGAGGATTTTCTGGAGCGCAAAAATGATTGTTTTTGCGATTAAATATTCCCTCTCTTGAAAATTTAGATTGATCTGTCCATATAATTTACTGAAGGAAATTTGGGTTTTCGTAAGTCCATGTTAAAATCCATTCACAGAAATCATTACGTTTTGGAGGATCACCTCTATGTGGGGCATGAGCTTTTATGAATTTATAGTCATACATTTTATGTTTCTTTAAAATTCTCCATATGGAAGTGCGAGTCATACCCAAATCCACAGTAGCTCTTCTTAATGATACATGAGGATGGGCATGGAAATACCCCAAGACATTCATTGGATTTTCTTCATCTCCAGATATCGGCTTGATTTGATTTCTTGGTGCCTCAACATTCCCGTAAACTGCATTATTCCGTTCGATTCTTCGGAATTTTTTTCTATTCATTTGTGGTGAATTTGGATGAAGGTCATGGAACTTCCGGCACGTTCTGAAAACATTTCTTTTGCTCTCACCATGAATATAAAATAAATATAAAATATCTGCATTTGAATATGCATTATAATCCATTTTTATACTTCTTTCTGACTGAAACACGACTGAATTCACTGTTTATCAAACCAACAAATTGTTTTGCTCTTTTCTGGTCACGGCACACTACAGATTATTTCAAATGGGAAATATCACCTATTTCGAATCGTTATACTGGAAATTGAAAATGATAGTAGTGTACCGTGAATAAAAATTACGTTAGTGTACGCGCAAACGTTTTATTATTAATGTACTAATTTTTGAATTATCGTAATGACATTTCATATTTTTCCAATTTAGGAATATGGCAAAATAATCCAATTTTTATAGAAAACTTGCTTTTATTTCGGAAAACTGACTCTCTAGGTATAGGAACATGATACATCATTTGAAAGAAAATTCAATTGTCTTTCAGGATATTTGATAATATAATATACATGGTGTTCCATTCGAAAAAATGCACTTTGCACCACTTTAGTATGTATCGGTAAAATCACAAATTTTCAAAGACCCTGTATAATGAAGACCGAATTCCCTTTGTTATAACTAAAAGACAGGACATTGTCAAACTACATTTAAAATCTCAGCTTTCTACGTAATCAAATAATGCAGTAATAAACATTTAATTGAAGCTATGTTTCGTACAAAAATTTGGGAAATTAATGAATTTCTCGAAAACCACTAGAGATAGGTATAGGGAAGTATTATATTAAAATAATCGAAAAGTAATAGCAAAGCGAAAAATGCAATAATATATAGGGTATTCCATTTAAAATATCAGAGTTGTTGCTACTTTTCGATGATTTTAGATCGATAGAGTAGAACTAATTACCAAGAAACCAAATTTTCAAAATAATCCTACGTCTCCTTTTCCAGACACTTCTAATAGGCCATCGAGTTTGGGACACCCTGTATAATAAATTGCCATACAGATTGAGACAACTGAATCTCAATATGTTCAAAAAGAGGGTAAAAGAGCTTTTACAGGAAATTTTTTTTACTCAACAACTGATTATATGAATATATAAATTATATTTATGCATAATGATTTTATGCTTTTACTGATAATTTTATTTATACACATTATTTTTGTACTGTTCTTTTTTCTAATCTCAACAAAATATTTTATACCACTAGATATATTTCGACACTGCCACTTCAATTGTATTTATTACGGTTTTGACTTGTCATAAATGTTTTTGTAACATAACATGATGAAATAAACTATATATCTATCTATCTATCTACAACACCTGATTGAGCATATGTGTCGCAATTCTTGCACATTAATCATCTATAAGTATGTGGAACTTGTTTTTTATTGTTAAAATGAAAGGTGTTTGAGTAAGCCGACTCAGTAGTGTGAAGTTCAAGTACTTGCTTATATAATATCATCCCGAAAGTTCGTACTATATGGGAAACTCTCCATTGTGGGTTTTAGATCCAAACGTAATTCACGATTGAAGTTTTAGTTCAATATCCACAGAAAAATTAGTGCCAAACCGAAGGATGAATTGTAACACTATGAAACTTCTTGACATCATATTTAGTTGAAAACATTTTTTTTTACCAAAAAATCAGATGCGGAACACAAAAAAATGTTGAACTCAATAAAAATAAAAAAAAAAATTCTCGGAAAGTAAAAAGGCTATCGTAAAACGGCTTCGATGGAATAAATGAAATTACAAAGTAGTCTTGCGATACTTTTAGGAGGCTGGGTTAGGTTAGGTTGTGATAAATTTAATCAATCAGGTGTTGGAAGACTAGTCAAGCACATGGAGCGGACTATATAGGATCAAGTAATTTTTTAATGTTTTTAATACGTTATAGGATTGATCGTTGGGAGATTGAAAGGCTCACACGTACGGGCACGCGTCTCTTGTCTTCGAGAGATTTGTGCGAACTATGGAAAATATTAATTTGAAATTCTACTCGAGTACAAGTTTCAGCAAATTGAAAGAAAATTTTTCAAATGTTAGTTGATACAGGGATCGATGTAGAATCACAACAATCCATTTATTTCTGCTTTGTTGTATTTCCCTTATTTAAAGGCAGAAGTAGGGGGCCTCCATTATTTGTCACCAACATTTAGCGTGTTTCAATAACGAACCCATAATTTTGTAAATATAGAAATATGTCTAATTAAGGTAATTTATTTTCCATATCTCATTTTGATAATAATACTCTTTATTCCAAAATGTATCGTAAAACACACGTTTACATACTTGACTTTAGTCTGGTGAATACCTCTTTACGGTTTCACCAAAAAGTCAACAAATTTATTTAATACAGTAATTACAAACATTTTATTAATTAATATTAAAAGTAGTGTTGCAATTTTCATTGCCATTTACGTTGATATGTGGAAGTTTGTTGTATAGGACTCATTTATAATATGGTAAGTACTACTTACTACATTTTTTCATGAAACTTCAACAAAATTTTACCCACTTAGAATAGTGCGTGGACTCGTGAAATTTATTACCATGTAATGATTATTTCATCCGATATTATTCTAGGTATATCTTTCACAGTCTAAGATGTATGGCAACTAGACAGAAACAAAATTAACAAAAAACAAGCATCGGATACTTTCACCATGGTGAAGCAAATGGAAGTCGATACTGTTTATCTTCACAAGAAAAATTATAACTCTGTTATATAAACCTTTTTTATGATGGTAAATTTTTACATGTATAACATCAACATTCATACCTCTATACTTATATTATGAAGTAGAAATTATGTGTATGTAAGTTTGTGTACCGTGTGACACAGAAAACATAGTCTTTTATTTGAAAAAAATCAAAATTTTCAATTCACAGAACTTCATCGATAATAGCGCTTTCTTTGAACCTAACTAATTTTTTTCAGCCTTCTGTTTGATCGTAGGTAACCCTATCTTCACCCTGTATATTTTCTCTTATTTGTCTCATCCATTCAATCACGTAGCACAAAATGATAACTAATCAGTTTCTTGATTGGCTGATCAATTGCAATTGAAAAATATCAAGTAGGCTTTGACCCAAATTCAATGACAGAACAATCCCGAAGATTATTATAGTACGCCAGCCCTCGTACAAAATCGGAACTGGTAACCAGCAAGTTGTCACTTTGTATACTGTTTAAGTATGACGGGTGTGACAAGATGTCGCAGAGAGAAAACCTTGAAAGTGTTGACTTTTCCTTTGTCGCCAAATCGATATCTTTGGAGCGTCGGACTGCTGAAGATCCCCATTAATTTTGTCGGTGCCATTGAAAATATCATAAAAATTTTGTATTCTCCTATATAGAAAATTCAGACGAAAATGTTCGGTACTTTTAGGTTGTCCCACACTCTAAACGTGTCGATATCACTAATTAGGCGACAGGCAGCAATCTGATTTTTCTAGGAAAATACAAGAATTAAATGAGATTTCCAATGGCACCATCGTCCGACAAAATCACAAAGGATCTTCAGCAGTCCGACGCTCCATAGATGTCGATTTGACGACAAAGGAGAACTTACCACTTTCAAGGTTTCCTCTCTGCGTCAGATGTGGCACAATTAAACAATATACAACCAACAATATACAATATACTTGCTGGTTATCATTTCAGATTTTGTACAATTGCTTGCGTACTATTAATTAGCCGATCATTTTACAAAGGACCCCGCACCGCATCAATGAGAAATTGGCTTTCGGTGAATTTGCTTAATTTTTTTATATGTTATAGACCTCATGATGCTGATCAAATGTCTCCATTGCACTAAGGTTCTAAAATCAATAGGTTCGATTATACAGGGTGCTAAAGTTCACTTTTCAAAAATTTCGAATGGCCACTGTGCCGATACTATTTCGAGTATATCAACCGAATCAACAACGCATCGTTTGTTCGATAGACCAACTCGTATCCACTATAAAGTACATCAATTCCTGAACGGATTCACGATATACAGGGCGAATCCAAAGTTAGCCAGTTTTGTTGTGATTTCTGAAAAATTGAGCTGTGGAATTTTATTAATTTTTAGATATTTCGTAGAATACCAACATCAACTCCAATTCAAGATGTCAGCATCTCCTGTAACCGACTGACATACTATTTCTCATGAAACTCTGCACCCGTTCCTATTATTTCTTGAAATTCTGAAAAACTCGATGAATAACTGGGTTGATCACTATAAGTAGATATCGGTTGATACATGTATTCAAAATATCCCACAGTAAATTGTTCATAATATTTCAGAAGGTTTGTGTCGAATAGTATGTGTTTATGGAAATTCATCTACAACATGAACTTAAAAAAATACTACTTTGACAAAGACACTATTTTTGGAATCACCCTGTAATTCAACGTAACTGTAATCTAGATACTCATAGTGAACGAACCAGTTATTCATTGAGTTGTCCAGAATTTCAAGCAATAATAGAAACGGGTGCAGAGTTTCATGAGAAATAGAACATCTTGTATATAGTATCGGATTCAGGAGATGCTGACATCATGAATTGGAATTGATGTTGGTATCCAACGAAATATCTAAATATTAGTAAAATTCCACCCCTCAATTTTTCAGAAATCACAACAAAACTGGATAACTTTGGACTAACCCTGTATATCGTGAGTACGTGTAGGAATTGATGTACTTTATAGTGGATCCGAGTCGACTTATCGAACATTTGAAATTTTGGAAAAGTGAACTTCAACACCCTGTATAATCGAACCTATTGAATTTAAAACGTTGGTGCAATGGAGACATTTGATCAGCATCATGAGGTCTATAATATATAAAAAAATCAAGCAAATTCACCGAAAGCCAATTTCCCATTGATGCGGTGCGGCGTCCTTTCTCTATACTCTGATCAATCATTGCAGGTTGTCAGTCACTTTTTTGAATTAGGAAAAAATATCCAAATTATAATTCACGATGTTGAAAAAACTGAGATAGGAATATTTTTTTTGGCACTTGTGGAAAAAAAATAGTTATTTTCGTCATGATCTTTCCATTTGGGAATAGTTTAAAAATGTCTCTCTGATACATAAATTTTGTCTAGGTATTATCGTATTATTATCATAGGTAATATTCCAAGACCATGACAAATAGCCGACTATTATTTTCTTCATAATTCTATCGAGAGTACCTTCTGTTTTGACAATTTAATGAGACCATATGAACATTAATAATCTGAATAACTCCCGAGAGCTTTAGCTCGAGGGATTATTAATGTTCATATGGTTGAATTGAATTGTCTCAAAATACAAGTTACTCGAGATGAATTAAAGAAAATAATAGTCTCTATTTATCATGGTCGAGTGATATCCATGAAGATTATTTCATTAACAGTATAAAATCATTCAAATATACTCGTTCATATACTCTTTACTCTTCACGGTATTTTCTGGGATGGATTTGCTTATATATGCATTGATTTTTGTCATAGAAGACAACCCAAAACGAGACATTTCAATTTTGAGCGACTGAGTTGTCAACGTTTGACACTTATACAAACAAAAGAAAGCTTTGTTTACATGAATAGCCGTGTTTGCCTAAATAGCCGCTGATATCACATATCATGTGACTTCAGTCATGAAATTTCATTGGTGTAGCAATGTGTGAATGACATTATCAATAATAGTCAGCCTAGTATGCGGTATACACAATATGTCTTGTGTTTGAAAGTTGAAGGTTATTCGAATATATCAACTTGTCTGAGTCATTTTTGTACTGATTGAAATTGCATCTGATCATTAGAGAGTTGAAATGTATTCAAGGAACTATAACGAAAGCTACTTTTTAAATGAATAGGTTTTTGTCACATCTGATACGACCGAGTCGAATATATGGGAACGCTGGTCTCTATTGTTACGAACTTAGAATATTATCTAACAGAATTTCATTTCACTTTAATTTTAATTCCTTCATCGTTTTTTGCTTTTCTTGGATTCTATACAATTACTTTATCTTCACCGGTTGAAATTGGATTTGTCGCAAAATTGACTTGGTTTGCGAATTTAACACTTTGCTTATTTCCACTCTGTAAATTGATATCCCTATTCTCAACTGGACAAGGCTGTACGAGCCAGTATATGAACTTTTATAATTGTAATATAGGATTCAACAATACTTATTGATATTAAATTTATGAAAATATAATTACAACTACCATCAATTTAGTTATAGACAGTCAGCAATTAATCATCATTGAAACTGATATTGAATTATAACAGTAACTGATCATGAATTAATATAAATAAGGTAAGATGACCCATTTGAAGAGATGCGAAACAATGATAAAGTTTAAAGAGAGTACAATGAGTGCAGTACGTTGAATGGCAGAATCATAAGGATGTGATTGGAAGAATCAATTTTCTAGATCAATGAGAAAGATTCATACGAAACTGAATTATTGATAATAAAAATCTAATAACATCTAATAACATCTTCTCATAATGTTATCCCTCAAATCATGACATTATTGCCATGCTGCAATTTTTCAAGGATACAATAAGCAGATCAGCTAGATTTTGATGTCTGTCGGGTATATTAATTGCAAAGAAAACCTGTCTTTGGCTTATTGGAGTGTTTTTTCGTGAATAAAGGGCAAATTGACTATCGTTTGTTTTTATTACCAAGCAATGGTGAATGAAGCATTGTGAAATGTGTGAAAGACCATTTGAAGCTGGAAATCAAAATATGTCATTTCATAGGTAAGCTACCAGTGTAGTAACTATCGAGAAAGGGAAATCGAATTGGAGAAGAGTAAAATGAATGAATTATGAAAAAACATGTCAATTAGAGCATCGGCTGTTCTCAAAATCCTGTGGATATTATTCCATCCTAATTTAAGGTTTTCATTCCATATTGAATTTCCATTATTTCTATTTTATTGAAACTCAATATTTCTATCAACAACGCACGACACTGCCGTTGGAGGAAGATGTTCCTTACACACAAATTTTAATGCGTGTGCGGCGTTTTACTCATCTATCCACTAGAAAAATTCAATCATTTGTATTCCAATTTGATATCACAGATCATTACCCTATATAGCATCAACAATAGATGGAAACAAAAGTCCACATAATGATACTCTCATTGAAAATAAAAATAAATACAAGCAATATATAAATTATTCATCTTTGAGAACCGATCTTAAATATGAGACATGGGACGACCTATACTCGTTAAGGGATGTAGATGAAATGACTGATGAATTCATTCGAAAACTCAACTCGTATATTGAAAAAAATACATAAAATATCAAGCTAACAAAACAAAATATGAAACGGAAAAAATGGATAACCTCTGCACTTTTAACCTCGATAGTCAAAAAGGAGACAATGTATAAAACATTGTTGAAAGACCCAAACAATCAACATCTGAAAACACAGTATAATGCCTACAAAAATAAATTAGATAAATTGATAAAAAATTCTAAAAAATACGTATAAAATTTAGTTTATCAGAAACAACGTGAACCAATCGAAGGCTCTCTGGGAATGCGTAAATGATATCTGCAATCCATCTTAACCTGAAACAAAAATAGAAAAAATTATTTCATCCGACGGTACCCCATTATATTCCAAAAAGCATATCTCCGTCAGTTTCAATGAATAGAATATAGTACTTTGGGTCAATCATATGCAAAGAAAATAAAAGTTCCTGATGACTATATAGAACATGACACAACATTGGAAAATTCAATGTATCTTTATCCCACCGATACCAAAGAAGTCCACGACATCATAATGCAACTTAAACCAAAAAAGTCTCCCGGTTACGATAACATACGCGCTGAAACTTTGAAAAACATATCAAAAGAGATAACTACCCAATTGACATATTTGATAAACAATTGTTTCGAAAAAAGTCATTTTCCAAAATTGTTGAAAATTGGAATCGTGAAACCACTATTCAAAAGTGGTAGCAAATTGGAAATGATAAATTATAGACCAGTCTCATTAATATCAAACTTATCCAAGATCATTGAGAAAATCCTCAAAATTAGGATCCTCAGCTTTTGTAAAAGATATAACTTGATATCCAAATATCAGTGTGGATTTAGAGAGGGAAAATCAACAGATGACGCAATTTACCACTTAGTTTCTAATGTTTATATTATTCACTGGATAAAAGTAAACCATCATTATGCATCTTTGTTGACCTCTCTAAAGCTTTCGATACCGTGTGCCACAGAAAGCTGCTCGATAAACTGGACAACTATGGGATAAGAGGAAATATTTATGGAACATTAAAAAGTTTTTCAACAGAGCGTGAGCAGAAACTCTGTATTGGTGGGGAGTTAAGTGATAGCAGGAATGTGACATACGGTGTTCCACAAGGAACTGTACTCGGCCCCCTCTTGTTCACTCTGTATATTAACAGTTTACTCACCTCAGGAATCAGAGGCAGAATCCTGAGCTTCGCAGATGATACTGCCATATTCTATGAAGCGAATTCATGGGACACTCTAAAAGCAGTAGTTGAGGATGATTTTAGAGTTATAGAAAAGTGGTTTCGATATAATACACTAACTCTCAACCTGGAAAAAACAAAATACCTTCCATTCTCCTCATATACCAGTGGACTACCAAATATGGGTCCTTTAATTATCGGACCAAAATCACAAATCCCCGAAGCTGATTCTATCAAATATTCAGGTATTATTATTGACCGATACCTCAAGTGGTACCTCCACATGAAAAGTATAGTCAATAAGTTGAGAGGCATGTTATATAGATTCAAATTTCTGAAAAATTACCTTGATGTAAAACACCTCACAATATTATATCATGCACTTGTTCAATCACATCTGACATACGGCATTGTGGACTGGGGGGGTGTGAATGACACCCATTCAGAAAATTTGAACGTTATTCAGAGATGGATACTAAGAATTATATATGGTAAACCACTCAGATTTTCTAATGATGAACTACACGACGAATCGGGAATATTTGATATCAGACAACTTTTTTGTCTAAACATACTCGTCAACATAAAAAAAAAACAAAATAACTCCTCACCCTATCACACACTGTTACAGCACAAGAAACAAAACGATCTCGTTGAGCGTACCTCACTGTGACAAACCCATAGGGCAACGTCACTGTGATTTCCTTGCACCAAAACTCTTTTGTTTCATATCTGTTGATATTAGAACTATACAGAGCATCAATGTTTAAAAAAAAATGCAAAAAAAATTATTTCGGCTTTTGGAAGGAACAAACTACATGATTTTGTAAATCAAAAGCTCATTTGATAAATGAGTAGGTATTTTTATAACCTTCAGTCAAAACAAAAAATGGTCTATTTATTATTATTAGTACCTCTATTACTATTATTATTGATTTATACTCTGATTTTTTTGTGATTTGTATCGTGGAAGTCTATGTATCTGTGAGCATATGTGATTATACGTTGGACATATTATTCCATTTATTGTATTTTTATATTTTCATTCTTTTACAATTTTATATTCATAGAATTTCAGCTCAAAAAATTTCGAATTCCCTATTTTAGATCATATATTCTCATATATTTATATTTTTATATTTTTACATTTAAAATATTTACCTTTTTTACCTTTTTTACATTTTACATTTATAATTTTAACTTTTTACATTTTTACATTTGACTTTTTGACAATGTTCATTTTTACATTTTAAAATATTTACATTTATATGTTTTTACAATTTTACATCTTTACATTATACATCACATTATATTGTTATAGAATCATATTTTTATATTTTTACATTTCTAACAAATCATAGTAACTTAGTTTTGTAGTATTCACGTCTTTTTACTTATCATGATGGAACAAATAATAACATGAAATCACGTACAAGCGACAGTTCCTTTGGAACTAGAGCTTCTGTTTGTATCCCGTTTATTTGCTGTACGCACCTCAACCAAAATTTTGTAATTATTTCTTGGTGAATAAACTTTATTATTATTATTATAGTCTAGTTCCTAAATAGTAGATAGTGACTCATCGGTTGTATGGTTCATAATTCATATAAAGCAGGTTAATAAGCTAGGTACTTTCGTTTGATATCAAGTTCTACTTTGCCACTTTCGTACATCCCCTCCGCACTTTCAAATCCCGTAAGAACCAGAAAATGTACGATGATTCACTATCTACAATTAGGAACTGGACTATAGGTTGTGTTATTTGATCAGAAAATAATACATAACGAGTAAAAATGAAACTAAGTCTCATTCCGACGATTTGATGATCTTCCCCTCCCCTCTCAGAATTTCCTTCGAGGTGGTCTATTAATTATTTATCAACGTGTAAAAACACTGAAATGTCCCTGTTTGGAAGATTCATTTAAAATAATCTCACAAAATGGTTATTCATTCAAGGTATGATATGTATCCCGGATGGTTTTGACGAAGACTGGAAGATTCATTTAAAATAATCTCACAAAATGGTTATTCATTCAAGGTATGATATGTATCCCGGATGGTTTTGACGAAGACTAAGTTGAAAATTGAAACTGTATCAATACACTTCGAAATGCTCGTTATGGATATAATATCTATCTCGTCGGACGATTGTTTTTACGACCGGAGAGGATATTTCAAATATGTGTGTGACACTTTTGAATTATATTTTTAGTCTTTACATATTAGAAAAGCAAACAATTTACTCTAAAATAATTTCACACATGTGAAACAGGAAAATATATAAAAGCAGTTAAAATTATCACAGTATGTTATTTATAATTTTATTTTGTTTGGAAGTTCATGTTATGGCAACATGGCAAAAACTGAGGACAGATAGTTTCTTCACAAGTAGCCCAATTGAAAAAAAACTCCGATCCCAGTTTCTTCAATAGTGTAAGAAGTTATTGTCAACCTGCAGGGATAGTAATAATCTACTTCGTATTTCGAAGTCTACTAAGCATCGAACTATCATAGAATTCGGGTAACAGCTAACTTGTTGTTTTTTGGAGAAACATAATTCAATCGTCAATTTAAGAACCATCACCAATATGTGATACATGTTGGAATTTTAAGACAATAAGATAAGCCAAAAAAATATGCGGAGGGACATTTAAAAAATGAGAAGTTAGGAATATATGCCTTTCAAAGAGGTGGTTGGAGCAAAAACTGTCAGTAGGTTCAGAAAAACCGTTATTACTGATAACGTACCTCCTATGAATTTAAAATTATTATCTCATCAAATAAAAAATTACATGCTACCACATATCTGTGTCACCCGGTAAAAGGTATGATCTTTCGAACCACTGAACCAATTCTAAAAATAATTCTGGTAATGTTGTATCATCCATCATCGGTTTGTAACGATACTTTATCACTGAAATGTTCAGCTCAAGTCTGATTAAACAATCATATATAGATACATTTTTTGATGGTAACGAACATATTATAATATAATATTCATCGTGGAAGTCCCTTGCTTCAATAATCTTCTGATGATGTATGTGTCCAGATACCGTTAATATATCTATACACAAAAATGAAGGAATAATATTCAATGGCTTTATAACAAGTAGTACTTGCAATTATGTGTCCGTGAGGAACGTTGCACAAATAGAAGACAGATATAATTTAATATCCTTAGGGGGAAGTAGTTGTTTTCTGTCAGATATTTTCCTTGTGGCATTGTGTGGAGAGACAGGCATTTTTTGGTTTTACGAAATATTTTGTTTCTTCTGTTAATATATCTTTCTGAACTTTTAGCAAATTTCGTGTGCCCAAAATGTGGCCGTGCTTATAGTAGAAGATATAATTTAACAAGGCAAATTAAAGTAGAATGCGGAAAGCAGCCATCGTTTCCGTGTCCCAAATGCAATGCGAGCTTCAAGTACATTCATATGCTACGGAGACATTTGAATCGATCTCATAAACAATATTATGAATAAAACCGTCTAACTCACGACTCAATCGATAGTTCAGGAAAGCCAGGAATTTAAAATTAATATGACGATGCTATTTAATGACTGTCTAATCAACGAATGTTTCTTTGAATAAACCAATTAATGTATTTTGTTATTAACTCGTAGAATTACTTTTTCCAGAAAAAAATACATATGCCTAAACACTACTGATTGCTTATCATTTCTATAAAAACTTAGTTTCCGCACTTACTTCGAGGAAACAATATATTGTCTTCTTTTCTATACTGGAATTTCTGAAAACGTATCTCTCTTATTACAGTTTGTCCATAAATGACTGTGTTAAATAGCTTTATTGCCTGGGAAACGAGTCGAAATGGATTTATCATTTCAAAACTGCTGATTTAGAGAATAAACGTTTAATTTAAGTTGTCGGTGGACCAGTGGCTAAGGTATCTAGTCGTGGAACTTCTGGCTCTCATCAGACAGACGTTTAAGGCTCCGGTACGGAATCTTTTTTCTCAAATACATGAGTCTCTTTAGGTGACCACATGCCTTGTTGTGAATCAAGTGTGATGTGAGTTGCCTAGACGCCAATCCCGAGCGTGAGTTGCGCACCGACCACCCGGGGTGGTGCTGTAGGTTTTCCGGGATTTCTTACAGTGGAAAGTAAATACACCACCAAAAGAAACAGTAAGTCGCCCAGGAGCGTAACGGCAAATAATAATAAAAGCCGTCCTCTACCCGTACAGGCTATGCCTTTGGGTACACTATGAGTGTTTATGATCGAGTATTATTATTATCATTATAATTTTCCTTCATGAATTACCCAGACAGGCCCTGTCTCCGGAGCCCCGACACTTCCGGAGGGCTCGCTGGTGTGTCGTTAACCCCAGTAAACACTCCTCACGTCCGTGGGGTGAGTGATTACTGGGTCCGAGAGTCATGTGCCCTGAGAAGGCGGAGTGAACCAAGAATTACGGTCTCCTGCATTCCGGTAAGCTGGTATGATTTTCAAGTTTGAGAGCAGTGTGTCCATCATTCCACCAAGGACCCCTATTATCAGAACCACCATCTTGACAGAATGGTTTGGGTAAAGCCTGCAGAGTTCAAAGAATAGATCTCGATATTCAGTCCGTGTTTCCTCTTCTTTTCGGACGATGTTCGTTTCGCCATGAGCTGAAAACTCATTGACGAGAATCATCTTACTTTGATGGGCTTATGGGCTTGTATTTGCCTGAGGGTGGGAAATGAGTAGTTCCAATAGATTCGAATACGATACCGAGTTCATCGGCTGCACGGGTCCGGCAGCCTGAGGGGTATGCAACCCAACAATGACACGATGGAAAGGCGGGTTGCCAAACCTTGGATCTGGACTCTCGGATGAGATTTAAATATATAGGTATAGGATATGATAATACCTGGCGAAACAGTACAGTTCAAAGGCTAACGAACGACACCGAGCCTTTGTCGCGCTACAACGTGCCCCCAAAGTTTCGGTGAAAATGGGCTCATTGAACTGAAGCTGGTAAGTGATATAATTTCAAATGACTGGCATGAAACATGCGTCTTTCCTTAGTTTTATCGTGAGGATCCACCAGGAGGTAGGTAGCTTCACTAATCTGCTTTTTTATTTTGTAGGGCCCTTCGAAAAGTAGCAGAAATTTTTTCGTTTCAGACTTCAGGGAAGAGGACATATTGTTGGCCTTTAACAAGACCAGTTCCTCCGGTAAAAAATTGTGATAAGGCTTTCCTGGATTCCTCACAGCGCGACGGGCAGCTTTTTCTTGAAGAGTTGCTTCGGCTAAAATTAGTTTTTGTTTCAGTGGAAGGACTGGGGCGCTCGTGTCGAGCGGATTCCCTATAGCCGGTGGGAGGAGTCGCAAAGGCCCAACCCCTAACTGAAGCTCTCGGGGTGAAAAATTCGTAGACTCGTGCACCACGTTGTTCAAAATTTCCTGGAAACGCGGGACTTCATATGCCCACCGTGAATGTTGTTCGCTACAATACGTACGGAACAGTCGACCAAGTTCACGCATAATTCGCTCAGCGGGATTAGCGCTGGGGTGCCTAACTGAAGTATACACCAGCTTGATGCCGGCCTCACTCAATCTATTCCGCCACAAATTGGAAGTAATCACCGCTTTACTAGTCCGTAAGTCGGGAAGTAATCCTTAAACAGGCGGTTAAGCATTGCTCTAGAAGTAGCTCTCTTCAGAGGGTATAATACTACGAATTTTGTGAACAAATTATAAACAACCAACAGATAACTAACTCCCCCGCGGCTTCGAATCAGTGTTCCATAAATGTCCATGGCAACCATGTCTGTTTTATCGGTTGGTACGATTTGCAGATGGCGTGGTTTTGGCAACGCTGTAACTTTTGACAGATAACGCAGGTTCGTATAAACTTTTTGATTTCACGGTACATGTTTGTCCACCACAACTGACGTCTCATCGCTACCCAGGTTTTCCAGCAACCGTAATGGCCTAATAGTTGATGATAAACCTTAATAGCCTCCGACACCAAAGATCTTGGAACACATAAGAGAAAAGCACTTTCATCTGAACCCCGTTTATATAAAACGTCTTGGTATACTGCAAACCGCATCTGCAACTTTTCATCAATTTCCAGATGGCTTTTGTGATAGTGAGCTATATTTTTCAATAACTTTTCAAATGAGTCTAGCAAGCTGAACATGGAAAATATTTGAAAACACTTATCTTCTGGAGTGGGAAACCGGACACATGCGTGTCTTGAAAGGGCATCAGCTGCTTTTTTTTCGGGTCTGGAACGTGGGTAACCGTAAAAGAGAACTTTTGGAGCGCCAAGGCCCACCTAGTCACCCTGGGAGAAAGCAAACGACAGGAATTGATGTAAGTTATCGCTTTGCAGTCAGTATGCAAAGTGATTGTATTTCCAAGTAGGTACACTATCCAGCGCTGAAACGATCATAGTACGGCCAGGACTTCTTTTTCAAGACCGGTGTATCTTCTTTCCCTCTCCAGTAAGAGACGTGAGGAATAAGAAATAACTTGCCGCCTGTCACCGACAACCTGAAAAAGTATGGCAGCAATGCCAATGTCACTCGCATCTGATTGCACATGCCAAGGTAATTTGGGATCCGGGTGGAAAAGTAGAACTGCTTCCTGCATTGATTCCTTGATAGCTTGGAAAGCTGCAGATTCTGATTGCCCCCATTTCCATGGCACTTTCTTTTTCAACAAGTGTGTTAGAGGTGCTGACAGCTCAACAAATTTATGTGAGAAGATTCTGTCATATTGACAAAACCCTATGAACTTCTGGAGTTCCTTAACATTACGTGGCGCTGAGTAATCTCTGATTGCCTGAATCCTGGAGGGATCGGGACGCACGCCACCGGTACTTATGATGTATCCCAAGTAAGACATTTCAGTTCTGAAAAACCTACACTTTGAGAGTTTCAGAGTGAAACCCGCCTTTTGCAATCGGGCCAATACTTTTTTCAGATGAACCAAGTGTTCTCCTATAGAGGAGCTAAGTACTAAGATGTCATCGATATAAGTTATCGTAAAACTTTCAAAATCCCTTCCGAAAAGCAAGCTAAGACAACGTTAAAAAGAAGAAACAGCCGTTGCCAAGCCAAAAGGCAAGACACAAAACTTATAAGTTTTGGTGCCCACCATAAACCCTGTATACTGTTGGTTTTTCTCCCGCAGTGGTATCTGCCAGTACCCGTAAGTAAGATCAAGTGAACTCATCACTGTTTTTCCTACTAACATTTTAATGATGTCTTCAATAGGGCGGGGATGCTCAAAATCTGACTCCATAATGGAATTCAATTTACGAGCATCTAGGCAAACCCGTACTGTTCCATCTTTCTTCAATGTAGTCATTAGGGGTGAAATGTAGGGTGACGAGCAACGTTTGATCACTTCCCAATTTTCCATCTCTGAAATAGCCTCATCTACAGCAGCTCGGTGAGCTATAGGAATAGGGTAGGGTTTGACAAAAAAATCTGAATATTCTCGTAATTTGTTAGAATGAACATATTATTTAGTTAACCCTGGTTTATTACTGAAAATATTTGAATAATATTCTAACACTCTTACCACGTTGGTCTTTTTCATTTCAGGCAGCTGAGACCCTCCCAGCAACCCTGAGAATTTATCCTTATTTTGTAAGTAGGAATTTGTTTTATTTTGATTTGAAGCAAGATTAGGGTTTGCTGAACCTAGGCCACCCTGTATTTCCGGAATAAATTTTCCTTGTAAATTTTGGAAATGTCTACTAGAAACTGTCCTAATATGTAAAGGTTCTAATGATTCCTCCTCATGAAACCTATCCAGCTCTGGTATAATTATATTATCCAAATTAAACTGAAAACTGAGATTCCTATCAGCTAAATTTATTATGACCTGAAAAGATCTCATAAAATCACATCCTAGAATAACAGGATAGGAAAGTCCTGCAATGACTAAAAATTTTTGCACAAATTCCAAATTTTGTAATTTGAATCGGAGTTGGGCTTGCCAAGACACTTTTTTGAATTTTGATTTAAATGCCCCGACCACACGCACACCCGGTGCATTGAAATGGGCTATTTCGCTATGGATATCCTGTAATTGTGACCAAACCTCCTGTGAAATAACAGACTCCCACTATCAACCAGGGCGGGATAACCATATCCATAAAAATTTATCAATACGATAGGTGATCTATTGTCTGAGAGAGTGTGGTCAAAATCACACTCCTCTAACAATTCCTCCAATGGATTATTGGCTATATTCAGTGGAGCCTTTTTAAAAATTCGAACTCTATGGGGGGACTCGAACTCGTTTCCTGGTAAAGAAATGTCCTCAACTTCCAAAACAGAAATATTTGGAATCTTTTTATTTTCATAATTTCTTGGATTGAAAAATTGTTTATTTTCTCTGACCTGTCTACTTGGATTTGTATCCCTATATTGAGAAATATTTTCTTTTCTCAAAGTATTTTTGTAGTACTCGTCAGCCTGACGTAACCTGGAAACCGCTTGGGATAGGGTAGTTGATCCCAAAAGGGAACCTGCTACATTTGGAGGGAAGTGTGGAGCTATCAGTTCAATGAGATCACCCTGACTGTAAGGGGGTTGAAGATTTTTTGCTGTTGCCACCCACTGATTAAAATGATCAACAAATATCCCCTCCTTGTATTGGGCACTCTCCAGTTGTAACCTGAGTTTATTTTGGATTCTAGAGTGCCAAAAATTATCCAGGAATGCTACTTTAAACGCATATAAGTATTACATTGATCGGAAAAGACATTCCACCACAGTTTTGCAGAACTTTTGAAACAGCCATTCAAGATAATTTTAATTTTATTAAATGCTGTCCTATCTAAGTCGATGCCTCTTTCCAAAAACTGAAGGAAAACTGGTGGCTGAATCTTATCAGTTTCAGATCCAAAAGAGGGCATTAATTTACTAAATTCTATGAGGGAAAAACTGTCATTGACAGGCTCTCCACCTATATTTCTACCAAAGTTTGGATTGCCACCTGGTCTTACAAAATCTTTTTCTGAACTAGGTAAATATTTATGAGTTTGAAAATTTTGCTTAAAATACGACTGGTTAGGTATTTGATTCTATGAAAATTTTGATTCAAATACGACTGGTTAGGTATTTGATTCTGACTATGAAAATTTTGCTTCAAATACGACTGGTTAGGTATTTGATTCTGATTATTTTCTCGAAACAATCCTGCTAACCATTTCAGTGAGATCTTCATGTTGAGGCGGCAAACATATGGGGGTTGGTTCCTCAAAATCTATCCTTTGCAACTCTGGAATGTTGGCAGTTGCTCCCAAGTCCTCATGTGCCCCCATTAGAGGTTGTTGAGGATTCAGAAAAACATTTTGGTGATATTGTTTTTTTTCCTTATTCAGGAGTTTTTCGTATGGTGGAAAGATTTTGCAGGGCTTGTGTTATCGGCGTACGATTCCGAAGTTGATTACTTTTTGGTACGGCACCCAAAGATGATATATTTGCCACGGGGTTCCGAGCATTTGAGAATCCAACGACCGGTGGTGAATTACATGAAAAGATCCTACCTTCGCTTTCATCGTGGTTAGTGGTAGAGGACTCACTTCCATCAGGCTGCTGCGGCAGTCTCTCGTTCAATCTGTCATAGTTTAGCGATTTTTTAGGCCTGAGATCGTAATTGCCTGGGGTTCTCTGCATCTTGAGATTCAACTATCCACGCCTACTGGTCTACTGGAAAAAAGGCCTCACGTACTGGGCGACACGTTGCACAGATACACTTTCTCAGGGCTTGGTTATGGGGGTTCTGGCCAATTCGGTAGGTAACCAGTAGGACAAAATGAAGCACGGTAATTCAGTGAATATGCAGAGTTTAATGTGACGGCAGGAGCTTGATAGGAAATTATCACTTTGCTGAAAAATGACCAGAATAAGAAATGGTACAAAAGGCGCATAAACTAAATAGCCCTACCTGAAAAATGACCAGGCGACAATCCAGAGGCTTTCTCGAATTGAAATAACCCAATGGTTTAAAATTAGCAAGAGAATATTTTCTAACGCTGTTCTAGGCTCAAAGTTTTCACGCTAAATATATTATTTTCAGTAACTCGAGACATTCTTTCATTTCTTGCAAAAGCAAAAAACAGTAGTGGAATGCCGCAAAAAGTTTGAATAGAGATACCGTAGAAACCGACGGTCCGGCAGCCTGAGGGGTATGCAACCCAACAATGACACGATGGAAAGGCGGGTTGCCAAACCTTGGATCTGGACTCCTCGGATGAGATTTAAATATATAGGTATAGGATATGATAATACCTGGCGAAACAGTACAGTTCAAAGGCTAACGAACGACACCGAGCCTTTGTCGCGCTACAAGACACACCGGAGATGAAAGGATTGAGGAGGTAACGAAGAGTAGGAAATATCTGAAAGAATGGAAGGCTACACAGAAAATGTCAGAGTGGCAAAGGAGATGGGACAGATAGGACAAAGGACGAAAAACATATAACATTTTCCCAACAACCCACACAACTAGAATCATCCTAAGCTGGAAGACCACACAGCTAGTCACTGGACATGGGAACCTCCAAGCCTACTATCAGAGGTTTCACTTGAGGCCAACCAACGGAAGATGCTCATGTGGTCATCACACAGAGGACCAGGAGCACGTAATCAGAACATACACACTGCCAGAACGTACACGTGCAGGCTCGAAATCTGACATATTCGCCGCAGATAACAAACGACCACATGAACGCGGACATAATTGAGGCACTAAACAAGTGGGGCGAGGAACTAATCTTCGGTGACGATCAATAGGATCAACAAAATTAGAACAAAACAGAGTTGAGGAGCACAACTCGATATCAATGAAAGGCTCTTCTCCGCTAATTTTTGGACGCGAGGAAGATGGGATGGGTTCCCTTGCCAAGGGTATTTGCTAGATAGAGGAATAGCTACATGGCCTCATGCCGAAAGGTGGGCATGCCCTCCAAAGTGGTAACACCTAGGTAAACACGTGAATCTATGTTAACGATGAACAGGAGCTAGTTGAGAACCGTTACGAGACTCCTGACTGAACATGCACCAGTGAAGGAGCACCTCAAAAAAATGGGGCAACTGTGCTCTTGGGAAGCTCTAGACTGCAAGAAAGAGGCAATTTTCGGGCAGCCATCTGGCGACCCAGAACTATACAGCTCCTACCCAATACGGAACTTGTACAAACTCGTACAAGGCACAAAAGTATTCGGTTGGCTACTGTGACATAACAACATTAAGATACAATGGGCCAATAGGTTTAAGTGTCATCGGAGGCAATAGCCTCGGATCTAAATAGAGGTGGAGGAGGTTTTAGTGATTATGTCTGATAAGGAGAGTCTCACAGTATTTATTGAGCATGGAGACTCAATATGTCTCTCTAAATGATTTCATCCACCTCAGCACAAAAAACAACCTCTACTTGTATTTTCTATCAAAGACACTCTATTTCGCAGAGACATTTTTGGAAATTCTACGACAGATAGCATCACTTGAAATTCATTGTTATCATCTGCAACCTGCTTCCTGCTATTTCTATTGAAATTATCAATAACACTTTCGGTAATCTCGAATTTATTCGCAATTCTCGTTTCTGTTGTTTGTTTTTAAATATCACTTCTGCTTCTCGATGAGTTTTATAATTATCTCCCACAATCAAAACTATTTCAATTTTCTCTTCAGAAGCTGCCATTCCTCCAATTTTATGAATTCTTACTACCGTTTTGATGTTTGCTATCAAAATGTATTTGTTTTTTTTACTGCATACTAGATTAAATATCGACGTGCAGACGAATTGATACTGCACATAATTTTTCAGAGCATTCTAGATTGAATGTCGATCTGTCGACATAAATTATCAGTAGTTATACAGAGAAAAGGTAGTGAAAACAACTAAATCTGTTTTTTCATGGTGGATGGAGAATGTAGTTTCCAATTAGAATCAACTTTTCTTATTGAAGATTTTTGATATTGTGAAAACTAAAGATTATTTTCTCTTGAGCAAAATTAACATTTTTTGATAGACCTCGTATTTGAATGCAAAAATTGACATCCGATTATTCACTTTTTTTCATAAAACCAGTAAAGTTTTCCATGTAGTGGCGACTTAATTAAACACAGTGTATTTATACTGTGAACATTAGAAATGAGAGAGATGAGAGATTATTTAGCTAAGAGCTAACAACAAAACAATAAATTCAAGAAATAGTACAAATAGTACAGAGTATAAATAAAAAAAATGGCAAAGGAAAAAATAATTTCATTCCCAACTTACCTTTTTAGGCGAATTCTGACCAGTCAAAAATATCCAGCGATGGTCGTGCTACGGCTTTGAATTTGAAGATGAATACATATTGGTTTGTATCCAAGTATACAATGATTGTTATAAGAACTAGTCAAAATAAATACTATCTGACTCGAAAAATTAATGTTTTTTTTCCTTTTCTGATTATGGAATCGGGATGTATGTCTGGGTTGTATAATAGAAAGCGTCAGCTAATTATCAAATACGTTTTAAGTTGTCCTTGAATATTGTTCCTCAAATTCAACCTTTTAATAGTTTTGAACTTTATGGCTGATACTGCCCATCTAGGATTTTTCAAACGGTTTGTTGAATAATCGAAAATATTACCTGTAGCTGTATTTGTTATTGCAATTTATTTCGATTTGGAATATTCACTTCCTCCATAGAATTTATTTATTTACTTATTATTTCACTTTTTCAGTCTATCTCGGATCTATGCAATGTCCCAAATGTAACAAAACTCTCAAAAACAGATGGTCACTGGATACGCACTTACGCCAGGCTTGCATAGAAGCCAGATATGTTTGTGAACTTTGTCAGAAGAAGTTCAAAAGGAAGGACTACTTGAGGAGGCACATAGAAACATGTACAGCAATGAATAATTTTCCAGTTCCTTGATTTTTGATATCGAATTATGGATGAATATCTTGAAGAAGATAAAATATCAATATATATTTGACAAGGGTTATTCCAGATTTATGTAAATAGGGAATAAATATTTTTAACGAATAAACTAAAATGACAATTTTTGAGAAGTTTACCTGAAAATTACGATATTAATCTATTGGTTGGATAAGGAAAAAGGTTAGCTAACTACCTGAATCTCCTGAGAAGTATATTACAGAATTATTTTCATATATACAGCATGATCAAATGTCTTTCTCTTTAAATAATGTATGAAATATATTTAAGTATTGGTGTCGTCCCTAATTTGACATTTCTGAAGATTCTGAATGTTTCATTTCCGACTTTTAATTTCACAGACATTTGCTAATCTGATCTGCCACGTTTCCTCTCCATACTTATGTCCGAACCTCAGTCCCATGTTTCTCGTATTCTTTTCAAGTATTGCAAACGAGCTCTCATATTTTCTGGAGCCAGATGCACTCTGCTAATCTAAGGTGTGTCAAGCTGGTTATGACTTAGATGATTCACCTAGATTTTTTTTCAAATTGTTTTAATTCAAGTCAAAATAGATGCAACGCTGACCTGGAAAGAGCAAATCGCTTATCGCACCAAGATGCTCATATTGGGCATGCCGATAGTCGTTCGGAAGAACGTGGGGTCTGATAACCAAGACAATATATACGGCAATTATTCGCCCAACCATTGTGTGGTAGTCAGGTACGCTGAAAAGTAAGGCCAGAAATGATCTAGACAAAGTTCAAAGGTTAGCCTGCTTAGGAATGACAGGCGTCATGAGAACAGCACCAACTAGAGCTCTGGAAGTTTTACAAGAATTGCCACCTCTGCACCAGTATATCGAATATTAGATTGAAAATGGATCATGAGATAAGGCACAGGAGAGCTGTCCCATCCTACTGATGGGATGGGACAACACTCTGCCACTTCTGAAGAATGGAATAACATAATATCGAGCGTGCCTCCTGCCGATAGCATAGTCGGCTCGAGGTCAAAAGGTATGTCCGGAGCAGAGAATACTGAGGAAAGAAATTTCTATCCCTCTAGGCGAATAAGCCACAGTATTCCCGGCCGAAGTATATGCTATACTCACCTGCGTCCAAGAAAATCTCTACAAATGTCGAAGACAAATTTGTAATTTCCTCGGATGGTAAAGTAGCAATTCTAGCACTATGATCACACTGTGTCTGAGTATAGTTATGCCTTGGAAAACCTGGCAATAAAGAGACGGTCAGCCTCATATGGGTCCCAGGACACTCGGGTGTCTACAGAAACGAGGAAGTAGACAGGCTAGCCGATGAGGGATCAAGCAAATCACTGTTTGGGCCAGAACCTACCCTAGGAGCCTAGCTGTTACTGCAATGCAAAAACTGTTACCTGAACAGGCACATGGCACTCATTGGATGGTGTATGGCAGAAAAGCAGACTTCGTCACACCTCCTCACAGAATGCCCTGTATTGGTGCACCAGAGGAAGGAAACTTTTGTCGGAACCCAGAGGACGTCAAAAAGATTCAGCTATGGAAACTGCTGAACCCAGAAACGTGGGTACACAATGGATCCAAGCGAAGAGGCACGTGCAGGGGTTCAAAAATCTGCCAACGAGTGCGAAAAAATAAATGGGTAATGTCACACTAAATATAGAAAAATAACGAGGGGCACCAAATAGAATAGATATTTTGGGACACATTATATCTAAAGGCATTGAAATTGACCAAATTGAAAATAAAGCTATACAAAATCAAAATTCTGAATATTATGGAATTACAGAAATTTCTTGGCTCAGTTATCTAGACATATTTTTTCGATAATTTTACTGTATATATAGCATCACTCCGTATATTGCTGAAAAATGGATTTAGAAAGATATAAATGCAAAAAATTTGGCGTATGATACTACACTATTTTGATACAAACTTACCCGATTTCTTTGCAACAAATGCAAGTCAATATGAGTAGGGTGATAATATAAGCCAGAATGGTCATCCGATAGCTTTTTGGCCAATGTCTTCGAATGGTGCTCAACACAGTTAGGCACAGATTGAAAAAAAAGTACTACTAGTAGTAGATGCGGCGTAGGCACTTTTTCAGTCAGGCAAGTAGACCCTCATGAGTCCTTTTAGGCCCTCATGAGTCCTTTTTGCCATCTTCTTGTCTCCTCATCCATGAGCCCAGTCTGTACGTGGTCTCCTCAAAATAAATCCTTAAAATATGTGTGTGTGTGTGTGTGTGTCTGGGTACTTGTCAAGGAAGCGGGTCTTTCAATCTGCCTATTACTGAAAGTCCTGGTAGGGCTGATTCTTAGTCGGGTGGTGCGGCGGCCGCGGGTGATACTATCACTGGCTACCAGACCCGCAGAATCCAATCCGAGGCCCCTCCTTCGCTTTCATTAGAGACTAGTTCTTCAGTTCTCATTGCTAGTTCCTTCCATATGCCTTCTCGTGAGAGTCCTGGTAGGACTGGTTCTTCTGCAGCACTTGATTCGAGGCCCCTACTCGGTTCCCACCAAAGACCAGACTTTCCAGTTCCCGCAGCGAGTTCCTTCGATTTTCCTGCCCGTGAAAATCCTGGTAAGGCTGATTCTCAACTGGATGGAGCGGCGGCCGCGGATTATTCATCATCGGCAATCAGTTCCGCAGCACCCAATCCGAGGCCCTTCCTTGGCTGCCCTTGTAGTAGAGTAGAGTAGATTAGTACAAGCTTTAGTATTGGGTTGTGAAAAATTTCCTCAATACTTTTATGGTAGACTATTCATTGCTCTAATGAACCTTCATTGGGCATATAAAAAAACCATAGATCCACTTTTTCCCAAGATTTCAAATACTTATTATGGAACTTCTTATACAGTATCGGAGATAATTTTTTTGGGTATTATCATTCAATGAGAGAGTAAAGGATAGCTTGCTGGATGTTGAGAAAGCGTTAAAATTTCTCCTCGAATAGCTCGAAGCGATAACCAATAGCCGTCCGAATTGGAATTGTGACGTAGTCAGTTGAAGAATCGAGTGGGGTAACAGGAGGAGACAACAGCATGTGGTAGATATTATAATATAATAGCGTTCCTTGTTACTCTTCTAGATTTGCCTGTACTCAAGATAAATATTTTCCGATATAGTCTAAGAGGCCGCGACACGCATACCAGGAGACATTCAAATGATCATTTGGCCCCACAGGAGTTACTATGGTCGATTTCAAATGATGTACCAAAACCTCAGAGCACATTTCATTCTCTGACAAAAAATGCTCCGAATGCAAAGTTTGTAGTGCAGCTGAGAGCTGTGGGTGCAATCTTTTGCATCGGTTGAAATGTTTGCTATCGAGGAAGGAATTGATTGAACCGCCGGCCAAAACCTCTGACTGAACTAAAACGTCCGTGATACCGCAGTTATCGATGAATTTCCCTACGGCTTTGAAATACTCCATCTGTAAATGGAACGTTCCCATGTTTATAAAAATATTGTCGTACTGTGGGATTTCGTTGTGTTGAATGAGCATTGCCATTTTGGCAATAGCTAAGTCATAGGTGACGATAATTTTCGATTGCTCGCAGTATTGGGCAATCTTGGCAGCATTTTCCAAAGTGACGTTGACGGTTTGATGCGACGTTGGAGAACGATTGATGGGCGCCAAGTAATCAACGATCTGCATTTCGCTTTGGTCAATGGTAGTGGAGGTATTAAATCCAATTCACATTGGAATATTGGGAAGTTGTGAAAATGATAACGCCCATAACATGTTTTTCGATGCAGCAATTTTTTCAGCAAATTCAAAATCGTGTAAACAATCTTTCATCGTGTTGTACGGCATTAAGGGGACATAGTCTTTCGATGGTTTGTGATAGGGTTCGATATCGGTCGGAATTTCAGAAAACTTTCGTCTCTTTCGGAATTTTGGCTGATTTGAGAATGACCTGTCGTCACAGCGATCATCAGATGTCTTGGGCATTTCGCGGGGCATGGAAACTGCATCAGAAGGATGTAAAGGAGAATGAAACTGATAAATAATTCCCACTGTATCGTGTAAAATGTCTTTACCAGTAAGAGTATCGACAAAACGATCAAAATTGTCGTACGCCACGTGTGTACAGAGCCCAGAAGCTTTTGAAATTCCAGCGGGAATCGGGGTACTGTTCTGGTATTCAGTGAATGTCATTTCAGTTTCTATCTCCTCTGCTGTGGTGTAGGAAATGCTATGCCCATATCGATTAAGAATATCAAGAACTTTTCTGCAGCTTGTTAAAGATTTCATCGCCAACCCCAATGTTAACTGTTTTGACGGTTTGACTCTACCATTGGTTACCAGATAAATAATATCCGAGCACAAAGATTTGATTCTCGTGAAGTCAGTGCTTGAATTTCTTCTTCGATAACCCGGACCCTGGATAAGATTGCAAACGAATTCGAATAAGAGCTCCGGGATTACACATTCTCCCTCGATTATATTTTCAACCTTAACATCGTGCGGTAGTTTTTTGAGTGGAATATTTTTGACCGAGTTTCTGATTTCGAAAGCAGCTTGCTCCAATTTAGTAGCATCTGATGTCTCGCGAAGTAATTTATCTTGCACCAATCGACTTGTATTAATATTGATTTTATAAACGATTCGATTTTTACGTGGTGTTTCGGAAGTGTGAATTGCGATGCGGTCGCCGAATGATTCTAAAATTTTATCGGCGAAAGTGGATACGTTGCCGTCATCTACGTTATCTTTCGAATACACACCATCGCTATATTCAATAAGAAGTGATTTATAAGTGGCATAAAAATCCAGCAAGAAATATACTTTTTCTTTATCAATAATTTCATCTTGGATTAATTCCGAAATAGATTTGAATGCGGTTTTGTGAATTTCGCGGATGTCGTGCCATAACCCAGGTTCTTTCGGATTTTCACTTTTCTTAATGACATCCAAGTACTTATTTCGATACGTTGCGTAACACGCCGAATGATAGGCGATTGTTTCGTGCAATTGCATATCAGCGAGTACCTTTTCGTCTTGCAAACCAATAGCGTACATTCGAATGATACTCCGTGTACTTTCCGAAGGACATATGATAGTAGATACCCTTTTCTTACATAAAGACTTCACTTGGATAGAGCAGAAAATGCAGGGCTGAATTTGCTGTTTCTTATTGTATTCCTGTATATCTGAGGAATGCAGCGGCGGTTCCTCTACTTCCATCGGTGTTGGTGAAAATGTGGAAAGCGACATCCGTTGATTCACGGTTTCCAAGCCTGCAGGTGTGGAAGTCGTCGTGTTTTCTGACTTTCCCGGTTCATTCGCAAAATCTCCAGCTCCAAGTTTCGACGCATTGGGCTTAAGGCTTTCGTCCTCAATAAGTCCTATAATGAGTACAAAGTGTAAGTACAACCAATGACTTCTAAAAATAACGACGTTCAAAAAAAAATTTTCAACATTCAAAACTCCTTAAGGGATTCTTCCCAAATTCGATATAAATTATGACTGTCCCTTAGACTATTTTTGTAAAAAGTTTCAGCATAGTAGATACAAATTTCCGAAAGTTAGAGTGATAACGTCGTTTTTTTTTGAAGTTTTAAAAAATAATATTATTTTTTATAAAATAATATTAATATTATGAAATGAGTAATATTTTCAATTTGAATAAATTTTCGTAAAAAAACTGACCTCAGGTGTCGCGACATGTACTCGGTACGGTGGATTATTGTTGTCTCTCTCTGCCGGTGGAGATCCTGCTACATCTTTTGCATTTTCGTGTCTTTGTGCAGGACCAGCTTTCTCAGTAGAGGCATCAGATGTGTTGGACTGTGGAATTTGTGAACGAGATATTAAAACCTACTCTCAGACTTTCTATCGTATTTTCTATACTTACACTTTCAGTAGAAGAAAACCGCGCTTGTAGCTCTTCTTGGTTTTTCCGTTTTAACACAGAAAATTTTCTGTAGCACTGGTAGTGATATCCGCAATTGTCACTATTCGCACGATCCAAAGATAAATCGCCGTACTTTAAATGTTTTTCTTTTCTGTACTCGAGAATATTTAAGCATTTATTCAACGTACTCTCGTTAAATTTTATTATTTCACGAGATTTATTGCAAATAAAACAAACCAATTTGTACAGAAGATACGTTGAGAAATAACAGCGAAACGACAATTAACTACTGGCTGAACTAGGGTGAAATTACGAACACCCGATCCGTAGCGAGTTTGACATATGTCAGATTTGAGCAATTATGAAAACAAATACAATTCAAAATATATTGCAACTTGACTAACTTGATTCGATATCAGTAGTCTATAGAGTAGATATAATTCCATTCTTTCTTGCAGTCCACTAATATCGACTCAAACCTCATTATGTTTTGAGTAATATTGAATCATTTTATCCTACGGATTGTGACAGTTTTCGTATGGAACGTTCTTATTTCTAGCCCTGAGCAAATAACCGTCCGAAGAAACGCAAGAGTTCGTTTTCACCTGACTTCCAGTTGAGCGATCACGGGACCAATCAGAACATTTGTAGGGTAGGTGTAGCTAATTTGATAAATTAAGATAAGAAGGGCAAAACACCTCGAAAACTAGCATATAGTTAGTTGATAATGCTTAAAAAAGGGACTCAACCTGACTAACCTAATGTAGACAGAATAATAATAAATGTTGTGACATTTCCACACACCCACTCTACAACCGATCTGATTGGTCATGCGGATCACTCATCTGCAAGTCAGGTTAAAACGAACTCTTGCCGAAGAAACGGTTCCTGAGGATTTTTCTCTCTCTACGGAACAGCTTCTACAAATAGCACAGCTAGGATCTGGCAATGTATATGGTAGGGACAAGTTTATACCTGCGCGTGTCTAGGTAGTTTATAGGTATTATCTCGTCTTATTTAGTTTACCATCTTCTAGGTTTTATCCCGTCTTATTTATTCTCAATTGTAATGATATACAAGGGAAATTAAAAATAAAAAACAAGGAAAACGACGAATTAATGAAAAAAAGTCACTTGAAAAATGCAATCTCATTTGTTTCGACAATCAACGACACGTAAAAATTATTGTAACTTATAGTGGTTCGCGTATTTCATCAGTTAAAATCAAAAAGAACCGGGTCTTTGCTGTTGAATCCGAATTAAACGGCGAAATTTGGTCGCGCGGAGCGCGACTTTCAACCGCTGCTGCCACCGTATAGGGTAGTGTTTACAAAAGGCAGCAGTGGTTTTTCTCACTCAGAATTTCATCATCTTCAAGATGCCGTTCGATTTTTTGAAAAGTTCGATGATACTTGATAATCGAAATTTAGCGGTATTTCTTTCCCTGCTGCCACAGGTAAGGGTTGTGCAGGGAGCTGGCAGCACCGACTTTTCTTATAGCCCTATCCCTCCCCTATATCAGTAAATAAACAAAATCGAAAAGTGTTATGATACTTGATAACACGAAAAAAAAAATTTTTTAAAAATTGTTTTTTCACGCGTCGTTCGGTCTATGCAAGGCAGCAGCGCCATTCCGTGTTCTCCAATTAATAAGGAAACGAGTGATATGTATTAAGTAGATAAGTGTTATCACTATTGGTCTAGTGTCGCGGGCTCTTCCACTAATACTGTATATGGTATCGTTTAACAATACGAGTATGCACCTGGTAAGCAACTCCATATTTCTCTCTTCTCTTCTCTCTTCAAAACAGAAAGATACATAGAAAATTGATGATTCATAAATTCGATCCATCACAATATTATCTGATCAAAAACGCAAAGAACTTTTGGAGAACCTTGGAAATTATGAGAAACTTATCCAAAGTATTTTATTAGTTAGATGGCCTGATAAAATAAACTCTTTAGGTAAATTGTCAAAACTTCAAAATTAAGTATTTTGACTTGATGATTGTCTGTTGAAAGATAATCAACTCGTTACATCTCAGAATTTCGACCTGACTTCGTGTGTCGGAACGCCGAATTGGTAACCCAAAATTCCAACATTTCGACTCGGGGACAGTTCCTCCAAATATTTCCTAATCTCAGATTTATCAATCTCGGCTTGTTGGTGAATCCGGATTAAGGATGTCTTTTGTTTTACCACACATCAATATGCCGGACATCCAGATTAACAAAAAGGAGAAATGTAATGATTTGTGTTGTATTAAGCTTAAGGCGGCACTTCACTTGGCGTAGCGTATTTGTGTGTTTGCTTCATTTGACCAAAAACGACGATGCGTAGAGATGCTATTTGGTACGTTTATCTTATTTGTACAACTAAGGCAAATAATGCGAATAGGCAAAAACGCGTTTCCGTCCACTTGTAGGTTTTTAATCAAATATCAAAAGACGCAAATGAGCCAAATATTTGCGTCGACCGTCCAGAATTGGTTCGCTCAATATAGTCTAGTCAACAAGTGCCATTTAGACCAACTTTTTTCAGCAGTCTCCGAAAATTATGATTGAGGTGTCATTCGATTCGGAATGACATCCAGATGATTTTTGAAAAAAATGAAGTTCCGCATGAAAAAATTGTAAAAGTTATTAACAATTAACTAAAAAAAAAAGATGGCTTTAGTATTTTGTAAATATCTCAAAAACTAATTAAAATTTTTTAAATCTAAAAAAAGATTCAAAAAGAGGAGGAAATTTCCTAAAAAAAAGCTCAATTCCCGGAATTGTAGCATCAATATTTATAATTTTCCCAGAGGGATGAAAATACGGCCGAAAACGGGTACTCTGGCTCGGGCAAGCCACACCCACTTTGGACACTTTAACAATAAAAATTATTTTAAAATACTAAATATGAAAATAAAAAATTGGAAAAATTCAGGCACTAACTGAATAGATTAATGAACAATAATCCGCTTGAAAAAAATTTTTATCACAATTTTTCAATTAGTTAATCAATAGTTAATTAATAATTTTTTTCTGCTTGAACATGAACATTGCAAGTGTGATAATTGTTAAACTATAAATTTAAGATTTTTTTCCTCTTTTGGAGCAATTCTTGAAAGGCTTCAGAATATAACCCCGTTGGAAAAATTAAAAAGTTTTTATTTTTCAGTTTTTTATTAACAATTTTCGTTGTTGCAAAATTAAATACTTAAATTAATCATTGAAAAAAATTTTTTTTTTCAAATATTATCAATAATCCGTTTTTATGTTATCAGGAACTACATAGAAATAATTTTTTTAAATTTTTATCTCTAATTGTTTAAAAAATTGTTATAAACAAATGCGTTGTTTATAAGATAATTGAAATTTTTTTTATGGAATTTCAATCTTTGATACAAATAATGATTTTTAAAAGAAAAATTGTTCCTTAAAAAAAATTTTTTATTGCTTGAAAACGCATTTGTTAATTAACAATTATTTTCTCCCGCTTCTAATTAATATTAAGGAACCATTTTTTTTTTTAAATCATTATATGTCTTTCTTTCTGATATAAAAAAAAAATTCCATTTTATTTAATTTTTCATTGTTTATGCAATAAACAATTTGTTATAAACAAATAAATTTTTACCTTATATTTTTTTTTCTATTCTAATTTCTGTCACAAAAACAGACATGATTTTTTTTCTTTTTTAAAATTTTTTTTATTATTTTTTATTTAATTTTTAAATATAAGTTCTCTCTAACTTCGTCATTCTTACCTGGTCTTCATCCTTAAAATTATTATAATTTACAAACTAATGGAGATACGATGAAAATACTTAAGACTTATTTATTCTCCATTACATAAAAAACAAATTTAGCAGAAAAGTTTAGTTGTTACTTATTTATTTATTGAATTTATAGCAATTGTTGTTGAAAAATACTTAGGGAAAACATTTTTTTTTTGTTTTAATGCTTAAAAATCTTATCAACTATTAAAAATATGACTACTTCATTCAAGTATCTTATCAATTATTGTTCATTACTCAACATTTTTACCTTTTATATATTAATATTAATATCTAGATTTTTATTTTCAGGTTCGGTTTCTTTAATGTTTGTAAAAGTTTATGAATGACAATCTTTATGTTTTTCTTTTGAAATATTATTGAGACAATAGAGTCTAATAAATTTAATTATTTATGAACGAACAGAATATTCTATGCACGTTCATATATATTATCATTTAAATCTCATTTGATTATAATAGACCCTCATATCTACGAGTAATTATCAACGGTCACCTAATAATAATTATAATTATAGTAAAAATGTTGAGTAATGAACAATAATTGATAAGATACTTGAATGAAGTAGTCATATTTTTAATAGTTGATAAGATTTTTAAGCATTAAAACAAAAAAAAAATTTTTTCCCTAAGTATTTTTCAACAACAATAGCTATAAATTCAATAAATAAATAAGTAACAACTAAACTTTTCTGCTAAATTTGTTTTTTATGTAATGGAGAATAAATAAGTCTTAAGTATTTTCATCGTATCTCCATTAGTTTGTAAATTATAATAATTTTAAGGATGAAGACCAGGTAAGAATGACGAAGTTAGAGAGAACTTATATTTGAAAATTAAATAAAAAATAATAAAAAAAATTTTAAAAAAGAAAAAAAATCATGTCTGTTTTTGTGACAGAAATTAGAATAGAAAAAAAAATATAAGGTAAAAATTTATTTGTTTATAACAAATTGTTTATTGCATAAACAATGAAAAATTAAATAAAATGGAATTTTTTTTTTATATCAGAAAGAAAGACAAATAATGATTTAAAAAAAAAAATGGTTCCTTAATATTAATTAGAAGCGGGAGAAAATAATTGTTAATTAACAAATGCGTTTTCAAGCAATAAAAAAATTTTTTTAAGGAACAATTTTTCTTTTAAAAATCATTATTTGTATCAAAGATTGAAATTCCATAAAAAAAATTTCAATTATCTTATAAACAACGCATTTGTTTATAACAATTTTTTAAACAATTAGAGATAAAAATTTAAAAAAATTATTTCTATGTAGTTCCTGATAACATAAAAACGGATTATTGATAATATTTAAAAAAAAATTTTTTTTCAATGATTAATTTAAGTATTTAATTTTGCAACAACGAAAATTGTTAATAAAAAACTGAAAACTAAAAACTTTTTAATTTTTCCAACGGGGTTCTATTCTGAATCCTTTCAAGAATTGCTCCAAAAGAGGAAAAAAATCTTAAATTTATAGTTTAACAATTATCACACTTGCAATGTTCATGTTCAAGCAGAAAAAAATTATTAATTAACTATTGATTAACTAATTGAAAAATTGTGATAAAAATTTTTTTCAAGCGGATTATTGTTCATTAATCTATTCAGTTAGTGCCTGAATTTTTCCAATTTTTTATTTTCATATTTAGTATTTTAAAATAATTTTTATTGTTAAAGTGTCCAAAGTGGGTGTGGCTTGCCCGAGCCAGAGTACCCGTTTTCGGCCGTATTTTCATCCCTCTGGGAAAATTATAAATATTGATGCTACAATTCCGGGAATTGAGCTTTTTTTTAGTAAATTTCCTCCTCTTTTTGAATCTTTTTTTAGATTTAAAAAATTTTAATTAGTTTTTGAGATATTTACAAAATACTAAAGCCATCTTTTTTTTTTTAGTTAATTGTTAATAACTTTCACAATTTTTTCATGCGGAACTTCATTTTTTTCAAAAATCATCTGGATGTCATTCCGAATCGAATGACACCTCAATCATAATTTTCGGAGACTGCTGAAAAAAGTTGGTCTAAATGGCACTTGTTGACTAGACTAATAGCGTACTTGGCAGTGGTCGTAAGCCTTGTTTTCCATGGTCTTTTGGTAACTTTGTATGTAGATATCGATGTATTGGTGATATTTAGGTAAAAATGAGCTGCTGCCGCTGTCGACACTTCCATTACTGTTGCGTTCACTGGTGAGCAAATATATTTGGCATGTTTGAGTTCTTTGCTGGTTTGGTTCAATGTGTAAATGGCATGTTCGTGGTATTTGAGGATACAACAAATATTTGGCCAAATATAGCGAAACCGCTACACGAATACGCTACGCCAAGTGAAGTGCCGCCTTTACATAACCTTGTTTTCGTTGTTTGGTTTGTCGATTTCGTCATATATAGGTACCCATCGACTTGTCAATGTATGGACCTGTGTAAATGAAATTCAATTTTTGTGTAAAACGTTTGATGCAGAGTGCAGACTCAAAATGTCAGTGAGAACATTTAGAAGTTGAAAAATCTTATATACACCGTGAGAAACTAAGACAAGAAAAAATTTGGGCACCTGGAAAAGGCCAAGAGAAAGTTTAAAAATTGAAAGAAATTACAAATCAAAATTTGTTTCATTTTTCTGCTTTTTCAAACATATTTTATTTATTCATATTTAATCTATGACTGATTAAGTATTTTGTTGTTGTTTATTCAATTCAAAATTCACCTTTCCAGGTTGTATTTGGTCATTAAGGTGTTGTTTGTGCTAATGTCTCATTCAATATTTGTTGAATTTTGACGAGAATTTTGCCTATACTTACTTGAAAAAAAAAGTGATAATATTCCAATATGAACAAATCATTTCTGTTTGTTGGGTTTTGTGATACAAGTAAATGTTGAATCATCAGCATAGTCTTCTTTTATTGTAGAACTCTTGAATAGCTGATGATGGTTCTATATAGGACCGAAACATGTACTACTGTTTGATGGCTATCTGATTGATAGCGTTCAGTCACCGTTTCACCATTCTATCATACTAGAAGGGTAATTAAATTGTGGAGACGACTTTGCGTTTTACTGAATTGTATACTGTATATACCTACTTGAATTAAATTACTTACCTTTTTATACAAAAATATTAATACATTTATTCTTTGTACCAAATTTCTTAGTGATTGCTACTAAAAATATAGTATTGTTATAGTTATAAAAGATGATGATACGAGTGAATTTATTGCTAGTTACTGCGTTGGGGTGCATTGAAAAAAAAACACGGATCAAATTTCGTGTATTCTTTTGTGTGACTGTACCGGCTGAGCCAAAAACGACAAATCCTCGAAAACATATAACATATACAGTGAACGTATTCAAAATCGAGTCCATGCATTGGGATTTTGGTAGCAGTGAGAGATCGAGAGATAGTTGAATAATTAAAAGTAGCGTATTTCAGAGGTCACTTATAAAAATGTAAATAAATGTGATCTAGTTCCTTGAGTTCTGGAGTTAAACTGAAAAAAAAAATTCCTTTTGCCTTCATTTCGCGAATTACTTTCCCAATATATGGGTAGAAACAAAACTGTATTTTGAATTCCATAACAGCTGTAATTTGAAGTGTCAATTTGTCATTCATTCACTTCCAATTATCTGACATTTTTCCATTAAAGCTCTTATCGAAAATATGACCAATAGTGCTTTAATATCTCCAAAACACTGTGTAGTTCAGATAAAAATACTACATCATTTGAAAAAATGCTATAAAAAAGTACAGTTGATAGTGACTCTGTATAATAATTTGAAAATATAATGGTATACTCTCCGTTATACTTTTCGAATTTTGTTCTGATTCATGCACTTACTTTTCCTGAATTTTGTGATATACGAGGAGTGCTTTAATGATCGTAGGAGAAAGTAGTTGTTTTATCACATATTTTCATCGAAAAGAGGTTTAGAACTTATCTATTTTATTTAGCTTGTTCCAAGCTCAATTTACTTTAGGTGCCCAATATCATTCGTGACATTATTTTTCAAGAGAAATTGGGGAATGTAATCAGTATTACCACTATGGTTGAGCATTGTTGAGAATTGAGGAGGAAATAGTATATTGTACAATGAGCATGAAATGGCATACATTTCCCACGAGTAGGTATATGAAATTTTAGAGTACTCGCTACGCTCGTACTACGATAGTTCATATACCTACGAGTGGGAAATGTGATATTTCATGCAAATTGTACGCTATAATTTTTCTACGACCATCTGAATCATGAACAAATCTGTAATATTTTTGATATCTCTTTTTATCATAAACTTTCCTGGCGTCATGATTCCCATAACACATTCATAAAAAAGGAAATGAAGATACATAAATTGAAAATTATAATAAAAATCGAAAACTAATCAATTTCAAAAAAAGAAAAAAAATGTGGTGTACTTAGGATTTGAACCCTCAATCTCCGCTTTCCAAATTTTTAATTCTCTAAAATAAATAAATAAATGAAGGTTTACTATTACATAGTATTCGTTATCTACACTCCAATTGATATATTCATAACTCCGTCCTAAGCTCAATTCTTCGCCCAAGAGTGTCCAGGAGTGAGGAAGGGTCGGGAGGACGCACTGAGAGCCGCCTCCCCCATCCTGCAGACATTTCTGGCTAAAGGGTAGGGGAGCGCTTGTGCCAAGGGGCACATAGGGTCCCAGAGAGTACTCTTGGGGAGGTGAAATGTGTAGAATATCTCCGACAGGCTTTTAACATGTGCTGGGATGGAGTCGACGCCAGTAAGGGCGCGCAGCGCATCCAGTTGAATGTATCTGTCACTCTTGGTGATGATACTTTGTTCTGCATCCTGTCCAACCTCATTAAATGAGTTTTGGGCAGATTGCAGCACATGGCTGGCCGGATAATTTGCTTGTATATCGCCATTTTGGCCTCTAATGACATATGTGAGCCCCTAGCTATCAGTGGGTACGTGCGTTTTACCGCCGCCGCAGCCGTCTGGATAGCCTGGTTGATGTCTTTGTGCCATGTTATGCGCTTGTCGAGCTTTACTCCCAGATATCGCACATTGGTCTTGACCTCCACGGCTTTGCCCTTGACCTTCAACTTCTGAAGGACCTTCGAAAACTTGAATTTCTTTGAGAAGTTGATGGCTTCGGACTTGGCCGGGTTTACCACGATTTTATTCTCCTCTAGATACTGAATGATCTCCCTGTCCAGACGAGTCTGGACCTGCATAGCGGCTGCGACGCTGGAGAACGATTGGGCATATATCGCGGTATCATCCGCGTATATTGCCGTCTTCGTTCTCTCGCACATAGGAAAATCATGCGTATGTAGGGAGTATAAATGTGGGGATAGGCTAGACCCCTGCGGGACACCTGCTTCGATAGGGTACTCTGCGGATCTTGCACTTTCCGTGAGATAGGAGTTCACAAGCCTTACCAAGTATGAAGGCATGCGTGCTTCCAGTATTTTGCAAATTGGACCCTCTAACCACACGGAGTCGAAGGCTTTCTGCAGGTCCAACAGGACCATGACCGTGTTCATCCCTCGATGAGCTGCCTCTTTCACCTCATGAACAACCCGGACAATCTGCGAGGTCGTACTTGTGACCTGCACGAAAGCCGAATTGCTTAGCGGGGATCATTTTGAGTTTCTCCTTGAGGGAGATTAACCGTTTCAAGAGAATCTTCTTTACTACCTTGGCGACGACACTCAGTAGTGATATTGGGCGGTAGCTGTCAAGTTGGTAGCCATCCTTGCCTGGCTTGAATATGGGTATTACTAGTGCCTTCTTGAGGCAATCCGGGTAACACTGCCACTTGATGACTACATTTATAAGGTGTATAAATTGAACCAGGGACTTTCGCGGCAGGTTCTTGAGCAAAACTGCGTCCAGCCCATCTGGCCCAGGCGCCTCATTCGTCGGAAGTCTTTCAATGACTTCCCTCAGCTCCTCATAGTTTGACATGATTTTGGCAAACCTATGATGGACGATAGGGGCGGGCATAGACTGTCTAAAGTCATCCGTTATCTTAGATTTCTGTCTATGTCCGTCACTAACGTCCGGCGCCTTTTTATGAACACTGGCGAAATGCTCACCAAACATTTTCGCCTTCTGAGGACCCGTCACTGCACGCACGTCACCCCTCACTATGGCTGGAATGGGTTCGAAACGCTTGATAATGCGCTTTGTCATCTGCCACAGTGAGTTGTCTCGCACATCCAGCTTCTCCAGTCTGTTTTTCCACGCCGTATATCTCTTCCTAGCCGCAGCATATCATTTTTATGCTCCGGAAGCTTTGACACTTCTTTCGGAAAGAGTTTTTCAGAGTGATCAACGCCCGAACTTCGGGTGGAATCACATTCCGGTTCCTCCTGATCACAAGTTTCTCGACAGCCCGATCGCGAGCGATCTGAATGTCACTAATTACAGCGAGTGTTATTTCCTCAATTTCGTCGCGAAGAATGTCGGACCTTATAACGGTCCGATCATTCATGATCCTCCGGAACTCGGCCCAGTCCGCATTCTTGTAATCATATCGAAGGACAGGTGAAATATCCTCTCCCCGATATTCCATTCTGAACAGAACCGGGTCGTGATCCCAGGTCATCTCGTGGACAGCCTTCAGTTTGCTCAAATTTGTTACATTTTTGTTGACAATCAAGTCAATTGTGGCCGGAGTGGATCCGTTCCAGGGGTAGTGTGTAGGCTCGTCAGAGTGTACAACTACCACACATCGCTGCTGAGTGAGTATTCCCATAGTGTTTTGCCGTTGGCATTGGGCTGTGAGCCTCCGCTCCACTCTGGACACCTGGCGTTTAGGTCCCCGACCAGCAACACCTTGTGACCAGTGTTACATAGGGAGTCCAAGTCGGACGGTGTAAACCTATCTCTTGGCTGATTAAACACCGCGAACACGCAGATCCTGTCGACAAGTTGAATGCCCACATGCTCTCCGAGATAAACATCAGGTCCAACTTGGGCCTGCCAATGAAGTCAATAATAAGCGGAAGCCTATTATTCACTGAACTGGCGTTAAACATTCATTCTTTGCTCAAAAATTATATCTTTGGCTGTCCCCCAGAATCTCTAGGGCAGCCATCGCCTTTTCAAGCGGGGACTGCGCCTGTGCCATCCTGCCGATTAAGTCGTCCATGGCATGGCACAGTTCTGCGATGTTTAGCATCGAGCCAACCTGCTGTATCTTACTCACCAAATTATTGCTCTGGACTTCCTCTGGCCGGATGTGCCTTTGTATCGGCGACTGATCGGGTGGGGTGTTTGGAATTGCAGGGGATCTCGGGCACTGCTGAATTCTTCTTCCGACCTCTTCGATTCCTGTCGGGGGAGCGCTCTGCTCCTGAACTCTCTTCAGCCAAGCATTGACCTTCGGCGGTGGAGCTGAAAGGTACTTCACAGGTTCCGGTTTCTTAGATTTTTTCCTCCCTCTCCTAGAGAAAACGAATACGTTTCCTGTAGACAGGGCACTCCACGCTGCATGCTGTCTCCGTCTCCGTCTCCGTCTCCGTCTCCGTCTCCGTCTCCGTCTCCGTCTCCGTCTCCGTCTCCGTCTCCGTCTCCGTCTCCGTCTCCGTCTCCGTCTCCGTCTCCGTCTCCGTCTCCGTCTCCGTCTCCGTCTCCGTCTCCGTCTCCGTCTCCGTCTCCGTCTCCGCCTCCGCCTCCGCCTCCGTCTCCGTCTCCGTCTCCGTCTCCGTCTCCGTCTCCGTCTCCGTCTCCGTCTCCGTCTCCGTCTCCGTCTCCGTCTCCGTCTCCGTCTCCGTCTCCGTCTCCGTCTCCGTCTCCGTCTCCGTCTCCGTCTCCGTCTCCGTCTCCGTCTCCGTCTCCGTCTCCGTCTCCGTCTCCGTCTCCGTCTCCGTCTCCGTCTCCGTCTCCGTCTCCGTCTCCGTCTCCGTCTCCGTCTCCGTCTCCGTCTCCGTCTCCGTCTCCGTCTCCGTCTCCGTCTCCGTCTCCGTCTCCGTCTCCGTCTCCGTCTCCGTCTCCGTCTCCGTCTCCGTCTCCGTCTCCGTCTCCGTCTCCGTCTCCGTCTCCGTCTCCGTCTCCGTCTCCGTCTCCGTCTCCGTCTCCGTCTCCGTCTCCGTCTCCGTCTCCGTCTCCGTCTCCGTCTCCGTCTCCGTCTCCGTCTCCGTCTCCGTCTCCGTCTCCGTCTCCGTCTCCGTCTCCGTCTCCGTCTCCGTCTCCGTCTCCGTCTCCGTCTCCGTCTCCGTCTCCGTCTCCGTCTCCGTCTCCGTCTCCGTCTCCGTCTCCGTCTCCGTCTCCGTCTCCGTCTCCGTCTCCGTCTCCGTCTCCGTCTCCGTCTCCGTCTCCGTCTCCGTCTCCGTCTCCGTCTCCGTCTCCGTCTCCGTCTCCGTCTCCGTCTCCGTCTCCGTCTCCGTCTCCGTCTCCGTCTCCGTCTCCGTCTCCGTCTCCGTCTCCGTCTCCGTCTCCGTCTCCGTCTCCGTCTCCGTCTCCGTCTCCGTCTCCGTCTCCGTCTCCGTCTCCGTCTCCGTCTCCGTCTCCGTCTCCGTCTCCGTCTCCGTCTCCGTCTCCGTCTCCGTCTCCGTCTCCGTCTCCGTCTCCGTCTCCGTCTCCGTCTCCGTCTCCGTCTCCGTCTCCGTCTCCGTCTCCGTCTCCGTCTCCGTCTCCGTCTCCGTCTCCGTCTCCGTCTCCGTCTCCGTCTCCGTCTCCGTCTCCGTCTCCGTCTCCGTCTCCGTCTCCGTCTCCGTCTCCGTCTCCGTCTCCGTCTCCGTCTCGTATATCGTACCTAAAATATCAGAAATAAAAGCATCCTAGTAGTTACTCAAATAACTTTTGTTAACCTTGTGGCCTCAATAAATAACAACGAAATAAAAAACAATACATTATGCTATTTCATTCGACTCTTATTTGATTTTGACATCGCCATGTTTGACAGGACCAAAGAAATATTTTCCAGGTTCGAATAAAGATAACTTTTCTTCGGTAATTTCAGCCGAGAAGACTCTATCTCCTTCTATAAAATATTCTACTCCCGCGGTGTAATAAGTACTATTGTCTCTTTGTTCTGTATATTATCGTGTCAAAGGTTGAAAAAATCTTCACAACGTAAAGAAATTCAGGCAGAAGAAGATCGACATTTTCGAGCTTATTTATATAACTCGAGAACTAAAGAAGCTTAACCAAATGTTTATGCACATAACTGACCTACTTTTCCCCTATTCAAGACGAATATTTATTTAATTTCTGTTGAAAGAAAAGCTATAAATACAATGAACATTTCAGGTTACATTGGGCAATGTGTCTACAAGGTAAAATAAAATACTCTTGTACTATTGTACTTTCTGTTAATTATTCATTATGATATTCTGGGTGGATGATGATAAATATTTCTGAAAGCATAGGGAACATGAGTGATCCCCAAGAGAAATATTCTTTCAAATCTTTTGAAGGGAATCCAATATTAAAAAACTTACTTTCTGGATATTTCTACAAAATACTTCTTCCGCTTTACCGAATCATCCAAGTTCCTTACGGTTACACAAAAATGAGCATCATCCACTATAGAATGTCTTCATCAAAACTCAACAATCTACAATGAATCAATTGTTTGTCTTTAACCATGGTAATAGTAATGGTAGGTATGGATGATGACTGATGCGCTGCGTCCTAATTAGATTTATTGTGTCCCATCTTCTTCTTCTATTTCAGGGTGTTCTCGTTTACAGGAGCCCCTCAAGCCTCGATTCCTTGAGGAATTGAAGGATTTTGAGGGGGTCTATTCGTGGTATTTCTCTCACAGTCAGCTGGTGTGATCCCAGTATATTCAATATATTAGCATAACACTCCATCAATATATGGTGTGGTGTTTCTGGATGTTCCCCACAGAATCTAGCCAAGCTTCCTTAGGTGTTTTTCGAGTCTGCAGTGCCCCGTCAGAAATCCCGTGATTGTCTTTAGACTAGTTTTACTGAGGTTAATCAGTGTCTTCGATCTTGCTCGGTTGAAGATGCTGAGGAGATGTTTGGCCTGCCTTAGCACTGGAAGTCTTTGCCAGTATGATGTTGCTCTCATTGCTTCTTTAGTTTTATTGAGAGTATGATTTTCCAAGTCCTCAGAATGGTTCTGGCCCGATCAGTGGCGTTGATGCCCCTTTTCGTGCCAGGGTATCTGCTTGTTCATTGCCCTCCACTCCGACGTGCCCGGGCACCCAGAGAAGGATCACCTTGTTGTTCCTGCCTAGATCATTTAGTTTGTCCTGGCATTCCCAGACCATCTTTCAGTTGATGTTATATGTGCTCAACGCATTAATGGCTGCTTGACTATCGAAGAGGATTGCGATTTCCTTGTTCCTCTCAATGGCGTGAATTTCCGCTTGAAAAATACTGGGGAACTAGCACATGTATTCGAAATATTTGGTGCGAGGCCCAAAGACTCCTGCTCCAGTTCCGTCGGGAGTTTTGGTCCCGTCCGTGTACCATGTTATGGTATTCTTTCCCAGTGCTCTTAGAGTCCGACGTTAGCCAACCTGAGATTTACTCCCCAAGCAGTTCTCCTCACCATGATATGGTGAGGTCCAGAATCACCTCTATTGCTGCTGTTGGAGTCGACCTCATTGCTCCTGTTATACAAAATCATGCTAGTCTTTGCAATATCTCCAGGATTTTCCTTGTTATGGCGAGTTCAGTTCTGCCGTTCCACACTACTGCTCCGTAGGTGATCATAGGTCTCACTATCATGGTGTACATCCATCGCAGTATTGATGGATTACAGCCCCACGTTTTTCCTGCAATGTTCCTGCACATCATCAGTAATGATTTCGCCTTGTTAAAGATCTTCTATACGTGTCTGTTCCAGAGTAGTTGTGAGTCTAGGCTAAGCCCTAGGTACTCCACCTCTTGCTTTCATTCTAAGTCTGCTTCGTCGAGGCGAACATCCCTTAGGTGCTGAAACTTTGTTCCCCTAGTGAATGGTACCACTGTGGTATTTGATGAGTTAATTCTCAACCCCACAGAATGGCACCATCTTCTGGTAGTTTCTAGCTCCCTTTTTATGAGATAGCAGAGGATTCCTTCGAATTTACCTTTGGCCAAAATGACTATATCAGCATATCCAAGACAACTGACTCCGTTCCCGGTTAGTGTTCCGAGTAGTTCGTCTACTACGAGACTCCACATCAGATGTGATAGTACCCCTCCTTGTCAGCATATCCAAGGCAAGTAACTTCGTTTCCCGTTAGTGTTCCGAGTAGTTCGTCTACTCCAAGACTCCACATCAGAGGTGCTAGTATCCCTCCTTGTGGACATCCCCTGTTTGTGCTGATCCGAAAGCAGATATCGCCCACTTTTGTTTCAGCAGTTCTTGTAGCCAGCATTTGGCACATCCCTCTGTATTGGGTTCTGTTCACTCTCTTTTTCGTTAGGGCCCTATTTATTGTTTCGTGAGAGGTGTTGTCAAATGCCCCCTCTATGTCTGCGAAGGCGCATACAGCCATTTTTGTATGCTCGAGTGATCTCTGGATGCTTTCGGTAAGCATGTACAGAGCGGTTTCCGTTGATCTGCCAGCCCTGTATGCATGCTCCAGTATCTCGGTTCTAATATAGTTATCTATCATCTTCTCCATTGTCTTCAGTAAGAAGGATGAGAGACAGATTGGTCTGAATGACTTCGGGAGGGTAGGGCCCTTCTTTCTTACTTTTGGAATGAAGGTTACCCGTGATCTCCACCAGTTGCTCGGTATGTACTCGAGCGCCAGACTGAATCTGGTTACTTTAATAATAAATGGCAGTAGTTCCGTTAGCCCTTTTTGTAAAAGGGCCGGAAATATACCGTCGATTCCTGGTGACTTGAATGGTTGGAAGGAGTCAATTGCCCATTTCACTCTTTGGGGAGTGCATATAGTTTTTGCTACCTCCCAGTCTTCTCGTCTGGTCCCACCTGGTTCTTCCAGTGATCTATCGGGTTCAAATGGTATGCCACCTGGAAAGTACGTCTCCAGTAGGAGGAGAGCTCGTTGCTCTTCATCCTTTGTGTAGCTAGCATCTGTTCTTCTGAGTGACATTGGCTCTCTGCCTCTCGCCATAGTTACAATCTGGCTGCTGCGGGGCTTGATGTGATTGTTTCACAAACGCTCCTGAAGCTGTTCATCTTGGATTTCCTTATTTCTTTTTTATATTTTGTCAGCCGTTTGGTGTATCCCAGCCAATCTCCGTCCCGCTTGGCTTTGTTGAATAGCCAGCGGACTTCGGATCTCAGATTTGACAGATGAACGTTCCACCAAATGGTACCACTGTGTGATATCTTCTCTTTTATGGGGCAGCTGGATTCGTATGCATCCATAATTGCCCCGTTAACCTGCTCAAATACGACGTGACTGTTGCCGTTGAACTTGATCTGTTCTACGTTGCATTTTAGATTGGTGTTGAAAGAAAAGCTATAAATACAATGAACTTTTCAGGTTACATTGCGCAATGTGTCTACAAAATAAAACAAAATACTCTGTAATACTATTGTACTTTCTGTTCTAGCATAGGGAACATGGGTGATCCCAAGAGAAATTTTCTTTCGAATCTTCTGAAGGGAATCCAATCTTAAAATAATTACTTTCTTGATATTTCTACAAAATACTTCTGCCGCTTTAACGAATCATCCAAGTTCCTTACAGTTACACAAAAATTGAGCATCATCCACTATAGAATGTCAGAATCAAAAATCAACATTCTACCATGTAGACACATAAGGATATTTCATTAGAAAATTCAATGTATTCATAGCTCTCGTATCAACATAATCCAAAAAAAATATCATCCAATAATTTTGATCTTTATACCTAACAGTATGAACCGGAACATGTTGGGTTCGCAGTGCAATATGATATTACTTGCAAAATATACCTTTTCAGCATTAAATTAACGAAGGTTCAATATCCATATTTTGATTTTGCTGTGGAAGAATTTAAAAAACATCGTTTGTTGATTATTGAAATTTTTCATTCATCTATACACGCTCGTCTTCATTTTCTAATAAAATGTATGCATATGTAGAGTATGTGTAGTTATTCACTATGTTTGGTTTGTGTGTCCAATTAGAAATGGATGTTTGTTTTTCTCGAAGTAAAAATATTTCGCTGAAAATCTGAACTTCATTATTTTACAGGAAAATTCTCCTGCACGAAATGCAGAAAGCAATATCAGTCCAAAGCAGCACTGAATACACACTTCAGATTTTCATGTGGAAACGAAAAAACATTCTTCTGTCAATTTTGTAACTCGTCATATTTTTATCATCATCATTTGAAAAGACACATGAAAATGCATCTTCTTAATCCATAACTGAGCCTAAAATAATAACATGAATACCAATGCTGATAACTCGTTTTGATTGTCTCCTTTACCTAAAATAGTACTCCAACAAGTAATATTACTCATAATTTGCTATTATTTTCATACGAACATTGTCAAATAAATAAGATCAATTAATTACATACTGCCGAGCTCCCGCCTAATGAATAACAAAAAGGGATATTCAATAATATTTTGCTCCTTGACATGAATCGTATACGATTGTCGAGGAAACGGAAATGTTGGTTTTCAGTTCAACCCCAATGAAATACTCAAGTCCTACATTAGAATCTTGAAATGGTCCATTCATAAAATACCTTTGTGCTAATACAGTTTTTTTTTTATATATTGAGAAGTTTTTTCTCTTTTTGGCAGTTTTTCTCATTATTTCTATATTAGTTCCACCTCTCAGAGCAAGGCTGGATTCACCAGTATTCCCCATAGGCCCCGGCCTAGGGGCGCACCATGCATCATTATGTAAACAGTTGATTATTATTCACTTGACAGGGACAGGACAACTATTATGTTGTCTGACCTACCCTATCTTTGATAAGAAGCAATGTTTGCAGGTGGTCATTTTTAGTCAAATGAAGGATACTCTACTGTTTAATTACAATAGGGTCTTCTTGGAAGACCGTTGTACAAATATCTGACAGTTGTAGTTCAATGTCCGTCATGGTATTAGCCGGGAAAGTAGATGTTTTCTAACAGATGTTTGACTCATGTTTCCACTCGGTGGAAACGTGTGGAGAGGAAGGGTACTTCGACTTGGTCGATTTTATTCCTTTCATTATTGTCATAAACTCCAGCCTATATTTTCAAACTTTGTTCGAATCAATACAGTTAACTCTTCCTGGAGTCTGTGCACTTTCGAAATCGAGAAGTGTGTTTTTTATTGATTTTTTTGTTTTCCATGCGGATAGCGCTGCGGATCAAATTAGTTGTGGATCGTAGCTTCATCCGTGGGAAGATATTAGTTTAACAGCTGATTATTATTCATTTGGCAGAGACAGGAAAATTATAATGTTGTCTGACCTACCCTGGCACTGATGAGAAGCAAAACCTAGAAATATGCATGTCTGCAGGTGATCATTTCCAGCCAAATGAAGGATAATCTAGTGTTTAATTACAAGAGACGCACTTGCAAATGGGTCTTCTTGGAAGACCGTTGCACAAATATATGTTAGATATAGTTCAATGTTCGTCGTGGTATTAGCCAGGGAAGTAATGGGTTTGGCGCATTTTTCCAATTGGTGAAAACTTTGTCGATTTTATTTGTTTCATTATCAATAGTTCAGAAAAATAGTTTATTTTGCCAGACGACATATGTAGTAGTGCCTTGTTGTGCCTCTACCCGCACAGTAGAATGTTTATGAGGGAGCTTTACCATAAGGAATATTTTAGTTGGTCCCTGTCTCCGGATCTCCGATACAACCGGAGGGCGCGCTAGTGTGTTTTTAATTCCAGTAACCACTCCCCACGTCCATGTGCCCTGAATGAACGAAATGAACCATGAATGATGGCTAGGTTTTCTGCCGCATCACGGCAACCCGGTATGATTTTCTTTTGATTCGAGAGCAGCGTGTCTATCATTCCAACAAGTACCCCTACGATCAGAACCACCATTTTGACAGAATGATTTGGGTAAAGCCTGCGGAGTTCAAAGAGTAGTCCTCGATATTTAGTCCGTTTTTCCTCCTCTTTTTGGTCAATGTTTGTTTCGCCAGGAGCCGAAAACTCTATGACGAAAATCGTCCTGCTATGATGGTCGAGGAGGACTACATCAGGCTTATTGGCTTGTATTTGCCTGAGGGTGGGGAATGTGCCATTTCAATAGACTTGGCACTTCTCATTCTCCACAACGGACTCAATATCACGCGGTGCATAAGGCAATACCGGTTTCTCGTCTATACCAGACTATTGTCGAAGATGGTAGTGCAACACTCGTAGCATCGCGTTATGTGAATATAGGATGAGACCGCATGAACTGGACAAATCAAAAACCCCTCGAGCCATCACGCAACTAGGGTAGACGAGGTTGTTGAACGCACCATCCACTTGATTACTCAGGTTTCGGACGTCTACCGTCTAATGGGTTTGAAAGATATTTGACTTCTTTTGTCTATGAGCGGTTTTCATTCGTTTTTCATTTCCACGCTCGGCTGACTAAAAGCCCTATTAGCTTCGATATACGCGGTTTTGATGATGCGGAGTCCTGGCATGGTCAGCAATTCCCAATGTAGATGTATCTCCACGTTGAATTCACAAGGGATTTCGTAAATGTAGTTTTTGCTGGATTCTGCTGTATTTTCAGGTTTCGTCTTGGTGAGGAAGCTCCGTGAGGTACTGCCGTATTGAACGCAGCTCTCGATGTTGTACTTGTTTCCGATCCTCCTGATATTCTCGAATATCTCTCTGAGGTATGGAAGGATGATAACTTGATGTTGTGGTGGTTCTACAATCGTCTGGGTCCTTTCGAGTTGCTTCTGTACTTCTCCTAGGATTTTCTCAGAGTATCTATCCATTTTGCCGCAGGTCCTTTCTGATGTGGTTTATCTCCACATCCAGTGACTCCTGATTATGCAAATTTGAATCGCTCCTCCTACCAATGTTGCAATAATGCAAATTTGATATTCCTCGCATTGTCCTATTTTGAGATGAGCTTTGGCATATTTGTCTACCCAAATTATCAGCATGTGTGTACTCTTGCGCCTTTAAGTATAAAAACCCCGATAATAATTCATGTTCGATGTTCCAAACAGTGTAGACATACGAAAATTGCTCCGTAAAACAAATCGATTCTATCCGTAAATAACACCACGAAATTTCTGAAAGTTAACCCATAAGATAGTGCATGAGGGATCCTGTCCATCGAATAAAAACAAGTAAGTCAAATTATGTCACTAACCAGAAATAAATTAGAAATGAATACCTTAGTGAAGGAAACAATTCAGGAGATATTCCAAGACCGTGAGTTTATCAGTCAAATCACAAAAAAAGTAGCAGATAAAATTGAACAAAAACTCACGGAGATCCAGAAGGAATTAATAGCACAAGCCAACAAGATAAGTTCTTTAGAGCAAAAAATGGACCAAACAAAAACTCATAGTGGGCAAATTAAGACTCTGGAACAAAAAGTAGATGATATGCACCAGCATATGAAAATGAGCCACATTTGCATATACGGGGTAACTGAAGAAACGGGAGAAAATACTCTAGAGAAAATCATGCAGATTATCAACACAAATACCAGTCTCAACATCGGAAAAGCAGATATCATAGGATGCTACAGGGTGGGCAACAAATCTGAAACCACAAATAAGAGCCGACCAACTATACTAAAACTAGTACACCCTGAATTAAAATTTAAAATATTCAAGAATGTCCAGCAGTTCAAGGGAAAACAAATATATTTTGCAGATGATTTAACAAAATATAGAAGGGCCCTCTTGAAAGAAGCTCAAACAAACCTTGGAGTTAGGAACGTATGGATCTTTAAGGGATCCATATACACCAAATACAATGGGCGGAATGCCAGAATCAGCTGTCAGGAAGACATATCCAAGTATCAGGGACATTCTACCTAATAATACCGTATCTACAAAATATATTTCTCTCTCAGAATACGTCCAACGAATAAAAAATCCGATATTTAAGAACAAAATTAAATTCATTTGAAATTATATTTAGGAACAATGTCTCATATTTCTTTTGCACTGTACCCAATAAAATTTCGATTAGTTTAAAATTCATCTTCACCCAACTTACCCAATGGTACTAGTAGATCAAGATACTGTCTTAGAAAATTTACGCTTGTTAGAACAGGATCACCTAGGGGAATATGTAGAACCTGAAAACTTTGTAATGTCAAACACTAGACTATTTAACATTACACATTTTAATATTCGAAGTGCTAACAAAAATTTTGATGAATTCTTAGCACTTATTGAAACATATAACCTAACATGTGACGTTTTTGTTTTAAGTGAATGCTTTGAAAATGTATCTATGGACAACCTCAATATACCGGGTTATAGAACGATACATAATGATGGTGATTTCAATAGAAATGATGGAATTTTGATATTGGTAAAATCAAGCCTCAACTACAATATCTCAAATTATAAACTAACAATATGTGGTGTCTCATTATGTATCATACATTTAACAATCAATAATTTATCATGTAGAATCATTGCACTTTATAGGCCTAACCCATCTAATTTGGTCTCGTTTATCGATGAACTTGATTCATACCTGGACAAAACACACAACAGTAAAATGGATGTATTTATTGGTGACATTAACATTAATTTATTAAATGAAAACGACGTTAACGTAAATAAATATCTTTCTGTGCTAGCTAAACATGGATTTGTGTCTTACATACTGAATCCCACGAGAATCACTCCTGAAACTAAATCATGCATTGACCACACTTTTCTGAAAAAACCAAACGGTAACCACAATTTGATTTTCAATTCATACATCCTCAAGTATAACATCACAGATCATTACCCAGTATCACTAAATATAGAGTTAAATCCCAAAAAAAAACTAATTCCAGATTTCGATAAAAACTTGTCAATAACAATTGATTTTAAGAAGTTAGAGAATTTATTACAGGAAGAAACTTGGGACATGGTATTTAATGAAAATGATCCTCAAATTGCGACGGACCTCTTTTTAAACAAATTTAACAATATTATCGAAAATGCCAAAAGTACAAAATTATGGAATAAAAAACACATGAAAATAAAACCATGGATAACCGAAGGGTTAATTCTATCAATCAGACATAGAGAAAAATTAAAAAATAAATTAAACAAAAGTTTTTCATATGCTTTAGAACAAGAATACAAAACATACAGAAATAAACTGAATAAACTACTGAATATAAGTAAAAATAACTACTATCTTAGACAAATTGAAAATAACAAAAATGATCTAAAGAAAACGTACCAACTAATATCAGAAGCTACTAATGAAAAAAAACATAATAAAAACATATTCCAGATAGTTGACGATAATGGTACTGCATTCAATGATAACAAATTGATGGCTAACTATTGCAACAGTTATTTTAGTAATGTCGGTTTAAACATGTTGGAAGATATTGATACTTCTTTAAAAACTAAGGAAAATAATGAAGTAAATTTTAATTCCATATTTCTTAATCCAATAACAGAAAATGAATTAATACAGCATATATCCACATTGAAAAATAATACTTCCCCAGGGGTAGATGGAATAACTACTAAAATTATTAAACAGAACCACCAATATATTTTACAACCCCTCAAACATTTATATAATTTAATCATTGAAAAAGGACATGTCCCTACTCAGTTTAAATCTTCTATAATTACACCAATTCATAAAGCAGGTGATAAAACTAAAATTAGTAATCACAGACCCATCAGTGTATTAAATAACTTTGGTAAGATCTTTGAAAAGTGTTTAAAAACTCGTTTAGTACAATTTTTTGATAAAAATAAGATTATACATGATTGTCAATATGGATTTCGTACTGGTATATCTACCACTGATGCTATGTACAATGTTATTAGAAGTATTACACAGGGATTAGACGAAAACAAAAAATGCATTGCAGTGTTTTTGGATTTGGCAAAGGCATTCGACACTGTTAACCATGAAATTCTTCTTAATGTGTTGGAGCGCTATGGAATTCGTGGTGCAGCGTTGAGTGTCTTTCGCAGTTATTTGACTGATCGGAAACAGAGTGTTAAAATAAATGATATAGTAAGTGAAAGCATGACTGTAAAAATGGGAATTCCCCAAGGAACCGTCCTTGGTCCAATACTCTTTCAAGCCTATATAAATTCATTGCTTTGCTTGAAAGTGGAAGCTAAAATTATATCATATGCTGACGATACTGTTGTAATTTTCAATGGAGATACATGGTCTAAAACTAAAAATGATGTGCAGTCAAGCATGGAAGTAATTAACAAGTGGTTAAGTATGTATCGTCTTTCATTAAATGCTAGTAAAACCCACTATCTTGCTTTCTCTATAACTGCAACAAATAGACCACATTTTTTAAATATTAAAGTTCCAGGCATGAAAGGTGAGATTCAAGAAACAAACGAGGTTAAATATTTGGGCATAATTATTGACAACAACCTAAGATGGAGCAATCATGTTGATTATCTAACAAAAAAAGTGAGAAAACTAATATATAAATTTCACCAACTACGACAGTTTTTATCAAGAAATCTACTTATATTAATTTACAAGTCTCTAGCCGAATCACTTTTTCGATATGGTATTCTGGTGTGGGGAGCAATGTATAAAAATTCTTTGCAAAAGCTTAACACAATACAAAACTATATTCTAAAAATAATTTCCAAGAAACAAAGATCTTTTCATACTAACCTACTATACACAGAAGATATTAGCAATATCCGATCATTATATTTTCATAGCCTATGTATGTATGCAATCAAAAATAAAATATTACTCAATTCTAGTCCCACCGTTTATGCTACTAGAAGCGCAACAAACGAATTGCTCCCCACTCCCAAATTCAACAAAAATGTTTGTCACCGATTTTTAACATACACAATACCAAAAATTTGTAACTTGCTACCCTTAAGAATAAAACATATAAGAAATCATAAAGCCTTCTCAAGAGAAACAAAAAAATGTATTTTCGAAAATTACTTTGAATTCATCAAAATATTAGAAAATTAGCATTTATTTCATTAAAACTTTGTGATACCACCATTTTGGTCTTTCACCCCCTGTACACAACTGTATTTTTTTTCAACCACATCAACTACTATTGCTTTACAGCACAATACAAGTGTTAAGTCACTTAGGTGCTCTCTGTACACAAGCGTATATATATTTATTATTTAGGTTGTTACCACAATTTGTTTAAGTTTTCATTTTGTAATTTTTTATACCAAGCTCTCTTGTAATCATGTAATTTTGTAATTTTGTGTACCCCCCCCCCCTAATAAATAAATAAATAAAAAAAAAAAAAATAATGAAAAAACAATATTTGGTAACCTATGACCTTGATAAACTTATGAGAAAGAAACGAAAATTCATAAGACTTGTAAGACCACTTTTAGAACGCCAAAATGAATGTTTGAACAAGTTTTCAGCATAGTTCTCACTCCAAGGTATAACTCCTAATATTACTGGATTATTTGCTACCTTCATTCTTGCCCCTAGCACCGTTTCGACGGTCTTCAGGTTTAACAAGTGAATGTGCATTTGACAGAAAAGAAAAATTCTTTCGAAGTATTCGAAAGTTAATCGACTTCTCAATTTTGAAATAGACACGTTGTATTTTGTAGATCTCCGACTGATAATAATTAACAGATAATGGAGTACGGTAAAATGAAGGAGTGTCGCCAGAAGCTGTATGCAACTCAGATGTACTCTATAAAAAAACTCTATTGGCGTGGGTTCTGGTGAGCTACTTGGTGAATCAACAGGTATCCTTCTCCCTATCTAATTTCCTTGATATGTTTTATCCAGATCCGTCTTTGAATCCATGTCAAATTGTTATTCCATTTGACGTCCATCCTTCAACACAGGTTATATTTTCTAAAGCGTTCAGAGTTCAGTGATGTGTCATTTATGTAAACCTCTTTGTGCACTTAAAAACCCCAGCAGTTGTGAGAAATGGAATTAATTATTCTCCTGAACTATGATTTTCGTTTTCCCTTTCTGGAAATCGATATATGAAATTTTATTTTTACAGACATCTATTCGAGAGTCAGGGAAAGTGGTACGAATTGGTACCAGTGTAAAAGATGCCCGAAGAAATATCTGCGTCTCAGTTCAATCTACAATCATCTTAAATATGAGTGCAACAAGAAACCTCAGTTCAAGTGTGGCTTCTGTAACAAAGAATTCAAGCAGAAGGGAAACTTCAAAAAACATTTGGCCTATGTTCATATTATTAAAAAATCAAATTGATGTAGGGACCGCAAAAATGGAAATACATAACTAGTTCAATCAGAAGATGGTGGCGGTAGTGACAACAGTCTCTATCTATCATTGGTCTGAAACATACAACAATGGAATATCACCTCGATTACTTGAAAATGTTTAACGTTTCAAATCTCTATCAAACTCTAGTCATATGGCCTGTCCAAAATTGATGATGGTCTTGTCAATTTGGAATTAATTTAAATCTGTGTTTTTATAATTTGTGAATTGTGAAGATATTAAAATTTATTGATATTTCTTTACCCTTAGTTTTTCTTGAAGTACCAACCTGATTGTATAGCTCTCGATCAATAGCTCATAGTTATAAGATATAGGAGTGTTGCTCTAAGAGAATTCTAAAAATCGTATTTAAGCCCTTATTGTTCAAGTGATAGTTTGAGTTACTTATATTGAAATATGTTATATATCTCACCATCATCAAAAAAGTGCCCAAGTAATTTTTTGTAGCTTTGTGTATTAATTGTCACTATCAGATTCGGATAACATATCTTATGAGCAATTTAATTTACATTAAGTCACCTTCAGAAATTACTTTTTTCAATAATTATTGGATAAATCAGCAATAAAGATGCTAAATGTGTTTTAAGGTACCTGTGTTGTCACACATTAAGAACCAAAGATATAATTTTCCATAAACACAAAGTTTCACTTCATTTATTTGTGCTCAGTTGGGGATGCTGATTCTAATTCTGATCAAAAAAGTTATCTAAAATGAGCCCTAATATCCTTTTCCCAAAAAACAGCTATGCCTATGGTCGATGAAAATGTGCCAAAATACTTCATTTACCTAACATATAATTACCACCAAAATTTCAAGAAAATCGCATTATTAATAACTGAGATATTAGGGTGTATTCATGAAAAGCGGGACACACTGTATAGTATTATGTTCATTGACATTGCTATTTAGGGTGTCCCTTAATGACGTACTAATGAATAGTTCAGAGTATAATTCGCCACATCGTTTTATGGAGAAAAACTGAATATGATCATATGTCCGCAACTGTTTTACTTTTTGCCACAGGTTGTTGGTTTGTTCAATTCCAAAGTATTATTTTATAAAATCTGCGAAAGTAAATTAAACAATGCATATACCGAATTACTACATTTTGCAGAAAAAACGTTTCTCATGGTGGAGAAGTATATCTTGCTCATGAGAAATAACTTGGTTTTGTAAGCTTGATTTAAATACGACGATATGATGATTGAAAAATAATTTGAGTTTTGTATAATATCTAGCAAAGATTAGCTCTGGTCATACTTTGCTTTTATCGCTCTTCTCAAACAGATATTAACACTTTTGTAGAAAGACTTGAACTGCTCTTGATTAAATTCTCTCCACAAACTTCTTTGGTAATAATTGGCGACTTCAACATCAATAAAAAATCTACTTGATTCTCTCAATCTTACAATGCATGCTGTTCCGACAAGATATTCTCAGTACTCTTCCTCTAAGAGATTATGTATGTTCTTATATTACTGACACTTTTGCCATGTTATAAATACTGATATATCTGATCACGAGGCAATCCTATTTACATTTCCGATTCTGGGAACGAAAGTCAAAGTGGCGAAACGTTTTGGTCGTATTTACCCTAAGAGTAATTTCAATAAATTTGAACGTCTCAATTCGAACATTTAATGGAATACTATCCTTGATCACAATGACCCCTTAACCACACACTTATTTGATGCATAATTTCAACAAAGCTTTCCTATGCCGCCTTATTATACAGAAACATCGTAAACCTTGGATATCTAAGTCTACGAATCTACTCTAAAAACCCAAGGTCCCTTCATTATAACAGAAAATTTGCTACACCAAACGGCTGGTTTTCCTCCCACTTCAATAAATATAGAGGTGTATTGTATATAGGACTACCATTCTAGAAGCGAAAAAAAGGTACTATGAAAACATTGGAATCAAACAATATACAAAATGATACCTGGGTAATAATTGATAACCTAAGAGGAGCATATGGTGCTTCAACCAATACCAGCATCTCGTCTTGTAATGAGTTGAACAAATATTATAGATCAGTCGCTTTAAATGTATCAAAAACAATTCCAACTTCGGAAGACCCTCTGAACTATATGATAAACATTCCCATCCAAAACACTTCCTTTTTACTTTCACATATTGTCATGAGCTTGAAGAATTTGCTGCAATAAAAAACAAAAATGGATCTACCTGGGACAAAATACTAATAAAAATTTCAGAACAATTACCGGTGAGTGCCATGGATGCTCTAGCTGCGGCAATTAATAAATAGTTCTTTTGAGGAAGGCATGAATGAAGCGATCATAATGACCCCAGCTACTTCAGACCTATCTTTCTTCTACCCGCTCTCACTAAAGTTATTAAAAGACTTGTCAAGAGTGGTCTGCTTGAGCGGTTTAACCTATCGAGAGAAAGTGATAGACTAAGGGGTACCACAAGGCTCTATTCTAAGCCTGACACACAACAATTGAACAGAATTGTAGGAAACGACATTCTCAAAGATAAGAAATTGTGTGACTCCAATATCTTGACCTTCAATGTTAAAAAAACCCACATTCTCATAATTAAGTGTTCGTTGAAACCGACTTCAATAGGAGGTCAGAGTATACAGGATGGGGTTCTCCATACGACACGGTTCCTGTAAGCCACATCATTTATTTTTTTAGGAATCTCTCCATTTCATTATATATATATATATATATATATATATATATATATATATATATATATAACATCGAAATGTTTAGAAATCGTTCCTTCGAATTCTGACCATACATAAAAGAGGTTAGGTTGTGGGCTATTAATAATGTTCAAAAATCATTGTCACTTTTTTATAATTTCGTACAAAGATAACTTTGTTATTTCAAATAGAATACCCTGTATTTTTTTGGTCTGAATAATATAATTTATCTCTTCATCTTTCAATTATCTTTCATTTCATATTGGGATTCCCTATACCTAATCTAAATAGTATTTCAGATATTGGCTTGTTTAAATAGTAGTTTTTATTTCAATGAATTTTTTGGATAAAGATAGCTTTGGAAAGACATTAATTCAACTGGTTGAAAGAATTCTTATTGACAGTTGTGTTTTATGTTATTCAAAACATTCACTGATTTATACCGTCGAAAATGAAAACTCATCCCATTCAAGAGTGGATAGATATGATTTTAGGGATTGGTGAGTGTAAAGAGAATTGCTTTTTGGCTTCGAGGGTGTATGCCCAAAAATATCCAGACGGGAATCATCCAAACAAGTTGGTTTTCAAACAATTGCTACATGACTTTCTTGGACTGGAAGTGTAGCTTATGAAAAGGCAAATAGACCAAAACCTATCATTGGAAATTGGTAGAATGATATTCTTATCATGGTATCTATCATAAAAAAAACCTCATACCAGTCAACGTAAGATCAAGAAAGATATAGGGATAAGCAGACTGAGCATTTCTAGGGTAATAAAAAAATACAAATTTCACCCGTACCGTATTCAGATACACTAGGAATTATATGAAATAAACTTCCATCGAGTTTTGTCTATGGGTTCTGGACAAGTTCAGTGGGGATGAAGATTTTTTGGATTCCATTTTATTTTCTGATGAATCTACTTTTCATAACAATGGCTTAGTGAACAGACACAACTTCCATTATTATAGTGATGTGAATCATCATTTTTTCCGCACTCTGGATCACCAGAATAGATGATTTGTTAACGTGTAGGGAGGAATTATAGGTACACAAGTTATAGGAACATAGTTTTTTTATGGACACTAGAATGTTCAAAAATGTTTACAATTTTTACGAGATGATCTGCCTGAGCTTCTGGAGAATGTGCCACTAAATATCAGAAAACAGATGTGGCTATAATTGGATGTAACTCCGGTACATTTCAAATTCAGTGTCAGACAGTTTTTGAATATGTGCTTTCCGAATAAATGGATTAGTAGGGGAGGACCACAAAATTGGCCAGCGAGATCACCAGATTTGACTTGCCTCGATTTTTCCTTATGGGAATACTTGAAGAATGATGTTTACGACACTCCTCCAACCACATTGGAAAATATGAAGGAGAGAATAAGGGCTGCTTTTCGAAGAGTGACGCCTCAAATGCTATTAAATGATAAGCAGTATTTCAAAGAGAGAGTGGCTCTTTGTATTCAACAGTATGGTCGTCATTTCGAGCACCTACTTTGAATTAAATACTTGTGTTTCATATTTTGTTGTTGTTTCAGATGAATAATGAAAAAAATGTATAGTCTGTTTATTGAACTATTGTCAGAATATGAATGTAAATGACTTACTCACTTGATTTTAGTGAACAGTAACTATTTTCGATGAAGTGAAGTATAACAACTGTCGATAAGTATTCTGTTTTAAAATTTAAAATTGTTTTTTCTGTTAACCAGCTGTCATCCCTCTACGAACGACAGCCCTCAGAAGTCGAAACTTGTGCGAGCAAAGGATTAACAAGGTTTTACCTTTTAACGTGCGATTCCTAGCAAATCAATAAATGTCGTTCCAAAGCTATCTTGATTCGAAAAATGCGTTGAAATAAGTACTACTATTTGAAAAAGCCAATATGTGAAAAACTATTTAGTTTAGGTACAGGGAACTACAATATGAAATGAGAGAAAGATAATCAAATTTTCTTTTCCTCAGAGCAAAAAAATACATGGTGTTCTATTTGAAATAACAAAGTTATCTTTGTCCGAAATTATGAATAAATGACAATGATTTTGAACATTCTGTATAATTTTGAGAAACGGGTTTAATCAATCAATAGCCCACAACCTAACCTCCTTTATGCATGGTCAGAATTCGAAGGATCGATTTATATACATTTCGATGTTATTTTTTAGTTTCAACTATTGTATGAAAATCAATAACCCGAGAACGGTTATAGTTAGGTACATAAAATCTCATATGAAATTATATTATTTTTTCCTGAGCTAATCAAAATTGTAAGGAAATACAGGGTGTTCCATCTATAAAAACAAAATTTAGATATGTCATACTTTTTTGAGCCACCCTGTAGACTCCAAAATAATTTCCTTTCAATATACATATATGGAATGGAGGAGGATGGAATATATATATATATATATATATATATATATATATATATATATATATATATATATATATATATATATATATATATATATATATATATATATATATATATATATATATATATATATATATATTTCCATCCTCCTCCATTCCATATATGTATATTGAAAGGAAATTATTTTGGAGTCTACAGGGTGGCTCAAAAAAGTATGACATATCTAAATTTTGTTTTTATAGATGGAACACCCTGTATTTCCTTACAATTTTGATTAGCTCAGGAAAAAATAATATAATTTCATATGAGATTTTATGTACCTAACTATAACCGTTCTCGGGTTATTGATTTTCATACAATAGTTGGAACTAAAAAATAACATCGAAATGTATATAAATCGATCCTTCGAATTCTGACCATGCATAAAGGAGGTTAGGTTGTGGGCTATTGATTGATTAAACCCGTTTCTCAAAATTATACAGAATGTTCAAAATCATTGTCATTTATTCATAATTTCGGACAAAGATAACTTTGTTATTTCAAATAGAACACCATGTATTTTTTTGCTCTGAGGAAAAGAAAATTTGATTATCTTTCTCTCATTTCATATTGTAGTTCCCTGTACCTAAACTAAATAGTTTTTCACATATTGGCTTTTTCAAATAGTAGTACTTATTTCAACGCATTTTTCGAATCAAGATAGCTTTGGAACGACATTTATTGATTTGCTAGGAATCGCACGTTAAAAGGTAAAACCTTGTTAATCCTTTGCTCGCACAAGTTTCGACTTCTGAGGGCTGTCGTTCGTAGAGGGATGACAGCTGGTTAACAGAAAAAACAATTTTAAATTTTAAAACAGAATACTTATCGACAGTTGTTATACTTCACTTCATCGAAAATAGTTACTGTTCACTAAAATCAAGTGAGTAAGTCATTTACATTCATATTCTGACAATAGTTCAATAAACAGACTATACATTTTTTTCATTATTCATCTGAAACAACAACAAAATATGAAACACAAGTATTTAATTCAAAGTAGGTGCTCGAAATGACGACCATACTGTTGAATACAAAGAGCCACTCTCTCTTTGAAATACTGCTTAACATTTAATAGCATTTGAGGCGTCACTCTTCGAAAAGCAGCCCTTATTCTCTCCTTCATATTTTCCAATGTGGTTGGAGGAGTGTCGTAAACATCATTCTTCAAGTATTCCCATAAGGAAAAATCGAGGCAAGTCAAATCTGGTGATCTCGCTGGCCAATTTTGTGGTCCTCCCCTACTAATCCATTTATTCGGAAAGCACATATTCAAAAACTGTCTGACACTGAATTTGAAATGTACCGGAGTTACATCCAATTATAGCCACATCTGTTTTCTGATATTTAGTGGCACATTCTCCAGAAGCTCAGGCAGATCATCTCGTAAAAATTGTAAACATTTTTGAACATTCTAGTGTCCATAAAAAAACTATGTTCCTATAACTTGTGTACCTATAATTCCTCCCTACACGTTAACAAATCATCTATTCTGGTGATCCAGAGTGCGGAAAAAATGATGATTCACATCACTATAATAATGGAAGTTGTGTCTGTTCACTAAGCCATTGTTATGAAAAGTAGATTCATCAGAAAATAAAATGGAATCCAAAAAATCTTCATCCCCACTGAACTTGTCCAGAACCCATAGACAAAACTCGATGGAAGTTTATTTCATATAATTCCTAGTGTATCTGAATACGGTACGGGTGAAATTTGTATTTTTTTATTACCCTAGAAATGCTCAGTCTGCTTATCCCTATATCTTTCTTGATCTTACGTTGACTGGTATGAGGTTTTTTTTATGATAGATACCATGATAAGAATATCATTCTACCAATTTCCAATGATAGGTTTTGGTCTATTTGCCTTTTCATAAGCTACACTTCCAGTCCAAGAAAGTCATGTAGCAATTGTTTGAAAACCAACTTGTTTGGATGATTCCCGTCTGGATATTTTTGGGCATACACCCTCGAAGCCAAAAAGCAATTCTCTTTACACTCACCAATCCCTAAAATCATATCTATCCACTCTTGAATGGGATGAGTTTTCATTTTCGACGGTATAAATCAGTGAATGTTTTGAATAACATAAAACACAACTGTCAATAAGAATTCTTTCAACCAGTTGAATTAATGTCTTTCCAAAGCTATCTTTATCCAAAAAATTCATTGAAATAAAAACTACTATTTAAACAAGCCAATATCTGAAATACTATTTAGATTAGGTATAGGGAATCCCAATATGAAATGAAAGATAATTGAAAGATGAAGAGATAAATTATATTATTCAGACCAAAAAAATACAGGGTATTCTATTTGAAATAACAAAGTTATCTTTGTACGAAATTATAAAAAAGTGACAATGATTTTTGAACATTATTAATAGCCCACAACCTAACCTCTTTTATGTATGGTCAGAATTCGAAGGAACGATTTCTAAACATTTCGATGTTAGTAGTTATTGTATAAAAAATCAATAACTCGAGAACGAATATAGTTAGGTACATAAAACCTATGAAATCATATTATTTTTTCCTGAGCTATTCAAAAGTGTAATGAAATACAGGGTGTTTCATTTATAAAGACACAACTTTGATATGTCTCACTTTTTTGAGCCACCCTGTAGACTCCAGAATAATTTCCTTTCAATATACATATAATGGAATGAAGGAATTCCCGAAAAAAATGTAATGGTTTGGTTCACAGGGAGCGTGTCGTATGGGGTGCCCCAACCTATATATGTATCCTCACAGTCCAAATTTCTTGGGTTGTATATTGATAATAAGCTGATATTCAAATTCTAAAGGTTGTTATGCACTTAGAGTCATATCAAAAGAACTCGACACAACTATGGCAAGAACAACTTATTTTGCAATTTTTGAATCCCACCTGAGATATGGGATTTGCTTTTGGGGGAACGCTAGCCAAGCATCACTGAAGGCAGGCGGTTTTTTTACTTAAAAAAAGAGCGGTTCGGTTTATGTACAGAGCTGGCTTCAAAGATACATGTCGACCCCTATTTAAATCACACCTCAATATTCATAATAGAGATTGTCTTTCTGATGTTCAAAAAACACAAGTTGATTAATAACTCCACAAAAAATTCTCGTCTTTTTATTAGACATACTCACATGTATTATTGATCTTCCTGAGCCCAACTCTACACTACTTAGGAGTTCACTATTTTACAACTCTAAAAAAGTCTTCAATCATTTACCACATGATATTAAAATTGGAAATCAGAAAAAATCCAGAGGAGAGTCAATGAGCTACTATTGGATGAGGCCTACTACACTTTGGATGAGTTTTACAATGCTACACTTCAGGTATAAATTTTGAAGTGTTGATAGTTTCTTATGTGTATCATAGTTTATATTTTCTTATGTGAATCTTAGTTTTTGTATAGCGTATATGTATATTATATAGTGAAAATAGGCTGTTATATGCTGGAATTGCGTCTCGGACAAATCCCAATGTCAGGAGATAAGGACTTGCTGATTCAACGACGCCAGCGAGAGACCACCTGCACTGGAACAAAGGAAATGCTGACAGTGTATAATTAACTTTATAAATATGAACTGCGAGTAGATTGATGTCAGTCTGTATTTTATATTTGTTATGATACTTATCAATAATTTTGTACACAGTATAACTGTGGCACGTACCACCCCTGTATAATTTTTTATAAAGTGTATCAGTGAAATACTGATATAACAACTGGCGCAGTCGGTAGGATTCCTAAACGCTGCTAGAACAAGAAGAATCTAACTGGTAACGGTGGATCCTAATCCTTCAAGGAATCAACAAACTTGCTGAGGAGTCATAACTTGAAGACCACAGAAGGAACACCCAGTGAAGCCCCTGGTGGACAATCTTCAAGAACAAGACGAATCACCCATGAAACTATTACTGTAAGTGACAAAGAATCATCTCGATACTCACAATTAATTTTATTTTCAAATAATCATACTAAGTGATTATTTTTACAGACTCAATAAAAAAAATTATTTTCGATAATTGTACTATTCAATTATCCGCAAAGTAGTCGCTTTGTTCGATTATTCTCAAAAGGTACAATTTATTGAATCGATTTATTGAGCAATATGGAGAACCCTGCAAATAATGTCGACAACAATGCCGAAAATCAGGATCCTGTTCCTGAAATCGAACCATACAAATTATCAGAAGTGTTTTCAATTGATTCCGAATATGAAGGTGATCAAATATTTCTGACTACTTTCTTGAATGCTTGTGATTGCGCGTATCAAGTGGCAACGAGTGACCAAAGAAATTTGTTAATGTTAACTATTCACATCAAAAATAAACTTCGTGGCAGAGCTGCACAGCTCATAAGTTCTAGAAGTCCCAACACTTACCTCGAAATTAGAAATTTACTTTCAACCAATTTCGGTGATACTCGAGACCTTACTTCCCTTATACAAGACCTACAAAGATTGAAACAACTGTCAAATGAAACTGTATTAGTTTTCTTAAATCGTTTGCAAGTGCATAATGCCAAATGGCACGCATGTATTCAAAAAACGGCGTTTACTGCAGAGCAAAAGTACCCACAATGAAGGCTCATTTAAACTATGACTATGAACACCCTACTGACGGGAATAGAACCCAGACTAGGACAAATTATACGCGCTGAAAATCCCAAAGACATGCTCGAAGCACAAATGCGAATAAGAAGAGAACTTCAACTCTCGTATTTCGAAAATCAGAAACATGATAAACAAAACCAAAATAAAAATAACATGCCGTAAAGACCTCTACCTAACCAAATCCCGAAATGCACATTTTGTAGTCGTCTTGTGCATTCGACCAATGAATGTCGCCAGTGACAAAGAACCCAGCCGAAATTTTGTAATTCTAGCCGAAATCCAAATACTAATTTCTCAAGACCAAATTCTTTGCAGCCAAATCGACCCCCAAGTAATTTCCAAAATGCCAAGCAAAGACCGCAATCTCAAAACACCCAATAAAGACCCCAATTTCAAAATAACCAGCCAAGACCTCAATTTCAAAACAATCAGTCGTGGCCAACATCACAAAATCGGAACCAACAAAATAACCGCCTCACGGTTATTCAACGAAACCCAAATTTCAATCAGCAAAGAACATTCTGTGTGAATTTTCAAGATGATCAATGCTCCCAAGATTCACAATATCAAGATGATTACAATGACTACCGTCAAACGGGGTAATTTCGATCATGCGAGGAAAAGTCGATCAAGCACGCCCCTGTGAAGAAATTGGCGCGTAAAATGGAACAGTTGCATATTTTATGTAGTCAACAGTTGACAACCGGTTCAGTAAGAGTTTAGCCGTGCTCGAGTGAAGAGTGTTTACTGATACAAAAGGTTAGTACGTGGAGAAAAATGTGTTTATAAAGAGTTGATAATTGGCTGAAATTGAAACATGCGAAAACGATTGATTCCACAGCTCACAACTTGCTTGAAGGAAAATAACTGGTGAATGTTCGGGAAAACATAGTTATTTGTGAATGTGAATGAAGAAAAATAATACTGTAATTCATTTTTTTTAATGCTCTTCTGGAGATTAAACAAAATTCATTGTTGAGGGGTAATTCCAATCACTTTCAGTATTACGAATATGTTTATACTTTTTAATTTCACAAGTAATATGTTAGGCTACGTTCATTTGTTTAGTGAACTTACGTAAAGTAAATGACCTTTACAGAGTTGCCAAGCATATGGCGATTTCCTGTTTAGTGAGAAAGTAATTTAATGTCTATATTAATTCTGTTCATTTGTCTTCAGATGCCTCGGCACTATCAATAAAAGTTTGGACCTCGGGGGAAGAAGAATTATGATGAGAAATTCCTTCAGAGGGCAGTGGCGGCGGTGAAACAAAAAAAGATATCGATGAGGGCTGCCTCTGAACGATTTGCCATCCCTTACTCGACCATCAATGATCATTATCACGGACGACATCAGCTCAAGTATGGAAGACCATCCGCTCTAGATGAAAATGAAGAGAAAATGTTATCTGAAGGCTTGCAACCCTGCGCCATATGGGGTTTTCCCTTAAAGCCGATCGACATCAAACATATTGTCAGGCAATATTTGACAAAGCGTGGGGTGACAGAACCAAGGTTCGTTGATAACTTACCTGGAACAGACTGGTTCAATGGTTTCATGAAGCGAAATAGCAGTCTCACCATAAAACTGGCAGAAAATACGAGACGAGTTCGAGCAGCGTTAAGCTACGAGTTAATGTCAGATTATTTTGGAAATTTAAAAAATGTGAAGGATATTCCATGTTCTAACATTATCAATTATGATGAAACAAATTTCGTAGATGATCCGGGTACTGTGAAAGTCGTCTTAAAAAAGGGCACCAAACATGCACATAGGGTCATAGATAGCACGAAAACTAGCACCACGGTGATGTTTGCGATAGCAGGAGACGGCACAATGCTTCCACCATACATTGTCTATGAGGCAAAACATTCGTATGTGGGATGGACTGAAGGGGGTATAGAAGGAGCCAGATACAATCGCACTCTTAGCGGATGGTTTGATTCCACCATCTTTGAAGACTGGTACTGTTCTATTATTCTGCCGCATTTTAAGAAGTTACATGGAAATAAAGTTCTAGTTGGAGATAATTTAAGTAGCCATGTCACTTTGAGCGTTATACAGGAATGCGAAAATAACAGTATCAGGTTTGTCCTGCTGCCACCTAACACGACATACCTGCTACAACCTTTGGATACTTCTTGCTGTAAACCCGTTTTTAGAAGCAATAAAATTATTATTATTATCATTATTACCTGCTGCAACCTTTGGATGTAGCTTACTTCCGACCTCTCAAGGCGGCATGGAGAAAAGTATTAGAAACATGGAAGTTGAGAAATAGAGGAGTGCTTCCCATAATTTTATTTCCAAAGCTTCTCAAGGAAGCTGTGGAGTCTGTTGTTCTCAAATCTCTAGCAAACTCTATTGCAGGGTTCAAGGCATGTGGCATCGTTCCATTAAATCCGTATGCTGTACTAAAGAAAATCCCACCTAAAGCAGTTGACGAAACACGTGAAACATCATGGACCGGTGCTTTAATAGATCATCTTGAACAACTTCGGACGGGTCCAACGAAAACTGTTAAACGAGGAAAAAAACTGAATGTATCTCCAGAAAAAAGCTTAGGCACATCGGATCTGTTGATTGCGCTGAATCCAGACCCACATCAAAAAAAAAAACAAAACCAGGAGGCAGAGACGGGAGGCAAGTGACAGAGAATCAGAAGACGAACATGGAGAAGCTACAAATATGAATATGAGTGACATTGAGTCAGAAAAAGAGTCATTCACAGAAGATTACGAAATAGGAGAACCTTTTACCCTTTTCGAAAACTTGACAGAAGAGCAAATTTCTCTACCAAAAGAGCAAAATCCTGAAGTTTTCATCGTGAACGACTACGTATTAGTAAAATTCTAAACATTTTATTGCCAAGATTGAAACTATCTCAGACGGAAAACTAACTGTTAATACGATGCGCAAGAAGGACTCGAACAAAGATGTATTTTTTGTGTATCCGCAAATTTCGGACCTACAATAATTACGTAAGAACATATTGAAAATTAATTTTACCTGAAAGGAAAAAAACGTGGAAGGCACACCTTTCATTTAAGCGAAGAAGAACGAAGTCTTCTAGAATAAGTTTTGTTTGTACAGCTAAGAATTTTATATTTCATGTTGAATTGTATTTAAGTTTTTACTGAATTTTTCTACCTATGTAAAGAATACCAATGTTTTATTTTTTAAGATAGATCTAAGAATTTGGATTATGTTTTGTTCCTATATTTTTCTATTACCTATTTATAGTTTGTCGTTGAGTTTATTTAGTTATAGCAATCCATGGCTGTAGAATAAGACTGAATAAAGAAGCATTTTTATATTTTCTGATCGAGTTCTTAACGAAAAATTGAAAAATTAGATTGGGTATTTTTTCTTTAAATTTTTGTTGATCGACTTTATCCTCTGAACTTTCTGGAGCTACGCTTCATGTAAGTTCGCTTTACTCCATGAACTCCAAAAATCTTTATTACATACAAGACTTGACAAACTCTTTCAAAATACTCATTGACACCGGAGCTGGCATTTCGATATTTAAACCAAAAACTTGTGAAAAATATTTACAACGATTTGCTGAAAATGTTATAGTCCAAGGAATCACGGACCAAAAAATTTTAATAACTGAATCCACCCTCATAAATTTCAAAGACAGTGATCCACATGAAGTTTATGTGCACAACATTGACATTGAATTTGATGGTATACTTGGATCAGATTTTCTCGAACACTACAAATTGTATTATTGATTTGAAAAATAATCAATTAATAACAAATTTCAATACTGTTCCTTTATTAAAAGTAACTTTTGAAGAAATTTTGAGAACACCCAAATTAAATCAAATTACAATTGAACCCAGAACTGAACAAATTTTTAAATTAAATTGTAGCTTCACCAATACTGATGCTATACTGTTAGCACAGGAAAAGGAGAAAGTCAGACTACCAAACGCTTTAGTTAAAATTGATTAAAAAGGGCACTTTCTAACTTCAATTATTAATGCAAATGCCATTCTAAAAACTATTGATTTTTCAGACATGAAACTTGAACCAATTTCAAAATTCGAATCAGTCTTGAACATCAACACATTTGATGATCAAAATTTTGAAAATAAATTCGATAGGACCCAAGAAATTCAAAATCAATTACGACTTGATCATTTGAATTACGAAGAAAGCCAATTGATAACTGACGTATGTATGGAATTTTCGGAAATTTTTTATTTAGAAGGTGATAAATCTTACCTTCACAAACGAAATTAAACATACAATTGAAACCAATAATGCCGAACCTGTATTCACAAAATCGTATAGGTATCCCCAAGTCCACAAAGAAGAAGTTAAAACCCAAATTTTTTTAATGTTGAAACAAGGAATAATTCAGCCATCGTTTTTTCCTTGGTTATCCCCTGTTTGGGTTGTCCCCAAAAAATTGGACGCTTCTGGAAAACCGAAGTGGCGTGTCGTTATCGACTATCGAAAATTGAAGGAACTCTCAGTTGACGACAAGTACCCACAACCAAATATTTCTGACCTACTAGATCAACTTGGGAAGTGTCAGTATTTTACGACTCTCGATCTCGCATCGGGCTTCCACCAAATAGAAATCGACTTGAAAGATGTACCCAAAACAGCTTACTCTGTGGAGAATGGACACTACGAGTTTGTTCGTATGCCATTCGGCCTGAAGAACGCTCCATCGGCGTTACAACGCGTCATGGATAACATTCTTCTTGGCATCCAAAATGAACGTTGCCTTGTGTACATGGATGATATTATCATTTATTCTCCAACTATACATGAACACCTTTCATGGCTCACAGAATTATTCAAACGACTGAGAAAGGCTAATTTAAAGATTTATCCTGACAAATGCGAATTCCCAAGAAAGAAAGTTGCATACCTTGGTCATATCATCACGAAAGATGGTGTTAAGCTGAATCCATCAAAAATAGAATGCATCAGAGACTTTCCACTACCAAGGAATCCAAAAGAAATTAAATCATTTTTGGGTTTAGCAGGTTATTACCGTCGTTTTATTTCAAACTTTTAAAAATATCCAAACTCCTAACGAAACTTTTGCAAAAAGATGTGAAATTTTATTTTGAACCAGAATGCGAAAAATCATTGATGGAGTTGAAATCCGCTCTCACTACTAGTCCCATTTTGATTTATCCCATCTTCGAAGACCCGTTCCTTTTAACAACGGATGCAAGTGCATTTGCGATAGGATCAGTCCTTTCACAAGGACCCACAGGCAAAGATCTTCCGATAGCATATGCTTCCCGAACACTCTACAGTGCCGAAACCAAGTACTCTACAATAGAGAGAGAACTTTTGGCAATGGTCTGGTCCGTCAAACATTTCCGACCATATCTATTTGGCAGAAAATTCAAATTAGTGACTGACCATAGACCCCTCACATGGCTCTTTTTGATTAAAGACCCAGGTAGTAGGCTGGCACGTTGGCGGCTCAAATTAGAGGAATATGATTACGAGATAGAGTATAAACCCGGCAAAATAAATAAGAACGCCGACGCCCTATCACGTATTAAAATCAATCATTTCAAAGAATGCGCGAATTTTCAATCAAAATTCTCGATATTCGCTACAAATGGAAATCAAAACCCGGATACTCCACCAGAAAAACAAACGGAGACACAAGGAACCGGAGAAGCGCAGGAGAACGCTGAAGAACCAAGAGAGACACAAGGGACCGGAGAAGCGCAAGAGAACGAGGAGTTGATATTCCAAAAAATACAAGATGAATTCAACACGTTTGTACACTTGTATCAAACCCAATCTCTGATCGACTACCCAAAAATTAAATTTGACAATAGTCATTTATTGGACAAAAAACACAAAAATATTATCACATTTTTTCGACAAAACAAATTAGAATATCTTCACTATAAAATTATATTAAGATATTTTCGAAGAAAAAGCTGATTTCGTCAACGATACAATTAACGTTCTATCAAGTAAAACCGTAAAATATAGAAAATATTTTATTCTTGCTTTGCCATGTGATCCAGATGCAGTCAATGAACATTTGTTCTATGTGCTCTATAAAAAACAAAACGAACTGTAGTTCAATATCCACAGAAAAATTTATTCCAAAACCGATGGATGAATTGTAACACTATGAAATTTGGCACGTGACATGTTAACATTATGTTTAGTTGAAAAAAAAATTATTACTAAAAAATCAGAGGTGGAACACAAACAAATTTTTACTTCAATAAAAATTTAAAAAAAATTGGAGTTTTCTCGGAAAGTCAAAAAAACTATCGTAAAACGGCTTCGATAGAATAAATGAAATTACAAATTAGTCTTGTGATACTTTTAGGAGGCTGGGTTAAGTCAGGTTCGGTGAGGTAAATCCGTCTTTTCGAGCTCTGGAAACAGTGTTAGTCGTCCTAAAATTGCGATGAGGAATAGCCGCCATTGTAGACAAAGGGTGAGGATAATTTTTGAGATTATGGATAAGCCTCACATCTCATTCATGAATAAATATTATGAGAATTATGAGATTGGCCAGTCTCGGTGTTATTTTGCAAAATCCGCTACTGAATTTACATGGGCTCTTCATAACTGCTTTCGAAATTTCGTCATAACAAGTAGTTGACACTTTTTTAATAGTTTCGTTTGGTGCTTTAGAGACTGTCCTGAGTGGTCGATTCATTCTTGTACAAATTTTTGGACACAGATCAAGCAGCAATACGAGGAATCGAAGCTTCCTGAACTGTTCCTAAGTTTGGATTCCATTGGAGAATATAAACCAATTCGAGGATCAGGGCTATGAAATTTTTCATTGCCATACTTGAACTTCTAAGAGCTTGAAGCCCTGAGTGTATATCTGTTGAAATTTTTCATTTACTTTGACGTCCGCCAGTTCATCAAGATTTCTGTATGAGAACCCCCTTTCTATGCTCATAGAAATCAATGTTTCCAGCCCTGCTGAAGTGAAAAGACAAAATCTATCTGTATCTATTGCAAATAAAACAAATCCCTCTCTTTTGTGACATCTCACACTTGCATTTTTTAAGATTCAACCATTTAAATCTACCCCTATGTTCCCTCTTATCCGACCGACATTCATTTCTATATAACATTCTTCACACAACTCTAAAAACTTATATATTATTATTATTCATGAAAATATATTGAAAACTTATTTATTCATATAATTGTCCTGTGACGAAAAAATCCCTATGATTTGTGTACGTACTCTCAATTCTGTACAAATGTTCATGTACAAATTTCAAAATCCTGTGAACAGATTTGTTGGCACACAGCTAATATACTTGCGTTTACTTCAGAAAAGATCAGTGCATGATAATATGTAAGATTCCATTATTTTTACTTCAAATAACCCTGGGGAGAGAATATTCGTATGACTTAGTTATCAACTCAAATACTTTTTTTCACATAACAAATTCAAATGGAATATCACTTTTTTGGGAGAGAGAAAATTGTGGTATATGCACTTGACAACACTCTTGTTCTTTGCCAGAATAATTCAATACCCTGACACATTTCCACCCTACTTTTTGTAAAAGATAAGCAATAATAATTTCATAGGTACCACATCATTCAATACAACTCCAATCCACTCTAAGAATTTTTGATGCCTTGTCTTCTCTGAAATGAATTTCTACTCACTTTCAGACGGACAATCGCAGCTGGATCTATTATAATCTCAATAAGTGTATTTTACCATGAAATTTCTCAATAATAAACTCGACTCGAGATACTACGCTCGCATCTCATGATCTAAACTGTCATCATACTGAGAAAACTGCTCCAAAAGTGTGGCCATTGTTGGCTTTGATATTATGGCTCGATGATCCTGGACTATGTTGTATATATGGAATGAACAGATGAATTCATTTTCTTTCGATTCGGATGTTCAGGGGTTTCTGAAAATCCCGCGGTTCGACAAAATTATCTATCGTTTAAAAAGAATGAGTATTTGGACAGCCTCTGAATTTTTTAAAGAGATAACACATTTTGGAGTTGTTTTTGTGAGTTCAATAACAGAAATGTGAAGTGCAAACCTCCAGCTTGAAATTGCATACTTTATTTTTCATGCAGGTTGTGTATAAGTGATTATTTTCAACATTTACTGGCTAAGATGTCGGAATTATGAGGGAGTTGAAAATGGGGCGGGAGTAAAACCCAGTTTTTTTTGGCGTGTGTAAGTGAGACCTGTCTCACTACTCTTAAATCATTGCCTATTGTCTAAAGAGGGTAATGGTTCCTGCTTCATTGCTATCATTCCGGATTAACTGAAATATCTATGATTTCTGCATCCTTCGTAAAAAACGCAGTCTGTAACGTGGTAAAAACAACCACTTAGGTATTCAGATATTCACATGTTATATTTGTATGGAGAAGTAGAGGTCTTCACGACCAAAATATACTTTCATTTTTGATTTTTTGATAATTTTTTTTTTCAAATTGATTTTTTTTTGGGTTCCACCCCCGTACTTTTGGTAAACATTTTTTTTTCTTATTTGACATGATATCAACTAATCCTCGTCTCAAAACTGAGTAGACTGTACTACTGGATCTTTCAAAAATCTATTACGTCGAGAATAATCTAGGATCACCCATACTTTCGTATTCGCGGAAAAAGAAATAAAAATAACTGTATGCCAAAATTTTACAAGAACTCCTGAAAAAGACGAAATACCTATTATTATGGATCAATATCATACCGGTAAGAGTAATTTACATCGAGGAATTAATGAAACTATTTTAAGAGTGAAAGAAAAATATAATATGCCTAATCTAGTTAAAGATGTGGAAAATTTTGTAAAAAAATTTGAAACCTGTCAGAAAATGAAAATCTGTAGAAAAAATCTGAGTAACCCTCTGTAGTCACAGAGACACCCAAAACACCATTCGAAAGAATCAACATCGATATTCTTGAAGTCCCTACAAAAAATTTAGTTTTCACCATCAGAGATGAATTAACTGAATTCACACAGGCATACGCGATAGATGACAAATCTGCAAAATCATTTGTCAATACTTTATTGCTATTCTTTCAGCACTATGGTACCCCATTAAGAATTCAGTGCGACTCTGGTCGTGGATTCCAAAATACACTATTGAATGACTTGTGCACACTTTATGACATTAAACTATCATTTTCAATTGTCAACCATCCGCAATCAAATGGCTCTTTGGAACGTTTCCATGCAACACTCATGGAAATGATTAGATCAAATGTAACCGAAAATCCAAATAACCATCCCCTCACATGTCTACCTTATGCTATCATTTCCTACAATAATAGTAAGAATAAATCACATGGGTTCACGCCTTATGAACTGTTATTCGGACACACATCAAGTCGATCACCAGAAACCCTCTATAACCAAGACAAATTAATTACAAAATACATACGAGATCTCAATAATAGAGTCTCGCATTACTACAAAGTTGCGCGAGAAAAGACTCAAAGACAAAAAGAAAAAGCAAAAATTAGATTTGACAAACATGTAGGACAACCTATAGAATACAAATTAGGAAAGTATTTGTTGAGAAATCTCAAATTATAGACAAACTTCATAATAAATTCAATGGCCCCTTTGAGATGATAGAAATTTTTCAAAATTCAGCAATGCTCGTCAATTGGAAAACGCGACAGAAAACAAAAGTAAACTTTGATAGACTGAAACTTTACATTGAAAATTGATTTTCTTTTCAGGGTTATTTTGCTGTTTTCAGCAGCCCATTCACTATATTCCATTCAACCAATAAACAATACCGTTGTCATCTTCCTTCATGAAGAAAGCACTCTGAAAATTTCAAATGAAAAATGGACCCTGCTAGTCTATAAGGACTTATACCACATAAAATCCGCTTTGGAACACAATGACAAAATTCTAGAAAATATGTTGTGCATGTTTGATGTTTGATCAACTAAGTGCACGAATTATATCATTCAAAGCTCAGTTCAGACACATATGAGCATTCTAGCTCAGGTATCAAACTCACTTAGCCTGATGTATCGAGAAATATTCGCCGATACTGAAAATTTCAATAAACGACAGGAACGCGGACTAATTAACGGAGTAGGTACTTTCTGGGAAGCAATAACCGACAATTTGGATGCATCAGTCGGTGAATATTATACGGATTGCATAAACAAAATTTCACAAGACGAACACCAAATTGAAAATCTCTTGAAAAATCAGATATCTGTTACTAACTCTGTGATCAAAAACTTCAACTAAACTATACAAAAATTGTAATTAGATGAGGAAACCTTCAATAAGGACATAAAAGAAATTGAAACATCAATATTTACAATTTCAGACGATCTTGCCTTTTGTGAAGCACAAGTGAGAACCTTCGATATTTGCGAAATACTGATGGAAAGTTATCTTTTCCTGGAGGACACTCTTGATAATATTTTGAATTCTATAACATTCGCTAGATTGAATATTCTTCACAGTTCAATCATAACTCCAAATGATTTGATTAAATACCTCCTAAATATATCACAATCTCTCCAAAAAAATTATTTACCATTACCAACAACGTTTTCAAATATTGCTCGATACATCGAAATTATCGAACTTGAAGCATATCAAGTTTATTCAAAAATTGTATTTATTTTGAAAATACCATTGGTCGAACCAGAAAAATATACTTTGTATCGACTTCTACCAATACCAATACCGGATAATAGAACAGGACTTCATCATATTCTGTTATCATTTCAAAAATATATTGCGAGAGATGATGATTCGTTGTTGTATATCCCACTCCAAAATTTGGAAAATTGTAAATTCCTAAATCATGGTGTGAGAATTTGCTCCTATTTGTTGCCATATCCGATGGATAGTGAATCCATCTGTGAAGCCCAACTACTCAGAAGAGTGATCGCACCCCAACCATTTATGCCAAAGAATATAATGTTCGAGAACTTTTGGCTCATTACCATTTCGGACAATCTACCGGTTACCGTCAAATGTTCTAATATGGAACCAGTGACAGAAATAATCAGCACCAATTCTTTATTTAGACTCCAACCTGAATGTAATGCCTGCAAACTGAAGGAAAGGTAAGCTGGTGGACTACCGAACTCACAAAACTTCGGAAAAAAAACTCGTAAACTATTCAATAGAGCGAGAAAAACTGGTGAGTGGGCGGAATACTCCAAAACACTCCAAGAATATAATAAAACGATCAGAGGGGAGCAAAGGAAAGCATAGAGGAAGTTCTCTGAGGACATAGAACAAACCTCAGCAAGACTCCATCGTATACCCTATAAACCCAGTGGGGACTCTCAAAAAACTCACTGGAGGTTACACAAATACTGGGAAAGAAACAGTTGAGCTACTGCTCAACGCACATTTTCCAGGATCCACTATCGTCACAAATCCCAGCAACGAAATCCCTGTCAACCTCCAACTGAGGGCGAACAGGGCTGACTGGGAGGTGGCAAAGCGGATCGTAACGTATCCGAAAGTAATATGGGCAATAAAGTCCTTCAACCCATATAAATCTCCTGGACCTGATGGAATATTCCCTGTTCTATTACAGCAGGGAATAGAAGATCTAGCACCAGAACTATGCAGACTGTACAGGATGAGCCTAGCATTTGGCTGGCTACCACAAATCTGGAAATCTGTGAACGTGGTCTTTATTCCGAAACCTGGTAGGAATAGATACGACCAGGCCAAGGACTATAGACCAATAACCTTATCATCCTTTCTTCTGAAAGGACTGGAAAAACTGATTGATAGGGACATACGGGAGGCAGCTCTGATAGACCGGCCTATACATATAAACCAGCATGCATATCTAACAGGAAAATCGTGCGAGACGGCTTTGCACCAATTAGTGTCAAGGCAGGAAGAGTCTCTAGCGAAAAAAGAAATAGCTCTATGCACTTTTCTAGATATCGAAGAAGCCTTTGACAATACATCCTTCGAAAGCATGGTCTCAGCGGCCAGGAGGAGAAGCGTTGATGAAACCACCTGCAGGTGGATACTTTCAATGCTCCAAAATTGGAAGGCCCAGACCAACATGTTCGAAGAATCCGCGCAGCTGGAAATTGCCAGAGGAACCCCACAGGGTGGGATCTTATCACCCCTATTGTGGGATATGGTAGAAGACGAAAAGAATTTTGGGAGACATGAAACTACCCAAATTGTTTGGCGAAACACTACAAGTTGATGATCATGTTAAATACTTAGGGCTGTTCCTTGATAAGAAACTAACCTGGAACATGCATCTGCAACATGTAATCAACAAGAGCAAATCAACGTTTATGATGTGCAGAAGAGCTTTTGGAAAAACATGGAGACTGAAACCGAAAGTCATGAACTGGCTTTACACCGCAATCATAAGACCCAGAATCACATACGGCTCGCTGGTGTGGTGGCCCAAAGTGAGACAAAGGCAGGCAAAACTTAACCTCGGAAAACTTCAGAGGCTCGCCTGTCTGTGTATCACGGGTGCCATGAGCAGCACTCCGACCGCTGCAATGGAAATCATCCTAAACCTCCCACCATTGGACATCACAGTCATGGGAGAGGCGAGGATGAGCGCATACAGACTCATACAAACAGGTAATTGGAGATCCCAACCACAAATTGGGCACACCAAAATTACTCATGTAGTCAACATTACCGAACTGGAAATGATATCAGACTACATGTTACCTAAATACTCATACGAAAAACCATTCAGAACACAGCTCAAGTGGAACGAATGGGAATCGGGAGTAGAATCACTATCATCTGGCAACATCATCTGGTACACAGATGGCTCCAAAACAGAAATAGGAACTGGAGCAGGAATACATGGAGTGAAGCCAAATAGGAACGTAATACTTCCACTTGGCAACAACACCATAGTATTCCAAACTGAGACACATGCCATAAGGACATGCATACAGATGAATCTAGTCAGTGGGTACAAAAGAAATCACATCTTCATTCTTTCTGATAGCCAGAGCGCAATAAAAGCTCTGAATTCAGTACAGATTAAATCAAAGCAGGTATGGGAATGCCTTCAGAGCCTCAATGAACTGGCAAAACACAACAAGGTAACACTTGTGTGGGTGCCTGGACACAGAGGAATCGAAGGTAATGAAAAAGCAGACCAACTTGCCAGACGAGCTTTTGAACTACCAGTCACAGGCCCAGAACCAGTGTTTGGCATCAGCAAAACCCGATGCGGAAACCTAATAAATGAGTGGAAGAAAACAAGACACCAAACATATTGGGACCAAATCGAAGAGGATCGACACAGCACAGCCATGAAGAGGCACTTAAGCCAAACACTGACGGCTGACAATCTCAACCTGAACAGACCTAAGATACGCATACTTACCGGCTTACTAACCGGACATTGCGCCCTTAGGAAACACCTGCACACCATGGGAATAAACAGAGAAACCGTGGAGTGCAGACTTTGTGGTGACGAGGAGGAAACAGCCTCTCATATCATCTTCGAATGCGACGCGCTGTACAACAAGCGCTACAGAATATTCGGACAGACCAACCTAGAAATATTCATGAATCCGAAACACCTAGTGAATAGATTACTAAACCTGATAAAAGATACGGGCCTATTTAACTAGGAACTACTGACGACAGAATACAATTGACCCCAGTTGGTCCAGTGTTAAGGGTCACCCTCACGGGTAAACCCTGCGTCTGGTTCGTCAGCCTCAAACCAACCAACCAATGCCTTCATTGGAAGCACGAGAGTCCACTCCAAGTACCTAGTCGACAAGTACAAGAATATAACCTACAAGAACTTTGCGGTACAAATACCTTACCAGTGCTGTATAGATCTTCCTGAAAAACAATACCTACCCGAGCTGAAACTACTGAAGCTGAACAAAATCAATGTGGACGATCTTAATATAGCTCAACACAAATTGAGTCAATATTCGGATGAGTTGGACAAACTCATCAATGAACCGTTCGTCAGTAAACACATTTCATGGTTTACATACTTTACCATCGCCCTGATCATCTCCTTGATTATTCTTTACACCTTCTGCAAATGCCGACGTCAAAAATCAATAAGGATTGGTATACCTTCATCTAATGACCAACCACCACCAGGACATCCAAGGATCGGAAGGACCTAACGCACCTTAGCCAGTTTCATTCCAAGGAGAAGACCAAGTATCAACCCCCAAGAACCCGTTGAGGAAGAAGTTGAACTTAACACAAACTTCAAAGGACGAGTCTACAGTACAGCAACAACTTTTTTCCAAAAAGGGGAGTTGTTATATAGTGAAAATAGACTGTTATATGCTGGAATTGCGTCTCGGACAAATCTCAATGTCAGGAGATAAGGACTTGCTGATTTAACGACGCCAGCGAGAGACCACCTGCACTGGAACAAAGGAAATGCTGACAGTGTATAATTAACTTTATAAATTCGAGTCGATTGAAGTCAGTCTGTATTTTATATTTGTTTTGATACTAATAAATTTGTACACAGTATAACGGTGGTACGTACCACCCCTGTATAATTTTTTAAAAAGTGTATCAGTGAAATACTGATATAACATGTATATCTGAAACATATTTCTGAATTATGTAAATATTTCAAGTTGTTTTACTTCGTCTGTTCATTTTATTGCTAGTTATCAAATCTGACATGTGGTTTTTCCATAATCTTTTATTTATAATTTTATGTATGACCATAAGATTTGTCAACAAGAATCTCATTCTTTGCACAATAAGGCATTTTTTGATTTGATTTGATATTATCACTTGTCAGTACTTGGTCTCACGAAACCTAAAGGATTTATAGTTTTATAGTTAGCCGCTCATCATATCGGACTCCGATGTAGTACGTACGGGCTAGTTCGTCCCACTATGTTACTCGAAGATGTTCCATATGGGTTGCAGAATCAAATTGGATACTTGCATGATAGAGTTTTGGTCAATAAAGTGTAATTGTTCTCGACTATCCACATGAAATTGAGCGTGGTCCCAAATAAATTATAAAGTTATAAAATAGTCTGCTTTTTCGTATTTTGGTAAAAAAATCTAGACTGGGCAAATACGTTCATGAATAAATTTCCTATTCCAAGAATAACATGGCCAGCTTGAGTCGATTCGTGTTGAGTTATCGACTTTATATAAAATTATTATTGACGCGTGTATGTAGATAGCTTTAGAGTTGTTCATGTGTTTTGTTTTTTCAATTGTTCAAGGTGAAGGTAATTTTACTCGAGGCATGTCTTGAATTATCTCGTGTGTTTCAGGTGATGATAGCCAAATGTTTTCAAAATCGAAACAAAAAAGAGTTACGTGTCATCATTGTGGAAAAATGTACTCCGAACATTCAATCGACGATCATATGAAAGCTTGTCAAAATATTCCAATTTACAGATGCATGGAAGAACTATGTAATATGCGCACTCGATGTTCATCAACTTGGTACAGGCATATGAGGAATACCCATAAGATATCAAAGAAAGTGAATCTGAAAAACGAAATTTATAAATATAGGGTTTTCTAGTTAGTTGATCCTGAAATGTGATTTGCTGCTGAGAGTTGTTCAATAAGGTTACCAACTTAAAAAAATTAAATATTCCATTTTTCTGGAGTACTGAAAGCAATATTGTTTTGAATTTTTTTTTGTGGGTATCGATGAATGTGAGCTGTGCGTAAGTTTGTTATTGCTAGCAGCGTGCGTGATTCACCCTGTACATTTTTTACACGAATGAAAAATATTGCAACACAAGCCGCAGCCAAGTGCGACAATTCCACGCGTGTAAAAATCACTTTTGCACAAACAATTTACACTATACAGTGTGTCTTACTTCTCATGGAAACACCCCCGTATCTTCCGTAATAATGGAGATAAAATGATGAAACTCTCAGGACTGATGGGAATGCTCAAAATGCACCCATCACCTGAACAGGGTTGGCCTAAGTGATATACACTGCCAGCCACTCGCGATGGAACAACCCATTTTAACGGTAAAACATACTAGGCTCAACATTCTTTCAGATTCGTGATCAGGACTACCACCTCACTGCAGAGACACGTTTTCCCTGAAAAAATTTCAGTCCTGAAAAATACGAATTTGTCTTAGTTCTCATGGAGACACCCCCGTAGGTATCTTCCGTAATAATTCAGGTGGTGGGTGCATTTTGAGCATTTCCATCATTCCTGAGAGTTTCATCATTCTACTCCAATTATTACGGAAAATGCAGGGGTGTTTCCATGAGAAGTGAGACAAATTCGAAATTTTAAGTACTGAATTTTTTTCAGGAAAAACGTGTCTCTGTAGTGAGTTGGTAGTCCTGATCACGAATCTGAAGGAATTTTGAGCCTATTTTGTCCCCTTGTATGTTTAACTGCAAAAATGGGTTGTTCCATCGCCAGTGGCGGGCAGTGTATATCACTTAGGTCAACCCCATTCAGGTGGTGGGTTCATTTTGAGCATTTTCATCAATCCTGAGAGTTTCATCATTCTACCTTAATTATTACGGAAGATACGGGGGTGTTTCCATGAGAAGTGAGACACACTGTATTTCCTACGACCATGCCACATTATTATATGTGTGCATGAATTAAGGAAAAATAAAACTGGCTGAATACTATTCGACTAACTCCATCAGTTTTGAAAAGTCACTTTAAAATGCATAATTGTTTTTGACATAATGTCTACGAGATCAAAATCATAATTAGGCACACTTAACTATTCATAATGTTTACAAAGACAAAATATACTTTTACTCTCATGAAATAGTATATCTTGCAACAAGTGCGGAAAAGTGCAAATTTTTCATGAGTTTGAAAAAGTTGCGACACGAGCGCCAGCGAGTGCTGCAATTCAAACGAGTGAGAAATTACATTTCTGCTCGTGTTACACACTATACTTTTCCTTCAACACACTTTTTGCTAAAAATAATACTATACTATAAGAAGGAATAAATGTCAGTGACTCATTTATAGCTTTATGGTGCCCAAGAAAAGCAAGGGAAGAGGATTTGAATCCGTTCTCTTTCGTGTTTTTTCTGAACTAGTGTCTGACGTCACTGACGATCAATTCCGTCCTATAAATAAAGTTGATTTTTTAAACAATGTAGGTATTTCGTTCAGCATATTATGAATTTGTTCGACATTTCCCTCATATTGTAGAAACCAATAGACTTACTCTATTCATTCTTGAAATTGCTTGATCGAATATCCCATCAAAATGCAGAATTTTCAAAATATACTTTCACCTTGCTGGCACGAAAACTTTTATGCTTGGAAATTAGGCACTGAAAAAATTTGGCACAAAAATGACACTTTGTGGCACAGATATGTCAATTTGTGGAACAGAAATGTCATATTGTGGCACAGAAATGTCACTTTGTGGTACAGAAATGTCACTATGCGGCACACTTAATGTCAAATTTCAGTTATTGTGATGAAAAATCATGTTTGTAAACGTAAAGCTATGCAGAAAAGCGTATTTTGGAGTGTAGTTGTAGAAAAAGGATTTTTTGTATCAATGCATAATTTCATTGATTTAAGAAGATTGTTCTCTTGAATTGGTCCACAGGAAAGGAAAATGTTTTGAGATATACTGTTAAGGGTTAGTTTGAGTTTCAGAAAGGATACGATAACACCATGTATTAGAAAAGAACCGAACTATTCCACTAGTCCGTTTATTAAAATAATTTCCAGAGCTCAAATTGATATATAACTATTCTCATCAGCAGCTTCATTAACCCAGCCTTGGAGGTTTCTGGAATAAAAATATAATTAGTGGTTGAAAGTATTCCCTAAACTAGAATTTATCGAATCTCTGCCTTCTTGGAAGATGAAAATTAGGGTTGTGCATTCCTCCTGCATTCCTGGGGTTGAGAGTGGCTCAAATTTGAGAGGCACTTTTACCATACATGTGGGTAGTTGGGAAAGTATTCCCTAGTTCCTTATAATAGAATCGCCAATGAATCTGGATGGCTATTGTCAGTAAATCAACATTACCTCACATACGTCTGATAGCTTAGAGTACAATTGAACTATTTTATTCTCTCTGTTTAAATATCCAGGATTCTCAACATTAAAGTTGAGAAAGCGATAGAGTAACTAGAGGAGAAAGGTATTTTGAGGTAGAAGAAAGGGTATTCTTGAAGCGGTCTCTTTTTTGTAACCTATGCAGGTTGAGATAAAAATAGAAATAGAAAATAAAAATAGAAAATGTTTCAAATCTACTGGAATTTCGGTCCATGAAGATCTAAGTTGCGACTGAATCTCATGAGCAGTGCAACAAGTGTCTTCGATAAAAAAGATGTCTAGTGTCGCAAAGGAAACATTTATGCGAAGCACAATGGCAAAATACAATGAATTAGGTGCGTAACAGATATTCAGAAAATCTTAGATGGAAATCATAGCGAAAAATAAACTTTATTTATATTCTCTAACTGATATACAGGGTTTACAAGTTCCGGCGACTCCAATCTTATCAATAATATTTTACTGTTCTGAAATATTGAAGGACGCATCTAGCTGGAATTTCATTTGAATGTAGAATTCATTTCATATAAGCATTTTTTAGTGATTATTTTCTTTCTTTTCTTTCTCTATTGCCGTTTCGATTACTTTATCAAAATTATTCATATTGTACCACTACCATATATAATTATTTTTGTTCACATTCACACTTAGATTTCTGTAGATTATAATTTTCATTGTTCAATAGTGTACCTACTTGGCCACCCTCTTAGATAGAAAATAGCATAATTATATTTTTAGGTTCAGTCTTCAAATATATCTATATTAATATGCATGTGTTTATACATAAGGGTCATTCTCTTGATATTTTTGTTTTCTCATTGAGAATACATTTCTTTTGTGAAATTGGTATTATAACAATATTTCATTTTCACTAAATAAATTTTTGTGTAAGTATAGGTACCTATACCATTACAACATGTTTCTATTCATATTTTGCGTAACTGTCATAAAAAGAAAAAAAGCGTTTTTTTTTTTGTAGTTTGGCTCAACAACATTGTTCTAAAAGCATTTTTTTTTCGATTATCATTAACTTTGTATCCAACAATTTAAATAGGAGATAGTAGCGCTTTGTCACTAGCCATTTCAACTTAGAGATTGATTTTGTTTTCTATACTTCTTTATCTTTTTTTTTTTTCTTCTTTTCCTCTTCTTTCTATTTTTCTTATTCTCCACCTACTTTTTCATCTTTCTAATATACCTCACATATTCTTTTTCCCATTACAAGGAGAATTTTTAACCAATCCTAGCAAAACCTCCCTAAAATCATTGTAATTATTCTATTTCAATATTCTTTCTTTTCCAGATGGCTTTTACTGTATCTCATATAAATGAGATCTTTGATATCAAATTTCGAGTCATTTTCGGATTACAGCAACTCGGAAAAATACGATATTATTGGTGTTACTGAAACTTGGCTTCATGGTGGCATAACCAGTGATCGTGTAAGTCTGCAAGAATATAATTTCATCCGACAAGACTGTCCTTCTCGTGGTGGGGGGGTTGGTATGTATATTAGGCATCACTTGATTTATAAAATTTTGATTAGCGAGTGTTCTGAGTATATTGAATACATGTGGATAGAAGTAACATTCCAAAAATATAAAATCGCAATTGGTAACGTATATCGACCTCCAAATTCTAATCATCAGTCTTTTTTTAGTACCTTTGAGGACACTCTAACTGAAATTTTTCCCAACTATGAATTTATCATATGTTTCGGTGACTTCAATATTAATATGTTGAACATAAACTTGAATCCCTGCATACAGTTATCAGTTAACAGTTAAGTTAGCAATTTCAATCAACTAATCATGGAACTCACTCGCGTTACTGATACTAGTGCCTCACTTCTTGATTTATTATTTACTAACATACCTTCAGATAAATGTCTAACCCAGGTGATTGACAATGATATTTCTGACCATTTTCTCATTAAATGTACTTTTGATTTTCTTCCTCAATCAAATGTACCTAAAAAAAAAATATCGTATCGACCTTTTAATCGTATTAACTTAGAGGCTTTCCAAAACGATCTTTTTTCTATGGTTTGGAATTCAATTTATGAAACTATAAATATTGATGAAAAAATCGCTATCTTGAACCACAATATCAATTTCCTAATCGATATTTATGCACCAATTCTCACTTTTTATCCGAAAAAAAAGGCCATATTCACCTTGGATTGCCGATAATATCAAGCTTCTTCAAAACCTACGCGACAAAGCACTCAAAAAATTCAAAAATTCCCGTACTCTCGAACATTGGTCATACTATAAACAAATTCGGAACTTCACTACTTCTGCTATAAAAACCGAAAAAAAGGTTTACCTACTACATAAATTCAAAAACTCTAATTCCAAAGAATCATGGAACGAATTAAAGAAACTCAATGTTACTAAAAATAAAAAGAAAGCCATTGCTGCTCACTTGAGTGATGTTGAAGCTGCCAATAAGTTTTTTTCCAGTCTCCCTATTCGACATCCGATACAATTATGTACTTTTTTTTTTGTTGTATTCATGTGTGGGTATATAATAAACGTATTTATTATTATTATTATTATTATTATTATTATAACGTGTCTCGCTATTTTGCGGATTTTTAAAGAAAACCTGGGTAATTGTGGGGTTATTATAATCAGCGGAAGGTCCACTGACTAGTTCAAACAGGATTGTTCCCCATTACCACATTTCACGAAGAAAACGACTCAACTATCGGAGTCGCTACTGAACACCACGGCCAACCATCTCGCATGAGAGCATCAATCCACAAGTGAGCTATGTATTAAATTGTATGTACTTTTCGCCGTATGACCTGATGCGGACTCTAGAAAGCATGTGCTTGCTGCTTATTGGCTAACAAATGGGATATAGTAGAGACAGATAGAATTTATAATTACCATTTCTTAAGTAGATGTGCACCTTAGGTATCGATACTAAAAGGGGGTTCTTATATAGGTGGCTTTTGTTACGCTTTTCCTTGAGACAAACTACTGATGCTTGCTAGAAGAATTTATGCTGTAGTTGTAAGAATAAGCAGAACTTCGGGAAACTAGAGTATCCAGGAATATCACTATTTTCTCCCTAGACTCTTCAATACTGCCTTCTACTGTCCAATATAGTTTAATGCTGATGAAGGAAATTATACTCCCCTAACGACCTGAAGTTTTGTTGTTTTTACCCGCACTCTGGTCGGTAAGAGGTTAGCAATAAATTTCCAATTCAAAACCATAACAATACGATCTCTTGGAGTTGGTTGAGGCACCGTATAGAAGTGAACTAAAGTACTCCCTGTCGGCGCCTTTGATGTATCGGGTTCAGATTTTTTTTTTCTGGGATGCGGTGGGGCAAGAGGGGTCAGCTGAAAGTTGTCCCGTCTCACTTGTTCCCACGTATTATTATACTTGTTCTATCTCGGATTCATTTAGGTTGCGCGATAGCACAGAATAAATAAATTGGCTAAACGCAAAATTCGGGATGGGGATGTCGACACAAATATGGCGGCGAGTGAATTTACTTTTGTTTACTTATCTACGGTGGTTGAGGCAAGAATATTTCAACTTCAATAATGAACACAATTCTTTTATTATTGTGACCTTTAAAACCTGTGTGCGTTGAACCTCTTGAAACAAGACGTTTCATGTTTGATCCTGATGATAACATCTTTCGATAATTATTTGATATTTTTATGTATACTGTTGATTCGAATGAGTTCACGAATATCCGCTGTGGCCCAAAACGAGGGTTAATAATGCTGACGGGGTGTGATACTGTAGATTCAGTGTTATAAACGTAGTTTTTTATACAAATTATAATAATCGTCTGAATTATTAGTTCAGGGATGAAAATAGTAAATCAAAATTGTGCATCTTTTGTGTGTATCACTGGGAGTGCGATATAAAAGTGTATCTAGGGCTAACGAAATTAAGATGGTATCACGATTCCGATTTAGAGATAGATCTGGTAGACAGAGGCTATTGCTGTTAGAAACAATTTTGTTACCGTAGAGCAAGCCTTCATTTTCTTCATGATGGAGTGACCATTTTTGTCGACCATTTTGCTTGACCATTTTCATTTGCAAATATAGAATGTATCAGTTCTACGAATGAAATTCACGATACGGTTGATTTTCCAGACAAACTTGTTCCCCTATTTTGCTTTAATTGGTACATGGAACTTTGCTGACTATTATTTACACCCCTCATGCAAAGTCCACGCTTTTGTTGATCCGTGGCTGAACCAGCAAATTGACAACAAGTCCTTTGAGATGATAATGAAGTAGGAAAACCAGTAGCGTTGTGCAGTAAAGGATTGATTATTCTGACTGTTGGGGAGGTCATTCCCTAAGCTCTAATCCGCGAAATTCAGAACGGATTCAAAACTAAACTCTGATATGCTGATACCAACATTGAACATTATACTGCCTTGAACTTTATATAAAATACGTCCTAGAGTGGTTGACTCAGATGTGATTGCTTGCTTTGGTGTTTGGAATAGAATCGAAGATATCTTTGGAGGCCCCACCCTAGAGATTCAGTACACAACTACGGGACAGCTTCGTATTATTTTCAAATTGAGTGAAGGCTAATTGTTGGTGTGGACAGCGAGAGAGTAATGACCCACCCAAAAGTCTATAACGGTAGCAGCTAATATCGCAAGACAAGCATTTACCAAGATTTTATGTAGAAGGCGATATTTATAACTTTCGCTGATTTATAATAGTATATTATTTAACGAGCGGTAATGTAGATCATAACTCACGTAGATGAACTTTGTAAATCATCAAGTGGATTATGACCATTACCGCAAGTTGAATACTATACTCTATCTACAACATCAACAATAAATACTAAAATACAATTCACACAATTCATTAATCTCAATAGTTACCTATAACAATGCTATAAAAATTTTTGTTGTAACTACTCATTTTGTTTAATAATAAAATCTGTGAGAATTGAACAACCAGTAAACTGAATATGTGGGACTGAACTATGTAAGTTTATTGTTTTTTTTTGTGTTTGTTGCATACATGTTGTTGATGTAATAACTGGTTGAGGTGTTTTAGAACTGTATATTTTATTTGCAGTATCTGTCTTATTCTTTTCGAAACCATCAACACAGTAGTTGATCGCCAACTGCCATGGCATTTCAGTGGCGTTATATCCCCTCCAGCATCCACTAATGAAGTTGCCGACGAGCGGCGAAAACAATGTCCTGTAGGGTGCTGTAGTATCTTTCCCCATTGCTCCAATTTTATTAATGCCAATTCTTCGTGAGTGACATTTACCATTTTAAAATTTGAAGAATAATATCGTTTGCTATATAGGATGTTATGTAAGTACGTGGCCAAACTTGGAGGGGTGATTTTTTGAGTGATTCTAAGACGAAAAGTTCACATAAATATACAAGATACAGGGTGTCAAAATTTTCAAAAGAAATCGTCATGTTCGTATTATTATTATTATTATTGAATTAATTTTGATGAAATTTCTAAGACTGAAATGGACTATATGGAAAAAACAGTAACACCCCAGTTTTTGATGGATTAGTGTTGAAATGTTTTATTGTGTTGCCCAGGGACTAACAATAAAATTAATTTTGTTTTTTTCTCAAAAACAAATCACGATACGAAAAAAATTCTAGATATAATAAAGTTGTAATTTCAGTTGCTCAATGTGAAACAAATGCCAAGATATAAAAAAATCAGTAGCGTACATTTTTACTGTAAAAAATATTGGTTACGGTGCCTTCCGGGACGCCATTGGACATGATACTTTTGATATAGTTAGGGCTACATCAGCACTTCATGACCCTTAATAACACTGCACAATTTCAATAAAATCGGTTGAAGGATTTTAAGATATTTACGAAAAAAAAACGATTTCTTTTAAAAATTTTGACAACCTGTATCTTGAAAACGATGCATGACCAGACTTATGTTTATATGAACATTCAGTCAGAATCATTCAAATAATCACTTCTTCAAGTTTGGCCACGTACTCAAATAACACCCTGTATATCGGTAGAACGAAGATTTAAATATTTCTCAATTAGGTATAAAAATTTCCCATAACAGTTAATTTTCTGGCAAATTTTGTTTTTTGTATTTGGTACACTGACAATAAAAATAGATCCATGATCTTTTGAATCTATATTTTGCATAGAGTGCAATTCTGCTGTACGACAAGCACCCATAATGCCCATTATCAAAACAACCTAATCGTTTGAAAATATCAGACCAAGTCTGATGGCTTCAGGAGAGAGACGGAACTTCAGTAAAAAACCCTTATTCTTTCCTTAATTTAGGCAGATATCTGACAGAAAACAACTACTTCCCTGGCTAATACCACGACGAACGTTGAATTAAATCTGACAGATATCTGTGCAGACTTCTCCCTATTATCTGGGAGACTTTGTCCGATATTTTCAAACAAATTTTACCCCGAGTTACTTTGGAGTGCTTTCTTAGATTTTCTACGAGACTCCGCATCCACCTCAGAGAATCATTTCAAGTATCAATGAATTGCATGGCATGACCAAGGACATCGACGACTGCAAAAGTCGTCGGACCCACCTTGCACTGAAGAGAGGCAATACACCTCGAAACCGGTATGTAAGTGGTTAAGTCCTTGATCATGTCAGGCAGGATTCTGCTACTTGATACAGAAAGCATTTGTATCTGTCTCCCAGATTCTAGGGAGAAGTCTGCACAGATATCTGTCAGATTTAATTCAACGTCCGTCGTGGAATTAGCCAGGAAAGTAATGGGCAATTCATCGTGAGGTACTTTTTTCAATATTGCTTTTTGACAGAATAGGCGTCAATTGTATCCAGCTGTCACTGCAGTTTGACTGATTATTGCTTGCCATTTCAGCATGGAAATACTTACACCAGCACAGCGACTCCAAATTGTGGAACTGAATTACGAAAATCAGCGGTCTGTGAAGCAAGTTTTTCGTGCACTTCGAGCAACTTACGGTCGGCATAACCGACCCACCGAACGCATTATTGCCAATACAATCCAAAAATTTCAAACACAATTTTCATTATTGGATGACCGGCGACCGAATAGACCACGTCCAGCACGTAGCGAAGAGAATATAGCCGCGGTAGCTGCGAGTGTACGAGATGACCGTGAGGAGTCGATTCGACGTCGTTCTCAAAAGGTTGGTTTATCATATGCAACAACATGGCGTATTTTGCGAAAGGATCTAGGTTTGAAAGCATACAAAATCCAACTTGTCCAAGAATTGAAACCGACAGACCTGCCTAAGCTTCGAGTTTTCAGTGCCTGGGCTCTGCGAAAGGTCAATGAAGATCCGTTGTTTCATCGCAGAATTTTGTTCAGTGATGAGGCTCATTTCTGGCTTAATGGATATGTTAATAAACAAAATTGCCGGATTTGGGGTGATGTGCAGCCGGAAATAATTCAAGAACTGCCATTGCATCCAGCGAAATGCACTGTTTGGTGCGGTTTATGGGCAGGTGGCATCATCGGGTGATATTTTTTTAAGGACCGTGTTGGCCGGAATGTAACCGTCAATGGTATTTGCTATCGCGCTATGATAACGGATTATTTGTTACCCGAACTTCAAGCTCGTGATATCGGTGATATCTGGTTCCAACAAGATGGGGCTACTGCCCATACTACACGTGAATCCATGGACATATTGAGAAATCATTTCGGTGAGCAGCTCATTTCTCGTTTTGGACCAGTGAATTGGCCGCCTAGGTCTTGTGATATCACCCCTTTAGATTATTTTCTCTGGGGTTACGTGAAGTCTCAAGTTTACGCGGACAAACCAGCTTCGATTGAGGCATTGGAAGCAAACATTACTCGTGTTATTGGCGAGGTTCCCGTCATCATGCTCGAACAAGTGATCGAAAATTGGAGGTTGAGAATGGACCATCTGAGGCGTAGCCGCGGCCAACATTTGACTGAAATAATATTTAAGAAATAAATGGCATTGATTGTTCTTTCAGTTCATAATAAAGATTTTTCTATCATGTTCAATTTTATGGGTTTTATTTAAAAATATTTTCCTGAACCTCACGATGAATCACCCATTAATTGTTTTCTGTCAGATATCTGCCTGAATTAAGGAGAGAATAAGGGGTTTTTACTGAAGAACCTAATAGTTATTATGCAACGATCATGTGATAACCATTACCTGCATGAGAGTTGCATACGCTATTTTTTATACACCCGGTAAATAATGAAGAACTATAAATATTATATTTATATTTGTATTGAAAACAATAATTACTCTCATGTCTATAAAAAATTCTACAACATTGTAATCAATGGTATTATCTTGGGTATTATACCATGGGTATAGGAAAACTATAGAAATTCTTTTTATAATTATATTGTACATAATAATTGTAATTAATCGGATTCCTTGAAAATATTAGGATTATATATTGTGCAGTTTGAGAAGTTTATTCCAGGTCCCAATATCAGTAATCGCCATAAATAAATATTTGATCCAGTTGTACCTAACCTAGGTTAAATTCGTCAATTTCGCATTACAATATTCATTGTCAATGAAATATGATGTGTTCGCAACCAGACTCGCTTCTGGTGCGACTCATTCTCAAAATCTCCTCATATTTGATTTATAATTTTAGTTAAACGTAGTGCATTCGAGTGTTCATTTATCAACGAAGATCGTTAATATCTACAACCGCTCGTGAAATTGTACCGATATTTTCGTACTAAAGATTTGTCCATGAAATTATATGCCTTGTTCTATACTTGGAAATTTTCCCTATTATTGATATATGTACATCGTGATAGATGAGCTAGTAGACGTATTTTGAACGTACCTGAAATATTTGCCAGTTTTAGTTTCAGTTTTATTATATATTACGATAATCCATTTCTGAATACGAATATAGATATTATATTTGCAAATCATCAGCAAAGAAATAATATTGACAATTTCTCAAGTATTTTCTGAAAGAAGATGTGTATATAAATGACAGGAGGCCCGATAAGGATTCCTGTAGTATATCGCAAACAAGTTTCAGTAGTGTGAACTCATGATTCACATATTTGTCAATTATGTAGGATTGCTAGCTCTTCATATTAAATTCTACAGCGTCAGTTTCAAATCTATTATAATGTAACGTTGCTGACAGTAGCCCGTATTCAATCCTGTTTGGAGATTTTTTTACTTGTTACATATCCTGAATTATCTCATGTGTTTCAGGTGATGCTAACCAAATATTTCCCAAATTGAAACAAGAACAAGTTAGGTGTGATCGTTGTGGAAAAACGTACGCTGGTCGTTCTATCGACGATCATAGGCAAGCTTGTCGAAATATACCAATAACCGTATACAGATGCATGGAAAAATTATGTAATATGCGTACTAGATACTCATCAACATGGTACAATCATATGAGGAATACTCACAAGATTTCAAAGGAAGTGAACCTGAAACGAGAACTTCATAAATATAGGATTTTTTAGTTAAGGAATGCTGAATTATGCTTATGCTTGAATGTTCATTTTATAAGTTTACCAACTTGAAATATATTCATTAAACATCTTCTCATTGGCATGCATGAACGTATGTTGTCAAAATACTCTCAACAGTAAATATTCGTCATAAAAAAATAGGTTAAATTGTTTTTTGTTCTATAATTTTTTTATCTGTGAATATATCTCTTAGAATGAAGGCTTTCACGGCCGGAAGTAGAATCCTGAGGTATGGTTTCCGGGCTTTGAGGCCGTGGTCGGTTCACCTCCGTGGAGGCGGTTTCCCTGGACGTTTCGCTCACAACTGCGGTGAGCATCTTCAGCATAGCTTTAGTCTTCTCGAAGAGCGACGTAAAACTGATACAACGGTTTGAAATTCTTCGCAATTTATAGTCGCAGCCTGGCTATTTTGATTATTTTGTTTATTTTTGTTTCACTTGGGGTGACTGGATTACCTGGCCGGGTGGTATGTTGCAATTGTCTACCTGTCTAATTAATGAGTTGTGATTGCCCCGTCCTACCTGCTCGATTATGTTATATGATTGTTTTATAAAACAATCATCCCCTGAACTCTGTTGATTAGAAATGTTTTATAGAATCGAAATATGACGTCATATTCGACATGTCGGTACTATGCTTTCCATTTCTAACGTTCGAATATGACGTTACATTCTCGACACATTTCGATGCTATGAAACATTTCTAATCATCGGAGTCCCAGTGCAGTTATCTATTAAACTTCATAACCACGTCCTCGTAGACCAAATGTAGTTACGCCTCAGGTTGGATGAGAATCATTTTTTTAAAGCATCAATAAACTGTCCTGTTCCTTGCTCAGTCCATCTGTTCTGTATCATTTCTGTTCGTTTTATATCTCTGTGCATATCATATTCTCAAATCTGGTGATAGTAAAGGCTATTTATTTTCAAAACTGGTAATAATATTGTTACTTGTTTTATAACAAAAATAATCTAATCCCCGTTTTCATCCCAACTTCAATTATTAAACGCAATAATAAGACTTCATGCATTAGATTATCCTTCGTCTTTTCCTTACATAGCTGTAGGATTCTCTCACTCGCCGTAGCTTTGACGTGGGCATTTTGCTTAACGAGTTCCATCATTCAATCGATCCAGTTCATAGAAAAGTTATGTTCATACTGTACGGAGTCCTGCGTGCATCCTTGCAGCCAGCGACCCCTTTCTCTGATCCACTTTGTTCATATGTATATAGACGTATAATGAGGGTGGTCGGTAGCTCAACTGTTGAGATGTTTGACCGTGGAACTTTTGGCTCGCATCAGGCATACGAAACCGCTCCTGTTTCTCCCGTATTCCCTCAGCTTTATTCATTTCCGGTTCTTGCAATATTTCCTGCAACTGGTCCTGTTCTTCTTATGATTTTGAATGTACTCCGTTCTGTTTTTGTGAAATCTGGTCCTATTGCTTCTGATTTTCTTCGGTATCCCTATTCTCCTGTTAATGAGAAGTTTTCCCGACCGTCTTTTCGTTTCGTTCTTTCCTTTGTTCTTCTTCTTCGTCTTTGATCCTTCAACATTTTCACTTGAACTTTCAAATCTTATCGTAAAAATGGAAAGCAGTCAGTCTCTTCAAGATATCGAAATATGTTGGGCCCTATGGATTTTATCATTAACATGTTTTATTTCATTTTATTCATTACGCGGATAATACTAACCTGATCCAATCCCACAAAATATTTTTCCGAACTAAACGACATATCAGTTGGTATTTAAAAAAAACTGATATACCGGGTGTGCGCGGAAGGTGGCTCGCCCTTATAATTTTTTTGTTGTTGCAGATAAAGAAATTCTTTTTTTTTATTTAAAATTCATCTAAGGGACAATGGATACGTTCAAATCACTCACTTCAGCCCTAAAATTTGGAGATAAATACAACAATACTCATTTCAGTCAAGATCTGCTATGTACATTTTAATATTTAAATTGATATTGCTAATTAAAAGGAGAATTTCAATCCGAATAATTTGATACAAATACTATTAAGTTTCAAACGAATATCCGAAAAAATAAATAAGAAGAATTTACGTAATGGGGGTTTCCATTCATTTTCAGAAAAAATATATTTCGATATGTGTTCAGTTTTCAAATTTTTTTATCAATTTATCGAGATGAAAATTATTGAAAACGCCAAAATTAAGCACCTAATTCAAACCATCAGAAGAGGCGGGAACTTTACGTAATTACGCGAGAGATTTTGATTGGTTATACTCACGATGTTCGCCTTGCAGATAAAATGAATAATGTGCCTGGCAGCGTTGCCATAACGCAAAATATATGATTTACCAGAATATACTATTTCACTTTCTTAATAATATCATTGGTATACAGGCCGTTTCTTTCATCATGTGGTAACATCGCTATATTCTAAACCGAAATAGATACAAAGACGATTAAATGGGAAAAAATTTAACTATTGTGGTGAGCAGTACATTGGTCAGAGAAAATCTACGGGGACTCTCGCCCTTCCCGACTTATACGGGGAAAACTAAAAATGCTGTTTTCGGTTTTTTACGAATAGAATTGTTATTTCAGAAAATATAAAAAATGAAAGAGGAAAGTTTTATTGTATTCAAAATGTACTAGAACTACGTAATGATAAATTTTCAATTAAACGTAAAAAACCGAAAACAGTATTTCCAGTTTTCCCTGTATAAGTTGGGAAGGGCGAGAATCCCCGTAAATTTTCTATGACCAATTTACTGCTCACCACAATAGTTACCTTCTTTTCATTTAATCGTCTTTGTGTCTATTACGGTTTAGAATATAGCAATGTTACCACATGATAAAAGAAACAGCCTGTATATGTACCTACCTGTCCCTCTGTTCGAAGTCTTGAAATATTACCTTGGAAATTTTGAATCATTTATTTTTGATTCGTTTTCATGAAAAATAGTATTTTCATTTGTAATCCAAAATGCTATTTTTGTAGGTACCTACTGTAACGCCTACAGATTAAAAACCTCATTCGGATTCAGGGTTCAGGGAACCCTAATCTGTGGTTCAAGTAAGCAGATATTACAATGATGCAATATACCTAAGTAAATGAGAAATCCAATTCAAATATCATTAATCCCTGTCGATTTTAATCTAATTGCTATGGCTATTATTAGAAATTTTTATGTATGAACCAGTATTTCAAGTTCATGAAGCATCAATAATCACTAAAATTTTCAGTGAAAAGTGCAAATAGTAGTACGACTAATTATCAACTTGACAACTGTGCATACTTCAACCTGTCGGTAACATAACCATTACGTCCTAGCTAAGATGTCTAGAAAACCTGAGGTGAAATTCTGTATACCATAGAATTCTATAGTCGACAGTTATATCTCTTTCTTTCCCATGAATTCAACAATAATGACACCCCACTTATTGTATCGAATATAGAATTCTATCGTACCTACACAGAATACCACCCCTGGTGTATCTACTTATACCTGTTGAAGTATGGGACGAAATGAGGGATTTTTGCCTACTTGATTTTGTGAGATCACTGGAGTTGCAGATGGCGCATGATCTCGGTAACTTGAGAATAGCCATTAATAAATTACTAACAATTAAGTTTAAGTTGGCATTAAACGTGATTACTTTCTAGATTTTACAAAGACTTGGCAACTGCGGCGTCCCTCAGTCTTTATCCGCGCAATCCCAAACATCAGCCAATTATATTACATGAAGACAATGTCGTCACAGCTGAGGAGCATTTGAATTTATGCATACTGAAATCCCGTATTCAATATTGAATAATAAATCAGTTTTTCAAAATTTAGAGTGAATAAATGGTTAGGACTATGTTATAAACTGCCCTCCATTACGTCAAGTGAAAAAAATGTGCATATTTTACGATACTGGAAACCCCCTTCAGATGTTAAATATACGAAAAAACATCACCTATTCGACTTTCGTGTTGACCACTTTTTATTCATTAATGAAAACCTTAACAAGCTTGATGATATATGCAAAATAGATAGATTTCGGTAGGAGTGATGATTTTTATTTACTTTATCACGGACATTCACAACTTGACCTTATGGAAGATTTAAAGAAACAATAGGGTATAACAACACGTACACATTTGATGTACTTGAAAATATGTTTGCCATAAAGTATTGTTAATTAGATCATGGAGAATTTTGAAATAAAATGTAAGTTTCAAATTGGTTTCAAAGTATGTTACAGATTATAAGTGGTACTCACTTCCGGTACTAGATAAATGAATTATTGTGTACATCTTTCAAGATTTTATCCACACAAAAAAGAATTTTTTGTCAACTTATCCACATTAATAGTCTATAATATTGCATTACAAAATTTTTTCAATGTGCCACAACTATTTTTACTTTTAAATGGTATTTAGATCATTTTAGAAAAATAACACAATTTGGGTGGTGTTATTTTTCTAAAATATTTGATCTTCCACTTTGAATATGGACACTATATTACTTTAGAATAATATTTAAAAAGCTTATTGACATTCCGTAAAATTCAATTAACAACAATCACAATCACTATATCACTATGTCCCTGAAATATTGATACGAGGACCAGGTGCCATCTCTGGATCGTCATTTGTTTTGTCTTCAAAAAATTCTGAACAAAATCTAATCAGTCGACACACCAGAGTTTTTAGACATCTTAATGAAAGCACTGTAAGCAGTGACAGATGGCATTTTGTTATTGTCTATGAAGGCGCTGGACAAGATCAATCATTTGTTCTGATGGCAACATTGCAAATATAGTATTTTATAAGAAATCTGTTAAACTCATAAAAACTATATAGTTTAAAGCGAACATTGTATGACAAATAAAAAAATATTCAATTTCACGAATGCTCCACGGTGTTCCACACAGTTAGGAGATATTTATAAATGTAAATTACTATACCAAAATTGCCTTCTTCAAAATGAAACTCCTTTTCAACAATCATGCCATTCCCGAGAAGGGAACCACAATTATTTTGTTCGAAACTCTGGTGCTATCCTGTTTGAATAACGACAGTATGGTTTGTAAACATATAAGGAGGAACTGTAAGATAAGAAATTCAGTACTTGATGACTTGACTTTCATTCAAGTTGACAAGTTCCAAGAACTATCTGAAGACAAAACGTTTGAGCTTTCAATCTGCTACTGCAAAAAAAATTTATTTGTACATTTTATGTCTCTACCGTTCAGCGTCTTCTGATGTAGATATACTCTTAAATAATCTCAACTCTGTATTATCTGAATTATCTGTCAACTCATCCATAATATTAACTGGTGATTTCAACATAAATTTTAACAATGATGGTTCGACAGAAACTGACTAGCTCAAGAACCTATTTTTAACTTTCGACTTAAATATGCACGTCGAATCAGATACTCGTATTTCCCAATACTCTAATTCAGATTATGTTTGCAGCAATTTTGAGGTGCAGAATGTTACATGTTCAGTGATACCATCAGGTTTATTTGAATCATGAAGCAGTTACTTGCTCCTTACTTTCTGAACCGTTGAATAAACAACGAAAATGTAAGTTTGGGAAACTCTACAGCAGATCAAATTATAATAGGTTTTATCAAAATTGTCTAAAAATTAACTGGGAAGATGTTAACCATTTCTCACATTTCACAACGCGCTACTGAAAGGTATTTGATGAATCATTCCCCATACAAAAAATTAAAATCAAACAAAAAAAACCCTGGATTACAACAGGATTGAAAATTTCCTCGAAACATTTACGGTCACTGCATAACATAAGAAAGTTTACTGACAATCAAGGTTTTTATGAGTACTTCAATTACTATCGCAGAATATATAGATCCTCTATTAAGAAAGCAAAGGAAATCCACTACATGAATCAAATCAGCAAATCAAAAACTAAAATGAAAGATTCTTGGTTTATCATCAGTGTATCACAGGAAAATCTAAAAAAAACATGGAATATCACTCAGTCCTGATAAAATCAATGATTATTACTGCTCTATAGCACAAAATCTAAGTCAGAATATAGTAATTCCCTACGGTCCCTTAACAAATCTTGAAGATGTCAGAATTGAAGAAAACCTAACTTTGTATGACAGATATTAATGAGTTGGTAGAAATTTTGAGAACTATAAAAAACAAAAATGCGACTGGTTATGATGGAATTTCGATAAAAATCATCCAAAATCTGCCAATTAATGCACTTACTACATTTGTAACACTGATCAACACCCCATTCCACAATGGAGTCGTCCCTGATTTCCTAAAAACATCTATTGTCATTCCATTGTATAAAGGTGGAGATTCAGATAATCCGTCTTCGCCCGATCTCCATCATTCCAACTATAGCCAAATTAATTGAGAAACTGGTGAAAATTTGTCTGACCGATTTCCTAAGATGCCATAATATTTTAAGTGAAAATCAGTTTGGTTTTCAAAGCAATAAAAATACACATGATGCAATATTTTCATTTCTCTGCGACATTTATGAAAAGTTGAATTCTGGTAATATAGCTGCGGTCTTTTGTGATCTATCAAAGACATTCGATTGTGTTGGTCACAAATTATTAGTGAGAAAAATTCAACATTATAGTTGCAGAGGAATGGTACTTATATAAATGGTTTGAGTCATTCCTTTCTGGAAAGAATCAAATGGTAAGAACTACAGAACTCTCTGAAAAAAAAGGAAATTATATCTGGAGTACCTCAAGGATCAGTTTTGGGGCCCATTTTATTTTTATCATATATTAATTAATATTTGATGATTTCTGGAAAATTCACTCTATTTGCTGATGACACGACGATATTGTGGAATAGCAAAAACTCGAATAATTGACAAGACGCAATATCTACAGATATGGATAAAATCAAAAAGTGGTGCGATGCGAAGTTATTAACCTTCAATGGCTCAAAAACAAACATTATTTCATTCAGATGTTCTCTAGATGACCTAGCAATTGGCGACCACTTAATGATCGAGAACAAGTCTAAAACTAAATTTCTAGGTTTACATATAGACAATAGACTCAATTTTGACGACCATATCAAACATCTTAAAAGCAAGATCTCTTCTGGATGTTATGCAGTGAGAGTAACTTCAATAAATTTGGGTATTTAAACTGCCAAAACGGTGTATTACGCCCTTTTAGAGTCCCATTTGCGTTATGGAATACCGTTTTGAGGAGTACCCATCAGCACTTCAGACTGTATTGGTACTGCAGAAATCAGATATCTGTATAAGCTCAATCCTCGTGATTCATGCAGATGCATATTCGCAGAGGAAAAGATACTGACTTTGATTGCATTATTTGTTTTAGAATCAGTTTGCCTCATTTACAAGAATTTGTCCTTATATGAGACTGCGTCCAATCGTTACAACACCCGTTCTAACGCGTTGAAATTGCCAATTCCCTTAACTAATTTGGCCAGGAATTCTATTTATTATAATGGGGTCAAGATGTTTAATCACTTACCTTCATATTTAAGAGAAGCAAAATTGACTAACAAAAAGTTTAGAAACTTGGTTAAAACATTTTTAGCTTATAGACCCTATTATAATTTGCATGAGTATTGTAATGATGAATTTACATGACATAATGTGCATATTTGAATCTATGTTATTTGAACACAAGGTGTAATTGTATTGCTCTGTGGATTTTTTTACTATGTTTTTTTTACGATGTTTTTGATGATATTTTTATGTTTTTAATGTATACATCTATTCATATTCCTTAAAAACAAAACTGACTATTTTAACAGATTTTTTACAAAACTGATGAATATTTTAATTGTGCTTTACAAAATTGACTTTTAACTGTATAGTTTTATGGTCTAACTTTACTTCATTTTAGAAGTACTAACTGTTTTTACATTTTAATACTTTTATATTTACATACCTATTTATTTAACGCAAGCCTTGTCCACAAGATTATTTCTTAATAACAATAAAGTATACTTATTATTCTTATATTATTATCCTTATTAAGGTTTGGTGATCTGATTTCAATGAATCCGTGTTTCCGTAGCTTGGATGTACTTTTTTATTTCCATACGATTGTTCGGTATTCCTTCAATAATTCTTTCAACAGCTTTATCCAGTTCTGACATCTCATAGTAAGTAACTCATAGTGAATGGTCTTCTTTATGGCTGGCTCGAATTCTTTGGAGATAAGTCTTGTTTACCTTTTTTCGCGCTTTTGTGTCGACGGGGACGGTTTTTACTTGATGTGAAGTACCAAACTGAGGCAGAGTACAACCAATTACCATGTATGATGAAGACATGTAGCAACTAATAACACTGGGTATTCAAGTTTGTACAATTTCATTTCATTCAATTTATATGAAATTAGAAATTTCACAAGAGGAGTCTGAGAGATGCATTCATCGCCAAAGCACACATACATTCATTTCACTTCATTCTTTATTTGGTTGTTGTTTGTTCTCTGATTCAAAGTGGATTTATTTACTATTGTATAAGTAATTGACGATAATGATGAACATTGATAGTTGGTAGGTTGTAGATTTTTACATGCTCTGGTTCTCAGTAAACCGTAGAATTTTACTTTTCATCGAATGAATGAGATGACATTATCGTTGATTTTATAGGAGAGACAGTGCAGTTTGCAATGGCTATTTTTAACAATAATATAGCTTTTATGAGAACATCTTCAATGTCATTGTTTTGCTTGTACGACTAATAATGCTTACACCTCATGAAATGCAGATGTGACCAAACTAATTATTATAAAAATTATTCATAGTTTTTGTTAAGGCGTACAAATTCTAAACAGTCTGTATAATTTTTTTTATATCTGGCTTTATGGATACTTGACTTTAGTCCACTCATGATTCTTGTCTGAACAAGATATACAGTGAGAGAGTAATGATAAAAATTGCGAAAAACTGTTATTCTCATTGTTCACCATCATCAATGATCCAGTTTGTTAAATTTCGCAATTTTTTTGTCATTACTTTTAGTTTTAATAGGTATACCAATGAGAACCAGTTTTTGAGACACACCGGGTAGAACACGGCTGACCCCAGATTATGAAAATTATTAAAAAAGCTGTATACAATGAAAGGATTACTGTTTAAAAGATAGTTCATTGCGTACTCCCGTTTTTGGTGAAAAAATATGTCGCGATAAACACCTTACTATACTGAGATACTTACATTTTTCCAAATAGTCGTATACGTAAATTAGGAGTTGTAATTATTACGATAAAATCACAATTTGATAGTCAGTTTTACCCGTTTGAAAATTTCGTTATCGACGAGAGCATGATTCTGTTCAAAGGTCGCCTCGTCGTTAAACATTACATCAAAAGCAAAAAACACCGCTTTGGAATGAAGCTATTTGTTTTGTGTGACTGTGAAACGGGTGTCGTTTTAGATTATGTGGTATATATCGAAGAAAACACTAACATAACACTAACCGAGAATCTTGGTTCATCTGGTTTGGTTGTAGTCAAACTTTTGGAACCATATTTGAACAAAGGGCATACTTTTTATAGCGACAATTACTATACTAGCCCCTCGTTATCAACATATCTTCATAATCACAAAACCAATTCTTGCGGAACTGTTCGTCGAAACAGAAAACTAATTCCCGATTTTAAGAAAAAAACTTAAAAGCGCTGAAATCGACTGGAAAAGTAGCGCGAATATACTAGCCTTAAAATGGAAGAAATGTCGAGATGTGGTTAAGTTGACTTTCCACGCGAATAAAGTAATAATTCTACAAAAAATTGACAGGGAAACCCATCAACCTTAGAAGAAGCCTTCATGCGTAATCGACTATAATGGACAAACGAGCGCCATTGATCGTTCGAACATGATAATAAACATTGTCGACAGTACACGAATAACCATAAAATGGTAAAAAATCTATTTTTTCATACACTGGATCTGTGTATGTTGAATGCACATGCGTTATATAACACTCAAAACTACAAAAAATTCCATTTTCCAAATTTCATCGAGAAGTTATACGCCATAAAATGCATTTAGTTTTATTTTCAGATACCTACACAACAGGAATATTCAGGCCGGTTCGACGTGACGTTAGCATTGCCAGACTGATAGATAGACATTTCCCGGAAGAAATTCCCCGTAAAAATGGAAAATTGCAAAGAAGACGATGTATAGTTTGTGCCCGAACTAAAAACAATGAAAAAAAGCGCAAAGAAAGTAGATTTGTGTGTAAGGACTGTGATGTTGGACTCTGTATTTCGTGCTTTAGCATTTATCATACAAACAAAAAATTTTAATTATAGAAAAATAGTGTCAGTCGAATGTGTTTATTTTTTTATTAATACCATTTTTTATAACTTCATTATTATTTCTAGAATATTGTTTGTTTTTGTAAATACATTGCGTTTTTACAATAAAAGGCATGCTTTCAACATTCAATTACACTGAAACCACAGGTTCTGAATCCTGAAACGTAATTTGTCTCATAATAGGTGGATATACACAGAACAATTTATCGATCGATTGGAGCAATCTATCGTTAGTTCACAAATATTTAACAGATAAAACGGTTCGTTAGGGGACTGTAGAAAATAAAAAGTTTTACGATAAATCGTTGGCAATAATTGGAAGCGATAGTTTTGTCGTTTGATATAAACATCACGATTTATCTGCAGATCAGTCCTTCCAAATATTTGCCAATAATTTGTAAACCATGCTATAACATGTCTGAGCGTGTTTGTGTTGGAAGGACAGTAGGATTGTTCTGTCATCCATGTGCAGGTAATTTTTGAAATCATCAGGTTCATCGTCTCGCAATTGTTTAAGGTCCTCCAGAAGTTGAAGGTCAAGGACAAAGCTGTGGAGGTCAAGACCAATGTGCGATACCTGGGAGTACAGCTCGACAAGCGCACAACATGGCATAAACACATCAACCTGGCTATCCAGAGGGCTGCAGCTGCGGTAATACGCACATACCCACTGATAGCCAGAGGTTCACATGTGTCATTAGAGTCCAAAATGGCCATATTCAAACAAATTATCCGACCAGCCATGTTGTACGCATGCCCAGCGTTCTGCAAACTGCCCAAAACTCCTTTTATGAGATTGGACAGGATGCAGAACAAAGTACTTCGTATCATCACCAAGAGTAATAGATACATTCGACTGGATGCGCTGCATGCCCTTGCTGGCGTCGACTCCATCCCGACATATGTTAAAAGCCTGTCGGAGAAATTCTACAGGTTTCACCTCTCCAAGAGTACGTTAACGAGGGACCTTACCAGGCTCCGAATTCACGATAATCAGCCCCGCAAACACGGCGGGCTGATCTATCAATCTTTGGCCATCTTTCAGGGAAGATGGGAAGAACCGGTTCCTTAGGGAACCATGCCGCCTTTATACAGTGCGCGAAGTACCATGACCCGGTTTTTTGCCTCAGCCTTTTCCGGGATTAACACGAAACAACCTACCTCTGACCAAACATTTTCTGCATAGAAAACAAACTGAACGACATGCATAAGCTTTGCAGGATTATACGAACTGCATCCACTATCGTTTGGAATGTTTGACCCACCGCTACCAACAGCGAGGGAGGATACTAGCGCCCCTTCGTCGGGACCCTATATACCCCTTGGCACAAGCACTCCCCCATCCTTTGTCCAGAAATGGCCGGGGGATGGGGGAGGCGGCTCACAGTGCGTCCACCCGATCCTCTTCATCTCCTGAACCCTCTTGGGCGACGGCAAGATTAGTTGACGGAGTTTCGAATATACCTAATGATGTGTAGACTAACTGCTCACTTTGTAAAAATAAACCTTTATTTATTTATTTATTCTAATTGTTTAAGAAGCGGCATATGATTCAACTCTTTCTTCAGTAACCATGTTTTCACCCATTTTGCATGATTCCTGGTCCTTCTTCTTCTTTTTTTTTTATGTATCCCATCTTCCCTACAAGTAACGCAGCAGTTTCGTCCATGTTCAACTTTAACAACGCACAAATGCAAACTCTAAAAACCCCTAAACGCTAAAACCTCGTCCGTACCTCTTCAATTTCAACGTTAATTAGTGATATTTTTTTAAATGGCGAAAAATCACCGATCACATATAAATTGATTAAATTTGACCCAATAATCTTTCCAAACAACACACACGTACAAATAAATTGGACAGATTAATTTGACCTGAAATATTGGTCCAATAGAACTTTGAGTTAGTAGATCATGTACAATTTAACTGAGAGATTGTTCTTAACAATTTATCTAACGATTATTTGGTGCAACATATCGCTACAATAAATTGTTCCGTGTGTATCCACCTAATGTCGACATCCGTTCGTGCGGCACGGTCAAAAACTCCGTCTGTGGGGCACACATTTTCGGAAAAGCCGCCGTACGGAAAGGGTTTTCAGGAACATAATCTATGGAGAGCAAGAATATGACACAGTAGTTGAATATAGAGACAATATCATCAAACAATTCAGGTCTATCAGAAGAAGGGATGATAGAGAGATATTTCAGTTCATAATAACGTCAGTCAGTAATAAAGTTGTCCCTATTTTGACATATAGGTACGCATGCACGCGCAGTGTGAATCTAGAATATGGAAAACTTTATTAAAATACTGCCTGCCTTCATTAGAGGACGGTTAAGGCAAAAATTTTAAGTTTCTTTATTTTCACTTCGGGTGAGATCGTGGACACGATATAATTCATGCCTGATAATTATTGTAATACTTTTTGTGCATTTTTTTCAAGCTCATGATTTCATTCTTGTTTTTTGAAACACACCGTATTCAGCCAAGTGTTTGCCCAAAATACCGAATAATGTTATATATGTGATATAATTTAAAATAAATTTGTGCTGTTTTCGTACTATTCCTATCAAATTTATAATAAAGTTTCAACTTATCTCGTTATTCTTCATTTGAGAATGAGGACATTTCCATTGAAGTTTTTGTGCAAACTCATGATGTTTGATGAGTTCTGACAACCAGTGTTTATTAAACAAAATTTTTCGATGGACCATCTCAGATGAAGTTGTTTTTTTGTTCGTATCTGTGGTTTCAGAAGAGCAAATCATATCAAATTATACATCAATGAAATCAGAATGAAAATTAATATTTTTCTGGATAAAAAAAGATTATGACACCCGTAAAAAAAAAAGAAGTTGACGATGATTGCCAGAAGACGAAATGTCGAATGTAAATCTGAACAGGAAAACGTGTAGCTGAAAAAAAGTATCAATGAAAATGTATTTTTGGTTTTGAGCTATGTTGTCAAATAACGCTAGAAAAAAATAAAAACAAAAATTCCAATTTTCAGTTTTTTCCCAAAAAAAAACAACAACGTAACTTTGCCCCCATGTAAGCTTCGGCGTATCTCCTGTAGTTTAGGAGATCTCAATGGTGGGAGTCAATTTGAATTACCCTGTAGACACACTGCATTAGGATTAAGTGAAAGAACATTTTCGTAGTGAAGCTGTTGTTCCGCTGCAGAAAATAAACTTCGTCCTTAATTTTCAAACATGTTCTTTTTTACATACAAAATTTAATTTCACATATGTACGAGTATTTTAAAATAATAAACACCTTTATTATTTCTGTTTTTGAAAAGTTTTATTGCTAATACGCCGTATTGAGCCCTACAACAGCCGGTAAATACTAAGCAAGAACCAATTATCTGCGAGTACTAAGAATCAACCACTCAAAATGTATACTGCCGTCCTAAGCAAAAGTACAGTATGTACTATCTGCTATTTTGCTTGGAATTCTGTAGGTCCAACCTTCTTACATAGGAAATTCTTCAACTTTCATGTATACGGCAATATAATTTGTCAACTTTGGCTGTTTAAACCAAGTATACTTCCTCTTTGTTCGGTAAAAAGCAAAATATTTACGTTTTTAAACATACAGAATCTAATATCACAATGTTCAAATTTTTTGTAGATACGGTACTTTTGCTTAGGACGGCAGTATATTTGATTGGTTTCAACCTAGGAACTCTGAAATTTAAATGTGATAAACGGATGATATTAGATTTGTTTACTACTTATAATATACTAGAAGTACGAAATGAAACAGTTTTTTTCATTGTAGTTTTATTGGAACGTGATATAAACGGAACATATGAGTTTTCATACATATTAGCAAATAAAATTACTATGTTTCACACCCTGTAGATTGTAGATTGTAAGGGGCTCCGGGGGGTCGTAAAGGCTGTGCATTCTCACAAGCACTTCGACCAATAAGTTATTTTGTGCGTGACCCTTGATCTATTTGAGGTCCGCGATTCCGAGATTTCTTGCGAAGTTTATCAGTTTCCTGGGAGCTGAGAGCCTGATATCAGAGGGCGATGAAAAGGCTGAAAAGGCATTCGCACAGCAATTGTTCTGCAGTTTCCGCGAAGTTCTCGCAGTAGCGGCAACTATCACTCTCTGATTTACCGATCTTTTTGACGTGATACCCCAGAAGGCAGTATCTACTGAGAAGTCCCGTTACCATCTTCGAGTCTTTCTTGTCAAACTCGAGAACCTGTTCAGCTTTCTTTGGCGATAGACTCACTAGTCTTTTCGCTTGTCTTTGTCCTGGCACTTTATTCGAGTGAGATTTCATTTCATAGGTTTCCCAGCGTTGGAACTCTTCTTTTAATTAGGCTCTGGAGTGTCAACAGAAGGGTTCTGGGCCTGGAAATTGTGTGTTTGCCCCTTCTTTGGCAAGGCAATCTGCTTCTTCGTTGCCTTCAATTTCTCTGTGATCTGGCACCCACATCAGGGTGATCTGATTGTTTACTGCTAGTTGTCATAGGGATTGTTTGCAGTCCCAAGTCAACAGACTCGGAGATATCTGACAGTATATAGATTTCTGCCCTTCGAGTGCCGTTTTCGAAGCATTCCTGGACACATAATTCTCTAGCATGTACTTCTGCTTGGAAGACGGTTGGGGTATTACCAAGAGGCTTTGAAATTTGGTCCTGTAACGCCCACTCCAACCCTTTACCAGTTGAGGTCCGTTCTCTATGCAAGTTTGGTTGCTGTTTGTGACCACTTGAAACTGCATTTCGAATTCGTATCTAACCGGCATGAAATCTGTCGGTGTAGACATGGCTTCTAGGGACATGTGTTCCAAAATCTTCAAGAGTCCGATCAGATCTCCTTTTCACATTCTGACTGAGAAAAATAATCTCTAGCCAGAAAGACTTTCTGTTATCGGGCATTAACGGTAGCAAATCTCTGAAGATAGTTTTTTTTTATCTTTAGTTGTTCCAGTTGGCCCTTCTCTTGGTCTTGCTTGCATTTGCAATTTTCGTTTTATACTTTCCTTGTAAAATATCAATTTCGAGAAAACTTTCATTTGCAAACGTTCTGTACTTCCATTTTGTTAAAAAAAAAATAATTTCTGAAAATTCCCTAATATTTGAAGATGTAACTGAATTCAAATTAAAAGCAATATTAGTGACTTCCAAAGCGCCAACTAATAATAATATTCGATTGATCGATTTGCGCGTAAATGTGGCGCGAAACGCAAAGGTACTAAGCCTGAACCACTTACATACCGTGTACTAGGTGTACATAGGTATGTTATAAAGTGAAAATAGACAGTTATATGCTGTGTCGGACAAATCCCAATGTCAGGAGATAAGGACTTGCTGATTTAACGACGCCAGCCAGAGACCACCTGCACTGGAACAAAGGAAATGCTGACAGTGTATAATTAACTTTATAAATACGACCTGCGAGTCGATTGTAGTCAGTCTGTATTTTATATTCGATTTGATATCAATAAAATTGTATACAATATAACGGTGGTACGTACCACACCTGTATAATTTTTTTAAAAAGTGTATCAGGGAAATAGTGAATAAACTGGCGCAATCGGTAGGATTCCTAAACGCTGCTAGAACAAGAAGAACCTAACTGGTAGCGGTGGATCCTAATCCTTCAAGGAATCAACGAACTTGCTGAGGAGTCATCACTTGAAGACCACGGAAGGAACACCCAGTGAAGCCCCTGTGGACCATGATCAAGAACAAGACAAATCACCCTTGAAACTATTACTGTAAGTGACAAAGAATCATCTCGTACTTACAAACACTTTCATTTCCAAATAATCATAGTGAGTTATTTTTACACAGACTCAATTAAAAAAAAAATTATTTTCGATAATTGTTTCGTTCAATTATCCGCAATATAATCGCACTGTTCGATTATTCTCAAAAGGTACAATTTGTTGAATCGATTATTGAGAAATATGGAGAACCCTGCAAATAATGTTGATAACAATCCTGTTTCTGAAATCGAACCATACAAATTATCAGAAGTGTTCTCAATTGTTCCCGAATATGAAGGTGATAAAATATTTCTGACTACTTTCTTGAATTCTTGCGATTGCGCGTATCAAATGGCAACGCGTGACCAAAGAAATTTTTTAACTATTCACATCAAAAATAAACTTCGTGGCAGAGCTGCACAGCTCATAAGTTCTAGAAACCCCAACACTTACCTCGAAATTAGAAATTTACTTTCAACCAATTTTGGTGATACTCGAGACCTTACTTCCCTTATACAAGACCTACAAAGACTGAAACAACTGTCAAACGAAGCTGCATTAGTTTTCTTTAACCGTTTGCAAGTGCAATAAAGCTTTGAACATCCTACTGACGGGAATCGAACCCAGATAAGGACAAATAATACGCGCTGGAAATCCCAGAGACATGCTCGAAGCGCAAATGCGAATAAGAAGAGAACTTCAACTCTCGTATTTCGAAAATCAGAAACATGACAGACATAACCAAAATAAAAAGAATATGCCTAAAAGACCTCTACCTAACCAAACCCCAAAATGCACATTTTGTAATCGTCCTTAGCTCGCACAAGTTTCGACTTCTGAGGGCTGTCGTTCGTAGGGGGGTGACAGCTGGTTAACGGAAAAGACAATTTTGAAACAATTTTTTTTTTGAATTCGTTCAATGAATGTCACCAGAGACAAAGAACCCAGCCAAACTTTTCAAATTCTGGCAGATATCCAGATACTAATTTCTCAAGACCAAATTATTTTCAGCCAAATTGACCCCCAAATCATTTCCAAAATGCCCAGCAAAGACCGCAATCTCAAAACACCCAACAAAGACCCTAATTTCAAAATAACCAGCCAAGTCCTCAATTTCAATACAATCAGTCAAGACCAATATCACAAAATCAGAACCAACAAATTAACGGCCCCACGGTTATTCAACGAAACCCAAATTTCAATCAGCAAAGAACATTCTATGTGAATTTTCAAGATAATCAATACTCCCAAGATTCACAATATCAAGATGATTACAATGACTACTATACAGCTAGTAGCCAAGAAAGTGAAAACTATTATACTGATAATAGTCAATACGACAAAATCAATATGATCAGTTTGATGAAGTCAACTATCAGGATTTTCTCGCACTACCAACCCCAGATCATCCGTCAGATTTCAATCACGACACGACCCTACATCAGAAATCCAGGCTCAAATACAAGCAATGAACCTGAACGAGTTCCACCCCGATGTGAACTTTCCGGAGCAACGCTTCATGAAAGTTCGCTTTACTCCATGAACTCAAAAAATCTTTATTACATACAAGACTTGATAAACTCTTTCAAAATACTTATTGACACAGGAGCTGGAATTTCGATATTCAAACCTAAAAGTTGTGAAAATTATTTACACCGATTTCCTGAAAATGTTATAGTCCAGGGAATCACGGACCAAAAAATCTTAATAAATGAATCTCTACCCTCATAAATTTCAAAGACAATGATCCACATAAAGTTTATGTGCATAACATTCACAATGAATCTGATGGTTCCCTTGGATCCGATTTTCTCGAACACTACAATTGTATTATTGATTTGAAAACCAACCAACTAATAACAAATTTCAAAACTGTTCCATTATTCAAAGTAACTGATGAAGAAATTTTGAGAACACCCAAATTAAATCAAATTACAATTGAACCCCGAACTGAACAATTTTAAATTAAAGTGTAGCTTCACCAATACTGATGCTATACTGTTAGCGCAGGAAAAGGAGAAAGTTAGACTACCAAATGCTTCAGTTAAAATTGATGAAAAAGGGCACTTTCTAATTGCAATCATAAATGCAAATGCCATTCCAAAAACTATTGATTTTTCACAATTGAAACTTGAACCAGTCTTGAACATCAACAAATTTGATGATCAAAATTCTGAAACTAAATTCGATAAGACCCAAGATATTCAAAATCAATTACGACTTGATCATTTGAATGACAAAGAAAGCCAATTGATAACTGACGTATGTATGGAATTTTCGGACATTTTTTGTTTAGAAGGTGATGATCTTACCTTCACAAATGAAATTAAACATACAATTGAAATCAATAATGCCAAACCTGTAATTACAAAATCGTATAGGTATTCCCTGTTTGGGTTGTCCCCAAAAAATTGGACGCATCTGGAAAACCAAAGTGGCGTGTCGTTATTGACTATCAAAAACTGAATGAACTCTCAGTTGACGACAAGTACCCACTACCAAATATTTCTGACGTACTAGACCAACTTGGGAAGTGTCAGTATTTTACGACTCTCGATCTCGCATCGAGCTTCCACCAAATAGAAATTGACTTGAAAGATGTACCCAAAACAGCTTACTCTGTGGAGAATGGACACTACGAGTTTGTTCGTATGCCATTCGGCCTGAAGAACGCTCCATCGACATTCCATCGACAGTCAAGGATATCATTCTTCTTGGCATCCAAAATGAAAGTTGCCTCGTGTACATGGATGATATTATCATTCATTCTCCAACCATACATGAACACCTTTCAAGGCTTACAGAAGTATTCAAACGACTAAGTTGCATACCTTGGTCATATCATCACGAAGGATGGTGTTAAACCAAATCCATCAAAAATAGAATTCATCGAAGACTTTGCACAACCCAGGAATCCAAAAGAAATTAAATCATTTTTGGGTTTAGCAGGCTATTATCGTCGCTTCATTTCAAACTTTGCAAAATATCTAAACCCCTAACGAAACTTTTGCACAAAGATGTAGAATTTTATTTTGACCCGGAATGCGAAAATTCATTCATGGAGTTGAAATCCGCTCTCACTACTTCTCCCATTTTGATTTATCCCAACTTCGAAAAACCGTTCCTTTTAACAACGGATGCAAGTGCATTTGCGATAGGATCAGTCCTTTCACGAGGACTCATAGGCAAAGATGTTCCTATAGCATATGCTTCCCGAACACTCTGCAATGCCGAAACCAAGTACTCTACAACAGAATGAGAACTTTTGGCAATAGTCTGGTCCGTCAAACATCTCCGACCATATCTTTTTGGCAGAAAATTCAAATTAGTTACTGACCACTTGGCTCTTTTCGATTGAAGATCCAGGTAGTAGGCTGGTACGTTGGCGGCTCAAATTAGAGGAATATGATTACGAGATAGAGTATAAACCCGGCAAAATAAATAAGAACGCCGACGCCCTATCACGTATCAAAATCAATCATTTCAAAGAATGCGCGAATTTTCAATCAAAATTCTCGATATTCGCTACAAACGGAAATCAAAACCCGGATACTCCACCAGAAGAACAAACAGCGACACAAGGAACCGGAGAAGCGCAGGATAACGAAGAATTCTCATTCCAAAAAATGCAAGATGAATTCAACACATTTGTACACTTGTATCACCCAATCTCGGATCGATTACTCAAAAATTAAATTTGACATTAGTCAACTACTGGACAAAAAACACAAAAATATTATTACATTTTTTCGAAGAAAAAGCTGATTTCTTAAACGATGCAAATAACGTTTTATCAAGTAAATCCGTAAAAGACAGAAAATATTTTATTCTTGCTTTGCCGTACGATCCAGATGCAGTCAATGAACATTTGTTCTATGTACTCTATAAAAAACAAAACGAACTGGATCTTTCAAAAATCTATTAAGTCGAGAATAACCTAGAATTAGCCATAATGGAAATTCTTTCTTTCATGTTCGCGGAAAAAGAAATAAAAATAACTGTATGCCAAAATTCAAAAACTTCAACCCAACTATACAAAAATTGCAAGTAGATGAGGAAACCTTCAATAAAGATATAAAAGAAATAGAAACATCAATATTTTCAATTTCAGATGATCTTGCCTTTTATGAAGCACAAGTAAGAACCTTCGTTATTTGCGAAACACTGATGGAATGTTATCTTTTCCTGGAGGACACTCTTGATAATATTCTTAATTCTATAACATTCGCTAGATTCAATATTCTTCACAGTTCAATCATAACTCCAAATGATTTGATTAAATACGTCCTAGATATAACACAATCTCTCCAAAAAAATAATTTACCATTACCAACAACGTTTTCAAATATTGCTCGATACATCGAAATTATTGTACTTGAAGCATATCAAGTTGATTCAAAAATTGTATTCATTTTGAAAATACCATTGATCGAACTATGTATCGACTTCTACCAATACCAATACCGGATAATAGAACAGGACTTCATCATATTCTGATATCATTTCAAAAATATATTGCGAGAGATGATGATTCGTTGTTGTATATCCCACTCCAAAATTTGGAAAATTGTAAATTCTTGAATCATGGTGTGAGAATTTGCTCCGATTTGTTGCCGTATCCGATGGATAGTGAAGCCATCTGTGAAGTCCAACTACTCAGAAGAGTGATTGCACTTCTGAAAACCTGCCAAACATCACTTATTTATACCAAAGACTATAATGTTCAAGAAATTAGTCCCAACTTTTGGCTTACTACCATTTCGGACGATTTACCGATTACCGTCAAATGTTCTAATATGGAACCAGTGACTGAAATAATCACCACTAATTCTTCATTCAGACTACAACCTGAATGTGATGCCTTCATTGGAAGCACAAGAGTCCACTCCAAGTACCTCGTTGACAAGTACAAGAACATAACCTACAAGAACTTTGCTGTACAAATACCATACCATTGCTGTAAAGATCTTCCTGAAAAACAACACCTACCCGAGTTGAAACCACTGAAGCTGAACAAAATCAATGTGGACGATCTCAATATAGCTCAACACAAATTGAGTCAATATTCGGATGAGTTGGACAAACTCATCAATGAACCGTTCGTCAGTAAACACATTTCATGGTTTACATACTTTACCATCGCCCTGATCATCTCCTTGATTATTCTTTACACCTTCTGCAAATGCTGACGTCAAAAATCAATAATAATTGGCATAACTTCATTTAATGACCAACCACCACCAGACCATCCAAAGACCGGGAGGACTTCACGCACCTTAGCCAGATTCATTCCAAGAAGAAGACCAAGTATCTACACCCAAGAACCTGTCGACGAAGAAGTTGAACTTAACACAAACTTCAAAGAACGAGTCTAACCCAAAAGTTGTAGCACAGCAACAACTTTTTTCCGAAAAGGGGAGTTGTTATATAGTGAAAATAGGCTGTTATATGCTGGAATTGCGTCTCGGACAAATCCCAATGTCAGGAGATAAGGACTTGCTGATTAAACGACGCCAGCGAGAGACCACCTGCACTGGAATAAAGGAAATGCTGACAGTGTATAATTAACTTTATAAATACGACCTGCAAGTCGATTGTTGTCAGTCTGTATTTTATATTCGTTTTGATATCAATAAAATTGTATACAATATAACGGTGGTACGTACCACCCCTGTATAATTTTTTAAAAAAGTGTATCAGTGAAATACTGATATAACAGGTATATTTACTAGGAGAGAAGCACGTAACACTCCGTAACACTCTTATAAGTGCATTCAATCTAGCGAAGAGCACATTCTCGTGCATATAAGTGTACGAATAATTGCTAAAAATAAATGTTTTCTGTTGAAATATGTGGTTCTAATGATTGATATAGGTAATATTTGTTATATTATAGCATCAGAAGCCAAAATCTCGAAATACCTGAAATTGTAATATACGCGGATTTTTCTTGAGAGGGCAGAATAGTCTATTCAGCATGATTCCTATATATCAAGGAACATGTGCATCTAACAGTACTCTAAATAAAAAATACGTCTTAAACGTCAAATAGAATCAGTCGTGTTGAAGCTGTATAAGTATTTGAAAATGTATCGGTTTGGAGAAACCAAAGACGAAGAGATACATAGGGTATTCAGTGCTACAATCCCTAGTGTCATTTATATGACTGATATAAAAAATTGGATTCAAGATATTATCTCCATAAATATAACACGACCCTGCTAAATTTGTGTTTATAAATTTTACTTGACATTATTTTGCCATTAATAATGTCTCGTTGAATTATTATTAAATACAGTTGAAATTTAGATACAATAAAAATATTCGACTATTTATCAAGGTTTTGATATATTACCCTTTTTGTACTATAATTATATAATTAAAATTATTTTAATTTTCCTCCATACCATTATAAAATAATTCTCAATTCCGTTACCACAAAATGTTTTTATGATAAAATCTGTTTTGAAACGATACATATTCCGTACTTACATTTGCTTTATTGTATAGGGAAATCACAAAATTGTACATTCATAAGTTTTTTTCGATAACTGTCATGTTTTACCATATATCAAAACAGTCAAAAACTGGTAATTTTTTAAATTAAATATACTCAAACTGAACTTACTGACAGAAAAGTTGAAGAATGAAATTTTTAAATAATGGAAAATAATGAAAAAAATATTTTTTTCGTCATTTTAGGTAAAAAAATTATTCCAATTATTCTTAGTCAGAAATCCGTATGGCCTAAATTATGGAATAGAAATATATAAATGCCCACTGAGAAAAAGTCAATTTATCCAATTTTGACACAATCAAACAATTATTGTTTCACACTGTATCTAACATTATTTTTTTAAAAAACTAGTTTTATGGTGTGCAATATTAGCCGTGCAAACAATTAAATTTAAGATGTTTTCCTGAGATAGTGGGTACTAAAAAAATTACACTTTCCATGTTCAACACACTATCTTGAAAACTTGCCTTAGGATTTGCCATGTCAATTCATCCAAGGCGACTGCCTGTTCCTATGTGACTTTGAATAAAATAACCAGATTACGTGACTAAAAAAAATCATGGCCACCCGATATATTCGTGAATTATTTTTACCAATTTATTAACATGAGAAATAAAACTACGATTTGATCCTATGTCAAATTTGAAACGTTAATGACCAGCTTTTCAAATTGAATCAATAGCGTAGCGGCCTAACTACGGAAACCAAGATATCCCGGGTTCGACTCCCGGCTGATCCACATTTTTTTGTCGTTCATGTTTTCGTCTGCTAACCGAAATACTTCATCTCGATTTGAATTCAGTAACATACGTAAATCTACTTTTTAATTATTTATTTTAACGAATTGATCATTATTTTTCTTACAGCATGTTATTTCCTATTTCAAATGTAAATCCAATATTTGCAGATGTGTTGTCGATACAATGTCTTTTAATCAACAGATCCAGAATTTTTTGGAATTACCCCCCTATTCCATCCTTAATGAAAATGGTGAATGAAATGAAGATGGTGATTTCATAGATGGATATTTTAAAAGTTGTAGTTTTCATGAAATAATCTGGATTTTCTTCATATTTTCATTCCGATAGAAGGCAAGGTATAATTATTCTAACAGTCGTTAATTTCAGGGAAAAACCATTGGTGCCCGAATTGTGGAAATTGTTACAAGTACGCCAGAGGGCTAAGAAGACATAAAAAGGAATGTGGACGAGACAAGCGCTTCTCATGTTCATTTTGTACACATAAAGCTCATCGCAAGGATAATTTGAATATGCACATGTTTCTAAAACATAACTATCCTGATTTGAGGCGGCAGAAGTTGGCCTGAATTTAAATTGATAAAAGCCGTAGACACAATGGAAGTTTTATGTAATAAGTTTTATGTTTTGAGATTTTGGATATCAATTTTACAAATAAAACAAGATGCAAAACAGAATTAATAAATAAAGCTTGAATTTTACCAACAAGATTGTTTGAGTCGTAATCAGAATAATACTGACAATGATAGTTTCGCGTTAAAAAAAATATCCAAAATTATGAAAATCAAACTCAAAACATAAAACTTCCATTGTGTTTCAGCCAAAATCCTTAATGTTTCATTAGTATAAATCACAGAATTCTTAGAACTATAAGGCCAACACAATTTTGAAAACTATTGTACCTCATGGAATGCACATTTTCATGCACAGTAACACTGCTTCCTTGACAGGGGAGGTTTTAGTGATTGTTTTTGTTTTCTAGGTATTTAGTAAAATATATCGACTCTCATCGTGGATCTTTCTTAAGTTCGGTGGAGTTGAGATGGAAATGGCTCGTAAGGGGAACAGATATAATTTAAAATTCTCACCAAATTGCCAAACTAACTCAATTAACCAGGTTGTGGATTATTCAGTAAATAAACTGAAGTTATACAGTTTCAGACGATGAATCAGTAGAAGTATCTTCTTAAACGGAATTGGAGAATAATTGTATTCTTTCTAGCAGACAATGTAACACACTGAACAATATTCAGGGAAAATAAAATTAAAAGTAGATACCTTAAAGTAAAAGTGTTTTTAGGTAAATATTCAATTAAAATAAATAGGTAAAGCTGATATGAAAAATAAATCCTTAAATTATTATTGGGTTGTAAATAAGCTTTTATAAATACCGACAGTTCACGTGGACTAGTCTATATTTCAAAACACATTCGACTCTCCTTTGAAATTGTTAGCACATCAAAAAATTAAAGTATCATAGACAAAGACAGGGACAAACTGCAAATTTCATAAATAATTCGGCGTTCATATCTTTATAATAATTCACACTACACTTCACAATATTCTTTGCTGACAGTTTCAAACAGCCTTGAACAAATCCGTTTGTAACAAATGCTAGGGCACTTGTATTTCAATGATAAAACATTTTTATAACACCATCCTGAATAACAACCCACGTCGAAATATACTTTGTATAATTATCGAACAAATACTTGTTTGCGAAAATAATTAATCTTTCTCGACTCTGTGATCTATTCGGCCAAGAGATATTTATTATGGAATTGAATGAATTGTCTTTTCATACAATGAGCTATTCTTAACCCATTAAAGAATGGAAACACTTCAGGTTGAAACGAATATTTAGTTCCAGACATACTTGAAAAAACGAAAATTTTTATGAAAGAGGTCTTTTGCTCTCAGACACGTTTTGAAACTCGACAGAAATTTTGTGAATATAACAAAAATTACGACAAAGCCATTTTGGAATAGGTGGTACAAATTTTATTGTTAGTATCAGAAAACAATAAATTACTGAATTGACAAATGAGAGAGGCTTCAAACCTGTGAGTAGGAAGGTTTCCGCTATCCGGCCGACAGGGATAGAAAAATCTCCATTGTACTGGAAGAGATTTTGGGAGTTAGTTAACAACGAAGATGAATTATAACGTGTTTGAGGCGATCATGCGTGCCTCGGATAATTAACTTAGACTTGTATAAACGGACCGTGAAATCAATAATAATAATATGTCTCCACAGATGATTGAATAGGACTAGCTGCTATAAATAAATAAGGATGAGTAAGAACTGTGATATGAAAAATTGTTGTAAGCAACCACTGAGACTCTGATTTCGAAGGCTGGAATTCAAAGATGATAATAAGAATAATAACTGAAATGTTACAAAGCCGACTTTACCAGAACAACGCTCAAGATTGGCTACACTAGGCTCGTTTACCTAGTAGGGGAGTATATGAGACACCTCCCATACAGTTTATTTGTTTTTTTTTACTCTGTGAGATCTGTTTTTTTTGTTTTGTTTTGTTCTCTTTCCAAGTTATTTCACTTATTTAATTGATTATTATACCTGTATTGTCTTTTCAATCTGTGTTCAATTTGAAATTCCACCGATTACTTCAAGATTTCCCCTTCCCGCGAGAAGCATGAACTTTCTATGCATTCGAAGCTCCAGATAAAAGAACCAGTAAGCCTTAAGCACTCAGATACCTGGTATCCCCTAGCCAGCAGCAATTCGGGGTGGTGACAGCATTTTGACTTTCCTATCTAATTTTTTTTGCTCCTCAAGCAACCCACAAAGAACCGGTTTTGGGGACTTCATCTTTAGAGACAGTAGTCAGTGAGTGAATCTGCAGGCCAAGAAGCCAGAGAGGAGACAGGTAAAACCAAGTTATATTTTCCAGCCTAAAGGACACTCACTAGATTATGAGGCGTTTTAAAGTGAAAGTAGAGAAGCATCTGATGAATAAACCAAGTCCAGTTGATTAAACGTTCTTATTGCTAGCGTGGATAATGACGTTTTTCTCTAATACTAGTCAATTTTTCTACAGTTCTCGATGTCCCATGTATGACCATCCTTTCTTCTTTACATGATGCGTATCATCCAAGACTTGTCCAGCCAGAATAAATTACGATTATCATTTTGGAATTACACAATTTGCGAAAGGTATATTGCAATCGATTGATTTGTATCTGAATCCCATTTTCATTAGTAGCTTTCGAACCGAGTGTTTTGATTTACATGTTCACTATTTCTCTACGAATTTCTCCACGTGTAGGATTTGGATTGTTTTGGAAGAATCTTTGTATGATTCTTCAAATCGTTTTCTCATGGATTTTTCCAATCAAAAGTTCAATTTTGTAACTTTGTCACTATTGACTGCGCCACTGACACTGGAACATCTCAGTGGAATTAGTTCTCATGTATTCTTGACGACACCTCTTTTGATTTCATTATTTTCACTAAGTAATGTATTGTACTTGTTTAGAATAATACCAAACTTGGTTTGTCTATTGAATACCCATTCATTTTGTAACTCAAATGGTCTCCAAGGAGGTACGTATTCATTATTGCCATTATGAAGCAAATCATCAAATGGTCTCCACATGATATTTCGACCATCTTCATCAAACAGTTGCAAAGAGCCCCAATGAAATATTATAATGCTGAAATTAAAGGAGGATGAAATATTTATGACACTACTAAATACTATCCCCTGTTGAAGCTTGTGATAGCAGGTGTTCTTGGGATAGCCCAGGAGGCTATTTACGAAATAGACTATGGTGAGACTGTCTTCAATAATTATATTCGATATATCGTTTCACTAAGAAAACCCTGGCATCAGCCACGCTGGTTCCATTGGACGTGATTTTAAAACAGATGTAGGTGAAATTTGTATAATGAGAAAACTTGGATACCAGAAACTGTAAGTATCTTTTGAAAAGCATAATTTGGTTTTTGTTCAAAATTTGTTGTCTTCATCAACCGGTTGCACCCTTCCGAGCAACTCTCAGCATTCTCTAAAATTGTGCGAGAAAGGGACGACAAAATAGGGGCATTTTCGAAAAGTTGCTATAACTTTTTTCCTGTCAAAAATTTATTTTTCTATGAAAACATTTTGTTTCAATGGTGTAAGTGAATTATTTTCTCAAATAAGGCATCCGTAGTTATTAATGGAAAAATATGTTTTTCAAATGAGACACCCTGTTTATTCCTGCATATTTCAATAGAGCTTAAAATTATCTTTGTAAAAATGTGGTACACTTGATGTTTTGCTAGTCATCTTTGAAATACAGAGCTTTTAGGTTTTTTCATGTAGACTTTGAAACGCACACTTTTAACAAGTAGGCTTTGGACGACACGGCGATATAACCGAACACAAATGTTTACTGGTAGCTGCCACATTTTGATTTGAGCAGTAAAAACGCTCTTCAGTTCGTGATTTCTGTTCAATTTCCAAACACATTCGCAATGAAGTAAGAGAATAACGAAAAATGGGATATAATAGTCAGTTTTATACAAACCGGGGAAAATGCAGAAACAGTAAGCAATTTGTATCACGAGAAGTTTCCAGAAAGAAGACAACCTTTCAGAGACATTTCTGCAAGATTGCGACAAAACCTAATTGACGGTGGTTAAGTAAAAAAAATACCAAATTTTATATGAATCAAATAGGGATGAGGAGTTGAAAGAATAGTCGTTTTAGGAGCTGTTGAAAGTAATCCTCAAACATCAACGCGAAATTTGAAAATATCAACAGGCCTACAAAGAATTAACGTTAGGCGGATTTTGAGAATGCACAAATACAAGCCATACAGGACCAGAAGAGTTCATAAACTCAGACCAGGAAATTCTAGGTACGAATTGGAAGCGGCATTGATGGAAAGTTTTACTTCTCTCACTCCTGTTGAACTAATTAATTCGACAAAAACATTTAGAAAAGGTTTTGTCTGTGTGTAGGAGAAGCTGGTAGACATTTTGAATATCTTCTCTGAAGATATGTATTTTTCTATCAATAGATTTTTTCCCTCGGATGCTGGTCCTGTCGCCAGCTACACCTCAGCCTCTTGGGTTTTTGTGTTTTTCGGGTTAGTTTACAGCACCCACTCCGTGACTCTAGTCCCCTGTACCAGTCTGTATAGGTTATTTAAAGGTTGGCTGTTGTATTCTTTGGGAGTAAGCATAGGTTTCCCGAATATTGCCTGTCTTTTGTGATATAATGCCTCGCATTCTGACAGTATGTGTTTGGCAGTTTCTGTCCCTGTGCCATATTATCTGCAGGAAAGTTCTCAATTGTACAGCCCCATTTTGTGCAGGCGTCCTCTCATTGGACGGTGACCAGTGAGAAGTCCCGTTATAGTCCTGCTTAACTTAAGCAGTTCCTCAGTTTTGTGTTTTGACGGTTCTTTAGTAAATGTTTTCCCGTGGTGCATGAGAGGAACTTCGTTTCACCTCTTTTTTGTTTTCGTTTGACTCAGTCCCGTATGCATCCTCGAATGTCCGATTTAGTTATCCCGAGTGGAGTTGATGAGCTCATTCTGGCTAATTCATCAGTTTTTTCGTTGCCAACGATGCCACAGTGTCCTGGAACCCACATCAAGGTTATTCCATTGTGTTCTGCAAGAACACCAAGTTCTTCGCGGCATTTCCATACCTGTCTGATGTCACTTTTGGGTTCATAAGGGCCTTTAGTGACGCCTGACTGTCTGTGCATATTTTGATCCATGTATTGCACATTTCCCTCATATTGTTCTCTCTCACGCATTGCAAGATAGCCTGGAATAGGGAGGTGTTTGTTCCTAGTGGGGCACTTATTTGGGAGTTTCTCCCCTCACTGTATATTTCAGCACCAGTTGGTTAAGGATGCGTCTGTATACCAGATTCACTATCCAGGTATGACCTTGATATTGTCATTTGTCCATTCGCTTCGATCTTGTATGATTACTTCGAAGTTACTGTTGGAGAAATATCTGGGAGTCATGTGGTCTGTTAGTTTCATTTCGAGAATGTTACTTTCCACTATTTTCTTTATTTTGTTGTGGTCCGATCTATCACACGTGTTTTGTTGCCTCAGAAGTCCCATTCTTGCCTTCCCCAAGATTGTTATATCAATCGGGAGGGAGATTTAACAGTGTGTCTATGGCTGATGTTGGTGCTGTTTTCATAGCTTCCGTTATGCTAAGGAAGGCAAGTCTTTGTACCTTGTTCAACTCAGCCGCAGCTATTTTTTGGGTTATCTTGGTCCACCGTATCAAAGATGCGTATGTGATCATGGGTTTCACCACATTGTTGTATGTCCAATACACCATTTTGGGACTTAGTCTCCATATTTTTCCGTGTACTCGCCTGACTATCATCAGAGTCGCCTCGGGTTTCTTCTTCACTTTTATCAGCTGCTGGTTCCAGGTGAGTTTCGAATCTGAAATCACCCCGAGATTTTTTACTTCCTTGACACTTCCCTTGACAGCTTGTATGAGCGTACCTTGAAGGGTCAGAGGTCCTAAGTTCTCCAATTTTCGTTTTTGGGTAAAAGCTACGATGGTTGATTTGGAGAGACTAATAGTTGAACACTCTTTATCTATCCATGTGCTGACCAGATTGAGGCACATTTGCATTCTCTCCCTAACCGTGGTATTGAATTTTCCTTGGACCATGATAACTATATCATCTGCGTACCCAAGTATTTTGTGTTCGCTCCTTTCGAGTGTGATTAGCAAATCTTCCACCACCAGGTTCTACAGCAATGCGGACAGCCTCTTGTGACTTTGGCTGCTAGTGTTTTTCCCACTTCCATCAATAAATATGGATATCTTATTTGGAAAAATTTGTAACTTACACGTTTGAATTTAACGTAAAAAAGTGCTCTGAAAATGATTTCATAGAAACAAGAAATCTTTGACAAGAAAGAAGTTACAGCAACTTTTCGAAAATGCACATTTTCGAAAAACATGCTGTAAGTCAGAAACAATAATAAATATCTGTATGCGGTTTTCACCATTAAGTTAGTCGTAAAATTTGAGCCTAAGCCATTAGTTTTCATCTATCTAGTTTGAAAACAGAACTTTTCCTTTAAAAGTGTCCAGTTTGGCCCACTCTGCACATTGATACAAACGGCAGCTAGCTTTGTGAGGATGGAATGCCCGGCAGCCGGCAGCTATGAAATATTGAAAAGATACCAGTAATAATGATAATAATACTCCCTCGTAAAAACTCACACAGTGTACCCAAAGGTATAGCCTGTGCGGGTAGAGGACGGCTATTATTAATATTTGCCGTGGCGCTCCGGGGCGACTTAATGCTACTTTTGGTGTTGTATTAACTTTTCAGCTGTAGGTAAACCTGGAAAGCCTACAGTATCAACCCATAATAAAACAGAACAACCAACAAAATAACGATATTGAAAGGTACACAAAAATTATTTGGCAGGTAATTGTTCGAATTGACGCGCTCCAACTTCCAGAATATTTTCACATCTCACTAACAATTATCGATGTGTCATTTCTGATTTCACCTGTACCCCAAACAAATAAATCGTGCATTGATAAATCTGGAGAACAGGTTGGCCAGAGTAATCCACTGGCCATGACATAATTTTTTTAAACGAGTTCTAAGTAAACGACCATTATGCGGAGGTTAACCGTCATGTCGATAAATCTATGCTCAAGAATTGGCAAATTGTCAATATACTCATTTTCTTAATTACTCAAAATATTCAAATATATTGAAAAAAGAAAATATTCTCAAATGGAACTAACATTTTTTTTGTTGTTTTTTTTCGGAAATTAATTAAACCTGCGATAAAAAAGTTTTAATTTTCATTTGAGAAAAGTGGAAAGTGACCAATAAAGTTTTTCTTTCAGTTGCAGATGAACTTTATGAACATCATCGTCATTAAAATGGAATTTCAAATATACTTAACCTGCACCCAAAGGAACATCACATTCTATCCTTGTTTCGAAATCGACATCTAGTTTTCACTAGCGATTTAAGATTAATGGCTTTCGAAAATTCTGTTTCCGGAATTCATGTTGATTTAAGTCAATTTAGTAGGTAATGGCAATATTGTCAATTATGTCGTTTGAAGAAATTTGTTTGTTAATCTAGCTTCGGCTGTCAATATGATATTGTATCGTTATTGTTTTTTTGTTACTAAGTTGAAAATTAATCACAAAATATCACTCTCTCCGTGAAAAATCAGTTTCTTTCGGGTGCTGAACTATGGAGAACTAATATTAGTCAAATTCATGTTGACGCAGTATTCTGTGTAGCACTGAGTTTCTTGACAAGCCTAATTCTCTAGCAACTTGTCTCGAAGACATTCAGCCCTATGCTGTATCACTTCCGTTAAAAATTATGTCACCGTTATTAGCCATATCCGTTATTTTGCTATTACATAATCATTGCAAAATAACGGAAATGGCGAATAACTGTGACGTTATTTTTAACGGAAGTGATACAGCATAGGGCTGATTGTTGGATATGTGGCAAAATATTCGAAAATATCTGTATCAACATCTTCATCGTCAGCAATTGGCATATTTTCCTGTACTCTTGCTTTGACAGATTCCAATATTTGATGTGTTTTGTGAGGGTTTCTGTGAATACCGAATGGCAAATATGTAACACATATTCTTGAGTTAACCCTACATCCTCCATAGCTGGTAAGAAAACGAGCCTACGTGAGTAATTACTGTGACATTTCCACGGCAGTTAACGCTTTCTAACAAAACCGCGGACGCCATAGCCAACTGAGAATATTTGAATTATAATAAGTAATTTTCTGGAATAAAGAGAGGATATTTTGTCAATATTTCGAAAACTGTTAAATGTAGGTATAGATACCCGTATTCAAAGTAATCCTAATCTTCCATACTGAATCGAAAGAGATTAGGAAATTGGAGGTTTTCAATTTGGAAAAATGGACTTTCATTCTTTTTTTCAACCGCATCTCTATCACTGCTGGTGGAGGCTCTATATAATTCTAGTTCAATTGATATCAGTATTCTGCTGAACTGGGTTCTCTTCTACGATTTCATCGACACAAAATTAAAAAAGGTAAAAAAAATATAAAATCGGAGTATATGGCAATTTTGAAAACTATTGGACTTGGGTGAAGGACATTATACAAGACTATATTCGACAAGTCAACTTTCTAAGGAGTGCTACATATACTTACCTATTTCATGAAGCAGTAATATTAGATTCTCAAACAATTATGGTACTTAGGGCCGATATCATAACGAACTTTGGGTATCATTTAATTTAAATAGTTGTTGGACTGTGACAAGCTGCCAACTACAACTCAATCTTGGTAGTTACAGTTTAACAGCTACACAAACCAAAGCTTCAAGTAGTAGCTCATTATGAAATCGGGCATTAAAGTACCAATCTTTTTGATTATTTGCTCATAATCAGGCGTGTTTCATGCATACCTACATGTGGTTCGAATATTAGTGACTCCAACCGCTTATATCAGCTTTCTAGTTCTATGAGTTCTGTGGTATAAGTACTGTATTTTTAATTATTTTATTTCCGCGAAGAGAGAATATAAATCTCTAGTAGGATAACCCTTGATAAGACTTTACAAATTTTGTGTTGTATATATAATTAAGAGTATGTCTAGAAAAAACAATTAAAGGACTTTGAACGTATGAGATAATTTCATTTTGTGAGTAAATAGTAAAGCCTTAGTTGCTTCACAGGAACCATCCTTTTAGTAGTGGTACTTTGTGTACACATAATAAGAATTCAATGAGTTCCGGTTCCGCAGTGAAAGAGATGGGACATGATTTTCGTCCCTCCTCATGGATGATACCGGGGATGTCACGTGGAAGCGTGGCTCCTTCTTGTGTTGTTCGCCGTTAATAACTTCCATTGCATAATTTGAACTATTTTTTGTGTTTTATTGGAGCTAGATTCCCCTCCACCCCTCGGTAATGCCTTCATTATTTTCGACGGTAACCAGGCCGGACAGTGAAGACCTCTGCATAGCGGGCAGGGGGGTGAGTTGAAATAAAGCGCCGTATTGGAAGCAGAACTAAGAAATGTTTAAAAATGAAATCTTTAATGAAAGTCCTAATATACAAACATTATAGTAATTTTGATTAAACATACATAGTGTATGAACACATGAGTTAAGTTTAAAATTCGAATATAAGTTAAAAATATCTATATATATGCAATAAAAACAACGCGAGCGCTAACATTCACACACCCACATACACCCACCCCCTTACATATACACATACATTTATACCTTTGAATATATTATATACATACAACTCGATACGGGGAAAGATATGCGTTACGGGCGACGTATCAATACGGATCCTTTCGGTGTAGGTAACCGGAGACGGATCTGTCAAAAATATTCATATTTAAATGTCATCGAGAGGAATATTTTGAATGTTCCGTATACGTTTGGGTTGATGAATGGCTTTAGGGGCTTATTTCCCCACCAACGTAAATCGATGCGATATGTATACGTATACGGATATGTGTAAATATGCACAATTGGCTTTAAGTGTCTACTAAGGTGTCAACGCAACGTCATCTTCGAGAACTGAAAGCACTCCAACTATTTCCGCTTTGGTAAGCACAGACTCCATGATAGGTTGATAGTCACGGTGAGAAATTCAACAACACAGTTAGGACGACCTATTTCTAGTCATTCTTGATACTTGTATCAGCTGAAACTGTCGTTTCATTTCTCTAATATCTTTTGAAATTTGAGTGGAACATTTCCAACAAATCAGTATTTTGTTGAACTGAAGAGTGATATTTTTCCAAATTATGAATAGAGAGTTATTGTTGGACTATTAATATTTTTGTTCAAGAAATCGACTTACCGAATTCATCTTTCATCATTTGCTTTAAAATAACTGAACCCATATTCATATCCAGAATTCGTTTGTGGTGAAGCGTATTCCTGTTAACCTAGAAAGAACGTCATTTTCAAATAGGTGATTTCCTTGATAAGAGTATCGACTGATTTTGTAAAATTTCATTTTTATTGTTAGTGTATAAGCATATCTATGGTGAATATATTTTTGGATTATCTGACGCATTTTTATGTTTATTTGTCAAAGAAATAAAGATGAATAATTGATTGATCCAAAGTGAATGCTTGATTCTTTACCATTATAGTTTCAGGCATAAGAAAACTACATGTTCTGATACATCCAACTGGAAATATCAGTAAAAAACGAAAAATGTGCGTATCTTGCTATAAATATCTGAGACAAACTCTCTCAAGGCGTGAAGCTGCTAGCAAAGTAAAGAGGGTCAAGTCATACTGTGAAAATTGTTATGGACAGCCAGGATATTGTATACCCTGCTTCAATTACTCTCATGAGATTGGCTAGTTTGGCCTTTCTCAGGCTAAAATGAATGTAGGATCTTTGATATCAAAATATTTCAATTTATTTATCCGTTTAATAAAATGATCAAATTTAATTGAATGTTTTTATTTTCGACAGTACAACTTTCCACTTGTACAGAATTGTACTTTACCTTCTCATTTGTCCAAAACTTTGCAGTTTGTACAATCCTGTTCACGCCTCACACATTATTGGTAGGTATTGACTGTGAAGTTGGAGATTCAATATGCCAGCTTCTGTATAAACGAGTTGTTCATCGCTTGGAATAAAATAATATTCAACTCATTCAGTTAAAGGTCAAGTGGAAGAATATTCGTTGCCGTGTAATCACGTTATAATAAGACAAATATACAATTATTTTCAAAACTGATAAATTTGTATGCTTACTGTCATAAGGTACGATATAGTATTTTGTTAAAAATTGTAAACCGTTAACCGGCAGCACCATCACGAGCAACCCTCAGAAGTCATCCCTATTCTTGTATTAATTGAAAATAATCAAATTATCATTCTTATTTAAGCATTTTTCCCCGTTTACTTGTTCGCACCCTTTTGTTTTTCGGCCCATCATAGTTTTGTTCCACCGTATCACTCTTTACAACTCTTATTGTAATCGCCAAACTGAAATTAAAAATAATTTGTGATTTGAAGTGACACCACTGAAATTCAATTATAATAGCGTAGTACATTAATCTGAGACCCTTTATGACATACAACGATGGTCAGGTAGATCGCGTAGATTGGGCCGTAAACATTAGCGACCAATATTATTGATCTCGAATCTACAGTGTGTCCCGCTTTTCATGAATACACCCTAATATCTCAGTTGTTAATAATGCGATTTTCTTGAAATTTTGGTGGTGATTATATGTTAGGTAAATGGAGTATTTTGGCATAGTGAACATTTTCATCGACCATAGGCGTGCGGTGTGGGGGGGTAAAAAAAGCTGTTTTTTGGGAAAAGGATATTAGGGCTCATTTTAGATAACTTTTTTTATCAGAATTAGAATCAGCATCCCCAAAAACCCCCCAATCAAAATTTTCGAAATCTCAAGAGCTGATTTGAGGAGAAAAAAATAAATAAATTCACTTTTTTCGTCAATGCACCCGAATATCTGTTATTAGCGATTTTCTTGAGATTTTGGTGGTGATTTTATGTTAGAAAAATGAAGCATTTGGCATAGTGATCATATTCATTCACCATTGGCGTGCGAAGTTGGGGAGAGAAAAAAGGCATTTTTTGAGAAATGAATATTAATGCATATTTAAGACAACTTTTTTTATCAGGTTCGGAATCAGCATCCCCAAAAACCCTTTAATTCATATTTTCAACATCTCAAGAGCTGATTTGAACAAAAAAAAAAGTTTAAGTCTTTTTTTAATAAGTTCTTTATTTGTAACAGTGGTAACAAAATTACGAATTACTTTATTTTAGATTCTTGTGATTTCAACATAACTAGCTTCTGAAACAATACACTTTTCAACAATTCTTCTCAAACGTACATTCACCTTTCTTAAAGTTTGGGGAGATATTTCCTGACACGCTTGCCTAATTGCAAAGCAAAGTTCCTCTCTATTACGCGGCCAAGTAGCATACACTTTATTTTTCAAATGCCCCCACAGAAAAAAGTCACAAGGTGTAATATCTGGCGATCTAGGGGGCCATGGTTCCAAAGGAGAATTTCTACCTATCCACTTCATAGGGAAAATTGCATTTAAAAAGTTCCAAACTATCCCAGAATTGTGTGCGGGGGCCCCATCTAATTGAAAGATTAAGTTTTGTCTTTGTGCTAATGGCAATTCCATGAGAAAATCATAGAGACCATTTTGTAAAAAATTTAGAAAATTTTGTCCGGTCAGGTTATCCAGGAAATAAGGGCCAACAATCCGTTCGTTGAATATGCCACACCACACGTAAACTTTTTCACTGTATTTGTTTTTACAATGAATTACCCAATTCGGATTTTCAGCTGCCCAAAACCTACAATTTTGACTAGACACCATCATGTTCTTCAGAAAAAGTCTGTCGTTAAGATAGATACCCTGCAACCATAAGCAAAATTCAAACCGTCGTTCAAAATCACCATTTAACAGAGTATGTAGAAATTTTGGTTTAAATGCCCTAATCCTGTTGCGTTTCAAACATCTCCATACTTTGTTTTTCGTTAAATTCATTGTCCTCGCAACTGCCCTTACGTACCATTTGGGTTGTTTCGAAATTCTGCTAAGATACGTTCGTCGTCTGGATAGTGTCTTTGATTTAAATTGTACCTCCCTGGTCTTATTTTGAAAACCGCTCCAGTCCTTGCGAACAATCTGTTGATTTTGGCAACGGTATCGTGAGAAATTGGTTCTCGATGATGCCTTCCATTGAATATTCCAGCAACTTGACGCGTAGATTTTTCATTATTACCAAATAAGCGGATAATATCTACTTTTTCTCCAATTGTAAGAACTACTCTTCGGTTGTGTGCCATCTTATTAACAGTTAGGTAACACTGCTTAACTTATTGACATTTCGTACTGATTACCGATGTCAAACAAAAACTTTTGTTTCAAAGCACTCTTTCATTAATTTGCATGAAAACTCAAATCGGCAAGCCAACGGTAACAAAGTGTGCGTATCTTCGGAAATACCTAAATTGTAGTATAAGGGCAATTGCAAACGATACAGAATATAAGGAAACGAAGGTGTTTGAAATTTAATATAGGATTAGGGCATTTGAAATAAATAGTTAGAAATAAACAATCTATTGAAAAAATGTGAATTTAATTTTGTTTTCTAATCAAATCAGCTCTCGAGATTTCGAAAATATGAATTGAGGGGTTTTTGCGGTCGCTGATTCCAAATCTTTGTCTAAAATGAGCCCCTTTTATCCTTGGAGAAGAAGTGGAGATTATCCGATTATTTGGTAATAATGAAAGATCTACGCGTCAGGTTGCTGGAATATTCAATGGAAGGCATCATGATCGAGAACCAATTTCTCACGCCAAAATCAACAGATTGTTCGCAAAGACTAGAGCGGTTTTCAAGACAAGACCAGGGAGGTACAATTTAAATCAAAGACACTATCCGGACGACGAACATTTCGAATTTCGAAACAACCCAATTGGTACTGTAAGGGCAGTTGCGAGGACAATGAATTCAACGAAAAACAAAGTAAAGAGATGTTTGAAACGCAACAGGATTAGGGCATTTAAACCAAAATTTCCACATACCGTGTTAAATGGTTATTTTGAAAGACGGTTTGAATTTTGCTTACAAGGACTTATTGAAAAAAGAGTTGAATAATTTTTTATTCAAATCAGCTTTCGAGATGTTGAAAATATGAATTAAAGGGTTTTTGGGGATGCTGATTCCGAGACGAAAAAAGTGAATTTATTTTTTTTTTCTTCTCAAATCATCTCTTGAGATTTCGAAAATATGGATTGGGGGGTTTTTGGGGATGCTGATTGTAATTCTGATAAAAAAAGTTATCTAAAATGAGCCCCAATATCCTTTTTCTAAAAAAACAGCCTTTTTTTACCCCCCCACACCGCAAGCCTATGGTCGATGAAATTGTTCACTATGCCAAAATACTTCATTTACCTAACATATAATCACCACCAAAATTTCAAGAAATAACTGAGATATTAGGGTGTATTCATGAAAAGCGGGACACACTGTAGATAGGGTAGTAATGATGACGGTTTGTGCTGTTTCATTTGTATCGAAGAACGTTTAAATTCTACAAACCTATAATGGTGACAGCATGAATCAGATGAAGATTTTCCAATTGGAGAACGTTTCATTCAAAAACAGAAAGGTTTTCATGAAAACTGTTAGTTTTTGGTGACGATGGTGGTATATAAAAATACCGAAAAGTAACTAATTTTTTGATTAAGTACATCCCTGCTTTTCTAATGTAGAAACAAATCATTGATTTTCCGGAATTTCAATGACTGAGACTTTTCATTCCTGGAGTATGTGAAATGGTTTCCAGTTTCAACAAGGTGGTGAATACTATTGACCCTTTTGCGCTCTGTTCCCTTTCTGGTTCCTGCGAGGCCTACTAGGAGTAGACAATTGATTTGTATTGTCCTAAAACTAATATGTATCAAAATTGTCCTATTTCTAGGATGTGTTTAAGTTATGATGCTCTCAATTCAGATATTGGTCTGTTTTCCTTTCAGAAAGGAATAAGAAACCTTTCTCTCTAATATGTCTACTTTTTATTCTACTTGTATTTATTTGTATTGTAATTTAAGAACCTTTGAGTTAATATCGATGTAAACCATTATGTATTCTGTGGATACTATTGTGGACTGCAGCCTATTTGTATCCTAAACCTGATATAAATGAATAAATGAACCCGCGCACCACCACGGCCCATTAGTATGATGATACAGGGAGTCCCTCCGGGAACTGCATCGATCAATATAAAGAATACCATAGGTTGGCCGAATTTGAAAATTTGGCGCTTCCGGTTGTACCGGAAGTGGACCCCAACTTCGTTATTTGGAATGGGACACCCTGTAAATTATTAAAGTTTTTGATTTAACGCATGATTCTGAACATGTTATATGTATAATTTTACGTTGAAAATTGCGTTTGAAGACCGAAAAATATTTTTTTTATTTCTGGACGTGATCATTTATTCTCGATTGTGTATAATAATAATAATAATAATAAATAATTTTTATTGTGCACGTTAAATCACACAATAGGAATCCAATAATGCACAAGGCATTTTTCAATCGGGCCCTTATATAAACATCAATATTTGTTAAATACAAGATAAAGATAATAATTAACATAAATAAAAGTTGTACAGCATTAATCGTACATAAGAAACAAACAGGTTCATAAAAAAATTAATTTGAATTAAGAAAAATGTATAATTTACATTATCGGTAGTGTGTGATTTGTGAGGTGAGCAGTTCTTTTTTAAACTTATTTCGGAATGAAATTACATTTACCAAGCGTTCATGTATCACATAATGTTGGTTGATTTTACAAGCGACATACTCGAAACAAGATTTAAATTTTTCAGTTTTATGCAAAGGTATTGTGTATGTTTCTTTGTTTCGTAGTGCAACTGCATGTGTGTTTGATCTTTTTGACAGTAGAGCAAATAGATATGAGGGTATTTCAGTTATTAAAGTGAACGATAGAACAGCAAAGTATAGCTCAAACCTCAGATTAAATTTCAGAATTTACATTTTATTATAGTATCGATTTATTCAGCAGAATTTTGATATCAATTTGACCAGGGTTATATAGGGCGTACGTAATTTTCTGGAACTGAGACATGTTAATTCGCCAATATTTCGAAAACTGTTGAGTGTAGGCATAGATAACCTCATTCAAGGTTAGCTTCATTTTCGATGCCGAATCGAATGAGAATATAAAATTTGGGGGTTTTTAGTTAAGAAAATGGAATTACAATAATTTTTTCAATCGGATCTATATCATTTTCTGGCGAACGCCCTGTATAACTCTCATCGAATTTATATCAAAATTCTTCTGAACTGGTTCCTCTTCTACGAATAAATTGATACATAATCAAAAATAAATGATCATGTCCAGAAATAAAAAATATATTTTTCGGTCTGCAAATGCAATTTTCATCTTAAAATTTGAAATATTTCGAAAACGACTAGACTTGGGTATAGAACATTATTCCTACCTGAAACATGTTCTGAATCATGCGTTAAATCTAAAACTTTGATAATATACAGGGTGTCCCATCTGAAATAACGAATTTGGGGTCCACTTCCGGTACAATCGAAAGTGCCACAATCTTCAAAATATTTTAGCCGGACAGCACTTATCGACAATATTGAACTCCCAAATTTTCAAATAAGGCCCACCTATGGTTTCCTTATGCAGTTACCAGAAGGAACGATGCAAGTAAATGACGGCTGATAATATTATTTTGCCGTAGCGTTCTGGGATATAGTTCATTAGTTCTGTTCATGTTGTACTTGAATGAAAATATAAAGTGATGTTATTTTTATCCGTTACTTGTTTGGTTAAATGATGTTATTGTAGAAAGTAATACATCCATGTTTTGCAAATTTCTTTCCATAAATGTAGATTTAATAATAACGTTCAGAATTCATGTTATTATTACATGAGAATTTTCATTGGATGACCGTAATAAAACCTGTTTTTACGTATACTTGTTTTCTTCATTTGTTAAATGATATCGGCTTCTATTGTGTTATTGAAGATATCAACCTATGGAGTATTTTCGTGCATTTTGTATTCGTAACAAATTGTGCGTAGTAATGTATTCTCGCAATGTGAACTCCTATGACTAATACTATTAGAGTTCATGATAAATAACAAGAAATATGTAGCTATGTAAAATGTTGTGAAGATAACGACCTGCAAAGTTATCAGCAACAATCGACATTCGATTTGTTATTTTTCTATCAACAAAATATAGATTCCATTAGATCTTAAATTATAACATACATTAAATTTTTTTTTAGGCAAGAATTATCGCCACGAAGATCAACAATTATTCAGATGTGTGAGATGTGGAAAAATATACAAAAATCGATCAACCCTAAGCCGCCATATCCATCACGAATGTGGAAGATCTCCAGAGTATGCTTGCAAAGACTGTAATAAAAAATTTCGTAGGAAAGATGGTCTGAAAATGCACCAATTGATGATACATCATTGAACTAAATCGATCTTGCAATATTTTGTTGATGTCTATGAGTACAATAATTCGTTGCATGCCAGGAATATATTTTTGGAAAGACGACGGCTGACCGTGTCACCCTAGAGCGAAGGTGTTATTGACACGTTCTTCGAATGACTGCAGTAAACTTAATCATCAACATAAAAATTGTGCCAATAATAGGTATTATCTTCTAAGACCTTATTGTTACACTTACAAGTGTATGTAGTATTAATGTGAAATATATGTATTGTATGGAAAATGTATCTTTCGTATATCGATTAAAAAGATGGTTTTATGAGGAAAATTTGTTTCTTGTCATGTTTTTTGGGGAATTTCAACTTTCCACAATCTGAAATTGAAAATATTCAACCCAGCAAACATATTACTTAAGTTTGGTGAATTCGTCATACATATTCTATCTTTAATGGTTTCCAAAATACAACTCCCATTTTTATCGAATTTGGAGAATTCTGATTTTCAGGAAGCATGTTGAAGCACTTTTGAAGTTGAAAATATAATATGGGGCCATCATTTTGTTGACAGGTCGCACTGGGGTATAATCATTTTTTCCTGGTAGAGATTTTTGAAGAAAATCATGATTTCCAGGACATGTTTTCAATTGATTTTACTCTCTGAAAATCTGAAATTTCCAATTTCACCAGCAATAATGAGAGTATTTTGGGAACCAGTTGAAATAAGATGAGTATTTGTTATTAAGGTAAGCTCGGGTAAGTGTGACCATGATTTTCATTAGTCCACATTTAATTAAGTATATGTAATGAACCTGAACTAATATAACAATGACATTTTGCAGGTATTTGCTTCGAAGGTCAGTCTTTGTGATACGCCACAGAAAAGTGCTGAAAAACATATTCTTCATTTATATATCCATATATACATGTCCATAGGTCACACTTCCCCAGGAATTCGGGGTAAGTGTGATTCTGGCCAAATTTAAAGATATTAATGCACGTAAATCTCTCTTTGGAACAAGTGTGAGTAAACAGTAAAGGAACCTTCACAACAATTTGTTTGTTCTGAGATATCTTCATTCAAAACATAGTTATAAACTTTTTGATATTGAATTTGAAATGCCCTTTTGGAGAATAAATAAAAAATACTCGTGAAATTGCACATTTGTTAAAAAGAAAAGTTAACAGGTAGAAATCTGAAAAATCGAATGAAAATTTCATTGATCCCCATTTTCTGACGAGTGATAATGGAAGTACAGTTGTTATTCTATCCTCTGAGAGTGTATCAATATCTTCCACATCTGGCCAGGTATATTGTTTAGCTCTCTGAGATTTCCATATATAATTTCGTACTAAAGCTATAAAAATGTTATTTTTTATACTGGCCAAATGAACCAGGTTCACACTTACCCCGACAAATAGGTCACACTATCCCCATTAACATTTTATTTCGAAGCAAGTAAGCAATGAAGAAATGTAAAAGAAAACAGTTTCAAGGAAAAATGGCAATCCATAGCCAGATTCATCATCTAGGCAGAAGAAAAGTGTTTAAAATGGATTCTTACCTTAGATTTCAACAATAAACTCTAAGCTTGAAATAAACTCGTTGTACTCGTTCGTATTGATGAATTGTAGGTTAGGAAATTGAGGAAAATATTTCGAATTCACAAGATCTCTTTTGTATTTCATATGATGGTTATGGATTTATAATGAGTACAGGCTATTTCTCGATAGATGGCAATGGGCTGTCGCCCGGTTTAGCGAAGATAAAGAGCAACCTCACACTTTCCCCAAATTCCCACTTACCTAATTCTCCACACTTTTCGAATTGATGAAGGAATACATTCTGAATGTTTGGTGAATTGTTCATTAATAATAAATATAACATTTTTATTTAATGGATACAATGCATTTTTGAAGACTGCTTTTATGTTCATCGATTTCTAAGATACCGTAAACCTCCACTCACTGTACTTTGAAAAAATACTTTATCACAATTATCAATATGAAAAATATATAAATTATATGAGAATATTCCCTTTTTCCAACAAAACTAGTATTCTACAAAAATGAAATAAAGAAACAGCAACCCTAATAAATTTTGAAGACAACTGAACCAAAAATCAAATCAAATGAAATAAAGCAATTAGAAACAGTAGACGGCAAAATGACACCAAAACATCTAGAAATAGCAGAACAATTTCTTCTGTAATTCATTTTACTTAAAAGGGTGCAGTGAAAAAAAAGTTGAAGAAGTTATTCTTAACCTTGAAATAAATGAAGCACCGGGAATGAGTGTTATAAAATTAGAAACTCCAATCAAGTTCGCAGATTATATTATATACCTGTATAATCAACATGTCAATTAATAGCGGTATTTTTCCAGACACACACAAACACACAATTATCAAGCCCCTTTACAAATCAGGTGATAAAATAAATCAAGCTAACTACAGGCATATTTTCATGAAAGGACCACGTCTTTTTTACTTTCTTTCCTGGGATAATTATGTAGGGAAACGGGGAGATATCGATCCGAAAAGTAACTGATATCAATACCAAAATAATGTGAATAGGTATGGTTGGCATTCATTAGAAAGTTAGCTTTTGAGAATAGGGCTTGGATGGGGGAAGGAGGAGTGGGGTGAAAGTGTTTTCATCCCCTTTACAATGTATAACATCAACTTGCCTTCATATGATAGACTTGAAGTCAGGATTAACAAAAATATTATTGAAATGGAAAGGAATCTAAATATTCAATATTTGTGATTGGTAATAGATCAAAACCTCAGATGGAACAAACATACTTATTTCGGAACATTTTCCACACAGCTCAAATAACAATACTTAATAATTGTTCAGTACAGACTCATATGAATTATGGCATTACAGTATGGGAGAGGATAACGAACACTTTTCTGAAGAACCTGGAAGTGACACAAAATGGCTGATCAAAATCATTTTTGGGACAAATAACAGATATCCTACAGAAAAACTCTTTGAACAATCTAAATTACTTATCACTTATATTTTTTGAATCTTGCTTCTTAACTCCACCACAAACATTGTGTTTCGAGCAAAACATAATTATTCTGCTGTTGGGTACATTTAAGTAGGTATATAATAATAATAATAATAATAATTTATTTTGAGCTTTCTTCTTACAATCTTTACTTAATATATACATATTATATATCTCAGCCCAAAACAAGACTGAAAACAACATTGGCCTGACGGCCTGCTGATCTTAGTTTCAGCCTAAATTCCAAAATAAACAGCTAAACAAAAAAAAACAATAAAAAAAATTAAGAAATCAAATCATCTTGAAAGAGAGGGAGGAAGAAATGTTATATAATAAGCAATATCACTGATCATATGTTGAGGCTCGTTGTGAATAGAGAAATTTTTTTATAATTTTTCTTGAATCTACTAATAGACATTGACTTGAATGCAGGCGGTATAGAGTTATAGATTTTTGCTATGTTATAACTGAATGATCTGCGGAAGAGAGTTGTGCGGTGAAGGGGCGGCGTTATTAATCCCTTGTGCCTCAGATTCAGAGTGTGAACGTCAGTTCTGAATTTTATTTTATTATATAAGTATGGTGGGGTTTTTTGATAATTATTTTAGGGAATAAGGATGCTGAATGTAGTAATCTTCTATTTGCCATTGTGAGCCATTTTGTTTCATTAAGATTATATGATATTCGGTCATATTTGCGAATACCGTAAATATACCGGAGGCCTGCTCTTTGTACTTGTTCAATACGATTAGTATCAATTTTGTCTAGGCATGGGTCATATAAAATATCTCCGTAATTAAAGTGACTCAATACCAAAATATCTGTTAATTTTGTTTTCATTATCTTTGATAATAAGTGCCTATTCGGATATAGTAATTTAAGATTCATATAACTTCTCTGCATACATTTCTTGATATAATTTTTATGTCTCAAGTTCACATCCATATCCACTCCCAAATTCCTAGCAACTTCAATTCCGTTGACTTCTTCATTATCTATTTTAATTTTCAAGTTATTGTCAATCATTTCGCGTTTACCATTGAATATAAGTAAGTTTGTTTTTGTAGCATTGACTTTCAAGTTGTGAGCTTTAGATAATGAAATCAATCGATTTATATCTTCATTTATCATCATGTTTGCATCAATTACGTTTTTATTATTAAATGAAAAATTAATTTGAGTATCGTGGGCGTATACATATGCAGTACAGTACTGAAGCTGGGAAATTATATCACAAGTATAGATACAAAAAAGCAATGGTCCCAGAATGGATCCCTGCGGCACACCACATTCCACAACTCCATGGTTAGATTTACCCTTGTTTGTTTCAGTGTACTGTTTCCTACCACTCAAGTAACTTTTCAGCAGATTTCGGGCGTTGTTTAAAAAACCAATATATCTAAGAATAGCATGGAGGATTTCATGATTTATGGTTTCAAATGCTTTCGAATAGTCAATCAATAACAGTGCTGTTGTATTTCCACCATCTGCGGCCAAAAGAATATCATCGGTGATTTTGAGTAGTGATGTTATACAACTATATCCGCTACGAAAGCCCGATTGATTTTCTGGTAAAATACGATTGGATTCTAAGTGCTCTCTGATTTGAAAATTCATAATTTTTTCTATCACTTTAGAACAAACAGGTAGTAATTTTATTGGACGAAGATCATTATGTAAAGATGGCTCTGACACTTTCAGCAAAGGTAAGATTTTAGAAATCTTCCAAGAGTCTGGAAAATTATTAGTTCTCACGGAAATATTGATTATATGTGTGAAGTACGGCAAAATATGAGGACAGCATATCAGTAAAATGTTAATGTAAATTTTGTCTGGCCTTAGGGCGTTTTCACACACACCGGCAAAACCTGTGCCGGTGACGGCGCCGGTGCTGGAACCGGTTCCTGACCGGACAACAGCGTATTTCACACAGGCCGGCATATCGGTGCCGTTATCTGTTTTAGTATTCGTTGAATAGTGCAGGAAGAAAGATGTGTGCTGTTACTGCTATTATGAGCTAGTATTTGATCAAAAAATATATAACATACCTATTTTTTGTTGTTCCTTTTTGTCCAATTGTAGAAAAGTGTCTTATAAGAACGCGTATATTTCCTTCCACGCCTTTTCTTTTTCATTCCTGTCTTTGAAGCAATCTGCAGTCTTGTCCCACAAACAAGGCTTACTTTCTACGACTTCAATGTGGACAAACGTACATAAGAAATCTCAGAAACCGACAAATCGGAGACCGTTTCGTCTTCCGATTGTCGAGATCCCCGCCGGCTGCATAAATCGGAATCGGCGGCCGTACCGGCAAATAGGTAGGACCGGGCTATGTGTGAAAATTACAATATGATTACATTGCATTCGATGCCGGCACCTTCACCGGCACCGGTTTTGCCGGTGTGTGTGAAAACGCTCTTAGACTTTATGTCCAGTAAGTATTTGTAAACAACCACTTCCTCGACTTCTTTGAAATCAAATAAATTATTAAACATGCGTTCATAATTGTTATTGCAATATGATAATAGTTCAATATTAGGTATAAAATTCACTTGGGAGGATTGTAGAAAATAATTGTTGATGTCATCGGGTAAATTTAAGTGATCAGGTATTTCTGTGTTTTTATTTTTATTGAAAACGTTTAATTCTTTAATTTTTTTCCACAATAGTTATTTATTACTGTTGTTTAGTGCTAACTGATTCAGATAAGCTTTTTTTCATTGCGAATAGCAATATTTGTTTGATTTCTTAATAATTTGAAATAATTCCATTTAGTATCAGTTTCATTACTTTCATATTTTTTGAGTGCTTTATTTCTTAATGAAATTAGTAACTTGACATTATCTGTAATCCAAGGTTGAATTTTCTTTTTTATTTTTACTTCTTTTTCAGGTGCTACTGTATCAAATATGAGTATTAGTAATTTTGTGAAATAACTAACTTTTTCATTGAGATCATTGATGTAGAAAACATAGTCAAAAGGACTGAGTTGTAACAAAAATTGAAGATATTCTTTATCAATACGTTTTAGATTACGAAATTTCAACAATTTTTCTGTGTTAATAGGTGTGTTTTTTATGACACTATATAATGCATGGTGCTCCGCAATGTGTGGGATGGCTATATTACCATATGTCAATTTCTCTAAATCATATGATAAAATAATAATATCAAGCAATGTGGCAGTTGTATTTGTAATGCGGGTCGGTGAACTGATGAACTGTTTTAAATTTAAACAACCTACACCATCTAAAAAATTTCCAGTATAATTATTATCCAAATCTAATTGGTCTAGATTTATATCCCCACCACATATAATGCTATCATGTTTTGAAACTATATCGGAAAAACTACTTTCGAGACAACTTATAAAATCTACCATACTCCCTTTTGGTGGTCTATAGAAAACCCCGACACCAAAGTTTCTTTTATTACAATAACATCTCACCCAGAGCTGCTCCAGTGCCTCATCTTTGATTCTTTTTACCAGGGAATACCTGAAATCTGTCCTTAGGTACAACGCAACTCCTCCACCTCTCGAACCTCTATGACATCGCACCCACCAACGTATAATCTTCGATATGTAATCTCGAATCTGGAATGTCCGCCTTCAACGAAGTCTCCGTTATTCCTACTACATCATAATTACCTTGTAAAATGAAATTTTAATGTCTGGAAAATGACATGTCAGTGATCTTGCATTTAAAAACACTATAGATAAGTTTCTCATTGAAGAAATTTAAATAACTTCAAATTTATATTTGAAAAATAGTAATAAAAACAATTAATAATCAAATATATAAAAGAAAAGAAATACAAAAAAAAAATTAAATAGAAAAGCTAAATAATAAGTGCATAGACATTGTTGCTAATATATATTGCTCCCATAATTTTAATTATACTAATATCCTTTCCAAGTCCTTTAGAGTCCTCATCGAAACTTTTTTTTGCATTTATTATTGAGAAAATCACTCCATCCATTGACCATACATTGATTTTCCCAAATTTTTCCTTGGCTTTTTGTAACAATTCATATCGCTGGTTTGTCAACTCCTCTACTATAACTAATTTGGAACCTTTGAGTTTGCCTCTAGTGGAATGAATCATGTTACGATCAGCTACATTCCCAAATTTCAACAAAATAGGCCGAAGTTTCACTTCATCTGTTTTACCCACATAATAGCAAGTTTCAAGAGATCCAATCTTCACACCTAATGTATCCTCAAGAAGATCGATGACCCTTCTTTTCAAATTCTCGCTACTCAGTTTCTCACTGAATCCAAAAAGTCGGAGCTCATTAGATTTTGTTTTCTGCTCTAGATCATAAATTCTCCTGTGCAGGTTTTCAGAGTCACCTACCAACTTGCTTTCCAACTGCAAATTCATATCGTTAATTTTGGTATCCAATTCAACGTCAGTTGCTTGCATTTCTGACAGTTTTTATTAATGGAAACAGTTTCTTCATCCCATATTTTTATTCGCTTGTCGAAGTTTTCCATTCTACTGTTGATAGTATTCACAAGCGTTTCCACTTCAAAAACCTTTTTATTCAATTCATCGAACTTTTCGGTAATTTTCTCCGTGACGACGATCATGACATTTTCCATAAAATTGCTCATGAATGTTTTGTCATTTAAACATTCCTTAGCCACTTCTTTTGCAATGCTTTTTATCTTTTCCATTTCTTGCTTATCCTGCCTCGTGACAAACGACATACTCAATTCACTTTTTTATCAACCGTCGATATTCAGAATAGCTGATCTTTTTTTTTGGAGACCAAAGAACTGCCATTATACGATAAAAACAACGGAGCAATCAACAACACGTCTACACAGCCGCTCATTTCGGAATATAAAACAAAAGTTTTTAAACCCATACTATTACTCAACGTACGGAGCCTAAATTCAAATTCAATTAGTAGTTGATAATGAGAGTACGAAGATGTAAAGTTTTTATGTTTAACTGAAACAAAGGACCCCGCACATTTCATATGGGAAATGGCTATCCGTGAATTTGGCTGAATCAAAAGCTGATCAAAAGTGTTCACAGCCACAAACCTCAAAAATGGGCAGTTTTCGAGATATGAAGCTTTGAAAATGGATTTTTTTCACTTTTTGGGGCATTTCCTCATCCATTAGAGAGCTCTCATTTCTTGTTGGGATGGAATTCGACTATTCGGCGCCTAGAACCCAACTGAAATATGGCCTTCCTAAGTTATATTTGGAACAGTTTTCGAAAAAATTTTATACACTGCTCTACACTGTCTATGGAACGAGGTATACATTCCAAGATCTTCCCTACATATTTCCATGCTACAAGCTAACGCTAGAATAATTTGTATTTTCGGAAAATGTCATATTTCGTCAATTTTCACAGGTGTGAATAAGAATGGCACACACAGTTTTGAATAGTGTCTTTATACAAGGTGCTTCATAAATGAATGCTGATCCTAAAGCGCTATAATTCTTGAATTATTTCAAGAACAGTTCTTTGTGAGAACCGCTTTATTTTTGAAATAATAATTGTTGAAATTTCAAAAAAAAAAATGAAAAACGTTACTATTTTTTGTTTGGAACAATATTTTTATAATCGTCCTCCCACAGCTGAAAAGAGAATACACCACCAATCATCAGTAAGTCACCTCAGAACGCCAAGGCAAATAATAATAATAGCCGTCCTCAACACGCACAGGCTATGCCTTTGAGCACGCTCTATAAAAATGTTTATAACGGAGTTATTATTATCATTTTCTTGTTCAAATAGTTTCTTTATTTTTTTTCGTTTGGTTTTTTTAATCAAAGACCACCATTTGGGCGAGAAAAGTCTGGAGACCATGTTAATGAGAAGATACGGAACACTTATAAAAATAATAATGTTCGATATAAAAATAGAAAACACCCTGTATAATAATTTGTCGAAAATGAATGTTTCATTTTCAAGCAAACATGTGTATTCATATACTGTTCATGTAGATATTATTTATAAATTTTTCATGAATTACGAGTCGATCCAAAAAGGAATATTTTCCCTGTTGAGTGTCTGGTAGGGTTTTGACTAGATTAGACAGTTTGAGAAGGCACCAACACACGGTTTGTACAGTTATGCCTAGATAAATTTTAATTTTCCAATTGCTTGTTCACCGCCAAACATAAATATGCTCTGGTAGAGCACATGAAATATTGAATGAATTTAACAGTTTGGAGTTTCAATTATTTTGTATTACATGACAATCAATACATAACATCCTTGCTTTCGGTCGATATCTTTGAAATCTCTGTAGTTCACCGTAAGTGACTTTCGAATATGTTCCAATTTGAAAACAGCTTTGACAGAACTAGGGACCAATGCCAGAAAAAAAATGTCTACATTAACGTTGAGACTTCGTATCTGTTCCTCATGTTGAGTTGAACAAAATACTATTTGCCAAAATTCTCGATAGCGGAGGTGTGTATATTATGCACAAAAGTGGACCTAAGATAGACCCTTGCGGTACACCATTTGCAACCATAAAATCAGGTGACTTCTCCTTATACATTAGAGACTAGCTTCCGTTGAGTAGCTTTGTGTCAGAGTTGAAGCGTTACGAGAAAAGCCAAAATAATGTAGAATTGTCATGAGCAGTGTGAGGTTAATTCTGCCAAAGACTTTAGAATACCTAGGCTTATACCGTCAGAATAATTGTAATTTTGTTATTACTAGTTTAGATATTTATATCAGTTACATTTGAGAGACCTACACAACTGTGACCTTTGAGAAAACTGGGATTATAAGATAGTAAGCAGTTAGAGAATGTTATCAGATTTACAAATTCATAATTTTCTCTAATTACATGGCACACAAAAGGTTTATGAAGCGAAGATCTTCTTGCATTTACTACTACTTGATGGCATATTTCGCAGGTTTGTTTGGTATGTATTGCCTGAAACAGCGGCACCTCATACTGATTTGTAGAATATGCGAGCTAGCTGGAAGTGTTCAACAAATTTAGAACAAAGTTCAGCTTGACGATCTCATTTCAGATTTTCTTGAATGCATTAACAATATTATCATGCAAGAAAGAAGAGATAAGAATCTAACCATACTCATTGTTGACCGAAATATCTCCCTACAGTGGTCCATAAATCCTTCAAATTCTTATCACTAGACTGAGAGAGTCCCGCTATATATAGTAAGTAGGCTTACTGTGCTCGGTAGCGAGGTGGTAAGATTCCAGCCTTTGAACCTTCCGCTTGCATTTGGCCAGGTTTGAATCCTGAGAATGAGAATATTTTTCTCTATTTCATAGGAGTCGATAGGTCTGGTGCTTGCTTGAAGTGCGCACCGACCACCCACGGTGGTGCTGTAGGTTTTCCGTGTTTTCCTACAGATAAAAAGTGAATACGCCACAAAAGAATCAGTAAGTCGCCCAGAGCGCCACGGCAAATAATAATAATAGTCGTCCTCTACCAGCACAAGCTATGCCTTTGGGTACACTCGACGACTGTTTATTATTATTATTTTTATTATTTTATTTTTATTTTTTTATTTTTTTTTTCCATCAGGAATATCCCAGTCAGGCTCTGTCTCCGAAGCCCTGATACAACCGAAAGGCGCGCTGGTATGTCATCATTAATTCCAGTAAATACTCCCTACGTCCATAGGATGAGTGATAACTTGGTCCAAGAATCATATGCCCTGAGTAGGAGGAGTGAACCAAGAATTACGGTATTTTGCATTTTTTCTGCTAAGTTTCCTGCCGCATTACGGCAATCCGGTATAATTTTTAAGTTAAGAAGAGTGTGTCCATTATTCCACCAAGAATCCCTATTATCACATCCACCATCTTAACAGAATGGTATGCGTAAAGCATGCGAAGTTCAAAAAATAGATCTCAATATTGAGTCCGTTTTTCTCCTCTTTTCGGACGATGTTCGTTTCGCCAGGAGCCGAAAACTCTTTGACGAAAATCGTACTACTTTGATGGTCGAGAAGGACTATATCAGGCTTATTGGCTCGAATACGAGACCGAGTTCATCCCCTGCACGGGTTGCTGCCTTGAAGAGGCATACCAAGCAGAGAAGGGGATCTGAATTCCTAATGATTTTACAGGCTCCATTCAATACCATTCTGATTTGCAGATACTCCAAACTCATAAGTCCACGGCCTCCCCTTTCTCTGGGGAAGTATAACTGTGAAACGGACGACTTAGGATGCAAGATCCTATGAAGATGCATCATATTGCGAATTTTTTCGTCGAATTGTCGCAGCTCTTCCTGAATCCATTTCATTACGCCAAAGAAGTAAAGTAAAATTGGAACGGCAGGCATATTAGTTGCAGCAATTTTGTTCTTCTCCGACAGTTTTGATGACCCACATCTGTCACAGTTTATGCTGATACTTGCCATGAAGAGAGTTTTCAACCTCCTGGGTGTGACCTTGTTCCACCCCTAGGTAGGTATACGTCTCTTTGGCATCAAGATGATGTGCTTCCGTCTACGATCTGAACTTCCTCTCCATATTCCTCGCAGTATCCACTTTTGAGATGAACCATGACACATTTTTCGATCTCAAACTCGATTCCGATTCCAATACCGATACCTTTAAGGACTGACGAAGATCCTTTTGTCCGGAGGCATATTGTTTGAGGGTATCGCATTTGTATCCACGGGTATTCCGTACTGCAACGGACTATAGCAATAGTAAGATGCTGAAGAGAAGAGGGCTGAATGAGTCTTCCTGAAACACGCCCCTTCTGACGATGACCTGCTCTGTTTGGACTCTGCCTTGACCAGATGTTATGGTAAAACGAGTCCTCCAAAGTGGCATCAGCTGTTCATTGCATCCCTCTATTTGATAGATTCCCGCAAGGCATCTGAGCAAATGTATGAATGCCTTGCGATAATCGATCCAGGACATTGAAAGGTTGCGCTTATACTGCACGGGGTATTGCATGATGCATTTGTTGATCAGTAGGTTCTCCTTGTAGCCAGCGACCCACTCTTCGGCCCTCTTCACTCTTATATCTGTTCAACTGCGAAGAGTATTCGTATGTATTTTAGAAGCGGGTAGATATCTTATAACATGCGTTCAAGCAATGCTCTCTAGTCCCTTAGTTCATCCGTCCACTCAAAGCGTCTGTTTTCATTGCGGTCGTTATAAGGGTACCAACTCGTCTAGGACCCCTATTCCGAACTGGTTGATTGTGGTGGCCTCTTACTCGTGTGTTCTGAACCAGGTAGTAGGATATATCGGGGATTTAGCCTGGTATACCCACGGCCGACATCTGGTTCGCCTTGGCTGCCGGTCCGGTTTTGCACCGGTTGCTCAGGAAAGTGGTGTCGCAACTCTTCAAGGCCTTGGATGGTGGGTGGCCTCCCTGCTATATTCAGGGACACCCACTCAATCCACTGTCAAATACAAAAAAATCTCTCTTGAGAATGCTATCCACTCGTGTTGGCGAAACATCGAGTCAAACTAGTAATCACCTTCGGCCTTATTATCCGAAAAGGCATCATGTATAAAACAGATTTTGTTTGATTGGACACTATTTTTCCTCTGCACCACAGGGGTGACCCCAACCTTTTTTTTTGGGGTAGGTGCACTTTAAATTTGAACATGTTTGTTCCAGATTGACAAATCAACCATCAATAAATGACACCAACCTTTATTGAAAAATCAATATAATAAATATTTTGGCTAAACCAAAAAAGAAATTTGTCTGTTTGAAAAATCAACAATTTTTTTTTCTTTTGAGCTGATTTATATGGATTTGGGTGAGTAATACTTTTGATCATGGGCGGGGGCGCCTCCTTCCTTTGGTTCTAAACCCTCATTCTAGTACTCGAATTCTCATTTCCATTCATCTATTCATTTTGAAAAGTACCCCTCTAGCAATGACAATGGCTCAAAAGTTCTATGAAGACTTCTTGCTATAGATCTGCGTTTCATTTCAAATGATATTGATTGAAAAATCATCCTAACAATAATTGTATCATTCTAGGAAAAAATTGCAATAAATGTGGAAAAGTTTTCAAGCAACGTTTCAATATGCTGATTCACATGAAAGAATGCGGAGAGGTCCCCAAAATCAAATGCCCATACTGTTCGCATAAAACACATAGAAAACCAAACATGAGAGTTCACGTCAGAAGTCGACACCACATGCCTGTTGATTTCTGAAGATATTTCACTTCGAATACTTCAAGTGGTATACTTTACGAATATGAATGTGCCTAACTAAATTCAAAGATATATTTATTCATCACTGTGTAAAACTTATGTTCAAATAAAACATGTGACACGAAAAATTGATTTCAATCAAATGACTCCATAACAGAAAATACAGAAGACATAGGTATCAAGGTAAAGAAAAAAGTTTCATAGATATATGGGTAGAGTATTTGGCAATACTTGACGGATATCTTTCTATTCAAATAATAAAACATACACTTTTAAAATCCAACCTGCTGCTGTATTGTCAGGATGCCAAGTTTGTTGGCGAAACGCTCATTGAGAGATACTGAACAAGTTTGGTGTTCAATGGCCTGCAATCAACCTAACACGCAGGTTTCAGTGAACAGCGACAACTATGATGAGCGCTCAAAATATCTTTGTCCCGTGAATGGAAAGTAAGCACACTTTCATTACATCTAAAATTTATTATTTCACGACCCCATTTCATTTCAATGATAGATGGAATTCAAATATTATATATACACTTCCCGAAGAAATTAACGCACCATCTAAAATCAGACAAAAGTTTAAGATACATTTTCGTCAAAACTACGTCGATTATGAAGTTTTTTTTTTTGAATGATGTTATATTTTTCTGAACGTTGATGCGTAAACTGTATAAATACCGGATTTAACAATGATAGCGAGTTTTTTTCATAAAATTTGTAACACCCTGTAGAGTATAACAGTTAAATTATCAAGTTATAATTAAACTCATACTTCAGCCTTATCTTTTTTCAACCTCTTCTTTTTTGATTCACTTCATTTTCTTTCCTATTCCTCGAGATACACCATTTTATAACATGTCACGATTTTATGGAAAATGGAGATCCAAATTTAACAATGAAAAAACGAAACAAAAGAAAAAAGTTAGACGATAGTGTCAGTAGCGAGTATTTTCACCTCTGGTACGAACAACTTCTTGGCAACGACGGCCCATACTTAAAATTAGAAACCTTATGTCATTTTGGTCTAGGTCTCCCCAAATTGCAATCAGTCTCGTATGCCTTTCAAAGTATTCAAGTTACCTTCCTCTTGTAATATTATCCGAAGAATATCCTAGAGATTCAAATCCGGCTCCGAGCTGGCCATACCATGGTAGCGATACCGACATCCTCTAGATAATTTCTCACAACTCGAGCGGCGTGAGGCCTGGCATTATCTTGTATAAACAAAAAGCATTGACCTATATATACAGTGTGTCCAAGATAAGGATAGGATAGCATAAGTATCTCGGTAACTGTTGAACATACAATGTTGGTTAAATGAGATAAAAGTTGCATAATTCAAAGGCCTTTTATATGGAGTTTGCAGAAGATCTTTTTCGGATTTCGAGATATTTTGAATAAAGTAAAATTTTCGATATTTGAGTTTATTTATTTCTGGCGTTAATTTAGTAGGTATCAAAAAATAAAAAATGCATTTTCATTGTCACTTTTCAAACTTAACAAGATAACGCTCACAGATTTTCAATACATAGTTTCGTTTCCGAGGAATCTTCATCAACTTTTTTTTTTTAAATACGGCCCTGTTTTTTTTTATTTTAGAAATCAAAGCCATTTTTTATTTTAAATTGCCTCATATATTTAATAATATACTTATTTAATAATGTTTCCAGGTCATTTTAGATATTACTCAAAATCATCCATGAAAAACCTCCGATTACGTCTCTGTCTTAATTACAAAAGATGTTCGAACAATAATTAATTACATTATTTTCTAAGCACAGGTAGCATCGTCTAACTGTGGAACCCAAAACATTGTTGAGTACATCTGGTGTAATGGTTTGAATTGCTTCTAAAACAAGTTGACGTAATTCTTCTACCGTTTGAAAATTACGTTGATACGCACAGTTTTTGATGTACCCCCAAAGATAAAAGTCAGGAGGTGTCAGATCTGGCAATCGTGGAGGCCAGGTAACTGCTGAATGCGTACCTATCCATTTGTCAGGAAATCTGTTTGACAGAATAATCCTTCCGCTTCGCGGTCGGATTATTTAAACTGTCAAAGTGACACTCTTTATAATTATGCAACAAGTTATCGATGTATAACCTGATTATTTTGAAGTACTTGACCAGGGCTGTTATCGATGTTTTTGATTATTGTACTCTTATGAAGTTATATTTATAACGGCAGAAATGTCTAACGTGAAATAACATCTATAGACGGCAAAATCCAAACAGATCAGTGTGTTCATTAGGTGTGTAATTCTTCGATATCTCGAAAGCCATAGATCCTATAGAGAAAATCTTTAAATGAAAAACTTTTTCAGTTACTGAAGCTCATTTTCAAAATATTTTCAACAATATTGGGTGTTTTATAAAAGTGGGACGACGCGGAGACGAGTTTTTTAAAATAGAACACCCTGCATTTTTATTTGGAGTTTATTCCACCAAGGCCTAAACATGGCCGTGAAAAAAGTGGGAATTGGTTGCGGCGTTCCCAAGTTATAATTGATAAATCTACTTTTACCACTATTGAAGGGTCATGTTGAATTGGGCATGGTATATTCATTTATTCAAATTTGTGAAATATTTTTGGCATACAGTAGTAGCAACGTCTCACGTTCACCAATCCAGTAATTTTGCGACATGTTCATTAACAGTGTGCTCGAATTTGCAGTTAGAATTTTGCAAAATTCAGACGACGTTCATTGGAATTTTTCTTCACAAATTTATTCCGACACCTCTTTATCGCTGAAAAAAATCAAAATCGGTTGCGGCGTTGTCAAGTTATCAGTAAGTTCCTTATTTCTACTACTATTTTTAAATATGTGTGTCATAGTTCTTTCATTTATTTGTATTGTGGAAATATGGCGTTGCTTCGGTATAATAAAATTTCTACATGAACCACTCATGTATTTTTCACAAGAGGAAAATTTACAGACTGTCCAAGTTTGAATTTAAAACAAATTGACAAATTGATCTAAAATACTACTTTCACAGAGATTTTTCACAGACTGTGAATTAAATTTTTGAAATACATTTCCATTATTTGTGTAGGGGCCTGTCAAACATCGCAACAATAAAATATACTTCGAATTCATTTAAAATTTTGCTGAATTCCCACGCGAAACCCGCGTAGTAGATGAATATTGTTTGTATTATTATGTAAAATAATAATAAAAAATACATCAATGGCAGCCCCAGACAAGTACTTTCAAAATTATATACTTTTTGTTACTTTCAAAGTCGTCTGCCACAGTGCTTGGAGCGCTATAATGTTAAGCCATTGTTATTTTTAAATATTAATAATCATTAATTTTAATATATCAAAAGGTCAGGCGTCGTCAAATACATTTGGATTCGGCCAAATTTTCATTCTTTCCTTATCTGCGCACTAACCACGGTCACCTCGCTGGGCTGGGAGTTTGCATTTTGGGCACCAAGGCAATAAAAGGACTAATTCAACATGCATTTTGGGCACCGACCCAAAAGGTCCTCGTTACAAAAATTGCATTTTGGGTACCGAGCCTTATTATTCATTCGTCATTTTTATAATTTTGGGTAGGTTAATAGGTGAATAATACAAAACTATTTTAAAGCATACGAAAATATGTTTATTATTGTATTATGATTACATTAATTGTACTAAATATCTTATTTATTGACATATCAATGGAATGACAAACATTTAATATATGTGTCGGTTTGACACTCTTTCAGTTTTTCAACAAAAACGAATGGGTTAGGATGTTCAGCATATATGGAGTTGTTAAAATACTGTGAAAAGACTCTTCAGAAATATAAGTATCTACTAAATAGTCGGCCTACGATACAAGTTTAAACCGAATCACTTGCGGACCTTTCAATAATCTATTACCTGAGATAAACAACAAAGTAAAGAAACCAGACCATATTTGATTCATTTTACAATACAGAGGGGTGGAACAACAGATTTTCCAGCCTTGCAAAAAGGCGAATCTGTCACCAGGTGAGTTCGTTCAGGAACAATCGAGTCATACAAATATTAAAAATCGTCTATTTTGGTCGTCGGCGATGAACATTCTAATAAAGGGCGGAGAAACTGCAATTAGTATTTTTTTCATTTCATTTTCGATAAATTTCTACCATATTATGTTCACTAACAAGAGACAAAAGTTCCTCATTATTAGAGTACGTACTTAAATCGTAATTAAATCTTCGGTACCCAAATTGCAGTTTTCATAATCCCTCGAAACTGACCGCAAAGGGTACCTACCTTTTTGGGCCCGATTTGCATGCGCCTGCTGGGCTTAGTGAGTCCCCATTTCATGTATGGTAGGTATAAAGGACTCACTGTACCAAAAACCAGGTCTGGTCAAATACATATAGGTAGCCAGCTACTGGCTCTTAGACTAATTCTGTTTGAGTACATTCTTCGCGTGTAAAATTTCGTGTTTCTCGTTGCATGTAAGTTAATAAAAATTTTTACAAAAAAAATACGTGAGGACTAAAATACTGACACTATACATTTGTATTTGACAATACTTGTACTCTTCGTTTTTCCATAGCCTGCTACTAAGATATCTAGGTACACCCTGCTACTTACGTGCTGATAATGCTAATTAAATTCAATAAAATCATGTCATGCTATAAAATGGTGTTCAAGAGTAATAGGAAAGATAATAAAGTGAATCGAAAACGAAAATGTTGAAAAAACATAAGGTAAGTTCAACTTCAACTTGATAATGTAACTGTTACACTCTACAGGGTGTTTCAAATATTCATATTCTATGAAAAAAATACGTCATAATTACTACACCCGGTATTTAAAAGCAAGCGTACTTCCGCTATCTAGTTTGTAAGCAGTCCCTTTTGGTTAGGTATACATACAAATTGGAGAACTCAGTATACTCTCATCGACGGACATAAAACGATGAAACCTGAGGCCAGTTCCTGGACTGAAGAACTTTGTAATTATTATGAAGCAGTGTATCTTGTTATTCACTTAGGTATCTTTACAACTCTAGGAGCCCCTTTATATAAAAAATATGATACACTTCAATCTTCCAAATTGGTGGAATTATCGGAAAAAAAGAAGTCTTTGAATAAGAATATTATGTAACATCTAATTACATGTGAAACTGCCCTCACCTTGGCGGATCAGTTGATACATTTTTTTAACCAAACAGGTGCGTATACAGCTTTGTTCCATGGGTGGGAGGAGGTAATTCGTGGTGTGAAAGTGAGAGAAAATAGAAAAGCGCCGCAGGTGAATTTTTTTTTTTGTTCAAGGTCAAATGGTGGGAAAAAAATGATGTCAAATTCAGTTTGTTTCATTATTTAATATGAAAAATGAAAAAATAATTTAACGATATTAACAGATGAATTCTGAAACTAAATACATTTAATTTAACATATATAGTTTATTTTGATTGAAACTGAATTTTCTTCGATTATGGGGGGGCGTGTTTATCCCTATTACCTACCCTTATGTACGCGCCTGTAACCAAAGTAATAAAATCCTCAAGAATATGAACTGAAATCTCACTTACATGTTTGGAGACCTAATGTGAAATGACGTTTTCCTTGAAAACCAACTGGAATAGAATCATCCTTTGTGCGGTTTCCGATAAAAATCAACTATTCCTCTGTTTTTGAATATTACCGCTCACGGTCTACCGCTAATGGTAAAATGCCTTTTATTGATGTCCACCTAGTCCCCGGAAGTAATTATTTTTCATCTATCTTAATCTATTTTGCTGCCCTTTGATTTAGCCGCTTGTGTTCTTTTCACATATTCGCACTGCATAAGAGAATATTTCTGTTTCATGGTTGTATTGGATGATGAAATTCAAAAACGTGTTGACTTGGGATGTTTGAGTATTTTAGGAAACATGTAATACGAATATTATGCATAACGTGTCTTTCTTCTTGTTAAAAATCAATCCAGGTTTAGCTGCATATCCACACTGGTTGTTGAACCAATATTAAGTACTTATATTCAAAACTCTAGGGGGGGGGCATTGCCCCCCCCACAGATCCGCCAGTGATGCTTTGTCACCTATATTTGCCCAACTGGAATACTAGAAATACCCGAAAAGAAATTCAATGGAACGAATTCACAATAAGTACATAAAAATAATTAACAACACTTGTAAGTAAGTCATTTTTTATGTTGAATTGAGTCATCGAGCCACTATACCGGGTGGCTACGGAAGTATTGCCTACGGAATATCTCAGTTATTGTATGAAGTAGGTTTGTGAAATTTGGAGCGTCGATATAATGACATAAGAGCTAGAATTTGAGCATATTGACATGTCGAAGTTAACTTCCGGTCTGACCGGAAGTAACATCAACTCTCTTATTTTAAATGGAAACCCTATTATTTTTTCTTTTCGCTTTATTCAGCATTCAATTCCCTTTCTGATGACATATCACAAGTTGGTATCTAACCAGAAACTAGATCAGAAAAAAATTATTGTTGAAATTCACCGAGTAGGCCGTGGAAGCAAAATGAAAGCCAAAAATTGAAAAGTTGGCTATGGAAACTATACGTCACTTGATAATAGTTGCTCTTGCTCTATTATCGCCATACGCAAAAATAACATTAAAAATAATGTGGAATGATAAATTATATCCTGTAGGTTCTAGGTTAAATAGGAATATAAACGTACTTGGTCTGTGCCATCGTCCATAGATATTCTAATTTCTACCTATGGACGATGTTTGTGCCATTCAGAATAATCATTCCATTGCAATAATCATTCGAACCAAAATATTAACAAGTAGGCTGATTAAGATGTATTTTGGAATGAAACAAAAAAGAAACGAGAGCTCTCACGAACGCTGCTATCCATATTATTTTGTCGTTCGAAGTAGTGTTTTTGATTCTGCCATTTTAAAAGAGTTTGGAAATCGAAATCAGTTAGTGGAATATTCAAAAAATGCCCCGTTATTCACGAACCGAACAAATTGACATGCTTCTCTTTTATGGTGAATGTTTAAAAAATTCTTATGCCGCTGAACGATTGTATTTAGAGCGATATCCAGGGAGGCAGCAACCGTCAAGAAGGTATTTCCAGTGGCTTGAAGAAAAATTAAGAACTGAGCCTGATGTTCACGAAGACCAAGAAGCATTTGTTATTAATGAGGAAACTGAAATTAATGTATTAGCTTTAGTACAATATGATAGCACAATTTCCTCAAGGCAGATTGGCACCGAATTAGCTAAGTAAGGACTCTGCTAGGAAAATTTTGAAAAAACATCTTGCCTACGGAATATCTCAGTTATTGTATGAAGTAGGTTTGTGAAATTTGGAGCGTCGATATAATGACATAAGAGCTAGAATTTGAGCATATTGACATGTCGAAGTTAACTTCCGGTCTGACCGGAAGTAACATCAACTTTCTTATTTTGAATGTAAACCCTATTTTTTTCTTTTCGCTTTATTCTGCATTCAATTCCCTTTCTAATGACATATCACAAGTTGGTAACTAACCAGAACCTAGATCAGAAAAAAATTATTATTGAAATTCACCGAGTAGGCCGTGGAAGCAAAATGAAAGCCAAAAATTGAAAAGTAGGCTATGGAAACCATACGTCACTTGATAACAGTTGCTACTACTGTGATATTTTATTTTCATTCGTCGGCGTTATAAAAAGCCGCCAAAAAAAATATCGGAAAAATTGGGAAAAAAACAATACTCTGTAGGTCCATAACTTAAATAGGAACATACAACTTTTTCTTGCCTGTACTATTCAGCATAACCATTCCTTTCTAATGATATAATAGAAAGAAATTTTTTGAAATGAAATACCAAAAAATCCAATTATTATTCTTCAAATAACAAAACAGATTATCGCCATACCCAAAAATAACATTAAAAATAATGTGGAATGATAAATTATATCCTGTAGGTTCTAGGTTAAATAGGAAAAAAATAGGGTTTCCATTTAAAATAAGAAAGTTGATGTTACTTCCGGTCAGACCGGAAGTTAACTTCGACATGTCAATATGCTCAAATTCTAGCTCTTATGTCATTATATCGACGCTTCAAATTTCACATACTTACTTCACACAATAACTGAGATATTCCGTAGGCAGTACTTCCGTAGCCACCCGGTATATTCCTTGAATTTATTTAAGCCAGCTACATAACTAGTGGACAACTCATTCACCTTTCAGATGGAGTCATGCTCTGATAAAGTGTTATATCAGTATAATTTTCAGCTTCAATTATATTATTGTTAGCATTATGTTCACAAAACAAATTCCTTCCAAAGAATTAAACAAGTTTTCACATCTATCATCTTCACAATTGAATGAATTTCTGTAAAACGAAAGGGCTGTATTGAAAAGCAGAGTTTTATAAATGCATCACAGCTTGTCAATTGACCAAACATATTTTCAAGCGGATCCAGGTGCAGAAACGGATGTTAATGGCATGGCCGAAGAAGTTGAGAGCTCATCTGGATCTCATAAATTGATCTCATCTGAAAATAAAATGTATACAGTTATTGAAACTTTCATACTTGAAAATGTTTGTTTGGTATACAAGCATAAAACAAAGTTCACTATTGGCAGTTCTTCTGCTCATGTTATGAAGCGGCATATCGGCCTTAGTCTCTACACCGCTTAGAATATCCTAGAGTTTCTAACGCAAGGTCTCATTCGCCATCAGCGCTTGGTCTGATGATGGACGAGGCGTATCAAAACGTCGGTACACCTAACAACAATAAGGAATATAACGTGAGCGGCTACGTTATACCCCTTATGGTCCTAGAAAGTACGTGACGTCCTGTTATAAGTGAAAATCGAGTATAGAAAAAAAACAAGATGGATTAATTTGATAAGTATATTAAATAAACATAGATTAGTTCCTTATTAAATGTATTTCCATTTTAGATCTACTTGCTATCCCGCAAGCCAGACATCTTCAACATATATCAAACACACAATTTAATAATATAATGCAGTGTAAACAACAACCTAAATACTTAAAGTACCCTTGAAAACAGGCAAGCTTGCGAAAACGCATATTCAACAAGAAATTTCTTACACAACTAGCCGTTTATGCTACTGACGGAGGTATATCAAAAACAGTTGAATCAACAATGGTAGCAAGCACATACATGTTTCTGGATAACAGTTCACATGCATAAAAACATACTTTCAAAGATAGCAACCTCATAGTCACTACTAAATACCTTTGTTTGCGCAATGAATCAATATATACCAATAACACTCCTAGTAATCAAATATCAGACTATACGAAATATATCAAGCAAAACGTGTACTAACAGTACATATTGAAATACATTATACAGGTAACATGCGATAAAATCATGCAAATAAATCAATATAACATTAATCAAACATGTAAGACATACTTAATCAAAATGGGTAACCAGTTCAAACGGTAATAAACACAAATCAAGCAAATACACAAAACACTATTACATGACACCTATGATAATACACCAAAATCCCACGTAACAGTACTGACTTTCACTGTATATTGTTTTACTACCAGTAGAAGATGTTAACCTTTAGTACAATATAAATGATAGCTGGTTAAAATATTAGGTTCCGTTCCGTATATGCTCATAAATTAAACAGGAATGCAGATGTCTTTTAAGGCGGCTTATTTTCACGAGAAGGCACATAAATCTCCGCACTCATTATATCTGTTCAGACATTATATTCATGATCGTTTCTGGGTAACCTTTAATAGTACGATAGTTTCATCTTACGGTTTTTACTGACGAAGTGATTTCAAACTCCCTTGACTAAATTCCGAGGCACTCCGGTGTTCGCGATAAATTAGACTACATACTGCACTATTCCATACTTGTAACTAGAAGATATTCGCGGCAGTGAATAAACTATACTCCGAGGCATACATTTTCGCGAACAGCTGCACTAATACATGACATCGAACTTGCAACTTGGTAACGCACTGGTATAATCCTTAGACGAACATGGCGCGGGTCAAGATATGAACTAACTATTATCCGGTCAAACCGCGGTGTTTTATAGTAATATTTGTTCATACCCTATGCCAACACGACACCTGCATAATTAATCATGTTTTTAATAGCGTCCGGCTGTCAGTTTTTATTGCTTTAACCTACTTAGCGAGACATGTTTATGGCTTTAATTTAAAGATATAATTTTATGCGGTGGGTGGAAGCAAGACGTGATATTGAAAAGTAGGATGGAATATTTCGAGATATTCACTATCTAGGAATTCGTTAATAATGTTGGTCGTGGGGGAAGGATAGCAATGAACTTGATATTCGCGCAATTTGCTCTCAAACAGAAGAGAGATGCATTCATCATCGTTTATTATTTTGATATCTTTGATCGATATTCGAGAATAATGAATTGCATGACGTCGCTTGATGATGGATCATTTCTAAAAAGCAGAATGGGACAAGGTAGATCATGATACTCATATTACAAGACAAAATAGCTAATTGAAATTGCCAATCCCTGAAACTTCAAAATTGTCTGAACACCGGGGTGGAGCTGTAGGTTTTTCGGTTTTCCTATAGCACTAAGCACTTTTTTTCAGGAAGTGCTCACGATTACTAAGCACTTTCAAAAAGAAATTCGATTAGCGAGCACTGAGCACTGTGCACTTTTCAAAATGGCGAGACCGTTAAAGTGGGCATTCAATTTTGTGTATTCCAAGTTCATATTGCATTTGGAAAGAGTTTCACTTGGAAAACTCAAATTTGTTAGGTGAACTCAGAAAAGATTGGACAACTTATTGAATATATTGACTTTGATTTGATTTCGAAAATTGAGATTTTTTTGGTCGGCAATTGAAGGAAATGAGTCAATACTTGCTTTTATTTTATTTCAATGGAAAGACCCATAAAAACAGTGCAACTACCAACTGATAGGGAATATCCAGACAATGTCATTTGGGAGATTAATTTAATTTCCGAAATGGGCGGCGAATAGCTAAATTGAAATATAGAGTGGCGCGAAATAGTTCCTACCGAACAAAAATTCTCACTGATATCTTAGTTCGACAGTCTTCGGATAGAAAGCACCATTGTATAGTATATTTCATTCATGTCAGAGCGTGCTGCCGTAAGAATGAAATAGAAATGTGATTTTGATAACCATCGATAGATGCTAGAGAGGCGGAACTAGTCAGATCGACAAAATGAAATTTTCGTATTCATAAGCGTTAGATTTTTAATTTTATTTTTCTGCTTAACACTGACATAATTTTTAGTGGTTAAAATCCCAGAAAAGAGGAAATGAGTCAGCAAAATCTGTCATTATCTGACGGTCTATAACTAAAGAGTCTTTTGTGGACTGCGGGCCTCCCAATCGGGGCCAGAGGGGAGGGGTTAGGTGGATCGTCACGTTCAGCGGAGTGAGGAAACTTATATATTTATTCGGTAAACTTTGTTTAAGGTAACAAATCAAATATAAAAATAAAAATTGTGAAACAAAGTCGCTTTTTCCAAAAAACAACAACAACAACAACAATACTACTAATCGGCTGAACCGATTTTCATGAGTTTTCGGTGGTTAGATTCGTCTTGATACCGCAAGTGACACTTATATTAAAATTATGAAACATCGAAATTGGGGATTTTTTGGCCAAATACGCCGTCTTGATACAACATAATAATTGTGTACTAAAAGGCTGAAAATAAAAAAAGTAAATAAATAAACTATAAAACCCGACTGTGGTTTGAAATAAAAACAAAAAAGAAGTAATACCTTTACAAACCAAATAAAACTGGAAGCAGCCTGAACCTATTTACTTAAAAAAATCTATAGAAATAGAAAGGGTCTCGGCTACTTCCAATTTTTCTTTATGAAGAGATTATTATATTACTTGTTTGCATTTTAGTTTAAACAGCAGTCGGATTTTTCAGTTTTTTTAATAATTTTTTTTATATTGATTAGCTCTAATAAATAATTTGGTTCAAACGAAAAAGAATGTTGTTGAATTTTTGGTAGATTTATTATATATTTTATGTGGCACTAAATAATCTAGTGTGGTGAAGCAAAATTAAGTGTTTCCATTTGAAAAAGTTTAGTAAGTAAAAAAAATATTAAATTATTCTTGTTCAATCCTTCACCGTATCACTGTTACATAAAAGAGTAATATTAATAACTCATAAAACATAAAATGAACAAAAATATTTCTTTAACAGAATACAGAAAAACTAAAAATTTCAACTCTGTTACAAACTGCAATGTTGAAACTAATAGTGCATAATATAAGGACGCAATCAGTAGTTCTTGGAGGTGGGGGTTCCGCATTTTATATTTTCAACAACATTCATAAATCCATAGCTGAGAAAAGGCTTAGTGCTTAGTAATCACGAAAAGTTTCTAAGCACTAAGCCTTTTCGTAAAATGCTCGAAGCACTAAGCACTAAGCACTGAATCCAAAAAGTGTTTGGGAGCACAGTGCTTACGATCACTAAGATGCTTTAAACACTTTCACGAGTACTAAGCACAGTGCTTTGGGACAGCTCTGAAGAGGTCAACATTTTATCTTCCGGGAGCTTCAGCTTGTACATAGCACTACCAACACATTCAGAATGTTATCAGGTGACCCAAAAGACAACATTTCCAATATCAACAATCACAAGCAATCCCAAACCAATGTATACTGTGAGCTCACGCAGATACAAATGTGTAGATTTTCAGAAAATTAGCACATGCTCTCACGCGTGCGGTTGGGGATGTAACTTATACGCATAAGGTGACCTCAGTATGCTTCTGATGCATTAAAATAACATGTTTATCGGCGTTCCACATTTTCTGTCTGTAACGTAATAGCATGTGAGGTCACGTGAGCTCACGTGACGTGAGCTCAGTCTGTTTCCGGCTTAACGGTGACGTTATTTTTAACGGAAGTGATACAGCATAGGGCTGAATGTCTGTAAATATTTAATTACATGTAGGTATTTGAGTAAAAGACATCTGATACGCCTGTTTTGTTGACATGGATGCTTTTTTACCAGTTAATATGATACAACTGAGAACTATTTATAGTGCATTCATATTTCAAATACGGACGATGTCAACAAAAGCACGTGAACATCAAACTAGAACATTAGCATTAGCTTGTTTACCCAATGAAATGAATTTGATAATGTAACATCATCCAATACCAACTCAGAACTTTACACCGAAATAAATATTTGAAATAAATAGTCATTAATGTAATTAAAAACACAAAAATAAATCACCGCTGCAACTTCAAACAAATCGCAGCTTTAATAATTGTAACGTAGCCAAGCTAAATACATCTCTGCAAATACATTTCATTTGGTGTCGTGTCAGGTTGATTTTTTATCGACCAATAGCGTTGCGAGAATTGGCGATCACGAGGTGGACATGCTGCATGCTGCATGTATTGATCACTGTTAACATGTGGCGTAGTTGAAATATGAATTCACTTTAAAAGTTTTGAATAACGGCGTTCTGTCTTGAAGATTTCGCATGCTTTTCAGTCCATTTGAATTCCTCGAACTGTTAATCATACTCATATATATGTTAATATAGCTTTTACGTTGGTTTTAGGATCAAGATACTACTGTAAATGTGGCAGAAACTATATTTCCTCAGATAATCTCAAAAGGCATAAAAAACAATGTGGTATTAAGGAGAAATTTTACTGCAAGCAGTGTACTTACAAAACTCACAGATCTGATAGTTTGAGAAGACATAATATGGCGGTACACGTGAAGGAGAAGAAGCTGTGATTACTTGTACGACTAATAATAATAATAATTTCAATAATGTGTCTTTATTTCCCATATTAGTTAGTACATTTATATTTATATCATATTTATATCTATAGTATAAAATATATTTTATGATTCAAGAAACCAATGGGAAAACGCTAAAGATCAGATAATTTTATGTAACTAGTGTAATTGTTATTATTTTTAAGCGTGGAATAATAAGAATGAACAATTTGGTGACATTGTTTATGTATAAAAGCAATACGTAAATACATTTTTTATTTTTACATCACTTATCGATTACAACTCATATTTTATTGTGTTGGGAAACTTAAATGATCTAGCAGTTGAATGAGAAAAAAGATTACATATTATTTTTTAATAATAAACCTTTGATGAACGTTAGGCTTTAATCCACAAAAACTCTGACATACGTGAAATGTCGAATTATCAAAATATATGCCTGACAAACAATCATGTACGGGGTGTGTGAAGGAATGGATAACATTAGAAATATTCAACATCATTAATATAGGACATTCACCCCAGCATTATTTTGGATAATAATCTGTTAAATGTTTAGGAGAATTACGAACTTTTGAAGATTTCCTGTTTTCTCCTGCATCTTCTTCTGAATGATTTGTAGTAACAGTTTCTGCAGATTTCCTAGTATCGCATTGAATCACTGTTTCTGTAGATATTTCAGATTGGCATTGATTCGATATCGAGGATCTATTTTGCTCCCGGGAGATAGTTAGCACCTTATTATATTGCTCAGGTTGGTTTTGTGAAACATCTTCACAGAATTCACCTAGATTCACATCACCTCTGGAAGATAAATGTATAATCGGAACGGACTTTCTTCCGATTCCATGGCGAACTAAAGCATACTCAGGATTTGTTTCTATTAGTTCCACTTCTTTCACCATGGGATAATATTTACTTTATCGTATATATTTTTTCTAAAATACAGTTTCAAAAGGGGAAAACCATGCTGGCAATGCAGTTCCATTAGTCGATCTACGATAATGACTGAACATTCGTTCATGAGGAGTACAGTTGGTTGAAGTGCGGAGTAACTTTCTGATTGAATGAAGGGTATCTAGTTTTAGGAGCAAGAGTTATTGTTTTCCATATAACTCCATTGTAACGCTCTACTAGACCATTTCCTTCTGGATTGTATGGCGTGGTTCGGCTTAGGTAAAGCTATTCCTTTGGACTGCAGAAAATTGATTGGATCGCGTGACATAAAAGACGATCCTCGATCTAAATATTATTTATTTATTTATATATTTAGAAAATATTTGGTCGAAGTAGCTATAACTGTAGAAGAACTCATATCACAATAGTGAATGCAGAAGGGAAACGAGAAACTTATCTACAACAGTTAAAATATATCTATTGCGGAAAGAACTTGGTAAGGGTCCTTTGAAATCGATGTTTAGGCGTTCAAATGGTGATGTTGCTTTGATAATATGTCCACTGGTGTTTTTGATAAAATTTGGTTTGAGTTCAGCAGATAGCGGACATGAAGAAGTCACTTCTTACGTCTTCCAAAAAATATGGCAAATTACGGCTGCGGAATAGATGATACATTCTGATAACTCCAGGATGTCATAGAACTTGATGAAGTTCAAATAATTTATTGTTGTTACTTGCTCCACATATTCTTGAGAATGCATCTGCTACAATATTATCATTTCCTGGTCAATATATGATATCGTAGTTGAAATACGACAATTTCAATCGCCAAAGCATAATCTTTTCATTCTTTATTATTCTAGAAAGATCAGTATCAAACATCAAAGATACGGATTTCTGATCAGTGATCAGCTGGAAATGACGTCCAATTAAAACTTAACTCCCCTTTCGTAGCGCTTCAACAAATGCATACGCTTCCTTCTCAACAGCTGAATGTTTGCGCTCACAATCAGAAAGTGTTCTTGAGTAGAAAGTCACTGGTCTGTCTACTCGACTAAGTCATTTTTCAGTGATTTGAAATCGTCTTGTACGTTCGTAGGCGGAGGGAAAGTCTTATATTAGTTCACCAAACTTTAAATTTTGCTTGAAAACTTTGAGATGCACTTGGAGTAATGAACAAACATACCCACTATCCGTCGAAGTGATGCTGTATTATCGTGGAAAGGTAAACTGAGGAGAGGTTCAAGCTGATCAGGGTCAGGTCACCACCATTCGTCGTTTGTGTGATTTGAATTATTGGAAAAAAACCTGGGCTCGTCACGGAGATACACTTTTTTCAATTATGCCTTCTCGCAGCATTGTTAGTACTTCCTTCTTGATGGTTGCCTCGTCTTCTCTAGGATGGCGTCGTGATTTAGTGGCTATTGGTCTGCAATCTTCAGTTAAATACTTGAGCAACAAATGGACAATGGTGGCTTTGAACCTCCGAATACCACGTCAATCTGAGAGTGCTGCTTCATGATATCATGACCTTTTTTCACATTAGTGCATAAGTTCGGAATAAACAGCTTCGTATTGCAATAATCATTATCAAGTATTTTGATGTTGGTCATACAGTGATGGTTGATGAAAAGGAGGTCGAAGCCATTGATACTTGAGTTTAAGTTGCAAAACTTATTGAAAATATCAGACAAAGTCTGATGGCTTCAGGAGGGAGACAGAACTTCAGTAGAAACCCCCTATTTTCTCCTTTAGGCAGATATCTGACAGAAAACAACTACTTCCCTGGATAATACCTCGACGGACGTTGAATTAAATCTGACAGATATCTGTGCAGCGTTCTCCCTAGAATCTGGGAGACAGCCACAAATGCTCGACGTCGATGACTGCAAAAGTTGTAGGACATACCTTGCACTGAAGAGAGGCAATACACCTCAAAACCGGTATGTAACTGGTCAAGTCCTTGATCATGTCAGGCAGGATTCTGCTACTTGATACAGAAAGCATTTATGACTGTCTCCCAGATTCTAGTGAGAACGCTGCACAGATACCTGTCAGATTCAGTTCAACGTCCGTCGTGGTATTAGCCATGGAAGTAGTTGTTTTCTGTCAGATATCTTCCTAGATTAGGGAGAGAATGAGGAGTAGTAGAAGCTGTTGTCGATGTATTTTTCCTATTCTTGAATTTCATGCATACGTTGGTAAAATGTCCAATTCTCTTACAAAACTTACAAATTCTGTCTTTGGCAGGGCAATTGAATCTGGGGTGATTATCTTCTGGGGAAATATATTTGACATTTCTGATAACGAAAAAGTTGTCTGATTTGACGTTAGTGAAGGTTCATATAATTCACTTTCATATGTAGCATTTAATATACTGGGAGCGTGGAAGTTTGAGTACGACTCTGATTGCTTCTGAGCATCTTCTAAAGCACGTGATTGTATTATTGTATCTTCGAGACTTAAAGTATTGTTTTCGAGCAGTCTCTGACGTATATGAGAGGATAAGAGACCATTAATGAATGCATCTCGAAAGGAATCACTTTTAGTCTGCTCAGCGGAAACTGCTTGGAAATTGTAGTTCTATCCCAATAATTTCAGAATCTGGAGATACTAATCAATGGTTCCACCTACTTGCTGTCTACTCATAGCAAGAATATGCCTAGCAAATATCAATATCACGTTCGTATGTTTGACGTAGACAGATTCAAGTATTTTTACTGTCTTCACATAGTCTGTACAATCACTTAATATTTCATAAACTGTATGAGACATATACTTGGCAATAATTTCAGTTAATCTTGATCAGTCATTTGATTTTCGTAAGCTTTTTTAGAATCAAAAAAGTTTTCAAATGTCTTGTACCTGTGACTCCATTACTTGCTTGCGTTTTCTGAGTTTGGATCAACTTCGAATCTAGCTGGTCGTAAGTATTTATCCATTGTGAACTGATTGGTATCGTTTATCTATTTATATTTTGCGAATTAAATTGTTATAATAAACCTACGATGAACATTAGGCTTTAGTTCGCATAAACTCTGAAATGTCGAATTATCAAAATATATGTCAGAATTGTAACAGAAAATAACAAATAATAAATAGGCGCAAAGCTACAACAAATGTTGGCATGGACGGGACAACTACAATGTTGTCCGACCTACCCTGGCACTGATGAGAGACGAAACCTCGATACATGCATGTCTGCAGGAGGTCATTCCCAGCCAAATGAAGGAAGAACGTTTGCAAAAATATCTCTCGGATGTAGTATCAGCCAGGGTAGTAGTTGTTTTCTGATAGATGTTTGCCTTTATTTTTCCACTTGGTCGAAACGCTTGGAGAGAAGGGTACTTCTTATTCATTTCATTATTTTTTAATATTTTCAAACTAAGTAAGTACTCAAATCTGGCGTCAAGCATTTATATCATATCAATGGCGTAAGGATGTTATAAGTTTTGAAGGAAGAATTTATTTTATTCCTTTAGCGTATTTGAATAAAAGCTTGATTTTTAACTTTCAATTTATATTTTTAATGTCATTTCAAATGTGAGTTACCAAAATAGTACAGTTTGCTGAAGGATTGGCAAATCTGGCAAACTCTGATGCCGTAGTTAACATTCAGTGTTATTTCTCCAGAAACGGCCTGATCTAAAAAGAACACTATTATTTTTTCTCTTGGAGAAATGGACAATAGCCTACTGTTAGAAGCAAATAATAAATCTATTGTACAGAAAAAACTATCAAATTCGTAGGATTCAACACTGACGCCCAACTATCGTGGAAAAATAAATCATGATGACACTGTTTCAAACAAATGATCGAATCACAGCTTTGTAATCTTGAATCTTCGTATTTATGTCCCTATCAACATTCTTACTCACCTACCACTACGCGTATGTTCATTCCACTCAATTATTGCTTCTGTGCCATTTTAAGTCTAGTGGGATAGGTAAATGATTTTTTACTATCTCAAAACAGGATACTGAGAATTATGTGCTTTGAAAAAGATAGCGAATCCTGTATAGAGTTGAAATTCCTGATTCAAAAAATAACTGTTTCTTTCATGTACATTTTCAATAGCGTCACCTACCCACATTGAAACCCATTTAGATAAGTATACAAGGTGTTTCTTGACTACGGTTTCTAACTGCAGGGGGTGATTTAATAGGTCATTTCAAGAAAAGTTCCTGTGAACATATGTCCGGAGTTGCTTCGTTTCTTAGATACATGGCGTAGAAATTAAAAAAAAGGTCATTATAAAATATCATGAATATCCTTGGACCGATTTGGTTGAGATTCAGTACATTTATTTGAATCGATAAGGCGCTCATTTAGCCCTAACCAGAGTAAAACTATTAGGACCAGTGGCGTCTCTGTGGGCACCAAGCCTACTAAATTGTAAAATAAAAGTACGCCACTGACTTTTTTTCGCAGGTTCTATTAGATTAAGAAACTGAAAATACAACTTTTGGTCTCTCAAATTCTCTCCAGATCTAGCTTCGTTTTCGAAAAAAATTAAAATAAAAATAAAATCACTCTAACGCATATCACGAACACTTGCATTGGAGACCAGCTGGCATTGATAGTAGGCTTTACCTACACATATTTTATTCCAAATTGAAAAGTGTCATTTTCATTTTGATTTATTGCTTGTTATTTGTTCACTATCCGTAGTAATTCGGGATATTCATTATATTTTATAATTACCGTTGTTTTAAATTTCAACGTCTTTATCTAAGAAACGAAGCAACTCCGGACATATGTTCATCAGAACTTTTCTTTTTAAAATAACCAAACCCGCAGTTAGGAACCGTAGTTAGGAAACATCCTGTATAAAAAGAGATATTACTCGACTAGCCGCAGGGTATAAATTCATAAACTAGCAGCAGTATTTAACGGGCCTCATAACATTTCAATTGAGTTATATAATAAACTCCCAATATCGATAGAAAAGTAAACAGCTTCTATTCTTTTAAAAAATTAAGGTGAAAAAGTCGCTTCTTGAAAGGACAATTTATTCTCCGAATGAACATTTCCAAGCGGATCTAGGAACCTTGTTCAGTATATTATATTTATATTTATAATTCGCAAGGGTCCGTTTTTTATCATCTATGTTTTTCTGCTTCTATTTATTAGTGTGACATTTTATATATCTATATATAAGTAACTTCTTTTTTATTATCATAAGTGACAATTTTCATGCATGTTTTGTCTAAGGACGTAAAGTATTATAGAAAATTCTGCTATATTACTCATATCTGATTGCAATCCGAATGTCAATAAATCAAATAAATTCGATTTTTTTTCAACACATTGTCTTTGTAATTTCAGATCCTTTGAAACCATATAAATGCAAAGTATGTAAGAGAAAATATACAATGAAGGGTTCATACAAGTATCATATCACCTACGGATGTGGCAAGCCTCCACAATTCAAGTGTCACCACTGCGATAAAGCTTTCAAACATCGGATGAGTTTGAAAGATCACGTGTGGATTCATCATGGAGAACAACTGGGACGAAAAGAATCCAATAAAATGTAAATACAAAGAGATAATGCAAAATTTGTTCTACAGTGGAATCAAGTGAAGCAGATATATTATTCTTAAACAAATCGTATTGTCAGATATATTTTAGTTCTATTTTAATTAGGTAAATAATAAACACAATGAAAATTCACTTTATTGGTAATAGGTTACATGAATATTAATTAAACTGGTGGCCAATATCTGGTCATATTTTGACTATGTGTATGGGCTTATATGAAGGAAAATATTGTTTAATGCCCTACCGTATTCCAATCATTATTTGTTTACTGCAATTTAAATGAATAATATAAATATAACGTTATTATTTCATGATGTTTCATATGAACCTATTCCGATAAGTACGGCAGATTCTTTGATGGAATCTCCAATCTCAAAGACTTGCTCTGCACGTGGTGGTGCGGCCTTAGATTCCAGAGCGAGACCAGAGTAAATGAAATAACCAGAGTGATGAATCAAGGACATTTCCACATGCTGTCCAATGAGAGGTCACAACTTTGAAACTAATCTACAGTATTTATTGTACATTTGTGTATTTTATAGGTATTAAGCGAGACGGCTAGATTATTTTTGATCAATAATCATTTTGTGTACCTATCTGTTTTCCTATAGGTATTTTCCGTAAAAGTCTAATAGAACTGTATCTTCCCTGACTCGCCCAAGTTTTTCGAAGAGTTCTGAGGGTTGCTCGGAGGGGGTGCAGCCTGTTGACGAAAATAAAAATTATAACTATTATTTTTTCAACATATGGCACCTTTTTCTGAATGGTATATTACTTACATGGTGAGTCAACGTTTATTTTAAATTATATTCTTGATTGACTGTGTAAAAGAAGATGTGACCAAACCAACTATCACACGAAAAACTTCATCGAAGTTATCGAAATTGATGAATTTAGAATACAGAGAGGGTAATTTTTTGAGACATTTTGTATAATTTCATCTATTATCAAAAAACCGTTTGCCTCAAATTAATACTTATACAGTTTGAGACACAAATATTGATATATTCATAATTCACTCTCTATTTGAAAACTTCGTAGGTTGAATTTTCAAATCTTTTTGTCATCTCTTTTACTTTGGAGTATACTATCAAACTTTCAAAACTTATGATTCTGATACAACTACTTTTCGAGATATACCGTCACAAATGCTAATGCACTTGTAGGGCAACTAGTTCACAATGTTTGAAAACCGCACGGGTAAATCTGCGCCATTTTCGTCATGACAAAAGAGGCGGGAGTAGATAAAATAAAATATGCCGTAACCACCGTATCATTGCCGTAACCATACAGACAATATAATCATAAACATAAGTGAAAATTCATTATTTCCTTGACAGAACAATATTATAAAGGTATTTCGAAATTAGTTCAGCATGGAAAGTTGTTACAGTGAAACAAGTTTAATACCGCCAAGTGTTATAGAGGCAGCAAATAACGCTTTATTAAATTTGGTGCCTGCAAAATCTAAAGAAGAATACACAATTTCTTATACCCTATTCATAGACTGGCGCAAAGAGCAGAAAACTGATGGCTTACTTTGGAAATATATCAAATATATTTAAATCTTCCACTTAAGTATCAATAATGGCGTGGATATCAGTACATATTCCAAATTGAGAGCATTTCTGAAGCGGAATTCAGATGGATACAGAACAAAAAATCTGAGATGAGATGTACATAATGAAAATTCACGATTTTGAAGATATAGATGCCGCAGTTTTGTTCCTCATTCCGAACATTAAAACAAAAACTTCTTTAATTTACTGTAACGGGAGAATATGCTAACATTGTAAAAAATTACTGGAATCTGTGACCAAGTAATATCAACAAAGCATATTTTTTTCTAACTTATCAGAGAGGAAAATGCATTGTCCAAAAAATTGGATTAAATAAAATAGGTAATATGGAAAAACAAATTTCTTCATACAACAACAACATTGAAATGGCATGGTGGCTGGAGCTCTACAACAATTAGTAACTGAGGGTTACACGAAGAGTCCTTGACAAGTCGAAATAACATAGCCAATAAAATATTATGGTCGATCTATAAGTTTTCAGACCTTCCTACAGACATTAGACACAGAAAATGTAACATTGAATATTATTAATAAAAGTACATTTTTCATATTGTTGTTTTTTACTTAAACTATATATTTGAGGTCTGTGCTTCGGCTTGACCTTTCGGAGACTACACTTTGTCTATTCGAGCGAATATGGTGCCTAATCTATCGTTCAGATGTGACCCTTCCTGCCTACAATGCCCCCTCCCATCATGCCGGTAAGCTCCGCGGCGAAATCCAGTCTCGACGCGCGGAGATTCTCAGTACGCTTTTGACTACGAGAGTGTTTATGTGCCTGACGTCAGATAGTGCAACGCAGTTAGCGTTCGAAAAAACTTGCTGCATTTCTAATGAATATAGCGGTAAGTGAAATTATGTTTACTAGTTCAGGTGTGACCATAGTTAAAGAACTGCCTGTGTTTTAGAAATTTTTATTTAATCGCTTTTGAAGAAGTGATGGTCCAAGTAAAATGTTCGAAAATATTGAGTTCATAAGTGATTCAGTGCCATAACAGGTCCAAAATTGAAGTAGAACAGCTTCGCAAACTGCAGCCTTACGGCCCGGAAACTACAGCCTTACGGCTCCACAATTGCAGCCGTACGGCTCCATAACTGCAGCCTTACGGCTCCTCAACTGCGGCCTTACGGCTCAATATCCACAGCCTTACGGCTCAACAATCACAGCCTCACGGCTCCACAACTGCAGCCTTACGGCTCCGCAACTGCAGCATTACGGCTCAATATCCACAGCCTTACGGCTCAACAACCACAGCCTTACGGCTCCACAACTGCAGCCTCTCGGCTCAAAAACTGCAGCCTCACGGCTCCACGATTGTTGCCTCACGGACTACTGCAGCCACACGGCTTCACGAATGCAGCCTAACGGCTTATCAAGTGCAGCATCATGGCCCCTTAGCAACAGCTTCTGGGCAACGTGGTAACAGCCTGGCGTCTCATGCTAACGAACTCACTAACAACCTAAGGCTTCGTAACCTTGCGGCTCCCACCTATGACTAGAATGTCATAAACACTTTGTTCAGAAGGTTGAAGTTCACTGATCCTTTCATTTCTCTTGTTGTAGATGGCGACCCCGACGAACTGTGTAACCCTAGGGGTCCTCAAATGGAGGACAACAATGCAGTTTTAGAAAGACTGAAAAGCGACCTGTTACCTCTTCTTCCGGAGGGCTAGCAAGACTTTAAAATAATTAATTAAAGTAAAGAAGAGCTGTTAGGGCAGGAACTGAGTGCCCAAGTACTAAACAAAATTAGATTCGCCATTCCCACCTTAACCATCGCTAGAGCGTTCGATCCAGATGCCTCCTATTTAGCTGAGAGACCATACCGAAACTACAAAGTTAAGATGTTGGACTGGGACTTTTGCAGGGCGCTAATATTAGGCCCACCAAGTGTTGCCAACAAATTAAGAGGTTCAGCCGCTGCAGCTGAGCTGTTTGCAAAAGCAATCCAGTCAATGAAACATATGCTCCTGACGAGAAAAGAAGCATCTATGAAGATGAAGGAGGGTCAAGAGTCATCGGAGGACGAAGAAACAGAAAATATTGAACCGCCGAAGAAAAGATCCAGGCTAGATATGATGGAAGAGAGAATGTATGGAATGTTTGAATCATTATCGAATCAAATCAAGACGTTACAAGAGAAACCTGAGGTTTCAGTGGGCGTAAGTGAATATGAGGATTCAGACTCAATATCGGAATCGGAGCAGGAGGAAGAAGGTCAACAATCGGCAAACTCGTGGCGGCCGCCTTCGGTGACACAAACTGAACAGGATTTTGGGCTCGAGTTTGAGCCGCATGTCAAAGAAGCAGAACCGAATGTTGCCCCCCCATATCCCGAGATCAGAAAACAGGGAATTAATTGTCAGAAACTGGGCTCAACCGGATGGAACAATATTCGGTACAAGGAAGTCCAGAAAAAACTGGCAGCTTCTCCAGTATTCGGTGCGTTAAAGGTTAACCCTCACCTAGAAGAAATTTGTACGAAATCGTTCAGCCAGACTCTCTTAGTTAGATCAGTTTTGACCCTGGGAACAATAACTCATGGACTATTGAAACAGCGCCAGGCCCTTGGGAAAGTTATAACTATGGTTGCGCTCAAACACCTGGAAGCCGCCAACGAGCTCAAGAAGGAATTTTATTCACCGGAGGGGGAATTTAAGACTATTTCCGATGAGTTGCTACAATTTACTTGCGCCAGGCGGGCGGAGACCATAGAGTCGCGAAGAAAAGCATTCAAACCAAGAAAGCAACATCTTATAACAGAATTAGACCAAATTCCTCCATCGGAGACTCATCTATTTGAGGAAGAAGTCCTGAATAGGATAATACGGGATCAAGGGGGTTTATTTCGTGCCTTCCATAATCCTTCAGGAACAAAGCCTTCCAACATCTCACAGAACACATTCAGTAGATCGTTTCGCATGGACCCACAGAGCTCCACTTCAAACCGATCAGAGCCCCAAAAGAGATATCAACAGAGAGTCAAGAGTAATCGACAAGGAGATGAGCGGCGGGTCAAACCTGAGAAAAAACATTATGATGGTAAAAGAAAGTACAACACAAAACGAAAATATTGACAAGACAAGTTTCCGGGGGGGGGGGGGGGCAGCTAAAATATTTTATAGAACGATGGACGGAGCGGGATTCCCCGAAAAGCCTAACAAACATTTTGAAAGGATACGCAATTCCGTTCGTAGAGCCCCCACCGATAGTACCCTTTCATCCACGAATTATGAAGAAGTTCTCCACTCCGGAAACACCGAAAAGGTCGAAAGAAATAAATCATTTACTGGATCAACATATACTGGAGGAATGCCATCAGGCGACGGGATTTTTATCCCAAATGTTTTTGATTCCAAAAACAAACGGGAAAGTAAGACAGGTATTCAACTTACGTCACCTAAATCAATATTTGGCACCTCAAAAATTCCGCCTTATAAATCAAAGACGTGTTCCTCTTTTCCTACAACATCAGGACTACATGGCAAAGATAGACCTTTCACAGGCATATTGGCACATCCCTATCAGAGAAAGTCACAGAAGATTTCTGGCACTGGCATACAAAAACAAGCTTCTGCAGTGGACGTGTCTGCCTTTCGGCCTGGCAAGTGCTCCTCTCGCATTTTCCCGAATTACAAACTGGATAGCAGAACAACTTCGTCAAGAAGGAATGAGGGTTCTAGTATACTTAGACGACTTCCTATTGGCCAACCAAGATCTGAACGGACTACGGATACAGATAAGAGAAACAATTTTATTGCTGCAGAGTTTGGGCTGGGTGGTGAATTTGGAAAAGTCAGTAACCTCCCCTTGCCAAAAGATAGAGTTTTTAGGAATAATATGGGACACTTCGAACAACGAGACAGTCTTACCCATACAGAAACAGAATCGTATTTTGAGAGACGTAGATTCTATATCCAGGAGAAAAGTTTGGAATTCGAAAACAGGAACAGCAATGATAGGAAGGTTAGTATTTGCAGCAATGGTAATTCCTTTGGGCCGCCTACATTCGAGAAATCTCCAAATAGAGAGCCGAAAACTCCAAGAGCGACAGCCGACCAGAAACATACGCTTGTCAACAGCGGCTCGGCAAAGCTGTCTTTGGTGGAAACAGAATGTATCCAAAAGAGGTGTGATTTTTCATCAAAACCCAACCTTCTTTATGACGACAGACGCTTCTCAGACAGGATGGGGGGCAAATCTAAACGATACTTATTTCTCAGGAGCTTGGAGGAATCATCAGAAAAACTGGCATTCCAATATGAAGGAATTATGGACCGTTTGGATTGTTTTGGGACAAAACCTCGAAATTCTTCGCAACCAATCAGCAATCTTGCAATCGGACAACAAGACGGTTATTGCATATATCAGAAAAGAAGGAGGGACAAGGTCCTTAATCCTGCTGAAGATGGTGAAGAGAATTTTATTACTTGCAGCCCGAAACCGAATTCGACTGGTTCCGTATTATGTCCCGGGAAAGTACAACGACATAGCGGACCGCCTATCCAGGAGTCAGCCATTACCAGACTGGCACCTGAAAAAAGCAGTAGTAAACAGAATTGTCCAGAAATGGGGGATTCCAGACCTGGACCTGTTTGCTACAAAAAGCTCGGCAGTAGTGCCGGCTTATGTGACAATGGACCCGGATGACACTCAAGCGCAGTTCATCAACGCATTCAGCCAGATTTGGTCATGTCAACTGGGATGGATATTTCCTCCTCCAACACTAATACCCAGCGTGTTGCAACATCTGAATTCATCGAAGGGAACATATATTTTGATAGTCCCCCGTTGGGAAAAAGTGTTTTGGAGGGCAGACATCAAGAACAGAGCTCTGGACGCTCCTTTCCAAATAATGAACTTACCATTGCATCTAATAGACCTTTCGACAGATCTACCTCCTCCAGAGGTACAGGAATTCTATTTGGAGGCATGAAAAATACGGGCTGGGGTTCGGCGACAGTAGACTGGGAACAGGAGGATATAGATTTGCTTCAGTCGGCATGGCGTGAATCAACTATGAAACCATATCGTTCTGCCTGGAAAGAATACACAATATGGTGCGATCGGAACAAAATACACTCTGCTTAAGCAAATCCACAAGATGTTGTGAAATATTTAATTTTTTTGTGGAAATCAAAAAAGCTGAAATACAGTACAATTTCAGTACACAAATCGGTGGTCGCTACATTTTTAAACCCCAACGGAGATAAGGAAATAAGTAACCATCCGATGGTGAGGGCCATTCTTAGAGCGATCAGCATTAAGGAGTCACTAGCTAGTAACCCAAACAATAAATCGATTTGGAATATTGAGACATTGCTGGATTGGATGAAGAGTAATATTCCCGATGAGTCAAGTATATTTCAAGTGTCACGACATACAGCGCTATTGCTACTTTTAGCCTCAAGTCGTAGGATACACGATTTAACACTCTTGTCTTTAAAGAAAGGCCACTTCGAAGAAGAGGAAGATTCCTTGATCTTCTGGCCCGTCTTTGGATCGAATACAGATAACCCAAAAGCCCGCCAGTCAGGCTGGAAACTCAGTCCTTCACAGGATAAAAAGGTTGACTTAGTATACTGGATTAAAAAATTGATAGATATTTCTAAGGAAAGGAGAAAGGCCGTGAAGGCATTGAGCAGTTTGTTCATAACCACAAGAGGTGTTGTAAAATCAGCCTCCAGGTCCATGATAGCGCGTTGGGTCAGGACAGCGTTTCAGGCCGCGGGAATAGCATGTTCCCCAGGGAGCATAAGATCGGCAGCATCTTCTTACAATATCAGAAAAGAACTACCGATGGAGGAAATTTTGAAGAAAGGCAACTGGCGCAGCCCTGAAAATTTCTTCAAACAAGACTATTTCTCGAGCCGGAGGATCCAAGGAAAATAATTCGTTAATTAGTAGAAATTTTGAGTCAATTTGACTCAATGATCTCATTTAATCCGCTTCGAATGTTGTACTTTTTATCGTTTAATTTCACAAATGTATTAGACTGAGAATGTTACCACATAGCCATAGACAAAGTGATTTATATTTATATATTTTTTGCGAAAGCAACTTTATTTGAAAAGGTTACTTAATTTAGACCTAACCAGATGGTTATTAGTAAGATATTACATACCAAACTATTTGTCCCTGTTTGAAAATAGTCAGCATTTTCATTTATTTTTCGGGTGGAATACCAGGTTCATATTCCCATTAAAGAAAATGTTAAATCCCCGTTATTTTATTTCCTAACATCTTTGAATGTTCATTTGATCTATAATCATAGTACGCTTGTGATAATAACCAGACGGCTATTCCCATGCCGGCAGAATACAAACCGAAAGGTCAAGCCGAAGCACAGACCTCAAATAGACGCGTTTTCTACCGCATATTTTAGGTCTTGCGGAGGCTTGACCTGAGCAATCCCTTGCCGCCATTTTTCGTCGATAGTACTGAGAATCTCCGCGCGTCGAGACTGGATTTCGCCGCGGAGCTTACCGGCATGATGGGAGGGGGCATTGTAGGCAGGAAGGATCACATCTGAACGATAGATTAGGCACCATATTCGCTGGAATAGACAAAGTGTAGTCTCCGAAAGGTCAAGCCTCCGCAAGACCTAAAATATGCGTTTTTACTCCCTTCTGGGTAGAAAACGCGTCTATTTTAATAGTCATGGACAATCTCTACAGTCGCCCAGGAATGTTAGGCTTTTCCCACCCGGTAAACAATTTACTATATCCTAACTCATAGAGTCATAAGGAAAGGTACTTTCCCGTACTAAACTACTTACACGAACTCCGCTTTGCCTTGTTCGGGTGACGGCAGTAGCATTCGGTAAAGGTACCCTTTCCGTACTTGTTACGATAACGTCTATATCAAAAACCGGATAACTTTTTGGTATGAGACTGGGATAAGGATTGATATTGATATATCAGGCTACTGCCTTCCTGAGGTCACATGAAAATCATGTTTACAATTATTAAAATATGACATGTTGTACTTCCTGTGAGATAAAAAACCGTGACATATATTTGTTGGGGCTTTAACATTGAGACTTTGGACTTTGGTGATGAACTTGCTTATATATTTGTATATAATGCACACAAAAATCAACCAAGAAAAATGAATAAGTGGTAACTTTCATGCGTTCTTACAACTATGAACGTCTTTTTGTAATTGTCGTAACCTAATGTCAGTCTTGTGCTGTGAATTGTTTGTTATGTGCATTATCGGTCCTTTTTTGAATTTCGATCCATTACATTTCATAAACATGTCCGAACGATTTGTAGTTCTTTGATTTGAGTTCTGATGAGTATATCTCCATCGTACAGAGAATGAAATAATTCTAAATCTCGTATTCATGGTTCCTCAAAACGGCCTTACATAAAAATCTTTAGAAAGGATACCTGGTCACAGAATGATGGCTGATGAATTTTGAGACAAGTTATTCATACAACTGTTGATTTGGTAACTGTTGAATACTCTTTGTTGCATGATTGTTGGTCGACACCCTGTTACGTATTTGATGATTGACTAATATTTACATTCTTCAGGAATTGTAGAATGAGCTTCTCTCCTCCAGAATGTGGATATCTCATTGTTACCAGTTTTTTGCGTTTATAATGTTTTCAGATAATTACACCTGGCTGTTCTGATCAATCATTCAGATACCTGTTTAGGAAGCGAAAGAGAAGACTACCAGTTCTGTTTCACATCAAGGGTACCACTGTCATCAGGTCCAGTCATAGGAGAATATCCAGGTAAGTAGAATTTTCTTATAGGCTAGTGTAGATTTGAATCAATTGTCGAATTTTTCTCACCCATTTGTTTCCTTTTCCTGCACAGGATTAACCCTTTATAGTTGTATGGCTAGTACTTCTATCTGAAAGTACTTAACTGATAAATAAATTATCATTATAAATCAAATTGCAGTTAACAAAGACTTTAAATGTTCTTTTCCCGCTGACGACAATGAAAATAGTCCATACATGCTTAGCAACAAAACATGTCATTGGCCTATATCATTCGTTTAGGGCCAGTTTTAGAGGTTCCAGTCAACTCCAGATCTACTAACTAATGGTTTAGAATGGGAAGTATCGGTATTATCTAACGGAGATCATTCACATTCTAAACTATTAGTTAGTCTATCCAGAGGTAACTGGAACCTATAAAACTGGCCCTTGCTAATTCATCTTGACAACGGAATGTAAATAGTGTCATTTACATGCCAAGGGTAATGATGACTTCGACCTTGACAAGTAATACGTTCAGCTTCATTTATATCAATGTTTAGGTTATATATATATATGAGAATTGTTGAATGTTATTGTTGTCTGTTTATTCGGTAACTTAGTTACGCGCACAAGCAATTCAAAGTGGAATAGCGAATGAAGGAAGGGTAAGAAAACAAACTTCAACCCAGGCAAATTTTGAGAAATGTCAACAACTTACTTGATAAGTAACACGGAATGTATCGACTGTTAACATCCTCGGAAAGCGACAAGCCTCGGCTTTGCCTCGTATCATACTCGCTTACCTCGAATGTCACACGTCTTTACATTCCTTGTTATTTAAATAACTATTAATAGACAGTAGTTGACAGTATGTGAGAAATTATTTCGAAATCTGGGGTGGTGGCAAATTTCATGTTTTCTAGAGAATTACTCCATACGTTTGCGACCAAATGACAAAAGTTTTGCATTATCTCCATCATCAATTCATGTTGCGAACACTTCTTTTAGTGTAAAGTAAAAAATATATACTTGGACATGGTCGCACAATTGGGAAATAATGAAGGGTGACATTTTCTTTGTTTTCACCATTTTGCGACTTTCACATTTTTTCTGTTCAAAATAACCACAATTGTTTTTAATTTAAATTTTTAGCTATAATTGTCGGCCTTGCATTCTGCACTAAAACAAAACTTTTGTGAAAGTTTGCATTCTTTCGCTATTTTTCCCCAATTTTTTATCTGTAATGCTTAATTGATTAGCCTATATTACTCGTATTGCATGGAATCAACTCACCTGAGTATTTTTCACAAAACAAAATAGGGATCACGCGTATTTTTAATCCTCACGATCGTAATATTCATGATTACCTTTTTTTTTTCTAAACCTTGTTACTGAAGGAATAATGTACATGCGTGAATGATATTTCAATTATTTGAATATCTTCTCGTGAGTGTTCTACGCTCACTTCAACATAGTTGTATTCCTTACTTTAATATCTGAAGAGGATATTCTCATTTTTTGATTCCTTGAAAAATTCCCCATCTGCATATTCATATTTTTAAATTTCAACCAAAATTTTGAATGATAATAGAGTAGCATTTTCTTTCAATCATTCTCCGATATGTTTTACAATTATTACTTCAATTTTATTTAGAAAGGTTTTGATTCCCTAGGCTCATTTTGAAATCTAAGAATTTTTGGTATGATGATGTTTTTATCGTGAAAATTAGGAAAAATCATACTCAATCAACTTTGGATTGGAAGGATCAATATTAATTTTGTTTGATAACAATTTTGGTAACTTTCAAAATTATTCGTCCTTATGAAATATGTAAATTACCTGTAGTACTCTGTATGTCTTTTGGAAGGAACCCAATTTCGGAGTTGGTATAACTAAATTAGATTCTCACTGATGTTTTCATACGACTATTTCTCATTTTGGTATGGACAAGAGTCACAGAGCATGATGTGAAAATTTTTGAGTAACTATACATTGAAAATGATGGAAGCATGATATAATTTGATTCTTAAAATTATTAGGGCCGGAAAAAAAATTGATATTCAATTATTTAACGAATTATATTTTTCTTTGTTCACCCTCATGTAGAGTACAAAACGAAAAAGTTCAATGGATACGAGATCAAGGTGGCATTGTACAATCGTTGAGCCATAGTATTCCCAGAATGAATATACTTTTTGTCAATTCTCAGAACTGTTAAAAATTCTGAACAGAAAGCTATAATTTTCATCTCTGACACCCTGTAACTCGAAAACTACTGAGCCAATTTTTTCGTGCCCGTGGACACTTTTGCCGAGGAAGTTAAAACCTACGACATACCAAAAATTCAGGGAATTCAAACGAAAGTCATTTTCCACAGGGACAGATCGGGATAATTCACAAATAAATATAATTTGAACATCTCTACGTGGGCCGGCTTCGTGATCACGCAGTACATACGCTTTCACGTAGCTCGGTTCCACCTGAGGGTTCACCTTCAAACCTAGGAAGAATTCCTAGCGTTGAAGACTATTCTTGGTCAACAACATGTTCCTCGATTTCTCACGCTCGCTCAAAGATCCGAGAGAAGGAACCTGAGCCACAAGGATGGATAAGTGGTTCGAAACGTCGGGATGTGACATAAATGGGACTCTCCCGTCGAGCGGTAGCCGGTTGAGACACAGTATCGGGTTTGCACTAAACTTTTACTATTCGCAGTTGTTATAAAGTCAGCTATTAGCTAATTCACTAACAAAAAGGCACAAGTCATTTTCAATTTAATATATTAACCATTATCCAAAACGAATACACTTAAAACAACATTCTTCAGACTGTCTATTGCATGGCAGACATCATAATCATTTTACAGTAACATTCCTAGCTTCTCTGTTCGTGCCGATAATCGACCATCTGGCTGTTTAGCCGAATCAATCTGATAAATGTTATGTATTGACGTGATAAAAAGACTGATACGACAAGACCTTTCAATACATTTATTATAGTAAATCTCAGAATTACGAACTACATTTGAAATACCAAAATGTAGACCGACGGACTGACAACCGACAAGTGTGTCATCACTGGCCTACCTACATACCAGTTTTACCACACTAATTCTTAAGAACTAAAGAAGGCTTAACATATTGAAATTGTACGCAGGTTCAATATACACCATTTTCCTCTCCTACTAAAGATTAAATGTCAAATTTAACAGTAGGTTTCACATTTCTACCTGATCTAGTGATATATTTGAAAGTCACAGGTTTATCAATATCAGATTATCTTGTGATTTTTGTGAGGATGCCTCATTAGATGTACTCGTTGACATTGATTCAGAAGTTGGTACATTTTGGTAAAATGGAATAGAATTTTCACTAATGGGCACACTCGGACACTAACGAATATCATTGGCATGCACCAATCTAGTATTGTCACCAATCTGAACCAGATAAATACAGTAGCTCATTTGCTTGCAATGTTTTCTCTTTGCCATAACTTAGTTGCTACATTTTTAACAAACACATTATCAACAACAGAATATAGTAAAATTTTTTCAATAATGTCATGCTCAAGTTTTCTTGGTATATTATATTGAGAAGATCAAATCTTGTTCTTGGTCCTCTCAGCAAAACCATTACTTTGAGGATGGTGAGGAGGCGATTTTACTGCTTTTATACTATTTGCTTGACAAAAAGCATCGAATTCTGAAGAGTTAAAAGGTGGTCCATTGTCTGATACTAATTCAGCTGGCAACCCAAAAATTGATAAAATTTGTTTCAATATTAAAACTGTTTCTTTCGCATTTGTGCCATTTTCCATTAACTTCACTTCAACCTATTTAGATTTATTATCAATTAGAATCGAGAAACTGTAACCATATTGATAAAAGAAGTCAATGTTGACCCTGTAGAAATTATTCGGCACACTAGGCCATGGAAGTAAAACACTATTTTTGATGGAATTTTGTGTTTCTTGACATATCTCGCATGAAGTAATGCTATACTCTCATTTATTCCTGGCCACCAACAGTGGGCCCTCATTAGCATTTTTGTTCTCACAATGTTGCTCATGGAACAATTTCATGACACTGCTCTGTAACAGTTTAGGAATGATTACTTTATTTCCCACTAACAAGCAACGTTTTTCAACAGAGATCTCAGTTTGTCTTTTAAAATAAGGTTTGAACTGATCGTCTTGTACAGATTTTGTTGTAGCTGAAGCTATATCATTTGAACTTAACGGAATATCATTGTACAAATTAAATGCAAAAATTGACTCAGGAATTTCTGTTTTGCTTTCCATTGGTAGTCGACATATAACATCAGCATTCGATATATGTCTTCCTTGTTTATATTGAATATCATAATCATATGCTGATAAGGTAACAGCCCATCGAGTAATACGTTCTGCTGCTGTTACGGGAATGCTTTTATTTTTACCAAAAATAAATAACAATGGTTGGTGATCGGACACCAAAATAAATTTTCTACCATATATATATTTATGGAATTTCTTTAAACTGAGTATGATAGCAAGACCTTTCCTCTCTAAGTTAGAATATTTCTTTTCAGCATTGGATAACGTGCTGGAAGCAAATAACACTGGTTTATCCTCACCGTTAATTTTAAGGCTTAATACAGCTCATACCCCATAACCACTTGAATCTCAAGTAATTAAAATAGGTTTAGTAGGATCAAAGTATGTTAAAACACTTTCTGATGTGAGCAACGTTTTACATGTTGGAAGGTGATATATTCATTTACATAAAACATCGTTCTGTATATGATTAGTGCCACAAGGAGAGTTGCTATAGAGAATATTTATTGATTATAAAAAGGTAATTGTTTTTGAAAAAGAAAATAAAAAGTTATTTTGTTCGAGTTACAATTCTGTTCTTAAAAGAACCTATATAAATATATATTATTGGCGACGAGATAACGGAAAGAGCAGAATAAAGTATTGTTTAAAAGGAGAATGCACAACAAAAATGAAAACGATGGTCAAACTTCCATGCCATGTGCAGATGCTATTGTGCACGGGAAATTGGGAATATTTGATCCAGAAATTCATAACTGGGAGTTTTATCTGAGGAAAATGAGGCAGTACTTTCTAGCAAATAACGTTATGGACAATAGTAAGAAAAGAGCCATCCTTATTCAATCCTTATCAGATACTGCATTTTCTTTGATGTTGGATCTTTGTGTTCCGGGTAAACCTGAGGAAACTGAATACGAAATACTCATAGAACAATTCAGCAATAATTTTGAGACACAACATGCAGTTTTTCCGGATAGAGAGGCTTTTATGGGTGCTAAGAAGAAATATTCTGGTCCAGAAATTCTTCAAATGATACTAAGGGATAAATTCATAACCGGATTTGATAATGGAAACATTAAAGAGAAACTTTTTATGAATAAAGTTACCATAAATTTTGAAGAAGCTGTGAAAGAAGCCAAAATGTTGGAATCGTTGGAGATGAGGAGGACCAACGTGAATAAGAACAATTCCGAAGCAGAACTTCACCTGATGAAGAGATCTGTCGAGCAGAAGAAACTCAATGAAAATACTTGGACCAACAAAAACAAGAATAGGAGCACATCACTCAAGAAGACAAGCTGTCAAGTTTGCGGAAAATGTCATACCAATTCAAACTGCAAATATAGAAATTATAACTGTAATTTTTGTGGTAAAAGAGGTCATCTACAGAACGTTTGCACAAATAATAGAGGTGATAGTAGATTTTCTCAGAATTCACGTAGAAATTATAATTATTTGGAATCTTTATTTCATTTCAATTTGGAAATAATCAATTCAAACAACAATAATGATAATGTAAAAGTGAATAATATTGATGATCTTGAAAAATTCAAATTTGATAAGCCTATTCTAGCTGACGTTTGCTTAAATGGTATTTATTTACAGATGGAGGTTGATACAGGTAGTTCGGTATCAGCGGTATCCGAGCAGTTATTCAATAAATTGTTTCCTTACTCAATTTTGCAAGAAACTGAACTCAAATTGAAGGTCTACAATGGTCAAGTACTGAAACCTTGTGGTGTTGTAACTTCGAATGTTATATACAAGGGTAAGAATAGAGAAATCGATATTTATGTCATTCCTTTTGGGGGGCCTCCTATTCTTGGACGAGATTGGGTGAGAGAGAGTGGATTTGATTTTATTTCAATAAATTCTATTCAAAGAAAGGTAGATGATATTGGTTCCATCATTATCAGAGAATATCCAACGGTATTTACTGATAAACTAGGAACCTATACAAAGAGTACTTTCAAATTAAAATTGAAATCTGATGCCTGTCCAAAATTTTTCAAACCTAGACCAATGCCTTTTTCATTAAAAAGTAAAGTTGAGGAAGAAATTGATAGGTTAGTTAAGGAGAATATTTTAACTCCTGTTACAAATAGTGATTGGGGAACGCCTATAGTGCCAGTTCTCAAACCTAATGGATCACTTCGCATTTGTGGTGATTACAAAGTAACTTTAAATCAAGCTTTAGAAAAATACATTTATCCTTTGCCAAGAATTCAAGATTTATTTCATGAATTGAGAGGTGGTGAATATTTTACTAAAATTGATTTGAGTCAAGCTTACCAACAGATGTTACTTGATGAAAAATCAAAAATTTTGACCACTATAAGTACTCATAAAGGACTTTTTATGTATAACAGGTTACCATTCGGGATATCAAATTGTCCTTCAATTTTTCAATTCGAAATGGAGAAACTATTAGTTGGAATAGAAGGGGTAGCCTGTTTCTTAGATGATATACTAGTTATAGGTCCAAATGAGCAAGTACATTTACTTAGGCTCAGAAAAGTATTAGATAAATTGAAAGAATCAGGCTTAACAGTGAAAATGGAAAAATGTAAACTTTTGCAAAGTCCAGTTACATATTTAGGACATGTTATTGACGCAGAAGGGCTCCATACAAGTCCAGAAAGAGTCGAAGCTCTATTAAATGCACCGGAACCTGAAGAGAAGACTCAATTGAATTCAACTTTGCGAATGTTCAATTACTACAGAAATTTCATTGAAAATTTTGCTGGAATTTGTAATCCTTTATATGAATTACTAAAAAAAGAAGAAAAATTTGTATTTTCATTCAATTGCCGAAAAGCTTTTGAAAGAATTAAACAAGAAATTTGCTCTAATAATATTTTAGTTCATTATGATCCTGATGTGCCAGTCAAGTTAATTGTAGATTCCTCACAATATGCTTTAGGAGCAGTGTTAGTACATAAATATGAAAAAGGACTTGAGAGGCCCATATCTTTTGCCTCGAGAACATTAACTAAGGCTGAAAATGGATATTCTCAAATAGAAGCACTTAGTATTGTTTTTGGAATATTCAAATTTCATCAGTACCTTTTGAATAGAAAATTCACAATTGTAACTGATCACCAACCATTGTTGGCAATTTTGGGTCCTAAGAAAGGTATACCAACAATGGCTGCGAACAGATTCCAAAGATATGCAATATTTTTGTCTGGATATAATTATGATATTGAATATATACGATCAGACAAAAATTTAGCAGACATGTTATCCAGATTGCCAATCAGTGATGAAGAGAATGTCGAGGAAAATGACTATTCTTATTTGAATATTCTAACTTATGATTCGACTTGGCATCTCGATAAAAATTTTATTAAAAATGAGACAGAAAATGATCCAATTTTGAGAGAAGTGTTAAATTTCACTCATGAAGGCTGGCCAAATGAACATTCAGTAAATTTTAAACCTTTTTTTATTCGAAAAGATCAGTTAACAATAGAAGAAGGTCTACTTATGTGGGGTCATAGACTTATTATACCATCCAGTTGTAGAAAAATGATTTTGGAAGAAATTCATTCTACACACATGGGAGTTGTGAAGTGTAAGTCTTTGGCAAGATGTTATGTCTGGTGGCCTGGATCTGATGATGATATAGAAAAATTTTGTAAATCTTGTTTGTCCTGTGTCAAACACAGAAACGAACCACCAAAGGCTGATGTAGTTTCATGGCCAAAAGTGGAAAGTCCTTGGGAAAGGATTCATGTGGATTTTTTTGGTCATATTAATGGTAAAATGTTTCTATTAGTAGTCGATTCTTTTTCTAAATGGATTGAAGTGTGTTACATGTCAAACATTACATCGGAACAAACTGTCATCAAATTGCGAGAGTTTTTTTCGCGATGGGGTTTGTGCAAAATATTAGTTTCTGATAATGCAAGGACCTTTACATCCGCATACTTCAAAAATTTCAATATGAATAATGGGATTAAACATATTTTGTCAGCTCCATATCATCCACAGACTAACGGATAAGCAGAAGTTTGTGTGCGAACTGTTAAATCTCATTTGATGAGGTCTTTAGAAGATCGTGGAAAAATCAATATTTTTCTTGCTTTGACAAAATTTCTACTTTTTTATAGGAATTCAGTTCATGCCACGACAGGTCAAACACCAGCAAAACTATTTCTTGGTCGTAATTTGCGTATGAAACTTGATACTATCAGACCAGAGATAAGCGATAATAATAATATGAATGAGATGAGGACGAGAGAAAGGAGGAATGAATGTGTGAATCCAAAAAAAGGAGGAAGGAATGTTGATATCTCGCTGAATGACAAGGGTTTGGTACGTGATTATCGTAGGGATAAACCAACTTGGATACCTGCCACAATTATAAATAAAACATGGTAATAGAAACTTTTCAGTAAAATCTAACGATGGTATGTTATGGAAAAGACATCTAGATCAGATACTGAAAAATAATAATAACTCTAGCAAAAATTCTGATGATTACGTTGATTATGCTCTGAAGAAATTTGATAATGAGTTCATGGAAACACCTGTAGAAGCTGATAATAATATTATGGAAACAGATCGCGATATTCGTGGAAAAACATCCACATCGGATATTTCATGTTTTCCTTCAGTTGAAGAGGTGGTTTCAGAAAGATCAATTTCACGACCAATAAGGTTGAGAAAACCTCCAGATTGGTTTGAACCGTAGTGCAAAATCAGTGAGGGAAGAATGATATATTCATTTATATAAAACATCGTTCTGTATATGATTAGTGCCAAAAAGAGAGTTGCTATAGAGAATATTTATTGATTATAAAAAGGTAATTGTTTTTGAAAAAGAAAATAAAAAGTTATTTTGTTCGAGTTACAATTCTGTTCTTAAAAGAACCTATATAAATATATATTAGAAGGTTTTCTCACATTCATCTGACCAGAAATCTGAGCCAGCATTACAAGGATCTAAAGGCTTTAGCCGCGCAGACACCATAGGCATACATTTTCCTTAGTAATTCAACAACCCCAAATACAATTTGAAATCTGTTACATTTTGAGGCGATGGAGCTTTTTGGATACACTCTATCTTTTCACTAGTAGGATATATGCCGTTTGCATCTATTTTAGGGCCTAAAAATTCTACAGATTTTTCAAAAAATTATTTTTTTTTTTATTTTTTTTACATTGTATTTCATCAATCTATCCAGGACATCCTTTACATGTTCGTAACATTCTTCTATATACCCATGAATCAAGATATCATCTAAATAACATCGTGTCTTTGGTAAGCCGGATAATATAGCTTCCATGATACACTGAAATATTCCCGGTGCGGAACTATCCCCATAAAATTAATCTATTAAATCTGAACAGCCCTACATGTGTATTAATAGTAAACAGTGTCTTTGAGGAATCGATTATTTGTAGTGGTTGGTACGCTCCTTTTAAATCCAAAACAGTCATTAGGTAGCGGCAACACACAATGATCCCCATCAATAGCTCTATTTACAGTTTTCTTGAAGTCAACACACAGTCGGATGTCATTTGAGGTTTTTTTGGGACAACAATTATGTGACTTGCCCATTCACTGTGTGACACTTTTGAGAGAACACCTGATTTGACCAACTTAGAAATTTAATCTCCAACTTTTGATTTTAGAGAATAAGGCATTCCATAGGCTCTGTGAAATATTGGTTTAAAATCCTCTTTAACTTTCAACTCAGCTTTGATATATTTTGAATATGAATTGGGTTCGTCCAAAAAAAGTTTAGCATAGTAATTTTTGATTCTAGAAATTAAACTTTGCCTGGCATTACTAGACAACTGACAAATATTGATATTTGACTTATCTGACATCAATTGTATTCACAAATTTATCCTGATCAATGACAACACTTTTATCCAGTATATTATCTTTCCAATCTGTTCTCAAAACATTTAGCCAGTTTCTGCCTAACAATGGTAAAAACTGAATATTAGACCTCAACACTACCAATGGCAAAGAATACATCTTATTTAAATATAGAACATGTACAAATATCTGACCTAAAATTTCAGATCTTTCTCCAGTGGGTACCCGTAACTTAAAATCAACATCGTTCAATACTGAATTAGGAAATAATTTTTTGTAGGAGTGTTCATGAATCACTGAACGAACCGCTCCTGAGTCTACTTCCATTATTACGTGTTCATCGTCTAACTGCATTCTGACTTTTAAAATGTCAGCAAAGCTGGTTTTCAGAGATTTCAATACAAACTCACCACTATCCTCGGTAATCAAACAATTCAAATTCGTCATCGGACTCCTGTACATCTAGTTCTTCCTCCATTGCCTTGATTCATCCTCGACACATAACTAACTTCGAAGTGTGGCCTAAATGACCACAGGAATAACATTTCCAAGAAATGGCGGGGCACTTACTGTTGTCGAAATGTACTCGGCTGCACCTTTTATATTTTTGCTTCCTGTCATCAGTTTGACTGGTGTGAACATTGGGCTTCCTATATTTCGATTGACTTGTCGTTAGTTTATTAAAACCACCCTGTATTTTAAACGGTTTCTGGAATACTTTATTTCAGCACAATCCGAACCCATTACTTTTAATTGACCTCTAGCCAATTCCATTACAATGGCTGTTATGTATGCCTTTTCAAAAGTAAGACCATCTTCTGTTGATAACCTTCTCTTAATATTCTCTGACTTCAGACCACAACCTAGCCTATCTCTCAAGGAGTCATCTAGAAATCCTCCAAAATCACAAAATTCAGCCAGATTTTTCAATCTAGCACTAAAACTCTTGACATCTTCCTGTTTTTCTTGACTAGCTGTGTGAAATCTGTGACTCTCAGCAATCGTTAACCTCTTAGGACTATAATTTTTCTTCAATTCAGTAATTAATTCTTCGTACTTCTTTTCACTAGGTAGACTGGATGCTAACAGATCTTTTAATACTCGATAGGCTTCTCCCCCTATCAAGGTGAGCAATAAACATACTTTCTTTTCTGCAGCAATATCATTACATTTGAAAAGTAGTTCTAACCTCTCAACATATGAAGATATTTCACAATCCTTCGGGTTAAACGGCTCTATATTACCAATTAACGGCATTTTTGACTTAACTATTGAGATACTTTTCTCAATCTAGGGACTTGACCGGCTGGACACACACGTGGCTGTATCAAACCTTTCAACACTTTGACGTGAAAATTGAATTCGTTCACTGCACTCGTCACCAAATATGTTATGTATAGACGTGATACGACAAGACCTTTCAATACATTTATTTTAGTATATCTCAGTTACGAACTACATTTAAAATACCAAAATGTAGACCGACAGACTGACAACCGACAAGTGTGTCATCACTGGCCTGCCTACATTCCAGTGTTACTACACTAATTCTTAAGAACTGAATTAATAAGGCTTTACATATTGAAATTGTACGCAGGTTCAATATACACCAATAAATATTTGTAAATTTTTAAGCTTGTTCTAATCATGCTTGCCAGCTTCTTTCTACGTTTCGGGCGGAGAAATTTCCTTACAATTCTTCATTTCAGAAAATTACAGTAAAAGTTTACAAACCGTTGATATGTCGTCAAGAAAAAACAATTATTGTAACCAGGAATACACAGGACACAAAACAACGAAATTTTTTGTCGAGAACAATAACATGCAAGGATAAAATAAACATTTAGAACACATTGTAACAATAAGTAACAGTCAATTAATATTTTAAAATGGCGCACACTTGGCCTCGTAAAACACAATAGTTCATTATGACAAAGCTTTTGGTTCTATCTTCTAATACTACATGCCTTGGAAACATTCTTTTCATGCCGATAAGTCATTCTCTACGTTCAAGTATCAACAGGTTAAGACATTAGCGAAACATAATCGACACATTCACAGATCAAGTACCTTGTTTGTCTTTACTTTAAGAGCACAATCTTGCCAAACTGTGCCAGGCCCGAGTTTCCTTGCAGCTTTAAATAACGATATCGGCTTCATAATTCACTTCGCGATTTGTGGTTCTTACAATCGGGCTTAAAACGGGTCGGCTGCGAGTTTTCTTGTGACTATTCAATTAATTGAACGATCCGAAGGGTCTACACTCCTTTGCCCACGAGTAAATAGATAACAGTACATTCTTTTAACATTAGCATAAACTGTTTAATTTCGCAATTCGCCATTCTATGGTATCAAAAATCTTTTGGGTGAAGATTCGCGACTATTACGATCGGCAGCTTCATGATCTTTACCTAACAACACTTTTAGCTTCGGACAACGGACTGTCTTGACGCTCGCGTGTCGCGGGTTTTTATATGATCGCTGAATCTGGACCAAATTTCACACGTGGACATTCGATGACCATTAATCAGTCACGCATGACAGAATTCCGACGTCGGTTTCTTTAGCGACATCGTCTGTAATCACGATTTATAGCTCTTCGATGCTATTAATTAATCCAACGACAGATTTATAATCGGCGGTCACTTAGTGGCATTCTTTGTAAATATGATTTATGGCTTTAGACGCCTCGCAATTCGGGGTAACGAATTTGCGTCGAACCGCGTGGGCTTCGAGTGATTTTCGCTATAACACGGGTCGTCGACATTGAGACTAGATGTTTTTATGAATAAAAGTAAATTAGGTTACGGGTTATACTGGGCGGAGCGGTTGGTTATGACTATTCATCGGGACTTGCGACATGAATTCTTGGTCTTCTTGATAACTTGAACTGATATATTTGTCTCTCTAATACAGGGTGAGTGTTAGCTCATTGACCGTTGAAAATAAATATAAGGAAATCACTGAAGCGTTAGAAACTTGTTCGTGATACGAAATCTTTTTATGTTAAATCATCTGAGAATCGAGGATTTAGTTATACTCCGATATTTGGGCTAATGAACGGATATCGTGCGAATCTGTTGCTCTTGGTAAAGAGTACATCTTTTTTTAACTTCAAAAGTTTGTTTTTCACACCTTTCAATATTTTCAACAACTTATGTCTCACAATATTTCCAGAAATCCTGTTGGCCAGCTAACACCACAACAAGGCACTACAACCACCTTGTCACCTTCCATGTCAAGAACCTCTACAACCATACTATCGAATTCATCATCATGGAAGGCTCGCCGCTATCAAACAGCACAATTCCTCAGCAAAGAATACTCTTGTTAGCATACTTCAGTACTCACTTTTGATACTATAGCGAATCTCGACAAGGTATGTTTCTATAACTTGAAAAATTTAAGTGACGTTAGTTTAAGTAGTGAAATTGATTTTTGTAAGACTAATTTTAATTGTGTCATCAACGGGACCATAACAATTCATCTTTGTATTTGTGTCAATATATTGTTTGTTTCAAACTTGTTTTTGTTGCTCACCTCACCACAGAACTCCCGAGTATTGCCAGACAGTCAAATTCCGAAGAGAAAGTTGAGAATACAAGCTTGCAACAACGAAAATGGGATATAATATAAATAGTAATAATAATTTATTAACCACTTTGGTATAATAGGGTACATACAAACAAACGACTAGAATTTGCGAACTTCTTGGAAAAGTATGGATTTTCATTAACTATCTGAGGATTTATATGATGATCTGTCCAACATTATATAGTTTTTTTCCATGTGCTGGGTGACAATTTAAATGCTCCTAAACATTATCTCATGATCAAAATAATATAATTATTAAGAGTTGTCTATACCTTTCAATAGAATACGATACGAAAGTCAAACTGAAATGATTTATAGTATAATCCTCCACATTACCGCCCTTACTTGAATTTACAGCCACCCTCGTTCAAATACTTTCAAAAGAAATTATATAATACCTCATTAAATAGCTGATAAAAATTATCTTCTCCTCCTCTCCTTCCTTCCCATTCCCGCCATTACTAACAGTCATGAACAATTCGTTATAGTTATATAATTTCATAGCATTTGTAAGCATTTAAACTATTATCCTGTTCATGGATGTTGGACAGGCAATACTAATGTAGTTAATGAAGACTTATACTTTTCAAATAATTGAATGATTCTAGTCATTTATTTTCTAGTTTCAACGGACTGAGTGAAAATCAAAACGAATATGGTATTAATATTCATCTATTTTTAAGAACATAGGCTTGCCATGCTGTTTTGCAACGCCTTTAGTGAGATATAATCTGCCGTGTTAGCAAAAAATACCCTATCTGATTGAAGGTCAATTTCTCACAACCGCTCCAGACAATTTAAAATTCATAGCATTTTGGTTCTGATCATGATTCATTTTGAAGTAACGTTCTATTGAGAGTTTTTTGTGAGATATGTTTGTATAATAACTCTTAGAGCTTATTTTTCCCATTTTGCATTAATTGCTGTAGTTGAGGAATTTTTTTAACCGTGTTATGTTAGTTTAAAACACCTTATCTGAACATACGATGAACTTATATCCCAAGTACAGTTTAACCAAATCAACGCGCACGCGTTTGGAGATGAGGCGTTTTACATTAACAGGAACTCTCTTGGTGCAAAATCACTTAAGGCTTGTTTCCAGCTAGTGAGGGGATTTTAAATACTTATTTGTAGATAGGGCAGTCTTAAAGTAGAAGAATTTGCACTTGAGTTGAATATTCATTTGGTCATAACGTTTAATATAACGAAAGAAGATGTGTTGTTGCTTCACAGTTAGATAGATAATTGGTCGATCTTTCATGTGATACCCTCATATCAATTTCGAACAAAATGTTAGATAAGGCGTTTTCCGTTAACACGGCAGTAATGTTTTATTCGAATGTGAGAACTCAAAAGCTACAACTTAGACGCGATGAGTTCATTTCTAGCTCGAAAACTGGTCATAACAACTGTGAATTGGACTACTTGAAAACCAATTCACGTAGTAAATGTGTGGGGTTCTTTCTCCGATGCAAGTGGTTTTGTAATGAGCTAATAACGATAGAATCTTTACTCACATTTCTGGCTGCAGTTAACACAGAGTCACATTCTAAGCACAATGTTTATTGCCGCTCGTCTCTAAGAACAAGGATAGCAGTTAATCCAAAGGTCGGAAAAACTCAATTATATGCTCACATACAGGGTGTCAATTTAAAAACTTCCCACCCTCAATATCAATATCAATATCCGAAAATACAGGTCAATTTTATTTTCAAGGGGGACACTTTGAAGGAATATTTGTAGCCCTCGTTGTTCAACCCCCTAGACCCCCTTAGAATTTTAAATGGGAGGAGGGTCAAGTGGCACATAATTCTGATTGTTGCTCAATTATTTTTTGATGAGCATTTTCCGAAAAATGGCGTTCTAAACTAACATAAGAAATTATTATAATTTGCCTATAGTGAGATGTATGGTTTGACCAGAACTAGTTAGAATATTAGGTGGTACCGTTCCGACACTTTATTAAGGGTAACATCAACCATTAGCTCCAAAAAATTTACATCAAAAGGAAGTCTAATAGTAGAACGTAGATGGTAGTATTCTCATCGTAGAAATTTTACAAATAGCCTTCCTTTTCTGCTACTTCTGCTGTAAAAAGTTTCAGTTTTCAGTCGAAAAATTGTTTAGCAAATTTGAACGATGTGGTAGTTTTGTGAATACAGCTTTACCTATTGGGCTGTTTAGTTTAGTTTAGTATAAAAGTGTAAAAATAGTTGACATTCTTCAAGAAAGAATTGAAATGAATTATGGAGAAATTGGAAAATGCGCACGAAGGGCGGCATGTCTTTTTAACGAAAAACATCCAAATTGTGATGTAACTCACCAGTATGTGCTTGATTGTAAAAATTTTTTTGTTAAAATTGTTATATCCGTCAACCGGTTGCACCCCTACGTGCAACCCTCAAAAGTCAGAGACTTGTGCGAGCTAGGGGAAGACCTTTACCTTTTAATACGTGTGATGCCATGCACGAGACCGGTGGCAATGCTGAGATTCGAATTCACGCTCTCTGGCTTATGAGGCGAGGACTCAACCCGCACACCACCGCGGCCCATGTTTTGTGAATATGTTTTACGAAACTGGTTCAGTAAAAAAAAAATCAAATAACCACCGTAGGTACCGAATGAAGAGGCTCAAATCGAAGTTTTGGTAACATTTGCTACAGATCCCACAAGCTCCTTACTATCAGTATCAGAACAGACAGGAATGTCACGCAAGACTGTAAGAAAAGTTTTGAAAATGCATAAATTTCATACATATAAAATCTTCAAGAGCTCCACGCGGATAATTATGATAGAAGAATAGTGTTTTGTGAAACCATGCCTCATCGAGTAAGTACCATCCCTAATTTCCAGTTGAACTTCTGTTTCAGCGATGAGTGTTCACTTTTTCTTATGGCAATATTAATAGACATAATTGTGACGAAAACCCACATATTTTTCAAGAAGGGCATACACAACTCCCACAAAAAGTTAATGTTGGCTGGTATTCTTGGAAATGCCATTATTGGTCCATTATTTCTGGAAAAAACTTGACTGGCAATTCATACCTTGAAATGCTTGAGACTATCGATCCTCATTTGACTCACAAGCCAGGAACTCAAATTGATGCAGAATGAACTTTTGCAGGAGGATCTGTTACATTTTCAGCAGGACGGTGCTCCAACTGATTATTTTCTTCCCGTCCGACAGTGGTTAAACAAGAGATTTCCGGATAGATCGATTGACAGAAGGGGAGCAGTCAAATGTCCTTCGAGATCACTGGATTCAACTCCCTTAGATTTCTTTCTTTGGGGCATATCAAATCCGTTCTTTATAAAACACAACCTTCTGATATTGAAGAACTCAAAAGACGAATTACAGCAGCATGCTAGTCAATTCCTAGTAAAGTTTTCCGAAATGTTAGAGGGGAATTCGAAAACAGACTTTTCAATGTTTAGAGAAAAATGGAAGACATTTCGAACAGTTTATAAGATAAGCGTAAGTAGATTTTATTTTTGCAAATTAAATTTCATTTTGAAAAAGGAAAATAACCAACAAATAAAACATCTCACACGTAATAAAATTATTCCTGTCATTTAAGGGTTGGGAGGGTGCTACCTACTCTCCTGACCATTTTTATTAAAAGGAGTCAATACAATAGTTCATTTCAGAACAAGCAAATTCTAATTACATGTTTAAGTTTAGAACGCAATTTTTCAGAAACTGCTCATCAAAAAATAAAAAGTCAGGGTATCATTGGAAAAGGAATTGAATGCCCTATCCATTTAAGTTTCTACAGGTAACATCTACCCCTCCTATTGGGTTGGACCAGGAGACTAAATATATTTCTCCCTCTCGAAAATTAAATTGACCTGTTTTTTCGATTCCCCATATTATTGACTGGAAGGAAGATATTAAAGGTGGGAAGTTTTCAAATTGACACCCTGTATAAGTTCTGTGTAATAAAGGAATCGAAATAGTGACTTTACTGACTCTGGCTGGCAGCTAAGGTTACTTCAGCACAAAGCGTAGTCTCTCAATTAGCAGCTTTGATATGTGAAAGCCGTTTCTATTCTAGTTTCAGACAAAAAATATATTTTGTTTGCCTTTAAGGATTCTCTAGAAAATTTTTTCAACACAGCATGTCATTTTGTCAATAACAAACTCCAAATGCCTTAAAGCTGTTGTATTCCTAGAAATACCGAACCGCCATCAAAGCCGAATTGCATTTTCTCCAAGAAATAATATACGACAAGACTTCCTTAGGAGTAACCAAATGGGAATATATTTGAACGCGAGTGGAAATACACATGTCACGTATGAAAATTATGCAAAATGTGCGATGGATATCGCTGAAAACATCTGAAATGAGAAGAGTTTTTGTGATAGTTTCTCTTTCGAAGTATTTTCAGATGAAACCTGTTTTGGAATGGGGAGATCACGTAGGTATGATATCAGAATGGTAAGTACAGGATGGATCGAGGGCTCTCGATAATCAAACCCCCAGTAGTCTTCGCTGAGAGGTCCAGACAGTTTTGTCGATATTTCATGTTTGAATAAGTTAGTCGATATAGTTTGTGTTTCAATAAGCAAGTAGTTAGTTTTTGTTTGAATAACAGAGCTCCGGCCTAGTCTTTATAATGTCAATTCAAATTCAATGTTTATTCATTATTGCTGTCCAGTTCAAATTAACTATTTATGGAACTATATTTGAGGATATTTTTCAATGATGGGACACGTTCAGAAGCTTTACAGTCAATATAAAAACTTTCTTCAAACTCAAATGAATATTCCATCAACGAGTCGTTTATTCTAATGGAATCTTTAATATTATTCATTTAATTTTTTCCGCTCAATTGAAATAGAAAACAACCAAACCACATGAGTTTTCTTTGTAATTCAAGTGTTAATTAGTTGAGTCGAAAATTCGGATGTTATCAGAAACATCAAGAATAGCAAATATTCTGGTACGTAGAGAATTTTGCTCATGTGGATTACCCAGCCCTTATTTGGAAGCTAGCAGAGAAATGATTAGGTAAGTAGAACATGTTTTAATTCATGTCAAGTAAGTTGTTATGGTCGAGTGAATCTCCATACATAATTTTAAGAAACTTATAAGGGCATTCTATTGATCAATTAGAGCAGTGGTTCTCAAGCAAGGGTACACAAAATCCTGGGGGTTCATGATGGGTGGTTAAGTGGTTCGCAGAAGGGAAATGTGTGATGGCGGATATGTATAACGAATAACTCGTAACTAAATAAAAAGCATCCAAACGAGTAAAACAAAATTGTTCAAGGTCATAGTAAAATAAATTAATTTTTAAGAATGTTCCTATTGATTCCAAAACAAACCATGTAGAATATAGATCACAGCAGGTGAATTAAAAAATAAAGTTAGTAAATAATTGAAGTAGTATAACATTAATTTAGATGAGTAGTTTAATAAATAATGAAACTAGGTACACAATTCATCAGAAGTACACAGATAAGTATTATGATTGAGATTCGAAATTGGTTAGGTTTCAAGTATTCATTTATTTGCTTCTGAGTAGTTCAGGTGTTCAGTAGCGTAATATTTGACCAAACACGTAAACGGATGTTTGCAGTGTATGTCAGTGTTCTGATTCTTTTTTATATATACCAAGTCAAAAGACACTAAAAGTGGAAATGTTTGTTTGCCGAGTACGTCGAAGGATAATCAAAAAGTTCTTAAACACAGCTTGGTCATTACACAGCCAACAAGAACCAGAAGAAAATATGATAGGAGCACTGCCTATCTAGTCACTGAGAAGATGACTGAGTATTTAGATGAGTATTTGAAGTACGCTTTTTTATGTCGGAGATGATTACTGTCTACGGCCTCAGTGTGTAGTATGCGGCGAATTGTAAAGCAAATTTCAGACACAGCCAGTAGTTTAGTCAAGTGGTCCAGTTATTTAGTTACTTGACCCATTTGAACACATTTGTTTTAGTCTAGCTTACAAATTTACTCGACTCGAGTGAACAGATCAATCACTTGACTAAATTACTTCACTCTATTTATCTACTGGCTGCGACTGAACCAGTCATAAGCTAATAGTAGCATGAAGCATTCCCTGCTCACACGCCATTCACAAACAAAACATGCTAACTATGAAAAGAAAGATGACAGTTTTAGAACAGTTAACAAAAATAAGCTAAATTCGTCAAAAACCTCACAATATCAGAAAATTTAATGTTTCTTTACATCAAAAATGCTTGATTGTATACTTGGGGAAGAGCGTGGAGTCATCTGTTTTTCGTAGAATTAGCGATATGTCTAATGACATAGGGAAAAAAGGCATTGCAAGAATAAAGAATAGCAAGTCCTTTAATATTTGAGTTGATGAAAGTACAGATGTAATTGCAAGTTATGTCTATGAAAATGATGTTGAAGAAAATATTTCACTGTGTTACCTGCTGCCAGAAACAACGATAGGACCTGGTATATTTGATGCTATCAATGGGCAGTTTATTGGAAAAACATAATCTGGAACACCTTTTGTGGCCTATCCACCGTTGGTACAAAATCTGTGTCAGGTTGCTATTGGTCTTCGACCTGTGCCAAAGAAGTCGCTCCTCATGAAATTATCATTTGTGAGATACTTCTCAAAGGTCACCAAAGATATTTACTGGATTCTAAATCCTTTTTCTGAAGAGAATTTTCTATCGTTACATTTGGATTTTGAACAGAAAATGAGTCTCATTGAACTTACCACTGACACCCCATTGAAATCAACTGTTAAGGAAAAACCTCTCGTAAACTTTTGATTCTACCTGAAAAGTGAATATGACCTGGCAATGATGGTTTTGTTCCCTTTCCTTAACTGCATTGGTGGAAAAAGCTTATTCATCCTACACTTTCATCAAAAACAAATACACTAACAAGATATCAGAGTGTACTTGGCTCCTATCGATCCTAACCAACTCCGAAAAGATGTGTGCAGCACAAAGCTCCTTCCTACTAATATGCAAGTGAAAGATTTGGAGAGTGTGTACAGTATAAGAAAATCAAATTTTTATACAAAAAGTCAAATTTCAAAACATCGTAAATAAAAAGTATTTGTTAAGATCGTAGTGCTATAATGTAATCATAGTACCTACTGATATTATTGTGTTATTGTTATTGTGATTTGTGTTATTTGATAAACCACAAGGCATATTGTTTACATTGAATGAATTGAGATAAAACTATTACCATCCTTACTAGGATTCACGTATACTGGTCAACCGACTAGGATCAAAGGGAAGGAACAGACTGAATAAGCCTACTATCAGTGAATACATGCCGCGGCGATAGCCAAGGTACTAGTACGAAGGGCACTCATGATTCAAATAGTGAAGTATAATTATTACAGACATGTGTATACAAAAACAACGTATTTCGAACAATCGGTAATGGTAGTATTGTTTTTCCTATTCATTAATTTTTTTAGATGAGTTTTTGAGATTATGTTGCTCAACAGAGGCGTAGGTTATCATAAATAATATTTGGTTCAGATAATTTATAAAATTTATATACTGTCAAGTTCAATTTGTTTATTTATAATTTTAATGGATGATAAAATAAAAAATTCAATAAAAGCAGAATTCATTTCATTTATCTATTCTGATTTCTGTGCGAAATTTCTCGGAATCGATATGTGGACATTTTGGAAATCTCATCTTCGAAGTTACTATATAGGTATAAATAATTTGCTTCGACTGGCAAAATATTCTTCTCTATATAATAATTGTATTATTAGGGAAATATTTGGTTTATCAGCAGAATGTATGATCATTCGAAACTAGAAATAATAACAATTGCTCATTCCAAAGGTGAATATGAGGAGTACAAGAAATTCCTCAACTATTAATGGCCTGGATAAATAATTTATTCTCTTTGAATTGAATCCAAACATTTCATGAACAATTTTTGAGTATTATTTGCTCGGTAGCGAGAAGGGTGCTTGGTAGCAAGGCGGTTAGATGCATTTGGCTAGGTTCGAATCCCGAAAAACGAGAAAATTGTTCTCAATATCATAGGAGTCCATAGACAATGTAAATTATCTAGATGCCAATCGAATACGAGACCGAGTTCATCGGCTGCACGGGTTGCTGCCTTGAAGAAAAATGCTCCAATACCTGCTTTTTCATGATCGCATACTAAGCAGAGAAATGGAGCTGAACTCCTGATAACTTTACAGGCTCCATCCAATAGCATTCTGTTATGTAGACACTCCAAACTCAAAAGTCTACAGCCTTCCCGTTGTGAGGGGAAGTATAACCGTGAAACAGACGATTTGGCATGCAAGATCCTATGAAAATGAATCATTTTGCGATTTTTTACGTCGAGTTGTTGCAGCTCTTCCTGAGTTCATTTCATTACTCCGAAGGAGTAAAGTAGAATCGGAACGGCAAGCACATTAGTTGCAGCAACTTTGTTCTTCCCCGACACTTCTGATGACCAGAGCTGTCTGATTTTGTACCGATACTTGCTGCGGAGAGAGTTTTCAACTGTGGTCACCTCTTAAGTGTGAAGTTGTTCCACCCCTAGGTAGATATACGTCACTCCGGCATCCAGATGATGTAGGATGCTTCGGTCTACGAGTTGAACGTCCTCTCCGTATTGCTCGCATCGTCCTCTTTTGAGATGAATCGTGGCACATTTGTCGATCCCAATCCCATTCCAATAGCATGCGTCTCTCCGGCATCCAGATGATGTAGGATGCTTCCGTCTACGAGCTGAATGTCTTTTCCGTATTCCTCGCATCGTCCTCTTATGAGATAAACCGTGGCACATTTTTCGATCCCAAGCTCCATTTCTAAAGCATGCCGGTACTCTTGCACCACCCTCAAGGGTGATGAAGATCTTTTTCACCGGAGGCATAAAGTTAAAGGTAATGTAAAACAGATGTGCGACTTTATGCCTCTGGTTGGTGGGTGTGACGCAGTTGTATCCACGGATTTTCCGTAGTGCAACGGAAAATGGCAGTAGTGAGATATAGAAGAAAAGAGGGCCGAGGGAATCCTGCTGAAACACGCCCCTTCTGAAGATAACCTGCTTTGTTTGAACTATGACTTGACATGATTTTATGGTAAAGCGAGTCCTACAGAGCGGCATCAGATATTCAATGCATCTCACTATTTGATCGAGTACCGCAAGGCATATGCGCAAATGCATGGTGAGCTCATGCGATGTTTTATCGAATTGAAAGGTTACGTTTATACTGCACAGAGTCCTGCATGATGCATCTGTCGTTCATCAGCAGCCAGTGACCCCTTTCTCTGCCCTTTTTTGCTCATATATCCGTTCTGGTGCTTGCTTTGAGTTGGCGCGGACCACTGCGGGTGGTGCTGTAGGTTGTTCTATAGATGAAAAGTGAATTCGCCACCAGGAATCAGAAGTAGCTCCGGAGCGCCACGGCAAATAATAATAATAGCCGTCCTACCCACACAGGCTATGCTATGAGACAGTATTTTTTTCCCATTAGGAATGTACCAGTCAGGCCCTATTCACGGAGCTCCGATACTACCGGAAGGCGCGCTGGTGTATAATTAACCCCAGCAAACACTCCCCACGTTCGTGGGGTGAGTGATTACTGGGTCCGAGAATCATGTGCCCTGAGTTAACGCAGTGAACCAAGAATAATGAACTTCTGCATTCTTCCGGCTAGGTTTCCTGCCGAATCACGGCATGCCGGTATGATTTTTAGATTCGAGAGTAGCGTGTCCATCATTCCACCAAGGACCCCTATTATCAGAACCTCCATCTTGACAGAATAGTTTGGATAAAGCCTGCGGAATTCAAAGAGTAGATCTCGATAATTAGTCAGTTTTTCCTCCTCTTTTCGGACGATATTCGTTTTGCCAGGAGCTAAAAACTCAATGACGAAAATCGCCCTACTTTGGTGGTCGAGAAGGACTTCATCAGGCTTATTGGCTTGTATTTGCCTGAGGGTGGAGAATGAGTAGTTCCAATAGATTCGGCACTTCTCATTCTCCACAACGGACTCAATATCCCCTGGAGCATAAGACAACACCGGTGTCTCGTCTACACCGTTCGAGTGTCGTAGATGGTAGTACAACACTCGTAGGGCCGCGTTATGTCTGTGGATATAGGCTGAGACCGCATAAGCTGGACAAGCTGACAGCAAATGCATTATGGTCTCAGCTGCCCCACAACACTCTCTGCAACTAGTGTCAGGGACCTCTATACACCAGCTCAACTCCGGAGAGTATTACTATTATTAATATCCATTATCCAGTTAATTCAGTTGTATTCAAGTAATGCAAACACGTTGAAGAATTGTTTTACCCATGTAGATATAAATATGGCCTACCAAATTACTGTTCTGAAGGGGGATACTAATTGTTTTTCCTTAAACTAATAACTGCATTCAAATTTGATAGTAACTCTGAGTTTAGGACTTGATAAGAAACTCACATCTAAACAAATATCTTATTTAATAACAAATAATTATTAATGATGATAGGCAGAGGTACGTTCCCTAATGAATTCAAAGTAGTAGATTGGCGCAGTCGTTAGGATAGTGGAAGATCCTCGTCGTTATTAAACGTTTATTCACTATTCCCGAACCAATTTTCGAAGATAATCTAAGAAGAATTCCGGTCGTAGACAAGAATACCTCTTCACTACCGTCCATCAAGGAGCCTGGCATATAGGAACAATTTCGCAGAACATTTTCGGTGAACGAATATGCAACGAGCAATCATCGTTATCCTGTAAGCATAAATGAATCCTGATTTATCAATTCCAAGTAGCATTTTACGTCCTCCTACCTCAATTCTACCAAATCCACCTACGAATACCAATTCTATTCCATCCATTGTCCCTCAAATACCCGCACAAAATATAATTCCCGTCAATATGGCAAACCAGTTCGACTTTTTGGTTCGTCCCCGATTACGATGGAAGTCCAAATGAATTATACCAGTTCATCAACGTATCGACGATGCCACTGAACGAATACTGGAATGCTGAAGAACCTGGTTGTTTCCAAAATCACATATTAATATGTAACGAAATGTAAAACATTGCGTTAGTTACTTTTTTTTGGTTTATTAAATTTTATTTTGGTAACACCATCTCATTGAGCTGTTTCAATTTATTCAATTATGCTATGCCATTGGTAACACTGGCGATATACAGAGTGAGAGAGATTGACTTCCTCCCTTCGTCTATCGTCCCTTTCTGAAGTGAGCATTCGAGCGTTGGGTTGTTTCCTCAGTTTTCCCTTCAGGAAATTTTAAAATTTTCTGGAGCGAGGGAATGAAAGGTCGTATATATTACTATCTTTAAAATGATTAACTTCTATCTGATTCACTAATCGAATCGATATAAAATCGATATTCTCTTGGCACGTTTTATTTGAAATTTGAAATTCATTTTTTGCTACTTTCTAACATGAATGCAAAGTGGCCGTATGTGCGTTATTCATGATTATCTTTGAAATCTCCAAATTTTTGAGTAATTAACTGATATTGTAACATAATTAACTTTTATGTATTTCAATGATCGAATCGATATACAAATCGATGTTCTTTTGGCACGTTTTATTTGAACTTTGAAAATTAAATTTTGATGCATTGTAAAATGGCCATATGTGCGTTACTCTGGTCACTCATGAATTTCATGATTAATTCGAGAATCTTCAAAGTTTGAGTAATATGCGTTATCAATATCGAATTTCACTTTGTATTCGTACCCTCTTTTGACGAGTCGGTCCTGAATCCTGAAATGTCACAGCTGACATAATTTCTAACCTGTGAAAGTCAAGACAAAGTGTGGAGATAATTTTCATCAATTCTATCAATCTTGAAGTTGAAAGATTATGAATTAGTGATGTTTCTGTTCGTACTTTATGGATTTCAGTGATACAAGTGTTTCCACAAGTTTTTCCTGAATGTTCAGAAGTTATCAGTCTTCTTAAAAGGCAAGAACAGTGAACTAGGATCTAAATTCCTGAACCTGGATGGTGATCTGTGAGATGGACTGATCTGGCAGCTTGGAGAACAGGATTCATGGGTGAGTAAATGCTTTGAATTCCTCATTTCTTTATTTTAATCAGAAGAAGCTACACTCACTCATGAAGCTTTGAGCTCTTGGTAAGATCTTTCGCTCTCTTTTACATCACTACATATGTTCAGATGTAAAGGCCTAGCCAGAAGGAGTTCGATATATTTTGATAACTTTTCATTTTAGTAACCTTTCATTTTCAGTCGTTTCAAACACAAATATAGCCATCTGCTTTCTTTGTGACATTATAAGAAAGCATTATTTCATCTCTCTCGCTTTCTCTCTCTCTGTTTCTCCGCAGTCAGGAGATACATATTTCCTTTTCATCCTAGATGAGATAGATCAAATTTCTTATCATTAATTTGTTTGTCCCTTCCACTGAACGTTGGATATTGACTATTAAATTGAAAAATAATAGAAAACAATATCTTCATGAAAATCTTTTTTCTTATGCTCACTTGAGATTGAACTCTTCTCCAACATTGCTTGAGAAGCTACTAAATTTGAGTTTCATTGTAAAATTGAATTATTTCTATACCTATTGAATATTTCAATCATTGTTTAACCCAGCAAATCTTATAATACATTTATTGTAAATTTAAATTCTTTATCTCATTTATATATTCACTGATTATTCTATTTACTGTAAATTTGAACTCTTTACTTCCTTCCAAGATTCATTTGATAATCTATAAGTAAATCTAGACTAGATTCGTACAATCATGGTCATATCTCGAGTCGTGTGACTCAAACCTGCCACAAGATACTGGTTTGTGTTTATTTTTTCACAGCGTTACTTCATCGTTCGAACATCTTATGAGATCCAGGAAAGACCCCAGACCGACTACAGATTATATCCAGATTGTATCCAGCTAGTAGAGCAGCAGCCATTGTTTCGAGACACCATACAGGGCTCCTACATTATTCATTAGAGTAGAGCTCTGAAGTAAGTCTTTCTCATCGCAAGAACTGATCATAAAATGTGAATAAACCAACCAGTCATTTCAAGGCAAATATTGAGAGAACAGAATCCTTTGTAACTTTAAATATCAAATTTGATTGTAACTTTGACACTTCGTTTTGTCGCACATTTGGCTTCATTAGAATTTTTTCACACATGTTTTGTCACATGGGACTTTCGTGAATATAGTGTTCTCTGAACTTTTTTTTATTGTTGAGAAGCACAAAGATCCTTTGACAAATCAATGTTTTTGGTATTTTCATTTAATAAAAAAACAACCTGGTGGCCATCCACAAAGATTATCCTTTGAAAAATTAGTGTTTTTGGTATTTTCAATAAAAAAACAATCTGGTGCCCATGCATACCTAATATCTTTTATCTTTATACCTTACATTTGTCAAAGGATATACCTGTCGTACTAGCAGATAATGATACCCACGACCTCCCGTAACAATCTGAGCAGCTCATAGGCATTGCTGTAAAAAAGGAGCAAGCAAATATGGATAAGTGTTTATCTTTAGTTGCAAATACAAGGACTACTTAACAAACTATGAGGCAGAGCCAAAGACGTCATCTCAGTTTATGGATGTAGTGACTGGAACAGCACCAAAGGAACTCTAATCCAGAAATTCGCGGATCAACGAAACGAGAATTCCCTGACGAGAGATTTGGTCAACCTACGACAAGATCAAAATGAACCCCCACAGCAGTTCTATGAAAAAGTCATAGGACTTTTGAACACCATATCCAACTACATCGAATTACGCACTGCCGACGAATCGATCAAGACAAGCAAGAAGAACTTCTTCCAGCAGCAAGCACTGACAACATTCCTAGCCAGTTTACGAGAATCCATGGGATCCACTGTAAGAGCAATGAAACCAGTGGACTTGGCTACAGCGATGCAGTATATTCAGGAAGAAAATAATATACGTTCTTCGCAAAAATCGTTTGAAAATCCAAAAGTACCCAAGAAAGTATACCATATGCGATGATTGACTGTACATGTCCATAATAGTACAATTTCATTCCATATTCTGACACCTGTTCTCTCAGATATCTAATTGCGCCACAAACTTAAGCCAGTCTATTGGCCAAGGTATCCACATGTGATTCCCAGCTCATAATAGAGTCAAAATACACTCCTAAGAATTTTATAGATGGCAGCACCGGCACTGATTTTTCATTTAATCTTACATACGGAGATTCTAATATATTTTTAGTCAGGTTGAACATTACAAGTCCAGTTTTATCAGAATTAAAATTCAGAGAGTTATTTGTACACCACTCGACCATTTTCTTTGCCACACTTGATGCTGGGTCAGCAAGATCCTCAATTAGAGCTTTTTTCACTAATGAATTTAATAACACTTCACCGAAAAAAATGTGGAAAACTCTCAGGGCTAATAAGTTTATAAGCGAAAAAAGTAATAATTAACCGAAAAGTTTGAAAAACCCCCAGGAATTGAATAGGTACTTTGTAGAATCAGTCCCACATACTGAACCACCAGAACATTTACATTTATTTTATAAAGATAATACACGGATTGATGCTGATGCTAAATTTGCCTTCGAGGAAATTAATGATATGTTTGTTTACAACATTATCTGTGGTATAAAAACTAATGCTAGGGGTTGTGATGGACTTAGTATCAAGTTAGTAAGATTGTGTTGCCATCATATCGTACCATATATTAATTACTCACATTATAACTTTCTGTTTGAACGAGAATATTTGTCCCACTATTTGGAAGAGGGCAGTTGTGAAAATTCTGCCTAAAAAATAGAATCCAATGAAATTCAAGGATTTGAGGGGCATAAGTATTTTGCCTGTGTTGTCCAAAATCTTTGAGAGAGCGATGGAGGTGCAAATAAAAAAGCATCTATCGAACTTTTCTCTGTTGCCATCTGTTCAATCAGGTTTTCGACAAAGACATAGTTGCACAACTGCTCTTCTTCATATCGTGGACGATGTAATCAAAGCCACAGATATTATCAATCAATCATAATTTATTAATAGATATTTTGAGTTACATAGGTTTTTCTGCCAATGCTCTGTCATTGATGACAAACTATTTGAAAAATAGACAACAGAAGGTTAGTGTCGAGGAATGTGACTCAGAACTTCTCTATCTCAAATCTGGAGTACCACAAGGTTCTATACTTGGCCCGTTACTGTTTTCTATATATACCTCCCACTTACTTCATTCTCTTCACACCAGTCAAGTGCACTTATATGCCGACGACACCCATATATATTACAGTTTTCCTGCTGAGATGGTAGAAAATGCTTGTGATCTCATCAATGCAGATCTGATTTGGACCTAGCTACGGATCATTGTCTATTTATAAATTCCAGCAAATCAAATGTTATGATTTTCGGCCCAAAAAACATTCGTACCATAGTGAGTGATTCCGTGAATATCTACATACAAAATGAGTCGCTAGCTATTGTTAGTGAAGCAAAAAATCTGGATATTTTGATGGATGTACAGCTGAGATTTGAAAAGTTTATAAATAGACTCCTGCAACGTGCCTACTGTGCAATAAAAATTATTTATGGTAATCGACATTTCCTACCTTATCATGTGAAAAAAGCCCTATGTGAATCTTAAGTACTCTCAATTTTCAATTATGGAGATGTTCATTATGACCCTAGTTTAACTTCTCAGTACAGAAATAAAATTCAAAAAGTACAAAACTCCTGCCTCACATTAATTTTCGGTATTTGTCGCAGGCAAAGGATCTCATATAAACTACAAGAAATTGGATGGTTGAACATGGAGAAAAGAATGATACTTCACGGTGTTTGTCTTTTCCACAAAATAGTTATAACAAAAAAACCATCGTATTTACACAGGAAAATTACATATCGAACAAACATTCACAATTTGAATATTAGATTATAAAATATGCTTGCAATACCAAAATTCATGACAGAAATTTTCAGGCAGTCCTTTAGATACCGAATTTGTCACATGTATGAATATGTTCCCTCTCATTTAAAAAACTGAATTTTTCAAACTTCAAATCTAAATTGAGAGAGTATTTGTCTGAGTGAAATAAGTTAAAATATTTGATATCTTGCTCAGAATGAGTAAATTACACTCCAGTATGTCATTGTTTGCTCGTATTCGAATTACAATGCAACAATAATCATGTAGCACTCATAGGTTTCTGTTTAGGGTTGAGTGGAAGAACATTTTATGTTATGCCTAGCACTGCAGTAAATTTACTTTGCCCTTTATTATGTATTTTTTTTTCTCAAGTCGATATTATTATTATTATTATTATTAATAGTGCTGTTTAAAATAACCGATATATCATCAGCAAATTGAAAAGTTTGGCAATTTAAACTGGAGAGAACAGATGGAAGAGGATTAATGTATAGGAGGAAAAGAAGGGGACCCAGGATTGATCCCTGTGGTACGCCTCGCTTTATTATTTTTCTGATACAAATAACCTACCCTCTCGCATAATCACAACTGCTTGAAATCTGTTTTCAAGGTAGGACCTAAATGAATTTAATGGTGTACCTCTCATTCCAAAGTCATCCAGTTTCTCCAACAGAAGGTCATGGTCAACCATATCAAAAGCTTTCGACAAATCAAAGTATATTTCTGCGGACAGACTTTTGTTATCGAGATGAGTTGCTATATTTGTCACTGCATTGTAGATAGCCAATTCAGTAGACATTCCTTTACGGAAGCCGAATTGTTCACTATCAAGAATACTGTGTTTTTCTCAGAAAACAACAAGTCTTGTGTAAATTACTTTTTCAATGATTTTGGACATTGCAGGTAATAATGATATAGGCCTGTAGTTTTTCACATCAGTTTTAGAACCCTTTTTGTAGATTGGTACAACTTTTGCAATCTTCAAATCATCTGGGAAAGTACCAGTCAAAAAACATTCACTAATAATGTGTTAAAACCACATAAATATTTAGGATGTAATGCATGTAAAACACTTATTATCTCATTGGCAGAGGTAGGAATCCAAAAAAGAGAGTCTTTAATCAGCTCACGTTTACGGTACTCTAGGGGGGTGTTGCTGATCAAATCATAATGTGATTTGAAAATGTCAACAATTTCTGAAGGATCATCTACACTAGAACCGCCACTGATCAAAGTTATATCTCCATTTTTATTTTGTCTATTGGTTGTGCGATTGAAAATATTCCACATTGTTTCTGATTTATTTTTTGAATTAGCTATGTTATTGTCATTCAAAGATTTTTTTAAAGTGAGATAACCATCGCTTATAGGCTGATCTTTCCATTTTAAATCTTGCAAGAATATCATCGCATTTTGTCTCTGTGTACAATCTATACCAGTCTCCTACATACTGAGAGTAACATTTTATTTCATGGTTCACCCAGGAGTTTTCACTATTCTTTGCTCTGGTCACTTTAGAAGTGAGAGGAAAAGCTACATAAACATGATGGAATAGAATATTATAAAAAGATTTATACTTTTTATTTACGTCTTCAGTTAAGTAAACTTGTTCCCACGATTCAGTAGATAGAGACTGATAAAAATTTGATATGTTATCATCAGAAAAATATCTTTTGTATGTTTTCTGTTTTGAAAAATTTGTAGATTCGCTTTTAAAATCAAAAAGTTGCCCAAAATGGTCAGATATAATCGTCAACTTCGGTCCAGATAAACTCCAAATCGTACTAGCAGAACCAGTACGCAGTAACTCAATCAATCTTCAAGAGCATCACATCTATTTTGCTGACATATTCCCATCTGGATACTCGGATAAGATCAACAATATGGATGACCTAATCAGAACAGACCATCTCAACCCAGAAGAGGAGATACATATCAGAAGATTATGCAGGAAATACTCCGATATTTTCCATCATCCAGATGACCCACTGACATTCACCAATCAAGTCAAACACCACATAAAAACCAAGGACGAAATCCCGGTATACACCAAATCATACCGATATCCATATGTCCATAAAGAAGAAATCAAGAGGCAAATATCATCGTTACTATATCAGAGAATCATCAGACCCAGTCAATCCCTCTGGTCCTCACCAATTTGGGTCGTTCCCAAAAAACCAGATGCCTCCGGAAAAGCAAAGTGGCGTATCATTGTGGATTTTCGGAAGGTTAACGAGAAAACGATAGACGACCGCTACCAGATTCCAAACATTTCTGACATCCTCGACAAATTGGGAAGATGCCAATATTTCACCACCCTGGACCTGGCAAGTGAATTCCACCAAATAGAAATGGCAGAAGCAGACATCCCTAAGACCGCATTCAATGATGAAACCGGGCACTACAAGTACCCGAGAATGCCTTTTGGGCTGAAAAATGCTCCAGCTACTTTTCAAAGAGTTATGGACAACGTCCTAAAGGGCCTTCAAGGAACTATCTGCTTGGTTTATATGGACGAAATAATTATCTTCTCTACATCCCTACAGGAGCATTATGGTCAACCTTGCTAAAGTATTCCAACGCCTACGAGAAACTGGTTTCAAAATACAAGTAGACAAGTGCGAATTTCTGAAGAAAGAAGTCAGATTCCTGGGACACATTCAGACCTATGCTGTATCACTTCCGTTAAAAATAACGTCACCATTAGTCGCCATTTCCGTTATTTTGCTATTACCAATAGCAAAATAACGGAAATGATGAATAACGGTGACTATCTTTAACAAAAGTGATACTACATAGGGCTGCTTGTCGCTCCGAATGGGATAAAACCAAACGCAGCGAAAGTCAAAGCAATCATGGACTACCCTGTACCTCGAACTGTCAAAAAATCAGAGGATTCCTCGGACTCCTAGGATACTACAGGAAGTTTATCAAGGGCTTCGCCAAGACAACTAAACCATTAACCTCCTGCCTCAAGAAGGATGTTCATATCGAACATACACCAACGTTCCTGAAATGTTTCCAAATATTCAAGAATCTGCTTACCAACGAACCACTACTTCAGTACCCGGACTTCACGAAACCCTTCAATCTGACCACAGACGCTAATAATTTCGCTATACGGGCTGTTTTATCCCAAGGCCATATAGGAAAGAACAAACCAATAGCATACGCATCCAGGATCTTGAACGAGACAGAAATGAAGTACTCCACCATTGAAAAAGAAATGCTAGCCCTAGTTTGGGCCACCAAATATTTTCGACCTTACCTTTTCGGGAAAAAATTCAAAATTTTGTCTGATCAACGACCCCTCCACTGGCTTTTCTCACTAAAGGATCCAAATTCAAAACTTGTCCGATGGCGTCTGAAACTAGAGATGAAGTTGTCTACAAGAAAGGAACAAGCAATACCAACGCAGATGCTCTCTCCAGGATAGAGATCTCTATACAACCCTCCATCTGAATATCCTGATTCTGCGGAGGATATCATTAACGAACTATTTGAAAACTGCTACCGTCGCTATTTTCCTGAAGATGAAGACCCTGTTTCACACGCCAAAGTGAATCAAAACAAAGCCTCACCTGAAAGAAAATAAGAATCTGTGGACCTGGACCCGATAGCTAACACAGATGAAGATAGTAGTGGCATTACTAATCATACAGCTAGAAAAAGCCCAATATTGAAAGTTCCAATATAAGAGAAACCTCTCAATGTCTACAATAACCAAGTCGTCTTCAAAAGAGTTAGCTATAACCCAGCAAGAACGGTAATAGAAGAAATATTTTCGAATAAGAAGAGATATCATGTCCAATTAGGAGACGACAACCTAGATGAAAATGTTTTCAACTTTTACAAAAAATGTCAGCCCAGGAAAAAAATACGCACTGATGTTTGAAGACGAAGAACTCTATCCCAGGATGTGCAGAATCATTAGAGAGACATTCAAGAACTCTTCTTTTGATCTCATGAAATGCAACCGCCTCCTAGAAGATGTCAATTGCCCACTCAGACAGAAGGAAATAATCACATAGCAGCATGAAAGAAAAACGAACCACAGAGGAATCAGGAGAATATTTTATTGGCCAAATATCAAGAAGGATATTGAAGAAGCTATCAACTTCTGCGAGACATGTCAGATCATCAAATATGATCGAAGACCAGAGTAGCCAAAGTTCATGCTGACTCCCACACCAACCAAGCCACTTGAAATTCTCCTAAAATGACCAGGCATATCCTATAGAGGGATCCGATGCAGTAAACACTCTGAACGCTCTCCTAGTATTTATAAACCACCATGGAATCCCGCAGATGGTCGTCACAGATAATGGAACTGAATTCAAAAATGGGCTGGTTCAAGAATTTGTTGATACACATAAAATAAATATATATTATACCACTCCAGAGAACCCTCAATCAAACGGGATAATTGAAAGATTCCACTCTACATTGATCGAGCACTTGAGAATACTGAGAGAAAAACATAAGAAGAGAGACATCAAAGAACAAATGCTCTACGCCATTTTAGGATACAATAATTCCATCCATTCCAAAACAAGACAGAAACCTATGGATATTCTTAACGGACATCTCAATAATCAAGATCCATTTGAGATCGATATAAGACGAGCCTTGATCAATTACTATGTCCAACAGCATAGAGAAAAAACGAAGGAAATATACAAAAAAATCAACGAAGATATACAAAAAGAGAAGACAAACGTCATAGAGAAGAGAAACAAGAAAAGAGAAACCCCTATCAACTACAAGCGCTGCACCAATAAAATAACCGAATTCTTCGTACCTTCACAGCAATGATCCAGAATCTTCAGACCAACCCAGGACTTCTGCCCCTTAAGCTGGGACAAGCGAAGATCAAAATAGTACCCACCATTTCATCCACTACTACGATCTCCAGCCAATCCACCAGGAGACATCTGCCATAGAATCCAAATTTGATGCCGTCTCCACAGCCATTCGTAACGGACTCAGTAACCCCTACTTCTTCAACCTGCAGAACTTTGATCTAGGACTGAAGTACCAGCTGAAATCTGCCAGAGAAAATCTACAGACTCTATACCCTCTCAGTAGATCCTAACGAGGACTCATAGATGGCTTAGGAAGTGTGATCAAAGCAATTTCCGGAAACTTGGACCAGGAAGACGCTAAGAAGTACGAGGATGCTATTGCTTCCTTGAAAACCAACCAAAGAAACACAATAAGCCATGTGAATCAACTCAAGTTTGAACACAAAGATATGTGAAGATTACAACGAAACCATCTCGTTACTAACACACAATCAAGATGCCATCTCAGTAGAAGTCAAAAGAATCGAGACCGATCTAAACAGACTCGATTTCGACTTCAATCATTACCTAGAGACCAGAAACCTCTTGAACCAAATCAACCTGATTCTCCAAGTTATTTTGCAAACACTAAACGACTTAGAAACGGCAGTTTCTCTCGCAAGGATAAATACAGTTCATAACAGCGTTCTCAAAAGCGAATATCTGAGTTGGATCGTAAGGACACTGCTCACCTTTCACTCAGAAAAGCAGCTACTCTATAACCAAGAGAATGACATCCATAAGTACTAGGGCGTCATTAAAATAGACGCCTACCACAAGGATCATAAAATCGTTTTCATCCTACATGTTCCCTTAATATTTCCCGAAACGTTTACCTCTACCTTACCTCTATCAATACTTTAATTTACCTTGTGAACGAATTGGCATCGAATACCTTTGCGAAGAAAATGTTCTTCAAGACACCGAAAGATCCCCTAACTGTTTTACTCAGATGCTGGAAATAACAGATGAAGAAGCAAAATGCGAACACGTTCCAGTTTCAATCTATTCAACTTTGATTTTGGAGATGACAGAAGCCCATAACATAGGAATAATTCCCCAGACTACGAAGATCTCTACACATTGTTCCAGTATGAAAGTAATGGTTCTGGAGGGAGTGCACTTGATAAAACTTCTGCCAGGTTGTGAATTCAAAACCAACAACGAAGCATTTATCAACTCCACAAAAACTGTCATCCTGGAAGAACAACTGACTTTACTCATTCTCTACGTATTTTACAGATTGAGAAAGCAACCGAAGATAAAACCGGCTAATGAGGATCCACCAACTCCAGGAAACGAAGCATCATCTTCAGTCATGTTCGTCCCTCACAAAACTTCCTCAGAGGATGGAGAAGTTACAGTTCGATAACCCCATATGTCAGCAATATTAGTGATCCATGTTTATAGCTGATTCGTGCAAAGCCGATAATAATTTCTATATAAATACCATCAATCGAATTGTAATAGTTAGTATTCATATTTCTATATTTTAAGTTGGTACTCTGTTCAAATAAAAAGTTTTTAAAAACCCTTTTGTGTGAACGAGCAATAAAATTAGCGTACAGGGCGGAAATAATGAGTATTCTGTTCAGATATTTACTCATTGCTTGCCCTGTATAGTTTAGCAGTGGATGAAATTTCACAACACTGTATAATATTAGTTTTCTACTAACAACAACAATACCAAGAAACACACTGTACTGTCTGTTGAATATTGATAAAAGTGGACTGTTTTAACTTTTTTTTTAAATTGAAATTGGATCAAAATGAAAGTCTGGATTTTCTTTTGGAATCATCGACCAAGTTTTTTTATTGCCATAACTACCACATACAGGACAATATGTATACAGTATGATTCAACTACTTAACATGCCGCCCGCCTTGAAAGGGCAAAGAACTTTCAATTAAAATATAATCAAAACTAGATTGAACAATTGAAATGTCATTCATGATCGAAGGAATGGATTCAAAGATAGAAGTCGACTTTTCTTATCAATTAATTTTTTGCGAGATAAGTCATCAAATTCTACCGGAAAACTTTGTTGTTAGCTAATTCTTATAAATATATTCAATGCATTTTGCAGTTCACTCAATGCCAAGTCCCGATTTGACGATCTTTCGACTTTTTTGAATTATAAATTAACGTATACAATATGCCGTAACTCCTTGTAATTTGTTCAGTGACGAAAATGAATCGAAAATATCAAAATTCACCTTATTTGTGAAAAAAACAGAAATAGTTCTTTTCTCTGGTAACTCATCAACACAATGTTTTTCAATAGATGAAAGCTGCCATTGGAATTCATCTTTCGAAAACCAGGAGTGTCCTTCCCACCATGGTTTTGATTCAATAATAACCTTAGCTTGCATACCTCGAGAAATTAAATCGTCAGGATTTTCTGCTGATTTCACATGATTCCAATCATTTGGATGGCTTATTGTTTGGATTTCACCTACCCTATTAGCTACAAAAGTTTTCCAATTTTTAGCAGGCGCCTTTATCCAACCAAGTGTTATGGTGGAATCACACCAATAATATTTTTTTGAAATAGTCAAATTCAAGGTGTTGCAAACCTTTTTCATGAGCTGTGCGTGTAAGGTGGCGCCACAAAGTTCTAACCTCGGTAAAGAAACTGGTTTCAATGGTGCCACCCTTGATTTGGCACATAGTAATCTAGTGATATAACACCCTGTATCATTTTTGTACTATAAGCATATTCGTAGGCATCGCAGAAGCCATGAAGCTCAATAACAACTGAATTTGATGATCGTATGAATCTTGGTATTTTCAACTGATTGATAACTTCTAGATCATGTCGGAATTTCAACCATTGTGTATACAATTTTTGTGGAACAGCTTTGTCCTAAGTAATCCCAGCTTGCCATAATTGCTAGAGAATTAATTTGGCTTGTATAATAATAGGACCTAGAAGACCTAATGGATCAAATATCTGGGATGTGACGGAAAGTATTGATTGTTTAGTGACATATCCCATTGAAATAGCATGGTGTGGAAGATAATGAGAAGTTTTATTGGAATATTCCTCGTCAACTTGTGTCATATGACCTGACTTCTCATACTTCCGCATGAAAGAAACGTCTTGTTTCTTTAGTTGTATGTTTCTATTCAATTTTCGTTCAATTGCTAAAACTTTGTTCAGAGCAGATTTCGTGAATCACCCAGAAGTCTGGTATCGATATTGATAGGCATTTTAACAATGAAACGACCCTCTTGATTACGGATAAAATTGTTCATAAAATGTGTTTCACAAAATTTCTCAGATTCTGATCTAAATTATCATTTAGAGACATTTCACATTGCTTATCCAAACAGGTGATAGAAATATTGACTTGAGAAGGAAGATTCAAATTTCCTGATACTATCCAACCGAGCAAGGTTTTCAATACAATTTGTCCAACACTGAGCAAATCCCAAAAAACATTAGCTCCCAGCAACATATCAATTTTGCTGGGTTTATTGAATTCTAGGTCTGTCAGTTGTAAATTGGGAGGAATTTTCAACATACGAATGTTGATGAATAGATTTGGTAAATGATCGGTTATTTTTGGTAGTATAAAACGGGAGAATCTGGAATTGAATTGACTGGTACGGGATTCAATTTCAACTGATACTTGATTTCGGATATAGGACAAAGATTGATTGATTCCCTTGACAGCAAATGTGGGTTGGAGAACTTCTTAGGTTCAGCCTATGGCATAGATCCTGTGTTATGAAGGAACTCTGTGAACCATTGTCAAGAAGTACTCGGGCTAAATGTAATTTACCTTTATTGTCTTTTATTTGAACCAAGGCTGTGGGAAGCAGAACGCTTTGATTGTGATCTCTCAGAATATTGACCAGTTTTGATTGAGTCTGTTAAATTGTATTCTAATTCTTCAAGAATTTCACACCGATGCTTCATAAATGTGTTCATATCATCCAGAGATGATTCCCACTCTCTGCGAGTGATTGTATCGAACTTAGAAGCGATTATATATATATGATTATAGTATCCCAAGTCTCCACTGGTCTTTGTAAACTTTTCAGGGATCGTAGATTTTTTGTTATATTATCATATAATTTCCTCAAATCTGAATGGCATTCCTTGTTTATAACTGGAAATAGCTTTGATATGATTGAAGATAATCAAGGACTTGTTTTCGAAACGATCACTCAGTAGTTGCCAAGCAATTTCATAGTTTGATTAAGTTACTTCTATAGATTGTATGACTTCGCTAGCCTCATTTTGTAAAGATGATTTCAAATAATAAAAATTTTCTATATCATTCAAGGATTTATTATTGTGCACCAAAGCAGTGAATGCATCGCGGAACTCAGGCCCACAGAAAACTGGCAAACGAATTGGAGGATATTTTACTTTATGTAAATCAGACCGTACTCCCGTACTATGACTGTGATTTGAATCAACACTCAAAGGAATATTATTTTGAGAAAACATTTGTTGATCTTCATTGGCAATAGTTACATTCGAAGGAGATTGAGTATTCGAAGAAGTAATACTAGTATTGATCCCTTTATTTTCATAGAAAGAATTTATGATTTTTTTAGCTTTACTTATCGCGAATTATTTCTTCATTTTGATTATCTTCTTCATTTAACTCAATCTCTATTTGTAATTGCAATTCATTGAATAACAGGAGAATCGGTTCAATCTTTTCTAATCTTTTTTCAAATTGAATAATGACTTCATCATTCAATTGTTTATTGTCAATTGAATTGAGGAATGCTTTGAATCGTATTAGAGCACCTTTGAATTGACCTCTTTTTATTTTCATTCCAGAAATTTCCATTTTTCAAATAATATTGACTACGTTTAATTCTGAATCTGAAAAATAGAAAATGTTTCCTCGGCTATACAGGGTGATTCACGACGAATTGTACATAGTCCAACCATAAGTACTATGGACCAAGGCCATTTCATATCTGGTATTGAAAAATGCCTTGTTGCGTTTTTGACGGATATACAGGGCGATATTTGAAAATATGTTAATTATTCTACGATAAATATCTCTAAAAGTAAAAAACTCATACATATGAAATTTGGCACACTGAGAACGCTCTCGGAGCTCAATAAAATAAATTTGAAAAAAATTAATTTCAGGTCCAGACTATGTTTTTTTTTAGATTTTTATTGTTTTCTTAAAAACAACACCCTGTAAGCCAGATCATACAATTTTTATTTTTCTCACTTTAAAGCTTAATGACAATACTAAGCAACAGTTGGAAAAAATTGAACGCGGAAGTTTCTGTTTTCTGCAGAAAAAAAATGAAACTTTCAAAAATAGAAAAATTTTAATGGATTCACATTCTGCTTATGACTGATGCACATCGATAGCACATTATCATTTTCCATAAAAATCATATAATTACTCGAGATAAATTATTATTCAATCAACCGTTGATATTCCAGGGCCGTATTTATTTATTTTTTTCACGTTTTTATTAATACACCGTGAAAAGCAGGTTGAAAAGGTTTTCAAGCAGGTGGTACTAACCAAAATAGAAAAAAACTTTTACCTTTGAAAACAGTGCAAATGTATGTCTTTCTACTATGGCTAATACTACATCGGAAAAAACATTTATTTAAAATAAAATCGTTAGGGAAGTATTACTTACTCGATTGAAAGGCTGATGTTACAGGTCACAACTTAGTTTTTTTAACGTTTTAATTGGTTTAGTAAAATCGATACTGTGTCACCTTGGAGGATAGCTAATACTAAGTACTTGAGCAAAATTAATTAAAGAAGATCAACGTAAAATATTTGAAAACTAGTTTATTTCTATCCTGCAAGTAAAACAAAACCGTGGATGTCGTATCCAATAAAGATGGCAGCCGACCAATTATAAAACATGGAGCTAAACTCCGATTTATTTTTCTACGGGACATCAGTTTTTAAAGTTTGATGCTGACCGTCACCATAAAAAATACATGAATATGATTTACCAGTCAACTTTCATAACTGTTTTTGTGAAAAATGGAAAAGATAGTAAGTGCAATTACAGACATACAAATACTAGATTAAATTTTCTAGAAAATTTAATTCAGTTGACTCAACGATAACAATAACATATTAAATAAGCACTACTTAAGAAAGACTAAATCTGATTTAGGTTAAATCAAACACAGAAGTTTTTTTTTCTGCAGAAAAAAATTAAGCTTTTAAAAATAGTAAAATTTTAATGAATTCACATCATAAATTTTCAACAAAAATCATAAGGAAAGTTCATAATACTCGAGATAAAGTATTTTTAATTATCCGTTGAAATTCCAGGGCGTATTCATTTTTTTTACGTTTTTATTGATCCTGTAAAAATAACACCTTGTAAAGCGAGTTGAACAAATTTTTTTTCTGTCACGTCAAAGATAATGATGATACTAACAGAAATGAAAAAACACTATTTGACAGAAAAAAACTATTATTTTTGAAAACAGTGCAAGTGCAAGTAGGCTTTGAAATCGCTTTAAAAAACAAATGAAAAAACGGTTGACAGAAGCTGGGGTGTCCAGTTTGACAGTATGAGTTGGTTAGTTAGCACGATGCCTCATCAGTTCACTTACGCAGAATACGCAGATATAATTTTTGTATACGGATATTGTAATGGAAATGCCAGAGCAGCAGTCAGGGAGTACCGGAGAAGATTCCCACATAGAAGAGTCCCGAACCACCAAACGTTTAACAACGTTTTTACGCACCTGCGAGAAACCGGAAAATTTCCTTCTGTTACTGCAGAACGTGGTGAGCGAGTGACTGAAGAACAAAGAAAGGATATTTTAGAAATGGTTAATCTAAATGATAAGATAAGTACCCTGCGAATATCCAGCATTTTGCACATTTCTCAGTCCACAGTTTTCAGGACGTTGAAGAAAAACCTCCTTCATCCCTATCACCCCCAATGGGTGCAGAGACTGAATCCGGGAGATAATACTCCTCGTTTGCGATTATGCAGGTGGATCGCTGCGAATAGAAGATACATTTATCAGATATTGTTTTGTGATGAAGCCCAGTTCACGAAAGACGGTATAAACAATTCCAGAAATAATCACAACTGGAGACATGAAAATCCACATGCAATAAAGCAAACAAGATCTCAAGTTAGATTCTCTGTCAACGTTTGGGCAGGTATCATCGGTAATAAATTAGTGGGTCCTTATTTTTTGAGCGATAGATTGAGTGGGCAGGAATACCTTGATTTTCTGGAAAATGTTCTCCCTGTTCTTCAGGAAGATGAGGAAGTCGATGTGAGAGACATGAGATTTCAACATGATAGAGCTGGACCCCATTCCACCAGGACAATTAATCAGTTTCTCAATCAAAATTTTCCCAATAGCTGGATGGGACGCAGTGGGCCGATTCTCTGGCCGGCGAGATCACCTGACCTCACCCCACTAGATTATTATTTGTGGGGCGTTTTAAAAAGCATGGTCTATGAGGTAGAGATAACTAGAGAACAGCTACGGGAGAGAATAATTGAAGCATTTCGTTTTACAAAAAGGCATCCAGACCAGATAAGAAAAGCCGTAAGGAATATCTTGAAAAAAGAAAGGAAGTGCCGGGAGGCGAATGGATGGCATTTTGAAAATAAACTCAAATCAGATTAAGTCTTTTTCAAGTAGTGTTTATTTAATATGTTATTGTTATCGTTGAGTCAACTGAATAAAATTTTCTAGAAAACTGAATTTAGTATTTGTATGTCTGTAATTGCACTTACTATCCTTTCCATTTTTCACAAAATCAGTTATGGAAGTTGAATGGTAAATCATTTTCATGTATTTTTTATGGTAACGGTCAGCAGCAAACTTTAAAAACTGACGTCCCGTAGAAAAATAAATCAGAGTTTAGCTCCATATTTTACAAATGGTCGGCTGCCATCTTTATTGGATACGACATCCAAAGTTTTGTTTTACTTGCAGGAGAATTAAACTAGTTTTCAAATATTTTACGTTGATCTTCTTTAATTAATTTTGCTCAAGTACTTAGTATTAGCTATCCTCCAAGGTGGCAGAGTATCGATTTTACTAAACCAATTAAAACGTTAAAAAAACTAAGTTGTGACCTGTAACATCATCCGTTCAATCGAGTAAGTAATACTTCCCTAATAATTTTATTTTAAATAAATGTTTTTTCCAATGTAGTATTAGCCGTAGTAGAAAGACATACATTTGCACTGTTTTCAAAAGTAAAAGTTTTATCTATGCCAGACAGTTTTTTCTATTTCAGTTAGTACCACCTGCATGAAAATCTTTTCGACCTGCTTTTCAGGGTGTTGTTTTTATAGGATTAATAAAAACGTGAAAAAAATAAATGAATACGGCCCTGGAATTTCAACGGTTGATTGAATAATACTTTATCTCGAGTAATTATATGATTTTTGTTGAAAAAGGATAATGTGCTATCGATGTAGTGCCGCATCAGTCATAAGCAGAATGTGAATCCATTAAAATTATTCTATTTTTGAAAGTTTCATTTTTTTTCTGCAGAAAACAGAAACTTCCGCCTTCAATTTTTTCCAACTGTTGCTTAGTATTGTCATTAGGATTTAAAGTGAGAAAAATAAAAATTGTCTGATCTGGCTTACAGGGTGTTGTTTTTAAGAAAACAATAAAAATCTAAAAAAAACATAGTCTGGACCTGACATTAATTTTTTTCAAAAACTTATTTTATTGAGCTCAGAGAGCGTTCTCAGTGTGCCAAATGTCTGAGTTTTTTACTTTTAGAGATATTTATCGTAGAATAATTTGCAATTGACTAAAACTAAATAGCACCACTCATTAGAACCCATAAATGACTCAATACAGCAAAAAGAATGTTCAGTTATTGAAATGGAATAGACTCACGAGACCTCTTGGAATCTTCAATTATTGAAATGACAGACTGACGACAACTATAGAATTCGGTATGCCTCTGAAGATTCTTCTCAATGTTGGACTCTTCAATAGGTACCCGTGCGATGGAGGACCATGTTGAATATTGATAAAAGTGGACTGTTATAACTTTTTTTTTTTAAATTGGAATTGGATCAAAATGAAAGGATTTTCTTTTCTAATCATCGACCAAGTTTTTTTATTGCTAACTACCTCATACAGGACAATATGTATACAGTATGATTCAACTACTTAACACTCCTAATGTATTTCCACGAAAGAAAATGTGCCAGCCAAGCTTGGTACGAATCCACCAAGTCACATTATTCTATCTAGAAATCCAAAGGATCCAAGTGCACTTCTATGTCTACTACCACAAAATATCAAGATAGTATCAATGGTACCAATCCATAGTCTAATATGAGAAGCATAACGTTAGGGTCTATTTAGTAAGCAATTGTACTCAAAAAAAAACAAAGCCAATGAACATCACAAAACCTTCAGGAACAGAAAAGGTATCTTTCTCAATACACTCAAATCACTACTCTCAACAAAGTAACTGCAAAAAATGACATGAATTTAAATTAGATGAAGATAGTGAGGTATTTGGGGAAAATTAACACACAGATATATAAAGATTTTTAAGTCAAGCAAATTAATAATATACCTTCACCCAATGTAGATAATTGATAATCATTGATTCCGTACATTAACAAAGGTATGAACATTTTTAAAGAATTTCAACATCAAAAGTTATTAAAAGACAAATTCCTACATTAAACAGGAACTGAACGGTAGAGATAAGAGGTAAATTCATGAATATTAGACTGAGATAATATCAGTGAAAATGTTCCACTGAACAGTTAATAGACAGCATCAAATGAGATAAATTCATTAAAACACATTCAGCGCCAAAGCAGACACAGGCCATGACAGACACCAGTGTCTATTTTCGTATTTTGCTTTCAACGCCGAACAGGCACATTTTATTGAGGAATCCATGCACTGGATGTCTGTTCTGGCCTATTTCAACAATCTCCCATACTTGGACAAAATGGATCAAGGGTCAGTCTGAATTTAGAGCGTGTGTCTGCTTTTGGGTCTGCTGTGGCCTGCTAGTAAGATTATCTCATTTTTTTAATTATATTACAAGCCAAAGCAGACACAACCGAATAAGTGAAACTAGAATAAGTTTCCTAGAAAATGTTTATTCGAAAAGTGATGGTAACAGTGAATGAACACAAGTAAAAATTCTGGCAGTTTCATAACGACCACAAACAAGCATTATAATACATATGAATGTTATGTAAAATAAATGAATATATAATATAAATCTATAAATAATAAAAAAACACTCTAGAGTATACTTCTATGAACTATTTATGTCATATGCAATACATCAAAACATTCCAAGCAGTAACGAGGCTTATCATCACAGTCATCGAAATAGGTGGTAACTTTTCGAATTTTACTCCTTGGAATCAATCCTTCTGCTTTTTTCCTGTAGCAACCCTTACAATATTTTCGTCCCACTCTTGTGCTTCCAGCCATTTTTTTGAACGAATGACAACTCATTCGTGGACGATGCATGGAGGATGATGCTGGAGCCTCCTGAGTAAATTCCAGGCGTTCCAACAATTTCCTCACTATTAATTCTCTGAATCTGATTAGGGGCATTGATTTTCCTGTGATACTTTTGTAACAACAATATGCATCGACAACTGCTGTTCCTAGTATGATTTCTATTGCTACTTTTTTGTTCCATTTTATAGATTTACGTAATGCACTCCCATAGCTCGAAAACTGATCTGAAAGGTCTATTGGACTTTTACCTTTATTATAGTCTATGACTATTTTTGGTTTTTTCACTTCTTTGCCTCTCTTCATTATAGTGACCAGTTCATCCGAATGTTTTGTTGATAACATCAATACTTCCCTTTCATCTTTCCACTTCAAAATCGTAATACCATCGGTATTTTATGCTGCTATGATTTCGGTTTTCTTTAGCCTTTTTTACAGAACACTTTTTGAAATGCCTTTCCTGTTTTTTCCAAGCGTTCCTACTAAATGAGTTTTTTTTCCCAATAATTGCTTGGCTAGGTCAATACTTGTATAATAATTATCAGTAACTAAGGATCTTTCAGAATTCAATCATTGCTCACTTAGTTGCAAGACTATTTTTGTTGGGACAGATTGTCCTTTATCAGCATGTTTGCCGGAATAGACTTCCATATTCCAGGTGTGTCCTTCATTACAACAAACTTTGAATACTTTTATTCCATATTTATGTGTTATTTGTGGGATATACTGGCGCATAATAATTCGGCCCCTAAATGATATTAGAGTCTCATCAATACAGAAGTAGTCATAAGGTGTAACAATAGCTCGACTATTTTCTACGAACTGCTTAATTATGGGTTGAATTTTGCCAATTCTATCTTGAGTATATCTGGGTTCGTCATTATTTGAGAAATATATAACATCGTTAGTAATAATTCGAATCTGTTTCGTAGCATAGTTCTTTGACACAATTCATTTGAAAAAAATATATCTTTCGACCAATAATTTCTCATAGAAGGCATCTTCACTATTCCCATGTAGGCTAGTATTCCAAATAAATTTTTCATCTTTGGTCTTGAAGTAGAGACCCAGGAGTTACGTACCGGTCACCGTCCGCTCCGTACATTCACCCATCCAGGAAGCGCTGACTCAGCAGAATCATATATCTTACAATTCCAGAATTGCTAATTTTATATTTTTACATTCAAAATGCGAAATGGAATTTTATTCCTCTTGATGTAATCTTTGAAGTACAAACTTGTCTAAATAAATAATTTTCGTGTTTTTAAAAACGTTATTCGTTATTTGAAATACGTATTTGGCGCAGTCGTTGTAGGATCTCGAAGGCATCTACCGCTTAGATATCCTTGAGTCTCAACTCTTCATCGAGAAGAACCGGCAGAAAAAGTTCGGGAACGAGAAAAACAAAGTTAAAACTGTGAAAGTACCATTATTGGATTAGCCGCAGTTCGAGGGCAGGTTGCAGAACTTCAGCTCCGGAGACACCACCACCAGAGGATGAAAAAGGCTATTTTGTGAGTTACTCATTGATTCCTTTTTCGATTCATATGTCAGACTCCTCAACTTTTTCAAATTCCTTGAGTGATATTGGCGCAAAAGTTGAGATAGATTTAGTTGAATCATTAGAAGCTCTCAGCTAAAATAGTAATAAAACAAAAGAATTAGAAAAATAGTTGAATCAATAATAATGGCAACACCAGTATTTGATATAAAACATTTGCAAATCGTACCGGAATTTGACGGTAACCCGTGCAGGTTATACAGATTTATTTCAACATCTACCGATCTATTGAATACATATTGGGACGCTACCCCGGCAAACTTAAATTGTGCTCAGAATAAATTGTTACTGAATGGAATATTTTCCAAGCTAACTGGACCAGCTGACCAGCTGAAGAAGTATTTTCGCTTAGTGGTAGCAATGATTTCAATACCATTAAAAATTTATTAATTAATCATTTTGGTGATCAAAGAAATGAAAGCAGTTTATTATCAGATCTAGGTTCATTGAGACAAAGTCCCAGTGAAAATTCATTGAATTTTTTTTCAAGGGTAGTGTCTACACTCAACTTACTCCACAATTTTGTCAATTTACATGAAATTAATGATCAAATTAAAGTGAGCAAAAAATTACTCTATGATTCACACGCACTACACACATTATTTGTTGGTTTAAGAGAACCTCAAAGTTCTATGGTAAGGCAATGAAACCAAATAATTTGGCTGAAGCCCATAAATATATAATTGAAGACAATATTAGATACCTTCAAAAATCTCAAGTAAATATTTTTCATTAATTTCCAACTACTATAAGACCACAAATTGAAAATTTTGGACAACGATACAACCAAAACTACCACTCTGATAGACCCCAATTGCAACAAAATATTCCCCGACAATTTCAAAATCACCAAAACTTCTCAAGTCAGCCTCAATTCCCTAGGGGACCAATTCAGATACAACCACGCCAAAGTGGTACACCAAAGATATTTCAGTAACAAGGAAGTATTCGGTGCACCCCGAAACGTGTGGAAACCCCATAATGGACCATCCACTTCCAAACCTACCCCTATGAGTATTGTAACTAGAACACAAAATCTTCAAAACAATTCCAACAGACCCCCCTATCAACAACAATCTCGAAACTATTTCCAATCAAACCCACATCAGAGACGTAACTTCGTTTCTGAAGAACTCCATAATTTTGAATATGACCAAAATTACGAAACACCCGACGAATTCCACCCACAAGAGTATTACCCGAACGAACCTTACGTAGAAGAGACAGAATACGATTACTATGACGAAACACAACAAAAATTTTCACGAGATGAGGTCCAACAGGGACGAAACATAATTGAACTGAATACTATATACGACAAAACAGAACTCCCTTGCATACAAATCAAAAACCCACCTATTAAACTTTTAATAGATACAGGAGCAACTAAATCATTCATGAACCCCGATATTGCAAACAAATTGTACCCTGAAAATATTTTCAAAGAGCCATTTACAGTCACATCAGTTTTTCAACAATCAAAACGTGATCACTGTGCAAGCATCCCTTCTTTCGATGAATTTAACCATCAACAAATGCTGAAATTTCATTTATTCAAATTTCACCAATACTTTGATGGACTGATAGGACTTGATATACTTAAGCAACTGAACGCTCAAATTGATTTTTCAAACTCAATATTGTATACTCCATCTTCGCAAAATTACATTCAGTACTATGAAACAAAGAAAAGGTTATTATTTTTTGTCGAAATAGAACCCAATACGGGAACCAAAATTAAAGTGCCTGTAAGTCAATCCACGGGCGATATCTTCGTCCCTCCAACAAAAATAAACGAATGTTTGATAAGAGAAACACTAACTACAGCTAATAACGGATACGCATGGGTCGAGTTAGAAAATGGAAATGACTATAATTGCGAAATTCAACTATTTGAGCCACTCAGTACTCATCCATTTTCACCTCAAAACTTTGAACTTTATCATGCGGACATAAACACCTTTCACACAGACGAAAACGACATTCGTAACCTCATTCGTACAGAACATATGAATCAAGAAGAACAGACACACATAAAAAACTTATGCGGCAAATACTCGGATATTTTTCATTATGAAGGGGAAAAACTGACATTTACTAATCAGGTTAAACATAGAATCAAGACAAAGTAAATTTATCAAGGACTTTGCAAAAATCACAAGACCATTCACAAACTGTCTGAAAAAAGGCGCTGAAATAAAACACGACGCCACCTTCCTTAAAGCTTTTGACCATTGCAAAACCTTACTGACAAATGACCCCATACTACAATAAACAGACTTCGACAAACCCTTCAACCTAACCACAGACGCTTCAAATTCGGCCATTGGATATATTTTATCACAAGGTCCTGTTGGGTCTGACCGCCCTGTTGCCTACGCATCAAGAACGCTTAACGATGCTGAACAAAACTATAGCACCATTGAAAAGGAACTTTTAGCGATTGTATGGGCAACAAAATATTTTCGACCGTATCTTTTCGGTAGAAAATTCGTTATTTTAACAGACCACAAACCACTACAATGGCTGATGTCGCTGAAGGAGCCAAACTCAAGACTAATCCGATGGAAACTGAAGTTAGAAGAACTCGACTACGAGATTCGATATAAAAAAGGAAAAAAAAAACACCAATGCAGATGCCCTATCGAGAATTTAAATCCATGCCAACGAAGTAGAACCACAACCAAACACTTCGAAGACCAGAACGGAAGACATAGATGAAACATCTCCATTCCTCCAATATATGAAAAAGTTCAACGTAGAGCAAACTCGTACACGGGACCCAGACACCTCATCCCTAGTCAATAACCTCGACGAAACCCCAGACGGAAACGAAATCGAAGTGGAAACTGAAACTTCAACTTCAAGCGAGGAAGAACCAGTCCAAGAAATCACCCCAACCGCAAACGAAGAAAATAATGAAACAGTCCACACGAATGCCGAGGACCCTGTACAAGAAATAAATGCGAGTGAATCACCGATTAACGTATTTCAAAATCAAATCCATATTTCTAAATCGGTATTGCCCAGAAGGACTACTAAAAAATGTTTATGGGAACCAAACAAGAAGAATTTATGGAACATTTATATAGTGGACAATGACCTTTCTCCAATTATCATATTTTTCAAAGACTTTGGACAGCCTAAAAAGACGTACGCTTTTTATTTCAATGACGATGATTCGAACAAACTGTACGAAAGTCTCAGTAACCTTATGATGCAAACTTTCAAAAATTCGACATTCAATTTGATAAAATGCAACACTAAACTTGAAAACATCACAGAACTATGCAGACAAAAAGAACTTTTAGTATACAATCATGAGACTAAAACAAATCACCGTGGTATTCAAGAAACCTTACAACAAATAAAAAGAAAATACTATTGGCCAAATTGTGCTAACGATGTTAGAAACTATATAAATAAATGTGATATCTGCCAAAGAACAAAATATGACAGAAGCCCACCGAAAATCAATTTTCAAATTACACTAACACCTAGGAAACCCTTTGAAGTAGTACATATTGATGTTTTCCAGGCCAATAGCCAAAAGTTTTTAACTATCATAGACACCTTTTCAAAATACGCTCATGCTCTTCCTCTAACAGCGGCAAATGCAGTCTCTATCGTGGAGAATCTTATCATATTCATGTCATTTCATGGATTACCCCTAAAAATTGTAGCCGACAGCGGAACAGAATTCAAAAATTCGACGCTAACGGACTTCACAAAACTTCACAAAATTGACCTTCACCTTGTAACCCCAAAAAATTCCACTAGCAATGCCCCCCTAGAACGGCTTCATTCAACTTTACTCGAGCATTTGAGGGTTTTAAAACTTGAAAACCCCCGTGCAGAAGTAACGAGTCTAATGCCCTATGCTATTTTTGGGTACAACCACTCCATACACTATGTCACCAAACAAAAGCCAATCGATATTGTGGGAGGACACCTCGACACAAAAGACCCCTTCGACTTAGACATACAATACGAAATTTCAAACAATTATATACAAGAACATAAACAAAAAACACTTCAGATTTTCGACCACATAAACGACATTTCTCAAAAACAGAAAGAAAAAAATATTGAAAAACAAAATCTAACTCGGGAAGAACCAGCAAATTACACTAAAAATGACGAAGTTTATCGACACGATGTCAAAACACGTGGAAAAAAATTAAACCCCCCATTTATTAAAGAAACTGTCATAACTGATCAAGGACTGAAACTGAAAACCAATCGTAATACCTATCACAAAAACATTTTCAAGAAACCTCGAGCCTCAGTAACAAAACCAAATTTGTTACAGGACCCTCCTACTCCTGACGATAGTTCATCTGACGATCCCCAAGAAAGTACGAATAACTAATTTGAAGAACAACCCAGGAATCTTGCCCTTTCGGATGGGGACAGCAAAAATCAAAGTTGCCACCCATACGTTTTTACACTACATCGATTTCAAACCAATATCAGATGAAATCGAAATATTTGCTCAAAATTATAATGTACTAAAATCATCTCTTGTGAACTATAACCTCAATTCTAAATATTTAACATCTCTACACGAATATACTGAACAACACATTGATTATCAGATGAAATCGGTAAAGGAAAAATTTCGATCAGTCTATCCTTTAACGAACAGACAAAATAGAGGACTAATCAATAGTTTAGGGAATATCATTAAATCTATTTCTGGCAACTTAGATCAAGAAGATGCCGAACGCTATGATGCCGCAATCGAAAAATTGCAAAACAATCAAGAACAAATTGTCAACTCTCTAAATCAGCAAATATCGTTGACCCACAAAATTTTAAAGAATAATAATGAAACATTTTCATTAATGGTTCATAACCAAAATGTAATCAGGGAAAGTATAGAACAACTGAATAACAACAGCACATATTTCCTGTCACTTGTAGACACGTACACCCAAATAAAATTCAATTTGGATACACTGCTTTCAATTCTCACAAGTATTGAAAATGCTATATCATTTGCTAAGCTTGGTACTTTACATTATAGCATAATATCTATCGATGACATGAAATCAATATTCAATTCTCTTCTCGAACATCATTCCAGAGATCAGTAAGTTTACTCAGATACTAAAGACACGTATAAACAATTTGATATAACCCCAGTTGATGCATATTTTTCAAATACCAAACTAGTTTTTGCGCTGCATATCCCCTTAGTCCATCCTGATGTCTTCACCCATTACCACCTCTACTCAATACCCACACAGAATTCCACAACAATTATTCCCAAAAATACCTTATTCACAATGAGTAACGAACTATTTCAATATGACGCCAGGCCATGTTTTTACCAGAATCCAAACTACCTATGTCAGAATAACTACCTGATTGATGGTACCCAAGAAAGCGATTGCATTTTCTCAATCCTTCAAGTAAAATACAACAAAGCCGAATGCAAAATGGCTAATATAGTTGTAAATAAGCCCCTAATTGAGGAAGTTAGTGAATCCAGTTATATCGCAATTTTCCCTCACGAAGAGAAAGTCCAAACCCGATGTGACGAAACTGACTTTGTGATGCTCAACGGATCATTTCTCATCGAAATCCCATACCAGTGCAGCATCCTAACCTCTGGACAGGGATACACCAACGAAAAAGGCAATGCCAAAGGGAAGCCACTGTTCCTCCCCGAAGTCAAAATACTCAAGCGGATCACGGAAAAAAGCCAACTTCAACTAGATGATATTTCACTAGACCAACTACACTATTTGCAAGTACAAGGGAACCGACTTCAACCATTGCAGATTGAATCCCCGAGGTATTCCAGCCATCATCCTTGGACGATTCCTTTATACATAATCATCATCCTAGGAGTCGTAATATTCAGCCTGGGAAGGACCAAAGAAGCCACACAACCCTTGCCGTCTTCAGAAGTTTTGTTTGTCCCAACCAAAACTTCATCTTAGGAGGGAGGAGTTACGTACCGGTCACCGTCCGCTCCGTACATTCACCCATCCAGGAAGCGCTGACTCAGCAGAATCATATATCTTACAATTCCAGAATTGCTAATTTTATATTTTTACATTTAAAATGCGAAATGGAATTTTATTCAGTCTTGATGTAATCTTTGAAGTACAAATTTGTCTAAATAAATAATTTTCGTGTTTTTAAAACGTTATTCGTTATTTGAAATACGTATTTCAGGCATGTTTTCGTGACTTTTGAGGAACATCGTTTGAATAAAGAAAAAGAATCAAATGGTGATCCAGTACCTAATTGTGCAATGAATGCTTCATTGATGCCCCCCGTACCAGTGTATTCAAAATACTTTTGATTTCCTGTTACAGGCCCAAATTGGTCAATATTTGTCGTATTTTCGGCAGTTTCATCTTGTGTCACCTCTATCATATTGTTCTCTTGATTCCGATCAACAATAGGGTCTTTATCAGAATGATTCTCATCGTTCATGTCAGAGTATTCACTTCGACAACGAGGAGAAAATTCAACATACCCTGGACCGCAGTCAGATTCATCGGATGGCTCGTATTCCAAATCCCTTGCGTCGTCAGAGTTATAAAACGGGTCTGAAAATGAGACGAAGGCTATATTTCGTTCTGAATCTTACTCGCAAATTTGTCATCATCGTTATACTCAATATATTCCCATTCCATACCCACAAATTTGTCATCATCGTTGTCCTCAATATATTTCCGCTTTTGCTGAGCTAAAGCCACTAGACGTTTTGCTCTGCTACTCATTCTATACACCTCTCTCAATGACAACCAATGATAAACTGAATAATATGCGTGAGGTCGCATGTTCACCAACAAGTCCTGACGTGTCTGCTAACAATCACTATGTCTGTATTTGTGTCTGCTATGCTATTTCTATACCAGTTATCCGGTTGTAACAGAGAGATATCTAACAGATTCAGATCATGAACACGAGAAAGTGCATCTGCCACAACAGTTTCTGAAGCTTTACGGCGTATAATAGTGAAAATATACTGATATAGTTATAAAATCCATCTAGCTAGGTGAAGGATTTTTCATATTAATAAGCCACACTAAAGAGCTATGGTCTGTGAGAATCGAAAAATTCCGGCCTTCGAGATAGTACCTGAAATGTTCAACACCGAACAAAACAGCCAGAAGTTCTTTCTCCGTAGTAGTGTAATTTTTTTGACATTTATTAAGCTTTTTACTAGCATAAGCGATGGGATGTTCCAAACCATCTGTTAGCTGGAAAATAACGCAGCCTAGGCCATAATCACTTGCATCTGCCATCAAGAAGAATTCTTTGGTGAAATCAGGAGTACTTAAAACAGGAGCGGTAGTGAGGAAAATTTTGATTTTATCAAAGTCTTCATTAGCTTGAGGTGTCCAACTGATGGACTGTCTTTTCCTTCTGTTATTCAACAGATCAGTGATAGGAGCAGCTAAAGAGGACAAATCCTTGATAAATCGACAATAATATCCTATCATACCAATCAGTCTTCGAACCTGAGTGGTAGTCTTAGGAATGGGAAACTCACAAATACTGAAAACTTTATCAGGGTCAGTTCTAAGACCTGCTTCATCAACAATATACCCAAGGTACTTTAAAGAAGAACGACAGAAACAGCACTTCTCAAAATTGATTGTGAGGTTTGCGTCTCGTAATTTCTCATAAATTTTTTCTAAAATTTCAATATGTTTCTCAAATGTAGGAGTACAGATTATTAAATCGTCCAAATAATGAAACAATAGGGTTCCAGAGATGGTCCAATAACCAAATCCATCAATCGACACATCGATTGGGTAGCTGAAACTAACCCGAACGGCATAGAAATAAATTCGAACAAACCTCTACCACTGACTGCGAAGGCTGTTTTTTGACGGTACGATTTCTCCAGAGGAATTTGACAGAATGCCTGTTTCAAATCCACAGAAGAAATAAATTTGGCATGCCTTAGTTTGCTCAATATACCGGGTGGCTACGGAAGTATTGCCTACGGGATATCTCAGTTAATGTATGAAGTAGGTTTGTGAAATTTGGAGCGTCGATATAATGACATAAGAGCTAGAATTTGAGCATATTGACATGTCGGAGATGACTTCCGTTCTGACCGGAAGTAACATCAACTTTCTTATTTTAAATGGAAACCCTATTTTTTTTTTCTTTTCGCTTTATTCAGCGTTCAATTCCCTTTCTAATGACATATCACAAGTTGGTATCTAACAAGAAACTAGATCAGAAAAAAATTATTATTGAAATTCACCGAGTAGGCCGTGGAAGCAAAATGAAAGCCAAAAATTGAAAAGTTGGCTATGGAAACCATACGTCACTTGATAACAGTTGCTACTACTGTGCTATTTTATTTTCATTCGTCGGCGTTATAAAAAGCCACCAAAAAAATATTGGAAAAATTGGGAAAAAAACAATACTCTGTAGGTCCATAACTTAAATAGGAACATAAAACTTTTTCTTGCCTGTACTATTCAGCATAACCATTCCTTTCTAATGATATAATAGAAAGTAATTTTTTGAAACGAAATACCAAAAAATCCAATTATTATTATTCAAATAACAAAAAAACAGATTTATCGAAAAAAAAAAAAATTCAAATTGATAGGATTAAAGATGAAATAAATTCAAAACGAATGTTTGAAATGCATTCCCTCAGCGTCAATACATTTTTTGACTCTGGTGATATTTTCGTGTGAAACGTTTCTCAACATTTGGGGAGTGATATCTTGGAAAGCTCTACGAATTTTTACTTCTAGCTCATGTAGAGTTGTAGGCTGTGTGGAATACACCCTATTTTTAAGATGCCCCCATAGAAAAAAGTCGCACGGAGTAAGATCAGGTGACCTTGGTGGCCACCTGACTGGACCATGGGTTGTTATAAGTCTCTCTTGAAAGCGATTTTGAAGATAATTTCTCGCTATTCTTGAATTATGTGGACGGGCGTCATCTAACTGGAAGTACATTCTCTCAGTTATTTCCGCTGGTAGGTTGTTAATGAATTCCGAAATTTCATTCGTTAAAAAATTAAAGTATCTCTCTCCGGTTAGTTGGCCTTGAAAAAGAATGGGGCCAACAGTATGAGTTCCAACTATTCCTGCCCAAACATTCACACCAAATCTCTCCTGGAAGCCACCTTGTCGAAACCGGTGCTCGTTTTCTACCGCCCAGTACCCGAAACAAAAGACCGTTCACACTTTTAGCACTTTACACTTCGACTATCGACAATAATCCAAATAAAGTACAGTACCGACCTTGTATTATTCCTGTTAAATAATCCATTGTTGGTAAATCTTGACTCGTCCGTAAACAAGATATAATAGTTAAATAGGTGATTCTCAGCATTTTGTCGAAGAAACCAATTACAATATTCCAGGCACCTTTCACCGTCATTTTCATACAAATGTTGATGCAACTGATACTTGAAGGATTTAAATCGATGTTTTTTAAAAATTTTCTTAGCAAAGTCTTTATTTATAGCTAGTTCGGCACCAATCTGCCTTGAGGAAATTGTGCTATCATATTGTACTAAAGCTAATACAATAATTTCAGTTTCCTCTTTAATAACAAATGCTTCTTGGTTTTCGTGAACATCAGGCTCAGTTCTTAATTTTTCTTCAAGCCACTGGAAATACCTTCTTGACGGTTGCTGCCTCCCTGGATATCGCTCTAAATACAATCGTTCAGCGGCATAAGAATTTTTTAAACATTCACCATAAATGAGAAGCATGTCACTTTGTTCGGTTCGTGAATAACGGGGCATTTTTTGAATATTCCACTAACTGATTTCGATTTCCAAACCCTTTTGAAATGGCAGAATCAAAAACACTACTTCGAACGTCAAAATAATATGGGTAGCAGCGTTCGTGAGAGCTCTCGTTTCTTTTTTGTTTCATTCCAAAATACATCTTAATCAGCCTACTTGTTAATATTTTGGTTCGAATGATTATTGCAATGGAATGATTATTCTGAATAGCACAAACATCGTCCATAGGTAGATATTAGAATATCTATGGACGATGGCACAGACCAAGTACGTTTATGTTCCTATTTAACCTAGAACCTACAGGATATAATTTATCATTCCACATTATTTTTAATGTTATTTTTGCGTATGGCGCTAATCTGTTTTGTTATTTGAAGAATAATAGTTGGATTTTTTGGTATTTCAATTCAAAAAATTACTTTCTATTATATCATTAGAAAGGAATGGTTATGCTGAATAGTACAGGCAAGAAAAAGTTGTATGTTCCTATTTAAGTTATGGACCTACAGAGTATTGTTTTTTTCCCAATTTTTTCAATATTTATTTTGGCGGCTTTGTATAACGCCGATGAATGAAAATAAAATATCACAGTAGTAGCAACTGTTATCAAGTGACGTATGGTTTCCATAACCAACTTTTCAATTTTTGGCTTTCATTTTGCTTCCACGGCCTACTCGGAGAATTTCAATAATAATTTTTTTCTAATTTAGTTTCTGGTTAGATACCAACTTGTGATATGTCATTAGAAAGGGAATTGAATGCTGAATAAATCGAAAAGAAAAAAAAATAGGGTTTCTATTTAAAATAAGAAAGTTGATGTTACTTCCGGTCAGACCGGAAGTTAACTTCGACATGTCAATATGCTCAAATTCTAGCTCTTATGTCATTATATCGACGCTCCAAATTTCACAAACCTACTTCATACAATATTTGAGATATTCCGTAGGCAATACTTCCGTAGCCACCCGGTAGTATCAATACGTGGTAAAGGATAGGCATCTTTATTTACAGTCACACTATATAATTTCCTTCCATCAAAACACATTCTATAAGAACCATTTGAATTTTTACTAACCATAATGGACTACAATAACTACTAGTACTTTCCTGAATAATCTCTACTTTAAGGAGTTCATCAATTCCTTTATTTACAATTGCTTGCATAGCTCGTGGAAGTGGATATTGTGTTTGCCTAAAAGGTGGTGACTCCCCAGTGTCGATATAATGAGGGAGCAAATGTGTCTTCTCCAATTTCCCTTCAGGACATAGTGTAACGAACTGGGACTCCTTGGCATCGGCGAATCAACACCGACCACCAAAGGCGGCTTTGTCGAGCGGCTGTCTCACCCCCTCAAAAACAAATCAAAGTATAAGCAACCATTATTTTAAAGGGAGTTAGACGTTCCTGGACATTTGGGTCACGAATAGTGAGGTCAACGATGGAATATACCTTACCTAAGCATACACAAATAAATCATACCACAATAAACTCCATTATATAAAGCAATACAGGAAATATATACTCTAGACAGAACCATACATCAGATCGTTAAGGTTTACACAAATCAGGTTAAAATCAACAAAGTTGAATGGTGCATAACCATCAACTGCATGTAACCTTCAAACATTTCAGCAAATAAACAGTAAATACCACACATATATTACTAACCTAGACCATCTTGTAATGCTACAACGTTCATAAAACGGGAAAATATCAAATATCGATTATCTGAAACAATCGCCACTTAATGACCGATATCAGAACAGCGCATATTTTCTAGTTAATAAATTATTGTCCATTCATAGATAACACCGCTTAAATGAGATTGAATGTTCGGAGGATATAAATATAACCCATTTACTGAATGCGAAATGCATCTTCTGCCTTATTTGTATTTATTTAAACGATCGGGAAACGAGTGTTCGAAATTAGGAGATCTTAACGAGTGTTCGAAATTAGGAGATCTTCGTATTTCTAGAATGATGAATGATGAAGTAAATATTTTCTCGCAGAAGGATATCTGCTGCAGAATGGCGGGTTCTTCGTTCGTGGCTTTTTCGTCACATTCGGCATAATAAGCTGCAGTTGTTATCGAAAACCATACTTTACCATATCTTATGTATCTCTCAAATAATTACACTTTAGCTATTTTCTAGATCTCGACATGTCCACTTGTGGACCAAACCATTACTGCATCGGAGCACTTGATTGTACGGAGAGTACCTTCGAACTTGTTGGATAATTCGGATTTTGGCTTTTATATGTTTCGCAAAACCCATTAAATCTCTTTGAAGTCGATTCTCCGACAAGCACGTGCATTTGATGAGCTGTCGCGATTCATGTAATGACCTTTGTAATGAGGGGTCATTCCATAGCAGATTGGGTATTTTTAATGCGGTATTATTCAATAGAAACAATAAATTATTCATTTTTTTCGCTGACGACTCATCCTAATTGAGTTTATCTTTAATTATTTCACGGTCTGATATTTACTTATTGGGTCGGATTTTCGCAGGACGCGGAGTCTGGCTCAATTAGTGATTTTCGTTTCAATTACGTTTAATTAAAATTATACAAAGATGACGTTCGTCACAATAGTTTTTTAAATTTGCATATTGTTTTGTCAAGGTTGGTCTTCTGAAATTCAGTTAATTTTGACACATTCTGTATAGTATTCACAACAGATAAAGTATTTACATCAACAGAAAAATGAGGAAAATCAAGATTCGCATTGAATATTTTCAAAAAATCTATACCCAAATAACATCATGAGTTACCGAAGGAATAAGATAGAATTTCATACATTTTGAAATACAATATCAGTTTCGACAAAACCTAAATCACCGTGCAATTCACCATCAGCTGTTATTACTTTGACACAAGCTCCATTTATAGGGACAAGTACTCTACACAGGTAGTCTAAAATATTTCCTCCCAAAACTAAGAGATTTGAACCAGTATCAATCAAAGCATTTAATTGTCTACCAAAAATTTGGATGGAAATATATGGTCTATTATCAAAACTTCTCTTAAATAATTGAGGAGGTAAATTGGATTTCTCATAGTCTCTATAGAATTGGTCCACAGTGTGAAGCCAATTGCTCCACTCCTAGTTAGTTGAATGTTGAAAATATGAAGAGGGTTTTAAGGAAGAGTAACGAGTATTTTTGCTGCAACTCGTTACGTATCAATTTAGAACTATTCCGGCCTATCGGTCCAGTAGTCACGTCCATATCCAACCAACCCCTTCCTTGCCTTTGGAAGCCAAGTAGATCGAGTGAAATTATCGTTCTTTCCCGAAAGAGATTTTGTTGAGAGAGCATGATCACGATTTTCTTTTGAAAGCGTTTTATGATTGAAAATTAAATTAATTCAGCTACATCTTATCGTAGAAGGTCTTTAATTTAAAGGTATGTGGACTATTTTATATATTGACCATTTACATAACAACTTTACAGGTAATGAAATTAGAATAGGGTTATATTCTTTTTTATTTTATTTCAAATTCACAATCTCGTTTTTTATATCACCTTTTACCATGGGTAAGTGCCTTATTGGTGAGTTTCAGTTGCGTCGATCACGATTATTGTTTGACTAAAAGTTATTCATGCAAATTCAACTAACTCTCAAAAATGTTTTCACTCCAATATAGGTTAAATGTATCTTTCAGTTCAACTGGAAATAAATAAGTTTATATCAAGCTAATTACTTTGAGTTGTCATATTTTGTACATTCAGATTTATGTTCATTTGATTTAGATTCGATAGAGTCGTATTCCAAGTATGTTTGGAATGTTGTTTTTTTTTGTCGTCAACTGTTATTGACCTTAATGATCATTAACTGCGTCGTAAAGTTTCGAAGGCTTGAACTGCCAAAATTAAGAGGTGGCTTGGCTTGCTGTTTAATATCAAAAGTGCATATTAAACAGCATAGATAGTCGGTTGAATGTACGATGTTGTAGGTGAAGTGCCTAATATTATTGGAACTTTTAGACCTTCTTCCTGTTGGACTTCTTCCTTCTTCTGTGGGATTTTCCAAATGACTACCTAGAGTCTATCTGCCCTATTACCTAGGAGGTTTACGAGTTTCTCCAGCAATAAAGGAATCTCCTTCGAATAAGAAGAACCAATGTACTAGAGACTACCGACTACGTAGTACAAATGAATATCTATAGTGAATTCTTATTTCAAATACGCTCTATGTAAACAGTGATCAATGCATGCTTGCAGCATGTCCACCTTGTGATCGCCAATTCTCGCAACTCTATTGGTCGATAGAACATCAACCTGACACAACACCGTACGAAATGTTTTTGCAGAGATGTATTCAGCTTAGCTGCGTTACAATCATTGAAACTGCTATTTGTTCGAAGTTGCAGCGTTGATTTATATTTGTGTTTTTAATTACATTATTGATTGTTTATATCGAATATTTGTTTTGGTGTAAAGTTCTGGGTTGGTTTTGGATGATGTTATATTATCAAATTAATTTCATTGGGTAAACAAGCTATGCCTCTCTGTTCTAGTTTGGTGTTTGTTCACCTGCTTTTGTTGGCATCGTCCGTATTTAAAATATGAATGCACTATAGAGTCTATCTGACCTTTTACCCAGGAGGTTTACGAGTTCCTCCAGCAATAAAGAAATCATTCGAATACTAAGATAATTGTACCATACTGGGTGTCCCAATAATCCTTTTAGATTAAAGACTATTTAATTATTAAACTATTTAAATGATCAACTGGTGTTTAATGTCAGTTATTGAGCTTTGTTTATTTTGATGGTGGCGCCTGTTACGAACAAATTTAAGCATCACATTAACAATAGTTCATGTGGTGTCCATCAGGACTAACCAAGGTCAGTCAAGCCAAACCCTTCTACCTGAGAGTCTCAAGGGCAAATATCTGTTATAGTAATTTGGAAGTTACACAATTTGGTATTGGGAATACGAGACCCAGTTCATCGGCTACACGGGTTGCTGCCTTGAAAAGAAATTCTCCAATCCCTGCTTTTTCATGATCACATGATTTCATGAGCAGAGAAGGGGATCTGAACTCCTAATGACTTTACAGGCTTCATCCAGTACCATTCTGTTGTGTAGACACTCCAAACTCAAAAGTCCACTGCCTCCCTGTTGTCTGGGGAAGTATAACCGTGGAACAGACCATTTAGGATGCAAGCTCTTATACGGATGCATCATTTTGCGAGTTTTTACGTCTAGTTGTCGCAGCTTTTCTTGAGTCAATTTCATTACTCCAAAGGAGTAAAGTAGAATCGGAACGGCAAGCATATTAGTTGCAGCAACTTTGTTCTTCCCCGACAGTTGTGATGACCAGATCTGCCAGAGTTTGTGCTGATACTTGCCATTTAGAAAGTTTTTTACAGTAGCTACTTCTTGGGTGTAGCGATGTTCCACCCCTAGGTGTCTCTCCGACATCCAGATGATGTAGGATGCTCCCGTCTATGAGCTGAACGTCTTTTCCGTATTTATCGCATCGTCCTATTTTGAGATGAACCGTGGCACATTTGTCGATCCCAAACTCCATTCCGATAGCATGCGTTTACTCTGGTACCAGCCTTAAGGACTGATGAAGATCCCTTTCTCCGGAGGCATAAAGTTTAAGTATATCCATGTAAAACAGAGGGGTTACCCTAAGCCTTAAGTTGCTAGTTGTATCCTCTGGTTTTCCGTTGTGCAACGGACAATGGCAGTAGTGAGATGCAGAAGAAAGGAGGGGTTGAGGGAGTCTCCCTGAAACACGCCCCTTCTAAAAATAACCTACTCTGTTTTTGACTTGACCAGATGTTATGGTAAAGCGAGTCCTCCAGAGAGGCATCAGCTGTTCAATGCATCTCACTATTTGATCAGGTACCGCAAGGCATCTGAGCAAATGCATAATAAGGTCTTGTAATGTTGTATCAAATGTCTTGCGATAATCAATCCAGAACATTGAAAGGTTTCACTTATACTGCACGGAGTCCTGCATGATGCATTTGTCGATCATCAGTTCTTCCTCATAGCTAGCGACCCCCTTCTTTGACCCCCATGGGACAGGGTCTGAGCAGCGTTATACATGGCAGAGTTGATCTGCCAGATATCAGACTCTTCCAAAAGGACATTGTGGCTTGGTATGATGAAGCGCCATGCGGGTTCTGATGCCTTCCGTTGGTGGTATGATGCGAGCGTCCTCTACAGCCAGACCGATACGTGGCATATCTGCCACTCCATTAGCAGACTGAGGAGGAGCTCTGACATAGCTTCGACCCCGAAGATGAGATACATAATCCATTAGGTTTTGTGCGGAAAAGGCAGCATGTTCTGTGTGTATTTCACACGATAGAGCCATGCATTCTCGCCATGCATCCTCTTCGGGCGGGCTCACTGTTCTCATAGCGATGCATACGTCCACTCAAAGAGTCCATTGTCCTCGCGGTTGTTATCGCTTGGTAAATCATCGTTTTGTGCCGCACCACCGTGCCTATGACCCCTAATCCGATGGGGTCGGTTGTGGAAGCCTCTTCCTCGTTCATCTGGAACAAAGTAGTAGGGTATACCGGGAGTTACCCTAGTATACCCACCTCTAGGGTGCGCCTTGGCTGCCGGTCCGGTTATGCTCTGGAATATATTGATAATATATTTGCTTTGACCTATCATACTGTTGATTGGATGGCGCTCTTAGGAGATTTCAATGTAAGTTTTTTTAATTTAGATAATCCGTTAATGCACTGCTTCGAATCTTTTGGTTTTTCACAAATTTTGAATGTTGCAACGAGAACCACTAGCACCACGAGAACATTACTTGATCTCATCTTCGTATCGACCACAGATATAGTGAAAAATCTGGTACATTGCCTGTACATGAAATATCAGTTCATGATTTAACATTTTTAGAAGTGGACATATCAATTCTCCAAAAAGAACCCAAGCTCATTACTTATAGATGTTTTCGGCACTTCAATATCAATAACCATTTAAATGACCTCCAGGAACTTCCCTGGCACAATATCATAGTAGAAAAATATCTCGATAAATAAATTGATATATTTAATGAGTTTATTCTCCTCACATTCAATAATAATGGTCCGCTTGTTCAAAGAAACGTTACAAAACCACCAGCACCCTGGCTGACAGATCATCTAATTACCTTAAAAAAAGAGAGAGATAAAGCTCTGCAAAAGTTCAAAAGAACAAAAAAGAATGCGATTTTAAAAGATATAAAGAATTGAGAAATCATACACTCGCGGTAACTAGAAGTGAGAAAAAAGACCATCTCAATCATGTTCTGCAAATAAAAAATTCGAAAGCTTCTTGGAAAACACTGAAAAACTTGGGTGTTTGTTCAAGCCCTAAAAATGTAATTCCCGATATCCTATCGAATCCTGATACCTTGAACAACTATTTTTCCTCCTACCTGCAAGATGTAACTGATAAATGTGATGGGAAAATTGATTTTTATATTAATTCAGTTCATGATCCTCCTATGCAATTTTCATTGAGATTAATAACCGTTGAAGAAGTCAATAAAGCGTTATATAGTATTAAAACGAATGTTTTCGGAGTAGATAATATAAATGCTGGAATGTTAAAATATTGTAGTCCATTCATAGACAAATATATAACTCACATAATAAATTGTTGCATTGAAAAATCGTACTTTCCAGATATATGGAAAAGTTCTATTGGTATACCCCCCTAAACAAAGTCATCACAAAGATTTTACAGATCTCAGAATAATAAGTCTGCTTCCTACTCTTTCTAAAGTTTTCGAAAAAACTTTGTATTCACAAATCTATGAACATTTCAGTGCTAAAAAACTTACTTCCTGATTGCCAGTGCGGTTTTAGACCAGGCAGAAATACTGAAACATCTCTGGCGACTGTAACAACTGATATTTTAACTGCTTGTGATGAGGGGTTATCTAGTGCCTTGGTACTACTTGATTTTTCTAAAGCATTCGATACCATTAATCATGAGTTGCTTTGCACAAAATTGAGATATTATGGTTTCAATGATTCATCAGTATTTTTGATATGGAATTACTTTCTGAGGCGTTCTCAAGTAATATCAGTGAATGGATTATATTCATCCAAACTGGATATACTTTCAGGTGTTCCGCAAGGGTCCATATTTGGCCCCTTGCTCTTTATTATATGCACTGCTGATATTTTGAACAATATAGAGCACATATTTTGAACGATACACAACTGTATCTTAATTTCAGTACGGATAATTGGGTAACTGTCGAGGACATTATGAATAATGAATTGAACGAAATCAAGATTTCCTCTGATCAGCACAACTTGAAACTTAATCATGAAAAATCTAAGGTATTGTTTTTTGGTAACAAAATCAATAGAAACCTCTTGAGAGACAATATGACGATTCAAATTGATAATTCAACACTACAAGTATGCGATTCAGCCAGGAATCTTGGCTTAGTGTTAGATGTTGATTTGCGCTTCTCTCTTCATATCAGGAGTATTTTAAGTAAAGCATTTGCTTCCTTGAAACTCATTTATAGTGCTCGCCATATTCTCAGCATTAAAATGAAACGAACCCTACGCGAGTCATTAGTTCTAAGCCACTTCAACTATTGTGATTTTATCTATGGTCCTTGCTTAACAAGGGTAGATAAGGACAAGAATCAGAAAGTGCTGCTGCAGACTAATTTATGGAATAAGAAAGTATGATCATATCTCTCATAAGTTTCAAGAATGTAAATGGTTCAACATGGAAAACAGGAGGCAACTCCATCTAGGTACTTTCACACATAAACTTCTCAATGATCCTAACCCACCTGCTCTGGTACGAAAATTTATTCCAAGGTCGAAAATACATTCAAACCTTAATGCTATTCAAAGGTACAATCATTTGCCTGATGAATTCAAAATACTCAATATCAATAAATTCAAGTATAAGTTGAAATGTCATCTTCTTGAAACGCAGCGAAAACTGTCTCGACCGGCTGAGTAAAATTTTTTTGCTAACTCATTTATTCCTGAAAAAAATTGTACTCTAACTCCTCCAATATGTTAAATATACTAGGTGCACCCCTTCACTTGTTCATAAACTGTTTTATAAATAGCAAACACTGCCAAAATCACCAAAATAATCCATCTGACTCAAGTATTGTATTACATCAATTTTTCTTTTTTTATATAATTTTCATTTTCTTGGGCAACTGCCCTCTGAAGGTTGAGTGGAATAGCTTCAAGCTAGACTTCGCCTTCAGTTTCATAAAATTGTAATGTTTTTTTTTATTGACAATAAAGACGTTTATTATTATTATTATTATTATAATTATTATTAATATATACAGGCCGTTTCTTTTATCATGTGGTAACATTGCTATATTCTAAACCGTAATAGATACAAAGACGATTAAATGGGAAAATAGGTAACTATAGTGGTGAGCAGTAAATTGGGCATAGAAAATTTACGGGGATTCTCGCCCTTCCCAACTTATACAGGGAAAACTGAAAATACTATTTTCGTTTTTTACGATCTCCCATGCAATAATTATTTTATTCAATTCAATCGTACATTCATAACACAGATAACACTTTCTTTAATTATTTTTTTTATCTTCACCATGTTGCACTCTAGAGGTATGTTTGAGGTTAAGAGAAAGAACAATTTGATGACGTACGCGGAAACCAAATTGAAATTTGCCTTTTGTTTTCTTGCAAATAAATTCAGTAGCGAATATTATTTATACCTGTTAAAAATTGGGGAACCAATAAAGTCGTTTATTTTATTTTTTTTCACACTTACCAGTCAGGCCCTGTCCCCGGAGCTCCGATTCTACTGGAGGGCGCGCTGGTGTATCATTAACCCTAGCAAACACTCCCCACGTCCGTGGGGTGAGTGATTTCTGGGTCCGAAAATCATGTGCCCTGAGCAAATGGAGTGAACCAAGAATAACGGCCTTCTGCATTCTTCCGGCTAGGTTTTCTGCCGCATCACGGCATGCCGGTATGATTTTCAGATTTAAGAGCAGCGTGTCCATCATTCCACCAAGGACCCCTATTATCAGAACCACCATCTTGACAGAATGGTTTGGATAAAGCCTGCGGAGTTCAAAGAGAAGATCTCGATATTTAGTCTGTTTTTCCTCCTCTTTTCGGACGATGTTCGTTTCGCCAGGAGCTGAAAAGTCAATGAAGAAAATCGTCCTACTTTGATGGTCGAGGAGGACTACATCAGGCTTATTGGCTTGTATTTGCCTGAGGGTGGGGAATGAGTAGTTCCAATAGATTCGGTACTTCTTATTCTCCACAACGGACTCAATATCCCCCGGAGCATAAGGCAACACCGGTGTCTCGTCAACACCGTACGAGTGTCGTAGATAGTAGTACAACACTCGTAGGGCCGCGTTATGCCTGTGGATATAGGCTGAGACCGCATAAGCTGCCCCACGACACGCTCTGCATCTAGTGTCAGGGACCTCTATACCCATCACGTGACTACGGTAGACGAGGGTGTTGAAGACACCGTCCTGGCAGGCCATTATGAATCCCTTGGTTTCCGACTTCAGCCCACTTGCCCTGAGAAATGCGAATGTCAGGTTTCTGGATGAGCCAAGGTCTTCAATGTTCTTGAAGAAGACCCCATGCATTGGCTTATCCTTATGTAGCTGTAGGAGCCTGTCACACTCCACAGCTTTGACGTGGGCTTATTGCTGAACGGGATCCAACTCGGTGACAGAGTTTGGGTTCGTCCGTTTAGTAACGAATACGAGATCGAGTTCATCAGCTGCACGGGTCTCTGACTTTAAAAGAAATGCTCCAATCCCTGCTTTTTCATGATCGCATACCAAGCAGAGAAGGGAATCTGAACTCCTGATGACTTTACAGGATCCATCCAGTAGCATTCTGTTGTGTAGATACTCCAAACTCAAAAGTCCACGGCCTCCCTGCTATCTGGGGAAGTATAACCGAGGAACAGACAGATTTAGGATGCAAGATCCTATGAAGATGCATCATTTTGCGAGTTTTTACGTCAAGTTGTCGCAGCTCTTCCTGTGTCCATTTTATGAGTTCATTTCATTACTCCGAAGGAGTAGAGTACAATCAGAACGGCAAGCATATTAGTTGCAGCAACTTTGTTCTTCCCCGACAGTTCTGATGACCAGATCTGTTGGAGTTTATGCTGAAACTTGCCGCGGAGAGAGTACCACCCATAGGTAGGTATACGTCTCTCCGGCATCCAGATGATGTAGGATGCTTCCGTCTACGAGCTGAACGTCCTCTCCGTATTCCTCGCATCGTCCTCATTTGAGATGAACTCCATTCCGATAGCATGCGTGTACTCTTGCACCACCCTCAAGGACTGATGAAGCATAAAGTTTGAGGTCATCCATGTAAAACAGATGGGTGACCTTATGCCTCCGGTTGCTGGGGGTGCCGCAGTTGTATCGGCGGATTTTCCCAAGAAGAGGACTGAGGGAGTCTCCAGAGCGGCATCAGCTGTTCAATGCATCTCACTATTTGATCGGGTACCGCAAGGCATCTGATGCGATGTTGTATCAAATGCCTTGCGATAATCGATCCAGGCCATTGAAAGGATACGCTTATACTACACGGAGTCCTGCGTGATGCATCTGTCGATCAGCAGGTTCTCCTTGCAGCCAGCGACCCCCTTCTTTGACCCTCTTTGCTCATATATCCGTTCATACACCGGTTCAACTGCGGAGAGTATTCGCATGTATAAGATGCGTGTAAACATCTTATAACATGCGTTCAAGCATGTTATCGGTCTGTAGTTTTTCGGATCAAATCTCCGTTTTTGAGGATTAGCACGGTTCGCCCCTCGACAAACCAATACGGAATCTGCTGCTCCCCATCTAGCCATGAGTTGAAAACTCTTGCTAGATGGTGGTGGGTACATGGAAATCTTTTCCACCGATAGTTATTTTGGCCATCGGGGCCTGGAGCAGCAAAGTTCTTAGAGCCTTTTAGAACCCGTCAAACTTTTTCCGAGGTTATCGGATTGGGCAGTTCATTGATCTCAGGCTGACGAAGCCTCCTGCAGAAGGCTTCGAACTGCGCTAGGGCTGGAGTGTCTACGTTGAGTGGTTGCGGAAACTCATAAATATTCTTCCAGAAGGTTTCTACCCGATCAGCCGCCGGCGGGTTATCCACAACACGTGGAGGCTCTTGAAATAGGCGAGAAGGTTTATCGCGGAACTTCATGTTTTCCGTGATGCTCCTCGCCCGCCTCACCAGTGACTTTTTTGCAGCCACCAGCATTCGTATCCTATCAAGACAGTGCTGTTTGATGGTAAACAGCACGCCTTGATTTAGTGTGTAGTGAGTTCGTCCTAAATTTGCAGTAATTTGCCGCACTGCGGGCGTGAAGGGCCTATTGGCCGCCACGTAGTCCGCCACGCACTGGATACGAGACGCGTGTTGTCTCGCCGACCTGATTTTAGCTTCCATCTTGTGAATGCGTCGCTCATGCCTCCCAATCAGAGGAGTGGTATCCCTCCTCTCCGCCTGGGACAGAGCATGAGCGGCGTCATACACGGCAGAGTTGATCTGCCAGATGTCAGCCTCTTCTGAAAGGACATCGTGAATCTCCGCATCCACCCGTGCCAGTTGTTGTGGCTTCAGGGGCTTGGTATTATGAAGCGCCCTGCGGGTTCTGATGCCTTCCATTGGTGGTATGACGCGGGCCTCCTCTACAGCCAAGTCATCATGTGGCATATCTGCCACTTCTGCCACTGCAATAACAGGCTGAGGGGGGGCTCTTACGTAGCCTCGAACCCGAAGGTGGGATACATAATCCCTCAGATTTTGTTAGGAAAAGGCAGCATGCTCTGGGCGTGCTGCATACCACAGACCATGCAGCATTCTCGCAATGTATCCTCTTCGGGCGGGCTCACTGCTCTCATAGCAAAGCAGAAGACTGTCCCTTAGTTCATCTGTCCACTCAATGCGGTTGTCATTGTTTGGCAGATCATCGTTTTGGGCACCACCACCTTACCTATGACCCCTGCATAACCATAGAAAAACATATAAAAATATTGCCGCTAACGAATTTCTGTTCCACAGATCTTACAGCAGTAATGATCAGGACGAAGGTGGGGAACGTGACCAAGGAGCTAGTACTCGGATCGGCCTATTTTCCATCAGATCACCCTGAACCAGCACCCACAAAAGATGTAGAAGACCTGGTGAGACATTGTAGAAACAAAGGACTGCAACTTATCATCGGTTGTGACGCTAATGTGCACCACATCACTTGGGGCAGCAGCGACACTAGCGAAAGAGGTGGAAATCTACTACAATTCATAATGGCCAACAACCTGGACACGCTAAATGTAGGAAACAAACCCACCTTCATTACAAAAAATAGGAAGGAGGTACTCGACGTAACAATAGCCTCAACTTATGTGAGTAACCTTTTTACAGAATGGCATGTATCTGATGATGTAAGTTGCTCGGATCACAGATATATTAAATTCATAATAAAGAGTGACATCTATCAAGAGACTTATCGGAACCCAAGTAAAACGAATTGGGAAGCGTACAGAGCTGAACTAAGTCGCAAACACCAAGGATCGAATCGAACGATAAGAACAAACAGAGACCTAGAGCTGGCTGTGGAAGAAATCAGTGACGCAGCCATGTCTACGTTTGACAAGCACTGCCCACTCATCACAAGGAACACCACCAGGAAGGTGCCCTGGTGACACAAAGAACTTGCAGAACTGAGGAAGCAAGCCAGAAAATAATTCAACAAAGCCAAAAAAATGGGAGGTGGGACGAATAAAAGAACTCCTTGTCCATTTTCAATAAGGCTCTGAACAAATCCAAGTGAGACTCCTGTAGGTGACACTGTAAGGAGATAAAAGGCTCTCGAGTGTGTGCTAGACTCCAGAAAGTACTCTCGAAGGATACACAACACGTAATATACTCCCTGAAAAATGAACAAGGGGAGCACACCTGTACAGGAGAAGAAACAATGAAAGAACTACTGAGAGTTCACTTCCCTGGAGCACAGATAGATCAGATATGAGCTATGGGAAACCCGGAAGAACTGGAAACTTTGAAAAGAGGCTCCAGGCTGGGCTGGGACATAGCAAAGAAGATCGTGACCTATGACAAAGTTCAATGGGCAATAGGCACATTTGAACGCTTCAAATCACCGGGACCAGACGGGATCTACCCTGCAATGCTACAGAAAGGACCCGAACAACTGCAAATCAGACTCTGTAATATACTCAGAGGCAGTCTGGCTCTAGGGTATATATCAAAACCATGGAGACAAGTTAGGGTTACCTCTATACCGAAACCTGGAAAAGCTGGACAGGATTCGGCAAAGTCCCTATGACCAATAAGTCTTATGTCATTTGTACTTAAGACTCTGGAGAGGCTAGTGGATAGACATATTAGGGACGGTGTGTTGGTGGAGAGACCACTGCACAGCGAACAATACGCCTACAGGACTGGCTGTTCAACGGAGACAGCTCCCCACCAACTAGTAACGAGGGTGGAAAACACGCTGGAACATAAAGAGGTACTGTTAGCGGCCTTTCTAGACATAGAAGGAACATTCGACAATACCTCTATAAACTCGATCACTAGAGCTCTCAGACACAGAGAAATCGAGGAACCATGTGTGGCCTGGATAGACTCAATGCTGAGAAAATAGACTGATACACATCACTGTATTAGAGGAGACCGTAGTAGCCATGGCGACCAGAGGATGCCGACAAGGTGGAGTTCTATCCCCGCTTCTGTGGAATCTGATCGTGGACTCGCTGCTAGAAACACTGAACGAAGCAGGAAATCGAGCCCTTGGCTATGCTGACGATATCGTGGTCTTAGCACAGGGAAAATTTAACACAACGGTTATAGATCGCATGCAGGAGGCTCTTAAACTTGTCACGAGATGGACGGACTTAGAGGGGCTCAACGTCAATCCTAACAAGGCAACCATAGTAGCATTCACCAGAAGATGAAAAACAGAGGGCCTAGGACTCATACGACTTCGAGGGGAAGACACACAAATAAAGGGGGAAGTCAAGTATCTTGGAGTAATACTAGACTCCAAGCTGACCTGGAACCAGCATATCGAAAAAATAACCAAAAAAAGCGGTGACTTCACTAGTGATAGCCAGACGCACTTTTGGAAAAAAATGGGGACTTAAACCACATATGCTGCACTGGTTGTATAGCACGGTGGTCATGGCCTCCATTACATATGCTTCTTCTTTGGTGTGGTGGCCCAAGACACAATAAAGAATAGCTCTAATGAGACTAAGCAAGGTGCAAAGACTTGCTTGTCTTGGAATCACAGGGGCCATCAACACCAACTGCAGCGATGGAGATACTCCTGGGACTGCCACTTCTCCACCTTGTGGTTCAGGGTGAGGCAAGGCTTGGTGCCTCCAGACTGCAGATCGCACAGAACCTGAACGTTGGAACGGGGCACATGAGAATCGTTGGAATTGTGATCGGGGACGCGCTAGAAACGAGAACGGACCACATTCCGAAACGGTACTCCTTCAACAACCAATTAAGAGTGCTGGTGCCAAACAGAACTGAATGGGACGGATCACAGCTCAAGGGCATTCTACAGTGGAAAATCTGGTACACAGATGGATCCAAGACTGAGAATGCAGCGGGCTCAGGAGTGTTCTCCAGGAATCCGAGTATTGGCATCAGCTACTCACTGGGTACCCATACCTCTGTCTTTCAAGCAGAAGTGTACGCCATCCTTCAATGCGCGAAGGCAAATAACAGGAGAAACGTTGAAAACGCGCATATCAACATCCTATCAGACATTCAAATGGCACTGAAGGCCTTGTGTAACAAGGAAGTGACGTCCAAACTGGTATGGGACTGCAAAGAAGAACTGAAAACTCTGTCAGACCGGAATCAGGTCAAATTGATATGGGTCCCAGGTCATCAGGGAATTGAAGGAAATGAGAAAGCAGACGAACTCGCACGAAGAGGATCGTACATGCTCCCAAACCAAGGGCAGATGCTTGGGGTACCGAAATGTACAATAAGAGCGTCTGTAAAAGACTGGATTAGGGACAAGCAAAAAACTACGGGGACAATATCCCAGGAAATAAACACGGAAAAGAATATATCAAAGGACCGTGTGACAAAAGAACGGTAAACCTGTTAACGATGAACAGAAGCCACTTGAGAACCATTACAGGACTCCTGACTGGACATGCACCAGTGAAGGAGCACCTCAAAAAAATTGGGCAATACGATGGAGACATGCAGAATATGCGGTAAGGGTTCAGAAAACGTGAAACACATACTGTGCTATTGCGAAGCTCTAGACCGCAGAAGACAGGCAATTTTCGGGCAGTCATCTGGCGACCCAAAACTATACAGTTCCCACCCAATACAGAACTTGTACAAACTCGTGCAAGGCACGAAGGTTTTGGATTAGGTACTGTGACATTACAACATAGGTAAGATACAATGGGCCATAAGCCTAAGTGTCACCGGAGGCAATAGCCTGACTGGACCTACACAGAGGTGAAGGTTTTAGTGAGTATGCCTAATAAGGAGAATCTCACAGTATTTATTGAGTTTGGAGACTCAATATTCATCTATGAAAGATTTCCTCAACCGCCCCAAATAAAACGGGGATATCTGTAACAATAATAGATTTAGTTTGGGAAAAACATTGCGCAACTAAAGGAACATCTACATGGAAGTATGAAATTTCCAAAGATACTTTGTAATTTTAAATCATTTTTGAAAACTGAATATTTCGATCACTTATTTAACTTTATGGGTCATCGTCAGAGCTAGAGAAAGGAGAAAAATACTTGTTTACACGAACCTTTTATAAGGTTTTTTCTGATGATATCAGTTTTACTGTTCGAAGTTTCTTCAGCCAACATTCTCCATAAACTTTTATTTTCAAATAGTGACCTATTTCGAAGGAAGGAGTTTTATGTGTGTTTTCATTTCTGAATGCAACGATGTATCCCATAGCAGTTTCATTATGTGTCTCAACCCCATTTTTTTTTAATTGATTACGCGCCAGAATAGGAAAAAATTGGTGGAGTTAGATGAATTAGTTCTGAAGTAAATTGAAAGTTTGTGTTGACATACTGAATGATTGGCGAAAAATAATCATGTTGATGTCCGAACCAAAAAGGACCCGAAACATCATTGAATTCAGGGAGGAAAAATGTTCAAAAACCTGTATCCTGTATTATAAAAATTATGATTAGTTGTTGAATAACGAAACATCGAATGATATAATCACAAGGAGGCTTATGAAAAGTTTTTTCTAAGGAGAAGTTCCTATTTCAAACTGATTTGAAAATCCATAGTGTTATTAGAAATGTCGTACTTCCATATAGATATTCTTTTGTTACGCAACTTTAATCCCATTTAACCAAAACGGTATCTAATGATGGTTTCGAATATCCCCGTGGTGGACAACTTTATCTTGACCTCACTGTATATTTTTGCAAAAACTTCTCTGTGTTCTCAAAGGTTCCTCCATGGATTTTGAAAAGTAACATGTTTTATAGATTGCTGCATCAGCCAAAGATTTTGAATTCAACTCAAAAATAACGCTTTCTTTATTTATGAAGTTGAACTGAAATTCAGCTTAGATTCCAAATATGTATTCAATAAAAATTGTGAAATTTCATACAATGAAGTTGCGATCTATCTCCAGTATTATTGAAAGCTTCCAGCAATTTGGAAATATTGTAACTGAAAACTTGCTGAAGACCTGTAGTTTAGAAATTTTCAGAAATAGTTTCCTATAGTCATCTCGTTGTGATGCGTCCTGTACATATTGTACCTCAAATGTAGGGTACATTTGAATGCAACCTCAGACCAATCAGTACGAAGGCGTAAAATGGCCACTGTTATTCAAATTTTTATTTTCGTTAATTCCGAGATACTGAGTAAGAATTCTGACTTAACATCTCGGAATTAGCTAATTCTGAGATACTAAGTCGGAATTCTAACTTAGTATTTCGGAATAAGCAAAAATAATTTTTGTATCAATAGGTGGCCCTTCTACGCTTCCGTAAATCAGTACAGTTTGGCAAATATAGCTGCAACTATGAAAAGGTTTCCGCCCATGATGCGCACTCGTCGTACGATGGATTTGTGCTTAGGCTTGGTACAGTCTGTGGCAAAATAATAGAGAGATATCGGTTAAATGAATTAACGCCTGTGAACGTGATTAACGTCATGCGTTATTGGTTTTATGTCGAGCGGTATTTTCGTGATATTTACGGCTATCGGAAGCGACGTTTTCCCATAATCAAAAATAATAATAGGTATATGTAAATTACGGCTGACGTTATTTACGGGCGCTGTTTTAAGAATCGAATTGCGCATAGGTTAATTGTGAAATCACACACAGCCTTTCGTTATTCATAACCTAAATGAAATCAAATTTCTAAAATTTTTCTCTACATAATTTATTTCAAAATAAGAACAAAAGTATTACTGCTTAGCGTTATTATGAATTGCAATATCCTCTAATAATTCCTAGAAATAGTATCTGTAATAACCCTTCTTATACTTTATAATTATGGATGTAGGTATTTTATGTTTTGAGAGATTATGGTCGCTATTTAGCTCGATACCTAGTTGTAATTACCTATTTGTAGCTATATAATTGTATCATGTTATGAATTCGAATACAAATTATGTGGAAACTTTTTCGTTAGTGTTGTGTTTTTTCATAATAAAAATGGGAAGTGGTAGCTATTGTTTTTTATTATATGACAGAAGAGGCGAAAAACAGTGAACCATTAAAAGCTTTGAAAAAAGTGCAGGAGCGTGTGGTATTGGCCACAGGTGTTGGGTTAAATAGTGTCAAAAATATACTGGAGTTTTATCCCAACACCAAACTACTATTTTCAACACCTCGATACGTGTTTCAGTCACCAAGTAACCATCTTCAAGAGGATGATTAAACTAAATGTACATACAAAGTTGTTCTTATTTATACTCGTTAGATATCTCTGCTAGATACCCGCGTCTTCATTAATTTAAAAAAATATAATCTCAAAATGTTGCCTTATCTCCTAAACAGGTAAATGTTAAATTGAAGATTAAAGCTTTAGTTCTTTATGATAAGTTAAACAAGTTAACAACAACAGGCATCTAGATGCCTATGAAAGCTTAGAAATAATTAAACATAATAAAATCATGAATAATGATGGGGGACCCAATAGTTTATTGTATAGCTTGCTGAAATAATTTGTTTGATATCATATTATGCAAGTAATTATCATATAGGTACCTTCAATTTAACATTTACCTCATTAGGAGATAAGGCAACATTTTGAGATTATATTTTTTTTTAATGAAAACGCGGGTATCTAGCAGAGATATCTAACGAGTATAGTACAGTATAGTATAGTACAGAGCAAGTGTTAAAAATATCTCTCGTGAAATGAAGGTGATTGAAAACGGCGAATGTTCATCATTTATGACACCAAACAAAAAGAGGAGAAAAAGTGATTCGAAAACGATCTTAGACGATTTTGATACAAGGCATCTTCAACGTTATATAACAGGAAATCAAGTACCAACTTTGAGATGCATAATATATAGAAAATTTGCAGAGGAGTATGACTACTCCGCTTTCATTTTCAGTCGAATAATATGGAAAACGAGATGAGAATATGCTAAAGAAATAGAAGAAAATTATATGGCAAAGCAACCAGCGTCAGACAGCATATAAATGTAGGATCCAATAATGACAGTGACTGTGGCAGTGACGAGACTATCTCGGATTAGTAAGTACGCCTGCGACATACAATATAATAGTAAAAATGTGTATCATCATTATTTCATTCTGTTAATTCTTCAACATACATAAATGTTTTTATAGTTGTGTATCTGATTGTACCTGTTATGTAAATGTACCTCAGTGAACAGTCTATCCTTTTCCTTCCTAATGCGTTCTCACTTGCGCATGGAGTGAGAATTTCACAATTGCAGTAATATTTGCCAAACTGTTATAATAATATTACAGAAATATTCGATTTTGGTATTCCTATGTGCATAAATGTTTCTTTACAAATTGCATTCACCTTCTGAAGAAAAGGATGGACAAATATTGAAATTCCGAACTGAACATTAGGTTAGTGAGTGAACAGTACCTGTAGTAGAAAATCCATATGAGGCATTTCTTCTTATCTTTTATATGCTGTTTTCGCCCAAAAACTACAAGGAAATATACCTGCGTTAGGTCTTACATTCATGTTTGGACTGTGTACCATGTTAAGGTAACCGTGTTATTTCATCGTACTTCCATAGGTACAAAAACGATTTAAATTGTTAATATTCATTCATGTCAAGTTGAAAAATAAAAAGTCAAAAATGTTACTTCTGCTTGATTTTCATTCAAATAAAGGAACTACTACTTTTTATAAGATACAGTCCATAAGCTTAATTCAAAGAACATTCATAACATTTTTGGCCAAATCGAACCGGATTACGGAGAGTGGTGTGGGTTCTTCAATATTGAGCAGACGGCAGACTAGAAACAAGAAGATAATTCCAATCACAAGACAAGGCGCAGTTCTCGTTCCTGTTAGTCCAATATTTTCCGTTTTCCTTCCCTGTTTTCCATATTTTCCTTATATATGCGATTCAAATTTGAAATTCGACGATGGTAGACGTTTTGAAGGTTAAACGGGGACAAATTAAGGGAAAATTAACTCGATTCAAAAATTTCATTGACTCAATTGATATAACGAAATTAGAAGAAATTGTTGTCGTTCAATTATATGCAAGATTAGTAAAAATTTAATTGATATTGAAGAATTTAATGAATTACTGTCACAAATTGAAATCATATATGAAACTGATTCAAATATTGAACGAGAACAATTTGAAATTTTTATTTTTTCAATAATTGCTCATACAAAAAAAATTCTGTCAATTTATGAAAACCAAAATGCAATGTGCCAAGCACAGGCATCAAACTTGAATAAATCAAATATTTCAATGAATAATATAGAATTTCAAACTTCCATCCTTTGACGAAAAATATAGTAACTGGATGGAATATAGGGATGCTTTCAAGGCATTGGTCGAATTGAAATGAATCATTGTCAGAACTTTAAAAATTTTACTATTTACAATCTTCCTTAGAAAGTGACGCATCTCAGATAATAAAGGCAATGGGGAATTTTCCTCAATTTGGTTTATTGGAGCAGATATAAGTTTGAACAAAATAAAGTTGAGTTTCATTCATGAGTTTTTCAATTTCACAGTGAAAAGTATTCAAATAAATTTTTCAAATGTTGGGTTTTAAATTTTAAAGGGTTTTGTTTCTAATTAACATGTTGGCAACAGCGCCTACAAAACGTAGGGGATGGTAGTATGCTAGAAGAAAAGTACCATAGTCAATATATCTGTTTTTGTTACAGTACACAAAATGTCACAGAATAACTCGGAACCACTGACCTATATCTGTACCTCAGAGGCAAACTATGTTAAGTCCAAATATGACCAAATCTAGTTAAGAATGTTGAATTTATGTACATGAAATAATCTTCCATTTGAATTTTTTTTGTATTTTTTCCCAATTCTAGTAAAAAGTTAGACACTTCAGAAATATGTTAAGTCACAACGTAGCTTAGAGCTTAGAGAAATAAACAATTTTTTTTTATGAGCTAAATTATGTTAAGTTGCATTAAAAGCAAATCTCGTTTTTTTTTAAATGTCATTATCTCATATGAAAGACACGTTCATTTCCTTGAATATCTCCAAATTTGAAAATATTATCTCAAATAGTTAGATATTGACTTATCATAATTCATTTTAAAAATCTACAAATGCTTCTCCTGTAAAATGCAAGTTTTGGACTTAAGATACTTTGCCTCTGAGGTACAAATATTTTATTATAGGTCTGTGCTCGGAACATTGTCATCTCTGTTTAACTTATAAGCGTAACAGATTTGTTGTCCTTTCTTATCTGTGGAATTTGTAGCCGATGTTGCCAGATGGTGAAATAGAAACAAATCCCTTTAAATTTTGAATGCCCAATTTTATTTTTCATTTTTAAATACTTGAATAATTTTTTTAAAGAAAAATTTTGAAATGGTGTGTTTTGAATGCAGTGTTTTATAGATTTTTAATAGAAAAAGCTTGATTGTCGTCAAGTGGAGAATTCCCCATTGAAGTTTCATCTGATAATTACATAGTTGCTTGGAAATTATTAGAAGATCGATATGAGAACAAAAAACTCATAATTCAAAACCACATACGAGCTATTTTTGAATTATAGGGTCTCACTAAAGAATGACATTATGAATTGAGGAATTTGTATGATACAGTTATAAAGCATTTGCGATCATTGAAGGCACTTGGAGAAAAAACAGATTCCTGCAATAGATTGATAATTTATATTATGTCAAATAAATTCGATAATATTACTGGAAGAGACTGGGAATCTAAAGAATATAAAAATGATTTACAAGGCATGAAGGATATGAATTTCTTTTTAAAAAATAAATGTGAATTACTTGAAACACTAGAATTGAACAAACAAAAAAAAATTGCAAATAATAAATCAATTAATCAAAATCAAAAAAAGCACTCTAATAGCTTCGTTAGCATTAACAAAATGCAATGTTTTTAAAATCCACGACTTCTATAAATGTAAATCATTTCTGAAACTCCCTACGAATCAAAGAATTATGGAAGTGAAAAAACGAAAATTATGTCTTCATTGTTTAGGAGCTTCACATTCTCCAGGGTGTCGAAAATGTGGAAAACCACTCAATTCACTATTTAGAATTCACAAATGCAGGTAATCAAAATGAGCAAAATATCAATATTAGTGAACCTATGAATTCATGAACGGCTGAAAATCAGTTGATAGCTGCAATAAATTCAAGAAGTGTAGATTCTTCGAAAGAAGACACGATTCAGTCTGAAGAATCACGCGTTTACATAGTAGAAGGTGATGAATTAGTCCAAAGGCAGTCACAAATATCATTATCCACTGTATTAATAAGAGTAAAGGATGTGAAAGGGACAGTGGATTTCAGAGCCATTTCATTTCACAAAATGTATCTAAAAAATTGGGTTATCAAATCACAAATGTCAATTTTGTAGTGAAAGGAGTGGGACAAGCTCTAGAAAATATCAGTCTACAGGTTAATATACCTGTAATGAGTCATTTTAATGATTTCACAATTAATGTTAATTGTTTATAATTGCCGATAATTACTGATAAGATATCGTTGATTCCATTCAATAAAAATCAATTAAAAATACCACATCATCTGAAATGAGCAGATCCCAATTTCAATAAATCAGGAGATATTGACATTTTACTGGGCGCTTGTGTATTCTTGTCTCTCTTATTTGTGGGACAAATCAAATTAGGAGAGGGCTTGCCAATATTACAAAAAACAGTTTAAGGTTGGGTAGTAGCCGGAAATCTTCATATGAAAATTCAGTTTTCTCAGTACCAACAATGGGAATATCGATCAACTAATCAGTAAGTTTTGGAAAGTTGAAGAGGTGGAAGCTGAATTTGATAAATTAGAAATGCTTCAAGGGTCTGAAAAATTTTGCGAACAATATTTTCAAACAACGACACGTAGAGATCAAACAGGCCGATTCATTGTGAGCATTCTATTCAACTCATCATTGAAAGATATAGGTGATTCTGAAGAAACTGCAAAAAATGTTTTTTTTATATAGAGAAAAAATTGATAGTTATAGGGAATTAAAAAAGGGATATTCTAATTTTATGTTCGAATACCACGAATTAGGTCATATGTCAAAAATAGACGAAATCTCTAAAAGAAAATCGATTGGAAATTATTATTTACCACACTGTATCTTGAAACCCACTAGTATTACTAGTAAATATAGGGTTGTCTTCGATGGTTCAACCAAATCTTCTAATGGGATATCATTAAATGATGTACAATTCAAAATGAAATTTTTCCAATATTATTACGCTTTCGGAAATATAGGTATGTCATTATAGGTGATGTTTCCAAAATGTACAGACAAATACTTATAGATCCGAACCAGCGATGTATGCAAAGAATACTTTGGAGATCAAGGTCAGACCTGGAACTGGAATGTTTTGAATTGAATACTGTAACATATGGTACAGCTTCAGCTCCTTGGCTCGCAGTGAGGTGTTTACACCAATTGGCATTAGATAATACGGATTTGTTTCCAAGGGCAAGTGAAATAATAAAAAACGATTTTTATATGGATGACCTCCTGACGGGGGCGGACTCGATAACTGAAATAATTAGAAGACAAAAAGAAATATTAGCTAGCGCAGGTTTTGATTTGAGGAAATGGCTTAGTAATGAACGTGAAGTGTTGAATCAAATTGAAATAAATGAAGATATCGAATCAGGTATATTGCGTTTAGGAGAAGAAGAACACAATAGAATATTGGGTGTTCTTTGGAAATCAAATCAAGATTCAATATGTAACTCAATACAAGATTTCAGTGAAGTTAAAAAAAATATTACAAAACGATCTATATTATCATCAATTTGTCAAATCTATGATCCTTTGGGGTTGCTAGGTCCAGTGATTATAATTGCAAAATCAATCATACAAAAGTTATGGAAATTGAATCAGTTATCAGAAGATTTGATATCGGATTGGAGTCATTTCGAAAGAGAAATAATTCATATACAAATTCCTAGATTTGCATTTGTTGAACATTATATTTCGGTTGAAACGCATGGGTTCTCAGATGCATCTCAAAGAGGCTATGGTGCCTGTGTTTATGTTAGAAGTCTGAATACAGATGGAAAATATTTAATCAATTTGTTGTGTGCAAAATCTAGAATTGCACCAATAAAACAATTATTATCGGTTCCCAAATTGGAATTAAGCGGAGCTATTCTACTGGCACGATTGAGTAAAAGTGTTATCAACAGTTTAAGAATGAAATTTGATAAACAATTTTATTGGACAGAGAGTACGATAACACTTGCGTGGATTATAAAGGTTCTGCAAACAAATTCAAAACTTTTGTAGCAAACAGAATTAGTGAGATTCAATCACTCACTGAAAATGAAAATTGGTGTCATGTAAAATCAATTGATAGTCCTGCAGATTTATTATAACAGGGTGTAAACTCTAGTGATTTAATAAATTCAAATTTATGGTGGCATGGTCCTAATTTTTTGAAATTACATGAATTATAGTGGCAAATAAGGAAAAATATATCACCTGTATTCGATTTACCTGAAAGAGAACTATTACATAATGTAAATACACAAATTCTGTCTCTGGATTTGTTCAATACGTTTTCGAAACTGAAAACTCTGAAGAGGACCGTAGCGTATATATTCAGATTCGTGAAATATTGCAGAGTAAAAAAAAAACGAGAGAAATGTCGGTCCAATAGGTATCTCCCACGGAATTACTGAATGCATTGAATATTTTATTGAAATTAACCCAGATGGAATGTTTTTCAAAAGAATATACACAGTTCCAGAAACTTAATGGCCGATAGCAGGACGTTCAATTGCGAGAGCCATAGTTAGAAAATATATAGTGTTTCAGAGTGAAACCTTATAATTCAGATTATTTGATGGGAAATTTACCACGTGTGCGTTTAACACCGTCAAATCCATTCTCGAATGTGGGTGTGGATTATGTAGGATATTTTTTTTTGAAAACAAAAAAAAAAGGAGCGATAATAATAAAAATGTGTATGTGTTTATTTATTTGTATGAGTACTAAGGCTGTACATTTAGAACCAGTATCGGATTTGACAACAGATTCATTTATTACGACATTAAAAAGATTCATTGCTAGAAGACGCAAACCTTCACATATATATTCCGACAATGGATCAAATTTTGTAGGTTCTAATAATGAAATTATTTGAATTTGTGAAAAAAGAATCTAATCATTTCGAGAATCACTTGGCAGAAAAACAAATACATTGGCATTTTATTCCAGCAAAATCTCCAAACTTTGGGGGCATATGAGAAGCGGGAAGAAATAGTAGTAAACATCATTGAAACGTGTAGTAGGTTCGGCAAGTTTAACCTTCGAAGAGGTAGCCACTGTTTTTGTTCAAATAAAATCGATCCTAAATTCCCGACCAATTTCTCCCATGTCATCCGATCCTGAAGATTTATCAGCATTGACACCTGGACATTTCCTAATTGGACGATCAATGACATCCTTACCTGAACCAAACTACAACCACATTCTAAAAAATCGTTTAAATAAATTCCAAGCTCTGCAAAATATGATCCAGCATTATTGGCATCGCTGGTATAAGGAATTCATTTCCGAACTACAAACTCGAAACAAATGGAAACAAAATTCAAAGACCAATTTGTCAATTGGAACGTTATTTGTTATTGAAAAACGAATTGAACAACTTCACCCGGGAGAAGATGGTATTGTTAGAGTTGTCAGTGTTAAAATATCCTGTGGCGTCATAAAACGATTAGTGAGAATGTTATGCTCATTACCATTCGATTGAACTTTATATGGTAATTTGTTTTATATCATTGTAACAGAATGTCACCATATTGAAAGCAACGCGTTTCAAGGCGGCTGGCATGTTAAGGTCGAAACCATGTTATTTCATATTGTTACTTCAGAAGCATTCACCCTGTGAAGTTTCCCAAAATCATACTTCCATAGATACAAAAACAATTTAAATTGTTAATATTCATTCGTGTCAAGTTGAAAAATAAAAGGTCAAGAATATTACTTCTGCTTGATTTTCATTCAAATAAAGGAACTACGACATAATTTTTTATAAGATACCGTCCATAAACTTAATTCAAAGATCATTCATAACATACCACTCGATCTATAAATTTAAATGGAATACATTATCAATATATGTTTTGCATGATTGGGCTTTTAGGTAAATTGTTTCATGTGCCTTAATTTTTTAATTTTTATTATATCATTGGTACATTCAACAATTTTTCAAGCGAAATGATGCTCAAAATACTTTTATCGATTAAGTTTATAGTCTTTTGTGATATACTATAATATGATCATTTATATTACGAAATATCATTTGGACGTGGGAATTGAATTTTTCACCAAATGATTTCTAATAAATGTGGAAATATACTGAAATAGTCCAAATATATCCTTCCTTCTCTTTGTTTTAACATTTTGATGTGGCATAACTAGATGCTAGGAGATTCGGGTGACATCTGCAAATGGGGAGTTCAATCGGACCAACGGCTGTCCTAATAATTCTACTACTATTCAAATGTATGTACATTGGCGCCTCTAGCAACCAACGATGGCGAATTGATTGTGCTTTTCCCATCTTGATGATAGATAGCATTGTTGAGCTCTTAAATGTCAAGACAGCTCAAATCTTTCGGACCAGAAATGGAACTCTTGATATGAATTTACAGGTGTTTGCGTAGTTCTCAAGAAATCGGTAGGATCATGTTTCGCATCAGGGAGATATGCGTTCAGATTACTTACAATATTGTTAAAAGAAATCATTTGAAATATTTTCATCAATAGATGTATTAGTTCTTTCGCGATTACTTCCGTTATCTTAAAAAATTTTGAACTCTAGGCAAAACTGAGTTACAAAGGTAGTTTTCACAAGAACTTCTTTTCACCTCTTCCAATGAACTTGTGTAGTTTTTACAGCACTGACAATTAAGAGAGAGTACCTATACTTGAACGCCAACAATAAGGTTGAAATGATAAAAAATAAAATGGATTTGGAAAAATTTATTTTTGAAATGCAAAATTTTTAGTTGAGCCCTTTGTCATTACATATTTTTTTCTGTAACATTTATTTTCCTCACTATATTATTTCCATTATAGTTTTCAGCAATGGAAACGTCATAATTTGATTTAATTTTCTCGATGTATTAAATTAAGTAAATATATATTTGCTAGGGGACCTCAGGTTCAAGTTGTTTTCTAGAATAATGCTCGAATTCATCAACGAATTGGATAACCAAACTACAGAAACTGAAATATGTAATAATTTTCATATTTTTTAATGAGATTGGATAATTTAAATTACACATTAGGAGTAATACATTTCAATATGCGAAGTCTGCGAAAGCATATGGACGAACTACTTATATATATACAAATGGCCAAAGAATTACTAGACACAATTGTCTTGTCAGAAACAAGAATAATTGATTCGGTAAGTAATTTCACGATTCCTAACTATACCCAATATTACAATGAATCAACTGTCAACAAATACGATGGGGCCATGATATACAGGGCAATTCAAATTAGACCCCCACCATTGGGATCTCCCAAACTACAGGAGATACGTCGAAGCTTAAATTGGGGCAAAGTTGCGCATTCTGATGCTCAACAAAATACTGTTTTGAATCTTGGAAAATTACGAGTATTTCCGGAAATATCGGGTAAAAACTTAAAATCGGAATTTTCGTTTTTATTTTATTCTATTGTTATTTGACAACATAGCTCAAAAACAAAAGTACATTTTCATTGACACTTTTTTTCAGCTACACGTTTTCATGTTCAGATTTACTATCCGACGTTTCGTCTTCTGGCATTCATCATCAACTTTTTTTTCTGTTATAGGTGCCATATTGTTTTTTATACAGAAAAATAGTGATTCTCATTCTGATTTCAATGATGTATAATTTGTTATGATTTGCACTTCTGAAACCACAGATATTAAAAAAAAAACAACTTCATCTGTGATGGTCATGACTCCATCGAAAAATTTTGTTTAATAAACACTAGTTGTCAGAACTCATTAAACATCATAAGTTTGCACAAATACTTCAGTTCAAATGTCTTCATTCTCAAATGAAGAAAAACGAGATATGTTGAAACTTTATTATAAATTTGATAGGAATAGTACGAAAACAGCACAAATTTATTTTGAATTATACCCGGAAAGACAACAGCCGGATAGAACATTATTCGGAATTTTGGACAAACACTTGGCTGAGTACGGTGCGTTTCAAAAACCAAGAATGCAATATGGAAGCAGAATGGAACAAAATATTAGACGTAACCTATTAGCCGAGGTGATATAATTGTTCATTCCATATTCGAAGAAGTATAATCATTTTTGGTACTTTTTTAGATAAATGCAGATCCTTCCAAATCAACACATCAAGTCTCGGCAGAAATGGATGTGCCACAGACGAGCGTTTGGAGGGAATTCAAAAAAAGTGGTTTGAATTCTTATAAGATACATATTTCACAAAAATTACATCCAGGTGATCCTGAAAAAAGAATGGAATTTTGTAGCTGGCTCTCGAATAGGGAAGAGTACAGTTTATTCAAATTCAATTAGATATATACAAGTTCATATATAAGAGAAGCCACCTAAGCATAGATTTGTGGGATATTCTCTTATTATACATTTTATGAGTTTCTACAATAATTTCTACAATGAATAATCGAAATTTCAAACTATCGTTAAACTGAATTTTTGAGCATGAGGAGAGAGAGAACTAAGTGCATGTTGGCATAATGATCGAATAATTTCCATTATAATATAACACTGTATTCAATAATTGATTCAAGGACATCTTTATAATGTATTTTTACAAAAGATTTAGCTTTATTTTTGAATTTATTTTTATTTTCAGTATTTCTGATATCAGTGGGCAATAAGTTGTAAAATTTTGGACCATAATAGGTTGCAAATTTCTGTGTTATCGAAGTTCTACATATAGGAATTGAAATTAACTGTTTTGTTGGTCTTCGAGTATGGTGTTCATATATTTTTGGAGGAAATGTGCTATATTTTGTCCAGATAAGACATTGGTAGCTGTATAACTGCCTGAAATTCAAGACTCTTATTTCATCGTAAAGTTGTTCTACAAACTTCTTGAAAAACATTATTTGGACCGACAAAAGTACTTTTTCGAACTGTGGTGTTTTTAATAGAAATAATGAGCACATTTGGAGTGAAAATAATCCATGACACTTCAGAGAAGTCAGACCACAAGTTCGGTTTAATTTGAATGTGTGGGCTGGAATTTATGACGACCGAATACTTCGACCTCATTTCTTCTATAATACTTTGAACGAGGAAACCTATCTTCGGTTCTTAAGAAACGAATTCGAAGAATATATGGATACGTTTCCCCTTGTTAATTATAACAGCTGCTGGTTTCAGCATGACGGGGCTCCTCCACACAATAAAAGTGCAGTTTGCGAATATTTACACCAAAGATTTCCTAATTGGTGGTTAGGAAATTCTGTACCAGTGAGGTGGCCGTCAAGGTCACCTGACCTTACAGTGTTGGATACTTTCTTGTGGGGCACTTTAAAGGACAGAATCTATGGAGAGCAAGAATATGACACAACAGATGAACTTAGAGAGAATATCATCACGCAATTCAGGTCTATCAGAAGAATGAATATTGTTAGGGCTGTTCTTAATTTGAGACGACGAGCTCGGTTATGTATTCAAGAGGAAGGCCATCATTTCGAACACTTGTTTTAATACTTTTTGTGCATTTTTTACAAGCTCATGATTTCATTCTTGTTTTTTGAAACGCACCGTACTCAGCCAAGTGTTTGCCCGAAATTCCGAATAATGTTCTATCTGGCTGTTGTCTTTCCGGATATAATTCAAAATAAATTTGTGTTTTCGTACTATTCCTATCAAATTTATAATAAAGTTTCAACATATCTCGTTTTTCTTCACTTGAGAATGAGGACATTTCGACTGAAGTATTTGTGCAAACTTATGATGTTTAATGAGTTCTGACAACTAGTGTTTATTAAACAAAATTTTTCCCAGACGAAATTGTTTTTTTTTTATATCTGTGGTTTCAGAAGTGCAAATCATAACAAATTATACATCAATGAAATCAGAATGAGAATCACTATTTTTCTGTATAAAAAAACAATATGGCGCCCGTAACAGAAAAAAAATTTGATGATGAATGCCAGAAGACGAAACGTCAGATAGTAAATCTGAACATGAAAACGTGTAGCTGAAAAAAAGTATCAATGAAAATGTACTTTTGGTTTTGAGCTATGTTGTCAACTAACGATAGAAAAAAATAAAAACGAAAATTCCGATTTTCAGTTTTTTACCGATATTTCTCGGAATTTTCCAGATTTCAAAACAGTATTTTGTTAAGCACCAGAATACGCAACTTTGCCCCAATTTAAGCTTCGACGTATCTCCTGTAGTTTAGGAGATCCCAATGGTGGGGGTCGAATTTGAATTGCCCTGTATATCTATAACAATATATCAGCACATGTAGCAACAGTGCAAATAAACAAAAGTCGTTTCCTGAGAGCTACTTTCACAACTAACAATCTTTCAAAAGATAAAATAGGATTGACAGCATATTACAGACCTCCCGAAACAAACAGCACATAATATACTGACGATTTAGACACTACCTGTCCACCTCAAAGAATCAAAACTTGAATTTTATCTAGAGAACATAAACAAATTTATTGAATATCCATAGTAATGAAACGAGTAACTACTTGAACATTCTAGGATCGAATGACTTTATACTTTATCTCTTTCATAAACGAACCAACCAGAGTAACTAAAGATAAGAAATGGATTATTGATCATATTTTCTTAAGAATTGATAATTGTTTAAAAAACAACGTATCAATTTCACCAATAATTTTTTGTACAGATATGACAGACCACTTTACCCCTATTGTAAACTTGACCTTTTCAGAAACTGAAAGACAAGAACCATCTGATCCAGAATAAATCAAGGCAAAATATTCATTATAAGAAATTGAACTCTTTACTTTCAACCAAAGGGTGGGCCAAAGAATACTAGAATTATTTTCGAAATAACAATAAATGAGAAAACTGTAAATACGTGAAACCAATAAAATGGAGAATTAATCATGTATAGAACTGATTTTTGATCCGAAAAGAAATCCATCTAATGTGTATGTATGAGAACTAATATAGCGTCATACGCTAAAACGGTAAGAACTATTATTCATAGATCTGAATTCGTTAATAAACGAAAGTGACTGAAATTTTACAACTAAATAACCGCAAATCTCAATAACCCAAGCTATTCATATCATAAAACTGTCAAATTGAAAAACTAACAAAACATAATTTTATCGAAAACATATTCAATAGTATCTAAAAACGTAAAACCAACAAATTATCCAAAAAAAAAGTGGTATTGAAAAATCCAAGAAATCGAAATTTGTAAGATATAAAACGATCAGAATCGAAATCCAGCAGAAATTTTAGCGAATAATATACCAGTTTGGTAGAAACTTGCTCTATTAGCTCTTAGATGGCGCTAACTTCTAGTGGAACGAATCGAATCGTCTGGTTCGGACTCATATTGATCGTTCATTTGTTTGTTCCTTTCCGAGAATTCAATTGTTGGGTGGTGATTTTTAAGAATATCGAAGAAAACAGCCAATGTTATTCATTAAGTTTCACTGAACTCATAATCCCATCATGCTACGATCAACCTTAGCAATATGTCAGATGCCAATTATTACCCGTATATCGGCAAAATCTACCTACTGCCAACCTACCATACGGACGCTTTCAATCCACAAAAATTTGGAAGCGGAATCATATTATTTCGGGGATACCTAATACTTGTGATAAAATTCAATGAGAAGGAATTCAATGGGGGCCTGAGAATTTATTTAAGTATATTAACTGCACGCTACGCCATCTCTGAGAGAATAGATTAACCGGCGTTTCGCTACGCTATAACTTCACTAATTTTTGAAAATTTCTGGTTCTTTACTTTTCGGTAATAGCATTTATTCGTCTGATGATTTTTGATACGCCAATTTTAGGTCTTGTGCTGATTCGACGATTATAATTCCTTTGACTTTCGAATACTACGCTTTGAAGACTTACAATATTGTGTTATAATATTTTATCATTTTTATGAGATATTGTTTCTGTAATTTGACGGGTTAATCGAATATCCGTCTTAACATTTGTGATTATTCTCATTTTATGGTATTACAGATAAACCGTCTTGTGATTTTCCAGTTCATCAAATTTTGCTTCTTCAAAAGTCTGATTTAATCGTTTCTGATTCTAAGATAATTCATTTTTGTTGAAAATTGGTTATTGTAATGTTTTGGTTTTACAAAGTTAATTTTCAATACTTTTCCATTTCTGTGAAATTATTTCCTATCTAGTTAGATTCTCCATAAAATCGTTAGTGAACTTTGTTGGTTCGATAGTTTTAGTCTATTTCAGATCTATATTTTACCTTTTCTATGGATTATATGTAATCACATTAGGTACATTATTTACATCTGATCAGCTCTTGAAAAACAATAAATCAATCATCAAAATCAAACCGTAGATCACCTTAGGACTGGTGAACTCAATAAAGCATCGTGAAAACCAGAAAAGAAAACTGCTACAGGAATATTCAACAGAGTTGGAATCAGAATATAAAAAATACAGAAACAAATTAAACTCCCTGTCAAAAAACACAGAAATCGTTAACTACAAAACGCAAATAAATCAAGCTGGCTCGAACTATAAAAAAATTTGGAATTTATTAAACAATATTCGAGGTGAAGATCAAACGAAAAATATAAAACAATGGCATCATACTAGAAAACAATAATATCGTTAATAATAATACAGCAAAATCAAACGAATTCAATGTATTCTTTGTTAATATAGGTAAAAATATGAGCCAAAAATACCAAAGACAAACTTATCCGAAAAATTTTATCCGATATTAAAATTAATCAATGTTTTTGAACCCTATAACAAACAACGAAATTATTACAATAATGGCAAATTCAAAGAATAATTCTGCACTAGGACCCGATATAGAATTAACTCAAAAACATTGAAAACTATTCACACCAATATTTTAGTGCCGCTTGTTCACATCATTGATCAAATATTCTCAACGACTACTATACCGTGGCAATGTAAAATCGTGTAACCCCAATTTTCAAAGCTAGAAAAAAATCCCATATCAATAATTACAGACCTATTTCTGTCATAAACACTCTAGCAAAATATTGAACGATGTGTCAAAAAATTACTGGTTGAATTTCTGGATAAACACCACATTATAACTGACAGACAATTCGATTTTATGAAAAATCGAAGTACCGAAAATGTCATCATGGATTTTCTCAAAAATACCGTGAAGGCCATGAACAGGTCTACCAAATGCTTGGCCGTGTTTCTAGAACTGGCCAAGGCCTTTGTTCGATACAGTTGATCACGAACTATTGATTGAAAAATTACGTAACTATGGTATTCGAAGCAATGCATTGGTAAAATACTATTTATCAATTGGAATCCAGCGGGTGAAAATTGGGAACGAAATAAGTGAGGAAGAAATTGTACAAACTAGTATAGCACAAGGGACGGTTTTGGGACCGAAACTTTTTTTCATTTACATCAACAGCATTACCAAAATCAACAATTTCATATGCGATATAATATGCGATGCCGATGACATACTGTTCTAATCTACACGGGGCCATCATGGCAAGAAATAAAAAATACTGTAGATACAAGCCTACAAAAAATATACCTTTGGTTGAATAACAATAAGTTATCGCTTAATGTGGATAAGACAAAGTATCTAACCTTTTCACCCACTCTCCGTTATCAACCACAAGATTTCATACTGAAAATGGATACATCACTCTGTAGTACATAGAACTTGTGCGTCTACCAGACCATAGACCAAACTACATCTACTGAATACCTTGGAGTGATTCTAGATCAACACTAAAAATGGAAGGAACATATCAGTTTTGTTACGAAACGTCTTAAGGTATTAATGCACACCTTTTATGAACTACGCGACATAATTAAAAAAACATATTATACTCTATACGTCACTAACCGAATCTGTAATAAAATATTGTTCCTGCTTGGGGTGCAACTTTCAAAAGAGCCATCAGTCCGTTACAAACCGCTCAAAACATTCTATTGAGAATTATCTTGAAAAAAAACAGACTTTTTCTCCACAAAAGGGTTGTATGCAAGAAACGAATATCTTGAATATTCACTCACTGTACACTTACCATTGCTTGATAAGAATGTTACGGACACGAACAAATTTCACACAGAAACAATCGAGAGAAAATTGGTCAAAATGAACCTGGATGTGCAAACTGAATTTTTCAATAAAACAGTTACACAAAATTCTTTCATGTTCAATGGTCCAAAAATGTTCAACATTCTACCCAAAAATTTGAGGGATATAAAATCCCTTGAAATATTCAAGAAAGAGGTAGAAAAGTAATAATTGAAAAAGAACACAGACAAATCTAAAATTTCTTGCTGAAATCTGCATTTTACATTAAACCCTCCATACCAATTATTTGTGAAAACAGTTATAGCTCAAAAGTGTTTCAAATTGTCCAATCTCTTTTGAACCTTAATTTTGGTTTATATAATTTTGTTTATTTTTCTCATTCATTTATTATTAAAATAATAACTCAGCTCCGCTTGCTATACGAATGCCATTTAAAGATATACACTTGTACAAATGACTTGCTGATTTAGACATCATAACACAGGCTTCAGAGCCTAGCATGAGTCAGTCTACTTCAACGAGGCATTTAAATTTCTGTAATTATATCCACTCGTCTCTAAAGAAACCTACTTAAGTCACTAATAAACTTAAGAATGGTGATAATGATAATTACTGTATTCCACCTATACTAAATAAATCTGAATCTGACTTATTGCCTTAATAAATAGCCTGGATATCAGAAGGAACATTTCGTTCATTTCTTTAGTGAACTAGTACTGGTGATTGTTGTTTGCGAATGCTTGAGCTTTGGGAGTTATCATTCGTTGGGGATTCTAATATTTTCTGATCAATCCTGTCAAGGATAAGAGGGAGCAACCTTGAAACATGTCATGTAAGTGGTAATTTCCAACCAGATGGGTAATAGTATCCAATGCTTGATTACACTTAGTACTTGCAACAGTGACGAACAGTGTCCAACGGAGGACTATTGCACAAGTAGATATCACATGTAATTCAGTATTCTCAAATTTTTCACTTTGTCGGAAAGTGTCGAAATCATCTTTTTCACTTGAAACTCTCCGACGCATGTTTTTAGGAATTCAATTGATATTCAATTCCAAAGGATTTGGAAGTTGGACCACGGTAGGCAATAATGAACCAACCCACAAAAACATAATTTAGAGTAAAATTAGAAAAAGATAGTCTACTGATAATTGAAAATGATATTGTATTGAAAGAAGTACATTTATAATTGTTTAATTTTTTTATTGAACCTTAAGAACGATATTTAAGTTCTAAAACACGTCATATCTCATTTTTCCTAAAAATAGTTGGTTCGTTATTGCATAACGGGGTCCAATTGACTATTCAGGTATTCCGAAATTATTCAATAAATCACAACTTCTGCAAATAATATTGAATTCAGTATTTTTACCTATATTTTTCGAATTTATCTTTTTCTTTATCATTAGCCAACATCCTTCAACTAGCTAAATGAGGAAGAAAAAAACTATTTTGAAATTTCGTTGGAATTGTACTTATATAAAGTATTTCACGAAGTCTGAGATTAGAAAAGAAACTGACCTAATGTTCCTGGGTGAATAACTGGATATGGATGTATCGGTAGTAACCCTTGTAGCCTGAATTATCTTTTTCATACGGTGCTGCTGCGTTTGAACTGAAATGTTTCCTTTCGATCAGAACTTCTGAAAATTAACATATAGACCATAATTTCAAAGCTGAACTGCAGATTCTTTAGTTTCATCAGCAGTTAAATCTACATCCTCAATCACCTCTTTTTGTATATATCCACCCAAAACACTGGTTTGCTCATTTGGTTTTCTCCAATTCTTCTGATTTTCCAGGATAATGTAGCATATTTTTCAGTTTGGAGATATGGACTATAATCGTACGCTTGACAGCATGGAAACTCTCTCACATTTTTTCCATATTTTGTCACAAATCCAAATTTAAAACAAAATTTTTGTGGATTAAAAGGGTTTCCTATATGATAGACTGATATCCGCAGTAGTCCCCTTTCATCTAAAATCCAACTGCAACGAAATAAAGTGGAATATTTTTCTATGATTACGTGTCCCGGTATCTGAACTTGAAACCATCCTTTCAACAATTCAACTCTACTTTCAGCAAATGAATTACCGTGATCAAGTCTACAATGTTCTGCTGCTTCTACAGATTTTCCCTTCCATAGGCATCCGCCGATTTTGAGAGGACATTCCATGGATAGGCACGACGCTTCATGAGCAGCCAATTGGGCTGATTTCCCCTTATAGTCACATCCTAAAAAGAAACAATAAATGACCAAATCAAATTTTTGTTCATCGACCTAAACCGCTGAACTGAAGGATAATAAAAAATGTTGATACTTACCGTCGCCATCGTCTCTATATCTACAAGGGAATGTCAGCGAGGCATGCAATTTTTCCAATGTTTCGCTGCGTTCATCAGATTTTTCATCTCGACATACGGCGCACCTCTCGAGATCGGTGAAGCACATGTTACAGAATAAATGTCCTTGAACACATTGACGAATGGGCGGGGACATGTAATTAATGCAAACTGGGCATTTGAATTCGGCAAGTATCGCTTCTTCCATTGCTCCTCCAAACTTTTCTATGGTTCTGAAACACAATCTACGTTTAATACAAAACTGGCAATAGGTGCAAATAATAATAATAATGGTATTATCCTCGATTTAATTTATTCTTTGTGGTAACTTGAGTATATGTGCATATTTCAAAGTTGTGTCATTGTTTTATTGGATGAAATGAAATGAGAATATTGGATATTGTGTAATTTTTTACTTTGATAAAAAGGTTTAGTAAGCGATCATCCTATCTACTTTTCATCTTCAGCAATATAGAGATATTGTGGATTGCAAAATATGGTGAATTGAATAAAATTTAACGCAGAAATCTATCGGGGCATATTGGTTCTTTTACACTAGTATAGATATACTTAATTTATACAATACAATGAATTCATGATGTTTTCACTTACCTTGTTTTTGGATGAAAAAACAAAACTAGCCCCTGTAAGCTCTCAAAATAACTTCCTATAATACACACTCGAATTGAGAATGATATGATGCAAATATTATCGCATTATATATTCATGACTAACGCTATCAAGATCACGAATTGATTATTAATTACAGGTATTATAATTTGAGTTTGCCTCTGAATGTTATTGATAGTCCGCAGGTAATCAAATTCAAGTAGTAATTTTCTCGGAAATTTCAGTTGTTTTGAAAATTTCAGTTCTTCCTTTTGAAAAACCATAATGTACCAGGAGAGAATTGAATGTGGAGTAAAAATATTAAAATGTGTTCCAATATGCCCCAATAAATTTGGGTTTTCAGTTGTATACCAGTAGAGTCAAAAAATATGAATTTGGTACAAGAGATGAAGTACTTTTATATGTGACATCAAAAATTATTATTATGAAAAGTTGTTCAGAATTGAGAATCACGTTTTAATATGCAATTATATCGATATCTACGATGACAAAATAAAAAGGTTTTTATTAATTTTTCACTAAGTAAAATAATAACACATAATAATTGCCATCACTGTAAAGGGCCATTGAATACTTGCTGGCCAAGCAACAGACTCGACCAGTTTTGAATAAAAAATTTTTAGAAATAGGAAATTTTGGTGTTACTGCAAAGAGAAAAATATGTTTTTTGTACATAGATATTAATTAATTATACCTTTTTTATGTGGAATGTAGCCGTCTATCAATTTCGAGAATTATCATTCTTTCGTACTTGGTCTCGAACCAGGGTCCATTGCTAGCTGAACTACAACGGCTAACGTATTCCCTTGGAGATATAGAGACGATGGCGATGGTGAGTATCAAAATTTTTTATTAGTCACCCGCTCAACGGTTGAGGCAGGTCTCTGCCGTTGGAACTTTTACGTTGGATAAAAGTTCAAGACCACAGCGCGAAAAGCTGCGGTATGGTTAGGTGGCCACATGTCTTGTTGTGAAGCAGGTATGATGTGGGTTGCCTAAATACTAATCCCTAATGTTCGCTTGGAGTGTGCAGTGGCCACCCGAGGACGTGCTGTAAGTTTTTGGGTTTTTCCTGCATCTGAAGACGTTATTACAACATTAAATATTAGAAAAATTTCCTTCATATTCATTCACCTGTAATTTTTTTTGTGGTGTTTTCAATTCTTCTGTTTTGGTCAGTAGAGTGGGAAAGTGGGTTACAGCAATAATTATAATTGTATAGCATTATGGAAGTCCGTAATATTTGCATGAGTTCCTTTTATCCTTTTATTGGTGACTATATTCGAACGATATCATGACTAAAATCCTCGTGGAACATTGTCATCCCAGTGGTATATATTTCGTTGTTTATTGGTTCATTTCCATTTCAATAGTTTTGTCCCTTTCAATTGAATTGAGAACATTTGGTCATTTATTGTTTCTTTTTAGGATGTGACTATAAGGGGAAATCAGCCCAGTTAGCTGCTCATGAAGCATCGTGCCTGTCCATGGAATGTCCCCTCAAAATCGGCGGATGCCTATGGAAGGGAAAATGTATAGAAGCAGCAGGGCACTGTAGACTTGAACACGGCAGTTCATTCGCTGAAAATAGAAGAGTTGTATTGTTGAAAGGATGGTTTCAAGTTCAAATACCGGGACACTTAATCATAGAAAAATATTCCACTTTATTTCGTTGCAGTTGGATTTTAGATGGAAGTGGCCTACTGCGAATATCAGTCTATCACATAGGAAACCCTTTTATCCCACAAAAATTTTGTTTCAAATTTGGAATTGTGACAAAATATGGAGAAAATGTGAGAGTGTTTCCATGCAGTCAAGCGTACGATTATAGTCCATATCTCCAAACTGAGAAATATGCTATACTATTTTGGAAAATCGGAAGAATGGGAAAGAAACAAATGAGGAAGCCAGTGTTTTGGGTGGATATACACAAAATGTAAAATGACAGATGGAGATTTAACTGCTGATGAAACTGAGGAATCTGCAAGTCAGCTGTGGAAATATGGCCTATATGTTAAATTGCAGAAGTCCTGATTATTATCAGCTATTTACCCAGGACTAATTTTAATTCAAATATTTCAAATATGCAGATTCTTCACCAGTCTCTGACTTCATAAAATAATTTATATACGTACATTTCCAATGAAATTTCATATTTTTGTCGCAGCTCGCTCAATTAACTATAGTCTAGTACCTGAATTGTACATAGTGACTCATCGGTTGTACGGTTCATAATTCATATAAATTTGTTTGTACACCTACTCTCGAACTTCATGATATTACAATGATATTCAGATAAAAATTGTAATATCAAAACGATTTTATGTATTTTATTGTACTTTCCGAAGATAAACTTACCCTATACCCACAGGCAATTTAGTGTCAGAAATGCCACTTTCTCGCACGCTAGAGTCACTTCAGGTAAGTTATTCCCGCACTAGTTCAGGAAAAAAAATCCGCTCAAGAAAGAACGCTACATAAAATGTTTTAATGCACATGTAGAGTTTCTCTATATATGAAAGTAATGAATTTTGCGTTTAAGTCAGAATTCGACAAGACAGTATGAATGTTGAATACATTGATGGACTGTTACATTGTCGATAGCAAACTCTTCCTTTTTTGACATTGCAGGTACTGATGTTCCTCTAATAATAATACTAATACTCCCCCATGAACACTCATAAAGTTTATCCAAAGGCATAGCCTGTGCGGGTAGAGGACGGCTACTATTATTATTATTTGCCAACTGATAATTTACATCTATCTAATAACTATGAAAATTTTATTTCCAATTCTCTACATAAACCATTCATTTTTGGTATAGGGATGTAACCACAAAGTTTGATCATTTTCACGGTGTAATCCATTAGCCATGAGAAAAAAAAAAAAGAATGAACGTGTGAAAAAAAATCTTGATTTTCCGAAATGGTTAATTTTGGTGCATAGTTCTCAGCACCTTGTTTACATTTTTGTAGCAAGTTCTTGAAGGTTGAGAAACCTGTTAGTCTGATTTGTGCACTCCCTGAAAATATTTATCCTGACTGCCATGAGGTTTTTGTAGAGGTCTGCATAATAATATCATATTTAAATTAAAGTTTAATTAAAATTTGGTAGCATATCTCACACAACATATCCAAAACTCAAATTTCCATCATCAGAAATAACCAGATGGCGTGACGTAACAAATCTTGTTGAAACGCAGAACTTTCTTACTTACTTCCTGGCACTGGTGGGAGGGTTTTTGAATACTGCAGTCCCTGCACGTAGGCCTCTTCGCTTTCACCCTTTGTGTACCGACGTATCTGGATTCAGCTGGGCATGCCAGCTTACCTGGTGCGATTCAGCAGTTTCCTTAGCTGAATCTTTTTGACGTCCTCTGGGCATTCTGTGAGGAGGTATGACAAAGTCTCGTCTTCTCCCAGGCACCACCTGTACAGTGAATCATCTATGATCCCAATGGGGGGCCATGTGCCTATTCAGATGATTGTGTTCCGTCACTAGCTAACTAGCATAACTATACAGGCTGATTCACGGTGGATGGCACATTAGACGTTTCTGGTGAAACAGACAACGGATCACTTTGAAAATTTAATGGAGGGCATATTCGGACATTCTCTAGCCAACTAAAATATTTTCGACAATACGGTGTTGCCGCTTCTATTATAAAGCAGTCGCAACTTTGATTTTTCAAATGGAACACTCTGTATATAATATTATTTTTGGAATCTCCAACAATTGCCCGACAACTTTTCTTGATATTTCCCTATACCTATCTGTTACCGTTTTCGAAATAAAAATTGATTTAAATTTTTTTTTTTCGATAATCATGACTTCTAAAAATGCCGATATCTTTTGGTTAAGAAGTACTATGATATTGAAATTTGGTTTGGAGTTAGGTGATACTTGGACACTTCCCACACGTCAGCCTAGTCTCCGTTACTTCAATACAGGGTGGTAAAAAACACAGTTTTTTCGTTTGCTTGAAAAAGTTGCTGAAATTTGATTATTTTAAATGGAACACCCTGTATATTATTGAAAATTCGGAAAGCTGCTGAAATTTGCTTTCTTTCTATGTATATCATACCTATACCTAACTAGTCAAGTTTCGGACTTATGAGCATTTATTTGTGAAAATGTCCCTTCAGAATGGTATTTCCATTCGGTATTTGGTAAGCAGGCCATGATTACTATTTGACAGTAGCGTTGTGACATTCTCCTAATATTATCGACATTTTCGTCACTTCAGAAGTTGCAAATAACTTCAAAACGATGGAACAAAACTATTCAAACGAAGTTCTTATGAATTTGTTTATTATTTTTGGACAGTGTGATAAAATTATCAGCAGAACATGTAGAAAGTTCAATGAAATGTATCCGAATCTACCGCCAATGAACCTCAAGAAATTTATACGAATTCAGAACAATTTCAATATGTTTGGATAAACTTTAAAAAAAGCACCAAGTAACTTGAAATTGGAAATATTGATATGAATAATTATAAAAAAGTAAAACAATCATGTGGAATATTTCAAAATATGTTCGAATCGCTGGCCGTTCACTTCCAAGCACTTTAAAATGCGGGTGTTGACTGCTTTCGTGGTGGCAGATCTGATTTCATTGGGATCCAAATCTTCAAATGTTTGGGCAATCCTTTCTAACAATTCATCTCTCGAACGCACGGGTATTTTGTAAACTTTTTCTTTAAACATTCCCCACAAATAAAAATCTAATGGATTAAGATCGGGTGATCTCGCTGGCCAATTCCATGGTCCCAAGCGCCTTATCCACCGATCGTCAAAAAGTCTTTCCAGTTCTGCGCTCACTTCTCTTGTGCAATGTGCAGGAGCTCCGTCTTGTTGGTACCAACAGTTTCGATATTCTTCGAGTGGCAGATTATCCACGAAACTCTCTACAGTATTCTCCAAAATATTCAGGTAGCTTCTGGATGTTAATGACTCCTCGTATATCACGTACCTCAATTTGTTGTCCATCAACATGCAGAAGACATTAAAACTAAATTTTTCTTGAAATCCGGCTTCTTTTGTGACGTGAGGATTTTCACTGGACCAATAATGACGATTTTTTCTATTGAAAATCACTTCTCTCGAAAATTTCGATTCATCAGTTCAAATAATTTTATTTAAAAAAAGTGGATCTTCTTGAATGCGTGTCAACAACATTTCACAAAATTCTACTCTCTGTTGAGGGTATTGAGGCTTCATTGCTTGAATTTTGGTGAATTTATAATCATGCATTTTATGTCTTCGCAAAATTCTTTGAACCGATGAATATTTTATACCCAAATCTTCTTCAGCACTTCTTATCGATGACTCGGGAAATGCGTGAAAATATGCTAAGACATTAATCTGGTTGTCTGCAGAAGTTACGGGTCGAGGCAAGTTTCTTGGTGCTTTTAAAGTTGATCCAAATGCATTGAAATTGTTCTGAATTCGTATAAATTTCTTGAGGTTCATTGGCGGTAGATTCGGATACATTTCATTGAACTTTCTACATGTTCTGCTGATAATTTTATCACACTGTCCAAAAATAATAAACAAATTCATAAGAACTTCGTTTGAATAGTTTTGTTCCATCGTTTTGAAGTTATTTGCAACTTCTGAAGTGACGAAAATGTCGATAATATTAGGAGAATGTCACAACGCTACTGTCAAATAGTAATCATGGCCTGCTTACCAAATACCGAATGGAAATACCATTCTGAAGGGACATTTTCACAAATAAATGCTCATAAGTCTGAAACTTGACTAGTTAGGTATAGGTATGATATACATAGAAAGAAAGCAAATTTCAGCAGCTTTCCGAATTTTCAATAATATACAGGGTGTTCCATTTAAAATAATCAAATTTCAGCAACTTTTTCAAGCAAACGAAAAAACTGTGTTTTTTACCACCCTGTATTGAAGTAACGGAGACTAGGCTGACGTGTGGGAAGTGTCCAAGTATCACCTAACTCCAAACCAAATTTCAATATCATAGTACTTCTTAACCAAAAGATATCGGCATTTTTAGAAGTCATGATTATCGAAAAAAAAAATTTAAATCAATTTTTATTTCGAAAACGGTAACAGATAGGTATAGGGAAATATCAAGAAAAGTTGTCGGGCAATTGTTGGAGATTCCAAAAATAATATTATATACAGAGTGTTCCATTTGAAAAATCAAAGTTGCGACTGCTTTATAATAGAAGCGGCAACACCGCATTGTCGAAAATATTTTAGTTGGCTAGAGAATGTCCGAATATGCCCTCCATTAAATTTTCAAAGTGATCCGTTGTCTGTTTCACCAGAAACGTCTAATGTGCCATCCACCGTGAATCAGCCTGTATAGTTATGCTAGTTAGCTAGTGACGGAACACAATCATCTGAATAGGCACATGGCCCCCCATTGGGATCATAGATGATTCACTGTACAGGTGGTGCCTGGGAGAAGACGAGACTTTGTCATACCTCCTCACAGAATGCCCAGAGGACGTCAAAAAGATTCAGCTAAGGAAACTGCTGAATCGCACCAGGTAAGCTGGCATGCCCAGCTGAATCCAGATACGTCGGTACACAAAGGGTGAAAGCGAAGAGGCCTACGTGCAGGGACTGCAGGATTCAAAATCCCTGCCACCAGTGCCAGGAAGTAAGTAAGAAAGTTCTGCGTTTCAACAAGATTTGTTACGTCACGCCATCTGGTTATTTCTGATGATGGAAATTTGAGTTTTGGATATGTTGTGTGAGATATGCTACCAAATTTTAATTAAACTTTAATTTAAATATGATATTATTATGCAGACCTCTACAAAAACCTCATGGCAGTCAGGATAAATATTTTCAGGGAGTGCACAAATCAGACTAACAGGTTTCTCAACCTTCAAGAACTTGCTACAAAAATGTAAACAAGGTGCTGAGAACTATGCACCAAAATTCACCATTTCGGAAAATCAAGATTTTTTTTCACACGTTCATTCTTTTTTTTTTCTCATGGCTAATGGATTACACCGTGAAAATGATCAAACTTTGTGGTTACATCCCTATACCAAAAATGAATGGTTTATGTAGAGAATTGGAAATAAAATTTTCATAGTTATTAGATAGATGTAAATTATCAGTTGGCAAATAATAATAATAGTAGCCGTCCTCTACCCGCACAGGCTATGCCTTTGGATAAACTTTATGAGTGTTCATGGGGGAGTATTAGTATTATTATTAGAGGAACATCAGTACCTGCAATGTCAAAAAAGGAAGAGTTTGCTATCGACAATGTAACAGTCCATCAATGTATTCAACATTTATACTGTCTTGTCGAATTCTGACTTAAACGCAAAATTCATTACTTTCATATATAGAGAAACTCTACATGTGCATTAAAACATTTTATGTAGCGTTCTTTCTTGAGCGGATTTTTTTTCCAGAACTAGTGCGGGAATAACTTACCTGAAGTGACTTTAGCGTGCGAGAAAGTGACACTAAATTGCCTGTGGGTATAGGGTAAGTTTATCTTCGGAAAGTACAATAAAATACATAAAATCGTTTTGATAGTACAATTTTTATCTGAATATCATTGTAATATCATGAAGTTCGAGAGTAGGTGTACAAACAAATTTATATGAATTATGAACCGTACAACCGATGAGTCACTATGTACAATTCAGGTACTAGACTATAGTTAATTGAGCGAGCTGCGACAAAAATATGAAATTTCATTGGAAATGTACATATATAAATTATTTTATGAAGTCAGAGACTGGTGAAGAATCTGCATATTTGAAATATTTGAGTTAAAATTAGTCCTGGGTAAATAGCTGATAATAATCAGGACTTCTGCAATTTAACATATAGGCCATATTTCCACAGCTGACTTGCAGATTCCTCAGTTTCATCAGCAGTTAAATCTCCATCTGTCATTTTACATTTTGTGTATATCCACCCAAAACACTGGCTTCCTCATTTGTTTCTTTCCCATTCTTCCGATTTTCCAAAATAGTATAGCATATTTCTCAGTTTGGAGATATGGACTATAATCGTACGCTTGACTGCATGGAAACACTCTCACATTTTCTCCATATTTTGTCACAATTCCAAATTTGAAACAAAATTTTTGTGGGATAAAAGGGTTTCCTATGTGATAGACTGATATTCGCAGTAGGCCACTTCCATCTAAAATCCAACTGCAACGAAATAAAGTGGAATATTTTTCTATGATTAAGTGTCCCGGTATTTGAACTTGAAACCATCCTTTCAACAATACAACTCTTCTATTTTCAGCGAATGAACTGCCGTGTTCAAGTCTACAGTGCCCTGCTGCTTCTATACATTTTCCCTTCCATAGGCATCCGCCGATTTTGAGGGGACATTCCATGGACAGGCACGATGCTTCATGAGCAGCTAACTGGGCTGATTTCCCCTTATAGTCACATCCTAAAAAGAAACAATAAATGACCAAATGTTCTCAATTTAATTGAAAGGGACAAAACTATTGAAATGGAAATGAACCAATAAACAACGAAATATATACCACTGGGATGACAATGTTCCACGAGGATTTTAGTCATGATATCGTTCGAATATAGTCACCAATAAAAGGATAAAAGGAACTCATGCAATTATTACGGACTTCCATAATGCTATACAATTATAATTATTGCTGTAACCCACTTTCCCACTCTACTGACCAAAACAGAAGAATTGAAAACACCACAAAAAAAATTACAGGTGAATGAATATGCAGGAAATTTTTCTAATATTTAATGTTGTAATAACTTCTTCAGACGCAGGAAAAACCCAAAAACTTACAGCACGTCCTCGGGTGGCCACTGCACACTCCAAGCGAACATTAGGGATTAGTATTTAGGCAACCCACATCATACCTGCTTCACAACAAGACATGTGGCCACCTAACCATACCGCAGCTTTTCGTGCTGTGACCTGCCTCAACCGCTGAGCGGGTGACTAATAAAAAATGTTGATACTCACCATCGCCATCGTCTCTATATCTACAAGGGAATGTCAGAAAGGCATGCAATTTTTCCAATATTACGCTGCGTTCATCAGATTTTTCATCCCGACAGACGGCGCACCTCTCGAGATCGGTGAAGCACTTATTACAGAATAAATGTCCTTGAACACATTGACGAAAGGGCGGGGACATATAATGAATGCAAACGGGGCATTTGAATTCGGCAAGTATCGCTTCTTCCATTGTTCCTTCAAACTCTTCTATGGTTCTGAAACACAAACTAAAAAACTGGTAATATGTTCAAATTACAGGAGGGGCGATGCATGAAAAATTATTATCCAACTACAAATCATATTTTAATGCTGCACCTGGAAAACACAAAAGCCCAAGATGCTGAAGTGTAGCTGGCGAAAGGATTATCCTTTTTAAAATATAAGTGAATTATAGATTAGAATACAAAATTGAGATAACAACTCCTTAAACGTACCCAGAGTGAAATCAATCGAAGATGATATTACATTTTCAATTAATAACTGATGAAATAAACTGTATTATTTGTACTTGGGTATAAAAATATAACTTTGCATGGCATACACATATATTATAAGTAATGAAAGATCCCTGGATAAAATTTCTAATGCTGGCTGGACAAATACAATTGAACACTGCATTTTAGGGTGAAATTAAAAGAACTGGATAACCAATTACAATCGTTATTATGATACCCCTTACACAAATATCGGAGCTAATTGGTTCTTTTACCATTCTACACTGGTATGATATACTTAATATCTACAACTTTTTCTTTTTTGAACTGTGGAAAGTTGAAAACGCAAAAAAGATTTAAATTTATCTCACTTACCTAGTATTTGGATAAAAAAAAAAAAATCTGGTCCCTGTAAGCTCTCAAAATCACTTCCTATGGAATATTTACCACTCGAATTGGGAATGATATGATTCCAATATTGTCGCATTATATATTGACGAAGAACCCCATCGAGATCACAAATTGGTTATTAACTTCAGGTATTATAATTTGAGTTTGCCTTTAAATGTTATTGATAGTCCACAGGTAATGAAATTTAAGTAGTAATTGTCTCGGAAATTTCAGTTGGTTTGAAAAAAGTATTTTGAAAAACCATGATGTACGAGGAGAAAATTTTGCTGATCCTACATCAGTTATTCTTTTTGGTTTTCCTAGTTCTAAAATATCGAACGACTTTCTAATCAGGTATAAATACATAAAATTCCACGTTAGCCGTTGTAGTTCAGCTAGCAATGGACCCTGGTTCGAGACCAAGTACGAAAGAATGATAATTCTCGAAATTGATAGACGGCCACATTCCACATAAAAAAGGTATAATTAATTGTTTAAGTATGCAATTATATCTATGTACAAAAAACATTTTTTTCTCTTTGCAGTAACACCAAAATTTCCTATTTCTAAAAATTTTTTATTCAAAACTGGTCGAGTCTGTTGCTTGGCCCGCAAGTATTCAATGGCCCTTTACAGTGATGGCAATTATTATGTGTTATTATTTTACTTAGTGAAAAATTAATAAAAACCTTTTTTTTGTCATCGTAGATATCGATATAATTGCATATTGAAACGTGATTCTTAATTCTGAACAACTTTTCATAATAATAATTTTTGATGTCACATATAAAAGTACTTCATCTCTTGTATCAAATTCATATTTTTTGACTCTACTGGTATACAACTGAAAAATTTTAATATTCATGTTGAATCGTAACGTAACAAAGAGGTATAATCTAAATATTACATCAAAATTGAATGGTAACATTGAGAGAAAATTTTATAGCAAATGATAACTCACTTTACTTAATAATGTACATTGCACCGATTCATTGAAAATAACAAACTTCTCATGGTTGCATTTAGCAACATCACAAAGAAATTGTGTGGTGATATTACTGGTATGTCGTATGATAGTTTTGTGTTGCGAAAATTTGGCGTTTGCAGGGAACTCCCACGAACATTTAAAGTACATCATATAGGACGTTCAATGTCTCTATGTATCATTGCGCTACAGACAGGTAATGTTTTTGTGCTTGCTGGGAATGCACATTGGGTAGGTATCATCTGATTTTGATGATCTGAAGTTAGTAGGTATTATACATTTATTATTCATTTATATAGATATGAAGATTAAATGCCCCAAGATTGTTTTGCGAAAAACTCTGGGATACACTGTACATTCTTAATAAATTAAGGTATTGAATTGATTAGCAAGTTGAAACATGTTTACCCTATATAGGTGATCTCAAAATGGAAATGTTGAATAATTGAGAAATATTAAACATTGGAATCCGTCGTATTCGTTTAGTGATAATAATAATAATAATGTTAATATTTATTTTCCAATAATACATATAAAAATGTATAGGAATAGTCAAAATTGTCGCAGCAATAGCGACATATTAGAGTATAAACATCGAATGTAAAAGTTGTAAATATATAATACTCTACATAAATCTGAAATATATATACATCACAAACACACACATACAACAATTATATACACACATAATGTATTTTAAAAACTACATACTAAAATATTCGTCTAACGATTAAAAACATTTTTCAGTCAGGAATTGTTTCAGGGAGCTACTGATTTTTTTTTTATTTTTAGGTGGCACGTCAAATCTAATTACAGATATCAATTCGGGTAAGTTAATTTTATTTTTGGAAATATTATATAAAAATACCAATACTGAGAGTTGTCGTCTATTTTTTAGAGATGATATCTTGAATTATTTCCTAAGAGTTGCATTTCTTATTATCTGGTAGTCAGGATAGGATACGCGATGCTTTCTAAAATAGAGTAACCTTAAAAATTTATTTTGAATTTTTTATAATTTGTTTAAATCACTTTGAGATTTCGTCGAAAGTCATGAGCCAAATTCTAACTTGCTCCTAAGCTATAGTACAAAAGTTTAAGTGTGTTAATATTATTAAAAGTATGCGATTGTCTTATTATAAAACCCAACATTTTATTAGCTGACTTCACTACGTTTTCAATGTGCATGGCAAAGAAAAATATGCTCTTATAAGTGATGCCCAAATCTTTGATGTCAGTGGTACAGCGTTTCAAGCTTTGGCGTCCCATTAAATAATTGAAGACACTCGGTTGCTTAATACGCTTTATAGTTTTTGCTACAGAACATTTACTTACATTGAAAAATTATTTATATTTGCAACTCCTTTCAAATACCCTGTTATGAGGGCAAATCGTAAATAAAAATTACAAAAAGAAGCGGCCCAAGGTTAGGACCTTGAGGCACCTCAGAATTTGCCTCAAATTTCCCCGATGTGTTTCCGTTGTTTATATCTGTATTTCAAATCACTTCTGAATAGACAAAGTGGGTTATGTGATAATCCAAAACAACCCAATTTCTCTAGTAGGTAATATGTCGTGATCCACTTTATCGAATGCCTTGATAAAATCCCTACAGATATTTACATTTCATTGACTCAAATACATGATTACTAAAAAGAAACAGATTTGCATCAGATGATTTTTTTGATACAAATCCATGTTGGTGTGGTACTATATGATTTTCCACTCTACAATACACAATATAATATCTGTTAAAAAAGTTTGGCGGGGGCACAAATAATCAATATAGGTCGATGGTTTCCGATATTCATTTTATCACTGGACTTACTCAAATATGGGACATACCAATCCTGTTTTCCACACTGGGGAAAATGTACTAGTTTTCAAAATCAGGTTATAAATATGTATTAGAGGCCGCCTGGTCCACTTACCACAGGCCTTCAATACTTAAGATGGTATTCCATCAGTCCCTATTGACTTTTTTGTTCAAGCTTTTTCAGGGCAACTTCAAAGTCTAACTCACTAACTGAATTCAACACAAATTTATTATTTGTTACGTCCAATCAGTACAAAAAAGTAAGTTATAATAGGCTTTTTCATCAGTATAAACTGACGAGAAAAATGTTGCAAATGATTCTGCAGTTTTTTCCTCTGTTATGTTTATAGGTATCAAAAGTTACTTCCTGCTCTAATTTCTATGTATTTATCTTTAAAATAACTGGATTTTTTTGTTTTCTATACATTTCTTTTTCTTTTAAATTACTCTTTATGTCGTTCGTGAACCAAATGGGATTCATTTTAGATTTTTTGTAATGAACATATCTTGGCACATATGTTTTTCCAAATACCATAAAAATGATGTTCACATCTAGTTTTTCGTTCAACCATATCCCAACTTGCATTTCTGGTACGCTCCGTTAAGGTAAGAAAGCTTTTTTATAGTTGCACTTCATACAATTTCCGGCAATATTATTCATGTTTCCACACGTCCCTTCATTGGTTATATTCTTAACATGAATTTCAAGATCAGGATGATATTCATCTTCTTGAACAATTGGCACAAAATTTCTATTAACTGTACTATTATATAAATTATTCTCGAAGATATTACTTAATGTGATGATATTCCATGATTGTTCTTCATGTTATTATATAATATAGAGCCATCAAAATCCATAAAATCATGAAAACTCTCAAGTGCTTCGTTTGAAATATTTTTATATTAATTAATTCCAGTTATATCGGGTATATTGAAACTCCAAAAACCAACCAACCAAAACAATGTAAACATTATAGAATATTTCCATAATTTATATATTTCCATAATGATTTATAAAAAGTAAAAGACTGAATAATAAACATTAATTTAACTTCCAGAAGGAATGTATACCCCACAAAAAGTACCTACCTGCAACCTTTTGCTTCAACTTGAGATGAAACTTGTGTGGGATCTGCTGGTTCTCTATCCGAAATGAAACACCGAGACGTTCTGAAGGACCAAGTTTAATGAAAAATACGTGCTGGTCGCTTAACACCTTGTGAAAGATCGCTATCTTGCAGCTAAAAGAATGTTTTATTCTGAGTACATACCTCACAATATTGAATCTCTAACTTTCTTACCTAAAAGAATGACCGAATCCCAAACCAATATATCATCTGTGACAAAATACTTTGATTATGGAAAAATATTCAGAGTTCATCTACTCTTAACTACAAAGATGCTATCAATCGCCTGTTCTGACCGAGGTTCACAGCCAAAAGGCACCGTAAAAAACGTGAAATACTGATTTCAGTCATTTAAAAAAAGCTAATAAAAAAGCTATAGGATTGCTGTATTTGAATAGTGGAACGTGCACCATAAGGGTATACAACCATTTATGCAGGCGCTTGTTGAGCTGATTGCATAAACATATATTGTTCAAAAATCAAAACAAATGGTCATCATGACGTCACACGTGACGATGAATAATTTATAACGACAAGATGGAGGTTGGAGTTGGAGATGTTAATAATGAAAAAAACAAGTTTTAAGAATAATAATGATGGAGTGAATGAAACTACCGTTTCAGCACATCTTGCCCCCAAAGTTCTTGTGAACGTGAAGATCCAGTAGAGTGTGCTTCATCTGGTCGTCAGCTGTTCTAAACATCTCAGGAAGAAGTTTGAGCCGCTCTTTCCCAAGTTGTAGCTCACTTGGACCAAATCCTGTTGATTCGTGTACTATTTCATTCAGAAACTCAGTAAACTTGGGCACTTCATAAGCCCACCTAGAATGTTGGTCAGCACAATCCTGTCCTGAATAATCTCCCTACCTCACGTAAGGTACGTTCAGATGGATTTGATGCAGGATGACGAACAGAACTGTAGACTAGTTGTATCCCAGCATCCCCTAAAGATTTCTTCCACAATTTAGACGTAAATTGACTCCCATGGTCCTGTAGTATCCTTTTTACCATTCCATACTTCGGGAAGTAGTCAGAAAAAAGGCGATGTAACATAGCACGTGAGGTGGCTTTCTTAAGTGCATAAAGCACAACGTATTTGGTAAAAATATTTACTATTACAAAAATATATTGTGTTCCACCACGACTTCTAATCAGTGGACCATACAGATCCATTGCAAGAAGGTCTTCTTTATTTTCAGCTACAATACTACTCTGAGGTGGCATTGATAAGGTTGAAGATTTTGCTCGTTGACAAATATCACAGCTCTTCACAATTTTCTTTATCCTTTTATGCATATTTGTCCACTAGGTCTCCTCACGCATAGCCAGCCAAGTCTTGTGAACTCCAGGATGCCCAAGTGCAGAATGATATTCCACAATGCATTGTGAAATCAGTTCTTCAGGTATGCAAAGCTGATATCTATACTCATCATCGCTCCTTTTGTAAAGAATTTCTTTATATTTTATAAATTGCCTTTGGATCTTTAAGTCAGTCTCAAGTTGATTTCGAATTTGGTTTAATTTTTCATCTTTTCTTTGATACCTTTCTATGTTCTTTAAAATGGAAAGGAAACTATTGGAAAGCTGTAATTTGAGAATTTGGAAACATTTATCACTTGGAACTGGTAGTCTTATACATGCATGCCTAGACAATGCATCTGCTGCAAAGTTTTCTGGCCCAGGTATATACCTTACATTAAAAGAAAACTCCTGTTATGCTAACGTCCACCTTGTTATTCTAGGAGACAGCTGCCGACATGTATTTATATATGTGATGGCCCTGCAATCAGTGTTGAGGGTAAAATGGGTTCCAAGTAGGTATATTCTCCACTTTTGAATTACCCACAATGCTGTCAGTAGTTCCTTTTCAAATATCCCATAATTTTTCTCTCGATCAAGGAGAAGACGTGAAGCACAAGCTACCATCCTTCTGTTTCCATCAACAATTTGAAAGAGAATCCCTGAAATTCTTTCATCACTCGCATCTGTGGACACTTTCCAAGGTAATTTTGGATCAGGGTGGTACAGCACAATTTCTTGTCTCAGTTCATTTTTTAGGTTATTGAAAGCTTCCTGTTCTTCTTGCTGCCACCTCCAAGTCGATTTTTTACGCAGAAGGCGTGTAAGTGGTGATGATAAGTCTGAGAAGTTGGCAGTGAACATTCTGTCACACTGACAAAGTCCAAGAAACCGCTGCAGTTCCTTCTGATTTTTAGGTGGTTTGTAATCCATGATTGCTTGTGTTCTGGTAGGATCAGCTTTCACACCTTCAATACTTAAAACATAGCCAAGATATGAAATTTCTTGTCTAAAGAAACTACACTTTTCAATTTTTAGGGTAAGTCCAGCTCTTGATATCCTTTCAAACACTAGTAACAGATGTTGGATATGATCTGACTCATTATTTGAAATAACCAAAATGTCATCAACATAAATAATGACAAATTGATTGAATTCTGGTCCAAATATAGTATCCATGCATCGAGTGAATGAACTGGTTGCATTTTTAACCCCAAAAGGTAAGGGACAAAATGTGTAGGTCTTCGTACCAACCATGAAGCCAGTATACTGTCTATCCTTTTCTCGAATAGGACACTGCCAGTAGCCATGAGTTAAATCCAATGTACTCATTACTTTTTTGTTGGAACATAATTTGATGATTTCATGTATTGGCCTTGGAAGTTCAAAATCTGGCTCCATAACCTTATTTAAATGCCTTGCATCTAGGCAAACACGAACACTTCCATCTTTTTTGAGTGTAGTCATCAATGGTGATATATACTTGGATGACGCTCTTTCAATGACTCCCCAGGACAACATTTGTTGAATCGCCTTATCGACTGCATTTCGGTGGGCCATTGGAACTGGATATGGCTTTATGAAGAATTCTGAAGTGTCCTTCAACTTGATTTTATGAACATATTCATTTGTTCTTCCAGGTATACTTGAGAATACATTTTCAAACTTTTTTAGGGTTTCTAAAAATTTCTGTTTATCAGGTGGCGCTAGTCCACTTTGCCGTACTATATTACTAATCTTATCCGACTTGGATTTTTCACACTCTCTCACAACATCAACACTTCCATGTACACTTTTATTATTGATTATAGTATCAATAGAAACACTGTCAGAAGTAGATAAATTATGCAAAACTATTATTTCTGGTATTTTAATCACATGTTCACCATTTTGAAATGTCACTTGATTTTCAGATAGGGATATTGCACATTTAAATGACCTTAGAAAATCACAGCCAATAATTACTGGATGTGATAATGAATTTATAACAAGAAATTCATAGATAAAATTTTCATTTTCTACACTGAAAGTAATTTGCGTTTGTGATGTCACATTTTGTGGTTTTGTTTTGAAGGCACCTATAACTCGAACTCCTGTTATAGGAAAAAGTGGTATCACATTATGAAAATTACTCAATTGTGCCCAAACATCCATTGAAATAGCACATACTTTACTTCCAGTGTCAATCAATGCTGGAAATCTAAAATCATAAAGTTTTATCTCTATTGTGGGACAGCGATTTTCTGGAAGAGAATGATCAAAATCACATTCTTCCTGGATTATTAGCTATAAAAATATTTTGTATTTGTTTTGCCCCCACATTTCCACTCAAACGTGGGGAGCACCCACGTTTCCCGACTCATCATCAACAACCTCCAAATTTGCTATAGATTTAGGTTTTTCATTGTATTCTTTGCTTGTGAATGATTGAATTGAGTTTTAATTTGTATTGGTATTGAAATGAGAATTTTGAAATGAGTTTGAATATGACTTTTTATTTTCCTTGTGAACTAGACTTTGTTTAGTCATTGATTCATTTCTGTAATATGCATCTGCATGACGCAATCTCGCAACAGCTTGTGAGAATGTTGTACACCCCAGCAGAATACATGAGACACTTGGAGGAAAGTGTGGAGCAATTAAGTCAATCAGTTCACTAGGTGTATATGGTGGTTGCAAATATTTTGCCATTGCATTCCAATAATTGAAATGGTCAACAAATGAGCCATTTTTATATTCAGCACTTTCTAACTGATCTTTTATTTTTCTTTGTTTTTTTATTACCCCAGAAATGCTCAACAAATTCTACTTTAAAATGAGTATAATCAAAAAATGTATGGGAGAAGGCATCCCACCATAGTTTGGCTGAATTTTGGAAAGATTTGCTCAATAATATTTTTACACTGCTGAATGGCACTTGTGATATATTTATAGTGTTTTCCACAAACTGTAAAAATTTAAGGGGTTGTAAATCACCCTCACTATCAAAATTTGGTATTAACCTGCACGCATCTCCTAGGGAGAACGGTGCTTCTGTTTGAACATTAAAATTTGAAAAATTTGTTGACAGACCTGAAATTGAGTTGGCATTCGGTACACCCTGTACATTTCCTGGTATCAAAAATGGAGCATGGCCTAAAGGTACATTTCTAATGTTATTTGTATTGTACATTGAATTTGATACTTTTTTCTCATTTTCTAGATGTTGCATAGTTTGTTGACAGTATTTACTATTAAATTTGTCACATCAGAATAATTTTGTTGAAAGCTGTTGACCCTAGCATGTGTCTGAATGGATGGAATATGTGCATACGATGATGCAAAACTATTCTGCTGAGGAAAATATGAAACGTTCGGTTCAGAATATGCCACATTCGTTACTGAAATATTATTTCTAGAAAAATTACTATCGTATTGACTTGCTGCTTCTTGTTGCAGGGGTGCCGACATGCACTGGTTTAATACACTTTTTGCAACATTCCCAACAGGAGTTGTATAAGTATTTTCAGGCAAATGAAGACGTTTTGGTATAGCACCTGTACTTTGAAATGATCGTTGAGGCACAGGGGTTGCTCTCGATCCCAACAAATTAGGCAATTGAGTTTTGTTACCTTGAGTCTCACTATGTTTGTTTCCTGAATAAGACAAATTCGTTCCAGTATGAATGCTTGCATAATCTTGACGATTATTTTCCATTTCAGATGGAAACAGCCTCGTCGTTGGGCGCTAGATGAGATGAAACTCGTGTGGGATCTGCTGGTTCTCTATCCGAAATGAAACACCGAGACGTTCTGAAGGACCAAGTTTAATGAAAAATACGTGCTGGTCGCTTAACACCTTGTGAAAGATCGCTATCTTGCAGCTAAAAGAATGTTGTATTCTGAGTACATACCTCACAATATTGAATCTCTAACTTTCTTACCTAAAAGAATGACCGAATCCCAAACCAATAAATCATCTGTGACAAAATACTTTGATTATGGAAAAATATTCAGAGTTCATCTACTCTTAACTACAAAGATGCTCTCAATCGCCTGTTCTGACCGAGGTTCACAGCCAAAAAGCACCGTAAAAAACGTGAAATACTGATTTCAGTCATTCAAAAAAAAGCTAATAAAAAAGCTATAGGATTGCTGTATTTGAATAGTGGAACGTGCACCATAAGGGTATACAACCATTTATGCAGGCGCTTGTTAAGCTGATTGCATAAACATTGCATAAACATGTTCAAAAGTCAAAACAAATGGTCATCATGACGTCACACGTGACGATGAATAATTTATAACGACAAGATGGAGGTTGGAGTTGGAGATGTTAATAATGAAAAAACAAGTTTTAAGAATAATAATGATGGAGTGAATGAAACTACCGTTTCAGCACAAACTTCAACTATAACTGCCTTAAAAAATGTATGTCTTTCAATATCTTCTAAAATGCAACAACAGGTTTATTTATTCGTGATTTCTAAATCTCTATCGCATCTTACCAAGTTAAACATTCCTAAGTCTATTACCTCTCCATCATTCACTCCATTCTGTAACCATGTTTCTTCTGCTATTATAATATCAAAATCACCAATCAATGAATTCCCAAAAAATTCAGAACATTTAGCGTTCAATAAATATTGAAAAGTTTCGACATGTTGAGTCTTATGTGAACTCGCGTACTACCCTAAATCAATTAAATTTAAAATTCAGAATTTATTACGCGAAGAGACATTCTAATTAAGATATTTCAAATACAAAAAAATATGTAACAATCTATTACGAAATATTTCACATTTAAATATTCTTAATTAACAAGCCAGTTAGTTATGTTGGAAAATGGAAATAATAAGATAATTTCATGAGAGTAAATACTGTTAATTGTTGACTTATACAAAAAAATATAATAAGAGTTTTTAATCATACACGTTCTTTGTTAATAAAAAGAGAATTGATATAATATCTGCATAACAAGAACTGAAGATTATAATATAATCTGAAATGAGGAATATGTGAAAGCCATTTTCATCAAGTGTACATTATGACTTTCCCATCGTCGTCTAATGGGACCTTTAGCAGAGAGCAGAATTTTGCCTTGAACTAAAAAAAGGAAAACAAAAATATTTTTGCAGAAACAAAATGTTCTTGATAAGGGTGATTCGTTCTTGTCTTCTACTTGGCCAGATCCTTCACATTCGAATAATAAGTCTGACAACGTTAAAATCTATATGCCGCATCTGTTGAATTTTCATTTAAAATATAGGTGAAGCCCTTGAGTTTGTTCTTGCATTGAATATTTCTTTTTTTTTTCAGTTGTGACACAAAAGTAACAATAATTGACCGCGGAAATATTTCTCCTTTAGATTTACCAATTCTTTACAGGGTGATTTACGTAGGCCGTGCATCAGAAGTTTTTCAACTTACAGTTGGACTAGAAATTGAAATTTGGTATGCTGTCATAATTGATCATGTTCAAATATTTTCAGTTCTACAGCTATACAAGGTATTCCAAATGTCGGTACCAACTTTCTTGTTTTAAATGGAAACCTAATTTTTTTTGTCATGGTTCGATTGGTCTTCTGATTTTGACTGTTGGCAACCTGAATTATGTCAAGTTATCTATTACAGTTTTCGATATACTTTCAGTTTTGTGAACAAAATAACCACTGTGGTAGTTTAGGAAAACAACTCTATCCCGCAAACCGTTTAAAATTAGGAATACAAATTTTTGAAGCAGTTATCTGGTAGTCCAGACGAATTTCGAATTTCACATTATAAAATGGTCAAAACTCTAATTTTGCAAAAGGCACCTACCATTTTTTGTAAACCATTCGAAAGAAAACTGAATTATAGGATGAGTTATTTCAGCTTTCCCTATACCCAAGTTCAACATCTATCGAGGTATTCAATAAAAATGCCTCATCTTGTCGATTGATTATGTGTTTATTCAAGTACGCCTTGAAAACAAAAGAAAATGGTAATAATTTTATTAAAAATATTGCGCAGTATTGACAGAACTCTAGCGTATATGTCCACCATTTTTGTCCAAACATTCTCTTATTCTACTTTCAATAGATTGCGCAGCAGATTCCATTTTGGCAGGCCATCATGAATTCCTCGGTTTCCGACTTCAGCCCACTTGACCTGAGAAAACCGAAGGTCAGGTTTCTGGATAAGCCAAGGTCTTCAATGTCCTTGAAGAAGACTCTATGCATTGGCTTATCCTTATGTAGCTGTAAGAGGCTCTCACACTCCGCAGTTTTCACGTGAGGTTTCTGCTGAACGGGTTCCAACTCGGTGACAGAGTTTGGGTTCGTCCGTTCAGTGTCGAATACGAGACCGAGTTCAATGGCTGCAAGGGTTGCTGCCTTGAAAAGAAATGCTCCAATCCCTTTCATTTCGCATACTAAGCAGAGAAGGGGATCTGAACTCCTGATGACTTTACAGGCTCCATCCAGTACCATTCCGATGTGCAGATACTCCAAACTGAAAAGTCCACGGCCTCCCTGTTGTTTGGGAGAAAATAACCGTGGAACGGACGATTTAGGATGCAAGCTCCTATAGAGATGCTTCATTTTGCGAGTTTGTACGTCGAGTTGTTGCAGCTCTTCCTGAGTCCATTTCATTACTCAAAAGGAGTAAATTAAAATCGGAACAGCAAGCATATTAGTTGCAGCAACTTTGTTCTTCCCCGACAGTTCTGATGACCAGATCTGTCGGAGTTTGTGCTGATATACTTGCCGCGGGGAGGTTTTTTAAAAGTAGATACCTATTGGGTGTTGCGCTGTTCTACCCCTAGGTAGGTATACGTTTCTCCGGCATCCAGATAATGTATCCGTCTACGAATTGAACGTCCTCTCCGTATTCCTCGCATCGATCTCTTTTGAGATAAACCGTGGCACATTTGTTGATCCCAAACTCCATTTCGATAGCATGCGTGAACTTTCGCACCATCCTTTTCTACGGAGACATATAGTTTGAGGTCATCCATGTAAAACAGATGGGTGACCTCATGCCTCCGGTTGCTGGTGGTGCAGCAGTTGTATCCGCGGGTTTTCCGTAGTCCACCGGACAATGGCAATAGTGAGATGCAGTAAAGAAGAGGGCTGAAGATGTTTGTACTGTGACTTGACCAGATGTTATAATGAAGTACGTTCTCCAGAGCAGCATCAGCTAGTCAATGCATCTCACTATTTGATCGGGTTATGGCAGGGCATCTGAGCAAATGCATGATGAGCTCATGCGAAGTTGTATTAAATGCCTTGCCATAATCGATCCAGGCCATTGAAATGTTACGCTTATACTGCACGGAGTCCTGTGTGATGCATCTGTCCATCAGCAGGTTCTCCTTGCAGCCAACGACCCCATTCTTTGACCCTAGTTGCTCATATATCCGTTCATACACCGGCTCAACTGTGGAGAGTATTCGCATGTATAAGATTCGGGAGAACATCGGTCTGTAGTTCTTCGGATCAGACAAATCACCGTTTTTGAGGATTAGCACGGTTCGCCCATCAACAAACCAATCCGGAATCTGTTGTTCCCCATATCTAACCATGAGTTGAAAACTCTTGCTAGATGGCGGGTACATGGAACTTTTTTCCACCAATAGTTATTCAGGCCATCAGAGCCTGGAGCAGCAAAGTTCTTCGAGCCTCTGAGGGCTCGTCGAACTTCTTCTGGGGCTATCGGATTGCGCAGTTCATTGAGCTCAGGCTGACAAAGCCTTCTGCAGAAAGCTTCGGACTGCGCTTGGGCTGGAGTATCTACGTTGGGTTGTTAAGAAAATTCGTAAATGCCCTTCCAAAAGGTTTCAACTCGATCAGCCGCTGGCAGGTTATCCACAACAAGTGGAGGCTCTTGGAATAGGACAAAAGGTTAATCACGGAACTCCTTGTTTTCCGCGATGCTTCTCGCCCGCCTCACTAGTAATTTTTTTTGCAGCCACCAGCATTCGTATCAAGACAGTGCTGTTTAATGGTGAACAGCACGCCCTGATACAGTGTGTGGTGAGCTCGTCTTAAATTTTCAGCAATTCTCCGCACTGCGGACGTGGAGGGCCTATAGGCCGCCACACACTGGATACGAGACGCGTGTTGTCTCGCCGACTTGATCTTAACATACATTTTGTGAATGCGTCGCCTCATGCCTCCCAAGCAGAGGGGTGGTATACTTCCTCTCCGCTTGGGACAGGGTCTGAGCGGCGTCATGCACGGCAGAGTTGATCTGCCAGATGTCAGCCTCTTCTGAAAGGACATCGTGAATATCTGCATCCATCCATGCCAGTTGTTGTGGCTTCAGGGGCTTGGTGTAATGAAGCGCCCTGCGGGTTCTGATGCCTTCCGTAGGTGGTTTGATGCGGGCGTCCTCTACAGCCAGGTCGACACGTGGCCTATATGCCACTTTGTCAACCGGCTGAGGAGAAGCTCTGACAGCCTCGAGCCCGAAGATGAGATACATAATTCCTCAGATATTGGGGGGGAATAGCGGCATGTTCTGTGTGTATCCACACCACAGAGCATGGCAATCCATCGCCTGGACCCCACCACCTTGCCTTTGACTCCTATTCTGAGGGAGTCGGTTGTGGAGGCCTCTTCCTCGTCTATTCGTAACCGAGTGTTAGGGTATACAGCGGGGTTAGCATAGTATATCCACGACCGATATCAGAGGGAATGAGCATTCCCTCTAGGGTGCGCCATGGCTGCCAGTCCGGTTTCGCACCGGTTGCTTAGGAAAGTTGTGTCGCAAATCATCAAGGTCTTGGATGGTGGTTGGCCCTCCCTACTTATTATTATTATCAACTTTCGAATGTAGTAAATTTTTTTGATGAGTTCCAATTCCATCCTGTAAAGAGAAAAAGTAACAGCATAGCATCCAAGGGAGGCGAAACGATTGAGGAACGAATTTTCTTGACACGTTCCCGTATATTCAATAACATTAACGCTTCTGCTCCAATGTGACAAAATGCTATTCAATTATAAAGTAGCTTTTTCGTTATGTATTTATATCATATATTAATCGACTGCTTTTTTCTACTGATTTTTGATACAGTGTGTGGTGAGCTCGTCTTAAATTTTCAGCAATTCTCCGCACTGCGGACGTGGAGGGCCTATAGGCCGCCACACACTGGATACGAGACGCGTGTTGTCTCGCCGACTTGATCTTAACATACATTTTGTGAATGCGTCGCCTCATGCCTCCCAAGCAGAGGGGTGGTATACTTCCTCTCCGCTTGGGACAGGGTCTGAGCGGCGTCATGCACGGCAGAGTTGATCTGCCAGATGTCAGCCTCTTCTGAAAGGACATCGTGAATATCTGCATCCATCCATGCCAGTTGTTGTGGCTTCAGGGGCTTGGTGTAATGAAGCGCCCTGCGGGTTCTGATGCCTTCCGTAGGTGGTTTGATGCGGGCGTCCTCTACAGCCAGGTCGACACGTGGCCTATATGCCACTTTGTCAACCGGCTGAGGAGAAGCTCTGACAGCCTCGAGCCCGAAGATGAGATACATAATTCCTCAGATATTGGGGGGGAATAGCGGCATGTTCTGTGTGTATCCACACCACAGAGCATGGCAATCCATCGCCTGGACCCCACCACCTTGCCTTTGACTCCTATTCTGAGGGAGTCGGTTGTGGAGGCCTCTTCCTCGTCTATTCGTAACCGAGTGTTAGGGTATACAGCGGGGTTAGCATAGTATATCCACGACCGATATCAGAGGGAATGAGCATTCCCTCTAGGGTGCGCCATGGCTGCCAGTCCGGTTTCGCACCGGTTGCTTAGGAAAGTTGTGTCGCAAATCATCAAGGTCTTGGATGGTGGTTGGCCCTCCCTACTTATTATTATTATCAACTTTCGAATGTAGTAAATTTTTTTGATGAGTTCCAATTCCATCCTGTAAAGAGAAAAAGTAACAGCATAGCATCCAAGGGAGGCGAAACGATTGAGGAACGAATTTTCTTGACACGTTCCCGTATATTCAATAACATTAACGCTTCTGCTCCAATGTGACAAAATGCTATTCAATTATAAAGTAGCTTTTTCGTTATGTATTTATATCATATATTAATCGACTGCTTTTTTCTACTGATTTTTGAAGGGAAATCATGTAAACGCAAGCTATGGTATTGCTAGGATTGTTCAGAGAAACGTAAGGTAGAATGTATGTTTCGCAAATGCTAGTGAGTCTGAGTTCATTATGTGAGCTGCACTGAAATGGCAATTGGCATAAGATACACAATTGACTGTTGTATACTTGAATTTACTTGGTTCTTTAGTATTTTCCTGTTGTTCTCATTGTTGTGGCTCAGTAACTCCGATCAAGTAAAACAACGTAGTTGAGTAATACTCAAATAATGTTATCCCTCAAGTCATGTCATTAAGCCCTATGCTGTATCACTTCCGTTGAAAATAACATCACCGTTATTCACCACTTCCGTTATTTTGCTATTGCTTCGTAATGGCGAATAACGGTGGCGTTATTATTAATGGAAGTGATACAGCATAGGGCTGATTATTGAGCTGATAAGGTAACATCTTTTCATAATGTTATCCCTCAAATCATGACATTCAGCCCTATGCTGTATCACTTCCGTTGAAAATAACATCACCGTTATTCGCCATTTCCGTTATTTTGCTATTGCTTGGTAATGGCAAATAACGGTGAGGTTATTTTTAACGGAAGTGGTACAGCATAGGGCTGATTATTGCCATGTCGCAAAATTTTTTGAAGATACAATAAGCACGTCAGCTAGATTTTGATATTTGTCGGGTAGATTCATGGCAACGAAAACCCAAAAATGCTGTCTTGGATGAAATATATAACAATAAGGAGACAATTGAAACATTCATTGCAGCTTGTTGGGAGCATCTAGAATCGATAGTATTTCCATCGCCGAACGGAGATTCTTCGTTGTCGATAGAGTCTTGTCAGTACGATAACGCTGCATTTGATATTTGACAGAACAATTATTTGAAGCTACCAGTGTCGTAACTATTGAGAAAGGGAAATCAAATTGGAAAAGAAAAAAATTAATGAATTATGAAAAATCATGTCAATTATAGCATCGGCTGTTCACAAAATCCTGTGGAGATTATTTCATCATAATTTCAGGTTTCCATTTCATATAGGGTTTCCATTATTTCTATTTTATTGAATCTCAATTTTCTTTTAACAACGCACGACACAGCCGTTGAGGGAAGATGTTCCTTACATACAAATCTTAATACGTGTGCGGCGAGTTACTCATCTAGGTTATGTTATTTGATCGGAGCTCAGTAAGTACAGAAATGGATGGATGTTGTTATTACGATTCACACCAGTCGTCTTCATTCGGAATACATTGTCTTCAAAAGCCCTCAGATTGGCTAGAGGTAAGAACGCAACGCAGAAAGTTGATCAACTTTTGTGTTACTGTGGGTTTATACAGCAAATAAGATAAGATAAGGAATAGGATAAGGAAAAAGCCACAAATAGACCCGTTTATACAGATAAAATAAGAAATAAGGATCAACCAAGAAAATCACGGCTTTCTTGACATAGAATTCATGTTTGCTGTCAGTTCTGTCAAAAATTTCATCATTATATGCGCATTTGTATTTTCAAATAAGAATAAGCAAATAAGAAGATAAAAGTTGGCCAACTTTTATATTATCTCTTATTTCTTATCTTATCCTATTTGATGTATGAACGTTCCCATTGATTTATGTATGTAGAACATTCTTATCTTATTTCTTATGTTACTGTCCTTGCGTTTTAGCATGAACATGTCTACAGGATTGCGTTACCTTACCTTACATTTACACGAACTGGGCTCAACATTCCAAATACTTCAACACTTTATTCATGTAATTGCCCAGATACGCCTGGCTCTTGTGCCAATCAATAATGAAGACGAAATCTATATATTTATAAGTGTGTTTGTGTATCAACATTTACGTTGAAATTACCACTTCACATTCACAGTTAAATGACTTCGTTAATCAATTAACAAATTCTACCAGCTCAGGAACAATTTGGACAAAAAAATCTGTTACCGGTTAACAACGCGTTAGCTGCATTAATATCACGTTATTGTCTTTTTTTCTGGAATGGAACCTTTAAAACGTCCTTGCACAATTTGGAGGTAGTGCAAAAAAAAATTTACTTAAAATTATTCTTATAAAAATCAGACAGTTCCCTAATCCCCTTTTATTTGAAGAGTCAGAAGTCTTCAATGTACAAAACAGGGTATTCCACATTCGATAGCCTATTAGACGTTTCTGGAGAACGAAACGACAGATCATTTTAAAAATTTGTAGGCAGGGGTAATCAAATATGCTCTACCCGTCTGAAATATTTTCATCAATACAGTGTTGCCACTTGTATCAGAAAGTAGTACCTACATTGTTATTTCAAATAGAATACCCCATATATTAGATGATTTTTGCAATCCTTGTAGAATTCCTCACAACATTCCCAGATAATTCCCTATACCTATCTGTAACGGTTTTCGAGATAAAAATTATTTTGTTAAATTTTTGTGTGATACCTGACCATTATGCAAATGTACAAAATATTGAAATTTGAGTCATAGCTGCATAAGGCCATTAGGTATTCTGTCGATGAATTGCATATCAGTTTCATCATACTGGTAGGCTCAGAAGTAACTTCCTTTCGGGGTCTTATGAAAATGACTGAAACTCAGTTTTTTCAAATGGAACGCCCTGTATATTATATTATTTTCGAATTCAACTAACCAGTTTGAATAATTTTATCGACTGTCTTACCGTTTATGAGATTTTATAATTTTTCTTCTTCTATTTCAACCAAGAGATATAAATTTAGAGGAGTGGGATCTGAACAGTGAGTTCTCTGTTCACCAGAACTATACAAATTACATTGAAACCAAATTTTTGTTGAAATCCCCTTTCTCTAATGAAATTATTGTTTTCTGAGGCCCATAAATGATTAGTCTGAAAATTCAGTATTCCCTCAAGTGAGAATTTTCATTCATCTGTTCATATATTTTTTTTCAAGAAGTTGGGATCTTCGTATGTTCATGTTAGTAGCATTTCGCAAAATTCTATTGGTTTTAGTTGATCTCTATGTAGAGTTTACTGACAACTATGAGTGAATTCCTTTACACTTTACCTCTAAACTTATATGACAATTGTTGGTATTAAATGGATGGGGCTCCTGGACATTGCACATGTGAAGTGAGCAAAGAACTCACTAATTTGTTCGAATGAGATCGGTGGATTCGACGTTTTGGTCCTTGGATTTGGCCATTGCGGTCACAAAATCTGACTCAAACTTTGATTTGACAATATATGCAACGGATAGTGTAGTACCTTGTTGCTATAACCTCTATGCATTATGTAATCATTTTTTATCCCTTTTCTCGTTGTTTTTCTTATGTGAGCCCTACTGCAACTATTTTTCCCTTGTGTAAAAACACAAGCTCTATCACATAATGTAATAAAACTCTTAGCTTCCCATTAAAAAAATTTGTTGATGACGTCATAACTTTGACAACTTTGACGTGTTATTTTTGTAACTTATGTCAAAAGATGCGGAATAAAAAAAACAGTTTGACGTGATTTTGCATTTTTTTCAAAAGTGATCGTTGTACGTTTTATGAATTTTGTGCATTACTTTATCATAACCCTGTATATATATATACCAATCACTTTTATGAATAATGAATACACCATGTGAAACAGTGTCCCATGTTGTCCCCTGTTTTAGACTTACACAAAATCAAAAATTCAGTAACTTTACGGATCGAAACTTCATAATCAGCTCCCATGCGCTATTTAAAATATTATCGCCAAAAAAATATAGAAAAAATCGTGTAAAAACATTTTCGGAATCTTTATCACATCTATTCTCGAAAACGAACGCAATATAATCTAAGCTCAAAGGAATGCTCTATTGTTTCCCTTTTCTTCATGCAAGTTGTTAATTTTTCATTTTATAATTTCACAGAGAAGAATGTCTACAACTCAAGCCTAGCTTAGGTGTATTCTTCTGATTCACTTCAATTTATATTTGAATGAACGTCACCATTGAGAGATATCCTCATCCTAATAGGTCGAAATGAAACAACTTGCTTGGAGAACTAGAAACGTATTCCAAAAGCCTTTCAAGTGTCCTTCATTTTGGTCTTCCGATATTTGTTCAGATCAAAAGATTATTTGGCAAGTCCCGATTTTCACTGAACGATAAGCCTTACCAGGATTTAAATAGTGATTCGTTTTCCACCAGAGGCATATTTATATTCTTGTCTACGAGAACGTGATTGGATCTATACAAATTTCAAACAAACAAAACTACTACAAGTAATATCAGATTCAGTATGAGCCCCTGAATTCGTCGAAATGCCCAATTAAGTTTCACCGATCCCTTCAACTAGTTCTCGGAGAGCTATGTACAAAAATCAAATCTTGAAATTTTGTTAAAAATGTATATTAATAACACGTCACTTCACAAAGTCAGAGAGTGATGCATGGTATTCAAAGAATCTACATATTTGAAATATCTGAGTTGAGGTGAATAACTTGAAATAGAAGTGAGACGGTCGTTCTTGGCTCAGCAGGTGAGCAACAATAATCTCCAGCGCCAATCATATGGTGCTGATGCGTTTGTACTGAAATATTTTCTTTTGAGCGGCATTCATAAAAAATAATATAAAGGTCATATTATATTGCCACACTTGACGTGCAGATTCCTTATTTTCATTCCTAATTGACAGATCGACAATTTTCAGGTTTTACATTTTGAACGTCCACCCAAAACTCCAACTGCAGTAGTTTTCCTGATGAAAGCCTCGTATATCCTCCGATATCACCCCAATATAACATATATTTCCCAGTTTGGAGAAATTCACTGCTATCATACGCTTGATAACATGGAAATGTCCTTACATTACTTCCCAGTTTTGTCATAATTCCAAATTCAAAATAAAATTTTTCTGTTATGGAAGGGTTTCCTATATGATAGACTGATACTCGCAGTGCGCCATATAAATCTATACACCAGCTGCAGCGGAATAGTGTAGAGAATTTTTCCAAGATGACATGTCTTGGATTTAGACAGTAAAGCCATCTGTTGAACGTGAATACCGCCGTATTTTCAAAAAAAGATTTCATGTGTTCCAGTCTGCAATGTTCTGCTGCTTCTATAGATTTTCCTCTCCAGCAGCATCCGTAAAATTTAAGAGGACATGCCACAGATCGGCACGATGCTTCGTGAGCAGCTAAAGCGGCTGATTTCCCTTTGAAATCACACCCTGAAAAAATAAAATAAAACATAGTTAATTCAAATGGCTTCACTACCATTAGCACTTGCAAGCGTCTGTTAGGTCCGTTGCACAAATGGATGACAGATGTGATTCGAATCCGTAATTTGCTTCCACTTCGTGGAAATATGAGTAGAGTATTTTCGGCCGTAATCGAATTTTTTTTTTTTGCATAGTTATTTGATTATCAAATGTTCTTCTCAGAAGTATCTAGTATGACCCATCTGAAATGGGAGCGACCCGATACGGAAAGACTTCTGAAACACTCCATTTCATAAATCTTTATTTTCCTATGTATATACACAAAAAATTGTGTTGGAGATTTTTTAGCAAGACGACTAACAGATTGGCGAAGTTGCATAATGGAATTAACCATTATATGAAGTTGAGAATATGAAATTATGCAATTATTATTGACTTCATTTATCATTGAATTCAGATAATCTCAGAATATTCTTGACCACAATTTCATCGAATATCATAATTGATAATAAAGTTATTGGTGATAATAACAATACCTATCATAAAGACTCGTTTTACCCAAAAATTCAGCTTGTGCGGGTAGAGGACAACTCACTGATTTTTAGCGGCGTATTCACTCAGCTGTAGGATAACCCGGAAAACCTACAGCATCGTCCTTAATATTTGGTTTCCACTCCTAGCAAGCACCAGATGTTAGAAATGGCATCCGGGTAACTCACACCATACTTGCATTTTCACAAGACATGTGATCGGCCACAGATACAGAGAGACTTGACTTCAAACTATTTCCAACCGCATTCACTATCTGTGATCTCACTTTTTCACTATCTAGTGATTAAGAAATAAAAACACATAATATACAATGAATAATAATAACGCGGATAACGAAGTTTTTCTGTATCATTATGAAAAATTGGATAGTTCGGGAGTACTCGAATTTTATGGAAAACTTTTCAAATAAACAAGATGTCGAATCATGACAACGGTTTTTTCAAAACAACACAATACTTTGAAAAATATTCGGAAGCAATACGATAAGATTAGACTAAATGAATATAGGTTTTGTGGAAGCTACGTAAATTTAATTGGTCCCTTTTCTGGTTTCCATTTCATATACAGGGTGTTCCCTCACACCATTTACATCCGTAAAGAAGAAATTCTTTGGACCATTTTACGAATGAAAGATCATATAAACAAAGGCCCGCAAACGCTTCGTTGCGACCTACCGGCTGTTGAAATTTCAATATATTTTTTTTTTCTACAGTTCTTGAGATATTCGGCTCAAATTCAAACCATAGTCTACGTTATAGGGCAACATCAATGGATAACTCAAATATTAATGAGAATTTACAGGGTGATATTTTTTTGTGCGTCATGCCACCTTCTCTCCCCCTGATTTTTTCTGCAGTGATCCGTTGGTAAATTCTAAAGTCGGTTCGTTTACGAACTTTTTTGTCTTCTGTAGTTTTTTTCTCATCTATGACCGATATCGAGAAAAAATAAATTTTAATGACGTTATTGTCGCTTTTTTTATTAATTTTGACAGCTCGCATGTAGAGTACTTAGATGTCTCTGCATGTGTTTGAATTTATTTATTTATTTTCCAGACATATCGTAGAAATCATTCACAGGGATGCCACAATTCTGGAGAAAATATTGTGGGCAGATGAGTCGCCAAAATAGAAAGAGGTATCCTGAGAAAACACAAACTTTAACAGACATTTTTGCAAGATTGCGACACCACCTAATTGATGCTAGTCAATATGCTATTATTTTTGATTTTTCAGATTAATACAGTTCCAAAAATTTTGGGGATTGGATTTTATAGTCATTTCGGATTTTTCAATAAAATATTGATAAGCCTCTGCGATCTCGGTTTTTATAGATTTTCTTAGTTTTTTTAGATAGAAGTTAAGTTTCTGTTTGCGATACATTTTCAAATAGTGGTTTTTTCATTTTATTTTATTTGATTGAATTGATAACTGTATGGTGAAAATACTCCAAATTATACAAATATGACCGATATGCATTTCATTGATGGTCTTACAGAAACTGGAACTTTTGATAAAAAAAACTAATGATGGAGGTAGATCACGTACCGTCAGAACACCGCAGATCAAAGAAGCTGTTTCAAATAAAATAGAAGAACAGCTAGATACTAGCACCAGAAAAATCAGTGAAAATTTAAATATTTTCTTTTTGTCTTGGTGATATCTAAATTAGTCAGAAGTGTTGCACATTTTCGCACTTGGCTTCACCGTACTAATGACCAACATTTTTTCTATTGGATTATTCGAAAAGGTAACCCTGGAAATATTAGAGTAATATTCCTGGATCATACCATATATTCAAAGAATACTCAATAAGAATAGTCTGTGATTATTCTTCATGTATATCCCTTGGATAATATTGAAATATTCCAAATATTCTGTGGATTTTTGTTGGTAATATTATAGGAATATTTTGTATGGAATATCTCGGAAATAGTCTAGGTATTAGAATATTCTCTTGGGAATATTCTATGACTATCTGACGAATTACCATAAGCATATTCAGAGAATATTCCTTCAATATTCTATAATATCCTAGTATAGTATATTTCTAGAATATTTCAATTTTCACAAGAGAATGTTCTAGGATTATTCATGGAATATCTAGTGCTGTCTGTGTATGCCCTATTAATGAATCGATGTACTGAAGAAATTATCAGTAACTGAATATTTTGTTACTCACCATCTCCGTCGTCTCTGTATCTACAAGGGAATGTCAAAAGGGCATGCAATTCTTCCAACTTACGGCCGCGATCATCACACTTTTCACCCCGACAAATGGCACACCTACGAATATTGCTGAAGCACTCGTCACAAAATAAATGTCCTTGAACACACTGTCGAATAGGCGGAGAAATGTAATTGATGCAAACGGGGCATTTGAATTCAGCAAGCACCGCGTCTCTCATTGTTTATGTCAAGGTTTTCTGAAATAAAAAAAATTAATTAAAAACTGACAATACTTTCAAAAAATTGAAAAGGTCACTTTTTTTGACTATGTATGTAACACTATGTAACTCAGCCAGTCATTCATAATTTGGTATAAATTTTTGAAATGTAGAATTGAAAATAACAAGGATGGCTGAAATGAAAACAAGAAAATACATCAATAATGTATTTGGAGATTTTTGTTCTTATAACGCAGTCTATCACCAGACATCATCAGGTCACCTCTGAGTACCACGGCAAATATTATTAGTTGTTCTCCACCCGCTCTCCACGAGTATATATATTACTGTGATATCCTCCACGAAAAACATTTTGGAGAAAAATGGGAAAACAACTTTAATTAACCTACACTAAAGCCATCGACCTGGCTTGGAAGCGGCAAAAATAAATTCAGAACTAGGTTCTTTGCATAGGTAAGTTCAGTACAGCATCTACAATAGATAACAGATTTCACAATGCATCGTCCGTCGCAAGGACCATCAAAATTGGGGGATTCATGCATCCTTTGTGGCAAAACGAATCGTAGAAGCGGAGTATGTTTTTTCAAGGACGCCAAATGCCATAAATGCAGCAGAAGTAGATATATCAGCATAATCCGAAAGACAGCTGGTAAAATGAATAGCCCCAGGATAAATTATAAATTAAGGCCTGTTTTCTGCAGATCCCGCCTAGGTACTGAAAGAAAAAGTGGACAAGGAGTCGTTTCAACTGGTTGAAGTAGGTATTCTGGAACCAATAGACCAGTCCCATCGTACCAGTATTAAAAAAAACTAACGAGGAAGTTTTTACGAGGATTTTGAAGATATTCTCAACCCTCACCTAAACGTGGATAGATATCCCATTCCGAGAATTGAATATTCATTCACTGCTATGAGTCAGAGTGAATATTTCAGTAAATTCGATTTATCGCAGAGTTATGCCCAAATTGAACTGGACGCTAAATCAAAAGATTTGGTTAAGTTGAATACCCACAGGGGTTTATTCCAAATGAAGATAACGTTATGGTGTGGCTTCCAGTCCAGGAGTTTTCTAAAAAATTAGAGATTACATTATATCATATTAGGAACAAAAAATATAGTAATTTTTTTTAGAAGATCATTCCGAAAATATATTATGTAATTGTTTTTGGAAAACTACAGTGTGGTTTGAGTAAATTTTTACTTTTTCCAAGAAAAAATAACCTTCTCAAACTATCAACCAAAAAGGAGTGAGAGCAATTTTGAACGCTCCCATTCCATCTAATACAACCGAACTGAAATAATTTCTTGGTCTTGTAAACTTTTATGGAAAATTCCTAGGTAAAACTAAATACTCCACCCCTTAAATTACTAGAAACAGATATTAAATCGCATCGTATTAAATCAAAGAAAAATTATGCCGATGCCTTGTCGAGTCTCCCATTTAATAATATACAGGAAGAATCGATAAGATTTAGGATATGTTTTGTATATGAAGAAACTTTTCCAATCGATTATCGACAGGTAGCCCTTTACAGAAGAATATATAATTATTTCGTTATTGGATGAAATCAAATCATCATCAAAAAAGATGATCTACATCTTGAGCATGGGTGTCTCATGTGGGGCTACCGGGTGGTCATTCCTGAAAATTCAGTAGTGCTAGAGAAATTACACATGAGTGTAAGTATCTATAGCTCGTTCATATTTTTGGTGGCCGAAATATCGATGTGCTCCAAGTGCCAAGCCTGTAATTCTGCAAAATCTAATCCAGAATTATACCCTTGGCCATATGGAAATTCACCATGGCACAGGATGCATTCAGATTTTTTAGGACCTATAACATGTAATCATCTTTGACTCTTCTAGTAAATGCCAGAAGTATTCAAAACTTACTCGTCAGAAGTATGTATATTACTTGAATTTTTATTTATTCTGCCACTATGTAGGTGTGAATATTGTATCAAGTCTGACACTTTTTATCAAGATATAAAAAACTCAACCACTGACCGACGTTCCAACAACGGAAATTCTGATTTCTACTAGCATGATGGTTTCATTTATAAATAACATAATAACCCCACAATTATTGCAAGTCATTACAAGTACTATTCATTGAATTTAGAACTCTCATTCTTAATTTCACTATTCAAAATATAGAGACTTTCAACCGCGTCAGGTGATATTTATTTAAGTGAGTTATTTTTAAATTCATTTGAGTATTCTTTGGAATTTATAACCAATAGGTTTTTTGGAAATATTGAATGTTCATACCATCATTGAATTTCTCATTTTCAACTCAAAATTATATAAAATCTAGAAAGCTTTTAATACTGACAGCTATGTATGACGATGGCAAATGCTATCCAAATTTTTCATTTTCAAGACACTAGTTTAATAACCTCAAAACTTGGGGCAAATTGATTAATTTGCGGTTCTGCACTTGTATAGATATGTGCTATTTTCAGACTGTGAAAGGTTAGAATTTAAATGAAACATCTCAAGAAATTATATTTTTTTCATAAAATCAAACGTATAATCAGTACGTGAAGATGATATATTTTCACTCACCTTATAACTGAACTACTAAACGATGCTGGTTCCTTGTTCCACAAAGTCACTTTCTATGAATTAACTTCGCTATACTTCGGGATTTTGTCACCACACGATCTGAGAATGATATAGTTCAACTATTGTCACAAGTATATATACATGAACGATCCTATGAAAGACACATATTAGTAAATAATTTCAGGTAGGTATTAGAATTTTAGTTTGCCGCTGAATGTTATTGATGGTCCTCAGGTAAGTATCAAAATATTAATGGGACTTTTCTAAGAAATTTGAAACATTTCGAAAACTAGATGAAAGAGGAAACGAAATGTTGAACACTAACTCAAACTGTTGGTGCTTTTGAAACCACACGGTCTATTGAGTGGAAATGAAATGTGGACTGAAAAATTTAGAACGTATTCCATCTTGAATGTGAAATTATTCTCCTATTATTATACACAGTTGATTTTAGAATATTCTTCAATTTCTGAGATTCATTACGTTAATTTCAACTCCACGAATTAGAGCTACTCAGCCTACACAGTCACGATATCTGATGGTACGATGAATAATCAGCCAATACTATCTGATATCGTGACTGTGAACATCATTCATATGGAAGAAACAGGATGCGAAATGTAGCCAATTGCGCACCCTGCTAATTTCGCCTGATATCCCTACTCCAAGGCTTCAGCAATCAAACCGTGCATCCCTCTCAGCCAGTGTACCTGTTTCAAAGCACGTGACCATACGGAAACTAAAATAAGAGAGAGGTCACACCTAAAGTTAAAGTTGGCACTATGTTTTGGGAGATATATCTGTGGTGGCATACTTGGCAGCTGGGCGAACGAAATGAATAGGCGGTAACAACTGTAATGTGCCGAATTGAGAGCGGATTTTTTGAATTATGAAATGAAAGACAATGGACGAATTTAACAAAATATTTATTATAATGTATATATACATCTTAAGGAACACAATATCCATTATATAAATGATATATTTGAAAATTGTATGAAATGAAAAATAAACTCCAAAAAATATAAATATAAGTAACAAAAAATAGAAGTGTAACATTTCTTAATCAATTTAATATTGATTATCACAGGATTAGCATATTATAAGGGCTTATGGCAGATTCAAGAAACAAATAATAAAATAAATAAAATGATATTGCTTATTTCTCCATTTTTGAATTCTGATGCTGAATGACATATCATCATAGAATTTTTCCACTATTAGTGGTATACATACCGTGTGACACAGACTCATGGTAGACGCCCATTTCTTCTTTGTTCTGTAGCTATATTTCTGAAATTTGAAATAATGAATATGCTCCCTATAGGGCACTTTTTGACATATTTGGAAAAAACCCAACTTCTGGTTTTTCCGGAAATGACATCTTCTTTCGATTTTCAAATGTAATATATTATTACATTTATGAAATCTGCATAATTTTCTGAATCCAATTATACCTCATAGTTGATATTTCATTCAACAAAACACCCATTTTATTTTTCGATCTAGAGAGCCATTAACTCCCTAAAATTATTCCAATTGACCAAAATGCTACACTATCGTTATTTCGATTCAAAAAGTATCGTGGTTCGAAACACGTGCTAAAAAAGTAAACCAAAACCGTTTTTTACTCAAAACTTCGTTTTTTCAAATGGTACCATAATGGTATTCTGACGTTATTCGATAGGACCATCGATGGGGTATTCATCCATATTACCTTCTTTTCTTTATAACCAATAAGAACACGATAATGGAGTTTAGACAAGTATAAGTATCTTCTCGGTTCAATAACAATAATTTATCAAGGTGGCTTTGAAACACGAACAACAATTTGACTTTCACGGACATCTAGTCAATATTTCATCCCACCGATAGAGCTCCTAAATCTCGAAGGCTCAAAGCCATGGTTCAAATGTAAGTAATAACAGTTAGGTTTCTCTCACCATTCAATTAATACCAAAACAAGCTAAAGAAGAGAAATTTCATAATAGGTGTTCAAAATGTCCACCACCAACATCCAAACATATTCTATCTCGTTTGGCGGTATTTCGAATAGCATTGTTCAATTGTTGAGGCGTTATACTTTGAATGGCTTGTCTAACTCGTAATTCTAGGTCATCGCGGGTCATTGGGTAGGTTTTGTAAACGATATTTCCCCAGTTGGACCCATATTCTTTACCTTTTCCTAAATGTAGTAGCAAATCCAAAGACTAAAAGCTAAAGGAGGTAGCAGCAAAGCCAAAGAATCTTAAAGTTAAAGGAGGCAGCAGTGGATCAAGAACTTTATAATACAAGTTATTGTGCTTTTGAATATACTTTCCGGATATCCAGTTTCTCATCAAAATTGCGGTTTTTCTATTCCTCTTTTCGAAGATTATCACTATTAATTAAATGCGTAGTGATTTTTCGAAGAAATGTCATTTGATTTTTAAATAAAAGTAGGGGCAGTGACATTACTAATAATTTTCCTTTTTTGATAATAATAAGACAATCATTTTGAGTTATAAAGTAAAGTAAATTATATTTAGAGATAATATATGGTGGTTTTCTCGTAGAACAGGTATTTTATAAGGTATTGGAGGTTTTTCATTGTTGTTTGACTATACTTTATGTATAATATTTCCCACGGATGACAATATTAGTTAAACAGTTGATTATTATACCTCTCTGGCACAATATATTCAAACTTGTTCGAATTTTTACTGTTTTCTCTTCCCGGAGTCAGTGTTACTTGTTCCGTGCGGATGGAGCTGCGATCAACTTAGTTGTACATCATTTGTCATCCGTAGGGAAATACAAGTTAAACAGTTGATTATTATTCATTTGGCAGGGACAGGACAATTATAATGTTGTCTGACCTACCCTGTCAGTGATGAGATGTAATAAACCTCGAAACATGCATGTCTGCAGGCGGTCATTCCCAGCTAAATGAAGGATAATCTTCTGCTTAATTACAGGACAAGCACTTGCAATTGCGTCTTCTTGGAAGAACGTTGCACAAATATCTGTCAGATGTACTTCAATGTCCACCGTGATATTAGCCAGGGAAGTAGTTGTTTTCTGACAGATGTTTGCCTTTTAATTTACACTTGGTGAAAACGCTTAGAGAGAAGGGTACCCCGCATTCTTTCACATTGTTGATACCTCTCTGGCACAATATATTGGAACTCGTTCAAATTTTTACAGTTTTCTCTTCCCGGAGTCAGTGCTACTTGGGAGTGTTTTGTCTTGTTCCGTGCGGATGGTGCTGCGATCAACTTAGTTGTAGATCGTATTGTCATCCGTGGGGAAATAATAGTTAAACAGTTGATTATTATTCATTTGGCAGGGACAGGACGATTATAATGTTGTCTAACCTACCCTGTCACTGATGAGAAGTAATAAACCTCGAAACATGCATGTCTCTGCAGGTGCTCATTCCCAACCAAATGAAGGATAATCTTTTGTTCAATTACAAGACAAGCACTTGCAAGTGGGTCTTCTTGGAAGAACGTTGCACAAATATCTTTCAGATGTAGTTCAATGTCCATCGTGATATTAGCCAGGGAAGTAGTTGTTTTCTGACAGATGTTTGACTTTTATTTTACACTTGGTGGAAACGCTTAGAGAGAAGGGTACCCCGCATTCTTTCACATTGTTGATACCTCTCTGGCAGAATATATTCTAACTCGTTTCAATTTTTACAGTTTTCTCAAACGAGCACGTTCGGTAGACATTTCGCAAATCTACCACGAACATTTCGAAAAGATGAGAACCTGCGCACCTGCACATTTTCCTCATCACTTTTGCGCTTAGCCGACATTTCAAAAATATGCGCGTGTGCACATGCGTGCGCTCGCTTGGTCCACATATTTTATAATTCATTTTCCTTCAACCCATAATATGATTTGAAATGGGAACTATATCACAATACAGACCATGCGAGCGAAGCGAGTGCGTTTGGCAGACATTTCGCAAATCCGCGCGCGCGGATTTACGAAATGTCTGCCGAACGCACGCATTTTCTTTACTGGTCTCCATATTTGTATTCATCTACCACGAACATTTCGAAAAGATGAGAACATGCGCACCTGCACCACTTTTGCGCTTATCCGACATTCCAAAAATATGCGCCTGCGCACATGCACTCGCTTGCTCCACATATTTCATAATTCATCTTGATGTGCTAATGGACAGTCCCAAAATATACCAATTACCTTACCAATTGACTCTATAGTCTCTATTATACTGACAATTAATATCGCTGTATGACAGAAGCTTTCAATAAACTGACACAAAAATGGGCTAAATCAAGCATAAAAAGTTAAATTGGTTCCCTATCGATATTTTAGAATTGAATGAATTTTTTATTTTTTTTTATTTTTATTTCCGTAACAATTTTATAATTTAGTGAATTCATCCTTTGAAATTTTTTATGTAATAGAATTGGCAACGTCGCATTACTAATTTTGACAGTTCAAAGTGGCCATCATTTGTTAAATAAAGTGATTGTTAATGTATTTTGAATAAAGACCAGTTTTGAATTTTTTTCTATTTTTCAGAGGTTTATTTTACCTACACAATGCTAAAAATTCGTGGATAAAAGGGTTTATGGTTCAATACAATGGATTTAATTGAAAATTACGTTAATACTCCGTCAAATGGTTTGTTTTTGTGTCTCTCAAAAGTGAGTATCCACATACATTTTTTCAACAACAAAAATAGAAAAAGGTCTTCGCGCGCAAAAATTTCGATTGCTGTATTGTTTTTATGATATTTTGAAACTTCTGTGAAAATTTCATCAAAATCCCAGTTGGACCCATATTCTATACCTTTACCCTACATTTAACTTATTTTCTGATGTCTCTCGTTCCGCTGGGTAATTGACAAACTTTGTATATAAAATTATTGATTTGTAAAAATTTCCTTCATATAAAATGTTTCATCTTTTTAGTGTTTTCAAACAGTATCTCCTCTCATCAACAACCCGTCGTCATGTCCTTCCTATCCTCCAATCCTGTTCTTCTTTTTTTATATGAATACACAAGCACCTATATCACTTACTATTTCTAACATTTTCCTTCCAATACGCATTCTATATCGACAAAACTTAATCTTCTTCATTTCGTTTGACTATTCTTTCAAAATTCTTTAAATTTTTCCTTTTGAATCGATACTCATTCTCAAATGTCAAATTTTCTAACTGTCACTATCAAATTTCCTCGTTTCCATACTGAATGTTTCAAAGTAATTAAGTTACTTTGGAGAGTAAAATGTATTTAGCCTTTTAAAATCATTATATTGACTGAAATAGTTTATATTAATCATTGTTAAAAATTTTGCTTCGAATATATAAATAAAAACATCTATCAGTTTTATTTCATTAGGTTTCTTCAAATACTCATACAAAAAAATTGATTCAAAAGTATATTGTCGCGACTAGGGCCTTAGGAAGCTATAAGCCCTATCCCTTGGGACGAAGTTAGGAAGAACAAACTTCGTTTCTTCTTGGCTTCCTATTGACAAATGAAACAATTCGCAAATTCACAAGATACCAACAGGTATATTTTAATGGGCACAATAACCAGGACACAACAAAGCCCTATATTCATATATTCCCCAAACGGGACAAGTCAACACATATCAATCAGTATATTATATACAAAGGTTTCTTACCAAATGGACACTATAAATACTCGCTTAAGGACATCTTTCTCAGAGGTTCGTCAAGAAGGCTTTACCGCCGTGAACTAGCTCTGGATTCGACAGTGTCGCAAACCCACTCTGGGTTCACCTGTCGACTGCCGACCCTTCACTGTCTCATTGCCATCTATCATCTGGTATTTATTCAAGTTTCGTGTTACTGCTACGGTCATTTTCATTCAATGAAAAAGTTCGTTGAAGTCTTCATAGCCGTGCCAATAACACATGTTTTGTTTTTGTTATGAATCGAACCAGGCCAAGCTCGACCATGACCGATGTTTGAACTTCAAGTAATTCATCAGTTCAACAAATTATGAAATATGAATCATGACAGTGGATTTTGTTAACATACAAAATAAATAAGGTTTTGGATTAGCGCCATTCTTGACATAACATATCATATAGTGTATGGTACGCCTAATAATAAACAGTGCAAAGAGATTCGAGGTGAATTATTTATTCAAATAGTGTGCGTCCTTATCTTTCAAATTTGTATCATCGTTATACTCGAAATATAAACAAGTGTCTACAAAATACGAAGAAAGAAACTGGGATCAACAAAGATAATCAGTGCTAGAATTATCTCGAGAGTAATATAAACATAACCAAGATCCACACCGGACCAGTAAAAAAGTACCTACAACATTCCGCAAATAAAGGAATCCATTACGGGAAACACTGAAATGCCGAAAAATGTTGAAAAACAAGAAATAACACTAGAAATACTATTTGAAGAGATAGTTAAAAGTAAAACGGAACTGAAAAATACTATTGAAGCGAGTGAGGCCAGAGTACTCTTTAAAACAGAAGACTTAAAGCTCAAAGTTAAAACTCTTGAGGAGGAAAACCGATTCTTAAAGGAAAGAGTTGAAGAACTAGACAAACAGAATAGAATAAATAATGTCGTAATTTTTGGACTACAAAGGCAATCAAAAGAGCCTTCGATAGAGTTCATCTCACAAGAAATAAAAAACCTCCTAGATATTGACCTCGAAGGCAAAGATATCAACAACTTTTACTACCTTGGTAACTGAGAACGGAGTCCAATAAAAATTGAGTTTGTATCATTACTGAAAAAAATCAAATTCTAAAAAACTGCCGGGAGTTGAAAACAACTACAGTGTCTATTGCCAACGATCTCACACAAACACAGAGAACGACATTTAAATGCCTAGGGGAGCAGCTGTTCTTAGCCAGACAAAACACTGAGAATTGTTATATCAAAGCAAACCACATACCTTGGAGTAACTTGAAGCCAATCGATATAACGAGGAAGAAAAACCGAATAGTGCACCTTCCACTTCTAATTCGAGCTCAAGGAATAATATTACAAAAAAATTCGACTTCGGACCAGGGCAGGAAGAAACGACTGATACGATAATAACACCCATAAATCCAAGACCTACTTTCTGGACATCGAATTGCCAAACCTAGTGGACATTCTCATAAAACCCACGATGTACCGCAATCAGCAACAAGCTTAGAAACAGATCGGTAAGGTGAAAAAAAACAAGTTGCGTGAACCAGTGAAAATGATGATGTAATGGACAGCTACTTGACAAATTTCGAAGTCAGAAAAATAGAAACCAAAATTGCTGTAGATCTTGATATTTACAACCGTATTTCAGAACATCTGTACTCCAAAAGTTCTCTAAAAATTATTTATAACAACATTAGAAGTATAAGCAAGTACTTTGACGAATTACAAGTATTTTTGAAACAATTTCATCAAAAATTCGACGTAATTGTGTTAACGGAAACTTTTGAAATCATTGATGTAAATCTTTATAAATTAGAAGGATACAATATTATATAACCATGGTAAAGTGAATCAAAATGATGGAGTAGTTGTATTCATAATAAACGATTTCACGTAGTTTTATTGATCTCGAAGAAATACAATACAGCAATAACTTCACCAGCATAAAAGTTATAGAACTACAAATATTGAATCATGGAGAGAAAACACTGTTGTTCTATCTGAAAGAATGGATCAGAGCAAACCTTCGCTTTGTATGTTCGTAGACTTAGCGAAGGCTTTCGATACGGTATCGCATGAAAAGCTTCTAAAAGTTATTGAGAGCTATGGAATCAGAGGAAAAGCACTCGGTTTATTGAAAAGTTACTCGACTGATAGATATCAATAAACTCTCATCGGAGATCATTTGAGTAATCCCAAAAAAATTTGTTGTGGCGTACCGCAAGGAACTGTTCTAGGTCTAGTTTTATTCATAATGTACATTAACGACCTAATCCACCTAGACAGAAATCAAAAAATCTTCAGTTTTGCTGATGACACCGTTATTCTTTATAGTGCAGATAAGTGGGAATGTTTAATTATTACAGTCTCACATTAAACAGCACTAAAACAAAATACATCACTTTCACTTCCCATTCCAATATTTTTCCAAAAATGGGCCCACTCAAAATTAATAATCACATCAAAATATGAGAAGTAGAGGGTACCAAATATTTAGGAATAGTTATAGATCGGCAGCTTAGATGGGACTTTCAAGCGAAACACGTGATAAAAAAATTCAGATACCTGCTACCGAGATTCAGAGTCATGAAATAATACCTTTCACAAAACCAGATATTAACACTATATCAGTCTCTAGTTCAGACGGATCTATCATATGGCATTGAAGGCTGGGGAGGAATTGCACACACTCACCTGAAGAATCTAGAAATTATACAAAAAAGGTTTCTTAAAATAATATTCAACAATCCTAAGAAGTTCTCCACCAACCTACTTTTAGGCTGTACATTTTAAACACTTTAACATACCTACAGAAAAATAAAGACAATTTAAACATCAATACCCATACATATAACACCAGAAATAAAAACATAATCACAAAAAAAGAAAGATGTATTAAACGCATAGGACAAAGATTTTATACTCAATTGGGTGAACGTGTTTATGACATTCTGCCAATTGAAGTGAGAGAAACTAAAACTAAAGACATGGCTATTAGATTTTGGAAGGGAAAATCAACTACATATTCTCAACAGGTGATTTCATCATGATTCAAATTACAGACCCACCTAGGATAAAAAAATAACCATTTTCTTGTATTCTTGTATTTTTATATTTTACCATTTTACCTATAATATATATTTACCTTAGAATGCGACTGGAATAGATGGTATTCCACCGTATGTACTGAAAGGTGTGGATTCTTGATAGGATGTGAGGACAATAGCCCGTAACGGAGCGGTCTTGTGAGGACATATTTCGTTGCGAGGACTTCATCTCGGCCCTCGGAGCGTTTCGTCCAAATAAGGACGTGTATTTTCATTTGGCGATCAGATCTGTACCTACTTTTCAAATTTCTTTAATGGTCCTCACAACTTATAGCTTGTGCGGATTCGTAGTTCAGTGATTTCAGCCATTATTTTCTCATAGGGCGCTCACCGAGATTTTCGAAAGATATTCCTTATACACACGTACAATGCTCATAGTAGTTCCGAGAACATATCAAAAACATATTTTGTGTATAAATATCGATTCGAAAATGAAAGTGTTTCATGAATAGTTGATCGCTGGGAGGACGTCACGTACAGTCTGTAGAAGAATTTCAGTTAGCTAAGATAAGGGCTGAAAGTAATCATGACAGGATGATAAATCAAAATCTTCTGAAATAATGAAGTCAATTCGATATAGACAATTCCACTTGATTACTGAGTTATGCAGAATATTTTTCTAACCACTTGAAATAGTTATTATCCTAACAGGTACGGAAAGAGTACCTTTCCCGCATGCGACTGCCGTTACCCGAATGACGCAGAGCGGAGTTCGGGTAAGCAGTCGAGTGCGGGAGAGTATCTTTCCATATGAGTTAGGATCAATATTTTTTCTACAATCGAACAAAAAAAAATTAAGCACTTTTGAACAAACTTTCGCGTGCGGGAAAAATTTTTCTCCACGATCATCACTGAATTTGCCAATTCTGAAATGAAATTTGATTACAGAATGCTGGAATTCTCTCTCTTGAGATTGAAGAAATATTCTGCAACACCTCTGCCCCCATGCAATTCAAATGTATTTACATTCTCTCTCTTGTATAGGAATAATATGCTCACACTGGTTAGCAATAATAACATTAGCCTTGGCGCAGACAATTTCAGTAGTGTCAAAATTATTGCTGTCACGTTTTCATTCGAAAATATAAAAAGTATCATGAATTTATTCACTGATTCAGAATCAGAGTGTGAAAATACACCACCTGAAATTACAAAAAGTACAAATAATATACTGGAAAGTTTACTACCGAAACACCCGAATAATTAAGACTCGTAGTATTAATATAATGTTTATCAAACATATTTTAATGTGAGGCCAGATGGCTTAGTAGACGAGAGGTCGTGGGATGAAGCCACCGACAATGCAATTTTTTTTAATTTCAATAGTTTATTCTTAATGCATCTTTCATTTTCGAGAAAAATGGTAATAGAAATATTACCTGAAAATTACCATTATCCGTGTTTAAACCACTTCCACTTATTCAAAATAGCTTGCAGAATATAATCAGTCAATTACTTTCTATAATAAGAAGGGGCTACTTTTCTACTTACGCTTTGAAAAGTGCAGACTGATACCGGATAGAAAATAGTAATTAATTTTTATTTCAGATGCATTATGCATACATATTTCGTTATACAGTCAGTCCATAAAGTAACCCCACTCTTGCTAACTTTTGAATGGGTAAGAATTTTGTTTTTAAATGTTTTTTGGTCAAATAGTAGGTCATAAGCTACTTTTCTACAAAAAATATTGTCTATCTTTCAAAATGGCGGCCCGACGCCGTTAAAATAGTATGGGGATCGAGTGACACCTCATTTGAAACGTCTTACAATTCTCTATATGTCCACAAATTTTCAAACGAAATTATTCATCCAGAACAAATTGGCGGTACATAATGTTAGAGCTCTGCCATATGAGGATCTTTTCGCTATATGAGCACTAGTAAAATCATCAAATCTTTTTTGGTATCATCAAATGAAAGTTTTTTTACTAAAATTTGTAAAAGAGTGCCATCTTCGAATGAAATTCAAGTGACAAAGCAGGTGATTGTTTTATTGAATTTCAGAAAATTCAAGAAAATCATAAGAAAAAAACATGTTTATTTTACATAAATATCTGAGCAATTGAGAAAGAAAATCAATTCAAATGAAGAAACGATTCTGAAAATCGATTCTTACATTTTCAAACATTTGTGGTGTACGATTCCTGCATACGTCTCATATGCGTTCCATCAATCCATTTATCGTTTCTGGGGCGGTTCTGTATACTTGAGATTTGAGATATCCCCACCGGAAAAAATCCAAGGGCGTCAAATCAGGCGAGCGAGCTGGCCATTCAATAGGACCCCTCCTACAATTCCATATATCGAAAAATATTGTCGTGTAGAGTATTGAAATACAATTCAAACGATGTATCACTCGACCCTCATATCCATAAAAAAATTCAAAATGGCGGACCGACGTTATTTCGAAAAAATTTACTTTTTTTTTCAAAACGGAGCATATGAAAAATTGAAAGAAAAAATCCAATCCGTTCAAAAGTTAACAGGGGTGGAATTACTTTATGATAGTTCTAACATTATGCATGCACTGTCATTTTATTGTTTTAGATCATTATTTTTGTTTGGACTCAGGCTGTTGTATAGAGAATTGAAAAGACGTTTTGACCCCCCATGCCAATAAAAAAATTATTTCTAAATGGCGTCGGGTCGCCCTTTTGGATAATAAATATTTTTTGTTGTCAAAAAGTAGCTTATGAACTGCCATTTCACCAAAAAATATTTTATCCGATAATTACATTCCGATCAAAAGTTAACAGGAGGGGTTACTTTATGGACACACTGTATATTGATCACAATGACTCAATTGTATGTTATTATTTGTCTTGTTTGACAATAAATCAATTAATCATTATATTTATTTTCCGTTAGGAATTTCTCAGTCATGCCCTTCTCCGGAGCTTCGATACTTCTGGAGGGTGCGCTGGATTATTTGCCCCAATAACCACTACCCAAGCCATAGGTTGAGTGAGTATTGGGTCCAAAAATCATGTGCCTGAGCTGGCGGATTGAACCAAGTATGACAGCTTTCTGCCTTCGCCCGGCTAAAAATTCTGCCATTTTACTGAAAGCTGGTATAGTTTTTAGATTCAGAGGGAATCTAGATATTTAGTCCGGTTATCCGCCTCTCTTCGGATGATTTTCGTTACACCAGTAGCGGAAAACTCAATGACGAAAATCTTCTTACTTTGATGGTTGAGGAGAAATACTTCAGGCTTATCGGCTTGTATTTGTCTGGAAATAGGGAATGAGTAGTTCCAATATATTTGACTCTTCTAATTCTCCACAATTGATTCAATATCCCCTAGAGTTTAGGCAACATATACCGTACGATTGTCATAGATGGTAGTACAGCACTTGAAGCCCCGTTTTGTACCTGTGGATATAGGCTGAGACCGCATAAGCTGGACAAGCTGATTGCAAAAGCATCATTATTATTGCAAGACATAGTTTTTGTGCCATTTAAGAAAAAACAGACAAACATTTTTTCTTCAATTTTCGGTGGTTGCAAACCCGTCTTTCAAAACTTAGCCACTATTATTTCTCCACCAAAGTGGTAGAGAACAAATCTGTAATGGAAACAATTGTTCAAATCTATTAACATATTTTCTTTGAGAACTTTCTGTTTTTGTTTATACTATATGCTGATTCATTTACATTTTCTAAATATAAGTTTTTGACCATGAAATTATTCCTACATAATATCCGTACTTTCATTTAATTTATGAGTGGTCAAAAACGAATTTGATCATTTTCAGTTCCCGACTACTATGTAGTGGTCGAGAACCAGTTTGAGATAATTTTTGGTTTTCGACCATTTCATATTTTTGAGCTTTCAGTAAAAAGCACTTTGGAGTGAATTCAATATTTTTTTTTAACTGACATACAAACAACAAAGTACAAACATAAGGAAGATTTTTTTACGTTCTGGTTCCCACGAAACGAGAATTTCGTGATGTTCAGAGAACATCGTAATTGCCGAGGAAGAGTAGGATTCTAGTGTTTTTCTTGTATTTCTCCAGGCAGTATGATCTATAAAACAGATACAGATCGCCAACCTTTTTGCGGTGCTAAAGATAAGTGAGCGAGCTTGTAAGTGGAGCATCACCAACCATACGAATGGCTCTTTTTTAGATAGACTATGAAGTTTTAGTATAAGTTTAAGGGCTGCACTCCATATATTATTCAAACAGTATCCCAGGATATGCCGGATCTGTGCTTTATGAATCAGAATCACTTTCTATTGGCACAAAACATAAAATAAAATTTTTGGAATTCACTTTTGGTAATGGTTTTTCCCATGAGAGGGTACTGCTGATGTTAATACCAAGCATTGAAATGAAGGACTTCATTGGTTTGGATACTCCTGACATAATTACCCTGAACACTGTGATATCGGCCTTTGCATTGAATTCCATCAAGTTCTCCATTTTACGTTCCTCCGCCGGTCTTTTCTGGTTTCATGAGCTTATATCCGAGCTTTCGAAAAGTGTTGTACGCTGTGAGAAAGGAATTGTGTTGGTGCTAAAATAGATCCCTGGGAAATACCAGCATTTATTGGAAAAGTGTCTGGGGGAATACAGCTATAGGAAAGTAAGTCATAGGATGAAATTAACATAAAGTTCTTGTGTCAGAAAATAAAATTAAAGTAGTATTTCAATTTTTATAGAAATCCTCCAATGCAAAAAATGTCTGTTTCATCATTTCTTTCTCTGAAGAATCAATTTGTATGGTGGTGGTCGGGAACCAATTTAAAAATGGTCGAAGAACCAGAGTCATGAGTCATTGTAGCTTTTCCCGGTTCATTGAGAACAATGAGCCCAAAAGAGCATTAACAACTTATTTTAAACTCTGCTTGGATTCGGTCGAGGATCAGAGAATTCACCCCATCCAACTGAGTTTTGATTCAGATGTGGTTTCTTTTGAAAAATTATAGGAAATAGATTCAACAACAATATTCATATACCCATACTGGTTTAATTGAAACATAATTGATTGTTGTTCATTTATTTGAAATAAAATAACATTTATGTTCATTGACATGGAACAAATGAACTAACATGAAGAAAGTTTCAATGATCACATTGTCTGAAATGTGCAATAACGTAGATACAACGAATCCCATATAAAAAATCACCCGGTATGTGGATCACAAGCTACATGCAATTTATTCCTCAATTCATCACCATGCAGGCAGAATATCACGATCAGCTAATAAATATTTCGAATAATATCGTCTGAATAAATAACCTTATTTGATTTTTATAGCCAATAAGTATAGAGTGTATGGATATATAAACTCCAACAGTAATTTCCGAGGACTTAAGGGGTGTTCTAACCTGCCGAATGAAACCTGAATAACTTCTCAGTAACAAAACCAACAATTCACAACTATTATTGATGAATTTATCTTCATTTGATTAAATCATGGCCTATCCATAAGTATGGCCAACTCCACAAGTAATATTTCTTTCAGATGTTGAATAATAGATTTATTTTCAGAAATCTGAAACTCGTCTTCGAAAGGTAGATACAATCACCATGACATTAATATGAGAAAAATCAGTGCAATCTATTAGACTGCGAATGCCGAAATTAATGCTGATGTATCTACCAATAATGGCGTAATATTGTCCCCGAAAGACATTGCTAGTAAGTAAGTAGTTTCACGTAGAAATTACTCAAAAGACTGTACTAGGAGTCCTCACAGCGATACATTCAAATACATGTCCTCATAAAGTAGTTCTCGCAGCGATGCATACATACACACACGTCCTCACAGAGTAGTCCGCACAGCGACATGCGTCCTCATAAAGAAGTCCTCGCAACGCATTGCATGTAAGGGGTCCTCAGTTGGTCTTGAGGTGAAACACAAACATTTAAAATATGGAGTGTTTAATGAAACGAAGATAATCGAATGATTCTTTGAAGTGATACGATGTGAAATATTATGCGCAATCATTTTTAGCACTCCTCCTTCATAGAGTCCCCACAAAGTATTACAAATTTGGATGTCCTCGTTGCGTAGCAAAAGTACGTATAAGTGTGTGCGGGTGTAGAGATATGTGTTTGTTATTACTAAATATTTTGGATTACTTTTAAGATCTTACTTAATATTTAAGACCACATGTAAACGGAATCATATGAAATCACGTACAAGCGATAGCTTCTTCGGACCTAAAGCTTCTGTGATATACTCTGTTTATTCTTTCTCTGTACTATTACTTACTATTATTACAATTATTTAAACCAATTATATTTTAATTATATGTGACATTCTGTATTAATTTACATTGTACCCACTATTTGGAGAATAAACATATATATTATTAGTATATTCTTCTAGAAACTTTTTGCCAGGCATTAGGATGGAATGATTCAGCAGTCGTATGGAGCTGTTGAATTATTTTTTGTTCGACATTTGCTGACACCCTATTGTATAGGGAATAATAGGAAGGCTCGATTATCTTTTCTTCAATTTTCATTTTGTGTACGAGAAATAATTAAATTGATAATAATAATACTCCCTTATAAACACTTATAGAGTGTACCCAAAGACATAGCATGTGCGAGTAGAGTACGGCTATTATTATTATTTGCCGTGGCGCTTCACGACGACTTTAAAATAAGGAATCGATTTTGAAGAAAAGGTAGACAAATCGAAAGTGTCTATCGCCTGAACAAATGTTCAATATAGCAAACAGTATGAAAGTAATTGAAGATTTAATTTGAAACGTAGTCACAGGCATTTCAGTTTAACTCTTTTGAAAATGAGTATAACATGTTCAGGTACAATTTGTGTGCAAATTGCTGTGGACATAATTATTTTTTACAAAAAAGGTTGGACGCAGTATACCAAGTGACTCCGGCGAAGATACTATAGTGTCAGAAAAAAATTATCCAAATACTACTTAATCTACTGGTTACTTAATTTTTCCCGGGTACTTTTACTTTTGGACTGAATAATAAATTGAAAGGCAGCGAAGCATGAAAAGGCCTCTTTCTTCATTGCAGTCTAACGACTTGAGTCTAATGCTTTTGCTGTCAAAACTTGAGTTAGGAAACATCTATATGCAATTAATTGCAATATCAAAAACTAAGTATACAGGCGGTCATTATGAATTCTTTCAAAGTCTTAAAGAAAAAGATAAAGGTATTGTTGATCATTGTTTTTATACGGTTTCTTTGTTGAATAAAATTGCATAATTTTAATTGATGAATTCGTTTATTTTGTACTCGTAACAAAAAAAATTTGGAATTTTTTCGATATTTTCAATAGAAAAATATGTTCTGATTTGCAAATACTTAGGATTGTGAGTAGATGATCAAAGAGAGAATTGGGACCGCATGCGCAGTACGGTCGAGCTTGCCACGGGCCATCGGAAATAGTCGTGGAGGAGATCGGTAGAAGTCGGCCGTCGCTGGTCTGCGTTCATCGTGTGACGTAGTCGAGAGAGATCCAGTTGATTGATAACATTTTGCCAATAGAGCGCGGCGCACACATATTTTGAATTGAATTTAAAAAGAAAAAAAGATTTCCGAGAACGAGGTTTGAACCAGCGGCGAAAGTTTGGTAGCGAGTGACGCTAGCCTTGCCTCCACGGAGACTTCGTACAAGTTGATGTACAAATGTGGGATATATATTTCTCCAGCTACCAGAGCACGGTGTTTGAATATTTAAAAAAAAATAATGATTGAAAGTGTGATGATAATAGTGGAAAATGGGAAAAAAAAACATCGCGGCTGTCAAATGTTATACAGGCCATAACATAATATTTAAGTGAAAGAACATGGTTGCCTCGGCCATTTGTCGAAGAAAATACCATTGGGGGTATGGGGGGGATTCAAAATGTTTTCGTGAGGGGGTCCGTCATTTTTAACGTGCGATTTGGAGTGAAAACCAGCATTTTAAATCTCACTCGTTTTTTGAAACGCAAAAAACGCTTATTGCAGTAACATTTTTGCACGTTTTGACGTTTAAAATTTTAGGTGTTTTTTGAACGCGAAAAACGACTATTTTGTATGCTTTAAAATGTCAAATCCCCATAAGAAATAAATGTAAAAAGTGTAATTTTACCGCTTCTAATTTTACTTGTTTTTTGGGGCGCTAAAACGCATATTTTTGTCACATATTTTATGCGTTTAAGCGTTCGTATCTTTACTTGTTTTTTGGAACATGAAAAACGTCTATATAGATCACATTTTTGTGCGTTTCAGAGTTTCAAATTGACCAACCTAACATTTAGGTAAAAATAAAACAGTTTCAGGAGAAAAATTTTATTGTACAGTTTCATTTTGGTAACATATCACATAGCCATTTGTATTGAATATCTACGTTTCGGAGACTGCAATTATAGTTGGTCCGGTTCCCAATGTGATGCATACAAGGTGATATACCATCATTGTCGCCGAATGTGGGAACCATCCATGACGTATTATCATAGTCCTCCAAATTCACAACACGTGTAGGTAGGTTCAATTGATGAAATTTCTCTGTAAGATAGTCACGTTTTTGAAGTCCTCGCACATAAATGATATCAACATTCTGTAAATTTTTCTTGAGGATGGCATCCAATTGATGATATTCCACAAAGCCAGAGGAATACCTCAATCCATGAACGTTTCGCTCCAAGAACCAGGCAGTACGTTTATCTGCTCTACTCAAAGAGGAAAATGGTATAGTTGGCAGCAGCAGAAAATTACTACATTGAATTCCAATCCTAATGGCAATCTCCTTAGGATGGAATTGTTGCTCGATGGTAAAGCCTTGAATATCTATAACAGCTATTCTCATGTTGACTCTGTGATTGATACTGAAGTGACAAGCATATGTTCAGTTTAATTTGTTAATGATTTCGCTGAGTGGGAGGTGCTCAATAGTGTCGTGCACAATGATGCAATAGGCTCTAGTATTTTGAGGAAATCCTTCAGATGCCTCGATTTCGAGTTTCACATCAACAGTGGAACTTTTTATGCTCTCATCCCTTCTGGAACAATCGATGACAAAGAGAGCCTTACCAACAAATTCGGTGGAGCTCAGCAGAGGATTATGTTGATTAGTAATTTTGTAGCTGAGACCGAATTGTGCATAGTTGAAATAGGCCTGCGAAAAATTCCCCTTTGCGAAATTCAGATGCATATTCTCTTTGGGATAGTTCCCGCCGTTTAGAGTGAGCGTTATATTGGCGATATTCGAATGAGCGAATATTGTTGGATCATTGTTGAATTTGGTGTAATCACGGTCTTTTTGGAAACATACAATCACATAGCGAGGACTTTCGAGAAACGAGGAAGTCTTGACGGCCCATATTTCACTTTTTGCACCTTGTGTGAGAGCAGGCAACATATGAAGTTACCATTTTCTGAACGGCATGAGAATAGGAGTATCAGCTTGGATGGCCTTCAAGAGTTGCATTTTAATTTGATCGTGCGGAAAGATTCTCTTAACTTTGAGTTCAATATTTTCAATTTCCAACTTGACTGCTGTCGTACCAGCCGGCGATCCAGCGGTCTCCTCTATTTTGAAGCAGTTGCTATCATCTGCAGCTCGTACAAATCGGATGGTATGTTTGCCATAGGAAACACATTGATAATCATCGAAAATATTCGAAAAATGCTTCATGGGTATGAGCATATTGAACGATAGATCAGTGGTGTTGATAACCCCAGCGTTGCTGGGAAAAGTCCAACTTGAATTGGCCAAGTGCTTGATATCTTCGTCGGTGTAGGTGAGAAAGCCTCTGACAGTACTAACAATTCCAACTTCACGAACCGTCTCCAACTCCTTACCGCTCTGTTCATAACTAGCAGATTGAAACATGAAAGCACCAGCATTGTTTACGAATGTTACACGACCATCTCCTTTGGTTTTCACAACTTTTCCACTGATGAATAACAGACTATCATACAAAGCATCGTAAGCGTCAGATTGATTGATATTGATTTCAATGACGTCATTGTTGCGAAAGGACTTGACATATGGGTAGTAAGTCCGCCATTCCACTTTCTGTATGGATTCATCGTTGTGTGGTTTTCGAAAAATGTTGAACACTTGATTGGACAACATAATAACCGAGAGATTCCAAAAACAGTTTATTTGCAGGTGACAGCAGTTGACGCACGTTGAAGGTCTTGGTGAAGACTGAGGTGGGGTATGGTGGTGAGTTATTCTTATGAATAGTTAGCACCATATTTTCTCTTCAATTCCAAACGAACGATTATTTCTTCGTTTCGAAAATCAACCAGTTGAGAATTTTGGTCGAGCACTCGCAGCGTAATATTGTTTATTTCGTCTCTATGAGCAATGGGTAGATAAATGAGGTGGTTGGGTGTTTCGTCAATTGCGTAACCAGGATCAACACCAACAGCAAATTCGTATATCGTATGAGACGGTACGTCGTTGTAGAATGCTCCAAACGTAATGTTGCTATCTATGTGTACGGTGCGTACTTTAATGATATCCACAGGTAGATCTGATGCGTAATGCAAGTTGGGTTTGAGAAGGGTAGACGAAAACCCTAAAATGCGAGCCAAACTGTTTTCAGGTCGGAAATCAATTGAGTGTTTAAGGCAGAATATTTCGCTTTTCAGCGTATTATTATTCGGTTTGAGGTAGAAAAATTCCTCGTGGTTTTCCTTGTACGTTTTCGGTGTGATGTGTTTGCTAATCAAAGCCTCAATATCACCAATTTCGTAGGAGCCAGCAGGAATATCGATACTCTGTTTAGTTTTGCCACCGTTTTCAAAGTAGTAGAATTTCGTATTTTCTTCAATGTTTGGTATACTGTTGTACGAATGGAAGCTGAGCAAAGCCAAACTGTATTCTGAATCAGAATCCAATTGAATGGGCGGATTGAAATCGATGGAAAGCATTGAAGAACGACTCGTTAACGTCAATATCATAGACATGACTGATATAGTGTCGGAAGCAACACGCTTTAAATAATAAACAACAACTTGGATGAAAAATCATTTATTACAATAATAACATTCATATTGTGAGCTAACTGGACCATGATACTCTGCTTCTTCTAGTGATTGGGCTGACAATCCACACTCATTTTTGTAATGAATGAAACACGGTAGACGAATCTGCAAAGCGAATCGATTTTTGTAGTCTTGTGGTAATCTATGCCATACATCCAGCAACTCCCAAGGTCCTGCGTTCCCAATCAAATATTCGATTGACAAAGCTCGCAGTTTAGCATCGGTGAAATCTCTCAATGATTTATATTTATGCATTTCAGCCAGCGATCTATACATCGCAGCGGTGGACATTATGAAGTAGAAACTTTAGGCAAAGATGTCCACAGTTACTCTGATTGTAATTTTGATATTGACTATTGTTATATGTAATTCTTACACCCCTCCCAAAATATCTTGCCAATTCCATTGGAGGTTTGAGATTGCCGAAACTATCGAAATATTGTGCGGCATTGCCGTTTTTATTGTAAGCTACCCAATGAGTGCCCGCATTCAAGTGAGAATCCAAGTTCAATACAGCGCATTCTCGCAGCCAAGGACCACAAGTTGGCAACGTATCACGCATAAAGACTCCACGAAAATGCGGTATTTTCATCTGATGAGCACATTTTTTAATTTCCGAATCGTATAATGCTCTATGGGGTAGCTTATCTAGCAGTTTTTTTGTTTCTTCAAATAAAGACCTCGTCCTTTGCGTTGTTGTTTTTTCAGGAACAGTCAAAATCCTCGAGGGGTTTTGCGCAGGTACAGACCCGATCCTAAATGTTCCATGGCTTTATTGTGACGCTGATCTTCTTCCAGCTTCTTTTTAGCATTTTTTGCGTCTATCACGGTTTTTGCGATGGCGCTCGCTCCGCCTGCCATCGTACCCAAAGCCGAAAGTGCAGCAAATATAGGTATGAGGGGTAGGAGTCCTCCAGATTTGGCATCGAATGGAATTATTCTAGGAACGCGTATTTTCTTACGTCCTCCAGCTTGACTCAATGCCATTTTAGCAGCTCGCAAAGCCGAAGCACTAGATTTCTTAATATTAGTAGGATTGTGTTTCCAATTTTTAATAATTTTTTGAAGCAAGTTACGGCGAAAGGACACGCCCATACCTAGCTTACGTTTGGCTTTCATGGTGGAAGTAACAACCCAAGCTGCAGCCCGTTCCCCAAATTTAGCGTCTTTAGATTTAACTCGTTCCCAAGCTCTATTTTCCAACGCTTGATCTGCTTTATGACGGTCTTCTAGAGAGTCGGATTGAGAATATGCAATATCGTGCTCTCTGCAGCTTTCGTCCAAAGGATTCACGCCAGTTTCTATGCGTTGTAATCTCTGCCTCAATTTGGTGCCTGGACCGCAAAACGAATAACCTGGTAGATGTAATTCGAACGGGAGCTTATTGATGATTGAATTGACAACACCTGCACCAGAGTAAGTCAACATTGATAATGATGAAAGGTACCTTCAATGCGTTTATTTATAACCGTGGCGCACTCATGTTTTTTCATCACATCATGGAGGTCGTTCAACAAGACACTGCCTATTGAAAATTTGGATTTTTTGAATGGAGACCTTGATAGCAGTATGGCTGGGAAGCATGGTAAATTATTACCGAATTCGTTTCGTGCCATTATTTGCGGACCAAGTGGTTGTGGAAAGACAAATGCCATCTTAACACTGTTATTCCACCCGAATGGAGCAAAATTTGAAAACAACTACGTATATTCAAAATCTTTGTACTAGCCCAAATATCAGGTGGTTCAAGAAATTTTGGGGAAAGTCAAGGGATTGGGATATTATCCGTTCAGGGAAAATGAGGAAATCATAAGCCCTCACGAGGCCAAATCAAATTCCATATTCATTTTCGATGATGTTGCATGCGATGGTCAACAGAAAATTCGAGAAAACTACTCCTTTTGTAGACACCGAAATATTGATGCTGCATATCTTTGTCAGACATATTCAAAAATTCCAAAACAATTGATACGAGACAATTGTAATATGATTGTGCTCTTCAAGCAGGATGAAATGAATTTGAAACATGTATTCGATGAACACGTTTCCCCAGACATGACGTTCGAAGAATTCAAGGAAATGTGTACAGAATGTTGGCGACAGCATCGATATGGAACCGTTGTGATTATGAAAGATTTTGATATAAATGCTGGACGTTATCGTCAAGGATTCGATAAATATATAAGTATACAGAGGGATTGATGTATCCCGCAGTTATCATCATGAAACCGTTGAGCAAAGAAGTTAATGTTATTCGAAAGACTAAAATCAATGAAATTGCAAAAGCTATTCGAAAAAAATATTTGGCTTTGAAATTGGGTAGATCTGAAGAAGATGAGACGTTGCAAAAATTCTTTAAACCTGTATCTGTCCCATTGAGGAAAATAGCAGCAATGCCACCGCCGACATCGCAATCTCCTACTACCACAATGAAAAGTGAGACAAAATCTGAAGTCAAATAAGAGAAAGTGAAAGAGCGTGAAACGTCTCCATTCGAAACAACGACTCCATTCCAATCCCTCGAACATGTTGCAGGTACAGATGATGCTGATGATGGGGATATCTTTAGCGTAGGCACACAAGAGGAACAAGATAAGAGCTTTGTGTCAGACATGAATGAAGAAGTTTTACGGGAATATATCGATCAATATCCTATAATGGCTCAACCGTACATTATAAAACATTGGAGTAATGACAAAGAAATAAATAAAGTATACGGTCCTGTATATGATGGTGTATCTTCAAAATGGTTCCTAGGTAACAAAGAAATAGATTTCGACAAACGCAGCGGATACATTAAAATGGGTGGATATCAGTGGAGAGCAACACCCGGTATATATGAACTCATATTTTTAAACACACCTGAAAACTATAATAATGAAGATATGCAGGCATACAAATCAATTGTAGATTTGTCGAATATTCACAAAAACTCCCTAGGCTATCCGAAAGGTAGTAAAAGATACAAATATACCGAAATAATTAAACCGATGTTTCCCCCAGCAAATCAACGTAAAATATCGACACGTACCGGTTCATCTAAAACATCTGCAGCAAGAGGTAGCGGTTTGCCTAAAAATATACCTATTGCAATGACAATCAATACCAAACCTATGGAGTTTGTTTATTGGGATGACCCAAACGAACTATGCGAACGTCTCAAATTATTGATAGCCTATCGGGATGCTGGAAATACTTCGCACGACAATGAGATTAATGCCATTTTGAGTGAACTCAAAGAGGCAAATATAATCGTATAAGATGGTGTACGTTCCTCCATTTACACATTTTCAAAATGGTTATCGACAAGTTTGGACGTAGCGACAGCACCGCCGATAAAAAGCGAAAATTAGCCACGCCCTCTGGAGGCAGCGGCTTGCTGCACACTCCAGATGGTGACATCGATATTGATAATTTGAAATTGAGTAATGTGAAGAGGCCCACCAAAATTACTGATGCTGCCAATAAACAATATGTTGATGAAATTCATGAAAAAATTACTGCAACTATACGACACCAAGCTGAACTACACCATTCGGAAATAGCTCAAGTGAATGATGAAATGACAAAGTTGTATCGTGAAATTAAAAATGAATCGAATAAAACAAACAATCAATTGTAAAGGAAAATTCAAACCCTCAATCAGAATATCATTCAAATAATGCAACTGAGTGAGGTACGCTATAATGAAACAAAGTCATGTTTCGAAAAATTCAACCTACAATACAACACTGATATTGAAAATATTCGTGGAGATTTGTTGAAAAAAATTTCTGAAATAACCGATTCGATTCATTCACACAATTTAAAATGGGATATCAAGCACAAGGAAACGCTGCTAACCAAGAATGAACTAAACCAATTTCGAATTGATATTTTACAGCAAATCACCAAAATAAATTCAGATATAGCGAGTGTAAAATCTGCTGTCGAGGAAATTACTAAAAGACAAAATGTTGTGTTTGCATCACCATGATAAAATAGTAGGTTTCACAGTTACGTCATCACATACGTATGATGGCTTCCACAGACAAGATTCAACTTGTCCGTGAACTGCATAAACCTGTTAGAAAAAATTATCCTCGACGTCGCACCATTATTAAAGGCTTAGATGATTTATGGCAAATGGACTTGGCTGAAATGAGACCGTACGCAAATCAAAATCGAAATTTCAAACTCATTCTAGTTGTTATAGATTGTTTTTCGAAATTCGTGTGGACTCGCCCGCTGAAAACGAAAACTGGTGAGGAAATTACTATAACGTTTGCAAATATTTTGGCACACACGAAACGATGCCCGAAAAATCTACAAACCGATCAGGGGACGGAATTTTACAACAGTAAATTTCAGAGTTTGATGAAAAAACACGAGATAAATCACTACAAACGTACAGCATCCTCAAAGCCTCTATGGCCGAACGAATTATAAGGACTTTAAAAGAAAGATTGTACAAGTATTTCAGTTTGAATGGCACCTACAAATGGTTGAATATATTACCTGAAATCACAAAATCTTACAATGATACGCGCCATTCAAAGACGGGTATGAAACCTTCGGAAATTGATAAAACCAACGAAAAAGAAATTCTCAAATCAACATACTCACACTTGAAAATAGCTGGACCGAGAAAATTCGCTATGGGCGATGTTGTGCGGATTAGTAAGACAAAGCACTTGTTCGAAAAAGGTTACACACCCAACTGGACTACGGAATTATTCAAAATCATCAAAGTCAATATCACCAACCCTGCCACCTTCATGCTGGAAGATATGCAGGGTGCTCCTATCAAGGGTGCTTTTTATGCAGAGGAATTACAAAAAACTGCAAATCCAGATATATATCTCGTGGAAAAAGTTCTGAGGAAGAAAGGCAAAAAAATGTACGTTAAATGGCTCGGTTTGCATAACAAACATAACAGTTGGATCGAAAACGTTGATTTTGTATAGAATCTTATGGAAAAGAAGCACACTCTGCAAAACTATTGGGAGGGCCTTTCAAACATTTTTTCACAGTCAACAAACATGCAACAACAATTTTAAAATTGACCACGTGATCTGAAGCTATAAAAGCGTATGCAAGCACAGACGAATATTCAGTTTGAAAACGAAAATGTCTCAAGACAGTGGTTACGTCAGTGAAGTTGAAGTAATGTGTGATAGTGATGGAGAAGATTATAAAGAAACTCTAAATGCCATCGACAGAGCATTGGGGCAATACGAAATGGCAGCTCGGAACGAACATCAGTTGATGTTGATGGTCTTCCCTATGCCATCCTATGAAATTCGATGTGGCATAAGTCCATCCAGAGATTTTAGTCCATGCATCATTTTGAAGCAGCAATTCTCCATTCGAACCATCAATTTTGCTTCTTTTGAATGGGCAACCCTCATTGACATCCTTCAAGAAATAAAGGAAAATTTCTTTGAATCACAAATCGATGAGTATGTAGATGAGTATGATCCAATCACAACACGTTGCGGAGATTATATTTACATCACACAGTACATCGAAAGTAATACCAAACAAATTTCCATTTCCAAGGATGTCACGAACATGGAACTGTCCCAACAAGATGTAACCGACATTCTAAATACACACTTGGGGGTGCTGTCTGACCGTATCGCTATGCTGGATGCTATGAACTTTTGTGACTATTATCGCGGTGTTTTTGATATTATTCAATCATGGTTACGCGATAATAAGACTAATTTAAGTTTGGAAGAAATTATAGAAGGTTTTTGCCAAGCCTCATCTTTAGATAGTATGTTGGCTAATGCTTTACGTGAATATTTATTTTAATAAAAACAAAAATTTGTGTATGATTTATGTAATAAATGAGAAAAAGAAATCAAGTTTTTTATTTCAACAATTATTGGTTAAAAAACAAGTCAATGAACTGTCGAATTTTTTCAGTTTTGAAGTGGAGGCATTTTGATTATCAAACGAATTATAACTTTACCGGGAATTGAAGAAAAAAATATTCAACTTACCTTATTTTGCTCAACACTGTACAAAGCCTGGTGCTGCTTCATATTGTTTTTTATCACTTTGGAGGTGTAGATGAAATATCTACTCCTTATATTTCTATTATGTTGGAGTTTGGACCGTAGACGTTTCATCTACGGTCCAAAAATCGCTCCATTTTTCATTACTTTTTCAAAAAAATATTTTGGAAATAAAAAACAAGAAATATTTTTTGTTTTTTCTATATTAAAAAAAAAAAATACCCTCCCTAAAATACAGTAATAAAAGAAAAAAAATATAATATATATATAAAAACATAAATGAAAAATGAATTGTTGAAATATAGTTGAAAATAATGTTTCTTATCAACATCACAAATAGTTGGAGTAAGCTTAAATTTTTTTCAAAAAAATTTCACCCTTTTCGTTCTATGTAAATGATCAATGCATTCATCTTTATTTTGTAAAGTGAAAAGAACGTGCTTAAAATCATATTGACACCAATATGATTTATCTTGGTAGGCATTATGTAATTCATTACTTGTGAAAACTTCATGTAAATGTTTAACTTCAAAATTTTTTATTTCGTCACACCTGCATATTTTAAGCATACTTTGGATATGTTCAAAACAATCTTTGCACAATCTTAAGTTAAAGTCAACAACTTCGTAAAATTTCATCCAAATGCAGTATGAATCATGACGACAATATGGTTCCAAATTATAAATGTTTAATAATGCTGCACGTATTTGTTTTTTTCGTGTACCACCAAAAAACCTCCCACCATATTCGAAATTCATGAGAATGTCCTCATCCTCATCATAAACAATTTCTTGACGATTAATGTTTAGCCATTTGAAATGGGCATATTTTTGAATAATTTGTCTTGTTAATATTGAAGGTAAGGATGAATGTGAATTGATGAGGAACAAGGTTGGACTCTTGATATTTTCGCAAACGGTTTTGATGCACAACTGTTGCAAATTCATTGTACCTGCAAACGGGAGAAAAAAATTAATTTAGAACAAAAATGGTGAAAAAAATTAATTTAGACTATAGTGTCCCCACGGTAATGTATCAAATGATTTGGAGATAAGATAGCGTTTATCGTCATACGGACTAAGAGCTATTTTCGACTGCTCGATACTAAACACATCGTGAGCGAATGATCGGATTGTACACTGAGTAATTTTCTTTTGCTTGCAATTTTTCAAACAATCCACGTAATCTTCGAAACTTATTTTATTTTTAAAGACATTATATTTCACTCCTTTCGCTTTTTTACATACTTTGCCTCCCTGCACTTTGTAGGTATACATTTTTGAACGTAACCCTGCAAAATGCGTGATAATTTTGCCATTTGCTTCATCCTTCATTAGTCCAGGTACCTTTTTATTCACAAGTGGAATGTTAAACTCGTTATCTTTTGAATAATCAGACGTATCGAATTTGGAAATATGTTTTTTGATAATTTCTTCGTATACATCGTTACACGTTAGTTCATAAATGAAACTATCTGTATCGGTATACATTAACTTGGATTTTTCCACACCCATAGTGGGAAGCATGAATTCATAATGAAATTTGAACATGCAAGTTTTTGACAAATCCAAAATAGCCATCCCAACATACATTGGTTTATTGAATACAAGTTCGGCTTTTTTCAGTTCAATAGCCATCAAGTTTGAATCGAAAACTGTACGATTATGAAATCGAGGGCTGGAAATGAGATTTTTTGCTCCATATCTACCCTCGTAGGAAGAAACTAATTTTACGATTCGGTGCAACCGGATGTTTTCCATGGTTTTACCAAAAATAGCATTATTGGCCAACTTGAATTGATTTTTTTCGAAAGAATTAGTGGCTGCAGTCCTCAATCGAGTATTCAGCTCGATATAAGGGCGCAACCACGAAGATTGTTTGAATTTCAAAACTTTATGGATTTTAGTTAATTTCAAGCCATGTTCCAGAGCTTGTTTCAAGTTCCTATAATGAAGCGTATACTCTTTTTTATCATGCAGGGTTGGCATCAATTTTTTCAATTTGGAATTTGGTGGTGTGCGGTGTTCAGGACAAAACGGAAAATCTTTGTGTAAATCGTGCAGGTGTGCAGGGTACTCTAAATCAACTTGCAGAATATAACCTTCAGGGCTGTCGTCGGGAATTTGAGTCACATCAATATTCGTATCAACCCATTCGAAACCTCCATATGGTAGACATTCTGACATTGCCCACCCATACAAGTTATTCACATCGAAATACATGATATATTTGGACGGTTCTGTAGGATTGTATGTTGACATATACTTGTTATTCGCTTCCGAATATCTATTACAACAAACTGAAATTCCGCCCCTTATACCATATTCCACAAACATAACCATATCAACATCTTTCAAAATTTGCAATTTACACCCTGTATATTTCAACATACAGTCCCACGTTTACCCCCCCGGCATGGTATAATACCACGAAGGATCCAGCCCATAAGTTTTCAAGTCAATTTCACGAAAATTTTCGAAAACGTCTGCCAAAAGCAATATATCTGTTTTCATGTATAAATCGCTGTATTCCCCCAAAGTTTCAATATCAAATTGCTGCCAAACATTTTGAGCATGAGCATACTTCTCATCGTCAATTTCAACATCGTTGAGTTTATTATAAAAGCGTTTTTTGGAGGGTAGCTCGGTGTCGAGGAGTTTTTCCATATTATTAACATAATCGTAAGGAAATACCCCTTTCTTAGTGAGAAGCTTAAATTTTTCATCATCCAATTGCGCAAATTCCTTTTTCAAAATTTTAAAATTTTTTGCATCCATTGTGGAAACCAACTCATCAAGACTAGCTCCCATGAAACGATAAGAATCTATAAATCTAAATTTAATGCTGGTTTCACTATCGTATTGAGTAAATGAAATGTATTTCTCTTTGTTGATGGGAAGTATGCTCACACACCCCTTTTTTGCTTCATCCCGTATAATAAAATGACTATCATATCCGGAAAGGTTGTGGAATATAATGGGTACCATAAAAAGCTTCTTAAAGGCAAGATTGCAAGATTGGTGACTCCAACCCCTGAACAACCCCGAAAAGTGACAATGGTCCCTAACGATAATATCCTGCTTGGAAAATGGCTTCTCGCAAATATGGCACACTCTAGCTTTAACAATATCGGGGTTACATATCATTGGTACGATATTTTTGATTTTGGATTCAACAAATTTGGCAATACTTGCCATTTCATTTGTAAACCATTGGATGCAATCGTTGCCGCGATGACTATTGAACTTGGACAAGCTGTCATCGTAAGAGCATTTCAAGTAGTAACCTGCACTGAATGCCTTGTGCTTTTGATATTTTGTTGATTTATCAGACATTTTTTCCTCACAATTTTCCAAAGCAGATTCAAAATCGGCATATATAACGAATGGACATTTTTGCTTATACACATAATTTCGAAATTCTACATAATCAAATTTTGGAAATGAAATTTTACACTCGTTAATATTCTCACACAACCCGATATGTTCTGACAATTTTTGTTCGCTATGAAAATAATTCAAACATCTATCGCAAAAAAATTTTTTACCTTTATGCTTGCTCAACTGACTTGATAACAATCTAGACATATTCTTAATCCAGCAATAATGATATTTAATTTGCGAATCATCTGTATCCCTAGGTAAGGCGTCGTACTCGTTCAATTTAGGGAAATATATATTTTGAATTAGTAGTAAATTAACGTGTTTATTCAATTCATTTTTGGTCAATCGTGCAGGTACTACTTCGTAAAATGCTTTTTCTTTGACAATATTCATTTCTAAACTATATACATTTACGGAAATATCATTTTGTTTTTCAAATTTTGTAATGTGGTGAATTGGCATAGGAATTTCCAAACCCCTTGTATTCAAAACCGTGTCATAATTTGGATATGAAGATGCACGTGAAACATTTCCTTTGGGAGGGTACAAAGCACTCACGATCGCTCTAAAAAAACACGCATCATCTTGATTATCAATATTGATGCATGCATGCCTATTTTGAATTTCTTCAGGTAACCATATAAACCCTGAACCGTTCCCTATTCCGTATTTATTTATTAATACCACAAGCAAAAGAATTTTACTCAACGCCCACCCCGAGTCTTTCTCTTGAAATTCTTCTAATTTGTACAAAATAACATCCACAACATGTTTATTGTACCAAGCCGTCAAGTCCGTACCCAAATCAATGATTACATTAGGGGTATTGAAAAATTTTCGATCAACTATTTCGCCATTTGACTTTTTGATGAAATCTCACAACAGTGTTCATGTTCACCTTGAGGCATTGCATCTCCTTCAAAATTTTGGAAATTCTCGATTTGAAAACAAAATACGCATCGCTCAAAAATTTTCGCACTTCTTTGTGAGCTAAATTTATTATTACACCCGTCCTTACTCTACCATTGAAAATTGCATTGATATTTTCCCATTTAACCCTACTGCTTCTATTCAAGCCTGATCCAATATACTTATCATTTTTCATAACATTTATTATACATCTAATACGTTTCAATTCCCCAAATTTACTAACAATTTTCTTTTTTCCCCTATTGAAAATTTAATTTTTTTCATTGCCAACTCACATTTTCTAATATGCCTACTTATCAAATTCAGAGACGTTCGTGCAATGGCACTTGAATAATTTTGCTTGATCGCTTTGAGCAATCCATCAATTTGTGATAAAGTTTTCGAAAACACCATTTTCAACAAATATTTCAACTTACTACAATTTTTCCTAATGACGATGGCGGATGGTTGGGGGCAACAGCTGTGTGTGTGTGTGTGTGTGTGTGTGTGTGTGTGTGTGTGTGTGTCGGCGGCGGCAAACGGATGCTTGCAGGGTGCGGTGGCAGCTCGGTGATGATGCTGCAAACTGAAGCTTCCTGGAATGGCGAAGTGACGAACGGAGATGATGCCCAAAGGGAAGCTTAATGAAAAATGCTGCTGTTGTGGTTAGGGAGGGTATATAACTATCTGAAAATGAAAAAGAAATTGTTTTTCATTTTCAAACGAACTTTTGGCACATACAAAGGAACGAACCCGAATGGCAAAAATAATACTAACCTTAATTTTCCACAATCTCAAATGACGCCGCTGGATTGGCTTTCCCAGTGTTCATCAGTCCTTTGAATATCACTGAATATTTGCTGCTCGAGAACTCTTCTGTATATACCCGATATACCTCGGTTACTCTCTGCGGCAAAAAGGTGACGCTCTCCCCCAAATCCAGCAGCACAGCCTCGCCAAATTTCCCTCGGACTATCTTCGCACTTGATATCCTTTGCGGTGCCCCCACAGGTAAATCGGATAGTTTGGTGATTGGTTTCCTGCTCACGATTGACCCGGCGGCGTTCAATTTTTGTAGATCCATCTGAGGAAAAGCATAATAAAAAGTTTTTGTTATAACCCAAAAAAAAAAAATACACAAAAATCAAATGCACCTTTGAACTATTAAACCACTTTGAATTGGAAATTACAATGAATTTTGAAAGCACCCAAAGACATGCACATGAAATGGAAATTAAACGAAAACTCAAAAGGCAAACATAAAACATTTACGTAAATTCATCTGAGTAAAAAGGCAGGCATAAAAATAATTGAAAATTAAATGAGAACCTCAACAGACACATATGAAAACATTGAAAACACTTACTTTTCAAATGAAGTTGGCACACTGGTAACTTGCTACTAGCACAATCAAACATAAAATGATTTTCCTTCGTGTCTCGCTGTGTGTTTAAATATAAAATAAAGTCTGATAACACAATCTTCGAGATTTTTCTGGAACAAAATACCAATTATGTACGCCTTGCCGATAACCGTTGGTCGTTGCGGTCTGCATACTTCCCGTCTGGCAACCTCAACTCGGCCATCAAAGTGCTTATCGAATATTGAATTTCCTGTTTGAGGCGGTTTCTCATTGCGATAGCGCTGGCTCGAATTGCGCGTTTCACAACTGATAATGGAATGAATAACGGATGTTGATATCAAGCTGTTTGTTCATATATTCACTAGCGAAAATATTAAATGAAATTCGATTTGTTTTTTTGCAATTTTTATTTAAACCAAATACTCCATTTTTTATTAAATTCTACAATTATTTCCTGTACAAGCCTCATTAATATACATGCTAATATAGTGGATACTATAATGAAAATTCTATAAAGATCAAATTCCACTTTTGACTTGCTTTTCTCTCGCCCTGCTGGAATAAACTCCTCAGTTTTTGTGTCTATTTCTCGAAGATCTTGAAATATCAGCTTCAGCTTATAATTGAATGCTGTATTCTTTGGAACATCACTGGCAAATACTAGTAGCTGTCCATCATTGACTGATGTTACTCGCATTGTTTTCCATTGGGTCCGGTTGCATTCAAACTCATCGGTTTTCACGCATATTGCCATGTATTTCACACCAAATGGCTTATTCACGTACAAAACATTATTTATTATTGCAGTTAAAAGTATAAAATTTGTTTTCAACAGCGGAGACATATTCTGCACTCTGAGGTTGGATTCTTCGTAACGGGTATTTTGTTTGAGGTAATTTTCGCATGAAAACTCTGTCTTGAATGTTTAAATTATTCAACTGCTTCCAAACATTCTCTTTTTCTTCAAAAAATTGAATGTCTTTTTTTAATTCCTGGAGACTTCTCTCAAATTTCTCTAATTTACGTCTGTACTCTGTCGATGTCATTATGCTACTGATTATTTCAACTCTGCTCAATGCTACCTACATACTTTCCAAAAATAATGTTTCCTAACCCCCAAATTTCTCTGAATGGCAACACTCTTTCCCCCCTAACTTCACGCTTAATTTTACAACTGGCAACATCGAGCGCTTCATGTAGTACAATCAGTTGCTGGATCTATTTCGATTACGTCACAAATGAACTTAGACCGTCGAGCGATGATTTTTCGTAACACTGACAACACCTATTTGCAGTCAACCTATACGATTAATTTTACAACTGGCAACACTCACATCAATACCTTGATTCATAGCCTAGTGTGTTCAGTGGGTGCTCCATAATCAGCAGTTCGACGGTTCAAACCTCATTCTCGGAAAACTTTTTTTATTTTTTTAAATGCAAACAATTCAAAATATTCAAGTGAACTCGATAAATGGACGCACGTAGAAAATTATTAGTATGCAAAAATGTAAAATTGGATATAAAACGATTGGAATTTGAAACGCTCAAACATGCAAAAATGTTACTGCAATAAGCGTTTTTTGCGTTTCAAAAAACGAGTAAGATTTAAAATGCTGATTTTCACTCCAAATCGCACGTTAAAAATGACGGACCCCCTCACGAAAACATTTTGAATCCCCCCCATACCCCCAATGGTATTTTCTTCGACAAATGGCCGAGGCAACCATGTTTTTTCACTTAAATATTATGTTATGGCCTGTATAACATTTGACAGCCGCCATGTTTTTTTTCCCATTTTCCACTATTATCATCACACTTTCAATCATTATTTTTTTTTAAATATTCAAACACCGTGCTCTGGTAGCTGGAGAAATATATATCCCACATTTGTACATCAACTTGTACGAAGTCTCCGTGGAGGCAAGGCTAGCGTCACTCGCTACCAAAATTTCGCCGCTGGTTCAAACCTCGTTCTCGGAAATCTTTTTTCTTTTTAAATTCAATTCAAAATATGTGTGCGCCGCGCTCTATTGGCAAAATGTTATCAATCAACTGGATCTCTCTCGACTACGTCACACGATGAACGCAGACCAGCGACGGCCGACTTCTACCGATCTCCTCCACGACTATTTCCGATGGCCCGTGGCAAGCTCGACCGTACTGCGCATGCGGTCCCAATTCTCTCTTTGATCATTTACTATTGTGCTCAAGACCCAATCGCTTTTTGATGTTACAGAATATGATGATGATAATGAGATATGAGAATATTTGTTGATTAATGATGTTACCTTTGTCTTAAGGGGATTATGAAGGAATTGAATAACTGCCTGTGGAAGTTTTATATATGAATTTGCAGGTGGGACTTGGAATAATATCCTCGAGTGGGATTGAACGTTTACCTGTAGTATTTGACTCTTGATGTGTTTCCAAGAGTATAGTTGATGATTATGGATATATTTTTCCTCGATGTATTTCTGAAGGGAAATAAGAATAATAGTGAAAAGTTAATGAATATAAGAGATACACTTGGCACGGAAAATAATAGTCGATAGTGAGTCACAAGCAATTATCATGTAGGTAGGTGAATAGCATGTTATGTAACGATTTCCCGTATTGTGTAGATAACGAAGACAGCATCCCAGAGTGCATTCACATTGAAGATCATCGGGCTGGACACATAGAATCCGCTGAATTCTGCATTTTTATCCGAGATAACATGAACTTATAAATATATGCTTTCTCCATTTTTTATTCAGTTATAATTGTATCATTGGCTTTGACATTGCTAATAAAAATACGTTGTAACTCATTATTTTTGGTTTTCGAGTTTTTGAAAGTAATTTTTGTTTTTTTAAAAATTAAGTTAGGAGGCTCCCAAACTTAATTGGCGCAGTCGTTGTAGGATAGCACCGGCCCTTGGCGATCTAATATCGACGCTTATCCAGTGCTATTTCGTGATCCGGAAAATTTCGAACAAAATCGTCGGAGTTATTTCCACCTATTTATAAGAACTATTGAACTTTAATTGAACTATTGCAAAATAAGTGAATTGAACAATACACATTATTGGATTATCAGTGCCATTATTGGATTATCAGTGACAAATTATTGGATTATCAGTGCCAAATTATTGGATTACCAGTGCCAATCAAGGATATACCAATCTATTTGTACCAACGAAGATACTTTTTATTTTAATGTAAGTGATTGCTCAATTCCTAATTTTCCTATTATCATTATTTCCTTGTTTCTTCGCAATTTTATGTCTGATATTGACCAACTCACCACACTCATTTCAAACATAAATCTTGAAAACAACGCAAGTGAAAATAGTCTAGAGGAGGAAACCAACGAAATGACGACCACATTTCAAACTAGCTACCTGGATGCTATTCCAAAATTCGAAGGCGAACCTGCAGAACTTGCCGATTTCATCGAAGCTTGTGACCTCATAGTCTATCAGTTCTCTAAACCATTGGAACCACTTGCATTCATCAATAAATTTTTGGTAACCTGTATCAAGAACAAGCTTACAGGGAGAGCCAAAACTATTATAGGAGCAAGAGAAGTCAAGTCATGGGACGAACTTCGGAACTTACTCCAAAGAAACTTCGCTGATCAACGCGACGAAAATTCATTACTCAGAGATCTTATGCTCCTGAGACAAGAAATGAACGAATCACCCCAACAATATGGATCTAGATGTCAAAACGTAAGAAGCTTACTTCTTTCAAACCTCGCATGCAACGAACCCAATGCACCAGTGAGAGCAGTCAAAACCACTTTATACGATAACCTCACATTGAAAGCTTTCCTCACCGGACTGAAGGAACCACTTGGATTAATAATTCGTTCAAGAGGACCCACAAATATTGAAACAGCACTTGCACAAGTTTTATGTGAAGAAAATATTTCATATGCCAGGAACAGAACGAACAATCTGATTCAGCAACAGAGAAGAGAACCTAGAACATCTCCACCAAATTTCAACAACTTTCAATCAAGAATCAAGCAGTTAGACCCATGCAAGCACCCCCTCAAAACCGCCAAAATTTTGTACCCAGACCAATAAGACCATTCGTTCCTGCGAACCAGCAAACATTTCAGAGACCACCTTCAAGGCAACCTAATTGGAATTTTACTCAACCTCAAGGCAACCAACAATTTCGACCACCACAAAGAAATGTTTTTCAATCTAATCCATATCGCCCACTCTCTAGACCAACCCCAATGGATAAATCTTCGGGAAATTTTTCTAAAAATACGCAGTCGAAACCTAAACCCAATTTCATAGCAGAAGAACTATTCTGGCAAGAAGATGGAGACCAATCAGCGGAATATCAAGATTATCAATACGATCAATATTATCCAACCGATCAGATCGAAGAAAACTACTATCCAGGATATTCAACCGAAACAACACAACCCCAAAATGAATATGAAAACGAATCGCATTAAGATCAAAATTTTCAGATTATCCCATCGAACAATCAGACAACGTAGTAATTATCATTGCAACAGCGTTTTCCAAACTTCCATATATTATTATACCAGAAACCAAAACAAAATTCATGATCGATATCGGATCCACAAAAACACTCATTAGCCCAGGCGTTGCAAGTACGTTTTACCCACAACACATTCAGGAAGATCCTTTTTAAATACAGTCTGCCTACAACACATCTACGCACAAATATAGTATATCTATACCACTACCAAAAATTTTCAAAAGGCAGGACATCTACCAAAAATTGTATTTATTCGATTTTAACCCCAAATATGATGGACTCATTGGAATCGATTTACTTCGAAATATTGGAGCAACTGTTGACCTGAACAAGAACGCTCTGGTCACGAAGGAAGCGATCATCCCACTCAACTTCGATAAAGATCAAGCTAAACCAAGACAATCTACGCAATCAAAAAAATCAATATTCCATCTTGAGTTATGGCCAAGAACGGAACACATTGTGGAAATACCTGTCAATAAAAACTTAAATGAAGGAGTGATACCTTTCAGAAAATTTCAAGATTTGGAAATGCCAGCAGCGTACGTGTTAGTCAAAAATCAAAAGGCTTTCACAACATTGATCAACCCAACTGATCAAAAACTCTCTTTCGATCTATTCGAACCCATCGAAATTGAGCCAATAGAAGCATTTGAAATCAATACTTTTGACGAACCAGGAGTACAGATAAATGAAAACCACTATGAAAATCTTCGAAACAAAAACTTGAAGAACATGCGATTGGAACACATGAATCCTGAAGAAAAATTTGCGATCCAACAACTCTGCCGTGACTATAAGGATATATTTCACTGCGAATAAATTCCTCTCACTTTCAATAACCAAATCAAACACCATATAAAATTGACAGACGATACCCCGATATTCACCAAATCTTGCAGATACCCTCAAATACATCAGCAAGAGGTCCGATCCCAAATTCAGTCTATGTTACAACAAGGAATCATACGACCATCTACGTCACCATGGAGCTCACCTATATGGGTAGTGCCCAAGAAAATGGACGCATCTGGAAAAAAGAAATGGAGAATAGTGATCGATTATAGGAAGCTCAATTAGAAAACGGTGGACGACAAATATCCACTTCCCAATATCACGGAAATACTGGACAAACTTGGGAGAAGCCAATATTTCACGACCCTTGATCTTGCTTCAGGCTTTCATCAAGTACAAATGGTAGAACGTGACATTGAGAAGACGGCTTTCAGCACTGAAAATGGTCACTATGAATACCAACGAATGCCATTCGAGTTGAAAAATGCCCCTGCTACTTTTCAACGCGTTATGGACAACATCTTACGAGGCATACAGAATGAGAAGTGTTTAGTATATCTAGACGATATTGTAGTTTTTCGACATCTTTACAAAAACACATAGAACGTCTGAGAGAAGTATTCGAAAGATTAAGGCAATCCAACTTCAAAATCCAACTAGATAAAAGTGAATTTCTAAGAAAAGAGGTCGCCTACCTCGGGCATATCATCACGCCAGAAGGGGTCAAGCCAAACCCAGAGAAAGTGAAAGCTGTTCAACACTTTCCTATACCTAAGACACAAAAAGAGATAAAGGCCTAGGCTTACTTGGCTACTATCGAAGGTTTATAAAAGACTTCGCTAAACTCACCAAGCCATTGACCAGATGTCTAAAGAAAAACGCCAAGGTCATTCATTCATTGGAATTCTTCGAAAGCTTCGAAAATTGTAAGAAAATTTTATTGAATGATCCAATATTACAGTTTCCAGATTTTTCAAGGCCATTTATATTATGAAAGATGGGCGACACTACTTGACGGAAGATCATAAAACTAATAATGAATTATGGTGGATTACGTAATCCAATCTTCCGCAAAAAAACCTATACAATAGGTATGGTCGTCGGCAAGTATTCAACAGAAAACAACTACTGCCCCCTACGACCATTGAATTATATCTGTTTAATACTTGGCAAAGTTTTCTACAAGAACCACTTTGCAATGCATTTCAAATATCAAAGCTGAAATTATTTTTCGATTTAATTGGGGGAACACCTCTGTACCGATTTTATGGTAATTGCCAATCATCAGCGAAGGCTAGTTCGACCCAATTGAATCGAAAAATCCTTTCATCCTAATTGGAAATCCCTGAGACAAACCCTGAAGTATGAATTCAGCGCCATCTCTGGGTTCCAGATTGAAATGCACTCCGACTACGTGTCGACTTCAATATGAAGCCAGAAACATCATGAAAGATGGGCGACACTACTTGACGGAAGATCATATAACTAATAATGAATTATGGTGGATTACGTAATCCAATCTTCCGCAAAAAAACCTATACAATAGGTATGGTCGTCGGCAAGTATTCAACAGTAAACAACTACTGCCCCCTACGACCATTGAATTATATCTGTTTAATACTTGGCAAAGTTTTCTACAAGAACCACTTTGCAATGCATTTCAAATATCAAAGCTGAAATTATTTTTCAATTCAATTGGGGGAACATCTCCGTACCGATTTCATGGTCATTGCCAATCATCAGCGAAGGCTAGTTCGACCCAATTGAATCGAAAAATCCTTTCATCCTAATTGGAAATCACTGAGACAAACCCTGAAGTATGAATTCAGCGCCATCTCTGGGTTCCAGGTTGAATACTTGCCGACGACCATACCTATTGTATAGTTTTTTTTGCGGAAGATTGGATTACGTAATCCACCATAATTCATTATTAGCCATTTATATTGACTACAGATGCCAGTAACGTTGCCCTTGGAGCCGTATTATCACAAGGTGAAGTTGGAAAAGACAAACCAGTCGCCTACGCATCAAGGACACTAAACGATACTGAGCAGAAATATTCAACGATTGAGAAAGAACTACTAGCCATCATTTGGGCCACAAAGACATTCCGCCCTTATTTATATGGAAGAAAATTTACCATCTACACTGACCATCGCCCACTCCAGTGGCTTTTCTCTTTAAAAGAACCTAATATGAAACTAGCCAGATGGAGACTACGCCTCGAAGAGTATGACTATGATGTAGTATATAAAAAAGGGAAATACAATACAAATGCCGATGCCCTCTCCAGAATAAAAATCAATCCCATGGACATCGATGTCAGATCGACACAAGTTGAGATGGATCCCGAACTAGATCATCTACTTGACGATTTAGTAAGTATGGAGGAAGATCACCGTAGCCAATTGAACACTCCAGAACTAATGGATCTTGATAATCAAGAAAGAAACCATCAATTACCCAATTCACAACCTGAACTTTCAGAACAAATGGATCTCACAATTTCAATACTACCGGAACACACACCCGAAAATACGGAAATCACTATGAACTCCAGACAAGAATCAGACCCGCCAGACAGCATATCGATTATTCAAGATGCGATCGACAAAAAAGAAAAGCAGTTCATTATCACCACTGTTTTCAACAACCCCGTGCAGCCCAAAATCATTTGACGAGGAAAACAAGTCATCATCCATGCCCAAATATCGCAAGATAATAACGAAGATGAAATCAAATCTTTTTTGATTCAATATTGTGAACCTCGGAAAAAATATTTCTGTTTCTTCGATAAGGAAAAAATGTACAAAGATTTCTGTAAGACGTTCTGTACAACATTCAATAAAGACCACCCGATTTTGATAAGGTGCGTGAATAGAACCATCACCATAAACGACCCTGCAGAGCAAAAACAATTAATAAAAAACTACCACGAAGGAAAAACTAACCATCGCGATATAAATGAAACATACAAAAACATTAATAGAAAGTACTTTTGGCCTAACATGAAAAAATCAATTGAAAATTTCATTAATTCTTGTTTTGGTATGTAAGAAAACTAAATATGAAAGATATCGACCAACGATACCTCTCAGAATCACAGAGACCGCAACGAAACCCTTCGAGAAATTGAATGCCGATCTATTCACAATCGAAGGTCAAACATTTTTCACCATATTGGACGAATTCTCTAAATTTGGTCAAGCATATCCTGTCCAAAGCAAGAACGCTATAGAAATAGCAGATAAATTGTTAGAATATTTTCGTAACTTTGGAGTACCGGAATCTATAACGTTCGACTCCGGGACAGAGTTCGAAAATGAGACCGTTTCATCACTCTTAAAACTACACAAGGTCAATGTACACTTCACTACACCTCAACATCCTCAATCTAATGGATTGATTGAAAGAATACATGAAACTTTAACGGAGCATTACAGAATCGTAAAAGAACATTCTACAGACACACCGACAAGACTCATGGCATATGCCGTTATCGGATACAACAACTCTATACATTCAGCAACAGGATATACCCCTTTGGAACTTTTGTATGGACATACCGCTTCAAGGAACCCATATGATATATTCTACGATCAACAATACTACGGACAATATGTGGAAGATCATCGGAAAAATATATCTTTAACCTATGAGAAAGTCAAAGATAAACTACAAAACGAAAAGACCAGGACCATAACGAATCGAACCCAGAATCAAACAAACCAAAACGTTTTTAAAGTTGGAAATCAAGTATTTGAGAAGAACCCAGAAAGTGAAAGAAACAAATCGAAAAACCGCTATTTAGGACCAAGCAAAATTATCCGAATTTATGAAGACAATACCTGTATCATAGCGAATTCCGAAAATCAAACACGAAGAGTACATTTCGACAATCTAAGATACCCTATTGTTCCAGATTCACCTGCTGCACCTGCTGCACCCTCGGATCTGCCGAACGAAGTGGAGTAATAACAACGAAATTTACAGAAAACCCAGGACTGCTACCCCAAAAGCTTGGTACAGCCCGCAATATCGTCAACTACTGGACTTTCATCAGGATATTCGACATTCAAAGTATCTATCAAGAATATGTACGAATCCAAAACATAACCAATCATATGAAAATCACATATCAGTTTGAAAAAAAAGGGGCCCAACACCATAGAGAGCAAAATTATATCACTATAATGGACAACCTCTACAATGAAATTCAAAGAAAACTAACACAGATATTCCCAACAACAACAATACACCTCAAAAAACGTGGATTGATAAATATTATGGGAAATGTTGTTAAAGCAATAACAGGAATCTTGGATGCAGAAGATGGTCAAAAATTCGAAGAAGCTATCCAAAAACTTCAAGCACAACAAAAGAAACAAAGGATGCTATCAGAGGAACAAATTTCACTGACTACAAAGGCGATCAAAAAATTCAATTCAACAATACGTTTGATCGCGACAAACCAATTAAATATTCAAACAAAATTTCTGCAAATTGAAACAGCCATTAGAAAACAGTTCCTTCAAAATACTGATACATATGAACTACTGAACTCAAATACTGTGTTCACGCAAATGATAGCAGCCACAGATGCCATCATAAGGATACTGGAAGACTTAGAAACAGCAATGACCTTTGACAAAACAGGAGTGCTTCATCTATCCATCATAGAAGCCGACGATCTATTGGAAGAGTTAACGTTCATCTCTCACCACTTAGATGATACCATCCTCCCATATGAACCGAGCAGAGATAAAATAGTCATCTTTGAGAAGATAACGAAAATAAAGGCCTACCAAAAAAATGCTAAAATAGTATTTATCTTAGAAGTACCAATTACAGAACAATATCGTTACCATTACTATCACCTTTACCCCCTTCCCATCGAAATACAACATAACCTTTTCCAAATTATAGTACCCAAAACTAAATTCCTTTTTCTCAATGAGCATCACTACTTATTTTCGAATGAACCATGCCATGAAGTCATTCCCGGAGAAGCGCTTTGCACCCTACCAGAATGGAACCCAATGGAATTCGAGACGCCATGTGAAGTACAACTCATCCGTTTCACCAAAGACTATGGAACCACTGCATTATCAATTTGTGGTAACGATGAAGAGATGTCATCCCGAATATTGCAAAATGAAAATCGACACTACCATATTACAGACGTACAGGAACCCGAATGCTGTTACTAAAATCATAAAAGTGCCACACCTAGACATAGACATAGAAGAAAACGTCAAAAGAAACCTTCAAGAACTGCCACCAATTCATCTAGAATCACTGGATCTTGACGACCTAGAAACCATCCGAGACAGACTGGATAACGTGTAGGAAAAACTTCAAGAAGACGAGCCTTTCATTTCTTCACGAACCAACATATGGACCGTTTTGCTATACATCGCCATAGCCTGTATTGCAGCCTACTTCTTCTTAACAATATATATATATAAAGAAGTACAAGGGGACGAACGAAAGTTCCCACTAGTGTATTGGAACCATCAACTCATCCCATACCAATAGAAGACCTGAGGATTGGAAATCAATCCCGATTTCCAAACAATGGGGGGAGGTGTTATGTAACGATTCCCCGTATTGTGTAGATAACGAAGACAGCATCCCAGAGTGCATTCACATTGAAGATCATCGGGCTGGACACATAGAATCCGCTGAATTCTGCATTTTTATCCGAGATAACATGAACTTATAAATATGCTTTTTCCATTTTTTATTCAATTATAATTGTACCATTGGCTTTGACATTGCTAATAAAAATACGTTGTAACTCATAATTTTTAGTTATCAAGTTTTTGAAAGTAATTTTTGTTTTTTTAAAAATTAAGTTCGGAGGCTCCCAAAATTAATTAGCATAACAGAACATGTTTGCCAAAAAGGTGAACAACAGGTCGAAATTGCTAATTAGAAATTATATATTGTATTTGAAGATTCATATGGCTGTCCTAATCGATTCAATCCTGTTATTATTCTCAATCCTGTGAACTGCGTTCCTCATTTTTCTTGCATACCTCTGTTACGAACTCATTGCCAAGTTCTTTTCATCCCCCGAAGAATCTAAAACAATAATAGAAAATTATGTACCAACTGAAAGTACAAGTAAACAAAATCAACAAAAATTATGTCAAACTAACATACTCAAGAATGAAATTGAAGAGTTGTTGAAATAAAAAGTCAATTGCATTTGGGATTAGTAATTGAATAAAATGCATATGATAAAAATTTGTTTCTTTTGATCCAGGTCTTTGACCTCCGGACATTTTGTTTACTTGAGTTTACATTCCACAGCCTGTGGCCGTCCTGACCATTTGATCTTCGGATCATTTGATCTAGATCTGTGACCTCCACTCTTTCATTCAATGTCATTGTTCAGTCCAAATTTTATTGTGATTCACTGAATTTTTAATGCAGTTTTCCATGATATTTCTGTACAGCACTAGTTTCCTGAACTGCACTATGACTCACACGGTGGAAATGTGTATTGTACTCAACAAAATTCGAATTGGGCAAACACCTTTTCAACAAAGCAATGACACTTAGTGTTTTTCAAAATTATTTTCTTCGTCGCCAATGAACTATACTGTAATTTGTATAGGTATCAAATGAAACACCGCTCTCTACTCTTCGATCATACACACTGATGTCACTCATGAATCTCGAAAACTCCGTGCTGGACACCGAGAGTTACAACATGATTCATCCGTGGTGCATCATCCGTTTATTCACGAAATTAGTATATTACTAAGCTATACGAAGAAGAGGCCTCCACAACCAAACCCTTCGGATGAGGGGTCATAGGCAAGGTGATGGGGCCCAAAACGATGGATTGCTACATGACGACGACCGCAATGAACACGGACGCTTTGAGTGGACGGATGAATTAAGGGACGGTCTTCTGCATTGTTATGAGAGCAGTGAGCCCGCCCGAAGAGAATACATGACAAGAATGCATGCTCTGTGGTGTGAGAGGGGCGAACCGTGCTTATCCCCAAAAACAGAGATTTGTCTGATCCGAAGAACTACAGACTGATAACATGCTTGAACGCATGTTATAAGATGTTTACCCGCATTTTATACATGCGAATACTCTCCGCAGTTGATGAACGGATATATGAGCGAAGAAAGTCAAGGAATGGGGTCGCTGGCTGCAAGGAGAACCTGCTGATCGACAGAAATAGTGAGATGCATTGAACAGCTGATGCCGCTCTGGAGGACTCGATTTACCATAACATCTGGTCAAGTCAGAGTCCAAACAGAGCAGGTTATCTTTAGAAGGGGCGTGTTTTAGGGAGACTCCCTAAGCACTCTTCTCTTCTGCATCTAACTACTGCCATTGTCCGTTGCACTACGGAAAACCCGCGGATACAACTGCGGAACCTCCAGCAACCGGAGGCATATGGTCACCCATTTGTTTTACATGGATGACCTTAAACTTTATGCCTTTGGATAAAAGGACCTTCATCATTCTTTAAGAGTACACGCATGCTATCGGAATGGAGTTTGGGATCGACAAATGTGACACGGTTCATCTCAAAAGAGGACGATGCGAGGAATACGGAGAGGACGTTCAGCTCGTAGACGGAAGCATCCTAAATCATCTGGATGCCGGAGAGACGTATACCTACCTAGGGGTGAAACAACGCCATACCCAAGAGGTAGCTACCGTTAAAAACTATATCCGCGGCAAGTATCAGCACAAACTCCGACAGATCTGGTCTTCAGAACTGTCGGGGAAGAACAAAGTTGCTGCTACTAATATGCTTGCCGTTCCGATTCTACTTTACTCCTTTGGAGTAATGAAATGGACTCAGGAAGAGCTGCGACAACTCGACGTAAAAACTCGCAAAATGATGCATCTTTATAGGAGCTTGCATCTTAAATCGTCTGTTCCACGGTTGTACTTCCCTAGTCAACGGGGAAGACGTGGACTTTTGAGTTATATACAAACATATTTATAATGATGTGAACATGTTTGGGAAAAGTAGTACGACTTTTATTGATAATTGTAGTAAGACGCGAATAGTTCAAGTGTATTTCGCGAAATCTTCTTCACATGTGATTTAAATGTTTTTGGAGTCTATGCTGACAAAAATCTGTTCATCATAGGACCAAACTTTTCTGCCTGGAAGGGCGGTTTTAGTTGCTTTCAGTAACATTCTTCTGTTTTTTGTCAAGTCTTCAGCAAAAAATATGTTTTTGATCCTCAGGTTTTTTGCATTTTTAAAAATAGCATGTTTCGCTGATGGGCAGAGCAGTTTCAGAGTTATAGGCCTGGGGTTGCTATTTGCTTCCACTCTACTACCAGTTCTGTAGCATGCAGCAATAGCTTCTTCCTTGATCACTGGATACTTTGCATTAAGTAGCTGAACGACTTTAGTTTTCAGATCTTCTTCGTTTACTTCGGAAACCCTGTATATACAGATGTTATTTCTTCTGCTTTATTGCTGGAGATAGCCAACTTGTTTTTCCAATAAACTAAATTGTTTATACTGAAAATTAGGTTATTTCTCATTTTTGAAATCAGAGTTGAAACCAGAATCCTCATGAGAAGTTACACAAATTTACACAGACGACACATAATAAACTAAAAGATCACATCTGGATGATCTCGAGTTGAAACTACGACTGACCGTTATTTCAAGGCACATCCGAATTTTGAAGAAACGGGATGGTTACTCTATTAACATATCTGGCCTTTCACATAACTATCGACATACGATATGCAAAATATGAAAATTCATCTCTGAAATGTATCTGTTTATGAGATTTTTGTTTCACACTCCATTACATAAAAATATTCTCACCAGTGTACATATATCAAAGAATCTTTTGTATTATGTATTTCGAGGGGTTCTAAGGTTAAAGATCGAGTTGAAGAGTGAAACTGTAATTTTATACTTTTTCAGGGTATAAGTTTTATGATCGGAGACAATATTCCACGGTGCCTTTGGATACTTCAAACGATATTTATGGTCTTATTGATTCAATCTATGCTTTTGGTTACAATCCTCCCCCTAAGAGTAGTGACATTTTTTTTTAAATAAGTTGTTACTCCAGATCCTCTTAACAATTTTCAAACTTACAATTCTACAGTCAATGTTTATGCAGTCCGTATCCCGCGCGTGATGGGTTCCGCACGCCTATGGTCGAAGGACCAAAGTCAAAATTTTATTCTCTACCGCACTCTCTGATATCGCCTTCAGTATCGCAGCTGAATGTAAAAGTCCATTGGTGTTGTATGGAAGGAGAGTTGGTTCACTGGTATTTAGTGAAATGGATTCGATACTGTATCCTCCCTGAGACTTTTGGCTACCTTGTTCCATGGTATTCATCTGAACTTCTTGTGAGCTGCGTCAATGTGAACACTGGTGTATACCTCTTTCCCAGTGTCCGAAGAGAGATGTATTCCTTGTATGAAATATCATTCTAACAGATATCTTTTATGTTCCAATGACTTGTCAAGTAACCTCTGCTCCCTGGCCCTCGCTCGCTAACAAATGAGGAACTGCATCGCGCAAATAATAATAATAATAGGTCTCTATAGTTTTTTTCATCCTAAATCGTCTGTTCCACGGTTATACTTCCCCCAGACAATGGGGAGGCCGTTGACTTTTATGTTTGGAGTGTCTACACAATAGAATGGTACTGGATGAAGCCGTAAAGTCATCAGGAGTTCAGATCCCCTTCTCTGCTTGGTATGCGATCATGAAAAAGCAGGGATTGGGGCATTTCTTTTCAAGGCAGCTGATGAACTCGGTCTCGTATTCGACACTGAACGGACGAACCCAAACTTTGTCAACAAGTTGAAAACCGTTCAGCAAAAAGCCCACGTGAAAGTTACGGAGTGTGAGAGGCTCCTACAGCTACATAAGGATAAGCCAATGCTTTGAAGATCATGGCTTATCCAGAAACCTGACATTTGCTTTTCTTAGGTCAAGTGGACTGAAGTCAGAAACCGAGGGATTCATAATCCTGCCAGGATGGTGTCTTCAACACCCTCGTCTACGGTAAAAGCGTGATGGGTATAGAGGTCCCTGACACTATATGCAGAGCGTATCGTGGGGCAGCTGAGACCATAATGCATTTGCTGTCAGCCTGTCCAGCTTATGCGGTCTCAGCCTATATCCACAATTATAACGCGGCACTACGAGTGTTGTACTACCATATGAGAGACTCGTACGGTATAGACGAGACACTGGTATTGCCTTATGCTCTGGGGGATATTGAGTTCGTTGTAGATGATGAGAAGAACTGAGTTTATTGGAACTACTCATTTCCCACCCTCAGGCAAATACAAGCCAAGAAGCCTGATGTAGTCCTCCTCGACCATCAAAGTAGGACGATTTTCGTCATTAAGTTTTCAGCTTCTGGCGAAACGATCATTTTCCAAAAAGAGAAGGAAAAACGGACTAAATATCGAGATCTACTCTTTCAACTCCGCAGGCTTTACCCAAACCATTCTGTGTTCTGTGTTCTGGTATCAGGGTTTCTTGGTGGAATGATGGCTGCTCTTGAAAATCGTACTGGTTTGCCATGATGCGGCAGAAAACTTAGCCGGAAGAATGCAGAAGGCCGTAATTCTTGGTTCACTTCGCCTTCTCAGGGCACATGACTCTCGGACCCAATAATCACTCACCCTACGGACGTAGGGAGTGTTTACTGGGGTTAATGATACACCAGCGCGCCCTCCGGTTGTATCGGAGCTCCGGAGACAGGGACGGACTGGTATATTCCTAATGGATAAAAGGAATTTATATTTCAATTGTACATGTACATATAACGAAAAGAAGCCGAAGATCAGCTGGTTATGTCCTGCGACACAACCTCTGTTTTTCATCTTAAGCTCTAATAAATTTATTTTAATAAAAATTGAAAATTATTTATGACTATAATGGTTATAAATTCCAAAACAACTGATAATAGAAATAGAATCAAATAAATAATCAGAAACATTTTATTTTTGTTGATTAATTTTTACATAATGACTTATTGACGAAATCATAAGAGTTTTGAAAGAAAAAAAAAAGAAAAATTTTGTGCTACTCATTATTCATATGTCTGAATGTTGTTTTCTCAGAATTTTTTTCAATTGTTGAGCAGATATAGACTTCAGTTCCTCAGACTTGAGTTATAAACTCACGTTACTTGATAAGAGAAGGACCGTTTAAACTGTTCTGTTTGGTGAGCAGATGGTGTGACTCTTTCTCAATACCGAATATTGAGTGTATGTTCATCCGACCGAAGATATCGAGAGAATTCCTGCTTTCAGTATGTGTTTGAAAAAAAAAAAAAAAGTCAAATGACATGATGACATAATGGAAAATGTTAAGAGCCGTTTCGGTATTATACAGTGGAAACTGAAATATATAAAATATATTCCTCTCATCATTCTAGTTCATCCTTGATACTAACAAATGATATGAGCATTTTTTTATATACTTTTTGTCCATGGAAGGTGGCTCGCCCTATAACTTTTTTTCTGTCAACATAAGAGAATATTTCTTAATTTTTAAATGCGCCACCCAGTATATTTTCTTCATATGGAGTTCTTAATACAACCATGTTCCACTTATTACTTGTAAGCAACATTTTATTTATTTTAAAATTAATTTTTGAATCTAGAGAGGTATAGATACGTTCTAATTTCTGATTTTGGTCTTGAAATTTGGACAGATTTTCTTGCATAAACATAATTAACTTCGGTGGAAAAGTAATTATTTTAAGACACCTTAATTCATGTTGGTCACAGGTATCCTGAAAAATTTATATATTACATAATTTCCAGAAGATGCTGCATTTTGAGATATATTCAACGAAATCTCATTTAGTTTTTTAATGGAAGTTTGTTTCAAACATACAAGTATGAAGTATCAATCGTAATAAAATGCTCTTTGTTTCCTGACTCGACGAGATGATGAAATTGTATTTATCAGATACGTTTTATTCAGAAACAGTGAAGTTTTATAGTTCTCCCAAAATACCAGGACTGAATTTAGTGATTTGAACCTATACATAGCCCTCTGAATAAAAAATATATATGTTTGTGTATGTATATGTATGTTTTTTCCTGTAGAATTTCTTGGGTTATTGGATTCACAAATGATTGAGACAAGTTAAGTAAATGGAAAAGACTTTTCGTCCCGGGCCTGGGACTTCTTTAGTTTAATTTATTTCATGTCCATTCTACCATAGAAAATTACAAATTTCAGATTTTACACATTTTTTTTATAAGAACAATTTTTCTGATTTGTAAAAATATATGTTATATTGTTTGTGGGGTACGTACCTGAGTAACACGTGTTTTTAATTTTATTTGAGATTTTTATTTCTCATAATGAATGTAAATCGACATGTTTCATGTGAAGAATCTTGACTGCAAATTATAAATTTGACATCAATCAATCACGTTGTTTTTACAGAGGGGTGATTTATTTTGTTACTTTTAATAAAGCTATCGTGAAGAGTGATATGAAAAAATATAGAATAGACGCACACATGTAAATAATTTAGTATCGAAAAGTATTTAATGGTTTCGGGATCGTGAATTTTCAAATGTCAAAAGGTGTGTATAAATTTGGCTGAGACCTTCAATGTCAATTCTTTCGTTCATTGTTAGGTAATTTTTACTAATTTGAACCACTTTCAAAAAAAAAATTCTTTTCTGATAATTTTTCTCTGTTGCCAAAATTTTTGGATTGGAGAAATCCATTACATGATCTTTATTGATCACATGATCTGATAGGGAACATGATTTTACACCTTTTCTACAATCACTCTTATGTGATGTAATACGACCAGTCAAATTTCTTGACGTTTGACCTATATAACATTGTTTACATTGAGTGCATGTTATTTCATAAACTATATTAGATTTTTCATTTGTTTCGAGAAGAGATTTCAATTTTGTAAAAATTCTGGAGACTGTCTTGATATTTTTCTTTGCAAATTTAATATTTTCATTGTTGAACACGTTTATCAATTCACGTGTTGATTCATGAATATGTGGGAGTATTGTAAATTTGTGATTGTATTTGTTGGATAGTTTGATATTGTGTATCACTTGTGGAAGTAACTTCATTTCCATTTGTAATTCGTTCATTTCGGCTTTCACTACTGAAAATAATTTTGTTTATCAAATTTTATGGATAAGAGTTTTCAATTAAAATAAGTTTTAGTTCATTAAGACTTTCATGTCTAAATGAGTGATGTGACAATTTAATCACTCTATTTTTCAATCCTTGGATCAAGTTCATTTTCATTTTAGTTGGGTGATAAGAGTAGGTAATAATTCATGTATTTGTCACTGCTATTGGGTTTTCGGTACCATTTAGTTATAATTTGATTTTGATTAGTTCTTACTAGATGCATATCTAAGAATGGTATGGTTTTGTCAACCTCTCTTTCAACAGTGAACTAACTGTAGGTTTGAATCAAATATTGAATGTTTTAAGAACATTTTCTATTTGTGTTTCAGGTACACTCAATATAATGTCGTCAACATAGCGTTTGAAAAATGGAATTTCAAAATCTATTTTTGCCAGACTTGTTGTAATTAATTCATCCATCACATAATTAGATAAAATAGGACTGATACTTGATCCCATTGGCGTTCCAAATGTTTGAGAATAGAATTTATTTTCGAAAATCAAGTAAGTCGAATCGAAAAACAAATTTCAAACGATCTAGAAATGATTTTTTGTCAAATTTACAATATGTTTGTATAGCTTCCCACCTTTTAATAATAGTTTCTTCCACTAATTTCAATAGAAGGTTCGTGGACAAAGAAACTACGTCTAAAATAATAAGAACGTAGTTAGTTGGTAATTGAAAATTGTTAATGAATTCTGAAAATTTGAAAGAATATTTTATGTTATATGAATTATTAGTATCACAAGCTTGAGAAAGTATATCTGTTAAACATTTTGAGATCTTACTATTAGGGCAATCAATGGACGATAGGATAGGTCGCATTGACATGTATTTTAGGTAGGGTGTAAAATCGTGGAGCCACTGAATTATATATTATTAGAGAATTGGCAGTTTTAGAATAATTTTTTTACTATTTGTGAATTTTGAAATCAATTTGTTAGCTTACTGTTGTAAAGTACTGGTAGGATTTCTCTTTAATTCTTTGTAATATTTTTTGTTATTCAAAAGTTCTTGGCTTTTTTTATATACTCTTGTTTATACATAACTACAGTGACATTTCCTTTGTCGCTCTTAGTGACAATTATATTTGGGTTTGTTTCAGGAAAATTTTGGTTTTATTATAACATATATTAAGATAGTGGTTATTATTTATGCTTCCATGTACAAAATTTGTTATAATGTTAGTACAACGAGCACGGCAAAAGTTTTTCTTTTCGTCACTGTAATCCTGCACAGCTAATTCTATATTTGCCAGTATAAACGGGATATTTATGTCTTCTAAAGTAGGAGGGACGCTAAATTTAGGACCTAGTGCAAGGATTTTCATGACTGTAGTAGGTATATTTACATCAGTTAAATTTTGTAGCCATTTACCTTCGGTTTTTATTTTATCTAACTCATCTGAATAAATTTGGTAGAATTTTCTTTGGTGTCTTCGTTTTATGCCATGAAATACCCTATTATAAATAATTACTTGTTTACGTTCACCACCACATTCAAATTACAGGTAAGTACCTGAGTAACAAAATGAAGTCTATTATAGCAAAATTCAATCTACAAATTCTGAATTTAACGATTACTGACACAACCCTGGAGCTGAACAAATTATACAGGGAATCCAAAAGACTAATTGAAATCTTAAATAACATTGTCCCAAACGAGAACGTTGATACATTTCTAGAAATTGAAAAAACAAAAAATGAACACTTATCCATCAAAATTAAAAATAAAAATATTAAAAAAATCAACCACCTCATTAACACCAATCAACGTCCTGAAGTGAAAAGTGATACTTCTGAATGTATCACTAATTTATCAGATACCAACATACCAAAAGAAATCGAATCAACATTAGCATTTGGGGAAAAATTCGATATACCTATGAGCAAAATACAAGAATTGCCAGTCATTGAATATATAACCAATATCGAAACGAACTTAAAAATAAACCCAATGAAATCACAAATGAAATTAGAACAAAGATTGTCAACTCCATTAACAAACATAACAGAATAACATTTTGAAAAATAGTAGAAGAACCGCACTTTTTCTCAAAAATAACCCCCAAATCATTATTTTAAAACCCGACAAAAGCAACAAAACTGTAATTATGAATACAAGTGAATATGAAACAAAAATCGAAGCATTACTAAATGACAATATTACTTTCAAAAAACTAAAAAAGATCCCACTACTAACTTCCAAAATAGTAATAACAACCTAATCAAAAAATTGAATTTTTTTTTATCACAGATCATAATGCAACCGCACCAAAAATATATGGACTCCCCAAGCTACACAAAAATAACATTTCACTAAGACCGATAGTATCATGTATTCAATCCCCCTTTTATAACCATTCAAAATACTTAGCAAATTGCATATCACAAACCACCGGACAAAATGAGTATTATATAAAAGATTCATTTGAATTCAAGAATTTTATTAACAAAGCGGTTATTCCGGGTAACTACTACCTAATTTCATTAGATATCATCTCACTCTACGCCAATATCCCTATCAGTCTAGTTAAAGAAGTTATCAAAAAAATGGCATATATTGAAAAATCACACCCCACTACCTCTGGAAGAGTTTCAAAAAGGAATTGAACTAACACTATCAACGAAATTTTTTCAATACAAAGATTCTTTTTATCAACAAATTGAAGGATGTGCAATGGGCTCTCCCATCTCGAACTACATACCTCAATTCGTAATGAAAAACTTAGAAGAAAGCATCATACACAACCTTCAATTTGACATACCCTTTTTCAAACGCTATGTTGATGATAGCATCACCGTTATACCCACCGATAAAATTCAAAATAATATCAAATCATTCAACTCATTACACCCCAAATTACAATTCACCATAGAAACATAAAATAATAGCAGAATTAGCTTTTTGGAATTGACCCTGATAAGACAAAATGATAAAATTTTCACTGAATGGCACACTATAGAAACTTGTTCTGGGAGATACTTGAATTTCAATTCAAATCACCCAAGAGAAAGTGAGAAAAACATGATTAACAATAACTACCCTTCACACCTCATAAACAAAATCATCAAACAACGAACATATGTATTTTGTAATAAATCAGAATTTGGAAAAAAAATCAAGTATAAATCCAGAAAAAATGATCACCTTACCATATGTCGCTAATCTATTGGAAGAAATTAGCAACATCCTCATAAAACACGACAAACAAGTCTGCTACAAATCTCACAATCTACTGAAAAAATGGTATACTCCGCTTAAAAGCAAAGTTCCTACTAATAAAAAATCAAATGGAATTTATAGCATCCCTTACAATGATTGCAATAAAAAATATATCGGAATGACGTCTCAGTTATTAGAAAATTGAATCAAAGGACACAAATATATGAAAAATAATAGTACAGCCCTATATAAACATATAATTTCTGAAAATCACAACCCTGATTTTAAAAACACTAAAATACTTGATAGTGAAAGCAACATCTATAAGAGACAACTAAAAGAAATGATACACATTAAAAAAAATAACTCCATGAATGACAGAACAGATATTAACAACGTTAGCCGAATCTATTATACCCTTAAAACTACTTAATTTTAGCTAGCTGAAGTAAATTCGAAAATATAAAAATCAAACGGAAATCAAATATCAAAAACCAAAATGAAATGTTGATCCCATTTTCCCCATTGGAGCAATTTTCCAAACCCCAATATCGACTTCACGCCGAATTGAAACTGCGCATGTCTTGAATTAGCGTCACCGCGACCAACTACTTCCTATAGAAAGATTCTTCAAATGAAACATGTCGATTTACATCCATTATGAGAAATAAAAATCTCAAATAAAATTAAAAATGTATCATCAACAAATTTATTTTATATAATATTATGGCCTCCACATGTCACTCAGGTACGTACCCCACATACATAAGTATTTGTACAAATCAAAAAAAAGTTATTATAAAAATAATGTGAAATCAGAAAGGACATGGCACTGGATACAAGTATTCCTGGGGCTCTATAGATTTTTTTGATTTTTGGATATATCATTCTGCATGTCAAATCAAGCAACTTTCTTCATTATACTTTTTTTCTGGCTCTACAGAGTGAGCTACAAAAATGGGTTGATTTTCTAACGCTAATTATGGAAAATATTTTCTGCAAATGGATTTTTCTTGATTTTTGAGTATAATATCATGTGAAAAATCAATTTCCTTTGATTATATCAATTATGGAGTACATTACTACAGGACGAGGCAGAAAACGCGATTTTTCTGAAACTCGTTTATTGACTTCTTGCCCAATTGTGGGCTTTTCGTTGAATTTCTCGGAACCAATAGTTCTCCCGAAGTTGCTCGTGTTATCAATTTTGTTTTTTACATGTTTGTACCAATATAAAAAATTAAACTTACTTCACCAGCTCTTGCAACATACCCCTAAGTGTTCAACTATAAAAAAAAATATTATTGTTATGGTGACTATATAATCTGTCAAAATTGACAATAGTTCCTCATCATTGAAAAGTCATGGTTCGTTGCTATATATGTGTTATACCAAATGCTCAATACCAGATGTCCGTCGATCAATTACTCCTCGAAAGGAGGCAGGTAATATCTAGATTAGTTATTAGATTAGGTTAGTTCAATTAATGTATTCATAGCTTTCATATCAACAGAAATAAATAAGAATTCTCCCATAATTTCGTTTAAATATAGGTATTGTCATGATTTTTTAATCCACAAGTTTAAAAATAAGAGCATATTTAAAATTCAGATAAAAATTTTGCATCTCAAAGGAAATTCTCCAAATCAATATCGGAGAATGTTTCAAGTACCCTGTATACTATCAGTAACACCACACTCAACCGATGACATAACAACTGTCAAACAAAATTCAGGGGATTTTAAATTGATGAAAGCAAGAAATTCACAATACGAAAGTAAATGAAAAGATATTTGTATGAATTGTAATCAAATCATAGAAATATTTACATAGGAGAATTACATAAACAATAAGTAATTTTCAAATGAGTTTAAATAACTGACAACACCAAGGAAGTATGACATTCAGTTATTTTTGAACATGAAGTGATGCTTTAAGGAAATTCACATAAATGAAAATGATGAAGCCTAATTTGAGACTCAGAATAAGAATCTAGAAATTTCAAAATAATTTAAAATATTGTTATTTACTTAGAATTAGTATTCATTTAATAAATAATTGTTAAAGTCATTAGTTGATAGAATCTTGGTATTGTTGCTAGGATACTCTGATAGTCAGATATTTTTTTTGTAAACGAGAACTCGGAAAATGATATCGAAAGCAGAAATGTTGTGTTTTGAGCAACAAAAATTTACTAAAATAAGTATCCAGTTTTTCTTTATGAGTATGAGTATAAGTGAAAAGACAATCCCAAGTGCTACGAATAGTTTCAAAGGACGATTACCTTGTGAAAAATCTAAATAGACATTCTATTGGGAAGGCAAAATTCCCACGTCCCAAGATGGAGTCCCCGTTGAACGTCAGGAGATGATAGAGAAACACCCACAAAACCAACACACACAGGTAAAGGCCTTTATCATAAATCGTTGCAACGTAAACTGGACATAATATATGCATATATTTTTCTTCGATTCCATAAACATTTTCCAATTTATTCGAACAATTCCGGGAGTGTTATTTACTCTCTGTATCAAGTGATTGTTGAAAACAAACGCGAGGTCAGTGACACTAACGGAGAAATCACGGAACAGTAGATTTAGTTGGGATAGGTTAGTGGAAAATTCACAATTGCCAACCCAAACATGTTGAAATAAAGTGGCTTCACCACAACAATGTCTTGAATGAATGAAGCATTTATTCGCATTTACGATTATTAAAATATTCTGATTGTTGAAATTTGCTGTGTTTTTCTTGCTGGAACAAAATTAAAATTACTGATTTTTTTTAAACTTTGAAGCTGGTACCCAAAGAATCTCCCTGGGATGCAAAGAAATGCTCCACTGGAAAACAAGGTAGAGTAGAGACTTTGCATAGGAGTCTCCAAAATCGAAACAATAATAGTGATGATACATTTCATGAACTTTGAATTGGCGAGCCCTGAGATTATTTAAAAATTATATAAAATCAAAACAATATTGAATAGACAATATATTGTGTATAAAAAACAATTTCCATTATAGTATTTGAGAATTCTGGAGTCACCCTGTAGCGTCACACAAAAAGACCAAACAAACCTTGATTTTCATTCTCTGAAAAATCAAACTCAGATATCAACAATAAATCCACTATCCCATCATATCCCATTAATCAACCACCTTATTTTTTGCTTACTGTGCAGAAACGTTGTGAAATGTATTTAGAACAGTTCGTTGAGTTCATCTACACAATATCCCTCAAGTAATTCAACGAAAAGACCACAATTGGGCGAGAAGTTAATAAACGAGTTTCAGAAAAATCGCGTTTTCTGCCTCGTCCTGTAGTAATGTACTCCATAATTGATATAATCAAAGGAAATTGATATTTTTCACATGATATTATACTCAAAAATCAAGAAAAATCCATTCGCAGAAAATATTATCCATAATTAGCGTTAGACAATCATCCCATTTTTGTAGCTCACTCTGTAGAGCCAGAAAGAAAGTCTAATGAAGAAAGTTGCTTGTTTTGACCTGTAAAATGTATGTATCCAGTGCCATGTCCTTTGTAATTTTCTATTGTAGAATGGACATGAAATGAATTAAACTGAAGAAGGTTCTGGCCCGGGACGAAACGTCTTTTCCATTTACTTAACTTGTCTCAATCATTTGCGAATCCAATAATCCAAGAAATTCTACGGAAAAATACATAAAGGATTCAATAAAACTACCTCAAATATATATGTATGTAGTAGCTATGGGGTCACTTGAGACCACCCCTTCACTCCCAATTTAAGCCCCACCCCCTTCTACTACTGACCAATCAGAGTACTTGTCATCTGGCATATGCCAACACCGACTAACTAGAGCACTTGTCATCTGTCATCCGTCAACTTTCATACATCATTTTTGTCTTTTCTTATTCTTCATCACGGAACATCAGTAATCCAACCTAACCTAATCTGACACCTAACCTTCATTTGTCATACGTCACCCTCATTTGTCATATGTCACCACGTTGCTAGCTGTCATACCGTCTTCCTCTTCCTCGTCATCTGTCAGTTGTACATCCTACCAGTGTTGTGAGCGACTCCAAGATGACGGCCGTCCTAGGCGAGGATTGATATTTGAATTTGGTCACGTGGTTACGTCATCACCATGGAACTCGTCGTCGTGTCACGGAAAATCAAGATCTTCGTACCAGATGACGTGGGTGTGTGAGCGGGGAGATTTGAATTGTTGTGTGATGGGTTATCTGAAAAGAAAAAAAGATTTGCGCTGCGGAGATTTGAACTCGCGCCGGCTGGATTACCAGCCGGTGATGAATAAAATAAATTAGGTTTATTTTACAAAGTTTTTCAATCGATTCTACACTTGCATTGATAAATTCATTACTCCAGCACACTCAGCTCAACACTTCACCCGAGGAGGGCACAGGAGAGGAGAGATCCGGGAGGACGCACTGAGAGCCGCCTCCCTCTGCCCCCGACCCTGAGGTCCGAGAGCAGAGGGAGCGCTTGTGTTTTACAACATAAACCTTCCAATAGTGGTTCAGTAACCCAAAATGATATCTTTATTTTTAGCAACGTCTTGAATTTTTGAAACGCATTTTTCTCAAAACATCAAATATGCACATTCGTGACTTTGGCATTGCACCGACGATATGATAAATAATTCAATAAAAAACTGAATTTCCGACATCATGTCAGTGACATCTATATGAACCCAATGTTATCAAACCAAATGAGTGTCTACAAATGAAATTTACCCTTAGACAAGTTCAGCTATTTGCCATCAGCTGTCACTAGACGTCTTAGCAAGTGAGAGAATTCTGTTGTCTACTCTTTAGACAAGTTTACATGTTCGTTATTAGGTGTCGCTTCTAGTATGGTTTTGAAATTGAGTGAAAACAAAGAAAAATATTTAAAAGTAACGATATTTTGGTTACAGTGTCAATCACCACGAGAATGTAATTAAAGTTTTTATTGGCTTTGGAGTATTTTTGAAGATTAGCCAAGTCCATCTGCCACAGATCGTCGAGTCTTTTGATGATGGTACGTCTGCGAGGAAAATTCCTTCTGGCTGGAGCATGGAGCTCACCAACCAATTGTTTTATCTCAGATGATGATGATGATGATGATGACGTCATTTTGATATTGGCGGAGCCAAAACACTAACTGCTCTGGACGTTGTTACACCTTCTATTCAAGAGGCTGGAATATCAACAATATCCAGTGGTGATGTCAATTCATCCAAGCGTTTCTTGGTATTTTCATGATTTTTTTATCGAAAGTGACATTTGAATTTCATCACTCGAATATCCAACTCTGTTAGATTGTTTTTGGTGGTGTCCAGCTCGTCTTTGAGTTTGTGTATGACGTGATCTTTGAGCTTATGTATGACGTCATCAATGTATTTTTTGTTGTCAACATCATTGAGTACACTTGGCGTTTCCACATTTCATATTTTCACATGTTCATCATCAATATCCCCATTTGTCGTATAGTTGAGTATAACGCCAGGAAAATGGTAGGGCTGCTGCTGCCGTGCACGGCGAGCTGACGAAGTTTGACAGAACTTGTTGATGCTCATGATGCGACTGTGGCATGCAAAAAAATGTCTACGCTTTTATTTATCGAATATATCCTGCTTCTCTCAGCTCATCGATGATGGCCACGATCTCGTTGTTGGTAGAGGTGCTGCCGGCAGAAGCAGAAGCCTATACCTGTCAACAAGCTCATTCACATCGTCCCAGTACACGTATTCTATGGGTTTCGTGTTGTATGTCAACTGATCTGGGATACCACTGCCGTCGACGAAACGACCTTGACCTCCACCACCACCTATTTTTGATTGAGGGTCTTTGAACATTGATCGAATCAAATTTTCGTATTTGGCAGTCTGAGATGGATTCAACCTAACTCGCGCATCTACATGCGCACTTGTAGCTGTCAAAATTTGCTTGTATGCCACCAAATCGGCTTTAGCGTATTTGGGATTTTTGTAGATAATCAAACTATATAGTCCCGGAGTGCCCTCATATGTTACACCATCAATGCGCATGTCCCCCGTATCTTTGTTGAAGTCCATCAGCTTTCTATCGAGCAACCATTGCGCTCTTGGTTTGTCGTAAAAGGGGCCGTACTTCACATCATCACCATCACCATTATCTGTGTGGTAGCTTTCTTCGTCTTATTCCCTTTTCATAAAGTCTGAAGTCGATGATGCCGGTTCCTGTTTCTCTTCTTTTTTCACTGTCAGTCGTGATCGCTTGGTGAGTGGTGGTGGCGGCACTGCCGTACTCAATCTTTTCAGCGGCACCGTAATGGGTTTGAATAATTTACTCAGATATTTTTTTCGCTCAATTTTCGACAACTGATTGACTTGACGTTTGCGTTCAGCGTTAGCAATCTCCGTCTCAATGCGGCGTGATGTGGTCGGCGCCATGGCTACAGTATGAATGCCGTGCCACCTCGCATCACATTTGTATATATTTGTCAAAGCCTAGGCGGTAGCGCCCTTTGTTCACATCAAACTCTTTGACAATGACAAAAGATTCGAATTTTTTCTTCCAGCAGGTGGCGCACATGCGACGAAATTCCTCAAAGGTGTAATCCGGAGAGGCGTGCTCGTCGAAGGCGTGCTTCAAATTCATATCGTCTTGCCGAAAAAGCACTATAATGTTGAAATTGTCCCTGATCAGATGTTTGGGTATTTTCGAGTAGGTTTGTCACAAGTATGTTGCGTCAATACCCTTGTGGCGTACCATGGCATAGAACTCTCTGATTTTATTCTGTTTTTCATACACCACATCATCAAATATGAAAATTGAGTTTTTTTTCGCCTTTGACAGATCGATTACCTCATCGTTGTCCCTGTATGAAAAATAGCCTACGCCCTCGACTTGTTTCAGTACAGCGTGCAACAGCTGGTATTTAGGTTGGTACAGCGACTTTGAATAAACGTAAACATTCTCGAAACGTGCTCCGTTTCGGCTGAACAGCAAACTGAGTACGGCGTTGGTCTTGCCACATCCGCTGAGGCCGCAAAATATCGCTCGAAACGAATTCGGTAGCAGGTCACCGTGTTTATGTATCCCGTCGTCGTCACCGCTAATACCTCCTCCACCTATGGTATCCAAATTGAAGATTTCCAGAGCCTGCTCTTGTTGCACCACTTTCATGTTTGAGACGATTGAATGTTTGTGTGTGACCACGCCCACATCTGACATTCGAATGACATTTTGAGTGGAGTACAGCTATGTAAGTAGGTGCGCAACATCATTCGCGTCAGTGTCATGCTGACTGTCGAGCACGAAGGTCGTGGAGTGTTGAAATCTCTGATTAATCATCTGCCATTCGAGCATCATCTGCCGGATACCAGTACTGTGGACCGGGTATCAAACTGCAGAAGAGATTGGCACGTGGAGACCCTGGTGTGAACCATTTGGATTCGGCTTGTAAGACTCACGATATTGCATACTCGCAAAACAAGTCTTTGAAGGAGAGACACAAGGCTGACTGAGTGCTGGAAAATCGAGATTAGGAACGTGTCAAATCAAAAGATGCCAAATTTGTTGAGAAAGCTGCTGCTTGGCTGGTCACCACAACCTTGAAGGCAAAACGCAATTTGGGAATGGGTCTTAAGAAGAAGACTGCTGCTGCTGCAAAGCCAAAGTCTTTCCGCAGAGATGTGGTCAAGAAAATCACCAAGACTCTGCGAAAAACTCTGAAACCAGATCAGTTGAAGGATTTGAGTGCGAAGGCTCTGCGAAAATCCTCCTTGGTGGCACTGCGTACTGCCCGTGCTCAAGTGAAAAAATTGGGTGGCCGCAAAAAACTCAGAGTACCCCGAATAATACCGTTCGAAGCGAAGAGTGGTGGTGACCTTTAATGACAAGCGCAATGAGGTTCATTATATGGGTGTGTGCCGTTTCGCATACAACACTTCGCGTAAATCGTATTGGATGCGAGTGGCCATGGACAGGATACGTTTCGCTAGACGAATAGTGCGAGCCTCACGCTTCTTGAATCCCATACTAGACTCTGAGCACAAAGCGCGCATATGGAATAGTTTAAATAGAAGAACATAACCCCATCCAGTGTCACTCATGTCTTTGCTGTTGACAGTGACAGATCAAACATCGACGCTAACCGCAGAATTTTCTCCGTTGCTCCAATTTGATTGCTTGGCATTGATTGGTTCCCATTCATACAACAAAATACCGAACATATCGAGTGGCCAATTCTATTATTCTGTCAAAGGAGCGCAATCTGTTAGCATCATCCAAATACCAACTGGGTGTAACGAAATAAGCGACATTGCCAAGTTTATACACAAACACATCAAGAGGCCGAAAGAAGCAGAGAAGAAGAAGAAAAGAGCCGTAGTGTCTAGTGACGTTGGCGATGACGACGATGACGGCACCAACAAAAGCAAGGATTTGTTCTCTCTCAAACCCAACACCAATACGCTGCAGTGTGAGATATACAGCAAGCTCTATAACATCGATTTTCGTTCCAAGGATTCCATAGGACGATTACTGGGTTTCTCCCCGAGACTATTGGACTATTGCTGAAGTGTGTGCTCGATCTGCCTAAGAGGCTACACATCGTCGATATTGCGGCTACTACAAGTACAATCGTCACAACGCCTCCACCGACACTCGAGAAGCAAATCCCGCTCTGTATGAATCAAATAGCATCCGGAGAAATAGAAGTGCATTGTGCCGTCAAACACTGTTTCGAAATCTGGCAATGGATATCGTCGCACCTGATATGGTGAGGCCCCACGACGATCACGACGACGACGACCACGACACTCCTATCAATCGGCACTTGCAAAATTTGCGCGAGCTCAAGACGCACATAGCAGAGTACGAGCACAAGCTGTGTATTTTCAAACGCTTCCAAAATATGCAAATTGACGATGGTAAATGGATGGGGCAGCAGCAGCAGCAGCATTCACTGATCCACCATGTTCCGTCGCCGTCGCCGCCAGCACCAAGTCCATGACGTCAGCCACATCAAGACTAGCCGAAACACAGGAAATATTATTATTTATATTGTATTATTATTATTATTTTTATTATTATTATTATTATTATTTTTTTTTTTTTTTTTTTTTTTTTTTTTTTTTTTTTTTTCCGTTAGGAATTACCCAGTCAGGCCCTGTCTCCGGAGCCCCGACACTTCCGGAGGGCGCGCTGGTGTGTCATTAACCCCAGTAAACACTCCCCACGTCCATGGGGTAAGTGATTACTGGGTCCGAGAATCATGTGCCCTGAGTAGGCGGAGTGAACCAAGAATTACGGCCTTCTGCATTCGCCCGGCTAGGATTTCTGCCATGTCACGGCAAGCCGGTATGATTTTTAAGTTTGAGAGCAGTGTGTCCATCATTCCACCAAGGACCCCTATTATCAGAACCACCATCTTGACAGAATGGTTTGGGTAAAGCCTGCGGAGTTCAAAGAGAAGATCTCGATATTTAGTCCGTTTTTCCTCCTCTTTTCGGACGATGTTCGTTTCGCCAGGAGCTGAAAACTCAATGACGAAAATCGTCCTACTTTGATGGTCGAGGAGTACTACATCAGGCTTATTGGCATGTATTTGCCTGAGGGTGGGGAATGAATAGTTCCAATAGATTCGGCACTTATCATTCACCACCACGGACTCAATATCCCCCGGAGCATAAGGCAACACTGGTGTCTCGTCTACACCGTACGAGTGTCGTAGATGGTAGTACAACACTCGTAGGGCCGCGTTATGTCTGTGGATATAGGCTGAGACCGCATAAGCTGGACAAGCTGACAGCAAATGCATTATGGTCTCAGCTGCCCCACGACACGCTCTGCATCTAGTGTCAGGGACCTCTATACCCATCACGCGACTGCGGTAGACGAGAGTGTTGAAGACACCATCCTGGCAGGCCATTATGAATCCCTCGGTCTCCGACTTCAGCCCACTTGACCTGAGAAACGAGAAGGTCAGGTCTCTGGATAAGCCTAGGTTATTATTATTATTATTATTATTATTATTATTATTATTATTATTATTATTATGTATTAATTGATGTATGAAACCAATTTTTCTCGATTTATTTTGCGGATCGAATAAATGAGAGAGAGAGAGAGAGACTAAATGAAATACGAATCATGTACATTGAGCAATGGTGTATGGGTGTGTGTGTGTGTTTTCCTCTCAGTGTATATATTTGAGTGACATATACGCTGTTTCTCAGTGTACATTGAGAAGACAAAAAATTATATAATTCTAGCAGCCGTTCTTTCGAACGAGTACGGCAAAGTATTGGAATTGTATTTGCACGACGATGATTCGAGTACTTCGAACTGGATGAAAATGACTCAGGCGCTAGCCAATGATGGATATTTGCCTGTATTGAGAGCCGAAATCCCGATGAATGCCTCATCGTACAGACTGCGAAAGATTTATACAAATCACACCTATAGCGATACGCAGTGGCTTCCGCTGAAGATGTCTTGCCCCTCTAGCAGCACTTCGAGGCCAACGTCGTCGTCCCACCCAACTACCCAACCCGTGGACGTCAAGATGCAAGCCCCTGCTGCTGCTGATCGAGAGAGGAAGGATTCCAAATGCGAGCCGCCGCCGCCAACACTACATGATTGGTTTATGTTTTTCGTGTCAATGGGTTTATTAAATCAAATTTTTTTTTAATCGATAATGATAATATATCTTCATACTACGCCACTGGCACTGAAGTGTAATTTTTTTATGTGAAAAATCAATGTATTTTTCTCGAACTGACTTTATTCATTTCAATAAATGCGAACAGACAAAAACAGACATACAATGCCATCGGTTAGAGTGAGACACTTAAAATGCCTTGAATCGATCAATTTGGCTTCAAACTAAACTTTCTTATCTCTGTTGACTCATCATTTTCCTGGAAAAACAACATCTGACTGTCGTGAGTCACAGAACGGCAGCTGATGTGTGCATTATTCTTAGAATTTCATTCAGATCGAGACAGTAAACAAGTCCAAGGTCGAATCGTGATTTCTGAGAATTCAGCTCTGGGAGACAAAGCTAAACAAACACCGGATGTGCCTTATCGCTATTTCACGGCGGAGACGTATTTTTCTTTTGGAATTTCATTCGAGAGAGTGAATTGATGATTCCATCAAAATTTCTTGTTAAAAAGGAAAGTTTTATTGTGATTTTATCGCTCTACCAATATTTGTGATGAAATAGACAGGTCCGTATTTGAAAAAAATAGTTGATGATGGCGGTGTTGACACGAAACGTTTGATTAAAAATTTATCGTTACGTAGTTCTAGTACATTTTGAATACAATAAAAATTTCCTTTTTAATTTTTTTATATTTTCTGTAATAACAATTCTATTCGTAAAAAACCGAAAACAGCATTATCAGTTTTCCCTGTATAAGTTGGGAAGGACGAGAATCCCCGTGAATTTTCTATGACCAATTTACTGCTCACCACAATAATTACCTTTTTTCCCATTTAATCGTCTTTGTATCTGTTACGGTTTAGAATATAGCAATGTTACCACATGATAAAAGAAACGGCCTGTATAATACTCCGTCCAACACATTGTTTTGGTGTTTTGAAAGCATATACCGACATACATAATTTTCAAAAAAAAAAATAGAAAAAGGTGTTTCCGCGCAAATTTTTAATTATATATATTGTTTTTATTATGACTTAAAGCATCTGTGAAAGTTTCATCAAAATCTGAATTTTACCCATATTCCCTACCTTTACCGATAATTTTATGGAAATAAGTGGTCTGGTTTCTCTAAACAACCACGCACCTTTGTGGATTGGATTTTATACTTCTCTCAAGATTTCGCATACCCAATTACTTCGAGGCTACCCAATATCACAGGTTAGTTATACTCTGATAAAAATTGCACATACAGCTTAAATTCTCTACATATGGGAAACTTTTTTATTATTGGGTTTACGGAAAAAAGTTATTCATTATAAAAAGTTCTGCATGGTCTGAAACCTAAAATACCACTATCAGATAACAATTTTTTTGTGCCGTATACGAGGGTTGTCAAAAAATATAAAATTTTCTCAAGAATAAAGTACCTTTGTTTTTGACAAAATCGAAAATTGTTATTGCGAAAAGTTGAACAGAATTGAAAACTACGTAAAGATAACACCTACATACATGAAAAGTCAGGTTTCGCTTAAGTTCTCTACATATGCGAAACTTTCTTATTATCAAGTTTACGAAAAAAAGTTATTATTCATAAAAAGTTCTGCATTGTCTGAAACCGAAAATACCACTATCATAAAATAATACTTTTGTCATGTTTTATGATAAGAGATTTTTTCGTTAAGAAGAGAATGACGTCATGTTTGGTAATTTTGTATATCCGACTAACAACGTTAAAATTCCCAATGAAAGGCGTTCAAAAGCGATTAAATGAAATTTGACTAGTTTCATCGGTATTGAACGCATTTCATTGGGAATATTGACGTTGTTATGTCGGATAGACAAAATTACCAAACATGACGTCATTCTCTTCTTGTCGTAAATATCTATTAAAAACATGTTTGTTATTTATTTTTGAAAGATGCAATTCCAACATTGAACACGACAATCAAATATGTAATTTAATCAAAAATAATGTATCAACTTTTCCCGATCACTGTACATTTGCCTCGACATATCCTCCTTCGTTTTGCATACATTTTACTGTTCTTTTAGAGAATTCTTTTAATATATTTCTAATCATAACAGGAGTTATGTGTGCAAATGTCTCTCTAATTGTCCTCTCCAAATGGTCCACATTTTGGAAAGGCCTCTGAAGGTATACATTTTCTTTCAAGTACCCCCACAAGAAAAAATCGAGGGGACTCAAGTCCGGAGACCTAACGGGCCAAAAAAAGTCAGAATATCTATCGATCACTCTTTCATTGAAAAGGGTATTTAAATATTGTCTTACACCATCTTGTTGGTACCATATCTGTAGCCTATCACCTATGGATAATTCATCCATTAAATTAAATAAATGATTATTTAAAAAACATAAGTAAGGTTCACTATTTAGATTTTCTCAGAAGAAAAAAGGCCCTGCCACTCTATCTCGGTAGATTCCGCACCACACATTTGTTTTAAAAGAATACTGATCACGTGTCAGGATAACGAAATTTGGATTTACGTCACTCCACCAACGACAATTTTGTGAACTGACAGTACCATTAGAGGCGAACGTTGCGTCGTCGGTAAAAATGATACTTCTTGTTATGAAAGGGTTATCTTCTATCTCTCCTTGTATCAAAGAACAAAATTCGAAATGTCGCTCATAATCACGTTGTTTTAAAGTGTGCATGAATTTTGGATTGTAAGGCCGAAATTTGTGTTCTTTCAATATTTTTGCAACTGTTGTTTTACCAACAAGATTTGGTTAATGTTATTGACCTCTGGCGTAGTGACTTCTTAGGAACTTCTACTACAGATAACATTACTTGTTTCACATTTCCATTATTGGCTACCCGTTTTTTCTTATAATTATTTTCCGCACTTCCAAAAGTCTTGAATTTATTAACTATGTTTCCTACTGTTGTGAAATGAATATTTTTCTCAGGGTGTTTGTAGTTGAAAATTTATGCAGCTTCTCTAAACGTTTTGTAATTTTCGCCAACAATTAGGACAATTTCAATTTTTTCTTGCATATTCAATTTCGACGGCATGTTTAAATAATTAAATGTATACAACAACAACAACAATAATGAACAAAAAATGTAAATAAACTTAGATAAATCATCTCCTAATGAAAGAAACCATATAAATATGACGTTGTGTCAATTTGACAGCAATAAAAATAGCTCATCCTTTTTTATCAAGGGTAATATAACAAGACCTTCATAAATAGTCGACTATTTTTATTGCATCTAAATTTCGACTGTATTTTATAATAATTTAACGAGACATTATTTTGGCATTAATAATCTGATGAGAGCCTGAGAGCGAAGCTCGAGGGCTTTCATCTCTGAATATTAATGGCAAAATAATTTCGAGTAAAATTATAAATACAAGAGAAATTTAGCAGCAATAAAATAGTCGACAATTAATCAAGGTCGTGTTATATTTATGAACATTATTTCTTGAATCCATTTCTTCATATCTGTCATATGAATGACACTGTATTGTCAGGAATTGTAGCCTCGATATCTCATCGTTTTTAATTTTTCCAAACCGATTCTTTTTCAAATAATTATTCAGCTTTAACACGATTGATTCTATTTGACGTTTAATATGTATTTATTTAGAGTACTGTCAGATGCTCAGGCTCCTTGATATGAGTATCATGCTGAATAGTCGGTGACTATTGTGCATCATGTAAATAGTCGCTAATAGAGCGTGTTGATTGGTCCTGTCAAACAGGAAACAAACGTATGATTGGTTGATGACTGATATTTAATAGACGAAAGAAATAATCAAGGGTAATATAACAAGACCTTGATAAATAGTCGACTATTTTTATTGCATCTAAATTTCGACTGTATTTTATAATAATTTAACGAGACATTATTTTGGCATTAATACTCTGATGAGAGCCTGAGAGCGAAGCTCGAGGGCTTTCATCTCTGATTATTAATGGCAAAATAATTTCGAGTAAAATTATAAATACAAGAGAAATTTAGCAGCAATAAAATAGTCGACAATTAATCAAGGTCGTGTTATATTTATGAACATTATTTCTTGAATCCATTTCTTCATATCTGTCATATGAATGACACTATTGTCAGGGATTGTAGCCTCGATATCTCATCGTTTTTGATTTTTCCAAACCGATTCATTTTCAAATAATTATTCAGCTTTAACACGATTGATTCTATTTGACGTTTAATATGTATTTATTTAGAGTACTGTCAGATGCTCAGGCTCCTTGATATGAGTATCATGCTGAATAGTCGGTGACTATTGTGCATCATGTAAATAGTCGCTAATAGAGCGTGTTGATTTGTTCTGTCAAATAGGAAACAAACGTATGATTGGTTGATGACTGATATTTAATAGACGAAAGAAATAATCGCCATAATAATGCCTGTTTCTCAAACCCAGCCTTCATCTAGTAAGCCGCCGTCTCTTCAGTTTATGTCATGGCAGCTACGATTGTTCACTATAGTTGACACAATTGGAATCGTTTTGGGAAAGTTTGATCTGAATATATCATAAAATTTTAACATTATAAAAATTGTGTTTATTAAACTGCAAATGACTAATTTAATAAAGGTGTTTATTAATGTATTCTTATGTTTGTGCATTCTCGTCGATTTATCTTGCCAAAAACACTCGTACTTTTCTTTAATTGAATAAATTTCTTTCAACAAATAAAATTTTCCATCAGTAATTTAACTCGACAGACTGAAATTAAAGCAAATTGCTCGACATACGGCCTCGCAAAAGTTTTTCTCGTGAAATTACTGTTTGGCAAAATTATTTCGTTGAAGAAAGAAATTCATCCGAGTAAGCAAAAGCTCTCATGTGTTTACTGTTGAATAAATTAGGAAAGTATTGAAAGGTCAAAACGATGTACAGTGAGAGGCAAAGGCAAAGGTATTTAAATTATTTCAATGTAACAGTCATGATTACAACTGCATTTCACGTAAATGAATAATTATACAGGGTCCTGCAACTGCGCTCCGGTGGTCCATAGCTTCTAAACGGCGCAACTTAAAATTTTCTTTTGAATGCAAGCATGTTTCCTTCTTGAGGGAGTATCTTTGGAAAATATTCCGAAGTATACATGGCCACCCAGAAAAGTGCACCAAACGAAACTTATGTTTTTTGCAATGGAACACCCTATATTTCATCACATGGTTGAATAGGGATTACTTTGACCATTCAAAAAATATAGGGTCATGTATGTTCATCAACGTTATTTCCGGAGATATTTCAATATTACTTCAAAAAACATAAGGTATTCAACACTCTGTAACTCCTCGTGGAAAAATAATTATAAAAACTTATGGGAGGCGAAATGACTCCAATATGGACTAGTTTCTGTAACATGACACACAGTTGAAATTTCATTATTTTTTTCAATTGGAAATTTAAGAGTCTAACCTTAGATATATTTTTTCATTCATTCCAGTTTATTTTTCTTTTCATTTTCATTATTTTCTTCTCTTAGGTCTTTTCTTAGGTTTTCTCTTAGGTCAATTTGATGATAGAAAGTTTCTCATATGAAACAAACTGAAAAAAAAATATTGTGAAAAATAACAAAACCTGACTTTTCATGTAGACAGGTGTAGTTGGATATCTCAACGTAGTTTTCAACTCTCATCAACTTTTCTCAATAACAATTTTCGATTTTGTCAAAAACCAAAGGTACTTTATTCTTGAGAAAATTTTATATTTTTTGACAACCCTCGTATACGACACAAAATAATAGTTATCTGATAGTGGTATCATAGGTTTCAGACCATGCAGAACTTTTTATAAGGAATAACTTTTTTTCGTAAACCCAATAATAGAAAAGTTTCCCATATGTAGAGAACTTAAGCGGACACACTGTATATCGATGATCTCATCGACCTTCCTTACTTCTTAGCCTTCTTTTGATAACAATTTCTAAAGGTAATATTTATTTTTTAGGCCTCTTACCAATAGCTCTTACCGATAGCTCTTACCGATAGCTCTTACCAATACCTTCCAAGCCATATTCAGTACATCTATAGACTGAATTATACAGAGGCACCCCTTGCGACATAGTTGAGGAATCGCAGGGCACCGCTATCCTGTCGTGCTGACAGCTGCAACTACAACTATTTCGACGCGCCAAACGTGGATATCTGCAGGTAAGCCTTCTTCCAAATATAATTGGCTCTTCTTCAATTTATACAAAATTCATATCGAACCCTAACGCAATTCCATGACCTTTAATGACGAATTTCACTGTTAACTTTAATTATATACAGGGCTTTTCACAATGAGCGTTAATTAGACGTTTCTGGCAAACCAGACAACGTATCAACCTGAAAATTTGACAGTATGCATAAATGAACATGATCTACACGCCTAAAATATTTTAAACGATGCGGCGTTGCCGATTCTACTGTAAAGTAGCGGTTACTTTGATTTTTCAAATGGAACACCCTGTATATAATATCATATTATGATTTCTTATCACTTCGTCAACAACTTCATATAGTATCTCCCTATACCTATCTCTTACCGTTTAAGAGATATAAATTAATTTTGATTTTTTTTTTCACCAAACATGTACTTTTATAAACGCTGATAATCTTGTCTGGTACTAAGACGATCAAATTCGGAATGGAGTGAAGTGATACCATAAGGATCCTCACTTCGGAGCCATATTTTTTTTGCCTCATACAGGGTCGTTAGAAAATGCGGATACTTTGTTCACATGAAAAACTGATTGGAAGTCATTTTTTTCAAATGGAACACCCTGTATTTTTCCACATTTTTGAGCTCTACATCCAATTTTAGATTGACTTTGTTCAGATAATCCTATTTCGATTTCGAACCGTTTTCGAGATAAACTGTTTCAAACAGAAACTGACGTTGTTTCCTTGCATTCATCACTCATTTTCGAGATTTAACAACTATTTTATACTATGTGTTGAAAATCATCAAGATTTGAGATCACCAGTTCATTTATTGTTTCATCACTCGGTGTTTGAGTTTCTTTATGATTTTGAATGTTTTTTTGATTTGTCAATTTTTGATGTAACACGTCAGATAATTAAAAAGATTATAGTTGTTTCTACAAGTTATTTTGAGCCGTAACTGGAGTATTATTCCGTTGGAAACCTTCTTTGAGACGTATTCTTCACCGGTTAGGTGCTGCATTACGAATTGTAACACTATGTAATATTTCTTTTAGATTTAGTTTTTCAACAGTCACCAATCAGTCAATTCGAAAGTGATATGTCTCTACCGTACAACATTGCAAATTAGTATTTTTTCATAGTGTGCTTTGGAAATATAAATGATCCAATTTTGAAACGTCAAACGATCGTTGGTGGTTTTGACTGATTGTGATACCAATTATAACCAAAAAATGTCAAGAGTAGGTTACAGTAATGAAGATTTCTTGAATTTATAATAATTTATGGTGAGTGCAATAGAATTGTAAGTAGAACATGCCGAGTTTTTCATGAAAGATATCCACAACTTCCGAAGCCGAATAATAATGTGATAAACCAACTTCTAAAAAACTGTAGATTGAATGGAACCTTTCATCCAAAAGTTATTCGTAGAAAGCCTGAAATGGATGATGATGACAATAACAACAGTTTTGGGATTTTTTTATGCATTTCCAAATGCTTCTCTACACGAAGCTGAAAGGGAGATAGGTATACCCTACGTGACAATTTATCGCATTCTTAATAAGCACAAATGGCATCCCTATAAATTTTACTGTGTCCAACATTTGAAAGAGACAGATTTGCCTCGTAGAGTGGAATTCTTTGAATGGTTACTTGTCAAGACTCAAGAGGATGAATATTTCCTAGACAATATCATATGGACAGATGAGGCCAAGTTTACAAAAAATGGAATTATCAATAGACACAACAGTCATTATTGGTCGCCAGAAAATCCCCATGTCGTTCGCCAAGGGAGTTTTCAAGAAAGATGGCAATTTAATGTATTTTGTGCTATAAAGAATGAGTCAATTTTTTATATCGAGTTTTATGATGATAACTTGAATGCTACAAAATATGAAGATTTACTGAGAAATGGAATTCAAATGATTTTAAATCATAGGCCAGGAAGAGAACGTGTATGGTACTAAATGGATGGTGCTCCACCCCATAATTCTCGTTCAGTAAGTGAAGTTTTAACTGAAATGTTCGAAGATAGATGGATTGGTAATAATGGACCTTTTCGTTGGCCTCCTAGAACACCAGATGGCAATCCACTAGATTATTTTTGATGGGGTTTCATTAAAAATATGGTTTACTCCGACTCAATAACAACAATGGAAGATATGAAATCGAGAGTTAGAACTGCTTTCAATAGTTCAACTCCAGAATCAATCAGAAGCGCTACTTCTGAACAGATTACATGTTTGTTTAAGTAGAGGAGGAGATGTGTTCGAACATATTCTGAAATACAGTGATAATTGAATTGACTTACTAATTCATGAATTTATTTTCATTTCGTGTGTCAGCGTTACTAAAACAATTTTTTGAAGAGAAGTTTCATTTGATGGTTGAAGAGTATTTTAATAATTATTTATTCATATAATTTCAAAAATAATTGATGAATTCAAGGGAACCACGTCAGTTTCTGTTTGAAACAGTTTATCTCGAAAACGGTTCGAAATCGAAATAGGGAACGAAGTCAATCTAAAATTGGATGTAGAGCTCAAAGATGTGGAAAAATACAGGGTGTTACATTTGAAAAAATTGACTTCCACTCATTTTTTCATGTGAACAAAGTATCCGCATTTTCTAACGACCCTGTATGATGGCTCCGAAGTGAGGATCCTTATGATATCACTTCACTCCATTCCGAATTTGATCGACTTAGTACCAGAGAGTTCAAGATTATCAGCGTTTATGAAAGTTCATGTTTGGTGAAAAAAAAATCAAAATTAATTTATATCTCTTAAACGGTAAGAGATAGGTATAGGGAAATACTATATGAAGTTGTTGACGAAGTGATAAGAAATAATAATATGATATTATATATAGGGTGTTCCATTTGAAAAATCATAGTAACCGCTACTTTACAGTAGAAGCGGCAACGCCGCATCATCTAAAATATTTTAGGCGTGTAGACCATAATCATTTATGCATAATGTCAAATTTTCAGGTTGATCCGTTGTCTAGTTTGCCAGAAACGTCTAATTAACGCTCATCGTGAAAAGCCCTGTATACTAAAACGTCCAAAAATAATCATACCAAACATATATTCACAAGAGCACCGTTCCACAGATCATCATCAGTCTATATCTTTGTTCATGGTAAAATATAACTTGACATTGTAAAGGAGAAGAAATGCACTCGACGACCTTTCCTTCTTTGTTTTCTTTACTCACTCCCTTCTCCTCTGAGCGAGGGTCTGTTTCAAGTAAGCAGTTCTTCCTTTCGCCGTATTCACTTTCTCGAGGAAAGGATGAACGTAGAAAAGTTGGCGCCCAATGTTGATTTCTATAAAAAAGGGTGACTCGTTTCTCCTTTGCTTCTGAACTTTGACACTTGGATAATGAACTATGGATGGGGTGATTGTGTGACTCATCAAAAATAATAGCATCAATTACCAAGCCGATACTTTTTATCATTCAAATGCACTAGATACTTATACAGGCGGTTTTTATAGTCACTGAAGGCTGATACGCATGTTCCTTTGAATAATTTTGATTGTATTTTTTCATTATTTTTGGATCCATTGATTGGCTGTTGAAGGTACATTTCCACTTTTCTCTTCTCAAACGAATAATATTTTTGGAATTGACATCGTAAAGGGTGGATCAACTTTTGTGAGCTGCGTTTTTTTATTTTATTTACTTTGGCGTTCAAGTCACAATTTGGGTGCACCAAGGATGCATAAAATAAAAAGCATATTCAATTGCAAGTTTTTATACATATATCTCCGATCATAAAATGGAGGTTATAAGACTTCTTGATGACGAAATCACATACGAACTAGAAATTCGTGGATTACCGATAACCGCACTGAGAGAAATGTGGGGAATATACTAGTATATTAATAAAAATATTTTATGGTTTACTATTTCAAATTAGGATTGTAAACAATTTGAACTGTAAACAGTAAAATGTTTTATAGTAATGACATTATTATTATTCTTAGGATACTATATTATAGTGCTTAGACACACAGTTATATATTAGCATATTGCACTATATAGAATTACCATATTTTATGGTAAAATGGATTGGTATAAAATATGCTAATTATTTTTGTACAATTTTCCTAAACTTTATGATACATGGAATACAAATAAGCATCATATTGTGATGCATAAAAAACAGGATGAATGATATAAATCACGTGATGATATTTTGAACTTCAAATCCAGTCGCCTGCATTGTGATTGGTTGTTGGTTGCTACTTGCTACTTACACATTGACAGTCAATCCGTCGAAGCGTTTGAGGGTGAGGATAAAACCGAGAAATTACGCAGCAGTAGCAGTAGTCGTAGTCACTACAAAACAGTCAACAACAGTTCTCAGCTTTCAATTACTGCAGAGTTCAGTTGACCACAAAAATATATCGTTGCTGTGTAAATTGTCTTGTATTGTTAAAATGAGTTTTTGATGAATGTGGTTTGTGGTGCAACTAGTCCTGTCCCGCTCCTCCATCGTGAGCACGTCTGCTGTTTTTTGAATACCTACATGAATATACATCGATAGAAGTTCTTTCAGAAGACTGAGGGGATTGGTTACCGTACAGTATCATACCTAATTCCACAATTTATGTATAATAGATGTTATCATAATAAAGTTTTATGATTACAAAAAAATATCTCAATGTAACAATCAAATATCTTCATATTTATAAACAAGATATATTTATTGATAAAATCACATTCCGATCTACTAACTGTCTGAGTATTGTAAAATTCATAATATGATGTATTCTTAGGACTACAATACAAATATTTCAATGGTGATAAGAATACTAGTATAGTAGTCATTACCATAAATGGTTAAACTATATTTTTTTCAAATTTTACTATATTGTATTGCTGTCACATAAAGTACCAGAAATTTTTGTAAAAATTACCGTATTTCTGGTAATAACCACCATACATTTCTCTCAGTGCGGTACCGTTGATCAGAAAAGGACTGAACTACGACGTGCTGTGGCATTGGAACGCTCTGAACGAATGGGACCACCTCGAATTTCGAAATTGCCACCCATTATCGACTTAGACAAATGCGAATGCAAACTGAGTGATTTAGCCGCGTTTATCAGATTTTGAGTATAATAATGGGTGTAATGAGTTCAAAAGGATATATTCGCAACTTCTACATCTGAGTATGCGGTTAGAAAGAATTAATTGTAATTCATTTTTAAAGATTCGACGTTCCAAACTGAATAAATTTTGCAAACAACAACTAGCGGATATTAACCTCGCGGTAGGGGGACAATAACTGATGATATACCGTTATCACCACCAATTAATCAATCTCTAATGGACGAGGAAGTACCTTCTGTAAATTACCTGATTCTTTTGTCAGAAATGATTACGGAAAATATAGGCTTTCATTCAATCGTGCCCAAAATAGATAGGTAAAATAGCATAGTTGATGGTATCGAACAGAACTCTGAAATAGGAGATTCGGAAAACCTTCCTCCACTTGAGCCTCCGCCATCATTTCGCGTAGCAAACTTAGAGTGCAGTAATTTGATAGAACAAGATAATATGAGGGAATCTTAAGGTAATTCCGACTCTGACGAGGCGAAACGGTTGGATATTCACATTCATAACAGAAGTGGTTCGGATTGTCATACCGGATACTCACTACAAAATTCTGAAAAAGAAGAAAATTCTTCACCAATTCAACTATACCGCACATCGAATTTTAATTTACTACCAGACAGAAAAGGTTCAGTCGATGTTACAACAAGAAGGCATAATGGAAACTGATTTCCAATTGAACTCCACCAATCATCGAAAATCATTTAATCGGAACGACAATTTGAAAACAATCTGGTTTCGAGTTCACGAGAAAGATACGAACCAAAAGAATGTCAATCAGATTTATTTGTTGTGAATCTAGGAGATTTTCGAACTCATTCTTCTGAACCTATGAGAGACAGAAATGTGAACTTTGTCGCTCATAACTGGCCGTAAGGTTCCAAGACGGAATTGAATACCGAACTTATAAACATAAAAGTTACAATCAGGAATATCATCATGGAAACAGTTTATCTTCCGATTTCCAGACTGGAATGAGGCACTTGCAGTTGGACCCCCTAAATGGTGAGTACTCGTCGTATAGACCACAGGAGGTTAGAAGTCACTCGCCGCTTCGTGTTTATGACACTTCTTCTGAATTCAATATCAGTCGATGGCGTTTACAGTATGACGGAATTTCAAGCGTCACAAACTTTTTGGAAGGCGTCGAAGAACATAGATTGTCTCGGGGTATGCCCAAGGAGAGACTTCTTCAGTCCGCTCCAGAGCTATCCACCAAGGATGCACCCCTTTGGTATCGAATGGGTCAATTTTCGTCATGGGATGATCTTACTAGGAAGTTGCGGATCGCCTTTCAACCTATGGATTATGAAGAGTCCTTATGGGATGAGATTCGCTGAAGGACTCAAGGGGCGCAAGAGCGAGTCATAAATTTCATATTGGTAATGGAAAATTTATTTCGAAAATTAACAAAAATACTGTATTCAAATAATAAGACGAAACTCATTGCCATACATTCAGAGTCGCTTGTCTTCACAATCGGTTAGTTCACTGTCTGAATTACTTCAGCTTGCTCGAGCTATCGAAGAGACAGAATGGCGAATTCAACGGTTTTGTCCTCCACCCACGAATGTGAGACAATTACTTGAGCCAGAGTTAGCTTACAGAAGGCCAACAAATGCTGCAGTTTCTATTGTTGGTTCGGATCAACGTTTTCAGATTGGGTCTGGTATGATGGCTTCTGTTGTAGAGAACAAGGCTCAATTGAATTTTTGGAACTGTAATGGTACTGGCCATTAGTTCCGGAAATGTGAACAACCAAGACGGTTATTCTGTTTCAAATGTGGGCGTGCGGATGTGACAAGTAAAAATTGTGGACATTGTTCAGAAAACTCGCAAATCGCGAGGCAATAAGTCGGTTGCCTTCGCATCTACAGGGTGGATCAGCAACGCCCTATCACAATTCCGACACTCGAAAAGTAATTTTAGATTTTGTCATTGCTCACGCGAGAAATGACCAAAGACCGTATTCAAATATGTTTGTATTCTTGGTAAACGATTTTTAGCATTGCTCGATAGCGGAGCTTCCCGAATCATCTTAGGCGGATATGGATGGAAAGTTCTTCAGCATGTTTGTTAATTAGATGGGTCGCTTAAGGTTTGCACGGTAGCGAATGGCCAGACCTGTGAAAGTTTAGGTCAGGTTTCGTTGCCAATTGAACTCCAGGATAGTGTTCAGGTGATGGATGTCTTAGTTGTTCCTTCTCTACTCTATGGTTTGATTTTGGGAATTGATTTCTGGTCCCAAATGAAAATTATACCATACTTATTTACTGGCGAGTGGAACTTTCATTCTGAGATACAGGTAGATAATACTCAAATTTGTGGTATTCAGGACATCGGCTCTTTGAATCAGGAACAATGGGCCAATCTAGACAAAGCAATTGATATGGGATGCTTTGATATGTGTAAGAATTTGGGATGGCAGTTCATAAGCTATTTTCCGACGACAAAAAAAATGTCGGGCCGCCATTTTGAAAGAATTTTTTAAATGGCATGGGGGGTTGAGTGATACTTCATTCGAAACGTCTCATAATTCTCTATACGTCCCAAAAATTTCAAACAAAAATATTTATACAAAACAAAATGGCGGTACATAATGTTAGAGCTCTGCCATATGAGGATCTTTTCGATTTCTATTAATGAGCTCTAGTAAAATCATCAACTCTTTTTTGGTATCATTAAATGAAAGTTTTTTTGCTAAAAATGATACAAGAGTGCCATCTTCGAAAGAACTAAAGTATCCGAAGGAGGTGTTGACTGAGGTGATAAAATGAATTAGTGGAGCTGGCTTGACTCTTAACAGAGAAAAGTGTTCTTTGTGCCGCTCAGAGTTACGTTGATCCAGATGAGGTGAGTGCAATCTTGAACATAACTAATCCCCGAAACATCTCTAAGGTCAGAAAAATTGTTGGCCTAGCCTCCTGGTACAGACGTTTTATACCATCGTTACCTTCAGTTGTTTCCTCCTTAAATCAACTAACATACAAGAACTGACCATTTGTTTGGGACGAGAAGTGCGAGGCAGCACTGAAATCTGTCAAACAAAACTTGGGATCTGCTCCTATTTTGGCTTGTCCAGACTTACCATTCTTTTTCGAAACTGACGCTTCCGACTATGGTCTTGGAGCTATCCTTTCCCAGCGTTATCCAGATGGTGAGAAAGTTATATGTTACTCAGGTCGTTCACTTACAAAAAATAAAAGATAATACTCTGCAATGGAAAAAGAGTGCCTAGCTGTTTTATTTGCTGTGGAGAAATTTCGACCATATTTGGAAGCCACTAACTTCACAGTCATCAGATCATTTCAGTATTAAGTGGCTCTTCAACATGAAGGATCCTGTCGGGAGGATTGCCAGATGGGCACTTAGGATGCAACAGTATGACTTCGATATTCTTCATCGTGAAGGAAAAGATCACCTGGAACCAGACTCTTTATCTCGAGCTGTTCCGTGCGTGGAGAGCGACGATGATCATGTTGTTACACCTGAAAACTCCACTAACAGATGGTATGAGAAGATGTGTGAGAATGTCACCAGCTTTCCCAGGAAGTACTCGTTGTGGATGATCGATAATGGCAAACTTTATCGAAAGAAAAGAGCTCCATACCCGGACTTGTCTAACAGTGAATGGCTGATTGTTGTCGCAGTCAAAGGTCAGATATCATAAAGAGTCACCATGATCCTCCAACATGTGGAAACTTAGGAGTAGCGAAGACAGTCGCTCGAATTCCTCAAAAGTTTTATTGGACGAAGTTGAGAGCTGACGTTTCAAGGTACAACCGAATTCACCAGTAACCTTTTTAAGAATTGCATGTTTGAGTATGTATCTTATTAAAATCAGATACACCGCAAAAGAGTTTACCGAGTCATAAAGACGATGCTTAGTGCCTATGTCTCGGAGGATCGAAGACATTGGGATCATTACCTTGCAAATGTTGCTTTTGCAATTCGCTCCTCAAAATACGAAGTTACTGGAGTTACCCCAAATTTGGTGAATTTTGGACGTGAGGTGAATCTAAACGGGTTAGAATTCGACGAAGCTCCTGAAAAACAGGCTGACAACTTTGACCGAATCACAGCGCTTGGAAATTATTCGCGAATATTAGAAAGCGTTCAAACAAATCATACGAAAGGAGTAAGTAGGATTACATATAATTTGAGGCATAGAAATGAAAAATTCAAAATTAATCAATTAGTTTGGAAACGGAATTATGTGTTATCTGATGAATTAGCATCAAAATTTAGTGGACCTTTCAGGATTGTTCAAACTGTTTCACCATGGTCGTATGAGTAACACGATGAAAATAATAAATCAGTAGGGATTTGGAATGCTAAATATATCAAAGCTTGCCCTCCAGACAGAGATCAAATTCGATATCTAGGTTGCTGTCTGTTCTTTAGTTTCGTTGCCCTTCTTCATCCTTTATTTTTATTTAAACGTGTTGTGTTTTGCTCGATGTTATTTTTTTCTTCGAAACTTTATTTAGGAAAGGGTGGTGTTGTTTTGCTAGCGAATTGAAGCCTAATTTCATCAGAATTGTTGTAGTAGATTGTCGAATTGTAAATGTACCTGCCACATTCTGGCTCTTTCTGAGTTTTTATAATTGTTTGCATTTTTTTTCTCTGTGCTCTTATGGCTTCGCTTCGAAGCAACATCTGGTATATTGGTCGTAACACAATTCATCTGCTCGAGGAAGACACCTTTTATGATTCTCATTTGTATTTGGCCTTGGTTATTGTTTGGAATTGATTTGTCACTTGTGATTTGTGAACAAAAATATCTTGCTGTCTAGGTGAATTGGAGCTTTTGACTTCGTTTTATGCGGATTCTTCTTGAAGTTTTTAAGATAATTCTATGGAAATAAGTGGTTTGGTTTCTCTAAACAACCCCGCAACTTTGTGGATTGGATTTTCTACTTCTCTCAAGATTTCGCATTCCCAACTACTTCGAGGCCAACCCAATATCAAAAAAAAAATAAAATATGCTTTATTGTATGAAGAACATAATTCTGATTGACAAAGTCATTCAAGAATAAAAAATACCTATAGAATATCATATAAAAAGCCGGTACAATATATATAATGAATAAATTAAATTAAAATAAAATGGAACACAATAGGCACATGTAAATAAAATAGAATTAGTACAACATTTTCACCGTACTGGTCAACAACACATATGTATAAATATAAACAATTACAATTTAATAAAACATTTTAAAATTGAATCTTTCATAACTAGGATAGGATCTCAAAGTTGAATTTAACAACACAAAAAGTTCTCGCAAAAGAACTCATCTAATGATTACAAAGCATTCGCCAGTAGAAGATTTTTTACGGAATTTTTAAATTTTCTTTTATTGCATATGATTTTAATCTCGTTAGGTAAGTGATTAAATAATTTTTTGCCATTATAAATTATAGAATTTTTTACCTGCGTGGATATTGGAATTGGTAATTTAATATTTAATGTTTGTCTAGTGTTATAATGGGTTGTCGTATAGATTTCGTTTCTAAATTTACTATGAATAAGACACATTACTTCTAAAATAAAAATGCACGGTAGTGGTAAAATTTTGGGTTCAATAAAGAGTGGCTTACAAGAATCCTGGAATGTAGCCCTGCACATATAGGTACCAAATTGCTCTTTTTTGCAAAACAAAAACCACATTGAAATAGTATTGACTACATGATCCCCAAAAACAAATTCCATATATCAAATGTGAGTCGACTAATGCATAATACACACTCTTTGCCATATCTTCACCAAGTTCCCATGAAGTGGTTCTTACTGCAAAACACCCTGATGATAGTTTACTTCTGAGTTTATCAATGTGATTTTTAAATTTCAATCTATAATCAATATGTAAACCCAGAAATTTTGTTTATGTCCTATTACTGATCACTTGATTTCCTAGATGAAGTTCTTGAAGATCACATTTGAAAGTCAGGATGTTAGTTTTTGATGTATTGAAAGATACCGACTTTTGTATGATCCTATTTACGTGCGGCGTCCATGAAAGTTTGCAGTCCAAGACCACCCCCAGGTATTTGACATGCAGAACTAGCTCCAGCTCTTTACCAAACATGGTGGGTGGCCTGAACCCGTCTTTTTTCCTTCGTTTGGTGAACAGAATCGTCTCTGTTTTTGTCGGATTCACTGAGAGTCCTGCCTCACCGCACCATCTTTTGATTATTCTGCAGGCTACCTGCACGCGGTCGCAGACGACTCCGATGAATCGTCCGCTGACTAGGACAACTCCGTCGTCCGCGTATGCTTATGCCTCGAAGCCTTCGTCTGCAAGTTTACCCAGGAGTTCGTCCATGACTAAGCACCACAGATGGGGAGAGAGGCAGAGTTTGTATGGTCGCTGTTTTTGCCTTGTCAAACGCGCCTTCCACATCAAACAGTCCTAACGTTACCTATTTAAAACTCAATGTCCGTTCAATCCTCCGCACTACAGTGTGGAGGGTCGATTCTGTCGACCTTCCCCTTCTGTATGCATGTTGGTTTCTGTCGAAGGGGCTCACCCTTAGGGGATCCTCCAACAAGAACCTGTCCACCACCTTTTCCAGCGTTTTAAGTGGAAACGGTGTTAGACTGATTGGTCTGAATGACTTTGCTATTGTGTAACTTCTTTTTCCCGCATTGGGGATTAAAACTACTCTTGCAGACTTCCAAGCCATTGGAACGTACCCCAGCGCTATGCTGGCCCGGAATATCCTCCCTAAGATTGGGATAAAAATTCCAGACCCCTCTGTAGCATTGCCGGGAAAATTCCATCGGGTCCTGCTGCCTTATATGGGTTGAACTCGTTCACTGCCCAGGCTATGGCGTCAGGCGTAACAACCCTCTCCGCCAGTTGCCAGTTCCCGTGAGGGACTCGTTGTATTGGCGGGGCCTGTTCGTTGTCTTCGACACCTCCTGGGAAGTGCACCTCCAGCAGATGTCTGAGGATGTTGTCCATGTCCCATCTACTTTCTTTAAGGTTGTTATGGAACCTTCTGTCTCATTGATCAGAATTCTCATGAGTCTGGCGGATTCTGTGTGGGAGTTGATTTTCTCCAGCAAGCTCTTTTACTTTTTGAAGTCCCTTTTTGCGGTTTTGTAGGTTTCTCACGCTTCCTCGTTGCCCTCCTTGATGGCTTAGTTGTGAGCCTTCCTGGTCGTTTCTCTCAAGACCTTCAACGATTGGTTCCACCACCGGACCCGGTGTATTGGGGCCGCTCTCAAGGGACATGCATCTTCAAATGCCCTGGTCATTGTACTTTATAATTTTTCTACTTGCTGGTCGAGTTGTTCTTCCGAGAAAATCTCGTCCTGATATCATCACCAAAAAATTGTGTTTTCAAGAAGTGATGAAGTATAGAGAATTATCTTGTGGAACCATAAATATGTTCACAGCTCCAATGATAGTCCTTAGTTTTTTTATTCCACCCATTTTTTCAGTTAAAATTCATTTTAATATTGTTTGAAAAATCTAGGCCTGTAAAATGTACACTATGCTACCACAGTGTTGGCATATTTTAATATCTTCGTATAATGTGATGAACAACAGGTGAGAATGTTTTTTGTTGATAAAAAATTTATTTTTATATATATGCAGTAAAAGGCACATTTTAAATTGGAAAAATGTCCATTTGGAATTTTTCAGAAACTTGAATTTCTCATATATCCTATCTATCAATAATTTTTGGCATAATAAAAAATAATATAAATATGGATATAGCAACATATTAATTGTGGCTACAATTTTCATTAAAAATACCTATAATTGGTTGAGACCATAATACTAAATACTCTATGATAAATGTTAAAATACAGAGGATATCCAGGGGAAGGAAATTGGGAGAGCCGATCTCATTATGATGGCCGAGGAGGACTAATTGAAAGAATCATTACTATTGCTATTATTTTTTTTAATTTTCGGAATCTTTCATTCTATACCGATTGAATATACATAAACACGAAACTAACAGGGCTTGTCATACAACTATAACACCTTCAACAGACCTTTATACTTGATATCATCTTATATTTCCCCAGTATGAATACTCTCATGAACCTTCAAACTACTTGATTGAGTGAAGACCTTGGAACAAATTTTGCACTGAAACGGTTTTTCTCCCGTATGAATCCTAGCATGCCTTCTCAAATTACATTTGTCAGTAAATGCCTTCGAGCAGATTATACAGATAAATGGTTTCTCTCCTGTGTGTATCCTCTCATGGACCTGCAAACCACTCATCCGGGTGAAAGTCTTGTAGCAAACTTTGCAGTTAAACGGTCTCTCTCCTGTATGTATCCTCTCATGGACCTGCAAACCACCCGATCGAGTGAAAGCTTTGTAGCAAACTTTGCATGTAAATGGTTTCTCTCCAGTATGAATCCTCTCATGAACTTTCAAATGACCTGAATCAATGAAAGACATCGGGCATATTTTGCAATGAAACGGCTTTTCACCTGTATGAATCTTTTCATGGACTATCAAATTTCGTTTGTGAGCAAAAGATTTCGAGCAGGATTTGCAAACGAATGGTTTCTTTCCTGAAAGAATAATCTCATTCCATTTCAAATCGCCAATGACATCTGCCTTACCCAACTGATCACATTTTCCTGGCTTCTCTTCAATTTCAGTTTTGAGGTCTTCGTTATGAATATCGATATCATCCTCAGCTTTAATTGTTGAAAAATCCACGGAGTAGACATCTTTGTTGTTCAGCTCTGTTGCATGATATTTTTCCTCTCTCTGTTCTTCGTACATGAACGATGTGTTTCTGTATTCCATAACATCTCCTCCACTTCTGGAGCCATCATAGCTTCTGTTTTCACTGTACATTCCAATATCGCAAGGCTCGTACTTCACTCTACTTATGTCGAAAATATCATAGTCACTTTCTCTTTTGATCTGAATCATTTTGAGTTTCCAAGATTCGCACTTTTTTAAAAATGTTATTGTCACTTGTGAATGACTACACTGCCATGAATCGGTAGTCAGCTGTTATATATTACCATCGATGAGTCAATAAATACCTGGTAATGACAATAAAGGTAAATAATTGATTACCTGGTGATGACTCCAATGATGGCTCATCTAGACGGATATTCAGATATGGGAAAAATAATTAAAATTAAGCTGACCTTTGTTATTGCTAATTCAGAAATAAAATTCAATAACAAAATACCAACATTCTCTCGCTCGAGATTGAAGAAATATCCTACAGCTCCTTTTTCCTGTGCAGATTAAAATTTAATTCTCTCTCCAGAGATGGAATAAATATTCTCACTCTGTGGTAGCAATAATAAAGTTAGCCTTGACTGTCATCGTACAGTTTTTCAATTTTGACCTAACTTAATTATTGTTCGTTACATTTGAGATATATTTATAACCCAACCTGATAAGGTTAGTCATTGATACACTTAAAAATCTATTGAGAATCGTGTTAGATTGAAATACCTTCTTGCATAAACCTCCACAACCAGGAAATCGCTAAATCCAACAACGCTGCTGCCAAGTTAAATAATAAGTTGGTATTTTGTGACTAAGAGTGAAACACAACAAATGAATCTCGTAGATAGCCAGTAAATAGAATCGATTTTGAAATATTTTCCGATTGTAAACAAAGGTGATAACGATTGACTCATAATATACCCTGAAAATTAATTTATGTTGTTAATATAATGTAAGAAATAATAAACACTAGCATAATGCTAGGCAAAATAGACCGACTGTAACGTAACCGGGGTTACTTTGATTGCTCGACTGCTCAGCAGAGAACGGCATAGGTTCTTTGGACTATATTGCCAGTTCCGGATTTTTTATGTGGCAGACAAGTGTTTTTAAATTTGAACCTCAAGAATTTGACTGGCTAGGACGCCAGCAATTTTTAATTTAACAGGAATAAAAAGTACAAAATACCTAATGATAGATAATCGAAATAAGATAAATTGAGTTCCTTCTGTAACCAGACCAACAATATTTCAAAATATATATTAATAAATTTAACAAAATGTAGTGTCAAAGTAACACGTTGATATTCAAACAATATTATTAATGAATTTGCTTCAGCGACACAGGTTACCTTCGTTTATTCATACAATGTGGAGATTCGTAGGCTAGTGATAACAGGAACGTCTTGGTCGTTGTTATGCTAACTTGAGCATGAACAAGATGACACTTCACGTAACAGGTTCAGGGAATCGTCTGGTATGAACTATTCCACCAGGTTCTACTAGTTCCGTTCTGGTTTCGTTGTGTTCCCTCGTGAATAGGGATAGATAGATAGATGAAATGATGTACTTCTCTTAACAGCAGAATATTAATGGTGCACCATGAAAAACTTTACTTGAAATCATTACTGAAATTGATAAATATATTGTAACAATGATGATGAAGATGAAGAGAGGTTTTTTATTTATTTGTTGATTTTTCATTTTGTAATAATATTGTAATATAGTATATTTGTAAATTTTTTATAATAATAATAGTAGTAATATAGAATTTGTAATGTAGAGTTCAAAATAATAATCTGTATTATTATTATTATTGATTTGAAATTTTGTTGTAGAAATTACACTGTTGAAATAACTTGGTAGAAAAATTATAGTATTCAAAATAGTATTTTTCCAGAATGCCCTTGCTAGATACTTACTCTTTCTTGTAGATTTTACCTTTGTTTGTTTTTCAGGTCCCTAGCTGCTTCTAGTCGGTAAGCCACATGAGAAAACTCCTTATCTCAGGGAAGAATTCAGGAAAGGGAATATTTAGTTGTAAATCAAATAAGTGAGATATAAATAAGTTTCAAGAAATAAATGTATGATTCAAATTAAAACTCACTTTACTTTATTTATTAAAGTTTCTCAAGAAAATGTGAAAAAAAACATCAAAATTCTATCATTTTCAAAACTCATCCAACCTATCTCTACCATTAGCTAACTTAATTTTAAATGTGTCATCAAACTCTTTGGCAATATTTATAAATTTCAATAATATTCAGGCTTCGGAGTCGTCTCCGTGCATACAGCCACTGCCTGTAAAAGTATTTCTTGGCTTATTTCCTTGATCTGCATATGGCCTACACTTTCAGTATCTCGGCTGCATCTAGGTCAAGGAAATGAATAAAAACTACTTTTATAATTACTAAATACTATTGATAAATAAAGTTCTGGAGGATTAAAAGTTTTGTGCACTAGTATGTATGGAATTGTTTGTGATAACGGAAAATTATTCGGGATTGTGGAGAATAAAGTATTGTGCACTAAGACGGTTTCAAAACAATTCTTTTGGAAGTTCGTTTATACCTTATACTCTGCTGGAGCTGACCATATCATCTGCTGCTTCAAGGATTTTGTCGATTAAAATTGTTTCTGGTAAGTTGATTTCTGTCTACCCACTGGTCTGTTTAGTTTTACTGAAGTTTCCTTGGATTTTGTCGTGTAAATTTCCAGTTTTATTCAAAATTTTGCAACTTAATCTCCTGCCAAAAAATATTTTCTTTCCCGTTTTTTTATCTTTTTTGCTTTTCTCTGGGTCGTTGTTGATTCCCCTCTTGTCAGTTTTTTCTCCTTTCCTAGGTGATTTCCTACCGTTCATTTAGCACTCGCGATTACTTTCGGTATTTTCGCGCACTGTTTTCATTCTTATTCTAACGTAACTAATTCTAATGACAAATAACTTATGTTCTATATTCTTAATTTTTTATTCTCTAGAATTTTATATAATTTTCCCAATTTGCTTTACTTTTTCTATTTTTTTATATAGTGCTCAAATGACTTTTGACCTTGCACTTCCTCGTCTTTTTGTTTGACATAATTTCCCTGTGACAACTAGCTTCAAATGTGATATACAAAGTGTCTTTCTTTTAATTGCAGTGTTTCAGAATTTTAATTGAAAATCATTATTTTTCAAAAATGGATTTTCTAATTTTGAATTTGTTTTGTGTTCCTCATAGGTTGTCTCTTGTTCAAAATTAATTATTTTATTTTAACACTTTAAATAATGGCATTCTTGAAAAGGTTCTGTACTGTCCGTCGGCTTACGATTACATTTATGTTTTGTTAGTAGTTGTAGGTTGTTTGGTCTGTAAAAAGGATTTTTCTCATTTTATAATTATAAGTATGGTGTTTTCAAGTAAATGTGTAATATCTAGTGTAAAAAAATAAGTATTTGCTTGGGCTTCCTGATGAAATTTATAAATTACTTTTTATCTTGAAACTCTTTATTATCTATTTCTATCATCTAATTTCATAACAATATATATATATAAAAAAATAGAAAATATACTCAGGATACAAAATCCTAAAGAGATCAATAAATGTCAACGATTTTAAATTCCACAAATTTGAAGGTTAGTTATCCGAAATTTAAAATTGACGTTTTGAGGTTAGCACTCCGATATGTAAACTTGATAAATTGTTCTTGACGGCAAACGAAAAGATGACAAAATGGTGTCGCTTTCTGGTATGCAACATGCATCGACTAATAAATATTTTATTTGACACTTGTTTCTTAGTATTTCTTTTCCACGTGATCACACCTTAGAATTTTGTCTAGGTGATTAATAACTGCTTATCATCGCAACACTGGATCCAACTAGAAGGCCATCATCGATGGTTGACCAACAGGTTATTAGATCATGAATTTCGTTGCAATTGGCACTTCCTTCTGGATTGGAGTTGATTGTCAATCTAATTCCCAGTATTATTCACATGAGCTTCATTCAAAAAAATTATTTTTTACTTGAGAAAATGGACTATAAAAAATTAAGCAATTTTCTAGAAGAAGAAGAGTGGCTAGATATTTTTTCTTGTCTTGATGTGCAAATACCTTACAACATATTCATTGAGAAATTGAACAGATACATAATATAATTAACTAAAATATATACAATATTAAATAAAAAACAAAAACGTAAACCTTGGATTACGAATGGACTTATAACATCAATACGTAAAAGAGATAAAATGAAGAAAAAATCCACAAAACAAAATAATAACGAACATCTGAAAATGGAATATACTGAATATAGAAATAGACTCAACAACCTAATAAAACAAACTAAAAACCAATATTACAAAGAAAAACTTGCCGCCGTGAAAGGAAATTCAAAACATACTTGAAAAATAATCAACGAAATATCAAATAATACCAAAACAAATATTAAAAACACAAATTTTGATTGTTAATCCTTTTTAACTTTCTCCAAAGAAAAAATTACGTAAACTAGATTTAAATAGCCAAAGTTAATCAATCATTTTGCCTTCAGTACACAAGTTTAAGACTTTTCGTACTTATGATGGTCGAAAATACAGATTCTCAGCTTCAGAGTTTTTGCAGATACGGCTTTTTTGCTTAAACGGCAGTATAAGAGGCCACTGTCTCTAGAGGAATTGAACCAATACTATGTGATTGGATAAGATCTATGCTTCATAACAAAACCGTAACGACCTCTCTACAGGGGGAAAGTGTCAGCTTCAAACCAGCCAGGGGCTGCCCTCAGGGGGGGTTCTCTCTCCTCTGCTATGGTCACTGCTGGTGGATGATCTGCTGGCCATCATCTCGCTACGGAAGGTCGATCAGCAAGCACATGCTGACGATCTTGTCATGGGAATACGCGATAAATTAAAAGAGACGATCTCCTACGCCCTTCAGGATATATTGGACATCATATAAAAATGGTGTGAGAGGGAGGAAATGTCCATTAACCCTCACAAAATGGTCATAGTACCCGTTCACCAGAAAAAGGAAGCTGTAACAGAAGTTTTTCTTTTTGTTGGTAGAGTTCAAATTCGAAATATTGTTTCTTTTAATTCTACCATCATTTCCGTTTTGCAGGCGAGGTTGCAAATTAACGAAAACAATGTATTGGCCTATATGCTCTGGGTTATTGAGTCTGTGTCGAAAATGAAAAGTGCCGAATCTATTGAAACTACTCGTTCCCCACCCTCAGGTAAAAAAGGCAATAAGCCTGATATAGTTATGAAGTTTTCGGCTCCTGACGAAACGAACATCGTCCGAAAAGAGGAAGAAAACGGACAAAATATCGAAACTCACACTTTGAACTCCGCATGCTTTTCCCAAACCATCTTCTTGAAGTGGTGTTTCTGATCATAGGGAAACTTGGTGAAATGATGGACACGCTGCTGTCTAATCTGAAAGTTATACCGGCTTGTCGTGATGCGGCCGAAATCTTAGCCGTAATTCGAGGTTCGCTCCGCCTACTCAGGACACATGATTCTCAGACCCAGTGATCACTCACCCCACAGGCGTGAGGTATGTTTACTGGGATCAATGATGTACCAGCACGCCCTACGGATGTATCGGGGCTCCAGAGACAGGGCCTGGAAATTCCTGAGGGCAAAAAAATACTCTATCATAAACACTCATACAGTGTGCCGAAAGGTACATCCAGTGAGAATAGACAACGCTGGTATTTTTATTTGTCGTGGCGTTCCGGGGCGACTTACTGATATTTTGTGGTGTATTCATGTTTAAGCTCTCGTGACATTGGACAGTACTTGTTTTCTGACCTGTATTGGCCATAATAGCTTACATTGTAGGTGTATGTGTGTAAAAAAAGAAAAAGCATCGGCCGACAATGACTATCGTTACTAAACGATCTCCTAAAAGAACTCTAAGCTTTGTGCTTAATTTACATGAATATAATAATTATGATGATATTATTATATTAATAAATTACTTCTAGAAAATTGGGAAGAGGGTGAAAGAAATGAATTAGGAATCTTCTCAATAGATATGATCACGCACCAAGTTCTCTACACGTCACTTGAAAATGGTAACTAAGAAAGATCTGCATTTATTTGATTTAATATTGGGATAAAAATCATTTATTCTTCAGAAAAATAACAATCAAACATATAAATTATTGGAAGGTAGGTATAAAAAAAAATATTTTAATACGTTAAATTTGGTAAATAAATAGAAAAATGTTAATCATGACAATAGGCAATTCAGAGTGCTTCCAAGAACTTCACGCTGCAATTCGATCATTCGCGCTGTGATTTCGAACCAAAAAGTGGGGATACGACTGGTTTCTCCAAGACTAGGAACTACTGAGAGCAGAATTAGTGTTGGTTCACAGATGGTGAAAAAACACCCCTGGGTCCTGGTGCAGGTGTATACAGTCATATACAAAGAACAGAAATATCAACCAGTCTATAATTATTATATAATATGTGATAGTATTTCAGGCGGAAATCCACGCCATTCATCTATGTGTAGAGAAACTGGAAGGAACCAACCTCACACACTCATACTGCCATTCTGTACGCATCATGTCATAATAGTCACACTTGGTTATAGGTTACGCCGCTGCCAAACCATAGATGGCGAAACTATCGAAGTTTTCTCGAATGGGACTACTGCCATTCTGTGCGCATCATGTCATAATAGTCTAAGTTCAATAATTAACTATGCTTCCACTATTCACGGTTGTTGTTAGAATGTCAGCTAATTTACGAACAAAAAGGCATAAGTCATTTTTAATTTAATATATTAATCATTATCCAAACGAATACACTTAAAACATTCTTTGGGCTGCCTATCGTATACAGGCAGACATCATGATCATTTTACAGTACCAAACTTTCTTAGCTTATCTGTTCGTGCCAATAATCGAACATCTATCTGATAAATGTTTGCGAATTTCAAGCTTGTTTCTAATCATATTTGCCAGCGTCTATACACGTGCGGAGAAATTACCTTACTATAATTCATTTCAAAAACCTTACAGAACCAGTTTACACATCGTTGATAGTTTGTCAGTTATTGTAACCAGGAATACACCGGACACATAAGAACAACTTTTGTAATTAAGGACATTCCTATCTTCAGCGAAAATGGAACCATGCGGTGGCATAGTTCTCTGTTCCCACTCGGAATCCTCTGTGGCGGACGAAGGGGCGGCGTCTTCGGCATCAGCCGTCGTCTCTTCCCCTTTGTCGTTGGGACGTCGCTACTAGACCTCGGGGCGGCATCGGCTGGGCGTCTACCTTCAGGAGCTCCTGCTTCCCATTCCGGTCTTTCCGATGTACCAGGCAATCCAACCCTTAGCTCTTAGGGGGTGGCATCCTTGCTTAGGACGAAGTACGCAGGTCCCATACTACAGCACGGCAACTGGAAGTTCAGCACGGTCTGTCTCTCTGTTTCCCAGTTCTTGCCAAGGAGGTGGCAAATAGGGCTGGACAGGATCGAGGGGTGCCAACTGGTTTCTCTGGGGCGCTGCAATTCTTGTCGTAGGCGGGGGCACCACAGTCGCATCTATTGATTCTCAACTCATTCAGCGTCCTTGTGTAGGACAGGTGAAACACCAAAATATATGCTATAATATAGCTGCTCCTCACTCTGACCTCCTCTCGTTCGGAGACCACTGGAATGTGATCAACCTCGCGTATCCAGATACCGCAACACGATGCGCAAAATGTCTATTCGGCACGCGGGTTCACTTACGTATCGTAACGCGTCAACTAGGCTTCCATTTTTTTATCTTCGGTCACTATTTGTGTCCGTGTTTTAGGTTTCGCACTGTCGGCTTTCTTTTGTCGAATCTGGAAATAGTCTTGGTAGCGTTTTCGTATTATCTTTGCACTCGTGTTAAAAATATTTTAGGAACTCATCTCGCTTAGCACTTATTAAACTTCCTATTCGCGCGTCTGTTAAACAACTGAAGTCAAACTGCTACTCTGAACCTTATATAACAATTCCAGGGTTCCTAAAACATGGGAATTTTTCAGTCACATCATTACCTAGTTATATAAAACAGCAAAACCAAAAAAAAATTACAATCTTGCTTCACTAAAAGCTTCTTCTCGTAAAAGCGTCCTATTTATTTCTAACTGTTTACATATCGCAAAGCGTCGAAAGATCGCTTGCCTTGATTCTAAACTGTATCCTCGTACTTCCAATAAACATTCAAGAAAGGGTTCTGAGACACATTGCCTTTATTCTCGTTCTCTTTCGTCATTGCACTTGAAATCGGGTCCTATTCTACAAGCAATGGGTTTTCTTCAAAAGAAGGCGACTGAACTTCAATGGGCTTTTCTGGAGTCTCCTCTTTCTTGTAATTATTTCGGTTGTGTTGGTTTAACACAAAAAGCGTTAATGTGTTCCAACATGAACAAATAAGCAGAACACCCTTTTATACGGTCTAATTCTACTGCGTTTATGAACGTTTCTATGACAAACTTTATAATTCTTAATACGAAATATAATTCTAAAAACCCACTCGTAATATCCCCAAGGAGTCGGTCCGTACAGCTTGTAGATGGCCAAATCCGTTAATTTCTTCAAATCAACTTCCGTGACTGAATTCATCGACTTGATACCTTGATTCGAAACTGCCTTTCCTGCTACTCTGCTTATCAGGATATTACTTATGGTTCGTTCTTCCGTGGCACAGGTACTCCTGTGCTTGTCTCATCTCTTGATTCGTATAGATTCTGTTTCGGGACACATTCTCAATTTTACAAAATTTTATTTCATTTTCTGCATCGATCCCTATACTTTCAGGTTCGTTAGCGTGGCGAGGAAAAAGATCATATGAAATCCACCTACCGTTAACGAAAAACGTTGGTGGGATCACAGGGGAGCCTCCAACTTGTTGGGCGTACCTTTGTAAAATCCTGGTGACTGGGGCCATGAATAATGATTGATTATTATAAGATACTGGTAATTCTTGGCAACACAATTCGGCCCTTCTAATATCTACGATTGCAGGCAAACATTGCAACAAATAGATAACTTCTCCGCAAACCTTCACGATATACCCTGGCCTATCTATTAACAATGATGCAACGGCATCTCCTTCCTGCCAAGCCATCGCCAGACAGTTCTTCAGTATTTAATTTTTGAGCCAACATCTTCTGTGTATAGCTTCCGCAAGCATGGAATTAAAACTCCGTTTGAAAGAGTGTTCGATGTAAAAAAAGTTTAAAAAGAGTTAACATACGTTATTACATCTGCCACGGGAGCACTTTGAGTTATGATCCAATCAATATAATTGTTTTGTTGGACTCCTGGTTCTCGCAATCATACGCTATTATTCTTGCCGCAGCCATATATCCTCCTGTTCTTGTCCATAGGAGCAGAAGTAAAAAGGGACTCGAGTTAGCTTCCGTCGTCATATTACCTAATTAATATTATAGTCAGACCATCTTCCTTGCACTCTCTCGTAATCATTTCTTGCTTCGTACACTCATACATAATTTTCTCATCAATAATCATAATATTCTTGACTATAATCTTCTCTCTAGAACCCAAGGTAGTTCCGCTCCAGGTCCTCTAGATCTTGTTTGATATCTTGCTACCGGAATCTCTTAATTTCTGACTTCATTTTCGATTTCTTTTCTTTCTACCAGGATAACAATATTTCCGCGTCGGTTCTCTATCAAGATAGGGATTTGGTCAACAAATCTCTCTTCCTCTGTTTCTTCCGTATCGTCCTTCTCAGTTTCTTCATGCTTACTCGCCATGGCCTTCTCAGTAACTTCTTTATCCTCGCTATCATTAGGTATTATCGTATCTCCTCTAAACATTTCTAACCTTTCCGTGTCAACTACCTGTTTCATGATTTTGCCCATCAATTGGATTTCATAATTTACTGGCGATACTCTTCTCAACACTCGGAATGGGCCCGTCCAGCGGGGCGACAACTTGCGGGATAGCATATTTCTTTGTTTTGTAACCGGTGGCATTTTCAGATATACTCTCGATCCTATCGTGTAATCTCTCAGCTTAGCTTTACTATTATATTTAATTTGTCTCAATTCGCCAGACCTCTCCAAAACCTCTCTTGCTAGTTCACTAACCAGTCATCCAATTCCTTCGGGATGCATTTAGGCAACTCCGGCGGTCTACCTTTCATCTGCCAATTCTCTCCAATCGATTCATTCAACCATACCCTCTGTCTGTCCTCCACGGTTAACAAAACCGTTGATAGGTCGTCAAAAGATCAACAATTATTGTAATCAGGAATACACAGGATACATAAGAACAACTTTTTGTGTCGAAAACAACATGCAAGAATAAAATATTACACATTTAGAACACATTATAAATAAGTAACGGTCAATGGCGCACACTTGGCCTTGTATAACACAGTAGTTCATTACGGCAAAACTTGTGGTTTCATTTTCTAATACTACATTCCTAGGAAAACATTCTTTTCATGTCAATAAGTCATTCTCTTCGATCAAGTATCAACAGGTAAAGTCATTAGCGAAACATAATCGACACATTCACAGTTTAAGTACCATGTTTGTCTCCACTTACGAAGGAAAACTTCAGTAGTATAATCTAGACGATGTGTACTAGGTCGAGCTTCCTTGCAGCTTCAAGTAACGATATCTGCTTCATATTGCACTAAGATTCGCGACTCGGGGTTCTTGCAATTGGGTTTAAAACGGATCGGCCGCGAGTTTTCTTGCGACTATTTAATTAATTAAACGATCCAGAGGGTTTACAATCCTTTACACACGAGTACATAGATAACACTTCATACTTTTAACATAAACTGATACTTCGCCATTCTACGGTATCAACATCATTTTGGATAAAGATTCGCGAATATTACGATTGACATCTTCATGATCTTTACACAGGGACTAGTAACATCACTCTTGACTTCGGGACAATGGATTCTGTCTTCGTTCGCGTATTACGGGTCTTTTATATGGTCGCGGAATCAGGCCAAACTTCACAGGTGGACATTAGATGACCATTAATCAGTCACGCATGACGGATTTACGACGTTGGCTTCTTTAGCGGCATCCTTTGTAATCAAGATTTACTGACTTTTATGAACTCTCGAGACGGGGGTATTTCTTCGTTTGGTTATTTGATGCTATCAATTAATCCAGCCGGACAGATTTATGATCGGCGAGCACTTAGTGGCATTCTGTGTTAATAATATGATTCATATCTTTAGACGCCTTGCAATTGGGGTTACGAATTTGCGCCGAATCTAACACATGAACTTAGAGTGTCTTTCGCTATTACAAGGGTCGTCGACATCTGGGACCAGATGTTTCATGAATGAAAGTAAACCAGGTTACGAGTTATTCAGGGCAGAGCGGTTGGTCTTTTTGATAACTTGAACTAATATATTTGCCTCTCTAATACAGGGTGAGTGTCAGCTCACTACACAAATCATTTATAAAACAAAAATCCATGTAAATATTGTTAATTTATTTTTCAGTTCAACAACAACTTGAAGGTAGTTACATTTGCCAGGAATGAAATTATCAGTGTTAACCAAGGTATGAATGGAAAACTCATTAAATAAAACCTAGAAAAATAATATTTTCATTTAATTTTTCAGGTCATGAAAACTGTGATGATAGTTATATTTGCCAGCCGTCTACCTCCAAATTTTTTCTTCACATTAACCAGGAAGTAACTGTGAAGAAGATGCCGGTGAGGGAGCTCTAGACAATTTCCGTTACACCCAGCCAAACAGAGATTTTATTGATCCTATTTTATTTTCTGCTCATGAGAAATTTTTGAGCAAGAAAAAATGCATATATAAGTTTTTACTGAATAACATTTACAGTGAGTTACAAAAAGTTTTCACCATATGGAAAACTTTTTTATTATCTATTTGTCAGAAAATTTTATTCTTGATATAAATTGGTGCATGGCAGGAAACTCAGATTTGAGCTGTCAACATATTTGAACGGTGTACAAACGGATAACAAAAAATCGAAATGGCGATCAAGAGTAAACTATCCTTATTTTTTACGTTATCAAAGAAGTTCATTCAGAAAAGTTGTTAAGATTGAAAAAGAACATTTAATTTTGAAATCATTACCACCTACTCAACAAAAATATGTTTTCCCATATTTTTATGGTAATCGTGAACTTCCAGATTTGTATTGTTTTGCATTAATTAACTGATTTATTTAATAATTTTCTTCCATAAAATCATACTGATAGTTGTTATGGACATAAATACAGAGTGAAATATCAAAATTGCACTAAAATGGTAGTAATAATTGAAACAATTTTTAAAAAACATCGATATTCTAGTACAAATGATAAATTGTACCAATAGTTGCATTGAAATATCAGTATAGGAATATGAAGGAGGCGCCTAAGGTGTTTATGAGATACTATTACTCTTTTTGAGACTAAAACCATAAAAAATTGGGTAAAATGTTTGTTGTTTATACTATTATATTATATTTTTCGAGAGAGATGAACAAATTAGTTTGAAGATTTATTAAAACAATCTATTCAAAATCTCATACAGTCTGTGAGCACACAAGTGAATCTAAGGTATCTGCAATTTAGCATCAGAACCCTTTTTGTGAATAGTTATCCAAAATTTGATCAAATTTTTCTTCTTGAATGCTCCTGCGGGTTCTCCTATCTGCCCCGATAATTTCACATATTTATTTTCCTGCAGATATAAACTGTGCTCATGTGCTTGATAGCATGGAAAATTTAGAACAGTACTGTCATACTTTGACTCAACTCCAAGTTCGAAGTAAAACTTTCCTTTGATGGAAGGACTGCCTATGTGGTAAACTGATACTTTCATCACACCTTTCCGGTCAACTTCCCAACTGCATCGAAATAATGTAGAGAATGCGCTTATGACAATGTGCTGAAGTCGTAAGATGGGATACCGTCTTATGAGCAGCGCAAGATTCCTGGCTTCATGGAAATAATCCTCATGTTCAGTCCTGCAATGTTCTGCTACTTCTAACATTTTTCCTTTCCATAGGCATCCGTGGAATTTAAGAGGGCATTTCATAGAAAGGCATGATAATTCATGAATTGCTAATTCCGCTGGGGTCCCAGTATAGTTGCAACCTGAAATGAACGAATAGTTATTTCGAATAAATCATTACATCGGAGATGGAATTATGTGACATGAATCATCTGCTACATTACTCGGTCTCAATACCAAAGATCCTAGGTAGGTAGGAGAGTCCTTGCGACCGTCTCTCAACTATAATCCCACAAGATTTGTCGAGAAAAAGGTTTTTCCGAATTTACCTGAGCATATTCAGGAAATTTGTCATCAATTGAAGAACTTATACATAAACTGTAGTTGAAAAATATAAACTTACCGTCACCATCATCTCTGTATCTGCATGGAAATTTTAACAAGTAGTACAACTTTTCCAACACTAGGCAGCGATCATAACACTTCTCATCCCGACAAACAGCACAACTCTCAATCTTGCTGAAGCACCCGTTACAAAACAAATGTCCTTGAACACATTGACGAATAGGCGGGGCCATATAACAGACACAGATTGGGCACTCAAATTCTGCAAGTATGCGTCCTTCCATATCTCTATTGAATAATTCAAATTCACTAACCTAAGTTCTGTATGAACAAACAAAGCTGACCAGTGATCTCTCAAAATCACTCTCGAAAAAATCTTCTGATTTCTCTCACCACAAGAAGTATGAATGATATAATTCCATTAATACCTCAATATATATTCATTAACGCCATCATAAAAGCCACTAATCCGACATTAGTAATTAAATAGATTTGAGAACATGCACCTAGATATATTGATATTTCTCAGGTAAGTTATTAAAATTTTACTCGGTAAATAAAAGTTATAACCAATTTATCACAACAACTATACACAATACCTATACCGGCACTGAAAACTGCAGACATTTTTAGTAACTACACATTTTTCAGTTGTAATTCAGAAAGTATAATATATATTTCAGAAAGTATAATTTGTAGTTCAGAATAATGAATTTTAATTTAGATAACATTAAATGAAATTAAGATTGGTGAAATGAATTTCAGAAACAATAACTTGTAATTCAGATTAGTGAATTGTATTTCAGAACGTGTAATTTGTAATTCAGATCAGTGACATCTATATGAACCCAACGTCATCAACCCAGATGGGTCTGTCTACAAATATAATTTACCCTTAGGCAAGTTCAGCTGTCACTGGACGTCATAGCTAGTGAGAGAATTATATTGTCTACTCTTTAGATAAGTTTACATGTTCGTTATTAGGTGTCGCTTTAGTATGGTTTTGGAATTAAGTGAAAACAAATTAAAATCTAAATGTAACGATATTTTCGATACAATACATTATAAAAAATAATGTATTATTCTCACATTCCTTATTCTTACTTATCAAATCCTTGACAGTTTCTGAATTACAAGTGATGGTTTCTGAATTACAACTGACGCTTTCTGAATAACAATACTAATCTGAAATTGAAGTTACGCTTTCTGAAATACAATTTACTAATCTTAATTACATGTTACGGTTTCTGAAATCCAATTAACACATCTGAATTATAAATTATACTTTCTGAATCAGAATTAACAATTCTGAATAATTACAAGTCATATTATCTGAATTTCAAGTTACACTTTCTGAATTACATTTGAAAGAGGTGTAGTAGGCGGTCTCATATGGATACAGATGAAATTTGATAATCAAATACCGACTCATCGTATATCATCTTCCAATTCCCCGCACTGAAAAAACTGTTTATTCATAGTTAACGAAATTAATAAACGCCAAATAAATTGTTGATTCGAATATTGCGGAATAAACGTTCATTTATTAGAAACAAATAAAATAATGCACTCAAATTATTTAAATATTCAGTATCAATAGATAATTCAAAAGGTCTCACTTCAGATACATCAACTGTGAATAAAACAGTGTTTATAATAAATAAAGAATAATTATTGATGTTATATATTATATCATTACCTTTTAATTAACACATTTTCATTATCGATATGTTTTATTTATCAAAAATAAACGTTTGTAAATAACAAAATTCAGCATTTTTTCCAAATGAATGAGGAATATTTATTAAAATTACATATTTTATCATCTATAATAAAAATAATGATAATATTAATAGATTTTATTGACAAGAGACTTTGAAAGAGGTAGATGTTGAGCCACTTTCACGTTCCTCAATATGACTGGGACCTGCCGTAGACTGTTTGTGAAAATTGTACAGAAATTTGTAAAATTGTTTTTTCCGTTAACCCGCTGTCATTCCCCTACGAACGACAGCCCTCAAAAGTCGAAACTTGTGCGAGTTAAGGATTAAGAGGTCTTACCTTTTAACGTGCGATTCCTAGCACGAGACCAGTGACCATGCCATTGATATAGACTAGCGCTCTACCATCATGATCACTGCGGCCCATCTTCAACACCTATATATTTCATTGGAAGGCTCAGATTCTTCAATATACTGGCGGGTGTCATAGTCATGTTTGAAAAAATTACTGTAATGATACATTTACAAATCCAATTGCGATTGGTGAAATCAAAACATTATTCACACCAGACATAAACTTACATAATAATGCTATTATTAGCCTGTTCTTGGAAATTTTCAAAAAGCAACAACTTGGATTTCAACATGATCCTTCGTCCTGACTGGGGCACTAATGATGTTCACGAATAACTTCTTTGATTGTCGTTATGCTATCGACGCCATTTGCTACAAATAAAATTTTTTGTTAAATCAAGGATATATCAATTAAATAAGTAAGTTATCATTATTTTATGTATAGCTAGATATCAAATTTATGAATAAAAAATCGGGCTTTTTTGTTATAAAATAATATTATTAATAAACCAATAGGGTTGCAAGATGAGCATAATAACATCGATAATTCAATATGGAAGAAATTGAAATCAATTTACTCTTCTTCACAAAAGTACCATTGAATATATAATCATCAATTCCACAAAACTGTTGTCGTTCAAAAACTTTTTCAGCTCCTCAACCTGATCCATTATAGCGCGAGACTGCATTTTTACTTGTAACTTCTACAACAGAAGTCTATGATTGTATTATAGAGTGGATGCACAAACCACGCATTTAATAAGTTATTATAAAATCAGTGTTATTGTATCTTCTATATCTATGAATAGCTAGTTTTATTTTCAGTTATACTTCAATCACACAAAAATAACATGCGACTTAACCTACACAACACAAATGGCACCACACCACTTGAAGACAAACAACGAAATATGAAATCCCGACGTGACAGATTATAGTGGAGCCACTATACCACGGCACCTATCGCAGATATTTTGTAATAATGGTCGGCGTGGCATTTTCAATGAATATTTATTATCTGGTACTGAGACTTAGGTCCAATTTATACAACTTGTCATTGCCACAATCATAATCACAGTTTTAGTCTCAATTGTTGTTTTTTTAGACTAAAACTAAGGAAATTGCATAAATGCCACTATTGGAATGTACAGTTTCGATTTTATTTTATGATTAGGATAGTAAGTGTGATTAGGACTATGATAATGACCAAGTTGTATAAATTGGCCCTTTTCACTTTAAATAAATTTAAAATTAATAATGAATATGCTTCTAGTAATATCACCCAACAAATGATTTTATTATAAACAAATGCATATTGTTAATTATAAACATATTGACCTCAAACTATTTATTTTTCAATATTACATCATATTATCGCGTTTACTAATATTAAACAAAATTACCTAATACAATATAAAATTTTATTTTCTTTATTCATTGTAAATGAAAGTCACCCAAACAAATGTTAACTTACTATAAGCCCTATCTTTTTTTCCGTGTGGTTATATTTACGAGTGCAGTTATTCTGGAAATATTCGCTTTATTTGTGCGTTCTCTCATTTTCTATTTCGACGTATTCGTCCAATCATTGTCAGTGGCTAGAGAACTTATTGAAGCTTTGTGTTTTTTATTAAATACTTCCGATAAGAAATATAATCTTATTTCATATGGTTTTTTGCCTTGTACCTACCTATTCTGCCGTGTTAGGACAAAAAGTCGTTACTAACCAAAATTTGGATATCGTATCTTCACTATGAATACCTTAAATAACATACAAATTTTGTCGTAGGAGTTTACTGAATCAAAGTATCGCACCTGTCTGCTTTGTGCTAAGAAAAATTATCAATTTGATGAATGCAAATACAAATTCATATTGTCGAAACAGCTCGAACATTTCATATACGACACAATCAAAATAAAATATTTGGCTCTCATTTTTCTGATTCAGCAAAAGGTAGGAAATATTTGTACCAATATTATTGTAAGTTGTTGTTTCATAACAAAATTGATAGTTTCACCTGAATGCTGATTACAAAACAAAATTTAATGAAGAGTCCTTCCAAAGGGGTCACCATTATAAAAAATATTCAATTCAAAAATTACAGAGGATTGTGTGTACCCGAAAACTGTCTCCGGTTATGTTTTTGCTAAATAACAGGCCGAGCACACTACTAAACTGTTTATTTTCTAACTTCACTATAAATAAACATACAACACTTCACTGACTAATAAAATACTTAGATCTATACAACAATACAACTAGCTAAATATTCCAAACACTTCTGCTTATCATCACTTAATAAATTCTCTTCATAAAAACTCCTCTTTTCCCAGTCAAATGTCTCGCGTTTATATAGGTACTCAAGTGTAACCAGAATCTTCGCGATGCGACGGTTCGGTTATCCCGAATATTCATTACCAGCAGCTATCTGCCCTTTTCTCGGAAACCATATCGACGATACGCGTACAAGTCTATCCAGCGGCGTAGCTATGGGATTTTTATCAATCTCGTAACAATATCTTAAAATATTTTTCGTATAATTAGTTAATTTTTTGAGTCAATAATATATCCTATCTGGTACCTTCACAGCCAAAATATTGTATATCGCATCGCAAAAATATGATGTAATGGACGTGACAAAATATTATTTCCCAGCCTTAAGTCGTATTTATCAAAGTAATGAAATTTCCTTTTAAAAGTATTCTAAATGTGAAAAGAGGAAGATTCCAAACGAATTTACAAATGTTCTAATATTTCAAAACTCTTACAAAACTTGATACTACTTTTTGTCTTAGCACGGCAGTATAGCTCGCTCAATTTTTGATCAGCCTATGTGTATTAGTAGATTGGTAATATTCGCGTATACGGGTGTTTTTGCATCTTAGGCAGTCGTGAGAGAGCAGATCATAATATGGATGATATCAGTTTTTTTTTCACTAGGTGTTCAGATTGCTATGCTCATTAGCCTCTATGTGTTCTGCGTAGGCTATGTTACTAACTCCATACGCCACCTTGTAGATTGTAAGGGGTTATACAGGCTGTGCAGCCTCACATGCACTTCGACCCATAAGTTCTTTTATGCGTGAAACTTCATTGATCTATTCGAGGCCCGGGATTCCGAGACTTCTTCCGAAGTTTATCAGTTTCCAGGGAGCTAAGTTCCTTATGTCGGAGAGCGTTAAGAATGCCTCTTTCAAGAACTTAAGCCTGTTGCAGAAAAGCGCTGGTTATTCGCACAGCAAATGTTCTGTAGTTTCTGCGAAGTTCTCGCAGTAGCGGCAACTATCACTCTCTGATTTACCCATCTTTTTGAGGTGGTACTTCAGAGGACAGTGTACAGTGAAAAGTCCCGTTATCATCTTCAAGTCTTTTTTGTCCAACTCGAGAAGCTGTTCAGCTTTCTTTGATGATAGACACACTAGTCTTTTCGCTTGTCTTTGTCCTGACACTTTATTTCAGTGAGATTTCATTTCATCATTTGCCCAGCGTCGAAACTCTTTTTTTAAGTGGGCTCTAGAGATTCCACAGAAGTGTTCTGGGCCAGGAAATTATGTGTTTGCCCCTTCTTTGGATATGCAGTCTTTTTCTTCGTTGCCTTTAATTCCTCTGTGACCTGGCACCCACATCAGGGTGACCTGATTGTTTACAGCCCGTTGTCTTAGTGATTGTTAACAGTCCCAAGTCAACTTAGACTCACAATTGTATGACCTCAGAGCTTTTAGTGCTGCTTGGCTATCTGACAGTATATAGATTTCTGCCCTTCGAGTGCCTCTTTCAATGCATTCCTGGACACATAATTTTATAGCATGTACTTCTGCTTGGAAGATGGTTGGGGTGTTACCAAGGGGTTTTGAGAGCCTGCAATTTTGTCCTGTAACGCTTACTCCAACCCTTTCGTCCATCTTTCATACATAGATGCAATGGCGGAAGGTTCAGCATTGCCTCTAAGGTTGCAGTAGGGCACGTAAATGATGCCCCTGTAATTCCTAGACAGGCTAGCCGCTGCACTTTCTGCAGCTTGAGTTATGCCGAAATTTGTTGAATTTTTGGCCACCATACAAGTGAGGCGTAGGTGACTATGGGTTTAATGATTGTTTGGCATGACCAATAAATCATTTTTGGTTTCAGACCCCATGTCTTACCAAAGTCTTTGTGGTATGTCCAGCTTGCCGCTATAACTTTGGAAAGAATGTGGTTGATTTGACTGTTCTAAGTCAGTTATTGGTCTATCATAATTCCCAAATATTTTACCTCTTTGGAAAATGTTAGCTGGGTTCCATTCAGAGTTGTGGCTTCAAGTTAGTACTTTCGCCTTTTGGTGAATGAAACCAGCACTGTTTTGCTGGGATTGACGTTGTCTTTTCTTCGCGCACCAGCTTCTGATTGTGTTTAGGGCTAATTGCATTCGGTTGGAGATTCCTCCGTCATGTTTGCCACTAATGGTGACCATTAGGTCATCGGCATAATCTTGCGTCGTTTAACCAGATTCTTGTAGTTTTACTAGCAGGTCGTTGACAACCAGTGACCACAGCAAAAGTGATAAATCTCCTCCTTGGAGGCAACCTTGTTCTGCTGTCATCTTGACTGTCTCTCCCACAAGGGTCGCCACAATAATTCTGCTTTTCAGCATTGATTGTGTCCATCTGATCAGTGAGGCGTTAATATTCCTTTCCTCCCATGATCTGGTTATGGAAGCATGTGAGCTGTTGTCAAAATCACCCTCTATGTCAATAAAGGCGAAAAGAGCCATTTCTTTTGCCACATATGTCTTGCTAATGCTTTCTATTAGGCATTGTAGAAATTGTGGATTTTCCTGCTAGATAAGCAACTGCTTCTTATGAAGCGATCTCAACTCGAGGAGTTCGCTTCTGACATAACAGTCTATTATTTTCTCCATTGCTTTCAGGAGAAATGAGGTGAGGCTAATGGGGTGGCAGGACTTTAGTTTGTCCATTGGGCGTCTTCCAGTCTTAGGTATGAACGCCACTACAGTCTCTCTCTAGGTCTTCGGTATGTAGCCAAAGATGGAGCTGGCTTTGAATAGCTTTTTCAGGAAGTACTCCATTTATTTAAGGCCATGTTATAGTAAGGCGGGGAATATTCCGTCCTTTCCTGGCGACTTGAATGGTTTGAAACTTTTGATAGCCCATCTGATTTTTTGGTTGTGAACATTTTTCCAGCTAGGCTTTTGCTGGCTCTGTTGGGGTTGTGAACGACGGAAGTTCATTTTCCACAACCAATTCACAACCAGGGAAATGCGTCTGCAAGAAAACACTCAGACTCTCTTTAGGGTTATCAGTGTATCGTCCGTTCGGTTTTTTGATCAGACCGATTCCGTTGGAATGTTCTTTTGAGAGAACTTTCTGGAGACGTTGTGCTGGGGCCAATTCGCATAACTGTAGCCATGTTTTCCTTTTCGATTTTCTGAGTCCTTTGCTGTACTCAGAAAGATCTGTTTCGTAGTCTTCTCACTGTCCCAGACTTAGCTCTATTGAAAATTCTTCTGACTTTCACCTGGAGCTTTGCTAGTTCCTCATTCCACCAAGATATGTCCCGGGTGGTTGCCTTCTGTTTTCAGGACAGCTGAGTTCATATGCTTTTTCTATTTACAAATTGGCGGCGGATATAAAGTTTTTCATCAATACCTACATAAAATTAAAAGTATAAAATGATACATATTTGTTTCTAGATTACTAGGTCACAGTTTCTCAATGAGGTTCGAATCAGTTGAAAAACAAATGATATTCTTCACATATTTCGGTTCTAGAGCTTCTTTCAGTTCCTGGGGTATATTGTGGACATTTTGTTCTTTCTGGAACATTTGACATCCCACTATGACATGTTTTATTGTAAGTGGAACTTCGCAAATTTGGCATTGTGGTTCCTCTCCTTGAGGTAGCAGGTATTCGTGAGTTAACTCTAAAAATTTAGGTGGACATTTTTTGGATTTTCGTGAATACGTTTTTTCACAATATGCATTTGAAATGTCAGAATAAGTGCGGATCTGGCGGTCCGAATTCCTTTTCTTACCTAATCACGATACATTTAAATGGTTTGATGTAAACTAAAGGGACCGAAATTTTCTTTGTATGGAACGAATTCTAAAAATTTTTAGATGGTTGAAGACAGAATTGAATTATCTCTTCAACGATGTAACACCATGCCATTTGAATTTTTTCAGTTGATGTGCCCACCGCGCCATCTGTGGAACAATCACGATGTATTTTATTTCAAAAAGTAGTATCGCTGAAACCCTCCAAATTTTTTTTTTAAGTCTGTACGTCAAACCGTTCAAAAGTTAACAGGGGGGGTACTATTAAAAGCCGCACTGTATATGGCAATGTCTGGGGTTTGAAATGGAGGGTTGTTTCAGCGAATTTAGCCGACAGTCATTTTCCATAAGGATTTTACGGGGTCCTTTCTGTTGAGTCCATATTAAATTGAACAGTTCCAGGAATGGTGCCGGAATATTATCTGGTCCTGGTGAATTATCTTCAAGTGATTCCGTTAATTCTGATTCAGAGATGGGCACATTTATTAGATCATGATTATTTCTTTTTATAATTGGAATGCGTTCTTGCTCTAGTTTATGCGTTAGAAATGTCGTACCGTAGTTGTCGTTAGACGAGTACTGTTTGTTTTTTTCCGGCCAATTCTTCTACTATTTCCTCTTTCTGATCACCAAGCCATTTTTCTCTATCGCCGTTATTCAATTATATGTCTTAATTCCTGATATAGATCGTATTTTATTCCATACTTTGGATATTGTTATGTTACTGTTTATACTGTGTATATATTTCTTCCACGAATCCTTTTTGCATTTGTGATTTGGCGCGCCCTTGTCCTTTGCGTTTTATATTCGATCTTAAGTTCCTCTGTCTTGAACTTTTTGAATTGCCCCAAAGCTAGTTTACTGGCTTTTATGGCTTCACAACATTCTTCGTTCCACCAAGGAACTGGTTTATGTATCTTTACATGTTTTGTTTTTTCAATTGCTTCATTAGCAGCTTCTGTTATTTTTTTTTCTTTTCGCTTTATTCAGCATTCAATTCCCTTTCTAATGACATATCACAAGTTGGTATCTAACCAGAAACTAGATCAGAAAAAAATTATTATTGAAATTCACCGAGTAGGCCGTGGAAGCAAAATGAAAGCCAAAAATTGAAAAGTTGGCTATGAAAACCATACGTCACTTGATAACAGTTGCTATTACTGTGATATTTTATTTTCATTCGTCGGCGTTATAAAAAGCCGCCAAAAAAAATATTGGAAAAATTGGGAAAAAAACAATACTCCTTAGGTCCATAACTTAAATAGGAACATAGAACTTTTTCTTACCTGTACTATTCAGCATAACCATTCCTTTCTAATGATGTAATAGAAAGTAATTTTTTGAAATGAAATACCAAAAAATCCAATTATTATTATTCAAATAACAAAAAAAAGATTATCGAAAAATAAAAAATTCAAATTGATAGGATTAAAGATGAAATAAATTCAAAACAAATGTTCGAAATGCATTCCCTCAGCGTCAATACATTTATTGACTCTGGTGATATTTTCATGTAAAACGTTTCTCAACATTTGGGGCGTGATATCTTGGAAAGCTCTACGAATTTTTACTTCTAGCTCATGAAGAGTTGTAGGATGTGTGGAATACACCCTATTTTTAAGATGCCCCCATAGAAAAAAGTCGCACGGAGTAAGATCAGGTGACCTTCGTGGCCACCTGACTGGACCATAAGTCTCTCTTGAAAGCGATTTTGAAGGTAATTTCTCGCTATTCTTGAATTATGCGTAGGGGCGGCATCTTGCTGGAAGTACATTCTCTGAGTTATTTCCGCTGGTAGGTTGTTAATGAATTCCGAAATTTCATTTGTTAAAAAATTAAAGTATCTCTCTCCGGTTAGTTGGCCTTGAAAAAGAATGGGGCCAACAATATGAGTTCCAACTATTCCTGCCCAAACATTCACACCAAATCTCTCCTGGAAGCCACCTTGTCGAAACCGGTGCTCGTTTTCTATCGCCCAGTACCTGAAACAAAAGACCGTTCACACTTTTAGCACTTTACACTTCGACTATCGACAATAATCCAAATAAAGTACAGTACCTACCTTGTATTATTCCTGTTAAATAATCCATTGTTGGTAAATCTTGACTCGTCCGTAAACAAGATATAATAGTTAAATAGGTGATTCTCAGCATTTTGTCGAAGAAACCAATTACAATATTCCAGGCGCCTTTCACCGTCATTTTCATACAAATGTTGATGCAACTGATACTTGAAGGATTTAAATCGATGTTTTTTCAAAATTTTCCTAGCAGAGTCCTTACTTATAGCTAATTCGGCGCCAATCTGCCTTGAGGAAATTGTGCTATCATATTGTACTAAAGCTAATACATTAATTTCAGTTTCCTCATTAATAACAAATGCTTCTTGGTCTTCGTGAACATCAGGCTCAGTTCTTAATTTTTCTTCAAGCCACTGGAAATACCTTCTTGACGGTTGCTGCCTCCCTGGATATCGCTCTAAATACAATCGTTCAGCAGCATAAGAATTTTTTAAACATTCACCATAAATGAGAAGCATGTCAATTTGTTCGGTTCGTGAATAACGGGGCATTTTTTGAATATTCCACTAACTGATTTCGATTTCCAAACCCTTTTAAAATGGCAGAATCAAAAACACTACTTCGAACGTCAAAATAATATGGATAGCAGCGTTCGTGAGAGCTCTCGTTTCTTTTTTGTTTCATTCCAAAATACATCTTAATCAGCCTACCTGTTAATATTTTGGTTCGAATGATTATTGCAATGGAATGATTATTCTGAATAGCACAAACATCATCCATAGGTAGATATTAGAATATCTATGGACGATGGCACAGACCAAGTACGTTTATGTTCCTATTTAACCTAGAACCTACAGGATATAATTTATCATTCCACATTATTTTTAATGATATTTTTGCGTATGGCGATAATCTGTTTTGTTATTTGACGAATAATAATTGGAATTTTTGGTATTTCATTCAAAAAATTACTTTCTATTATATGATTAGAAAGGAATGGTTATGCTGAATAGTACAGGCAAGAAAAAGTTGTATGTTCCTATTTAAGTTATGGACCTACAGAGTATTGCTTTTTCCCAATTTTTCCAATATTTTTTTGGCGGCTTTTTATAACGCCGACGAATGAAAATAAAATATCGCAGTAGTAGCAACTGTTATCAAGTGACGTATGGTTTCCATAGCCAACTTTTCAGTTTTTGGCTTTCATTTTGCTTCCACGGCCTACTCGGTGAATTTCAATAATAATTTTTTTCTGATCTAGTTTCTGGTTAGATACCAACTTGTGATATGTCATTAGGAAGAGAATTGAATGCTAAATAAAGCGAAAAGAAAAAAAAATAGGGTTTCCATTTAAAATAAGAAAGTTGATGTTACTTCCGGTCAGACCGGAAGTTAACTTTGACATGTCAATATGCTCAAATTCTAGCTCTTATGTCATTATATCGACGCTCCAAATTTCATAAACCTACTTCATACAATAACTGAGATATTCCGTAGGCAATACTTCCGTAGCCACCCGGTATATATTTTCCTTGGAGTGGAAATGTCAACTGCTATTGCCTCCAAATTTGCTGATAGATGAATTTGGTTAACAGTCATACTCTATTTAGTGTAAATTGCTGTGTCTCCACTTGTTTTTTCGTGAGGTTTACGATTTTGGAAGCATCCTATATAGTGTTTCAGGTTTTATTTCCCCGAAAATGGGTTTTCTGAAGGCAAATTATATCTGGAAAATGTTCTTATACCCGTATTTGTAGCATGCTTAAATGGATATAATATCCATTCATGTTTCATAATTGTAGAATATTAATGAATTTTAATGAATAGAGTAAAAATGTCGGGTCAGGAAATCAGAACATTTGATCTGAAGGGTCACTTGTGGCTCATACTTTTCGGATTCGGCCTGCCTCTGTAAATTTTTCCTCAATTTTGTGCACCTTTCTTTCAAGTTTCTATCCTCTATGCTTGGGTGAATCTCAAGTAACATATCTATCAATGCTTGGATGTCATGTGTGTAATCTTTAGCTATACTCAATACACCCTTTGATCCATGAGTGTTCTCGAAAAGATTTTCTTTGATGTTCCATATAGTTCTTGGTAGGTTGCATAAAATCTTGGCTAATTTGGCTTTCGCGTTTTGGTTTTTTGGTGAATCCTATATCTCGGGGTCTCAGAAACTCGTGATCTTCTGATGTTGGAGTCAGAATTTCTGATACGTTCCTCTTTCCAGTTGTTCCGCTGTCCTGATCTGTATGTAGGCTTGTCTGTGGGTTCAGTAGTTTGAAGTTGATCTGTTGTTGCAAATAGGTACGGGGCTGCTATGGTTCGATTTGGTCAGAGGTCAGTTAAAAACGACGTGTTACACATCATTCGAAAAAAAAAAATGGCAGTTCAACGGTGGTCTAGCGTTTCAACAAGCTATGTGTATAGGGTATCTCAAAACGTATCATTTAAGAGAAAAAAAGCATGGCAGCTGCTCGTTAGAATTAGTATACCAGGTGTCTCAAAACGTACCATTTAATAGAAAAAAAAACATGGTGGGTGCTCGTCTCATTTAGCATACGTCTCACGTATCATTTAAGAAGAAAAACATGGCTGCTTGGGGCAGAGAAAAAGGTATCATTGGGGACATAAGGATTTAAAATACGAATCATCAAAAGATAGGCACTTTCGGTTTGAAAAAATTGAGGTAGAATAAAAGTAATAGTGAATTCGGATTGTCCACATCGAGGAGAGTTCAAATATGCAATAAAATGCCCACTTCCGGTTTTCACTTCCGGTTGTCCGATTTCGATGATTTTTGCATCAATGGGTTTGTCTCGATGTCATAAATCATATTTTAGCATTTGCCAATGCCAAATGGGCATACGAGGCTAACTTCGTTATTAGTAAAGGTATAGAAACGTGCGGGTACTCTAACAAGACAATTTTCATTGGATATTGAGGAAATGAAGAAATTTTGGCAGTAGAAGCACATATAACGTTTTAAGGGATGATTATTCCCGATAACGTGCGTTTTACATGGATTTCGAGTTTTTGTGTGGATGTTTCAACCGTTTTGCGTGCAATCGTTTCCGTGCGCAACCGATTTCGTGCAACCGTTTTTGTATGTATCCGTTTTTCATGCAACCGTTTTCGTGTAACCGTTTTGCGTGCAATCGTTTCCGTGCGCGACCGTTTTCGTGCAACCGTTTTTGTATGCAACCGTTTTTCATGCAACAGTTTCCGTGTAACCGTTTTGCGTGCAATCGTTTCCGTGTGCGACCGTTTTCGTGCAACCGTTTTTGTAAGCATCCGTTTTTCATGCAACCGTTTCCGTGCAACCGTTTTGCGTGCAATCGTTTCCTTGCGCGACCGTTTTCGTGCAACCGTTTTTGTATGCAACCATTTTTTATGCAACCGTTTTTTATGCAACAGTTTTTCGTTCCACCGTTTCCGTGTAACCGTTTTCGTGCGCAACCATTTTCGTGCAACCGTTTTTGTTTACGCTTAGCGCAGTATGGTTAGGTATGGTGCGGTATGCTACGGTTACGCTTAGCGCAGTATGGTTAGGTATGGTTCAGTTACAGTGCCACTGTTTACGAAATTTATCGATTTTAATTTTCAAAGAAGAAACGTAGCATTCGGGATATGAGGGATATAAGCTCTATCGATTGCAATTTTAAAATTTCAGTTCCGTTCGATGGTTTACAACGAAAGAAAATTCAGAAAACTCTGTTGGCATTTTCCGATCCTTCTCAAAAACTATAGGCTGTTGTAGGACATATTGAAGTATATCATCAAAAAAATATGAAGAGAAGAAATCAACCACTGACGGGGTCCGTAATTTTTAACGTGCGATACCCAGTATGTACCAGTTTGATTCTGTTTCGTTTTCGGTGATAGGAGATGGACAGATTGACAGATAGGTAGAGTGACAGATAGTCAATTTGATCGAAACAGAACGAACTACTAAACTAACCTTATAAAACGTCTATTTTGGTCACATTTTTGCATGTTTTAGCGTTTCAAATTTTAGCTGTTTTTTCGAACGCGAAAAACGGTTATTGTGGTCGCATCTTTACGTGTTTGAGCGTATTCAAATTTCAGTTGTTCTTTTCGAACGCAAAAACGTGTATTTTGAGCAAGTTTGAAATGTCAAATCTCCATAAGAAATACTTGTAAACATGCAGTTTATTCGGTTTAATTTAGGCTGTTTTTTAGAACGCGTAAACGTTTATTCTGGTTGCATTTTTGCATGTTTTAGCGTTTCAAATTTTAGCTGTTTTTTCGAACGCGAAAAACGGTTATTGTGGTCGCATTTTTACGTGTTTGAGCGTATTCAAATTTCAGTTGTTCTTTTCGAACGCAAAAACGTGTATTTTGAGCAATTTTTAAATGTCAAATCTCCATAAGAAATACATGTAAACATGCAGTTTTTAAGGTTTAATTTAAGGCTGTTTTTTAGAACGCGTAAACGTTTATTGTGGTTGCATTTTTGCGTGTTTGAGCGTGTCAAATTTTAGTTGTTTTTTGGAACGCGAAAAACGTATATTTTGATCACATTTTTGCAGTGAATCGCCGCCGCAGTACGTTTCGTTTCGTGTCAGTTAGACTCTGCTTCTTTTTTGGTATTCATTATCAGGTGGGTGGGGAGAGGGTTAGGCAACTTTATTTTCTTCTAGACAAGAATTGTTTAATTGAAACCAATCTGATTAATTCCCGCCCATTGCAATTATGTGACCAGTTATTTCTCCAAGACTGTCTAAATCCATATTCTCCAGACAGAAGCATTATATTTTGACACCTCAATCATTGTTCTTAGTCTTTCCATTAAAAAGTTATAGACTAAACACTGTAGGTCATATATTGGCCAAGTAGTCGAGATAATTTTAGATGCAAAGTATTATATGAGACCTAGAGGCACAACTGGTGTAGTTGAATTCCTTATCGCATTATAATCTTGAGTAGTTCTAGATTTGAGTGCGATAAGGAAAATTTTGATACTTTCGTAAACTATTTTTTTTGGGGAATGTTGAATAGATGTTTTTTATCCAACCAAACGCGTTTTTCTCACCAATAAAGCTGTATAGGTGTGTTTTACAAGGAAATCATCATGTATGCCTATATTGAGGAGTTTAAAAAGAGTCATTCTTATCAAAAGTATATTATAGGAAACAGCATGAAATTTTAGGCAGATACTGTTTGACAAAAATAAATGAAAACTTTTGTAAAAATACAGACGCATAGTATAGCGTAATATCCCGGTTGATGAAAATAAAAAGGTTATACTTTTAATTGCAATAATAACTAATTTATAAGGTTGACTGCAGGAATAGAAAGCCCTTCAACATCAAGCTTGAGTCGAATAATATTTAAATACTCCTAGAATGTTCTCCTTTTAGGCAATATAATGGAAAAAACAATTTTTCACGGCGATAAATAGCAGAAATATACCTCGCTATCAGTTATCAAAAACCGCGGAGACCTGAAGTTCCATTATTATGTTGGAATTATCAAAACCACAGAGTAACATTGCATACATCAGAATTGTTATTTATTTGAGAAGATGGAAAATGTTCTTTTCTTATCACCGCAGTCGTTATGAAAACACGGTATTAGACCATTGAGCTTCATTTGGTCAACGCCTGAAAAACAGTTACTTCATTTTTGTGTGTTTATAATATAGTGTATTGTTTTCTCCAATCTTCTGAAAACTAGGAAAGTTTCATTTTATATTAATTGAAGTGCTTGAGTGAATTAATTTGGTTTATTTAGAGACAATTTAGGACATATTGGCGATTAGAGTGTAAATAATTTCAGAAATTATGGAATTTCTTATTCAATACATAAATTACGGGGTATTTTATATATAAAATTGAGCTGTAGGAGTAATACATTTTGTTCGTTGAGGTCGGGAATACGTTCTTGTATAGGATTTAGATCGGGTATGTAGTTTTCAAAATTACTTTAGCTATTGACGATCAATGGCAGACTTTTCCCACACAAAACCGCGCCAGAGATAAATGAGTTTTATTTAATCATTGCAAGTCATGACGAAATATTGTGATAATTTTTTAAATAATATTTCTCATGCCAACACTCGGGATGGATTTCAAAGGGCAAGTAAAAGTTCATATTTTCTTTAGTATTCAAAAGAGGTGTCAAGTTATTATATGAAATATGTTTCAAATTATGAAGTGTATGAGAAAGCAGTATGAAAATCATGTGTTATGAATGTAAATCAAAAATAAATGCAGGAAAAATTTCAAAATCGAAATAAGAAATCGTGAGTATTAAAAATAGGCGTTAAGTAAATATATGAAATATGTTTGAAATGTTACGGAATATGAGAAAGTGTTGTGAAAAATCATGGGTTATGGATGCGAAAAATTTCCATGAAAAATTCAAGGTTTGAAAGAAGAAGTTATATTTTCTTTAGTATTGAAAGTTGGTGGTGGCAAATTTTTAACGAAAAATGTTTTTAATGATACAGTCTTTGAGGGAAAATTATGGAAATATAGATGTTATGCATGCAAAAAAAATAATACAGGAGTATTTTCTTGAAAATATCAATAGGTAGATAAAATATTCGGAGCATGAAAATGAGATAATAATGATGATGATTGAAAAAATACGTGTAGAAAAAAACGACAGTTGTCAGTTTAGAGAAAACAATTATGGCATCCTCCAGAAAAAAAGTCATGTTGGTAAACATAACAAAAAATATATATTTCAATTCAATTCATTTTTATTCAATAACTAGTACATATTTATAAAACAATGGTAAATATCGTCAAAAAAACCTAAGGTTTGTGCTTGACGGTAAGGCTATTAAGTAATAATAATCATAATATTGATTAAGTTCAAGAATTGTAGCTAAACCTAAAACTATATTTAATTGAATTCTAATTTTTAATTGTTTCCTTGACAGAGACAAATAGTCTATTAATGTGGGGATTCAATTGTCATGATATACTTTCTAATTTTTCTTTTGAATTTCTTGTGATTATTTAGTTTTTTGATTGCATCAGGTAGCCTGTTGTACAGATGTATACCAATCTTGGAATTTGCAATTGAGTTTCTGTTTGACTTCTGGTTTCATATTTATGTTCATATTTTGTGTAATATTTGGGGTGTTTATATATTATAGATAGTTCATTAATTTGGAATAATTGTTTAATTGTAGATACATTTGCCTCTGTATATAATAATTGGGTAGGATATGACCGGTTCTTTTTCATAATTATTTTGAGTATGTGTCTCTGCACAATATTTAAATATTCCATATGTGTTGAATGAGCTGCCCCCCATTCTACTACACCATATTCTAAAATTGACTGCACTAGCGCATAATAGAGCATAAAGCTAGTTCGCTGTGATTTTATATTCGATAATATTCTAAATGTTGGTAGAGTACATCGAAGTAATTTTTTAACATGTTCAATATGTTTGCTCCATTTCAAAAATCGGTCGATAAATACACCTAAGTATTTGATCTCGTGTACCTCCATAGAGTGTTTATAAATACGTCGTTAAAGAAAAAAAACGTGGCGGTTCAACAGGGTCATAGCATTTTAACGTGTGATCTCAATGGGCCACGGAGTGTTCCAAAATTCAGCGTATAAGAAAAAAAAAACATGCCGGTTCGACGGGAGTCTAGCACTTCAACATGCGATCCCAATGAAAAACGTATTAAGGGTGCCTTAAAATATATCGTTTGAGAAAAAAACGTGTCAGTTTAACAGGGTCTAACGTTACCACGTGCGATCCCAATGAGGAACTTATAATAGGTATCTCAAAATAAATCATTTGTGAAAAAAACTTGTCAGTTTAACGGAGGTCTGAAGTTTCAACATACGATTCCATACATTCCATCGACAGTCGAAATAGACGTAGCCCTCACATTTTAACGTGCGATGAGTAAATACTGAAAATGAAAAACATAGTAATTGGAGAGTAACAGGGCGTTAGCGTTTTAACGTACAATAGTGTTAAGTTCATAAATGGGAAGTATTTGAATGGTACAGTCTATGAGGAATTATTATAACAAATATGTATTATGGATGCAAAAAAGTCAAGAAAAAAGTCTGAATTTTAGGTGTCAAGTTAACATAGGAAATATATTTCAAAAATGTTACGGTATATGAGAAAGCATTGCAAAAATTCATGGGTTATGGATGCGAAAAAGTATGGAAATTTTGGGAAATAAGTTCACTTAGCTGACCGTTGGGTGTGCTTTTGAGGGTGTGTAGTATTGCTTGCAAATCCCGATGTCATGTATGCATACACATTAATTAACAACTACAACGGAATGTTGCAGACTCCCTACTCACGTTCTTTAATAGTAAATTATAAAATTGGAAATCAAATTCAGGTAGGTTATAATGAAAGTGAGACATATTTTCATTATTTATTCAGCATATTTTGTGTTATTCTAAAGTAAGGATATTACAGCGTTGGCACATTTTATCAAATTATTAATAAAAAGATGTCAGTTTCATCAATAAATTTCAAAGATCATCCAAAAGCTTATTGTCGGGGCGTGCAATATCAAACATATTCCAATTTAAGTCTCCTACTTCAATAAGTCTTCTGTGGAACTCATTGTACTTGAAGTATGTATTTTCCTTGAAAAAATACATATGGCCATCTATATAGCGAAACGCTGAAGTGATGTTATTGGGGATGTCTGGAAAAGCATCTTCAATACGACCCCTAGTGCATTAATATTCACTCCATCAAATTCAATGAAGGAAGTATTATCATAAAAGATAAAATATTTTCCTGCATGTTTTTGAAAAAGTGCATTTATTTTAGCGTTTGGAGGTAGAAGGGGGATTTCTACATCTTTATCGATTTGTAAGGTCGGAAATAAACTTGAATATACTTTATTTTTGCTGGCAACCAATAAATTACCATTAGCAGTTTGGAAAACGTAATCTACATCATAGGGTCTTAATTCCTTAGGTAGATAATTCTGTAGTTTTTCAGGTTCAGTAAATTTCTTCTTTTTATCGCTAATATGAAACTTCCATATCATATCCTTCACAATAACATACAATCGATAGCTTGGAAAGCCTAGAGTGTATGCCAAAAACATTATATCTGGTGGAGCTTTAAGTTCACATAAATTTTTATTGAATTTATGTGAATGATGAAGGTGTTGTTTGCTTGTAGTATGAATTGAGAGCGTGATTTTGAGGGAGTGGTAGGAATTTGAGTAGTAGTTGTATCTGGCAGTATATACGACCATATAGTACCTCAAATCCATTAATGTCATCTTGATGGATGTGGCGCATTTTTTGTTGATACCATGGAAACATGATTGCGTCCTCCGTATCGCAAGGACCTAAACCTAAAGAATGACCAATTTCATGAACGGCTGTCATCAATAAATTCGAATATCCGTAAGGCGTTTCATTATATATTTTCTTCATCGTCAAAATGAATTTCTATACAAGAGTTGTTATGTGCTTCTGGAAAGAATGCTTGATCTGAGACTTTGCCAGGACCATCAAAATTCAATATGAATTACCCATACAATTCCTTCGATATTGATGATAACTTTCAAGGAATATTATGGTGATATCTGAATTAGGTTTCGTTACCATCTCAAATGTTAAAATGGATGCATTCTGCCACATTTCAAAAGCTTGTTTTAATACTGCAAGGTATTCATTATGATTTTTGTTGAGTTGATAGCGAGATGGTACCACCGCAGATGAGTTTTATTTCATTTTGTTGAAACTGTATACACGGTTTCGCCATGTTGACATCTGCGTCTCGTAATAAGCTCCATTGTTTCATTATTCAAAGTTCCATCTACAGGTAAATTATAACGTTCTTGGAAATTACTAACAGTTGTTGAAAAATCTGTCAGCGAACTTTTATCAATATACCCATATGTTTCCAATTAGTATTGTAGAAAAGTTGAATTTGCTGCTAGTAATTGTAAGAAAGCAGCCAGCACGATTATGACCAACCTCATCATTGGATTGTTGTACACAAATGACTGTGATCGTAATCCATCATTTAACTAACAATTCCTCACAGATGAAGTAGCGACCAATAGTAAATTGCTCGCTGCGCCACCTATGAAGAACTTGAAAAAGCCATTACTCTGGCAAATTCAGGTTTAAACAAGTCTTTATGTCGAGAAAAGTGAGCAAGTTCGTGAGAAAGGCATCACCAACGAGACTAATAACTTCAAAATGCTGATAGCACGTTGGCATATTTTTTGAGTGAAGTGTGTGTTATCCCGAAATCCAAAATCCAAAAATATATATCATTTAAATATATAAAAATCACTTCGATACAATCACTCAGCCGCAGTGGGTTGGGGGATGTTGTGTGATTTTCGGGTGGGAGTTTTGGTTTTTTTAACCGTGCCAAAGAGGTCTTCTCTGGCAGGAAAAAACCTCATATCGCCTGCCGGAGCATGCCCTACGATGTTGTGTAGGCCTTCAAATGCTGCGAGTGTGTGTCGACCATTGTTTAATCCCTGTCTCCTAGTAAATTATACAGGGCTTTTAAAGCTTGGGGTGAGGCATCGGGCTATCGGGGCCATGTGTTGTAGGGCTTTGCTTACGACTCCCGGAAAAACGACGAAAAAACCGGTTTCGGACTACGTGGTGAGCTATGGCTCACTCATCTTCTGGAGTTTTACGGAATATGTCCAGTGCCTGGTAGATGCGCCCGTGTTTCAACCTTAGGTTGTCACGGGCCTGATTGCTGTAAGAATTTATCAGACTGATGTTTGATAAATTCTTCGATTTTTGGAATATCGGCTAGCTCTCTCAATGTGTCAAGCCGAATGTATCTATCACTGTTCGTGACGATACGGAGTATTTTGTTTTTCATCGATTCCGGGCACAACATTGTTGACTTGGGAACGCTGCAGAACACTGGACATGCATATGTCATAGTTGGTGTTATAACCTGCTTGTAGACTAACACTTTAGTCTCCATAGACAGTCTGGAATCTCTCGCTATGAGGGGGTAGTTCCTCTTTATCGTCGCGGCGGCTCGCTTTAATACCAGACTGACATGTTTCATAAAGGTTAGTCCACGGTACAGTTGTAACATCAGGTACCGCGCGGTGACGGACTCGTCAATCTCGGCCCCCAGAGCTCTGAATCCACACGTTTCACCTTCTTGGTGAAATTCATCAGCTCCGTCTTGGCCGAGTTTGGCGCTATCTTATTTCTTTCCATATACGGCACGACCTCCGTGTCCAGGTGATTTTTTACACGCAGGGCCGCCTCGTTAGAGGTGTTTTCCTGCGCGTAAATAGCGGTGTCGTCGGCGTAAATTGCCGTCTGAGTATGTTGGTTTTTCGGTCGTGTGTATATAGAGAGTACAAGAGCGGTGACAAGCTCGACCCCTGCGGCACTCCTGATCCGGCTTTCCTCATCGAAGAGCTGGTTTTACTCTAACCCTGAAGGCCCTTTTGACCAGGTATTAGTCCAGCAATCTTACCATATGTCCAGGCATGCCTGCCCTTAGCATTTTCATAACCAGGCCCTCGATTCAGACCGTATCAAAAGCCTTTTGTATATCCAACAGAACCATAACTGTGTTTCGGTCCCGATTGAAACCTTCCTTCACCCCGTGGACAATTCGGGCCACCTGGGAGGTCGTTGAGTGACCTCTCCGGAAGCCGAACTGCTCCTCCGAGATGAGTTCCAGTTCTTCTTCGAGACCGCTGAATCTCTTTAATAGGATTCTATCCACCACCTTGCCTACTGCACTAAGCAGTGAGATGGGGCGGTAGCTCTATTCCCCAAACATTTCCGCTTTCCCAGAATCGGTCATCGCTTGCCTACGGCCGTTCTCTACGGCGGGGATGACATTGTACTTCCTGCGAAGCATTTTTGTGAGATCACACGTGTAAATGCTATGACCCCGTTGAACCGCGTCTAGAATTTGTTGAAATTCGACGTTTCGGCTCTGGAGCCATTTTCAAGAACTGACAAAGAAAGAAAATTAATAAATGGTTGAAACGTAATTCTACGCTGAGGTCTCAATCTGCCTACTCCTGAGGTATAATTATGTTAGGTTTTTGTGACTTGACGTCGGGGTCTCAATCTGCCTACTCCCCATGTCTCGTCACTGGTTCTCTCTAAGGTCTCAATCTGCCTACACCTTCGAGAGAACTGAGGAATCGTGGGTTGAGGAACTGTATTTATAGTGGACGTGGCTGTAATGGCCGTGTGCAATGTATTGGCGCGAGGTGAACTATGGGCGGGAACTGAGTTGGCGCTAGATGAGCTGTGTGCGGGAACTTGGTTGGCGCTAAGTGAGCTGTGTGCGGGAACTGGGTTGGTGGGAAATGAGTTGATGCGTGCAATGAGAGGCTTCCAGGTATTGGGAAGTCTACGTCCGTCGTCGCGAGTGTTGAGGCAATTGGGGCGCTTCTCTATCTCAAGGGCTTCTCGGATGATCCTGGTTTAAAGAGTTTTCTCGGTGGAAATTGTTTTTGTGTTTTTGAAGTCTATTTTGTGACCTGTGTCTTCTCGATGTTTATAAAGTGCGCACTTTATACCATTGCTGGTTCAGATACGTTTCACTTCAAAATATCCATCGATAAGGAAAGGACACGTCAAGTCGTGGAAGAGTACGTACTTTTGTGATTACTTTATTAAATGCTCGAAATGGGCACCATCCACTTCCATGCAGTAATATAAGTTTTGCTGAAAACGTTCACGTACATTACTCAAGATTTCTGGTGTAATTTGACGGCATTCATTTATGATCCGAGTTCGCAAATCATTCAGTGACTCAGGCTGGGTAGCGTAAATCTTGGATTTCAGGTGACCCCATAGAAAAAAGTCCAGTGGAGCCAGATCAGGTGATCTGGGTGGCCACTCAATATGTCCCCATCTTCCAATCCAGGCGTGAGGAAAATTGTCATCTAAGAACTGACGCACCGGTTGAACAAAGTGAGGTGGTGCGCCATCTTGTTGGAAAATGATCGTTTGATGGTCTTCTGCATTCTCCAATACTTGCACGAGGGCTGGATAAATAGCGTTCTCCAATAGATCGAGATAAATTTGGCCTGTGAGATTACCGGGTATAAAAAAAGGGCCGATTATGTGATTTCCATATATATCCGCCCAAACATTTAATTTTTGGGGGCGCTGTGTATACACCTCACGAAATAATCTTGGATTTTCATCTGACCAATACCGACAGTTATGCCGGTTTACAATGCCGTTAAGGTAATATGAACACTCGTCCGAAAAACAGATATCGAACATGTAGTTTTGATTGCCGTTAATTATTTCACTGATCACTTCACAGAACTGGAGTCGGCGATCGGGATCATCCTCATTTAGTTCCTGAACCAATCGTATCTTATAAGGATGGAATTTATGTTGTTTCAGGATTCTCATGATTGTTGTGCGTGAAACACCAGATACATCGGACAATTTCCTAGTACTAACGGTCGGATCCATTGCTATATGACCTAAGACAGACACGTCCCTCGCTTCGTCTCTTTCATGCACCCTCTTTTTGTTTCCAACTGAACCAGTAGCGTCAAATTTGGCAACCAGTTGCACAACGTAAGCAGCGGATACATTTTTTCCAGGATGTCGTTCGTTAAATAAAGCCGCTGTTGTGCGCGCAGAGTCGTTATTTCGGAAAAATAATTTTATCATTTCCACCCTTTCTTCTACGGAATACACCATTTTAATTCCACTACCAATTTACAATCGCTTTGACACACTTGTACCGTTCTTAAACATTCACGATAGACTAAGGTACAAAAACAAGGTCCGTCTACTTTTTTGGACAAAAAATTAACGACTCAATACCTTTGAAATGCGTTGGATACGAATACTATTCTCGAGATAAATTCCATATTGCCTCTTTCACTATTTTCGCTGTTATTTCATTATCGATGGATATTTTGAAGTGAAATTTTACGGTCAGATAGTACACGATGAGATCTTCAAAATGAGGTATCGCAACACCCCGCATCCCTATTCAAAATCAAGGGGGTGTGCTCACCCCCGTTAGGGGGTTGAAGTTACGGGGATGAAAACAGCGGAAAAGTTGTTCCCCCCCGTATTAGAAATTGACGGGTCCGAGCGATTTTCCACATTTTCATTTTAAAATCGAGGTGTTAAGTTTTCGTTGGACCACACTGTATATATTTTGTTATGTTTACCAACATGACTTTTTTTCTGGAGGATGCCATAATTTTTTTCTCTAAACTGACAACCGTCGTTTTTTTTCTATACGTATTTTTTCAATCATCATTATTATCTCATTTTCATGCTCCGAATATTTTATCTACCTATTGATATTTTCAAGAAAATACTCCTGTATTATTTTTTTTGCATGCATAACATCTAAATTTTCATAATTTTTCCTCAAAGACTGTATCATTAAAGACATTTTTCGTTAAAAATTTGCCACCACCAACTTTCAATACTAACGAAAATATAACTTTTTCGTTCAAACCTTGAATTTTTCATGGAAATTTTTCGCATCCATAACCCATGATATTTCACAACACTTTCTCATATTCCGTAACATTTCAAACATATTTCATTAATTTACTTGACGCCTAATTTTAATACTCACGATTTCTTATTTCGATTTTGAAATTTTTCCTGTATTTATTTTTGATTTACATTCATAACACATGATTTTCATACTGCTTTCTCATACACTTCATAATTTGAAACATATTTCATATAATAACTTGACACCCCTTTTGAATACTAAAGAAAATATGAATTTTTACTTGCCCTTTGAAATCCATCCCGAGTGTTGGCATGAGAAGTATTATTTAAAAAATTATCACAATATTTCGTCATGACTTGCAATGATTAAATAAAACTCATTTATCTCTGGCGCGGTTTTGTGTGGGAAAAGTCTGCCATTGATCGTCAATAGCTAAAGTAATTTTGAAAACTACATACCCGATCTAAATCCTATACAAGAACGTATTCCCGACCTCAACGAACAAAATGTATTACTCCTACAGCTCAATTTTATATATAAAATACCCCGTAATTTATGTATTGAATAAGAAATTCCATAATTTCTGAAATTATTTACACTCTAATCGCCAATATGTCCTAAATTGTCTCTAAATAAACCAAATTAATTCACTCAAGCACTTCAATTAATATAAAATGAAACTTACCTAGTTTTCAGAAGATTGGTGAAAATAATACACTATATTATAAACACACAAAAATTAAGTAACTGTTTTTCAGGCGTTGACCAAATGAAGCTCACCGGCCTAATACCGTGTTTTCATAACGACTGCGGTGATAAGAAAAGAACGTTTTACAATCTTCTCAAATAAACAACAATTCTGATGTATGCAATGTTACTCTGTGGTTTTGATAATTCCAACATTATAATGGACCTTCAGGTCTCCGCGGTTTTTGATAACTGATAGCGAGGTATATTTCTGCTATTTATCGCCGTGAAAAATGAACCAAAAATCAATTTTCATTATTTTTATTCAAACCATAGTATTTCATCAATACTCAGGCTAACATGGAGCTGACACTTCATGCTATGTGTTGAAAGTGCATCATTGTTTTTTCCATTATATTGCCTAAAAGGAAAACATTCTAGGAGTATTTAAATATTTTTCGACTCAAGCTTCATGTTGAAGGGCTTTCTATTCGTGCAGTCAACCATATAAATTATTTATTATTGCAATTAAAAGTATAACATTTTTATTTTCATCAACCGGGATATTACTCTATACTATGCGTCTGTATTTTCTACAAAAGTTTTCATTTATTTTTGTCAAGCAGTATCTGCCTAAAATTTCATGCTGTTTCCTATAATATACTTTTGATTTGAATGACTCTTTTTGAACTCCCCAATATAGACATCCATGATGATTTCCTTGTAAAACACACCTATGCAGCTTTATTGATGAGAAAAACGCGTTTGGTTGGATAAAAAACATCTATTCAACATTCCCCCAAAAAAATAGTTTACAAAAGTATCAAACCTACAGTGTTTAGACTATAACTTTTTAACGGAAAGACTAAGAACAATGATTGAGGTGTCAAAATATAATGCTTCTGTCTGGAAAATATGGATTTAGACAGTCTTGGAGAAATAACTGGTCGCATACTTGCAATGGGCGGGAATTAATCAGATTGATTTCAATTAAACAAGTCTTATGTCGAGAAGAAAATAAAGTTGCCTAACCCTCTCCCCACCCACCTGATAATGAATAGCAAAAAAGAAGCAGAGTCAAACTGACACTAAACGAAACGTACTGCGGCGGCGATTCACTGCAAAAATGTGATCAAAATATACGTTTTTCGCGTTCCAAAGAACAACTAAAATTTGACACGCTCAAACACGCAAAAATGCAACCACAATAAACGTTTACGCGTTCTAAAAAACAGCCTAAATTAAACCGAATAAACTGCATGTTTACAAGTATTTCTTATGGAGATTTGACATTTCAAAATTGCTCAAAATACACGTTTTTGCGTTCGAAAAAACAACTGGAATTTGAATACGCTCAAACACGTAAAAATGCGACCACAATAACCGTTTTTCGCGTTCGAAAAAACAGCTAAAATTTGAAACGCTAAAACATGCAGAAATGTGACTAAAATAGACGTTTTATAAGGTTAGTTTAGTAGTTCGTTCTGCTTCGATCAAATTGACTATCTTTCACTCTACCTATCTGTCAATCTGTCTTTCTCCTATCACCGAAACAGAAACAGAATCAAACTGGCATATACTGGGTATCGCAAGTTAAAAATTGCGGATTCCATCAGTGGTTGATTTCTTCTCTTCATATTTTTTTGATGATATACTTCAATATGTCCTACAATAACCTTTAGTTTTTGAGAAGGATCGGAAAATGCCGACAGGGTTTTCAGAATTTTCTTCCGATGTCAAAATTTGAACGTTCAATCTTTGGGTAAACCATCGAACGGAACTGAAATTTTAAAATTGCAATCGATAGAGCTTATATCCCTCATATCCCGAATGCTATGTTTCTTCTTTGAAAATAAAAAATGATAAATTTCGTAAAAAGTGGCACCGTAACTGAACCATACCTAACTATACTGCGCTAAGCGTAACCGCAGCATACCGCACCATACCTAACCATACTGCGCTAAGCGTAAACAAAAACGGTTGCACGAAAATGGTTGCGCACGAAAACGGTTACACGGAAACGGTCGAGCACGGAAACGATTGCACGCAAAACGGTTACACGGAAACGGTTGCATACAAAAACGGTTGCACGAAAACGGTCGCGCACGGAAACGATTGCACGCAAAACGGTTACTCGGAAACGGTTGCATGAAAAACGGTTGCATACAAAAACGGTTGCTGATCTCTTTGCTCGCTTTCTTTGTATTATTTTTTATTGAAGATCTTATAATTTCCCCGTTTGATGTTGAAGGAACAAAAAGTCTTTCGTGAAAAATGATATCCCTAGATCTTATCAGTTTAGCGGATTCATTGCACCATATACGATAGCCATCATCATTGTCATAGCCTATTAAACTGCCTTTCAGAGCCTTTTCATCCATTTTTCTCCAACAAGATTTTGGAATGTGTTCGTAGCAAGTAGATCCTATTATTTTCATGTGTTTCAAGCTGGGTTTCTTTCCTTGCCATACTTCAAAGGGAGATTTGCTATCAACACCGGAAACACCTGACCTGTTCAATATATAAGTTGCAGTATTCATCATTTCAGCCCGTAAGAACTGCAGTAATTTGTTTTGTGTATGCATCATAGCCCTAGCAGTCTCCACAACTGTTCTGTTATCCCTATCGGAACAACAATTCTGCTGAGGTGTATAAGGCATGGTTAATCTCTGACGAATTCCGTTCTGTTGAGGAATATCTTTGATTTGTTTGCTGTCAAACTCTCCACCATTATCGCTGAGAAACTCTTTGACTACATGTCAGCTTATCAGGAACCTCAGACTTTTCCTTGATAAAATGAACATATCGGAAACGACTGTGATCGTCTTTGAACAAAAAAAAGTACCGATATTCTGACTGGGAGTTCACAAAGGGTCCACATACATCGGAATGCATGAGCTCTTCTGGAATCGATGCTCAATTTCTAGTTCCGAATTTAGGTCTATGGGCTTTACCGAATATACACCCTTCATACTGTCCAGTTCCACAGATATTCCCAATTCACGTGATATATCAGATGTTATGTTTTTTATTTTGGTGACCCAATCTTTCATGATATAATTGTAATAAATTATTATTGGAAACAACATTCGCTTGCATTTCTGTAGCAGGCTTGATGTTTTTCAGAGACAGTTTGAAAAATCCACCGAATCTGCTCCGTGCATCAGTGACTTTCAATTGTCCGTCAATTCTGAGAGAACACTTTGAGCTGTAGGAATGAATTCACTTCCCAAATGTTTATCTTGTGCAGATGTTACAGAAAATATATTTTTCTTGATGCTCGAACATACCAAACATCAGCTAACGCGATTTTTTCTGACTTCCCTTCGACGACTGCTTCTACGATGATTGGGCCTTTTCCAATAGCCCTAATGGAAACTCCATTAGCTGTGGTAACTGTATGAGTTTCATTAAATACCTCAAACTTCTCAAACAAATCGTTTCGATTGGTAATATGGTTGGTAGCACCATTATCAACAAACCAACTATCATTGATCACAATTTATAGTAAGAACATTACTGGTAACTGCTAATAAAGTCATATTCACACCGTTGCTTTGCCCTGCCATAAGGATTTTTCTGGTTTGGGTGACCTGCCATCAGCCTTCGACTTGAAACAATTCCGTACTCGATGACCAGGTGCTTTGCAATAATTACTTATTAGAGTTGTCTTTGGTTTAGTTTTTGCCATACTGCAACTAGCTTTTTGTGTCAGTAAAGCTTCTTGATTATTATCACTTTTACTCAACAAAGCTTTCTCATGTGCGCATAGCTGATTTGTGAGATTATCAACTGTCATATCAGCTATGGCCATCAGCATCCAACTAGACTTAAATGAAAAATACTCATCTGGTAAAGTACCCAAAATCTTGCAAATGAGTAAAATTTCAGGTAAATTGCATTTACACTGATTATTAGCTGCAATTTTGTCTTTGGCGAATTCAACTCGTAGTTCATTCTACAAGTTTTTCTATTTTGACGTGTGTAGCAATTTCATTTTCAGGCTATCTCATACAACTGAAAAATTACTATTACTATTTCAATTGCATAAGTATAGTACTACGATATGAGTTTGTTTCCTTATTCTCCCTTCTGGAATTAACCCACTATTTTGCAAACGTCTGGTCAATCGGTCTACTTGTAAGGGCTGGCTCATTGGAAATCAGCTGGTGGTAGCCATTCATCATCTGATGAGTAAAAAGGAACCTACGTATACCCACCAAACTGAGCTTGGGCATAAGATTGTGCCTCTAGAGCTAGTAAGCAGACAATTGATAACATCTAGCGTAACAACTTACTGCTCTAAGAACTAAATTGAATTATAAAATTTGTGTTAATTCCTACAATGCTAATTAGTCTTGACTTTCCAATAGTCAGTACACTCTACACAGTCTATCGAAACAATAGTGCACAAATACTATAATTTGGATCACAGTTGCCATTCCAGATATGATCTTTCATTGGAGCAATTATGAATTTTAAGATACAGCTGATTGGATTGGACTTAACTGTGCTCTTGGATTTCTGCTAAATGCTAAATAAGTTATATGCAGAAATCGTTTGAGCTAGGAAAAAAAATTACAGCCGTACATTTCTGATTTGTTCTAGTTGAATATTTGCTAGTTTCATTTTATTCATAATTAAACTTTTTCATATAATATATATATTATTATTATTCTGGAATATCACTTGTTTTCCGATTCTACTTTGTGAATATTCACCCAAAATTCTATACTGGCGCCTTCCAAATCTCCATCTCCTTCTATATAATTCAAAAATGACAGATACTTATCGCATATCAAATATGGACTATATTGGTATGCTTGATAACATGGCAATTCCAAATTTAAAGAAAAACCTATCTGTTATGGTAGGGTTTCCAATATGATAAACTGAGAAGGCTAGTTTTCTATTAGAATCAAAACACCAACTGCACCGAAATATGGTATTGGAATAGCTCAATATTATCTGATATGAATGGCCAGATAAACATCTCTCCTTGATTAAGACTTTTCCATTTTCCATCATATAAATCTTATGTTCAAGTCTGCAGTGGTTTGCTACTTCTAAATATTTTCCTCTCCATGGACACCCAAAATATCTCACCGGACATTGCATGGATAGGCAGGATATTTCATGAACAGCTAATTCGGCTGGAATTCCGGTATAATCACATCCTGAAATGAGACAATAAATAAAAAAATTTCATGCAAGGAAACAAATGATTCATGTAAGCACTACTCATGATAAGAAAAAGCAATGGATATTCCCTTCATTGAATTGTATGTATTAATATCTCCCCTTTTTCCCGAAAAACTTCAAAACGTGAAAATATGTTGAGTGAAACTTATGGCAATATTAGCAAAAAAATCTAGAACTCATACACCTGGAGGCATTTCACGAGCAAAATACATATAAACCATTCGTGAAATGGTAACTGATGGAGAGAAATATGAATCATATAAGAATCAAATAAGAAAATCAATTTAATCTGCATAAAACTTACCGTCGTTATCGTCTCGGTATCTACAAGGGAATGTCAACGAGGACTGTAATTTCTCAGCGATCTTGAGACTTCAGCCCCCGACAAATAGCGCAACTATCAATATAGGTAAAGCACGTTTCACAAAATAAATGTCCTTCAACACATTGACGAATAGGAGGCTGGGATATATAATTACCACAGACCGGGCATTCGAATTCTGTAAGTATGACGGTGTCTTCCATTGTATATCTGAAATGCAACTATGTATTATTAATGCCAACAACAAACAATTCAAAATCAAAAGATAGGAGTATTTGAATATTGGAATGGAAATTGGGGCAAAAATCAAAAAGGACTTGTTAGGTATCTATACTAATTTTAGTTTTTATAGAATATTCCAAAAATTATCAGAACCAGGTTTCAGTACTTACCGGAAAACAATTGGAGTTTTTTAAAACCTAAGGACGATATGGATCCACCCACCCTATATCTGGATGAACAAATTGACAAGTAAGCTCTCAAATTGACTTTCTATGAAATACCTCACACCTTATTTCTGCAACGCTTACTATACTATAATAGTCTACACGAATGAAGTATAATATAACTACAGTGTTGTCACAATTTATATACCATGACTGCATCCATCAAACCACAAATTATTCATTAGTAACAGGTAGCACACTATAAATTTAATTAGTAGGAATAATAATATATCTGAAATATACGAGGTAATTATTTGAGAAATGTCAACAAGAAATAGTTATTATCGTTACAAGGCAGATATGTAGCAAATAACAAAATCAAATTTCTCTAAAAATATTTGGAGAATGATGTGCAGCGAGTATTCATTTATTGTCGAAACTTTTTTTAAGAAGAAAAAAAATTACACTTTTCGAATAGATTGCTTCAAGATTTTGATGGTAGGATTTTTAAGGAGGACATTTTTACTGCTTTCACGCACAATTAATGCACCTAACATTCACTACATACTCAAAATAACTTTTGAAGTTTGACATAAATTGTTCAAAGCCTGCTTTTTATATATCATAAATAATCAGCAAGATGATCACATGATTGCCTGACTAGGTACATTTTAAAAATTCCTTACTTTGTTTAGATGATTCAGAATTTTTATATTTCGCCGGCTTAGTGCAAGAAGTTACTATCTAATAATCTAATGTCCAAGAAAATTTAATGAATAGTTCGACTGAGAATCATTCTGACTTCATTTATTTTTAATAATTACTAAATACAAAATATTTGAAGCAACCTATTTACGAAGTGTAATTTTTTTCACCGATAGTAGATCGCCACCATTTCCTACAAGCATAGTAGCCGAGGAACTGCGTAACAAGTGCCCCATGTAGAGCTGAGGATTTCAGGATCGCTGCAATTTTCTTTGGAACAGCTCCAATAGTATGAATGCCCACAACTTATTTTAAACATTTAGCATTTGTATAACCAATGAAGAATTGCCGATTTTTCAAATTTGATGACCGCAAATCTACGTATTTCTGGAATAAACCATAGACATAAAAAAGGAAGTCCTTCTTTGGGAATGACAAAAACCCTGTTCTTTTTGTTTTAAGTATACATCAATGTAACCAAAACTCTGTTACTGGTAATTTCAAAATCATCCACAGTCAGCCGAGTCAGCGTAACCAGTTCGTCACGTCTACAGGCCCAAAAATACCACACTTTAATACAACCTTTTCAAGCAACCATGTATGACCATCTGTCTTTAACAAAAACTAAGTTACTTCTTCTTCAGACGAAATTTTTGCTTCCTTTGTTGTGTATTCATCAGAATTTCGTCTCAAGAACAAAAATAATTTTCCACATCTGAAAATACCATTTTCTTACGACCACATGGGAAAGTAACGTATATCGCACTGTAAAGTTACACGGAAAGAGGCTCATATCACAAGCGTGCAAAATATTTTCCTCCTAGGCGCGGAAAGTAACTTTCCGCACGCTCCGTTAGCTCAGTTCGTAAAGCAGCGTGACGTAATGACTTCTGACGAAGATCCGGATTTTTGTTTATAGCCTTTTCCGGAAGCGCGCTCACAACATCCAGCATAAAAACCCAACATCTTTCAGTATATGCATAGAATGTGAATCCAAACCCACGCATAAGCGTCGCATGAGGCGTGGAAACTGCAGATACCTCTGTCATATCGTTGATTTCTGACCTATTCACACAACAACTGCGAAGGTCGTAGCCAGCGTCCTCTCACGAGGACCCTAGGAGTGACTCGGCGCCATCCATACCCCCCGACCCTGGTAACAGGACCGGGATGGTCCCTTTCTACCCCCCCGGGAGAAGAGCCAATAGTGGAAGTGCGAATGAAATGAATGGCACACGTTTTTTAGCGATGTAATTTAATATGCAATAATATTTCATTTATTTATTTACTTCTGACGAAGAGTACGCGGGTTTGATCCTCGTACGCAGATACTTTTTTTCATTATGATAATAAAAGATATTACACTTTTCAAATAGATTGCTTCAAATATTTTGTATTTAAAATCCATATCAATCTGGTGGTAGAATTGAAATGAATTACACGGGTCACCATGAAATTTGACTTTGATTGCAAAGCATTAAATTTCGGTAGTTTAGGTCGTAATAAGACGGAAAAAAAATATATGGCATGAAAAACTTTGCTTTTGTGCTTAGAAGACTGATGGAAACGTTCTCCTTGCTCTTCGGAATAGGCTCCCATATTGTTTTTAAATTTATCCAAATGAGCATGCAGCATATGTACTTTTAATGACATCCTGCAGCCCATGGCCTTAAAATTTGTAAGCATATCCTCAACCAACTTTTCGTAGTTTTCAGCTTTATTATTTCCTAAAAATCCAGAAACTACTGCTTTAAAACTGTTCCAACTTGCTTTTTGAGTACGATTCAGCAACGTTGGAAATTTTTCATCGGCGAAAATCTGTCTTATTTGCGGACCAACAAAAACCCCAGCTTTAACCTTTGCTTCCGATAACTTCGGAATTTTTTTTTTTAAGTATCCAAAAGCTTCTGAAGTTTCATCCAGTTTTTTAACAAATTGTTTCATCAACCCTAAGGCGGCATTAACACTTTTTCTGCTTCAACAATCGGCTCAAATTTGACGTTCTGTTTTCAGACACACAATTCTGTTCTTACAGGCCATGACCGTTGAATATAGTGTTTAGAATCCGCTCTGCTATCCCACAAGCACAAATAACACGGATACTTTGTATATCCACCCTGTAGCCCCATTAAAAATCCCACCATTTTAAAATCTCCAATCAGTTCCCAGTTATACTCACGATACTTTACAGATTCAAGCAAAATTTTTACACTTTCATAATTTTCTTTAAGATGTACTGAGTGAGCAATTGGAAGAGACGGAAATTTATTTCCGTTGTGCAATAGAACTGCTTTTAAACTTTTTGTAGAGCTGTCAATGAATAAACGCCATTCGCTAGGGACACAGGGTATGCCAATTGCTTCAAACATACCTTTAATGTCATTACAGAAACAAAGTCCATCTTCCTTCGTGAAAAACGTTGCAAACATTTCATGCCTAGTCCGCTGATCCGTGATCTTAACATCATCAAGCAAATTCCACTGTTTTAACCGAGAGCCTAGAAACTCTGCTTTATTTTTTGGCAAATTTAAATCTCTAATTAGATGGTTAAAATCTTCTGAAGTAATGAGATAGTGTTTTGGTTGTTCAGGTGTAGGCAAAAACTCCTTATCGGAATTACTTTTATAAGAACTAAAAGATGAGCTACTTTTCTGCGATAATTTTTTTGGTGGCTCAGGTACTGGTCGTGTCAGGTCGTGAGCAATTGGAGCAGAAGAAGATTCGAGGTCAGGATATTCAATAGGTTTTGCATTTTTACCTCTACGTCTTTTACTCGGATTCACCATACAAAAGTAGCAGTCAGTAATATGGTCTTTTGGTTCTCGCCAAATCCTTGGTATTGCAAATTTCATAGACCTTTTCTCACCTCGATACCAACCTAAAAATATAAAAATAAAAATTAATATGTCTATTATTTTGGATTCATCGCTTAATTAAATAAAATTTGCTTACCTTCCAAACACCTTTTACAATAACTACAAGCAACATGTGGAGCCCATGGCTTATCTTGATTCCGTACAGGACAGTCAAAATATGCTTCATAGGCTTCACAGAGAACGTGAGATGTCTTTAGTTCATATTTCACGTCTCGAACTTTAATAAATTGACCACATATAAATCAAAATGCATCAGCATCGTATTTGCACTTTCGTGACGACATTTTAAGTTATTCTGGGCTTGTTCGCTGTTGGAGATAGTGGGTTGGATCCAGGTTTCGGTGATGGTAATGGTAAATATGGATGGTGACTGATGCGCTGCGACCTAGTTACATCTATTGTGCCTCATCTTATTCTGCTATTTCAAGTTGTTCTCGTTTACAGCAGCCCCTCGAACCCCAATTCCTTGAGGAATTCAAGGATTCTGAGAGGGTCTCTTCGTGGTATTCCTCCCACAGTCAGCTGGTGTGATCCAAGTATATTTAATCTTTTGGGATGTACATCATAACACTCCATCAATATATGGTGTGGTGTTTCTGGATTTTCTCCACGGAATCTGCAGGTGCTGCCCTCCTCTAATCCTAGCTTCCTTAGGTGTTCTTTAAGTCTGCAGTGCCCCGTAATAAATCCCGTGATTGTCTTTAGACTAGTTTTGCTGAGGTTAATCAGTGTCTTCGATCTTGCTCGGTTGAAGTTGCCGAGGAGATTTTTGGCCTGCCTTAGCTGTTGCTCTCATTGCTTCTTCAGTTTTATTGAGTATGTCTTGGAAGTAAGATTTTCCAAGTCAACAAAATGATTCTGGGCTGATCAGTGGCGTTGATGCCCCTTTTCGTGCCAGGGTATCTGCTTGTTTATTGCCCTCCACTCCGACGTGCCTCGGCACCCAGAGGAGGATCACATTGTTATTCCTGCCTAGATCATTAAGTTTATCTAGGCATTCCAAAACCATCTTTGAGTTGATGTTATATGAGCTCAACGCTTTGATGACTGCTTGACTATCGGAGAGGATTGCGAATTCCTTGTTCCGGTATTTCCTGTCGAGGTTGAATTGAATGCACCTTTCAATAGCGTGAATTTCTGCTTGAAAAATACTGGGGAACAGGCCCATGGATTCGGAGTATTTTGTACGAGGCCCAAAGACTCCTGCTCCAGTACCGTCAGGAGTTTTGGATAAGTCCGTGTACCATGTTATGGTATTCTTTCCCAGTGCTCGAATGGATTTTATGCTCCATCCACTCTACTAAACTGAACTAAATTTACTGGAAATTTCGTCATTTTGGGAGATCGGCAAGGTGTGCACTTTCGGTGGAGGTTGGGCCCCTTACGATGTGTGCTGTCCCTTTGAGTCCGACGTTAGCCAACCTGAGGTTTGCTCCCCAAGCAGTTTTCCTCACCATGATATGGAGAGGAGTGAGGTCCAGAATGACTTCTATTGCTGCTGTGGGAGTCGACCCCATTGCTCCTGTTATACAGAGACATGGTAGTCTTTGCACTTTCTCCAGGATTTCCTTTGTTATGACGAGTTCAGTTCTGCCGTGTCACACTACTGATCAGTAGGTGATCATAGGCCTCACTATCATGGTGTACATCCATCGCAGTATTGACGGGTTACAGTCCCAATTTTTCCCTGCAATGTTTCTGCACACCATCAGTGATGAATTCGCCTTGTTAACGATCTTTTCTACGTGTCTGTTCCATAGTAGTTTTAAGTCTAGAGCAAGCCCTAGGTAGTTCACCTCTTGCTTTCATTCTAACTCTGCTCCTTCGAGGCACACAGCCCTTAGGTGCTGAATTTTTGTTCTTTAAGAGATTTGATGAGTTAATTCTCAAACCCACAGAAAGGCGCCATCTTCTGGTAGTCTGTAGCTTCTTTTCTATGAGATCGCAGAGGGTTCCTTCGAATTTGCCTTTGGCCATAACTACTATCGTCAGCATATCAAAGGCTTCGTTCCCGGTTAGAGTTCCGAGTAGTTCGTCTACTACGAGACACCACATCAGATGTAATACTACCCCTCCTACCATCTGTTTTTCTGAGTGACCGTGGTCCTTGCTTTCTGCCTCTAGTCATAGTTTTATACAATCTGGCTGCTGGGGGCTTGATGTGATTGTCTCACAAAAGCTCTTGAAGCTGTTCCACTTGGCTTTCCTTATTTCTTTATTGTATTTTGTCAGCCATTTGGTGCATCCCTGCCAATCTCCGTCCCGCTTGGCTTTGTTGAATAGCCTGCGGACTTCGGATTTCAGATTTGACAGGTGTACGTTCCACCAAATGGTACCACTGTCTGATTTCTTTTCTTTTATGGGGCAGTTGGATTCGTATGCATCCATAATTGACCCCTTAACCGTCTCTAGGGTCTGCTCATATTCTACGTGACTGTTGCCGTTGCACTTGATCTCTTCTGGGTGGCATATTAGTTTGGTGGTGTATTTTTCCCAATCTGTGGAGGTTGCCCGGTATCCTCGAGGCTCCGTATATTTCGAATGGTTTTGGTTTTCCATATCACTGATATAGCAGCTTCTGTTGTTTGTAAAATTATTTTTAATGGTATTGGTCTGTTAGCCTGTTGAGGCAATTGGGGCGCTTCTCTATCTCAAGGATCATCCGAGAAGCCCTTGAGATAGAGAAGCGCCCCAAATGCCTCAACACTCGCGACGACGGACGTAGACTTCCCAATACCTGGAAGTCTCTCATTGCACGCATCAACTCATTTCCCACCAACCCAGTTCCCGCACACAGCTCACTTAGCGTCAACCAAGTTCCCGCACACAGCTCATCTAGCGCCAACTCAGTTCCCGCCCATAGTTCACCTCGCGCCAATACATTGCACACGGCCATTACAGCCACGTCCACTATAAATACAGTTCCTCAACCCACAATTCCTCAGTTCTCTCGAACATATATATACCTTTTATAGAATCTCTATTTAACCACATACAAGGAAACCCTCCTTCTGTGGATTATTTTAATTTATTCATATTTCATAGTCTATGATATTTAGTCATATTTTTTTTGTATTTTTATGTCGAATAAATTATTATTATTATTATTATTATATATATTTGAATGAGGTGAATCTGTGACTTGTTTCATTCATCAGTAGCTATACCGAAAAGAAAACTGTTTTTCTTCCTGACTACGTCCCAATCGATAGGGCATATAGCTTCCCTAAGGCCCTAGTCGCGATAATATTTTTCTATCGTGAACATATTAAATTATTTTTCATTATGGTATTTATTTGCAGCTCATTGCGTGTAAGGTAAGTATGTCAATTGATTGAAATAATCTTTTGAATTTGTATTCGAAGAGTTGTATGAAGTGTACCACCTCTAAATAGGTTCTGTATATATCTGGGATTGTGTAAAAATTGTTTTTGCTCGATACATTGAGGACCGCTGACCAATTGATTTGTTCATTCTGTCCATTGGGATATTTTGTTAAGTTCGTGTTTCGTATTTCTGTTCAGTTTGCTTAAACAATTGTTTATTTTTGTATAAACATATTATATGTATACGTATTTTTGTTTAGAGCCATATATTATTGTTTCATTTTGTAGATCTTCTGAAAAAAATATACTTTTTTTTTTGAGTATGTTAGGCGGCGTCCACATTCTGTCGAACGACAAGGTCGATCGGCCAAGCTCATTCGACACGTTCGAGTTTCGACTCGTTTACATTATAAATGTTCAATATATGAGGACGTGCTGACCGACATACATCATCGCCGCACCATTAGAATAGTGCCACCGGGAATACATACTAAAAATTTCAATAAAAGCTATTGTTTGGTCTTCACTTCAATTCATATTGAGATACACTGAATTAAAAGAGTGTAATCAATCCAAAATATACCTAACTGAGAGAACAAATGAATAAACTCTGCACAACAGACAAAACTTACAAAAATGACTAGGTTTAGTTTTGTTTTTGAATAGTAAATGTAATTGATTTGTATCGGCTGGCAGCTGAAATGTTTAACAACATGCTCCGACACGTCCAAACTATTCGTGTCGATTCGACTTCTTTTTATCCATACCGACTTGATTCGGATTGCATTCGATTCGACCCGGCATGGATCAACAATGCCGAGCGACCGTCCACACTGGATCGATATTACGCCGCTTTACTTTTATTATTTTTTTTCTGGAGAACCTCTAGTTTTTTCATATAGATAGGTAGGGCTGTTTCTCAACTTAGTATTGCATATTGTACTCGAGACATAACGAACACGTAATAAAACGTTTTCAAATGCTTTATATGAAAAATATCTTACAGGTATATGATTTTATATGGTGATGTCTATATGATATTCAGCCCTATGCTGTATTACTTCCGTCAAAAATATCGTCACCTTTATTCGACATTTCCGTAACTTTGCTATTACCAAGCAATAACAAAATAAAGAAAATGGCGAATAACGGTGACGTTATTTTTAACGGAAGGGATACAGCATAGGGCTGATTGTCTATATGAACGTTCCATTTTAGATGCGAGTCTAGTGTAATACCGCTATATTTTTAAATGTTTTTCGATTTTTTCTGGTTTTTTTGGATCTCAAGTATGTTGTAGTTTGTAAGATTCGTACTGTAGCACGTGAAAGGTCTGAAAAATATTTTTTTCTACGTTTACTGTTAGCATTAGGTGGTTAAACCAATTAAATATGTTAGTTAAATCTACTTCTGCTTTATTTTTCAGGCTTTCCCAAAAGTCATCTCAGTATGAGTACAGCTGTGCAAAGCTTATCATCTTGCCGGTACTATGCGTTGTGAGTTGTTTTATGCACAGGGAGAAATGTAATGGCCCAAGAACTGTACCCTGTGGGGCGCCATATTTGATAGTTTTTTCGTCGCTTGTCTCACTATTTATCAGGTTAGTTTGTGCTCTATTACTCAGATATTCTTTTGAAAGGGAGAGAGGAGTTCCTCGTATTCCAGTCTCTTCCAAGTCCTCCACTAGTTGTGCGTTACAGACAATATCATGAAAGGCAAAACCTTCCAAACCACAAAAAGAATATTCACTGCGAAAACAGACGAATTGCACTAACCGACAAAAATTAATTTCGATATGTACAAAAATGTAAAAAAGGAATTCTACTATTACGACTACAAGATAGGGAGCGCAAAAAGAAAAGAAAGAAATATTTTCTTCCAACAGGAAAAATATCAGCATTTCAGAGGAAACATCATAGGTATAAATAAGGGAAATTCATTATTTCATGACAATCCAATGAATAAATGTGTTTGCATAAGCAAAACCAAAATAAACCATAAAAACTGAATATTAGAAATGGTAGCCAAAGAAGGCTGCCCCCCAAAAAAATAAGAGAATCATAAGTGAAGTGGTCGTGGTGTTAGAGCATTTTGCTCCCACTCAGACGGGTTCGATCTCTGAGACAGCCTGCCGCTGAGCTAAAGTGGTTCGGAATCCACTTTCATGTAAACTGTAGGTCCCGGATCTCCCTTGCTAGCACAAGCTCGACCTTCGAGGGTTTTTTTCGAAAACCTGGCTGGTTTGTAAAAATAAAAAAATAATAAGATACATATTCAATAATATATCTCCTTAAGCACTTCCAATGTCAATCAACTTCTTATTCTTCATAATGGTATCTTTGTCATTGAAATTGGCATATATATTTCTATTATTTTACCAATCTCGTTCATTGATCATAATTTTTCCCAATAAGGGATACCTTCTGAAAATTACACAACAAATGGCCAATGGAGAAGCCCCACGAGCTTCGCGAATCACATACGACTTGTTAATCATTAAGCCATGAAATCGCGAGCGTCCGGGACCATATCGGCGCGGCACTCCACATGTCGTGTAATGTCGTCTTAAGAGAGAGCAGTATGGGTAATTTTTTTCATAGGTTTTTATCTTTAAGTTTTTCAGTGGAGATCTGTTGTTTATAGCACTAGAATGATCGTGAATCTTTGTCAAGATGAATGTTGGAAATCAATGCATTGACTGTATCTATTTGTGAATTCAAGATTATTTTGTTGTCCCGCAATCAATCAATTAGGTAGTACTTTTTCTTGATTTATTTTATGATGGTTTTTGCTCGAACATCGATAAGTAGAGATTACAGTATTCTCATTTGAAATAATTGACATTGCGAAGTTACTGTCTCATATATGTTGGTACTTTTAGATAATTTGGATTCATTCAAACAATACATCACACTTTCCATTCCTCGTACTCGTATCATTTGATTGTTTTCTCAGTCATTTATTACTTATAATTTTTCAGGTGATTTTGTGCATACAGCTTATGGAAAAATAAGTGTGAATGGAGTACTTTTCGTGGATATTAACGTAATTTGAAGATCACTTGTGATGAATGAAGCGGGCAGCAACACTTTAGGTCATAATATTCAGTTTCATTCAGCCACCTTGACGACACCGTGAAGTTTGAGAAGTGAGTTTTTGGTTATTTACATCTATGCATACAGTCACTTCACAATGAAGCCTTCGTGGGATCTACAACGAACTGTACGTGCAAATCAGTGTCAATCAAATGCTAATGTTTCACAAATCGACAGATACAGTAGTGGTACCTTCCCTTCCAGTAGTAATCAACAAATTCATAATGCTCTTGCGGGTCCTTCCGATCGTATAGAACATAAAAAATTGTTCATTGGTGGGTTACTTCCTGAGAGTAGAGAAAAAGATCTACGCGACTATTTCGAGAAATACGGAGCAATACAACATGTCGTAGTAAAAACGTATCCAAACTCTGCCATGTCCAAAGGTTTCGCATTCATAATTTTCGATTCGGCAGAATCTACGAGAAAAGTTCTATCCGCCGGCGACCATTATATCAATGGCAAGAAAGTTGATCCACAGAAAGCTAGAGCTAAACCCGGTAAACTATTTGTAACTGGAGTAATGGCAGGTCTAACTGAATATGACATTAAGTCACATTTTATTCAATTTGGAACAATATTGGACATACGAATACCATTCGATAAAAATACAAATCAAAGAAAAAATTTCTGTTTTATCACATTCGAATACGAAGAAATAGTTACTGATTTGCTTGAAATTCCAACGCAGATCATCAAAGGTAGAAGAGTATATGTTCAGAAAGCTATAGCAAGACCACTTAGACATGTATATCAATGATAAGAGAAGGATGCTGTGGAGTTAGAGTATTATGTGAAGTCATAGGAAATGCTATAGATAATAGGATTATGTTTCGATACTGGCCGTGATTTGAAACAATGATCTGGTTATTATAAAACGCTGAATAACAGAACCATGGTAAGAGAGACCCACCACAAATAATAAAATATACTCTCGTATCATTATTACACAAACAGTATAACACGGAGGAGAGCAAAGAATATACTTTAATGTCGTGTGGTTTCCTCCACTACTCTTATTGATCGATGGCATGTAGTTTTATAACATGATTTGATAATAATAATAACAATAACCCTCCATAAACACTCTAAGAGTGTACCCAGAGACAGCCTGTGCGGGTAGAGGACAGCTATTATAATTATTTACCGTGGCGACTTTCTATTGAATGAGTATTTCGTGTATTTTGTGTTAAGTGCAATGAAATAACAATGTGTTCGGTAAAATTTAATGAGATTTTAGTAGGTATATTTTCCATCTTCTATTGTTATGTAAGGTAGTGGTTAAGTTTTTCAGATTTCAATTAAAAATGGATTGTATAGTTTAATTTTTCGCATGAAACCATACCATAGGTATTTTCGTATGCAAGTCTTCAACAAAAAACAATTGCTGCCTCCTATGTCCGTTGATTTATATCTGTCAGATTCTTAGCAATCATTTTTCTCAATTCATTCCAAAATAACTATTCAATGCTCTATACATCTCATAGCTCTAATGTAAAATGACGATTATAAGAGTCTATGCGAAAAATTGGTTCATATAGATAAGCATTCTTATTTTTGAAACAAATATTTCGTGAAACCGAAAAATACCTGTTTCTGCACATAATTCCACAGAGTGGAAATTAAGGCAAATATCTGAAAATAAACAACTACTTACCCCTAAGGATATTGAATTATATCTGTCGTCTATTTTTGAAACGTTCCTCATGGACACATCATGGCAAGTGATAATTGTTATAAAGCTACTGAATATGATTTTTCATTTTGTTGAAAAATTACCACTTGCATACATGCATGTTTCAAGGTTTCTTTCTCTCATCAGTGCAAGGATAGGTCAGACGACAATGTAGGTAGTCGTCTTGTTCCACAATATGAATCATTATATTCAAAAGCACCATAGTATCCGTTTACGAATATACCTATAGGGCTTTTGAATATTATCATTCATATTGTGGAACAAGACTACTACATTCTCATCTGACAATATTTACGAATATTTACTATAGTTCGTTCAATTTCTAATTTGTATGTTTTACATTTTTTAATGATCTGCGTCATGTTGTACTTTGAGTCTATCCATGTATACAGTGTCCGCCAAAAACTTGGAACCATATGGGAAACTTTTTAACTAATGGTTTCTCAGAAAATTTCATTCTACATAAAAGTTGGTGCATTCAATTAGACTAAATATGCGCATTGCCAGTTTTATCAGTGGCGTGCGGTTAATCGGAAATCGGCCGATATACTAATTTCACTATAGAGTAAAGTGGCATTACTATACAAAATATCGAAAAATGTTATTGAAAAGAGTTGTTTTCAATTGAAAGATATTTTCATTCATTTAGTTAAATCTGCCAATTACTGATTTCAATAATAACTTTATGAGCAATAGATAAAAATGGATGCTCTTTTTCACACTCAAATAAAGACGCAAATAGCCTGTATTGTCTTTCAAAAGATAGTTCGTAGATGAAAACTCTGCTATCGCAAAAAATATTGACGATATATTTCCCTTTAAAAATAGAGGCCAACTCATTGAGACGTTATTGAAATAAGTAATTGGCAGACTAAACTGAAAAACTGAGAATATTTTGCAATTGCAAACGACTTTTTCCAGTAGCATTTTTCGATATTTTTTGTAGTAATGCCACTTTACTCCGTAGTGAAATTAGAATATCGGACGATTCCTGATTAACCACACGCCACTGATAAAAACGACTATGCGCATATTAAGTCTAATTGAATTCAATAACTTTTATGTAGAATATAATTTTCTGAGAAACCATTAATTAAAAAGTTTCCCATATGGTTCCAAATTTTTGGCGGGCACTGTAGGTATAAAGTTAGCAATGCCACTTGCCGGAAAATTGATGGAACCAATTCCAGTAATTGTCGAATAATTGTCGATAATTTGTTGTGAACTGAAAAATTTGTCGCGCTTATAGTTTTTTTTTATATACAGTGTGACCCACTTAAGACTGGAGCACCCCTATAAAATCTACATTTTTCAACCAATTCAAATGATTTTTTTTTCATTAGGTTGACATTCTAAATGTCTACTAGGACACCAAACATCATGAATAAATCTCCATTTCCAGGGCCAACTAATTTCATTTTTCAAGGTCAAAAATCTAAAAAGATTACTAGCAATTTTTTTAGAAAAATTCTAACTACACCACTGTAAATACCGTTGAAATGCGTCAATCAATAAAAAAGTTATGAGGGAATTAATTTTGAAAAATATGCCGTTTAATCAACCCACCAATTCAATTTCAAAACTTTTATCAGAACTTTGACTACACCACTGGATTCAGGAAGTCTCGAAATATCACTGACTGTAATTTCATCGTAATCTGTTAACAAATAAAAAAAAAATAGGACAAAAAATTTACATCTTCCTGAAATTTCATTAACATATTTTTACAATTTCCAACCGACTCAATTTTTTTTTAGCAGGAAGAGTAACAAAAAGTCTATGTTTGAACAAAACATTTGCAAAATATTCCAAATTTCAGGGTATACTACGATTTTTTTTATGTTGCTAAATTTCATTAGCGATTTTTTTCGTGAAATTTCGACTCAGCCACTGGATTAAGTAAGCATTCTTCATTTAGGTGAATTCTAAAATTTCATTTGAAATTATTCATTGGCAGCAAAGCTATAGCATAATTAATTTTGATAACATGCCATTATTTTTGAATATTTCAGACAAATTCTGAGAATCGGCAATACTGTCAACACAAACGTAGAAGATCGCTTTTATAACACAAATTGTTCTCGAGTTATAACATCTAGGAACGAGGAACGAGTACACATTCGGAATAAAGTAATGAAGTCGAAAATACAGCTTATCATAAAAATTTATTTAAAACAATTTTTGAAAAATACTGTCAGAGTTTTTGGGTTCTAGTATTATTTACTCATACAGGCTATCCGATTTCTCCCACAAAGTTATTTTGTTTCCCTCTTCGTTCGCTAGTGTCAAAATATAATTACTGAATTGAAAATTTTAAAATGTATCGAACTCGAGAAAGGTAGGCTGTGATGACGTTATTATTTTTAATAGTTATTTGAATAAAACAAAAGTAAGCCCTGACAATGACAGATTGAGTCTCAATTCGAATGTGAGAAAGGTATTGGTCAATATTCAATCGCAATAGGACTAAATTTCGTTATGGCTTTACAATTGTCTTTGCCAGAAAAAATTTAAATTGTGCGGCTTACTGGATACAATGATAGGAGTGAAAGAGAAGTGTGCACAATATTCAATGATCGACATCCAGATCGCCCCCCTATCAGTAATAGTACAGTGCACAGAATAAATAAATTTTCAATGAAACAGGCGCTGTATCGAAGAATATTTTGAGGAATAATGTGAGAAGAAGGATTGGACACGAACAGGTTGTATTAGATTACTTTAGGAATAATCCCAATGCCAGTTTGAGAGTGGCAAGCCTAGATTTGAATTTACCAAGGGAAAATATACGGAGATGCCTACGAAAAAACAAAATGAAACCATTCAAACCCAAATTTTTGCATATCCTGGAAGACGGAGATCAAGAAAAACGACTTGAATTTTGTTTGTGGGCACAAGGAGAATACCTGAGTAACAGACGATTTTTAGAATGTATATTATTCAGCGATGAAGCCACTTTCACGACTAACGGTGTTGTTTCATCTCAAAACACAAGATTTTGGGCAACCGGAAACCCTAAATTGGTTATAAACTGCAAAAGACAATATTCGGAAAAAGTTAATGCATGGTGCGGAATATTAAATGAACGAATTATTGGCCCATTCTTTTTCGAAGGAATTATAAATGCCATCAAATTACTGGAATTTCTCAGAACTGAACTATGGAATGCTATTCATGATCTTCCTATTGTTGAGCGAATATACTTACATTTCCAATTAGACGGATGCTCTGTGCATAATGCTGGAATTATTAAACAATGGCTGAATGAACAGTTTCCTCATCACTGGATTAGTCGAGGAAGTGAATTGATTGGATGGCCACCAAGGTTCCCCGATTTGACTCTACTTGACTTCTTCTTGTGGGGTCTTCATTTACAAAAAGTCTACAAATCCCGCCCAAGAACTAGACAGGAGTTGTGTGAAAGAATACGTCAAGCTTGTAGAGAAATAACACCAGAAGGACTCAAAAATACTGTAAAACATATTCGAAAGAGATACGAAAAATGTATTGAATTGAATGGTGGTTTGGTGGAAGCAACAAAAATTTGAAATTTATTGATTAGGACCAAAATTACTGAATGTTGTATCATCGATGTCATTTGTTAGCCATCGTAAAATTTGGAAATTAAATCAAAATATAGTTTTCAGTTCATTCGAAAGTTCTTGGTTGATTGTACAATAGTCGATATCTCGAGATGCCGATTTCTCGACGTTATGGATTTTAATTTTTTTCCAAAAATACCATTCTAGAAATTCGAGAACAATTTGTGTTATGAAAGCGAATTTCTATCAGAAACCTCAATGATCTTCTACGTTTGTGTTGACAGTATTGCCGATTCTCAGAATTTGAAATATTCAAAAATAATGGCATGTTATCAAAATTATTAATATTATAGCTATGTTGCCAATGAATATTTTCAAATAAAATTTCAGGATTCACCTAAATGAAGAATGCTGAATCAATTGGCTGAGTCGAAATTGCACAAAAAAATTCGCTAATGAAATTCAGCAATTAGAACATAAAAAAAAACGTAGTATACCCTGAAAATTGGAATAATATTTTGCAAATTTTTTGTTCAAACGTAGACTTTTTGTCGGTTGGAAATTATAAAAATATGTTAATGGAATTTCAGGAAAATGTCAATTGTATCTCCTATTTTTTTTTATTTGTCAACAGATTTCGATGAAAGTACAGTCAGTGATATTTCGAGACTTCCTGAATCCAGTGGTGTAGTCAAAGTTCTGATAAAAGTTTTGAAATTGAATTGGTGGGTTGATTAAACGGCATATTTTTCAAAATTGATCCCCTCATAACTTTTTCATTGATTGACGAATTCCAACGTTATTCACATAAGGACCATATGAAAGTGTCGCGAATCCAGTGGTGTAGTTAGAATTTTTCTAAATAAATCGTTAGTATTTTTTTTGGATTTTTGACCTTGAAAAATGAGATTAGTTGGCCCTGGAAATGGAGATTTATTCATGAAATTTGGTGTCCTAGTAGACTTTTAGAATGTCTACCTAATGAAAAAAAATCATTCGAATCGGTTGAAAAATATTGATTTTATAGGGGTGCTCCGGTCTTAAGTGGGTCACAGTGTATAGTGTGGCTGTGCTAACTCTATATTCTATATTAAGTTAGCACTGCCACTGATATAACTTGACAAATAAACATCAAATTTCATCACTGTGGTAACCAACAATAGTCGAGTAATTGGAGAAGTTTATTTGAAGTAAAAAAAAGCGAAAAATATTTTCTTTACAGCTTAAAAATGTATTTTTTATTGGAATTCTTGATATACGGCGAAATTTTGAGTAATTGGCTACACCACATGCCTATAAGGACTATTTGAGGTTTTTTCATTAAACTATTGTCAAATATTAATTTATTATGCATTCTATTCGAATTTTTTGTTGTTGATAATTTTTTTTGTAGGCTCACAAATTCAGTGAATGATTGGCGAATAATTATAAGATATAATAAGATATTGCTCGAGAAAACTCCTACTTTTTCATAACTGATAAACTAAATATGAAAGGTGGAAAAATGAGATATTCCTTTTTCTCGGTGATGTACTCACATAATTTGCTTGGCATGTCTTTTCTGTGCCTGAAAAGCAACACGTCAATAGTCTAATAACTAAATAAAATTTGTAGTGGATCTTTTAAATTTCCGGAAGCAGAAAAATTGTCTTTAATTGGTAAAATTCTAATACTTGCAGTATCTCGGTATTACCCACGTACGTACGTAGGAATGACAGAAATTTATAGAACATTTTTCGAACTACGAGAACATATTTGTTGTGAAAATTTTCATTTTCGAAATGCCGTAAAATTACTTTTAAACGCTAAATAATGGAGAAATTCCCTTTTCTTAGTAATATACACACATAATTTGGTTGGATTATTTTTTCTGTGACTGAAAGTCAACTCAACAATTATCGAATGATCAAATCTAATTTGTCGTGGAAAGTTGAAATTTCCTGAAGCGGAGAAACTACCAATAATTGGTAAAATTCTCTTATTTCCAGTCTCTCGGAAATACCCAAGCACTGTATGATGATTGAATATATATTTTCTGGTCGGAAATTAATGGAACAATTGTCGAACGACGAAAGAATATTCGTCGTGAAAATTCTCATTCTTGAATAGCCGGAAAATAACTTTAAATGGAAAATAATGAAGAAATTCTCTTTTTTCAGTAATACATACACCATTTATTGTTTGGATTATTGTTTTTGCTCCTGAAAGTGAACTAATCAATTGTCGAATGACAAAATCAATAAGTTGTCGTGAAACGTTGAAATTTCCTGAAGCGGAAAAACTACCTGTTATAGGTAAAATTTTATTATTTTCAGTTTATTGGTATTACTTACGCTCTGCATAATGATTAAAGATATTTTTTTTGGTCGGAAATTTATGGAACAATTGTTGAACATATTTGTCGTGAAAATTTTCATCCTTGAAAAGACGGAAAATTACTTTAAAACGCTTAATAATGGAGAAATTCCCTTTTCTTAGTAAGACCCACACATAATAACAATAAGCAATACCCGATACCGATCGCCCACAATCATCCCTATGCTGTATCACTTCGGATAAAATAGCTTCACCGTTATTCGCCATTTCTGTTATTTTGATATTACCAAGCAATAGCAAAATATCGGAAATGGCCAATAACGGTGACGTTATTTTTAATGGAAGTGATACATCATAGGGCTGAATAGCAGCATACTGAAACAATTGAAACAAGGAATGGGGTGTCATACGACAAGCTGCGACTCCATATATATCACCTTTAATCGCGACGCTGAAAAAAGACCAAAGTGTACGCATTTCTTTAGACGCGTGACATCTCAATAAGGTTATGCGAAAAGAACATGATAATCCCAAACCCATTAAAGAAATCATTCATACTGTAGGGGGTGTGAATAATATGTCAACTTTAGATTTCAGTGCAGGATACTGGTAGATACAATTGACGTTAAAGTCTCAAAAATATACAGGATTCAAATTTGATGGTAAAAGTTACGAATGGTGTACTTTACCTTTTGGGCTTTCTAATAGTGTCAGTACTTTTGTACGATGTTTGAATTCTATTTTTGAACAAGATTTTGAAAACTTCTTAATAATTTACCTGGATGATCTGTTGATAGTATCTTTATCCACTGAAACTTTTCCTGAATTATTCAAAACTTCAATTGTCGTTCCTATTTTCAAGAAAGGTATTAAATTAGATACCAATAATTATAGGGGGATTTCACTGCTTCCCAGCTTCTCAAAACATCTAGAATGGATTGTAAATTCTCAACTATAAACGTACCTTAGGCAACACAATATCTTAACAGATTCGCAGTTCAGTTGAATACAACCGAAGCAAGTTACGTTTTATTAGAATATGTAAATGAACTAATAGAATCAAATAAAAACCCACTGGGGATTTTTTGTGACTTATCTAAAGCATTTGATTGCGTCGATCATAATATCATTCTGAACAAGATGGAGTACTATGGTATACGCGGTATCCCTAGACGGTGGTTTGAGACATACCTTGGCGAGAGGAAGATGCGAGTTAAAATTGAAAATGAAAGAAATCGATTCATAACCGACTCATATTCGGAAATGGCAGATGTAAAGGCAGGTGTCCCACAAGGGTCTATCCTTGGGCCCACCCTATTTCTAATATATGTGAATGATATAGTGTGCAACTTTCCTGATGTGACCTTTACCCTTTTTGCCGATGACACTAGCATTGTTATCAATGACTCAGAGATACAGACATTACTTAGTTTCTCACAAAGGACTATGAATGGTATACTGGACTGGTTCGTGGCGAATAAACTTAAACTATCTCTCAACCTAAGTAAAACTCATAATATTTTATTCAATCCTTATAGAAATATTGATAATTTTCAGATAATTTTGGACAATTATACAATAAATCCATCACACTCCACCAAATTCTTAGGACTCACCATTGATGGTAACTTAAAATGGTCTGAACACATAAAACAATTAAACACGAGATTGAGCAAAGCTATATTCGCCATTCGAACTGTCAGAATAAACACAAGTAATGAAGTCGCTAAAACCGTTTACTATGCCTATTTCCATAGCCTTCTGCAATTTGGTATAGAATTTTGGGGCACGTCTATTGAATCAATATCTACTTTTGTCATACAAAATCGTGCGATGCGAACAGTATTCAATCTGAGTCACAGGGATTCATGCAGGGATTATTTCGCAGAACATAAAATATTCACCTTAACCACCTTATATATCTACAAAATGTCACTACTCATCCACAAAAATAAAGGTTCCCTATTGCGCCCTACATATATACATTCTTATCCAACGAGAGACCAATCTATAATCCTACCAAATTACCGACTCAACAGAACTCGTAGGGGACCCCTGTATTCAGGGATTAACATATATAATCAACTTCCTCAAGTTTTGAAAGCTCTCTCCATGACGAAATTCAAAGCCGAGTTAAAAAAATTATTACACCAACATGTATTCTATAATTTGAATGAATTTTTCAAAACTGTTCTCTGATAGTTTCACACTACCTCATGCCGATGGCATATGCATTGTATTGTAATACATATATATTTTTTTAAATCTATTCATCTAATCATTTACTTCGTGTGAATTGGTTAGAGCTATTTTTCCTACGCTCTATGTGACTGAAATACATAGATGTGCATAGATAAGGTAAATAATTATTGATTATAGCTAACTGTTTCCATCCATCCATCCATCCATCCATCCATCCATCCATCCATCCATCCATCCATCCATCTATCCATCCATCCATCCATCCATCCATCCATCCATCCATCCATCCATCCATCCATCCATCCATCCATCCATCCATCCATCCATCCATCCATCCATCCATCCATCCATCCATCCATCCATCCATCCATCCATCCATCCATCCATCCATCCATCCATCCATCCATCCATCCATCCATCCATCCATCCATCCATCCATCCATCCATCCATCCATCCATCCATCCATCCATCCATCCATCCATCCATCCATCCATCCATCCATCCATCCATCCATCCATCCATCCATCCATCCATCCATCCATCCATCCATCCATCCATCCATCCATCCATCCATCCATCCATCCATCCATCCATCCATCCATCCATCCATCCATCCATCCATCCATCCATCCATCCATCCATCCATCCATCCATCCATCCATCCATCCATCCATCCATCCATCCATCCATCCATCCATCCATCCATCCATCCATCCATCCATCCATCCATCCATCCATCCATCCATCCATCCATCCATCCATCCATCCATCCATCCATCCATCCATCCATCCATCCATCCATCCATCCATCCATCCATCCATCCATCCATCCATCCATCCATCCATCCATCCATCCATCCATCCATCCATCCATCCATCCATCCATCCATCCATCCATCCATCCATCCATCCATCCATCCATCCATCCATCCATCCATCCATCCATCCATCCATCCATCCATCCATCCATCCATCCATCCATCCATCCATCCATCCATCCATCCATCCATCCATCCATCCATCCATCCATCCATCCATCCATCCATCCATCCATCCATCCATCCATCCATCCATCCATCCATCCATCCATCCATCCATCCATCCATCCATCCATCCATCCATCCATCCATCCATCCATCCATCCATCCATCCATCCATCCATCCATCCATCCATCCATCCATCCATCCATCCATCCATCCATCCATCCATCCATCCATCCATCCATCCATCCATCCATCCATCCATCCATCCATCCATCCATCCATCCATCCATCCATCCATCCATCCATCCATCCATCCATCCATCCATCCATCCATCCATCCATCCATCCATCCATCCATCCATCCATCCATCCATCCATCCATCCATCCATCCATCCATCCATCCATCCATCCATCCATCCATCCATCCATCCATCCATCCATCCATCCATCCATCCATCCATCCATCCATCCATCCATCCATCCATCCATCCATCCATCCATCCATCCATCCATCCATCCATCCATCCATCCATCCATCCATCCATCCATCCATCCATCCATCCATCCATCCATCCATCCATCCATCCATCCATCCATCCAGGATTATTCTGTCAAACTGACACAATTTTTAATTATGCAGGAAGTTTGAGATGTATAACCGTATTTATTTTGAAGGACGTATAGTATTTGATACAATTATTTTTTGAGTAAATCAAGTAAATATATAAACAATTTATTAATTTAAATACAAATTGGTGATACTGAGTTATAGTGGATTACGTAATCCAATCTTCCGCAAAAAACCTATACAATAGGTATGGTCATCGGCAAGTATTCAACAGAAAACAACTATTGCCCCCTACGACCATTGAATTATATCTGTTTAATACTTGGCAAAGATTTCTACAAGAACCACTTTGCAATGCATTTCAAATATCAAAGCTGAAATTATTTTTCGATTTAATTGGGGGAACACCTCCGTACCGGTTTCATGGTCATTGCCAATCATCAGCGAAGGCTAGTTCGACCCAATTGAATCGAAAAATCCTTTCATCCTAATTGGAAATCCCTGAGACAAACACTGAAGTATGAATTCAGCGCCATGTCTGGGTTCCAGATTAAAATGCACTCCGACTACGTGTCGACTTCAATATGAAGCCAGAAACATCATGATGGCGACACTACTTGACGGAAGATCATAAAACTAATAATGAATTATGGTGGATTACGTAATCCAATCTTCCGCAAAAAAACCTATACAATAGGTATGGTCGTCGGCAAGTATTCAACAGAAAACAACTACTGCCCCCTTCGACCGTTGAATTATATCTGTTTAATACTTGGCAAAGTTTTCTACAAGAACCGAATCGACGCAGGAAACGTGGCCACTGCTCATTGAAGTACTGGAAATACTGGAGGTGTTATTACTTGATCCTGCAGCGTTTTTAAAATTGGATCTCATCTTATTTATTATGTTTTGGTGATGTTGTTCATCTATCTGTAGGTAGGGTTTGATAGAATTGCTATTACCTAGTCCTGTTATTTTAATAAGTTCTTGTTCCGATACACCTGCTTTTGCCAATTGTGAAACAGCAGTGGCTCGGTGAGAATGATTTGAAAATTTTTTGTTTGTCATATTCAAATTTGCCAATTCTGCAGACTTTTTAGTCCATTTACTAATTTCATGCACTCCAATTGGCATATTTTTGTACCAGCCAAGGGTTTTTTCTTTTCTCCAGTTGGGATTTACTGTCAGAAATAATCTATCTGTTTTAATATTGATGTTTTCGCTTCTTTTCATCATTAGCTTATCTAGAAGTCTTACTGGACAACGACTCACTTCATTATGATTAGGTACAAGCCATTTATTATTAGCACATGGGTTTGCTCCTCCCTGTGTGGTTTTGGTAAAAATAGGATTATATTGTATTCTACCAGTTGGAGTATCATCATTTCCAGTTTCTTTTTGAAAATAATGAGTCAAGCATGACGCTCCTTCATTTCCTCTCCACGCAAGTTCTACAGAAGCAATTAAGAGAAATTTTATTTGTAATCCTTCCGGTGTATTTTCATCCCACGCTTCTATCATTGCTATGTACTCGTTATCTTTAAATGCTGATGCACTAACCTTTCTCTTGTCCGGTAACATTTGAAGTTCCCTTCTTTTTGAATTTCTTGCGTTTCGTGCGGCTAAAAATATGGGACTAGAGAATGGATCAATTACTCTATTAAACTCCTTCATATATTTTTCTTGTACTTGTTTTGCCGTAATGTTCCACATCGTTTCAATCACATTTTCTTTATAATTTTCCCCATTACATTTTCGCATATTGAAAGCCCAATCTTTCAAAATGGACGCTATCATTTCAGTGGAAATTGATTCATTTAGCATATAGTTTCTTTCACTGCAAAACGTAAGAAATTGTTTCCATACGTACTTTTTTGTTTTCACTGTATTATGAGGCTCAGTATTTTGTATACTTTCGTCTATTGCATTTGATGATAAGTCTCCGAATCGACTCATTTTTGAAAAATTTTTGATAAACGTCACAATTTGACAGTTCTGTTTGTTATATATTGATGTCGATGTGGTTACTATGAAAATGATATTATTTTAAAATTGGTGGAGCTACTCTATGTATAATCAGGTATTATCGAAATTAATCGAAAATAATATAATAGGCTAGGGAAACTCTAATCAGCAAAGTTGCTCGAAGGGGGTTGCTATATTCTGGTCGTGAAGGTCATAACTTCCAACCCGACGAATTAGAACTATTAGAAGCGAACCCTACGTCTTCTGCTATAAAGGCTGAGACGAAAAAATTCCTTCTTTTATACAAGGGGCCTTACGAAATTAAAAAAAAGTTTACCCCTGTAACATATATATTGAATTATTCTAAAACTCTGCAGGAAAGTAGGATGTTCCATGTGTGTCATCTAAAACCATTTGTTCCTAAATTGAGTTCGTGAACAGAAATGTCTTGGTTTGGGGGGGAGCAAGTTGTAGCAGAATTCCTTATGCGCGAGGCAATTTCGGTTGCGTATCGAATGGCGTTAAACCCACGTTAGCTACAACAACAACTGTTTTATACCAATCTGTGTCTTATCGGTGAAGCGAAATGCTCAAAAAACTAAAATGCTGTTTGAAATATTTTGTTATTTTTCTTTGTGAATTCCATCAGTGCTGTTTTAATTATCCGATGTTTACAAGCCCTTTAGGGGTAGATTAAAATAATTGTTAAAAAAAAATCTGGTTGCCTATCGAATGGCGTTAAAACCACCTTAAGTACAATAACAAGTTTTTTATACCAATTCGTGTCATATCGGTGAAGCGAAATGCTCAAAAAACTAAATTGTTTGAAATATTTTATTATTTTTCTTTCTGAATTCCATCAGTGCTGTTTTAATTAGGCGATGCTTAAAAGCCCGTTAGGGGTAGATATACAGATTGTGCTCGCAGAATACGATATATTCTCTGGTTTTAGGTATGTTACTCATATAAATATTATTTTTCTACGCCCATGTCTGTAAACGTCAAAAATCGCACTGTCAATATTCCTTGTAAATGACATTTAATAATAACATGCCATTGACGTATAAATTAATAACGGACTCAGCAATCCCATACTTGCAATACAGTTTGTTTTGAAGCCACTTGGTTCGTTGGCGCGCGGGTTGCGAGGAAGGAGGAGACCTGAGATAGACTGTAACCTACCCTCCAACGACAGTGGCGCACGCAATTTAACTGATATAGGTATTGATAATAACAAAAATATGAGGAATTTCATATATGATTAAGAAAATTTCAGCAAAACTTGTTAGATACGATCTGATGTGTTCCTAAAATACCAATATGTGGCTTCCTTCATATAAAGTAACAAAATTTCAGTACCATTTAATTTTGTATGCATAGAAATTTGAAACCCACTGTGACGCCATTGAAGAATATGAACGTCAATCTAATATTTGTAAACAATCTCTGTACTTACTTATCAAAGCTGAGATTCTGGTTCCCAACAGTAAAGCACCATTATCAGTCTCTATCTACTTTTCTTCCACTATTTTAATCCAAACTCAACAAAACACCAATATTTTCACAAATACCGTATGACACAATGTCAACATAAAGTGGTGAAATTTGTAAACAACCAAATAATGATGAGAAACAAAGCGTACTTCAACAGCTTTGCCGCACGTGCAGCATTTTAACGGACAGTACAGAATTTTTTGGAAGTTCGCACCGATTTTTCAAATTAATTTCACAAGTTTTGATTCTAGAATGTATAATGCCGAGTTTAATTCCATAAACGGATCGGAATGTTCAGTTACTGACTGGAATTCGCTGGCAATTGAGTTTAAGCTAGTGTTGATGGTTGATGAAGAATGATCACAGACTCGATGTAGCAAAGCCCAACTCAACAGCAGGACCGTAGGATGGTGCCATTCAGCGACTTCACTTGGGTCCATTATTCATTTATACGTCCATGTAACATGCACGTAATGAGATCTCATAACATACACGTGCGTTTTGAGAAGAAAACTTAAACTTCTTGGTTTACTTAAATTACAATCAAATTTTCATTTACGTAAGACTTTATTTGGTCTAGTTACACAAATTTAGTCAATTAAAAAACATACAAACTTTTAGCATTAGCGAGATATATTTAGGATTGAAAGAGTGATGCCCCCAAATGTAGGCAGCATGTTATTCAATTTCTACAGTAGCGGAAGGCTATGTGAATCAACATCTTAAAAATAAAAATGACAACGCATTACGAATATCGAAGGCAATTACCAATTATCAATCTTCGTCTTCTAATGTACCGAGCAGTACTATAATTTGAAATAACCGGTCATCACCATTAAATAATAAGGTACAATCGATTTACAATAATTGTTCAATTGTTATTAACAACTATTATAATAAAGTTTAAATGATTGCGATGATTTGTATTTAATGGAAGAAAATGAATGGGCGTAGAAAAAGTATAGTACGTTACACGAGTTGTACGTTACACTCGCCGCTGCGCGGCTTCATGCATAAAATTTTTCATTTCGTGCGTAATGGGTTACTTACAACTCTTGTTACGTACGGTCGGTGGCTCAGTGGCTAAGGTCTCTAGCAGAGGAACTTCTAGCTCGCATCAGACAGACGTACGAGGCTCAGGTACGGAACCTTTTTTCTCAAGTACACGGGTCTCTTGAGGTGGCCACATGCCTTGTTGTGAATCAAGTGTGATGTGAGTTGCCTAGATGCCAATCCCGACGTCTAGTGCTAGCTTGAAGTGCGCACCGACCAACCGGGTGGTGCTGTAGGTTGTCCGGGTTTTCCAACAGTAGAAAAGTGAATACACCACCGGAAACATCAGTTAGTCGCCCCGGAGCGCAACGGCAAATAATAATGATAGCCGTTCTCTACCCGCACAGGCCATGCCTTTGGGTACACTCTACGAAGTCTCTATGAAGGAGTATTAATATTATTATAAGTATTAATATACCAATAAAAATTGTAATTTATTTTATTTTTTGTTCGTGTTTTCGAATAATATAACTGTTTCACTTTCAGCAGTCTGTTTATTTCATAATGTTGGACTTATGATGCGAAAATCATAATTTTAGATATTGGATGTATTGTGGCACTGGTGAACTTCGGCCAATGAAGTTACTTTTTCTTAAGTGTGGTATACCTTCAATTGCTAGAACCTAAACCACTTCACAGTCCAACGAGTATTTCTACTTCAGAAATATGTTGTGAGAATAATTGCCAACATGGGATACAGAGATTCATGTAGAGATGCCTTCAAAGAGTTGAGAATTCTCATACTTGCCAGCACTTTTATACTAGATCCCAGCCAATTCCTCACATAACCACGATTCCCGTTCTCGTGATCCAGTCTTCCCAAGTGCTCATAGAACTGCTATATATGAAAAAGTGGCGAGTATAATAAATGTAAGTTCTACAATATACCGGGTGGCTACGGAAGTATTGCCTACGGAATATCTCAGTTATTGTATGAAGTAGGTTTGTGAAATTTGGAGCGTCGATATAATGACATAAGAGCTAGAATTTGAGCATATTGACATGTCGAAGTTAACTTCCGGTCTGACCGGAAGTAACATCAACTTTCTTATTTTAAATGGAAACCCTATTTTTTTTTCTTTTCGCTTTATTCAGCATTCAATTCCCTTTCTAATGACATATCACAAGTTGGTATCTAACCAGAAACTAGATCAGAAAAAAATTATTATTGAAATTCACCGAGTAGGCCGTGGAAGCAAAATGAAAGCCAAAAATTGAAAAGTTGGCTATGGAAACCATACGTCACTTGATAACAGTTGCTACTACTGTGATATTTTATTTTCATTCGTCGGCGTTATAAAAAGCCGCCAAAAAAAATATTGGAAAAATTGGGAAAAAAACAATACTCTGTAGGTCCATAACTTAAATAGGAACATACAACTTTTTCTTGCCTGTACTATTCAGCATAACCATTCCTTTCTAATGATATAATAGAATGTAATTTTTTGAAATGAAATACCGAAAAATCCAAACATTATTATTCAAAAAACAGATTTATCGAAAAAAAAATTCAAATTGATAGGATTAAAGATAAAATAAATTCAAAACAAATGTTCGAAATGCATTCCCTCAGCGTCAATACATTTATTGACTCTGGTGATATTTTCATGTAAAATGTTTCTCAACATTTGGGGCGTGATATCTTGGAAAGCTCTACGAATTTTTACTTCTAGCTCATGTAGAGTTGTAGGCTGTGTGGAATACACCCTATTTTTAAGATGCCCCCATAGAAAATAGTCGCACGGAGTAAGATCAGGTGACCTTGGTGGCCACCTGACTGGACCATGGGTTGTTATAAGTCTCTCTTGAAAGCGATTTTGAAGATAATTTCTCGCTATTCTTGAATTATGCGGAATTAGAAAGGAATGATTATGCTGAATAGTACAGGCAAGAAAAAGTTTTATGTTCCTATTTAAGTTATGGACCTACAGAGTATTGTTTTTTCCCAATTTTTCCAATATTTTTGTTAGCGGCTTTTTATAACGCCGACGAATGAAAATAAAATATCACAGTAGTAGCAACTGTTATCAAGTGACGTATGGTTTCCATAGCCAACTTTTCAATTTTTGGCTTTCATTTTGCTTCCACGGCCTACTCGGTGAATTTCAATAATAATTTTTTTCTGATCTAGTTTCTGGTTAGACACCAACTTGTGATATGTCATTAGAAAGGGAATTGAATGCTGAATAAAGCGAAAAGAAAAAAAAATAGGGTTTCCATTTAAAATAAGAAAGTTGATGTTACTTCCGGTCAGACCGGAAGTTAACTTCGACATGTCAATATGCTCATATTCTAGCTCTTATGTCATTATATCGACGCTCCAAATTTCACAAACCTTCTTCATAGAATAACTGAGATATTCCGTAGGCAATACTTTCGTAGCCACCCGGTATACTCAACAGCAATTAAAAATTCTACCAATATTCATGTCCTCAAAAATCAGCTGAAGAAAATGCTGCTTCAAAGGGTCTGTTACACCATTCAAGCATTTACTGATCAACTTAATTCAGCTGTAGCATATTTTTTAGTTTTCATACTGCTGTGTTTCGTTCTGATTTATATTCTTTGTTGTAAATTTTGATCTTGAAAGTTTCATTACTTCTTGATGAATCGTGTTGTTGGTTATTCCAACTTCTATATGTTCAGATGTTCATTTATTTATTTCTTTATTTTAACATTTAGACTTGAGTTTTAACACAAATTTGCATTTTCCCCAGAGTAGCTGAAATTGGGCACCAGATATATTGTGCAGATTTAGTTTTACTTGCATTGTTATAATATTATTAATATATCTTCCTTCTTAAACTTGGTGTTTGATATACTACTCTTACTACCTCGCATCTTGGAATGACAAAAAATAGAAAAGCTTGTTCGAGAAAAAATGTTTCTCTATAAGTCAGATATAAAAGTAATTCAGTATTATGCTTTCACTTCAACAAGCTATTGCATGGTAAAACAATGATCGTAGGAAAAGTGCAAGTTCTATGATATGAATTCGTATGGATTTTCTCCGAAGATCGTTCATTCAAATAAGAAATAACGGGAAAAGTACATCAATTTAATTAGTTTCGATCAGAATCATTAATTATGCAAGTATAATCAAGATTTGTTGGTCAATAATAGATGAATGGTGGTTGCATATATTGGTCCAGAACTGTCTTAACGTCTTTGTATTGTCTTGGATATTCCTTGATTTCCAATGTTTCATTGAAGTTAAGGTAACGAAGATTTCCACTCTCTGTCGTAGGCCATATCATGTTTTCCAGTAGGTCATCACTTTCTGGTGTTGGATTTCTAAAAAAAAAAAAACAATTTTTCAAAAAAACAAAAACAAAATTGAACATGAATTAAAACATATTAGGAATATCCTATGGAATGAATCTGAAAAGAAAACATAGCTACAATAATTCATTGATTGAAAGGCATTTGGAAAAATTATGTTATTTATTCATTAAAAAAAAATAATAGCAGAAAATATTAGAATCATGTAGAGAGAAAACTCCAAGAGTGTTGGTATAATAAAATTGATATAACATGTATAAGTTGAAATTATAAACTAATCACTATTATGTAGAAATAAACAGTTAGAATTAAAATATAATACGAGAATATTCTTCGATTCAAAGCAAAACACGTGAGAGTGAACTGTAAAATGAATTCGATTATAACTGCACATCGCAAGTTGATTGATCAGTGAATTCTTGAGTGGTGTACACTCAAGAACATTTTTAACTGATTTTTTCAAGTAGAATTTTGAATGGACTAAAATGAAATAATTTTTTAAAATTGATTGTGGAGTAATGAAGAAAATTTAAATAACCGCAGTTACCATACAATGCGATTTTGTAGAATTTTATTCTTTTATTTTTTGGCAGTATAGTTTTTAAGTCAAATTCTTAATTTTCTAATACATCCGCGTTATTGAATTGATGGTAATACCTAATGCCAAAATGAATTTTTCAACTGTCTTTCCATAACCATATTCTTGTTTTATTTTTTTTTGTTTTTATTATATAGGTATAAAATATTTATTTTTTTATTTATTTATTGTGAATACACCTTCCAAACAGAACATTAACATTAAATATAAACATAAAGAATAAGTTTTAAGAATTTCAAAATGAATAAAAAATAAAAAATTCAACAAGTTTGCATATTTATATATTGATAAACATCAGTTTAAGTTTTTTCAACAAAATATTTATTTACTATGATTTTTTTATTTCATCCGAAAGTTTGTTGAACCTTTCTATAGAACGAGAAACAGGATTGTTTTTGCCTTTATTTGAATGAATGATATTCAAATGGAAGTAATTTGCATTTCTGATGTTATAGTCATGCAAATTTGATTTTTTTTTTAAACTACTATTTCTTTTGTGTAAATTATTTGTCGATTTGTATGCAAATTTAGTTCTTTAAAACTGTATTAATTTATTCAATGTAAAAATTTTTGAATTCTTGTATAATTCTGAAGAAGGTGTTTCCCATGATTTTATAAAAATTACTTTAATTGCTTTATTCATTAAGTAATAAATTATACCTTTAAGGTTTTTGCTACAAGATGACCATATTGTTAATAAATATTTAATATGTGAAACAATATGTGCATTATAAATGAGATTTTAAGTTTGAGTATTCAGAAAAGCAATTCTTCTTATTGCTCTAATTAATGGAATAAAAAGTTAAATTCTAATGTGCATCGTGTCTTTCATAAACAGGGTTATATAATGTCATGAGAATTTATAAGCACTGAGTCCAAATTTTTCAGTGATAGGTTTGAAATGTTGCAGATTTTGTAAATTTTCCTTTTTCCTTGCCGTATTCATACTACTTTGTGAAATGTAAAAATAGTATGAATGCGGATGAGGGCCCAATACCATAAAGACCCTTGTTCACGTTCATAGTACGGTAAGGAATTCAATTGTCATTAATTTTGTAATGGGTATACCCATATAAATATCTGCCAAAAAAACTCCTAGAGTGAAGGAAAATTTGGATCATCTATAATCTGTTTCGATTTTTGTTTTTGAATGATTGAATGTTTACTATACTTGGAGGGACGTATTGGTTATGAGAGTACTATAAACACTTGTACTCAATACTCACTGATATTTGACGAAGTTGGTCCACATTTTAACGAAACGGTGCAGTGTGAGGCCATCTTTCTCAGGGAATTTACTGAGATCAGAATTAGTGCCATCATCCCACATATAATGTAAATCTTCAGCGTGTGCGACCCGTTCAGCTCCTGAAAATGTATTATGAAATGTTAATGAGCTATTTTCGGTTTCTCATCTCAATGGAAAACTAAGATTTTCTATTATCTGTGTTCACGCCATATCAAGTTACTCATTTTGGAAAAGAAAGTTGATGTCTGATAATTGTTGTAACTCCATTCAGCAAGAATGGAATGAGTTGTTTTTCGTTTGATACTTGCTGACGAAAATATCTGCTTTGCGAAAGATTGTATTGTGTAACCAATTTTTCAATATTATCCACGTTTCCACTTTACCAAAACAATTTATTACTTGATGAAGACTTCTCAAACAACGTATGTATCATCAAGAGTGATGATGGACACTATTTGTTCTTTTCAACATTCATTCAGGTGAGATTTGCTAATATTAGATGACTTTGAAAATAGTAAATTACATACTGAGTTGGGAAGTTATTTGAGTACATTTATTTCGAATTTTCATCGTCTGACAATAAGTGGGCTGGGCTGACTGAAGGCTCTTTTGGCTTGAATATAAACAGCATCTTTGAATTTCCTTCTGAACCAGTGTTCTTCTCTATGTATTAATCCGGCATTCTTCCACTGAATTTGGTGATGTTATTTCCATACATGGTCTGCGATACCGGATTTTGTCGTATTACCTCACTGCGTGAAGCATTTGTGTTCATCTAGTCTCACCGCCAGGGGTCTTTTGGCTTCACCGCTGTACGAAAACTGCATTTGCATGGGACCTTATAAATACAGTTCTTGGTGGAGATGGTAAGATTGTCCGGATTGGTTTTCGTGAGAAAACCTCTCAATGTGTTTTTGTATTCGAAGAAGCTTTTAATATTGAACTCGTTCCCAATTCTACTAACCTTTTCGGAGATTCCTTTGATGAACAGTAGGTGAACCACTAGTCCCGGTTATTCCTTTGACTCCAACCACCCGAAATCAACGAAGAAAGGCATCGTAAGAACACTCGTCAAGAGATTGAAGACAATCAGTTGAAAAAAAATAACCGGGACTAGTAGTTCACCAACTGTACATCACAGGAATCTGCGAAAAGGCATGAAGGATTTTGAACAAGTTCAATATTCGAAGCTCCTTCGAATCCTCAAAAACGTTAAGGGGGTTCCTCACAAAAACCAAACCAGAAAATTTTATTACCTCCACCAAGAAGTGTATAAATGAGGTCCCATGCGAATGCGGTTTTTTGTACATCGGTGAGACCAAGAGGTCCTTGGCGAGGAGACTAGATAAACACAAATGATTTACGCAGCTAGGTGACATCGGTATTGCGGACCATGTTTGGAGAAAAAATCATCACCAAATTCAGTTAGTTGAGATTACCAACCATCAACACGAAACAAACAATCATTTGATCGAAATTACCAGGTATATAAACTCTTGCAAGCCTTTAGAACAGTATAAACCAGAATACGAGTGCAGATAGAAGCAGTTGTGAATATACAAATTTTTTAGACGATGGAAGTCCGAAATGAATGTACTCAAATTACACCATCGTCTACAACATTCAAACAAACGTTCCAAAGTTATTCATTGCTCTGAAAAAGAATTAGTTATTCACCCAAGTATCGTAAGAAAATTAGTACCTTCCAGACAGAATAGAGAGTCTAGGTGTTGGAAGTAAACTGAATGAAACTTCTGATATCTAAATAAATAAATGAATTCTATTTAGTCATATGGCAGAATGAATGAGGGTATCAATCAAACACAATATAATAGTAGGAGAAAAACATTGACAATAATAATTATGAACATGAAACAAAAACAATTCCACTAACAAGATATCATTCGGAATACCCGAATACCCGAGGATAAAATGAATTATTTGGTCAAAACGAAGATTATTATTAACGATCATCATGAATCATCTTACTAAGAAGAAATAATCAAAATTTTGTCACCCTGTCAACTGCTATCTGATTACTAGATCTTTGGTTGGATGGATACCACCCTATCCATTCATCAGTATGAATCACTTGAATGATTAATTTCCTTAATTTTAATAGTAGCATCGAGTACATGGCCTCATTTGGATATTTGACTAGCGATATGAGCACAGCATCCACACCCGATGTGCATGTGTGATAATATCATTGTATTGCGTCTTCATTTCCTCCATTACTGTTCATTATCCAGAGACTTTATCCTTGGAAGTAGGTTGACCAGAGATATGACAACAATCAGAGCCCATGATAACATACACCTGAATCATGAGCTCATCTACCAGGCGTTGGATATTTTCCACGAAAATCCAGAAGAGTGAAAAACTCATTTTAGGATGAATATCCAAACCAGATTTTTTCTCGTTGCTTTTTCGGGAGATCAATGAAAACTCTACAATACATGCACCTGATAGCCTGATGTCTTACACATAAATCATCGAGTCTCCCTGCATAACACAGAGGAGGCAGGGAAGTGAACCCAAGCAGAGACGTGCACTCACAGCGTCTAAGGCCTACACAACACCGTAGGGCCTGCGCGAGTAGGATTTTGCCTGCCCGCAGGATATCCCAGAAGGGCAGGACAGAAAACCCAAACATTAACCTATTATTATAACATCCTAACTCCTGCGCCTTAGGGATGATTTTAATATTGATTTTATCCATTTAGATGTTTTGTGAGTTGTATATATTTTATTGTAAATTCACTATCCAGAGATGATACTTCGTTGAATTCCTCTATTTGGGATAAACTCTTACTTCAAGATAACCCTATTCCTCAAGTAAGTGAAGGTACCTGTTTTCGACTATCATTGGTTAGTTGATACAGAAAGTATTGAAAAGTATATTCTTGTAGAAAAACTTTGCCAGGCGTTGGGCTGAAGTGATTCGGCAGTCGTATAGGGCTGTAGAATTATATTCTGTTCGACGTTGGCCAACACCCTGTTGTATACTAGCAAACTAGCATAGAAAAGAATTGTTTAAACAAGTTATAAAAATGTTTTTAGCAAGACAGATCGTACAAAGAAGATTTCAAAACGACATTAAAGAGGTTAGGTAAAATAGACATAACTAAAATGAAAACAACAATAAAAACATACAAAAAACATAATAGAGTCTGTGACAAATTAGTATCAAGAGGCCATGATGTTGAAACACAGAGGCGTACTCAAATATTCGTCGATGGAATAAAAACATTGACAGGGAATGTGCCGATTCAGATACGTTTCAAGTCAGAATCTTGAACTCATCTGGCAAAAATTGTATAATAGTCTGACAAAGTGAATTGATTTTCATTTGGGTTTTATTCAGTCTGAAACGGAGAAGCCGCAAATCGATCGCCTCGCGAATTCGGTAATCATAGAAATCAGCGTTTACCAATAATAATTTTTTGTTTCTGTGTACCTCTGACACGGTTGTGTAAATTAATAATGAATAGGTATAATAGGCAGAAGTCTGAGTATTTGTTGACAGTGATGTCTGTAACCAGCACTAGCGATAATTCTGTTTTCTTCTGCATTATAAAAAGCAGATATTTGCCTAATGGAACATTATCTATAAGATATGCCGATAGAAGTGAAAATAGTGAAGCCATGGTCGTTAACTTCCACGCACAAAAATAATGACAAACTTTTATTCAAATGCAATTAAAAAAATCGGCTTTTGCTGTAATAAACAGATTGAAAGGTTGCCGCCCAAAGTTGTCAGTTCGCATTAAAAAAATTGGTGTTTTTGTCCAACAAGCTTTTTAGGTAGGATCTCTTTTCTTTGGTGGAGACTGGTTGAACTCTAGCAATTTTCCAGTTGGACAGAAACACTTCCAAATCATGAAAGATGTTGAATAACTTGACAAGAGTTGTCGTTAGTTTGAGAGCACATTTCTTGGGAACGATAGGCGGAATTCCGTCACATCTAATAGCTTTGTTGTTGTTAAGATCCACCAAATGGGTCGGATAGTTCGTTGGCGGAAGGTTATATTAGGCATATGAGTGTTAAATCAACCTACTGAGAATACTCTCACATATTTTTGTGCGACCTTCTTTTGACTATATCTCCCTCAATAAGCATTTTCACTGATATTTCATTGAAGAAACTTTTCTCCGAAATTTTGATGGTAAATGATATTCTGAGATATTGGAAACTTATTTTCGGACACCCTGTATGTTTAATGTTCTACGAAGACATGAGGTGGTCAAAAGTCTGTGAGAAGCTATGAAGTTTAAATTTACCTGGAATAATATCCGCTGGTCCTTGTCCCAAATCGCCGTAGTAAGAAAATTGGTAGAAATAAATTGGCACTTGAGGAGATGAGAGGTCGGCGTGTTTACAAATATGAGTTACCATCACATTATCGCTGCTCCACTGGAAAATAAATATTGATATGAAGTTCTTCTGCTAATTATATATGAAGGATTTATGGCCCGCCGTTTGACGTTTTAATTAATGGCCCGCCGTTTGACTTTTTATTCGACTTGCAATCTATTTCCAATTGATGAGATTGAAGTGGTATGGAAATTAGAAAAACAAGTTAATATTCTGACTAATCCACCATTTCTAAAAGACGAGGAAAAAATTACTGTTCTGAACTTATGCATATGATGGCCAGCCTTGATCAATCATATATCTATTAACACGAATATGGATAATAGAGACAGCCTATGTGATGCCGAAACAAATGAGCATCGACCTCGAATTGGACGCTGCTGAATTAATGCGCTTGCGCCAGGATATTCCTATTCAAAGACACGATTTTTTATCTTCATCTCTTTCCTGCGTGCATGGTTCGGCACTAACAATTATCGAAGATATGAGGAGATTTGAGGAGAAGCATATGTCAACATAACGTCGTATTCTGAAATCCGTATCTGTTTACAAAGTGTTTATTTTCATACTATATAGGTTTCATTTCTGTGAAAATAATCCAGTTTTGAAAATTTCTAGATTCATGTTTGAAAGAACTTAAGATCGCCGCGTTACTTCGGGTATGTGTTCAGGATATAAAAATATACCTATCACTGATCACTACCACCAAACTATTTTTCTCAGCCGTTATGAGACCGATATGGAACAAGATTTACCTTTTTAAACAACTGTCCGTCACATAATCAATCCACATATCCTCGAATATAATGAATAATGAGTTTTTATCCGCTTTTGGCAGAAAATTGATTGATCAAACTCTGCTAGCAGGTAACAAACAGATATTATGTTATATAGAGTTACAAATGAATTAATGAATCGATTTTTAAATGACACGAAGTTTAATTGCCGTCTTGCATAATTCTCACTTCATTGTATCCACATTATAGAAAAATAATAGTTCATTGCAAATATGGTACGGTTGACATTGTCAAAATATCAAAATAAACACAAACTTAAAAATGTATGACATGTTTCAGAATGTGGCATGCGCAGTAGTTTCTCAGCGCCCATGCGACAAAAGGAAAGAGATATTTGATTCAATTTGGTTACATGGCGTATTATGGCGTGTTACCCATATTCGTAGTCAAAATATATATGTGAATAATTTCCTACAAACGTCTCCTTTGAAAAACTGTAAGAAATGTTCCTTGGAGATATCGATAAAATTATCTTTTCCACAATAAAGGAAATATTTTCTTTACCGTCCGATACTTCTAATAGTATGCTTATTCATCCAGAAATCAACGTGGACTAGCTCTTTTCAATGCCAGTTGGGAAGCGGTAATCAAGCATTTCTCAATTTGCAAACGCTTGGGAACGGTTCGAGACACATTGGTGTCAATAAGCAGAGATTTGAAGAAAAAAATGCCTGAAGACATTGAAACTGAGCAGCGAAGAAAATACAGAAATGAAACTACAAAATCACTTCAAAATCAATTGTGTAGTTTGCCAACTAGAGGGAAGGTGGTTTGTTCTTTTGATAATTGTAAACCAACAAATAATTGATTCTCCAACAGAGATGGGATAACCTTTACCAAGTACCAGAATTTGCTACATCTATAGTAATTGTACAAAATACACAGGAATGATTTAGTTATTTCAAATTTCACTAACACAATAGCTTTTTCAAGTGATTTCCAAGTGAAAAATCTTGGTCTAATAATAGATAAATCATTGAGATTCAGGGAACATATTACCAAATGTGTACAGAGAGCATATACGGCATTAATATTATTATATCCCCATAGGCAAAGTTTGTGTAGGAATACAAAAAAGATGCTGTGCGAGACCCTAGTACTTTCACAATTCTCTTTTTGCCCGCCTATTTATAGTCCTTGTTTGGATCAGGACACGGTCAGCAGAATTCAACGAGTTCAAAACTCATGTGTCAGATTCGTTACTGGGATCAGAAAATATGACAGAATAACACACAAACTCAAGGAACTAGGATGGCTCAACATGAAGGGCCGTCGAGACGTTCTATCCCTCTGTCTATATCACAAAATAATAATAAAGAAACAGCCTACCTATTTATTAAATAAAATAAATTACCGAAGTAGCGTTCATAACATCAACATAAGATCTAAAGGGTTGCTCACATGTCCTCCTCATAGAACTAAGTTCTTTGAAAGAGGCTTCAAATTCAATATATATGAGTTATATAATGCACTGCCCTCTCACTATAGGAATACAAGTTTTTCAGATTCAAACGAGCCATTGCATCATATATGAAAAATCAGTGAGGGATTTTCAGGAGTGTCATTCTCTCAATAATGACATAATGTTCTCTCAAAAATGATATAATGTTCTATACTAGTTTTAAGTTAGATAACATAATAAAATTTAATTATAACAAGGGTTGGGTGGAAGAGCACTTAAGAGTGAACTCCCCCTTGAGATTTCCTTCTTTTTTTCTCTCTCCTTTAATCATCAATTGTTGTAAGAGTTGATATTCAGATGGAAATAAAACCATTTATTATTATTATTATTATTATCATTATATGAAACATATTTCAATAAAATTAAATTTTTGATAATATTCATTGAAAGACACTGAAAGACTTTTTATTGCTATTTTCAACGGAAAACAAAATATTCCAATTACTAATAGTAGGTATTGCAAATAATTTGAATGATATTGAAAACTATTTGTTTTAAATCAATGTTGGCCGAAAACAATTCAAGTTTTATTTAAATGGGAGTTGTAATGGAAGTCGAAGAAAAAGTGAAATGGCATGTCATGACGATTGTAGATTCTTTTCAGTAAAGAAAAGATTGGTAATAACTAGGAAAATCAACACAATGCATTTTATTATAAGGTTGTATAATAATCGTTTGATGTGGAACCAACAATCAAATATGTGTCAACAATTACTGAAGCTTACCCTGCAGTAGGCACCAATATCTTTCTCAAAAGAATCTTTTGTGTAAACTTTCTTGAGAAGTTGTCCTGCGATACTTCTATTTTCGGGAGACATATTCAACAGAGCCGGAACAAGTTGTCCTGGATCATTATCAAGGGAAACCAACGTATTTATATCCGCATCTAAAAAAATGTACATACTTATTATAACAAAAAAATGCAAACTTGATAAATGGGATTCCATGTAACAGAATAGGCAGGTTTATCTGATTAAGGCCATTGAGTCTCCTAATATTGAGTACAGAAAGAAAAATTTCAATGAATAAAGTTGTTTATCTGACTTGGCGGAATATCTTTAAACTAATAGTGAAGAATAGAAGATACAATAATCATCCGCTTTGAGCTGTACAATAGGTATAATCTTCGGCAAATATCCAACAGAAAAAAACTATTGCACCATATGAGAGCTCGGAAAAATAATTCCAACTCTTCTTAAGATAAACACTGAGGCGTACTCGGAAGTATATCCAGCGCCATCTCTAGGTTTCAAGGAGTACTCAGGCTGAAGCGTCTACCTTTTGGAAAACCTTCAAATTTAAAATGAAAAATTTAAAAAATAAGATACTAAATCTTTTGGTCGGTGTAATCGTACTAGTCGAAGAAATTAATCAACTTATTGTTTTTACAAAGATTATGTAATTGAAAATGAAATCGTGAAATTTCCTTTTCTATCTAGACTAGATTTTTTTTCCATCAGGTACTCATTGCGGATAATAATTTATTTTTCACTTCAAAGGGTTCTTGGGAGAATACCTACCAATAAGTAATGGTGCTCCACTGATTCAAAGCCGTAATTGTTTCAACGCGTTGTTTTCTTTAAGAAAATATAAGGCTCATTCTGTATGTTTGTGATCTATAACGCATGAGCAGTTCAACATGCATTTGCTGACCATTCAGTGAGGATTAGTGTCATATGGCACGGATTGACATATGGAACATTTCATAAAAATCTACCTATATTTGTTCACCCCCTACAGCGCATATATAGCAAAAATGTGAGTTGTCAGGCGACCAATTCTCAAATGTCTACTATCCTTTGTCGTATACGACAAAATATGTCCATCGCCTTTCTCGAATGTGCATTGAAAAGAGATGGAAATATTTTGTCGCATGCGACAAAGGGCAATAGACATTTGAGAACCGGGTCCCAGCACATTCACAAGAAATGCATGTACGTTTCGTCGGTCATCATTGGGAAAATATTGGCTAATTGAAATAGTATCGACATGAGGAATAAATACAAATTTAGTAGAAAAAATACAGAATGTTACATAAATTGTGATAATTAAAAAAATATTCCGATAAGATTTCTGTCGTACTTTTCAAAATTGCAACTTTCACCGTCTTGGTGGAATCTCAGAATATGTCGATCAATTTGAGACGCCTAATTGGAGTTCCCGCCCAGAAATAGTTTTGACGGAAAGATGCTTTAATTAAATATCATGAACATGAAGTAATGTCATTTTGACGTTGAAACTGCTATCTCTGATTATATCGTTTTGATAAATGAAGACACTAAAGATGCATTCCTATATCAAATCACCATTTTGAAAACCTTGACATTTGTTTCAATCAGCAAGTAATAATAATGATAGTTTTACTTTCTCATAAACACTTATAGAGTGTACCAAAAGGCATACCATCAGCCGGTAGAGGACGGCTCTTATTATCATTTCATCGTCTTCTCTTTTTTGTTTGTTAACTTGTTCTGCTTTTCAGCATAGTTGGTGAGGGCTGTGAATTATTACTCTTTCGTTTACATGTGGATGATTGCCTTCTTATCAAATATCAGGTTCACAAATAGTAAGCATCTCTCTGGGGACTTCCGAAACCAATTAACACCCTAATGAATTCTGAGTTATTAGCCTCGAACACATTTGCTCCTTGTTCACCTCTATAGGCGAATCTATATTCGCAATGAGTTATTATTCTATTGTATTCTCAAGTAGAGTTTAATTTTCTATCTTGAGTGCCAACCATATTGGAAATAGAGCCATCCAAAAGAAAAGTTGTCTTCTATCTTCCGGACGAGCCTGTTCTTCTATTCTGATATTTTTTTTTTACTTCAGTAATGAAATGAAAGTTATATATTTGTCTTGAGTAGAAAAAAAACGCAGTTCAACAGCCGTTTGAATACTTACATATGCCTGACCACAACCATTCCTCTGAGTTGAATCCCATCAAAATAGGTACTTTACTGAAGTCTCCATCCATGAGTGACTGAAGAGGGGCATAAGAAAAATCTCCTTCTTTTTCCACCACTGTGCCACTTGCTCCGCTGCAAGCCTACACAAAATATGGTTATACAAAAAATGGAAAATACCCAAAACAACGTCAATATCACCGTTTCGCCAACAAATTGGCATTTCCAGGAGCGTAAAAAAGCGTACTATCTACGGGTACTAATATGGTCACGTGAAATTCTACACATTTCTGATACTCGACCAAATTGTCCGAAAAGTTCGGATCACAGATTATCCTAAGTGAATAACAACTCACGAATGGAAATGAAAACATCAAAATGATGTAGGATGTCAGAGCATTATGCGGATATAAACAAAAAACACACTGCAATACTTTTCCAAAAACTCGTTTCTGTAATCTGAATCGGCGAGCGAAGTGACATAAAACTTGGTTCATTTACATTCGGTAATATATCATGTATGTGTTGATTACAATCATATATTTAATCATACTGTGAACATTGGGTTCTTTTGACGTACCTCACTCATACTTGTATGGAACAAAGGTCAATAAAATTATATTATCTTGTTCCAGCATATGATCTCTTACAATTATTGGAAGAACCAATGTAAGAAAGGAGGACAGGAGCCCAAAACACAAAAGACATTGCAGGTGAGAAAAGGAAAACAATCCCACCCTTATTTACCAGAATGAAAAAACCTCCTCGCCGAATAGGGGCGAACATAATGATAACAAAACCAGCGAAAATTTGGACTATCACATTAATCAGATGAACTAGAACCGAACAAACTTATCTGAAGTCAATAATCATCAGAGAATCATACCTGACGAGATATTCAACCAGAATTTGAAGTGGTATTTGAATATACAGGGTGGTCCAAATAGTAACGCCAAAAAGCAAAATCTGGATTCCTCACACCTAGGGGTATTCGAAAATACCACATATATGTTCAGCGATTTTTTGGAGTTATCGAGTTATATTTTTTTTTGGAATTTTTGAGGGTGTTCTGTCGGTGGGGCTTCAAATATTCATATCTGTTATTTTAGTGGATATTTTTCCAAATTTTTTGTTTCGTGACATTCGTCTTCAATAAATTTCCTAACTTTAAAAATTATTTTTTTTTTCGTTAACCAGCTGTCATCCACCTACCAACAATAGCCCTCAGAAGTCGAAACTTGTGCGAGCTAAGAATTAGTGAGGTCCTACTTTAACGTGCGATTCCTAGCACGAGACCAGTGACCATGCGGGGAATTGAACCCACGTCCCTCTGACTGATAGACTAGCGCTCTACCATAATGACCACTTCGGCCCAAGATCCTGCATGATACTCAAAATACTATCAAAATTGAGAATTTAAGCTTTTAGAGGGATGGATTGAAATTTTTTATTTAATTTAAAAATCCGAAAACGAGGATGCATAGGTTTTACCTAACTTTGAAAACTTTATACATTCTTAGGCTATCCAAAACATAAAAATTTATACCTATCAGGCTTTCAATCGCTGTAATCGGCAGTAATAGGCTAAATATATTTTCAATCCTAGAAAAACTATTTTGACTATTTTTGTCACTCATATGGCAAACATTACTGAAAAATTCTTGAAGGCATTCAAATGAACATATTCAACTGATTGATATGACAATTTTGATGTTAATTTTTTAACATTTCAAGAAATTAGTTTTCGTTTAATTTTACAGTCATTTACGCTTATTTTTATGATAATGAAATTAAATTAGATACAAATTAATGTAGAAAACTTCTTCATTAAAATTTCCAAAACGACCTCCTGCAGCTTGGATCCACAGTCGACAAAGTCTTAAGACGTTATAATTGAATCGTCCGAGTTCGCTTGAATGATCTCTTTTAATTTTCTTTGTAGCTTCTACTAGTTTATCTCATTATTATATTCCGTTGTTGCTCTCTTGCGCTATACAAAGTTCTTGGAAAATCCCCAGATGATAAAGTTGGTGGGGTTGAGGTCCATCTTTGTTTGAAAGTTACGTTTAGATGCTGCCTTACTTGTGTCGGGTATCGGCAAAGGAGCACCCACCATCTATTTGAGAAATTATTCGTTTTCGTAACTCAAGGTTCACATCATCTAACAATTCAGGAGGGTGATTTTCTGCAAGAACTAAATAAGCATCTCCATGTAACTTGGATGTACGTTTTTCATTTAGGATCACCAACCACAGGTTACGCTAAAGCGCTGTTGAAAGTTTGATACCTCTATCAGATGAGTGTTTTCGATGACACAGCTATGGTAACTGTTGATGAAACTTCCAGTTCACGTCCAGGCATCAGAGTGTTATGTATGTTAATGTGTTGTCTCACTTCTTTAGTGTTTCTTGATGAATCCTTATAGCAAAACGACCGTTGCCTTGGGCAACGCTGTAATAATACATCCCTGCTTAGAGAATATCTCATGGTACCGCACAAAGTCAATGTTCGTAAGGCATATCAAAGTGATAGGTACAAATAAACAAACGCACAATGGCCATAAATGACTGAACTAGCGTCAGATCAGACGTCAGGCGTCAGGGATTGAGGGGTATGAGGAAAGGATCTCAAGCAGCAGGGTAAATAATTTTGAAAGCCCAACTTATTAGAGGATTTTCAGCTTATCCACCTTCCACGGCCGATTACAGAGAATAAAAGTCAATTAGGCACCAATTGTTTTTTATTCTTTGGGTTCCTCAGGAACCTGCAAACTTTTTAAAGTAAGGTAGAACCTATGGATTCTCTTTCTTATATTTCTAAATTTACGTTGACATTTTGAGTCTATCCTCCTACTTAAAACTCAAATTCTTGATTTCGATACTTTTTTGAGTATCTTGGAGGATTGTTGAGAAGTTTATTATTTTTTTTATGAAAGTAACATTCAAGACGATCATGTAGCAGAAAAAAATTGAACTACTACATAAACAGATATGAATATTTAAAGCCACACTGGCAGAACACCCAAATAAATAACAAAAAAAATTACTCGAAAACTACAAAAAACCGCTGAACATATGTGGGGTATTTTCGAATACCCCTGGGTGAGAGGAATTCTGATTTCGTTGGACATCACATTTTGGACTACCATGTATAAAACGAAACGAGAATAAATGTTTCACATGGCAAGAAGATAATACCTCCTCTGTCGAAATAGTTAGTGAAGCCTGATGAAACGGCAACCCTAATTTGATATTCTGTCACTTCGACTGTTAGCTATGCAGTTATTACTGAGTTGAGTTTTACCAGCATATGGAATTTTTCGGATTATTATAACCTCATTTAGTATTGACAATATGTCTGTTAGTGGATATTTGGATTAATTTATTTACTAAGTTTAATTCATTTATGAAAAAAGTTTTACTTGAAAAAATTTCAAATATTCAGGAACCTTCAGGTCTCATTCAGGAGAACTCTATACATTTTCAACTGATTGATGTTTTTGTGAAGGTATCTATCAATATTTAAAAAAAGTTGAATTATTGAAAACTGGAGTCCTTCAGACATAAGATGTTTCGGAAGAAATTGAATTAAAATTTATCGTAGATTCTAAAAATGCAATGAACAATATAAAACCAAGTTGGTGTCCACTTTCGGTATAGTCTTAAATAACTGAAAATATTTCAACTAAACCGAGTTCCTCGAAAAACTCTAGTTTGAGAATTTTCAGAAAACTACTTCTAGTAGTCTCCCATATATATCGACCCAGCTCATCGTGATATACTTACTTTATATCGTCAAAAATATAAAATGGAAACTCGAGTTTTTCAGCAGGAACGCTGTACGGTAAGTAAGGCGTACGAATGTGTCTACCTTTTTTCAGAATGTCATTACCTTTACAAGTTTTGAAATAGGTAATATTACTCACCGCAAGATAATCTGCTGCAGAAGCTTCCTGCAATACACTGAGTAGCTCAGTGGAATCACTGGATATGAGATTTTGGTTCAAGGCACGTCCACAATTGAATAAATTTTCTCTTGCACTCTGTTGAACAGTCACTCCAAGGGGCGAACCGCTTTGCATAATTGCAGCTTGGAAGAGTTCTGCAAAAAATTATAAAAATGTTATTGAAAATTAGAAAGGATATCTACGGTATGATGAGCAATAGTTGTTATCTACAACTCATTACACTTTTTTCTCTCTATTCATTACTAATTTGATTTTTGATGAATATCTATTCAATTCATAACTTTTCAGGCCGTGTTTTACTAGGACTCAGCTTTTGCTTCAGAAGATAATCAACTGTGATTTGATTTATATCTAACGTTGCCTATAATCATACTTTGATTTCATTTTTGCTCAAATATGTTGTGAAGTAATTGGCTTGGAAAATTGAAAAGGAATAGTGTTGATTGTAACCTCTCAAATCCATCTTGTAATAATTACAAAATACGAATAATATAAGGCAAAATCAGTAATACTCAAAACGAATAATTTTCTGATGCTTCAAATGAAATTGATTTACAAGATTCAAGTGCCTCGAATCAACTATACCCTTATATACATCTTCTGATAATTCAAAAATACAAATAATACATTAACAATTATAATCGGGCTCTGATCATGGTAGTCCGGTCGGTTAAATCTAGTGTTAAACTTAGAGTCAGCGGAGTAAGATAACTTGCAACCGACCAAAAATGACCAGTTGCAACCGTTGGGTATCTTCGTTATCAAGATTAATATCTTGACGAATCTCCGCCTTTGAAATAGCTTCAACAAAATCTTCATTAATTGTTCAATTTGTGAGTTTTTGTTTACATGAATCTACCAAATGCACGAACTGATATATTTGTTCAAATTGAAATATTAGATGGGGATCCAAAAATGTTTTAATGTATAGTTCGTGACATGGTATGAGTTAGTAAAATGTTTTCAATCTACAATTTACAACCTCGATTCTCTGTAGATATGAATGTGTTTGGACTTGAGTCCCTTATCATAAAACAGCCAATGGTGTTAAAGAAATACTTACGTCTTTCATTGCTTCTTTGTCCCAGTATATGTAAACCAACAGACCAAGATCCTGCACTTTCACCAACGATAGTAACTTGGTCGGCATCTCCAGAGAATAGATGGATATTTTCGTTAACCCACTCAAGGGCGAATTTTTGGTCTTTGAGCCCAATGTTAGCCGGAATGGTATCGTCTTCAGTTGTTGCGAATCCTAAAAGAAGTCCCAAGTGAATTTGAAACGGAAAAATAATTTCTCATTACCGAACGGCCCCAATCGGTAATTGAAAGTTACAACAACTACTCCATGGTCCATAATGTATTTTGGTCCGTAATATTCGTATGTGCTTGATTCTGCTGTTAAACCTCCACCATGGATCCAAAGAAGAACTGGGAGTTTGCTGGAATCACTGTTAGGTTTCTGAAAATGAAGGTGATAATATTGTCATCGACTTCATCCATTAATAATCAACAAAACAATTATTCAGATCATTAGGTAGCATTGTAGATACTGCTCTGGATTTTGGAAAAGAAAATTCCAGTTTTATGTTCAGTACATTAAAAATTCACGAAAAAGGTATTGCTTGAAACTATATAACGAGTTAGTGAATAACTGACAGATTGTTTTAGAATATTATATTTGTACTCCTGCTTCCTGTGTAGGAGACCCAGTAAAAAATTGTAAAGTTATACAGCTTTACACAAATATAATGATTGAAATTATTGCGGAGAAAAAATTTCTTCCTTAAATTCTGAAACGAAATTCTTAATAGATATAGGTAAAAAAAATTCTAAATTAGGTTAGACTCCAATCATAACATAGTGAAATTTGTTCATTATAACTCACCACAGGCGTGTAGACATTGATATATAAGCAATCTTCGCTGATTTCGAGGTTGCTGTATTTGGAAACAGATTGATAACAAATTTTTGTATTCTTTGTTGTATCCAGTACTCCTTCCCAAGAATCGACTTTTTTTGGTAGCTGAAATGAACTTTGTATTAGTTACCTTTTTGATCTATCTAGAACAGTGAGAAGGGATGAATTCAACAAAAGTCACAACAATTCACCCTAAAAAATCACAAAATGATGAATCTTAATCTTGAATATTTTGTCTTAAAACAGTATTTTTCTAACAAAGGGGGAGCATACGGTTTTGAATTCAGAGAGTATTCATAATATATCTGGGTAATTCTCACCAAAGGTGTGCAAATTTTTATTATTATATGTATTTTTTATGAAATTTTAAATAAATAATTCAATATTAATTTGATGACATATGTGGTCACACACTTTCAGCATTTGTTTTCAAAATACTAAAGAATTTTCAAAACCGTCAATCACGGAGGTGATAGAATTTTCACAGAAGGGAGAAATATGTGTTAAATGCTCGAATTTTGTCTCAAAACGTATTTCTTTCATTGCAATAAAACAAAAACAGAAGACAAAATAAATTATAAACCTGGTAACGGAGATAAAAATGTAATGTTTGAAAATCTTTTCCGGATCTTAAATAATATTGTCAATGAGAATGCTACTATTTTCATAACAGGAGACTTCAATATACAAATGATCGGTGAGAATGATGAAAGAAACAAATTAATGTCAATACTGAATTCCTTCAAAATTGAGTAAACAATTTTCAAAGCTACTAGAAGAATAAAACAAAATCATGCATTGACAATATATTCACGAACTGGAAAGAGGCATATAAGATAGAAATAATGGAGTATCATGTATCAGATCACACTGCGCAAAAATTTTCGTGTAACATAATCCAAAACGCAACACAAGTAGTGAAAAAAAGATGCTTCTCAGAGGAGAACAAAATTAAATTAAAAAATGAATTACAAGAATGTGATTGGATATCAGTATACAATATCGATGTTCGAAATGTCAATGAGCAATTGAATACTTTTAATAAAGAGTGTTATGATATTTTTGATTAATCTTTTCCTCTGCGAAAATTCTTTCCAAATAAAAAACATAATGAAATAAATAGGAAGAACCCTAGTTTGATAGCATGTAAAAACAAATCAGACATTTTATTAGTACTATGTAGATCAGATAACAAATACAAGCAACAATATACTGAAACTAAAATAGAATATGACAGATTAGTTATTAATCAGAGAAGCAATTTTTATAAAAATAAAATTATTAGTTCCGAAAACAAAAATAAGGCTTTGTGGAACAGTGTTAAATAAATACAAAATAAGTCTGATAGTAAAACTGATATACCCATCAATGAAAATTCTGTTGACTCGGCAAATGAATTTAATAACTTCTTTATAGAATCAACACAAGATCTCAAAATCAAATCAAATCAAATCAATTCAAACTTCCTTTTCTTAATGATAAATCTATGTATATGAAGAGAACCACAGAAACTGAAATAGGCAATATAACAAAAAAACTAAAAAATAAATTTAGTTATGGAGTTGATGGAATCCCAACATGTATTTTGAAATGGCCAGACCTCTTTGTTATATAGTTAACAATTCAATAAAACAAAATACTTTTCCTGATAACTTAAGAAGTGCTCTTATAAAACCGGTATTTAAAAAAGGGGATAAAACGAAACTTGAGAATTATAGACAAATTAGTCTACTACCATCTATTTCAAAAAATTTTGAAACTGTCTTATGTAAAAGAATAATGGAATGTATGGTAGAAAATGAATTATTTAATGCTAACCAACACGGCTACTTGAAGGGAAAATCAACTAAAACAGCAATATTTCAATGTATAAGGGATATTTTGGATGCTCTTGAGAGTGGTAATGTGGCATTCTTGGACCTCTCAAAGGCATATGATTGCCTGGACCATAACGCACTCTTTCTCAAATTAGAAAGTTATGGAATAGAAAGCCCTACACTGAAACTTATAAAATCATATTTCACAAACAGAAAACAAGTAACATCTGTCATGATAAATAATAAAGAGTTTAGGGCTGAACTAAAGAATATCAATAAGGGGGTACCACAAGGGAGTATAGTAGGTCCACTGTTTTTTATAATTTTTATGAATGACCTACCTAAAATTGCTAACGATAATAACCAAAGTATCATAAATTACGCTGATGACACAAATCTTTTCATCCACAATAAAAATTTCACGGAGCTTAAAAATAATTTCAGTCAACTATTTGCAGACGCGGAAGACTGGTTTAATGTCAATAAAATGAATCTCAACAACGAAAAAACACATTTAGTATTATTTAAATCAACATATACAGGATTAAATGATCATATTGATATTAATTTGAACAACTATCAACTTGAGATCAAAACATCCACTAAATTTTTAGGAATCCATTTGGACAGTACACTAAAATGGAAAGAACAAATTCAATATATAGAAAAATCCCTGAATTCTACTTGTTATGGGATGAGAGTACTAGCCAAATATCTAAATTGGCCCGCTCTGAAAACAGTTCATTATGCAATATTCGAATCGAAGATAAGGTATAGCATTATTTTTCATGGTGGAAATAATATACAACAAATTTTTGTAATCCAAAAGGCTGTGATAAGAAGTCTCTTGAAAATGAAATTCAGAGAAACTTGTAAAGGCAAATTTAAAGAAAATAAATTGTTAACAGTGTATGCCATATATATTCAAGAATGTATTCTATTTCCATTCAATAACAAAAATTTATTTGAACAACATTGTAATTGAAAAGATACCTACAACACTCGATCTTTAAACTATTTTTATCCGAAACATCGTTTAACAGTAACAAAGAAAAATGCTTATTACTCATGTATTCGATTTTATAATAAGCTATCAGATAATATAAAAAAAATCAATACTTTGAAACCCTTCAAGAAAGCACTGTATTATTTATTACTTAATTTAGAACCATTATTCAACAGCTGACTACTTAGAAATGTAATACTGTAGAATGTTCGTGTCTTACCATCTTGTTGTGACGTTATTGACTTTCTGTTGTGTATACAATAATATTGTAACACCACTAACTTGCAATAAAGATCTGTTTATTATTACTATTATTATTAATATTTATTTCTCCACATAACAAATTACATAGTTACTCCAATATAACGGGTAAAAAAATTGGAACGTAATTATTCATGAGCTTGGTAAACTAAAGTGTTTAAAGTCCTTTTTGTTTCCTAATATGGTTTTTCTTTATGAATTAATTTTTGCCAGGTCCCTACTATTTTCGTCTGCTCCCAGAAACTGTTTTATTAGTTGTCTCCTATTATTGCGTTTCATTATTCTTTTGTTATTTTTCTTGTTTCGGAAATGAAAGCCGATGTTCCTTTTTTTGAATAACTCTTCTGCATATACTTCTTTACAATATTTCCTGAAATGAACTTCCAAAATTTTTTTTTTCTGTAGCTTTTTTTAGACTCCTATAATTTTCTGTCAATTGGTCTTTTACAACTTCGGAAGCAAATAGTTTTCTCTTAATTGCCGTAGAAAGGTTCTGGCCCTCAGTTAACGCTTGCAGCCTTTTGCGAGGAGTATCTTTGTTTTAATTTTGCTTTTCCTTCATTCTTTTCAACCCCATCCTGTACTTTACCTTTTTCTTTTTTCCTTTTTTTATTTGATTCTCAATTTGCTTATTTCTTTATTTAATGATTTTGTATGGTTTCTTCTTCTCAATCATCCTTGTCTCTTTCTTCTGTCTTCTTCTTGGTTCGATAATGGCTCAGGTTCAAACTCTTGTGGCGTTGGCGTAGGAGGTGGTGAGTTTCCACTTAAAAAATTTTCCAGTGCTCTTGCATCTTTCTTTCTGTCAGTACACTTTGCTTTTTTTCTCCAGTCTTTTCTTTGAATCCTTTTTTCTCTTTCAGTCATTTGACCAATTGTTTTAATATTTCCTTTCTCTTTCCTCTGATAATACCTTTCTTGCTCTATACGTTTCTCTTCCTCATACGTCTCCGGATCTTGTCGTCTAGCCTCACGTAGCCTTCTCATTGCCTCCCTCTGTCTTCTTTTTTGTTCTTCATGATGTTCCTTTTTGCTTTTATTGCCTTCATATTTTGATCGAGACATATCTTGAAGAAATATAGGTATATGTTATAATGTTCAGTAAACAGAGTAAATATGTTTCACCTCCGTGAACCAGTTTTCACCTCCGTGAATTGCTGACTTCACGGATTTGAGGTTCACGGAAGTGAGGACTTCCAGGTTTTTAATCAATAATTGCTACGTAAAATATCACCACTTAATACAATTTTGAGCAGATGAAGTAACACTAATTTTTAAGTAATTTATATTATAATAAAAACCAATTTTATTTTCTTACCAGGAAAAATATTATTCACGGATGTGAAACTCTCGATTGTCCCATGTGTAAACTCAACACTTTAACTGCATTGAAGGATTGAAGATTGCACCCTTAAGCAATGAACAACTGAACTGAAAGACGCGATGCGCATTATTCTTAGAGCCCGCTCATATTGCTGAAGATGCGAACTCTGTTGATAGAAAGCTACATCAAAAATCATTTCACGAAGATGAGAGTTGAGATCAGGAACAGTGGTTTAGGCTAAATTAAAAAAATAACCATTAATCTAATGAAACAAACTCGCTTATAGACCTAATGTAAATACATTTTCGTGATAATTAGACCAACTAATTTTAAATTTAATATTAATTTGGTAGATTTTACTAAGTTTGAAATAAGCAGAGACAAAAAAGAACATGCACGGAGGTGAGAATTCTGCACGTTCTTATATAATAAATAATAAAAAAAATTATGCCAAATCAATTATACACATTTTAAATATGATTCAGTTTATCAATTCTAAACTTAGGGTAGATAAACATGTATGAATGTTTTTTTTATTATTTTCTCGAGGTGTACATGAAATATAGACCTTTCGAGATAATCACCCAACTATACATAATGGAGCCTGTAGAGATATGATTCGCTCTCCGTACGGTTCGTGACTATGCCATCGAATCATTTTTATTAATTATCACCAACCGTGAGGTCAATGAACCTGATTCCGTTGTCCATATTGAACTTGGTAAGCCAATTTTTTATCAAAAATATGTTGAAAAGCTCATAGAATACGGTGAATTTTGTAACGGTTATACGAGGTATATGGAACAACACAAATTTGGTCATTTCCAAACATCGAAATTTTGATTTTTCCAAATGAAACACCCTGTATATTTGAATCTTCATCAACTCCTCTTTCTACACTTTGCATTATCGATGTCATGTACCCGAAATAACCCATTTCCGAAATATTGTGGTGCACGTAATCATAGACGTGAAACATAGCGCGTGAGGTCAATGAACCTGATTCCGTTGTTCATATTGAACTAGGTGAGCCAATTTTTTATCAAAAATATGTTGAAAAGCTCATAGTAATAATGGCAACACTCAAATTGGTATAATATTAGTGTAATATAATCAAAATATTGGAAAAATATTTCAACGTAATATTGGCAAAAAAATTGTGAAAACTTCACGATAATGGTCCAACGTTACTTGGACATTGTTAAATATAGGTGAAATATTCTCGAAGGATATTGGCCCCAAAACATCCAGCAATGTTGATAAAATACCATATAGCATAATGATATTGGCGAAATATTCAAACGTTATATTGCAACAAAAAGAAATTTTTCTACATTGATAGTAGTATTGCTAAAACATTTGAAAAATAATAGTGGTAAAACATTTTTGAAGCAATATAAGTCTGAAAATATACTGTGATATTGGTATAATTTGCATAGTGAATGTGTTGCTTCAAAAAATTTGGTGGATTATGGATATGAAAAAAATGTCGAATAACTCGCAACTTCTAATTACGAATGTTCTACATTCAAGGTGTCGCCAGAACATTTCGTATATATATTTCCTCAGATTGTAGCCAACGTTCTTACCCAGGTTTTACCATAATTTATTTCGACATATTTCATTGAACATTTAGCTACTATTGAAATTTCAATAATAGCAATGATTTCCTTCGTAATGTTGTATCAGTATTAATTTTCCAATTTGGCATAAGATATTCGATTCAATTTCAATCAATATTTTATATGATCAGTTGAAAATTAGTGAAATACTATTGAACCAATATGCTATCAAACATGGATATAGTTTTCATCCTCAGAAACGATATGAGAGGAATATTGGAATTGCAGTATTTTTTGGATATAGATAATATTGTTTTTTAACATTGGTAATAATTATTCAACCAATATTGATCCAATGATATGAGTTGTTGAATATTAGTGCAATAACATTTAGCCGATGTGTTAACAAGCTTGGATATACAATATATATTTTTATCCATATAGAATCAATTCACGAGAAATTTTGCGATATTCCAACAATATTATTATTGGAATAATGTTTTTCCAATACTTCCTTCACTTTTGTCCTTATAACCACTCACCACCCGGATGTGGGGCAGGCTACTTGGGTGAATGCTACCCACGTCTCATCTACCCTATTGACTTGCAGATAAAGAGTTTGACTTGAATTGTCTTACAGAAAAAAAAATCACGATAAGAATTCGAATAAACGGCGAGGGACATGTTCTGCCAGTTTAAAATATGAAATATTCAGCAATTTCATCTTTTTCTATGAGCCTCTTGAAAAGGATTGTGAGGTTATGACTAGCTTGAAAATGGAAGAGTAGATACAAAATTGTAAATTCAGAAGCAATTGAAGATTGCATCTCAGAAGTAGTAGGCTAATGGCTGACTTGACGTTGTTATTAGGTACAATATACAGGGTGAGTCCCATGGTCAATTGGACCGTTGTAAATCACTATTTCAATTTCTTATATTTTTTTCCAAATGAACTTTTTTAGACTATATTCCAAATTATTCTCATGCGTACACGGTGCAGCATTGAAGCGTGGGCTAACCAAAGTTGGTATTTTTCATAGAAAACACGCAGTTTACTTCCATTTATTCCGATCCGCTGTTTCATTGCCTGCTCAACAGTTTTTTCCATTTTGGATTCCATTTCGGCATTGCCAAGCTTTCTGAAAAATCTGATTTGAATATTCTTTTTGAAAAATCACCCATTTCAAATTTCGAGATATTCAGTGCAGATTAGTCGATATTTATGTATTTATTTATTTATCTGTATAATACATCCAGCAGGCCTAGAAGTCCATTTACAGGTGTATACAATTAGCATTATAAATAATTATACATACAATAGGATCAATTCTGAATGAAACGGGGAATCTTTTTTTGAATCATTTAAACGTTAGAAAAAATATATCTACACTAGAAACGTTATTCATACTTCTAGATATAGTAGTTATATGATGATGAAAATGATGCACTGTATTTTAAACAGGAATATGAAATGTGCTACAAAACCTAGATGAAATACGCGGTACACTGAATAGCATATGAGACAATAGGGGTGAACAATCTATTTGTCCATGTATGGTCTTATATGCAAAACACATATCTCGGCCTTTCCTGAATTTCTTAAGAGATCATATGAAACTCGTCCAACAATGAATCATAGCTATAACCTCTCTCGGAATAAACACCATAAAAAAAAATTGAACATTTTCTATGCTAGTAATATGTTTCATATGAGACGGATTCCATACGACACTGCAGTACTCTAATTAGCTCCTGATTAGTGTGAAATAAATGGATTTCAAAGAATCAAAGGTCCCAAATTCCTTGCAGTTGCCTATCAAAAAACTCAAACTTTTCATTGAAGCTGATATCAGATTCTGAAAATGATTGTAAAACGTCAGTTTCAGATCAAACAGAACCCCTAGATGCTTTGATTCGTATTAAACTTTCACCATCTAGTACATAGCTGAAAGTTACTGGTGGGATTTTACGAGTGATTGTCATTATTTCACATTTATTTGTATTTAAGTACAATTTATTACGAATACACCAATTAGTCAAAGAATTTAAGTCCTCCTGCAATGCGAAACAGTCTGCTTCACTTCGTATTTCACGATATATCTTCATGTCATCTGCAAATAGCAGTTTATAAGAAGTGATACCATCGGCTATGTCATTTATAAATAGTATAAATAATAATGGCCCAAGATTTGACCCTTATGGGACACCTCAACTCGCTACAAAGCAGGAGGATTTTATACCATGACATTCAACATAACAACATCGGTCGGATAAATATGATTTCAGGAGCAACTGAATATCGGATAATATGCCAAAGTTTGACAATTTCTTTAGCAGCTGTTGATGCGATACTCGATCAAACGCCTTGCTGAAATCCGTGTAGATAACATCAACTTGATTTTCATTATCAAGTACATCAGAAACAAATTGAGTGAGAATACAGAGATTAGTCGCAGTACTACGTGCCTTGATAAAGCCATGTTGAAAATTGGATAGTGAAGAACGACATGGTAATAAATCATATCTGATAGTATAATTTCCAGTATTTTAGAAAAAGCTGATATTAATGTAATTGGCCTATAATTTTCAACACTTGTCACCTTTCCAGACTCAAACACAGGGCATACTTTTGACAATTTCCATATTTTAGGGAAATGACGATTTTTTATGTTGGAGTTATATGTATATAATCTCTAGCGGCACCGGAAGGCTATTTATCAATGATTTAACCGGTTTGGCTGGAATTCTATCAGGACTACATGACAACTTATTCTTCAGTTTTTTAGTAGCTTCAATAATTTGTTGAGTTGTAATTATTGTTAAATTCAAGTAAGGATGGTTTATGTGATACGGTGATGATCATTGCGAATATGGTGAATTTTGTTCAGTTATACAAGGTATATGGAACAACAACACAAATTTGGTCATTTTCAAACATCGAAATTTTGATTTTTCCAAATGGAACACCCTGTATATTTGAATTTTTATCAACTCCTTTTAAATGACTCTTTACTTTGCATTCTGGATATCATGTACCTGAAATAACCCATTTCCGAAATATTGTGGTGCTCGTAACCATAGACTTGAAACATAGCGCGTCAACCCAGACTTGTTGTCAAAATGACCCTTTGTTTAAAAACACGCAGAATAAATTCTAAAATCAAATTATTTCAAGATATAACAAATTAGTAGCCATTTACAACTATTAAAAGTTACACTTTACATATTTTTATTTCAATAGGCACTGAATCAGAATATATTTAAGAACAACTTTTTTATTTAATTTTTTATCCGTATATGAATTCATGGTGTATTTAATTAATTTTTTCATGAAAAAATTATAAAATTATATTTCTTTGTATAATAGAACCAGTAAATATAAACCTAAAGGAACACTTAAGAAACAAAACACTATTGAAATAACATAAAATGAGAAAAACTGCAAGGGATGTTTTCGACGTTTTTTCAAACAGCGCAGTCTATGCATACATACTCTTTTGGTACATTCCATACAAATTGGAATTTTACATATATTGCAACAATGGGATGCATATCTTTTTTCGTTTATTTAGCGGGCATCTTGCCCCGGCTTATCATTATTACTTATTTTTGAGCCTATAAAACAAATACATAATCACACTCCTAAAACAAAAAATATCACATAGGTATATACGGACCTGACGTCAATTTGACCACTGCGAAATTTGAGCAAGCTATTGTAAAGTAATTATTCATAAAATCAACACCCAATCTTGGCTGCCGACTGCCAATATCGAGTTAGCGTATGTCGGAAAAAATCAGTATTTCGAAACCTGGACGTCGTCAATTTGACTATGATTCTGTGGTTAGGGGTTTTAAGGAATTCTGCATATTTTTTACCTACACTTTCTTAGTGGTTGCTGGAGATATAGGGCCAGTTGAGAAAACTAATTGGAAATCATCTGTATGTTGTGACTGGGTCTGCACTAATGATCGGTTGAACCGTGAAACTAGTATGTAGATAGTCACACCTGTTTTCGATGAATATTATTTGGAAAAAGTAAATTCCTGTAGAAAAACTTTGCCACGCGTTGGGCAGAATTGATTCGGCAGTCGTATGGGGCTAATAAGTTATTTTCTGTTCGACGTTTGCTGACAATCCTATTCTATAGGAATTAGGCGGAAGGCTGTATAATTTCCTATCGATTTTAATTTTGTGAATTAGCTGCCATTCTTCAAGTACACACATTTCTACAAGAAAAATATTTGTCATGATGGAATTGGTAATTCAATAGTTTTATAAAATCCTGGAAATAACATTCAAATATATTTTCACTTACTTGTAATCGGTTTTGTCCTACAGGAGGTGCAGCATAAGGTATTTCTTGAAATGCATAGTAATCTCTACCATTTTCACTTTTCAGAATATGCCCACGAATTTTACCTTCCTTGAGTTGAACTAATGTATCTTCATTTTGTTCCTGTAATGTTATGTTAAATTTCGTATGAGTTCAGAGTAGTTGCCTTTTTTTTTCTATAAAATAACAAAATTCACAATAACACCAATATAAAAACAAATTTGTTACGGCACAAATCCATGATCCAAAATACTTTGAAATAATGCGAAAATCAGCTCTTTCTTATCAGAATTCAGAAGAAGTGTGAAATATTTTATTCACTGTGTTTCAGAGTTTCATGTGTAAACGATAATATATCACTGGGTAGGTAAAACACTTTCAATCAGTGCCACCAAAAATCAATCACATCAGCTCAGAAATGTTTCGAATGATTATTCCTTCATCATCAGTAATGAGGGTTGGTTTTATCGAGATCGGTTTGTGGTGGAAAAATATCTTGAAATATTAACATGTTACAACATGAAAAAAGGAGGGGTACAATTAGTTCCTAGTCCTAATTACGAATGAGGACGGTGGTCCGCAGCTAGTCCAACTTTATTAGGGATAATCTCTGGAAGAAGTCCATTTCAGCTCAAAGTGGACTGGTCCACAACTTTAATTTGATAAAAATTAAACTAATGGGGGTATATGTTTCGGATTCAGCAAGAATCCATCTTCAGCCTTATACAAGTTCTACAACAAATATGAAAACGCAACCTATATGTAGTTACTACAGAGCAAGAGTTACTCACATGGAGAGAAAAAAAATTGTTTTTTATGTAATAATGAACTAAATATCAAATAGGGGTTAATACCCTATAATTGAGAGATAAATAGTAACCGTGATTATAATCAGGGTGCTTACTTACCAAACCGAATGGTTATAAAAATGTGGAAAATTATAAAATGTTTAGGACAAGGTTCGAAGGTTCATGTCAGAAATGAGTGTTGTGGTCTTCCAACACCAAAGTATGGAAAAATTCATTACTTCTTGAAATCTGTATCAGATGAAACCACATTTCGCTACATTCAGCCTCATCTGATACAAATTTCAAAAAGTACTGAATTTTCCCATATTCTGGTGTTGAAAGCCCAAAATTGCCCTAACACTCATTTCTGACATGAGCCTTCAGACCTTTATAATTTCCTACATTTTTCATATTTTTATAACCATTACCGTTTGGTGAGTTAGTACCCTGATTATAATCGCGATTACTGCTTCTCTCTCAATTGTAGGGCATTGGACCTAGTACCCCCATTACCCCCTATTCAATATTTAGTTTATTATGAATATATAAAAAATGACCTTTTTCCTCTTCATGTGAGTAAGTCTTGCTCTGTAGCAACTACATATAGGTAGAGTTTTCATATTTGCTGTAGAACTTGTATAAGGCTCAAAATGGATTCTTGCTGAATTCGAAACATGTACCCCCATTAGTTTGATTGTTGTCATATTAAAATTATCGAGATGATTTTGTGATATTTCTTATTCTCGCTTCATTTATTAGGGAAGTCATTCAGACACGTGCATGGTCACAACTCATCATTAAATATTTGAATTTTGTCGTTCTGGTGGCACAATTATGGTCCCTTACATAGGTGGACTCCGCACTAGCTGCGGACCACCGTCCTTTGTCGTAGTTAGGACTAGAACTTAATTTTTCTCACCATTTACCCTTTTTTTTTATTTTATAATATGTTAATATTTCAAGATATTTTTCCACTACAAACCAATCTCGATGTAACCAACCCTTATTACTGATGATGAAGGATTATTCCTTCGAAACATGTCTCAGCTGATGTAAGCCTTCCGACTACATCTTAAACCTATTAAAAATTGATTTTTGGTGGAGTTGACTGAAAGTGTTTTACCTACCCAGTTGTATCTCACTTCCATTGTAAGTGATGGATCGCCTCCGATGGATAATATATCAATTCAATCCATAAATATATTTCAACTGTATAGTGTTTGCATAATTCGCATGATTCAGTTAGCCTGTAGCCTTCTGGGATATAAGGAATGTGAAAAAATATTTTATGAAAACGCAGAAGTGAAATATTTCATTCTTGACTTGTTACTGAATCATGCTGTCAGTGGTGAAATTGAACTGACAGTCAGCCCTATGCTGTATCACTTCCGTTAAAAATATCCTCACCGTTATTCGCCATTTCCTATTGATAGGAAATAGCAAAATAACCGAAATCGCGAACAGCGGTGACGTTATTTTTAACGGAAGTGATACAGCATAGGGCTGAATATTGGTTGTTTCTGTACAGGAATTGTTGAGAAAAAAATGAGCAGGGTTAACAGAAGTTAAGAGGAAAAGAATTGCTACCACAAAGGGGGTGCCACATATTAAGTACAGTTGGGGTTACACAGCTGGTTGAATCGAAAACCCATTCAAGGAGACAGAAATTGCCCAAGTAGAACATAGAGATCATGCATTGCTTGTACAGACGTCTTGAAGACGTTTCTCAGAAGTTCGTGGAATATTACCAGTGATATACAACAAAGTATGCTCGAACGTCAATTTTTTACAAAATGGTACGTCAACTAGACGGAATGAAGTGGTCGTTATAACTTGAAGTGATATAGTAGCAGAAGTGTTGGACAATATATAATTATTACGACGATATGTAGTCATAGTGTTGTCATAATAGATTTATGAATAAAGGTCATAAAATTAAGATATATTGTATTACTTATCAAAACTTATACTGGAGGAGAAAATGGGTAATCATTTGATCATGAATACCTATCAATAATAGCTGTATTTTCCAAAAAGTAGCAAATAAAAAATCCCAAAAACAAATAGAAGTGCTGAAGAAGATAGCTGTGGAGAAAAAGACATAAATATGAAGAGAATGGAAGAAGGACTGTAAATGTGGAAGAAACCAATGTAAATGACATCACCCAAGACAATTTCATCAAACTGTTCGACCGTGAACCACGGACTCAGGGCAGATTATATATTTTCTTTGACATTTTTATTAAGATGATTGAAGCAACAAAAATAAATGATTTTAGAGTCATAATGTAGTCAACAAGATCATTGATATCAACCACACGGATTTATTGTCATAATAACCTCAAAACCACCCCTTCTCAGAATTACCCAAGTATCGTCCATAAAGTAACCCCCACCTGTTGACTTAATGGATTATTATTCTCATTATTCTAGGATATCCTACTACTTTCAATTTTCGTTTCACTCATTTCACCAAAATAGACAGTTGAATAACACTGGTCTGCAATGAAATCCTCCTTTAAAAAATTTTGTCATAAACATGACGATTCAAATGTTCTGAATCTATCCCCGTTGGCCGATTTTTTCCATCACGTCTAGATTTTTTGCTATGAATATTTTTTTAAATTTCAAAAATTTGGGTTTTTTTTTAATTTTTTTTGCGCGTCAATGTTATAAACAGTGTATATACAAATAGTGTATGTACAAAATAAGTTTTAGCGAGTTGTAAGAGAAAGAAGGGAAGTGCCGAAGGTGATTTTAATGGTGCTACAAACGCACATGCGCAGTATTCGCTGTGACTTCACAACAGTTGAGTGAAAACTTGTCTCTCAATTGTTTACATTTTGTATCAAATATTTTGGTAAGTTTTGCATAAAGTTCATGTTCTCTATATTGGTTTTGAGTATTTTATTTGTAGTTTATGTATTTTTTTATGAGCAGAGCCAATAAATATAAAATAGATGTTTGAAAATTATTTCAATAAAATTTTATGTAATTTTAGGTTATAAAATGCCTCGAACTTGTAAAAATTCTACCGACTGTTTTTGCTACATTTGTGGGGAATTCGTACTAAAAACACAGCGAAATGTCATGACAGATCTTGTTAAAACAACTTATAAGCTATATTTTGGATTTTCTATCGATGAGCGAGATAAGAGTTGGTTGCCAAAAGTATGTTGCAATAGCTGCTCAAGAACGTTGAGAGGTTGGCTTGAAGGAAGCCACAAATCCATGCCGTTTACAATGCCAATGATTTGGAGTGAGCCTCAGAATCATGAAAATGATTGTTATTTTTGCATGACATCAACACGAGGATTCTCGAAAAAAAATAAAAATAAGATTGTATACCCGAACGTCCCATCTGCAAAGAGACCAATTCCTCGTGGTGAAGGTACTTTACCTCCAATTCCACCAATTAATGAGAAGGTGGAAAATAAAAATATTTCTGGTCTTCAATCTCAATCGAGTTTTCTTTCTGCCGGTACATCTTCATCTTCATACACTTCGTCTGGATCTTCCAGTCCATCTAAAGAACCTCATTTACTTAAGCAAGGTGACTTAAATGATCTTGTTAGAGACTTGGGACTTTCAAAATCTAAGGCGCAATTACTTGGATCAAGATTAAAACAGTGGAATCTATTGGATAAAAGTACCAGAGTTTCATATTTTCGTACGAGGCAAGAAGATTTTACGAGTTATTTTTCCAAAGAAGATGATTTGGTATATTGTAATGATGCTGCAGGGCTTCTTCAAGAACTGAGTTTTCCAGAAGATTCTAGTGAATGGAGACTTTTTATTGATGCTTCAAAAATAAGCTTAAAAGCCGTTCTACTCCATAATGGTAATAAATACCCATCTGTGCCCGTTGCACATGCTACAAACATGAAGGAAAATTATGTAAACCTAGAGGTATTACTCGAAAAAATTGAATATTCCCAATACTTATGGAATATTTGTGCTGATTTGAAAGTCGTCGCTATACTCACTGGATTACAAGGAGGATACACAAAGTTTTGCTGTTTTCTTTGTGAGTGGGACAGTCGCGCAAGAGAAAAACATTACAAAATAAAAACTTGGCCACTAAGAAAAAGTTTAACTCCTGGGCTTAAAAATGTGTCTCAGAAACCTTTAGTGCCAAGTGAGAAAATTTTTCTGCCACCACTTCATATAAAGTTGGGACTCATGAAAAACTTTGTGAAAGCTATGAATAAAGATGGTGCAGGTTTTCAATATCTTAAAACAAAATTTCCTCGAATCAGTGACGCAAAATTGAAGGAAGGAATTTTTGTAGGTCCGCAGATACGTGAGCTAATGAAAGATGAAGCTTTTGATTCGAAGTTGAGCGAAGCAGAAAAAAAAGCTTGGGTGGCTTTTAAAGAAGTTTGTCATAATTTTCTTGGGAATACAAAAAGTGAGAATTACCGACAAATCATTCGGAAGCTTCTTTCTGCTTATAAAGCTTTAGGATGCAATATGTCACTCAAGATTCATTTTTTGGACTCTCATTTAGATTTCTTTCCTGAAAATCTGGGAGCCGTATCAGATGAGCATGGTGAAAGGTTTCATCAGGATATAATGCAGATTGAAAAACGCTACAGTGGGAAATGGTCAGCAGCAATGCTTGCTGATTTCTGTTGGTCAATTCGCCGAGAAACACCAATAGAAACGATGAAAAGGAAAAAAACCACAAAATAACAAATTTTCTCACCATATAATGAGATAACTGACCGATATATATTCATTTTGTGACTATAATTTAGGATTTTTCACTGTAAAACTTAGACCGTAATATTTTTTCATTTCGTTATGATAATTGGTATTTTAATAATATTGTTTGTTAATTAAATAAATATTATATTGGAAATCTACGTGTGGTACTTAATTGTATGTCAGATTCCGTGTTTAGAGCACAAAATATGATGAATTCATGCATGAAAGCAAGAAGGAGAAAAAAAAAATTTTTTTTTGCAGACCAGTGTAATCATCAACTTCGATAGAATTCACCTTGCAAGCTCCTTCGTGTGTGTAATTTGGGATCTTTCATATCACTCTTCATCAATGTTGTTGCAGGATTCGGCATTATGGCGTTGGAATTCAATTTATTCATAAGAGGATATTCACGAAAAATTATTTGTAAAATGTTAATTTTGTTGATCTCACCTCAGTAGTTACAGAATATGCAACACTCAATAACAACAGGATCCAACTTTGCGAAAATAACATCGTCATGTTGGTGAAAAAATTGATAGAAATAATCTCCCTCAATTTTCGATTTGATATGTATTTATACTTTATCTCGATCTACTTCAATTCCATTTGCATACATATCGACAGAGGCTATCATTTCGTTTTCACATCTTGAGATTTCGAGATACCCAGTAGGGGATAACAGAGCAGGTAATTAAACTTGTTAGAAAATTGCAATTTTTTTTACATCCTTTGAAACATCATCAATTCTTCTCCTGTAGCCGTCTCATAGAGACAGACACATCGAACTCAGTCCTCACATTCATTTGTCGTCACTTGAGAGACATGCTGAACGTGCCTTTCTCAGGGCTCGTTCATTCAACAAAGCTTTGGAATTCACTACCTTGGAAGGTGTTTCTCGAGGGAAATTCTAGTGGAATACCAATTCCTACATACTTTCCCTCAAATCTCACGATGTATAAAAAATCTGATTTAAATTTGAAATTATTTATTTTCCAGGTAGGAACAAATATTCTTCCTTAAAAATATTTCTTCAATCATTTCTTCCATCTATAAAAAGAACTTAAGGTTGACGTTTATCTGGCCTAACAAATGAAACCACCAGTTAAATGAATAAATATATACTCAACTATCCAACCTTAAAATGTAAAATTGAAATGTGATTTGAACTCAAGTAGAATAACTTTTTTCTACAAGTTTTCACGAGATTATATTTATGTCACACTGACTTAGTTTATCAACGTTCAGCATTCAGAGGTGTCAGGATATATGAAATAAAATTTCAACACCATACCTTCCTGGCATCTTTGAGGGCGGGTTGTATGGAACAAGTTCACCAACAGTTCAACCAAACTGAATTCAGTTGCTAAGGAAATAAAATATTCATTGGCTAATTAGATATTGTCACATTATTTGTTGTTAAGAAAATTAGAGAATTATGGATTTTGAGGTAAGGTACTCAATCTGATGAGAGATTATTTGTCGCAGAGATCGCAAATTATAAAAGTTGAAGAATGTCTCAGTTAACCGGTCCGTTTCCTCGTATACAAGGATATATGATATCATAAGCTGACGATAGAGCTTTATTATAAAGGGGAGACTCGTGGCAACAATTAAAGGCAGACTCAGAAAATGATCTACGAAATCTAAAAATATGCATGGTTGAATTATAATCGTTTGAGTCTCAACGTGAGTAAAACAAAATTTGTATCTTTTTCGATATATAAATCTGAAAAACCTCTCTGAATATCTAAATATCTTGGTATTATACTAGATCAGCATCTACGGTGGGATGATCACGTGACAGACGTAACAAAAAGGCTCAGACAATCGATCCATAAATTTTATAGAGAGATATTCTGAACAAAAAAAATCTTCTACTATTATACAACTCCCTGCTTGAAACGGTCATTAGGTATTGCATAACAGTGTGGGGGTGTCTGTGTGACAATTCGTTGAGTAAACTGCAATCAACCCAGAAATCCTTATTGAAAATAGTATTCGAAAAACGTAAACTTCATTCTACCGATCAGCTCTATGAGGATGTTGAAATATTTGATGTAAGAGGATTATATATTTATCAGTCTTTGATTTGGATGTTTCAAAATGAACATAAATATATCACTCCCAAAACTAAGCAAACTCAATTCCTTGAAAACAAGTCTATATAATACCAATATTTCGGAAAGCACACACAAGAATATATATTTTTTATGTACTTAAATTGTATAATTTCCTGCCATACAACATAAAAACTACCACCTCTCTGAGTAATAAATGATAATGAAAAAAAATTATATGTGAAAACAAAAACTTACTTAAAATTTTCTAACTGAAGATGAACCATCACTTGATGATAACATATATCTACCTCCTTGTTTTTGTTGATCTGAACCCTTGTTACTCACCTCGTTTTCTCTTACCGCCTTTTCTTTTTTTTTGCTATTGTTATTATTTTCGAAATCTTCAATCTCTTCTTTTTTAAGTATATTCCTCAGTATCATTGAAATCTGTTACCTACCGCTAAACTTGATGAATTATATAAACCACTCCAAACTCATTGCAAAGCCACAACACAAGCATTTCAAATGCTTAGGTGGGTTGTATGTTGTTTGAAAGTGGAACATATACTTGAAAATTAAACTATGTTATTTCTGTAAATTATGGTACCTATGTGAATAAAATGAAATAGAATAAAAAATAAAAAATTATGGAAATAAATTATCGAAAAAAAAAAAAAAACATGAACTGCTCAGTTCACTTAAACTCTTGGTGAACTTGTATAGTATAATCCGCCATGAATGTTTCAGTAAATTAATGCTTGAGTTTGAATTGTCTGATACACCATTCAAACTTCTCTTGAGATACTTGCTTTGTAAAAATATGTGCTATGATTTCAGTTTATCTCAACGAAAATATGTTTGTTCTTTACTGCATCCCGTATTAAATGATGTTTCATATCTTCTTGTCTACTTCTCGCATGTTTCTCGACCATTCTGTAGCATTTTCATTGTCAGAATTGAGAATGATCGGTTGATATTTCGCATGTGACAGTCCAATGTCTCCAAACAACTGTTGAAATCAGAGAGATTCCTCTGTTGCATGACTCAGTGCCATGCAATCAGCATCGGCAGTAGATAGGGCTACTGTTGTCTGCTTCTCACTGGATCTGAGAGAGTTTGAATGTAGCCCCAGAAAAGGAGTTTCTATCCCCAATCAGAATCGCAAAAACCGGTGATGTTTTTCTGATCAATTTTTGTAAATACCGCTTATGTTTCCTTGGACGTATAGCGTGTGTACCTGTCTGATTCTGTTGCACGGCCTTCTATTTCAAGTTCCCTTATCTTTTTTGTAAGTATATTGGGAGAGGTGAATCAGTTTTCCAACAGCTTCTCGGTATGTTACACTCCATATTTATTCTTTTTCTTCATTGTTGTTTTGACTCATTCCTCGATTCAGTTTCCGATTATTTCTCATCGACATCGAAACGAGATGACAACTACTCATGTTGAATTCATCGAGAATTGACTATATGTAACTTTCCTGGTAGACTGAAATTTTTATGTTTCCTTCTCTTGTTATTCTAAATCCTAAACATTGGTGAACAGGTGCCATCTGGCATTTCCACTCCAAGCTTCTTCAGGAGTTTGGTTCGCAAACCTATCGTTGGGGTTCTATTTTTGAGGATCACTGTAATATTTACAGCTCCTGTCCAAAAATATTTCTTCAGACTATCTGCATCAAGCATAGATATAACTTCTTCAATAAAAGTACGATTTGCTCTTTCTGCTACTCCATTCTGTTGTGGGGTGTACGGTGCACTCAGTTGATGTCGGATTCTTCCATGTTTTTGTTTATGTATTCTCTACCATTATCACCTATTGGATTTTATGTTTTTCAGATTCATTTTCGACGAGATCTTTGAATTCATTCAAAGAATCGAAAACTTCATACTTCTGGTGTAAAAAGTACATGAAAGTTTTTTGTCTCATCATCGATAAAAGTGGGAAAATATTTTGCTCCTCCAATCAATACAACTTGCAATGGACCGCAAATATCGGTACGGATTATTTCTAATATTTCATGGGCACTTTTGTTTTGAAAAATACAGCTGGTTCACTAATCACGAACTGTCAAGTTGTTGGTTGAATTATTTACTAAACCTTTTTCTTAGATGTGAATTTCCCTTGACTTATATGACCCAAACGAACGTGCCAAAGTTTTTGTAAGATATGCTGTTTTGGATCATTGAATAAAATTTCATTGCCTTTATCTGCGATTTTGCAAACAGACAATAGATTCATCTTCAAATTGTGAATGAAAAGGGTGTCATCCACCTGAATAACCTCAGTATTTTCAGCAACATTTCCTCTTCCTACTGGACATATAAAGATTCCATCAGCTCTCTCGATATTGACTTGATGTGAAACAGAGTTGATTTTCTCAAAAAATTCTTTCTCTGATCTCATATGTGCAGTTGCTCCAGAGTTAATAAACCATTGTTGCTCATTTTCGTTGTTTTTCGTTATTGCTTATTTCGATGGTGACTACATAGAAGACCATGAAAACTGGTTATTATAATTGAGATTTGTACAGCTTTATTGACTTTGTTGACTCTTTGTAAAATATGCGACAAAAATTTTGCTATTTTCCAGTAATTCAAGCTTTCCTGATAGAGCTGCTTCAACTCTATTTACATTTTTCTTACTCATATCTGCGGCTATTTCAGCTCAACATATGTTTTTACTGAAATGAAACTACGTTTAGTGCTTTTATAACGCCAAAACGGGATGACCAACGCGTTGAGTTAACTATTTTAGGTATTAGAGTTGTTTTTTACTGTGAAGATCCTTTTATTGCTTTCGACATGTTCCACTTATGCGTAGATGCCGAGAAAAATGTGCAAATGGCTTGAACAAGCATAAAAAATATGGTTGCTTCCATATAAACAATCTGCTGCATTTTGAACCCCTTAATTCAAAGAGTGAGCAGCATACGGTACAAATAGAGCCAAATCATTGTACTATACAGTCCGACTGTTTTATCTTTACCCATGCGTCATCAATTTATGATCGAAGAAATCACACATCCTCTATCGAACATCTCTTTCTAACAACCGCTATGAGCGAACCAAAATTCGTTTACATTTGTCTGCTCAGCTAAGAATTATGGTATTGTGATGCATGGGTAAAGATAGAATAATCGAACTGTATAATATATGCTTGCAATCCACAAAACTTGCCACTCATATTACTAGTTATGTCTAAATTTAAAAATTCCAAAACATTGATAACAGTCTCCTCAGGTTCCTTTGCACAGTGCCCAGTATTTTCATGAAAGCCCACAAACCTTTCCACAGGACATCCCTTATCATCACAGAATCTCAAAATTATTGTGAGTTTATCTTGGTATGCTATGTCGGGCGTTGAATCAACAGTTATCGAATAGTACTTATTTGCTTTGATTTGTTTGATAATTTCATTAGTGACGCGATATAAGACATAATGTTTACAATTCATGACATATATCCTTCGATAAATAGGAAGTTTTTCCTTCCTGAATTTTTTCTTTATTTAAATGTTCTTTCAAAAATTATATTCAGATAACAGCTCCAAAAAATCCAAATATTTACCATCATAATTTTGACTATTTTGTTCAAGTTGTGATAATTTCTTTTTCAAATTCTTCGTCAAGTATTCGATTTCGCGTTCCGCACTTAAGATTTTGTCGCGTGGTGCTATTGCACCCAAAAGACCCCTGGTTAAACTGGCACTAGTTGCATGCGATTCACCATTCCTAGTAGAGACACCATTGATACAATAATTTTCTCAATTGTCATGTGAATCACTTAATTGGAATGTTGATGGGAGACTTCTTGACTTTTCATCAATAATAATTGTTTATTTGTGTTGAGTTACATGGAAGTTATTTTCATCGTTTGTGAAAATTACTTAGATGAGTTTCTTCCAGAAATATGTAATTTAATGCTCCTGCTGATTGTACACTAATTATAATGATTTTTTGTGCATGCTCCGTATCATTATGTGAAAAATTTCAATTATATGCGAGAGTGTTGACCTTGTTAAGTTCCACAGAATTAGATTCCAGTGCACAAATATTCGTATTGTTTATATTGCACTATATACGTATCGTTATTGAAATATTCCTTAAGTTATTTTTGTGATCACCATATCATACACTAAACATAAAAAAAGAAAATAGTATATACGGAAGGGATAACTAATAGGCATCGTTAATGAAATGGAGATTCTGATAAAAATATACGTTTTTTCAATTCAATATTTGAAATTATCAATAATTTAGGTGCTCATTCTTTTCTATTCTGTTTCGGTTCATGCTAATTTTTGGGATAAAAGTGTGTAGTAGGTATAGAATAAGATTTTAACAATTTGGAAAATGCATATTTTTTCTTTAGAGGTTTCATTGTGTCGAGTAGATGGTACGGAGAGGACAGGACGAGTTGATTTCTTCATTCCTTTAGGTTTTCTTTTTTATTTTTTCATTTATTTATCCTGTTCAAGTCGATGTTGATTTCAATATATCGTAAAATATCGTCAAACGGGGCTAAGTGAATCGGTATGGGTAAAGTGAATTAATCCGTAAATTTAACGGTTTCTTTCGCGCAGACTCGACATTCTTTCTTTTCAAGGTTGCTTTCGTGCGCCATTCGTTAGTCAGTTGTCTCTGTACCGTGGTGCGATGCGTATACGTTCGAGTCTGCTAATAGGTAAGTGTTCGTTCTATTTATTCTGGATAAGCTTTACTTTGCAATCTCATTAATAGCCGAAATCATTCAGTTGTGAGGTGGAGTGGGTTATATTGAGAAATACTACTATTGATAATATGATTTGCTGGGTCATCTAGGAATCAAATTCCATGAAAAAAAAAATGTGTCTGACTTAGTTGAGAATTCAGAATATTCATTATGAAAAATGAACTAGATAGTGGGGAAAATTAATCATCTTTGATTGCATGGAATTTGAAATTTTGACCTGATGATTGATTCAAGAATTATTTTCCTTTTTTGACAAAATAATCATTATGGTATATTTCAATAATAATAATTATAATAATACTCCCTCATAAACACTCGTAGAGTGTACTCAAAGGCGGGTAGAGGACGGCTATTATTATTATTTGCCGTGGCGCTCCGGGCGACTTACTGATATTGTCGGTGGTGTATTCACTTTTCAGCTGTAGGAAACCCAGTAAAACCTACAGCACCACCCCGGTTGGTCGGTGCGCACTTCAAGCTAGCACCAGACGTCGGGATTGGCATCTAGGCAACTCACATCACACTTGATTCACAACAAGGCATGTGGCCACCCAAAGAGACCCGTGTACTTGAGAAAAAAGATCCCGTAGCCGAGCCTCGAACGTCTGTCTGATGCGAGCTTGAAGTTCCACTTCTAGAGACCTTAGCCACTGAGCCACCGATCAATGCATAGTACGACCTAATTGAACCCCCACCCCTCAATATAGTCTCAATTTATTCATTGATTTTTTGTTCATAGGATGCAACGAACATATGTTAAAAAGTTGGGGCCCCAGGGAAAGTGCAATTATGATAATGCGTATGTGCACCGGGCCGTGGCGGCGGTCCGTAGGGGCAGCATGTCCATGCGAAAAGCATTGGAACATTATGGGGTTCCTTTCTCCCCAATTCAAAGATGATTATCTAATGATATAAAGAGAATTGTGCTACAATATTTGAACAAGTTGGGAGTGGTAGAGAGGAGATTCAAAGATAATCTTCCTGGATTGGACTGGTTCAAGAGTTTTATGAAAAATAATCGGGATTCAACGATTAAGTTGGCAGAGAACACGAAGCGTGCCAGGGCTGCATTATCATATGAGGTGATTCAAAAATATTTTGAGAATCTAAGACGATTCAGGATCCGTTAAAGTTGTCACAAGAAGAGGAGCGAAACACACACATAGGACTATTGATAGTTCAAAGAGCAGCACTACTGTTATGTTTGCTATCGCGGCTGATGGCACTTTATTGCTGCCATACAATGTGTATAAAGTTGAACATTCGTATGAAGGTCGGACGGAAGGCGGCATCGAAAATGCTAGATACAATAGATCTTTGAGTGGGTGGTTTGATTCCGAGTTGTTCGAAGATTGGTTCAGAACAATCATTCTGCCATTTTTCAGGAAATTAAATGGCTCTGAAGTCCTTATAGGTGACAACCTGAATAGCCATATCACTATGAGTGTAATAGAGGAGTGTGCAAATAATGAGATAAAATTTGTTCTTCTCCCGCCCAACTCCACACATCTCTTGCAACCACTCGATGTGGCATGCTTCAGACCGGTTAAGGCATGCTGGCGGAGAATTCTGGAAGAATGGAAAATCAAGCATCGTGGTGTCTTACCAAAAACGGAATTCTCATGGCTTCTGAGAGAGACAATTGAAAAAATTGGCATACGATCTAAGGAAAACTCTATTGCTGGTTTTAAAGCCTGTGGCATTTCTTCTTGGAACCCAGATATTGTCCTCCATAAAGTGCCAAGAAACAATCATGCAGTGAATAGAGACAACGACGATGCACAAGCATGGACTCAATCAATAGAAGAACACTTGGAAAGTTTAAGATCTTCTACTGAATCCACTGTTAAACGAGGGAAAAAAATCAATATTACAGCCGGAAAAGCATTTCCACGGCGGACCTAATAATTTCGACTTTGATTGATAAAACACCAAAGCGCAAACCAAATAGATTGAAAAGCAAAACATAAGAAGCAGATGAAATGAAGAGAATCCGATACCAGAACCATCCACATCGCATGACAGTGATAGGTCGCAGGAGCCACGTGAGGCACAGGTTTCTGATGATGAATACGAAACACCAGATGTAGGGGACTTCATTATTGTGAAATTCCCAATGGTGAAGCGGACGAGACTCTACATTGGCAAAATTGAAAATATTGACGGACAGGAACTGACTATTAACGCCTTAAGGAAGAAAGGATTTGAAAAATGATATTTTGTTTATCCTAAAATTCAGGATATTTCCATTATTGATAATATCCAAGTTGTTAAAAAAGTCTAGCTGAAATATGTCAAAAGGGGATAACATGTCTTCAATCCCAGCGTCGAAGTCTTCCAAACTCTGGAATGAGTTTTTTCAATGGGCCCCTATAGTTCCTATAAGTTTATATTACTTCTTTCAGTTTGTGATAATTTTTATACCTACCTAGTTTGAGATTTTTATATCAAAGGCACCAATTTCTTATATTTTTCTGTGATTATATGAGTGATATTTAAGTTAAGAATTGCGTTTTGTTTAATTTTTTTAATGTTATAAGGAGTTTTGCATCTGTTCGTACATTGATGTTTGAATATACCGTTTTGTAATGAAAATACTGCGTTTTTTTCCCGAATTTTTTCTATTTTAAACAGAATATATATTTTTTCAAATGAATCGGTTCACTTTACCCATATCTTGTTCTATCATGCACCAAAGACGAATTTTAAGCGCGGATTCAGTTCACCCCACAGTGGTGGGTAAAGTGAATTACCCTTGAATAAAAAAAATGGCGGACTTGAAATGTTAAGAAAATTATGATATATATGTCATGGGCTACAGGAATGTTCAGAGAACCTATATTACTTTTTCCATATTTTTTGTTTCATTACTTTCGGTTAAATATCGAAAAATGCGCTATTTTTTATTCACTTAGCCACGTTTGACGGTATAGTTGGGTATTCTTTTTTGTTTCAAAATAATATTTCTTGAGGTATGAAATTCTTCTCAGTTCGTATGGAATAGCATTAAAAAATTCAGGAACGATGAAAATATAAGATCTTTGGGTCCGGGTTTTTTTGAATAATTGTGTAATGAGATTCATGTTTGTAGCAGATCTAGTTATTTGATATTTTATTTGTGGAAAATTCTTATGATTTGTATAATTCTCTCAAGACATTGGTGGGTAAACAATATTGAGAGTGTTATTGGAGACCCCACCCCAAATTGTGATGCGGTAAGATAAAATCGATTGGAAAGAAGTATAGCTTTAGAAAGTTTTCAGGGCTCTAAGGCGTTTATTGACAGGATACGATCATCTTGTATGTTGACCTAAGACGAGGTATTTGATAGACGATACTTTCTCTATTATAAGACAAACAGATGGTATCTTGTTATTGCAGTTCGTATAGTATAATTTGAAAATAATAAAGTTATTTCGGTTGGTTTGCGTAAAAGCTTCAAATTTTGTTTTCTTAATATATAATGTGAGCTTAGTCACACTTAACCATGTGTAAATTTTTATCAAATCTGTCTCAGGACTACATTTAACGTCTTCTCATTTTGTTCCCTTAGCAATAATAGCTGTATCATCAGCATAACAAATGAGGTGTCCCTCCAAGTTGTCAATTTTTGTAATACTTTTTGTGCATACGAGAAAAAGTACTGAACCTAATACCGTTCCTTGTGCTACTCTTTTTTTTTACTTTCGATTAAGAACTTACTTCGTTTACTATTTTCACTCTCTGAACCCCATCTGTTGAATAACATCAAGTGCTAGACCACGAATTTCATAATGACTCAGCTTGTTGAGCTTGGTGAGCTTGGCGAGATCTAGAAAAATTGCTACACTTTTTGATGATTCATCCAATGCCCTGTGTGTTTGTTCTAATTTTAAATAAAGCCATACTTTCTGTTATCATATCATCTCTGCGAAAAAACTCCATCAATCCCTCCTTAAGCACTCGTTCACAATTTGTTGCTAGGTTATTGATAACGGATATTGGTCTATAATTTTTCAGTTGGTCACGTTTACCTGATTCGAAAATAGGGCTGATTATTAAGATTCTTTTCATTGCTGTGGTATTTTTCCGCTAAACGTAAATTAATGATATTTACTAAAGGGGGTGTGATATCATCATGAATGTTTTTTATCGTTTTCATACTCAGGTTATCTGGACCAGCAGAGTATTTATTTTTGAGGTTCCATGTGTGGATAGTGATTTCATTCTTACATACTGGTTCGAGAAAAATGGTGGATCACTTTTTGTATTATTTCGTTGTCCGTTTGTTTTTCGTATTTTGTTTGACATTTCATGCCTAGGTTGCTGAAAAAATTATTGAAAATGTATATGCTTTCTCTTTATTGTATGATATTATACTCTCGTTGACATTTTTTGTAGGTGTGTTTTCTAATAATTGTATAATGGATTTTCTGTCACGGCCTGTTAAATTTAATGACATTCGATATTATTTTACATTATTTTCCTGCTTCTGTTATTTTATGCTGATTCTATTATTCTTTAAAATTCATCAGTGCGTTGAGTTTATTCCTGTATCCTTTGTATTCGTTTGGTATTTCTTTTGTTAAATTTCCAGGTACAGATATGTATACAAAAGGTGCGAAATGGTCATGATATTATGGGTGTGATTTCAATTTCATTCATCAACCTGTTTTGTAATTTAATGAAAATATCATCGATTGTGGATTTTATGTTCAATGTTATTCGCGTAGGTTTGATAATGTATGACTGAAAACCATTCGAAATATCCAGGTAGTTGTTGGTGTCGTGTTATCTTTTTTTTGAAATACCCATGTTGGTATCTTCTATGTAAACCTCAATTTTTAATTCTCTTTATTGTATAGGTACATCAGATTTGTAAATTTTCCATATATCTTTTTGTATCTGTTGAGGGAGCTATAATATGCTGGGAAAAACCTATAGTGATTTATTTTATTGAATTATATGAAGAACAGGTTGATCTGAGAAAGTTGTATTCATTCAAACGTTCAATTCTTATTTCAGCTGTTATTGTGTTTCTGGCGTAGATTATAACACCGTCACATTATTGTTCTAATATTGATCTGGTACCTATAGATGGGTTAATACGATTTATTGAATATTAGTAAAAAATTTATAAGCAATGTCCTGTTAAACTTGGATATACAATATCGCTTTCATTTACTGAAATAGATAAGAAAGTAAAATTGGGATTTTAATATTCATTCATTGCAAAATATTATTTTTCTAATTCAATAAGTTTGTTAAGAACTTCGTGAGTTGATGAATGAGTAATCTGTATGATGATTGATGATGATCTGTACGATCAAAAAAAAGCTTGCTCATTGAGTAATCCATTGTCATCATTGATTTTTTGATTATTATGCATACCTACATACTCACCCATTTCAATATTGAGTACTATTTTCGTAATTCTCAATAATTGTTTACGTGAATTGAAAGGAGATTTTTTGATAAGAATAACATTTATTACGATAGATTTTGCCGACATTTCAGATTGGATATCTGATAAGTACAGAAATTAGGTATCGATCGCGTCCCGAACCGTAGTGATCTTAAAGGGCTTGAACTCGTGCAATGAAAAATACTGTTTCACACAGTGAACAAATAAATAGTCGATTGACATGTTTATTTGCAGGAACGTACCTACTAATTCTAAACTTATTATTTAAACAAATCATAAAGTTTTGCGGAAACGTCACATGCCGCCTGTAGCGACTAAGCTAACACTTTGTATATTATGAATATCGTTTTGAATATCAACAGCCCTTTTGGCGACTGCATAGTCGCTACAGTTGTAGCAACTATGCAGTCATGAATATCGTTTTGAACATCACCAAAAAGGCTGTTGATATTCAAAACGATATTCATGATAAACAGTGTTAGCGACTGCATAGTCGTTACAGTACTCCTCCTAACTAAAATACATAGTATTTTACGGTGAATCGAGCGGTAAGGGTCAGAGCTTGCTTACCGGGCGTTTAAAAACGCCAGAGGAGACCTTTACCGAAGCCACTTTTAATTTACCATCATGACCAGGTAAGGTTTCAATGACACAGCCCATTTGCCAACTTCGCGGAGGTGAATTGTCATTTTAAATGAGTACTAGAACACCCTTTTTCAACGGCGGGGAATCGTCTACCCATTTAGCAAGCTGATGGAGGGTAAATAGGTATTCTTTGAACCAACGATCTCAAAAACTTCTATGTAATTGGGAGGAAAGCTCGAAACGACTGAGACGGTTCGTTGGAATGTTTCGGAAGTCTTCTTCAGGAAGGGCAGTCAAGGACACCATGGTCAAAAAATGCCCAGGAGACGAAGCCGTACAAACATTAGGGTCATTGCTGAAGGGAGTCAGTGGTCTAGAATTTAGACTGGTTCCAATTTGAGTGTAGACGGTGGGAACTCCTCTAAAGGTTAGGATTTGACCTCCAATTACTCTAACCAAATGAGATTTGATGGAATTACGATTAACGATCATCGAGACGAGAAATAAACAAACTCTTGTATCGATGTTTTTCTCGGAGACAATTTCTAAATTTCGATTCGAGACTCTCGAAAACAAAAACTGAATGTTATTGAAAAATGTCATATATAAGTTATAACGTACAACACAAGGCCAAGGCTGCACCAAAATAGAGGGTATTACATTTTTTTTATAAAAAAAAAATATGTTAAAGCCACGTATAACAAAAAAACCGCCGAGTATCAGAACAAAAATAAACAATATTGTTCCCAAAAATTAAAATTAAACAAATCTTCGATGTTTTAATTTAATATTTTATCCATACATTCAAAATTTAACTAGGTACCTACGAAAGGTGAAAGTTTAAAATTGTTTCTTCGTTCGTGAAGGCAAAAATGTACCAGCACCAGCAACAAACTCATATTTTATAATCGAAACCTGTTCAAAAAAAGATTATCGATATTACTCAAATTATTTTATCTCAATAGTAGGGATCGCAGTACTGCATAGTGAAATTTAAGAAAAACTGGTGCCATAAGAAGATCCTTAGAACTATATAACAGCAATAAGAATATAATAGAAATAAAGATGAATTTATGGCCCTTTCCATTTGTGGAATTTCTTCACCCTGAAAAGCCATACTGACCGAATAGTGTCCCATTAATTATTAAAGTAAGAATAATTATCTTAATAATTTCTCGATCTCGAAAAATCTCAAAGTGTTTTTGTCGATCTCGTTCTCGAAAAAACCCATTAGTGTCGTCTCGATCTCGTCTCGAAATCTCGAGACGAGACATCTCGAATTTCGAGTCTCGTGAAAGACGGGTCCGCGGATACGTCTGACACTACCTCAAGGTGCACAGCCCTAGTGGAGAAACAGATGAAGAGACACAGGGAAGATTTGAGAACTTTGGCACTCCGTATCCTCGACGTAGTGATGCGAAAGGGTCCAGCAAAGTCAACTCCTGTGTTAATAACGCATTTCAAGCGAGACACACTTGGGAGGGGTAGATCACCCATGAGAGGTTGGGTAGACTTTGGGTTAATCCCCCAGCGGGTGATGCATTTAGACACCATGCGTCTGATAGATCCTCTTAAGTTGATTATCCACCAGTTTTGATCTAGTAAATATTTGACTGTCTGTATACCGGCGTGAAAATATCTCTGATGGATATTTTCGATAGGAAGGTCGATAAATCTACTTCGACTGGGCAGCAGAACTGGATACTTTGGAAAAACGGGAATCGGAGCGTTCCGGAATCGTCCTCCTACGCGGATAATACCCTGATCATCAATAAAGGTAGATAGTTCACGAAAAATTTCAGGAAGCACCTTCCCATCCTTAGGTAGTAATATTTCTGGGGAAAAGCATACAGATTGAGTACGTTTCGCAAATCTCAATAAGGAGTTATGGATTTCGTAAGATGTGGGGAGACTTGTCCTTTTTGGTAATGGTAAACAATTATTTGCAAAACGACAGATATAACTAACAGTCCGAGTCAAAGTCATGAGAAATGAGTAATTTTAGAGAAAAATTTCGGGAATATTGGATTCAGGAATAGTGACGTTGAAAGCTACTCGACGTTCCTCTTCCATAGTGGCATAAGGAGCAGAAATCTCTTGATCAGGAAGGGAGTCGAAAGTGAGGAGTAATTCAGGTTCCGCCCACCAGGTAGGACAACTAAAGAATTCACTGGGTAGATCCCACATCGGCTGTGTTATCAGATGAAGGAAAATGATACCAACATTCTGACGAAACCCGTTGAAGTAAATGATACAATCGGAGGTTCCTTAGTTTGTATTTAATCACTAATTAGAAGTATTGTAACGTGTATCTTTCGTAAATGATTTTTGTAATGAATAAAGATGTTAACTTTGAATGCAATGAACTTTACTTTCGAAAATATGTTGACAATGAATGAAAATATAATTGAATTTCTGTCACAATTTCTTGACAGTTTATTTCTCTCCCATGCACCCTGATTTGCTAGGTGGAAACATCAACTGGTGAGGACCGGCTTCAGGAACTTTGAAGGTATTACTGTTCATGCCCCCGGCCTTGGAGGATTCAGCCGACAACTGGAAGTGGACAGAGTCTGTTTACTGCCCGGGAACTAATGCCGTCTGCTGTCCTGATAGAGGCTACTCGAGCTAATCCATCACTACCATCATTAAAGTCTAATATGCGACCCAGACGCCATCTGGTTGGTGGAAGGTTGTCATCACGCATAAGGACCAATTGACCTTTTTCCAAGTTTCCTTGGTTCTTTTTCCAGCATCTTCTTTGTTGAAGTTCACTGATGTATTCACGACTCCAATGACGCCAAAAGTGATCGTAAAGTTTTTGAAGTAATTGGTATTGTGATAGTCGGTTTTCTTTTATGCCATCAACGGACGGTTCTACCAAGGACATCATAGGTCTTCCGATCAAGAAATGAGAGGGAGATAAAGCGGATAAATCTTCAGGTTCGGAGGTCAAGGGAAATAAGGGACGGGAATTAAGTACTGCCTCGATAAGGATGAGCAACGTTTGAAAATCAAAAAAGAATAAAACTTGGTTTCCCATTACTCGTCTTAAATGGTATTTCAAACCTTAATCCCTGCTTCCCATAAGCCACCGAAATGTGGTGAATTGGCAGGTATAAAATGTCATTTAATGTCTATATTAGCAACGTATTTAGAAATGTATGAATGATTATTTTTAAAGAATTCACTAAGTTCTACTAAATCTTTATTGGCTTTCACAAAATTAGAACCGTTGTCTGAAAATACCTCGGAGGGTTTCCCACGACGGCCAATGAAACGATGAAAAGCCTGTAAAAAAGCATCACTAGTCAAAGAATGCACTAATTCTTAATGAATGGCTCGTGTACTGAAGCACACGAATAAAGAAACCCAGCATTTAATATGTCTACAACCTCTACCAGGTTTGTCCCTCATCATAAAAGGACCAGCGTAATCTACTCCAACTACCATGAAGGGGGGAACTGGTTGAACACGAGCACGAGGTAAATCGCCCATGATAGGCTGCACCTTATTATTTACATCGTACCTAGAACACTTTACGCAATTTCTCACAATTTTTCTTGCGAGGTTGCGACCAGATATAATCCAAAAGGTATCTCGTAACAGAAGATAAAAGTAGTTGAGGTCCAGCATGTAATAAATTTATGTGTTCATGTTCAAGGATAAGCTGAGCCAATCTGTGTTTTGGAGATAACAGGATGGGATATTTTTTATCATAGGGAAAATCCGAATTTGTCAGTCTGCCTCCAACACGCGATGTGATACGAAAGGTTTCAATAGATTGGGTGTTAATTTTAACCACCACAGTACAATGGTTGAATCGGACCAACAGTATATGTCGTTGAGTTCGATATTAGAGGACTGTACAATCTTATGAATAAGTCGAGATAAAATCAAACTAGCGCTTAATTCAAGCTTAGGCATAGTAAATGACTTTAGAGGAGCGACTTTTGACTTAGCACATAAAAGATTCGACTCTATGTTACCCTTCATATTCTTCGAAACAACGTAAACGCAGGCTCCGTAACTTGTTTCTGACGCATCCGCAAACCCATGCAATGATATGTATACTGGCTCGTCACATAAAACGTATCGAGAAAACCTGAGATCGTTTAATAGGAACAAATCTGAAGAAAATTGTAACTATGAATCCATAATATGTTTTGGTAAGATATCGTCCCACGTTAGCTATTCTGACCATAATTTTTCTAGCAAAATTTTCGCTATTATAATGCACGGACTAACTAAGCCTAACGGATCGAAAATAGTAGCTATTCTTGAAAGAATCGCGCGCTTTGTTATTTTAGTTGGATTCATATGCTGTATATTGAACGTGAGAATATCAGATCTACATTCCCATGAAAGACCCAATATCTTGCTCTCGTGATCTTTTATCATGGATAAATCAAGAATATTAGATGCGCATTGCGCATTTATGTCGAAAATGTTTTTGCTGTTTGACTTCCATTTCGGAGGTCGAATCCATGTTTGATTAAAATATTCGAAATAGCCGAATAAACGTATTTAGCCTGTTCTTCGGATTCTACGCTTGTTAATAAATCGTCAACGTACATACCGTTTCGGATTATTCTAGCGATCAGAGGATTTTCAGTTTCGCATTCGTTAGCAATCTCGTGCAAACAACGAATCGCTAGGAAAAATGCTGCGGTAGTGCTATAAGTAACAGTATTCAACTGATATTTTTGAAGACTGTCGTTCGGGTTTTTCCGCCATACAATTTTTTGCAAACGTCGTTGTTCTGGATTAACTAAAACTTGTCTGTACATTATTTTGACGTCACCTGACAGAACTTTAGGTCGCATTCGAAAACGTAAAATGATTGATAAGATATCTTGTTGTACAGTAGATCCACACATTTGTAAGTCGTTCAGAGAGAGACCATTCGAAGAGGGCGCTGAAGCGTTGAATACAACACGTAACTTAGTGGAGGTACTTGATTCCTTCAGCACTCCGTGATGAGGCATGTAATATTCGATGTCATCTCATGAACAGTCGCTGACGTTAGTCATGTGACCTAGTTGCTCGTATTCATTTAAAAATTCAATGTATAGCGATGTTAACTTTTCATTAGTCAAGAGTCGTCTTTCCAGAGAAATAAAACGTTTAATCGCATTTTCTCGTGATTCACCTAATAACTTAGGGGATTTTTTGAATGGGATTGTGACTACGTAGCGTCCGTTTTCGTTTATCTTTATATTCTGAATGAAATGATTTTCGCATTCCTGCTCCTCGAGTGACCACGATTTTTCGTCATCAACTTCTTCGACTTCCCAAAATCTACTCAATTGTTCCTGAATGGATACGTTGGTGCTTACATGACAACGCGTTATATTTGAATTTAAGGTATGTCCACTCTTGGACACACTCATTGCACCAGCGATTACCCAACCCAAACGAGTATTTTGCAATATTGGAGATGGAAATCCTAAATTTATTTTTCCCACGCTTAAAAGGTTCCAAAATGCATCTGACCCTATTAAGATATCTATAGGCTCTGGAATGAAAAAAGTCGGGTCGGCTAATTTGATATCAAGTGGTATATTTAAATGATGTATATCGATCGAGGAATCGGGCAGGTAGGAAGTTATGTTATCTAACACAAAACAAGACAAATCAAATAAATATGAACTATTTTTAGACATTATAGTGATGATACACTTATAATTCGCATATGAAATATTCTCGCTTATTCCTGAAACTGCTAATTTACATTGCATTTTCTCCAAATTGAGTTTGTCGCATAATCTAGTCGTGATAAAACTTGACTGAGAACCACAGTCCAACAGTACTCGCGCTGTTACGAAATCTGAGTTCTGTCCTCGTGCGAAGACTTGAGTTGTTGAAAGAATCGATTTTTGTGATGTTGCCAATGAACAATTTGTAACTTCGAAACTAGGAATATTCTCGCATGACGAATTTTGACTATCTGAAGTCTCTGTTTCGCTTATAGCAATTGCCGAATTCGTTTTGTCGTTCGCGTCATGTAATACCGTATTATGTATTTTGCCGCATATTTTGCATCCTGACCAATTGCAATCGTTTACCGCATGATTCCGTCGTAGACAATTTACGCATAAATGTAATGAATTGATTTTCGCATACCTATCTTTGATAGAAAGTTTAAGGAAATCAGGACAATAAAATAGGTTATGCTGCCCGTTAGAATTTTGACACAGCATCTGTTTTGCCACATTTGTATTATTTGAGTATTTGTTCGCATTTGAGTTGATATTACTTGCAAAACTTCGCGTATTGTTTTCGCCTTTCGAATAATGAGGTTTTTGGTTCGAATAAGAACCTGTCATTCGCGTGTCGTGTCTGTTTTCATATTTAGGAAATTTTATTTCCACCGTTTCTAGCATGTTTGCTCGCTTTTTGAGAAAATCTCTGAAAATAGTCAGATTAACTTTGTCGTAATTGAATTTGTGCTTTTCCCATTCTTGACCAGATTGTTTGTCTAATTTATTGGAAATAATATAAATGAGTAACGTATCCCATGAGTCGGTTGGTTCGTCTAATTGATTGAGACAACTCAAATTTTTAAATAAGTTTTCGTATAAAAATCGTATTTTACTTGCAGAAACAGCAATAATGTTTTCCATTTTGAAAATGGCGCTTAAATGATTATGAATCAGAAGATGTTTATTATTAAATCTATCGCATAAAGTGTTCCATGCCGTTGTATAGTTTTTTTCTGTAAATTCAATTGATTGAATAACCTGTGACGCAGTGTCTACCAGTGCACCTCTTAAGTAATGGAATTTTCGTATGTCACCTAGTTTATTATTGTCATGAACCAACGATATAAACAAGTCTCTGAACTCTAACCACATATCATATGACCCATTAAACTTAGGTACTATTATTTCTGGCAAAATGGTGTTGTGTAGATCGTCCGCATGACAAATGGCAGTTTGGTTTGTTGACGAATTATTGAATGACATGTTGTCTTTTTTGGAAAAATTTTCTAATAATAATTTTGCTTGGGCTGTTAATGCATGAAACTTGTTTTCAAAATCTTCGCGTTCCGCGATCTGATCATCTGAATCTGTTTCGTATTCGATATCCGTCTGCACAGTATCAAAGTCACTTAGGAGCGCTTCAATTTTAAAAACTCTTGATTTAACTGAATTATCTGAGCCCTATCGCCATCAATATGTTGAAAGGAGGTTATGTACTTTTCGAATAATGTCAATTTTGATTTTAGAATACCTCGCCTTTTGATCAAAGAACTCAATAGGTCATTAGGCATTACGAATAACTGAATTGACTCAAATCTTTACTGCAAAATAAGAATCTGTTTCGTGTCCTTTCAGATGTTCAAACTCCACCCGTCAATATCGATATATGTACTCTGATAAGGAGGAAAGGTAATGGAAAATGGATTGATCTCACCCTTGATCGGTGTAATGGCTTCTGATATTCCAGTTTCTGGGGATGCTTTTCTGTCGAATATCGCTTTCTTTAATTATCCGCTCGTTTGGACCATGTAACGTGTATCTTTCGTAAATGATTTTTGTAATGAATAAAGATGTTAACTTTGAATGCAATGAACTTTACTTTCGAAAATATGTTGACAATGAATGAAAATTTAATTGAATTTCTGTCACAATTTCTTGACAGTTTATTTCTCTCCCATGCACCCTGATTTGCTATGTGGATACATCAACTGTTGAAGACCGGCTTCAGGAACTTTGAAGGTATTACTGTTCAAGTATGAACGAGGACAATAATAGTCAGACATACATACTAGCGTCTAACACAAGATCAAGTGACAAGTGGCAATCGTGACAGGAATGTCAATCAATTCAAATAACCATAGAACATAGAACATAACATTTTTATCCAGCTTGGGACTACTCTAGAGTCGGACCAACAGTTTTGTAAACGTTCCTACATCATCCGGATGCCGGAGAGACGTATAGCCACCTAGGGGTGGAACAACGTCATACCCAAGAGGTACCTGCTGTTAAAAACTTTCTCCGCGGCAAGTATCATCATAAACTTCGACAGATCTGGTGATCAGAACTGTCGGGAAAGATCAAAGTTGCTGCAACTAATATGTTTACCATTCCGATTCTACTTTACTCCTTTGGAGTAACGAAGTGGACTCAGGAGGAGCTGCGACAACTCGATGTTAAAACACGCACATCTTCATAGGAGCTTGCATTCTAAATAGTCCGTTCCACGGTAATACTTCCCCAGACAACGGGGTGGCCGTGGACTTTCGAGATTGGAGTGTCTACAAAACCGAGTGGTGCTGGATGAAGCCTGTAAAGCCATCAAAAGTTCAGATCCCCTTCTCTGCTTGGTATGCGATCATGAAAAATTAGAGATTGGAGCATTTCTTTTCAATTTAATAACCCGTGCAACCGATGAACTCGGTCTCGTATTTGATGCTGAACGGACGAACCCAAACTCTGTCACCAAGTTGAAACCCGTTCAGCAGAAAGCCAACGTAAAGCTGCGGAGACTGAGAGGCTCCTACAGCTATATAAGGATGAGCCAATACATGGGGTCTTCCTCAAAAACATTGAAGACCTTGGCATACTGCTCTTGTAACTGAGAATCATACCGGCTTGCCGTGATGCGGCAGGAAACCTAGCCGGAAGAATGCAGAAGGCCGTTATTCTTGGTTCACTTCGTTTACTAAGGGCATACGATTCCTGGACCCAGTAATCACTCATTCTTCGGATGTGAGGAGTGTTTACTGGGGTTAATGACACACCAGCGCGCCCTCCGGTAATACCGGAGCTCCGGAATCAGGACCTGACTGGGATATTCCTTATGAAAAAAAAATAATAATAATACTACATCATAGAGTGTACCGAAAGGTATAGCCTGTGCGGGTGAAGGACGGCTATTATTATTATTTGCCAAGGCGCTCCGGGACTGAAGGAACACCCGGAAAACCTACAGCACAACCCCGGGTGGTCGGTGCGCACTTCAAGCTAGCACCAGACTATCTGATTCATGAAATAGAATAATCAAACTACTTCAACGAAAATTCATTTGAATCGAACCTCTAAAGGATCGATACGAACGACCATCCAAATCGAAAAAGTCTCCGGCTTCATAAGAGACGACGCAAACGCCCAAATTTTGACGTATTACTTGGGACTCTCTTCGAAACTGAACACTAGGTGTGGGAAACGCGTTAAAAAATCCAAACGTATGGAATACAGTGTTGTCCAAAATAAAAGTATCATGAAGGCTATGTTGAATGTTTCAGTCAGAAAAGGTAAAGTTTTTCGCTCGTTCGTTGAGTGTTAAACAAACAAAAATTACTTTGCGCATACATGATAACAGACGCTGTTTGATTTCCAGCTCTCATACTTTGCCATGACAACAGTACAGTTTTTTTTAGTATGAAATTGTTTCAGAAAATATGGCAGAGACATTGCAGAGCATGAATGGTTTGTTCCAAAATCATTCATCGATGTGTCACAACAGATTTGATGAGGTGCTATCCAGCATTGACAAAATTATTACAGAACCAAATAAAATATGTTCTTGTGATAGAAACGTGAGTAAAAGACTGTCCGTGCTTCAGAAACCCTGCATGGGAACTCTTGTGTCTGAATCGGCCTTTATGGGGCATGCAATGAAACTTGAGTTAGTGACTTGGGTGTTACTTAAATCACCCAGACACTGAGTTTCTATGCCTACACCATATTACTTCTGGGGTCCACGTAAAAAAGAACAGTATTTGTACCCAAAAAATTCAAATAGAAATGTGCCAAGATACATATATTTTTGAAGTGTTATAAGTGGTGCTCTAAAATCTGCGCATGTGTTGCACAAGCTGGCACACCGAATATCTATATGGCATCAACAACACATATTACTTATTCATTCACAAGACAAACACAACACGTCATCATAGCACTAGTGTTCTGTGAGTCTGCAGTGCCATCACGTAGTTTGGCTTTCAGATATCTCTCCTCATTCTGGATGGATTCTGTGATGTACACAATCTACAGGAGAACACAACAACAACAAATCAAAAAGAAGTCCATAGGCACCCCTCAAACCTATGGAACTCCAAACTGTTCAGTTTCCTCCGTAACTCTCTGAAGTTGCATCTGCGGAGGAAGGAATTACATCATACCGCCTCTAAAGACGAAGCATAATCAGCATTTTCTAAAAAGCTTGCAGAATTCACTTTTGCATTTATTTTATGTTTATTAAACCGTCAGTTGCTAGTTCTGTCACTGTTAACATCGTTCCGTATATCGAATAATTGTGCTTTGGAGTTGAATTAATCTTTTCAAAATAGAAATTTGAACAACTGTTGATATTTTTCTAATTCTGATTCACAGGAATTTAACCTCTCATCGGTTAGATACATCAGTAGTTTTTATAAGTCAATAGTTTATTTAGACTTTTACACTAACAATTTTCTGAAATACCAAAATGAAATAGAACCCTACTGAAAACTCCTCGTTGTACTTGCTCCTGGAATATATTATCATATTGGGTGAATACTGCTCAGAAAAACTACTTACAAAATTCTCATTGCTTCATTGCTTGTCTATTGAATAATATCTGCAAAATGTAAAAATTGCCCAATGTACGAATATCGTTGTTCCGCCCTTTACATTTGAAATGTGTGTGCCACGAACCGAGTAGGATGTGCGCTGAGATATGCTATGTATAAAACTAATTCAAATAGGTACGTCAAATTGGTAGAATATTCTTTGCAGTGAATTATCAAGGAGTTTAGTGGAATCTGTTGAGTATACTCCAAGCTGAGAACTGTATGTTGTGAGCCTGTAAGTTTTTCTTTTTATTTCCTGTTTCATTTCCTCGTTAGTATGAAAATTCTCCATCTTATATAGGAGCTAAATTCTATAATAACTCACCTGATGACTTGAAAAATCTAGACAGGGAAAATTTGTTTAAAACGAAGCTGAAAGAATTTTTTATTAACTGTTGTTTTTACAGTATCGAAGAGTATTTCAATCGCTAATATCTATATATACTTTTATTTATTTTGTGGAACTGTTATATTTTTATGTTTTGTAGAAATGTTACATTTTTATGTATAAATGTAGACTGTTCCTATGTATGTATTTGTTGTCTGACGTATCCTATATCATTTTTATGATCGTAAAGGATTTGATAAATTTTATTATTATTTTTTATTATTATTAATATAATGGAGAGTAGATACCAAAGAATTCACGCGAGGGCGAGGACGAACTGTCACACAAATTAAGTCTTTAGGTACGATTCTATGTACTTCCGATCGATTAGCTATCGAAAACAATATCCGAGAATATTAGTAAGATATTCAGAAGTTGAAGAATGAAAATACACACGTATAAGTAAGAACGGGATAGGGTTATAGAAAGTTTAGAGAGACGGAAGGAAAGACAAGATGAAATTTTCAGAAATGGCATGAAGGAATATGAGGCAGAAAACTATATTGCGTTATAGACTACAAGCCCAGGCCAATTTTGGGGGGTCATTTGACCCAGCATGAATTATATTTAGAATTATAGTGCAATACGAAACAACTCCTTTCCGCACTGTGCCGTCAGTTGTGAGCGGTCCGGATGAGTAGGCAAGTCAAATAAACTTTCCATCCAGATGAGGGATTTTTCGACAAAAGATTCTTAGACGGCAATTCTCAAGATGATAGATAACTGAAAAATAATCAAATAGGACCTAATGCCGTACAAAAAGAACGGTACTGAAATCCAGAATTTTTTTTTATTTATCGCAAAATTTTCTTATGAATCCAGGTGATTTATTACTGTACGGCATTTGTACAATTGAATTTTTATAACTATATAAATTCATTGTTCAGCAACGCCGTACATATTTGCCGGTACAGGGGTAGGGAGCCCCGCACTTAACCCCTCACCACTAACTAGTATAGTTTGGGCCATTTGATACAACATCAAACTCAATTATCTCAATACTATTCTATGGAACGATGTAATTTTTTGTTATGCCATACATTTTTCATGGAACATATAGCTGACCGGGAAAATTTATTTCCCTCTGAAAAGGGTAATTTTCGAAAAACGAGGTCTCCACCAAATACATATATGAGGCTGCAAATTTCCTGAAATTTTCAGACAGGACACAGCAAGGAACACTGAATTCGAATAATAAAATCTCCGAGTTCTTCACGAAACAAAAACCAGAGGCACTGCAACTTTCACCAAATTCACGGACTCAGCAGAGATCACTGAATTCGAGTAACGAGGTCACCGAGGTCTCCAGCCAACGAAAGAGCGAAGACACTACAAGTTCAACCAAATTCGTAGACAGGACTGCACCCAACAAATTTATGGAGGCCCTGTGAGTTCCACCATATTCACAGACAGGACTCAACACATCTCGAAAAATTATTTCCCCGAGGTTTCCACCCTGTTAGTTTCTCTAAATTCCCTGACAAGGATCTGTTGAGGTTGCTCATCAACAGTAATGGAGCTCGCGCAGTCTACAGTCGAATTCAATGGCCTCTGAAGACTATTGTCCGTGAATTTGGTGAAAGGTGCAGTGCTTCCGGTTTTGGTTTGATGGTGACCTCGGAGGCCTTGTGTTTGGAATTCAGTAGCCTCTGCTAGGTCCTGTCTATGATTTTGGTTGAATTTGTAATGTCTCTGGTTTTTTGTTGGGTGGAGACCTCGTTATTCGAATTCAATGGTCACTGAAGAAGAGTATTGTCTGTGAATTAGGTGGAAGGTACAGAGCTTCCGGTTTTGGATTGATGGAGACCTCGGGGGCCTCATTATTCGTTTTCAATGTCCCTTGCTGTGTTATGTCAACAAATTTCAGGAAATTTGTTGCGCCCGCCCTCAGATTTGTCTTTGATGGAAACCTCATTGTTCAAACTCAACAGCCCGTACTGAGTTATGTGTGCAAGTTTAAAAAAATATAATAGGAAAGTTTGAACCGAAATTATTATAATAATTATTAAAAAAGGAATTTGATGTTTTCCACAAGGCAACTTTACTTTAATAGTGACTGGCACTATTCTGTGATTAAGAACAGAGATATTGCAGTTTTATCTGTTCGTCCCTTATTTACACAGGCGTTCGATATTCATAACCTATAAATTAAATCTAGTTTCTCTGATTTTTCATTTTACATAACTTATTTTATACTATGATACAATTACTGTGCTGATAGAATTACCAAAGGGTGCTTCGATATCGATTTTTGTTGAAAAAGTCATATAATTATCACCCGAATTGAAAATAAAGGAACTTTAAATCCGGCCTTAATCGTCCTCTAATAAAGGTAGGCAGTATATTAATAAAGTTGTCCTTATTCCAGATTCACATTGCGCGTGCGTATATGTCAAAATAAGGACAACATTATTACTGAAGAGAAAGAATTCACAAAATCATCTCCACAACGAACAAGAAATGCAATAATATATACTATTATTAGTAATCCAGCTATCCGTAATATAGCTACATAATGCATTGAACCATATTACCACAATTAATACCAGCTGATAATAATCATCCTGTGATCTATTTCGCAGTACTTCGAATAATGTTGAGATTTGGCAACAATGTTGTAGCAGTAGGGTTGACCGTTGGATATTCGGTAGATATTCTAGCAGAAAACTGTAATTTATTTGGAAATATTATAAAAGATCGCTGTCACTATGGTATGAAAAACATATCTTGTCAGTGCCATCTTACAGTTCAGACCCGCGAAATATTTGACTTTATATAAACCTTAATGATGGATATGCTCAGAGAAAAAATGAAGTTGAGTGTTGAAAATGAAAATATTGAATCGTGCTTCAGGATTGGGAAAGAAGAAATCGACAAGACTAGACCAATATTTATAATTTTCTACCAGATATTTATTACAGGGAAATGGTTTATATCAACAAAAAGTTGCCTAAGGCACAACATTCATCATTACAGAGGACCTGACGCCTAAATTGGTGGAAGCAGCGTTAGTTGCGGAAAATATAGCGAATATGGGAATGGTATGGAGAAATCATGGCAAAGTGTTTGTGAAGCGGAATAATTTTAATCGCAACATAAAATTCGTGATGGCTGAGTATATTGAGAAACTTTAACTTTTCTTCGCTATAAATTATTTTCATTTCATACTCCTGCTAAAAAAAAGATTGATTTCACAGCATCAGAAACACGTGATATTAGGTTATTCCCTGGTGCTTCTTTTGCCAGATTTATTTCTGTTATTAGAGTTTTTAATATTGCTTTTTTTGTTTCTCATTTTGTTTTAAGGTGTTCTTTTGATTATTGTGAATGTATTCTATAAAAATTGGACTTGCTAATACTAGATCATTACTACCCTCCATACACGATGCTACACAAGTTATTTTGTGAAATGATTATGACATTTTTTAAATCTGCGAGTCCGATAATTGTTTTTCAAATATTGAAATCACTAGTAGGCAGGATCGTATTTGGGAGCAGCTGTGAATAAAATTCAACCTAAATGAAAATGTCGTGTGCCCTAGGTGCTGTTTTCTAATCTCACGAACAAAACCCGAGTAATTTTTTGTTGAGTTCTTAGATAGTCTCATCTCTTTATATCCTACAGTTGATTATCTGCATGGGTGACTTTATTCTGAACTTTCTCGACTTTGTAAATTCATATATCAATAAGTTCAATTCAGTCTTGGGTCGCTGAATTTGTGTCAATTAATTGATGAACCTACGAGAATTACGGCAACATCAGTAACCCTTCTAGATTATGTAATAGTTTCACTTAATATGGACATACAATGGACTCCCAAAATACGCACAATGTACATCGATTGGCCATTTTCTGGGCTGTAATTGCCCATAATGGTGTCCTGGCCATTTATTGAACATCCATTGAATGTACAATGGATTGATTCTGGATATCTATCAAATGTCTTGAACTCCCATATCCAACGTCTATTGGTCATCCATCGTACTTACATGTGCTAGATGGGATGTGCTGGTTCATGTAAATTACAAAGTATCTTAATCAGGCATTGCTCGGGTTAAGATACATCGCATGTTTGTTGTTTTTCACTTGTTAAAATCACTTGAATATTTTTTGTAACTGTTTACTCGTGATTCCAATTGATCTTTACGAGACAATTGAACTGACAAAAAATCACTAAATTCCGGTTTATAAACCATCAGACACCAAAATTTCCAGTACTAGCTAGATCACCCTATTACTTCGATTTGGTTCTTTTAGATCAATAATAACACTCTTACACATTTTGGAAGTTTCCAGATCAATCCAAAAATTTTTAGAACTTTCTCGAACATTTTAAATAGCTTGTAATAAATTGAACTCATTTTAAAATTTTCTAGATCATTCTAGAAATATTCAGAACTTTCTCGAACATTTCAAATCGTTTATAATAAATTGCACTCATTTTAGAATTTTCTAGATCAATCTAAAAAAATTCAGAACTTTCTAGATCATTACGAAATATTCAGAACTTTCTCGAACATTTGAAATCGTTTATAATAAATTGCACTCATTTTAGAATTTTCTAGATCAATCTAGAAAAATTCATAACTTTCTAGATCATTCTAGAAATATTCAGAACTTTCTCGAACATTTGAAATCGCTTATAATAAATTGCACTCATTTTGGAACTTTCCAGATAATTTGGAAAATTTCTAGGACTTCCTAGATCATTGTAAATTGATCATAATGAATTGCACTCCTTTTGGAACTTTCCAGATTATTCTAGAAATTTCGATAATAACTGTTTTGGACATTTTGGAACTTTTTAGATGGAGCCAGTGTAAAACTTTCTCAAACATTCTATATCGGTTATAATAGTTTGCACTCATTCCAGAATTTTCTAGATCGTTTCAGATATTTCTTCAACTTTCTAGAACATTCAAGAAATTTTGAGATCTTTTCAGAAGTCCTCATGGACAGAAATATACAGGGTGTCCCAAACTCGATGGCCTATTAGACGTTTCTGGATAAAGGGACGTAGGATTATTCTGAAAATTTGGTTTCTTGGATAATCAGATCTGCTTTATCGATCTGAAATATTTTCAACGCTGCGTAGTTGCCGCTTCTATCGAAAAGTAGCAACAACTTTGATATTTTGAGTAGAATACCCTGTATATTATTGCATTTTTCTCTTTGCTATTGTTTTTCGATTATTTTTGTATTATACTTCCCTATACCTATCTCCAGTGGTTTTCAAGAAATTCATTAATTTCCTAGGTATAGGGAAGTATAGGTTGGTGCTGATTGAGAAAACTGTCGATAGTGTCGATATTATAAACCCTTGAATTCATACAAGTGCAAATATGACCGTCATTTTTATATTCCAAACGTGAAAAAGAGTCGCCATATTGGAATGAAATTACAAAAAAATAATCTGCTACCTAGTCATTACCAGAAAAACATATTCTCAGTCATGATTTACGATCACCCTAGTCAAAAATCAAGGAATGAAACTGCACATTCAAAAAAAGTCTCAAGAATTGAATAATTGAATATAAAGAATTATACTCACTATTGATGAATTCGTTTTGGAAAAATTAAACGAGAACATCTCACTGAAGAAAATGATTGATTGATATGTGGAAAGTTCATGAAAAAAAAAAAGTCAAAATATCGATATAATAAATTTTTATTAGAATGCTTGATAATGCGAGTATATTCAAGAGATTATGTTGGTTAATAATAGTTGTATGGTGGTTGCATATACTGGTCCAGAACTGTCTTCACGTCTTTATATCTTCTTGGATATTCCTTTATTTCCAATGTTCTATTGAAGTTTAAGTAACGAAGGGTTTCACTTTCTGTCGTAGGCCATATCATGTTATCCAGAAGGTCATCGCTTTCCGGTGTAGGATTTCTGGAATAAATTAGTTTGTTATTAATTTGAAACTTGCATTGAATGAATATCAAATGACTAAAAACGATTTTTTGGGATTTTTTTAACGTTATATCATTCCAAACATTCCTTAACATCCCAGTTCCCGCCGAATGGACGTTTTCATTGAATTTGCAAAATTCAATGAAATGTCAGTTTTTTTAAATTAAAGACCTATTTTAATTTAGTAGGCAGTCACCCCTATTATTAATGGGGTATGTAGGTTGAAAACTCAGAGGAATCAACTATAGAAATAATCATTCCTTCACTCAATTACTTTTTTTTTCTTCTACCAGCCTGCAGCTCGCATCACAATCTTCATTCTTATCGATGATATCCATTATTTTGCTCTTGTTGAGTGATTAACTATGTTTTACTTTTATCGGTGGTGAAAATTTCCATAGATGTATTCGTCATGAGGAAATGTAGAAATTATTATAAATGAAACAGCCACCTTATGCAAGTCAAGTCTTCGATCACAACAAGAATCTTTCTTGACGAACTTTCCATGCGACTCATACTTATAAGAAGAGTTATTTTCTACAAACTATTGAATGATTATCCCAATATCCAAACTTGACGTATTTCCTTGCTCGCACAAGATCTGCATTATAGGAGTTTTCTCCAAAAACCTGGGTGATTCGTAAACACAAATTTTTTCACAAATTGTAGTGATGGGTGTCAGTTATTCGTACTTATAATATTTCACACATATTACGTCGCTAATCAACTTATTTTTTAAATAACATATCAGACAGCAGTCAGATTGACCACTGACAAATGTTTCAATAATTACACATGATCTTTCATTCAAGAGAATCGAAAATTTGAAACATCAGAAGAGTCGTGGGAACATTCAGCTTTTGCTTTTATATATATATGTGTTCAGATAGGTTTCCGCGGTCAGATATTTGAAAACTAAAAGTTCGGGATGAACCGCGTCTAGAATTTGTTGAAATTCGACGTTTCGGCTCCGATTTTGGAGCCATTTTCAAGAACTGAAATAGAAAGAAAATTAATGAAAGGTTAACGCATAAACTCATTTCCCACCAACCCAGTTCCCGCACACAGCTCACTCAGCGCCAACCAAGTTCCCGCACACAGCTCATCTAGCGCCAATTCAGTTCCCGCCCATAGTTTACCTCGCGCCAATACATTGCACACGGCCATTACAGCCACGTCCAATATAAATACAGTTCCTCAACCCACAATTCCTCAGTTCTCTCGAAGGAGTAGGCAGATTGAGACCTTAGAGAGAACCAGTGACGAGACATGGGGAGTAGGCAGATTGAGACCCCGACGTCAAGTCACAAAAACCTAACGTAATTATACCTGAGGAGTAGGCAGATTGAGACCTCAGCGTAGAATTACGTTCTAACCTTTCATTAATTTTCTTTCTATTTCAGTTCTTGAAAATGGCTCCAAAATCGGAGCCGAAACGTCGAATTTCAACAAATTCTAGACGCGGTTCAACCCGAACTTTTAGTTTTCATATATATATATATATATATATATATATATATATATATATATATATATATATATATATATATATATATATATGAAATATATGTCAAATTGTCCAACTATATATATATATATATATATATATATATCAATTTATTTCATAAGAAATTTTCAGTATTGTCGAGAAAATGCAATACTATAAGACAGTAGTATAGCTCTTAACTAAACAACAATTTACTTATGAAAACAAAATTTTTTCTCAAATTACTTTAATATAACTGTTATGTAAGATTACAGAAAGCAATTTTAAAATAGTTTTATATTACTTTTACAAGGAAGTCAGGATAATCATCAGAATATAAAAAAAGCCACTTTAAAATAATTCAATTTCATAAGATGAATTATTTTATAAGTTAGCTCTAGATACTTTTAAGAAATGGTTTGATGACAGTTTTACAATATATTTAATAATTTTTTCCTATAAACGTTTCGAAGATAAATATATTAAATATTTTAGTTATCGTCAACAGAACAGTATTTATGTAGCCACAATACAATGAATGAGCATTTTGGCAGTAAAAATGAAATACCTATATAATAGAATAGTCGTATATCATCCGAGTTATAAGACAAATTTGCTGGTTGGGCTATGAGTGTTTATGAGGGAGATTTTTTTTATTTCTGTCAGGAATTCACCAGTCAGGTCCTGTCTCCAGAGCCACGATACATTCGGAGAGTTCGCTGGTGTGTCATTAACCCCAGTTTACACTCCCCACATCCGTTGGGAAAGCTGAGGCCGCCTAAGCTGGACAGGCTGATAGCAAATGCAATATGGTCTCGGCTGCCTCACGACACGCTCTGCATCTAAGTGTCAGGGACCTCTATACCAATAACGCAACTACGGTAGACGAGGGTGTTAAAGACAAAATAGTAGCAGGCCAATATGAATCCCTCGGTTTCCAACTTCAGCCCACTTGACGTCATAAATGGGAAGGTCGGATTCCTGGTCTTCAATGTTTTTGAAAAAGACTCCACGTATTGGCTTATCCTTATGTAGCTGTAGAAGATTCTCCCTCTCCGCAGCTGTGCCGTGGGCTTCTTGTTGAATGGGTCTCAACTCGATGAGTACTTTTCAAAACTCCAAAGTAAAGTAGAATCGGAACGGCAAGCATATTAGTTGTAGCAACTTTGTTCTCTCCTGACAGGTCTGATGACCATCTCTGTCAGAGTTTGTGTTGATACTTGCTGCGGTGTGAGTTTTTAATAGTGATTAACACTTGGATTAAGGGTTGTTCCACCCCTAGGTCTCTCCGGCATCCAGATGATGTAGGATGGTTCCGTCTACAACCTGAACGCCCTTTTCACATAGTCCTCTTTTGAAATGAACCGTGGCACATTTGTCGACCCCTAACTTCATTCCGATAGCATGCGTGTACTCTTGCACCACCCTCAAAGACTCATCTCCTATTTCTCTAGAAACAAATAGTTCAAGTTCATCTATGAAGAGTAGGTTAGTGACCTTGTGCAACTGGTTGTTGGGGGTGCCGTAGTTGTATCCGCGGGTTTCCCGTAGTGCAATAGGAACATGCAGAAGAATAGAGGGCTGAGAGAGTTTATCCACAATTATCCATAACATGCCCCTTTTAAAGATAACCCGTTCTGTTTGGACTGTATTACAGACCCCTTCTTCAACCCTCTTTGCTCATATATCCGTCCATACACTGGATCAACTTCGGAGAGTATTCACATGTACATGATGCGGGTAAACATCTTATTATATTTCCCGCAGAGTTCTCAAGATCACAATTGTTTTCCGCTAGTTGACGTCGTTTCTGGGTCTCTGATGCGCCCTGGACTGTTCTGTGTGTTCCGTAAGTAGTCATTCCTTAGTTTTGTGCTAGAGTGAACGCAACGCAAAAATATAATCAATTAAAAAAACCGAATATGAGTAACAAAAATACAAGGAGAAGAGATTCGTCAAGTGATTCAGACGATTCTAACATGAACAGGATATTTTGAAAATTTATCAATCGATACAAACACCATACCGAAACTTCGGAAGAGGAATCCGAAAAAGAAATTGGTGGACCAAGCCGACCCCGACACAAAGGAAAAGGACGCGACAGATCTAACAGACGCCGTGAGCGGGAGAGAAAACCATCTGGCTCACGAGATTCACAATCTCCATCAACTGTTTCATCAAGGAGGGATTCTGCAGAATTTGCAGAATCCTATACTGAATTTCTTAATGTTGAGGAAGAAAGTCAGTTTCAGTTTTATGCAAAGAGTTTTTGCATAATATTGTCAGAGTTTGACAAGACCCAAATAATACAACAGTTGAAGGGGGAGACATTTTCGTCAGAGTTTGACAAAAATGTTCGGTATGAATTACCCTAATTGAGTTAATGTTATTTCAGATAATAAAGAGAATCAAGAAAGGACACGTTAGGGGGGACCCCCTCGAGAACGAGGAAATTCCAGTGGCAGCACTACCGAAGGACGTCTTACAGGTCCTAGGAGATGCCGTTAGAGATCAATTAAAAACTGGCGAAGTAATTCATGCCGACATTGCCACAAGGTGGGAAAATATATTGAAACGAGGCCTGGATGCGGAATTCCGCACAAATTTGATAACAAAATATCCACCAATGAGTAACTGCCTATTAGTACAAGTACCAAATCTAAACTTGGGAGTTAAGTCGTCCATGAACGAACTTGTCCATAGGAGGGATGCAAGACTAGCATCAATTCAAAACCAGGTTGGTGCCTGTTTGGGGGCAGTAGGAAGTGCCCTCACTATATAAGTAGGACAACCAGAAGGGAGAGTACCTAACCCCATACAGCTAATTGAAAAATTAAGTGATGCAGGCAGACTGTTGGCATGCATACACCAATCAGAAACCGAAACAAGGCGTGTTCTGGTAGCTGTCAATCTAAATAAGAAAGTGAAGGACACCATGGTTGTTGTCCCTCGAAATGAATGGCTATTTGGTGTCAGTTTAGCAGAGCGGGTAAAGGAAGCTAAGGCACTAGAAGAACCTAGTATGGAACTGAAACCAGAAATGCAGAAACAAAAATTTAACACGACAAACATTGTGAAAAGGTCGGTAAACTACAGATGTCCGTCTCGACAAACTCCCAAATCGTACCGTCAAGGCGGACCGAAGTATCAGTCCCAGAAAAAGAGCGACCAAAACCCACACAGCAGTATATATCAACGCAAGGGAAACCAGAAGAGGAGGAGATATTAGAGCCGGTAGATAAATATGCTGGGAGATTATTTATGTATATTAAAGAATGGCATAAACTAACATCAGATAAAAGGATTTTATCATGGGTTAAGGGTGTACGTATTCCCTTCGCCAGGAAAGTTTTCCAGGCAAACCCATCCAAAGAAACAACATGGACAAATGTAGAAAAACATAACATTCTCTATTGCATAGCAAGCATCTACTAGATATTGGGGCAATTATCAGCTGTGTACCATGTAGAGACCAATTTCTGTCAAAAATATTTTTGAGACAAAATCCAGATACATCCTTCAGATTAATATTGAACCTAAAGGTGTTGAATACTTTTCTAGAAACGGAACATTTCAAGTTAGAAGATAAGAGGACTGCCACAAAACTAATTTCCAAAGACTGTTTTATGGCATGTTTAGATTTGAAAGATGCCTATTTTCTAATCCCGATACACAGAGATTACAGAAAATATTTGAGATTCGAATTCAATGGTAGGATGTATAAATTTTCATGCCTACTATTTGGCATGTCAATAGCTCCTTGGATCTTTACAAAATTAATGAAACCAGTAGTCTCATTCCTTAGGGGAGAAGGACTACTTTCAGTCATTTATCTAGAAGACTTATTTTTAATTGGCAACACCTTCGAAGAATGTTCAAGAAATGTTTCTGAAACCAAAAAACTTTTACAGAAGTTAGGGTTCATTATTAATTTACTGAATGATTTATTGAGGAAAATTTGGCAATGGTGTGAAAGCGGTAATCTGTGGGTGTTTGCTTCTTATATAAAATCATCTGAGAACAGCAAGGCAGATTACGAGTCAAGAAGATTGCCACCTGAGACAGAATGGCAACTGGGAATCAGAGCATTCAATAAATTAGTGAAAAATTTCGGGGAGCCAATTATTGACCTATTTGCAAGCAGAGAGAATGCTAAGTGCAAAACATTTTTCTCTTGGAAACCAGACGCAAAAGCACTGGCTATTGACGCTTTTACAATATCTTGGGAAAATCAATTTTTCCATGCTTTTTCCCACTTTTCATTAATTTCAAGTGTTTTACAAAAAATCATCCAAGACAAAGCAGAAGGCATTTTGGTAGTGCCACTATGGCCAATACAGCCTTGATTTCCATTGTTCGAGAAACTAAAAATAAAAAATACTGATTACCCCCAAATAAAGATCTCCTTCTTTCTTCCAGGAGGGAACCTCATCCTCTATGGAAGTAGCTTACCCTGGTGGGCGGAGTATTATCTGCCAAGCATTCAAACTGAGAATAATTCCTGATCCTACAATAAAAATCATGCTGTCTTCAATAACACAAGCTATAATGAAACAGTATGATTGTGGGCTAAATGGTGGCAGTTTCTCCAATGCAGAAATATAGATGTCTTTGAAGCATCACCGCTAAATGTAATGACATTTTTGACAAAACAGTTCAATAATGGAGCCTCCTATGGAACCATAAACAGCCACCGATCGGCGCTAGCATTGATATTGGGTCCAAAAATAGGTACTGACTTCAGAATCAAAGGATTTTTCAAAGGAGCACAAAACCTGAGACCTACCGCACCTAAATATCACATTACCTGGGACCCAGCAATCGTACTAAAATACTTGAATGAGCTATCCAATGAAAATATCTCACTAGAAGTACTGACCCAAAAATTAGTGACACTACTGGCATTAATCACAGGCCATAGGGTGCAAACTCTATCACTCATCGAAGTTGAGATCATTCAAATTAAGAATGATGGCATTGAAATAAAAATCCCTCGGAGAATTAAAACTTCTTGCAGGTATAAATTCCAACCAACTCTAATCCTACCTGACTACAAAGAAAAGCCCAATATATGTCCTGCAAAAACACTGATGTCTTATATAGAAAGAACAAAACCCCTCAGAACTTCAAATGGAAGTGACACAACTGTGTTCACAGCCCACAGCACCCGACATGCATCTACTTCGGCTGCAAGCAGAAATGGAGTACCACTGTAAACTATTCGAAATACCGCAGGCTGGTCGAAAGACTGAGACATTTTTTCAATTCTACAACAGACCTCTATACTCTCAAGCTGACTTTGCAAATGCCATCCTCAACCAAACTTGAAACGATTTGAGCTGTATATCAGAGTCAACCAGTATTATAGACAATATTTCAGACTAGGATATTAAAAATAATTTGATGAACCAAATGAATAATATATTTGCTGTTTTCATTAAAATAAAACTAATAAAAGACGAGTGAAGTATTTTATAAAGAACAGGTATTGTTACAACATACTTTGAACATCTACACTTGTGATCTTCAGAACGAGGCGGGAAATATAATCACAAGATCAAACGAACTTACCTGAGTGAAGTTCGATCTTGATTATATGAACCGCCTCGTTCGAAAAGGTCACACCCCCCAGTCTCTTTACTAGAGACCCCTATAGAATACCCGGAAGTTGCAACAAAAACCTGCATCTTTGAAGAATTACTACTTACGGAACACACAGAACAGTCCAGAACAGCAAGGGTACTACACTTTTGAACTCTTCGAACTAGGCGGTTCATATAATCAAGATCGAACTTCACTTAGGTAAGTTCGTTGATCTTGTGATAACACGCATTCAAGCATGTTATCGATCTGTCGGGTCAGACAAAGGAGTATTATTATTATTATTATCTAGACTTTGGCAAACACTGCATGTACAAGTGGAGTGTACCTGGTAGTGTACTATTGACTCTCATTGTTTTTCCGCTAGACGTGTTCAATACTCACTGATATTTGACGAAGTTTGTCCACATCTTAACAAAGCGATGCAGGGTAAGGCCATCTTCTTCAGGGAATTTGCTCAGATCGGAATTTGAGCCATCATCCCACATATAATGTAAATCTTCAGCGTGTGCTACCCGTTCAGCTCCTGAAATTATATTATGAATTATTGGTGAAATCTTGTCCACTCCTTATTTTACTTGAAAAAAGAACTGATTCTCTTTTTTTCTGCCAAGACAAAATAAGTCAGGAATTTTAGTACCTTTGGATTCTTCAATAATTGTTAATTATAATAATAGTATTAATATCGTTTATTCATAATTCACTGCTATTACTAGTTATGAAATGTACACCAATCTCTTAATTATTATTTTTTCTCAACCTCAAAGATCTCTCACGTTTGTGTTGACAGTGTTGCCGATTTTCAGAATTTATCTGAAATATTCATAAATAATGGTACATTACCAAATTTTATATTTTTATAACTTTGTTGCCAATGAACATAAACATACGCGAATAAAATCTTAGGATTTACCTAAATGAAGGATGCTAAATTCAGTGGTCTAAATTCTACGAAAAAATTCGCTAATAAAATTCAGCAATTAAGAACAAAAAAATCATAGTATGCCCTTGAATTTGGAATTATAATTTGCAAATTTGGTGCAAACGTAGACATTTTCATTCTCTTCCTGCAGAAAAAAATAATTCATTCGGTCGGATAATGTAGATTTTGTAAGGGTGTTCCGGTCTTAAGTGGGTCACACTGCAGAAGAAACTTCGAAAAATATCGAATAGCCCAAAATAAACCCGTATTTGAACAACTACCATTCACACTAACTGAGGGAAAGTTAAGCTGAGCTGATGGTACGAACTACAGTATGAAGTTCATTCAAATTTGCGGAGCACCTTTCCTATGAGGTACGGAAATCAAAATTCAATCCTTAATATCAATCATCGAGGACACAATCCTACGATATTTCCGTATAAAGAACAAAAACAGTAATATCTAAAACTATTTATCCTCGTATTCCATCAACTTCTTATAGACTTCTCATGGTATCATATTCGATCGATTTTCAAATGTTCTATAGTATTTGTATCATTCCTATGTTCGTACTACTCATATAAGGTCATATAACTATGGTCCAGCTAGCAAAATTAATCTCAAGAAGCAGAATTCAGTTATATTTAGCTCCTTGATTTGAATTGTCTCAAAAACATTCCTACGATATTGATTTCGTACGAACAACGAAGAAGAAAAAATGTCATAATATTTGTATCATTCATATGTTCGTAATGTTGAGAACTACTGTTCATAACGTTCCTACCATATTGACATACACCTAGCGAATAAAAACTATTTACGCTCGTTATCCGTACATTTTTCACGAGTATTTTTTTTTATTCATTACTGTTCGTAGCGCTATGTATACTTGTTCGTCTTGTTTTCGGAAATAATCATTCTTAGTTATTTTTCAGAATTATGGAGGTTGAATGAAGTTTGAACAATGAAATATGAGTTTATTGTTCTGATGGATTCTCAGTAAGTGGTAAATAACATTTAATTTTCAGAATACTTTTTATGTTTTTAAATCTTATTCGATAAAGAATTTCGATGGAGAGTAGTAGATACCAGTAGTGGATACCAGTATAAAATGCTATTAGGGATAACAAAGTACAAATTTACCAGGAATAATAACTGTTGGTCCTTGTCCCAAATTGCCGTCGTATGCAAATTGGTAGAAATAAATTGGCACCTGAGTAGATGTAATTTCGGCTTGTTTACAAATATGGGTTATCATCACATTATCGCTGTTCCACTGAAAAATATATAATTACTAAGTATGGGTGAAAAATTAGTTCAGGCCATAATGAATATACATAATGCTTACCCGGCAGTAAGCACCAAGATCTTTCTCGAAAGAATCTTCTGTATAAAGTTCCTTAAGGAGTTGTCCTGCGACATTTCTATTTTCGGGAGACATATTCATCAGAGACGGAACAAGTTGCGATGGATCATTATCAAGGGAAGCCAATATATTTATATCCGGAGCTGAAATGAGAAACTTTATTTGTTTGAAAAAATTCACAAATCCATCAAAAGGTATTTAGTCCATTTAGTAGTTGGAACCATGTCAAACAGAAAAAAAAAACGTTTACTAAAAGTTTATAAAAAATGGTTTTATTGGGGTTGATGATCATTCAATTCCCTACAAGAATGATCCTTAGTAATTCCTTACTAAATGTGCTCGTTTTCTCGGAAGACCTGACTGAACGCCGACATCAAATTTCAGGCTCATGTTTCCCGCCGCTACCATTTCTGGTGGTGACAAACATTTAAATGTGTCATAGTTTTTCTAAAAATGACCAAAGAATGAAAAATAAAAGTGCATTTCGGTCGTGAAGACTTCTACTTTTTCATGCAAATATAACATATGTGTATCTGAGTGCCTACAATGTTTTTTATATCACGTCACATAATCCTAGAGCGTTGTTTACGGAAAATGCAAAAATCATAGATATTTCAGTTAATTCGGAATAATTGCACTGAAGCAAGAACCATTGCCCTCTTCAGACAATATGCAATGATTCAAGAGTAGTGAAACAGGTCACACGCCAAAAAAAAACTGAGTTTTACTTACTCCTACCTAGTAAATGTTGAAAACAATCCTGCATGAAAAATAAAGTATGCAATTTCAAGTCGGAGGTTTGCACTTTCCATTTCTGCTGTTAAACATACAGAAATAACTCCAAATTATTGAATATGAATAATTTTGTCGAACCGCGAGATTTTCAGAAACTCCTGACTATCCGAAACGAAAGATGAGTTTAGGTGTTCATTTCATATATACAACATAGTCCTGGATCATCGAACCATAATATCTAAATCGACAATGGGCACTCTTTTGAAGCAGATATCTCAGTATGATGCGAGTTCAGATCATGAGCTGCGAGCGTAGTATCTCGAGTCCCAGTTTCCGGTTTAGTATAGACATGTCAAACCCTACTGTCATGCAAAGTTTTTGTTCTTGCCTTGAAAATTCGAGTTCATTATTGAAAAGTTTCATAGTAGAAGACACTCATTAAGATTATAATAGATTCAGCAGCGATTGTCCGCAAAGAGTAAGTAGAAATTTATTGTAGACCTGACAAGACCTCAAAAATTCTTAGAAGGGGATGTTTCAGTCAGGCCCTGCTTCCGAAGATGTACAAGAAGTCATAAAAAGGTATATTATGTACACAGAACATGGTGAAGGATTAAAATATATTACATTACTTCTTGTACAGTATGTCCCATTCTAGCCTCATGATTGGGATCTGGGAAACTAGAAGCAAAGTCGCGCAATTTGGTGCTCATTAATACGCCACTTCGAATTTAGAAGAAATCCGAATAATTTCGAAAAATTTTGGAAAAAAACGAATACTTTCGATTTCATTTTTATTTTTTATGACTCTATTCAAATAGATCTAACAAAACAAATCACACATTTTCAATTGCCAATTTTTCTGCTCTACAAGACGGTGTTTTCAAACCGTCATTTCGTCTTTGAGCTGCCATCATCAACTTTGGTTTTTCGTATACTACCCTAGACTTTTTATTATGGATTCTTAGAGTTTCTACTGACCAACAACCAAATATGTATTAGGTCTTGTACAGTTTTTGAGAATTTCCCATAGAAAGTTTTCTAGAGGGTTGAGGTCGAGGCTTCTAGCTGGTCAACGTACGAACCTTGGTTTCCAATTTATTTATTAGGGAACAATTCATTTAATAAGTAATGTTCAACACATCTCCCATTATGAGGTGACGCACCGTCCTGTTGCCACCATAGTTAACGTAATACGTCTTAAGGTTCTTCCATTAAGGAATCCAATATATTGCCCCTTATTAATTATGCATATACAGGGCTTTTCACGATGAGCGTTAATTAGACGTTTCTGGCAAACCAGATAACGGATCAACCTGAAAATTTGACAGTATGCATAAATGAACATGATCTACACGCCTAAAATATTTTAGACGATGCGGCGTTGCCGCTTCTACTGTAAAGTAGCGGTTACTTTGATTTTTCAAATGGAACACCCTGTATACAATATTATATTATGATTTCTTATCACTTCGTCAACAACTTCATATATTATCTCCCTATACCTATCTCTTACCGTTTAAGAGATATAAATTAATTTTGATTTTTTTTTCACCAAACATGTACTTTTATAAACGCTGATAATCTTGAACTCTCTGGTACTAAGACGATCAAATTCGGAATGGAGTGAAGTGATACCATTAGGATCCTCACTTCGGAGCCATATTTTTTTTGCCTCATACAGGGTCGTTAGAAAATGCGGATACTTTGTTCACATGAAAAAATGAGTGAAAGTCAATTTTTTCAAATGGAACACCCTGTATTTTTCCACATTTTTGAGCTCTACATCCAATTTTAGATTGACTTTGTTCAGATAATCCTATTTCGATTTCGAACCGTTTTCGAGATAAACTGTTTCAAACAGAAACTGACGTGGTTCCCTTGAATTCATCAATTATTTTTGAAATTTTACAGATTCCATTCGATGTTCCTTCATCATTCACAGATAATGCAATGAATAAATAATTTTTAATATACTCTTCAACCATCAAATGAAAGTTCTCTTCAAAAAATAGTTTTATTAACGCTGACAGACGAACTGAAAATAAATTCATGAATTAGTCAATTCAATTATCACTGTATTTCAGAATATGTTCGAACACATCTCCTCCTCTACTTAAACAAACATGTAATCTCTTCAGAAGATTTTCATGTGTAGCGCTTCTGATTGATTCTGGTGTTAAACTATTGAAAGCAGTTCTAACTCTCGATTTCATATCTTCCATTGTCGGAGTAAACCATTACTTTTAATGAAACCCCATACAAAATAATCTAGTGGATTGCCATCTGGTGTTCTAGGAGGCCAACGAAAAGGTCCATTATTACCAATCCATCTATCTTCGAAGATTTCAGTTAAAGCTTCACTTACTGAACGAGAATTATGGGGTGGAGCACCATCCATTTAGTACCATACACGTTCTCTTCCTGGCCTATGATTTAAAATCATTTGAATTCCATTTCTCAGTAAATCTTCATATTTTGTAGCATTCAAGTTATCATCATAAAACTCGATATAAAAGATTGACTCATTCTTTATGGCACAAAATACATTAAATTGCCATCTTTCTTGAAAACCCCTTTGGCGAACGACATGGGGATTTTCTGGCGACCAATAATGACTGTTGTGTCTATCGAAAATTCCATTTTTTGTAAACTTGGCCTCATCTGTCCATATGATATTGTCTAGGAAATGTTCATCCTCTTGAGTCTTGACAAGTAACCATTCAAAGAATTCCACTCTACGAGGCAAATCTGTCTCTTTCAGATGTTGGACAAAGTAAAATTTATAGGGATGCCATTTGTGCATATTAAGAATGCGATAAATTGTCACGTAGGGTATACCTATCTCCCTTTCAGCTTCGTGTAGAGAAGCATTTGGAAATGCATAAAAAATACCAAAACTGTTATGTTATTGTCATCATCATCCACTTCAGGCTTTCAACGAATAACTTTTGGATGAAAGGTTCCATTCAACCTACAGTTTATTAGAAGTCGGTTTATCACATTATTATTCGGCTTCGGAAGTTGTGGATATCTTTCATGAAATACTCGGCATGTTATAATTGGTATCACAATTAGTCAAAACCACCAACGAACATTTGACGTTTCAAAATTGGATCATTTATATTTCCAAAGCACACTATGAAAAAATACTAATTTGCAATGTTGTACGGTAGAGACACTCAATACCTCAATGCATACAAATTGTAACCTTTTCTAAGGAACATATCACTTTCGAATTGACTGATTGGTGACTGTTGAAAAACTAAATCTAAAAGAAATGTTACGTATGAAATAGATGTTAAATCTCGAAAATGAGTGATGAATGCAAGGAAAAAAAATTGACTTTCACTCATTTTTTCATGTGAACAAAGTATCCGCATTTTCTAACGACCCTGTATGAGGCAAAAAAAATATGGCTCCGAAGTGAGGATCCTTATGGTATCACTTCATTCCATTCCGAATTTGATCGTCTTAGTACCAGAGAGTTCAAGATTATCAGCGTTTATAAAAGTACATGTTTGGTGAAAAAAAAATCAAAATTAATTTATATCTCTTAAACGGTAAGAGATAGGTATAGGGAGATACTATATAAAGTTGTTGACGAAGTGATAAGATATCATAATATGATATTACATACAGGGTGTTCCATTTGAAAAATCAAAGTAACCGCTACTTTACAGTAGAAGCGGTAACGCCGCATCGTCTAAAATTTTAGGTGTGTAGATCATGATCATTTATGCATACTGTCAAATTTTCAGGTTGATCCGTTGTCTGGTTTGCCAGAAACGTCTAATTAACGCTCATCGTGAAAAGCCCTGTATATCAGGAGTGGAGTTTTCTTCAAGAAAAAGTGGGCTGGTAATTGTTTTGTGCCACACACCGACCCATTCTTTAAATGATTGTCGTCACTGAGGTCTTACTTCTGCCTTGGTTTTTCTATTGACCAATGGTGTTTGTCATGGCTATTGGATAGTCCATCTATTCGAAAACTGCATTCATCTGTCCATAAGTTTTATTTAGGAAGTCGTCATTTTCATTAGTTCTAGTGTGCAACCACTTACAGTATCCTAATCGTCTCTCAGCATCGCCAGGTCTCACTGTTTGACTAACATGAATTTTGTAAGGTTTATATCCTCGCTTATTTCAAGTTCTCCATACTCTCACTCGCAGTGATCCTACTCCTACCTGTAATTGAGGATTACGGTTTGCCTTAAAAAATAATTTAGGATAATTCACTTCACTTTCTACTTTGCAATAGTTTTCAAACTTACATAGTTCAAGATAATTTGTTCTTCTTGATCAATTCGTCTTCCATATTTAACCCTTGGCTCAACGAAACTTCCGTACTGATCTGATTTATTATCAATATTAGCAAAATAACTATAATGCAGCTGCAGTCTTTCTGGATATTTCAACAAATAGCGCCCACAAGTGGTTTTTGAATTTCGATTCAAAATTTAATAAATACTCATCCTGCCTCGTTTTTCTTCATTAGAAAAATGCACTCTTGATTAATACGCGTTAATGATTAGTGAACAAATAGTGAACTGTCAAAATATTGGATATTTATGCACCGCCACTTTAATGAATTCCATTTTTTATGGAAATATAGCTTAGGTCTTAGGTTTGAGGGATAACACTTTGATTATATTATTTATTAACCACCCACTTTTATGTTAATTATAAAGTTTCATGCAATGCGTTATTGTAAAAACATAGTGTTTGTTTTTAATCATAATAAAAATATATATATTATTTTTCCAACACCTGAGTTCTTATGGAAAATGCCATTAATATGAAGTTTTCGAATAAGTGCGATCAACCGTTGATTTTGGGAGATTAGAAGCTTTTGAAATCCATAATGAATAATATAAGGTGATATTAAAAATAATAATGTTGATGATAACGGCTCAAAGACAAAACGTTGGTTTGAAAATCCGATAACACCCTCTAGTAGAACATCATTAAGAACGTGTAATTTGTTCTGTTATATCTATTCAAAGCAAGTCATTAAACAATAAAATCTAAACCGCGCATATTCGGTATTTTCCAAAAATCTTCAGAATTATTCAGAATTTTTCAGATTTTAGTGTCAATGAGCACCAATTTGCGCAACTGTGCCTCCATTTAACCGACCTCGTATCTGTTCTAGTTTCCGAGATCCCAATGATGAGGCTCGAATATGGGACACCCTGTACAGCTGACGAGTACGCACTGGTGATGAATTAACAGTCGAAAGTGTTTCGCTACGATTTTACCAAAATCGAATTCTTCAACATAATACAAACTTGCTTTCCTTCAGTGCACATAGCTTCATAATTTTATGGTGAGTCTCGATATTTAGTCATTTTTTTCATCTTTTCGTGCGATATTCATTTGCTAAGAGCTGAAAACTCCATTACCAAAATAGTCTCACCCCAATAATAGAGGACTGAATTATGCTTATCGGCTTCTACTTGCTTAAGGGTGGAGAATGACTAGTTTCAAAACATTTGACAATTCTCATTCTCCACAACGGAGAACAAGCCAATACCGGTTAAGACCGTATGATGGTATAACATTCGAAGCGCCTCCTTATGGTTTTGGATATAGGCTGGGACCGCTTAAGCTTGACAAGCTCTTAGCAAATGCAAAATTGTTAAAATTGTTATATCCATCAACCGGCTGCACCCTTACGAGCAACCCACAGAAGTCAGAGACTTGTACGAGCTAGAAGAAGTTCCTGATGACTTCACAGACTTTACCCAATGACATTCTGTTATGTAGACAATACGAACTCATTCTGAATCAATCAATCAATCTAGAATGCTACTCATTGGTGTCCTTGCATATTGCATACTGTTTACCCTTTATCCGAGAATATTGCTTGAATGTGGGGGTTATCGTTACTGTGTACCAGAGGGTTACTACTAGTAGAGATTACATTACAAGGAAAAACCTGCCTTCTATTTCCAGTGTTAGTCTGTTCTTCCATTCCAGTTTATTCATGCCATTGTAGATTTTTTATAGTTCTTTGTCAGAGTACCATTAGGATAATAAACCGAATGAGTATATTTTTGTTCTGAATAGAATATACTACAAATACTTACAAATGCTAGTCCACAACCATTCCTCTGAGTTGAATCCCATCAGAACAGGAATTTTTTTAAATTGTCCATTTAGGATTGACTGAAAAGGGGCATAAGAAAAATCCCCTTCTTTTTCTACCACTGTGCCACTTGCTCCACGGCAGGCCTACAAGAAAATATAATAATAATATATTCATTTCCCAGAAACAACCTGTATTTATAACAGGGAACAAGAAGGTGTTGCATAATATGTTTAAGCCAAAGTATGCATTATCTCTTTAATATACGGAATGAATAATCAAATCTATCTCTACCGTAGTATGCATTTTCGAGTCTGTTTTTGAATTTCAAAATAGTCCTAATACTGTAGGCAGAGAGTTGTATATGTTAATTCCATCATAGGAAATAGAAATTCCATTCAAATCAGAGACAGATCGCCATCCTCTTTGCAGTGTACCAGTGGGGTGAGCTAAGCGTCACCAATAAGAACTCTAGTCTGCAACTTTCGATGCCTTATTAGGGGCTGCACTTCATTTTATGGAAACAGTACCAAGACAGCTCAGATCTGTATCTTATAAATCATTATCAGTTGACGAAAAGAGGAATAGCTCTTGGCAGGAAAGAGAAAAAAAAATTAAGTGAACTTTTGGAAATGTACCTCAAATGGTTTTTCCATGCTGATGCTTCAGAATGGAAGACATTCTTACCCCAAATGATGCTTGAGCTTTTACAGGGCTGGGTCATCAGAAGAAAATGAAAGCCTATATGCTACCACAAATATTCTTGCATACTTGCATACTGGATCGAATTATTTTTTCACATGTTTCAACAAAATCTCAATGTACTAGCCACATTATGTCATAATAAAACGATTATTCATTATTTTAGTACGTTGGTTTTCAATATTCAGCCCCATCGACTAAATATAATTGTTTCATATGCAGTGGACCTATCTTGAGCAAATATGGAATTGGCTCTCAGCCAATATTATATGATTTCTTTGCTACCTAGTCATTGTAATCAATGACCATTCAACCGTTGACTCACATACATGAATCAAGAATCCATTTATCCTACTAAAACTTTTATTGTAATAACTGTATGAGATTCGATTGGTTGGAATTTTGAGAATAATTTTCCATTATTTCGAATATCATGCATTCAAGATTTAGAAATTGTTAGTTAGACACTGAATCGTATCTGAATATGTTGAGATAATAAATGAATTAATTACATATCTATCTGCGAATATAATTTGTAAGTCAAAGTGCATTTCTTTACCTCTCATTAACTTCAAACATTATTTTGCTGAAAACAATTGTCATAGAGTTGGTTCTGTGTCCTGTCCTTTGCTGAAATATCAGCTCAAAATTCATGTGATGTAGAAGGGTCTCTTGAAAGAATAATTTCTGATATAGCTAACTCACCACAAGATAATCTGCTGCGGAAGCTTCCTGCAATACAGTTAGTAGGTCAGTGGAATCGTTGGAAACGAAATTTTTATCCAAAGTACGTCCACAATTGAATAAAGTGTCTCTTGCATTCAATTGAACAAGCCCACCAAGTGGCGAACCGCTTTGCATAATTGCAGCTCGAAAGAGTTCTGAAAAAAATAATATCAAATTGTTCATTCGATAAGAAGAAATTATATTGATGCAAGAATGAATAACAATTATGACATATTTCTAGAAGTCATTAAAAATGTTTATAAAACCTTACTCTTGTATATGAATTGCAAGGTACATGAAACTATATTTTGGATGAATTATTTCAAGCAAAATAGAGAAATTCATCAAACTCATTTTTAAAAAATATTCCGAAATTGGTCCCTTTTCCAGAAGCGTCGACCCATTCAGTGGGCACGTTGGTAACAATTTACACAAACAGCCAATACCACCAAGTACTACCAAGTAGTGGCTGAATTGGAGCATAATAAAAAGGAAAAGAAAAATACTGTGTTGAAGAGGGGCGACACTACTTAACGGAAGACCAATAAACTAATCATGAATAATTATCGATTACGTAATCCAAATTTCCGCAAAAATACCTATACGGTATATTGTCGTCGGTAAGTATTCAACAGAAAACAACTACTGCTTCCTACGACCGTTGAATTATATCTTTTTAATACTTGGCAAATGTTTCTACTAGATTTACTCTGCGATGTTTTGTATATATCTAAGCTGAAATAATTTCTCGATTCAATTGGGAGAACGCCTCCGTACCGGTTTTATGGTTCTTGCCTATCAACAGCGAAGGCTAGTTCAACCCAACTGAATCAAAAATTCCTTCCAGCTCAATTAGGAATCCTTGAGAGAAATGGTAAAGTCTGTGATCCAGGAAAATCCACCATTTCTCATGATTAGTTTAATAGTCTTTCGTCAAGTAGTATCGCACCTCTTCAAGATGTTACTGTCTTCATATTGAAGTCAACACACAGTAGGAGTGCTTTTTCTGGAACCCAGAGCCACACTGTTTATTGAGTTTTCCATAGACTCGTGTAAATAATTGAAAGAAGCTATTTGTAATACACATTTATTCTTATCCAAGAACGAATTAAATTTTCAAAATTTTTCATACCAAGAGAATGAGTTGTATAATTTGGTGCACTCTTGACTGAGAACAAAAAATCCAATGGGTTAGATGAGGTTCCAAGATTTGTATAAAAGAAAGTGTTGAAGCTATTATGGACCCACTAAAAACTCAATATCTTTCAGTCTTTCTACAAAATATCAAATTTGGTAAGGTTGTTCCCCTATTGAAGAACAGGGACGGTAAACTTATGGAAAACTATTGCCCGGTGACTGTGCTTTACAAACATGCAAATTCATTTTTAGATGGATTAACAATATTTTTGGAAAAAACGCAATGTCATTATTCACCGGCAGTACGATTTCCGTTTCTGCTATGTAGTTCTTTCACAAAATAACTGACCAGTTCTTTGATGCAGATGAATGTACAGCTTCAATATTCAAGAGTTTTGGTATCAAAGGCATATTTCTGAACTGGATTTCTTATTTTTTGACGAACAGAAAACAAATGGTCTCTTGTCAGATTGAACATATGATGGCCAAATAAAAACAATACATTTGGTTAGCAGGAAACTCAAAGTGGGTGTTCCTCAATGTTCGATATCGGGTTCTATTTTCTTAATTTTACGTAATCTACCTGGATTAGATATTTGGCAATGAATATGGTATAGCGTTTGCATAAGACTTTTAGTTAGTTATATCCGCTGACGATACTGAAAGTTTACGAACAACATGCATTGAAACAATTCAAAAAGTATTATTTCCCTTCACTTATAGGGACTTCTTTTCAATACACAAATGACTCAAATGTTCAAAAAACACTCCCGGTAGAGAAATATCGAAGATATTGAAATTTCATTTATTGAAAACATATTCCGTATAACACTCCTGTTCTTGAGTAACCCTGTTACATTTACTATAATAATAGTATGATTCAAGTTTCCTTCATTTGGATAATTCAATCGTGCCGGTATGATTACTACAATGACATTTTCATGGTAGTTGCTTATTTCTTATGCAATCGCGAATGCAATGGCCAACTGAGAATGAATGAAGTATAGAATACGTGATTTCTGGAAAAGAGATATTTTAATTGTCCAACATTTCGAAAACTGTTGAACTTAGGCATAGATAACCGTAATCAAAGTAGGCATCATTTTCAATTCTGAATCGATAAAGATTATAAAATTGACGGGGATCATTTGTATTTTCAATAGTTTTTCAAATCGAATTCATCATTGGCTGGCGAACGCCTTGTGTTACCCTCATTGACTTGAAATCTGAATTCTGCTGAATTCGGTCCTTTTTTACAAAAACATCAATACACATTCAATGATAAATAATCTAGTGCAGAAAAAAAATATAATCTTCGGTCTGAGTACGAAATTGTCTGCTCAAATTTCCAAATATTCCAATAACGGTTATACTTGGGTATCAGTAATATACTGGATGTCCTTTACAAAATGACCCTCAAAAATAAAAAACTACCAAATTCTCAAATTCAGTCCTCTTAAAGTTTTCCATACACTGATCGATACAGTTCCCAGAGTGGGGCTATATAGGATCGTAACATGGTATAAGTAGGTGAAATATTTCCATATTGTACTGTCTCAACTCTATGTAGTTATCATTGCGTTTGGACTTGAAATGAGTTACATATTGGAGAAGAGTCGAAGGTATTAACGGTATACCTGCCTTTTTCATTGTTTCCTTGTCCCAATATATGCAAACCTACGGAAAAAGATCCTGCACTTTCACCAACCAGGGTAACTTGGTCGGCATCTCCAGAGAATAGATGGATGTTCTCGTTGACCCACTCAATTGCGAATCTTTGATCCTTGAGGCCAAGGTTACCAGGAATGGTATCGTCTTCTGTTGTTGCGAATCCTAAACGAAGAAAATTCATTTTAAAATTAGTTTATTGTGCATTGAGCATAAAATTACGTAAACTGAAATGAAATAGGTCATATTATGTCAATCACTTGTACTCCTCAGGAGACGTTCATGCAATAATGTGTATTTCTTTACATTTACCCTCAATCGGGCATTGTATTAAATCAAATACATATTTATAATACTTGTTTTTTTGCTTTTTTTGCATTTCAATCTCATTATCCATGATATAGAGGCTTGTTGTTTATCGAGCATTTCGATCCATAGGTATATTGATATATATTGTGATGATATTATTTGTTAGTTTAATAATAGCGAGTGTGGAAGACATTACTATGCGGAAATTTAATGTTATTTGTGGATCAAATAATATCACAGTCAAGAACTGTCAAGGCCGTGGTTTGAATTCGTGTTTGAATAAGAACAATAATTGTTTTATGAAATTTCATACAACTTGATTTTTATATATCACAAATGACTTCGTATCTGATATAACACAATCAATTTCGTCCAAAAATAAAATTGTTTGCGATCATTTAAAATAGCTTATATATTTTTTCCTCATTATCGGTGTTTTCAATCGATTTTTTTCTTACTTTGAAGTTGAAAGTTTAACAATGTATGGTTGAGAAGTTGACTAACGTTGAATGTCTTATTTTGGCTTATTTGACATTTCCAATAATAAAGCTGTTAACAGGGCATTGTTACCTAGCAGTAACCTTTCTAGCACCGCTTGTTCTAATATTGATAATATCGCACGGATATACGATGACATAGAATATCATGCAGTAAAATGAAAAATATATTCGTATTACCAAACGGTCCCAACCGGTAATTGAATGTTACAACAACTACTCCATGATCAATGATGTACTTCGGTCCGTAATATTCGTATGTGCTTGACTCTGCTGTATAACCACCACCATGGACCCAAAGAAGAACTGGCACTTTGCTGGAACTGTTAGGTTTCTGAAAATGAGAGTGATTAAATTGTTATTGACTTCATCCGGCAACTCTCCCCACATATTCAAATAACATGAAATATGTAATTCATGAGTTCTCAGATTATAAAGTAGTATTGTGGCTACTGATTTGAATTTTGGTTAGGATTCCATTAAAGAATTTCCTATGAATATGCCAGGTATCGTCAGTTAAAAAAAAGTTGAATGTGAAATATTCAAATTCTGAAATAGTTCGAAAAAATACTTTTGGATAACTATTCTGAAAGAAACGAGTACCCGTCAGATTACGTTGGAGATGTTATTGATCAGAAAATAATAACAAGAAAACAAAATTGGTACATCGTACTTTTTATGAATTGGATTTCGTCAAATTCTGAGAAATAAATAAGGACATGGAAAAAAAAGAAAAATTACTCAAAAATTGTTCAAATTTATATATCGAATTGTTATTTCAAATTTTCTGAATTTTGTAAATTGAGGTGATTTTAAACTCTACTTTCATTTTATGTGTACTACCTAACCACAAATTGGAAATATTCATGCGTTTATTATGAATAGTTACACGAAATTTATCAATATTGCTCAGTTTGGTTCATATCATGGAAAAATATTTGGTATTCTCAAGAAGAAGAAACATATTTTCCCAAAATTCTGAAACAAAATTCAAATAGATGCTTCAAGCACAACATAATGAGATATTTTGACTATTACTTACCACTGGGGTGTAGACATTAATATATAAGCAATCTTCGCTGATTTCGAGGTTGCTGTATTTGGAAATCGATTGATAACAAATTTTTGTGTTCTTTGTGGCATCCAGTATTCCTTCCCAAGAATCGGCTTTTTTTGGTAGCTGAAATAGACAGTTGTATTAGTTTTTTCTTTATTTCAGTGAACTCCTTTATTTTGAAGAAATGGACTCAAGAAAAGCTGCTACAGTTCGCCGTAAAAACCCGCAAAATAGGATCTCGCATCTTATTATTGTGTTTCCCCAGAATTTTGATGTTGAAGTGTCTCCATGATATAATGATTCAAGATGGAGCCTGTAGAATTTGATCCGTTCTCCGTATAGTCCAGGACCATGCAAAAACAAGGATCAAAGCATTGTTCCATATGAAACAACTCTTTCGACTGAAGAACCTGGTGCCTTTTTCGATATTAAAATGCGGAAAGTCGTACTGTACCCACCGATTTGGAACACGTTCTACAAAATGCACGCAATATGTCTTTTACCACTTTCATCTGTTCAAGAGGTATCAATTAAAACCACAAATTAAATGTCATAACTTTTCTTTACTGTATTTTAGAGAGTTGCAGATGCACTTAAAATATCTCGAAAAACGGCGTACCTACAACATCAAAATAAGAAACGAAAATTCCATTCCATGAACTCCAGGAAAAAGTAGACGTCGGCTCAAAAAGAAAACAGCTGATTTACCTGAAGGACAGAAAATGGCAGCACGAAATACTTTGTACGATATGTAAGAAAAAAGTGAGTATACCTTCTCATTACATGGTTAGGGAAATGAAGATGATATTGATTGTTCATTCGATGGACGTGACACTGACTAGTGAGAAAAATTTCTGAACAAATGTATAACCGCCCCATTTTCATCAATCACAATTTCATCAGGAAAGTCATTGGATTTATGTATATTAGTTGTAAAATGAAACTTTATTGTCACATCTAGTTTTCTTTTTAATTTGAAACTTCACTTGTATCTCATTTTCGAAATGTAATTATAATATCAGTCCTCCTATTGTATGAATTTTGAAATGTACCTATATTAATTTGAATTTTTCTTCTAGAAAAACTCGTTACCCTTCAATCCTTGAATGATGAACTGAAAAATGAGGATATTTTTTCGATGTGCAAATCATCTTTGAATATTTAACCGAAAGAACTGGGATTTACATTTGAAAAAAATAATAATCGAAGAGCTTTGATTGAAAAGACTCATACTGTTTCACAAAGAGCATATTTTTTACGTAAATACCAGGAAAACCGAAAAAGTTTATGTCCACGAGAAGTGTTCTTTTAGATGAAACATTGATTTATTCTAGAGGAAATAAATCCAAGTCTTGGCAGGATAATAATATCAAAAGTGTATGCAAACCCGAAGGATATGATGGTAAACGATGTATTGTTGTGCAATGTATCAAAAACATTGGTGACAGTTCTGAATCTGGAAGTGATTAAATGTATTAATTTTCTTTTTATTTTCATAAATGGTACACATTCTGCATGCTCGCATTACATAAATAGATGTATGAATACATTTTTTGTTAATCATTTGTTGAGTATTTCATTACCAAAAATATTTCAACTTTTTTTTTATACTTATTATATATTCATTTATTTATCATTATACCATGCACAAATAGGTGATTGAAAAAGTCTGAATGCCCAAGTCTAGAAGATTCCTGTTCTGAGTTATAGTCATGTTTGAATGGAAACTCATTTTTTGAATCGCACGTCAAAAGGTGAGACCTCATTAATCCTTGGCAAACACAAGTTTCGACTACTTTTAAACAGATTCTTTTCTTTTCATCTTTGTTTCTCCAGCAATATTTTTGAAATTTGCAATATTGAATATGCTCACTGGACGGTACTTTTCGACATATTTTGAAGATAAAGAAATGGAGACAAGGGGGGTTTACCCATGAGTGTGTGTCACACGGTATTCTGTTGGAACTAAAAAAAATCTCTCATTGTCTGGTGGTTCGCCATTTCCGTGAATTTGAAAATGTTAATTTAGTCATTCATTATCCCATCTTATACGTTGTACTTTTATCGGGATATTAGCCACGGCATTCTACATTTCGACGTTATTTTGACTACAACGTCTCGACATATTTCATATGCATTGATGACGTACGGGTAAAGATAAAATAATCGAACTGTATGCATACTTAGAACACGTTTTGTACAGGAATACCTTTCGGCTACGACTCTCGAGGTAGGTCGCAATCCAGATTAATGCAGGTCACCTCACACAATATAATTCAGGTAAAATTCAGTTAACAAATAGCCACAAGCTATCAACAAAATTTCTTTTGGAACTTACCTAGTTTGGCCCCTTGAACAAAAAATCCAAATAAAATGTTTGGCGATCTCTAGTAATTTCGGAGATATAGGCCTATTTTTCAGTGACGACTGGCATTGTTTAGAACACATTTCTACCGCAGAAAAAACACTCAAAATTCTTCCTTCTTCTAACTCCCGTTCTCCCGTTGTGCACTATTTTTTCATTAAAAAACGACATTGTTTATCCAAAAATTCAACATCTTTTAAAAACATCAGAACAAAAAATGTGTGCAAAATGTTTAGTGAATTGTCAAGTTGGTAACTTTGAACTTTGCATATTTGCACAGCCAACTTTTCGAGCAATTCAATTTAAACATGAATAGAAAATAATTCATTCACTTTTCTTTCCAGTTAATACTTGACATGAATAATATTCACTAACCATTTTGCCTAAATTTGTAGTTATGTGTTCAACAAAGAAGGATGAGTTTTTTTCCTAAAAAGTACCGTTTTCAATAAAGAATAAATGTGAAACAGGTCAATTAGGGTATTTGCATTCTACTAGTGATAAGAAGGAAGAATTTTAGTTAATGTTTTTTTGCAGTAGAAATGTGAGCTAGAAAATCCCTGTCATCACTCAAAATTGGGCCCATATCTCCGAAATTACTTGAGACTGCCAAACATTTTTTGGATTTTTTGTTCAAGAGGCTAAACTACGGAAGTTCCATAATGAATATTGTTGATAGCTTCTGGCTATCAATGAACGGAATTTTATCATAATTCAAGTCAAAATTCACTCATGTCAAATAATAATACCAAATATTCTCAGTTCTTCATTAAATACCGCATCAATTTATTTTATTGAACTATTAACTGCAGTTTCGGTTGATTTTTCACTTCCAAATCAATTCTGTCTTGGACTGATCAACTCTTCAATGTAATTGTATAGACGAGTATAGTATCAATACTTCCCTACATTTTCGAACAGACACAGTAGTGCAATAGCAGTAAATCTTAAAAAAATATAAAGCACACCTGCCTTTTTTTTTGACAATGAGTCGTCTTCCTTTGTGTGGTGTTTGCCATTTCCAATGTACTGTAAAATTTTTTCGAGTCACGAAGGTCTCAGTTTTTAGATATCATAAAAATCTTTTCTGTTTATTACTTACGTATAATAATTTGACATGTTGCTGTTGGCAGCAATGGTACTGATGTCAATGTATGTCATCAACTAAGATACCTAGAAACCCTGGTGTGCCAACTTATACCAGTAAAACTGTAAAATAAAATACTGGACATTCGCTAGCTTGATTATGAGAAAATCAAATGAAACCGCGGTCCATTTCCAAATATCTCACGATACATTCGGGAACCGACACCGTCGATTTTCTTGTTAAGATTCATTTTCATGAACAGAAGTTCCAAGTATGACGCACGAGCATGAAATGAATAAAATTGTTAAAAAATTGTTGAAATTGTTATTTCCGTCAACCAGCTGCACACCCTTAAGAGTACAATCCTCAAAAGTCTTCGAAAGTCTTGTCCGAGCTAGGGAAGACGCAGCCCTTACCTTATAACGTATGATGTCATGCACGAGACCCATGAACATGCTGGGAATCGAACTCATGACCCTTAGGTTAAGAGACAAGCGCTCCACCATCATGACCATCACGGCCCATTAAAACAACATAATCATCAAAATTTATGGATTCACTAGCTGTCCGCAAGAAGTTTTATTCATTACATTTTTGACTATTACATTATATTTGTTTTGCTGAAATATAATTTGATGGAATTAATAAAAATCACACATCTCACATAATCGTATTGAAATTCAGCTGCATGGAATTTCACCATTAGAATCTGTTCATTTGCTCTTCAGAAGTTATAATTTTGATGAGTTGTGTGTTTCACTATTTAAAAAACTGTTAATGTCCTGTAATAGTGAATTTTCTTCAGTGTAATTGTTTTCGACAGAAAATTTATATTTTTTGGATCAACTAACTACATTCAATATATTTTACCATTTCAATATATAAAATGTATGATGAATTAATCAAAACCTAAACAAGTTTGATGATATGCAAAATTGATAGATTTCTGTAGGAATGGTGATTTTTTTTTACTTCATCGCGGCTTTCAAAACGCAAAGTATGTTACAGATTCTGTGTAAAGTGATTCTCTTTAGTGAATTATTGGAGAATGAAAAAAACGCACAGAAATGAAAATTTTGATTTTGCAACAACTATTTTGACTTTCAAACGGTAATTACACTTTTTTTTGGAAAAATAACACAATCTGTGTGGTGCTATTTTTCTAACAAACTTGGTCTTCCACTTCGAGTATGGACAATTTAACTGTAGTATGATATTTAAAATGTTTTTTGACATTTCGTAAAATTTAATTAACAATAATCACAATCACTATGTCTCTGGAATATTGACACGAGGGCCGAATACAGAAGCAGACCACAATTTCATTTGTTTTGTCTTCGAAAGAATCTAAACAAAATCTGTACAGCCGACACACCAGGGTCTCCTTATTTATCATCAACAAAAAATAAGTTAAAAGAGATCTTAGAGATATATTACAATAACTCCTGGCAGTATTTGAAGCAACTTCATTTTGATAGTGAGTGAGTCTATTCTGTGATTAGAAACAGAGAAAACTATTGCAGTTTTTTTTGTTTGTCCCTTACTTTCACAAGTGTTCGTTATTAAGTACCTAATAACCTAAATCAAATCAATTTTCTCAGATTTTTCTTTCTACAAAATTTATTTTACAATAAGGTACAGTTATTGTGATGAGAGATTGGGGATATCGATTTATGATGAATATATCATATAATAGGTAACTCATGTCATATTCACTATCTTGCCCGAAGTGGAAACAGGAGACTCCAATTCGAGTTTCACATTGCGCTTGCATACAAAATAAAGACAACTTTATTACAAAATTCCATATCTTTCTATTAATCGTAAACATCTATTATAGGAAGTCTCGTAATTAGTAAGGGTCAATTTATAAAAATATTTAGGAATCTATGAACCAATCAGGTTCTTTTGAATAATACAACAGAATTCAGATATTAGACTCCAGAAGTTCCTAAATGATAAATGATAAATCTTTCTTCTGATTGTATTGATTGTATCATAATTTCCTTCAGTATAATCAGTCTGACCATCACATCTAAGAGGCTTCAAATTGTGATATTGTGAGACCAGTGAAATATTTCAATTGGTTTTCAGTCTTAATCGTGTTATCAAATGAAAATATGTTCTTCAGAATAACATTAGTTTGAGTGCCTTCTTCAGATGTATGTCTTGAAACACACATCAAAAAATTATGATCACAAACTCTTGTTTTCATTTCAAGCGACTAGAGTTCTCAGTATATCTTACAATAAAATATTTTCTGCAAACGAAGGTATTGCTAGTTGCTAGTAAACAGTCGTTTATTGAATTAATTGAAGATTGGCTGCTATAGAGGCATTCCCCCATTGGCCAGTATGAATCTTCGCATTTGCAAACGAGCAGAATTTCAATATGTTAAACTTGTAAAGTTACGCGTGACCATCCCAATGTTGCATGGTATTTCGAAAAAGAGTTAATTTGAACATGCCACAAGTTTCATTGTAATATAAACATGAATTTAATAAAGTCACCCAAAAAAATTATTTACCATTATCATGGAAAGAACCAGTAGTTCCCCAGTAT